>OU823254.1:18275000-23317500 GCA_917490735.1 Dryobotodes eremita
GCCTTTCCTGAAAAAGATTCCAAAACTATTTCCTTTATACACTTTTCCTTTTTTTTTACATATACTTGACTATTAAATAGTAGCTAGAATAATTAATCAACTGACTGAAACTCATAGACAAGTAAAATAAACTCCCAAAGAAGGTAATATTCGCAACCGGCACGCTAAACGGCGTTTATTAACATTTTAAAGGCATAGAAATAATCTAAGTTCAAAACAGAAGCTAATTTTTCCTTCGCGGCTGTAGTAGACAACATTCAGTTAGAAAAGAGATTAAACCGTCATTAATCGTTGAACTTACTAACGACCATAACTTCCCACACTAGGTTACCTAGGTAACCATTAACAAAACGTAAAAGTTACCTTTTGTTACCACAAAATGTAGCGGCAGAAGGTTCACTACATAACATGTTGTGTTAACCAAAAAGTTTTCAACTAAATTCGTTCTACATAATGGGGTTTGCCTACTTTGATTTGTCTTCTTTTTCTTTTCGTGTCGACGATACTTTGATTGAATTTTACTATAGGGATTGTTAGAACCCAATAAGTAAGTAAGTAAGTGACCACGTTGATTGCGGCATCAGTGGCATTCTTTAGGTCATCATAAATATGTGCAAGTGAACGGGCACTTAAGACACTCCAGCAAGTGGGACATGGTCTGATCAGACTCAAGTTAGTGAAAAGAACCCTTTGCTTACCACAAAAAAAAAAAACTAATAACTAGGCTACCTCTCATTAAAACTATCTTTATCTCGCACCTCCGATCAAAATATAGCTGGTATATTAAAAAAGACCTTCTGGAAACATCAATAATTGAACTGGGAAAAAACTGATAATATGAGTATTGATATTATATGTTTATATGAAACTTTTAATTAACTTCACTCTAAAAAAATATTAACTCGTTTCAGCCTATCCCAAGCCGCATCAGCGTAGAGGTGGAACTCGCATATTGGTCAAAAAGATCTCGACTACAAACCTATGTATAATTAAATTGAGCCTAAATTAAAAATTTTGAATACTGCGGAATTGAAGTAACTACCTTAAAGCTCTATAGATGGTGGCGGAGTCATCAACGCGCAAACTGAAAACATGAATGATTCTAGACTAGGTATAGAATTTTTCGCCAGTTATCAGTAGAATAGTGCAATACCTACGCGGTCAGAATGTATAGCAGAGCTAACTTTTTTAAATAACCGACGTAAAATTTCAACGCTGGGGTGTTCAGAATTATGTACTGTATCCATGGTAACAGGTTCTGCGTCAATGTCCCTGCCCTGTATCAAATGCCGTACACCTAATTCAAATATTACATTGTTATTAAACGTTCTTATAAGAAACATATTAAAGAGAAATAATAAAATCGTTGTTTTATGTGAAGACTGGAATTTAATACAATATCTTGCATTATCTGACCACGAAACTGGGTAAACTATATCTTTTGATGCAAAGGTAGACACAACGAATATGAAAAAGTAATTTTGGTTTGAACAAACACGTGACTTTAGTCAAGAAAATATTTAAAAAAAATGGTAAACTGCCTCTCATCATTGTCCTTTACAGAAATATATGAAACGGGAGACTCAGACACTGCATTTAATTACTTTCATGACATTTTTACTTTATTTTATAATCTGTGCTTCCCTATTAGAAAGATAAAAATAACTGATAAGCCCCTAAAATATAAATGGATAACTAAAGATATAAAAACTGTTGTGTAAACAAGCGGCGGTATTATACCTAAAATATCGTCTATCAACAGCAAATAAAAACCAATATAAAAATGCCTACAGCAAATATACCTCAGCCCTAAAACGTTGTATGTTCCAAGCGCAAAATTCAGAAAACACACGTTATATGCCCCAATCCAGTAACAGATGCAAAGCTGCCTGGAAAATAATCAAACGTAATAGTAGTGACACAAAAATGCACAAGACATAAACGAAATTAAATTGGACCAACAAACTTACACCTAACCAGAAACGATAGCTGACATTTTTATATTTTTGTATTGACATGACAAATAAGACCATTGACCCATATCCTGATTTCACGCCACCGATAGCTCACCTTCCAAATACTATTTATTTGACCGCAACCAAATAGAGTACTGGTTTCAAAACAATTAATTATTTAAAATCGACCAACTTTACAGACTATGATGTCATACACAGCAACATTCTCAAACTATGCTCCATATTTATATCATCGCATATTAGCCATGATTAAGCTATAATTTTTTCAAGTCCCCTCGCGTTTAAATCTCTCTGTTGTTAAGCCAATCCACAAGAAACGTGACAACAATGATATGAACGACTATAGTCCCATAACGCGCATACCCATAATTTATAAAGTTTTTAAGAAAGGAATGCATGAAAAACTTTACTACTTCATATCAAAGTATGACATCTTAATTGAAGAACAATTTGGTTTTAGGCAAAATAAATCTACCATATTAGTTTGTTTTGCTGTATTAAAATTTATAATCAAATGTCTTAATGATACCCATTACCTCTGTTTTCCTAGATATGTCCGACGCTTTCGATTTCGTCAACCATAAATTGCTACTTCTCAAATTTGATCGATACGGCATAGAGGAAACGCGTTGAAATGACTCAAAAGCTACCTCAGCCATCGACAACCATGTGTTGAGATCTCGAGATAAACAGGGCACCAAAATATCGTCTGTAGATCTCTCTATCGGGAAAATAATTATGGTGTTCCCCAAGAAACCGTACTAGGGCCACTTTTGTTTTTGGTGTATGCTCATAACTTAGCTAGCGTAACCTCCCACAACTGCATGCTGACTAATGATTTTATGAATGAAAATTTGACTTAAATATTTGGAAATAATTATAATATTCTTCTTATTATCTCTGACTTAATTTAATCTTATTGACATTTTTATTCATAATGTTTGACTGATTTTCAATTTGAATATTTATTTATTTATTTATTGGTTCACCAATGATTGTTTACACTGGATATATCCTAAAGGTAACATGCAAAATGTATATGCATCAGTGCAACAATGACTTACAGGTAAACTCCGCATGCATAAAGAAGTTGTATATACTTTTTTTTATCATCCTAATTCATTTAATTTAATGTGATTTCCAAGAAAGTAACCGAAACGCAGAAAATTTATTTATATAGCGGAAACGGCAGAATATTATGAATTTTAAAAACTATGTAACATCTGTGTAACAATATTCTACCAAATAAGTGGACTACCTATAATAAATCAATTTAAATAAAATGAAAACAAGTTAAAATAAAAGTTAGTGTAGCGAGTGAATGATTTACACATTTACAGCCTTTTATTATTATTTGTCCAATTTTAACTTCTGCACGTGTTTCCTTGCTGTTACCGTGTTCTTTACTGATAATATACTATTCTGTAACCCGGCGTCACGTGCGCCGAACGTGTTCCAAAAAGTATGAAATTTTAGAGTGCATTCACAGTTTAAATACTGTTACAGTGTGAAAGTTTAGCGGAACACGTACTGTACTGTCTGAATATATAAGGTTCTTGTTTTTAACTTTGCTATAAAATGTATTTCAAAACAGGCTGCTAACCAATTCGAGTAATGTTTTATTTACGGTTAAAGATACTATATTTCAATCCAAACGAATATAAAGAAAAAGAAAAAACAAACAAAATAAGATACAGAGAGTTACAAAGATTACGGAAAATATTAAACAATGATCACGCAACTACGCAGGTAATTGCTTGTTCGTCGACTTGTTTTGTAACAACAATAGGTAAACAACACAACTACAACAGGACAACACATCAACATGCAATGAGCATCAGCAAGTCTTTGATCCGGCTAAAAAGTATGGCTGGATTAGGCTTTTAAAAACTGGAGTAATTTAGTTGCATGCAATAATCGGAGGCAATACTAAACGTCTCATTAAAAAAAAAAACTGACTTTGGTCCAAGTTTAAATCTTCCAGACAGTTCGTATAGGTATTTCCAACCTTATTCCGTCTGATGTAAAGTTCATAATATAAAATTGACAAGTTACACTCGGGTTTAAAATACAAATAAACTTTGTATTTAGAACTATAATATTGTCGAAATAAAGTTCGTAATTCCAAAATGGCTCGATGGTTTAAATCTGGGTCTAAACATAACATATACACAATGACATGAATATTTATCTTGTAAAGTATTATATTATTTTAATTATTGTGACAATGTGGGTCCTAGTTTCTTTTTTCTCAGTTAGTTTTTTAATTATGGTCTGGCAGTTTGAGTACTATAAAGTACCCAAATGTCCTTTCTTTGGTCGTCAAAAGGTTGAGCTCCTTAAGTTCAAAATTGAGCTGCACGATTACTAACAAATGCGTGCAGTGCTGGACAGGTCCACTCATATCTGTATGGTTCTTTACTCAAAAGACCCTAATTCTACATGGTCCTCACATAATCTGACGAAGATTATGTCTGGACTTTAAAAGAGACTGAGTTTGTTTCGCCATTTCTTCATTAGGAATTGTCGACTCTATCTTGCTTTTTTATATGACATTTAACATTGATTCCAATATCCTATTTACAAAATAAACAATTTCATTTCATTTCATAAAAAGACAGTAAAAAAATGGCACTCGGGGACTGCCGCGGTAAAGCTATTGCATAGCATTTTTTATCAACTTATGCAATTATAATTATTTATTTATTTTTTATTTATGGAGTATTTTTTTTTCTTTGATATTAATTCAAGTAGGTACAGTCGTACCATATACATACACGTTAAGCGAACGCTCGGCCGAGCTACATGGTAGGCGGAGTGGGGGATGTTAGGTTTTATTTTCGTTACGGAATTTCTTGATTCGGTCGCCGCGCTCAAAGCCCGCGATAAAAGCTATGCAATAGCTTAAAAATACGTGTGGCACTTGGGGACTGCCGCGGTAAAGCTATTTCATATCATTTTTTATCAACTTATGCAATTATAATTATTTTTTTAATTTTTATTTATGAAGTATTTTTTTCTTTGGTATTAATTCAAGTACAGTCGTACCATATACATACACGTTAAGCGTACGCTCGGCCGAACTACATGGTAGGCGGAGTGGGGTGTGTCAGGTTTTATTTTCGTTACGGAATTTCTTGATTGGGTCGCCGCGCTCAAAGCCCGCGATAAAAGCTATGCAATAGCTTAAAAACAACACCAAAACTGATTAGGCGTTATAACTTTCGTTATAGCGTCAAATTACTGCATTCAACAGGCTATATATAATTGCTCACAGGTTAATAAGCCTTCACTCTTTGGCTTCTATGGAATTCCACATAATCATGGGTTTAGAATAGCCAGTAAGTGCATAGGGGGCGTTATAAATTTGTCGGAAAGGTCAAGGGAACGGATAAAACTGTAGGTTATATAATACAAATGCAAATTAAAATGGAAAATTATAATGAGTTTTAAATTACACTTTTATAGCACGACACAAGGTGACCTTTTCCTGGATGGGATAGGCAGGAGAATTATGTAGGTTCTGACATTTATAACCGACGAAAAAAAGGAGGTGGTTCTCAAGTCGACGCGTATATTCGTTTTTTTTATGACCACGAATAACTTTTAGAGGATAGTCCAATTTTGACGCTTCTGTTTTTTCTGTAGTATGTTTTTCAGTCCTAATCCAATCTGAGGGTTCTTCATTGAGTTTATCGAATCCATTTAACTTGGGTTTCTATTTTATTTGATAACTAGTGAGCCGGCCCCGCTTCCCACGGTTTGTACGACTTGAGAAAACATCGAGATTTCACAAGTAAACCTTCCGAAATAAATTCATTGAATTATGGTGGAAACCGCATCAAAATCCATTGTTTTGAACCGTCTAAACCAAGGATTTGTTATGATGTAATAAAAAAACATAATTTTTGGGCGCTTACATTGCTAACGCTGGCTAAACCTTACCAGATAGATCAAAATAATGTACTACAGAATTACATATCTTAAAAAGGTCTACAGAAAAGTCTCGAATAGTATATCTCTATATCCTAAGGATAACCCACAGTAACCATTTTTCTCTTTTACATATTACTAACAAATTATGGGAGCTATTTTAAACAATACAGTATTAATCCTTATCCAATGAAATACGTTATATATGTTGTGTATTTAATGAAAATCAAAATTACCTTTTACAGCATATCATTAAAATAAATATCTTAGAAGATATCACAGATTTAAAAGGTTTTCTAAGAATGGGGGTCGATGTAGACCACTTTGGGTATCATTGGAGAATAATTAAGCTGTTAATTAGACGGACACGAAAAGTGATTTTACTTTATAGAAAGAAAATTAGATAGATATACATATGGATAGAGGGGCTCGTGGCTAAGTAATAAAAGCCGCACGGGTTGATCGATCAGGTTAAGCTACGCTTGCCGCGGTTGGTCTGTGGATGGGCGATCATCTTTACATACCGACTCCCCGCCATGCCTTAGAAAGCACGTTAAGCTGTTGGTCTTGGTTGTCATTCGTGGATCTTTGACACGACTGTCAAAGATCCACGAATGACAACCAAAACAAACAAATGAAAACTTTCGGGCTTCTGACCACCCGTAACGACTTACGGGTGGTCAGAAGCCCGAAAGTTTGGCAACCACTCTTAACAAAGGGTATCGTGTTAACCAGTAACTATGGATTGTGGAGGGCAGATAGGCACTCGCTCCACGTAAAATACTGATATTCAGCTGCAACAGGTTAGACCGGAAGCCGACCCCCAAAAATAGTTGGGAAAAGGCTAGGTAGATGATGACATATGGATGGACTTCTAAGATCTTCAGCTGCAATATCATTCATCATCATTATATCATTCAAAAAGTAAGTCCTTATTACATTTTTTTTTAAATAATTTTAACAACAGAAGAAAGAAAGAAAAAAAGAAAAATAGGTTTATTTGTCACAGAAACACGTGCATACAAAAAAGATAATTAGCTCTGGTAACAATGTAAAATAAAAATAAAACAAACAAAATAAATCTATAATCACGAGCACAAACAGAAATAGTCGAGAGCTGCACGTCATGACTGTGACAAGAAGGCTTCCACTCAGCATGATGCTGTGCTATGGGGGACCCACAGCACAGCGCTACAGGTAACCAAAGGTATAACCACAAGGGTCAAACCATGAATAATAATTCGTTATTGTGTGAAAACACCGGATGGCCGGTTACCGAACACAAAGAACGGTGTAATTAATGTGTTTTACGAGTATGTGGCTTGCGATCATAATAGTTTAAGTTTAATTACAAAAAAGTGAAACATATTATTTGCCCATTCTACACATCAATCAAACGTTACGACAACCAGTGCCTGTAGAACATAATTTTGTATTGAAAGATATTAAGGCTCCTACAAACAGGCGCAACTCGCGACGCGAATCGCACCTGTTTTAAGGAGATTTTAAGCTGAACTCAGTTATCAAGACGCCAACCACTCAAATGTCGTAAATGTAAATACTGCGCTGTACATGTTGCGGATTTCTTTGTACAGAACAACTATTTTCTTTATGTCCCTCGGGAATCATCGCATTTCCGGATACAAACCAATGCTAATTTCCATGTCCATCAATTAACGTGTATAATAATTTGAATTCAGAACTAAGTATTTTAGTGTTGTTTTAATCAACACATCACTCAATCACACAACAAAACAATAATAAAGTACTTAATTCTGAATTCAAATTATTATACATAACTTTGGAAATTAAATAATTATTTATTAAATTAGCCTTCAGAACGCGGAACGTTTGCAGTTCAATGGTTCATTCCTTAATAAATTAGGGGATATGCAGGCTTGCTTGGAATCTTGCCTAATATTTGCATTAATGAACTCAAAACCTGGACGTTATACGTAATGAAATGTCAATTAACATGGTCATGGTTTATATATTGACGCGATATTTAATTTATCGTTGACATTAATTGATTAATGTGCTGGCACAACACTAGCACACGGTGACAAGTATTATTAATGAATTTTCAGTAAAATGTATGAGTATTTTATGTCTTGTTTACATAATTCAATCAACACTGATTTTTTCATGCGTATTTAACATTAAAATTATGTAGTCACATAGGTAATTATGAATTTATTACGGAAAAAAAATTGTTAGTTTAAAAAAAAGGAGTACCTCGTCTTTTACCACCAAGTTTTAATGCTACTTCACAAATAAAAAAAACATCTTAAAACGTTAAAAAACGCAGATTTATAATAAAACAGAAGCTGCATTGAAACATTACAATTGTTTCATTTCTGTTTCCCTTCCACTCAATGCTATATATAGTGATAGTAAAACCAGCTCTATATATCTACGAACAAGGCTCAATATCCATTGTACAATAAGCCACTTTTCCACACAAATTGGTTGTTCTACGGTCTGTAAGAGGCATAGTGACGTCATTGAGGGACACAGAAGAATACTTAAGTTCCAAGTCTCGAGCGACAATCAGAGGACTACCGAGTTTGATCGAAGAGGATTTTGTTTTTGTTTTTTGTAGGTGCAGGTAGATATTTTGAAGAGTATGTTTTGAATGGGAAATATTTAACTGATCCTCTGAAAACTTTTTGCGCTTCTTATGATGGAAAATTTTTTGCTCACAGATAGTCGCCAAAGAACTAAGCCAGGTAGTAACCAGAGTTTGACACGCCCTTCCGCTCCGCCCAGAGCGGGAAAGGTCATTTGATGATTCCCCACCCCAAAAAAAAAAAGGTAGTAACCAAATGAGTTTGGTTAGATTAGAACTGTGACTAACCGCACGTGGGGGCCTATTCTATAAGTCCGTCAACGAACATACGGGTCCGTCAGAAAGTAGTTTGAAAATTTGGAGGGAACCCTAAACCCGATTAATTAACTTTTTCGGACAGGTAAAAACACATCGGGAATAGGGACAGCTGTCACATCGTAGTGTCATTCGTTCTTAGGTCCGGCCCCGAACTAATCTTATGTCCGCATGTGATACAGAGTAGGAGACGCCCATAACGTCAGCCGAAACTATGGATTTCGTGTTTAGAGAGTCTGTGACACATCCAAGTTGTTCGCAGTTATTTGGCTATTTATTATTTTTAGAACCCCAAAATATGAATTATTTGAAGTTCATAAAGAGAGGCGCAATCTTTACATTAGAGTGTTCAATCATATTTTTAGGACCGCAAAGTGGGAATTATTAGAGATTCGATTAAAGAAATAAATGCCGTTTTGAATTGCAAGAAAAAGGTACTAATTAATAATATGAGGTAATATTACTGTTTAACCGAAAAACAAGGTCGAACCAACTTGTAGGTCAACTTATTTAGACTTCATGCAGAATGTACTTACCTTTATTTATTTTTAATCTTCACAAAAAGAAAAAGAAACACCACACTGAAATTCAATAATATCTAGATGATGGTTCAAGGGTCGCAAAGCAAAGGTCAGATATTCAATTTCAGCGGATGAGGCATGTGTAGGTACTGTAATATACCAAATTGAGCAGTGGTTTGTATTTTTCTGTCAAGATGATGTTATATTTTAATAGAAAGTAGGTAGGTTACTCCTGAAAAAAGAGGAGGAATTCATCTTAAATAAAACATAGGCAGTAATGAGGAGTACTGACAGTAGTGAAAACTTCAAACTATGAAATAACAGTGTGTTTACTTAAATTTTCGAATAAATTGTATCACTAATATTACATTGGTGATGAGAACAATGACAACAATCTTAAAGAAAACTGCAATGATAGTTAATAGTGCTGTACTTGTGCTACATTGAAAGGGCGCATAATATGGTGTTTTACGGCTTTCCTACTTAGTTTTAGGTAATTTACCCATTTTTTTTTGCTAAAAAAAGACACTTCCTTTTGAAAAATAAATAAAATATATTATCAATACTAAAATGTTATATTACTAAATTCAGAGGACATATGGGCCAAAAAATGGTACATTCACAGAATTTCGATAAATGCAATAACTAAATCACAGCATGGATTTTCCCGTTTTTCAACTTAAAATAACTTTTTTCTCCGTATTTACTTTTTGTTAGATACGTCTTTCTTAATATCGGGGGCAGAATAATAGTGGTTGTCTTTGGGTGTAATAATCGTCGGTTGGTGCTTAATTTAATTAAAAGCGTCTAACGGGCCTCTGCGAGTTATCTTTGGCCCCCGTTCGCCTTCCAAAGATCTGGGACCCCAGGGTCCCGAGATATGTCAAAAACACTTTGAACAATAATACTACTACACGATATTAATTTTAATTAAAGGTACCTACGTATCAAAATAAAAAAAAAACATGATTTGTAAATTAAAATGATTAATTATTAATTAAATTATATAAGCTATCATTGCTGGTCAAACGCAACACGTCATACTCATAGCTACAAATATTCTGTTAACATTGGCATGTTGGTGACGCCATGGTATAATAATATACTTCGTTAGGTATAGCATTCCGAGACACAGTGCTCACGTGGGAGACACAAGCCTACGTCATCACCGCTGTGCTACCAGTAGTGTGTAATAATAACTCCCCAACAGTCTTTATTACCTGTGCGAATCCGAAAAACAATGAGGTTTTAACTAACAATTATGTTGGTATACGTTTAAATTTAATTGTTTCGTTTGATTAGAAAAACGAAACGACAATTTAAATGCTTTATATATTTTTTTGAACAGAATGATGACTGAAAATGTGTCCATAATTCGTGATTTGTTGCAATAAGGTGGCAACTGGATAGTGACGTAAGCATGTGTCTCCCCCCTATCAACAATCGCTCAACGCGCTTACAGAAGTTTTCACTTCAAAAATCACACATCCAAAGCCACAGACCACGATAATGTGAATGCATCAAACTCAAACTCAAAGCATTTATTTCAAATAAACCAATAACAGGCACTTTTGAATTGTCAAGGGTTCGGTCAGTCAGAAAGATGAAGCTAGTTGCCCATTCCAAAGCGTAGTAGGTACCTAAGGAGAAGAACGGGCAAGAAACTCCATGGACACTCTTTTAAATCAAAATATGGTTTCGTGTACGGATCAATCTAGCTAATCGCTAAGAACAGGACCCTAATTACGTAACACACTATCTATCACAATCTGAATCATTTTGAAGCCTATTGCTAATTCATTGCTTCATATATTCGATAAATTGGTCCGCTCAACAACGTAAATAACGCAATGAATGTTATTGAACTGTCAAAATGAAACCCATTCCTACTGTTAGTGTGTTACGTTATTACCCCGCAGGTTTTGCTGAGACAGTTTCTTGTTGTTTTATTTTCTTTTTTTTTTAAGTACTAGTTTATTCATTTATTTGTACGTATAAAAATTATGTATTAGGTATGTTTGAAACTGTTTGTACTCCCCGTCACTTATCTCTAAAGGTTCATTAGAAAACCAGCGTCAGACAGCATCTGTCTGACATTAATGAACCTTAAAACTTTATTATTTCTTTCTTTCTGTAATACACGTTAGATTCCACCTGTTTTTCATCTTACTACCAAAATCTGTAACAAAATTATTCAGGAACACCATATTATGATAATCAGGCATGTCCCAGCGGAAAGTAAATCAAAATGCTTTTGTATTTTGCCCCTCTTCATCGTAATAAGGATTACGTTGAGGAAACACTGTATTGTTTGCTTTTCTTCACGTTATAGTCTGACGCCTGATTTTACTCATGATTCGGATTAGCATACTTAGTACGGAGGATTTTTTTCAGCTGTTTTTTTTCTTAATGCCTGAATATAATTGATATTTTAACTATCCCGCTTAAGGTTGCACTAGTCGCCATGATTGGTTGATTGATTGGTTGATTGTTTGATTGTTTTGGTTGTCATGATATCGTTTTGTATCATTTTTAATTTTGTCTTTGCGGAAACGGAAGTAAAATAAAAAGCAATTAAAAAGTTATGAGGCAACAAAGATTCGTTTTTCTTGCTAATTTTAAAGCAACTTTGGGCGTAAATAAGTAATAAAAAAAGTATAAAGTCTCCAAAACAAAGTTGGCACCGACAAAGCTCAACTATCGAAGAGTTCAATAAACTTAATTTGTAATTGATTTATGTAGTGGTTTTATCATGAAACTCGAATTTCCAAAGGATTTTTCGTAATTTTTTGCGCGCTCGTTTTACTACATATATGAATTATAGTGCATTTCAATTAATGCCATGAAAACGGACACGATTCCAAGTGAGACAGCGTGCTTTTTGGCCACGCCCACCAGTGAGTTCGAACTCGCGACTAGTTCAACCTTAAGCTACGGTTTCCTCGGAAAGCGGTTCAGTTATATTATAACGGCCGTCATGAAAATCTGTCATTTTTACCAGTATCTGACAATCAGGAGTCAAAAAAAAAAATTTTTTTTGGGTAGCCGTTACGGTGTGACCGTTCACCGTTTTCTAAAGCTACGTTTTCTGCAATTTGCTGTCGATTGACGTCACTGAAACGTAATTATTATGAAAGTAAATTGGTATGTTTTCATAGAGAACGTTTCTTGACACCGTAAATTCAAACCCCGATGCCATAATTTTTATGGTAGCCGTCACTGCGACGTGTATGTGGCAGCCACCACTCTTCTACGAAACTGTAGCTTTTCGCTGAAAGGCTACACATAGCCTGAATATTTTTCTATATCCAAGAAGCTAAGGCTACTAGGCCTTGAGAGAAAGGAGTCATGACAAAGAAATAATGTTAAGAATTAAAAAAACCGATCCCAAAGACATTTTTGACATGAATATTTTCTCATTGTTAAGTTAGTAAGCGCTTGATGGTATGAAGTATCAAAACAATGCCCACAGTTGGGACTCTGGTTTTCTCTCTGTGGGATGGTGACGTGATATCCACTATGCGCGGACCCATTTTTTTTTGGTTCTATAACATGCCGGTTTTCTGAAGATGTTTAACTTATGTTTCGAGGGACAATTCCTGTATTTTAAACAACGTTCGCATTCTAATCCAGTATCATTCTGTCACAAATCAGTTTACCTCATGGGTGATAATCCTATGAGGTAAACTACATTTTTCACAAGTTCTTGACGACTAGAATTTTAACATTTTTGAAGATCGAGAATTGGCCTTCTCATATACCATTACTCATTAAGTACCGGAATCTAATTAGATTCCGGTACTTAATGAAAAAAAAGATAAATAAATGTGTAAGACGGCCTTTATCGAATGTGTGCGAACGTGTTTTAAGCGAGGCGACCTGCCCGCACCCTCGCGCTAACCGACAGTGGACGAATGATCAAGAGTCCGTAAGCCACGCTCGCGACCCGCTGATAAAAGTTTTCATTGTTTTTATATTTACCTGTTTGTGGTACGGGCACTAACAGGTGAACACAAAAACATATACATTGTGTTTTAGAATTATTATAATACTTTACTGTTAAACGTGCGTTCCTATAATTTAACTAGTGGTTCTGTGTGCTGTAGACCTCGCGAGTCGGTCTTTGCATAGCTTAACACTGAATCCACCTTAAAACAAAAAGTGCGCGCATTACGCGCGAAATGGTTGAGATATGTTTTTTTTTTACGTTTTCTACCCTCATATTCTCGCCATTTTGAAAAATTTCGGAAAACTGAATGACAAAAAAATTCCATATAATTTTTATCGAACCCGTTCACAAAATTTCACGAGAATCAGTTGAGAAATGCGACTTGTAGAGGAGAACAGCTGGACACCCGCCGGACATCCGGACATACGAAAGCATTTTTGTCCAAGCTGAAACGGAGACGCTTCGTGCTCGCTCGGTCAAAAAGATACCCAACACACCTTGAGAGAAGAACTTTTCTACAAAGGTCAAATAAAGACACTGCAAACCTAAGAAGTCCGATTGAAATAATAAAGTTTTATAACTAGTCCAGACATATATTTGGAAAATTAATAACCTCCTGCACTAGCCTTAACGTACGACCTTGTTCGCTTTTTGTTTGATTAAATTATTTTAATATCTGTCCTGTTCTGTTGAAGTAGACTGTACTTTAGGTAATTGCAATTGTTTTTACAATCGTAAATTTTTAAAACGTTTTTACTTGGTAAAAGGATTTAGTTGACAATCGTGATATAAATAATACTTTTGAGTGTTCATTATTTGTATTGACAATGTCAAAAAAAAACATCCACTAAATTCAAATAATATTAAAAGTTATGAAAATGAAATAAAAGTAATGTATTTAATGTGAGTTGCAGAGAAATAACAAGATAATATTAAATTGGATAGGTAGGTATCCAATTTAATAGTAAGTAGCTACTGTGCTAAGCTCGAAAAATAGAAAGGGCGTTAGGTGCCTAAAATACATATCGAAAATCCTTTCACCCCAAAAATACGAAAGTCTGCGTCGAGTTTGACATTTACGCATAATCGTAATCTAATCTTCACACGGTATGAACAAAATGTGATTGGTTTGGCACTAGACATATTTTTTGCTGCCGTCACCACAGATTACATTGACGTATATATACGTAGATGTATAGTATAGTACAAGCTACTATAATACAAATCTCCTAAAATATTGATAAATATTTTTTGGTGTTAAGAACATAGTACTTATTACCGAAACCATAGGTACTATTGTGAAAGGGAAATATTTTGCTGATCCTCTAAAAACTTACTGACCTTCTGATGATGAAAACTTTTTAAATTAATGAACATCTAAATATTTTTTGGGCTTCTAACGATGCACGCTTTTTTAAATAAATGAGCTTTTTGTAAACTTCTTGGCCTTTTGTCACAGTTAGTAGAGCTATTCTGGGTACATTGACGAAACGGGTCAGGTTAGGTTTGAACTGTGACAAACGACGCGCGAGCCGCATTGGTCGCAGTAACTAAACTAGGGCACCCCAATCAAATGGGTTAGGTGAGAACTGTGGCCGGTCGCGGGCGAGCCGAGCGAGCGAAGCGAGTGGTGCCGCTGCAGTGGCCGGCGAGCGTTACATCCAAGTTGCTCGCAGTTTCTTAGCTATTTAGTATGTTTATGACCGCAAAATAGTAATTATTTGATGTTCACAAAAATAATCGCACTCATTATAATATATTAGAGTGTTCAATAATATTTTTAGAAAAGCAAAATGGAAGATTTTTGACGACAAGGTTTTTGATAAGATAACAGCGGTATATTGAATACCAGTAAAAATACAAGAGCGATTCGACACACGCGAACTATGCAATGGCGGACGTGCAAAAAGGGAAGAAAGAGATAGCACGTTAAGAAAGAGTTGGCTATATGACAGTGACCACAGATTATACAAGAACATTCTAATGTCACCGCTCCAACACCAACAACAACATCCTGTAGAATACAAGATAGATACACCTGTACACCTGTTACACCTGTAGATTTACAAGTAAGTATGTATTCTAACAGATTAAATACATGCCACTATGAAATGGGTCTTTTCTCAAAGTATTTTTTTTTATTTCACGCATAAAGTGCTTTTGAATTTTAGAGAAGAGGAAAAAGTCTGCCTTATCAAGCTGGATTATGATCGCATTGAATTTGAAATGCAATTTCTTAACAATACCATGTTCTTCTTCTTCTTTAGGATTTTGGTTTCTGCACTTAGTCCTTCAAGTGGACCATTGTGCGTGGGCCATGGCGGCCGTCGGTGGATATTGCAACCAGCCCACCTCCCTCCAGAAGTTGATGATGTCTCCTGGTCTGTTGAGAGCATCTGTGTAGGATCTGGGTGCCCCGAGGGTTTGTGACCTAATCTGGGTGACGCCTATGCATTCAAAGAGCACATGCGCAAGGGTTTCCTTAGCCTCCATGCAAGCCCTGCACAGAGGACTGTCCGTTATGTATACCATGTTCAATCTTGCTCGAGCTTATGCGGACATTCCGTAGAATTTCTGAGAAAAAGCTAATTACGGATGAGACGGGTTATTATTTCTT
This sequence comes from Dryobotodes eremita, assembly GCA_917490735.1. Taxonomy (NCBI): domain Eukaryota; kingdom Metazoa; phylum Arthropoda; class Insecta; order Lepidoptera; family Noctuidae; genus Dryobotodes; species Dryobotodes eremita. Next base: position 18,290,881 of record OU823254.1, read on the forward strand.
GCTATGATATTGATTTCTTTTTTAATTTGCATAAGGGATAATTTACTGTAGATACGAGTTACATAGAGAGTTATCGAGGATACATAATTTGGTGGCCATGTAGGTTTATATAAAATAAAATATTTTGATTTGATTTCAAATGTGGGTGTCCACATGTTTTTGTATTTTTATTGGGATATGGGTCTGCTCTAAACCTCAATCTCGCTAGCTGGGAAGCGTTGGATGTGGTCTACGATGAAACGAGCGTGCCCAGAAAATGCCTGTACCCTCTTGCTTTGAAGGCTGACGGGTTATAGAATAGATCAAAATTAAAATTATAATATTTATTTGACACTTAAAAATACATGTAACAACCCAGTCATAATAAAATAGCACACGAATGTATTGCCACAAATCTGATCCTAACCCCCAAACTAGGCCTGGACCTGCATTTTAGGGGTCAGCGTTCATCCATGGGTTTATTTTCAATTTATCAGCATTTTGGAGGAGAATAAAATAGAGAGCAGGCAGAGAGTTCCACACTTTGGCTGTGCGCATAGTAAATAATACATTTCGCCAGTTATGTTAATTATTCTTTATTAGTTTATCTACCATAAACTTAGCAAGATATAAAACGTCGGTAGAAGAAAATTGGTCCTAATTACCCTACGTTAAGTTTAAAAGTATTATAAACAACTAGCTTCTACCCGCGGCTTCGCCCGTGTGGTTGCCGGAAATTATCCCACGGGAACAAAACTAGGACAAAAAGTAGCATTTATCCTTCCCAGGATGCCATGTATCTCCTTGCCAAATTTTATCGAAATCCGTTCAGGGTTTAGGCGTGAAATGGTAACTACAGACAGAGTTACTTTCGCATTTATAATACTAGCTGTTGCCTATGACTTCGTCTGCAATCCAGGATAAAAAGTAGCTTATGTTCGTACCCAAGTCGATAGGATTAGTATGGATTAAGAGGGCCCTTCCCGGTCCATCTATCGTCAACGCGAGCATGATTGAAAAGCTTGTTATGTCATCCAACGCAATGTTTGAAAAAGAAGAAAGAGTGAGAACGCGATAACAATGAACGAAAATTGGCGCGCAAAGATTTCACAAAACTTGTTCCAGAAAATACGTGTTTTTGAAAAACCCTTACAAGTTTTAGGAAAAAATGTTTATCATTTAGAATCTCCATTATATGTGCGAGGTTTCTATGACAATGTTTTCTTAACTTTTATAATTTATGAGTACATTATGAACGGGAAAAGTTCAGGTAAAATTTGTGCAAAAAAGCAGATTTTTGGAGGCTTATACTGATTTTTTTTCTACAAATTTTGATTTTTGCTTGCATAGAAACCTAGATAATGTGCACAAGATACCTATTTGTTAAAAAAAATTCAATGAAAGATGTGTTACAACGCCATAATCACGTACGAGCGTTTGTATGAAAAATATGACGGGTTGGCCGCTCTTAAACTCAATACATAACTAAAGATTCCTTTACTTTGCTTACTTATTAAACTAATAACCAAATTCCTAACATAGTTAGTTCTTATGAACTCCCGCAACACATTCAAGCAGATGTTTGTATCCACATTTCAAGGAAACACATTACGTAAACCCAAAACTTGGATCCCAAGGGTTATCAAAATAACTTGCTAAGACTTTGATTACAGTTATATAAGATAACTAGGGCTACTGCATGTGGTAACATACTTCCTTTTCCTTTGATCACGCAATGTATCAATAAAATAATCATTATTATGATTCAGTTAGTATAGACAGTCTTAAAGGTGAATGAAATTTTCTTTGGTTTTTTTGCAAATATCAATCGTTAAACTTTGGAAATTTGTTCCACCTAAGAATTTTCATGAAATATTTTGTTTTTTTTTAGATGGAATTAATTTTCAAATTTTGGCTATTGTAATGAAACTGAAATTCAGAAAATATATCATTCTTACAGTCGCGAAATAGCGTTTGATCAACATACGACGTAAACCAGAGCTGCAATTTGCAAAAAACCAAAGAAAATTTGAATTTGGCGGGCTACAGCTGAGGATTCACCTAAAGTTTTCTCCAGGACGTACAAAAACCTCAGAAGAATTACGGATTTATTCCACATCAAAATTATAACCTCTCCTTTGTCTTTGCCGTAGTCGGGTAAAAATATCCTGGAGCTCTTATAAAATATGTCGTAAAAGTGTTTTTAATCGGTAATAATTTGACGGGTCCTTCAGCCTATCAGGTGGAAGGACTCCATGAAGATATCCGCAATAAAAATAATGAAAACAAACCAGTCTCTTATTGTCCCTCTGCAAGCTAAAGGCCTCTTCTCATACGGAGAAGCCACGAGCATTGATCACCACGCTTGCTTAACCGGCTGACGATTTAAAAAAACAGAGGAAAAAAAAGGGTAAAACTTAGAGTAGTCTTAATCAAAATGATAAGGCTTCACAATGATGAGCAGTGTTCGATGCCTGCCTACAATAGTCACAGTTAATGCCCTGGTCAAACAGAAGTGATACCTCGCGGGATGCGGGACGAAATTCACCCGTTCCGATTGTGTCAACTAACCTGTACGGAGGTTTTCAAACTGGCGGGAATAGCCGCATGATTTCCTAAACATTAAAACAATGTATAGAAAGAAAGAAAAAGTATTTATTGGTACTTACTTGCACAGGATTATCACAAATTAAACTAAAAACACTCGTAGAAACATAAAAAAATAAAACTAAATTAAAATGAAAATAAAAACAGAAAGTCCTTTACGCGGCCAAATGGCCTCTATCTTAGTATGAGAATCTCTTATCGCGCAGGATTCGCCTCAGTGTAGCCAAATTGCCACTTATGATAAGACCCAAGTATGTTGTCTTTATTACCAAAACTGCCTTTTTCTCTGTTTATGACATTTTATACGAATAAAATGTTATAACCCCCAATACTTTTATTTATACGCGAAATGCTTAGCTACCCTCAAGTTGCAAATCTGGCATGTATGACATTTATGTGACGTAATAAAAATAGCGGTTCAAATTGTCATGTCACGTATAGGGGCGTCAGTTTTCATGGGACGTTGCTTCCCAAAGAGATATGAATGCGATTGTGCCTCTAAACTTCTAAAGGATAATGTAATTTTGAGGAAATATTGTTTCGTCGAAGAATTTGACATCCCTAAGGAGTTTTCGAGGTCAGATGTTAAATGTTTTGCGTAAAAACTAAAACATAGCATAAAAATGTTCAAGACGAGGTCATGTCAACTGGTTTCACAAATAATTTGCCCTAAACTTTTAGTTTTATTTGTATTTTGTATTATTAATTTCCGATTAATTTTTAAATTTTGAATTTTTATTTTGATTTGACATGCATTCATCATCATCATTTCATTTTTTGGAGTTGCTTATTTTTATTTGAATTTGTATTTATGATTTGATGACATGGTATTTATTTTTGTATTGTGATTTGTATTTATCATTTTTTTTTTTTTATTAGTTTTAATCATAGTCTGGCAGTTTGAGTAATTTATGCGGAATACCCAAATTTCCTTTCTTTGGTATTGTTCGTCGAATCGTTGAGCTCCTTAAGTTTTGAGTTGACCTACACGATTACTGACAAATGCGTGCACTGACTGGACAGGTCCACTCTTTCTGTGTGGTTTTTTTTCCTCAAAATACCATTTCAAACTCAAATCTACATGGTATTCACATGATCTGATCACGATTATGTCTGGACTTTAAAAGAGACTGTGACCTCTGAGTTTGTTTCGGCCTTTCTTCTCAGAGTAGTCAGATAGGAAACGCCGACCTCATCTAGTTCTAAAATATGATTGACGTGTAAAAGTGTTTGTACAAACCTACTTACAGAAATAAAATCATTTATCATTTATCTCGTGTTTCGTAAATTGTGATTGTAATATGGGAGAACCTGAAACAAATGGATTTTATTTATTTATTTAAATATATACTTACAGACAATATAATAAAAATGTTTTTGGCAATTAATAAACAACTTTTTCTTCATCCTTGAGTCTTAACAACAGCTTGGGCACCATCCAATCTACGATCACCATTATTATTACGTTTTCTAAGCAAAGTTATTGTGTAACTATTGAGTATAGTAATTTTATTCTAGGTACATTGTCTTCACATATAATTGTAATTATAATGTACTTATACATAATATTGTAAAATATTTAAAAAAGGTAACTTTGTAGTTTCATGCCCATTGTTCGATACGAAAGTACCTTTTGGAATAGAATCAATCCAACTTTTTTTCCAATATTGACGTTTACAAGTTCCTTTTAATAGCTTACTTGAAATAAATTATTTGACTTTGACTTTAACTTATCGGTATGCATATGCGAAGGTAGTTCAACTGTAGGTATTTTTCAAATACTGGATTTCAGATTAGTACCCAGTTGATTAATTTATGATAGTTGTTATAAAAGATTTCTATTCATAACACAACATTTCGCCTTTTTTCTCCGTTGGTTTAGGCAGAGCTGTATATAATATGGTACACCCACATTTCACCAGTTATGTTTAAGTCCCATGTAATAAGGGGCAACAATTCCAAAATAAAGTACTTAGGGATGCTGTAAATGTACCAGGGTACATTAGAAATGACGAGCTCCAACGTGACCGTATAATGGAACTCGTCACCACCTTCTTCGAAAAGAATTGCTGAAGCCCGCGAACACAGACTTCACCGACATGTAAATGTTGAGGCAATTCAGCTGCTAGACAATACGGACATAGTGCGTAGGCTAAAGAGAACCCATTTGAGTTAGTGTAGTATATAAATAGTGAATGCATGTAACATATGAACAAAGTGTTTTTATTAATTATTAGACTCTAAGAATGTGCTACGGAATTGTGTAAAAGTGCAAATTGACACTATTCTTAGTTATAATGGTAATCTATCACGGAAAACAATTTGTTAAAGTTAAGTTGCTTAAAAGTCTATTAAGCTAGATTGTAATAAATTACCAAGAACTTTAGTTCGTATTAATAAAGGAAAAAAAATAGGAGGCGAGCCCATTGCTGTAAACCGGACAAAAATCCAGAGCCCGAGCTGTCACTTAGGAACAAAAAAAGAAAAAAAAAGGAAATCAAAAAGCGAATGGTTGCTTACATCCCTAAAATATCTATGTATCTATAAGAACCATCGTTGTTACCAGTCAATGTCTAAAAGTATGTTAATATGTCTGTCTTACGCACATTCGCTTACATAGCGCTTAAATAATTCATGAAATTTCCGGCGAAAGCACGAACAGCTGCTAAATTCTATTGGATTATGATTTATCTTGTTAGGAGTAATATTCTGTAAACATACTATTTTATATATGCATGTGAGGTCGTTTGTAAGTAGATCTACATGTTAAGGCACGCGAGATATGATATGAATGTATTTTCTTTCTTTCTTTTTCTATATATTAAAGGGTAGTTATTGGAATTTTGGAGAAGAAGGTCTTATGATTAGCAAGACTCGGTTTTAAAATGGATGGAGGAGGGGCTCATGTCTAAATATTAACAGCCGCACGGATTGATCGGAGGTTAAGCTACGCTTGCAGAGGTCTGTACGTGGATGGGTGACCATTTATTACATATCAAGACCCCTCCGTGCCTCGGAAAGCACGTTAAGCCGTTGGTTTCCGCTGTAATTTATAGATTTTTGACAATCTTTACGGGAAGTCAGAAGCCCGAAATTCTGACAACCAGTCTTACCAAGGGGTATCGTTTTATCCAGTAACTGTGATGTGGTCAGATAGGCAGTCGCTCCATGTAATATACTGGTATTCAGCTGCATCTGGTTAGACTGGAAGCTGACCCCAACATAGTTTGCGAAAGGCAGGTAGATGATGATTAGGTCTGTTAAATACATACATGGATGGACGGTCTGTGGTCTGTAGTGTACAAATGATAAATTATTTTATTTCTGTAAGTAGGTTTGTACAAACACTTTTACACGTCAATCATATTTTTTAAACTAGATGAGGTCGGCGTTTTCTATCTGACTAATCTGAGAAGAAAGGCCGAAACAAACTCAGATGTCACAGTCTCTTTTAAAGTCCAGACATAATCTTGGTCAGATCATTTGAAGACCATGTAGATTGGTATCTGAACTGTGACTTTTGAGGAAAGAACCATATGAATTGAGTGGACTTGTCCAGTCAGTGCACGCATTTGCCAGTAATTTTGCAGCTCAACTCAGAACTTAAGGAGCTCAACGATTTGACGAACAATACCAAAGAACGGATATTTGGGTAGGCCGCATGAACTACTTAAACTGCCAGACCGTAGTTAAAACTGAAACAATGATCCACATTGTCCTCTTTACAATAATTAAAGTAATTATTCATGTCTACTAAAGATAGCAAAAAAAAACATTCGCTGTGTAAATTTTTTGGAGCAGCTCAATCCCTAGCCTTTTGGTACAAAAATGCAACTCGCAGAAAAGTTTTAGAATTTTCTAGTTTTATAATAACGGTATTATCATTTTAATTGAATTGTCAGTTTTTCGTATATCGTAGTTATCACCATATAACTTAAAGTATTTTTTCGTGGGACATATGTCAATTTAATGACAACAGGCATTTTGAACTCTACCCTGAATGACCCATATCGACTAATTCTCCAGAATTGCTAAACTATGTTATGGGTAGCTGATAAGCTGTTATCTTCCATAACATTCATTGATAAAGTTGCCACTTTAAGATAAAAGCCTCCGGACGTTTAAAAATATTCCAAATTGAGCCGGATAGACAGGCTTCAGCCGGATGATTCGTTATATCCGCCCAAGTATTTCAGGCGTCGTAATATCCGTCTTTATGAGTGTCTTCTACAGACGGACGGATTTGTGACTGACTTACGGATATGATGAACGGTTGATATTTGTAATCTATAAATATAAATGAAATATATTTAAATAAAAATAAAATTCTGTTGTTCGCTAGTGCATCACTTGAGAACGGCTGGACCAGAAGCACCATCTTTCCCATCATCATCTTCGAAATTTTTGTGTGGTTGTTCCTATATGGGAATTGAAATTTGGACAAGACAAGGTCTGTCGGGTCAGTTATCATGATCTGCCTTGCCCTTTTCCAGCTATGATGGGATCGGCTTCCAGTCTAACTGGATGCTGCTGAATACCAGTTTTTTTTCATGGAGCAACTTATACGATGGAATACGATACGCTTTAGTAAGACAGGTTGTCAGTCTTTCGGGATTTTGACTATACGTAACGACTGTCAAAAATCTACAAATGACCGCTAGGCCCAGCGGTTTATTGAGCTTTCCGAATGGCAGGCGGTTCTGTCGGGTAAGCGAGTTTTGCTTTCCTTTTATTTTCTCAAAACGCACTTTACACTTTTTATTTATTTATTTTATTATTTATGTACACACAGTAAAATAGATACAGATACGGCATATTAGTATTAAGTACAAAGGTACTGGTTATTTCTTAAGAAATTTCTTCCAGCAGACCCGCGAAAGGAGAAATGAAAAAGACATGTAGGCAATAGTGTGTGAGAACAAGAAGAGAAGAATTTGATTTGTGACTTCTTAAACTAGAATATTAAATATACTTACATATATTGCAAAATATAAATAAAAATAACATATACTTAAATAAATACATAATGCTAAAATAAATAAACTTATATATATATATATATGTATATATATAAATATATAAATTCTCACAGTTAAAAGGAAAGGTAATGCTCTTTTACTCGGTATTTAAAATGAGAAATAGTATAATATTTATTTCTTTTATTTTTCTTTTTTACTTGTATATGTTGTGTTGTGTGCTTTGTAGTCTGTGCTAAATAAATGTATTTTCTTTCTTTTTTTTTGTATAAATTGTATGCCTGGCCATCAATACTCATAATTATTTAGGCGTAGACTTTCTCTATAGGGTACGGTTGAAACATAGAAAGGAGTTTCGGGTTGCCTGCGGTTCTGTTTTGTGCAAAAGTAGTTCTACCATAAACTCACGCCTTCTGCCCATAGGGGTAGGCAGAAATTTTAGACCGCAACCTGCTACGATCCTTACATAACTATTTTTTTTTTTTTACTAGACAAAAACTTTTCTGATAGCGTTAACGCCAGACGCTAACGTCAAAATGTATGTCAATGACATTACCTGCGGAAAAGATACGTAATGTCACGTGGTAAGCAAATGTCAACTCCATACAATTTGATTTTTCCGTTGGCGTTAACGCTTACAGAAAAGGGATTTTGTCTAGGCCCCTGGTCATACATACACCCCGGTTGTGAGTACTACGCATCTGACTTTTGCACCTGACGAAATATATTTTTCACTACGATATTAGAACATCAGACGTTTGTAATTCACTCTCCTTCTTTAATTCCCGTAAAGTTACGGAGTAAGATTCAATTCAGTTTAAACACTATGGACGTTTCAGTTTCGTGTAACTTTACTCCGAGTTTATAAATAATGGGGTCTGTGTTTAGTGTATGCAATTAGATTTTTATAAAACAAAAACAAAATAACACGTGTGGCACTCGGGGACTGCCGCGGTAAAGCTATTGCATAGCATTTTTTATCAACTTATGCAATTATAATTATTTATTTATTTTTTCTTGAAGCATTATTTTTTTCTTTGATATTAATTTAAGTACAGTCGTACCATATACATACACGTTAAGCGAACGCTCGGCCGAGCTACATGGTAGGCGGAGTGGGGGGTGTTAGGTTTTATTTTCGTTACGGAATTTCTTGATTCGGTCGCCGCGCTCAAAGCCCGCGATAAAAGCTACAAAAAGCGATAAAAAAATATACAACAATAATCCAATGTATCGTGCGGTAGGTATTTGTCAAAAAAATAAACTTTTTGATGTCTATGTTTTGACTACCAACTTACATGTCATCCTACTCAGCAGTGTGCATTGACCTTCACTTGTAGTCTGGCTCACCGCCAAGTGTCGCGGTCATAATTTTTCCTCTACGTTCACGTTCTCACGGGCGCTTTTTTAACGCGCACTGTATTTTCAAAGCTTGGCTTAGGGCCGAGAGTTGAAAATCCAACATTGCGCTTTTCCAACGTGCTAAATAGATTGATAGATTTATTTATTTGCATAGAATGTTGGTAATGAATACAATTAGGTGTTACAATATTTTTAAATCCTTATACATTCTGCCTCATGGCATGCAAATTTTTTATTAACTTATACTAAAATTATTGTATTTACTTAAAGCTATTTAATTCATGAACATTGCAAATTAAATAGTCTTGTCATTTAAGCAATCTAATACAGAATAATAGCATTTTTGAATTAGTAATTTTTAATGATCGTTTTAGTTCTTCAATCATTTTTGGTACTACCTAACTTCCTAACTATCCTAACTTCCTAATCCAATCTTAATATTATAAATGCGAAAGCAAGTTTGTTTGTTTGTTTGTTACCGTTTCACGTCTAAACCACTGAACCGGTCATCCTGAAATTTTGCATATACGTTGTCAGGTTTACAGAAATGGACATAGGGTACCGTTCATCCCGCAAAAAAGTACTGTTTCCGAGGAAAACAACAATAACGTTCTTATGATAATAGATGGCGCCACGTGTCTTTCGAATCATGATTGAATTATAGCCCGAATTGATAGTCAGTCTAAATTAACGCGCGCGAAGCCGCGGGAAAAAGCTAGTGGTTATATAAGAGGAGCCATGCACATAACACTATTTCTCAATTATGCAGTTTTAAATCCACCTATGCATAGATACTCTTTGTTGGATTCTCAACGCTCGGGTCAACGCCGAGAGTTGAAATTCCAGAACACGGTAAGAAAACATCGAGTTTAAAAAGCTGTTCCATTCAAGGTAGGTATCCATATTCATATTCGTTTATTTGCGTTCCACAAAGTAAAACAAAGATGGTAAGACAAGGCTTAGAGCTAAGAGCTGTTGTAGACCCATTAGGGCACAGCAAAAAGGTATTGTTTGACATATCGCTCATTTGGAGAAAAACCGACGTAACTGCTACTTTTAAAATTTTACAGGAGAGTGATTTAAAGTCGTATTTTTTTTTTGTAATCTGTTACCGTCTTGTTCTAAAATGTTGACAAATCCCAAAACTATATTAAATATTTCACGCCTCTGCTCCTCTGAAAATTTTTTGCGAGCACAATATATATCGACAACTCATTTTTGGGAAAAATTACATTTACGTCGATGTTTCTCCAAATGAGCGATATAGCTATAAACTAACATATTATTTATTAAAGTTAAAAGATCCTGTGTGAACGTGGGTTTATAATAAAATCTTAGGCGTGTGATGTTGGTTCCTTTTGATATCATCATTCCCTTGAAGGTTCAGACGGAGGTTATTGACTTATTATTTGATCTTGTGAATGTTGATTTTAATATCAGTCAGAGCACATTTTTTATTTATTTATTTATTAATAACTAACTGATATTTACAGTTTGCACCACACATACAAGTTATCAGTTAACACATACAATCATAAAATTAAAAGTAGACAAAATTTAATGAAATTAAATGTAATTAGATAAAAATTAGTTAAAACTGGATAATATTAGATAAAATTAGATAAAATTAAAAAAAAGTATTGATAGAATAATAAAAATATTAATTTCTATTTATTTTTGGAACATTATTTTTGTGTAAAATTAGATGATGAGTTGGCTGTTAAATATGATCTTGTAATTATCTAAACAAAACAATTTAAATTAGCTGCAAACAAAATGGTCAATTATTTCTTGCAATAAAAGTTTATGACGTTTCTTTCTTTCAATAATTTTTATAGTGTAATAATAATTTTAATCACATAGTTTCTTTTTCGTGAAATTAATTTGCAATGGCGACTTTGAAAACATTAGAAGACAAGGGTACATTTTTCACTTTTTTGTAAATTTGGAACTTAAAACATGACCTTATACAGTTCTCCCTATAAACAGTCATGCCTCATCCTGTTTATTAAAACACTTCTTGAAATCCTGCCAGAACCATTCATTTTACAATACCCATCTTAGATTTTACAAACGGGCACTTCAAAGTCTATCACAAATTAATGTATTCAAATTCATTTCCCTTTGACAGAACCGATACATTCCGCTTTAAAAATGTATTGACAACGGATAGCGTTGAATATTTTAAGGGTTCACGATTGAATCTTTTGGGAGCCATCAGAAATACAAGGTTAAGCAAAAGGGAGCAGTTTGAGAAGCCTTAAGGCACCTGTCACTCCGTCGACGAGGAAGTTACTAGCTATCAACGATTTTCTCGCTAAAGAAACGTATAAAATATTGACGGGCCCGTGTAAGTAAAAGAGATATACAATATGTCGGAAATACATTAAATTAATCGCTTGACTTTGACTAACCGGGACGCCAGCGCCACCAGGTGGCGCTCGACAGAGTCTATAACATATTGCTTGACCGAGTTAAAGAAAGAGTTTGTTGTTGGCGGTTAAGCAGTGAACACGTTTAGAAATTGTCGCGCGTTCCGTATAGTTGTGTCGTGTACCTATAGTGTGTGATTCGCTTTTGTGATTAATTTGATCGTAAATTATAATTTGATTTGAACTGCAAACAGTTTTTTTAGTGCGCAATAACCAACACTATCCATAGTTTGCCCACAGTAGTTAAAATATGGCTGATAATACATACCTTCTCCGTCATATATATATTATTAAAAGCGGCCTCGCTGCTAAACAGATTCCGTAGCAGCCCCAGCAGCATTCTACACGCTATACCCGGGAAAAATGACAGCCCGTTGGTGAGGTCACTTGGCACGTGTACACTGTCTGTGTTATTAGTTAAGTACTAACATAGGTTAAGACTATTGTTACTAACCCAATGGATCTTTCTTATTTGAATAAATGAATTACGAATATATATATTATTGATAGCTGATCGCAGACTGTTTACACCACCAGCGAGTACTCGTTTGCAGCAGCGAGAAGAGTTATCAAAGACAGTACTCGCTCAAGCCACCAAGCGAGCGTCACTTAGCTCGCTTGGTGGGCAGAAAACTAGCTGAGGGACTCACCTTTGGTACATATGCATACCAGCCGCGAGTAATCGCAGCTCGCCGTCGCACACTCGCTGCTCATTGCTCGCCAACTCGTTTTTGTTGCTAGCTTTACTTGCTCCTCGTTAATCGCCGGTGGTGAGACCTTAAAAAGAAGGCTGGGTTAGACTGGATACAGAAGGCGGTGGACAGGGTATTGTGGTGCAGCCTGGGAGAGGCCTATGTCCAGCAGTGGACTACGATAGGCTGAGTTGATTAAGAGATGCAATAAAATAGCCTCTCGTAATTATCATAATTGCCTTACAATCAATCTATTTTATCTAGAGTCTTGTTTACGCAGAACTACATGCTTAAAGCCTAATCAAGATATCAAACTCAGCAAATTTTACAAGAATTAGCCTAAAATAATATTGGACCATAGTTTAATCGTTTTCAGCCTCACTTTAGGCCTTTAATCTAAGTAACTGAGACTAAAATAGTAATTAAACCGCCTCTAAAGGCGCCGCTCCACAGCCACCCATGGCTAAGCTACGCACGTGTAAGTACTTAGCTTCACTTTCTCTGAAAATGTAGGTGGGATCGTCCACTGCGACCCACGGCTATGCTACGCCCGAATTCGGAAATATCCTAACCCAGAGCGTGGGTGGAACCCGATATAATGGACCGGGGAAAAAGCTTTTTCGTATTTTATCTCTCTTTGGCCGTACCTACTGTTTGTATCTAGCTGGTTTTGATATCATTAAATACATAATATTTTATAACAAAAAAAAAAAAGTTAATCGATTTCCCACCATTTTACAATTGTTTTTCTGTCCGCCAAAATGAGTGAATCTAACGAAGAAATCGATAGATTTTGAAGTTTCATTACAACAAAAAAGGGAAAAATGCGACACACGCCGCGAAAAAAATATTTGACGTTTATGGTGTTTTACCAGTTGTCAGGAGATATAATAAAACACTATTCGGATTTATTAACTTATATTTTTAGAGCTGGTTTATATTTACAATTTGTTTATTTAATCATATGTGGGACAGCTACTTACAAACATTTACATAGACCAATCACAGATGAGCGGATCGCTTTTGCTCGCCATATAAATACTGCGGAACGCGTCGCAGCGTTACTCACAGTCCGGTTAAGCAGCCACGACCCCCAGTGGTCAAAACTGCGAGTTGCCATTCCAAAAAAAAAAAAAAACGCAGCGTTAGTCGTATGCCCGCGCGCACAGCGCGCGGACGTTTATGCTAGCTGCTACAGTGTTAACGCAGTGTTAGTAAGAGTAACACAAAGTTGGTTCAAGCATTTTCAGTCAAGGAATTTTGATGTCAAAAATGCGGCTCGCTCTGGTCGCCCCGTTACGGATAAAGTCGATGCCATTTTTGAAAAAAGTGGAGCAATATATATTAGTAGTTACGACATAGCTGAAGAGTTAGGGGTTGACCACAAAATAGTATTGACCCATTTGAAAAAGTCTGGGTATACAACAAAGCTCGATATTAGGGTGCCACACGAGCTCTTGGTCTTGAATTTGTATATAAAATACGAAAGAACTTATTCCCCGACCTAATATGTATGTTTAATAAAAAAAAACGATAACACTTTACATCCGCTATAAGCCGCCATGTTGGATTTTATGTGATGTTATATAGCCTATAACCCGCGGCACAACATGACGCTTCCAACAATACTCGTTTATCGAAATATGACAAGTAATTTAAGAGTTATGAGGGAACAGATGAACATACACACAAACTTAGCCTGTTAAAATCATAACCCTCCTTTGACTTTGCCGTAGTCAGGTAAAAAAACAAATGAATTGCACAACTTTTATGGTGTACATCACAAAGAGTATTCTATTCTATTTTATTCTAACGAGGCAAACTTCTCCGTGCATATCTTACGGAGCAGAGCACATGGACGGTCGACTTAATACTATTGGAAAATGGATTAGCCATAAATAAGTAATGCTACGCTGATTTCATAGCGTTTTGTAAGTAAAGTTTACGACGGTTTCAAAGTAAAGTTATTAGCGGAGAGCTAAGACAATATAAATACAAGACAAAATATGTCTTTTAACGATCGGACATTAAAAGTATATTAGCGTGTAGTATTGTGCTTATTTTTCGTGTGTTTTTTTGACATAGATTAGACCTTTTTCAGTCCAACCTAGTTTTAAGATATAGAGGTTAAAAACGCATTACGTTTGACTCTAAATTTGTATACAGCATGTGGCAGAAAGGTGTCGTCATATTCAAGCAACGTCAACTAGCTTCATTTTTCTGACTGACCGACTTCATTTTGGAACGGGCAACTAGAATCAATTCTATTTACTTGTAAATTTTGACATTCTAAAGTACCTTTTATGTGCCTATTCGAAATAAACGATTTGACTTTGACTTTGACTTTGACTTAGACCGTGGGGTAATTTTTGAACTCCGCGTGGGCGGAGGTATATTTGAGATTAGATTCGTATAAAACCGCCTCGTTGATCAAGTGGTCGCAGGCGCTACTGCTGATTATGAGGTCCTGGGCTTGATTTCCTGGTCGGGTAGTGTAATTGGGTGTTTCCATCAGGAAATTCTCAGTACCAGTTCGGGGACTGGATTTATGTCCGGTTGATGGCAAAAGGCTCGCCCCCTATTACATGGGGCTCAAAAATAACTGACGGAATGTGAGAGTACTAAAAAAAGAAGACGATAAGAAAAAGTATTTATTGGAACTCGGACAGGCTTATCAAAAACTAAACTAAACGCACTCATAAAACCAAAAAAAAAACAAAAGTAACAAGAAAATAAAAATATCTGTCGCAGCGCTGGTATTCTGATAGGGCCCGCTGCTGTGATGTCACCGAGAGATACAGAAAAAATAATAAATAAAATAAAATAAAAATTTGTTATGGGTACACCTCTGCCTAGCCCTTCGCGAATTATAGGCGTGATTATGTTTTGTTATGTTATTTGTATAGAACTGTCACTAAATTAATAGTATCCATTCGAATTCAGATTCAAATTTGAGTATCGTTCTAGAATACGTGCCTAGCTTCTGCTTATTCTTCGCCAAATTTACAGAAAAGTTTCGAGAAGCCTTGACCTAATACGTTCTCAAGCCTCCATCATGTCCATAAGCGACTCATATAATTATTGTATAAACGCACGATATATCTTACAAAGATCCTTTTCACTTCGGTATATACCCAGAAATGATGCCGAATAACTCGCGTCGTAAGAAATGAGGTTTTTATACCAACCGGCCCGCCTGTATCATTTGAAACCGTTTCTTATTTGGCGGACGATTACCTTTGCCGGTTTTACATGGTATTTCCCTTGTCAAATTATTTTTACTGGTATATTGAAAAGGTAGGAGACCAATGTATTAAGCCTTTGTCTAGTAATAAGCCAATATACCATGCGATATTTTTAAGCTATTGCATAGCTTTTATCGCGGGCTTTGAGCGCGGCGACCGAATCAAGAAATTCCGTAACGAAAATAAAAACTAACACCCCCACTCCGCCTACCATGTAGCTCGGCCGAGCGTTCGCTTAACGTGTATGTATATGGTACGACTGTACTTGAATTAATATCAAAGAAAAACAGAAAATTCTGCGTAAATAAAAAATAAATAAATAATTATAATTGCATAAGTTTATAAAAAATGCTATGCAATAGCTTTACCGCGGCAGTCCCCGAGTGCCACACGTGTTTTTTATTTTTGGTTGGTAATTCATCAAAAGACCTCTCCCGCTCTGCGCGGAGCGGAAGGGCGTGTCAGACTCTTACTGACTAAAACCCACCCGTTCCAGGGCCACGGTAACCCTTTCGGACGAACCCGCGACCCTGGCAGGCATCGGCCCTAACGGACCCCGTCAATGTGTGCTGACATCTCTTTGAGGACGGGGTACAACACATTGCACCGTCGACCCGGGCCTGGTCCTTACCGGACGGCGAGATACCTATTGCTCACCGTCCGCAAGCCCCCGCGCCTACGATGGCCGGGAATGGTCTATCGACTCCCGACGCCCAGGGCCAAGACCCAAGTCCTGCGGTGCTATTCTGTAAAAATCTCACCGTGAAAACTTAAGTGATGTGAGATGTAAATAGTTTCAATCCTTAGCATAAGTTGGAATGATAGCTCACTTTAAGCTCACTTACCTAAGTATTTATGGTATTTTTTTATTCAGATTTCAGAATAGTCATTCCCTCAACAACTGCGCAATAATTTCTTTACTCGACTTTTGATTACATCACGTTCATTGAATCCCGTAAGGCCTCTTATTTTCCGTAGACATAATATAACAGATATTAACGTGGAATATGTACCTACGGAGTATGGTGTCTTTATACGCTATAAAAATATTAACGACGGGCTTTATTAAAGGGACAGCCTTGGAATTAATCGGTTAATTAAGGATTTAATGGTCATTTACGGAAAAGCTTGTGATGAGAAAACGAAGCAAGTAATGGTACAGTCTCAGCCAAAATATGTTCGTCACTTTAAGGGCTATTTTTGTCTGTTCATTGGGCGATAAAATCTGCTTTACCGAGTCAGCTTTATAAAATTATATTTCGTCGTGATGTCAATACCGCGGATTGACATTCAGCCATCTTCTTAACATGTCAGATAATATTTTAAATGTGAAACTGACAGATTCTGACAGTTAAATTTATAAATGTATATTTATATTTCATAAATAGCCAGGCCATTAAAAAGGTTTCATGTTAATGTCAACTCGACATTGATCGAAAGTGTATGCTATTTTTATCTTTGTTATCAAGTAATTAAATATCGTTTTTTATGCAATAGTCTGCTCAGTGCCGTAGCTAGAAAAGGTGGTGGTGGTTGTATGGTAAGGTGGTGGTGACTTCACCAAAAATTTATTTAAAAATAAAACAATGAAATAAATAATAAAACTAAATTAAAAAAAAATTACATTCAATTTTTTTATTTTTTTTGTAATTAAATTATTTCCTTTATTAAGTCAGGACACTTGACCTGACTTAATAAAGGAAAGAATTTGAAACCTGACGAAGATATGACGGACTCGACTTTACATGTTATGAAATAGATATTAGTAGGTAGGCATGGTGATGCAACAAGTTTGTTTTGAGATTTTCACGAGAAATACAAGCCACAATCCTTGAGTATTTTTTTATATGGAAGAACACTTTTTTAACGCTTATGAAACTAGTGTCTAACCGAAACCAGATTTTCCGCCGAAACCGAAACTGTAACCGAATCTTCGGTTTGAAACCTCTTCTAGTTTAGGCCGAAAACGGAACCTAAACTTTATACTCGTAAGTATAAAGGTAAAGTTTGTTAATTAAATAGCATTATTTCGGAGATTTGTTACAAATAATTTGATTAAAGGCTGATTTTGCAATTATCAAATTTCAAATGATCCAAAGAAAAAACGTACTTTTGCAAGATTTTCAGTGAGACTATAAAAATTCAAACTGACTATTGAAAGATGAGCCTTAACTACAACACAATGCACCGTCGCGTCGACCCGGGCCTAGTCCTTACCGGACGGCGAGCTGCCCATTGCTCGCCGTCCGCAAGCCCGCGCCTACGGAGGCCAGGAGTCGGCTAATTCTTCAGTCGATAAGCAGTGATTCACTTTCTATTGATTTCTTAGAAGTCCTAACAAAGAAAACAAACAAACATCGCTCCGAACAGCCAGCAGTACAACAGTCTAGTTATTAGATGTGCATATAGTGAGCGGACAGCCTTAGTACGTGAGTGTTTACAGAAACGCGGAGGAATTTTGACAGAAGTTCTACTATTGAACCTCGTCAGTCTAGTGCTCGCAAACGCTACTGTTGAGCATGGGGTCCTGGTTAAGAAAAGAAAGAAAGAAAACACGTTTATTTGCGGTAAAGATGACGCAGAAAAAAAACCACAACACACAAAAAAGAACGAGTTCGGGGAAAATATGCGTGACATCCACGCAAAACGGCAATAGCTCAGCATAATGCTACGACCCTATGCGAGACAGAGCCCCAGTGCTGGTTTTCAGCGACAGCCGGTGTTGACGTGATGACGTCAACCAGTGCAGCATACGAAAATATAATAAAAACAAAAAAAAAAAAACCGTCAAACGGGGTAAATAGGAATGCAGGGGTGAATCAAGACGAAACTTTAAAAGGGATTTTAACATTGAAATAATATAGTTTGTTGCCAAAAACGACTATTATTTACTGTATTAAAACTAAAGATTAAGTGCACTTGTTGGCAGCAAACTATATTATTTCAATGTTAAAATCCCTTCTAAAGTTTCGTCTCGATTCACCCCTTTTTTTTTTTTTTTTTTTTTTTTTTTTTGGGTGGGAAATCATCAAATGACGTCTCCCGCTCTGGGCGGAGCGGAAGGGCGTGTCAGACTCTTACTGACTAAAACCCACCCGTGTTCCTTCAGTTGCCTGTGCGCCAGGGCCACGGTAACTCTTTCGAACAATCCGCAGCCCCGGCAGGCATCGGTCCTATCGGACCCCGTCAATGGTGCTGACATCTCTTTGAGGCGCGCGTGGAACACGACGCGCCGTCGACCCGGGCCTGGTCCTTACCAGACGGCGAGCTGCCCATTGCTCGCCGTCCGCAAGCCCGCGCCTACGGTGGCCGGGAGTCGGCAATCGACTCCCGACGCCCAGGGTGTCTCCTCCTCCTGCGGCGGCTAGGGGCGCGAGGGCGCAGTGATTGCCTCTCCCTCTCGCGCTCCGCCTCCTCCTTCGCGAGCATTACTGCTTCGCAGAAGGAGGTGACGGCTTCCCACTCCCTCTCGCTCCGTACCATGGCCTGAACCAGGGCCGGACGCGAGAGGTCGCCGCCGCCGATCGCCGCCACGAGGACACGGCGGTGCTCCGCCCAAGCCGGGCAGACTTCCACCGTATGCTCCACCGTGTCCTCCGGTCGATCCACGCAATGATAACACCCGGGCGTTTCCTCCCGCCTTATACGAAACAGGAACCTCCCGAAACAGCCATGTCCGGTGAGGACCTGCGTCAGGCGGAAGGTGAGGACGCCGTGGCGCCTCTCAAGCCACTCCTCAAAGAGGGGTCTTACCGCCGCAATTGTGGCGTGCCCTGCGCTGGGTTGCGACAGTCGCACTCTCCATGCCGCCATGAGATCCCGCCGGAGCTCTGTCCGCTGTGCCGTGATTTCTCGCGGCAGCGGAGTTACGCCCCGGCGTTTCACCTCCTCGCGCCACTCCCAAACGTGCGCGAGGACCTTTGCCTCCAGATCCCACGGCGGTAATCCGGCAAGGAGGCTCGCCGCCTCGCAGGAGACCGTGCGGTATCCCCGTACCATCCGGATGGCCATGACCCTTTGGGACGCTTTCAACCGGCGGGCTGGCCGGAGCCTTAGCGACCGCGCCCACACCGGTGCCCCGTAAAGGGCCATGGACCGCACGACCCCCGCGTAGAGCCTCCGGCAGGAGGCGTTTGGCCCCCCCAGGTTGGGCAAGAGCCGCTTCAAAGCAGCCCCGGCCCGCTGCAGTCTGGGAGCCAAACGTCGGAAGTGCTCGACGAAGTTCCACCGGCTGTCGAGGACGAGTCCCAGGTACTTCATCGTCGACTCGACGCCGATGTGAACCCCTCCTACCGTTATTTCGGAACCCGACAGTGGCGCGTTCCGAGGACCATGAAAACACATGGCCTCGGACTTGTGCAAGGCCACCTCGAGTCCCAGCTGCCGGATCCTCTCAACGACTGTCGCAACCCCGCGTGTCATTAGTTCGGCCGCCGCCTGGTGCGACCTCCCCTGCGCCAGGACCAGCGTGTCGTCAGCGTAGCACACTACGCTGACGCCGCTAGGGAGGTCGGCGCGCAGCACCCAGTCGTAACCGATGTCCCACAGATGCGGCCCCAGGACCGATCCCTGTGGGACACCGCACGACATCTCTCGCCGGTTCCATTCTCCCTGGTGACCGGGGTAGATAATTGCTCTATCCGCCAAATAGGCCTCGACTACACGACAGAGATAGGTCGGCATCCGGTGATACCGGAATGCCTCCCGGATGCAACTCCAGGGCAGGGTATTGAAGGCATTGGCGATGTCTAGAGACACCGCCAAGACGACCCCACCCCGGGCCACAGCATCCCCCGTCGTGAGGGCTCGCACGCGCATGATGGCATCCACCGTGGAGCGCCCCCTGCGGAAACCAAACTGGCTGTCCGCCAAATCCGGCCCCACCCGCACCAGCTGCCCGACGAGGCGGTCTGCAATGACTCTTTCAAAGAGCTTGCCCACCTCGTCGAGCAGCACAATGGGCCGGTAAGCGGACGGAGAGTCCGCAGGGCGCCCCGGCTTCTTAATGAGGACCAGTTTCCCCGTCTTCCAACGAAGTGGGAACTGGCCCTCCTCCAAGCATGCGCTTAGGAGCCCTCTTAGTCGAGGCCCGAGAGCCTCTGAGGCCAGGACCCAGGCTTTTCCAGGTAAGCCGTCGGGTCCTGGGGCGGTATTCTTGGCACTCAGCCTACGTACCGCCACTCTCAACTCTACCTCGGTCACCTCAGGAGCAACGTCGTCATCGTCGGGTCTGTGGTCCGCAGTTGGCACCGCAGGAGGCGGAGCCATGGGCGGGGGAGTATGCTCCCCCCGCGAGGGGAACAGAGCGCTCACCACGCCCTCCACGAGCTGGGGCCGGAGACTCTGCGTCAGCGGGGGAGCCCATGGGCGGAGTTTCTCCCGCACCACCTTATATGGGCGCCCCCACGGGTCCCTGTTCAGAGTCCCCAGCGACTCCTCACGGGCCAGTCCCCTGGCCCGCACTCGATTCACCCCTGCATTCCTATTCACCCCGTTTGACGGTACACTATACGTAGTTCTAAATGTTTATATAAACATTATATTTATAAAATGGTAGCATTCCGGGCAACGACTCGGTTCGATTTCCAGGTCGGGCAAAGTGTAATTGCGTTCTTCCATTAGGAATATATCAGAAGCAGCCCGGAGTCTAGATTTGTGTCCGGTTGATGGCAATTCGCCCCGTATTACATAGGATTTAAACATAACTGATGAAATGTGCGTGTTACGTACACCTCTACTTAATCCTTCGGAGATTACAAGCGTCATGTTATCGCAAAATGCTGCTTTACCAGCCCCTGCAGTCTCGACATTAGACAGCGACAAAAATCGGTCGCTAAGTCGTATCGTAGTCAAATTCCTTTAAGAGATTTTCAACTTTATTTCGGAAGAATAAGGTTGAAAATCTATTAAAGAAGTTTGACATCGATTAGACAACAACCGATTTTTGTTGTTATATTTGTCGAGACTGCAGGGCCTGATCAATAGAAAGATAGTATATGCCTTATTGTTTATCAACATTTTGCAATTCTTATTGGTTTATATTGTGAATTTTATTAGGAATTGTCATTTGGACATGGCAAAAACCAACTTTTGGAATGTGTTGGCTAGTAGTAGGCACGTTTTCAAGCATCTGAGCATTTATATAGTTACACTACCGCATATATTTATCGTAAACTAGCTAGAGCTTGACCAACGAGGCGGTAACATCATGCATCTAACTTTAACCATAACTATTCAACAAAGTTTGTAAATGTGCGAGTGCTTCACAACTAAATTGATAAACTGACCTGATTGACTAAATTGACCTTCTGCATATTTTTATTCCATGCTGTGTTGAAGAGGCGTCGAGCAGGTCAGAGATCAAGGCCCATTTGCATGATCGGATTACACAGACCGACCATCACTGATTTGGTCTACATACACCATAGTCCAACCTATGTAGTCGACTAGTTTGAGAGCATTGTATAGTTTTGCATGTCTAAAGCAATCATAAAAAATTGAACTTAGTTATATTATCGTTAAGAAACATCATAACTGCGTATTTACATAAAAGTTCAGGAAATAGTTCGCGACGGCTGAAAAGCCTACGATTCTGCTTGACAAGTAGGCACCAGCTTTATTGATCGAGCGAGCGCGAAGCGCGAGCGAAGCGTCTCCGTTTCAGCTTGGGCAAAATTGCTTTCGTATGTCCGCATATCCGGCGGATGGCTGTTCTCCTCTATAGGTCGCATTTCTCAAACGGTTCTCGTGAAATTTTGTGTGCAGGTTTGATAATTATAGTATATAACTTTTTTGTCGATTCTGTTTATCGATGTTTTTCAAAATGGCGGAGATATGGGGTTTGAAAGGGTTGAACACGTAAGAAAAGTATATTTCAGCCATTTCGCGTATTTTGTTTTATGGATTTTGTTTTAATGTGCGCGTTGAACATTTATTCAGTTTTAAGCTATGCAAAGACAGACTCGCAAGGTCTAAAGCTCACAGAGCCACTAGTTTTAGTAATGTACCAATGAGACATTTTCGACGTCAACTAAATGGTATTACCACGCTGTTGGGTTTTTCCATCTCGAATTTCTCAGCAGCAGCCCGGAGTCCGGAATGCCCAATTGATGGGAACGGGCTCACCGCCTTGTATGAACGAAATGTAGGTGTACTATAGGTGCACCTCTGCCGAACCCTTCGATACAACGTGATGTTATGTGAGTTAAATGGAAACCTGGACTCATTTACAAACATACGCCTTTTTCCCATGGGGGCCTAATCTCATGGAAAAAACGAAAATATGTGTGAGGACTACGCGGCGTTATGTACCTCCAGGATGGGAGCAGCCAGGTTGAAACATAATCGAATGGGCTGCAATGCTCAAGACCTCCAAAACCAAAGCAAGAAACCTTCACCTTAAGCCAAGTATGTCTTGTCCAGCGGCAGTTAGTTTAGTTGGGGGCTCCACGCTTGCTCTTGGTAATGCTTCTTGACCGACTCGCGATGGTCCGTCTCATATTATCAATTCATTTTGACCACGACTCACGTCCGCGTGAAATTTCCTGTTTTAACATAAAATATATGACACTTTGCAATAATGTAGCTTCCAATTATTGAAAGAAGAATTAGATCAGTCGTTCCGAAGATTCCCATTACATACAAACTCAAAAAAATGACCGCTCTACAATATTAGCATAGTTAAGGCTTTGAAACCTGGATTTAATGGTCTGAAATTGCCAAAACACAGTGAGCACCCTTTATTGCATTGTATAGAACAGGTCTATGCCCTGCTATAGATCAGTAGCAAATAAGTGAGCTTGTAACTACGGACTTATATTTTTAAATTAATTTCTGTACCAGACAATCTATACATATATCCATGGTCTAAAAAAACAAGGTCTGGCATTCCGGGAGTGACACATGCTTACGTCACTATCCAGTTGCCAGTTTATTGCAACAAAACACGAATTATGGAAAGATTTTCAGTCACCATTCTGTTAAAAAAATATATCTAAAGCATTTCAATTGTCGTTTCGTTTTTCTAATCAAATGAAATAATTCAATTTAAACATACCAACGTAATTGTTAGTTAAAACCTCTTTGTTTTTTCGGATTCGCACAGGTAATGAAGACGATTGGGGAGTTATTATTACACACTACTGGTAACATAGCGGTGATGACGTAGACTTGTGTCTCCTCCCTTCCGCTCCGCCCAGAGCGGGAGAGGTCATTTGATGACAAACCATCAAAAAAAAAAAAAAAGGCTTGTGTCTCCTACGTGACCACTGTGTCTCGGAATGCTATACCTGGCGAAGTATATTATTATACCATGCATATATCCACCTCGTTCATGCTTGTTCGAGTACTAATATAGTAGGTATAATTCCGCATAAGCTATAAGAGGTAACGGAGTGAACTAGAGCGTGTGATTTCTTGCTGGCAGGGCAGCGAAGTTATGATTGCTCGTTTGCTTTCCTTTGTAGCTAAATGTGTCTCTCTTTCACACTATCATGATGTTCATTATCGTTTATAATACTGTCCCACTGCGGGACAAAGACCTCTTGTCATGCAGAGGGTCGTCATTCGTCTTCTGTGTATGAGAAGATGACTTTCTCAAGACGTGTTGGCGATTTCAGACTTATTTAAATATAAGTCCAGTTTCCTCACGATGTTTTCCTTCACCGATGTTAGTTATGTCCAAAATAAACTCGGAAAGTGCGTGTGAATTGAAAAAGTCACGTTGGTACTTGCCCGGATTTGAACCCACAACCTCGGGCATGAGAGGCGAAGCCTTAACCACTGGGCCATCGTAGCATTTCATTAACGTTCAAACTTTTCAAAACAAAACACTACAACTAAGAAAATATAACCTGCATACGTTTAAACTCAGTATTAATTATTTTTTAACCTGAGCTAAAGTTGAAGGACCACATTCGGCTTGAGAGATGTCGTTTGCTTAAACAACGCTCCGCAGCGTCAAGTTGGGAAAATATCGTATTCTCTGATGAAAAATTATTTTCGATAGAACAAGGCCATAATCACCAAAATGACAGAATCTGGTCTGCATTTGTTACTCATCTCCAAAACGCTGAAACAATTATGGTTTGGGCTGCGGTTTGCGCCACTGGCAAAACTCCCCTAGTTTTTGTAGAAAAGGGTATCAAAATCAACCAAGAAAACTACCGACGAGACATTCTTGAACATGTGCTTCTTAGTTGGAGTCAACAGCACTTTGTTAACCGTCCATGGATATTTTAACAAGACTGCTCCAGCTCACAGGGCCTTAAGTGTTCAACAGTGGTGTAAAGACAAATTTCCTGGTTTGATCAGCTCCAAAGAATGGCCAAACTACACGCCTGATCTGAATCCGATGGATAACAGTTTATGGTCCATCTTAGAAACAATGTCTTGTGCTACGCGTCATAGAAGTGGGGATGGGCTAAAGGCAACTCTCTCTTATACGGGAGCGGGACAAAATATCTGTGGAGGAAGAACGGAACATTGTAGATAATTTTACCAAGCGTTTGTCTCTATGTATCCGCGCTAAACTAAAGGAGGTTATTTTGAAGACAAATAGTGATTATTGTATAAAATAAAGTGTAATTTTATAATTTATAACCTTATTTAATTCACGTATAAAATTGATAAAATAATTCGTAAAATCTCTTGTCAACGTTATTTTTGTAGCGGCATCTACAATCGCCACATGCGAGCTACACGTCATAATGACGTCACACAAAATCCTGCATCGCGCAAGCAGAGTTTACCGCGCAACTAGCATATATACAACATCCCGACATCAATCGTCGGGCAGTTGCCCACCAGACACAACACCCGTCTGGTCGGAGGATCCTCCCTTTTCCATAGAGTACGAGTGAACTTTACACCCTGTTCCTTATACCTCTATATTTTGGGCCACCCCGTATTAGTAAGAGGTATTTGTGTAGTCTTCGGAACTACTGTTCCGATCCCGAAAATTATTTCACTAATGGGAAGCTACACTATTGTCGAGTGGCATAGGATATATTTAATATTAAAACAAGAAATTTGATGAGGACGAAGTCGCGGGCGGAAACTAATATTACATAATTATACATACAGACTTTGCTTTTGACGGTATTATTGACGTCACGATGTCTCTAATATTATGAAATATTCCTACATTATCGTGTAGACGCTTTTTACGACTCATATTAGAATTACGACCTTCACATTCTCAGCCTTGAACCATATGAGACGGTCAGCAATAAACTAAACTTAATATTTTTTTTGTAAGTTCTTTATTGTCTTTCTTTCATTTGCCGTTTCTCGTTTTAGATAGCCGAATATACAGTGGAGCACAGGTAACATTTGATTAGTAACTCAAAGGTCAGCTTTCACGAAGATTTAAAATTATGAGGGAATTTTAGTCTAATGTATAAGTGCCCATTTCAAACAGCACCCTAATTGGGTAACACACTATCTATCACAATCTGAATAATTTTGAAACCTATTGCTAATCCATTGCTTCTTATCTTCGAAAAATTTGTCTGCTCAACAACGTAAATAACGCAATGAATGTTGTTGAACTGTCAAAATGAAAGCTATTCCTGTTCGTAATAACCCCGCAGATCCAGGACTATTCATTACAAGAAGTTTCACATGAAATATTGTTATTTGGCTACGTCTTGTTAGACTGAACTTCTAGTATAGAAAAGGCTATGATGTAATTTCATGTTAATAATCATGGTATGTGTAGGAAGTGTGAATACTAAATCAAGCGATTGTCATAGCTGACCTTATTTTCCGAAATGCGTTTAATTAATTTTATTACCTCCCTAGCGTTCCGATGAAAATGAAATTAGTCTACAGGAACGAAAATTCGTAATGTATGCGAGCCTAGGGAGTCGCTATTTGGGGGTTGAATTTATTTGTGACTTTTAGGACTTGAGGCCTTAAGACCCAGCCATTTTGGGATTTAAAAAAGGTTTTTCCAGGAAAGAATTTGGGGCTTAAATACGGCCTACCCTCGTTGGGAAAGTACGAGTGCTTTTAAAACAACTTTGATGGGTGAAACACCTTTTTCAGCCGTAAAGTTTCAAGTCGTTAACGGTAATTTGAAGTATTTCGACTGTAATTTGTAGGTACCTATTGTATGTGTTCGATAAATTTTTAAGCTTTTTTTTAACTTTTCTTGTTTAAATCATTCATTGATTTTGCTGTGTATCTGTTGTAAATTATTTGAACTTTGTTTTTATTCGTAAGACGTGCTGTGGTATGATTCAGCACAGCCGGTCGGCAAAATAGGGTGCCTCATTAAGGGTACACTATTTAAATTTTGTGTCATCCTTTTTTGGTGCAAGTGCCATCTCTGAAATTTGACAGCTGTTACCTACGATTGTTTCGATTATTAAAAATGGAGCGCTACACAAAAGAAAAATGCGTTATTATTGTGAAAATGAGGCCGGAATTGCAGTGGCTGTGATGGACATTCGTTACAGGAACATGAAAATGGAGTTCTTGTGGCCTGAATTGGACGGTATGGATCAGGATGACATGTTGTTTCAGCAGGACGGCGCCACCATGAAACATGAAACCATCAATTTATTGCAGCAACGGCATCCAGACCAAATCATCTCACGAAATTCTGATGTCAATTACTGGCCATCAAGATCATGTGATTTAACGCCGTGCGATTGTTTTCTTTGGGGTTTTGTGAAATTTCCGGTTTTCGCGAATAAACCAGAAACAGTTCCTGAGCTCAAGGCCGAGATCCAACGCATCATCGGTGAGATACAGCCACATCGTTGTCAAAAAGTCATCGAAAATTTCATGAAAAGAGCAATGGCCTGTCATCAGAGCCGCGGGGGCCGTTTGCTGGATATTTTATTCCATTGTACTCAATCGGAACATGTCTACTTTACAATGCAATAAAAGTATCATAACTCGCTCAATAAATACGTGTTTTTATTTTTAAATGAAATAGTGCAACTCTTATTGAAACACCCGTCATATAGGTATTTGATTATGTCACCCGCCAGTTCCAAATTATGTTGATCCGAACAAGTTTGTGGCGCCACGTCTACAATAAGGAAATCTACTTGTGCTATTGAGTGTACTAATCGTTGAGCTCCTTAAGTTTCGAGTTGAGCTGCACGATTACTGACAAATGCGTGTACTGACTGGACAGGTCCTCTCAATTTGTGTGGTTCTTTTGTCAAAAGACCATTTCAGACACTAATATGTGTGGTCTTCGCATGATCTGACTATGATTATTTCTGGACTTTAAAAGAGACTCTGACCTCTGAGTTTGTTTCGGCCTGTCTTCTCAGAGTAGCCAGATAGGAAACGCCGATCTCATCTAGTTTAAAAAATATGATTGATGTATAAAAGTGTTTGTACAAATGTACAGAAATAAAATCATTTATCATTTATTTTCCTTATCATCAAACATTCTTTGCTCCGTTCCAAAATCGTTATTTATTTTTAGACAGCCTAACTAGAATCTTCAAAGTTCAAGTTCAAAATCAATCCTCAAATTAGGACTGAAGAGGTCTTTGAAACATTTAAAACAAAATGGGAGCCTACTTGAACAAACAAAATTTAAACCAAGTTAAAAGTTTTATTCAGATAATTTATACAAATAGGGGCAAAAACGTTCTTTGGGCAATTTAGTTCGCGTGCAATTGAGTTTAAAAAGGAACTGCCGCCTAATTAGGGGACTAGGGTTAACGTAATTAGCTACGCCATGTAGGTTTTAAAATAATTATGGAAACAGCCAGCACTAAGGCTAAGCGCGCACTAAGAATTTTAATCGTTGCGGATAATAATCGCAAATCTGTGAACAATACCAATATAGGTACTGGAGTCCGCGCACTGCGGTAAAAAATCGCTTGAGAATTCGCTTGAAAAATTATTTTTGTTTGCGATTTTATATCGCAGTTTAAAAATCGTAATGCGCACTTAGACTAAGATTACTTTTTCTGTAATAAAAAAAAGTGTTATTTTGTTTTAGTTGTTCAAGTAAAAAGCTTATTATTTAAACAATTAATCGCTTTTGATTTTTATAAACAGTTAGAACTTTACTCTTGGTTTTTAAACTCTTTTCTTCAAAGTTTAAAACAGCGCCATCTATAGCGACCACATGGAACTGAACCTCTTGGAAGCTCACTGAAAAGCAAGCACTACACGTTTTATACACCCTCCAAGAGATGGCGTTAGCTTTGCTCTTACTCAAGGAAAGCCAGACTTGAAACAAATTTTTGTGCATTTGTATGTCGCATGAGGAATTGTATCTGGTTTTGACTTGCATCAAAAGAGGGCGTTGATATGATTTAGCGATACGTGGACACGACTTGACAAAGACATTTACAACGTTGTTTGCTGTTTATTTATTTATCAAAAGCTTAGTAACATTTAATTGAGTTTCAATTCTTAGTTTGCTACGATCCTTGAAGAAAATCCTCATCAACTGTGCATTGGTTAGGCGATACATTTTTGCGTTACATTTTCGATTCCAACTATTGATATGGCTTATAGTTTCAATAAAAAAATACATGAGGTAATCATGCAATACAAACTCTAAACACATTTTTACGCAAATAAAGGTGTCTTTCTTATCTATATTAAATACTGTTTAAATATTATAATACTAGCTTCCACCCGCGACTTCGCCCTCGTGGTATGTCTATAAAAAGTCCTATTTCTTTCCCTAGAATGCAAATTCTGCTACATATATACAAAATTTCATCAAAATCGACTCATCTGTTTCGGAGATTAAACGGTATAAACAAACAGACAAAAATAAAAATAAATGTTTTATTTTATTATAAGTACCGTATGTACCATATGCATTTAGTAAAAAGCTGTTATTTTGATATTACAAATAGATACTTCAATTTTATATAGATGAATATGTATGTAGGTATATGTAGATTATGAATGCGAAAGTAACTCTGTCTGTCTGTTAGCTTTCACGCCTAAATCACTGAACCGAAAGCTATGAAATTTCACAAATAGATAGCCTAGGACCTGGAAAAGGCCAAAGGCTACTTTTCATCCTAGACATATTGATTAAAAATGATAAAATACACGCAGACGAAGTCGTGGGTAACAGAAACAGCGGGCATAATAAGTTCCCTGATAACAAAAAGCTCTATTGTTAATACATACATAAACTCATGCCTTCTTCCGTTGGGGGTAGGCAGAAACTACAGAACGCCACCTGCTATGATCCTTACATACTCCTTTTGCCTCGTTTACGTTCATACATCTGGTCATACACGCACGCTGGTTGCGAGTACTACGCACCTGACCTTTCTGAAGAACATCACCAATAAGGTCACTATATGTCTATCTATATTAGTAATAACATAGCACATTTTTTTATGTAATGAAGTAAATTATGCCCAAATGTTAGAAAGAAATAATTATTTAAATAGTTTGATTACATAAATATGTGCTACGCGTGCCAGCGCGTAGCTTGCGTAGCGGTGACGGCCGCTACGCCGTAGTAAGTGCGTAGCCCTTATTCGTAGCTACATTATTTCTTGTAATAAATGATTTAATTATGTTTTATTATTTCAGGTATGTATTACCGAGTGAACAATCAATAGTTATCATCCGAGACATCATCCATACATCATTATTATTATAAGTAATGATACACAGGTAAGTGATAGAAAATATTAATTATAATAATATTATTTTGTTTAGTAGGTAAAATTATAACGTTATTTTATCAACATACTAACTTAATGATACTGATTACTCGTTATAGAACTGCATTTATTTGGTAAAACGTTTAAAATAAATCTTAATAACGTTAACTGACTAAATTGTTTTTAGATCTTTTAAATATATACAAGACTCTTTAATAACCTTTTTATTAATGAAACCTAAACTATACGGAGATTAATTACAATTATTGAAACATAAAAAATTGCATCCTTTAAAGAAATAAACTGCTTATTTTTTTTGGTTTTTTTTTTCTTCAAGTGGAGACCACCCTATATTAGTATATTTCTTTGTTTCCCTCCTAAAACCATTAAAGTTTGTTAAACTTAATTTTACTAAATTTGTGAATAAGTTATACGTAATTCCCAACTATAGTTACAATAGATATTAACCTCTTTTAATTACATTTTAAAAGCCGGTCTTAGCGGCGGGTCTTAACTTGTCATTTTAGGATGGATATAAATTAATTCTAACGAAGCGAATATCATTAATTTCTGAGGTCAACAGGGTTCGTTGTTAAAATTTCTATTCATTTATTAAAGAAAATATAAACGAGGGTCGAAAATGTATAGCTGTCCTTTGTAATGAAAGTGTACATCGTACGACAATAATTTAATTTATTTATTGCTAAACCTGGAGGCTTTTTTACCCAACTGCGCGACGCAAAGGAGGGTAATTTGTTTATCAGCCTATGTATGTATGTTTGTTCCTTTGTGGCGCTCTAGAGACCAAACGCCTGGGCCGATTTTGATGATTCTTACGCCAATCGATTTTCTTAACCTTGTAAGTGTCACTAAAGACATGACAGTAATCAAAATTCAATATGGCGACAACCAGACGCCATGTTGTGACAAACGAACTATGTCAAGTGGGATATCGTTAAATAGGTCTTTGAAAATTATTTTTGTAGACAAAAATATGTCATCTTGTTTCCATCTTTTTTAAAGTCAATTTTGACGCAGTCTGGTTTTTGATTTTTTTAATTAACTTTGTTTTCTCAGTTTTAGCGATAAGACCGCCCATTGTGTCACCCTATGTAAAATTTATACATTTATTCCTGTATTTTTTTATGGATTACACAATAAAGAGTATTCTATTCTACTGAATACATTTCCGTAAAGAGCAAATATTTATAATTTATCTAACCCTAGATTTTGGAAATGTTCTAACTCTCGCAAGATTTGATAGGTTCTAGACAAAATAGCTGCTGAAAGAGTCTCGTCTTCTTTGATTTATCTGAAGCCTCAATGTGGCCTACATTAAAGCTTTTGTGGTCTCATTTCACTTATAAACAGCTTCGACCTTTACTGCAAATCCTTGTACCTACTCGCCGATATTATCTGCCAAGACCGCGGTAAATTTTACCGAAACAAAAATTATTTTAAAAACAATTGTGTACTAACCCGCCACATGTTGCGCAACATGTTTAGCAACTTGTGTCCTAGTACGGACAAGGTTCTCTAACCCCGTGACCACGAGCCACACGCTCAAGCGATACACATCTTGCGACAGCGACTGCGGAGAAAATAAATGAAAGAAGTTGTTTAGAGCATGTTGCGATTCACCGTGACGCGCCTTGCGGAGCGAGGGGCGGAAGCAGTATTATATCTCACTTTCAATATTTATGTTCTTCACACGCTAAGAATCTGCGTTCTTCCAATAATCTTCTCCTACTCTGTCCTTCTCATACTTCTGATTTTGTTCATTCATCCTTTCGTATTCAGTCCATTCTCCGCTGGAATGCGCTTCCTCTTGATATCAGGACGGCCACCAATCGGTATGCATTTAAGCGAAAATTGCAGAGTTATTTTCAAAATAAATTAGTGTAGAGTCATCTCAATTACCTCTTTCCCTTTTTGTGTATATATGTAGTATATATATAATGTAGGTATATATTATAGTAAATATGTATGTATGTGTATTATAAGTTTATAACCTATTTAGGTACTTGTATACCTATTTTATTTATAATTAATTATGTTATCTTTTTAATATTTGTTATTATTATTAACGCCTGTTAAACAGATCACCTGCCATCTTATCTGTACACCACCCTTGGTTGACTGGTAGAGAATGCCTAAGGCATTAAGTCCGCCTTTGTATGTTATTGTGTGCGAGAAGTTTAAATAAATAAATAATCAGGTAGTGCACGCACGTGTCGCGTGACGCAAGTCGCGTCTCAAGTCGCATCGTTTGAGACCATGAACGGAGCCCTAAAATATTTTTCTTGATAAATTGACATCTTCCTTCATATGAACACACGTGAAGACGCATCCCGCATGATAAACGAAATACTTTGGTAATTTATACAATCTTGCGAACAATAAATACATATTATTTTCTGTAGGTACAACGTAACCTTGTAATGTCTCCTGTAATAGCAAAATACGGCTGGTAGGTCGTACATAATGTTATTGAGAATGAAGAAACTTATTAAGGTGCCAAATGACATTTTTTGTAGGTATTGTGTTAGCAAATAACGTGATCACGAAAATTATTGTTTTTTTAGAACTAACAATGAGTTAGTGTGAGGAGTTCCGGTACAATATCGTTTTAATAAAATTTCTGTGAAAGTAGTCATTCGTACAGCTGCGTATTTATTGGGATACAAAGTTGTGCAACATTGTTTCAACAACATGTTTTGTCAAGAAAAGCATGCGCTTCGGGAATCATCGTCCATCTTCGGAAATCGAACGCGCGATGATGAAATCTAATATAGAGCTGTTATAACCATGGAAGTACTTGCCTATTTTGAATTACCATGATTACAATTTTTCACTTTTTAGTTGTGGTACCTACCCCACATACATTCGTATACCACTACCTGATATGTAAATAACCGTGACAGGAAAAACTTATAACATCGTCAATATAAACTAAGTGGAAAAAATACGCATTATTAGGGATAACTCAAAAACTACTGGTCAGTACTTGATCAAATTTAAATGGGACCACATGTGAAGCACCAGCTTTCAAATAAAAAAAGAATCATCCAAATCGGTTCACCCAGAAAAAGTTATGAGCTAACAAATATTAAAAAAAAATATACAGTCGAATTGAGAATCTCCTCCTTTTTTTTGAAGTCTGTTAAAAATTATAGGTTAACAACTCTATGCAATTATTATTCCAAAAAACGTTGAGTGACAGATGACGATCTGCGGCCGGAGTAGGTAACCCGACAGTGAGAAAACAATAGCAAACGCACAATAATTGGTGCTTTACGACAAAGCGCGGCAGTACAAAACGTATAAGCTTTGACTCTAAGGGGGCCCTGTGGCGCGGCGTTCATACTAATTCAGTAACATGAAGATTACCGAAGCGCACACCTTTTCCGGTTTACCTGTATTTGTGTTGCGGGAAACATGTTCTTTGGAAAATGGAATGTTGCAGTATTGCTGGCAACATCCTAACGTTTCTTAATTATGGTAATAAAAAAATCATCCTGCAGCATTAAATGACGGCACGGTTGGCGCAGTGGTTAAGCGATTGACTGCTGCGCTGCGTGTTGCGGGTTCGATTAACGCACAGAACAAATATTTGTATGACCTACAAGTAGTTGTTCCGGGTCTGGCTATTTGTGAATGTGAGTTTAAATGTTTGTAAACGCACCCACAATACAGTAGAAATTCCTAGTGTGGGGCAACGTTTTAAAAAAAAACAAAAAGAAGAAAAAAATGTTCCTGGCCACAATGTTGCGCAATGTTGCAAAACATTTTTTCTAATGAGTATGGAACATTAAACAAACATGACTGGTAAGTTAAGTATAGTCACTCAACCATGTTTAGACTGTAGACAGTGAGTGATACCACGCGTTTGACATTAAGCCACGACCCCAAACAAGATTAGTGCTGCAGTTCCTAACTCCGGATAAACCTGCTCTAATAATGTCATACAGGTAAATAATAATAACTAGGCATTTTTTAATTACCTTCTCTTAGCAAACGTTGCTCATTAATACAATTTCCCATTACCTCACTTGATTGACAGGTAGGGTTGTCAAAACTTTTAGGAGTTTTTTTTTTCATACCTATTTCTATTTTACTGTTTCTATATATTTTTAAATTAATAATCTATGTTACGGGTACGTCCAAGAATAACAACTAGAAATAATAATATTTATTTTATTTAAACATTTATGTACACATATAAACAGACAAGAAGAAGAAAAACAAGAAAAAACGTACAAAGGTGACGCTTATTTCTTATAGTTATATTTCCAAATACCATATTGACCTATTTTTCTCAATCGGGTGATAGAAACTAACTTCATAACTTATGCGGCAAATAAAGTTGTACGATCTGTCTTTCTCATTCCATTTATGTAACTGGCAGGTAATACAATGGAGAAATTCAGTTATATATTGAGTTTTTTTACTTGAATCCATTTGTCAGACTATTGAAGCGTTTAATCAAAATTAAACTTTAATGTTTTCAGTTTAGAACATAATTTTGATACTGACCAAGGGTTAGTCTTGCATTTGTTTATGATCCGCACGAAATTATAAAGTGTCAAATCCAAACCCAAATTAATAAATCCAGTCCGCGGACATCATCATTAAACCAAATCGGTTCCCGTAGTGACCACAATATCATCTTAATTCACCGCTCAATCCCTATGGATGATTAATTAAACCGTACAAAACGCTTAAAATTACACCTACGGTATAAAATCGACGCATTTCACTACAGAATGCGCGCGCAACCCTAAGCATGAGCGCTTACTTCGCCGGCAGTCGCCAGCCGGGCCGCGCGCTCTCACTTGTAAACAGACCACAAAATAAACAAATTACGAAAGCCCTGGCTGTATACACCCCGGTATAAATAAAACCTTACTCAAAATCGAATAAAAAACAGCAGCACATCCCTACGCTTTCGCGCCATTCCGAACTGTCACTCAAGTGCATTCAAAAGGAATTGAAAGAATACGAAGCAATAATATCGTGTTATTAGTTATTTAAAACAACGAGTGTTAAATTAATAAACAACTCGTTTTTAACTGTGGTTCCGAGTATTGTTGTCGGTTTGAAGTTATGTGAGTATGTTAAAAAGCAGTTTCGATAAGTACAGCTTACGTAAGGACAGCGTGACATTAAAAGTCTGTAATTGAGTCCTTTGGGTTTAATGACCGTTTTTTGTAAAACACTCCTACTTTATACTTTTTTTCCTCTATTTTAGACACTTCAATGATTTTATGGTCCATTATTTTTTATGTAATATTTCAGGTAACATCGATTCAATTTTTGGATAATTACAATTTTATTGTAATATCTACACGTTTGTTTTATATTACGTGGCATTATCATAAACGTTACGTTTAATCGATAATAATACAATCTAAAATTTAATAGCAATTATTATTTTCGATTGCTATATAAAAAACCATTTTATACAGATTTCAAAATAATGCCTTAAAATTAACGAACTTGCGTCAGCTGTTTCTAGGGTCAGGCATCGTATGAAAAACATCTGAGATATTAAAAGTAATTTATTGGGGAAT
Organism: Dryobotodes eremita; assembly: GCA_917490735.1. NCBI lineage: Eukaryota > Metazoa > Arthropoda > Insecta > Lepidoptera > Noctuidae > Dryobotodes > Dryobotodes eremita. The sequence goes on from OU823254.1 coordinate 18,326,368, forward strand.
CAAAATCCTACCCTGTAAAATTAAAATTAAGCATTCGGATTATTATTTAACTCGTAATGAGTCAACGAAGAACCGCTTGGTTCTATATTTCGGTTTATTTTGGGTGTCGTAAAAGGCGAGAGATCAGCGCAGTGAATGCTGGCCAGCAGCTTCCTTCTTTAAGCACAATGTAATCTCTTGAGGAAAATGTCGTGAGGAAAGTTTTGAGTATAAATGAGGATGGTTATAAAACTAGGGGAAGACCAAAGAAACGATGGATTGATGGTGTGAAAGATGATATGGCTAGACTACTGAAATGACGACTAAAAGAGATACATGGAAGACGACTTCATGCTGCACTGACCCCGAATAAATTGAGATAAGAGTAGGAGAATGATGATGATGTACGAGTAATCTCTCTCCCTTCTTCTTGTTATCACCATAAGTAGCCCATGACTAATAGCAATTTTTGCGGGCTCATAATAATTATTATGGTGGTGAATGAACTATTGAGCTTCCGATTCTTTCCCTCACTATACCCTTCCACAATTTAAACGTTTGTGCTCCAATATTATGGGTCACTCATTTCAACGTCCTTTGACTCTTTCAGAAGAAGCTCTGCTCCGAAATAGTGATGATGCCATTTGAGAATGAAAGTAATAATAATACGAGCATGTTACTGTTCTACTGCAGTGCAAATGCCTCTTCTTATACGAAGAAGGTATGCACATTGATCGCCACGCTTACTCAAGAAGGGTTGGCGATTTCAAACCTATATTAACTTTAAGTCCAAGTTTCCTCGTAATGTTTTGCTTCATCTTTCTAAAACAATCATTTTAATAATATCTGGTTGTTTGTCCCGTGGTTGCGTGGTTGCTTCTCTTCTTTTATCAATTAAAATTAAAATATTTTAAATAAGTTTTTTAGCGGAACATAATGTTGTTATGCTGGCAGGGTTTTTATTCAGGCTACTTAATTTCGGTACACCATTCTTATTCAGGCTTTTGCCATAAAGGTGGATAGTACACCCACCTTTCAACAGTTATTTCTAAGTGAGGGGCACGAGTCCAGACTTCGTGCTGTTATTGAGATTCTCCTAATGGAAAACCCATAACATTACTCGACCTGGGGATCGCATTTAGGACCAAACGGTCCTCCGGCCTCCTGCCGAGCATTAGACCAACGAGGAGCTCATTCCTTTCGGTTTTCTAAAATATTCTCTTTCAAATTACATTTTTTTTAAATTAAATGAAATTAAATGTATTTGGAAGAATTGTAGTACACACAGATAGTCGGGTTTTTTAAACAGTTTCTAAAACAATTCGCTAGAACTAGCATGCAAAATTATTGTTACATTAATTAAATAAATGTAGCTAATAAAATTTTTACATAAATCATAGTTATTTAATTTAAAATGTCAAGTATTTGTCAAATTATGTCAGTAAGATGTCAATTTCAGTGTAAATCTTTGAAGTCTAAATACTCACTGACAGAATAGAATAATTTTTCTATAAGCCATTTGAATAACGCCGCTTTAAATCGATTAAATGGTAGTTCCCTACACGATTTTGGTAGTTTATTAAATATCCTTATAACCATTTGAAAGCAACTTCTGTGATATAAATGGCTTTTGAGGAATAATTAATCTATCAGGATATCTTGTCTTAAACGTAACTGTGTGTCCAAGACGGTGAAATAAGTCGGAGTGCATTTTAACAAATTCACAGCATTCAAATATGTACATACCGGGAACAGTTAATATTTTTAAATCTTTAAAATTGTATCAAAGATTGTATCAGAAATTATACCAATGTGAGAGTCGTAACGATATCATTGATATTATGAGAAAGTTTACGTCTTGATCGATACTTAACGAAGTGTGAGTAGGTATGTTATATACGTGTTATGTTCTTAGAATCGAACTAAACGCGTTTTTCTGAAGTTCATTAAATTTTTAAACAACGTGTTCGGAATTACAATCAGTTTGCCTGCTTGGAATAAAGTAGTTTGTAAAAAAGAACTTTGGAGCTCTTTTTAGGGTTCCGTAGTCAACAAAGAACCCTTATAGTCTTAACTTGTCGGTCCGTATGTCTGTCCATGACTTCGATCAGAGACTCTTAGTACTAGAAAGCTATAATTTAGCACAGGTATACATATTAATCAAGCCGACAAATTGGTAAAACAAAAGCATGAAAAAAGATTGGGTAATTAACCCTTGTGTTCTATTAATTAGTAGGTAATAAGCTAACATGATGATTATGTATTAGGTAATTAAGTGCCAGACACGTAATTTTCGATAATTGAAATTTTACTAATGAATATGTCTGTGATGGCAACGTAATTATAAAGGGGATAGGCGTGAAATTGACAACAGTTAAAATTTAATTACTAGGGGGTGTATTAAATTGGGCAAAAGACAATAAATATTATTATCTTTCACTGTTATTCAGTGCGTACAGACCTTGCTTAATTTATTGACGAATTTTCGTTGCATATCTAACTCCCTATTTTGTAAAAATCTCACCGTGAACACTTGAGTGAAGTGACCTGTCATTTCTCCCGAATCTAGGGATTGAAACTATTGACAACTTACTTCACCTAAGTTTTCACGTTAAGATTTTTACAGAAAAGATCGGAAGGTTTTTAAAACGATACTAGGTACATTGCAACTATTTTTTTAATGTCCCTCGGCAAACTTCGTGTTTTGTCAGTCGTCGGATTTCTATCAGTTGCCTTTGCACATGGTGCAGACAGGACGCACTCAATCGACTTGGATGTATAAATAGTTATTAATACTCTTTTAACTTAATGTTGTTTTTTTTTTTTAAAATGGAAGGAAATTGACGTAACATGAAGTTTGCCGAGGGACATTAAGAAAATAGTTGTACTGTACTAGTATATGTTTTCGAACCTTGATAAAGCAGTAGGTAAACTTTTAAATTTCTGAATAACCTTTGTCCTCTAAATAAGTACCTACATCCCTAAGTACAGTTACAAGGTGAAACTATTATTATTATAATGTATTAATAACGTTCACACTCCCATTCTTGACTAATTCAAAATCTGTCAACCAACTAACGTGAATTCTCATTCATAATGATCTAACCATTTAAACTAAGTACATTCAAAATGATCATATATACATTCATGTTTAAATTATCATAATGTACAGAAGTTATGTATAATTTATCACAACTAGACAACATTAGACATTCATTAGATTCAATTCTTGTGAAAATGAAATGATTCGATACGAAAACTTGTTTGAATATGAGACGCTTTTCAGCAACTAAGGTCATCTATTAATTATTTCCAAACTTGTTTAGATACAAGTTGAGGAACAGTTGCAAAACATTGTTTGCTTTGCCACCAACACTGCAATATTCTATGTATGTATTACTTACTCGTATCATAGCCGTTCAAGGTAAATAATACCTACTACTTTTTACAAATTATAAACATTATAATATTAATTATTAATTACGAAAACTTATTTATTTATCGAAACTAATATTATATAGAGAAAATATTAGATTCTTCGTAAGTATGTATGTTTGTTACGCTTTCACGTTAAAACGGCTAAATGGATTGGAATAAAATTAAGCACATGGGTAGACTATGATCTGGATTACGACAAAGGATATTTTTTATTCCAATATTCACATAGAGTCGAGAGTTATTTGTAATATGTTTATGTATAATATGTTTATGTAAAGAAAAACTAACTACTTTTGTCCTACATTTGGTTCTGCAAGTTCGAGTGTGGCACTCGTGGGTTAAGTGGTAAATGACAAGTGATAAATAAATAATTAATTTCTGTAAATTGGTTTTAAAAACACTATTACACGTCAAAAAGAAATAATAATATTTTAAAACTAGTTGAGGTCGATTTTTCCTTACTCTTACTTACTCTGAGAAGAAAATTCAACAAAATTATTTTTGAAGTTCAAACATTATATTGGTCTGATCATATCGCGACCAAGCAAATTACTGTCTGAGATGTTTTTTTGAGAAAATAACCACACAGCAGGTTAAGTGTTACCACTTGAGATTATGCTGAGCTGAGGCCCTTTTTGGCACAAGCATGTTAAGGGGGAAGCGCCAGAGTAGCCCGCGAAATTCAATTTGCAGGTCACTTTAAGGTTATATGTTGAACAATATATGATTCGCGAACACTTGTTACGATCGCGAATCATATTTTGAAAGTACGAAAATTTTCATTTTGCGGGCTACCTTGGTGCTTTCCCCTTAATTCACATAATTTTGTAAAGAGTTTTTGTTTATATTTGTTGCTGTGCCAATAAACGTAATTTTCTTACTCGCTTTATTATGTTGCCAATAACGTGTATCCCAGAATACAAAAACATGTTGCTAAAACAATATTGCACAACTTTGTTTCGCAACGGATACGGGGCTTTAAGGTCTACTAACACTTCGACGCGTCCGTTCGCAATTTATCTGTGCAAAAGTTTTCGGTAACGTAACGGTGTAGGAGACTAGATGTTAATATGAAGTGTCTTGTGTATTGTACTCCTGTTTATTGGCTTCTAAGTATTTTGAGAGTAATTTGCTGTGTTAATTGAGGAAGGTAATGAGAGTTTTATTCTTGTGATAAAGGTCCATGTAAGGATAATGTAAACACTAAGGTTATCACTTAATAATAGGTCTTGGAAAAAGTTTTTTCGTATTTTATAGGTATAAAGTTGTAGTCAAATCTTTTTAGCTGTACTGTTTGTATCCGGCTGGTTTTGATACCTTTAAATAGATGACATTTAAAAAAATTAATATAAAACGTAAATATAAATTCCCGCCGTCAATTGGTTTTCTGTCCGCCAAAATGAGTGAATCTAATGAAAAAATACAATACATTTTGAAGTTTTATTAGAAAAAAAAAGGGAAAATGCGACACAAGCCGCAAAAAATGATGTGACGTTTATGGACTCAACGCAGTGTCTGTAAGAGTAGCACAAAGTTGGTTCAAGCGTTTTCAGTCCAGAAATTTTCATGTCAAAGATGCAGCTCGCTCTGGTCGCCCTGTTACGGATAAAGTCGATGCCATTTTTGAAATAGTGGAGCAAGATAGCAGTTACGACATAGCTGAAAAATTAGAGGTTGACCACAAAACAGTTTTGACCCATTTGGAAAAGTCTGGGTGTACAAAAAAGGTCGATATTTAAGTGCCACACGAGCTCATAGTCTTGAATTTGTATATAAAATATGAAAGTACCTTTTCGCCGACCTAATATTTTTACCATAAACGCACTATAAACATGTGCTGAAAAAGGTTTGACATTTCACCTATATTTCCTTCTTTTTATGTTACCTTTCCCATATGAAAAACATGTTACTGAAAGAATTTTGTACAAACTCAAATTCGAACTCAACCCAACAAACCCGACTCAACTCTTTTTTATTTTTATTTTTATATTGTGATTTGTATTTGTCTCGTGTTTGTAATTGTAATACTTGTGTCTGTAATATGGGAGAACCTGAAATTAATGTTTTATTTTTATTTTTTAAGTCGTTTTTTCAAATAAACCAATTACAGGTACTTTTGAATTGCCAAGGGGTTGGTCTGTTATAAAGATGAAGCTAGTTGCCCATTCCAAAGCATAGTAGGTACCTATGGAGCAGAACGGGCAAGAAACTCCACGGATACTCTTTTAAATCAAAATATGGTTACAAAATATTGGTTAAATCATTCATGTTGAAGTTATGCAGGTGAGAACAATGCAGAACGTTAAAAGCGTCCGGAATAAAAAGACAAAAACAATTCAAATATTAAATTAAAATAAGCCGTGGCAGCTAAGAGATAACCAGTCCCTACTGACGGCGCCCATTCACGAACATGACGCATACAACTTTGTTTCCCAACGGATACAGAGCTTTATAAGATGGAATTACACTTCAACGCGTTCGTTCGCAATAAATCGGTGCGAAAGTTTTCGGTACGTAACGGATATGAGGGTAGGTGTTAATATGAAGTGTTTTGTGTTGCACGCCTGTTTATTGACTTTCAAGTATTTTGAGAGGAATTTGCGTCATTTGGGAAGGTAGTGAGAGAGGTCTTTGCTGATTGTTTAGGCCCCAGCAATAATAAACACATGTCTACATAAAAGTGTTACACATTTTTTTGCATTAAATTCCACTGTTTTATAATTATTTCCTGCAAAAGGGTTTAAAGTTGAAACAATTTTTCCTATTACGCGGTGAAATTCTCATGGTAACCCTCAGCCTGGAAAATGCAAAGTGACTTCTGTAATTGCCTAACCATATTTTTTACCCATTTTACGTCTCCCGGGTCGAGAGCCGAGATATGCTCGCATACTTTACGTCTCTGACACGTCTGTGGTGAGTCCACCCACACCACCCACAACTATTTCTATAATCAATCAAAAATATACATTAAGAAATTCCGTCACAGTACCCCTAAACCCATTTCATATAAGTTCACTCTATTCATTATACGCCAGCATCCATCCGTTAAAATGTGAACATGCCTTAAAGATTCCTTTGAGTCGTCGGTACGCTGGATATTGAAACACTTTCGGTACCAGCAATATTATTATTTTGTGCTCATTTTTTTACGATGCTGTTAAACGAATGATAAAATTATGGACGCAAAATAATTCCATGATAAATTCTTGTGCCTGAACTAACAGAGTATTTTTGTATGAGGAATGGAATGTTGCGCCGGAAATTGTTTTCTTTTTTGCTGATTGTAATATGGAAAATGTAAGCGCTCCTTGCTCGGGTCAATTTCGTCTGAAGATTATTTAATAAACGTTGCGTCCACATTCCAGACTAGGTTTTTTTTTGTACAACAAGTATATAAATATACACCCAGCAAATCTAAACTCGATAATTTGCAAAAAAGAGTTCATTTTAATTTAATATAATATATGTGTGTCAAAAACCATTTTATTTTTTTCTCTTACCTTCAAAGGCACTTATGAAACATCAGAAGCTAGGTGCACGGTTCCAATTGGTCGTTTCCTATGAGGAATGGATCCGGTAAGAGACTCGACGGCTACTCTTTGAAAAATAATTGGTTTTCACAATGTTTTAAAATTACAGTGTTGGAGGACAGTGTAGGCCTGTCAACAAGTACCAGGTACTTAACAAAATAGAAAACGGTCTACAAGTTAGGCCTACAACGAATCCATGTGAATCCATCCATTCGTGTTATTTCGCAGTTCCGGAAAAAAATACCGTCTACAAATCCATGAAAATAGTAAGAGCATACCTAATTCCAAGAAAAGCCAAAAATATGCTAAAATCATCTATTCTCCCCACGTAGCCAAGAGAATGAATGCCTGAAAAGAACTCCCGATTGGGAAAAAAATACCGAACACAACAAAAGTCACGCATGCGAGTCCCGTAGGGTTAGGTGGGTTACATTTGTATACCCCATTCGGTAGGTGGGGTGTTTTAGTACCCACCACGCATACTACAACCACAGACGACTGATAACGATAAGATCCTATGAAAGTGATGTTTATCCTTTTGTCATAGCGACTTTCTTTCATAAAAGTATCGCTCGTGTTGAAATAACATAAACTTAAGTCTGTAATCCTGGAAGGGTTAGGCAGAGGTCTACCTACAGTACACCCACATTTTGTCAGTTATGTTTAAGTAAGTATACACAAATCTAGACCCGGGCTGCCCCTGAGAAATTCCTAATGGAAAAACTCAATAACACTTTGCCTAACATGGGAATCGAATCAAGGACCTCATTCTCAGCAGTACCTCTTGGGACTATTAGACCGACGAGACAGCCTCAGTGGGAAAATATTATGTACATGATTTATTATAAAAACTATCAATTTGACATTATGAGGCATTATAGGTACACATTATTTAAATAAAATATTTCTAAACAATCATTCAAATTCAAATAATTTATTGTGGATCATAGGTTCATAAGATATTGTGTTAGTTACAGGTAAGACTGCTATGTCCCGCCATTGAGCATAGAACATTCGTATTATCAGTTCGGACATCATTAAAATACAATACATCAAATTGTCATGCAATGCATTAAGATTAAGTTAGTATAATATTTCTGCCATGTTAAAGATTCATCGCTGTTAAATTCGGTGAGTCTTTATATACCTTTATACACATGACATAACGTATTAAAAAATACCTATTTAATCCTTTTTGGTCAAGTGGTTGTAATAGCTACTGTCCAACTAAAGAAATTTGTCTTTTCAACAAAAAGCAAGACCCGTTTTTTTTTTTTTAATTACATCTATAACATAAACTCACGCCATCTTCCCATGGGGGTAGGCAGAAACTACAGAACGCCACCTGCTACGATCCTTACATACTCCTTTTGCCTCGTTTACGTTCATACATCTGGTCATACACGCACGCCGGTTGCGAGTACTACGCACCTGGCCTTTCTGAAGAACATCACCAATAAGGCCACTATATAAATATGTGTATGTTTTTTAAATTAATTAATTTATTTATTTATTTGTGCACAATTTGTTGACATTAATATATATAAGGCCACCAGTAACAGGCACAATACCCTTCGTACTCATTGATAATGTGTTACAGTGGGGTATTATTTCTCATTGCTGTGACCCGTAGAGTAACAAACGAGTGAGAACTTAAGATTTAGGATCCTTAAGAAAAGAAAATGATACAAATGAAAAAGCCTTTTCATTATAAAACATTAGATTTTACTCAAACAGAGCTACGGCTAAAAGCAAGCTATAAAATGTTCCACTTACCCCGTCTATTAAAGTAAATTAAAAGTAAACAGTAGTAGTATTCTAGTACCTTTTCATTCAACTAAGGCATAGGTTCCCAACGGGGGCGGTACCGCCCCCTAGTGGGCGCTGGAGCTTTTCGTGGGGGCGGTAAGTAGAGAGAATTAATTTTTAATTTTTGATTATTAGTAGATAATATACAGACATATAAAATTGGTATAATTAACTATTATGGAAAGGGGTGCGTTGAATTTTTTGTAAGCTATTGCATAGCTTTTATCGCGGGCTTTGAACGCGGTGACCGAAGCAAGACATTCCGTAACGAAAATAAAACCTAACACCCCCCACTCCGCCTATCATGTAGCTCGGCCGAGCGTTCGCTTAATGTGTATGTAATATGGTACGACTGTACTTGAAATAATATCAAAGATATAAAAAATACTGCATAAATAAAAAATTATAATTGCATAAGTTGATAAAAAATGCTATGCAATAGCTTTACCGCGGCAGTCCCCGATTGCCACACGTGTTTTTTTTTCTTGTAAAGGGTGCGGTAATCCATCAAAGGTTGGGAACCTATGGACTAAGGGAATGCTGAACAATGGATTATTTTTAGCTATCTTGTTCACAACACTCTCGCTTTCATTGAGGTTAAAACTGGATGATTTGACATTGAACCAGTACTTGAATATAACTGAATGGTTCAAGGGCACTCGTGCGTTCCAAGGACACTCTTGCGTTTCAAGGGTGATCGTGCGTTTCAAGCGTTGTTTTGTCATTGCAAGTATAGATAAACAAGTTGAAGGCGTGAAATTCAGAAATGCGTGAATCTTACTATATTCTTCTGCTTATGAAAATGTATCTTGGAATTATAAAAGGCTATCTGTTGCCTGCGACTTCGTCTGCGTGTATTTTCATCATCATCAGAAATCGGATATTCACCTAAAGTTGAGATGTTGGCTAATATAGTATGCGCTTTTGTACCTAAAAAATCTTAGCTTTAACTAATACACACCACCTCTCCTCTTACACCCTACATCTGAATACTTCATCTTAATACTTATTCAATCCAAAAGTCCCAGGGATTCCACTTATATTTTTTTTTTAAGTCTCTTCCAGACAATATACCCGACTATAGTTATGCATACCCGGTGTTCCTGGCACCCCGGGATACATTTTCACAAAAAAAAAAACCCTTTCCATTCTTTCACAGCAAAATTAACTTTAGGTAAATATGCATGCGAATATCCGATCTCAGATCAACATCTACTACTACTATTAGCCTGCATCACCCCACTGCTGGGCAAAGGCCTCTACCCATGACTTCCAGCTCTTTCGATCCAAGGCTAAAGTGGACCACTGGTCCTTTGTTTTCTCTAGCTTGTCCCGCCATCTTCTCCGGGGATCATAATCTATCAACACATATTTTTTTAATACACATAATCCAGAGTAAAAAGTAGCTTATGTCTTTCTACAGGTACCGGTACGGTACCTATCCGTCAAATTTCATAACCATCGGTTCAGTGGTTTAGGCGTGAAAAGGTAGCAGATCGAGTTACTCCCGCATTAATAATATTAGGAAGGATAGTATAGATTGCTCAGTTGGTGCAGCATTGAGTGTTTGGCTCATTGATAACAGAACTTTGTACTTTGACTTCTGCGAGTGAACACAAGTGTGCTTAGCAGCGAATAGTATTTGTTGAGTCCCCAAAAAGATAATTCCGTTGCGTAATAAGTTTATAACAATATTCTAGTTTATGCAGCAAGTGTTTTTATACACAACATCATCACGCATATAATTCCCAACGGGTTAGGCAGAGGTGTACCTATGATGCACCGAAATTTCACGAGTTATATTTAAGTCCCCTGTAATAGAGGGCCAGCCTATTGCCATCAATCGGGCACAAATCCAGACTCCGGGTTGCTACTGAGAAACTCCTGTTCCTGTTTCCTGTCTTTTTATTCAAAATACCTGCTAACTTCATTGCTTTGATACAGTATTGAGTTAAATAAATCCAGAAATAATCTGTCTTGTATTTCTGGTGGCCATTTCACCAATCAGCGGCAGTGCGAGTGGTTGAAAAAAGGGTTGTAAGCTATTTATGTCACCCTGTACCTTACCTGACCGTTTTTATGACTTTATGTCATGACATGATTTCGTGTGATAAGCCCCTGATATCGTTAGTAATTGATTTTTAATTTGTTTAGTGATTACTATCAACGTGCTAGACAAAACGCGTTATCAAAATAAATGATAAATTAATATCCAGTCTATGACACAATAATGTACCTATCTACAATTACGTGAATAGGTATTTTTGGAGGGAGAATATTTAATAGACCCTCTAAAGACTTTTCAATCTTCAAACTCAAAACTCAAAGCATTTACAGGCACTTTTGAATTTGTCGAGGAGTCGGTATGTTAGTCATATAATAGAAGCTATTTGCTCGTTCTAAAGCGTAGATCTCTATGTAGAAGAACGAACAAGAAACTCCATGGGCACTCTTCTTCTTCTTTTTCTGAAGGGTTTTTGGTTTTCGCACTTAGTCCTTCATGTGGACCATTCTGCGTGGGCCATGGCGGCCGTCGGTGGTTATTCCAATCAGCCCACTTCTCTCCAAAAGTTGATAATGTCTCCTGGTCTGCTAAGAGCATTTGTGTTGGATCTGGGTGCCCTGAGGGTTTGTGTCCTAATCAGGGTGACGCTTCAGCATTCTAAGAGCACATGCGCAACGGTTTCCTCAGTCTCCATGCAAGCCCAGCTTAAACGACTGTCTGTTATGCCCATTGTGTGGAAGTGTTTGTTAAGCGAGCAGTGTCCCGTGATGTTCCCCATCACCAGGCGCAGGCCGTTCCTGTCCAGGCATAATAAACGTCTGGTTAGCTTGCCATTTAAGCTGACATAACTTCCCTGGACTGCCTATCGAGCATGTCGAGGTCCATCAGCTTTCCGCTTGTGTGTGGGTGAACTCCTGATGGGCATTATTTTAAATCAAGATATTACAAAGTCATGGGTATTATTACTCTAGTTGCTTCTTTATGCGATAGCAATTAAAAATGAAACATTTCAAAATATATAAAATTAAAAATAAGCCCTGGCAGTTAAGAGATGACCGGTCTCAACTGACGGCACCCGTTCACGAAGATAATGATCTTCTAATGATCATAGCCTTTCTATTCAATGAATAACTTTTAACTTTCTGGTCTTTTAAAAAATCTATCTGTACTGTTTTTGTTGGTCGCTATAATTAAGCTATGAAACCACGACCAAATGCCTTAGGTTAGGTTTGGACTGTGACCAATCACACTACATCCGACTCGGTCGCAGTTACTACCCTAGGGCATATAGCAAAAAGACGTTCAGTGAGCAGGTTTAAAAAGACGAGCGACTACTATTTTAACCGACTTCAAAAAAGAAGGAGGTTCTCAGTTCGACAGTATTTTGTCTTTTGTTATGTGTGTTATGACAGAACTTTTTTCTAGGTGAACCGATTTTGATGATTCTTTTTGTATTTGAAAGCTGATAAATTTATTCAAGATCTGATCAGTAGTTTTTGAGTTATTCTTAATACTGCGTATTTTTGTCCACTTAGTTTATATTGTTGATGTTTTAATAATTTCCTGTCACTGTTATTTACATATCAAGTAGTGGGACAAGAATTTGTGTGGGGTAGGTACCACGTACCACAACAAAAAAGTGAAAAATAAAAACTTTTTTACAAAAACAACCGCATTCCAAAAAAAAAAAAACTAGAATACGTGAAAAATAAATTTAATTTCAAAAGACTCCGGCTTCCGAAATTAAAGTAATTTTTCACGTTTTTTTGTGTTTTTTTTTTTTTTGAGAGTCTGTTGTTTATTGATAAAAAATCAAAATTGGAATTATTTGGGGATCGATGAAACACATGCCTTTATAGACAGACACAAATCTAGATTGCATCATCACATCCAGGACCATTTTCATTTTGCCTTTACATAGAATTAACACAGATGGTAAAGACGTTTTGTCACCATTACCACACTCGTCTGCGTTGACCAATCTGCCTAGCCTTTTCCAAATTATGTTGGGGTCAGCTTCTGGTCTAACCGGATGCAGCTGAATACTAGTAACTACTAGTACTAGTTGCTGTGTCGCAACACAGAGCAATGTGTATTGTCTTTGGTCCCTGGCTTTAGCATCAAGTAATAGACAAAATTGTGAAACTTTTGTAACATGAATACGAGGCTTTTGGCTATTTGGATGTCTCTAAATTAATGTCGTTCATTTGTTTGGTGCGTTTTATTTGTGCAGAATAAACTATTTTTCTTTCTTTCTAGTATTTTAAATGAAGCGACTGCCTATCTGACCTTCACAACCCAGTTCTTACTGAGTAACACAATAATACCCTTTGGTAAGACTGGTTGTCAGACTTTTGGGCTTCTGACTACCCGTAACGACTGTCAAAAATCTACGAATTACAGCCAGCACCAATGGCTTAGCGTGCTTTCTGAGACACGGAGGGGTCTCGATATGTAATTGATAATCACCCATCCACACACCGACCTGGGCAAGCGTAGCTTCACCTTCACTCGACCCATGCGGCTATTATCATCTAGTCAGGAGCCCCTAGTCTGTGTTAACCCTACTATCAAAATATACATTATACCTTAGATAAATGGTAGAAAGAAAGGCAAGGTCCGGTTTGTCGAACTCGCTCAACCCTTCATGTGTTGTCAAGTAATGGGACATGGGTAGAAATGAATTATCCTGTGTGAGAAATGGGCTTTCTGCAAATCTAATTGTCTTACGTAGATTCTGGAAACCAATCATATAGAGCACATTTGTAGGTATTCTTGGCAAAAATATTCGTTAAATGGGTGCTGTGAAAGAGGTGTTATTAAAATGGATTTATTAATTTTTTGGTAGACCATTGAGACGATTGCGGGAAACGTCTTTTGTTTTGTTAGAATTGGCAAGAGCTAGCATCACGAATATCTATGGCTAGCATAAAATCTTTACGAATGGAACATTGAGAAGGAGCCTTTGTGGCTACTTTTAGTAGGGTACTTTTTAAAAGGATAACAATATATTAACAGCATTACGCCTGTTTTACGCCTGGTTAGGCAGAGGTGTACCTATAGTACACCCATATTTCACCAGTTGTGTTTAAGTTCCATGTAATAGGAGGCGAGCCTATTGCCATCAACCGGGCACAAATTCTGACTCCGAGGCTAAGAAAATCTTGATGTAAAAATTAAATCACAGTTTTTAAAAGGTAATTTACTATCCGTTTTGGTGTTAGATTCGATTAACCGTTTTATTGGCATTTTAGAACGATATGATGTGATAAATTGTTACAATTGGGTATAATATCTGACAAATTGTAATGTTATTATATCAAAATGTCTATGATAAAAGAGTAAGAACATAATAATATGTATTACTAAGCAACTTGGCGTGCAGTCATTAGTATAAAGGATCGTTATTATCCGCCAGCTGTTAAATAAAACATAACTTATGGTATATTTTATGAGTATTAACTCGACCACATGCAATGCAAACATGCAATTTGTAAATTAATAATGGTTTTATGTAGTTTTGAAACGAAAACATCTAAAGTTACTGTGTTAGATTATTTTGACTCCATTAAGAATCATTTAGGTTTTTTCTTTTTTAGAAATTCGTAGTTTTTAATTGATTTTATTTCTGGTCTTGATGCTCACTGTGGCCGATATTGCCTCTAAATAAATTAAGTATTAATGATTTTTATATGTATATAGTCAGGAAAGGAACTAATACAGGCTGTTAAAAGACCCATCACAAAGCAAATAATTACAATATTGCAAAATTTTTGCAAAATAATTACTGTGAGTCAACTTTTATTTGTGGTGTGAAAAACTGATGTTTTCTTGCTCACAAAACGTTGTGCTTTCGAGTACATGCTAGTGTGGGTACTGAAGTCGCGAGGGTATTTAAAGTTTAGTAACTACACTAAAATCAACACTACTCACTACCTAAATAATATTTAAAACTTGTTTTCGTAAGGAAGTTGAAACTTGACCTTTCTCGGAACCAGAAGGCTTCTGGTATGGTCAAGTACAAAAAATGATCGCAATGAAGGGAAAAACCTGTGAACTTCGACTGCGTTCAGGCTCCTGCAGACAGGCACGAAGGGACAGTGCGACGCGATTCTAGTAGAACAACTTACATGAAGTTTTGTTAGAAATTGTTCTACTGAAGTTGCGTCGCGCTGTCGCGTCGTGCGTGTTTGCTCCCGCAGAAAGACGCTGAAAGGCTCCTTTAGGCGTCTTTTTACACCCTCTATCACCTTGAAGTAACTATCACTATTCTACACGGTGGAACTGCCACCCTGTAGAGTAGTGAGTAATGTCCCTGCTACCGTGGTAAGGACATCAACGCGCAACTTGTTACCATGGATTCAGTACATGATTCTGGACCCCACCCCTTTTTTTTTTTTGGGTGGGAAATCATCAAATGACCTCTCTGGACCTGACGATCGACTGACGACCCGATGACCATTCTGGACCCCCCTGCGTTGAAATTTTGCATCAGTTATTAAAAAAGAAAAATCTGTGCCATACAGTTTGACCGAGTATGTATTGCACTTTTCTATGAAACAACCGGGTTTTTTTTGTAATTAACCTATAATTTTTACTCTAGGGTATATTTATAATCATGTGCTGAATTCATGGTTATAGTTTGCGCATCGATTTCCCTGCCACCATGTATAAAAAAATAGTCGTGAGGTGTCGTGAGTTGGAACAAAGTCCCTTTTGCTTTTGCACACTTGGCGAATGTTAACTAGACAACAGTATTAAAAAAAGTGTCGTGACGGTCAAAATGTTACATCCTTTTCGTTCTAGCTTTCATTTGCCAAATGTGTTGAGTTATAACGTGCGATAAGGAACTTCATTCCAAAAATAAAAGGTGAAAGAAAGAAAGAAAAATTGTTTATTCTGCACGAACAACACGCACAGTATAAAAAAAAAAAAACACTTGTGGCACTCGGGGACTGCCGCGGTAAAGCTATTGCCTAGCATTTTTTATCAACTTATGCAATTATAATTATTTATTTATGCAGTATTTTTTTTTCTTTGATATTAATTCAAATACAGTCGTACCATATACATACACGTTAAGCGAACGCTCAGCCGAGCTACATGGTCGGCGGAGTGGGGGTGTTAGGTTTTATTTTCGTTACGGAATTTCTTGATTCGGTCGCCGCGCTCAAAGCCCGCGATAAAAGCTATGCAATAGCTTATAAAAAAATGTAGACAAAATACATACACTAATAAAAAATAGCTAAAAGCCTCATACTTAAAACCTTAAAAGTTTGACAATGTTGTCTATTTCTTGATGTCCAAAACACAAAGACAATAATAGACATTGCGTAATGCCCTGCGTAATGTACCTCAAGTTGCTACGGGCATAGGAAGTCCATTTAATAAATGAGTTGAGGATGTGAATGACATTTATTACTTCAGATTGAATTTAATGTGTAACGAAATTGACTATCTATGTATATTTTCAATGACAATGTAATTTAATAAGAAAACTAATTAAGAATAATTGTGTCTTAATGTTCCTAATATATTTGCGCACCTCAAATGGTTATAATACAGTGTAACTAATGAACCTTTTGTAACATCCTCTGAACCTGTGTTATGCAAATAAATGGTTTGATTTTATTTGATTTGATTTGTGTATCTATATGTCAGCTGGTTATGTTTTCATGGCAACTCTACCAAGGTGATATTGACTATTTTTTGTTGAATTTCAGTACTTACTTTAGCTTTTGAAAATTTTATAGCCGTTTAAATAATCAATATTGGTGCAAGACAAGGAAAAGGAACGAAGTTCAAGTTGTTTATTATTCAACTCTAAATAATGTATTTTATAAAATATTTCTACTGAACTTTTCCAGTAAGTACAGGCAATATCGTGATGAGCACTATTCTTATAGATGTGAAATAGCTTTTATTGTGGTTTTTAATAAAGGAAAAACATAATTCTTCCTTTCATTCGGGTAAAAATGATATCGTTGTACCTCTCTCAGAGGTCACATTAGACGGACAAAAATTTCAAACAAGTTTTATTATTAATATAATATAATTTTGTCGCAGAAGTTCGTGTAACATCTTGACTGCTCATATGTCCGTTCCGTTTATTATATACTTTGGCATGGAGGCACACCGGGCCTTGTTTGTCAGGGTACGTTGCTTCGCCTCGAGCTGCGATGGAGTTCTATTTTTAAATTCGTCGAATTTCGGTGGCCATCTTCTTGACATTTTCGTGAATGGAGGCATGAGATATGAGGAAATATTATGTATAATTTTAAAGGGTAATGATATTTTTAAGTGTTGGTAAGCTTTATATAAAGCCAAACGTATGATTGAGGTCGTTAGATGTTTATATTACCAGTATAAGTGGCGTACATTTTATATTTTTTCCGTATAATAGGAATTGAAGATGTTAATAATTATACAATTTTATACTGTTTGATTGGACGTCTCTCTTATGAACTAAGATCAACTGGCCACTAAAAAGTCATCTTGACGATCGTATAGTTCATTAACGTTAATATAAGTTTGTGATTGCGGGAATAAAACTTGAAAATGTTTAGTGCAGACACTTGAATTCACTGATACAGTAGCTTTTTCTTACTTACACTACTACTAAACTTTCTTTCTTTTCTTTATATAATACCAGCCTATTATTTTTCTACTGCAGGACAAAGGCCTCTTCTTATACATAGAAGGTACGAGCATCTTCTTCTTTAGGGGTTTTTTGGTTTCCGCATTTAGTCCTTCATATGGACCAGTGTGCTTAAGCCATGGCGGCCGTCGGTGGTTATTCCAATCGGGTCCATATTGGCTCAACTAAAGTTCTTTACCCGAAATTGTTCTTCCTAACGATTTGTAATCCGAATGATCACTCTTCCTAAAATTTTTCATCCTAAAGTTTTCATTCATACTATTTGTAGTGCTACCGGCGATGTTCATAACACTCATGTTTCCGAAAATTGTAATTAATAATATCATTAATGTAAATATATTTAAACTCCTACTGTTTTTTATCATAACGCTTTTATCCCTAAACATAATTACCATAATATTTTCACCCAACTTATATATAACCTACCCACTATATTTTAAACCAACTGTTTAGAATGATTAAAGGTCGTTTGACTGATTTTTGTCTTAAATGAATGAAATTCAAGTCAGAGTGTTGTCTTGGGGGCACTATGAAAAAAATACTTAGAAAAATTTCGCGACCAATTTCGAGGTTGCGCTCGCCGGCCGCTGCCGCGGCACCGCTCGCTTCGCTCGCTCGGCTCGCGCGTAGTTGGTCACAGTTAGAACCTAACCTAACCTATGGATATATTTGCAGGTACACACCGCTATAAATAAAATTAAAGAATACGCTTTATTCTTATATGTTACACATGTTATGTGAAAATAAAGTTACGCAAAATTTATATATATAATACTGATTATTATGAATAAAAATAAATCTAAACAAAAAAAATATGACTTTGAATAATAGTGTATAAGATGGTTATGTTGAGAAAATATAGGAAAACAAATACAAGTATAATAGATGTTTATTGCTACTGACATTATGAAGTTGAATGCTTTGGAATTATGAACATTAGAGACAGAGTAGTTAGGAATTGTGATTGTTAGGATGAAAAATGTTAGGAAGAACATTTTCGGATTTCAAATTATCGGAGTTGAAAATTTAGGTGAACTTTGGCGCACCCATTCCAATCAGCGTACCTCCCTCTGGAAGTTGATAATGTCTCCTGGTCTGCTGAGAGCATCTGTGTAGGATCTGGGTGCCCCGAGGGTTTGTGTCCTAATCCGGGTGACGCCTCCTGTGCATTCAAAAAGCACATGCGCAACGGTTTCCTCAGCTTCCATGCAAGCCCTGCATAGAGGACTGTCCGTTATGCTTATTTTGTGGAAGTGTTTGTTTAGCGAGCATTGATCTCCATGCTTGCCCAAGACGGGTTGGCGAATTCAGACATATGAATATTAACCATAAGTTATTTTCATTTTATTAAAAAAATACAACAGATGAGCTCAACTTTATTTAGCTCAAGTATCCTCACAAATACTCTAACCTCGATACCTACTAACTTCCAAACATTAACCTTGAAGGTACGAGTATTATATAAGAAGCGCGTGGGTGTGTTCTATTCTCGTCGCTCGACATAACGAGTACAGTTGGAACTTGTTTGCGAAAAAGCAATGAATTTGTCCTGTTCTCGCTTGAAGACGGTGGACCCGACCGTACCTAGGGTCAGCAAAAACATTTTACGTTGTTAGTATTTCTTTAAAGGATGAAACTTTGATTTTTAATCGTCAATGTGCAATTTGAAAAAACTTATAAGACGTTTCATTATCACATATTTTTCGATTATGCTTATGCATTTCTTTATCTTGTGTTAACGAAATGTCTTACTAAGTGATTATTTATCTACTTAATCAAGAATAATCATAAATTCACTGACAGATAACGCACAACCCATACCGATGGGTCTAGAATCACGAAATTTTGCAAAAATTTCATTTAAATGAAAGTAAGCACTAAAGAAAGATTTTTGAAAATTCTTCCGCTAGAGGGTTTAAGTTCTTCTGCTAGAGGGTTTAAATTCTTGCCCTAGAGGGTTTAAATTCTTCCCCTAGAAGGTTTAAATTCTTCCCCTAGAGGGTTTAAATAGAGGATGAAAGTTTGTATGGATGTTACACATACACATACATTAACTCACGCCTTCTTTCCATGGGGTATGAAAGATTTTTTAAATTAATTTAATTTATTGCCGATAGGAAATCTCACCGGGCACATAACTTGTTTAGCTTATAAATATGATAACTATCTACCCGTATTAAACATATAAAAAATTAAATATTTCAGGTGATCCAGGCCCATAGATAAATACCTTAATAAACATATTTTTATTATAATAACATCTAATTATTGTACACGAAGTGATGACTGTGTTGGCGTCGTATTGCGCTGCGTGGTGTCGCGTAACGAAATAATTAAATAACATCATAATGCTTTGCAAAAACAGGTATTATAACACACTGAAACTCTATCACCGATTTAAATTTTAAATAGACTTAAAATAGAAAACAGCCTCTGGCCAGCGGTCCATCAATCGACTTAAAAATTCTCATTAATAATGCATTTATTTGCCGACGCTACTGCAGCCTCCTACTCGTACTTTTCTGCTGATGCACTGAATTCCCTGAAAGATTTTACATAAATATATAGTAGACATCAAAGTAAGTATAGCTCTTAGACTTTTAGCGACTGGGTTTAAAGATTTAAGTTTTATCTTAGTTAACGTGTAGTTTCTTACTGTGAGTAGTTTTTTTTTATCGAGTTATTTTTGTTCTGGCTTTTTGTGAAGAAATTGCTTTAAAGTCTGTGTGACTTTATAATGTGTCTGTTCTGTCTTTTCAAGAGTCTTTATCGTTTTTTACTGTTGCCAATTCATCTAGTAGGTATTTTCACTTTACTGTTACAAGTCAAAATGATACAATTGCAAAGTATGTGTCTGTTATACCTTTATTTGCACTACTCCTTTAACTGAACGCGCATAGCATACCATACATATATCTTTACATATATTTCTAGTTTTGACACTCTTCATAAATATCATTATTTTATTTATTCAATTTCGGGTTATTGAAATTAATCTACCTAACAATAAAACAGAATCACGCGTTTTTCTGCAAAAACGTAAAAATAAAAGGCATGCATCGAACCTCTAATAATTCCCATTTTGTGCTCCTAAAAATATTATTGAACACTCTAATATAATGATTGCGCACCTTTTTGTGAACCTGAAATAATTTCTATTTTGGGATCCTATAAAAAAGCAAAAAATAAAAAGCCAAGTACTTTCGACCAATATGGGAGTAGCGCTCTCCGGCCACGGCCGCGGCACCGCTCTCCTCGCTCGCTCGGCTCACGCGCGGTTGGTCAGTTATAACCTAACCTAACCCATTCGGTCGGAGTACCTTAGTTTAGTTACTGCGACCAACTGTGATAAAAGGACAGAAAGTTAAAAAGAGGCTCAATTATCAAGAAAATGTGCATCATTAGAAGCGCAAAAAGGTTTTAAGTTTTTAGAGGATCAGTTAAATATTTCCCAAATAAAAACTTCCAAATTGTATTGAAAAAGTATTTCGTTTCCAACTCAAATCCGCTAGTAATTTCACTCACTGTTACAGTTTCACTTTTTCTCAATTATAAACAAAAAAACAATGGTCTAAAAAGCCTCGACAGCGCTTGGCAGCGCTCCAAATAGCTATATTAAGCTGTGCTCCTGATAAATTAATTCTCAAATGTTTTGTGTCATCACTATGAAGGTTTTTTTGTGTTTTCGTGTTATTATTTTAGTAGGTATTAGTTACTTTTGTTACCTTGGACATAAGCTGATAGGTTTTTTAAATGAGAATAACTTTTTCTTAATTTGAGGTATGACGGAATACTGTGCTGATCCAGCTAACTTCGAAACGATAACCTGTGTTGTTAACATTATATATTAATTATATTATAACTATTAGTTTATTAAATGTCTCGAGTCGTTTCGACTGGATATAATTCAAGAAACACGTCAAATATACGTAAATGAAGACAAAATCTCTCCTATACCTATACTTTTAACTCTGCAGGCCAAATTTACTGTTGCAGTTCTGACCGGGTATTTAGAACTAAATTTGGTCTAGCGAGTCATGTTAACCTTACACGCTAGGAAATAATTTTTATTTTATTTTAATTTATTATATTTACTAAGATAAAAAAAAAACAAAAGTCAAAGCATTTATTTCAAATAAACCAATTACAGGCACCTTTGAATTGTCAAGGGGTCGGTCAGTCAGAAAGATGAAGCTAGTTGCCCATTCCAAAGTGTAGTAAGTAGAAATTCCACGGACACTCTTTAAATCAAAATATTGTTACAAAAAATTGGGTACATAATTCCTGTTGAAATTATATATGTAAGAACGATGTGGAAAGACGTGCACGTTAAAAGCGTCCGTAGTAAAAAAGATAAAAACAAAAAATAAACAATTCAGAAATTAAAATAAGCCGTGGCACCTAAGACATGAAGATGGTATCGCTACCGAAATCTATAAGGAGGACCATCATCATATTAAATGCCACCTCGCTGTGATCCAAAGGTAAACAGTTTCAGTGGGCTACCGTGCTTGAATTCATCGCTAGTGGCGCTAGTGTAGAGTAAGGTCTTTATTTATGTCAAATGTACTGAACGTTCACTGTTTGAGGGACTTTTTATCACGGATTTTAACCAATGATTTATAATTGTTCTAATGGTTGTGCTATTGCTGATTAATTATGGCTTAAGGTTTTAAGTAAAAAGTTAGGATCTAATTTGGCAGTAATTTGTTTTTTTTATGATGATGCATATATGCTAAGTGTATACATCATTTTGCTAAGTGTATAAATATTTGTGCTCGTGACTGTACTATTACTAGGACCACGGCCTACAGTCAATTTAACTTTTTAATGTCCGCTTACGCGGGTCAGTGATTATATTAGGCTAAGTCCATTGACATGCGTTGGCGTTCGTGTAAAGATGACGCATAGCAGAAAAATAGTTTATACAGTATATAAGGGACATCGACGCGGAAACTGTTAACCTGAATTCAGCACCCCAGTGTTGAATATTCTCAAATTTATAAAAAAAACTGCTTTCCATACATTTTGACCGAGTAGGTAATTGCACTTTTGCATGTAACAGCTGTTTTTTTTAATAACTGACGAAATATTTCTACGCTATTATGGTGACAGTTTGGAGGTCAGATAGGCAGTCGCTCCATATAAAATACTGGTATTCAGCTGCATCCGGTAAGACTGGAAGCCGACTCCAACGTAGTTGCGAAAAGGCTAGGCAGATGGTAACAGTTTCCTCGCTGATGACCCTTACACCGTGCATAGTATACGTGTGCACGTGTGCATAGTGGGTGACCACTTTACTAGGATACCAAGAGTTGCCTTTGACTAAGCTAAATAGAATGGCACTGCACCGGTATTTATTCAAGACCTCTCGCTCATCAATCCACAGCCTAACTGTGTCTAATGTAGCATCTATTTAAAGAACTGTATATCTAGCAGGGCTAACGTGCGTAACGCGACACAATTATGTTGCCTAAGAGACAAGACGTCTTCCGTGTAGCTAAAATGCGAATCGCGATAAAAAAAAAAACATGTGTGGCACTCGGGGACGCAATCTGCTTACGTATTCGTCCGATTTCGGAGCAGCTCGTCTCGATCCGTGCGAGCTTCGTACAGTCGTACCATATACAGACACGTTAAGCGAACGCTCGGCCGAGCTACATGGTAGGCGGAGTGGGGGGTGTTAGGTTTTATTTTCGTTACGGAATTTCTTGATTCGGTCGCCGCGCTCAAAGCCCGCGATAAAAGCTATGCAATAGTTTAAAAAAATCGTCACTTTATCTCGCGCTGAGACGAGACTGCTCATCTACCAGTGTCTATATGTAACATGCACGCCAAGCTCTGATATTACGTCTTTTTACTGTCTGTCTCTTGTCGTAATTGAAAAAGTTTAAGTACCGAAATAATTGAGCTAATTTACTCTCATTCTATTGGCCAATTACTGTGATTGGCAGTGAGTGATCAGGACACACTTCCTGCGACAAGTTACTTACGACTCCGTCATTATTTACGAGTTCCTATTAACTCGGGCGCAGTGACGACTGTGCTTGAGTACAGCTATATAATTTACTTCGAATTTGGTTTGTTGAATTGGTTGTAGTATAAGCCATATAAAAGTAATTTTTCAGGCAATTGAGAATTTGTATGATTATGATAATTATATGACTGCAAAATCGGTAAAATATATGAATCATCAAGTGTGATAACCACACAATTCGATGATAAATTAAATGCTCTATTTAGAAATATAATTTAGAAAATCTTTCATTTTAAAATATGTTCAATAATTGACAGTAGGTAAATAGAATCTCATATTCTCAAGTTTAACTACATTAATTTGAAATACCTATTATAACATGTTACATATATTATCACCTTACATAACCTCCATAGTAATTACAAATCTTAACTTTATAACTACTTCATTCGATGCTACGACATAGCTACGAAGTTCGTAGCTATCTCGTAGCGCTACGCCGTAGCAACTTGAAGATGCAATTAAAATGAATTTAGCATTAATGTTTTCTTTAGTACCCTCAATTTAAAATCCGGTTTTGCTTTATGGGCCCTTTTAGTGTAATATTTTAAAGTTTTAACCAAAATTTTACTGAGGTAAGTATTTTCATGAAACTAATTATGTTTTCAGTTATGACTGTCGGAGATTTAACTTTTGTGTTAGGGACTAGTCTTTTAATTATCTTTAAGGGTCTAATAGTACATTTGTGTTCGCAAAATTAAGCTAGCACTAATTGCAACCGTGAATGTGAGGAATAAAATTTAAGAAATTGCCAATTAATTTTAATAGGGAAAGTAATTTTTTTATTCAAATGTTTTTCAGAATTCTTCACTTCATAATAATTATTAATTTTCCAATTAAGAAGGGAGCACTGGTGGCCCAGTGATATCGGCCCCGACTTACGAGTTGCAGGTCGTGGGTTCGATCCCAGGCAGGCGCTTTACTTTGTGTAAATAATTTCATCACCACTGCTCTCAAAACGGTGAAGGAAAACATCGTGAGGAAACCGGTATGTCCTAGAACCAAAAATTCGAAGACATGTGACATCTAACACCCCGCACTGGGCTCGCGTGGTACATTAGAATAGAATAGAATACTCTTTATTCCCTCTAAAAGAGAGGAGGCCTGTGTCCCAGCAGTGGGAACATTATAGGCTGATTATGCTTATGCAATTAAGAAGATCCTTTAACTTTTTTATTTAAAACCCTGTTTCAAAACAGTGCACCGTAACCCACAAAAGAAAAACTGTAAATTAACCCATCCTCAAATAGAAAAAAAAGTAATTTTTATAACCACATGTTTGTATGGTAACTTTTAAATAACTTTCCATAACCTATTTGGACAGTGACACCCACAACACTAATTCGTGTCAACACGCAATTTCAAACCATGTCAACCGTGTGTGTTGTTGGGTATCAATCAATACATTAATTGGTGTGATTGATATGTAACGAGAAAGGTCACGAGTTCATATTGTGATTGTGGCAAAGATTTATTGTTTACTAGCTTTTGCCCACGGCTTCGCTCGCGTTAATTTAGACTTTGACTATCAATTTGGGTTATAATTCAATCATGATTCGAAAGACACGTGGCGCCATCTATTATCATAAGAACGTTATTGTTGTTTTCCTCGGGAACAGTAGTTTTTTGCGGGATGAAAGGTACCCTATGTCCGTATTTGTACTCCTGATAACGTATATGCAAAATTTCATGATGATCGGTTCAGTGGTTTAGGCGTGAAAAGGTAACAAACAAACAAACTTACTTTCGCATTTATAATATTAAATAATTATAATTATAATTAAGTAAGGAAGTTAGGATTAGGAAGTTAGGATTATAAGTACGTAACAATCCATACTAAATAGATAACAAAATACAAGCTAACACTAAGATATATATACTACTAGCTTTTGCCCGCGACTTCGCCCGCGTTAATTTAGACTTTGACTATCAATTCGGGTTATAATTCAATCATGATTTGAAAGACACGTGGCGCCATCTATTATCATAAGGCTGTTATTGTTGTTTTCCTCGGGAACAGTACTTTTTTGCGGGATGAAAGGTACCATATGTCCATTTCTGTTCACCTGACAAAGTATATGCAAAATTTCAGGATGATCGGTTCAGTGGTTTAGGCGTGAGAAGGTAACAAACAAACAAACAAACTAACTTACTTTCGCATTTATAATATTAGTTAGGATGTACAAATATATGATTTAAAAAAAGGGTAGGGCTCCGAGGGCATCAAGAAATTCGTCCGCATCGCTCAACTCAACTCAACTCAAAGCATTTATTTCAAATAAACCAATCACAGGCAGTTTTGAATTGTCAAGGGGTTGGTCAGTCAGAAAGATGAAGCTAGTTGCCCATTCCAAAGCGTAGTAGGTACCTATGGAGAAGAACGGGCAAGAAACTACATGGACACTCTTTTAAAACAAAATATGGTTCCAAATATTGGTTACATCATTCATGTTGAAATTATGCATATGAGAACGATGCAGAACGTTAAAAGCGTCCGTAATAAAAATACAAAAACAATTCAAATATTAAATTATGTTAAAATAAGCCGTGGCAGCTAAGAAATGACCAGTCCCTACTGACGGCACTCGTTCACGAACAGAAACTGTCAATGAGATAAGTGCCCAAAACGCTGGCAGCATTGCCACGTTGGATGGCAATGCTGATTCTTTGGGCTAAAAATAAGCCAGCCTACTGATCACGTGAAGAATCAGCCAACCGCTTGGCGATGTCCCGAAATATTCGATGTGCACTCGGACCCCAAGGCCCTAGTGTTTCAACCCCAAACGGCTCAAACATATAGCTTCCAATTAGGTTGATATACTTGCGCCGTTTGAGGTTTTCTGCTCCTGCAGCAGCCGCCCCAGCACAGCATTATTATATTTATTAGTTTATTTTTGTTTACCTAGTTAACTTTATTGTTTTAAAATATCTTCGAAATCTGATTTAAGTTAAATAATTGGCAACAATAAACTTCAAATTAACAGATATCAAAAATCCCGATCGCCGTTGTTTTCGATTTGACGCGTATTTAAAAGAAAATAGTTAAATACCAAATAATTTACCATGAAAGGTAAAATGAGCAAACTTGCACAAGAAGTCGTTACATAATTTTATTTCGTACAAGCTGTTAAAATAACATCCAAATTTCCGACATTCCCGGTGGATCTTCCAATCATTTTCTTTCATACAAACTTTGTCCTGACAATTACAAACATAACAAAAATAGAATTAGCCAAATAGGTGCAACGGCTTTGAAGTGATTCCCGGACAAACATTGTTGGCAATTGATTTTTATTTATATAGAAGATAGATAAGTGATGACTAGGAATGAGCTTGTCTATGAAAAGCACAATTTTCATAGATAATACGGTTTCCTATTTACAAGGCGTTCCAGTTGTAATATCCAGAGGTTACTCCTTAATATCAAGTAGGCCATCTGCTATTTCCATCTCGGACTCAAATAAAAATAAAATAAAAAGCCAGATATTTTTATATACCACTCGCATTATGACCTATAATATTTTTTACCATCGAGCACTTAAAGTTAAAATGCTCACATTTCCGACCTCAAAATATTATTATATTATATCCTGTAACTATCACATGTCTCTCTGAATTTTATTGACATCATCAAACACTTTTATATTTTTAACATTGACTTATATACAGGTTGGCAGGGACTTGGACGCAAAACCTGTTATCATGGATTCAGTACATGATTCTGCGTTGAAATCCTTAGTCGGTTATTAAAAGATGTAGACATTGAGAGGGAGCGCAGGGCTCTAGCGGGCCGGAGCAATATGTTGCTTCGTAGTTTTGCGCGGTGTACAGACCAAGTAAAAGTAATACTTTTCAAGGCTTATTGCCAAAGTTTGTACACGGGCAATCTATGGGTCTATGGTACTAAGAGATCGCTGGATGTCCTGCGCGTCCAATATAACAATGCTTTCAGGATGTTGTTGAGGCTGCCTCGTTATTGTAGCGCGTCTGAAATGTTTGCGCAAGCCCGCACCGACGGCTTCTATGCAGTTATACGCAAAAAAACTGCGTCGCTACTGAGGAGAGTGAGGGGCAGTCGGAACAGCATCCTGCAAACTGTAGCTGAGAGCTTCGGCTATCCGATTGTACAGCAGTTTGTGCGGAGGTTGATTTTTACTAACACTAGGCAATAAGTTATTTTTTGTATGTTACTAACAATATATGGATATTTTTGTCCGAATTCAAGAGATTATTATTATTATTAAAAAAAAAAATCTGTTTCATACGTTTTGACTGCCTAGATTTTTTTTGTTGATAACCGAGGAAACATTTCTACGCAGCTTTAGAATTCATGGTTACAGTTTGCGCATCGCAGGCCCTGCCACCCTGTACTATACAGACACGTTTTTTATCACTTGCACAAAAAGGCTTGTATTCATTAATAAATAGCTTCTGCCCACGACTTCGTCCGCGTGAAATTTCTTGTTACCCCGACCCACCCCGTCGCATCGCATCACCTGCCCGCGTTATCACTTTGTTTTCGCTTAGCGTATAGCGTTCTTTCTGACTTCTTTACATTTGGCTCAACTCCTAAGGGTCATAGCGTGGTGTTAAATAGCCTATAGCCTTCCTCAAGAATTGGGCTATTCAATGCAAAAAAGAAATTCAAATCCAACCGGTAGTTCCAGAGATTACTCCCTACATACAAACTTACAAAAAACATACTTCCTTATAATATTAAGTACAGATATACAGCTTTTATTTTTAAGGAGCTTCCGCCTTCGTGTTGTGTACTAACATGATTTAAAAAAGAGTCCTTCGAGTCTCTCAACCGTCTTCTCCATAGGAATCTACACCTTGGAACCAACTTTCTGACTGACCGACTCCTACACAAAAAAGCCTGTAAAACGGTTTAATAGATTGGAATTTTTGTGTGGGACAAATGCGGAACAAATATTTCTTTACAAAATTGACATTCACACTCTTAAGTCATCGGTTCTACCAAAAAATATAGGATCTCTTAAATATAGAAATTCAAGAGTTCATGACTATAAAGATTCAATGTAAAAAGAAATCTATCCCATAGCACAATTTCGATTCGAATCAGTCCAGTAATTTAGTTGCATAACAAACGTTTTTCCTCGAAAGAACCTACGCACAAAAACTAATAACAAAAACAAAATATACCCAGAAATGCGTGTTGAATATAGCGCATGAGTGGCTGCTTCTAAACGATCATGACGATTGCGTGCGAACACTAAGTTTGTTTCGATTTATTTTGATTATAATCGGAGGCAGTCCCGGTCGTAGTTCGTTAATGGTGTTTCCTAACATCGTTTATGTTGTAAGATTGACCCACGCGAGGTCAGGAGTCAGGAAGTTACTTTTGATCGAATTATTGCTCATTGCAGTACTTTTTATATACATAACATCACGCCTGCCCCAAGGGTTAGGCGGAGGTGTACTTAAACTAGAACAACATTTCATCAATCATGTTTAAGTCCTATGTCAAAGGGGGCGAGCCTTTTGCAATCAACCGAGCACAAATCCAAACTCAGGGCTCAACCCGGGAATCGAACCCAGTACCTCATAGTCAGCAGTAGGGCTTGTGACTACTAGTGCAGCAGTGCAAGTGGTCAGTTTTTTTTTATTGGCTGGTGGTTTTTGGGTGGCTTTTTTTTTTGCTGGTTCTTAAATCAGTTTGGATTAAGATAATTGATGATGTGTAAATTCAATATGTTTTCGTATTGTATAATTACACAGCACATATGTGAGTACTATGTACATGCTATAAAGCTACCATTTACTGGGTACGTCTTCCATTAACTTGAATGTGCCCTGGCGGCTGAGTGTAGGTCAACCTCACTGTAATGTCTCGCTGATGGTGGCGCATGTGTTGGATCATTTAGCTGCCTTCAAAATGGTTGAACTGAATGGTGGTAATCTATGCGTCATGTTCGCGAATGGGCGCCGTCAGTAGGGACTGGTCATCTCTTAGCTGCCACGGCTTATTTTAATTTAATTTAATATTTGACTTGTTTTTGTCTTTTTGTTACGGACGCTTTTAACGTTCTGCATCCTTCTCACATGCCTAATTTCAACATAAATGATGTAACCAATATTTTGTAACCATATTTTGATTTAAAAGAGTGTCCATGGAGTTTCTTGCTTGTTCTTCTCCATAGGTACCTACTACGCTTTGAAATGGGATACTAGCTTCATCTTTCTGACCAACCGACCCCTTGATAATTCAAAAGTGTCTGTAATTAGTTTATTTGAAATAAATGCTTTGAGTTTGATGTTGCTCACAAGAATAGTTTTTCTTTATTTTAAAACTAGCTAAGGTTGTCGGTAAAAGATCGCTATTAGCGATAAGACCGCTCATTGTGTCACCTTATGTATAATTTCCACATTTATATCTGTAATTTTTATGGTGTGCATAATAAAGAGTATTCTATTCTATTCTAGCCAGCCACCTTTGCACGGGTGCAATGGCAACATTTAAAAAAAATCGAGATTTCTGTGCTATGAATATACACATAAAGCTTAAGGAATAAATACTCTAAAGGATGGTGTAAACCGTCAAAATTCATTGTATAATTTCGAAGATCTAAGCGGTCACAGAGACAGACACAAAAACCTAATAATAATACTTATTAAGTTTTATACAAATGTGTCGTAGCCAATCCAAACAATTACTTCGTCTATGCACACATTTACGAAATATTAAAGTATTTTATACTTGGTCAGTAAGTCAAGCTAAGATGCTCTTCCACTGCACCGCTCACGTCATTCAATTAAAAGCAGTACACTAACGTCTTTGTACTGAAATTCAAGGAACCTGAACCTCCTTCCTTGTCAAAGCAAACCACAGTGACAATACCGAGTATTTTGTTTCCAACGATTATAAAGTTACATCAACCAGTTAGTGAAGACCTCACCAAGTTTCAGTAACTTACACGTTTAAGTTACGATTTAAGAAGAAGCAGGGGTCTTTGTTACTGGTCTCCAAAGTTTGGAGGAGCGCCAACTGCATCAGAATTCAAGCTACTGTGGCGTCCTTCTATTAAATATTTTCCTTATATTTCCGAGAAAAACTTTTAGTATAAGTAATCACAAATCATGGTGGTATTAAATTTAGGGTACCGTAATTGTAAAACCGTTGCCAAGGGGCACCAACTGCTGCCAACGTGGCAGTGGTTTTATTTTTAGGATTGAACGTAAGTTCAAAAATAATATATTTTTTGGAAATCCCACAAGATATACACAAATGCATTGGTGATTTCAATCTGTAACTGATATCGATATTTTAAATACCCATAAAGTAATGTTTTCAATATTATGGTGTCGTCATTGTGGCTTTTAATCCAAATCTGACGAAGTGGTTGGAAATAATACAAATGTTTCTAAGCAAGTAATTGTATTTCCATGTATTTTTTCACACCGAATGATGTCACCTAGGTGTGTTACTGTAGACACGGAGTGCCCTGACGCACGCACACTTGTAACTTTGAGTTTACATAAACATCGTAAATCGTAGCAAATATTGATCACAGTGAACAAGGTCAATTTTTCTTGAATGGGATATCATAGGACATAGGAAAGTGCTAAAGCTTTTAAATAAATATTTTCTTAAGCTTTTAAGCTACACTTGGAAAAATTGTGCGTGATCTTGAATTATTATGAAAATTTAAACTTTGGAGTGTGCTTTATCTTTTCAATAAATCTATTAACTTTTATTGCAAATAAATTGCACGTGTAGCCTTCATTTTCATTCTATAGAAAACTTCTACAAGCAGTATATTAACAAATGGTTTTCAAGCAAACTCTCAACATAAGTCTTTCAAACAATAAAATTCGAGTCCCTCAAACTACAAAACACCGGAACAAAACATTCTATTTCACAAAAAGTCCTGTAAAAATATCTCGTATGGTAATTTTACGGGGAAATTATCGTACATGTGGTGCCAAAGGTCGAGTACTGTGTGCGGAACCCTTGGCAAGGGGACAACGCACACGCGACGGAATTTTTGTAGACATATTGTTTTCGTTGTGGAGGTCATGTTGTTTATGTAGTATGGAAGTCTAGGTAGAATCTATCTTTAGGTAGAATTTAGGACACTAGCGATCGCGGTGGAGTAGGTACCTAAAGCTGCGTCCAGATATACGAGTATTATGTTTTTTTGTTCGTACCGTTCCTCCGTTCCGTATCCGCGTCGCGATTCAAGAACGCTAGTTTGAACGCGTGGGATCGGGGCGTACCTCGATGCGTTCCATGGCGCTGTAACGCCGTATCGTTCAGCGTCCAGACTAGCATTCTTGTATCGCGACGCGGATACGGAACGGAGAGGAACGATACGGACAAAAGAACATATCTGGATGCAGCTTTATGCGCTTCTTTTAATGGAAAGTGTACAGTGACTTTGCATTTTGTTTCTGGTGTGTATCTTCACATTTGCTAAAAAGAAAATTATACTCTATCTAAACGAATTTACTCGTGTTAAGAGCAGTGGTGGCCCAGAAGTACCGACCTGGATTGACGAGTAGGTCATCGGTTCGAACCTAGGCAGGCGCTTTACTTTGTGTAATTTTTCATCACCTACTTTCAAAACGATGAAAGAAAACATCATGACGAAACCGGCATGTCCTTGAACCAAAACTTCGAAGACATGTGACATTTACCAGCCCGCACTGAACCCGCGTAATAGATTACGGCCCACTCACTCTTACAGAGAGGAAGCCTGTATCCCAGTAGTGGGATCGTTACAGTCTGATTACATACAGTTTGAATAAATAAATGCAATGAAAAACAAAAATACCGAAAAAGTATCCTAAACTAGTGACGGCATAAACATTGCGTTATGCGTTAATTCTGAATTAAAATATATAACAAAGGTTTTCTGACCTTTAAAACAAAGCAATTACCGTCTCATAACTTTGCTGTATTCTGTTAAAAAGTAGGCGTTGAAACACAACACAGTTTATTACATTCGCGTGTATGATTACAATTAAAAACTATTTCACATTGACGCGTATTAACTCGAACCCAACCATATCAGGTCAAACCATCTGATTCAACTAGGTCATCGGAATTTTTAATAGTTTCAAAAAATAATTAATAAAATATTTTTATTTTATTTTGTCGTGTTAGTTTCAATGCGTGATTTTGTTGGTTTTTGTTTCACACGCGATTAAGTTGTTACGAATTTTATATTAAAGCCTTTTGTAAATAAGTTGGTATTTAGTATGTCTGAGAACTGTTAATTTTTATGTTTGTATTTCAAAGTTCGTTAGCATGCGATTTTAAACGCTAGTTAATTAATTCTTTTGATTACATTTTTATGGTTATGAGTATTAGTATTTTAACTTCAGAAATAGGTTGAAAAGGTTGATAAAAATTTAATAGAGCTGATTCAGAAAGTTATGCTTTTAAGTTATTTATAAGCTCATAGTAGGTAGGTAATTTTAATGATTCGTAATTTTGTTTCCTTTCTTTAAGATGTCAATATGGCCAATGTTCCCTTAAGAAAATATACACGCAAGAGATAACAAAACATCCACTCGACCTCGTCAAAGCCATTTAATATTTTTTTAACAAATCGGTTTCCCAATAGGGTTCCAATCCGCGTGATATCGGCCAAATCTCTCGAATCGGGGGGTAATAACAAAACTTCAATAGCGACTTGGGCGGTGGCGGGAATGAAAAATGGCTGTGACGTCACGATCGGCCATGTTAGCTCCAAACCGCGCCCCCTACCGCTCCCGAAACCGTAGATTTATGAAAAATACGATAAAAGAAAAAGAAAGTTCGGAAGCGAGAAAAACAATTGATGGCGGTAAAGGCCTTTGAACGTGAAAACGAAAGTAATTTAGGCATACTATTTTTTGTATTATTAACTATCTGTGCCTCCAGCTGTGTTTGCGTGAAATTTATGTATCTATTTCTTAATAAAAATCTTAATTTCATTAATTTAGTGACAGCCTAAACATTTGGATCTAGAAGCATACAAATTCCATCAATAACGTGAGTGAGCACTAAGGAAGGGTTTGTGATCAATACCCCAAAGGGGTTTAATCAATAACCTAAAGGGGTTAAATCAATAACCTATAGGGGTTAAATAAATACCCCAAAGGGGTTAAATCAATAACCCAAAGGGGTTAAATCGTACCCCAAAGAGGTTAAACAGGGGATGAAAATTTGTGTGGAAGTTCGTATTTTTTTAAGTTAGAAACGTGGAAGTTTGTACTTACACTTCTGTTTATAGGAAGTAAAAGATAGTTGCATCATCTTTGTTTTTTAAACTCATCCCCTAAGGCTCCTGAGATGTCACCGACAGGAAATCCTATCCGGCACACGGCTTGTAGGTGTACTAAAGCTTAGGCCGAAAGTTATGGTAAACTTATAACCTTACCATGGAACTTTGGCACAAGGGATTTTCCAGATTTTAGCATGCTGACAGACACAGATAGACGTAGCTTTCCATGTATAGGTATTTTGAATGTAAACTAAACATTGTACTTGTTGACACGAGCACACTAATCTTCCATACCATTGTAATTTGAAAAAATGTAAATCCAACTATTTTTAAAAGAGTAACCGTGGAGTTTCTTGCCGGCTCTTCTCCATTGAAAACTGTCATTTGGAACAATGTACTCAGCTTCTGACGTTTAATAAGCACATGGGCACTAAAGAAAAATTAACTGCACATTTTTGTGAAAGTAACTGTAGCCGGCGACTTTGTCTGCGTGTATTTTGTTTTTCATCATTTAATACTAACATTCAGGATGAAAAGTAGGTTATGTTCTTCTCCAGGTCCCAGGCAAAAATTTCTTAAATTTCTTAACGATCGGTTCAGAGGTTTAGGCCTTAAAGTAAAAGACAGCTATCTGTCTTTTACTTTAAGGCCTAAACCTCTATAAACCTAACCTAATTATAAATGCGAAATTACTCTATAGTAATTTCGCATTTATAATTGGACGTAGTTACGCAAAAAGGATCCAATCCACACTTTCCCCGAAATTGAGTTATATATACGAAACGCATCCTTGGGGTGATATCTTTAATGTCAAAAAACACCCAAGTGAAAAAACACAATTTTAAACGTATCCACAACTACCAGATACCAAGCCACATCTATGGGCTGCATCAGATATTTTTCATCAAAACGAATCCAAAGCGCTTGAATCATTCTTGAGAAATGGTAACTCTATGGAATAAGTGTTTTAGGAAAATCACAAAAACGCCCCAAACTGTTTGGATTTTTTTTGAGAAATACAGTTTATATACACACTCAAATATCAGAAAGGGTCCAGATTACTTGAATCCTTTTTGCTAAAAATAAATGTCTCATTAACCAGTATACCTAAATATCAAAAAGGATCCAAACGGCTTAGATCCTATTTTATAAGTATTTCGTTACATTCAACAATGTACCAAAAGAATTGGCGCCTTTTTAACTATTATTATTTCAATGTAAACAAATTACAAAAGAGATCCATGATTTTATTTTACAATTTGCTGAAACTTTTAGTTGTTGGAAATAAATGTTAAAGTTTCCGAACGAACGAAACAAAAAACTTTATAATCTGTGTTCAATGGAATTACATACTCCTTGGTGTTCAATGCTCACGCACGTCGCTTATGTACTTACCTAATTATTGTTGAACGTAAAAATGAAGAGAAGTGAGTTAATATTGTTTAAAGCTTTGGGATACTCCAAAAAACGAAAAAGAGGAAACTCTTTAATTGATGGTAAGTAAACTTTGAAAGTTTCATAACCTAAAAATGTGAGTTTGTTGAAATTATGGTCTAAAGTAAACACTGTTTTATTTAACAGGTAGCAATG
The DNA here is from genome assembly GCA_917490735.1 of Dryobotodes eremita. Classification (NCBI taxonomy): domain Eukaryota; kingdom Metazoa; phylum Arthropoda; class Insecta; order Lepidoptera; family Noctuidae; genus Dryobotodes; species Dryobotodes eremita. The sequence continues at coordinate 18,361,649 of OU823254.1, forward strand.
ATGATATAGACACAGACGGGGAGAATCCTTCATCTTTTGGTACGTAACTATTGAAAGCCGACAGCTGTTCGGCCTTTAAACTTTTATTTACTTTGACGTGCTGTACTATTTTACAAAACTTTTTTCGATTGTTTATTGTGGATACGTGACGCTGGACCTATCTATTAGGTTAATGTATAAGTATCTATGCTTGGCTATCTTATACCTACGTAATTATTATTAAGAATTAATAGACTAAACATATTTTTTTAATGTCACACATTGTCGCACATAGTGCAACTCTCGTGGTAATGTTGTTTAATGCCTGTGATTAATTGTAAAAAACTGAATGTGATTAATTGATTACGGAGGATATTTTCTTACAGTCCATGAAGCACCTTCAGCGATACCAGTCGAGTCTAAAGCCTGCGACGGAAATAACAAAGAAAATTTGGGTAATAATTACAAAGTTTGAAGACAGCAATTTTGAAGTGAAAACTTCTTTGTTGTGCACTTATTTTGTAATGAGTAAAAAATGTTAAACTCGCGTCAGGGTTTTCGATTTTTGACTTTATTGACATTTAAAATTTAGTTTGTTTTTCTCACATTCTCGTTAGCTAACATTGCTCCGTCATTAAAATCCGGTCTTTGCATAATTGTCAATAAGGTCGAAAATCACTTGAAGGTCGGAAAACATTTGCTTAACAATAGCAAGTTAACTTCGTTCCAACTTCGTCCCTTGACACCTCTCAAGATTTTTTTAATGTAATATGAATGGTCATTTTTGTGTACGATACCGCAATAAATAATAATATAGTATTCTACCACATAAATGATAGTACTTTTATACTGATAATTAAAGCAATTCGTGCAAAATCATTCCCTAACCATTCCAAAATTTCAAAAATGCACAACGTTATTATTCAAGTTTTCACTTCTGCCGGCACTCCCGGAGTGCAAATCGTCGTTTTTTTTTCTTGTAATCTAAAACTCTATTTATTTCCGTTCTTTTTAGTCGTTTTGGATTTTCCGTTGGCACCCACGGCAATGATTCCGTGTTCAGACTCACCCAGACCTCCTGAAAAGAATAAAGCGCCACTGGCGCCGGCTCAGTCTACTTCGACACTGCTTGCAGCTCCACCCAAAAGTCTTGAAAAAAATGGATCACCACAGTCGCCTGCTCAGTCACCTGCGACGCTGCTCGAAGCCCCTCCTAGAAGTCCTGAAAATAATGAAGTGCCACTGCCGCCTACTCAGTCACCTAAGACGCTACTCAAAGCCCAACCTAGAAGTCCTGAAAATAATGAAGCGTCACTGCCGCCTGCACAGCCATCTTCGACGCTGCTTGCAGACCCACCTAGACGTCCTGAAAAAAATGAAGCGCCACTGCCGCCTGCTCAGTCACCTGCGATGCTGCTCGAAGCTCCACCTAGAAGTCTTGAAAATAATGAAGTGCCACTACCGCCTACTCAGTCAGTTACGACGCTGCTTGCAGACTCATCTAGACGTCCTGAAAAGAATGAAGCGCCACTGCCGCCTGCTCAGTCACCTAAAGGTCCTGAAATGTACTCGCCGATGCCACCTATGTACTTACCTATAACTCCGCTGGTAGGTCCGCCTAAAAGTATTGAAAGTATGTATGACTCGCCGATGGCACCTGCGTACTCACCTATAACTCCGCTGGTAGGTCCGCCTAAAAGTATTGAAAGTATGTATGACTCGCCGATGGCACCTGCGTACTCACCTTTAACACCACTGTTAGTCCAATGCAACCATACTAAAAATGTTAATGACTCACCTATCCTAAGCCTTCAAAACGTGTATGATTATATGGGAGGAGGTGAAATTTTTTCACCTGTGCCTGCCATGTCGCCAAGCACTTTGGAGCTTTACAATACTTTAAATGGTGATTTAGCATTTGAAATGGAGAAAACAAATGAAGATAATGTTACGGAAGATAACATAGTTTTTGAGAGTACAAAAGAGGAACATATTAAGTTGACTAAATCTAACTCACAATTGGACGAACAAGATCAGGTTACAGACTTTAGTTCTGATACGGATTCAGATTACATACCAGATACAGATGAATCAGAAGATAAAGTCTCTCGACCCAAATCAAGTAAAATTATTATAACGACCAATGCTATGATACACAATATGAAAAGCGACAAAATTAACTGCAGAGACAGGGTAAATAAAGAGAGAAATTTTATCTCAAATGAAAATATTTCAAGCCGAGAAACAAATAGTGATCAAATCGAAATAAGTGTTTTGTGTGAAGCTGACAATGTAAGAGAAACGAATACTACTCATGAGTTAAATTGTAATCCTGGAGCTGAAACCGAATGTTCCAATTTAAAAGGTCGACCAAAAAAAGGAAGGAAAAGAAAATTTCTCGACTATACCCTTGCTGAACGTAAACAGAGAAAATATGCGAACTTATCATATCATGGCAAAAGTAAACAAGTAGAACCAAAAACATTTAAAGACTATTCTTGTACATGTGCTAAGCAATGTCACATGTTAGTCTCGGTAGAAAAGAGGCAAGAAGAATTTGAAAGATATATAACACTCGGAAGTTATGAAGCCCAGCTTTTATACATCATAAAAAGTGTATCGGAAAGTGCAAAAAAAAGGGCATATACTGTCTTGGAAGGGAACAAAACTGGGAAAAAAAGACCCAAAAATTTTCACAGAGTTTACAGAATTTGTGGCACGCAAGTTTGCAGAGACATGTTTATTAATACTTACCAAATCACTCCTAAGAAAATAGATGTTTGCCTGAAAAAGAATCGAACTGGAATAATCAATGATAAAAGAGGACAGTCTATTGGTGGCTGGAACAAATCGACAGAAGAAGATTTGTATTTTATAAAAAAACTCATAGAATCTTTGCCGAAATACGAATCGCACTATAGGCGCGAAGAAACGGATTGTCAGTACCTAAAAGTAGGTATGACGAATCAAAAACTATACGAAAATATATACATGGAGGAACTAAAAAAAAAATACGGTGAAACTAAAACGGCTTTATCAAGTGCTACTTTTAAGAGAGAATTTTACAAAAATTTCAATTTAAGATGCAAATCCTTGAAAAAGGACACTTGTAATAGGTGCGATGCTTTTGACGCGCAAATAAAAAATGTTATCTCTGAAGAAGAAAGATTGAAGTTGCAAAGAGAAAGAGATGCACATCTGAATAGAGCTAACTCGTTACGACAGAGCATGAATAACGATCTGAAGACAGCTAAAACTGATGAAACTTTTGAATGCCTTACATACGACTTAGAAAAAACTCTACCACTTCCCAGAATTCCCACGAACATAGTTTTTTATAAACGCCAGTTGTGGCTTTACAACTGTGGCATTCATGCTGGGTCCAGCGATATAGGTTACTGTTATGTTTGGGTTGAGGGTGACGCTGGAAGGGGTTCCCAAGAGGTGGGGTCATGCTTAATTCATTTTATAAACAATAATTTGAGTCCAAAAGTGGAGCACCTGGTCCTCTGGAGCGACTGTTGCGGAGGTCAGAACCGGAACATCAAAATGGTAATCATGCTTAAGGCAGTACTTAACTCTCACGATACGTTAAAATCAATCACACTCAAATATTTAGAATCAGGGCATACGTTCCTTCCTAACGACACAGATTTCTCAAAAATTGAGACACAGCTTAAACAGCATGAAAGGATTTATACGGCGGATGAATACATTAACGTTATGAAAAATAGTAAAAAAAAAAAACCACTCCAAGTCTATAGGATGAAAAAAGAAGATTTTATCAGCATTAAAGCGATAGAAAAAAAAATTGTTAATCGCAAAGTAGATGTAACAAAAAAAAAAGTTAGTTGGCTTACAACTAAAGAAATTTTATTAAAAAAGGATGTCGAGCATTCTTTTTTTATGAAAAAAGCAGACTCCGAAGATCTCCAAGAGGTAAATATTGGGAAAAGAGTCAAAGGAACTCTACAAGAAATTTCGAAAAAGGATTTTGCTTTGCTTTGGCCTAATGGCAAAGAAATCGCCCAAGCCAAATTGGACGACTTAAAGTCCATGTTTGATTTAATTCCAAAGGATTGTTTGGAATTTTATGAGCGATTATTGCCTTTGGGCAATGCTCAAATTTTAGAAGACGTTGACGGATTCAATAGCATAATGCTTGACTTTGAAATTGATGTAGATAGCCAAGTTTAATGTTAGCATTCCTACACCATTTTAACTCTAAGAAGGTACGGGTTTTGACAGAAATAATTTTAACTATATTGGAATCTAGATAAAATTATTTCTACTCACCACTCACTTCACCTGTTGGGAAAGTCAATCGAGTTACCTCAGTGCCTCAAGTCGAAAGTTTTTAACCAATGCGTGTTACCAAGGATGACTTGAGGCACTGAGGTAACTCGATTGACTTTCCCAACAGGTGCAGTGAGTGGTGAGTAGAAATATTTTATCTACATTCCCTTATAGTTAGCTATAGACACTCGCCATAGTTATATATATTGGCCTCCTTATAGATTTCCAACAGGACCGGTTGGAAGCGACTTGCATATCCAGCGCGATCCTGTGGTCTTCATCGGATCGTCTGTCCACCTTGTAGGTGGAAATCCTTCGTTGCGCTTATCACTGCGTGGTCTGCATTCGAGAACTTTACGGCCCCAGTTCTGCGTGCTGTGTGGCCTGCCCACTGCCACTTCAACTTGCTAATTCGCTGGGCTATGTCGGCAACTTTGGTTCGTCTACGAATCTCCTTATTTATGATTCGATCACGCAGAGAGACTCCGAGCACAGTCCTCTCCATAACTCGTTGGGCTATCTTGAGCTTACTAATGAGGCCCATAGTAAGAGACAAAGTTTCAGTGCCATAAGTCGAAAGTTTTTAACCAATGCGTGTTACCAAGGATGACTTATGGCACTGAAACTTTGTCTCTTACTATGGGCCTCATTAGTAAGCTCAAGATAGCCCAACGAGCTACGGAAAGGACTGTGCTCGGAGTCTCTCTGCATGATCGAATCATAAATAAGGAGATTCGTAGACGAACCAAAGTTGCCGACATAGCTCAGCGAATTAGCAAGTTGAAGTGGCAGTGGGCAGGCCGCTTTCAACCGGTCCTATTGGAAATCTATAGGGGAGGCCTATGTTCAGCAGTGGACGTCCTACGGCTGATATGGGAATGGTTTTCCTTTAAGTATACATACTCAAAGTCTGCACTTTCTTACAGCAAAAGTGGTAAAGTGACAACAGATTTTGATCTCTTTTTATTGATAGTTTTCATACGAAACTAGCAAGTTTCAAAGCCAAAAATACTCTGTTAGCATTAAGTTTGTTAATAATTATTAATATTTAATAAAAAAACTATTATTATACATTGATTTTTATTGAATAAGTTACTAAAACATTACGTGGATCGTTATTGATGAATGTATGTTGAGCAGCACCCTTACACTTATTTATTTAGCAAAAAGGATTCAGATCGACTTTTTCCACAGTATCTCTATAAAATTGTATTACTTTTACTACAAAACTTAATACGAAATTAAATACGAAAAATTTGCTAAATAATCATCACAACACATTATGATCTAAACATATCAAATGTTCGACTAAACTGTGTTACAACTTCATTGGCCTATAACTCAAAACTACCTTCACGTGGATTGAATCCTTTTTGTGTAACTACGTCCAATTGAGTATGGATTAGTATGGACAAAATATTTTGGAACATAATAAAAACAGGAACAACAAAAAGAAAACTATCATTTAAAAGAACCTGTAGCGGGATGCCGATACAGGTTCTTTTAAATGATGATCTCCCATGTGGCATTGTAGATGTACTTACAACGCCACACGCGAGCTACGCGTCACACTAACGTCACGCAAAATCCTGCATCGCGCAAGCAGAGTTTACCGCGCAACTAGCGTATATACAACGTCCCGAAATCCTTCGTCGGGCAGTTGCCCAACAGAAAGACTTCCGTCTGGTCGGAGGATCCTGCCTTTTCGATGGAGGTATGAGGGAACTTTACACCCTGTTCCTCATACCTGTCAGCAAAGCAGCAAGAATTCTGAAAATTTTAGATGATCAACTGTTACAAAGATAATCTGTGGTTTGCCACAGCATAACTTTACTGAATAGATCTGAATATTTATGAACTGCCGGCACCCAGTGTCAATTCCGCAAGGAATTTGGCACTGTTCGTGATCAAAGCACGGCTGGAATTCTCGCCAGTGTTTATGATCATTGTAGCTTTATGGATACTCGAAAGCTATTGACACTTTCAGTCAATGGGTTCGGAATTATAGACACACTCACACACACATATACCGTGTTTGTCTCAAAAACATCCAATAACATTTTTCCTGACATGGGGATTGCACCTAGAACCATACGAAAATCATTCATTCTTTCGACTGGAAATTCATAAGTATCATAATTATTGGCAGGCTTGTTTATTTATTAAAATCAAAATTCCAATATTTTATTTTAAAAACCTACATGGGCACTTATGAAACATCAGAAGCTAGGTGCACGGTTCCAATTGGTCGTTTCCTACGGAGAAGAGCTGGCAAGTAACTCCACGGTTACTGTTTTAAAAATAATTGGTTTTTACACTGTTTTCAAATTACAGTGTTAGTAGGTACGGGAGGACTGTGTAGGCCTGTCAACAAATACCAGGTACTTAACAAAATAGAAAATGTTCCACAAATCTACAGTCTACAAGTTAGGTCTACAACGGTCTCACATTCATAAAATATAGAAGAATTCATATAAAAGACAAATAAAATTATAAAAATAAAAGCCTGTTTAAACCAAATGACATGATTGCCATTACAACTGTAACAAATCTTAATTAAAATGTTATCTAGTAAAGCCATTAATAAAGAGTTGAAATCAGAATTTGAGGTATATAATGTCAAATAATGAGAAAAATATGTCACAGAAGAATGCATATTAGACAAAAGAATATATATTAGATCTCCAACAAAAGATATACACAATAAATACACACATAAATTAAGGGCAACATCAGGTATTAAGTAGGTGGAGTCGATAGCCGATTCCCGGCCACCGTAGGCGCGGGCTTGCGGACGGCGAGCAATGGGCAGCTCGCCGTCCGGTAAGGACCAGGCCCGCGTCGACGGCGCATTGTGTTCCACGCGTGCCTCAAAGAGATATCAGCACACGCTGACGGGGTCTGCTAGGGCCGATGCCTGCCAGGACCGCGGGTTTGTCCGAAAGGGTTACCGTGGCCCTGGCACACAGGCTACTGAAGGAACATGGGTGGGTTTTAGTCAGTAAAAAGTCTGACACGCCCTTCGGCTCGGCACAGAGCGGGAGAAGTTATTTGATGACATCACACCCAATTTTTTTTATTAAGTAGGTGTACTTCTTCACAGGATACCACGGTATGCACAATAGAGTTGACAACTAAGCTAACAAAGTTAAAATATCAATATTAGTTAAATTTTAATGAAAGTAAATATTTTTTAAAGGAAATAGAAGAAAAGAAAAAAATATTAAAATACTAAAAAAAAAAAATACTAAAAAATACTACAAATACTAAAATTAAATAAAGTCGAAATTCGTAGTTTTACCTAATATGTTATATTGCCTACAAAGTCTTGTTCTACTCACTGCTAAGTATAGACCTCCTCCCTGTTGATAAATTGAACCTGTGAATAAACCTCTAGGCCTCTACTTCATTACCTTCATTCCCTAACAATTCAGTTCATCTCAAATGTCTGTCGCAGTAGCTAATCAGAATAGCGACTAACACGCATTGTTTATCACAGAAACCGCTACTGATTGCTATCTCTCTCTCTGTCATGCATTTGTGTTGGTTGTTTGTTTGTCTCTGTCTATTGTGGGTCAATTTTGATAAGTAGGATAGTGGGCTTTTGTCACGGCAAGAAGAGAGGTGTGTGCGTTGGCTGATAATGAAATTAATGTAATGTAAATAATTTGTTTGCGGGTGCGATCGAGTGCTTCCGAGTGATATAGTTGGACCCTCTACCAACCATCATTAATTGCCTATCCTTATAAATAACAATATATGATTGTCCCACTGCAGGACAAACGCCTGTTTTCATACAGAGCAGGCACGAGTACTGTTCACCACGCTTGTTCAAGAAGGGTTGGCTATTTCAGACTTATATTAACTACACACATCAAAAAAAGTTTGTGATCACTAGCAAAAGCTGATATATTTTTAAAATTTTACTTAATCAAGAAAAAGTCTACGTTATATCTTTTCAAAATAGAAATACGAGTACACTGTTTGAAATTAAAATTTTTTTTTTTTTTTTTAACAACAAAAAATTTGTAATTCAATCCTAATGTAATTGTAACAGAAATTTGATGGAAAGATAAATATCACTTGAACAAACGCATACGAAAATTTATTAATAGAAGGTTTTTATTTAATACCATATAACTCCTCCCCTGGCTCGCACACATGCGCAGATCCTCCTGGATATGCTGAGGATCAAGTTATCCAGCATTTCTTACGGTAACCTATCCCATTCTTGAATCGCGGCTTCCCTGATCTCTGGCACTGTCTGGGGAGGTGGCTGACGGTTTCAAACAGCTCACTTAAGAGCATCCCACGCGTGCTCTATTGGGTTTTAGTCAGGCGAGCCGGCAGGCCAGTCTAACCTTGTGATGTCATATTCTCGGAGAGCAGCATTGACTCGTTGAGCTCGATGTGCGGACGCATTATCATCGACCAGTACGAATTGGTGCCCATGGTTTACTCGGAATGGTCTGACAATTCCATCAATAGCGACTGTTTTGTACCTATCTGCCGTCATTGAGCTTCGATACGGGATCAAAGGCGTTCTAGCTCCCCAAAAGGATATCGATTTCCCGCCTTGCTGAACGGTTCCAGTGGCAGTTCTTTACCTTTCAGAGTCTCCAGGTCTTCTCCAGACACGGACACGTCAGTTATCTGGATGAGGACTGATTCGCGATTTGTCAACGAAGAGACCAGGCCAGTTTTCCTCCTCATTTTCTTCATTTTGCTGGAGCCTAGCCCACTACAATCTACGTCGCTGACGTTACCGTGAATTCCGAGGTGCTCGCCAAGACCTCCGTGCTCGTAGTCCGGCCTGGTGTAAGCAATTCTGAATGGTCTGAGTGCTAACTTCAAGTCCAGAGGTGGCCCGCACTTCTGCTTTTATTTTAGTGACGTTGATTGTTGGGTCACGGTCTGCCAGCAATTTGATATAGCGCTTTTGAGCAGTTGAGTGACCACTGCGGGGTCGGTCAGCAAAATCCATGCCATGGTACCTCTGCAATGTGGCCACGACACAGGATTGGGATACAGCAACTCTGAGTGCTATATCTCTCGTGCAATATCCTTCTTCCCTCAAAGTTACAATTATTCCTCGTAAAACTTCTGATAATCCTCTTGCCATTTCATCAATAACAACTTTCCATGAAAAAATAATATAAATCCGTTAAAATTTAGTAAATTTTAACGGATTTATATTATTTATTATTAGGATTTATTTTATAGCGTAAGCATGGATTGAATTTCTTTTTATATGGAAAAAAAGTTGAATTTGTTTTTTTTATATTCTTATTCTATATTTTGAAGTAAAGAATCTAAAAAGAAGAAGAAATTATAATATAGTCTACCGTAACAAAAAAGATTTGGTTTTTTCAAACTGATCGCAAAATTTTTTTGATGTATGTATCAGTCCAGGTTTCCTCACAATGTTTTCCTTCACCGACGTCAGGAATTTCCAAGATAAACTTAGAAAGTACATAATATGAATTGAAGAAGTCACATTGGTCCTTGCCCGATTTATTTAGGGTCATGTTTTATTCAATACATCGCTCATTTGGAGAAACATCGACGTAACTGCTGCTTTTAAAATTTTACGGGAGAGTGGTTTAAAGTCATTTTTTTTTGTAACCTGTTACCGTCTCGTTCTGAAATGTTGATAAATCCCAAAACCATATTAAATATTTCACGCCTCTGCTCCTCTGAAAATTTTTTCGAGCACAATATATATCGACGACTCATTTTTGGGAAAAATTACATTTACGTTGATGTTTCTCCAAATGAGCGACATAGAGATGACTGAAAGAGCTAAGTCATCATCTCCGTAGTCACACCCTTTCTAAACTTATCATCTGTCACACAATCGATCCATTGTTTTTTTGGTCTTCCCTTAATCTTATAGTCATCCACATTCATACTCATATCCACTAACAACATTATGAGTACCTAATCTTTCCACTTTATTTTAGCATCGTTCAATGCAAATAAGTCTTTCATGAAAGAAAAATAAGATTCTTTTGTGACACGCCAGAGTAAGGAAAAGGTGTCCTAATCTCTCTCAGACCAAGGTTGTCCAAGATAATATCGCAGTATTACTTCGGAACTTTACAGGAGGGGCTCGTGGCTAAATAAAAGCCGCAGGGTCGATCGGTCAAAGTTACACAACGCTCATCGAAGTTGGTCCGTGGATGGGTAGCAATTCATTTCAAATCAAGACCCTTCTGTGCCTCAGAAAGCACGTTAAGCCGTTGGTCCCGGCTGTCACACGTAAATGATAAATTTATTAAAGAAGGATGGCGAGTTTGGACCCAGATTATTTATAAATTAACGAAGTGTCATTCACTTGCAAGTTCATATTTATTATAATTAAGGGTTTGTAAGAGGATTATATAAAAAGTATTGAGTCACTAGATGATGGGAATTAAAAGTTAGAAAAGATTTTTATTTACTTAAAAATAAGTCATCATGCAGTTATTAAACGCACCGTGTTTCGTATTACATTCCAAACTAATAATTACATTATTTGCCTACGTTCTTACATTTGCAGACGTTTGCGCTTGTCAATTTTTTTTAATAAACAAAACGAAAAATAAAAGATTTGTTTTTATATAAATATTGTTTTATTCAACAAACCTCTTGTTTAAAAATTCAAGTTTTTAATAGTCTGTAAAATCGCATCTTTGCTTAATTGCTTTTCACGGAGGGAGTTCCAGGAGATAGATATTTATTCCTAGTAGGTATCTTTACTTCGTTTTCGACTACTTTGTTGGTCTACTGATCGTTAGCACGACTGCCGAACGTGGGATCCTGGGTTCGATTCCCAAATCAGGCAAGGTGAAATTCTCAGTATCAGCACGAAGTCTGAATATGTGCCCGGTCAGTGACAGTTGGCTCACCCCTCATAGATGAGAGTTAAACGTATGTAACTGGCAAAATGTGGGTGTATAGCACGCCACTCCACACGCAGGTATGACCCGACTTTAGAAAGAATCTTGGTCGCAACTAGACACATCGCGCCAATTGAGCCTTAAAACTACATATTCTGCTAGATATGTACGCTTCTTTCAACTTACTTTTTTACCAATAATAATTATAGTTTCATCCTATATCAATCCAGTCTATGCTTACAGTATTTCATATCTCGTTTTGACCAGGTCACTATAGTTCCTAGCTCCCAGACATAGTAGGTATGTATTTTTTATTTTGAGAAGGTAAGTACCTATATTTGGCCAGAGAGATGCAGATCCACGATGGTAGTGTTGGTACTTAAATATTTTTATTCTGATTGAACACCTTTTTGAAACTACTTAGTACAAAAAAAAGACATTGTATTATCACTATTATATTCGTTTTAGGTTATAATCTTTCACCTTGCATATCTTTTTTCTCCCAGCCTCTACAACTTACTGCCCATTTGCTTTTTTGCTAGTTTTATATAGTTCTACAACTAGTTATAAGTTTCCATACTGCACGGTACTCCTAACAGTGGGTCCCATTGTACATGTAACCTCGCCATTCTCCTTTATAATGATTTTATTTCTGTAGTTAGGTTTGTACAAACACTTTTACACGGCAATCATATTTTTTAAACTAGACGAGGTCGGCGTTACTCTGAGAAGAAAGGCCGAAACAAACTCAGAGATCACAGTCTCTTTTTTAAAAGAGCGACTTTAGTCCAGACATGATCTTGGTCAAATCGTGTGAAGACCATGTAGATTTGTATCTGAAATAGTCTTTGACAGATCTTTGACAGTTGTTACGAGCAGTCAGAAACTCTAAAGTCTGACAACTAGTCTCACCAAGGGGTATCGTGTTACCCAATACTCCACGTAAAATACTGGTAATCAGCTGAATCTTGCGAGACTGGAAGTCGGGGTGGGCTTCCATCGACTTAGTTGGGGTAAGGCTAAGTAGATGACGATTTAAGAATTTTTTAGATTGATGATGACAATAGCCATTAGCCACAGCTCAAATAACCATATTTTATTAATAACAACAGTATAGTTTGCGTGCAAACAATCAATTAGAGTTACGTGCAGAGCGGCAAAACTGTTTGTTTTTACTTCAATTACCTTCTAAATAAGTATTGTTCTAAAAGTTTTGTTAGGACAAGGAACTTGTGTTTTAGTATGGAAGTAGGTTATTGTTCAAGAGTTTAGAAGTGAAGGATTTAAGGTTAATTGAGTTTCTATTGAAATTTAACTGAAACACGAAAGCGATAACGCTGAACGTGCGCTGTAAAGTAATTTCTGGTAACCTTTATACAGGGTTATTGGTTACACGTCGGTAATCCATTATAGGAATGTAAGAGAGGTCATTTGCAACCAAATAACCCCTGGTGACCCCTATGCAAATGTCGACTTTATATTTTTTTGCGGTACACACGTTTCATAGTAAAAAAAAAAACAACGCGTGTTTTCTTTTTTATCTGCTTCTACTTCAATGCAGAATAATCAACCATAAAATGACAATTATCTTTAATAGTTTTACAAATCGTTACAATTTTCTTTCGTTTTGATCAGATTATTTGACTAACATAGTCGATTTCTGCTAAAAACACAGAAGTACTTTATCGGCAGAACATTTCAAAAACATGTACAACTTCTCAGCTATCCAACGAGATACAATAAGATACCAGACACCTTTAAAAAAAAAGTCTAATTACTTGAACATGGTTCACATTTGCATAGGGGTCATCAGGGGTCATTCGGTTGCAAATGACTTCTCCTACATCCCCTTAACGGATTGTCGACATGTAACTGATAACCCTGTATATAGTCCTCCAGACCGTATTTCGGCCATGGCGACCAATTTCAACGGAACTAGCCTTCGGCGCGGGAGATATTATAGTGCACAAGTGTGTGCGCAGACGCAGGTGCACTCTCTCTTCTCTCACTTTCATAGTCCCATGGGACGGCAATCCGACACGACTGGAGAGAAATCCGGCCCAGGACCACACCGGTATCACACCGCCAAATTCTATACTCCGGGCTGTTACTAAGAAATTCCTAATTGAAAAACCCAATAACACTTTGCCCGACCTAGGAATCGAATCCAGGACCCCACGCTCAGCAGTCGCGTTTGCAACCACGAGACCAATAGAGCAGTTACCTTTAAAAAGTACGTGAACGTTACATTTTTATAATCACTTTTATAATTCTAGAGGAAAGTTGCAACGTTGGCAGATGCAGATTATTTTTACTACCAACTCTTTCACAAATCAATGACTGAATTTATTTTGTTGCTTTTTACGACCCATCTGAAATAACACAAAACAATTAATAATATTAGGTTTTTTTTACCGTATTTCTAAGCCAGCGACAATATATTAAGTTTAACCCAAAATATGCGTACACGCATACGTCTTTACGTATCCACACCTAAATGTACCGGTACTGGTATAATTTGAAATGCATAGCCCTAAACTTCTTCTTCACAAAACTGCTGTAGTGAAGCAGTTACATAGAAAATTCTCATTCTAAATTCAGTATAAATGTTTCAAAACATGTCCCTTGACGTGCATTTCCTGAAAAACTTACACTGGAACACGTATTTCAGACTTGTGTAATGGCGGTTAAATAACTTTTCAGTGTCACGCAAAAAACGTCCTTACGTTTGAAGGGGGAAGGTTTAGAATCGTGAAGTTTACAAAACTAACTTGAATAAGTTTTTCTTGTCAAGTAATCTTTTGGGGATCTGCGAACGTTGGGTGTGTGAAATTAAGAATTAGTTTGCAGTTATACGGGATGATTTATTTAGAAGAGTCTGTTCAGTAAGTACACAAAATATTCGAATACGTAGTAGCAGAGTTTGTTTTAAGAATCTTTAAAGATTATATATGAACCCAACCAAGTCCTATTAAAAAACACAAAAATACTAGATATCCAATACAAAAATTTTCTTTGGAAGGAAACTAGCTATACCATTCCCCGTATATCTTGGTTGTCTAATTATAAATACCATTCTGTATCGATCTAGGTTGTGACCAAGTAATCAAAAGTGACGGCTAATAATGAATGATTAGCATAATCAGTCTACAATGTTCCCACTGCTGGGACACAGGCCTCCTCTCTGTGAGAAGGAGTGGGTCATAATCCACTACGCGGGCCCAGTGCGTGTGAGTGGATGTCACAAGTCTTTGAATTTTTGGGTTCTAGGACATGCCGGTTTCCTCACGATGTTTCCCTTCACTGTTTTAAGAGCAGTGGTGATGAAATATTTTACACAAAGTAAACTGCTTGCTTGGGTTCGAATCCATGTGACCACATAAGTTGCGGTCGCTACCACTGGGCCACCTTTTCCCTCTACTTACTGCTCTGCTTACTGTTTATATCCGACTAGGCTTTGCCCGCAGCTTCGCCCGCGTGGATGTCGGAAAATATCCCACGGGAACGTACTATCGAGATTAAAAGTAACTTAAGTGTTAATCCAGGTTATAAACTATCTATGCGCGAAATTTCATCTGAATTCGTTCAACCGTTTTTGCGCCGATCCGGAACATTCATTCAGACAAACAGACAAACGGACACAAATTCTAAAAACTATATTTTCGGCATCAGACTCGTTCCCACACCTCGTAACAATTACTTTTTTTCATAAATATTGAATGTACAGTTTCTACTTCGTTACTATTTTATTATACTCGTATGTATAGATATAGATAAACTTGCAAAAAGTGCTTCCTTGTTCTAATGAACCCTGATTGTGCAATAGTTGCCTCTGCGGTTTTTTGTATCGAAATATGGGAATGCTATGCACAGTGATTAAACATAGGCTAGCTTTAAGGTTGAACTAGTCGCGGGCTCGAACTCATTTGTGGGCGTGGACAAAATGCACGCTGTCTCACCTTTTTTTAATTTTTTTTTTGGGTGAGAAATCATCAAATGGCCTCTCCCGCTCTGGGCGGAGCGGAAGGGCTTGTCAGACTCTTACTAACTAAAACCCACCCGTGTTCCTTCAGTTGCCTGTGCGCCAGGGCCACGGTAACTCTTTCGAACAATCCGCGACCCCGGCAGGACGCTGACTCACAGGCATCGTGTCCGACAGAAATACTTTCAGTCATGAGCAGTTGAACGCTAGTCTACTCACAACCTAGTTCACACGCACACAAACACCGTTATTTTAATTCATAGTAAAACGAGCTCGTCAAAAATTACGAAAAGTCCTTTGGAAAATTTAGTTTTATGAATAAACCACTGCATAAATCAATTACAAATAAAGTTTATTGAACTCTTCGATAAGTAAGCTTTGTCGGTGCCGACTTTTGTTTTGGAGATTTTACACGTTTTTATTACTTATTTAAGCCAAAAGTTGCGTTAAATTTATTTTACTATTTTGTTTCCGCTCAGACAAAATTAATAATGAGACAAAACGATATGTTTAACTTTGGATTTCCAATGTCAAACAGTGGAGTAATTAATACCCTCCCGGGATTTGTATGGAAAAAATATCGACTAGTGCAACCTTAACGCCACTGTGGATGGTTACTATAGTCAGCTCTACCTACTGTCAGATCCGTTTAATCTGACCAAGGTCATTTGAATCTTCCTCTCAGTCTGAGTTCTCTAGGTTATTGTCCCATTTGGACTAAACCCAAATAGGATACACTCAGATCGTTAACTTTGAACATATATTGCTACAATGAGACAAAACATTACGGTTTTAATGCTAATCAACACACGATAAGATGAAAATAGTTTTATAGATTTATAGGCAACACATAAATAAATACTTAAATAAAGCGAGCTGTTGGATTTTCAACCCTCGGATTTGCGTCCAAAGTGAAAAATCCAACAACGCGCTTTTATTGCGGCACGGTACCAGGTAAATTAAACGAAGGTTTGTCGAATTACTTCCATAATTATTTCTATTAAACATTATTATTATTAACATTTACCGCGACAGACCGCCTCTCGACGTTATCTCGATATATCGTTGACAGTATGGCTAAGGGCGGTGAACTTTATTTAACTTTTTTTTTTTATTTATTTTTTTTAAGCTGTCTCATAACCATAACATTCCTAGGAAGCACATGGTCTAGTATCACATCACGCAACTTCATTCGTTCGTAGGTGTCACGGCGAATTCTTTTCGAATCATTTTACCACATAAACATACGCACTTACGCAGTGCCTATGCACCAAATCAACACATTTACACTGCCGGCAGGCGTAGACTGAGCCATACAAGTACAATGATGTTCAACGTCTGTAGCCGTATTTGTCGTATCAAAAAAATTAAAATATTTGTTATATGGTAGTACAGCTGTAGACGGTATGATAAAATTTATGGGATTTTGAAGTATCATATCATGACATTTGCAAATAGTCAAATGTCCCGGAAGGTGTACATTTTTATATTTTTCTATCATATGACTTCGCTTGTGAGCTAATCTGACTCCTACTATTTTTTCCAAAGAGATTTAAGATGTAATAATGTAATGTCTTTGGTTTTTCTCTATTCTAAATACAAATCATTGTTTCTCTCGTATTTTTACCATCTACTTATAACGGTGTCGAGGAGGTTGCATGTTACAACCATGTCAGGTTACAGCCGATACAGAACTTAGCAGTGGAGAGCCCATTATAATACCGTCTTTTAAATTCCACTTTAATTTGCCTTTAAATGTCTCCAATGTTCACCAAAACAACATTAAAAAAATACGTCTACTTTGTAGTATAAAAATATAAAACAGAAGGTTCATTCCGAAACAATATTCCGTCGTAATTGACATAATTATTTAGTTATTCAGTTGTAGTACATTATTAGGGTGTTTACTAGTCGTGTTTCTGAGACAAGTAAGAAAACCAATTTTTCTTTCTTACTTTTTCCTATTTTGTTCAATTTTATACTTGTAAGGGGCAGTTCTTGTATGTGTAAGAACGTTTGCATTCCAATCTTATTTAATTATGCTTCAGTTTACAAAAAGAGTTTAGTGTTTGGAGCCTCCTTTTAAGCAAACAATACCTATGTTAGGAGACTCCGCTCTTCCATAGCACAGCATAATTTCTTAATCTAGTAACAAAAACTGTAGGTACTTAAAATATCAAATATAATTATGGATGTTAGTGAGAGTATGATTCGTGTGCGTAGTGTCTGTATGTGAGAGTCTATGTGAGATTGTAACAGAGAGATCTTTTACTTTATGTGCGCCAAAATCTCAAATCTTAGTCTGAATCTGTCAAAAATAACTCTAATTTCCTAACATTTTTTACGTTTTTGACTTTGATTGTCGCCGAGATGAGCGTGAATTTGAACGTTTTTAATTACAGCACCCTAATTACGGAACACACTATCTATCACAATCTGAATCATTTTGAAGCCTATTTCTAATCCATTGCTTCATATGTTCGAAAAATTTGTCTGCTCAACAACGTAAATAACGCAATGAATGTTGTTGAACTGTCAAAATGAAACCCATTCCTACTGACAGTTTGTGTGTTACGTAATTACCCCGCAGGAATTGGCCTCATCATTTGTAGTTATTCATAATGTTATTAAATAGGGGCGTGTGCCACGTTACGAGTATCACGTTACCTCCTTGCTGACTAACCAACATTTTTGACCAAAACTCAAGCTATTTTTATATGGTTCTAGCCAATACTAGAGAATGAGAAGAAGAGACGCATCTCTTATATGCTACGGATGATGCCAATCGCTGCCAATCTACAGTTAGACTTCTGTTTTAATTTTTATTTAGTGTCACTATTTTGTAAGCGGTTTTCATTAAAGTGTCGCCTCCAATTCTGTCCACGTCGCGCCCCGGTGACGGCCCCCGCCATCATTTTTTACTTCACCAAGATTAAGGCGACCTTTTGACCTCATTTGAGAGAAAAGACTTGCGTTATTGTTTTGTTTTAATCGAATTCTAATTGGTTACTGTTCTTATTGTATTAAAATAAGGCTGCAAAAGGTTTTTTAGAATAAAAATCTACCAAAAACTTAATAACATGGGGAAGTCATTTTCTTTTATTTCCATAAATTAGAAATACATATCAATTATTGTAATCTAGGCAATACAAACAACAAGCTATTAGAATGATCACAAAAACTTTGCAAACGGGACAAATAAGATGAAAAACTAACATACTTTTTTATATCAAATATTATTACTTAATACTTAAATAACGGACAACACCCATTATTTATGTGTCATGTCCTGTGTGTATCTTTAGTTGGATAGTTGGAGGTCCTAAAATAAAAAAAAATAAAAAAAACACGTGTGGCACTCGGGGACTGCCGCGGTAAAGCTATTGCATAGCATTTTTTATCAACTTATGCAATTATAATTATTTATTTATGCAGTATTTATGCAGTATTTTTTTTCCGTTGATATTAATTCAAGAACAGTCGTACCATATACATACACGTTAAGCGAACGCTCGGCCGAGCTACATAGTAGGCGGAGTGGGGGGTGTTAGGTTTTATTTTCGTTACGGAATTTCTTGATTCGGTCGCCGCGCTCAAAGCCCGCGATAAAAGCTATACAATAGCTTATAAAAAAATTTGCCTACGCCATAAAATAACAAAAAAAGAAAGAATACCCTTTAATCTGCCATCCCTAAAACATCTCTTCAAATATACAGTGACGATACATCGCAAAGAACAGATACCGTCTACAACCATTATTTAGCCGACAACGCCGATTTAAAAAGCATTCAACTAATCGGTGCCACATAAATTCGCTTGACAACCCCCTACGGAGGGGTATAAATCGAAAAACGGGGCGGACAAAAGATTTTTTTTGTGTCACTGCTGTTTTTCTCTTGGGGTATCACCAGTTTTAATGGATGAGTTTTAGGTCATGTGTTTTGAATTATTTGCTTAATGGGAATTTTTCCATACATACACACATACACAAAGAGGATCGAACTTTTTTGTATGGAGACTAGCCTCGTCCCGTTTCGCCATTTTGATTATTTTTCAAAATGGCGTCGCACGATCATACCTATGTATATGGATAGGGGGCATATAGACAAACAAAAAATGTCTTTATAAGAAAAAAAAACAGTAAAATATATTTATGGAAATAATAATTAATTAATTAATCATTAATTAAATAATAATCTTTTTAAAAATATCATGAATTACTCTATTTTATCTCGGTAATATGACACTTTAAGATATCACGATAGATGACATTTTTTGTTCCTCTATAATATGTCCTCTATCTATATATACAGGTAATATCGAGAGACGCCATTTTGAAAAAAAAGAACCAAATGGCGGACCAAGTCGAGGTCAATAGGTTTAAAGTCCTTTACCCCTCTTTCTTATAGGGGTGAAGAACGATACGTGCACCAATCCTTTTGTCAATGCCTTCCGCGTCAATGTCGAGTCAAGTCTTTTTTCATAAAATCGCGCTTTTTCTTTTCCTCATGGCTCCTGAAAATAATAGCCCACCAAACGTCAGTGTCTAAAATAAGTAGTTTCAGATTAAAACGACTTTTTTAACAAAAAATTACCTACTAATTAGTTACTATGTGCCATCTAAGCGAGATGAATGACAGTGTTGTAGAGCAGTGGTGGCCAGGGTTAACGGCCGCGACTTACGATTTGTAGGCCGTAGGTTCAAATCCAGACAGGTGCTCTACTTTGTGTAAATTATTTCAAATAATTTCAATATTTCACTGCTCTCAAATGGTGAAGGAAAACATCGCGAGGAAACCGGAATGTCCTAGAACCAATAATTCGAAGACATGCAACTTCTACCAACCCGCACTGGGCCCGCGTGGTAGATTACAGCCCAGTATAACAACTATCGACTACATTGCCTGATTCTGTTTTAAAAAAAGAGTATGCACGATTTTTATTGTTTAAAAAAAATAAAGGTAATCTCCTTATCTTCGTTTGAACGATGTAAGTAAGCGCGGAAGCTAATGTTATTTACATACCAGCTTTAATAATTATATAACTAACGAGGTAAAGGCAAAATACAAACAATTTTATAGCTTTTCATACCATTTATCAACGCTTGGAATGCGAAAAACCCCTCTACCCCTCAACCCTTTTGTCATTGTTTACCAGTGACACACAAAAGATAGAAAGAGACAGCAAGTTTTGGCTATTCTGGGAAACGAAAACATGAGGCGGACCCATTTCTTTACCTAAATTAATAACAATAGAATACTTATCTACTGGTTTTTTGAGAACGTACTCCTTGTTTTTGAAGTTGATTTTAAAAGGAAAATTAATTTAATTAGTTTACTGTATTAATAAAATTTAATATTAAATGTACTTAAGTGATGTCCTGAAACCCGGAATAAATATTCCGAAAAAAAAATTGTCGTAAGGAAGTCTCCACTTTTTTGTCTCTGTTCTTTGAACTTTAGGTATATTAGCTCTACCTATTCCGATCACTGCTGATTATGTATGTATTTGTGTATGGATATTGAAGTCGTGAAATCTTTATGACCCTTGTAATAATAATGATAATGTAAGAAGGTTATAACAACACCATGTAGTCAGGGAAATTAAAAGTTAAGCAAATAGACTATCAACTTAAATTTACCGTATGATAAAATTACTACGAGTACTACTAGTAGTATTGACGTAGGACGTCAATTTGCTAAACAATTAATTTCCTTGACTGTACCTAACCAGAAAATAGAACCTTAATACCTAGACCAGATCATTGGCCTTCACCAAAACAATGAAGCAATTTTCATCCATAATTTTCTCCGGCATCACAAAATATAAATAAACAGAATACTTTCCGTGTCACCGTCCTGTCTGAACTTAATCGTAGGAAGTCATTATTTCAGACGTCTGAACAATTTCGCAGCAATTTGAGGCGGTATGCCCGCCCGTCACCAGACTATTGTTCAGTGTAAAGCTGGTCTTACAATACAAGTGAAGCGAGTAAAACTAAAATTTTCTGTCAATACTTTGGCAGCATTTCAATACATTTCTTACAAGCACGGACTTAAAACTGAGTAATGTTTTCTGGCATCAAGCCTTTTCTTGTAAATACTTTTGTAGAAGACAAGTTAACAGTTAATTATTACGATAATTCAGGTATTTATTTACAAAATATTTACATAGTTTATAAGCTAACAGTCTTAAAATAATAAAATTGTGTTAGTGCCGAAACAGGCCCCAGTTGCAAAAATTAAAAGGTTCAAGCACTGCGCCCGAGTTGTAAGTTTTACTTAAGAGGGCGCTTCCCGGACCGTCTATCGTCAACGCGAGCATGATTAAAAAGCTTGTTGTTTCATCCAACGCAATGTTTGAAACAAGAAGCAAGAGTGAGAATGCGATAACATCGAACGAAAATTGGCGCGCGGAGATTTCACAAAACTTGTTGCAGGAAATACGTGTTTTTGAAAAAGCCTTACACATTTTCTGGAAAATATGTTTGTCATATAAAATCTCCATTACTTGTGCGAGGTTTCTATGATAATGTTTTCTTTACGTTTACAATTTATGAGTACATATGACCGGTCAAAGTTCAGGTAAAATTTGTGCAAAAAGCAGATTTTTGGAGGCTTATACTGAATTTGTTTCTCCAAATTAAAAATTTTTGCTTGCATAGAACCCTAGATTAAAGTACACAAGACACCTATTAATTCAAAAATTTCAATAAAAGATGTGTTACAATGCCATAATCACGTACGAGCGTTTGTATGAAAAGTATGACGGGTTGGCCGCTCTTAAACTTTGTTATTGAAAAGAAGACCCATTTTCATCTTTTTGGATGGTACTTCCTACATGCCTTGAAGTAGCATGCAGGCATATGCATCAGGTGGTGATAATTATAATTTATGACAGCTAGCCTATCAGACAGTAAAAACACAAAAAAAAATACCTTAATTTTTTTCAGGAAACGGGTTGTATATAACAGCGAGGTTAGTCGGAACTTTAAAGTTACAAAGTTTATTTTTTCTGGTAAAAGAGGTAGTTGTTTTTACTTCAAATAATTTTCGCGTAATAGCTGGATTTTTTCCATAAAGCAATTTTCTCTCTATGATACAAAGATCCTAGAATTTTATTTGGAACTAGTCTTATCTAGCCTCTAGAGATATCAAACTCCAAGGATGTCAGGCATCCGGGTTACAGACTACCCGGAACGGCTGTGTCGCACATCCACCCTTTGTTGATGGGATATGAAGCAATATTGCCTTGTAAGCTTGGAGATAAGCCCCGCATGATTGCTTTCATAAAGAGGGATTGTTACAATATGTATCGAGGTATAACATGGATATTAATGACTGGAAACGGTAGTGGTGCTGCAGATATAAGACGTGTTTCTAATGTTGGAGTTGCAGTGTATAACCTTGGGCAAATGTCAAAGTAAATTCATTTCACTATACTTTCTTATCCTGTTCTCTACCAAATATAATACTTTTTCATTTATAAATAGTCTTGAAATTCTTACTACCTTTTAAGCTAATGCATAGCTTTTATCGCGGGCTTTGAGCGCGGCGACCGAATCAAGAAATTCCGTAACGAAAATAAAACCTAACACCCCCCACTCCGCCTACCATGTAGCTCGGCCGAGCGTTCGCTTAACGTGTATGTATATGGTACGACTGTACTTGAATTAATATCAAAGAAAAAAAAATTACTGCATAAATAAATAATTATAATTGCATAAGTTGATAAAAAATGCTATGCAATAGCTTTACCGCGGCAGTCCCCGAGTGCCACACGTGTTTTTTTACATTATTATTTTTGCAGGCTGTTTATTAAGATGCAAGTGTACAACGGATGCACCCTGGGCAGCCAGCCCCGGTATCAGTTGGCTAACTTTTAAGCAATTCGATGTCAAAAATTGCCAAAATTACATTACGAAATTAGTGACACACATTTATAGGGAGACATTTTCGTACAAGTGTGCTGGCATCGGAACCGCCAGGCGGGAGCGTCAGTCGCTCGCCCGCGTGAACCACGGCACAGTCACCAACGAAAAGGTCGCCCTATAATTTTATGTGATTTCATGTCACTAATTTCGTAATGTAATTTTGGCTTTATGGTTTTGCCACGGCATGAGCAATTATTTTGACCAGCTTCGTGCCGATACGAGAAAAGAAACCGGTGTATAATTATTCTACCCACATTTTTACGTCTACGTACCTTTAAATTTAGCAACGGTAGGCTTTTGTCCTAAGTATTTTTATTCCCCTTACAAAAGTCCGTATTCCGGCGCTTTGTATCTCAGTTCCGTACTAGATAAGCCCGTTGTAGCTTGAGCTCTCATTTTAATGCTTTACTACGAAATCTTCTTTTTATTTCAGCTTCCAGACTGGTTGTTATGTCTTGTTCCTGAGTTTTGTGGTTTAATTATATTTTTTGGGGTGGTTGGGTTTCTTTCTTAGTTTTTTTTAATACATTATAATTTTCAAAAACGCTCTCTAGGGAAACACAGCAACTTAATGTTATAAATAACGTTTCAATGAGGTTATTCGACGGTAAATTGGAAACCCTAATTTAAGAGTAGTTATTGTAGCCACCGTTACCCGAAGAGGCTTTTAAATACATTAAAATGTTTATAGTCCCAACCACTGCAACTTTTGTACACCTAAATCTATCGTAGTGACAAAACAAACACCACCGCCGATAGAATTAAAACCAGTAACTCTCAGGAAAATTATTTTACTTTCTTGAAACCAATAGCGAAATCAATCAGAAAACTCCTTATGCAGCAAGGAATTGATAAAGTTACGGTCACAAATCTTCTTGATTCGATTACCAAAAACAGTAGCGAAAGCAATACGGTCTCCCAAATTTGGATCAGAGTCTATGCCAGTCGCTGCCAACCTTTTTTTGAACAGACACCACTTTGTTTTTTTTATTGTTAGCAGACCATTAAATTGGTTAAAGAATAATAGAGTATGTCAACCTAAAAAAAAAGAAAAAGGAAAGATAAATTGTTTATTCTGCAAAAACAAAACGCACCTTACATATGAATGACATTAATTTAATAGATATACAAAATAGCCAAAATCCTCGCATTCAAGCTATAAAAGTTTGACAATTTAAAAACGAAATAAAGTTTAATCGAAAATTCGTGAAATTCAAAATTAAAATGCATTAACAGTACTATTTCGAAATAATATAGTAGTAGAAAACAAACAAATTTAAATAGAAAATTTAATTCGGTTTGCATCAATGTGATTTTGGACCTTGCATCTTCTGTACAAGTTCGGTAATTCTCCGATTACGAATATTTAAAATTTTAAAAATTAAAGTTGGTTTTCGTGTCTGTCTGTGTGACCGTGCTGTTCTTCTAAACTACGCAACGGACTTTGATGCGGTTTTCATCATAACTTAGAAAATTTATTCCGGAAAATTGATGTGTATAAAACATTAATATAAAACATAGATTTAATACACAAATCTCGATGTTTCGTCAAGTCGTAAAACCTATAAACGTTTCTGACCACTGGTTGAGAACCAATGGTCTTTGCCATCCAAAAGAGTACGTAATCCTACATAGTTGTCAGCGAGTTTGCAAACTCTGAGGTTCGCGGTACGGCGGCCGAGCTTAGTACTTTAATCTCGTTAATTCTTTGTCTCTAATCATGTTTCCTCGATATTGTAATGAACTTTGTTTGGAAGAAATCGGGCTTGATCAAATTATTGTAAGAGGGTTTGTGTGGTGAGAAAGTTATTGTATTGTCTTTTTCTCTTGTGCGGCTGGAGATTTACGAAAATAGCTTGTGTAATGTAGGTACATACATTACACAAGCTATTTTAATGATATAATAATCTAGATACATTATTATTTACTCGGTGGTGATTGAACTGTGTTGTTATGGCGAATGTAAGTACCATTTCTGGTTTAATGGAACAAAACAAACATGAAACTGTATCCGCTGCAATCGCCAGTTAGCAAGGTTGGTAACGGGGCTAACCCCTAAGGGCGAATTTAACCAATTAAACTGAACGCGATCAGCACATCTAAACTGCGTTCAAGAGATGTCAGTGTTAATATTCCATAGCATTGATGACACTGACAGCTCTTAAACGCGGTTTAGATATGCTGATCGCTAGTAGTTTCATTGATGAATGATAAGTGATTTTATTTCTGTAAGTAGGTTTGTACAAACACTTTTAGACGTCAATCATATTTTAAAAACTAGATGAGGCCGGCGTTTCCTATCTGACTACTCTGAGAAGAAAGGCCGAAAAAAACTCAGAGGTCGCACTCTCTTTTAAAGTCCAGACATAATCTTGGTCAGATCATGTGAAGACCATGTAGATTTGTGTCTGAAATGGTCTTTTGAGGAAAAACCACACAGATTGAGTGGATCTGTCCAGCCAGTAAACGCATTTGTCAGTAATCATGTAGCTCAACTCAAAACATAAGGAGCTCAACGATTCGACGAACAATACCAAAGAAAGGACATTTGGATAGGCCACAAAAATTACCCAAACTGCCAGACCATGGTTAAAATTAACTGAAAAGGTGAAAAAAAAAAGGAAGAATTACCCACATAGTCTTCACATTCACATTAATTGGTGTAACTCGCCTTAAGTTTACTAAGGTACGTGTAATTTTAATGAGATAGTGGTAAAATTCGAGCCAATTTACTTATTTTTCGTCACTTGCAGAAGCTGTATCAAAGCTCTGTATTGTTGTGTGTTTAAATATATTTAAATACACAACTATATAGAGCGTTAATTACGAAACACAAATGCATTTCTAATGACATTGGCGATATTCTTGATAAAGGCAATATTCTTTAAGAGGCTTACAACGGTTAAAGCGCGGGCACTGTCGGATTGCATAGAAAAGAAAGAGAAGCGCGATGACACAACGCTGGTAATAATAGGTCTTTACCTATGAAATTGCCGTTTTGTATGAAAAAATTTAAACGAATTTTTTTCATGAATTTTTTATTTGTATTAATCGAAGTAATCACCCATGCAATCAATGCATCTTTGCCATCGCAGTGGCAGTTTATTGATGCCCTTCTTAAAGAAATCAGCTGGACGGGAGGCAACAAATTCTTCAAAGGCATTTTGTACTGCCTCTCGGGTATTAAATTTTTTTCCCGCCAAGAAGTTATCCAAATTCTGGAAAAAGTAGTAGTCTGTAGGCGCAAGGTCTGGTGAGTAGGGCGGATGACGGAGAGCTTCCAACCCCAGTTCTTGCAACTTGGAGACCGTCTGCTGTGCAGTATGAGGTCGCGCGTTGTCGTGCAGGAGCAGCGGAGACGAGCGATTGACCAATGCTGGTTGGAGATGCGCCAGCTTCTCCATCATTGTGTTCAGTTCTTCACAGTACACATCTGCAGTAATGCTCACCCCGTTTGGTAAGAAGCTGTGATGAATCACACCGGCGCTAGACCACCAAACAGTGACCATCACTTTTCTAGGGGTAAGTTTTCGTTTAGGGCATTGTTTAGGTGCTGAACCAGGATCCAACCAACTTGCTGAGCGCTTACGGTTATCAAACAGAATCCATTTTTCATCGCAGGTAACAATGCGGTTCAAAATTCCTTCATTCGTGTGTCTGTTGAGCAGTGCAAGGCACGTCTCGACGCGTACTTCGCGCTGGCGATCATTGAGTTCGTGGGGCACCCATTTGTCAAGCTTTTTTACCTTGCCAATTTGACGCAAATGGACCAATATTGTTTTGACGCTAACGTCGAAAGCTGCTGCTAATTCAGCCGTAGATTGTGTATCATCAGCTTCCACAATCGCCTTTAATTCGTCATTGTCGACCAAAGTCTTCGGACGACCGCGAGGTTCATTTTTCAGGTCGAAATTTCCAGAACGGAAGCGAGCAAACCAATAACAGGTGGTGCGTTGGTTTGTAGAGTTAGCTCCGTAAACGTCGTTGATGTTGCGTGCCGCTTGTGCCGCGTTGCTGCCACGACGGTACTCATATTCCATAATTACTCGAATTTTTAACGTATCCATGATGACGAAAAAGATTGAAATGCGATGAAAATGTAACACTAATCAATAAAGAAATGACTACTTTTAGAAAAAAAAATCCATGTTTTAAAAATAAAATTAATTTGAAATTAGAATTCATAGCCAAACAAAAATTATTTTGATTTGAAATGGCCAGTACTGCAGAACGGCAATTTCATAGGTAAAGACCTAATATATTGCAAAATACGAAGCAATTATCTATTTACAAAAAATCTATTACCAAAAATAATATAATATATTGATTGGATTAAAAAATTAAAACACTATTACGTTAGTATGTTGCTTATAGAATAATCTGACAAAAATCAGAATGATTTAATGCATAGTAGTATGGTTTTTAATCATTATAAGAAATTTTTAGAGGTATCTTCGTGATTTTTTCTATCGTATCAAATTAGTTGTATTATGTTTTCAACACACTATCTAATTAGCAAATATCCTGAAGAATAACATATTTTTCTGATTTTGTTTAGTGCAGTGGATCATATACTTTTAGGCATTATAAAACTTACATTTAGGTCCTGCAGTCCCCTTAACAATCGTTCCTTCCAGTCAGTGTTGTCATGTTCGTGAACGGGCGCCGTCAGTAGGGACTGGCCATCTATTAGCTTCCACGGCTTATTTTAATTTAATTTAATGTTTGAAATGTTTTTGTCTTTTTATTACGGTCATTTTTAACGTTCTGCATGGTTCTCACATACATAATTTCAACATGAATGATGTTACCAACATTTTATAACCATATTTTGATTTAAAAGAGTGTCCGTGGAATTTCTTGCTCGTTCTTCTCTATAGGTACCTACTATGCTTTGGAACGGGCAACTAGCTTCATCTTTCTGACTGACCCACCACTTGACAATTCAAAAGTGCCTGTAACTGGTTTATTTGAAATAAATGCTTTGTGTTTGAGTTTGTAGTCGATGCCTATTTGATTGTATAGAAATTTTCAATGTTTTTTTTTTACAACAATTATTATTATGCTTCTTCGTGTCGCTGACATGGCAGTATTTCTGATCTTGTTGGCCCAAAACATCGCCACATTCACGGCGTTGTCAGTGGCACCGCAGAGGTCACTTTGACTGCATGTTTTGGGACACAGAGGGCAGACCAGGAGGTGGAGCGTAGTTTGAGACATAGCTCCACATCCATACCCTGCTGCTGTTTCATTATTATTGATTTCTCCGAAAGACAAAATTTGGCTTGCAACACCTTGCAATTTATATTCTATTTTTATTCCCAATACTTTCAGGTAAAACCAACATATATACGTAACTACCTAACTACAACAAATAGAACCTGGATATGTTCCAAATACCGGGCAATTCCTACAACTAGCTGATAATGCTGAGATATTGTCTAGCTGGCATTAGGCGGAGCAAATCTCTGGCTTAGTTGGCTTATAAACTGCTTCACCTATCTTGAGATATATAAGGTATCTATTCATACACGAAATATTTTAAGAGCTACACCCATAGCTGGTACAAAGGCCATAGAAACAATTTTTTTGAAATCTAAGTATGTTAGACTAAAAATTAAATAATATAAAATTACTTTTACACACATAATAAATACTAGTTCCTTCTTATTTTTTAACACCCATACACCACCCACGCTTGTTTATACGTAGTATTTACATACCTACGTTATTAAGATAATCACGCCTGCATTCTCCGTAGAGATAAGCAGAGGTGTATTTTCAAACGTTCCATAAGGTTCACCAGTAATAATGTTAGGTCCAATGTAATAGGAGGTGAGGGGCAGGTGTTAGTGTCCGGCAGCACACAGACTGTGGAGTGCGGTAACTGTCAGAACGCGAAATAACTATCATGCTTGCGCGGTCGCGTGGAGACATACATGCAGACACAATCTCACCAACACGCTTCTTGACACAGAATACACGAGACGCCCCGTTGTGCCCGCGCCGCCGCCCTAGCCGCGTCGGACTGGTCATTCATAGAATAGAGAGTAAAGGTTTTATGCAAAATATCTCAAGCAGTTTTAAAATTATAATAAATAAGTAGAATAAAAAACAAATAGATTTAAAAAAAATCGTTTGTCTCTTAAAAGATTTCGTGTATGAATAGATACACTTATACATATAGAGTGATAAGGAATTCATTGTAGAAACACCTACTCGTTTATACAGATAATATAAGCTTTCAGCGTAGGGTCGAGATTTGCATACCTACAAACAATTTACACTGTCGATAGATAGTAATAAAATTGTTCCAGCACCCTTTTTGCGTAACACGCTATTAATCACAATCTGAATCATTTTGAAGGATGTCGCTAATCCATTGCTTCATATGTTCGAAAAAATTGTCTACTCAACAACATAAATAACGCGCTGAATTTTGTTGAACTGTCAAAATGAAAGCCATTCCTACAGTTAGTGTGTTATGCAATTACCCAGTAGGTCTGAGTGTTTATGCATGTGAGATTTATGTCTATAAACGCACGAAGAAGGCACTGATTTTCTAAGTGCGTCACAAAAGTCTGCTGATTGCCTCCTGAACATAAACAGCCAAAATTCTTGTCTGTTATATAACATAAGATCACGCCTGTAATCTCCGTTGTGTAGGCAGAGGTGTATTACTATAGTACATCCACATATCACCAATTATATTTAAGACTTATTATATTTATTAAGATATTTAAGATGCCGGGAATTATCCCACGGGAACGTGCTATCGGGACAAAAAGTAGCCTATGTTACTCCTTATAACATCAGCTATTTGCCAGTGAAAACCCAGTCAAAATTGGCACAGGCGTTTCGGAGATTAGCCGGAACAAACAGACAGACAGATAAAAATTGTAAAATAAATTGTTTTGGTATGTGTACCATATGCATTTAGTAAAAAGCGGTTACTTTAATATTACCAACAGACACTTCAATTTTATTTATTTCTATGTAGTATATATGTATATATAGATGTATAGATTATTAACTGGGCATAAATCCAGACACCAGGCTGATACTGAGAAATCCCTGACGAAAAAACCCAATAACACTTTACCTGACCTGGGAATCGAACCCACGACCTCATTCATGTTCAGCGATAGCGCTTGCGGCCACTGGACTTTAGCGCCATCTAGAACGCCACATGCGAGCTACGCGTCACAATGACGCTACGCAAAATCCTGCATCGCGCAAGCAGAGTTTACCGCGCATCTAGCATAAATATACAACGTCCCGACAGCAATGCGTCGTGCAATTGCCCACCAGACACGAGACCCGTTTGGTCGGAGGATCCTCCCTTTTCCATAGAGTATGAGTGACCTTTACACCCTGTTCATCATACCTCTATAAGACAAACGAGGCAGGCAGTCAACAGCAACATAAGCGAATACGATTAGTATTCGCTTATGTTTAACAAATGTCATCATACTGTAGTAAAATGAGAATTGTTCTTGAAAATATCTAAAGGTTCAACGAACCCTGATCCTAAGCGAAACAAGAATAAAAATGAATTACAGTGACAATTCAATTTGAATACAAAACACAAAATGGAATTTCATACCGAAAACATATTGCGAAGATTCTTTAATTCAAAACAGTCTGTTCACATGAAATTGTAAATTAATTAGCGACTTGCTCCTGAAGGGTTCACGGCTATGTAATAACAGCTGCACGTGCCAATTGATCAGGTTAAGCTACGCTTGCCGAGGTTGGTCCGTGGATGGGTGACCGTCTTTACATACCGAGATCCCTCTGTACCTCGGAAAGCACGTCAATCAAGTCATCCGTAGATCTTTGACAGTCGTTACGGGTCGTCAGAAGCTAAAAAGTCTGACAACCAGTCTTACCAAGGAGTATTGTATTACCTAGACACTGAGTATTGTGGAGGTCAGATCGGCGGTCGCTCCATGTAAAATACTGGTATTCAGCTGCATCCGGTTAGGCTAGAATCCGACCCAACCATAGTTGAGAAAACGCTAGGCAGATTGAGTAGAAATCCATTGTATAGTTTACGCAGTCACACATACAGACATGAAAAGCGACTCTATTTTATAATATGTATGACAGAGAATGTACGTCTTTCTAGTTATCATCAGCCATATTTTAATTACTGTTTGCGTACTATGGGAAGTGTTGGTTATGGCGTGATGTAAAAACCGTTTGCAGTTTAAATCAAATTATAATTTCCGAACAAATTAATCTCACTAGCGAATCACACTGTAGGTACACGACACAACTATACAGAACGCGCGACAGTTTCTAAGCGTGTTCACTGCTTGACCGCCACCGACCAACTCTGCTTTAATTCTGGTCGAGCGTTATGTTGTAGACTCTGTCGAGCGCCACCTGGTGGCGCTGGTTTCCCAATTAGTTAAAGTCAAACGATTGAATGAACGTATTTCCGACATGTAAATATATAGAAGGTAAAAACAAATGAGTTTGTGTGTTTTCTTGTAATTCACAACCAAATCATTCAATTCAGCAACTTCCTATGTAACTCTATATTAATCTCGAAAAAATAAAGATAAATAGGTAGCTATTACAAAAAAGAAGTATCATCGACACCAATGAATCTATCTTTCTAAAAGATTAGCGTAGTCATCGTGATTAGGCGTATCTTTTGCAAATTATTTCAAGGAAACGCCGTGAGAGATTTATTTTTCTTTTGAGGTATTATTATAATGCCGATTAGTATTGGTCTTTCAGGTATATTGGAATACAATGATGAGATGATTTGGTAAAGGGAAAGCTTATTTTGAAAGTGTTCGCCCAAGGAAGTATGACCAGGACCACTATATATAGGTAACGGTATTTTTCTGATGCAGATAAACACAACATGTTTGGCAGTCGTTGCGGATAGCCCGAAGTCTGACAACTACTCTTACCAAGGGGTATCGTGAAACCGCGTAACTGAGTTTTAGAGGTCAGATAGGTAGTCGCTTCATGTAAAATACTGGTACTCAGCTGCTTCCGGTTAGACTGGAAGCTGACCCCAACATAATTATGTAGTTGGAAAAGCGTTAGGCAGATGGTGAGAAACATTGCGGTGATCCTGTTTCGAGGACATGGTAAAATTAGAGACACTGACTTTTTACATAAGTGTATAGAGGTATGAGGAACAGGGTGTAAAGCTCACTCATACTCTATGGAAAAGGGAGGATCCTCCGACCAGACGGGTGTCGTGTCTGGTGGGCAACTGCCCAACGATTGATGTCGGGACGTTGTATATATGCTAGTTGTTTGTTGGTAAACTCTGCTTGCGCGATGCAGGATTTTGCGTGACGTCAGTATGACGCGTAGTTCACATGTGGCGTTGTAGATGTTGCTACAAGTGCATTCAAGCCTTCTTTCCATGGGGGTAGGCAGAAAATACGGAACGCTACCTGCCGCATCTTTAACGTCGGCAAAGCAACGGTTCCTAAAAAGTAGGATGATTCACACACGCAAATAAGTTGATTTTATTTTGGAAAATATCTTGATTTTATTGGAAAACGTACAAATAATTTAGTGTTTGTTTGCCTCTTAAATCGCCACTTTTTATTACTGTTAAGACAAGAGAAAAAACCCAATAGAGAAAACCGACGTCAATATTAAACATTTTACCTACTTCAAATAATTTTAATTTGAAATAAAATGTGGAACATTCTACGTTCTGAGATGTTCGTGACTTGGCAGGCATCTCGACCTGCGGAGTGCCACGTCATCATATCTCATCAATCCGTGACGTTACAATATCGATGAGATGGATTTACTTGGCTCATGCTTCATACTTGGTTCACGTATATCTTACGAGTAGGACATTGTTCCACTTGAGATGATTAGGTAATGGTTAATGCATCCCATCCATTCTCCTATGGGGTTGATAATGGAAGCATTCTAAAATATTTGTTAACAAGCAGTGCGCTGAGGTTGTGAGTTCAAATCCGAGGAAGTACCAAAGTGACTTTTTCAATTCGTACTTTTTGAGTTAATCTTGGACATTACTGATATCGGTAAAGGGAAACATCGTGACGAAACCGGAATGTCCTAGAACTAATAAATTCGAAGACATGTGACGTCTACCAACCCGCACTGGGCCCGCGTGGTGGATAACGGCCCGCGCCCTCTCACAAACAGGCCTGTGTCCCATCGGTGGGAACATTATAGGCTGATTATTCTATTCTGTATACCTTCCTTTGTGTAAACGACATTCCTATTAGGTGAGTATACTTAACTTTCAGTCTTTTTCTATAAAAGATTTGAATTTCCTAAAAAAGGTAACATTTAATTTTTCATGAGAGGACTTTGTGGAAAAGATTTTTTTTTGTGGTTTTGTAACATTATTCATTATATTATTATTTAGAAGAGTACTTATGTATCATTTACTTGTTTTATTGCCCAAAGTTTTTTGTGGCTTATTTTCTGCCCAAAATAAAGGAAATATTATTATGATTAATTTTATTCAAGTTCCAATGTTAATAAAAATAGAAAGATATTTTATATAAATCCCCATTAAATAAGAATTTGCTGTGACAGATGTAACAAAAATATCTTCAGAAATGTTTGACAGGTAAAATAGTGCAAACATTTTTCAGTTAAGATAACTTTTGGCAAACGTTACTTGGTGCATACTGTATGTGAAACTTGAAACAATAGGAACAAAATACATTTAAAAATATACCTTATCTTCTACAAAATAACGAGTAAATCTGTATGGCTACTTGTAAAGCAAGGCTGTGGATTAGAAACGAGTAAAGAAACCCTTTATTCAGGGGTGAATTCGGCTATTTGGCACGCCTCCGTTAACGATAAGGCTTTTTGCAGGTATTTTATTGTTAAATGTTAAATTAATGCAAAGGGTTTTGGGTATTTATGTGTATGGGCGTAGAGCTGTCTATTTTTTGTTAAGGAATTCGGGGACAATAGATAACGTTAGATAACTTGCATATTGTGTTGTGTAAAGGTGGCGCCACATTTGCTTCCTTGTTTGATTACAGGAATAAGTTTTTTTGGATTATCTATAAATGATAATGATAAATGATTTTATTTCTGTAAGTAGGTTTGTACAAACACTTTTACACGTCAATCATGTTTTTTAAACTAGATGAGGTCGGCTTTTCCTATCTGACTACTCTGAGAAAAAAGGCCGAAACAAACTCAGAGGTCAAAGTCTCTTTTAAAGTCCAGACATAATCTTAGTCAGGTCATGCGAAGACCATGCAGATTGGTATCTGAAATGGTCTTTTGAGGAAAGAACCACACAGATTGAGTGGACCTGTCCAGTCAGTGCACGCATTTGTCAGTAATCGTGCAGCTCGACTCAGGAAGTCAGGATTTAAGGGGCTCAGTCAGCTATAGGTATATTAAAATAGTAATGAAGTTAAAAGTGTGCATTAAATACTTAAGAAAAAAATTAACTGCTGCGAGGTGTGGGTACGAGTCTGATGTCGAAAGTATAGTTTTAAGAATTTTTGTCCATTTGTCTGTTTAGCTGGATGTATTTTCCGGATTGGTACGCAGAGAGTTCATAACCTGGATTAAAATATAGGTACTTTTAATCGCGGTAGTACGTTCCTGTGGGACATTTCCGACATCGACGCGGGCGAAACCACAGGCAGAAGCTAGTCCTCAAAATAAAACAAGTATATTATAGCCCCATAAGCGTGGGATTGAATAAGTAACTAAGTAAATAAGGAACTAGTAGATATTTAAATTCGTAAAATTAGGCTTTTTTTGGGAAAAAATCTACAGAGTAATGCTTTCCGATAATTATAACAAAGCGCAAACAACTATAATCTGCAAAGCGTTGCGATTATGGCGAACTCCCGTTTGATCGGTCATTGGCTTTAAGCGGCGTTTACATTATGAAACTAGTTGCGCAAACTTAGTTATTCATTGATAGTTTCACGTGTAAATATGTAGATTTACATGAGGAACTATCAATGAATAACTATGTTTGCGCAACTAGTTTATTATTTAAATATAAATTATAAAAAAAAATAAAGTAAAATTAAAAATAAAAGTAAAAATTAAAAGTAAAAGTAAAAAACAATAATAAAAAAAGATATTAAAAAATAAACAATTATAAGTAAAATTGAAAAAATAATTAATTAAAAGTAATATTAAAAAATAATCAACTAAAAGTAAAAATAAAAAAATAAAAAATAAATTGGGCTGTAGAATACGAAGCTTAGCAACGAGAGAACCTGTAAGAAGATTCGCTTAGGATGAACCCATAGTTACCAATCATCTTTTCTACTACTCATTTCGATGGCAATCTTTATCGAATCAGCTCAGAACTTAGCTTTTTTAACTTAAATATTTTCTACTGCAGAACACATTATTAACTTACCATAACTCATCTTCTGCCTAGCGTTATCGGTTTTTAGCGAAGTCGGCTTCAACCAGAACCTTCTCTCAGGGTCTTTCTTCAGGTTTTTTTTCTGCGGCTGGTATACAGCTGCAGAATGCAGCTAAATACCAGCATTTTACATAGAGCGTTGCCTATTTGACCTCCACAACATAGTTACTGGGTAGTACGATACCCCTTGGTATCAACGTACTCAACGTAATCAACGTATCTTACCAACTCTACCTATATTACCTCCATTTTTAAAAGCGTAAGTCCAACATTCTACAGCAACATTCTCAACACTAGATACACTACACTATCAGTGCTAAACACGTAGTCTATGATTCAGCATTCTGCTAATAATGATCGATGACCCAAAAGGTTTGATGGCTGCCGACCCGAATTTAATAACATACTATTGTTTTATGATATGTTACATTAATTTGATAGAATATTAGTTTTTAGGGTGCTGCGTCAGCGTATTCGTTTATAAGCGTAAAAAAATACGTACGTTCTACTATCTATGACGGTTTTTCCCTGGGAAATTACCGCTGCCTTTAGACATAAAAAATTGCTTTTCGTGTCTGGCTGTGTGACCACGTTGTTCTTTTAAAGTGCGGATTTTGATATGGTTTTCACCATCATTTAGATAATTTATTCCGGAAGATTTATGTATATAATATATTTATATTAAACTTACATACCTATAATAAATAAATCTCTATGTTTTGTCAAGTTGTAAACACGGTGAGAAGTAGGGGCGGGTCGCTAGTGTTTTATAAAATACTAGCGACCCGCCCTTGCTTCATATCCTGTTGTATACAACAGGATTTGGTTGGAAATTATTCAACGTTTCGATTATTATAATTAACTGACGCGTATGTATGTTAAGATGCACGTGAAGTTCTATAGGTCCACTCTTATAGGAATAGTACGAGTGATTAAGTATTATTACCTCAATCTGCCTAGCCTTTTTCCAGCTATAATGGGGTCAGCTTCCAGTCTAATGGGATGCAGCTGATTACCAGTATTTTACATAGAGCGACAGCCTATCTGACCAACACAACCCAGTAACTGGGTAACACGATACCCCTTGGTAAGACTGTCAGACTTTTGGGCTTCTGACTACCCGTAACGACTGTTAAAGACCTTATTGTGAATATGAGGACTATGTGGGTCATTGCATTTTTTTTTCTCAGTTGGTTTTAATTATGATCTGGTAGTTTGAGTAATTTATGCGGCTTACCCAAATGTCCTTTCTTTGGTATTGTTCGTCGAATCGTTGTGCTCTTAAGTCTTAAAAGCTCGAAAAGTGAGTTGAGCTGCACGATTACTGACAAATGCGTGCACTGGCTGGACAGGTCCACTCAATCTGGGTGGTTCTTTCTTCAAAAGACCATTTCAGTCACCAATGTACATGGTCTTCACATGATCTGACCAAGATTATGTTTGGACTTAAAGAGAGACTGTGACCTCTGTGTTTATTTAGACCTTTGTTCTCAGAGTAGTCAGATAGGAAACGCCGACCTCATCTTTTAAAAAAAAATATAATTGACGTGTAAAAGTGTTTATACAAACCTACTTACAGAAATAAAATCATTTATCATTTACGAATGATAGCTGGGACCAAAGGCTTAACGTACTTTTCGGGGCAAGGATTAAGTAATATTACTAATATATTTTTTATAACATCGCCAAAAATAGTCCTTAAGGTGGGTCCTCAGCTGTAGCGCGCCAAATCCAAATTTTCTTTGTTTTTTTGCAAATTTGATGATTGGTATGAAATTGATGATTATTTTTCCGTAAATATGTCATTCCTACACTCGCGAATCGCATTTTTATCACCATACGACTTAAAACAGACCTGCAATTTGCAAAAAACCAAAGAACATTTGAATTTTGCGGGCTATAGCTGAGGATTCACCTTAAACAGACGTTTTATGTAGCAGGAACCGTCGTTTCATTGCTGGCCTTAGGGATGCAGCTAGAAACTTTCATGTGCACATAATTTCCCCAGCCACCAAACGACTCAAACGTTCCTAGCAATGCAGCTTGGCGAGATAAATAGGTTTAACAGCAGTACAGTAAGCCACACGTCGGTGGTAACACCTAGAGGTGGTCTAACGTAGTACAGAATTTCAATTAAATAAGAAGCTTGTTTATACTGTTTTTAATCCACTAACATGCGGCCTACTGTACTTACTCCTACTTTAGATGACGAAACTTTTAGTGAACACATTAGTACAAAGTTATTTTTTACACAGGAGTACATTAAGAGACCTGAAGAGGAATAACATTTTCCCTAAAACCTAAAGTATTAAAATCTGTTAACAGACAGACACCTTCATTAATTTGCTACCCCTCACTCATTAAAAAAGACTGACAAAATTATACCCAATTAATGCAAGCGTCGATTCACGGTTTTTTTCAACGCTTTACCATGTTACATTTAACCAAAACTGGTTTTCAGCGTAGTTTACACGGTTTCAATTCACAAAAGTGCTGCCCCGGCGGTAACAGCCCCGATTTACGAGTAGTAGGTCGTGGGTTCGAACCCAGGCAGGCGCTTTAATTTGTGTAATTAATTTCATCACCACTGCAAACAAATTGCGTAACACACTATTAATCAGAATCTGAATAATTTTGAAGCCTATTTGTAATCCATTGCTTCACATGTTCGAAAAATTTGTCTGCTCAACAATGTTAATAACGCAATGAATGTTGTAGAACTGTAAAAATCAAAGCCATTCCTACTGTTAGTGTGTTACGTAGCTATCCCGCCGTTCTCAAAACGGTGAAGGAAAACATCGTGAGGAAACTAGAACCAAAAATTCGAAGACGTGACATCTACCAACCCGTACTGGGCCCGCGTGGTGGATTACAGCCCACTCCCTCTCGAGGAGTGGAGGCCTGTGTTCCGGCAGTGGGAACATTATATTATAGGCTGATTATGCATGCAATTTTCAAAACGTGTATCAATAGATAGCCGGTGTTACTTGGCACGGGCATAAGCAGTTTAATAGCCAATTAAAATGGAAACCACAGCTTGTGCAGAACACGCGTTATTGCGTAAATGTGTCGTAACATCTTTAGTAGACTACCTCATTGACCTAGTCGTCGCAAGCGCTGGGTACTGCTAAACATGAGGTCCTGGGTTCGATTCCCAGGTCAGGAAAAGTGTTATTGAGTTTTGCTATCAGGAATTTCTGAGTAACGGCCCGGTGTCTGGATTTGTGCCTGGTTGATGGCAATAGGCTCGCGTGCTATTACATGGAACTTAAACATAACTGATGCAAAGTGGGTGTTTTAGGGGTAAACCTCTGCCTCTGCACGCGTGATGTTATGTTATGTTAAGTGGACGTTTACAGGCTGTGAAAGTGGACGTAATAAAATAGAATAGAATACTCTTTATTATGTACACCATAAAAATTACAGATATAAATGTGGACATTTTACACAGGGTGACACAATGGGCGGTCTTATCACTAAAAGCGATCTTGTAATAGACGTGTACGAGTATTATTCTCCTTCAGGGGTAGGCAAGAGTTATAAGGCAATATGTCATAAGCATAATTGGTTTATAACATTCCCAATGCTGGAACACAGGCCTCCTCTCTATGACAGGGAGTACGCTATAATCGACCACGGGGGGACAGTGCGGGTTGGTGGATGTCACATGTCTTCGACTTTTTGGTTCTAAATCATGCCGTGCCGGTTTCTTCACGATGTTTTCATTCACCGTTTTGGGAGCTGTGGTGATGAAACAAATTAGACAATGAAAAGTGCCTGTCTGGGTTTGAATGGTCATACCGAATTAAAAAGTAAGAATATTAATTTGCGAGTAGGTAAGGTTGGTAGTGAACTGCTTAGAGTACTCTGAGACGTAGAGTTTCGTCGGTTCTGGAGGTAAAATCGCCGAAAAATATAAATAAAATAATTAAGAAACAATTTCGTATTATGTCAAAAATATTTTGAATAATGAATATTTTATGCTTATAAAGAAGAGTTCAAATTGTGTGCAAATGATGATCAAATATGATCTTTTGAGAACTAAAATTCTTAAAAGTTTTATTTTGCTACAGCCTCTATATCGCATATGAAACGTTTGCTACACAGGGTGATTAATGCGGGAACATGACACGTGTGTCGTTAAAAAACCGTGTACACAGTTTAAAACAAACAATTTCAACTAAAAACCGCCGATTTTCTATATTTTTGTTTAACAAACAAATCGGCTTAAAAAACATTTGTCTACCGCACAACTCTACACGAAAAGCGATAACAATTTAATTTATGGGGACTAACAACTGTACTCGACGTTTAGTAACAGTGATATTTCACTCATCAAAAATAACAGTTACTTTTGACAGATAAAAATAACAGTTACTTTTCACGAATAAAAATAACAGTTAGGTATTTTCAAACGTGAAAAATCACTGTTATTTTTGGCGTGAAAAATGCATCGAATACTGTTATCAGCAAGTGGCAGGCGCTGGCGGTGTTTTATATCCAACTAAATGTGATTTGTTCGCGCAATCTCTCATTTTTTACCTTTTTCTCGGCAAAAAGAGCTTTATGTTGAAAAGTGGAGTGGTTTCACGACCACGTTGTAATTTGAATGGTCTGGTCTAGTTTGAAACGTATGTCTCGATTTGAAAGCTAGGAACTTTGATAAGGACCTTTTTCTTTAGTAACAAGAGTAGATTTCAATGTAACAGTCCTCGTCACCCAAAAAAAGTCTGAATCATGACTACCAGGTAAGTAATTTTGACTCAGACTTCTCTCTTTCTTCGTAGCCTTAACCGATAATTTTGGGGTCAGGTCAGCTCTTCTCGTCATTCTTCGACAGACGTGTTTGTACACTTGGTATCAATACTGATCACAATTTTAAAATAAACCCTCACAATAGCCAGCTATATGGTTAGCGATCAAAACAATAAAAAAGATTTTCAAGCTACTATTTTAAAGCACTATAAAAGAATACAGGCTTATCTTTATAAACGTAATTAGGTACAAACCTCCTTCATAACCCCTGTCTTGGAAACTACTTGCGTTAACGATGGAAATGACTCACAAGAACCCAATATCCTTAGCCGAGTGACGTCATGGTCAACCTACTTGGGAGCGGCTCGGACTTAACGAGCAGCCGGTGCTTTAAAAAGCATTTTGTGAACTCATTTGGGTTCCGCACTTTGGGTAATGAGTAATGACTTTTGGTTTTCTGCAGCAGCTTTGCTTTTAAATTGAAAGGAGTTATTGGTTCTTTTTTCAGGATTAAGGCTAAGTGGGAAATGCTACAAATATTAGAAACTGTATCAGGTTGCATAAGTAGATTGTTAAAGTAAAGCATACAGCCTAGGAACTTACGTGGTACTTATTATTGAATTTCAACAAATGTGGTGTCGTTGGATTTTCTAGATCCATATTTACTTTTTTTTTCTAAGACAGGAGCAACTATCTGTAATTTGATCAGTAAAGATAACTGCTGGAAATTGCCACTTGCCTACTGAATTTTTCAAATTAATAAAGTACTATTTAAAATCTAAACTAATATTATGAAGAGAAAATATTTGATTTTTGTCTGTTTGTTTGTTATGCTTTCACGCTAAAACAGTAGAACGGATTCCGATGAATTTTGACTCAAAGGTAAACCATGACCTGGATTAGGATTATAGGATACTTTTTATCCCGATATTCCTACGGGATCGAGACTTATTTGGGTGAAACCGCGGGGCACAGCTTGTTAAATATAAAATAATAATAATGTCAGTAGACGTGCATTCTATAGGATGATCAGGACCACGAGCAAATTGAAAACAAAGCTCTTCCCACATTTAAATTATTATTAAAAATTGTTACATACATTCATTATTATTGTAATATTTTTCGTATTAATAAAACTTCCTCATTACCCACGAAAAAAGACAATGTTATTTATAGGCAAAAAAAAACCGCAACTGATTAACTTATTAAGGTTTATTCTACGAAAGACGGACTCAAGATGAGAATGACTGCAAACAAACAAAGTTATATAACAAAGCCTGAAAATTACTCCTCCGTTATGAAAGTCATTCCTGGCCTCGGATTAATATTAAACTTTACAATTTGACGCTTCTACCAACTTTTGAGTTATGACTGAATTTTCATTTTCATTTTTGGTTACGTTCATGAATTGTGTATGACTACCTCGCTAGTGTAGTGGTAGCAAGTGCTACTGCTAAGAATGATTTGAGGTCCTGGGTTCGTTTCCCAGGTCGGGCAAAGTGTTATTGGGTTTTTTCTACAGGAATTTCTCAGTAGCAGCCCAGAGTCTGGATGTTTGCTTATTTGATGCCAACAGGGTCGCCCCGTAATTATAGGACTTAATCATAACTGGCAAAATGTGGGCGTACTGTTATAGGTAAACCTCTGCTTAACCCTCCGGGGAATGCTGGCGCGATGTTGTGTTATGTTATGAATTTTGTTTTGGCCTTAGGGTTAAAATTGACTAATTCTATTTTTATCATTACGTTCATTAGGCTCATTCTCTTATATGAGAAATATTTGTTATATTTACTAAAACAAAAATAAAATATTATATCAACATCAACAAAATACCTACACAGTAAAAAAGGTCTTAATAATGATATGGGTTGAAATGTGGTCGCATCTTTGACAAAAGCATTTTCCTGTATCCCTTCATTTGGAATTTCTGTAATTTTATTAACAAATATTATGAAGGAAACAAAACTTCGGTGGTTACAACACCAACGTATTTTTTTTTTCAACTTATTATATAAAGTAATAAGATTTGTTAGGAAATACAGAAAACGAAGGAAGTTGCCAAGGGTAAACCGTTGGATCTAGAAGTATGAAATTTTTCACAAGAGTTTGTAGCGGCATCTACATTGCCACATGCAAACTACACATCATACTGACGTCATGCAAAATCCTGCATCGCGCAAGCAGAGTTTACCGCGCGACTACCTTAAATAAAATGTCCTGACATCAATGATCGGGCAGTATCTCACCAGACACAACACCCGTCTGGTCGGAGGATCCTTCCTTTTCTATGGAGGATGAGTGAACTTTACTCCTTGTTCCTCATGCTGTATAAGTTTCTCATGTAACGAAGGTGACCACGTCGGAAGGATTTTTGAAAATTCATACCCCAAAGGATTTACATAGGGAATTTAGGTTTGTATGGAATTTTTATCATTCTTGGCGATACGAAATCACAGCGGGCACACGGCTTGGTACTAATACCAATCTACTGCAAGCACCAATCACCTTATTACCACGAACCTTTATTTTGACAAACCTTAATTATAATATATAAGCTAACACTAAAATATACAGTGTGGCAGGGACATCGATGCGCAACCTGTTATCATGGATTCAGCACATGATAAGGTAATTAAAAAAAAAATCTAGCTGTTTCCTACATTTTACCGCGTAGGTATTGCACTTTTCTATGAAACAGCAGATTTTCCCTTTTTTATATACGGCGAGATATGTCTGCGCTAGGGGGTTCTAAAATCGTGTGTTGAATTCATGGTTAATGCATGCGCGTCGAAGATCCTGCCACCCTGTATAATATTATGTAAGTACAAGTATAAAATAAAAACTGAAAATAAAATAAAAATGACATGAGTATTTACTTGTAAAGTATTATGTTATTTTAATTATTGCGAATGTGAGGACTATGTGGCTAATTGCTTACTTTTTTTTCTCATTTAATTTTAATTATGATCTGGCAGTTTGAGTAATTTATGCGGCCTACCCAAATGTCCTTTCTTTGGTATTGTTCGTCGAATCGTTGAGCTCCTTAAGTCCTGACTTCCTGATTCGAGCTGTACGATTACTGACAAATGCGTGCACTGACTGGATAGGTCCACTCAATCTGGGTGGTACTTTCTTCAAAAGACCATTTCAGACACCAATGTACATGGTTTTCACATGATTTGACCAAGATTATGTTTGGATTTTAAAAGAGACTGTGACCTCTGTGTTTGTTTAACACTTTTTTCTCAGAATAGTCAGATAGGAAACGCTGACCTCATCTAGTTTAAAAAAACGTGACTGACGTGTAAAAGTGTTTGTACAAACCTACTTACAGAAATAAAATCAATTATCATTTATCAAAAAGGAAGGAGCTCATTAGGCATAAAAAAATTCGTCCGCATCGCTGTCAGTGGAAAAAGTGCCTAAAAGGCTGGCAGCACTGACATGTTGGATATCAATGAGAGAAGTGCTCAAAACGCTGGCAGCATTGCCACGTTGGATGGCAATGCTGATTCTTTGGGCTAAAAATAGACTGGCCCTTTGGTCACTTGAAGAGTCGACCAACCGCTTGGCGATGTCTCGAAATACTCGATGAGCACTCGGACCCCAATTCCTTCGTTATCACGATCTATTTGGTGGCCTTTGTCGTAAATAATAGATATATTTATGCTAGTGTAGTGTAGTGTGTTTCTGTGTTATTAGTTGAATACAATTTAACCAATAACTTTGTACAAACGTTTATTCAGGTTATTACCTGAATAAACGTTTGTTCAAAGTCATCGATACGGTAATAATTAGCATTCAGTAATAACATGTTATATCGATGAAACGACTCTTGACAGTAATTTAAATTATTGTATGTTTTCATAAAGGCTAGGCGTTAACGTTTGAGTGTTTATTTTCCATGATTATTTTTATTTTACTAGATAGTTATATTATCTGATGAGGTCTTAGGTTCGATTTCTAGGTGGGGCAAAGTGCTATTGGGTTTTTTCATCAGGGATTTCATAGTAGCAGCCCGGAGTCTGGAATTGTGTCCGATTGATGTCATTAGGCTCGCCCCCTATTACGTGGGACTTAAACATAACTGGCGAAATATGGGTGTACTATACTTCATCTAACAGCCACATAAAATATTGTAATTAATTCTAAACACGCTGCCACGGACTAGAAAAATTAAGAAGGACTCCGCGCCACGCATATCGAAAGCGAAACACCGTACCGATCTATGTGTGTGTGTGTGTATAAATAAGTGTCCTACTTGTGATATGTTATTTCTTGACACTTTTTCTGGGAATCAGAATTATTTTTGCACCATTTTACAACACAAGAAGGCATTATTTTATTTTATTACTTGACGTAAACAGTACCTACAATGATGCCGTTGTGCCGATTAATGAACACCTTATGATGTAAATGTGTGCGTGAGGCATGTTTGTACAAACGGTCGGCATGCTCATAGTGCTTCACTTTCGATACGCGTGGCGCGGAGTCCTTCTTTTTTTTTCTAGTCTGTGCACGCTGCCATTCGAAAGCGTTAACATATCCCATCGGAACTGCACAGCGTGACATGGAGCGTAACAGCGTGGTCCGACAGGCGGTAATGACGGTCGGGTCACTTCTGTCACGTGCAGAGAATCAATGGTTGGGACAGTAGACTGGGAATGACGGGGACTGGGGATGTGGATCGGGGTAACGCGATTGGATTGGTTGTGCAACTTTGGTGTTCATGGTTT
Source organism: Dryobotodes eremita (assembly GCA_917490735.1). NCBI lineage: Eukaryota > Metazoa > Arthropoda > Insecta > Lepidoptera > Noctuidae > Dryobotodes > Dryobotodes eremita. The sequence continues at coordinate 18,406,596 of OU823254.1, forward strand.
GATTGCAAAATCGTAGCATATTTATACAGGATGAAATTGAATAGATGCGCCAAATTAAAATATATAATTCAAAGTGCTATAAAGAAAATTTTGAGCATGTCATTCGGCCGAGAGAAAAGAAAGGGATGCTGTGAAGGGAAGGAATGCGATTTGGCAGCGTCGTCGCGTGCCCTTTTTTTCGTAAGCATGGTCAAAATTACCTAATTTTGCGGTCATTTACCTAAATGACCACTAGCTCAACGCGTTGCCAACTCGCTTCATGTTGTGAATTCTGGGATGAATGGATTGCTCTTTGGGCGCGCACTAAAATTAATGCTTTAATTTTCTTATTATTTTTTTTTACTTGATTGACGATAATTTGTGTTTACTTGAAGGCAATAACTTAGTTCACATTATCTACGACAGTAATTACAGTATTTTTTTCAAGAATTTAGATTTGGGAAATGACAATTTATAATGATTATACGTAACAGTTACTGAACCTCCTATTTCGAGTTGACGCAAGTTTTCAATTTCATCCTTTATAGAGGCATACCGTAATACCTTTTCTCATACAGACAAGGTAGTCACATCGATCAAGGTTCACCAATTGCTAATTATATTTTGATAATATAATAATTATATTTGAAATATATTAGTTAAGTAACAAACAATACCATTTGCTGTACCCTAACAGGGTCTACAACGGCTCTTAGCTCTAAGCCTTATGTTAAAATCTTTTTTTTACCTTGTGGAACGCAAATAAACGAATATGAATATCAGACCGCCCTTTGAGGCCTCACGATGCTTTCATTTACCGTATGCAAATTACATAATTACATCGTCATTAATTTGTCAATAACAATACACTTAAATAACCACTGCTTTCAAAGATAATAATGTTGAAAGACTCATCTTCCTGAAAATCACAATCACTTTCTAACAGGATCAAGGGGATCTTTTTAAAAACCTATGTTAAACATGAAACAATACAAATTCTTAAACATACTTCTTGAAACAAATCATAAAAAAAATCCAAAACTTAAATTGATTACACAACAAACAATTTAGGTACACACGGCTACATAGCAAGCTATTCATTTCCAGTATAAGCTGATCTCGCATTGTATAGGATTTTCGTTCAATGAGAGGTCAGCTTATACTGGAAACGTATAGCTTGATATGTAGTCGTGTGCACTGTTAAAACTCCTACCTGCTCAAGTTTAACGCCCTCGTCCCCTCCATGGGGAATACAGCATCGTTTGCATGAAGTCTCCAACAGTCATGAGTTGTCATAGCGCCGAGATTATCTGCCTTTATAATGTTATGCGTGTTCCACGTTCGTCTTGTGTTAGACGATGCGTACACCAGAGACACGACTGTTTTGTCATCAATTCTAGACAGTTTTGTGTTGTAACAAAATTGTTTTATTTGTCGATTTTGGAGGCTCGGTAGTTGTAATGGTCTTTTGGGATTGGGATTGAACCCAAGCAGGCGTGCATTTTTATTTTAGTGCAATTTATTTGATCACTACGGTTTTAAAAGCGGTGAAAAAAAACATCGTGAGTGAAATCGCCAAACTGTAGTTACCCGCCTAAGTTGAGGGTCGGCCCACTCTTCTGCCCTACTTCTGCTCCGTGCATAGCGTGCTGTTATTGTTTTTCTAGAATCAAAGTCAAATCATTTATTTCAAATAGGCACATAAAAGGCACTTTCGAACGTCAATATTACCAAAAAAAAAAAAACTAGTTGCCCCCTCCAAAAGGTAGTTTCGTATGGAGAAGAATGGGCAAGAAAGTCCACCGTTACTCTTTTAAAATGTTTTACAATATCTTGTTTTATAAATTATATAATTACTAGCTGCGCCCCGCGGTTTCACCCGCACAAGTCTCGATCCCGATGAAATATCGGGATAGTAAGTATCCTATGTTTTAATCCAAGTCATGGTCTACCTATGTGCCAAATTTCACCCAAATCCGTTCAGCCGTTTTTGCGCGATTGAGTAACAAACATCCAAACATCCACACTTTCAAATATATAATATTGTGAAGATATTGTGAAGACGATGCACCTAGAATAAAATTAGTATACCGCAATAAGTAAAAATAATTAAATAATAATATGAAGCAATGACAGGTAAATTAATTATGTGATAGATTCATGGTGCTCACTTATTTAAAAATATTGTAAAAGTAGATGATTTTCGAAAATTTCAACACATATATAATACTTTAGTGTGTGAATTAAAGTAATTACAAAATATTAAATCAATGTCGTAAAAATTATAAATTATACAATTAAATTAGCAACTACTTTGATTGCATGTTGCATATTCTAAGAGCGATAGTCATCTAACAAAATTGCGCGACGTAATTTCGGCATGATTCTACACTTGAAACAGTCTTGATTCAGGTCTGCGCAAAACCTTACGCGTGTTCTACGTTTGTCTTGTGTTAACGTTGTTGAAATGTTTATTCATGTTGACGTGGTAATGGGGGTGAATTATGTAGTGTGTGGAGCAATGTTAATGGTTGAGGTTATGCCGTGCAAGGTTAAGATTTGTTTGTTATGTTTTAATAACGATAAGGAAATTGAGTTAATTATTAGGTAGTTTTTGTTCATGATAACTTGTTTCTTGTAGTAGTAAGTCATGTGCAATTAAGAATAATTTTCTGTGGAAGCGTAACGACATTTATCCGTCGAACCAGGGCCGGCAGTCTCGACATTAGATAGCGACAAAAATCTGTCGCTAAGTCGTATCGATGTCAAATTCCTTTAATAGATTTTCAACTTTATTTCCAAAGTATAAGGTTGAAAATCTATTAAAGAAATTTGACAACGATTGGACTAAACGACCGACTTTTGTCGGTATCTATGTCGAGTCTGCCGGCCCAGAACCGGTACATTTTGCTAAGCTAAGTAACTACAGACAGAAAGAGCAGTGGTGGCCCAGTGGTATCAGGCCCGACTTACGAGTTGTAGGCCGCGAGTTCGAACCCAGCCAGGCACTTTACTTTGTGTATTTAATTTCATCACCCCTGCTTTCAAAACGGTGTAGGAAAACATCGTGAGGAAACCGGCATGTCCTAAGACCAAAAAAAAATCGAAGACGTGTGACATCTGCCACCCGCCCCGCGTGGTGGATTACGGCCCACTCCCTCTCACAGAGAGGAGGCCTGTGTCCCAGCAGTGGGAACGTTATAGGCTGATTATGTAAATAACTACATAGATCCTAGATATTACTATACTGATAATATTCTTCGATTGAAACCCTAAATCACCAATTCTGCAGACTCTGTGAAGAAGCCAGAAAAAGTTAAACCAAGGAAAGATAATTTATCTTACACACCAAAACCAGTAAAGAAATATTACTTAGATTCTGCTGCGTAAACAATAAGATTGAGCGTAAGAAATCGTAGCTAAAGAAACTCGACCTAGAATCATAAGTGCTTCGTCCAGAACTCCGGAATCAATAAAGTTAATAATAAAGTAACGCCTGGATCAGAAAGGGTTTGACCGGACTTCGGACCCTACTCTAATATTCGCTATTCAAACGCCGCGCGACGGGTTCGGTACATTCGGCCAAAGAAATAAGTGTACATGTTAGTACAAACTACTTTTTTGAACCGTGTTGCATCAATTTTTATAGTGTAGTCCTCTTATACATCGATCCTCTGACTTTATAATTGCTTTAAAAAACTACAGAGAATTACGACCTCATTAGCCCAAAAAAAATTGCACAATTTCTAATATATTCGCAAGAATTGTTGTTGTTTTCGGAAAAGGGTCGAGTTTTTGCCATAAGTGGTTTTGAAAATAGATAAGTTTGTGCTTGGCTTTATCATGCCTACGTAAAATAAATGTAGGTACTGCTTCAGTACATTAAGGAAAGTGTAAAGAGGCGCCTGCGGCCGGCAATGTTAATATGGAAATCCATATCTGTCGTGCCTATCGGCCGAATAAATTACTATGAAAACTTACTACTGTACTTGGTTGACATGTGTCGAAGTAAAAAGTTCGTTCCACATTAAACTTTTTACTTCCGTACACGTCAACCAAGGAGGTAAATTATCAAATAATTATTAAAATTTCGATTTGGCATGCAAATAGAGCTGTTTAATGTAAAAAAGAAACAAATGAACACATTGGCGCGTAAAAAGTTATCGTTGTTCGTTATTGATTCTGGAATTTATAATTAATATACTTAGTTTGAATTTTCTCGCATTATTTGAGAAAGGTACTATACAAGCCCTGGCCGCAACCAGGCATTTTTTCTTTTGCAGGCTGCGGCAATAATGTACTTGCCTTACCTTGCCTGTACACCAAACTGTTTTGTTGACTGTACAAAGGTCCAATTTTGCATTGATGAATGAATCTCCAATTGGGGTTGGCCATTCGGTGGTTATGAAGGAAATTGTGGCTACGATCTACGGGTTATAGCTCTGATTATTTGAAGGTTGGTTTCAACTTCGGTAATACGGGGTTAAATTATTTTATTTCCTTGATTGTTTCGATTTTACTCGCTGTAGATTGCAAGGGATTAACCCTTGCCGCAGATGTGTAAAATTATTTCAATTGTGTTGGTTATCCAATATTTTACAAGAGCTTTTAGTTATTAAATTGCAAGATAACTGATTTGGTTAAATTCAAATTCAAAGCATTTATTTCAAACTAGCTTTTGCCCGCGGCTTCGCTCGCGTTAATTTAGACTTTGACTATAAATTCGGGTTATAATTCAATCATGATTCGAAAGACTCGTGGCGCCATCAATTATCATAAGAACGTTATTGTTGTTTTCCTCGGGAACAGTACCTTTTTGCGGGATGAAAGGTATCCTATGTCCGTTTCAGTACACCTGATAACATATATCCAAAATTTCAGGATGATCGGTTCACTGTTTTAGGCGTGAAAAGGTAACAAACAAACAAACAAACTTACTTTCGCATTTATAATATTAGTTAGGAAGTTAGGATTAGGATATACCAATTACCTACAGGCACTTTTGAATTGTCAAGGGGTCGGTCGGTCAGAAATATGAAGCTTGTTGCTCATTCCAAAGCGTAGTAGGTATCTATGGAGAAGAACGGGCAAGAAACTCCACGGACACTCTTTCAAATCAAAACATGGTTCCAAAATATTGGTTACATCATTCACGTTGAATTTATGCATGTGAGAACGATGCAAAACGTTAAAAGCATCCGTAATAAAAAGACAAAAACAATTCAAATATTAAATTAAAAATGCCGTGGCAACTAAATCCAGTCCCTGCTGACGGCACCCGTTCATGAACATGATGTGTTGGATCTGTAACTTTGCCAAGTAACTTTCGCTGATTAATTTTTTGGAATATCTCAGCGGTAGCCAGGACGCTGGATTTTTTTTTGTCAATATCTCAGTAATAGCCAGGAGGCTGGATTTTTTGTCAACATCTCAGTAGTAGCCAGGAGGCTGGATTTTTTTGTCAATGTCTCAGCAGTAGCCAGGAGGCTGGATTTTTTTGTCAATGTCTCAGCAGTAGCCAGGAGGCTGGATTTTTTTTGTCAATATCTCAGCAGTAGCCAGGAGGCTGGATTTGTGTCCGGTTGGTTGCAATTAAACTGTCTCGTTTGTCTAGTGGTCGCAAGCCCTACTACTAAGCATGAGGTCCTAATTTCGATTCCCTGGCCAGGCTAAGTGTTATTGGGTTTTTCTATTAGGAATTTCTCAGTAGCAGCCCGGAGTCAGGATTTGTGCCCGGTTGATGGCAATAGGCTCGCCCCCTATTACATGAGACTTAAGCATAACTGGTGATGTGTAAAGTAAATGTGGTCTGCCTAACCTTTCAGACATAACAGGCGTGAAGTCTTGTTGTGTTCATTTTTGGTCCCTCTAAAAAGAAATCCTGGTAAAATCTATTTAAAATACAATGCTTCTAAAGGTGCATCCACACCTGAGTTACTTTTTGTGGAGCAACGTTTACAAGTGTTCGTGGGCAACAACGGATAATAAAAAGTTATAGCAAAAGCCGCAAAAGTTATAGAGAGTTACTTAATGTTATCATGTTGCAAAATGTTGCTACACAAAAAGTAATTTCGGAGTGGATGCACCTTATAGGTATGTAAAGCCCAACGAACCCAGCGTATTGACAGTCCTCTCCATTTAGTATTTCCCGGAAACCACAATAATGCAGAAAATAGTCGTCCATTTTCACCAGTAGCACTGAATTATCTAGAATAGTGGCTTGTAAACAAACTACTCTACTGTCACCTATTAATTTGATTTCCATGACGTAATCCTATCATGGTTGCCTCATACGTACTACTCACATTAATTCAATGTGAAGTGAGGACAGGTATTCTGTGTAGCCGGTAGCTGCTGGCCGGTTAAAACTCAGTTCTGTATTCGAACTGACAGCTGTCAATGTCAAACCTGTTCTGTCATTTTGAATTCAGAATTGAGCTTGATGGTTTCGGAATAATCCGGTTCGATGCTTTCATAAGCCAATATGAAATTATGTATTAAAGAATATTGGCATCTTTGCAGAATTAAATAAAAAATATATTATAATATGCAGGGTTCGTAGCAACACGACTAGTTCAACAAAAAATCACGTACGTTGTATACCCAAAGGAATATGCGTACGAATGAGCTGTAAAAAGGTTGCATCATTGCTGATATCCGTAGTCTGTTTTGTTTTATTTTATTCTGGTATCACAATCGTTGAGCCTAAAAAAATCGTTTTAAGAAATTATGACAGTAAAACGTGCCTGACAATTCTATCACATGCAGTGGAGGAATGACTAAATGCTGTAAGATTTTTTTTGACTAAGTACTTATATTTAAGCCAAGGAAATAAGATAAAACTATACATTCGTTTTTCACAATGTTTCTTTTGTCACTAGGTAGAAGTGCAGGCAATATTTTATATTTTTCGTAATTTAAATACAATTCAAAAGTCACTTTAGTAATTTTCTAGTTTTGCTCTAGCATTTTTATGCTACACCAGCAAACTCCAATGGCACAATTAAACACACAAAAAAACTTTACAAACATAAAAAAAAAGACTCACCCTAAAGAACACACAAACTTCACTCCACTAAATAGAAAAAAAAAATTAAAATAAAAAACAAAATAAATTGAAATATTCACTGCAATATCCAGAAGTACAGCATATTCCGTAGTGGGTAGTAAACAAAGACTTGAGCTGTCAGCACTATCAACTCGACTAAAGTGACGTAACCTCTTCAGGGCTACCACGCAAACTGGGCCAAGTTATTTGTCATGGTTTATTTTTCAGCTAGGCTTTAACCTTTTTTTATTTTCGCGAAGACTCTGAGAAATAAAGCTTAGAAAAATAAAAGAGTTTTGTGATCCTTAAAATCTTTTTTTTGTCTCCTATGCTTCGTTTACGTTCAGTAAGAACATCTTCTACCTTCTGAAGAACATCACCAATAAGGTCACTATATGTTGAAGTAAAAGGAGTATGTAAGGATCGCAGCAGGTGGCGTTCCGTAGTTTCTGCCTACCCCCATGGGAAGCAGGAGTGAGTTTATGGATGTATTGTTTTGTCGCTGCCTAGACTGCCCCAAAGGTCTTCTGGTCACAAGTGTGATTGCTGATCGTGCGTTCATGAATTCGATCACCAGAGGGCCTAGACAAATGGCATTCGCTTTGGGGCGATTCTATTTCTACAATCACTATCGCTTTCGCAAATGTTTTCATCATACGAATCGAAAACTAGCGATAACGCTTGTCAAAAAGTGCCAATTGGCTACGCATCTCTATGGAAGTAATCGTTCGACGTTGTCGATTTGCTTCATAGAATCGAATGAAGTTAACACTGTCTAGTTAATTTCTATTTGTTGACCTATGATCACGTGACATTTCGATAGCGTATGTCAACCCCATACATTTTTTAGCTTTTGTACTAGCGTCATCGCTAATCGAATGTTACTTTGTCTAGGCCATCTGGTTAGATCGTTATTTTTCGATTAGGCATTTCTGGGTTATAGCCGGAGTCTCTAATATTATTTAATGCACGTCTGCCTACAGTTTGTTTTTGTGGCTTCATTAAGAATTAATAATCGCAGAGAATTGTCTGATATCGGTTTATGACAAGTCAAGTTCGTTGATTGATTGAGTACGGGTACCTTATCACAATGTGAATTGCGTTGTATTGTGATAGATTGTCGACCTATCGGAAATGCTGCAAATACTTGGTACAGTTACGAGCAAAAATAGTAAGAACCAACATTTTTAAGCACTTTAGGTTTCTGTTATTTTTTTACTCTGAAATATTTTCAAATATATAATTGAATTTACCTGTAGATACTTCATGTAGGTAAGGTACCACACCATAATATGGCCTGTTTTCTATTATTGAGAAGCCTGAATTTTAATTAAAAGTTTTGCACGCAACTAAACAACGGGAACTTAAAAAGAAATCAAACCTTAGACTAGAACATAATTTATTGTTGTTACAGGTGGAATTATAAAAAAAATCCTTACTAGCTAATATCATAAATGCGAAAATTACTGTCTGTCTGTTACTTTTTCACGCCTAAACCACTAAACCGATCGTTATGAAATTATGAATGACAGACAGATCGCCTGGGACCTGAAGAAGGCCATAGTAGTAGCTTTTCTTCCTGATGAAGAAGGATGAAATAAAAAATATACGCAGACCAAGTCGCGGGGAACAACTAGTTCATAATAAAGCTAGCTTCTGCGATATTTATAGTTTTAACATTAAATAATCCTATGACACTCGGTAATAATGTAGCTTCCCTTTAGTGAAAGAATTTTCAGAATAATAATAATAAATAACAAAAAGTTTCATTCATTCATAATCAAGAATTAAAAAAATATTAGGTATGACACTGGATCCCGTACTAGAATACCCTGTGTCGCAGGATCCAGTCTCTTTCGACAGATAATATGAATTATAAAACATAAGTTAACAAATGCAACGGTTTCATTATAATTAATTAAACTTAGGACTAAAAGGTAACCAAATGTATGTGTGTATGTGATGAGTGCAAGTTTGTATGAGATGATGAATATTTTAACTGTTGAATGATAAAAGATTTTCCGTTTCAGCATAAATTAATACTAAGCAGCCAATCCTGAACCTATTTTTTGCAGCCAAACTTTGTCAAGGAGAAGATTTTAAGCTTATTGTTAACTTTTTCATAAAGGTATGGTCAAATACGAGAGAAAGCCTTATTGCCAAATTTAAGTATGCAGAAAACTCTGTTGCAGTTCTCTGAATCGGATCACTAGTTCCGAAGATTACCCCCTACATACAAACTTACAAAATTGACCTCTTTATAATAATTATTAAGTATAGAAGTACCTCCTTTACTCCATATTTTCATACGTCATAGTTTAACTTATCAAATATTTATCAAGAAATTGAGCTTCACGATGCAACTTGGAACAATCTTGCAACTATGAATCCCGCAGATGTGTGGGATCGCAAATTAAGCCAAGTTTCTAATCGCCAAGTTTGCCAAGCACTAAATTCGTGGCGCAAACTTGCTCTGCTTGCAGTCCGAAACAAGTAAAATAAAAGCTTTTGTTTGGTTTCTTGGGGATGAAATTAGTGAGCTGAGCTTGGTTATTTATGATCAGAGAGTTTTGAGTGAAGATAACCTTTAATTATAGTAATTATTATGGTTATTACCGCTACGTCGATTTCCGTTACCTATATCGATTTTCAAAACAATAGGCACTCGTTTAAAAAAGTTCACGCTTGACCTCTAGGTTAGTCAAGTGCGCTTAAAACAAAACAATAAACGCGTTTTGAAATTATATTATTTTACACAAAGTACTCGTATTGCTTTGATATTATAACTGAGGAACAAAAGTACCTAGAACTAAAGACGATTTTTCGGCGACAAAAAGTACTAGGCTTGCATACATTCAAGATGGTATTTTTTCTAACAGCTTTACCTACTAATGCATGTTATCATTAGTAGATGGAATCTTATTTAATTCATACCTTTGTTTCTTTTAACAAGCTTTATAATGACTTGTTACAAATGTGGGTGTACTATAGGTACACCTCTGGCTAACCCTCCCGGGAAAACAAGAGTAATGTAATGTTAGAATCAGGATGTTTTCAATTACTTGACTTGAAGACATCGGGAAGAAAAAAATACTTTGTTACAAGATAACACAACTGTGTTGTAGGACAAGTTGCAAGACGTTAACAAGAGAACTTTGTAAACGTAAAGTTTTTATTAAAGTAATGCCAATATCTCTAAACGAAACTATACTTGTACAAAATGTACTATCGACGGTGTAGTATCAATCCTACTTCCTATTATTATTAATATTATAAATGTGAAAGTTCGTGAGGATGGATGGATGGATGGATGTTTGTTACTCTTTCGTGCAAAAACTACTGAACGGATTTGGATGGAATTTGGAACAGATATAGTCTATAACCTGGATTAATACATAGAATACATTTTATTCTAGTAGTACGTTCCCGTGGGTTAATTTCCGACCTCTACGTGGGCGAAGCCGCGGGCAAAAGCTAGTATCTAATAACTGCAAAACCATGATTTAACAAGAGACGAAAAAATGGTTTCATTTCTATAGTTTTTAACATTTGAATAAAAATTACTTATATATTTTTTTTAAGGAGGAAAAGCTTATGATAGTGATAAATATTTCAGACCTTATGTCTGCGCAAATACGAGGTCTTTCATATTTTACCTACGAATATGCAATAAAGTGAAAATCACTAAAATGTTAGTTATTAGATATTGATACTTCACCGTCGCTATGTGAAATCAGGTAAAGTATTCGGTAACTTAGTCTGAAAGTAATATTATATTTATGTATATCGACACTGGAAATATGAAATAACGTAAGGGACAAACCTCAGGTTTTCAGGAGAGCGAAAATAAGATTTTGATTTTACAAAACTAGTCGTAACTTTTTGTCTACAAGTTCTATTTATAACTGTCTAGGACAAAGTTTCTTAGATTTGTTTCATCTTTTAAGCTAAAATAGCAAATATTAAATAAAGCCTTTAGTTTTAAATATAGCATGTCCGTTACGTTAAAAAATTATGAATAGTGGTACCTTACGTTAACGAAATTTTCGGTTAAAACTAGCAGTGTTGATATAAGGAACATTTGGGAAACAAAAAGCTAGAATTTTTCAAAGTAAAGGTATTATAATGGTGTACTCTACATTGCAGATTACGGTTAACAAACAAAATTAATTGAATCTATCATAATAATGACACACTATGTCTATGCAATATAGTTCAAAATTACTTGCTGACATAATGTACAAAGTACCAAGGATGATATGAAACCAATAAAATAGATCAAAACTTTTATGAATGCAAATGAATCTTTTTTTGATGGTCACCCATCCACGGACCGCGACAACCGTAGTTTATTTTGTTGGATCGACCCATGCCACGTTTACCTACTTATTATAATAACACACTTATCACACTCACTAATTCATATTTTCTTAACTGCTTAGTAAGTGGCAATTGATACAGTATCATCTACAGACGGACTGGTTACCTATAGGGCTAGGTAGACTAGGTAGTCTACCTAGTCCTATAGGTAACCAGCCCCAAAACCAAAACTAGTACTGCTGTCGAGTTTTTGGCAGGTGCCAAAAACTCCTCAGCAGTACTAGTTTTGGGTGTCTATTAACACTCGAGGATGCATCTCGGTATCCCTTACATTTGTGCGGAGCACGGCATCGCAGTCGCCCACCGTTTAGTAGTGGTGACATGTTTTTGATTTATCAAACACAAAAGTAAAATGTTACTGTCGTACCCATCCAATATATTGTTGCGAAACGTACGGACGGATCATTACAACATGGTGTCATTCTCAAGTCGAAGTTAGTGTGTAGGTTAGCAAAGCGATTAATAACGTTTGGAGCTGGTCGTCTATAACTTTTTGCGGGGCAGGTTGACTAATACTGATACACCGGCAGATGTTATAGAAAAAGCTAGCATTTTGGTTACTTTTGTCAAAAGAAGCGTTATCAAAAATCAAAATCAAATTATTTTATGTCACAAAAACCTACATGAGCATTTATTTATGAAACGTCAGAAGCTAGGTGCACGGTTCCAATTGAATTGGTCATTTCCTATGGAGAAAAGCCGGTAAGAAACACCACGGTTACTATTTTAAAAATAATTGGTTTTACAATATTCTTAAATAAGAGTGTTACCAGGTATGGGAGGTTAAAACGGCGGTAAAAGCGTTTGTCATCGATTATGATACGTGTCGAAAGAAAAACAAGAAAATGAGTCTAAAAATAAAAGTATGAGACTGTCAATTAATAAAGAAGTAAATATTATTGGTATAGGCGTTCTAAAGTTAGAATTGATTTAAGTTAAGTTTCTTGAGGCTTATTGAATAATAATATTGTTTTTTTACTTATCCCTTCTAATGATTTCACACTTCCTTAATTACTGATTGAGATAACCTACCCTGGACATACATAAACGGTTGTACCGGTTGTACGGACCGTTGTTGTACTGGTTGACTAAGAGTTCGTATTCTAAAATGCAAATCCACCAAATAACCCTAACTAGGTGCGAACTGTAACAATTATAGATAGATGAATTAATTGTGTTATTATCTGCGCTTATCGTAGTGCATGCTGTGATTTTCTATAAGTAATGAGGCGCTTAGACTTAAGTTTGGAATTTATAAATTATAAAGTAACAGTGTACTCATATAGATAAATATTTTAAAAGGTTAATTGTGTCAGTATCAAACAATGTCGTTGACGTATGCGACGGATTACGATGCCTTATTTAAGTTCATTGTATTGTAATGCACAGGTAAATCCTATTCAGTGCTGAAAAATTAACGTAAGGGTCAATATGACTATGATAATTTAAGTCACACTGACTCAAAATATCTAACGTAAGGGACATGCTAGTTTTACTTGCTCAGAGAACACTAATGTAAGGGACATAACTAAAAAAATGCTCAAATTATGGAGTAACTGAAGTGACGTGTTGTTAAAATGTACTCGATTGTGTTTAATGTAAAGACAAAATACTGTGAGGGAAGAGACTTACATTGGTTTTTATACAAATATTAATTTGAAATGTTATATACAACAAGTTTTTAATACAAAAATTGTCTTGGCCTATGGAAAATATACGATATAAGGGACATTTTTCGGGAGATATGGAGATTTTAAATATACCAATCGATAGAGCAAGAAATTTCGAATCGAACTGTATATATAACTCATTTTCGACAAAATGTCCCTTACGTTATTTCATGTTTCCAGTATCGATATATATATTTTATTTTTTATTATTATTATTAGTTTTTATTACATCTTTTTTTTCTATTTTTCTATATTTTATTTACATAATTTAAAAGCTAACAGTCTTAAAATAATCATAATAATATGTATGAGTATATAAAAGAGGAAGGGGAAAGAATCAGAGGCCATCAAAAAATTCGACCGCATCGTTGTCAACAGGAAAAGTACCCAAAAGGCTGGCAGCAGTGCCACGTTCTATGGCAATGCTGATTCTTTGGCAAAAATATAGGCCAGCCCTCTGGTCACGTGAAGAGTCGACCAACCGCTTGGCAATGTCTCGAAAAACAACTCTGTCTTGGCCGTAGAGTTTCAACCCCAAACGGCTCGAATATATAAGTTCCAATAAGATTGGAATATTTGCGCCGTATGAGGTTTTCCGCACCTGCAGCTGCCGCCCCAGCTTTGAAAATTGACTCAGTTTGATTAAATACTGAATACAAAATTAATGAAATCGTGTGGTGTATCAAACGAAAAGTCTTTGAAACAAAAATTCTAAAACGTTCGTTACTTTATTTAACTTTTTTGCTAGCAACTCGCAAGCGAAATTGCGAATGAAGCTGACTTTGCAAGCGGGAAAACCAAAAGCCTGCAAAAACATGAAATTCTCGATCCGTACTCATGCATTTGTCGTTGCGTGCGTTCTAAAACCATTCAGGGCTTGGCCCATTTACGTAATTGCCGGCCGTCCGCGTGTCCCATTCAATATGTTTTCTATTCGATACGGGAACAGGCCGGACACGGCTGGAAATGCAGAATCGTTTGAAAGAGGAGTTGTGGCTGTATGTAAGTTTTCATTTGAACTGAAGGATTAATGCTGTGTCAACACATTTTGCCGGTGATTGATATGGTTGTCTCTTTTTCTGAAGAGAGGCAGTGTCTGAGCAGTGACTCTAAAACAGCTACGGTTAAGAAAAGAAAGAAAATACGTTTATTTGCGGAAAACATGACGTAGAGAAAAACACACAAACACAAAAAAGAACGAGTTGGGGAAAAATATATGTCATATCCAAGCAAAATGACAATCGCTCAGCATAATGCTACAACCCTATGCGAGACAGAGCCCCAGCGCTGGTTTTCAGCGTTAGCCGGCGTTGACGTGATGACGTCAACGTGGTGATGACGTGCAGCATACGAAACTATAAACATAACAAAACAATAAGAAATAAAATAAATACACCATACCCAGTTCTAAGTGTTTATATATAAAACATAATATTTAGAAAATGGTAACCTTAAACATTCAAACACATTTAGTATAAAATTCTGGCATTGCCAATTTCATTCATATAGGTGAAATCTGCGCAAACATTATGGTTCATTATCATAGTTAAAATGAAATAAATATTTCTTGCAATCAGCAGATTTATTGAAAACCAATCATAACTTTTGGAGCCCTGAAACTTGTTTTTACTGAAATTTACGCGTTCGAAGTGGAGCACAAATCGGAAGTTTTTCACGCAATCTGCAAAATGTCAGTCACATGACTCCTGAGATCCTTTTTGAGTTACGAGATTGGAAAATAGAGTCTGCGCTGACATAGAATGAAGTATACGTTTTTCAATAAACCGCTAAAGAAAGTTTTTTTAAACTAAATGAAGGTCGATTAGTCACTTAAATCCCCTGCATTGTACCTAAGTGAATTTATGGAGACAAAAATCTTATATGCAAAAAAGTGAGCCATTAAAATATTTAGCCTATGCAGAAATCGAGACTGCAACCTATTTGTGTAATTGTAACTTTTAATGGTGAGGAAAACTTAGCCTTTTTGACTGGTAGTTATTTACTGCTATCATAATTTAATTAAAATTAAATTATTATAATTAACATTATTAATTTATTATTATTATTTAATTAAATTATATAATTAAATTTAAATTTTATTTTAGTGAAAAATGCTTTTTCATCCATTAAACCTCAATAATAACGGATGATAGTGGATCAAGACATCTTGTAGCCCACATAGACAAAGTCCAATACGTCTACGCCCCCACTTCATCCAACCCAGATGTCACTAACATATCTAGATCCATTATAAGATAGCTAGCAATGCAACGCACTCCACTGACCGCCATTATGACGTAGTACAATGGCGGACTCGAGAAATGGCTCACTATTAAATTGTTCGTAAAATGTTTTAGTAGGTAGGTACGTTAATGTAATCTGAGCTGATGGTTTCCGAAGCATTAAGTTAAGTAGTTAGAATATTAGCTGTACTTAAGCACCTGTCCTACCGCTGGCGGTTTACGAGAAGCGAGTAGAACTAGCTACTAAAAATGAGTTGTCGAGAAACGAGCAGCGAGTGCACGACGGTGCCGAGCGATTACTTGCTGCAGGCACCGTTTTGTCGACGGAAGAATAGACAGAAATGACGTTCCGTGAAGGCAGTACAACGGCAGCAGAGTGGAAAGAGTCAACTGCACTTTTTATGAAATTCAGTAGTTTATTCACGTGTTTCTTTTATTTTGCTTATATCTCGAAAATGGTGTGTCCTATCGCAAAAATAAAGAAAATTTCGACCCCTTTTATGACATCCTTATACCCCTAAAACTAAACATGTAGGTAATAATTTTCACATTTTCCATAGAAAAAGAGAAAAATTCAATTTTTCCGTTCCATTTTTATACTTTGTGGCCGTAGAGTAATAAGTTTTCTATTGTCTATAGCATGGCGATTACAAAATCAAATTGTCTTCACTACCTTAGACAACTGTCAGTTGTCAGTATGATTTTGACAGTTTGGGATAGAAAACTTTCTTCTGAAATAGTCTACATAAAAAAGGACCTAGACAACGATCGGTAGAAATGAAATACAAATTGACAGATTGTAGAAGGATTTTTACGGTGCGATGTCAAAAATGAAGAAACGAAAAGTCACTTTGTATAGAAATAGCTATGTCTATTCTTCCAAGAAATAGAAAGCGTCATGCTAAGCCTGCTGGTGTGCGTATGTCTCAAGCGTGAGTCTCCTAGCGCCTTCCAAGCGAGCGTCGCTGAGCGAGTAAATCTCTTTAATAGATCTTGTCGCTGCGACGAGTACTCGCCGGTGGTGGTGTGAACAGTCAGCGATCAATTATTAATATATTTATGCATTTCTTTTACTTACATGGGACCTACAATCTTTTGAACGTTTCTTTAGCGAGAAATCGTTGATAGCTAGTGTCTTCCTCGATGGTGATGGGACAGGTGCCATAGATCGATATTTTAAAGTAATTTCCGTGAATGGGATTCATGAATAGGGATGTTGACAGTTTTACTCACGTATAGGGGCACAGTTATATTACAAGTATACTTGATCGGCTTTGGATATTTTCATTTATATTTTTGGCCCGATTTCTAAGCACTAGAGAACTATCCAAGATCCCAATTAATATAAAGACATCACATGTTCTAGCTCACCAGGGTTCTAATTCTGAGCGGATAGCTGTGTCCTATTACTTACATCGGTTGGATTCAGCTAGGTCCTTGTATCACGCAACTCCAGCTCTAGCCAGATTATATCCGGATCCGGGGTTAACCCGGACAGCCTAGCCTATTTATTTTTTACACTATAATACTTTTACTAGACGCAAAGACTTTAGTTAAGATAAATGGTACCTACTTATTTAATTAAAGTTCATGTTTTTCGAATTGCGCAGTATAATTTATAATAACAATGATATTGCCAGCCCTTCGCCTGCTGTTTAACCTAGAAAACCAAACAGTTGAGATTCGGAAATGTTCCTAGGAAATCTATTATAGATGCTGTTAACATTATCAGCCTATATTCGTCCACTGCTGGACGTAGGCCTCTCCTAGTGAACGTCACTGAGCCCGATCTTCCGCTCTCCTCATCCAGTCTCTGCCAGCCGCCTTTCGCAAGTCGCATAACTACTGTAAATGCGTTCAAATAAATTATTTTACTTTGAAATAGTTACATTTGTCAAGTGAAACTATCAAAACCTGCAATCAGAGAACCGAGCGCGCAGTATGTCACTGTATCTTCGTTTTGTTTACAAACTTGCAAAAAAACCTGGCAAGGTCTTTCCGTCTATGTCTTATCTCTTATTATGCAAGTAACAAATGGACCTGAGTTGGCGACCAGCCAACACCACTTTGATAAGTCCTGTGGCCTCGGACACTCTGTTTGTGAGCCGAATTTTTACAGGTCCAATCTGACTTAAAAAGTGCTGTGAGAAAGAAATATTTTTTTGTTCTATTTTATACGTATAACTAACTGAGCAAATAGTCTAGTATTAGTAAAACAAAAAACAACAAAAACTAAATCCAAACGTAGAAAAGATGCATCAATGCATTGCTTTTAATGAACGTGAAACACATATTTTATTAATGCGTTATAAATAATGAGTCAAGACTAAAATTTTAGATAATTATTCCATAACTTACAATAGGTAACCACCACTTTTGAACCCGCAAAATAATATAGGACTGAAAATTAGTATAAAATACGAAATCACACTTCTCCTATAAAAATAAACAAAAACAAGAAAATGCAAGAAACCAACTTGTGTACGTTTCTAATCAACCAACGCCTTCATTGTAATCAAGTAAAATAATACCAACGCGACTAGCTGGCGGCATTTTATTGCACTGACATGTAATGAAGGGCGCACTTTCCTCCTCTTTCCATTGCCTGACAATGACAGTAAATACTTGCGAATTGGATGGTTGGATGTTGAGATGTATGTTTGTTTCTTTGCAGTATTAGAGGTTATTTGATTAGGGTAAGATTGGGCCTTGAATTTCGTGATGGCCACTGGGCCACTGTGTTCTGTGTTCAAATCCAGGCAAGTATCAATCTGACTTTTTCAATTCATGTAAGTACTTTCTGAGTGTGTGTGTGTGTGTGTTTCTTTGTGTGTGTTTTTTTGTGTGTGTTTGTTTCTTTCTGTTTTTTTTGAGTATTCTATTCTATTCTATTCTGAGTTTATCTTGGACATTACTGACATCGGTGAAGGAAAACACCGTGAGGAAACCTGGACTTGTAGTCATTGTAAGTCTGAAATCGCCAACCCGTCTTGAGTAAGCGTGGTGATCAATGCTCGTGCCTTCTCTGTATGAGAAGAGGCCTTTACTCTTTTTTTTTTTGGGTGCTTCATCATCAAATAACTTCTCCCGCTCTGGGGGGAGCGGGAGAAGACTTGTCAGACTTTTACTGACTAAAATCCACCCGTATTTCTTCAGTTGCCTGTGTACCAGGGCCACGGTAACCCTTTCGGACAAACCCGCGACCCCAGCAGGCATCGGCCCCAGCGAACTCTTCTTGCGGAATTTGTGCTGACAACACTCTGAGGCGCGCGTGGAACACAACGGGCCGTCGACCTGGGCCTGGTCTTTACCGGATGGTGAGCTACCGTTTGTTCGCCGTCCGCAAGCCCGCACCTACGGTGGCCGGGAATCGGCTATTCATTCCAGACGCCCAGGGCGTCTCCTGCGGTGACTAGAGCGTGAGGGTGCAACGATTGCCTCTCCCTCACTCCCTCCACCTCCTCCTTCACGAGCATTACTGCTTCGCAGAAGGAGGTGACGGCCCCCATGCCCTCTCGCTTCATACCATGGCCTGGACCAGGGCCGAACGCAAGAGATCGCCGCCGCCGATCGCTTCCGCGAGGATACGGCGGCGGTGCTCCACCCAAGCCGGGCAGACCTCCACCGTATGCTCCACCGTGTCTTCCGGGTGATCCACACAATGGTAAAACCCGGGCGTTTCCTCCCGCCTTATCCGGAACAGGAACCTCCCGAAACAACCGTGCCCGTTGAAGGAAGGCCTTTGCCCTGCAGTAGGATAATTATGGTCTGGTATTATTATTATATTTAAGAGTAAATGAAGTTGGTAGCCAATTTGCTAAACTATTAATTTCCTTAACTTTACATCAAGTTTGAGAAAATGTTTGACTGTGTAGAGCTTCATGCCTGCCACTCATGATCTGAGTGAAAGGCTTTTTGTAAAAGTATGTATGCCATATATCTAATATAACAGACAGCTGTTGGGGAGTTTGTTGCGGCATTTCTTCTTTCCAGCTAAATGACTAGGAAGTGGTGAAGGGCGGGCCTTTATGGGGACTGTCATACGCAATTTTGACGTTCAAAAAATGCTGATTCCCGGCCTAGTTTAACAAATCAATTTTGATGTTTTGCGATTAAGTCCAGATTTTATTCTTTAGTTCAACGATGTCTTACCCTAATTTTAAAGGAAGAATGCCATTTAAAAAGTCTTATTTCTGCTAGACTTTAAAATTGGCTTTCCTAAAGCCACAATGACAAGAAATAATTCGATACAAGATCCTCTGAATGTTGTAGGTACTATTATTTCAGTTGATTCCACAATCTAATCGTCCGCACATAAAATGTTTTACAAAGCGCTGTAGTGCTGCATCGCTAGCGAGTCGACATTTTCAATCAGCACTTCGCACAGGCGAATAAAAACGAAAAAACTATTTCCACAGAATCTCTATTCCACACTGAACATGAAAGGATGAAAAAACTAAAAATGAGAGAGGAATTACTTGCTTTGTTAAAAAGAGATATTTTTGCGTTCATTTCTATGCGGAATAAATAATCGTTATACGTTTTATTTTAAGAAAATATACAATGTTTGTTTCATGTGCTTGGGTACCTATCATTATGAAACCAATGACATTCTATTATTTCAATTATATCAAAGAATGTAAATGAAAATGTGAAGTAGAACATTCTGAGGAAACTTAGTCTTCGCCTACACACAGTGAATTATGTTATACCCGTTTTTTATTCTGTATGAAAAGCGGCCTTTTCCCTGTCGTGTATCAATTACAGGCTGGTATTAATTTTATAAGAAATCACTGAACGCAAAAAATAACAACATAAAACTACGCCGTATTAAATTGTTTGTTTCTGCCACACCTCGGACTTATCCAATTAAAGACATGCGGGCAGCGACCTTCACCGCGAGGGTTGAAAGGCGTAAACATGCTTATTACTTATGCAATATTATAGTGAACATTTTCACGCGTAGTTTTTGGGTTAATATTACACTTTTGAAGGAACACGCGCTATGTGGATCGCACAGTTTTGGTAGGTATTCCAAGAGAAAAATTATGTACAGCTTTTTGTGGAGAAGTTCTTCCAGGGTAAGTACTAACATTGTATCTTTTTTTTGTCACTAAGCAACGTTGCTGTATTCTAGTTTAAAGAGTACAGCGGTGTAATTAGAGGGGCATGAAAAATCGCCATGCCGGGTATCCCATACCCTCGCGCACGTTTGGGAGTGGCGCGAGGAGGCGAAGCGCCGGGGCGTAACTCCGCTGCCGCGAGAAATCGCGGCACAGCGGACTGAGCTCCGGCGGGATCTCATGGCGGCATGGAGAGTGCGACTGTTGCAACCCAGCGCAGGGCACGCCACAATTGCGGCGGTAAGACCCCTCTTTGAGGAGTGGCTTGAGAGGCGCCACGGCGTCCTCACCTTCCACCTGACGCAGGTCCTCACCGGACATGGCTGTTTCGGGAGGTTTCTGTTTCGAATAAGGCGGGAGGAAACGCCCGGGTGTTACCATTCTGTGGATCGACCGGAGGACACGGTGGAGCATACGGTGGAGGTCTGCCCAGCTTGGGCGGAGCATCGCCGTGTCCTCGTGGCGGCGATCGGCGGCGGCGACCTCTCGCGTCTGGCCCTGGTTCAAGCCATGGTACGGAGCGAGAGGAAATGGGAAGCCGTCACCTCCTTCTGCGAAGCAGTAATGCTCGCGAAGGAGGAGGCGGAGCGCGAGAGGGAGAGGCAATCACTGCGCCCTCGCGCCCCTAGTCACCGCAAAAGAAGACACCCTGGGCATCGGGAGTCGATTGCCGACTCCCGGCCACCGTAGGCGTGGGCTTGCGGACGGCGAGCAATGGGCAGCTCGCCGTCCGGTAAGGACCAAGCCCGGGTCGACGGCGCGTCGTGTTCCACGCGCGCCACAAAGAGATGTCAGCAAAATTGACGGGGTCCGATAGGACCGATGCCTGCCGGGGCTGCGGATTGTTCGAAAGATTTACCGTGGCCCTGGCGCACAGGCAACTGAAGGAACACGGGTGGGTTTTAGTCAGTAAGAGTCTGACACGCCCTTCCGCTCCGCCCAGAGCGGGAGAGGTCATTTGATGATTTCCCAACCAAAAAAAAAAAAAAAAAAAATGGTATCCCATACCACCCCAGGATGGCAACGCATCTGCGACGCCTCTGGTATTGCAGATTTCATAGCCGGTGGTGGACACCTGCTTTTTTTGCCATCCAATAATAACATTTAAAAAATGCCTGATCTAGAAGTAGATTCAGGTCTTGTTGCAACGGGTGGGATCTAAAAAAGCTTGCATCGCTATCATATTGTTTACGTTGTCCAAGAAACATAAATCTTTTACATAACACATAAGGAAAATAATCAGAATAATGCACACTTAAGCCAATATAAATTTCACCCCCCATCATTACCAGTTAGTGCAATAAAAGGGCGCCAGGCTGTCTCGTGAGTTTCACTCACTCTGACCGTGGTTCCGCCCACTCCTGCGGCATCTTTGCTTTCCTAAAAATATGATTGGACACTAAGAATATTGATTGCGCCTCTTTTTGTGAAACACAAATAATTCCTATTTTGGGGTCTTAAAAATACTAAATGGCCTCGTAACTGCGACCAACTTGGACGTAGCGTCGCCGACCGCTGACGCGGCATCGCTCGCTTCACTCGCTCGGCTCGCGCGCGGTTTCTCAAAGTTCCAACATTATCTAACCCGAAAGGTCGAGGTACCCTAGCTTCATTACTATGACCAACTGTGAGGAACGGTCAGAAAGTTAAAAAGAGGCTTAATTTTTTTTTTAAGCGTGCACCATTAGTAGCGCAATTTTTTTTTGAGGATCATTAAATTTTAAAACGCGTCCATTATTTGAACGTCAATAAGTTTTTAGAGGATCCGTTAAATAGTACCCCACTTCTACGGCCCACTCGAAGAACTATTCATTATCCGCGAAAGTAAAAGTAACTCGTTTACTACTACGTCGTACTATTACTTATTTTCTTGTAGTGGTTATTACCTATTTTCAGTTATAAACTTCTGGCCAAACGGAAGCGAATCATATGCGGGATGCGGGAAGAAATTTGCTCGCACCGGTTGCGACAACTAACTTTTATAGAGGTGTTCAAATTGGCGCTAATAGTCGTATGACTTTTTAATCATTGAAACAATCGATGCGCGCAGTCGTGTCCCGCATTCCGCGCGAGGGTCGCGTCAGTGTGGCCAAAGCTTATCTACGAAACTTAGGGTTAAGGTTTTGATCCTTCCTCAGATATCTGGACGTTGTTACAGGACATATTCACCTTTAGGCCTACCAACTTAATTTATCCGTATATTCATGCCGCAACTGTCATTCTTTGATAGTTGTGTGACTTGGGTATAGCACGGCAAATTAGCGTAGTGTGTCAATTTAATGAACAATAAAACTTCCCTGACCATATCAGGGTGACGATACTGAAGCCCGTCCAGCGCTAGGAGTGCTTTAGCTGGGAAGAAGTGGCGCATCAAACTCCACAGCAGCACAGTTGTCTGTTAAATTAGGAGAACTTGATTGATTGGGTCACACTGGATGACTGCCCATTGCTTCCTAAAATGAGAAGAGAGGTATTAAGTGCCATAAATCAGTGAAGGTTAATGTATTGAACAAAATCAAGGCCAATGCATGAAGGAATCAAAATCAATATCAATGAAACCGGCCTATTAGCGAAGTTTACAAAGCAATAGGTATCATTAAATGCAATTTGATGTAGGGGGGGGGGGGGTTGTATGGTATGTGAAAGCATAGGTACCTAATTATAATGACCTTTGTGTGACGGAAGAGGCTAATTATGATTCTGTGTTTACATTGCATTGGTTTAAATTATGCCAAAGCGTACACAAAACAAAGTCCTCAGCTAGTGCACTAACATTGTCAAAATATATCTGTGAGCTGTAGACCTTGCAAGTCTTTCTTTGCCTAGCTTAACACTGAATAATTTATATTTACCTTAAAATAAAAAGCGCGCGCAAAGAGCGCGAAATAGCTGGATTATGATTTTTTTTTACGTGTTCACCCCCGTATCTCCGCCATTTTGAAAACTTTCGAAAAAGAATCGAAAAAATAATTCCTTAGAATTATCGAATTTGCTCACAAAATTTTACGAGAATCGGTTGAGAAATGCGACCTGTAGAAGAGAAAAGCCGGACATCCGCCGGAAATCCGGACATACGAAAGCATTTTTGCCCAAGCTGAAACTGAGACGCTTCGCTCGGGATTCGCGCTCGCTTGGTCAATAGTAGAATCATGCGTTACTTTTCGTAAATCTATGGCCTAATGTTACTTCTCTTTTCTTGATACGGTCTATCAGGTCACGACAAAACATCAAAACCGTGTGAAGACCCACAGCAAATCAGTACCTTTAGCGTTTTAATGTCAGTAGCAGACAAGACAATGCTGCTACTTATAATCTTGGGAAAATCACGTAATCACCTTTTACCGAACGCACTGATGATTAAAGATGGGGAACAGCCGCACTGGTCGATTTTCAAGGTTAAGCAACGCTTGCCAAGGTCGGTCTATGGATAGGTGACCTTCCATTCCATACCGAAACTCATGCCGCGTAAAGCACGTTAAGAAGTTGGTCCTGGCTGTCATTCGTAGAGATATTTGATAGTAGTTACGGGTGGTCAGAAGCCCGGAAGTCTGACAACTAGTCTTGCTAAGGGGTATGATGTTACCTAGTAACTGGGTTGTGGAGGTCAGATAGGCAGTCACTCCATGAGGTATACTAGTATTCAGCTGCATCTTGTTAGACTGGAAGCTGACCCCAACATATTTGGCAAAAGGCTAGGCAGATTGACTGATTGTTAAAGATGGGGTACTCTTTGTTAGAGCTAAGAAAAGGTTCCTGTTCAGAGCTACTGAGGTCATTAGGATAATGTAATGTATACTTCTCATAAATACGAAGTTATTTTGTTGTTGATGTGTCCTTTTTTCAACAGATCGACGTGATTTTTTGCATAGAAGTATATAGTTCATGGTCCGGACAGTGACATAAGCTACTTTTTATCACGGAAAAATCCCCGCTTGTAAGCGAAACTACTGACGAAGCTGGGTCCCCCATAGCACAGCATCATGCTGAGTGGAAGCCTTCTTGTCACAGTTACGACGTCCAACTGCCGACTATTTCTTTTCCGTGCTTTTAATTATAATTATATTTTCACTCCTCTAGCTCAAAAAGCCCGTCATTGTCCGCGTACCAAAGCGGGGATAAAATAGCATATTTTTCTTTTTTGTCTGTTACCTGAGCCTGCAAAAACGAAAAGGTAAGTAGAATAAGTAGAAGAGTTCCTAAGTAGAATAATTATGAATAAAGACTCGACTTATTAATGTTTCATAAAAAAAGAAGAACGTTTTATTTTTGAAAATGGAACTAAAAGCGGCGATCTCTTTGGTAGAATGCGTGCATTGCGTTGCGGCTACAGAATAAATAAATAAAAGTAAACTATTTGATATTCTATTCGATTATTTTATTTTCTCGCAATCGTAGTGAAAAGTAGAGTGTAACACACGGCGCTAAAAACACATTATAACTCGGTTTCTCGCTAAAGCTCGGGACTACCTCGTATATAATGGGTCATTTTAGCCACTTGTATAAAAATCTACTATTGTTTTGTTTTACTTACTATTCGAGCTAATTTGTATTTTTATATGCATATGTTTCTGTGACTATAAAACATTTTTATTTGTTCTTTCTTTCTTTCTTTCTGAAAGCTAATCTATAAAAATGTACATATATAAAATTATAAAGAGGTAAAATTTGTGAGTTTGTTCTTCGGAACTACTGATCCGTACCATAATTGCGTAACACACTATCTATCACAATCTGAATAATTTTGAAGCCGATTGCTAATCCATTGTTTCATATATTCGAAAAAAAAATCTGCTCAAGACGTCAATAACGCAATGAATGTTATTGAACTGTCAAAATGAAAGCTATTCCTACTGTTAGTGTGTTACGAATTACCCCGCTGCTTTCGAAAATTATTTCTTAATGGGAAGCTACAGTATTGCTGAGTGTCGTAGGATATGTTTTATGTAAAAACAAGAAATTTCATGTCGCTTAATTATTGATTTACTTTGTGCCTCTAGCATGCACCGGTCCTTATTGATTGTAAGTTGCTCACAATTCGTATATTCCATCGATTTTGTTATTCGTGGCGGTAATTGCCGTAGCTCTACCAGTCCGGGTTGTTTGTTTTAGTTTTATCATATATATTTTCACGCTTTCCTTAAAGTGGGTAAGCAAATGCTATAGGTTTTTTTTAATGTTATATTTAAACTGGAACGTTTGTCACTAACATCATCGAATCTGATAGACATGTGTCCCTCAAAACGCTCAAAATATATCCGCAACCAAAGAAGGTATATTCATTCAGTACATTTAATACAAGCTGCCCCAAAAAAGATCAAACCATAAAACTATAGAGGTATGAGGAACTGGGTGTAAAGTTCAATCATACTCTACGGAAAAGGGAGGATCCTCCGACCAGACGGGTGTCGTGTCTGATGGGCAATTGCCCGACGATTGATGTCGGGACGTTGTGTATATACTAGTTGCGCGGTAAACTCTGCTTGCGCGATGCAGGATTTTCCGTAACGTCAGTGTGACCTGTAGCTCGCATGTGGCGTTTGTAGATACCGCTACAAAACTAACCACATTATAACACAAAAAAATACTACCATTATCCTCACAGCCACACTTAACTCTGAAGCGACAGCCCAAACTGTGAATAAACTCAATAATTTAAACTTAACAGCGCTTTATATTGCATAACTTTATCATCCGAAAACACACTGAAATTCCAACTCTAATTCCAAAAGATAAGGTATAATTTAATTTGTTGAATGACGAGATAATTCATGTGGATAGTTTGATGCGACAGAGGGCGCTTGTCGCGAAGAGTCTCATTGACGTTGTTACAAAAGCGAATCTGGAATTACATGAAGTTATATCTCGTTTTGTGAGGGTACTAACAACACAATAATGTTCAACTTATGAAAGAAGTTACTTTGATTGTTCTATGTCATTTTTAGAGGGACTAGGAGAGCAATTTATGTTGTTTGTTCTTGAGTGTGCTTGTAAATTAAATGTGCAGCTGGAAAATACTGTAATCAAATGGATTAAAGCGAACATTGAAAAAAAAGGAAAGAAAATACGTCCATTTGCGGTAAACATGACGCAGAGAAAAATACACAAATACAAAAAAGAACGAGTTGGGGGAAAATATGCGTCACATCCACGCAAAGCGCGCAATCGTTCAGCATAATGCTACGACTCTATGCGAGACAGAGCCCTAGCGCTGGTTTTTAGCGACAGCCGGCGATGACGTGATGACGTCGACCAGTGCAGCATACGAAAATTAAAAATAACAAAAAAATAATGAATGAATGAATGGATAATGTTTCGAATTTTACAAGAAACTTTTTATATTATTTGTTTTCTATTATTGAAGTGAAAACTGAGGTGACGCTGAATCGCGTATACTCGGCTCCAGTCGTATGTTTTCATTCCTATAGTTTATAGTTTTCAGTATTTAAGTTATGGTCATGTTTAGTTTAATTTTAATTTGATTTGACATAATTTTGATTTAATTTTAATTTGATTTGATATTGATTTAATTTGTTTTGTTTGTAATTTATTTTTTATTTAATTCTAATGTAATATTGACTTTAGTTTTATTTTTGATTATGATTATAATTTTGATTGATTATTATTGTAATTTAAATTTTGTTTGGAAATTTGATTTTGATTGTAATTTAATTTCTGGTTTTGATTGTAATTATTTATTGTTTGTGATTTTAATGCTACTAACATATTTTTCTAAGTTTATTTTATACTAATACAATATGGATGTTTATTTTTTCCGATTTAAATAAATTGAATTGAATTAAATTGAATTGAATATTGTGGCCATAAGCACACACACTCTTTTTTTTTTGTTATCACGAGACTCTTGTTAAAGAATATTTTTCAAGTTGTTTTTTTTTTTTTGCATGTGTAAATAAGTCCTCTTCCTTAATTTTTTTATTTTGCTGTGCCCGACAGGGTCCATGATTGGTACACCTATGTTTACTTACCACCTAAGCACATTGTGAAATGCAATAAATGATTGACGATTGAGTATTGAACGTGCAGCAACCGTCAGTCATACAAACAATATGGATACTGTACCTACTGCAGACCTACCTGCATTGATAACTTTGATAAAGATCTTTTTTTTTAAAGAAGAAAACACCAAAATCTTATTTCTTTAGAAAACTCCTTATAAGATCGTCCTCAGACAATAAATAAACCATTTAACAATAGAGAGATCAAACGGATACTTTCATATAATATAATTCCTCCCTTTTTGTCGAACAATGCCTCGAAAGCTTTTGTTAAAGACCGCCTTTTTGACTGCCTAGTTATTGCAAGAAAGTCCAGACATTTAGACAATCTAAGAAGGTAATCTTGGAGAAAAAGATTCATTAAGGATAATTGTAATTTGACTGGAATATTTTTAATGCTGTAAGCGTACCCATATTTAATATCTTTTTAAATTGAACTAAGACTAATTAGATACTGTTTGAAAATAATAAAAACTATAACACATACATAATAAACTCACCTCTTATTCCCATGCGGGTAGGCAGAATCTACAGAACGCCACCTGCTACGAACCTTACATACTCCTTATGCCTCGTTTACGTTCATACATCTGGTCATACACGCACGCTGGTTGCGAGTATGTTATAATGTTTAGAAAAACTATAAATTCATCATTATGCACTTCAAGTGTAAACATTGGGAATATATTTTAAATTCTCACATAATAAATAACTTTAATGTTCTCGACAGCAATACCTAAGGAACCACAATTTTATATTTCCAGGTTAAGTGTGACCTTCAATTAAATAAGTTCAATTATAGTGTTAAATAATTCGTTAAAAATAATAAATTGTTATCGTTGAATACAACAACGAAAAAGGCAATAACTATTAAGTTTTAAAAAATAAAGTTGAAAAATATCGATAGTAAAGTAAAGTATCGACCTAATTAGAATACGATATTAGAGATTAAAAAAGAAATTTTAAAGCAATTAAATTCGTCAATTTAAAATTATAAGTCTGTGATTCAGTTCTATTAACCCCTAAAATAAAGTGATAATTCCTAAAGTATTGGGGAACTCCTACAGTGTTGGGGCTCTCGAAGTGTTGGGGACTTGCTAAAGTGGTGGGGACTTACTAAAGTTTTGACAACTAAAGTGGTTCTTACTAAAGTGAAGAGTGGCATTCGAAAAGAGAAGACTAAGACGAGGCATCAAGATGGCGTTCGCAGCAGCTCGTATGATTCTGAAGGACAAGCGGCGGAAGGCATCAAAGGAAGACTTCAGGGACCCGAGAAACAGAAGCAAGGTACAGATAAAATATTTTTAACACAATAATATTCAAAATTAGGATGAGATTTTTTTTAAAGAAATAATAATGATTTCGAAACCTATAGGATATATTTTTTACTGAAAAATTCTTCAGTGATTTTTCCTAACACTAAAGTCAAACAAATCTATGATAACAATTCCTAGAGTGACTTTCACTACACCAAAGTTAGCACAAAGTTTCAAAACACAATCCCGAAAGTAACATTTGGTGGTGCTAACGTCAGTAGATTTATTACCTAATTAGTAGGCAGCAGGTGCGTTTGCCAACAGTTTATCCAATCAGGTGGCAGGTAAATAATTAATTGCCTCGAGTACATAGAGTATAGGGAGAAGTTATACCGATGGTTAGTATGCATTTGAGATTCACGAGATTTGTGGTACAAATTAGTTCAGATGAGTGCAGTGTTAAACTCTAGACCAAAACGTAGGTAAATGTTGTGATTGTATTTCAGATTTAGATATGAATTTTACGGACAGGGTTCGTTGGAAATATTTTGACAGATGTTATAACTTGACATTTTTTTTGTATTTATATTGAAGAAATTCTTTGTCAGAAAATGTTTTAGGTCCCTTAAGTAACAACTTATTTTGAGGTATTTGCTATTTATTTACAAACCAACCAAAGTTTCTGTGAAAGCCAATTATTTTTAAAGAAGTAACCGTTGAGTTTCTTACCGGCTCTTCTCCATAGGAAACGGCCAATGGGGGTTACCGTTTTTGTGCTCACCAGTTGGCGCCACTGTCGAGTAAGGTCTTGTTGCAGTACTTTTATTTGATGTTTTGGATGTGTTTAATTACCCTTATATTCACAGTATGTTTATTTTATTACATTTTAAAACTTCAAATGAATATTTAGATTATAATGTTCCTAAAATTGGTAAGCATGAAGCAGACAAATCTTATTCTTCCTTCAAGTGCTACCAAATTGGATCCTAAGTTTTTACTTAAATCTTAAGCCATAATTAATCAAGAATGGCACAAACATTATAGCTAATATGAATCATTCGTTAAAATCCGTGATAAAAAATCCCGCAAACAGTGAACGTTCAGTACATATTTTGGCATCTAGAGACCTTACTCTACACTAGTACCTCTAGTGGTGAACTCAAGCGCGATAGCCTTCATTGGAACCATGCACCTAGCTTCTGACGTTTCATAAGTGCCTATGTTCGTTTAGGTGAAATAAAATATTTTGATTTTGATTTTGAAATTAAGACTTTATTGGCTATATTTATGTGGTTTATTCAAAAACCCATTACCCATTTAGGATGTCGACTGAATTCACCAACTCGTAATATTATTTATTTCAAAATCGTTTTAATCTACATCTGAATGTAGCAAAGTTAATCTCTTTCCATTGTTTTATACCATCAACATCGTTATTGTATTTTTTTTCGATTTCATCTGGATACTGTTTACATAAAAACGGGTTTTTTATAGAAATCAGTGGGCGTTTGAACGAAATATAAACGTAAAAAAATAATAGAGGCTTGCAGTGTATAATTTCAGATACGTTCATTAGTACGGTACGTTCGGAAATTGCTCATTAAGCCACGTCGAACTTCGCGGATAAATAGGGCGTCTGTCACACCGTTCTGTACCGAGTTTAAAAAAGAAAAAGTTTGAATAATGACTTGTTTTTGTGTATGTATTTGATTACCTATAGCTAAATAATAACAGAAGTACGAGTCGATCGAAGGTTAAGCTATGTTTGCCGAGGTCCAGGGATGGGTGACCATTCATTAGGTACATATCGAAAGCCCGGAAAGCACGTTAAGCCGTTGATCCCTGCTGTCATTTGTTGATCTTTGATCTTTGGTAATCAGAAGCCCATAAACTGGCAACCAGTCTTACCAAGGGGTATCGTATTACCCAGCAATTGAGTTTTGGAGGTCAGATAAGCAGTCGTTCTATGTAAAATACTGGTTTTCAGCTGCATTCAGTTAGACTACAAGCCAACCCCAACATAGTTTGGAAGAGGCTAGTTAGATGATGATTTAATAATGAATTGTTTTCTTAAAATAACAGAATTTAATCTGTGTTATTTTGTAATCGTATTTTGTTAAGTCTTTAGCATCCTAACTTCCTAACTATCCTAACTTCCTAATCCTAATCCTAACTAATATTATAAATGCGAAAGTAAGTTTGTTTGTTTGTTTGTTACCTTTTCACGCCTAAACCACTGAACCGATCATCCTGAAATTTTGCATATACGTTGTCAGGTATACAGAAACGGAAATAGGGTACTTTTCATCCCGCAAAAAAGTACTGTTCCGGAGGATGACAACAATAACGTTCTTATGATAATAGATGGCGCCACGTGTCTTTCGAATCATGATTGAATTATAACCCCAATTGATAGTCAAAGTCTAAGTTAACGCGAGCGAAGCCACGGGCAAAAGCTAGTAATGTTATATTTTCCACTGTGGTCACCAATCTGTTTGTCAAGCGTTATTGCTGTATAATCGTTCTCATTCACTTTGAAAACACAGTGGAAGATTAGGTAGAACTTAAGCTGATTACTTCATTATTTTTTCTTTTAACTTACACCCGCACCCTAAATGCGTAACACACTATCAATAACAATCTGACTTATTTTGAAGCCTATTGCAAATCCATTGGTTCATAAATGTTCGAAAAATTTGTTTGCTCAACAATGTAAATAATGCACTAAATGTTGTTGAACTGTCAAAATGAAAGCCATTCCTATTATTAGTGTGTGACACAATTACCCCGTAGGTTTCAGAATTAAGAATTTGAAATTGAGAACTTGTGAAACTCTATTTTAGCATTTATACTTACGAAGAAAGTAAAAAGTAAAAAAAAAATTGCTGTAAACGAACAGTAAGAAAATTTAAATTTGACGGGCTGCATTGAAATATTCTATAAAGTATTTTTTTTTTAAACTTAAGGTAACCCTTAAGTTAAAAAAATCTGTCTATATTTACAAAAAAATCATAATAAAAAATCGGAAAGTTACACATCGGTGTAACACACGGCTAAGTACCGCTAACTCGCTTGTTCCCAATCTCTGCACGGAATAGGAAATCATTATAAACCCTAATGAGTTTTCACCTTTAATGGTTTTCTCTTGTTACGAAAACTGAGTTACAGACCATGAATAAATTGGAGACTAAACAGTTTAAGGGTATATTTAGAAATAGCTATGTCATTAAATTGGTCAGAACTAGTAGGATTTTGTATAGCACTAGTTTCTGCCCGCGGCTTCGCCCGCATGGATGTTGAAAATTATCCCACGGGAACGTGCTACCGGGACAAAGTAGCCTATGTCCTTCCCCAGGATGCCATCCTTGCCAAATTTTATTGAAATTTGTTCAGTGGTTTAGGCGTCAAAAGGTGACATACAGACAGAGTTACTTTCGAATTTATAACATTATTATGGATAAGTAATTGAAAAGTTTGAATAAATAAGTTTTATGTATTTTGAAAAAAAACAGGCTTTTAATTAAAAATAGTTTAAAGTTAGATAGCAGGTGAGGTTGAGTATCAGTAATTTTCAGAGACCTACTCTGAAAGGAATAAACATAATCTTTTACGATTTAGCAGATATATCACAAATAATTACATTGCTATGTACAAGTACATCGAATCTGAAGTTCTGAATTGTCATTTGTACCAAAACTTGGACTGACAGACAACAAGCAAACTACATCTAACATCCATATTATTTATCTCATAATTATCAACAATTCGAACAACATTCGACCTTTACCACAACCTACGCCATTTTTCCCTATTCCAATTTAAGTCAGACTTCCAACAAGAATGAATACATTTTACCGAACTTTGAGCCTTCGGGATTCGAAAAGTCGACCGGATGGATCGCAACTGAACCGGATAAACGGCTGAATTGCTGGACCGGTACTTCGGACCAGCCGTATCGATTGCGGCCAGAGGGAAAAGATTGGAAGCCGGAGTTTGAGTACTTTAAAAGTGTCTAGAAGTTTGATTTTATGTTTTTACCTACTAGTTTTTGTATTATCTGTATTCGTTTGTGTGCATTCTGTGGTGTTTTGGTCTATCTTGACTGTATTTGAATGGTCCATGTGAACTCTCGGTTTTACGAACCTCATTTTTTTCCATAAAATTGACAATGTTTGTTGTGATGGCCACCCATTTTATTGTTACATCTTATTTTATGTACCTAAAGACATAAGGAAATAAACTTAACTTATTTACTCAAGACTTACTATGACCTCTAAGAGCCTCGCCTCTTATGGACGACGTTTTGGATTCAAATCTGGGGAAGTACCAATGCAATTCATAAGTACTTTCTGAGTTTATCTTGAATATTACTGACATCGATGACGGAAACACATCGTGAGGAAACCTGGACTTATAGTTAAACCTAGGTTGTGTCCAAAACTTCGTTTGCAAGTCACCTTAATTACCTAAAATAACAGCCACATTTTTATGAAGCTCTCCTGTATACGTTTGTAGTGTTGGTCTCAGCAACCAAAATATGTAGAGAGTCAGGCCTGGTACAGTTGTCCGTGTAGTCCGTGTCGTACAGTTACCACCTCCAACTAGGCATGATGCTTGTGCTAGCAGTGGGTTCATATCAAAAGTGCAACGGATGGGGATCGAACTCATGGCCTATCCCTCGTCCAGACCAGGGAGCCTAGATAAAATCCCTTTTCTGTAAGCGTTAACGCCAACGGAAATTCAAATTGTATGGAGTTGAAATTTGCTTACTACGTGACATTACGTATCTTTTCCGCAGGTAATGTCATTGCCATACATTTTGACGTTAGCGTCTGGCGTTAACGCTATCAGAAAAGTTTTTGTCTAGGCGTACTTAGCCGTTAGACGTCAAGCCAAATGTAAAATTACAGATATTAAAAATGGTCGTTGTATGGTCAGTTTTCGAGAAACTCCACTGACATTATTATAGGCTATATTTAGCTTCATTCCTAGAAGCTAAACATGCGAACTGAAATAATAAGCAGTAAGCAGTCTGTTGTTTTTCTATCGTAGCTTTCAGGCCTAGATAAAATGACATTCTATCAGCTTTAACTATAGTGGAAAAGTCAAAAATGTATGGGATTGTCATAAGCAGAGATCGGATGTTCGGATGCATATTACCCTAAATTTGAGATGTTGGCTAATATATAATGCGCTTTTGTATCGAAAAAATCTTAACTTTGACTAACACATACCACCTCTCCTCTTACACCCTACATACACATATTTGCGTCGGGGGTTAAACATTAATTTTAAATAAATATGTATCTGAATAGTTATGCAATCCAAGAAAGCCAGGGTTTTTTTTTAAATAAATAATATATTAGAAGTCACTTCCGTACTATACACCCGACTAGTTATGCAATCGCGGTGTTCTTGGTAACCTGGGATTTTTTTTTCAAAATATATATTTTAAGAAATATTTTAGATAAGATTTTTAAAGTTCATTTTTAGCTATGAAAGTATGGAAGCAGCTTTCCATACTTTCATAGCTAAAAATTTACTTTAGTTAAGTATGCATCCGAATATCCGATCTCTGGTCATAAGCTATATCGAAAAGCTAATGTCAATCCTGTTGAAAGTCGTTGTAGAAATACGAAACGCTTTGAAAGCGATTGTCAATTGTCTAAGCACTCTTCTGTGGCTTCTTGGCGTTTCTAGTTATACCATGACAAAACAATAACCTAACAGTCTGCCTAGCCTTTTCCAAACTATGTTGGGGTCAGCTTCCAGTCTAACCGGATGCAGCTTAATATTAGCATTTCAAATGGAATGACTGCCTATCTAACCTCCACAACCCAGTAACTGGGTAATACGATACCCCTTGGTAAGACTGGTTGTCTGAGTTTTGGGGTTCTGACTACCCGTAACGATTGTCAAAGATCTACGAAGGACAGTCGGGACCAAGGGCTTAACGTGCTTCTTGAGGCACGAAGGGGTCTTGATATGTTATGGATGGTCACATCCACGAACCGACCGTGGCAAGCTCTCAAGCGTAGCTTAACATTAAATCATGGTTGTTATTATTTAGCCACGAGCCCAATGACAAAACAATAACCGATAGGACAAAATAAAAGGCAAAATCAAAGAACTTGTAGCG
Organism: Dryobotodes eremita; assembly: GCA_917490735.1. Lineage (NCBI taxonomy): Eukaryota > Metazoa > Arthropoda > Insecta > Lepidoptera > Noctuidae > Dryobotodes > Dryobotodes eremita. The sequence continues at coordinate 18,441,450 of OU823254.1, forward strand.
ACATCTACAAACGTCACATGCGATCTACGCATCACACTGACGTCACGCAAAATCCTGCATCGCGCAAGCAGAGTTTACCGTGCAACTAGCATATATTCAACGTCCCGACATTAATCGTCGTGCAGTTGCCCACCAGACACGACACCCGTCTCGTCGGAGAATCCTCCTTTTTCTATAGAGTATGAGTGAGCACACCCTGTTCCTCATACCTCTATAAACTCGTCTCAGTTTGTTAAAATAATATATTACGTTTTGGATTAAAAGGAAGATGAAAGTTTTACCAGGAATCGCCGGGTTTCATTATATCGGCCTTTTTCTGAATTTAGATTCTGACCTACTAAGCTATGGTTTCCTAAGAAATCGGTGAACGGCCACACTGTAACGGCTTTCCAATTACAGATCGTTTTTTGACACCATAATGTCAAATACTGGTTAAAATGTCAGATTTTCATGACGGCAGTTATAATATGACGGAAGTGCTTTCCTAAGAAACCAACTTTATACAAAAATTATTTCGATTATGTCCCAATAAAGCTTGTTTTGACATTTGACAAAACTGTTTTTTTCAAGTTAGCGCACATTTTAAGTCATTGCTATATAGTTTTCCATTATTGTAGCTATTTCCTCGCATGCATTGATATATTATACTGAGATATTATTTTATTTGTTCCGATCACGGATGCGACCTACTTGCGAACATGTTGGCAATATTGACAATAGCACGTCTATTACAAGTATTTATTGTTGTTCACAAGTTATATTGTGTAACAATATATTGTTTTATTTATGTACTAGATCACTTTATCATTCTGTAAAGGAATTGTAGCTGATTCGATTTTGGAAACGAATGTGGGATTTTTACAGGAAACAGATTGGTTAAAGAGTGTCCGTTGAGTTTCTTGCCCGTTCTTCTCCATAGGAACCTACTAGGCTTTGGAATGGGCAACTAACAAAAATCTTTGAGACTGACGACCCCTTGGCAATTCCGAAGTGCCTGTAATTGGTTTAATTGAAATAAATGCTTTGAGTTTGAGAGATTTGATCTGAATATTAATTACAAGCTCTCTTAAATACAGTTTTATGTTTTCGTTTTCATCGCGTTTCGTTTTCTTTGAGCTCCGGATTGGAAGTGGTCAAAAAGATCATTTGAATGCAACTGTTCCTTCGAGTAGTGGAATACAACTGCACACCTTTTTTGAGTCTTTAAAATATAACATTGTAATAGTAGAATAGTACACAAGCTGCCGGAGGTTAGGGGTCCAGAACTCAAACTCAAAGCATTTATTTCAAATAAACCAATTACAGGCACTTTTGAATTGTCAAGGGGTCGGTCGGTCAGAAAGATGAAGCTAGTTGCCCATTTCAAAGCGTAGTAGGTACCTATGGAGAAGAACGGGCAAGAAACTCCACGGACACTCTTTTAAATCAAAATATTATTGCAAACAATTGGTTACATCATTCATGTTGAAATTATACATATGAGAACGATGTAGAAAGACGTGCACAGTAAAAGAATCCGTAATAAAAAAGATGAACACAAAAAAGAAATTAAAATAAGCCATGGCAGCTAAGAGATGACCAGTCCCTACTGACGGCGCCCGTACACGAACATGATGTATGGATCAGAATAATTTAACTAACACTGGTCTCAAAACGGAGAAGGGAAACGTCGTGAAGAAACCGACATGTCCTAGAGCCAAAAATTCGAATACACGTGACATCTACCAACCCGCACTGGGCCCGCTTGGTAGATACCGCTCCCTCACTGTATGCCAGCAGTAGGAACATTATAGGCTGATTGTGCTATACCACCAGATTCCCGAGTCGGGAAAAGTGTTATTGGCTTTTCCATCTGGAATTCCTCAGTAGCAGCCCGGGGTCTGGATTTGTGTCCGGTTGCTGGCAACAGGCTCGCCCCCTATTACATGGGACTTAAACATAACTGGCGAAATGTGGGTGTACTATAGGTACACCTCTGTCTAACCCTTTGGGGAATACAGGCGTGAAGTTATGTTGTGTATGTTATAATAATAAAATGTTTATGCCCAAAAATCTCTACTACTAATCCTATGTTAAGTGCCAGTAAATCCCCTTTATAGGCATGGGGTGACGAATACAAACAACTATCAAATTTCTTCAAGGACAAACATTCAATCTCGATAGTTTTCGTATTGTTTCCTTTACCACCGTTCCTATGGAGTTGGACTGGTATAAATCTTGCTTGGTAATATGCATGGGCATTCATTATTATGGTAATTTTGCTTAGTACTTATTTGAATTGAGAATCAAGTACACTACAGACTACTTGCAGTATTGTTTCTCCTTCTCTCTTAATTCATCCAAAGGTTTATTTATTTATTTATTTGGTACACCAACAGCAGTACATACAAAAAAATAAAACAGAACAATAGCATAATTAAAGTACTGGTATGTAAGCCTATTATAGGTATACACAGCATTCACCATAGAACAACATCGTAATTAACTAAACGGAAAAAAAATATAAAGCTTATAAAAACATAAATTGCAATTAGAAATTAAAATTAAAAATGAGTGACATACAAAATGCCACCACAAGAGGTGGAAGGTGAAAGGGTATGAGTGTGAGTGATATCTATCGTATGCACTCCCGTACCTCACAGACTGATCTTCTAAACTTATTAAGTGACACACCGTGTAAGTCGGTTTCTGATGATTTACAAAAACTGTTGAAATTTCTGCACATTCGGAGCAAGGGAGCGTTGAGACCAAGATTGGATTTGCGGAAAGGGATATGAAACAGCCTGGTGATGGGATGTCTGGGAGGTTTTGAAGGGACGGAATATTGGATACGCTCAACAAGATCGCTACATTTTACAAATCCGTTTGCAACTTTGTAGAGGAAAATTAAATCACGCGAACGGCGACGGTCTCGCAGGGTCTTTATATCGAAAAAGTGTAAGCGCTGCTCATACGGACAGCGATGGCAAATTTTTTTGGATATAAAGGCTAGATGTTTAGTAAATGCTCTTTGTATTCTCTCTAATCTTAGCGAATGAACTGCATAGAACGGATTCCAGGCAACACTAGCGTATTCCAACCGACTTCGCACCAGGGTATTGAACAACACTATTCTGGTCTTTGTCAGTTGGAAGCCCCGCGTGTTCCTTTTTACAAAACCCAGCATCTGTGCCGACTTCTTAACAGTGTCGTTGATGTGTGGCTTGAAACTTAGTCCATCGTCGACCAGAACTCCTAGATCCCGTATTTCACATACCTTAGACAAAGTGGTGTTGCACAGTGTGTAGGTAGTAGAAAAGGATGACTTTTTTTTTGAGAAACGTATAAAGAAACATTTTCGCGCATTTAAGGTCATATTGTTAGCTATGCACCAGTTTTCAATATTTGTTAAGTCGCTTTGCACGAGCTTAGTATCTAAAGACCCCGTGATCTTCCTATAAATCTTTAAGTCATCAGCAAACAACAAAGCTTGACAATGCTCAATTTGACTTGTGATGTCATTTACAAATAACAAGAACAAAACTGGGCCGAGATGGGAGCCCTGTGGGACTCCAGAGCGTACATGAAATTCGTAAGAGACATAGCCGTTGATAGCAACGAACTGAGAGCGGTTTTTGAGGTAGGACGCAAACCACCTCAGCAGCGATCCGTGGACACCACTAAGCTCGAGTTTTGCTACCATGAGTGGATGGCTCACCTTGTCGAATGCGCTGCTGAAGTCCGTGTATATTGCGTCGACTTCGTGTCGACTATCGAGCGCTTCAGATATGTCGGATAAATATCGTACTAGATTGGTCTCGGTAGATCGCCCTACTCGGAATCCATGTTGGCAGTCGGAAAGCTTAGTATCCAAGTAATTGGTAATGATGGGGCAAACGAGACGTTCAAAGAGCTTAGAAAAACAGGATAGGATGGAAATTGGCCTGTAGTTTTGGATGTCGCTGGAGTCGCCTTTTTTGTGCACAGGCACGATACGGGCCTTTTTCCATTCGTCAGGAAATACTCCCGACTCTAAGGATCGATTAAATAAGACAGACAGTGGCCCTGCAAGCGCTCTACCACATGATTTCACAAAAACTGGTGGAATAGAATCAGGACCGGCACCCTTGGTGGTATCTAATTTTTTTATTTTAGTTAGAACTTCTTGTGAAGTAAATTTTATATTACTTAGCACTCCAAATGATTCTTGGACATCTGTTGTTGCACTACTATTTGAGTCGGTAAAAATCGATGAAAAATGAGAAGCAAAGAGATTTGCTATAGCAGTTCCATTGTTAGCTACTACATCATGCAAGTGCATTATGGCTGGAACCGCTGATTTATTATTTCGTTTGTTTTTAATGTAGCGCCAAAATGCTTTAGGATCTTTTGTTATTTCAATCTCAATATGGTGTTTGTAATCGCTGTAGTTTTGGTTGATCATTGTATGACAACGGCTTCTAAGTAAGTCGTAGCTCAACTTGTCTCGAGGATTATTGTATTTACGAAATTTACTACGATACTTCTCTTTTTCAGATAGTATTTTTATGAGCGCTTTACTAAACCAGGAAGGATATTTTGAATTTTTGTAACTGTGTTTCGGTATGTGCTGGTCGATCAATTTTTTTAATTTTGCATAGAATATAAAAACTAGGTCATTAATGTCGTCGGAGTGTGAAAATTCTAGTTGCCAATCAATAGATTGTAGGTCTGACATGATTTTTGCGTAATCACATTTGTAGAAATTAGGGCGAATGTTATTCCGTGAGCGTAAACATTTTGTATTTCCCTGTGATATTGAAATGAGCAGTGCAGGGTGTTTAGGATCAAGTCTAGTAAGAAGGTCAGAGGTATGGGACGCATGAAGATTGTGTATATTGCTTATAACTAAGTCCAATGTTCTATCGTCAATGTTACAAACGTAATTAAATTGTAAAAGATTGTTAATTCCTAAAAAGTCAACAAACATATCCCCTAAAGTGTTGTTATAGTTATTAGGAATAGAATGGTTTTGTCCATCTATAGATGACCATTTAATAAATCCAAGATTAAAATCACCGAGGATAAGAACATCTTCAATGTTGTTTATAACATTACTGACATTATTCAGAAATTTCGACAATGACTCTGCTTTTATTGGAGGAGGCAAATACGAGACACATATAGCTATATTTTTTACAATGTTATTAAATTTTAATTTGACTGACACCCAAAGGTCTTCGTTATTACTCTCCCAGCTGTAGACTCTAGCTGATGGAATATCCCGTGAGACAGCTAAAAGAACTCCACCGCCATCTTTTTTAGCATTATTGTGGCAAATTCTATCGCGGCGGTAAACAGTGTACCTAGAATCGAACAACTCACTGCTCAGGATATTTGAATTCAGCCAAGTCTCAGTAAAAGCTATTATTTTATAATGATTTAATAAAGTATTATGGTACAGATCATTTGTTTTTGTTCTTAAACCTCTTACATTTTGATAGTAAATATCGAACATTGTGAATATAATTATAACCAGAAACTTTGTCTGAGTAAGGGGGGAAATGGTAAGCTGTTGAGCTATTCATTGCTTTTGAGTAATGATAAGCTTTCCAGGTTGCGAATAAGAACAGCGGCGTGAGGCACATCTTTACGAACAAACACTCGTCCATTTCGAACCCAAACAAACTTATAGCCCAGCGCCTTGGCCAACTTCCTAGTGGCAGCGTGTAGCTGCTTGTTAACTGGGCACAAATGCTCCGAGACGTACACCGGCGTTTGATCTCCTCCTATTCCCAGGTGTTTAGTGTTGAGCTTGTCTTGGGGTTGTTTTTTCTTGTTAAAGTTCGCTACTGATGCTATCAAGCTATCGCGGAGCCGAGGAGTTCGTACTTTAACAACCATAGGACGGGGTCTATTGTTGTCCGGATTTAATTTGGCAACTCGTGTAGCATGAAGGATATCACCATCGTCAAGTTGTTCTCCTACTGTTTTTGCTAGTTGTATTACAGTGGTGATAACGTTTTCCGCCTTGTATTCAGGGATCCCGTTGATTTCAACATTGTTCGTGCGAAGACTCAAGGTTGTCTTCCAAAGATCTTCGCTTTTAACGATAAGGCCGCCCATTGTGTCACCCTATGTAAAATTACTACATTTATATCTGTTATTTTGATGACACGTACTCAATAAAGAGTATTATATTCGATTCTATTCAAGTAGTCAAAACGGTTTTGTCTGTTGTAGAGTGAACAGTTTTGTTTTACCAAATCAAAACATTTTTTTTTTGTGACTGTGTGCGATAACTTTGATTTCATAATGTCAGACAACTTTGATTCATGTCCGCGCATAGCCTTAGTCAAAGGCTACTGGGTCTATCAAATATATTCACAACGGTTGGTAATTAGTATCTCATTTGCGTTGTTATAGTGAATTAAATCAGTACATTTTAATGACGAGAATCCAGAAGGCCAATTCGCGTACTTAAAACTTGTCAAAAGTGTAGGTAACTTAGAGGTAGGTATTTTTGACAGAATGAGACCGAGGGCCGGTTTCATCATACTGTGTTTATTTTAAATGTCCCGTTATGCCATTTGATGGATTGTCTCACTACGTGCAAAGGGCAACTGATAGAAATCCAACGACTGACGAAACACGAAGTCTGCGAGGGATATAAAGAAAATAGTTGTACTGTACATTAGGAACTCTCTCATAGCGTAAATATGGGTAAAATAAGAAGAACCACTTCTGGCTCCCACCATGGGCCTAAACTAACAAGTCACAGTGTGTAAGCAGAAAACCGTTCCGTTTATTGCATGTTCAGTTATTAGCAGTTCCGTGGCGCATCCGGCTAATATCCGGCAGAGGAGGCCGCACTTCCGAACTGACGGACGGCCCACCGCGTTGTATGAAGAATAGGAAGCGTGGCTTATGCTTTTGTGTAATATAGCGCTACTTGGAAAATATGTCAATTTGAAAATATGCCAATTCGAAAATATGCCAATTTAATAAGTAGGTAATATATTTAATATTACGGAGATAAATCAGGTACGCTAAGTATAAAAAATGTGTGCAGTTGAGGGACCTCCGTCAGAAACGAAGTTCCTTATGCGATACTCGCACACACACACACACACACTTGTTTATAATAGAAAGAGAGAGAGAATGAGAGAGAAAGTCGCATGGAGGGCATAAGGCTTTTTCCTTACGTGACGATTTCGACCAGTCAACTCCTACCGCCAGCCGCGTTAAGAAACGTCGTTCCATGAATAAAAAAAGAAAACTTTTTTTTATTTTTTTTATTTTCTGCATTGGCTGTTGCATTCTTGTGTGGACATATAACAATTATTAATACAAGATTTTCAAGCACGATTAAGTGGCCGAATTCTGGTCGAAGCTATAAAAGGGAATCATTGATAATTATTTAATGTGATAATAATAATTTAATGTATTCTGTATTCAGAATTGAAATTGTATGTACATAAATAACAACTTACATCTAATTAATTAAACTAACCTAACTAAAACTATTCATAAACTAAAAAATGGCGTCAAAAAAACTCCTCCGCATCGCTGTCGACTGGTAATGTACCCAAAAGACTGGCGGCATTGCCACGTTGTATGGCAATGCTTATTAATGGCAATGTATTCTGAAATTAAATATTGGCACACCAAATGTAATGGTAGAATGTAAATGGGTCACATTTATAATAACATCATACTACTTTGTACACCTACATTTTGGCAAATAAAGTATCATTATTATTATTTATACGACTAAGAGGAAGAAGCGCGATTATAGCAGTATTCTTTATCTAATCTCACATGCATGATTGTGCAATGAGACAACGAAATTAAATTAATAATAATAATAATAGGCTTTTTAAATGCTAAAAACCTCCACAATCGCGAGATATGCAGTCTCAGGGAATATTTCTTAGAGGCCGACGTGGGGATGCATCGAGATGTGGTCAAAGTGGACAAGGGCCTCACCCCGCTCTCCTTGGCTAAAGAGAACTGGCGCAAGCCAGTAGTGCTTGACACTAATGATCGCATGGAAGTATGGCAGAGTAAGGAGCTTCACGGACGCTTTTTTCGGGCCCTACATGGACCCGATATAGATCAACTAGCGTCCGTAGCCTGGCTGCGTTTCGGTGATCTCTTTGGAGAAACCGAAGGTTTTGTCTGTGCAATTATGGACGAAGTTATGATGACAAACAACTACCGGAGATTTATTGTGAAAGACGGCACGGTTGACATTTGTCGGGCATGCCACCGTCCAGGTGAATCAATCAGACACATTATCTCCGGATGTTCTAGTCTAGCTAACGAAGAATACTTGCATAGACACAACCTTGTAGCCAGGATTATCCATCAGCAACTTGCTCTCAAATACAGCCTTGTAGAATCGGAAGTGCCGTACTACAGGTATGTCCCCGACCCAGTTCTCGAAAATGGAAATATCACATTGTACTGGGATCGATCCATCATCACTGACAGGACTATTGTTGCCAATAAGCCTGATATAGTGGTGGTGGATCGATTAGAGTGGCGTGCAATGATTGTTGACATAACGGTCCCACATGACGGGAACCTCGTGAAAGCCGAGAAAGATAAACAAATCAAATATCTTGACTTGGCTCGCGAGGTTGTCGACATGTGGGATGTAGACTCAGCGATCATTGTACCGATAGTCGTGACAGCCAATGGATTAATAGCCAAGAGCCTCGACCAACACCTGAGGAGGCTCTCGTTGGGTAGCTGGATCAAGGGCTTGATTCAGAAGGCGGTACTTTTGGACACGGCCCGCATTGTTAGGAGGTTTCTCTCTCTGGAGCCCTGACCGCCGGTAGCTTGGACCCTGTTCCCGATACCGGTGGGCCACTATTTTTTATATTTTTATATTCTTTTATATTCTAATATTTAAAAATATAATTTATATGTATATATATATATGAAATAAAGGAAATAATAATAAAAAACTTAATTTCAGACTATAAGGTCCATAATATAGTTAGTATTTTGGTGTTAGTAACAATGGTGCTTAAATAGGTAGGTTAGTATTGTTAGTTTTCACAAATTATTTATTTATGTTGACCTATGATTATCTCCACCCCGTATCTCTGAAAGGGACTGTCAAGGATGCTATTGTCACTACCATGCAAGCGCTGTAGTAAGGAGGCCGCTTTCTTTCGCATGATGGCATGGAAGCCATCTGTGTGAGCCTCCGCTAACATTCCTGAAGCACTACAACGCCATGGCAGACCCAAAATTATCCTAAAAGCATGATTAAATTAAACACGCAAAAATTAAAAATACAACGAAAGAACTTTTTATAATAGGCAATAGGTATCCGCCATGATAAGTCTAATTTAATAATAATAATAATAATCTTTATTACACTAGAAAGTGGTTACAAAATAGTGTGAAGTCCCTGACTCCTGTGCTAAGTGATGTACCTGTGTTACAAGAGCCAGAATAAATTCCTATAGATTTCCTACGAAATCTATAGGAAAACCTTTATGCGATTTCTGACTTTTATAGTACTCAAACCTCAGTTGGTCTAATAGAGAGTTTTGATCCTTGTATAATAAGAAACAGGATCGATTGGCACCAATACAAGATTTTGTGAAAATTGCACATTTTTTTGCTGAATGCACAATTTAAAAAATAAACTGTAAATGCAGATCAAACTATCTCAAAAAGTTAAGGACAGTCTCCTAAGATCGTTTTCCTATAGCTACAACGGTTAAGGTACCTGTCCTTACTGCCCAATCTCAAAAATCCACCCTGCTTATTCTTTCTACACGTGTCCTCTACAACTTTTGCCGCTACCGCATCTACCCCCCCAAAATTAAACAAGTTGGAAGATTTATTTGTTTCCAGAGACGTCCCTCGATCGTGATCCAATTCGATGATCAAGAAAATGAATGATATATCACAGTAATTAGTAAGGATTTGTGAGTTTCTTGTGGCAAGTAAACAGTATCGGACATATTGGAGGATTCGGAGAGAAACCCATTTGATTGATAACTGTGCTTTGTAAATAATTGGTATTGGAAGGCAAATAATGTCCTGTTTACTTCTAAAACATTCAGGAATAGAAAGGTGGACTAAGCGTTGGGATTCCTTTTCAGTAGTTTTTTTATTACATACTGTTAATACAGGTGCATTTTTATTTTGTACCGTTAAACCAGAAATGGTTGATTTTATGATTTTAGTTATTGGTAAAAATCTAACTGGCAGACAAGCTCAGCCTAAACCATTCCTAAATATGCCCACTATAGTCTCAGCTTGCGTTTGCAGAATTACTTGTTTGACGATAATGAGCTCTAATTCGTCATTTTTGCCAATGGGAGATCCCGTCGGACGCACGGCTTGTTACTCAATAATTATGTAAGGCATTTTACTTATCTCTCAAGTCGTATCAGTGCTGATACGACATATCAGAAAATTTTTGTTTTTGTGTTTTGTCCCACAGCTTGGCAAAGGTCTCCCCCACAGCTTTCTACTTTTCCCTGTGTGTTGCGTTATGCCGTGGAGACACTTCTACGAACCCCATTAGATAATAAAGGTGAAGTTGTTATGTTTTTCTTCATTGTTTTTTTTATGTTCAGGACTCTAAACATTGAAACAAAACCGTTGTGCCTATTTTGGGGAGTAACCTTTGGAGTGTCCCGTAAATGTCTGTTGGGATGTCGTGTCAAATAACAAACTTCGAGTGACACTGACACTGACAGTTGACACTCGTTGACATCTAACGTCAGGAGACTGTTTCGAAAGAGTGTTCGTTTCAACAGCTACTCTGTTTAAATCTAGTCTCTGTACTATCAAGTTTTTGTTTCACGAGGGGAAGCCAGGATGTTTTTACTCCTGATTCGTACTTGAAGATTATTCTTAAAGTTCCGGATCAGTTTTCATTAATTGATTTTATGTTTTCTATAAGTGGAAACGCGACTATAGCTAATAACCAATTTTTCTGGAAATGTTTGGTTTCCTTAAGCCAGAAAAATGCTTATAATCCCACACGTTAATATCCTTATCAAATAATAAAAAGGATAACTACCAAACATCAAAAAATGAAACTCGAACAAAACAAGCGTAAGTTCCTACTGTCAACATAACACCATAACTTTGTCAGTGTCATGACTATTTTGACAGCTGTCATCCATTGGGAACATGAGGGATGATAGCGGGAATGCCTGAGGGAATCGCTCGCTATTGAATTGGAAATTATACGAGTTACCGTCTTTGAAATGTAATAAAAAGTTATGTTTGAATGTAACATAAAAACGAATGTGATTTTGATGATGTTCATATGGTTGGAATTTTTCTGTTTGATTTATTGGAACATCGGCAGTTAGGATAAAGACTGAATCTAAAATATGGTTGGAATTTTTCTGTTTGATTTATTTGAACATTGGTAGTTAGCTAATGTTCGCAATCAGCCCAGTATGTAACCCACGCATATTATAGCTCGCACCTCTGAGAAAATACGCGCCTAATCGTGAAAGATATAAGAATAATAAAATACGTGTGCTACCTGAGTCCTAGTATGTAAAAGATAAATTCCGCATATAATTACTCAAGTCATACAAATACAAAAAATACAAATACAAAATAGTTTATTATGACAAATAGAAAATTACATTATATTTAAACGTGTTTGGAGCTTCTTTTTAAGCAAACAATGTCTGTATTAGAAGGCTCCGCTCTTTCGCATGGTTGTAATTTTTTTTTTGGTCTGTTTTCATCAAATGACCTCTCCCGCTCTGGTTGGAGCGGAAGGGCGTGTCACACTCTTACTGACTAAAACCCACCCGTGTTCCTTCATTTGCCTGTGCGCCAGGGCCACGGTAACTCTTTCGAACAATCTGCGACATCGTTGTACTAACTAGGGTTAATATAGTGTACTTTGACCTTAAGGGTAAATATGTAACGCCAGTACATTTTCAGTACATGTCATCATAATCATCATTGGACTTGTTACCCCCACTGCTGAGTATATGCCTCCCCCCGTTTTTGATATATTCCCAAGGTCTGTGCGAGTCTCATCCAGATCTTTCCAGCGATATTTTGTAGATCGTTCACCTGGCTATTGGTCTGCCTAACACTGCTTTTACCGTTTCTCGGCAACCATTTCGTTAGGGCTCTGCTCCACTTGCCATCACTAATTGCTCAAGTTATATCATACTATCTACTCAGCCTGCTGCATCTAGTGAAACTGGAAGCTAACCCCAAGACCAGGACAATTGGAAAACGATTTTTATTACAGGGTCATTACACACGCACGTTCGCACGTTGTACAAGAGACGTAAAAATTACTTTATTCAAGTCGTACTGCCAGACACTGTACACGTGCGCGCTATGGGTGAATTATACGCATCGCGCGTACAGTGCCCTTCGCGTCCAATATAACAACACCTTCAGGGGAATGCTGGGGCTGCCGCGGTGGTGCAGCGCATCTGCCATGTTCGCAGAAGCGCGCACACAGGATTTCTTCGCTGTGATGCGCACGCGCTGCGCTTCATTGTTGAGTCGGATACGGATCACCTCTAACGTTCTCCTGAAGACTTTGTCTGAACGGTGGGATTCACCAATGCTGCAGGCATGGATGGGGTGGCACTCTCTTTGCAACAGAAGATGAGTGGTTCTCCTTTCATGCCCGATTAGTTTAATATTTTACGTACTAACATTTTCTTTAAGACTGTAATACTAACAAAATGGAACCTGATTTCCGAAATAAACGTTTATTATTATTATTATTTTCAAGATTTTCGCATATCTCGGGACTATGAGGTCCCGGACCTTTGGTAGGCATACGAGGGGCCGAAGCCAACTCGCAGAGGCCCGTTAGAATTCTATAAGTAAAGGAAATGAAGCACAAGCCGGCGATTATCCCTGTATACACTGTGCAAGTGCACCCAAGGACAACCCCCGGTTGATGTTGGACTATTGCAGGATATGGAACAAAAGATATTGGACTATGGGTTTCTGTGGCTAAGATGGACTGGTTACCAAGAACTATGGAAAGGCTATGGCCCCTGCTTGACCAATGTTTTATATATAAAATACACGGATAAAATGGCAGGGGGTGACTTGCACACTCAATAATGGGCCCCCGGAAACCGTTTATTATTATTATTAGCTTTTCGTATCTCGCTCTTGCATTTTTATCAATCCTTCCGTGCAATGGAGGCGAATACGGTTATTTTTATAACTAAGAGATTATTTTCGAACCCTTTCAATATGGGTATATATTTTATCTAACTTATTTTGTCTGCTTTATGCAATAAAGGTGTTTAGTGACACTTTGAAACATAATCAGCCTATGTTCCCACTACTGGGACACAGGTTTCCTCTCCGTGAGAGGGAGTGGGGCGTAATCCACCACGCGGGCCCAGTGCGGGTTGGTAGATGTCACATATCTTCGAAATTTCGGTTCTATGACATGCCGGTTTCCTCACTATGATTTCCTTCATCGTTTTGAGAGCAGTGGTGATAAAATTATTTACACAAAGTAAGGTGCCTGTCTGGGTTCGAACCTACGACCTACAACTCGGAAGTCGCAGTGGTTACCACTGAGCCAACACTGCTCCTCCATCTCTGCTCCATCGCCAAAAATATGTTGAACATGAACTTTGTAGTTTGACGGCTCTAAATACTTATTTCATGATTTTCCGTTTAAAAACGAATGAATCGGAGCAATTGTTTATATTCCGTGTATTTTTCCAATAAAATGAAACACAACACCATGTTGAAGGCTGCCTTAAGCTTCAGGTCTATAATTTAGACCTGTAATCTATTTGTCCATCAACTTGGACAGTATCTAATTTACTTCAGTTTCTTACATTTTTAATTGTTTCTTGTTACTGTAACAGCTTATTACGTTAGACTTGAAAAGTGTTGTGCCAATGTAACCATAATACACATTGTAGAATTTTGTGCTTGCGTGGTTTCACTAACTTTTGAGTTGGTTAATATTTGGTTGATTTGGAATATTAGACTGGTTATGGTTTGATAGTGGGTTTACGATCACTGGTTCATCATCACCAGCCTACATTCGTCCACTGCTGGACGTAGGCCTCTCCTAGTGAACGCTCCTGAGCCCGATCTTCGGCTCTCCTCATCCAGTCTCTGCCAGCCGCCCTTCGCAAGTCGTTACTCTAACTGGCCGGCGGGCGTCTCACACTACGTTTGCCTAAACGCGATCTCCACTCTAGAACTCGTTTTCCCCAACGATCACTGGTTGAGTGATACGAAATAATTATGGTTTAAAAGTATTTTAATACTAAAGTTATAATTACACAATGGTAAATCTATGTTAAATTAGCACTGAAAGATGATTTGATTTGGCTTGGTTTGAGTTGCGCGATTGGTAGTCGAACACGTACTAACAGGTAATAATTACGAAAAATACACCTATCGAACACATATTAAACTAAGAACATTTTTTTTAAATTCATTCTTTCTTTTTCAATCAAATTTAGAACTTCATTTTGAATAAAGGAATAGGTAGGTATGTTTTCCCTGAAGAACATCAAATTTTCTTCCAATTTTTAGACGCTCTTGTATATTATTATCAAAGTAATTATAAATAGCTCTTTATTTATTTAATTATCAAATGTCAAGTTATATAATCTGTCAAAATATTTAGGGAGCCTTTCAATGTGATGAGAAAGTTATCTCGGTATTAGTTATATAGGTAGGTATATTATTCAAAACGGTACCAAAAAAAAAACATTTATAACGAAAAATAACTCAATTTTGATAGGACACATTGCGCGAACAGTACGAAGAACATTTTCCCAAAACGTTTTCAAACAAATTAGGAGGAGGAAAAACTCATTTCCTCATACAAGGTTTATGCCAAAGGACAAAATATGAATAAATAATAATATTCTAACGGAAGAAAATTGTGTGGGCAACGAAAACTCTTTGCAAGGAAACTTGGAAAATTGAAGATTTGAACCGATTTTGTAGGATCATAGTGGATTTACTGTCCTAACTTTAGGTAGACTGATATTGGAAAATGATATAGTGCCTACGTAATGCATATTTTATGGGACGTCTCTAAGTTACTTTGAGATTTCATGGTAAATGAGAATATTTTAGTAATACAGGTACAACGTTTAACAGAATATGAAAAACGATTACATTAAAGCGGCTCTCTAGAGATCTTTTTGTTTTATAATGTTCGATTTTATCATTTCTATCGTGACGACTCTATCGTGGACGTCCTTATAGAAATATAATGAAGACACTTTTAAATTTTTCGTCCAGGATAACGTTATAACGTATGGGCGTACGTATTTCCATACATTTTATGGATGTGGACGTGGAAGTGGACGTCCACAATAATATTGTCACGTTAGTAATTATAAAAACGCATAATTCTAATATTTAATGGCCTAAAATATAAATTGGATAATAATGTGTATGTCTTTCCATGTATTTTATCGATTAAACAGGTTTGAATCATCAAGTTTTTTATTATTTACTTACGGAAACAAATCAGGTTAAGAAATAAAGACTTCAGCTAAATAAATTATTATTTTGTTGAATGTGGATTCATTCAAGACTTCAACGAACATTTCTTTGTTGGTATTTAACCTTTCTGTTTCAGGTGTTCCAGTGTTATAACTAAACCACTGAAGACTTTTAACGCTAACTTGCACACTGACATCAGCCATTACCGTTCTGTGCCGAATTATATATTTCTGTTGTATATATCTGTTGCTGATCGTCTTGGCAAATGCTTTAAATGTTAATATAGTGCTCTTTACATATGTTTTACAGTTATAAGTATCAACGGGACCTATGATTCTTATGATTGTGTTTAAATCTATAATGTGACCCTTGAAAGTTTTTTCTAAGTGCGTTATTTTTGACAAAATCTTCATGAGATTGGAAACTTCTTCAGCAATTCGTCTTTTGGAGCCAAAACTTAGTCTGCAAGTAAAATTCTTAAATAGAACCTAGTTTTAATTTCATCTGTTTTCGGAACTAAAACACTTCTTCAGCACAAAACTACTTTTGTCAAACAAAGCGCACGAAGTTTTATCTAAATTTTTCTTGATTTTCCTCACAATTATTTGTAAAGAGTCACTTAAGTGTTGATTGTGAACTATCTATCTTGCTTCCCTCTGGCGGTATGACAACTACAACTCACTGTTTTTCTGAATTTTCTATTTACACAAACGAACAAATTGCTTGCATTTAAATGTTATGTGTTTCGGAGCATAATTTGGTCCTTTGAAACGCAATTCAAGAAGTCAATTGCAATGATATTGAGAAAAATAACTCATGAGGAAGTGAACATGAATAATAATCTTCCACTTGGGAGCTTTTAAGATCATACTTAGGACCTTTTAGTACAAGAATTCTGATAATAATATTTAAAGGTATCGTTTTCTGCTTTTATTTTTATAGGTCCTAATATTCGTCTTTTAATATTGCCAAATTCGTGAAGTGCCTTCAAAATACCAAGTTTAGCTCCCATAAATGTGCATAAAAACGTTTGACTAACTGTTTCCTGTGTGCTCGACCAACAAGATTAGAAATGCTGCACTAACTGTCTCCTTCTTCTAATACTATGCACATAGATGCACAAACAAGCTGTTTAGATGGTACAAAACGGTGTTTAATGTAAATTATTTCATATTGATGTTGATGATGGATTGCTGGTCAGACAGAATAACTATGTTTTTGGGATTTAGTAACAAATGTTGATACAGTAGGATCTTAATAGAGAAATAAAGCTTTTCAATAAATAAAAATAATGAAAGATGAAAAGTTCCTTGAAAGATGAAAGGAAAACTAAAAAGTTTCAAGAATGTACCTAGTAAAAACATGAGTTTTTAACGACCAAATATTACGTAGCTAGAAAAACTGTTATTAGCGGTACTTTAGGGAACGATTAAAAGAAAATTTGAACAAAACATCCCTTTATGCACTAAATCATCTCAATGTGACAATTACGCGGCTCATGAAGACATTAATGCCCTAAAAATGGCAGTAAAATCATATAAAAAAGAATGGCTTTAAATAAAATTTTAAGGGGATAAATAATAAACGTTAAAAGTTAAAAAAGAAACATTCTGATGAAAATAAATTTGATGATTTACCTACAATTATTTAGCCTAGATGATCACATCTAGGCTACATCAGGCTCCTTTCATGAGAAGGGAGCGTTGAAAATGTATAAAGCGTGAAAAATAAATTGATAAAAATTGTGATGATGAAGCAAACATTTCAGCAGACAATTATGATTATTTCTGGAAAAACTGACACTTATGACATTACTTTTCTAAAACTGATATAGATAACAATATTTCTTTAGAAGAAATACAAATCATCAGTCATTTTCAGCATTCCTGACGCAAACTCGGAAACATCGGTATCAATAACAGAAATGATTGATGCAGAAATACATTTCGATGTCACAAAACTTTTCATTGACAATAAAAAAGAGAAGAAAGAAAATATGAACAGCAATTTATCAAACACAACTTTGAAAACGTTATTGAAAGGGACCGAGTTGCAGCGAACGGTGACCGTTTTACAACCTCGCAAATAGCTTGTTCATTCAGCATGTCAATCTTCTTGGTCGTTGTGACAAAAGCTGTGTGTGCTAGTGTATAGGAACGAATGTTTCTTCTTGCAGGCTCGGAGCGCTAGCACCAGTAGCTTTAGGAGTGTAAGTCAGGTAATGAAACGTAAATGCTTGATCACGCCTGTCCATTTTCAATATTGAGCATTTGATTTTATTCGGCAATGATTTTTATGGCCTTTGATAAGGTTTATGTCTTTTTTGATCAAAGTTTTAGTAAGAGGTGGCAACTAGAATTTGTGTTTTACATCTTTACTTACCTTTAATTTTACTATTTTCTTATTTAACCTTTGTTTTACATAAAAAGTTTTAATAACTTTAATATTATCAAGAGTATACCAAATAATTCACATTCATAGCCATGAGGCTGTTTCTGTAGAACCTTATGAATCGAAATAAATTCCATCCCTTTTTACAGACATACTCTAGCAATATACCTTTATCTTTATGGATACTTTCGGTAATTTTATTAGTTTCCTCAATAATGTCTGTTTTCAAATTTGTTCCTCCTAATCCTTTGGGTCAGGATACTTGAGCCTTATCTAATTGAAAGTGCGTTTCCTCCTGGACAAGTTTTACCTTTTCAATATCTATTTTTGAACCAATGTCTAGTATTCTGTTAAAAGTTTGATCACTTTTAAGTATTTAATAAAAATCGCTGCCAAAATTCTGTCATGAGTCATACGCGTAATAAATTGTAGTTTGTTTTAGCAGTAGCCCATCTTCATCAGCGTAGATTCAGAACTGCGAACGGTAAGTGGCGACACATCACAACACACACATCATTGTAGATTTTTTATTACATATCAAACTAATAATAGAATCTTCCTGAAGATTTTGATGAAGAACGGTACCGAGCCGGAATGGAAAACAAAATAATTTGTATTTACTGAATTATTAAAACAGAAAGGTACAATTTGCTTAGGGCGGTTTTTGCTTTAGGAAGGGCAAAGTTTGTCAGTTAGAAGATCTTAAGACAACGTTGTTTAACAATTGTGTTCTACAAACATTGGACGATATTCGACTTTATTTTCATGAAAAACTAAATGAAAAGTATATAAAACAGGATACCTTATTCAAGATGCAGAACCTTTCATCCTAATTGCTTTTTTTTTCGATAAGAATCCGATGTCATGAACAGATTAAAGGCAAAATCAATCACAAATCGGTTTCGATTAAGCTCTTTAATAAACCAATCAAAAAACTATTTAGGTCTCGCAGTGATCGAAAGATTAGCCGAAATCCACAAATTACTAAGAAATTTCATCCTTGTGATGAGATCTAATCAATCTTCATCCCTCAAGATTTGTAAGAAAATGTAGGCTTCGCAATTTTTTATTTTGGCTGTTTCTCGTAATTCTGGTATTTTTGGAAAATAATATGTTAAACACCTGTCTGTTATTCAAGCACGGTATGTGACAATAGGATATTTAAAGGTTGATTTTTAAACATGGAAAAATACACACTTCTACAACTACTTTTCCAAGAATTTTATCGTGATTTTAATTATAAATTGACTAATAAATACATACATCTGTAATTTTTATGGTGTACATAATAAAGAGTATTCTATTCTATTCTATTCATTCAGAAGTAACAATAAGGACCATAACTATTTTGTCACCTAACTCTAAGGACCAAAATATTATGATGTTATCTAGTGGCCAGGTAGGTATTACATAGTCCTTTCATCCCACACATAAATAAGGGCAACCCGTAAGACCCGACCCGTATTTGTGGTAAGAGGCGACGATAATACGTGTTACCACATATGCTTGCTAATAATATTGTAAACCTAAATATTATGGCATATTTCCTGCCAACTAAGTTCGTGTTGGTGATGCCTTTATTTCAAAAAGTCAAAAAAAGCAAATCATTTGTTTCAAATAGGCACATAAAAGGCACTTTTGAACGTCAAAATTTACAAAAAAATTGAATTGGTTCTAGTTCTTATTATTCTATATATAGTTAGTAGAAAATGCAATGAGCTCCTACTTGCTACCGAAACTGTAGTGATAAACATTTAAATTCAGCTCAGGAAAACAAAAAAATCATCATTTATGTGTCCAGTCTTTATTCTACAAATGACCATTTAGTTTTAATAATACAAAACATCCTATAAACGCTTCCTAATCAAAAGTTTGGACCCAAAACTTTTCGAGGCAAAAGGTTCGCGAATAACTTAAAACCTTTATGTAAGGTAGCATAGAAACCCTTTATATAGTCAGTAGTTTGCCGCAATTGGAGAGTTTTGTAACTCAGTGTCTCTAGGAGGGTTCTCGACTAAAAAGACCACAAATTAAAATACTAGTCCTTTAGGTTTACATTCAGTGACAACAGGAAAAAAAAAAGTTTATTCTGCAGAAACAAGACGCACATTAGAAAAAAACTAGACAAAATACATATACTAATAAAAATTGGCCAAAGCCAATATTATAAAACATTAAAAGTTTTACAATGTTGTCAATAGATTATGGTCGTCATGTAAGTATAAACTATCTAAACTAATATTTTAAAGAGGTAAAATTTGTTTGTATTTTTGTAAGAAGTTATCTCTGGAAATACTGACCCGATTGCAAAAAAAAAAAACCGATATAAAGCTATTCTATTGTCGAGTGTCATAGGATACATTTTATGTGTTATTGTATAAGTTAAGTTCCACGCGGACTGAAGTCACAGACAATAATATTTTCGTACTGCATTTACCAAACCATCGTTTCAGGGTGATGATAATCAGAAAGATTTCTTCTCCAAAAGTAAGCAGATTGAGCGTATTCTTAGGACCAGACCCGAGATTTCCACGATCAAAAAGCTATTTTAGGACATACCGATTTCAAAGTCTCGTGGGTCAACCGCAAGGTATTTTGTGGTCAGGCGGGGGATAAAATATGTCACTGAAATAAGGAATTTACAAGCCCCTGACCCTATTGTTGAAATTATTGTTGAGAGTGGTAAAATAATATTGTATTATTCACAAATAAAACACTTTATTTTGCTGTAAATAATCTTACTTCAGGTAAAGAAGAGCGTTAACCTTTTTATGTAAATTTTCTACTTACCCTCCGCCATTACAATAAGGGTCTGGTATCAACTTTCGGTTGCTAGGCTCCCGACAGTATTGTCGTATCTCCCGACAGTATTGTCGTATTATACAGGGTGATGTTAATAATACAAGCAGGTGAGAACGTGGTACCTATTTAGGTACTTATTGGGTATACCTTTATTTTTTATACGGGTTTGGTAAATTCTTAGACACGGAACAGACTCTTCAGGTGTGAAAATTAGTCTTGCAAGAAAAATAGTAAAAATTTAAATAGGTTATTATGACATAGGGGTACAATAATAAAAATAAAACTTGATAATTCACGAATAAAACTAATAATAATATAATGTTACATTTCATTTAAAGACAGTGAAGTTATTGTTAAAATAACAGCAGCCCTATTTTTTTGGTGGAAATCATTTTGCTTTCATTGAAAGGAGGTAAGTACTCGTACCTATTGCATATACTAAAATCGGTGCTTTCAGCCCAGTAAACCTTTATTGCCATCATTTAAGAATCAAACAAAACAAAAAAAATCATTGATATTTTCTCCAATAACTTACCCACATTATTCTAACAAAATATTTTAATGAGCTACCAAAATCGCGGTTCCATTTACGCCAAGACCCAACTACCCAATCATACCCGGCTTATAAATGGCGACTGCCAAACGATTTTCCAGAGTCCTGTGACCTACAAACCTATTTCCACTCCCTCCAAGTGTGAAATTCCCAGCTGCGGAGCGTCCGAAACTATGATAATTATCTTGAATTAGTTTCGACTCAACTCTGATTTGAAATCAACTGATGTTGCCAAGAGGTCTATATGTTAATGAAGAATTTGTGGTAGGAAAATTGTATGTTCTTCTCCATAGAGATCTACGTTTTGGAACGGGCAACTAGCTTCAACTTTCTGACTAACTGACCGACTCTTTGACAATTCAAAAGTGCCTGCAAATGGTTCTAAATGAAATAAATGTTTTGAGTTTGAGTTTGTGGCGTTTAGATATTGTTTGATAGTAATATTAGGATGTACCTAATTGTCCCACTTCTAGATAAGGGCCTCATAATATGATGTTAGTATAACGGGTTTCACCAATTGCGTGCTCACTTACAGAGCAGCGGGGTAATTACGTAACACACTAACAGTAGGAATGGGTTTCATTTTAACGGTTCAACAACATTCATTGCGTTATTTACGTTGTTAAACAGACAAATTTTTCGAACATATGAAGCAATGGATTAGCGACATCCTTCAAAATGATTCAGATTGTGATAGATAGTGTGTTACGTAATTAGGGTGCTGGTACGTGTTGATATTTTCTGTAAGTAAAGAAGAAGTTAGTGATAGCGATTGTCTTGGACTTTTATTATTTAAACGTGTGTCGTTGTCTATATAAGACTCTTGTCTAAATGATAAATGATTTTATTTC
This sequence comes from Dryobotodes eremita, assembly GCA_917490735.1. NCBI lineage: Eukaryota > Metazoa > Arthropoda > Insecta > Lepidoptera > Noctuidae > Dryobotodes > Dryobotodes eremita. The sequence goes on from OU823254.1 coordinate 18,463,491, forward strand.
TGTAAGTAGGTTTGAACAAACAATTTTACACGTCAATCATATTTTAAAAACTAGATGTGGTCGGCGTTTCCTATCTGACTACTCTGAGAAGAAAGGCCGAAACAAACTCAGAGGACACAGTCTCTTTTAAAGTCCAGACATAATCTTGGTCAGATCATGTGAAGACCGTGTAGATTTGTGTCTGAAATGGTCTTTTGAGGAAAAACCACACACATTGAGTGGACCTGTCCAGTCTCACTTAACTTTCTTGTCTTGTTATCTTTTTTTCATAAGACTGTCAATTGTGAATAAACACTATTTAGTATTCACAAAACATCGACCCAGTTTTCTTGTTGGTACCGATAAAATAAGGCAAGGGATATGAGTATGAGTAAGGGTTTTTTTGTTTGGCTGGGAAATCATCAAATGACTTTTCCCGCTCTGGGCGGAGCGGAAGGGCGTGTCAGACTCTTACTGATTATAACCCACCCGTGTTCCTTCAGTTGCCTACGCGCCAGGGCCACGGTAACTCTTTCGAACAATCCGCGACCCCAGCAGGCATCGGCCCTATCGGAACCCGTCAATAATGCTGATATCTCTTTGAGGCGCGCGTGGAACACGACGCGCCGTCGACCCGGGCGTGGTCCTTACCGGACGGCGAGCTGCCCATTGCTCGCCGTCCGCAAGCCCGCGCCTACGGTGGTCGAGAATCGGCTATCAACTCCCGACGCCCAGGGCGTGTCCTCCGGCTGCGACTAGGGGAGTGAGAGCGCAAAGATTGCCGCTCCCTCACGCGTTCCGCCTCCTCCTTCGCGAGCATTAATGCTTCGCAGAAGGAGGTGACGGCTTCCCATTCCCTCTCCCTCCGTACCATGGCCTGGACCAGGGCCGAGAGATCACCGTCGCCGATGAGTGAGGGTATGAGTTCGTCTAGTAATTTTGAAAAAAAAAATACAACAACGTAAAACATCATTTACACGTTTATGTAATCCCAGCCTTAAACCTTTCTCAAAAAATTACCATGTCGTGACATATTCATTCATAAATTTTATTATTGTATGCAAAATGTCTCAATTATATTGTTGGTCTTTAGTAACACGTAATACATATTATACAACGCGTGTACTTAGGAGTAGTTTGTTTAAGACTACCTTACGATATTTATGAAGGTCTTCTAACAGATTAAAGGGACTGTCTCAACAAGATTGTTTGTGTCTTGGAGATAAATGGGGACATAATATAAACATAGGTACAAGCGCGTAGGTACGTGTATATAGAAGGCAGGCTTACATCTCTCTTAGGATTGTTTATTTACTTAATGTCTCCTCCGGTAGTGACTTTGTTCCTGAACCCCCGTTTATTAAGGCTCTCGCATACAAGCGCGACGCAACGGTGTGACGCGGTTCTTGTAGAACAATTTCCATGAAGTCTTCATAGAAATTGTTTTACTAAACTCGCGTCATGCTGTCGCATCGCGTCTGCCAGCCTGGAACCTTTAATGTTGACAACTTGGATTTGGAATCTTTTGGAACCAGAAATATTACTTTGACTAGCCCTCATGATTCTTGCGACGCGAATTGATAACTTTGTTATCACCAGGTATTGAAAAGCGATGCAAATTTGGGTTCCCCTTCTTCATATCGGTTCTTAAAAAGGTTCCTCTTTTCGGTACGGATCCGGTACAGGTTCCGGTACAGTTTCCGGTTTGGTTCTGGCTCCAAAGTACCGGTTCCAAATAAAGATTCCAATATACCGGTTCCGTACCATCCGATTTAAAGGTTCTCTAAGAATGATCATGATCTACTGAAGCAAATGTGTCCCACTCCCCTCTCACAAAATCTCCCACCTCTTCACCCGCCGGAGACCGCCCGTACCTCACCGTTATCATACAAAACTTCGTCCTGCGCTGAGCGGCATCGTATATGAACTCGTTCGGACTCGCTGTGAAGAAGAACCGGTAAATTAAAGGTTCCAATTTAGGTTCCTGTTCCGGTTCGGATTCTATTAAAGGAACCACAAAATACTAGTTCTTTACCGGTATTTTAGGAACCTTTTCAATCCCTGGTTATCACGAACAAGACAGACAGTATTATCAAGTTTTATTAATATGGCTATATGGGTCAATACAATTTGCATAGGGCTCAAACAGCCCACCCGGGTGTGTACAGTAGGCCGCATTCCAGTGACAACAATTTAACCTTGAGCTGGCCTGACGTAGTACGGAGTTTCAATTGAATAAGAAGCCAGGTTCGCGGATTCTACTGGGGTCGCGGATTGTTCGAAAGAGTTACCGTGGCCCTGGCGCACAGGCAACTGAAGGAACACGGGTAGGTTTTAGTCAGTAAGACTCTCTGACATGCACTTCCGCTCTGCCCAGAGCGGGAGAAGCCATTTGACAATTCCCCACCTAAAAAAAGAAAAGGTATACCTAGTACGATTTAAACGTAACAGCGGCTCGGGACATGAGGCGAGTCGCTGCGCAGTAACCAATTCACGTGTCAGCGGGGATGAGGGGTGAGGTACTGCGCAGCGAATAGCGCACTTCACAGCCACCATTAAGTTTGAATCGTACTGTATACTGGTTTTGTTACCACTGACATGCGGCCTACCATATCATGGTAAAATGGTGGTCTTCTGTTTGGAATTTGGTTAAACAAACGAGATATTAGATTAATGTCATGTTACCATTGCCCGGTGATAACTGACGTAGATTGCCGACGACAACCGATAATTGCCGATGTCGGCCGAAGCCTCACTCTAGGGACAGCTGTCGTAAACAGTAGACGCGATTCATGTGTGTAGTTACTCAGTCAGGAACCTTAGTGCATGGTCGTAATGCCTCATTATTGCTAGATAAGATAGATATACTTTTGACAAAAAAAAACCCAGTAATGGACGAACAAAAAAGTCGGACGGAACTTCGCTAAGACAAAACTGAGTCCCGTTTATATGTGAGTTTTGCCGTTTGCGCGTGGAATGGCCGACTGAATCATATGTGAATGTGTGCGTGTACAGCTAGCTGACCGACTTGAGTGACACAGTTTTTTGCTAGCGGAAATCTGTACGATTTTTTTATTTCGTCCACGTTCCCAGTATATTAAAACTCGACACTGATTGAAAATATCTAACTGTTACATACACTGCTACAAGGATATTTTGGCGCTTGAATGTCTTTGACAGGGGGCGCTGTTGGTAAACATTTATGCTATTGCTTTGTCAAATGTCTTGAAAAAACAAGATAGCGGCGTTAGTTCCGATTTTGGCCACGCGTCAAAAGATCCTTGTAACGCCATAGATAAATAGACCTTGACGCTTTATGATGCGCAAGGGTCATTGAACCTTAGGGTGGTAAACCAATAACAAGGTCGAATATACTATGTACCTGAAGAATGAAAAAATATAGGTGGGCCTCATTGTGCAAATAATTCTTAAAGAGTAATGTTTTTACAGACAAAGTGGGACATTCCAGACCTTTTATGCGAGGTGCTTACCGTAAGCCTTAGGCTTCGTTCCTATGTGCACACAACTAAGAGCTTAGAGCTCTCAAACGCTTCGTGTTGGGCCTCTTAGCCACGAAAATACCAACTAGGGCGCTTTTTCGTTACAGAATCAAAAACAATTTTGAACAGGCGTTAATTTCATCAAATATTAATTTAACATCATCTACCAATCACTATTTGCGGGGTCAGCCTCCAGTCTTACCTTACGCAGGTGAATACAAGTAATTTATACTAGCTGTGGCCCGCAACTTTGTCTGTGACCTAAGATAAAAAGTAGCCTGTGTCCTTATCTAGGTAATGGTCTATCTGTGTGCCAAATTTCATCTAAATCTGTTCAGCCGTTTTAGCGTGAAAGCGTGACAAACAAAAAAACTTACTTTCGCATTTATAATATTATAGTTAGAAGGGAACGACTGCCTATCTTTAGGATGTATTTTTTTTGCGATGTATGAACGTAGACGCAGCAAAAGGAGTACGTAAGGACCGTAGCAGGTGGCGTTCTGTAGTTTCTGCCTACCCCCATGGGAATAAGGCGTGCGTTTATGTATGTAAGTATGTGACTGCCTATCTGACTTCCACGACGGGTACTGTGGTAACCAGTAGATAATTTCCTTGTGTATTTATTGGTTAACACGATTCTCCCTTGGTAAGACTGGTTGTCAGCAGGGGTCCACGGGTGGTTGTCCAGTGTTAATGGCCCCGACTTATGAGTTGTACCTAGGTCGTAAGTGCAAACCCAGGCAGGCGCTTTACTTTGGGTAATTTATTTTCATCACCGCTGCTCTCGAAACCGGCATGTCCTAGAACCAAAAATTCTAAGACATGTGACATTTAACAAAGGAGGCCTGTGTCCCAGCAGTGGGAACGTTATAGGCTGACTATGATGAAGACTAGTTTTCAGACTTTCTGGTTTCTGACTACCCGTCACGTCTGTCAAAAATCTACGAATGACAGCCGGGACCAACAGAGCAACTTTAGCTTAGTACAAATTTAGCCCAAGACCAACTTTAGCTTAGTACAAATTTTTGGCGGGCATAGCGAAAACGCTATAAGCGTTCGTTTCGTGACCTTCGTGGTTAGGCTTGCCTAAGAAAAACATTTCTTCTGTGTGTTGTCGGCGCCCCTAGGCATATTTCTTACACCCTCTTCTTACACAGTCAACTAAATGTACCTTTTGGAGTACCCTTCGTTATTTTCTTTGTATTGTTTATTTTTGGGATTTTTGGCACCTGTGTTAGGCGCACAAGGTTCATTGCGTTTCGATGAAAGCCTTTCAGCTATTGCAGCATGATTTTCAATTAATTCAACGAAAATGAAACAGTAAAATAGGCCAATTTATTAAAAATAGACTATGTCTTTAGCAAAGATGGAAGCAATTTTTTTTTTTTTTTTTTGGTTTTTGTACGTATGAATGAAAAAACGGAACCCTTGTAGGGTCACTCGTGTGTTTGTCTGTCCGTCTGCCAATTTAATACGAATCTACTGGACCGATTGAGTTGAAATTTGGAACACCATATGAATTTATGTTACCCAAACACGAACGTGTAACTGTAAATGAACTTTGAATATGAGGGTCACTTTTGTGGGTCAAATAAGAAAATGAAAAATAAAGGTCTGTCAAACTGTACCGCGTGACATATTAAAATAGGAAAGGGCTTGTTGTGAGGGTCTCAATTTTTTTTGAATATTCTTAAAAAAAATAGTGTTATATAAGAAAATATGTATATGAAAATTGACCATTCCCCAGTTCTTTAATATGTAAAGAACTGTTTTCTGTATTTTTTCAAAATGTCTTGTAGGTTTTCCTGTAAACTACTCGTATAGAGATTGCAGGAAAATCTATAAGAACTCTATTGTCTTAAAATAACATGGTAAATCTTTCAATATTGTACGTACAAACTTTCATTTGCAGGGAATGTATGGGAGAACATGTTTCCTTAAGGTCTTAAGGCCTTAAGGTCGATTGCCATTTTAGTGTGTTACGCAGTACAGCGGGGTATCGCTGCACTTTTTTGCACATATGCTCGTAGATCATACCTGAATCGCTGCACATAGACCGTATATAAGCGATGACTGTCCCAGGTGCAAGCTATTTGTTACCGCAAGAACATTTCTCCATACAATACATGTCCCATCTGGGCGTAGCTAAAATATTGCCACGTAAAATATGTTACAGATCATAAAAAGCTGTAGCTTCTGAAAACACAAAGCGTTCTATTTTATACTGAAACAAGCTTGAATGAAAAAGGGACAAATTGTGTGTTCATTTTTGTATTTAACTGTGAATGTTTGACGCTGGACAGAGTTAAATTATATTTTATAGGTGGAAATGGACATAATTATACTATATTCTTGATCCCATAATAAGGCGGTGGACTAAGCAACAGCATATCATGACGTGATGACATAATTATGGTACCTATTGATTATTCTCACAAGTAAGACAGAGTAACGCAATAGACGAGTCACTCAATAATAAAAATCATGAGACAAGGACGCACTTTTATTGCACACGATTACTGACAAATGCGTGCACTGATTGGACAAGTCCACTCAATCTGTGTGGTTCTTCCTTCAAAAGACCATTTCAGACACCAATGTACGTGGTGTTCACATGATCTGACCAAGATTATGTCTGTACTTTAAAAGGTTTCTTTTAAAGTCCAGACATAATCTTGGTCATCTCTGAGTTTGTTTCGGCCTTTCTTCTCAGAGTACTCAGATTGGTATCGCCGACTTCATCTAGTTTAAAAAATATGATTGTGGTATAAATTTGTTTGTACAAACCTACACAGAAATAAACCATTTATCATTTATCGCTTATTCCATCCAGAAGTAAGAGTAAACGAGATAGAAATATATTTCCTCTATCACCTATGCAAACATTTTGTCTTAAAACTGACCTCAGTTTGTTAGCCTACAAACCGCGGACCTACAAAACGGGTGTCACCGTACGATTTCTTTTTCAAGTATTATTCACCAAAATTTCTTTTATTGCCAAAAAAAAGGCAGCAAAAGTGATGGATGAGGGCTACGATGGAACGAGCGTGCACAGAAGATGCCTATTTATTCTGGCTTTGAAGACTAGCGTGCTATAGCAGGAACGGAACGCATTATGTAGATAATACCAGTTTACAAATTATTGTCAAAGACTATTGCTATCTCATAAGATATACGCTGATAACTAATCTAAAATCGTCCCTGCAGGTGTTGATTGGGGAATAATTTACTGTTATCGAAACGTTTCGGTACCCTAATTGCGTAAAACACTATTAATCTTAATCTGAATCATTTTGAAGGATATTGCTAATCCATTGCTTGATATGTTTAAAAAAATTGTCTGCTCAACAACTTATATAACGCAATGAATGTTGTTGAATTTTAATTATTTTGATTATTAATACATACAATTTTCTACTGATAAAAATAAATCTCAACTGTTAATTATTGCCGTAAGCATGCAGTTTTTTTTCATAAATCTATAATATTTTCTGTAATTTTTCATTCAAATGAAGTGACATAAAAATATTCTGTAACTCCATTTCATTTGACGGTTATGAATTACGGTATTTACTCTCATACTTACGTTGTTACTTTTCTCGAATTTTTCTACGTAAACAGTCCTAAATTTCTTAGGCCTCGGTCTCGAAGTCAGCGATGGCGGCGCGGCGAGCGGCGCGGCAACACAGACCCGCGTACGCAAAAACGCCTCTCCCCGCGCCGCTGCCTTCGAGGCCAGTTCCATATAAATCTATGTATTGAAACGCGCCGCTCCCGCGCCTCCGTCGCCGGCGCGCCGCGCCCGGTAAGTTCGTGTCCGTGGCCTTAGAGTTGCCACAAGGCAGTATACTTTTCTTTGTGAGCGGTAAGCTTAGGCGGCCCGTTTCATGTGTTAATTAAGACCCTCTTTCCTTCTGGTCTCTGAAAAGGCCTTTGTATGATTTCAAGGGAAAATAATTATTGTGTCGTTCTGAATAGCACGCTTTGTGGTTGTTATAGGTTTCAATGGGGAAGCCAACTGTCAAAATGGCGCTGTCATAGCTAATTCCAAAAACAAGCTAATAATGTAAGTCGTGAGGTGGTTTTTATTTCGTTTTGCGAAAATAACTCGTTTTTGTGTTCGTCAATGCTCGGAAACTGGAGTCTACCATTTTTCGAAAGACCTAAACTTAGAAGATCGTGACATAAAGCTATTCGCAGATTTATTTTAACTTAACAGAATTCGACGTTATATCGGAAACATTTTGAAGAAAGTGTTTACGAGGAAATAAGCAATATTTAAAGTTTTTAATTCTGACTCTTTTCATGTCGAATAAATATTTAAATTACCGAAAATAACGAAATTGTGGAATAAAACCAAACTCCTGAATGAACACGAAATGAAATGAATGAACGAAATATCAAAATTGGCAGTCCTTTGGGACCTAGCTATGGACACGCCATCTACAATTAGCTTTGACCGACCTTCCCCATTGCTTTTAATTTTGGGACTTACAGCTTTCGTCAGAATAATATTTTTGGTTGTTACAAGGCGCGTTTTTCTTTCGATTAAATGGGAATAATTAATGAGAAAAGGCATAGCAATAATCACAAGAGCTAGGGAAGTAATCATTGTTTCAAATTGCTACCAGTAAACCCGCTGCATACAGTGCATAAATAGCCTATGTCCACCTGGGGACGTCTATCGGCTGAAAGATTACGGTGGTGACTAATCGTGCGATAATCTATTTTCACTCGAGAAGGCATTCGTTGCGCCCTCACGCCCCTAGCCGCCGCAGGAGAAGACACCCTGAGCGTCAGGAGTCGATAGCCGACTCCCGGCCACCGTAGCCGCGGGCTTGCGGACGGCGAGCAATGGGCAGCTCGCCGTCCGGTAAGGACCAAGCCCGGGTCGACGGCGCGTTGTGTTCCACGCGCGCCTCAAAGAGATGTTAGCACCATTGACGGGGTCCGATAGGGCCGATGCCTGCCGGGGTCGCGGATTGTTCGAAAGAGTTACCGTGGCCCTGGCACACAGGCAACTGAAGGAACACGGCTTCCAGTCTTATCGGATGCAGCTAAATATCATCCGACACGAAGGGACTGCCTATCTCACCTCCACAAACCAGTTACTGCGTAACACTACACCCCTTGGCAAGACTGGTAATCAGACTAGAGCTTCTGCCTACCCGTAACGACTGTCAAAGATCTATGAATGACAGCCAGGACCGACGAGGACGACAGAGGACGGACGGCGCGTTGTGTTCTACACGCGCCTCAAAGAGATGTCAGCACTAATTGACGGGGTCCGCTAGGGCCGATGCCTGCTGGGGTCGCGGATTGTTCGAAAGAGTTACAGTGACCCTGGCGCACAGGCAACTGAAAGAACACGGGTGGGTTTTAGTCAGTAAGAGTCTGACACGTCCTCCCATTCTGCCCAGAGCGGGAGAGGAGAGGCCAATTGATGATTTCCCAAAAAGAGGGGGCTTACTCTCTAATTCCATCAACAAAGATACGGGCCCGTCCGAAAATAGCGCGATAGTTAGAAGGGAACCCTGCTTCAGATTAAATTAACTTTTTATGGACGGGCAAAAACACATAAGGAAGGACAACTGTCAAATCGTGTTGTCATTAATTTTTAGTTAGGGCTTCGGACTAATATTATGAGCATAAGTGATAAGGAGTAGCTAAAGCCCGTAACTTCGGCCGCAACTACGGACGTCTTAAGGGAGTAGGCCCCCTGCGGTAGAATTAGTCAAGGTGAAAATAAAACGAGAGGAAAAAAACTAAAATATTATTTTATTAACATAAATCAGCAATAAAGCCGCCTCCACTAATCGCCAGTCATCATCGCCATGAATTCTGAAACAGTCATTGTAGTGACGTCATTTCCGTAAAGGAGTTTGTTAAGGTCAAGATCATGATTGCTTATGAAAATTACCCTGATTTCTGAATAAGAATATTGAAGCTATGAAATAATAATAATGTTTTCTTTCTCTCCATCTGGCGTCTTTACTTTAAAAATAGAATTTCAACTAAAAATACAAATCTAATCAAATTAAAATGCTAGTGAACTACGCAAATACCATTATTGTCAAAGGAAGGAGTTTCCTTTAGTTAATTTTCCTTTTGACAACGAGTTCCGAATCTATTTTCCACATGAACACGAACATAATATTATTTATTTATTTTAGAAGTAAATTAAAAACCCAAAAGTCAAATAAATTACCATCAAAGTCCACGGTGCCTGACGCGTCAGTGTCAATCTCAGCGATCATCTCGTTTAGCTGGTCAGGGGTCAGTTGTTCGTCTAGAGCGGCCAGGATCTCGCGCAGACTTGAGGTGGGGATGTAGCCATTGCCTGGAATTGATAGCATTCTACTATTAATAAATCTTGCCTGCATACATCATATTTTTAAATGCCACAGCTCAACCGTAAAGGCGCTTGGCCACCACATCCGCGAATACTAGAGGATGCAAGGACAAGTGCTCTTAATGTAGGTAGACGTGTGAGCAAAAGGTTGTGAATACCTATGAAGCAGTATAAAAATAATCTATTGTCATTGTTTTCTTTTTCTTCTCGTTTAGTTTTAATCATGGTCTGACAGTTTGAGTTATTTATGCGGTCTACCCGAATGTCCTTTCTTTGGTATTGTTCGTCGAATCGTTGAGCTCCCTAGGTTCTGAGTTGAGCTGCACGTTTACTGACAAATGCGTACACTGACTAGACAGGTCCACTCAATCTGTGTGGTTTTTCATCAAAATACTATTTCAGACACAAATCTACATGGTCTTCACATGATTTGACCAAGATTATGTCCGGACTTTAAAAGAGACTGTGACCTGTATGTGAGTTTGTTTCGGCCTTTCTTCTCACAGTAGTCAGATAGGAAACGCCGACCTCATCTAGTTTTTAAATTATGATTGACGTGTAAAAGTGTTTGTACGAACCTACTTACAGGAATAAAATCATTTATCATTTATCATTATTGAAATGGATGTTTAATAGTCACCGTCACGTTTTATTAAATCATCATCGTCTGCTTAGCTTTTCCCAACTATGTTGGGGTCGACTTCCAGTCTAACTGGATGCAGCTGAATACCAGTATTATACATGGAGCGACTGCCTATCTGACCTGCACAACCCAGTTACTGGGTAATACGATACCCCTTGGTAAGACTGTTTGTCAGATTTTCGGGCTTCTGACGACCCGTAACGATTGTCAAAAATCCACTAATGACAGACGGGACCAACGGCTTATCATGCTTTCCGAAGCATGGCGGGGTCTTGGTATGTAAAGACGGTCACCCATCCACGGAACAACTGCAGCAAGCGTAGCTTAACCTGATTGATCGACCCGTGCGCTTGTTATTACTTAGCCAGAAGCCCCTGTCCTCGCGTTTTTACTAAACAATTTCGATTTAATTAAAACTAAACACGCTGTTTCGATTTTCTCACACTTTTCTTGTACAAAAAAATAAACATTATCTTTCTGCGATATCCACTTATAAAATCATCAAAGTGATATAATTTATGATTCAGAGAAACTAGTATGTCTGTCTGGTGACATTTGCGTGAGTCGACAACGTAAATATTGTACAACTACCCACAATGGACGATTGTTTTGACATTCGTGTATTAAGTGTGATCACGTATGATTTTTGTCACGCACTTTTATAAAACTGTCTTCTGTTCTCTTGTTGGCTATAGATAATCTTGAATTTTGGGATTTAGTTATTTTATTTAGTCTATTTGTCTGAGATTTACGATATTATGTTTTCAACTTTCTGCTATTCACTTATTATATAAAGATGAAGTAAATTTTATAAACGGAAGAGATATGGATTTGCAACTACATTAAAAACAATGTAAAAATTAAGGTTCGTATTTATTGCAGCTACCTTATTTTACTACGAAATAGAGCGTGAACTGAATTTACAGAAATACAAAGTCATTAAAAATAATTATTTCACTAATAAAGCAATTAACCCAAGTGAAAATTGCTCTGAACATATTTTAGCCAACGCGAAATAGCTTTCATAATTTGCCTCAGCACACAAAATATTTGATATATTTGTTTTCTAGATAAAAATATCTATAGGTGTTAGAGCAGATAAAATAGGTTCCAATAAATCGAGAGTGATCTTGATGAAAAGCCGCTAATCTGATCACAGTGGCGAATACATTCGACCTGCTTTCGATCAGGCGTGACTGGGGAACTACTAATGTTTTGGCTATACTATAGAAAATGCATGTGTTTCATGCATGCATCTCAAATAATTCCCATTTTGCTTTCCTAAAAATATTATTGAACAGTATGACTCTTTCTGTGAACCTCAAGTAATTCCTATTTTGGGGACCTAAAAATACTAAATAGCTAAGTAACTCCAACCAACTTGAATGTATCATAGAGATGCGGTTGGTCACAGTTCTAACTTAAGTGTGTGTGTGTGTGTGTGAGTGATGGTGTGTGTGAGTGAGGGTGTGTGTAAGCGAGGGTGTGTGTGAGTAAGTATGTGCGTGTGTGTGTGGCATATAGCGCGGGCAAACACCAGTCCGGGGCAGCAGAAGTCACATTCACACCCACAGCTCCCGATGCGGGTGTACGAGGGAACACCGGGGTGGTTTTAGTCAATAAGAGTCTGACAAACCCTTCTGCCCACCCCAAGGCGAAGAACATCCATGAGAATTTCTACACCAATAAAAATAAAAGCTTTGTTCTGCGACCAACTACGAGAAAAGGCCGGAAAGATAAAAAGAGGCACAATCATTTAAAAAAGTGTGCATCATTAGAAGCGCAAAAAGTTTATAGAGAGAGAAAAAAAGTGTCCATTATTAGAAGAGGAGTTACAAAATTTTGACACAAGGCTTCGATCAAAATTGACTATGAGTAGTCAATGCAACTATATGTGCTCAAATAAAATAAAAGCCTGATCAAGTCTGTGTTTAGAAAACCTTCTGTTTACTATCGTCTTGCTGTTGTGATCGACAACTAAATAAAAAAACAAACAAGCAGCTCGTTGGCACGAGATTTAATTACAGATCAAATTGAAAACTCTATAATTACAGTACGGTCGATGAATCGTGGCTGGTCTGGACATAGGCACTACGAACTTTCGCGCATGTTCTCTCACTCACACTCGCCTCATGTCACTATTTAGTTCCTAAAAAACGTAACTGTGCAGCCTTAGAATAAAATAGAATAGAATAGAATATATTTATTGTAAAAAATGAGTATACATCAAATAATATGTGCAAGGTCTTAAAATAAGAGGTAGATCTGCATGTTTTGCCATATTATGGCGTACAAAACATAGTTTTGGTTTAGAGTCAACATATTTGAGGGCCAAATTGTGAACCCCCCCCCCCTTCTGCACAAAGTTCGGACCGGCCATGTGTTTCATCGGCCGTAGATACAGCACACAGGACGTAATAATAAATGTAAGAACAAAATCAAAGATGTCTATTTCTGATTTAAGACTGTTTTGAGAGTTAATTCATCCCATAATATTTGCACAGCGCACAAAAAAAATTATGTTCAAAAAATAAATATGGAATTTTAACTAAATCATTTATTTCCGTATCCAATCATCTTATTACGAGTATACCAATAAAATTAATATAAATAAATTATATAACGTACACTTCTTCTATCCATCAAAAGATTTACGGACCCAGTCTCTATTTGTTATTTATACACGAATATTAATTATTGTCTACGTAATTTTACTAAAGACTGAACAAGCTCTTTTTCCGTCAAATTTTGGTTATAAATATCTTTTTAATACTCTATATGAGTTTCGTACCTTTTGAAATAAGGGCAAGCTTGAAATTATGACAAATTGGATGCCTTGTTTAAATTGAAAGATGAATTGGTCTCAGAATTGTACTTACATGGCTGGAAATGACGGTTTTGTTAAAAGAAATTGTGTCGAGGTGAAATTGAGGAGCGTTTTCACAAAGCGATACATCGAATTTTATATTTTATTTTTTATAGAACGGCAATTTCATTTAACGTACTATATCTAAACCCTAATAAATAAATAAATTACATTATTGAAAAATAAATTATTTTACGATGTATCGTTTTGTAAAAACGCTCCTCAATTAAAAGTACTACAAATATAACATGATTTTTGAACTCAAAATTTTTCAAAGTTTTAGAAAATCTATAGGTACTTATTTCATTTACCTACGCTATGCTTGCGTAATGAAAAAGATACGGTACGATATGAAATGACTTCAATTTCAATCAGGTATATTTTTTTTTTTTACTTTGTGTAGTATATTTTACTTACTTTTATTTAAATAAAAGTAAGTAAAACATCCAATTTAAACTTTTCAAGTTTTTCCAATTAAAAGACTAACGTCTGCATCGCTGTCATCTGGAAACGTGCCCAGAAGATTATTTTAAAACAATGTAGCAAAGATTATGCCCTACAAACATGAATTCACGGTCACATCAAGAAACTTCCAAAATCGAAACCATACATCACCAATTTTATATACATACCACAGCAATTATATAAAACTCAACATAAATTACTATCAAACGCAACTAGTAGGTACATAAATATACGATTTTATTACTCACACACTTGTCACGAAATCCCGGTTTTTATCTTTCAACATCGTATTTCTATCGTCAACAAATCGTAGGGGTTCTGGCGTCGATCCAGGATCCGATCCGATCGACGACGGTTATTGCAAACAATTATCAGTGAAAACACGCAGTGAAAACTATAAATTGGATACAACGCGATTTACGGGTGAAATTGGTGATTTTCGAGGTGACAAATGAGGTTATTTAATATTTAAAGTTTTCATTTCTCATTGAGATTGGAACTGATTTACTGAAATTATATTTTTAACACTATTAAGATGCGATAAGTTTGTCTTTAAATAGTTTTGAGTTTCTTATGGATTGTAGTAAATATTTTTTGTGGTATTAAAGGAATTGACTACTTTGATAAATTAAACTACACTATTGCTTTGTAAAATATGCAACGTTCTTGGGTATTGCCAAGACTGAGGCTTTTAGGCTAAAATGACAGTGTTCTCACTATTTAGTGTGGATTATAATTAATTAGCTGCGCCCCGCGGTTTCACCCGCAGAAATCTCGATCCCGTGGGAATATCGGGATAAAAAGTATCCTATGTCCTAATCCAGGTCATAGTCTACCCATGTTCCAAATTTTATCCAGATCCGTCTAGCCGTTTTAGCGTGATTGAGTAACAAACATCCAAACATCCACACTTTCACATTTATAATATTATATCTAGCTTTTGCCCGCGGCTTCGCTCGCGTTAGTTTAGAATTTGACAATCAATTCGGGTTGTTCAGGGAATTATAGTTAGGAGGATGAAAAAACGGTCTATCGACACTCTAGACTCACAAAATGTATTAAGTACTTAAATAAAAAATAAAAATAAACTCTTAACACACTACTAAAGTTTCTACAATAATATAATTAAATCATGATTCGAAAGACACGTGGCGCCATCTATTATCATAAGTACTTTATTGTTGTTTTCCTCGGGAACAGTACTTTTTTTCGGGATGAATGGTACCCTATGTCCATTTCTGTACACCTGACAACGTATATGGAAAATGTCAGGTTGATCGGTTCAAACAAACTTACTTTCGCATTTATAATATTAGTTAGGATATATATATATATATATATATGTATATATATATATATATATATATATATATATTATATATTATAGTAGGATTACTATCATGTAATTAAACATAACTTATATATAACTTTAAGGACTATGCGTAATGGGAGTATGTAAGGATCTGTAGCAGGTGGTTCTGTAGTTTCTGCCTACCCCCGTGGGAAGAAGGCGTGAGTTTATAGATGTATGTATAACTTTAATTTCTGAGCTCTTAAAAAGATCTGGCACAATCCAGTAGATTTACGATGTACTGAGAGATTCAGTAAGTGTATTCCATCCTCTCATCGTCAATACATCTAAGCAATTTTCCTACAAGCTTGTCCTTTAATTTTTCGTGTTTGTTCATTTAAAGAAATCAATGACTGTAAAACAAAATGACTTCCAAATCGAAGTCATAAATATGCCAAAACGAAAATCAAAACAAGAAATTTTTATTTGACACAAATCGGTATCCATCTTTACGTACGAGTACAAAGCATCCCGCATAATCTATCGAACAATTTTAAGCATGTATCCGAAAATAGTCCTATACACCAAAGTAATACGGCCAGAAATCGGTTCACATACATTTACCTACAATTTGTATATCAGCTTTTACAGCGAAAACGAAAACTTTTCAATACAATTTCCATATGAAACAAGTCGTTTCGAGCAACGCTTTAAACCAACTAGTTTAATCCAGTTAGGTCTGGTTTTTACAAAGGAGAACTCTAAACAAGAGCTGTTTTTTTAGGGTTCCGTAACCAAAGGGTAAAACAGGACCCTATTACTAAGACTCCGCTGTCCGTCCGTCTGTCTGTCCGTCTGTCACCAGGCTGTATCTCTTGAACCGTGATAGTTAGGCAGTTGAAATTTTCACGGATGATGTATTTCTGTTGCCACTATAACAGCAAATACTAACAAACAGAATAAAATAAATATTTAAGGGGGCTCCCATACAACAGACATTATTTTTATGCCGTTTTTATAGATAATGGTACGGAAGCCTTCGTGCGCGAGTCCGACTCGCACTTGGACGGTTTGTTTTAAATGGCTTTTTTACTTCATTTATTTTGTGTTACAGCAACTAGATGATTTTTGGTGTTTGGTGCTAAAAGAGAACATTAACCTTGTGTTTGACGGTAACAGAATTGTGCATAAGTATAATAGAAATTGATTTAACTACACATAACATTACAAATTATAATTTACGATCAAACTAATCACACTAGCAAATCACACACTGTAGGTACACGACACAACTATACGGAACGCGCGACAGTTTCTAAAAGTCTTTACTGCTTAGCCGCCAACAACCAACACTGTTTTTTTTTTTTTTTGTATGGCAGCTCGTAGTTTTGACCACTAAGGTCCTGGCTACTTAACCGAACTGTCCTGTGGGTGCCTTTAAGATTTTACTCAAAAGAGCCTCCAGCCAGGAGCGGAATTTTTAATACTAAAACTTATATTTAAATGACCGCAAGCTAAGGGCACCCCCTGTGGAATACGGACCTCGGCTTAGGGTGTCACTGAGAGAGGGTAGCGAGTGGGGACAGGCTGGATCGAAAGGTTTATAATTTCATTATTATTTATTTATTTATTTAAAACACATACAACACACACATACACACACACACATGATTATTATCAGGGGAATTTAAAGCTACAGGCTCAGCTACGGCGCGGGCTGAGGCCTCATCGGGCTGAGGTCGCGGGGGACGGTTACGGGGGGGTCGTCGCGTGGGACCTCGTCGGCGAGGACGGAACGATGGCGGTCTGTGTTTGTGCACTGTACTGGTGGCCCTACTGCTCTCCTGGAGGAGGGTTAAGGGGTCATCGGGGTCGACTAGGACATGCCGGGGACGGCGGGTGTGACTGATACGGGAGGGGGTATAACAGGCGGCCGCGACAACCAGAGGGTTGCGGTGAGTGGCGGCGTAATCGAAGAAACGCTTGGATAGGCGTTTCATGAACTGACTGATGGTCTGGATTTTAAGGTCTAGGTGGAGATTTTCGTTTCGAACGAACCTAGGGGAACTGGTCGCCCTACGGAGGAACCGGTTTTGGAGGGTCTGCATCCTATGGATGGGGTTTCGCTTATGCGAATACTACGCTCGCATAGGTCATGCCAACTCTGCTTTAATTCTGGTCAAGCGTTATGTTATAGACTCTGTCGAGCGCCACCTGGTGGCGCTGGCGTCCCGATTAGTCAAAGTCAAACGATTGATTTAACGTATTTCCGACATATTTATTAATGTTTATAGCATTAAACTGAAGATAACATGAATATAAAATATAATATAAAGGTTCATTAGACTATAGATATGAAAAAAATACCATGGAAACAAATAAATAGGCATGAGTTATAATACTTTTTAAATTAAGATTTAATGGCTGTTAAAGTTTAGCTAATGGACCAACCGAGTTGCAGTTAGCTAAATAATTAGGGACGCATGTTGTTATATTCATGTCTACAGTAACAGTTCGAAAAATCTAGCCAATCCAACGCCGCTTCCAGCCTCCCAACCAGTTAAACCGAGACCAAACCAACAATATTTCAAGTAAAGTACTTAGAGCTTAAGGTTCTGTGGCCCTCTAAAATGATAATAGCGTGAGGGTTTATACTAATTTATCGTGGCAAATTCCTCGCCAAGACTGAAATCTCCTCCATTAAAATTTAATTGAAATTTCTTCGCGTTGACTTTCTAATTTATATCTGGTTTATGTGTTTTAGTTTGTAATTACTTTAAGGCTTTTTTCTGCTGAATATTTGGTTGGAACTGGCGGAGCGGCAGCGGAAGATCGATTTAATTTCTGATTTTAGAGATTATCGTCTACAATTAAACCTTGTAACATTACCTATCTAGACATTACCTATGTTTTTCAATCAAAATCAATAAACAAATGAATCTGCCTTTTCTCAAGTATGTTGGAGTATTTTACATGAAGGGACTGCCTATCTCACCTCCACAAACCAGTTACTGGGTAACATGACACCCCTTGGCAAGACTGGTAATCAGACTAGAGCTTCTGCCTACCCGTAACGACTGTCAAAGATCTATGAATGACAGCCAGGACCGACGAGGACGACAGAGGACGGACGGCGCGTTGTGTTCTACGCGCGCCTCAAAGAGATGTCAGCACTAATTGACGGGGTCCGCTAGGGCCGATGCCTGCTGGGGTCGCGGATTGTTTGAAAGAGTTACCGTGGCCCTGGCACACAGGCAACTGAAGGAACACGGGTGGGTTTTAGGCAGTAAAAGTCTGACACGCCCTCCCGCTCCGCCCAGAGCGGGAGAAGATATTTAATGACTTCCCAAACAAACAAAAAAACCGGCCATGAGCAAGTCGGACTCGCGCACGAAGGGTTCCGTACCATTATCCATAAAAACGGCAAAAAAAATCATGTCTGTTGTATGGGAGCCCCCTTAAATATTTATTAAATTCTGTTTTTTTTTTGTATTTGTTGTTATAGCGGCAACAGAAATACATCATCAGTGAAAATTTCAACTTCTAACTATCACGGTTCATGAGATACAGCCTGGTGATAGACGGACAGACGGACGGACGGACAGCGGAGTCTTACCCTTTGGGTACGGAACCCCAAAACAGGACCTACGCGTAAAATATCAGCACAAAATAAACACACCTGCTGTCCAAATATAAACATACTATTTTATTAACACAAAGTCATTCTGGATGATATATCAACACAACAATAAGATTGATTAACGTGACTTAACCTTGACAGAAAACCAAGAAACATAAATATCTTCTGAAAAAATAGACAGTTGTACTTGTTATAAGTACAAACAATTGGGCAAAATAGTAATGTTGAATCCCTAAAGTACCTATGTATTTACAGAAAAACCCTGTTTTGTTTTTCACTTCTACGCTATCTACATAACATTGATTAATAACACACATCATTATGTATGTCCAATTGTTTCAAAAAGCATTGCAGAAAAACAAAAGTATAAGGATTCTTTTTATATAAATGTATGCAAAGACAGTAAATTATTTTTTGGGGTTGGCAAGACAACCCTTATTAATATCGGAGTCATAAAACAATTGCAGGAAGTGTGTTTTTTTAACTAGAAGTCAAGGTCAAGCTCAGATTATTTTTTTGCATATATGATTCATTGAATCACTGTGTTTCTATAGTTATTCTTTTGAATTTCGATAAAAAATAGTGTCTCTGAAAAATGCGTTTAAAATAATATTATGTGCATCGCGTAGAAAAGACATTAAAATATTGAATTTATTTGTCTATCCTTTTCTGCAACCAAAGATATATAGGAATATATATTTATAAACTGTTTTAATTATTTAAGATGTAACATAACATCACGCCCATTTTCTCCAAGGGCTAGGCAGAGGCATACATTGTAGTACACCCATATTTCGCCAGTTATGTTTAAGAGGCTGACAACAGCTAAAGCGCGGTCACCGTTGAACTGCATAGAAAAGAAAGAGAAGCGCGATGACACAACGCTGGTAATTTATTTCAAAATATGAAGCAATTATCTATTTACAAAAAATCTATTGATTGGACTAAACAAATAAAACACTATTACGTTAGTATGTTACCTACTTGTAGAATAAAATCTGTCAAAAAATCAGATTGATTGCATGTATATTAGTATGGTTTTAAATCGTTAAAAGAAATTTATAGAGGTATCTTCGTGTTTTTTTTCTATCTTATCAAATTAATTGTATTAAGTTTTCAACACACTATCTAACTAGCATATATCCAAAAGAATATCATATATTTTTCTGATTTTGCTTACTGCAGTGGATCATATACTTT
Organism: Dryobotodes eremita; assembly: GCA_917490735.1. NCBI lineage: Eukaryota > Metazoa > Arthropoda > Insecta > Lepidoptera > Noctuidae > Dryobotodes > Dryobotodes eremita. Next base: position 18,483,427 of record OU823254.1, read on the forward strand.
TAGGCATTATAAAACTTGCATTTAGGTACTGTAGTCCCCTTAAGTCCGATGCTATAGGGGCGAGTCTTTTGCCATCAACCAGTCACAATTTCAGACTCCTTATTTATTTAATAACTAGTAGCTCGTTCGCGTGGAAGTCGTAATACACCACAATAGACTAAAATAACAGCCATGTTTTTATAAAACTTTCCTGTATGCTACGTTTTTAGTTTTGGTCTGAGCAGCCTAAATATGAAGAGAGTCAGGACTGGTGGCGCGGGAGCAAGCGACGTACAGTTGTCCTTGTGAAAAGCAGCTCGTCCTGAGGTGTCGGCCTCAGGACGAGCTCGACCTCGCAAAAATTACATAAAAAAAAAAAAACAGTTTTGACTTCGCTACGATTTTATTATATGTTTAGATTTATGTACGCACAACAGACAAAGGAAATAAGAGACAATAAAGATTGAGTAAGAACAACCTAATGTAACATGGTTACTTGGTCATTTCCATGTCGGGACTTACTGCATCTAAGAACGAAAGACAGAAAGAATAACGTTTATATCTACTTACCCTCTTTGTCGTATAGTCTGAAGGCTTCCTTGAGTTCTTTCTGTAGCTTCTCATCGTCTTCTTGTAAGAAGTAAACGGCAACGCGCACAAATGAGTCGAAATTCAGCTTCCCACATGCTGGAAATAAAATAATAGATTTATAAAATACTTATTTATTTTATATTGTATTTGATAAATTATTTAGAATATTTTTTCATATTGATCATCCAAATTCTCAAGTATCTTTTCCTGTCCTGGGACCACGTTAAGAAAAAAAATAGAAACGTGCATGGGAGAACTTTTTGTTTCCTATGGAGTAGAACCAGTAAGAAACTCCACTACAATTCTACAATTTAAAAATCCTGGCTATTTGTTTATTTATAGGTAGATATTATGTCCGTTCTCACAAAACAAGCTTTGTTATCTCAAGCTCAAAATCAAAGCGTTTATTCCAATTAAATATTCCGAACCACATTTGTATTGTCAAAGAGACACTGATCGAAGTTTCAGGGTTTTCACCAATGGAATTGGATGCGTTCAGCACATCTAAATCACGTCCAAGTGCTGTCAGGGTCAAAATTGTTGTGCAATATTATCTGACTGACAGCTGACAACTGACAGCTTTTGAACGCGGTTTATACGTGCTGATCGCGTTCAGTTACATTGATAAAATCCGCACTAAGTCAATTAGTGAGGAGGTTGAAGCTACTTATCTGGTAAACCAATCTTTTCTTACAACTAATCCCTAGTTAAACGCTCTGTTATACCTAATCTATTTATAAACCATCCATTATATTTAACATTCCGTTTAACGACCCACAAACAAGACATATACAAGGATCCTGCGATAATCCCTAAGTCACACTTGATCCAAGCAATTAAGGCTTTAATGACGTCATCAAACGGCTGTTTGTGCATCAGTATCAAGGGGTTTCAGTGGTTACAAGCAATTACTGAAGTTACTCCTGCTTAGGGCAGATTTTACTCTAAAGTCAGTTTGTGTATGGGAAAGTGGCTAATCCTACTATATAATATATAATATAATATAATATAATATAATATAATATAATATATATATATTATATATATATATATATATATATTATATATATATATATATATATCCTACTAATATTATAAATGTGAAAGTGTGGATGTTTGGATGTTTGTTACTCAATCACGCTAAAACGGCTGAACGGATTTGGATAAAATTTGGCACATAGGTAGACCATGACTTGGATTAAAACATAGGATACTTACTATCCCGATATTTCATCGGGATCGAGACTTATGCGGGTGAAACCGCGGGGCGCAGCTAGTAATATTATAAATGTGAAAGTTTGTGAGGATGTATGAATGGATGTTTGTTACTCTTTCACGCAAAAACTACTAAACGGATTTGGATGGAATTTCGAACACAGATAGTTTATAACCTGGATTAACATGTAGGATACTTTTATCCCGGTACGTTCCCGCCGGATAATTTCCGACCTCCACGCGGGCGAAGCCGCGGGCAAAAGCTCGTAAATTCGTATTTTATTCACAGTGTAAGACTACTTAAGTATAAAAATTTGGTCAAATTTGCCCTTAGTTTCTTAAAAACTTGAACCTCCTTTCGCTCATTTGGAGAAACAACGACGTAACTGGTGCTTTTCAAATTTAACAAGAAAGTGATTTAAATTGTTTATTTTTTTTTGTAATGGGGTAACATTTCAGAACGAGACTGTAAAGTCTCGTTCTGAAATGTTGATAAATCCCAATACATATTCAATATTTCACTCCTCTGCTCCTCTGAAAATTTGTTCGAGCACAAAAATCGACAACTCATTTTTGGTAAAAATTACATTTACGTCGATGTTTCTCCAAATGAGCGCTCTGTACTTGACTGACTTGACTGGATAGCCGTTAGGTCCTGGATCGCCAAATCGGGTAAACTGGAATTTTCAGTAGCAGCTTGGAGTCTGGATTTGTGCCAAGTTATGTAATTAAAATCGATAATCTGTGTATACATTACATTTATTTTCGCATATCGACAAAATTTAGAAGGCAGCTGTTTTTTAACTCAGAGGTGACCTCTGAGTTTTTTTCGGCCGTTTTTCTCAGTCTCTTTTAAAGTCCAGACATAATCTTGGTCAGATCATGTGAAGACCATGTAGATTGGTGTCTGAAATGGTCTTTTGAGGAAAAAACCACACAGATTGAGCGGACCTGTCCAGTCAGTGCACGCATTTGTCAGTAATAGTGCAGCTATTTAGGTATTTTAAACTGTCACTAGGTTATGAGCAAGCACTACACAAGTAAATACTGTACTTAAAAGCAAACTCGCTCCCATTAGCACCTCTCACTAAAAACCAAGAGTATCTGAGATAGTCTCTAATTACTTTCCTAATGGCTCCTTGTGCACTTCAAATTTTAATCGTTGTCATACCATGTTAATTACACTTTGTGCAATAGAAAAAAATCTGTTTTCCTATTACCTACAAAGTTAAGACAGGAACATTTATTGATTACCAACTTAAATTGACCGTATATTCAAATCATAAAGTCAAAGTCAAAGTCAAATCATTTATTTCAAATAGGCACATAAAAGGCACTTTTGAACGTCAAAATTTACAAAAAAATAGAATTGATTCTAGTTGCCCCTTCCAAAAGGTAGTTTCGTATGGAGAAGAATGGGCAAGAAACTCCACCGTTACTCTTTTAAAATATTTTATGTAAGTTCACATTAATTATGTAATCATATGTGAAGACGATGCACCTAGAATAAAATTACTATACCACAATAGGTAAAAAGAATTAAATATAATGCAAAGGCAGGTAAATTAATTATGTGATAGATACATGGTGCTCACATATTTACAAATATTGAAAAGTAGATGATGTTTCCAAAATTTTAACAAGTAATAATTTAGTGTGTGAGTTAAAGTAGTTAAGTACATAATGTAACAATCAATGTCATAAAAATTATAAATTATACAAATAAATTAGCAACCAGTTTGATTTTGTCTAGACTCTAGATTGTCCTATAGAGCAGGACCAGCATGTTTCCAAGCATGCTTATCTAGGATATAATCCTCTAATATGCTTGTTTACAAAGTGTACTTTTTATATGAGTTTTAAATTTTCTTTCATTTAATTGCAATATGTCACAAGGTATTTTGTTGTAACATTTAACACAGTACCCCATAAAAGATGTATGTACTTTAGATAATCTAAAAAATGGTTGATCTATTATATCTTTATTTCTAGTATTAAAATTATGTCTATCACTTATTTTATTAAAAAGATGTAGATTTTTTCTTACATACATAATATTAGGTCTTTACCTATGAAATTGCCGTTCTGCAGTACTGGCCATTTCAAATCAAAATAATTTTTGTTTGGCTATGAATTCTAATTTCAAATTAATTTTATTTTAAAAACATGGATTTTTTTTTCTAAAAGTAGTCATTTCTTTATTGATTAGTGTTACATTTTCATCGCATTTCAATCTTTTTCGTCATCATGGATACGTTAAAAATTCGAGTAATTATGGAATATGAGTACCGTCGTGGCAGCAACGCGGCACAAGCGGCACGCAACATCAACGACGTTTACGGAGCTAACTCTACAAACCAACGCACCACCTGTTATTGGTTTGCTCGCTTCCGTTCTGGAAATTTCGACCTGAAAAATGAACCTCGCGGTCGTCCGAAGACTTTGGTCGACAATGACGAATTAAAGGCGATTGTGGAAGCTGATGATACACAATCTACGGCTGAATTAGCAGCAGCTTTCGACGTTAGCGTCAAAACAATATTGGTCCATTTGCGTCAAATTGGCAAGGTAAAAAAGCTTGACAAATGGGTGCCCCACGAACTCAATGATCGCCAGCGCGAAGTACGCGTCGAGACGTGCCTTGCACTGCTCAACAGACACACAAATGAAGGAATTTTGAACCGCATTGTTACCTGCGATGAAAAATGGATTCTGTTTGATAACCGTAAGCGCTCAGCAAGTTGGTTGGATCCTGGTTCAGCACCTAAACAATGCCCTAAACGAAAACTTACCCCTAGAAAAGTGATGGTCACTGTTTGGTGACTAGCGCCGGTGTGATTCATCACAGCTTCTTACCAAACGGGGTGAGCATTACTGCAGATGTGTACTGTGAAGAACTGAACACAATGATGGAGAAGCTGGCGCATCTCCAACCAGCATTGGTCAATCGCTCGTCTCCGCTGCTCCTGCACGACAACGCGCGACCTCATACTGCACAGCAGACGGTCTCCAAGTTGCAAGAACTGGGGTTGGAAGCTCTCCGTCATCCGCCCTACTCACCAGACCTTGCGCCTACAGACTACTACTTTTTCCAGAATTTGGATAACTTCTTGGCGGGAAAAAAATTTAATACCCGAGAGGCAGTACAAAATGCCTTTGAAGAATTTGTTGCCTCCCGTCCAGCTGATTTCTTTAAGAAGGGCATCAATAAACTGCCACTGCGATGGCAAAGATGCATTGATTGCATGGGTGATTACTTCGATTAATACAAATAAAAAATTCATGAAAAAAATTCGTTTAAATTTTTTCATACAAAACGGCAATTTCATAGGTAAAGACCTATTATTTTCATAATTGAATTGACAAGATGATGATTCAAATCATGACTTGATAGTCATGATTTGAACATACGGTCAATTTAAGTTGGTAGTCAATTAATTTTCCTTGATAGTTGATTTTATTTGATAGTTGTATAAAATGGCTATAACATGACCAATTGACATAGGGCTTCAATCGCTTAGCAATTAATTTCCTAATTGTGAAATTGAAATGTATGAAGATGTTGCATTTTCGTTATGTAAGTTTCCCGTAAACAGTAATCTCTATAAAAAAACAAAAAAATTACACCTTTTCTTATTATATAAAGTTGAGTAACCCTGATGGTTTAACGAGTGTAAAACAGGATAAATTCAAGGGTCATACCTACATCAAAGCATCTTAACGAACACAATATCTTTCACCAAGCTAAGAGTAGTCGAGATCTCTTGTAATCTTTTTTTACGAAGGTATTTGTTAAAGAAAACCGTCGCTTGACCTTGTGGAGAGTACCTTTTGGAGAGGGTGATCCGAATTTTCAGGGTTCCGTTGCCAAGGGACAAAGTATTACGGACTTTCATGTGCTTGCTGCCCTATGATCCTAAACCTCTGCACGCGTAGCATGACCACTATAGAAACTGGTTTTGTCGACGGAAGAAAAGACAAAAATGACGTTCGGTGAAGACAGGACGACGGCAGCAAAGTAGAAAGAGTCGACTGCACTTTTTACGAAATTCAGTAGTTTATCCACGCTTTTCTTTTATTTTGCTTATATCTCGAAAATGGTGTGTCCTATCGCAAAAATAATGAACATTTCGACCCCCTTTATGAAACGTCTAAAACCCTAAAACTAAACACGTAGGTAATACTTTTTCACATTTTCCATACAAAAAGTGAAAAATTCCATTTTTCCATTCCATTTTTATACTTTGCGGCCGTCAAGTAAAAAGTTTTCTACTGTCTTTAGCATGGCGATTACAAAATCAAATTGTCTTCACTACCTTAGACAACTGACAGTTGTCAGTGTGATTTTGACGTTTGGGAAAGAAAACTTTTTTCTGAAATAGTCTACATATAAAAAGACCTAGACAACGATAGGTAAAACAAAAGACAAAATGACGGATTTTAGAAGGATTTTTACGGTGCGATGTCAAAAATAGAGAAACGAAATGTCACTTTGTATAGAAATAGCTATGTCTTGTCTTCCAAGAAACAGAAACCGTCATGCTACGCCTGCTGGTATTAAGTTTTTCTATTTGGAAAGTTTCGGTAGTAGTCTAGAGTTTGAATTTGTGTCCGGTTGATGGCAATAGGGTCACCTCATATTACACGGGACTTAAACATATAACTGATGATATCGGGGCATCCAGTCACGGGTACTGATATATAACTACCTAGTTACAATAAGCAATGTTCAATAATTATTTTCTTCCAATGTATTGATTGTTATTTTATGTTGTAACGAACATAGTATTGTAGAACCCATATTACGTTGTAGCGAACATAGTATTATGGAACCCATATTACGTTGTAGCGAACATAGTATTATGGAACCCATATTACGTTGTAGCGAACATAGTATTATGGAACCCATATTATGTTGTAACGAACATAGTATTATGTAACCCATATTACGTTGTAGCGAACATAGTATTATGGAACCCATATTATTTTGTAACGAACATAGTATTATGGAACCCATATTACGTTGTAGCGAACATGGTATTATGGAACCCATATTACGTTGTAGCGAACATAGTATTATGGAACCCATATTATGTTGTAACGAACATAGTATTATGGAACCCATTATACGTTGTAGCGAACATAGTATTATGGAACCCATATTACGTTGTAGCGAACATAGTATTATGGAACCCATATTACGTTGTAGCGAACATAGTATTATGGAACCCATATTATGTTGTAACGAACATAGTATTATGGAACCCATTATACGTTGTAGCGAACATAGTATTATAAAACCCATATTATGTTGTAACGAACATAGTATTATGGAACCCATATTACGTTGTAGCGAACATAGTATAATGGAACCCATATTACGTTGTAGCGAACATAGTATTATGGAACCCATATTATGTTGTAACGAACATAGTATTATGTAACCCATATTATGTTGTAACGAACATAGTATTATGGAACCCGTACTACTATTACGAAATAGGTCTTATATCAAAGTTGCAATTGTTATTCCACGAGAAAATTTATTTTGAATTTTAGGTATTAAGCGTGTACCTACATATTATTGCTTGTACTAAACCTTTGCATTTGGATAAAATAAGCTGTGGATATGGGATTTGGATTATGTTAAGTATGTCAAACTTCCTCGTTGATCTAGTGGTTGCAAGTCATCGCTACTGCTAAGCATGAGGTTCTGATTTCAATTCCCGGGTCGAGCAAAGTGTTACTAGGTTTTTTTATCAGGAATTTCTCAGTAGCAGCCTAGATTTATGCCCGGTTGTTGGCAATAGGGTCGCTCCCTAGTACATGGGACTTAAACATAACTGGCGAAATGTGGGTGTACTATAGGTACACCTCTGCCTAACCCATTGGGGAGTAACGGCGTGGTGATATTAGGTTAGGTATGTTATGTCCATTTTGTTTTCACATTTTTGCGCGCATATTTCTCACAGCTAAACTTTGTCGTTTACGCAGCACCTGACATCTATTTCCGTCAAGCACATGGCGTCTACTAATTGAAGCCCCGATCTTGTCTCGCAGCAAATTGCCGTGACTGCGTAATTTACATCAATGACAGTTGACGGGCTATATAAAGGCGGAAAAGTAACCTCGTTACAAAGTTTTATGTTTGGAAAATCAGTTGAGAAGAAAATACGAAATTCACAAACTGCCAAATTTACAGCTGATTTTCATACTTTAGATGAAATGAACATAATACTTATTTTTGTTTAGCTTTGTGATCTAATCTAGTTGAATGTATGGACAGGTTTAGAGCTCAGCTATGTTTGGCCTTTCAGAGTTTTAATTGTTCTACAAGTACCTATACCATTACCCATGAATTAATAAGTGTAAACCCTAATAATAAGACTTTGCCAAATTTCGCAAAATTAACTCAAATCGAACTTTCTCGTGAACTCGGCCGTCGTGCAAGATACTTTTATTTTTAACGGACGAAAAAAAGGAGGAGGTTCTCAAATCGAAGCGATTTTATTTTTAATTTCTTATTTTTTTATATAAAAAAAGTGGTCTATAATAATCAAATCCACGTAAAGTACTCTGTTTTTATATTTTCCATCATACCAAGTTATTTAAAAATTACACCGAAGGCCAAATAAAAATATCGTCTTTATTTATTCTATTTTTATTAAATGGCAAGCAAAGCCGAACTATCAATAAATAATATAAAAATGAAAAACTGCCTCTTTCACTATATGATATAATTTGAAATGGTAAGCATACATGCATGCATGCATGTTGGTGGTTTGCATGGTATGGTGGTGGTGGTAGCTGTAAGTTTTACAAAAATCATAAAATAAAATACATAAATAAATAAAATAATGTCAACAAAAACTTAGTCTCTTACATCGAATTAAAAAAATATATCAATCAATACATTTGGAGTGATAAAATGTTATGTTCATTCTTCAGTATTAAAGCGTTCTAAATGTCGTACAGTATAGTGCAGAAATACGTACGATTGTCAGCAGGAAATAAAAATGTCAGCGTGCTTTGCGCTGGCTTTGAAGGAAAACAGAACTATTTTCTGGACTTATCGTCGCAAACACATAAACTTCGCTCTTTAAGACACTTTAAGGGGAGATTAACTGGGATTATTTCTGTTAAAGTCATTGTCGACGCTGTTTTATGTTAGTCTTGTTAAAATAAACTTAACTTTGAGATTAAAACGCCAATGTTAAAATCGTCGTTTTATGTAATTAATACCTGTGTTGTTTTCAGTTCTACTGCTCTGTCACGGTCTATTGTTGGACTACTTTGTATTAAGTCTAAGCTTTAGGCACTGCGAGCCAAAAAGGTTAAAACTACAGCCTTCTTCTCCCTGTTCTTTTTACCACTGTCAATTGTTACATGGGGTTGGTCAGCTCAAAATGTTGCAGAAGTTTAAGCAAAATATTTTATAGTCAGCCGCCTGCCGGACACCTATCCTTGTGAATGCCAGTGTTGGTAGTTCGCCCACTACCGCTCGGGTGATCCATGGTTCATTATGGTGTGCACCGGGTCTCAAGCTCCCTTAGTTGCCTTCGACACCCATGGAATGAGGACCACAATGGATCCTGTACTTCGCAAACTCAAAGCATTTATCCATATCATTATTATAAATTCGAAAGTAACTCTGTCTGTATGTTACCTGTTCACGCCTAAACCAATTAACGGATTTAGATAAAATTTGGCAAGGAGATAGATGGCATCCTGGGGAAGGATATAGACTTGTCCCGGTAACACGTTTCCGTGGGATAATTTCCGACAACCACGCGGGCGAAGCCACGGGCAGGAGCTAGTTTCAAATAAACCAATTATAAGCACTTTCTAACTGTCAAGGGGTCGGCCAGAAAGATGTAGCTAATCGCCCATTTAAAAGCGTAGTAGTTTTCTATGGAGAATAACGGGCAAGAAACTCCACCTATACTCTTTTAAATAAAAATATTGGTTATTTCGTGTTGAAATTATATATGTGAGAACGATGGAGTAAACCTTCTAGTCCCGTTCAAAAAGCAAAGGGTTTCGACTCACCTTGAGCATCTTCGCTGTCAATCATTTGGTCAAGTTCAAGGTCATCATAGTTATGTACCATCGTGTTCAGTATCGTCTTGACTGTTTCCTTCGCGATGCGGCCTTGCTTCTCCGAGTCGAACATGCTGAACGCGCGCCTAAGCACTGTTGAGGAAAAATAAGAGGTTATTAGAATAATGTATTTATTGTTGTATTTTATCACAAAATGACAAAATAACGGTATCTTCTATTTTGAGAATTGTTGTTTTTACTTTCTTATAAAGTAATAATGACCGTCGACTATTTGAAACGAAGTTACGATTCTCAGCATTGAGAGAGCGATTAGGACGAGACATAGTAATGTATAGTCTTTTAAAATAATAGGCAGGTAATGTAGGTATGTACAGAGTAATTGCAGAAGCGCGTATTTCTACACTATTAGGCTATATTTTTAGGATTTCTTTATTAATAATCATTAATGTCATTTAAATTTTCCTTTCTTCCTCTTCCTAACAATAGAAAATGAAAACTCTCACAAACAAAGGAGAAATTGAAACAGTTCGTTTTCAAAAAGGACACTCAAAACAGCCGCAAATTAGTTATTGATTTCACCCCTTAAAAGTTAAACGACAAAAGTTTCAGTATTGAAAGCATCTAAATTTCAAACGCTCCGTAGAAAGCAACGATTCCTTTGCGTCAAAGGGAGCGGTGTTGGTAGAAAACTGATAGGTACTCAGAGCTGAAACGAAGTAAGAAACTTATACTGCGAAAACTGATTCTGGTTCATATTTTGATAGAAAAGCGATGAGCGCTGTTCTTTGATACACAGTTGTCGGCAAAATGTTTGTTTTTAATGAACCTTTACTTAAAAATAATAAGCCCACCACCGTATCTCTACATTGACGTCGTGGTGGGGCTTGCACGCTCTTGAACTCTGGGTCTGTACCGGTAGAGTTTTCTATGTCGAAACAGGTCTAGGGTGAGGAGCCAGACCAAGAGAGATACAGAAACCCGCAGGGCAGCATGTGGCGAGCTGTTAGGCATTAGCGACCCCATGGATTACCACCCGGGAGATGTCTTGTTCCTCACCTCTGGCTTGCCTTTATTGGCCGGCTGGCAGAGTGGGGCAAAAACTAATTGTGAAAACAATTAACAACTAACAATTAAATTGCCAAATTTAGTTGCAACTAACAACTAAAATAATTAATTGTAATTGTAACGTATCGCAATTAACAATTAATTAATTGTGCTTGTAAAACTTTGCAATTACAATTAAATTAATTGTGCTTGTAAAAATTTGCAATTACAATTGATTAATTGTTAATTGTTTGATACACGTTTACAATTACAATTAACAATTAATAAATGTCAGTAACTAAAAAACATAATGCAAACAATACAAGAGCATTCTCCTTAATATTCTCAAGGGTATGTAAAGCCTGGATTTAAGCCAGAACATTACTACGTAAAAGTGTAGCACAGGTGCCATATACAGGGGCCACCGTAGGCGCGGGCTTGCGGACGGCGAGCAATGGGCAGCTCGCCGTCCGGTAAGGACCAGGCCCGGGTCGACGGGGCGTCGTGTTCCACGCGCGCCTCAAAGAGATGTCAGCACCATTGACGGGGTCCGATAGGACCGATGCCTGCCGGGGTCGCGGATTGTTCGAAAGAGTTACCGTGGCCCTGGCGCACAGGCCACTGAAGGAACACGGGTGGGTTTTAGTCAGTAAGAGTCTGACACGCCCTTCCGCTCCGCCCAGAGCGGGAGAGGTCATTTGACGATTTCCCACCCAAGAAAAAAAAAAAAAAAGGTGCCATATTTACATTCGTCAAATACTTACGTAGTTAAATTAAATATTAATTGTTTAAAACAATTAATTTAATTGCAAATAAAATTTTAATTGCAATTGCATTAATTGTAAACCACAATTAACAGATTTAATTGCAATTGATTTTAATTGCATTTCACAATTAAAAAATAATTGAATTAATTTAATTGCAATTAATTTAGTTGAAATAAAAATTGTAATTGTTTGCCTCTACAATTAAACAATTAATTCAATTGTGCCCAACACTGCCGGCTGGAGTGAACAATGACAAGGAACAGAGCTCCCGCCTCTTTCTTGCCTTTACTAGCCGGCTTGAGTGGAGATTCGCAAGAGCAAACGTGCTCGGAGGAAGGAAGTATTCCAGTAAGATGCTCGCAGGGATCTTGACCGTACTTCCGGGATTGTTCTGATAGTCCTGGGATACCTCTCCACTCTTCATAAGTATCTCAGGACATGTTGCCCCCTTGTCGCTAAGACACTATGTGCTAGCGACCGTTTTCGGGGGCCCATTATTGAGTGTGCAAGTCACCCTCTGCCATTTTGTCTGTGTATTTTATATAAAACATTGGTCAGGCAGGGGACATAGTTCTTCCATAGTTCAAGGTACCCAATCCATCCATATCCATCCGTAGTCCTAGATAACCAGTCCACTTTAGCTACCCAAATCAATAGTCCAATATCTTTGTTTCCATATCCTGCAATAGTCCGACACCAACCGGGGGTTGTCCTTAAGTGCACTTGCATAGTGCATACAGGGATAATCGTCAGTTGGTGCCTCATTCCATCAATAATTTTCTAAGAGTCCTCTGCGAGTTGGCTTCGGTCCCTCATACGCCTTCCAAAGGTTCGGGTCCCGAGATATGTTAACATAAAAATAAAATAACAATAATTCATTTATTTTTCTAAACATGGTCCATTAAATATTAAATTGAAACAGATAAAATTGATATAAAATTCACGTATACATAATAAAATTGAATAATATAAATATAATAATAAATTAAATAAATACAACGCGAAGTAAATCGTCATAAAATCTTATTTTTAATCTAAGTGGGTAATTTATATTCAAGCAAAGTAACAAATTAATAGAACCCTAATAAAAGTGGATCAATTTTAAAGTGCTTTTTTAACTTAAAACGTCAGGAATTAAAATTCTAAGTAAGTATTCCGCCAGTTGTGGCTTAAAACGTTTTACGAACGTAACTCCGGGGCCGGCTTTGGCATTGCAAAGCCGAAACAATTTAGGAGCAAAATGTTTTTGGTTTACACTGTTGCTCGTAAAAAACTATAAATGAATAATATAGCAACGAATTGTTGATATTATAATGAGTACAAGTTTTAATGTGAACGTGGATAAAAGCTCTTTGTGACAAAAACTAGGTACACATATTTGTAAAAAAAAAATTGCTGGTGTAGGTACCTATAAAATAAAAACCGTCCACCCTTTTGACGTTTTTGATTTATATAAGTTTAAAAATGCAGACAGTAAACTAACATTTTTGACACCAACTAACTCGATTTATCACTGCTAATGTGACACAAATATTGCTCTGACGATTGCAAACAACTTTATTTACTAAAATATATTAGCATTTAACTTAAATTGGTTTAAATACAATATATGAAAAAGTGTGAATAATGTAAATGTGTGAAAAATGAATAGTGGTTGTAGTTTATAGGTTTTAGTGTCCGCCAGTGTGAATGAGTAATGTCAAACGGCAGAATAAAATAGACTGCTTGCGGTACCAAAAATCTAGTATACGTGTTGATAAAATTGAACTGTTATTTTAGAAAATACTGACAAAAAAACTGAGGGGTTTATCTGTCGAATTATTCGTTATTGAGGGATTTGTTAGGCAGATTTCTAGATCATACAAAAACACAAATGAATATTGATTTATTCTTCAGCTTTTTCAAGGAGCTACTGACAAAGTCTATTCCTAAAATTCCACTTTAATAATTGTGATCAACCGCATCATTACAAGCTGGCGAATTATGTTCTCTATAATTATCATAGTGTAGGTTGTTACTATTTTACAAAATTATGTTTCTATAAACATTTACAACTAAGTATAGTGTATTTATTTTATTTCTTATTTTTTTTTGTTTTTTTTATATTTTCATATGCTGCACTGGTTGACGTCATCACGTCAACGCCGGCTGTCGCTGAAAACCAGGGCCGCTGGGGTTCTGTCTCGCATAGGGTCGTAGCATTATGCTGAGCGATTGCAGTTTTGCGTGGACGTGATACATATTTTGCCCCAACTCGTTATTTTTTTGTATTTGTGTATTTTTCTCTGCGTCATGTTTACCGCAAATAAACGCATTTTCTTCTTTCGTTTTTTTTTTGCTTTCTAGGTATTCGAATTTAACTTATTTTTTTAGCTACATAAAAGCAACATTGTAGTAGCAGTAGCTAATTAGCAATATCTACTGTATCAGAGCTGTGTTACAATTTTGGTGTACATTAAAGTATATTAAACAACCAATAAGTACCTATATTATCCATCAACTTAACCCTATCATGTACCACTCCATTACAACACGTCAAAAACAACCCATAACAAACTCCTCATAAGGTACGTTTACTTAAAACAAGTTCATCAACGATACGGCTAAAGTTATCATCATTAACGAGTTTACAACCTCTAATGCGCCACCCCTGGCTCTACCCTTATCAAACCTTTGGCAATCAAGAGTCGATCAGGGGTCGCAAACTGATGGCGACTCATGAACTTGGTCTATGATACAAACAAGTTTTTAAGTTAATATAGACTTGAGTAATGAGGTTGTGGTGAAAGGAAAGAGAATATCTCTATTTCTAAACTGATATAATTGTAAAGATACGTTGCCTCGTTGGTCTAGTGGTGATCCTGGGCTCGATTCCCAGGTCAGGCAAAGAGTATTGGGATCAGGAATTTCTCAGTTGCAGCCTTTTTTTTTGTGAGAAATCATCAAATGACCTCTCCCACTCTGAGCGGAGCGGAAGGGCGTGTCAGACTCTTACTGACTAAAACCCACCCGCGTTCCTTCAGTTGCCTGTGCGCCAGGGCCACGGTAACTCTTTCGAACAATCCGCGACCCCGGCAGGCATCGGCGCTATCTGTCCCCGTCAATGGTGCTGACATCTCTTTGAGGCGCGCGTGGAACACGACGCGCCGCTCAGTTGGAGCCTGAAGTCTGGATTTGTGCTTGGTTAGTGGCAATAGGCTCGCCTCCTATTACATGGGTACTTTAATATAACTGGCGAATGATGTACTATAGGTTCAGCCCTGCCTGACCCTTTGGGGATTACTGGCGTGATGTTATGTAATGTTATGTGTTAAGCTACGCTTGCCGTTTTCAGTTTGTGGATGGATCATGTTTTCTAGTCATCGAGATACGTCCATCCTAACTGCATAAGCCCGTTTGTCCACCGCCATTGTCAATGAGACGTCAACGAGAACGAGATGATGGCGCCGAATTAGCGATACATACATTTACTATGGCTGCGTGTCCATCACACGTCCATTACCCGAGCGCTGGGCCCCCTATTTTTCTATGGTTCGGCGCCACCACTAAAACGTCGTTTTATCTTGTCCACACATTGCCGACGCACCAGCGCGTGCCTTTTGCCAGGCTTTTGTTTTGCCTATAATAACATACTGAACCGCCGAGTTTGGTCGCGGCGGACAAACTATCGCCGTCACCAAAACACCACGTTTGGACGAATAATCTCGTTTCTCGTTGACGTCCCGTTGACGGTGGCGGTGTACAACCGGCCTTCTGAAGGGAAATCGTTTTAAAATCTGCCAGTCTTAGGATATTAATGTATTGCCTCGTCTCATAACTCGACTCTGTATAACATATTGATATACAGCTGCATTTGAAAAGATACAACGACAATTTTTTTTAAAGCAGATTCTTGTTATTTGCTGGATATACGTTAAAATGAAGAATCTAGGTGCCTAGTTTTGCTTTGGTCATGATGCTTGCACATTCGCTCTGCGCTAAACGGATAATAAATCTTTGATATAGCTTCATCTTTTGATACTTAACATAAACATAACATAATATCACGCCTGTATTCCCCGAAGGGTTAGACAGAGGTGTACCTATAGTACACCCACATTTCGCCAGTTATGTTTAAGTCCCATGTAATAGGGGACGAGCCTATTGCCATCAACCGGAAACAAATCCAGACTCTGGGCTGCTACTGAGAAATTCCAGTTAGAAAAACCCAATAACACTTTGCCCGACTCGGGAATCGAACCCAGGACCTCATGCTCAGCCGTAACGCTTGCGATCACTAGACCAACGAGGCACCTATAAACCGATAAACTAGGGTAAGGTTGCGATTATTGGACCACTTAACTTTTAGCGGTTATAGCACCTGAAGTATGACATTTTAGGGAATAGTGATTATTCAATTTTATAGGTCTTATACATATGTCCTCGTAGGTGTGTTTTCGGATTTTTTGTTTGAAGCATAAAGGAACAAAACAGAAAAAACTGTTTTTGTGATAGTTCCCTTATTTGGACCTCAGTCTCTTTGATTGGACCTCCTAGTTGCTATGATTGGACTTAGACATTTTGTCTGCTGGTCCATTCAAGGTGCCCAAGGAAATTGAAATAAAATAAAATGTAATACAAAATTAAAACACAGTCTTTTTTATTAATAAGAATCACAAGTAATCACAACGTCTTAATGTAACGTTGAAATGCAAAATTTAAAAAATCTTAACTAAGTAATTGGCTATTAAATAGCCTATTATGAGGTAGGTTAAACAATCAGTCTAGTCTTAAATGTAATAATTGTGAGCACTGGTTAATTAACCACTTAAAATAATAAAATGGATGAAACTGAACATTAAGGCACATGTTCCACATTATAAAAAATCAACATAGAGTATAATATTAATACAACAAAAATTTTATATGAAATAACTGAATTATTCTTAGTTACAGCAGTGAATTGACACATTAAATGATAATAATTTTGGTTTTAGAGATCAATCAGTGACATGATGGACAAAAATATTTCTTTATCCCCTGTTTTAATGTCGCTTTTGGTACATCATATATCCTGCTTGCTTCATTTAATCCGACCTCTTTTTTACTCAAAGCTAGTAACGCTAATCTCATACTTCCTTCATTCCAGTCATAATACTGGCCTCGTTTTGCCATGCTAAAACAAAAAAATATATATTAAAACCGAAATTTTTGAAGTTGCCTTCATTGGACCGGTCCAATCAAGGAGCCTTGCACTGGTCCATTGATGGCAATTCGCTGCTATCACATTAAAATATAAATAAATAAAAAACTATTAATCTTATGTACCATTGGGTTGGTAAATTAGCTGAACAAATAAATATGTTATGCTAATAAAAATAATCACATTGATAAACCGAATAAATCTGTACTTACATGGTAAAGTATGTCGCGCAAATATTATATCGGGAGCTCTTAAAACACACCAAAGCACGTTCTTCCCGAACGAAGCTCACGGCGACACTGGCGGTTGAGGGGGCGGGTGCGGGGTCGAATAGGCAGCGTTTCGTCATAAAGGACAATTATTATTACAATTCGTTTTCGAGAAATCAAAGCGGTCCAATCAAGGCGCTGGTCCAATGGTCGCAACCTTACCCTATATTCTCGCGGTTTTGTTTACATAGTGTAATTTTTCCTACATTCAGCGGATTAGACCAGAATATATGCCTAGCAGAACCAAGGTAATCGACATAGCCCGAAGAATTGCCAAACTTAAGTTGCAGCGGGCAGGGCACATTGCTCGCAGAACAGATGGCCGATAGGGCGAAAGATTCTAGAGTGGCTTCCGCGTATCAGAAGACAAAGCGTCGGAAGGCCCCCCACAAAGTGGACCGATGACCTTGATCTTGAAGGCCGCAGGAATTCGCTGGATGCGAGAAGCGCAGAAACGGTCAAAATGGCGGTACTCGGGGGATGCCCATGCCCAGCAGTGAAATGATAAATGGTGAAGATATATGCCGACTTTGTGGTTCAAAAAAGACTCTTCAAGAGTTTTGCTTAATTTAATTCTGTGTGGTCCCAAAAACTGTCCTCCCAAAACTATTCTCTCTTCAAGACCTTAAAGAAAATCCCTTTATTTCTTCCACAGTTGCTTTCAAAGCAAAAACCTCAACAAATAATCCTAACAACATAAGAGCATGTCTTGAATTAACAATATCGCTGTTCCAACATAATCACAAGGCAATTAAGCGCTGCAGCAAAATTTATAGCTGAACGCTGTACGTTGCATATTAAGAACAAAACAGCGCTGACATTAACATTAAGCCGTCTATTCACTATTAGGCTATAAATGTTGGCAATGTAAGCCTGTTTAATGGCGCTGTGTTGCTAGAAAATGGACTATATTCAGTGACTTCAGAAACAACTTCATAGTTAAATACGTATAAGCTTAGCATAATAATTAGCCTATAATGTTACCACTGCTGAGACACAGGCCTCCTCTCTGTGAGAGGGAGTGGGCCATAATCCACCACGTGGGCCCAGTGCGGGTTGGTGGATGTCATATGTCGTCGATTTTTTTGTTTTAGGACATGCCGGTTTCTTCATGATGTTTCCTTCACCATTTTAAGAGCAATGGTGATGAAATGATTTTACACAAAGTAAAGGGCCCGTCTGGGTTTGAACCTGCGACCTACAACGCGTTAGTTGCGGCCGTCACCATTGGGATACCGATGCTCCTAATGACTGCTCGTTTTTGCAATACATTTCAAAAATGCACGAATGCACAAAACAAAACAATTGCACAAATGTTTACCAACAGCAATGTTTACCCTGTGAACTTCCTAAGAGCGCCAAAAGATCCTTGTTGCAGTGTAGCTACGACACCATTGGTATTATTTCAAAATAAGGTTTTTCTTTCAACACGGTTTAAACCATAGAGCTAGTTTTTTTTAAAAGAACGTAACAGTGTTTGAAATACGGGTCTTTAAGGGGGATGCCTCATCTTCTAAGGTAGCCCGCGAAATGCGAATTCATTTATGTTTTTTTTTCATGTTGCAGGTCAGTGTCAGTGTGTATTATGTTAATTAAAATTTATAATTAGCGACCGTAACGAATATGGCTTTACAGAATTAAAATCATTAGAATCAGCAATGCAACTTCGTAAGTTAGAATTGGCCTCAAATGTCATAATTTCATGAAATAGTAATTCAATAGGGTAATATGAACTTAGAGAGTTGCATTGATGAATTTTCTGATTATAATTCAATAAATAAATTTTTGATACGGCTGCGCGAATCATATTTAGATCAACATACAACCTGACACTGAACTGGAAAAAAATGGAAGATAACTTGAATTTTGCGGGCTACCTTACGCTTTCGCCTTAAACAAAACTGACAACTTAGTCCAGCACTAACTTGTCAGTTTTGTATTAAGAACTTTTCCATAGTCCGAATACTAAGAGTTCGAAATTCAAAAATGGCTTCATGGTTTAAAACTGGGTCTGTAGATAAATCTTGTTTTGTAATAAGACGGCATAGCTCTGAGGTAAGACAGAAGGCTCCAGTTGAAAATAAGTTACTTAATGCTTCGAGAAACGTCACAAAAATTAAACGAAAATGGAAAGATTGACCACCACCTTACCTAGAAGATAGATTGGGGATCGAAGTATAACATTTTAATTTGACATGCGAAAGTTCGTTGAGCTCCTTAAGTTCTAAGTTGACCTGCACGATTACAGACAAATGCGTGCACTGAATGGACAGGTCCACTCAATCTGTGTGGTTCTGTACTCAAAAGACCATTTCAGACACCAATCTACATGGTCTTCACATGATCTGACCAAGATTATGTCTGGACTTTAAAAGAGACTGTGACCTCTGTGTTTGTTTCGGCCTTATTTCTCCTCATCTAGTTTAAAAAATATCATTGACGTGTTAGTGTTTGTACAAACCTACTTTTACAAATAAAATCATTTATCATTTAAAGGCTGCCTTTCATCATTTCATATTATATATCATTTCGGGCATTTACAAGTTAGAAAGAAAATAACCCCTACACCAAAAGAAGTATATAACGTTTAAATTAGCTACACCACTCTATCCACAGATTACCTTTAACAATGGACAAAGAGGTATTTCAATGTAATATTCTAAAGATGTGGATTTTAATCCAACATTGTTGAACACAGCTGCAACGTTGAAAAGGCTTGCAAAGATTCTCATTCAACGGCGCATCATTGTTCTCAAGTTATAAAAGATCACCAAGAAAGTGACATCTTTTATCATTCACTGAATGAAAGGGACCTCTCTATTTATCAGATGCTTTTTCCATCATCTTCGAGGTTATAAAAGGCTGTTTTACGTTGGCTTCTTATCTTTTTTTTATATCTTGTTTGAGGTTATATTTAATTAGATATTTATTATGGACAAGAGTAAGTCTGTGAAATAAGTAAGTCTCAAGAGTAAGTTGGAAGATCTATTCTAAGGAAAGTTAGGTATAGGTGGGTAGGTACATAATATTTTGGGCTAGTTGCATTGAATCCAGAATTTGTATGAAGTTATTTGCCAGATTACTGAAATTTATCACAGGAGATTCTAGTGAAAGAAATGAAAATAAGAATAAGAACAAGTCTGAAAGTGGCACCGGTGACTGAAAAGTTGTGTGGAAATCGATTGCCATGTATGGGTATTTGTCATGTGGAGGAATTTATGCGTGAGTAAAGGTACGATTTCGTAGCCGACTGCAGACAGCAGTAGCAGACGACGTGTCGCTGTGATACTACTGGTTTATATGTATGTCTATGAAAAAGACGTGTTGCTAGAACTTGTACCTTAAAGTTTTTAATATGAATGTGGCTATAAGAGTAGAGAAAGACCAAAGAAAAGATAGATGGACTGTGTGAAAGATGATATGGCTAGTTAGGGAGTAACCACCGAGATAACGAATATTATAATAGATAAGTATGGAAGAACAACAAAATGCTGTGCTGACCCCAAATAAATTGGGAATATGCAGGAGAATGATGAGGTGGTTCTAGTGAATCAGATTTATGACGATGGACAAAGCAAAAGCGGGGTCAGTGGTTTGTCTTAAGGGCGGAGTAGCAGGAGTTGTAGTACAACGTTTGGGGGCACTACGAGCATAAAAAAGGAAAGTAATTTTTTCGGAAAAAAAGTTTTTGGAAATCTCCCATTTTTTTTCTATAGACAAGGTTAATCCGATACTGCAATAAAAATTGTAAATTTCCAAAAAAAAAGACTAACTTTTCTAAGTCCTCGCTCAATAGCGCCCCTAAGTTTTGTAGGTACTCCAACCAAAAGGAGGAGGTAAAGATCGAAGCAGGTGACGTATCTTCCTAATGTTTGCTTTTCCTCATGGGGAGAAGATCGTGAGTTTAAATTCTTTGTTATATAATAAACCTTTGTGTAGGTATTCTATCTTGGCTCTTATAACTCCAAAAAACTAACCAGTTTTTTGGTGACTTTTAAACTCTCTCGTGCAGAATATTTTTTCCACCACCCAGAACATTATTCAGACCAAGTTTTCCTATTATTTCTACGTGTGCAAAGATACTAAAATTGCTAGCATTTTACAAACTATTTTACGTCGCCCACTTTATATTTTATTGAAACGTGTTTCGCTGACAGCTTGCGCGTTACAAAGGAGACAAATAAAAAGAGAAAAACTTTTTTCCCGAAAAAATAATAATAGAAAATTGCAAAAGTTTTTACTATCTTGGATCTTCTTTAAGAGTTTTCTGAAGTTTTGTATTGAGACAGGGGTTGAAGATGTTCCCAACATATACGTATTTTTTGTCCAAAAAAAAACCATTTAAATAAGTATTGAAGTTTTTGTTCTTTTATTTTTAAAGAATAAAAGAATACCTTATTTTAATACTTTACAGCGACAATTTACATGATGCGAGCAAATATATCTTGGAGAAAAACTCTAGGTTCAAAAATAGCCTCTTAATAAAAGAAATGGGTGCCTGCCTACGTCCCTCTTGCAGCACTGTCACAAAAGTCGAAATCATGATCTCAATCCTGAGTGTGAGATCTTAAAAATAAGCGGCTGCTGACAGCCGCTTACTTTAAGGAAGGTAGGTAATAGATACGTCACCAAATGTGATAAGTAACCAGGGTCGTCGGATATAGTCGAAGTTTAGTAAGAAACCGATGGATGTTTTCGAATGAAATTTAATTTGATAAAAGACCTGTTTGTTTTCTATTAACTAAATTAATATTTTTCCGAAAACATTAATCTGTTTCTTACTAAACTTCAACTATATCGACGACTCTGGTTACTTGCTCTTTTGGTGATTTTACATATTTAAATATCCAATGAAACATTTTTCACTTTTAATTACGAAATTAATCTTTTTAACCAGCCTATTATTGCCTCACTGCAGGGAAGGCCTCTTCTCATGCTGAGTAGACACGAGCATGGATCACCGCGCTTGCTCAAAACGGGTTGGCGATTTCAGACTAATCTAAACAAATGAATAAAATTGAAGTGTCTCTTTGTAATGTCAAAATAGCAGCTTTTTACTAAATGCATAATATGAAAGTATATACGGTACTTATAACAAATCCTTTTTTTTGTCGGTTTATTTGTTTGTTCCGGTTAATCTCTGGAACGGCTGGACTGATTTTGATGGGACTTTCACTGGCAGATAGCCGATTTTATAAGGAGTAACATAGGCTATTTTTATTCCGGTAGCACGTTCACGTGGGATAATTTCTGACATATACGTGGGCGAAGCCGTGGGCAGAAGCTACTATTAACTAAAACTCCAGGTTTCCACTCGATGTATTTCCTTCACCGATCGACGTCAGTAATGTCCAAGATAAACTCAGAAAATACACATGAATTGAAAAAGTTACATTGGTACTTGCTTGGATTTGTACTCACAACCACGAGCATGAAAGGCGAGGCCTTAACCACTAGGCTATCACGACACAGTAATCTACTAATCTATGTATTATAAATTATCTTTCAAAGATCACTTTAGCGATAAAAACACCCAATTTGTCACGCTATGTAAAATGTTCTAAATTTATATCTGTAATGTAATTCATAAAGTGCACATAAAAAGTAATCTATTCCATTACTATTAATCCTGGCCATTACCAGGCTGTATGCATAGTTTCCGTAGCCTACAAATAATACACAAAATGGCGGAGAGAGCAGGCGGCTTACCAATTTACCTCGTACATCCAGCTTTGCATTTTATGCGCTCTGAGAAATCAAAATTCAAATAACATTGAATATTTTTATGGCAGTACCTTTGTATGTTGTTCCCAAACATATATTTTTCTTACTATTACGTCATCCTTCTTTATTAATATTTGGTCGAATGATTTCTGGAGTTATTTATTTACGAAAAAAATACATTTTAGGCTTTATTAAAATTGATGCTGGTAATTAGAGAAATAGTTAACAAACCATCTAGGTACCGGGACAGTCTGTATATTGGTTTCATCTATCAGCTAAATTAATTTTGGTAATTTGCGTCTAATAATAAATTAATACAAAATAGGAAAAAACAGATAAAAGATACTTACTAATGATTTGTCCATCATCTCTTTGATCTTTTCTTCGGCTCTGTAATGCATATCATTAACTTCAATATTACCAATAATTAAATAACCAACTAAAAAAACAACACAATTTATAAACAACAAAGGCAAAACTTGTTTTTAAATAAAAAAACACACACCATTTTGGAATTATTAAACGTCAATTGGAACTTTTCAAAAATTCATAAATAAGCGGGCTCTGGCCAAGGCGCGCGCGGCGTATACACTAAACTGGCCGTTTGAAACACGTTCGAAATTTAAACGAGGTGTTACGGGTACAATGTTGGTTCCTGATAATTTTACTTGGTTGACGTGGTCTTGTAGCGGCGCGGGCGGCCTGGAATTTATTTCAAGCACAATATTTTTATAGAAACATCATTAATAATATTTGATTTTACCCTGTTGTTATTTAGATTGTTTTTTTGTTTAAACTAAGCCAAGTTTTAACCAAATTATAATTAGGAGAGAATGCAAAATTTTACCTTTAAAAAATAAGGCAGCACCGATCTCTTATTGCTCAAAATCCCCCTTAAAAACTTACAACAAAATACCTAGCTTAAAATATAATTTGCACCTAATACCCACAGAGTACTTTTACTAATACCATAAGAGCAAAATAGGATTACTCGAAGGTAATCGCATTTGCCAGTCTCATTTCACAGCTGCAAACAGACTGTGAACACCTCCATTTAGACAGAATTTCCCTAGATGTTTAAAATCTGTAGACCGTACGTTCCTTCTCGCAATTCTACGCCAGGTAAATCGAAAATTCGAGCACTAGGATTTTAATACGGTTGGCTTGTTATTTTGTTTTGGGATGTTGAAATGGAGTTTGTTTCTTCTAGATCGGAAAGTAAATGCCAACCTTTTTCCTTTTTTGTAAAATGGTGTTGTGCCTTTTACCAGCGAGAAAAACTGTTGCGTATTAAAAACATTTGTGACAGTTAGATGGTGAAGTATAAGTAAGACAGGAGATAATTCCACGTGTAGTATTTGCGGTGACATGCAACTTTTTAATCATTGTGCGAACGTTTCACGAGTGCTACTGTCAAAATGGTGGTTTAAAGATTTTATAAGCCCTATAGAGTGGAGGTGAAAATGGAGTAAGAGTTAAGTGATATAAATATACGTGTTGTTATAGAGGTACGATTTACAGAACAATAATTATGATCAGCTTATGCAGAAAGTTTAGTTTTTTAAACGGTTTTTGTGAAAATTGAGAATGTCTGTAGACTGCTACAGTAGCCAAGGAAAGGCCAAGTTAAAATAAAATTATGCACGTGAGCTACAATAAAGTGTCAGTAATTGTTATTGGATGGGAATTGCCAATGTTTCATAAGTTGAATAAAAATAAAATAAATACGCCTGTGTTGTCGTCACCGCGTCGTGGCGCCACTACACAAAGTGCTGTAACCTGAAGAATGCATTTCTACTCAAAACGTATGTTTTTAAAATAGATAAATGATTAATGGTTTTATTTCTGTAAGCAGGTTTCTACAAAAACTTTTACGCGACAATCATATTTTTAAAACTAGATGAGGTCGGCGTTTCCAATCTGACTACTCTGAGAAGAAAGGTCGAAACAAACTCAGAGGTCACAGTCTCTTTTAAAGTCCAAACATAATCTTGGTCAGATCATGCGAAGACCACGTAGATTGGTGTCTGAAATGGTATTTTGAGGAAAGAATCACACAGATTAAGTGGACCTGTTCAGTCAGGGCACGCATTCACATTCAGTAATCGTGCAGCTCAACTCAGAACTTAAGGAGCTCAACGGAAATTTGGGTAGGCCGCATAAATTACTCAAACCGCCAGATCGACATAGTCCTCACATTCACAATAATTAAAACTTTACAAAGTAAATACTCATGTCATTGTATATATAATACATAATAACTACAAGAAATATCAGACTTCTTGACAGAAATGTCTTTAAAGTACATACACACTGACGGAAGAATAATTGCACTAAGAAAAAAACTAGACACTATTTACCTAAATATTTATGTTCTCAGATTATCATTGAATAAATCTAGAATTTTATTTTGTGTTATTTATCGTTCCGTTTTATCTTGTAACCTATTTGCGGTTACTATTATTTAAATTAGGTTTCTGTTTGTGATTTATTAATAACGTGTGATGATTTTAATTTTTACAATGAATTGTCAAGTATTTTTGCACTATTTTCAGAATTAAATTAACGTTTTTGTCTGTAGACATTAATATGGGATACTTATAGTTATTTTGTAAATGTCAGAATCTAGGCGTACATTATATCTTTTAGCTGTACCTAGGCCTATTCATTGTACCAGGCTATAACCTTCTGGAACGCTGTTCAGTTCACCTTCATACATAAACACACGCCTTATTCCCATGGCAGAACAACAATATGGTAATCAGAAACTAAAGAACGCCACCTACTACGATCCTTATACATTCCTTTTGCTTCGTTTACGTTTTTACATCTGGTCATACACGCACGCCGGTTGCGAGTACTACGCACCTGACCTTTCTGAAGAACATCACAATATTCGCAGTGCGGTGCTAGTCTTTAAAATCATCATGTGAAAATGTAATTGTCACATTAATCTCTGGAACATTTGGTTTATTAAAAAAATATTCATTAAATAACGCATTTACTTACAAAGTTGCCATTAGTAGCAGTTGAATATTTATAAAATTTTCATCAAGCGTAAATTGCATTTTGCTAACAAAATGTTAACAAGGTAACTTTTATTTCAAGCAAATGCTCTTGTAGAAAATACACTGACAGGCATGGAAAAATATGCTTTTAATAAAGTCTCAAGACGACGTCTAACTCCCAGGATTAGTAGGGACTCTAGTCTTATATCCACTTTATTTCTTATACGATTTTACTTTTATCTAAACTTTCACAAAAGGGTTCAAGAAACGTACGAGTAGGTAGGTAGCAAACGCCTTTTGTAATCTTATGCCATATTTTTAATTTCAATTTATCGGACCATACCTAGGCTACAAGTAGATTTTGGTTCCTTTTTAATCAAAAACAAAATCATCTTTATTAGCAGCCTTGTTCCACCAACTGTTGAGTATACGCCTCCTTCATTTTGTGCCATGTATCCCTGTGTTAGATTTTACCCGCGATCTTCTGAATGTCAGCCACCCTTCGGGCTGTTGGTTTGCTAATACTCCATCTGCGGTCTCTCGGCAACCAGTCAGTTATTCTCGGTAACTATTCAAAAATTAACATAAAACACATTATACTGGTACCTCTACAACATCTGTTGTAATATTTATTACACTGCAATTATATTTATAAATCAAGTTACATTTGCAATACTTGGGTTATGTTGGCACAGATTTTT
This sequence comes from Dryobotodes eremita, assembly GCA_917490735.1. Taxonomy (NCBI): domain Eukaryota; kingdom Metazoa; phylum Arthropoda; class Insecta; order Lepidoptera; family Noctuidae; genus Dryobotodes; species Dryobotodes eremita. Next base: position 18,509,968 of record OU823254.1, read on the forward strand.
CTTTGCTACGTTTGCAGCTCTGCATTACAAATGACGTAATTTACTGTCTCCGAAGTACAATCTCGGAATACTAAGATATTTATTTTTAATGATTTATGAAAATAATAAAAGGCGACTAACAAAAGGTATTTACGAGGCAGATATGAGTGGAAACGCCGGGAGGGGTTGCCCCAGGAGGACATATCGTGACCTTGATGTTCTCCAGAAAGGTTAGGTGCGTAGTACTCGCAACCGGCGTGCGTTTATTACCGGATATATGAACGTGAACGAAGCAAAAGGAGTATGTAACAATAAAATAGAATACTCTTTATTATGTACACCATAAAAATTACAGAAATAAATGTAAAAGAACATAGGGTGACACAATGGGCGATCTTAACTCTAAAAGCGATCTTTTACAGATAACCTTGGGTGGATTAAAGGGAGAAGGAGAGACAATAATGCAGGTAGTCAGTGGTGTACCATTTACAATAAATACATACATAAATAAAACATATACTTATCTACATATAAAATATACAATAATAAACATGACACAAGAGCAAGGAAACTAAATATAATGATGATGTTTAAGAATCGTAGCAGGAGGCGTTCTGTAGTGTCTGCCTACCCCCATGGGAAGAAGGCGTAAGTTTATGTTTAAATGTGCGTGTATTGAAACGAAAATAATACTGTCTTTAGCATTGTAAGAAAAATTACAAAGAAACAATAAAACGGTAATGTTTAATTTAACCCTCTTACGGCAGAAATCTACGGAATAAATACCTTTTGAAGGAAGATGAGCGCCTGTTATCACAACAGGGATTTAGAAAGAATCTTCGCGAGAATAAAAGGCAAGAGAACCAATCATCGCTTTTTCAACGCTCCATAAGCCGATACCCCTTGGGAATTACGCGATTCCCTGAAAATAACACTTGAAAACAACAACTGAGTAGATCAGAGTTTTACTTTATTGTACAAAGAGAAAAATACGATACGAACGTCACGGTCTTTTTGGTATGTATTAAGTTCAGTTAATATAAATAACAAATTATTTAGGTACACACGGCTACATATCCAGCTATACATTTTCAGTATAAGCTGACCTCTTATTGTACGAAAATCTTATACAATACGAGATCAGCTTATACTGGAAATGTATAGCTTGATATGGTACCCGGGTGTACCTTATGATTAATAAAATAATTAGAAATAATATTATAATATGTCAATAATTGCTTACCAAGGTAGGTAATAATTTCAACTCAATTGTTTAAATTATTGTAATAAAATATATTTAATTATACATAGGTAGCTTCATAATGGTGTAATTATATGTGCTGGATTTCGGTATCATAATATTAAACGAAGAGCTTTTTATAATAGACAAAAACAATGACAGTAATTAAACCCTAGGTTATGATTATGACAAAGTACATCTTCATCGAACATATCAAATCAAAACAAATCACTTTTATTTGTTAACACAGGTAAAGGGATACAGATCTTATATTTGATGGAAAAGCGCTATGTTGTGCCAGGAGGCGTTCAAATATGGTGTGCATTTAGCTCAGAATTAAAGTTTATAAAAATATATTTGAAAATCATGCGTAATTATTGTATTTAATTAGCAAAAATAAATTGAAAAATTATATAATATTATTTAAAACTTTAAAAAAATTTATCTATGTACATATAATTAAAAATGTCAAAAAAATTAAATGTCAATATTAATAATGAATTTCAATTCCAAACATCATGTAATTTATCCCGAAACTTTCGTATTCAGCTCATAATCGGTTTAAATCATTCCTATAATGATAAGGGTGACAGGCTTCATGTAAGCCGGTTAATTTATGCATAGAGTTGACTGTCGTACCCCTGATCCCTCGATGCTCAGTTTTGAATCGTTTGACTTGGCTATATAACGCTCATTAGCATATCCGAAATTTTCATCCCTTGGGATTTTATGATCCTTAGACTTAACAATGTTCATATAATTGGTTGCTGAAAGTTTTAAACGAACTTAAACTAAAGAGTATGGTATTTTCAACAAAATTTTTCTTATTTTTATTTTTTAGTTGAGAGACTGAAAACCAAACAATGCTGATGCAGATAAAGAATTCTCATTTTCTCTTTTTCCCAAAATTTTAAAAAATGACAGCAAAGCTAATATTCCAGATTCCCATCCGAACCTACCTTTATAGCTTGCTCTAAAACAAAAATTAAATTGATAATTTTATGAACATCTATAAAATATTATTCCAGCGCACCTTGAATAAATAATATTACAACACCAGCGCTGGAACAAAGTCACTGCGTACAGCTTTATACTTTTTGCTGAAGTTTTATAGTTCGTTTCGAGTAGGCTTGTCTCGCCTACAAACAATTGTCGTTGAACGTTTATGACACTACAAATTAAATTCTATACGACATGTTTTATAAAAAAAAAATATATAATAGCCATTTCTTTGGGTACGGATATATGTTTGTGACATTTTTAATTTTATGAGCTTATAGTAAGGAAGTCTGCAGCCAAGTTACATGTCATTTTCCAATTTTCCGGATTTTTGTGAAGGCCTTCAAAGAATCTGGAATAAATAGGACAGTATGTCACTACGTTAAATACTACTCGTATTATTGAAGTAAGTGTTCTATTTCATACATTTTTTATATGATTTTGATTTCGATTGGTTGTACTTTTAACTTTTTAATGCTACATTTTGTTTGCTTGCTCCTGTTGAATCTAACTCTAACTAATATTATAAATGCGAAAGTAAGTTTGTTTGTTTGTTTGTTACCTTTTCACGTCCAAACCACTGAACTGATCATCCTGAAATTTTGCATATACGTTGTCAGGGGTACAGAAACGGACATAGGGTACCTTTCTTCCCGAAAAAAGGTACTGTTCCCGAGAAAAACAACAATAACGTTCTTATGATAATAGATGGCGCCACCTGTCTATCGAATCATGATTGAATTATAACCCGAATATCAATTCAAAGTCTAAATTAACGCGAGCGAAGCCCCGGGCAAAAGCTAGTTACCTATATTCTATAAAATTGTTCAATGCATGCTCGTAGCACTTTCACAGTATTTACCAAGAAGTGATAAAATGAACCGCCTTTACAAAATCGAATTAAAGATTGGTTTTTTTCTTTCTTTATTTCGATTTTGCGTGATAATCCAAAAATATTTCTGTTAGAGATTAGATATATAATAGGTCTTTACCTATGAAATTGCCGTTTTGTATGAAAAAATTTAAACGAATTTTTTTCATGAATTTTTTATTTGTATTAATCGAAGTAATCACCCATGCAATCAATGCATCTTTGCCATCGCAGTGGCAGTTTATTGATGCCCTTCTTAAAGAAATCAGCTGGACGGGAGGCAACAAATTCTTCAAAGGCATTTTGTACTGCCTCTCGGGTATTAAATTTTTTTCCCGCCAAGAAGTTATCCAAATTCTGGAAAAAGTAGTAGTCTGTGGGCGCAAGGTCTGGTGAGTAGGGCGGATGACGGAGAGCTTCCAACCCCAGTTCTTGCAACTTGGAGACCGTCTGCTGTGCAGTATGAGGTCGCGCGTTGTCGTGCAGGAGCAGCGGAGACGAGCGATTGACCAATGCTGGTTGGAGATGCGCCAGCTTCTCCATCATTGTGTTCAGTTCTTCACAGTACACATCTGCAGTAATGCTCACCCCGTTTGGTAAGAAGCTGTGATGAATCACACCGGCGCTAGACCACCAAACAGTGACCATCACTTTTCTAGGGGTAAGTTTTCGTTTAGGGCATTGTTTAGGTGCTGAACCAGGATCCAACCAACTTGCTGAGCGCTTACGGTTATCAAACAGAATCCATTTTTCATCGCAGGTAACAATGCGGTTCAAAATTCCTTCATTTGTGTGTCTGTTGAGCAGTGCAAGGCACGTCTCGACGCGTACTTCGCGCTGGCGATCATTGAGTTCGTGGGGCACCCATTTGTCAAGCTTTTTTACCTTGCCAATTTGACGCAAATGGACCAATATTGTTTTGACGCTAACGTCGAAAGCTGCTGCTAATTCAGCCGTAGATTGTGTATCATCAGCTTCCACAATCGCCTTTAATTCGTCATTGTCGACCAAAGTCTTCGGACGACCGCGAGGTTCATTTTTCAGGTCGAAATTTCCAGAACGGAAGCGAGCAAACCAATAACAGGTGGTGCGTTGGTTTGTAGAGTTAGCTCCGTAAACGTCGTTGATGTTGCGTGCCGCTTGTGCCGCGTTGCTGCCACGACGCGACGGTACTCATATTCCATAATTACTCGAATTTTTAACGTATCCATGATGACGAAAAAGATTGAAATGCGATGAAAATGTAACACTAATCAATAAAGAAATGACTACTTTTAGAAAAAAAAATCCATGTTTTTAAAATAAAATTAATTTGAAATTAGAATTCATAGCCAAACAAAAATTATTTTGATTTGAAATGGCCAGTACTGCAGAACGGCAATTTCATAGGTAAAGACCTAATATTAGGTATATCAAGCTATACATTTCCAGTATAAGCTCGGTCAGCTTATACTGGAAATGTATAGCTTGATATGTAGCCGTGTGTATCTTGTCTAAGCTACCTTTTACAACCAATAAAAGGCGTTAATTAACGCCTAGAAATAGACGCTAGAAATAGTGACCATTTAGTCACAGCGGGTAATAAATTACAAGTATTTTCAATAGTGTAGGTATTCTACAAAACTACATAACATGCATTTACCAGCCATCGTGCATTATATCCCTAGTACCAGCAGTACAACTGTTTTCTTAACATCCCTCGGGTATCATCGCATTTCGATTTCCGAATACAAACGAATGCTAATTTCCATGTCTCTCAATTATTAGATTTATCGTGTATAATAATTTGAATTCAGAACTCACTACTTTATTGTTGTTTTATTTTGACGTAACAACAATTAAACACACATAGACCATTTATTTAGCGGTATTCATGTAACTTACGTGTAACCAGAACCTTGATCGGAACGCAAAATGTAGTTAAAAACCGCAATTTCTACTTCCCATTATACTTTTTTACAGTAAAAACTTTAACTATGAGCCATCCGGTTTTAAGCTCACCCCTAATGACGTTCATTTGTTTGAATTCTTCACAACTTTAAACGAAGAAAATTATTTTTAATTAGACCTCTTTTAGTCGAGAAACCTTTGACGCCTTTCTGAAAATTCTTTGCTTCATTTTAATTAGAAGCGAAAAGATTTTAGTGGTGAATTTTATTTCTTTTAGCTCTCATGAAACTTTTCATACTTAATGCCTGTAAAATTAAATGCTTCGTCTCGATATACCTTTAATCTGCCTAGTCTTTATCCAAGTATGTTAGGGTCGGCTTTCAGTCTAACCGAGCATTGAGAATCCAACAGAGTGCATCCCAGAGCACCTCGTAAAAACACACCGTTGGATTTTCTATACTCTTGGCGCTAAGCAGTGCATTCAGTGCGTTGAAGATCCAGTGCGCGAATTAATCCCGTCGCGACATTTTAACGTCCTTGCGTACGTCGACTTATGGCCTATTCCTATAACTTACGGACCGTTATCGGTTAAAATTAAGACTCTTGTATCTTCACCAATAATGAAGCAAATATGTCATAGGTTTGTATAACAGGTAAAAGTAGCTTACGAACCTATTTCTATGCCCTGGGCCTGCAGTCTCGACATTAGATAGCGACAAAAATCTGTCGCTAAGTCGTATCGATGTCAAATTTCTTTAATAGATTTTCAACCTTATGCTTTCGAGATCGAAGGTGAAAATCTATTAAAGCGACCGATTTTTGTCGCTATCTATGTCGAGACTGCAGGCCCAGTTTGGCAATAAAAAATGCTACCATTGGTAAGCAAAACGATTCGTTTTTGTTTATAGGAACCAAGCATTAGCCATTGCTAATGAAATGGCTATATATCAATATAAAATATTGATAAAACTAACAATCTTGATGTGTGCTTCTCTCTTATTCGCACGAACTACAAAGGTTTATGAACTACAAAGAATGCTCATCTGCTTAGCTTTTATCCAATCATGTTGGGGTTGGCTTCTAGTATTTTACATGGAGCAACTGCCAATCTGACCTCCACAACCCAGTTACTGGGTAACACGATACGCCCTATTAAGACTAGATGTCAGATTTTTGGGCTTCTGACTACCCGTAAAGACTACCAAAATCTACGAATGACAACCGAACCAACGGCAACGGCTTAACGTGCTTTCCGAGACACGTACCTTAGTCTATTAAAAATATAAACACTTATAATAAACACAGAGGAACTTATAATATGACACTCTTTGATATTTCTATTCATGACCAATAAAACAATAAAATGTTAATTCGAAAATATAATGTGTAGGTAAAACGTCTTGAGACTCCTTCAAACAGGCGCGAACGCGCTGCGAATCTCACGCGACATAGAGGTACCGCTCGTCGCGCGACACGCGGTGCCTTTGTGTCGCGCCTGTTTGCAGGAGTCTTTAACCCAGAGCCATTTTATGTTCCTATGAATATCATAAAAATACATGTTATTTCTTTTTCTTTTTAATCTAAATCATTCTTTGATCATTGATCATATCTTTGTAAAATGTACTACCTAATATTGAGTATATTGAGAAAAAAAATTGTCTCTGAAACATCGAAAGAAAATTATTAGGTACTAAGATTAGTTACTTAGGTTTACAAGTACTTAAGTTAGTAAGGTACAGGACACGACCGGACGTGTTAACCAACATGAAACCTGTTACATACTACAGAAATTCATGAAAACATCGTTAGCTGTCAGTGTTGCCAGCCCGAAAAGATACACTTGTCAGCCGCTTCCGGACAGCTGTCGCAGGAAGCTCATCCGTCACCGAGCGTGGCAACACTGGGCTGACAAGGGCTACATTGTCGGTACACAAAGTCAACCATTTTTTTATGTTTAGGTAAATATATTTTCTGAAATAGTGAATGACTTAAAATTATACGTTTTAAATCTGGGATAATTATCTAATTGCGATTTTTTTCGCAGATTTTAACTATAGTTTTAACTATATTTTATGGATACTCGTATAATAATAAGGAATAAAAATACCTACATCTTTTTAGTCATAGTTTCGATCTACATATTATTAAACAATCAAGTTACAAGCTTTTAATCCCTACTAGTATCATACACAATACAAACATACATTACTAATGCTTTAATAATTATTTTATTTCCAGTTCAGCTGAGACCCGAAACTTCTGTAAAAACGCTTGAAGCCATTAATATTAAGGAAACTTTATTTAGCTATTTTCAGCCCTATCCAAAACACCGAAAATAATCCGAATCCATTTTATAGTAGAGTAAAAATTCATTCATCATTGCGTACAAACCTGCAGATAATCAACATTTTAGTAATAGAAAGGGCTCGTTCTAAGTCCTACAATCGATAGTGAATGGTGAAGAGTCAGTTTCCATACAGTATTTAATATTTGCTGTTATCTTGTTGTTTGCAGGCACGGAACAAGCCAGCCGATGGGGGTGGCCACGTTAACCAGAAGAACGCAGCAGGACAGAAATCGACGCAGCCGTGTCAGAAAGGTAAATTCAAGAGTAACTTTTATAATTTTATTTGATAAGTATCTGTCGATCTATTCTGTCAAATCTCACCTTGAGAACACGGGTGAAGTCATGGTTTAAAAAAAACAAGGTCTGGCATTCCGGGACTGACACATGCTTACGTCACTATCCAGTTGACACTTTATTGCAACAAAACACGAATTATGGAAACATTTTCAGTCACCATTCTGTTAAAAAATATATATAAAGCATTTAAATTGTCGTTTCGTTTTTCTAATCAAACGAAACAATTCAATTTAAACATATACCAACGTAATTGGTAGTTAAAACCTCATTGTTTTATCGGATTCGCACAGATAATAAAGGCGGTGGGGAGTTATTATTACACACTACTGGTAATACAGCGGTGTTGACGTAGGCTTGAGTCTCTCACGTGACCAGTGTGTCTCGGAATGCTATGCCTGGTGAAGTACATTATTATACCATGGGTGAAGTGACCTCGAACTGCTTGAAGTGAGGTGTCAACAGTGTCAATCTCAAGCATCAGGTGGAGTGACAGCTTTTTTTTTTTTTGGTTGGGAAATCATCAAATGACCTCTCCCGCTCTGGGCGGAGCGGAAGGGCGTGTCAGACTCTTACTGACTAAAACCCACCCGTGTTCCTTCAGTTGCCTGTGCGCCAGGGCCACGGTAACTCTTTCGAACAATCCGCGACCCCGGCAGGCATCGGTCCTATCGGACCCCGTCAATGGTGCTGACATCTCTTTGAGGCGCGCGTGGAACACGACGCGCCGTCGACCCGGGCCTGGTCCTTACCGGACGGCGAGCTGCCCATTGCTCGCCGTCCGCAAGCCCGCGCCTACGGTGGCCGGGAGTCGGCAATCGACTCCCGACGCCCAGGGTGTCTCCTCCTCCTGCGGCGGCTAGGGGCGCGAGGGCGCAGAGATTGCCTCTCCCTTTCGCGCTCCACCTCCTCCTTCGCGAGCATTACTGCTTCGCAGAAGGAGGTGACGGCTTCCCAATCCCTCTCGCTCCGTACCATGGCCTGAACCAGGGCCGGACGCGAGAGGTCGCCGCCGCCGATCGCCGCCACGAGGACACGGCGGTGCTCCGCCCAAGCCGGGCAGACCTCCACCGTATGCTCCACCGTGTCCTCCGGTCGATCCACGCAATGATAACACCCGGGCGTTTCCTCCCGCCTTATCCGAAACAGGAACCTCCCGAAACAGCCATGTCCGGTGAGGACCTGCGTCAGGCGGAAGGTGAGGACGCCGTGGCGCCTCTGAAGCCACTCCTCAAAGAGGGGTCTTACCGCCGCAATTGTGGCGTGCCCTAGGTGGAGTGACAGCTCACTTTATGCTCACTCCACCTACGTTTTCACATATAGACGCTGGAATAAGTGTTTTTGAGAACTTATGACCTAGATTCAAATTATAAAACATGCCTAAAGATATATAAATATTAAAATTATGTAATCGTGTTCAGAACTAGGATCACCCAATGATTTCCACAATAAATAGTGAGATGGATAGTGATACCGTCAACACGCTTGATTGGGTATCGCTGTATGTTAATATTTGCAAAACTTTTTTACAAAAAAAATAGCCGACTGTCAAAAAAAAGCACAAAAAAAGTGAAGAATAACTTTAATTACGGAAGTCGGTGGCAAAAAACGAAAATACAAAATCAAAGACACCGACTTCCGACGTTCGGTTGTTTTTTTTTGTAAAAAAGTTTTTATTTTTCACTTTTTAGTTGTGGTACCTACTCCAAACAAATTCGTATACCACAATTTGATATGTAAAAAACAGTGATAGGAAATTATTAAAACATCATCAATATAAACTAAGTGGAAAAAATACGCAGTATTAAGGATAACTCAAAAACTACAGATCAGAACTTGATCAAATTAATATGGGACCACATGAGAAGCACCAGCTTTCAAATAAAAAAAAGAATTATCCAAATCCGTTAACCTAGAAAAAAAAAATTGAGAAAACAAATATTAAAAAAAAAATGTCTAATTGAGAACCTCCTCCTTGTATTGAAGTCCGTTAAAAAAGAAGTAGACTTCGACAGGATTTCTATTGAAACATAAAATCGACATAGCGTTTTGTCGTTTTTACCTATCCCTTAAGGAAAAAATAGAATTAATTAATGATTATATTATGTGTTAATATCGATGCATCACCACGTGATACCAAACACCATTGTGAAGTTTTTATATATTGTAATAATCTCTACTTATAACAGGTGGGCCAAAAACCCCGGTAAAGCCGTCTGCGCAGAAAGGAGCCGCGAAGACCGCGCCTCCGAAGCAGGCAGCGGCAGCAGCGGCAGTCAAAACTCCTCAGGGAAAGAAGAAGAAAGGACACAAGCACCAACAGTATGAGCTGATTGTCACCATCAACCTGGTAAGTAGAAATAATAATAACTAGTTCTTGACGGTCCCTCAGTTTCAAAGGACTCGAAAGTCCCAAAAGACACAGATAATTTTGTTAGTGACCAAAACAGGAAAAAAATAGGGTACTTATCGACGGTTTTGCAATTTTGCCGACGTGGTGACATCGTTACCTGCCAGGGACCATAAGTACACACAGCTACATATCAAGCTATACATTTCTAGTATAAGCTGATCTCGCATTGTATAGGATTTCCGTACATGGAGAGGTCAGCTTACACTGGAAATGTATAGCTTGATAAAAAAATACGTTATTCGGGAAATCTGAATGAAGTTCGGAGGATGTATGAACTGCGTTCAGGTGTTTTTGATTTTAAATAAGTTTACTCAGAATACCTACTTCATTAGACAATATGAAAGTTATTAGAGCCTCCAGACCGAATTTCGGCCATGGTGGCCAATCTCAACGGAAACTACCCTTCGGTGCGGGAGATATTATAGTGCACAAGTGTGTGCGCAGACACAGGTGCACTCTCTCTTCTCTCACTATCATAGTCCGATGGGACGGCAATCCGATACGACTGGAGAGAGATCAGGCGCAGGACCAACGGCTTAGCGTGCTTTCCGAAGCCCGGGGGTACGAGTATCACACCGCCAACTTCCAAACTCCGGGCTGTTACTAAGAAATTCCTAGTGAAAAAACCTAATAACACTGCCCGACCTGGGAATCGAACCCAGGACCCCATGCTTAGCAGTCGCGCTTGCAACCACGAGACCAACAGGCTAGTTACAAATTAGCGGGGGGTGGGGTTATTAGGGGGGGGGGGGGTGCTTGCGAGTTAGTATGTATAGGTGTACTGAATATCTATGGCTAATAATAAAAAACCGCAATCATACAGGTACTGCCTTATAATTCACCGTAAAAAAGAGATCGAAATGCCAAATTTTGCCACCACTATTAAATTGACAACTTGATTCGATTCATTACTGTTTAGGTTTCAGAAAATCAATTTTCGTTAATTTTCCCGCTTAAAAAGTGTTTTTGTAAACAAAAGCACATACAAGCTAGCAATAGTGTTTAGCAATTCACCATAAGTATTCCATAAACGACCATTACCGTATTTTTACGAACAAACCCTACCAAAACAAACTAGCCGAAGTAAAATACTGCCGCATAAAATAAAAGCAAGTCTTATCGCGGGATACTTTTACATCTGCCTCTGTCTAACTTCAGAATTTTCGTAATGGTCGTCTCCCTCCAACCCGCGTTTCCGCGATCAGGCACGCGTAATCGCCTGTGATTGGATTATCGAATGTTGTTTGCGAGAACCGTATTTTTGTCGTTTCTTTTTTGTTTTTGTTATTCGCATTGAATTTTGATTTTGTTAACACTTTTGTATTACGTTTGAGTTCGTTGGCTGTACAAAAACAGATTTTTAATTTGGCATTTGACAGGTCCATTAGGAAAATAAGAAAAAGTTGATGTTTTGTGTTTCGTTGAGTTTTCTTCGCTGATTTGAATGAAAAGCGGTTTTTTCTCGACTTGAGGCTCTCGAAGCGTGAGTTTTGACTTCCTCATTAATATTTTAAAACTTGCTCGGCTACTTGGTCGTTATTTAAATTTCCGTATTATTTTCAAAGTAGCTTCACTCAGAGCGGTGACTTTAGGGTCTTAAAGCGAAGTAGAAATAAATTACAAACTTACATATAATTTCTTGGTCCTAGATCATTAAAAATACCGACTAGTTATAGTCCATTGTAGAGCACAGAGTGGTGTTAAAAATTTGAATTGTATGATAGGACTTACATTTTTCGATATATTCTGTACTAGCTTTTGCCCGCGGTTTCGCCCGCGTGGATGTTGGAAATTACCTTACCTGAACATGCTACCGGAACCAAAAGTAGCTGATGTCCTTCCCCAGGATGCTAAAGAAAATTAAAGCTATAGATACAATGCAGATCACTGGATTGAGCAAAAATTGTCCTTCAGTCTTAACAACTGACACGTTTTATATAATCTATACCTACCTATTACCTATATCGAATAACGACCATTTCAGCGATTTTCACTTTATTGCATATTCGTAGGTAAAATATGAAAGACCTCGTATTTGCAAAGACATAAGGTCTGAAATCATTATCACTATCACAAGCATTTCCTACAATTTCTAAAATATAAGTAAATTTTTGATTCAAATGTTAAAACTATAGAAATGAAAGGTTTTTTTTACGCCTCCTGTAAAATCATGTTTTTTTTTGGTTATTAGATATTATTTATTATTAATTAATATTATAAATTAAAGTTGCAATTCGTATCTGTCCGTGTGACCACGTTGTTCCTTTAAACTACGCAATAAAGCAATGGATTTTGTTGCGGTTTTTTCCCTTAAGGCTCCTGCAGACAGACGCTACGCGACTCTTGTAGAACAACTTCCATGAAATTTTCATAGACATTGTTCTACTAGATTTGTGTCGCTGTTTTGCGTCGCGCCTGTTTGCGGGAGCCTTTACCCCTAACAAAGTCATCTCGATAGTTTCTCAAGACGTAAACGCGGCTTCATATCAAGCTATACATTTCCAGTATAAGCTCACCTCTCATTGTACGGAAATCCTATACAGTGCGAGATCAGCTTATACTGGAAATCTATAGCTTGGTATGTAGCCATGTGTTCAAACTGGCGGCGCAGTTGGCGCAGTGGTTAAGCAATTGACTGCTGCGCTGTGGGTCGCGGGTTCGATTCCCGCACGGAACAAATATTTGTATGACCTATAAGTAGTTGTTCCGGGTCTGGCTGTTTGTGTATGTGAGTTTAAATGTTTGTAAACGCAACCACAATAGAGGACAAATTCCTAGCGTGGGGCAACGTTTTAAAAAAATTAAAAATAAAAAACCGTGCGGACCAGCTGGGGTGGGTAGCTAGTTTACTCATAAATTAATCTGCCTAGCCTTTCCTGATTGTAATAGGGTCAGCTTCCAGTCATAACGGATGCAGCCAATATTTTATATCGAGTGACTGCCCATCTGATCTCTACAACCCAGTTACTGGGTAACACGATACCCTTTGGTAAGACTGCAGGTTGTCAGACTTTTAGGCTTCTGACTACACGTAACGACTGTCAAAGATCTACGAATGACAGCCGGGACCATCGGCTTATCGTGCTTTCCAAGGCACGGAGGGTGGGTCACTTATATTTTATGAATGGTCACCCATCCACGAACCGACCGCGGTAAGCGTTGCTTAACCTTTGATCAACTCGTGCGGCTGTTATTATTTAGCCACAAGCCACGAGTTTATTCATGAATCGAAACCAACAATCCTAAACACGTGTAGAGGAATATCATACAATTAATAATCCAATACTTTATCTTTTAATTCCTCTCACTAATAAAAATACATCAGCTTTTCGCAACAAATAAACTAGAATAAAAACGTGCTAATAAGTGTTATTACAACATTTATCTTTCATTACGGGCTGGCGCTATATTATTTCCTTAATGTCGTAATACAACAAAATACAGAAGGCTTATGCAAGTCTTACGTCAGTTAAGGTGAATCCTCAGCTGTAGCCCGCCAAATTAAAATTTTCTTTGGTTTTTTGCAAATTGCAGCTCTATTTTACGTCGTATGTTGATCAAAATGCGATTTGTGACTGTAGGAATGACATATTACTGAATAATAGGGATGATAATAAGGAGATGTTTCATAATGAGCCAGGTCTATGTACACTACCTCCAAAAAAAAGAGAAAAACCCATTTGGGAAAAATACAGAAAATTCATTTAAATTGTATACTATTGTGTACCACTGTTGTGGTAAATCCTAACTTCTTAACTTCTTAACTAATATTATAAATGCGAAAGTAAGTTTGTTTGTTTGTTTGTTACCTTTTCACGCCTAAACCACTGAACCGATCATCCTGAAATTTTGCATATACGTTGTCAGGTGTACAGAAATGGACATAGGGTACCTTTCATCCAGAAAAAAAGTACTGTTCCCGAGGAAAACAACAATAACGTTATTATGATAATAGATGGCGCCACGTGTTTTCCGATCATGATTGAATTATAACCCGAATTGATAGTCAAACCCTAAATTAACGCGAGCGAAGCCGCGGGCAAAAGCTAGTAGAAATATAATTATCTTTGTCGTATCGATGGCACGACAGTGTAATAAAGGAGATGTTTCATTTTTGGCTAGCACTTGTACATTATATCAAAAAACGGGGAAAAATACACTGAATTTAAGTAAAATATTAATCTGTAAATTTGAGAATGTTAACTTTGTTGTACACACTAATTAAAAAAATTCAATTATTACCATTGTTGTCGTTATGGCCACGTCCTGAAAACATGCGTTCTGAAATCAGAATGCATCTGAAATTAATTTGAAACCGTAAATACAAAAATATTAAATATAATTACAAAAAGGTATCGCTGTATTAATAATTCATCTATTAGACCTCTTTCTAATGTATTATTAATTGAAACATGTAATAATAGGCTAGTAATTGATATTTATCAATTAGTTTTATCGACTTTCAACATGGCGTCACACCGATTTAGTTGCTTTGTGCTTTAAAATAATGACAGTAAACCATAGATCGACCATTGATCATAGAAAGAGAACTATCATTTGCCACAACAGTGTCAATAAACATGTCAAACGTCATTAATCAATCAAAATGACAGGTTACCGCTATCACGGATTTTTGTTGTGTTGCAATTTCAAGTGTAATTTCTTGTGGGTTACCAGCAAACAAAGCCATTTTAAAGTAATTGGATAGTTGAGAACCGTTTTAAATGAGTTTCCCTATTTTTAAGTATAGTGTACAAGGACCTAGCCCAGGCTCTATACATTTTGGATCATCTCCTTTCATATCAAACGTCAAACTTTGGAAATTTGTTCCACCTTCTTAGGTGGAATAAATTTCCAAAGTTTGACGATTGATATGAAATTGATGATTATTGTTCAATAAATATATCATTCCTACAGTCGCGAATCGCATTTTGATCAACATACGACATAAAACAGAGCTGCAATTTGCATAAACAAAAGAAAATTTGAATTTGGCCTGCTACAACTGAGGATTCACCTTATCTCATTGGACTCGCAGAAATCGTAGGGATTTATTACCTACCCCTGAGCACTTCTAAACACAGGCTACTAAATAGCTGCAAAGTACGCTCAATGAAAATTGTCATACTTTGCTAAAAGCCGAACTTTGCATTATTATTATTCTATTCTATTCTATTCTATGTTTGACATTACTAGTGATCTTGTTATCCCCTCCACCTAAGCTGATGCTTCATAATCAGCCTATAATGCTTCTCCTGCTGGGACACAAAGCCTCCTCTCTTCGAGAGGGAGTGGGCTGTAATCTAGCACGCGGGCCCAGTGCGGGTTGGTAGATGTCACATGTCTTAGATCGGTTATTAAAAAATATTGCTGTTACATTCATTTTGACCGCGTAGGTATTGCACTTTTCTATGAAACAGCAGTTTTTTTTATAATAACGAAAAATTTCAACGCCGTGGAGTCCAGAATCATGTAAGTACTGAATGCATGGTTACAGTTTTGATGTCCCTTTTTTTTGGGTGAGAAATCATCAAATGACCTTTTCCGCTCTGGGCGGAGCGGAAGGGCGTGTCAGACTCTTACTGACTAAAACTCACCCGTGTTCCTTCAGTTGCCTGTGCGCCAGGGCCACGGTAACTCTTCCGAACAATCCGCGACCCCGGCAGGCATGGGCCCTATCGGACCCCGTCAATAATTATGCTGACATCTCTTTGAGGCGCGCGTGGAACACAACGCGCCGTCGACCCGGGCCTGGTCCTTACCGGACGGCGAGCTGCAGTTTTGATGTCCCTGCCAACCTGTATAGAGTTAATGACAGTATCTTTCAATATCTATTTAGTGGCTTTTATTCAGTAGTAAGCTCATAATAATATATCGTTTAGACCTTCTTTATCTACCTCTATAGTATCAATACTGTTCAACCGTTTTAAATGTTCGTGTGACGTCATTAATTCCATTAGAAATCTAGTTTATGGATGAAATCTTAATTTAAATTCTAAATATTATATTTGATAAATAAATTGGCAAGTATTTTATGACGCTCTCCCTGCCATAGTTTTGGTAGACATCGTAAATGTCAAATTACTATCATTTTTTAAGTAGAAATGAAGGTAAAATTTTATGTATAATATGTATTAATAAATTCACGAAATTAATATTTTAGTGGCCATTCTGTAAGATAACATTTGAAACACGATAGTTTCATTCAAAAGCACTCACTCACTTCACTTTACTTCTTTTTGTCAAAAAAAGGCCTACCAAACGTAAGCCTACCTTAAGACATTTCCTTTTGTAGATTTTCCGCTCATGTACCCAGGTACCCACCTACTGTGTTAAATCCTGGTTGTAGTTTGCGCGTGTTGTTAATTTATAAATATTTTCGTCCTAGAGTGATAGGTAGTCCAAGGCCACAGTCACTTCAGTCAGGTGTCTCAACCAAAAATACTTTGCTGAGAAAATATTTAGTTTTTCCGCAATATTTATGAAATAGGGCCCGTTAAAATGACACTTTTAGTTGTATTTACCTCAACACTATAATTTGAGGGCGTTTTACATGAGCAATGTTCGCCCACACTCTTGAATCAATGGAGACAGCTCGCAATATCGAGACAAAACTTGTGTCGCACTTTTTGTCGGATCTCTAAATTTCGTAGGTGAATGTTTTTGGGAAAGCGGTCAGCTGGGAAATCACCGTCATCTGGGGTGTTGACAAGCCAACCCCCCAGAAAATGGTGTTATTTACACTAGCCGGTCTATTAAGTAAAAATCTCGACTTCGTTTCACCTCAATTTTCATGGTGAAATTTTTACGGGATAGATTGGTTGGCAGCAGTTGTTACTTGTAATACCCCATCCGTATATTGGTTGGCAGCATTTGTGACTTGTAATAGCCATCCATAGATTGGTTGGCAGCAGTTTTAACTTGTAATATCCATCCATAGATTGGTTGACAGCAGTTGTAACCTGTAATACCCATCCATAGACTCGTTGGTAGCAGTTGTAACTTGTAATATCCATCATTAGACTCATTGGAAGCAGTTCTAACTTGTAATATCCATCCATAGATTGGTCGACAGTAGTTGTACCTTGTAATACCCATCCATAAACTCGTTGGCAGCAACTGTAACTTGTAATACCCCATCCATTGCTTGGTTGGCAGCAGTTGTAACTTGTAATACCAATCCATAGATTGATTGGCAGCATTTGTAACTTGTAATACCCATCCATAGCTTGGTTGGCAGCAGTTGTAACTTGTAATACCAATCCATAGATTGATTGGCAGCATTTGTAACTTGTAATACCCATCTATAGATTGGTTGGCAGCAGTTGTAACTTGTAATACCCATCCATAGATTACCGCCATAACTGTTTCTGTCTGTTGCCAAACAGCATTTCTGTGAGCTGAAACCGCCGAAGAAATGCACACAGACTCAACTCCAACACAATATTTCTAAAGTTTGTAATAATTGTCGCTTAGGACAACATGCAACGCATCGGAAATTACCCAGTAGTTACCGCACTAAAATGTAGCTTAGCATTTTACGTGTTGCAGCTAAAAGTCAGCGTCAGATGGTAAGGTGGTACCTATACCATGTGTTGTCATCTAACATTATGCTGAGCTGACCCCCTTTTGGCATTATTGTTTTCTGTTTTTTATAGTTTTAAGGAGTATTTTTGGCTATAATGCCAATTAACGCATTTTCTTTCTTTCTTTCTTTTACATAATCAGCCCATAACATTCCCTCTGCTGGTAGACAGGCCTCCTGTCTTTGAGAGAGAGTGGGCCGGAATTTACCACGCGGGCCCTGTGCGTGTTGGTAGATGTCACATGTCTTCGATTTTTTTTGGTTCTAGTACATGGGCGTTTCTTCACGATTTTTTCCGTCACCGTTTTGAGAGCAGTGGTGATGAAATTAAATACACAAAGTAAAGTGCTTGCCTGGGTTCGAACTCATGGCCAACAACTCGTAATTCGGGGCGATACCACTGCGCCACCACTGCTCTCCACTTCTTTCTTATAGATTATGTAATTTTAAATATAAGATAGTCTTTTTAGAATAGTAAGTAGGTGAGTGCTGCTCATCTAATAAAATAAAAATATATTGGTTACTCAAGTGGGTGCTTTTACCTCGGTCATGTTAACTCATGAAAATTTTATTTGCATAACTCATTAAAAATGTATAAGAAAAACAATATGTAATCCGCGACAGCTTCTGAACTTTTACGACTCAAATAATAAAAATGTGTGCTTCTGCTAACGCTAATTTACTGTCTAAAATGTCATCTGTTTCTTTTATCACGTATTTTATTTTGACAAAGTGTGGTTATTTCGCATATTTGTGCTAATAATCGTCTAGACAAATGACTCGAAAATTAATGCAAAAAAAAAAATATGAAGAAAACGAAAAACGATAAGATAAGAATGGAAAGTATGATAACCATGATGGCAATAGGCTAGCTCCCTATTACATGGGACTTAAACATAACTAGCAAAATATGAGTGAACTATATGTACAACTCTGCCTAACCCTTCAAGGAAAAACCGGCGTGATATTATGTAATGCTAAGATTTTTAAGCTATTGCATATCTTTTATCGCGGGCTTTGAGCGCGGCGACCGAATCAAGAAATTCCGTAACGAAAATAAAACCTAACACCCCCCACTCCGCCTACCATGTAGCTCGGCCAAGCGTTTGCTTATCGTGTATGTATATGGTACGACTGTACTTGGAATTAATATCAAAGAAAAAAAAATACTGCATAAATACTGCATAAATAAAAAATTATAATTGCATTAGTTGATGAAAAATGCTATGCAATAGCTTTACCGCGGCAGTCCCCGAGTGCCACACGTGTTTTTTTATTTGCCTAAACACGAGCATACCACATAAGTCATGCAAAATGTTACATTGATGATGACGAATGATTAAAAAGGTATCGTAGCTAATTAGCAATGTATTGGTTAATCTGCGACTTCAAGATATGCCACTCTTGTCCCGGTTGGTACGCCGATGGGTGAACATTATTTACATTGTGAATTTGCAACACCCTTCGACATGACGAACGACTCAATGGTCAAAAATTACAAATGACGGTGTATCATATCATTATAGAAGGTACACTTGTATTTAAAATATCCTTTATTAGTTTACTCCAGACTTTTTTAAATTTTATTCTAAAAATGTTTGTACGGTTTTTCCAAGCGCCTATGGAACATTTTATATTTCTTATGTGTTTGATTGTTTTTGCTCAGAGACATTGTGCAGGCGTTATTAAATGTTAAATTGGCCGTATTCGTATGTTTGTACCAGATACTGGTTGGCTCATGATCTCATTGGTGAGATGAAACTTTGACAATGACTTCCATTTATTGCCAGAAACTATTGCCCACCTACTTAGTGTAATCTTGCAGTGCCCAACATATTAATTACCTACCTATAATTTCGATCTAACTTTGAAAATGTGATAATTGTTTCAATATACCAATTTAATACAAGTGATTGATATTTTTTTAAAAAGCCTTTTATTTATAACGTTAAAAAAATTAAGTTTGAAAATATTAAAATTATCTATTCACGGCAGATGTCGCTACTATCCCTGTTAAAAACTCGACAGGGAAAGTCATTTCAAGAGTTTTGCACGTGGGCTAAACAAGAGTGTAATTAAATTTATCCTTACAGTGGCAGCAAATAAGGTATATTTTAACATAGCGGTAAATCTCGGTCTTGTTACGTCACAGGTTGATGAGTCTATTATTTTCCCGCCAAAAGTGTATCGCGTTCCAAATGACACGCGTCGTGCCAAGTTGACGGAATAATATTTATTTGTTCTACATTGACCGCTAAAATTAAATAGGAATAATAATATAAAAACCTTATAAACAACGTAAAAAAGTATTACAGTAAAAATATTTTTCACTATCTCAGGGAAGATAGGTACGATCGTATATTTTTCACCTGTTTCACTATTTATACAGTTTGAAATGGCAAAAAATACCTATAGCTAATTCATGGCCATTTTATTGGATAAATCCAACATTGAATTAGTTCAACACTAAGAAACAAAATTAATTGGCGCTTCCTTGCATTATTTAATCAAGACACAATTTTTTGTCACTCATATAGAACATACCTAGAGCATTAAGCGAAAATAATATTTAATTATAGAACTCTACTAATATCCGAGCTGACAATGTCGCGTCGCGCGTATTATCGCCAGTACGAAAACATTAAACGTTTTTAAAAATAAATAACCTTTTATTGATTAATAAAAAAAGTCAGTAAAAATTACTAAATATTTGGAGTAAAAATATACGCGTCTGTGCCAATGGTTATTTTGAAGTGAAACTAAAAAAAGACCTTGTCGAGTTTCGTGACGAAAAAAAAACAAAATTGAAGACAAGAATGTGTTTTTCGCGCCATATTGCTTTGTTTACGTGCAGTTTTTAAAAGGCAGTCGTGTTTGTGAGCAAAATCTGTTTGTTTGTGTTAATAGTTAAATGTCAAGTGCGAATAAAAGTTTTAAATTTCGTAAATACTTAGATCGTTTTTAAGTGTTTTTTGATGTGACTAATGTCAACCACATTCCAGTGTTTTACGTGATTTGTGATTTTTACTAATCGGTTTTTCTCTTTCACTTTCTCAATGTCGATAGGAATTTGTCTTATCTGAAGTTTATTGCTATGACTCACAAAGATTCACTGATCACTTACGAGATATTAGAACTAGGAATTCCGTCTAGCGTTTTTACAATATACAGGGTCAAATTAAATTAGCTAGCGAAACTCTGCAAACGTGATGGGCATCGATATCTAAACATGATAAAATAAAATATTTCATATGTTTTGTCGAGTATCAACGACCGCTGGTTACTTGAAGTATGAGTTGAGAAAATCTGTTTTCTTTTGATTTATCGTGTTGATATCGATATCCATCTCGTCTGTGAAATTTATACCCAAATAAACCGTTTTTTTTACTGATATTTCAAGTGACTACTTACACTAACTGCGGTCGAAACCTCATAAAAAAAGTTTTTTTTTTCTTTTATCATGTTTAATCAATACCCATCACGTCTGCGGAGTTTCGCTAGCTAATTTAATTTGACCCTGTATTACTTTGTACCTACTTAGGACTTATATAGCATATTCTTTTTTGTTAACTTTATTTTAGAATTACACCTACATTCTAATCGGCTGCTAGTCCCACAATCGATTATATTATAAGCCTATTAGGCCTAGGTTTTATAGACTAATAGATAGAATAGGTACTTTAACACTAGGTTTTTCTAGGTCTTTCTGAGCAGGCAGATTGTTTTCTCATTTTGAGTCACGAGCATAGTTACTACTTCTTATCTCCTCTTCTTTACGTTATACACACGGGATAAAGGTATAGCATAATCAACCTACAACGTTCCCAGTGCTGGGAGACATCCCTTTTCACTGTGAAACAATGATTCCTTCGAATTCACTTTTGATTACCATTAGAACCAACATTGTCACAATTTTTTTTTGTCTATGAAAATAGACTGAATATACAGAATTGCTTTCTTGAAGGTTTTAGAACACATTCAGAGTAAAATAAATAGATAAAAGTATAGAATGTAGTTCATGCGAAAAAACCTTGGATAAAAATAATGCTATTTGATGACAAACGTCAATGATGTTTTAAAATAAATTGTTATGTAGAGTATCATTGTGACTTTTCATTCGTGCGAAAGAGAACCAGGTTAGACAAGGTTATTTGTAACTCGACGTATTCCTTGCAGGACGTCAAAGTAGGGCTAAAATGCAACAAATTAAGCTACCAAATGTTCTAACGAAATTCAGCAGTTTTTGAGTTGGTTAGATTTTTAGTTTGTATTTAAAAATGATTTACGGCGCGACTATACTGGAATTTAAGTTATTATCATAGGTAATGCCGTAGCGGATATTTGTTAATTATTAAAAGTTCAAAAATACCTAAAACTTTGGCAAATATCACTAATTAAACATTTTATTTTTCGTAATTTTTGTTTTTGTCCGGCAAAAATTACGAAAAATATACTGAATTTTGGTAGAACATTTGGTGGCTTAATTTGTTGCATTTTAACCCTTCCTTGACGTCCTGCAAGGAATACGTCGAGTTACAAATAACCCCGTGTTCTGGTTTTTCGATGTGAGGGAGAGTATATCGAAAAAGTCTGAAGAATAGTAGGGTAATTTTCATCACTGATTTCAGTTCAGGGTTATTCCGTTGTAACGCTTCTCGAATACTTTCTTACCATTAAATATGGTAGCTTTTAATGGAAACGTGGTTTCTTCTTACCCTGTTGCAGAACTGTCGGTATAAGCTTACTTACAAATAAGCAGAATAATACTGTTTTTCGAATAGAATACGGTTTTTAAAATATTTGTGTTGTTACAACCGTACCCTGTTACAACCATACCCAGTCTACCTAGCTAAATAAAAAATAAAGAATTCAAAATCAAGGTAGAAGTTAATCCTTTAAAGTATTGACTGTAATTTCACAAAATATTGCTGAACCAAACGAAATAAATCCAACAAAAGATAAAACATAAAAACTATCCCGCTAAAGTTTTGAAACATCGGTAAAAGTTGATACGTATCAGTAAAAGTTTCGAATGGTCATAAATCGTCCATAGTCCGTAGAACATTACACATTACTAACCTTATCGTGTTTCATAACAAGAACTATTTGCTGAACGTGTGTGATACAGAGTCAGCAATTAGTTCAATATACAGCGTGTATCAGAAATGTGTGGTGATATTTAAGGACGTGGTACAGACCATGAAACTGAATAACTTACTCCATGGGACCAATAATGAAACAAAAAAAAAAAAACTGCTGTCCCATATTAACTTCAGCCAAAAGTAAAAGACAGCTGATTATTTTTTTCTAGATGTTTGTGCCACGGAGATCCGTGAACAACTATCTAGTTATTCAATTTCATGGTCTGTACCACACCCTTATAATACCACACATTTCTGGTACACACTGTAAAATACTTTATATCGCACTTCCAACACTTCAGAAAGAAATTAAAAATGGCGGCAGCTAAGCCCCCTGAAGATAATTATAACAAAGAATATAGAAGACTGAGGAGGCTTACCAGTGATTTGGCGATACGACAAGTATCTGTACGTAATTATTTGATATTATTACAAAACGTAGGGATATTGGGATTCTTTAACCATAATTACTATTAAAACTAGACTGCCTCGTTAGTCTAATGGTCACAAGGGCAATTGCTGAGGTCCTAAGCTTGATCCCCAGGTTGCCAATTGGGATTATATGACTTTAGCAGTACCAGCCCTGAGTCTGAATTAGTGCACGACACTAGGTTTATCCCCTATTACGTAGGACCACGTAACTGGCGAGAGTGTAGGTACTTACCTACTACCCATTATGTTGTGTAGTGTTGATGCAAAACTAATTTATTTTCATTTACATTTCAGTCGGAATATGGCCTCACGGAAGAACAAGTCGCAGGTAAAGATCAATTCTATCTTATTTTACTATCTTTTTAGGTAGTTTAAATTATTCTAAGATGCTACGATGAACGTTTGCAAAGTCGACGGAGCAATTCTCAATGTATTATAAATAAAGTATCCCAGTAAAGTTTACTACAATATTTTCTTGAAAATGTCCCAGTTAAGTTTACTATAATATTTTCTACAATGTGTCCAACAGAGTTCAAAGAAGCGTTCATGCTGTTCGACAAGGATGAGGATGGCACGATCACGATGGCAGAGCTCGGAGTCGTCATGCGGTCGCTTGGACAGAGGCCTTCAGGTATATATGATCTTCTACCTACTGTAGCGAAATAAAGAAGGAAATTCAACACTTTAACACGTATAATTTAGGTATTAGTATAAAAAAATGGAATCAAAATAAAATATAAAATGTTAAAATTAAATATTAGGTGTTAAAACAGTTGCAGAACAAGTAAGTTGGCCTAAACAAAAATAGAGTATGAGAAAACTTAACGTATATCAGATGGTACATCTTTGTTGCTTACGTATTTGGTTTCCGAACTAGGGAATCGATTGTAATCGGTTTTTAGAGTCGTGGCCGCTAAATTACGTAAACTTTCAAATGTATATTATCTTATATATATATTACCAAGTTATCCCGATATAAAAACAGTCTATCATTCGAATGTAAAACCTACAAATATTAACGAAATATAAAGGGGATGGTTTCCTGGGCCAGCAGTCTCGATATTAGACAGCGACAAAAATCGATCGCAAAGTCATATCGTTGTCAAAATCCTTTTATAGATTTTAAACTTTATTTCCAAAGTATAAGGTTGAAAATGTATTAAAGAAATTTGACATCGATTAGACTTAACGACCGATTTTTATCGTTATATTTGTCGAGACTGCAGGGGCTGGATGCTGACGAACCGTAGCCTCAAAGAACTGTACGCCTCGACGGAATCGCAGGTGATACGCCGATCAAGTGTCGCGGGCCAGAAAGGACTTGCCAGTCTCGAACTCCAAGGATTCTATACGGCTGGTAACAGCCACCAAACAGCTCGCAAGCCTTGTGGATAGTCAGGTACCTGGAAAAAGGGCCGAAAGCAGCCCTTTTTAACTGGTTCTACAACTAAGACAAATAAAATAGCTTATTACACCAGAGAAAAGGCTAAGACTTCAGTTAAGAGAGAAAAATATAAGGGAGCCACATACCAGGTTCGAAGAAATATTACATCATTTGTGTAAAGATAAAAAACTTGGTTGACTGTGAACCAACTGCGGCACTAAGATTAGGTATTCGACACGAAAGACACTGATTGACTTCAGTAGGATTGATAAGATGATAATTTATACAACTCAACCTGAAACCATTTCTAATTTTCTGCAACTGAAGTTTATTTCCAATAATTAAAAGGGGCCTTCTTTACGTAAAAATTTGAAAAAAAATTTGAATGAAAATTCATGGCCGGTTATATGAAATAGGTTGCAACCGCAGAGGTCATGCTGTACTACCTACATAATAAGGCTTTGTTGAACGGCCTTAACGACGGTCAGTCATATTAGGCATAGAATTTATAGTCTGCATCTGGTTAGTTAGCGTGTGATTGAATGGAGAGGACTGTACTATGACTGTACGTATACTTAAACGGTTCCCTGCATACGGGCCTTATGGCATGCGTTACAGAAATCTCTCGCATTCCGCATACGAACTCTATCGACCAATGAAAATGAGCTTTTAAGGCTCCCGCAGACAAGCGGGACGCGACGGTACGACGACATTTTGGTAGAAAAATTTCAATGAAGTTTTCAAATTGTTCTACTAGAGCCGCGTCGCGTTGTCGCGTCTCGCCAGTCTGCCAGGAGCCTTTAGGCTGCTGTTGCTTAAATTATATTGAAATGAAATGAAACTAAAATTATAAATATGAAAGTTTCGTGAGGATGGATGGATGGATGGATGGATGTTTGTTACTCTTTCACGCAAAAACTACTGAACAGATTTCGATGGAATTTGGAACACAGATAGTTTATAACCTGGATTGACACGTAGGATACTTTTTATCCCGGTAGTACGTTCCCGTGGGATAATTTTCGACATCTACGCGGGCGAAACCGCGGGCAAAAGCTAGTTGATTATAACAGTGATATATTTCACGTATTGATCACGTTAAGGAAAGTAGCGAGGCAACCCAAACACAAGCATATTATTTGACTTAATGGGGTTATCTCTTACTCTGCTAAGCAGTTTAATATTTGACATGTAGGTAATAAAAACATTTAGATTCGATTTTTTTAAGTATCTTTATTGGAGAGCATTGTAGACTCAACAGTGCTTGAAATGTGGTATAAAAAAATGATTCAGTCAAGCAAAACCAATTGCATTGCACTTATTCTTTGTGACATTGAGGGGCAAATTACGTGATGATTTGATAACAAACAGTTAGTAATTTTTTCCTGATTCCTATGTCGTAACAATTAATAGTTTCAGTGATTGTTATCAACTGCCATTGTTTTAAACTAACAACTTCCTTTCTAATACCGATTGTCCTAAAAACCTTTCTTTCTTTAGAATTGTTAACAAATAAAATTGCAAGAGGACGGTCGGTCGAAGCTAATTGTAGATGGCGTGACCATAGCTAGGTCCCTCCAACTTATGGTCTTCAACTTCCCATGGTCCGCTTCAGAAGGGCTTTACGCATCTGTCTAATTGAGAATTCGTTCTATACAATAAAATAATTCCTTCAGTTTAAATTAAAATGATCTAATTGTACAAGTACCAAAAATTTGCATGTCATTATGTTATGATTAAATATGTTAAGCTACTATTATTCTACCATTTTAAGAACTTTTGTAACCATATTTATCTGCAAATAAATCTTTCACTTTGACTTTGAATTAATGAACGAACAATTTCGTGTTCATAAGTTTGGTTTTATTCCACTATTTCGTTATTTTCGGTGATTTCAATATTTTAAATCAATATGTATTCGACACGGAAATTGTCAGAGTAAAAAATCTTAAATATTGCTTATTTCCTCGTAATCACTTTCTTCAAAATGTTTCCGACATAACCTCAAACTTTGTTTATTTAAAATAATTATCTACGAATAGCTTTTATCCCCAATATTTTAAGTTTAAGGTCTTTTGGAAAATGGTAGACTCCAATTTCCGAGCATTTAGGAACACAACAACGAGCTATTTTTGCAAAAATAAATATAAACCACCTCACGCCTTGCATTATTAGCTTGTTTTGGGAACTCGCTACGGCAGCGCCATTTTGACAGTTGCCTTCCCCATTTTTCAACATTCGCACGGACGTAAAACTATCGCTGCGGGACTTTGTCGCGCACTGGATTTTCAACTCTCGGCGTTGAGCCGAGCATTGAGAATTCAACAGAATACATCCCAGCGCGTCAAAAAAAAACACACTGTTGGATTTTCAACTCTCGGTGCTAAGCAGTGCGTTGAAAATCTAGTGCGCGAAAAAATCCTGCCGCGATGAAGCGAGCTTGACGTGTGCTTCTCTCGTTTTCGCACGAACTAGGTTTAAGAGAATACTCAGCTGTGGTGGAAGTTTGGAGTGTTAACCAAACAGTAAAGTTTGACAATGCAAATGCAAAATGCAAGTATGCATAAAATGTCAAGATAATGGAAGGAATATCAATGAATGCTCAACGGATATGAATCTAAATAAAAATGCAAGTTTTCCGACTCAAATCACGTTTAATTGAACACTAATTAAATTATGTACAAAAATGATCATCTAGGCTCTGCCGTATGCATTCCCAAATGCAGGTCGCGATCAAAGTGCAAATACGCGAGCCTACTAACTTATTGCATCAAAAATACATATTTTAAAACCATGTACGTACACCGTACAGTGGACGTTATACTCTATGGCTTATCTCAGCCTCGAATCATCAACATCTACCTAGCCTTTTTCCAATTATATTAGAGTCGGCTTCCAGTCTAACCAAATGCAGCTGAATACCAGTTTTCTACATGGAACGACTGCCTAACTGATCACCACCCTGCAGTTACTGAGTCACAGTACGATACCCCTTGGCAGGAATGGTTTTCAATCTCAAACTCAAAGCATTTATTTCAAATATACCAATTACAGGCACTTTTGAATTGTCAAGGGGTCGGTCAGTCAGAAAGATGAAGCTAGTTACCCATTCCAAAGCGTAGTAGGTACCTATGGAGAAGAAGGGGAAAGAAACTCCATGGAAACTCTTTTAAAACTGTGTTTTGTCAACATTCGAGCTTCTTCACGTAGGTGACGACTGTCAAAGATCTACAAATCACAGCCGGGACCATGAAATCACGGAGGGGTCTCGGTATATTTTTAATGGATGGTCAACCATCCACGGACCGACCTCGGAAAGCATTGCTTAACCTTGGACATCGACCATTGTGGCTGTTCTTATTAAGCCACGAGCATTTCTGCCTCGAATACGAATGTAAAACGACGAAATAATCCAAAGCGGATTATTAAGAAAATTATGAGAATCGTAAACAAATCGGGTTTATACTTCCATTTACTGCCGTATTCCAGTTATAATAAAATTTTATTGAATATGGATCGTTTGGCGAAGTTTTAAAATGCGGATTACTTGACCGGACTGTATCCCGGAGTTAGGAATTAGGTGAAATCCGAATAAATTAGAGCAGGAGCCCTGTTATTGTGACTTTGGGATTTCGGGATTTAAATTTTTGAGGACTCTTTTGAAAATAATCTTAATATTATGAATTATGACCAGAGATCGGATATTCGGATGCAGATTCATATAAAGTTGAGATGTTGGCTAATATGGAATGCGCTTTTGTATCGAAAAAAATTACCTTTAACACACACACCACTCCTCCTCTTACACCCTGCATACACATATTTGCATCGGGGGTTAAACATTAATTTTAAATAAATATGCATCTGAATAGTTATGCAATCCAAGAATTCCGGGTTTTTTTTTTATAAGTAGATTTTTAGAAGTTGCTTCCATACTATACACCTGACTAGTTATGCATTCCCAGTGTTCCTGGCAACCCGGGTTATTTTTTTTACAAAATAATATTTTAAGAAGACACTTCCATAGTTTCATAATTAAAAATTCACTTTAGGTAAATATGCATTCGAATATCCGATCTCTGATTATGACTGATTCACACAAAGTTTTTTTGTGGAAAATATCTTAAGGCCCTTGAGTAATGCCATCTGCATTGCATAGGCTACGTGCTAGGTAGGTAAGGCTCGATTAAATTTAATTATGCCACCGGAGCTGGTTCTAAATTTTCGATCAAATATACTAAAGTACTGTTTACACGATACAAGATCCTTGCCTGTGGCATACAATAAGATTGAAGCAACAAAAACTACTTAAAGAAAAAAATATATATTATTTGGGACACGCACAATAAATATAAAGAGTAAATAATAAAAATAAAAATAAAACAACAATAAACAAGTGAAAAACCTGTGCGAGGCCAAAAGGCTCCTATCTCAGCATAATGCTGCGATATTTAAAAAAATAAGTAACGCAGCGCTGGTATTCTGATACTTGTATCTTTTCAAATGTTATTGCTTCAACTTATGGTTTACGCAGATAATTAAATCGCAGCGGGTCAATTAACCAGTGCGCAAATTGTAACCATGAATTCAGCACATGATTCTAGACCCTCTAGCGTAGAAATACCGCGTGGGTGATCAAAAAAAAAAAAAAAACTGGTGTTTCATAGAAAAGTGCAAGACCTACGCGGTCAAAATGTATGGAACAACTAATAAAAAAAATTATAACCGACAAAAAGTTTACCTTTATACCCTAGGGGGTATAGAATCATATGCTGAATTCATGGTTACAGTTTATATGGTTGCACTGGTTAAAAATTTATTCTGTAGAAAAAAACTAGACAGGTAGGCAGGTACGTACTGTAGAGGTTATCTGCATGTGTCAACCTTATGTTGACTGGCTGGTAATATATTATCGATGGTTACTCTCGAACAGTCAAGCAAGTTTGAAATGAGCTTTGGAAGGAAAAGTGGTGGTAGTTTTTTTAGAGAAGTAGATAGCCAGGGCTAGGACCTGCCGGTGTATTTAGGAGAATACCTTGATAAAATATAAATAATCTAGTTAAACATTAAATATCGTTTCCTTTCTCTTACGCCCCCACTTTCATATATTGAAAAAGGTATAACAGTACTAACTTACTTTTTTGTTCAAAATTCCAGTATCTATTCATACAGGTACTTTGTAATGTAATGTTTTGTTGATAATCCTCATGTTTACTTATAATGTTCATATTGTTATCTCAGAAATTCTACGGAACGTGCGACAGTGTAATTCTATTTTAAACGGTGTCAGCGGCGTACCTAATTAGTCTTTAATTAAATATTACAAATGAATAAGAATTTTTTATTTAAAACAGCCAAGATAATGCATGACGTAACTACAAGAGTTATTTTAAGGTATTTGTAATCAACACAAATGCAAAAAGACAACGGTAGGCCCCGGCGAGATTCGAACTCACGATCTCCTGTTTACTAGACAGGCGCTTTAACCAACTAAGCCACGGCGCCACGAGTGCGTAAACCAAAATTGTGAAATTCTATCGACTTACATTTTCATTGTGATGCAAGATAAAAAATAAAGTAGGTATATTTATTTAGTAAAAAAAAAATTGTTATTAGTAGTTCGCCTGTAACAGTAAAAATGATGATATATAAAATGAATCAGTCTGTGCCCCCCTACTTACATTGAAAATATATTTGCGTCTTTCAAATGCATCACTACCTATTTTTTATTTTTTATTAAATAGGAACAACAAACAGCTATATTATGCAATATTACATACAGAAGAAGAATATTACATACCTATATGAAAGAAATGTTCATATTATCGTCCATTTCTTCATTAC
The DNA here is from genome assembly GCA_917490735.1 of Dryobotodes eremita. Classification (NCBI taxonomy): domain Eukaryota; kingdom Metazoa; phylum Arthropoda; class Insecta; order Lepidoptera; family Noctuidae; genus Dryobotodes; species Dryobotodes eremita. The sequence goes on from OU823254.1 coordinate 18,540,387, forward strand.
CTAATCTTATTAACTATTTAACGAAGTCGTGTGCAAAAACAGCAGGACACAATAAAATCATCTCTTTTCTGAGTGAACCCATGTTATATTTAATTTTATCTCGTCGAGAAAGCTCACGTAGTAGGCGTGTTATAATTTACGATGTCATTACTTTCTGTTTGTGAGATAACACTGAGTTTAGAACTATATATTATATAATACGTGTTAATGTATCTCTTTAGATTTTATGATTGTTTTATTTTGGTCAAGGGAATAATACAACAATTTAGTATTTTGATACATCTCTGGGGTCTGATTTGCTGAGAGAATCGTTTTGATTTGAAGATAATGTCCACGATATTCATTTTATGCTCCTCACTATTGATGCCGTATGCTAGGTGAACTCTACGCTAACATTGTCCTATAGAGGTATGAGGAACAGGGTGTTAAGTCCACTCATACCTCCATAGAAAAGGGAGGATCCTCCGACCAGACGGGTGTCGTATCTGGTGAGCAACAGCCCGACGTTTGATGTCGGGACATTGTTATAACCTAGTTGCGCGGGAAATTCTGCTTGCGTGATGCAGGATTTTGTATGACGTCAGTATGACGCGTAGCTCGCATCTGGCGATGTAAATACCGCTACAGTACAATATTACACAACATGGCGGTGTTTAGAAGTAACATGAGCGAAAACCACCAAATAGGATCCCTTCCTTACTGGGGAGGGACTTGATAGAGCCAAAAACAACAGCAACTCTCATTTTGATGCAAATTATCAAATGCTATTACCTATTTGTCAAGGAATACTTAAGTCCAGGTAAACATTGCACTTTGGTAATCTTCGTGATTCTGAATCAATACGAATGTTGCGCCACTGATTAACCCCCACAGAGGCAAAGCTTACTGCCATGGTTGTAATAGCTCTAAACTAGATCTCATCCTGGCGCGTTCATATTTCTGAAAAAAGACAATGATTCCCGAAGCACATAATTTTCTTGGGAAATCTGTAGATCGATACAACAAAAAAAATTATCAAACTGTCTCATTCCTACCACATGCCATTTCATTAATTTGAAAATCTGTGAATTCCAGAGACGGAGCTTCGAGATATGGTGAAGGAAGTAGACCAGGATGGTAACGGTACCATCGAGTTCAACGAGTTTCTCCAAATGATGTCCAAGAAGATGCGCGGGGCTGATGGAGAGGACGAACTTAGAGAGGCCTTTAGGTAAACCTCGTTCCTTTCTTAATTGTCAAATATTTTCTTATGCCCATCCTCAGAACAAATAAACTAAACGTTACTGTCTTTTACTTTACAAAATAGAATTAGTTGGATAAGAACAGTTCATGCCTACTAGGTGTCTCCTGTATTTACCCATTTAAGACCACTTACCCAAAGACCCCAATTATATTCTTTTCACAAAAAGATTCGTGTGCAACAAACTAGCAGTATTGTGAATCTCAGTAATAGTCCTGTGCAGGCAAAAAGATCAGACCAGAAACATTTTTTCAAATAATTTGGAAGAGATTTTTATTCTGGCTTGGTAAAGCTGAATCTAAATACAATAAGGCGTTCTCTCCAAGGAACAATCCTCTCGAAACAAAATTAAATTTCTCAAACATCCTAAGACAAAAGTCGGCAAGCACGGTATGGTGCATTAATGATTGGAGGCAATTTATAGGTTTCTTTGCTCCACTTGTTCACGTTCTTAACCACCACCAAAATACATTCCAGGGTGTTCGACAAGAACAACGACGGCCTGATATCTTCGGTGGAGCTCCGTCACGTGATGACCAACTTGGGGGAGCGGCTCAGTGAGGAAGAGGTCGACGACATGATCCGCGAGGCTGACCTCGATGGAGACGGCATGGTCAATTACGATGGTAAACAAAGAACACATTTTACTTCATGATCAATCAAGGAATAGGGCTCTAAAGTTGATTTAGTCTTTGCCCCGCAAAATCATCAACTTACCAGATAGTTGAAACTTGGTTATCTTCAAAATAATCACGTAAGTAAAATAGGACAAAATAATAAAAATAGCTCTGTCTTACGAAAGGTCACCGATGCCATCTTATGAGGTAAGGTCAAAGGCAATGGTCTGGTCAATAAACTCGATCAAAAACTGTTCTTGCCAACTATTGAGTCTAGCCGTACGGATGCTGAAGAGGTAAGGCTGTTAGATATCTTCAGTGGAGCTCCGCCTCATGATGAACAAGCTAGGGGAGCGGTTCCAATGAGGAGGAGGTCGATGACATGATGTCAATTACGATAGTAAGATAATTATCATTGAACTGGATCGATCTAGCAAAGAAATGCTTAGAATTGGGATATCACGGTCAGCACGGAGAATGCTCCGCTTTGGTAAGAACAATAGAGGTATGAAGAAAAGGGTGTAAAGTTCACTCATGCCTCCATAGAAAAGGGAGGATCCTCCGACCAGACGGGTGTCGTGTCTGGTGGGCGACTGCCCGACGATTGATGTCAGGACGTTGTATTTATGCTAGTTGCGCGGTAAACTCTGATTGTGCGATGCAGGATTTCGTGTGACGTCAGGGTGACGCGTAGTTCACATGTGGCGTTGTAGATGCCGCTACAGAACTATCCAGGTGATACCGAAACAAGCACGTAGGGTAAAACCATAAAGAATTCAGTTCAATCATGAATGTGTCTCACAAAAATGTTCATAATTTTCCACTTCATTGCCTGATTTTGCTCTAAGGCAGACTTCAGCCGTATCTCTTTGTCAGCTTCATCTCCATCAAAGGTATATCTCATCCCGGTAAAATTTTACTATAATATGGAACATTTACTGCTTAGCTTGCAGTCGCAACAAGGGATCAGTGACAAATGACAAAAATATTGAGAAGTATAATCTCCATCTTAAAGGTATCGGCGTAAATGAGGCAAAGGGAGTATGTAAGGATCGTAGCAAGTGGTGTTCTGTAGTTTTTGCCTACCCCCAAGGGAATAAGACGTGAATTTATGTATGTATGTATCGGCATACTAAAGAACTACCAGCCCAATATATTGTAAGTTGGGATATTACATCGCTAATAAAAATGCTTGGCCCAATGCTGGTCCTGCTCCACAGCTACAAGGGCGCATAAACCAATTGATTAGCATTTTCAAAATACTATTGGAGCTGCTAAAGATTTTAAAACTATCTTAGCATTGTATAGATTCAATCTTTTACTATTATATAATTGCATAGCACATGTGTGAGTACCATGTACCTACTATAAAGATACTATTTACTAGGTTTGTCTTTCATTGACTTGAATGTGCCCTGGCGGCTGAGAGTATGTCATGCTCACTCAAATGTCTCGCTGGTGGTGGCGTGTGTGTTGGATCATTAAGTTCCCTTCAAAATGGTTGAACTGAATGGTGCTGATCCTTATGTCATGTTCGTGAACGGGCGCCGTCAGTTGTGACTGGTCCTCTTAACTGCCACGGCTTATTTCTTTTTTAATTGTTTGCTATGAACGCTTTTAACGTGCACGTCTTATTACATCGTTCACATATGTATAATTTCAACTTGAATGATGAAAAAAATATTTTGTAACAATACTTTTATTTAAAAGAGTCTGTTCTTGCCCGTTCTTCTCCATAGGTACCAACAGATATACTCTTTGGAATGGGCAACTAATTTCATCTTTCTGAGTGACCGACTCCTTGACAATTCAAAAGTACCTGTAATTGGTTTAATTTTAATAAATGCTATGAGTTTGAGTTTCACCGTGTATTTGTGTTTATAAAAAAATCGAACCACATTTCTGACATCAAAATTCTCATGTTCCAGAGTTCGTGACAATATTGACGTCGAAAAACTAGTATGCAGACCACCGGCCGAAGAGAGAACCTCCCGGAAGCCAGTGCCCATACTCGTACCTCCAACGGTACGGTGGGAAAGAAACTCTAATCTAGACCTTACAGCATAGACGTGTTGCTAAAGTGGATCATTTTATAGAACGCGCTTGGTGGCAGTGTATACGTACCCTTATTTCAGTTTCCGCGCACATTTTTAATCAAGTGCGATTATTCGGTCGCATTTGCGGATATTCTGTCGCATTTGCGAATATTCTGTCGCATTTGCGAATATTCTGTCGCATTTGCGATTTAAAAGTCGCAGGTAAGAACAGTTGCGACATTTTAAAGTGTAGTCTGTACTGATTAGTAAATTCGGTGTGTGTGATAGTTGTTTTGTTTTTATATGGCTTCAAGTATAAGTGTACTATAAGGCCTTAAAATTACATGTCATGTTGTATTATAAAATAAAAGGAATGTTGTAAGCGGCTTTTAAGTTTTTCATAAACGTATCAAGGGCTATTTGATTCACAAGACTAGATGAAACAATAAAAAATATTATATATAAATATGATGAAATATTTTTTTTTTTATACCATCTGATGTCAGATTGGCAACTTGACTTGACAGAGTCCAATAACATTGATCGTAGGTAATTACCTATTATAAATGATTACCAACAGTCTAGAACTTTTTTTATGCAATAGAAATTTAACTTCGATATAGTTCTTCTCGAAGACATTTGATAGCCCTATAACATAAGATTCTTAGAGCGCTTTTTGATAATACTGTGTACCGGTATCCAAAAATATTTTCTAGACAACGATGTCGTCCTAAAAAGGGGTGAATCCTTTTAATAGCTGACCCTTGAGAATGGCAATCTATGGCAAAGTAGGTACCCCGGAAAAATCTAAACTTTTTAAAATTTCCGTTGAAAAGAAAACATTTATAGTCCGTTACAATAAACGTTATTTGAATAACTGTTGTCAGTCATACTATACACACGCTCTAAGAGTCAATTTCAGTGTCGAATAAAGACTTCGCGATTTCCGTTCAAACATGTTAACTATGTGTAAGTAATATTTTACTTACTGGAGAAAATAAAAATAATAGTAAATAATAATAATAATAATATGCTTATTAAAACTGCGTCGATGTGTATTAACATATTAATAACAGGTTTATTTAATAGAAAAAAAAAACATAATTTTTGTGACGGAAAGCAGGGTGGACTGCAATTTTTTTTTCTCAACTTTTATTTCTATTTTGCAAATTATAAATTGCTTTTAATAATGCTTAAATATATACCTAACCTAACTGTTACAATAGAATTAAATTAAAAAATTTAAGGATTCATTACACGTTTTAAAAATATTAATCGTCGTGTCAGTGTAATGCTTTTGTGATTAAAGATACTGTAATGAGTCTTTACTTAAATGTGTTTATAACCGATAAACTTAAATTTTAGAAGCAAATAGATGAAATAGATTTACTAAGTAACCATAATCAGTAAAGAAAAATAATAGATAATAACAAAAATGTTCGGTTGTGTCAACACTTTTTGTAAAAACAGTTAAAAATAATCGAAATTTCTAGTGTCGTACGTATACACGTTGTATGAATTTGTGTATGTAGATTTAGAGAAAAAAAAATGTATGTGTAATGTCTAATGAAAGATTTCCGTTAGTCTTCCAAAACGTGGAGGTTGACTGAACAAAAATGATGAGCCAAATGATAACAGAGTTCATTAATGTTATGAGGAATCGAAAAAAAATATTTATAGTACTAGCGAATTAATGCTAAGTGATTTTATTTAAACGTAAAATTAATAAAAAATAAAATAATGGAGGAATTTTACCAAAATCAAGCGAAAAGGGTACTTATATAATAACGAAATAGTAAAAATTTCTACTTTTTGCTAAGCTCTTAAAGACTATAATAACATTTTAATGGAAAACGTTTAGGATTTTAAGATCATCGTACCACCCAATGTTTTATTTAGTCGAAAATGAAGAATAGAGAAAAGCGAAAGATTTAAATGTAAAAACCTGATTCTTGTTAAATGTTATATTTTTCGTGACGGTAAGTATAAAATTATTTCATTTAATTTGTAAAAAATATATACTTACCATAAACTTACAAACAATACTTAACCATATTTTTGACTAAAATATAAATTTTATGGTATATGTATAATTTATAAAAATCTAACTTTGATTAAAACACTCCTTTTCTTAAGACCAACTATATAAAATTTACGAAAATAATGCAGATCGAATCCTTGCAGTTTTTCTTTATTTTCACCTCGAACAAGTTACCAATAATACCTTAGAAAATATAATTTAAAGTATTTCTTTCATCTGAAACCATTTTATGACAATAAAAATACTTAATTTTAAAATAGGTCAATTTTAACTTATTGACAAATAATATTTTAAAACCAAAATATATTTAAAAGAGGAAAAGAAAATTTTATTTATTACATATTTTGAAATTGTAATAATAGTACAAAATTATTTAACAATTATATTATATAATAATTATTGAATCAAATTCAACAAAGTTTTATGGCAAAAGATAATTATTTACTTAATATTTTATGTCATGTTATACGAGATCTATCACAAATAAATAAGTAATAATTCAATATTATATCTAAATAAATGGGTAGATTTGGTATCGCATATTTTGTTTACTAATCAGGATAAATATTGTAAGCCAGCGTAGAAGTCAATAGTATAAATAAAATAATATTAGAATGTTCCAAAAATTATCTAAGTAAATTAATTAAATAAAACAAAACTAATTGGGCTGAATATTTAAATAGATGTTATACTTAATTATATATATTATAGGATATTATTTTAACTCTTATTTCATTTTTATTATTACTTACACAATCACATAATATAAGATTATAAAATTATAAACAAATGCTTAAAAATAACATACTAGAAATGTACAGAATAAATCCATTTTATTAATATTTTATTTAAAATTGTATGAATTGCCTTGTTTTATAAGTGCTTTTAAAGTTTATATAAAACATGATTGTTATACATACCACTCATTACACATAATGACTTTAAAGAAAAAATATTGGTTTCAGTTAATTTTTATTGTGTTTAGAGCCTAATATTAAATACATTATCACAATACAATAGAGTCCTTCATTTATATAACTGGGTCAAAAAACAGTTTAATAAAATAGTATAATTATGTAAAAATCATTATTGAATGTATAAAAGTTATGTATATGCAAGTTAGATATTTGATGTAATTAGATCAATATACAAGCTTCGTATGAAACAAGAAGGATTTTAATAAAATTGATATGTGAATTAATTCTTTTATTTTACCTTTATTGAGAAAGGAACCATTTAGCTATGTTAATATAGTGAAAAATCATGCTTAGTTCTCGTGAGCGCTTTTTCTAAAAGCTATATGCTGTTTTATAAATACAAATTGCATCCTGCCTACCCCAGAAGATGTATGAAGCATCCTGTTGTATCGATTTTTCAAGCTTAGCCAATAATGGTTCACAATTCACATTCATTAAGGTGAATCCTCAGCTGCAGCCCGCCAAATTCAAATTTTATTTGGTTTTTTGCAAATTGCAGCTCTGTTTTACGTCGCATGTTGATCAAAATGCGATTTGTGCCTGTAGCAATGATATATTTACTGAATAATAATCATCAATTTCATATCAATCGTCAAACTTTGGAAATTTGTTCCACCTAAGAATTTTTCAGAATATTTCATATGAAAATTCTTTACAGCTTTATTTTCGGTTACAGCTAAGGATCCCTCTTAATAACTTATGTCATAAATATTTACAATTGTGAAGTACAGGACCAACTCTAAAGTAGTTTGCAATATTTCAGGGCTGAGAGGTTAGCCCCTGAAAAGTTACTAATTAATTTAAAGTCAGATGCCTTGTTGGTCTAGGGTTCGCAAGTGCTGAACATCCTGGGTTCGATTCCCGGGTCGGGCAAAGTGTTATTGGATTTTTCCTTTAGGAATTTCTCAGTAGCAGCCCGGAGTCTGGATTTGTGCCCGGTTGATGGCAATAGGCTCGCCCCCTATTACATGGGACAAAACATAACTGGCGAAATGTGGGTGTACTGTACACCTCTGCCTAATCCTTCTGGGAACATAGGCGTGATGTTATGTTATGTTAAAGTCAGCCTGTAGACAAGGCTACATACAATCTTACATGGAAGTTAATCTAATAAACGTGTACCTTCCTATGTATTAATAACATCCCAATCAAAAGTTTCGTCACCCGAAAACAAATTATAATTAGGTTAACATCTATGCACCTAATCAGTTTGACAAACCGATAACAAAAGTAATAAATGTTACAAAAATAATAGCCACACCCGTCTGTCAAATCAAATCATTATTATTAGCTATCAAGGTGCCCAGAGACGAATTAGGTAGATCATTTTTGAACAAACTTTAGCCTTAATTTGGACGCCATCGACACAGTTACAAAGAATTACGCAGAAGCTCATAAACAATTGAATATAGATAGACTTCATCACCACGTGATTGTCGAGGCAATCTAGCTGCTGGATAACACGGAATTAGTCCAAAGACTAGGAGTCCCTAAGGACGAAATCAGTAGTACCGGGCGAAGTTACGGGCGTTTTCTACTCCGTATCACTTACGGATATAAGATTATTTCGGTTTCCGAACTAAGAATGAATGACAACACGATTTGACAGTTGTCTATACTCGCGATGTCGCGCTACTCGCGATGTAGCTTCGAAAAAGAGTCTCTACAAGTACTTTGTGGTTTTTGAATATGATAATCTAGCTTTCATAACAAATTGAAGTAGGTATACCGATTATCCGTAAGAAATATAGTCTTGCACCTGCTTTTAAGGGGGTTGGAGGATAAAAGGTACAAATGTCTTATTTTTGAAGTGAAAACTTCTTTAGCCGCGTTGAGCAATTTTTGGTAGGGGCAAAACTTATGCGTTCATGTCACCGACATGCTAACATCACCGATATGCTAATGTGACTTGTTGCGCCCAACTGGCGACGCGCATTGACCTGTGTACATTCTGGGGTTTTCACTTCTGTCGGCAGTCCCCATGACTGCCAATTTTTTTGTTGTTTGTGTGCAAATCCTAACCTGCATACCAAACAGCTTTCTAGGACTTCGGGAAGTACTCTAGAAGTTTTATTTAATATACAGACTTGCACCTCCCTTTAAGGGGTTGAAGAGGTAGAGGGTGAATGTTACAGATTTCTTTTTTTTTCTGTTGTTTGCGGGCAAATCCTAGCCTGTATACAAAATTTCAGCTTTCTTTGACTTTGGGAAGTGCCCTAGAGGTTTTGATGAGTGAGTGAGTGAGTCAGTCAGTGAAGAAATCGACGTAATTTAGAAAATAATAAAATCCAAAGTATAAAAGCCAGACACATGAAACTTAGCATGTTTTGTAAGTCTGCTAACTACATTTTATCCTGTGAATGTGAGCTTGCTAGCATTATCCAGGCTGAAGCTACGAGTATGAGGGTATGAAAATACGACGAAATGCTTCGAGAAAACGTAGGTAGTGCTTCTGCTTTTTGTTTTTGGCTCGCCTTGGCTACTACCGTGCCTCCAGATCTAAAGAACAAAATTGACATTGTAGTTAAAAAACATGTTCCCCCATACATTCCGACTGCAAATGTAAGTTTGTACGCGCAATGCTGAAAGATTTACCATGTTATTTTAATACCACAGACTTCTTTTGGGTTTCTTGTAATTTGTAAATAAAGAACGAATTTCTTGTTTTTTTTTAAATTTTATGTTCCCGAGATAAAGGGGGAGGGGAATGGTAAAATTTCACATACTTTCAGAAATAACTTCAAAACCGTTTGTTTTAAAATATATTTGAGACCCTCACAACAAGCCCTTTCATTTGATATGGACATGGAACAGTTTGCAAAAGTTTTATTTTAAACTTTCTCATTTGCCCCCAAAACTAAAGCCCCCATATTTAAAATTCATTTATTTACGTTACACGTCCGTGGTTGGGTCATAGAAAGTCATATGTGTACCAAATTTCAACTTAGTCAGTCCAGTAGATTCGGAGCAAATTGGCTGTGACAGATGGACAGACAGACCGACAGAGACAAGTGATCCTATAAGGGTCCTATTTCTTCATTAGGACGTACGGAACCCTAAAAACACATTTACAGCATCTAAACCTTTTATCAGATAGTTCACTCGTTTTGTTGTTAAAGGTTATCACTTGAATAAAAATACCAACCGTTACTCAAAAGCAAGCTACGATACTAGCATGAATATGCGTTTCACACGCTAAAGTGTGCAGCAGAGCCTACAAGATGTGTGGAGGGTGGAACTGTGGAATCCGTGTGTTTACAATAGAAATAGCATGCACACTTTGCGCAGTAAAATGCGTGCCTATGAAAATAACCCTTTTTAATTTTAACCATACTCGATCTATTTTTGTTGTTCAAACTTCTAAAAATCTAACGAAATACATGATATATATAATTTTAAGGTAGGTCTTAATTTGTCCAGTCATGAAAACATAACTAATTATCGTGAAAAAAATTGAGACGAATGCGGCTCTGTGCGCTCACGCTTGTGCTGCGCGCTCGTCTACGTAGACACGCGTCACACACGTGCGCTCGAGTGTCTTACTGAGGCTCTCATAAGAGGAGGTGGCTTCTGTAATTTTTATTCCTTTACGATTCACACTAATGGTACTCTAAAGTGGTTTGAGTGCAGTTTTGAATTGTGTCCACGAGTAGAAAACTAGAAAGATGACGTGCTAGCTACTTGTCGAGGACGTACTCAATTAGAGCAGCTGCTTAAAAGTAATCTTGTAATCCTAATGGTATGGTACAGTGGTGATGGAACAAAAATATCTACTTTCGATCTGAATATAGATATTTTTGTTACTTCTTATAAGTAATACTAAATGAACAAATATATTATTGTGACACGTTTTAAACAAATGATATTAACTACTAACAAACTATATATCAATTTAATTTGACTAATTTATTAACATAATTTTATTTTCATTAAATACCACATTTATAACCAGGGTAAAGATTTTAAAAATTAATAAAAACCAAAAACAGAACAAGAGAGAACTCTTCATATTCATCTGTCCCAGTCTCCCGGTGTTAGTTTCCACTAGTTTGATACCAGATTCTAATACCAGCTGACTACTGATTGTTATCATCCTGTATAATGTAGAATTCTAGACAACTAGATTAAGTCATAAGTAGTGTATCTTATTAACTTACGCCTACGATTGAAACACTTGACCTTGACTATTTCTAGCACAAAAGTGTCTGATACTGCTATAACGAGTGGGATTCGTCTGAATGACCTAGTTTCATATTCTCATGTCTCAATAGCAAATACCTTTTTTCTAACTAGATACCTAATTATGGTTAAAAAAAACTTCCTCTCTCCTTAAACATCATCATTACATTTAGTTTCCTTGTTCTTGTTTCATGTTAATTATTGTATATATGATAGGTAGATAAGTATATGTTTTATGTATTTGTTGTATGTGTAATTGGTACACCACTGACTACCTGCGTTATTGTCTCTCCTTCTCCCTTGAATCCATCCAAAGGTTGTCTGTAAAAGATCGCTTTTAGCGATAAGACCGCCCATTGTGTCACCCTGTGTAAAATGTCTACATTTATATCTGTAATTTTTTATGGTGTACATAATAAAGAGTATTCTATTCTATTCTATTGTACCGAAATCCCAAAAACATTATGTGCTAGTTAATGAAATACAACACAACTCAGTAACAGCCCGGAGTCTGAATTTGTCCCCGGTTGATGGCAATAGGCTCTTCATTAAACAAACATTAAAAGAGTAACGGTGGAGTTTCTTGCCCATTCTTCTCCATATGAAACTACCTTTTAGAAGGGGTAAATAGTTTTCTTTTTTTTTGTAATTTTTTACGTTCAAAAGTGCCTTTTATGTGCTTATTTTAAATAAATGATTTGACTTTGGCTTAACTGGCGAAATGTGAGTGTACTTGTATATAAACCTCTGCCTAGCCCTTTCGGGATTACAGGCGTGATGTTGTGTTATGTGTGTTAATATTACTAAAAAAATAAGTTCTCTTCAAAATGGTTGAGCTGAATGGTGCTGAACCATACGTCATGTTCGTGAACGGGCGCCGTCAGTAGGGACTGGTCATCTCTTAGGTGCCACGGTATATGATGTTTTTTTTTTTGCTTATTTCCTTTTTTATAATGGATGCTTTTAACGTGCACATCTTTCTACATCGTTCTCACATGTATAATTTCAACATGAATGATGTAACCAATATTTTGATATAAAAGAGTTTCTTGCCCGTTCTTCTCTATAGGAACCTACTACGCTTTGGAATGGGCAATTAGCTTCATCGTTCTGACCCACCGAAACCTTGACAATTCAAAAGTGCCTGTAATAATTGCATTATTTGAAATAAATGCTTTGAGTTTGTGTTTGAATAATAAATTGAAACCTACTCCATACTAACCAAACTTTTGAAATCTCTGCAACACGTTTACGCCCCAAAAAGATAATAATTACTGTAGTTTGTAAACTGTCACCGCCCGATTAAAATAGCAAACACTTAAGTAAAACCACAGATTAAATTAATTAAATAGTAGATAATTAATTATAGTCCAGGCCGTCGAGAGAATGCGTTCCTGACACGTCATCGTCAGTGCGACAATTCTAGTAAATAATAAAGATCAAATTCGCAAAACACGTATTCGTTTGTATGAAACTCGATGGCCATACTGTAACTTCCTTTCCGTATAGCAGCAGGAGAAAACGTAGAACTTCAGTACCTAATTATACTGGATGCATCAGAATGTGGTAGAGCCCTTTGTGATCTCGTCTGGGAAAATCAATTAACTCCGCCTATCTCCGTCCACTGCTGGACATAGGCCTCTCTCAAGTTTCGCCGCAACACCAAGTCCTGTCCTTTCCACATCCAGTCTGTCCCAGCCACCTTGAAAGTCGTCGGTCCATCTAGGTGAGGGGCGTCTGACACTACGTTTGCCGATACGCGGCCATCGTCTGCCCCAACGGCTATCGGTTCTTCGACACCGGGGAAGTAGCACCACCTTATCTGTTTCAGCTACCATGAGCATTCCTCTGTTCTGGTTTAAAGGTCAACAACAACAACTCAACTTCAACTTCTATCAACTTTTTCAATATGTTACCTATTATTAGGAGATTAATTAGTCTCACATCTCTGTACCAAATTATTGTACAATTGTTTTTGTCACCAATTTATAGATAAATAAAGAAAGTCGGGCAGTCGGGTAAAAATAAGTGGACTGTAACACAATTGAGAAGAGGCCTATAACCTTCAGTGGTAGTCATAAAAAGAAGGCATTACGGTATATGTACCGACTGTATGGCTTTCTTACTTAACCTAATAACTACTGGATTAACTACGTAGATACTAAAATGTTAAATAGATTATTGTGTTATCTATACAACAATACTGTTATCTATATGACAGATAACTATTTGAAATAATTATTGTAATGTTTACAGAAGTATACAACGGATCAAGATAAGAATATTAATTTTAATACTTGTCAATTATAATCAAATTCTACACTCGAACAAGATTACTCGCTGACACGAATTGATATAATGTTCAAGAATCTCTAAAAATCAAGCAAAATAAGGGTAACAAAAATATACATATAAAACATTTGTTTTTGTTTACCCTAAACCCGAAAAGGGGTCATTGTACTCAACATAAAAAAAAAAATCTATGGGACCAACCTTAAAATCGCGAAAAAATTATCTGCTGTTCCATACATTTTTGTTCACATAAATCGACAAAATGTATGGAACAGCTGACTTTGACTTAGTATTTTTTTGTAATTATAAAAAATAAAAAAAGCACGAAGTTTCACGTTCAATCCACGTTCATTTCCCGCCTTAGCGTAATGCCGCCATGTTTACCACAGACAATAAAAATAGACAAACACAATAAAAGAAACAATGCGTTGTATACGTTAATCATAGACCACAGAAAAGGATCACTGTGCTGATGTTATTGAGTTAAATCATTTTCGAAGAACATTTTCTGCTGCATATGAGTATGTTGTAAATATTTCCTAATTTACTTGAAAAAAAATGTACCTATCTATAGATAGATGAACATATTAAGGTATTTACACGGATTAGTTTTCTATAAAGTGTGGATAAAAATATTGATTTAAAAGAGTATTCATTCAACACGAATTGGTTTACAACATTCGACCTATTTCAAATTAAGACATCATTTTAGAACATTAATGTCATCACAATTTCTATAACCGACTATGAAAAAAGAGGTGGTTATTTTACCTACTTTGTATAGAAACACGAAGTAAGCATGAGTGCCAATGATAGGTCTCTTAAAAGCACGTTCGATAATATTTTATATCGAAATATTTGCTCCAATTCGACAGCAAACCTTGAGTGCAGATGGCGGTCATTGCCCCCGTCATTTAGGCCAAATGTCAAATCAGTGGCAGAAATTGAAACTTGTACTCGAGCCCTTTTTGGTACAAGGTATTCTGATGTCACAAACAAAATAATTTCACATCTTTTCACGTTTGCTAGGTCAAAGTCATGCTTTTTATTAAATGAATAGGGTATATGAAACGTAATAAAGGCCATTCTGATGTGTTGAAGTATAATAGAATTAATTTATTTATGATTCAATGTCAGTCAACTATTCGAGTAGTGCAAACACTTAGATAGATATTTGCTCAGTCAGTGAACGATTTAGCTCGTAAAAAGTTTTATTTGACGGAGTTTGCTAAGAAACTGAATACCTACTGGACACAGGCAAACGTTGAACAAAGAAAAAAAATTGAAGAGAAAACAAAAGAGGGACGTAGCAAGATTAAAGCGAAGTTTTAAGAGAAACTTACGCCGCCATCTTGTCAATATAATTCCACAAATGGTTACCAACCCCTGTCATGTCAATGTCATTCAAGCGCCAAAAGATCCTTCTAGCACTGTAGCCTAGTCGATGCCCAATAGTCAGGTGTAGAACAACTGGAAGTACCAGTGAACGTAGAACTTCATCAAACCACAAACCGTAGTAAAAGCAGATCCACTAACCAATTAATCTGCCTAGCCTTTTCCCAGCTATGTTGGAGTCGATTTCCACACTAACCGAATTCAGCTAAATACCAGTATTTACATGGAGCGGCTGCCTGTCTGAACTCCACAACCCAATAGCTAGGTAACATGATATCCCTATTGGGCTTCTGACTGTCAAAGATCTAACAATGACAGCCGGGACTAGGCTTAACGTGGTTTCCGAGACATGGAGGGGTCTCGCTAAAAAGGTTGGCAAGGACATTGACGAGCGAACTTGTTACAATGGATTGAAGTACATGATTCTGAACCCCTGCGTTAAAATATTTTCATCGGTTATTTAAAAAAAAAACGCTGTTCCAGACATTTTGACCAGGTAGGTATTCCACTTTTTCCATAAAACAGCAAATTTCTTTTTGATAACCGACGAAAAATTTCTACGCTTGGGGGTCTAGAATCATGTGTTGAATTCATGGTTACAGTTTGCGTGTCGATGTACCTGACATCCTGTATAATGGATAATCACCCAATCACAAACCAACCTCAGCAAGCGTAGCTTAACCACCACAAAAATTAGGAGTCACATCTGCGATCCTCAACATTGAGATACCGATTTAAAAGTAATAAACAAAAAAGATAATCAGAATGACGTATCACAGATTTTTTTCAATCGAAGACAAATTAATGTGTGTTTGATCTTCTTGATATGCTATTTATGCAAAGGTGAGAGCATAATTTTAAGACAGGAGGATATATTGACAAGTTCAATGCTCTACCTAAGGTGTTAGGAAACTGCTTCATTTTAATCATGTAAATGTATGTAATGTATGTCATTAAAATTAAGTATTCAGACATGATGAATCAGAATCAGAAATGAAGAGATTCGCAGGAGAACCAAGGTAACCGCCACAGCCCGAAGAAGTTCCAAAATACAGATGTCCAATGGGGCTGAAAAAGTCTGTGGTGGCGACCGCGTACTGGAAGGTGCACCAATACTGCACCTGCGCTACTGACCTTCATCAGGTCATAGATTGGCCTTTTCAAGGTGGACCTTAACCTGATGTAGGTCGCAGAAATCCGCTGTATGCGGGAAGCACAAGACCGGTTTGTGTGGCAGCGCTTGTAAGAGGCCCAGCAGTGGACTTATTTCGGGTGACAGACACTAAATACATAGACAAGTAATTGATGTTACGTCGGGTGCTGACTCGCGGGTTACAATGTTTTTTTTTTTTTTTTTATATATTATGTTGCTCACACATATCTAATTTTTATTTTATTTATTATTTATTTCTGTATCGATCCGTGAAATCACAGCAGTGGGTCCTGTCAGAATACCAGCGCTGCGACACTCATTTTTAAATATCGCAGCATCATGCTGAGTTCGCATTTTGGCCTCGTACAGGACTTTTTGTTGTTATTTTCATTTTAATTCTTTTATTTTTAAGATTGTGTTTAGTTTAGTTTAGTTATTGATAATCCTGCACGAGTCCCAATAAATACTTTTTCTTTCTTTTCTTTCAAATATGTATGATTCAGAGATACCTTATAGCCGTGGCTAAGGTGGCTGACCTACCTACGTTTTGCGCCCGATTACAAAATACGTCTTATTTGCGGTCCTTGCACATTGCGTAGGCGCCATTCAACTCTAAAGAGGATACGAGTATTAACTATAATAGCTGTTCATATTGTATTGCATTTGACTATTGAATGGATGGGTACCTGACCCTTTGGGCTGTGACCTCAAGAGTTGGTACATTTACCTTGTTTATTTTCCACCGTGAGACGATTTGATTGGAGGAAATCGTGGCCAAAGTCTAAATAACATAACAACATCACGCCTCTAATTCCTCGAAGGGTTAGGCAGAGGTGTACCTGTAATACTCACATTTTGCCAGTTATGTTTAAGTCCCACGAATTAGGGGCGAGCCTATTGCCATCAACCAGGCACAAATCAAGACTCCGGGCTGCTACTGAGAAATTCCAGATGGGAAAACCCAATAAGACTTTGCCCGACCCGGGAATCGAGCCCAGGACCTCATGCTGAGCAGTAGCGTTTGCAACCACTAGACCAACGAGGCAGATGGCTAAATATTGGCAAATGGCAAAAAAATATGACAATTGCATGAATGCAGAGGTCCATAACCAGACCAAATATGGTATGATTGAAATAACCAGCCTATACATATATGGTATAATTGAAATAACCAGCCTGTATACGGTATAATTGAAATAACTTTGTATTCATCATTAAGAACAAATTTTATTATGGAAACAATCCTGAATCCAGAGACAAGTAAAAAAAATCAGCTGTTCCCTAGATTTTGATCCAGTTATAAAATGTATGGAATAGCAGATCGTGATTTCTAGGTGTTCATAATTGTAATGACTAGGTACTCTGATCTTCCGTTAAAAGATTTCAGTTATTTCAAAAGCCTCTCGGCTAGATGGAGAGGGCCATAATCCACCCCGAGTGCTCACTGTGCTAATCTCTCAACATCGCTTCGTCAGTTTCTAGTGTAGCTTTGTCAAGCTAAGTTGTGAGGAGTCTCAAGAGTAAATAGTCGAGTTATGCTAAATAATTCACAATTAAGTAGCTAAGCATATCACTAAAATCATGGAACAACACAAATTTTCTAAGAACACTCGGGCATTTGAATTTCCGCTTGTTTAGCTAGCAGAGCTATCCCTAACCCTCAGGATTCTTTGTGTCCAAACCCAGAGGTTGTGCGTCCAAGTTGAGGACAGAGCAATTAAAAATCGCACGCTGCGATTTTTAATTGCCTTTTAATCGAACAGCGGCGGTGCGCTGCAAGCGTAACTGAGGGCTTAGACAAAGTAATATTCGATTAGCGATGGCGCTAGTAGAAAAGCCAAAAATGTATGGGGTTGACACAAGCTATCGAAATGTCACGTGATCATAAGTCACCGAATAGAAATTAGCTAGACAATGTAACATTATTCGATTCTATGAAACAACCGACAGCGTCGAACGAGTACTTCCATAGCGATGCGTAGCCAAGCGGCACTTTTTGACAAGCGTTATCGTTAGTTTTCGATTTGTATGATGGAAACATTAGCGTAAGCGATAGCAATTGTAGAATAGAATTGTAGAGATCGCTCCGAAGCGAATGCCATTTGTCTAGGCCCTCTAATCTGTGCGCTACCGGCATCCTACGGCCTGCTACCGACGCACTCTAACTGCGGCCCTTCGAAGGCCTTACTGGCCTCTTCCGGAGCCTGTGCTGATAGGTTTTCCGGCGGCCCGCAAAACAACGCAACAACGCATTCAGGGCTGTATTGGTCTGCCTCGCTACTGCAGCGCCTCAGGTATGTTCGCTGAGGCGCGTACCAATTGCTTCCACGCGACCATGCGCAAGCGGGGCGCGTCCCTAGTGCGTAGGGTGTGGGGCAGCACCAATGTCGTCCTGGCGATGATCGCGGACCGGATGGACTGCTCATACATACGGCACTGCTGTGATAGGCATGTTGCCGTCAGCAGGGCCATTTAGTTTGTTTTATTTTTGTATTTTTATTTTTGTTATCCTTTTTATTGTGTTTTCTGTATTTTTGTGTACTCCACATATGAGTTAAGTTACTCGAAATAAATGCATTTTTTTTTTTTAAACCAAGGTCGGTACCCTTCTTAACTTTAAGTGCGAGTGCTCAGAACCGGGAATCAGTGATCTTACCCACGACCTAGCCGTGAACTACTACTAACTATAAATATATGTATGAACCTTTCTTAAGTTTTTTTTATCTCTCTTACACTGAACTATTAGTTAACGGCTTGCGCAGTCTACCTGCAAAGCAATTTTTTTTCGGTGGGAAATCATCAAATAACTTCTCCCGCTCTGGGCGGAGAGGGAGGGCGTGTCAGACTTTTGCTGACTAAAACCCACTCGTGTTCCTTTAGGTTTCGTGGGCCAGGGCCACGGTAACCCTTTCAGACAAACCCGCGACCCTGGCGGACCTGCAAAGCCCTACCCGTTACACTAGGTGGTGCGGCCATCTGAGTGAGGTTTGAAGTGAACTGAGCAAATTGGTTGATCGATTAAGTTGCATTTCCATGACCAATGATAGCTCGAAGACCACTGTTGAGACTCAAGAACTTTTCATGCTAAAGACTAGATACGGTAAATGTTTTGTTTCGGGTAACCTAAGTACGGAAGTATTTACTGTTCAAAGATTTTTTCCTCGTTCTTCTTCTGTTACTATAAAATGTATAATTACTTAATAGGATCGTTTCTTCGTGTCAATTTTCCTTGGAAAAGTTTAGTTATCTTTCACGATTTCACTGTATTCTCCTCAGGTTTTCTAAGACCAAAGTTTATTCCAATCTATTGTCACGTAAAGTAGGAATGGCCAATTAAAGTCGGAACAAAAACTAAATCTTTTTAAACTCTTTCGCGGAAAGCAAATAGTGCGATTATACTTCTTGATAAAAAATTAAGCTTCTTTAGTTTTAAGCCATTAGCAAATAATAAGTTACCATAAAAAAAATATGTTTTAACTTGCGATTAGTTATGCTAAGTAATCAGTATCCTAAAAACAACGCGGTAATTATGAAAAATAATTGTATGTATTATGTTAGTACATTACCTATTGTCTTTAGCATTAAAAATAATTACATATGACGGAGAAGGTACGTCTCTCTCGTTATAATCAGCCATATTTTAACTACTGTGGGCGTTCTATGAGTTGGTTATTGCGCAATAGAAAAAAACCGTTTGCAGTTCAAATCAAATTATAATTTACGAACAAATTAATCACACTAGCGAATCACCCACTGTAGGTACACGACAACTATACGGAACACGCGATAGTTCCTAGGGTGGAGGTACTGATCTCCTCGAAGGCAGAATAGTAAGTGTCCACTCGTCCCAGCGCTCTTCCATCAGCCAGGCTCTGTCATAGCACGAAGTTAGCCAAGTATGCACGTCATCGCGACGGTGCTGCCAACTCGCGGAACTCGTGCTGCGCTTCGTCTAGTGACTAAACTAATGACCGTCTCCGACATATCCTTATATATATAAAAATTACGTGTCACGTTGTTGGTCCGCAATGGACTCCTAAACTACTGAACCGATTTTAAATTTGATTTTCACACCGTGTGCAATTTGATCCAACTTGAAAGATAGGATAGCTTAAATCTCAATTTATAGTCGCAATATTATTTTATTGCACATTATTTGTCTATTATTTGACAGTCACAATTATCTGTTAGCTCCAAACGATTCTAACAGATGGCGATATCTGTTGACTGGATTGAGTAAGTATTCAATAGATGGCCCTATGTTAAAAATACAAACGTTTCATATAAGCTATATGAAACGAATATATTCATTTTATATTTTCATTTTTTTTCATATATTATAAAGAGAAAAGATATGATTGTTTGTTTGTATTGAATAGGCTCCGAAACTACTGAACCGATGAACCGATTTCAAAAATTCTTTCACTGTTGGGAAGCTACCCCAAGAAGCAAAATAATGTCATATAAATGGTACAATAACGTTTTTTATGTAACTTTCAGCCATATGAAAATGGTTTTATAATAGTTTTTTATACGTAAATATAACGCGGGTTTGGGCGCAGATTATATAACATTTAAATCGTGTAAGGGTCGTATTGCAGTCGCATCAGCGAAAATAACGTTGTGTAAAAATCATGTAGACGTTGTAAGTTTAACTAGTAAGGTTTGTAATAGTTTTTAGTAATACTCTTACATAACCATATCATCGTATAGACGTTTTGTTATGCTGGTGGTTGCATGGTCTGTGGTTCAAGCTAGACAATTTGCGTGACAAGTTATTGTGTTGTGATAAAACTTAAAAAAAAGGTAAGTGGAAATGTTTTAATAATCTTTATTAATTTAATGTAAAGAAAGTTTACTGTGGTGGAAGATGAAGAGCGGTGACTTATACTTGGGAATCTAAAATTTTCGATGATATGTATGGTTATTGTTGTTAATATTTTAATGGGCCTTCATAATATTGGTGTTTCAATATTCTTTATAAAAAGAAAATACATTATTAGCATCAATAGTTTCCGCCATATTGCCAAAAGACATTGGGCGACTGCAACTAGACATGTATATAACTATTGGTCTTATACATGTTTTATACGATTTATGACGTCCACCATGACGGTTTCAATTAGAGCTCTGTTGGAAAATAGAAAAACCTTTGTGTATAGTCATGGGAATACAAAGAATCTGTATTTTTACAGGGGCATCATGGTGATATATTTTGACTTTGATAAGTTTTTAACAAAAGAAGACTTCAAGTTGCTCAAACATTTAAAATGGCCATGGGATAACACGCATTTTCAGTTATCACAGAAGTGCCATGGATGTAATCATCCTACCGACTCGAGATTCAAACATTTTATCATCCATAATAACAGAAGCATAACTAAATTATTAAACTATGATTTTTTTTGGTGCCAAAACTGTAAGAAGTATGCCATATACGACCATTTCCCTGAGGACGAATGTTACTGCAACTGTTAATTTTTTTTTGTTTCTAAATAATAAATATTCATCACTATTTTTTAAGGTTAGTTGCATAAATTATATTTACCTAACCACCCAATCGTTGCCACTGAGCCAGTTAAATACATGTAGGTATATAAAATTTGTCAAAGGCGAGCCGTGTCTCGACGCGCGCGCGCAATAATAAATGTTTGTTGTCAGGGAATTCCCCTTTTCTCTGTCTCGCTCTACGCATTTCGTAAGCGAATTCTCATTACGTTAAATTTTAGTTTAGTCATAGATTGATACTTGGTGTAAGAAGTGCAGCAGCTTCAAATTTACTTTACAAATATACATTACAATTGTAGTACGAGTACGTAGTATTTATTGTTAATGTAATTTGATTTTTTTGATGTGTTAGTGTAAGTATAGCAATATTTAACCATAACAATGTTTTGTTTTAGATATGACCTTCAAAATTGTACAAACTTTAGAAAGGGGAAAGTTAGTTTTATCAGCGGTGCCTGAAAAATGGGAACAAAATGGTATCCTGTATTGGCCAAGAAGAAAAGTGGAGGATTTATTAAAGAATCCTTCTTCATGTCCCGAAGCATCTTGGTCAACAATTCAATGTGTCATGAAAAGAAGTGGAATAAATTCACTGGAAAGTGCTGAGATAGAGGTCACTCAAATGTCAAGCATGAGCGACACAGAAGAGGAACAAAATGAAGATTTAAATCGACGCGGATGTACCTCAATTGATAATATTGCCGTTCAAGAGTGTTTCAATGACCTTGCAAATGCTTGTGTTGTAAGTAAAATACCAAGTACTAGTAAGACTAGACACACGTGTGTCTAGTTGGTGGTCTCTCGTGTCGAGTTGGTGAAATTCACATGGACCGTCTAGACTCGAGGGGTTACCTCGAGTCTACACGGTCCATGTGAATTTTAGAATTATGGCTGCCTTATTCATACGTGCTATCTATGAGGATATCATCGTGATTTATATTCATATTTCATAATTTATATTCTTTTTTTTTTCAGAATAATGCTCAGTATCTACAACCATCCACGTCCAATCCTACTAATATTAACGATGTGGTTGTTTTAACTTCCAATCAAGAAATAGACCAAAACCAACATAGTGTTATTTTGCACACAGCTGAACTAGATCATCAAGATATTTCACAAAAACTTGATAATTTGATACAAATAACAGGAATTATTCAAGAAAATCAGAAAGTTCTCTTTGAATATGTGCAAAGTGTAGAGAGTAAATTACTAATGAAAATGACACATTTAAGTACTCAGCTTGATGAATATGTACAACGCACCACAGAAATTAAAATTCAAGAAGCAAACGATTTTAAACCAATATCGGATAAAGAAGAACTTGACGCCTTTGAAGATCAGCTCAAAGATCCAACCATGGTGTCAAAATTCAAAAATAAACTGGCAGTAGTTTGTGGAAATGGAAAAGGACGAGGGAGCAACAACGCTTACGCATTAGTGGACATAATGTTCACTAGAAAATTTATGACGACATGCTCTTGGGCTGGAGGCTCTAAAAAATTAACGTCGAAAATTTGTTTCAAAATCTACACTCGGACGTTCAATTTATTTTTTGAACTTGTACATGAATCAGACAAAACCTATACTAAGATAGAATGCGAATGTTTTTTTAAAAATATTATGCGCCATGCCGAAACAAGAAATAAAATAAAGTTGTTGCATGCATCATCTAGCAAATTTAGACCCAAACGTAGTATGCCTAATAATACCATTACCGAAAGACTGGTACTTCAAGAAATTCAACAAAATGCGCAGTCCCTTGAACAAAATTCTCATATAATCAATAATGATCTCGATTCACAAGAAATAGTATAGGTTGAACTATTTTTTGAGTATAAATTATAAGTATTTTTATTAATTAATAAGTTTAAAGTGCCAAAAGTTCCTACTTATGCAAACAGGGTATAGAAAATAATTAGATGTTTAGATTTAGGTTGATCTAACGATGACATTCTAAAAAGATTTTGGCTATATTATGTTGATTTGTTAATTGTAAATTGCAGTTTGTCTCAAAAATACTGTGTTGATTTTGTTTTCGTTTTAGCAGTTGTTTTAATAAGGATGCAATAATTACCTACATACTTAATATATCTTAAGTACATACGTCGTATCAATAATACTGTTATGACTGAATGACACATTGAAACAATGAATCTTTTTTGATTATTTTTCTGAACGTTACTTTATTATTGTATACTAATAATGATAGTGTAGTTGATGATAATGTTTTTCAAATGTTGTATAACGAATTTTTAAGTACTATTCTCTGATTAAATAATCTTAATTGGAGAAGAGTGCTTAAAAATGTACGACAGTATGTACGTAATATGTACACTGTACATCTTAAGTTTATTTTATCTTTTCGTTTTTGAAATTTTTATTTTATAAACGGGGTGGAAGGGATACCGACGCGAAAACGGTTACCACGTATTCAGTACATCATTCTGAGCCCCACCCACATACAAAATTTTACATCGGTTATTAAAAAAAACAGCTGTTTCCTACAATAATGCAAAAACCTCCACGGTCAAAATGTATGGAACAGCTGATTGTTTTTTAAATAACCGATGAAAAATTTCCATGTGGGGGAGGTTCAGAATGGCGTACTGAATACGTGGTAACTGTTTTAGCATTGGTGTCCCTTCCACCTCGTATTGTGTAATATCTTTCAAGTTAAATTAAAATGATTAACAACTTTATAATTACTAATTATAAGTCTGAATGATGCCAAATAAAAAAAACATTTAAGTATTTGCGATTTTTATTTACAATTAAAGAGTATGTAGTAGGGGTATAAAAAATATAGTATCATTATACGTAACGCTAACTAATTTACATTTTATATCATTGACAGTATGTTACATATTCGCGTAACACGTGAACCGCTGATCGCGCGTTACCCTAATTACCGCGGATTGCAACAGCGGAGACACGAGGCGCCGACGCAGCTCAACGTGATGCAGCCGGCACCGGACATCGCGGCCTTCGCGAAATCGTCACTTTTGGCACAGCATCGGTCAACCGTCGACATCTTAGTTAATATTTTACATTGTAATTTCTGTAATTAAATTTAAGTTCAAATAAATTTTGTATTTTTTTCCATCCTCCGGCTACAGCCTTCGTAATTGGCGCAGTCGGTAGGATACTCGCGGGCCGGTTCGCGAGAGTAAATTGCTAGGATCGCGAGTCACCCGGGTGGCTTCGGGCACCGTACGAGTATCCGGAATCTACAAGAGCTGCAGTCCAGAGGAGTATCCAGACATCGATACAGAAGAGGTACAAAATCATTGCAAGTAAGTACTTTAGAATCGCTCTAGAGTCGCTTCCCTTTTTTTTATCCTATAAGATTCCAAGATTTTCCATCCAAGGCAATCTCGGTCCCCTAGGTTAGGTAATAGAATTAATATTTTAGACGCTAATAGAAATTTAGAGGCAGAACAGGAGGATAGTAATAGTTCATATATATCAAGTATGGCTGACTCAGTGGATCAAGTTTACAAGGCCCTACGATTGTTGCCGGAGTTCGACGGAAACTCGAACGTATTAACTCGATTTATAAAACTATGTGATCAACTAGTACAGCAGTTTATGAGAAACGGACCGGAGTTTCAATTAGCTAATTTAGCATTATTAAACGGGATTTTGAACAAAATAGTAGGACCCGCATCGCGTACGATTAATTCGAATGGTATCCCGGAGACTTGGGAGGGAATTAGAAGTGCTTTAATAAATAATTTCGCCGATCAACGCGATGAAACATCTTTATATAATGACTTGGCACTTTTAACGCAGGGTTCGTCCACCCCGCAAGAATTTTATGAGCGTTGTCAAAACCTTTTCAGTACTATTATGACTTATATCAGCCTACATGAAACGATAGCGAGTACCATTGAATCGAAACGCACTTTGTACAAGAAACTCACGTTACAGTCGTACTTACGTGGTCTACGTGACCCGTTGGGCTCTCGCATTCGTTGCATGCGGCCTGATACAATAGAGAAAGCCTTAGAGTTTGTGCACGAGGAAATGAACACGTTGTACCTGCAGCAGCGCAACGACCATGTTCCTGATAGGAAGACGCAGCCTCAGGTTAGTCCAAAAATTCCTTATGGCTTTATGCCACCAATTCACGTGGCACCACCCACACCGCGTCCGTCTAATTTGCAACCCCCAGGATCTTTTAATATGCCAGGGCCATCGCGACCACCTATGCTTCAAGGACAACACCCTGTCCCAATTTGGAGAAACCAACCCCCACAAAATCGCGGGCCCACACGTACTCAACAAATGTTCAGTTCTCCACCGCCTAATTATATACCCCAGGGTCAAGTTTTTAGAATGCCTGGTCCCAGGCCAACTACAAGTAACACCCCACACCCGATGAGTGGCGTAAGTCACTACGTGGCTAAACCATTCGCGCCGCGCGCGTCCCATGATTGGTCCAAATCTGGGAATCCGCCACCCTCGAATTATTTCAGAACGCGGGAATTTAACTTTAACGATTTTAATGACCAGTTGCAGTATGACAATTATAGCGATTATTTTGTTAGCGATTATTACCCCCAGGAATATTTTGAGTATCCCATTTACGCGTACCCGAGTGAATATGTGTATGAGCAACCACAGCGTACAGATTCTTATGTTATAGTCGAGGAAGTTAAGGATCCAACCCCGTCTGCTGAAAAAGAGGATTTTCAGAAGGACCCCAAATCAGACAAGTCAAAATAGAAATTAATTTGCAAACGCAAAGGCAATTACCATATATTCAGATTTCAAATCCCCCGCTTAAACTATTAATTGACACTGGCGCAAATATGTCTTTTGTGAGTCCCGAAGTTGTTCAAAAATTCTTTTCCCACATACCGTGCAATTATGATCCCTTTGAAGTAACGAATATTCACGCTACCACAAGGAGTGATTACTCCATTACTTTACCGTGCTTTCAGGAATTTAACGAGGCAGGTGATATAACTCTTTTCGTTTATGCATTTCATAAAATTTTTGATGGTTTGATCGGCTATGATTTATTAGAAAAATTAGAATCTAACATTGACTTAAAGAACAGATTGTTGATAACTCGTAATTCTAGTAACCCTTTATTAATGTACGACTCTCGCAATAGTAACTTATACGAGGATATAATACCTGCTAATTCATCTAAATTAGTTAAAGTTCCTATAAACTCTGCGGACGGTGACGTTTTTATTCCTGAACAATGCATTTCAAATTGTTTAATAAGTGATTGCGTTACAACAGTTAGAAATAATAGAGGTGTAATAGAGGTAGCGAATACGTCACGTCATGACGTAGTCTTTTCTATGGATCGCCCTATTAGTGCCGAGTTGTTCAATGTCCAGTGCACGCGCACTAAACAACAGTCCGACCGCGTAAAGGAAGTTTTGTCTCGTCTGCGTACGGATCATTTGAACCCCGAAGAAAAAGCTAATTTAGAAGTACTTTGCGCTCGGTACGCTGATGTATTTTATATTGATGGCGAACCATTATCTTTTACGAACCAAGTAAAACACTCTATTCGAACTACAGATGATGTGCCTATCTATACGAAAAGTTACAGATATCCTTTCATACATAAGCAGGAAGTCCAGGATCAAATTTCTAAAATGCTAGAACAGAATATCATACGTCCGTCTCAATCTGCGTGGAGCTCCCCCATCTGGGTAGTTCCCAAGAAAGCCGACGCCAGCGGAAAAACCAAATGGCGCTTGGTAATAGACTTTAGGAAATTAAATGAGAAAACTATAGATGATCGTTATCCTATACCCAACATTTCGGACGTCCTTGACAAGTTAGGTAACTGTCACTATTTTACCACCCTTGACCTCGCGAGTGGATTTTTTCAATTGGAGATGAACCCAGATGACATTCACAAAACTGCTTTTACAGTAGAGCATGGACACTTCGAATTCCTCCGCATGCCAATGGGTTTAAAAAATTCTCCATCAACCTTTCAACGGGTAATGGACAATGTCTTACGGGACCTTCAAAATGTCGTGTGTTTAGTATATCTGGATGATATAATTGTGTTTTCAGTGTCCCTTCAGGAACACATGATTAATTTAGAAAAAGTATTTCAGAGACTTAGGGAATCTAATTTCAAAATACAAATGGACAAATCCGAATTTTTAAAGTTAGAAACTGCATATTTAGGACACATTATTAGCAAAGACGGTATTAAACCTAACCCGGATAAAATTATGGCCGTCCAGAAATTCCCAATTCCCAAAACGGCAACAGAAATTAAACGCTTCCTAGGTCTGTTGGGTTACTATAGGAAATTCATTCCAGACTTTGCTCGTATAACAAAACCTATGACGCAATGTCTAAAAAAAGGTTCAAAGATTGATATAACTAATCCTAATTACATCAGTTGTTTTGAGAAGTGTAAAACCCTTTTAATCAACGACCCAATCCTGCAATATCCAGACTTTAGTAAAGACTTTATACTGACAACAGACGCATCTAATCTTGCCATTGGTGCTGTTCTCTCTCAAGGTCAGATAGGTACCGATAAGCCCATAGCATATGCATCGCGCACATTAAACACTAGTGAAATTAACTACAGCACAATCGAAAAAGAATTATTAGCAATTGTGTGGGCAACCAAGTACTTCCGCCCGTACCTATTTGGTAGGAAGTTCAAAATTGTTACAGATCACAGGCCCTTACAATGGGTAATGAATTTAAAAGAACCCAATTCACGTTTAACCCGTTGGAAATTAAAGTTAAGCGAGTATAATTTCACTACTGTCTATAAGCAGGGTAAGCTGAATACCAACGCAGATGCTCTGTCCCGCATAGAAATTAATAATGAAGACGCTAACTCTATAGCAGTTAACACGTCTGAAAAACCCCCTTCAGTAATTGATTCCACAACCGCAACAGCTCACACAAGCGCTGAGAACCCCATATTAGAGATACCAATATCGGATGAGCCTCTAAATAAATTCCACCGTCAAATATCCTTTATAATCGTGGGAGACATTAAAAAACGCCCAACCGTGTCTAAACCATTCGAAACTCATACCAAAACTACTATACAACTATCAGAGTCAAATCTGGAAGAAGAAGTAATTAATGCCGTAAAGGAATATGTTAATCCCAAAGTAAAAACTGGAATTCTTATACATCCCCCTCTAGCCATGTACAGCATAATTCCGATTATACAAGACAAATTTAAAAGCTCCGCCTTAAATATGGTCTTAACAAAGAAAGAGGTAGAAAACGTTAAAAATTACTTGGACCAGCAAGAAATTATTCGTAAATACCATGAAGGAAAAACAAATCACCGTGGTATAACCGAATGTTTCCTTGCTTTATCACATCGTTATTATTGGCCTAAAATGAAAGAAAATATCGCGAAATATATTAATGAATGTAGTATCTGTGGACAGGCAAAATACGATCGGAACCCTATTAAGCAAAAATTCTCTATAGTTCCTCCCCCAACCAAACCCTTTGAAATTGTTCATCTTGATCTTTTTACAGCACAAAACGAGAAATTTCTTACTTTAATTGATGCTTTCTCGAAATATGCACAAGCATATCATCTCAGAGATGGTACCGCGTTAAGTGTCGTCCAAGCACTTTTAACGTTTTGCACCCATCATGGCGTCCCCTACACCATAGTTACAGATCAAGGACCTGAGTTCACTAACGCCTTATTTTCGGAGTTCGTCCGTCTTCATAAAATACAGCATCATAAGATACTTGCACATACCCCTAACGATAATGGCATAGTAGAGCGCTTCCATTCTACTATTCTCGAACATCTCAGAATCCTGAAATTAGAAAAGCATAATGAACCTGCCGTAAATCTCATGCCCTATGCAATTTTAGGTTACAACAGCTCAATACACAGCTTCACTAAATGTAGGCCTATAGACTTAATCACAGGACACTTTGATCCCCGTGATTCCCTAGATTTGAATTTATCGGAACATTTACTGCAAAATTACTTACAAGACCACAAAAAACGACTAACACAAGTCTACGATATAATAAATGAAACCTCTCTTCACCATCGGACTGAATTAACTGAAAACAGGAATAAGGACCGCGAACCTGAAAAAGAGTATGTCCCTGACCAACAAGTATTTGTCCGCAATCCGTTAGCTAGCAGACAAAAATTAGCTCCACGTTTTACCAAAGACATAGTCCTAGCCGACCTTCCCATACATATTTACACCAGAAAGAAGCGAGGTCCCGTTGCAAAATCTCGTCTTAAAAGAAGCCCTAAGGAATCTGTATTGTTACAGGATGTTACTGCTACTACTACTCCAAATGACGCAAGGACAAGAAGTAATGATTGATCCTTTAGGGAACGGCCCTGGAATACTTCCGTTTAATCTAGGAGCGACGCGCATCATTTCCCATTATCACTCTTTTCTCAATTATGTCAACCTCGATAGCATACAATCTCAAATAGATACGAGTACAGTTAATACCAGAATGACTGATGTTAGACACACATTAAATAATAAGACATCTCTATTATTCGAACCGCACATGGATTACCTTACATCCAAACTAGTTAAGATATCTGCCCAGTTAGAGTCATTTGAACATAATCGCTATAAAAGAGGACTCATTGATGGCCTCGGTTCTGTAATCAAAAGTATATCCGGTAATCTTGATCAAACTGATGCAATTAAATACGACAACGCCATAAAAATCCTTAAGGAAAATGAGTATAGGATTCAAGCTCAACTTAATCAACATGTTAGTTTATCTAAAACTTGGGTTTCACAAAATGCCAACTTATTAACTAATATAACTAAAAATCAAGAGTTAATAGGCAATGTTTTAAATCGGATAATAAATAGTACAACAGCAAATCTTGATTTAATCCACTACGCCCACATGGCTCAACACTTAATTATCTTAGGTGATAACATAGATAATTTGTCCGAAGAACTCCATAAACTAGAGTATACTTTAGCTTTTATACGCGCACTAAGCACACCGCACATGGTAGTTAATATAGCTGAAATTAAGAACATGATACAGAAACTAAGGATTCTATATTCAGGCGATGAGATCCTTGAATTAGAATTAAGAGACTATTATGACGTAATTAAGCTAGGCTACTTTTATAAAGATAATCAGATAGTTATAGTATTTAAGGTGCCGATTGCCTTCCCTCCAATCTATAACCTTTATAAACTGTCCACTGTCCCTAACAAGAATAACAAAATCCTTTTACCAACCTCACCTTTCATTGCGATTTCTGGTCAAGATTCTATGTACATGGAGGCTGAATGCCCGAAGGTAAATTCTCTGTACCTCTGTGAAGCTAAATCAAAATACAAGGCCCGAGATGATCCCGATTGCATCCAGCATCTGATCTCCAAGCAAGAACTTCTCCCATTCTGTAAACTGTCTTCAGTCGCATTGAAGAAAGAAGCTGTAGAACAACTCGACGAGAAGCATTACACCATCAGTTTCCCACATCCAAACAAGGTGAAGATATCATGCGGACAAGAAACATATAAAACCCTGGAAGGAAGCTATTTGGCGATCATCCCCTACAATTGCCACATCAAAACGCCCGAATTTACTATAGCAAACTCTAACAATCACATCAAAGGTTTCGCTCTGGAGATTATGCAATTGCCCACAATTAACGAAGATTTAGAGACGTCGAGCGAATCACCAATCATACTAAACTCTGCAAATCTAGAAAATCTGCACTCCATTAACACAAAGATCATGCAACAGGCACCAGCAAAACTCAATGAAGTAGTTGATCCAGCTCTCTACCATACTACAATTCCAATCTATCTGATACTAACCGGTGCAAGTGTACTCATTATCACACTGACGTACCGACGATATCGAGCGAAACGCCTTCAAAGAAACCAAGCAATGCAAAATGATGACGCAACATCTCCAGGAAATTATGCTGAAATTCAAGAATCGCATGGAATCAGTCCCAGCAAGATAAAAATTGACCACAGCAACATTTCATCATCTCTCTCACACAAGATTTCGAAATAGTTGCTTATCTTCGGGGGGAGGTGTTACATATTCGCGTAACACGTGAACCGCTGATCGCGCGTTACCCTAATTACCGCGGATTGCAACAGCGGAGACACGAGGCGCCGACGCAGCTCAACGTGATGCAGCCGGCACCGGACATCGCGGCCTTCGCGAAATCGTCACTTTTGGCACAGCATCGGTCAACCGTCGACATCTTAGTTAATATTTTACATTGTAATTTCTGTAATTAAATTTAAGTTCAAATAAATTTTGTATTTTTTTCCATCCTCCGGCTACAGCCTTCGTAATTAGTATATAAACATTCGGAATTGTTTTGCATATTGAAGTTACATATTTTGTAAATGTTCAAAAATGAGGATTTTATTGGAGTTTCAAACACATCAGATAAATTCTTGAAAGAATTGCCACGAATTTCTATATCTCCTTTGTTATGATATATGAATAAAATTTCTACAAGATGTTCATTGGTAGTTAGAAACCATTTGTTCTGGCTCTGCGTTGACAAAACAAAACTTTCTAGATACAAGTTTGTGATGAATCCATTTTTACTTCTACATTTACGGATGAACGGTATGTTTTTTTTTTCTTTGTCATTGTAACTTTCTAATTCGATATTATTCTTCTCTATAAGTCTTCTGGCAATTTGAGCAAGAGTCCGATTTCCATGTCTGACCATTCTTTTGATACAATAAAGTTTGTTTTCAAACGGGTATGCATTAAAGCTTTGCAATATACCGAATCTCTTTACTTCATCGATGACATGTGTCAAATTGTGAACATTACTGGTTATATACTGTTTGCCGTAATATCTACCATAATTTTCAACAAAAGACTTAAGTAAAGTTTCAGCCAGTCGAAGAAACTTAAAATGTTTATCATTAGAGAAAATAGTAATTGCACAAAAAAATAACAAGAAATGATGGTAGGCATCAGGACACAGTAAATCTTTTAATATTATAAAACTCAAGTAATACAAAAATGTACGAAATTCTGACGCCTTCCAATGAGCTAAAACATCAATAGTTCTAACCGACCTATGTATTTCCTTTGGCAAGCGACAACTCGTCATAAACTCGGAGAATTTTGCAATATCTCTTGCACACCATTTCGTAACTTTTTTACCAAAATTACCGTCCCTCCAACCTGTGAGTAACCTTTTCATTATTCCTAAATCTATGAGATGGAGTGAATCGCCAACAGGAAAATCTTCTATCATGTTAATTGGCAATTCAAGTAAGGGAGAATCGTACTTATGGTGCTGGCCATACATCTTGGAGCGAAAGTCGTCGTTACTACGTCTGGGGCAATCAGTCATAGGAAATATGACTGTATTAGACTGATGTGAATACTCGCCAACGACGGTACACTTTAAACATCCATGTTTTCCATTGAAATTACACACTCCTGAAAATAAATATACAAATAATTCTTTCTTTTTACAACAATAAAAAATAAATATGAAGAGACATTAGGCATCTCATATAAAATGAATAAAGGGCCACCTTTTCGCTAGTAGTGATATAGTACGAGTTAAAATGCATATGAGTACGCTCTTATAATAGGAGCAAAACAAACTTACCTTTAATTAGTGCTCTTGCAGGAGAATCGCATATAAAAGCTCTAATTGTAACCTTAACCAATAACTCTTTTCCATTTTTTGTTGTAACTTTCAAGCTGTTATGCAAAAGATTTTTCATTTCTGCGACAAAAGGTCTGAAGTAAGCTTCTAAATCTGCAGGTTTTCCTTTTCCTGAATATATGCCTACTACAAATGGTGACAGGTAGGGTATTTCAAATATATTGCATAGTATAGGCCATACTTGTTCTCTAGAACTCTTATATATTGGCAATCCATCAATGTTTATATTTAACGATATACTTTCTGGTATGAGAGTAAGATGTTCTAAATATTTTTTAAGTGGTTCAGTTACACCATTGTGCCAATAGTAGCCCTTATCCAATGGAATTAATGATACTGTTTTAGTTTGAAGAAGCGTTCTTGGATCTTTGGGGAGAATATGAGGTAATCTTCTGTTAATTATTTCACTAACTTTTTGTATTGTTTCATGAGGAACATTACAAGTGATTGCCCATTTTTTAAAATCTTGGCGGAATTGATCATCTTTATCAAGTTCTTCAGAACTTTCGTCACTTATTTCCATGCAGTTGTCTTCTTCAGGAAAATCGGAATTATTTAATTCGTCTAAAAAAAAAAAACATTTGGGTAATATAAACTTACGAATGAATCTGTTAAAGGAGCTTTTTATGCAATAACTTACTTTCTCTATCTAGTGTGCGTTCTGGTAAAAGAAGATGAGCGGAACAAATTTGATTTGTAGAACACCTGTCCTGACCGGATCCAGCAAATACCGTATTAATTGTTGAAAAATGTAAGGAACCACTTTCATTTTTACCACTTTCTTCTTGGTTGGGCACAGTTTCTTTCAGATTAAATGTAGGTATCCCTGCTGTATTTAACAATAATAATTGATAATTTTTATTTACTTTTCTTCTAAAGCCACCACTTCGTTTAATTTTTTTCCACTTTTTAAAATCCATAGTTAATATTATACGTAATAAAAATGGCGACTGAGTTATATTAAAGTATCTAATTATTGTTTAAATAATCAAATGACACATATAGGTTACATAAGAATAATGTTTCAACCTAAAAGTTACTTAAAGGTGGAAATATACGACCTTTCATAACGATTTTATAATAGTTAACTATAAAATCATTATATCACAGTTAGTTATTTAAGTGTTGAATAAAAGGTTCTAAATTTACAAAACATGGCGACACATCACTATTTTCTGGCTGAAACGTTAACTCGACTTAACGTTATATGACCGTCATATAAATTATTGAGATGACGTTTACCAGGCACATTAATATGACTTAAATTATATATAACTAATGCGTCGAACTGAATACTACTATACAACAACATAGTTGTTACAAAACTGTTATAAACCCCTTACATGTCTGTTAGTTGTATAATTCTAATATTTTACAACTTTTTTGCTACTTGGGACACTATCTCCGGGTTACATAGGCTATATTGTATTATGCTTTGATACCCGGGCGAAGCCGAGGCGGGTCGCTAGTACAATATATAATGCAACTAAGTATTTACACTAGGTACTAAATTAAATGACTAACTAAATACATAAATAAATACAAAAAATAAAAGGACAGTTGGCTGTCGAAGAACTCATACCCACGACCCAAGCATTTCAACCCCAAACGCCTCAAAACTGATGGTGGGTAACTACAGTATTTGCACCGATTGAGGGTCTCAGTAGCCGCAGCAGCGGCACCACCGCAGCCATAGGCGCCGGCAAGTTTATTTTCAGGGTGTGCATATTCAGCTCCACGAAGCGAGCTTGATCATTTTTGCACTTCACCTCGGATATGTTAGGTTATCGTTTGTCCATTCATACAAGAAGTAACTTTGTTGACTTATGAAGAAAAGCTTAATAATTAAGAGAATGTAGGATGCAAGAGCGAGCAAATCGAGCTTGATAATGTTTGCATCTCGCCTCGAATGGGATAGGTTTTACTTTGTCCATGCATAGAGAATGAGGACGCAATGTGTCGATTTATATAAACACGCTTAAGAATTAAGACGTAGGATGCAATAGCGTGCAAGCAAGCTCGATAATGTTAGCATCGCGCCTTTTTTTTGGGTGGGAAATCATCAAATGACTTCTCCCGCTCTGAGCGGAGCGGAAAGACGTGTCAGACTCTTACTGACTAAAACCCACCCGTGTTCCTTCAGTTGCCTGTGCGCCAGGGCCACGGTAACTCTTTCGAACAATCCGCGACCCCGGCAGGCATCGGTCCTTTCAGACCCCGTCAATGATGCCGAAATCTCTTTGAAGCGAGCGTGGAACACGACGTGCCGTCGACCCGGGCCTGGTCCTTACCGGACGGCGAGCTGTTAGCATCCCGCCTAGGGTCGATTACATTTTCAGATATAGGAGTTCGGTACTTTGTTGGCTAATGCACAAAAGCTTTAGAATCGAGAGATTCCAGAAATCTTATGGATTTCGCCTCGAATAGGTTGAGTTCTCCGTTATTCTATTAAGCGTTTTTGGATATTCTTTTAGTTCTGAATGTTTTTACATCTATATTTTATTTTGAAGCCAGGAGGTGCCAGTGCACTCTTTTGCACCCCACTCCCAGCGCCCATGACCATAGCCAGCCGTGTTTGGAACAGGAGATGGCGTAAGGGTGTCGACACAGGTTGCGTCCCACACCAGAGGCCTACCCACCTAAAAGGCAACAACGTCATGCCGTCTGGTCTTTAGCCATTTCTCTATTGCTACAACTGTGCCTTACCGTTCAGTTAAAGACCAATTTCTTTACCTAATTTTCTACATACATACCAAAACTCACACCTTCTTCCTATGAGGGTAGGCAGAAACTCAAGAACGCCACCTGTTACGAACCTTACCTAGGTACTCCTTTTACTTCATTTAAATTCATAGTTCATGTATCTGGTCATGCACGCACGCAGGTTGCGAGTACTATGCACCTGACCTTTCTGAAGAACATCACCAATATGGTCACGTTATATCTTTCTACAGCATCCCCTCCCAGCCTTTCCACTCACATCTGCCTTTTTATGTTAACAGTTATAAAACCACACCTAGGTGTGTGTATTGATATCTAAATGTCACATATAAATCAACAGATGTTATCAAAAGTATTATTATTTTTCTAACACAGAATCTGAATCTAAGGGCAATACCACTAAAGAACAACCCGGAATAGTCGTACACTATAAATAAATATTTATAAAGAACGGAACCACAAAAAAACACATTGGGTCTATCAACGAGATAAACTGAAAAAATACGTGCGATAAGAAATGCGTCAGAATTGCTTACCAAGTGTCTAACCCACGGGATTCAAGCGTGGTGCTGTTATACGGGATGTTTCATTATACACACGAAAATATCGACAGCACTGAGGAAGTAATGGTGTTAAATCAAGCGCTTGGATTCAGAAAAAAATGTAAAATAATCAATCAAATCGCAGTATTAGTGCCCATAATACGACATCAGTCTGTAATTGCTCTACTGAAGAGCAAAGATCTTTTCTAATACGTAAAAGAAACGAATAATTTTTATGTTTAATATTTCAAGCACAAACATATACGGAGATGGATTTAATGCCACAGTCATTTTCTACCAGTCAACCTTTGGCTGATGCAGACACAAACATAGAGGAGAGAGGAGAGGAGAGGAGGAGGAGATGTGGAGAGGCCAGACTGCCCTTTTCTGATGCACTGGTCCAGTAGACATAGCTGTGGGCCTGGTACTGAAGAAAGATATTTAAATTGATATTTGTTACAGAAGTTAAGTTATGGTCATGTTTAGTTTAATTTTAATTTGATTTTGACATAATTTTGAATTAATTTTAATTTGATTTGATATTGATTTAATTTTGTTTTGTTTGTAATTTATTTTATTTTTTGATTTAATTCTAACGTAATATTGACTTTACTTTTATTTTTAATTTCGATTATAATTCTGATTGATTATTATTGTAATTTAAATTTTGTTTGGAAAGATTTTGATTTGATATTGATTGTAATTTAATTTCTGGTTTTGATTGTAATAATAATTGGTTTGTGATTTTAATGCTACTACCATATTTTTCTAAGTTTTTTATACTGATACAATATGGATGTCTTTATTTTTCTGAAATAAATAAATTGAATTGAATTGAATAGAATTATGAACACTTTAGGAATAAAGATTGATTTAAATATAAAGATAGACATAGGTATGCCTATTACTAACTATAAATATCAATCTACACACTTTCTCATAGCGTGCTGGTTATTTCACATAGGTTCTTACCTGGTCCAAAACATGGACGTGGTGCTTACGAAGCCCTATTATTTATTAAGTGTCCAAAACCCTCTGAACTAGATGATCACCAATAAGCCGACCTATGGCGATCGAGTGGTGGTGGTGGTAAGAAAGCCACCGTGAGTCCCAATATACTTCCAGTGGTCTTAACAGCCCATAAAAACCATCTTGATAAGAAAGGCCTGGGAGATGAAGATGAGAATAACGGAGACGAGAATGATGAAGTTGATAATGATGGAGATGAAAATTTACATAATGTTTAGTTTCCTCAGAGGGCAGTTTGCGGTGGTCAAAGATGGATAAGTGGAAGCCTAGTCTATTAGACTAAAGACTCTCTTAATATTATTGGAAATCCTATCTAATATTATAAATGCGAAAGTAAGTTTGTTTGTTTGTTACCTTTTCACGCCTAAACCACTGAACCGATCATCGTGAAATTTTGCATATACGTTGTCAGGTGTACAGAAACGGACATAGAGTACCTTTCATTCCGAAAAAAAGTACTGTTTCCGAGGAAAAAAACAATAACGTTCTTATGATAATAGATGGCGCCACGTGTCTTTCGAATCATGATTGAATTATAACCCGAATTAATATTCAAAGTCTAAATTAACGCGAGCGAAGCCGCGGGTAACAGCTAGTAATTGAATACATCAACAAACAGGAATTCAACACTATGATCATCAATGAATCCATACGCAGAAGATGCGTATTACCATTTATAATTCTTAGTGTATCTTCAAATCGTATCACCGTCCACAAGGCCGATATTGCTATCAAACAGACAAACATAACAGACTGTATGTAGTGACCAATTAACTATAAAGTGTCTCGGAACAGATTTCCGTGACAGACGCGTGCAAACTGTCCCGAGTCCCGACCACGCTTGGCCACATCATGCTGCCGACTGTACTCGCGGTCTTCCTCGTTGGTGTTGAGTGCTTACGTAAGTTTCTTTTTACTATTTTTTGTATTCAGAACTTACCTTACATATACGTGCTTTGAAAGTACGTTATGTACTGTATTGGGCCATGGGCTACAGTCACTTGGAGGATAATCGTTTCAAGTAGGTAAGGTAAATCCCCGTCCACAAAATTCTGTTCTGCTTTTTTTCCTGTATTAAGGCATTCCGGCATTTTCCGACATTCCGACATTTCCGGCATTCATTTTGACAGTTCAACAATATTCATTGCGTTATTTAGCAATGAATATTGTTGAACTGTCAAAATGAATGACATTCTTAGTGTGTTGCGCAATTACCCCACGGGTGCTTTAAACAAAATTACCTACTGGGTGGTTTAATCGAAAGTAAGTTTCTATTGATACTACTGGTACCTGGTTGACCGGCCTACACTGTCCTCCCATACCTATTAACAGAGTAATTTGAAATTTTTTTAAAGACAATTTAAAAAAAAAAGAATAATGTTGGTATTTCATTCCGACTCTTTTCCATACGAAACGACCAATAGGAACTGTGCACATAGCTTTTGATGTTTCACAAGTGCCCGTAGGTTTATGTGACATAAATTATATTATTGATTTTTTGAATTTTACATTGAATTTGAAACAACGTCAAAATTAACTGTATTTTCATTCACCGCGTAATTATAATTATTATATAAAATATAATATGCTCAATATTTAGGAAGTTACAGCCATACTAATTATAGAAAACTCAAAGAATAAG
Source organism: Dryobotodes eremita (assembly GCA_917490735.1). Taxonomy (NCBI): domain Eukaryota; kingdom Metazoa; phylum Arthropoda; class Insecta; order Lepidoptera; family Noctuidae; genus Dryobotodes; species Dryobotodes eremita. Next base: position 18,579,421 of record OU823254.1, read on the forward strand.
TCAATTAATGAAAATTTCGGCTGTAAAGATGCGTAAAAATGTGTAAAAATTTATTAATATATAATCGTCAAACGTTAATATCGGTGAAGGAAAACATCTTGAGGAAGCTTGGATTTATGGTGCATATTAAGGCTCCTTCAAACAGGCGCGACACGCGACGCGAATTGCACGCTATTCAAAGGCACCACTCGTGGTGCGACAGGCGGTGTCTTTGTGTCGCGTCGCGTATCGTGAATGTTTGAAGGAGCCTTAAGTCTGAAATGGACAACATGTCTTGAGCAAGCGTGGTGATCAATGCTCGTGCCTTTCAGTATGAGAAGAGGCCTTTGCCCTGTAGTGAGATAATAATAGGCTGGCGTTCTTATTATAAACGTTAAGGCGAGGTGACCCGGATAAACGTCGTTTTGTATTGTGCGTTACTCGTAAAACACAGATAAAATTAAAAAAAATATATATATTATATGCTAGCTTTTGCCCGCGGTTTCGCTCGCGTTAATATAGAATTTGACAATCAATTGGGTTTGTTCGAGGAATTATAGTTAGGAGGATGAAAAACCGGTCTATCGACACTCTAGACTCGCAAAATGAATTAAGAACTTAAATAAAAAATAAAAAAGCTCTTAAACCACTAAAGTTTCTATAATAACTTAATTCAATCATGATTCGAACGACACGTGGCGCCGTCTATTATCATAAGAACGTTATTGTTGTTTTCCTCGGGAAAAGTACTTTTTTTCGGGATAAAAGGTACCCTATGTTCGTTTCTGTAGACCTGACAACCGTATATTAAAAATTTCAGGATGATCGGTTCCGTGGCTTAGGCGTGAAAAGGTAACAAACAAACTTACTTTCGTATTTATAATATTAGTTAGGATTTCACATTTCGATCTAGCTAGATATTTCGGCCGTGCAATACAGGCAAATACGTGCAAATCAGGGGTAGCCCTAACAGTATTTTAGCTACACTGGCGGACAAGGTCGATAGACCATTTGTCGGGGTCTGGGCTGGCAGACATGTGCGTTCATGTAGCCAATAATGTATAATTATTATATTTTTAAGTTACTGGTAGGATATTAATAGGCTGCGTTCATAGTAACACTTTAAGAATCCCATAGGCAATTTTTTTGAATTTTTTTTTTGAATTTTTTGATTACACGATTAGTTGCACTTTACTGCATCCAATTAAATCGCAAAGACAAGTCTATATTATTATATACTAGCTGCACCCCGCGGTTTCACCCGCAGAAATCTCGATCCCGTGGGAATATCGGGATAAAAAGTATCCTATGTTCTAATCCAGGTCATAGCCTACCCATGTGCCAAATTTCATCCAAATCCGTTCAGCCGTTTTTGCGTGATTGAGTAACTAACATCCACACATTTCACATTTATAATATTATAAGTAGGATTTTGATTTATATTAAGCTTTGAACAATAAAACTTATACCATAATAAAGGTCGTAAAAAATGTGATTTAAGGCTCCTATAAACAGACTCGACACGCGACGCGAATCACGCGCGGCACAAAGGCACCGCTCGTCGCGTGACGAGGGGCACCTTTGTGTCGAGCTGTCGCGTCGCACCTGTCTGCGGGAGCGTTTATACCAGCCGACATAATGTTTAATATGAAAATGTTACCGGCTGAGCTAGAAATATAGGCACACAAACAGCATGCTTTGTCCATCCTTTTTAAATAATCTCTATATAACGTCTTTACGTCACAAGGGGGTGTGGCTTCATATCTCCGGAAACCTCACGGCAAAACGTCGTGACTTTTATTATAAACAATAACTTTATCTATCACTTATCGCTTTGATTTTCGGGAAAAAAATAACAGTTTTATTTTGTCTAACGGATTAAAGTTCAATTCTGAAGGGGATGATATTATTAATTTTGTATGTGTGTAAGGTCATCAGTAATGGGTAGATAGATCTATTGCTGAATCGACAAACATAAAATCTGAGTGCCATTCAACTTTCAGTTTTAGTTCGTTGTCATAGTGTCTACATTTAAATTGGATGATGTAGTCATCCAGTCCAGTCATGATTTTCATGCAAGAGACATGACGAATCAGAGTTATTTTTCGTATTGTTTAGGTTCGACACTATACACACGATGACACGATGCGATACCACAGGGTCAAATTAAATTAGCTAGCGAAACTCCACAGACGTAATGGGTATCGATATCTAAACACGATAAAATAAAAATAAAAAGATTCGATGTTTTTTAGGGGTCATCGACCGCTGGTCGTTTTGTTACATGAAGTATGAGTTAAAAAAATATGTTTTATCGTGTTTAGGTATCGAGACCAATCACGTCTGTGCAGTTTACTAACAAAAATAAAAAAAAACCTTTTTAAGTGCGGTCGATAACCCCACAATTTATTTTAATCAAGTTAATTTATTTTTTGTTTTATCATGTTTAAATATCGATAACCATTACGTCTGCAGAGTTTTGCTAGCTAATTTAATTTGACCCTGTGTATTGTTTGCCTAGAAGTAACCTACTGCTTGGCGTTATTAATTACGGCATTTATAACTGTCATTGCTTAATTTTTAATACTTTGTACTGATTGAAGTATACTAATTTTATTCGAGGTACATCGTCTCCACGTATATGAATGTACTTATACGAAATATTGTAGAACATTTTAAAACAGAAACTATGGATTTTTTGCCCATTCTTCTCCAAACGAAACTACCCTTTAAAACAACATTCTTGAATCAATTCTAATTTCTTACATATTTTGACGTTCAAAAGTCCATTTTCACGCTCTTTTTTCCCCACCTAACCCGATTTTCAGCCTTTTCATTACTGATATAAGACGACTTTTTCGTCCCTCTGTCACAGATTATTTTATTTATATCACAAGCCGTGAGCTCGATGGGATTCCCCATCAGCAAAAATTACGTACTTCCACGAAAACTTTCTAAAATCCTTCCTTCGTGCTCACTTTCCTTAAATAAGGAACTCTTGCGCATTTCACGCCTCTAGACGAAAAAAGTGAAGACGACGAGTTCTCAGTGAATGAATTTAAGATTTATACTAAGTAGATGCTCAACTGTTGCTAATGGCTATTGAACAGAGATCGGATATTCGGATGCACATTTACCTAAAGTTAAATTTTAGCTATGAAAATATAGACGCGGCTTCTTAAATTTTCTTTTTGCGTAAAGAAAATCCCGAGATGCCAGGAATACCGGGAATGCATAACTAATCGGGTGTATAGTATGGAAGCGGCTTCTAAAAATATTTGTTATTTAAAATTTAAAAAAAACCCCGGATTTCTTGGATTGCATTATTATTCAGATGCATATTTATTTAAAATTAATGTTTAACCCCCGATGCAAATATGTGTATTTAGGGTGTAAGAGGAGGGGTGGTGTGTGTTAGTTAAAGTTAAGATTTTTTCGATACAAAAGCGCATTCCATATTAGCCAACATGTCAACTTTAGGTGAATATGCATCCGAATATCCGATCTCTACTAATGAGACACAATTACTTTTCTTTTGTTACCGAACTTATCAAGATTTATCGACAAATGAACCCCCTCGTGTAATTTATATTAAGGTGTAAGAACAATAACATCCTAGCCTAGCAGATATCCTGTTTGCCAGATTGGTAATCAAGGTTTGTAGTTATTGGCAAATTCGAGGTCACTGTCGCCAATGCCCATGATGTAAAATTTGCGTCACCTTTGCGAGTCTCTCGGAAAGGGATATCCTAACGCATTGTTAGTGTGACGGCTCGAAGATTTTGACTATTCATTTATTTACTTATTTTACTTATTATTTACGTGAGACTTATAGACGTGATTAAACATCGAGATTTGTTTATGATAATATATAAGTTTAATACTAATGTATTATACTATTCTTTTTTATTTCTAGATGCATCGTGAAATTTATTTCTTATACAATATTTGATACAACTTTACAATTTATCTAATGTATTATACTTACACAGAAACTTCCGGGTTAGATGCTCTAAATGTTGGTGAAAACCGCATCAAAATGATAAAAATAGATACCGTCAAACGGGGTGAATAGGGATGCAGGGGTGAATCGTAACGAAACTTTAAAAGGGATTTTAACATTGAAATAATATAGTTTGTTGCCAACGAGGGCACTGAATCGTTAATTATAATACAGTGAACAAATTAGAGTCCTTTTTGGCAACCAACTATAATATTTAAATGTTAAAATCCCTTTTAAAGTTTCGTCTCGATTCACCCCTGCATTTCTATTCACCCCGTTTGACTGTAGATGGCGACATGACTAGGGTGACAATTTTGCAAAAAAAAACCTATTATTTTAAGCTGTTTTTTGAGCACACATATTTCCTTCGACAGGTAAATTCAACCTTCCTCCTTCTTCTTTGCTGTTGTAGTTGGGAAAAACCATAAATAAAATTGTATTCACATTATTGCATTGGATTAGATTTGTGTGGCAGTGTGTAGTTGAATCGTCGGCCTCTTAAGTGGAATACAATACAAGAATGAGTCGAAGGTCAACTTTATATGTTCAAAGCCTATTTTGTACATTTTATAATAAAACTAGCGACCCGCTCCTGCTTCGTACGGTTTTTACGACTCGTCAAAAAACGAGATTTCTTTATGTTACGAAAGATTAAAATTGATGTATTATATATATAAACCTTGCTGAATTAATTCTCTAAATTGTGGTGAAAACCGCATCAAAATCCGTTGCGAAGAACAACGCGGTCATAGAGGCAGACACGAAAAGCTACTTTAATTATAGTTATAGATATTGTTCAGATAATGATATTGATTTTTGATTCTGGATTTGTGCCCAGTTGATGACAATAGGCTCGTTCCCTATTACATGGGACTTAGATATAACTGGCGACATTGAGGTGCACGACACACCTCTGTCTGACCCTTCGGGAACAACACACGTGATGTTATGTTGTTGTGTAATTATGTCGCAGCCATCTGGTTAAATTAGCCAGCTAATTGGACTCATTCAACGTTTAACAACTTGACGTAAGTCAGCCCTTTGAAGATGACTGACCAAGACTCAGCCAAATGATTCAAACTAAGGTACATAACCAAACATCACAAATTCATCAATATTCAATTTAACTAAATGACTCCACGACATTCAGCCATTTGGTTAAACGTTGCGCTCAATGCCTTGGCTAGTTGTCCTTCAGCTATTTAATTGGATGCCGGCGTTTAATGAATGGCCTAGGCGTCCAATTAGCTGGTCAATTTAACCAGGTGGCTGCAACATATACATATTAAAATTAATAGTGATTATTTATATGGTTCAAATGTTTGGCAGATATCAGATTTTGAGTGGAGTGGGTGAAGTTTTTGAGTGGTTTCCTTGAACGTCTGTACATGTGTAGTTTTGTTTTTCTAAAACAACTTGAACAACTTCCGCGGAGTAATTACGTAACACACTAACAGTAGGAATGGGTTTAATTTTGACAGTTCAACAACATTCATTGCGTTATTTATGTTGTTGAGCACACAAATTTTTCAAACATATGAAGCAATGGATTAGAAATAGGCTTCAAAATGATTCAGATTGTGATAGACAGTGTGTTACGTAATTAGGGTGCTGTTTAATATACTAGTAACACCTATTTGTCGTCACTATCATAGAGACAATACTTGCTAACAGTATTTTAAACATAATCACAAAAGTATCCATATTTTTGTTTCTGAATTAGAAAATTATCGTTAATATTATTCCATTGAAATTCATTTTTGAATGCAGACATTAGTCTAGCCTCAATCAACTCCAAATTATCATAAAAATTGATAAATAATAAAATTTTAAACGTTTTGCAACACCACATATTTATGTCAATCAAGTTTTATCATAATACTTTTATCTATACTATAATAAAATAAATAACATAATATTACAAAGAGGTAAAATTTGTTTGTTTGTTTGGTATGTAGGGGTAATCTCTGGAACTACCGGACGGATAAAAAAAAATCTTTTTGCATTTTATAGCCAAATTTTTGAGGAAGGTTATAGGCTATTTAACATCGCGCTATGACCTTTAGGAGGCGAGTAAAAAGGAAAAAAAATCAGAAATCACGCTAAGCAAAAACGAAGTGATAGCGCGGCCAGGTGATGCGATGCGACGACGGAGTGGGTCGAGGGAACAAGAAAATTCACGCGGACGAAGTCGCAGGCAGAAGCTAGAGGTATATAATTTGACGCAACCTCTATCAGCGTCTTTGAAACTGTGATCTTGCACAATTTTAATAAATTGCTAATCTTCAAAACTAGTTTTAGATACTAACAAACGAAAGGATTTATTAATAAATCTTAACTCTTTTATCACGCACACACACACACAATAATGATTGTAAAATCGCGCGTTTATGATTGGGGATTTTAAAAATGCTCGCGTAACAAAAAAACGTTTTCGTGCTTCAATATAATTTTTCTTTTGAACGAAAATAAGTTTAGGTTGATTGAAATCATAGATGTTAACTCTATTGGGTACTTAGGTCCCATTTGCACCGCCAGTCAATAAACACGTTTAGCGATAAACGAGTTTAAAACCTAATTCTGCTTCTGTCAATGTTTGAAGATGACAGACACAGAATGATGTTTAAAACTCGTTTAGCGCTAAACGTGTTTAGTGATTGGAGGTGCAAGTGGGTCTTAGGGTTATTGTCGAGCTTTTTAAAACGAAAACCGCAAGTAATGCAATTTATTCCACAAAATGAATCATCATCAGTAATATTTCTTTATCATTGCCCTATATTTTCAAAGTCAGTCACTCACAGTCACAACCAATCCTTAAAATGACACATTTTAACACACATTTCATAAAAAAAAAATGTTTGCTCTGACTTTTATCATGTTTTAAATAAATACAGTTATCTTTACAAATGAATGTAAAAGAACTATATTAATCTTACTATGACATTGTCAACGTGTTGTAAACATGACAGATAGAGCAAAATATTTGAATGAAAGATAGTAATTTGTAGGAATCTATATTGACGTAGCTGTTATACCTTTTTTGTTTAAAGGCTTTGCAGGAGTAACCTTCGATAACAACACGTCTGTATTCGCCAAAGGGAAAGGCAGAGATAGGTGAGGCAGAGAAAGGCAGAGAAAGGCAGAGATAAGTGTACCCGCATTTTATCAGTTATATTTAATTAAGTCCCATGTAATTTATAACGGGGCGAGCCTATTGGCATCAACCGGGTATAAATCCAAACTCCGAACTGCTGCTGAGACATTCCTAATGGAAGAACCCAATAACACTTCGCCAGACTTGGAAGTCGAACGCAAGACCTCAGCAGTTGCGCTTGAGACCAATGACCAAGTTATGAAGTCATTCAGACTTATAGCATAAAACACTTTTCTTAATAAAACCTTAGTAAAACTATTTGAGCTGTTGATTTTGTCGCCGGAAATCGTTGAGAGGGTGATTTTAATAGGTTAATTTTATTTTTCTTCAATAGATTCCCGCATCCGTGCCGTGGATTCGTATCGGAGATATGTTAAGACTACTATGTACTATGTTCATGGTTAAACAAAATCTTAACACTTATTTTAATTCAAGTTATTCAATAAGTACATTTGAGCCTTGAAAATCAACACCTTCGAGTGACATTTCCTCCTGTTTCAATATAATTGCACCAATCTATACCTAAAATAATAAAATAATAATATATTACTTGCTTTATGTAGGACAACATGAATGTAAGCGGAAAACCTTACAAAAACTTCAACCCAAAGAGGTCACGATGTTTTTGTTTGAAATTATCCTTATTTGAATTTTTAAGACTTCAAGATGTTAATTTTAATGACAAAGGAATGCATACGTACCTACCTTAATTAAAACTTCTTCACGGTCGGTTCCTTTTTTTTTAACTGCCTGTACGCAGAGTTGGAACAGACGACCCTTGAATTTCGCCCTTAGTAAGATACCTGTCCCTCCGCCTGCGGGCGAGGAATCGACTAGGTAGTTTTTAAGGAATTTTTCGCTTAAGAAAGATACAGAAGATAAGGTCTCATGTAAAATAAATACATATTATTTTGATAACAGTTGATCGCTGACAGTTCACACCGCCGGCGAGTACTAGTTTGTTGCAGCAACAAGAGCTATCAAAGAGATACTTAGTCAGTCAACGAAGATCGTTTGGCGGGCGGAACATTCGCTAAGAGACTCACGCTTGCCACGCTTGATAACTAAAAACGAGTTGGCGAGAAACGTGCAGCGAGTGCGCGACGGCGATGGGCGATTACTCGATCGTATGCATATAGTACATACGGCTACTTAACAAGCTATACCTTTCCAGTATAAACTGATCTCGCATTGTATAGGATTTCCGTACAGTGAGAGGTCAGCTCTTACTGGAACTGTATAGCTTGATATATAGCCGTATGTACTATATGCATACCATCGAGTAATCGCCCATCCCGTCGCGCACTCGCTGCACGTTGCTCGCCAACTCCTTTTTAGTTGCTAGCTTCACTCGCTTCTCCGTGCTTAAAAAAAAAGTAATTTAAGGCCCTTACTCTTCAATAATTGTAAATAGGGATAAGTCTTGAACAAATAAATATTGTTTATTGTTTGTTTGTGGTCTGTTTAGTAACGTAATTCCATTACTTTATAAAACCTACTTCTTATTAATGGTTTGGCCTTTCAGAAAAAAAAAAAAAAATCTTTGTGGATTTTTGTTCATCAGTAATATAACAGGAATTTTTCGTATGGCTTTATACTTTCGCCTTAAAAAAACGGACCCCTTGACAATTCAAAAGTGCCTGTAATTGGTTTATTTGAAATAAATGCTTTGAGTTTGAGTTGGAGTTCCCCATTTTGAGATAGAGGCTCAGGGAGCCTACTCCTTAAGCACGAAGTCCGAGTTTCGGACGAGGTTACGGACGTTTCCTACTCCTTATCACTTACGGACATAAGATTAGTCCGGGGCTAGAACTAAATTGTGGTGTGTGTGGAAGTGATTTTGCCCGTTCGAAAAAATTAATTAATCTGGAGTAGAGTTCGCTTCTAAGTATCGAACTACTTTCGGGCAGGCCCGTATCTTCGCTGAAGGACTTAGATAGTAGGCCTCCAGAGGTGCTCTGGCGCGGGGCCGCGGGCGCCACTCGTGCTTTAGCATCGAGACGGCAGGGCTGCCGCCGTAGGCGCGGGCTTCCGGACGGCGAGCAATGGGCAGCTCGCCGTCCGGTAAGGACCAGACCCGGGTCGACGGCGAGTCATGTTCCACGCGCGCCTCAAAGAGATGTCAGCACAATTGACGGAGTCCGATAGGGCCGATGCCTGCTGAGTTCGCGGATTCTTCGAAAGAATTACCGTGGCCCTGGCGCACAGGCAACTGAAGGAACACGGGTGGGTTTTAGTCAGTAAGAGTCTGACAGGCCCTTCCGCTCCGCCCTGAGCGGGAGAGGTCATTTGATGAATTCCCACCCAAAAAAAAAAAAAGGCCTGTGTCGCTCGTTACTCCACTCCGGCTATCGACCGGCTATGTGCACGCGTTATTGCAAATATATACGAACATTTTGTATTAGTTTGCGTTTATAGACTAGCTCGCTGCAGAGGGCCCAATTCGATTGTGCGCGTAGACGCTTTATTGTTGACTATTTTGTATGTGCCTTTAGAAATACTTTTTTATTAAAATTGTAACAATATACAACACATTTTTTTTTAATATAAAATATTGTGTAAATAAATAAAAATGCCAAGGCAAACCCACCCGAAAACCCCGGAAAACCTTGAAAACAACATCCATGACGAAAAATTTGAAAATTTTGCGGCCACCACCTTGGATTTTCATTGAAACGTGTTATCATTAAGATATTAAACATAACATGACACCACGCCTTGTTTCCCCGAAGAGTTTGGCAGAGGTTGTTTACATAAGATATTGTAGTTACTAATAATAATAACATTATTATGTATTTTTTAATATTTTTGTATAAATATTTAAAAATGTATACTAATAAGTATGAAAATAATTAAACGACATAACATTATTACTAATGTAATAATTTTATAAACCACATAAATAAATATGGACCATATGGGAATTGTTAGCAGACCTATTTGTGAAGGCACATTAGATTTAAATGTACGCTCTATAAACTCTAATATAAACTCTCTCAATTGATATTCTTATAACTTGTAATAAACTTATTAGAATATCAATTGAAAATCAGAAAGATCAAGTAGATTAATAGCAGCGCGTAATAAAAAGATCACAATGGGAATTTTCTGCTGATAAACTTTAGCAATTAGTACTGAACAAGTATGTACGAAACTAATTCGGTATTCATATTTTTTATTAAAAAAGCGTTGCCCCACTCTAGGAATTTCTCCTGTATTGTGGGTGCGTTTGTTTCTGTATTCATATGACATCTATATGCTTCGTAAAGTGGTAAATCAAAGTGCACTTCCGCCTGCTTACCACGCTTACGTTGGTTCGACACTGAAATGTAAGGTATAGTACTTTGGCGGAATGGCACTGGTAGAGAAAGATTCTTCAAAGCCCAAAAGCAGTGTATCCGGGCAATATGTGCATTAAAACCTACAGATACTTGTTAACCACATTTTATAAATTTGATAATACTGACATTTCCATCACTGTATATCTATGAAAAGCATTAGACGTTAGACATAATATCAATAAATATGAAATGCTAAAAAGTACCAGGCTTGTCAGTACACTTCGAGCAATACGCTAAAGAACGGCTATGTTTAACATTTTGTATAGGCCCTAGATTATATAATAAATTACCTAATAATATGAAGGAACCAACGAATTTTGTATAATTTAAAAATAGTTTAAAGATTTGTTATAGATAATGTTTGTTGTTGTTTTTTTATTTGTTAAGGATTAATGTAAGAAATATTTCTCACAACCGGCGCCGGCGGCGCGGCGCCACCACCACCGGCGCGGGCGTGCATGTACGTCCCTGATGTATGAACGTAAACGAGGCAAAAGTGGTATGTAAGGATCGGAGCAGGTGTCGTTCTGTAGTTTCTACCTACTCCATGAGAGGAAGGCGTGAGTTTATGTATGTGTATAGTTTTATTTTAATATATATTTGCACACCTATTAAGGTAGGATATGGTTTAAAGAACTTTTGTTGTTATTATGTATCACCTCATGTACCTACCCATATTCAAGCAAATAAATGATTTAATTTGATTAAAAGTTCTGATAGTTTTTAAAAAGGCAAAAAATTAAAAAGACTGTCATTAATTTATTAAGTTCCTCATCGTTTAAAGTTCAAAAATTTTTTTGACGCGTGTAAATATTTCCTTTGGAAAACTCATTACATGGGAATGCAGTCAACTGCACATCAGTGGTAACCGTTTGACCTTGAGGTGTGAGCGTCTTTATTTCGTAAGCAGGGAGGACGGTTTTCACAATTGAGGAGCGTTTTTACAAAACGATACATCGTAAAATAATTTATTTTTCAATAATATAATTTATTTATTTATTAAGGTTTAGATATAGTACGTTAAATGAAATTGCCGTTAAATAAATAAAAAAAATATAAAATTTCTAAATTTAATTATAAAGTTTTCACAAAGCGATACATCGAGTATCGCTTTGTGAAAACGCTCCTCAATAAGACTGTTACCTCTGACGTTCGATTAACAGTAAACAATGGCAGATTAGGTGCGCTAGTTGTCCGGATAATACACCATGTTATTATCTGTATAGTATTTAATTTACAGTACATTGTTGTTATTATTACCTTTTTAGAAGTAATTTTATTTTGTATAGCATGCCACGTGATCAAAAACTGGATATAATGTGGTCGTAAACTAAAAAAACTAGCATTTCGCTAACTAGGAGGTCGCTAACTAGCATTTATTCATGTTTTGCGATTTATATGTGCGCCAATTTTTTACTTCCTAAATAAATCTTTACTTCTGGTACCCGGACAAATAAGTCAAAGTCATTTTCTATTAACACTTTATAAGATCGTGCTTATAATAACGCAAAGTAGGACATTCCGATAATCGGTGGGTAACCGGCGCAGTGAACCTATTGAGGTAAAAACATGATTACCTTAATTTACCCTATTTAGGTAATCATGTTTTTACCGAAATGAACCGGTTACTTTTCGTTTATTACCCAAATTGGTGAAAACGATCACTTTTTTTTGGAAAATCTCATTTTGTATATAAGTACCTACAATTAATGCAAATAAAACTGCATTGTATTCTACAGAAAATGTTAAAAATCACTTATAAAGTTTTGATGAATCGATCATGGTTAAATTTGAAAATCAAGTTAGATATATAAATAGGTGTATTATACAAAATGGTACATCGTAATGGCTGGTGTTAATTTGATATACTAAGAAAACGTGTGCGGTAGCGGAACCCCCGTCTGGAACCGAAACTCGCACGCACACGCGCTTGTATATAATAGAATGAGACGGAAAGAGAGGGAAAGTGTGAATTTAATACACATTATTAATACAGAGCCATCTAGTATAAGTTTCTAGTAGCTCTCATAAAGATTTCACCATCTTGAATTTTCATTTTGACATTGCTTATTGGCTTTAGCACCCTCGAAAACAATGAAAAAGACACCCATGATGAAATATTTGAAAAAATTCGCACCCGCTATCTTGGATTTTCATTTTGACTTCAGTATCGGCTTTAGCACCCTCGAAAACCAAGAAAACTATATTTCTCGAAAGTGTCATGGAGGGAGCATAACGCTTTTTTGTTACGTGACAATTTCTATAGTTTACTCCTACCGCAAGCCGCGTTAAGGGGGAAGCGCCATATTGCCCGCGAAATTAAAATTTTCCTACGTTTTCTGCAATTTGCAGGTCAGTGTCAGGTTGTATGTTGAACAAAATATGATTCGTGACCGTAACATGTATTTACAGAATTATAATCATAAAAATCATCAATACAACCCTCTAAGTTCATAATTATAATTCTATTGATTGATATGTTATGAAATTGATTTTTTTTAAACAAGTATAATTAATAATAAAAACTACTCTATGGTAAGTAAGAATATTTTTATGTATCTTACTTTTTTTTCCTGTATTTATTATTGTTTGCTAAACTCACGTTAAATAAACGATATTGAGATGAAATAAATTATTCATAATAATTATTTGCCCGCCAATATACAATGAATAATAGAAAAACAACAAAAAAATATCCTACATGCACGCTTTAATTCTTGTTTGTGTACACATTCTTGTTTGTGTACACACACGTTTGAGCATGATAAATATATTTTCTTATGTTACTTTAACCACCCACATGCTAAAAAATAATGTCCAGTAAAAACTTAAAATGAAATAGTAGTTGTATCTATACAAATATCAACCTTCGATCCACCATTACCTTCTGGAATCGTAGGCATAAATCACCTACGTGCGCATCTCTACGCCCCTGCATATTCTTCGGTCGACGTTTTGGTGTAGCGCGCCACCGCCGCGCGGTATTTGTGCGCGGGAGTAGTGCGTTTAGCTCTGCCTACATGCGCAAGGTTATTGAGGTCTCTATACACCTTAGAGGTTTTCAGTATACAAGATGTTAGATTAAACGTCACCTGTTCCCTTCATTTTGTCGACCTATGTGAACTTAAATGTATAAAGGAGATATAGAACTCGAGTGCAATGCTGTATAAATAGGTAATTATGTACTTACGTACAAATATTTATGTAGGTACAATAATTGCCATGCCGTCATATTTTTGAAAAACGTGGTAATTATTAATTAAAGCTTTAAAATAAATAAAACATCATACTTTGTAAATAACTTTTATTTACACATACGTATTTCATTTGAAAAATATTACATTGTGATATTTCATAATGACGCTGAGTCTCCTACCACAAAACATCTGTGCATATAATAAATTTGAATAAAAACAAGTTAATGCAAGGAATCTTATCGCTATTTAAGTACCTACAAGTTTTTTAACCAGACGTACAAATTGGAGTCGACGTCGAAAAGTTCAGGAAAATTCAAACATTTTCTTCACTACGGTTTTTGCCACATGGGTACGCACGATATTTTACATAACTCTTCCATAATCAAAGGCAAGAGAAAAAAAAAACTTTTTTGTAAATACATCCCTACTCGCTTTGATTTCTCCAGTATCAATGATGCGCTCCAATCTCCGCAAATAAAAAAAAAATAAAGCACTACAAAACATATTTTGATGAATTGAATAAATAGGGTGACAATGATCTTAAAGGATAGTGAAACTTAACACTTCACTTTGCTGTTACTGAGCAACATTAGATACTGCATTTAAATATTTAAATACAGAGCACGACTGTTATTATTGGTATTTAAACAACAGTTAATGTTTTAAGAAACACACAATGCGCCAAAACGTTAAGTTCTGCCAAAAACTTCGCCAGCATGACGTAATCGTTCAAAAAAGGGCCTTGCAGCCCAAAAACTGGTTCGGTATTGACGAAATTATCTGCAGTCTCCGCACGAGGTCAATAGCCTTGTTTTGGTTACAACTGCAAAAAAGCAACCATCGACCTCACGGTAGTCAGAAACGAGTTCTTTTTTTTTTTAAATAACTTGAGGTACGAGTAATCGGTGCTTGATTATGTCACTGGTTGAAAGTGAAATGTCAAGATATTGCGATAATCATTTATTGTCAACGAAATTTTGAGATTAAGCATTCAGATTAAAATATTTGCAAATATGCAATATTTTTTAGATTTCTTGAACACACATAATTTGTTGGCTGTATTTATTTTGATCTAGGAAGTTAACTTATTATTATAATACATACATAGTCTGTTAAAATCATAACCCACTTTTGTCATTGCCATAGTCGGTTAAAAATAACATTTTATGGCTTAAACTTATAGAATCAAAAAGAGTCAGAGGCCCTAGACAAATGGTATGCGCTTCGGAGCGATTCTATTTCTACAATCGCTATCGCTTTCGCTAATATTTCCATCATACAAATCGAAAACTAGCGATAACGCTTGTCAAAAAGTGCCACTTGGCTACTCACCTCTATGGAAGTAATCGTTCGACGCTATCGATTCGTTTCATAGAACAACATTGTCTAGCTAATTTCTATTCGTTGACCTATGATCACGTGACATTTCGATAGCTTATGTCAACCCCATACATTTTTTGGCTTTTCTACTAGCGCCATCGCTAATCGAATATTACTTTGTCTAGGCCCTCTGGTCGCATAACTATACCTACATTTAGTTATTATTCACGACAAAAACGCAATTTAAGTATACAATCAAATTATTATTTGTTTTGTTGAAAAAAATGTTTCATGGTGTAAAGTGCTCCTCTGTTTTTTTTTAATTCTTGGCATTTCCTTTCTTCATTTTGTTTAAAACCGATTAGGTGTATTATGCCAGACTGATAGTTAAAATGAATGCATAATAATCGTTGTAATTGTGACGTCAATAAAGAAGTAAGGTCAATACTCTCGAAAATTGTTTCGTCAATTCAGGTAATGACGTAAATATGTTAAAAAGACAAAGTAAGTGATTTTAACGGTATTTTTACAAGATTAAAATAGTAAAACACGTTCTGATATTCAGAATTTCGTATGTTTTTTGTTGAGTAAAACATCAACATCTCAAAAACGATCAGTCAGTCAGTCAATCACATAGGTTATAATAAAAACAATAAAATTTTACATAACATAACATAACATTACGCCTGTATTCCCCGAAGGGTTAGGCAGAGGTGTACCTATAGTACACCCAAATTTCGCCAGTCATGTTTAAGTCCCATGTAATAGGGGGCGACATATTGCTACCAACCGGGCACAAATCCAGACAACGGGATGCTACTGAGTTATTCGACCTCATGCTTAGCAGTAGCGTTTTGAGACTACTATACCATCGAGGCAGTCATGTTTAAATGCATTAATACCAGTTATGTAAATGTACGGTCATCAAATGTGATAACTAACCAGGTTCGTCGGATATATTTGAAGTTTAGTAAGAACCCGATGGATATTTTCGAATAAAATTTAACTTAATAAATAGAAAACAAACAACTCATTTATCAAATTAAATTTCATTTGAAAACATCCATAGGTTTCTTACTAAACTTCAACTATATCGGTAACCCTGGTTACTTAACAGTTTTGGTGACTGTATGTAGTACATTCTTGTGAATCTGCTAAGGTCAGCCGCCACGTGGATTTAGCTAGCAGAGTCTGACATAACCCGCTTTCTACAGACCGGTGGAAAAAAAAAACACGCGACTAAGTAGTAACGTTTCGTTAAGTATAACAAGATTTAATTTGAAAGTTAAGGGACATTACCTGTCAAAATAAATTTAAGTCAAATTGCAAACGCCTGCGCTTGAGTCATTTTTGAATTAAATATTCTGAAAGAGTCGCTGTTAGGGTGACCATAAAGATGGTGATTTAGGTGAAAATGTTATACAAAAATACCTGCAGGGTAATTACGTAACACACTAACAGTAGGAATGGGTTTTATTTTGACAGTTCAACAACATTCATTGCTTGATCTATGTTGTTGAGCAGACAAATTTTTCGAACATATGAAGCAATGGATTAGCAATAGGCTTCAAAATTATTCAGATTGTGATAGACATTATGTTACGTAATTAGGGTGCTGGTTGGTCTAGTGGTCCCAAGTGCATGAGGTCTTGGGATCGATTCCCGGGTCGGCCAAAGTGTTATTGGATTTTTCTATCTGGAATTTTTCAGTAGCATCCCGTTGTCTGGATTTGTGCCCGGTTGATGGCGATAGATTCGCCCCCTATTACATGGGACATAATTAAACATAACTGGCAAAATGTGGGTGTACTATAGGTACACCTCTGCTTAGCCCTTCAGGGAATAAAGGCGTGATGCTAAATTTATACTATATTATAATAATGAAAATGTAATTCGAGTTACCTACGTTGCTGCGATACGTTACAAATCTAATTCTGTTATCTCAAGTAAAGAATGTTCATGAAAAAATATTTTATGAAACGTAATTTGCGTATCGCCACTGTTTTGCAATAATTATTTCCAATGATCGCTGTGTTAAACAGAGAAATAATTGTAATTAGTCCACTTCTTTTGATTGGTATATGTACGTACGGTAGCTACGTAAATCATTATTCAATAACACAATATAACTTGACGATAAAGGTATTATTACAACTGTTTTGTTATTTTTGCCGTGATTACGTGACGAAAAGATACAAGATTTGTTTTTTAATAAGTTTTGTAATTTTGCTTTGGAGTTAATAGTTCTTTTTTAAGACAAGAGCAACGCAAAACAAAAAGAAGCAAAAAAATATATATGCGGGGCTGCTTTAGCCAGACTACTAAGTTCATGAAAAAAAGTAAAGACTTTTATAATAGAAAAAACATTACTCTCGTTCTGGAGCACATGGGTAAAAAAACGGTGATCCAGAATTTTCTGGAAATAGATTTTACGAGTTAGACTTTTTAACCCACCGTGGACAAATCTAATTATGATGAAGGAAATCATCGAGAGAACAGATTGATAAAAATGTCTGAAATCATCAAAAGACTATGAGCTAGTGTGGTGGTCAATGCTCGTTGCATCTTAGTATGAGGAGAGGTCTTTGTTCTGCAGAGAGACATGGTTATGTAGATATTTCAATATGAGTAAATATGCCGTGATGATATGCCATCTATACAAAGTCAAATTAAATTAGCTTGTGAAACTCTGCAATCGTGATGGATATCGATATCTGAAAATGACAAAAAATATATGCAACAGAGAATAACACTTAAAAACAAATATGAGTTATTTTTTTGTTTCATGTTGCTTATGTCGAAACCCATCACGTCTATGACGTTTACACAAAACAAAAGATTTTTAAACTGATATTTTCCAAATATGTAACTACACTACCTGTGTTGGTTAAACCACCCTAAAAAATCTTTAGATCAATTATTTTCCTTTTGTTTTAACATGTTTAGAAAGCGATACCCATCACGTCTGTAGTTTTGCTAACTAATTTAACTTGACTCTTTACACGTGGTAAGCTGAGAGTAAAGATAGGTAATAAATATTAATTATGTAGTTCATCAATGTCGATCACAATGGATCGTTCATCATATATTTTACGTTTCCATCCTATTCGTACAGGACTTTCTGTATTTTTTTTTAAATTAATTTTTTAATTTTGCTTTTTATATTTTTATGACTGTGTTTAGTTTAGTTTGTGATTTTCCTGTGCGAGTCACAATACATACTTTTACTAATAATATAATAGTATTAAATAAAATACAATACAATAGATTTATAATTATTAACCTCATATTTGGCATTGTTGATTTTTTCCTCAATAATATATATATATATTTAATAAATGCAGCCGTACATTGTATTACTGATTTTCAATCGTAGTTTCTGGCTTACGTTTCTGCTTTTTTTTACTGTCTTCCTAACCCTTTAAACATATAGCTTTCAATGGAAAATGAGGTAAGTAATTTGATTTTTTAACCAAATTACTTACTTCCTACCTCCTTACCTAAATAATTAATTTAAATATTTAATAAATCGTTACTTAAACATTGAGTGTGATAATCATTGTACCTACAATACCTAAGTACCGAAGGTAGTAACGCATGTACTCAAATAAAGAATAATATTGCCGTCAAATATTATTATTTTAGCTGCCATGATGGTAGACCTAAACTAATTGGAAAGAAAATGCCCGTGTGATGTGACAACAAATATAATTGATGCTCGCAAACACCGCAGTAAAAAGCCAGTGGCAGAAACGCAAAAAAATATAATAAGCCTCAAATTTGGAATTCAATTTGAGGCCTATTATTATTTTTTTGCGTTGCTTTTGTCTTAAAAAAATTGCCGCCGAATATCATTATATTAGTTGTCGTGAAGGTAAAAAAAAACAACAAAAAAGGCTTGTTTGACAGATGAAATTGATGCTTGCAAAAACCTGGGTTAAATTGCCCATTACTAAATGGCAAAATAAGCTTATGATAGGCCGCAAGTAAAATCAAACTAGTGCGTGCCTCAAAGATACTGCGAGCACCTTAAAGTCGGATTGCCAAATCGGTCCTTACATTCGTTTACCGCGTGGTGTCTCTAGTCTTAAGCCCTCGAAAATGAAGTGAAGTGCAGTTGATAAAACGCGCGACTCCTGCGCAGACGCCTCAGTATCACTATAATGGCGCGGGTCCCGATTACGATACTGGTCGTCTCGGCCACAGTTCTGGCCGCAAAACTAGTTACAGGTGCGTAATTGTGAAAAAAATGTGATGTGTCTGTGATTTTTTTTGGCGGGAAAGAGGATCGAGTTTTATTTTAAAATTTTGAGTTTGTATTGGTGATGGTGTGTTTGAAGTTAAGACAGTTACTTTTTCTGAAACTCATAATGTTTTTGAGATTGAGTTTGAGTTATTTTCATCCAGTTCAGTATCGCGAATGACTTAATTTTTATATTAATTAAAAATGACATACCTACTCGTATTTGTATAAATTAAAATTAATTAGCTAGATAGTTTGTCTGTTGTAGGATGCACAAACAAAAAAGTAATCATTGAAAGGAAAAAAGTAATCATTAAAAACAAAAAAGTAATCATTATTTTCTAAGTCTAACCATGACAGAGACTGTAATTCTCTCTATTAATTAGGAAAAACCAAAATCAGAGGATTAAAAAAAAGTACTGATTTAAAAAAATTATCAACAGCATGATTTATTTTGCTGTAAGTTTTCAACAGAGTTAATTATGACGTATAAGCTGTAATATTTTTTTATGCCTTTTTCCAACGTCATGATTTATTTTGCTGTAAGTAAGTCATTAATAGAGTAATGATGTATTAGCTATTGTTTGTTTCGTGTTATAATTATAAAATTATTATCTGTCTGCAAGTACGCAGAAAAATCA
This sequence comes from Dryobotodes eremita, assembly GCA_917490735.1. NCBI lineage: Eukaryota > Metazoa > Arthropoda > Insecta > Lepidoptera > Noctuidae > Dryobotodes > Dryobotodes eremita. Next base: position 18,599,299 of record OU823254.1, read on the forward strand.
GATGTTGTGATAGACTGGTGGGGCTTCCCCGAATCAATAACTTTCACAAGGAGCTCTTCAGCGATCGATTCTTACCATTGTCATTCAGTTAACATTAGGAAATCTTTAAAAAAAACTACTTACAAAAACAAATACTTCATTTTATTTCATTGCTTCATAGGTTTGAGAAATTTGTCCGCTCAACAACATAAATAACGTGGCTGAATTGATTCTCAAAATGAAAGGCATTACGATCGATTGCCATTGTCATATGTGTTACGTAATTACCCTGCTGGTGCTTGAACTTTTGACCGATTAATGACAATAGGTTAACCCAAATATTACACCCATGTGACTTAAGACAAAATTCACAGATCGTAGTTCACAGGTTGTTTTGGCTTTATATTGCTCAAGCAAAGTTAGCGTTTCGTATCAATATATACCTTATTTTTATTCTCGTAATGTTTTTATTCCTATGACCTAATGTGAATAAGAGTTGCATACCAATAAGAGCCTTATTCTTATTTCAATAATGATGACTTTTGCGAAATAACTGGCGAAATTTGGGAATCTTATTCTCCTCTGTCTACAGCTTCGGGCAATATAGGCGTGATGTAATGTTCTGCCCTGCAATTTTCCACGCAGTAGTACATAATTATTTTGTTATAGACAGCGTTAGTTTCGAGTACCATATCGAATCGTCCATGAAAATTACAGTAATGACGAGGATAAATCACAAGTTATCGACAATAGAGCCATAGAGTAGTCAGATAGGAAACGCCGACCTCATCTAGTTTTTAAAATATGATTGACGTGTAAAAGTGTTTGTTCAAACCTACTTATCATTATCATTTAGATGGATTTACGTCAATAATTTATTATGTGAGAATATCTGTTTCGAAGAACAATGATAGCATGCAGTTACTTTTGTTGACGATGTTTCAAATTAGTGCAAACATTAAGTTCCAACGTCGAAAACATCGAAGACCAGTGACATCTAACAACCTCTACTAGGCCATATTATTTTCCGTGGGATTCTCTTGGAATCCTTCCACCTGGGGAGAACGGAGGGTCATTTCGGACTCATTCATACATACAGAGAGCCGTGGTGGCCCAGTGGTATCAGCCCCGACTTACGAATTGTAGGTCGTGGGATCGAACCCAGGCAGGCGCTTTACTTTGTGTAAATAATTTCATCACCACTGCTCTCAAAACGGTGAAGGAAAACATCGTGAGGAAACCGGCATGTCCTAGAACCAAAAATTCGAAGACATGTGACATCTACCAACCCGCACTGGGCCCGCGTGATAGATTACAGCCCATTCCCTCTCAATGAGAGGAGGCCTGTGTCCCAGCAGTGGGAACATTATAGGCTGATTAAGCATTAAGTATACATACATAAACTAACGCCTTCTTTCTGTTATGTAGGTACGTAGGGACACAAGTGAAATTACTGACAGCTAAAAGCAGACTCTTTAATTCTGAGTTTAGAGCAAGGCAGGGATGCAGCCCACGCACACATACACAATGTTGACACACACATTTATAACACTTTCCATAAGGGTAGGCAGTAACTACAGAACGTCACTTGCTACTCCACTACTCCTTAATACTCCTTTTGCTTCGTTTACGTTCATACATCTGGACATACACGCACGCTGGTTTCGAGTAATACGCGCCTGACCTTTCTGAAGAACATCACCAATAAGGTTAGGCACCAGGGGTTGGACTCCTACCGCTAGCATGAATTGGGGGTTCGGGATATACTCCTACATTCGCCATACCCCCGAAACCCACACTAGGCCCACGATATTCTGGGAGGCTTGAATCTCAGCATATGGGAATCGTAGGAATATAATAGGCTGATTAGGAACAATTGTGTTAATATCAATTCTGTAATGAAGCTTAATTTTGGCTGTTGAAAAAAGGAAATTCTGTATCGTATGGTTTTTTTAAGTTGGGGTTGGGAGTTGGGATGAAGTCAACAAAAGTAATAAGTAATCAGGCAGCTGGTACATTGTCATAACTTTGCCTACCTAGCGCAGAGATGATAATCTCTTGTGACTGAATAAAAGAGTTCCGATTTTTTGTTGACGACACCGATTTCTCCGCGATTTCTGGGCCGGTTTACTTGATTCTTTTTATGTCTGTTTCGTAAGTCGTTGGCTAAAAAAACAAATAAATCAAAGACACCCGAAACTTTCGAGAAATTAAAGAAAAAGAGGTATGTAAATGTTTATTTATTTATTGTATTATTTATGTACACGCAGTAAAATAGATACAGATACCGGCATATTAGTATTGAGTACAAAGGTACTGCTTGTTTCTTAAGAAATTTCTTGCAGCACACCTGCGAAAGGAAAAATGAAGTGTATGAGAACAAGAAGAGAAGAATTTGATTTTGTGACGTCGTCAACTAGAATATTAAATATACTTACATAACGGGTGTAAAAAGACACTTAACGAAGCTGAGACTCACTCGAACTCCCCGTTATTGTGATTATTATTTTGTACTGGACCATACCTGGGAACCGTCTGGTTACGGAGATATTGAAAATCAAAATTCCAACTTTTATTGACGTTTTCTTACGAAAACAAGATTTTAATGTTCTAGCACCACTTCGTACCCCCACGACCCCTACAGGGGTCGTGGGGGTACACCGTTGCATGCACCCATACGCACAATGTTTTGCGAGTGTTACATTGCACACTACAGCAAACAGTAAATTTTCACACCAAAAATAAAAGTCGTTTCCCAGCAATTATTTTTGTGCAATGTTATTTAGTTTGATGTACAGAATGCGTAGTTGACGGCAATGTGATGGATCTTTTTACATTCTCTTTAATGCAAAAAAATACATAATTCTAAAATAAATAAACTTGTTATAAATATATAAATTCTCACAGTTAAGAGGAGAGGTCATGCTCTTTTACTCGATATTTGAAATGAGAAAAAGATTTTAAATCTCGAATGCCAGGCGGAATGTTATCCATGATTCAGGAAAATAAGGAAAAGATTGGCAATGTTTTTTTTTTTTTTAAACTTTTTAATGGTGAAGGTCGGGCGAAGCTTAATTGTAGATGGCGTGATCATAGCTAGGTCCCTACTATTTGACATTTCGTTCATTCGTTCCATTTCGTGTTCATTCATGAGTTTGGTTTTATTTCAATATTCCGTTATTTTCGGTGATTTCAATAGTTTTAAATAAAGTATTTGACTTGGAAATTGTCAGAATTTTAAACATTAAATATATCCTCGTAATTACTTTCTTCAAAATGATTCCGACAGAATCTCGAAAACTGTTTAATTTAAAAAAAATCTCTACGAACAGCTTTAAGCCACAATTTTATAATTTTAGGATCTTTCGGGAAAAGGTGGACTCCAATTGCGAAGTACTTAGGAACACAACAACGCGTCATTTTGTCAATAATAAAATAAAATCACCTCACACCTTATATTACTAGCTTGTGTTGGGAACTAGCTACAACAGCGCTATTTTGACGGTTACCTTTTCCATTGATTGCCTTAGGTACAGTCGCCAACACATCAAGTTACCACAAACTGTCAGATATTCTTATTCGATTTTGACCTTAACCATCAACATTTTAAGGATTAAAATCGTTTGGAGAAATTTGACAGTTTCGTGTACCTTGACCTGCTGGCGATTGTACCTATAACTTTTTACGCCTACGGCTGCCTTTCATCTTAGGAAAAGGAATTTAATGAGAAGATGATGATGACGCATGCGTCTTGGTGTAATAGTCGCAAGTGCTACCGTTGAGCATGAGGTCTTGGGTTCGCTGTCCAGGTTGGGCAAAGTGATATTTTGTTTTTCAAAACAAGGCGTGTTATGTTATGTTATGACAATAAGGTGTTAGTGATCTAAAATGAGATTAAGATACCTATGTCCCTATAAATTTTCTTAAGTTACGCGTTTCAATGCCTACTTTCAAATAATTCAATGAACAGATAGCGCTAACGACGCAGAATGCCAAGAACTTGTAAAATTAATTATACAAACTATAATATACTATCGTCTTTTCTAATTACCTTCTGTTGTAAACAATTATAAAATTATCTTGTTATTGATAAAGTAATTAATTGTACCACTTTCTTTCCAGAATGTCTGTATCTAACTTTGTACTTTTCAGCATTAATAATGTAAGTTGGTTAGTGTTAGACGATTTTTGTTCATGACTGTACTTTTAAGGCAGATAACAAATCCGAGCGGAAAACTCGGCTAATGGTACAGTTCGTACAAAACTTTATGACCCCTCTGAACGTAGGCCCGAAAACGAAACCGCGCATGGTACAGTCGAGTGAGAGTGAGAGAGTTCACTCGAACACCTATATTATGTATACTGCGCAGCCACTCGCGTGCAACTTCCGAGAGCTCATAAAGTTCTGCGCGAACTGTACTTGGATTTTTCACTTTGCCTTTTGGTTCTGTATTTGATGGTCAGGATAGGCTATGTCTTTTAGGATTTTAAAAGAGGTTACGTAGAGCTGAATGAATCCGGGGAAGTAGGTATATAATATCACCGTATTTACATACTTTCATATTTCTGCATCATGATTGACATGTACCCGTTTGAATTGTTGGTTGCTGTTGAATTAATTACAAGCCCATGAGACTTTTTTATCTCCGGGTGGCAAGTGCAATGCGAACACAACCGAAGTGTCCTACGTTAACGTTATCGGTCTGTGACTGTTAGGAATTGAAGACCTTTTTACAACCTTATACAGGGTCAAATAAAATTAGCTAGCGAAACTCTACAGACGTGATGGGTAAGTATAGATATCCGAACAGGACAATTTTTTTTTGTGGTCTTCGATCACTGGTGTTGTTGTGTTACTTGAAGTATGAGTTGAGAAAATCACTATTTTTTTGTTTTATCGTGTTAAGATACAGATACCCATCACGTGTGCGAAGTTTACAAAAAGAAAACTGATTTTTTAAACACATTTTTCGAATGATTACACTACCTGCGGTTGATGACCCAAAAAGAAAAACTCGTCATTAATTTCTTTTTTATTTGATCACGTTTAAATATCGATAGCCATCAAGTTTGCGGAATTTCGCTAGCTGATTCAATTTGTCCCTGAATATAGTTGTTTATCAGCCATTATTATTTAACAAGATTTCAACAACTATATGTATTCTGAAGAATTTGGAGAAAAAATTGCCATTATCACCACGTTGGCCGGGTATGATGACACCATAGTTTTCATTACAATGTAATCACAATTGATAATAGCCACAGAATGATTCGAGTTTCAACAAAATGTCACGTTTAGTAGATTTTTGTGGAAAAGCACGTATTTGATAGCGGAAATAGAGAGTTAATCTTTTTTTTTTATCGATCGGTCATCTTTTATTTGTTATCATCTTTCATCATCATTATTATACTGAACTCAAACTCAAAGCATTTATTTCAAATAAACCAATTACAGGCACTTTTGAATTGTCAAGTTCGATAGGACCAATGCCTGCCGGGGTCGCGGATTGTTCGAAAGAGTTACCGTGGCCCTGGCGCACAGGCAACTGAAGGAACACGGGTGTGTTTTAGTCAGTAATAGTCTGACACGCCCTCCCGCTCCGCTCAGAGCAAGAGCGGTCATTTGATGAAATCCCACCCAAAAAAAAAAACAAAGCGGTCGGTTAGCCAGAAAGACGAAACTAATTGCCCATTCCAAAACGTAGTAGGTACCTATGGAGAAGAATGGGCATGAAACTCCACGGACACTCTTCTAGATCAAAATATCGTTACAAAATATTGGTAACATCATTCATGTGGAAATTATGCATGTGAGAACGATTTAGAAAGACGTGCACGTTAAAAGAATCCATAATAAAAAAATAAACACAAAACATTAACAATTCAGAAATTAAAATAAGCTGTGGCAGCTAAGAGATGACCAGTCAGTCCCTACTGACGGCGCCCGTTCACGTGTAGGTCACATTGTGACCGTTAAAAGAAAAATAGTGCCTCGGCTTTGCCTGACTGCCTTAATGGTCCAATGGTTGCAAGCGCTACTCCTGAGCAAGAGATCCTCCTGGGTTCGATGCCCAGATCCATCAAGAATTTATCAGTAGCCGCACGGAGTCTGGACTTCCAGACACCGTTGATGGCAATAGGCTTGGCCCTTATTCAAAGAGACTTAAACGTAACTGGCGAAATGTGGGTGTACTATAGGTACACCTCTGTCTAACCCTTCGGGGATTACAAGTATGATGATATATCTATGTTAAAAGATAAAATAATGAAATATAATTTAGTGCTAGTTTTGTTGTTTTTTGCAGTCGGATTAACTTGGTCTGATTATGTAGAAACTATGTTTTTACATAATAAAAATCGATAAAACGAGATTGATTATCTAATTTTAATCTTATAATCAAAGAATAAATAGAATTACCTTTCGATGTCGGTATGTTATGTTGTAATAGGTTGCATTTGCATGTAACATTACTATGTAACACAATGCTAATTGATTATTTTAGAGTTGTGATTCAAAAATAATCAATTAGTATATGCCATAATCAATCATCAATAAAATTAACAGAGTATGGTGTATACAAGGTTTTTTTTAATAAAAACATCCATTTTATCATCCTATATATAAATAATCCTAATCCAGCACCCTAATTACGAAAGACACTATCTATCACAATCTGAATCATTTTGAAGCTTGCTAATCCATTGCTTCATATGTTCGAAAAATTTGTCGGCTCAACAACGTAAATAACGCTATGAATGTTGTTGAACTGTCAAAATGAAACCAATTCCTACTGTTAGTGTGTTACTTAATTACCCTGCGGAACTACGCTACGCATAATATTTCACACTTTATTTATTTATTTATGCAAACCAGTGACAATTTGTATGATTATCTGACAGTGACAAACAAGTGTAGGAAGGTACTCTCAATTTCAACAATTGACTAGATCATAACATGTTTCTATAGTAAATTAACTTTTGACATAATTCAAACCAATTCGACAGGTTTCAAGCGGAACTGTAAAAACCTTCTTTGACTGATTGAAGGTTTTTACTGTTTCGCTTGAAACCTGTCGAATTGGTTTGAATAGATTGTAAAATGTATAAGTTATAGTGTGACCGATACCGCTGTACCGCGCCTTAGGTATGTGCGCGGCGAGACGGGGGGGCAGTGCAGGGCGCTCATTTGTCAACGCTCACGGCGTCCCGCCCCCCGCCTCGCCGCGCATACCTAAGGCGCGGTACAGCGGTATATCGGTCAGCCTATAGTAAATATATTTTTTTCTCTGGTTTTTCTTTCTCCTTTTCATATATTTTCTAATGCGACAGAAATAATTAAAAAAAAATAGGCACAAAGCAAATATTTCTTCTGTTATTAACTTAGTAAGTAAACAAAAACATGCACAAGGCTAACATAAATAATCACATTATACAGTTACACATTACAATTTAAGTGTGACAGAATAAATTAAAACTTGGTAAACGTGTAAGCCACACCAATGCCCGCGAAATAATTGTTTACAGATAGTTTAAAGGCTCGAGCACACTGGCGTGACGCGACGCCCGACACAAAGGCACCGCGTGTCGCGCGACGAGCGGTGCCTTTGTGGAGCGCTGTCGCGTCGCGCCTGTCTGTGGAAGCCTTTATGCGTGCGATAATATACAGAAAAGTAAGAAGTATACCTACGTATTTTTGGAATAATAGTTATTAGATAGCTATTTTAAAGATTCAGTAGTTTGAACTCAAAGTGTGTAAGCGCGAAAATATACAATGCGATTAAGATCCACTTGCACCGCCAATCACTAACCTTGTTTAGCGCTAAACGAGTTTTAAACAATTTTGTTCCTGTCATCTTCAAACATTTGTCACAAATAAAATTATGTTTTAAACTCGTTTAGTGCTAAACGTGTTTAGTGATTGGCGGTGCAAGTGAGCCTTAGTTAGTGTTTGCTAAACGCATCTACATTGCGTCGGGTAGGTGCCCGTGCACCAGCGTGGGTTCTGCACCTTGCAGTGTGGAACAGCCTGGAAACACGCGCCTCTCGACGCAATGCGTAATAAACAAATGCGTAATAAATAATTAACAATATTACTTACCCTTTTTTTTTGGGTGGGAAATCATCAAATGACTTCTACCGCTTTGGGCGGAGGGGAGGGCGTATCAGACTCTTAGTGACTAAAACCCACCCGTGTTCCTTCAGTTGCCTGTGCGCCAGGGCCACGGTAACTCTTTCAAACAATCCGCGACCCCGGCAGACATCGGCCCTATCGGCCGTCAATGGTGCTGACATCTCTTTGAGGCGCGCGTGGAACCCGACGCGCTGTCGACCCAGGCCTAGTCCTTACCGGACGGCGAGCTGCCCACTGCTCGCCGTCCGCAAGCCTATATTACCTACCTAAGCTTGTTTTATTTCATCAATTAGGATTTTGGAAAATATTTCCATTAATTTATTACGTAGTCTGTGACATATTGTATTATGGCGCCAATAGTTATGGTGCTTGTAGGTTCAAGCTAAAAGCGCATCAAACGCACGACTTTAACATAAACGCAAAATGTACGTGCCGCACGCGCCAAATGAGTGGGATACATGAGCCAAATGAGCGGGATACATTCGCGGTGTACCTACGTACACGATGCAAATATTTTCAGTGGTGGTACATGTAGTATCAGTGCGCTTTCTGAGATAGATAGATAGATAGATCTGGCGTCAACCAGTAATTGTTGTTTTTATTTGCCGCTGGGGAGTTTAGGGGTGGATGTTGCCACCAGACAACCTTTAAGGCATTGCTCAAATGTAGGACACCTTAAAACACTCAGTTTTTTGTTGCACAGTTAGGGTGTATTTGTACATATTACAAGCAAGTTTTTTTTTTGTGTATTGTCAAATGCTCAAAGAAAGGACTTATTCAATAATCCTAATCCTAACTATCCTAACTTCCTAACTAATATAACTAATATAACTATATAAATGCGAAAGTAAGTTTGTTTGTTACTTTTTCACGCGTAAACCACTGAACCGATCATCCTGAAATTTTGCATATACGTTGTCAGATATACAGAAACGGACATAGGGTACCTACCTTTCATCCCGAAAAAAAGTACTGTTCCCGAGAAAAACAACAATAACGTTCTTATGATAATAGATGGCGCCACGTGTCTTCCGATCATGATTTAATTATAACCCAAATTGATAGTCAAAGTCTAAATTAACGAGAGCGAAGCCGCGGGCAAAAGCTAGTAACTCATAAAAATAAAAAAGTATCATGATAAAAAAAACGTAAAACAGAGCTGATTTGCTTTTTACCGTCGCATAATTCTCAAAATTTTGAGCGTAAGCTATCATATTTTATGTAATGATAATATAGGGAATTCGATCAAGTAAAGAAATACCTAAAAAATATGCCACAGAGCTACCCATTTTTTTTTTTATTTAATTAAAACTGCATTATTTGGTGGTGATTGGATTCAACTAACATCAAACACATCGCTGTTTTGAACCTTAGGTATTTGTTACCGCGATGCGCTACTGTCAATTACTTAAAAAATTACTTCTTACCGCGCCTTAAATTTATTGTGAGCATTATAAGATTAAAATGCATTGATTGACATGATATTATCTTTATCAAAAGCCGTTGTTAAAACACAATTATTTTAATACACTTTATCAGTTAAAACATCGTTCCCCACCACAAACCCGCGACCTCAGCTTATTTGCGTCCATTTGCCGCTTGTTTTCCGGTCCATATGAATCATATGTAACTTATTCCTGTCAGTTATCAGTTCCCCGAGCTACATGAACCAACCATTACCTAACAAACATTAGTTTTTAACGAAAATACTGCAAAACAAGAGCAAATAGATTTATTCATGGGTCAAATAATGAAATTAAACTAAAATTTTTACAGGAGATGTGACGGCATCGGTACCAAAACCGAAAAAAGTCCTGGATACCTTCATGAATCCAGCGTACATACCGGCAGAAGAAAAGCATCAGTCGTTCTGGAAGAAGTCGGCTGCCCAGACCCTGAAAGCCAAGCTCGAAGAGAAACCAAACACGAACAAAGCGAAAAATGGAATCTTGTTCATCGGAGACGGGATGTCGTTGGCTACTGTCATGGCTGCCAGAACATTTTCTGGTCAACTTGAGCAGAGTCTCGGTGAGGAATCAGTGTTGGATTTTGAAACGTTTCCTGTCAGTGGATTGGCCAGGGTGAGCATTAATTATTTGTTTATTAAATTCAACTTAACAATAAAATAGCTATAGATTATTATATATCCGGATATCAATGCAAGTTATTTCTCTCGAAGATTGTGACCACTCCGCAATAGCTTAGGACGCCAGTCAAGTGGTATCAATTGGTCGTTTTAATTGAAACTTTGGCCAATCTTAAAGGCTACTTATTGTGTAACATTTACGATGCATTTTAAACTAGCCATAATTATAAATGCTTGGTAAATACTGTCGACCCTTGTAATATACTGTCGACCCTTGTAATTTTCACGCCAATGCGGAGAACAGGCATAATTTTACATAAAATTGTAAGTTAGCATAATCAGCCAATAATGTTCCCACTGCTGGGACACAGGCCTCCTCTTTCTGTGCGGAGTGAGATAATCCACCACGCGTGTCTAGTGCGGTGGATGTCACATGTCTTTGAATTTTTGAGAGCAGTGGTATAGAAAAGTTAATTTCAATCATAATAATAATACTATCTAAGAATTTCTCTATTTGTAAAGCGTACAAAAACAAAATAAGGAAGGAAGCGAGCCAAAGTACAATTGCTTCCATATATATTGTCCAAAATCGTTGAACCTACAAAAAAAGATCAATTTGTTCAATGAAGCGTGGTCGAAAACCACGAAGAAGTACTTCGAACAAACCGCTTTAGTACGTGTCTGTACAATGATGACAATAATTTGTTTTAGTTCTAGATTCCGCCTATGTGGAAATGTTAAGGTTGCCGCAGATGAGCGCGACGCGACACTGGTTGAACACAAACTTCATGGAAATTGTTCTTCCAGAATCACGTCGCGCCTGTCTGGGGTAGCTTTTAAATATTTGTAAGCCGACCACAGTCCCTTATTCCGTCAGTCTTACGCCTGCTTGCACCATAGATCACTAAACACGTTTAGCGCTAAACAAATTAAACTAGTTCTGTTTCTGTCAATCGTTTGAAGATGACAACGACAGAATGATGTTTTTAAATATGTTTATCGTTAAAAATATTTATTTGTGATTTGTAGTGCCAACGGGGCCATAATGTGGTCATTATTTAAATTAAAACTTTTTGGGTTGTTAAGAAAAACGCCCAAAAGCCATTAAACAAAAAAAAAAACTCATTCGGTATTTGAAAACATTTAGAAATGATACAGCAAACAAAAGTCAAAGTCAAAGTCAAACTCAAATCATTTATTTCAAATAGGTACATACAAGGCACTATTGAACGTCAAAATTTACAAAAAAATAGAATTGATTCCAGTTACCCCTTCCAAAAGGTAGTTTCGTATGGAGAAGAATGGGCAAGAAACTCCACCGTTACTCTTTTAAAATGTTTTACAATATTATGTAAGTTCACATTCATTATGTAATCATATGTGACGACGATGCACCTAGAATAAAATTACTATACCAAAATAGGTAAAAAGAATTAAATATAATGCACAGGCAGGTAAATTAATTATGTGGTAGATACATGGTGCTCACATATTTACAAATATTGAAAAGTAGATGATGTTTCCAAAATTTTAACAAGTAATAATTTAGTGTGTGAGTTAAAGTAGATAAGTACATAATGTAACAATCAATGTCATAAAAATTATAAATTATACAATTAAATTAGCAACCAGCTTGATTTTGTCTACACTCTAGATTGTCCTATGGAGCAGGACCAGCATGTTTCCAAGCATTCTTATTTAGGATATAATCCTCTAATTTGTAATATGCTTATTTACAAAGTGTACTTTTTATATGAGTTTTAAATTTTCTTTCATTTAATTGCAATATAACACAAGGTATTTAACCCGTAGTTATCACACGCCCTGAAACTGTGGGCTATACAGCATGTATCAGAAAGGTGTGGTTAAGTGTGGTACAGTCCATTAAATTCAACAAGTTTCTCCATAGGACCAACATTGTAATCGCGAAAAAATTAAATGTCCAGAACTTCAATACCTACTCGACCCAAATGTATGGGACGGTTGATTATTTTTCGCAATTGCGATGTTGGTCCTATAGACTACTTGGGCTACTTAGGCTACTTGGGCTTGGGACTACTTGGTTCGCACGATCTCCTACGAGGCGGCTTGTGCACTGGCCGGATCCCCGCCCTGGGACCTGGAGGCGAAGGTGCTCGCGTCACTGTACCGGTGGCGCGAGGAAGAGCGGGCGCGGGGCGAACGACCGATGCAGCGACAAATGGAGCAGCGTCGGTCGCAGCTCCGCGAGGTCCTTGTGGCGGAATGGCGGTACAGGCTCTCACGCCCTACCGCCGGCCTCGTCACCATCGAGGCGGTCCGGCCGGTGCTCGACCACTGGCTCGGGTGACGCAGGTGCTCTCGGGGCACGGTTGCTTCGGGAAGTACCTGTGTCGCATAAACAGGGAGCCGGACGCCCGGTGTCACCACTGCGTCGACTGTCGGGAGGACACGGCGCGGCATACGCTGGCAGAGTGTGCCGCTTGGGAGGAGCCGCGCCGTGCCCTCATCTCAGGAGTAGGCAGTGACCTCTCGCTGCCGGCCGTTGTGAATGCGATGGTCGGCGGCGAGGAGTCCTGGGACGCGGTGGTATCCTTCTGCGAAACAGTCATCTCGCAGAAGGAAGCTGAGGAAAGGGAGCGAGAGATCTCATCCTCTCACCCGGCCCGCAGCAGGCGCACCGGGCGTCGGCGGAGGGCGGACAACGCCCTCTTCCAGCCCCCCTAAAGGGGTCCAGGGGCGACGGACTCGGGGACGTCCGTCGCCCCCCATACATCAGGACCCGAGGTGGCGGCGCGTAGTGTTCCACGCGCGCCCCTCTTAGACGTCGCGGGGGGAGTCAAACACCTCACTCCCCCCGCTCGACCGGACGGGGCCCGCAGAGGCGGGCCGGCACCGGCCGGGGGTTGCGGAAGATTTGTACGTTCCCGCGACCCCCGGCGTAGGTGTGAGACGGAACACCGGGGTGGTTTTTAGTCAGTAAGAGTCTGACAGACCCCTCCGCCCCCCCAGGGCGGGGGACATCCATGAGGATTTTCCACCCCGGAATAAAAAAAAAAAAAAAAAATAAATGGGACTACTTGGTGTACTTGGGTTATTGGGTTACTGACGATTTGAATGATAATAAGGACGTTGACAGGAAACGTTGATCGCTATCGGTACGCTGCAACATGCTGGCCCGCAGGTTTGCGCGATGTACAGAGGCGGTCAAGATTACTTTGTTTAAATCTTTTTGATCGTCATTTTACACGTGCAGCCTGTGGACTAGTTATAGTTTGCGTGCATATAGCGATCTACGTGTCCAGTATAATAACGCACTCAGGATACTGTTGAGACTGCCATGGCGAGGTAGCGCGTCAAAGATGTTTGCGGAAAGGCATATAGATGGTTTTGCGGCCATCATACGTAAAAGAAGCGCTTCTCTGCTTGCTCGTCTTCGTAGCCGTACCAACAGTATCTTGAGTTTATTCACTGATAGATGAGAGTCTCCAATGCTGTGACATTGGATGAAACTCCACAATAAATGAAACGTGTATGTCTACTAACACTAGTTTTTAAGACCATTGTTACTAACATTCTGGGCGTAGCCTAAATTAAATGCTATAATAATATAATAATAATAACCCCACCGCTGTATCTCTACATTGACGTCGTGGTGGGGCTTGCCCCCGACCGCTGTATCTCTACGTTGACGTCGTGGTGGGGCTTACCCCCCACCGCTGTATCTCTACGTTGACGTCGTGGAGGGGCTTGCGCACCATCGCTGTATCTCTACGTTGACGTCGTGGTGGGGCTTGCGCACCATCGCTGTATCTCTACGTTGACGTCGTGGTGGGGCTTGCGCGCTCCTGAAGTCTAGGTCTGTACTGGTAGAGTTTACTTTGCCAATACAGGTCTAGGGAGAGGAGCCAGACCAAGAGAGATACAGAAACCCGCAGAGCAGTATGTGGCGAGCTGTTGGGCAGTAGCGACCCCACGGAACCCTATCTCCTGGGAAAAGTCTTGTTCCTCACCGCTGGCTTGCCTTTATGGGCCGGCTGGAGTGGAGATTCGCAAGAGCAAACGTGCTCTGAGGAAGGAAGTATTTCAGTAAGTGCTGGTAGGGATCTTGACCATCTTCCGAGCTTTGGGATTGTTCTGATAGCCGTGGAATACCTCTCCACTCCTCAAGCACCTCAAGAAGTGTTGCCGCTTAGTCGCTATGTCACTATGTGCTAGCGACGGTTTCCGGGGGCCCATTATTGAGTGTGCAATTCACCCCTTGCCATTTTATCCGTGTATATATAAAACATAGATCAGGCAGGGGTCATAGTCCTTCCATAGTTCTAGGTAACTAGTCCACTCTAGGCACCCAAACCCATAGTCCAATATCTTTTTATTCCATATCCCGCAATAGTCCAACATAAACCGGGGGTTGTCCTTGAGTGCACTTGCACAGTGCATACAGGGATAATCGCCGGCTTGTGCTTCACTTCCTTTATTTATAGATTTTAGCGGGCCTCTGCGGGTTGGTTTCGGCCCCTCTTGTGCCTACCAAAGTTCCGGGACCCTATGCTCCCGAGATATGCGAAAAGCTTAAAAATAAATAATAATAATAGAGAAAGTGGTTCAGTTTGATGTTCTGTACCTCACCCGTAAGGTGGATCCTCAGCTGTAGCTCGCCAAATTCAAATTTTCTTTCATTTTTTTCCAAATTGCAGCTCTGTTTAATACTCAATACTCAATTCTTTATTGCATTTCATATTTATTACATAAATGGTCTAACAAAGTAAAAGATCAATATGGACCCTGTCCACTGTTACACCTAAGAATTTTTATATGGAAATTCTAATGTGGAACAAATTTCCAAAGTTTGACGATTGATATGAAATTGATGATTATTATTCAGTAAATATATCATTCCTACAGTCGCGAATCGCATTTTGATCAACATAATTATACCTATAGCTGAGGATTCACTATGAATATGACCATACCTTTCCGATACATCCTGTATAGCACAATTTTGAACACGCACATAAAGTATGAATAAATTTTATTTTTCCATGCAATTAGTGACGTTTATCGATCGTTTTTGCGTTAAAAATTTCAAGTATGCATTTATACTTGTTTTTCTTGTATGTTTATCTAGAACATCAAATTCTTAGAAATCGATTAAAATAGAATAATTATGTATGATATTCTTAAAAATTAAATGCATACACAGATATCTCTAAAATTCTCAGTAACACGTACCTGCACGAGTAGAGATTGTTGTTCTTGTTACGTACTTAGATACCATGCTTAGTTAAAGGTAAATACTTTATATCTTTATTTAACACTTACATATCCATACTAATATTATAAATTCGAAAGTAACTCTGTCTGTATGTTAACTTTTTGCGCCTTAACCACTGAACAGATTTCTATAAAATTTGGCGAGGAGATAGATAGCATCCTGAGGAAGGACATAGGCTTTTTATCCAAGTAGCACGTTTTTATAAGATAATTTCCAACACCCACGCGGGCGGAGCCACGGGCAGAAACTAGTAAGCTATAAAATGTGTATTTGAATGTGATTAAACGGTGATGTACTGTCAAACGGGGTTAATAGGAATGCAGGGGTGAATCGAGACGAATTGAGAATCTCCTCCTTTTTTTTTTAAGTTGGTTAAAAAGGGAGTTTAACATGGAAATATATAGTTTGTTGCCAAAAGGACTAAGTGTTTACTGTATGTTATGATTGAAGACTAAGTGCACTTGTCGTGTTTGTGCATTTGGTAACCACAAGTAAAGCGCGAGTCGCTTCGAGCCATAAAAATACTGTAGGTATGGGTGCGTAATGTGCATATTTTTTTTAATAAAAAAATTATAAAAAATATCACAATTAATATCGAACCTAGACCCCAATGCGCACCAGTGAATACTAGAACACACAGCACGTTCTAATTCAAACAAATCAACAATACAATGTTTACGTGTGCAGTGTGCTAGTAACGCGCTTGACCGCGCATGCGCTCTGTGTCACGTTCAAGGAGAGCTGCGCACGCTTCGAGGCTGCGCGTACCACGTCTGACGTCACGCTCTCTTCCGATTCCGTACCGTACCGATTTTGATGAAAGATAGCTTCCAAACAGACAAGCGAATACGAATAAAGTTTTAATTTAATAAAGTTCTAAATTAATTATTTTTGGATAAATTCTCGGGCTTAATAAAAAACTGATTGAATTTCTGACCGTTGGAAATTCATAAAACATATCCGATTCGTAAAAAAAACGAAACAAATTCCAATACAACAGTGGCGTATATGACATACATATTCCTCTACATATCATTTGGATACAATGACATGACAAAATGTTGTTCTTTTTCCTCGTATCAGATTTATGGATTTCATTGACAAACTTTTTTATCAGCCCCTTGAGAGATTTGTGCCTAAAGTCACCTTATTTTTTATTTTATTTTGGGTGGGATATCATCAAATGACCTCTCCCGCTCTGGGCGGAGCGGAAGGGCGTGTCAGAGTCTTACTGACTAAAACCCACCCGTGTTCCTTCAGTTGCCTATGCGCCAGGGCCACGTTAACTCTTTCGAACAATCCGCCTAAAGTCATCCTGTATTTTATATTTACGTTTCTAGCAAAACATTTATTAATCTAGTAACGGCATAATAATAGCACTCCTGGGTTGACGCGGTCACAGATTCTGACAAGTGATAAACAAATGTGTAAGTAAGGGGTATAAGCGAGTGAAGTTATCCGGAAACGAACCGGGGTTATCGACATAGCTTGCAGAGATATCAAGCTGAAATGGCAATGGGCTGGCCATGTTTATCGAAGAACCGATGGCAGGGAGAACAGACGAGTCCTGTAGTCGTACTATGACGTGTTAATACCATCGTGGTTCCATTGCGAAAAAGGGATAGTACTATCGGTCATATATAGCTCCGTCTCTCTTTCTCGCTGGAACAATGATGGCTTTAACACATCATAGTACGGCCGCTGGAGCGGAGACCGCGTATCGACAAGCGTAGTTTGGGACGCCACCCAGATACATGGACCGATGACTTTAAAAAGGTGGCTGGGACAGACTGAATGCGGAAGACGGTGGACAGAGTGTTGTGGCGCAGTCTGGGAGAGGCCTATGTCCAGCAGTGGACTCCAACAGACTAGGGTGACTGAGTTAATTGAAAGCATATGAATTCATTCTGTATACATCATGTAGGAATGTCTTTTTCGCAATGCCTAGTCTCGGTCGAATAAGAGCGCGTCTACAGTATTGTCAAGTCAAGTGACATGCATAATTTTGAACAATGTGAGGAAGGAAGCGTACGGTATTATTTTCACGGCAATTAAATCATTGTTAGGCCCACAGTGTACCTGCACACAAGGTTACAGGAAAGCGAAACAGTCTGAGGTGAAAATAAATTGCGTTCATTAAAATTTCCGGCTGCTTACAAATCTTTACACACATAATACCCAACTTACTATTTTTTTTGGTGCTTTATTCTCGATTATTTATAGTTTAATTAAAAGAAAACTACAAATAATATTAATAGTATGTACAACTAAATAACAATAAATAAAAATAAAAAAAGAAAGAAGGAAAAGAATCATAGGGCATAAAAAAATTCGTCCGCATCGCTGTCGACAGGAAAAGTGCCCAAAAGGCTGGCAGCATTGCCACGTTGTATAGCGATGCTGATTCTTTGGCCAAAAAATAGGCCAGCCCTAATAATAGGTCTTTACCTATGAAATTGCCGTTTTGTATGAAAAAATTTAAACGAATTTTTTTCATGAATTTTTTATTTGTATTAATCGAAGTAATCACCCATGCAATCAATGCATCTTTGCCATCGCAGTGGCAGTTTATTGATGCCCTTCTTAAAGAAATCAGCTGGACAGGAGGCAACAAATTCTTCAAAGGCATTTTGTACTGCCTCTCGGGTATTAAATTTTTTTCCCGCCAAGAAGTTATCCAAATTCTGGAAAAAGTAGTAGTCTGTAGGCGCAAGGTCTGGTGAGTAGGGCGGATGACGGAGAGCTTCCAACCCCAGTTCTTGCAACTTGGAGACCGTCTGCTGTGCAGTATGAGGTCGCGCGTTGTCGTGCAGGAGCAGCGGAGACGAGCGATTGACCAATGCTGGTTGGAGATGCGCCAGCTTCTCCATCATTGTGTTCAGTTCTTCACAGTACACATCTGCAGTAATGCTCACCCCGTTTGGTAAGAAGCTGTGATGAATCACACCGGCGCTAGACCACCAAACAGTGACCATCACTTTTCTAGGGGTAAGTTTTCGTTTAGGGCATTGTTTAGGTGCTGAACCAGGATCCAACCAACTTGCTGAGCGCTTACGGTTATCAAACAGAATCCATTTTTCATCGCAGGTAACAATGCGGTTCAAAATTCCTTCATTTGTGTGTCTGTTGAGCAGTGCAAGGCACGTCTCGACGCGTACTTCGCGCTGGCGATCATTGAGTTCGTGGGGCACCCATTTGTCAAGCTTTTTTACCTTGCCAATTTGACGCAAATGGACCAATATTGTTTTGACGCTAACGTCGAAAGCTGCTGCTAATTCAGCCGTAGATTGTGTATCATCAGCTTCCACAATCGCCTTTAATTCGTCATTGTCGACCAAAGTCTTCGGACGACCGCGAGGTTCATTTTTCAGGTCGAAATTTCCAGAACGGAAGCGAGCAAACCAATAACAGGTGGTGCGTTGGTTTGTAGAGTTAGCTCCGTAAACGTCGTTGATGTTGCGTGCCGCTTGTGCCGCGTTGCTGCCACGACGGTACTCATATTCCATAATTACTCGAATTTTTAACGTATCCATGATGACGAAAAAGATTGAAATGCGATGAAAATGTAACACTAATCAATAAAGAAATGACTACTTTTAGAAAAAAAAATCCATGTTTTTAAAATAAAATTAATTTGAAATTAGAATTCATAGCCAAACAAAAATTATTTTGATTTGAAATGGCCAGTACTGCAGAACGGCAATTTCATAGGTAAAGACCTAATATTTAATAAATTATTTTAAAACGAATACAGGGTGATCCGAGAATCCATGGAAAAAAAAATCCTATTGATTGATAAAAGTAGTATAGAAATAACAATACAAATCTGAAACTATTAGAGATAGAGGTTCGAAAGAACTATTTCATTGATCTAGAGTTAAGAAAAACAGCAGTCAAAGATTTTCAGTTTCAGATTTTCTGAACGGATGCATCCGTAGTTTCAGATTTGTATCGTTATTTCTATACTTTTATCAATCAATAGGATTTTTGTTTCTTATTATGAAATTCGCCGCTTGGTGGAGTTGAAGGAGTGGCTTCAAAATTATCACAGGTTTTGAAAATCTGATAAAGCCATCTGGCCAGTAGATAAACCTCAGAATATTTTTTAAGCTGATGTCATTGATTGGCTAAAAAGACTGGAGGCTGGGAATTTGCCGTTTTCCTATATTGTGTTACCCAGTTGATGGGTTTTGTAGGTCAGATGGCTGTCGCTCCATGTAAAACAGTGATATTCAGCTGCATCCATTTAGACCGGAAGCTGGCCTCGATTTGGTTGCGAAAATGCTACGCTGAAGATTATGTTTAACCTTGTATACTTTTTTTTTACTTAGCCTAGACTGTTCCACTACTGGACAAAGGCCTTCCCCAAGTCCTTTCTGGAACTCTTTTCCCGCGCCACCTCAAACCAACCCTGACGTTACGCATCCAGGTCATCTCGCTACCGAAAATGCATGCACTGACTGGACAGGTCCACTCAATCTATATGGTTCTTTCCTCAAAATACCATTTCAGACACCAATCTACATATCCTTCACATGATCTGACCAAGATTATGTCAGGACTTTACATGAGACTGTGACCTCTGAGTTTGTTTCGGCCTTTCTCCTCAGAGTAGTCAGATAGGAAACCTCAAACCTCATCTAGGTTAATAAATATGATTGTTGTGTTAAAGTGTTTGTACAAATCTACTTACGGAAATAAAATTATTTATCATTTATCATCTCTATCTGGCTCTGTATACTAACAAAGTATTATACAAATTTTCAGACGTACTGCTTAGACGCACAAGTACCGGATTCGGCGTGCACAGCCACAGCGTATTTGACCGGTGTGAAGACCAAATATGGCGTCATCGGTCTTGATGGCAACGTCACCCGAGCATCCTGCCAATCGCAGCTTCACGAACCGAACTGGACGCCTTCTATTGGACAATGGGCTTTTGATCATGGACTTGATGTTGGTTAGTTTTTTCTTCATTTATTTGAAAACCGAGCTTCTATTTTCAGATTGACTTGACTTATACCGGCTATCATTCATAAATATTTGACAATAGTTACGGTTAGTCAACGTCCGCAAGTCTTTCCAAGGGCCGCCAAGGGGTCTCGTGTTACCCAGTAACTGGGTTGTGGAGGTCAGATAGGCAGTCGCTCCATGTAAAATACTGGTATTCAGCTGCATCAGGTTAGACTGGAGGCTGACCCCAACATATTCGGGAAAAGGCTAGGCTGATGATGATCTTGAAAGCCCAGAAAGATAAAGAATCTAACATTTAGAAAGTTGGCAACATCGCAAATAATAGCTGTCAAGTATTTCGCTTTTTTGATTAATTTGTCAATTTTGAACAAATTGTGAACAAATATCGCTCTATAAGTAGTGCAGTAAGTATTCTTATTCAGTTGCAAAAATAAGTACAGTCAGTGATCAACATTTTCTAACCCCCCTTGATTAATAATTAACTTAATTACATATTAACATAATTAACATAACTGCACTCCTGCCTGGGTCGCGGATTGTTCGAAAGAGTTACCGTGGCCCTGGCGCACAGGCAACTGAAGGAACACGGGTGGGTTTTAGTCAGTAAGTGTCTGACACGCCCTTCCGCTCCGCCCAGAGCGGGAGAGGTCATTTGATGAATTCCCATCCAAAAAAAAAAAAAGGCATAACTGCACTCGTAATTAAGCATCTTTTTCCCATTACATCGAATATAATATTTAGTTTTAGATGTAAATGCTTTTTTTACACATAAAACCTAACTATTGTTATGTTATTATTATTACATAAGTATCATGAGCACAATATTTTTTTGGGCTACGCCAGGTAATGTGCACAAATTGAGATGAGCAATTGATTGAATGATTGTGATTGATTGAGCAGCATATGTAGATGCAATATTGTAAAGGGAGTTTATTAATTCTTTATGGGTATTTTCTATAAGTAGGTCTATCTACCTAGTAACTGAAAAAAAGGCTAACCGTCGGTTTAAAAAAGATCATCAATTAGGTAGGTTTAGTAGAGATAAGTACCTAAACTGTACGGTTACACGTAAGGAATTTGTGTCATTTTCATACAAAACGATATCTCAGATAAGCGATAGGCCATTCTCTCAGATCGATTGTCACCGGGAATAGATCACAAAGGCACACAGGGCGTTTTGTATACGCGCATTCCATGCAACGCGCGTCGACGGCGCGTTTTCTGCCCTGAATCGACGCGAACAAAAAATTTTTTACAAGAAAAAACAACTGACTTCCAAGAAAAACACAAAAATGTGAAAAATAACTTTAATTTCGGAAGATTGTGTCTTTGGTTTTGTATTTTCGTTTTTGCCACCGATTTCCGAAAATAAAGTTATTTTTCACTTTTTATTAGTGTTTTGTTTGGAAGTCGGTTGTTTTTTTTTTGTAAAAACGTTTTTATTTTACACTTTTTTGTGGTGGTACCTACCCTACACAAATTCGTATACTACTACTTGTATGTAAATAACAGTGATACGAAGTTATTAAATCATCTATCTTAGTGGAAAAAATACGAATTATTAAGAATAACTCAAAAACTGCGGGTCAGATGTTGCTCAAATTTATATGGGACCAGAAGCACCAGCAATAAAAAAAAAAATAATCATTAAAATCGGTTCACCTATAAAAAAGTTCTCAGGTAACACACATAAAAAATATAAAAATATACAGTCGAATTGAGAACCTCCTCCTTTTTATGAAGTCGGTTAAAAATGGTCATGAGCTGAGACCCTAACTCAAGTACGTAGAATTTTATTATCTTTTTAATAAAAGTTTTTTGGCTGGTGATGACGCATAAATTGATTTTAACACCACACTCTTACGTCAAATCATGAATGATAGACAAAAATGGCACAATCGGTGATTAGTTAAGACAATAGCTGCCATTAGTTGTATGACTGCGTTTTATTAGATTCGTGACGGTGACATGCTCACACGTCGTTAATAAATGTATTGTGATCATCAAATTAATAGTTAGATAACTATTAATTTGATGATCACTATACATTTCCTAAAAATACTTGTCCTAAAATTTCCACCGACAGCTTAAAATTGGGAACATTTGCATCCTTCCAGGTCGTGATGTTTAAATACACAAAAAACAAAACAAACGCAAAGAAAAATTGTAGAAATATTATGTGGATCGTACAAGCAGCGCCATCTATTCAATATGAGTAGAACTCAATGTTAAGTCTATTGTCTTTAATTTTATTGTCGCAGACTAGATGTCACTGTCAACACCGTTTATTACATTTTAATGTTTTTTATTTTAACTTCAGTGCTCTAGGCTTCACGTAAGTGAAAGTATTATAACAGGGCCAGTAAAACTTATTGAACTACTTACAGTATCTATCATAAAAATAGAACTGATTTCACAATCACGAACTGACGCCAATTTAACGTACAAAAGTTTATTCCAAAAAATTACATCCTTTGTTTATATTTTAATTTATACAATAATGATCGTGTTAATCACTTTCTACTGGGTAATAATCAATTTGTTATTTTGTTCACTAAATAATTTTGGACACTTAGATAATAATTATATTGTTTATTACAATAATAAAATAATCTTACTAATCTTAGTTTTTACTACTAAATTTGATGTCTTTCAACATTAACAATACCAAGTATTCTAATGAATGTTCAGATTTCAATAAGGTACCTACCTAGGAACCTGAGTTTCTATAAGAGCACATATATTTGAAAATAGTTTTAAAAAAAAGTAAGTTAGTTATTATGTTCTTTAGGTATACCTCCGCCTTTTTCAGCTTCTTCGTGTCGCTGCCGCTGGCATGACAGTAATAGAGTAAAGTCATTCAAGTTGGCCCAAAAGTACAACTCTGCCTAACTCTTTGGAGATTACCGGCGTGATATTAGGTGTTAAGAGGGCCCTTCCCAGTCCGTCTATCGTAAACGCGAGCATGATTGAAAAGCTTGTTGTTTCATCCAACGCAAAGATTGAAAAAGAAGCAAGAGTGAGAACGCGATAACATCGAATGAAAAATGGCGCGCCAAGATTTCACAAAACTTGTTCCAGGAAATACGTGTTTTTGAAAAAGCCTTACAAGTTTTTGGAAAAAATGTTCGTCATTTAGAATCTCCATTACATGTGCGAGGTTTCTATGAAGATGTTTTCTTAACTTTTATAATTTATGAGTACATTATGAACGGCCAAAGTTCAGGTAAAATTTGTGCAAAAAAGCAGATTTTCGGAGGCTTATACTGAATTTGTTTCTCCAAATTTTGATTTTTTATTTGCATAGAAACCTAGATAAAGTGCACAAGATACCTATTAATTCAAAAAATTCAATTAAAGATGTGTTACAACGCCATAATCACGTACGAGCGTGTGTATGAAAAGTATGACGGGTTGGCCGCTCTTAAGATAAGTTTAAAAGTTTTGGGTAGGTACTACTTATTACCACAAATTAAGGTTCGTTTATCCAGCATTCATTTAAAACCATTCTTAAAACTCATAATAACAATGAAATACTGGTATGAATGTCAAGCAGCTGATACTGATAAAGATACTAGGTACATAGTTTACAATCGAACATAAGAGATGGCGCTGCTAGTAGTAAAAACCTATAGGTACTACTGCTTCTAGAAAAACATAAATTAATAAACTCGGATTATTAGTTTTTAGCACAATACATTATGTCAACACAAGAAATTTTTGACTATTCTGTCATCGTTATCGCTGATAGAATGTCACTTTGTCTAGGCCCTCTGGATGTATCACACGGAGCACGTGAATAGGGATACCTACGCTCCGTAGCAGCGTGGGGACTACAGACGCACTTCTGACTATGTTAGAAAGAAATAAAGTTATTTTTTATTATAAACATTATTTCTTTTGTATCGAGTACCATAAAGGCTATCATAGGCGAAACTTAGTCGACTGGGGTCAGTCTGATTGCAATAAGGTATTGTGCAACGTTGCCGTTTGCGGATGTGGTCGCTTGCGGTAGAGCACCCTGACGCTTTCGGAAGTTACAATTAATCATCTGTTACTTCTTATGATTCCAGGTTTGGTGACAACAACGCGGGTCACACATGCGTCACCTGCAGGAATGTATGCACATACTTCGGAACGGAACTGGGAGTCGGATGCAGACGTGCCCGCAGAATGCCTTGCAGCTGGCTGCAGGGACATCGCTTACCAACTTGTCACTAACAGCCCTGGAAGACATTTTAAGGTACATTATCTGCCAAGCCCTTTCCCAAGTATATTGCGGTCGGCTTTCAGTGTAACAGGATGCAGCTAAATACCAGTATTTTTCTTGGAGCTACTGCCTATCTGACCTCCACAACCCAGATTTCATCTATACAAGGTGGCAGGAACATCGAAGCACGGCCTGCGGGGTAATTAAGTAATACACTAACAGTAGAATGGGTTTCATTTTGACAGTTCTACAACATTCATTGCGTTATTTATGTTGTTGAGCAGACAATTTTTTCCAACATATGGAGCAATAGGCTTCAAAATGATTCAGATTATGATAGATAGTGTGTTAGATAATTAGGGTGCTGTTTACCATGGATTCAGAACAGGATTCTGAGCCCCCATGCTTTGAAATGTTTCGCAAGTTATTTTAAAAAAATCTGCTGTTTCCTACAAAAGTGCAATACTTACACGATGAAAATGTATGGGAATACCAATCTTTTTTTCTAAATAACCGACGAATGATTTCAACGCACGGAGGTTCAGAATCATGTACTGAATCCATGGTAACAGGTTGCGCGTGGATGTCCCTGTCACCCTGTATTAATATTAAAAATCAAGTCACGTTTCGTGTCCATCTTTGTAACCGCTTAGTCGCTTAGTTCTTTACTAAACAATGGATCTTGATGCGGTTCACCATCATTTAGAGAATGTATTCCTAAAGTTTTACTGTCCCTTTTAGGAGGCATTTTGTGGAGAGGATGACCGGTTGAGAAACTGGTTTCGTCTTTTTTACAAAGTGACTCATACCCTAAATGTATTTTAATTTATGTATATACTAACACTAGGTATAAGGTACTTTACTAACACTACGGATCTCTGTTATCTGAGTTTTTGAAAATAAATTAAATTAAATTAAATTAAAAATATTTAACTTAGACAATCTCCATATTTTGACATGTCGCTACATCACTAGGTAATTACACCCGTGCAAGGCATGGGTGAGTCACTAGTTTAGAATAAAGTTAACTGCTTAGTTTGCGGTATTTCTCATATGTATACCCGAATAAATTGTACTTATCTATAATCAATATCGGCTCGGTATGATTCTTCAAAACCGGGCGGCCAAATACATTTTCGGGGAAAAGCCGCTCGGCTTAGCTCGAATCGTACCGAGCCGACCAAAACCGATGGAATGCATGGCCGATGGTAGAAGCCGAACAAAATTTGCCGATCGCCACGAGCCGAATGCAAGCCGAATATGTGTAGTAATTGCGTCGGGACGGCCTTGTTGTTCAGCGAATACTGCCGAATCGAATGTGCCCTTCGGAATGTGTGTAGCCCCCTCATACATTATATTATTTTATTTTATAGGTCATTATGGGAGGTGGACGGAGAGAGTTTCTTCCGAACGTGACGAATGTGGTGGGCAATAAAGGCAAGAGACTGGATGGCGTGGACCTCACAGAACTATGGCACGTCGACAAACAGCAGATGAACGCGACCCATCAGTATGTTACCGACAGATTGGAACTCATGAAGGTTAGCACATTCAGTTTTAAATCTCATTATCTACTTAATAAAACTCTTAAATGCATTCAGGCATTCCCTCATACCGATTTTGAGAGCAGTGGTGATGAAATAATTTACACAAAGAAAAGTGCCTGTCCAGGTTCGAAGTGACATCTCTCAAAAACGGTGAAGGAAAACATCGTGAGGAAACCGGCATGTCCTAGAACTAAAATTCGAAGACATTTGACATCTACCAACCCGCACTGGGCCCACGTGGTAGACTACGGTCCACTCTCTCTCACAGAGAGGAGGCCCGTGTCCCAGCAGTGGGAACATTATAGGCCGATTATGCTATTCACTAGCAGATAACGCACTGCTTTATTAAACTGCTGGGTCTGGTACTACTGAGCTAGATGCGTGAAATTTTGCACAAGCGTTCCCAAATTATCCACCCAAAGGTTGACTGGTAGAAAATACCTATGACATTAAGTCCACTCCTGTACATTTTTGTGCGTGAAGTATTAAATAAATAAATAAATAATAAATATAATATAGTGAAAGTGAATACTAAGGAAAGATTTTAATAACTCATCCAGGGATTAAATAGGCCATCGAACACATGGTTTGTAAAAAAATATATTCAAATCTTTGCTATCGAATTCAAATACCTACACTTACTAGCTTCCGCTCACGGCTTCGCCCGCGTGGATGTCGGAAATTATCCCACGAGAATTTGCTACCGGGACAAAAATTAGCCTATGTCCTTCCCCAGGATGCCATCTATCTCCTTGCCAAATTTTATCGAAATCCGTTCAGTGGTTTAGGCGTGAAAGGTAACATACATACAGGGTAACTTTCGAATTTATAATATTAGTATGTATGGTTATCGCAGACTTAGAAAAACTTTTGCCTCGAGGGAACGCAAGAGTCGGCAGTACCATTCACGTAATTATAGAAGTTCAGTTACAGATAAGTTTCGATCAAAACAACGCTTGTCATATTTTTTACCGCTGTCAGATACGCTCGCGACAAGTCCACGTCACCGAGCGCAATATAAGCGAATTCTACTGCTACGTGCGGATTATTATTATTATTATTTATTTATTTATTTATTCATTTCGGACAACAACATGGTCCAATTTGTTAGTAAATAAAATAACTTATAACTAGTGTTAGTAGTACACAAAACAAAGATAAGAGTAGCTGGTGACTGCGGCAGGATGTGCAGAGAAAAACAAAGCAAGGAAATATGCTACCTGACCATTCTCCCCGCATAGTGCCTCAGAAAAGGGGAGTAAGGACTCTCTACTCCTGTTTTCAGGATGCTATTGTCACTGTCCCGCGAATCACTGCATGAAAGCCGTCAGTTCGGTTCTGAGCAAACATCTCCAATGCGCTACAGAAACGGGGCAGTTTCAACAGGATCCTAAAAACATTATTGTATTGGACGCGTAAGACATCTAGCACTCAAACATAAATTTAAGTGCAACTGCCCCGCAACTTGAACGGCGAATCAAAAAAAACAAATCAAATCAATTATTTCTTTACAAACATGGGTAGGTAAAAAATGTCCTTCACGTTCTACCGAGACAAGGGTATTCAAAAGGAATTATAATTTGAAATAACAATATTTTAGGAAAATAAGTATGTCAAATCACTTGGTCGTATTAATACAAAAATGTCAAATGTCAGCCTGGTTCGCCATGGTTACAGTAATAAAAAAATGTCAAACGGAACAATACACTGGAATAATAGCAAATGGGCGCATCATGAAATTACTTGAATTAGTCTACTCAACGCAATGCAGCATTGCATTGATGCAGTCACCAAATCACCGATGCTATTTTTTTTTATAAACCCAGTTTATTTCTTCACAAAAATTTCATTTTTTTTGACGAAACAATATTTGCTAAATAATAAACCAGTGCGGTAATGTAGAGTTAAAAGCACGTGGGTTTAATGAGCTGCATTATGAACCTATAAGTCGTGCAATAAGCGTCACTTTAAGAGAAAGTGTGTTGTAAAATTCTGAACAATATTCATTCATCGCTAAGCGGGACGTCAACTCTTCACGTGACCAGAGGGTTGGCCTATTTTCAGGCCAAAGAATAAGCATTGCCATTCAATGTGGCAATGCTGCTGGCAAATTCAAATTCAAAAATTCAAATTCAAATATTTTTATTTGTAGAACATAGGTAAAACAAAGTACAGATGTCAATATTAATAAAATGAGCGCTATGTCTTGCCGTCAACGGCGTACAAATATTCTAATTATAATTTCTTAAGACTAATTGGTAGAAATAATAAAACAGTCAAATTAATAATTAAACTCAATTAAGTATAACAATTAAAAAGCAAAAATATTAAATAAAAAGCTGTTCAATTCATTAATTAAAATAACAATAACTTTGATCAGATAACAAAACATTAAAATTAAATTAGATTATATAAAAACAATTAAATTATTTAACAAAAACTGAAAAATAAAACATTTAATGAAATTAAATAAAATGTCATTAAATCACAATTGCCAACAACATTGCCACAACGTGCAATGGAAACACTTTTCCCTCGGACAGCGATGCGGACGAATTTTTTGATGCTCAATAAGCTCACCTCCTTTATCTATATACTTGTACACAATATACTTTAGTGTTAGCATGTTTTTTTTAAATTTCTAGGTATTTAATTCAGACGACCTTCCTGAGTACCTACTGGGGCTCTTCAGGGACGATCACATGGAATATCATTTGAAGGCCCAGAACCAACCAACTCTCGAAGAAATGGTGGAAGTCGCAATCAAAATGCTCAGCAGGAGCCCTAAAGGATATTTCTTGTTTGTAGAAGGTAATTAATGTTAATATAAATAAGCTTGGAAAAAGAGGGGCTCGTGGTTAAGTGATCACAGCCGCACGGGTTGGTCGAAGGTTCGATTTGGGTTGTCCTGGTCAGACCATGGATACAGTGACCATCCATTACCCGACGACCGCAACCCCTCCGTGGCTCGGAAAGCACGTTAAGCGGTTGGTCCCGGCTGTCATTCGTAGATCTTTGGCCGTCAATACGTGTAGTCAGAACCCTGAAAGTCTGACAATCAGTCGTACCAAAGGGCATCGTGTTATTCAGTAACTCGATTGTGAAAGTCAGGTGGGCAGTCACCCCACGTAAAATACTTGTATTCAGAAGCATCCGTGGAGTAATTGCGTAACAAACTTAAAATTACAATAAAATTGATCCCAAGTATCTTTAATATTGACAGTTCAAGCACGTGCATTGCGTTATTTACGTTGTTGAGCAGACGAATTTTTCAATCCTATGAAGCAATTGATTAGCAATTTCCTTCAAAACTCTTGGATTGTGATTGGAAGTGTATTACGCAATTAGTATGCTGGTTAATTAGATATTTGCTTACTTTTATGCAAGTTACAGGTCTGTATGTACCTTTGGCGGATTCAATCATTCGCGTCAGGATGACTGGACCAAGAGAGATTCTGGAAGTTTCAGCTAAACCAAATTTTTGTACCTTTTTGGTACTATTTAGTACCAAACATCATATAATTGGTACCTTGCTAAAGAGGGAAGACTATTACGAGGAAAGTGGCCTCAACATATGCATATATTTTTATTTTGTACAAAGTAAATAAATTACCGATAGTAAATCATACACACATAAATATTACGTATATTTATTGATTGATAAATTAATATTTTTTCTGCATATAAATAACAGTGTGCATACATTTTGTTTATACTATGTGATTATACTTGACATGTCGTGACCCTCTGCGGCAATGTGATTTGTAATGTCCCACGCCTTGGAGAGTCGGAGGTGGCACAATTGTTTTTAAAGACAAAACGTAGTAATTATTCCTTTTTACTATTATATTTTTTTGTAAATCTTTAATGCAAATTTCGATGTCAGAATTGGGCTCAAAAGCAGCAATATAGTTTAAATTATAATCTAAGCACCTTATCCCTTGGCAACAAGAAATTCTACAATTCGACATATTTCTGACACTGCGCAGCATTGAATTTGCAGACTCACCGCAGCTATTTTTGTAAAAATCAAGTGACAAAAAGGCACATTTCCTACTAACTTTGTTTAAAAGACAGTCCACATTTGTACAAGATTCTTCTATCTCTGCACTATATATTTTATCTAACAAAATTATTTCAAATATATTTGCAACATTGCATTCACAGTTCACGTAAACTTTATCACTATCATATATTATTTAAATTTATTTTTTAAATATAATATCTAAACAAAGTTTGTAGACGTTTTTCGTACGTATCGTTGTCTATAACCATCTTTATAAATTTATAATATTCATAATCATTGCTTCTTATGATCCTACTTATCGTGTATTCGTCAACAACTCCAATTGCAATCACTTGTGGAACTAAATCAAAAGCGCAAGTATTTGAGATGATTGTATTGTAAGGAATCAGAAGTGAAATAAGTAAAAAAAAATAAGCAATCTTTCATTCCTCAAAATTACACTTTACAAAACAGATAAAAATATCAAAAGAAACACTGCAAATATTAATCAAATAGAAATAACACAAGCCAACATGAATAATCAGTACATGACCAATAACATAACCTAAAAATAATCAAGCACACGATAATGGTCAGGTAGCACGTCCGTTTCGAGTGCCATCCAAGCAAAAAGAGAGCGTTACCGCACCGCGCCGCTCCTTTTATAACCTCTTATCGGTTGACAGCTGATCGCGTGATGTCACCTCGTCATCCATTACCAACACGGCCTCTCCTGATGCTCTCGACGTCCTCGTCAGGTTCAGAAGAGGGTCCCGCCTGATCTGTAGCAATGCCTTCCAATAAGACGCTTGCGTATTCGCTGTCTCCTGTAATCTGATAGTCGCATAGCATAAAAGACAACAGATGTAGAAGCAAAAACATCTCAGGTACATAAGAGGTAATGCGCATTACACGTAAAACATCATAACATCAGAATCTTAGCTAAGATTAACAAACCAAATAAGTAATTTGGTCACACTGCAGACAGAGGCACCTAGTTAGCGTGTCTCACAGTGGCTGTCGGCATAGGCACCTAGTCAGCATACCGACCAGACTTCAAACACTGTAGGCATAGGCTCTCAGTTTGCATACCTCCCAGTGGCTGTCGGCATAGGCACCTAGTTAGCATACCGCCCAGACTTCAAACACTGTAGGCATAGGCTCTCAGTTTGCGTACCTCCCAGTGGCTGTTGACATAGGCACGTTGTTAGCATATCACCCAGACTTCAAAACAATACTTGCCTCCAAAGAATGCAGCACATCTGCACACGTCTCAGGAGTCCACTCACCCTTCCAGGGTACCATGAACTGTGCAGTAGCACATGTGGTAATTCTATAGGCACCAGCCAAAAGTTGCAGCTCATAGCGGCCATGGTCCAGGACTCCAACTACGCGGTAATGCCCGCGCATACCAGGATCAAACTTTCCCGTGGACTGGGAATACTTGACAACGAAGACTAGGTCATCTTTGCTGTAGGCACGTAAAAGTTGACGGTCTTCATTAACACGCCTGTCTCGATTGGCTTGATTTTTGCACAACCGTTCGGCCGTCCTTAATCTCCTCATCTCAACCTGTGAACCTCGTTAAACCACTGATCAACACCATGCACACTTGTGTCAAAATTAGCAATATAAAAATGTAGGGTGCTTACTGATTTTAACAACTGTATTGCCTGCACTATTTTCTCCGTGGTTGCAGTCGAAACATCAGTACCTGTACCTGTAGTTTCCAGCGTAGCTAGTAATAGCTACGGATAACCGTGAACGATCTTCTAATGCGTTGAATCGCGAGACAATCGTCTCAAGCGATTGTCGGTAAAGCAGTGACACAGGGCTTCGCGTCCTCAGGCAGCTCCCACGACGGCCTCGTTCGCACCTGGAACGGCGATCGCAATCCCGAGACTTGCTACATGACCTGCTCCGCTTATGGCGGCTACAAGATCGATTAGAACGCAGGGCATTATTTTTTTATACGCGAACGACTCGATGTATCCATTACTAACTACTACCTGCTTTAATCTAAAATTGAAAGACCGAATACTAATTTTAACTTGTGGGCGAATGAATCTTTATCCCACTTCTGATGTAAGGAATCAGAAGTGAAATAAGTAAAAAAAAATAAGCAATCTTTCATTCCTCAAAATTACACTTTACAAAACAGATAAAAATATCAAAAGAAACACTGCAAATATTAATCAAATAGAAATAACACAAGCCAACATGAATAATCAGTACATGACCAATAACATAACCTAAAAATAATCAAGCACACGATAATGGTCAGGTAGCACGTCCGTTTCGAGTGCCATCCAAGCAAAAAGAGAGCGTTACCGCACCGCGCCGCTCCTTTTATAACCTCTTATCGGTTGACAGCTGATCGCGTGATGTCACCTCGTCATCCATTACCAACAGTATTTTTATCTGCAAACGGTGTAATCGAACCATTTCTAAACAAAGTTGTTACCTTCATCTTTTTTTTCTATTTTGTTGTTTTTCTGTTTTGTCTTTATACCTAAACGTCTTCAGTGTTCTATCAATGAAGACATACCAGAAAAAATAGATTCATCAGTTATTCCTTTTACAGCATTATTCGTTTTCATTCTTTTTTTCTGACTGATGATATTCTTTTTCTCTTCAGTTGGCTTTCTCCTTTTAACATCTTGATTTAATGTACTGTTAGCCATTTTCAATTGTCCCGAAATATATTCTGAATGTAGCAATATTCTACACGATATCTGTCTGTTTTCGTGTTTATTTGACATAAGTATCTTTTCATAATTTTAACGAATTTGTTTTTACGAAGTAGTGACTAATATTTTCGTATCAAAAGTTATTTTCACTATATTTGACTAAATAGGTAGTTGTCCTATCAGCCGCCTTAGCGTTGTTAGAAATTCTGGAAAGTCAAATAAGTTAAATGTCGAATGTTTAGTCGAATGTTTTACGATCACTATCGGTAAGGGTAAGCAATCACTTTTCACGATATATAGCATCATAAAATCTTGTAGGATCTTTACTTTTAACTAGATGTTATTTATTATCATTGACTTTTAATTTGGTCTCAGCAAATAAAGATTTGTCGTCTGACACTTGCGACATTTCAATAGTATCCTCTATTTCGATTTCAGATTCGGATATGTCATGAAAATAGGTCAATCTTTTTAATCGAATCTTAGCTTTTACAAATCTTGTCACGAATCCTTGTTCATCTTGTCCATCATATTTGCTGAGACACACTGTTATCATAAAGTCAAAGTCAAAGTCAAAGTCAAATCATTTATTTCAAATAGGCACATAAAAGGCACTTTTGAACGTCAAAATTTACAAAAAAATAGAATTGATTCTAGTTGCCCCTTCCAAAAGGTAGTTTCGTATGGAGAAGAATGGGCAAGAAACTCCACCGTTACTCTTTTAAAATATTTTACAATATTATGTAAGTTCACATTAATTATGTAATCATATGTGAAGATGATGCACCTAGAATAAAATTACTATACCACAATAGGTAAAAAGAATTAAATATAATGCAAAGGCAGGTAAATTAATTATGTGATAGATACATGGTGCTCACATATTTACAAATATTGAAAAGTAGACGATGTTTCCAAAATTTCAACAAGTAATAATTTAGTGTGTGAGTTTAAGTAGTTAAGTACATAATGTAACAATCAATGTCATAAAAATTATAAATTATACAATCAAATTAGCAACCAGTTTGATTTTGTCTAGACTCTAGATTGTCCTATGGAGCAGGACCAGCATGTTTCCAAGCATTCTTATCTAGGATATAATCCTCTAATTTGTAATATGCTTGTTTACAAAGTGTACTTTTTATATGAGTTTTAAATTTTCTTTCATTTAATTCCAATATGTCACAAGGTATTTTGTTGTAACATTTAACACAGTACCCCATAAAAGATGTATGTACTTTAGATAATCTAAAAAATGGTTGATCTATTTTATCTTTATTTCTAGTATTAAAATTATGTCTATCACTTATTTTATTAAAAAGATGTCGATTTTTTCTTACATACATAATATTTTCATAAATGAATTGACAAGGTACCGTCATAATATTAATCTTTTTAAATAGTTCCCTAAGAGATTCGCGACGACATAGATTGTAAATGGCCCTGACAGCTCTCTTTTGCAAAATGAAAATGGATTCAATGTCAGCAGCCCGACCCCACAGTAAAATGCCATATGACATAATGCTGTGGAAGTAGCTAAAATAGACCAAACGCGCGGTTTCTACGTCTGTTAACTGTCTTATCTTCCTAACAGCATAAGCGGCCGAGCTTAACCGCCCCGCAAGAGATGTTATATGGGGTCCCCATTGCAATTTCTCGTCTAGCGTGATTCCCAGGAAAACCGTCTGATTAATAAATTCTAGTTTTTCTCCATTCAATATGATGTCACATTCGCAACTTCTAACATTAGGTAATTTAAATCTAATGCATTTGGTTTTTTTTTCATTAAGTACCAAATTATTTACCATAAACCAATCTTGGACCTGAAGAATAGAGTTATTTACATCGTCAAGATTTTGTGACCGTCGGTCTACTTTAAAGATCAATGATGTGTCATCTGCAAATAACACCATCTTCGGTTGATTCTGCAGTAATTGGGGTAAATCATTAATGTAAACTAAAAAGAGGAATGGACCCAATATCGAACCTTGAGGAACGCCCATTGTCATTTCAGACCCTAATGAGTTCTTGCCGTTTACTTGAACTTTAACCTTTCTATCTTTCAGGTATGACCTTAGTAGATCAAGAGCTGTATTCCTAATTCCATAGTGCTCTAGTTTCAGCAGAAGTGTCTCATGGTTCTCTCTCAGCAGAAGTGTCATATCAAACACAATTCTCTTCACTTCATCGTAATTTTCGCACTGTTAGACTTCTTGCATGCATTTAATATAAAATAATTTTACCCTCTGGTCTATGTGTTTGAAACAATATAGGTTAAAAAGAATTTTAATACATTGTCTTGTGTCGATACAAATGAAGCACTTGCCAAGTATTTGCTGTTTTGTTTTTAATTTGATGTAACAGTCATTAATGTACTCTGTCGTGGATTTAATTTTTGTAAATGATTTTACTACGGCCTCAATTAATGCGGAGACATCATTAACGATGACTTCATTCGGAGTAGCATTGTTTTGTCTTTTACATCAAGTATCAAGCGATTTATATATCCCGTCTCAAGTATGACTATATATATTGTTTACCTAAGTAATAATAATGATGAACCAGCCAAAAGTACATACAGCCCTGTAACTTGCATAAAAGTTAGCAAACTGCTAACTAACCAGCACCCTAATTGTGTCATTCACTAGTCACAATCCAAGGGTTTTGAAGGAAATTGGTAATCTATTGCTTCATGTGTTTGAAAAATTCGCCCGCTCAACAACGTAAGTAATGCAATGAACGTGCTTGAACTGTCAAAATGGACAGTATTTGTGATCAATTGTCATTTTATGTTTGTTACGCAATTACCCCACGGATGCATCTGAATACCAGTATTTTACATGGAGCGACTGCCTATCTGACCTCCACGACCCAGTTTCTGAATAACACGATACCCCTTGGTAGATAAATTGCGGGTCTACGTCAAGATGACTAGCTATACGTATATGACGGAGAAGGTAAGTCTCTCTCATTATTATCAGCCATATTTTAACTACTATGAGCGTACTATGGGAAGTGTTGGTTATTGCGCAATAGAAAAACCGTTTGCAGTTCAAATCAAATTAAAATTTACGATCTAATTAATCACCCTAGCGAATCACACACTGTAGGTATACGACACAACTATAAGGAACGCGCGACAGTTTCTAAACGTGTTCACTGCTTAACCGCCAACAACCAACTCTGCTGTTTCTCTGGTCAAGCGTTATGTTATACTCGTAGAGTCTGTCGAGCGCCACCTGGTGGCGCTGGCGTCCCGATTCGTCAAAGTCAAACGGTATATTTAACGTATTTTCGACAATATAATAAATACAGTAAATAAAATAAAATAAAATCCTGTTGTATTATTGTAGGTAATTGTAAAAGGAATGTTTTGAACCTAATTATACCGTGTGGTACTAAGGAAATTACCACACATTAGGTACCTAGGTAGGAATTAAACAATTATAAAATTGATAGTTTTATGAGTCAATACAGCAAAAGAAAATGGTTAAAAATGAATCAATGATAAATTAAAAGTTCAAATAATGAACAGCGAGACTATTTATTAATATAACTCTACATTTTTCTTGTGGCTCTACACAGATTTATTTACGCCGCAATTCTGCTGTGGGCTTGCAGTTCAAACGCAGTCCTTCTGTTTAGTAGATCCTTAATATTGATAGTTATAGGTAGGTACTTACCCTGACATTTAACCCCCAACCCCAACTCGTTCTTTTTTGTATTTGTGTGCTTTTTCTTTGCGTCATGTTTACCGCAAATAAACGTATTTTATTTCTTTATTTTCTTTCTAAGATAAGTACTTGCCAATTTTATTCTATTCTCTGTGATCATATGAACTGTACATTGTAATGTGTAATAGTGTCTGAAATAAAAATTGGTTTCATTTGATAAAAAGGGTGGAAAACATCAATGGGCCCTGAAGGAAACCACTTTAAATCCTTAAGATAGTATTTTTTTACTCAAAGGTAACATTCCTTTACTTTAAAAAAGAAACAAAACTGCATTCATAGATTTCTCGAGAAGCTTACCTACACTGGGAAACGAACTAGCTAAAAATTCAAAAAATAAACACTCGCAATTTTATTCAACTAACTCAACTCAACGGGAAAGCATAGATGCAGTACATCCATATTCCACAGGTTATGTTTAAGTCCCATGTAAAATAGGCAAGCCTATTGCCGCTAACCAAGCACAAATCCGCACTCCTGCTTCTTTGAGATATTCCCTAAGGAAAGAACCAATTATTTTACCACCTTTCCCGACTTGGGGATTGAAACCTCCATGCTCAGCTAGGACACACGCGTGTGTCGAGTGGTCACAAGACATACCTACACAGGCGTTAACATTCCTATCTCATTCCAGGTGGCAGAATAGATCACGCTCACCACGACAGCCTCGCCCACTTAGCCCTAGACGAGACCGTGGAGTATGCCAAGGCTGTCAAAAAGGCGAGGGCCCTAACAAACGAGGAAGACACCCTAATAGTCGTCAGCGCCGACCATGCCCATACAATGACCGTCGCCGGGTACCCTTCGAGAGGCAACGACATACTGGGGGCTGTGGATACCACAACAGGACTGGATGGAAAACCCTATACTACAATAAGCTACGCCAATGGAAAAGCCCATTCTATTGGAGAAGACGGCACGAGGGTTGACGTTACTCTACAAAATGAATTCACAGCGCGTAAGTTTAATAATTGCATTTGATTTAAATATCGATGTTATTTCGGAAGGTTTATATTATGTACAATACATGAATATTAAACTAAGAAATACAAAAAAATGCGTGAGAGTCGTGGAACACTCGGTTGGAACGAAGTTCCTTTCGTAGTATATAGAACATCCATAGACCAAATTTGATTACCATAAAAAGGGTTATATTGTGTCAACCTTAAAAGATAGACAGAGTCAGATGCTGTTGCGGACTTGTTTTTAGAACTTTTATAGGGAAACAATTCCGTCGTACAAGATTTTTGCATAACTTTAACCGTTGACGCAGCGCACGCAACGGAAGCTCTCAAAAGGGATCAGTTTTTCCCGTTTTTGCAACATTTTTCATTTATGTTCCGCTCCTATTAATTGTAGCGTGATGTTATATTATAGCCTAAAACCCTACTCGATAAATGGACTATCCAACACAAAAATATTTTTTCAATTCCAACCAGTAGCTCCTGCGATTAGCGCGTTCAACCAAACAAACAAATAAAGAAAGGGTCGTAACGGAAACTCGTGACGGAAAATTATTTCCCTTTTTTTCGCCTAGCTCCCATCAGCCAAGTCCGTACCGCGTGACAAGGAACTTTGTTCCAAAAAATAACTTGGTATTTTGTCAAGTCGTACGCTAGTTAAAATATAAGTACAACCTAGTTTTAGTGAAAATAATAAATAATATAAAATATCGATGTAAAATTTATGTTGATTTAAATATTTTTGTCTTCAGTTGGTGTTTGATGGGTAGGCATAAAATAGAAATATAAATTTTATTTATTTTATACCGTCACAGGCCGCGTTCTAACGGAAAGGGACCGTCGCACGAGCATGCGATCGGCAGCGCGCGAGCATGCGATCGGCGGCGCGCGAGCATGCGATCGGCGGCGCGCTCGTTTATTTATATGAATATGACATTCTCGAGCGATTAATCAATTCGTGTGACTACGTCATACTTCATGTAAACGATCACATATTCGCGCGACAGTTACTTTCAGTTAGCTGTGTCCTAACCAAATGTCTCCTAAGTCGTGTTTCTATGGAAACACTCGACACGATACAATATTGTGTAGCCATTAAGTTAGGTACCTATTATTTTCACAGGTGACCTGAGCTACTCGTACCCGAGTCTGGTACCTTTGGATTCGGAGACCCATGGGGGAGAGGACGTTGCAGTCTTCGCGTTGGGACCCTGGCAGCATCTGTTCACTGCCAGCTACGAGCAAAACGTGGTGCCGCACCTCATGGCTTTCGCCATGTGCATGGCAGATGACCAGCACGAGAAATGCGCACCAGAAGAGCAAAAACAGACATCCAGTGGCATCACCATACAACCCAGCATCACTATGCTAGCAATCCTATCTGTGATAATTAGTTTAAGATTACGTTTTTAGGTACAAATACTTAATTTCCTAATTGTTAATAGTGCGAATTTTTTAATTATTGACACCGCTCCTTTTGTGAGTTGGTTTGGTGAAACCATAGGAAGTGTTACAGTTAATAACCACTGGACTAATAATTGTCGAAGGCAGTAAAGATCATTGGAATCGTCACGTAGGGCCCTTGCACTCATAGACGTCACTGAACCATCCACGTGTTTGTGCAATTAATAAAGTAATCTGGTGGTGAAAGGTACTTTCAAGCACAAGGACACTACACCTACTATATTTATAAAGAACTAGCTTTTGCTCGCGGCTTCGCCCGCGTGGATGTTGGAAATTATCCTTATAATCCCGTACTACCGCGATAAAAAGTATCTTAAGTGTTAATCCAGGCTATAAACTATCTGTGTTCCAAATTCCATCCAAATCCGTTCAGTAGTTTTTTGCGTGAAAGAGTAACAAAATCTATCCATCCTCACAAACGTTCACATTTAATAATATTAGTTGGATTCGCTGTGTAAGGTGCGGTAAAATTCCTACTCTGTATCAAAATCAAAAGTTATTTATTCAAATTAGGCTGAGTATCAGTACTTTTTGTGAGACAAAATAACAGTCAGTCCCCTAAAATGCGCGCCCTTCACCACTTCCTCGTGTTTTAGCTGGGAAGAAGTGCAACAAACGCCCCAGCAGCACAGGCTAGAAGAATACAATGTAAAGTAATTAACATTACAAAACACAGAAACACATAATCAATTTAATTACATTGTAGGTATGTATTGGTTCTCAGAACCCTATCGGGAAATTAGTCATTTTGTAACTAGGGAAGAAAATAGTTACAAAATTATTATAATAAATTATTTCTCGCCATGATAAATTATATGAGTGCAGTGGTAAATGGCTTTCCTGAAAGTCGAGAAGAGTAAAATGTCTTACATCGCGTCCTAACCAAAAAGATCGTTCACGTGAATACGCGATTGTCGCGTTCATATGTCACCTGTCGATGCGCGCGAAAATGACCGCAGCGATCGCAAATTCGCGCCACGATCTCGTTGGTTAGGACGCGACCTTAATTTTTATTCTTCTGATAATTCTATGAATTGCAATAAATATACGTAATGATAAATTTTATGGCTGTTTATGAATTAAATTCATGAAGCGTCTTATGAGCTGTGAACCGTGTTTATTTAAAGATTAACAATGTTGTACTTGTCCATAAATTAGTTTTAAGAAGTTGTTAAATAGAATAAGATGATATTTCAGTATTTTTATGAATAAACATTAAAAAAGTACAATAGTGCAGTTATGGTTTTATTTTAAGGGCACCACATGTGACTGCTGGACTGATGAATGGAAAATGCAGAAAATAAATAAATAAAAAGCTTGTCAAATAAAATTGAAATTATGCTGATTTCAATTTTCAATTTTATTTATTAATACCGAATCAAATTGTCAGTAAAATGCACGATGACCTTAGTAGAGCATCCGAAAGAGTGAGTCTTAAAATGAACAAAGCCAAAATGAAGGTCATGTCAAAAATGCCCATGTAAAACCCACCCTATGAAGATATTGTACTTTAATTAATACCAAGATTAGCGATATTGACTAGACCCATATTTTCTTAATATTTTTTTTTGTTCCTTT
This sequence comes from Dryobotodes eremita, assembly GCA_917490735.1. Taxonomy (NCBI): domain Eukaryota; kingdom Metazoa; phylum Arthropoda; class Insecta; order Lepidoptera; family Noctuidae; genus Dryobotodes; species Dryobotodes eremita. The sequence goes on from OU823254.1 coordinate 18,639,914, forward strand.
CATATTCATTATTAACATAACGTAATTATAAAATTTCAAAATACGCAATGGACGTATTTATTTACGCAATCTGTGTATTGTGACGGCAATTGTTTTATTTTCTTACTTTAGTCAATTATTGTGGTGTATGTTATGAATATTCAGTTTTATATTTAAATTATATTTTGGAATGTAAAACTCGGAAATCTATATTTTTCTTGGTTTGTAAGTCTTTTAGTATTCGTCTTTTAAATGCTCCAGACATTTTTTTCGCAATAAAAGGGATAAGGAAATATCTGTACTATTTATAGCGAAATAATGCCTGCAAAGGATGACTAACGTTACTAACTGACGGGCTGACTACTGGTTGTTTTACCCTATTTTTAAGCTATTGCATAGCTTTTATCGCGGGCTTTGAGCGCGGCGACCGAATCAAGAAATTCCGTAACGAAAATAAAACCTAACACCCCCCACTCCGCCTACCATGTAGCTCGGCCGAGCGTTCGCTTAACGTGTATGTATATGGTACGGCTGTACCTACTTGAATTAATATCAAAGAAAAAAAAAACTCCATAAATAAAAAATAAATAAATAATTATAATTGCATAAGTTGATAAAAAATGCTATGCAATAGCTTTACCGCGGCAGTCCCCGAGTGCCACACGTGTTTTTTTTGTTTTACTAAGTTAGTATTCGAGCCAACTTGTCTTTTTTTTAAAGCACGTGTTTCTGTGACAATAAAACATTTTTCTTTCTTTCTTTTTATATTTACATATTTTTCCAATATTTTCGTGTATAGCGGTGCATTAGGGATGTTGCCACCTTGCTGTTGGTTTGCCGCTTAAGTGCCGCCATCAGATTTTTTCCTTGGTAATAACCATAGCCAGATATTTCATTGTACCTGAAGAAGAGAAAAATATGTAATAATTAATATTAACCAGAGGGCCAAGACAATGTTGCTTTCAAAGCTTTTCGTGTTTTTCTAAAACAACTTTCAAAAGGATTTATATATTGAAACTAGTTTCGTGAACCAGTAGCTTATCTGTACTGTTTCGGGCTTTAGTTAACGTAACACATGGTTTTCGAAAAGCTGATAAATTCAATTAACACGCTGTCATCTAGTTACTAAAATAAATAAATGATAAATGATTTTATTTCTGTCAGGAGAGTTGTTCCTACTCACTACACACACACACACACACACACTCACACCCTACATTTATTCACCTCACCACACAGTTAAACTTAATTTCCTTATTGTCGAAACTTGATTCCTAATTGACAGCACGGTTGGCGCAGTGGGTAAGCGATTGACTGCTGCGCTGCGTGTCGCGGTATCATACCCGGCTTGTGCCAGAGATGAGTCGGTTTGATTCCATTCCACATTTTGATCTGAATTTTTTAATAGTTTGTTGCTAAAGGTTGTTGAAGTTATTGGTGTGGTCAGTGGTCTTCTGATTTGGTGTTTTGAAGACTGAAATTTGAAACATGCGTTATGAAACATCAAAATCAACATAGCCCCATTGAAGAATCGAATACCTAGCGATTTATTAAAAGATATTCACGGTGATATGGATCCTGTTTTGGACTATAACGGTGGTAACTAAATAGTTTGAATTGCAGATCCTTATTGCACGTTCCTTCTCTGAACAAGAAGATCCCCTTGCCTTGAAGTGGAACAATGGTCCACAGCCTGGAATAGAAGATGAAAAGACTGGAGGTTCCAGTATATTATTTTGTATGCTAAAATGATATACTACAACCTCCAAGAAGCCTCCTTATGCATGAGGCTTCACCTCCATGGTGGGAACCCATAGGAAGATTCATGGACGATTATGAATATTATTAGCATAGCAAGGGAAATATATTACCATTATGACTTGCGTGGAGGAGGCCCTCTAGTTGCGTATGAGTCTAAAACTGAAGCGCAGTATGCCATCACCACAGTAGCTGTAATTACAAAAAGTAATTCTTGTTTAGTCATGACCATGGTCATGACATATTGTTTGACATCTCCTTTTTTCAAAATTAATTTGTAAACTGATCATAGATTTTGAACAATTGTTTGTTTCTACATGATTTTATCAATTTTAATCTTTGTCTGCATCTTCCTGTGCGAGTTTATATAAAGGAACGTTTTTATTTCCTTTTTTTTCTTTCTTACTTTCTTTCGGGGTTATCCATTGGATTAGCACCTGGGTCAATTAATGTAGGCATGGAATTATGAAGTACTATCTAGTATTTATCCGAATGTCAAGCAAAAGCCATTCAGTAGTCAACAGTTGTCACACAACTGTGTATATTAGGTCAATGGGTCAACGACATGTTTGAATAGGTTATTACCTATTCAATTGAAGGTTATTTTTGCGTTACATTTGCGTGTTTCCTGGCCATCGCATGCAGATTTCCTTTTTAAATTTTCCGCACTACATAATCTAACTATTGCTAATATCTGTGACTACTTGGAAAGTACGTTTACTTGCTTTATAATGGAAATATTTGAATCGAAGTAATAAAGAATCAAATTCGTGATACTGGCAGATACAAAAATATGTCCTTTAAATAAAACAAATAGGTAAAGATTCTCACATCAGACACATCCTTGGTGCAAAAATATTGAAGAAAAAGAAGCACACCTGTCTATCTAAGTAGACAACAGAGTATTTATAGAAATAAGTAGCACTTCAAAAAAATGCAGTCTCGAACCAGAAAGTAATTTTAAAGTTAGTGGATATAATTATGTTTATCGCCCGGGCCGGAATGACTGAAGGCTCCCACAGACAAGCGCGACACGACAGCGCTACACAAAGGCGCCGTTCGTCGCGCGACACGCGGTGCCTTTATGTCGGGCGTCGCGTCGCGCCAGTGTGTACGAGCCTTCATACAGACGTGCTGTAGCTATCATAGTACTCAAATCTGTTCAAACGCAGCAGTGGCGCCTCCACGTGAATAATAACGGTACCAAGGTAGCGTGCGTTCAATTATTTAATGATGATCTGTTCGAAAATATTATTGCTGTCTATTGTCCAACTAGAATCGTTACCATAATGTGTATCAGGATCATCAGTCGTGATGAGATCAGGATTGGGATAATCTGTTATCATTATGGCCATCCAAAACTTAATTCTAGTTGATTTTAACGCTCATCACGTCAGTTGGTTTTATAAAACTGACCACAGAAGTAGTCTTATTCACGACTCGCTAATAGACAGCAACTTTTTTTCTTTGAACAATGGGACACATACGCGAGTTCGTTTAGTTGACGACAACTTGCAATACACTTCCCCATATTGTATATCACTGATGTTGAGAACCACAGCAATTTGTTAATCGCACCTGGTGGCGAGTAGCTAGAACTAAAACGTTCATAAACGCACACAGGGACAGATTACGGGCTCCGGGGAGCAGGTCTCAACTTGTCGGAAGCAAGTCTCGACTTGACCGAAGTGTCCGAGCCGCATTTGTGTTGTTTTGGGTGAGACGTCTAAAATATTCCACTCAACATAGAGGTCCACTCACTACTTGTGCCATAGTGTTTTGGCTCTAAATATAGGGACCAAATGCGGTTAAAGTCTCTCCACCTAGACCTTAAAATCCCTACCATCAGTCAGTTCATGAAATGCCTATCCAAGCGTTTCTTCGATTCCGCCGCCACTCACCGCAACCCTCTGGTTGCCGCGGCCGCCCGTTATACCGCCTCCCACATCAGTCATACCCGCCGTCCCTGGCATGTCCTAGTCGACCCCGATGACCCCATAACCATCCTCCAGGAGAGCAGTAGGGCCACCAGTACAGTGCACAAACACAGACCGCCATCGTACCGACCTCGCCGACGAGGTCCCACGTGACGACCCCCCCGTAACCGTCCCCCCCGACCCTTGTCCGATGAGGCCTCAGCCCGCGCCGTCGCTGAGCCTGTAGCTTTAAATTCCCCTGTTAATAATCATAATATTATAAACCATTCGATCCAGCCTGTCCCCACTCGCTGCCCTCTCTCAGTGACGCCCTAAGCCGAGGTCCGTACCCCACAGGGGGTGCCCTTAGCGTGCGGTCATTTAAGTTTTAGTATTAAAAATTCCACTCCTGGCTGGAGGCTCTTTTGAGTAAAATCATTGAGGCACCCACAGAACAGTTCGGTTAAGTAGCCAGGACCTCAGTGGTCAAAACTACGAGTTGCCATACCTAAAAAAAAAAAAAACTGGTAATGGCAGTGTTTTTCATGTGTTCTTCTGTATAGCTAGTAGTAATGGAGGGTGATCTGCAGATCTATTCTGTAAAAATCTCACCGTGATAACATAGGCGAAGTGAGCGTGGAGTGAGTTGTCAATAGTGGCAAGCCCTTGCATCAGGCGGACTGACAGCTCACTTCACCTATGTTTTCACGGTGAGAATTTTACAGAATAGATCGGCTGATCTTATTGTATTACTGTGTGTGTATTTAACTGTGTATTTGAATGTGTATTTCAGATGTACATACTTCACTTAATATTTGCCTGGTTGATCAACATGGTTCGACAATGACAGTTTAGTTTCCTAAGTAGTTCAGTATAATTATAGTGTGTAAGCCGTTTTAATAAGTGTTTTCAAGTATATAGTGTTTTAATATAAGTTCGTCACGTCATGTTATTTGCGCCCATCCACCCTGCACCTGCAATACCTTACAACTGATTTCTACAGATATTGAACTTAACATTAATTGGACCCTTATAAATGAAAATCTTGGGAGAGACCATTTAATGATTAAAATCTCAATTTTGTGTATGTCATACCGTCCTTCAGTTATTAAAAGAAATTTTGGCAAAGAAGACTTTCTTTTTTTTGTGTTGTAAATCGTCAAATGACTTCTCCCGCGCTGGGCGGAGCGGAAGGGCGTGTCAGACTCTTACTGACTAAAACCCACCCGTGTTCCTTCAGTTGCCTGTGCGCCAGAGCCACGGTAACTCTTTTGAACAATCCGCGACCCCGGCAGGTGGCAAAGCAGACTGGATTTCATATAAAAAATAACTGGAACAAAAGTGTTGCCATTTTTGTTTACCGAATGACTTTCAAAAAGCTGATAATTTATTTTTAGATACGCTGAATGACGCTACTAACAAATTCATCCCTTTTCAGATTTTACTCCAAAGCCGAACTGGACTTCAGAACTTTCACACGCTGTGGCTCATCGTAGGTTAGCATTTTCCAATTTAGGCGTAATCCCATTCCACAAAACCTTGACACTCTCAACAATAGGATAGATACATCGCAGAAGTTAATCCGGTAGGATAATGGAGTGAACTGCCAAAATATTTGTTCTACAGTTGATCATACTACATCGTCTGGTGAAATGTAGTGCAAAATGAGTTGGCTGAATGAAAGATTACCTCAAACTCAAACTCAAAGCATTTATTTCAATGAAACCATTTACAGGCACTTTTGAATTGTCAAAGAGTCGGTCAGTTAGTCAGAAAGTTGAAGCTAGTTGCCCATTCCAAAACGTAGATCTCTATGGAGAAGAACGGGCAAGAAACTCCAAGGACACTCTTTTTAAATCAAGATATTACAAAATCTTGGGTACATTACTCTTGTTGCTTCTATATGCTAGAACAATGAAAAATAAAAAATAAAATATTAAGAAACAATTGAAAATATAAGATTAATGACGTGGCAGTTAACAGATGACCAGTCTCAACTGACGGCGCCCGTTCCGTACCGTTCGCCTAGATATTTCGTGGATGCCCAAAGTGCCACAAATCTTTTAATTTCTCTAACACCAGATTATGTCACGCATATTGAATTTTCTTCATTAAAGAAAGAGTACTCAAAATAAGATCTGGTCATGATAATAATAATAATTACTCCCTCACTTGTCTCCCTCAATGGCAGTTGGACTTCGCAGTACTCTGTCTCTAGGATTGAGTAAGACATTTATATTGTTCATGGGAACGTGTTCTATTAGAATCGTATTAGTGTCCGCAGAGGTTCTATGCATTAGGTCTAGTACTCGTAGGACACGTACGATCAAATGAGGTAAACGTTGTAAATCGGTTCCCGGTCTCACTAAAGTGGGTACATTGTAAACAGATTAACGTACTTGTAAATGATTTATTTAAGTGCAAGCCTAACGTTCCCTTTACCCCCTTCATATTATCAAGACTCTATTGCAGATATTAGCGCTCACTTGCGAGAAGGGAGACGTCGACAAGGCAGTTTAGTTTATGGGAATTAATTTCTTATAATGGTGGGAGGGCACCCAAGTTTGGTCACGAGCCCTACAGAAACACGCAGATGGAGGGGCATGGTCCCTTCCCTCAAAGGAAAGCCAATATTAACACTAATATTAACATAATTAGGAAAAACGGAAATTTTACTAACCTTGGTTTATTTGGGAACAGTCAAATGTGGTGCCGTGACCAGGATTCTCGTCATTAAATGAACTGATTTATTTCATTGCAACGAGAAAGAACTACTTTTGGTTACTACAAAAATAACACATAGTAATATTATGGTTCTCTAAATTGTTAAAGATAACAAGAGTTACGTTCAATGAGGGCTACCGCGCTTGAGTTCGCCACTAGAGGCGCTAGTGTAGAGTAAGGTCTCTAGATGTCAAAATATGTACTGAATGTTCACTGTTTGCGGGATTTTTTATCACGGATTTTATCGAATGATTCATAATAGCTGTAATGGTTGTGCCATTCTTGATCAATTATGGCTTAAGACTTTAAGTAAAAAGTTACGATCTAATTTGGTAGCACTTGAAGGAAGAATAAGATTTTTCTGCTTCATGCTTGCCAATTTTAGGAAAATTATAATCTAAATATTCATTTGAAGTTTTAAAATGTAATAAAGTAAACATAATATGAATATAAGGGTACTTAAACATATCCAAAGCATCAAATAAAAGTACTGTTACAGGACCTTACTCGACAGTGGCGCCAACTGGTGAGCACAAAAACGATAGCTCCCATTGTCATACATTTTGGAATTGATTCCTGCATGATGTATTGGTTGACGAGTACTTGGATTCCTATGTCACGGCTTGTGGGTTCAATCCACGCGTGAATAGTATTGATTTTAGGGCTTTGGATTCCAGTGCTACTGTAATAATGGTTTCGACTCCCTGCAAACGAGTTTTGAATCTGACAGTTTGTGAATATAAAATGTGTTTGTGCATTTGAGATTTATATGTGTGTGCGGAATGGGCTTAGGTATAAGATACACCCTTATTAGGGGTAATCCCAATATTATTACTAAGTAAGACCAACGAAGTGTGAAGCTAAGAAAATTACAATTAATTTACCAAGAAGGTACATTAGCTATCATCACAAGAAGTAAAAATAAATCTTTCTCACTCTGCATTAGGAGACGTATGTCGTATAATTGAACATATACCCATTTGGCCTTGTTTCAAATTCCAGGATATTTAAGTCTTCACTTGGCTGCGACTACTCTATGTCTAACCCTTTCATTGCGCTAAAGAGGGCGCACAGCGGTCCACTAGCGCCACTCCTTTAAAAAAATATTATCTCGTGACTGAGAAGGAATTATGAATAACGGCTTGTAAGGACCCTCGGTAACTGTGTCTAGAATTTTCTAATACCTTTTATAAACTTTCATATTGAGATACGAATCAACAAAATACGACCTAGAGGAATGTGGCCGCTTTTCTTTAGATCGAATTTAGAATCGAATCGATTGAAATTAGTTTAGAACGAGCGAGCACAGCAGGTGGCGTGACTCGATAGCACAAACTCTTTAAAGAGACCCTGTGTAAAACTACATTACAAGCATGCACAGGATCTCGGAACTTACTTGAAGTAAGGCGGTTTAACCTGAATAATGTGACAAGAGTACTTTTAAGAAGAATAAGTTCAAATATCATAGAGCAATTATAACGCATTGCTTCCTACTATAATCTTACTGGATACAAGTTCCAACTGGAATGAGTATATTTATTGGATTAGGTGAGCATGAAGTACCTATGGGTATATACTATGACACATCTCTCTATAGGCGAGTAAATCGCGATGCCACGCCAGTCGCGCCGTGTCATCAAATTCTCACCGCAACGATATCGCCATGTAAATATTGATCCATACAGTTTCGATAGAATTACTTAGATAACCCGGTGATAATCTAGTACTTAATACCCATAGAGGTGGAATGAATCGGATATGAATCGTTCTACGATGACGAGCGATAGCGCTCTTTTTATGACTACGTGGTGACGTCAGCAGCGTGCGCGCCGCTCGCCGTCGGCACTAACAACGTCGGACGACCAATAGGAAGGCAGTATAGGACGGCGCCACAGCCACGCCCCGTTCTTAGCCAATCAGGAATAGGAAATTTTATATAGCATGTTACCAGAGATATAGTTAGAACTGAGGAACACTGAATGAATGGAAAATAATTAATTGTCCGTAGTATGAAACGTATTGATTAACGATCTTTTTGTAACTTAGTATAATACATTTCTTTTTTAATTCAATTATCAATTCCGAAAGTGTTTAGATTAATTATTAATAGAATGTAAAGTATTAAGTAACTAAGAAATAAATAAAATAAGTAAAAATTACTATAATAATATGCAATTACCTACCTAACCTAACCTAACGTACCTAAGTACGTAAGTAATTATTTATTTACCAAAAAAAAAGGAAATATATTAGGTATGGGATTTTATGTTAAATATACTAAAATAAATAATGTCAGTAAGGACCACTTGTACCACAAAAAAATCACTAAATGCGTTTAGCGCTAAATTTAAAACATTGTTCTGTTTCTGTCAATCGTTTGCAGATGACAGAGACAGGATGATGTTTTAAATATATTTGATGCTGAACGCATTTAGTAATCCCAAGCAGCACATTAGCGGAAATTACATCCATAAACAAGCTATATTACAGTTAAAGGCTCTTATGTAGCTACACTAATGGATAAAACGATTCTTGAGACTGTATGAGGGGTGATCTCCACACTGTTAAACAGCACAGCTGACTAATGGCTGTATAATGGAGAAAAAAACAAAATAATGAATTTTAGTAGAATTTGAAAGAACTATTGTCCAGCCTTTGGCTACATATAATGCTGCTAGCTGATGAAGAAGACTAAATCGTGTAAACGGCTGCTTAACGCGATAAAGTCACACCTCTTCTAAGCTGTGAGCTGTATTAGAGAATCAAATTTTGCCATTGGCTTTTTTATTGTGTACACTCATTCTATTATAATGCTACCTCAATAAGCTTAATAGTAGCTGATTAAAAGCATGTAAGACTGCACGAGCTGTAAATTAGTGTAGTCTCACTCCACTTTAATTCCACAGCTTATAGTATAAATATTAGCTATTTTACAGCCTCTAGAATTATTGAAGAGTAAACAGATTAGTAGTGCTATGATAACGTCAACTTTGTCATAACCTCGCAACGCTACTTAATTAACTATCGTGCGAGAACAAAATACAATTTAAAATGAATACGGTTAAACCATGGAAAAGGACTGGTGCAGTTAAAAATAAACTTGCAAAAGAATACAATAAGTATAATAAGTCCGGGAGAACGTAAAGTTGAACTGAGCGGAGGTGAATATTTAGCTAGGTTGGCTGATGTTTTAGATTTAAAAAATCGGAATACCTTTTTACTTTATACTATTTATTTCTAAGCAACATGACAAATTAATGGTTCGCTAGTTTGGCATAACAGGCCAGAATAAGTAGGATCACAATATCAAGTGTAGTACCTAAGCTACTTCAGTACGAAATGCCCGAAATGGTTTTCTATCAAGATTAGAGATCCCTAAGACGCTGTTGTATACTCTCACTTTACTCCTTTCACCAGTCATTATAATAACTGAAAACCATTGTACAGCTAGCGTACAGTTTTCAGTTGATTAATAGGCTTAAATATGTCCATTGAACAGAAAAGAGAGGGTCAAGGGTAGTTCGTTAGAATTATTGCTGGATAACAAATTAACGCCATTTTGATGTAAACAAGCCGATTACATATGAAAAATCCACTGATATCTGTTACATGTTCATGATATTTCAGAGCTATTAAAGTAAAAACACATTATTTCATTGTTACAAATAGATATTAATACTCATTAACTGGAAAAAAAATAAAAAAATCCATGAATAATTCGTACACCGTATTTATTTTCAATATTTTTGTTTGTAAAACTATATTATTTCGATGGCGCGTGTAATATTTGATAATATCACCTATATATATTAACAGTAAAGTGGCACCCGCAGTACAATTTACCGATAGAGATACAAAACAAACGTGAAAAATTACCTATCTTAAATTAGAAATTATTATTGGTCCACAGAAATAGTTAGATCGCCTTGACGTAAGTAACACTTGCACTGCACAAATAGTTTTTAGTTGCTATTTCTTTAAAGATTTAACAATAGCCGTTACTAAGCCATAAAACATCTTTTGGCTGCGTAAGAGAATTAAAGAAGCTGGATAGTGGCCTATTGACCGCTGTCTAAACCATTGTTCAGCCCATGTACAGCTCTTACAATGCTCTGGACAGCTGTTAACAAGCTACTATAATGCTCGGGGCTGGTTAATTTGGGGCCAAATTTAGAATTATAGGAGCTGTGTAGTTGGGTATACAGTCCTTGTACAGAAAGCATAACAGCCTCGAGGTTAAAAAAAATCTGTTGTCCAGTGACTATACAGCTATGTGTGCTGCTTGGGAATGTATGTAATATTTTTTTAGTTAGCTAATTGCTGTTCCCAAACAGGATAAGAACGTAAATTAACAGAAACGACCTAACCCAGAAAAAATATTTTTTGCGTTATCGAGATTTTAAGTTTAAATTATAATTTCTGCAAAGATGTTGTAAGTATTTGGAATATTTTGAAATATTGACCCATACTTACGGGCAAATATACTAATATTTTTGTGAGTCAAGTTGTATTATATAGACTGACGTATTTTTCGGGTTAGGTACCTATTGGGAAAAATGTGGGTTTACCTAAGTCATTTTTGCTAAATTGGTTTAAATAAAATTATAGAGTGTTTCTTTTAATTTCTCAAAAAGCACCTAAGTAATAAAAAATTGTAAACAAATTGATATTCAAACAAAAATTATTTATTATTTTGCAAAATACGTATTTATTCACTTAGTACACATGTTCTTAAGATTTAGTTTCTATTCTTCCCCACCATTGTCATCAGCCAGCTCCTGCTCCACCTCGAAATCTGGTACTCCGATCCCCTCCACATCTTCCACATATTCCTTTCCTTTTAATGACTTGTAAAAGTACAGGCAGTCTTTTGGAATAAGAACATTGATTTTAAATCGTCTAATTTTGCCAGTGCAATTTCTTTGCCATCAGGTCAAAGAAACATGACATCATCTTCAGAAATATCTAATACTTTCATCGCATCCCATCCCTACAAATCAACCTTATCTTTGTAGTGTCACGGATGTTTTTTGCTGAGTGAAAGAACAAACCGTTACGACCTCTTTGGTAAATACAAATAATTTTTGCCCATAATATGGGTTGAGTCCTTTCTGCTAAACTACGTCCAAGTGCTCGTTAAGTTCAATCTAGTTGAAACTGAGTGAAGACTGCATTTTTTTTTGTTGTTGTTGATAAACATTTTAAATTATATTTATTTCTAGACATAAGTAAGTTTTAGTAGCATGATTGTAAATACTTAAATAAGTACCTACATGATAGTATTATTTATTTATTATTGACTTCGAAAAATTCTTGTTACCTTTATTTTTTAGATCGAGCACCTATTTATTCTTCTCGATGCTGCAGTTACATTCGCTTCATGTAAAATACTGGTACCTATTCGGCTGCATCCGGTTAGACTGGAAGCCCACACCAATTTTTTTTAATTTTTTTTTATTAAGTTTCTTTGCCATAACAAAAAACAAGAGAAGACACATATAGAGCACTTATAAAACAATTAACCAGCTAATAGATTTTTGACCCTCATGCTAGGAGAATCCTGTGTTATGAGGGGCATCCAACCGTCCATAAAATGCTAAAAATGTTGTTTAAAAGTAGAATCTAAACTTACAGACATTTCTTAAAGAAATATTTTTATCAGATAAAAGTAAATTTATTAATAATGTGTAACCAACAAACATCGGTGTATGGGGGAGATAATATAAGAGATGCGATGTAGTCATGAGTGTGGTGTGGTGTGAGGGTGTGTGTATGTGGGTATAGGAGTGTTGGAAGGTGTGTGACGTGATGTAGGGTGATATGTTGTAACTTGTGGATGTGGTGTAAGGTAACATGAAGTCTGATTACTGAGTGGGAGATAAACAGCTAATATAGAATTATGATATAGTAGATTGTCACATTAATGGAGGTTTTATCAATGCTTCTGTTTCATCACACTCTAGCGACAAAAGGTAATCTTTGGTATCGAGTTTGCTTTGATGTGCGTTTAAGAGGCTTACAAGAGCTAAAGCGCGGTCACTGTCGGACTGCATAGAACAGAAAGAGATGCGCGATGACACAACGCTGGTAATTTATTGCAAAATATGAAGCAACTATCAATTTACGAAAAATCTACTGATTGGATTAAAAAATTAAAACACTATTACGTTAGTATGTTGCTTGTAGAATAATCTGACAAAAAATCAGAATGATTTAATGCATAGTAGTATGGTTTTTAATCGTTATAAGAAATTTTTAGAGGTATCTTCAACACACTATCTAATTAGCAAATATCCTGAAGAATATCATATATTTTTCTGATTTTGTTTACTGCAGTGGATCATCTACTTTTAGGCATTATAAAACTTACATTTAGGTCCTGTAGTCCCCTTAAAGTATAAATGCTAAGTTTTGTGTGTAGTTTACTATAAAGCAAAGAGCTCAAGAATGGGAAGTGACCCCAACATTGTTAGGAAAAGTGTCGGAATATTTCTTTTTGCTGCAGTTATGCTTATGTTTTATTGCTTTTGAAATTTCTTTTGTATTATTATTTGGTTAGACACACTAGCAGCTAATTAGCTGATGCGAGTGTATGAAATACAAGACTACTCCCGGGAGGTACTCGTAGTGTCCGTGGGGTCGTTACAGCCCAACAGCTCGCCACATGCTGCTCTACGGGATTCTGTATCTCTCTTGGTTTGTCTCCTCACTCTAGACCTGTTCCGGCAAAGTAAACTCAACCAGCATGGACTTAGAGTTCGAAGCGCGTTAGCTCCACCACGACGTCAACATAAAGATGCGGCGGTGGGGGTTATTATTATCATAATCCCAATAAGTAGGTATAATAAATCGGAATTCCCCACGTTCATGGTTGTGAAAACTACATTTTCATTATATTTATTTCTAGAACATACCTACTTAGAGTAAATGCGAGATGAAACATTCTGATTTAAAAGGGTACGTATTTAATCGAAACAATAATAGCTCCCATTTTGCACTTCTAAAAATATTATTGAACACTCTAATATAATGATTGCGCTTCGTTTTGTGAACCTGATATACCTAATTCCTATTTTGGGGTCCTTCTTCTTAGCGTGTTGATGGCAAACATAATTTAAAAAAAAAAAAAACACGGGATGCCAGGAAAACCAGGAATACATAACAACTTCTAAAAAACTATTTATTTAAAAAAAGAAGCCGGAATTTTTGGATTGCATAACTATTCAGATGCATATTTATTTAAAATTAATGTTTAACCCCCGATGCAAATATGTGTATGTAGGGTGTAAGAGGAGGGTTTGTGTGTGTTAGTTAAAGTTAAGATTTTTTCGATACAAAAGCGCATTCCATATTAGCCAACATCTCAACTTTATTTATGTGAATATGGATCCGAATATCTGATCTCTGGTCATGTATTGTAGGTATATCTTTTGTTGGAGATCCTTTATTTATAAATAAAATGTATCAAGCTTAGCAACTAAGGGACTGTGATCACAGGACATAATTACTAATATAATTTATATTCGTTGATAAATAAGAAGCGGATGCTACGTCAATGAGGGTTTTCTGAAATGTCGTTCACTAGATGGCAGCACTGAGACGTCAGGTCCGGGCACCTGTCAAAAGAGTCACAGAGCCTATACTTTCTTTAGTCGTGACTAAATGAATGAATGAAACGAGTGATGAACGTCATCATATATTTATATTCAGTGCCGAAATGGAAGACCTCTTGTCAAACTGGCGCCAACTGGTAACGTGATTTTTTTTAATAACCCTCATTCTTGTTACTTGTACCTACACGTCACCCACAAAAAGTTTTCTAAATATAAAATGTTAATATCTACTGTGTTTGATTAGTATGAGTCGCTACTCAGCTAAATAAATACATCGAAATCGAACAGTATGTGTCATATAGTATTTATCACATTTAAAAATATTATTGAGTGTATAGAGCCAGTGTTAGTTCAGCCTTGCCCAGTACAACCATTCCTAACAGATTCACTGATCAGCCGAATGACTTCAACTGACCAACATTAACATTAAATTCATTCCCTAAGTAGCTCTCGAAGTGAACGGTTGTGTCAAGTGATCTTTTCAAACTCGAATTAAAAATGAAACTACTGCAGCTCTTGTTCTGCGCTGCGTTTTTCCTAGCATTTATCAATGCTTTAAGCAATATGAGGGATCAAACTAAACACGTATCTCATTTTAAATGTGCTGAAATGGTCGGAAAATGTTTGATGAAAATTGCTGAAAAATCAAGCGTAAGTGCTTCGATGCAGTTGAAAAGAGTGAAAAGAAATTTTATGAACAGTGGAAAATGTGCACGGGGACAAGTTTGGTACCTGTACAGGTGCTGGGATTGTGAGGTGTAAGTAAATTGTTATTTTACAAACCGTGGGATTTCCCATCGGCAAAAATTAGGAACTACCATACAAACTTTCATCCCATAATTAACGTCTTTATGGATCTTTAAAAATTCTTCCTTAGTGCTAATTTTTGTTATAAAAGGAACTCTTGCGCAAATTTCATGCTTCTAGAGCTGTCAGTGAATAAATTAATTTAAGATTTTTATTAAGTAAAAAAAATAAACTACAAACTAGTGAGTCACCCCAGCTATGTCTAAGTTAAATATTAATGTTTTAGATACATAAACCTTCCGGAAAACATTTTTCAAATGATGGTGGAAACCGCATCAAAATCTGTTGCGTAGTTTAGAAGAACCACACAGACAGACACGAAAAGCGACTTTATTTTATAATTTACTAGCTGTTTCTCGCGACTTTGTCTGCGATCCAGGATGAAAAGTAGCCTATGTTCTTACCTAAGTCATGGTATATCTGTGTGCCAAATTTCATCCAAATCCGTTCTGTAGTTTTTGCGTGAAAGAGTAACAAACATCCATCCATCCTCACAAACTTTCACATTTATAATATTAGTAGGAAGTAGGATGTAATTATAGATATAGATTTATATTAGATAATCAACATCTCAACGAAGGTCTTATGAGAATTTGGAGTAGTTCTTTGGTTAATGCTAAGAACTTTTATGTGAAAATCACATAATTAAATAGAACTAGCGTTTTATATGGAAGTACATTGTGCAAATTGCGTGGTAATTTTTAAAGTAAACATATTTAGTTTGGCTTCGAATGAAAAATATCACCTTCAGTTCTATAAAAAAACAAACACAGGCAAAAATCCACGGCATTTGTTTGTTACACGTTTTGTTACCTGGAATTTACGTATAGGTAAAATATTATAACTTGTATGTACTATGTACTTCCGTGATAAAAAATCTATGTCCCAGGTTAATGTCTATCCGTGCGCAATTTCATCCGAATCCGTGCAGCCGTTGAGGCGTGAAAATGTAACAGACAGACATATTTACTTTCGTATCTATAATATTAGTATGGTTACATACCTGCCGGGGTCGCGGATTGTTCGAAAGAGTTACCGTGGCCCTGGCGCACAGGCAACTGAAGGAACACGGGTGGGTTTTAGTCAGTAAGAGTCTGACACGCCCTTCCGCTCCGCCCAGAGTGGGAGAGGTCATTTGCTGACATACTACAAAAAAAAAAATGTTACATAAAACACATAGATCATAGATATCCGAGAGATATGCCTTTACTCTATATTTGCTCAAGTTTATGTGTCGCCACCTTTTCCCCACTCCTGAAACTCTCACATAAACAAAAGAAATAGATACGGCACACATGATGCATTCTTCGCACACAAACAAAAAAATATGCGTAACACTTTTGTGCTATTTTATTGCACATATGCTCAAAAGGGGCGGGCACTAGAAAGTATAGATACAGTCACTGAATGCACACATGTAACTCTAGCATCAACTAGGGAAGAGAGGTTGGTATAAATATGTGATCGATAAAAATATCGATGAATACCGACTGCAAAAAGAGGTGTTTTTTGGACGTATTTGGTACCGTTCTTTTTTTCTGCTTTTCCATGTGGAATATTAAAAGACCAATAACAACAAATCAAGTAAAAATATAATATTTTCGTTTGCGAATAACATTTAAGTAATTCAGTTCCTTCAGTTTCTCCCTTACTCAGCCCCGGATTTAGATTTTTTTCGAGGCGGGGCAAAAACTGCAATCTGCCGCTCCCCGCCCCGCCAATCCTTTAACGTTTTACATGAATCCTTATTTATTTAAATATACATGGACATGTCGAACAATTATTTAGGATAGGACAGGACATATTTGAAATAAATCGTGAGATTATAGCATACTAGCTTCTGTACGCGACTTCGTCCGCGTAAAACTTCGGCCCCCGACCCACCGCGTCGTTGCACATCACTCGCCCATGATATTACTTCCTTTTCGCTTAGCGTTCTTTCTGACCTTTTTTCTTACTGCTCGGTTTCTAGGGTAAGGTTTCTACCTTCTTCAAGAATTGGGCTATCAAATGCAATAAGATTTTTTCAAATCCGACTGCTTGTTCCAGAGATTAGCGCGTTCAAACAAAAAAAACTCTTTAGCTTTATTATTAGCAGAAGATTAGAATAAAATTTTTACTCTTTGAGCCTTTTGTTTTGCAAAAAAATCGATGGCATTTTCATAATTAATCTGATTGTCATGATTTTTGATTGCTAAGATCACACCCGACTTATGCAGAAAAGCTTAACACCAATTAAGGCAATCTAGAATGCACCAGCGAGCGGAGCGAGCGCGAAAATTTTAGCACTGCCTCAAATAAGTTAGATTTTGTAAGTCCGAAAAGTTTTAAGAATTAAGAGTCGCTAGGCTATAAGAACGAGCAAAGCGAGCTCGAATATTTTGCCAGAAACATATTAGGTAAATTTTATCGATCGATAATGCTCCAATCCAACGGCTGCGCCAGCGCTCTGTGGTAAAAACTTAAAGGAAATCGTGTCGCCTTTCCGCATAAAGGCGGCGAAATGGGCGGGACGCCCGGCGCCCTCGTTAGGCGATGTAAAATTTCTAAAATAAAGGATTTGTTCCTTAAATTTTTGGCCACAGAGGTGACAGAAGCGCTCATCCTCCTCAGGTTCGCCACGGCATAGATCTGTTGCAAGAGATGGAAAGCTAACCTTTTTGTATCGCCAAATAAAAATGGAGCATGTGTTTTAAAAACAGAGAGTTTCTGGTAGAATTCAACTGCTCCGCCCGCAACCCGCTCGCATCGTTTGACGATCTATGCCTACGCTAATCACGTAGTGATTTTGTCAGTGTGCCACTCGCAGAGAAAGATAATAAGTGCTGCGCATCTCACTTATCGCAGAGTTGCGGTGCGCTGAGTGGTGCACTTGTTTGCCACGCTTAAATTTGCCTTTCCCCCCTAGATCCGGGGCTGCCCTTACTTAAAATTAAAACTGTTCAACTATCGCACATAAAAGAACAATTAAAATAGGTACTTATTGAACATTATATCTGTCGCTTTCATAATTTAGTTGTTACATTCTTAGCCAAAAAATGTAAGCAAATATCAATATGTTATTCCATCACACATTTTGTCACTGGGATAATATTATTATCCATCGGGGTCTTGCTCAAACTGGTGAAAATCAGTCGATGAGAAAATATTTGTATCGACAAAGTGTCTAAGAGCTTTTGGGACTAGCAACGTCTTTATGGACTTTGAAGTCACTTGAAATTACCAACCAATTATTTTCTCTGCATTTTGCATCTACCTATTTATGTTCAATTTCTGGATCAATCGGGAAACTGATATAAAATGTATTAATTATCGTTTAAGATTCTTAATACAATTTCTTATTAGAGCAACTAACAATTATCGATATCCATATCTCAGTGCTGCGCACCACTAATGCATCGTTTTGACATGCGTCAGTCATTAGGCAAAGGCTGTCGCATGTCAAAAATATTTCACAACTAGATAATTTGTAAAATACTTAAATATTATAATTAATGCAGTGATTTTTTAGTTACCGGTGGTAAGACAAACCACTTGTACTAAGGTTTGTTGTAATTGTGCTATATTTTCACACAAGGACGGAACAATTCGGCATTTCGTAAAAATACGAAATCACACTACACGTTCCGAGGCAAACATATGACTAAACGGTGCTCACTGCAGTCACGCGTATTTAAGGTCAGTTCAACCCAACGGAGGCGACATGCGCCACGCCTCCAAGCCATATCCCTCGATATCCGTGACATAGATAAACTCACGACTTTTTCCCATGTGGGAAGGCAGAAACTACAGAACACCACCTCCTACGATCCTTACATACCTACTCGTTCCTCCTTCCTTGTCTAACGTTAATAGGAATGCTGTGAAAAATTCTAAGTACATTTCAAATTTGTTTATAAGATCATCAATTTGCCGGTGATCATCTCGGAGAAGTATATTCATAAGCCAAGAAAACTAATTTCTAGCAGAAGGCCAGTCCTTCAAATAGCCTTTATTAGCAATCTTAAAACAAGTTTCACAATTTATTTAAATTAAAGGTTTAGACAGAAGAAATCTCCAGATTGCTTTGTTCTTTAGCTTAGGCCTCCCCCAGGCTTTTCCATGGCTAACGTTCGTGAGGTTTTCTCCTCCATGTCCCTCCCGCAGTAGTTTTCAATTCGTCTTTCCAACTTTGAAATGGTCTTCCTTTTTTTCTCTTTCCTTCTCTGGGACAGCATTCTGTTACTTCTCTGGCCCATCTTCCATTTCAGAATGAAAGGCCATTTCAGATTTCATTTCATTTTGATTTTCCATTTCAGAATATCTTACCAAAATATAAAATCGGCGAGGTGTAAGTGACTCTCCCACCAAGGGTTCCGTACTACCAAAACAAATACAGTTTTTTCTATTGGCCATGTTAGTGGTAACTGGCCTAGCTATTGCGGTTCTAAAGAAACAGTTCGTTGGCAGACAGACGGGCAGACAGATGACAGACAAACGTTGTAGGCTTATTTATAGGATCCTATTTGCAGCATGGGTGTATGGAATGTTAAAAAGAGAATAGACAAAGGTCATATAGATGATTTCACAGGTTATAATTTACTTTACTTCCTTCTGCGAAGCAGTAATGCTCGCGAAGGAGGAGGTGGAGCGCGAAAGGGAGAGGCAATCTCTGCGCCCTCGCGCCCCTAGTCGCCGCAGGAGGAGGAGACACCCTGGGCGTCGGGAGTCGATTGCCAACTCCCGGCCACCGTAGGCGCGGGTTTGCGGACGGCGAGCAATGGGCAGCTCGCCATCCGGTAAGAACCAGGCCCGGGTCGACGGCACGTCGTGTTCCACGCGCGCCTCAAAGAGATGTCAGCACCATTGACGAGGTCCGATAGGACTAATGCCTGCCGGGGTCGCGGATTGTTCGAAAGAGTTACCGTGGCCCTGGCGCACAGGCAACTGAAGGAACACGGGTGGGTTTTAGTCAGTAAGAGTCTGACACGCCCTTCCGCTCCGCCCAGAGCGGGAGAGGTCATTTGATGATTTCCCACCAAAAAAAAAAAAAGTTATAATTTACTTACTTGACCAAATATTAGGTATATTTGGTCCAGTAAATAATAACTTGTAACATTTTCTAAACAGTTTATGATGAATGATTTTATTTCTGTAAGTACATTTGTACAAACACTTTTACACGGCAATCATATTTTAAAAACTAGATGAGGTTGGCGTTTCCTATCTGACCTATCTGACTGAATTTTTAATCTAGTAATTTGAGGCACTTCTACGAAAAATATTCGTTTTTGGCAGTTTTAAAATAAAATAAAAATTGCACAAAATAAATCATGTCAGGTTTCTATCAATATAAACAAATGAAAAACTGAAAATAAAAACCATTTGACGGGAGTGTCTATTGCTGACTGAATCGTGAAGTTTATTCTATCATAATAATATATAATGTCCCCGCCAACTAGGTTAATAGGGAACATTACGCAAAACTGTGGTAGGGGACGACACTAGCACAAACCATAAACAAACCGCCATGATGCATCATGTCATATTATTAGTAACAAATAATTAGTGAAAGCCTGTTAAATTATAATAGTTTTATTACTATTCATGTATTAAAAAACCTGTACTGTGATATTATGGCATCCTACGGACATTTAAAAGTGGATGATCTGAAAAACCTGCTTTGAAGGACTTGTCAAAGAACTTTTTACGATTTGTTCTAGTGCTGCACTCTGGCGGCAGAACATTGTAGTGATACTCTCTATTAGCCTTTCAGTTAAGCCTAGCCTTTTTAGTAAATTGCGCTGTTCAACTAGTGGCCTGAACGATATTCAGCCATTCAATCACACAGCTAGGCAAATGACTTGGATCGATAACGTTTAACTACTTACCTAGCCCAGATATTTTAAATTGGGACTGATTTAAAGCGACAGTTGTTTACTTTAGTTTTGGTAAATTAAAACTTACAAAATGTATGTTTATTAACGGCGGTAAAAACTGAGTCTGTTAACTAAAAGGCTAATTAATTAAGTTAGTTTGCTGCGACATATTATGTAGACTATGCTCTACGTAAAGCGTGCTACACACTTAGAGCAAAAACCAGAAAAATTGATTTATTTGTCACAGAAACATGTGCAAACAAAACGAACAATTCACTTAAATGTCTCACTGATGGTGGCGCGTGTGTTGGATCATTCGGTTACCTACAAAATATTTGAGCTGGATGGTGCTGATTCACGCGTCATGTTCGTGAACGGGCGCCGCCGCGCCGTCGGTTGGGACTGGTCATCTCTTAACTGCAATGGCTTATTTTTATTTTTAATCTTATATATCTTTGATTTTTAATATTGTGAATGTGAAGACTATGCAGGTCATTGTTGCTTTTTTTTCTCCTCTTTTAATTTTAATCATGGTCTGGCAGTTTGAGTAATTTTTGTGGCCTACCCAAATGTCTTTTCTTTGGTATTGTTCGTCGAATCGTTGAGCTCCTTAAGTTCTGAGTTGAGCTGCACGATTACTGACAAATGCGTGCACTGACTGGACAGGTCCACTCAATCTGTGTGGTTTTTCCTCAAAAGACCATTTCAGACACAAATCTACATGATCTTCACATGATCTGACCAAGATTATGTCTGGACTTTAAAAGAGACTGTGACCTCTGAGTTTGTTTCAACCTTTCTTCTCAGAGTAGTCAGATAGGAAACGCCGACCTCATCTAGTTTAAAAAACATGATTGACGTGTAAAAGTGTTTGTACACAAAAAAAAAAGTGTTTGTGTTTGTTACAGAAATAAAATCATTTATCATTTATTTATCATTTAACAATAATAAACATGAAACAAGAGCAAGGAAACTAAATGTAATGATGATGTTGCTCTATTTATTCCAATTTACACAAAAAGAAATTGGTTGAGTGAGGAATAGTGGAAATAGAATGTGCATTCGGTTGTTTAGTATTACTAAACCGACCTTAACAAAGCAATTAAGTCAACTAACTACATGATAGAAAATTATAAGGTTTTAAATTAAGCAATGTGTGACAAGTGTCCCGCGACACGTGTCTCCGTTGACATCGAAAACTACGATGTCGATGTCTCCAGACTCCAGACTTATTCTGCGAAGTTGGGCGACGTCATGCGATGGCTTTAGGGACACGTGTCGCGGGAAGTAAATCATTTAATGAAAACAAGGCTTAACTTTAATGATTTCAATGGCCTAATACTTACATATTTTTGTTTTGTGCAAAAAGAAATACGTCAGCTGCCTGCAACGGTCGTTTTATTCGGACACATTTGACGTAGATACAGATTAGTATAGATTTGAAATTGGTACACTAATAGAAAATGGCGGGAGTCATATAGATACAAAGGTAGCAACACCCAGATTAAACAAAATGGCGGTAAACAATATTTTTGGTTTAAAAGCAGTTCATTTACTTTTGAATATTGCTGGTTTTGCAGCAAACATATAATTTCAACGGTTATTTGAAATGAGATGTTGCTGTTTTTGCTACAAACTTATTAAGTTAAATAATGAAGCTGATTTGACATTGACAGACTGCATTAAAAGTTGATATCATTGAAAAATAGGATATTGCTGCTTTTGCATCTATGAGTATATGACTCAAGTGTTTTATTAAAGTTTGTCATAAAAGTCTAAAGATTCCCTAATATTGTAAAGAAAATGTATTAACTATCAGATGTTGATATATTTATAAAAAAGGTTCTTAATAAGCAAGTCGAAACCGTGGATCAACAAACGAAACTTAAGGGGCTCTCAGGCCATCCAGAGCGACGATCTGCTGGGTACCTAGTTGCAAGCAACTGGAAGAGAGTAGCTGAAAATCAGTTACAGACATGCACGTAATGCCCCCTACACCATCGTTCAGTAAAATCAAAGTAATTTCATTACTAAGCGATACTAAGCGTAGTTGCTAGATGGCGTAATATATAACAATGAGGAAAATATTATTTTATACTAAAGCAGCTGAGATAGTGGTGCAGCAAATGGTGTCAGTCCTTTTTTTTTTTTTTTTGGGTGGTCATCATCAAATGACCTCTCCCGCTCTGGGCGGAGCGGAAGGGCGTGTCAGACTCTTACTGACTAAAACCCACCCGTGTTCCTTCAGTTGCCTGTGCGCCAGACGGTAACTCTTTCGAACAATCCGCGACCCCGGCAGGCATCGGTCCTATCGGACCCCGTCAATGGTGCTGACATCTCTTTGAGGCGCGCGTGGAACACGACGCGCCGTCGACCCGGGCCTGGTCCTTACCGGACGGCGAGCTGCCCATTGCTCGCCGTCCGCAAGCCCGCGCCTACGGTGGCCGGGAGTCGGCAATCGACTCCATGGTGTCCGTCCTAATATCTAAAATTTGTTTTTGGAAACAAAGTTAAGAAATTATTAAGTATCACTCGCGCATTTTGAGACAATTTCACTTGTAATGTACGTTGTTATACACTTATATTTTGACAACTTACTTAGGTACTTATATTTTAAGGATACTCCATCAACAGTTTTCTGAGTTCAACTTATCATTGGGTCAACAATCGGTGGTTTCACTTACGTCAACTTCAGAAGCGACGATATTCCGTTGATAACAGATTTGGGTTTCATAATTCTACTTCCTTAAAAAATCACTGCAAACAACTATATTACATAGTCCGTATTACTCAGCTTTAAGTGTTGCCAACAAATAAAAGATAATGAAAGCGTTCAATTTATAATGAAATGAAATCATGATGGCATGGTACCTACACCAAGTTAATGAATCATATTAAATACATTACTTATTTTTTTATTGACATATATCAGGCTACTAGGTAGAGTTGGTTAAAATTGTTCCATTTATTGTTATGATTATTTTTATCGATTTATAAAAAAGGAGCTTTTGATTTTAAACACAGATTTCATATTTATTTTATTTTATCTGCCATCATTAGAAACATTCTTAATTGTTCTAATAATCTAGTTTTAGTTCCAAGGAAAACAATACATAAAATTAATAAAATGGAATGCATCCAAACGAGCGAATATTGTTTATCTCTATTGACGACACCGACGTATGCTTGTGATTGGTGGAGAATTCCGACATCTTGGATTATCTGTCACTTTGCTCATGTGCATTTGCTCACACCCCGCCGTTTCTCTGCCGCTGTTGGACGCTAGTACTGTCCGCCAAGTTACGAAATCACTGAAAATGAAAAAGTTACAGTTTGTGTTATTACTGCTTGCGATCGTGACGTGCGTCGTCGTTTATCCAGTATTGAGTGAGAATCCTATCAGATATGGTGAACTTCATAAAAGAATGAAGAGATACGTCCTGAACTCTGGAGAATGCCCTAAAGGTTTTATCAGAGTTGCTTACCGATGTGTTCCTTGTGACGTGTAAGTACCTAGTTTTCAAAATATTTTTCTACTTCCAAAGTGTTGATTTTGAACCAAATATCGTACTGCTTCATTGAAATAAAATTTTCGTCTAGCACTTCGACAATTTTCTGATTTCAAGATGGAGTCGTGAATGATTATTCCCTCTGCTGTTTTATCGTGAAACCTTGATTTATTGAATTAAAACCGGAAATAAAAAGTCTACAGATTATTTTGTTCTTATTTCCGGCTTAGATTCGATTATTATTTTCTTTTTAAAACTTTGTTTGACGAATTTTAGTACATTCGAATTCCGGTTTTATTTTAAGGTCATGTACCTTAGATTTTAAACAATTGTTACATGTGCACAGTGAAATACTGATATAATTAGTTTGTAAACACAAAAACTTTACACAAAAAGAGCAAAGTTACAAGTGTTACAACATAATTTCTAAGGCCGGTTCGCCGCGCCCGCGCCGCCGCCGCTGCCGCCGCCCGCGCCGGTTAGACCACGTGCCATCCGTGACGTCATTCGAAACTCGATCACACGGCCGCGCGCTAACATACCAACATATTTCCATATTTAATCTAGGTAAAACTTTTGTGCAACCCTGGCCATACATTATTCCTAACTTATTGTTAAATAGTTAATAGTGAAAATAGTTACCTACCTATACCTACCTAGAAATTTCCTTCATTTTAGGCATGAAACGACGTCAAAGACTAGAAAACATAGGTATCATCCAATCTTGACCTGTGTTTTTATTTGGGATTGCGGCCGTCTGCTATATAGATGCACCTTGATATCGTAAAATCCTCGGTGATAAGCAGGATTTAATGATGCAATCGGCTTTCCGTTTGCATCCTAGCGACCTAGCCTTATCGTGTAAAATTAGGTAGCAACACGCAGTTAGCAACTCGTTTCATCTCTATTTAAAACAACTGTTCGTGTTTTATGTATGGTCAAAATCAATTTATTTGAAAACAAGATGTAACTTTAGCCCGAGCCCGCTTTTGTATTTCGAATTTTTTTGTGACGTCGGTCAAGTTCTCAAGACAAAACTGGGTGGGATTGTAGCCTTAGGGGCGCTATGGAGCGAGGACTTAGAAAAGTATTCGTATTTTTTTTCTTGGAAATTTAACAATTTTATTGCAGTCTACTTACGGTTAACCTTATCTATAGAAACCATTCAGAAGTAGGAGCGCCGCATAGCAGGGTTCCGTCGACTACGCCTACGTGCGTCATAGGGCCATGCTTCTCAGAACCTTAATGGTTTTTATGGTCAAGATTAACCATTTTCCTTTTTTTTTTTCTGAAAATTTAACTGTCCCAAAAAATATTTTCAAGTTTTTTTTTTAGTTCGTTTGCTGCTCCTTGTGCCCCTAAGTGCTGCAACTCGAACTACTCCGACTCTAAGACGACACTGACCCAAAACTGAAAACGTGCTAGGTACCGGACCAAGATGTCAGTTTTGTAAAAAGTATTTCTATTACTTTCAGGTTCTTATTAAACTGGCTCGATAGTATAAACCATATCTACAGAAAAACCTTTTTTTTTGTAATAAGACCAACAAAGTTTTTTTACTCGGTCGTAAAAGTTCTTTGGAAAATGGTAGTAATGAACTACACAGTTTATTATTTTAATTTTTTTTTTTCCTAGTGTGGAAGTTAACAGTTGGCTAAAGCTTTCACAGTTTTTTTACTTACTTACATTAAGTATCTTGGTCTTAGTAGTAGGTATATTGAGTCATAAATGTAATTATTAATAATAATAATAATAATTTATTATGTCACTTCTGAGAACCGTTGAGTAGGTATAGATCGCTAGATGGCGCCACAGAAGTAAGTACACCCGTACCCACTGTTCCGTCGCGCTGACTTGCACTTTCATTGCGTTGACCAATGGCAAGCGGTATCTTCGTGCGTGGCAGTCACGCCCCAGTCTTTAACATACCGGTAGAGCGTGTCGTTTTACAATATTTAGTCATTAATGTCGGCAACCTCAATTCGTATGTATCTTTATTCACTTAGTAGTACATTTTGAGTCGAGCCATATGAGACGACCACACACCGGTCCGCACATCAAATCCTTTTTGTTCCGTTCGACATGTTTTTACATTTCAATCCTGTTCGTCACTGTAATATTTTATTATTTGCTGGAGGCTCTCACACACAAGGCAGGCAGTGATTTGCAATCTGTGTATTCCATTGAACAACACAGCTGTATAGGGATCTTTTAGCGCGTGACCAAAATATAAACTACGCCACCACTTGTTTTCACAATACATTTCACAAAATAATTTTATGGCACAAATCTTTACCAATGTTTGTCAAAGTTTATCAACGTCATTTCAACGCCAAAAGATCCGTGTAGCAAGGTACAACAAGATGGCAGCCGTTCAAAGATGACACGTCAGCGTTTATACTCTTAGTGCCCATTACATTTACACACATGTGTTTATCTAATGTAAAGTACTATAGGGGTATGGGTGTAGTGTAAATGATAAATGATTTTATTTCTGTAAGTAGGTTTGTACAAACACTTTTACACCTCAATCATATTTTAAAACTAGATGAGGTCGGCGTTTCCTATCTGACTACTCTGAGAAGAAAGGCCGAAACAAACTCAGAGGTCACAGTCTCTTTTAAAGTCCAGACATAATCTTGGTCAGATCATGTGAAGACCATGTAGATTTGAGTCTGAAATGGTCTTTTGAGGAAAAAATACCACACAGAATGAGTGGACCTGTCCAGTCAGTGCACGTATTTGTCAGTAATCGTGCAGCTCAACTCAAAACTTAAGGAGCTCAACGATTCGACGAACAATACCAAAGAAAGGACATTTGGGTAGGCCGCATAAATTACTCAAACTGCCAGACTATGATTAAAACTAATTAAGAAAGAAAAAAGAAAAACAATGATCTACATAGTCTTTACATTCACAATAATTAAAATAATATACTATTTTACAAAGTAAATATTCATGTCAATATATTTATAAAAATTCATCAATGTCAACAGGTATAAAAAATCCTAAAATAATCTTGGTCAGATCATTTGAGGACCATGTAAGATTGGTGTCTGAAATGGTCTTTTAAGGAAAGAACCATACAGATTTGAGTGGACCTGTCCAGTCAGTGCAAGCATTTGTGTATCTAAGTATCATTAGTAAGTATTATAATGTACGTGTGTAACCACACCTTATTTAGGATTAGTTAAGTAAGCAATACTTTAAGATCGTGTACGCTCAATCTATGTGAACACAGAGTAAATCGAGACTTGATCCAGTGCAGATGTCTTTCATTTACCACGACACTTCATGGGGAACAGGGTTTAAAGTTAATTCATACCTCCATAGACAAGGGAGGATCGTCCGACCAGACGAGTGTCGTGTCTGGTGGCCAGCTGCCCGACGATTGATGTCGGGACGTTGTATATGCTAGTTACGCGGTTAACTCTACTTGCGCGATGCAGGACTTTGCATGACGTCAGCGGTATCAACATCGCCACATGCGAGCTACAAGTCACAATGACGTCACACAATCCTGCATCGCGCAAGCAGAGTTTACCGCGCAACTAGCATATATACAACGTCCCGACATCTATCGTCGGGCAGTTGCCCACCAGACACAACACCCGTCTGGTCGGAGGATCCTCCCGTTTCCATAGAGTATGAGTGAACTTTACACCCTGTTCCTCATACCTCTATAAAACTACTTCTTGGTGTTTGTGCAGTCCTGCAATAAAACACGTTATTAGTATTTTTAAAACGACAATCTTTTTAGTTACTTTAGTTTAAGGTCTAAACTTGTGTTCTAGGATGTTCCTATTAAGGAATTTATTTATACTCAAGAAAGTTAACCAACCTAACTGGTCTGAAAGTGTCATTACGTAGGTACTGCCTTCATTAACCACAAATTTCCTTTTTCCAGGTACAAGAAAGTGACTGGTGATGATTGTTAACAAACACCTGCTGCAAACGTTAATAGACGGAATGATGAAGATCTGTCAGATCTGGCGCGAGTCTGGCATCGGATCTCCTGGAGGATCCCAAACGCACGCCGCCACCATGAAGAAGCTCAGCAAGAGTGCTGACAGCACCTCACCAAGCCTTCAAACCTGCTCGCGATTACGACAACCTTTTGGGATAAGACGATGTACACAGTATCAACACACGAAGATGATGAAAAAATCTCGAGAATGTCCAGGGTACCGACCAAATACCAATTTGAACGTAAAAGAATCGACTTCGAACCGTAAAGGCTGATGCAGTTTTGGGCGGGGCGCACCATATCGTAAAAATCCTCTTACATCACTTTCGCTTATTATATATGAAGCATCATAATTGGTATAGATAGTTCAACTCATCTGTGCGGACAGCGCCACGTGTGCGTGTGCTTGTAATTATACAGCTTTAATTTGTGTAGAGTGACGCGGCAGTCGTCGGCCGAGCAACACGTGGTATATACAAGGTTTACCCACACATAGTGCCGCGCGCACAGATTAGTTGAACTATCCGTACCACAGGCGGGCCACAGCACGCTTTGGATTGTATTGCGATATGCGTTGGGGCCTGATGTGGCTGTAATGTGCCTTCGTAAGTATTTATAGTTTTATATAATTTGATTATCATAATGTAAAAATAATTGTTTGATTTACTAACTGTTGTTCCGAGCGAGTATTTGTGCACGTGAGATATATGTATTATAGCATTTACTGAAGCCGCTACGATGTAAAATGAATTCTTTAGTAGGTACTACTCCACCCATAAAACCAGGCAACTGTCAGACTTGACCAAATATCAGTTTTTCAAGCCCAGCATCTGCAAGTCTTGAAAAATTGATCTGATCTTAGTTACTGACATTTTTTCAAGACTGACAGTTAACGCACGCTGGGAATCATACTATATTGTGAGTTCGTAATAGCATTCCTTAGATTTTGTTTTATTAAATTATTTTAATCATCGTTCGGTCGAAAAAATAAATACTCTAACATAGGACTATTGTTAAGATTTCGTATTTGAATTATCATCAATTTAAAATAGTTTATTTTTTAGTACCAAATAACTTTTGTAAGCATTATTTAAGTTGTGTATGGTTGTGTTTTGTATTAAATTCCCTAAAGTATTGACTTGTCTAAATCTCCGTTCTTAAGAACTTGCATTTAAATAAGATTATCTATCAACTATTCACGTTTTTGAAACTTCCGCCTGTCTCGCTCTACTTATTTCTTAAATAAGTTCAGCGGTAATTGCAAAAAAATAATTGTTATGTTTTGAATATTGTATGTTTTGTAATCATTTGTTATCCATATTGCGGCTGATCGGCCACCTAAATTCAGGAGATTATTGGAAAAGTATTAAATCATTTATTCCCTTATTTATTTAATTTCTAATGATAAAACTTATTAGTGAATTAAATTTAACTTAATGATATTTTCAAAACTTAATGAAATTTTTATATTATTTTGACATAAAATTAACAACTTTTGACATTTGATTTGACTTGTAACTATTTGTAGGATATTTGCATTGTAAATACCTTAGTGTAGCGTGTTATAATAATTGTAAAAACCATTTTGTATTTATTTTGACATAAGTGTATCTTTTAGTTCCGTAATAATTTATTTCATACTTACGAAACAACATTTTTGGAAAGCTAAACTTTGTAATATTTAAAAAGAAAGAAGTTTTTGAAGTAAATTGTCAGAAGTTGTAACTGGTAGTTTTATTTTGTTTGTTCATCCTACTTAGGCCTCATTCCCACTATGTCCAGAGGACAGATTATCGTGTCGTTTAAGGCGTCGTGTCTTGTGACACGATTAACTGTCGTCCACGACTTTTTTATGCAGTGACGCCAGATTGTCAAGTCAATGGGAACGGGAATGGAAACATGGCAGTCGTAAAACGATAAAAAAACGTCACGACTTATCGTAACGGCAAATCATGTGTTGTTATTGCGACTATCTATCGTATCGTATCGTATCGTATCTATGTATTGATCTTCAAAAAAACGTGAGGCGACTGATGTGCAGACGACTGCCCTGAACAGCAAAAATGTCGTCAAGATCTAATGGGAACAGCTACATACGACAGTCGTTCAACGATAAAATATTTTGACGACACAGTGACGATAAACAGTCGATATAATGGGAACCGCTAGAGACGACAGTCGTCCAACGATAAATTAATCGTTACGACATTGTGGGTATGTGGCCTTACAATAAATGCAGCTCGTGTTAAGTGTGGCTAGAATGAGGACATACTGAAATTATGCTACAGTTGGGAAGAGAGAAAAGAACCTTTCAATAATAGTAATTACCTGAAACAGGACAACTAAACAAGTTGAAAAGAAAAATAAACTTAGTAATAATTACTTACTAAGTTGGCGTCATTGGCACCGCGTTAAGGATGATTTCCACCAAACGGCTCGCATCGCATCGGATCGGAACGGATTTTACAATCTTTAAACGATATTAAATCGTGTACACAGTATTTAAAGTCTATATTACCAAGCCGCGCACAGCAGCTTTTACCGCGGGCGTCGCGGGCGGTCGTCAAAGTATGCTGCGACGCGCGAACGGCTCCGTTCGCCTGTCATCGTATCTTTGTATCGTCAACACGGTAGGAATTAAACTATTTGACTAGGCGCAGAAATGGATACGTTCGCAAGCGAATGATACGGATTCGATCGTATACATTGACATCCTGCCGGACGCGATCGGCTGTCGCCGCATCCGTTGGTATCGTTTCCGATCCGATGCGATGCGAGCCGTTTGGTGGAAATCATCCTTAAGTCAATATTATTCATAGTTTTGGCTATACGAGAGATAAGAACGATCACACATACTGCACAGTCTATGAGATTCAAACGTCCCTTCGTGGCTCTGTCGTACTATGTAAATAAGGCAAGCAACACGCGATCGTCCCAAATTCCAAGCCCCGCGTTCTTCACCAAGCATTCAAAGTTGACGTGACATACAACGAAAATACAGTAAGTATGTTGGTATTTAATACCATATTTTTTAAATCTAGGGATTTTACTCTCGCTATATTAGTAACATTTTATAGGAGCTTCTTAAAGTTGTGTAAAAAATATGTGTTAAGGTAGCAAACAGGTAGTAAATATTTACATTAACAACGCGGTTAATACAACGCTAAAACTATGAGAACTTGGAAGTGGTCAGCCAACCTGACGTCAGAATGGCTCACCACTTTATTCCATTGATATATTTCTTAACGCAAAGGTAGCAAATATTTCACTACAACAACAGTATGGTTTCACCAAGGGACGTTGTACGACTGACGCCGGTGTCACCTTATTAAAACACATATTAGGTCTTTACCTATGAAATTGCCGTTCTGCAGTACTGGCCATTTCAAATCAAAATAATTTTTGTTTGGCTATGAATTCTAATTTCAAATTAATTTTATTTTAAAAACATGGATTTTTTTTTCTAAAAGTAGTCATTTCTTTATTGATTAGTGTTACATTTTCATCGCATTTCAATCTTTTTCGTCATCATGGATACGTTAAAAATTCGAGTAATTATGGAATATGAGTACCGTCGTGGCAGCAACGCGGCACAAGCGGCACGCAACATCAACGACGTTTACGGAGCTAACTCTACAAACCAACGCACCACCTGTTATTGGTTTGCTCGCTTCCGTTCTGGAAATTTCGACCTGAAAAATGAACCTCGCGGTCGTCCGAAGACTTTGGTCGACAATGACGAATTAAAGGCGATTGTGGAAGCTGATGATACACAATCTACGGCTGAATTAGCAGCAGCTTTCGACGTTAGCGTCAAAACAATATTGGTCCATTTGCGTCAAATTGGCAAGGTAAAAAAGCTTGACAAATGGGTGCCCCACGAACTCAATGATCGCCAGCGCGAAGTACGCGTCGAGACGTGCCTTGCACTGCTCAACAGACACACAAATGAAGGAATTTTGAACCGCATTGTTACCTGCGATGAAAAATGGATTCTGTTTGATAACCGTAAGCGCTCAGCAAGTTGGTTGGATCCTGGTTCAGCACCTAAACAATGCCCTAAACGAAAACTTACCCCTAGAAAAGTGATGGTCACTGTTTGGTGGTCTAGCGCCGGTGTGATTCATCACAGCTTCTTACCAAACGGGGTGAGCATTACTGCAGATGTGTACTGTGAAGAACTGAACACAATGATGGAGAAGCTGGCGCATCTCCAACCAGCATTGGTCAATCGCTCGTCTCCGCTGCTCCTGCACGACAACGCGCGACCTCATACTGCACAGCAGACGGTCTCCAAGTTGCAAGAACTGGGGTTGGAAGCTCTCCGTCATCCGCCCTACTCACCAGACCTTGCGCCTACAGACTACTACTTTTTCCAGAATTTGGATAACTTCTTGGCGGGAAAAAAATTTAATACCCGAGAGGCAGTACAAAATGCCTTTGAAGAATTTGTTGCCTCCCGTCCAGCTGATTTCTTTAAGAAGGGCATCAATAAACTGCCACTGCGATGGCAAAGATGCATTGATTGCATGGGTGATTACTTCGATTAATACAAATAAAAAATTCATGAAAAAAATTCGTTTAAATTTTTTCATACAAAACGGCAATTTCATAGGTAAAGACCTATTATTTACGGCGTGGGAAGAGGCCCAAGACGCCGTAGGAATCTTTTGTGACCTCTCCAAGGCATTTGATTGCGTCGACCATGAAACCTTAATATTGAAACTTGAGCATTACGGACTTGGAAAACTTGCGCTCAGTTTAGTAAAATCTTATTTAAATGATAGACAACAGCAAGTTCAAATAAATGGTGTCAATTCACTCGGTTTAAAAGTAAAAATGGGTGTACCACAAGGCTCGATATTGGGGCCTTTCCTCTTTTTAGTATATATTAATGATCTACCCCATTTGTTGAAAACCCAACCACAAATGGTGTTATTTGCTGACGATACTTCTTTAATTTTTAAAATTAATAGACGTGCATCAAATCTTGACGACGTAAATAACGCCCTACTGCAGATCCAAAATTGGTTCACAGCTAATAATTTAGTATTAAATGGGAAAAAAACTAAATGTATAAGATTTTCTTTACCAAATGTCAAAAGTACTAATTGTGAGATAGGAATAAATCAAGAGAAACTAGAATTCGTCGATAAAACTGTTTTCCTGGGGATCACGCTCGATTCAAGGCTTCAATGGGGTCCTCATTTAACATCCCTTGCAGGACGGCTCAGTTCAGCGGCATACGCTGTGAGAAAAATCCGCCAATTTACTAATGTAGGTACCGCGAGGCTAGTCTATTTTAGTTACTTTCATAGTATTATGTCGTACGGTATTTTACTATGGGGACGGGCTGCAGACGTTGAGTCTATTTTTATTCTGCAGAAAAGAGCCATCAGAGCCATATATGGCCTCCGCAGGCGCGACTCTCTAAGGGAACGGTTTAAAGATATTAACATCATGACGGTACCTTGGCAATATATTTATGAAAACATCATGTACGTAAGGAAAAATCTACATAGTTTTAGTAAAAGAGGTGAAAGACACAATTATATCACTAGAAATAGGGACCAATTAGTTCAACCAGGTTTCAGGCTGGCTAAAGTAGACTCTTCTTTCATGGGGTACTGTTTAAAATGTTACAACAAAATACCTCCCCATATACTTCAATTGAATGAAACGAAATTTTAATCCTGTATAAAACGCACACTATGCAGTCAAGCATATTATAAGTTGGGGGATTACATCGCTGATAAAAATGCTTGGCTCAACGCTGGTCCTGCTCCACAAGGGCGCATTAACTAATTGATTAGCATTTGGAACTACTGAAGATTGTAAAAACTGTCTTTACATTGTATAAATTCAATCTTGTAGTATTGTATAATTGCATAGCACATGTGTGAGTACTATGTACCTACTATAAAGCTACCATTTTCTAGGTTTGTCTTTCATTGACTTGAATGTGCCCTGACGGCTGAGAGTATGTCATGCTCACTCAAATGTCTCGCTGGTGGTGGCGTGTGTGTTGGATCATTAAGTTCCCTTCAAAATGGTTGAGCTAAATGGTGCTGATCCATACGTCATGTTCGTGAACGGGCGCCGTCAGTGGGGACTGGTCATCTCTTGGCTGCCACGGCTTATTTTAATTTAATATTGGAATTGTTGTCGTCTCTTTATTACGGACGCTTTTAACGTTCTGCATCGTTCTCACATGCATAATTTCAACATGAATGATGTAACCAATAATTTGTAACCATATTTTGATTTAAAAGAGTGTCCATGGAGTTTCTGGCCCGTTCTTCTCCATAGGTACCTACTAAGCTTTGGAATGGGCATCTAGCTTCATCTTTCTGACTGACCGACCCCTTGACAATTCAAAAGTGCCTGTAATTGGTTTATTTGAAATAAATGCTTTGAGTTTTTTTTTTGAGTTTTTGACTATAGGTTGTAAATAGTAGCAAATAGGTATTAAATATATGACGAAAGGCAAATCTGGCCATGATGGTCTCAGCATCGAGCACCTGTAGCACGCGGGGCCTCATATATCTAGGGTACTGGCAATGTTCTATTCACTGTGCGTGAGCCACTCTTACCTGCCATCCGATTTAATGAGGACTGTAGTAGTGCCTATAGTGAAAAATAAAACCGGCGACCTTGCAGATAAAAGTAACTATCGGCCTATTTCACTAGCCACAATCGTAGCTAAAGTTTTTGACGGTCTGCTTAATACACAGTTAAATAAAGTCGTAGCGCTGCATGATAATCAGTTTGGATTTAGACCACAACTGTCTACGGAGATTGCGCTACTGTGTCTTAAGCATACCGTCAGATACTACGTGGATCGAAAAACACTCGTGTACGCATGTTTCCTCGACCTGTCCAGGGCTTTTGCCCGATTTTCCATGGAAAAAACTGGAGGACGTTAATTTATCACTTGAACTTATAAGAATTTTTACATATTGGTATACTCACCAGGTCAACAGCGTAAGATGGGCGGGGGCTGTGTCGGAGCCATATAAGTTGGAGTGCGGCGTGAGGCAAGGCGGTTTGCCCTCCCCAACCCTTTTCAACCTTTACATGGACGCACTCATCGTTGCTCTCAGCAGTGCCCATGTCGGCTGTCATGTTTTATTTTATTTTATTTTATTACTTAAGAAAACTTACAGCTAGGATACAGATAGTTGCCAGTTAGTGAAAGAAGGCCAATTAAAAGTTTTCACAGATAATATTAGGGTAGCACAAGAAACAGTAAGTAGACAGGCAAGAGAAAGTAAGAAATAAGCACTCGTAGAGAATTAAGAAAAGACTTAACAAGTTTCAGTGATCTTCAAAGAAGTTTTTACATAATATATTTTTTAGTTTAGGAACACTGGTGGAGAATAAATCAAGGTCGTCAATGCTCTGACACATCGTGTTGTATGCCCTGCTAGCTCTTATTATACGAGTATAAGAGTTCTGACGATAAATGCACCGCACAGAGGGAAAATACAGAGGTTGATGATTCCGTAAGGTGAAGGATGGAACACGCAGCCCAATTTTGCTCATGAATTCAGAACAGTCAGTTGAACCATTAGCTAAATTGAACAGGAATGCCATATCGGCAATTTTTCGCCGCTCAATTAGTGGAAGAATGTGAAACTTCCTGCAGCGGCTGTAATAGTTAGGTAAATAGGTTTTGGATCTATATTGAATGTACCTCAAGAATTTCTTTTGAATACTTTCGATGCGATTGACGTAGGTAAGTATTGTAAATCGGATTCCATACTAGTGAGCAGTATTCGAGATGACTTCGTACAAATGCACAGTATAGAATTTTGAGTGTTTTGATATTTTGAAAATCGGCTGATATTCTCAAGATGAAACCTAGTGCCTTAGAAGCTTTTTTAATAATATTATCGATGTGTGTGTCAAAAAGAAGTTTCAAGTCAAAAGTGAC
Organism: Dryobotodes eremita; assembly: GCA_917490735.1. Lineage (NCBI taxonomy): Eukaryota > Metazoa > Arthropoda > Insecta > Lepidoptera > Noctuidae > Dryobotodes > Dryobotodes eremita. The sequence goes on from OU823254.1 coordinate 18,675,981, forward strand.
GCCTAAGTCTCTAATCGTATTAACTCTGGCTATTGAAGTGTAGGCTAGTTTGTAATCGTAAAGAATAGGTTTAGGTTTACGCGTGAAGGTACATGTATAACATTTCGAAACATTTAGATCCAAGCGGTTGGCCAAACAGTACTCTTGGAAACTGTCCAGATCACGTTGGAGACGTTCAGCATCATCATAAGTTCTGATTTCGCTTAAAATCTTCATGTCGTCCGCAAACAAAAGAACTGTTGAGTTAGAGAAACAGGAAGAGACGTCATTGATGAAGATGTTGAATAACAAAGGTCCCAGTAGCGATCCCTGTATAATCCCTGAGGGGATAATCATAGTTCTCGATATGTATCCATTAAGAACAACAGTTTGGCATCTGTTGGCCACATACGATGAGAACCACCTGAAGAGATTTCCACTGATACCTATAGCCAATAGCTTACGCAGAAGTATAGCATGATCCAAGCGATCAAAACACTTGCTGTAATCAGTGTAGATTACATCTACTTGTGTGCGACGAGCCATACATTCAGTCAAGTAGTCACTACATAGAATGAGATTAGTGGTTGTAGACTGACCTCGCAAGAAACCATGTTGGCGGTCACTGATGCTAAGTTTAAGACTAGCGTAAAGCTGCTTGTAGATTATCTTTTCCAGAATTTTTGCGAAAATGCATAGTTTTGATATGGGCCGGTAGTTCTTCACGAGGTCTCGAGGCCCTTTTTTATGAATCGGAGTGATTAACGCTGACTTCCAAATTTTAGGTACCTCTCCCAAATCTAGGGACCGCATAAACAGAAGGGAAAGAGGAAGAGTCAGACTTTTGACACAGTTGAGTATAAAAACTGGCGGAATATTGTCTGGTCCTGCAGATTTTGTTAGATCAACTCTTTTTAGTAGACTGAATACTTCTAATTCATTAACTTCGACTGAATGTATGTCCGAAACAATATCGCTCAAATGCATATTTGTAGCCTGCGTGTTGTTATTAGAAAGATCGTCGTAACTGTTGATACTACTAGCAGAACTGAGAAAGTTAGAATAGAAATAGTCGCCAAACATGTTGCAGATATCTTCTCCTATACTTGAAGTGCTATTTTTATATTTAAGTAAGGAAGGATAAGCATTTATTTGATTTTTTGATTTGACGTACGATCAAAACGCTTTGGGGGTCTTAAATATGTCTTCTTCAATTTTTGTGATATAGCAGCTAAACATTTCACTTTCAACTTCTTTGGCACGCTGTCGGAGCAAAACAAAAGACTCATGATCAGACAGGTTTCCGTATTTCTAAAATTTTGCGTGGTACTTCGCTTTTTCTTTTAAAATTTTTATCAGAGGCTGCTTAAACCAGAGAGAGTATCTGCTGCTTGGAAAGACCGTCTTAATAGGTACAAAAGAATCACGTAGTTCATTGAGAATGTCATAGAAAAATGCTACGGCATCCTCGAGTGTCCTAGTGCTCACTTCCTTGTGCCAGTCGATCTGGCTCAGCCGGTGATTAATGGCCGTATAATCGGCCGACCGATATAAAAAATGTATACGAGGTCGCGCAGGAAGAGTATGAAGTTCCACAAAATCAGCAGACACACAGAGAGCCCTATGATGTGGATCTTCCGGCACCAGGGGATCGGCGCAACTTGCTACTGAAACCTCGCTATTAGATAAAACTAGATCTAGTATTTTATTGTTGACATTTACGTGTGAGTTGTATTGCGAGATATTGCAGACGGTAAAATTATCAAACAAATTGATCTGAACATGACCTTGGATATTACTAGGGCAAACAGACTGACCATCATCATCTGGTTCCCAGTTTATATTTGGAAGGTTAAAGTCACCAAGAATTAAAAATTTATCAGCCGGATACTTCTGAACAATATCTGTTAGGTTATTAGAAAAATTTGTTAACTGACCTGCTTGGGAGTGGCCAAGATTTTGATTGCAGATGTACACTACACAAATATGCATTTTATACGATACTCGCGGTCTTTTCCTGTGAAGGGTGAGGGTGATCCACAAGTCTTCGGCAGACGAAAACCATTCACTGCGGAGATCATTGATAAGTTCGCGTCGCACTGCAATAAGCACACCACCCCCTAAAGTTTGTTTCGTGCTAGAATAATTTCTATCGCGCCTCCACACTACGTAACGATCGTCAAACAATTCACTGTCTTTAATACCCTCAATAAGCCAGGTCTCAGTTAAGCAAATTATATCGTAGCAATTAACACACACATTACGATAAAATATTATTGTTTTTGTACGCAATCCCCGAACATTTTGGTAAAACACACTAATAGGTGAAATCGCGAACAGAAAGTTTACTTATTAGCGCTTCGATAGAAATTGTTATGTGAGGTACATTCAGTTTAAAGCAAAAAGTTAAATTATAATACATTAAAAAAATGGGCGAGATCAAGCCGATTACAACCTTAGATTCAAGCAAATAGGATTCAATAAAGTAACAGCTATGGTCAACACCGAACGATAAGAGAACAAAAGGACAGCGGTAAAGAAATGCGCACAAAAAAATGGCACCAGTGTTTCTCAAACTATTAGCGAAGTGCGTGCGAGTATATAAGTACAACAAATTATAAAATAGACAAAACACTTTTAGTTCAGAAACTTTTTTAAGTCCAGTTCCGTTTTTATGTGATGGGTTGGAGAAGTAGTATTTTTCTTTATAAGGATTTTGCAACCAACTACCCAAGTGTATAAAAAACCTCGTTCTTTAGCAAGTTTTTTCGTTTTGTTCAACAGCATTTTGTTCTCAAAAGTTAGATGATCGTTGACGTAGATGACACTATCGGACTGCAGACCCAACCTGCTTGCAGTTATAGTTGATTTAAGTTTTTTTGCTGCAGCCACGAAATCATTTTTGAGGTATCTGTTATGAACTGAGCAAATAATATTTTTATTCTGTTCGTTGTTTCACATTGGTACTCTCGCTATAAAGTTTATCTGCTCTTTGGGGATACTACATCCAATGATATCTCCTATCTTGCCAATTATTGCGTACAGATTTTCTGAGTTGGTTGTTGGAACACCCTTAATTTCTAAGTTGTTCATTCTTGATCTTTGCTCAGTTTCACGATGTAGATCTTCAATTTTGGAGCATCTATCATGTAACGCCGCCATCTCCTCCTTAGTTTTCTTAAGGCAGTCCACTTCACTCTCCAATCCCGATACCTTGTTGGTTAATGTCTCCACCGAACGGTCCAGAAACTCGACATCTGTCCTAAGACTCGAATACTCTGATCTGATCGACTTTAGCTCCGCCAGTTTCGATTGGGTAGCTTTCACGTTCTCCATTAAAGCAGGTAAGTTGTCCATCTGGACTGAGAGGGCCTTCAGTTCTGACATAATAGATTCCATGTCAGCTGTTACGGGCGTGGTTGCAGCTGCAGTTTTGGGGCGAGGGCTGGACGCTGCCGAGGATTTGCAATTACTGCACTTCCATGTGTTCTTGCGATCCCCCAATTTCCTCCATCCTCCTTCGGTTATGCCAGCGCAGGGAAAGTCAAATTGTCCCAGGCATCCCACGCATTTAGCGCCGTCCCTACTCTCAACTTGGCAACGCTTGCATTGGAACATTTTGTGTAGGTGTTGGAAACTTTGACAATCGTATTCTAGTAATTAATCGTTAACCGAGTTGCGAAGCGTATGCGTGCGGCCGATTTGCTGTCTACCGACAATGGATGTGTTGACAGTGCACCATGGTCTCATGTAGTACATATCTCGTTTGGTTCAGCCATCCTGACGGTGACGCAGACTCAACGTGTTTAATTTGATTTTTTTTACTTTTTGTATGGAAAATATAAAAAGACGATTACCTACATGTAGAGTTCTAAGGGTTTAAGGCTTCCATAAATGGGGTCGAAATTTTCATTATTTTTGCGATAGGACACACCATATTCGAGATATAACCAAAATAAAAGAAAAAAAAAGATACAGTACTGTTTTTGCACCTAAAGTCGAGGTGTTGTGGTAAATTTTAGTTCATGACAACTTATTTTATTCCTCACCTTTTTAATCGCCATTAAAAATAGTCAGATTTAATTAGACAATCAAAATTTTAGGTAAAAGACCACAAATTCAGAATAGCAAAATTACCATTTTCACTAAATTACTAACTCAGTGCCATCTTAGTGCTGTCAAACTAAAATATAGTTAAGTTGTGTCACTTTAGTCTATTTCAGAATGTGAAATCGCCGTTTGGCAGGAATAAACAAAATTTTAGTGATTTTTAGTGTAGTTTTGAGAATTTTGTGACAAGAGAATCGGCACCATTATCGAGCTATACAATTTCAGTATAAACTGACCTCTCATTGTAGGTACGGGAAGCAATGCGTGGATCTACATCGTCGTATATAGGAAGTAGGTTCATGATATTATTTTTCATAACATGACGTGCGGATTTAGGAATAACTTAAGAAGATAAAACAACAACAGTATCGAAGAGCTGCGGGGTAATTACGCAACACTCAAACAGTAGGAATGGGTTTCATTTTGACAGTTCAACAACATTCATTGCGTTATTTACGTTTTTGAGCAGACAAATTTTTCGAACATATGAAGCAATGGATTAGCAATAGGCTTCAAAATGATTCAGATTGCGATAGATAGTGTGTTACGTAATTAGAGTGCTGTATCGATGAGCAGATCACGATGTAACGTTAGTCAATTTTGATCTATAGAGGTATGAGGAACAGGGTGTAAAGTTCACTCATACTCTATGGAAAAGGGAGGATCCTCCAACCAGACGGGTGTTGTGTCTGGTGGGCAACTGCCCGACGATTGATGTCGGGATGCTGTATATATGCTAGTTGCGCGGTAAACTCTGCTTGCGCGATGCAGGATTTTGAGTGACGTCAGTCTGACGCGTAGCTCGCATGTGGCGTTGTAGATGCCGCTACAGATCTATTGTCGCAGAGAAAATAATTTTCGATTACATAACTCACCCTGACCTACACAAAGTTATGAGGAAACGGGCGCAATGCCCGATAACACGTTATCAACGGAGTAATACATAAACATGAAGTTAATGGTTAAACAAACTTACCTGAAGTGAAGTTTGACCGCAATTACACTAGTCGCTGCATCCGAAGAGATTTACATGATTCACTAGGTAGTACACTCCTCAATGTACTAGGCATCGCACAATTTTTAGATAAAAAACTAAAAAATAAAAATAAAATTAGACATTAAACGACTACCGTAGTACCTGCAGTGGTGGGGCGTCCGCCGCACCCGGCCATCTACGATCGTTCACTTCTCATTCATTTAAGAGGGCTATTTATCTTAAACTATATTTAACATCGGGATTTCTTGCAAAGAAGGGTTGGGCGGGTTTGTAAATCTCTTCGGATGCAGCGACTAGTGTAATTGCGGTCAAACTTCACTTCAGGTAAGTTTGTTTAACCATTAATTACACTTCGTCGCTGCATCCTCGAGATTTACATGATTCACTAGGTAGATGTTCAGAGTTTTTAGATAAATAGCCAATACATTAGTGGTGAATAAAATAAATGCATCTAATGATATTGTTTTATTCTGAGCACAGTAAAATTAAATTATATCAAAAAAGTGATTATACAAAAGAATATACTCGTATATAAATCTTAATTTTAAAAATATTTAAACGTTATTTTCATAAACAGCGCGAGCAAAATCATCAGATTCCTCTGTAAGTAGAGGTCTGTTATAAAATTTGCCAAATACTAGAGAATTACCAGACCAACCGGCAGTTTTTTTAATTAAATCTATAGAAATACCTTTACGACCAGCCGCTGACGTAGCCGCATGGCGCGTGCTATGAGACGTAAATATTGTGGTGTCTATACCACTATCTGCTAGCGTCTGTTTAATCCAGCGGCTAATCGTAGAGGCGCTGGCGTTGTGTACTGGTCTCTTAGTAGTTAATAATAATCTTTCGGTATTAGGTTCAGTCCTAAATGTATCTGTAATATTAATATATGAACATAAAGTCCTTCCTGGACATATCTCTTTTTTATTAGGAAAGAATGGGATAATCAAACGGGGTGTTTGTCTGCCAGGTGCAGAGGTTTTTAACAAATCATCAATTGTTATTATAATGTTTGAATCACATATATTTATATTAGATAGACGAATAAAGGATAACGTCTGCACGCGTTGTGCAGTCGACAACGCGAGCAGAGTTACCAGTTTTTTTTGTTAATTTATTTAAACACAGATTTTCATTTGGAAAATAATTGAACAAAAAATCTAAAACTACATTAGTGTCCCAACTAGACTGATATCGAGGGAAAACTGGTTTTAGTCTAAAAACACCTTTCATAAATCTGCTAACAATATCATTTGTACTTAATTGTGTACCTATAATTAAACCAAGCGCTGAACGATAAGTGTTCAATGTAGTATACCTGGCTCCTGTTTCAAATTCTCTGGACAAAAATTGCAGTACCGGTTGTATAGATGCGGTGTAACAGTCTACCTTATGGGTTTGACAAAACTGCCACCATTTTCTGTAAGCGATATTATATTGTTTTAATGTATTGTTAGATAAAGAAGCAGTAATAATTTTTATAGTTACTGGAGTCCATGACTTTCGAGAAAATGCTTCCCTGATAACAGACATGATACCAGGGTAAGTTTCATCCAAAGGGGGTGCTGCGTTCTGAAAGGAGATAAAAGAAGATCACTACTTGGTCCATGATAAACAGGTTCCCTTATCTGTAAAGATGTAAACAGTGGATACCATGGCTGACTAGGCCAATATGGGACTATGAGCACTCCTGTAGCTTTATCAGCAATTATTTTTCGTAAGCACTTGAGAATCAACGAAAAAGGTGGGAACGAGTAAAAGTTTAAGTTGCCCCAATCTAAAGTAAATGCATCAATATCGAAAGCGTGTGGGTCTCGTTTCCAAGACACATATTTATGACATTTCGCATTTAAACAAGTTGCGAATAAATCAATCTCTGGACTACCATAATGAAGCACTACGTCATGGAACGCTGCACGAGATAATTCCCACTCGGTGTCGACATTGGTGTGCCTTGATTCTTGGTCAGCTTCCGTGTTGTCTTTTGACTTAATGTAGGAAGCAAAAATGAAGAGACGACGCTCTTCACACCACTGCCAAATCTCACGTGCTATATCATTAAGGTGTGGATATTGAACACCACCCATCCTATTAATATATGAGATTGCAGTAGTGTTATCTATTCTTAAAAGAATCTCTTTGTTTACAAGGTCCTTGGCAAAACATTTTAAACCAATGAAAGCTGCTTTTAATTCTAATAAGTTTATATGGTTATTGGCCTCAGGTGTGCTCCAAAATCCACCGCTGGTTTCTCCGTTACAGGCGATACCCCAGCCCGTTAGAGAAGCATCAGAAAAAATCTCTAAGTAATATTTGTTTTGACGGATTGGACAAAACGCATTCATGATGTTTGTCTTCCACCACGAAAAATCAGGTTCTAGGTTATTAGGAATGATCATATTAACATCATAATCTCCATTTGATTTCTGAAGCGCGAGATACTTAGTTCTTTCAAATCGCTTGGTATAAACCCACCCATAACTAACAGCTGGGCAGGATGACGTAAGCAATCCCAAAAACTTTGCAAAGTCTCTGATAGATAAAAAACGTTTGTTGGAGTATCTATCGACTATTTCTAAAACCTTCAATCGTTTATTTAGTGGCAATTTTAAAGTCATGTCCGTTGAGTTTAACTCAAACCCTAAAAAAGTTTTGTGTTGGCTGGGAACTAAATCACTTTTATTAATGTTTATCACAAATCCGAGCTTTTCTAACAGGTCGGTGATTATTTTTACATCATGAGAGCAGCTCTCAAATGTTTTATTAATACATAACAAATCGTCTAAATAAATAACCAGCATAATTCCTTTTTTTCTAAGGTATGTAATCTCTGGTTTCATTAATTTAGTAAAAATCAACGGTGCAGAACATAAACCAAAGGGTAAACACTGAAATTCATAAGTTTGATTGAAAAACCTAAACCGCAGATATTTTTTACTATTTTCATAAATTGGGATTAAAAAATACGCCTCCTTAAGGTCAATATGAGCCATGTAATATGACTTTGATAATAATTTAGAAGCCGTTCTAACATCTTCCATTTTAAAATGTTGTGGATCAATATAATTGTTCAATTTTTTAAGATTAAGAATAAATCTAAGAGTACCGTCGCTTTTAGGTATCAAAAAAATATTCGAAATAAACTGATCATGAATGTCTTCACATTTTACTATAGCACCTGATAGTAAAAGCTTTGAAATTTCAATATTAAGACTATTAGTCTGTTGGAAAGAAAACGATTTATTAACTGGATCTGCATACTGAATAACGGGTCGATTAAAACGTATTTTGTGACCATGATATATACACTGTAAGATGACAGGATCTTTAGTTATGCTTTTCCAAGCTGTTACAAAGTGTCGTAACCGACCAGCATGTTTAATTACCTCTATTCGGGCTTCGGAGGTGCCTTCGGGGCTGTCTTCACAGAGTTGTACCGTTCTGTTGACGTTGGATATCGCCCGGTGTTCCGGTTGGAGGCTTGGGTCCTGGGCCCACTCGACCTGCCTCTGTAGTTCTGGTGACGAAGTGGGCGCCTCGAGTTTCCCTGACGATAATTATTAGAGCGTATCGATCTGTAAGAGGTAGATGGTTGAGGTTCGGTCCTCCTTATCTGTAATCCAGACTTTTCAGCCATCTTAGATGCCTTAATTTTTTCGCCCAAATTCTCTCCGAAAAGAAAGGTATCTCTCTTAACTCCTTGAACAATATTCAAAAATGTTTTATCTAAGCTGAATGTAACTAACTTCCTTCGATTAGCAGTATTTTGGCAATGTAAATCTAACAATATTTGGGCTGTCTCCGATAGCTTTTTTATAATCTCAGCTTTTTCTAAATTGCCGTCGATTACGGATGACAGTAGGTTAGTGATACCCGCTATACCAATGCCTAGATGGTTTTGTGTCCATTCAAGACGCTTATCCCTGTTTCTTGAGGATTCCGTTAAGACAGAGGATATTTCTCGATTAAGTTTTGGTGCTTTAATAAGTTGAAAATTCTCCGGGATCAAAATATTATTAAACAGCTTTTGTTTTTGTTCTTTACCTAGACCTTCCATAATAATCTTTCCCCAACGTTTGGAGATCTCTTCTCTGATTTTTGGCCCGAACACCTCATCTTTTTCCTTAGATTCTCCAAGAACCTCTAATATATCAGGCGGGAGGGGCTCCACAATTTCTGGTGCAGCGCTAGTACTAGCGCCACCAGTAACGGTATCAAAGGTAGTGTGTTGTGGAACTGATACCGCAGATCGTAAGTTCGACTGAGTTCCGTCTGATTGGTAATGCTCAGAGGATTCGTAGTCGGGAGGTAAGGAGGCAGGTCTTGAGTGGCCAGACTCAACATCTGGAACGACATTTCGATCTACTATAGCATTGGCTCAAATTTGGCTTCAAACAATGACAAAAAGATTTGATCGCATCAAACCACTTGAGAATAATAGTCACTTATAGACGGTCGTAATCGCGTTACGACACTTAGCTATATATACAATAGATGAATTAACTTGACCGGGATCTCATCACGGTACTTGCAGAATATGCATAAGAAGGTAGGTACTTGTGCCTATACATTCCTTAAAGAAAAAAATAAAACTAGAACGACTGCAATCTCGTCGCAGTACACATCGTCCAATAAATTCAACAAATTGAAGGTAGAAACAAAGTAGCATCGATGCAAAAGAATTCCATTTATAAAATGTATCATTGTAATGGAACAACAACAATAGAAAGTCATGAGTCATACCGCACGCGTGCGAACAACAAGACACTTTAATCATAATTATTGAACGCGGTGACTAATAAGTAACAGGTTAGAAAGGATTAAAAATAACACCGTAAGTATTACGAAAAAATCTGACTAACCTTCATCACTGGATGTGTGTTCGCGTTGTCTTTGTAAGCGCTTTTCCATTCGCCTTATTTTTCGTCTGATGTCCCCTGGATCATCTTCATGACGTCTTCGTCCCATGGTCACAAGAAAAAACACGCGAATTGGATAAAAATGGATGGAATGTTTTTAACACCAACAATTAATGTTGCGATGCCAGCACAAAAGAAGCGAATGAGAAGTGAACGATCGTAGATGGCCGGGTGCGGCGGACGCCCCACCACTGCAGGTACTACGGTAGTCGTTTAATGTCTAATTTTATTTTTATTTTTTAGTTTTTTATCTAAAAATTGTGCGATGCCTAGTACATTGAGGAGTGTACTACCTAGTGAATCATGTAAATCTCGAGGATGCAGCGACGAAGTGTAATTGAGTATTATTACGATTGATAATGTATAAGTAGGTAAATGACGCGTCAGCAGCTGTTTTTGATGATAACCTATGAATGTTCCTGTTTTCCGATGTTCAGCGGGGTAATTACGTAACACACTAACAGTAGGAATGGCTTTCATTTTGACAGTTCAACAACATGCATTTCGTTATTTACGTTGTTGAGCAGACAAATTTTTCGAACATATGAAGCAATGGATTAGCAGTAGGCTTCAAAATGATTCAGATTGTGATAGTTCAATTAAGGTGCGGGTTGTATTATGTGACGTAGTGTTTGAAACGATTATTATTACAAGAGCTTTAGGTGGTGTTTCGTAATTAGATTATTAATATAATTTAATTTACGATAGACAATGACCAATTGAGTGAGGGAAATGTTTATGTTAAATTCTCATAATTAATACCAGCACCCTAATTACGTAACACACTATCTATCACAATCTGAATAATTTTGAAGCCTACTGCTAATCCATTGCTTCATATGTTCGAAAAAATGATCTGCTCAACAACGTAAATAACGCAATGAATGTTGTTGAACTGTCAAAATGAAACCCACTCCTACTGTTAGTGTGTTACGTAATTACCCCGCTGGTCACATTGCGTACGGCATGTTCATAAATTAAAAAGAACAACGGTCGCATACAATACGTGCCACTAAAGATGAGACTTGACACATCACATGGTTTGACCTATGCAGTACACGATTTACAGGTTTCTTTAGCGGTATGAGGTCTGCAGGCGTAATATGACGCTTTCTATTTCTTGGAAGACAAGACATAGCTATTTCTAAACAAACAATCATATCTTTTCTCTTTATAATATATGAAAAAAAAAATGAAAATATGAAATGAATATATTCGTTTCATATAGCTTATAATGAAACGCTTGCATTTTTAACATAGCGCCATCTATTGAATACTTACTCAATCCAGTCAACATATATCGCCATCTGTTAGAATCGTTTGGAGCTAAGAGATAATTGTGACTGTCAAATAATAGACAAATAATTTGCAATAAAATAATATTGCAACTGTAAATTGAGATGTAAGCTATCCTATCTTTCAAGTTGGATCTAATTGAACACGGTGTGCAAATCAAATTTACAATCAGTTCAGTAGTTTAGGAGTCCATCGCGGACAAACAACGTGACACGTAATTTTTATATATAAAAAGATAAACATTTGCTCAATACTCAATTCTTTATTGCATTCCATATGTATTACATAGATGGTCTAACAAGTTAAAAGATCAATATGGACCCTGTCGGGCACAGCAAAATTAGGAGAGAGGAAGAGGGCTAAGCAGCAATTCAAGCAATTAAATATTATTAAAATTTATTGGATGAGTTTAATTGGTTGTTGGGTGCTTGGATATTGGGTGATTTAAAATGTTATACTAATATTGTTCTTCATTTCGGCCTTCGGCGAGACGAATTTGACTCCTACAGAAAGGACTGGCCGGTCAGAATTGTGTGGAAAAGGAAGATCCCAGGCAAAGGCCTACTGCAAATACAGGCTGTACAGGTCGATTAGATTAGACTAATATGATTTTTTCCTTTACTACACTTTAAACATACAATTTACATTTATAGATGTTTTCATAAAAGAAAATTAAAAAAAAAACACGAAGGAATACATTTAAAAATAATGAATAAAAAAAGCATAACGTTCCAAATAAGCATCACCTTGGCACGTATTTTTCTGTTCCTTTCTTCTTGTCTCAAAAACTCAAAACTCAAAGCATTTATTTCAATTAAACCATTTACAGGCACTTTTGAATAGTCAAAGAGTCGGTCAGTTAGTCAGAAAGTCGAAGCTAGTTGCCCAGTCCAAAACGTAGATCTCTGCGAACGAACTCTCTCTCTGAACGTAGTCTGTTTTTATGTGTGTGTATAAATGGTCAAATAATAAAACAAACTATTATTACCTATTTATTTCTATGTCTTTAATTATTACATTTTAGCACTCAAAAGTTTTATTTCTTTATATCAATTTTACCCACATTTTTTTAGTTAAATGAATGAGTTCAGGATCAGAGGCCAGTTTTAATCGCGATGACAGTATCACTGCGCTGTCCTCAGAAGTATTTGTTCAAGGCCAGTGACTAAACTGCCCATTGAACTGAATCGTAAAATGGTCTAGTGTCCGGAGCACAAAAGACCACTGCTTCCTCGTAAGTAAACTTGAAATTTTCCTAAATTGCCAGTAGTGAGTTAGCGTAGTGATTGAATAAAGAAGTGTTTAGGTCTGTGGATACGAAACGGGGCACTATGAAAAAAGAGAATTTCGCCAAAAACCATCACCTAATGAAGCCTTCGGGATCCGGTGGGATGTGGGAGTAGTAGGGTGGGGGAACACCATGGGACACCTTAAGGGCACATACCTTGACCTCAGGGTCATTGACCTTGAGGTCAAGGTCAAAATTCCAAAAGTCAAGATCCGCCATTCTCAGGAGCAGTACCAGATTAATATTCATGGTTAGTGACTTTGAGGTCCACGTCATGTGACCTTAGAGTCAAGGACAAGATTTCCTACCCAAAAAAAAGGGTCAAGAACAAGTTACTTTAATGTCAAGGTCATGTGATCCTGGAGGTCATGATATCTTGGAGGTCAAGGTCGAGTGACGTTGGGAGTGTTTTTGGAATTCCAGTGCCCGAAACTACCAAACCTTTTTTTCTAAATTTGCTTATATCTCGAAAACAGTGTGTCCTATCGCAAAAATAATCAAAAAAATTTTCCTCCTCACCTGCCGCGTGATTCTAAACATGTAGGTAATAATCAAAATACGAAACCATAGAAAAAAAACGCATAAGTCTTTCGAATTTCAGCTAAGTCAAAGCTTGCATGCGGCTCTCAATAAGTTAGAGTTATGGTTGTAGTACCGGGGTGCATAATTCAATGAAATAATTCCGAATATTCGGATTTTCGCTTATTTTGGGGTTACTAGATTGCTTTCATAGTTCTGACATTTGGATTGCTTTGATAGTTGTTTAAATTATTAATAGGTTGTTAGTCTATTTTATACTTTTTCTTAGTTCCTTTGTAAGGTATTGCATAGCTTTTATCGCGGGCTTTGAGCGCGGCGACCGAATCAAAAAATTCCGTAACGAAAATAAAACCTAACACCCCCCACTCCGCCTACCATGTAGCTTGGCCGAGCGTTCGCTTAACGGGTATGTATATGGTACGACTGTTCTTGAATTAATATCAATGAAAAAAAAATACTGCATAAATAAAGAATAAATAAATAATTATAATTGCATAAGTTGATAAAAAATGCTATGCAATAGCTTTACCGCGGCAGTCCCCGAGTGCCACACGTGTTTTTTTTTTATTTCATTGTTTGTTTCGTTTCAGGCTAAGTACACTGAGACTAATCTTACACTCTTTTGGAAAAGATAAGGTTTCGCAGGCGGCTAGTGGTGTAGTGTTTGTGTAACTCGCAAAACTGCAGTTCAAGTTTAACACTATTTGCAGAAGTGTGTGAGGTGGCGGAGGCTCATCACCGTGAAATGTTAGGCGATCCTAATGACGTTGTAAAAGTGGATGAGACCCACTTATATTCAAATAAGTACCACAGAGGTCGACTTTTACAACGTCAAACATGGGCATTACGATGTATCAGCCGCCTAATAAAAAAAAAACACGCCGAGTTAATTCTCGACAAGACTCGCCAAACCCTTGATCCCATAGTGGCAGCAAACGTACAACCAGGGACGTACATAATATCGCATATAAACTGGGCTTATCGAGGAATAAAGTTACGGCTTAACATGGGTGGCCATTATGTGGTAAATCACAGTAGAAATTTTGTAGCTGGCACTATTGATATTTCAGTCCATCCCAATCTAAGTACACTAGTCGCTGCTGACTCTTTTAATGTAACCGTAAAAATTCATACGAACACCATAGAGCGCCAGTGCCTAGAGCTGAATCGCCACTGCCGTACCTGCAGAACCCGACGGCATTTAAAATGGTACCGTCGCCAGCACATCAACGTAAACCTTATACATATCTTCTACGACGCGTCATGGAGTGTAAGTAAGAAAGTATCCTTGGCATGTTTGGCGGAGTTTTCAACGTTTCTAAAATTGCCCAATTGTAGGTATAATCTCACATCAAATTGTACCTACCTGTCTACTTAACAATATTCATCTTGAATGAAATTTTACGCTGTACGGTGTTACGGTGTATACCGTGCCTTCTTGCGCATGAGTCGTTGCCCTGAATGTTACCACTATATGAGTATTAAGTATGTTAATATACATTTTGAACTAGGTACATATAGTGTATTTATTTTATTTCTTATTTTTTTTGTTGGCTGCGGCTCTGTTTCGCATAGGGTCGCAGCATTATGCTGAGCGATTGCCGTTTTGCGTGAATGTGACGCATATTTTCCCCCAACTCATTCTTTTTTGTGTTTGTGTGTTTTTTTCTTTGCGTCATGTTTACCGCAAATAAACGTATTTTCTTTCTTTTTTTTACCTACTTAAATGTAATATGAGTAGGTAATACCTTCTTAATAATTACAGGTAATTTTCCAACAAATACTTATGTAAAAATGAAGGATTAAGTAAAGGATCATTTAAATTAAAAATATATATATTATAAGCTTATTGATAGTATATCAAGGAAAGGAAATTAAAAAGGAAAATTGTTTTTATACGGAAAGGAATTTATGAATTGTAGGCCAAATGGGAAAGTTGCATGACATGAAAATTAAATTAAAAAAAAAAATAGTTTATTCACACACACACACACATTTTATAACACACACACACAAACACACACACACACACACACACACACACACACACACACACACACATTTTTATTTTAAGCTATTGACATTTGTAATTTAATTTCTTTGGTAGTCATCTGAAAGTTGATATTTAGACAATTAGTGATTTGAATACTTTTCTTTGACATTTGTTTTTTTTGTATTTGATATGTAGACAATTCTTGATTTAGTACTTTTCTTTTTTGACATTAGAATTGAATTATTTTGTTTAAATTGCTTAAATTAGAATCATTATTATTGTTACAAAATTTGCATGCCGAATTTAGTAGGCGGAATATGAAGAACTGTTGTGTATGTTTTATAAAATCTGTATAATATCATATTTCCGGCAAATAAATTATTCTATCTATCTATCTAGTATCTTATTCTACACCACGATGCGCATACGCACACAACCTCACGTACGCACTACAGTACGTAACATTACAAATAAGAACTGACAAAAGCTATATAGGTATATCTTTCGCACGATTCTCGCTGTAGTTCCTCATAGCGCGTTCAAGGTCAAAGCGGGATAACTTGATGTGCTGGCGATTGTACAATAATATGCTAGGATAGTCTGTTGTATTTTAGATTCAGAAATCGTTCGAATACAACAAGATATCATAATTACTATACGTTTACATCACGCTGTCGTGGTAGGGCCTTAGCTTGCTACTAACGTTACTCTCGTCAGTTGCCTTCCTATGATATTACTGACTCCGCATGACACTCAATCTGGCAACTCTTCAGCTCATAGTCAATGAACTGATTGTATGAAAAGCAAAGAAAAAGAAGATTATCTGACCGTAACATGTTATTATCCACGATGTTTGATTATTATGAGTCGCCTCCAAGCTAAACTCATCGAAACCAATCAGTGTGTGTCATTCTGCAAAGATTTGTATTTATTTATTTATTATTATTATGAGAAAAATGTCTCCCGATGTCGAAAACTAAGAAATTTATGTTTGAGCGATGCTGCTTGATGTATCTGAAAAGACGGATCGATTGTATCCTAATCAATACAGGGCTTAATTGTAATGGCTTGCTTACATTTTTTGTGTTCCATGCAATAAGAAATACATGAACAGCACCCTAATTACGTAACACATTATCTATCACAATCTGAATCATTTTGAATCCTATTGCTAATCCATTGCTTCATATGTTCGAAAAACTTGTCAGCTCAACAACGTAAATAACGCAACGAATGTTGTTGAACTGCCAAAATGAAACCTATTCCTACTGTTAGAGTGTTACGTAATTAACCCGCAGGATCACTATTTCTGTCTGCAATAGTCGTTTTGCTTTAAAACATTTGACAATCATACACAGATTAGCGGGTAGATGGTGTTATTTGCACAAGAGCATGGCGGTGTTGAAGTATTAAAATAATAAACAGTGTCATTTTGATTCTAAAAGAACAAACTCTTTCCTAACATATGTTGATTATCCTGAAGATTAAGATCTTCAGTAAGCAAGTCAAGACTGTGGATCAACCAACGTTGTATAAAAGGCCTTCAGGCTAGCTAGCGCGACGATGTCAGAAGGGTGCCTGGTTAAAAGCAGCCGCAAGGGTGTAGCAGTTACAGTCGTGCACTTAACGCCACCTACACCATAGTTCAGTAAAATCAATTAATATTCGTAACAACGCCGATACTTAGCATAGTCGATAGATGGCGTTTTAATATATAATTATAAGGAAAATCCACTTCACACTAAAGCAGATAAGTACACTGTCAATCGTGTCATCAAAAAAACTTAATGTCAATTAATGGGAAACAAAGATGTAAAATTATTGAAAATTTGCCGCCACCACGCGTTATGAGATTCTTGCATCTGTAATTATATCGTTCTTCACCTACATTTGACTACCTACCTTACGTAATTGCATTGCAAGGAAGCGCAATTATCGTTTTCTCAGTCCATCTCATTTTGTGTGTGATCCATCGATTATTTATTCACGTCACGATTAGAAACGACACTGATTTTCCTGTGATTACTAGTTTAGGTAAGGTGTAATGATTTTTATATTTTGTAAATCCAGGAACATCAATTTTGGAAATTCAGATGAAGGTAACATACCTACATAGTTGCTTCCTAAGTAAGTGTGGTAACAAAAATAACAATATAAATGCGATCACTGTATTGAGAAATCATGGAGTCGTGGTCCTTCAAAGTTCTCTATAGGTATCATAATTACAATTATATGCAATTATTACAATCATAATTTAGGTACATTAAAACAAAAATTAAACATTTTAAAAATATTTTTGTCTTCTGATCTATTTCAACAGATTACAAAAAAATAAGGAAATCTTTAATCACTCGATACAAATAACTCTGTATGATTTAAACAATTTTCTTTAAACTATAAAGAAAACAATGAAATTAAATCAATGTAAATAATAACTTAACAAATTAAATAAATAGAACGCATCGATATAAACGAATATTATTAATATTTATATTGACAACACCGACTTTCTTGTGATTGGTGGAGAGTGCCGACATCTTGAATCGTCAGTCTGGTGCACATGCTCAAACGCCGCCTTTGCTCAGTCACAGTCGGACGCTAGTATAATTCTGCCGAGTAATTATATCACTGAAAATGAATAAGAAGTTAAAGTTTGTGTCGTTTCTGTTCGTAATGGTGACCTGCGTCGTTGCCTATCAAGTACTGAGTGAGAATCCTATCAGAAATGGTGAACTTCATAAAAGAATTAAGAGAAACATCATGAGGTTGGGAGAGTGCGCTGAAGGTTTTATCAGATATGTGTCCCGATGCATTAATTGTGACTTGTAAGTAATTTTTAAAACGTTTTCTTACTTGCAGTGTTGATTTCGTACCATACTTTCCAAGTGCCACAACATTCAAACGAAGTTTTAATTGAGAACTTTGAGAAATTTCTGATTTCATGATGAAATCGTAAATGTATTTTTACTTTTTTGTTTTTAATAAATCGAAAGCTTATAGTATTTTCTTTCCGACTTCGAGTCGTCATTGTTTTTTTTTTTTGTGTTTTACGAAAATCAGAAAGTCCGTGTGTATTACGTAAACAGAATTTCGCTTTTGAAATTAAATGAAGTCTAAAGATAAAATATTTCTTGTCATTGATCCCACGAATCTGATGTTGGAAATTGTGATTTTAATGGTAGTAGTGAAAACATTTGCAATTTTCGGGCATTATAAACTCTGCAATCTGTAGGGCGGGAATTTAATTTTAGTTTCTACGTATTTAAATTGCAATGAACATCTAAAAAGTTTTTTAACGAATGGGGGTGTACCAACATATTTTGCCGAACAATCGTGCATGCGATGGACCAATTACTTACATTGGTATCAATTAGAGGTCAGTGGGTCGTCTTAGCGGGTCCCAAAATACGTTGACAATTATGAGGATCTTGTGCAAAAGCAAATATTAGATTTTAAATACTGTTGTTTTACGAGTGTGCTTTGAAACATGTGCATTTTGAAATGCTGATTTTAAGTGTTACTTTCCAAATGCTTAATTCTACAAAGTAATGGCAAAGTTGCACAACATTTTATATACCAAAACTGCTGTCGCCGCGCCACGCCCGTGCCCTTGCGCGCGCCATTTTCAGTGACGTCATGTTTAGAGCGTTAGATGACGCTACTATAGTGAAGTCGTTGTAGTGTTTCTTTGTGATGAGTCTGTGACGTCAACAGCGCTTGCACCGCCTCTATTGGCAAGTGAAGGACCAATAGGAACGCGCATTAGGACTTCGCCACGGTCACGCACGCCTTTTGCTTTGTAAATTAGGAAACAGTATTTGTACAAAGCATGGAACTGTGAATGAACTAAAACCAAAGAATATGCAGTACAATAAAACGCGTTTCCGTGAATATTGAATTGTTTAGGAAGTTTGTTTCGTGATTTTTTACGAATTTTCGGTCAGTGGGTCGTCTTAGGGGTGGCGCATAAGCTCATACAATCCTAGCAATACGTTCAAAAGTGTACAACTGCGTCCATATATTAAGGGTCACTATGACGGCTACATATAAACTGTATCAATCACGCTAAAGACCCGAATTTTCTGTTTCCGTATGTATTTTCAAGTAATTAAGTATTTAATTAATTATTATTCACATAATTTTCGTCTTCTTCAGGTACGCTGAAATAACTGGTGATGAATGCCCATAAAAACAAAAGGTGATGGGAGTACCTACTTGATCGACAACACTACGTCAAGATTGCGACATCTCTAGTTTCTCCATAGGACCACTTCATCTTTATGACCATTGACCTGGGTTAGAGGACATCGTTAGTGTGCAAGGAAACCCTGCTGCCAATAATAACAGATTTCACTCCGCTAAACCTATAATGCATATACTTAAACATTTAGAAGACGCAAACTTCGCTAAAGAAAGGCGCAAAACCAACCTACTTCATTAAAAAGCTCCATGTTACTGGATCAGGGGCTGCTGCAAACGTCAAAAGACGAGATGATGAAGACCTGTTAAATCTGTTGTGACTCTGGCGTCGGATCCACTGGAAGATCGCAAACGCACGCCGCCACAACGAAGGAACTCTGCAAGAGTGCTTAGAGCACCTCACGTGACCTTCAAACCTGCTCGCGACTACGACAATCTGTTGGGATATGACGATATCCACAGTATCAACTTATGAAGACGGTGAAAGAATCTCGATAATGTAATTACAGGGTACCGATCAAATACCAATTTGACTGCTAACCGTAAAGGCTGACGCGCCCTTGGGCGGGCTGCACTGCAACGGAAAAATCTTCTTACATCACTCTCGCATATTTTGTATGAATCATCACACGCTACAGGCGAGCCACACCATCCTTGTTTTGGATTGTGTGGCTATGTACTACGGCGCAATGTAGGGGTAGTGTGCCTTTAGTATTTATAGTTTTATTTAATTTAGTCATCCTTATATGTACAAATACTTCCTTGACTTGCTAACTGCTGTTCCGAGCCGAGTATTCGTGCAGGTGAGGTGACATGTATTATTGCATTTACTGACGCTACCACAATGTAAAATGAATCCTAAAGTACTACTCCACCAATAATATCAGACAACTGACAGTTTGATAAATTATCAGGATATCTAGCCTGGCATCTCGTAGTCTTAAAAAAACTGCTGATGTGATCATGGTCTAGTTTAGCAAAAACTGACAGTTTTTCAAGACTGACAGTTAGCGCACGCTGGGAATCATCCTATATTGTGAGTTTGTCATAGTATTCTTTATAATAAAACATTAGTAGGATTAATTCTATACTTAAATTATTATCATTGTTTCGTCGTTAATATTAATACTCTAACTCAAACTCAAACTCAAACTCAAAGCATTTATTTCAAATAAACCAATTACAGGCACTTTTGAATTGTCAAGGGGTCGGTCAGTCAGAAAGATGAAGCTAGTTGCCCATTCCAAAGCGTAGTAGGTACCTATGGAGAAGAACGGGCAAGAAACTCCATGGACACTCTTTTAAATCAAAATATGGTTACAAATTATTGGTTACATCATTCATGTTGAAATTATGCATGTGAGAACGATGCAGAACGTTAAAAGCGTCCGTAATAAAGAGACGACAACAATTCCAATATTAAATTAAAATAAGCCGTGGCAGCCAAGAGATGACCAGTCCCCACTGACGGCGCCCGTTCACGAACATGACGTATGGATCAGCACCATTTAGCTCAACCATTTTGAAGGGAACTTAATGATCCAACACACACGCCACCACCAGCGAGACATTTGAGTGAGCATGACATACTCTCAGCCGTCAGGGCACATAACCTAGGACTATTGTTTAGATTTTGTATTTGAATTATCTTCAATTTGAAATAGTTACCTACTGCTTTAGTACCATTTAATTTTTGTAAGTAGTATTAAATTTGTAGGTATGTGGTTATGTTTGGTATAACTTGTATTAAGTTCCCTACAGTATGAACTTGTCTGGATCTCCGTTTTTATGAACTTGCTTAAATAAGATCAACCGTGAACTATTCACGTTTTTGAAACTCCCGCCTGTCTTGCCCTATTTATTTCTGAAATAAGTGTTAGCTGTAATTGTTAAAAAATAAATGTTGTATGTATTGTAATCATTTATTATCTACATTGAGGCTAACTGGCCTCCTGAATTTCGGAAATTATTGCAAGAGAATTAAGTAATTCATTCCCAATTTTATTTTATAAGATGAATTTAAATGTAGGTATCTGAATTATATTTTCAAAATTTAATGAAATTGGAAGCCGTAATTTTATATCCATTTTGACATTAAATAAACAAATTTTGACATTAAATAAACAACTTTTGACAGTTGATTTGACTTGTATTTCAGGACATTTGCTTTGTACCTAAGTATAGTCTGTAATAATCATTGTAACAACCATTCTGTATTAATTTTGTCATAAGTAACAAAATCTTTTAACTCTGTAACAATTAACTTCATAATCCAGTAACAATTTTTTTGAAAAGTTTATCTCTTTTGTGAACATAACAATTAATTTTGGAAGATCATAATAATAATAGTATTCACATTCAGTGTTCTAAAATTTATAGACAGGGTTTTTGTGAAATAAAATGTCATGAATTGTAAACTGATAGTTTTATTTTTAGTTTTTATTTTAAAATAAATGCAGCTCGTGTTCAGTATGACTAGTCTGTATGCAGCAAAAATGAGGACATACTACAATCATGCAGTTGTTTAGAGAGAACCATTCAAATTACAGAAATTAACTGAAACCCAACAACACGAAAAAACTAATTACCTACTAATAAGAACTTACTCAGTCAAGTTAACGGCATCGGCACCTCATTTCGCACCTTTAAAGACAAACCGTTACTAAACGAAAATATCAAATTTTACACTGGAGCTTAAATAAAAAGAAATACACGGCTTTATTGCAATATAATTTAGGATTATGGTGCTTTGAGCCATCTTTGAGGTCATAATGATGGGTATTTATTTACATTATAACATAAGTTCTATTTCAAAAAAGTCGTGCACTTGTTTTTATTTAATGTCCTGTGTAAAATTTTATATTTTCGTTTAGTAACGGTTTGTCTTTAAAGGTGCGATTTGTTGACAATGTAGCGGCATCTACAACGCCACATGCGAGCTACGTATCAGACTGACGTCACGCAAAATCCTGCATCGCGCAAGCAGAGTTTACCGCGCAACTAGCATAAATATACAACATCCCGACATCAATCGTCGGGCAGTTGCCCACCAGACACAACACCCGTCTGGTCGGAGAATCCTCCCTTTTCGAAGGAGGTATGAGTGAACTTTACACCCTGTTCCTCATACCTCTATACTGGTGACCCCGAAAATGAACGTCAGCGCAGCCTTCGTGCAAGTACATCAGCGTGACGTCATCATCACTTCCTTCAAGCTTTCGAGCGGCGAGTCACACAGCCAGCCAGCACCCACGGCTTCTACGGGTATCCTGACCACCAGCATGCAGCAACCGCGCGCATACCTGGTCATCACCCTCAGCCTCATCAGCAACCTTGGCACAGCACACTGCACTCTCGGCCGGTCCACAAGCAGAGCCTTCAAACCCTCTCCTAGTCGACGCCAGCAGTCAGCCTCAACTCGGCACTGTACCACATCCGACGCACTGGAGCATAACGCAGCGCCAACGCGACCCACTGGGGTACCACCGCAGACAATTCCGACTCACCGTGAACTATGCGGCACCCGGTTCCGACTCACTGGAACCACAACTGGCCCTGGCAAGCATTGCAAGATATAAGACTCAGCCCACTATCGACCTCCGGTCTCCGGGGGGGAGTGATGTAGCGGCATCTACAACGCCACATGCGAGCTACGTATCAGACTGACGTCACGCAAAATCCTGCATCGCGCAAGCAGAGTTTACCGCGCAACTAGCATAAATATACAACATCCCGACATCAATCGTTGGGCAGTTGCCCACCAGACACAACACCCGTCTGGTCGGAGGATCCTCCCTTTTCGAAGGAGGTATGAGTGAACTTTACACCCTGTTCCTCATACCTCTATAACAATATTATTAGTTCAGTAGTTCAGGCTATACGAGAGGTAGGAACTACCTCACATACTGTACATAGTCTGTCAGATTCATAAATCCCCACGTGGCTCTGCCTTACTACGTAAATAAGACAGGCAACACGCGACCACGTCATATTTCAAGCCCCGCCTTCTTCACGAAGCATTCAAAGTTATAAATAACTACAGACCGCGTGGCGTACGAAGAAAATAAAGATACATAATATACACTGTATGATGTTGTCATGCTATCCCTCTGTTTTTGATACGTACGTGTCATACAATACAAATACAGTACTTAAGTATGTTGGTATTTACGATCTCAGAAATATAAAAAAAACCTAAATAGTGAGGTCAGCGTATAATGGAAATATATATCTTGATGTGTCGTGTGTACTAGGTAAGCAGGTTCCTGATATTTTTTTTTATAACATGACGTGAAAATAAATGAATAACTTGATGAAAACAAGTCGGCAGTATCGATGAACAGATTACGATGAAACGAAAGTCAATTTTGATCTATAATTTATTATCTGTGAAAATAATAGGGGCTCGTGGCTAAATCATAAAAGCCGCACGAGTCCATCGAAGCGTTAAGGTATGCTTGTCGAGGTCGATTCGTGAATGAGTGACCATCAATTATGTATCGAGATCCTTCTGTGCCTCCGAGGCTCGGAAAGCACGTTAAGCCGTTGGTGTCGGCTGTCACACTGTTGGGCTTCCGTCGGAAGCCCAAAAGTCTGACAGCCACTCTTACCAAGGGGTATCGGGTTACTCAGTTACTGGGTCGTGGAGGTCAAATAGGCTGTCGCTCCATGTACACTGGTATTCAGCTGCATCCGGCAAGACTGAAAGCTGACCCAAACATACCTACTCGAGAAAAGGCTAGACAGCTTTTTTTAAATTATCTCTGTTAAAATAATGTACGATTAGATAGCTTACTCTGTACTACACAATGTTATGAGGAAACACGGACGCAATGTTCACAATAATCCGTTATCAACGAAGTTATTTATATACATTGAGTTGAGTATTATTACGATTGATAATGTATAGGTAAATGAACGATTCAACAGCTGTTTTTCAGGAGAATGTGTGAATTTCAAGGTTATATGACGTAGTTTTTGTGACGACAATAATTACAAGAGCTTTGGTTTGTGTTGCGTAACTAGATAATTATTAATTGAATTTACAACGACCAAGTTACTTGAGTGAGTGAATTGTTTATCTTAAAGCCTGCGAGGTAATTGCGTAACACACTAACAGTAGGAGTGGCTTTCGTTTTGACGGTTCAACAACATTCATTGCGTTATTTACGCTGTTGAGCAGACAAATTTTTCGAACATATGAAGCAATGAATTAGCAATAGGCTTCACAATTAGCGCGCTGGTCTTATGGTAGACAAAATGCAAAATAAATTTACCCGGTTCCTATAGACATGAAGCAGTTTGACGTCTACTCGTTCTATCCACATAAGTATGTAACTCTTTTTGTAATAGGGATTGTTGGTTACTATAAGTTGGAGGTAAGGCGCAATTTCGCACTCACTAAATATGTTTTTATGGTTTTTCGTAGTATGCTCAATAATCAGCAAATACTAGAATCGTTGGGATTGCTCGTTCCAAACAGTAGGCTGCGGCAAGAGCCGAGAGAGAGGCTCTTTAAAGTTTAACCTGTTTTCATTCTGTCCCTTCTAAAACTTAGGACTCTTGTTCACTGACTTATGTCACTGAACGTACCTGGCCCTGCAGTTTCGACATTAGATAGCGACAGAAATCTGTCGCTAAGTCGTATCGATGTCAAATTCCTTTAATAGATTTTCAACTTTATTTCCAAACTTTATAAGGTTGAAAATCTATTAAAGAAATTTGATATCGATTGGACTTAACGACTGATTTTTGTCGGTATCTATGTCGAGACTGCAGGGCCAGGATATTAAAATAGACCATTATGTTTCCTTCAAAATACAGCATTCGTTGAAGATGCAGTCTAAGATTTCGCCTCATATTCGTCATTGTTAAGAATAAGCACATATCTCAATCCCCATTAAATTACCTGTGAGCTTTCTCTATGGCAGAACTCGCGGTGAACTATATTTACAGCGAGCTGGATATGTCACTTGTCAAGTGTCATACATAGCGTTCAAAAATTCTGCCGCCAACGTACGGATTTCATTTTTCTCGTTAATTCTCTTAGAAAATTAGTAAAGTTTCAGGTAAAATTTTATAGAAAGTGAATAAATAGTGTTTGTGGTAAGAGATACGGTGTCACGGTGGTCGTTTGTCAGAGAAATGTCGACATGGAGTTTTTTTTTTTTTTTTTGGAAGGGCAACTCGCAGTTTTGACCACTGGGGGTCGTGGCTGCTTAACCGGTCTGTCCTGTGGTTGCCTTTCGGATTTTACTCTAAAAGGCCTCCAGCCAGGAGCGGAAAAATTTAAAACTAAAACTTAAATGATAGATGACCGCACGCTAAGGGCACCCCCTGTGGGGTACGGACCTCGGCTTAGGGCGTCATCGGGAGGGCAGCGCGATATTGGGGACGGGCTGGATCAAAGGGTATATAGTATCATGATTATTAAACGGGGAGTTTAAAGCTACAGGCTCAGCTACGGCGCGGGCTGAGGCCTCATCGGACTGGGGACGGGGGGAACGGATGCGGGGGGGTCGTCGCGTGGGACCTCGTCGGCGAGGTCGGAACGATGGCGGTCTGTGTTTGTGCACTGTACTTGTGGCCCTACTGCTCTCCTGGAGGAGGGTTATGGGGTCATCGGGGTCGACTAGGACATGCCGGGGACGGCGGGTATGACTGATTCGGGAGGGGACATAACTGGCGGCCGCGACAACCAGAGGGTTGCGGTGAGTGGCGGCGGAGTCGAAGAAACGCTTGGATAGGCGTTTCATGAACTGACTGATGGTCGGGATTTTAAGGTCGAGATGGAGACTTTCGTTCCGAACGAACCAAGGGGCACCGGTCGCCCTGCGGAGGAACCGGTTTTGGAGGGTCTGCATCCTATGGATGTGATGGGGCTTCGCTTGTGCGAATACTACCCTCGCATAGGTCATGATGGGGCGAATGCACGCTGTGTAAATGCGCAATTTGCACCTAAGTGACAATTTGCTGCGTGCATTCAGGACGGAGTGGAGCCTACCGAGAGCGAAAGCGGCGCGCGAGCGCGCCTGCTTTATGTGCTCCGAGAAGGAGAGGTGCTGGTCTAGGACGACGCCCAAGTATTTGGCTCGCTTCTCCCAAGGGATAGGCTTGCCGTACATGGTCAGCGGACGGGGGAGGAGGGGGCTGAGTCGCGGTTTCGAAAAGAACACCGCTTGACTCTTATCGGGATTGACTTCGATTCTCCACTTCCTAAACCAGTCACCGAGCTGGTTGACTGAGGTTTGGAGAATACGAGAGATCGAGTCGCGGCCGAAGCCGGTGTAGTATATGGCCGTATCGTCTGCGAACAGAGCCAACTGAGCCTTTCTACTTTTGGGGATATCGCTGGTGAATAGCGTGAAAATGAGGGGGGCGAGCACGGAGCCCTGAGGGACTCCGGCGCGGATTGGGCGGGGGGAGGATAGCGCTCCTTCGATGCGATAGCGAAACGTGCGATTCGACAAAAAGTCTCGTAAGATGAGCACGAGACGATCTGGCACTTTAAGTTTGTACAGCTTATATAATAAGCCGTCGTGCCAGACTTTGTCGAACGCTTTCGCTATATCGAAGAACACGGCACCGGTCAAAGAACCGCGTTGGAAACCGACGCTTATGTGTTCGATGATCCGGTGGACCTGTTGCACGCACGAGTGTTGGGTTCGAAAACCGAACTGCTCGTTGGGAATGAGGCCCTTCGTCTCGGCGTAGTCTCTGAGACGCTTATAAATAAGCCTCTCATAGATTTTGCCGAGGACGTTGAGCAGACTGATGGGGCGGTAGCTGGAGGGAGCGGATTTGGGCTTGCCTGGCTTGGGAATACCAATGACAGTGGCCTGTTTCCACGATTGGGGGAAGATGTTATTGCTCATGGCACCATTGAAGATGGTGGTCATGAGCATGATCAGATGAGCGGGGAGGAGCTGTATCACCCTATTGGTGATACCGTCCGAACCGGGGGCTTTGCGGGGCTTGAGACCCTTTATGAGATCGTGCACTTCGTCGGGAGTGACGGGAGGCAGAGGAAACTCGGGGTCTTCTACGGGGGGGAGGGAAGCTCTCCTTTCGACTTCGGCTTCCACCTCAGAGAGGTGGGCCTGGTCTACTGGTTGAGAGCTGGGTGAGCATTGGGCCTCTAGACTATCGGCGAGGCATTCGGCCTTGTCGGCATCGTCGAAGGCGACGGTGCCGTCAGGGCGGGTCAGGGGGGGCATGGGGGCTACTTCTCGGGATTTGAGTTTCCTCTGAAGCTCCCAGAATGCCAGGTGGGTGGGCTCTAGTTCGCTCAGCATCTTGTCCCAGCCCGCGTTACGTACTTCCGCCACGCGGTTCCTTACAGTTCGCTGCAAGTAGCGCATGTGGGTTCGGTTCGCGGAGCAGGGAAAGTTGCTGTACGCACGGACGGCCGCGTTCTTCTCGGTCAGCAGCTCACGTACATCGTCCGGCAATTTCCAGCGATAGTCATCTATCGCTGGAACTTCCCTTGAACAATCGTTCAGGACGGATTGTACGTGTTCCGTGAACGAGCCGATCGCGGCCGTCGTGTCTGCGACTGAGTCGAAGAGGTCGGGGATAGAGTCTAAGTGGGGGGACGTGTTGGCTTTCAGGCGTTCGCTTACTAACCTCCAGTCCGTTACCACTCTCGTGAGGGGGGGTTGGTCGGGGTCGGGGAGACCTATGCGAGGGGCTAGTCTCATTACGACTGGTCGGTGGTCAGAGTCTAGCTCTTGTAGCACTTCTATAGAGGCCAACCGTAGGTTGATATTCTTTAGGAGTGCTACATCGAGCACGTCAGGGGCGTGGTCAACGTTAGCGGGGAAGTGGGTGGGGGTCATCGGGGCGATGACGTCGAAGTTAAGAAGAGGACTGAGGTCGAACAAGTGTCTCCCTCGGGTAGAGATAATGGCACTATTCCAGGCGGTGTGCTTGGCATTGAGATCGCCCGCTATGATAACGGAGTCACTCAAGCCGAGCAGGAGGGTCAGGTCGTCGGTCAGTAATTGAAAGTTCTCTGAGGTATTGGTGGGGGGGAGGTAAGCCGACACCAGAGTGATCGGCTGGTGACCCGTCATGCCTAGTCGACATATAGACACTTCTAATCGTGAGAGGGGAGGGGGGTCTATTGGGATGCAATAGAGCGAAGCCCTGTAGTAGATTAAGGTACCGCCCCGGTGACACCGAGTCCTGTCGTTGCGGACTACGCGAT
The DNA here is from genome assembly GCA_917490735.1 of Dryobotodes eremita. NCBI lineage: Eukaryota > Metazoa > Arthropoda > Insecta > Lepidoptera > Noctuidae > Dryobotodes > Dryobotodes eremita. The sequence goes on from OU823254.1 coordinate 18,704,514, forward strand.
AGTTTGCGATGGACGGCCTACGGTGATGGGGTTTAAGGAACGTCTCCTGTACGAGGAGGACGTCTATATTGTGATCGCGGAGGAAGGTCGCGATTTCTTCACGCTGACCTATGATGCCATTGGCATTGAAATACCCCAGTCTGAGGGATCGGGGTTTGATACGCGCAATGATTCCTTTATCCATTAATTGATTTTAGGTTGGTTGGAGAAGGTCATTAGGGTTTGCGTTATCGTCGACATGGAGATCGAAAGCTCACATTATATACGTGGTCACTGGTAGTCATCCAACCAATGAGGTTATATAATACTAGAGGAGCAACGTCCTACTAACAATTTCAGAAAAACGTAGCCACTTACGAGTTTAAAGTCGTAGCTTTGAAACAGATATAAATTATGTCAATCTGTCAAAATAATCTATGTTTGTCTCATTTCTTCTACCGTCAAACTAATTACGTTGGAATGAGACAAGAAATTGTTATAGAAAAAACGGCCAGAGTTGCCAATGATCAACATAATTTCCCCAGAATGAATTAAGGTATTTATTGAATCAATTATTATGAAAGGTACGGTAGGAAAGGTATGGTAGAAACTTTCAATAGATTCAAGATTTATAAAGAAATTGACAAAGATTAGGAACATATTAGGAAGAAGAAAAACAAATGCGTAAACGTAAATATTATATTTAAAAACTATTAAGATCGTGTCAAACACTTTTATTTAAAATGGAATGCTGATAATTCTATGTACAATCATTTATACAGAATAAATTTCAATTGTAAACTAATTAAGGTGATGTAACGCACTAGCCAGCGGAATTCAAATTTCAATAATCTAAATAAAAATTAATAGATGATACTAGTGCGGTAAGTTGGTTTTTACAAACGAGTAGACGAATGTAAGCCCGAAACGACGTCGAGGGCTTACCATAGTCACGAGTTTGTAAATACCAATTTCCGCACGTGTGTCATACAACGTTTTTCAACACATTTGCCAGAAAACAATACAATATTAATATCGGATTCCTCGCTTGGACTCATATTATTATTTTGTTTATAAATATCAGTCGAAAAGTCGCAACAATCTTTGACGTTTCTAATATGAAAATGGCGCGAATTTTCAAATGGCGCCACGTGCGCGTGGTGAAAATTAGCACTACATCTTTCGTTTCATTTTCTGTTTAGTATTAAAGTGAGACAAACGTATTGAGAAAAAGCACTTCCAAGGAGGTTCGATTATTCAGCTTATTTATTCTTGTAATGTGAAACTCCTTGGTGGAATTATTTTTTATTTTATAGAGAATTAAAAAAAGAAATCGTAGAGAATACACACGGCGCAACGGAATATGCGTTAAAACAGGTACTTAGGTGAGAGTACCTATTTAACCGCACATTCCGTTGTATGGTGCGTAATTTTTAACTTTCGAACAATGTATACAGGCTTTGTAAATGCATTTTTTTAAACAAATTTGTGTTGAAAAAATATTAAACACCGTTGTGTAACATGAGTTTGTTATATAGTTGCCTTTTACTTTCTTGTTTGTTATTTAAAGTGAACATTTTACTTTCGTGGTATAATCTTATTTTGATATATTTGTGAATAATCGCATTGATCAACAAAAGAGAATGATCTGTTAGTAATGACGACACATGTTATGCTGAATGAATTGCAAATTCTCTGATCGACAAATTGGCTTGAATTTTTTCAAGTATTTTCGTAGTAAATGGGACTATATCTAGGATGCAAAGACTTGCCACCAGATACGGCAATAGCCAATTTAATCACGGCTTCACATGATATGCAAATGTCAAAAACATGTTGCGTTGGATAGCATAGGCCTCCTTTGTCTTTAATAATTATTAATTTATGAAACCACAAAAGCTCAGTAGCTAACAATGGTTTGATGCATAAATCACATTTTAGCTCATTCCCCAATCTTGAAACAACGTAACCTGCTATATACCCAACAATCTGTTTGGTAATACCAGTGATGAGGCTGTTACTTAAATCAATATCTTGTTGATCGACCCATTCGCTCTCTAGATCAGCTTTACTCGTATTTTCTTCTTCTTTATTAGCTTCATCTTCGCGGTGCCCGGCAGTTGACATATTTATTTCTATTAAACAATTTTCTGATGTACAATTTAAAACATTGATTTTTTCAAGTGGTACACAGTTACCTCTAAATGCTGTTTTTAGTTCTAAATGGTTCAACATTTTTTTGTAGGCTGACTTAAATTGTACGACATTGGGATTGTTGTTATATCCCCCTTTTTGCCTTATACAACCAAAAAAAATTTCAAGGTGGTCCTGAGACAGTCTATATGTCGCTATGTATTTCAGGGTGTTTGTTTGAACTAATTGCATAAACAGCATTTTTGTGCTTTCTAAGCAAACCAATAATCCCAAAAATCCTATTTTAAACTTACAGTCCAGGACTCGTTTAAGCTCTGTTTTTATTGTAATTATAGGCAAGGCTCCTTTTTTTTTTCATTTTCTTTGTTGTGATTTTAACTCTTAAATTAGTGATATAGTCTTTATAATCTTCAAGCAGTTTGAACACTTCATCTTTGTTCTTAGAGTTCAGTGCCCTATTGAATCCATATGCTTTATGATTTCCTCTCGAATTCAAAACGTCAAAAACATCATTATGCATCTTTATGAAATCTGACGTAGGTTCACTTTCGGAAAATTCTGGTGACAAGTCTTTGCAAACTTGTAGGGATTGTGCGACACTATTACTTAAAAGTTGGGTGGCCAATTTAACTTTCATTATCTGCTGGCGAAAATTAATATGACGGATGGTAAGTTTGTTGCCTGTTCGCAATCCTTCGACGTCTTGAACCTCTTGTAGGCGTTTTATGTACTTCCAGTTTACTTCATTGCCATTTTTGTCACTAAATAATTGTCTTGACTCAAAAGAGTTTCTGACCAATTTCAACATGTGACATGCATCTAACATCAATACTACGTCATTTTCAGTAGTAGGGTGTCTAAAAGTTGGTTTTAAATTTTTAGGATCGTCGAGTTTGCAGCCCAAAATTCTCACAGCAGCTATGTTGGTTTGGCTACCATCACATGTAACTGAGGCTACATCAACGTTTGCTAGAGCGCATTTTTCCAATGCCATATTAATTAAGTTTGCAAGTTTTGCTCCAGTGAGACCATGAGTAAAAAAATATCCTATTGGTAACTTCCATGTCTGGTTTAAGCACACCAGTAGTAATACTAAAGCTGAGGAAGCCAAACTCTGACAATCGTTTTTTTCGTCTAATCCATAGTCAACAAATCCGTGATGTTTCTTGCCGTCAAAAATCTTTTGTTGCCGAATCGCCATTTCGTCCATCACTAAATTACAGACAATTTTTGACTTTGAACTATCGCTTTTTATTTTTAATACATTGAATGCTTCTCCTGTGAAACCTGGTTCACCATTTATCTTATTATACCAATTCAGCAACGTTCTTGGGTGAGGCAAACAGTTGTTTAAGGATTTACGAACATATTTATATGCTGCAGGTGAGTAAAAATTAAGTGATAAGGCAAACTTTCTCAATGCAACAGGAAATTGTTTAAAAGACCTTTTCTTTTTAAATGAATTTTGAAAAGCGTTCACTAAAACACACATTTCCTTATTGATATTTAACTGCATTTCCTCTTCTTCACTTATGTAGCGTATTTTTCATTTCTTTTATTACGTCAAACAACTTTTTATTCTGAAGTTTAAGTCTTTTATTCTTTTGTCTTAATTTTTTTATACATTTCAATCTCTTCGATGACACAAACTTCAAACTTTTAATAGCTTTTCTCATTTTATGTTTTCGGGGAGTATCTAATATGTCAATCATTTCTTCATCAGTTTCTACATTCAAAACCCCTTCCATTTCTGTAAGTGATTCGGTTTCATCCTAAAAAAAGTACAAACATTAACGTATGTTAAACACAGATGGACGGATAGACAACAACTTCCACTCTATTAAACAAAGTAATAAAAGCTGAACTGAGTAGATAATTACATAGCTACTAACAATGACCATTGGAACCGCTTTGTCTGACAATCGAATTCGACCTTTATCATATTTAGGTGAAATTTTATCTCGATCTTGGAAGTGTTTCGAGCATATGACGGTTGCTGTAGATGGTAACCAGTCGGTTTCTTTACGTAAAAGTCGTATATTTTTTATCCACTCCTTCATGCGCTTCTGATCTTTAGGTACCCTGGAAAACAAATACAAGATCACTCTGTCTAGTACTGCACCTGCGTTTTTATGATGATTGTACATTACGATGAAATAACATAAATTACTATAGTCTGTTTCGATCTATTTTAATAATAATAAAAAGGACGACATTTAATAGAAATTACGACGACAGTTCTAATTTTTTACTACCGAATAAGATAAGTTTGTCAATCTGTACCTCATAAAGGTACTTTAACATTCTAAAAGGTATCTTGGATTTATGAACTAACTTTTATTTGATCGTAATTTAACAATTCGATTTAATAACGGATTACTAATTTACTTTAATTGAAAATGAACAGATTTTGATGCAATGTATCTCACAATGTATCTCTTTCAATATATTTCACACGCGTGCGTTTTTTTCATTTACCAACACGTGTGCGGAAATAAAAGTTGCCACAGATAACTATACCTATACGTTTTTCTTTTAAATCTCTGCAAAGAGATATATGTCTTTACGGCGTTATTATTTTTTGAATATTTAAATTATGTTTATAAATGTAGAATATTATCCAAAACCATGATTATTACAAAAAAAAAAATACGTTTATGAACAAAATAACATTTATTTGTGTTCTAAATTCAAAAATATTTGAATTTTCTATTTTTCATATTAGGCTGTTTAATGGCTTTATACCTTTGCCTCTCCTTTAACCTGCGAAGGTAAAGCGCGGGAAAAAAGCAAATCCAGTCTTATTTATTTAATGACAAAGATATTTTTCGTTCGTTTATTTTATTTCTTCAAAAGTGTATTGAAAAACGTCGTTTGATACACGTGGACATTTGTTATCGTTATCATTAGTTCATTAGTTCTCGGCTCCATAACACCCTCGCCTACGGCTCGTGTGTGTAATCCGCCTCGAATGCAATAACCAAATTTCTCCACTTGTATCAAAATGTGATTAACACAATGTGATCATAAACAATCTATAATTTTTCATTTACAAACATAACCCCACTTTACTAATAATTAATTTTGTAGTGCTATATTAAGTTAAAACCTTCGATATATATACGCGAATGTGTAACTTTGCCATTTAGAGAGTGTTTCGGTACTGTACGGTATGTTTAAACCAAACAGACTATAATAATAATTTAGACTTACAGGATCATACATTCGTTATTCACTAAACTCCCAACAGTCTGGCAAAATCAAATTCGTTTCTACTGATAACACTGATAGCAAAAACAATGTATGATAAATTTATTACGTCTCGTAATGTTTTTTTGAATAATCTGAAGAAAATTGAGCAAACTTACTTGTGAAATGTAACACCACTTGCTTTATTAATCTTTTCAGACCGTGACATACAAATTTTAACCGCACATTTCACCATTTTGAAATTTTTTATCGTTAAGCAGTCGTTCACTTGACGTCAAGCTGTCAACTGAAGTCGGATATGCCTGCGGACATATACGAAGTGGTAACACGTCGGCGCCGTACACTGCTGATCTAGTCCTATAAAACATCATTGCATCCAACCGTTTGTAGCGAACCTGAGCGGCCATTCTTCTAAATGTGATAGTGGGGAAGAACGCTATTCATGCTCGGACGAAAAAAGCACCCTTTTTCCATCCCACCCATTACCTAAACGTAGCCATTTTTTGTTACGTTTTTCGCAAAGGGTTTTTTAACTTCACGGAATGCCACCTTCACTAAATGCTAAAAAAGGCAAGTTCTCAACTTCTCTCAATCGGGAAACCGTGTTTCGTCATTATAACGCAAACTTATTTATAAATTTTAATGGCATAAAACGGTCGCTTTTCTTGTTTGTGTTTCCTTAGTTCTGAAAACCACTAATGATGGGAAAACCGCAATAAAAATACTTACGTTGCATTGTGTAGATTTTACACAATGGATTTCGATTTCAGTTTCCTTATCATTTTGAAAAATTTATGCCGAAAGGTAAATGAAGCAAAAGGGGTAGGTATGTAAGGATCGTATTAGGTAGCATTCTGTAGTTTCTGCTTACCCCCAAGGGAAAAGCCGCGAGTTTAAGGTATTTGTACTGTAGTACTGCAAGTTTATTTAATATTATAAATTCGAAAGTAACTCTGTCTGTATGTTACCTTTTCACGCCTAAACCACTGAACGGATTTCGATAAAATTTGGTGAGGAGCTGTCTCCTTATCAAATTATGCCTATGGCATCCTGAGGAAGGACATAGGCTATTTTTTGTCCCATAGATAATCCTACAGGGGATGATATAAGGAATGAAAGTTTATATGAGAAACAGAAAAGGAATAGGAAAATTCAAACTTATGCTTTTGGTAAGAAATAAAGAATTACGTGTTTTAGCGTTTTTTGTAAAATTATACCCCAAGGGTGCGAAATAGTGGTTTATTTTAAAAGTCACATGTGATATTTACATATTTCTGTGCCTCTTTTTAAGCGATTTAATAAATTGGAAATATAGTCTGCTACCTTTTCATGCCTTAACGACTGAACGGAAGTGGATGAAAGGCATACGGGTAGGCCATGACCCTGGGTTAGGATATAGGATAATTTTTATCCCGGTTGTAAATTCCCGTGGGATAATTTCCGATGATCACGCGGGCGAAGCCGCGGGCAAAAGCTAATGTTCCTATATATTAGTACGATACCCTACATAGAGGATCTGGATGCTAGTAACTTTGTGCATGTCAGATTTGTGTTTGTGCAGCGAACACCAATATATTGATAAACTCGTCATCATTAAACATATTCATTTTTGGTTATTTGCGTTCCACAAGGTAAAGGTAAGGTAAGGTATTTGTTTTACAAATACCATACGTACACAATCACCCAATACAAATACATCCTTTGGTGTTTAATAAAATTCTATCATAACATTCATTAAATAATGCGCCATGTCTTATAATATTTATTACTTAATCAATAAGTCAAAATGTCAAACCTATAGTTTTATGACAGCTGCGCGCACAGATCATTAAAGCCCGGTGGCGCATGAGTCGTTGCCCGGAATGTTACCACTTCATAAATATTATGTTAGGGCATAGCAAAAGGTATTGTTTGACGTTCAAAAGTGCAGATAGCTAGTATTTCGTAACCACAATTCATGGTATAATGGAATTTGCATAAAATATGTAAAGAAAACGATCACATCATATTTTATATCATTTTTTATTTCTTTTTACAAAATATATTCGTGCCATTTCCTGAACCTTGTCATTTTGATCAAAATCAGCTCTAACTCCCTTAATTATTTTATTTGTATCCTTACACCAATTATACAAAAAAAATCTACACAACAAATCTTGCATTTCTGCCACCACAAGATTTTTATGTTCGGGACATTTTATAAAATTGTAATCACAAACTGCGCACAAAACTGTTTTAGTGTATTCCTTTATTTGACCAATGCTGATTTTATCTTTTATAATATATGTGATCATGTCTTGTTGTTCTGAAAAACATTTCATTGCATTTTTAGTAGGATATGTTAAAAATTTGTTTTCAATTGAGTAATCTTTCATTTGAACATAATCCAAATTATCTTTATTTTTTATGAAAAAGCAATTATTGCATTCTTTGCAATTTTTAAAAATATTTTTCAGTTTCCTGATTACATATCCTGTCACATAAGAAATTTGAGCCTTAATTTTGGCATTTTTTATTTTTTCTGCAAAGTTTAATATAATATGATCACTATTTATAAAATGATTAAAATCGACTTCAACAGGAGCACAAGATGCTTTTTTAGCAAAAAATAATCGGCCTAGTGTTTTAAACATATTATCTTTACACGTGTCTTTTTCACAATTAGAACCCGCCGAGTGAACGCTATTCAAGTTATTTATTAAAAGGGCAGCAAAAGAATTTTCAAAGCCTGCACATGTGGGGTTCGTGTTTCTTGCCCCGTGGCTACGAACACAGCCAAAAAAAATCTCTAGTGGGTCCTGATTGAAATGTCTGAGCCATATCGACTTACACTTATGCTCCTGAAAAAGCTTATTGGTCAAATATTCAAAATTTTCTAGTGTTAAGATCCAGTTAGTAATTGATGGCACAACACAAGATATGCCTTTTTTGTCACAAATTTCATGGTTTTCAATAAAGTTTTAGCATCTTTCCACAGTTTCATGTGAGTAGAGTTTGGTGTCACTGCATGAAGCAAAATCTTCCCTGACCGTTTCTTTGAATTTTCGTAGCTGCCATTTACAGAGTCGAATAAATCGTCAAAGAAAATTAAAGCCTCGGCCGTCTCTTTAGCTTCTTCAGGCAAAATTCCTTTTTCTGAAACATAAAAACGCAACTGTTAACATTTTAGTACCTTCACATAACATCATGTTGTATTCTCTGGTGGGTTTGGCAGGGGTGTATGCATATCTCCTCCTCTTATCCCCATTATGCTAGTTATGTTAAAGTCTCATGGTATGGATGGATGTCTGTTACTCTTTCACGCAAAAACTACTAAACTGATTTTGATAAAAGTCTACAAGAATATAGCTTAAATACATCAGAAATATTGTGTACTATATGGACTGGAGGTAGTACAAATTTCACGCAGGCGCAATCGTGAGCAGCAGCTATTAAAGTACCTATATTTAGAGAAAACTCACCTGCTAAATATCCCATAGCTAGAGCAACAGATTTGCTGAAGACCTGAGTTGCGCATTTCACTTACATTTTTTTTATTTTATTGGGCAGTATGTGTTGGTCTGTCAGCTTAGGCAACATCCTTAAGCCCATAAATTAAGGATTCTCTTCTTGTAATTTAATTAAATAATACCATTTCGCTTTCTTCTGCTCTCCATTTTTTCTATATATATTAAATCTTTCATTAATAAATTATTTCTTATACCTTTTATTAAGTGTGGTGCATCATACAGAGGCACAATTTCATTGCCATCAATTTCAAATGTGTGTTTGTTCCACTGACCGTTAGTTTCTAAATATTTTCGCTTAGTTTCTTTTACTAAATAATTTATGGCACTTTTGTTTGTAGCTCCTTGGTCACATACAGTCGCCAATATTTTGAGTCCTGTTCCATTTAATTTTTGTATTAATTCCTTAATCTGACGGACCAATTCTGTTGTTGCAGTACTTCCGGTACAGAAACTGTATGCTACAGCCTGTTTATAATTTTTTGTTATTCCTCGTATCATAAATACTAAAGCATGGTCAGCAATTTTTTTCTCCATTTTCTGTCCATTATTTACAAATCCCACTATTTCATCCTTTCTTCTATTATAATCTAAATGGGGTGCGATTGCAATTTCGTCAAACATTAGTAGACATAACCGCTCAGTGGGTTTCATTTTTTTTACTCTCAATTTTAAATTTTTAAAAATATTCTCATTAATACCAGCTTTAAGTGCTGCTGTTGAGAGCAATCTACTTAATGTTAAAGGCGACGGTAGTATAAAAATACGCCTTAACCAGCGATATGCTTTAGGACCTTGTTTATACAAGGCTAATGCCATAATTTTCTCATTTTTAGAGAATCTGTGTCCCATTTTTTTCTTGTTAATTTCTCTAAACTGTAGCATGGTGAAAATCAAAGCAAATGACGAGAACTTTTGCAATGCTTTCTGGAAGGTGGTATTTTGAGACAAATTTAGGGCCTTTTTAAGTCTGCTGCTGTAATTTTCGTTTGCCTTCTGCAAGCGGCTGATTTTTCTTGTTAAGAAACTTGCCTCTGTAGTGTGAAATATTGATTGCTTCTGCTTTTGTTTGTAGCCGACACCTAAAAAATAAACATTAAAACTTTATAATATCTTTTAATATTAGTATAAATAAAACTACATTATTCCTCTATACTCATGTTATCAAAGAATAAAGTTATTTGCCATACATAATGATTAAAAGACCAATTTGGTAAATGGTAAATTGCATTTTTAACTCAAATTCTTATTAAAATTGTATTTTAAAAATAAATGGAAGTTATACTAGGCCTAAACTAATTGCAGAAATGCAGTAGAATAGAGGAAGAGGAAACTGTCGCAACATTGTAGTACATACCTGGCAAATTCACTGACTGTTGAACATTGTCACTTTTTATAATAGTTGCATTTTTAATACTACCAGAAGTTGAAGGTTCAGGATGGGTGCAACTTTGATTTGTAATATCTCTCAATAATTTTCTTTTCCGGGATTCTGAAAAATTTATGACAATATTTAACCTTTCAACAGTATCAAAATACATTGCAGAATTTAGAAGAAGCAGAGAAACAGAGTGATGAAAACAGCGACTTTGCTTGATACTATACACAAAAATAATAGTTTTAAATAAGTAAAAAAATACTTATGTTCATTCTTTCATATTATTTAATTTTATAGGTAAGATTCAATTAAAAATAGTTATTATTTTGAGTGGTCTTTGACCCAAAATAGTCTCTGTAAACTCCAATAAACATTTGGTAGCAGTAAGTATATTTATTTCTGTTGCAAAGCAGCATTGTGATGTTCCAGTTTAAAGGGTATGGGTACCAGTGTAATTACAGGCACAGAAGACATTATCATCTTAAATTCTGGCATCTGTGAGGCCTCTGATATTTTAAAAGTCTAAAGGTCCTGTGGCCACTTAACATCAGGACGACCGTCAGCTTGTTTAATATCCAATGACATCAAAAAAAAATTGGTGTAAAAATGGTACAAGCAGAGATTCTCTTGCACATACCTGTAGAAATCATTGGCTCCTGTATTTGTAATTCCTGGGTTACAAGTACATTGACATTTTCATTGATACTGCTATCTTCTATACCAGATACAACTGTAGAAGTTACGGGCACTTCAGCACTGTTGCGGTTTTGACCAGCACAGCGGAATCCTGAAACATAGCATAGGCTTGTATTTCGTCCTTTACCCTGATAAATTAAGAAGTAAAAACAAATGGTATTTATTAAAAATACTTGTACAAAATATTTATATTTTACTATTAAATTAATTTTTAGTATGTTTTGTACATTTAATCAGTTATTTTTATTTATTTTATTATAACCGGAAAACAAACAGTAATAACAACTAACAAATACAACAAATTATGCAACTAGTAACCAATTACATGTTAAGTTAGTTAGTTAAGCTATTTAGATACTGACCTGGCACATACAGAGTTGGTACAGCAATAGCACTAAGCCGCTTACTCCTTGTTTGATATTTTTCTTCAAAGTGGCGGTCACACACTTTACGGTAGTTTTTGATTTTTTGGTTGTCTAGTTTCAAAATATCTCCTCCAATGTTGTACAACCAAGTTCTGAATCTTTCTGCATCATTGTTAGGGTCAGGAAACATATGAAGAGTGACATCATCTGAACCTATAAAAGGATATTTAATTCATAAGTTATTCGACGTAACATTTTTACTTTATGTAAGGAATGCAATCTTATTTACTTATGTGACTTTCCACAGCCAGGAACACAACAGATTTTATGAGCCATCATAAAATTCCGAATTGAAGGTACGTAAATCAAGAGTCCAGTAAACAATGCCAAAATCGTACGGAAAAGCGGAATAATCGGAGTCCAATAAACAAAGCCGTAGTCAAACAGAAACACTGAATCGTCGAAGTCCAAAAAGAAAAGCCAATTTAATGTAAAAATCCAATAAAACACAACGAACAAAAACAAAAGCACAAGAGCATTTGAATTTTAGCAACGTTTGACACTTTTTTTTTTTTTTTTTTTTTCTTTCTTGTGGCTTCGCACGGTTTGTGCATTCAGCCAATGTCACGTTTGAAAAAACTTCTTCTAAATGATGAAAACAAAGTTAGGGAAACGAAAATATTACTAGTAAAAATTATAACGGGATTTAGGATAGGACGGTTAAATCTATAGGATCAGTATTAATTACAGTGATATCATATTGAATAATGAACTAAATACAATGACGAAAAATTACAACTTAATACTATTTAAAATAATGAATGAGACTATGCATTTATATACAGGAAAGCTATTTGTACAAAGTAAAGAAAGTATTGAGGTAGGAAAAGGAGTACGGAGAGACAAGAGGTCACTGAGAAAGGATGAACGGTCATATAAACGACAGGAGAAAAACATGTGATTTAAGGCGTCCCCCCGAGCAAAACGCCGCGCAAGCCGCTTTTTGTGCAGTGTTTAGGATCTATCAACTTGTTATTTAAAAAGAAATATCAAATAATAAAAATACATTAAATTTCTACATAATCTTGACTCCAAAACTGTCCATTGCTTTTTTTTTTTAAAGGAGTCTATGCTTCATTAATCTCCTTTCAACGAAACCATAAAAATGAGAAAAAAATATCGATTTCATGCTTATCCTCGTAAAGTAAACATTATTTAATTTTGCTACTGACACTAATGGATAGACAATTTAATAAAGAACATTTTATAGCAATTTTTTTTTTCAAAAGACTAAAATTTAATTTTATAAAGATTTTATACTAAAATCTGTGCGTATTCACATGCGCCCCGTACCGGGATTCAGTGTGCCGAAAGGTCTCGAGGGTGAAACACGTATCGTTTGTCAGCGCTCGATCACGTGACACGTCACATTATCCGTAGATAGTAATATTTGTATAATGTTTGCTTTGTTTTTTTTTTGTGTTATGCCATAGAGTTATGAAACTACAGACAAGAACATTCACATTGATTCAGTACTTACGTGTTTCAATGCTTGTCATATTGTATTGATTTCAGTGTATTTTAAAATAAATAATCTTTTTAGATAAAAAAAAAAACACGTGTGGCACTCGGGGACTGCCGCGGTAAAGCTATTGCATAGCATTTTTTATCAACTTATGCAATTATAATTATTTATTTATTTTTTATTTATGCAGTATTTTTTTTTCTTTGATATTAATTCAAGTACAGTCGTACCATATACATACACGTTAAGCGAACGCTCGGCCGAGCTACATGGTAGGCGGAGTGGGGGTTGTTAGGTTTTATTTTCGTTACGAAATTTCTTGATTCGGTCGCCGCGCTCAAAGCCCGCGATAAAAGCTATGCAATAGCTTAAAAATAACCAAAGTGATGCACCTCTAATAGATTAGAAGTATCTATTAGAGGTGCATCACTTTGGTTATTTTTATACAACCGATGGAAATAAGCAATAATGAGTGAGTATTCTACTTATATAATCCTTTTCTTTTTAGCATGCTAAAGTGCAATTTTATTACATGTCATACAAATTTTAATTGGCGACTTATACAGAACTTTCATTTCATAAAATGTAGCACATTCCTATTCTTTCTTCTTTCTTTTCTTTTCTTTAAAAAAAAAAAAGACGTTGCCCCACACTAGGAATTTCTCCTGTATTGTGGGTGCTTTTACAAACATTTAAAACTCACATACACAAACAGCCAGACCCGGAACAACTACTTGTAGGTCATACAAATATTTGTTCCGTGCGGGAATCGAACCCGCGACACGCAGCGCAGCAGTCAATCGCTTAACCACTGCGCCAACCGTGCCGTCTATTATACACCCTCTGTGTGAAAGTGAGTGTTCATTACCCTTGCGAATGCGTTTTATTTTACTATTTATGTACTTAAACATAACCGAACACACCAAAAATACTTGCATAGGAAATCGATCCATGTCATCATATAAATAAGGAGCACAATCGTATGTGCAAAAAAAAATTGAACTTCCAAGTACTTTTTTTTCGTAAAAACGATTATGCTCCTTATTTATATAGCAAAACAGATCAATTTCCTATGCAAGTGTTTTCATCTCTAAAAGCCGCGGCGGCGGCGCGGGCTGGCATTGCCGCACTGGTTTTTATCCTCACTTCTGTACAAATAGGACACATTATAGCGATCTATACTAATATTATAAAGAGGTAAAAGTTTTTTTACATAAATGTAGAGAAGAATCCATGAATCAGGCTGCAGAAAGAGAAAACCTATTTAGGGATTTGTAAACTAGAAATAGTTAAATTAAGAATAATTTGTATAAAGGTACCTACTTTAAAATAATAAAATGATAGTAAAATTTACTTTTTGTTTATTTATAGTTTTTATACTTGTATCACTGTCTGAATAACACCTTAAATCTAAAAAATAAACACCACATAATGTTTATTATAGAGCACCATGAATAGTTGTATGTTATGTGTATAAAAACGTGTGCCCCCAGCGGGAACGAAGTTTAGTTTAGTATTTAGGATAAACAACCGGCCGCACAAAATGCTCGTCTGCTCAAATCTCGATACTCGCGCACATACACTTGTATATAATAGAAAGAAGCAGCGAGAGAGAGAGAAAGTCGCATGGAGGAGGCATACGGCTTTTTTCTTACGTGTCGATTTCTACCAGTTAACTAAATAGATAGGAAAACTAGATAGGGCCATCTTGAATTTTGATTTTAACCCCATGATCGTTGTCAGCTCCCTCGAAAACCATGGAAACGACACCCATGACGAAAAATTTGCAAATTTTTGGAGGCGCCATCTTGAATTTTGATTTTGACCCCTATTTTGTTATAAGAAATTTTTGTTAGAGAGAAAGTCGCATGAAGTGCATCGCCATTTCGTTATTCCTTCCAAAAGTTGAAAGTATTCATGGACGTTAGTACCTATATAGTCACTGAATTCATGATCAACATTATTTATGCGCAACGTTTTTTAATTCATAGAAAGATTTTTATTTTATTTAATGCCGTGTCTGTGAATTCTAAGGACTGTGGATTGTACTTGTATTCGTAAGTTGTTCGCCAGAAGGCGCTACTAAAGTTTTGCGAAGTATTGTAGAGGTGGGGTGCGGCAAAGAGGGAACGAATGCTCAAGGTTATTTTGCTCAGGGTACCGCCTTAAGTCGCCAACGTCTGCGCCACACAGGCAAATGGGGTCGTCGATAATATGAAGTTTGGCAAGATGGGCTGGAGAGCAGACATGTCCCAGTCTCATCCGTATTAGAATGGAGGTCTCCATCTTGCCGAACTTTGCCCTGCCAAACCACGGTTTTTCCGGAACGTCGGGTTGAATCAGTGAAAAATAACGACCCTTCGATTTGCTTCCGATATCCCAAGCTACCTTCCAGGTGTCCCGAAGAAAAGTCTTTGGTAACGTCACGAGATCACAGCAAAAATTTGTATACGGAACTAAGTCCCCACACTGCACCGCATCACCGGCGAGTGTATCAGCCACTTCATTGCCATGGATTCCAGCATGCGCCGGGATCCACGCAAATTGCAGTGTATTACCCTCAGATATGGTTCTGAACGCAAATTCTCTTATTAAATAAATTATAGGCAACTGCGATTTGTGTTCGAAAGGGGATTTGTTGATGGCTAGAAGAGCACTTTGAGAATCAGTAAAAATAATGGATTTTTTAAGCTTTAAAACACGAATATATTCTATGGCTTTTAAAATGCCGAAACATTCCCCCGTAAAAACAGAAGTCTCCGGAGGCAGTTTTATTTTTTGTACGATGTTGTATTGAGAATGGTAAGTACCTATTCCAACACAACCCGTCGGAGAACGCTTGGCAGCATCCGTAAATATATGGTGGTACTCTAAGTGTTCAGCTAAAAAGTGATTAAAACTTAAATGGCAATCGGCATCTGTTTTACTTACACAGTTATATTTAATGATAGGACTGAATTGTAAACTCTCATAACTACTGCTAAATAGGGGAAGTTTATTGGAACGGTGAATAGGAGAAGAAAGTGAAAGGAATTTTTTATAGCTGACGACTAAACAGGGAGTACGTTTATGGGACCAGTAATTAGAAGATTCAATGTGCAACACTAAAGAGCCCAGTTTAGGAATGAGAGGATGAGTTGAGATCTGAATAATCCGGAACAAATATTTGTCAGAAAGGAATTGTCTTCTAAGATATAAAGGAGCTTCCCCGCATTCAACTTGGAGTGCATTAATGGGACTAGACTTCATGGCACCTGAAATAATGCGTAATGCCTTAGACTGGATCCGATCCAATTTTTTAAAAGCCATAACACTAGCAGGTTCCAGAACGAACAATCCATAATCCAGAGTGCTTCTGATGATTGCGTTGTAAACGAGTTTCAAAGAAAAGGGGTGTGCACCCCACCACACACCGGAGAGGCATCTAAGCATGTTAAGGTGATTTTCACATTTGTTAACAATATAATCGCAATGAGGAACACTACTTAATTTACAATCGATTATTATACCTAAGTACCTGAATTTATCTTTAACTGGAATAGGTATTTCCTTATAAAAGAGATTTAATAGGGGAATATTTCTCTTCCGGGTGAATAAAACAGCTGCACTTTTAGACGTGGATACATCCAAACCGTTTAGATGTAACCATGACTCCAAAGTAGATAAAGCAGAATTGATAGCAAAGGTAGCTTGTTCAACAGATTGGCTTGAAGAATACAATAATAAATAGTCGGCATATTGAATAACCTTAACATGGTTAGTTAAGGACGACTCTAAATCAAAAGTGTAAATATTGTATAGAAGGGGACTCAGCACGGAACCCTGTGGGAGACCTCTCCATACAAGACGAGTTACCTCATGATCTCCTATTAACATGTTAACAGAGCGTTCACTCAGGATATTAATAATGAAATTTGACAAAATCAAAGGGACTTGTAAGGCTATTAATTTATTTTGTAAAACTGATAATACAACATTATCATAAGCTGCATTAATATCAAGGAAAACTGCAACGGTGGATTGGTTATTAGAGAAGGATAACCGAATATCGGATGTGAAAATACTTAAACAGTCAGTTGTACTTTTACCTTTTCTAAAACCATATTGTGTTTCTGCCAAAAGACCCTTACTTTCAACATACCACTCTAAGCGGTTTTTAATTAAGTGTTCCGCTAATTTCATCAGAATTGAAGACAAAACTATGGGACGGTATGAAGAAACATCAGATGTAATTTTATTTGGTTTAAGGAATGGTAACACCATTTGACGTTTCCATTCAATAGGGATGTTTCCCGTATTCATAATAGAATGAATAAGCTCCAAATAATAACTGAGGACGTCATCATTTAAGTTAGCAAAAAAGGAATACGGGATGCCATCAATGCCTGGTGCAGAATCCTTAGTTTTATGAATAACACCTTTTAATTCAGTGAGAGTGAATGGAAGATCTAGCGTTGTACGGGTGTCTTGGATAGTGGATACAAGAGACAGGTTAAGTTTAATACCCTCAGGAACAAAAGGAGGAGCTAATTTATCTAAAAACTCACTGGCTAAAGAATCGGGTATTGGAGAAGGGTTGTTATAAATGGACCTAAATCTACGAATATTGCGCCAGACTATCGTAGGGTGAGTATTCGGTGAAATTGATGAGCAAAATGTACGCCAAGATTCAAATTTTTTCTTCTTAAAAACTTTATAAGTTTCGCTTATTAAGCTAGTAACGATTTCAAAATTAACATCAGACATATTAAGATTATAATTGTGTTCAGCCTCTTTACGTTTGTTAATCAATTCTGTGCATTCTGAGTCCCACCATGGAGGCGAGGGAATTTTAGTAATATTGTTATTTTTTACAGGAAAAACTTCATCGGCCGCTGCTATTAAGATGAGTGCTAAAGCTTCAGCACAACTATTTTCATTGCCATCAGAAATAACAGGCAAGGAGCAAAGGTTGCTGTCGACAATGTTTCTAAATTTGTCCCAGTTATTACTATTTCTATTAGGAAGTTTATGTTTTAAGCCTTACTGGAGCCTTACTCCTTAATGGTGTATTTGATTTGGAAAGAGGATAAGAAATAACTATTGGAAAATGGTCACTACCATAAGTAGAGGTTAGAGTATGCCAAGTTAATGAAGAGGCTAAGTTTGGAGAACAGATAGAAAGGTCGATTGCGCTTTGGTTCTGATTGGGATCTGAACGGCGTGTGGCAGCTCCCGAGTTCAAGATGCATAAGTTATGTAAGTCTATTATATCTAGTAATTCATCCCCATAAGAATTAGAAGTGGAGCAACCCCATGATTGGTGATGGCAATTAAAGTCCCCCAATATTAAGAATGGCTTTGGAAGAAAGGAAAAGAGATTATTCATTTCTTGAAGAACAGAAGAAGAAGGGTGAGGAATGTAAATAGAAATAAGACAAGTATGATGCACCTGAATAGCTACAATTGAAATTTCCTCACTATGAGGAGGTAAGGTAATGATAGAGAAAGGGATAGAATTCTTGATAAGTATAGCTACTCCACCATACCCATCAGATCTATCCTCTCTAATGGTTAAATAACCGTTAACTTTAAAAATATGATTAGATTTGAGCCAAGTCTCTGCTAAAGCAAAGGCAAATGGCTCATGTTTGTTTAAAAGATATATAACATCACTCTTTTTGTTTATTAGACTGCGGCAGTTCCACTGGATTATTTTGGATGTGTTGTCCATTATGGATGGAGTGAGAAACATTAAAAGAAGGGGCAACGTTGGACGGTGAACTGTTGAACTGAGAGAGAAGATTGTGTAATGCGGAAAGAAAATCGTTTATGGAAAAATTTGTGTCTTTTGTTTCATTAATATGATTATTAGAAAAAGCACAACCATTAGATGGTTGGGGAATGTCAAAATCTTTAATAATGGCATTGTGAGCCTCTTTATTATAACCTTGTATAGATTTGGGAGGAGAGCGTGGTTTGAGAAAGACAGTCTTTTTATAACTACTTGAAGCAGGCATTCTATTAGCTAAAGGGATAGATGGAGAATCTGCAAATTTTTTGGAAGGAGAGGATAAAAGTGTATCAGCATATGATTTAGTTACTGGCGGATATACTTTTGTCGCTTCAGCGTAAGATACAGAACTTTGCGCCATGTATGTTTTAATTAACTTTTGTCTAGAAAATTCTGGGCAAGACTTACTAGTAGCATAGTGAAAACCAGAGCAAAGGCAGCAAGATGCACTTTCCTGTTCTCTTTCACAACTGTCTCCAGTGTGGCCTTGGCCACATTTATAACAACGAGGTTTCGACCTGCATTGAATTTTAGTGTGACCAAAACGACAGCAACTGAAGCACTGTACAGTAGGGAAAATATATAAATCTACAGGTAATGCATTATAGCACATGAAAAATCTTTTTGGTAGAACCTGCCCATCAAACGTAACAACTACGGATTGGGATGGTTTCCAAAGAGTTGTACCATCAACAATGGTTTTAAAATTGAGGCGTCTGACTTTTAAAATTGGGCCGCAACCAATTGGTGCTGTTGTATTGTCAATAACTTCCTCCGGAGACCATTCCACAGGAACACCACGCACTAAACCCATTCTAGTAACATTAAAAGTAGGTATAAAAGCTTTATAATTATAGGTTTCAAGACTATTGTTAGTAATAAATGAATTTGCGTCAAGGAAATTGGAAAAAGATAAAGATATTTTATTGCGTCCGATTTTTTTGACGCTACCGTTTATTATGTTTTGGAAGGCGTTGAGCTTTAAGAACTTGCCAAATGTGATTGGGTGCAATGTCGTGCCATCATCTGGTGAAATAGTTTTTTTTTTGGACATGAATAACAAAAGGCGCGCTGTCAGTTTTTTCGTAAGATTTTCTACCTATCTGAGTGGGAATAACTAAGGACGGTGCAGGAACATCAGGTATTTTATTATTAGGCACATCGGTGGAAACAATTATTTCGGGGCAGTTAGGCTCCATTGCAGTAGCTAGTGTTGATTCCGTACAACCACAACCCGAAGACACTGAACCGTGGTTTTTACGGGTACGACGGCGTTTATTGCAGTGTTTGCAAACATGCACACGACTTCTTTTTAAATGACGAGCCGAAGACGACCCATCGGTATCCATGCCCGATTCGTTGGATATTGTAACAAAATTATCTGCCGGGGGCACAATGTCCCCCGGGTCAGGCGGTTCATTCATCTCGCTCTAACTAAATAAAATTAATAAAAACTTACCACTACCGAAGAAACTAACCAAAACTAAAATGAAATTACAAATAAAAGAACATAAAACACTAAAACTACGACTACTGATCTTATATTAAAGTTTTTTTTTTATATTTTAAAGTTTATCTCAAAAAGACCGCGTCCGCCAAGTTTGCAGTTTCCCGCGCTTTTTCCGTTTGACACTTAAAACCGGCGCTAGCACCATGTTCGGGTAACACGTTTCATTAACAAATTTTATTTTACTTGAACTCAGTTTTTTTAAATACTAACACAAAAACTACTAAAAGTATAATAATTAATATATTATTCATTAACATATTATAAGATTTTTTTCATAAAGTGACTTTTTTCATAATTGGTAAAGGAAATGCTATAAGCATATTGCTTGAAATGAAACATATTTGGAATTCCCAGTTCAGTGTTGCACTTACTAAATATTAAACCAGTGATACCATAATTTGCAACTTAGTTCCATACAATTGAGCACAGGGCCATCTATTGTTAATTTATCAAATAAACAGAATTTTTGGTCACGTGACGTTAATACACTATTTTCTTCTAACTGAAACGCCCGTGGCGAGTACTACGCACCTGACCTTTCTGAAGAACATCACCAATAAGGTCATTATATGTCTTTCTAGGGAGACCCTCCCGGCGTTTCCACTCATATCTGCCTTGTAAATACCTTTTGTTAGTCGCCCTTCATTCATCCTCTCAACATGACCAAACCATCTAAGCATACCCTTTTCAATTTTTGTCACTACCTCTTCTTTTAAATGCCTTATCACATCTTTCTTCAGCCTATTATTCATAGTCACACCACACATGCTTCGCAAGGAACGCATGTTATAAGTAAACTGTAAACCAAAAATTAATGCCATGTAGGATAAAGAAATACTACTTATTTAGGTACTAAATAAAGCAAAAATATGCATCAACACTAGATCTTATATAAAATATACAATGACCGCTGAAAATGGTCGATTTATGCAAATATGCAAATGAACAGGTAAATACACAAATGCATATAATCCGGTTTATAAAAAAATGTAGCTTTGAATAAACAGGTAATTGTGAATATTATTTCTACGTTTCCTCGTGTTAACTTTTTGTACGTCAGGGATTTAGGAATAACATGATAATGTGGGCACTACATAAAGTGAGTAATATTGACTAAAAATATTTACAGTACACATTGATTTATCATTATCACACGAAGCCTGTAATCCCCGAAGGGATAAGCAGAGGTGTACGTAAAGTACACCCACAATTAACCAATTATGTTTGCTAATGCATGAATGTACAGACGACGCATTGACGTCAGCATGGAATATTCTAAAGGTCTGCGCAAAGAGGCGCGCACACCACATACGGCACGTATGTGGTGTGCGCGCCTCTTTAGTTTTTTCACTTAAGAGGCTTACAAGAGCTAAAGCGCGGTCACTGTCGAACTGCATAGAAAATAAAGAGAAGCGCGATGACACAACGCTGGTAATTTATTGCAAAATACGAAGCAATTATCTATTTACAAAAAATCTATTGATTGGATTAAAAAATTAAAACACTATTACGTTAATATGTTGCTTGTAGAATAATCTGACAAAAAATCAGTATGATTTAATGCATAGTAGTATGATTTTTAACGTTATAAGAAATTTTTAGAGGTATCTTCGTGATTTTTTTCTATCGTATCAAATTAGTTTTATTATGTTTTCAACACACTATCTAATTAGCAAATATCCTGAAGAATAACATATATTTTTCTGACTTTGTTTACTGCAGTGGATCATATACTTTTAGGCATTATAAATTTGCGTTTAGATCATGTAGTCCCCTTAATGTATGTAAGTTACGAATAGCCAAGTAAAATGACATTTTATTATTCAAGAATTACATTATGATAAATAAAATAAATATATATATCTAATTAGGGAACCGTTATTATGGTTGATTTTCATTCTTTGCCCCGCAACGAGCATTATCGTCCAAATAATATTAAAACCCATGTAATAGAGGGCGAGCCTATCAATCGGTCACATATCCGGACTCCGGGCTGCTACTGGGAAATTCCTGATGAAAAAACAAAATAACACTGCCCGACCAGAGAACCAAACCCAGGGCCTCATGCTTAGCAGTAGCGCTTGCGAACACTTGACCAGCGAGGCAGACTATCATTATGAAAATAATTATTTACATCTACATAAGTGTGTTCTTCGATATAGCGACTTTTGTGCCTCACTTACTTATTTTCCCTGTTGGCACGTCAGTTCTTCATATCATGAAACTACGTGACACACATGCACACAACCTCACACACATACGCACACTCACACACACACACACACATACACACCCTCACACACACACACACACCCTCACACACATGCACAAACCCCCACACACAAACTCACACACACACAGACTAGGTACTATCGAAGAAAGTCATAACTAAGCACCGTGAGGACTATTTTTGCTTGCAGCGCTCGGCCGCTATAGAAATATCATCAACCAATAGCATCACAGTATCAGATTATTGCTGAGTCCCTTGTTTTTGTAAATGAAAAAGGTGCGTTTTTTTAATTGGTAATAAAATATCAATGGGAACCTTCCTTCGGTCGTAGTTCGAGCACGTTTGGGACAAGGTTTTTTTTTGATGAATGGGTTTTCTATGCTATCCGAAAAGTATAAAATTAGCATCTCAGTTTAGTAGATTTCTCACAATTAACAGTATTTTGGTGAGTGGCGGACAATTTCCATAACACTTTAAAAGCACAAAACTCGATAACCACCGGTCATATTGGTGTAGGAATGCACCTAATTACCAATCACCGTTTAGACAAAACAGTTTAAGTAAATAAACTAGGAGCTTACTCGTGAACCGCTTAAAATTATTGTAATCCGTGCCTAAAGAAACGTTTTAAAATAATCTTAGGTCGTTTCGAAACGATACCGCACTGCTTTAATTTTTCCTCATTGGTCGGTAAGTCGGTAAGGTAAGTCGAATATAAATAACTAGAGATGCGCACCTTTTTCCCTTATAGATACGCTCTCGAACTAATGGAAGTTTATTTATTCTAAACCTTATTTCAACTGTAGCAAGGTGGATATTTGTTAGGCAGTGACGACCGCGCTGCATTTGACTTTGCCAGATGTTTGTTGTTGTCACCGAAAGCTCTACAAATTTGCAACTGACTGAACCCGAGAAATTAGTTGAAACAAAATGTAAAGTATAAAAACATTAAAATTAAAAACTTTCTCATCTTGTTTCTTTTGTTCTATTCCTAGTGGTCGAAAAAAGGTCAAACATCTGTGATCAACTAATCATTGTAACAAAGCCTACAAAAACACGAACATCAAAAAAACTAAAACGACAAAATATTACTGTTTCATTGGTCGACGCAAATAGGGGCGTTAACAGATTTGGTCATCGTGTTCACTGGATTTTGTTTTCGAATTGCTTAGTTATGCCTTTCTTCGATAGTACATCATTATCAAGCCGTAAATACCCATCATACTTATACTTACCTACTGTACACATAACTTGTATCAGAAACAGAGGGATCAAAACGCAACACGCGATCTGTAGTTATCCATTAGTAATAATAAAAATGTGAAAATAACTCTCCCTTTTTTTTGGGTGGGATATCATCAAATGACCTCTCCCCCTCTGGGCGGAGCGGAAGGGGGGCGTGTCAGACTCTTACTGACTAAAACCCACCCGTGTTCCTTCAGTTGCCTGTGTGTCAGGGACACGGTAACTCTTTCGAACAATCCGCGACCCCGGCACTGTCCGTTTGTTACCTTTTCGGCTGAGCGGTTTCGGCACCATTATTAATAGACCATGACCCGGGTTAGGACATAGGATACTTTTTATCCCGGTAGCACGTTCTCGTGAAATAATTTCTGACCTCCACGCGGGTAAAGCTGCGTGCAAAAGCTAACATCTTCATAACTTTGAATACTTCGCGAAGAAGGCGGGGCTTACTAAGGGCAATCGCGTGTTGCCAGTTTTTTTATTGAGTACGGCAAGCCAAAAGGAAGGGATAATTTATGACTCTAATGGGGCCCATTAACGATATTTTTTTACGATAAGCCTTAGTAAGTCGTTGCAATGTAACTCTTATGTTATTGTTATAAAATATAACTTGGAATGATTGCCGAGAGTTGTACCTATAAAACTCACTGCATCATTCCAAATTATACCTTATTATAATGAGATAAGAGTTACATTGAAATGACTTACTAATGGCTTACGTATTTTTTTTTTATCATGAATTTGCTCCTTTACAGTCTATGTACAGTTTGTAAGATAGTTCTACCTCGGCCTTAACCAATGACGTCAACTTAGTAGATACCTACTTAACACGTTCACTGTTACTCATGTGGGTCATTTTGAGTCGGAATGAGACGTCCGTTCCATACACGTGGGTCATTGCACTTTTCATAAATAATGGGTTCTTACTTCGTGTACTTACGTAAAAGAAACATACCAGTACATGAACATTATGTAGGTAAAATAAAAAAACAATGAGTCATAGATTTTTATTAATTTAGGACTTACAAAACTCATTGGCGATGGCGGTGTAGTGCGTTCGACATCTTTATCGAAAGCAGGAAAGATGACTTTTACGCAGTCATGAGAAAGTCGCAGTCCTCCTTTATGAACCGAATTCATAAATCTAATAAAGGAATATTGAAGGCCATAAACGAGGTAAACTATTTCTTCGTATATGGCAATTAATATTCCGGCTAAATAATACTTATCTATTGCTTTGTTGTAATGTAATGTAATATTTAAATTAATTTATTTTATTTTATATTATTGTTTTGTATTAAGTTAATAATTTATTTCAATTTTTAATTTTTAACAATTAATTTGTAATGCTGGTTTAATTTCAATATGGGTGTAATTGATTATGTAATGATTATGGGTGTTTTGATATTTTCGCGCGAACTCTTGCGGTGCGGTGGCTTGTTTTAAATAAATTTAAATATATAAAAGCTAAAAATGGGGCAAGTAGAAATTTTCATTACTACTATAAGAACAGCATTATGGCTTGCACGACATAGTCAAACGTTGTAGGCAAACTTCGGCAATATTGTTTGCAAATAAAATGGGTTGAACCCGTAATTCTTAGTACAAATCATGAAATTCCCCATAAATATGTAGGTAAGCATAAAATGTTAGTTACACTCCTCTGTCGTACATAGGTACTTCTTCTGTATTTGATATTTCAAAAATTAATTTTCCGGTATAAATTGTTTCCGTCCGTCCATGGCAAATGTAGGGTACTGAATGGCGGCGGCGCGGCGGCGCGGCGGCTGAAGCGCGACTTCGCGCGCACGTAGGACAGAGCCGCCGCGTTGCGTTGAATTCGCGTAAACCGCATCGAATCCCTTCGCAATCGCGACGCAGCGTAAGTACTTACCTGTTTTACTGCATACTCCGTTGTATAGCGCTGTGCGCATAGATATCCTTTACGGTTTTTATTAATTTCCTTAAAACATATATAAGAATTTCACCAAGGAGTTTCACATTACGTGAATTAATAAGCTGAATAATCGAACCTCCTTGCAAGCGCTTTGCTAACTAAAGAGAAAATGAGACGAAAGATGTACTTCTAATTTTCACCAAGGTATAATAATATACTTCGCCAGGTATAGCATTCCGAGACACAGTGGTCACGTGGGAGACAAGCCTACGTCCTTACCGTGTGTGTATACCGTGCGTCCTTACCGTATAGTGTGTTACCAGTAGTGTGTAATAATAACTCCCCAACCGCCTTTATTACCTGTGCAAATCCGATAAAACGATGAGGTTTTAATTAACAATTACGTTGGTATATGTTTAAATTAAATTGTTTCGTTTGATTAGAAAAACGAAACGACAATTTAAATGCTTTATAAATATATTTTTTACCAGAATGGTGACTGAAAATGTTTCCATATTTCATGTTTTGTTGCATTAAAGTGGCAACTGGATAGTGACGTAAGCATGTGTCACTCCTGGAGTGCTAGACCTTGTTTTTTAGACCATGATTTTCAGCACACGCACGCGGCGCCATTTGCAAATTCGCGCTATGTTCATAAGAGAAACGTCAAAGATTGTTGCGACTTTGCGACTGATATTTTTATAAACATAATAATAACATGAGTTCAAGCGAGGAATCCGATATTAATATGGAATCTAGTCCACCTGATATCTTGAAAGAGGCGCAAATTGCAGAAAATGGTCTTTTGCCGCCTAAATCGCGAAACCGCTATTTAATGATTTACAATAATTTTATATAATTAAAGACTCGAAGAAATACTCAATCATTCTCTGAAGATGTTTTGATGGCTTATTTCAATGAATTACGTATAAAATATTAGCCGTCCTCAATGTGGTCTATATAGTTATTCAAAGTCAAAAAAGAACTCCAGAAACCAATAAAATACATAAAATTAAGTACAAGTATTTTTGAAATGACAGTCAGATGGCTATACAAGCAAGCAAGCAATCAAAAGTATTCACTGCAGCTAACGTAGAAAAATTCCTTAATGACGCGTCACATGAAAAATATCTAATAATTAATATTTAGTAGTGACCTATCTGTATAATTTCTTATTTGCTATTAAAAATAGTCTAATGAAAAAGTTTGTTTTATTACCTATTGTACTATTTTCTCGCAAACGTGTTGGGGAACGTTGAATGACACACGTGCGGAAATTGGTATTTACAAACTCGTGACTCTGGTAAGCCCGCAACGAACTACACGTTTGTAAAAACCAACTTACCGCACTAGTATCATAAATAACTATTTTAATTACACATTGATGTATAATATTATTATAGTTAAAGTATAATTAACCCTTTGTTGCTAAGCATGATAATGCATAATCAGACGAAAATGTTCCTACTGCTGGGACACAGGCCTCTTTTCTCCCAGAGAGAGTGTCTAAAATGTATATTTTTTTAACAGGAGTCGAGGGATTATGCTAAAAACCAGCGCTTAGCAACCCGCTGCATCTGAACATAATGCTGTCGGTTGAACCTTTTGCTTCGTGGAACCTACTACTAGCTGTAATGGAGACCATACACGTTTATTCTATTCTAAAGGAACGAATTGAAAATGGCGGCGTTTATATCATTCCCTCTCACTTGAACATTATTTCGTCCACAATAAGCTGACTGGTAAAACCTATCCAATGGGTACCATTCCTCATAATAAATCTTCAATTGGATTTCAAACGTTCTCCTTGAAATGCTTTTTCCATTGTTATTTAAGAGAGCGCACACCTACACACATAATAAAATATTATCTCGTGACTGAGAAGGAATTTTGCATAACGGCTCAATCAGCAACCTCGGTAAGTGTGTCCAGAATTTTCTAATACCTTTAATAAACTTTTATACTCAAATACGAAGCAACAAACTACGATCTAGAGGAATGTGGCCGCTTTTCTTTAGATCGAATTTGTTGCTTCGTGTCTATTATTATTTACTTATACTTATTGAGCCTTTATTCAAAATTCCTTCTCAGTCACGAGATAATATTTTTTTAAAGGAGTGGTGCTAGTGGACCGGTGTGCGCCCTCTTAAGTAAGAACGTAAGGAAATGAAATGAAATAATTTATTTGCTATGAATGTAGGTACAAAAATATGGTCTTAAGTAAGAGAAGGATCCAGTACATTCTACCGTGAGGCATGCAATTTTTTTATAATAGAATTAATTATGAAATAATTTAAAAAACAAGTATTTAACTTATTTTCGAATGATTAAAATCGTCAATAAAAATATAAAATCATTCAATTTGTAGATTCATTCAGTGGTAAACAATGTAAAAAATAATAATTAGTCAATTATACAAAGTCAATAATAAGTTAATAATTAGTCAATAATACAATGTCAGTAATAAGTTAATAATTAGTCAATAATACAATGTCAGTAATAAGTTATTAATTAGTCAAATAATACAACCAAAATCTGAATAAAATAGAATAATATCATGAGGAAAACCATTGTTTATAAATATTCATATGTATTTGTCATTCAAAAATTCATCTATTGTATAATAACATTATTGAACTAGCAATTTATTTAATTTATTTTTAAATATTTGTAATGTACAATTTTTTATATCGTCAGGTATTTTATTGTATACCACTGGTCCTATATGCATAATATTCTTTTTCAGCAGAGCCGTTTTAAATTTGCCTGTATGTAAAAGGTTTTTATATTGAGATCTTATTAGTGTTGGCCTTGTTGAGTGATCAATATTTGAACAAAATAAATTTGGATTACCTTTTACAAATAGTGCCATTTCCAAACTATAGAGTGACGGAAGGGTTAGTAATTTAAGGGATTTAAACATAGGAACACAGCTGTCTGTTGAATTTATTCCTGTCATTGATCTAATGCAATATTTTTGGGCTCTGAAAATCCTTTCTCTCTCACTGCAATTACCCCAAAAAACTACTCCGTATCTTAAAACAGAAACAACGAGTCCATGATAAGCTAGAATAATCGTGTCAGTGTTAACATTTTTTGTCAAATTATATAAAATGTAGGTATGCAGATTTGCTTAATTTCTTGCAGACCTCCTCGGCCTGTGGTTTCCATGTCAGTTGATTGGAGTATGTAGGGTTCGTAGCAGGTTGCGTTCTGTAGTGTCTGCCTACCCCCATGGGAAGAAGGCGTGAGTTTATGTCTGTATGTATATATACATATAGGTAAAGGTCTTGGGGAAGACCCATATATTGGAGCTCATTCTCCGTACATTGTGAAAGTTACTTCTACAAATGAAAAATGCGTTTTTCTCATAGTTATAATTATATTTTCTAACAATTACTCGTACCTGTCATAAGTTGACACTGGTTGTATTTTTTTTGTCATCTTTCTCGTTTTGAGCAAGCGTGGTGATCAATGCTCGACTTTCTCTGTTTGAGAAGATCCCTTTCCCCAGCAGTGGGATACTAATAGGCTGGTATTATTACATATTTCTAGCTTATACAGCTCGTGTTGAGTATAACAAGCACACGCGCAGCAGGATCAGACACACAACAATAGTGCTTGCGTTGTGAAGAAAGTATTATGAATAGTCAATTAAATAAACGGGTAAGGAAATGAGCCACCATCACACTGCACATCACAGCAATGTACAGAAGGGGAAGAAAAAATAAACGTGTTATATGAAGTCAACATAACGTTTAAATAGGAATAATATTTTACTTAGCGACGCAGAACAAATCGCGGAACCAATAAAGATAAACTATTGAACTCGTGTAGATAGCACATAATGATAAGAATTATTTTAATAATGACAAACACATCTAAATCGATTAGATAGCGCACTTTTTCAACGCCGTGTCGTTATAATTTCTTGTTATCCCTGACCCTGACCTACATGAAGTTATGAGGAAACGCGAGTAATATGTTCACGATAACACGTTATAAACTGGAGTTATTAATAAACATCAAGTTGAGTATTATAACATGACTGTGTCCGGTAAATGACCGTATGAACAGCTGTTTTAGAGGATAATGTATGTTATTTTTTACTAGCCTACGCTGTCCCACTCCTGTGCAAAGACCTCCAACTTAAATTGGACTGGGCAGGACATGTCTGCCGCATTCCGGTCAAACTGTGGGCCCAAAAAGCCCAGAACCTACTACGGCGAGTTGTCAAACTGTGGGCCCAAATAGCACAGGACCTACTACGGCAAGTTGTCAAACTGAGGGCCCAAATAGCCCAGAACATACTACGGCGAGTTGTCAAACTATGGGCCCAAATAGCCCAGAACCTACTACGGCGAGTTGTCAAACTTTGAGTCAAAATAGCCCAGAACATACTATGGCGAGTTGTCAAACTGTGGGCCCAAATAGCACAGAACCTACTACGGCGCGTTGTCTAACTGTGGGTCCAAATAGCCTAGAACATACTACGGCGAGTTGTCAAACTGTGGGCCAAAATAGCCCAGAACATACTACGGCGAGTTGTCAAATTCGAAGTCAGAAAAAGAGAAAGTGATCATGCTACTCGTGCTGGGTAACCTCTCCGAGCACATCTTATGTAGCAGCGGGTTTCTGCCTTACAGTGTGATGGTTCAAGTAGAAGCTGGTTTCTTATAACTGTTTGCAATATTACGTCATTACAATGTATTGATAGCGAAGTGGACGCGTGGCGACGATGATTCAACTACCTAGATAGGTACTTAACGTGCGAATGTTAACTGTTTTTAAAGTGTTCGTAAAAATTCATGTTAACATATTTTTATTTTTCTACATTTTAAGTTAAAATTGAATTCTTCCAATGATGCCGGTGTATTTATGTTCAAGGCTCGAGAACAATCGACGACGAAAAAAATATATTTTTAACTAGCTGTGCCCCGCGGTTTCACCCGCAGAAATCTCGATCCCGTGGGAATATCGGGATAGAAAGTATCCTATGTCCTAATCCAGGTCATAGTCTACCCATGTGCCAAATTTTATCTAAATCCGTTCAGCCGTTTTAGCGTGATTGAGTAACAAACATCCAAACATCCACACTTTCACATTTATAATATTATATATTATTAGTAGGATTTGTCTTTCATTTCTCTTTTACTGTCGCTTTGTGACTTGGACTCATCGTTGCTGACAAACACTTTAGAGTAAAGAGTTTTTCGTAAAAGATTTCAAAAGCTGATTGATGTAATATCTATTGATTTTTTATGAAAGAGCAACTTAATGCTATTTCATAAAAAATCAATAGATATATATTATTATGATTGTTTTTATTATGATAACGAAACTTACGAAACGTGTACCGACTAGTTCGATGTCCCCGTGACTGGAACATTCGACCGTAAATTCGTGACAATGAATATTATTGCTTCTTATACGCGCGTCGGACCGTAGCCTTGTAGCTAGTTACGC
Source organism: Dryobotodes eremita (assembly GCA_917490735.1). Taxonomy (NCBI): domain Eukaryota; kingdom Metazoa; phylum Arthropoda; class Insecta; order Lepidoptera; family Noctuidae; genus Dryobotodes; species Dryobotodes eremita. Next base: position 18,735,448 of record OU823254.1, read on the forward strand.
CGCTACGAGCGTAGCTTGATAATGACCTGTAATGACCTGTGAACGGAATAGGTAGCGCTAATATACCTGAAGTTCAAAGAACAGACAAAACAAGTGGAGACTTCCTTACGACATTTTTTTTTTCGGTATATTTGTTCCGAGTTTCGGGACATCACTTAAGTACATTTAATATTAATGTTATTAATACAGTAAACTAATTGAATTCATTTTCCTTTCTAACCGACTTCAAAAACAAGGAGATCGTTATTTTGTTTGTCACTGGTAAACAATGACAAAAGGGTTGAGGGGTAGAGGGGTGTTTCGCATTGCAAGCGTCGATAAATGGCACGAAAAGCTATAAAATTGTTTTTATTTTACCTTTACCTTGTTAGTTATATAATTATTAAAGCTGGTATGTAAATTACATTAGCTTCCGCGCTTACTTAAATCGTTCAAACGAAGATAAGGAGATAACTATTTTTTTTTTAAACAATAAATATCGTGGTTACTCTTTTTTATAAAACAGAAACAAAAAAAGAATTCGATAGTTGTTTTACTTTATTAATTTCAGTTGTACTTCAGTAATGTTCTGCAACCCGGGACATTAGTCCCGAAAAAATATTTTGTCGTAAGGCGTCTCCACTTTGTATCTGTTCTTTTTCGAAAGATATATTAGCTCTACCTATTCCGATTACTGTGATGACCAGTGATAGGAATAGGTAGTGCCTATTTGCCTAAACTTCGAAGAACAGAGACAAGAAACGGAGACTTCCCTAGGACTAAATTTTTTCCGGGACATCTGTCCCGAAATTCGGGACAACAATTTTAAATACATTAAAAAAATATGTTATTTGGAATAAGTAATTCGTCTATATTTACCTAAAGTTTGTGACTAGACATAACATAATAAATAACATTCACAGTCGTTACAACCATAAAATTTTCAGAAAAAATTTTTTTGGAGTTTATTTTGTAAATTACTTGTTGATCTTAATACTATGAATCACAATGTTTGTATAAGGAGCCGTACATGTTTCGAAGTAAATATCTTCTTTCTAGCTCACTCTCGGCTACGTTTAATGAGATTTCTAAAGTTCAAATGAATAATTGAAAAAAAAAAAGACATTTTGTCTTTAAAATAATAAAACGGTAATTTTAATAATTTTAGCATTCTCTATAGTATGACGAATTTATCATAAAAAAAACAAACGGTATTTGTATTTTATCTTAATGAAATATATTTCTAAAGTATAACTAAACTCGTAAATGTCATGGACAGAAATCCCGATCTAGATAAAATTAGAGACATATGTGACGCGATAACAGCAGGCAGGGATGAGCGATCATACTAAATGTACGCGCCTTTAACCTCAGTCGATGTTGAAAGGTCGTTTTCAACTTATAAATGGATTCTTAACATAAAACGAAATCGCCTGACAGTTGAAAATATAGAAAAAATTATGATTGTGTATTTTAACTTAGATAACTCATCTGCCAAAGAAACTTTCGGTTCTGATACTGAACTTGACGAATCGAATCAAGATGATTAAATTAAAATCGTTCTTTATTTTTTATGGTATTTGTAACACAAATAAAGATTTTCAAATTCTTAGCAATTTTTAATGCGTCAAGATCTGTATCAAAACCGAACAGTTAGTAGTTCACTATTAAAACTGATTGTCCTAAATGTTATACTTCAAAGGTTAATTTGTACTTTGATTTGAGTTAAAATTGCATCACTCAACGTCAGTTAAATAAATATGACATAGATAGATAAACAGAAATTTGTAACTTAAGTTTTTTCCGTCTGTACATTTTGTTTCATGCTTTCCAATTACGTCATATCTAAAAAATAATATAAATATACATATATTTGTTACAACAATATTCTATGTGATTTATTTTTCCTTTAGAGCCCATAGAGGATAAGTTATTATTATGGAGTTATAAATTATAAATGTTATGTCTAGTCGCAAACTTTAGGTAAATATAGACGAATTACTTATTCCAAATAACATATTTTTTTAATGTATTTAAAAGTGTTGTCCCGAATTTCGGGACAGATGTCCCGGAAAAAAATTAGTCCTAAGGAAGTCTCGTCTCTGTTCTTCGAAGTTTAGGCAAATAGGCACTACCTATTCCTATCACTGGTGATGACTCAAGCAGGCGCGCGGCGCTCGCGTCACTTGACGAAGATCCGAGTCTCCCGAACGCGTACGCACGCACACTAACACAATCAACGTAATAATAGACGTGTTAGTGGGTGTACGAACATCGGTTAAACAATATTACAGTCGCCCTTATCATCTCGACAGATACACTAGGGCAGGCCCTGCAGTCTCGACATGAATAGCGACAAAAATCTGTCGCTAAGTCGTATCGATCTCAAATTTCTTTAATAGATTTTCAACCTTATGCTTTCGATATAAAGTTGAAAATCTATTAAAGGAATTTGACATCGATACGACTTTTGTCGCTATCTATGTCGAGACTGCTGGCCCAGGGATGGCGAACCTATGGCACGCGTGCCATTGGTGGGCCGCGACTAAATAAATTGGGCATGGCATCAATTGGGGAATTTTTGTACCTCAGTCACAATAACAAACAGAAATCTGAGCATGCCCGGCTACGATAGCCGTTTTGATTATGGCTTTTGGCCGCGGAAATGCCAGGGAAAATGTGAACCGGATTTAAATTATTTGGCATCTAATTTGTAACAGCAGAAGTCGCGCTAATTTGTTCTTTAATTATTTAAATGAATATAAAACGGTAAATGTTAAGACTACTTAATAGGTAGTATATGTTGTTAGTTGTTGTTGTAGGTGTTAAAATAACTAAATAGTAAAGGTTTATATCTGTTTACGAATAAAGAGTATTAGGCCTGAAACTGCGTTAAGCGGGCGCCTGTAACGGGCATTCGTCGCGTGTCTATGCGCGTGGACACGCTGGTGGGGTCCGTGGGAAGAATAAAAAAAGACAAGGTGGTGGGGATATTATTATTATTATTATTATGGCCCCGCGCGTGCCCCCGAAATGGATTTCACCACACGGAGTCGGTCCCTGTTGCGCTGGCGCGGGGCCTGCCTCCCCGCGACGGACGCCCGCACGGGTCCCCGCGAAGGAGCACTTTTGCATGGAACCGCGCGGGCGTCCACTTAACACAGTTTCAGGCCTTATTCTGAAACTATTTAGTTTTTTTCAGTAGTCACTAAGTCAATATTGTTTGTTGGCACGTCATGGCCACATTAAATATTTATTTGGAAAAAATAGCACGTAGATGTATAGAGGTTCGCCATCCCTGCACTAGGTTTTATTTATTTTATAAGCGTTGCTTATAGTTAAGTAATGATTAACGTCTGCTTAACCATTCTTTTATGTTCAGACGTCTGAACATGTGTGTGTGTGTGTGTGTGTGTTTATGTTCGTCGTTCTTTTAGAGTTCTTGATTTAATTCTAGGTGCATCGCCTTCACATATAATTATATAATTAACGTATACATATTATTGTAAAATATTTTAAAAAAGTAACGGTGGAGTTTCTTACCCATTCCTCTTAATACGAAACCTTTTGGAAGGGGCAACTAGAATCAATTCCATTTTCTTGTAAATTTTGACGTTTAAAGTGCCATTTTATGAGCCGATTTGAAATAAATGATTTGACTTTTGACTTTGACTTTTGTCTCTTAACTTTATGCAACGTTTCTAAATAAACACTACAAATAATAACATATACAAATTACATTCATTGATACGGTTTTAAAAACGTTCGTTACTATTTTCCAATTCGGTCACATCAATGCCAAGAAATTCTAAATGGGTATGTGGCTAAAATAAAGACTAAATTCCTGCAGTAACAGCAATTATCTCAGATAAGTAATAATGTAGGTATAAATAAATTGTTTATCCAGCTTGGTATAATAAAAAAAATACAGTCGAATTTAGAACCTCCTCCTTTCTAACCGACTTCCAAAAAAGGAGGAGGTTCTCAATTCGACAATTTTTTTTTTTTTTATGTGTGTTAGCTCAGAACTTTTTTCTGGGTGAACCGATTTGGATGATTCTTTTTTTATTTGAAACCTAGAGCTTCACATGTAGTCCCATTTAAATGTTATCAAGTTCTGACCAGTAGTTTTTGAGTTATCCTTAGTACTGCGTATTTTTTCCACTTAGTTTATATTGACGATGTTTTAATAATTTTCTGTCACGGTTATTTACATATCAAATAGTGGTTTACGAATGTGTGTGGGGCAGGTACCACAACCAAAAAGTGTAAAATGAAAACATTTTTACAAAAAAACAACCGAGTTCCAAAAAAAACGTTTTCTTTTTGAAGTCGGTTAAAAAAATACTCCACATTCTTTGTTTATGACAATTTCCTTCAATTGAGGACTACAAAAAACTGAATATTAAAAAAAGAAATTTTAAGGTCTTGATTTAGATGTTAAAAACAAAAAATATTTTAATCCCGCGTTTCGTCAAAACTGTGTAGGTCAAGGTGTGCTACGAGTACCTATCTGTTCGAAAATTATTTTTACTGAGATAATAAATAAAAATTTACCATCGTTTCATCGTGATTTATTGCTTTATCTCTTTAAGTTATTCATTTATTGGACCATCCTAATCCTAACTAATATTATAAATGCCAAAGTAAGTTTGTTTGTTTGTTACCTTTTCACGCCTAAACCACAGAACCAATCATCCTGAAATTTTGCATATACGTTGTCAGGGGTACAGAAATGGACGTAGGCTTTCTTCCCGAAAAAAAGTACTGTTCCCGAGGAAAACAACAATAACGTTCTTATGATAATAGGTGGCGCCACATGTCTTTCGAATCATGATTGAATTATATTATTATAGAAACTTTAGTAGTTAAGAGTTTTTAATTTTTTTTTATATAAGAACCTAATACATTTTGTGAGTCTAGAGTGTTGATAGACCGGTCTCTCATCCTCCTAACTTTAATTCTCCGAACAAACCGAATTGATTGTGAAATTCTAAATTAACACGAGCAAAGCCGCAGGCAAAAGCTAGTCATGTTATAATAAAAAAAATATAAACCTACATGACGACACATCAAGCTACACATTTCCAAAATAAACTAACCTCACATTATTTAGGCTTTCCGTACAATGAGAGGTCAGCTTAATCAATAATTGTATAGCTTGGTATATTGTCGGGCCTGACCTACAGTAATCTTATATATAAGTACATAATACTTAAGAACTGTTTGGATCATGTTTTACTTAGAACAAATTATAAGGCAACCACTTTGGTAGTTGAAACGTCAAAAACAGACCACTCCGCTGTTCTATTAAACCTAGAAACTAAAGCCCCAACCCGTAACACAAACAGATGCGCTAATTCTTCCCGCCTAAACTTATCCTGTGCTATCAACGACATCGAAAGCTGTGATTTTTCAATAATCGCAAATTTTAATGACCCTAATCTTGCTATGGATAAACTTTACGAAATCCTAACGCCTATATTAATAAGAAACACTATCTATAGAACTATCCCCTGTAAACATAAAATTATTAAACCCTGGATAACGGTTGGTCTGCTGAGATGTATACGCAACCGCGATAAGATGCACAAAAAATCGAATAAAGAACCTCGAAACGCGATTTTACAACTAACATACTCGCGCTACCGGAATTTTTGTAACAATCTGCTTAAAAAACTTAAAACTGCTTATGAACAAAAAGTTTATTCTGATGCTAAAAATAACCCAAGAAAGATGTGGGGGGCCATCCGTAATGTACTTGACACAAATAAAAATTCTTTAGCTCCAACTGATCTCCTCAAAATTGACAATGACCCAATCGTGTCGGTCAACGCTGTGAATAGGTTCTTTGCTGATGTCGGCAGAAGCATGGCTAATAAAATCCCGCAAAACTTATGCAACGCCCAATCTACTCCTCCCCGCCCAATCTCGATGCTTAATACAATTGTCCTATTGGAGACAGACGAGAAACAGGTCGACGCTATCATTAAAGATCTCTGCGTAGACAGTGCCTCTGGCTGGGATGATATCTCTCCCAAGCTGTTAAAATCTATCAGTCACAAACTGGTTCCGGCCATAACGCACATTTGCAATCTTGCAATATCCACTGGCACTTTCCCTAAGACCCTCAAAAAAGCCATTGTGCATCCAATTTTTAAAGCAGGTGACAGAGGCAGTGTAAATAATTATCGACCAATCTCGGTACTTCCAGCAATTTCAAAAATACTGGAAAAGATAATTCACAAAAATCTCCTCAACTTTTTAGACAAATATAAAATCATCGCTAAAAACCAGTACGGCTTCCGACAGGGGGTATCGACGGAAGACGCTGTAATAGCTCTATTGGACTCTGTTGTCAACAAAATTGACTGTAAACACAAATGTGTCGGCATATTCTTGGACCTCTCTAAGGCCTTCGACACTGTCTCTGTCCCTATTTTACTCGGAAAATTGAAACAGATTGGAGTGCGCGGCACAGCCCTCAAACTGCTTAAGGATTTTCTATCAGACCGGACTCAGTGTGTTAAATTAGGCGAGTACATCAGTGGTGAACAACTACTCGATTTCGGCGTGCCACAAGGAAGTTTGCTCAGCCCTCTCCTCTTCCAAATCTATGTTAACGAACTTTGTCAACTTACCCTCCCTTCTACTCACATTATAGCGTACGCCGATGATACTGTTTTACTGTCCAGCGGACACGACTGGCAAACGGCAAGGGTGGCCGCCGAAAAATCCTTGACCCAAGTTATGATCTGGTTGGGCAATAATAACTTAACTCTGAACGTCAGCAAAACGAACTTTATAACCTTTGGTTCCAGACCCTCTACCCTTCCATCTGACCTTTCAATACAAATCAAAGCCCATGTTTGTGACGAGCGTGACCGCAACAATTTCTGTTCATGCCAGACTGTGACGAGAGCCTCCTCCGTCAAGTATCTCGGCCTTTATCTTGATTCCAGTCTCAACTGGAAGACCCACATTGAATCTCTGTCTGCGCGCACTAGAAAACTCATTTACGTGTTCAAAAAATTAAGAACTTCTGCCCATAAAGATATTCTAAAAATGGTATACACCGCTCTTTGTGAAATAACACTAAGTTACTGTATCGTTGCGTGGGGTGGTGCAGCCAAAACAATCCTCATACCAGCTGAAAGAGCCCAACGTGCAGTGATCAAAGTCCTGTTAAATAAACCATTTAGGTATCCCACTCAGCTAGTTTATTCGGACTTTAAGGTACTAACAGTCCGCCAAATGTATATGCTTCGTGCAATCATACGAACACATAAAATTACCCCTTTCAATAGATGTAAAAGCCCTACGCTCAGAAGAAGACACAAACTCGTTTGTCCTAAAGTTTGTACAAATACCACCTTTGCACAACGGCATAACCGTTATTTAAGTACGTTACTATACAATAAACTGCACAACACATTAAACATTCACTTTTTGAACAAATTCCAATGTAAACAAAAAATAAAAGAATATCTCCTGACCCTAAATTATGACGACTCGGAAGAATTACTCAAACCATAACTTAAGTAAATTCAAGCTCCTACTCACACATACACACCTACCATCACCTATACATATCTACACTCACACATACACAGCTACACTCACACACACACCCGGCACACAAATAAATACTCCCTTTTCCGCGTTAATAATTCATTTAACTCCTTTTACTTTCACCCCCCCGGTTCTTATCCTCAAAATGAATTGTATTAGTCTAGTTTATTTATTTTTTATAAAAGTGCACATTACTAACTTGTAAGTAATTATTATAACATCCATAATGGACGGATGGATGACCCCCGTAACACAGGTTTTTCCTAGCATGGGGGTCATTGATCATTTATTTTGTACCAAGCTATTTGCACGCTTAAATTAAGTGACTACCTGTATCTGTGTACTTTCTTATGTCAAATAAATATATTATTATTATTATTTATTATTATAATTCGCTGTAACAGCTCCTTGTCCGATGAGGCCCCAGCCCGCGTCGTAGCTTAGCCTGTAGCCTTAAATTCCCCCGTTTAATAATAATACTCTAAACTTTTCGACCCAGCCTGTCCCACCTTGCTGCCCTCTCTCAGTGACGACCTAACCCGAGGTCCGTACCCCACAGGGGGTGACCTTAGCGTGCGGTCATTTAAATATAATTTTAGTATTTAATTTCGCTCCTGGCTGGAGGCTTTTTGAGTCAAATCTTAAGGCACCCACAGGACAGTTCAGTTAAGTAGCCAGAACCGCAGAACCTCAGAGGTCACAACTACGAGTTGCCACTCAAAAAAAAAAAATAACTAACAGCTCTAGATTTTTATGTTTCTGGGATCTTAAATACATACTTACCTACTGTAGTTTTTATTGCTTGTCACGTACAGTGATCTGCACGCCGTCGGTAACAATTTGACCTTGAGCTGGCCCAGCGTAGTACAGAGATTAAATGGAATGAGAGGTCAGCGTACATTGGTTTTACCACAAACGTGCGTGCTGTAAGAATCAAACACAGAGGGATAGCATGATGTCATCATTCAATAGATTTTATTTATTTTTATTTCACTCGCGTGACCTGTAGTTATTCATTATAACTTTGAATGCTTGGTGTAGAAGGCGGGGCTTGCAATGTGAGGCGATCGTGTGCCTGTCTTATTTACATAGCACGACAGTGCAACGAAGGGATTTCAGATTCTCACAGACTATATACATATGCAGTATCTTTACATAGTATAAAACAACGTCGCTTTTTTGTCTGTACACGTAGATCTTTTAAACTACGCAACGGCCATTAATGCGGTTTTCAGCAACAGACAGAGTGATTCAAGAGCAAGGTTGAAATATATAATACATGCATATTATAGTAGAAAAGCCGAGAATTTCAAGAATTGGTAATGTGATGTCGTAAAAAATATATTTTTGTGCGCTTACATTGCAAACGCTGGCAAGCCCCAAAGCATCTTATCAGATAATGGTACACATTTCATTGGGGCTTGTAATGAATTGGGGAAATTAGTACAATTCATTACAAGCCCCGACGCTTTGAGGCTTGCCGCGGCGAGACACAAAGCGGTTTAAGGCATCCATGTAAGCTTCCTTCGTAAGATCTGTAGCGAGCTAGATATGAACAGCTTTAACTGCAAGGCAAACAAAAATACATTAATATGCCTTGCCTAGTCTACACTCTCGCCCTTTGCGATCCGCTATCATTACTGGCCGGGCATAGTCAACACTGTATTTCCAAAATGGAAGGCATAGAAAGACTATATGGCGCGTGTGTGTCATCGATTGCGTTCGTTGGTGAAGTCTCGTCCCTTCGGCCTTTCTGCACGCGTAGCATGACCACCATAGAAACGTATTTTATCGACGGAAGAATAGACAAAATGACATCATCCCTGTGTAAAATGTCTACATTTATATCTGTTATTTTTTATGGTGTACATAATAAAGAGTATTCTATTCTATTCTATTCTATCATCATCATCTGTCATTTGGTCTATTCTTCCGTCGACCAAACCTGTTTCTATGGTGCTCATGCTACGCGTGCTGGTGTACCCGTCTTGCAGCATACAGACTTGTCATGTACTGAACATGAGCTGCATTTATTATAAGAAGGATGAACTAACAAAATAAAACTGCCAGTTACAACTTATGACATTTTATTTCAAAAACTCCTGTCTATAAATATTACAATTATGAATGTGAATACTGCAATTATTATTATGATTTTGGAAAATTATTTTTTAGGTACACAAAACTAGCAACTTTTCAACAAAATTGTTATAAAATTATGAAATAATTGATTACAGAAATAAATGATTTAAGTAGTTTTGTTAAAATGAATACAGGATGGTTTTTACAATCATTATTACAGACTTAACTCAGGGTACAATGCAAACAACATATCTATAGGAAATACAAGTCAAATCAAATGTCAAACGTTTTTAATTATATGTCAAAAATAATAGAAAATTAAGGCTTTGACAATTTCATTTGATTTAGAAAATACAATTAAAATAATATCTACATTAAAATTGTATCATATAAAATTAAATAAATTACTTAATTCTCTAGCAATAATCTCCGAAATTTAGGGGGCTGATTAGCTGCAATATCGATAGTAAATTATTAAAAACGTACAACTTTTTTTTTTACAATTATAGCTAACATTTGTTTTAGAAATAAGTAGGGCAAGACAGGCGGAAGTTTAAAAAAATTTAATGGTTGATGAATAATTTAATTTAAATGCAAGTTCTTAAGAATGGAGATCCAGACAAGTCCATACTGTAGGGAAGTTAAATACGAGTTATAGCAAACACAACCAGGTACAACTTAAATATTGCTTACAAAACTAATTTGGTACTAAAGCAGTAATTATTTGAAATTGAAAAAGATTTAAATACAAAAGCTAAAAGATAGTCTATGTTAGAGTATTAATTCTTACGACGGAACAATCATAATAATTTAATTGTAGACTTAATCCTACTAATGTATATATTCTAAGGAATGCTATTAACGAACTCACAATATAGGATGATTCACAGCGTGCGTTAAGCCGGTCTGACAAAACTGACAGTTTTTACTAAACTAGACAAAGATCATATAAGTTTTTCAAGACTAGGAGAAGCTAGGCTTGAAAAACTGATAGTTTATCAAGACTGACAGTTGCCTGGTTTTATAGGTGGAGTAGTACGTAGGTACTACTCTACCACAACAACCCACAACCACACACCCCAATCCGCTACCACAATGTAAAATGAGTCCTTACCTAACTACTTAGGTAAGGACTCATTTTACATTGTGGTAGCGTCAGTAAATGAAATAATACATGTACCTCACATGCACGAATACTCGGCTCGGAACAACAGTTAGCAAGTCAAGCAAGTATTTGTACATAAATTATGATAACTAAATTAAATAAAACTATAAATACTAAAGGCACTTTACACCCGAAGTGGGCCGTAGTACTTACATAGCCACAGAATCCAAAAAAAGCGCGGTGTGGCTCGCCTGTAGCGTGTGATGGTTCATACAAAATATGCGAGAGTGATGTACGAGGATTTTGTCTTTGCAGTGCGGCCGGCCAAATGTGCGTCAGCCTTTGCGGTTAGCAGTCAAATTAGTATTTGATCGGTAACCTGTAATGACATTGTCGAGATTCTTTCATCGAGTCTTCGTGTGTTGATACTGTGTACATTGTCATATTCTAATAGGTATCCGTAATCGCGAGCAGGTTTGAAAGTCCCGTGAGGTGCTGTCAGCACTACTGTCGAGCTCCTCCATGGTAGATGGGATCCGAAGTCAGACTCGCACCAGATGTGAGAGGTCTTCATCATCTCGTCTATTGATGTTTCCAACAGACCCTGGTCCTACAAGGAACTGTTTAATGAAGTTGGTTGGAGCTGAGCCTTCTTTATTGAAGTTTGCGTCTTCTAAATGTTCAAGTTTATGCATTTCAGATTTAGTAGAGTGGAACTTGTCATTATTGGCAGCAGGGTTTAACAATGATCTGTTACGCAGGTTGAAGGATATAAAGAAGTGTCCTAGTTATTTTGAAGTGGTGCAATGGAGATACTAGAGATGTCGCAACCTTGATGTAGTGTTGCCGATCAAATACCGTCGTCAGTTCTTCTTGTTGTTAGCATTCATTACCAGTCAGATCCTTGTACCTGGAAAAGAGGAAATTAAGGTTAATAATTAATTGAATACTTAAAAACTTGAAAACAGACAGAGATACAGACTAGTCGTATGCATTCGTAGGGGCGTCAGTGCTTAAAGGCAACAAAAAAAAACTTTTGTGACGAATCAAGAAATATACTTTCAAAACGTGTAAAAATGTACGGAAACGCGTTATATCGTACTGAATAGTACTACCGAATGCTTTTTGATTATGAATGGTTATAAATGAATAAAAAGCATTGAAGGAATTGTTATCTGTGTACAAATAACGGTCCCTTTCATCCTATTTAAAGCTTGGGGTTCCATGTTATGTACAAATACTGAATACCCATTCCTAATTGGCAGGCTTTCTAATTGCGAGGCGTGACCGTGGCGTCCTATTGGTCGGTCACATGCCGGTAGAGGCGGCGCAAGCGCTGCTGACGTCAACACTCACAAAGTTCTCGCGAAAGTCCAATACTGGAGCGCCATCTAGCGGCCTACATGCAACGTAGCTATCAACTGATATAATCAACGTTATGCCTAAGTACAGCTTATCTACATAAAACAGAACAATGACGAACAACTGGAAGTCATAAGTGCAATGTCTTTAATTACTTTTTTAAGAGGGCCCTTCCCGGTCCGTCTATCGTCTACGCGAGCATGATTGAAAAGCTGGTTGTTTCATCCAACGCAACGTTTGAAAAAGAAGCAAGAGTGAGAACGCAACGAAAATTGGCGCGCAAAGATTTCACAAAACTTGTTCCAGGAAATACGTGTTTTTGAAAAAGCCTTGCAAGTTTTTGGAAAAAATGTTTGTCATTCGGAATCTCCATTACCTGTGCGAGGTTTCTATGAAGATGTTTTTTTACTTTTACAATTAATGAGTAGGTACATTATGAACAGCCAAAGTTCAGGTAAAATTTCTACACAAAAGCAGATTTTTCGAGGCTCATACTGAATTTGTTTCTCCACAATTTGATTTTATAATTGCATAGAAACCTAGATAAAGTGCACAAGACACCTATTAGTTCAAAAAATTCAATGAAAGTTGTGTTACAACGCTATAATCACGTACGAGTGTTTTTATGAAAGGCATGACGGGTTGGCCGCTCTTAAGCAAAGGATCGCAATCGGCCGACGACGTTTCATTCACCTAAATTTTAGAATTAATACTTAATGTAATTTTTATTGATTTACATGACATAAGTTATGATATTTTTGATGACATTTAAAGAGAAAACTGTCTGTGAATGTGAGTAGCATGCAGGCTACATTCAATACATGATTATTATTTTAATATTGTGAATGTGAAGACTATGTGGGTCATAGTTGCTAGGGCACAGCTTATGAGATTAATACGCCGTAGGTATATAGGTAGTCGTTTTGTTACAGTCCGGTAAATTGCAATTCGATTTTATAATTATCATAAAAAGTACTTTTACAAGATAAATAGTCTTATAAAGATCCGGTAAACGCACTGAAAAAGACATACCTCAAAACTACCAGATACACATTTTTCTTTGTGAAAACAATTAGGTATTGTACTGTTCCAATCGACCGATTTTATATTGTTCAATGCGCGTCGAAGACGATCGCTTAATGAAACAGACTAACATTCCATTCGCGAAAAAAATTCGCTGGTAGTAAACTGGGCGCCGACGGATGTCCTTCGTTGCCAATGTTGCCATGCGCAAACGCGCTTTTATTTTCATGCACACACCGGCACACATTTCTTTACAGAGGATGGCAACAATTTAATTGTTCACTGCGTTTTGATAATTTTAGACGATAAAGCCTGGGTCTTCAGGATCATTCGTGCAAAAAATTCAGTTAAAAGCAAACACATCGATACGGTTTTGAACGTGCGACTAGTTTCTTGAAACTTAAAACCCATCACGATATTTATAGTGAACAAATAAATGAAGACAATACGTCGATAAAATCAATGATGCAACCGCAAAGCCGATTGCATGAATCATTCTGGCTATCACCTAGGGGCTACCACACCTGGCGAGGCGCAGGGCGGCGCTTTTGTCACTGCCAAACAAATATCAACGTTGCGTGCCTAAAAATTAAGTTGAGAATAAATAATTTGAGAAGCACGCCTCTTTCCGCTTAGACGCACTCTCGAGCTAATGGAAGTTTATTTATTTTCAACTTTGAATCAACTGATGCAAGGTTGATATTTGTTTGGCAGTGGTGAATGCGCTGCGCTGCGCCTCGCCAGACGTGTGCCAGCCCTAAGATTTCACATTTATAAACTGTTGCCCCGGAAGGCCGAAAATAATTTACTTATCACGATTGGATGAGTTAAATAAAATGATTATGGTTTTCGACGGTAATATTTTCGTAATTTTGTTTAAAAAAGTACGATTGCAACATAGCTACACTTTAACAGAATAACTGTGACCAATTTACACCAAATTATGAAAATTGAATAATAGGTCGGAGAAAACGTAAAAAAACATATTTCAGCCATTTCGCGCTCTTTGCGCGCGCTTTTTAGGGTTCCGTACCCAAAGGGTAAAAACGGGACCCTATTACTAAGACTTCGCTGTCTGTCCGTCCTTCTGTCTATTACCAGGCTGTATCTCAAGAACCGCGATAGCTAGACAGTTGAAATTTTCACAAATTATGTATTTCTGTTGCCGCTATAACAACAAATACTAAAAACAAAATAAAATAAATATTTAAGGGGTAGGCACCATACAACAAACGCGATTTTTTTTGCCGTTTTTATAGTAAATGCTACGGAACCCTTCGTGCGCGAGTCCGACTCGCACTTCGCCGGTTTTTTATTTTAAGGAGCGCGGTGAACATTTATTCAGTTTAAAGCTATGCAAGACAGACTCGCGAGGTTGCTCACAGAGCAATCAGCACCTTAATTACGTAACACCAATGATATTATATATAATATCATTGCGTAACACACTATCAATCACAATCTGAATCATTTTGAAGCTTATTGCTAATCAACTGCTTCATATGTTCGAAAAAATTGTTTGCTCAACAACGTAAATAACGCAATGAATGTTGTTGAACTGTCAAAATGAAACCCATTCCTACTGTTAGTATGTTATGTAATTACCCCGCTGTATAGAAATTCAAGACTAAGAGCTCGTGTGGCATCCAAATATCGAGTTTTTTTGTATACCCAGACTTTTTCAAATGTGTCAAAACTGTTTTGTGGGCTACCCTTAACCCTTGCTATGTTGTAACTATTAATATGCCGACCATGCTCCACTTTTTCAAAAATGGCGTCGACTATATCCGTAACAGGGCGACCAGAGCGAGCAGCATCTTTGACATCGAAATTCCCGGACTGAAAACGCTTGAACCAACTTTATGCTAAGTACTCTTAGGGCCTGTTGTTTGATACATAGTTAAAAATGACCATAAGTCAATTTAACAATAAGTCACTTGACAATAGTTAAAGTTTAACTACTCTGTCTACGCATGGTTAACTTTTATAGCAAATTGTATTTTTTTTAACTATAGTTAGCTTAACCATTTGTCAAACAACATACTTATGTTATTTTTAACAAATTGATAGTTTAACTAATGCATTTTAACTATTAGTATGTTTGGCTACGGATCAAACACCGGGCCCTTACTCACACTGCCTTAAGTCCATAAACGTCACGTTTTTTTTCGCGGCTTGTGTCGCATTGCTCCTTTTCTTGTAATAAAACTTCAATATACATCGAATTTCTTAGTTAGATTAATTCATTTTGGCGGACAGCAAAACAATTGAAAAATGGCGGGAAATTGTTTGTACTTTTTATGTTTCGTTTTTTAAATCTCATCTATTTAAATAGATTCACCTTACCTGTTGCTGGGTTTTATACTATTAATAGTTTCAATACCAGCCAGATACAAACAGTACAGCCTAAGAGATTTTACTACAACAATAGAGGTACCTATCAAATACGAAAAAACTTTTTCCCTGACCTATTATTTTAAATATATTATATATAAACTTAGAGTTTAGCGCTCGAAAGTGTACGAGCGATCGTCCGATCGCGAACACCGAGTGACTTCACTGAAAATGGCGCGCGTAAAGGCGCGGGAGCGCGGCCCTGCTGCAGCAGCTTTGGAATAAAAAAAAGTTGTAGCAATTTGCCATTCTTTTGTGGTGTTTTTAGCATTTGAAAACTAATATTTAAAATCATTTTAAAATGCACATTTTTAAAAGCATACTTGTAAAACAACAGTAGTTAAACTGTAATATTTGCTTTTGCGCAAGATCCTCTTAATTGTCAACGTATTTTGCCCCTAATTGATATCAATGTAAGTAATTGGTCCATCGCCTGCATGTTTCGGAAAAACGTCATGTCGGTACACCCACATTGGTTAAAGAAACTTTTTTAGATGTTCATTGCAATTTAAATACGTAGAAATAAAAATCTAATAAATTCCTGCCCTACCGATTGCAGAGTTAATGCCTGCAAATTGGAAATGTTTTCACAACTTCCATTAAAATCATAATTTCCAGCATCAGATTCGTAGAATCAATAACAAGAAATATATTTTTATTTTTAGACTCCATTTCATTTCAAAAGGGAATTTCACACACATACACACGGACTTTCCAATTTTCGTAAAACACAAAAAACCAACGACACAACTCGAAGTCGTAAAGAAAATACTATTGATTTTGTACTGCTTTGGGTTATTGGGTTGCCAAGGAGCGAAAACATTTTTTTTTTCGGATATGTACCAACTTTTGTACAGCATCGGTTTAATTTTGTCTATAGAAACCATTTAGTTTTTCAGAAGCATGGTCCTATGATACACTGTTTCCGAGAAATAGGCCTTGGAATATTTTTTTAACTGACCGAGGAAAAAATAATTTTTTAAACAAAAAAATTATGTTTTCGCAAATCGTTAGTTTCTCGATTCTGTCGTAAATAATACCTAAGTATAAGGCAAAAGCATCTTAGTATTTTTGTCTACGACCAGCCGTTTGTCGTAAAAATTATATCGAAGCGATCCTTTTAGAACTTAGGATGCAAGAGCGAAGCGAAGCGACCTCGGGACTTGGGGCACTCCGACTCGGACAGATTAGGTTCGAAGGGGATCGCGGGGTCTAGTGAGCGAGCGAAGCGATTATTTTGATGACACCATTGACAGTGTACTTATCCATATTAGTGTGAATTAGATTTTCCTCATTGTTGTATAATAAAACGCCATCTAGCGACTCAGCTAAGAATCGCGTTGTTACAAATATTAATTGATTTAACTGAACTATGGTGTAGGTGGCGTTACGTGCATGTCTGTAACTAATTATCTACTAAATTATTCCAGCTGCTTTCAACTAGGCACCTGCGAAGATCGTCGCGCTAGCTAGCCCGAGAGCCTTCTAAATTCAGTTGGTTGATCCATACGGTCTCGACTTGGTTACTCAAGATCCTATTCTCCAGGATAATCAACATCTGTTAAGCAACGGTTTGTACCTTTAGAATCAAAATTACATTGTTTATAATTTTAATACTTCAATACCGCCATGCTCTTGTGCAAATTACACATATATCTACTAATCTGTGTATGTATGTTCATAATTATACATGCATATATGCATGCATTATGTATGCTTATGTCATTATACTGAGCAATTGGCATTTTGCGTGAATGTGACGCATATTTTCCCCCAACTCGTTCTTTTTTGTATTTGTGTGTTTTTTCTTTGCGTCATGTTTACCGCAAATAAATGTATTTTCTTTACATTGATTACAGACGGCGTAATCCCATTCATGTATTTTAGCATGGAACACAAAAAAAAATAGTAAGCCATTACAATAATTAAGCCATGCATTCACTAGGACGGAGGTGTCAAACGACTTGCGACCCGTGCCTCCGGAGTTATAAAACAGCATCGCTCAAAATTATGACGACATATCTGGCGACATCAATTTCATAGTTTTCAACATCGTGAGAAATTTTCTGCTAGTGAACACACGGTGTTACCAATTACAATTTTGTTACATAAAGTCAGTCAGTTTATATAATGACATTCTTAACTAATAATTACTATCTATACAATTTCAGATGACTCTCATGATGTGACCGTGTATGTCACGACCCGAATCAGAGTGGATGTGACTAACGTCCACTCTGCTGTGCACTAGACATGTTCTGGTCATCCAGAGGCGTTGTTTAGTCTCAGGTAGGGTTACCATATGGAAAATTGAAAAGTCCTGACAAAAAGCCTGATTTCTATAGAAAAGTCCTGACATTTTGTCGCGACCGTAATTAACGACGACGCATTCTTTTTCACATAATGTTTTTCTATTTTTGGATTGTTTTTTAAAATACTGCGTTGATGTTAATTATGTTGATTTGTGATTTGTGGTGTGATACTATCCAAAGAAGATTATATTTTTGTATAATGTTTATTGTAACTTACCAATAAAACAAAATATGCTGAAAAATCTAGATGAGATACTTTATTTTATAAAAATATAGCAAAATCCTGAGATTCTCGAGATTTCTCTCAATCCGGCCGCAATCCTGCCAGGAGCCTAAAAACCCTGAGATTTCAGGACAAATCTTGAGATATGGTAACCCTAGTCTGAGGCGATCATCTTTTATCTGACACCCATACTGTTCAAACTACATGTAGTTTTATTCGTCATGAAAAACACTCCTCACTCCTCCTCATGGAAGAACACTTTTGACCGCAGGACGTGGTGTTCCGTCGCTTCCGCGGACAAATTCTACTGGACAGCACAAAGTCAAGCTAGTGCCAAGTGAAGCGCTACTAACATAGTCTTAAGCCTTTTTATTAACACAAGTTTTTTTTTTTTTTTGATTTAACTACATGTCATAACAACGTCACGACGTGATGATGCAGCTTCGTGACAGAAATCAGTGCTTCCTTCTCAGTAGAAACTACCAAAGATCGTGCTTTAACTTTTAATTTACCTTCGATGGCAGATTATTATGTATGTATGTATTTGTTGTGTATGTAAATGGTACACCACTGACTACCTGCATTATTGTCTCTCCTTCTCCCATCTTGAATCCATCCAAAGGTTGTCTGTAAAAGATCGCTTTTAGCGATAAGACCGCCCATTGTGTCACCCTGCGTAAAATGTCTACATTTATATCTGTAATTTTTATGGTGTACATAATAAAGAGTATTCTTTTCTATTCTATTCTATTATGATGTCAGTGCCATCTGGAATTTCAGCCATTTTACTTAAACATTGTTAAAGTCAGTGTCACTGAGTCAGCGATCGATTTATTTATTTATTTAGATATACGTTATTTACCAGTTTGATAATCTGGTTGAATCTTAAGTGAATCACTGACTACACAACATGAGTAGATACGAAATTAGTTGTAAAATATTAATTGTAATGTATCGTGGCAGAATAATAATAAAATAGTTATGTACGAGTTGGACTTTCTCGCTGATTGCTAAGTACGAGTAGAACAGGTTTAAGGTTTCCGTCGGCAATAGACAATATTTTGTCAACTGTATTTTTTTACTTTTGTGTGCAACACTGATTTGTTTTTTGGGAAGTAACCACATGCTTCATTTTTTATAAGCTTTGGCCCGCGGTTGCGCCCGTGTGGAGATTACAAATTATCACAAGGGAATTTACCGGAATATATCGTATCCCATGTTTTACCCCAAGTCATGGTCTATCTCATCTCATCTAATTTCAATTTAGTGTCTAATTTCATCGAAATCTGTTAAGCCGTTAACGCGTGAAAAGGTTACAAGCAGACAGACTGAGTTACCTTAGCATACTGTATAATATTAGTATGCATTATTTAAAACATAATGACATGTGCAGTCTGGTCTCGTCCAAGTGCTCTCGTCAGGTCTTGTTAGGAAGTCTCGCCTTGTTCAATTGCATATGTGAAGTCTGAGGATATGGAGACATAGTACTTTCTGCTGTCGTTGCTCTAGATGTACTTTTACTTCTCATTATCTTCCATTGCATAATATGAAGGCGTGACATTGTTATCAAATCCAATCAAATCAAAATATTTTATTTCACATAAACCTACATGGGCACTTATGAAACGTCAGAAGCTAGGTGCACGGTTCCAATTGGTTGTTTCGATGATGTTATGATGTCATTACCATCTGGAATTTCACTCATTTCACTTGAACATTGTTATAGTCAGTCACTGAGTCAGCAATCGATTGATTTATTTAGAAATCTTTAATACCAGTTTATTTAATCTGGCTAAACCTTAAATGAATCACTGACTATACGTCAACCTGAGAAGATAAGAAATTAGTAGTAAAATATTTGTATGGATTATTTGAAACGTAATGACCTGTCCACTATCGTCACGACGAAGTGCTCTCGCTTGTTCTCGTTAGGAATCCTAGCCTAGTTTAGTTGCAAATGTGAAGGTCGAGAACACAGAGAAATTATACTTTCTGCTGTCGTTGTTGTTGATATACTATACCACCACGCTTCCACGCTATAGTGCGTAAGAAAGTGGCGCCATTATTTCAAAGACTACGCGGTACCACCAACAGCATTTTGCAAATGATTGCATCCCGGCATGACTGTCCCATACTGGCACACTGGGTGGTAATAGTTACGGGGAAATTGTAATCTAAAAAAATAAACCCTACTTTATTATATTATGTACCTACTAACATAGTTCTTAAGAAAATTGTTACTAACACTTATATGGATTCTGTCCGAAATAAATGGATATTATTATTATTTCCTTTATTTCATTATGTACATATAAATTATATTTTTAAATATTAAAATATAAAAGAATATCAAAACATTTAAAAATATAAAAAATAGTGGCCAAAAAGGTGAAAAGGTGCTCGTTTTATTATTATATACGGTCACCAAAAGAGATAAGTACCCAGAGTCGTCGGATATAGTTGAAGTTTAGTATGAAACCGATGGTTGTTTTCGAATAAAATAAATAGTGACCTTACCATCAGTTAATTCAATATTTACACACTAAGCATAGGGTGATGCCCGATCTCCCCAAGTTCCAAGTTCCCCAAAGCTTATATTATTAAATAAAAATGTACGACTCTGTCTTGACCAAAATCTAGAATGGTACAGTCGCCGAATCAACGCTTACGTACGTATTGTTTGATGTTATTTGTTATTACTTTAGAGAATCAATGGGGTAAAAATGTAATATGTATTTTCATTGCAATTTACGCTTAATTAATTAAATATTATTAAAATTATGCAATAATGATAAGTGATAGATAACAAACGACGTTGTTCTGTATTTCAATAACAAATAGGCCCTCGTCAATAGTGGTATTAATGAGTGCGATTTAGGGGGAAATATCAAATATTATTTTTGCACTTGTGCGAGTGAGAGGGAGTATCAAAACTTGTTTCACTTCTGCGTCCTGGGCCTGCAGTCTCGACATAGATAGCAACGCTGTCGCAAACTGCCGATCGCTAAATAATAAAGAAAATAATCGCTTGCCGTAACGACGCTTACGACAAATGGAAGTCTCTACATCCGTGATCCCGTGCATAATCATACAAATCGCTGACAAAACGGTGTCATTAAACAAGCCAAGAGCGAATTCATAGTTCGGTTTTTTCTAAGACAAATTAGTGGCCGTAACTACTTCTCCTTGAAAACAGGGAAAATTAGAGAACATGATTTAATGAAAATAATTATTTTTCTTGAAAATTGTATAGTGGCTATGTAAACCATATCTTGGAAACAAAAATTTTTATGGAAACTAGGGTAAACTAACCTAACGTTGGCACCCTACCAATTTATTGGCACCTTACACTATTTTAACTATAATGAAATTACCAGAATACAAACCATATTTTTTCAAATAGGCAATGTTTGGTAGTTTTATACTCTATAGCACTGGCAATACACATACAGATGTTTTTTTAATATAGCTTCTCGGTAAGAACATGTTTGATGTGTTTGAACATTGGTGGGAAAAAAAATCAAAATCTAGATTTTTTGCTAAGGTAAGACTCATTTTAATTTTTGTATACCTAGTTGATCATTTGAATTTTGACAACAAATGTTATTTTATGTGATTTATGAGTGCTTAATCTTATTTTATCCGTTCATTATTTATTGCTTTAATGGCGATTTTTATATTATTTTACCCGTGCTAACATTTGGTATCAAAAATATGCCATTAACCATTTTATTGGCACCCGTGCCAAAAATTGGTATTATTTAAAAAAATGCAACTGAGGCAAAATATGCGTTATTTCAATTGTAATTCCAAAAACACCTTAAATTAACTCATTCTATAAATTATATGCGCATCATTTCAAATGTTGGCCCCCTGCCAATGATGTTAAATCTATTTATTGGCATGTGTCAATAATTGGTAATTCTGATGTGCCAATAATTGGTAACATTGATATTCGTTTTAGCTAACTAACATGAAACCAAGGGCGAAAAATGATGTAAAAGGAAAATCAGAAAAGGCGAGGCGTAAGGTGTATACAGAGGAATAGATTGATCTCACTTAATTTAAGAATGTAGCTGATAGAGTACCTATCTATTTTGTTATAACTTATAATTTTATAAGAAAAGTTTGTTTTTTTATGAATATTTTGTAATTCCAGAGTTCATATGTTTTGTTAATGTATGTTTTTCTTTTATTTGTATGTTTATTAAACTAATGGTCCTACTCAAATACACCTATCTATATATTAATTAAACCCCTACAGTTTAGAATATCTGTAATATTGTTAAATTGTCTTCTACTCATTCAAGTGTATACCCACATAATGAATGAGGGGCCAATAATAGGTGATTTTCACTGCCAATAAAAGGATTACCTATGCCAACATTTGGGTTTTTCAGACATTTCTTTTTAACATGAAATCTATTGAATAATTTACTTTATTTTGAAATAAAAAGGACATACAAACATTCTTATATGTTTATTTAACCAATATGGATACTTATTACCTTGTTAAAATTAAAAGGACATGCCTAATTTTAATGGTTTATTCAAGTTACTCCTTAAAGTGCCAATAAATGGGTGTTTTACCCTATTTAGTAGCGATAACCATTTTAAATAATTAAAATAACTTGTTAAATATCTAAGGACATTAAAATCTGCCTCCTTGCAACATTACTACCCTAATGCCAAACTTGTGAAGTGTCAATGTCAAGTCGTTATGGTCTTGTTTTGTTGTTTTATTGTCATTACAAAAAAACTGTGTATTTTCAATGGTATTCTACTCACATCATTTTTCATTGATACAACAAGTTTACAGCATATTATTACACACAGCATATAGTTTCTCATTAAAGTATATAGCTGCATAATATGACTCTTGAGACTCTACAGGAAGTCTGTAAGACTGTTGTATTTGAAGAAATGGCTAACGTTCATCTAGAAGCTCGGTAAACACTGCTCCTGTTATTCTGTAAAGGTACAGAAATTAACAAGTCCATGGGATTTTCACTTTCGTGAGATTTGCCGTCTCATAACAGTCATAACAATATCAAGGCTGTCGGACGAGTCTGAGGCAGCATGAAGCAAGCAGTCCATACTTCAGAAGGCCACATAGCTTGGAGATGCGTCATTTGTGGTTGTTATCTCTTGTAGTAAGGGAATGACGTAGAAGAAGAGAACAATTTGAACTAAGTGAATAGTGAAAGTTTATATTTTCATTAATTTGATAAAGATATTGCAAAAGGTATGCAACATGCCTCGTTTAAACAGTGTCTAGATTATTAGGATATGTGAACTTAAGAGAGAGAGAGAGAGATGATTGTAATAATAGAAATTTAATAAAGTTGAAAACATGATTTGTGGTTGTGTGTTATTTATTTTTCAATAGAATATAACAATATTTATTTACAAAGAATGTACGTGACTATAATCAGTTGTTACAGTTGTGAGGTATCTATATACATTGTACCTAATATGTCAGGCTAATTTAATACATTTAAATTAATCACAAAAACTAAATTTCGATTAAGTTAACCTATCCGCGTTAAGAAATCTTGTGGAGTATAATAAAAACTTCTATTAATGATGCTGTTAGCTGTTTTCTAAAATTTGCAATGGTAGATCTTTAATATTGTTAGGTATTGTATTATAAGTTATAGGTGCGATGCCATACAGATCATTTTTTCTTGAGTAAGGAAGTTTAAGAAATTCTGATATTGGTTATTGACATTGTGTCACCCTTTTCTACATTTATATCTGTTATTTTATGGCTACTTCAAGGATGTTAAAGTATGGGAAGGTTGACAATGAGACACTAAACCTTAAAACAGAAACTACCAAACTATGGTAAGCAACCAATATTTTCAGCAGCTTAACTTTTTTGATAAAATATGCAGCATTCACCAGCATACATTCAGAGCTACTCGAGTCTTTTTTTTTAAATGTCCTCTGCCTGTGCTTTCTTCGTTAACTGGCTGCCAATTAAGATCCCTAGAAATTTTGTGATAATTATGTTGATTTCTACAGTTTGACTAGTGCAATTTATATTCATGGCTCTCACGGATATCCGTTGGTAAAAGTGCATGACTTAGGATTTTTGAAGATTTATAATTAAATTTTTATATTGTCGAGCCACTTTGTTAAACTGCTGAGTGCACTGTTAATGTCATGTGGATAAGTATGCAACATGTCTTGTGTAACCAGTGTCTAGAATTAGAATGTGTGAACTTAGGAGAGGATTTTGACATTGGAGATTAAATAAAGTTTAAAAATTATTTGCGGTCGTGTGTTATTTATTTATATACGAAGATCGGACGATTTGCTCCCTCCAATCATATTTAAATGTCTTTGGCTCCCTCTAATGCGGTGATTGCCGGCGACGCTCGTTCGCATGTAGTATGTCCGGCGGAACTTATAAACAGGTGGACTTAAAAGCCTCATCGGTACATAAACACAGACACATTCGGCTACGCCCATTCAGCATCATTTTTGTTAATAATTACTTACAAAACCAAAACAATAAAGTTTACGACATTATCTAATCACTTTGGGGGCTGTCATCTGTCAAAAATGCCTGTATATTCGTAAACCGTTAAGTTTGCGACAGTGTTCGGTCAACTACCGATGACATTCAATAACTTTTAGTGTCGAGACTACCAAATATCGTTACTACCGGATCGTTATGACTTTGCGACCGAATTTCGTCGTAAAGTGATCGCTATCTATGTCGAGACTGCAGGCCCTGGATTCCTGTTTTTTATCTATCAGGCAGTTTGCATAGCGACGTTGCTTATTGTGCATGTTGCAAAATGAATACTTTAAATGGTGGTTGGTGGTTAATCTAGTCAACATGTAAAGTTGAAGCGGATTATAAACAAGAAAAAGTATAAGTAATGTTTGGATTTAATTTTATTGTATAAACTCAATTTAAAATTATTATAGAAGTTTTTATATAACATGAATAAAAAAAGCTGTGATTGTTAAAACTAGATAGTTTATTATGTGTATAAAAAGGGGTGATTGTCAAAGATATTTTATAGTTTTAAGGTTGATTACAATGATATTATTGAACATACAAGTTGTGATTTTCAAAGATAGTTTAGTTTCAATGTGTGTTTCAAATGCTGTGATTGTTATCGTATCCAGATGCACTGTCATATATATATATTATTTAATTTTACAATAAAGATGTGAACTATAGGTTACATCATAGGTTGCCAACCTTTTGAGGACTACTGCCCCATTTATAAGAAAAAAAAAACCAACGCCCTCTTTACATAATAACTAATTATACCAGTTTTATATGTCTGTCTATTATAATCACAAATAATTAATTCTCTCTCCCTCTACCTACTGCCCCCTCGAAAAGCTCCAGCGCCCACTAGGTGACGGTGCTGCTCTCGTTGAAAACCTATGGTCTACATGATGGATTTACTTACAATTTTCCTGTGCTAAAGATTTGCTTGCTGGATGCCTCCGACACAACTTGAATTCTTCCCTTACACTACATTTTTCCCCAGAACAACCTGGATGCATTCATAATTCACCCCCTGAATACATCCCTAACACACCATGGATATAACTCGAAACAATCTCAATACACATAGTACAAATTATACATAGAGAAAATATATCTTCCAAAATAAGGTTAATTTTAACTAGGTACACACTTTTGGAGACGTCAGTACGAGGAATGGTCAAGTGTGAATTTTACATTTAAATTAAATTTACATATTGGGGACGTTGGGAATGAATGTATGAAAAATCATTTTGGGGAACTTGGAACTTGGGGCGATCGGGCATCACCCACAAAAACATGTGACTGAAAACTGTGACAGGTTCCATTTTAAATATTTCTGAGTAGGTACTGCATGTTGCATATCAGCGTATAATCAGCGTAAGCAATACAGAGTAGGTCCAAGTCATCAAATATAGTAATAACATATTATTATCAATAACATAGACTCAAAAAAAAGAAGAACGCAGGCCGTCATATTACAAAACATGATCTAACTTTGGCCCGAACCTAAACCTTCAAGCTAATTTTTGTATTTCGAACTTTTTGCCGACTTTAGTAAAGTTCTTAATACAAAATTGAAAACCTAAGGCCGGACTAAGTTGTTAGTTTTGTAAAAGAAACTGTATTTCGATTTCTGTTGGGTTCTTATTTCAAAAACAGGCTCGATGGTGTGAACCATGTTT
This sequence comes from Dryobotodes eremita, assembly GCA_917490735.1. NCBI lineage: Eukaryota > Metazoa > Arthropoda > Insecta > Lepidoptera > Noctuidae > Dryobotodes > Dryobotodes eremita. The sequence continues at coordinate 18,761,702 of OU823254.1, forward strand.
AAAGAAAAGTCTTGTTTTGTAATATGACCGAGAGTTTTTAGTGCCTCACTCGCAACTTATGACCCTTGGGGTCGAGTGTAAAAATTGACCGACACGGGACGGAGAGCGTTCGAGTAACACAGACACCTCTTGGTGCAAGCGCTCTCATCTACATTCTTACGTCATCCTTAGCTTGGGCCGTAAAAACTAGTTTGGGACGGAGAGCGTTTGAGGATCACAGACATACCTACTCATCTACACTCGCACTCCGCCTGTCTGTCTGGGTGTGTGAGCCTCGGTGAAAGTGTTGAGCTGGCAATGAGAACATCCTATAATTATATTTCTTTAATCCATTTCAAGAACAGACGACTCTGGGGAAAAATGCAAAATATAGGGTAAAACACCCATTTATTGGCACTTTAAGGAGTAACTTGAATAAACCATTAAAATTAGGCATGTCCTTTTAATTTTAACAGGGTAATAAGTATCCATATTGGTTAAATAAACATATAAGAATGTTTATATGTCCTTTTTAAACCAAAATAAAGTAAATTATTCAATAGATTTCATGTTAAAAAGAAATGTCTGAAAAATCCAAATGTTGGCATAGGTAATCCTTTTATTGGCAGTGAAAATTACCTATTATTGGCCCCTCATTCATTATGTGGGTATACACTTGAATGAGTAGAAGACAATTTAACAATATTACAGATATTCTAAACTGTTGGGGTTTAATTAATATATAGATAGGTATATCTGAGTAGGACCATTAGTTTAATAAACATACAAATAAAAGAAAAACATACATTAACAAAACATATGAACTCTGATTCTTAAATTAAGTGAGATCAATCTATTCCTCTGTATACACCTTACGCCTCGCCTTTTCTGATTTTCATTTTACATAATTTTTCGCCCTTGGTTTCATGTTAGTTAGCTGAAACGAATATCAATGTTACCAATTATTGGCACAGCAGAATTACCAATTATTGACACATGCCAATAAATAGATTTAACATCATTGGCAGGGGGCCAACATTTGAAATGATGCGCATATAATTTATAGAATGAGTTAATTTAAGGTGTTTTTTGAATTACAATTGAAATAATGCATATTTTGCCTCAGTTGCATTTTTTTAAAATAAAACCTATTTTTGGCATGGGTGCCAATAAACTGGTTAACGGCATCTTTTTGATACCAAATGTTAGCACGGGTAAAATAATATAAAAATCGCCATTAAAGCAATAAATAATGAACGGATAAAATAAGATTAAGCACTCACAAATAACATAAAATAACATTTGTTGTCAAAATTCAAATGATCAACTAGGTATACAAAAATTAAAATGAGTCTTACCTTAGCAAAAAATCTAGTTTTTTTTTTTTTTTCCTACCAATGTTCAAACACATCAAACATGTTCTTACCGAGAAGCTATATTGAAAAAACATCTGTATCTGTATTGCCAGTGCTATAGAGTATAAAACTACCAAACATTGCCTATTTGAAAAAATATGGTTTGTATTCTGGTAATCTCATTATAGTTAAAATAGTGTAAGGTGCCAATAAATTGGTAAGGTGCCAACGTTAGGTTAGTTTACCCTAATTTCCTCCACCTCAAATGAGCTAAATGAAGACAGGTAGATATTAATCTTACGACCTACCCGCACTTAATCAGTTATGTAGCAAGAAAATAATTCAAGAACGCGTGAAATATTTATGTGTGACTAATCATTCGGAAAAGGTGCTCGTTTCTTGCTCGATGTATTTTATATCAAATTTTATTACACCGACATCGGTTCGCCGAATTAGGTACCTACTGCCCGCCGAACCAACGTTATCCCTTATCTGATTTCACCGAATGGTCATTAGCCAAACTGATAGGTCCGCTAAAAAAATCATCGGTGCACCAGGGAGGCGTATCTTTTTCGCATCGTAGCGTAGAAGCAATCAACATGCGCTTCAGCAAATAACCCTGATGCAGTACAGAAGCGATATGGCCCCATCAACACCCGGAACACATTATCGTATTAAATGCGAATGGCGCTGTACGATTTTTGAGTGTCATTTACCGATAGGCTGCACGTGTAAAACAAGGTGCAATATGAACGAAATGAGGTTTTTGCACTGCTCTAGAATAAGATGCAAACCTGCGAGCAATCATGTTAGCTCTCACCGACAGCGCCCTTCTTTCTCTTTCAATATCGTCATCATCTTTGAAGTCAGCGGTCAAAAGAGCTCTTTTTTTTTTGGAAATGGCATCTCGTAATTGTGACCCTTAGATTCATGGCTACTTAACCGGACTATCCTGTGGCTGCCTTAAGCTAACTCAAAGCCTCCAACCAGGGGCGAATTTCTTAAACTATTAAGTGACCGCACGCTAAGGGCACCCCTGTGGGGTACGAACTTCGGCTTAGGGCGTCACCGAGGGGAGGACAGCAAGGTGGGACAGGCTGGATCGAATTATTTAGAGCATTATTATTATCAGGGGAATTTAAAGCTACAGAGTCAGCTACGGCGCGGGCTGGCGCTTCGCCAAGCAAGGGTCGGGGGGGTCAAAAGAAGTCCCTAGTACTTTACCTTATATATTCTTAAAAGCGATATTCCGTTCCTAACTACTATATTTGCAGGTAAATTAGTAATCTGCTACAAATATCCCTTGTGCACATACTAATATCACGTAGTTTTTAAATAATGCGATATAATAATGATGTCATTGATTGTGAAGAGACAATAATTTATTTGAAGTTGGAACATTGTGCTGAAAAGTGGTGATCACCGACAAAGTAGTGATATTTGTAGACAAAGTAGAAAAGTGCCTAGAATTGTCACAGTATTCATCTTAAACATAATACTGACACGGAAATACCCAATAACAAATATATTCTAACAAACAAATACCTTGAATTTGCATAAATAGCTTTGTTTATATGTATACATAAGTACGAAGATATTTGGTATTGACATGTCAAACGAGAGGCATCAATAATAAAATTGGTCAATAAAAATAACCACGTAGTTTTACGCCGGTTCGTCCGCATAAGACGCTAATTTTATTAGTGCTTAAATACTAATGGATTAGTCATTACACCTATTCTCTGACAATTTTACTAAGGTAATTTTGTTAACATCTTTCAAAAACCACTTGGAAATCTTCTAAGTTCTACGTTGTGATTTTGGTTGAAGTTTAAACAGATTTTTTTTTAAATGTAATAAATAAACAATTTGAGTACTTACTCCTTACAATCGAAGCACTTGTACAGATACCAAACTTGCCCCTGTGCACATTTGCCACTGGTCAAAATATTTCTCTTCCGTCGATTCAACTGCATCGGTGCACTTACTACATTCGATTTTGCAGAATTTTTCAACAAGCATTTTCCGAACATTTCAGCACATTTAACATGAGAGAAATATTTAGTTTCGTTCCTTGTATCGCTAGAGGCCAAGACAAATGCCAGCAAAACTGCTGCGCAAAACAAGAGATGTGGTGATTTCATTTTTTATTCACGTTTGAAAAGGTCACAAGACACGAGACACAACCGTTCACTTTGAGAGCTAAGAAATGAATGTTGGTCACTTGGTCGATCGGCGAATCTGCAAAGACTGGTTATCCGTTATACCGTGCAAGGCTGCGCTGGCGCTACCGGCTCGATCGCTCATTTGTCATGTGTGCGGTGTGACGCATACGGTGATTTCGATGAGTTTAGCTTGGAGGCGACTCATACTAATCAAACATTGTTGATAATATCATGTAACGGTTAGATAATTTTTTTTTCTTTGCGTTTCATGCAATCAGCCCAATGACTATGTTCTGAAGTGTTGCTAGATTGAGTGTCATGCAGAGTCAGTTGAACAAGAATATTTACAGTAGCATCCGCATTAAATGAATTTGCTAAGCGTGATAATTACGGCGATGACTATTAACTGAAGGTTTTTCATTTTAATATTATATGTAGGCAACTGATGAGAGTAACGTAAGTATTAAGCTGAGGCCCGAGCACAACAGCGTGATGTAAATGTGGAGTAAATTAAAGAAAATAAAGAAATAAAGAAAAATACGTTTATTTGTCACAGAAACACGTGCATACGAAAAAGATAAATATAAAGAAAAGAAAATAAATTCGAACGATTTCTGAATCTAAAATACAACTAAGCTATAGAATTTTAATGTTTATTTTTGCGACAAGCACATTTAGTATCACCAATATGAATGAATAAAGTCTTAAAGCTAAGTAAATATTATATGCGAAACGAATATTTTCAATGTTAAAATCGTTCGAATTTACGTTACGTCTACTCCGGCTGAATGCAAATTTATGTAAACATGTAGAATCGTAGATAGGACAAGGCATGCATTTATTCTTGTGCTAGAAATAAACATGTTGAAAGTAAAAGTGTTTACAACTATGACCGTGAGGAAATCAGATGTTGGTAATGAACTTGAACTGGTATTCTAGGTTATTTTATATTTAACCTCGGGAGAGCTTGTAGAATCAGGGCAAAGACCTCTTTACTCAATCATTACGCTAGCTTACTACTGGCGATTTTGGAATGTTTCAGGTTTTCTTACGAGAAATCAAAGGTCTTCTGTGCTCCGGACGCTAGGCGAATTTGCGAGATAGTCTAATGGACAGTTCAGTCACTGGCCTTTCACTGGCCTTGAACAAATACATTTGAAGACAGTGCAGTGATACTGTCTTCGCGATTAACTGAACGGACTCGAAAACTGACCTCGTGTCCAGAACCCATTAGTTTATCTAAAAATCTGAGTAATAATGACATTAATTTATAAAATTAATGTTGAGTGCTAATACGTAATAAATAATGATTAATTTATAGAAGTAAGTAAGTAAAATTAATTTTTAATTAGGTATATATTTACTATTAAAAAAATTGTTTCTCTTATGAAAACATTTAAAAATATAATTTGTATGTATTTGTGTATTTTTGTTGTGTTTGTGTTTGTATGTTTGTTTTTAATGTTTTTATATTCAAATATTTATAATGTTAAAAATGTTGTATATTTGTGTATTTAGTGATAATTAAAAGAAGGATAGTAATGAATAAAGATTTAAAACGTCTGTTCTATTAAACAAGATGAGCGGTATCACTCGTCACGATAAAATGGAAGTTGTATTACGAAACAGCATTGATAAGGATTGTAAATAAATAGCAACAGATTACTTATCAACTTCAGTGTATGGTTCAAGGTCCTTCACATTATGAATATTAATGCCACTACTATCGCTATTGCGATTACTGTTACCGCGATTCACGATACGAGAAATATTTACGAGATAACCTTAATTAGCACACAGATGTGATTGTTTGTCTCTACCGTTAGTTTCTGCTAGGCGACCATGTTTGGGTCAGTTTCCAATGTAACCGGATGCAGCTGAATACCTGCCGGTATTTTTATGGAGCGACTGCCTATCTGATCTCTACAGCCTAGTTACTGGGTAACACGATACCCCTTGGTAAGACTAGTTTTTAGACTTTGGGCTCCCGACTACCCGTAACGACTGTCAAAGACATACGAATGAAGGCCGGGACCAAGGCTTAACGTGCCTTTCGAGGCACGACGGGATCTTGGTAAGTAATGGATGGTCACCCATCTACGAACTGACCCGTGCGGCTGTTATTACTTAACGACGAAAACATTTTCTACACACTATTTTCCACACTCGCAGGAAGTGATGGCCCTAAAATAACATATCTGAGGTACACACAGTTCAGCACACATACATGATACAAATAAAATGTCCAAGTAAAAGTCTTAGCGATATGAGGTCATCGTATAATGTGACGATACTCGATAGCGTCTCTGATTCCGAAGTGTCCGACGATGAGTCAACTACATGCCGCGCAGGTCTTAACTGTATTTGAGGCGTTAATTCATCTTACATATCGCTCATTTGGAGAAACATCGACGTAACTGCTGCTTTTGCAAATGCGTGATTTTGACAAAATAAATTTTTGACAAATGCGTGCACTGACTGGACAGGTCCACTCAATCTGTGTGGTTCTTTCCTCAAAAGACCATTTCAGATACCAATCTACATGGTCTTCGCATGACCTGAGCAAGATTATGTCTGGACTTTAAAAGAGACTGTGACCTCTGAGTTTGTTTTGGCCTTTCTTCTCAGAGTAGTCAGATAGGAAACGCCGACTTCATCTAGTTTAAAAAACATGATTGACGTGTAAAAGTGTTTGTACAAACCTACTTACAGAAATAAAATCATTTATCATTTAAAATTTTAAAGGAGTGTGATTTAAAGTGATATTTTAATTTTTTTGTAATCTGTTACCGTCTCTTTCTGAAATGTTGATAAGTCCCAAAACATATTAAATATTTCACGCTAAATATTTCACTCCTCTGCTCCTCTGAAAATTTTTTCGAGCACAATATATGTCGACAACTCATTTTTGGTAAAAATTACATTTACATCGATGTTTCTCCAAATGAGCGATATGGCAAATGATTAACATTGAATGAACGAATGATTGATTGAGGATTTTTGACATTATTAAACTGCTCTCAAAATGTTGAAGGAAAATATTTCCTAAATAAATTGAAACATCTCCTTATGTTAAGATCACTAACCATACTGATAACATTTACTCACTATAGGATCATTGTTACAAAAACAATCAACACGCTGTTATTATTCATACAATAATAATTAAGTAATAATGTTTAATATATTTTGAACTAAGTTAGTGTCTGGTTTAATTGAACTATCTGATATGAAGTCTATGAATAATGTAAGTATGAGCATACCTGTAGGGTGAAGTATCAATATTTTAGCGATTTTCACTTTATTGCATATTCGTTGGTAAATGAAAGACCTCGTATTTGCAAAGAAATATGGTCTGAAATCATTATCACCATCACGAGCGTTTCCTACTATTTTTTAAACATAAGTCAGAAGTATCTTTTAAATTGAAGGCACGTGAGCATATCCGTCAGAAGTTGGCCGAAACATCTCAGCGTTGATTTGCTGGCCCTGCAGTCTCGACTTAGATACCGACAAAAATCTGTCGCTAAGTCGTATCGATGTCAAATTTCTTTAATAGATTTTCAACTTTATTTCCAAAGCATAAGGTTGAAAATCTATTAAAGGGATTTGACATCGTTACGACTTAGCGACAGGTTTTTGTCGCTATCTAATGTCGAGACTGCAGGGCCTGGATTTGTTATCTCCTCTACCGATCGTTATTTCTTCCGACAAAGTTTATTTTGTTTATATGTATGTATCTATGTATTAGTATTCATGTCTTAGTATTGATTTTTTTCTCAGGTAGTTTTAATGATGATCTGGCAGTTTGAGTGCTTTATGCGGCCTCCCCAAATGTCCTTTCTGTGGTATTGTTCGTCTAGTAGTTGAGCTCCTTAAGCTCTGAGTTGAGCTTCACGATTACTGACAAATGCGTGCACTGACTGGACAGGTCCACTCATTCTGTGTCGTTTTTTCTCAAAAGACCATTTCAGACTCAAATCTACATGGTCTTCACATGATCTGACCAAGATTATGTCTGGACTTTAAAAGAGACTGTGACCTCTGAGTTTGTTTCGGCCTTTCTTCTCAGAGTAGTCAGATAGGAAACGCCGACCTCATCTAGTTTTAAAATATGATTGATGTGTAAAAGTGTTTGTACAAACCTACTTACAGAAATAAAATCATTTATCATTTATCATTTGATTCTTATATTTTTTATTTATTTCCGAGCTACCTATACAGGGTTATTGGTAAAACACCAGCAAACTCTTAAGGGGACATTGTACTCATCATTATAAACAACTTTTACTATGGACCAACCCAGAAATTGCGAAAAAAAATACAGATTTTCCCTACATTTATATTCGCATAACACGTCAAAACGTAGAGAACAGCTGATAATGTTTTCGCGATTTCAGGTTTTGTCCTTAGTAAAAGTTGTTTATAATGATGAGTACAATGACCCCTTAAGAGGTTGCTGGTGTTTTACCAATAACCCTGTATATCCCGTATATTGCACCTGCCATGTTTTATCTCTGCATCACCCTAAGGTTGACTGGTAGAAAATGGCTCAGGCATTAAGTTCGCCTTTGTACAGTATATTTTTTTACTGGGGCATTAAGTTTTAATTAATAAATAAATAAGTTTTTGATTCAAATGTTAAAAACACTATAGAAATTAAATGTATTTTTTTGCCTCCTGTAAAATCATGTTTTTTTTAGTTATTCGATATTTTTACTACACCGCTGCACCGTCGATACCTTTTATAGGTGCTTTAGTAAAAAATGTCTGCGCACAACCCACAACCAAGAGATTAAGAATGACTAAGCTAGGAAACTGAAACTGGGAAGTAAGGCAGAAGAAACGGGAGGCCTACACTCAGCAGTGGGTGATTCCTGGCTGAAATGATGATGATGAGACTAAGCTAGGAAGTAGTTATCACTTATCATTCAGCTGGAAGAATTGCTGGGCATTAGGCTCTAAGGCGTGCTCCACCCTAGTTCGGGTCGGCATGATGCGGCATGATTCAGCACAGCCGGGCGGCAAAAGACACATTCGCCACCCGGCCTGTGCCGAATAATGCCAACCCGAACATGACATGTGTAGCACCGCTAAGATAAAGGTACCACAACGACCGGTCATTTGCCGCATTCGGTAGTTTCCCGCGACCTTCAAAGGTAGTCGGTCCGGCATGATGTAATTACTCATAACATAAATAAAATTAATTGTTGTGTGCCATTCTGTCCGAAGAGTGCGACCTCAAAATAGAGGCGCAGAAGGTCGACTTCAAACGACTAGGGAAAACGGCGATCTCGTCTATACTCTGTTTCAAAAGTATCTGATGAAAATGTTAACAAATGTATCTAAAAACGTTCCTGTGAATGCCAATTGGTAGTGCAAATCGAAAGCTTTAATTTGATTATTAAAAATTTAAAACCTAACTGAAATTCTAATTTTAAATCACCTTGCAGATGTTTTTATTTGACAATTGAGTCTAATGTGATAACCTCAATTTTCGTCGAAGATGTTTCCATTACAAATTTATAACGTTATTCAAGCAATGATAGTTTGAAAAGGCGTTGAAATATAAAGTTGAAACCTTTTAAATACAGATGAATGTGCTACTAATTCCCTTTAGTTGAGTAATTGCTTAAGAATTTAACCTAAACAGGATTTGTTTACACTTTTATTAGACACTTTTGGAACAAACCATATTTCGGTCGATTGCCACTCGCGAGTGCGCTTGCACTCGCAGTACGTAAAGTGTTTGTATGTGTGCGTGTGTTTTCGCTCATTGTATGAAGCCCATCTTCTGTACCGGTATATCTATCTAGTTGCACGATGGTGAGTCAGTTGACTAACTCATCGAATTCTCTCGTGACGTGCAAATGTTAAATGTTTAAAATTAAAGTAAAAAATGTTACTCAAATACCTAGTATAGAATGCCGGAAAATACAAAAACCAAATGTTGATGTATAAAAGGTGCATGGGAGCCAAAGAAAACATTTTTACAAAAAAAAAAAACAGCCGACTTCCAAAAAAATAAACACAACAAAGAGAAAAAACACTTTAATTTCGTAAGTCGGTATCTTTGGTTTTGTATTTTCGTTTTTTGCGACAGACTTCCGAAATTAAAGTTATTTTTTACTTTGTAGTGTTATTTTTGGAAGTCGGTTGATTTTTTTTTGTAAAAAAGTTTTTATTTTCCACTTTTTAACATTTTTTTTTTGGTGGTAAATCATCAAATGACCTCTCCCGCTCCGGGCGGAGCGGAAGGGCATGTCAGACTCTTACTGACTAAAACCCACTCGTGTTCCTTCAGTTGCCTGTGCGCCAGGGCCACGGTAACTCTTTCGAACAATCCACGACCCCGGCAGGCATCGGCCCTATCGGACCCCGTCAATTGTGCTGACATCTCTTTGAGGCGCGCGTGGAACACGACGCGCCGTCGATCCGGCCTGGTCCTTACCGGACGGCGAGCTGCCTATTGCTCGCCGTCCGCAAGCCCGCGCCTACAGTGGCCGGGAGTCGGCAATCGACTCCCGACGCCCAGGGTGTCTCCTCCTGCGGCGACTAGGGGCGCGAAGGCGCAGCAATTGCCTCTCCCTTTTGCGCTCCGCCTCTTCCTTCGCGAGCATTACTGCTTCGCAGAAGGAGGTGACGGCTTCCCATTCCCTCTCGCTCTGTACCATGGCCTGAACCAGGGCGGGACGTGAGAACTCGCCGCCGCCGATCGCCGCCACGAGGACACGGTGGTGCTCCGCGCAAGCCGGGCAGACCTCCACCGTATGCTCCACCGTGTCCTCCGGTCGATCTTCACAATGATAACACCCGGGCGTTTCCTCCCGCCTTATCCGAAACAGGAACCTCCCGAAACAGCCATGTCCGGTGAGAACCTGCGTCAGGCGGAAGGTGAGGACTCCGTGGCGCCTCTCAAGACACTCCTCAAAGAGGGGACTTACCGCCGCAATTGTGGCGTGCCCTTTCACTTTTTAGCTGTGGTACCTACCCCACACAAATTCGTATACCACTACTTGCTATTTAAATAACAGTGACAGGAAGTTATTACAACATCATCAATATACCTATGTGGAAAAGATACGTATTATTAAAGATAACTGAAAAATTAAATGTTGGTTACATACAAAAAAACATACTGACGAATTGAGAAACTTCTCTTTTTTGAAGTCTGTTAAAAATAGGGCTGACAGGGGGAATAGGGGTGAAGGAAAATACATATTGTGCATACCCCGAGTAATATGAGAGCTGGCAGACGAACAAGATGATTATGTAGTATTCCTAATCATGTATTAAGAAAGAAAGACAGAAAATACATTTATTTAGCATAGACTGCAAAGCACACAACACAATATATATTATATACAAGTAAAAACATAAACAAATAAAAAGTATAAAGTGCATTGTGAGAAATTAGCAGGAAAGTGTGCCTCGTGGCTGCGCCAAATAGTTCCAGTTCCAGTTCAGCAAAAAAAAAACCCTGATCCTACATCTCTAGTCCTGCTCTTACATATCGTTACAATCTTTTGGTACCTACCGATTTCAAAAGAGTCTATAAATGTATGTTTACAAAATATTGTTTAACTTAAAGCCAAACAATAAAATAAAAATTTGAACTGATAAAATGGACACTACGTACAGCTATTTGTGGTGTCATAATCGTATCTTTTAATTAGCATAAAAACGTGCCATTTAATCAATGCGAAATTAAATGTACCTCACCGCCTGACGTAGATATATGACCAGCGTTACGTAGCTACCTACTACGTAACAAATGATCTAACTATAGCAGGGATCGCAAATCTTTTTCCATCAGCGTGCGAAAACAAAGAGTAAAAACAATTACTTGTAATTATTTTAATGTGTAATAATCATCTATGTCACTTAGTTCAAATTAAAATAAACCTTTTTTTTTTTCACGTAGCCGACTCGGCGGGTTCTACTGAAGGCGGCATTGTCAACACTTTCCATACAAACCACACATGGTACCGTTTTCTTGCACTAAGTACGACACGATTGACGTATTTAAATGGCTTTGAATGGTGGCCCGTGACAGGAGTTGTGCGTTCAGCACTTTTTCGGCGTAAAGAATTTTATTCTTTGTTTTTCAGAAGACGTGTCACTCAATAATCCCTGTTCTGAGCAAGACTAGGCAGAATAAAAACAAAAATTACTCAATAAATACCACAAAAAGCATGATTTCTGACACAAGCGTTCACGTCTTAGCTATTAAAAAATACAAAATTAAAACTTTTGCATTTTAATGCCGTGTTCAGATTTTCCTTTTGCGTGGCATTGTTTGCCAACCCTGACCTACGGTGACGTGGTTGCGTAAGCGTCGACTACCGTTCTGCGATCCGACCACACCCACTAGCGTCACGCTAACATAAAATATACATGGATTGACGCTCTTCGCTAATTAATTTGTATGTGTGAGGAGTAATTAAGGCCCGTGTATCTAATCACCGATTTGTGACTACCGATTACAGTAACTAACACTAATTTGTTTTTGATAATTAAATGGAAATCATGAGGGAGACTATACATTGTACCACTGTTATAATATTCAAATACTTAATAAAGTATATATTTCGATTTATCGTTTTTTTATGTTACCTGTGACAGGATATACCCATTTAGAAGAAAAACAAATTGTGTACTCAAATAAATAAATTGTAATGACGAGCGACAACCACAAACCAGTTCTGTGAGTCAAAGAGCACCTCGATGAATGATGAAACATGAATTAATAGTATTTAAGTACATTTTAAGTGCGCCATTTTGTGTTTTGAATATAAGGATATAGTCTGAATATCTGTGGTCTTGTTGATAACAAAGAGGGTCGCCTCCTAAGTTAAAACGTGGAACTTAACATTTATCTTAAGAGGACCCTTCCCGGTCCGTGTATCGTCAACGCGAGCATGATTAAAAAGCTTGTTGTTTCATCCAACACAAAGTTTAAAAAAGGAGCAAGCGGAAATACGTGTTTTTGAATAAGCCTTGCAAGTTTTTTGAAAAAATGTTTGACATTTAGAATCTCCATTACCTGTGCGAGGTTTCTATGTAGATGTTTTCTTTACTTTTACAATTAATGAGTACGTTATGAACGGCCAAAGTTCAGGTAAAATTTGTACAAAAAAGCAGATTTTTGGACCCTTATCCTGAATTCGTTTCTCCATAATTTGATGTTTTACTTACATAGAAACCTAGATAAACTGCACAAGATACCTATTAGTTCAAAAATTTCAATAAAAGTTGTGTTAGAACGCTATAATCACGTACGAGCGTTTGTATGAAAAGCATGACGATTTGGCCGCTGTTAAGTACCCACAGTTATGAGTTTTGACTTATAAGTAGAGATCGGATATTCTGATGCATATTCATCTAAAGTTAAGATTTTTAAATAAATATTTGTTTAGAAGTCGCTTTCATACTTTCACAGCAAACATTTACTTGAGGTAATTAATCATCCGAATATCCGATCTCTGCTTATAAGCCTATTTGTAATTCTTAACCAGTTCCTATTAAGGTATTTCTAGTATTATTGTGTACCTTAGTAATACCAGTATTTCTAATCTTTATTGAATGTGTGACATCATTTCCGTATCTTATTTTATAAGAAACTATTACGGAAATTGGTAACTACCCAAATTAAGCATAAATTATAGTAAATTATATACAAGACTCCACGACACAGGGAACCCTAGTGTGGAGTCCTGGGCATTTGTAAAAAACTAGCACCTAAGACTCCTATGTAATCTGTTACTAGATGTTTTTAAATATTGTACTGTGTTTTTTGTTTATTTATTTATATTATTGGAATAATGTAACAGTAATGTGATCGTGAGGGTACAGGGATCGACCCCCAGGTCCGGCAATGTGTTTTTCTTCACTACGAAATTCTTGGAGCAGAAAATAGTATAGAATCGGAAAGTTTCAATATGTATGCATAAATGAATGAAAAATATATTATTATTAATATTAATTTGGACGAGTCTTAAGTTGTTAAGCCAGAGAGTGTCCTAATCTATAATAAGACTACGGATTTACTACTAGATATGATGTATGATAAACATGATGTCTGTCTGCTTTTCTTATTTATTACATAACAGTTCTTAGTAATCAAGTTATTAAAACCCTAGAAATTATCAAGGATGATGAAATATTGTTGCATTGAAACATTTGTTGTATAAATAATAAGTTGTGCAATGCGAATTATACAAGTCGCCAATTTATGAGTAATCAAAAGTACCTATAGGTATTACAAAATAAAACGTCCTGCCTTTATTCTCAGAAAGGATGGGTAGATGGGTTTAATTCATTCACGTTTAAGACACTTGGACCTTATTCGGACTTTAAAAAAATTTAAAACAAAAAAAAATTTACAAAAAAAAAAACAACTTCAAAAAAAGAACGAGAAATATAACTTTAATTTCGGAAGTCGGTGTCTTTGGTTTTGTATTTTCGTTTTTCGCCACCGACTTCCGAAATTAAAGTTATTTTTCACGTTTTTATTGTTTTTTTTTTGGAAGTCGGTTGTTTTTTGTAAATAAAGTTTTATTTTTCACTTTTTAGTTGTGGTACCTACCCCACACAAATTCGTAAACTACTACTTGATATGTGACAGGAAATTATTAAAACATCATCAATATAAACTAAGTGGAAAAAATACGCAGTATTAAGGATAACTCAAACACTACTGGTCAGAACTTGATCAAATTTAAATGAGACCACATGTGAAGCACCAGCTTTGAAATAAAAAAGAATCATCCAAATCGGTTCACCCAGAAAAAGCTCTAAGCTATAAAAAAAAAACGTACAGTCGAATTGAGAACCACCTCCTTTTTTCGAAGTCGGTTAAAATAGCCAAATTGGACCAGCCGTTCTCAAGCGATGCGCTTATCAAACTCAAAGCATTTATTTCAATTAAACCATTTACAGGCAAAAATGAACCGAGAATTACAAAAAAAAAAAACGCAAAGCAAAACAAAAAGAAAACTAAATTATACTTACAAACTAAACTCTTCTAAACTTTATTGGACAAAGCAGACAGTCCCTTTATAAGGCTCTGGGTACAGAGACACGTGCCAACGTGTTTAGGGCCACGTCATATTTTGTTGTTTTAGTTTTGTGAAAGTTTACTAAAATAGTTTTTTAAGTAATTGTTACTGATACTATAAGGATTGTGAGTACTTGTAGTCCGAAATAATACTATATATAATTGTGTATTTATTTATTTTACTGCCCATTTGAATTTGTTTTGTAGCCTGGGACCTGTAGAAGGCCATAATAAGCAATTTTTTATCATGAATATTTTTATTAGAAACGACGAAATACAAATTACATGCAGATGAAGTGGAGCGCAATAGCTAGTTTTTATAAAAGCATAAGATGTTATATTGTAGTCATAAGTCAGTAATCGTTGAGCTCCTTAAGTCCTGACTTCCTGAGTCGAGCTGCACGATTACTGACAAATGCGTGCACTGACTGGACAGGTCCACTCAATCCGTGTGGTTCATTCCTCAAAAGACCATTTCAGATACCAATCTGCATGGTCTTCGCATGACCTGACCAAGATTATGTCTGGACTTTAAAAGAGACTGTGACCTCTGAGTTTGTTTCGGCCTTTCTTCTCAGAGTAATCAGATAGGAAACGCCGACCTCATCTAGTTTAAAAAATATGATTGACGTTTAAAAGTGTTTGTAGAAACCTACTTACAGAAATAAAATACTAACAACGCCAATAACTTAATAAGTTATTCATTGAACAACGATTTGCATAATCAGCCTATAAAGTTTTCTTCGAGAGAAATCTACCATGCTGGCCCAGCAGGCGTAGCATGACGCTTTCTATTTCTTGGAAGACAAGACATAGCTATTTCTACACAAAGTGATATTTCGTGTCTCTATTTTTGACATCGCACCGTAAAAATCCTTCTAAAATCCGTCATTTTGTCTTTCGTTTTACCTATCGTTATCTAGGTCCTTTTTTATGTAGACTATTTCAGAAGAAAGTTTTCTATCCCAAATGTCAAAATCACACTGACAACTGTCAGTTGTCTAAGATAGTGAAGACAATTTGATTTTGTAATCGCCATGCTAAAGACAGTAGAAAACTTTTTACTCGACGGCCGCAAAGTATAAAAATGGAATGGAAAAATGGACAACTGAAAAAATTCTTGATTGAAAAGGCTTACTACTCTATCAATGAGTTTTTAGATGATAGAAGCATAAAATAAAATGTCCGATCCACTTGTTATTATATCTTGTTTACTACGTTACTTGTTTGAAACAGTTTTATTTAGTTTGTGTTTTTTTACGCCTAATTTGTACGCCTTTCAAGGCAAAACATAGTGACACAACGCAAATTTTATACCATGTACCATATTACCTATGTTCAACAAATAAAATACTTTGACTTTGACTTTGGATTTTTTCACTTTTTGTATGGAAAATGTGAAAAAGTATTACATAGATGTTTAGTTTTAGGGGTTTAAGGGTTGTAACCCTAAAATAATGAAAATTTCGAATTTTCATTATTTTTGCGATAGGACACACCATTTTCGAGATATAAGCAAAATAAAAGAAAAACGTGAACAATCTACTGAATTTCGTAAAAAGTGCAGTTGACTCTTACTACTTTGCTGCCGTCGTACTGTCTTCACGGAACGTCATTTTTGTCTATTCTTCCATCGACAAAACCCGTTTCTATAATGGTCATGCTACGCGTGCAGTACGGGTTAGTAGATTCACATGTCTTCGATTTTTTGGCTCTAGGACATGTCGCTTTCCTCACGATGTTTTCCTTCACTGTTTTGAGAGCAGTGGTGATGAAATTATTTACAGACAGTAAAATGCCTGCCTAGGTAATTACGTAGGAGAAGTGAGCAAGGGTCATTCTTGTGTTTACGGAAAAAATTCAATAACTATAATGCACGTAATAATTGTTGTTATTATTTGCGAACATTTAGTACCACTACATTAGCACTATTTTAAATGTTTGTAGGTACTTTTGTTACGTTTTCCCACACGTTTTCCTATAGGATAATTATTATTATAGTGACGCAATATTGTGACGATGACATTCATTCAATATTATGCCGACAGGATAGTGAAATTCCTTTGCATATTTATTGTTTGGTCTATTGTCATGGCTGAAGTTGGTCGTGGCTTTTATTAAGGATTTCTTGAGTAGTGAACAAGTTTGAAATCAAGATTGAGCGTTTTAGGCCGGTTCCTAGTATTTATAAGAGATTGTCACGTGAATATGCGATTGTGGCGTTCATTTTGTTCGACGAACCGGCGCGTTCGGGTTTAACGAAACAATAAGTGACAAATTAACGCGAAGATTGTTTATATTAGGATACGAGGTTACAACACGAACTTATTTTATAAGGAAATACAACATCAAACAAAACAAACATCGACGAAACAAAACGAGAATGTAAGGATCGTTCAGGTGGCGTTCTGTAGTTTCTGCCTACCCACATGGGAACAAGGCTTGACTTTGTAAAAGTTTTAACAATTAATGACTTATCGCTGGATTAGGTTTTCTAATAAGCTTATATATAACCTATCAATCGTCAAGCATATAACATTACCGGGGGTGAATTAACCATCGCCCGCCCGGTAAATCCAGAGAGAGTCGTCCTACAAAATAACGCCACAAGAACACGTGCCAATTATGGTGAATGATTTTAATTGTGTATTATTTCATAACAGTTCTCAGTAGTCGGTTTATTAGACCCTAGACAATAAGCAAATATGATGAAATATTGATCGAAACATTTTGTTTGAAAAGTTGTGCAATGTGATGTGAATCACGCAGCTTGACAATTTAACATAACATAACATCACGGATCTTTTCCCCCCGAAGGATTGGGCAGAGGTGTGCCTATAGTACACCCACATTTCGCCAGTTACTGTTAAACGCCATCTAATTGGTGGCGGTCCTGTTGCCCCCTATTACATGGCCATCAATTGAGCGGCGCCGGGCACTTGTCAATTGGACCGTGTTATGCAGAAGGCAGCCTTGTTTTTTTTTTTTGGGTTGGATATCATCAAATGACCTCTCCCGCTCTGGGCGGAGCGGAAGGGCGTGTCAGACTCTTACTGACTAAAACCCACCCGTGTTCCTTCAGTTGCCTGTGCGCCAGGGCCACGGGAACTCTTTCGAACAATCCGCGACCCCGGCAGGCATTTGCAGAAGGCAGCCTTGTGGGGAAAGATTCAAACTGAGTTATAAACATTTTTCTGTTGATGGTTGCACTTCGGTTGTACATTAATTTTCTGATTATTTTATATTTGAGACATATTGGTATTTAACTATTGTAATTTTTTGTATCCTATCCAGTATTTCGAACCGGTGCTATTAATATTCATAATTGCGTTTTTAGACATGGCTGTTGTATACAAAATAGCGAATTTTATAGAAATCATAATAAAGCATAAATCAGCCACGTCAGTTGTCTTTCACCTATTCTAAGGGCCATGTTTATTTGTAGCTCTTTGACTCTGTTTGATTTCTCCCTAAGTGATCAGATCAGCACCCTAATTACGTAACACAGTATCTATCACAATCTGAATCATTTTGAAGCCTATTGCTAATCCATTGCTTCATAGGCTCGAAAAATTTGTCCGCTCAACAACGTAAATAACGTAATTAATGTTGTTGAACTGTCAAAATGAAACCCATTTCTACTGTTAGTGTGTTACGAGTACGTCACTACCCCGCTGGAAGAATGTAACAACAGTGCTTATGAAGATATTCGTAATAAGGCTACCTAGAATTGAGCTAGATGGACTGCTAATAATGGTTAGGTTAATTGGCTAGGTTAATAATGGTTGTTATTTTAACCACAGTTTTACACTTTTACTATATTTTTTTGTTAACAAATAAGTGTTTCAAAACATAATAAAAGTATAGGTATTTACCTGTAAAATAGTATAGAAAGAAAGCAAATACATTTATTTGCAGTAAACATGACGCAAAGAAAAAACACACAAACACAAAAAAAAAGAACGAGTTGGGGGAAAATATGCGTCACATTCTCGCAAAACGGCAATCGCTCAGCATAATGCTACGACCCTATGCGAGACAGAGCCCCAGCGCTGGTTTTCAGTGATAGCCGGCGTTGACGTGATGACGTCAATCAGTGCAGCATAAATATGCAATATAAAAAATAAATAATGACGTATTGGCAAGTTAGGTATAGAAATGGGAAACAGACAAAAGTTGCATCATTGTTTGTTTACATAAAATAACTGCGCAACAATTTCGCAATATTATAAACTAGCTTTTGCCCGCAGCTTCGCTGGCGTTAATTTAAACTTTGACTATCAATTCGGGTTATAATTCAATCATGATTCGAGAGACACGTGGCGCCATCTATTATGATAAGGACGTTATTGTTGTTTTCCTCGGAAACAGTTCTTTTTTTGCGGGATGAAAGGTACCCTATGTCCGTTTCTGTACCCCTGACAACGTATATGCAAAATTTCAGGATAATCGGTTCAGTGGTTTAGGCGTGAAAAGGTAACAAACAAACAAACTTACTTTCGCATTTATAATATTAAGTTAGGATAGGATGTAGTTACGTAAATCATTATAATATTATTATAAGGTTACCAAAATCTCCCAAATTACGTAACTGAATTCATAATTATAATTCTCTTGTTCTTAACTCAATTTATTTGTAATTTCAATAGTCATCCCCTTTCTAGTCATATCATATTTTACACAGTCCATCCATCGTTCCTTTGATCTACCCATACTCTTTTATCCATCAACATTCATACTCAAAAGTTTCCTCACAACATTTTCTATTTTTCATTTTTTACACATTTTTTATTTCTATTTTTTTCGTATTATATATCCATACAAGGACAAATGATTTCCACTCAACTTTTCATTCACCGGTACCACTTTCAGAATTCGTTTTATTTTTTTATTTCTTATTCTATCCATTCACATAACACAAACCCGCACTGGGCCCGCGTGGTAGATTACAGCCCATTCCCTCTCAAAGAGATGAGGCCTGTGTCCCAGCAGTGGGAACATTATAGGCTGATTATGCTACATAACACCACACATCCCTCTTAGCTTTATGAGACCCAGCATTCTGATCCATACGAGACGGCAGGTTTAATCATTGTTTCATAAATATTTCCTTTAAGTTAAGGGGAATGCGGGAATCGCAGCCATTTCATCGAATTAATTATGTACAGTACAACTATTTTCTTAATGTCCATCGGCAAAAATGTGTTTCGTCAGTTTCCTCCCATTTTTAAAATAAATTAAGTACTTTAAGTTAAAAGAGTATTAACAACTATATATACTTCCAAGTCGATTGAGAGCGTCCGGTCTGCACCAAGTGCAAAGGGCAACTGTTCGAAATCCGACGACTGACGAAACACGAAGTTTGCCGAGGGACATTAAGAAAATAGTTGTACTGTACCTGAATTATTCATTCAAAAACGATCAACAGCTATGTCGGTTAAAATATACGGAAAACTTTCATTATTTCAATTTAAGCGGTTTTAGTAAAATTTGAGTTACGTTTATTTTTAGGATTTTCTGTAGGATACAATTGTAGTGACGCAAGTTAATTAATGAATTGGGAATTTTAATAACCTTCCTATTGACATGGCTTTTTATAGCTCTTTTACCTATCTCTGAGCAATGAAATTCAGATGCAAGTGATGGAGGACCAGAGAAGTCGACTTATTCTACAGAATAAGCAACCTGATGTTGCAACGGGACTGGTATATCAGCTGTAGAGACGATAACCGTAAACCGTTAGCACGAGAATTAGCAAGTGTAGGTTGGTTCCTCCCATGCTGGCGGAGTGAGGACCTACGTAGATAAAGTTGTTGGCTGGTAGCAGCTGACGATTGAGTCGAATAACAGGCGATTGGAAAGGCATTATCTGATGATGTTATCAAAAGATTTTTGACAAATATCTATTAATTAACTAGCTGACCCAATAGACGTTGTCCTGTCCAAATAAAATTAATATGAAAAAAAAAAATTTGGTTGCAAAAAAAGAACGTTCAGTCGAATTTGAACTTTGTTCGGGAAACTTTTCAAATTTTCTATCCGTAACTCAAAAAAATTGAAACTCAAACTCAAAGCATTTATTTCAATTGAACCATTTACAGGCACTTTTGAATTGTCAAAGAGTCGGTCAGTTAGTCAGAAAGTTGAAGCTAGTTGCCCATTCCAAAACGTAGATCTCTATGGAGAAGAACGGGCAAGAAACTCCAAGGACACTCTTTTTAAATCAAGATATTACAAAATCCTGGCTACATTATTCTTGTTGCTTCTATATGCGAGAACAATGAAAAAAATTATTTATTAAGAAACAATACAAAATATAAGATTAATAATAAAAATAAGCCGTGGCAGTTAAGAGATGACCAGTCTCAACTGACGGCACCCGTTCATGAACATGACGCGTGGTTCAGCACCATCCAGCTCAACCATTTTGTAGGAAACCGAATGATCCAAACACTCGCGCCACCAACAGTGAGACATTTAACTGAGCATGACGTAAAAACCTTATTCGGACTTTTACGGACATTTTCAAACAAAAAAATAGCCAAAACGGTCCAGCCGTTCTTAAGTGATGCGCTTACTAACGAACACAATTTCATTTTTATTTATTTATAGCTAATGTCCGTAGGAAGAGAGCTATGGTAGGAAGTGACAGTATCACAATATATTGGACGAAACATTTATTGTTCTTAAGGAAGAAAATTATATCTAAATATGTTTTTGTTCCACTCATCTATAGCATATTAAAGTGTCGCAATATTGTGATGATGACATAACGTCAATAGGCGTGTTAGAGGTAATTCCCACCTTCTATATAGGCGCTGCATTATCCCAAGAGCTTACAGTCTTATGTAAGCAGTCAAAGTTGGAAGATCTCCTGAATATGGCGGCTACTATTATTGTGTTTGGCTTGGTTTTATGCGCTGGAGTTGCATTGCCAGTTGCGCGTGATTTAAATTCAAAGCAATCTCCGAACAGAGATACAGTGAATACTGTAGTAATTAAAACTGCCATTAAGCTTGGTGCTGTAACAGTTTTAACTCCTGAAGATAATAGTCTGCGGAATAAAGTACTAGAGCAAAGTTTAGAGAGTGATGCTGTAGTGGTGCCAAGTTCAATTGGTGATGACGGTGTCAACAGCTTCCAAAGACATAAAAGAGCAGCGATTACTGGTAATGGATGCTCCAGAGGAATGCGGTGGATTGCTAATCAATGTGTGACGTTGAAAAAGTAAGTTTTTTTTTAAACATTTTGTTTATTATGAAACTACCTTTTCAATATGGTGGTTCATTTATTGCTAAGTACCTTGTTTGTGTTATTTGCACCTTTGAGCTTTCAAGATTATGTTATGGGTCTCAGTATTATTAGAATTTTAATCATAAACTGATACAATTAATTAATAAAACGTTTGGTTATGAGTAGTAGCAGTAGCAGAATACGCTAAGAGACTCTACCAAACGTTTGCATACTGCTTGATTTTGCATAAACTTTTACTGTAACTCTCTTCTGATTTTTTTCTTTAAACTCAACCTTACCGTGTAGTGTAAAACTTAAATATTAATTATAAGTATAAAATGTCC
Source organism: Dryobotodes eremita (assembly GCA_917490735.1). NCBI lineage: Eukaryota > Metazoa > Arthropoda > Insecta > Lepidoptera > Noctuidae > Dryobotodes > Dryobotodes eremita. The sequence goes on from OU823254.1 coordinate 18,783,837, forward strand.
CCACAATAATTACTGTCTAGAAATATTTTTGTTGTTCCACAAACTCATTTATTTCATCTTAACAGATACAAGGAATTAAGAGAAAATGAAGAGGACTAGTAAATGACATGAGATCAATCTTCGCAAAAGCCACGACGACATTAAATGGAATCTCATCGGTTACACCATTTATTTCTTTTTAATAACGAAGCCAGGTAAGCCATACTCATAGATTTAAAAAAAAATGTGAAATAATTTGGTACCTGACCAAAAAAATAAAAACGCATATAGACAATAGATTAAATTTTTATAATATATTTTGAGTCTAAAGAACTTGAGATTCTATACAGAATTTAAAGAATATTGATATACTGAATGATATCTATTTAAGTAATCTAGTAGTATTTTTATCGAATTACCTTAATACATAAGTGTGATCAACAAGTTAGTTCATTTATAAACGAATAATAAACATCTTTTTATTTGTTATTCATCTGTATAAATCGCTTGCCAGTGGGATTGCTGTAAACAATCGATTCTTCTTACTTTTTTTTTCATACAATCTATCTAGTCAGTCCTCGTCAAAGCAGACAAATGTTTGAGAATGTTGATTACTAAAGCGTCGTATTAAACAAAAGTTAAGCAACTTTGTCGCACAACATGTTTCATGTTGCTGGAAACATGTTACACACAAATACTGCTTGAAGCCAGTTACATGAATCCAAGTTCACCATGAATATAAGGCTTATGGACATGTGCAATAGAGCAAATCGAGACAACAACATAGTCAAATTGTACATAATTATAATGCATCAAATGTCTCGAAGTCATTACTTTATTTTCTTTCAATTAAAGTATGAAGAAGTTTCGATTGTCTACACAAACTCCTTATTGTGCATTGGCAAGTCATTTCTCGGTTCTCACTACTGTGTTCCTAGCTCGTCCTATTCGCAAGTATTGAAGACATTGTACCAATTTTTTATGTTTATTTCGTGCTTGCTCCTCACTCTTTGCAACCCCGATGGTTCAATCTGATCACACATATTATTCAAAGGGATGGAGGCTCGTATTTGGAAACAAGCTTTTATATCCTGCATTCAAAATTGTAGTAGCAATGGATTTATGAAATTTTTTAATTATTTTTGTTTTAGGGTATAATTCCGACTGAGACTCCAGTCGCCCTCGAAATCATACCTTAAATATTTGTTGTCCTAAAATAAGTAGTGTTTTTATTTTCATTTTTAAAACACGTAGATCTAATGGAATTATAATGTTGTCTACACGAGATAAATGATTGAGTTCAAATGCGTGCGTCCTTTTCGTTGAGAAAAATGTGGGATAATTTTGTAATATCGTTGTTGCAAAGTGTCATAATTATTGCAATCAATAATGCACGGATGAAAACAATTGTGCACCAATGTTGGTGCGTTTTTTATATTCTCTTTAATTGCTCAAAAATAACCGTGTGGTGCCACATAAAACAAAAAAAAAAGGTATTTATTTTGTTTGTGCATTTTGTATAAAACAGTACGAAATAAATACTGAAAGTTGTTTACAAAGCCGTCCTTATTTACACTAAGATGAGATAAGAACACACGAACTGATTATTTCGATAAATGACGTGTGAATGACATAATTTATCTTAGTCTGATTAGTCGTAATACTCGTAATAGATAAGGTCATTTGTGATACATTATTCCGTCATTTTCATGAATGAAGTTCTGCTGATATAATTAATATATGCAGAATTAACACAAAAATGTTCCCATCTCTGGGACTCTGTGATTATTGCGTGTCAGCGGGACTTCTTTTACGGAAAGTTCTGCGGAACTTACTTATTTTTATTTTTAGATATTAATTACTTATTTGAGACTGATAATTTACTGTTAAGTTTATTTATTAACTGTATTTTGATTATGTAGAAGCTAAATAGAGTGTTGAGACTATTTTATATATTTTTTATACACTTTTTTTTTCGTACTGTCTGTTTTTCTCTTTTCTATTTAATAAAAAATTACATGGGTAGTATTGTAGAGTAGAAATCGTTTATTGTTTTGGTATTTATATCATTTCATTTATCAGTAGTATGTAATATTAACTATATCTGTGATAAATCCATTCTAAGTGGTTATGTTCCTATTACTTAATAATTTATTATGATTATTATTTTCATATAATACTTAGATTTGCAATTGACTAAAGTAACATTAAGGGCATTAGATTAAAGCAATGTATTAAAGCATTTATTTATAGTTTTAAAGTTCATCTATGTTGCGATTTGTTTGTATTAATTTATATCCGAACTGATTATGATTAATAAATTATTTTTTGAACTATCTAAATTGACTTTTTGATAATATTTTCTTTACCTCATAAATTTATGATCTTAATATACGAGTTTTAGGATCAGTTTTAATCTCGAGAGGGCCCTCTATTATAATAACTACCCGGGAATACCAATATGGTAGATGATAAAATTATTGGATGTGTTATTTCATAACCGTCCACAGTAATCGGGTTTACCATATTAAACCAAAGAAAATCAGCAAGGATGATGAAATATTGTTGCATCGAAATATTTGTTTGTCAAAAGTTGTGCAATGTAATGTGAATTATGTAACTCACTGATTACTTCATTTGCTTGTGACTCGCACCCCCACAAGTTGTAACGACATAACTCAATGTCTTTTCCTCTTGTGGAAATATAGACAAAATAAGAATACGAGGAAAACGCGTGTAACTGGTTAAAATGCTATGTGTAAATCGCCTGCAACAAGTAAAAAGTAAGAGATACTCAAATGTAGAACCGCCAATAAACTTTCGAGTTCCTCAGGGCAGTGCTCTCGGTCCGCTTCTCTTCGCCTTATTAATTGTACTCGGCACACTATTTGCAAACGCTGAGATTTTGCATTCCCCTCTTATGTTTGCAGGTATTTCAATAGAAAAAACGTAATTATAATAAACCTGCTTGCTCGTCGCGACAATAAACTAGTCTACATTACGTTGTGATAAACAACGTCTCTGTAAATCAGGGCTCCAGTATAGAATCTCCGTCTGGGTCGGAGCCGTCAAAAGCCAATTTTTATAGATGGGATACAACAGTCTTTGTATGGTTCATCTGTATTTTAGAGTGTATAAAAATAAAAATAAACTTTAAAGACTGCCTCTTTGGACTAGTATTGCTGAGATGAAAGTTTAAGTACGCATCGTCGCGCCAGCAGACGGCGCGTCAATGCTTTCCGATCACATAACTGACAAATGAACGCTTATATTGGGACACTGAGTTATAAAATGGTCTTATTTTATCAGTTAATGAATTTGCACCAATGTACCAGAGATATTTTGTTATTTTGTCCAAAGATGCATGAACGTGGACGAAGCAAAAGGAGTATGTAACAATGATCGTTCAGCTGGCTTTCTGTTGTTTCTGCCTATCCCCATGCAAAAAGGCGTGACTTTATTTATGCTTTAACAATTAATGAACGGTCGTTGGTTTAGACTTTCTCTTGAGCATATAATAACCTTTCAATCAATAACCTTCCAATAAATTTGTGATCTTTTTGGTACTTATTTCGCATCTGTTTACACCCCTGAACATTGCACAAAATTTAAGAACGACTCAAATTTCCTTGATACATTAGAAATTAATAGCCAGTGCCTAACAATACCAGAATTGGATAGTGATTCTCTACTCAAAAAGCTACAATGTGTTACACCAGGAAAGGAGCAGGGCCTGACGGAATCCCACCCTTATTTATTTCTGCCTGTGCATCGGCATTGGTTACCCCGCTATTAATAATATATAAGGCGTCACTAGCTTCTGGAACCTTCCCATCTGAGTGGAAAACGACCAAAGTCGTTCCTGTGTACAAGTCGGACAAGAAAGACAGTATTTCCAATTATCGGCCTATCGCGATTCTCTCCACGTTTGCCAAGGTTTTTGAGTCGATGATCTGTCCTTACATCCAACGCCATTTCAGACTTTATCTTGGCGATCACCAACACGGCTTTGTTGCGTCAAGGTCTACTGCCACAAACCTATTGTCTTTCTCGGAGTCCTTAATAGAATCTGTCGACTCAAATAAACAGTTTGATGTGTTGTACACCGATTTCAGCAAGGCCTTCGATAAAATTCCTCATTCCATACTAATTCACAAACTAGCAATATATGGTATCACTGCGCCCTTGCTGGAATGGCTGAAATCATACCTATCGAAGCGTGAATTTTATGTTGTTGTTAACGGTTTTCGATCTGCCAGCAATTATCATATGACTTCCGGTGCCCCACAGGGATCACATCTGGCTCCTATATTATTTATCATATATATTAATGACCTTCCCCACTGCTTTCACTTTTCCGAGTGCTTTCTTTACGCTGATGACCTGAAGTTTGCTCGAAGAATCGAATCATCGAGCGATATCGCGCTTCTTCAAGATGATCTGAACAGACTTCTTGAATGGTGTGAGACTAACAAAATGGAACTTAATTTAAAAAAGTGTTATCATCTATCATTTTCAAGAAAGTCACACCCTATACACTCGGAGTACGTCATAGGCAATAAAAAAATACAAGAAGTGGATGCAATTAGGGATCTGGGAGTACTATTTGATAAAAAAAAAACTTTTGTCCCCCACATCGAGACTATTATAAAGAAAGTATCGAAAATGTTAGGGTTTGTGCTAAGAAATACTAGGGGCTTTAAACAGGTTGGTACGAAAATAATGCTGTACTATAGCCTTGTACGAAGCGTCCTGGAGTGTTGCAGTGTTGTATGGAGACCACACTACGCCACACATAAGTTACTTTTAGAAAGAGTTCAAAAACGGTTTCTGTGGCACCTCGCATTTTCTAAAGGAAAAAGTAAACAACTTCTCTCCTATAATACTCGTCTCAAATATTTCAAAATGCACTCGTTAACGACTCGAAGAGAAGTTATTGATGCCTTGTTTCTCTATAAGTTGCTTAGAAATAAAATTGACTGCCCAAACCTACTAAGTGTCCTGAAGTTTCGTGCCCCAGCCCGATATCCGCGAAACCCTATCACGCCACTATATCCACCCTTGCGCAGAACGTTTCTGGGTACTAACTCACCGATTTCTCGCCTGTGTAAAAATATAAACAGTTCCAGTGATCTCACTGATATACATCATGACAGTATAGGAAAATTTTATAAAATAATTATTGAGTACTATTCCCACAACCAGTGATCTCCTTAGAGAATGTTAATTTTTTATTTTAATTTTAATTATTTTAGATTTATATCATTTTTATTTGTTTAATGTTAATGTTTTAATCTTTTTGTTATATTATTTTGAATGAAATTTTTGTTATCATTATTGTTACACGCAAATCACCAAAATTATTGAATAACTTTAATTGTAAATATCCTTTTTGGCTTTGTATTATTATGTAAAACCATTTTATGGTGCATGTTGTGTTAGTCTGTAAGTGATTGTTGCACTTATAAATGTATATACTATTATGGAAATTATTGTAAATGTATTGTGTAAACAATTGTTGGCTAACCTAAATAAATAAATAAATAAAAAATCAGTAAGCATATAAGATTACCGGGGACGAACCACGCATCGCTCGCCCAGTTAATCAAGAGAGTGTCGTACCTAAGACAAAACAACGCCCCGAGAATACCTACCAAACTGGTGGGTGATAAACTTAATAGTGTTTTATTTCATAACAGTTTTCAGTAGTCGGGTTACAAGAGCCTAAACTAAACCTATACAAAAATGATGAAATATTGTTGCATCGAAATATTTGTTTGAAAAGTTGTGCAATGTGATGTGAATCACGCAACTCGCCAATTTATGTTGATCAGAAGTATTATTAAACATAAGTATTGCCTGTATTATTAATATAAATATGAATATAAATGTGAATAAGATGAAGGGTATGGTGAAAGAGAAGAGGATGTATCGGTGTGTGATGTGAAAATAAATGATAATAGTGTGGAGCAAGTAAATGATTTCGTTTATTTGGGGAGTCAGTTTACAAGGGATGAAAAGATTGATGGAGATGTGGAGAGTAAATGCGGGAAATAAAGTGAAAGGTGCTACACATGCAATTGTGACCAACCAGTTGATGTTCAAAAAGACTCGACTGGCTGTTCACAATGGAGTGCTGGTGCCTACGCTTATGTATGGAAGTGAATGTTGGGTACGGCAAAAAAAGCATGAAAGTAGAATAAATGCTATAACCAGTTTGGTTGCCAAAAAATAAAAAGGATTTTTTTAATTTTTTTGGTAATAAACCTGTTTTTTGGTTATTGTATTGGCCGCAGTTAGGGAACTATGCCAGGTTTTTCTTTCACCTATTAGAGGACTATGTTTTTCAAAGCACTTTGACTCTGTTTGATCTCTCTTTAAGTGATCAGACCTGGAAGGATATAACAGCAGAATTTAGGATGACGTTCGTAAGGTGGCTGTCTAGGATTGAGCTAGATGGACTGCTAATGTGTTAATAATGGTTGTTATTTTTAACACAGCTTAACACTTTTATTATATGTTTTTGTTAACAAATAAGGGTTTTAAAACATAATAAAATATAGGTAAAGAACTGTAAATAATATAAAAAATGACTTCATGAATGAATGAATGAAATGACGTATTGGCAAGTTAGGTATGGAAATGGGAAACAGACCAAAATTGCATCATTGTAAACCTTGTTTCCTTGAAACTAGTGCGTAACAGTTTCGCAATATTATAAATGTAGTTACGTTACGTTACGTTGTGTCGATACTCTTGCGCCATCCCATCTTCCTGTCTCGGCGTGCTGTGCTGGCGCCGCTGCTGCGGCTGCAGAAAACCTTAAGCGGCGTAAGTATAACAACCTTGTTGGTAATTATATTTTCGAGCCATTTGGGGTTGAAATCCTCGGGCCGTGGGGTCCAAGTGCCCATATTTTATTCAAGGAAATCTCCAAACGCCTGTTTGTCACTTCCCGTGACCCAAGGGCCGGCTTTTTCCTAGGCCAGAGGCTAAGCATTGCCATACAACGTGGCAATGCCGCCAGTCTCTTGGGTACATTACCAGTCGACAGCGATGCGGAGGAATTTTTTGACGCCATTTTTTACTTTGTTAATAGTTTTAGTTAGTTTAGGTTAATTAATTAGATATAAGTTGTTATTCATGTACTCAATTAAGTTTAACAATAATGAAGATCAATTTGACGTTAGGTAAATCATCATAATATTACTATAAGGTTACAAAACATCTCGCAAATTATTTAGCTGAATCATCATCACCACTACTTCCCTTTTAGTCGTCATTTTAGTATTCTAGTCATATCATCTTTCACACAGCCCATCCATCGTTTCTTTGGTCTGCCCATACACATTTATCCATCAACATTCATAATCAAAAACTTCCCCACGACACTTTCCTCATTCTTCTTTCTCTTCTTTCCGTATGTCCATACCCGGTCATAAGATTTCCACAAAAATTTTCAGTCAGCGGTACCACTTTCAGACTTCGTATTATTTTGTCATTTCTTATTATATTCACTCACGTAACACCACACATTCCTTTTAGCTTTTTGTGGCCTAACATTCTGATCCATTCAAGACAGCATGTCTAACAATTGTTTTATAAATCTTACCCTTGAGGTAAGGGGAATGCTGGCGTGTCAACGCCAAATTAATATTCAAATATGTACCTGAAATATTCATTCACAAATGATCAACAGCTACGTAGATTAAAACATTGCGGAATACTTTCATTGTTTCAATTTAGGTGATAACATTTTTGTTATGTTCAGTTCTAGGTACTTCTTTAGGATATATTTATGTTTATAGTTACGCAAGCTAATAAAATGGGAATTTCACTAACCTTCCTATTGACATGGGTTTTTATAGCTCTTTTACCTGAGCAATCAAGTCCGGATGCAAGTTATGGAGAACCAGATTAGTGAACAATTTCTACAGAATAAGCAACCTGATGTTGCAATGGGTCTGGTATATCAGCTGTAGAGACGATGACCGTAAACCGTTAGCACGCGAATTAGCAAGCGTAGGTTTGGTCGCTCTCGTGCTAGGCAGAATGATAATCTACGTAGGCAAGGACCTTAGCTGGTAGCAATGGAGGACAAATGAACGCGAAGATCGCTCATATTAGGACACAGGGACAGACCATTCGCTTATTTTGTCAGTACCTAGATAAGCTTGCATGAATGTATCTGAGATAGTTTGTTACTATGCACAATGATTATGAACGTGGACGAAGCAAAGGGAGTAGGAATGTAAGGATCATTCAGGTGGCGTGCTGTAATTTCTGCCTACCCTCATGGAGAAAACGGCGGGACTTCATGTGTATTTTAACAATTAAAGAGCGGTCATTGGATTAAGCTTTCTCTTGTGCATATAACCTTTCAGTCGTCAAGCATATGAGATTACCGGGGATGAATGACGCATCGCCCGCCCGGTTAATCCCGAGAGTGTCGGACCTTAGACAAAACAACGCCATAAGAATACCTACCTATATGGTGGATAATTCATTAAATGGTATATTATTTCATAACAGTTCTCAGTAGACGGGACGCAGGGGGGTCCAGAATCATGAACTGAATCCACAGTAACAGGTTGGGCGTCAATGTCCCTACCATCCTGTATATAAAATGATTGTATTTTAGTCAAAAACAAGTTTTGTTACCGAAAAAATGGAAAATAAATGTTGTTGGGGAACTGTGTCAAGTTTATTAGATCAGGAAGGATGTAACGACAGAGGTTAGGACGATATTCGTAACGTAGCTGGCTAGGATTGAGCTAGATGGACTGCTAATGTGTTAATAATTGTTGTTATTATTAACACGGTTTTACATTTTTACTATATTTTTTGTTCTCAAATAAGGGTTACAAAATATAATAAAAGTATAGTTAAGTAACTACAAAATAATATAAAAAAATAAATAATGACGTATTGGCAAGGTAGGTATAGAAATGGGAAACAGACTAAAGTTGCATCATGGTAGTAAGCCTTGTTTACTTGAAATTACTGCGCAACAATTGCGCAATCTTGTATGAAATGTAACATTATAATAAAACAAACAATTATCTCTCAATCTAACTGACATATTCATTCCTACACGATTTATTGTTGTGGTCGGAAGTGGCAGTACTTATCAACATTTTTTGGAAGAAACATTAATTGTAATAAGGTAGGAAACTGCATGGAAATATCTGTTTGTTCAGTTCATGTATAGGATATTAAAGTGACGCAATATTGTGATGATGAAATAACGTCAATAGGTGGCTTAGTGAAGTTCCCACCTTCTATATAGGCGTTGCATAATCCAAACAGTTCACAGTCTTATGTAAGCAATCAAAGTAGGACCATCTCCTGAGAATGGCGACTACCATTATTTTGTTTGGCTTAAGCCTGGTTTTATGCGCGGGATTTGCGTTGCCAGTTGCGCGTGATTTAAATCCAAAGCAATCTCCGGACAGTGATACAGTAGATATTGTAGTAATTAAAAGAACTGTTAAGCTTGATGCTGTAACAGTTTCAACTCCTGAATATAATAGTGTGCAGGATAAAGTACTAGTGAATAGTTTAGTCAGTGATTCTGTAGTGGCGCCAAGTTTAACTGGCGGTGCCAAAAGCCCGCAAAGACACAAAAGAGCAGCAATTACTGGCAATGGATGCTCCAGAGGAATGCGGTGGATTGCAAATCGTTGTGTGACGTTGAAAAAGTAAGCTCCTTTAAAATTTTGTTTTACCAAATAACCTTTTATAAATGGTGGCTCACTCGTTTTGAAATTGTTAGTACATGGCTAAGTAGGGACCTAGTTTATTTCATTTTCATTTTTGAGTTTTCAAAATTATGATACGGGTCTCAGTATTATTAGAATTCTAATCATAACCTGATATAATTAATTAACATAAATATTGCATACTTTTTGATTTTGCATAAACTTTTATTGAAAATCTATTTCGATTTTGTTTCCTTTAATTTCAACCTAATTATTATTTAACTTAAATAGTAAGTAGAAGTTTAAATTGTCCCCACACTAATCAGAAATATTGTAGTTGTTCCACATACTCATTTACCTATTTAATTTTAACAGGTACAAGGAATTACTAGAGAACGAAGAGGACAAATAAATGCCATGTGACCTCTTGACCCTGCAACACCCACAACAAGATACATCTCATCAGTTATATTATTGATTTGTTTAATTAGCTGGCTAATTAAATAAATGAGTATGGCTTACTTGGCACCCGCCAGGTAAGCCATACTCATACATTTAAAAATAGTTTAAAATATTTGAAAACTAAGCAAAAAAATATGGACTGTAGTATATGTTTTTATCATACATATGAGTTTAAAGCATTTAAGATTCTACAATTAGTATTTTAATTGAATTTACAGAACATTGACATAATTAATGTTTTATCTCTCTAAGTAATCTAGTATTTTTTTTATCGAATTACCTTAGTACTTATGTGTGGTCGAATAGTTAGTTCATTTGTAAATGAAAAATTTACATATTTCGCTTGCCAGTGGGGTTGCTGTAAAGAATCAATTCTTTTTGCTTTTTTCACACAATCTATCTAGTCAGTCCTCGTCAAAGCAGTCAAATATTTGAGAACGTTTATTACTAAAGCGTCATATTCATTGCAAACAAAAGTTGAGCAACATTGTCGCACAACATGTTTTCCTGTTGCTGGAAACATGTTATGTAATACATAAATACTGCTTGAAGTGCTGCCAGTTACATGAATCCAAGTTCAACATGAATACGAGGCTTATGAAGATGTGCAATAGAGCAAATCGAGACAACAACAGAGTCAAATTGTACATAAGTATGATGTCTCATTTGACTCTAAGCCATTCCTTTATTTTCTTTTAATTAAACTGTGAAGAAGTTTCGATTGTCTACACAAACTCCTTATTGTGCATTGGCAAGTCATTTCTCGGTTCTCACTACTGTGTTCCTAGCTCGTCCTATTCGCAAGTATTGAAGACATTGTACCAATTTTTTATGTTTATTTCGTGCTTGCTCCTCACTCTTTGCAACCCCGATGGTTCAATCTGATCACACATATTATTCAAAGGGATGGAGGCTCGTATTTGGAAACAAGCTTTTATATCCTGCATTCAAAATTGTAGTAGCAATGGATTTATGAAAAAATTTAATTATTTTTGTTTTAGGGTATAATTCCGACTGAGACTCCAGTCGCCCTCGAAATCATACCTTAAATATTTGTTGTCTTAAAATAAGTAGTGTTTTTATTTTAATTTTTAAAACTCGTAGATCTAATGGAATTATAATGTTGTCTACACGAGATAAATGATTGAGTTCAAATGCGTGCGTCCTTTTCGTTGAGAAAAATGTGGGATAATTTTGTAATATCATTGTTGCAAAGTGTCATAATTATTGCAATCAATAATGCACGGATGAAAACAATTGTGCACCAATGTTGGTGCGTTTTTTATATTCTCTTTAATTGCTCAAAAATAACCTTGTGGTGCCACATAAAACAAAAAAAAAAGGTATTTATTTTGTTTGTGCATTTTGTATAAAACAGTACGAAATAAATACTGAAAGTTGTTTACAAAGCCGTCCTTATTTACACTAAGATGAGATAAGAACACACGAACTGATTATTTCGATAAATGACGTGTGAATGACATAATTTATCTTAGTCTGATTAGTCGTAATACTCGTGATAGATAAGGTCATTTGTGATACATTATTCCGTCATTTTCATGAATGAAGTTCTGCTGATATAATTAATATATGCAGAATTAACACAAAAATGTTCCCATCGCTGGGACTCTGTGATTAATGCGTGTCAGCAGGACTTCTTTTACGGAAAGTTCTGCGGAACTTACTTATTTTTATTTTTAGATATTAATTACTTATTTGAGACTGATAATTAACTGTTAAGTTTATTTATTAACTTTATTTTGATTATGTAGAAGCTAAATAGAGAGATGAGACTATTTTATATATTTTTTTATCCACTTTTTTTTTCGTACTGTCTGTTTTTCTCTTTTCTATTTAATAAAATTACATGGGTAGTATTGTAGAGTAGAAATCGTTTATTGTTTTGGTATTTATATCATTTAATTTATCAGTAATATTAACTATATCTGTGATAAATCCAATCTAAGTGGTTATGTTCCTATTACTTAATAATTTATTATGATTATTATTTTCATATAATATTTAGATTTGCAATTGACTAAAGTAACATTAAGGGCATTAGATTAAAGCAATGTATTAAAGCATTTATTTATAGTTTTAAAGTTTATCTATGTTGCGATTTGTTTGTATTAATTTATATCCGAACTGATTATGATTAATAAATTATTTTTTGAACTATCTAAATTGACTTTTTGATAATATTTTCTTTACCTCATAAATTTATGATCTTAACATACGAGTTTTAGGATCAAATTTAATCCCGAGAGGGCCCTATATTATAAAAACGACCCGGGAATACCAATACGGTAGACGATAAAATAATTGGATGTATTATTTCATAACCGTCCGCAGTAATCGGGTTTACCATATTAAACCAAAGAAAATCAGCAAGGATGATGAAATATTGTTGCATCGAAATATTTGTTCGTCAAAAGTTGTGCAATGTAATGTGAATTATGTAACTCATTGATTACTTCATTTGCTTGTGACTCGCACCCCCACAAGTTGTAACGACATAACTCAATGTCCTTTCCTCTTGTGGAAATATAGACAAAATAAGAATACGAGGAAAACGCGTGTAACTGGTTTAAATGCTATCTGTAAATCGCCTGCAACAAGTAAAAAGTAAGAGATACTCAAATGTAGAACCGCCAATAAACTTTCGAGTTCCTCAGGGCAGTGCTCTCGGTCCGCTTCTCTTCGCCTTATTAATTGTGCTCGGCACACTATTTGCAAACGCTGAGATTTTGCATTCCCCTCTTATGTTTGCAGGTATTTCAATAGAAAAAACGTAATTATAATAAACCTGCTTGCTCGTCGCGACAATAAACTAGTCTACATTACGTTGTGATAAACAACGTCTCTGTCAATCAGGGCTCCAGTATAGAATCTCCGTCTGGGTCGGAGCCGTCAAAAGCCAATTTTTATAGATGGGATACAACAGTCTTTGTATGGTTCATCTGTATTTTAGAGTGTATAAAAATAAAAATAAACTTAAAAGACTGCCTCTTTGGACTAGTATTTTTTTGGTATGGCAGCTCGTAGTTTTGACCACTGAGGTCCTGGCTACTTAACCGAACTGTCCTGTGGGTGCCTTTAAGATTTTACTCAAAAGAGCCTCCAGCCAGGAACGGAATTTTTAATACTAAAACTTATATTTAAATGACCGCACGCTAAGGGCACCCCCTGTGGGGTACGGTCCTCGGCTTAGGGGGCCACTGAGAGAGGGCAGCGAGTGGGGACAGGCTGGATCGAAAGGTTTATAATTTCATGATTATTATCAGGGGAATTTAAAGCTACAGGCTCAGCTACGGCGCGGGCTGAGGCCTCATCGGACTGGGGTCGGGGAGAACGGTTACGGGGGGGGTCGTCGCGTGGGAACTCGTCGGCGAGGTAGGAACGATGGCGGTCTGTGTTTGTGCACTGTACTGGTGGCCCTACTGTTCTCCTGGAAGAGGGTTATGGGGTCATCGGGGTCGACTAGGACATACCGGGGACGGCGGGTGCGACTGATACGGGAGGGGGTATAACGGGCGGCCGCGACAACCAGAGGGTTGCGGTGAGTGGCGGCGGAATCGAAGAAACGCTTGGATAGGCGTTTCATGAACTGACTGATGGTCGGGATTTTAAGGTCTAGGTGGAGATTTTCGTTCCGAACGAACCAAGGGGAACCGGTCGCCCTACGGAGGAACCGGTTTTGGAGGGTCTGCATCCTATCGATGTGATGGGGTTTCGCTTGTGCGAATACTACGCTCGCATAGGTCATGATGGGACGAATGCACGCTGTGTAAATGCGCAATTTGCACCTTAGTGACAATTTGCTACGTGCATTCAGGACGGAATGGAGCCTACCGAGAGCGAAAGTGGCGCGCGAGCGCGCCTGCTTTATGTGCTCCGAGAAGGAGAGGTGCTGGTTTAGGACGACGCCCAAGTATTTGGCTCGCTTCTCCCAAGGGATAGGCTTGCCGAACATGGAGATTGGACGGGGTGGACTAGTATTGCTGAGATGAAAGTTTAAGTACGCATGGTCGCGCCTGCAGACGGCGCGTCAATGCTTCCCGATCACATAACTGACAAATGAACGCTTATTTATATTGGGACACTGAGTTATAAAATGGTCTTATTTTATCAGTTAATGAATTTGCACCAATGTACCTGAGATATTTCGTTATTTTGTCCAAAGATGCATGAACGTGGACGAAGCAAAAGGAGTATGTAACAATGATCGTTCAGCTGACGTTCTGTTGTTTCTGCCTATCCCCATGGAAAAAAAGCGTGACTTTATTTATGCTTTAACAATTAATGAACTGTCGTTGGATTAGGCTTTCTCTTGAGCATATAATAACCTTTCAATCGTCAAGCATATAAGATTACCGGGGACGAAACACGCATCGCTCGTCCGGTTAATCCAGAGAGTGTCGTATCTAAGACAAAACAACGCCACGAGAATACCTACCAAAATGGTGGATCATAAACTTAATGGTGTTTTATTTCAAAACAGTTTTCAGTAGTCAGGTTACAAGAGCCTAAACTAAACCTATACAAAAATGATGAAATATTGTTGCATCGAAATATTTGTAAGAAAAGTTGTGCAATGTGATATGAATCACGCAACTGGCCAATTTATGTTGATCAAAAGTATTATTAAACATAAGTATTGCCTGTATTATTAATATAAATATGAATATAAATGTGGATAAGATGAAGGTTATGGTGAAAGAGAAGAGGATGTATCGGTGTGTGATGTGAAAATAAATGATAAGAGTGTGGAGCAAGTAAATGATTTCGTATAGTTAGGGAGTTTGTTTACAAGGGATGAAAAGATTGATAGAGATGTGGAGAATAAATGTGGGAAATAAAGTGAATGGTGCTACACATGCAATTGTTACCAACCAGTTGTTGTTCAAAAAGACTCGACTGGCTGTTCCCAATGGAGTGCTGGTGCCTACGCTTATGTATGGAAGTGAATGTTGGGTACGGCAAAAAAAGCATGAAAGTAGAATAAATTCTATAACCAGTTTGGTTGCCAAAAAAATAGAAAACGATTTTTAAATTTTTTTTGCAATCAAACCTGTCTTTTGATTATTGTATTGGCCGCAGTTAGGGAACTATGACAAGTTTTTTTTCACCTATTAAAGGACTATGTTTTCCATAGCACTATGACTCTGTTTGATCTCTCTTTAAGTGATCAGACCTGGAAGGATATAACAGCAGAATTTAGGATGATATTCGTAAGGTGGCTGCCTAGGATTGAGCTAGATGGACTGCTAATGTGTTAATAATGGTTGTTATTTTTAACGCAGCTTAACACTTTTATTATATGTTTTCGTTAACAAATAAAGGTTTTAAAACATAATAAAATATAGGTAAAGAACTGTAAAATAATATAAAAAATAAATAATGACGTATTGGCAAGTTAGGTATGGAAATGGGAAACAGACCAAAATTGCATCATTGTAAACCTTGTTTCCTTGAAACTAGTGCGTAACAGTTTCGCAATATTATAAATGTAGTTACGTACTCGTAAATCATCATAATATTACTATAAGGTTACAAAACATTTCGCAAATTATGTAGCTGAATCATCATCACCACTACTTCCCTTTTAGTCGTCATCTTAGTATTCTAGTCATATCATCTTTCACACAGCCCATCCATCGTTTCTTTGGTCTGCCCATACACATTTATCCATCAACATTCATACTCAAAAACTTCCCCACGACACTTTCCTCATTCTTCTTTCTCTTCTTTCCGCATGTCCATACCCGGTCATATGATTTCCACTCAAATTTTCAGTCAGCGGTACCACTTTCAGACTTCGTATTATTTTATCATTTCTTATTATATTCACTCACGTAACACCACACATTCCTTTTAGCTTTTTGTGGCCTAACATTCTGATCCATTCAAGACAGCATGTCTAACCATTGTTTTATAAATCTTACCCTTGAGTTAAGGGGAATGCTGGCGTGTCAGCGCCAAATTAATATTCAAATATGTACCTGAAATATTCATTCACAAATGATCAACAGTTACGTATGTTAAAACATTGCGGAAAACTTTCATTGTTTAAATTTAGGTGATAACATTTTTGTTATGTTCAGTTTTAGGTACTTCTATAGGATATATTTATGTTTATAGTTACGCAAGCTAATAAAATGAGAATTTCGCTAACCTTCCTCTTGACATGGGTTTTTATAGCTCTTTTACCTATCTCTGAGCAATCAAGTCCAGATGCAAGTTATGGAGAACCAGATTCGGGAACAATTTCTACAGAATAAGCAACCTGATGTTGCAATGGGTCTGGTATATCAGCTGTAGAGACGATAACCGTAAACCAATAGCACTCGAATTAGCAAGCGTAGGTTTGGTCACTCTCATGCTAGGCGGAATGATAATCTACGTAGGCAAGAACCTTAGCTGGTAGCAATGGAGGACAAATGAACGCGACGATCGCTCATATTAGGCCATAGGGACAGACCATTCGCTTATTTTGTCAGTACCTAGATAAGCTTGCATGAATATATCTGAGATAATTTGTTACTATGCACAATGGTTATGAACGTGGACGAAGCAAAGGGAGTGGGTATGTAAGGATCATTCAAGTGGCGTGCTGTAGTTTCTGCCTACCCCATGGGAAAAACGGCATGACTTCATGTGTATTTTAACAATTAAAGATCGGTCGTTGGATTAAGCTTTCTCTTGTACATATAACCTTTCAGTCGTCAAGCATATGAGATTATTGGGGATGAATGACGCATCGCCTGCCCAGTTAATCCCGAGAGTGTCGAACCTTAGACAAAACAACGCCATAAGAATACCTACCAATTGGTACCAAATGGTGGATGATACATGAAATGGTATATTATTTCATAACAGTTCTCAGTAGACGGGACGCACGGGAGTCCAGAATCATGAACTGAATCCACAGTAACAGGTTGGGCGTCAATGTCCCTGCCATCCTGTATATAAAATGATTGTATTTTAGTCAAAAACAAGTTTTGTTACCGAAAAAATGGAAAATAAATGTCTAAATTTTTTGGTAATCAAACCTATTTGGTTGTTGGGGAACTGTCTCAAGTTCTATAGATCAGGAAGGATGTAACGACAGAGGTTAGGACGATATTCGTATGGTGGCTGCCTAGAATTGAGATGGATGGACTGCTAAAAGTATAGTTAATTAACTACACAATAATATTTAAAAAAAAATAATGACGTATTGGCAAGGTAGGTATAGAAATGGGAAATAGACCAGAATTGCATCATGGTAGTAAGGCTTGTTTACTTGAAATTACTGCGCAACAATTTCGCAATATTGTATGAAATGTAACATTATCATACAACCAATATTTATCTCTCAATCCAAATGACATATTCATTCATACAAGATTTATTGCTGTGGTAGGAAGTGGCAGTACTTATCAAAATTTTTTGGAAGAAACATTCATTGTAATAATGTAGGAAACTGCATTGATATATCTGTTTGTTCAGTTCATCTATAGGATATTAAAGTGACGCAATATTGTGATGATGAAATAACGTCAATAGGTGGCTTAGTGAAGTTCCCACCTTCTATATAGGCGTTGCATAATCCAAACAGTTCACAGTCTTATGTAAGCAATCAAAGTAGGACCATCTCCTGAGAATGGCGACTACCATTATTTTGTTTGGCTTAAGCCTGCTTTTATGCGCGGGATTTGCGTTGCCAGTTGCGCGTGATTTAAATCCAAAGCAATCTCCGGACAGTGATACAGTAGATATTGTAGTAATTAAAAGAACTGTTAAACTTGATGCTGTAACAGTTTCAACTCCTGAATATAATAGTGTGCAGGATAAAGTACTAGTGAATAGTTTAGTCAGTGATTCTGTAGTGGCGCCAAGTTTAACTGGCGGTGCCAAAAGCCCGCAAAGACACAAAAGAGCAGCAATTACTGGCAATGGATGCTCCAGAGGAATGCGGTGGATTGCAAATCGATGTGTGACGTTGAAAAAGTAAGCTCCTTTAAAATTTTGTTTTACCAAATAACCTTTTATAAATGGTGGCTCACTCGTTTTGAAATTGTTAGTACATGGCTAAGTAGGGACCTAGTTTATTTCATTTTCATTTTTGAGTTTTCAAAATTATGATACGGGTCTCAGTATTATTAGAATTCTAATCATAACCTGATATAATTAATTAACATAAATATTGCATACTTTTTGATTTTGCATAAACTTTTATTGAAAATCTATTTCGATTTTGTTTCCTTTAATTTCAACCTAATTATTATTTAACTTAAATAGTAAGTAGAAGTTTAAATTGTCCCCACACTAATCAGAAATATTGTAGTTGTTCCACATACTCATTTACCTATTTAATTTTAACAGGTACAAGAAATTACTAGAGAACGAAGAGGACAAATAAATGCCATGTGACCTCTTGACCCTGCAACACCCACAACAACATACATCTCATCAGTTATATAATATTATTGATTTATTTAATTAGCTGGCTAATTAAATAAATGAGTATGGCTTACTTGGCACCCGCCAGGTAAGCCATACTCATACATTTAAAAATAGTTTAAAATATTTGAAAACTAAGCAAAAAAATATGGACTGTAGTATATGTTTTTATCATACATATGAGTTTAAAGCATTTAAGATTCTACAATTAGTATTTTAATTGAATTTACAGAACATTGACATAATTAATGTTTTATCTCTCTAAGTAATCTAGTATTTTTTTTATCGAATTACCTTAGTACTTATGTGTGGTCGAATAGTTAGTTCATTTGTAAATGAAAAATTTGCATATTTCGCTTGCCAGTGGGGTTGCTGTAAAGAATCGATTCTTTTTGCATTTTTCCACACAATCTATCTAGTCAGTCCTCGTAAAAGCAGTCAAATATTGGAGAACGTTTATTACTAAAGCGTCGTATTCATTGTAAACAAAAGTTGAGCAACATTGTCGCACAACATGTTTTCCTATTGCTTGAAACATATAGCACATAAACACTACTTGCAGTGCTGCCAGTTACATGAATCAAGTTCACCATGAATGTGAGGCTTATGGACATGTGCAATAGAGCAAATTGAGGCAACAACAGTGTCAAATTGTACATAAGTATGATGACTCATTTGACTCGAAGTCATTACTTTATTTTCTTTTAATTAAACTGTGAAAAAGTTTCGATTGTCTACACAAACTCCTTAGTGTGCATTGGCAAATCATTTCTCGGTTCTCACTACTGTGTTCCTAGCTCGTCTTATTCGCAAGTATTGAAGACATTGTACCAATTTTTTATGTTTATTTCGAGCTTGCTCCTCACTCTTTGCAACCCCGATGGTTCAATCTGATCACTCATATTATTCAACGGGATGGAGGCTCGTATTTGGAAACAAGCTTTTATATCCTGCATTCAAAATTGTAGTAGCAATGGATTTATGAAAAGTTTTAATTAATTTTGTTTTAGGGTATAATTCCGACTGAGACTCCAATCGCCCTCGAAATCATACCTTAAATATTGGTTGTCCTAAAATAAGTAGTGTTTTTATTTTCATTTTTAAAACTCGTAGATCTAATGGAATTATAATGTTGTCTACACGAGATAAATGATTGAGTTCAAATGCGTGCGTCCTTTTCGTTGAGAAAAATGTGAGATAATTTTGTAATATCATTGTTGCAAAGTGTCATAATTAGTGCAATCAATAATGCACGGATGAAAACAATTGTACACCAATGTTGATGCGTGTTTTATATTCTCTTTAATTGCTCAAAAATAACTTTGTGGTGCCACATCAAATAACAAAAAAATTATGTTTTTATTTTGTTTGTGCATTTTGTATAAAACAGTACGAAATAAATACTGAAAGTTGCTTACAATGCCGTCCTTATTTGCACTAAGATGAGATAAGAACACACGAACTGATTATTTCGATAAATGACGTGTGAATGACATAATTTATGTTAGTCTGATTAGTAGTAATAGATACTGTAATTTGTGAAACATTATAACGTCGTAATTTTCATGAATGAAGTACTGCGGATATATTCGAAATGAATACAAAAATTGTTCCCAGTGCTGGGACTCGATGATTGCGTGTCTGCGGGACTTCTTTTGTGGAAAGATCTCCTTTACTTTCTTATTTTTATTTTTAAGTAATATTGTTAATTTGAGACTGATAATTTATTGTTAAGTTTATTTATTAACTTTATTTTGATTATGTAGAAACGAAATAAAGAGTTGAGACTATTTTATATATTTTTTTCTTATACACTTTTTTGTTTTGAAAATGTGAAACTTATTTTTTTTAAACATCGCTTTTCTAAATATTGTTACATTTAATAAAATTACATGGGTAGTAGAGTCGATAAATTGTTTATTGTTGTGGTATTAACATAATTTTATTTATCAGTATTGAGTAATATTAATTATAACTGTGATAAATCTTACTATGTGAATATGTCCCTTTTGCTTAATAATTTGTTAAGATTATTATTTTTAGTTATATTTAGATTTGCAATTGACCAAAGTAACATTAAGGGCATTAGATTAAAACAATGTATTAAAGCATTTATTTATAGGATTAAAGTTTTTCTATGTTGTCATTTGTTTGTAAAAACATATAACCGAACTGATTTATGATTAATAAATTATTTATTGAACCATCGAAATGGACTTTTTCGTTATATTTTCTTTACCTAATAATTATGATCTTGACATAGCAGCTTTTGGATCAGTTTCAATCTCCACAGGGCCCTATATTATAATAATGACCCAGGAATACCAATATGGTGGACAATAAATTATTGGATGTGTTATATCATAACCGTTCGAAGTAATCGGGTTTACCATTCAAAGGTCCAGAGGAAACGAACACGAATGATGCAATATTGTTGCATCGAAACATTTGTTTGATAGATTGTTGTGCGATATTGTATGAATTACGCAATACGCAAATTCATGATTGATCACTAATGTATTCATTTTATTAACAAAATAACATCACGCCTGTATATCCCAAAAGGTTGTGCAGAGGTATGAATACTTGCATTTCGCAATCAATATTTGATGTAGGGGAGACAATATTGCCATCAATTATAATTAAATCTAGCTTCAAGGCAATTACTGAGAAATTCAGAATGGAAAACCCAATACCACTTTGCCCGAACTGAGGATCAAACGCTTAGCAGTCGTGCTTATTACCACTAGTCTAATGAGGCAATTAAAAGTATCTTTAAAGTATTTTTTGAAACTCTAAAAGACATTTGAAACAAATAATGACTGGTGCATGCATCCCATATATAAATATATTCTCTTTCCGGCTCCGGCACAGACGGAGATTCTTTACTGGATCACTGATGGACAGAGTCCGTAGTTGTTATAATGTAGGTACCCGTAGATGTGTTTTCTGTCGCGACCCACAAACAGGTTTATCTGAGGTCTAAGTATTTATGTTTTAGTGTATGAAATACCTTCAAACATAGGGCACTGAATGCCTAATCTCAGCGATGTGGTGGTGCATTTAGTGTGCCGTTCACAAAAAAGAGCGAAGAGAGTTGGACCGAGAGCACCGCCCAGAGGAAGTCCTAAGTTGATTGTTGGCTATCTACTTGAGTAATCATCTAGTTTTTAGTTGTTGCTGGGGATTTTTTTGATTGCTTATAAAGCAACCAAATGCGTTTCCTCGTATTCATATTTACTCTAGATTTACACAGGAGATTTGTCAATATTGTATCAATTGCCTTGGCTAGATCAATAAAAACTGCAATGGCGTGTTCACTTTATTTGGCACATTTAGTTAGAAAGAAGACGTTACGACAGGAGAAGTAGGTTAATGGTAGTAACTATAGTGGTGCTCTTGTTCGAAAGCGTTGTAACGAATAATTTTGTGTAATAATTAAGGTAGTACACAAAAATGCTTGGATCGGTCAAAAATAAAGCTAATACCTACTAAGTAAACATAATATCACCCTATATAACATTACAAAACACAAAACTCTATAAAATTATTGTTTTTATTCAATAAACACTAGTTATCTTCAAGAACCTGAAATTTACTGAAAATGCTATAATTCTAAGTGGGTTTTGAAGAAATAAAAGTGTTTGAATAGTTATTACTATACTGTATTCATTCTTTATTTCTTACTACAAAATAAAAATAATTAAACTTAACAATAAATTATCAGTCTAAAATAAGTTATCAATAACTAAAAATGATATTTAACGCTTTTCACAAAAGAAGTCCTGCGGACGCGGCGATTTACAGTATCTGTAATGTTCTCACGGCTGGAACTCAGACCGGGGTCTCCAACATTCTCGTGGCAGTATCCTTCTAAGTCTCTTTATCTCTCTCTTGTCTAGTAATTTCATATATTTCCGCGAGACTTCTTTTATGAGTACGACTATGCAAAGTTTCACAAAGCACACAATTAATTACGATTATTAGGTACAACTACTCAGACTAACAAAAATAATGTCATTCACACATCATCTATCGAAATAATCAGTTCATGTGTTCATAACTCATCTTAGTGCATATAAAGACGGCATTGAAATAAGTTTTAGTATTTCTTTCGTGCTGTTTTATACAAACTGCACAAATAAAAAATTATCCATTTCGTTTTGGACTTGACTTGCACCACTAGGTATTTTTTTAGTAGTTAAAGTGAATGTAAAAACCTACCATCATTGGTGCAAAATCGTTTTCATATGTGCATTATTAGATTGTAATAATTATAACACTTTGTAACAACAATACTTCAAAATTATCTCAAATATTTCTCAATGAAAAGGACGCACGTGTTTGAATTCACTCATTTATCTCGTGTACACAACATTATAGTTTCATTAGATCTACGAGTTTTAAAACCAAAAAATAATACAATTTAGGACAAATATATTTAAGGCACGATACCAAGGGCGTCTGGAGTCTTCGTCGGAATTATACCTTAAAACCATAAATTTAAACTATTCATAAATCCATTGCTACTACCATTTTGTATGCAGGATATAAAAGCTTGTTCCCAAATACGAGCCTCTATCCCGTTGAATAATATGAGTGATCAGATTGAACCATCGAGGTTGCAAAGAGTGAGAAGCAAGCACAAAATAAACATAAAAAATTAGCCCAATGTCTTCAATATTTGCGAATAGGACGAGCTAGGAACACACTAGTGAGAACCGAGAAATGACATGCCAATGTACAATGAAGAGTTTATACTATCTAAAAACCATCAAAACTTCTTCGAAGTTACTAAAATAAATATAATAAAAAGCATTTAGGTAGATACTTCGAGTTAAATAACACGTCATCATAACAATTTTGATTACTTATGTTGTATCTGATGATGTCTCATTTTGCTTGATTTTATGCCTATGAACTTGGATTCATGATGCTGGAATCATGTTATTGGCAGCAGTGCATGCAGTGCTTCTGTGTAACATTTTTCGAGTAAGATAAAACCGTCGTCCAACAATGTTGCGCAATTCTGTTGACTATGCATAGGCACGATACTTTAGTTATCAACATCCCCAAGTATAAAGCATTCGACCGCTTTGACGATGGCCAACGTGATTGAGATTCTATATAAAAGTTGAAGTTAAGGAGGAATACTTAATCGATTTTTTGTACAGCAACCCCACCAGCAATGGATGTATACAGACGAATAACAAATATGTATAAATATTTGTTGTTCGTTTATATACTTAAATTACTTATCTCTAAAGAATTAATCGATACTAATTTTCTAAATTACTGGGAGAGTTTTAACATTCCTAATGTCAATGTTAAATAAATTCACAAATACGTACAAACAATTATGGGATCCGGACACGAGTCCAGTTTACGAGGGCCTGCAAAGAGAGTAGAACCTCCAGGTAAAAATATTATTTCCGTAGTGTATTATTTTGTAAAAAAATCTCCTTGTAAACTATGGAGAAATGAGCTTAAAGGGAGCTGTCAACCTGATACTAGGCACAGCTTACTTCAAGCTGACTTCACTTACATTTTCTTTACTTAAATTACAATTCATTATGCTTTTATAGAGCACACCGCCTGGTCTAATAAATTACAAGTCGTTATGCAAATCTATGACTACAGCTTACCTGGTTTAGGAACTTATAAACATAGTAAGTAATTAGGAACTTTTCTCTTCTTCTTCTTCTTGTCTTTTATTGTTTTTCCATTTTTTATTTTTTTATTTTTCATTCTTTCTTTATTGTTATGAAATGTTGTTATGTTTTTATTTTGTTCGTCAGTGTCGAGCCTTGTTCGTATAGTATGCATTACTTATCGTTTTGATTGTCCCGTAACTGATTGTAACTGAAAAGTTAAGGTAAATAAATGTGTGGAATAACTGGAATATTTTCTGAACATTAATCGTTAATTTGTATAAACCGTTACGTTACAATTAAAAAAAATGTTTCAGCGTTATGTAAAAGTTATGAAAATAAAACAGAATGGCTAACGAAATAAAATTAGGTACACAAAGTTATAATTTCAAACAAACTGATAATACGGAGACCCGTTGATCGTTTGCCAATTGAGACAAAAGACTCAAAAAAACCTCTTCGTACCAACGCATTACGTAACTCAAATGCAATTGCTCAATTGTATTGCAAGCAATTGATCAATTCATTCAATCAATAAACATTCAATCAGAATAAAAAGTTCATGGATTGAATTTAATGATTAAAAATTACTAGCAAAATGTAACAAATGAACTTACTTTTTCAGCTTCACACATTGGTTTGAAATGCACCACATTTCTCTGGAGCATCCATTGCCAGTAATCGCCTCTTGGATCCGTCGGGAGCTTCTGATACCGGCAGTTAACATTCTTACTACTTCAGCATCACGGTGTAAACTTTGCACTTGTTTATTTTCAAGCTTATTTTCAACTTCAGGACTCAAAACTGTTGCAGCATCATGCTTAACAGTCCTTGTAATTACTTCAGTATCGTTTTCCAGAAACTGTACTGAATTGGAATCACGCGCAACTGACACCAAAACCCCAGCGTCAAAACCCAGGTTGAAGAAAAAAATATGCAGAATAGTAGTTGTCATTTTCAGGAGATCACTCCACTTTGACAGCTTACATAATAATGAAACTGTCTGGATCAAGCAGGCTTATATACGGTGGGAATTTCACTAATGTGCCTATTGATATTATGGTATTAATACTATACTGCGTCACTATATATATGTAAGTAACAAACATTTTATTTAACCACAATTACCTTCATTAAAACAATGAAAGTTTTCCCTAAATTTTTTAGATAGGTTCTTCCTGCCTAAACCATCTTAACTTTTATGATCAATTCAGCGGAATTAAATTCGATTATGAATACGCATTGCGCTCATTTGGAGAAACAACGACGTAAATGTAATTTTTCCAAATTGACTTGTCGATATATAATGTGCTCGAAAAAAATTTCAGAGGAGTAGAGGCGTGAAATATTTCATATGGTTTTGGGATTTATCAACATTTCAGAACGAGAGAGTAACAGATTCCAAAAAAAAAAGACTTTAAATCAGTGTCCTGGAAAATTTTAAGAGCAGTAGTTACGTCGATGTTTCTCCAAATGAGCGATTGCTTAATATATTGCGACAATGTTGCGCCGTAATTTCAAGTAAACAAATTTTAAAATTATGCAATTTTCGGATATTTGCCATTTTTATAAAATTGCCAATATACATCGTTATTATTTTGTTAAGTATTTAAACACAATACTACAGGTAAACATTTTTAAAAATGGAGTTTAAAAGTTGCTGTTAAATTCTGCAGACTATGTGACAATTCTGGCTCTCCGTTACTTTTCTCTGGATTCGACTGCTTAGAAAAAGGTACATAGGTACCTACCTATTTTAAGCGTAGCAATAGGGCTATATCAAAGTCATATCAATAGTAAGGTTAGTGAAATTCCCATTTCGGTAGTTTATGTCAAACTCGTACATTTTTGTCTTTTCCATCATCATTATGCTATCAGCGGAGCATATCATTTTCTCTGGGTCCTCAGGTTGCTTATTCTGTAAACTATGCTAACGAATCTGCTTCTTGATTTGACTCCTCAGAGATAGGTACTTTAAGCATAGCAAAACGGCTACTCAAAGCGATAACAATAGGAAGGTAGGTGAAATTCCCATTTCGCTATTCTGCGTCACTATGATATAAATAATAACCTTTTGTAGATGAATGTAGTAAAAAAATATTTTATCTCAATTATTTGCCGTAATTAAGACAGTGAAGTTTTTCCCAATATTTTTTTTGACTATTGTTTTAATTCCTGCCAAAATTAACTATAGATGTTTTGAATGAATAATTCAATTACAGAACAAAAATTAGAGAGTTTTATCATGTGAATATTAGTGTAGTGGTGTGTATGGCGATGTGTGTGTGTGTGTGTGTGTGATCTTCTTGTATGTTGTACTAGCTTCCACCTGCAGCATTGCCCACGTCGTATGTCAATAAAAACCCTATGTCCTTTCACGGGCTCCAAAGTATCCCTATACCAAATTTCATCAAAATCGGTTCAGCCGTTTCGGAGCTTAGTCGGAACAAACAGACAGACATCCAATAATTTAAAAAAATGTTTTTGAGTTCGTATAAAAGTACCGTATATACGTTGAATTTAGGAAAAAAAACCGGTTATTGTGACTTTACAAAGAGACACTTTAATTTTATTATATCAAGTATATCAAGTAAGCAAAGCTTAAAATTATGCAATTAAAGACAATTTTCCATTTCTATATATTACCAATGCGTCATTATTATTTTACAAACGAATAGTAATGCAATAAAAATATATATAATAAGAAAGAATAGATTTAACTCATCATCTTCCCGTGACCCAAGGGCTGGCTTTTACCTTGGCCAGAGGCTTAAACATTACCATACAACGTGGCAATGCCGCCAGTCTCTTGGGTACATTACCAGTCGACAGCGATGTGGAGGAAGTTTTCGACGCCATTTTTTGGTTTGTTAATAGTTTTAGTTAGGTTAGGTTAATAGTTTGTTAGTTAAGAAGTTTATCCAGTGTATATATTTTTGTCCTCTACATCAGGGATTCCCAAAGTGGTCGATATCGATCCCTTGGGGTCGATATCGGTTTCCCAGGGGTCGACATAAACGAAAACTGATTTTGGGGGTTAACGAGGTCTAAAAATCGATCCCTATTAATTAACACAAGTTCTTATTTAAAACTTTCAAGATACGTTCTAAGTTGTGTTACGTGTTACATCCATCACACTGAATTTTTTATTGTTTTTTTTGTGTTTTATCTTTACTTTGCGATTTTAATATTTATTTAAAAAAATAATGACATACTTAAGTATTTTTACGTAATTTGTATTAATAATTATTAACTACACTTGATATTTACAGAATTTTATATTTATTTATTTTGTTAAATTTTGATGAGAAAATGTTGTCAAGTTTACTCACTTAACCAACCACAAGGTTTTTAAATTTGTAAGTATTTTGTAACCACAGGAAAAAAACTAGAGATAGGATTTTTAAAGTAATTTGGCTATGGGGTTCTGAGGTATCAGTTCATTTTGGAAAAGGGGTCTCTGGCCCAAAATAGTTTGGGAATCCCTGCTCTACATGAACATTAAATTACATTCATTTTTTCATCACCAGATAAATATTTTCAACATAGATATTACTGCTGCTGCCACTGCAATTGCCTGCCATTGAACTCAGTCCTCAGCTGCTACCAGCCACCCTACGTAGATCATCACTCCGCTTACCTAACCTACGTTTGTTAATTCGCGTTTTATGATAAATGATAAATGATTTTATTTCTGTAAGTAGGTTTGTACAAACACTTTTACACGTCAATCATATTTTAAAACTAGATGAGGTCGGCGTTTCCTATCTGACTACTATGAGAAGAAAGGCCGAAACAAACTCAGAGGTCATAGTCTCTTTTAAAGTCCAGACATCATCTTTGTCAGATCATGTGAAGACCATGTAGATTTGAGTCTGAAATGGTAATTTTGAGGAATAAATACCACACAGAATGAGTGGACCTGTCCAGTCAGTGCACGCATTTGTCAGTAATCGTGCAGCTCAACTCAAAACTTAAGGAGCTCAACTTAACGGACATCTTCTCTACAGCATATGGCAGGAGGAGGGACAGGAGTTTCTTGCCTGTTAATAACCATAGAATGCCTACTACGCTTTGGAATGGGTAACTAGCGTCATCTTTCTGACTGACCGATTCCTTGACAATTCAAAAGTGACTGTAAGAAAAAAAAAAAAAACAGGTGTATTAACTATATCTTTACAAATAAATTAAATTTAAGTGTCTGTTTGTAATGTCGAAATAACAGCTATTTTCTTAATTCATAATATGATAATAAAACGGTACTCATTACAAAATACCATTTTTTTTAATGTTGTCTGTCTATGACTTTCTGTCTGTCAGTTTGTTCTGGCTAATCTCCGAAACTGCTGGACCGATTTTGACGGAACTTTCACTGGTAGATAGCTGATGTTATAAGAAGTAACACAGGCTACCTTTTGTCCTGATAGCATGACCTCGGCGGATAATTTCCGACATCCACACGGGCGAAGTCACGGTCAGCAGCTAGTTTGAAATAAATACTTTGAGTTTGAGTTTTCAGTTACAGTTAATACATGACCTGTGGCAACATCAGAGAACCTGGGCCAGTGGCAATCGCTTTTCAAAGCCTTTCGTTTTTCTACAACGATATTCAACAGGATTTACCTAAGCTTTTCGGTAGATTACGTCATTTTTGTCTATTCCATAGATGTAATTATACTGAATCTATGGTATATTCCGTCGTTATCACTGATACGAGTATTATGTCACTTAATGTAAGCCCTCAGGTTGCATAATCTGTAGACTATGCTGACAAACCTAGGTTTCTCTGCTTCTGGATTTGACAGCTCAGAGATAAGTACCAGGTCGTTTAAATAAAAGATATATTCAGTATGTAAAGCGTAATTGTTTAAATGAAGTCAAATTAATTTATAAAAGTTTTCATCATGATGCGGTCTGTCAACTCTTCAAACTGAGTCTCAATTATTTTTCATGTTCTAAACACGAAATAGTGTTTATCTTAAAATATTACGCCATCAAGTTATAAAATATTCAGGAAGGTTTCATAATAAAACCAAGCAGGCAAAAGGTTCTTTAAGTATAGCAAAAGAGCTATTTCAAGCCTTAACATTAGGTAAGTTAGCGAAAATCCCGTTTTACCTATCTGCGTCACTATAATTAAATAATATATAATATCCTATTATAGACGTGTTACAAAAAAAAAATTAACCACAATTTACCTCATTTAAAACAGTGTAAGTTTTCCGTAGTTCTTTTTTAATAATCCACTTTCTACCTAACACATCTGTTGATTCTTTTGCATCAACAATTCAGTTACATAGACAAGATTCTTGTTATTGTTTTAGCTATAATTCATACCATACAGCATGTATGATGCATGATGTCCATTCGCCAAAGGAGGAGTTTGCGCGCTTTGACTACACTTTTCTCCTTTCTCAACTCCCCGCCCCTCCTTCTTATCTTATGTCTCACTTTCAATATTTATGTTCCTCGCACGCTAAGAATCTGCGTTCTTCCAATAATCTTCTCCTACTCTGTCCTTCTCATACTTCTGATGTTGTTCATTCATCCTTTCGTATTCAGTCTATTCTTCTCTGGAATGTGCTTCCTCTTGATATCAGGACGGCCACCAGTCGGTATGCATTTAAGCAAAAATTGCAGAGTTATTTTCAAAATAAATAGTGTAGAGTCATCTCAATTACCTCTTTCCCTTTTTGTGTATATATATGGTATATATATAATGTAGGTATATATTATAGTAAATATGTATGTATGCGTATTATAAGTTTATAACATATTTAGGTATTTGTATACCTATTTTATTTATAATTAGTTATGTTTTTAATATTTTTTATTATTATTAACGCCTGTTAAGCAGAGCACCTGCCATCTTATCTCTACACCACCCTTGGTTGACTGGTAGAGAATGCCTAAGGCATTAAGTCCGCCTTTGTATGTTATTTTGTGCGAGAAGTTTAAATAAATAAATGTATCAGAAATGCGTAGTCATATTTAAGGGTGCGATACAGCCCACCAAAAACAACAACAACAACTGAACAACTTTCCCCATGGAAACAACATCTTAATCGCGAAAAAATAATCAATAGTTCCATACAAAACTTCAACATTTATTCGACCCAAATGTATCGACGCTCTTACAAACAGGCGCGACGCGACTCTAGTAGAACAATTTCTATGACAACTTCATGGAAATTGTTCTACAAGAGTCGCGTCGCAGCTGTCTGCGGGAGTCTTCATTCAGAATTATAGTAGTTCGTGAAATAAGCAGTTGTGACAGATAAACTGACAAAGTAGGGTCGTCCACGCCCTCACTGATTCGGAGTATGCTTTGACGTAAAAACAGTACGGACCTTGATGGCTCAGAAAGTCCTGAAACTTACTTTTGACAGTGTCGTTGATCTGGCGGACGTAAGCGTGGGGTCCTGGGTTCAATCTTCAGTTCGGGCAGTCTTATCGAGTTTTTACATTAGGAATTTCTCAGCAGCCCGGAGTCTAAATTTGTGCCCGGTCGATGGCAATACGCTCGCCCGGCATAACATGGGACTTAACATTATCTGGCGAAATTTGGGTGTACATACTATAGGCACACCTCTGCATATTCGTCGGGAAATTCAATGCGGGCGTGTAGTCATGCATTTTAGCACACTTTTGACAAAGCAAAATAGGCGAGTTGAATAATTCGCATTGCACAACTTATTATTAAAGAAATGTTTCGATGCAACAATATTTCATCATCTTTGTTTATTTTCTAGGGTTTAATAAAGAAAAACCTGATTACTGGGAATGCTTAATTATGACGTAACACACCTTATAAGGTTACCATACGCCATATAGGCTGTCCCATTGGTCTCATGGTCGCAAGCAAGACTGCTGATCGTAGGGTCCTGGGTTCAATTCCCAGGTCGGGAAAAGTGTTATTGGGTCTTTCCATAAGGAATTTCTTAGTAAGAGCCCGGAGTTTGGAGTTGGCGGTGAGATACACCCGTGTCTCGGAAAGCACGTTAAGCCGTTGGTCCTGCGCCCGATCTCTCTCTGGTCGTGTCAGATTACCGTCCCATCGGACTATGAGAGTGAGTGAAGAAAGAGTTCACCTGTGTCTGCGCACACACTTGTGCACTATAATATCTCTCGCGCCGAAAGCTAGTGTCCGCTGAGATTGATCGCCATGGTGGAAATTCAGTCTAGAGGACTATTATTATTAAACTAACTAAATTTCTACCTAGGACACACTGAATTTGTAACATAGCATAACATCACGCCTTGTTTCCTCGAAGGATTGGGCAGAGCTGCAGTAATAGTACACCCACATTTCGCCAGTTATGTTAAAGTCTCATGTAACAGGGAGCGAGACTATTGCCATCGCACGGGCACAAATCCAGACTCTGGGCTGCTACTGAGAAATTCCAGTTAGAAAAAACCCAATAACATTTTGCCCGACCTGGGATTCGAACCCAGGATCTCATGGTCAGCAGTAGCGTTTGCGACCACTCGACCAACAAGGCGATAAACACTGAATTTGTATGTACAGTCACCAAAAGAAATAGGTAACCAGGGTCGTCGATATAGTTGCAGTTTTGTAAGAAACAGATGAATGTTTTCGAATATAAGTTAATTTAATTAATAGAAAACAAAAAGGTAATTTATGAAATTAAATTTCATTCGAAAACATCCATCGGTTTCTTACTAAACTTCAACTATATCCGATGACCCTGGTTACTTATTATTACGTAACAGTCAGCCTTTGTGCTGCTGTAAAATATGTGTGTTTAGTTATAGGTAATTTGTATTCTTATTATTGATGAAAAAGTACCTACCTACGAGATAAATTAGAAAATTGTATATGGGAGCTACATCTGCCAACAGACTGCTTTACAGTTTGGCAGAAGTAATATTATTTTTGTAAAATAGTATTTCACCACAAATAAAAGCTTTTTTTTTTTAATCGCCTTTTTTGACTGTACTAATAAATCCAAGTACACCTTATATTATTGTAATTTCATGATTCTAATTCTCTTCTTCGTCAATCGGTCCCTCATTATTGAGGATCGTGGTCACTGGACCTCTTTGAGCGGACAATCTGCCTCCATCGACTACGGTCCAAAGTTGTCATCACCACCTGCTGAAATTTGCTTGAGGACATAGCTTCTTTTACTTGGTCAGACCATCGTGTTGGGGACTGGCCTCGTGCTCTCAAGATTATATTTAGGTAAAAGGAATCTTTTATAACATTTCTCGTTTGCACTAGCACTATGCGACAGCTTAAATGAATGCCTGTAAATTGGACTTTCAACACTCGACTGAAAGTTGGAAATCCAACAACGAGCTTTTACTTAGGCGCTCGTTAAGGTGTCGCCCAATGTCTGTAAAAACTGGCATACAACTAATAGGGAACAATATTAAGATTTAAAATAGTACTCGTATTGTGTACTAGCTTTTGCCTGCGGCTTCGCCCACGTGTATGTCGGAAATTATCCCATGGGAACGTACTACCGGGATAAAAAGTATCCTACATATTAATCCAGGTTATAAACTATCTGTGTTCCAAATTCCATCCAAATCCGTTTAGGAGTTTCCATCCATCCATCCTCACAAACTTTTACATTTATAATATTAGTAAGATTTATTTTATATTTTATTTGTTACTTACTTCCGCACACGACTGCGCCCGCGTTGATCTCGGAAATTATCCCACGGGAACTTGCTATCGACACAAAAGTAGCCTATGTCCTCCCCCAGAATGCCACCTAGCTCCTTGCCAAATTTTATCAAAATCTGTTCCGTGGTTTAGGCATGAAAAAGTAGGGTAGTATTTAAACGCAAATCAAAAAATATCCTTTTTCTATGCAATAAGATTCCGAATTCCCATCAAAATTACTGATTGCACAGCAAAATATTCAACTCAAAATATCACTAAACACACTACAATTTATTTTCACAGCGTACAGCGATTTTTCCTAAAGCAAAAGCTTTTTCATCAATTTATTTTCTATTCCCAACGAGTACCACATTTTTTTAATTGCGTTTTACCGAAATCTAGGGTAATCTAAATATAGGGTTAGGGTTAATAAGCTGGTCGACGGAGCCTTATATTAGTATCTTAGTATTTTCGGGAACATTTATTATGTTTTCGGAAACTTAGTTCATTCTGGTTGATTTGCTGTGCAGTCAGTATTTAATTTGCTGTGCAGTCAGTATTTAAATGATGGAAATAAATTGCTATGTGATTATTTATTTGATGTGCAATTAATAATATCCCGAAAAAGTATCATACAGTCATAGTTACTTTCGAATTTATAATATTAAGTATGGATTTTGTATCTCATTTCATGCTGCACCGGTTGACGTCATTGCGTCAAGATCGTCTGTTGTTGAATACCAGCGTTGTGGCTCTTTCTCGCATAGGGTCACAGCATTATCTTGAGCGATGGCCGTTTTGCGTTGATGTGACGCATATTTTCTTCAAATTTGTTCTTTTTTGTGTTTGTCGGCTTTTCTTTGCGTCATGTGTTTCCGCAAATAAACGTTTTTCCTTTCTTATTATAGACTGATTACACTATTCTCATGCTAACGTTTCAGTATCTCAGTACGGTCACCAAATCTGATAAGTAACCAAGGTCGTCGGATATAGTTGAAGTTTAGTTAGAAACCGATAGAAGTTTTCGAATGAAATTTAATTTGATTAATTACCTGTTTGTTTTCTATTAATTTAATTAAATTTTATTCGAAAATATTCATCGGTTCCTTACTAAAATTCAACTATATCGACAACCCTGGTTACTTATCTCTTTTGGTGACTGTACTTATCTCATGCAGAACAATGGTCGCCATTTTTGGGAAATACTCTCACTTAGATTTCGTACCTAATAAACCTGTACCTACTTGTCAGGATAAAACCAGTGGTTTTAATTAAAATTGGGAATTTCGCAAATCTTTTGCCTATTCTTGGTATGGCATTTGCGTCACTTATATTCTATGATATTATGTCAATGATGATAGGCAATTTTAACAACTGTTTCATTAAAACTACGAACGTTTTCCGCAATACGTTAAGATAATAGTACTTCTTACCTGTACTGACGTCATAGCTTCCCATTTTACGTTTGCTCACCTGCGGTTTCCGCCTAGGATCACGTGTAATTGTTGCCACTGACGTGCGTTCGTCTGTATCTAGGTAAAGTTGAACGCACGTTAGTGGTAACACTTTGACCTTGAGCAGTAGGCTTAGCACGAGCACCGTTTTGTCGACGGAAGAATAGACAAAAATGACTTTCCGTGAAGACAGTACGACGGCAGCAAAGCTGAAAGAGTCAACTGCACTTTTTACGAAATTCAGTAGTTGATTCACGTGTTTCTTTTATTTTGTTTCTCGAAAATGGTGTGTCCTATCGCAAAAATAATGAAAATTTCGACCCCTTTATGATGAATTATGAAATTATCCTTAAACCTCTAAAACTCAACATGTAGGTAATAAAAAACACATTTTCCATACAAAAAGTGAAAAATTCAATTTTTCAACTACATTTTTATACTTTGTGGCCGTCGAGTAAAATGTTTTCTAGTGTCTTTAGTATGGCGATTACAAAATCAAATTGTCTTCACTACCTTAGACAACTTTCTTCTGAAATAGTCTACATATAAAAGGACCTAGACAACGATCGGTAGAAACGAAAGACAAAATGACAGATTGTACAAGGATTTTTACGGTGCGATGTCAAAAATGGAGAAATAAAATGTCACTTTGTATAGAAATAGCTATGTCTATTCTTCCAAGAAATAGAAAGCGTCATGCTAAGCATGCTGGTCGTAGTAGTACAGAATCTCAATAGAATACGAAGCCAGCTTAGACTGCATTTTTACCTCTGACGTGCGGCGGATCTGTACTTACTCGTACTAATATTATACCTAATTACGAAAGTAGCTCTGTTTATCTGTTTGTCTATTCCTTTTTCATGCCTAATTTACTGACTGAACCGACCGTTATAAAATTTGACAGATAGGTAACCTGGAGAAGGACATTTAGACTACTTTTCATCGTAGATATTTCAATTAAAAATGATGAAATACAAAATATACACAGAGGAAATCGCCGGTAAAAGCTAGTTAGTAATAAGTACATTGGTTTTTAATTAATATTTCAGTTATGGCTTACCTATTGGGAAATTTTCGTTGAAATAACATGATGATTTCCGTCATTGCACAATAACATTTTGGGCTTTTTTCCATTTCAATAACTTGACAATTCATCATTATAATTTTGTTGGGTAATTTATTTTATTGGTAACCATGGTTTTTTTATATTTTAAAACAATTTCCCCCCTTTTTAATAAGCGCGGAGTTAAGCTACAACCCAAAAGAAAGACCACGACTCCTCCACATTTATTATGTGCACAGCCAAGATGTGGAACTCTCTGCCAGCGTCTTGGTTCCCTTCCACATTAAACTCGTCTGCCTTCAAAGCAAGAATGAACAGGCATATTCTGGGCACTCTCGTTCCATCATAGACTTCATCCATTGCTTTCCATCAGGCGTGGTCGAGGTCTCAAGCAGGCCCCTTGGCCAATAATAAAAAAGAAACACGTGTGGCACTCGGGGACTGCCGCGGTAAAGCTATTGCATGGCATTTTTTATCAACTTATGCAATCATAATTATTTATTTATTTTTTATTTATGCAGTATTTTTTTTCTTTGATATTAATTCAAGTACAGTCGTACCGTATACATACACGTTAAGCGAACGCTCGGCCAAGCTACATGGTAGGCGGAGTGGGGGGTGTTAGGTTTTATTTTCGTTACGGAATTTCTTGATTCGGTCGCCGCGCTCAAAGACTGCGATAAAAGCTATGCAATAGCTTAAAAACAACGAAAACGCTGTGACGACAAATTGAAGTAAAGATGCGGGTCGGATTGGATGAGACGAGCCAGAGACTGAGAACATTAATGGAGAAGATTGGGGTAGGTGAGAAAAAGAAAGGATGTAATTTGTGGTAGAATAAATAAGGCTTTTTTATTTTATTTTAAGTTACAACCGATTCTGATCGACAAAGTTTTTACCACACGGACTCTGTATGTTAATTATTACTGTACTATATACCCTCATTACAAAACACAAATTATTTTGTTTCTGTCACCCACATATTTGTTGTGACAACGACTTATGATTTTTCCATATTTTCCACTAATACTACTACTGTACGTACGGTCGAATTGTATCAAGTTTTAATTTAAAACAGTATTAAATTGTGAGTTTAGCATACAAAAGCTTATTGTTGTTAGTTTTTAGGGTTCCGTAACTCACAAAGAAGAAACGGAATCCTTATAGGAACACTTTGTTGTCCGTCTGTCTGTCTGTTAAGAACCTTTTTTCAGGAATGCGTGGAGGTATCAAGCTGAAATTCATATCAAACTAGAACAAACTAAGTAACCAAACTAACTAATCAAACTTTTAAGCCAACGCAATCAAAAGAAACAGCAATTTAAGCCGCATATTTTGAAACTCGCAACTACTCGCAAGGGAATCAAAACCTGAAGGATACTTCCAGTCGATCTAGAATCTTGAAATCTGCCATGAAACAATGTTTTATAGCACACATAAAATAAAAATTCCGAAAACATTAAATTTTTAGTTACATCACATGATAAGGTTAAAATTTAATACTTAATTAGTATTTTTGAACCAGATTTCTAAATAGTGACTAAAAAGCTTTTGTAAATAAATAACTTTGATAAAAGAACTTTTGCAAGGCTGCTGCAAGGCTAGTGTAGGTATTTCAGTTATATTATAAAATAAATGATATATGTCAATATAAAATAAAGGATTACTGAAACGATAAAGAGACCTTTATCATAAAGTTTATGCTCCTCCAGCTTTCCACATTGTAAGGTTATGGATTTCATTTAGCAATAAAAATACCAACTTAACTTTTACTTATATACCTACAGGTTTGTACGGAACCCTCGGTGCGCGAGTCCGACTCGCACTTGGCCGGTTTTTTTCAATATGCAGAGGACTTCCTTTGCATATTGAGAAACTTTGTTACACTTGTATCAATCATCCTAGCAATTTTGGCTACGTATGGTATGTGGTGAACTAACTTTCAAAAGTCAAGAAATTTCTCTGAACTGGTAAATCAGTGTTATAGTGATTACGTTGACTTCCTTGTGGCTCATCAAGACAAGGATTGAGCACCTTATATATATGCTCTATAACTAAACAACAGCCGGGTACAGTTACAGCAGCTTTAACTGACCACGGGTCATTTAATAAACACCTCTTTGTCATAGGAGTCACAGACAGTCCGCTGTGCAGGGCCTGCATGGAGGACGACGAAACAGCAGCTCATGTGCTTCTAAACTGCCCGGTGGTCGCCACGTACAGGGCAAAGTACTTTGGTAAACCAGGTACTCTAAATGAGATTGTCAGTAACACCAAAGCCTTGCTGGCCTTCCTGGAGGAGCTGGGGAGGATCGAATAATCGATTTTCCTACCCTTACGCAAAATACGCGCATTGACGTGGAGTTACGGACACCGGCCCGTTTTAACTTTAATTTTTTATTTTTTATAAATGGCATAAATATGGCATCAAAACATATGAAAATGTACGTTCTGCAATACGACCACTTCCTCGTAGTGCTAACGTACGTATACCTGCAATACCAAATCAGACAAATGACGCAGCAAATGATGCGATCGATGTACCTTCATGTAGTGCAATTGCAAAATGATCTCAGGGCAAATGGAGTCCTCTTTTATTGGCAGATTTTTCTTGGACGCTTGCAATTCTGTATTAATAAAACAATATAACTTACTAACTACTTAACGAATAATATAATTGATCATATTAAACAGCCCGTGCTTTTCCTCCTCTCTCCTACTTGATCTATGCTGTGCCCGACGGGGTCCATAATTATGACTAATATAATTATTTCCCTACCAACTGTATACAAGGTACGCAATAAAGAATTGAGAATTGAGAAAAAAAAGAGACCAGCATCAATTCAAATAATCTAAAAAATCATAATATTTAGTTTTAAAAACCACATTTTCAAGTTTAATTGCAAGTAAAGTTTCAGTATGTTTTATGAAAGAAATATAAAGTTTCAGTCACAAAAAAATATGGGTACTAATTTTTTTCTACACCTATTTTCGATCTTAGGAAGTAAAACTAAAGTAAAAAAAACTACAAATAGTTCAGTGTGACAAATTAAAAGTTAATTTTTGTTGATCAGTGTTACTTATACATTTTTCGCAGTTAAATATAGGCATAACTTTACTTCATGATTACTAATAAGAGCATTAAGTAGTAAGGTTAGTACGTATTAAGAAATGGGTAACAGTCAAAACCACTTAGGGCCCGTTGTTTGATACATAGTTAAACATGACCAATAGTCAATTTAACAATTAGTCACCTGACAATAGTTAAAGTGTAAATACTCTGTCTACGCATGGTTAACTTTAATAGCAAACTGTAGTTTTTTTAACTATAGTTAGCTTAACCATTTGTCAAACAACATACTTATGTAATTTTTAACAAACTGTTAGTTTAACTATCGCATTTTAACTATTAGTTTAGGCAGTTTTTTTTTTTTTTTTGGTTGGTATATCGTCAAATGACCTCTCCCGCTCTGGGCGGAGCGGAAGGGCGTGTCAGACTCTTACTGACTAAAACCCACCCGTGTTCCTTCAGTTGCCTGTGCGCCAGGGCCACGGTAACTCTTTTGAACAATCCGCGACCGCGGCAGGCATCGGCCCTATCGGACCCCGTCAATGGTGCTGGCATCTCTTTGAGGCGCGCGTGGAACACGACGCGCCATCGACCCGGGCCTGGTCCTTACCGGACGGCGAGCTGCCCATTGCTCGCCGTCCGCAAGCCCGCGCCTACGGAGGCCGGGAGTCGGCAATTGACTCCCGACGCCCAGGGTGTCTCCTCCTGCGGCGACTAGGGGCGCGAGGGCGAAGCGATTGCCTCTCCCTCACGCGCTCCGCCTCCTCCTCCACGAGCATTACTGCTTCGCAGAAGGAGGTGACGGCTTCCCATTCCCTCTCGCTCCGTACCATGGCCTAAACCATCGCCAGACGCGAGAGGTCGCCGCCGCCGATCGCCGCCACGAGGACACGGCGGTGCTCCGCCCAAGCCGGGCAGACCTCCACCGTATGCTCCACCGTGTCCTCCGGTCGATCCCCACAATGGTAACACCCGAGCGTTTCCTCCCGCCTTATTCGAAACAGTTACCTCCCGAAACAGCCATATCCGGTGAGGACCTGCGTCAGGCGAATTAGTATAAGGTGCATATTACGTAGGTATGTTAAAATAGACAATGTGCAGACGTCAATAAATAAATGAAAACACTGACCATACTAATGCTCGAGAGTATTTTAAAACTATCAAATACATCCTAAGACTTTAATTAAACAAACGATTTTTTTCGAACACCCTAAAAAGAAAAAGAAGAAAGAAAATATATTTATTTGCGGTAAACATGACGCAAAGAAAAACACACAAACACAAAAAATAACGAGTTGGGAGAAAATATGCGTCACATTCACGCAAAACGGCAATCGCTCAGCATAATGCTACGACCGTATGCGAGACAGAGCCCCAGCGCTGGTTTTGCAGGGACTTAAAAACATACACACACATATTCACACATAACACACGCATAACATAACACACACAAAACATAACACACACATTAACAATAACACACACAATCATATAACATACACATTTATATCTGTAATTTTTATGGTGTACATAATAAAGAGTATTCTATTCTATTCTATTCTATTCTTCATAAAGGTTACAGAATTACAAGTGTTACATATTGAATGTATAACAGAATCTAATTTGTAACACTTTTATATGTGTTTTTTTTAAGTGTTAACCCAAAACACTTACCGTAGTTTAGTTTAACCGTAATATATCTATAACAGATATGGAAGTGTTAACAGTTTTAATAACTGTAACAGGTAAAGGCGACGTTGCCAAACTTACTGTGTATTTATGGTTGATAAGCATTAGACAGCTGCAATCCAGTCGCCGTGTGTTATATCCGTGCAAAACACTTACTCGAAGTATTTAAAATATTCGGTGCAGAGGATCAATCAATCCTTTCTTTAAAAAAGAAACCTCGCCTGGATGAGGGTAACAACCATAATAAAATCAACTGCTTACCACTTCAACACGAAATTGTGCGTCTTGATTGGTCTTGATAGTTCCGATAGTCCCTATATCTTGATAGATTCGGAAGTATTTTCGGAGGATTATTCTCAATCAATCCTTTCTTTTAAGAAAAAGACCCGTCTGGATGTGGAGGAAGACCATCCTAAATCTGGTTACATATTCTAATATCTAAGCGTATTCTAACTATTTTCGAGATAACTGTAAACGGTTGATTCACATAATATGTTCATAACGCATATTGGTCGACTCAAGTACTTACTTACTCTTATGCTTACTTAATTTTGATTAAACTAAAATTAATCGCACTAACGAACGATTAATCTAACGATTTTTTAAGACATTCTATATTTCTACTATGTATGAAATATCTAATGGACGACTCGCCTACAGTTTATCAAGGCTAATTATTTTCCAGGCGAACAACAACTTAAAGGGCGACTACCTATTTGCTACTAAAAAAATAACTTTGCAGCGATTAAATATTTTAGTAATAAATATATTAGATGAGCTTCAAAATGCAAGGAATTAAAAAAAAACTAAATAATGGTTGCTATTTTAAGGTAGCGAACATATTAAACAGGGCCAATTGAAATCATAGGCGAGGTACTATAAATAATGACATGACGACTAATATTAACAGTGGGATACGATGCAAGAGCGAGTGAAGCGACATCGGAGCTTGGGGCACCCAAACTCGGACAGGTTAGGTTAGAAAGGGATGGCGGGGTCTTGTAGACCCCGCCATCTCCTTCGTAGTTATTTTTTTTAAACCACCCCGAAGTAGGATCCCCGCAGGGCTCCGTTGACTACGCTTTATTATTATTGCCATTTAGAAATAGGAGGCCTCACCAAAACAAAAACTCGATGCCAGTTTAAATTAAAACAAAGCTAATAACTGATTATTAAGCTGCTACTTTCTACTTAAAATTATCCTTTGCTGTAGCTGCCAACCTACTATTTTTGCTACTGGCTTAAATTATTTATTAATCCCAAATTCAGATTAATTTGTCGCCGCGTTAAATACATGCCGTTTATTAATACTGTGCACTGGATTGATTTCCAAATTCGTGGGCAGTTACAATGTCAATGTCATTACACATTACGTGTTCACATTTTAAGTTAATACTATTATAACCTCATCTAACCCAAATGATTCACCAACGATAGAGGGAATTTAGCGCTCGGCGGCCGCTACTGCGGCACGCTCGCTTCGCTCGGTCGCCTTCGCGCGTTAATGGTCACTGTTCTAACCTAACCTAACGTAACCCAAATGATAAAAAATATTGACTCCATATAAATCAACAGTAGATGAATCGTCCGTTACTTTAATCAACCTTAGGTTAATTAATTGTACTTGAATAAATCGTAGGTGAATTCTCCTTTATGGAGTTCGTTCGTTAGTTATTACAAAAATCTGTGAAACGATCTTTCGGTATTTTAAACAGTAGGTATTTGACCGTAGTTATCTCGAAAATAGTTAAAATACGCTTAGATATTATAATATGGAACCCCTAAACCTAGATACTTACCACTTCAACAAGAAGTTGTGCGTCTTGGCAGGCCCACATTATTTGAAGATGATACAGAATAAATCAAAAAACAAAGAAATAATTCTGATTCGGAGACGAAAAGTTCGACTGCAGAGAAGTGTGGAGGAAAATGTTCGGAGTGTCCGTTGCATAGTGACGGTTTAGTTGAACCAATGGATTCAAAAAACAAGCATTTTGGTGAATTCATTGCACAGGAGCTTCAACATGTAGGTACCTAAAACCGTGCATGCGTACTTATGCTTACTCACACGTAATAAAGACAGTAACACCAACTGAAATTTAAACATATTGAAATGTTCAACGAGTAAAGCATAAAAAGATAGGTACTAACTTATATATAATTTTTTATTTGTAATTTGTCGTAGTCACAGCAGTAAAAATAAAACACTGTTTTTAATCATTACGATTTATATTATAAAGACACTAATTTTAATAACTGACTAAGATGTATGTTCTATCAATCAAATAAAATTGTGAGTTTCTTGATTACTTATATTATTTTGGTGAATCAGTCCCTGCCCTGTTATCTTTATAATAAAGTATAACACTCCGCACTCGACCTTAGCACCACTCTTTACAGTCTATAGTTTAAATAATGAGATCAGATTTCAATCACTTTGGTAACAAAAATTGTTTGTGTGTAAATAAAATTGATAGTTTGCTAACAGGGGGACAGATCAAACTTTTATCAGATCTGTCCCTCTAAGGGGACAAAGCAGGGTGACAGATCGGAATAATTCCGTTATTGTAGCAAGAAAGTGACTTGAGACGAAAAAACCGGCCAAGTGCGAGTCGGACTCGCGCATGAAGGGTTCCGTACCATTATCTACAAAAACGGCAAAAAAATCATGTCTTTTGTATGGGAGCCCCCTTAAATATTAATTTTTTTCTGTTTTTTAGTATTTGTTGTTATAGCTGCAATAGAAATACATCATCTGTGAAAATTTCAACTGTCTAACTATCACGGTTCATGATATACACCCTGGTGACAGATGGACGGACAGCGGAGTCTTATTAATAGGGACCCGTTTTACCCTTAGGGTACGGAACCCTAAAAATGGAGCGTGCGCGATCGAAAGTAGGATCGGAACCGAACAATAATGTTGAGTGGCCTCGCCGTCGCGCCGTGCGTTGTTGCCGTACCGTGCAATTATACCTAAAACCATGATAAAACTACTTATTTCTGTTACACATATTAACACTTATAAAAGGTCACACTTTGATTCTGTAACACTATTGTATCTGTTACATTTATAAGTATTTTTATTTTAAAACAGTTTTGAAAAACAATGTTAAAAACACTTAGGACGGTTACAGTTTAAGTCCCTGGTTTTCAGCGATAGCCGGCGCTGACGTGATGACGTCAACCAGTGCAACATACGAAAATTAAAAATAAACATTAAAATAAATACACTATACGTAGTTCAAAATGTATATTAACATAATATTTATAAAGTGGTAAAAATGCGGGTAACGACTCATGCGCCGCCGGGTTTTAATAATTTGTGTGCGCAGCTGTCATAAAACTATAGGTTTGACATTTTGACTTATTGATTAAGTAATAAATATTATAAAACATGGCGCATTATGTAATGAACGTTATGATGGAATTTTATTAAACACCAAAGGATGTATTTGTTTGTGTGTTTTGTTCTAAATATTGGTGTTGGACCGACTATGGGTTTTTGTCAAACTTTGACTAGCTATATTGACTAAACCATTAGGTATATTTGATTGAATTTTCGTATATAACCTGGGAATGTCGCGGTCGTTAGATATATGAAGTTTAATTTACTGTCGTATTGTCATCTCCACCTTCTATACTTATCATCCGTCTGTTGCCGTCCATTGCTGATGTCTCCGACCGATAATAACTGGCTCCCCATATAGTCGCCAGTATCGATGCCGATATTACCTACATGTCCCTTAGTATAAAATAATAATATTTTTTATGTTTTAAGATAAGATAAGATAAGATAAAAAATTATTTGCCCAAACATGTGTATACATACAATAATAAAAAGTGCATGCAGGATAACATAATGAAAAATTGGTTCAGACATGTTTGCCATACTACGGCGTGAAAATGTTTAGAATTACAAGTGATTTTCTTAATAATTATATCCTTCAGTCCAAAAAAAGGCAATTTTAACAAAAAATATACATTGCAAGAATAAAAGAATTAAATAAAACAAAATTTAATCTATGACTGCAAAATTTGCAACTAGTAGGTAATAAATGTCAAAAGTATAAAAAAAAAAAAAGTTGAAATCATAATTAAAAATAAAGAGGAATTAATAATTCATGTCAAAGTATACAGTCATGTCAAAAGTAATTAATAAAATCATAATTGAATCTATAATAATCATAATTTATAAAGTCTTTCAGAGTCAAATTATTTAAAAAATTGTTATGATTATTTATATAATAAAACATAGAGAACAATAGATATGTAAAATATTATCAAAATTTCTCATCTAAAAACTCATTCAAATTATCTTAGCCTTATCTATAAGCCT
The DNA here is from genome assembly GCA_917490735.1 of Dryobotodes eremita. Taxonomy (NCBI): domain Eukaryota; kingdom Metazoa; phylum Arthropoda; class Insecta; order Lepidoptera; family Noctuidae; genus Dryobotodes; species Dryobotodes eremita. The sequence goes on from OU823254.1 coordinate 18,828,325, forward strand.
TATGTGCTAGAAAATTATTAACTCTCTTTTTGAACACTGCATCATTTAACTGCTTCCAGTCTTTTGGAAGTTTATTGTAAATTTTCGGAGCCATGCAAAAGACACTTTTGCGCATAAGTGCCGTTCTATATTGTTGTAGGCAAATTTGGGTACTGTCACGTCTATTACGAGGGAATCGATCTGCCATGCGAGAAAATAGGAGAGGGTTGGATCTTACGAACATCGCATTTTCTAATATGTAAAGTGAAGGTAGGGTCAAGATTTTGTATTTTTGAAAATAAGGTTTGCAACTCTGAGTGGTTTCAAGTTGGAACATCGACCTAATACAACGCTTTTGAGTTTTAAATATAAGTTCCCGGTCAGTCGAGTTACCCCAAAAAATTACGCCGTACCTTAGAATGGACTCCACCAAACCGTAGTATGCGGTGAGTAAAGCATCTATACTAATTACCGCTGCCAGTTTGTAAAGAGCATATGCTGAGGTACTTATTTTCTTACTGATAGTCTGTATATGTGCCTTCCAATTTAATGGGATATTATTAATTGCACATCAAATAAATAATCACATAGCAATTTATTTCCATCATTTAAATACTGACTGCACAGCAAATTAAATACTGACTGCACAGCAAATCAACCAGAATTAACTAAGTTTCCGAAAACATAATAAATGTTCCCGAAAATACTAACCCTAGATGGTCGACGTCAGTGGCATCCCGAGGTTCGGTTGGTTAGGTTCCTTTAAACCCTTTAGACAGAAATAGGAGCCCCGCGAAGCGGGGCTCCGTCGACCAGCTTATTAATCCTAACCCTATATTTAGATTACCATAGATTTCGGTAAAACGCAATTTAAAAAATGTGGTACTCGTTGGGAATAGAAAATAAATTGATGAAAAAGCTTTTGCTTTAGGAAAAATCGCTGTACGCTGCGAAAATAAATTGTAGTGTGTTTAGTGATATTTTGAGTTGAATATTTTGCTGTGCAATCAGTAATTTTGATGGGAATTCGGAATCTTATTGCATAGAAAAAGGATATTTTTTGATTTGCGTTTAATACTACCCCAATTTAATTTCTTGTCAATAATAAGTCCTAAAAATTTTGTTGTATGAACTTCGTCAATGTTATTATTATTATAGTTTATATTTAGATTATTAATTAATGTCAAGGAGCGCTGATTAAAGTGCATGATTTTAGTCTTATTTATATTTATTTTTAAATTATTATTATTTAACCATTCTATAATTGCAATTAGTGAGTTATCAATGTCAGATTTATATGTGTCTCGGTTCTTACACGCGATTGTCACTACACTGTCATCAGCAAAAAGGCTCATAGGTTGTTCTGTGGACTTAGGCAAGTCATTAATATATAATGTAAACAAAGGAGGTCCCAGGACACTTCCCTGTGGAACACCGTACCTAATTTCACGTTCTTGTGACCGATGTGACTCTTCTCGTTTTGTAGTTATATTTACCCTACTGACTTCCGTTATTTGCTTTCTGTTTTGAAGATATGACTCAAATAGTTTTAGTATATTACCTCTAATGCCATACGCTTCGAGTTTCTTAAGTAAAATATTGTGCTGAACATAATCAAACGCCTGAGTCATATCGCAGAATATACTGCACACCGGTTTATGTTGATCCATATTCGTCATCACTGTATATAAAAAATCATAAATTGCCATATTAATCGTTTTTTTTCCCTGAAACCTTTTTGTTCATTGCAAAGGATTTTATTGTGTTCTAAATACGAGTTGAGTTGTTTATAAATAAATTTCTCAAAAATTTTGGAAATTACTGGAATGAGCGATATCGGTCTATAATTCATCATCAACTCTTTATCGTCTTTCTTAAATAGCGGTTTTACTATTGAAGTCTTTAGTGCGCTTGGGAATATGCCAGCACTAATACTTAAATTAATTATGTGACTTAAAGGAGAACTAATAACGCCCGCTACCGCTTTGAGTACTTTTGTGGAAATTTCATCGTAGCCTACACTATTTGTATTTTTGAGTGTTGATATTATTTTTATTATGTCATATGGTGAACTAGGTCCCATAAACATAGAATCTCTTGTATTTAAAATATTTTGTGTTACTGTAGTTCCAGCATTTACAATGGGTTGAATTTTGTCGATGAAATAATAAATGTTTTACCAAAAGAATAACAAGCTTACAAAAAAAATTACACTAGTACTTATTTTCTATGAATCTAAAAGATTAGTTACCCCATTGGTAACTCAATGCACCATAATAAATTCAGATTGTTACGAAACCGATTCACCCGGGGTTATTACGTAACACACTAAGAGTAGGAATGGGTTTCATTTTGACAGTTCAACAACATTCATTGCGTTATTTACGTTGTTGAGCAGACAAATTATTCGAACTTAAGAAACAATGGATTAGCAATAGGGTTCAAAATGATTCAGATTGTGATAGATAGTTTCATTTTGACAGTTCAACAACATTCATTACGTTATTTACGTTGTTGAGCAGACAAATTATTCGAACTTAAGAAACAATGGATTAGCAATAGGGTTCAAAATGATTCAGATTGTGATAGATAGTTTCATTTTGACAGTTCAACAACATTCATTGCGTTATTTACGTTGTTGAGCAGACAAATTATTCGAACTTAAGATGCAGTGGATTAGCAATAGGCTTCCAAATGATTCAGATTGTGATAGATAGTGTGTTACGTAATTAGGGTACTGGTTATAAACTGTATTACGGTGGGTCAGTTTTCCTCTTTCTCAGTTTACAATATTATTATAAGCTGAATTGAGAGAAAATAATTATATAATCTCTCTTTCCAAATAATACTAAGCAGAACTATAGGTATAAATCGTTTATTCCTTATTAAATAGACGATGTAAAAAGACCCAGAAAAAAAAACCATTACGAAGTCGTCATACAAGCATTCTCGCAATAGGAGAATGATTTCAGAAAAGTTAATTGATGTACCTAAGGGTTAGAATAGAATAAAATAGAATAATATTTACTTGCTTATAAACATGGTATAAAAAGATGGTGATATATCCTACTAACGATACCTTTGGGTAGAAAGGTCGTATAAACCAAAACCCGACTTTTCAGGAGAGCAGAAAATCTATTTTTTGTTTACATGAAAATTCATAACTTTTTTGTTTTTGAAGTTATAAAAAAATGATCTATGAGAAAGGTTCTTACAATTTGCAAATGAAAAAGGTTAAATCATCAAAACCTATCTATCTTCTTTAGTTTTAAAGTTAGCTTGGATTTACGTCTAAGAAAAAAATAATTCTTGGTTAATACACCCCATGAAAATGTACTTTGAAAAAAATGTATAGGTCGTATATCCATTTTTGGTAAGCTTATGGTCACATTTACTGTCGTAAAAAACCATGTAATGTAGTTTTTTTGTATTAAAAACTATTTATAATCATAGATCAACTGAATTCGGACTAATAAAGAATCCTGTTAATCTCAGAATTAGTAGGAACTCAATTATTATTATTCTAATACCCAATAATGGTCGATTCCAATAAAATAAAACTACCTGAAATACGAAATCAACAACTGTTTTTCGTTGAAATGTTCCTGAAGAGAATTTTTGTCACTTTCACTAAGATCTTTGTTATTTTCTGCTTTGACACATAGTATACACTTATCCTTTTTAGGAACATGGAATAATATATCATACTCATTTTGAAATATACTTCTGAATAGAGATTCACTTACAAATTCATTATTTGAACTTGGACATTCTTTTAAATACAGTCTATAAAGATTAGATACGTTTTTTAATTCTTTTGGAAGGTAAACTCTATTTGTTCTCTTTCTATTATAGTGAGATGGGACGGCAGGGAATTTTTCAATAAACTGTTTAACTTGCGTCTTTGCAAAGTCGGAATACTTATTTGAAGTGTTCCTTTGGCGACGGTCTTTTTGAGCCACTTCATTCGCAGAGTTATTTAGAGTACACAACAAAAACTTTTGAGTTATATCTAAGGTGCTGATCAGAAACTTTTGGCATACTTTTTGGTGGTCATCACCGTTATTGACGTAATACTCATAAATAAGTAAGGGTTCTTCTGCTTAAACTTGAATCAGTTCTTTTTCTTGCACAAGGCACAACGTGTGAACTTCGTACCAACCAATCCTTTCGACGTTGCGAGTCCAAATTCCAGTAGAAATTGAATAAAGTAGCTCGTCTCTCCTCCGTTATATTGTAGCAACCTCTTTTGCATTTGTTGGGATTACAAGGGTTACTTTGCATCTTCATCTCCTGTACAACCTTTCCTTTTTCAGTTTCATATTCTTTTCCCTTTTCCTTTTTAATTTTTCCTAACTTTCTTTTGTTGACTTTTAATATTTTTTTTCTTTTAATTAAATCTGTTTCTTGTTTTTTAAATTTCTTCAACATTTTTTTTTTAGTCTTAGAAGTCACTTCACTTGATCACTTGATCCACTTGTATTTTCTTGAGCCCAGTCGTCTGAACTCCCTGCAGAATAGTCACCAGTATCGTCGTCATCAGACAAGAAATCTAAAATATTTTTATGCATGGCACGTACTGGACGCTTTTTAGCTTTTTTAGCAGACAAACATGGACTTGCAGCGTTAGCGTTCTTTATCGAAGAAGTATCAGTTTACAGGTTAGTTTGTATCTGCAGAAGGTGAAACAGGGTCTGCAGCGGCATTGTGACCTGAAGTACTTGCAACGTTAAGGACGTTATTTGCATCAAGAGCGGGTAAAACGGGATCAGTTTTGTTCATCGAACTTAGGTCAGTATTAATGTCAACTGTAGGAGATAACCCTGAACTTGCACCATCAACATTGTACAAAGAAGTATCCAGGTGAGTATCTAGATAACCTGGAGTAGACAAATCTAGGTCTGCAGCATCAACATCGTATGTCAAAGGTGTCGCAACGTTATGGTCAGATACCATTACTGGAGCTAGTGTATTTGGTTTTGTGTCGCTGACAACGTACATCGAAGGTATAACGGCATTAAGGTCAGTATCGACATCCACTGGAGCATTGTTTTTATTAACATTGCTCGTGGATAAGGTGACATTTTTATCCGGGGAATTATTTACAATAGCTAAAGAAGATGAAGATAATACATTTTCTTTGTTACGTTTTGTACTTGACTTTTTAATAATTATGTTTGAAATTAGGTTAATTTTTTATTTGTGTCAGCTTTTACAGGACTATTAATCGGTATAGCATTGTTATCATAACAAGGATGGGATAGTGAAGACGTATTCACAGACGTACTAAAAGTATTGTCACTATTACTGGTGGTTGAATCCATAATTATTGTATGTGGTTTCTTGGCACGTTTTGCAGGTCGTTCAGAGTCACTGTCTTCTATAACGTCAGTATCCGATAAAATACTCTGTTGTGAATGTTGTGATATATTGTGTGGCATATTAACTGCGGGCTCTACTTGTTGGGTTGAACTGAAAATAAGAAATAAAGTCACAGACAATAGGTATAGGAAAATAGCTTAGATAAAAGTTACGGTTACTATAAAGGTTTAAATCATTTTGCAATACAATTTTTCGTGTCGAGTCCTTATAAATATTTATTGTATCATTTTAAATTAAGCTTAAGTAAAATTAAAACACTATCTATGTGGCTACATTTTAAAATTCTTTTCGTTATATTCACCGCAGAACCAAAATGTTATGCCATATAATATTGAACCTTATTTTTATAACAATACGCGTTGTTTTAAGATGTGCTCGGGCTACAATTTTATTTTGCGATTAAAGGGCTTTTAAGCCATCCCTTAAAAAAACGTGAGTTGTAAATGCAGGTCTAATATTAGTAGCATGTCGTTTGAGGGAATAAAAGAAAATATTTTAAGCGAAGAAGGTCGTAAAAACCATTTCGTCAAGATGACGAAGATTGTTTATAATTTTTGTTACTTCGTACTTGCTAGTCTATTATAAAGTATCATAGCTTGAAGGGTGTATATACCATTTCCTATAAAATTGTTGAGTCGTTAATGCGGATCCAGCAAACGTTACATGTCAAATTGAAGGAATGAAAGAAAATTATTATTTTAAACGCAAGGAAGTGTAAACAAACTGCAAACGATCAAGACCTTTTTAAATCAATACTAGATCGTATATCTTAGTCCATTATAAATAATAGGTATCAATAGCAAAGGTAAATTATCAATTAGGTACTGTAAGTTTACATTTTAAATCTATACTAAGTCATAATTCATTATTTACCTATTGATAATCCGAATTCATCTACAATTATTGTTACCAAATAAGCTAACAGTGTTAAATTAAGTGTGTAGGTACTCACGTTTTCACAGGTTTTAACCGTCGACTTTCGTACATTGCACTAAGCACTTGCCTCCGCCGAAGTAAAGCTTCCAGTGTTCCATTTTTAGTGTCTCCCTCCATTTTACAGAGTTATTTAGTCACTACTTATTATTCATTTGTTGTAATAACAATAAAACTTGCAAACGAAACTTGTGACGAAACGCTCAGTGCGCGAACTCGCATCCAAGGAAACAAATGCGCACAGATATGTCTAACCCGCTCGCTCTTCTGCTTGTCCTGTGTGTCCTGCAGCCTTGTGTGTTGGTCGTAAAGTGCTTCTTGCAATGAACATGGTTTATACACCAACGTCACGAACTGCCTTTGGATTTACGACGTCGAATTTAAACTATGTTTAGGTAATGCATTTAACACGTTAGGGCGTATAAACCATTTACAATTAACGACTATTTTTACGCCCTAAGTTAATATAAATTATGGTCATTACATCATAACAAAACTACAAAAAAAAAAACATTCGGCTTATACATTGAAAATTTACCTTTTTTAAGAGGCTATGACCGAAAATTTCTGAGTCGTATTAACCATTTTTGTGCGAATTTCTGCATTTCGTATATACAGATCGATAGAGAAAAAATATCTGAGAAAAATGGTTTATATAACTCAATTTGGCCAAAATGGTTTATACGACCTTTCTACCCAAAGGTATCGATATTAAAATGTGAAAGTGTGGATGTTTGGATGTTTGTTACTCAATCACGCTAAAACGGCTGAACGGATTTGGATTAAATTTGGCACATGGGTAGACTATGACCTGGATTAGGACATGAATACTTTTTATCCCGATATTCCCACGGGATCGAGATTTCTGCGGGTGAAACCGCGGGGCGCAGCTAGTAAAAAATAAAAAGAGCATACATGTTTTTGCTTAACAGTGATAAGCGTACAAATTTTTACAGCATAATTATTTAACATTTATTTTCAAAGAAGTCTTTGATACTATAAAAACTATGACTACACAACCATTCATGTAATTTGTTTTTGAATAATCTCATATTTAGTATCTTGAGATTACTTGGTATCTTATTATATATACGTACACACATAGATATACAACTTTTATTATATTTAGCTAGTCTTGGAGGGATATCCAGTACGAGCCTGTGGGGGTCTCGTCGGTTACGAGGATATAAGTCATCTGCAGTATCTACTAAATAATTCCTTATGGTTCCTCACAAACATACATGTTTCGTATATGTAAAGAGACGGTAGTGGCAACAGGCCAAGCTTTTTAAGGTAAGTGAGGTTGCCTCCTTATCTCAAAATTTTATTAAACAATACAATGATTGGCCCGATAGCCAATCATATGAATTAGACATTTACAACACTACCCTGTTAAACCAAAAGTTGATAATGTTTGGGATCCCACCAAAGTAATATCATACTTAACTTATTATTTTCTAAATGATACCTTACATTTATAAATTTTTACTAAAAAGTTGGTCATGTTAATGGCAATAGCTACAGGATAACGCGTCCAAACTTTTTTTTGTATTAAAGAAAATAGTCTAAAGGTTGGAAACAAGGATGTTATTATAATTATTAGAGAAATCTGGAAGACTTTATGCCCATGTAAAAGTTCTGTTAGACAGGAGTTACCATTCTTACACAATAGGCCAGAAAGTAAAGCGCCTGCCTGGGTTCGAACCCACGACCTACAAATCGTACTTCGGGGCCGATACCACTGGGCCACCACTGCTCTCAAACCGGCATGTCCTAGAACCAAAAATTCTAAGACATGTGACATCTACCAATCCGCACTGGGCCCGCGTGGTAGATTACAGCCCATTCCCTCTCAAAGAGCCAGTGTCCCAGCAGTGGGAACATTATAGGCTGATTATGGAGGCCAGAAAGGAACAATCAGACAAATAGATAAATCTTTAACAATACCATTCCCTGCTTCTAAAAACCTTTTAAACCTCAAACTAAAAGCAAGTGATTCAAGCAAGTAACGCAAGCCTCTTGTATTGATACATCTGTGTTTTCTGCACATTCTACTCGACATGCATTTTCATCAAAAGCACATAGTCAGGGATTGACAATAGATAGCATACTGACAACAGTAGAGTGGTCATCAGTGATGACCACTCTACTGTTTTCAGTAGCGAATGTGGTCTGTGATGACTCATCGCAGACCACATTCGCTAATCATTATAATATATTCATAATAGAAGCTACTGTCCAAAATGATTATGCTAAGGTAGTTGCAATGATTCACTTTAAGTTTATAATTATTAATTTTGTAATGATAATGGTTTCAGTTCCATAGTTTTGGGTTTTATTTTTAACTAGCTTCTGCCCGCAGCTTCGCCTGCGTATATGCCGGAATTTGTCCCATGGGAACGTGCTACCGGGACAAAAAGTAGCTTATGTGCTTTCCCAGGATGCCAAATATCACCTTGCCAAATTTTATCAAAATCCGTTTAGTGGTTTAGGCGTGAAAAGGTAACATACAGACAAAGTTACTTTCGAATTTATAATATTAGTATGGATAAGGAAATCGATTACCTTGTTACTATCGTTCCTGAATACTTCCGCACGCGTAGCATGACCATTATAGAAAAGGCTTTTGTCGACGGAAGAATAGACAAAAATGACGTTCCGTGAAGACAGTACGACGGCAGCAAAATAGAAAGAGTCAACTGCACTTTCTACGAAATTCTGTAGTTTATTCACGTTTTTCCTTTATTTTGCTTATATCTCGAAAATGGTGTGTCCTACCGCAAAAAATATGAAAATGTCGACCTCCTTGATCCCTTAAACTCCTAAAACTAAACATGTAGGTAATAATTTTTCACATTTTCCATACAAAAAGTGAAAAATTCCATTTTTCCATTCCATTTTTATACTTTCTGGCCTTCGAGTAAAAAGTTTTCTACTGTCTTTAGCATGGCGATTACAAAATCAAATTGTCTTCACTACCTTAGACAACTGTCAGTTGTCAATGTGATTTTGACGTTTGGGATAGAAAACTTTCTTCTGAAATAGTCTACATATAAAAGGACCTAGACAACGATTGGTAAAAACGAAAGACAAAATGACGGATTCTAGAAGGATTTTTACGGTGCGAGGTCAAAAATGGAGAAACGAAATGTCACTTAGTATAGAAATAGCTATGTGTTGCTTTCCAAGAAATAGAAAGCGTCATGCTATGCCTGCAGGTATAGAATATTCTTAACATGTGATTCTATATACATATGGGTCTATAAACAAGTGTTTATTCTACCTCGGACTAGTTACTTCATATAATCAGGATAGAACTTCACTTACAGGTAAGTTCGTTTAATCCTATCATTAGACTTATTTTAAATAACTTACGCCATCTATGTTGTAATAAGGAATCTACGGCCACAAATTGGTTAGGTTTTATTTATTTGATCATCTACCTTAACTTGTTCTACTCGGACTAATTACTTGATATAATCAGGTCAGAACTTCACTTACAGGTAAGTTCGTTTAATCGTATCATTGGACTTATTTTAAATAACTAACACCATCTATGTTGTAATAAGGAATCGACGTTCACAAATATGTCAGGTTTTATTAATTTGAGCCATCTTCCTTAACTTGTTGAAAGGTGTCATTGTTCAAACAGGAAACTTTAGTTTTCAGCCTGTTGCGTAGATGTCACTAGTTTAAAAAATATTTTCTATATCATCTTATTTTCGATTATCTAACAGATTTTCGTTAGGAGCCCAAAAGTCTGACAACCAGTCTTACCAAGGGGTATTGTTTTACCCAGTAACTGGGTTGTGGAGGTCAGATAGGCCTTCGTTCCATGTAAAATACTGGCATTCAGCTGTACTCGGTTAAACTGGAAGCCGACCCAAACATGGTCGACAAGCAGAAACTAACGGTAGAGACAAACAATCACATCTGTGTGCTAATTAAGGTTATCTCATGAACATTTCTCGTATCGTGAATCGCGGTAACAGTAATCGCAATAGCGATAGTAGTGGCATTAATAGTCATAATATGAAGGACCTTGAACCATTCACTGAATTTGATAAGTAATCTGTTGATATTTATTTAATACAACTTCATGTTATCGTCACGAGTGACACCGCTCCTCTTGTTTAATAGAACAGACGTTATAAATCTTTATTCATTACTATTTCCTTTACATTTACATTAAATATACAAATAAATAACATTTTTAAATATTTCAATATAAAGATATTAAAAAGTAATACTATTACTATTACTTCCTTTAATACGCTTTAATTATACAAATTACATTTTGTTATGTCTATATTAGGTATTCGTTAAGTGTTTATTAACGTCTGTTTCCTTGAGTTCTGAGTTGAGCTACACAATTACTCCCAAATGCGTGCACTGACTGGACAGGTCCAGTCAAATCTAGACCATGGTACGGAGCGAGAGTGCCTGGGAAGCCGTCACCTCCTTCTGCGAAGAAGTAATGCTCGCGAAGGAGGAGGAGGAAAGACCCAAAAGATTGTTGGGAAATCCTTGCGAAAACCAATATCGCCCTGGGGGACGCGTTATGACTCTCGTCACAGTACGAATTCAAATTTCTTTGTAGTTAAAGTGCCGCACAAACATCTGTCGAAATTCATGAAGACTTTGGGCGAAAGGTGAAATGGTCCGGCGATCCCCAAGCTCGCGGAAGGTGCGCGGCACATGACACTGACTATTCGTGTAAACTAGTAATTATTATAATGTGTTGTTTACGTATAGTATTATTCTTAGATTTAAGTTTTACATTGAAAAAAATAAAATAAATACTTTTGAAATCTTTATTGTTTGAAATGCTTTTGAAAGACTGCATCATATTGTTGGTACTACAATAATAGGTGTGTAGAGCCAGGTACCTATAACATTGATTTATAGTGACAAAAAATCTTTTTTTTACCTTACAGACTCATTGATAAATTCAGTATACACCCAAGAAAGTATAAACTACAAAAACATATTAGCACACTACACATGGGCGTTTAGTTTTGGTTATGCTTCTTTGTAACATACACAACTCCAGCCGGCCAAAATTCTGGGCTGCGGACGGCAGCCTTTTGCAGCGCGGGAACCTGGAGGATGTAGGAATTAAAATTTGTAGTCATGCTCGAGTGCATCGTCCCTCCTGCGGCACGGATTAGACCTTGGCTCCTTCTCTCTCGATGTCTATCGATGCAACCGGGAAATGTACAGGAGCAAGGTGGGCACTGCTGTGCAGCTCGAAAATCCTCGCTTCCATGAGCAATGCTACATTTGTTGTGCTTACGTCACGATTGACCCTTTTTTCCCTCAATCAGATTAAAACACTCCTCGTCAACTTGACTGGTTTAGGAGTCAACAATCTTAAAAAAAAAAAATCTTAGGCAAAAAATGTATTGAGCACCATTTATACGTATATCATAAAGATTTACTAAAAAAATATACCTTATTGATTTCGAAACATAATTTGATGTTTTTTTATATTTTTTATTATTTTTGCAATAAAAATTTTACTCGCTTAAACTTTTGTTCAATCATTGCGCAATCTTCAATGTTAACTTTAAACTATCAAAAACATTGCGCAATTTGTGATATTGTGCAATATAATTGATTGTTTAGGGCCCACATTATAGACGAGACAATTTCTTAGGCAACCAACAGTTGATGCCGAGAATTGCTTTTTCTATAGGATTGTTATCCAATTGAATTAATACTAATCTCCAACGAACGCTCTCGGTTGATTGGGACGAACTGCCAACTTTCTCCGATAGATAATAGTTGTGGTGTCTGGTGTAAAGCTTTGTTGGACAATCGACGACTGCATTTGCTTATATTTTTTTAGAAATCTTCGCAAAATTCAAAACACTAACTGCAATCGCACGCCGGTGGTCGCTGTTGAAATAAACTGGAGGTTTGTACAACCTGTTGTCTCGAAAGGTCGTGACGTCTTTAACGACACGTCTCAATAAAAAATATAAAAAAATATGTAAGTTGAGTCTACTTAAAGCAAGAATAAATAGATGGATAACACTTTAATCACTTTTATTCCACAACTAAATATTAATTAATTACAATAACATAGTATTTAATAATGGAGATGTTGTTTCTACGACGAGCGCAAGTGAACTGTGCCTCAGCCTTTTTTTTTTTTTTTTTTTTTGTCCGGACCGGACTGTCCTTTGCCTTTTAGATTTTACTCGAAAGGGCCTCCAGCCAGGAGCGGAAAAATTTAAAACTAAACTTATACATTAGATGACCGCACGCTAAGGGCACCCCCTGTGGGGTACGGACCTCGGCTTAGGGCGTCATTGAGAGGGGGCAGCGCGATATTGGGGACGGGCTGGATCAAAGGGTTAATAGTGTCATGATTATTAAAAGGGGAATTAAAAGCTACAGGCTCAGCTACGGCGCGGGCTGAGGCCTCATCGAACTGGGGACGGGGGGAACGGATGCGGGGGGGTCGTCGCGTGGGACCTCGTCGGCGAGGTCGGAACGTTGGCGGTCTGTGTTTGTGCACTGTACTGGTGGCCCTACTGCTCTCCTGGAGGAGGGTTATGGGGTCATCGGGGTCGACTAGGACATGCCGGGGACGGCGGATATGACTGAATCGGGAGGGGATGTAACGGGCGGCCGGTGCCTCAGCCCGCTTGCTCGGGGTATTTAAAGACTTGGCATCCCCAATGAAGTCACGTCAGAAGATGTAGGTAGCCAGTGATTCGCCAGCAATGTTCCAACGTCCGATGCGACGCAGGTGGCAGCACTGGAACCACGGTGCGTCGCTTGACTCGCGACACTGGCGCTATGTTTGGTCACCGGAAACAGTGGCGCCAACAAATATTTATTAAATAAATTGGTGTTAGCATTCTTCTTAGTTAGATATATCGTTATCAAAACGTACAGGAAAAACCCAGGATCAGTTACTTTTTTTTGTAGATATTATAAGATAAGCTAACACAACTAGGCCTGAGCTTAGAAGGGGCAAGACTCGTTCACCGTCTAACAAAACGAGCTAACTTAAATTTTTGTCATGGTCAGCACTAGTTAGATTTTAAAGTAGGTATTAAAATTGTTTCATTCTAATTATGTCATACTAGCTGCGCCCCGCGGTTTCACCTGCAGAAATCTCGATCCCGTGGGAAAAAAAGGGGATAAAATGATCCTATGTCCTAATCCAGGTCATAGTCTACCCATGTGCCAAATTTTATCCAAATCCGTTCAGCCGTTTTAGCGTGATTGAGTAACAAACATCCAAACATCCACACTTTCACATTTATAATATTAATATGTCGGAGAAACAGCATTCTTCTCGACATCGTCATTGGTGGTCACGAGTTTAGTGGGCGTCATTAGGGTGAAATGCGAGCACAAAACAAAGTATTCACTGTTTCATACAATTTAATGGCAGTTATTTTACAACGTTGATAATCACTGAAGGAATCAATATCTCACAATAACTAATTTGCTTAAATAATTATATTCGAGCAGCAGGTTCGCGACACCGATCTAACTTTATCACCAGCGATCCACCTCGATCAACCACCGTTCCTCTAATGAATCCTCACTCTACCCCACCAAAGTTAAGATGGCGCCTCGACCCCACTTTAGATTTATCCTCTGCTCTGATTGGACGTTATACAATGCAGTGACTTTTAAATAAATTAGTTAGATTTACACAATATTAAAATGTAATAAATTAAATCAAATTAAATTAGGATTTAACAAGTTATTTTCAGTTAACAATCAACCTTATCAATTAATCGTATGCAACCAACAATCAACTCTCAGTTTACTTCCTCCGACAAATATATAATATATATTAATATATTAATATATAATATATATATAATATATATATATATATATAGTAGGATAAACCAGTTGCTTTTGAAAAAAAAAAGTATTATCGTTTTGTGCTAACAATTCTGTGTTCATCAACTGCGTTGTGGAGGTCAGATAGGCAGGCGCTTCATGTAAAGTACTCGTATTCAGCTGCATCCGGTTAGACTGAATGCTGACCCCAACATGCTGCAACACAGTTATAACTAGTTCAGGAGTCAGAGAATTCTATCATTTGTTGTAAAATGTTTTATGTCAATAAATATTTTTAATTTAAAATAAAAAATAAAAAACATTTTTGGGAAAAGACTGGGTAGATGATGATGAACCAGTATAGATTGATTTGATTGATTGATTTGTATTGATGGCAATAGGCTCGCCTCCTATTCCATGGAACATAACATAACCGGCGAAATGTGGGTGTACCTATTATAGGTACCTACACGTCTGATAAAGATAAAGATATTTTATTTTGCAAATACGGGTACAAGTCAAGGTGTTACAAAATATAAATACAGAAACAGCTATATTTTGCCAATTAAAAAGCATGCAAAAGTATTGAGTTTAGGTACAATTAAAATACAAATTTACTAATCATTCATAATAACATTCTAATTCATAATTCATTAATAAAAATAATCAGTCAATAATAAAATTAATGTCACAATTTCTAATAGTTATTTAAGTACAATATACAAAATAGTCAAACAACTTCTTTCTCCAATAAAAAATCTTCAACCCTATAATAAACTTTGTCTACAAAAAAAATTCTAAGCCTTTTTTTTAAATAATGTCAAATTATAGTCCTTCCAACAACTTGGTATTTTGTTATATATCACCGGTGCCATGCAGCAGACACTCTTGCGCATCAGAGTTGTTCTAGCACTAGGGATACATAGACCACTATTGTCACGCCTATTCCGTGGAAATACGTCAGCCATTCGTGCGAAGCGATCCTGGTTTAATTTTTCGAAAACTGCCATTTCTAAAATGTACAAACACTGCCTAACCCTTTGGTGAAAACAGGCGTGACGTTGTGTTTCCGATACCCAATATTTAAAGTTAGTTTTATTTTAATCTACTATTGTACACATCACCAGTCGTAATTATAAAATTCTTAGATCCGAAAAATATTTTTGAATTGTTTTGGATTTGAGTTAGAGATGAGTTTGAAAAAATCATTATTAAAAGATAAAAGATAATTTATTTGTCAAACATGTGTTTACATACAAATCGAGCATGCAATATCTTAAATATAGGTAAAAAGTTCGTACATGTTTTGCGTGACGAGACGTCATTTTTTTTTATAAACATAAAACAAATCGGAGCGATAACATTTCTACAATCGCTATCGCTTTCGCTAATGTTACCATCATACGAATCGGAAACTAGCGATAACGCTTGTCAAAAAGTGCCACTTGGCTGCGCATCTCCATCTAAGTAATCGATCGATGCTATCGATTCGTTTCACAGAATCGAATGATGTTAACTTTGTCTACCTAATTTCTATTCGTTGACCTATGATCACTTGACATTTCGATAGGTTATGTCAACCGCATAAATTTTTTGGCTTTTCTACTGGCGTCATCGCTAATCGAATGTAACTTTGTCTAGGCCCTCAGGTCTGACCTATACTATTTATATTGTATTGATAGAGTAGTAACTCAGTAGCTGCGACAACATAATGTGGCAACCCTGGACTGGCCCGCGTAGTCCCCGGATTTAAATTCAATTGAGCACGCGAGTGATATGCCCTAACGAAGGGCTTCACAATTTTTTCCCGAAAATCTGGTGACAGACATTGAACTATCAATGCATCTTCGTCCAACCTGGGACCTTAACCCAAGGAGACATTGATAACCTCATTTGGAGTACGAATAATCGTTGCAAATGCATTATTAACATCCGAAGTGCTTTTACAGATTATTAATGTTTATTTTGTAATCAATATAATGTTTCATTTAATTTGATTTATTTATTTAATTACCAAAAACAGAAGTACGTTTTTCTGTACATTGTTAACTTTTTTATTAGCATAGTTGCAAAATAGTGCCAGGACAGTCACTACACAGCGCAGGAGTTTAAGCCCCATATTCATAGGAAACAAAGTTGAGAAACAGCTGCGCAACATTGTTTCCCGCAACGTTAAATGTCGCACATCTTTTGCTTACGAAACATTAGCATGTTGCCATCAACAATGCAACATTCCATGTTGCTTTAAACATGTGGTACTCTGATTGGTTGGACGGATGGAGGGATGTAATGATATTATTGACAAAGTGTTAGCCTGCCGGAGTTTGTACCTACATTGAATTTTTTATTAAAGAGATTTTACGATATCTACATAACCCATTATTTGAAAATAGGCCCTGAAGATGGTACTTTACGACTCATCATATAAAGCTCAGGCCAAACAGAGGCGAAAACCGCACGGGATGCGGGACAAAATTCACTCGCGCCGATAGTGTCAACTAAATGCAAACGGGCGCGAATAGTCACAAGACTACTTACCCTGTGTGTAAAGTAAAATCTAGCCTTTTTCAAAGGCATACTATATCAACGACTAAGAATAGTTTGTCGCTGTGAATAACTCAAGACAATGTTTGTGTTAATTCCTTATGGACATTGTTTGTTAGTTTATTGTTTTTTGTTATATTTTTTTATTTATAGTCACTTCAAATTGTGAAAAGTATCGTGTAGGTATGGAAAGCAGTCAAAAAAGTAAGTGCTCTCGAAAATGCTACATAACACTTTGTGTTTTTTTTTTCAATCTGCCTACGGGCGCAGGAGTTGATTTTTTCTGCGGAGGGAAGTGAAAATGTTGTTTAATATGGAAAGTAGTGAAAATGAGACAAATGGGTGAATTTGTAAAAACAGATTTGTATTGCATGTTTTTAATATTTGCTTATTTTTCCAAACAAATTGCTTTGTTTTACAATTTTTTTGTATTTTCACTTAATTTACAAAGTTGATAATAAATACTTATTCATTAAATATAAATATAGTACGGTTTATCATAGACGGTATACCTAAATACATTAATTTATGATAAGTTAAAAGGGCTGGAATATACCCAAAATATTTTACAATTTAACACTGTGCAAACGTAACGTTACGCCTATATTCCACAAAAAGGTAGGCAAAAGTGCAGAGTACAAGTAACAGCTGTTCACAAATTATGTTTCTACGTGGTGAGAACATTTCCAGGAACCGGCCACAAATTCAGACTCTGGTGTTCTACTGAGAAAATCTAATCCATGAACAGCAAAAATTATGTAAAGTATGCCTTACACGCGTATCTATGTATGTGGGTTGCTTTACGAAGCAAAGCATGCTTGCTTTCTGTGGGAAGCATCCTGTAACGGCTGGATGGATTTTAATACGTTCACAAGCCCCATACAAAAATATTAATCGACCCGTGAAGACCAACTTAGATAATGTCGAATACGTATTTTAAAATATTTTAGTACAAGATATAAAAGGTATTATTCCCGAAAGAAATTGTACATCCTCTCATCCTCATAAGTCCAATATATTACATAAACTTACTCATAAGACTAGGCCTGTAAACGTTGTTCGAAGTTGTATGAACCCTTGACCCACGTGGGGGCCACGGACTTACCATCAAATTTTGTAGTGACCCCACATTGGAGGCACTGGGCTGTTAACGTGTTAATAGGTCGTGCGATGGTAGCACCAAATCACATATTGAACTAAAATAACAGCCAGCAAATTAAACAGACTGCTTGAAATGTGATCTTGTTTTGAACTTTTGTTCGTTAGAAAATACGGCATCAGTTCCGGACGTGGCGTCATCAGGGACTGCGGCGTCAGTTCCGGACGTGGCGTTGTTAGGGAGTGCGGCATCAGTTTCGGATGTAGCGTCGTCAGGGACTGCGACGTCAGTTCCGAACGTGGCGTTGTTAGGGAATGCGGCATCAGTTCCAGACGCGGCGTCGGTTTTGGACGCGGCGTCGTTAGAGAGTGCGGTGTCGCGCCTTCGTCTTCTGGCGAGGCCGGATCTCGTAAACGGAATCTTCTTTTAATTCATTATATCTGGAAATAACCAAAAAAATATTATAAACTTTGGTCGTTAAATTAAGATTTTTTGTCACATAATTTTTCTTGAAATTATTTCACCTGACTCTGTCTTATAAAAATAGTATCACTTGTGGGGCACAAATAAAAACTCTCAAAACAATATTCTTCGGGCTTAGAAATAATTGAGTAGGTATGATCTGCGGATTATTTGAGGTATTGGGAATAATCTTTGCCCAGCAGTGGGACAGCAATGGATGGAGAAATTACAGGATAGATACTTAAAAACAAAACTTACTTCTCATGCGTCAAGCACATACCCAAAATCCACCGCATTCCTAGAGCACAGCTGTTATGTCCATTAATTGCTTCTCGCTTGGTTCTTTTTACACTTGCATCAACTGTTACACTGTCTAACCTTTTCACTTGTTCAATATCTTTGGCACGACTTAGAATTGTATCAGGATGAAACACAACACTTCTATCAGTTAGCTCAACATCTGCCACATTGTCTTGTGATTGCACTGATTTGATATCTTTTAAAACAGGAAACGATAATGCTGCACGAAGAAGCAGAGTTAAGAGCAACACGAAAAAAGTTGTAGTCGCCATTTTAAGAGGCAAGGACGTCTGCGCAGGTCTGTTGACTAGCAACCAATGAGATAATGCACGATGCGAAACAGCGCTCACTAGCTCGCTGATGAAATTGTTAGAAACTAAGATTTGATTTAAGCGCCTATCGCGGGTCTCACATCTACCATAATGTAACGTTGTAACGTTCCGTTCTTAAAATTAATTATAAATGAAATAGATTTACGATTAAAACCATTAAAATATGCTTCTTTTAAGCATTTATTTACTTTTAATAAAAACCAAATTGCCAACGTCTATGTTCAACGCAATGCGCGTGACCTTGAGATCGCAACATGCGATCGTGTTCGGATAGCGGTCCCCTGTTCCCTCTCCCCTTCACCGCCCCGGCAGACCTGGCAGGCTCGGCCGTCAATTGTGCGCGCCGAGTCGTCAGACCATCATATGCTGGCTTCATCGATGTTTTCTTTCTTTACGTAAACGTAAACACGATAGCTGCACCCAAATCTTGGTTTGAAGTGCTCACGGAATACTGTGCAAGTATAGTTCACGCCTTATGGCAATATAATTTCCTTGATCATTTGAGGGCAAGGGATGATTCAATATGATAACACAATAAAAGTATTGCACAACGTTATTGTGAAGGAAGAGGTTTACGTGGTCTGTATCAAAATAAAACCACGTACCTTTGTCAACATAAAAATATATTTATAGAACAACCTGAGAAAAGGAGGTAGGTCAGTCTATGGTCACAAGTTTCCCTAACTTCCCTAGGGAGAGGCAATCACTGCGCCCTCGCGCCCCTAGTCGCCGCAGGAGGAGATACCTTGGGCGTCGGGAGTCGATTGCCGACTCCCGGCCACCGAAGGCGCGGGCGTCCGGTAAGGACCAGGCCCGGGTCGACGGCGCGTCGTGTTCCACGCGCGCCTCAAAAAGATGTCAGCACAATTGACGGGGTCCGATAGGGCCGATGCCTGCCTGGGTCGTGGATTGTTCGAAAGAGTAACCGTGGCCCTGGCGCACAGGCAACTGAAGGAACACGGGTGGGTTTTAGTCATTAAGAGTCTGACACCCAAAAAAAATTCGCGTCGCTCATTCTCAGCGGCGCATCTTTCATACGTGTGCCCTCCGAAACAGCCACGGTGGTCGCCGTTTGTTTTTTTTAATACGATGACTCCATTAAACTCAGTTTAAACCCCATATTGGGTAAGTGTTGAACAATGTCGCTTTTATATTTGTGTACCTACTTATCTAGGTCATCATCCTATGGCGTGTGCCTTTTTGCTCATAACCTCTTTTGTTATAAATTTGTATGCCTTTCGCTTAAATATTTGCCTAACAATCTATTTATCTATAACGTTGTGCATTTTATGGAATGTTCCATACTTTGAAAAAATGTGCAAGTCATCATGTGCTTCTCACCTATATTTGTAAACTCCGTACTGATTGTGACAACCACACATCACCTTCAGTAGCGCATAGTACTCGTACATCTCGCTTTGCTTATGCCTTGGTGTCAAAATCAGCGGAGATGACCCATTGGCCATCTTGTGAGACGCTGGACATTAATTCCAGGGTCCAAAGTTCTGGCTACCAACTGCAACTTCATCCGGACTTATCGGAGGAATCCGGGCGCGAAGCGCCGGGCCACCACCTTCCGGCGTACCTGCGCAGGAACGTGCTTCGCGCCGGGTACTTATTTACCCGCGTGGCCGCATTGAGCACGCTCCAAGGATCTGGCAAGACCAACTGCCGACTGTCACCTTCCCTGGCGTCTGCAGCGTGCACACCGCTGCGGGTTGCATCACACTAGGCTGAGCCAGGAGAGTACTGTGCTTCTCCCAAGGGAAGTTAGGCAAACTTGTGACCATAGACTGACCTACCTCCTTTTCTCAGGTTGTTCTATAAATATACTTTTATGTTGACAAAGGTACGTGGTTTTATTTTAATACAGACCACGTTTGTGACGTTGCAAAATCAATAAATTACGCAACAAGTAGCGACATCTTGTGTCAGGCATTAGCATGGCTCGGGGTGCATGTTGAAGAGCCTCCTCGTGGCGCACCCTGGGCAACGTCAGCTCCAATTGCCCACCTGCTCTTGGTGGTGGACAATTGGGGCTGGCGGCTTATCTTCAACAAACGGGGAAGGGTCATGGTTCCAATCACCTATCATCCTTGATATTTGGTGAAGGGAACCGGGCTAGGGGCGGGACGGCCAGTCCGTCGTTGGGGTAGGCCTGGTGGCCATCTTACGTCTGCACCCCCTCTGATTGCAGAGGGTTGGTGGTAGGCGTAGAGTGGGAGGGGAAGAGGAAGACAACCTCTTTAAAAAATTACCCCAATCCCAAGGTCGAGCGTGCCGAGGGGATGAATGGCCGGAGGGGATCCGGTCGCTAGCGCTGGGGGGTTAACAGGGGAATACAGGGACCACACCCTTTAAAGGGAAAAAAAACAATAATTATGGACAACAAGACAGACGGTAATAAACTACCCCAGGGCGGTACCGGCTGCTCAGCAGCTGGAGAATCCGCCACGTTTCCTTTGGGAACGTCAAGCCCCACTTCGTATTCTGGGGGGGGCAACGAATGTCTTCCGACTGCCGATGGCAACAAGAGCCGAGGAGGCTCCTGTCCCTCAGGGGACCAAAGCATGTCCGACCAGGACTCACGCGGGGGCTCCAAATTTTGGGGCAAACGTCCGCGCGACTGTGAGTTGCACCTCGCAGTGTCGAGGGGTCTATCCTCAAGTGAGGAAAATCTTCCGGCCGCTAAGATAGCGAAAGCGAGGAGAGGGAGAGGTTGCTTGACATCTCTGGGAGCGCCCACTCCGATGTCGTCGCGCGACTCTCGGGGTCGCTTCAAGCGGCCTGATACGCCGGGAATTGGTGGAGAGAGTGACCCTGGGGTCTCATCCGGGGTCTCAACTGAGGAGCCGGGACGGGCCACCGTCTCACTTGTGAGCATGAAAGCGGAGGCCTACGCCGCGAAGCGTGCACAGAGCAGAGCGGTCGCGGCTGACGAGGTCGCCGAAATGGCCCGTCAGGCCCGGGAACGGCGGTCTGCTCAGGCAGCTAAAGGGGAGAGCTCAACAGCAAAGGCTCTCAGCCGCCAGGTATTGGACGGCGTGGACGTTGTCCTGAAGGTTGCCACCAAGTCCGGTAACCTGAAGGGCTCGTTCACGCGTGCCCTTAAAGAGGCGGCAGAGGGGATCAGGGAGGCGGTTGAGGTCCTCCTTAACCGCACGACCTCGGAGGAGACGGCGAAGTTATGGGAGGAGAACAGCCGTCTCCAATCCGAGCTGGAGGAACTGAAGCGGGAGTTTGCCGCTCAAAAGAATGTCGGGCAGCGGCAGGCAGCTGCCGGGGCTACCGGCCTCTCACCCGCCACGCCTTCTTCGGCCCCCGCTCCTGCATCACCGCCTGTATCTGCACTTGCCCTGTCGGACCACGACATTGAGAGGGTGGCAAGGATATGCATGCTGCAGTGTGGGAGCATGGTGAGTGCCCGACTAGAGGTCATGGAATCACGACTCCCCCCAGCCGAAATACTCCGACCCCCGCTTGCGGCGGATAAGCGGAGAACGGCGGAGTCCACCAGGATGAGGACTGTGGAGGGGACCAAAAATTCCGCGAAGAGTGCGTCCGCGCCCCCTTCCCAAGCAAGCGTGCTGCCGGCGAGTGCTTCTCCCATCCAAGAAACGGTAGGTAAAGGGGGCCGCCGCAAAGGAAAGACTGGGGTTGCAGATGCACCCCTTTCCCAAAAGAGCGCGCTCCCGGCGACCGCACCTCCCACCCAGGAGGCCTGGACGACGGTGGTGAAGAGGGGTCGCAAGAAGAAGAAGGCGGCACAACAGGCAGCCCCCAAGAGACCGGCTCCAGAGGGCACAAGGCCACCCAAGGTCACCCCCCCGCGCTCGGAGGCTGTAATTATTACGCTGCAACCCGAAGCTGCAAACAGGGGAGTGACTTATAAGTCGGTCCTAGCGGAGATGCGGCAGAAGCTGAACTTCGGTGATTTTGGCGCCCTGGCTGGCTTCGTTTTTAGAACGGCAGCCACGGGTGCCAGGGTGCTTGAGGTGTCGGGTGCTACAAGGCAGGAGAGGGCGGACGTTCTGGC
Source organism: Dryobotodes eremita (assembly GCA_917490735.1). Lineage (NCBI taxonomy): Eukaryota > Metazoa > Arthropoda > Insecta > Lepidoptera > Noctuidae > Dryobotodes > Dryobotodes eremita. The sequence goes on from OU823254.1 coordinate 18,851,210, forward strand.
CGCCAAGCTCCGGGAAGTCCTCAAGCCAGAGGACGCCCGGGTATCAAGGCCCACGATAACGGCTGAATTGCGCGTTGATGGGCTGGACGACTCGGTGACCCCGGAGGAAGTAGTGGCGGCCATCGTCCGAAACGGCGGGTGTCTGCCTGAGAGTGTGTGGGCGGGCGAAATTCGCAGCAGCGCAACCGGGCTGAGCACGGTTTGGGTGCGGTGCCCGGTAGCGGCTGCGAATAAGGTGGTAGACGGCGGACGGCTGCTGGTGGGTTGGGTGTCTGCCAGGGTCAAACTCCTGCCAAAGCGGGCTGTGCAGTGCTATAGATGCCTGGAAAAGGGACATGTCCGGGCACAATGCACTGCGCAGACTGATCGCAGTGAATTATGCTTTCGCTGCGGTCAACCCGGCCACAAGGCGGCTCAGTGCTCCGCGGCACCAAAATGCAGTCTTTGCGCAGCCGCAGGCAAGCCCGCGGAGCACAGACTTGGTGGAAAAGCATGCAAGGCACCCAAAGCCAAAAAAAAGAGGACTGGGACTGTTGGAGGACCTGCGCCCCTCCCACAGTCTAGCAACCCAACAGTCGACTCCCGGCCTAGGGAAGGAGGAGCCGAGGAAATGGAATGCCAGTGATGGCACAATTCCGTTTCCTCCAGGCTAATATCAATCACGCTGCCAGAGCTCAGGATCTATTGCTCCAGAGCATGGCAGAGTGGTTGATCCACGTGACTGTGGTCACCGAGCCGTATTATGTCCCCCCCCGTGATAACTGGGCAGGGGACCTGGATGGTTTGGTGGCCATCATTGGTGAGACTCTTATCAGCCCGTCCCGAGGACATGGCTGGGTGGCCGCCTTCGCGGACGGAATTGTCACGATTGGGGCATATTTCTCTCCCAACAAGAGTCTTGCTGACTTCGAGGAGTTCCTTGTCGAGCTAGGTGCCGTCGTGAGCCGGTTCCACCCTCGCCCGGTGCTGTTGCTTGGGGATCTAAACGCCAAGTCTGCGGCGTGGGGATCCCCGATCACCGATCCTAGGGGTGAGGTGTTGGAGGAGTGGGCGGTCGAGACCGGCCTGACCGTCCTGAACCGGGGCTCGGTGTACACGTGCGTGCGGCAGCGGGGCGGGTCCATAGTGGACGTCTCGTTCGCTAGCTCCGCTGTTGTGAGCCGTGTACGTGACTGGCGAGTTGCCGTAGAAGTGGAGACGCTGTCGGACCATCGATATATTCGATTCGACGTCTCCACCCATACTACGGGCAGCGGCCGTCCGTCGGCCCCGCAAATGGATGGTCCTCGCTGGTCGCTTAAGCGAATTGACAGGGAACTTCTCGAGGAGGCTGCAATAATCCAGGCCTGGGTCCGGGAGTCGCAGACGAACGAACTCGTCGACGTCGAAGCGGAGGCGCAGTGGTTCCGCGGGGCAATGACGCAAATCTGCGATGCGTCCATGCCCCGTATCCGCACACAGCCCACAAGGCGCCAGCTGTACTGGTGGTCCGCCGACATCGCACAATTGCGCGTGACGTGCGTGGAGGTTAGGCGCCAGTACACTAGATACCGGAGGAGACGTCGTCGGGTTCCGGAAGAAGAAGCCGCGCTGTATGAGATGTACCGCGCGGCTAAGCAGACTCTGTGGCTGGCCGTCGGCGAGTCGAAAACTCGAGCCAGGGAGGAGATGTTGGCGACCCTAGACGGAGACCCGTGGGGGCGCCCTTATCGTGCGGTCCGAGGTAAACTTCGTGCCTGGGCGCCCCCACTCACTGAGAGCTTGCAGCCTCAGCTGCTGGATGAAGTGGTCGCCACCCTCTTCCCTGCTAGAGAAGAGCATGTACCGCCACCGATGGTTGTGCCCACAGCTGCAGAGTTGGATGATGAAAGGGTCGTTAGCGTCCCTGAGGTGACACAGCCGGAGATGAGGACGGCCGTAACGCGGCTCCGGGCCAAAACTGTTGCCCCGGGGCCCGATGGAGTTCCTGGTCGAGTGCTCGTCCTCGCTCTGGAAGAGCTAGAGCCCCAGCTCAGAGGACTGTACACAGCTTGCCTTGAGCAGGGCCGGTTCCCTACTCAGTGGAAAACAGGTCGACTGGTCCTGCTCAGGAAGGCGGGGCGCCCAGCGGACTCGCCGTCCGCATACCGGCCCATAGTGCTGCTGGACGAGGTGGGCAAGCTTTTTGAGCGGATAATTACGGCCCCCCTCGTCGGCCACCTGTACAGAGAGGGGCCGGATCTGGACGACAGTCAGTTCGGGTTTCGGCATGGGCGCTCCACTGTGGACGCCATAATGCGGGTTAGAGTCCTGGCGGAGGAAGCGGTGTCCCGGGGTGGGGTGATGCTGGCGGTGTCCTTGGACATCTCCAACGCGTTCAACACCTTGCCCTGGAGCTGTATTCAGGAGGCACTGTGCTATCATAGGGTGCCTCCGTACCTCCGTCACATCGTTGGGGCTTATTTAGCTGAAAGGTGTGTCACCTACAGGGGACGCGACGGTGGGGGCCGGCGCGACATGTCGTGCGGTGTTCCACAGGGTTCGGTCCTGGGCCCGCTCCTGTGGAACATCGGCTACGACTGGGTGCTGAGGGGCGAGCTCCAACCGGGTGTGGACCTGACTTGTTACGCGGATGACACGCTGGTCACGGCTCGGGGGAGCACGCACAGGGCGGCAGCGTTGCTGGCGACGGCTGCGGTCGCGCAGGTAGTGAACCGCATACGGCGCCTGGGCCTGGAGGTGGCCCTCAACAAGTCGGAGGCTGTGGTCTTTCACGGCCCCCGGCGGGCGCCGACGCCGGGATCACACATCGTGGTCGGGGGGGCCCGAATAGCTGTCGAGTCTACCTGAAATACCTTGGACTGGTGCTCGACAGCCGGTGGGACTTCGGCCCCCACTTTCGGCGGCTGGCGCCCAAGTTGATGGGCGCGGCAGGCGCACTCGCAACGCTTCTTCCCAATCTGGGGGGCCCGAGCACCGCCTGTAGGAGATTGTACCTCGGGGTCGTGCGATCCATGGCCCTGTACGGGGCCCCGGTGTGGGCCTCAGACCTGACGGCCGGAAGCATCGCAATGCTGCGAAAACCGCAGAGGGCAATGGCCGTCAGGGCTATCAGGGGGTATCGCACGATCTCCTACGAGGCGGCTTGTACGCTGGCCGGATCTCCGCCTTGGGACTTAGACGCGAGGGCCCTTGCGTCACTGTACCGGTGGCGCGAGGAGGTGCGGTCGCGGGGCGGTGGACCGATGCAGCGAGAGATCGAACTGCGTCGGTCGCAGCTCCGCGAGGTGCTGGTGACGGAGTGGCGGTACAGGCTTTCACACCCTACCGCCGGCCTCGTCACTATCGAGGCGGTCCGGCCGGTGCTCAACGAGTGGCTCGGGAGGAGGCACGGCTCCCTGTCGTTTAGGGCGACGCAGGTGCTTTCGGGGCATGGTTGCTTCGGGAAGTACCTGTGTCGCATAAACAGGGAGCCAGACGCTCGGTGTCATCACTGCGTCAACTGTCTGGAGGACACGGCGTGGCATACGCTGGCAGAGTGTACCGCATGGGAGGAGCCACGCCGTGCCCTCGTGTCAGAAGTCGGAGCCGACTTGTCGCTTCCGGCCGTCGCTTGTTCGATGGTCTGGAGCGCCGAGTCGTGGGATGCGGTGATCTCCTTTTGTGAAACTGTCATTTCACAGAAGGAGGCTGCGGAAAGGTTGAGAGAGGTCGAGGCCACTCTCCCGATCCGCAGCAGACGTGCCGGGCGTCGGCGGAGGGCGGATAGCGCCCTCTTCCGGCCCCCATAAACGGGTTCAGAGGGACGGCGGACCTGGGGACGTCCGCCACCCCTCATATTACAGGACCCGAGGCGGCGGCGCGTAGTGTTCCACGCGCGCCCCTATTGGACGTCGCGGGGGGAGTTTTACACTTCACTCCCCCCGCGGACTTGAGGAGGCCCGCAGAGGCGGGCCGGCACTAGCCGGGGATTGTGGAAGGCACACACGTTCCCATGATCCCCGGTGCAAGTGTGGGAAGGGAACACCGGGGTGGTTTTTAGTCAGTAAGAGTCTGACAGACCCCTCCGCCCCCCCAGGACGGAAGACATCCATGAGGATTTTCCACCCCGGAACAAAAAAAAAAAAAAAAGGCTTTAGCATGGCTGTCAGCGTGTTCTTTATAACACTAGAGAAATTATGTCATGTAAATTATATACCAGAGTATTAGTTAATTTAAATAAATAAACATACAGACATAATTTCCCACATTTAATTTAAAACAATGCCTAAGAAATGGAAAATAACCAATAGACAAGAATTCTATTTAGTCTATGGTAGTGGAAGCTTCTCGAAGGTTGGTGACATTGATCCGGCATGGGGAAGACCCGCAACGTGTGTGACACGATATGAATAGGATTTGGAAGAGGGACTTAGTTCTGGAGGAACAGACTGTACCCAAATAACCCGATGGGTTTCCAATAAGTCCCATTCGAAGCTGAATCCGGTCTGGCTGTTTATGCTAGCCTTTTTTCTCTTGTAGCTCTAATACATATTGAGACGTGATGCTTTGGAGTAGCCCGTGGTCTGATGTTTGGAATGGATCCGGGTGCAGGCAACCTTTGAGGTGTGGTCATCCGTTTGACAGGAAGGCTTTACTTAACCGATATCGGTGATGAGGGAAGTTCGCCGCTCCAGGTAACGAAGCGCCATTATAATACCCGTAGGCCACGTAACGTGCAAACACAGGGGTATCCTGTGTTTGATGCCAAGGGTCGTAGTTCTGTCAAGTGAAGGGATTAGTACTGAGAGATCACTGAGAATAATCGGTAAGGTAGCGATTTAGTCTGAGAGAGTTAGGCCTATTGTATGGACTGGGTGATGAGACCAGTTGCCATAAAGTGTTGTGTCGCGGATTGCTTAGCATAATCTTATGTTTCCGTTGTTAGCACAACCTTGATAGGTAGGTACTTGTATGATTGAGCTAGTATCTATTAAGTGGTTCATCTCACGGACTCGCTATAGCGACTCTGAGTATATTGTAATAGTCTCATTGCAGGTCAACACACCAATACAACTAGACCCGAGACTGGTTGTACTGGTGTGGAAGCCCAGGTGTATGGGGGAAGGTATGTGGCCAGCCACATTCAATATTGTGAACCTTTAATTGTAAGTTATTGTAATAAACATTGCATTGTGTAAGAAGGTACTTGTTTAATTGAATCTTTCCCTAGCAGCTTATTATACCCTACAAATTTACTTTAGCACGGTGGTGAGTAGTACAACACCGAAGGAGACAATCAACATCCAGTCTCCTAACCAATTCTGTACAATTCTGAGGGCCGGGTTACAGTTGGCGCCCAAAGGTATATAATTGTTTAATTGTATAAGGTGAACAAATTAATAGCAGGTATCTCTCTCTCTCAATTCTCTCAGTCTTTCACTTGGCAGGATTATGTATTAGAATAAGCGCGATAATATAATCACGATGCGAATGCATAATTGCGATGGAGGATACCAAGATTACCGTTCTGGTATTAATTGATTTCTCCAATGCCTTTAACGCCGTCAGCCATGATATTCTCCTTTCTATCCTCTCTCATCTTATGGTTTCACCCGAGGCCCTGGAATGGTTCTCTTCTTATCTTCGGGGACGTCAGCAGTCGGTTCGTGTTGATGAGAGCTCATCGAGTTGGCGCGACCTGGATGCTGGTGTTCCACAAGGCGGTATTCTTTCCCCATTGTTATTCTCCATCTTCATCAATTTTATAACTCACTGTCTTCGGTGTTCGTATCATCTTTATGCTGATGATCTACAGTTGTATACAGCTGGGCGGGTAGAAGTTTTATCGGACGCTATAGCTGATGTAAACCGAGATTTAGCTGCTATCAAGGAGTGGTCTGATAGTTTTGGGGTGTCAGTAAACCCCTTGAAGTGTCAGGCCATTGTAATTGGAAGCTCGCGCATGATGGGTAGGGTGGCGCTTAGCTCTCTTCCTCCTCTTATTTTTAATGGTACCATCATACCTATTACCCCTATGGTGAAAGATCTCGGTTTGCATCTTGACTCGACACTTAGCTGGCAGCGCCAGGTTTCTAGTGTTAGTCAAAGGGTCAATGGTACTCTGCGATCCCTATATCGTTTGAGAAACTTTTTGCCCGCTAAGACGAAAACTATGCTTGTGCAGACTTTGATTTTCCCCATCATTGACTATGGTGATGTGTGCTACTTTGACTTGAATGCGGTTTTGCTAGATAAGCTCGACAGACTGCTCAACAATGGTATCCGGTTCATTTTCAACCTTAGGAAATATGACCATGTGTCGAGTTATAGGACTGAGCTCAAGTGGATGTCCATTCGCCAAAGGAGAAGTTTGCGCGCTTTGACCACACTTTTCTCCTTTCTCAACTCCCCCACCCCTCCTTCTTATCTTATGTCTCACTTTCAATATTTATGTTCTTCACACGCTAAGAATCTGCGTTCTTCCAATAATCTTCTCCTACTCTGCTCTCCTCATACTTCTGATTTCGTTCATTCGTCCTTTCATATTCAGTCCATTGTTCTCTGGAATGCGCTTCCTCTTGATATCAGGACGGCCACCAGTCGGTATGCATTTAAGCGAAAATTGCAGAGTTATTTTCAAAATAAATAGTGTAGAGTCATCTCATTTACCTCCTTCCCTTTTAGTGTATATATATAGTATATATATATGTATTATATAATGTAGGTATATATTATAGTAAATATATATGTATGTGTATTATAAGTTTATAACCTATTTAGGTACTTGTATACCTATTTCATGTATAATTAATTATGTTATCTTTTTAATATTTTTTTATTATTATTAACGCCTGTTAAGCAGAGCACCTGCCATCTTATCTCTACACCACCCTTGGTTGACTGGTAGAGAATGCCTAAGGCATTAAGTCCGCCTTTGTATGTTATTGTGTGCGAGAAGTTTAAATAAATAAATAAATAAATAAATAAGGCTAGTTTATTAAGTTTGAATGTAAAGTGGTCAACGCACCACAATATAACAATTTCTCTTATTTGGACCGGTAAGGTGCAGACTGTTAAAAGTTCACTAACCTATTTGCATATATGCCAATGCACAAGTTGGATTGGTAGCATTGTGGTAATTATTATGATATTATTTATGTTCCCAATGTTTGTTTAACGGTTAGTGACTTGATATTACCTATAATTTGGAAGGTATTGTAACTTGTAACTTATTGAGGTTGCATATTTTTTGGTACAGTTTATAGGTATTGTATACAACTGGACAATTGGTTCAAGATAAAAACTTAGTAGTTCTTAACTACAAGGTAAACTAAAATATAACTGATAAACTGTATTGCATTCAAATCGTGAAACATTGTTTAACAATTGAGTAAATTCAAAAACAAATTTCTGAATAATAGTTATAAAACATTTTGGTTTATACTAGATATATTGTACACAGCCCAATCGAGACAGTTCTCAAAGGTGTTATAGCGTTTTCTTATTTGTTTGAGAGGATCTCCATAGTAAAATAATAGCACTACAGGCAAGTATCACTATTAATTGAGGTTGTGGAATACAGGGAAATACAACTTGTAGAAATATTGAACAGTAACTTTCATTGTAAATCTTTATGACGACTGGTCAGTCACTTAGACGTTTAACGTTTTAACACTCATCATTAAACCCTAATTGGAAATACGATCACAGCATTTGATAAAAGAAATAGTTGATTTGGTTATTCTATTCCATGATTAGAGGTTGGTTAGTCATTCGTTTTCATACATAGGAACTTAACCTATAAAATATATTGACGATTTGATATTGTCAAGGTGACATTTTTGACGTTTGACGTTGTGTTATATCTGGTTTGGTGCGTTCGGAAACGTGTTTTAGATAAACATCGTTTATTTTTTTTGTTAGCATTATATTATTGAGGAAATATCAAAATGGATTTAGATAGGGTATATTTTCTTGCTGTTTTTCAAAATACACGTTATTGTTTCCATTACGCCGTGCGACTGGTTCTTTGGTAGCCAAAAACTTTGAGAATTATGTTCTTCTTGCTCACGGGATTTCCGAAACCGTAATTACCGATAATGGGGTTCAATTCACGGGGTCAGAATTTCGTAGCATTTATTAACATGATCAACAGTGGTCGGAAAATTTTCTTCCAGTCGTCTCAAGCCGGTTTATTAGCCGTAGTCCGTGTTACCACGTGTTGTTTGGTGACTATTCCAACAACGAAGACAAGGCGTATGCATGCTATACTTCGTTATTTGTTTTTTTTAAATCGTATTGTTAACGAGGGATTTATTCATTTGGATTTGTTCGTTTAGTTTATTTGTTGGATTTGTTCCACATATTATACGGTAGTAATTATGCCGTTTTGCATACCTTGCGATTTAATTTACTTTTTTATGGCTCAGACCATAATAATAATAAGAAGCGGATAGTGACTTCAAAAATAAGCCTTCACATTTTAGTAGCCAAGCTCGCTTGGTTGCGTTTTTATTGGACATGGATGTGTCCATATTTGGTAATGGAGCGGATAGTAACTCCTAAAATAAGCCTAGACTAATGTTTTGTTTTGCCGAAATAGCATTGTTGCTTCGGTGAGACTTTAGATAGCACTAGTTGCTTATCTAGTTACGAGCGGCAGGTGACTCTTAAAACAAGCCAAAACACCATTTAATTTTCAGAAATTTCTATTTCTGGGAATGTTGTATACGTCTTGCCTGGTGAGTTATGGACATTATTTGCCCAATTTTTTATGTATCAGCTCGCTGAACATATTCACCAGGAGGATCGTTTTGATTTATATTAAACAATGCAGAGTTCCACTGGCATACAGACGGAATTCAGGAGTATGCGAGAGGTGGCCTCCTGCGATTTGAATGCAGGTTGCTACAGATTGAAAGAGAGGAAAATCTAGGGATGTATGACAGATTGGGGGGTTATGCCCGGATAGTAGGAAATTTTTGTAAGTAGAATGAGTTTCCTGGCAGTTGGATTATTTAAGGTTGGTTATTGCATTTAGTAGGACTTAATAATTAAATATCATTTTTAAATAGAACTTATTCCATTTCTGTTTCAAAATTGAATTCCCACTTCTAACACCGAGGGCGGTGTGTGGTTTTTGCTTACCCAAAAACCTTATTGTGGGAAGAGGGGCATTGTGACGTTGCAAAATCAATAAATTACGCAACAAGTAGCGACATCTTGTGTCAGGCATTAGCATGGCTGTCAGCGTGTTCTTTATAACACTAGAGAAATTATGTCATGTAAATTATATACAAGAGTATTAGTTAATTTAAATAAATAAACATACAGACATAATTTCCCACATTTAATTTAAAAAAATGCCTAATAAATGGAAAATAACCAATAGAGAAGAATTCTATTTAGTCTATGGTAGTGGAAGCTTCTCAAAGGTTGGTGACATTGATCCGGCATGGGGAAGACCCGCAACGTGTGTGACACGATATGAATAGGATTTGGAAGAGGGACTTAGTTCTGGAGGAACAGACTGTACCCAAATAACCCGATGGGTTTCCAATAAGTCCCATTCGAAGCTGAATCCGGTCTGGCTGTTTATGCTAGCCTTTTTTATCTTGTAGATCTAATACATATTGAGACGTGATGCTTTGGAGTAGCCCCGTGGTCTGATGTTTGGAATGGATCCGGGTGCAGGCAACCTTTGAGGTGTGGTCATCCGTTTGACAGGAAGGCTTTACTTAACCGATATCGGTGATGAGGGAAGTTCGCCGCTCTAGGTAACGAAGCGCCATTATAATACCCGTAGGCCACGTAACGTGCAAACACAGGGGTATCCTGTGTTTGATGCCAAGGGTCGTAGTTCTGTCAAGTGAAGGGATTAGTACTGAGAGATCACTGAGAATAATCGGTAAGGTAGCGATTTAGTCTGAGAGAGTTAGGCCTATTGTATGGACTGGGTGATGAGACCAGTTGCCATAAAGTGTTGTGTCGCGGATTGCTTAGCATAATCTTATGTTCCCGTTGTCAGCACAACCTTGATAGGTAGGTACTTGTATGATTGAGCTAGTATCTATTAAGTGGTTCATCTCACGGACTCGCTATAGCGACTCTGAGTATATTGTAATAGTCTCATTGCAGGTCAACACACCAATACAACTAGACCCGAGACTGGTTGTACTGGTGTGGAAGCCCAGGTGTATGGGAGAAGGTATGTGGCCAGCCACATTCAATATTGTGAACCTTGAATTGTAAGTTATTGTAATAAACATTGCATTGTGTAAGAAGGTACTTGTTTAATTGAATCTTTCCCTAGCAGCTTATTATACCCTACAAATTTACTTTAGCACGGTGGTGAGTAGTACAACACCGAAGGAGACAATCAACATCCAGTCTCCTAACCAATTCTGTACAACTCTGAGGGCCGGGTTACACGTTAACCTCTTCCGTCACAATATCATTGTGCAATACTTTTATTGTGTTATCATATTGAATCATCCCTTGCCCTCAAATGATCAATGAAATTATATTGCCATAAGGCGTGAACTATACTTGCCCAGTATTCCGTGAGCACTTCAAACCAAGGTTTGGGTGCAGCTATTGTGTTTACGTTAACGTAAAGAAAAAAAACATCGATGGTTAAAAGAATGATAAAATAAAAGGCTGAAATATACTTAAGAATATCTTTCAAAAGACTTGGAGATAAATGAAGCAAATTTTGTTTTTTAAATTGAAAGATTGCCTTTGCCAAAGTTTCAAGAGTTATTAGACTTGGTCACACCATTGATTGAGAAAAAAAAACATAATATAAAGGAATCAATACCGCCTTTCAACAGCTATAAAAAAAATATACGGTATCTACCTACTGGAAATACCCTCGAAGATTTAGTATTTCACAGTGTTATTTTCCCACAATGCAGCCTTTCCTTAATATTTATATAGAATTGCGATGCCCATGCGCGTGTAGTCCTTGCCAAATCTAAAAATAAACTAAAAAATATTACGCAAGATCCTACACAGTGCAATGAAAAACTATATTGCAATAAAAATTTTACCCGCTCAAACTTTTGTTCAATCATTGCGCAATCCTCAATGTTAACTTTAAACGGTTAAAAACATTGCGCAATTTGTAATATTGTGCAATATAATTGACTGTTAAGGCCCACGTTATAGACCAGAAAATTTCTCAGTCAACCAACAGTTGATGCCGAGAAATTGCTTTGTCAATTGGCTTGCTATCCAACTGAATTAATACTAATCTCCAACGCTCTCGGTTGATTTAGACGGACTGCCAACTTCCTCCGATAGACAATTTGTTGTAATGTCTGGTCTATAGCTTTGTTGGACAACCGACGCCTGCGGTTGCTGTCGGAAGAAAATGGATACGTCTTTTGGCGAGCGCCAATCGGTTTGGAAACAACCTGTTGTCTTGAAAGGTTGTGAAGTCGTTAAGGACATTAATACAAAAATAGAGTTATTCATTTATTTATTTAGTATTTAAATTGATAGCAGGATTCTTCTAAGTTACATGTATCGTTGCCAAAACGTATTTCTTTAATTAGTCACTGATGCACCCATCAGTTCAGGTTCCGTAAAGCTCAGGCAAAACACAGGCGAAAACCGCACGGGATGCGGGACATAATTCGCTCGCGCCGATAGTGTCAACTAAATGCACACTGGCGCAAATAGTCACGTGACTACTTACCCTGTATCCTAAATTAAAATCTAACCTTTGTTCAAAGGCATACTATATCAACGACTAAGAATAGTTGGTCGCTGTGAATAACTCAAGACAATGTTCGTGTTATTTCTTTATTTGTTGTAGTTGGTGGTTTATTGTTTTTTTTGTTGTTTTTTTTATTTATAGTTACTTCAAATTGTGAAAAGTATCGTGTAGGTATGGAAACAAGTAAAAAAAGTAAGTGCTTTCGAAAATGTTAAATTACATTTAGTGTTTTTTTTTTAAATCTTCTTTCGTGCGCAGGACTTGTTTTTTTCTATGGAGGGAAGTGAAAATGCTGTTTAATATGGAAAATAGTGAAAATGAGACAAATGGGTGAATTTGTTAAAACAGATTTGTATTGCATGTTTTTTATATTTGTTTATTTAACGAAACAAATTGCTTTGTTTTACATTTTTTTTTGTGTTTTCACTTAATTTACAAAGTTGATAATAAATACTTATTCATTGAATATAAATATACTACGGTTTATCATAGACGGTATACCTTAATACATCAATTTACAATAAGTTAAAAGGGCTGGATTATACCCAAAATACTTTACAATTTAACACTGTGCAAACGTAACGTTACGCCTATATTCCACAAAAAGGTATGCAAAAGTGCAGAGTACAAGTAACAGCTGTTCACAAATTATGTTTCTACGTGGTGAGAACATTTCCAGGAACCCGCCACAAATTCAGACTCTGGTGTTCTACTGAGAAAATCTAATCCATGAACAGCAAAAATTTTGTAAAGTATGCCTTACACGCGTATCTATGTATGTGGGTTGCTTTACGAAGCAAAGCATGCTTGCTTTCTGTGGGAAGCATCCTGTAACGGCTGGATGGATTTTAATACGTTCACAAGCCCCATACAAAAATATTAATCGACCCGTGAAGACCAACTTAGATAATGTCGAATTCGTATTTTAAAATATTTTAGTACAAGATATAAAAGGTATTATTCCCGAAAGAAATTGTACATCCTCTCATCCTCATAAGTCCAATATATTACATAAACTTACTCATAAGACTAGGCCTGTAAACGTTGTTCGAAGTTGTATGAACCCTTGACCCACGTGGGGGCCACGGACTTACCATCAAATTTTGTAGTGACCCCACATTGGAGGCACTGGGCTGTTAACGTGTTAATAGGTCGTGCGATGGTAGCACCAAATCACAAATATTGAACTAAAATAACAGCCAGCAAATTAAACAGACTGCTTGAAATGTGATCTTGTTTTGAACTTTTATTCGTTAGAAAATACGGCATCAGTTCCGGACGTGGCGTCATCAGGGACTGCGGCGTCAGTTCCGGACGTGGCGTTGTTAGGGAGTGCGGCATCAGTTTCGGATGTAGCGTCGTCAGGGACTGCGACGTCAGTTCCGAACGTGGCGTTGTTAGGGAATGCGGCATCAGTTCCAGACGCGGCGTCGGTTTTGGACGCGGCGTCGTTAGAGAGTGCGGCGTCTGTCCCGACTGTGACGTCGGTCCAGGACGCGGCGTCGTTTGAGAGTGCGGTGTCGCGCCTTCGTCTTCTGGCGAGGCCGTAATCTCGTAAACGGAATCTTCTTTTAATTCATTATATCTGGAAATAACCAAAAAAATATTATAAACTTTGGTCGTTAAATTAAGATTTTTTGTCACATAATTTTTCTTGAAATTATTTCACCTGACTCTGTCTTATAAAAATAGTATCACTTGTGGGGCACAAATAAAAACTCTCAAAACAATATTCTTCGGGCTTAGAAATAATTGAGTAGGTATGATCTGCGGATTATTTGAGGTATTGGGAATAATCTTTGCCCAGCAGTGGGACAGCAATAGATGGAGAAATAACAGGATAGATATTTAAAAACAAAACTTACTTCTCAAGCGTCACGCACATATCTAAAATCCACCGCATTCCTAGAGCACAGCTGTTATGTCCATTAATTGCTTCTCGCTTGGTTCTTTTTACACTTGCATCAACTGTTACACTGTCTAACCTTTTCACTTGTTCAATATCTTTGGCACGACTTAGAATTGTATCAGGATGAAACACAACACTTCTATCAGTTAGCTCAACATCTGCCACATTGTCTTGTGGTTGCACTGATTTGATATCTTTTAAAACAGGAAACGATAATGCTGCACGAAGAAGCAGAGTTAAGAGCAACACGAAAAAAGTTGTAGTCGCCATTTTAAGAGGCAAGGACGTCTGCGCAGGTCTGTTGACTAGCAACCAATGAGATAATGCACGGTGCGAAACAGCGCTCACTAGCTCGCTGATGAAATTGTTAGAAACTAAGATTTGATTTAAGCGCCTATCGCGGGTCTCACATCTACCATAATGTAACGTTGTAACGTTCCGTTCTTAAAATTAATTATAAATGAAATAGATTTACGATTAAAACCATTAAAATATGCTTCTTTTAAGCATTTATTTACTTTTAATAAAAACCAAATTGCCAACGTCTATGTTCAACGCAATGCGCGTGACCTTGGGATCGCAACATGCGATCGTGTTCGGATAGCGGTCCCCTGTTCCCTCTCCCCTTCACCGCCCCGGCAGACCTGGCAGGCTCGGCAGTCAATTGTGCGCGCCGAGTCGTCAGACCATCATATGCTGGCTTCATCGATGTTTTCTTTCTTTACGTAAACGTAAACACGATAGCTGCACCCAAATCTTGGTTTGAAGTGCTCACGGAATACTGTGCAAGTATAGTTCACGCCTTATGGCAATATAATTTCCTTGATCATTTGAGGGCAAGGGATGATTCAATATGATAACACAATAAAAGTATTGCACAACGTTATTGTGAAGGAAGAGGTTTACGTGGTCTGTATCAAAATAAAACCACATACCTTTGTCAACATAAAAGTATATTTATAGAACAACCTGAGGAAAGGAGGTAGGTCAGTCTATGGTCACAAGTTTCCCTAACTTCCCTAGGGAGAGGCAATCACTGCGCCCTCGCGCCCCTAGTCGCCGCAGGAGGAGATACCTTGGGCGTCGGGAGTCGATTGCCGACTCCCGGCCACCGAAGGCGCGGGCGTCCGGTAAGGACCAGGCCCGGGTCGACGGCGCGTCGTGTTCCACGCGCGCCTCAAAAAGATGTCAGCACAATTGACGGGGTCCGATAGGGCCGATGCCTGCCTGGGTCGTGGATTGTTCGAAAGAGTAACCGTGGCCCTGGCGCACAGGCAACTGAAGGAACACGGGTGGGTTTTAGTCATTAAGAGTCTGACACCCAAAAAATATTCGCGTCGCTCATTCTCAGCGGCGCGTCTTTCATACGTGTGCCCTGCGAAACAGCCACGGTGGTCGCCGTTTGTTTTTTTTAATACGATGATTCCATTAAACTCAGTTTAAACCCCATATTGGGTAAGTGTTGAACAATGTCGCTTTTATATTTGTGTACCTACTTATCTAGGTCATCATCCTATGGCGTGTGCCTTTTTGCTCATAACCTCTTTTGTTATAAATTTGTATGCCTTTCGCTTAAATATTTGCCTAACAATCTATTTATCTATAACGCTGTGCATTTTATGGAATGTTCCATACTTTGAAAAAATGTGCAAGTCATCATGTGCTTCTCACCTATATTTGTAAAATCCGTACTGATTGTGACAACCACACATCACCTTCATTAGCGCATAGTACTCGTACATCTCGCTTTGCTTATGCCTTGGTGTCACAATCAGCGGAGATGACCCATTGGCCATCTTGTGAGACGCTGGACATTAATTCCAGGGTCCAAAGTTCTGGCTACCAACTGCAACTTCATCCGGACTTATCGGAGGAATCCGGGCGCGAAGCGCCGGGCCACCACCTTCCGGCGTACCTGCGCAGGAACGTGCTTCGCGCCGGGTACTTATTTACCCGCGTGGCCGCATTGAGCACGCTCCAAGGGTCTGGCAAGACCAACTGCCGACTGTCACCTTCCCTGGCGTCTGCAGCGTGCACACCGCTGCAGGTTGCATCACACTAGGCTGAGCCAGGAGAGTACTGTGCTTCTCCCAAGGGAAGTTAGGCAAACTTGTGACCATAGACTGACCTACCTCCTTTTCTCAGGTTGTTCTATAAATATACTTTTATGTTGACAAAGGTACGTGGTTTTATTTTAATACAGACCACGTTAACCTCTTCCGTCACAATATCGTTGTGCAATACTTTTATTGTGTTATCATATTGAATCATCCCTTGCCCTCAAATGATCAATGAAATTATATTGCCATAAGGCGTGAACTATACTTGCCCAGTATTCCGTGAGCACTTCAAACCAAGGTTTGGGTGCAGCTATTGTGTTTACGTTAACGTAAAGAAAAAAAACATCGATGGTTAAAAGAATGATAAAATAAAAGGCTGAAATATACTTAAGAATATCTTTCAAAAGACTTGGAGATAAATGAAGCTAATTTTTTTTTTAAATTGAAAGATTGGCTTTGCCAAAGTTACAAGAGTTATTAGACTTGGTCACACCATTGATTGAGAAAAAAAAACATAATATAAAGGAATCAATACCGCCTTTCAACAGCTATAAAAAAAATATACGGTATCTACCTACTGGAAATACCCTCGAAGATTTAGTATTTCACAGTGTTATTTTCCCACAATGCAGCCTTTCCTTAATATTTATATAGAATTGCGATGCCCATGCGCGTGTAGTCCTTGCCAAATCTAAAAATAAACTAAAAAGTATTACGCAAGATCCTACACAGTGCAATGAAAAACTATATTGCAATAAAAATTTTACCCGCTCAAACTTTTATTCAATCATTGCGCAGTCTTCAATGTTAACTCTAAACGGTCAAAAACATTGCGCAATTTGTAATATTGTGCAATATAATTGACTCTTAAGGCCCACGTTACAGACCAGAAAATTTCTCAGCCAACCAATAGTTGATGCCGAGAAATTTTTTTGTCAATTGGCTTGCTATCCAACTGAATTAATACTAATCTCCAACGCTCTCGGTTGATTTAGACGGACTGCCAACTTCCTCCGATAGACAATTTGTTGTAATGTCTGGTCTATAGCTTTGTTGGACAACCGACGCCTGCGGTTGCTGTCGGAAGGAATTGGATACGTATTTTGGCGAGCGCCAATCGGTTTGGAAACAACCTGTTGTCTTGAAAGGTTGTGAAGTCGTTAAGGACATTAATACAAAAATAGAGTTATTCATTTATTTATTTAGTATTTAAATTGATAGCAGGATTCTTCTAAGTTACATGTATCGTTGCCAAAACGTATTTCTTTAATTAGACACTGATGCACCCATCAGTTCAGGTTCCGTAAAGCTCAGGCAAAACACAGGCGAACACCGCACGGGATGCGGGACATAATTCGCTCGCGCCGATAGTGTCAACTAAATGCACACTGGCGCAAATAGTCACGTGACTACTTACCCTGAATCCTAAATTAAAATCTAACCTTTGTTCAAAGGCATACTATATCAACGACTAAGAATAGTTGGTCGCTGTGAATAACTCAAGACAATGTTCGTGTTATTTCTTTATTTGTTGTAGTTGGTGGTTTATTGTTCTTTTTGTTGTTTTTTTTATTTATAGTTACTTCAAATTGTGAAAAGTATCGTGTAGGTATGGAAACAAGTATAAAAAGTAAGTGCTTTCGAAAATGTTAAATTACATTTAGTGTTTTTTTTTTAAATCTTCTTTCGTGCGCAGGACTTGTTTTTTTCTATGGAGGGAAGTGAAAATGCTGTTTAATATGGAAAATAGTGAAAATGAGACAAATGGGTGAATTTGTTAAAACAGATTTGTATTGCATGTTTTTTATATTTGTTTATTTAACGAAACAAGTTGCTTTGTTTTACATTTTTTTTTGTGTTTTCACTTAATTTACAAAGTTGATAATAAATACTTATTCATTGAATATAAATATACTACGGTTTATCATAGACGGTATACCTTAATACATCAATTTATAATAAGTTAAAAGGGCTGGATTATACCCAAAATACTTTACAATTTAACACTGTGCAAACGTAACGTTACGCCTATATTCCACAAAAAGGTAGGCAAAAGTGCAGAGTACAAGTAACAGCTGTTCACAAATTATGTTTCTACGTGGTGAGAACATTTCCAGGAACCGGCCACAAATTCAGACTCTGGTGTTCTACTGAGAAAATCTAATCCATGAACAGCAAAAATTATGTAAAGTATGCCTTACACGCGTATCTATGTATGTGGGTTGCTTTACGAAGCAAAGCATGCTTGCTTTCTGTGGGAAGCATCCTGTAACGGCTGGATGGATTTTAATACGTTCACAAGCCCCATACAAAAAATTTTAATAGACCCGTGACGACCAACTTAGATAATGTCGAATTCGTATTTTAAAATATTTTAATACAAGATATAAAAGGTATTATTCCCGAAAGAAATTGTACATCCTCTCATCCTCATAAGTCCAATATATTACATAAACTTACTCATAAGACTAGGCCTGTAAACGTTGTTCGAAGTTGTATGAACCCTTGACCCACGTGGGGGCCACGGACTTACCATCAAATTTTGTAGTGACCCCACATTGGAGGCACTGGGCTGTTAACGTGTTAATAGGTCGTGCGATGGCAGCACCAAATCACATATTGAACTAAAATAACAGCCAGCAAATTAAACAGACTGCTTGAAATGTGATCTTGTTTTGAACTTTTATTCGTTAGAAAATACGGCATCAGTTCCGGACGTGGCGTTGTTAGGGAGTGCGGCATCAGTTTCGGATGTAGCGTCGTCAGGGACTGCGACGTCAGTTCCGAACGTGGCGTTGTTAGGGAATGCGGCATCAGTTCCAGACGCGGCGTCGGTTTTGGACGCGGCGTCGTTAGAGAGTGCGGCGTCTGTCCCGACTGTGACGTCGGTCCAGGACGCGGCGTCGTTTGAGAGTGCGGTGTCGCGCCTTCGTCTTCTGGCGAGGCCGTAATCTCGTAAACGGAATCTTCTTTTAATTCATTATATCTGGAAATAACCAAAAAAATATTATAAACTTTGGTCGTTAAATTAAGATTTTTTGTCACATAATTTTTCTTGAAATTATTTCACCTGACTCTGTCTTATAAAAATAGTATCACTTGTGGGGCACAAATAAAAACTCTCAAAACAATATTCTTCGGGCTTAGAAATAATTGAGTAGGTATGATCTGCGGATTATTTGAGGTATTGGGAATAATCTTTGCCCAGCAGTGGGACAGCAATAGATGGAGAAATAACAGGATAGATATTTAAAAACAAAACTTACTTCTCAAGCGTCACGCACATATCTAAAATCCACCGCATTCCTAGAGCACAGCTGTTATGTCCATTAATTGCTTCTCGCTTGGTTCTTTTTACACTTGCATCAACTGTTACACTGTCTAACCTTTTCACTTGTTCAATATCTTTGGCACGACTTAGAATTGTATCAGGATGAAACACAACACTTCTATCAGTTAGCTCAACATCTGCCACATTGTCTTGTGGTTGCACTGATTTGATATCTTTTAAAACAGGAAACGATAATGCTGCACGAAGAAGCAGAGTTAAGAGCAACACGAAAAAAGTTGTAGTCGCCATTTTAAGAGGCAAGGACGTCTGCGCAGGTCTGTTGACTAGCAACCAATGAGATAATGCACGGTGCGAAACAGCGCTCACTAGCTCGCTGATGAAATTGTTAGAAACTAAGATTTGATTTAAGCGCCTATCGCGGGTCTCACATCTACCATAATGTAACGTTGTAACGTTCCGTTCTTAAAATTAATTATAAATGAAATAGATTTACGATTAAAACCATTAAAATATGCTTCTTTTAAGCATTTATTTACTTTTAATAAAAACCAAATTGCCAACGTCTATGTTCAACGCAATGCGCGTGACCTTGGGATCGCAACATGCGATCGTGTTCGGATAGCGGTCCCCTGTTCCCTCTCCCCTTCACCGCCCCGGCAGACCTGGCAGGCTCGGCCGTCAATTGTGCGCGCCGAGTCGTCAGACCATCATATGCTGGCTTCATCGATGTTTTCTTTCTTTACGTAAACGTAAACACGATAGCTGCACCCAAATCTTGGTTTGAAGTGCTCACGGAATACTGTGCAAGTATAGTTCACGCCTTATGGCAATATAATTTCCTTGATCATTTGAGGGCAAGGGATGATTCAATATGATAACACAATAAAAGTATTGCACAACGTTATTGTGAAGGAAGAGGTTTACGTGGTCTGTATCAAAATAAAACCACATACCTTTGTCAACATAAAAGTATATTTATAGAACAACCTGAGAAAAGGAGGTAGGTCAGTCTATGGTCACAAGTTTCCCTAACTTCCCTAGGGAGAGGCAATCACTGCGCCCTCGCGCCCCTAGTCGCCGCAGGAGGAGATACCTTGGGCGTCGGGAGTCGATTGCCGACTCCCGGCCACCGAAGGCGCGGGCGTCCGGTAAGGACCAGGCCCGGGTCGACGGCGCGTCGTGTTCCACGCGCGCCTCAAAAAGATGTCAGCACAATTGACGGGGTCCGATAGGGCCGATGCCTGCCTGGGTCGTGGATTGTTCGAAAGAGTAACCGTGGCCCTGGCGCACAGGCAACTGAAGGAACACGGGTGGGTTTTAGTCATTAAGAGTCTGACACCCAAAAAATATTCGCGTCGCTCATTCTCAGCGGCGCGTCTTTCATACGTGTGCCCTGCGAAACAGCCACGGTGGTCGCCGTTTGTTTTTTTTAATACGATGATTCCATTAAACTCAGTTTAAACCCCATATTGGGTAAGTGTTGAACAATGTCGCTTTTATATTTGTGTACCTACTTATCTAGGTCATCATCCTATGGCGTGTGCCTTTTTGCTCATAACCTCTTTTGTTATAAATTTGTATGCCTTTCGCTTAAATATTTGCCTAACAATCTATTTATCTATAACGCTGTGCATTTTATGGAATGTTCCATACTTTGAAAAAATGTGCAAGTCATCATGTGCTTCTCACCTATATTTGTAAACTCCGTACTGATTGTGACAACCACACATCACCTTCATTAGCGCATAGTACTCGTACATCTCGCTTTGCTTATGCCTTGGTGTCACAATCAGCGGAGATGACCCATTGGCCATCTTGTGAGACGCTGGACATTAATTCCAGGGTCCAAAGTTCTGGCTACCAACTGCAACTTCATCCGGACTTATCGGAGGAATCCGGGCGCGAAGCGCCGGGCCACCACCTTCCGGCGTACCTGCGCAGGAACGTGCTTCGCGCCGGGTACTTATTTACCCGCGTGGCCGCATTGAGCACGCTCCAAGGGTCTGGCAAGACCAACTGCCGACTGTCACCTTCCCTGGCGTCTGCAGCGTGCACACCGCTGCAGGTTGCATCACACTAGGCTGAGCCAGGAGAGTACTGTGCTTCTCCCAAGGGAAGTTAGGCAAACTTGTGACCATAGACTGACCTACCTCCTTTTCTCAGGTTGTTCTATAAATATACTTTTATGTTGACAAAGGTACGTGGTTTTATTTTAATACAGACCACGTTAACCTCTTCCGTCACAATATCGTTGTGCAATACTTTTATTGTGTTATCATATTGAATCATCCCTTGCCCTCAAATGATCAATGAAATTATATTGCCATAAGGCGTGAACTATACTTGCCCAGTATTCCGTGAGCACTTCAAACCAAGGTTTGGGTGCAGCTATTGTGTTTACGTTAACGTAAAGAAAAAAAACATCGATGGTTAAAAGAATGATAAAATAAAAGGCTGAAATATACTTAAGAATATCTTTCAAAAGACTTGGAGATAAATGAAGCAAATTTTTTTTTTAAATTGAAAGATTGCCTTTGCCAAAGTTACAAGAGTTATTAGACTTGGTCACACCATTGATTGAGAAAAAAAAACATAATATAAAGGAATCAATACCGCCTTTCAACAGCTATAAAAAAAATATACGGTATCTACCTACTGGAAATACCCTCGAAGATTTAGTATTTCACAGTGTTATTTTCCCACAATGCAGCCTTTCCTTAATATTTATATAGAATTGCGATGCCCATGCGCGTGTAGTCCTTGCCAAATCTAAAAATAAACTAAAAAGTATTACGCAAGATCCTACACAGTGCAATGAAAAACTATATTGCAATAAAAATTTTACCCGCTCAAACTTTTGTTCAATCATTGCGCAATCTTCAATGTTAACTCTAAACGGTCAAAAACATTGCGCAATTTGTAATATTGTGCAATATAATTGACTGTTAAGGCCCACGTTACAGACCAGAAAATTTCTCAGCCAACCAATAGTTGATGCCGAGAAATTTTTTTGTCAATTGGCTTGCTATCCAACTGAATTAATACTAATCTCCAACGCTCTCGGTTGATTTAGACGGACTGCCAACTTCCTCCGATAGACAATTTGTTGTAATGTCTGGTCTATAGCTTTGTTGGACAACCGACGCCTGCGGTTGCTGTCGGAAGGAATTGGATACGTATTTTGGCGAGCGCCAATCGGTTTGGAAACAACCTGTTGTCTTGAAAGGTTGTGAAGTCGTTAAGGACATTAATACAAAAATAGAGTTATTCATTTATTTATTTAGTATTTAAATTGATAGCAGGATTCTTCTAAGTTACATGTATCGTTGCCAAAACGTATTTCTTTAATTAGACACTGATGCACCCATCAGTTCAGGTTCCGTAAAGCTCAGGCAAAACACAGGCGAACACCGCACGGGATGCGGGACATAATTCGCTCGCGCCGATAGTGTCAACTAAATGCACACTGGCGCAAATAGTCACGTGACTACTTACCCTGAATCCTAAATTAAAATCTAACCTTTGTTCAAAGGCATACTATATCAACGACTAAGAATAGTTGGTCGCTGTGAATAACTCAAGACAATGTTCGTGTTATTTCTTTATTTGTTGTAGTTGGTGGTTTATTGTTCTTTTTGTTGTTTTTTTTATTTATAGTTACTTCAAATTGTGAAAAGTATCGTGTAGGTATGGAAACAAGTATAAAAAGTAAGTGCTTTCGAAAATGTTAAATTACATTTAGTGTTTTTTTTTTAAATCTTCTTTCGTGCGCAGGACTTGTTTTTTTCTATGGAGGGAAGTGAAAATGCTGTTTAATATGGAAAATAGTGAAAATGAGACAAATGGGTGAATTTGTTAAAACAGATTTGTATTGCATGTTTTTTATATTTGTTTATTTAACGAAACAAGTTGCTTTGTTTTACATTTTTTTTTGTGTTTTCACTTAATTTACAAAGTTGATAATAAATACTTATTCATTGAATATAAATATACTACGGTTTATCATAGACGGTATACCTTAATACATCAATTTATAATAAGTTAAAAGGGCTGGATTATACCCAAAATACTTTACAATTTAACACTGTGCAAACGTAACGTTACGCCTATATTCCACAAAAAGGTAGGCAAAAGTGCAGAGTACAAGTAACAGCTGTTCACAAATTATGTTTCTACGTGGTGAGAACATTTCCAGGAACCGGCCACAAATTCAGACTCTGGTGTTCTACTGAGAAAATCTAATCCATGAACAGCAAAAATTATGTAAAGTATGCCTTACACGCGTATCTATGTATGTGGGTTGCTTTACGAAGCAAAGCATGCTTGCTTTCTGTGGGAAGCATCCTGTAACGGCTGGATGGATTTTAATACGTTCACAAGCCCCATACAAAAAATTTTAATAGACCCGTGACGACCAACTTAGATAATGTCGAATTCGTATTTTAAAATATTTTAATACAAGATATAAAAGGTATTATTCCCGAAAGAAATTGTACATCCTCTCATCCTCATAAGTCCAATATATTACATAAACTTACTCATAAGACTAGGCCTGTAAACGTTGTTCGAAGTTGTATGAACCCTTGACCCACGTGGGGGCCACGGACTTACCATCAAATTTTGTAGTGACCCCACATTGGAGGCACTGGGCTGTTAACGTGTTAATAGGTCGTGCGATGGCAGCACCAAATCACATATTGAACTAAAATAACAGCCAGCAAATTAAACAGACTGCTTGAAATGTGATCTTGTTTTGAACTTTTATTCGTTAGAAAATACGGCATCAGTTCCGGACGTGGCGTTGTTAGGGAGTGCGGCATCAGTTTCGGATGTAGCGTCGTCAGGGACTGCGACGTCAGTTCCGAACGTGGCGTTGTTAGGGAATGCGGCATCAGTTCCAGACACGGCGTCGGTTTTGGACGCGGCGTCGTTAGAGAGTGCGGCGTCTGTCCCGACTGTGACGTCGGTCCAGGACGCGGCGTCGTTTGAGAGTGCGGTGTCGCGCCTTCGTCTTCTGGCGAGGCCGTAATCTCGTAAACGGAATCTTCTTTTAATTCATTATATCTGGAAATAACCAAAAAAATATTATAAACTTTGGTCGTTAAATTAAGATTTTTTGTCACATAATTTTTCTTGAAATTATTTCACCTGACTCTGTCTTATAAAAATAGTATCACTTGTGGGGCACAAATAAAAACTCTCAAAACAATATTCTTCGGGCTTAGAAATAATTGAGTAGGTATGATCTGCGGATTATTTGAGGTATTGGGAATAATCTTTGCCCAGCAGTGGGACAGCAATAGATGGAGAAATAACAGGATAGATATTTAAAAACAAAACTTACTTCTCAAGCGTCACGCACATATCTAAAATCCACCGCATTCCTAGAGCACAGCTGTTATGTCCATTAATTGCTTCTCGCTTGGTTCTTTTTACACTTGCATCAACTGTTACACTGTCTAACCTTTTCACTTGTTCAATATCTTTGGCACGACTTAGAATTGTATCAGGATGAAACACAACACTTCTATCAGTTAGCTCAACATCTGCCACATTGTCTTGTGGTTGCACTGATTTGATATCTTTTAAAACAGGAAACGATAATGCTGCACGAAGAAGCAGAGTTAAGAGCAACACGAAAAAAGTTGTAGTCGCCATTTTAAGAGGCAAGGACGTCTGCGCAGGTCTGTTGACTAGCAACCAATGAGATAATGCACGGTGCGAAACAGCGCTCACTAGCTCGCTGATGAAATTGTTAGAAACTAAGATTTGATTTAAGCGCCTATCGCGGGTCTCACATCTACCATAATGTAACGTTGTAACGTTCCGTTCTTAAAATTAATTATAAATGAAATAGATTTACGATTAAAACCATTAAAATATGCTTCTTTTAAGCATTTATTTACTTTTAATAAAAACCAAATTGCCAACGTCTATGTTCAACGCAATGCGCGTGACCTTGGGATCGCAACATGCGATCGTGTTCGGATAGCGGTCCCCTGTTCCCTCTCCCCTTCACCGCCCCGGCAGACCTGGCAGGCTCGGCCGTCAATTGTGCGCGCCGAGTCGTCAGACCATCATATGCTGGCTTCATCGATGTTTTCTTTCTTTACGTAAACGTAAACACGATAGCTGCACCCAAATCTTGGTTTGAAGTGCTCACGGAATACTGTGCAAGTATAGTTCACGCCTTATGGCAATATAATTTCCTTGATCATTTGAGGGCAAGGGATGATTCAATATGATAACACAATAAAAGTATTGCACAACGTTATTGTGAAGGAAGAGGTTTACGTGGTCTGTATCAAAATAAAACCACATACCTTTGTCAACATAAAAGTATATTTATAGAACAACCTGAGAAAAGGAGGTAGGTCAGTCTATGGTCACAAGTTTCCCTAACTTCCCTAGGGAGAGGCAATCACTGCGCCCTCGCGCCCCTAGTCGCCGCAGGAGGAGATACCTTGGGCGTCGGGAGTCGATTGCCGACTCCCGGCCACCGAAGGCGCGGGCGTCCGGTAAGGACCAGGCCCGGGTCGACGGCGCGTCGTGTTCCACGCGCGCCTCAAAAAGATGTCAGCACAATTGACGGGGTCCGATAGGGCCGATGCCTGCCTGGGTCGTGGATTGTTCGAAAGAGTAACCGTGGCCCTGGCGCACAGGCAACTGAAGGAACACGGGTGGGTTTTAGTCATTAAGAGTCTGACACCCAAAAAATATTCGCGTCGCTCATTCTCAGCGGCGCGTCTTTCATACGTGTGCCCTGCGAAACAGCCACGGTGGTCGCCGTTTGTTTTTTTTAATACGATGATTCCATTAAACTCAGTTTAAACCCCATATTGGGTAAGTGTTGAACAATGTCGCTTTTATATTTGTGTACCTACTTATCTAGGTCATCATCCTATGGCGTGTGCCTTTTTGCTCATAACCTCTTTTGTTATAAATTTGTATGCCTTTCGCTTAAATATTTGACTAACAATCTATTTATCTATAACGCTGTGCATTTTATGGAATGTTCCATACTTTGAAAAAATGTGCAAGTCATCATGTGCTTCTCACCTATATTTGTAAACTCCGTACTGATTGTGACAACCACACATCACCTTCATTAGCGCATAGTACTCGTACATCTCGCTTTGCTTATGCCTTGGTGTCACAATCAGCGGAGATGACCCATTGGCCATCTTGTGAGACGCTGGACATTAATTCCAGGGTCCAAAGTTCTGGCTACCAACTGCAACTTCATCCGGACTTATCGGAGGAATCCGGGCGCGAAGCGCCGGGCCACCACCTTCCGGCGTACCTGCGCAGGAACGTGCTTCGCGCCGGGTACTTATTTACCCGCGTGGCCGCATTGAGCACGCTCCAAGGGTCTGGCAAGACCAACTGCCGACTGTCACCTTCCCTGGCGTCTGCAGCGTGCACACCGCTGCAGGTTGCATCACACTAGGCTGAGCCAGGAGAGTACTGTGCTTCTCCCAAGGGAAGTTAGGCAAACTTGTGACCATAGACTGACCTACCTCCTTTTCTCAGGTTGTTCTATAAATATACTTTTATGTTGACAAAGGTACGTGGTTTTATTTTAATACAGACCACGTTAACCTCTTCCGTCACAATATCGTTGTGCAATACTTTTATTGTGTTATCATATTGAATCATCCCTTGCCCTCAAATGATCAATGAAATTATATTGCCATAAGGCGTGAACTATACTTGCCCAGTATTCCGTGAGCACTTCAAACCAAGGTTTGGGTGCAGCTATTGTGTTTACGTTAACGTAAAGAAAAAAAACATCGATGGTTAAAAGAATGATAAAATAAAAGGCTGAAATATACTTAAGAATATCTTTCAAAAGACTTGGAGATAAATGAAGCAAATTTTTTTTTTAAATTGAAAGATTGCCTTTGCCAAAGTTACAAGAGTTATTAGACTTGGTCACACCATTGATTGAGAAAAAAAAACATAATATAAAGGAATCAATACCGCCTTTCAACAGCTATAAAAAAAATATACGGTATCTACCTACTGGAAATACCCTCGAAGATTTAGTATTTCACAGTGTTATTTTCCCACAATGCAGCCTTTCCTTAATATTTATATAGAATTGCGATGCCCATGCGCGTGTAGTCCTTGCCAAATCTAAAAATAAACTAAAAAGTATTACGCAAGATCCTACACAGTGCAATGAAAAACTATATTGCAATAAAAATTTTACCCGCTCAAACTTTTGTTCAATCATTGCGCAATCTTCAATGTTAACTCTAAACGGTCAAAAACATTGCGCAATTTGTAATATTGTGCAATATAATTGACTGTTAAGGCCCACGTTACAGACCAGAAAATTTCTCAGCCAACCAATAGTTGATGCCGAGAAATTTTTTTGTCAATTGGCTTGCTATCCAACTGAATTAATACTAATCTCCAACGCTCTCGGTTGATTTAGACGGACTGCCAACTTCCTCCGATAGACAATTTGTTGTAATGTCTGGTCTATAGCTTTGTTGGACAACCGACGCCTGCGGTTGCTGTCGGAAGGAATTGGATACGTCTTTTGGCGAGCGCCAATCGGTTTGGAAACAACCTGTTGTCTTGAAAGGTTGTGAAGTCGTTAAGGACATTAATACAAAAATAGAGTTATTCATTTATTTATTTAGTATTTAAATTGATAGCAGGATTCTTCTAAGTTACATGTATCGTTGCCAAAACGTATTTCTTTAATTAGACACTGATGCACCCATCAGTTCAGGTTCCGTAAAGCTCAGGCAAAACACAGGCGAACACCGCACGGGATGCGGGACATAATTCGCTCGCGCCGATAGTGTCAACTAAATGCACACTGGCGCAAATAGTCACGTGACTACTTACCCTGAATCCTAAATTAAAATCTAACCTTTGTTCAAAGGCATACTATATCAACGACTAAGAATAGTTGGTCGCTGTGAATAACTCAAGACAATGTTCGTGTTATTTCTTTATTTGTTGTAGTTGGTGGTTAATTGTTTTTTTTGTTGTTTTTTTTATTTATAGTTACTTCAAATTGTGAAAAGTATCGTGTAGGTATGGAAACAAGTATAAAAAGTAAGTGCTTTCGAAAATGTTAAATTACATTTAGTGTTTTTTTTTTAAATCTTTTTTCGTGCGCAGGACTTGTTTTTTTTCTATGGAGGGAAGTGAAAATGCTGTTTAATATGGAAAATAGTGAAAATGAGACAAATGGGTGAATTTGTTAAAACAGATTTGTATTGCATGTTTTTTATATTTGTTTATTTAACGAAACAAATTGCTTTGTTTTACATTTTTTTTTGTGTTTTCACTTAATTTACAAAGTTGATAATAAATACTTATTCATTGAATATAAATATACTACGGTTTATCATAGACGGTATACCTAAATACATCAATTTATAATAAGTTAAAAGGGCTGGATTATACCCAAAATACTTTACAATTTAACACTGTGCAAACGTAACGTTACGCCTATATTCCACAAAAAGGTAGGCAAAAGTGCAGAGTACAAGTAACAGCTGTTCACAAATTATGTTTCTACGTGGTGAGAACATTTCCAGGAACCGGCCACAAATTCAGACTCTGGTGTTCTACTGAGAAAATCTAATCCATGAACAGCAAAAATTATGTAAAGTATGCCTTACACGCGTATCTATGTATGTGGGTTGCTTTACGAAGCAAAGCATGCTTGCTTTCTGTGGGAAGCATCCTGTAACGGCTGGATGGATTTTAATACGTTCACAAGCCCCATACAAAAAATTTTAATAGACCCGTGACGACCAACTTAGATAATGTCGAATTCGTATTTTAAAATATTTTAATACAAGATATAAAAGGTATTATTCCCGAAAGAAATTGTACATCCTCTCATCCTCATAAGTCCAATATATTACATAAACTTACTCATAAGACTAGGCCTGTAAACGTTGTTCGAAGTTGTATGAACCCTTGACCCACGTGGGGGCCACGGACTTACCATCAAATTTTGTAGTGACCCCACATTGGAGGCACTGGGCTGTTAACGTGTTAATAGGTCGTGCGATGGCAGCACCAAATCACATATTGAACTAAAATAACAGCCAGCAAATTAAACAGACTGCTTGAAATGTGATCTTGTTTTGAACTTTTATTCGTTAGAAAATACGGCATCAGTTCCGGACGTGGCGTTGTTAGGGAGTGCGGCATCAGTTTCGGATGTAGCGTCGTCAGGGACTGCGACGTCAGTTCCGAACGTGGCGTTGTTAGGGAATGCGGCATCAGTTCCAGACACGGCGTCGGTTTTGGACGCGGCGTCGTTAGAGAGTGCGGCGTCTGTCCCGACTGTGACGTCGGTCCAGGACGCGGCGTCGTTTGAGAGTGCGGTGTCGCGCCTTCGTCTTCTGGCGAGGCCGTAATCTCGTAAACGGAATCTTCTTTTAATTCATTATATCTGGAAATAACCAAAAATATATTATAAACTTTGGTCGTTAAATTAAGATTTTTTGTCACATAATTTTTCTTGAAATTATTTCACCTGACTCTGTCTTATAAAAATAGTATCACTTGTGGGGCACAAATAAAAACTCTCAAAACAATATTCTTCGGGCTTAGAAATAATTGAGTAGGTATGATCTGCGGATTATTTGAGGTATTGGGAATAATCTTTGCCCAGCAGTGGGACAGCAATAGATGGAGAAATAACAGGATAGATATTTAAAAACAAAACTTACTTCTCAAGCGTCACGCACATATCTAAAATCCACCGCATTCCTAGAGCACAGCTGTTATGTCCATTAATTGCTTCTCGCTTGGTTCTTTTTACACTTGCATCAACTGTTACACTGTCTAACCTTTTCACTTGTTCAATATCTTTGGCACGACTTAGAATTGTATCAGGATGAAACACAACACTTCTATCAGTTAGCTCAACATCTGCCACATTGTCTTGTGGTTGCACTGATTTGATATCTTTTAAAACAGGAAACGATAATGCTGCACGAAGAAGCAGAGTTAAGAGCAACACGAAAAAAGTTGTAGTCGCCATTTTAAGAGGCAAGGACGTCTGCGCAGGTCTGTTGACTAGCAACCAATGAGATAATGCACGGTGCGAAACAGCGCTCACTAGCTCGCTGATGAAATTGTTAGAAACTAAGATTTGATTTAAGCGCCTATCGCGGGTCTCACATCTACCATAATGTAACGTTGTAACGTTCCGTTCTTAAAATTAATTATAAATGAAATAGATTTACGATTAAAACCATTAAAATATGCTTCTTTTAAGCATTTATTTACTTTTAATAAAAACCAAATTGCCAACGTCTATGTTCAACGCAATGCGCGTGACCTTGGGATCGCAACATGCGATCGTGTTCGGATAGCGGTCCCCTGTTCCCTCTCCCCTTCACCGCCCCGGCAGACCTGGCAGGCTCGGCCGTCAATTGTGCGCGCCGAGTCGTCAGACCATCATATGCTGGCTTCATCGATGTTTTCTTTCTTTACGTAAACGTAAACACGATAGCTGCACCCAAATCTTGGTTTGAAGTGCTCACGGAATACTGTGCAAGTATAGTTCACGCCTTATGGCAATATAATTTCCTTGATCATTTGAGGGCAAGGGATGATTCAATATGATAACACAATAAAAGTATTGCACAACGTTATTGTGAAGGAAGAGGTTTACGTGGTCTGTATCAAAATAAAACCACATACCTTTGTCAACATAAAAGTATATTTATAGAACAACCTGAGAAAAGGAGGTAGGTCAGTCTATGGTCACAAGTTTCCCTAACTTCCCTAGGGAGAGGCAATCACTGCGCCCTCGCGCCCCTAGTCGCCGCAGGAGGAGATACCTTGGGCGTCGGGAGTCGATTGCCGACTCCCGGCCACCGAAGGCGCGGGCGTCCGGTAAGGACCAGGCCCGGGTCGACGGCGCGTCGTGTTCCACGCGCGCCTCAAAAAGATGTCAGCACAATTGACGGGGTCCGATAGGGCCGATGCCTGCCTGGGTCGTGGATTGTTCGAAAGAGTAACCGTGGCCCTGGCGCACAGGCAACTGAAGGAACACGGGTGGGTTTTAGTCATTAAGAGTCTGACACCCAAAAAATATTCGCGTCGCTCATTCTCAGCGGCGCGTCTTTCATACGTGTGCCCTGCGAAACAGCCACGGTGGTCGCCGTTTGTTTTTTTTAATACGATGATTCCATTAAACTCAGTTTAAACCCCATATTGGGTAAGTGTTGAACAATGTCGCTTTTATATTTGTGTACCTACTTATCTAGGTCATCATCCTATGGCGTGTGCCTTTTTGCTCATAACCTCTTTTGTTATAAATTTGTATGCCTTTCGCTTAAATATTTGCCTAACAATCTATTGATCTATAACGCTGTGCATTTTATGGAATGTTCCATACTTTGAAAAAATGTGCAAGTCATCATGTGCTTCTCACCTATATTTGTAAACTCCGTACTGATTGTGACAACCACACATCACCTTCATTAGCGCATAGTACTCGTACATCTCGCTTTGCTTATGCCTTGGTGTCACAATCAGCGGAGATGACCCATTGGCCATCTTGTGAGACGCTGGACATTAATTCCAGGGTCCAAAGTTCTGGCTACCAACTGCAACTTCATCCGGACTTATCGGAGGAATCCGGGCGCGAAGCGCCGGGCCACCACCTTCCGGCGTACCTGCGCAGGAACGTGCTTCGCGCCGGGTACTTATTTACCCGCGTGGCCGCATTGAGCACGCTCCAAGGGTCTGGCAAGACCAACTGCCGACTGTCACCTTCCCTGGCGTCTGCAGCGTGCACACCGCTGCAGGTTGCATCACACTAGGCTGAGCCAGGAGAGTACTGTGCTTCTCCCAAGGGAAGTTAGGCAAACTTGTGACCATAGACTGACCTACCTCCTTTTCTCAGGTTGTTCTATAAATATACTTTTATGTTGACAAAGGTACGTGGTTTTATTTTAATACAGACCACGTTAACCTCTTCCGTCACAATATCGTTGTGCAATACTTTTATTGTGTTATCATATTGAATCATCCCTTGCCCTCAAATGATCAATGAAATTATATTGCCATAAGGCGTGAACTATACTTGCCCAGTATTCCGTGAGCACTTCAAACCAAGGTTTGGGTGCAGCTATTGTGTTTACGTTAACGTAAAGAAAAAAAACATCGATGGTTAAAAGAATGATAAAATAAAAGGCTGAAATATACTTAAGAATATCTTTCAAAAGACTTGGAGATAAATGAAGCAATTTTTTTTTTTAAATTGAAAGATTGCCTTTGCCAAAGTTACAAGAGTTATTAGACTTGGTCACACCATTGATTGAGAAAAAAAAACATAATATAAAGGAATCAATACCGCCTTTCAACAGCTATAAAAAAAATATACGGTATCTACCTACTGGAAATACCCTCGAAGATTTAGTATTTCACAGTGTTATTTTCCCACAATGCAGCCTTTCCTTAATATTTATATAGAATTGCGATGCCCATGCGCGTGTAGTCCTTGCCAAATCTAAAAATAAACTAAAAAGTATTACGCAAGATCCTACACAGTGCAATGAAAAACTATATTGCAATAAAAATTTTACCCGCTCAAACTTTTGTTCAATCATTGCGCAATCTTCAATGTTAACTCTAAACGGTCAAAAACATTGCGCAATTTGTAATATTGTGCAATATAATTGACTGTTAAGGCCCACGTTACAGACCAGAAAATTTCTCAGCCAACCAATAGTTGATGCCGAGAATTTTTTTTGTCAATTGGCTTGCTATCCAACTGAATTAATACTAATCTCCAACGCTCTCGGTTGATTTAGACGGACTGCCAACTTCCTCCGATAGACAATTTGTTGTAATGTCTGGTCTATAGCTTTGTTGGACAACCGACGCCTGCGGTTGCTGTCGGAAGGAATTGGATACGTCTTTTGGCGAGCGCCAATCGGTTTGGAAACAACCTGTTGTCTTGAAAGGTTGTGAAGTCGTTAAGGACATTAATACAAAAATAGAGTTATTCATTTATTTATTTAGTATTTAAATTGATAGCAGGATTCTTCTAAGTTACATGTATCGTTGCCAAAACGTATTTCTTTAATTAGACACTGATGCACCCATCAGTTCAGGTTCCGTAAAGCTCAGGCAAAACACAGGCGAACACCGCACGGGATGCGGGACATAATTCGCTCGCGCCGATAGTGTCAACTAAATGCACACTGGCGCAAATAGTCACGTGACTACTTACCCTGAATCCTAAATTAAAATCTAACCTTTGTTCAAAGGCATACTATATCAACGACTAAGAATAGTTGGTCGCTGTGAATAACTCAAGACAATGTTCGTGTTATTTCTTTATTTGTTGTAGTTGGTGGTTAATTGTTTTTTTTGTTGTTTTTTTTATTTATAGTTACTTCAAATTGTGAAAAGTATCGTGTAGGTATGGAAACAAGTATAAAAAGTAAGTGCTTTCGAAAATGTTAAATTACATTTAGTGTTTTTTTTTTAAATCTTCTTTCGTGCGCAGGACTTGTTTTTTTTCTATGGAGGGAAGTGAAAATGCTGTTTAATATGGAAAATAGTGAAAATGAGACAAATGGGTGAATTTGTTAAAACAGATTTGTATTGCATGTTTTTTATATTTGTTTATTTAACGAAACAAATTGCTTTGTTTTACATTTTTTTTTGTGTTTTCACTTAATTTACAAAGTTGATAATAAATACTTATTCATTGAATATAAATATACTACGGTTTATCATAGACGGTATACCTTAATACATCAATTTATAATAAGTTAAAAGGGCTGGATTATACCCAAAATACTTTACAATTTAACACTGTGCAAACGTAACGTTACGCCTATATTCCACAAAAAGGTAGGCAAAAGTGCAGAGTACAAGTAACAGCTGTTCACAAATTATGTTTCTACGTGGTGAGAACATTTCCAGGAACCGGCCACAAATTCAGACTCTGGTGTTCTACTGAGAAAATCTAATCCATGAACAGCAAAAATTATGTAAAGTATGCCTTACACGCGTATCTATGTATGTGGGTTGCTTTACGAAGCAAAGCATGCTTGCTTTCTGTGGGAAGCATCCTGTAACGGCTGGATGGATTTTAATACGTTCACAAGCCCCATACAAAAAATTTTAATAGACCCGTGACGACCAACTTAGATAATGTCGAATTCGTATTTTAAAATATTTTAATACAAGATATAAAAGGTATTATTCCCGAAAGAAATTGTACATCCTCTCATCCTCATAAGTCCAATATATTACATAAACTTACTCATAAGACTAGGCCTGTAAACGTTGTTCGAAGTTGTATGAACCCTTGACCCACGTGGGGGCCACGGACTTACCATCAAATTTTGTAGTGACCCCACATTGGAGGCACTGGGCTGTTAACGTGTTAATAGGTCGTGCGATGGCAGCACCAAATCACATATTGAACTAAAATAACAGCCAGCAAATTAAACAGACTGCTTGAAATGTGATCTTGTTTTGAACTTTTATTCGTTAGAAAATACGGCATCAGTTCCGGACGTGGCGTTGTTAGGGAGTGCGGCATCAGTTTCGGATGTAGCGTCGTCAGGGACTGCGACGTCAGTTCCGAACGTGGCGTTGTTAGGGAATGCGGCATCAGTTCCAGACGCGGCGTCGGTTTTGGACGCGGCGTCGTTAGAGAGTGCGGCGTCTGTCCCGACTGTGACGTCGGTCCAGGACGCGGCGTCGTTTGAGAGTGCGGTGTCGCGCCTTCGTCTTCTGGCGAGGCCGTAATCTCGTAAACGGAATCTTCTTTTAATTCATTATATCTGGAAATAACCAAAAAAATATTATAAACTTTGGTCGTTAAATTAAGATTTTTTGTCACATAATTTTTCTTGAAATTATTTCACCTGACTCTGTCTTATAAAAATAGTATCACTTGTGGGGCACAAATAAAAACTCTCAAAACAATATTCTTCGGGCTTAGAAATAATTGAGTAGGTATGATCTGCGGATTATTTGAGGTATTGGGAATAATCTTTGCCCAGCAGTGGGACAGCAATAGATGGAGAAATAACAGGATAGATATTTAAAAACAAAACTTACTTCTCAAGCGTCACGCACATATCTAAAATCCACCGCATTCCTAGAGCACAGCTGTTATGTCCATTAATTGCTTCTCGCTTGGTTCTTTTTACACTTGCATCAACTGTTACACTGTCTAACCTTTTCACTTGTTCAATATCTTTGGCACGACTTAGAATTGTATCAGGATGAAACACAACACTTCTATCAGTTAGCTCAACATCTGCCACATTGTCTTGTGGTTGCACTGATTTGATATCTTTTAAAACAGGAAACGATAATGCTGCACGAAGAAGCAGAGTTAAGAGCAACACGAAAAAAGTTGTAGTCGCCATTTTAAGAGGCAAGGACGTCTGCGCAGGTCTGTTGACTAGCAACCAATGAGATAATGCACGGTGCGAAACAGCGCTCACTAGCTCGCTGATGAAATTGTTAGAAACTAAGATTTGATTTAAGCGCCTATCGCGGGTCTCACATCTACCATAATGTAACGTTGTAACGTTCCGTTCTTAAAATTAATTATAAATGAAATAGATTTACGATTAAAACCATTAAAATATGCTTCTTTTAAGCATTTATTTACTTTTAATAAAAACCAAATTGCCAACGTCTATGTTCAACGCAATGCGCGTGACCTTGGGATCGCAACATGCGATCGTGTTCGGATAGCGGTCCCCTGTTCCCTCTCCCCTTCACCGCCCCGGCAGACCTGGCAGGCTCGGCCGTCAATTGTGCGCGCCGAGTCGTCAGACCATCATATGCTGGCTTCATCGATGTTTTCTTTCTTTACGTAAACGTAAACACGATAGCTGCACCCAAATCTTACAAAGGTACGTGGTTTTATTTTGATACAGACCACGTTAACCTCTTCCGTCACAATATTGTTGTGCAATACTTTTATTGTGTTATCATATTGAATCATCCCTTGCCCTCAAATGATCAATGAAATTATATTGCCATAAGGCGTGAACTATACTTGCCCAGTATTCCGTGAGCACTTCAAACCAAGGTTTGGGTGCAGCTATTGTGTTTACGTTAACGTAAAGAAAAAAAACATCGATGGTTAAAAGAATGATAAAATAAAAGGCTGAAATATACTTAAGAATATCTTTCAAAAGACTTGGAGATAAATGAAGCAAATTTTTTTTTTAAATTGAAAGATTGCCTTTGCCAAAGTTACAAGAGTTATTAGACTTGGTCACACCATTGATTGAGAAAAAAAAACATAATATAAAGGAATCAATACCGCCTTTCAACAGCTATAAAAAAAATATACGGTATCTACCTACTGGAAATACCCTCGAAGATTTAGTATTTCACAGTGTTATTTTCCCACAATGCAGCCTTTCCTTAATATTTATATAGAATTGCGATGCCCATGCGCGTGTAGTCCTTGCCAAATCTAAAAATAAACTAAAAAGTATTACGCAAGATCCTACACAGTGCAATGAAAAACTATATTGCAATAAAAATTTTACCCGCTCAAACTTTTGTTCAATCATTGCGCAATCTTCAATGTTAACTCTAAACGGTCAAAAACATTGCGCAATTTGTAATATTGTGCAATATAATTGACTGTTAAGGCCCACGTTACAGACCAGAAAATTTCTCAGCCAACCAATAGTTGATGCCGAGAAATTTTTTTGTCAATTGGCTTGCTATCCAACTGAATTAATACTAATCTCCAACGCTCTCGGTTGATTTAGACGGACTGCCAACTTCCTCCGATAGACAATTTGTTGTAATGTCTGGTCTATAGCTTTGTTGGACAACCGACGCCTGCGGTTGCTGTCGGAAGGAATTGGATACGTCTTTTGGCGAGCGCCAATCGGTTTGGAAACAACCTGTTGTCTTGAAAGGTTGTGAAGTCGTTAAGGACATTAATACAAAAATAGAGTTATTCATTTATTTATTTAGTATTTAAATTGATAGCAGGATTCTTCTAAGTTACATGTATCGTTGCCAAAACGTATTTCTTTAATTAGACACTGATGCACCCATCAGTTCAGGTTCCGTAAAGCTCAGGCAAAACACAGGCGAACACCGCACGGGATGCGGGACATAATTCGCTCGCGCCGATAGTGTCAACTAAATGCACACTGGCGCAAATAGTCACGCGACTACTTACCCTGAATCCTAAATTAAAATCTAACCTTTGTTCAAAGGCATACTATATCAACGACTAAGAATAGTTGGTCGCTGTGAATAACTCAAGACAATGTTCGTGTTATTTCTTTATTTGTTGTAGTTGGTGGTTTATTGTTTTTTTTGTTGTTTTTTTTATTTATAGTTACTTCAAATTGTGAAAAGTATCGTGTAGGTATGGAAACAAGTATAAAAAGTAAGTGCTTTCGAAAATGTTAAATTACATTTAGTGTTTTTTTTTTAAATCTTCTTTCGTGCGCAGGACTTGTTTTTTTCTATGGAGGGAAGTGAAAATGCTGTTTAATATGGAAAATAGTGAAAATGAGACAAATGGGTGAATTTGTTAAAACAGATTTGTATTGCATGTTTTTTATATTTGTTTATTTAACGAAACAAATTGCTTTGTTTTACATTTTTTTTTGTGTTTTCACTTAATTTACAAAGTTGATAATAAATACTTATTCATTGAATATAAATATACTACGGTTTATCATAGACGGTATACCTTAATACATCAATTTATAATAAGTTAAAAGGGCTGGATTATACCCAAAATACTTTACAATTTAACACTGTGCAAACGTAACGTTACGCCTATATTCCACAAAAAGGTAGGCAAAAGTGCAGAGTACAAGTAACAGCTGTTCACAAATTATGTTTCTACGTGGTGAGAACATTTCCAGGAACCGGCCACAAATTCAGACTCTGGTGTTCTACTGAGAAAATCTAATCCATGAACAGCAAAAATTATGTAAAGTATGCCTTACACGCGTGTCTATGTATGTGGGTTGCTTTACGAAGCAAAGCATGCTTGCTTTCTGTGGGAAGCATCCTGTAACGGCTGGATGGATTTTAATACGTTCACAAGCCCCATACAAAAAATTTTAATAGACCCGTGACGACCAACTTAGATAATGTCGAATTCGTATTTTAAAATATTTTAATACAAGATATAAAAGGTATTATTCCCGAAAGAAATTGTACATCCTCTCATCCTCATAAGTCCAATATATTACATAAACTTACTCATAAGACTAGGCCTGTAAACGTTGTTCGAAGTTGTATGAACCCTTGACCCACGTGGGGGCCACGGACTTACCATCAAATTTTGTAGTGACCCCACATTGGAGGCACTGGGCTGTTAACGTGTTAATAGGTCGTGCGATGGCAGCACCAAATCACATATTGAACTAAAATAACAGCCAGCAAATTAAACAGACTGCTTGAAATGTGATCTTGTTTTGAACTTTTATTCGTTAGAAAATACGGCATCAGTTCCGGACGTGGCGTTGTTAGGGAGTGCGGCATCAGTTTCGGATGTAGCGTCGTCAGGGACTGCGACGTCAGTTCCGAACGTGGCGTTGTTAGGGAATGCGGCATCAGTTCCAGACGCGGCGTCGGTTTTGGACGCGGCGTCGTTAGAGAGTGCGGCGTCTGTCCCGACTGTGACGTCGGTCCAGGACGCGGCGTCGTTTGAGAGTGCGGTGTCGCGCCTTCGTCTTCTGGCGAGGCCGTAATCTCGTAAACGGAATCTTCTTTTAATTCATTATATCTGGAAATAACCAAAAAAATATTATAAACTTTGGTCGTTAAATTAAGATTTTTTGTCACATAATTTTTCTTGAAATTATTTCACCTGACTCTGTCTTATAAAAATAGTATCACTTGTGGGGCACAAATAAAAACTCTCAAAACAATATTCTTCGGGCTTAGAAATAATTGAGTAGGTATGATCTGCGGATTATTTGAGGTATTGGGAATAATCTTTGCCCAGCAGTGGGACAGCAATAGATGGAGAAATAACAGGATAGATATTTAAAAACAAAACTTACTTCTCAAGCGTCACGCACATATCTAAAATCCACCGCATTCCTAGAGCACAGCTGTTATGTCCATTAATTGCTTCTCGCTTGGTTCTTTTTACACTTGCATCAACTGTTACACTGTCTAACCTTTTCACTTGTTCAATATCTTTGGCACGACTTAGAATTGTATCAGGATGAAACACAACACTTCTATCAGTTAGCTCAACATCTGCCACATTGTCTTGTGGTTGCACTGATTTGATATCTTTTAAAACAGGAAACGATAATGCTGCACGAAGAAGCAGAGTTAAGAGCAACACGAAAAAAGTTGTAGTCGCCATTTTAAGAGGCAAGGACGTCTGCGCAGGTCTGTTGACTAGCAACCAATGAGATAATGCACGGTGCGAAACAGCGCTCACTAGCTCGCTGATGAAATTGTTAGAAACTAAGATTTGATTTAAGCGCCTATCGCGGGTCTCACATCTACCATAATGTAACGTTGTAACGTTCCGTTCTTAAAATTAATTATAAATGAAATAGATTTACGATTAAAACCATTAAAATATGCTTCTTTTAAGCATTTATTTACTTTTAATAAAAACCAAATTGCCAACGTCTATGTTCAACGCAATGCGCGTGACCTTGGGATCGCAACATGCGATCGTGTTCGGATAGCGGTCCCCTGTTCCCTCTCCCCTTCACCGCCCCGGCAGACCTGGCAGGCTCGGCCGTCAATTGTGCGCGCCGAGTCGTCAGACCATCATATGCTGGCTTCATCGATGTTTTCTTTCTTTACGTAAACGTAAACACGATAGCTGCACCCAAATCTTGGTTTGAAGTGCTCACGGAATACTGTGCAAGTATAGTTCACGCCTTATGGCAATATAATTTCCTTGATCATTTGAGGGCAAGGGATGATTCAATATGATAACACAATAAAAGTATTGCACAACGTTATTGTGAAGGAAGAGGTTTACGTGGTCTGTATCAAAATAAAACCACATACCTTTGTCAACATAAAAGTATATTTATAGAACAACCTGAGAAAAGGAGGTAGGTCAGTCTATGGTCACAAGTTTCCCTAACTTCCCTAGGGAGAGGCAATCACTGCGCCCTCGCGCCCCTAGTCGCCGCAGGAGGAGATACCTTGGGCGTCGGGAGTCGATTGCCGACTCCCGGCCACCGAAGGCGCGGGCGTCCGGTAAGGACCAGGCCCGGGTCGACGGCGCGTCGTGTTCCACGCGCGCCTCAAAAAGATGTCAGCACAATTGACGGGGTCCGATAGGGCCGATGCCTGCCTGGGTCGTGGATTGTTCGAAAGAGTAACCGTGGCCCTGGCGCACAGGCAACTGAAGGAACACGGGTGGGTTTTAGTCATTAAGAGTCTGACACCCAAAAAATATTCGCGTCGCTCATTCTCAGCGGCGCGTCTTTCATACGTGTGCCCTGCGAAACAGCCACGGTGGTCGCCGTTTGTTTTTTTTAATACGATGATTCCATTAAACTCAGTTTAAACCCCATATTGGGTAAGTGTTGAACAATGTCGCTTTTATATTTGTGTACCTACTTATCTAGGTCATCATCCTATGGCGTGTGCCTTTTTGCTCATAACCTCTTTTGTTATAAATTTGTATGCCTTTCGCTTAAATATTTGCCTAACAATCTATTTATCTATAACGCTGTGCATTTTATGGAATGTTCCATACTTTGAAAAAATGTGCAAGTCATCATGTGCTTCTCACCTATATTTGTAAACTCCGTACTGATTGTGACAACCACACATCACCTTCATTAGCGCATAGTACTCGTACATCTCGCTTTGCTTATGCCTTGATGTCACAATCAGCGGAGATGACCCATTGGCCATCTTGTGAGACGCTGGACATTAATTCCAGGGTCCAAAGTTCTGGCTACCAACTGCAACTTCATCCGGACTTATCGGAGGAATCCGGGCGCGAAGCGCCGGGCCACCACCTTCCGGCGTACCTGCGCAGGAACGTGCTTCGCGCCGGGTACTTATTTACCCGCGTGGCCGCATTGAGCACGCTCCAAGGGTCTGGCAAGACCAACTGCCGACTGTCACCTTCCCTGGCGTCTGCAGCGTGCACACCGCTGCAGGTTGCATCACACTAGGCTGAGCCAGGAGAGTACTGTGCTTCTCCCAAGGGAAGTTAGGCAAACTTGTGACCATAGACTGACCTACCTCCTTTTCTCAGGTTGTTCTATAAATATACTTTTATGTTGACAAAGGTACGTGGTTTTATTTTAATACAGACCACGTTAACCTCTTCCGTCACAATATCGTTGTGCAATACTTTTATTGTGTTATCATATTGAATCATCCCTTGCCCTCAAATGATCAAGGAAATTATATTGCCATAAGGCGTGAACTATACTTGCACAGTATTCCGTGAGCACTTCAAACCAAGATTTGGGTGCAGCTATCGTGTTTACGTTAACGTAAAGAAAAAAAACATCGATGGTTAAAAGAATGATAAAATAAAAGGCTGAAATATACTTAAGAATATCTTTCAAAAGACTTGGAGATAAATGAAGCAAATT
This sequence comes from Dryobotodes eremita, assembly GCA_917490735.1. Taxonomy (NCBI): domain Eukaryota; kingdom Metazoa; phylum Arthropoda; class Insecta; order Lepidoptera; family Noctuidae; genus Dryobotodes; species Dryobotodes eremita. Next base: position 18,892,731 of record OU823254.1, read on the forward strand.
TTTTTTTTTAAATTGAAAGATTGGCTTTGCCAAAGTTACAAGAGTTATTAGACTTGGTCACACCATTGATTGAGAAAAAAAAACATAATATAAAGGAATCAATGCCGCCTTTCAACAGCTATAAAAAAAATATACGGTATCTACCTACTGGAAATACCCTCGAAGATTTAGTATTTCACAGTGTTATTTTCCCACAATGCAGCCTTTCCTTAATATTTATATAGAATTGCGATGCCCATGCGCGTGTAGTCCTTGCCAAATCTAAAAATAAACTAAAAAGTATTACGCAAGATCCTACACAGTGCAATGAAAAACTATATTGCAATAAAAATTTTACCCGCTCAAACTTTTGTTCAATCATTGCGCAATCTTCAATGTTAACTCTAAACGGTCAAAAACATTGCGCAATTTGTAATATTGTGCAATATAATTGACTGTTAAGGCCCACGTTACAGACCAGAAAATTTCTCAGCCAACCAACAGTTGATGCCGAGAAATTGCTTTGTCAATTGGCTTGCTATCCAACTGAATTAATACTAATCTCCAACGCTCTCGGTTGATTTAGACGGACTGCCAACTTCCTCCGATAGACAATTTGTTGTAATGTCTGGTCTATAGCTTTGTTGGACAACCGACGCCTGCGGTTGCTGTCGGAAGAAAATGGATACGTCTTTTGGCGAGCGCCAATCGGTTTGGAAACAACCTGTTGTCTTGAAAGGTTGTGAAGTCGTTAAGGACATTAATACAAAAATAGAGTTATTCATTTATTTATTTAGTATTTAAATTGATAGCAGGATTCTTCTAAGTTACATGTATCGTTGCCAAAACGTATTTCTTTAATTAGTCACTGATGCACCCATCAGTTCAGGTTCCGTAAAGCTCAGGCAAAACACAGGCGAAAACCGCACGGGATGCGGGACATAATTCGCTCGCGCAGATAGTGTCAACTAAATGCACACTGCATGCAAATAGTCACGTGACTACTTACCCTGTATCCTAAATTAAAATCTAACCTTTGTTCAAAGGCATACTATATCAACGACTAAGAATAGTTGGTCGCTGTGAATAACTCAAGACAATGTTCGTGTTATTTCTTTATTTGTTGTAGTTGGTGGTTTATTGTTTTTTTTGTTGTTTTTTTTATTTATAGTTACTTCAAATTGTGAAAAGTATCGTGTAGGTATGGAAACAAGTAAAAAAAGTAAGTGCTTTCGAAAATGTTAAATTACATTTAGTGTTTTTTTTTTAAATCTTCTTTCGTGCGCAGGACTTGTTTTTTTCTATGGAGGGAAATGAAAATGCTGTTTAATATGGAAAATAGTGAAAATGAGACAAATGGGTGAATTTGTTAAAACAGATTTGTATTGCATGTTTTTTATATTTGTTTATTTAACGAAACAAATTGCTTTGTTTTACATTTTTTTTTGTGTTTTCACTTAATTTACAAAGTTGATAATAAATACTTATTCATTGAATATAAATATACTACGGTTTATCATAGACGGTATACCTTAATACATCAATTTATAATAAGTTAAAAGGGCTGGATTATACCCAAAATACTTTACAATTTAACACTGTGCAAACGTAACGTTACGCCTATATTCCACAAAAAGGTAGGCAAAAGTGCAGAGTACAAGTAACAGCTGTTCACAAATTATGTTTCTACGTGGTGAGAACATTTCCAGGAACCGGCCACAAATTCAGACTCTGGTGTTCTACTGAGAAAATCTAATCCATGAACAGCAAAAATTATGTAAAGTATGCCTTACACGCGTATCTATGTATGTGGGTTGCTTTACGAAGCAAAGCATGCTTGCTTTCTGTGGGAAGCATCCTGTAACGGCTGGATGGATTTTAATACGTTCACAAGCCCCATACAAAAAATTTTAATAGACCCGTGACGACCAACTTAGATAATGTCGAATTCGTATTTTAAAATATTTTAATACAAGATATAAAAGGCATTATTCCCGAAAGAAATTGTACATCCTCTCATCCTCATAAGTCCAATATATTACATAAACTTACTCATAAGACTAGGCCTGTAAACGTTGTTCGAAGTTGTATGAACCCTTGACCCACGTGGGGGCCACGGACTTACCATCAAATTTTGTAGTGACCCCACATTGGAGGCACTGGGCTGTTAACGTGTTAATAGGTCGTGCGATGGCAGCACCAAATCACATATTGAACTAAAATAACAGCCAGCAAATTAAACAGACTGCTTGAAATGTGATCTTGTTTTGAACTTTTATTCGTTAGAAAATACGGCATCAGTTCCGGACGTGGCGTTGTTAGGGAGTGCGGCATCAGTTTCGGATGTAGCGTCGTCAGGGACTGCGACGTCAGTTCCGAACGTGGCGTTGTTAGGGAATGCGGCATCAGTTCCAGACACGGCGTCGGTTTTGGACGCGGCGTCGTTAGAGAGTGCGGCGTCTGTCCCGACTGTGACGTCGGTCCAGGACGCGGCGTCGTTTGAGAGTGCGGTGTCGCGCCTTCGTCTTCTGGCGAGGCCGTAATCTCGTAAACGGAATCTTCTTTTAATTCATTATATCTGGAAATAACCAAAAAAATATTATAAACTTTGGTCGTTAAATTAAGATTTTTTGTCACATAATTTTTCTTGAAATTATTTCACCTGACTCTGTCTTATAAAAATAGTATCACTTGTGGGGCACAAATAAAAACTCTCAAAACAATATTCTTCGGGCTTAGAAATAATTGAGTAGGTATGATCTGCGGATTATTTGAGGTATTGGGAATAATCTTTGCCCAGCAGTGGGACAGCAATAGATGGAGAAATAACAGGATAGATATTTAAAAACAAAACTTACTTCTCAAGCGTCACGCACATATCTAAAATCCACCGCATTCCTAGAGCACAGCTGTTATGTCCATTAATTGCTTCTCGCTTGGTTCTTTTTACACTTGCATCAACTGTTACACTGTCTAACCTTTTCACTTGTTCAATATCTTTGGCACGACTTAGAATTGTATCAGGATGAAACACAACACTTCTATCAGTTAGCTCAACATCTGCCACATTGTCTTGTGGTTGCACTGATTTGATATCTTTTAAAACAGGAAACGATAATGCTGCACGAAGAAGCAGAGTTAAGAGCAACACGAAAAAAGTTGTAGTCGCCATTTTAAGAGGCAAGGACGTCTGCGCAGGTCTGTTGACTAGCAACCAATGAGATAATGCACGGTGCGAAACAGCGCTCACTAGCTCGCTGATGAAATTGTTAGAAACTAAGATTTGATTTAAGCGCCTATCGCGGGTCTCACATCTACCATAATGTAACGTTGTAACGTTCCGTTCTTAAAATTAATTATAAATGAAATAGATTTACGATTAAAACCATTAAAATATGCTTCTTTTAAGCATTTATTTACTTTTAATAAAAACCAAATTGCCAACGTCTATGTTCAACGCAATGCGCGTGACCTTGGGATCGCAACATGCGATCGTGTTCGGATAGCGGTCCCCTGTTCCCTCTCCCCTTCACCGCCCCGGCAGACCTGGCAGGCTCGGCCGTCAATTGTGCGCGCCGAGTCGTCAGACCATCATATGCTGGCTTCATCGATGTTTTCTTTCTTTACGTAAACGTAAACACGATAGCTGCACCCAAATCTTGGTTTGAAGTGCTCACGGAATACTGTGCAAGTATAGTTCACGCCTTATGGCAATATAATTTCCTTGATCATTTGAGGGCAAGGGATGATTCAATATGATAACACAATAAAAGTATTGCACAACGTTATTGTGAAGGAAGAGGTTTACGTGGTCTGTATCAAAATAAAACCACATACCTTTGTCAACATAAAAGTATATTTATAGAACAACCTGAGAAAAGGAGGTAGGTCAGTCTATGGTCACAAGTTTCCCTAACTTCCCTAGGGAGAGGCAATCACTGCGCCCTCGCGCCCCTAGTCGCCGCAGGAGGAGATACCTTGGGCGTCGGGAGTCGATTGCCGACTCCCGGCCACCGAAGGCGCGGGCGTCCGGTAAGGACCAGGCCCGGGTCGACGGCGCGTCGTGTTCCACGCGCGCCTCAAAAAGATGTCAGCACAATTGACGGGGTCCGATAGGGCCGATGCCTGCCTGGGTCGTGGATTGTTCGAAAGAGTAACCGTGGCCCTGGCGCCCAGGCAACTGAAGGAACACGGGTGGGTTTTAGTCATTAAGAGTCTGACACCCAAAAAATATTCGCGTCGCTCATTCTCAGCGGCGCGTCTTTCATACGTGTGCCCTGCGAAACAGCCACGGTGGTCGCCGTTTGTTTTTTTTAATACGATGATTCCATTAAACTCAGTTTAAACCCCATATTGGGTAAGTGTTGAACAATGTCGCTTTTATATTTGTGTACCTACTTATCTAGGTCATCATCCTATGGCGTGTGCCTTTTTGCTCATAACCTCTTTTGTTATAAATTTGTATGCCTTTCGCTTAAATATTTGCCTAACAATCTATTTATCTATAACGCTGTGCATTTTATGGAATGTTCCATACTTTGAAAAAATGTGCAAGTCATCATGTGCTTCTCACCTATATTTGTAAACTCCGTACTGATTGTGACAACCACACATCACCTTCATTAGCGCATAGTACTCGTACATCTCGCTTTGCTTATGCCTTGGTGTCACAATCAGCGGAGATGACCCATTGGCCATCTTGTGAGACGCTGGACATTAATTCCAGGGTCCAAAGTTCTGGCTACCAACTGCAACTTCATCCGGACTTATCGGAGGAATCCGGGCGCGAAGCGCCGGGCCACCACCTTCCGGCGTACCTGCGCAGGAACGTGCTTCGCGCCGGGTACTTATTTACCCGCGTGGCCGCATTGAGCACGCTCCAAGGGTCTGGCAAGACCAACTGCCGACTGTCACCTTCCCTGGCGTCTGCAGCGTGCACACCGCTGCAGGTTGCATCACACTAGGCTGAGCCAGGAGAGTACTGTGCTTCTCCCAAGGGAAGTTAGGCAAACTTGTGACCATAGACTGACCTACCTCCTTTTCTCAGGTTGTTCTATAAATATACTTTTATGTTGACAAAGGTACGTGGTTTTATTTTAATACAGACCACGTTAACCTCTTCCGTCACAATATTGTTGTGCAATACTTTTATTGTGTTATCATATTGAATCATCCCTTGCCCTCAAATGATCAATGAAATTATATTGCCATAAGGCGTGAACTATACTTGCCCAGTATTCCGTGAGCACTTCAAACCAAGGTTTGGGTGCAGCTATTGTGTTTACGTTAACGTAAAGAAAAAAAACATCGATGGTTAAAAGAATGATAAAATAAAAGGCTGAAATATACTTAAGAATATCTTTCAAAAGACTTGGAGATAAATGAAGCAAATTTTTTTTTGAAATTGAAAGATTGGCTTTGCCAAAGTTACAAGAGTTATTAGACTTGGTCACACCATTGATTGAGAAAAAAAAACATAATATAAAGGAATCAATACCGCCTTTCAACAGCTATAAAAAAAATATACGGTATCTACCTACTGGAAATACCCTCGAAGATTTAGTATTTCACAGTGTTATTTTCCCACAATGCAGCCTTTCCTTAATATTTATATAGAATTGCAATGCCCATGCGCGTGTAGTCCTTGCCAAATCTAAAAATAAACTAAAAAGTATTACGCAAGATCCTACACAGTGCAATGAAAAACTATATTGCAATAAAAATTTTACCCGCTCAAACTTTTGTTCAATCATTGCGCAATCTTCAATGTTAACTCTAAACGGTCAAAAACATTGCGCAATTTGTAATATTGTGCAATATAATTGACTGTTAAGGCCCACGTTACAGACCAGAAAATTTCTCAGCCAACCAATAGTTGATGCCGAGAAATTTTTTTGTCAATTGGCTTGCTATCCAACTGAATTAATACTAATCTCCAACGCTCTCGGTTGATTTAGACGGACTGCCAACTTCCTCCGATAGACAATTTGTTGTAATGTCTGGTCTATAGCTTTGTTGGACAACCGACGCCTGCGGTTGCTGTCGGAAGGAATTGGATACGTCTTTTGGCGAGCGCCAATCGGTTTGGAAACAACCTGTTGTCTTGAAAGGTTGTGAAGTCGTTAAGGACATTAATACAAAAATAGAGTTATTCATTTATTTATTTAGTATTTAAATTGATAGCAGGATTCTTCTAAGTTACATGTATCGTTGCCAAAACGTATTTCTTTAATTAGTCACTGATGCACCCATCAGTTCAGGTTCCGTAAAGCTCAGGCAAAACACAGGCGAAAACCGCACGGGATGCGGGACATAATTCGCTCGCGCCGATAGTGTCAACTAAATGCACACTGGCGCAAATAGTCACGTGACTACTTACCCTGTATCCTGAATTAAAATCTAACCTTTGTTCAAAGGCATACTATATCAACGACTAAGAATAGTTGGTCGCTGTGAATAACTCAAGACAATGTTCGTGTTATTTCTTTATTTGTTGTAGTTGGTGGTTTATTGTTTTTTTTGTTGTTTTTTTTATTTATAGTTACTTCAAATTGTGAAAAGTATCGTGTAGGTATGGAAACAAGTAAAAAAAGTAAGTGCTTTCGAAAATGTTAAATTACATTTAGTGTTTTTTTTTTAAATCTTCTTTCGTGCGCAGGACTTGTTTTTTTCTATGGAGGGAAATGAAAATGCTGTTTAATATGGAAAATAGTGAAAATGAGACAAATGGGTGAATTTGTTAAAACAGATTTGTATTGCATGTTTTTTATATTTGTTTATTTAACGAAACAAATTGCTTTGTTTTACATTTTTTTTTGTGTTTTCACTTAATTTACAAAGTTGATAATAAATACTTATTCATTGAATATAAATATACTACGGTTTATCATAGACGGTATACCTTAATACATCAATTTATAATAAGTTAAAAGGGCTGGATTATACCCAAAATACTTTACAATTTAACACTGTGCAAACGTAACGTTACGCCTATATTCCACAAAAAGGTAGGCAAAAGTGCAGAGTACAAGTAACAGCTGTTCACAAATTATGTTTCTACGTGGTGAGAACATTTCCAGGAACCGGCCACAAATTCAGACTCTGGTGTTCTACTGAGAAAATCTAATCCATGAACAGCAAAAATTATGTAAAGTATGCCTTACACGCGTATCTATGTATGTGGGTTGCTTTACGAAGCAAAGCATGCTTGCTTTCTGTGGGAAGCATCCTGTAACGGCTGGATGGATTTTAATACGTTCACAAGCCCCATACAAAAAATTTTAATAGACCCGTGACGACCAACTTAGATAATGTCGAATTCGTATTTTAAAATATTTTAATACAAGATATAAAAGGCATTATTCCCGAAAGAAATTGTACATCCTCTCATCCTCATAAGTCCAATATATTACATAAACTTACTCATAAGACTAGGCCTGTAAACATTGTTCGAAGTTGTATGAACCCTTGACCCACGTGGGGGCCACGGACTTACCATCAAATTTTGTAGTGACCCCACATTGGAGGCACTGGGCTGTTAACGTGTTAATAGGTCGTGCGATGGCAGCACCAAATCACATATTGAACTAAAATAACAGCCAGCAAATTAAACAGACTGCTTGAAATGTGATCTTGTTTTGAACTTTTATTCGTTAGAAAATACGGCATCAGTTCCGGACGTGGCGTTGTTAGGGAGTGCGGCATCAGTTTCGGATGTAGCGTCGTCAGGGACTGCGACGTCAGTTCCGAACGTGGCGTTGTTAGGGAATGCGGCATCAGTTCCAGACACGGCGTCGGTTTTGGACGCGGCGTCGTTAGAGAGTGCGGCGTCTGTCCCGACTGTGACGTCGGTCCAGGACGCGGCGTCGTTTGAGAGTGCGGTGTCGCGCCTTCGTCTTCTGGCGAGGCCGTAATCTCGTAAACGGAATCTTCTTTTAATTCATTATATCTGGAAATAACCAAAAAAATATTATAAACTTTGGTCGTTAAATTAAGATTTTTTGTCACATAATTTTTCTTGAAATTATTTCACCTGACTCTGTCTTATAAAAATAGTATCACTTGTGGGGCACAAATAAAAACTCTCAAAACAATATTCTTCGGGCTTAGAAATAATTGAGTAGGTATGATCTGCGGATTATTTGAGGTATTGGGAATAATCTTTGCCCAGCAGTGGGACAGCAATAGATGGAGAAATAACAGGATAGATATTTAAAAACAAAACTTACTTCTCAAGCGTCACGCACATATCTAAAATCCACCGCATTCCTAGAGCACAGCTGTTATGTCCATTAATTGCTTCTCGCTTGGTTCTTTTTACACTTGCATCAACTGTTACACTGTCTAACCTTTTCACTTGTTCAATATCTTTGGCACGACTTAGAATTGTATCAGGATGAAACACAACACTTCTATCAGTTAGCTCAACATCTGCCACATTGTCTTGTGGTTGCACTGATTTGATATCTTTTAAAACAGGAAACGATAATGCTGCACGAAGAAGCAGAGTTAAGAGCAACACGAAAAAAGTTGTAGTCGCCATTTTAAGAGGCAAGGACGTCTGCGCAGGTCTGTTGACTAGCAACCAATGAGATAATGCACGGTGCGAAACAGCGCTCACTAGCTCGCTGATGAAATTGTTAGAAACTAAGATTTGATTTAAGCGCCTATCGCGGGTCTCACATCTACCATAATGTAACGTTGTAACGTTCCGTTCTTAAAATTAATTATAAATGAAATAGATTTACGATTAAAACCATTAAAATATGCTTCTTTTAAGCATTTATTTACTTTTAATAAAAACCAAATTGCCAACGTCTATGTTCAACGCAATGCGCGTGACCTTGGGATCGCAACATGCGATCGTGTTCGGATAGCGGTCCCCTGTTCCCTCTCCCCTTCACCGCCCCGGCAGACCTGGCAGGCTCGGCCGTCAATTGTGCGCGCCGAGTCGTCAGACCATCATATGCTGGCTTCATCGATGTTTTCTTTCTTTACGTAAACGTAAACACGATAGCTGCACCCAAATCTTGGTTTGAAGTGCTCACGGAATACTGTGCAAGTATAGTTCACGCCTTATGGCAATATAATTTCCTTGATCATTTGAGGGCAAGGGATGATTCAATATGATAACACAATAAAAGTATTGCACAACGTTATTGTGAAGGAAGAGGTTTACGTGGTCTGTATCAAAATAAAACCACATACCTTTGTCAACATAAAAGTATATTTATAGAACAACCTGAGAAAAGGAGGTAGGTCAGTCTATGGTCACAAGTTTCCCTAACTTCCCTAGGGAGAGGCAATCACTGCGCCCTCGCGCCCCTAGTCGCCGCAGGAGGAGATACCTTGGGCGTCGGGAGTCGATTGCCGACTCCCGGCCACCGAAGGCGCGGGCGTCCGGTAAGGACCAGGCCCGGGTCGACGGCGCGTCGTGTTCCACGCGCGCCTCAAAAAGATGTCAGCACAATTGACGGGGTCCGATAGGGCCGATGCCTGCCTGGGTCGTGGATTGTTCGAAAGAGTAACCGTGGCCCTGGCGCACAGGCAACTGAAGGAACACGGGTGGGTTTTAGTCATTAAGAGTCTGACACCCAAAAAATATTCGCGTCGCTCATTCTCAGCGGCGCGTCTTTCATACGTGTGCCCTGCGAAACAGCCACGGTGGTCGCCGTTTGTTTTTTTTAATACGATGATTCCATTAAACTCAGTTTCAACCCCATATTGGGTAAGTGTTGAACAATGTCGCTTTTATATTTGTGTACCTACTTATCTAGGTCATCATCCTATGGCGTGTGCCTTTTTGCTCATAACCTCTTTTGTTATAAATTTGTATGCCTTTCGCTTAAATATTTGCCTAACAATCTATTTATCTATAACGCTGTGCATTTTATGGAATGTTCCATACTTTGAAAAAATGTGCAAGTCATCATGTGCTTCTCACCTATATTTGTAAACTCCGTACTGATTGTGACAACCACACATCACCTTCATTAGCGCATAGTACTCGTACATCTCGCTTTGCTTATGCCTTGGTGTCACAATCAGCGGAGATGACCCATTGGCCATCTTGTGAGACGCTGGACATTAATTCCAGGGTCCAAAGTTCTGGCTACCAACTGCAACTTCATCCGGACTTATCGGAGGAATCCGGGCGCGAAGCGCCGGGCCACCACCTTCCGGCGTACCTGCGCAGGAACGTGCTTCGCGCCGGGTACTTATTTACCCGCGTGGCCGCATTGAGCACGCTCCAAGGGTCTGGCAAGACCAACTGCCGACTGTCACCTTCCCTGGCGTCTGCAGCGTGCACACCGCTGCAGGTTGCATCACACTAGGCTGAGCCAGGAGAGTACTGTGCTTCTCCCAAGGGAAGTTAGGCAAACTTGTGACCATAGACTGACCTACCTCCTTTTCTCAGGTTGTTCTATAAATATACTTTTATGTTGACAAAGGTACGTGGTTTTATTTTAATACAGACCACGTTAACCTCTTCCGTCACAATATCGTTGTGCAATACTTTTATTGTGTTATCATATTGAATCATCCCTTGCCCTCAAATGATCAAGGAAATTATATTGCCATAAGGCGTGAACTATACTTGCACAGTATTCCGTGAGCACTTCAAACCAAGATTTGGGTGCAGCTATCGTGTTTACGTTAACGTAAAGAAAAAAAACATCGATGGTTAAAAGAATGATAAAATAGAAGGCTGAAATATACTTAAGAATATCTTTCAAAAGACTTGGAGATAAATGAAGCAAATTTTTTTTTTTAAATTGAAAGATTGGCTTTGCCAAAGTTACAAGAGTTATTAGACTTGGTCACACCATTGATTGAGAAAAAAAAACATAATATAAAGGAATCAATGCCGCCTTTCAACAGCTATAAAAAAAATATACGGTATCTACCTACTGGAAATACCCTCGAAGATTTAGTATTTCACAGTGTTATTTTCCCACAATGCAGCCTTTCCTTAATATTTATATAGAATTGCGATGCCCATGCGCGTGTAGTCCTTGCCAAATCTAAAAATAAACTAAAAAGTATTACGCAAGATCCTACACAGTGCAATGAAAAACTATATTGCAATAAAAATTTTACCCGCTCAAACTTTTGTTCAATCATTGCGCAATCTTCAATGTTAACTCTAAACGGTCAAAAACATTGCGCAATTTGTAATATTGTGCAATATAATTGACTGTTAAGGCCCACGTTACAGACCAGAAAATTTCTCAGCCAACCAACAGTTGATGCCGAGAAATTGCTTTGTCAATTGGCTTGCTATCCAACTGAATTAATACTAATCTCCAACGCTCTCGGTTGATTTAGACGGACTGCCAACTTCCTCCGATAGACAATTTGTTGTAATGTCTGGTCTATAGCTTTGTTGGACAACCGACGCCTGCGGTTGCTGTCGGAAGAAAATGGATACGTCTTTTGGCGAGCGCCAATCGGTTTGGAAACAACCTGTTGTCTTGAAAGGTTGTGAAGTCGTTAAGGACATTAATACAAAAATAGAGTTATTCATTTATTTATTTAGTATTTAAATTGATAGCAGGATTCTTCTAAGTTACATGTATCGTTGCCAAAACGTATTTCTTTAATTAGTCACTGATGCACCCATCAGTTCAGGTTCCGTAAAGCTCAGGCAAAACACAGGCGAAAACCGCACGGGATGCGGGACATAATTCGCTCGCGCAGATAGTGTCAACTAAATGCACACTGCATGCAAATAGTCACGTGACTACTTACCCTGTATCCTAAATTAAAATCTAACCTTTGTTCAAAGGCATACTATATCAACGACTAAGAATAGTTGGTCGCTGTGAATAACTCAAGACAATGTTCGTGTTATTTCTTTATTTGTTGTAGTTGGTGGTTTATTGTTTTTTTTGTTGTTTTTTTTATTTATAGTTACTTCAAATTGTGAAAAGTATCGTGTAGGTATGGAAACAAGTAAAAAAAGTAAGTGCTTTCGAAAATGTTAAATTACATTTAGTGTTTTTTTTTTAAATCTTCTTTCGTGCGCAGGACTTGTTTTTTTCTATGGAGGGAAATGAAAATGCTGTTTAATATGGAAAATAGTGAAAATGAGACAAATGGGTGAATTTGTTAAAACAGATTTGTATTGCATGTTTTTTATATTTGTTTATTTAACGAAACAAATTGCTTTGTTTTACATTTTTTTTTGTGTTTTCACTTAATTTACAAAGTTGATAATAAATACTTATTCATTGAATATAAATATACTACGGTTTATCATAGACGGTATACCTTAATACATCAATTTATAATAAGTTAAAAGGGCTGGATTATACCCAAAATACTTTACAATTTAACACTGTGCAAACGTAACGTTACGCCTATATTCCACAAAAAGGTAGGCAAAAGTGCAGAGTACAAGTAACAGCTGTTCACAAATTATGTTTCTACGTGGTGAGAACATTTCCAGGAACCGGCCACAAATTCAGACTCTGGTGTTCTACTGAGAAAATCTAATCCATGAACAGCAAAAATTATGTAAAGTATGCCTTACACGCGTATCTATGTATGTGGGTTGCTTTACGAAGCAAAGCATGCTTGCTTTCTGTGGGAAGCATCCTGTAACGGCTGGATGGATTTTAATACGTTCACAAGCCCCATACAAAAAATTTTAATAGACCCGTGACGACCAACTTAGATAATGTCGAATTCGTATTTTAAAATATTTTAATACAAGATATAAAAGGTATTATTCCCGAAAGAAATTGTACATCCTCTCATCCTCATAAGTCCAATATATTACATAAACTTACTCATAAGACTAGGCCTGTAAACGTTGTTCGAAGTTGTATGAACCCTTGACCCACGTGGGGGCCACGGACTTACCATCAAATTTTGTAGTGACCCCACATTGGAGGCACTGGGCTGTTAACGTGTTAATAGGTCGTGCGATGGCAGCACCAAATCACATATTGAACTAAAATAACAGCCAGCAAATTAAACAGACTGCTTGAAATGTGATCTTGTTTTGAACTTTTATTCGTTAGAAAATACGGCATCAGTTCCGGACGTGGCGTTGTTAGGGAGTGCGGCATCAGTTTCGGATGTAGCGTCGTCAGGGACTGCGACGTCAGTTCCGAACGTGGCGTTGTTAGGGAATGCGGCATCAGTTCCAGACGCGGCGTCGGTTTTGGACGCGGCATCGTTAGAGAGTGCGGCGTCTGTCCCGACTGTGACGTCGGTCCAGGACGCGGCGTCGTTTGAGAGTGCGGTGTCGCGCCTTCGTCTTCTGGCGAGGCCGTAATCTCGTAAACGGAATCTTCTTTTAATTCATTATATCTGGAAATAACCAAAAAAATATTATAAACTTTGGTCGTTAAATTAAGATTTTTTGTCACATAATTTTTCTTGAAATTATTTCACCTGACTCTGTCTTATAAAAATAGTATCACTTGTGGGGCACAAATAAAAACTCTCAAAACAATATTCTTCGGGCTTAGAAATAATTGAGTAGGTATGATCTGCGGATTATTTGAGGTATTGGGAATAATCTTTGCCCAGCAGTGGGACAGCAATAGATGGAGAAATAACAGGATAGATATTTAAAAACAAAACTTACTTCTCAAGCGTCACGCACATATCTAAAATCCACCGCATTCCTAGAGCACAGCTGTTATGTCCATTAATTGCTTCTCGCTTGGTTCTTTTTACACTTGCATCAACTGTTACACTGTCTAACCTTTTCACTTGTTCAATATCTTTGGCACGACTTAGAATTGTATCAGGATGAAACACAACACTTCTATCAGTTAGCTCAACATCTGCCACATTGTCTTGTGGTTGCACTGATTTGATATCTTTTAAAACAGGAAACGATAATGCTGCACGAAGAAGCAGAGTTAAGAGCAACACGAAAAAAGTTGTAGTCGCCATTTTAAGAGGCAAGGACGTCTGCGCAGGTCTGTTGACTAGCAACCAATGAGATAATGCACGGTGCGAAACAGCGCTCACTAGCTCGCTGATGAAATTGTTAGAAACTAAGATTTGATTTAAGCGCCTATCGCGGGTCTCACATCTACCATAATGTAACGTTGTAACGTTCCGTTCTTAAAATTAATTATAAATGAAATAGATTTACGATTAAAACCATTAAAATATGCTTCTTTTAAGCATTTATTTACTTTTAATAAAAACCAAATTGCCAACGTCTATGTTCAACGCAATGCGCGTGACCTTGGGATCGCAACATGCGATCGTGTTCGGATAGCGGTCCCCTGTTCCCTCTCCCCTTCACCGCCCCGGCAGACCTGGCAGGCTCGGCCGTCAATTGTGCGCGCCGAGTCGTCAGACCATCATATGCTGGCTTCATCGATGTTTTCTTTCTTTACGTAAACGTAAACACGATAGCTGCACCCAAATCTTGGTTTGAAGTGCTCACGGAATACTGTGCAAGTATAGTTCACGCCTTATGGCAATATAATTTCCTTGATCATTTGAGGGCAAGGGATGATTCAATATGATAACACAATAAAAGTATTGCACAACGTTATTGTGAAGGAAGAGGTTTACGTGGTCTGTATCAAAATAAAACCACATACCTTTGTCAACATAAAAGTATATTTATAGAACAACCTGAGAAAAGGAGGTAGGTCAGTCTATGGTCACAAGTTTCCCTAACTTCCCTAGGGAGAGGCAATCACTGCGCCCTGGCGCCCCTAGTCGCCGCAGGAGGAGATACCTTGGGCGTCGGGAGTCGATTGCCGACTCCCGGCCACCGAAGGCGCGGGCGTCCGGTAAGGACCAGGCCCGGGTCGACGGCGCGTCGTGTTCCACGCGCGCCTCAGAAAGATGTCAGCACAATTGACGGGGTCCGATAGGGCCGATGCCTACCTGGGTCGTGGATTGTTCGAAAGAGTAACCGTGGCCCTGGCGCACAGGCAACTGAAGGAACACGGGTGGGTTTTAGTCATTAAGAGTCTGACACCCAAAAAAAATTCGCGTCGCTCATTCTCAGCGGCGCGTCTTTCATACGTGTGCCCTGCGAAACAGCCACGGTGGTCGCCGTTTGTTTTTTTTAATACGATGATTCCATTAAACTCAGTTTAAACCCCATATTGGGTAAGTGTTGAACAATGTCGCTTTTATATTTGTGTACCTACTTATCTAGGTCATCATCCTATGGCGTGTGCCTTTTTGCTCATAACCTCTTTTGTTATAAATGTGTATGCCTTTCGCTTAAATATTTGCCTAACAATCTATTTATCTATAACGCTGTGCATTTTATGGAATGTTCCATACTTTGAAAAAATGTGCAAGTCATCATGCGCTTCTCACCTATATTTGTAAACTCCGTACTGATTGTGACAACCACACATCACCTTCATTAGCGCATAGTACTCGTACATCTCGCTTTGCTTATGCCTTGGTGTCACAATCAGCGGAGATGACCCATTGGCCATCTTGTGAGACGCTGGACATTAATTCCAGGGTCCAAAGTTCTGGCTACCAACTGCAACTTCATCCGGACTTATCGGAGGAATCCGGGCGCGAAGCGCCGGGCCACCACCTTCCGGCGTACCTGCGCAGGAACGTGCTTCGCGCCGGGTACTTATTTACCCGCGTGGCCGCATTGAGCACGCTCCAAGGGTCTGGCAAGACCAACTGCCGACTGTCACCTTCCCTGGCGTCTGCAGCGTGCACACCGCTGCAGGTTGCATCACACTAGGCTGAGCCAGGAGAGTACTGTGCTTCTCCCAAGGGAAGTTAGGCAAACTTGTGACCATAGACTGACCTACCTCCTTTTCTCAGGTTGTTCTATAAATATACTTTTATGTTGTCAAAGGTACGTGGTTTTATTTTAATACAGACCACGTTAACCTCTTCCGTCACAATATCGTTGTGCAATACTTTTATTGTGTTATCATATTGAATCATCCCTTGCCCTCAAATGATCAATGAAACTATATTGCCATAAGGCGTGAACTATACTTGCCCAGTATTCCGTGAGCACTTCAAACCAAGGTTTGGGTGCAGCTATTGTGTTTACGTTAACGTAAAGAAAAAAAACATCGATGGTTAAAAGAATGATAAAATAAAAGGCTGAAATATACTTAAGAATATCTTTCAAAAGACTTGGAGATAAATGAAGCAAATTTTTTTTTTAAATTGAAAGATTGGCTTTGCCAAAGTTACAAGAGTTATTAGACTTGGTCACACCATTGATTGAGAAAAAAAAACATAATATAAAGGAATCAATACCGCCTTTCAACAGCTATAAAAAAAATATACGGTATCTACCTACTGGAAATACCCTCGAAGATTTAGTATTTCACAGTGTTATTTTCCCACAATGCAGCCTTTCCTTAATATTTATATAGAATTGCGATGCCCATGCGCGTGTAGTCCTTGCCAAATCTAAAAATAAACTAAAAAGTATTACGCAAGATCCTACACAGTGCAATGAAAAACTATATTGCAATAAAAATTTTACCCGCTCAAACTTTTGTTCAATCATTGCGCAATCTTCAATGTTAACTCTAAACGGTCAAAAACATTGCGCAATTTGTAATATTGTGCAATATAATTGACTGTTAAGGCCCACGTTACAGACCAGAAAATTTCTCAGCCAACCAATAGTTGATGCCGAGAATTTTTTTTGTCAATTGGCTTGCTATCCAACTGAATTAATACTAATCTCCAACGCTCTCGGTTGATTTAGACGGACTGCCAACTTCCTCCGATAGACAATTTGTTGTAATGTCTGGTCTATAGCTTTGTTGGACAACCGACGCCTGCGGTTGCTGTCGGAAGGAATTGGATACGTCTTTTGGCGAGCGCCAATCGGTTTGGAAACAACCTGTTGTCTTGAAAGGTTGTGAAGTCGTTAAGGAC
The DNA here is from genome assembly GCA_917490735.1 of Dryobotodes eremita. Taxonomy (NCBI): domain Eukaryota; kingdom Metazoa; phylum Arthropoda; class Insecta; order Lepidoptera; family Noctuidae; genus Dryobotodes; species Dryobotodes eremita. The sequence continues at coordinate 18,909,582 of OU823254.1, forward strand.
ATTAATACAAAAATAGAGTTATTCATTTATTTATTTAGTATTTAAATTGATAGCAGGATTCTTCTAAGTTACATGTATCGTTGCCAAAACGTATTTCTTTAATTAGACACTGATGCACCCATCAGTTCAGGTTCCGTAAAGCTCAGGCAAAACACAGGCGAACACCGCACGGGATGCGGGACATAATTCGCTCGCGCCGATAGTGTCAACTAAATGCACACTGGCGCAAATAGTCACGTGACTACTTACCCTGAATCCTAAATTAAAATCTAACCTTTGTTCAAAGGCATACTATATCAACGACTAAGAATAGTTGGTCGCTGTGAATAACTCAAGACAATGTTCGTGTTATTTCTTTATTTGTTGTAGTTGGTGGTTTATTGTTTTTTTTGTTGTTTTTTTTATTTATAGTTACTTCAAATTGTGAAAAGTATCGTGTAGGTATGGAAACAAGTATAAAAAGTAAGTGCTTTCGAAAATGTTCAATTACATTTAGTGTTTTTTTTTTAAATCTTCTTTCGTGCGCAGGACTTGTTTTTTTCTATGGAGGGAAGTGAAAATGCTGTTTAATATGGAAAATAGTGAAAATGAGACAAATGGGTGAATTTGTTAAAACAGATTTGTATTGCATGTTTTTTATATTTGTTTATTTAACGAAACAAGTTGCTTTGTTTTACATTTTTTTTTGTGTTTTCACTTAATTTACAAAGTTGATAATAAATACTTATTCATTGAATATAAATATACTACGGTTTATCATAGACGGTATACCTTAATACATCAATTTATAATAAGTTAAAAGGGCTGGATTATACCCAAAATACTTTACAATTTAACACTGTGCAAACGTAACGTTACGCCTATATTCCACATAAAGGTAGGCAAAAGTGCAGAGTACAAGTAACAGCTGTTCACAAATTATGTTTCTACGTGGTGAGAACATTTCCAGGAACCGGCCACAAATTCAGACTCTGGTGTTCTACTGAGAAAATCTAATCCATGAACAGCAAAAATTATGTAAAGTATGCCTTACACGCGTATCTATGTATGTGGGTTGCTTTACGAAGCAAAGCATGCTTGCTTTCTGTGGGAAGCATCCTGTAACGGCTGGATGGATTTTAATACGTTCACAAGCCCCATACAAAAAATTTTAATAGACCCGTGACGACCAACTTAGATAATGTCGAATTCGTATTTTAAAATATTTTAATACAAGATATAAAAGGTATTATTCCCGAAAGAAATTGTACATCCTCTCATCCTCATAAGTCCAATATATTACATAAACTTACTCATAAGACTAGGCCTGTAAACGTTGTTCGAAGTTGTATGAACCCTTGACCCACGTGGGGGCCACGGACTTACCATCAAATTTTGTAGTGACCCCACATTGGAGGCACTGGGCTGTTAACGTGTTAATAGGTCGTGCGATGGCAGCACCAAATCACATATTGAACTAAAATAACAGCCAGCAAATTAAACAGACTGCTTGAAATGTGATCTTGTTTTGAACTTTTATTCGTTAGAAAATACGGCATCAGTTCCGGACGTGGCGTTGTTAGGGAGTGCGGCATCAGTTTCGGATGTAGCGTCGTCAGGGACTGCGACGTCAGTTCCGAACGTGGCGTTGTTAGGGAATGCGGCATCAGTTCCAGACGCGGCGTCGGTTTTGGACGCGGCGTCGTTAGAGAGTGCGGCGTCTGTCCCGACTGTGACGTCGGTCCAGGACGCGGCGTCGTTTGAGAGTGCGGTGTCGCGCCTTCGTCTTCTGGCGAGGCCGTAATCTCGTAAACGGAATCTTCTTTTAATTCATTATATCTGGAAATAACCAAAAAAATATTATAAACTTTGGTCGTTAAATTAAGATTTTTTGTCACATAATTTTCCTTGAAATTATTTCACCTGACTCTGTCTTATAAAAATAGTATCACTTGTGGGGCACAAATAAAAACTCTCAAAACAATATTCTTCGGGCTTAGAAATAATTGAGTAGGTATGATCTGCGGATTATTTGAGGTATTGGGAATAATCTTTGCCCAGCAGTGGGACAGCAATAGATGGAGAAATAACAGGATAGATATTTAAAAACAAAACTTACTTCTCAAGCGTCACGCACATATCTAAAATCCACCGCATTCCTAGAGCACAGCTGTTATGTCCATTAATTGCTTCTCGCTTGGTTCTTTTTACACTTGCATCAACTGTTACACTGTCTAACCTTTTCACTTGTTCAATATCTTTGGCACGACTTAGAATTGTATCAGGATGAAACACAACACTTCTATCAGTTAGCTCAACATCTGCCACATTGTCTTGTGGTTGCACTGATTTGATATCTTTTAAAACAGGAAACGATAATGCTGCACGAAGAAGCAGAGTTAAGAGCAACACGAAAAAAGTTGTAGTCGCCATTTTAAGAGGCAAGGACGTCTGCGCAGGTCTGTTGACTAGCAACCAATGAGATAATGCACGGTGCGAAACAGCGCTCACTAGCTCGCTGATGAAATTGTTAGAAACTAAGATTTGATTTAAGCGCCTATCGCGGGTCTCACATCTACCATAATGTAACGTTGTAACGTTCCGTTCTTAAAATTAATTATAAATGAAATAGATTTACGATTAAAACCATTAAAATATGCTTCTTTTAAGCATTTATTTACTTTTAATAAAAACCAAATTGCCAACGTCTATGTTCAACGCAATGCGCGTGACCTTGGGATCGCAACATGCGATCGTGTTCGGATAGCGGTCCCCTGTTCCCTCTCCCCTTCACCGCCCCGGCAGACCTGGCAGGCTCGGCCGTCAATTGTGCGCGCCGAGTCGTCAGACCATCATATGCTGGCTTCATCGATGTTTTCTTTCTTTACGTAAACGTAAACACGATAGCTGCACCCAAATCTTGGTTTGAAGTGCTCACGGAATACTGTGCAAGTATAGTTCACGCCTTATGGCAATATAATTTCCTTGATCATTTGAGGGCAAGGGATGATTCAATATGATAACACAATAAAAGTATTGCACAACGTTATTGTGAAGGAAGAGGTTTACGTGGTCTGTATCAAAATAAAACCACATACCTTTGTCAACATAAAAGTATATTTATAGAACAACCTGAGAAAAGGAGGTAGGTCAGTCTATGGTCACAAGTTTCCCTAACTTCCCTAGGGAGAGGCAATCACTGCGCCCTCGCGCCCCTAGTCGCCGCAGGAGGAGATACCTTTTGCGTCGGGAGTCGATTGCCGACTCCCGGCCACCGAAGGCGCGGGCGTCCGGTAAGGACCAGGCCCGGGTCGACGGCGCGTCGTGTTCCACGCGCGCCTCAAAAAGATGTCAGCACAATTGACGGGGTCCGATAGGGCCGATGCCTGCCTGGGTCGTGGATTGTTCGAAAGAGTAACCGTGGCCCTGGCGCACAGGCAACTGAAGGAACACGGGTGGGTTTTAGTCATTAAGAGTCTGACACCCAAAAAAATTCGCGTCGCTCATTCTCAGCGGCGCGTCTTTCATACGTGTGCCCTGCGAAACAGCCACGGTGGTCGCCGTTTGTTTTTTTTAATACGATGATTCCATTAAACTCAGTTTAAACCCCATATTGGGTAAGTGTTGAACAATGTCGCTTTTATATTTGTGTACCTACTTATCTAGGTCATCATCCTATGGCGTGTGCCTTTTTGCTCATAACCTCTTTTGTTATAAATTTGTATGCCTTTCGCTTAAATATTTGCCTAACAATCTATTTATCTATAACGCTGTGCATTTTATGGAATGTTCCATACTTTGAAAAAATGTGCAAGTCATCATGTGCTTCTCACCTATATTTGTAAACTCCGTACTGATTGTGACAACCACACATCACCTTCATTAGCGCATAGTACTCGTACATCTCGCTTTGCTTATGCCTTGGTGTCACAATCAGCGGAGATGACCCATTGGCCATCTTGTGAGACGCTGGACATTAATTCCAGGGTCCAAAGTTCTGGCTACCAACTGCAACTTCATCCGGACTTATCGGAGGAATCCGGGCGCGAAGCGCCGGGCCACCACCTTCCGGCTTACCTGCGCAGGAACGTGCTTCGCGCCGGGTACTTATTTACCCGCGTGGCCGCATTGAGCACGCTCCAAGGGTCTGGCAAGACCAACTGCCGACTGTCACCTTCCCTGGCGTCTGCAGCGTGCACACCGCTGCAGGTTGCATCACACTAGGCTGAGCCAGGAGAGTACTGTGCTTCTCCCAAGGGAAGTTAGGCAAACTTGTGACCATAGACTGACCTACCTCCTTTTCTCAGGTTGTTCTATAAATATACTTTTATGTTGACAAAGGTACGTGGTTTTATTTTAATACAGACCACGGTAACCTCTTCCGTCACAATATCGTTGTGCAATACTTTTATTGTGTTATCATATTGAATCATCCCTTGCCCTCAAATGATCAAGGAAATTATATTGCCATAAGGCGTGAACTATACTTGCACAGTATTCCGTGAGCACTTCAAACCAAGATTTGGGTGCAGCTATCGTGTTTACGTTAACGTAAAGAAAAAAAACATCGATGGTTAAAAGAATGATAAAATAGAAGGCTGAAATATACTTAAGAATATCTTTCAAAAGACTTGGAGATAAATGAAGCAAATTTTTTTTTAAAATTGAAAGATTGGCTTTGCCAAAGTTACAAGAGTTATTAGACTTGGTCACACCATTGATTGAGAAAAAAAAACATAATATAAAGGAATCAATACCGCCTTTCAACAGCTATAAAAAAAATATACGGTATCTACCTACTGGAAATACCCTCGAAGATTTAGTATTTCACAGTGTTATTTTCCCACAATGCAGCCTTTCCTTAATATTTATATAGAATTGCGATGCCCATGCGCGTGTAGTCCTTGCCAAATCTAAACATAAACTAAAAAGTATTACGCAAGATCCTACACAGTGCAATGAAAAACTATATTGCAATAAAAATTTTACCCGCTCAAACTTTTGTTCAATCATTGCGCAATCTTCAATGTTAACTCTAAACGGTCAAAAACATTGCGCAATTTGTAATATTGTGCAATATAATTGACTGTTAAGGCCCACGTTACAGACCAGAAAATTTCTCAGCCAACCAATAGTTGATGCCGAGAATTTTTTTTGTCAATTGGCTTGCTATCCAACTGAATTAATACTAATCTCCAACGCTCTCGGTTGATTTAGACGGACTGCCAACTTCCTCCGATAGACAATTTGTTGTAATGTCTGGTCTATAGCTTTGTTGGACAACCGACGCCTGCGGTTGCTGTCGGAAGGAATTGGATACGTCTTTTGGCGAGCGCCAATCGGTTTGGAAACAACCTGTTGTCTTGAAAGGTTGTGAAGTCGTTAAGGACATTAATACAAAAATAGAGTTATTCATTTATTTATTTAGTATTTAAATTGATAGCAGGATTCTTCTAAGTTACATGTATCGTTGCCAAAACGTATTTCTTTAATTAGACACTGATGCACCCATCAGTTCAGGTTCCGTAAAGCTCAGGCAAAACACAGGCGAACACCGCACGGGATGCGGGACATAATTCGCTCGCGCCGATAGTGTCAACTAAATGCACACTGGCGCAAATAGTCACGTGACTACTTACCCTGAATCCTAAATTAAAATCTAACCTTTGTTCAAAGGCATACTATATCAACGACTAAGAATAGTTGGTCGCTGTGAATAACTCAAGACAATGTTCGTGTTATTTCTTTATTTGTTGTAGTTGGTGGTTTATTGTTTTTTTTGTTGTTTTTTTTATTTATAGTTACTTCAAATTGTGAAAAGTATCGTGTAGGTATGGAAACAAGTATAAAAAGTAAGTGCTTTCGAAAATGTTAAATTACATTTAGTGTTTTTTTTTTAAATCTTCTTTCGTGCGCAGGACTTATTTTTTTCTATGGAGGGAAGTGAAAATGCTGTTTAATATGGAAAATAGTGAAAATGAGACAAATGGGTGAATTTGTTAAAACAGATTTGTATTGCATGTTTTTTATATTTGTTTATTTAACGAAACAAATTGCTTTGTTTTACATTTTTTTTTGTGTTTTCACTTAATTTACAAAGTTGATAATAAATACTTATTCATTGAATATAAATATACTACGGTTTATCATAGACGGTATACCTTAATACATCAATTTATAATAAGTTAAAAGGGCTGGATTATACCCAAAATACTTTACAATTTAACACTGTGCAAACGTAACGTTACGCCTATATTCCACAAAAAGGTAGGCAAAAGTGCAGAGTACAAGTAACAGCTGTTCACAAATTATGTTTCTACGTGGTGAGAACATTTCCAGGAACCGGCCACAAATTCAGACTCTGGTGTTCTACTGAGAAAATCTAATCCATGAACAGCAAAAATTATGTAAAGTATGCCTTACACGCGTATCTATGTATGTGGGTTGCTTTACGAAGCAAAGCATGCTTGCTTTCTGTGGGAAGCATCCTGTAACGGCTGGATGGATTTTAATACGTTCACAAGCCCCATACAAAAAATTTTAATAGACCCGTGACGACCAACTTAGATAATGTCGAATTCGTATTTTAAAATATTTTAATACAAGATATAAAAGGTATTATTCCCGAAAGAAATTGTACATCCTCTCATCCTCATAAGTCCAATATATTACATAAACTTACTCATAAGACTAGGCCTGTAAACGTTGTTCGAAGTTGTATGAACCCTTGACCCACGTGGGGGCCACGGACTTACCATCAAATTTTGTAGTGACCCCACATTGGAGGCACTGGGCTGTTAACGTGTTAATAGGTCGTGCGATGGCAGCACCAAATCACATATTGAACTAAAATAACAGCCAGCAAATTAAACAGACTGCTTGAAATGTGATCTTGTTTTGAACTTTTATTCGTTAGAAAATACGGCATCAGTTCCGGACGTGGCGTTGTTAGGGAGTGCGGCATCAGTTTCGGATGTAGCGTCGTCAGGGACTGCGACGTCAGTTCCGAACGTGGCGTTGTTAGGGAATGCGGCATCAGTTCCAGACGCGGCGTCGGTTTTGGACGCGGCGTCGTTAGAGAGTGCGGCGTCTGTCCCGACTGTGACGTCGGTCCAGGACGCGGCGTCGTTTGAGAGTGCGGTGTCGCGCCTTCGTCTTCTGGCGAGGCCGTAATCTCGTAAACGGAATCTTCTTTTAATTCATTATATCTGGAAATAACCAAAAAAATATTATAAACTTTGGTCGTTAAATTAAGATTTTTTGTCACATAATTTTTCTTGAAATTATTTCACCTGACTCTGTCTTATAAAAATAGTATCACTTGTGGGGCACAAATAAAAACTCTCAAAACAATATTCTTCGGGCTTAGAAATAATTGAGTAGGTATGATCTGCGGATTATTTGAGGTATTGGGAATAATCTTTGCCCAGCAGTGGGACAGCAATAGATGGAGAAATAACAGGATAGATATTTAAAAACAAAACTTACTTCTCAAGCGTCACGCACATATCTAAAATCCACCGCATTCCTAGAGCACAGCTGTTATGTCCATTAATTGCTTCTCGCTTGGTTCTTTTTACACTTGCATCAACTGTTACACTGTCTAACCTTTTCACTTGTTCAATATCTTTGGCACGACTTAGAATTGTATCAGGATGAAACACAACACTTCTATCAGTTAGCTCAACATCTGCCACATTGTCTTGTGGTTGCACTGATTTGATATCTTTTAAAACAGGAAACGATAATGCTGCACGAAGAAGCAGAGTTAAGAGCAACACGAAAAAAGTTGTAGTCGCCATTTTAAGAGGCAAGGACGTCTGCGCAGGTCTGTTGACTAGCAACCAATGAGATAATGCACGGTGCGAAACAGCGCTCACTAGCTCGCTGATGAAATTGTTAGAAACTAAGATTTGATTTAAGCGCCTATCGCGGGTCTCACATCTACCATAATGTAACGTTGTAACGTTCCGTTCTTAAAATTAATTATAAATGAAATAGATTTACGATTAAAACCATTAAAATATGCTTCTTTTAAGCATTTATTTACTTTTAATAAAAACCAAATTGCCAACGTCTATGTTCAACGCAATGCGCGTGACCTTGGGATCGCAACATGCGATCGTGTTCGGATAGCGGTCCCCTGTTCCCTCTCCCCTTCACCGCCCCGGCAGACCTGGCAGGCTCGGCCGTCAATTGTGCGCGCCGAGTCGTCAGACCATCATATGCTGGCTTCATCGATGTTTTCTTTCTTTACGTAAACGTAAACACGATAGCTGCACCCAAATCTTGGTTTGAAGTGCTCACGGAATACTGTGCAAGTATAGTTCACGCCTTATGGCAATATAATTTCCTTGATCATTTGAGGGCAAGGGATGATTCAATATGATAACACAATAAAAGTATTGCACAACGTTATTGTGAAGGAAGAGGTTTACGTGGTCTGTATCAAAATAAAACCACATACCTTTGTCAACATAAAAGTATATTTATAGAACAACCTGAGAAAAGGAGGTAGGTCAGTCTATGGTCACAAGTTTCCCTAACTTCCCTAGGGAGAGGCAATCACTGCGCCCTCGCGCCCCTAGTCGCCGCAGGAGGAGATACCTTGGGCGTCGGGAGTCGATTGCCGACTCCCGGCCACCGAAGGCGCGGGCGTCCGGTAAGGACCAGGCCCGGGTCGACGGCGCGTCGTGTTCCACGCGCGCCTCAAAAAGATGTCAGCACAATTGACGGGGTCCGATAGGGCCGATGCCTGCCTGGGTCGTGGATTGTTCGAAAGAGTAACCGTGGCCCTGGCGCACAGGCAACTGAAGGAACACGGGTGGGTTTTAGTCATTAAGAGTCTGACACCCAAAAAATATTCGCGTCGCTCATTCTCAGCGGCGCGTCTTTCATACGTGTGCCCTGCGAAACAGCCACGGTGGTCACCGTTTGTTTTTTTTAATACGATGATTCCATTAAACTCAGTTTAAACCCCATATTGGGTAAGTGTTGAACAATGTCGCTTTTATATTTGTGTACCTACTTATCTAGGTCATCATCCTATGGCGTGTGCCTTTTTGCTCATAACCTCTTTTGTTATAAATTTGTATGCCTTTCGCTTAAATATTTGCCTAACAATCTATTTATCTATAACGCTGTGCATTTTATGGAATGTTCCATACTTTGAAAAAATGTGCAAGTCATCATGTGCTTCTCACCTATATTTGTAAACTCCGTACTGATTGTGACAACCACACATCACCTTCATTAGCGCATAGTACTCGTACATCTCGCTTTGCTTATGCCTTGGTGTCACAATCAGCGGAGATGACCCATTGGCCATCTTGTGAGACGCTGGACATTAATTCCAGGGTCCAAAGTTCTGGCTACCAACTGCAACTTCATCCGGACTTATCGGAGGAATCCGGGCGCGAAGCGCCGGGCCACCACCTTCCGGCGTACCTGCGCAGGAACGTGCTTCGCGCCGGGTACTTATTTACCCGCGTGGCCGCATTGAGCACGCTCCAAGGGTCTGGCAAGACCAACTGCCGACTGTCACCTTCCCTGGCGTCTGCAGCGTGCACACCGCTGCAGGTTGCATCACACTAGGCTGAGCCAGGAGAGTACTGTGCTTCTCCCAAGGGAAGTTAGGCAAACTTGTGACCATAGACTGACCTACCTCCTTTTCTCAGGTTGTTCTATAAATATACTTTTATGTTGACAAAGGTACGTGGTTTTATTTTAATACAGACCACGTTAACCTCTTCCGTCACAATATCGTTGTGCAATACTTTTATTGTGTTATCATATTGAATCATCCCTTGCCCTCAAATGATCAATGAAATTATATTGCCATAAGGCGTGAACTATACTTGCCCAGTATTCCGTGAGCACTTCAAACCAAGGTTTGGGTGCAGCTATTGTGTTTACGTTAACGTAAAGAAAAAAAACATCGATGGTTAAAAGAATGATAAAATAAAAGGCTGAAATATACTTAAGAATATTTTTCAAAAGACTTGGAGATAAATGAAGCAATTTTTTTTTTTAAATTGAAAGATTGGCTTTGCCAAAGTTACAAGAGTTATTAGACTTGGTCACACCATTGATTGAGAAAAAAAAACATAATATAAAGGAATCAATACCGCCTTTCAACAGCTATAAAAAAAATATACGGTATCTACCTACTGGAAATACCCTCGAAGATTTAGTATTTCACAGTGTTATTTTCCCACAATGCAGCCTTTCCTTAATATTTATATAGAATTGCGATGCCCATGCGCGTGTAGTCCTTGCCAAATCTAAAAATAAACTAAAAAGTATTACGCAAGATCCTACACAGTGCAATGAAAAACTATATTGCAATAAAAATTTTACCCGCTCAAACTTTTGTTCGATCATTGCGCAATCTTCAATGTTAACTCTAAACGGTCAAAAACATTGCGCAATTTGTAATATTGTGCAATATAATTGACTGTTAAGGCCCACGTTACAGACCAGAAAATTTCTCAGCCAACCAATAGTTGATGCCGAGAAATTTTTTTGTCAATTGGCTTGCTATCCAACTGAATTAATACTAATCTCCAACGCTCTCGGTTGATTTAGACGGACTGCCAACTTCCTCCGATAGACAATTTGTTGTAATGTCTGGTCTATAGCTTTGTTGGACAACCGACGCCTGCGGTTGCTGTCGGAAGGAATTGGATACGTCTTTTGGCGAGCGCCAATCGGTTTGGAAACAACCTGTTGTCTTGAAAGGTTGTGAAGTCGTTAAGGACATTAATACAAAAATAGAGTTATTCATTTATTTATTTAGTATTTAAATTGATAGCAGGATTCTTCTAAGTTACATGTATCGTTGCCAAAACGTATTTCTTTAATTAGACACTGATGCACCCATCAGTTCAGGTTCCGTAAAGCTCAGGCAAAACACAGGCGAACACCGCACGGGATGCGGGACATAATTCGCTCGCGCCGATAGTGTCAACTAAATGCACACTGGCGCAAATAGTCACGTGACTACTTACCCTGAATCCTAAATTAAAATCTAACCTTTGTTCAAAGGCATACTATATCAACGACTAAGAATAGTTGGTCGCTGTGAATAACTCAAGACAATGTTCGTGTTATTTCTTTATTTGTTGTAGTTGGTGGTTTATTGTTTTTTTTGTTGTTTTTTTTATTTATGGTTACTTCAAATTGTGAAAAGTATCGTGTAGGTATGGAAACAAGTATAAAAAGTAAGTGCTTTCGAAAATGTTAAATTACATTTAGTGTTTTTTTTTTAAATCTTCTTTCGTGCGCAGGACTTGTTTTTTTCTATGGAGGGAAGTGAAAATGCTGTTTAATATGGAAAATAGTGAAAATGAGACAAATGGATGAATTTGTTAAAACAGATTTGTATTGCATGTTTTTTATATTTGTTTATTTAACGAAACAAATTGCTTTGTTTTACATTTTTTTTTGTGTTTTCACTTAATTTACAAAGTTGATAATAAATACTTATTCATTGAATATAAATATACTACGGTTTATCATAGACGGTATACCTTAATACATCAATTTATAATAAGTTAAAAGGGCTGGATTATACCCAAAATACTTTACAATTTAACACTGTGCAAACGTAACGTTACGCCTATATTCCACAAAAAGGTAGGCAAAAGTGCAGAGTACAAGTAACAGCTGTTCACAAATTATGTTTCTACGTGGTGAGAACATTTCCAGGAACCGGCCACAAATTCAGACTCTGGTGTTCTACTGAGAAAATCTAATCCATGAACAGCAAAAATTATGTAAAGTATGCCTTACACGCGTATCTATGTATGTGGGTTGCTTTACGAAGCAAAGCATGCTTGCTTTCTGTGGGAAGCATCCTGTAACGGCTGGATGGATTTTAATACGTTCACAAGCCCCATACAAAAAATTTTAATAGACCCGTGACGACCAACTTAGATAATGTCGAATTCGTATTTTAAAATATTTTAATACAAGATATAAAAGGCATTATTCCCGAAAGAAATTGTACATCCTCTCATCCTCATAAGTCCAATATATTACATAAACTTACTCATAAGACTAGGCCTGTAAACGTTGTTCGAAGTTGTATGAACCCTTGACCCACGTGGGGGCCACGGACTTACCATCAAATTTTGTAGTGACCCCACATTGGAGGCACTGGGCTGTTAACGTGTTAATAGGTCGTGCGATGGCAGCACCAAATCACATATTGAACTAAAATAACAGCCAGCAAATTAAACAGACTGCTTGAAATGTGATCTTGTTTTGAACTTTTATTCGTTAGAAAATACGGCATCAGTTCCGGACGTGGCGTTGTTAGGGAGTGCGGCATCAGTTTCGGATGTAGCGTCGTCAGGGACTGCGACGTCAGTTCCGAACGTGGCGTTGTTAGGGAATGCGGCATCAGTTCCAGACGCGGCGTCGGTTTTGGACGCGGCGTCGTTAGAGAGTGCGGCGTCTGTCCCGACTGTGACGTCGGTCCAGGACGCGGCGTCGTTTGAGAGTGCGGTGTCGCGCCTTCGTCTTCTGGCGAGGCCGTAATCTCGTAAACGGAATCTTCTTTTAATTCATTATATCTGGAAATAACCAAAAAAATATTATAAACTTTGGTCGTTAAATTAAGATTTTTTGTCACATAATTTTTCTTGAAATTATTTCACCTGACTCTGTCTTATAAAAATAGTATCACTTGTGGGGCACAAATAAAAACTCTCAAAACAATATTCTTCGGGCTTAGAAATAATTGAGTAGGTATGATCTGCGGATTATTTGAGGTATTGGGAATAATCTTTGCCCAGCAGTGGGACAGCAATAGATGGAGAAATAACAGGATAGATATTTAAAAACAAAACTTAGTTCTCAAGCGTCACGCACATATCTAAAATCCACCGCATTCCTAGAGCACAGCTGTTATGTCCATTAATTGCTTCTCGCTTGGTTCTTTTTACACTTGCATCAACTGTTACACTGTCTAACCTTTTCACTTGTTCAATATCTTTGGCACGACTTAGAATTGTATCAGGATGAAACACAACACTTCTATCAGTTAGCTCAACATCTGCCACATTGTCTTGTGGTTGCACTGATATGATATCTTTTAAAACAGGAAACGATAATGCTGCACGAAGAAGCAGAGTTAAGAGCAACACGAAAAAAGTTGTAGTCGCTATTTTAAGAGGCAAGGACGTCTGCGCAGGTCTGTTGACTAGCAACCAATGAGATAATGCACGGTGCGAAACAGCGCTCACTAGCTCGCTGATGAAATTGTTAGAAACTAAGATTTGATTTAAGCGCCTATCGCGGGTCTCACATCTACCATAATGTAACGTTGTAACGTTCCGTTCTTAAAATTAATTATAAATGAAATAGATTTACGATTAAAACCATTAAAATATGCTTCTTTTAAGCATTTATTTACTTTTAATAAAAACCAAATTGCCAACGTCTATGTTCAACGCAATGCGCGTGACCTTGGGATCGCAACATGCGATCGTGTTCGGATAGCGGTCCCCTGTTCCCTCTCCCCTTCACCGCCCCGGCAGACCTGGCAGGCTCGGCCGTCAATTGTGCGCGCCGAGTCGTCAGACCATCATATGCTGGCTTCATCGATGTTTTCTTTCTTTACGTAAACATAAACACGATAGCTGCACTCAAATCTTGGTTTGAAGTGCTCACGGAATACTGTGCAAGTATAGTTCACGCCTTATGGCAATATAATTTCCTTGATCATTTGAGGGCAAGGGATGATTCAATATGATAACACAATAAAAGTATTGCACAACGTTATTATGAAGGAAGAGGTTTACGTGGTCTGTATCAAAATAAAACCACATACCTTTGTCAACATAAAAGTATATTTATAGAACAACCTGAGAAAAGGAGGTAGGTCAGTCTATGGTCACAAGTTTCCCTAACTTCCCTAGGGAGAGGCAATCACTGCGCCCTCGCGCCCCTAGTCGCCGCAGGAGGAGATACCTTGGGCGTCGGGAGTCGATTGCCGGACTCCCGGCCACCGAAGGCGCGGGCGTCCGGTAAGGACCAGGCCCGGGTCGACGGCGCGTCGTGTTCCACGCGCGCCTCAGAAAGATGTCAGCACAATTGACGGGGTCCGATAGGGCCGATGCCTGCCTGGGTCGTGGATTGTTCGAAAGAGTAACCGTGGCCCTGGCGCACAGGCAACTGAAGGAACACGGGTGGGTTTTAGTCATTAAGAGTCTGACACCCAAAAAAAATTCGCGTCGCTCATTCTCAGCGGCGCGTCTTTCATACGTGTGCCCTGCGAAACAGCCACGGTGGTCGCCGTTTGTTTTTTTTAATACGATGATTCCATTAAACTCAGTTTAAACCCCATATTGGGTAAGTGTTGAACAATGTCGCTTTTATATTTGTGTACCTACTTATCTAGGTCATCATCCTATGGCGTGTGCCTTTTTGCTCATAACCTCTTTTGTTATAAATTTGTATGCCTTTCGCTTAAATATTTGCCTAACAATCTATTTATCTATAACGCTGTGCATTTTATGGAATGTTCCATACTTTGAAAAAATGTGCAAGTCATCATGTGCTTCTCACCTATATTTGTAAACTCCGTACTGATTGTGACAACCACACATCACCTTCATTAGCGCATAGTACTCGTACATCTCGCTTTGCTTATGCCTTGGTGTCACAATCAGCGGAGATGACCCATTGGCCATCTTGTGAGACGCTGGACATTAATTCCAGGGTCCAAAGTTCTGGCTACCAACTGCAACTTCATCCGGACTTATCGGAGGAATCCGGGCGCGAAGCGCCGGGCCACCACCTTCCGGCTTACCTGCGCAGGAACGTGCTTCGCGCCGGGTACTTATTTACCCGCGTGGCCGCATTGAGCACGCTCCAAGGGTCTGGCAAGACAAACTGCCGACTGTCACCTTCCCTGGCGTCTGCAGCGTGCACACCGCTGCAGGTTGCATCACACTAGGCTGAGCCAGGAGAGTACTGTGCTTCTCCCAAGGGAAGTTAGGCAAACTTGTGACCATAGACTGACCTACCTCCTTTTCTCAGGTTGTTCTATAAATATACTTTTATGTTGACAAAGGTACGTGGTTTTATTTTAATACAGACCACGTTAACCTCTTCCGTCACAATATCGTTGTGCAATACTTTTATTGTGTTATCATATTGAATCATCCCTTGCCCTCAAATGATCAATGAAATTATATTGCCATAAGGCGTGAACTATACTTGCCCAGTATTCCGTGAGCACTTCAAACCAAGGTTTGGGTGCAGCTATTGTGTTTACGTTAACGTAAAGAAAAAAAACATCGATGGTTAAAAGAATGATAAAATAAAAGGCTGAAATATACTTAAGAATATCTTTCAAAAGACTTGGAGATAAATGAAGCAAATTTTTTTTTTTAAATTGAAAGATTGGCTTTGCCAAAGTTACAAGAGTTATTAGACTTGGTCACACCATTGATTGAGAAAAAAAAACATAATATAAAGGAATCAATACCGCCTTTCAACAGCTATAAAAAAAATATACGGTATCTACCTACTGGAAATACCCTCGAAGATTTAGTATTTCACAGTGTTATTTTCCCACAATGCAGCCTTTCCTTAATATTTATATAGAATTGCGATGCCCATGCGCGTGTAGTCCTTGCCAAATCTAAAAATAAACTAAAAAGTATTACGCAAGATCCTACACAGTGCAATGAAAAACTATATTGCAATAAAAATTTTACCCGCTCAAACTTTTGTTCAATCATTGCGCAATCTTCAATGTTAACTCTAAACTGTCAAAAACATTGCGCAATTTGTAATATTGTGCAATATAATTGACTGTTAAGGCCCACGTTACAGACCAGAAAATTTCTCAGCCAACCAATAGTTGATGCCGAGAATTTTTTTTGTCAATTGGCTTGCTATCCAACTGAATTAATACTAATCTCCAACGCTCTCGGTTGATTTAGACTGACTGCCAACTTCCTCCGATAGACAATTAGTTGTAATGTCTGGTCTATAGCTTTGTTGGACAACCGACGCCTGCGGTTGCTGTCGGAAGAAAATGGATACGTCTTTTGGCGAGCGCCAATCGGTTTGGAAACAACCTGTTGTCTTGAAAAGTTGTGAAGTCATTAAAGACTAATACAAAAATAGAGTTATTCATTTATTTATTTAGTATTTAAATTGATAGCAGGATTCTTCTAAGTTACATGTATCGTTACCAAAACATATTTCTTTAATTAGTCACTGATGCACCCATCAGTTCAGGTTCCGTAAAGCTCAGGCAAAACACAGACGAAAACCGCACGGGATGCGGGACAAAATTCGCTCGCGCCGATAGTGTCAACTAAATTCAAACTGGCGCAAATAGTCACATAACTACTTACTCTGTATCCTAAATAAAAATTTAAACTTTAGTCAAAGGCATACTATATCAACGACTAAGAATAGTTGGTCGCTGTGAATAACTCAAGACAATGTTCGTGTTATTTCCTTACTTTTTTATTGTTTTTTTTTTATTTATAATTACTTCAAATTGTTAAAAGTATCGTGTAGGTATGGAAAGAAGTCTAAAAAGTACGGGCTCTCGAAAAGGTAACATTACACTTTGTGTTTTTTTTTTCAATCTAACTACGGGCGCAGGAGTTGTTTTTTTCTGTGGAGGGAAGTGAAAATGTGACAGTTGAGTGAATTTGTAAAAACAGATTGGTATTGCATGTTTGTTATATTTGTTTATTTTTCCAAACAAATTGCTTTGTATTACAATTTTTTTTTTTTGTATTTTCACTTAATTTACAAAATTGATTATAACCCGCCTGTTTCCTTGATCTCTCCAAGGCTTTCGATCTTGTCTCATACGATGTGCTCTGGAGAAAGATGGGAGACAGAGGTATACCTGCGGAAGTATGTGGGCTATTCCAGTATTGGTATGGTAAACAAGCCTCGCTCGATCCTTATTGGTTCGCTATTCCTCTGGATATTTCGACATCCTGGATAGTGAAGGACCGTTCTCCATTGTCCCATACATGACATCAGGAAGGTGCGCAGAGTTGCATCTACTTTATACAACTCCAGCACACTCATAAGCCATGTATGTGGCACCGAGTCATAGGCCTTCTTGTAATCTATCAAACATGTCGACAGCTCCTTTCGGGAACGACGAACTTGTTGGCTAATGGCCATATCAATGAGGAGTAGCTCCTTAGTACCACGGGACCCGTTCCTGCATCCATTTTGAGAAGGAGACATGATAGAGTTGGTGTCTATATGTTTGTTAATTTTAGCTCTCAAAATGGATGTAAGAACTTTATAGACCGTCGGTAAACACGTGATCGGTCTATAATTTTTGGGTTCCGCAGTGCTACCTGATTTATGGAGCAGGTGGGTAACTCCTGTTGTTAGGAACTGGGGTAGCGAACCGGACTCCAAAGCAGTCTGGTACTGAGCCGCCAAGCAAGCGTGCGACCCAACGAACCATTTGATCCAAAAGTTTTGCAGTCCGTCCGGCCCTGGAGACTTCCAGTTAGGCAGCGGACGGACTGCACGAGTTACATCTTGGGGGCAGATGGTAATAGCCCCCATTTCTGGTATTGGATCGCAAGCTCGCTCAACTTTCCGAGCCCAATCGCCTTCGGTGTGACCGACAGGTATCGACCAGATATTGCGCCAGAAAGAACACATGGCATCATCATCTGGTAGGCACGTGTTAGCCACATCTTGATCCGGTCGCTCCCAACCCCTATAAACCCACCTTTGATCGCGTTGGAAGGTGCGATTCTGAGTGTATCGCTCCACTCGCCGCTTATACCTACGAATACGGTTCGCCCATGCATACACTTTCTGCTTCAGGAAGTCGTTGCGCTCTGTGACACAGGACATATAATCCTGAGGGTTGATATCAGTCCCTGCGAACGCGCGTCTCACAAAGCGCATCACTCTAGGGCGAGTATTGCCCTCCCTGAAGCAGATTAGTTTGCCGATGAGCTTTCTGGCCCCACCAATACGGCGTTCAATTCTGAATTGCCAAGCTGGTACGGCTGGTTTCGGTCGTGTAGCTCTAGAATCAATAGCAAATTTGACGTGAGCTACACGACACGCCGCTACAGTCGCGCAATACAGAATCGAATGAGTATCGGCGAGGTCTACGCAGTCATCAAAATAATTTGACAACTGCGCATCCAGGACTGCCACCAGCGCCCTATTTTTGTTATGCATGGGCAAACGAGGTAAGCGTGGTCTAAGTTCGGGCGATATGAACCGATATTCTCGAATCGCATCCTCCAAAGCACTCCTCAGTTCCTCATTGCATATATATATATATGTCGAAGTGTCGACGCATATCAGTCAACTGGATCAACACCATCTATCTCTCAGTGGAGGAGCTATGTAGTTGATTGACAGCTAACGTTTGGGAACGTCAAGTAATAACTTGGGGATGGTTAGCGTGGAGTAATGGCGACACCGAGCGATTAGTCGAGTCAAATGCCGATTTGGAATTATAATCAGCTATTCGATATTGACAGGTACTGACGTTGACAGGTAGGTTGGCTAACCTGTAACTGGGGTAGGGCACGTGTGCGGTGACAGTGCAGTGAGCACACTTAGAATCGGTCCGGCAGTCTGGGTAGACATTCGTTACTCCACGCTAAACTTCCCGCGTTCCTAAGTTTTTAATCGAGCCATATCTCAGGCATCCTTGATTATTTTATATTGTGTGTTTGTTAGTAAGTAATTAAAAGTGTTAACGAAGGTTTTGTGAGTGTTATTTCCGATGTCGCGACCCACTGATAACGATTCCTCGTTATACAGGGTGATTGTAAGATGGGTGCAAAGCTTTAAGGTGAAGATAGTATAGACAATTTAGAACCATTTAAGCCATGGTTGTCTTAGACGAAGTCTTACCAAACTTTTTTAACCAATTTTTTTTCGGAAATTCTCAAAATTTAATGTAAACTGCATAATTATGGCCAAATTGAATGATAAATGAATTAATTTTTTATTTATTTAATTAAAATAATGTGTAAGCAACCAAGCAAAACATGTTTTAGGCTTCTGTGTCATTAGACATTTTTTTTACAGATATTTAAAGCTCAGAAAAAATAAAAAAAATTGTACAATACGTCTTTTAAACCTTATTTAAAAAATAAACGGAGGGTGCTTTATTTGTTCAAACCTTTTTGAAGACATGCTTGATAATCGTTCATTCTTTTGAGGTATCATTTATGCGGATATCTTACAAATTATTGAAATTAGGACCTACAAACCATTTCGAGGGAGAAATTTTAAATTTTAGGCAGTCTAACAAAACACAAAATTTTTGCTTAAAAGAATACTTTATGTGCTCGAAATGATAACATTGTTCAATTCTAAGAATTTTTGGCACATGCAGGAACCAATTGAGGGGAACCCATTGAGGGGATTCTCTAAACAATGGCCACCGAGCGCGGTGCGACGGCATTTCCAGGTAGAACGCCCAATGAATAGCAAAAAGCGATAAGAGTTGGTTTTTACAGCAAAATGGTCTTAGTTACTGAGGCAACAAAGTCGTTTTTCTTTAGTCAGGGTCAGTCGGTCTGTGATGAAGCCGTTACATCTTTTACTTATTAGTCAAACTACTGCCCTTGTGAGTGGACGTTGTCATGTTGATTCACAATTTGCCGTGTTCAGTTGTAGCCCTTTGCGTTCCTGCACGTGTTGTTTGCGTTAGTTTTGAACTTTTTTGTTTCACCGTGTCCAGTCGTAGCCTCGCGCTCCTGCACGTGTTGATTTTTGACTTAATTGTGTTGAGTTGACATTTAGTGCGCTCCTACGCCGTTTTTCTTAATTGTTAAGTGACTATGGCTACTTTTTCCAATCAAGAATATGCGGATATCGTATTTATGTACGGTAGAGCAGACGGCAATAGATCTTTGGCGCGACGGATGTATCAAGAGCGCTATCCGAATCGCAGGATACCGAATGTCCGAGTGTTTTACAACACGTTTCGTCGTCTTGCCCAAGATGGGTTTCACCGCGTGGAACCTGGAGTCAACCCGGGCAGACACGAAACTGCCGTCGACGAAGACATTTTAGCAGCATTTCAAGCGGATCCTACTACCAGTACTAGAGCAGTAGCGCGAAATTTAAACATTTCTCAATGGAAGGTGTGGCATACAATGCACCAAAATGATAAGTATCCGTTCCATGGCAGGAGTGTGCAAGGTCTAGTAGAGCAAGATCCTCAAAGAAGAATTCAGTTCTGCCGTTTCCTCCTCAACAGAGACATCGAAGATGCGTGGTTTCTGAAATCAATCTTGTGGACGGATGAAAGTAAATTTTCAAGGGAAGGTATTACAAACTTTCACAACATCCATGAATGGGCCGACGCAGACAATAATCCACATTTTAAGAAGCAGGTGTCATTTCAGATGAAATTCTCTGTGAATGTATGGGCTGGAATAATTGGCAGAACATTGATTGGGCCCCACTTTTTGCCTGATCCATTGAATGGCGAAAATTATTTGCAATTTCTGCAAATTGATTTACCACTGCTGGTAGAGGAATCAGGTGTCCCGATCTTCGAAAGAGACCGAACAGTCATCTTTCAGCAAGACGGCTGTCCAGCGCATTGGACTTTAAATGTAAGGGAACGCCTCAACAATTGCTTTCCTGATAGCTGGATCGGCAGGGATGGACCCATCCCTTGGCCCGCTCGCTCCCCAGATCTGACCCCGTTGGAGTTTTTCGTGTGGGGCCGGGCCAAGGAACTGGTGTATAACAACATAGAAATAAACACTAGAGAAGAATTGATACAAAGAATAAATTCAGCGTGTGAGACAATGAAGCAGGAGATGATGTTGAAAATAACGACTACAGAAGTTAGAAGACGGGGCCGTGCTTGTATTAGGAATCACGGCCGTCATTTTGAACATGAAAAATAAATAATTTTAATTCAAATGTTGTTTTAATTAGTCTGCCTAAAGTAAAAATGTCTCCCTCAAATTGGTTTGTAGGCCCTAATTTCAATAATTTGTAAGATATCCGCATAAATGATACCTCAAAAGAAAGAGCGATTATCAAGCTTGTCTTCAAAAAGGTTTGAACAAAAAAAGCACCCTCCGTTTTTTTTTTTTAATAAGGTTTAAAAGACGTATTGTACAATTTTTTTATTTTTTCTGAGCTTTAAATGTCTGTAAAAAAAATGTCTAATGACACAGAAGCCTAAAACATGTTTTGCTTGATTGCTTACACATTACTTTAATTAAATAAATAAAAAATTAATTCATGTATCATTCAATTTGGCCATAATTATGCAGTTTACATTAAATTTTGAGAATTTCCGAAAAAAAACTTAAAAATTTGGTTAAAAATATTTGGTAAGACTTCGTCTAAGACAACCATGGCTTAAATGGTTCTAAATTGTCTGTACTATCTTCGCCTTAAAGCTTTGCACCCATCTTCCAATCACCCTGTATATATATTATTATTATCTCCTTTATTTCATATATATATACATATAAATTATATTTTTAAATATTAGAATATAAAAATATAAAAACATTTAAAAATATAAAAAATAGTGGCCCACCGGTATCGGGAACAGGGTCCAAGCTACCGGCGGTCAGGGCTCCAGAGAGAGAAACCTCCTAACAATGCGGGCCGTGTCCAAAATTACCGCCTTCTGAATCAAGCCCTTGATCCAGCTGCCCAACGAGAGCCTCCTCAGGTGTTGGTCGAGGCTCTTGGCTATTAATCCATTGGCTGTCACGACTATCGGTACAATGATCGCTGAGTCTACATGCCACATGTCGACAACCTCGCGAGCCAAGTCAAGATATTTGATTTGTTTATCTTTCTCGGCTTTCACGAGGTTCCCGTCATGTGGGACCGTTATGTCAACAATCATTGCACGCCACTCTAATCGATCCACCACCACTATATCAGGCTTATTGGCAACAATAGTCCTGTCAGTGATGATGGATCGATCCCAGTGCAATGTGATATTTCCATTTTCGAGAACTGGGTCGGGCACATACCTGTAGTACGGCACTTCCGATTCTACAAGGCTGTATTTAAGAGCAAGTTGCTGATGGATAATCCTGGCTACAAGGTTGTGTCTATGCAAGTATTCTTCGTTAGCTAGACTAGAACATCCGGAGATAATGTGTCTGATTGATTCACCCGGACGGTGGCATGCCCGACAAATGTCAACCGTGCCGTCTTTCACAATAAATCTCCGGTAGTTGTTTGTCATCATAACTTCGTCCATAATTGCACAGGCAAAACCTTCGGTTTCTCCAAAGAGGCCACCGAAACGCAGCCAGGCTACGGACGCTAGTTGATCTATATCGGGTCCATGTAGGGCCCGAAAATAGCGTCCGTGAAGCTCCTTACTCTGCCATACTTCCATGCGATCATTAGTGTCAAGCACTACTGGCTTGCGCCAGTTCTCTTTAGCCAAGGAGAGCGGGGTGAGGCCCTTGTCCACTTTGACCACATCTCGATGCATCCCCACGTCGGCCTCTAAGAAATATTCCCTGAGACTGCATATCTCGCGATTGTGGTGGGTCTTAGCATTTAAAAAGCCTCGACCTCCACATTTTCGCGGGATATACAGCCTCATTACCGATGACCGTGGGTGATGCATTCGATTTGCAGTCAGCAGTGTACGGACCTTCCTATCCAGGGCGTCGAGTTCGGTCTGAGTCCATTTGAGTATGCCAAAAGAGTACATCAAAACCGGCATGACCCAACCGTTAAAGGCGCGTACCTTGTTTCCGCCTGATAGAAGACTATTAAATACTTTTTTCAGGCGGCCAAAGAAGCGTTCCCTTAACGATTGCTTCATGTCAGTACCGTTGATGCCCAATGCTTCCGACATACCCAAATACTTATAGGTTTCGGATGCAGAGAGGGTTCTAAGGTTTATGGAATTCGAGAGTTGGGTTCCGACGGATTCCACAATCTCTCCTCGCTTTATTTATTTGGTACACCAACAGCAGTACATACAAAAAAAAAAAAACAGAACAATAACATAATTAAAGTACTGGTATGTAAGCCTATTATAGGTATACACAGAATTCACCACAGAACAACATCGTAATTAACTAAACGGAAAAAAAAAAAAACTTAAAAAAACATAAATTGCAATTAGAAATTAAAATTAAAAATGAGTGACATACAAAATGCCACCACAAGAGGTGGAAGGTGAAAGGGTATGAGTGTGAGTGATATCTAAGAATATTCATCGTATGCACTCCCGTACCTCACAGACTGATCTTCTAAACTTATTAAGTGACACACCGTGTAAGTCGGTTTCTGATGATTTACAAAAACTGTTGAAATTTCTGCACATTCGGAGCAAGGGAGCGTTGAGACCAAGATTGGATTTGCGGAAAGGGATATGAAACAGCCTGGTAATGGGATGTCTGGGAGGTTTTGAAGGGACGGAATATTGGATACGCTCAACAAGATCGCTACATTTTACAAATCCGTTTGCAACTTTGTAGAGGAAAATTAAATCACGCGAACGGTGACGGTCTCGCAGGGTCTTTATATCGAAAAAGTGTAAGCGCTGCTCATACGGACAGCGATGGCTAATTTTTCTGGATATAAAGGCTAGATGTTTAGTAAATGCTCTTTGTATTCTCTCTACTCTTAGCGAATGAACTGCATAGAACGGATTCCAGGCAACACTAGCGTATTCCAACCGACTTCGCACCAGGGTATTGAACAACACTATTCTGGTCTTTGTCAGTTGGAAGCCCCGCGTGTTCCTTTTTACAAAACCCAGCATCTGTGCCGACTTCTTAACAGTGTCGTTGATATGTGGCTTGAAACTTAGTCCATCGTCGACCAGAACTCCTAGATCCCGTATTTCACATACCTTAGACAAAGTGGTGTTGCACAGTGTGTAGGTAGTAGAAAAGGATGACTTTTTTTTTGAGAAACGTATAAAGAAACATTTTCGAGCATTTAGGGTCATATTGTTAGCTATGCACCAGTTTTCAATATTTGTTAAGTCGCTTTGCACGAGCTTAGTATCTAAAGACCCCGTGATCTTCCTATAAATCTTTAAGTCATCAGCAAACAACAAAGCTTGACAATGCTCGATTTGACTTGTGATGTCATTTACAAATAACAAGAACAAAACTGGGCCGAGATGGGAGCCCTGTGGGACTCCAGAGCGTACATGAAATTCGTAAGAGACATAGCCGTTGATAGCAACGAACTGAGAGCGGTTTTTGAGGTAGGACGCAAACCACCTCAGCAGCGATCCGTGGACACCACTAAGCTCGAGTTTTGCTACCATGAGTGGATGGCTCACCTTGTCGAATGCGCTGCTGAAGTCCGTGTATATTGCGTCGACTTCGTGTCTACTATCGAGCGCTTCAGATATGTCGGATAAATATCGTACTAGATTGGTCTCGGTAGATCGCCCTACTCGGAATCCATGTTGGCAGTCGGAAAGCTTAGTATCCAAGTAATTGGTAATGATGGGGCAAACGAGACGTTCGAAGAGCTTAGAAAAACAGGATAGGATGGAAATCGGCCTGTAGTTTTGGATGTCGCTGAAGTCGCCTTTTTTGTGCACAGGCACGATACGGGCCTTTTTCCATTCGTCGGGAAATACTCCCGACTCTAAGGATCGATTAAATACGACAGACAGTGGCCCTGCAAGCGCTCTACCACATGATTTCACAAAAACTGGTGGAATAGAATCAGGACTGGCACCCTTGGTGGTATCTAACTTTTTTATTTTAGTTAGAACTTCTTGTGAAGTAAATTTTATATTACTTAGCACTCCAAATGATTCTTGGACATCTGTTGTTGCACTACTATTTGAGTCGGTAAAAATCGATGAAAAATGAGAAGCAAAGAGATTTGCTATAGCAGTTCCATTGTTAGCTACTACATCATGCAAGTGCATTATGGCTGGAACCGCTGATTTATTATTTCGTTTGTTTTTAATGTAGCGCCAAAATGCTTTAGGATCTTTTGTTATTTCAATCTCAATATGGTGTTTGTAATTTACTCGCTTTACATGCATGACCGCACATTTGTCCACACCAAATTCCATTCTGATGGCACTACTGAACATTTCAGTTACTTTCAGTAGCTCCATCAGTTGCAAATTGTTGGGGGCAAATAGTTTTAGGTCATCCATGTGAAGGAGGTGCGATATAACCTGACCACCTCTCCTCAGCCGATAGCCTAGACCTGAATCTTCCAGCAGTGTGCTTAGAGGATTCAAGGCTAAGCAGAACCAAAGCGGACTCAAACTATCACCCTGAAATATGCCTCGCTCGATCCTTATCGGTTCGCTATTCCTCTGGATATTTCGACATCCTGGATAGTGAAGGACCGTTCTCCATTGCCCCATACATGACATCAGGAAGGTGCGCAGAGTTGCATCTACTTTATACAACTCCAGCGCACTCATAAGCCATGTATGTGGCACCGAGTCATAGGCCTTCTTGTAATCTATCCAACATGTCGACAGATCCTTTCGGGAACGACGAACTTGTTGGCTAATGGTCATATCAATGAGGAGTAGCTCCTTAGTACCACGGGACCCGTTCCTACATCCATTTTGAGAAGGAGACATGATAGAGTTGGTGTCTATATGTTTGTTAATTTTAGCCCTCAAAATGGATGTAAGAACTTTATAGACCGTCGGTAAACACGTGATCGGTCTATAATTTTTGGGTTCCGCAGTGCTATCTGATTTATGGAGCAGGTGGGTAACTCCTGTGGTTAGGAACTGGGGTAGCGAACCAGACTCCAAAGCAGTCTGGTACTGAGCCGCCAAGCGAGCGTGCGACCTTACGAACCATTTAATCCAAAAGTTTTGCAGTCCGTCCGGCCCTGGAGACTTCCAGTTAGGCAGCGGACGGACTGCACGAGTTACATCTTGGGGGCAGATGGTAATAGCCCCCATTTCTGGTATTGGATCGCAGGCTCGCTCGACTTTCCGAGCCCAATCGCCTTCAGTGTGACTGACAGGCACCGACCAGATATTGCGCCAGAAAGAACACATGGCATCATCATCTGGTAGGCACGTGTCAGCCACATCTTGAACCGGTCGCTCCCAACCCCTATAAATCCACCTTTGATCGCGTTGGAAGGTGCGATTCTGAGTGTATCGCTCCACTCGCCGCTTATACCTACGAATACGGTTCGCCCATGCATACACTTTCTGCTTCAGGAAGTCGATGCGCTCTGTGACACAGGACATATAGTCCTGAGGGCTGATATTAGTCCCTGCGAACGCGCGTCTCACAAACCGCATCACTCTAGGGCGAGTATTGCCCTCCCTGAAGCAGATTAGTTTGCCGATGAGCGTTCTGGCCCCACCAATACGGCGTTCAATTCTGAACTGCCAAGCTGGTACGGCTGGTTTCGGTCGTGTAGCTCTAGAATCAATAGCAAATTTAACGTGAGCTACACGGCATGCCGCTACAGCCCCGCAGTACAGAATCGAATGAGTATCGGCGAGGTCTACGCAGTCATCAAAATAATTTGACAACTGCGCATCCAGGACCGCCACCAGCGCCCTATTTTTATTATGCATGGGCAAACGAGGTAAGCGTGGTCTAAGTTCGGGCGACATGAACCGATATTCTCGAATCGCATCCTCCAAAGCACTCCTCAATTCCTCATTGCACTGGGTACTTACGTTTGTAGTCCTGTCATCATTCTCCTCGTCTTCTTGACTTATGTTAGACTGTGGTAGTACTACAACGGTCTGAGACGGGGGGCAATGACATGACTACTCTGCATTTCACTTCGCAGGCGATCAAGTATAGTGTCATCCAACATATGATTACGTTGGATGACCCGCACCTGATCCGACAGTCGTTGTGCCGAAACGTTGACAGCTGGCTCAAGCACCTGAAAAAGAGAGAGCATCCGGACACGGTACGCGGTCAGATTTTTTCCCCCATCTGTAGCCCCATAGTATGAGCGCATGACGTTTTCATTGATGGATCGTGTCCATCTCATGCGCTGCACACTTCCGCCGGGAGCTGGGACCCTATCAGAAGCCAGTGGGCCTCGAGGTCCTAAGCCGTCCGGCGGCCGGTGTCCTCCACGACGACGAACAGGTGGTGGCGTCGTGGGCGGGGAGAAATACTCGTCGCTCGAGCTCGACGCAACTACCGCAGCCGGTGTCGTCACAGCGCTCACAGTGAGGCTGGGTACCGGCGGCGGCGAGGCGGAGCTGAGCGAAGAGTCCGGAGGTGGTGGGCGTGCTCGTAGTGTGGCCGATCTTGTCAACATTGTATCATTTTCATACTATTTTTCATTTTTGCATAGACGAAAGCATTGCATTGTTGCCTTTTGAAGGTGACAACTGTCATGTCATCTCTGAATCTGTACTTTTTGATCTATTTTATTTAACTATTGTCTATGGCTTTTTTTTGGAGTTTCAATGATTTTGATGATGAGTTCTGGTTTTACAGGAAAAACTATGGTAAAAATGGGTCGAAATTGCGTTCACTGTTATAATAAAAATTTTAAAAATTGAAAATGCGACGTTTTGTTGACACGGTGGTGTTGCCATTATTATTATTATCATTATTTTTGTTGTTTATTATTATTATTATTATAAATACTTATTCATTAAACAAAAATATACTACGTTTTATCACAGACGGTATACCTAAATATATTATTTTATGATAAGTTAAAAGGCCTGGAATATGCCCAAGATACTTTACAATTTAACACTGTGCAAACATAACGTTACGCCTATATTCCACAAAAAGGTAGGCAAAAGTGCAGAGTACAAGTAACAGCTGTTCACAAATTATGTTTATACGTGGTGAGAACATTGCCAGGAACCGGGCACAAATTCAGACTGTGGTGTTCTACTGAGAAAATCTAATCCATGAACAGCAAAAATTATGTAAAGTATGCCTTACACGCGTATCTATGTATGTGGATTGCTTTACGAAGCAAAGCATGCTTGCTTTCTGTGGGAAGCATCCTGTAACGGCTGGATGGATTTTAATACGTTCACAAGCCTCATACAAAAATATTAATCGACCCGTGAAGACCAACTTAGATAATGTCGAATTCGTATTTTAAAATATTTTAGTACAAGATATAAAAGGTATTATTCCCGAAAGAAATTGTACATCCTCTCATCCTCATAAAACCAATATATTACATAAACATACTCATAAGACTAGGTCTGTAAACGATGTTCGAAGTTGTATGAATCCTTGACCCACGCGGGGGCACGGACGTACCATCAAATTTTGTAGTGACCCCACATTGGAGGCACTGGGCTGTTAACGTGTTAATAGGTCGTGCAATGGTAGCACCAAATCACATATTGAACTAAAATAACAGCCAGCAAATGAAACAGACTGCTTGAAATGTGATCTTGATTTGAACTTTTATTAGCTAGAAAGTACGGCATCAGTTCCGGACGTGGCGTCATCAGGGACTGCAGCGTCAGTTCCGGACGTGGCCTTGTTAGGGAGTGCTGCATTAGTTCTGGACATAAGGTCGTCAGGGACTGCGGCGTCAGTTTCGGACGTGGCGTTGTTAGGGAATGCGGCATCAGTTCCAGACGTGGCGTCGGTTTTGGACGCGGCGTCGTTAGAGAGTGCGGCGTCGGTCCCGGCTGTGACGTCGGTCCAAGACGCGGCGTCGTTTGAGAGTGCGGCGTCGCGCCTTCGTCTTCTGGCGAGGCCGTAGTCTTGGAAACGGCATCTTCTTTTAATTCTTTATATCTGGAAACAACCAACAAAATATTATAAACTTTAGTCGTTCAATAAAGATTTTTGTCCCATCATTTTTCTTGAAATTATTTCACCTGACTCTCTTTTAAAAATAGTATCGCTTGTAGGGCACAAATAAAAAGTCTCAAAACAATATTCTTCGGGTTTAGAAATAATTGAGCAGGTATGATCTGCGGATTATTTGAGGTATTGGGAACAATCTTTGCCCAGCAGTGGGACAGTAATGGATGGAGAAATAACAGGATAGATACTTAAAAACAAAACTTACTTCTCAAGCGTCACGCACATATCTAAAATCCACCTCATTCCTAGAGCACAGCTGCTATTTCCTTTGATTGTTTCTCGCTTGGTTCTTTTTACACTTGCATCAATTGTTACACTGTCTAACGTTTTCACTTGTTCAATATCTTTAGCACGACTTAGAATTGTACCAGGATGAAACACAACAGTTCTATCAGTTAGCTCAACATCTGCCACATTGTCTTGTGATTGCACTGATTTGATATCTTTTAAAACAGGAAATGATAACGCTGCACGAAAAAGCAGAGTAAAGAGCAACACGAACAAAATTTTTGGCGCCATTTTAAGAGGCAAGGATGTCTGCGCAGGTCTGATGAGTAGCAACGAATGAGATAATGCACGGTGCGGAACAGCGCTCACTAGCTCGCTGATGAAATTGTTAGAAACTTATATCTGATTTAAGCGCCTTGCGCGGGTCTTACATATACCATAACATTGTGCAATACTTTTATTGTGTTATCATATTGAATCATCCCTTGCTCTCAAATGATCAATGAAATTATATTACCATAAGGCGTGAACTATACTTGCCCAGTATTCCGTGAGCACTTCAAACTAAGATTTGGGTGCAGCTATCATGTTTACGTTTACGTAAAGAAAGAAAACATCGATGGTTGTAAGAGTGATAAAATAAAAGGCTGAAATACACTTAAGAATATCTTTTAAAAGACTTGGAGTTAAATGAAGCAATTTTTTTTTATTTTTATTATATGTTTGTTTTTGCCAAAGTTACAAGAGACTAAGTAACATCATTGATTGAGAAAATAAACAAATATAAAAGGAATCAATACCGCCTTTCAACAGCTATAAAAAAAAAATACGGTATGTACCGACTGGAAATACCATCGAAGATTTAGTATTTCAGAGTGCTATTTTCCCACAACGCAGCAATGCCTTTCCTTAATATTTATGTAGACTTGCGATGCCCATGCGCGTGTAGTCCTTGCCAAAGCTAAACATAAACTAAAAAGTTATACGCAAGATCCTACACAATGCAAAAAAAAAAACTATATTGCAATAAAAATTTTACTCGCTCTAACTTTTGTTCAACCATTGCGCAATCTTCAATGTTAACACTAAACGGACAAAAACATTGCGCAATTTGTGATATTGTGCAATATAATTGCCTGTTAAGGTCCACGTTATAGACCAGAAAATTTCTTAGCCAACCAACAGTTCATGCCGAGAAATTTCTTTGTGAATAGGCTTGTTAACCAACTGAATTAATACTAATCTCCAATGCTCTCGGTTGATTTAGACGAACTGCCAACTTCCTCCGATTGACAATTAGTTATAGTGTCTGGTCTATAGTTTTGTTGGATAACCGACGACTGCAGTCGCTCCTATTTTTTTTAGAAATTTTCCCAAAATTCAAAACACTAACTGCAATCGAACACCTGCGGTCGCTGTTGGAAGAAAATGGATACGACTTTTGGCGAGTGCCAATCGGTTTGGAAACTACCTGTTGTCTTGAAAGGTTGTGACGTCTTTAAAGACATTAGACAGTTGAGTGAATTTGTAAAAAAGTTGTATTGAATGTTTTAATATTTGTTTATATTTCGAAACAAATTGCTTTGTTTTACAGTATTTTCACTTAATTTACAAAGTTTATAATAAATACTTATTCCTTAATTAGAAACATACTACGGTTTACCACATTTGATAACATTAAATAAATTATTATAAGATAAGATAAAAGGGCTGGAATATGCCCAAGGTGCTTTACAATTTAACACTGTGCAAACGTAACGTTACGCCTATATTCCACAAAAAATTAGGCGGACGTGCATATGCAAGTAACAGCTGTTCACAAATTATGTTTGTAAGTGGTGAGAACATTGCCAGTAACCGGGCAAAAATTCAGACTCTGGTGTCCTGCTGAGAAAATCGTAACCCATTAACACTGCTCAACCTAGCGATAGAACCCAGGACCATACGCTCAACAGTTACACCACGACCATTGAACCAACGACTCCAACGAGTCAGTCACACACAACACATTTTATACAAATTATTTAAATTACTTTGACTAGGTAAAAACATACTTGTTTAAGAATCGTTTTTTTTGTAAATGTAAATTATATCTACATTTAATTAAAGCTAAAATATTGCATTTTGAGTATTTACATCACAATTTTATTAATAAAATTGCTCTCACACTTTGGCTCGCATAACGGGCTTGTATGCAATTTATTGCAATAATGGAGTATATTTGATATAAAAGATATATAAATATTATTACGTAGTAGGAACAGCAAATATACAAATTTATTTAAAGCTGCTTATCTACATTCTATTAAAGCCAGTGTTTTATACAATAATTATCTATTTATCTAAATGCAGATGCCTTCTTGATACAATCCCAGATACACTTCTTCTCACTCTATTCTATTCTTCTTCTTCTTCATCTTGCACTTCCAGATACTCACAGTCAATTAAAGAATGAAAAAAATGTTCTGTAGTCGCGGAGTAAGAACACTAGAAGTGTTACTCTGTTGCTTATCTATTTGTACTAGAAAAGTCTTGAGAATGTTTTTAAGACGAGATAATAATAACTTATCTCTCTCTTTCGCTTCATTGATCTACTACTCTTCCAACATTCTTTCATACCTGAAAAGATAAGAAAAATAAAATTAGTTTCCGTAATCATTACAACTAAAACATCATGCCTGTACTCCCTAAAGAGGATAAGCAGAGGTGGTCAGTAAATTTACACGTCTATGTTAAGTTTTATGAGGGGCGACGATATTGTCTGTGGGGTAATTATTCGTACGTAACACACTAATAGTAGGTATAGCTTCCATGTGACAGTTCAACAACATTCATTGCGTTATTTATGCTGTTGAGCAGACAAATTTTTCGAACATATGATGCAATGGATTACCAATAGGCTTCAAAATGATTCAGATTGTGATAGATAGTGTGTTACGCAATTAGGGTGTAGTTTTATATCGTTAAATCTATTTCTTTAAAAATAGTTTACTTATAAACAAAGAAAAACGATATATTAGTGTACTTAAATACAATAATTGACTAGATATATTCTTGTCGTAATTGGCATAAACCGGTTATCCTTGTTTGGGTTTTCCTTACGATATGTAATTGCACGCGTTTGAAGTGATATTTGAAGTGTCTGAGATAAAAATCTGGTCATTTTTTTGTCAATGAATGAAAACAATATTTATTTACAAAATAGTTGGTTTTCTTTATACCGGTAAATTTGTTCTTTATACCGAGGCTCCTACTGGGTAACGACTTATTTTATAGTTAACCATACCGCCCATTGTGTCACCCTGTGTAAAATGTCTACATTTATATCTGTTATTTTTTATGGTGTACATAATAAAGAGTATTCTATTCTATTCTATTCTATTCTAAGATTATAATTATTAACAAAAAAAAATACTTACAATTCAAACGGCATGCACATTCTCATGTAATAAATGTGCTCTGAGGGACACCCACTTCCACGAATCGTTTCTCGTTTGCCTCTTCTGACAGGTTTGACGCCGTCAGTTAAACTTGGCACCACTACAGCATCACTGACTAAACTTCGCACTAGTTCACTATGAACTTTAGCATTTAAAACTGTTACAGCATCAAGCTTAATGGTTCTCTTAATTACTACGGAATCAGCACTGTCTGTGTATTGCACTGATTCTGAATCATGCGCAACTGGTTTTGAAAAAACTCCGCACAACAGCAGGCACAGGGAAAATGCGATTAAAACTGGAGTTGCCATGTTGTAGAGGTCTGCTCGCAGCCACTGCTTGTGAGTAAGAGTGCTCGTCTGACTTCCTCAGTCTGTTTATATACGAGCATGTGCGCAGACGCACGTGGTGATGAGACGAGAATGTTGTAACGTTTAGTAGATCACTAGACACGTCATATTCGAACATAACCCGTTTTGTCGATAAGTCATGACGTTGGAGTTCCGTAACTAGTATTTTAAAATAAGATTTAGGTAGTTGTGAACGTTAAAATGTTAGCTTTTTCTAAATTATAATTATGAAATTGTGACGCCCCTATTGCACAATTTATGCATAAATCCTTCTTAGAAAGTGATGTAACTGTGCAATATAATTGTTTTACCATACAACTTGTGCAGTTATCTTACTTTTCGATATGGAATAACCCACAAACAACATTTTTATAAATGCGTTTAATTTGCCCTAGGGGTTTTTAAAGATCTCTATTTAAACATTTGTACAACGGGAACCTGATTTAATCAATATAATTAAACCTCACACAACACAGCGCGGTGACAGTAATTTAGCTCTTTGAAGGCGCGGACTGGCGAGGTCCTGAGTTTGATTCCTGCCTGTTGCAATTAGGTAGTGCGTGAGTCGGTGTACGTTAATTAACCTAGCAACTTGTAGCACTAGCATATTTACCTCAGTTGGAGTATTTTAACAGGAATGTGAAATTATTGATTTCAGCCTGATTCATCTTATTTGATTTCATTCTTTTTTTCTTATTTGATGTGTTTCTTGTATGAAAATTTTTGTAAGAACTTCTTTAGATTTTGTGTACTTGTATACAACAAAAAAAGAAAATAGTTAATTAGTCACTTAAATAAGCCACACCTACAAAAATTCCCACATTCAATTATTTACATTTTTTCCTATTACTGAGCAGGGTATTACTTACTTAATCGACTTGTATACGTCACACAGTCTCTGAAGCGGAAATTCTCAATGACATAGTGACCATCCCACGCTTCAAGCCCTTGACCAGTTAGACGCCCCTATCAGGATGAATGAATTGATCATTCTGAAACCAAAGGGTCAAGGTATAACCATCAAATTTTTATCATAATATAACATCACGACTGTCTTGGATACACCCACGTTTTGCTCGCTGTTTTAGTCTCATGTAATAGGGGGCGAGCCCAGGGTGCGTCGGATGTAGAGAAGTCCGTCTGTGTCCGTTATCCAACACTATATGTAAATATAAGCAATTAATTAAGGGGAAATTTTTATTGATTCTCTAAGCGAGTAGGTCGTAGTAACTTGGCTATTTAGTATTTTAGAACACGATAATACGAATTAATTTGAGTTCTTAAAAAAAGTATATTTATTACATTAGAGAGTCCATTCATATTTTTATGAAATCAAAATGGAAATTATTCAGGTTCCATTTAAATTCAAGCATGGGTTTAATTTATTTGGAACCCTACCTACTATACTTATATCTTCACTTGAGTAAGCTGTTGTAGGTATCCAAAACTATGATGCAACTAAGTGACCAGAAGAAGGAAAAAAGGGATCCAGGTATGGGCTGAGTCATCTTTGTACCTTATATTGGATTGTGACGTCTCATGCATAGACAACAGGTATAATCCATCGAATAGTTACGTATGCGGGTGAAAATATTGCACAAGACCGAAATTAATAGTACTTAATTTATCCATTTTATGGTTTGCATGATGCGCGAAAGACTCACAGGGCTTTTGGCCGAGAAGACGGAAATTCCAAAGTTCACATATTGGTCCGTTATAGTCGAAGTAAAAGAGAATAATTGGATCTCATCAGAATATACTGTTTTCTTTAATCTTACTGAATTGCGCAATAGTTGCCTAGTGAATAACTCACATCACACACACACACACGCATCTCATCAGAATATACTGTTTTCTTTAATCTTACTGAATTGCGCAATAGTTGCCTAGTGAATCACTGCCCTACGAGAACACTTCGATGCCACAAGAAAATCTTCGGCTTTGGATGCCTAATTCAGTATCATGTAAGATAGCGTGACGCATTTTTTTAATACGATGTGGAAATAACAATAAGACAATAAATTAAAACACTGCCGGTACTAACGCAGAAGAGTATTTTGGAACTATCAAATAAAACCTAGCATCTATGGTAAAAAAAAATTATGTTTTGGAAAAATCTGTGATGGGCCAACTATGGGTTTAACCAAACTATGACTTATAGCTATAATGACTTAACCATTGGATATATTTGATAAAATTTTCGTATGAAGTATGGAAACGGTGTAAGATATACCCGGGTTGCAGGGATATAGACGCACAATCTGTAATCATGGATTCAGAACATGATTCTTAACCGCCCTGCGTTGAAATGTTTCGTTGGTTATTTTTTTATATTGATGGTCATTTTTCATGTTGACCGCTTGGGTATTGCACTTTTCTCTGAAACAGCAGATATTTATTTTATAACCGACGAAAAATTTCAACGCAAGGGTGTTCAGAATCATGTGCTGAATCTATGGTAGCAGTTTGCGCGTCGACGTCCCGGTCACCCTGTACACGCAGTTTGATTTATTGTTGTTTTGTTGGCTCCATCTTGTATATCAGCGCACTGTCCCACTTCTGGGCTAAAGTCGCTCTATTCTCTCAACTTTACACCATTTTTTCTTGAATTTTGAATGGGTCTACGTGAGGTTGGCATTCCTTTTGTTATTTGCATAATACATACTTACGTAGTTAGTCACTTCTCTCGTATCCGCCAGAACTATATCATCCATACTAATGCATCCTTCGTACTAGAATTATAAATGCGAAAGTAACTCCGTCTGTCTGTTACCATTGACGTCTTAACACGTTCACAGTCCCGATACTAAATTTTTAATCGATTCGTCAAGTCCAAATTTGATAATGTCAAATTCGTATTTTAAAATTAGTACAACAGATAAAAGATATTATTTTCTCCTCTCGTAAGTCCAGTACCTACATTACATAAACTTAATCATAAGTCTAGGCCTGTAAACGTTGTTCGAAGTAGTATGAACCCCGTGACCCACATGTGGGGGCACTGACGTGCCATCAAATTTTTTGGTGACCCCGCATTGGGGGCACAGGGCTGTTAACGTGTGTGTTAAAGGCTGAACGGATTTGAATGAAATTTAGCACACGGATAGACCATGAACTGAGTAAGGACATAGGATACCTTTTATTTGGGAAGTAATTCAAGAGTGCCACCATTGTAGGTACTATCGTTAAGCCAGCAGTTGAGCTCGTTGTAAAGATTTTGGTCCAAAGACGGACAACCATCACACCTACATATATCCAAGCATCATGGCGGAATTCCAGTTTGACTGGTGGGGTTGTAATATGGGGCACATGAGACGTTACAGCTTTGTTGAAACAGTTGCGTTTGTGCTCTTTGAGAGCACTGACGTCACTCACCGTCAATAATCCTTACGTTACGTGCAGGCCGGTGTAAGGGAGGTGCCCTAAAAACTCTGAGCTATGCCGCAGATAGACAGACAGACGGAAGGACATGGCGAAACTATAAGGATTCCTTGTTGACTACATAATCCTAAATAGGCGAAAGGGTAACCGTAGTATGTTTTGCCGGTTCTTCTCCATAGGAAACGACTAATATTGAAATCATACACGTAGCTTCTGACGTTTCATAGGCGTCCATGTTTTTGTTAAGTGGGATAAAATATTATGAATTTGATTTACATTAATTTAACTACGTAACTGGGCAGTTTAAGGTAACTTTAAGCAACATTAGGGCCCATAAAGAGATAGCTCAAGATCATCTTTTTATATAAACAAAAAGACTGATCTAATACTTGATTCCCCAGTTTTTATTATCTGATAAGGATATGTCTAGAATTGGTCTACTATAGCTCAAGATAGAGAAGAGTGGAAAGGAGAAAGGTAGGCCTTTGCCCCACGTATTATTATCCTTATTATTATTTATACTAAGCCTATGTTTGTAGCGTATTCCTTCTACAGAAAGAAATGTAAGTAATGTGCTCAGTTTCTGTTCCTGGTTCAAATCAGAAAAACAACTTCATCGTCACAATAAATGTTTATTAGAAAATGTAAAAAGAATAAATATGTCTATGTTTGTACAAATGTGGTATGTCTGTTTGTGTTTGTTTCGTACGAATAAACCTGCTGCAGACTTGTTGTAACTTAGGTACTGTAAAACATTTTATTCTTAAAAAATAATGGAAAAATCTTCAAACATTATGCATTTTGACAAAACTGTTTATTTTAAAGTTTTTTTAAACATAAGCAGATCAAAATTCAATATAAATTAAAATTAAATTCTGTTCCTTCGTAAGCGCCTCACTTGAGAAAGGCTGGACTGATTCGGTTATTTTTTATTTTAAAATATTTTACAATTCCGAATTAGGTTTCTATAAAAATTTGGACAGGACAACGTGTGTAGGGTCAGCTAGTTACAAATAAAAACATAATCGCTTTTTTCTAAAAAAGTTAAGCATATTCTAACAACACAGATAATATGGGTATAATAAAGCCCATTTAGGAAGATATGTACAATAAATTATTTATAAAATTAATGCAAAGTGTGAGCTAGACATTAGATTTGAAAGAAAAACTAACTTAGACAATAAATATGTTTGTTATTATTATTTCTATTTCCAAATAAAATAAAATAAATAACTTAGTTTACAGGTATTTTTCTCGATCACAGTAATATAGACATTGCTATATAAATATCACCTAGCCTTTATCACAGAGTCAATATCTTAAATAAATAATATTCTATATCTACTTATCTAAACACATAATTCTTAGGGTACAACGTCAAACTGTAATTACAAATTATTAAAAGTTGATAAATAGCCAAGAAATTTAACAAACAATCAATTATAATTTGTATTGTACCCAGCACTGGTTTGAAACAAAAATATACGAGGAAAAACATTGCTTAAAATGTTCAAAGTGTCAGTTAATTCTGATGCTGTTTTCAAAGCAAGCTTTCATAATCGCATCTCTTTAAATATTTAAAAATATAGATACTAAAATATCCGCTAAGTAATGAATTAGGAATGTGAATCATAAATAAAGATATGAAAAATCCACAGTATCAAAAGATTTTTTTTACTGACTAGAAACATTAAATAAACACTAGTTTCAATAAATAATACAGCTGAATAAAACCTACATAATTGCATCGGAGGTAACAACATTGTGTTCGTGGTAAACGAGTGTTCATCATTACAGTCTTCAGTCTAGTTTTGAGATTTAGACAGAAAACAAAATGAATAAGATTATGAAATTAACTTTCGTTGTCATAATCATCGCCTTCATTTAATTGTTTATACCTGGAAAGAACAAAATATTAAAATTAATAAAATCACTCAGGTCTTTAGAATTCAGGTCAATTAGTTTTTCAAGAATTGTGTAGTGCCTCTACGGATTATTTGGGGGTGGGCTTAGATATAATGGAGTAGGTATTTATTATCTTTGGTATTGTCAAAGTTCTTTTCAGTAGCACTGCAAAGGAAGGAGAAAAAATAATTGTACAAAAAGAAATCTTACTTCTCGCGTGTGACGCAAATATTCAAATACC
This sequence comes from Dryobotodes eremita, assembly GCA_917490735.1. NCBI lineage: Eukaryota > Metazoa > Arthropoda > Insecta > Lepidoptera > Noctuidae > Dryobotodes > Dryobotodes eremita. The sequence goes on from OU823254.1 coordinate 18,947,893, forward strand.
AAATCATCCCTTGAGGACAGCTGTGATTGCCATTAATTAAGTTTCTCTTGGTTCTTTTCACAATGTTTGCATCGAAAGCACGATCGAAAGTTACACTGTCTAAACTTTTCACTTGATCTGTATCTTCACTACGACTTAGAACTGTATCAAGATCAAAAACAAAAGACCCTTCAGTTACTGTTGGCTTAACACTTCCCATTCTGTCCGATAATTGCACTGATTTTACATCTTGCGTAACGGGAAACGATAATATTGCACGAAGAAGCAGAGTTACGAACAACACGAACAAAGTTGTAGTCGCCATAGAAAAAGGTAAGGACGTCTGCGCAGGTCTGGTGACAAACAACGAATGCAATAGCTCCGGTGCGCTCGCTACTATAAAAAGGGAAATCGCTGTAGCGTCAGAAATTGTATGACTCATAAGAGGACATTATTTTGTTAAATGTTATGTCGTCATGATATTACGCTACTCTAGGTAACACTGTAAATTTGTTTCCTCCATTCTGACTTAATAAGGTAAATTTACAATGGTTACATTTTAAAATAAGATATAGGGGTTGAAGCTACCCGAATTCCGGGCTTAAGAAGCAGAAACCAGAGACCTGCCTTTTTAATCAGACCCTAGATCCACCCGCCTGACGAGAACCTCATGTGTTTTTGGTTTAAGCTTGCTAATACAATAATAAACTAACATGCGGTGTGTCGGTTTTTACGGTGACGTCGGTGACGGCGTCGGCATCGGTGGTGACGACGGCACTGTTTAACGTCATCAGGGTGCTTCGCGCGACAGTGGCGGTACCGCGCATCTTCACGACGCTGCGCTGGACGACGGCGACGGCACAGTGGGAACGTCTTTTGAGGACGCGTCGTCTTTCGATGGCGCTGCGTCGGTCCCGGTAGCGACATCTTTCGAGAGCGCAGCGTCACGCTGTTTTCTTTTGGCCGGGTCGTAATCTCGTCGTCGTAATCTTCTTTTAATTCATTATACCTGAAAATTAAACATTAAATGTTAATAAAATTTCGTCGTTTTTAGTTTTTTTATCACATAGATTTTTAAGATATGTTTCACATGAATCTGTTACAAAGTAAATATCTACAACGTGTTTGCGTGACACAAATAAAAAAGTATCAAACCAATATTCAACGGGTTTAGAAAATATTCAGTAGGAATCTGAGTATTAACTGAGGTATTGGGAACAGCCTTTGCCAAGCAGTGGGACAGTAATAGATGGAGAAATAACAGGATAGATCCTTAAAAACAAAACTTACTTCTCAAGCGTCACGCACATATCCAAAATCCACCGCATTCCTAGAGCACAGCTGTCATTTCCAGTAATTGCTTCTCGTTTAGTTCTTTTTACACCTGCATCAAAAGTTTCACTGTCTAAACTTTTCACTTGTTCAATATCTTTGGCACGACTTAGAATTGTATCAGGATGAAACACAACAGTTCTATCAGTTAGCGCAACATCTGCCACATTGTCTGGTGATTGCACTGATTTAATATCTTGCAAAACAGGAAACGTTAATGCTGCATGAAGAAGCAGAGTTAAGAACAACACGAATAAAATTGTAGTCGCCATTGTAAGAGGAGTATAGTATAAAATACTCTGTGGTAAGAGACGAGGACGTCTGTGCAGGTCTGTTAACTAGCAACGAATGAGACAATGCATAGTGAGAAACAGCGCTCACTAGCTCGCTGATGAAATTGATCGAAATTTAGTTTTGATTTAAGCACCCTGCGCGGGTCCTACACGCATCATACATAACATTGTGCAATACTTTTATTGTGTAATCATATTACATCATACCTTGCTCTCAAATGATTAATAAAATTATATTGACGTAATAACATTGACGGCTCATAGTCCTCAATGTTTTGGCTTGAACTATATATACTTGCCTCGTGTTTCGTGAGCATGTCAGGCCAAGATTTGGATGCAGCTATCGTGTTGCTCCTTGGGACTAAATGTAAAAAAAGAAAACATCGATGGTCGACACAGTGATTATAAGAAAAGGCTGAAATATATGTACTTAGGAACATCTTTTAAAACACTTTGAGTTGGGAGCAAAAAACTTTAACATTTTTGTAAGATTGGTTTTGCCAATTTCAAGAGTTATAGTTATAGAGAAAAAACCATAGAGAGGATTCAATACGTTCTTTTCAACAGTTATCAATAAAATTATGGTATTTCCCGACTGCAAATACTCTCGAAGATTAAGTATTTCACAGTGGTATTTTCCCAGAATGCCTTTCCTTAATAATTATGTAAATAATCATGCAATAAAAATTTTACTCGCTCAAACTTTTGTTCAATCATTGCGCAATCTTCAATGTTAACTCTAAACGCTCAAAAATATTGCGCAATTCGTAATATTGTGCAATATAATTGACTGTTAAAGCCCGCTTCATAGACGAGAAAATTTCTTAACCAACCAACAGTTGATGCCGAGAAATTGCTTTGTGAATAGGCTTCTGATCAAAACCTTATTAATATCATTTAAACTTCCTCCGATAGAAAATTAGTTGTAGTGTCTGGTCTATAGCTTTTTGGACAACCGACAACTGCATTTACTCTTATTTTTATTTGAAATTTTCGCAAAGTTCAAAACACTAACTGCAATCACACTATTGCGGTCGCTGTCGGAAGAAAATGGATACGACATTTGGAGTCGTATCCATTTTCTTGAAAGGTTGTGAAGTCTTTAAAGACACTGATACAAAAAGAAAGCTTTTCATCTATTTATTTAAATTGATGGTAGGATTCTTCTAAGTTAGATGTATCGTTGTCAATACGTATTTCTTTAATTAGTCACTGATGCACCCATCAGTTCAGGTTCCGTAAAGCTCAGGCCAAACAGGCGAAAACCGCACGGGATGCGCGTCGAAATAGGCCCGCGCCGATTGTGTCAACCAATGAGGCTATATAATACTAGAGGAGCAACGTCCTACTAACAATTTCAGAAAAACGTAACCACTTACGAGTTTAAAGTCGTAGGTTTGAAACGGATACATAAATATATCAATATGTCAAAATAATCTATGTTTGTCTCATTTCTTCTACCGTCAAACTAATTACGTTAGAATGACACAAGACATTGTTATCGGAAAAATGGCCAAGGTTGCCAATGATCAACATAATTTCCCCAGAATTAATAACAATAGATTAAAGATTTAAATAAATAGACAAGGATTAAGTACATAGAGGAAGAAAAGAAACAAATGCGTAAACGTAAATATTATATTTAAAAACTATAAAGATTGTGTCAAATTACTTTTGTTTAAAATGGAATGATATTATAATTTAGAATTACAGGAACATACATTCGTCATTCACTAAACTCCCAACAATCTGGCAAAATCAAAATCGTTTTTACTGGTAGCACTGATGGCAAAAACAATGTTTGATAAATTTATTTCTTCCTGTAATGTTTTTTGGATAATCTGAAGAAAATTGAGCAAATTTACTTGTGAAATGTAACACCACTTACTTTATTGATTTTTTCAGACCGTGACATACAAATTTTAACTGCTCATTTTACCATTTTGATATTTTTTATTGCTAAGCAATTGCTCACTTGACGTCAAGCTGACAACTGAAGTCAGATATGCCTGCGGACATATACGAAGTAGTAACACGTCGGCGCCGTACACTGCTGATCTAGTCCTATAAAACATCATTGGTGTCAACTAAATGCAAACTAGCACGAATAGTCACGCGACTACTTACCCTGTGTCCTAAAGTAAACTCTAACCTTTGTTCAAAGGCATACTATATCAACGACTAAGAATAGTTGGTCGCTGTGAATAACTCAAGACAATGTTCGTGTTATTTCTTTATTTGTTATTGTTTGTTTGTTTATAATATTTTTGTTGTTTTTTTTGATTTACAGTTACTTCAAATTGTTAAAAGTATCGTGTAGGTATGGAAAGAAGTCAAAAAAGTAAGTGCTCTCGAAAAGGTTACATTACATTTTGTGTTTTTTTTTCAATCTACCTACGGGCGTAGGAGTTGTTTTCTGTTGTTGGAAATGAAAATGCTGTTTGATATGGAAGGTAGTGAAAATGTGACAGTTAAGTGAATTAGTAAAAACAGATTTGTATCGCATGTTTTTAATATTAGTTTATATTTCCCAACAAATTGCTTAGTTTTACAGTATTTTCACTTAATTTACAAAGTTGATAATAAATAATTATTCCTTAATTAGAAACATACTACGGTTTATCACATTCGGTATCCTTAAATAAATTTAAATATTTATTTGTGTCCTACAAGCGATACTATTTTCATAAGACAGAGTCAGGTGAAATAATTTAAATAAATAAATAAATAATCCTTAAATATTTTATGATAAGTTAAAAGGGCTGGAATATGCCCAAGGTATTTTACAATTTAACACTGTGCAAACGTAACGTTACGCCTATATTCCACAAAAAGGTAGACAAAAGTGCAGTACAAGTAACAGCTGTTCACAAATTATGTTTATACGTGGTGAGAACATTTCCAGGAACCGGGCACAAATTCAGACTCTGGTGTTCTACTGAGAAAATCTAATCCATGAACAGCAAAAATTATGTAAAGTATGCCTTACACGTGTATCTATGTATGTGGGTTGCTTTATGAAGCAAAGCATGCTTGCTTTCTGTGGAAAGCATCCTGTAACGGCTGGATGGATTTTAATACCTTCACAAGCCCCATACAAAAATATTAATCGACCCGTGAAGACCAACTTAGATAATGTCGAATTCGTATTTTAAAATATTTTAGTACAAGATATAAAAGGTATTATTCCCGAAAGAAATTGTACATCCTTTCATCCTCATAAGTCCAATATATTACATAAACTTACTCATAAGACTAGGTCTGTAAGCGATGTTCGATGTTGTATGAATCCTTGACCAACGCGGGGGCACGGACTTAACATCAAATTTTGTAGTGACCCCACATTGGAGGCACTGGGCTGTTAACGTGTTAACAGGTCGTGCAATGGTAGCACCAAATCACATATTGAACTAAAATAACAGCCAGCAAATGAAACAGACTGCTTGAAATGTGATCTTGTTTTGAACTTTTATTCGTTAGAAAGTACGGCATCAGTTCCGGACGTGGCGTCATCAGGGACTGCAGCGTCAGTTCCGGACGTGGCGTTGTTAGGGAGTGATGCATTAGTTCTGGACATAGCGTCGTCAGGGACTGCGGCGTCAGTTTCGGACGTGGCGTTGTTAGGGAATGCGGCGTCAGTTCCAGACGCGGCGTCGGTTTTGGACGCGGCGTCGTTAGAGAGTGCGGCGTCGGTCCCGGCTGTGACGTCGGTCCAAGACGCGGCGTCGCGCCTTCGTCTTCTGGCGAGGCCGTAATCTCGTAAACGGCATCTTCTTTTAATTCATTATATCTGGAAATAACCAACAAAATATTATAAACTTTAGTCGTTCAATTAAGATTTTTGTCCCATCATTTTTCTTGAAATTATTTCACCTGACTCTCTTTTAAAAATAGTATCGCTTGTAGGGCACAAATAAAAAGTCTCAAAACAATATTCTTCGGGTTAAGAAATAATTGAGTAGGTATGATCCGCAGATTATTTGAGGTATTGGGAACAATCTTTGCCCAGCAGAGGGACAGCAATGGATGGAGAAATTACAGGATAGATACTTAAAAACAAAACTTAGTTCTCATGCGTCACGCACATATCCAAAATCCACCGCATTCCTAGAGCACAGCTGTTATTTCCATTAATTGCTTCTCGCTTGGTTCTTTTTACACTTGCATCAATTGTTACACTGTCTAACGTTTTCACTTGTTCGATATCTTTGGCACGACTTAGAATTGTATCAGGATGAAACACAACACTTCTATCAGTTAGCTCAACATCTGCCACATTGTCTTGTGATTGCACTGATTTGATATCTTTTAAAACAGGAAACGATAATGCTGCACGAAGAAGCAGAGTTAAGAGCAACACGAACAAAGTTGTAGTCGCCATTTTAAGAGGCAAGGACGTCTGCGCAGGTCTGATGACTAGCAACGAATGAGATAATGCACGGTGCGAAACAGCGCTCACTAGCTCGCTGATGAAATTGTTAGAAACTTAGATTTGATTTAAGCGCCTTGCGCGGGTCTTACATCTACCATCATGTAACTTTGTAACGTTCCGTTCTTAAAATGACTTATAAATGAAATAGATTTACGATTAAATCCATTAAAATAGACTTCTTTTAAGCATTTGTCTACTTTTAATAAAAACCAAATTGCCGACGTCTATGTTCAACGCAATGCGCGTGACCTTGGGATCGTCGCAGGAGATCGTGTTCGGATAGCGGTCCCCTGTTCCCTCTCCCCGTCACCGCCCCGGCAGACCTGGCAGGCCCGGCCGTCAATTGTGTGCGCCGAGTCGTCAGACTGTCATATGTTGGCTTCATCGATGTTTTCTTTCTTTACGTTAACGTAAACACGATAGCTGCAACCAAATCTTGGTTTGAAGTGCTCATGGAATACTAGGCAAGTATAGTTCACGCCTTATGGCAATATAATTTCATTGATAATTTGAAGGCAAGGGATTATTCAATATGATAACACAATAAAAGTAATGCACAACGTTATTGTGACGGAAGAAGTTTACGTGGTCTGTATCAAAATAAAACCACGTACCTTTGTCAACATAAAAGTATATTTATAGAACAGCCTGAAAAAAGGAGGTAGGTCAGTCTATGGTCACAAGTTTCCCTAACTTCCCTAGGGAGAGGCAATCACTGCGCCCTCGTGCCCCAAGTCGCCGCAGGAGGAGATACCTTGGGCGTCGGGAGTCGATTACCGACTCCCGGCCACCGTAGGCGCGGGCGTCCGGTAAGGACCAGGCCCGGGTCGACGGCGCGTCGTGTTCCACGCGCGCCTTAAAAAGATGTCAGCACAAGTGACGGGGGCCGGGGTCGTGGATTGTTCGAAAGAGTTACCGTGGCCCTGGCGCACAGGCAACTGAAGGAACACGGGTGGGTTTTAGTCATTAAGAGTCTGACACACAAAAAAAATTCGCGTCGCTCATTCTCAGCGGCGCGTCCTTCATACGTGTGCCCTCCGTTACAGCCACGGTGGTCGCCGTTTGTTTTTTTTAATTCGATGATTCCATTAAACTCAGTTTAAACCCTATATTGGGTAAGTGTTGAACAATGTCGCTTTTATATTTGTGTACCTACTTATCTAGGTCATCATCCTATGGCGTGTGCGTTTTTGCTCATAACCTCTTTTGTTATAAATTTGAATGCCTTTCGCTTAAATATTTCCTTAACAATCTATTTATCTATAACGCTGTGCATTTTATGGAATGTTCCATACTGTGAAAAAATGTGCAAGTCATCATGTGCTTCTCACCTATATTTGTAAACTCCGTACTGATTGTGACTACCACACATCACCTTCATTAGCGCATAGTACATCTCGCTTTGCTTATGCCTTGGTGTCATAATCAGCGGAGATGACCCATTGGCCATCTTGTGACACGCTGGACATTAATTCCAGGGTCCAAAGTTCCAGCTCCCAAATGCAACTTCATCCGGACTTATCGGAGGAATCCGGGCGCGAAGCGCCGGGCCACCACCTTCCGGCGTACCTGCGCAGGAACGTGCTCCGCGCTGGATACTTATTTACCTGCGTGGCCGCGTCGAGCATGCTCCGAGGGTCTGGCAAGACCAACTGCCGACCGTCACCTTCCCTGGCGTCTGCAGCGTGCACACCGCTGCGGGTTGCATCACACTAGGCTGAGCCAGGAGAGTACTGTGCTTCTCCCAAGGGAAATTAGGGAAACTTGTGACCATAGACTGACCTACCTCCTTTTCTCAGGTTGTTCTATAAATATACTTTTATGTTGACAAAGGTACGTGGTTTTATTTTAATACAGACCACGTAAACCTCTTCCGTCACAATTACTAACTAACTATACTTGCCCAGTATTCCGTGAGCACTTCAAACCCAGATTTGGGTGCAGCTATTGTGTTTACGTTAACGTAAAGAAAAAAAACAACGATGGTTAAAATAATGATAAAGTAAAAGGCTGAAATATACTTAAGAATATCTTTTAAGAGACTTGGAGTTAACTAAAGCAAAAGAATTTAAAAAAATTGTAAGATTGGATTTGCCAAAGTTACAAGAGTTATTAGACTTGATAACACCATTGATTGAGAAAAAAGACAAATATAAAGGAATCAATACCGCCTTTCAACTGCTATAAAAAAATATACGATGTCTACCTACTGGAAATACCCTCGAAGATTTAGTATTTCACAGTGCTATTTTCCAACAATGCAGCCTTTCCTTAATATTTATGTACACTTGCGATGCCCATGCGCGTGTAGTCCTTGTCAAATCTAAAAATAAACTAAAAAGTATTACGCAAGATCCTACACAGTGCAATGAAAAACTATATTGCAATAAAAATTTTACCCGCTCAAACTTTTGTTCAATCATTGCGCAATCTTCAATGTTAACTCTAAACGGTCAAAAACATTGCGCAATTTGTAATATTGTGCAATATAATTGTCTGTTAAGGCCCACGTTATAGACCAGACAATTTCTCAGCCAACCAACAGTTAATGCCGAGAAATTGCTTTTTGAATTGGCTTGCTATCCAACTGAATTAATACTAATCTCCAACGCTCTCGGTTGATTTAGACGGACTGCCAACTTCCTCCGATAGACAATTTGTTGTAATGTCTGTTCTATAGCTTTGTTGGACAACCGACGCCTGCGGTTGCTGTCGGAAGAAAATGGATACGTCTTTTGGCGAGCGCCAATCGGTTTGGAAACAACCTGTTGTCTTGAAAGGTTGTGAAGTCGTTAAGGACATTCATACAAAAATAGAGTTATTCATTTATTTATTTAGTATTTAAATTGATAGCAGGATTCTTCTAAGTTACATGTATCGTTGCCAAAACGTATTTCTTTAATTAGTCACTGATGCACCCATCAGTTCAGGTTCCGTAAAGCTCAGGCAAAACACAGGCGAAAACCGCACGGGATGCGGGACATAATTCGCTCGCGCCGATAGTGTCAACTAAATGCACACTGGCGCAAATAGTCACGTGACTACTTACCCTGTATCCTAAATTAAAATCTAACCTTTGTTCAAAGGCATACTATATCAACGACTAAGAATAGTTGGTCGCTGTGAATAACTCAAGACAATGTTCGTGTTATTTCTTTATTTGTTGTAGTTGGTGGTTTATTGTTTTTTTTGTTGTTTTTTTTATTTATAGTTACTTCAAATTGTGAAAAGTATCGTGTAGGTATGGAAACAAGTAAAAAAAGTAAGTGCTTTCGAAAATGTTAAATTACATTTAGTGTTTTTTTTAAAAATCTTCTTTCGTGCGCAGGACTTGTTTTTTTCTATGGAGGGAAGTGAAAATGCTGTTTAATATGGAAAATAGTGAAAATGAGACAAATGGGTGAATTTGTTAAAACAGATTTGTATTGCATGTTTTTTATATTTGTTTATTTTACCAAACAAATTGCTTTGTTTTACATTTTTTTTGTGTTTTCACTTAATTTACAAAGTTGATAATAAATACTTATTCATTAAATATAAATATACTACGGTTTATCATAGACGGTATACCTAAATACATTAATTTATAATAAGTTAAAAGGGCTGGATTATACCCAAAATACTTTACAATTTAACACTGTGCAAACGTAACGTTACGCCTATATTCCACAAAAAGGTAGGCAAAAGTGCAGAGTACAAGTAACAGCTGTTCACAAATTATGTTTCTACGTGGTGAGAACATTTCCAGGAACCGGCCACAAATTCAGACTCTGGTGTTCTACTGAGAAAATCTAATCCATGAACAGCAAAAATTATGTAAAGTATGCCTTACACGCGTATCTATGTATGTGGGTTGCTTTACGAAGCAAAGCATGCTTGCTTTCTGTGGAAAGCATCCTGTAACGGCTGGATGGATTTTAATACGTTCACAAGCCCCATACAAAAATATTAATCGACCCGTGAAGACCAACCTAGATAATGTCGAATTCGTATTTTAAAATATTTTAGTACAAGATATACATAAAAGGTATTATTCCCGAAAGAAATTGTACATCCTCTCATCCTCATAAGTCCAATATATTACATAAACTTACTCATAAGACTAGGCCTGTAAACGTTGTTCGAAGTTGTATGAACCCTTGACCCACGTGGGGGCCACGGACTTACCATAAAATTTTGTATTGACCCCACATTGGAGGCACTGGGCTGTTAACGTGTTAATAGGTCGTGCGATGGTAGCACCAAATCACATATTGAACTAAAATAACAGCCAGCAAATTAAACAGACCTTGAAATGTGATCTTGTTTTGAACTTTTATTCGTTAGAAAATACGGCATCAGTTCCGGACGTGGCGTCATCAGGGACTGCGGCGTCAGTTCCGGACGTGGCGTTGTTAGGGAGTGCGGCATCAGTTCCGGATGTAGCGTCGTCAGGGACTGCGACGTCAGTTCCGAACGTGGCGTTGTTAGGGAATGCGGCATCAGTTCCAGACGCGGCGTCGGTTTTGGACGCGGCGTCGTTAGAGAGTGCGGCGTCTGTCCCGACTGTGACGTCAGTCCAGGACGCGGCGTCGTTTGAGAGTGCGATGTCGCGCCTTCGTCTTCTGTCGAGGGCGTAATCTCGTAAACGGTATCCTAAACGGTATCCTCTTTTAATTCATTATATCTGGAAATAACCAAAAAAATATTATAAACTTTGGTCGTTAAATTAAGATTTTTTGTCACATAATTTTTCTTGAAATTATTTCACCTGACACTTGTCTTATAAAAATAGTATAACTTGTGGGGCACAAATAAAAACTCTCAAAACAATATTCTTCGGGCTTAGAAATAATTGAGTAGGTATGATCTGCGGATTATTTGAGGTATTGGGAATAATCTTTGCCCAGCAGTGGGACGGCAATGGATGGTGAAATTAAAGGATAGATACTTAAAAACAAAACTTACTTCTCATGCGTCAGGCACATAACCAAAATCCACCGCATTCCTAGAGCACAGCTGTTATTTCCATTAATTGCTTCTCGCTTGGTTCTTTTTACACTTGCATCAACTGTTACACTGTCTAACCTTTTCACTTGTTCAATATCTTTGGCACGACTTAGAATTGTATCAGGATGAAACACAACACTTCTATCAGTTAGCTCAACATCTGCCACATTGTCTTGTGATTGCACTGATTTGATATCTTTTAAAACAGGAAACGATAATGCTGCACGAAGAAGCAGAGTTAAGAGCAACACGAAAAAAGTTGTAGTCGCCATTTTAAGAGGCAAGGACGTCTGCGCAGGTCTGTTGACTAGCAACCAATGAGATAATGCACGGTGCGAAACAGCGCTCACTAGCTCGCTGATGAAATTGTTAGAAACTAAGATTTGATTTAAGCGCCTATCGCGGGTCTCAGATCTACCATAATGTAACGTTGTAACGTTCCGTTCTTAAAATTAATTATAAATCTAATAGATTTACGATTAAAACCATTAAAATATGCTTCTTTTAAGCATTTATTTACTTTTCATAAAAACCAAATTGCCAAGGTCTATGTTCAACTCCATGCGCGTGACCTTGGGATCGCAACATGAGATCGTGTTCGGATAGCGGTCCCCTGTTCCCTCTCCCCTTCACCGCCCCGGCAGACCTGGCACGCTCGGCCGTCAATTGTGCGCGCCGAGTCGTCAGACCATCATATGCTGGCTTCATCGATGTTTTCTTCCTTTACGTTAACGTAAACACGATAGCTGCACCCAAATCTTGGTTTGAAGTGCTCACGGAATACTGTGCAAGTATAGTTCACGCCGTATGGCAATATAATTTTTTTGATCATTTGAGGGCAAGGGATGATTCAATATGATAACACAATAAAAGTATTGCACAACGTTATTGTGAAGGAAGAGGGTTACGTGGTCTGTATCAAAATAAAACCACATACCTTTGTCAACATAAAAGTATATTTATAGAACAACCTGAGAAAAGGAGGTAGGTCAGTCTATGGTCACAAGTTTCCCTAACTTCCCTAGGGAGAGGCAATCACTGCGCCCTCGCGCCCCTAGTCGCCGCAGGAGGAGATACCTTGGGCGTCGGGAGTCGATTGCCGACTCCCGGCCACCGAAGGCGCGGGCGTCCGGTAAGGACCAGGGGGCCTACTCTCTAAGCACGAAGTCCGTAGCTTCGGCCTTCGTTACGGGCGTTTCCTACTCCGTATCACCTACGGACTTACGATTAGTCCCGAACCCGAACTAAGAACGAATGACAACACGATTTGACTGTTAACCCTACTCCCGATGTGTTTTCGCCCGTCCGAAAAGTTGAATTTGACACTTGTATGGACGGATCGTTATGTCATTTGATACGACATCAAAATAGTTATCGTGCTGCCTACGAAAGTTAAAATTTGCCAAAAACTTGAACCTATGGCTGCATTTTTGAATGCTCGATGAAGCTCTACACGAAGACGAAAACGAAAACTTTCGGTTGGCGAGTATTCCCGACGTTAAGTTCTTAAAGAACTAAAGGCTGGAATTATTTGAAGACTTGTGTGAGCATATAGTACCTCTTTTGCCTCAACAAATACGAGGAAATTGTGTGGATCCAATAATGAAGGTAATTGTTTGATATAAGAATGAAGGACTAAAGCTAAGGTTATACTTATTTATTCAAGGTTCTGCAATTAATTGAGTTGTATTTACTGGTGATTTTGTTTACTTTTAGATCCTTGCTGCACTCAACTTTTATGCTCGGGGGAGGTACCAAGGTGCAGTGGGCCTTAGCAGACTTACATTTGGTATTTTAAAAGGCTGATGGAGATGCCTATTAGCAGCTAGAGAGCTGCTTTATAAACCCATCACAGCAGGTATTTGTCACAATTCTATATTTTTCCTTATAATGCATTGAACAGGTGAACAGTATTTTTTTCATAAATTTCAGAGCAAATATTATTTTTGCAGGTAAAATTGTCATTGCCTGCTGTCTTACGCAATATGTGTAATCGGGCAGGTTTAGAAACAACTTCCCTCTCTGAGGAAGACCTACAATTAGAGTGCAGTAGACAGGGAGGATAGCGATATGAGTCTATGCCCGCTCATCAAGCTCTTCAGCAAGGGCAAAGAGCGAGAGACAGATTACCGGAATTGCTGGACAGAAATAGGTACTTATGCAGTCTCACAAGAAAACTACTCTACTAATAAAATATGTCAATAAATACATAAATACATAGGATGTTTGTACTTATAATATTGATTTGAGTATTTATTTTACAAACTGTTTATTTTGTTTTCAGGACATAATGGGTGTTGGGACTGGCGCGGGACGATTCTGACATAAGAAAAAGATTTCCACAATAAAAGTATTGTTTTTATAAACAAAATGTTTTCTTTTTATTTAGCACCAATCAATTTGAAAAAAAAAATACATTCAACAACACAATGTAACAATCAAAACATAGATTTTCTTTTATTTGTCTATGTAGTCTTAAATTATTCCTAGGAACTTAGTTTCTCTTACTAGTCTACTTCAATATCAAATACCTAATATCTGAATAAAATTAACAATCAACGATACACTATATGTTTTCTTTTATTTATCTATTGAAGTCTTAAATGATTACTAGGAACTTAGTTACTCTTACTAGTCTACGTCAATATCAAATACCTAATATCTGAATAAAATTAACAATCAACAATACACTATAACAATGATAACACAGATTTTCTTTTATGTATCTATTGAAGTCTTAATTTATTACTAGGAACTTAGTTTCTCTTACTTGTCTATTTCAGTCTCAAATACCTAATATCTGAATAAAATTAACAATCAACAATACATAGATTTTCTTTTATTCTAGACTAATCTCAAATTAAGAATCAACATTATACAATCAAAAGATTTTTTTTAACCAATCAACACATACCATTTTCTATTACTTGTATAATTTAATCTTAAATAATTGCCGGTAACAGACAAGCTTTTATTGAGTGAATTATTGAGTTGGAAGACCAGACTCCAAGCAATAAAAGAGATGAGGAGCTCGGGAAATAAACGTTGCAACATTGTGAACAATGTTGCAATTATAGAGCAACGGAGAAAAAAAATATATGTTACTGCCTGCATCATCCAACTGCTGGGCAAAGGCCTCTCCCTGTGACTTTCAAGACATGTATAGCTAGCAATTTAAATGTTTCTAGTTATGTACTAAGTTACAAAGTTCCACAATGGCAACCCTTATTTCATCAGGCACCACATTTCTCCCGGATTCAATTAGTAGTCTTTGTTCTTCCACCTCAATACTTCGACTTCTTGCTGAGTCGGCAGTGAGGTGTTGCCGAACTCGTGGATGTGCACGACGAGAATTTAATGCTGTAAACAAATTAAAATAAATCTCAGTCAGTTTTAAGTAATTTTCTGAAACATGACTTACATAATCTCTTTTCTACTAAACAATAATACTTACTTCACTAATTTTGCATTGGCAGCTCCCGCTCCAGTGCATCAATGAATATTGAGGGTTGCTCTTGGGAAAGTGGGTTGGCAGGTGTAGCAGCAGATATCTGGGTGGGTGTGATGGCGGCTGGGTCTTGTCTTACAGGTGGACCTACAACAAAAACCAAAATATCGTTGACGGGTACAACAAATATATAATTATGTGTTTGTTATTTAATGTTATTGAATTTTTTTAAAGTCATGGCAAAGACTCCATGCAACAGCATTATAAAAGCATTAATGCTTTTGTTTTTACCATTCAAACATACTATCATAAATTATAAATTTAATTATTACTTACCGATGGAAAAGCTGGCACTCTTGCCTTGGCTTGTGGCTGTCCAAAACCCTCTCCCATAATTAATAGTATCCTCAATTCCACTTGGGAGAGGGTTGTTGCTACCGATGGGACTTCACCTCTAGCACATGCTGAACGTCTGGCAGCTTCAGCAGCTTTATTGGCTAAATGTTTTTTATCAGCCCTCACCTAAAAGTTGGTTAATTTTAATTACATAAAAAACGATATACAAGCCAGTATACTCCTACAGATAATCATTTGGAGGATGACTGATTATCATTGTATGCACTTTACTGATGACAAGACTTAAAAATCAAATTAATATTGACGAGTAATGTATTATACTCACCCTTTGCCACTGCTCCACAGACTTTGTGCAACTTCCCATTGAATTAAGGGAGTTGCACAGGTTTTCCCACAGCCTTTTGAACGAATTCTTTCGTCGGCACTCCTCAATAGTCCGCGTGCCAACTCATTATTCTCACTCATGAAATTAAGGAGGGCCTCTATTTGCGCGTGAGTTGCTGCTGGAGCGATTGGGGCCATTTTACAACATTAATTAATATTTAATAACGAAAACATCCCGCGTCGTGTTAATAAATTGCGAATTGATGCAATTATTTAGTGTGGTTGTAAATAATAATAAACACTGACATGACATTTCATTTGAAAATTGCCGTCAAAAAGAAAAAAGGCAAAGGTATTAACAGGGTAAAGCTACAATCCGGACAAAAATGGCTAAAATAGTTCAGTTCTATATTTGGAAACATAATAAACAGTTTATTGTTAAAAATGTGGTAATTTTATAACGATAACAATATTATTTTTTGTTTATTAAGCTTGAAAACCACAAAGTAAGTAAACCGGTAATCGACCGGTAAAATAGCGCAACTCTATCGTCATGCGCCATTCGTTCACGAATAGTGTCTATGATTCCGTTAGAAACCTAATAGTCCGAAATCCATAGGGAGTAGGGTTTACTGCATCGTATCGGACTACCTTCGGACGGGCCCGTCTCGTCGTTGACGGAGTTAGAGAGTAGACCCCCAGGCCCGGGTCGACGGCGCGTCGTGTTCCACGCGCGCCTTAAAAAGATGTCAGCACAAGTGACGGGGGCCGGGGTCGTGGATTGTTCGAAAGAGTTACCGTGGCCCTGGCGCACAGGCAACTGAAGGAACACGGGTGGGTTTTAGTCATTAAGAGTCTGACACCCAAAAAAAAAAAAAAAAAAATTCGCGTCGCTCATTCTCAGCGGCGCGTCTTTCATACGTGTGCCCTCCGAAACAGCCACGGTGGTCGCCGTTTGTTTTTTTTTTAATACGATGATTCCATTAAACTCAGTTTAAACCCCCTATTGGGTAAGTGTTGAACAATGTCGCTTTTATATTTGTGTACCTACTTATCTAGGTCATCATCCTATGGCGTGTGCCTTTTTGCTCATAACCTCTTTTGTTATAAATTTGTATGCCTTTCGCTTAAATATTTGCCTAACAATCTATTTATCTATAACGCTGTGCATTTTATGGAATGTTCCATACTTTAAAAAAAATGTGCAAGTCATCATGTGCTTCTCACTTATATTTGTAAACTCCGTACTGATTGTGACAACCACACATCACCTTCATTAGCGCATAGTACTCGTACATCTCGCTTTGCTTATGCCTTGGTGTCACAATCAGCGGAGATGACCCATTGGCCATCTTGTGAGACGCTGGACATTAATTCCAGGGTCCAAAGTTCTGGCTACCAACTGCAACTTCATCCGGACTTATCGGAGGAATCCGGGCGCGAAGCGCCGGGCCACCACCTTCCGGCGTACCTGCGCAGGAACGTGCTCCGCGCCGGGTACTTATTTACCCGCGTGGCCGCATTGAGCACGCTCCAAGGGTCTGGCAAGACCAACTGCCGACTGTCACCTTCCCTGGCGTCTGCAGCGTGCACACCGCTGCGGGTTGCATCACACTAGGCTGAGCCAGGAGATTACTGTGCTTCTCCTAAGGGAAGTTAGGCAAACTTGTGACCATAGACTGACCTACCTCCTTTTCTCAGGTTGTTCTATAAATATACTTTTATGTTGACAAAGGTACGTGGTTTTATTTTAATACAGACCACGTTAACCTCTTCCGTCACAATATCGTTGTGCAATACTTTTATTGTGTTATCATATTGAATCATCCCTTGCCCTCAAATGATCAATGAAATTATATTGCCATAAGGCGTGAACTATACTTGCCCAGTATTCCGTGAGCACTTCAAACCAAGGTTTGGGTGCAGCTATTGTGTTTACGTTAACGTAAAGAAAAAAAACATCGATGGTTAAAAGAATGATAAAATAAAAGGCTGAAATATACTTAAGAATATCTTTCAAAAGACTTGGAGATAAATGAGGCAATTTTTTTTTTTTAAATTGAAAGATTGGCTTTGCCAAAGTTACAAGAGTTATTAGACTTGGTCACACCATTGATTGAGAAAAAAAAAACATAATATAAAGGAATCAATACCGCCTTTCAACAGCTATAAAAAAAAATATACGGTATCTACCTACTGGAAAGACCCTCGAAGATTTAGTATTTCACAGTGTTATTTTCCCACAATGCAGCCTTTCCTTAATATTTATATAGAATTGCGATGCCCATGCGCGTGTAGTCCTTGCCAAATCTAAAAATAAACTAAAAAGTATTACGCAAGATCCTACACAGTGCAATGAAAAACTATATTGCAATAAAAATTTTACCCGCTCAAACTTTTGTTCAATCATTGTGCAATCTTCAATGTTAACTCTAAACGGTCAAAAACATTGCGCAATTTGTAATACTGTGCAATATAATTGACTGTTAAGGCCCACGTTATAGACCAGAAAATTTCTCAGCCAACCAACAGTTGATGCCGAGAAATTGCTTTGTCAATTGGCTTGCTATCCAACTGAATTAATACTAATCTCCAACGCTCTCGGTTGATTTAGACCCCCGCCCAATCCGCGCCGGAGTCCCTCAGGGCTCCGTGCTCGCCCCCCTCATTTTCACGCTATTCACCAGCGATATCCCCAAAAGTAGAAAGGCTCAGTTGGCTCTGTTCGCAGACGATACGGCCATTTACTACACTGGCTTCGGCCGCGACTCGATCTCTCGTTTTCTCCAAACCTCAGTCAACCAGCTCGGTGACTGGTTTAGGAAGTGGAGAATCGAAGTCAATCCCGATAAGAGTCAGGCGGTGTTCTTTTCGAAACCGCGACTCAGACCCCTCCTCCCCCGTCCGCTGACCATGTACGGCAAGCCTATCCCTTGGGAGAAGCGAGCCAAATACTTGGGCGTCGTCCTAGACCAGCACCTCTCCTTCTCGGAGCACATAAAGCAGGCGCGCTCGCGCGCCGCTTTCGCTCTCGGTAGGCTCCACTCCGTCCTGAATGCACGCAGCAAATTGTCACTTAGGTGCAAATTGCGCATTTACACAGCGTGCATTCGCCCCATCATGACCTATGCGAGCGTAGTATTCGCACAAGCAAAGCCCCATCACATCCATAGGATGCAGACCCTCCAAAATCGGTTCCTCCGCAGGGCGACCGGTGCCCCTTGGTTCGTTCGGAACGAAAGTCTCCATCTCGATCTTAAAATCCCGACCATCAGTCAGTTCATGAAACGCCTATCCAAGCGTTTCTTCGACTCCGCCGCCACTCACCGCAACCCTCTGGTTGTCGCGGCCGCCAGTTATGTCCCCTCCCGAATCAGTCATACCCGCCGTCCCCGGCATGTACTAGTCGACCCCGATGACCCCATAACCCTCCTCCAGGAGAGCAGTAGGGCCACCAGTACAGTGCACAAACACAGACCGCCATCGTTCCGACCTCGCCGACGAGGTCCCACGCGACGACCCCTCCGCATCCGTTCCCCCCGTCCCCAGTCCGATGAGGCCTCAGCCCGCGCCGTAGCTGAGCCTGTAGCTTTAAATTCCCCGATTAATAATCATGATATTAACCATTCGATCCAGCCCGTCCCCAATATCGCGCTGCCCTCTCTCGATGACGCCCTAAGCCGAGGTCCGTACCCCACAGGGGGTGCCCTTAGCGTGCGGTCATCTAACATTTAAGTTTTAGTTTTAAATTTTTCCGCTCCTGGCTGGAGGCCTTTTAGAGTAAAATCCGAAAGGCAACCACAGGACAGACCGGTTAAGCAGCCACGACCCCCAGTGGTCAAAACTGCGAGTCGCCCTTCATAAAAAAAAATTAAAAGTTGATTTAGACGGACTGCCAACTTCCTCCGATAGACAATTTGTTGTAATGTCTGGTCTATAGCTTTGTTGGACAACCGACGCCTGCGGTTGCTGTCGGAAGAAAATGGATACGTCTTTTGGCGAGCGCCAATCGGTTTGGAAACAACCTGTTGTCTTGAAAGGTTGTGAAGTCGTTAAGGACATTAATACAAAAATAGAGTTATTCATTTATTTATTTAGTATTTAAATTGATAGCAGGATTCTTCTAAGTTACATGTATCGTTGCCAAAACGTATTTCTTTAATTAGTCACTGATGCACCCATCAGTTCAGGTTCCGTAAAGCTCAGGCAAAACACAGGCGAAAACCGCACGGGATGCGGGACGAAATTCGCTCGCGCCGATGGTGTCAACTAAATGCAAACGGGCGCGAATAGTCACGCGACTACTTACCCTGTGTGTAAAGTAAAATCTAGCCTTTTTCAAAGGCAAACTAAATCAACGACTAAGAATAGTTGGTCGCTGTGAATAACTCAAGACAATGTTCGTGTTAATTCCATATTGTCATTGTTTGTTTGTTTATTGTTTTTTGTTTTTTTTTTTTTATTTATAGTTACTTCAAATTGTGAAAAGTATCGTGTAGGTATGGAAAGCGGTCAAAAAAGTAAGTGCTTTCGAAAATGTTACATAACACTTTGTGTTTTTTTTTTCAATCTGCCTACGGGCGCAGGAGTTGATTTTTTCTGCGAAGGGAAGTGAAAATGTTGTTTAATATGGAAAGTAGTGAAAATGAGACAAATGGGTGAATTTGTAAAAACAGATTTGTATTGCATGTTTTTAATATTTCCTTATTTTTCCAAACAAATTGCTTTGTTTTATTATTTTTTTGTATTTTCACTTAATTTACAAAGTTGATAATAAATACTTATTCATTAAATATAAATATACTACGGTTTATCATAGACGGTATACCTAAATACATTAATTTATAATAAGTTAAAAGGGCTGGATTATACCCAAAATACTTTACAATTTAACACTGTGCAAACGTAACGTTACGCCTATATTCCACAAAAAGGTAGGCAAAAGTGCAGAGTACAAGTAACAGCTGTTCACAAATTATGTTTCTACGTGGTGAGAACATTTCCAGGAACCGGCCACAAATTCAGACTCTGGTGTTCTACTGAGAAAATCTAATCCATGAACAGCAAAAATTATGTAAAGTATGCATTACACGCGTATCTATGTATGTGGGTTGCTTTACGAAGCAAAGCATGCTTGCTTTCTGTGGGAAGCATCCTGTAACGGCTGGATGGATTTTAATACGTTCACAAGCCCCATACAAAAATATTAATCGACCCGTGAAGACCAACTTAGATAATGTCGAATTCGTATTTTAAAATATTTTAGTACAAGATATAAAAGGTATTATTCCCGAAAGAAATTGTACATCCTCTCATCCTCATAAGTCCAATATATTACATAAACTTACTCATAAGACTAGGCCTGTAAACGTTGTTCGAAGTTGTATGAACCCTTGACCCACGTGGGGGCCACGGACTTACCATCAAATTTTGTAGTGACCCCACATTGGAGGCACTGGGCTGTTAACGTGTTAATAGGTCGTGCGATGGTAGCACCAAATCACATATTGAACTAAAATAACAGCCAGCAAATTAAACAGACTGCTTGAAATGTGATCTTGTTTTGAACTTTTATTCGTTAGAAAATACGGCATCAGTTCCGGACGTGGCGTCATCAGGGACTGCGGCGTCTGTTCCGGACGTGGCGTTGTTAGGGAGTGCGGCATCAGTTTCGGATGTAGCGTCGTCAGGGACTGCGACGTCAGTTCCGAACGTGGCGTTGTTAGGGAATGCGGCATCAGTTCCAGACGCGGCGTCGTTAGAGAGTGCGGCGTCTGTCCCGATTGTGACGTCGGTCCACGACGCGGCGTCGTTTGAGAGTGCGGTGTCGCGCCTTCGTCTTCTGGCGAGGCCGTAATCTCGTAAACGGAATCTTCTTTTAATTCATTATATCTGGAAATAACCAAAAAAATATTATAAACTTTGGTCGTTAAATTAAGATTTTTTGTCACATAATTTTTCTTGAAATTATTTCACCTGACTCTGTCTTATAAAAATAGTATCACTTGTGGGGCACAAATAAAAACTCTCAAAACAATATTCTTCGGGCTTAGAAATAATTGAGTAGGTATGATCTGCGGATTATTTGAGGTATTGGGAATAATCTTTGCCCAGCAGTGGGACAGCAATGGTTGGAGAAATTACAGGATAGATACTTAAAAACAAAACTTACTTCTCATGCGTCAGGCACATACCCAAAATCCACCGCATTCCTAGAGCACAGCTGTTAAGTCCATTAATTGCTTCTCGCTTGGTTCTTTTTACACTTGCATCAACTGTTACACTGTCGAACCTTTTCACTTGTTCAATATCTTTGGCAGGACTTAGAATTGTATCAGGATGAAACACAACACTTCTATCAGTTAGCTCAACATCTGCCACATTGTCTTGTGATTGCACTGATTTGATATCTTTTAAAACAGGAAACGATAATGCCGCACGAAGAAGCAGAGTTAAGAGCAACACGAACAAAGTTGTAGTCGCCATTTTAAGAGGCAAGGACGTCTGCGCAGGTCTGATGACTAGCAACGAATGAGATAATGCACGGTGCGAAACAGCGCTCACTAGCTCGCTGATGAAATTGTTAGAAACTTAGATTTGATTTAAGCGCCTTGCGCGGGTCTTACATCTACCATAATGTAACGTTGTAACGTTCCGTTCTTAAAATTAATTATAAATGAAATAGATTTACGATTACAACCATTAAAATATGCTTCTTTTAAGCATTTATTTACTTTTAATATAAACCAAATTGCCAACGTCTATGTTCAACGAAATGCGCGTGACCTTGGGATCGCCACAGGAGATAGTGTTCGGATAGCGGTCCCCTGTTCCCTCTCCCCGTCACCGCCCCAGCAGACCTGGCAGGCCCGGCCGTCAATTGTGCGCGCCGAGTCGTCAGACCGTCATATGCTGGCTTCATCGATGTTTTCTTTCTTTACGTTAACGTAAACACGATAGCTGCACCCAAATCTTGGTTTTTGTAGATATTATAAGATAACTACATAGTTCTGAGCTTAGAATGGGCAATGCTTATTCACCGTCTAACAAAACGAGTCATTGAACTATTCATGCATCTTCATCGAACCTGGGACCTTATCCCAAGGAGACATTGATAACCTCATTTCGAGTACGAATAATCGTTGCAGATGTGTTGTTAACATCCGAGGAGCTTTTACAGATTATAAATGTTTATTTTGTAATCAATGTAATGTTTCATTTAATTTGATTTATTTATTTAATTACCAAAAACAAAAGAACGTTTTTCTGTACATTGTTAACTTTTTTTTATAAGCATAGTTGCAAAATAGTGCCAGGACAGTCAGACAGACACAGCGCGGGAGTTTTAAGCCCCGTATTCATAGGAAACAAAGTTGAGAAACAGCTGCGCAACATTGTTTCCCGCAACGTTAAATGTCGCACATCTTTTGCTTACGAAACATTAGCATGTTGCCATCAACACTGCAACATTCCATGTTGCTTTAAACATGTGGTACTCTGTTTGGTTGGACGGATGGAGGGATGTAATGATATTATTGACAAAGTGTTCGCTTGCCTGAGTTTGTACCTACATTGAATTTTTTATTAAAGAGATTTTACGATATCTACATAACACATTATTTGAAAATAGGCCCTGAAGATGGTACTTTACGACTGATCATATAAAGCTCAGGCCAAACAGAGGCGAAAACCGCACGGGATGCGGGACGAAATTCGCTCGCGCCGATGGTGTCAACTAAATGCAAACGGGCGCGAATAGTCACGCGACTACTTACCCTGTGTGTAAAGTAAAATCTAGCCTTTTTCAAAGGCATACTAAATCAACGACTAAGAATAGTTGGTCGCTGTGAATAACTCAAGACAATGTTCCTGTTAATTCCTTATTGTCATTGTTTCTTTGTTTATTGTTTTTTGTTATTTGTTTATATTTATAGTTACTTCAAATTGTGAAAAGTATCGTGTAGGTATGGAAAGCAGTCAAAAAAGTAAGTGCTCTCGAAAATGTTACATAACACTTTGTGTTTTTTTTTCAATCTGCCTACGGGCGCAGGAGTTGATTTTTTCTGCGGAGGGAAGTGAAAATGTTGTTTAATATGGAAAGTAGTGAAAATGAGACAAATGGGTGAATTTGTAAAAACAGATTTGTATTGCATGTTTTTAATATTTGCTTATTTTTCCAAACAAATTGCTTTGTTTTACAATTTTTTTGTATTTTCACTTAATTTACAAAGTTGATAATAAATACTTATTCATTAAATATAAATATACTACGGTTTATCATAGACGGTATACCTAAATACATTAATTTATGATAAGTTAAAAGGGCCGGAATATACCCAAAATACTTTACAATTTAACACTGTGCAAACGTAACGTTACGCCTATATTCCACAAAAAGGTAGGCAAAAGTGCAGAGTACAAGTAACAGCTGTTCACAAATTATGTTTCTACGTGGTGAGAACATTTCCAGGAACCGGGCACAAATTCAGACTCTGGTGTTCTACTGAGAAAATCTAATCCATGAACAGCAAAAATTATGTAAAGTATGCCTTACACGCGTATCTATGTATGTGGGTTGCTTTACGAAGCAAAGCATGCTTGCTTTCTGTGGGAAGCATCCTGTAACGGCTGGATGGATTTTAATACGTTCACAAGCCCCATACAAAAATATTAATCGACCCGTGAAGACCAACTTAGATAATGTCGAATTCGTATTTTAAAATATTTTAGTACAAGATATAAAAGGTATTATTCCCGAAAGAAATTGTACATCCTCTCATCCTCATAAGTCCAATATATTACATAAACTTACTCATAAGACTAGGCCTGTAAACGTTGTTCGAAGTTGTATGAACCCTTGACCCACGTGGGGGCCACGGACTTACCATCAAATTTTGTAGTGACCCCACATTGGAGGCACTGGGCTGTTAACGTGTTAATAGGTCGTGCGATGGTAGCACCAAATCACATATTGAACTAAAATAACAGCCAGCAAATGAAACAGACTGCTTGAAATGTGATCTTGTTTTGAACTTTTATTCGTTAGAAAGTACGGCTTCAGTTCCGGACGTGGCGTCATCAGGGACTGCAGCGTCAGTTCCGGACGTGGCGTTGTTAGGGAGTGCTGCATTAGTTCTGGACATAGCGTCGTCAGGGACTGCGGCGTCAGTTTCGGACGTGGCGTTGTTAGGGAATGCGGCATCAGTTCCAGACGCGGCGTCGGTTTTGGACGCGGCGTCGTTAGAGAGTGCGGCGTCGGTCCCGGCTGTGACGTCGGTCCAAGACGCGGCGTCGTTTGCGAGTGCGGCGTCGCGCTTTCGTCTTCTGGCGAGGCCGTGATCTCGTAAACGGCATCTTCTTTTAATTCATTATATCTGGAAATAACCAACAAAATATTATAAACTTTAGTCGTTCAATTAAGATTTTTGTCCCATCATTTTTCTTGAAATTATTTCACCTGACTCTCTTTTAAAAATAGTATCGCTTGTAGGGCACAAATAAAAAGTCTCAAAACAATATTCTTCGGGTTTAGAAATAATTGAGTAGGTATGATCTGCGGATTATTTGAGGTATTGGGAACAATCTTTGCCCAGCAGTGGGACAGCAATGGATGGAGAAATTACAGGATAGATACTTAAAAACAAAACTTACTTCTCAAGCGTCAGGCACATACCCAAAATCCACCGCATTCCTAGAGCACAGCTGTTATGTCCATTAATTGCTTCTCGCTTGGTTCTTTTTACACTTGCATCAACTGTTACACTGTCTAACCTTTTCACTTGTTCAATATCTTTGGCACGACTTAGAATTGTATCAGGATGAAACACAACAGTTCTATCAGTTAGCTCAACATCTGCCACATTGTCTTGTGATTGCACTGATTTGATATCTTTTAAAACAGGAAATGATAATGCTGCACGAAGAAGCAGAGTTAAGAGCAACACGAACAAAGTTGTAGTCGCCATTTTAAGAGGCAAGGACGTCTGCGCAGGTCTGATGACTAGCAACGAATGAGATAATGCACGGTGCGAAACAGCGCTCACTAGCTCGCTGATGAAATTGTTAGAAACTAAGATTTGACTTAAGAGCCTAGCGCGGGTCTTACATCTACCATAAAGTAACGTTGTAACGTTCCGTTCTTAAAATTAATTATAAATGAAATAGATTTACGATTAAAACCATTAAAATATGCTGCTTTTAAGCATTTATTTACTTTGAATAAAAACCAAATTGCCAACGTCTATGTTCAACGCAATGCGCGTGACCTTGGGATCGCAACATGAGATCGTGTTCGGATAGCGGTCCCCTGTTCCCTCTCCCCGTCACTTCCCCGGCAGACCTGGCAGGCCCGGCCATCAATTGTGCGCGCCGAGTCGTCAGACCGTCATATGCTGGCTTCATCGATGTTTTTTTTCTTTACGTTAACGTAAACACTCTTAGTGGTAACACTTTGAACTTGAGCAGTAGGCTTAGCATGAGCACCGTTTTGTCGACGGAAGAATAGACAAAAATGACTTTCCGTGAAGACAGTACAACGGGAGCAAAGTAGAAAGAGTCAACTGCACTTTTTACGAAATTCAGTAGTTGATTCACGTTTTTCTTTTATTTTGCTTCTCGAAAATGGTGTGTCCTATCGCAAAAATAATGAAAATTTCGACCCCTTTATGATGAATTATGAAATTATCCTTAAACCTCTAAAACTCAACATGTAGGTAAAAAAAAACACATTTTCCATACAAAAAGTGAAAAATTCAATTTTTCCACTACATTTTTATACTTTGTGGCCGTCGAGTAAAAAGTTTTCTACTGTCTTTAGCATGGCGATTACAAAATCAAATTGTCTTCACTACCTTAGACAACTTTCTTCTGAAATAGTCTACATATAAAAGGACCTAGACAACGAACGGTAGAAACGAAAGACAAAATTACAGATTGTACAAGGATTTTTACGGTGCGATGTCAAAAATGGACAAACAAAATGTCACTTTTTATAGAAATAGCTATGTCTATTCTTCCAAGAAATAGAAAGCGTCATGCTAAGCATGCTGGTCGTAGTAGTACAGAGTCTCAATAGAATACGAAGCCAGCTTAGACTGCTTTTTTACCTCTGACGTGCGGCGGATCTGTACTTACTAATATTATACCTAACTGCAAAAGTAGCTCTGTTTGTCGGTCTGTATATTCCTTTTTCATGCCTAAACTACTGACTGAACCGACCGTTATAAAATTTGACAGATAAGTACCCTGGAGAAGAACATTTAGACTACTTTTCATCGTGGATATTTCAATTAAAAATGATGAAATACAAAATATACACAGAGGAAATTTTGAAAAACATTGGTTTTTAATTAATATTTCAGCTATGGGTACCTATTGGGAAATTTTCGTTGAAATAAGATGATGATTTCCGTCAGTGCGCAATACCATTTTGGGCTATTTTCCATTTCAATAACTTGACAATTCATCATTATAATTTTTTTGGGTAATTTATTTTATTGGTAACCACGGTTTTATTATCTTTTAAAACAATTTCCCCCCTTTTTAATAAGCGCGGAGTTAAGTTACAACCCAAAAGAAAGACCACGACTCCTCCACATTTATTATGTGCACAGCCAAGATGTGGATCTCTCTGCCAGCGTCTGGGTTCCCTTCCAGATTTACCTCGTCTGCCTTCAAAGCAAGAATGAACAGGCATCTTTTGGGCACTCTCGTTCCATCATAGACTTCATCCATTGCTTTCCATCAGGCGTGGTCGTGGTCTCAAGCAAACTCCTTGACCAATAATAAAAAAAAAAACACGTGTGGCACTCGGGGACTGCCGCGGTAAAGCTATTGCATAGCATTTTTTATCAACTTATGCAATTATATTTTTTTTTTTTTTTTTTATTTATGCTGTATTTTTTTTCTTTGATATTAATTCAAGTACAGTCGTACCATATACATACACGTTAAGCGAACGCTCGGCCAAGCTACATGGTAGGCGGAGTGGGGGGTGTTAGGTTTTATTTTCGTTACGGAATTTCTTGATTCGGTTGCCGCGCTCAAAGACCGCGATAAAAGCTATGCAATAGCTTAAAAACAACGAAGAAGCTGTGACGACAAATTGAAGTAAAGATGCGGGTCGGATTGGATGAGACGAGCCAGAGACAGAGAACATTAATGGAGAAGATTGGGGTAGGTAAGAAAAAAAAAATGATGTAATTTGTGATAGAATAAATAAGGCATTTTTATTTTATTTTAAGTTACAACCGATTCTGATCGGCAAGGTTTTTACCAAACGGACTCTATATACCTGCAGGTTTGCACGGAACCCTCGGTGCGCGAGTCCGACTCGCACTTGGCCGGTTTTTTTTCAATATGCAGAGGACTTCCTTTGCATATTGAGAAACTTTGTTACACTTGTATCAATCATCCTAACAATTTTGGCTACGTATGGTATGTGGTGAACTAACTTTCAAAAGTCAAGAAATTTCTCTGAACTGGTAAAGCAGTGTTATAGTGATTAAGTTGACTTCCTTGTGGCTCATCAAGATAAGGATTGGGCACCTTATATATATGCTCTATAACTAAACAACAGCTGGGTACAGATACAGCAGCTTTAACTGACCACGGGTCATTTAATAAACACCTCTTTGTCATAGGAGTCACAGACAGTCCGCTGTGCAGGGCCTGCATGGAGGACGACGAAACAGCAGCTCATGTGCTTCTAAACTGCCCGGTGGTCGCCACGTACAGGGCAAAGTACTTTGGTAAGCCAGGTACTCTAAATGAGATTGTCAGTAACACCAAAGCCTTGCTGGCCTTTCTCGAGGAGCTGGGGTGGATCGAATAATCGATTTTCCCACCGTACGCAAAATACGCGCATTGACGTGGAGTTATGGACACCAGCCCGTTTTAACAAATTTTTATTATTTTTTAAATGGGATAAATATGGCGTCAAAACGTACCGGGAAATATGAAAATGTACGTTCTGCAATACGACCACTTCCTCGTAGTGCTGACGTACGTATACCTGCAATACCAAATCAGACAAATGACGCAGCAAATGATGCGATCGAGATACCTTCATGTAGTGCAATTGCAAAATGATCTCGGGGCAAATGGAGTCCTCTTTTATTGGCAGATTTTTCTTGGACGCTTGCAATTCTGTATTAATAAAACAATATAACTTACTAACTACTTAACGAATAATATAATTGATCATATTAAACATCCCGTGTTTTTCCTCCTCTCTCCTACTTGATCTATGCTGTGCCCGACAGGGTCCATAATTGTGACTAATATAATTATTTCCGTACCAACTATATACAAGGTACGCAATAAAGAATTGAGAATTGAGAAAAAAAAAGAGACCAGCATCAATTCAAATAATCTAAAAAATCATAATATTTAGTTTTAAAAACCACATTTTCAAGTTTAATTGTAAGTAAAGTTTCAGTATGTTTTATGAAAGAAATATAAAGTTTCAGTCACAAAAAATATGGGTAGTCATTTTTTTCTACACCTGTTTTCGATCTTGGAAGTCAAACTAAAGTAAAAAACTACAATAGTTCAGTGTGACAAATTAAAAGTTAATTTTTCTTGATCAGTGTTACTTGTACATTTTTCGCAGTTAAATATAGGCATAACTTTACTTCATGATTACTAATAAGAGCATTAAGTAGTAAGGTTAGTACGTATTAAGAAATGGGTAACAGTCAAAACCACTTAGGGCCCGTTGTTTGATACAGAGTTAAACATGACCAATAGTCAATTTAACAATTAGTCACCTGATAATAGTTAAAGTGTAACTACTCTGTCTACGCATGGTTAACTTTAATAGCAAACTGTAGTTTTTTTTAACTATAGTTAGCTTAACCATTCGTCAAACAACATACTTAGGTCATATTTAACAAATTGTTAGTTTAACTATCGCATTTTAACTATTAGTATAGGCCCTTTTTTGTGCGTGTCAGACTCTTGCTGACTAAAAGCCACCCGTGTTCCTTCAGTTGCCTGTGCGCCAGGGCCACGGTAACTCTTTTGAACAATCCGCGACCGCGGCAGGCATCGGCCCTATCGGACCCCGTCAATGGTGCTGGCATCTCTTTGAGGCGCGCGTGGAACACGACGCGCCATCGACCCGGGCCTGGTCCTTACCGGACGGCGAGCTGCCCATTGCTCGCCGTCCGCCAGCCCGCGCCTACGGAGGCCGGGAGTCGGCAATTGACTCCCGACGCCCAGGGTGTCTCCTCCTGCGGCGACTAGGGGCGCGAGGGCGAAGCGATTGCCTCTCCCTCACGCGCTCCGCCTCCTCCTCCGCGAGCATTACTGCTTCGCAGAAGGAGGTGACGGCTTCCCATTCCCTCTCGCTCCGTACCATGGCCTGAACCATCGCCGGACGCGAGAGGTCGCCGCCGCCGATCGCCGCCACGAGGACACGGCGGTGCTCCGCCCAAGCCGGGCAGACCTCCACCGTATGCTCCACCGTGTCCTCCGGTCGATCCCCACAATGGTAACACCCGAGCGTTTCCTCCCGCCTTATTCGAAACAGTTACCTCCCGAAACAGCCATATCCGGTGAGGACCTGCGTCAGGCGAATTAGTATAAGGTGCATATTACGTAGGTATATTAAAATAGACAATGTGCAGACGTCAATAAATAAATGAAAACACTGACCATACTAATGCTCGAGAGTATTTTAAAACTATCAAATACATCCTAAGACTTTAATTAAACAAACGATTTTTTTCGAACACACTAAAAAGAAAAAGAAGAAAGAAAATATATTTATTTGCGGTAAACATGACGCAAAGAAAAACACACAAACACAAAAAATAACGAGTTGGGAGAAAATATGCGTCACATTCACGCAAAACGGCAATCGCTCAGCATAATGCTACGACCGTATGCGAGACAGCCCCAGCGCTGGTTTTGCAGGGACTTAAAAACATACACACACATATTCACACATAACACACGCATAACATAACACACACAAACCATAACACACACATTAACAATAACACACACAATCATATAACCTACACATTTATATCTGTAATTTTTATGGTGTACATAATAAAGAGTATTCTATTCTATTCTATTCTATTCTTCATAAAGGTTACAGAATTACAAGTGTTACATATTGAATGTATAACAGAATCAAATTTGTAACACTTTTATATGTGTTTTTTTTAAGTGTTAACCCAAAACACTTACCGTAGTTTAGTGTAACCGTAATATATCTATAACAGATATGGAAGTGTTAACAGTTTTAATAACTGTAACAGGTAAAGGCGACGTTGCCAAACTTACTATGTATTTATGGTTGATAAGCATTAGACAGCCGCAATCCAGTCGCCGTCTGTTATATCCGTGCAAAACACTTACTCGAAGTATTTAAAATATTCGGTGCAGAGGATCAATCAATCCTTTCTTTTAAGAAAAAGACCCGTCTGGATGTGGAGGAAGACCATCCTAAATCTGGTTACATATTCTAATATCTAAGCGTATTCTAACTATTTTCGAGATAACTGTAAACGGTTGATTCACATAATATGTTCATAACGCATATTGGTCGACTCAAGTACTTACTTACTCTTTTGCTTACTTCATTTTGATTAAACTAAAATTAATCGCACTAACGAACGATTAATGTAACGATTTTTTAAGATATTGTATATTTCTATTATGTATGAAATACCTAATGGACGACTCGCCTACAGTTTATTAAGGCTAATTATATTCCAGGCGAACAACAACTTAAAGGGCGACTAACTATTTGCTACTAAAAAAATAACTTTGCAGCGATTAAATATTTTAGTAATAAATATATTAGATGAGCTTCAAAATACAAGGAATAAAAAAAAAACTAAATAATAGTTGCTATTTTAAGGTAGCGAACATATTAAACAGGGCCAATTGAAATCATAGGCGAGGTACTATAAATAATGACATGGCGACTAATATTAACAGTGGGATACGATGCAAGAGCGAGTGAAGCGAGATCGGGGCTTGGGGCACCCAAACTCGGACAGGTTAGGTTGGAAAGGGATGGCGGGGTCTTCTAGACCCCGCCATCTATAATGATAAATATTGAATATGTTATATCTATAACATAAAATCTATAATTCACTTATCTATAATTTTTTATTTGTAATTTGTCTTAGTCACAGCAGTAAAAATAAAACACTGTTTTTAATCATTACGATTTATATTATAAAGACACTAATTTTAATAACTGACTAAGATGTATGTTCTATCAATCAAATAAAATTGTGAGTTTCTTGATTACTTATATTATTTTGGTAAATCAGTCCCTACTCTGGTATCTTTATAATAAAGTATAACACTCCGCACTCGACCTTAGCATCATTCTTTACAGTCTATAGTTTAAATAATGAGATCACATTTCAATCACTTTGGTAACAAAAATTGTTTGTGTATAAATAAAATTGATTGTTTGCTAACAGGGGGACAGATCAAACTTTTTTCCGATCTGTCCCCCTAAGGGGACAAAGCAGGGTGACAGATCGGAATAATTCCGTTATTGTAGCAAGAAAGTGACTTGAGACGAAAAAACCGGCCAAGTGCGAGTCGGACTCGCGCATGAAGGGTTCCGTACCATTATCTACAAAAACGGCAAAAAAATCATGTCTTTTGTATGGGAGCCCCCTTAAATATTTATTTTATTCTGTTTTTTAGTATTTGTTGTTATAGCTGCAACAGAAATACATCATCTGTGAAAATTTAAACTGTCTAACTATCACGGTTCATGAGATACAGCCTGGTGACAGACGGACGGACAGCGGAGTCTTATTAATAGGGACCCGTTTTACCCTTTTGGTACGGAACCCTAAAAATGGAGCGTGCGCGATCGAAAATAGGATCGGAACCGAACAATAATGTTGAGTGACCTCGTCGTCGCGCCGTGCGTTGTTGCCGTACCGTGCAATTATACCTAAAACCATGATAAAACTACTTATTTCTGTTACACATATTAACACTTATAAAAGGTTACACTTTGATTCTGTAACACTATTGTACCTGTTACATATATAAGTGTTTTTTTTTAAAACAGTTTTGAAAAACAGTGTTAAAAACACTTATGACGGTTACAGTTTGACTCCCTGGTTTTCAGCGATAGCCGGCGCTGACGTGATGACGTCAACCAGTGCAACATACGAAAATTAAAAATAAACATTAAAATAAATACACTATACGTAGTTCAAAAGGTATATTAACATAATATTTATAAAGTGGTAACAATCCGGGTAACGACTCATGCGCCGCCGGGCTTTAATAATTTGTGCGCGCAGCTGTCATAAACATTGTCATAGACAGCTGTCATAGACATTTTGACTTATTGATTAAGTAATACATATTATAAAACATGGCGCATTATGTAATGAACGTTATGGTGGAATTTTATTAAACACCAAAGGATGTATTTGTTTGTGTGTTTTGTTCTAAATATTGGTGTTGGACCGACTATGGGTTTTTGTCAAACTTTGACTAGCTATACTGACTAAACCACTAGGTATATTTGATTGAATTTTCGTGTATAACCTGGGAACGTCGCGGTCGTTAGATATATGAAGTTTAATTTACTGTCGTATTGTCATCTCCACCTTCTATACTTATCATCCGTCTGTTGCCGTCCATTGCTGATGTCTCTGACCGATAATAACTGGCTCCCCGTATATTCGCCAGTATCGATGCCGATATTACCTACATGTCCCTAAGTATAAAATAATAATAATAATATTTTTTATTTTTTGCCTAAAGAATAACAACCTTACAAAAAAAAATTACACGAATACTTATTTTCTATGAATCTAAAAGATTAGATACCCAATTGGTAACTCAATGCACCATAATAAATTCAGATTGTTACGAAACCGATTCACCCGGGGTAATTACGTAACACACTAAGAGTAGGAATGGGTTTCATTTTGACAGTTCAACAACATTCATTGCGTTATATACGTTGTTGAGCAGACAAATTATTCGAACTTAAGAAACAATGGATTAGCAATAGGCTTCAAAATGATTCAGATTGTGATAGATAGTGTGTTACGTAATTAGGGTGCAGGTTATAAACGGTGGGTCAGTTTTCGTCTTTCTCAGTTTACAATATTATTATAAGCCGAATTGAGAGAAAATAATTATATAATCTCTCTTTCCAAATAATACTAAGCAGAACTATAGGTATAAATCGTTTATTCCTTATTAAATAGAGGATGTAAAAAGACCCAGAAAAAAAAACCATTACGAAGTCGTCATACAAGCATTCTCGCAATAGGAGAATGATTTCAGAAAAGTCAATTGATGTACCTAATGGTTGCCTCCTTATCTCAAAATTTGATTAAACAATACAATGGTTGGCCCGATAGCCAATCATATGAATTAGACATTTACAACACTACCCTGTTAAACCAAAAGTTGATAATGTATGGGATCCCACCAAAGTAATATCATACTTATCTTATTATTTTTGTTGCAAGCCTCTTGTATTGATACATCTGTGTTTTCTGCACATTCTACTCGACATGCATTTTCATCAAAAGCACATAGTCAGGGATTGACAATAGATAGCATACTTACAACAGTAGCGAATGTGGTCTGTGATGACTCATCGCCGATCACATTCGGTAATCATTATAATATACCTGTAATAGAAGCTACTGTCCAAAATGATTATGCTAAGGTAGTTGTAATGATTCACTTTAAGTTTATAATTATTACTTTTGTAATGATAATGGTTTCAGTTCCATAGTTTTGGGTTTTATTTTTAATTAGCTTCTGCCCGCAGCTTCGCCCGCGTAGATTTGAATTGAGAATTTGTCCCATCGGAACGTGCTACCGGGACAAAAAGTAGCTTATGTCCTTCCCCAGTATGCGAAATATCACCTTGCCAAATTTTATCAAAATCCGTTTTGTGGTGTTGGCGTGAAAAGGTAACATACAGACTAAGTTACTTTCGAATTTATAATATTAGTATGGATAAGGATATTGATTATCTTGTCACTATCGTTCCCGAATACTTTAGCACGCGTAGGATGACCATTATAGAAACGGGTTTTGTCGACGGAAGAATAGACAAAAATGACATTCCGTGAAGACAGTACGACGGCAGCAAAATAGAAAGAGTCAACTGCACTTTTTACGAAATTCAGTAGTTTATTCACGTTTTTCTTTTATTTTGCTTATATCTCGAAAATGGTGTGTCCTACCGCAAAAAATATGAAAATTTCGACCTCCTTGATGAGACTCTTAAACTCCTAAAACTAAACATGTCGGTAATAATTTTTCACATTTTCCATACAAAAAGTGAAAAATTCCATTTTTCCATTCCATTTTTATACTTTGTGGCCGTCGAGTAAAAAGTTTTTTACTGTCTTTAGCATGGCGATTACAAAATCAAATTGTCTTCACTATCTTAGACAACTGTCAGTTGTCAGTGTGATTTTGACGTTTGGGATAGAAAACTTTCTTCTGAAATAGTCTACATATAAAAGGACCTAGACAACGATTGGTAAAAACGAAAGACAAAATGACGGATTCTAGAAGGATTTTTACGGTGCGAGGTCAAAAATGGAGAAACGAAATGTCACTTTGTATAGAAATAGCTATGTGTTGCCTTCCAAGAAATAGAAAGCGTCATGCTACGCCTGCAGGTATAGAATATTCTTAAAATGTGATTCTATAGACATAGGGGTCTATAAACAAGTGTTTATTCTACCTCGAACCAGTTACTGCATGTAATCAGGATAGAACTTCACTTACAGGTAAGTTCGTTTAATCCTATTATTAGACTTATTTTAAATAACTTACGCCATCTATGTTGTAATAAGTAATCTACGGCCACAAATTGGTTAGGTTTTATTTATTTGATGATCTACCTTAACTTGTTCTACTCGGACTAATTACTTGATATAATCAGGTCAGAACTTCACTTACAGATAAGTTCGTTTAATCGTATCATTGGACTTATTTTAAATAACTAACACCATCTATGTTGTAATAAGGAATCGACGTTCACAAATATGTCAGGTTTTATTAATTTGAGCCATCTTCCTTAACTTGTTGAAAGGTGTCATTGTTCAAACAGGAAACTTTAGTTTTCAGCCTGTTGCGTAGATGTCACTAGTTTAAAAAATATTTTCTATATCATCTTATTTTCGATTATCTAACAGATTTTCGTTAGGAGCCCAAAAGTCTGACAACCAGTCTTACCAAGGGGTATTGTTTTACCCAGTAACTGGGTTGTGGAGGTCAGATAGGCCTTCGTTCCATGTAAAATACTGGCATTCAGCTGTACCCGGTTAAACTGGAAGCCGACCCAAACAGTCGACTAGCAGAAACTAACGGTAGAGACAAAATATCACATCTGTGTGCTAATTAAGGTTATCTCATGAACATTTCTCGTATCGTGAATCGCGGTAACAGTAATCGCAATAGCGATAGTAGTGGCATTATTATTCATAATGTGAAGGACCTTGAACCGTTCACTAAAGTTGATAAGTAATCTGTTGCTATTTATTTAATACAACTTCATGTTATCGTCACGAGTGACACCGCTCATCTTGTTTAATAGAACAGACGTTATAAATCTTTATCAAAGTCAAAGTCAAAATATTTTATTTGTTGAACATAGGTAATATGGTACATGGTATAAAATTTGCGTTGTCACTATGTTTTGCCTTGCAAGGCGTACAAATTAGGCGTAAAAATTAGGCGTAAAAAACCACAAACTAAATAAAACTGTTTCAAACAAGTAACGTCGGATACATCATATAATAACGAGTGGATCGGACATTTTATTTTATGCTTCTATCATCTA
The DNA here is from genome assembly GCA_917490735.1 of Dryobotodes eremita. Taxonomy (NCBI): domain Eukaryota; kingdom Metazoa; phylum Arthropoda; class Insecta; order Lepidoptera; family Noctuidae; genus Dryobotodes; species Dryobotodes eremita. The sequence continues at coordinate 18,983,874 of OU823254.1, forward strand.
AAAACTCAGTGATAGAGTAGTAAGCCTTTTCAATCAAGATTTTTTTCAGTTGCGATTTAAAATGGTTTATGTTGGTCATGCTTTTTAAAGTTTTAGGTAGTTTATTGTAAATCTTTGGACCCATGCCGAGACAACTCTTTGAGAAAAGTGCAGTATTGTGTTTTTTTGATTTTAGTGTGCTTTGGTGACGTCTAGTGTTAAGTTTTTCAAATTTAGATAGATTCTCCTTAACAAATATTGAAATTTCATAAATATAGAGGGATGGAAGCGTAAGTATTTTTTAACTAAAAATGGTTCGCAACTTTCGGTGGTTTTTAACAAACATATGGCTCGAAAACATTGTTTTTGGGCCTTAAATGCCATTTCTCTATTGGTAGAGTTGCCCAAAAATATTATACCGTAACGAAGAGTTGCGGAGACATATGCATGATATGCAGTAAGGACAGTATTACGATTTGCAACCTTATTCAAATTGTGTGAAGCATAGCAAAATTGATGATTTTTTTTTTATCAAAGTCTCCATGTGTGTATTCCATGTCATGTTTTCGTCTAGCCAAATACCTAGAAATTTGGTTCGTTCCGTTTTAATAATCTTATTTTGGTCATAATTAATGTCAAGAATTTTAGAATTAGTTCTTTGTTTAAATGTCATTATTTGAGTTTTATTAAAAAAAATCTGTAAGTTGTTATTATTTAGCCATTGAATTATTAGACTTAAGCTACTGTTTATGTCATTTTCATGTGAGTCACTATTTTTATCAGAAAATACTATAGTACAGTCATCAGCAAATAGGGTCATAGGATGTGGTATGGTTTTCGGAAGGTCATTTATGTAGCATAAAAATAATAAAGGGCCAAGTACACTTCCCTGGGGCACACCATAGTAAATTTGTCTCTCTCTCGATTGGTAATTAATTTCAGTTTTAGTTTGAACATCGACTGCAGAAATACTAGTTACCTGTTTTCTGCCAGAAAGGTATGACTCTATTAAGTTTGAAATATTGCCACTAATGCCATATTTATCTGGGGGCACGGTAGTGCCCCCGCCAAGACGAGCCAAGCGAAGCGCAAGGGCACTACCTCATAGAGTTGGTTTCCGATGTACCAGATAGTTCATATTCTCAGGATATGATGTCAATAATAGATTAATTAAACATACAAAGTCTCAATTGAATAGCTTTAATACTTTAGATTTTATTGATATCTAAAATACACCGATTTCGTCACTGACACATTCACTGACACACTGATGATCATCAAAATGTTAGGCTACTTCCTGAAGTGCTAGAAAGCTGAAATTTGGTATGTAATCTAAGTTTAGTACACAACCAACAAAAAAATCATAAACTTCTAACTTTCGCCCCCCATCCCCTAAAATGGGGGGGTGGAAGTTTGTATGAGACTTCAAAATGTTAGGGTACTTCCTGAAGTGCTAGAAAGCCGAAATTTGGTATGTAAACAAAGTTCAGTATACAAAAAACACTACCGTGCCCCCAAATAAACTTATGACTTTAGCCCCCATCCCCTAAAATGGGGGGGTGGAAGTTTGAATGAGACTGTCACCAATTTTATGAATTAGGACATGAAAGTTTACACGGGACTATATACAGTAACTAAAAAACCTATTAATAAGTACTTACAAGAACCTCCGCCTTAATCAAGAGTCTCATGGTAGGTCACATTTATTTACGCCCTTTGACGACGAGGTGAGCAAATCGACTGTACGTACTTAATTAATACGATAAGATATAATACTAAAGTTAGGTATATAATTAAAATAATTTTATTAACCGGCACTGCTGATGTGCACGAAATACTCCCCAAAACACGAAGGAAAAAATAAACACTAAAAAGACTGCCTAGCAACTTACAAAAAGAACTGAAATCCCACCAAAAACATTTCATGTTTCATTTCATGTGATCACATATCAGTAAAAATGTATGGCTTCGCCGTTTCGCTACCGTCGTGGAGGTGATGCGAATATTTAGTTTCTGAAGTAAGTAACGAAACAGCCAAGCCATACATTTTTACTGATATGTAAAATTTGTGAAGTTAGGGTCGGTAGAGTTAGGCCGTGTAGATTTAGAAGCTTGGCTCTACATGAGATCTGATATCTTTTTCACAGGGCAAACCTTATGTGGTCGTCTTGGCAACATTTTACATGAAATGTTTTTGATGGGATATAACTTATTTAGAAGGATTCCATGGTCAACAAAATCGAAAGCCTTAGTCATATCCATAAATAAGGCTGTTACAGGTATTTTTTGGTCCATATTTGTAACTATTTCATTGATCAATTCATAAATGGCCATGTTTATATTTTTACACTTTCTAAAACCATACTGCTCTTTAGTTAAAATGCCATTTTTTTTTCAAGAAACATGTATATACTGTTATAAATAACCTTTTCAATGACTTTAGAAAATATTGAAAGAAGAGCAATGGGTCTGTAGTTTTGTATATTTTGAGGATCATCCTTTTTACGTAGTGGTTTTATTACGGACAGTTTTAAGTCTTCGGGAAAAACACCACGTTCTATACATATGTTAGTAATAAAGCTAAAAACCAGTGAAATTTCAACAGCTACGCTTTTTATTATTTTAGTCTCAATGTGGTCAAAGTCTATTCGTATTTTTCAGAGTCGTAATTATTTTATAAATGTCAATTGGTGTGTGGGTGATAAGAATAATGAATTTATGTTTGAATTTGTTACTGTTATTTTATGGTCAGAATTGTTTGTTGGCTGTATTTGGTCAATAAAATGATTATTAAATAGTTCTAAAATGTCAGTTGGATTTGTTACGTATTTATTGTCAATAAGAGTTTATAAGGACTGTTCCTTGGAATGTTATTTTTTGATGAGTTTATAACCCTCCAGGTTGCTTTAGTTTTATTTACAGGGTTATTGATAAAATGGCTATTTTGCGATTTTTGGGTCAATTGGATAATTGTTTTTAAGCGTTTCGAATAAGAATTATATCTTTGTTTATTGACTACATTTGAATGCCGCCTGAAGGTTCATAGCATCTCACGTTTACGTTTAGAGCACAGTTGAATGCCTTTTGTGATCCATTTCTGTAGTTTAGTAGTTACATTTTTTATTTTCTTTAAAGGGAAACACAGATCATAAAATAATTTGAATAAGTTATGAAATTCTTTAAATGCATTGTTTGGATCTTTGCAGCTATAAACACTATTAAAACTAAGACTTTGAAGAGCCTCTTTAAATTTATTGATATTTTCCTGGCAAAAATCACGGTTATAAGAGAACCAGTGTGTGATCGTGCAGGTCTTTTAGACGGGACATTTTATAATTTGAGCTGTATGGTCAGAGACGGCTAGCTCCATTACCTCACATACACTTCCTCTTACATTGTGTATAATATTGTCGATGCATGTAGAGCTATCTAGCCGGGTTGGTTCACGCATACCTAATTTCATATTAAAGCTATGTAAGAGATTTTGAAATTGCATTGACATTTTCGTGATTTTTAAAATATCGATGTTAAAGTTTCCGCAAATCAGGACCTTTTTTTTGGAACTGAGACATATTTTTCTTAAGATTCCATCAAAGTTAAAGAAAAATGAAGTTAAAGAGTCGATATTATTCTTAGGCGATCTATAAATACAGACTATAATTAGTTGATGTTCGATTAATTCAATTGCACAAGATTCTAAGATACAAGAACGGCAATATGTTAAAGAGTCGATATTATTCTTAGGAGATCTATAAATACAGACCATAATTATTTGATGTTCGATTAATTCAATTGCACAAGATTCTAAGATACAAGAACTGCAATATTCTTTTAAGTCGAGAATTTTATACGGATGTTTATTATTTACTAAGATGCATGAGCCACCTCTCCGGGACTTTCTTGCATAAAAGGTAGCAAGAGTATAATTTGGAATACAAAGATTGCAATGGTCCTCTTCTGTCATATTGTGTTCTGAAACACAAAGTACAGCCACATGTTTACCAAGGCTTTTTTTTTTTTTGGGTGGGAAATCATCAAATGACCTCTCCCGCTCTGGGCGGAGCGGAAGGGCGTGTCAGACTCTTACTGACTAAAACCCACCCGTGTTCCTTCAGTTGCCTGTGCGCCAGGGCCACGGTAACTCTTTCGAACAATCCGCAGCCCCGGCAGGCATCGGTCCTATCGGACCACGTCAATTTTGCTGACATCTCTTTGAGGCGCGCGTGGAACACGACGCGCCGTCGACCCGGGCCTGGTCCTTACCGGACGGCGAGCTGCCCATTGCTCGCCGTCCGCAAGCCCGCGCCTACGGTGGCCGGGAGTCGGCAATCGACTCCCGACGCCCAGGGTGTCTCCTTCTCCTGCGGCGGCTAGGGGCGCGAGGGCGCAGAGATTGCCTCTCCCTTTCGCGCTCCGCCTCCTCCTTCGCGAGCATTACTGCTTCGCAGAAAGAGGTGACGGCTTCCCATTCCCTCTCGCTCCGTACCATGGCCTGAACCAGGGCCGGACGCGAGAGGTCGCCGCCGCCAATCGCCGCCACGAGGACACGGCGGTGCTCCGCCCAAGCCGGGCAGACCTCCACCGTATGCTCCACCGTGTCTTCCGGTCGATCCACACAATGGTAACACCCGGGCGTTTCCTCCCGCCTTATCTGAAACAGGAACCTCCCGAAACAGCCATGTCCGGTGAGGACCTGCGTCAGGCAGAAGGTGAGGACGCCGTGGCGTCTCTCAAGCCACTCCTCAAAGAGGGGTCTTACCACCGCAATTGTGGCGTGCCCTGCGCTGGGTTGCGACAGTCGCACTCTCCATGCCGCCATGAGATCCCGCCGGAGCTCTGTCCGCTGTGCCGCGATTACTCGTGGCAGCGGAGTTACGCCCCGGCGTTTCGCCTCCTCACGCCACTCCCAAACGTGCGCGAGGACCTTTGCCTCCAGATCCCACGGCGGTAATCCGGCAAGGAGGCTCGCCGCCTCGCAGGAGACCGTGCGGTATCCCCGTACCATCCGGATGGCCATGACCCTTTGGGACGCGTTCAACCGGCGAGCTGGCCGGAGCCTCAATGAACGCGCCCACACCGGTGCCCCGTAAAGGGCCATGGACCGCACGACCCCCGCGTAGAGCCTCCGGCAGGAGGCGTTTGGCCCCCCCAGGTTGGGCAAGAGCCGCTTCAAAGCAGCCCCGGCCCGCTGCAGTCTGGGAGCCAAACGTCGGAAATGCTCTACGAAGTTCCACCTCGAGTCCCAACTGCCGGATCCTCTCAACGACTGTCGCAACCCCGCGTGTCATTAGTTCGGCCGCCGCCTGGTTCGACCTCCTCTGCGCCAGGACCAGCGTGTCGTCAACGTAGCACACTACGCTGACGCCGCTAGGGAGGTCGGCGCGCAGCACCCAGTCGTAACCGATGTCCCACAGATGCGGCCCCAGGACCGATCCCTGTGGGACACCGCACGACATCTCTCGCCGGTTCCATTCTCCCTGGTGACCGGGGTAGATTACTGCTCTATCCGCCAAATAGGCCTCGACTACACGACAGAGATAGGTCGGCATCCGGTGATACCGGAATGCCTCCCGGATGCAACTCCAGGGCAGGGTATTGAAGGCATTGGCGATGTCTAGAGACACCGCCAAGACGACCCCACCCCGGGCCACAGCATCCCCCGTCGTGAGGGCTCGCACGTGCATGATGGCATCCACCGTGGAGCGCCCCCTGCGGAAACCAAACTGGCTGTCCGCCAAATCCGGCCCCACCCGCACCAGCTGCCCGACGAGGCGGTCTGCAATGACTCTTTCAAAGAGCTTGCCCACCTCGTCGAGCAGCACGATGTGCCGGTAAGCGGACGGAGAGTCCGCTGAGCGCCCCAGTTTCTTAATGAGGACCAGTTTCCCCGTCTTCCAACGAAGTGGGTACTGGCCCTCCTCCAAGCATGCGCTTAGGAGCCCTCTTAGTCGAGGCCCGAGAGCCTCCGAGGCCAGGACCCAGGCTTTTCCAGGTAAGCCGTCGGGTCCTGGGGCGGTATTCTTGGCACTCAGCCTACGTACCGCCACTCTCAACTCTACCTCGGTCACCTCAGGAGCAACGTCGTCATCGTCGGTTGTGTGGTCCACAGTTGGCACCGCAGGAGGCGGAGCCATGGGCGGGGGAGTATGCTCCCCCCGCGAAGGGAACAGAGCGCTCACCACGCCCTCCACGAGCTGGGGCCGGAGACTCTGCGTCAGCGGGGGATTCCATGGGCGGAGTTTCTCCCGCACCACCTTATATGGGCGTCCCCACGGGCCCCTGTTCAGAGTCCCCAGCATGTTTACCAAGGCTAGCAAGATCATTTATATGTAAGCTTAATAAGTCCGATTTAGTTATTAAACCGTTTGTGTTTTGATGAATATCATGAATATGGTTATACAAGAAAAAAAATTTGATTGTTCCCGGTTTCAGGAGCATCTATTTTATGAGAGACATTGTCTATATTATTAGAATCTGAAAACCAATTATGAACGGTCATGTCAATATAATATTTTACATTGCAAAAAATATTGTTCATACCAGTATTATTAATCACACCATTTAACTTTGAAAACATTGTATAATCACAGGGTAAATCGTAATTAGAGTCATATAGAAATGCTCAGTTGTGTATCTGAATGTCATTATATAACAGGTTATTGAACAATTCTACTCTTAAGTTGTACATATTAGAGTAATAGCTGTATTTATACGAAGGTAAACATATTATAATATTTGTGTTATTCACAGCTACAAGTGTTTCACGCAAGTTAAGAATTAGATCATGATAGTTGTTTGTTGTGCTGAAGTCCTCTTCGCCGATGAGAATTATGCAGTAATCATCAGTCGTAAAATTTGTTAATTTTTTATCGATGTCGCTGACGAGATGCCTTATCCCCCAATATGGTTTGAGGTAGTGACATATAATATATATAGTTCGGGAATGTTGTTTCCGCTATTGATAAGATCTTGTTTATTTTATTACAACTCAGAATACACAATTTATGTTTTTATTGTTGTTTATTGTTAACTACCTCCGTCCCTGGTTTAACAGTATGCAATGGACTATTTTGTATTGTACTCGTATTAATCTGTTTCATAACTACAGTATTTACATGTTTTGGAGTTAAAGTTATTGTAGAACTTTCCAATTTCTTATGTGGATTTGAATTTGGAATAGGAGTGGCTTGGTCCTTATTAGGTGTCCCAATGTCACTAATTAGCTTCTTAGTTACTGTTTTTACAAATTTATGTTTGTTATTTAGGGAGTCAATCGTTCTCTTTAGCTCAGTGTTTTCACATGATAAATTATTTATTTCTTCATGGGCCGCCCGCAATTCTGAGTTGAGTTGGTCAATTTGTTGTTTTAATTGTGTGATTTCGTCGTTTTCATCATCCGATATTGTAGGTAAACTGTGTGTGGTGCCGTCTATGGAAGAGTCATTTTGGAATTATTACATTGTTCCACTATACTTTCATTGAGTATGTGTACACACGCGTCCGCCGAAGAGTAATATTCTCGAAGAAGTTCATATTTACGCTTCGTTAGTGTTATTGTAAAGAATTAATATAACACAAAAAGTATTTCACTTTGTGAGATTTGAACCGGCGACACGTCAAGCATATCCAACCTGCTACAGAAACCACTCCGCCAGCGAGACTTAACATATGTTAACGAAATTTTTGATCTCGAAGCGCTGCGTTGAGTACTGAGGCGCAGGCGACAGCGGGGACAGTGGCGGTCAGCGCGGGAGGTATCGAGCGCTCCGCGGGTTGTCGTAGGTCAAGAAAAAAGTTCGTTAACACTGTTTTCAAATTTAGAGCTTTTTCCACAGTTTTATTTTCATTATAACTTTGTATAACTTAAGCCGATTATCATAAAAATTACGTAAGTCAATAGGTCACTTCACTGGCTTTAAGTTAACAGTATATTATTGCTACAACATCCACTTTTTACCACCAAACTTATTTAAAAACTGAGGAGCAAAGATAACAACGATCCGTCATACACGATTACTGACAAATATAAATCGATGTTATTCATTACTATTTCCTTTACATTTTCACTAAATATACAAATAAATAACATTTTTAAATATTTCAATTTAAAGATATTAAAAAGTAATACTATTACTATTACTTCCTTTAATACGCTTTAATTATATAAATTACATTTTGTTATGTCTATATTATGTATTCGTTGAGTGTTTATTAACGTCTGTCTCCTTGAGTTCTGAGTTGAGCTACACAATTACTTCCAAATGCGTGCACTGACTGGACAGGTCCAGTCAAATCTAGACCATGGTACGGAGCTAGAGTGCCTGGGAAGCCGTCACCTCCTTCTGCGAAGAAGTAATGCTCGCGAAGGCGGAGGAGGAAAGACCCAAAAGATTGTTGGGAAATCCTTGCGAAAACAAATATCGCCCTGGGGGACGCGTTATGACTCTCGTCACAGTACGAATTCAAATTTCTTTGTAGTTAAAGTGCCGCACAAACATCTGTCGAAATTCATGAAGACTTTGAGCGAGAGGTGAAATGGTCCGGCGATCCCCAAGCTCGCGGAAGGTGCGCGGCACATGACACTGACTATTCGTGTAAACTAGTAATTATTATAATGTGTTCTTTACGAATAGTATTTTTCTTAGATTTAAGTTTTACATTGAAAAAAATAAAATAATAACATTTGAAATCTTTATTGTTTGAAATGCTTTTGAAAGACTGCATCATATTGGTGGTACTATAATAATAGGTGAGTAGACCCAGGTACCTATAACATTTATTTCCAGTGACAAAAAACCTTTTTTTTACCTTACAGACTCATTGATAAATTCAGTATACACCCAAGAAAGTATAAACTACAAAAACATATTAGCACACTACACATGGGCGTTTAGTTTTAGTTATGCTTCTTTGTAACAGACACAACTCCAGCCGGCCAAAATTCTGGGCTGCGGAAGGCAGCCTTTTGCAGAGCAGGAACCTGGAGGATGTAGGAATTAAAATGTGTAGTCATGCTCGATTGCATCGTCCCTCCTGCGGCACGGATTAGGCCTTGGCTCCTTCTCTCTCGATGTCTGTCGATGCAACCGGGAAATGTACAGGAGCAAGGTGGGCACTGCAGCTCGAAAATCCTCGCTTCCAGGAGCGATGCTGCGTTTGTTGTGCTTACGTCACGATTGACCCTTTTTGCCCTCAATCAGATTAAAACACTCCTCGTCAACTTGACTGGTTTAGGAGTCGACAATCTTAAAAAAAAAATCATAGGTAAAAAAATGCTTTGAGCATCTTTTTATACGTACCTCATAAATATTTATAAAAAAAAGTATACCTTATTGATTTTGAAACAAAATTTGAATTTTATTTTTAACACTATATTGCAACAAAAATTTTACTCGCTCAAACTTTTGTTCAATCATTGCGCAATCTTCAATGTTAACTTTAAACTATCAAAAACATTGCGCAATTTGTGATATTGTGCAATATAATTGATTGTTTAGGTCCAATTTATAGACGAAACAATTTCTTAGGCAACCAACAGTTGATGCCGAGAAATTGCTTTGTGAATAGGATTGTTATCCAACTGAATTAATACTAATCTCCAACGCTCTCGGTTGATTGGACGAACTGCCAACTTCCTGCGATAGATAATAGTTGTAGTGTCTGGTATAAAGCTTTGTTGGACAATCGACGACTGCATTTGCTTATATTTTTTTACAAATCTTCGCAAAATTCAAAACACTAACTGCAATCGCACGCCGGCGGTCGCTGTTGAAATAAACTGGAGGTTTGTACAACCTGTTGTCTCGATAGGTCGTGACGTCTTTAACGACACGTCTCAATAAAAAATATTTATTAAATAAATTGGTGTTAGCATTCTTCTTAGTTAGTTAGATCGTTATCAAAACGTACAGGAAAAACCCAGGTTGAATTACTTTTTTTTGTAGATATTATAAGATAAGCTAACATAACTTGCTCTGCGCTTAGAAGGGGCAAGGCTCGTTCACAGTCTAACAAAAAGAGCTAATTTAAATTTGAGTCATGATCAGCACTAGTTTGATTTTAAAGTAGGTATTAAAATTGTTTCATTCTAATTATGTCATATAAACCCGTTGCTTTTGAAAAAAAATAAAAATAGTATTATCGTTTTGTGCTAACAATTCTGTGTTCATCAACTGCGTTGTGGAGGTCAGATAGGCAGGCGCTTCATGTAAAGTACTGGTATTCAGCTGCATCCGGTTAGACTGAATGCTGAGGTATTCCATGAAGCACACCCAAACGAAGCACACCCAGACGAAGCACACCTAAAGTATTCCACTTAGCACACCCGTAGGTGGGCTTCAAATAAAAATTTAAAATAAATAATTTCCTATTCCACGAAGCACACCTACGAATATCACTCGCATAGTGCGGGGACTAAGAAATAAAAATGTCGATGGGAGAAAATATTTATTATTTAGAAGACTTAAATTTCTAACATCATTCAGTTTCATTATAATAATGTGACACAATATTTGTCATTTTTGTAATCTTACTATTTAAAATCACAGATTGTTTCATAACTATCTTTCCAAAAAAATTATTATTTTTTATTTTTTAACTATTTTTCTATTATGTTCCTTTTTTGTGTTCTTAATAAAATCACAGATTGTTTCATAATCATGCAATAAAAACTTGGACAAATATCAAAAACATTGTAAATATAGTTTTCCATAGAGATCTATGTTGAAGTTTTCTTATACCTGTTGAGTGGATAATAAAAATACTCTACTTTAATATAAACAATCACAGATTCTTTCATAATTACAATAAAAAATTGGACAAATATCAAAAACATTGTAAATATAGTTTTCTATAGAGATCTATACATAAAGATGGGTTAAAATTTCTACTACTTGGACCTGCCATCGGCTCCATTATTTTGTTTGAATAAATTGCACGAAAAACAGAAAAAATAATAATAACAAGACCGGCGCACAATTGCATACACTCAGCCCGTGACGTCGCGATAGTGTAATGAGAACTAAGCATGTAAACAAGTTCCGGAAACGCTCGGCTAAATTCGGGTTGGCTCGGGAATTCAGTGGCGGGCGCACGCGTTGACTATTAGCCCATCATGTATACGTCTTATCTATGGGATTTATATATGAACACTATGAAAATGACAAGTATTGTATCACATTATTATAATGAAACTGAAAGATGTTAGATATTTAAGTTAGTCTTTTAAATAATAAATATTTTCTCCTATCGACATTTTTATTTCTTAGTCCCCGCACTATGCGAGTGATATTCGTAGGTGTGCTTCGTGGAATAGGAAATTAATTATTTTAAATTTTTATTTGAAGCCCACCTACGGGTGTGCTAAGTGGAATACTTTAGGTGTGCTTCGTCTGGGTGTGCTTCGTTTGGGTGTGCTTCATGGAATACCTCTGAATGCTGACCCCAACATGCTGCAACACAGTTATAACTAGTTCAGGAGTCAGAGAATTCTATCATTTGTTGTAAAATGTTTTATGTCAATAAATATTTTTAATTTAAAACAAAATATAAAAAACATTTTTGGGAAAAGACTGTGCAGATGATGATGAATCAGTATCAATTGATTTGATTGATTGATTTGTATTGAGGGCAATAGGCTCGCCTCCTATTCCATGGAACATAAACATAACCGGCGAAATGTGGGTGTACCTATTATAGGTACACGTCTGATAAAGATAAAGATATTTTATTTTGCAAATACGGGTACAAGTCAAGGTGTTACAAAATATAAATACAGAAACAGCCATATTTTGCCAATTAAAAAGCATGCAAAAGTATTGAGTTTAGGTACAATTAAAATACAAATTTACTAATAATTCATAATAACATTCTAATTCATAATTCATTAATAAAAATAATCAGTCAATAATAAAATTAATGTCACAATTTCTAATAGTTATTTAAGTACAATATACAAAATAGTCAAACAACTTCTTTCTCCAATAAAAAATCTTCAACCCTATAATAAACTTTGTCTACTAAAAAAATTCTAAGCCTTTTTTTAAATAATGTCAAATTATAGTCCTTCCAACAACTTGGTATTTTGTTATATATCACCGGTGCCATGCAGCAGACACTCTTGCGCATCAGAGTTGTTCTAGCACTAGGGATACATAGACAACTATTGTCACGCCTATTCCGTGGAAATACGTCAGCCATTCGTGCGAAGCGATCCTGGTTTAATTTTACGAAAACTGCCATTTCTAAAATGTACAAACACTACCTAACCCTTCGGTGCAAACAGGCGTGACGTTGTGTTTCCGATACCCAATATTTAAAGTTAGTTTTATTTTAATCTACTATTGTACACATTACCAGTCGTAATTATAAAATTCTTAGATCCGAAAAATATTTTTGAATTGTTTTGGAATAAATGATTTGAGTTAGAGTTGAGTTTGAAAAAATCATTATTAAAAGATAAAAGATAATGTATTTGTCAAACATGTGTTTCCATACAAATCGAGCACGCAATATCTTAAATATAGATAAAAAGTTCGTATATGTTTTGCCTGACGAGACGTAATTTTTTTTTATAAACATAAAACAAATCGGAGCGATAACATTTCTACAATCGCTATCGCTTTCGCTAATGTTTCCATCATACGAATCGGAAACTAGCGATAACGCTTGTCAAAAAGTGCCACTTGGCTGCGCATCTCCATGTAAGTAATCGATCGATGCTATCGATTCGTTTCACAGAATCGAATGATGTTAACTTTGTCTACCTAATTTCTATTCGTTGACCTATGATCACTTGACATTTCGATAGGTTATGTCAACCGCATAAATTTTTTGGCTTTTCTACTGGCGTCATCGCTAATCGAATGTAACTTTGTCTAGGCCCTCAGGTCTGACCTATACTATTTATATTGTATTGATAGAGTAGTAACTCAGTAGCTGCGACAACATAATGTGGCAACCCTGGACTGGCCCGCGTAGTCCCCGGATTTAAATTCAATTGAGCACGCGAGTGATATGCCCTAACGAAGGGCTTCACAATTTTTTCCCGAAAATCTGGTGACAGACATTGAACTATCAATGCATCTTCGTCCAACCTGGGACCTTAACCCAAGGAGACATTGATAACCTCATTTGGAGTACGAATAATCGTTGCAAATGCATTATTAACATCCGAAGTGCTTTTACAGATTATTAATGTTTATTTTGTAATCAATATACTGTTTCATTTAATTTGATTTATTTATTTAATTACCAAAAACAGAAGTACGTTTTTCTGTACAATGTTAACTTTTTTTATTAGCATAGTTGCAAAATAGTGCCAGGACAGTTACAACACAGCGCAGGAGTTTAAGCCTCATATTCATAGGAAATAAAGTTGAGAAACAGCTGCGCAACATTATTTCCCACAACGTTAAATGTCGCACATCTTTTGCTTACGAAACATTAGCATGTTGCCATCAACACTGCAACATTCCATGTTGCTTTAAACATGTGGTACTCTGTTTGGTTGGACGGATGGAGGGATGTAATGATATTATTGACAAAGTGTTCGCTTGCCTGAGTTTGTACCTACATTGAATTTTTTATTAAAGAGATTTTACGATATCTACATAACACATTATTTGAAAATAGGCCCTGAAGATGGGACTTTACGACTGATCATATAAAGCTCAGGCCAAACAGAGGCGAAAACCGCACGGGATGCGGGACAAAATTCACTCGCGCCGATAGTGTCAACTAAATGCAAACGGGCGCGAATAGTCACGCGACTACTTACCATGTGTGTAAAGTAAAATCTAGCCTTTTTCAAAGGCATACTATACCAACGACTAAGAATAGTTGCTCGCTGTGAATAACTCCAGACAATATTCGTGTTAATTCCTTATTGTCATTGTTGGTTTGTTTATTGTTTTTTGTTATTTTTTTTTATTTATAGTTACTTCAAATTGTGAAAAGTATCGTGTAGGTATGGAAAGCAGTCAAAAAAGTAAGTGCTCTCGAAAATGTTACATAACAATTTTTTTTTTTTCAATCTGCCTACGGGCGCAGGAGTTGATTTTATCTGCGGAGGGAAGTGAAAATGTTGTTTAATATGGATAGTAGTGAAAATGAGACAAATGGGTGAATTTGTAAAAACAGATTTGTATCGCATGTTTTTAATATTTGCTTGTTTTTCCAAACAAATTGCTTTGTTTTACATTTTTTTTGTATTTTCACTTAATTTACAAAGTTGATAATAAATAGTTATTCATTAAATTTAAATATACTACGGTTTATCACAGACGGTATACGTAAATAAATTATTTTATGATAAGTTAAAAGGGCTGGAATATGCCCAAGATACTTTACAATTTACCACTGTGCAAACGTAACGTTACGCCTATATTCCACAAAAAGGTAGGCAAAAGTGCAGAGTACAAGTAACAGCTGTTCACAAATTATGTTTCTACGTGGTGAGAACATTTCCAGGAACCGGCCACAAATTCAGACTCTGGTGTTCTACTGAGAAAATCTAATCCATGAACAGCAAAAATTATGTAAAGTATGCCTTACACGCGTATCTATGTATGTGGGTTGCTTTACGAAGCAAAGCATGCTTGCTTTCTGTGGGAAGCATCCTGTAACGGCTGGATGGATTTTAATACGTTCACAAGCCCCATACAAAAATATTAATCGACCCGTGAAGACCAACTTAGATAATGTCGAATTCGTATTTTAAAATATTTTAGTACAAGATATAAAAGGTATTATTCCCGAAAGAAATTGTACATCCTCTCATTCTCATAAGTCCAATATATTACATAAACTTACTCATAAGACTAGGCCTGTAAACGTTGTTCGAAGTTGTATGAACCCTTGACCCACGTGGGGGCCACGGACTTACCATCAAATTTTGTAGTGACCCCACATTGGAGGCACTGGGCTGTTAACGTGTTAATAGGTCGTGCGATGGTAGCACCAAATCACATATTGAACTAAAATAACAGCCAGCAAATTAAACAGACTGCTTGAAATGTGATCTTGTTTTGAACTTTTATTCGTTAGAAAATACGGCATCAGTTCCGGACGTGGCGTCATCAGGGACTGCGGCGTCAGTTCCGGACGTGGCGTTGTTAGGGAGTGCGGCATCAGTTTCGGATGTAGCGTCGTCAGGGACTGCGACGTCAGTTCCGAACGTGGCGTTGTTAGGGAATGCGGCATCAGTTCCAGACGCGGCGTCGGTTTTGGACGCGGCGTCGTTAGAGAGTGCGGCGTCTGTCCCGACTGTGACGTCGGTCCAGGACGTGGCGTCGTTTGAGAGTGCGGTGTCGCGCCTTCGTCTTCTGGCGAGGCCGTAATCTCGTAAACGGAATCTTCTTTTAATTCATTATGTCTGGAAATAACCAAAAAAATATTATAAACTTTGGTCGTTAAATTAAGATTTTTTGTCACATAATTTTTCTTGAAATTATTTCACCTGACTCTGTCTTATAAAAATAGTATCACTTGTGGGGCACAAATAAAAACTCTCAAAACAATATTCTTCGGGCTTAGAAATAATTGAGTAGGTATGATCTGCGGATTATTTGAGGTATTGGGAATAATCTTTGCCCAGCAGTGGGACAGCAATGGATGGAGAAATTACAGGATAGATACTTAAAAACAAAACTTACTTCTCATGCGTCAGGCACATACCCAAAATCCACCGCATTCCTAGAGCACAGCTGTTATGTCCATTAATTGCTTCTCGCTTGGTTCTTTTTACACTTGCATCAACTGTTACACTGTCTAACCTTTTCACTTGTTCAATATCTTTGGCACGACTTAGAATTGTATCAGGATGAAACACAACACTTCTATCAGTTAGCTCAACATCTGCCACATTGTCTTGTGATTGCACTGATTTGATATCTTTTAAAACAGGAAACGATAATGCTGCACGAAGAAGCAGAGTTAAGAGCAACACGAAAAAAGTTGTAGTCGCCATTTTAAGAGGCAAGGACGTTTGCGCAGGTCTGTTGACTAGCAAACAATGAGATAATGCACGGTGCGAAACAGCGCTCACTAGCTCGCTGATGAAATTGTTAGAAACTAAGATTTGATTTAAGCGCCTATCGTGGGTCTCACATCTACAATAATGTAACGTTGTAACGTTCCGTTCTTAAAATTAATTATAAATGAAATAGATTTACGATTAAAACCATTAAAATATGTTTCTTTTAAGCATTTATTTACTTTTAATAAAAACCAAATTGCCAACGTCTATGTTCAACGCAATGCGCGTGACCTTGGGATCGCAACATGCGATCGTGTTCGGATAGCGGTCCCCTGTTCCCTCTCCCCTTCACCGCCCCGGCAGACCTGGCAGGCTCGGCCGTCAATTGTGCGCGCCGAGTCGTCAGACCATCATATGCTGGCTTCATCGATGTTTTCTTTCTTTACGTAAACGTAAACACGATAGCTGCACCCAAATCTTGGTTTGAAGTGCTCACGGAATACTGTGCAAGTATAGTTCACGCCTTATGGCAATATAATTTCCTTGATCATTTGAGGGCAAGGGATGATTCAATATGATAACACAATAAAAGTATTGCACAACGTTATTGTGAAGGAAGAGGTTTACGTGGTCTGTATCAAAATAAAACCACATACCTTTGTCAACATAAAAGTATATTTATAGAACAATCTGAGAAAAGGAGGTAGGTCAGTCTATGGTCACAAGTTTCCCTAACTTCCCTAGGGAGAGGCAATCACTGCGCCCTCGCGCCCCTAGTCGCCGCAGGAGGAGATACCTTGGGCGTCGAGAGTCGATTGCCGACTCCCGGCCACCGAAGGCGCGGGCGTCCGGTAAGGACCAGGCCCGGGTCGACGGCGCGTCGTGTTCCACGCGCGCCTCAAAAAGATGTCAGCACAATTGACGGGGTCCGATAGGGCCGATGCCTGCCTGGGTCGTGGATTGTTCGAAAGAGTAACCGGGGCCCTGGCGTACAGGCAACTGAAGGAACACGGGTGGGTTTTAGTCATTAAGAGTCTGACACCCAAAAAAAATTCGCGTCGCTCATTCTCAGCGGCGCGTCTTTCATACGTGTGCCCTCCGAAACAGCCACGGTGGTCGCCGTTTGTTTTTTTTAATACGATGATTCCATTAAACTCAGTTTAAACCCCATATTGGGTAAGTGTTGAACAATGTCGCTTTTATATTTGTGTACCTACTTATCTAGGTCATCATCCTATGGCGTGTGCCTTTTTGCTCATAACCTCTTTTGTTATAAATTTGTATGCCTTTCGCTTAAATATTTGCCTAACAATCTATTTATCTATAATGCTGTGCATTTTATGGAATGTTCCATACTTTGAAAAAATGTGCATATCACAAAGTCATCATGTGCTTCTCACCTATATTTGTAAACTCCGTATTGATTGTGACAACCACACATCACCTTCATTAGCGCATAGTACATCTCGCTTTGCTTATGCCTTGGTGTCACAATCAGCGGAGATGACCCATTGGCCATCTTGTGAGACGCTGGACATTAATTCCAGGGTCCAAAGTTCTGGCTACCAACTGCAACTTCATCCGGACTTATCGGAGGAATCCGGGCGCGAAGCGCCGGGCCACCATCTTCCGGCGTACCTGCGCAGGAACGTGCTCCGCGCCGGGTACTTATTTACCCGCGTGGCATCATTGAGCACGCTCCAAGGGTCTGGCAAGACCAACTGCCGACTGTCACCTTCCCTGGCGTCTGCAGCGTGCACACCGCTGCGGGTTGCATCACACTAGGCTGAGCCAGGAGAGTACTGTGCTTCTGCCAAGGGAAGTTAGGCAAACTTGTGACCATAGACTGACCTACCTCCTTTTCTCAGGTTGTTCTATAAATATACTTTTATGTTGACAAAGGTACGTGGTTTTATTTTAATACAGACCACGTTAACCTCTTCCGTCACAATATCGTTGTGCAATACTTTTATTGTGTTATCATATTGAATCATCCCTTGCCCTCAAATGATCAATGAAATTATATTGCCATAAGGCGTGAACTATACTTGCCCAGTATTCCGTGAGCACTTCAAACCAAGGTTTGGGTGCAGCTATTGTGTTTACGTTAACGTAAAGAAAAAAAACATCGATGGTTAAAAGAATGATAAAATAAAAGGCTGAAATATACTTAAGAATATCTTTCAAAAGACTTGGAGATAAAAGAAGCAATTTTTATTTTTTTAATTGAAAGATTGGCTTTGCCAAAGTTACAAGAGTTATTAGACTTGGTCACACCATTGATTGAGAAAAAAAAACATAATATAAAGGAATCAATACCGCCTTTCAACAGCTATAAAAAAAATATACGGTATCTACCTACTGGAAATACCCTCGAAGATTTAGTATTTCACAGTGTTATTTTCCCACAATGCAGCCTTTCCTTAATATTTATATAGAATTGCGATGCCCATGCGCGTGTAGTCCTTGCCAAATCTAAAAATAAACTAAAAAGTATTACGCAAGATCCTACACAGTGCAATGAAAAACTATATTGCAATAAAAATTTTACCCGCTCAAACTTTTGTTCAATCATTGCGCAATCTTCAATGTTAACTCTAAACGGTCAAAAACATTGCGCAATTTGTAATATTGTGCAATATAATTGACTGTTAAGGCCCACGTTATAGACCAGAAAATTTCTCAGCCAACCAACAGTTGATGCCGAGAAATTGCTTTGTCAATTGGCTTGCTATCCAACTGAATTAATACTAATCTCCAACGCTCTCGGTTGATTTAGACGGAGTGCCAACTTCCCCCGATAGACAATTTGTTGTAATGTCTGGTCTATAGCTTTGTTGGACAACCGACGCCTGCGGTTGCTGTCGGAAGAAAATAGATACGTCTTTTGGCGAGCGCCAATCGGTTTGGAAACAACCTGTTGTCTTGAAAGGTTGTGAAGTCGTTAAGGACATTAATACAAAAATAGAGTTATTCATTTATTTATTTAGTATTTAAATTGATAGCAGGATTCTTCTAAGTTACATGTATCGTTGCCAAAACGTATTTCTTTAATTAGTCACTGATGCACCCATCAGTTCAGGTTCCGTAAAGCTCAGGCAAAACACAGGCGAAAACCGCACGGGATGCGGGACATAATTCGCTCGCGCCGATAGTGTCAACTAAATGCACACTGGCGCAAATAGTCACGTGACTACTTACCCTGTATCCTAAATTAAAATCTAACCTTTGTTCAAAGGCATACTATATCAACGACTAAGAATAGTTGGTCGCTGTGAATAACTCAAGACAATGTTCGTGTTATTTCTTTATTTGTTGTAGTTGGTGGTTTATTGTTTTTTTTGTTGTTTTTTTTATTTATAGTTACTTCAAATTGTGAAAAGTATCGTGTAGGTATGGAAACAAGTAAAAAAGTAAGTGCTTTCGAAAATGTTAAATTACATTTAGTGTTTTTTTTTTTAAATCTTCTTTCGTGCGCAGGACTTGTTTTTTTCTATGGAGGGAAGTGAAAATGCTGTTTAATATGGAAAATAGTGAAAATGAGACAAATGGGTGAATTTGTTAAAACAGATTTGTATTGCATGTTTTTTATATTTGTTTATTTTACCAAACAAATTGCTTTGTTTTACATTTTTTTTGTGTTTTCACTTAATTTACAAAGTTGATAATAAATACTTATTCATTAAATATAAATATACTACGGTTTATCATAGACGGTATACCTAAATACATTAATTTATAATAAGTTAAAATGGCTGGATTATACCCAAAATACTTTACAATTTAACACTGTGCAAACGTAACGTTACGCCTATATTCCACAAAAAGGTAGGCAAAAGTGCAGAGTACAAGTAACAGCTGTTCACAAATTATGTTTCTACGTGGTGAGAACATTTCCAGGAACCGGCCACAAATTCAGACTCTGGTGTTCTACTGAGAAAATCTAATCCATGAACAGCAAAAATTATGTAAAGTATGCCTTACACGCGTATCTATGTATGTGGGTTGCTTTACGAAGCAAAGCATGCTTGCTTTCTGTGGGAAGCATCCTGTAACGGCTGGATGGATTTTAATACGTTCACAAGCCCCATACAAAAATATTAATCGACCCGTGAAGACCAACTTAGATAATGTCGAATTCGTATTTTAAAATATTTTAGTACAAGATATAAAAGGTATTATTCCCGAAAGAAATTGCACATCCTCTCATCCTCATAAGTCCAATATATTACATAAACTTACTCATAAGACTAGGCCTGTAAACGTTGTTCGAAGTTGTATGAACCCTTGACCCACGTGGGGGCCACGGACTTACCATCAAATTTTGTAGTGACCCCACATTGGAGGCACTGGGCTGTTAACGTGTTAATAGGTCGTGCGATGGTAGCACCAAATCACATATTGAACTAAAATAACAGCCAGCAAATTAAACAGACTGCTTGAAATGTGATCTTGTTTTGAACTTTTATTCGTTAGAAAATACGGCATCAGTTCCGGACGTGGCGTCATCAGGGACTGCGGCGTCAGTTCCGGACGTGGCGTTGTTAGGGAGTGCGGCATCAGTTTCGGATGTAGCGTCGTCAGGGACTGCGACGTCAGTTCCGAACGTGGCGTTGTTAGGGAATGCGGCATCAGTTCCAGACGCGGCGTCGGTTTTGGACGCGGCGTCATTAGAGAGTGCGGCGTCTGTCCCGACTGTGACGTCGGTCCAGGACGCGGCGTCGTTTGAGAGTACGGTGTCGCGCCTTCGTCTTCTGGCGAGGCCGTAATCTCGTAAACGGAATCTTCTTTTAATTCATTATATCTGGAAATAACCAAAAAAATATTATAAACTTTGGTCGTTAAATTAAGATTTTTTGTCACATAATTTTTCTTGAAATTATTTCACCTGACTCTGTCTTATAAAAATAGTATCACTTGTGGGGCACAAATAAAAACTCTCCAAACAATATTCTTCGGGCTTAGAAATAATTGAGTAGGTATGATCTGCGGATTATTTGAGGTATTGGGAATAATCTTTGCCCAGCAGTGGGACAGCAATGGATGGAGAAATTACAGGATAGATACTGAAAAAACAAAACTTACTTCTCATGCGTCAGGCACATACCCAAAATCCACCGCATTCCTAGAGCACAGCTGTTATGTCCATTAATTGCTTCTCGCTTGGTTCTTTTTACACTTGCATCAACTGTTACACTGTCTAACCTTTTCACTTGTTCAATATCTTTGGCACGACTTAGAATTGTATCAGGATGAAACACAACACTTCTATCAGTTAGCTCAACATCTGCCACATTGTCTTGTGATTGCACTGATTTGATATCTTTTAAAGCAGGAAACGATAATGCTGCACGAAGAAGCAGAGTTAAGAGCAACACGAAAAAAGTTGTAGTCGCCATTTTAAGAGGCAAGGACGTCTGCGCAGGTCTGTTGACTAGCAAACAATGAGATAATGCACGGTGCGAAACAGCGCTCACTAGCTCGCTGATGAAATTGTTAGAAACTTATATCTGATTTAAGCGCCTTGCGCGGGTCTTGCATATACCATAACATTGTGCAATACTTTTATTGTGTTATCATATTGAATCATCCCTTGCTCTCAAAAGATCAATGCAATTATATTACCATAAGGCGTGAACTATACTTGCCCAGTATTCCGTGAGCACTTCAAACTAAGATTTGGGTGCAGCTATCATGTTTACGTTTACGTAAACAAAGAAAACATCGATAGTTGTAAGAGTGATAAAATAAAAGGCTGAAATACACTTAAGAATATCTTTTAAAAGACTTGGAGTTAAATGAAGCAATTTTTTTTAATTTTTATTATATGTTTGTTTTTGCCAAAGTTACAAGAGACTTAGTAACATCAGTGATGGAGAAAATAAACAAATATAAAGGAATCAATACCGCCTTTCAACAGCTATAAAAAAAAATACGGTATGTACCGACTGGAAATACCATCGAAGATTTAGTATTTCAGAGTGCTATTTTCCCACAATGCAGCAATGCCTTTCCTAAATAGTTATGTAGACTTGCGATGCCCATGCGCGTGTAGTCCTTGCCAAAGCTAAACATAAACTAAAAAGTATTACGCAAGATCCTACACAATGCAAAAAAAAAAACTATATTGCAATAAAAATTTTACTCGCTCAAACTTTTGTTCAACCATTGCGCAATCTTCAATGTTAACACTAAACGGACAAAAACATTGCGCAATTTGTGATATTGTGCAATATAATTGACTGTTAAGGGCCACGTTATAGACCAGAAAATTTCTCAGCCAACCAACAGTTGATGCCGAGAAATTTCTTTGTGAATAGGCTTGTTAACCAACTGAATTAATACTAATCTCCAATGCTCTCGGTTGATTTAGACGAACTGCCAACTCCCTCCGATAGACAATTAGTTGTAGTGTCTGGTCTATAGCTTTGTTGGATAACCGACGACTTCAGTCGCTCCTATTTTTTTTAGAAATTTTCCCAAAATTCAAAACACTAACTGCAATCGAACACCTGCGGTCGCTGTTGGAAGAAAATGGATACGACTTTTGGCGAGTGCCAATAGGTTTGGAAACAACCTGTTGTCTTGAAAGGTTGTGACGTCTTTAAAGACATTAGACAGTTGAGTGAATTTGTAAAAAAATTGTATTGAATGTTTTTAATATTTGTTTATATTTCCAAACAAATTGCTTTGTATTTTCACGTAATTTACAAAGCTGATAATAAATACTTATTCCTTAATTAGAAACATATTACGGTTTATCACATTCGGTATCCTTAAATAAATTATTACATGATAAGTTAAAAGGCCTGGAATATGCCCAAAGTACTTTACAATTTAACACCGTGCAAACTTAATGTTACGCCTATATTCCACAAAAAATTAGGCGGACGTGCATATGCAAGTAACAGCTGTTCACAAATTATGTTTGTAAGTGGTGAGAACATTGCCAGTAACCGGGCAAAAATTCAGACTCTGGTGTCCTGCTGAGAAAATCGTAACCCATTAACACTGCTCAACCTAGCGATAGAACCCAGGACTATACGCTCAACAGTTACACCAAGACCATTGAACCAACGACTCCAACGAGTCAGTCACACACAACACATTTTATACAAAATATTTAAATAACTTTGACTAGATAAAAACATACTTGTTTAAGAATCGTTTTTTTTGTAAATGTAAATTATATCTACATTTAATTAAAGCTAAAACATTGCATTTTGAGTATTTACATCACAATTTTAATAACAAAATTGCTCTCACTTTGGCTCGCATAATGGGCTTGTATGCAATTTATTGCAATAATGGAGTATATTTGATATAAAAAATATATAAATATGATTACTTAGTAGGAACAGCAAATATACAATTTTATTTAAAGCTGCTTATCTACATTCTGTTGAAACTAGTGTTTTAAACAATAATTATCTATTTATCTTAATGCAGATGCCTTCTTGATGCACTCCCAGATACACTTCTTCTCACTCTATTCTATTCTTCTTCTTCTTCATCTTGCACGTCCAGATACTCACAGTCAATTAAATAATGAAAAAAAATGTTTTGTAGTCTCGGAGTAAGAACGCTAGAAGTGTCACTCTGTTGCTTGTCTATTTGTACTAGAAAAGTCTTGAGAATGTTTTTAAGACGAGATAATAATAACTTATCTCTCTCTTTCGCTTCATTGATCTACTACTCTTCCAACATTCTTTCATACCTGAAAAGATAAGAAAAATAAAATTAGTTTCCGTAATCATTACAACTAAAACATCATGCCTGTACTCCCTAAAGAGGATAAGCAGAGGTGGTCAGTAAATTTACACGTCTATGTTAAGTTTTATGAGGGGCGACGATATTGTCTGTGGGGTAATTACTCGTACGTAACACACTAATAGTAGGTATAGCTTCCATGTGACAGTTCAACAACATTCATTGCGTTATTTATGCTGTTGAGCAGACAAATTTTTCGAACATATGATGCAATGGATTACCAATAGGCTTCAAAATGATTCAGATTGTGATAGATAGTGTGTTACGCAATTAGGGTGTAGTTTTATATCGTTAAATCTATTTCTTTAAAAATAGTTTACTTATAAACAAAGAAAAACGATATATTAGTGGACTTAAATACAATAATTGACTAGATATATTCTTGTCGTAATTGGCATAAACCGGTTATCCTTGTTTGGGTTTTCCTTACGATATGTAATTGCACGCGTTTGAAGTGATATTTGAAGTGTCTGAGATAAAAATCTGGTCATTTTTTTGTCAATGAATGAAAACAATATTTATTTACAAAATAGTTGGTTTTCTTTATACCGGTAAATTTGTTCTTTATACCGAGGCTCCTACTGGGTAACGACTTATTTTATAGTTAAGATTATAATTATTAACAAAAAAAAATACTTACAATTCAAACGGCATGCACATTCTCATGTAATAAATGTGCTCTGAGGGACACCCACTTCCACGAATCGTTTCTCGTTTGCCTCTTCTGACAGGTTTGACGCCGTCAGTTAAACTTGGCACCACTACAGCATCACTGACTAAACTTCGCACTAGTTCACTATGAACTTTAGCATTTAAAACTGTTACAGCATCAAGCTTAATGGTTCTCTTAATTACTACGGAATCAGCACTGTCTGTGTATTGCACTGATTCTGAATCATGCGCAACTGGTTTTGAAAACACTCCGCACAACAGCAGGCACAAGGAAAATGCGATTAAAACTGGAGTTGCCATGTTGTAGAGGTCTGCTCGCATCCACTGCTTGTGAGTAAGAGTGCTCGTCTGACTTCCACAGTCTGCTTATATACGATCATGTGCGCAGACGCACGTGGTGATGAGACGAGAATGTTGTAACGTTTAGTAGATCACTAAACACGTCATATTCAATCATAACCCGTTTTGTAGATAAGTCATGACGTTGGAGTTCCGTAACTGGTGTTTTAAAATAAGATTTAGGTAGTTGTGAACGTAGTAAAGTTAGTTTTGTGTAAATTA
Organism: Dryobotodes eremita; assembly: GCA_917490735.1. Classification (NCBI taxonomy): domain Eukaryota; kingdom Metazoa; phylum Arthropoda; class Insecta; order Lepidoptera; family Noctuidae; genus Dryobotodes; species Dryobotodes eremita. Next base: position 19,008,832 of record OU823254.1, read on the forward strand.
TAATTATGAAATTGTGACGCCCCTACTGCATAATTTATGCATAAATCCTTCTTAGAAAGTGATGTAACTGTGCAATATAATTGTTTTACCATACAACTTGTGCAGTTATCTTACTTTTCGATATGGAATAACCCACAAACAACATTTTTATAAATGCGTTTAATTTGCCCTAGGGGTTTTTAATGATCTCTATTTCAACATTTGCCCAACGGAAACCTGATATAATAAATATAATTAAACTTCACAAAACACAGCGCGGCAACTGTAATTTAGCTCATGGGAGGCGCGGACTGGCGAGGCCCTGAGTTTGATTCCTGCCTGTTGCAATTACGTAGTGCGTGAGTCTGTTCACGTTAATTAACCTACCAACTTGTAGCACTAGCATATTTACCTTAGTTGGAGTAATTAACAGGAATGTGACATTATTGATTTCAGCCTGATTCATCCTATTTGTGAAATTTGTGAAATTTTCATACAGGACCAGGTTTTTTTTTTCTGACCCGGGGTCGGACAGAGTTATTAGGTTTTCCTGTATGAAAATTTTTGTAAAAGCTTTTTTAGATTTTGTGTATTTGCATACAACACAAAAAGAAAATAGTTAATTAGTCACTTAAATAAGCCACACCTACAAAAATTCCCACATTCAATTATTTACATTTTTTCCTATTACTGAGCAGGGTATTACTTACTTAATCGACTTGTATACGTCACACAGTCTCTGAAGCGGAAATTCTCAATGACATAGTAACCATCCCACGCTTCAAGCCCTTGACCAGTTAGACGCCCCTATCAGGATGAATGAATTGATCATTCTGAAACCAAAGGGTCAAGGTATAACCATCAAATTTTTATCATAATATAACATCACGACTGTCTTCTCGAAGGCTTGGGCAGGTGATGGATACACCCACGTTTTGCTCGCTGTTTTAGTCTCATGTAATAGGGGGCGAGCCCAGGGTGCGTCGGATGTAGAGAAGTCCGTCTGTGTCCGTTATCCAACACTATATGTAAATATAAGCAATTAATTAAGGGGAAATTTTTATTGATTCTCTAAGCGAGTAGGTCGTAGTAACTTGGCTATTTAGTATTTTAGAACACGATAATACGAATTAATTTGAGTTCTTAAAAAAAGTATATTTATTACATTAGAGAGTCCATTCATATTTCTATGAAATCAAAATGGAAATTATTCAGGTTCCATTTAATTTATTTGGAACCCTACCTACTATACTTATATCTTCACTTGAGTAAGCTGTTGTAGGTATCCAAAACTATGATGCAACTAAGTGACCAGAAGAAGGAAGGAAGGGATCCAGGTATGGGCTGAGTCATCTTTGTACCTTATATTGGATTGTGACGTCTCATGCATAGACAACAGGTATAATCCATCGAATAGTTACGTATGCGGGTGAAAATATTGCACAAGACCGAAATTAATAGTACTTAATTTATCCATTTTATGGTTTGCATGATGCGCGAAAGACTCACAGGGCTTTTGGCCGAGAAGACGGAAATTCCAAAGCTCACATATTGGTCCGTTATGGTCGAAGTAAAAGAGAATAATTGGATCTCATCAGAATATACTGTTTTCTTTAATCTTACTGAATTGCGCAATAGTTGCCTAGTGAATAACTCACATCACACACACACACGCATCTCATCAGAATATACTGTTTTCTTTAATATTACTGAATTGCGCAATAGTTGCCTAGTGAATAACTCACATCACACACACACACGCATCTCATCAGAATATACTTTTTTCTTTAATCTTACTGAATTGCGCAATAGTTGCCTAGTGAATCACTGCCCTACGAGAACACTTCGATGCCACAAGAAAATCTTCGGCTTTGGATGCCTAATTCAGTGTCATGTAAGGTAGCGTGACGCATTTTTTTAAAACGATGTGGAAATAACAATAAGACAATAAATTAAAACACTGGCGGTACTAACGCAGAAGAGTATTTTGGAACTATCAAATAAAACCTAGCATCTATGGTAAAAAAAAAAGATGTTTTGAAAAAAACTAAATAGTAGTGATGGGCCAACTATGGGTTTAACCAAACTATGACTTATAGCTATAATGACTTAACCATTGGATATATTTGATACAATTTTCGTATGAAGTCTGGAAACGATGTTAGATATACCCGGGTTGCAGGGATATCGACGCACAATCTGTAATCATGAATTCAGAACATGATTCTGAACCGCCCTGCGTTGAAATGTTTCGTTGGTTATTTTTTTATATTGATGTTCATTTTTCATGTTGACCGGTTGGGTATTGCAGTTTTCTCTGAAACAGCAGATATTTATTTTATAACCGACGAAAAATTTCAACGCAGGGGTGTTCAGAATCATGTGCTGAATCTATGGTAGCAGTTTGCGCGTCGACGTCCCGGTCACCCTGTACACGCAGTTTGATTTATTGTTGTTTTGTTGGCTCCATCTTGTATAGCAGCGCACTGTCCCACTTCTGGCCTAAAGTCGCTCTATTCTCTCAACTTTACACCACTGTTTCTTGAATTTTGAATGGGTTTACGTGAGGTTTGCATTCCTTTAGTTATTTGCATAATACATACTTACGTAGTTAGTCACTTCTCTCGTTTCCGCCCAAACTATATCATCCATACTAATGCATCCTTCGTACTAGAATTATAAATGCGAAAGTAACTCTGTCTGTCTGTTATCACTGACGTCTTAACACGTTCACAGTCCCGATACAAATTTTTTAATCGATCCGTCAAGTTCAACTAAGATAATATCGAATTCGTATTTTAAAATTAGTACAACAGATAAAAGATATTATTTTCTCCTCTCAAAAGTCCAGTACCTACATTACATAAACTTACTCATACGTCTAGGCCTATAAACGTGGTTCGAAGCAGTATGAACCCCGTGACCCATGTGGGGGCACGGACGTGCCATCAAATTTTGTGGTGACCCCACATTGGGGGCACAGGGCTGTTAACGTATGTGTTAAAGGCTGAACGGATTTGAATGAAATTTAGCACACGGATAGACCATGAACTGAGTAGGGACATAGGATGCCTTTTATTTGGGAAGTAATTCAAGAGTGCCACCATTGTAGGTACTATCGTTAAGCCAGCAGTTGAGCTCGTTGTAAAGATTTTTGTCCAGAGACGTACAGCCATCATACCTACATATATCCAAGCATCATGGCGGAATTGCAGTTTGACTGGTGTGGTTGTAATATGGGGCACATGAGACGTTACAGCTTTGTTGAAACAGTTGCGTTTGTGCTCTTTGAGAGCACTGACGTCACTCACCGTCAGTAATCCTTACGTTACGTGCAGGCCGGTGTAAGGGAGGTGCCCTAAAAACTCTGAGCTATGCCGCAGATAGACAGACAGACGGAAGGACATGGCGAAACTATAAGGATTCCTTGTTGACTACAGAATCCTAAATAGGCTAAAGGGTAACCGTAGTGTGTTTTGCCGGTTCTTCTCCATAGGAAACGACTAATATTGGAACCATGCACGTAGCTTCTGACGTTTCATAGGCGTCCATGTTTTTGTTATGTGGGATAAAATATTATGAATTTGATTTATATTAATTTAACTACGTAACTGGGCAGTTTAAGGTAACTTTTAGCAACATTAGGGCCCATACAGAGATAGCTCAAGATTATCTTTTTATATAAACAAAAAGAGTGATCAAATACTTGATTCCCCAGGTTTTAATATCTGATAAGGGTATGTCTAGAATTGGTCTACTACAGCTCAAGACAGAGAAGAGTGAAAAGGAGAAATGTAGGCCTTTGCCCCACGTATTATTATCCTTATTATTAGCTAAGCCTATGTGTTTAGCGTATTTCTTCTACAGAAAGAAATGTAAGTAATGTGCTCCGTTTCTGTTCCTGGTTCAAATCAGAACAACAGCTTATCCGTTACAATAAATGTTTATTACAAAATGTAAAAAGAATAAATATGACTATGTTTGTACAAATGTGATAAGTCTGATTGCGTTTCTTTTATACAAATAAACCTGCTGCAAACTTGTTGTAACTTAGGTATTGTAAAACATTTGTATTCTTAAATAAAAAATAATGGAAACGTCTTCAGACATTATGCGTTTTGACAAAACTGGTTATTTTAAAGCTTTTTAAACATAAACAGATCAAAATTGAATCGTATATAAATAAAAATGAAATTCTGTTCGTTGGTAAGCGCATCGCTTGAGAACGGCAGGACCGACTTGGCAATTTTTTATTTTAAAATATTTGTAAAAGTCCGAATTAGGTTTCTATAAAAATTTGGACAGGACAACGTGTGTAGGGTCAGCTAGGCACAAATAAAAACATAATCGCTTTTTTCTAAAAAAGTTAAGCTTATTCTAACAACACGGATAATATGGGTATAATAAAGCCCATTTAGAAAGATATGTACTATAAATTATTTATAAAATGAATGCAAAGTGTGAGCTAGACATTGGATTTGAAAGAAAAACTAACTTAAACAGTAAATATGTTTGTTATTATTATTTCTATTTCCAAATAAAATAAAATAAATAACTTAATTTAAAGGTATTTCTCTTGATCACAGTAATATATAGCCATTTCTATATAAATATCACCTAACTTTATCACAGAGTCAATATCTTAAATAAATAATAATTTATATCTACTTATCTAAATACATAATTCTTAGGTATAGGGTACAACGTCAAACTGTAATTACAAATGATTAAAAGTTGATAAATAGCCAAGGAATTTAACAAACAATCAATTATAATTTGTATTGTACCCAGGTACCCACTGGTTTGAAACAAAAATATACGAGGAAAAACATTGCTTAAAATGTTCAAAGTGTCAATGAATTCTGATGCTGTTTTCAAAGCAAGCTTTCATAATCGCATCTCTTTAAATATTTAAAAACATAGATACTAAAACATCCGCTAAGTAATGTAATAGGAATGTGAATCATAAATTAAGATATGGAAAGTCCACAGTATCAAAAGTTTTTTTTACTGACTAGAACATTAAATAAACACTGGTTTCAATAAATAATACAGCTGAATAAAACCTACATAATTGCATCGGAGGTAACAACATTGTGTTAGAGGTAAACGAGTGTTCATCATTTCAGTCTTCAGTCTAGTTTTGAGATTTAGACAGAAAACAAAATGAATAAGATTATGAATTTAACTTCCGTTGTCATAATCATCGCCTTCATTTAATTGTTCATACCTGGAAAGAACAAAATATTAAAATTAATAAAATCACTCAGGTCTTTAGAATTAAGGTCAATTAGTTTTTCAAGAATTATGTAGTGCTTCTACGGATTATTTGAGGGTTGGGCTTAGAAATAATGGAGTAGGTACTTATTATCTTTGGTATTGTCAAAGTTCTTTGCAGTAGCACTGCAAAGGAAGGAGAAAAAATAATGGTAAAAAAATAAATCTTACTTCTCGCGTGTGGCGCACATATTCAAATACCAAATCATCCCTTGAGGACAGCTGTGATTGCCATTAATTAAGTCTCTCTTGGTTCTTTTCACACTGTTTCCATCGAAAGCACGATGGAAAGTTACACTGTCTAAACTTTTCACTTGATCTGTATCTTCACTACGACTTAGAACTGTATCAAGATCAGAAACAAAAGACCCTTCAGATCTCAAATCATGCGCAAGGGGCTTTGAAGAAACTGCAAGTGCGCATAGGAGGCACAGGGAAAACGTGAATACAACTGGAGTCGCCATCTTGTAGAGGTCTGCTCGCGACCACTGCTTGTAATCAAGTGTATGTTTACAGTTCAAGTTTAGGCTTTTATAGGATCGTGTGCGCGCGCAGAACATTAAAATTGCAATAATTGTGCAATATTTGCAATAATTGTGCAATATTTGCAATCATTGTGCAATATTTGCAATAATTGTGCAATATGTGCAATATTTGCAATAATTGTGCAATATTTATATTCCTATTATTGTAGTTATTGGGTCCCCCTACAGCAACTTCTTTTGATAGTAAAGTAGAATTTATTTGCATAGATTGTAGGTACATAAAATAAGATGAAATTTGGTATCAATACAATGTTTGTGGAAATCGCTTTTAAAGAGTTTTGTATTTCTACAACGACTTTCAACAGGATTGACATTAGCTTTCCGGTAGCCAAAATTAATCCAATGCATTTTCATTTAATATCGTTAGAGCTGATAGAATGTCACTTTTTCTACGCCCGCTGGATGCTCTTGATTGAAGAAGAAAGGGCCGAGTCTCGGCTATGATTGTCAAGGGTAGAATTAAAACATACTATAATATTTGTATTGTATTGTAGCATTGTTAGATTTATTTAAGGCGATGTTATTAACTGCAGAGCATGGTCTGTCCTTAGGTTATTCGTTTAGCTTTCATTAGAGTTTTTTCTTACTCAACCAATGCTTTCAGCCATATTTAATTATTAAGCATCATTACAATATATATATATATACACACGGCTACATATCGAGCTATACATTTCCAGTATAAGCTGACCTCTCATTACAATGAAAGGTCAGCTTATACCTACCGGAAATGTATAGCTTGATATGCAGCCGTGTGTACAATGAGAAGTCAGCTTATACTGGAAATGTATAGCTTGATATGTAGTCGTGCATACCATTGACATCGAGAGAATAAGAAGCATATTATTATTATCTTTCTTCTGACAGGACACACTATAGTTTGTGGTCAATTTGTTTTTTAATTTTATCAGTCTCTTAAGGAGAAATATAACAAAAACATTGTATTCATTTGTTAACAGTTTATTTAAATACTTTTTTAAAATACTACCTTCATGCAGGTTACTCATATTGTAAGGCTTAAACTTAGGAGACATTATTTCCCTATTATTAGAATACATGAAATTACAAGGAAATAACTTTGAGCAAATAACATTAATAATTTGAACTTAGACAATACAATGAAAGAAAAACATTTAAAACATAAACATTCAAAAAAATACAATTTCGAATAATATAATTCAGTAGGTACCAACTATTCCAATCAATAATATAATGTGACAATTAAAACAATTAAATGTTTTAAAAATAAGTAATTACGAAATTATTCATTTTGAAAATTATTATTTGTTACATAAGTTTCAAAAACCATACAGGCATAATAATATAAGATGTTATTTCCTATAATTAATAAGTTATGATACTGACATAGTTAAAGCTATCATAATAAGTAAAAATAAATATTATTAATACATTATATCACAGAAGACTTCTTATCTAAATAAAGGCAATGATAAAGACGATTGGTAGGTAGGTACCAACCAATCGTCTTTATAGTTGCATTTATGTACCTGGGTTGTTATTAATCATAAATTAAGTACCTAGGTAATTATTATGCTATAATGATAACTACATGTACATTTAGATAAATGCTAAAGCTACATATGAAATATTTATAAATATATACATCGTTGTGTGCAAAAAAATAATTTAAATAATAGTTTTAAATGCTACATTTTTCTTGATTTAAAATGACTAGAAACATTTTAATAATTGTGCCTTAATTTCTTAAGCCTGAACTATTAATTGGTCATACCATTACGTCACAGCTCCAATTTGTATAGTAACAAAAAGAAGATACTTAATTTATCTTTCCGCTACGTAATCGTCTGAACCTTCCGAACCGTCGCCATCCAGAAACCTGGAAATAACACAAAGTAACATTAAAAATTACCCAAATAAAATTATCTTAATTTTCATGAAAATAGATCCCGGTAAAAAGATACTATGCTGTCAGTTCTTATTATTTTGTGTGTGAGAGTACAATTTAAAACAAAGTACTTGGGGTGCAGGTAATTTAAAACATATTCTTACAATTTATTTACCAAAAAATATGAAAGCATAATTGACTATTATAATATAATAAAATTTAAATCTAATGTTTAGAATACAGGTTAAAACAAATGTAGATAAGTTTAAACGTGTTTTTACGTTTTCAATTAAACTATATTGTTTATAGGAAGTTAAAAAGGCATATTAAATTCCTTGTAAATTCTCTACTAGTCAACCAAATGTAATAATGAGATTGACAAGACTTGTAAAAGTTTTTTATACACCAAATTGTAACACATCTTATTATAACATTTGGTTGTAGTCAACCAAATGTTATAATAAGATGTGTTACAATTTGGTGTATAAAAAATAAGGGACTTACTTTTCTGGCGTTATGCACTGACTGCCATATTGAATCAACCCGTTGGAACATAACACATAAGTCGTGGTAATATATCTCTTAATCCTTTTGCCATGATCCGCTTCGACACTTTCAAAAGCTTTCAGTAAAGTTTCCGTACTAAAGCTTTGCACAAGTTTATTATCTTCTTCATGTCTGATATTTGTTTCTGAAACACGCACTGTTGTCCTTTCAGCTAGCCTACTTTCAGGCACACTGTCTGTTGATTGCACTGTTTTCACGTCTACCGAAATTGGCAACGAAAGTGATGCTTGAAGAAGCAGAGATAGGGTAATCACGAAAACAATTTTCACCGCAATTTTGAGAGGACGTGTGCGTCGGACCGCTGTCTTGCTACGAATGCGACTAACGTGCGCTTGCGACTATTATATAGGGGGATTTCTGTAGGCAGCGTCAGTATGCGTCAGAGGAACATAGAGTGTATAGCATCACGGAATACGTCACTCAAGTTAACACCATTGAATTATTAGTTTTAATTCAGGAAAATAAAAAGACTTAAATTTGTTAATTATCAAATATAGTTGTATCATTTCATGTGGATCAGTAAGCTCTGTATTCTAGCTTAGTTTGATTAAGTGAAATCAAATAAATTGCAATTATATTTGTGTGTGGTGTAACATGAACAAATAATGTTATCGTGGGGAAAACCCGGACTAAATTAAAGAATGCTCAAGCAACTAAATGTATTTTCTTTCTTTCTATTTCTTTCTTTCAACGAATAAGTAAAGAATAGGTTATTGATGAAAGGGAAATTGGTGTAAAACAGTCACGATACGATAGTTAAATCAAATCTACTTTACCACTTCTGAAGGTGAAAGCCCGTGGAATTTAAAATATCTTCGCAAAAAACGTCGGAAATTTTGAATTTCGCAGTCTACGTTGAAGAAATCACCTTAAGAAGGTAATGCTAAAATGTAAGTGTCACAAGTTCACAGCTTCAACTTCTCAATTCAGAGACAGAGTAGTATGTAATCAATTGTTGTGGTCGCTTACTTGTGTATCCCCTTTGCGTTGCTTTTTTTAACCATATAGGACACGATGACACACCAGGAATCTGTCAAATTAGTCATGGTCGCGGTGCTAACCTCGCTTGTACACCGAGGTATAAAACATGTTTTCTAGACACACACTTTTCAAGGCACGTGCGGGAATATCTGAACTAGCACACTAATTATGTAACACACTATCTATCACAATCTGAATCTTATTGAAGGCTATTGCTAACCCATTGCTTCATATGTTCGAAAAAAAAAATCCGCTCAACAACGTAAATAACGTAATGAATGTTGTTGAACTGTCAAAATGAAACTCATTCCTACTGTTAGTGTGTTACGTAATACCCCGCAGAAATACGGTGAGCAATGGATCGGTCGCGGCGGCGGACCAGCGCAGTGGCCACCAAAGACACCAGATTTGATTCCCTCAGATTTTTATCTTTAGGGTCACGTAAAAGACCTAGTGTACAAAACGGAGCTTCAAAGTGAAACCGATATAAAAAACAAAATTGAAAGTGCATTTATCAGTTTCAAAAATAATTATTACGTTTTAAGTAAATTAAATAGAAATTTGCGTAAGCATGCCCGTCTTTGTTTTTTTTTTTTTTGGTTGGGAAGTCATAAAATGACCTCTCCCGCTCTGGGCGGAGCGGAAGGGCGTGTCAGACTCTTACTGACTAAAATCCACCAGTGTTCCTTCAGTTGCCTGTGCGCCAAGGCCACGGTAACTCTTTCGAACAATCCGCGACCCCGGCAGGCATCGGTCCTATCGGACCCCATCAATGGTGTCGCCCGTCTGAGCATAAGACAAAGAGGGGGACATTTCGAACAATTATTACGATATTTTGGAATAGGGAGTGATTACTAAGACATTGTCAATAGTGATTAGGTCAAATATTGTAATTATTGATAAATAACATTTTTAAAAACGCATGATGGTTCATTGTAGAAAGTTATTATTTGTACCTACAGCCTACTGTGGTTAAGTAACGTGATGTATAACACTTTTCATCCACTTTGAATTTTAAGTGGTTGGCATAAGGTGCAACAAATCGCATTGACTACATTTTATCACTTACGGCTGCATTTACGAATAAAGTACACAATATCTACCTACACTTGACTATTACAATAGTCCAAAGCCCGCAAGTGTGATGGAAAATGTTATCACCAGTTAATTACAATACTCGTACAATTGCCGCCGTACGGTTAGGTACCTACTGCCAAATTATTTATCAATGAGCGCAAGACGAAGCAGGAGGTGTGGGCAGTGCGGGGGCGGGCGCCTCGTGGTGAGCATGTTTTTTTACGGACAACCGGATAATTTAACCTTTATTTTTTTATTTATACTCATGTGATTTTTCTTAATACAGTTTTAAAATGTTGTACATAGATTCTTTATATAAAAATACTAGACACGTGTTTCGGGTTTCGGATATACTAAAACTAATGTTGTATATGGTTATAAATGGTACACGTAAAATGCCATGCTGTTTTTTAGCCTAAACAACTGGTACACATCGGTTTTTGGTATTAAGGTATGACAGCCGTTATATTATATCCAATGGTTTGGCCTAAAGTGGTAGGTTGCTGCTTATTTGGGCTTGCATTCATGAGTTACCAATATTTCGTGTAAACGAACCTAACTATCCGGAAAGTATAAGTGTTCTCTAGGTGGTTAGCTAGGCCCGGTTGGTGTGGTTTTAACCAAAGTTAATCTATTTGATAGTGAAAATTCCAATCAAATCAAAATATTTTATTTCACATAAACCTACATGGGCACTTATGAAACGTCAGAAGCTAGGTGCACGGTTTATTTATTTATTTATTTTATTATTTATGTACACACAGTAAAATAGATACAGATACGGCATATTAGTATTAAGTACAAAGGTACTGCTTATTTCTTAAGAAATTTCTTCCAGCAGACCTGCGAAAGGAGAAATGAAAAAGAAATGTAGACAATAGTGTGTGAGAACAAGAAGAGAAGAATTTGATTTGTGACGTCTTAAACTAGAATATTAAATATACTTACATATAATGCAAAATAAAAATAACATATACTCAAATAAATACATAATGCTAAAAAAATAAACTTATATATATAAATATATAAAATTCTCACAGTTAAAAGGAAAGGTAATGCTCTTTTACTCGGTATTTGAAATGAGAAATAGATTTTAAATCTCGAATGCTAGGCGGAAGTGAGCTCCACAATCTTACAGCATGAACAGAGAAGGAATAAGAATAGTAGCTGGTTTTATGAGGATGGGATTTAAGAAGGGATCTAAGATGTGATCTACACGGTGCGTCGCGAGGGCGTGCGTAAGAAAAACGCTCACGCAGATAGGAAGGATAAGATGGGTTGTGTAAGATGTTGAAGAGGAGACATAAAATCCGAGTGTTCCTGCGTAAGCGGATCGGGAGCCACTTGAGTTCCTTGCGAAGGTGACAAACATGGTCATATTTTTGCAGACCGAAAACAAAGCGAATGCACAAGTTTTGCAAGTGCTCAAGCTTGTTTAATAGCTCCTCAGTAGCATCCAAGTAGCAGGCGTCGGCATAATCTATAATCGGCTGAATAAGTGTCTGTGCCAAAGAAATTTTAGTCTTCAAGGGCAGTAGACTTTGAAGGCATTTCAGCGAATGAAATGAAAAATGTACCTTTCGACTGACCTCATTGACCTGAGCACGCCACGAAAGATTGGAGTCGATAATTACACCCAAGTCTTTGGCTGTTTCGGTATAGTCAATTTGAACACCACCGAGATATAAAGGCATCAGAGATGCAACATCAGCCGCATTGCGAACGAATCTGCTGCCTATGATCATGGCCTGGGATTTAGAAGGGTTAACTTGCAAACCAAAAGACTGCGCCCAAGCGCTGATACAGGCCAGGTCATGATTCATAGCAGCAATTGCAGAACCCGCGTCGGCTACAGTAAAATGTCGGTATAGCTGCAAGTCATCTGCGTAGAGATGGAAACTAGAAGAAATTACTCTGGTAACAAAGTTTATGAAAATTGAAAAAAGGAGAGGAAAGAGAACGCTACCCTGAGGAACGCCCTCCGTGAGGCTACACCAATCAGAGAAAGACTCCTCAAGGTGAACACACTGAGAGCGGCCCCGAAGATAAGAATTGAACCAGGCTAGGGCGGAAGAAGAGAAATTGATAGTTCCAATTGGTCGTTTCCTATGGAGAAGAGCCGGCAAGAGACTCCACGGTTACTCTTTTAAAAATAATTGGCTTTTACAACGTTTTCAAATTACAGTGTTAATAGGTATAGGAGGACAGTGTAGGCCTGTCAACTAGTACCAGATACATAGCAAAATAAAAAATGTTCTATAAATCCACAGTCCACAAGTTAGGTCTACAACGTTCTTACATTCACAAAATATAGAAGAATCTATATAAAAAATAAATCCTACTAATGTTATAAATGTAACAATTTGTGAGGATGGATGGATGTTTGTAACTTTTTTACGCAAAAATTACGGAACGGATTTGGATAGAATTTGGACACAGATATAACCTGGACTAACAAGTAGGATATTTTTTATCCTGGTAGTACGTTCCCGTGGGATAACTTCTGATATCCAAGCGGGCGAAGCCGCTGGCAAAACCTAGTAAAATAATAAAAATAAAATCCTATTTAAAAAAGCCAATTTAAAATAAAAGCCTATTTAGTCCCGCACAGAGCGGGAGAAGTTATTTGATAATTTCCCACCCAAAAAATATTAGCCCCCGATAATAGCATCATTACAACATAGGTACACACGGCTACATATCAAGCTATACTTTTCCAGTATAAGCTGACCTCTCATTGTACGGAAATGTATAGTTTGATATGCAGTCGTGTGTACAATGAGAAGTCAGCTTACACTGGAAATGTATAGCTTGATATGTAGTCGTGCGCACCGTTGACATGGCTAAAAGAAGAAGCATAATATTATTATCTTCCTTCCGACAGGACACAATATAGATTGGGGTCAATTTGTTTTGTAATTTTATCAGTCTCTTAAGGAGAAATATAACAAAAACTTTGTATTCTTTTGTTAACAGTTTATTTAAATACTTTTTCAAAATAATACCTTCATGCAGGTTATTTATATTGTAAGGCTTAAACTTAAAAGACATTATTTTCCTTTTCTTAGAATACAAGAAAATAAAAAGAAAATAACTTTGAGCAAATAAAATGAATAATTTGAACTTAGACAATAGAATGAAAGAAAAACATTTAAAACATAAACATTAAAAAAAAAGTTTTGAATAACATAATTCAGTAGGTACCAGCTATTCCAATCAATAATATAATGTGACAGTTAAAACAATTAAATATTTTAAAAAGAAGTAATTACGAAATTATTTATTTATTTATTTATTTATTAAAACTTTATGCACAAGTAAAAAAAAATACTGTACAAAGGCGGACTTAATGCCTGAGGCATTATTCGTTTTGAAAATGATTATATGTTACATATGTTTCACAAAAACATACAGGCATAACAATATAAGATGGTATTTCCTATAATTAAAAAGTTATGATACTGACATAGTTAAAGCTGTATTAACACTAACACTTATAAATAGTAACACATAATAAGTAAAATTAAATATTATTAATACCTTATATCACAGAAGACTTCTTATCTAAATAAAGGCAATGATAAAGACGATTGGTAGGTAGGTACCAACCAATCATCTTTATAGTTGCATTTATTTACCTGGGTTGTTATTAATCATAACAACTATAAATTATTAAGTACCTAGGTACGTATTATGCTATAATGATAACTAGATGTACATTTAGATAAATGCTAAAGCTACATATGAAATATTTATAAATATTATACATCGTTGTGTGCAAACAATTAATTTAAAAAATAGTTTCAAAACAAGAAAAATGTAGATTTTCGTGATTTAAAATGACTAGAAACATTTTAATAATTGCGCCTTAATTTCTTAAGCCTGAACTATTAATTGGTCATACCATTACGTCTGAGGTCCAATTTGAATAGTAACAAAAAGAAAATTATTAATTTAACGTTCCGCTACGTAATCGTCTGAACCTTCCGAACCGTCGCCATCCAGAAACCTGGAAATAACACAAAGTAATATTAAAAATTACTCAAATAAAATAATCTTAATTTTCATGAAAATAGATGCCGGTAAAAAGATACTATGCTGTCAGTACTTATTATTTTGTGTGTGAGAGTACAATTTAAAACAAAGTACTTGGGGTGTAGGTAATTTAAAACAAAGTACTTGGGGTGTACGTAATTTAAAACAAAGTACTTGGGGTGTAGGTAATTTAAAACGTACTCTTACAATTTATTTAACAAAAAATATGAAAGCATAATTTACTATTATAATATAATAAAATTTAAATCGAATGTTTAGAACACAGGTTAAAACAAATGTAGGTAAGTTTAAACGTGTTTTTACGTTTTCAATTAAACGATATTGTTTATAGAAAGTTAAAAAGGCATATGAAATACCTTGTAAATTCTCTACTAGTCAACCAAATGTAATAATGAGATGTGTTACAATTTGGTTATAAAAAATAAGGGACTTACTTTTCTGGCGTCATGCACTGACCGCCATATTGAATCATCCCTTTGGGACACAACACATAAGTCGTGGTAATATGTCTCTTAATCCTTTTGTCATGATCCGCTTCGACACTTTCAAAAGCTTTCAGTAAAGTTTCCGTACTAAAGCTTTGCATAAGTTTATTATCTTCTTCATGTCTGATATTTGTTTCTGAAGCACGCACTGTTGTCCTTTCAGTTAGGCTACTTTCAGGCACACTGTCTGTTGATTGCACTGTTTTCACGTCTAGCGAAACTGGCAACGAAAGTGATGCTTGAAGAAGCAGAGATAGGGTAATCACGAAAACAATTTTGACCGCCATTTTGAGAGAACGTGTGCTTCGGACCGCTGTCTAGCTACGAATGTGAGTAACGTGCGCTTGCGACTATTATATAGGGGTTTTCTGTAGGTAGCGTCAGTATGCGTCAGAGAAATATAGAGTGTCTAGCGTCACGGAATACGTCACTCAAGTTAACACCATTGAATTATTAGTTTTAATTCAGGAAAATTAAAATACTTAAATTAGTTAAATATCAAATATAATTTTATCAATTCATGTAGATCAGTAAGCTTTGTATTCTACCTTAGTTTGCTTATGAGAAAGTAAATAATTTGCAATTATATTTTTGTCTAGTGTATCGTGAACAAAACATGTCATCGCGGGGAAAACCCGGACTCAATTAAATAATCCTCAAAAAGTTGCTTTCTGAGCATTCTTTAATTGAGTATAGTATAGTATCATTATATGAATTTTCTTTCTGTCCTTTTTTATTCTTTCTTTCAACTAATAAGTAAAGAATAGGTTATTGAAGAAAGGGAAATTGGGGCAAAACAGTGACGATACTATAGTAAAAATAGGGTCTTTTACCCAGTTTCAGGTGTGAGAATTTGAAGTTTAGAACTTGTCAAATTCTACTTTAGCACTACTAAAGGTGACAGCCCGTGAAATTGAAAATATCTTTGCAAAAACGTAAAAAATCATCTTAAGTAAGTAATGCTAAAATGTAGTGTAACGAGTTCTCAAATTCAACTTCTCAATTCAGAAACCGGGTAGTATGTAGTCAATTGTTGTGGTCGCTCTTTGCGTTACTTTTTTTTAATCATATAGGAAACGATGACACATCAGGAATCTGTCAAATTAGTCATGGTCGCGGTGCTAACCTCGCGTGTACACCAAGGTATAAAACATGTTTTCTACATGTTGTGTCTACTGTTTTAGTGTATCGTTGACACCTTATTTATGTTGAAGAAACTAGTTATATGTATAGAAAACTTGTCAAAAAGGCGAACAAAATAGTTGGCAGAACATGATGTCTGCAACAACGTCATTACATATTGTATAAAGTCTTTTATAAGACTTGTTGGTAACAAGTATCACAGCTTATACGGAACACATTTTTAACCAGTGCTCAAACAGTAACCATGAATTCAGCACATAATTCTAGACCATCTAGCACAGAAATTTCTCGTCGGTTATCAAAAAAAAATCTGCTGTGTCATAGAAAATTGCAATACCTACGCGGTCAAAATGTATGAAACAACTAATAAAAAAAATTGTACCTGACGAAAAATTTCTACGCTAGGGGATAAAGAATAGGGCACGCCACAATTGCGGCGGTAAGTCCCCTCTTTGAGGAGTGGCTTGAGAGGCGCCACGGCCTCCTCAACTTCCGCCTGACGCAGGGGCTCACCGGACATGGCTGTTTCGGGAGGTTCTTGTTTCGGATAAGGCGGGAGGAAACGCCCGGGTGTTATCATTGTGTGGATCGACCGGAGGACACGGTGGAGCATACGGTGGAGGTCTGCCCGGCTTGGGCGGAGCACCGCCGTGTCCTCGTGCCGGCGATCGGCGGCGGCGACCTGTCGCGTCCGGCCCTGGTTCAGGCCATGGTACGGAGTGAGAGGGAATGGGAAACCGTCACCTCCTTCTGCGAAGCAGTAATGCTTGCGAAGGAGGAGGCGGAGCGGCAGAGGGAGAGGCAATCGTTGCGCCCTCACACCCCTAGTCGCCGCAGGAGGAGGCATCCTGGGCGTCGGGAGTGGATTGCCGACTCCCGGCCACCGTAGGCGCGGGCTTGCGGACGGCGAGCAATGGGCAGCTCGCCGTCCGGTAAGGACCAGGCCTGGGTCGACGGCGCGTCGTGTTCCACGCGCGCCTCAAAGAAATGTCAGCACAATTGACGGGGACCGATAGGGCCGATGCCTGCCGGGGTCGCGGATTGTTCGAAAGAGTTACCGTGGCCCTGGCGCACAGGCAACTGAACAACTGAAGGAACACGGGTGGGTTTTAGTCAGTAAGAGTTTGACACACCCTTCCGCTCCGCCCAGAGCGGGAGAGGTCATTTGATGACTCACCAAAAAAAAAAAAAGGGGGGGTACAGAATCATATGCTGAATTCATGGCTACAGTTTGCGCACTGGTTAAAAACTTATCCTGTATATAGTCATATACCTATGGCACACGTCAAATTCCTCGGTGTTGTTTAGCTTAAACACCAGCATCCTAATTACGTAACACACTATCTATCACAATCTGAATCATTTTGAAGCCTATTGCTAATCCATTGCTTCTTAAGTTCGAAAAATTTGTCTACTCAACAACGTAAATAACGCAATGAATGTTGTTGAACTGTCAAAATGAAACCCATTCCTACTGTTAGATTGTTACGTAATTACCCTGCGGATACACATCGTTTTGTGGTATTAAAGAATGACAGCGGTTTTAATTATATCTGTTACCGGCCGAACCCGATTTTAGGATGAACTAGTTTCGCCTAGGCCAAACCAGTTCTCTCTACACACGATAGGACGAACCAGTATCGCCTAGGCCAAACTCGTTCATCCTGTTACCGATTGGATAAACCAGTTTAGCCTAGGTCGAATCGGTTTATCCTAGTTAGAATATATCCTATATTGAAATGGGTGTGTAATGTTTGGTATAATAACAAATGCACTAATTTTACTTGAAATAATGTTCATATAATATAATTTTCATATGCTATAATATCAAGTAACCTAAACTCAATTACCTCAATTATTATATAACTTAATTAAGTTCAAAATAATAATAATAATAACTAATCTAAACTAACATATTTCATTTAAATAGTCATTAATATGATATTATCATTTCGCAACTAAAAATTCGTGTGTTTTGGTTTTAAATAGATCTATATCTTTAATTTCCATGATGTGTTTGAGTGCCATACCTAAAAGATTTTTATAGAAAATAGCTTTTTTATGTGATGTTGCGTATATTTTATTTTTGTGTCGTAAACTCTTTGGTTGGTTACATAGGTGCATATTTGCCTTAACATAGCTTGCTACATCGCGCGTCGTAAATGTAAAGACAGGGGAGTGTCAGTAGCTGAAGCTTTCGGAAATGCGGCTCACAAATGTCTGTGCTTTGAATGCCACATATTGCCCTTATACATTGATTTTGTGTTTTCCATTTCTCTATCAGTCGAGTTCCCCCAAAACATTAGTCCGTATCGCAATGTTAATGACACATATCCGTGGTACACCATTAATGATGTTGGCCGATTTGAGATTTTCCTTAAGTTATAAAGGGCATAGGAACATTGGCTAAGTTTTTTGCATACATTTTCAATATGTGTTTTCCAGTTCTTCTTGTTATCCGTCCAGATACTTAAGAATTTAGGATAATCAGTCTCGCCAATACTTTTGTCATGATATCTTATATATCTAGTTTTTAAGCTATTGCATAGCTTTTATCGCGGGCTTTGAGCACGGCGACCGAATCAAGAAATTCCGTAACGAAAATAAAACCTAACACCCCCCACTCCGCCTACCATGTAGCTCGGCCGAGCGTTCGCTTAAAGTGTATGTATAAATATGGTACGACTGTACTTGAATTAATATCAAAGAAAAATAAATACTGCATAAATAAAAAATAAATAAATAATTATAATTTCATAAGTTGATAAAAAATGCTATGCAATAGCTTTACCGCGGCAGTCCCCGAGTGCCACACGTGTTTTTTTTTATTGTGTGTTCTTTGTTCAAATGAAATGTACGTTGTTTTTTCTAGATCGATTTTAAGGTTATTTTCGGTACGCCAGGTTATTATGTCATTTTCGAAAGTCTCATTATTTTTGCTTCTGAGTAATATTGTGCCTGGAATGAACATAGCTATTCGAGAAGTATAAGTGTTCTCTAGGTGTTTAGCTAAGCCCGGTTTGTGTCGTTTTTACGAGTAACCAAAGTTAGTATATTTGATAGTGAAAATTGTTTCAATATCTTGTTCTTTAAAACTTGTTGGTGATATTTGTTTTTACAATTTCTTTGTAGACCTTTGTTTCCTGTCATACCGCATTGGTATTAGTAAGTATGATGATTCTTGTCAAATTGTATAAGTAGTTGTATTCATCCAAGATAGCAATATAAATATTTTCTTTATTTTGCATCATACAATACTTCTGGGAATCAATCGTATGGAACTGTAAAAGTATTATGAAATTGCGTAATTGCGTTGCTCAACTATTGCGTTTCTCTGTTTTAAGTACATTGTTTATAATAAGATGATTAATATTGAAACTTCGGTCAGTGGATCGTCTTAGGGGCGAAGTAGTAGGAGTGGCAGTATACGTTTAGGAGCACTATGACCAGTGAAGGATGTTTTTTTTTTTGAATTTTAATTTTTCGGAAAATATCTGTTTTCAGAAATCTACCAATTTTTTGCAGTATCGGGTAAGCCTTGACCATAGAAACCGTTTAGGTTCTGAAAATCATGGCCCTACACCGCAGGTAGGCGTAGTTAACAGGGAAAGCGGGCTCTTTGTTCGAGATCCCGCCATCCCCTTCGAACCTAACCTGTCCTGTCCTGACATGTTACTTAGGATGCAAGAGCAAGCGAAGCGAGCTCGGGACCTCTCTTCGCTTACTTTTGCATCCTAACTTCTGAAATGATCCCTTCGATTTCATTTTTACGACAAACAGCTGGTCGTAGACAAAAAATATCAAGTCGGTTTTAGCCTAATATTTAGGTGTTCTTTATGATAGAATCAGGAAACTAACGATTTCCGAAAACAACATTTTTTGTTTGAAAATCTGTCCATTTTCCTCAGTAAGGTAAAAAAGTATTCGAAGGCCTATTTCTCGGAAACGGTGCATCGTAGGACCATGCTTCTTAAAAGATAAATGGTTTCTATAGATAAGGTTAACTCGATACTGCAATAAAAAGGTAAATTAAAAAAAAAAAAAAAGAAATACGAATACTTTTTTAAGTCTTCGTTCCATAGCGCCCCTTAGGCTACACTCCAACCGAAACTTCAATTCAATTATAAAGCATCAGCAGCAAATGTATCGGACGGCTGATTATTTTTTGGGACTAAGATGTTAAATGATAAATGATAATTGATTTTATTTCTGTAAGTAGTACCAAAGAAAGGACATTTGGGTAGGCCGCAATAATTACTCAAACTGCCAGATCATAATTAAAATTAAACTAGAAAAAGAAAAAGAAAGCTTGTTGGTCTGTACCACACCCTTAAATATTACCACACCTTTTTGATACACGCTGTATTGTGCATTATGTGCATGACATAAATACGCTCACGCCTTTTTCTCATGAGGGTAAGCAGAAACTACAAAACGCCACTTGCCAAGACGCTTAGCTACATATATGTCGTGACAATAAATATCTTGGCTAGTCATCAAGATGGTACTTACCTAGCGGGCTCCGTGGGCAGTCCCCAGGGTGCAAAGAATCAGGGCGAAAAAAAAAACTTTAACATATTCTTTGGTCTTGTGACTGCTGACGCTACTGATAAGTTACCAATCACAAACTTGATAATAACGCTGGAAGTTGCGTCGTATACGAACCGCCATCACCATTGAAATACTAGTGCTGTGACATTCTGACTACTTATTGGTGATTAAATAGTATATTATTTGAATTATTGTGAATGTAAAGACTATGTAGATTGTTTTTTTTTTTTTGTTTTCTTTCTTAATTAGTTTTAATCATAGTCTGGCAGTTTGAGTAATTTATGCGGCCTACCCAAATGTCCTTTCTTTGGTATTGTTCGTCGAATCGTTGAGCTCCTTAAGTCCTGACTTCCTGAGTCGAGCTGCACGATTACTGACAAATGCGTGCACTGACTGGACAGATCCACTCAATATGTGTGGTTCTTTCTTCAAAAGACCATTTCAGATATCAATCTGCATGGTCTTCGCATGACCTGACCAAGATTATGTCTGGACTTAGAGACTGTGACCTCTGAGTTTGTTTCGGCCTTTCTTCTCAGAGTAGTCAGATAGGAAACGCCGACCTCATCTAGTTTTAAAATATGATTGACGTGTAAAAGTGTTTGTACAAACCTACTTACAGAAATAAAATAATTTATCATTTAACTCATTCCTTTTGAATACCTACAATGAGACAATGGGCCTTACTGTTACCATCATAATTATCATCTTTCTGATCATGACCCATGTTACTTGTGGTTGGTGCAACACGTTTTCTACTTCCATTCTCCCCTGTCAACCGTCACGCTATCATTCACTCCCTTCTCTTTCATTTCATTCCTCACACAATCCATAAATTTCCTCTTTGACCTTCCTCTCCCTCTTCATCCATCAAATTTTATATTATCACTCTTTTAGTCATATGCATTTACTTCCTTCTCGTCTCATGTCAATACCAGGCCAAACGATTTCCTTTCAACGATGTGCCTTAGGGTGCTGGGTTCAGTTCAGGTTATTAGGCCAAATGTTAGATACGTTTTGGGATTTCAATTAAAAAAAATCTCAGTAGTTTGTGCTGGATAAAAGTATTTTCTTTGTTTAGTCTGTATTTGCGTCCGGTTGGTAACAATCGACTTGATATTAAATATTAATTAAATATAATTTATAAAATTCAAGTCCAAATTCGGGAAATACAGGTGTGACGTTTTGTTAAATTATTTTGGGTAAAATAAAGAAAATGGTTTTAGTATAATTATATATTTTTTGTTTCAAATGTTTAATTCTCTTAAAATGGGTACGGTTAAACAGAACTAATTATATATAAGTTTTCGTAAAAAATATGTGAAATTGCTCAGACAAACTAAAACAATGGAAAAGGAAAACGATTAATTCCAATTAACAAATTACCTATACTTACAAATATCACAAAACACAAAAAGCAACACAAAAAGGTTAGAATTTAAGTTAAATATTTATGTGTTAATTATGAAGGTGATTATAAATGATATGATGATTGAAGCTGCTAATTAACACGAACACAATACATCACTATATAAAATTGTTTATCACAGAAAATCGCCTAAATAAATATTAATACAAATAAATGGTGCGGATAACGTGGTGGTGGTGGTGATAATTAATGGTAATAAAAAATTCTCGAAATGAGATTTTCTATAAAACTAATGAATTACTAACGCAGGTATCTACTTATTCTAAATGACTAGATACAATTAAATAAACGATAGTTTTAATAAAATACTTAAGCTAAGTTAATTAAAACAAATAACTATTATTTTATACAAATAACAGAAAATGTTTATTAACATTAATGAAAACTAATAACAGATTTAATATAACATAAATTATAGTTATACTTCATGATAGATCTAATGACATATACACAAATAACCATTTACGGTTCTTTAAATAGCGGTTCCAACAGTAATCAATTATATTCGTATTATAAGCTCTAAAATACCCATCAGAAAATTAAAAGCAGAAAGATGTTTTTTTTTTTGTATTTTGTCACAACACTACTACGAATGGGCAACTAGCTTAATCTTTTTGACTGACCGACCCCTTTTTTTTTTTTTTTTTTTTTGGGTGGGAAATCATCAAATGACGTCTCCCGCTCTGGGCGGAGCGGAAGGGCGTGTCAGACTCTTACTGACTAAAACCCACCCGTGTTCCTTCAGTTGCCTGTGCGCCAGGGCCACGGTAACTCTTTCGAACAATCCGCAGCCCCGGCAGGCATCGGTCCTATCGGACCCCGTCAATGGTGCTGACATCTCTTTGAGGCGCGCGTGGAACACGACGCGCCGTCGACCCGGGCCTGGTCCTTACCGGACGGCGAGCTGCCCATTGCTCGCCGTCCGCAAGCCCGCGCCTACGGTGGCCGGGAGTCGGCAATCGACTCCCGACGCCCAGGGTGTCTCCTCCTCCTGCGGCGGCTAGGGGCGCGAGGGCGCAGAGATTGCCTCTCCCTTTCGCGCTCCGCCTCCTCCTTCGCGAGCATTACTGCTTCGCAGAAGGAGGTGACGGCTTCCCATTCCCTCTCGCTCCGTACCATGGCCTGAACCAGGGCCGGACGCGAGAGGTCGCCGCCGCCGATCGCCGCCACGAGGACACGGCGGTGCTCCGCCCAAGCAGGGCAGACCTCCACCGTATGCTCCACCGTGTCCTCCGGTCGATCCACGCAATGATAACACCCGGGCGTTTCCTCCCGCCTTATCCGAAACAGGAACCTCCCGAAACAGCCATGTCCGGTGAGGACCTGCGTCAGGCGGAAGGTGAGGACGCCGTGGCGCCTCTCAAGCCACTCCTCAAAGAGGGGTCTTACCGCCGCAATTGTGGCGTGCCCTGCGCTGGGTTGCGACAGTCGCACTCTCCATGCCGCCATGAGATCCCGCCGGAGCTCTGTCCGCTGTGCCGTGATTTCTCGCGGCAGCGGAGTTACGCCCCGGCGTTTCGCCTCCTCGCGCCACTCCCAAACGTGCGCGAGGACCTTACTGACCGACCCCTTGACAATTCAAAAGTGCCTGTAATTGGTTTATTTGAAATAAATGCTTTGAGTTTGAGTTTGTATACTGTAACACCTTCATAAAGACTAGAGACAGGCTATGAAAAAACTTATCATGCTTAAAATTACTTGGGTATTCTTTTCTAAGAAAATCAGCTCAAAGCTACATTTTTGACTAAGTACTGTCAGTTCAGAAGCCCAAACGTCTTAGCAAAAGGTATCGTTTTACCCGGTAGCTGGGGTTGTAGCGGTCAGATAGGCATTCGCTCCATCTAAAATACTGGTATTTAGTTACATTCGGTGAGACTGGAAGCCGACCCCAATGTAGTTGAGAAATGCCTTTCGATTTTTTCGACTTTCGTAGACGGCGTCTTGTTTGGGTTCGCCTGTCCATCCCCTAAGGAACTGCCTTGAGGATAGTTTAACAGAAAAGAAGTTGAACTTCCTTCCTCAGTTACTTCTTTTCTTCTAACAATTTTACTAATCGTTCATACCTGTGAAACAAAACAAAAATACGTTAATTATGGTTTATTAATACACAGTTTTATTATAGATTCATCTTGTTTTTTTTCTATGTTTTTGTTCTTGTGGTACCTAATAGGTGTTATTAATTAAAACAGGTTTAACCTGGTTAGATTTTCCTTACTGGGCACACGTAATTAAACTGTTATGGTCAAGTGCCATGTTTGTAATAACAATCTTAATGAGAAAAAATTATAACATTATTATAAAAAATCATTCTCGTTTTGTTTTAATGGAAGGTGTATAAAAAATTAGGTACTTACGCTTCAAAAGTCCTGCATTTCTTCATAAACCAAAGCATTCCACCGGGACATCCATTTCCGGTAACTACTTCTCTCTTGTCTCTACTCAAGCCTTCGATAGAGTTTGTCAAACTCGGCACCAGTACACTGTCGAGGCTGTGCAAGTGTTCCAAATGATGCGCACTTTCAACTTTAGGACTTAAAACTGTATCAAGTTTGAGGATCCTTTTTAATACACTGTCAGCACTGTCTAAAGATTGCATTGATCCCGAATCATGCGCAAGGGGCTTTGAAGAAACTGCGAGTGCGCATAGGAGGCACAGGAAAAACGTGAATACAACTCGAGTCGCCATCTTGTAGAGGTCTGCTCGCGACCACTGCTTGTGATTAAGTGTATGTTTACTGTTCAAGTTAGGTTTTTATAGGATCGTGTGCGCGCGCACATGTCAGAGGATACTAGCTTAGACATTTTTGACGTCATACACTTGTGTCATACAAGAAAAGTTGTTAGTTTAAGGGAAAAATATTTTAATTAAACGATCATATTTATCCTGTTTCACAACTTTTTACTTAGGTAGGTAATCGAAAGTTGAGATCAATCTTCATACGTTTTCCAATTTTATTTTTCCTCTTATTTCGTTATTATACAATATAATGATAACATAGAACTAATCTAATGATAGAGGGTTGGAAAAGCAGTCCGTAAAAATAAGACTTTCATGAATGAATTTCGTCATCCTCATCTTAGTCGAAAGACGTCCACTGCTGGACATAGGGGTCCCCTAAGCATCGTCAAAATGACTGATTCTACGCTATTTATATCTAGTGGATTTCCGGTCTTCGGTCTACTTTGTGGAGCGAGGACGTACCGAAAAGCATAACATAGGTACATGCTCGCTACACCCAAAATATAACATCTTCTGCCACTGATCATAACATATGGAGAAAAAGGGTTGACAAATAATATTGTAATGTAATGGAGTCACGATTCTCAGCAGTGAGACAGCGATTAGGAGAATAAGGCGTACTCGCCAGACCCCAAATAGAAAAATTTAAGTATGGTAATATATATATATTTTATTTTATTTTTATATATGTAATCGTGTCAGCCACTTCTTGGGTAAAACCCCGCTAAAAATACTACGATCATTCAACGCAAAAATAACTATTAAAATATTATGAAGTATGATTAAAATATTATGCAAATGTTATATGGAATATACGTATTATGTAGATATAGAAGTTGTCACTTGATTGTTTTTTTATTGCGAATTTGGGCTCCTCTTGACCTCGATCTAGCCTGGTGAACAGAGAAAGATGAAGTCTACCATCGTAGACTTCATCACCACCACCACACACACGCATCTTCTGAGCACGCTCCGCTCGTTACATCGAACGAGCGGAGCGTGCTCAGAAGATGCCTGTTCACTCTTGTTTTGAAGGGTTAGGTGTACGTGGAAGGGAACACAGTCGCAAGCAGTGAGTCAGAAAGGTCATGATGTAACAATATTGTATTTACAATTCTATTGGATCATCATTTCTTAATAGAATTTTCACAAAAACAGCTTCATTCTATCAGCCATGTGGTTTCTTTAGGGAAATACCCAAAAACAAGTTTATAAATAATATGATCAAATAATGTCTGTTAAAACTGTTTCCATATGAAAGTGAAAGTTATCTTTAGCAGATTATTTTGATAATACTTTTGCAGTGTTTTCTGCCACTCCTTGCTCCATGTTAATAAGGGTCAGTGCAAAATGTCTACAATCTCTTCTCTTCCAAAGTCGCCTCTCAGTTGTCAATTTTCATTCAAATTATTATACCTCATACGCGGGTAAAATCCATTCATCCTTTTGATATGCCTCATGTTCCATTAGGCTGGAACTCCTTATCTGTGATCCTCTTAACATTAGTCTTTGGGAGGGTCGAGATGGACAGATAGATGGAAAGATGGACGGTGCCGCCGTGGTCAGCCCAGAAAGAGGAGGCGAGATGACCTGGACGCGTACCGCGAGGGCTGGTTCGAGGTGGTACGGGAAACAGTTCCTGGAAGGACTTGGGGGTCGCTTTTGCTCAGCAGTAGGACAGTATAGACAAACAATAACGAAAAACATTAGTCTCTATGGTTAAACCAGGATTTTCCCGTAATACGCGTATTGTAACACGTAATACGTGCAAACTACACTAACATTTACTGCATAAGCATGCTACTTGAATGCCAACGAACAATACCATAAAAGGATAATATAAAAGATATTAGTGTGACGTGACGTTGTGATGTTTTAATTGATTCTGGCATTTCCCCTGCGACTCCGTTTGCGTGAAATTCAGATATTCTCCTACAAATTTCAACACATTTCAGGGGGTGTTGGAATTTGTCCTCTCCTATAAAAAAGGAAAATTATCATGATCTTAAAATTATACTAGCTGTCGCCCGCAACTTCGTCTGCGATCCAGGAGGAAAAGTAGCCCGCCAGTCCTTATCCAGGTCATAAACTAACCAACTAATAAGTCAGTTAAAAATGGCAACAAGCGATCCGCCCGCGCTTTGCACGATGCAATCTAATGATGTGGCGATATAGAGGTAAAAAAGTCGAGATTTCTGTGTTTTATCTGATAATAAACACATATACCTTCCTGAATAATAGATAAGCGATTACGTGGTCATCACGTATCAGAATGTATCATGTAGTAGTACCCATGCTCAATAAAATAACTGATGAACACTAGTTCATTAGGCAAAGTGCATCATTTAATACAAATTAAATATAAACTATGATGTAGGTACTCGTACAAGACTTCAAAAGGAACAAAATGTATTAAATCTCTCAGAGAACGAATAAGATAGAGAAATAAACGATGACAACTCTGCTTCTGTCTTGCTTTATCTTCAATTCGTTTTAGTGAAGTATGGCCGTTTGTCGATAGATTGCGCCAAAGTAATAAATACCAGTACAGAGATCAAATCATCAAGGCCATCGAGCATTTGCCCTTGAAAGAACTAACACGAGAAGTGACAATTATTTTGATTTATTGACATAATTTCTATGAAACGAATCAACAGCGTAGAACGCGATTACTTCCAATTGGAAGTAATCGTTCGCTGATAACGCTGACGCTGTCGATTCGTGATGTTAACATTGTCTAGCTAATTTGTATTCGTTGACCTATGATCACGTGACATTTCGATTGCGTCATCGCTAATCGAATGTCACTTTGTCTAGGCCCTCTGGATAGATTATAGAATGTTCGACCATTTCCCGCAAAATCAATTACCCAAATCCGAATAGCAATGGTCTTGAGATCAGACCATAATTTGCAAAATAAATGAATGGTCGAGTTCACTGAATTAATGTTTGTAGTCAGTGTATCAGTCACGATATTTTACATCATCATGCACACTATTAAATTATTTAAATCCTTATTTGTATCTGTTTCCATTTGCACTTTCATAACAAATTTACATAAAAGTTCATGTACCCGATGTGTCATTCTAATAATTCAACTCATGATTAAACATTTGTTGATAGTGATGCAAAATAATTAGCAGCTGGTGGTCGGCCAATTATTATTGCGGGTGTGTCAAGTTATATTCCCCTCGGTTCATTTCTCACGGGACGCCCCTGAATTCAGAGCTATTTATAAATTGTGTATAAGAGACTTTTTTGTTCCCTTACTGATAGCGTGGTGGTCAGGCACGGCTACAGAACAGACTTTTATTTGTTCTGTGGTCACGGCCCACATGAAATTGGCCAATTGATGCATTCTGTCAGGATCCACCCTCTACTTAGAACTTCTCCTTATCTCATCCTGCGCTCGATTCGGTTATACACTCATCATTGTTTCATTTTACATACATACACAAAACTCATGCCTTTTTAGAGGTATATTCCCGTGGAAAACACGGTGAGTTTTGTATGAATATTGAAACAGCTCTGTAAACTCTACTGCAGAGCTGTTCCAATATTTAATTATTACTACATCTGTAATGAACATAAAAAAATACCTATGTAATTACGTTAAAATTGTTTACCTACCTAAACAGGTCTCATAATCTCTGTGCACTAAGTTCTGATGCAATTATTAAGCTATTGCATAGCTTTTATCGCGGGCTTTGAGCGCGGCGACCGAATCAAGAAATTCCGTAATGAAAATAAAACCTAACACCCCCCACTCCGCCTACCATGTAGCTCGGCCGAGCGTTCGCTTAACGTGTATGTATATGGTATGACTGTACGAAGCTTGCACGGATCGAGACGAGTTGCTCCGAAATCGGACGAATACGTAAGCAGCTGTTTATGAGAAAGTATATAGGTGTATAGGTATCTATCATATCTTTATAATGCCACACTCACCACTAAACTTACACTCACAAAAAATAAAATAAAAATATTTTATACGATATTAACTTCTCATTTATTCAATAAAAGAAAAAAAAATGTTTTCTTATCGGTCACCACGCTCAAAAAGTGTAACTTGAATTAATATCAAAGAAAAAAAAATACTGCATAAATAAAAATAAATAAATAATTATAATTGCATAAGTTGATAAAAAATGCTATGCAATAGCTTTACCGCGGCAGTCCCCGAGTGCCACACGTGTTTTTTTTCATTACTCCATTATTACACGACTGTGTATAATCCTGTATAAAGCACTTTGCGCAATCGCAGACTTAAAGTCGAAGTCAAATCATTTATTTCAAATAGCCATATTAAAGGCACTTTTGAACATCAAAATTTACATGAATATAGAATTGTTGCCGCTTCCAAAAGGTAGTTTCGATGGAGAAGAATTGGCATGAAACTCCACCGTTACTCTTTTAAAATGTTTTTACAATGCAGTCATTAATTATATAACTAATGTAAAGATGATGCGTCACATAATAACACGGTATTTGCCTTTAAAATACTACATTGTTTTGCCAACATTCGTGTTGCGGGAAACACGTTGCTAGCAACATAGAAAGTCGCAGTGTTCCTGGCAATATTCGGGGTAGAAACACTGCATGATAATGTTGCCGGCAACATTTCGATGCGAGCAACTGTTTCTCAGCTATGTTTCCAATGACCACTTTCTCACATAAAAATGTTTTACAACATTTTTACTCCAATACCTGTGATTTTGTATTGCTTATACAAAAACAGCAGTGAGCAGTTGTGGCCCAGTGGTACTACGGCCGCGACTTACGAGTTGTAGGTCGTAGGTTTGATCCCAGACAGGCGCTTTACATGAGTAAATTCTTTCATCACCACTGGTCTCAAAACGGTGAAGGAAAACATCGTGAGGAAACCGGCATGTACTAGAACCAAATATTCGAAGGCATGTGACATCTACCAATCCACACTAGGCCCGCGTGGTGGACAACGGCCCACTCCCTCTCGCAGAGAGGAGGCCTGTGTCCCAGCAGTGGGAACATTACAGGCTGATTATGTATACAAATACATACTGCAGTAAAAATGTGAAACTTTTTTGCCGTGCAATAAAGGACTTTATGGATATCACAAACATTTTGTAGTTGGCAGCAAATATTAATCCACAATTCAGAAATTAATAATTCATTCGGATTTTGATTTTGATATTCTCAGTATCAGTCTTGAGTCCGGAATAGGGTTCTCACCCCCTGTTACATGGGGCTTAAACATAACTGGCGAAATTTAGGTGTACTATAGGTAGAGTCCCGTACGGTATATCGAATTACCCTTGAACGATATAACTGTCTACAGAAAGCATGGTTCACCGACGAACGGTAATACGAGAAAACTATTAGTCGATACCATTATTTAGCGACAGCACGTTTCGCCGAATAACGCTACATAGAATGAATGGTTGGCCGATACCAAGATTTGCCGATGTCATGGTTCGCCGGAACACGCTTGAACTAAATAATCCTTTATCGATAGCCTCCTATTTCTGAATGGCGATAGTAACGATAAGGCGTAGTCGACGGAGCCCCGCTTCGCGGGGCTCCTACTTCTGGGTGGTTTGAAAAAAAATAACCACGAAGGGGATGGCGGGGTCTTTCAGACCCCGCCATCCCCTTCTAACCTAACCTGTCCGAGTCGGAGTCCTCCAAGTGCGGAACTCGCTTCGCTCTCTCTTGCATCCTAAATTCTCCTAGTGCAGTAATATTGCGTTTTGTACCGATCACGAGTGTGAGTATTATGTATGTACGCTCTGGTTAATTTGCTGTGCAGTCAGTATTTAATTTGCTGTGCAGTCAGTATTTAAATGATGGAAATAAATTGATAGGTAATTATTTGTTTTGGATAGGCGGTGTAAGAAAAGGTGTTTTCGATGCAAACTGCTATCGATAAAGGATTATTTAGTTCAAGCGTGTTCCGGCGAACCATGACATCGGCAAATCTTGGTATCGGCCAACCGTTCATTCTATGTAGCGTTATTCGGCGAAACGTGCTGTCGCTAAATAATGGTATCGACGAATAGTTTTCTCGTATTACCGTTCGTCGGTGAACCATGCTTTCTGTAGACAGTTATATCGTTCAAGGGTAATTCGATATACCGTACGGGACTGCTATAGGTACACCTCTGCCATACCCTTTCAGG
The DNA here is from genome assembly GCA_917490735.1 of Dryobotodes eremita. NCBI lineage: Eukaryota > Metazoa > Arthropoda > Insecta > Lepidoptera > Noctuidae > Dryobotodes > Dryobotodes eremita. The sequence continues at coordinate 19,039,687 of OU823254.1, forward strand.
ATTACAGGCGTGATGTTATGAGTCCCGATCCTCAACAGTGTGCCGCTCTACTTAGGAAGAGGACAAAAGACGTCACAAGTATATCGTAATCGCCATCAACTCATAATTCTGATAGTCTGAGATATAATATGGTTGCTCAGTCAAACTTCCTGTCATAGTACCTATGTCGGGAAGTATGAGTCTATTTGGTTGAATGTAAATGAAGCTGTGTACGCTGACTCAGGCGCATATATCAATTAAGGCATGAGTGAAATTGGTCTATCAATGTGTCATGTCAATAATTGCTTGTTACCCAATCATTTAAATCTTTGATAGTTTTTATCTCTTCTTTGATTCGTATTTTTTTAGTTGCTCATTGTTTATATTATAATTTCGCCCAGCATTAATTATGTGTATCTTTAATTACCCAAACCTAAGGCCTACCCAAATGTCCTGTCTTTGGTATAGTTCGTCGAATTGTTGAGCTCCGTAAGTCCTGACTTCCTGAGTCGAGCTGCACGATTACTGACAAATGCGTGCACTGACTGGGCTGGTCCACTCAATCGGTGTGGTTCTTTCCTCAAAAGACCATTTCAGATACCAATCTGCATGGTCTTCGCATGACCTGACCAAGATTATGTCTGGACTTTAAAAGAGACTGTGACCTCTGAGTTTGTTTCGGCCTTTCTTCTCAGAGTAGTTAGATAGGAAACGCCGACCTCATCTAGTTTAAAAATTATGATTGACGTGTAAAAGGGTTTGTAAAAGCCTACTTACAGAAATAAAATCATTTATCATTTACCTACCAAGCCAAGGCCCAAGGCCCTTTGGGACACGGCCCAAGTCGAAGATGATAGAAAATTACCTGTGTGTGATTTAGGAAGACGTAGGGGTAAGGGTAGCGAACTTGATAAGTTCCCTGTAGTTTTTGTTCCTTTTCTATCCAAATCTGATGACGATGAGACAAATGACAGACGAGACAAACATTGTTAAATTAAAATACCACAATGATAAGTAGATGTATAATCAGCCTATAATGTCCCCACTGCTGGAATACGGGCCTCCTCTCAGTGAGTGGGACTGGGCCGTAATCCACCACACGGGCCCAGTGCGGGTTGGTAGATGTCACATGTATTCGAAGCTTTGGTTCTAGGATATGCCAGTTTCCTCGCAATGTTTTCCTTCACCTTATTTAGAGCAGCGGAGATGAGATTATTTACACAAAGTAAAGCGCCTGCCTGGGTTCGAACCTACGACCTACATGTCGTAAGTTGGGGCCGTTACATCTGGGCCACCACTGCTACTCACTGATAAGTATATGTATGCAGATAATTTACCTGTTTATTATATGCTAATGTACTACCTCATAATTTCCCAGGCCGCAGCCGATAGATTTATTTATTGATTTAGGATCTCCAACAAAAGATGTACGGAATACATGACACATAAGAAAGGGCAACATCAGGTATTAAGCAGGTATACTCCTTCACTTATAGGAGACCACAGCATGCACAATAAAGTTAACAACTAAGATAACAAAGTTAAAATATTAATAATAGGTAACATATTGAAAAAGTTGATCAAATTTAAAGGATATACAAACAAACAAAAAAAAAAGAAGGTAAATATAACATTAAGAGATAATTCAAATTAATCTATTATACACTTCTTATATTTAGACAGAGACTCACAGATGTCTAGATTCGTAGTTTTAGCTAACGTGTTGTGTTGCCTACAAAGTCTTGGCACAACGGCGTAATGACCGAGGTTCGTTTTTGAGCCCGGGATGTAAAATAAGTTGTATGTGTTATGCCTAGGAATCCGAGTCGGAATTTTAATCTCTAATAATAGAAGTCATAAACGGTAGGTACATTATTATTATTATTACAGTCTCCCCAGGGATGTGCTTTACAGGCGTTGCACAAGGGCGTTCCGGAATTGGTATTTTAAGAGGAATCGGGACCTCCTCTATGTGCTGATGGTGATCACCGGGGTGGTTTTAGTGAGGTAAAAATCCCACACTCCCCGACCTCCATCCCCAGAGGTCGGGTGCCTTTTGAAGGTTTCCACCGAAAAAAAAAAAAAAAATTGTACGTTATTAAAAATTTCTCAGATTTGCTTGGAAATTCAAGTATTATTTTGACAAACTTCTTCAAGATAAATAAGAGATAAGTCAAAAATGTTCTAGTGGTCAAATACTTGCGAGCAGTGGCCGGTAATCTTATAATGAAAATACATCCTGGACTGTCGTGTTTAGCGGCCGAATCAATTACTATGAAAACTCACATCTATCGTGTAATTTAAAAATGGAATGAACTTTTTAATTCGACCCATGGTCTCAAAAAACAAGGTCTGGCATTCCGCGAGTGACACTTGCTTACGTCACTATCCAGTTGCCACTTTATTGCAACAAAATACGAATTATGGAAACATTATCAGTAACCATTCTGTTAAAAATATTTAAAAAGTATTTAAACTGTCGTTTCCTTTTTCTAATCAAATGAAATAATTTAATTCAAACATATCCCAACGTAATTGTTAGTTAAAACCTCATTGTTTTATCGGATTCACACAGGTAATAAAGGCGGTTGGGGAGTTATTTTTACACACTACTGGTAACACAGCGGTGATGACGTAGGCTTGTGTCACCCACGTGACCACTGTGTCTCGGAATGCTATACCTGGCGAAGTATATTATTATACCATGATTCGACCCATAGCAACCAAGGAGATAACTTATGAAAGATTTTATTTAAATCTCGAACTGGCTTAGGAAATATAGCTGTTTAAAGTGAAAAAGAAAAAATGAACATATTGGCGCGAGAAATGTTATCGTTGTTCGTCATTGATTCTGAAAATAACTAATTTACTTACTTTGAATTTCTGCTCATTATTTGAGAAAAGTACTAAACAAGAACTCACGTATGTGTGCCTCGGCCCACATTTTCACCTCCGTCCATCAATGCTGGCCGCTGTAGTAATGTACTATTTATACATAATCATTATTATGTGTTCATAATTCCATCGTACAATGCACCACACCCATAATCATGACTGGGATGATCGCGTTCGCTTGAAGTACAGAAATAACGGTATTTCCCTATAAAGGTATTACCCGATTGCTGCAAGCCAATAGTTATTTAAAGAATCTAAAATCAGTTGTCGTTTCCTTTAGATTAAAGGCGATGACGACTTATTCGTTGGTCGATTCCCAGGTCGGGCAAAGTATATGTAAATGAATGATAAATAATAAAGTGTTATGGAAAGAAAGAAAAATATTTTATTTGGGACACGCACAGGAAATACAAAGATTAAAAAATAAAAAAAAGCATTAAACTAAAAAACATTAACAACAATAAACAAGTAAAAAACCTATGCGAGGCCAAAAAGGCTCCTATCTCAGTAAAATGCTGCGATATTAAAAAAAGTAAGTAACGAAGCGCTGGTATTCTGATAGGACCCGAGCGCTGGTATTCTGATAGAGCCCGATCGCTGGTATTATTGGTAGTCCGAAGTCTGGATTTGGGTCCGATTGATGGCAAATAGGCTCGTCCCTTATTACATGGCACTCAAACCTAAGTGGCGATGGGTGTGCTATAGCTACACTTCTGCCTAACTCGTCGGGGTTAAAGATATGTTATGTGAAAGGTGACGGCAAGGTCTACCCGGAAAGAGGTGGTCAGATAACAGTAATTATGGAAAAAGAGGTTGACGACCTACACATTGATTAAGTTTACTATCGTCCATGGTGGCTGGATATATTCTGTGGCGCCTCTATGACAGAATATGGCTTAAGTGCGTCCTATAATTGCATAAACACCTATTCGATTCAAACTGGAATTCAGCAACTCTGCATAGCAATAGAACTGGGAATTTCTCTAATAAAACTGATTTAAAATTACCTAAATATTAATGTTTAATATCTTATAGAAACTAACGAAACTGTTTTATAAACTTTTAGCATTCTCAAATAAAAAATAACCGGGTTTAACGTGTTTTGCATGCGAGCCGAGTTGAGGAAAATACTAAAATATAAACATACGTAACAATTTTTGTTAATTAGCTTCTGCCCGCGACTTCGTCTGCGTGGACTTCTAAATTGAGTCCAGAGAAAAACGAAAAATGTATAAGTATTAAAACAAAAACAATCGGATAAAAAAATTCACCCGTAGAAATTTTAACAAAGAAGAAAGAAAAGAATAAAGAAAAATGCGTTAATTGGCATTGCAGCAACAAAAATACACCTTAAAACTAAAAAATGTAAAATGTATGTTAAGCCTTGTCATTGACTGGGAAAAAAACCATTCGACGTGTTAGTTAATACAGGTTTTAAACTATATGTGTGCCAAATTTCATCCAAATCCGTTTAGTAGTTTTTGCGTGATTGAGTAACAAACTTCCAAACATATTATCATATTTATAACATTAGTATAATAAACACCGTGTAGCACGCGACTAAACTTAAATGGAAATACCCAGCCGTCTAATTTAATGGAATCATTTTGCATTTCGTCTTTGGAGGTCAGTTTTAAGTTATTACTACAGTTAAATGGGGTTAATTTAATGCGATAACTTGAAAACCGGTTCCTACCGCATTTTGCTATTACCATACCTCAATCAATGTCCGTTTGTGTCTGTGTTGTGTGTAGGTATTTATGTGTGTGTGTGTGTATGTAAATGATCTTATCTCATCAGTAGTGTAACTCAAAAAATATGTCAAGCCGTTGGTTCTGGGCTCCCGGCTGTCATTCGTAGATCTTTGACAGTCGTTACGGGTACAACGGGTGTTGGACAACCAGTCTTGCGAAGGGGTATCAACTTACCCAGTGCCTGGGTTGTGGAGCTTGGATAGGTTATCGCTCCGTGCGATATTGGTATTCAGCTGCATCCAGGTAAACTGGAAGCCAACCACAACATAGTTGGGAAGAGGCCAGACAAATTGAATACCATTTATTTTTCTATGTCACTTTTGAATACCTAAAACGATTGTCTTAAGCTATTGATGTTTACCAGATGCGTCCCAATTGCGCACAATCCGAAGGATTTTACAGGAAATTCCTAATCCATTGCGTCATATGTTTGAAAAATTTGTCTGCTCAACAACATAAATGACGAAATGAATGTTCTTGAATTGTCAAAATGAAAGACATTACCAGTAATACTCCGCTTGTTTATAGAGGTCATGTAGATGGCTATTGCTCCTTTTTCAATTAGTACTGATGTTAAAGCCTCATCTAGTAAGCATAGTAGCCGTATAATAATCGGAATTGCGGATCAGGTTGAGGTAAGACCACAAAAAATATATCCCACGCATTTTTTCCTTTTAACTTTTAGTACACTAGTACTCCACATTGACGTAGATAATTAATACTATGACTCAAGATGTCGTGTCATTCATGGTACATATATCAAATCTGATCATCAAGTTGGGGAAAATGATCTTATTCTAATAAATGACCATCTTTAGCACAGCAATTTTCCCGTGCGTGTATGTAGGTAAATCAGTGAACAATCATAAATCTATATCAATAATAATAATCTTTGCCATTAGCTTAGCGAACCAGCAAAATATCAGGGAACCAGCAAAATACCAGCAAACCAGCAACATACCAGCGAACCAGCAAAATACCAGCGAAACAGGAAAATACCAGCACCCAACCCAGACAAGTGCCGATCAATGACCGTCAATTAAAGGTTCGCGTGATTTTATGATTCTGGCAAGGTACCTATAGTGATTATTTTAATTATTTTACCTATTATTTTTATGTAATTTAATACAATATTAAATAAATCTTATTTAATGCAAAACATGTTTTGTAAGCGGAACAAACCCATCAAACCCATACGCCCGCGCAGCACGCGCCGGGCGGGTCCCGCGTCAGACGTGTGTCAACCACATAATCACTAATCACACAGCTGCGACTGACGCCAAAGGAGTCTTTAATTTATGTAAAACAAAACAGTAGCTGTTGATTAATTGTTTGTACCAGATTAGATCTCTTTATTGTACACTATGGCAATTACAGATCAGATCCTAGACATTTTCGGGAATTTTCTTTGGGGAGTTCCAATATCGGAAATATAATAATATATTATATAACATCATACTATCATAACATCACGCCTGTAATCTCCGTAGGGCTAGGCAGAGGTGTACCTATAGTAAACCCACATTTCCTCAGTTATGATTAAATCACTTGTAATAGGGGGCGAGCCTAACGCCGTCCAGCGGGCACAAATCCATGAATACAGCACATGATTCTAGACCCCCTAACCTAACGTAGAAATTTTTCAATTCGGTTATCAAAAAAAAATGGGGTTTCATAGAAAAGTTCAATACCTACGCGGTCATAATGTACTGAACAGCAATTTTTTTAAATAAACGATGAGATTTTCAACGCAAGCCAGTGTCGCGAATTGTTCGAAAGAGTTACCGCGGCCCTGGCACACAGGCAACTGAAGGAATACGGGTGGGTTTTAGTCAGTAAAAGTCTGACACGCCCGCCCGCTCCGCCAAGAGCGGGAGAAGTTAATTGATGATTTCCCAACCCAAAAAAGGGGGTTTCAGAATCCTGTACTGAATCCATGGTAACAGATTGTGCGATGTCCCTGCCAACCTATATATTAAAGAATGCAGAAACTACATGATGTCTGTTACGATAATATAATGTATGATTCATTTGAACACGTACAGTTAGGAAATTGGAATTCCACACGACCTCATTAACACGAGCGAGTGAAGTATGCGTTTTCCTTTAACGCGTCCATTCATTTACGTTTCAATTAAAACCCGCGATGTATTTAATGAGTCAGTTTATATTTAAATTAACAGTAATTAAATATAAGGTGCTTTATGTAGCATCATGAATTAATTGTAATTGTTAATGAAATTAATTTACCTTATAACTTTATGGCGTAAAATTGTCAGCTAATAGTAAAAGGTAAACTGAGAATTTCAATTCCTAAACGATGTTTATAAACAATTTACATGAATTGTCGTTTATTTACTATTATTCAATGGGTTTTAGCTTACGTAAAATAATGCAGTAGGTAATGTCTAAATATAACATAAGGTCTGAGTTAGTTATGCTTAGATGGTTTGGTAATGTTGAGAGGATGAATGAAAGGCGACTAACAAAAGGTATTTACAAGGCAGATGTGAGTGGAAACGCCGGCAGGGGTCGCCCTAAAAAGACATATAGTGACCTTATTGGTGATGTTCTTGAGAAAGGTCAGGTGCCTAGTACTCGGAACCGGCGTGCGTGTATGACCAGATGTATGAACGTAAACGAGGCAAAAGGAGCATGTAAGTTCCGCCTAACCCCATGGAAAGAAGGCGTGAGTGTATGTATGTATGTATGTATGTATGTATGTTCAGATATTTTTTTTCTTTATAATTGTGCCATAAAGTAACATATTTATTTTATAATTTTATTGAGTTACACGAAACGAATTATGTGCTTACCACATAGATTTTCACCTATTATGCAGGTAGGGGGCATGGGAAAAATAAAGTTAACCTACAAAGCGATCTACTACGAGTACACCATTTTATTCATTTCAAAACTCAAACTCAAACTCAAAGCATTAATTTTAAATAAACCAATAACAGGCACTTTAGAATTTCAAGGAGTCGGTCAGTCAGAAATATGAAGCTACTTGCCCATTCCAAAGCGTAGTAGGTACCTATGGAGAAGAACGGGCAAGAAACATCATTCATTGATAAACATTCCATTCGGATAGTTTCATTTTGATTGATCCACATAAATTAGTGTTGTGGGTTTTACCTGCTATAAGTGATCACAAATTCACAATGCATGTATAAACACACACACACACACACACACACCCTTGTTTGTACAGACACCCTTACGAGTACCTTGTTAGTTCTTGACCGAACCGAGGACCCTCCACTGGTTTAAATACATCGTTGGTCTTTTTGAATAAGATAGAAAGAGACAGGTGAGTAATTCTATAGTGATGAGCTTATTGGGATAATGCTATCTCATCATTTTTCTGTATGAGTTGCGGCTATCATACTGAGGACCTGAAATACACAGCTAAATGTGACCAACGATGCACATACGAGGACTTTGTGTAGGCCAACCGAGGACCCCATAAGTAAGCCCTGCAATGCTTTTCCGAAGACGTATTTTTACATAATATTTCTTATATCTTGTACAATGTGAGGACGCCATGTTCGACTTTATATCACCAAACCGAGGACAGTTTTTCGCATAGAACTTGTACAAAGTGAGGACATCGAAAATCTGTAAGATAATTTATAAATATAAGTAGAATATTCCGATTTGTTCCTTACCCACCTTTTCTAAAATGAAGTATCATGCGAGGACGAGTCGATGTCTACATAAAATGGTTACAATTATTTAAATAAAATTCATATTCCGTTTTTATAGTAGCAAAATCTTTAATTGAAGTTGTTGACAAAGTTGACAAAGTATAATAATATGTATAAAAAAAAATAAAAAAATTATATATTCTTGTAGGTATAATATTGTGGGGAATCCCTTGTCTGTTTGATTATATTTAAAGCACAGTGTGGCGTGATGTAAATCGGGGAATTAAAAGATGGTATCATTTACGTAATCTTGTCCTTCTAGTAGTGGCTCAACGAACGACACCGTTCACTCACCGGTCTGACTTAGCTTACATTTTTAAAATAAACTTTGTTCCATGCAACTTAAAGTCCGTTTTTCAATACTCAATTTTTTTTTAAGCGAGGTGAGTCTAGCCTTGAATGTTGTTTTTAAAGCAACACAATTGAATGATTAAGCATAATTATCAAGTACCAATAATTTTTATGTTCCTCAAATGGAAAAACATCATGTAGTGTGTACTTACGGTAGGCCGCTAGTGGTAACCTTGAGCTGGTCTAGCGTAGCACGGAGTTTCAATAGAATAGGAGGCCAGCTTATATCAGATATGTTACCACGGACGTGCGGCCTACTGTACATCTCATGCACGTTTCAAGTGAAAAATCTTAATATTTTCCTTTTTAGACTGCCATGAAATTTTGTAGCTACATCTTTATTGTTTAAACTCTGTACTGCGCTAGGCTTGATAAGGGGGGAGCGGTGGGTTGCCCGCAAAATTCTTTTTTTTTTTACGTTTTTTGCAATTTGCAGGTCAGTATCAGGTTCTGTCACCGCGTGTCATTGACTGGCGCGTCATGGAGGGGGTGGAGATGTATTCCGACCACCGGTACATCCAGTTTGACGTCTTCGCCCAGACCTCGAGCGCGCTGGTCCAACAGGCCCCGAGTGGTCCGCGGTGGGCGCTGAAGCAGCTGGACCGGGAGCTCCTCCTGGAAGCCTCGATCGTGCAGGCCTGGGTATCACCACCGGACAGGCTTGCAGACATCAACGACGAGGCGGAGTGATTCCGGGAGGCCATGTCCGAAATATGTGACGTGGCAATGCCCCGGGTCCAGCCCGGACGCGCCTGGCGCCAGGTGTACTGGTGGTCGCCGGAGCTAACGTCTCTGCGCGAGGCGTACGTTACTGCGCGACACCTGTACACCAGGCACCGCAGGCTCCATATCAGCCCTCCGGATACGGAAGCCATTCAAGGCGGAGCCGTACGAGGGTTACAGAGCGGCGAAGACTGCCCTCCGAGCGGTCATCCTGCGGGCCAGGGGACTGGCTCGTGAGGAGTCGCTGGGGTCTCTAAACATGGACCCATAGGGACGCCCATATAAAATGGTGCGGGAAAAACTCCGCCCATGGCCTCCCCCCCTGACGCAGAGTCTCCGGCCGAGGTGAGCATACTCCCACGCTCATGGCTCCGCTTCCTGCGGTGCCCGATGCGGACCACACTGACGACGACGACGATGCTCTGGAAGTGGCCGAGGTAGAGTTGAGAGTGACGGTATATAGGCTGAGTACCAGAAATACCGCCCCAGGACCCAACGGCTTACCTGGAAAAGCCTGGGTCCTGGCCTTGGAGGCTCTCAGGCCTCGACCAAGAGGGCTCCTAAGCGCATGCTTGGAAGAGGGCCAGTTCCCACTTCGTTGGAAGACGGGGAAACTGGTCCTCATAAGAAGATGGGGAAACTGGTCCTCATAAGAAGCCGGGGCACCTCGCGGACTTTCCGTCCGCTTACCGGCCCATCGTGCTGCTCGACGAGGTGGGCAAGCTCTTTGAAAGAGTCATTGCAGACCGTCTCGTCAGGCACCTGGTTCGGTAGGGCCGGATTTGGCGGAGAGCCTGTTTGTTTTCCGCAGGGGGCGCTCTACGGCGGACGCCATCATGCGCGTGCGAGCCCTCACGAAGGAGGATGCTGTGGCCTGGGATGGGGTCGTCTTGGCAGTGTCTCTAGACATCGCCAATGCCTTCAATAGTCTGCCCTACCATGAGGGAGAGGCAATCGTTGCGCCCTCACACCCCTAGTCGCCGCAGGAGGAGACACCCTGGGCGTTGGGAGTCGATCGCCGACTCCCGGCCACCGTAGGCGCGGGCTTACAGACGGCGAGCAATGGGCAGCTCGCTGTCCAGTAAGGACCAGGCCAGGGTCGACGGCGCGTCGTGTTCCACGCGCGCCTCAAAGAGATGTCAGCATAATTGATTGGGCCCGATAGGGCCAATGCCTGCCGGGGTCGCGGATTGTTCGAAAGAGTTACGTGGCCCTGGCGCACAAGCAAGTGAAGGAACACGGGTGGGTTTTAGTCAGTAAGAGCACACGCCCGTCCGCTCCGCCCAGAGCGGGAGAGGTCATTTGATGATTTCCCACCCAAAAAAAAAACAGTCAGTGTCAGTATGTTGAACAAAATATGATTCGCGACCGTAACAGTATGTATTTAAAGAATTATAATCATTAAAATCATCAATACAACCCTCTAAGTTCATGTAGTTCTATTGATTGATATTGAAGTGTTACGGGGTAAAACTGAATAAAAATGACGGCACTTGTCGGCACGGTTGGCGCAGTGGTTAAGCGATTGACTGCTGCGCTGCGTGTCGCGGGTTCGATTCCCGCACGGAACAAATATTTAAATGACCTACAAGTAGTTGTTCCGGGTATGGCTGTTTGTGTATGTGAGTTTGAATGTTTGTAAACGCACCAAATTGTACCTTTTTGAGAAAAATAAATTACTATTATTATTATTAATACAGGAGAAATTCCTAGTGTGGGGCAAAGATTTTTTTTTTTTTTAATTACACACGCACAGTTAATTAATTAATACAAGTTTATTATTTAAATATGACTTGTTCAGACGTACCACTTCCGACTGCCTCGTATCGTTCAAATCATAGACCACAATAACTATATAAGGTATATTATTATTAATACAGGAGAAATTCCTAGTGTGGGGCAAAGATTTTTTTTTTTTTTTATTACACACACACAGTTAATTAATTAATACATGTTTATTATTTAAATATGACTTGTTCAGACGTACCACTTCCGACTGCCTCGTATCGTTCAAATCATGACTATATAAGCTAGGTATATCTGAAGCGTTAGAACCCTGATCTTATGGAAATCGAAAAAAAATTGAAGAAAAGCCGAAAGTCTGATAGCCAGTCTTACCACGAAGTATTTATAATCGACTTCAAACAAGGAGGAGGTTCTCCATTCGACTGTATTTTTTTTTTGTGTGTTAGCTCAGTACTTTTTTCTAGGTGAACCGATTTGGATGATTCTTTTATTATTTGAAAGCTGGTACTTTTCATGTAATCCCATACAAATTTGATCAACTTTTGACCAGCAGTTTTTGAGTTATTCTTAATACTGCGTATTTTTCCACTTAGTTTATATTGATGATGTACTCGTATTAATAATTTCCTGTCACTATTATTTACACATCAAGTAGTGGTATACGAATTTGTGTGGGGTAGGTACCACAGCTAAAAAGTGAAAAATAAAACCTTTTTTACAAAAAACAACCGACTTCCAAAAAAAATTCAAAAAATGTGAAAAATATCTTTAATTTCGGAAGTCGCTGGCAAAAAACGAAAATACAAAACCAAAGACACTGACTTCCGAAATTAAAGATATTTTTTACGTTTTTTTGTGTGTTTTTTTTGGAAGGCGGTTGCTTTTTTGTAAATAATTTTTGCTACCCAGTAACTGGGTGGCGGAGGGCAGATAGGCAGTCGTTCCATGTAAAATACTGGTATTCTCATACATTCGGTTAAACCGGAAGCCGATCGAGCTTTATGGAAAACGGCTATGTTATTGATATTTCGCAAATCAATGAAACAACTTGTTTATCATTTGACATTTATTGAAATTCACGTACAAAATATGTATGCACATAACTTACTTATTAACAACAATTTAACGTATGCAGCCAACGTTTATACCTAATTACAGCTGAAATAATATCGATACCAGTATCGGTAGAAATACCGAAAGATTGGAATGAGTGTCGAAATTATATTGGCAATTTGATTCAATTCAGTTCCGAATTATGTTGGCAATACAAAAAATTCTGATTGTATTAGCAATTGGTTTCGATTCAGTTCCGACGGGGTTAATAAATATAATATAATATCAATGCCTTTAATTTTGACAGTTAATCAATTTTCATTGGGTTGTTTATGTTGCTGAGCAGACAAACTTCTCAAACATTTAAAAATCTTTCGGGTTGTGATTGAGGGAAGAGTTTTAGTTAGAGTGAATTTCAAATTGTTTCAATTCTCAAATATGTGAGAAGAAAGCTTGCTGAATGCGCAAAAATTATATCTATAATTAATGTGATACCATTAAAGTAAACATGTCATTATGTCAAAGTCAAGTCACGCCGATGAAGTTTAGGGCAAAACCACAAAAATTTTGTACCTATACAAACAGACGCAGAACGAAAACATTCAACACGAAATGTATTTCACACAACTAGGGCAACTGGCTTCTGACTAACTGACCGACTCCTTGACAATTCAAAAGTGCCTGTAGATGGTTTAAGTGAAATCAATGCTTTGAGTTTGAGAGTCTGTCTTTCCGAACTGTAATCTTAGACAGGCGCATGCCATCTATTCGAACTGTAATTTTTATTTAATTACTAGCTGCCCCCCTTGGTTTCACCCGCAGAGATATGAAATATACTTTATGATCAATTCTCAGACCTACCAAATATACACAAAAAAATTTATTGAAATCGGTGAAGCCGTTTCGGAGGAATTCGATAACAAACACTGTGATACGAGATTTTTATATATTAGATTTAACACTATGGTGTCGTTACCAATAATTCTGGTAAGGTTCGTCTCATGTACGTTTCAAGCGGAAAAATTCTAATCCGTTCCTTTTTAAACCATTTTGTACCCAAAGCAAAATGGTTATCAATTTTTATTTTTTGACTAAGCATCTTGTGTTATAAATCAAAGTCGCTTTTCGTCTGTATGATCGCGTTGTCCTTCTAAACGCAACGGATTTTAATGCAGTTTTTTACCATCATTTTGAGAATTTATTTCGGAACGTGAATGTGTTGATATTTTATGAAATTGACATTCAATAGGATTATATGAACTTAGAGGGTTATATTGATGATTTTAACGATTATAATTCTGTAAATATATACTTGTTACGATCGCGAATCATATTTTGTTCAACATAGAACCAGACACTGAACTGCTCACCTTCCGCCTGACGCAGGTCCTCACCTGACATGGATGTTTTGGGAGGTACCTGTTTCGGATAAGGCGGGAGGAAACGCCCGGGTGTTATCATAGTTTGGATCGACCGGAGGACACGGTGGAGCATACGGTGGAGGTCTGCCCGGCTTGGGCGGAGCACCGCCGTGTCCTCGTGGCGGCGATCGGCGGCGGCGACCTCTCGCGTCCGGCTCTGGTTCAGGCCATGGTACGGAGTGAGAGGGAATGGGAAACCGTCACCTCCTTCTGCGAAGCAGTAATGCTCGCGAAGGAGGAGGCGGAGCGCGAGAGGGAGAGGCAATCGCTGCGCCCTCGCGCCCCTAGTCGCCGCAGGAGGAGACACCCTGGGCGTCGGGAGTCGATTGCCGACTCCCGGCCACCGTAGGCGCGGGCTTGCGGACGGCGAGCAATGGGCAGCTCGCCGTCTGGTAAGGACCAGGCCCGGGTCGACGGCGCGTCGTGTTCCACGCGCGCCTCAAAGAGATGTCAGCACAATTCACGGGGTCCGATAGGGCCGATGCCTGCCGGGGTCGCGGATTGTTCGAAAGGGTTACCGTGGCCCTGGCGCACAGGCAACTTAAGGAACACGGGTGGGTTTTAGTCAGCAAGAGTTTGACACGCCTTTCCGCTCCGCCCAGAGCGGGAGAGGTCATTTGATGATTTCCCACCCAGAAAAAGAAAAAAGACACTGAACTACAAATTGCAAAAAAACAAAAGAAAATTTCGCGGGCATCCTGGCGCTTCCCCTTTAAGCGCAGGCCCCACTGACAACTAAACTTAGTTCATTTAGCTTCCCTCATGTAGCTACCGCGTGTTTATTACTTCGGTTCACACTGCGAACTATGAACCAGAGTATGGAAAGACGCGTTAGCTGCATGAACGAAGATAAACGAACTTAGCTTCGTTCCCAGTGTGGCCAGCGCTTTATAATTGGGTCTGCTAACATTATTTTATAGAAACATAAGCCGTGCACCCAATTGGTATATATTAAGAATTACCGTACAAACTTTATTCCCCTATTTAATATGGGGGGATGAATTTCCTAAAATCCTTCCGTAGGCATCACTTTCGTTATATATGGAATCGTTGTGCAAAATGTCATGTTTCGAGACCCAGCGGTTTAATTTTAATTTATTTATTCAGTTCGGACAACAACATGATCCAATTTGTTAGTAAATTAAATAACTAATCGCTATCGTTAGTAGTACACAAAACAAGGATAAGAGTAGCTGGTGACTGCGGCAGGATGTTCAGAGAACGACAAAGCAAGGAATATGCTACCTGACCAATCTCCCCACATAGTGCCTCAGAAAAGGGGAGTAAGGGCTCTCCATCACAGTTTTCAGGATGCTATTGTCACTGACCCGCGTTCTACGCATCAGTGATGCGACTTTTTTGCGAATCACTGCATGGAAGCCATCAGTTTGGTTCCGAGCAAACATCTCCGATGCGCTACAGAAACGGGGCACAGTCAACAACATCCTAAAAATAGTTGTCGTAGTTTGTTGTAGCTGACCCATAGACCCGCCGCATACATACCTTGACAAAACGCCTTGAATAGGGTGATTTTGTGGTCCGCACAACGAAAGAATCTACGGGCCAACATTTTCCCTCGGACCGCCAGTCATGTCTGCATTATCTTTAAGGTCGTCGGTAAGTATGTGCCCCAAGTACCTTAATTGGTGGACTTTATTTATGCTCATACCATTCAGAGAAAAACTAGGTTCATGATTAGGGCACCTACTGGCAGCCTTAAAGACCATGTGTTCACATTTATGGATATTATAGACACGGCCCTGCAAGGCAGCATACTTATCGCAGACCTTCAACATTACCAACAACAAATGATTACATAAATTGTGTTTTTATTCTGAAAATATTTTTATTTTTCGTCTCAATTATTCAAAAAATTAGGGTGACATTATTTTTAATACTCTATAGAGCCGCGCGGGGATTCCTGTCAATTACCGATGTCCGACGCGATCCGAATGAAACCTTTACTGGCGGTCACCATTGTCCGACATGGCAAGCAACGTGTACCTAAATACGTCTCCAAAACAGCGATTTTGATACCAGTTATAGTTGAAATAAATGAAAACCTGAAAAGGGTAATTGTAGGTATCATTATCATTATCATCATATATAGCCCGACTTCACCAGTGGACGGATGGCGTTCCTGTGCCAGCCTAATCCAGGTTCGACCCGCGATGGCAACCATGTCGTGCACCCATCTCGTCGCCGGGTAGATACTCATAGTTATCAACAACTTTTTGCAGCTGTTTCCTCCATTTTACCGAGTTATGCGAAGAGTGATAGTGTTTTTCCCATAATAAAAGTCATTCATAACGCTGAGTACAACAACCCCATTTTTTAGGATCTGTTGGCAACTGTCACTGTTTCAGGGTTTACTAAAATCGTTTATTTTTTTCTGAAACCAAGAACATGCTCGTAACACTCGTCACTAGTCGCACCTAATATTGATCAGCAGGCTTAGCACGAGCACCGTTTCGTCGGCGGAAGAGTAGACAAAAATGACGTTTCGTGTAGAAAATAAGACGGCAGCAAAGTAGAAAGAGTCAACAACACTTTTTACGAAATTCACTCTTTTACATTCGACTCAGAACTTTTTGTTTTTACATAGGATTTATTTTTCTGTTTGATTCTCTGTGTTTACTTATATTAAGTCACGTATATAAAGACAACTACAAAATAAATATTCAAAGTGTCGAAGTACCGTATTATGGAACAAAAAAAATATTACAGTAATATTGGCCTTAACCATTTCCTTGCTTATGCCCTATTAACTAAATGATGTAAAATAGAAGAAGATAGCTTTGTTCTTTCCTCTTTCTTCTTTGGCATTAATTGTCACAGTTTTGCGTTCAAAACGCTCTCATGTAAAATCATGATTTTGTAGATAACCGTATATACTTTATTGCCGTCGAGTAGAATGTTTTCTACTGTCTTTAGCATGGCGATTACGAAATAGTCTATATAGACTATTTCAGAACAAAGTTTTCTATCCCAAACTGTCAAAATCACACTGACAACTGACAGTTGTCTAAGGTAGTGAAGACAATTTAATTTATACAACTTTTAATTTAGACAATTTATATAGGTATATAAAAGGACCTAGACAAAGATCGTTGGAAACGAAAGACAAAATGACAAATTGTAGAAGGATTTCTACGGAGTGATGTCAAAAATGAAGTATCGAAATGTCACTTTGTATAGAAAGAGCTGTGTCTATTCTTCGTAGAAATAGAAGCCAACACAGGTCAGCATTTCTCTTGACAACAGTTTAGCGATACAATCAAATCTATTAATATCATAATGAGTCGTCCAGTTCACCTCAAGGGTATATAACAGTCAGTCTCATAAAGATGCATATACCTACCGATAAGAGTTCATTTGATTGTCTACAATTTGTGTTCCATAAAACTGTATTAATATGCACCTAGCTACAAAGAAGTACTTAATGTATAATAATATATATTTCATGGCTACATTATTGATACAATATTATAGAACAAAGATAGTAGGCAATTAAATTCTTGTCTATGTATAGATACATCTTTTTCAGGCTGACTGTATTTACTAGTGGGTAATACTTTGCTCGTGACTTCGTCATCGTAGACTCTAAAAAATGATCTATTTGCGTTATATCATACCATACCTACTCCAATTATTGCCAGATTTTTTTCAAATTCTAAACGGATTCCCGTTTTGGGGAGATCGTAATACATCCAAAAGTTGGCATTTTATTTTGGCATGCCCGATACATTGGCATCTAAGAGCCAAGTGCATCATCATAGAAAAAAAACAAGAAATCCTATTATGTTTTGGGGCAACTGATTTAAAACAACCACACATATCTGTTACCGTTCCGAATTTAAATATCTTAATAATCTAAATACAAAAAGCACATTTGACAAATTCAACACAATTTCGTTTTCTAGTTACAAATCGGACGTTGAAAAGTTCCAAGTTTAGTGTTTCCGTTGCTTATCCGTGTGGTATCTCGGTGATCTCTGGGAATGGATTCTGGCTAAGAAACTTGGAGTGCAGTCCAGGGATGAAGCTGGAGGTCGTTCCGGCGAGGGTCCAATCCTCCCTTCCAGCCAATGGGTTGACATTTCACCTTTGCCCTGAAAAACAAGCCGTTCAATTTAGATGAGAGAGGTCCATATAACAGCCGTCGTGAAAATCTGTCATTTTTACCAGTATGTGACATCAAGGTGTCAAAAACGCTCTGTATTTGGACAGCCGTTATGGTGTGACCGTTCACCGCTTTTATTTGGAAATCAAACCTTAAGGTCGGTCTTCCACGACGCTACTCAATGGGGGGGAAACGCGTGGGATTGGAGGACGATTGATAGGTATTGGCATGTCAATGTCCACATGTTTTCATACTAATGATATTCATTTAGCCGATGGCAACGCGGAGTGAATGTCAAAACAAGGATCTGACCTGGACCAGCTGACCAGGGATCTGATTCGATATCTACTGATCAGTCAACTGTCAATATTTACCATAACTACCTACTTAGTAATCGACGTGAATAGTAACATGAGTAATCGAACAAGGAAAAAGTGTTCCTCTTCCGACTGCCTCGTATCGTACAGATCACAGACAACAATAAATAAGGAAGGTATATCCACAGATTAAGAGCCCGTTGTTTGATCAGTAGTCAAACAAACTAATAGTTACAATACGGTAGTTAAACTAACAATTTGTTAAAAATAACAGAAGTGTGTTGTTTGACAAATATTTAGAAAAGAATAGAATAGAATACTCTTTATTATGTACACCATAAAAATTACAGATATAAATGTAGACATTTTATACAGGGTGACGCAATGGGCGGTCTTATCGCTAAAAGCGATCTTTTACAGACAACCTAAGCTTAAGCTAACTATAGTTAAAAAAAAAACAATTTTCTATAAAAGTTAACCATGCGCAGACAGAGTAGTTAAACTTTGACGGCTATTGACTATTGTCAAATGACTATTTGTTAAATTGATCAATGGTCATGTTTAAGTATGTATCAAACCTTAGAACCGAGATGTTTTGTAAATCGGAAATACCAGAAGAAAAGCTGAAAGTCTGACAGCCGCATTAACAAGAAGTAGTTTGTTACCCAATGTTTCTGAGGAGACCTAAATCTAACTAAGTTTTCCCAAAAAGTTTGAATTACCTCTTGACTATTTATTTATCTATACTAATATTATAAAGGTGTAAAATTTGTTTGTAAGTTTGTATGTATGTAGGGGGTAATCTCCGAAACGAATAATCCAATTCTAAAATTTTTTTTCATTGATAGAAAGCTACATTATTCCTGAGTGCTGTAATTTATATTTATACAATACATATTAGCCGAGCTAACACAGTTGTTGTCTAGCAAGTCGCAAAGAAATACCTCTTAAAACAGAATTATTTGCATGCGCTGCCTAAACAGTTGTTTAAAATTTAGAATAATGTATGGTAAACCTGGTCCGTCTTAAATAATTCTACAAAAAAGTCCGCGACACCATATTTCTATCTTTTATGTTTTATAATTCTTTTATTGTTTTAAGTTTTTTATGAAGATATCAGACAGGGAATTCGACAGCAAAATCAGGACTTTACCATGCCTTTTAATGATGTTATGTACAATGAAGGTTTAATACAAATAGAAAATACACTTTTAGCATTGAATGTTAAAACATTGAGTGACTTTGGATTACTCTCTCCAGTTCGCCATGTAAATAATGCAATAGATACAATGTTGGTACATCCGTACAATATCAGTGAATTGGCAACTTTTGTAAATGTAAATTTGCCGAAGTTAGTCACAGATCAAAAACAGGCTTTCGATAAAATTATTAACAGCGTAACGAACAATAAAGGAAAAATATATATTTTGGACTCCCCAGGAGGCACAGGGAAAACATTCCTCGCTAATTTAATATTAGCACATGTTAGGCAATTCGGAAAAATTGCTCTGGCAGTGGCTTTTTCTGGGATTGCGGCTGCTTTATTGAGCGACGGCAAACTGCCCATTCTACCTTCAAACTCCCATATAAGAGAGAAGGGTCTTTTTCTTCTCGAACTTTGGGCGTTAACGATGCAGTATATCCTGACCTTGAATATTTACTAAATAGAGACATTCAAAGGCTATCGTCTCACCTAGGAACGATACAGTCAATGAAATCAATAACCAAATTTTACAAAAAGTCCGCGGCCAAGTCATAGTCGATTGATACAGTGCGCAATATCGAAGATTCAGTCCACTATCAGCAAGAATGTTTAAATTCCCTTAATCCATCTGGCCTGCCACCTCACGAACTGCTATTAAAAGTAGGAATGCCTATCATGCTTTTAAGAAATTTAACCACACCTAACTTGTGCAATGGCACAAGGCTAATAATAAAAGATTGAAAAAATAACGTTATTGTGAGGACCATTCTCATCAGACCAGGAGCTGGACAATTGGCGCACATCCCGAGAATTCCAATGATTCCCATGGACCTGCTTATATCGTTTAAGCGACTCCAGTTTCCTATAAAAACATCATTTGCCCTGACTATTACCAAGTCCCAGGGACAAACATTATCTTTGGCTGGCATTGACCTACGAAAATAATATTTTTCTCATGGGCAATTATATGTTCGTCTATCACGAATTGGATCAACCAAAAACCAGATTATTTTGCAATCGGAAAATAAAACAACCTCAAACATTATATACTAAGAAGCTTTAAATTAAATAGGTAGGTATTTAACTTAAATTTTATATTATTAACTGATGGTTTGTATTTTTTATACATATAATAGAACATAATTTCATTAACATCAGTGTTGTGATGGATTAAAAATAGATAATGACATTGCACCATTTTAACTCGAGGGTGTCGTAAAAGGCGACTAAGGGCAAGACAAGATCACTTCGGTAATCTCCAGAACTACTGATACGATTCCAAAAATTCTTTCACCAATGGGAAGCTACAGTATTTCCGAGTGTCATAGGACATATTTAATGTTAAAACAAGAAATTTTTGAAGAGGCTTATGTTTGGAGTAGGACAAAAGACATGGAAGAAGATGATGATTGATTGAATAATATGGCCAGAATTTGTTCGGTTCTTAGATTAAAAGGAAGATGAAGGGACAATCTATACAGGTCGAGTTGAATGGCGTTTAAATTGGCCAATTCCCAGCAGTGGATTACTATAGACTGATAGGACATTATAGAAACATTATTTTACTTAGACATTGTACTTACATTTAATGCGCTGCTACATCAACAACGTACGACTAAAACGTAAGACTAAAAATGTTTACCTTGACATCAACGACGCCGCGAGGAGCCGTTAGAAAAAGGCCAGTCTTGTCGAGAGCCCTCTTCACGTCATCTGATATTTGGATCTTCATTGCTGTCATAAAAAAAAACAACTTATTTTATTGGAAATTATGGCAGCTTTCTTTATAAGAATTCTAGATTTTTTACTTAATTTTCATTCGATGCTACAACGTTTGCAGAAGATTTAAATGATAAATGATTTTATTTCTATAAGTAGGTTTGAACAAACACTTTCACACGTCAATCATATTTAAAAAACTAAATGAGATCGGCGTTTCCTATCTGACTACTCTGAGAAGAAAGGCCGAAACAAACTCAGAGGTTAGAGTCTCTTTTAAAGTCCAGACATAATCTTGGTCAGATCATGTGAAATACATGTAGATTTGTGTCTGAAATGGTCTTTTGAGTAAAAAACACACAGATTGAGTGGACCTGTCCAGTCAGTGCACGCATTTGTCAGTAATCGTGCAGCTCAACTCAGAACTTTTAGAGCTCAACGATTTGCCGAACAATACCAAAGAAAGTACATTTGGGTAGGCCACAAAAATTATTCGAACTATCAGACCATGATTAAAATTAACTGAGGAGAAAAAAAAAAGCAACAATGACCCACATAGTCTTCACATTCACATCAGTTAACATCTTTACAGACAAAATTGAAATGTCTAATTTAGTTCCCAGTAGTCTCATTTCATCGGTATGGGGAACAATGTCTACTCAAACGGCTTTTAGGGCTACATAGACAAACCTTCTTACTACGTATGCGTCATCAACAAAAATTACTAGCACTTAAGTTTTTTGAGGTTCTCTTTAGGTTAACACAACGAGAGCCAGAGGAGGCTCCTGGCCCTGCAGTCTCGACATTAGATAGCGACAAAAATCCGTCGTTAAGTCTAATCGATGTCAAATTCCTTTAATAGATTTTCAGCCTTATGCTTTCGAAATAAGGTTGAAAATCTATTAAAGAAATTTGACATCGGTTAGACTTAACGACCGATTTTTGTCGCTATCTATGTCGAGACTGCAGGCCCTGGCCATTTGTCGATATGAACAATTTCGCGTGCTAAGATAATTTATTTGTTTCTCTTTCTCAGCTCATCAGTAATTTCGTCATGCGAGGTGGGGGAGCAATATTCTAAATTATATTGTAATCATAAACGCAGCGTGCTTACAACACTTCGCGTGTTCAATATAATAACGCATTCTGATGCATGCTGGGTCTACCTTGGCAGTGTTGTTCCTCCGGCATCTTTGCCAAACGCAGGGTAGATGACTTTTACGCAGTCATGAGAAAGTCGCAGGCCTTCTTTATGAACCGAATAGATAAATCTGACAATGGAATATTAAGGGCCATATACGAGGTAATGTATTTCTTCATATGAAAATTAATATTCCAGCTAAAATAATACTTATCTATTGATATGTTGTAATGTTATGTAATATTTATTGTTTTTTAATAATTTAATCATTTCCAATAACGATTTATTTGTAAACTGGTTTAAATTCTATATGGGTGTATTCCTGAAAAAAAAAACACGTGTGGCACTCGGGGACTGCCGCGGTAAAGCTATTGCATAGCATTTTTTAGCAACTTCTGCAATTATAATTATTTATTTATTTTTTATTTATGTAGTATTTTTTTTCTTTGATATTAATTCAAGTACAGTCGTACCATATACATACACGTTAAGCGAACGCTCGGCCGAGCTACATGGTAGGCGGAGTGGGGGGTGTTAGGTTTTATTTTCGTTACGGAATTTCTTGATTCGGTCGCCGCGCTCAAAGCCCGTGATAAAAGCTATGCAATAGCTTAAAAATGATTTGATCACAAATTTATACTAGGACTGATGTTATTTGGTAACTTACGCTCTCCAGTGCTTTCCATTCTGCTTGCTGTGTTGATCGTATCACCAAACAAACAATATCTTGGCATTTTGCTCCCCACAATGCCGGCGACACATGGCCCCATGTGGATACCGCTTCTCATACAAAGTGTCTGGAAAAATAACCATTATATTTATGGGAATTGGTTCTCTCTGAAGCATTTCAACAGGCTTAGCACGAGCACCGTTGTCGACGGAAGAGTAGACAATATGACGTTCCGTGTAGACAGTACAACGGCAGCAAAGTAGAAAGAGTCAACTGTACATTTTACGAAATTCAGTAGTTTATTCACGTTTCTCTTTTATTTTGCTTATATCTCGAAAATGGTGTCCTATCAAATCAAATCAAATCAAATCAAATCAAATCATTTATTGGTTTGCAAACATGGGTAATTAGTACATAGATGTTTTATTATAATAGTCCTCCATGTTCTACCGTCACATGGACATGCAAATCATATTATTATTTAATTTACTTAAATTTTAAATAACAATTAGGAAAATTAAATAATACAAAATACAAATGGTTAGTAATACATTAAAAATGTCATAATAATACAAAAATGTCAAATGTCAACAACGTTACAGTAATAAAAAAAAAAAAATGTCAAATGGAATAATAGCATGTCAGCTATCGCAAAAATAATGAAAATTTCGACCTCCTTTATAAAATCTTTAAACCCCTAAAACTCAACATGTTGGTAATAATTTTTCACATTTTCCATACAGAAAGTGAAAAATTAAATTTTTTCCATTCCATTCCCTCTCGAAGAGAGGAGGCCTGTATCCCACGGCACCCGCCACTGCTGGTCGAACCATCAGCCAGGACTAACTTGCTGGCCAAAACCCCTCGGACTCGAGCAATTCGCATCATTTATATTCAAGTCGAAATTGATATATTTACATATCACTGGGGTGAATTCGCAAAAGTACTATTGTTTACACTATGTTACAAATAATGATCTTTATGATCTAGAGATATATTTTGTGCTTTAATTTTAAGTTTTGTGTGTGTGACTTGGTAACGCATTAGGTTAAGACCTGTAATGATAGTTTTAAGGCATTTAAATAAATAAATGACCTTTCTGAAGAACGTCACCGATACGGTTGTACAAATATTATCTCCTCTGGCCTAATAGCTGACTCATTGATATTGATGGCCCGACGTTTAATGTCGGGACGTTGTATATATGCTAGTTGCGCGGTAAACTCTGCTTCCGCGATGCAGGATCTTGCGTGACGTCATTGTGACGTGTAGCTCGCATGTGGCGACGTAGATACCGCTACAGGTCTACTCTCTAAGCACGAAATCCGTAGTTTCAGCCGACGGGCATTTCCTACTCCGTATCACCTACGGACATAAGATTAGTGTGGAGCCCGATCTAAGAATGAATGACACCACGATGTGACAGTCGACCCTACTCCCGATGTGTTTTTACCTGTCCGAAAATGGTAATTCATCGGGTGTAAGGTTCACTCGAATGTTTCAATCTACTTCCGGACGGGCTTCGTTGACGGACTTAGAGAGTAGACCAGGCTTTGGTTCGGTTTAAAAAAAAAACACCGTTGAATCATTTTTATCGATTTTTTTTAAACGAAGGAGTGACTAGGTAATAGGTCATTTAAAAGTAAAATTAGCAATAAAAAGAAATAGCAAAAGAAACGAAATGACAAGAGCAAGTGAAAATATTTGTTACGTAAGTAAGTTAGTGCTAAATAATAAAGCAATTAGTTGTGCAAGAGTAATTACAAAAGCAATTATTACAGTAAAAAATTCAATCGCTGTTAAATCATGAATTTACTTATTTTTTTGGCTTGTGTAAAAAAAGGCGAAAATGAAAGTAAGTATTAAAAGCGAAGACACAGATATTATTACCTAGAATAGTACCTGATCAGGTCGATGCGGCAATCTGCACATGGATGTCGCTTCCAGTAACTCTAGAGCCATACTTGCAATTTCAGTCGCATGCTTGTTGCCTTAAAAAAATGCAAGAAAACTAGTTATGAATGTTATATTTTGGCTGGATATTCTAGCCATCCAAGATATTTAATTAATTAATAAGATCAATAAATGTAACTTTACCGTTTCTGACCGGTAATCCTGAAGCAACCATGTAAGAATCTCCAATGGTCTCAATTTTATATACGTCGTAACATTCAATTTTCTCGTCAAATAATTTATACACTGAGTTTAGGAAACTTATAACCTGCAAAAAAAGAAAATGTTTCTAAACCAGGTGAAAATATTTTTTCTATATGTACATACAGGATGAATTTATAAAGTGTGCTAGTGTAAGTATGGTTCGTCAGGGGTGCTACACATTCGATTCGGCATTAGTTGGAGAATTTAATAAGCCGACCCGAAGCAATTACTACCCACACGCATTCGGTTCGTGCCGATCGGCAAACTCCGTTCGGCTTCTATCGTGCCGGCCCGAACAAAGGTGTAGCATGACTATAATCCCTCACTATAAGAACCAGCGGAAAATACTCAATGGAGTTTCGGGCAGATTTTGATAAAAACTGCATCATTCGATTTTTTTTTAATCCGTGGCCGGGAATCTAACAAGTGGATTTTGAAAACCTGCACTGTATTCAAATCAAAATATTTTATTTCACATAAACCTACATGGACACTTATGATACGTCAGAAGCTAGGTGCACGGTTCCAATTGGTCGTTTCCTATGGAGAAGAGCCAGCAAGAAACTCCACGGTTACTCTTTTAAAAATACAGAGCTTTTACAATGTTATAAAAATTAGTGTTAATAGGTATGCGAGGACAGTGTAGGCCTGTCAACAAGTAACAGATACTCAACAAAATAGAAAAAGTTCTACAAATCCAATATTATTACACCAGCCAATATAAAAAAAAAATATAAAAAAATAATCAGGATACAAATTCTGTGAAGTAATGCTAAACAGCAAACTGGAGACAAATCAAAGGAAAAGAAAAGGAATCATCGTCATCATAATTATTTTCATTAGACAGTCTATGAAAAAACAATACATTTACATCACTGTGACATCATTATCTCGTGACACTGTCTGCAACTATTCCTAACGAAAGTTGCACAATATTTCCATCACAATTTCATAATGTTTAGTAGGTAATTTTAAGAAATTATTGCGTTTCATGCAAATATGTAGCATATAATAATTAAATTTTGATAGAGGCTCCTGATAGAGGAGCTGAGCGGAGCTAGGATCGGCTGTTCAGATAACAACGTACCTGTAAATATTTTAGTTACGCCGACGACATGGTTTTACTCAGCCCGTCTGTCATGATAATGCAAAAGTTGATAGGTATATGTGAGGTATATGCGGACAAGTATGATCCTGAGTATAATGTTAAAAAGAATCAAACAGTGTCTTTTCGTTACGACAACAGCACATTACATATAACGGACATATTCCTATGCAACACTAAGTTGGAATCTGTCAAATGTTTCACATATTTAGGTCATACACTGACTGAGAAACTTTAAGATGACGATGACATTGCAAAACAAAGACGTTCGCTCGCTGCCAAGAGTATGCTGGCACGACGATTTGGGAAATGTTCAAATCAAGAGAAAATCACGCTGTTTAACGCATACTGCTGGAACCTTTACACCTGTGCCCTATGGTACAAATACACGCAGCGTGCTTACAACACTGCGTGTTCAATATAATAACGCATTCAGATGCATACTGGGTCTGCCTTGGCGGTGTAGTGCGTCCGACATCTTTATCAAAAGCAGGGTAGATGACTTTTACGCAGTCATGAGAAAGTCGCAGGCTTCCTTTAAGAACCGAATACATACATCTGACAATGGAATATTGAGGGCCTTATACGAGGTTAACTATTTTTTTCGTATGTTAATTAATATTCCAGCTAAAATAATACGTATCTCTTGTTTTGTTGTAATGTAATCTAATGTAATATTTATTATTTTATAATAATTTATAAGTATTTGATTTGATTTTGATTTCTAATGTCAGGTTACTCGATCACGGTTAATATCAAATATTTTGTAAAATATAAAAAGAATATTCTTGCACTAACTTACCACTTTTCTTGACCCTCATATACCCTATCCTACCCCTACCCTACCCTATTATATTTTTATTATATGATAGTTACTATAATTTTATTGAAATTTCATCAAGAAAACAGCAGTCAAGGGAAAGTGGATGGACTATGTGAAGTTAAATGGATGGAACTGTAGGGAACTCTGAGATGGCTTATAAAGAAAGAATTACGGATGAAAAAGGCCACGATTCAAATTGTGCTATTTAAGGGCAGAGGGAGCGGTCGATGCGGCGACGCTTATCTCCAGCAGTAGACGTCTTCCGGTTGAAATAATGATGGTGATGAGAAGCAGAAGGATGAAGATTGTAATATCATCAGAACTTCAAAGATGAATTTCGTAAAATAGTGGAAAAATCAATCACAAGATTCCACTGCTATTTAGATACGTGTAAAATGCAATGAAAGCTGTTAAATTACCTGGTACGGCGTGGACACAGCGGCAATTGCAGTGAACCCAACAATATCGCTAAAATATACTGTCACCGAAGCAAAGAACTCAGCTGGGACCTGGAAACATCATAGAATTCAGGTCAAAACTACTATAAATTTTATCACAAAAGTTACTTAGTTTTTTTTATTACACATACATATATATGTCGGAGGAAGTAAACGGAGAGTTGATTGTTGGTTGCATACGATTAATTGATAAGGTTGATTGTTAACTGAAAATAACTTGTTAAATCCTAATTTAATTTGATTTAATTTATTACATTTTAATATTGTGTAAATCTAACTAATTTATTTAAAAGTCACTGCATTGTATAACGTCCAATCAGAGCAGAGGATAAATCTAGAGTGGGGTCGAGGCGCCATCTTAACTTTGGTGGGGTAGAGTGAGGATTCATTAGAGTAACGGTGGCTGAACGAGGTGGATCGCTGGTGATAAAGTTAGATCGGTGTCGCGAACCTGCTGCTCGAATATAATTATTTAAGCAAATTAGTTATTGTGAGATATTGATTCCTTTAGTGATTATCAACGTTGTAAAATAACTGCCATTAAATTGTATGAAACAGTGAATACTTTGTTTTGTGCTCGCATTTCACCCTAATGACGCCCACTAAACTCGTGACCACTAATGACGATGTCGAGAAGAATGCTGTTTCTCCGACATATACATAAACTCACGCCTTCTTCCCATGAGGGAAAGCAGAATACAGAATGCCACCTGCTATCCTTACGTACTCCTTTTGCCTCGATTACGTTCATTCATCTGGTCATACACGCACGCCGGTTGTGAGTACTACGAACCTGACCTTTCTGAAGAACATCACCAATTAGGTCACTATATGTCCTCCTAAGGCGACCTCTGCCAGCGTTTCCACTCACATCTACCTTGTAAATACCTTTTGTTAGTCGCCTTTCATTCATGCTCTCAAGATTACCAAACCATCTAAGAATACTCGGGGGTTAAACATTAATTTTAAATAAATATGCATCTGAATAGTTATGCAATCCAAGAAACCCGGAGTTCTTAAAAAAAAAATTTTTTTAGAAGTCTCTGCCATACTGTACACCCAACTAGTTATGCGTTCCTGGTATTCCTGGAATCCCTGGAATGAGGCTACAGAAAAAATAAGAAGTCACTTCCATACTTTCAGAGCTAAAAAATTACTTTAGGTAAATATGCATCCAGGTGCATTCAGGTGTACATAATAAAGAGTATTCTATTCTATTCTAATATCCGATCTCTGGTTATAACCTAAATATACCAAAACCAATTTCGTTCGTCTTTCTATATTTAAAACGAGTATTGCCAGTTGCCATTGACTAAACACACTTCTTACTAAACTCTTAAATTAAAACTTTCTTTCTGCTAACGTTTTTTTTCGCGGTTCTGTGGATTTTTCATCCCCTTGTCTCCGAATATACGGAATTGACCTTACAAAAAAATGGATACACGGAAGAATAAAGAAAAAGAAGACAAGAAAATTGGAAAGGAAACTGGAAAGCTACCAGTCGAAGTGGATTCAGATTCATAAGTCTCATCGCCGCGCCGCCATATTCACCGCTGTCGCGGCCTCCGGTTAACCGACCGAAACACCGTCGCCACCGGCGGTTAATACACAAAATGTTATGTAACAAGACATTAATACAGCACTCTAATTAGGTAACACATTAAGTATCACAATCTGAATCATTTTGAAGCCTATTGCTAATCCATTGCTTCATGTGTTTGAAAAATTTGTCGGCTCAACAACTTAAATAACGCAGTGAATGTTGATGAACTGTCAAAATGAAACCCATTCCTACTATTAGTGTGTTACGTAATTACCCCGTAGGTCTGTAAAACATGAAATTACTTACGATATCCATATTAAACAACAATGTAAACCTACAATGTTACTTCTTCAAATGCCTGGGTAATCCCAATAGGCCTTATAAAGCAAATTATTAAAAAAAAACAAAAAACCCGACCACAAAAACACATAACTGGAAAGAAAAAATCAAGTAGGTACACACTATTATCTATTGTTTTTTTTTTTTTTGTGACAAACAAATCTTACACCATAAAATAGTACAGGTTATTTATTGGTCTGTCCTTGTGAAAATAAAGCTTGTTTTTCTCTTTTCAGTTGTGTTTTTCCAGTCGGGTGTTTTGTTGTTTTTTAATAGTTTACCGTTCAGTTTAAGTTTGACAGCTCATAAAACGTCACATTAAATCCTAGCGTAACATGTGTAACGTTGTTCTCATTTTCATATCACAGGGTAAAGTTCAACTCCTGCCGGGGTCGCGGATTGTTCGAAAGAGTTACCGAGGCCCTGGCGCACAGGCAACTGAAGAAATACGGGTGTGTTTTAGTCAGTAAGAATCTGACACGCTCTTCCGCTCCGCCCAGAGCGGGATATGTCATTTGATGATTTCCCACCCAAAAAAAGGGTAAAGTTCAACTACATACTAATGAAAAGTACGCGTCACAATGCTCTCATGTATATGGCCTTGACCCCACATTATACGGTCCCGTAATGAAAGGACAAGTTCAATGCGATAACACGTCATATCATAATGACGATAACGTTATTCATTATGTGTTAATAATTACATAGGTACCAGACGGCGAGTAGACTGGGAGCTCTTATCTATAAATTGAAGTGACGTGAATAACTGTTTTAAGTGTATAATCAGTGTTTTATCGTTATGTTAATGACTTATGACTTAGTCATAGAGTTTTACATACCCTGTTTTTGTTGAGACTTTATAGTAGACCGTATGTATGATTTTGTTTTATTAGAATATTTACTTGTTGGTTTGTTTCTTATCGTGTTATATTTGTGTAGGTGTTTCTTTTTAAAGTGAGGAATCCATTTCTTTAAAATACTGACTTTAACTAGAATTAAAAGTGTTTAAAAAAATAAAAGAAGATCGTGAAAAATAAAGTTAAGAAATAATGACCCAGCTTATTACATAATTTGAACAAAATATTTGAATTAGATAAGATTAAAGTTTTTTTTACCAGTACTTAGCTAAGTAAGTAATAAATTCTGCGGGGTAATTGCGTAACACACTAACAGTAGGAATGGCTTTCATTTTGACAGTTCAACAGCATTCATTGCGTTATTTACATTGTTAAACAGATCATTTTCTCGAACATCTGAAGCAATAGATTCAATGGCTTCAAAATGATTCAGATTGTGACTGATAGTGTGTTACGCAATTAGGGTGCTGATTAAAATTCATTTTTTTTCCTTCATGTCTTCAAGCAATGAAACCACAGCAAAACAAATTACTTCGCCAAGGTTTTATACAAGTTTCAGAAATTATAAGCTCATTAAAATATTGAAAATTGATTAAAAAAAAGTATAAAATTACTTTTTTAATCTCATTGCAAATTAAAATAGACATGATCTGCTTTCAAAAATAAATATTACAACAATATTATGGTTCCAATATTGTTATTAAACTAACACTGCATAATAATTATTGTCATGTCAAATTGATAAGTGCAATTTTGCACAACATTTTGTGCAATATTGCGCTTATGTTTTTGTGTTGTGCGAAACATGGCTGAATTTTGCGGTGTTGCAAGCAACATTGTTCATGTTTTATTTTCAAAACAGTGCTTGTTGCTTGCAACTTGATCTCACTATCATGTTAACCTTAGTCTGTAGTGTAATTGCCATCCGGATGGTACGGGGATACCGCACGGTCTCCTGCGAGGCGGCGAGCCTCCTTGCCGGATTGCCGCCGTGGGATCTGGAGGCAAAGGTCCTCGCGCACGTTTGGGAGTGGCGCGAGGAGGCGAAACGCCGGGGCGTAACTCCGCTGCCGCGAGAAATCACGGCACAGCGGACAGAGCTCCGGCGGGATCTCATGGCGGCATGGAGAGTGCGACTGTCGCAACCCAGCGCAGGGCACGCCACAATTGCGGCGGTAAGACCCCTCTTTGAGGAGTGGCTTGAGAGGCGCCACGGCGTCCTCACCTTCCGCCTGACGCAGGTCCTCACCGGACATGGCTGTTTCGGGAGGTTCCTGTTTCGGATAAGGCGGGAGGAAACGCCCGGGTGTTACCATTGTGTGGATCGACCGGAGGACACGGTGGAGCATACGGTGGAGGTCTGCCCGGCTTGGGCGGAGCACCGCCGTGTCCTCGTGGCGGCGATCGGCGGCGGCGACCTCTCGCGTCCGGCCCTGGTTCAGGTCATGGTACGGAGCGAGAGGGAATGGGAAGCCGTCACCTCCTTCTGCGAAGCAGTAATGCTCGCGAAGGAGGAGGCGGAGCGCGAGAGGGAGAGGCAATCTCTACGCCCTCGCGCCCCTAGCCGCCGCAGGAGGAGGAGACACCCTGGGCGTCGGGAGTCGATTGCTGACTCCCGGCCACCGTAGGCGCGGGCTTGCGGACGGCGAGCAATGGGCAGCTCGCCGTCCGGTAAGGACCAGGCCCGGGTCGACGGCGCGTCGTGTTCCACGCGCGCCTCAAAGAGATGTCAGCACCATTGACGGGGTCCGATAGGACCGATGCCTGCCGGGGTCGCGGATTGTTCGAAAGAGTTACCGTGGCCCTGGCGCACAGGCAACTGAAGGAACACGGGTGGGTTTTAGTCAGTAAGAGTCTGACACGCCTTTCCGCTCCGCCCAGAGCGGGAGAGGTCATTTGATGATTTCCCACCCAAAAAAAAAAAAGAAAGTCTGTAGTGTAATTGAAAATTATAATATGATAATTAGTGCTGTAATATTATTTTTTAATAATTATATTCTATTCTCTGTTATAATATGGACAGTACGTTGTAATGTCTAACATTGTCTGAAATAAAGATTGATTTTATTTGATTTGATTTAGCCTCATTTCATATTGTAGAAAATAATGATTAGCAACTGTTTCTCAATTTTGTGCATGAATACGGGGCTTAATTCCATCTACCTATGGCTCACTTTAGTCGAATTTAACGTGGAAGGGTTTTGTGGTTTTCTGACGGAAAAACCCTTAAGTATGTCAAGTACCCACTACAAGTAAGTTATTCGAATGTGTCGACATACCTATGAATCGACAATTGAATACATCATCGTTATTTGTTACCATGAACGGAGCCTTCCATTTCCATAAAGTTCTTACCTAGATCAGTGTAATATAACTGTCTCATTCCAACCTATAGCAGTCGCTAACTATCTGTCTCACTCATGCGCAGGGTGGGGAGAGGTACACTGCGGTTTTGAAGAGGCAACTGCGATTCGTGACGGGCCTTGTAACCGCGGTTTCAAACAAACCGGTATTGAGAAACGTGATGCGAATGAAATAAACGATGAGCTGCTTACCTTCAGCCTATGCATAGATGAAAGATTTAATGCAAGACTGATGCAACATTTAAAAAGCGGCGACTTGCAATACAATGAAGAAAGAAAAAACGAAAGAAAAATGTTTTAATTGGATTTATAAAAAAATAAAACACCTTAAAATACCAAGGTTACAATAAGGTTTATAAGTAATGCGCAAAAGGCTGATACTGGTAAGATTCTCACGATAATAGACGTCGAAATAACTATAGAGGCCTATACTGATATAGATTTGCTTTGAGCGTCACCTAAAAAATGTGTAGGGTTACCTTTGTCTAGGGTAAGGGCATATATTGGGCAAGGGAAGAATGAAGAGCATGAAGCAAGAAAAGATTTGAGAGAAATAATAGATGAAGACACAGGAAATGATGGTTGGATTTGTGAAAAATGATACATTCGGCGATGCCTTATAACGATGCATGAATCAGAATCAGTATATTTATTTGTAAAACCTAGGTGTTTACATAAAGGTGATAGGTTAACATATTTGGGCGATATGTTTTGCCGTGAAGGCGTACAAATATTAGGTAAAATTTAATTAAAAACTATAATACTTAAAAACTAAATAAAACAAACAATAAAACAAAACAAAATATTAAAAATTATCATTTATAAAATCTGGAACAGTATAATAATATTTT
This sequence comes from Dryobotodes eremita, assembly GCA_917490735.1. Taxonomy (NCBI): domain Eukaryota; kingdom Metazoa; phylum Arthropoda; class Insecta; order Lepidoptera; family Noctuidae; genus Dryobotodes; species Dryobotodes eremita. Next base: position 19,072,989 of record OU823254.1, read on the forward strand.
TAATTAATAGCGAGGTGAGAGCTTTCTTACACTTTGATAGGGGCATATTTATTAGACTGTCGGGTACTTTATTATAGATTTTTGAAGCCATTCCAAAAAAACTCTTTTTCATGAATAAAAAGACATAAGAAAAAGAAAAATAGTTTATTCTGCACAAACGAAACGCACCTAACAAATGAACGACATTAATTTAGAGACATACAAAATAGCCAAAAGCCTCGTATTCATGTTACAAAAGTTTCATAACATTGTGATTTCCCGACCACAAATTAATTAGCAAAAGGATAATGTGATGATTCATAATAAACGAGTGTCGGTAAATTAGGCAGCCCTACATTATTAGGTCAGATTTCTTCTAATTCGGTTTGACCCTATTAAAAAGGAAAAGAATGACTCTGTAAAATGATTTAAAGTTTTGTAATGTTTGGCTGAAACTGAATTAAGGAATTTCAGAAAAACCCACGGGTTTTCCAAGATTTCTCATAAGCAAAGGACTACTAAGCAAACACGAAAAATGAGGTAACCGATCCGAGGTGACGAAATAAAGTATTCAGAAGTCTCCGTAACGACTGATTCACAATCCCGCATGGATCATACGGAATAGAATAGAATAGAATAGAATACTCCGTATTATGTACACTATAAAAATTATAGATATAAATGTAGAAATTTTACTTAGGGTGACGCAATGGGCGGTCTTATTGCTAAAAGCGATCTTTTACAGACAACCTTTGGAAAGATTAAAAGGGAGAAGGAGAGAGAACATGCGGATAGCCAGTAGTGTACCATTTCCATATACAATAAATACATACATACATAAAACATATACCTATCTACATATATATTTATACATATACATTAATAAACATGAAACAAGAACAAGGAAATTAAATGTAATGATGATGTTTAATGAGAGAGGAAGTGATTTTTAACCAGGATTTTAAAAGTGGACAAAGATTGAGCACGCCTTATCGACACAGGCAAGGCATTCCATAACCGTAGTGCAATATAATAAACGGTAGAACAAGTACGAATAAACCCTTGAATTGTCGCACTCACATAGACGACACGCTCCGCAGGCCACGATCTAGGTACGTAGGAAGGTCTTAACCACGAGTACCGCAATGCAACATTGAGACCGTGGGTGATTAGGTTACGTGGCTTATAAATTAATATTGCCCAGATGACACACTGTTTTGTAATTTCTACTAAGCTTCATGTTCTTCTAATAATAGTTTGTAATAATGCATTTCTGAATAAATCTAACAGGACAAGACTGATATTGTATTAATAGTGTAATTCCAATTTGACAAGCAGCATTTACTTAGAAACAGATCCAGAAATAATTATTAATTAGATTGTTTTATTAAATGTGGGTAAGTACCTGAGGATTAGGTTTTGCTTTGTGTCATCCTTATTATTATATATCCCTTCTTTTCGGATACTTTTTTTATACTAATATATTTTGGCTTAACCGTTTTCGCATAATCTTTATTTGCATAAAGGTACTATTTGGAACCGAGATGCCAACTGCAACTGCCGACAGCACGTGCAGCGACTGGATGCAATCGACAAGCGACAAGGTGTCTTTATGGTACACTGCCGACAGCCGTGCCGACGACGAGCGGACGTGCTGTCGGCAGTTGCAGTTGGCAGTTCGGTTCCAAATAGTACCTTACGGCACTACCCCGATCAAAACCTTGCAATAGTGCGTTATTCAGAGACTATTAACTCATTAATTATCAGTAATAAACTACATCTAAAAACACATTATTAATGTTCGATAACCTATCATCACATTGCACGTTCTTATTTGCTTTTTTGTATTATAAATACATTTTAAATCTCCTTGTAAAAAAGTGACTAAAATACTTGATTACATGCATCTTTTGCTAAAGGTGACGCTCTAATTAATTGAGGATTACGCTAATGGATAAGTCATATAAAAATCTCTATAATTCACGTTTTATTTTATTTTAAATGATCGCTTGTCTTTTTTTATTAAAATAATTCCATATTTTATGATAAATGGGCGTGCGCAGCTAGCGGGACAGAGCGAGATTCAGCGACGGGACAGAGAAGGACCGAACGCCCAAGGTCGTTTGGTCGGGGAAGCGCCTTAACGATATTGTGGCAAATTAATACTTTGGCATAATGCAATGGTTAGGTTAGGTTAATTTGTGGCAATAAACATTATGGAAAAACATTTATGCGTAATGATCTTTATGCTGAATTTCATTATGCCAATGTATATTATGTCTTAAAATTTTATGCAAATGGAGAGGGAACCCTTATCAACACGTAGCTAGTAACACTGCAACTCCTGTCGACATAGTAGAAAACTCGCGTTGCTCAACTATGAAATATTTTAAACAGATTACCATGACTGTAAACACTCAGACTCCTTTGTTGTATTTCAGCCGGTAATGAAAGTTGTATGATGAAGATTAGTCCCGAATTGCCCTTAAACTAAGGGGATCATTTATTAAACAATAGTTAGACCTGCATCCGGTTAGACTGGAAGCTGACTCCAACAGACTTGGGAAAAGACGAGGCAGATGATAATTATGAGTAAGACCTGCTGTCTTATATGAACCAGAATGTTGGGCCACAAAAGAGATGAGAATTTCAAGTGGATTGAATTCCTAGACCTCACACTAGGATTCCCTGTGTTGTGAGATTCAGGCTCCATCATTCCGTTATTTTTTTTTTACAATTTAGGGTACATTTTTAAAACTTAAAATAGGGATAGAAAGAGTGTATATGTACACGTTGATGTGAATTGTGTCAGTTCTGGTGGTTTATGTAAGAGTGTCTGCATGCTATAGCTACGTACCTATGGAAGTGAGTGAATATGTGTATTTGTGATTTGTCAATGTGTGCGAGTTTTTACTTAACCTAAGAAACTTTCTGTCATATCGTAGTCTAGTATAAGAAGCCAATTTGTTACCATCACTCTGCATTTTTTTTGTGTTAGTTGTAGTATTTTGTGTGGACCATTCAGTTTCGTGTATATGTGTGGTCCTATAAAACCGCAAGACCTTCTGCTGATTATTTTACGGCATTATTTTCCATCAATTATTAGATTTATCCTGTATAATAATTTTAATTCAGAACTAAGTACTCTATTGTTATTTTGTTTTGACGTAACAACACAATAAAGTACTTAGTTCTGAGTTCAAATTATTTATACAAGATAAATCTAATAATTGATGGACATGGAAATTAGAATTCGTTTGTATTCGGAAATCCGATGATTCCCGAGGGACATTAAAAAAATAGTTGTACGGTTAGTGATTCTTTAAATTCATAGTAGTTTTGCAACATGTTGCCAACAAATGTGTTACGAGAAAAAATGTTTTGCAACTATATGAATACGTAAGCAGACATTACCTGTTGGGTTTGTTTGAGTTGTTTGGCAATGCTTGGAGGCAGCATCTGATATAGTAAAGAGTCACTTAGCTCTTTTTCATATTCAAGTTCTCTTGCCTTTTCCGCTAAATTACTGGCATACACCTGGAAAATATAGATAAAAGAAATATTATACATAGAGGTTAAGGGGAACGTATTACGAGCATGAAGTTGCAGGTACGAATTTGACCAACAATGAAATTTTGACGGATAGTTCCTTTGAAAATAAAAACCTACAAACATTCACTTTGAAAAATTCATACAATTGCACTTACGAGTATATTGGGAATAAATATGCGATAATAATCCAATCCAAGAAGCCTGTATTGTCTCACTGCAGGGCAAAGACCTCCCTCTCCCACACAATTCTGTCTTTTGCTAGAAATCCAGTTCATCCCGTAATCTTCGCCTCGGCCTACCGCGATGTTGTCGTGCGTTTAGTGGGACCCAATCGGTGGTTCTCTTAACCTATTTCTCATCTGACATGGAGCAGACACACGTCTGCTTATTCGATACTATTATTTAATATCCTTTATTTCATTATTGTTATTCATATTATGTTATATTATTATTTCCTTTATTTCATTATATACATATAAATTATATTTTTAAATATTAAAATATAAAAACATTTAAGAATATAAAAAATAGTTGCCCATCGGTATCGGGAACATGGTCCGGCGACCGGCGGTCAGGGCTCCAGAGAAAGGAACCTCCTAACAATGCGGGCCGTGTCCAGAAGTACCGCCTTCTGAATCAAGCCCTTAACCCAGCTGCCCAACGAGAGCCTCCTCAGGTGTTGGTCGAAACTGTCTTCAGGCGCTCCTCAGGTGTTAGGTGTGTCCTCAGGTGTGTGCTTAAGCCTTTGGCTGTCACGACTATCGGCGCAATGATCGCTGAGTCCACGTCCCACATGTCGACAACCTCGTGAGGTAAGTCAAGATATTTAATTTGTTTATCTTTCTCGGCTTTCACGAGGTTCCCGACTTGCAGGATCGTTATGTCAACGATCATTGCGGGCCGCTCTATTTAATCCACACCACTATATCAGGATTTGTTGGCAACCATAGTTCTGTTAGTGATGATGCATCGATCCCAGTACAATGTGATATTTTCATTTTCGAGAACTTGGTCGGGCATACATCTGTAGTACGGCACTTCTGATTCCACAAAGCTGTATTTCAGAGCAAGTTGCTGATGGATAATCCTGGCTACAAGGTTGTGTCGATGCAAGTATTCTTCGTAAGCTAGACGAGAACACCCAGAGATAATATTATTTATTGTGTAGGTATTTTAGTAGTGTAGCCAGCAGTAGTGGCCCAGTGGTAACGGCCGCGACTTACGAGTTTTGGTCGTAGGTTTGAACCCAGACAGGCGTTTTATTTTGAGTAAATTATTTCATCATCACTGCTCGCAAAACAGTGAAGGAAAACACCGTGACGAAACTGGCATGTCCTAGAACCAAAAATTCGAAGACATGTGAAATCGACCGATCCGCTCTGGGCCCGCGTGGTGGATTACAGCCCACTCCATCTCGAAGAGAGGAGGCCTGTATCCTAGCAGTGGGAACGTTATAGACTAATTATGTATAGGTATTTTTACCTGTATGGTGTTGACTGCGTTCCTGACCAACGCTATGATGATCGGAGATACCACGCAGACGAGTATTAATATCCCAGCACATACAACCTCCGACCTCCTTGCCTCCGTCAAACTTACTGTTACTCCGTCCCTGAAAAAGAAGCCATTTTATAATAATAATTAGATATACCGGTGACATGTAATTTGGAGTATTCCTTCCAGGACATGATAGTGTGACCCACTTGCAATTTTTTTTTACAAAAAATCATAAAAAATTGGGTTTTCTCGAATACCGTCAATTATTTATTTGCCTGGGCTTTATGGGGTGCTTAATTGTTGCAAATGGGTCACAGTATTACGTCCTGGAAGAAATATGTCAAATTACAAGTTATCCAGTATAGCTGGCTCCTCTCGCGTTGACATAGGTACTTACATGGTGCAAAAAAAAGACGGTCTAAAAGGAAAGTACCTTTAAAGGTTCAATGTCCTAAAAGCGAAGCCTCGAGATGAATCATATCGTGACGGGGTAGAGTTATTTATATTGATGATGTCAAAGCAAAACATGACTTTATTATAAGCTTTTTCCTAACTAGCTCCTCTTGTACTTAAGTATTTTATATGAAAAGTAAAAAAAAAATCACAGATTATAGAAATTTTTATCATCATCATCAGCCTATATTCATCCACTGCTGGACGTAGGCCTCTCCTAGTGAATGCAACTGAGCCCGATCTTCGGCTCTCCTCATCCAGTCTCTGCCAGCCGCCTTTCGCAAGTCGTCACTCAACCTGGCCGGCGAGCGTCCCACACTACGTTTGCCTAAACTCAGTCTCCACTCTAGAACTCGTTGTCCCCAACGATTGTCGGTTCTGCAAGAGATGTGACCAGCCCATTGCCACTTCAGCAATTACTTCTACTACTAGTACTTTAGTATAACGGATAGAGTTTCATAGCTATCTTCTGAAACCATGATGTTCAAATTAAGCGCTTGAATGGTGACACTAAAAAATGTACGTCTGGTGCAACTTAGGCAGTCAACGGGTTGACAAACGTAGACATCTATATAACGATTATTAATTTGTAATAATGGATCGTGTATTTATTTTATAATTTATGTTATAGGTAGGTAAGTATTTTGAACCGACCTTTTTCCGTTTTTATTTTATTGTAAACTCGTAAATGGCCTTCAATTTCATATTTTTTAGGAACTTTGTAATAAGTTAGCTGTAAGTTTCCTGAACTGTGTAAAATAAAATATTGCGTATAGGTAATATATATGCCAAAAGTGGCATAAAACATATGCCAAATAAATATATTATTTTCTTTCTTTCTTTCTTTCGTTCTTTAGCATTCAGCAGACTATCTTATCTATCAAGAGAAACTATACCAAAATATCAGAAGCTATCATAAAGTTCGTGCCAATACAAGAGAAGAGGAAATTCATTAACTATAAATAAACCACCAGTTTGAATCAAATTGCATAACCATTAATAATTATTATTACAATAATAATTGTAATTAATAATGGCGTAGTTACAACTGTGTTACCTATCAGTGACATCACATTTTTGCGGTTAGCGAGTTCATTCATCGAAACAATGAATGTGTCACGCGTCTGCGGTTTAATTACTTATTTCGTCACAGACTACTACAGGACAAAATATTACCTGAGGCATTACCATATTTAGAATAAAATATTTCCTAGAAAACTGATTCGTTCATCAAATATTTTAAATATAGGTATAGCGCTACAAAGTTCTTTTGGCGCATGACCAAAATCAGAACTACCGCCGCCATCTTGTTTTCTCAATCCATTTCACAAAACAATTGCACAAACCTTACCAACAGCGCCCCCTATCAACGTCATTCGAGCGCCAAAACATCCTTTTAGCAGTGTAACTATTATTGTTTTCGCTATGACGATATTTCGCTATGGACACAATACATCAAGCTGTCGCATTTCAGACGACTAAATGGGACAAACTCTCGACGCAACGAGTCCCTTTACGTAAGCGATATCACGGCTGGTATTGACGGAGTTGGTGGGATGAGCTGGTCTTCGTCATAATAGAGACTAGTTCTTAATAACTCAAAACAGAAAAAAGTGGAAAGTAAGTTGTTTACTTCGCTAGTGAGGCAAGCAAGGGCTAGATATTTAAAAAAAGTAAGAAAAATGCGTTTATTGGCATTAAGAGGGCCCTCCCCGGTCCGTCAATCGTCAACGCGAGCATGATTGAAAAGCTTGTTGTTTCATCCAACGCAATGTTTGAAAAGAAGCAAGAATGAGACAGCGATAACATCGAACGAAAATTGGCGCGCAGAGATTTCACAAAACTTGTTCCAGGAAATACGTGTTTATGAAAAAGCCTTACAGTTTTTTGGAAAAAGTGTTTATCATTTAGAATCTCCATTACACAAGCGAGGTTTCTATGAAGGTGATTTTTTACTTTTACAATTTTTGACTACATTATGAACGGCCAAAGTTTAGGTAAAATTTGTGCAAAAAAGCAGATTTTTAGAGGCATACTCGTATACTGAATTTGTTTCTCCAAATTTAGATTTTTTGCTTGCATAGAAACCTAGATAAAGCGCACAAGATACCTAGTAATTCTAAAATGTCAATGAAAAATGTGTTACAACGCCATAATCACGTACGAGCGTTTGTATGAAAAGTATGACGGGTTGGCCACTCTTAAAACAAAAACACATTAAAACTATAAAAATATAAAGAAGATTCGATGTGTGTGTTTGGTCGATGTCAATTTCGTCGTTGCGTCCGAGTCGGTAGATCAAGATTATATCATAGAATAATTAAAACTTTTTAATTTAATAACTAATGTTGTATTGTCATTTGTTTATAATGCATAATATATTTGGTTTATGTCTTCGTCTTAGTAAAAACAAAACAGGTGTGTCACGGTTCAATGGTCGAGAGTACCTATGACTAATAATTGCATAATTTGAAATGAAAGTAACTCATAATTCCAAAGAAAATGATTGTGGTTTATATGTACATGCTTGCCTATATACCTCATCGAGTTTCGTCGTCAAGAAAAAAGTTATTTTCGCAGTCACAAGACACTCTTTTACTAGACTTGGTTTGGCAATAAAACCTGGAGACGTGCTCACTCGGTTAAGGCATAGAAGTGTGAAGATAAGGAATAGGGAAGCTAGCCAAGTATTTATAGTTTTCCATAATATCGTGCACGATACGCGTGAATGCACATAATCTGATATATAGAGTGGTGATTTAGTCACCTGCATCTTTTAAAATTGATAATTGTTCTTGTCGTAGGTACAGGATACTGGTGGGGTGGCCCCGTTTCTATAGTGCGTCAGGGATGTTTGCAGATGTGCATGTAGATTGCTTTTATGCAACAATGCGTAAAAGGTGAACTTCCCTGGTGCGCAGGGTGCAGAGCAGCTCCAACAGTGTCTTAAACATGGTTGCGAGTCGCCTGGACTGTGTTTACGTGGGTCACTGTTGTGCCGTCTCTCATGGAATGTCGCTACGGTGACCAATCGTTATTTCTTGTTTTGTTTTTGTTAAGTGTCTCTGTTTACTAACTTAGTCGTAAGTTTTACTATCAATCTTGTTGAATCTTGGTTACTCGAATAAAGAAATTCTATTCTATTAGAACAACTTTTACTCCATATCCGATTCGTGAAAGGAGATGTATAGGAAAAGTTCTTCAGTATTCAAGACAGGTAGAATGATTAGCAGGCTTAGCATAAGCACCATTTTGTCGACGGAAGAATAGACAAAAATGACGTTCCGTGAAGATAGTACGACGGCAGCAACGTAGAAAGAGTCAACTGCACTTTTTACGAAATTCAGTAGTGTATTAACGTTTTTCTTTTATTTTACTCATATCTCGAAAATAGTGTGTCCTATCAAAAAAAATATGAAAATTTCGACCCCCTTTACAACTCATAAACACCTAAAACTCAACATATAGATAATAATTTTTCACATTTTCCATACAAAAATTGAAAATTTCCATTTTTCCATTCCATTTTTAAACTTTGTGGCCGTCGATTAAAAAGTTTTCTACTGTCTTTAGCATGGCGATTACAAAATCAAATTGTCTTCACGAACTTACATAACTGTCAGTTGTCAGTGTGATTTTGACAATTTGGGATACAAAACTTTCTTCTGAAATAGTCTACATAAAAAGGACCTAGATAGAGATCGTTAGAAACGAAAGACAAAATGACAATTTGTAGAAGGATTTTTACGGTGCGATGTCAAAAATAGAGAAACGAAATGTCACTTTGGGTAGAAATAGCTATGTCTTGTCTTCCAAGAAATAGAAAGCGTCATGCTAAGCCTGCAGGTAGGTTTTGTACGAGTAAGTTGGTAATTAGATTATTGATTATTTTATCGTCAACATAATTTCATGACTTTTTATCTAAATAGTCGTGATGTTATGTTAATATTAAAATAATTGTATGTTAATTTTAAAAGAATGTTATGGTAATGCTAAAATTATGTTAATGTTCTTCACTCTGCTAGAGGTTAAGGTAGATATGTATAGTTCATTCAGTACATTTGCCTGTTATGTTTAAGTTTAATTTAATACGGAGCGAGCCATTGCCATAAACCGGGCACCAAACCAGTCTCCGACCTGCTATTGGGAATTTCTTACGGAAAAATCCAATATCACTTTTGCCCGACCTGGGAATCGAACCAAAAACTACTAGACCAACTAGGCAGATTTTACTTGATTCTTGTAAGAACTTATCATTAGGTACCTACCTACTGTAAATCTTGGTTCGTACAAAACAAATACAAAAAGATTGTATCAATCTGTTGTCAAAAATGAATCATTCTAAATTGAGCAGGGAGATCGTGTTGAACATAACTGCGGGTGCTTCAAACTAATTTATCAATTAGTTAATTGAGCAACGGATGCGCACATTGCTCACCGGTCGTGCCGGCGCCGGCGCCGACCCGTCTCTCTACATTGGGCACGCCACGCCATTCATATTTCAAGCGTTAAAAGAACGAGTTCACAATATGTCACGTATCATTAATCATTTTGATGATAATCATTCTCTGTAGTCGCATTTTTGTTGTCATTCTTATTGTTTTTGTTGCAAAATTGGACAAATGTTTAGTTTTTATAATTTTGAGTTGCAAACAAGCAGTAAGTGACCAGTGGTTACCGAGGCCTATCATTATAGACATTCTGAAATACCAGAGGCATCCCAGGTCCGTTGTCATCCTAGATGATCCCATCAAAAAGCTGAAATGTCTCATGTGACATGACAATGTATCTCAATGACTTTCTTCTGACTTGCTCCTTAACCCTTAAGTCCTGACTTCCCGAGTCGAGCAGCACGATTACTGACAAATGCGTGCACTGGCTGGACAGGTCCACTCAATCTGTGTGGTTCTTTCCTCAAAAGACCATTCAGATACCAATCAGCATGGTCTTCGCATGACCTGACCACGGTTATGTCTGGACTTTAAAAGAGACTGTGACCTCAGAGTTTGTTTTGGCCTTTCTTCTCAGAGTAGTCAGACAGGAAACGCCGACCTCATCTAGTTTAAAAAATATGATTGACGTGTAAAAGTATTTGTACAAACCTACTTACAGAAATAAAATCATTTATCATTTATGACATCGGCACCCATGAAACACCCAAATTTTCTTTCGAGAAATATTCAAAATCTACTTGCATCGGAATAATGAACCAAAGAGCAGTTCTGCGCAAGCGCACATAGGCCGTGACACGAACGCGCGACGTAAATTCGAAAGATTTTTAATCGAAAATACAACTATCCAATAGCATTTTGTTTTTTTTTTTGTGACAAGCACAAAATAGATAGCCTTATAAATAAATAAAGCCTTAAAATTAAGTTAGTTAGCGAAACGAATATTTACAATTTTAAAATCGTTTGAATTTACGTTACATTTGAATCCGCTCGTTCGTGCTAAGGCCACAGGGTTGTTTCACGCAATATTTTGAGCTTCATTTGAATATTTCAAGCGTTTTCTAGTTATATTGGTTCTACTGAATGCAAGAACGAGTACAGTTATTTGCTCCATTAGGTACTATAGAAGACCGAGTTTGCTCGCTCTAAACGTTCTCATTTTCAATGCGGACGAATGCACATAACACTGTATTACACACGGCAAAGGAATATTGCTGTATTTTATTAACAGGCAGATTTGGAATATGGCATCGATTTAGACGTTTTTCATACAGAAAATATCAGTTACTTCCTGAAGTCTTAGAGCCTAGTTATATCTGGGACCCAATGATATGGGACTTGTGTACAAAAAAAACGTGCAAAATTTACGTGTACGGTAGGTCGCACGACAGTGGTAACAAAACTGGTGTGTCAAAATGATAAATGATTTTATTTCTGTAAGTAGGTTTGTACAAACACTTTTACACATCAAACATATTTTTTTAACTAGATGAGTTCGGCATTTCCTATCTGACTACTCTGAGAAGAAAGGCCGAAACAAACTCAGAGGTCACAGTCTCTTTTAAAGTCCAGACATAATCTTGGTCAGATCATACGAAGACCATGTAGATTGGTGTCTGAAATGGTCTTTTGAGGAAAAAACCACACAGATTGAGTGAACCTGTCCAGTCAGTGCACGCATTTGTCAGTAATCGTGCAGCTAGACTCAGGAAGTCAGGACTTAAGGAGCTCAACGATTCGACGAACAATACCAAAGAAAGGACATTTGGGTAGGCCGCATAAATTACTCATACTGCCAGATCATGATTAAAATTAAATGAGAAAATAAAAGCAATGACCCACATAGTCCTCACATTCACAATAATTAAAATAACATGCTACTTTACAAGTAAATACTAATGTCATTGTATATATAAAATTTATCAATGTCAATGTGTATATAAAAAATCGGTAATAATGTTTGAAGACCATGTAGATTGGTGTCTGAAATGGTCTTCTGAGGAAAGAACCGCACAGATTAAGTGGACCTGTCCAATCAGTGAACGTATTTGTCAGTAACCGTGCAGCTCCACTCAGAACTTAAGGAGCTCAACGATTCCATCTGTTCTATTGATGATTATATCTATCTGGGCCGGCAGTCTCGACATAGATACCGACAAAAATCGGTCGTTAAGTCCAATCGTTGTCAAATTTCTTTAATAGATTTTCAACCTTATACTTTGGAAATAAAGTTGAAAATCTATTAAAGGAATTTGACATCGATACGACTTAGCGACATATTTTTGTCGCTATCTAATGTCGAGACTGCCGGCCCAGAACTCTTATTCTATTAAAACTCCGTAATAGGCCAGGCCAGCTCTAGGTCCAAAGTGTTACCACTAACATGCAGTCTACTATACCTGTAACCACTGCTTACCTCAATATATGTACAAGATGGCAGAGATATCGACGCACAACTTGTTACCGTGGATTTAGTACATGATTCTGAACCCTGCGTTGACATTTCTCGTCGGGTATTTAAAATAAATTTGCTCGGCCATAGATTTTGACTGCATAGGTGTTGCACTTTTCTATGAAACAGCAGATTTTTCTTGATAACCGGCGATAAATTTCTACGCTAGGGAGTCTAGAATCATGTGCTGAATTCATGGTTTCAATTTACACATCGATGTCCCTAACATCCTGTATAATTGAATCTGCCTAGACTTTTCCCAAATATGTTGAGCTAAGCTTCCAGTCTAACCGGATGCAGCTGAATACCAGTATTTTACATGGATCAACTGCCTAGCCTCAACGACCCAGTTACTGGGTAACAGAATACCCCTGCCTACCTCTACTAGGCATTTACATGTGTACGTTTTGCTGTTTATGCTTAAGATTTCAAGTTCCTAGAAGATAGATCTCTACTCGTCTCACAGGGTACTACCGTGAACATTTACAATCAGTGGCAACTAGTTGTCGTAAGTTGTCACCCAGGATTATACCACACTAGATAATATAATTATAGTGCTATCAGCGGACCATTATCGTCTCTGGTGGCGGCGCCCAGCTATAGACTCGACTAAACTCATGTTATAAGGGTAATAACTTTTACAACTGTTATTTTAAACATTAGGTAGGTTATTACCGGAGATCGGAATAGGTAGAGCTAATTTACCTAAAGTTCAAAGAACAGAGACAAAAAAAGTGGAGAATTCCTTAAAACAATTTTTTTTTTCGGAATATTTTTTCCTAGTTTCAGGACATCACTTAAGTACATTTAATATTAATGTTATTAATACAGTAAACTAATTGAATTAATTTCCCTTTTTAACCGACTTCAAAAACAAGGAGAACTTTCTCAAAAAAAGCAGCAGATACGTTTTCTATTGTTATTAATTCAGGTAAAAACCTCGGTCCGCCTCATGTTTTCGTTTCCCAAAATAGCCAAAACTTGCTGTCTCTTTCTATCTTTAGTTTGTCACTGGTAAACAATGACTAAAGGGTTGAGGGGTAGAGGGGTGTTTCGCATTCCAAGCGTCGATAAATGGTATGAAAAGCTATAAAATTGTTTTATTTTACCTTTACCTTGTTATTTATATGTATAATTATTAAACCTGGTATGTAAATTACATTAGCTTCCGCGCTTACTTACATCGTTCAAACGAAGATAAGGAGATTACCTTTATTTTTTTTAAACAATACAAATCGTACGTACTCTTTTTTTAACCGAATTAAAAAAGGAGGAGGTTCTGAATTCGACTGTATTTTTTTTAATGTGTTACCTAATGGTCAAAACTTTTTTCTAGGTGAACCTATTTGGATGATTCTTTATTTATTTGAAATCTGGTGCTTCACATGTGGTCCCATTTTAATTTGATTAAGTTTCGGCCAGTAGTTTTTCAGTTATCCTTAATACTGCGTATTTTTTTTCCACTTAGTTAATATTGATAATGTTTTAATAATTTTCTATCACGGTTATTTACATATCAAGTAGTGGTATACGAATGTGTGTGGGGTAAGCCACAACTAAAAAGTGAAAAATAAAAACTTTTTCACCAAAAAACATTATGTCACTTTATATAGAAAGATCTGTGTCTATTCTTCGTAGAAATAAAAAGCATCATGCTAAGCCTGCATTTGAAAAAAATTACGGGCAGTAACTAAATTTTTCGGCGCTTGGTAAATTATTGTGAAAGTAAAACATGAACAGTAAGTAATAAAAATAAAATTGGTCGGTTACTTCATCCTAAAAGGTCAGTACAATTTTTTTTTAATAATAACATTTTATACAAGTAATTTTTGGCGCGAGCCGAATTGGTCGCAGTAACTAAGGGGAGCAGGAAAAGGAGCAGTCCTATAAAAATATACTAAAAAAGCAACGACACCTAAAAGTGAACCTTAAGTGTTTAGTAATTGAATCCAGAATGGGTTTATTAAAAGAACTGATTCAAGTCACGTTTCAAATTAAATCGTTCTCGATTGGCTTGCGGCAGTCAATTGAATTTGCAATAAGGTTACGGAACTGTGCACACTCGTACCAATTATTCGATTGGCGACAATCTCGGGTGAGAAAATAATGCCTTTTTTGCCCTGAACTTTGTCAAGAAATTATGGATAAAGGTAAAGCCTGTATCCATAATTTCTTGACAAAATTACGGAATGGAAGAATTTTGTATGCAGAGTGTGTGTTAATTTGCACGTCTTCATTTCACATTAAGGAATCAACACAATAATGTAACCGGGATTTCGGAATACCTAGATTTAAAAAAGTGTTCTTGAAAACTGTTTTTCTCCTGGTAAGTCTACGTTTTGGATTATGGTTAAAAAAAAGAGAGTCGGTTAGTTAGTAAATCTGAAATTACCGACTGACCGACTCCATGTCTATTAGAAGAGCCTGTAAATGATTTAATTTAAAGGGACTATATATATAGGACTTAAACGCAAGTTTTACAATGCTTAAAAGTATATTATGATCCACTGCAGTAAACAAAATTCGAAATATATATGATATTCTCAGGATATACGCTAGTTAAATAGTGTGTTGAAAACAAAATACAATTAATTTGATACGATAGAAAAAAGTAACGAGGATACCTTTAAAAAAATCTTTTAACGATTAAAAACCATACTAATATACAAGCAATCATACTGTTTTTTTTTTGCCAGATTATTCTACAAGAAACATATTAACGTAATAATGTTTTACTTTTTTAGTACAATTAATAGGTTTTTTTTTGTTTGTAAATAGATAATTGCTTCATATTTTGCAATAAATTACCAGTTTTTTGTCATCTAGACACGCCCTTCCGCTCCGCCCAGAGCGGGAGAGGTCATTTGATGATTTCCCACCGAAAAAAAAAAAAGAAAGTTTTGTGTCATCGCGCTTCTCTTTATTTTCTATGTAGTCCGACAGTGACCGCGCTTTAACTGTTGTCAGCCTCTTAAATGCTTTGACTTTGACATACTAACCTGATGTACTCCCGGAGTTGCTTCTGTACCGCTCTTAGTTTATCAAGGAACGTCGCAGTCTGGTCGAAATACTCAATGGCATCAGTGACGCTGCCATCTCGATTCTTATTATCCACAATCTGCTGGTTCCTGCAAGACAAAAAGAGACGAACTTCTTTACCATCAATTGAAAAAAAACAAAATAAAGGTCTATCAGGCTGACTAACGTGGGCTATTTTTGTATGGCCCCAGAAAACTGAAGCAAGTTGTTTGGAGTTTGGTACAAATCATTTATGCCAAACTCCACAAAGACTAAATTAATAATGACGTGACTTTGGCAGAGCCATCTCTTGACTATTGTTATATTTGTCGGCTTTTTGAAATAGTAGCTGAATCTAGTTTTCACGACACGCATTAAACAAATAATTGTGCATTCGGTCTACTTACTTCTTCTCCAAGTCTTGGTACTCTGAACTGTCCTCTTTAATATCCTTATGAAGTGGTATAAGAGATGGCACCAGATTCAAAGTATTGTCTAACAGATCCCGACCCAGAATCATATGGGCTATGTATCTGCGAAAAGGTTTATTTGTAGTTGATATTATTAGCGCTGAACACAATTAAAATAATTATCATGTCTCAAAGAGATAAAAATATTATGAAATAGGGAAAAAGATTTTAGCCCCCAACCAAGCCCCAACGCCCACCTACCCGAACCTATTTTGGTTATCACAGGCAACTCTTTTAATAAAGAGAGTTGCCTTTGATAACCAAAATAGGTTACGATGTTTTAATATTACCAAAATTATAACTTAATTAGCGGACCCGGCAGATGTCGTCCTGCCCGGAAAAACAGCGCCACGTTAAATATGATTATTGCAAAATAAAATTATTTATTAAAAATACGGGTAACTTATAATTTTCTATTCTTTCTAGCTAGGCAATAAAAAGCACCGCTCAAAATAATGTAATGTTGTCAATTGACAACATTACATTATTTTGAGCGGTGCGGTATAATTATACAGAAAATCAAATTCGGTGACATACCGACAGCAGCGCCACCTACCGGGTTCAATTGTATTTTCAAACCCCCAGAAACCCATTAAAATATACACACAAAATTTCATCCAAATCGGTCCAGCCGTTTAGGAGGACTTAGGTGACAAACACGTACAGTCACGAGCATAAATATATCAACACTTGGCAACTTTCAATAGCGGTTTTTGTGAAACAACGAATGCAACGTTGAAATACGATATGTTACATAAACCTATGGGTTCGAAAATACTATGTTCGTAACAACATAAAATTTCATTAAAAAATTAAGGAGAAAATCGCTTTTGAATTTAGCCAAGTGTATACATATTTATGCTCGTGAATGTACAGAAGAATTATATATATTAAGATAGTCATAATAAGGGTTTGTTTGCTAATGGTTACAATTAAGGCCCGCTTGTACGACAGTCCTCTAAAACGTATCCAACTATCCAGAACATCGTTCTGTTTCTATCAATCGTTCTGTTTCTATCAATCGTTCTGTTTCTATCAATCGTTCTTTTTCTATCAATCGTTCTGTTTCTATCAATCGTTCTGTTTCTATCAATCGTTCTGTTTCTATCAATCGTTATTTTTCTATCAATCGTTCTGTTTCTATCTATCGTTCTGTTTCTATCAATCGTTCTGTTTCTATCAATCGTTCTAAGGTGACAAAGTTAGAAAGATACGAGTATTTTAAATAAGTTTAGCGTAAAATGCATACATATATTGCTTTGTGCTGCAAGCGGGCCTTGGTGTGTTGCATTTTCTATCATAATTAAACCACGCCAAAGCTTTCGTCATGTATTTTCATTACCTTTCATAAGCTCTGGGTTGTAGATACCCTCTGGCGAAGTAGTTGATACCCAGTACGGAGCCGATGCCCTTACACTCGATGCTTCGCAGCAGGTTCTTGAATCCAACCAGGTATCTGTGAACAAAGAAATTTGTTGATCATGTTTTCTTTGCAGCGAAGCACTTGATGATTATAAAGTCAAATCATTCATTTCAAATAGGCACATAAAAGGCACTTTCGAACGTCAAAATAGAATTGATTCTAGTTGCCCCTTCCAAAAGGTAGTTTCGTATGGAGAAGAATGGGCAAGTAACTCCATGGACACTCATTTTTTAAATCAAAATATGGTTACAAAAATATTGGTTACATCATTCATGTTGAAATTATGCATGTGATAACGATGCAGAACGTTAAAAGCGTCCGTAATAAATATACAAAAACAATTCAAATATTAAATTAAATTAAAATAAGCCGTGGCAGCTAAGAAATGACCAGTCCCTACTGACGGCGCCCGTTCACGAACATGACGTATGGATCAGCACCATTTAGCTCAACCATTTTGAAGGGTACTTAATGATCCAACACACGCGCCACCACCAGCGGGACTTTTGTGCTTTCGTTAGGAATCCCGTGAGTCATACTCGTACCGTGCGATCGGGTAAAGGTACTGGAAACTGAATTTAGAACCACCAAATGGTTAGATGGCTCTTACCCCGGTCTGTGGAATGTGACAAATGCTTTTCCTTATTGCCCTTTGGTCTTTCGGTTCACTTAGTCATACAAATGATTAATATCTATGATAGTCGTAAGCAGCTAGGACGTTGATTTTTAGCTGAAGATCAACGTCGTATGCTTATGCGACAACCGAGTGTAATTAATTATAAACATGTTTATCTTCAGTGTATAAACACCATGGTGACACAGGCAGGTTGGCTGCGCGATCAACTGGACTCCGTAAGGTCCCGCCATAGATATATGAAAGAAGATATTTCTATGGGTCCCACCTTGGAAATGTATGACATTTTGTTAATATCGCGACCTGAATGTGCCGCAATGGCGTCTCTATGAAACAGGGCCACTTACACTTCGCATCAATTATATTGTTACGTTACGTTTGTTCTCGTTTGAGTGCCAATTTCTTTTTCCATGTTTCTTTGCCTAAGAAAGTAATGACGGCAGATCTAATATTGGAACATTGAAGCCTGAAGCACAGGTTCAACCTAGTTCAGGCAAATTAGCAACTGTGCTCTATTTCAATTGTTAAGGTATTTATTATAAATGTGTCCCTCTTATAAATAAAAGATTTTATTATTATTATTTATTTTTATTATTGGATCTCCACAGTCTATGTCTTGTCAAGGTTGAGGAATCATATAGAGAAAGTCTGGGTCAATCTCAACCCGTAATACATAAAGGATCTTAAGCTTGATCGAGATCGTTGAGCTCGTTAAGTCCTGACTTTCTGAGTCGAGCTGCACTATTACTGACAAATGCGTGCACTAACTGGACAGGTCCACTCATTCTGTGTGGTTTTTTCCTCAAAAGACCATTTCAGATACCAATCTACATGGTCTTCGCATGATCTGACCAAGATTATGTCCGGACTTTAAAAGAGACTGTGACCTCTGAGTTTGTTTCGGCCTTTCTCAGGTAGAAAACGCCGACCTCATCTAGTTTAAAAAAATATGATTGACATGTAAAAGTATTTGTAGAAACCTATTTACAGAAATAAATTCATTTATCATTTATCATAAGAAAAAAATTTTAGATGAATAATTATTGTGAGTCACAAAACGTTAGAGTAAAATAATTAATAGTTTCTAAATTTCAGTGAGTCCGTCTTCTTGAAATCTGTTACAATTATGCTTGCCTGAGACTGAATCATTGGCAATTGGCGCTTAGTCATATGGTGCATTAGGTACACATATGGCGATAGCCATGGGTCATGGATAATGTGACAAAATTGATGACAATCTCGTGCTTACGTGTTAGAATGTAAGAAGACGTAAGTTATAAATTATGACACATCATAGTTACAAAGACTCACGTCTTTTTTCCATGAAGTAGACTTTAATCTTCAGACTGCAACGTGTCACGTTCGTTACGTATTCGTTTTACTTCGTGCGATAATAAATGCAAACCAATTGGTGGTGTGCAGTACACAATTTACGAATTGTAGTAGGTGATCACAACATTTACGTGCAAAAAAATCGGCCCACACCGTGCTCTTCGATTTGAAACAAGATAACTCTTAATGTTCTATTAACAAACACCAATACACTAGCTAAAGGGAATATTATCATCGTAAGTAGAAGTGCAATTGAAGGGTTATATATAAAAACCGCACAACTTTTTTTTGTAAATTTTTCATTAAAGACAAAAATCTTCATAGCACCGTCAATGTTAAAGATAAAAAATTGAATTTAATTTATGTTAATGATGTATGAGTCATAAATTAAATTATGTATTATTTTGATCTTAAACGCTTCACACTACTGCAATCTATTTACAAGAATACTTTACAGTTGTGATGTTTTTGTAAAAACGTGGTCATTAAGTTATTTTTGTAAAAATATTTTTGAAATTCAGCTGTATTTGTAAAATAATAAATATCGTAATGGTGCTCCAAACCCCAAAATTTTGTTGTTTCTCACAGCATCTTCTTTCTTTTCATTTTTTCTCTTCAAAATACTAATATTATTGCCCTGTAAGCTAACACATTTTCCGCCATTTTTGAGAAGTGTCAACGTGTTTTTTTTTACAAAAACAGCTTAACTTCTATGTAGTTAATCTGTTTTTGCAAAATTTCTCGTAAATTATGTTGTTTTTGTAAAATCGCGGTATTTTCGGCTAAGCTTTTTTATGCTTTAGTGTTGTTTTTGTAAAATGTTAAATAAAGCAAACGAATTCTCTTGAGCCACAGATTATAGAGATGCAAAAAACAAAAATTGATGAAAATGCGAGTTCTGCTGTATTTGTAAAAAACCCTTCAATTTGTCTCATCCAAACTATTCTAAAAACGGTGAATGAAAACGTCGTGACCTGTTATGTCTACCAATCCGCACTGGGAGAGGAGGTTCGAATCCCAGCCCTTTTGAACGTTATAGGCTGATTATGTAAGAGTTATAGCCTATAGAGCAGTGGTGGCCCAGTGGTAACAGCCCCGACTTACCAGTTGTAGGTCATGGGTTCGAATCCAAACAGGCGCTTTACTTTGTGTAAATAATTTCATCACCGCTGCTCACAAAACGGTGAAGGAAAACATCGTAAGGAAAACAGCATGTTCTAGAACCAAAAATTTCGAAGACATGACATTTACCACCCGCACTGGGCCCGCTTTTTTTTAATGATTATTATGATGTTAGAAATTTTGATATAAAATGCACAAGTTGCATTAACTTAAACATAACGTCACGCCTGTATCCCCTGAAGGGTTAGGCAGAGGTGTACTCGTACTTATAGTACACCCAAATGCCAGTTATGTTTAAAACCCATGTAATAAGGGCCAGCCTGTTGCCATCAATTGGGCTTAGATCCAGACTCCGGCTTGGCTGCTACTGAGAAATTCCAGATGGAAAAATCCAATAACACACAAATTCTAACCACATAAAACAATACCTGTATTATTTAGGTACTTCACTTGTCTGATTGCGTCAGAATTACGAATTATGGTCTTTTAAAATATAGCTTTTCTTTTATTTGTTTTTTAACTCAGTGTGATTTCAAGGAACCCATCCTTCTTAATTTCTTTTTAAGAATGATGGATTGGGAAATGGGATTCCAAATGGGAATTGCCATTTTCGTGTTTTAATTGACCGAGCGACCGCGAAGCGCGAGGGAAGCGTCTCCGTTTCTATTAAGGATTAATTTTTCCGATACAGTTTCTCAAAAAAAAAAAAAAAAATATTGCGGTGATATTGGGGGTGAAACAAAAGAAAAATGCCATTTTGCGCCCTTTGCGCACGCTTTTTGTTTTAAGGTGCGCGGCGAACATTTATTCAGTTTTAAGCTATGCATAGACAGACTTGCGAGGTCTACAGCTCACAGAGCCACTAGTCTTCAATAATTTAGGTTGCATGCCTACCATCTGGTAATCATCACTGAATTGTCTCTCGTGTAATTTTTCACTAGGAGATGACATAAATACAACAGAGTTAATTAAGTGTGTCGCTGTTTCTATAGCAAATAAACGATTGCGGCTAAAGGCTTCATATTTGCTTTGGAATGTTTGTCATGGGCAATCATGACGGGTTGGGGTCAGTTTATCTATAGTTTATCGTTGTGGTTTATATTAGAGGAAAGTTTAGGAAGAAAACGTAAAGAATTTTATCCAGAATAACAATTTTTTTTCTTAAAATAGATATGACTTTAGTAATATGCTGTTATGCAGGTCGTAGAATTATGCTGAGCGATTTCTGTTTTGCGTGGATGTGGTGCTTTTCCCCTAACTCGTTCGTTTGTGTGTTTTTTCTTTGCGTCATGTTTACCGCAAATAAACGTATTTTCTTTCTTTTTTTTCTTTCTTTCTTTCTTTCTAGTAATAATTATCATTTACTGATTTCCGAGAAAAACTAATCATATCACAATAACACAAAATCACAAAAAGTTAGTGTCACAGTAGCAAATTGTACTTATTAAAACATAAATTACGTAAGTATTGTTAGTATACCTATACCAAACCGATGCCTATGGCTGTCCTTATCCACTGGTTTTGGAAAGGACAGTCAAAACGAGAAGCAATAGGATTTCCGATGCTGTTGCTGCTGCTTCGTAGACGGTGCAGCAAGGAGTTTTCTTTCTTGCGCGTGACGGTTTGAAAGCCATCCGTACACGCTACAGCAAACATACCAGATACGCTGCAGCGCTGCTACATTCTAAAACCGACCAATGCCATTTCCGTATAAGTTTCAAACGGTTGAACTTCATTTTTACTTACACGTTTCTTGATATGGCGCCATATAATGAGATCAAGAATTTAATCGTGATACCACTCTTTCAAATATTTACGAGATTTTGAAGTATCTTTGTGATTATAATAATCGATAACTAAAGCATAAAAGCAGTGCAGAGCAATGGTGGAACAGAGGTAACGACCCCGACTTACGAGATGTGGGTGGGTGGTTAATTTCTGCGAAACCACAATCTTGCACAGCAGCATTGGAAACATGTGCCGCGTCGACCCGGGCATTGTCGTGAAGAAGCAAAACACCGGTGATCACATAGATATCCGAGAGATATGCCTTCACTCTATATTTACTCAAGTTTAAGTGTCGCCACCTTTTCCTCACTCCTGAAACTCACACATAAACAAAAGAAATCGATACGGCACACATGATGCTTTTTTTGCACTTCTTTTTCTTTTTTCTGTCTGCCGTCGCGCGTATTTAGGGTCAGTTTGACCGAACGAAGGCGACATGTGCCACGCAATATCCTTATAGATATTGCTATTGCCTCCAGGCCCAGGCACAGGCCTCCAGGCCTCCAAGCCCTCGATATCCGTGGGTAATTAGTTTACCCCGTCTTTTTCTTTAATTGCTTCCCATCAATTTCGTATAGTGGATCCCTAGGATGCCGCGTTTATGGTTTCACCTTTTTTTGTGTACTCAATCAGCAAAATTCCCTTTGCTGTGAGCATTCACGGCACCCATCTTGGACTGACTTTTGAAAAGTAAAGAAGGTCATAAAGAATAGTGTACACGGTACCAACAGAGACGTGGGTCATCTCTGCTATCATTTTCATCTTCATTCGGGCATCCTCCAGTATAAGCTTCTCATGCTTTTTCACGTTTTCTTCCGTAGAGGCAGTATCCGGGCCGCCCGAGCGAGTGTCGTTTTCAATACTCGCTTTTCCCCTTTTAAATTCACTTGACCACTTTTGAACCGTAGATAACGAAGGTGCAGAATCTTGGTAAACAGCCACCATCTCTTCGTAAATAATTTTTTGACATCTCCTTGTTTGGTAAGGAATTTAATAACAGCGCGATGCTAGATTTTCTCCAACATTGTCACGTTAGCATTTACGGTTGTAGTTAACTAAGGATAACTAACAAACTAATGATGACAAATTTATGACATTTTACCTTTATACCCGTAGATAATGTCATTAATTAATGAATTAGTCAAATTACCCACAATATTGTGGGTAATTTGAATTTGTGGGTATTTTTGATTTGATTTTGTATGAGGGTGATTTACTAATAATAGTAAATCACCCTCATACCGAGAATACATTGAACGCCCCTCGTAAGTGGTGCCTTGGGATCAGAACCTTGTTGACATCATTATTTAATTAGAGACAGGTTCTGTCTTTTAGTTGGAAGGACACGTTGACTCAGAAGAAAAGTATTTAATAAAAGAGCCTGCTAAGCCAAATATTGATGTAAAGTTAAAATATTTCTGATGAATCAGTTGTGATTCACTTTTGGTCTAACTGCAGTTCGGTTTTACATAAGTTTTTATAATAATGACGCCAATATATATTAATTTGTGGTATTTTGGTAGGAAAGGTAACAAACTAGTACTATAAGAATTGCGTGGAAGTATGAGAATTCTTCCTTATATGCGGCGTAGATGTTTCTGTATACTGTTATGCAAGAATGGAAATACTTCTGTAGGCTATTTATTCATAGGAAAAGCTACCAGCAATCAATGTTGCATAATTATAATAAGGCACAAATTAATGAACTTCAAAAATAAATAGCTAGAGCTCACAATATTCTAGTTAATGTAAATAAAAAACGTGCTTAAAATCCGGGGATTTCCCAGCTTCTATACCATCACGAAATCCATTACAATTATCATATTTATTTAGGTTCTACCTTAAATTATAAATAAAAATGATCACAGCCAATAAATTGGGAACATGAGTGATTTGTAAATTATCAGGAATTGATGAAATATAAAACTTAAACTGAAATTATTGATTTCAATTGGACCAATTGCTGGCCCTGCTGAATAAGAGTTGGTCAGTTAGCCAGAACGTTGAAGCTAGTTGCCCATTCCTGAATCACAAGAAGAACGTGAGATTAGAGAGAACACGCGAAGAAAATTCTTTAAGCAACAATTAACACCTAAATTTTATATAGTAGAGCATTCAAAGAAGTACCAAGCCATAGAGATATTTAATAATTAGTTGCCTACTGAGATTAAGATTCTGATTTATAACACCCTCTTGTTTAAAACAAAATTAAAAGCCTTTTTATTAGAAAAATGTCACACAATAATAAATTATTTATATATCTTTTTATAATTTTTTGACATTATATTGAAAACTGTTTTGACATTATATTGAAAACAGTTTTGACATTATATTTGAAACGGTTTGTTATTAAATTTAAAACTGGCACTATACTTGAATTTCACTTGAAATGTTAATTAATAATTCACAGTTTTTTGTATTTGTATGTAAATTGAATGTGTATATATTCAACGCAATGTAAATTGTTTTATGAATAAATGAAATGATCCTAGACCTAGATCGCTATGGAGGAGAACGGGCAAGAAACTCCAAGGACAGTCTTTAAAATCCTGGGTACATTTTTCTCGTTGTTTCTTTATGTGAGAACATTTAGAAGCAACAGCATGTAAAGTAACGTAGTAAGCACATAAAGGGCACAGGAAAAGAAGGGGCTCATCAACAAAAATGTATTCAGAGATAATTGCAAATTAATTCCAGACTTCTAGAAAGGTGAGGCACTGCATCCCGTGTCCTTTTCTTATTCCTGTTGCTCCATACCAAAAAATAGCTTCCTTCAAAATCAATGTATGCTGCCACATAAAGTTTAATACAGTCCACAAAACCGCCGATTCTCTTAGCAAGGCTTTGAATCACCGCTCCAGGCTTTTGGAAGCTTGAAAAGAGCTGTTTAAACAGTTCTATCCATTTCATGGTAAATTTCCCGCATTCCCTCATGTTAGCGTTTAAACGTTTTCCAAAAAGCTCAAGGCGCTAAGTTGTCCATTCCAAAACGTAGATCTCTATGGAGAAGAACGGTCAAGAAACACCAAGGACACTCTTAAAAAATGTCACTCTTTCAAATCAAGATATTCCGGATCCTAGCTACATTATTATTATTGCTTCTATATGTGAGAACAAAGCAAAAGTAAATAATATAGTCAATTCAAAATATAAGATTAAAAATAAGAAGTGGGAGTTACGAGATGACCAGTCTCAACCGACGGCGCTCGTTCACGAACATGACGCGTTGATCTGCACCATCCAGCTCAACCATTTTGTAGGGAACCGAATGATCCAACACACGCACTACCATCAGAGGGCCTAGACAAATGGCATTCGCTTCAGAGCGATTCTATTTCTACAATCGCTATCTCTTTCGCTAATGTTTCCATCATACGAATCGAAAACTAGCGATAACGCTTGTCAAAAAGTGCCACTTGGCTACGCATCTCTATGGAAGTAATCGTTCGACGCTTTCAATTCGTTTCATAGAATCGAATGATGTTAACATTGTCTACCTAATTTCTATTCGTTGACCTATGATCACGTGACATTTCAATAGGTTATGTCAACCCCATACATTTTTTGGCTTTTCTACTAGCGTCATCGCTAATCGAATGTTACTCCGTCTAAGCCCTCTGTTTCCAACAGTTAGCGGTATCAGAACTCTCAGTGCGACCTTGAGGACGAATCGCATAAACTCTGCGCTTTTTACGTCATCATGCGTATTATCCAAAATGTATCTGAATTTCTCTTCACCTTGAACCTTGCACATCCTTTTGCATCAAGGTCTTATAATAAGACCGAGAGAAAAATTTAATCCATAGTAATGTGGGACTGTGTGTTATCAAATCGTTGAAGAAATGTAAGATTACATGAATGTATCCGAACTAATGGAATGTGGCAAGACAGGAATGAATTGAGAAGACAATTAAGGATGATCAAACGGTAAAATTAAAAGAATTTGTTCGCTAAAACTATAAAATTGTAATTATTTATTGTTCTGAATAATAAAGTTATCCTATATTCAAACTATTGTTTTATCCACAGTATAAATGAGAAAGTAACTGCTGAACCTAAAATGTTGCATCCTTATACATTTCCTAATGCATACTGATTTTTTTTGCAATAATTTTTGTTTGGTTACATTTATAATTATAATTATGTAAGTATATAATTAATTAACTAGCTTTTCGAGGTCAGAAATTATCCTATGCGCTTGCACTACCGGGATTAAAACTATACTACGTCCTAATCGAGGCCATGATCTACATGTGTGCCAAATTTCATCATAATCCGTTAAGGCATGAAAAGGTTACAGATAGAGTTGTTGTTACTAAAAGAGGATGTGCAAGGTCCAAAGTAAAAAGAAGTTCCGATACATTTTGGATAATACGCTTATTGACCTATTTGGGATAACATCCGGCCATACGTAAGTAATACCCAACTTTATCATTCCGTTTGTGGTTCTGGCAAATTAACTTGTCATTCCTTAGTCATCGCGACCACAATTCTCACAGAAATATGTGGATGCAAATAAGCGGCACGCGTGATCCACCCACGTGCTAATCGATTTATTTATTTATGTGGTTTCTTCAAAAGTGTGTCCGTCGGATTGGCCTTGTCTTAAGTCCGTGTGAGTCAGCATTTCTCGGGAAATACCTCGACATCTTTAGGGTTGACAGTGTGGGCACTTAATTGTTTTTTTTTTGCTGAATTCCTTTTAAAAAACAGCACCCTAATTGCGTAACACACTATCAACTACAATCTGAATCATTTTGAAGCCTATTGCTAATCCATTGCTTCATATGTTCGAGAAATGTGTCTGCTCAACAACGTAAATAACGCAATGAATGTTATACATACATCTCTCTAAGTTCATATTACTGTATTGAATGACTATTTCATGAAATCATGACATTTGACGCCAATTCTAACTTAAGGAGTTGTATTGCTGATTCTGATGATTATAATTCTGTAAAGCCGTATTTATTACGGTCGCAAATCATATTTTAATAAAAATACAACCTGACATTGACCTTCAAATTGCAAAAAACGTAAGAAAATTTTAATTTCGCGGGCTACCCTCGCGCTTCCCCCTTAAATACGGGATCAACAGGATTCTACAAGTGTTTACCTCGCTGATATGAAAATAAAGTACACTTATCACCTGTAGAATTGATGCATGTTTCTTCATGCATTTATGAGGCAGATTTTAGTTATTGTTTGTCAAATCAGAGAAAATTTTGGGGTAGATAATCTTGGTTTTTGAAGTAGGAGGTTTATCAGAGATGACTTTGCCTAGTATAGTTAACTAGGCAGACCACATAATTATTTTGAAAGGTACTTATAGGAAAGCATATAGCTACCTTTACCTTTACCATTAAATTCAAATAATTTCCTGACTTCCTGAGTCGAGCTGCACGATTACTGACAAATGCGTGCACTGACTGGACAGGTCCACTGAATCTGTGTGGTTCCTTCCTCAAAAGACCATTTCAGATACCAATCTGCATGGTCTTCGCATGACCTGACCAAGATTATGTCTGGACTTTAAAAGAGACTGTGACCTCTGAGTTTGTTTCGGCCTTTCTTCTCAGAGTAGTCAGATAGGAAACGCCGACCTCATCTAGTTTAAAAAACATGATTGACGTGTAAAAGTGTTTGTACAAACCTACTTACAGAAATAAAATCATTTATCATTTATCATTATCATCTACCTAGTGTTTTTCTAACTGTGTTGGGGTCGGCTTGCTGTTTTACCGGATGTAGCTGAATACTATAATCGTACTATATTGTCCTAGAATGGCAATAAAGCTGTTTTGTTTTGGACTAATATGACTTCAAATTGAAAGTATTTATTTTATCCGCTTAAACGGTATTTTTATTTTTACGTTTTAGACAACCCTGTTAATATAGGAGATCATAATCGATGAATCACAGGTCGCGCACGCGCATACCGTTTAGATGTGAGAGTTTATTTTTATTTTTAAACCACAATACAGCTGTTGTGTAAACTGACACATTATATAGCTATTTTTGTCATATTTTGTTTTTTTCAGAAAATGTTTCTTCATATTTTCGTAGATAAATGTCAACATCATGTGACATGTGTGTCATGTGTGTGTGTGTGTATGTTGTGGTAGAATGTATAGATTCTAAAAAAATATTAACACCATACTATGTAAAACTACATTCTTACAAATAAAAAAACAAGTGTGGCACTCGGGGACTGCCGCGGTAAAGCTATTGCATAGCATTTTTTATCAACTTATGCAATTATAATTATTTTTAATGTTTTTATTTTTGCAGTATATTTTTTCTTTAATATTAATTCAAGTACAGTCGTACCATATACATACACGTTAAGCGAACGCTCGGCCGAGCTACATGGTAGGCGGAGTGGGGGGTGTTAGGTTTTGTTTTCGTTACGGAATTTCTTGATTCGGTCGCCGCGCTCAAAGCCCGCGATAAAAGCTATGCAATAGCTTAATAAATTCTAATTCTTCTAACAATAGAACAACTGGTGTAAAAAGACAATTAAGAGGGCGCACAACGGTCCACTAGCGCCGCTCTCGTGACTGAGAAAGAATTATGAATAACGGCTTGTAAGGACCCTCGGTAAGTGTGTCTAGAATTTTCTAATACCTTTTATTAAGTTTCATATTGAGACACGAATCAACAAAATTCGATATAAAGAAAAGCGGCCATATTCCGCTAGATCGTATCTTAGTACACTAAAAGCGACTCGCAGACATAGAAGTTTCACCCTAATCCAACGACCGTGTGCCCCGAAACCCGGTGTATTTCATCCCAGGATAATAATATCCTAAAAACAACCTTAACATTGTCGTTGAAAAACATGTTCTCTCGTACATTCCAACTGCAAATGAAAGTTGTACGCACAATATTGAGAGATTAACCATGTTATTTTATAACCATAGACTTCTTATAGGTTTTCCTGTAATTTATTAGTAAAGAACCATTTTACGGATTTTTTTCAAACTCGAACTCAAACTCAAAGCATTTATTTCAATTAAACCTTTTACAGGCACTTTTGAATTGTCAAAGAAATATATAATATATAAAATTATAGGCTTTGTAGTTTTGGAGGGTAATGGTAAATTTTCATCTATTTTCTTAACTTTGAAATTATTAATTTAAAAATTATTTGAGACCCACGCAATTAGCCCGTTCCTTTGATATGTCACACGGTACAACTTGCAAAACTTTATTTTTTATTTCCTTCTTTGCCCCCAAAATTGACTCCCATATTCATCTATTTACGTAACACAACCGTGTTTGGGCTACGAAAAATCATAATATGTGTACCAAATTTCAACTTAACTGGTCAAGTAGATTCGAAGTAAATTGGCTGTGACAGACGGACAAACAGACACACGAGTAATCCTATAATATGGGTTCCGTTTTTAATTCGGAGGTACGCACTCCTAAAAACAAGATGGCGGCGTTAGTTCCAGTTTTGGGGTCGCATAAAAAAAACCTTGTAGCGCTGCATACGAGGTTTATTACAGGTCTCTCAATGTACGTAGAATGGTGGCGCTGCTTTTGAAGAAAGATGTTAAACACCTGTCAAATCCGAAACATGTTGTGTTACGACGCTATTTCTGTGACAAGGTTCCGAACAACGCCCCCTGTCAATGTCATTCAGGTGCCAAAAGTTCTTTGTCAATATCATTCAGGTGCCAAAAGTTCTTAGTAGCACTCTTGTTCTCTATTTAGCCACGCACATTGAGAACCTTGTTTAAGAGCAGCCAACCCGTTATACTTTTCATACAAACGCTCGTACGTGATTATGGCGTTGTAACACATGTTTCATTGAAATTTTTGAACGAACAGGTATCTTGTGTACTTTATCTGGGTTTCTATGCAAGCAAAAAATCTAAATTTGGAGAAACAAATTCAGTATAAGCCTCCAAAAATCTACTTTTTTGCACAAATTTTACCTGAACTTTGGCCGTTCATAATGTACTCATAAATCGTAAAAGTAAAGAAAACATTGTCATAGAAACCTTGCACATGTAATGGAGATTTTGAATAACAAACATTTTTCCAAAAGTTGTGAGGCTTTTCAAAAACACGTATTTCCTGGAACAAGTTTTGTGAGTTCTTTGCGCGCCAATTTTCGTTCGATGTTATCGCGTTCTCACTCTTGCTTCTTTTTCAAACATTGCGTTGGATGAAACAACAAGCTTTTCAATCATGCCCGCGTTGACGATAGACGGACCGGGAAGGGCCCTCTTAAGTGTACTTACCTCCATATAGTGCTGCTATCCGTGTCCTTAATTTCTTTTGTCAAGTGACTCAGCAGAGCAGCATTGGCGTTAGTGTACCACTCCACCGCTTCAGTCATTGATGTACCAGCGTTTATACTAGCTCTGTGAACAAATACACGTTTTTAGGCTCCCACAAACAGGCGCGACGCGACAGCACAACTCAAGGGCACCGCTCGTCGCGCGACACGCGGTGCCTTTGTATCGCGCTGTCGCGTCGCGCCTGTGTGTACGAGCCTTTTAGAACTTAGTAAACCTTTGAACTTTTGTCTGCCTTATTGGTCAAGTGGTTGCAAGCGCGACTTTGAGTGTGAGGTCCTAGGTTCGATTACAAGGTTGGGAAAGCATTATTCAGTTTTTCCATTAAGAATTTTTCAGTCTGAATTACTAAGCCTGGTTGATTGTAATAGGCTTGTCCCTTCTAAAATGGGTGTTCATCGGATTTAAAACAGAACTCACCAAATGTGGGTCTACTGCATACCTCTGCCCAACCGTTTGGGTTTATAGGCGTGATGGTATGTTATGTTAAACCTCTGAAGTACCAAAATGGAAAGAGGTTAAACAAAAAATCTATTTTGCCGATCATGACAAACATACTCGTAAGTGTAAATTAATGTTTTATCTAAGAATTACTTTGGTACACAATTGACACTCTTGTCAAGTGTCAATTTTTATGAAACCATGTTTCGAGGTCTTACTAAACTTCGTCTAAAAACCAGTTAAGTAACGGTAGGTGTCGAATTGGTCACCGCTTCCGATGCTTTATTTTTGCTGTAACTGTACCTCGCCATTCATACCTTTAAGAAAGTAAAAAAGAAATATTTTATCATCGATTTCTATGAAGTTTCGTGGTGTGTAACTTATATAAAAAAAAAAAAAAAAAATTTTGAAGAAACTGCCTCCGGGTTTTAAAACGTAATCAAAAAAGGTTTAAATAACATTTTTGGTGGTCCCTTGACTAGAGGTAAATATGAAAGGACAGATAAAATAAATAAAACTTTAAAAAATGTTGATCTGTTTCGAGTTCTGCCATACAAACAACTAATTATGAATCTTCTCAGTTTTTCTACCATTACGTACTTACTTAATGGTTTCTCGTAGGAATAGACACAGCAATAATATCAAATATTGGTAGTATATATTATACTCATATACCAATTAATATAATTTATAAATCAAAGCCTTGTTGGTAGTATTGCAGGAATTAGAAAGGCTAAGAAACATTTAAATGTAATGAATAGTTTCTGAGAAGCCCTCAAGCGCTGACTATCCTGGCTGCTGCAGCGCTCCCTGGTGGTCTACAGCCAGCTATAAAACATGTTTAAGAACCTGCTCTGAAATAAAAGATATTTATTGCAAAAAATCGCATCGAAATCGGATGAATAGTTTCTGAGAAGCCCTTTGAGCGCCAACCATCCTGGCTGCTGCAGCGCCCCCTGGCGGTCTACAGCTGTAAAACATGTCTAGAAACCTGTTCTGAAATAATGCCTATATAATTCAAAAATAAAGACCACATCAAAATCGGATGAATAGTTTCTGAGAAGCAGTCAAGCGCTGACTATCCTGGCTGCTGCAGCGCTCCCTGATAGTCTACAGCTACAAAACTAAAAAGAAAAGAACCTGCTCTGAAATGATAGCTATTTATTACAAAAAATCGCATGGAAATCGGCCCAGTAGTTTTCGAGGAAAATGGTAACAGACATACATACATACAAACAACCTCTAACCCCAAACGCATATATACCGCCTCCGTTCTTTCGCCGCGTCGTCGTGGGTAAAAAGTTCCGAAACCGCAGTTTATAGTAAAAGAGTAGTTTTTATAAGGAAATTGTGTGTATTTTATGGCAACACCTATACAATGATTCATATATGACACATTCTTAGCTGTTGGGCTTTTATTAAAGTCAAAGTCAAATCATTTATTTCAAATAGGCACCGGCTTTTTTTTTACCAGTTGTTATCAATTTATAAGCGTACAAATGTATAGAAAAGCAGAGAGCTGTGTTACGTAAGTTGCGTATTATAATTAATTAATTACACTAGCTATTAGCCCTTGCTTTGCACGGTTATTTCGTCTTGACCAAACATCGAGATTTATTTGTATGTATTGTTGTATGTGTGTTGTTGTGTGTTTGTTTGTGTTGTACGTTTGTTTGTTGTTTGTGTTTGTTGTGTTTTTTTTTTTTATATGTTTGTTGTATTATGTGTATTGTATGTTCATTATTAATGTATTATGCGTATAAATCTTCCGCAATAAATTCTCTAAATGAAGGGGAAAATTCCGTTTCGGAGTTTAGATAAACAAGGCGGTCTCACAGACAGACAGAAAGGTTACTTTAATCCTAACTAATATTATAAATGCGACAGTAAGTTTGTTTGTTTGTTACGCTTTCACGCTAAAACGGCTGAACTGATTTGGATGAAATTTGGTACATGGGTAGACCATAACCTAAGTTAGGACATAGGATACTTTTTATCCCGGTATTAGCACGGGATTGAGACTTATGCGGGTGAAACCGCGGGGCGCAGCTAGTTTTTAATATGTATAGTATATATTGAATACCTAATTCTGTAATTATGTAAAACCCACAGTTCTATACTCTAAGCTTTATTTATTAGAGCGTTGAACTACTAAATCAATATACTGAACCCTGTATCAGTATTCAACGCACGAGAGCGTAGATTAGTCTCTAAATCAAGTGATAGCAAACATTTGCGTAACAACTTACAACAGCCAACATTGACGCCAACATTGACGCTAATAAACTTGCCGGTTTTCTCATTTCGCTCATTTGGTGAAACATCGACGTAAACGTAATTTTTCCCAAAAATGAGTTGTCGATATATATTGGGCTCGAAAAAAAATTCAGAGGAGCAGAGGCGTGAAATATTTAATATGGTTTTGGGATTTATCAACATTTCAGAACGAGACGGTAACAGATTACAAAAAAAAAACGACTTTTAATCACTATCCTGATTTTTTTTTAAAGCAGCAGTTAAGTCGATGTTTCTCCAAATGAGCGATTTGATTTTTGTTGAAGTTGTGATCTCGGAGTGTGACTGTACTTTCACAACTGTTTATTTGTTTTCTTATAATAACTGTTGGAGTATTTAAAATTAGAGTGAAAGAGCACTATCTTTCCACTTTGTCATAAATGCATATGTATTTATTATTTGAATTACATTATGTTGTTACATAATTTAGTGATATTTATTTTAGAAGTATGTATGTATGTAAGTATATTCTCATATTGTATGTTTATAATTAAATTGGAAAATTATTTAAGATTTTATGTATTTTGTTTTCCCTTCTACTCTTACACACGTTGTCTACATCTCTTTGATATACTCTCCTATCGCAGGTATGCTGGAAGAGATTTCTTTAGAAATAAGTACCACCTTTGTACGTATTTTTCTGTTCCTCTCTTCTTGTCTGTTTATATATAAATGCATACATAATTGGTTAAATAAATAAATAAACAAATAAACCCATTACATAAACCATAAAATACCGGTTCCAAAACGTAAAAAAAAATACCGGTTTCTATTATTATTTTACCAATTTAAGAACCCATAGTTATTGACTTTGCTTATCTCATGCGAATGTTGGATTCTCCTTGCTGTAAGACGTGTTGTAAAAAAGAAAGAAAAAGTATTTATTGAGACTCGCCCAGGATTATCAGAAACTAAACTAAACACACTCATAAAAATAAAAATAATGAAATAAAAACAAAAGTGAAATGAAAATAACAACAGTAAGTACTGTACGAGACCAAAAGCCCCCTATCTCAGCATGATGCAACGACATATAAAAAAAAAATGGCGCAGCGTTGGTATTCTGATAGGGCCCACTGCTGTGATGTCACGGACAGATACAGAAAAAATAATAAATAAAAAAATAAAATAAAATAAAAATTGGGGATGCACATCATGTGTTGGTGGAATGTGTCCAATATAATAACAAGAGAAATGTACGTTTCAACTCGTTGAAATGGTCGGTAATGGATGTTGAAATGATTTCATACATAAAATTTTTTTTTTTTGGGTGGGAAATCATCAAATGACCTCTCCCGCTCTGGGCGGAGCGGAAGGGCGTGTCAGACTCTTACTGACTAATACCCACCCGTGTTCCTTCAGTTGCCTGTACGCCAGGGCCACGGTAAATCTTTCGAACAATCCGCGACCCCGGCAGGCATCGGCCCTTTCGGACCCCGTCAATGGTATTTTAGCTAAGCCTACTTCTGATGCAGCAAAACTATTTTAGACTTTTTTATTAGAAAATAAGTTAAGTTTTTTGTTACTAAGATTAGTTTATTTAATTTAGGAGTAAGTTGTTCTTTGTAAAAGCGAGATGGGATTGACATCGTCGCACGTGTACAAAAATCATAAAAATAAAATAAAAAGATTAAAAAATGAAAAAAGTAGTTACAGACCGGTACAATTAAACGACCATTTTTGTCTCCGGAATGAAAAATAAAGTAGTTTCGCACAAGGGTGAATTTTAAATATTAACTCCTTAGGAGGTTGATCGATGCGTTAGACTCTCATAAGCACAATATAAATGTACAATTTACTACATTCATTAATCTATTCATCATCATTAATTCTTTTTTTTTTTTCATTAGTGACAACATTTTAAAAGAGTATTCATAGATAGATGCTTTTGTCGTGTTGAAAGGATGAGTGAAACGCGACTAACAAAAGGTATTTACAAGGCAGATGTGAGTGGAAACGCTAGGGAGGAAACGCCCTAGGAGGACATACAAATAGTAAACTTACGAGTATTGGTGATATTTTTCAGAAAGGTCAGGTGTGTAGTATTCGCAACCGGCGTGAGTGTATGATCAGCACCCTAATTACATAATACACTATCACAATCTGAGTCATTTTGAAGCCTATTGCTAATCCATTGCTTCGTATGTTCGAAAAAAAATTCTGCTCAGCAACGTAAATAACGCAATGAATGTTGTTGAACTGTCAAAATTAAACCCATTCCTACTGTTAGTGTGTTACGTAATTACCCCGCTGATGTATGTACGTAAAATAAGCAAAGGGAGTATATTGTAAGGATCGTAGCAGGTAGCGTTCCGTGAGGTGCTTTTTTTTTTTGGGTGGGAAATCGTCAAATGACCCCTCCCGCTCTGGGCGGAGCGGAAGGGCGTGTCAGACTCTTACTGACTAAAACCCACCCGTGTTCCTTCAGTTGCCTGTGCGCCAGGGCCACGGTAACTCTTTCGAACAATCCGCGACCCCGGCAGGCATCGGTCCTATCGGACCCCGTCAATGGTGCTGACATCTCTTTGAGGTGCGCGTGGAACACGACGCGCCGTTGACCCAGGCCTGGTCCTTACCGGACGGCGAGCTGCCCAATTGCTCGCCGTCCGCAAGCCCGCGCCTACGGTGGCCGGGAGTCGGCAATCGACTCCCGACGCCCAGGGTGTCTCCTCCTCCTGCGGCGGCTAGGGGCGCGAGGGCGCAGAGATTGCCTCTCTCTTTCGCGCTCCGCCTCCTCCTTCGCGAGCATTACTGCTTCGCAGAAGGAGGTGACGGCTTCCCATTCCCTCTCGCTCCGTACCATGGCCTGAACCAGGGCCGGACGCGAGAGGTCGCCGCCGCCGATCGCCGCCACGAGGACACGGCGGTGCTCCGCCCAAGCCGGGCAGACCTCCACCGTATGCTCCACCGTGTCCTCCGGTCGATCCACACAATGGTAACACCCGGGCGTTTCCTCCCGCCTTATCCGAAACAGGAACCTCCCGAAACAGCCATGTCCGGTGAGGACCTGCGTCAGGCGGAAGGTGAGGACGCCGTGGCGCCTCTCAAGCCACTCCTCAAAGAGGGGTCTTACCGCCGCAATTGTGGCGTGCCCTGCGCTGGGTTGCGACAGTCGCACTCTCCATGCCGCCATGAGATCCCGCCGGAGCTCTGTCCGCTGTGCCGCGATTACTCGCGGCAGCGGAGTTACGCCCCGGCGTTTCGCCTCCTCGTGCCACTCCCAAACGTGCGAGTTAAGGATGCTCATCCTGTAGATATATGCTTCGTCAGCCCAAATAGAGCATAGCAACAAGTTGAAGGGATCTGACTCAGCACTTACTTTACACGTGTATAAAATACAATCGAATGTTCTAGAATAAATTATGCTGATGCACTAACTTACTTCCTGCGCAATATGTTATATGACGCCCTTTGTTTCCACTAACGTGAGAAGTAATATATTATAATAAGACGATTCTGTTCTGAGACTTCGCGCTGTAAACACTGTAATTTGGAACTTTTATTAAATAAATCAATTTTTTTATTGAAACCGTTTATCCATTCCTTGACTGGCGCAGCCGGTAAGTGACCTTGTCGTTTGGGTCCTCTGTGTCATCGCGAATCGAATTTTCGGGCGCCGAGAAGACTTCAACGTTCGTTTCAACGATTCAACGGGTCAACGAACCAAATAAATTCGTCAAGAGAAGCCACGGTGCAGAGCAAGTCGAGCGAATTCACCGATCACAGAAGGAGAGCGGAAAAGCTGCGGGTCATGTGAGTAAATCTCTTCACCGTCCTCTAAACTTTCCTTTAAAATTTCCTGGTGATCTTTATATGTGTTTTGTGTACTTATAGGGATTAGAAAACGCCCATCTGGCACGTAGCACATTGTAGTAGTAGATAAAGTGATAAAAAGTTCACGTTAGCCTAGTAAACAATTTAGTGGTGTTTTAAAAAAAAAAAAAAAAAAAATGGAAGGTATAGTAGTCATACCTCCGGGAGTTCTGAAAATAATCCCTGTATTCAGTGGCGAGACAAGACTCTTATCGTTATTTATCCGCAAAACTGAATATATTATTAATTTATATCGGGGGAACGAAGCACAAAACGAATATCTTTTTAATGTGATAACTAGTAGATTAAGTGGGGAAGCTGCAAATTTAATTGGGGAACGAGAATCGATACACTCTTGGGCAGAATTAAAACGGGTTTTAGAGGATCATTTCGGGGATCCAAGGACAGAAGACTGTCTAGTCCTTGAGTTAGAGAGCTTAAAAATAAATAGAGGCGAAAGCTATTTAGATTTTTGTCACCGAATACAACAATTAAGAAGCATTTTAATTGCAAAAATCAATGAGTCTGTTGAAGATGCAGCTGTGAGGTTATCTAAGCAACATATTTATACACATCTTTCTATGAATGTTTTTTTGTTTAATTTACCGAAATATTTAGTTAGGTTGGTGCGACTAAAAAATGTTTCGACACTGGAAGATGCATTAAAAGCCGTTTTAGAGGAACAATATTTCCAAGAAGTTTACGACCAGAAACAGTCGCCGAACCCTAAGTTTAATCGAAACTTACAGGGACGAAACAATTATAATAATAATTTTAATTCACAAGCGTCGCCAAGTGCAAGAACTAGTGAACCAAATATGCAACGTTCTAACAATATTACTACCAATCGCAATTCATCGAATAACGTAGCGCAGACGCAAAATAGAAATAACGTTCGTAATAACAATTTTTCAAATAGTTCATTCCCAGGTAGAAACAATAACAGGTATCAAAATAATCAATTTTACCAAAGCAATCCGTTCTATAATAATTACAATTCAAGGGAACAAGCGAGGCCGCAGTTCCCAGATCGGCAAACTGCTGACAACGCACAGCATGGCTCGCAACAGGTGCAGCCGGCGATAGCGTCCGGATCAGGTTGCGATACCGACGTGACCATGCGAACGGCCAGTTCAAGACGTGTTAATTACACTGATTACGATGACAACGAAAATAATGTGCTACCAAGTACTTATAACGAGAATGAACAAGTAGGAAATTTTTACATAAAGGAGAGGCCTTTATGTAAAAATTACATACATTATTAGTGTAATTACATTACACCAGAGCGAATTAAATTAAATTGTAGTATTTTAAATCTTCCGCATATACGTATACCAGAACTTAATGCAATTTTTATGATCGATACCGGAAGTCAACGTTCATTTCTTAACCCAAAGTTAGCGAATCAATATTTTTGCGACTTTAAGCATAACGAAAACTTTGAAGTAGTTAGCATCCACGCTAGTAGTAAACATAATGAGGTTGCGTACATACCTTTACCTAGGACATTTAGAAGTTGTGAGTGGCACAAATTCTATATTTATTGTGTGGACGACAAATATGATGGCTTAATTGGAAGTGATTTATTGATGCAACTTCATGCGAATATTGATATGAAAAATAGGAAGTTATTTACTAAGGATACTTGCATACCGATTAATTATAACCCGCCAATACGTGAATTTTATGTGTTACCCCCGCGTAGCGAATTAAGGGTCAAACTTCCAGTTAATTTGTTACACGGTGAGGCCATAATAAACTTTACCCAATTTACGGATGGAGTTAGAATGCCGACGGCTTTAGTTAACTGTGTACATGGCTATGCGACAACAGTCATTCAGAATTCTAGATCCGAGCAGATGGAATTGTTAGTGACTAGCCCGTTTAAGGTCGAACCATACTTAGGAAATACTTTAGTACATGATAGGGTAAACTTGAATTTTACTGATAAGGATAGTCATAGGTTAGATCAGCTGTTAACGGATAATCTCTCTAAGTTAAGAGTCGATCATATGAATGAGGAGGAGAAACAATCTGTAATTAATATTTGCAAAGAGTTTAAAGATATCTTTTATTGCGAGGACGTACCTCTTTCGTTCACAAATGAGGTAAAGCATAACATTAGAACTAAAAACGAAGACCCAATACATATTAAAGCTCATAGGTTACCACCTATACAAACGGCAGAAATTAGGAATCAGATAGAAAAAATGCTCAAAGATAATGTTATCCAAAAATCGTTTTCACCTTGGAGTGCACCGGTTCATTTGGTACCAAAAAAAATAGATAATTCTGGTAAACAAAAATGGAGGATGGTCATCGATTATAGACGCCTCAATGAAATCACAATAGATGATAAATACCCTTTACCTAATATCAATGATCTTTTTGATATGTTAGGTAAGAGTATGTACTTCACTACCCTAGATTTAGCAAGTGGGTACCATCAAATAGAAGTAAAAAAGGAAGACAGAGCAAAGACAGGTTTTAGTACACCTTTTGGACATTATGAATTTAATCGGATGCCGTTTAGCCTAAAAACGGCACCGGCAACATTCCAGCGCGCAATGGACAACGTCTTAAGAGGCTTACAAGGTATCCATTGCCTCGTATACCTTGATGACGTCATAAGTTTTGCAAGAAGTATTCAGGAACATAATGAAAAACTTAGGACAGTTTTTGAAAGATTTCGTGAAACTAATTTAAAGGTGCAGTTAGATAAATCCCAATTCTTAAGGAAGGAAGTACTTTATTTAGGCCACACTATAACCAGTGAAGGTTTAAAACCTAATAATGATAAAATAGAAGCAGTGTTAAAGTATCCTATACCCAAAACGACGACTGAAATCAAAAGTTTTCTTGGTCTCATAGGTTATTATAGAAAATTCATTAGGGATTTCGCGAAAATAACTAGACCACTTACAGTTTGTTTGAAAAAAGGTAAAATTATAGATTTAAATGAGGAATATATAGAAAGTTTTGAAACATGCAAGAAACTTCTTACAAATGCTCCATTATTACAATTTCCGGATTTTAATAAACCATTTATTTTGACCACGGATGCATCAAACTTTGCAATAGGGGCAGTACTTTCGCAGGGCACCATAGGCTCGGACAAACCAGTAGCCTATGCTAGCAGAACTCTAAGCGATACTGAGTCGAGATATAGCACCATAGAAAAGGAGCTTTTGGCAGTTATATGGGCAGTAAAACACTTTAGACCGTATTTATGGGGTAAAAAGTTTCACATCTATACGGACCATAGACCTTTGGCCTGGCTCTATTCGCTTAAAGAACCAAATAGTAACCTTACTAGATGGCGCCTTAGACTTGAGGAGTATGACTTCGAAATTAGTTATAAGAAAGGGTCACAGAACTCTAACGCAGACGCATTGTCTCGAGTAAAAATAAATAGCTTAAGTGCAGATAATAATAATATTGTAGTTAGCTTAAATAGTAGCAAAATTAGGGAGATAAAGGTTAATATATTAGATAACGATAGTGAGTCTATGCAAGTAAATGTAGACGATGAGGAAACTGTTAGGAAATTAGAAGATAATAATGAAATCGAAGAAATAATCTGCATATCAGAGTCGGATTCTGATAAAATAAACTTAAGCGTAGATAGAAAGGAGGCTCCTGTCTTTGATATATCTGAATCAGATGACGGAGCTACTGCTCATTCAATATCAAATAGGGAGCATGAAGGTATACCAATTTTAAATGAAGCAGTAGATACCAAACCTAGACAAATACTGGTCTATATTTGGTATAAAAATGATATTCATGCAAAAGACATTTCTAATAGCAACCAAAGAATAATTGAGGTACACATGCCAGCTGTTAATAATGAACAATTAGTTAAGCAGTTTTTGAAAGAGTATGTAGATTTTAAGCAGAAATATTTCATTTATTTCGAAACAGAAGTATTTAGAAAAGTATTTAATAATGTAGTGACAGCATTATATAAAAAAGGTTCGCAAAATCTAATAGAATGTACAGAGAGAGTACTTAATGTCACAAACGAAGAAGAGCAAAGAGAGATTATTATAAAGTATCATGAGGGAAAAACTGTTCATCGGGGTATTCGGGAAACACTCACAAAGTTGAGAAGACATTATTGGTGGTCTAACATGAAGGACACAATTTCTGCCATCATTAATGCATGCGAACAATGCAGAAAAATGAAATATGACAGGAAACCAATAAAACCACTAATACAACTTACTCAAACACAGGCCATACCATTTGAAGAAGTTTTCATGGACCTTTTGTACATAGAAAATAATTATTACTTAACCATAGTAGATGCTTTTAGTAAATTAGCGCAAGCTTTTAATGTACACAATAGAAGTACACCAGAAATTGTTAAGGCATTAATAAAATATTTTAGTATCTATGGGTTACCAAAAAAAATAAGTAGTGACCCCGGTACCGAATTTAATAATAACCTTGTTAAAGAACTACTGAGCCTATACAAAATTGAAATGCATGTAGGGACACCAAATAACCCTAACTCAATGGCCGTAGTGGAACGTTTCCACTCAACAATACTTGAAATTTATAGGTTAGCAAAATATGAAAAAAGCGATCAAGATGCAGCATCGGTAATGACTTACGCCATTATGGCATACAATAACACTATTCATAGTGCGACAAATTTCACACCTTTTGAAATGGTATTTGGACATACAGAGTCAGGAAATGCATTTGATATAGATAGAGATAAAAATCTGTTACAGAAACTAGTTCAGGATCATAGAAAAAGACTTAAAGTTTTGTACGAATATGTTAGTATTAAAATTAAGGAAAATAAAAATAAAGTCGCAGAGAGGAAAGGCGGTGAAAACCCACCGGAAATAAGGGAAGGTGAGGAAGTTTTTATGAAAACTACTAGGAATAGGAAAGCTAAAGAAGTGCCACGATATGAGAAAGCGAAGGTTATAGGAAAAGTAAATAGGAATATTGTACCGGTAAAACTGAGAAAAAGAGATACGAAAGTGGCAATAAAAAACGTAAAACGCCCTCCACAGGTGGTGGCAAGCAATCGTGACGCTACTGGCCCTAGCGGAAGCAGCAAGCAGCGTAAACCTCCAGGATATGACTCAGAATCCTGGAATAGCGTCGATACGGATAAGTGCAGCAGTGATTCAGAATAGTCACTGGACTATTTTTAAGACGTTAGATCTAGAAACTATAGATAGGTACTTAGATAATAATATTAGACAATATTTTAGATTAAGAGATATGATTTACTCACAAAATGAGTCGCGTAGTGAACTTTTAGGATTAGTCCTTCAAATAGAATCCTTTATGGAACTTACTAAAGATAGATTGAAACAAATAATGCCTAGTAGAAGGTTCAGAAGGGGCCTAATAAACCCGTTAGGTTCTATTGTTAAATTAATTTCAGGCAATCTAGATAATGATGACGCCATGAGATACAATTCGGAGATTAGCCAGCTTAAAAATAAAGAACATTCAGTAGAAAGAAAACTGACACTTATGCAAAAAGCCTTCGATAAATTAGTTAATATTTCAGATAACTTAAAATACAACTTGATTCAATTGAATATTAGAACCTCGCAACTGCAAGTATTACAGTATAATCAGTCTAAAATACATAATATAGTAAGTCAAATGAATAGTCTATATCAAATCCTAAATAACTTTCGTACTATTCATAATGTAATTCAAGATACGGAAACGGCAATAGCTTTCAGCAGAATACATATACTTCATCAATCAATAATTAATTCTACAGAACTTTTTCACATATTATTAGAAATAGAGAAAAACTATAGATTAGTATATACGGTAGGTAAGGACAACCTTACAAAATTAGAAAGTACTATAGTTCTTAAATCTTTCTCTGATAATAAGAAGTTAGTCTTTGTGCTAGAAGTTCCCTTATTAGACACGGTCACATATAATTATTACAAGATTATTCCTATACCTATATACAATCCTAGTTCACTAAAAACCTCTATCATAATTCCTAAGTATCCCTACCTTATGGTGAATGGATTGAAATACAGACCCGTGTCTAGCCCGTGCGAGCAGATTGAAGATGATCGAGTCCTCTGTAAGGAAGATAATATCGTGCAATACGCTGATACAACGTGTATGGAACAAA
This sequence comes from Dryobotodes eremita, assembly GCA_917490735.1. NCBI lineage: Eukaryota > Metazoa > Arthropoda > Insecta > Lepidoptera > Noctuidae > Dryobotodes > Dryobotodes eremita. Next base: position 19,116,160 of record OU823254.1, read on the forward strand.
TAATGCTACTTAAAAACTATTCTGCATGTCATAAGAATTTCATCCAAATTGAAGATGTAAGAAGCCACACCATAGCCGACGGAATATGGTTACTTTTCACGAAGAAAAAGTTAGTACTTACCGAAAACTGCAACAATGAAGTCATGAAGTACAACCTGAAGGGAACATTTCTGATATTCCCTAATCGAAACTGTGAGACACAAATTGGAGACAAAATCATCAGTAAGGTAGCTGAAACAAGGACACTCCAGGCCAGTTTGCTGTTGAGACCTGTAGCTTTGCCTGAGTTGCAACATGAAATCAAGATGGAAGACAGCCAAGTAGATCTTCGCGGCGTGGACCTCAATGACATCAGGGACATTTTAAACAGTGCAAAATATAACAGTGAAAGTGTTAATGAAAGTGAAATTCTGGTAACTCAGGACATAAGTGTATGGACAATAAGTATTATAGTAATAATGTTTGTATTTACACTAGCATTTTTGGCTGTTAAATTCAAAGCCTTTAAGAAAATAATTGTGTTACGACGAAATCATCTGGACCCAAAAGATTTGCCTCCAGCTGATTTCTCTCTAAGGGGGGGAGGAGTTAAGGATGCTCATCCTGTAGATATATGCTTCGTCAGCCCAAATAGAGCATAGCAACAAGTTGAAGGGATCTGACTCAGCACTTACTTTACACGTGTATAAAATACAATCGAATGTTCTAGAATAAATTATGCTGATGCACTAACTTACTTCCTGCGCAATATGTTATATGACGCCCTTTGTTTCCACTAACGTGAGAAGTAATATATTATAATAAGACGATTCTGTTCTGAGACTTCGCGCTGTAAACACTGTAATTTGGAACTTTTATTAAATAAATCAATTTTTTTATTGAAACCGTTTATCCATTCCTTGACTTGCGCGAGGACCTTTGCCTCCAGATCCCACGGCGGTAATCCGGCAAGGAGGCTCGCCGCCTCGCAGGAGACCGTGCGGTATCCCCGTACCATCCGGATGGCCATGACCATTTGGGACGCGTTCAACCGGCGGGCTGGCCGGAGCCTCAACGAATGCGCCCACACCGGTGCCCCGTAAAGGGCCATGGACCGCACGACCCCCGCGTAGAGCCTCTGGCAGGAGGCGTTTGGCCCCCCCAGATTGGGCAAGAGCCGCTTCAAAGCAGCCCCGGCCCGCTACAGTCTGGGAGCCAAACGACGGAAATGCTCGACGAAGTTCCACCGGCTGTCGAGGACGAGTCCCAGGTACTTCATCGTCGACTCGACGCCGATGTGAACCCCTCCTACCGTTATTTGGGAACCCGACAGTGGCGCGTTCCGAGGACTATGAAAACACATGGCCTCGGACTTGTGCAAGGCCACCTCGAGTCCCAACTGCCGGATCCTCTCAACGACTGTCGCAACCCCGCGTGTCATTAGTTCGGCCGCCGCCTGGTGCGACCTCCCCTGCGCCAGGACCAGCGTGTCGTCAGCGTAGCACACTACGCTGACGCCGCTAGGAAGGTCGGCGCGTAGCACCCAGTCGTAACCGATGTCCCACAGATGCGCCCCCAGGACCGATCCCTGTGGGACACCGCACTACATCTCTCGCCGGTTCCATTCTCCCTGGTGACCGGGGTAAATAACCGCCCTATCCGTCAAATAGGCCTCGACCACTCGACAGAGGTAGGTCGGCATCCGGTGATACCGGAGTGCCTCCCTGATGCAACTCCAGGGCAGGGTATTGAAGGCATTGGCGATGTCTAGAGACACCGCCAAGACGACCCCACCCCGGGCCACAGCATCCCCCGTCGTGAGGGCTCGCACGCGCATGATGGCGTCCACCGTGGAGCGCCCCCTGCGGAAACCAAACTGGCTGTCCGCCAAATCCGGCCCCACCCGCACCAGCTGCCCGACGAGGCGGTCTGCAATGACTCTTTCAAAGAGCTTGCCCACCTCGTCGAGCAGCACAATGGGCCGGTAAGCGGACGGAGAGTCCGCTGGGCGCCCCAGCTTCTTAATGAGGACCAGTTTCCCCGTCTTACAACGAAGTGGGAACTGGCCCTCCTCCAAGCATGCACTTAGGAGCCCTCTTAGTCGAGGCCCGAGAGCCTCCGAGGCCAGGACCCAGGCTTTTCCAGGTAAGCCGTCGGGTCCTGGGGCGGTATTCTTGGCACTCAGCCACGTACCGCCACTCTCAACTCTACCTCGGTCACCTCAGGAGCAACGTCGTCATCGTCGGTTCTGTGGTCCGCAGTTGGCACCGCAGGAGGCGGAGCCATGGGCGGGGGAGTATGCTCCCCCCGCGAAGGGAACAGAGCGCTCACCACGCCCTCCACGGGCTGGGGCCGGAGACTCTGCGTCAGCGGGGGAGCCCATGGGCGGAGTTTCTCCCGCACCACCTTATATGGGCGCCCCACGGGTCCCTGTTCAGATTCCCCAGCGACTCCTCACGGGCCAGTCCCCTGGCCCGCAGGATCTCCACTCGGAGGGCGGTCTTCGCCGCTCTGTAACCCTCGTACAGCTCCGCCTGAATGGCTTCCGTATCCGAAGGGCGGATACGGAGCCTGCGGTGCCTGGTGTACAGGCGTCGCGCCTCAACGCACGCCTCGCGCAGAGACGTTAACTCCGGCGACCACCAGTACACCTGGCGCCAGGCACGTCCGGGCTGGACCCGGGGCATTGCCACGTCACAAATCTCGAACATGGCCTCCCGGAACCACTCCGCCTCGACGTTGATGTCTGCAGGCCTGTCCGGTGGTGACACCCAGGCCTGCACGATCGAGGCTTCCAGGAGGAGCTCCCGGTCCAGCTTCTTCAGCGCCCACCGCGGACCACTCGGGTCCTGTCGGACCAGCGCGCTCGAGGTCTGGGCGGAGACGTAAAACCGGATGTACCGGTGGTCGGAGTACGTCTCCACCCCCTCCATGACACGCCAGTCAATGACACGCGGTGACAGAGCGGGGCTGGCGAACGAGATGTCCACCACTGACTCACCCCGCATCCGCACACACGTGGGGACAGAACCCCGATTTAAGACGACCAGGCCTGTCTCCAGAGCCCAGTCCTCCACCATCGTGCCCCGTGTATCCGTGTACCGGGAACCCCAAGCCGTGCTCTTGGCATTGAAGTCCCCAAGTACGATCACAGGGAGGGTACGGTACCAGACGACGACGACTTTCAACTCCGCAAGGGATTTGTGGAACTCGGCGAGAGTTCGGTTCGGGGAGAAGTATACCCCTACCACGACAATCTCCCCAAACCGTGCTGCCACGCAACCCCATCCCCTCTTGACTGCCTCAAGCGACGGGGTACCGGCGGCGGCCGACGCAATGAGGGTCACTGAGCCGCTCAGGTCCTCCACCCAGTCATCCCTGGGCGGGACAAAGTACGGCTCAGTGACCACGGCGATGTTGATCGACCACTGAAATCCTGTCGGAGAAACGTTCCAACGTGAGTCTCTCTGTTAAGCAGAGACTCCCAGCGGCGGAGTAAGAGCGGGCTCGGTGTGCACTAACTCTGCCGCCGGGCAGGCAGGAAGGAGTCTTCTCCTTTTGCCACCGTTAGTCTCGTAGCCCCAAAGAGTGTCAAGGTCATATCTCTGACTTTTAACGGAGGTCGAGGGTCTTGGCTTAACCGCCCTGTAGGGAATCCCTACACTTAGTGATATGATAACGGGGCGATTCTTTTGGGATGATGAAATAAAACCGACTCCCGTGAATGTTCGTTAAACACTGATTTATTGAGATATATTTTTACATATTATTTGCAATAATAGGTATAAAATGCTGTCTGTGTAGAATGCACGGTGCGTAAGTTGGTAAAGTAATGAACGGTTCCGTACACGCCCGGACCGCGAGGAAGATAACCTCTATAAAAAATTCCTCTAATATCAAGTTTTGGTGCGCGGCGAGGGTATGAATGGCTGAGGAGTAGTGTCATCTACAACTTTCTAGTCGTAGGTGGCGCATCAGTCGCTAGCGCACCCCCAGCCAGAGTACCAGTGGACCCTCAGGTTGGGTTACAAATGCACACTTGCCTAGGGACAGGGAGTGAACCTAGGATGGACCGTTTACATCCCCCACACTCGTGGGATTAATTATGGAAAATTTCAACAAACATAAACAAAAAAGTAGTGGGGAGGAGGGGAGTGATGCGGGGTCGGAGTCCGGCGCCGCTTCGGGCGCGAAGGGCTCTTTCAAGAGCCCGGAGTGGGAAGTGATAGGGGCAATGAGGGGGGGATGGAGAGTGCGACTGTCGCAACCCAGCGCAGGGCACGCAACAATTAAGGCGGTAAGTCCCCTCTTTGAGGAGTGTCTTGAGAGGCACCACGGCATCCTCACCTTCCGCCTGACGCAGGTCAGGACATGGCTGTTTCGGGAGGTTCCTGTTTTGGATAAGGTGGGAGGAAACGCCCGGGTGTTATCATTGTATGGATCGACCGGAGAACACGGTGGAGCATACGGTGGAGGTCTGCCCGGTTTGGATGGAGCACCACCCAAACCGTATCCTAGTGGCGGAAATCGGCGGCGGCGATCTCTCCCTGGTTCAGGCCATAGTACGGAGCGAGAGGGAATGGGAAGCCGTCACCTCCTTCTGCGAAGCAGTAACGCTCGCGAAGGAGGAGGCGGAGCGCGTGAGGCAGAGGCAATCACTGCGCCCTCGCGCCCTTAGTCGCCGCAGGAGGAGACACCCTGAGCGTCGGGAATCGATCGCCGACTCCCGACCACCGTAGGCGCGAGCTTGCGGGTGGCGAGCAATGGGCAGCTCGCCGTCCGGTAAGGACCAGGCCCGGGTCGATGGCGCGTCGTGTTCAACGCGCGCCTCAAAGAGATGTCAGCATAATTGACGGGATCCGATGGGGCCAATGCCAGCCGGGGTCGCGGATTGTTCGAAAGAGTTACCGTGACCCTGGCGCACAGGCAACTGAAGGAACACAGGTGGGTTTTAGCCAGTAAGAGTCTAATACACCCTACCGCTCCGCCCAGAGCGGGAGAGGTCATTTGAAGACTTCCCAACCAAAAAAAAAAAAGTGGCGTTCCGTAGTTTCAGCCTACGCCCATGCGAAAAGGCGTGAGTATGTATGTGTACATTCATCTGATATGTACAACAAAAAAAGGAATTTTGGTGCGTAAAGATCAAGATCCCAAGATTTAAAAAAATATATTCCCCGGAAAATGCAAAATATTCCCCGTTGTTTCATTGAACTACTTAATTAATTAGTAATTGACGGGAACGACGGGGAACATTTAGACTTATGAGTCATCTTTCATGTGGTAAACTTGAGGCCCTAGCCCGGCCTAGTCATCTCAGTAAAGCAGAGTACACATTGGCACAAAAATATCAAAATCAAAAGTCATTTATTCAAAATAGGCTGAGAATCAGTACTCTTTTAACACCAAACATGCCTGAAATAGAGCAGGGAAAAACATTGTTTACTGCTCTTGCACACTGTGGGTTGCGGATTTCAGTCCATTATAAATTCAAGCTTCATCGCGATATTTCAGTGAAAACAATGCAGCCTTATCCTCCATTTAGGATAAGATTAACCTATATTAGATCTGTCAGATTATGAATCGAGATCTCTCTAGAAACTGCCCTAAAATTAACGCGGAGAGTTTTTTTTTTTTTTAAGAAAATCGTTAGATTGATTCTATAGACCACGTAGAATGTATTGCGCCATTTGGTAATAAATTAGGATATAATTAGGATTAGGATATTATTATTTGATAATGGCCAAACATCACAAACCAATGATGTATTGTTCTTATTAATTTGAAAATGTACTAATATATTGTGGTGAGAAATAAATCATTATCTTATCCTATCTTATCAATATAACTAAATTACTACACGACAATCAGCCATTTGGTTAAACGTTGCGCTCAATGACTTGGCTAGTTGTCCTTCAGCTATTTAATTGGGTGCCGGTGTTTAATGAACGGCCTAGACGTCCAATTAGCTGGCTTATTTAGCCAGATGACTACGACATATACATAATGAGAAGTAAGAGCTGTTCCTAATCATTTTAGCTTATCTGCTTTTTATCCTTATCAGGTGCATCAAAGCATATTTTTAAAATCAATTATCCAAAACTGTTGACATTCCTTTACCATGAATAAATAAACCCTAAAACCCCCTCTTATCTTAAAGAACGTTTCAAGTTCCTTCATGACACACATAATAGATATCTTAGGTCATCGGAAAACTTAAGACTAGAGATGCCGATGCATTCCACCAGCTTTTATGACAAGTCTTTTACAGTTCAAGCAGTACGGTTATGGAATGCCTTGCCCGAGTCGATAAGGCGTGCTCAATCTTTGTCCACTTTTAAAATTATGGTTAAAAAACACTTCCTCTCTCCTTAAACATCATCATTACATTTAGTTTCCTTGCTCTTGTTTCATGTTTATTATTGTATATATTATATGTAGATAAGTATATGTTTTATGTATGTATGTATTTGTTGTATATGTAAATGGTACACCACTGACTACCTGCATTATTGTCTCCCCTTCTCCCTTGAATCCATCCAAAGGTTGTCTGTAAAAGATCGCTTTTAGCGATAAGACCGCCCATTGTGTCACCCTGTGTAAAATGTCTACATTTATATCTGTTATTTTTTATGGTGTACATAATAAAGAGTATTCTATTCTATTCTATTCTAATAAATATTTAGATTTAATTAATAATTAACAAAATGTTACCTTTAATTTTACTTAGAATAAGTTTCTTTTTTGTTGCATGTATAAATAGGTCCTCTTCCTTCAAATTTTTATTTTGCTGTGCCGGACTGGGTCCATGATTGGTACAACTAATGTTTACTGACCACCTAAGCACATTGTGGAATGCAATAAATGATTGAGTATTGAGTAATATTGCTTAATTAATATTGCTATTGTAGTTTCTTGCCGGCTCTTCTCCATAGGAAACAACCAATTAGAACCGTGCACCTAGCTTCTGACGTTTCATAAGTGCCCATGTTGGTTTATGTGAAATAAAATATTTTTATTTTTTTTGCTGAGGAAATAACATCAGAAAATTACGACATTATAATTGTTTTAAACGTTACGTTGAAATCCCTAATGTTATTTACATAAGTATTAATATATTTTTAGAATTATATTATGTTTCTATTAAAGTATAAGGGGAACAGATAAATTATTCAGTCATTTCACGGAACATTCATATGCGCTCAATTATTAATAAAATAAATGGTTATTAGAAACAGCATTATTTGTTACCTACAGAATATATGGAATATTTATATACATATATATCCATCCAAAGGTTGTCTGTAAAAGATCGCTTTTAGCGATGAGACCGCCAGAAATGTAATAAACCACATGCAACATGGAAAATCGCCCGGTCATGACGGCCTCAGCATAGAACATTTTAAATATGCTGGTGTTCATTTGCCGCGTGTGTTGTCAATGTTTTTTAAATTTTGTATGTCTCATTCATACCTACCGGAGCCGCTCATGCGTACTCTTGTGGTACCTATTTTAAAAAATAGGACAGGGGACTCATCTGACAGGGCTAACTACCGGCCCATTTCACTGGCCACCACTGCAGCCAAGGTGCTTGACAGCATGCTTAATGCGAACCTCGCGAAAATAGTTGACCTGCATGATGCCCAGTTTGGGTTCAGAGCAGGGTTGTCTACTGAGGGTGCCATTTTAAGTCTAAAGCATGCTGTCGGGTACTACACAGCCAGAAGGACGCCGGTATACGCGTGCTTCCTAGACTTGTCAAAGGCGTTCGATCGTGTCTCATACGACCTTCTGTGGGACAAGTTGGGCAGCGCGGGTATGCCGGGGGAGTATATCTCTCTCCTGAGGTATTGGTATGCAAACCAGAAAAACCAGGTGAGGTGGGCAGGGGCGCTGTCGGATGAGTACAAATTGGAATGTGGCGTTAGGCAAGGTGGTTTAAGCTCACCTCTATTGTTTAACATTTATGTGAACCAGCTTGTCGAGCGGCTCAGTAGCACACATGTCGGCTGCCACATTGATGACACTTGTTTTAACAATATTAGCTATGCAGACGATATGGTGCTGCTGAGCCCCTCTATAAGCGGGCTAAGGAAACTTGTGTCTATTTGTGAGAAGTACGCGGAGGCACATGGGTTACAATATAACTCTAAAAAGAGTGAAATTTTAGTATTTAAATCAGGCAAACAACAGCCTACCCATGTGCCTCCTGTATTTCTTAATGGAATAGCCCTAAAGCAGGTTCAAGCCTTTAAATATCTGGGTCACATTGTGACAGATGACCTCAGAGACGATGAGGATATGGAACGGGAGCGCAGGGCTCTGGCGGTGAGAGCTAATATGCTCACACGAAAGTTCACACGATGCACGAGAGAAGTGAAGGTTACGCTATTCAAAGCTTATTGCCAGTCCTTCTACTCAAGCGGCCTGTGGGTGAGATATACGCAGCGAACCTACAGAGCCCTGCACACTCAGTACAATAATGCGTTCAGGATGTTGCTGGGTCTGCCGTGGCGGTGCAGCGCGTCTGGGATGTTTGCTGAAGCGCGCACTGATGGTTTCCAGGCCATAATGCGCAAAAAAGCAGCTTCCCTGCTGGCCCGTACACGGGGTAGCAACAACGGCATTCTGAACGCAATAGCTGTACGTTTTGACTGTCCCTTTCAAAATCAGTTGGTCATGTCTTGTGTAGGTGTAGCAAGACATGTCAAATAAAAATGTAGGTACTAGATTAAGGTTTCTATGGGTCTATGCCACCCGAAATAAAGTTATTATTATTATTATTATTATTGTGTCACCCTGTGTAAAATGTCTACATTTATATCTGTAATTTTTATGGTGTACATAATAAAGAGGATTCTATTCTATATGATTACTAATTATTACTTATTCCAGGTTCGGTTATCAATTCGGGACTTCACAGAATTATATTTTATATACTCTCCGTCGCAGTAACACAGATGGTCGGTTTCGATCGAAAACAGGCGCACGTACACATAGACGCGTACTACGTACGGCGCGGCGCGGCGGCGCGGCGCGGCAATCTCAAACAAATGCCGATGCCGGTAGCTGCTGTGCGTGCGTTTTCAGTCGTGTGGAGTCGATCTTCTGTACTGTCTATTTTATGTCCCAGCAAATTTTATCTTGTTTGATGCACGGTCGGCGCAGTGGTTAAGCGATTGACTGCTACGCTGCGTGTCGCGGGTTCGATTCCCGCAAGGAACAAATATTTGTATGACCTACAAGTAGTTTTTCCGAGTCTGGCTGTTTGTGTATCTGAGTTTTGAATGTTTGTAAACGCACCCACAATACAGGCGAAAATTCTAGTGTGGGGCAACGTTCAAAAAGAAAAAATAATGTTATTTTTTCTACAATTACTTATTTATGGTTTATTAATAATAAATTATGATTGTAATGAAACAATACTTTTCTGCTTTTCTTTAAAAAAAAATCTCTGCTCTAGTAAATTCTCTATCAGTGCATTTACAGACTGAGAACTCATAATTAATTATGGCCAAAATTATTTCAAGTCTACTAAAAACCAAGGTTAATTAAAGGAGATACCTACTGCAATTATCATCCTGCTTGCGCCTGCCAGAGTTTTAAGATGTAATACATTGGTCACCCTTTAAGATATCTAGCATTATCATCAGGGTACCTTACAGTAAGCAGTCGTATACATATATGGCACAACAAAAGGAATTGAACATAATCACCAGCACATTGTACAACACAATCTCAAACACTTCAACACACCCCACACGCAAACGCTTAACACAACTACACACACTCACATGCATACCCTCATTATAACACACACACCCTCACTCTAACATACACACACATATACACCTTAAAAGCCGTTTCCAATATCCCTTAATATTCCTTCGTTGCCTTCCTTCCTCCTACAATGTCAATGACAATTTTTGTAATGTTAGAACACAACTTAAAACGTTTTTTGGTATCAGAGTGACGGCAGAGCACTGACTCCTAAGTCACAGCATCACCGAGCCTAAGAGTCAGGGTTTACCTTATCTGTAAGACCTTTAGTTAACCAAGTTTATATACCTAAGCAATGACAAAGGTATTTGTATCAATAAGTTTCAGTTTTTTTTTAGGTCCGTCTCCCTAGTTAGGTAACACACTATATATCACAATCTGAATCATTTTGAAGCCTATTGCTGATCCATTGCTTCATATGTTCGAAAAATTTGTCAGCTCAACAACGTAAATAACGCAATGAATGTTGTTGAACTGTCAAAATGAAGCCCATTGCTACTGTTAGTGTGGTACGTAATTACCCCGTGGCTTTGGTTACCTTCAACCCTGTCACATATCAGTCTATTAGTCTCTTTCTAAAACTTTATGCCATGTTACCCGGCCGGGTATGTGGGAAGGTTCTGCTACTGTACCTATTTTACTGGCTAGTGGCGCGTTTTATTTGCTACCTACTTATCTATAGATTTTCATAAGTAGGTAGGTAACATCATGCATACGGTAACACGTGCAATTTCAATTTCAGTTCGAAGTAAGTGCAAAACTGTGTTCTCTACACATTTTTCATAAAAATATTAGCATAGTCTAATAAAATTTTGCAACAACATCCATTGTGCATAACACGGTTAGTTCATGGCTTAGCTTAGTTCAATTCTATACAACAGAGGGCTAATTGCACAACACACTAACAGTAGCAATGGCATTCATTTTGACAGTTCAACAACATTCATTGAGTTATTTACATTATTGAGCAGACAAATTTTTCGAACGTGTGTAGCAATGGATTACTCTCTACATCTGCAATCTGTGGGTCAGCTACACGCAGCGGGCCATCAACGCTCTCCGAATACAATATAACAACGCGTTCGTAGACGTGTTCTTGAGTGGAGAATGCGAATCGGCAAATGCAAGGTAGGATGCCCTCAGGCTAGGTGGAGCCATGGTATAATAATATACTTCGCCAGGTATAGCATTCCGAGACACAGTGGTCACGTGGGTGACACAAGCCTACGTCATCACCGCTGTGTTACCAGTAGTGTGTCATAATAACTCCCAAACCGCCTTTATTACCTGTGCGAATCCGATAAATCAATGAGGTTTTAACTAACAATTACGTCGGTATAAGTTTAAATTGAATTGCTTCGTTTGATTAGAAAAACAAAACAACAAATTAAATGCTTGATATATATTTTTTAACAGAATGGTGACTGAAAATGTTTCCATACTTTTTGTTTTGTTGCAATATAGTGGCAACTGGATAGTGACGTAAGCTTGTGTCACTCTCGGAGTGCCAGACCTTGTTTTTTTAGACCATGGGTGGAGCGACGATTTTCGCAAGGTGGCTGGTAGCAGCTGGATGGGAGTTGCCGAGAATCGAGATAAATGGCGTGCAACTGGAGAGGCCTATGTCCAGCAGTGGACTGCTGTAGACTGGTGATGGTGATGACTCTGGTGATAATAGATAGGTAGATTGGCTGCCAATCCAAAATCCGGTCACACATCCATAATTTATTAGTGTTCATGGACAATTTTGTGAGTGTCTTCACAAAATGTTAGTCACCTACCTGTCCTTACAGTTTTTTTACGATTTCTCCAATGAATTGCCTATAAAAAATTTACGATCATTTTATGGAGAGGGTAGGTACATTAATAGGTGAATAAAAATCCAGATAATTTTGTTATTGTTCTTTAGGCAGCTAAACGTGTTTCCATTTAATGGGAGTTATTGTTGTAGAATAATGGGCCGCCATATTCCAATTAAGGAATGAATAGATGTCAAAAACACCTGTGATTTATAATTCATAGTTGAACATTGTTTCGCCTTTTCGTGTAGTGACGTCATTCATTATGGTGTTGTAATCAGTGAATATCCTTATAGTCGACTAAACATAATTTGCATGCATATTGTGAATGATCAAGTTGCTCTCTTACGTACAAAGCCTCTATAAACCTCTGCCTACCTCTAATGGGATTACAGAGGTGTCAATCAATCAACTCAAACTATCGCAGTCCACTGCTTGACATAGGCATGTTCCAGGCTGCATCACAGCACCCTGCCCTCCGCCTTCCGCATCCAGTCTGTCCTAGGATCTCGGTCCATCTAGCTGAGGGGCGTCCCACTCTACGCTTGTCAATTCGCGCGGTCTACACTCCAGAACACTACGCCACTTCTTATTCCCAGCTAAAGACTAGGAAGTGGTGAAAGACGGGCGTTTTGGGGGACTGTCTTATGTAATTTTGACCTTCAAAAAGTGCCAATTGTCAGCCTAGTTTGATAAAATAACTTTTCAATTTAAAAAAATATATATCTGGCGTAATGTTATGTTATTGATACATAATATAAAATTAAAAGTCCTGACTCACTCATTGACTATCCCATCAACGCCCAGCCCAAGCCCTTGGACCTAGAAAGCTGAATTTTTACACAGAAGTTCCCTTTATGATGTTGACCAGGACTAATGATAATTCGAAATAAACAGGATGAGACTCGCATTGACCAGGGGCAGCATGCTACAAATTAAAGGAGACCTATTCTCAGCCATGGTTGGAATAAGGCTAGGTGGAATAAAGGAAATTTGACGGGATAGAGAGACAATACGGGGCGTAAGAAGTCGCTGGCAAAGTGCTATCATATCATTGTATTTTTTTTTTCAATCGATAGCTGGTCAACTTAAAAACAATATACAGGCTTACTCTAAAATAGCTATATAATTATGTATACTATGCAAAAGTATATAAACAAGTAAAGAGGTCACTGCCCATAAAAAAGTTCGTCCGCATCGCTTTCTAAGCGGAAAAGTGCCCAAAAGGCTGGGAGCATTGCCACGTTGGATGGCAATGCTGATTCTGTGGCTTAAAAATAGGCCAACCCTCTGGTCACGCGAAGAGTCGACCAACCGCTTGGCGATGACCCGAAATACTCGATAACATGGACCCCATGGCCCTAGTGTTACATTGTAAGTATTTTTTAAATATCTACGGGAACTACGAGGAGTCCTAAACAAAGAATCGAACCCTCCCTCCCGCAAATGAAATAACCCCTTCTCTATTGCTTGACAAACACAATATTTGCTAACGATAAGCCCATCTAAAAGAGTGGTAGCTCATGGGATTTTAACGAGCCAACAAACACATTACCATAGGAGTGCCAACGTTTATAATATCCATTATGGGGTATTAGAAACACCATTAGGACGCCATGGAAAATATCATGGTGCATGTTGTAAGCTTTCCGATAAATTAATGCGATTACCTGGTGTTAGTTAGCAGTATGGGTAATTAATTATAAAAAATGCTGTTATAAACTGCATCTATTATGTGGTGTTTTGTTGACAGTATTCCTAGGGATCTGTAGGTGAGTAGATACAGTGGCAATAAGAGTTTTTATTACTGCGCTGCCATGCTCTATAATCTGCCTAGCCTTTTCCCAACTATATTGGAGTCAGCTTCCAGTCTAACCGGATGCAGCTAAATACCAGTATTTCACATGTAGAGACTGCTTATCTAACCTCTACAACCCAGATACTGGATAACGCGATACCCCTTGGTAAAACTAGTTGTCAGACTTCCAGGCTTCTGACGACCCGAAACGACTGTTAAAGACCCACGGATGACAGCTGGGACCCCCGGGTAAATATGCTTTCCAAAGCAGGCCAGGATCTCCGTATGTAAAGATGTTCACCCATCCACGCACTTACCGCGGCAAGCGTACCTTAATCTGATCGATCAACCCGTGCGGCTATTATTTCTTAGCTACGAGCCCCTCCATGCTCTATGAATATAATAATTATCTTGCTAAGTGGCTTCGCGAGTGGCAGCCCCACCATCACCATGCAGTTTTGATTTTTTACCTTTCATAAACAGCTGCAGAGGGTAGCCATATTTGCCGACGGGCCGTTGGGCGGTGGAGCAGACAAGTTCTGGCGTGGACCGGTAAGCGTAGTTTGGGACGCCCCATAGCTAGATGGACCGACGACCTTAAAAAGGTGGCTGGGACAGACTGGATGCGGAAGGTGATGGTGCAGACAGAGTGTTGTGGCGCAGCCTGGGAGAAGCCTATGTCCAGCAGTGGACTGCAATAGACTGAGTTGATGGACAGCTGCGAGGTAATTACGTAAGACACAATGCCAATGCCTTTCTTTTTGACAGTTCGCCAACATTCATTGCGTCATTTATGTTCTCAAGATTTGTTCAAAAATTAACCAATTGTTGATTAGTTACATAACACCACGCCTTGTTCCCCGAAGGGTTGTGCAGAGGTGTACAGTCACGAGCAGTAATATGTATACACTTAGCAACTTCTAAATGTGATTTCCTCCTACTGTATTGATTGTAATTTTATGCTGTTACGAATATAGTATTTTGGAACCTGTACTGTTATGAAATAGGTCTTATCTCAAAGTTTCAATCAATGTTCCACGAGAAAATCGCTTTTAAATTTTGCTAAGTGTATACATATTAGTGCTCGTGACTGTACCTTTAGTACACCCACATTCGCCAGTTAAGTTTAAGTCCCATATAACAGGGGGCGAGCTCATTGATTAGTTATTTCCTTCAAAATGTTTCGGATTATTATTGAAAGTGTGTTACCCCTATTGAAATGCAGAAGTACCCAACAACTCTGTGTTTCTATGGCAACTTATTCAACATTTTTAAGTTGCACAAAAAGATTTCCACAGCAAGTGTTGGTAGGTATCATTTAATAATATGAACATCGTATCTATCTTGGGTTGTCACACCCATTAACTACCTATCTATATAGTTATCTGACGTCCCGAAACGACTTTTGAGGACCACGGGTGACAGCTGGGACCTACGGGTCAACGTGCTTTCCAAGGCACGGAGGGATCTCCGTATGTAAATATGGTCTAGGGACGAGGCCTGCAGGGTCGCGGGTTTGTCCAAAAGGGTTACCGTGGCCCTGGCACACAGTCAAGTGAAGGAACACGGGTGGGTTTTAGTCAGTAAAAGTCTGACACGCCCTAGACTTGTTAGAATAATAATTTCAACAAATTAATGTTCCGTTTTTAATTTTTTAATTTAACACGTTTAAATATTTGTATGCCAGTCCATAGCGAAACATGTAAGACCATCATTCTATTTATAAGATATGTGTGTATAATGTACGATGTTTTAAAGCAAACGAATATAATCTATTCTACTAACTCATCCATATTCTCGTTGCTCCTGTCACGAGAATAGCAACAACTAATGTGTCAGTTGTTTTAAAAGCGATCACTCGTTCAAAGTTCAAGTAGACTCCTCGTAAATTTATAGTTCGATCGATCTCGTATCACGAGATTGAATCAAATAAACTCAAACTCAAAGCATTTTTTTCAATTAAGCCATTTACAGGCACTTTTGAATTGTCAAAGAGTCGGTCAGTTAGTCAGAAAGTTGAAGCTAGTTGCCTATTCCAAAACGTAGATCTCTATGGAGAAGAATGGGCAAGAAACTCCAAGGACACTCTTTTTAAATCAAGATATTACAAAATCCTGGGTACATTATTCTTGTTGCTTCTATATGCGAGAACAATGAAAAAAGTACATATACGAGTATTAAGAAACAATTCAAAATATAAGATTAATGATAAAAATAAGCCATGGCAGTTACGAGATGACCAGTCTCAACTGACGGTGCCCGTTCATGAACATGACGCGTGGATCAGCACCATCCAGCTCAACCATTTTGTAGGGAACCGAATGATCCAACACACACAATAACCCAGCCAATTACCTAGTTGTCGTAACACGCGCAGGGTTCCGTAAGTTTAATGTGTACTTACATTTCCAGGGGCAGGTTAAAACATAATATTTGTCTTTTCTACGGAGTTTAAATGAACTTTTAGTTGGTGCTTACTCATAATTTTCCTTTTTACTTCTTTCACTATACAAACCTTTGTATTCTGTAAAATGAAGGGAAACTGAGTGAATGAAAACAAAAGTGAAGTCAACTAGAAGCGAGCTGTCAATAATGACACTATTGACAGCTCTCTTCAAGCCCACTTCATTTTAGTTTTTTTCGGTGAAATTTTTACTGAATACATCTGAAGAACTCTAAATACGTTTAGAAAAGCGGTTTAGGTTGTAATGAAAACGTTACTAGCCAAAACTTATTTAGTTTAATTCAAAACAACCACTTATTCTTTTAAACGATTTTATTGTAGAACTTTGTGGTCATTATAAATGTGATAATCATGCTAAATTGAGCTTTATAATATGTATAGAAAGCCTCTTGGTTAAACGGCTATGGAATACATACAGACCGACATATTAATGGATAGGACATAGCAAAAGTATAAAGGTTACATGTTTGACTACGGAACACTAAAAAACCGGCCAAGTGCGAGTCGGACTCGCGCACGAAGGGTTCCGTACCATTGACTAGGTAAACAACAGCAGGTACACAAATTAGGTGCCCACCTGTTGCCATTATTGATACCGATAGCAAAAAAGGGCACAAAAATCGCGTTTGTTGTATGTGAGCCCCCTTAAATATTTATTTTATTTTGTTTTTAGTATTTGTTGTTATAGCGGCAACAGAAATACATCATTTGTGGAAATTTCAACTGTCTAGCTATCGCGGTTCTTGAGATACAGCCTGGTGACAGACAGACGGACGGACAGACAGCGAAGTCTTAGTAATAGGGTCCCGTTTTTACCCTTTGGGTACGGAACCCTAAAAAGATACATTCAATCTGCCACCAGCGCGACAGGTAGATATAAAGTAGTTACCCTAGGACTAGTTAGTAGATCATAAAAACTTTGAAGCAAGACTAGTTGATCGATCGACGGAACTTCTTCTCCAGAAAACAACTCTATCCCGGCAGCATAATTACCTACCTCGATAATATAAGAAATTTATACGTTAGGTACGATCACCAAATGTGATAAGTAACCAGGGTCGTCGAATATAGCTGAAGTGTAGTAAGAAACCGATGGATGTTTTCGAATGAAATTTAATTTGATAAATGAACTGTTTGATTACTATTAGCTGCACGATTACTGACAAATGCGTGCACTGACTGGACAGGTCCACTCAATCTGTGTTGTTTTTCCTCAAAAAACCATTTCAGACACAAATCTACATGGTCTTCACATGATCTGACCAACATTATGTTTGGACTTTAAAAAAGACTGTGACCTCTGAGTTTGTTTCGGCCTTTCTTCTCAGAGTAGTCAGATAGGAAACGCCAACTTCATCTAGTTTTTAAAATATGATTGACGTGTAAAAATATTTGTACAAACCTACTAACAGACATAAAATCATTTATCATTAATTAAATTAAACTACTAGGGCTAAAGTCTAAGCAAGCTGAAGTGGCAATTGGCTGGTCACATCTCTCGCAGAACCGACAATCGTTGGGGAAAACGAGTTTTAGAGTGGAGACCGCGTTTAGGCAAACGTAGAGTAGGACGCCCGCCGGTCAGGTGGAGTGACGACTTGTGAAAGGCGGCTGGCAGAGACTGGATGAGGAGAGCCGAGGATCGGGCTCAGTGCCGTTCACTAGGAGAGACCTACGTCCAGCAGTGGACGAATATAGGCTGATGATGATGATGGTGAATTAAATTAAATTTTATTCGATAACATTCATCCGTTTCTTACTAAACTTCAACTATATCCGACGACCCTGGGTACTTATCACTTTTGGTGACCGTACATAATGTGCTACTTTTGATACCTACTTATACTTAGATAGCTTGATTGATTCAATCATATAATTAATTTAGTTAATAACACATAATTATGACTCACAGAGTAATCACGTATAAAGGCAAACAAACTATATTATT
This sequence comes from Dryobotodes eremita, assembly GCA_917490735.1. Classification (NCBI taxonomy): domain Eukaryota; kingdom Metazoa; phylum Arthropoda; class Insecta; order Lepidoptera; family Noctuidae; genus Dryobotodes; species Dryobotodes eremita. The sequence continues at coordinate 19,133,925 of OU823254.1, forward strand.
TCAATGTCAAAATCCATTTTAAAGTTTCGTCTCGATTCACCCCGATTCACCCCGTTTGACGGTAGTATGAAAAACTCCCTTAAATTTCACTTCACTTAAGTTTTCACGTTGAGATTTTTACAGAATAGATCGACAGGTTTCCGCTCGACATTTTCCTTCACCATAAGTCAACGGGCTTTTATTAACTTAAATGCTACCTCCATTACATTACATTACAAAGACATTATTACAAAACGAAGAGCCCGTAAAGCTCTTCGAGCCACGTTATTTGTTTGTCGCGAGGACACAAAATTGGATTCAGTATTGACAATAAATCGACTGCAGGTGAAAAGCAAACTCATTGATTTCTTAATCAAAACTAATCGTGATGAACAGCAATCGATTCTATTACTTTGAACTTTATTAGCGTCCTAATGAAAATCTGAACGTTTTACGTCTTTATTTAGACTCAGTCTTGCTTAGACATGATTGTCGAAGTGTCTTTGACCTTGATAGTTTGTTGGCCTTAATGTTTAATAAATTAGTATTCGGCACACGTTATCTCTTGCAAATGTAATAGAGTAAATAGAGCATTAAATCCTGTATTCTAGCGTTGCTTCCTTATTATAAAAATGTGTATTAGTAGTGATTATACAGGGTGGCAATTTAGTCACGTGCATAAGTCGAGGGAGTGTTTCTACCCGTCATTACAACTTTCGCTAACTCTTAATCGATTCCTGAAAAAAAAAAACTACACAACAGTAGACTTCGATGCATGAATAAAACTTATTTCTTTCTTACAATTCGGCTATGAGTTTCATAGCGAAAGTTGTTTAGAATGACGTGTAGAATCACCCTCTTGACGGATGTATGTGACTTAATGCCCTTCATATAGAATCAGTCATGTTTTTATCAAGGTTCAAGCTTTAGCATCGTTCTAGTAAATGAATGAAAGTTCAAGAAAAAAAAAAGAAAGAAAATGAGGAAGAAATGTTGAAGGAATGTTCTTCACCCAGCGCTTATTCATGATTTTGAGATAAACCCACGCTTGAGAGAAGGCTTGCTAAAAGGCTTTTTTGACGTATTAACATAGAAAACAATTTCAACATTCATAAGTTGACTCACAAAATACATGATGGGAAACCGGTGATAACCAAGGAGCGAATAGCTGTCCAAAGTTCGAAAGGCAATTTTTATAGTACAGTATAATAATTTTAATGAAAAATGTATTAAAAAAGAATAGTTAAGGAAGTTTATAGGTACCTCAAGTCCTCAAGTTCATCTCTGAAGGCGTCTCCATCTACAGGCTTCGACCGATTCTTGAAAACCAGCATCGGAAGTGAGCCCATCTGGTCTATAGCCCTGTTAGTACCTGCGAACCGCTGCGAAAGGTTTGACCTGCAAAATATCAAGCATTTCGATCTTATTTAGTTAACATCACCCTTGTCTTGGCCTAGGTGTAATAGACTAGGATAGGCTGGATGCAGAAGGCGAAGGACAGGCTGTTGTCGCGCAGCCTGGGCTATGTCCAGCAGTGGACTGTGATCGTTGATGTTCATGAATTAAAGTCTTATTCACTGAAAACAAACCTGAAAAACAGTTTTGTGTGTGCGATGAATTCGGAACATTAGTATGTTGCCAGAAACCCTGCAACATTTCATGTAGCCAGCAACATGTTTCACACAAAACAAATGTTGCAGAAACAATATTACGCAACATAATTTCCCAATTAATATGGAAATTAGTGCTTTAGGTATTATAAAATACAATGATGATAATGTTAAACGCATTTACATTCAATTAAAGATGAGTTTATTAGATTCAGGAGGTGATAATTAATTTTTGTAAAAAAAAGTTTCCACAAAAAAAAAAAAATACAACCGACTTCCAAAAAAACACTGCAAAGTAAAAAATAACATTAATTTCGTAAGTCGGTATCTTCGGTTTTGTATTTTCGTGTTTTGCCATTGACTTCCGAAATTAATGTTAGTTTTCACTTTGTAGTGTTTTATTTGGAAGTCAGTTGTTATTCTTTTTGTAAAAAGTTTAAATTTTTCCCTTTTTGTTGTGGTACCTACCCCACAAAAATTCGTATACCACTATTTGCTATGTAAATAACAGTGACAGGAAGTTATTATAACATCATCAATATAGACTAAGTGGAAAAAATACGTATTATTGAAGCTAACTGAAAAACTGCACAACCAAATTTAGTAAAATTTATATGTACAATTTTAAAATGTATTTTTTTTTTATTTTTTTTTAAAACATGCCGATGAATTGAGAAACTCCTCCTTTTTGAAGTCGGTTAAAAACAATGAATTACAATGACCGAAATCAACTAATTAAGAAAATTATTTTAATTGTAGGCATAACAAATGTTTTCAAACTTTGTGTAATAAAATAGCAGTATTGTGGTTATGATTTCATAGGTAACATTAAGTTGGAGGAACAAGTGGGTTTTATGAGTCGTCATTTTGCAAATGGTGTAAATCAGTAAAAGAACCCTCTGAGTCTGATTTTATTTATAGAGCAGGCAATATGGGCAGGTATTTTTTATGATAAAGTTACTACCCCTATTTTCAGTCTCTTAAATCTGCAATTTACATTAATTTAATATTTGAACGGTGTATTGCCTACAGTGGAATGATAGTTTACGAATATTTATGAGAGTGCCTAATACATACATAAATACATATTTTCATGCCTGTTTACCCGAAGGGTAAGCAGAGGTGTACAAAAAGTGCCTAATTCTTTAAACAAACTAAAAGAGTACTAAGTGGCGGCTATGTAGCCACAAGCGAGCCATGCGTCACACTGAGGTCACGCAAAATCCTGCATCGCGCAAGCAGAGTTTACCGCGCAACTATATGCATATATATATACTCATACAACGTCCCGACATCTAACGTCGCGCAGTTGCCCACTAGACACAACACCCGTCTGGTCGGAGAATCCTCCCTTTTCCATAGAGTATGAGTGAACTTTACACCCTGTTCCTCATACCTCTGTAAGCCTCTAACCCCTCTATATTTTAAATTAATAGAGTTAATTATTATAACAAGGAATGCAATTCCTAATTAATTTTGAAACTTCACCATCAGTGGCATTAAATCTAAGAAATAAAAAGATAACCTATGACATTTATAACTACGTCTGCTCAATAACATAGTATATTTAATAATGTTCATCTCATTATGACTAACCAATGATAAGAAGATACTCGAACCAAAGTGTATCACATAATTAATTACTTAATGAAGTGATTAATTATGTGATAAACTTTACGGATAACATGAAAGGGTGAAAATGAATACCCACTAGGTTATCAGAATCTTACTAAGCTATAACGACTTTTAACACGATTGACACAAATATGAGAACACTGGACTAATCTTTGATTGATTTAAAAATGAAGTTGATAAATCCTGACTTTAATAATTAATAATTTATTAATATTTAATAATTTTAATAATAATAATATTATAAATGCGAAAGTAAGTTTGTTTGTTACCTTTTCACGGCTAAACCACTGAACCGATCATCCTGAAATTTTGCATATACGTCAGGTGTACAGTAACGGACATAGGGTACCTTTCATTCCGAAAAAAAGTACTGTCCCGAGGAAAGCAACAATAATGTTCTTATGATAATAGATGGCGCCACGTGTCTTTCGAATCATGATTGAATGATATTATTGTAAAAACTTTAGTAGTGTTTTAAGAGTTTATTTTTATTTAAGTACTTAATACATTTTGTGAGTATAGAGGTGAGGTCGATAGACCGGTTTTTCATCCTCCTAACTATAATTCCCTGAACAACCCGAATTGATTGTCAAATTCTAAATTAACGCGAGCGAAGCCGCGAGCAAAAGCTAGTTAATTATAATTTTTACCTGAATTAAGAAATAGGAGGAGGTTCTCAATTCGACTGTATTTTTTAAAATTTTTGTTACCTTAGAACTTTATTCTAGGTCAATCGATTTTGATGATTCTTTTTTTATTTGAAAGCTGGTGCTTCTCATGTAGTCCCATATAAATTTATCAAGATCTGACCAGTTATCCTTAATAATGCATATTTTTTCGACTTAGAATATATTGATGATGTTTTAATAACTTCCTGTCACTGTTATTTCCATTTCAAGAAGCGGTATACGAATTTGTGTGGGGAAAAAACCACGATTAAAAACTGAAAAATAAAAACTTTAATACTAAAAAAAACAACCAACTTCCAAAAAAATTTATACTACGAAGTGAAAAATAACTTTAATTTCGGAAGTCAATGGCTTTGGTTTTTTCGGGTTTTTGCCACCGACTTCCGAAATTAAAGTAATTTTTCACTTCGTCGTATATTTTTTTTGGAACTCGGTTGTTTTTAATATAATGTTCATTACAGTGTAGTCATTATTCATACGCTTAAAATATTAATTTTATTATTTAATATTCTAAAAATACCAGTGAAATTATATCGTTTCTTACAGTAACATATCCCAATTACCATCTTATCTCCAAAACCGGCAACTTAAATATCTCCCCGAATCAAAATAATAATCTTTTGAATTGAAATATTTCCTGCAAAGTTTTAAAGCTCCCGAAGACAGGCGCGACGCGACACCGCTATGCGACAGCGCGACATCACAGCGCGACATCACAGCGCGACGCGACAGAGCGATGCAACAGCGCGACGCGACAGTACGATGCGAAAGCGCGACGCGACTCTTGTAGAACAATTACCATGAAATTTTCTTAGAAATTATTCTTCTAGAGTCGAGTCGCGCCGCTGTCGTGTCGTGCTGTCGCGTCGCGCTGTCGCATTGCACTGTCGCGTCGCGCCTTTACGAAGTAACGAAAGCTGTGATGAAATTTCAAATATTATAAGCTGTTTTTTTCTACATAATTAACTTTTTGTACAAACGCTGGACATAGCTTTACTAAACCCATATTCTTTGAATATTTGTACACCTATTTTATGGTAGAATGTACAGAACTTTTAAAATACCAACATCATACTATGTAAAACTATATTCCCACAAATAAATACATTCTAATTCTGATAAAAAATAAAAAAAGCACGTGTGGCACTCGGGGACTGCCGCGGTAAAGCTATTGCATAGATTTTTTTATCAACTTATGCAATTATAATTATTTATTTATTTTTTATTTATGTAGTTTTTTTTTCTTTGATATTAATTCAAGTACAGTCGTACCATACACATATACGTTAAGCGAACGCTCGGCCGAGCTACATGGTAGGCGGAATGGGGGGTGTTAGGTTTTATTTTCGTTACAGAATTTCTTGATTCGGTCGCCGCGCTCAAAGCCCGCGATAAAAGCTATGCAACAGCTTAAAAATTATGTATGAAGTCACAAACGTATGGAACTGACATAAGCTACCGAAAGGCTTGTCTGCTCAACAACGTAAATAACGCAATGAATGTTGTTGAACTGCCAAAATGAAAGCCATTCCTACTGTTAGTGTGTTACGTAAGAACCGCGCATTTCTTATGAGAAAGGCACGGGATCTCTTACTGTAGTTCAAAAATTGGTCTTTCGAACTCAAACTCAGTTGAGTTTAGTAGAACATTTACTCAAAACATTTATTTCAATTAAACCAGTTACAGGCTCTTTTGAATTGTCAAAGAGTCGGTCAGTTAGTCAGAAAGTTGAAGCTAGTTGCCCATTCCAAAAGGTAGATCTCTATGGAGAAGAACGGGCAAGAAACTTCAAGGACACGCTTTTTAAATCAAGATATTACAAAATTCTGGATACATTATTCTTGTTGCTTCTATATGTGAGAACAATGTAAAAAAAATATTAACAAACAATGCAAAATATAAGATTAAAAATAAAAATAAGCCGTGGCAGTTAAGAGGTGACCTGTCCCAACCGACGGTGCCCGTCCACGAACATGACGCGTGGATCAGCACCATCCAACTCAATCATTTTGTAGGGAACCGAATGATCCAACACACGCGCCACCATCGGTGAGACATTTAAGTGAGCAGGACAAACGAAATTTGACAATGGCTAGTGGGTACTGGGAGTAATGGTAATTGACCCTTATCAGCATAATCATAAAGACGCTAATGCCTATTCTCTGCAAGACCTCTTTCGCTTTTACTTCAACCAAGGGCAAGTACTTCCTTCATACACTAAAGTAGACCCATAATACCGTACCTCAAAGTGCTTCCATTGGTGAAAATGAAGAAGGCCACTTCCGACCTCTCTTGCTGCAACCTTGTCACCAGTTTCCCCAGTTCTGTTGCTCTGCTGACCTGTTCAAAGAAAATAATGAAGATGTAGTGACGTCATTATAATATCAACCTCGTATTGAACGTCACTCAACTGACCACACACAATGGGGGCTATCGTTTTTGTGCTCACCAGTTGGCGCCACTGTCAAATAAGGTCCTGTTGCAATTCTTTTATATGATGTTTTGGATATGTTTAAGTACCCTTATGTTCATAGTATATTTATTTTATTACATTTTAACACTTCAAATGATTATTTAGATTATAATGTTCCTAAAATTGGCAAGAATGAAGCAGACAAATCTTATTCTTCCTTCAAGTGCTACCAAATTAGATCCTAACTTTTTACATAAAATCTTAAGCCATAATTAACCAAGAATGGCACAACCATTACAGCGATTATGAATCATTCGTTAAAATCCGTGATTAAAAATCCCGCAAACAGTGAACGTTTAGTACATATTTTGACATCTAGAGACCTTACTCTACACTAGCGCCTCTAGCGGTAAACTGAAGCGCGATAGCCCTCATTCGACAGCTTTTAGCATTTTTTTTAAAAGTACATTAATCAACCGTTGATTTAGTTTTAAAACTTCGGAATCCGAACGGTTTAAAGATATTATACTGTTTGAATTCAGAGTGTTGTCCATGGGTAGCTTGCCTGCCTTTATTACCGGGCCTGACTAATAGATCAGGGATTGTAATAATAATTAATTTTCTAGTCTCGTTAAGGCATAAGCATAATTAGCCTATAATGTTCCCACTGCTGGGACACAGTAGTGGGCTGTAATCCACCCCGCGAGCCCGATGTAGGTTGGTAGATGTCACATTTCTTAAAATTATTGGTTCTAGGACATGCCGGTTTCCTCACGATGTTTTCATTCACCATTTTGAGAGCAGTGGTGATGAAATAATTTGCACAAACAAATATGACTAGTCCATAACCCCTAGACAGAGAGTAGAGTTGAGGGAAGGCCTTTGCCTAACAGTGGGACATAACAGGGATGTGATAATAATTTTATCATTAATAGTTTTATTAATTTCTTAAGTTTTTGTTTGTCGGGACTATTCAAATTTATAAAAAAATGCATCGTGTCTGTATACCTACATTTTTTTTTTTTTTTTTTTTTTAAACGTTGCCCCACACTAGGAATTTCTCCTGTATTGTGGGTGCGTTTACAAACATTTAAAACTCACATACACAAACAGCCAGACCCGGAACAACTACTTGTAGGTCATACAAATATTTGTTCCGTGCGGGAATCGAACCCGCGACACGCTGCGCGGCAGTCAATCGCTTAACCACTGCGCCAACCGTGCCGTATTATAAGCTAATAAATAATTTTATTTCTTCTTTTTTTTCTAATTACTTATCTGATCCACGATAGTGTTGTAATATGTAGCAGGTAGTGATTTTTCAAATTAGGACTTTAAAAAAACAAGCACACGACACATTTCAACTTTATCAGGCCGTTGACTTATCAGCTGATGCTGACCCTTCGAGTTTACTCTTGACAGCCACATTCAAAGACAAAAGTTGTGGTTTACTATGTACTGGGAACTGTATAGAATCTTGTAAGTTCTAGAGAAGCATTATGATACTGACGAACATACACACACACACAAACTCACGCCTCCTTCCCATGGGGATAGGCAGAAACTACAGAACGCCACCTGCTACGATCCTTACATACTCCTTTTGCCTAATTTACGTTCATACATCAGCACCCTAATTACGTAACACACCATCTATCACAATCTGAATCATTTTGTAACCTATTGCTAATACATTGCTTCATATGTTCGAAAAATTTGTCTGCTCAGCAACGTAAATAACGCAATGAATGTTGTTGAACTGTCAAAACGAAAACCATTCCTACTGATAATGTGTTACGTAATTACCCCGCTGGTCATACACGCACGCCGCCGCCGCGCCGGTTGCGAGTTCTACGCACCTGACCTTTCTGAAGAACATCACCAATAAGGTCACTATACGTCCTCCTAGGACGTCCCCTCTTGGCATTTCCAAACAACATCATCAACATCTCAATCATAAACAACTCAAAACTTGATCAATGTGACAAAAACAGTTTATTAAAGCGTTTACAAATGCCAAGTTTTTACAATAAGCTATTCAGATACGTCCATAAGTTTGAAACTCTAATGGGGAAAACAGATCGATATTGTTCAAGACTTGCTAGGGTGACCATTATTTGCTTTTCGAGACCCCTCTGTGTTATGCAAGAGCTACGTGCTCTTCCATAACACAGAGGGGTGCACTACTATTGTGATAAGGCTCCGCATATACGCGTTGAAAATATCATTTGTATGTAAATATCGGCTTGCATTTTACAGCTGAAAATTCAGAGCACCACCGCTTAAGAAAGATGAGTGCTATTCAAAAATTAATCGGGTTATTTTTTTTTTTATAGTTGTTAAAAATATTGGATATTATATCAACCGTTTGCTTAAGTTTGCAGTACCTACCTACTTAAGTATGATTTAAGTGATACATTGACTTATCAGATCCAAATAAATGGTGCATTGAATAGTTTCGGAGAAAATCGGGTGTCATAGACTGACACCGAGCTGCAGGTTGCATCTCATTCATCAAAAATACAAAATTCTCTGGAGTTACATCATCATCATCTGCCTAGACCTAAGTTGGGGTCAGCTTCCAGTCTAACCGCATGCACCTAAATACCAGTATTTTACATGGAAGGACTGCCTATCTGACCCCCACAACCCAGTTACTGGGTACTGTGAGTGTGTGTGTGGGTGGGTTACTGTGTATTGCCCTAATTCACTATGACCACCTATCGATTCCTTACTTTGAAACCACGTGTCGTCAATTCCTCATCTAACCACGACATCTGCTAATAACGTATTCTCTATGATACAATAAACGAAACAGTTTCTACAAGACACGATATTGACGTGCAACATTACGCGGGGAATAATAATTACCACACAGAATTGGGGTCCTGCAAGAAAACCGGGACATTCCATAATTTATAATATTATTATCATTTTACAGATTTTAATAGATAATTAAAGTTGAAGAGTTTGTTTGTTTGTTTGAACGCGCTAATCTCTTGGACTACCAGTCGGATTTGAAAAGATATTTTTGCATTTGAAAGCCCAATTCTTGAGGAAGGCTACTTAACATCGTGGTAGGACCCTTAAGAGCCGAGCAAAAACCATAAAAACTCAGAAAGAACGCTGAGCGAAAACGAATTAACAGCGCGGGCAGGCGATGCGATGCGACGGGGCGGGTCGGGAGAACAAGAAATGTCACGCGGACGAAATCGCCGGCAGAGACTAGTGCCAATTATAATATATGTTTGAGGAAATTCAGCAAGTTGTACATAGATATTGGTAGTGGTGTAAATAATTGGCCTTTAAATCAACAGCTGTTGGTTCGGAACGGTGATTCAGATAATTATTTAACTAAATAAAGGGAGGCGGGAGGAGGAAGAGGGTGAGGAGGAGTTAGAGCTGAACTATCAGGAGCTGGGCCGGCATTCTCGACATAGATAGCGACAAAAATCGGTCGTTAAGTCTAATCTATTAAAGGGATTTGACAACGATACGACTTAGCGACCGATTTTTGTCGCTGTCTAATGTCGAGACTGCAGGGACTGGAATGAAATCCAGTCGGTGTGCATTTAAGTGAAAATTGCAGAGTTATTTTCTAAATAAATAGCGTAGAGTCATCTCAATTACCTCTTTCCCTTTTTGTGTATATATAGTATATATATACTATATAATGTAGGTATATATTATAGTAAATATGTATGTATGTGTATTATAAATTTATAACCTATGTATTTAGGTACTTGTATACCTATTTTATTTATAATTAACTATGTTATCTTTTTTTTCTTTTTTTACTAGCGCGTGTTAAACAGAGCACCTGCCATCTTATCTCTGCACCACCCTTGGTCGACTGGTAGAGAATGCCTAAGGCATTAAGTCCGCCTTTGTATGTTTTTATGTGCGAGAAGTTTAAATAAATAAATAAATGAATGAGACGAAGTTTATTGATTTGCAAATAGATATTTCGTTTTGATCGTCAAAAGATATTTGAGGTATTCCATGAAGCACACCCAAACGAAGCACACCCAGACGAAGCACACCTAAAGTATTCCACTTAGCACACCCGTAGGTGGGCTTCAAATAAAAATTTAAAATAATTAATTTCCTATTCCACGAAGCACACCTACGAATATCACTCGCATAGTACGGGGACTAAGAAATAAAAATGTCGATAGGAGAAAATATTTATTATTTAAAAGACTAACTTAAATATCTAACATCTTTCAGTTTCATTATAATAATGTGATACAATACTAGTCATTTTCATAGTGTTCATATATAAATCCCATAGATAAGACGTATACATGATGGGCTAATAGTCAACGCGTGCGCCCGCCACTGAATTCCCGAGCCAACCCGAATTTAGCCGAGCGTTTCCGGAACTTGTTTACATGCTTAGTTCTCATTACACTATCGCGACGTCACGGGCTGAGTGTATGCAATTGTGCGCCGGTCTTGTTATTGTTATTTTTTCTGTTTTTCGTGCAATTTATTCAAACAAAATAATGGAGCCGATGGCAGGTCCAAGTAGTAGAAATTTTAACCCACCTTTATGTATAGATCTCTATAGAAAACTATATTTACAATGTTTTTGATATTTGTCCAATTTTTTATTGTAATTATGAAAGAATCTGTGATTGTTTATATTAAAGTAGAGTATTTTTATTATCCACTCAACAGGTATAAGAAAACTTCAACATAGATCTCTATGGAAAACTATATTTACAATGTTTTTGATATTTGTCCAAGTTTTTATTGCATGATTATGAAACAATCTGTGATTTTATTAAGAACACAAAAAACAAACATAATAGAAAAATAGTTAAAAAATAAAAAATAATAATTTTTTTGGAAAGATAGTTATGAAACAATCTGTGATTTTAAATAGTAAGATTACAAAAATGACAAATATTGTGTCACATTATTATAATGAAACTGAATGATGTTAGAAATTTAAGTCTTCTAAATAATAAATATTTTCTCCTATCGACATTTTTATTTCTTAGTCTCCGCACTATGCGAGTGATATTCGTAGGTGTGCTTCGTGGAATAGGAAATTATTTATTTTAAATTTTTATTTGAAGCCCACCTACGGGTGTGCTAAGTGGAATACTTTAGGTGTGCTTCGTCTGGGTGTGCTTCGTTTGGGTGTGCTTCATGGAATACCTCAGATATTTGAAGTGGAAACTTCTGTAAGCGCGTTGACCGATTTTTGGTACCGGAAAATCTTATGAGTTCGCATCACCGACATGCGAATGGTAACAGTATATCATTAGCTATAAGAGTGTCTATTGTTTTTTGATAGTTTTAAGTTTTCACTTTCGTCAGCAGTCCCCCATAAATGACAAATGATTTTATTTCTGTAAGTAGGTTTGTACAAACACTTTTACACTACATAAGGTCAGCGTTTCCTATCTGACTACTCTGAGAATGATTGCCTATTTGTTTTTTTAAGAGTTCTCTCTTTTTCCCCTGTCTGAAAAAATAATTCGATTTGTTTTTATGTATTTTGTTTTCCCTTCTACTCGCACACGTTGTCTACATCTCTTTTAATAAACTCCCCTATCGCAGGTATGCTGGAAGAGATTTGTTTAGAAATAAGCATCACTTTTGTACGTATTTTTCTGTTCCTTTCTTCCTGTCTGTTTATATGTAGGTACATAAATTATTAGGGTTATAGTTGGTTGGTCGTTTTGCGTGGATTGGACGCATATTTTCCCCCCGACTCGTTATTTTTTGTATTTGTGTGTTTTTTCTTTGCGTCGTGTTTACCGCAAATAAAAGTATTTTCTTTCTTTCTTGTTTTTCTTTCTTTCATAAATAAATAAATAAATAAAGTTTTGTCATTATGTAATGCCCAAAAAAATTACTTTATAGGATATAGTTTCTATATTAATTGCGAAGGCATGATACAATTTTCTGAAGTGGTTCTTCGCAATAAGTATAAACGTTTTAAGGGTATTGTCCAATACGTAAACAGCTGATATTAAACCCTATATTTATAAACGTTGCTTAAAGTTAATTACCTAGTGATTAGCGACAGTTTAACTATACATTTTTGATGTTTAAACGGCTCTTAACTTTAAGCAACGTTTATAAATAAACCCCTAAAAGTGCTGCTGTCTAATAAGCGACTGACGCGTGATACTTATTCATCTACTCATCCTGGGTAAATGTAAGTAGCCGTGTCACTTATTAATACTCATAAGCCTTTCAACTTTAACGACAACAAAATATTTATCAAAATCGCTTAACAGCGTGATTTATTCAAATGCATTAAGGCTCCCACAGACGGGCGCGACGCGACAACGCTACACAAAGGCGCCGCTCGTCGCGCGACACGCGGTGCCTATGTGTCGGGTGTCTTATTATATATATATTATATATATAATAATTATTTATTTATTTCAGACATAATTCTAGTCCATAGTTTTACACACAGGTAAATTAAAAATTATAAACTATTTTAAACTATAACAGATAAAACCCAAAATAAAATGTTGACTAATTAAATTTAAATATTCAACAACTGATAAAAATATAATAAAAACAAAAAATGACAAAAAAATATAAAAAAGTCAGAATCGTATAAAAAAATAAAATGTCAAATAGAAAATTGTCAAATAAATTAGGTTAATTAATTGTTGATTAGGTTCAAATTCGTTGTTACTCAAGGCGGTCAGTTAATCATCAAACAACCAAAAAAACACGTGTGGCACTCGGGGACTGCCGCGGTAAAGCTATTGCATAACATTTTTTATCAACTTATGCAATTATAATTATTTATTATTTTTTTATTTATGCAGTATTATTTTTTTCCTCTAATATTAATTCAAGTACAGTCGTACCATATACATACGTTAAGCGAACGCTCGGCCGAGCTACATGGTAGGCGGAGTGGGGGGTGTTAGGTTTTATTTTCGTTACGGAATTACTTGATTCGGTCGCCACGCTCAAAGCCCGCAATAAAAGCAATGCAATAGCTTAAAAACCAGCAGGGCAATTGCGTAACACTAAAAGTAGGAATGGCTTTCGTTTTGACAGTTCAACAACATTCATTGCGTTATTTACGTTGTTGAGCAGACAAATTTTTCGAACATGTGAAGCAATGGATTTGGAATATGCTTCAAAATGATTCAGATTTAGATTGATAGTGTGTTATGCAATTCGGGTACCGACTGTGTTCTAAGAAGACGACAGATAGAGATGTTTGTAATAACGATGATGATCGTTGCTTTGACAATTCCAACAAAGGGACATAAAAGTTGAAGAGTTTTTCTAAAAGACAGGCTCATATAATTAGCTAAACTGTATTCGATTCGTCCGTATTTGATAAGAACATAACAAGGCAACTAACCCACAATTGCTCAACACACATGAAATGATAATTAATCGCAATGTTTTTCATTTTGACATTTCAACCACGTCCACTGCGTTATTTACAGTGTTGAGCAGATGAATTTTACAAACTTATTAGGAATTTCCTTCAAACCCTTGGATTGTGATTGAAAGTGTGTTACGCAATTTGGGTGCAGGATATGAAAGGGAGGCAACAAAATGAGACATTGGAATGTATTAGGTGTAAAACATTGTCAAAATGACTTGTTTAATTGCGTCGATAAAAGTTTTTCACAGTTGCGTAAATAACAGACTTATATGTAGGTAGGTTGGCCTGTGTCTGACACTAACCTGGCGCTTGTTCACAACTACAAAATGAGCCTTTCCTGAACCAAATGGAAAGTCTTAAAAACCTACAATTTCTAGCAACAGATAAGCAATATTTTTCTTCCATTTGACGACGAGAGAATTAAAAATATGTAATTTGTTTCGCGTCAGAACGGATACCCTAAGGTTCGATGGAAGTTTTCTATAAAAAAATTGCAAGTCTGAATAATATAATTATGGAAAAATATCTGGTAATTTTCATCTGTAATAAAAATTATATTAATATCTCCGAGTTTCCGCCCTGTATTTGATTAATTTCAATAGGAACAGGACGTAAAAGAGTAGGCAACAAAAGGAGACATTGGATAGTAATTAGGTAGGCATTAAAAAAATGTCACAATGATTAGTTAAATTGCGTGAATATGCGTATGCCTCACAGTTGCGTCAATTCCTTCTTCAATTGATTAATTTCAATAAGAACAGCACGTAAAAGAGTAGGCAACAAAAGGAGACATTGGAAAGTAATTAGGTAGGCATTAAAAAAATGTCACAATGATTAGTTAAATTGCGTGAATATGCGTATGCCTCACAGTTGCGTCAATTCCTTCTTCAATTGATTAATTTCAATAGGAACAGCACGTAAAAGAGTAGGCAACAAAAGGAGACATTGGAAAGTAATTAGGTAGGCATTAAAAAAATGTCACAACGATTAGTTAAATTGCGTGAATATGCGTATGTCTCACAATTGCGTCAATTACGCACCCATACCTAGGTAGGTTGACCTGTGCTAGATTGGCCTAGCGCTTGTTCACAACTACAAAATGGGCCTTTCCAGACTCACATGGAAAGCCTAAAAACCTACAATGACTAGTAACAGGTAATTTATTTCGCGTCAGAGTGGATAAACTCGCTTTTGATGGACATTTTCTATTCAAAATTAGCAAGGCTGAATAATATAATTATGAAAAAATGTCTGGTAATTTTCTTCTGGAAATAAAAGTAATCTGAATTTAAAATTGTATACCTCCGAGTTGGCCACTCTGTATTTGATTCATTTCAATAAGAACAGTGAGTGGAACGCAGAGCAGTGGTGGCCAAGTGGTAACGGCCGCGACTTAGGGGTTTGTAGGTTGTAGGTTCGAACCCCGACAGGCACTTTACTTAGTGTAAATTATGTCATCACCACTGTTCTAAAAACGGTGCAGGAAAAACATCGTGAGGAAACCGGCATGTTCGAAAACTAAAAATTCGAAGACATGTGACATCTACTAACCCGCACTGGGCCCGGGTGGTAGATTATGGCCCACTCCCTCTCAAAAAGAGGAGGCCTGTGTCCCAGCAGTGGGAATATAATAGGCTGATTATGGACTTGTGAACAATAGGAACAAGACATAAAAGAATAGGCAAGAAAAGGAGACATTAGAACATAAATATATGATAAAAAATTTCACAATTACTAGTTAAATTGCGTGAATATGCGTTTGTATACTGACGTAGGTTAGCGTGTGCTGCTGTATAACTCCAAGTTGTCACCCTATATTTGATTGAAATAAATAAAAGAGTTAGAAACAAAATGTGTTAGTTGAATATAAGTATGTGTAAAACATTGTCACAATGACAACCCAAATTGCGTGAACATATTACGTGTGTCGACCTAGGTTGGCACGTGCTAGATACTAACCTGGTGCTTGTTCACGACCACAAAATGGGCCTTTCCTTAACCACGTCATAGAAAGCCTACAATGACGAGCAACAAGTAGGTAAGCAATATTCTTCTTCCATTCGGTACGTCGAGAGAATTTTTAAAAGTAATTTATTTCGTGTCAGAACCGATAACCTAGCTTTCGATGGACGTATCTGTCGCTAGCTCATGAAAATGTATGAGATCGAAGATTCAACAACCCTTTAGTCGATATTCTATGTATTAGATTTAAATGAAGAGGACAATATTGGTGACGTAACTAATTTTGTCATTGTTTGGTCTTGACGGCTGATAAATTTCGTTAACGTATGATTTTGGCGAGGATTTTTAGGGGCTAAAAAAACAAATCTAAAATACACGAAAGTGATGTGGGAGGATTTTGCGTTGCGGTGCGGCCCGCCTTATGCTTAAAGGCTCCCGCAGACTAGTAGAACAATTTCTTTGACAACTTAATGGAAATTGTTCTACCAGAATCGCGTCGCACCGTCGCGTCGCGCCTGTCTGCATTAAGCCTCAGATCACGGAATCTAGAGATGGCAGCACTAATAAAATTCTGGGCGCTGAAAGTGCGCTGAGCGCAAGACTTCTGTCACGGAGCGGACATTAACGTATTATACACATTCGTTCGGGAAACAAACCTTTAAATGATGGTGGCTGCATCAATATCCGAAGCGTAGTTTAGAAGAACAACGCGGTCACACAGACAGACACGAAATGCTACTTTAATTTAAGAGGGCACACAATGGTACATTAGCACCACTCCTTTAAAAAAATATTATCTCGTGACTAAAAAGGAATTATGAAAAACGGCTTGTAAGAACCTACAGTAAGTGTGTATAAAAATTTCTGTTACCTTTTATAAACTTTCTTATTGAGACACGAAGCATCAAAATACTATCTAGAGGAAGGTGGCCGCTTTTCTTTAGATCAAATTTTGTTGATTCGTGTCTCAATATGAAACTTTATAAAAGGTATTCGAAAATTCTAGACACAATTACCGAGAGTCCTTACAAGCCACGATTCATAATTCCTTCTCAGTCACGACATAATATTTTTTTAAAGGAGTGGCTCTAGAGTACCGTTGTACGCAGTAGCGAAGTGTCAATTTTTGTAAGAGGTAAGCCGGAGTACATATCTTTAAGGGGACTACAGGACCTAAATGTAAGTTTTATAATGCCTAAAAGTATATGATGCACTGCACTAAACAAAATCAGAAAAATATATGTTATTCTTCAGGTTATTTGCTAATTAGATAGTGTGTTGAAAACATAATACAACTAATTTGATACGATACAAAAAAATCACGAAGATACCTCTAAAAATTTCTTATAACGATTAAAAACCATACTACTATGCATTAAATCATTCTGATTTTTTGTCAGATTATTCTACAAGCAACATACTAACGTAATAGTGTTTTAATTTTTTACTCCAATCAATAGATTTTTGTAAATAGATAATTGCTTCGTATTTTGCAATAAATTACCAGCGTTGTGACATCGCGCTTCTCTTTCTTTTCTATGCAGTCCGACAGTGACCGCGCTTTAGCTCTTGTAAGCCTCTTAATGTGATTATATTATTTGTCTATAGAATACTGACTGTGCCATTTTTCAAAGGGAAGCTGGTAGGAATCAAGTTGTATGGAACCTTCGCCACTGGTTGTATGCCTTATTAATATAAATAAGTAGATAGATAAATAAAGAATAATGTTTTTAGGTACCTGTTCTTCAACATCAGCCACATCTCTCCCATTGGTGATGCTGCTCTTCAAAGACAGCGTGGTCTGCACGATCAGAGCCAGGATGGGAATGAACGGGAGGAGCAGCAGTCTCCAGAGCTGGCAGCGACGGCTTCTGCACCATCTTTGCAGCTTGGGGGTACAGCTGGATTTGTCTTCTACCTTGATGGTTGGGGGAACTGGAAAGAAGAGAATAGAATATTATTTTTGGTCAAAAGGGCTTTGTAGGTCCATGGCATACCTACTGTCCGGAATTTTGTTTATTTTTTTAGATGGCGGGCTCGCATATTAGCTAGATAAATCGATAGCTGTAATCAATGCAAACGGCAAACATGATAAGATCAAACACCGTAAAGTGCAATTTTTCCGAGATATTATCGCTTAAAGTTGATTACGTGACATAATAAAATGTTCTAACATGGATAGGATAAATATAGCTAAACTAAATGATAACTTTGGTTTTCAATGAAATGGTATATGACTGACTTTTTTAAGGCAGTTGCTCCGATGAACGTAGAAAACGTTTAGTTGTAGTATTTTTAATCTTATTTTAATAAACTTAAGGTTCTAATTTAAAAGTACCCCGTTACCTTAAGTCTGGTAACGGTATCATAGCAATAAAAGGTATTGAAATGAGATAAAAAATTGATTCAATGTAATTGGAAACATTTTACTTAACGGGTTTGGCTTTGCTATCGGTCATCAGTCATCAGAGAGCTCACGAAAGAAAAGAAAATGAGTCTGTATCGCTGTCACCAGATACGGTGGTGAGGACTATGTTTGACTGGTAGACCGTCCAGCGAGAGGGGCTCGTGGCTAAGTAAAACCAGCCGCACGAGTCGATCGACCAGGTTAAGTTACGCCTGCCGTGGTCGGTTCATTGATGGGCGACCTTCCTTACATACCACCTCTGTACCTCGAAAAGCACGTTAAGCCATCGATCCCGGATGTCATTCACGGATCTTTGAATGACATCCCGGATGTCATTCACGGATTCACGGATTTTTTCGTTTTTAAATCAAGATATTACAAAATCCCTGGGTACATTATTCGTGTTGCTTCTATATGCGAGAACAATGAAAAAAAATATATAAAAAAACAATTCAAAATATAAGATTAATAATAAAAATAAGCCGTGGCAGTTAAGAGATGACCAGTCTCAACTGACGGCGCCCGTTCACTTCGCTTGTAATCTGACCTCTAAATCTTTACCGAAGTATAATAATAATTGCCAAACCTTATTATCTGATAACCAGTGATCCACTGATATCCAGGAATAGGTAGAGCTAATACACCTAAAGTTTGAAAAAGAACAGAGACAAAGTGGAGACGCCTTGCGACAAAATAATTTTTCAGGACTAATGTCCCGGGTTTCAGAACATTACTTTTACTTTACCTGAATTAATAACAATAGAAAACGGATCCACTGGTTTTTTGGGAACGTTATCCTTGTTTTTGAAGTTGGCTAAAAAGGAAAACAAATTCAATTAGTTTACTGTGTAATATTAAATGTACTTAAGTGATGTCCCGAAACGCAGAACAAATATACCGAAAAAAAAAATTGTCGTAAGGAAGTCTCCACTTTTTTTGTCTCTGTTCTTTGAACTTTATGTATATTAGCTCTACCTATTCCGATCACTGCTGATAACCTACATACGTGTAGGTATATAGTTTGCATCCCATACAAATTGAGAGTAGGAAAACCGCTTTCTTCATCAAATCTTAATATTGACCAAACTCCCGAACCAACATTTACTTAGGTACTTTCTTTTTCAGAAATTCTCCTTTACCAATATTATTAGAGCATCTTTCAGATTATTACGTCAGTGAGTTGCAATTTATTTGAGAGCAGTTGTGACCGTAACAGGCCCGAGTCACAAGATGTTGGTCGTGGGTTCGAGCCCAGGAAGGTGCTTTACTTTGTGTAAATAATTTCATCTCCGCTGCTCTCAAAACTGTGTGAAAAACGTGAGGAAATCGGCATATCCTAGAACCAAAACTTCGAAGACATGTGACATCTATCAACCCGCACTGGGCCCGCCTGCCGGATTACAGCCCACTCCCTCAAAAGAGAGGAGGCCTGTGTCCCAACAGTGGGATCATTATATGCTGATTATGCTAAGTTGCATTTTATTTACGAAAGTACGAGTTTGGATACGACTGATAATAGGAAGCAAATTCTAAGAAAAGTGAACCCGTAATAGCTTTTATAATTCATTTCATTCAGTATTGTACAAACGGGGTGAATAGGTATGCAGGGGTGAATAGGGATATACTTTAAAAGGGATTTTAAGATTGAAATAATATAGTTTGTTGCCAACAAGGGCACTGAATCGTTAATTATAATACAGTAAACACATTAGAGTCCTTGGCAACAAACTATATTATTTCAATGTTAAATTCCTTTTTAGAGTTTCGTTCCGCTTCATCCATATTCACCCATATGATTCTGAAACACTGCGTTCAAATTTTTTGGAAGTCAAAATAACAAAATACAGGTGTTCCAGACATTTTCACCGCGTATTGCACTTTTCTATGAATCAACAGTTTTTATTTTTGATATACCTGCTACTTTAATTACTACTACTATTTCTACGCTAGGGAATCTAGAATCAGGTTACAGTTTGCGTGTCCCTGCCACCCTATATTATACAGAATATTTTTTTAACCAGTACGCAAACTGTAACCATGAATTCAGCACATGATTGTAGACCCTCTAGCGCAGAAAAATCTAGTGGGTTATCAAAAAAAAAACTGCTATTTCATAGAAAAGTACAATACCTACGCGGTCAGAATCTATGGAACAACTAATTAAAAAAAATAGAACAGACGAAAAATTTCTACACTAGGGGGTGTAGCATCATAATGCTGATTTCATGGTTACAATTTGCGCACTGGTTAAAAATGTATCCTGTATTGTTTTAAAATAAACTTGTTCTTAATTCTCATGCCACGTTATTTGGTCGAAGAAAAGTGTAAAGACTTCAGCAGGCTATTAGAAAACAGTGAATCTTGTAAAGAGGAGTCCACAAAGCTGTAACAGTGACGAATTGTGGAATGGAATTTATTCGCAAAAGTCCCAAGAAATGACCCTCGAGTTTTACGGATTGTGGATTTGGTACCCAAAATTGTAGCGTTAAATCAAAAGGTTTCGGTTAGTGCCAAGTACCTTGTATAAGTACCTACGTATGACCAAGTACCTAGTTATAAGTACGTATGATTAGATCAAGTTCACAGTAATGTATTTTCAAGTAGAACTACTTATTCTCAAGAGTTTTCCGATCCATTATGACCGGTACGTGAAAACTATTGATCAATAATTTATCGTAACTTTTGGCAATATAGTGAGACTAGGTAGGTACTTTTTAAGTCTCTCACAATAACAAAGAATCTGCCCCAATCGATACCCAATCTACCAATTTTTATTCACTTACCTGAGTCACATTCATGTTTATGCATTGCAAAGAATGAAATAAACGAGTGAATAAAACCATAACCAAGGGATTGCCTAAAGACAAACACGCGCGATGCGACAGTGCGACGCGACTCTAGTAGAACAATTTTTGTGAAAAATTGATGGAAATTGTTCTACAAGAGTCGCGTCCGGTTGTCGCGTCGCACTTGTCTGTGGGAGCCTTAATTCAAGATTCCAGATAAACAATGCAGGTCGGAAGGTCTTTATATAGGTCTATTTTGGGGACAGCTTGATTCATTTGCAAATGTATTGTTTTAATTAACATCGTAAATGAGTATGATTCCTACGCGTTGCAAAAAGTTCATATAAAAAGCTCGAGTGACTGTTAAGGCTCCTTCAAACAGGCGCGACACGCAACACAAAGGCACCACATGTCGCGCGATGAGCGGTGCCTTTGTGTCGCGTGTCGCGCCTGTTTGTAGGAGCCCGTATTCTAAATCTGAAACCTAAAATTGGCACAGAATACACCTACACAAATAAAAAACCAATTACTCAAATGATTCGTCAAGTAAGAACCTACAAACTATAAGAAACTCATCTGGAAGATTAAAGCTTGAGAAAATAATATTCAATCTTCATAACTGTCGGTAAGTTTATTTATTTCCGTAGATAAGGCTGTGCTATTACTTTAATAACAGGGAGAGTAGCTGCGACACGCTTAGGAAATAAAATAATACAATACCCTGTTTACTTCTTTGTAGGGTTGGCAAATAAAGTGGCCTGACCAAAGATTTGAATAGTTTTAAAGACAATTTATTTCTCACAAGAACTTAAATAATAGTTCCCTTAAAAAAAGATATAAAGTGCTTACATCTAAATAATAATATTATAATTATTTGCCTCTGGAGTTTTGGTGACTTTACATACATACACGTTTCGCTAAATCGTTAGATTTGCCCTACCGCGTCAGAAGATTGTCGCGTTTCTCTTTCGTTTTGAAAAGTCTAACACATACAATGTCGCAGAGACTTGACTTGACTTTATTGTCATGTCCCAAATAAAATACTTTCCTTTCTTTCTTTCATGGAAATGTCATTATTATTGTATTTATAAGCTCACCCTTGTCAGTATGGACATTGGACACTTTTTTGCGCGACTTAGTACGGTGAGGGCAAATCTAACGATTAAAACGTTTGCGCCTGACAGCCTAAAGGAGAATGACCAACAGTGGTAGATTTCTCATTACACTTATATCTTGGTATCGTCGATGATACCTATTTACTAAAAATGGCATCATTACCGTCCTGGCGTTACCTCAATTTGTCTTTTTCATCTATACATTCTATTAGCTGTTTAATATCAAATTCATCCATGTTTTATTCGGTCTACCTCCTTCACATTTCACATTCATACTTAAAACTTATCTTGTCACGATTCTCGTTTTTTTACCGGCTTCAAAAAGATGGAGAATAGAATAGAATAGAATACTCTTTATTATGTACGTGTTTGTGTATGTGTGTATGTTTCTTTTTGTTGTGTTTGTGGGCTGTCTTTGTTTCTCAATTATTCTGTATGTTTGTCACGCGATATCTCCTGCAATTGTAGATCGATTACAATATTTTTTTAATAGATGGGATCTTTGGAATGGTCCCATTTAAATATTATTAACTTAGTTTCGTTAGTGTTTCAATTAGCTTCATTAATAAGTACGTGTTTTTTCCACTTAGTATATATTGATGATGTTATAACAACTTTCTGTCACTGTTATTTACATATGAATTAGTGGTATACGAAGTTGTGTGGGGTAGGTACCACAAAAGTGAAAAATAAAATAGTTTTTTACAAAAAAAAAAACAACCGACTTAAAAAAAAAACACTGCAAAGTGAAAAATAACATTAAGTAATTTCGGAAGTCGGTGGCAAAAAACAAAAATACAAAACCAAAGAAACCGACTTCCGAAATGACTGTAAGTTATTTTTCACTTTGTAGTGTTTTTTCCGCGTTACATATATTTTTATTAGGCCAAAAATAAATAATGTTTTTAAACTAGATGAGTTCTGTGCTTCTCATCTGACTACTCTGAGAAGAAAGACCGAAACAAACTCAGAAGTCACAGTCTCTCTTAAAGTCCAGACATAGTCCCGGTCAGATCATGCGAGGACCATGTAGATTAGTGTTTGAAACGGTATTTTGAGGAAAGAACCACACAGATTTGAGTGGGCCTCGTCCTGTCACTATGACTTGGCACAGTAACAGTCACCATGACATACGTTTTGATTACAAATAACTGTAGGAGCCTATACCTACTGCTACAGGAAGCTAATTGAGGCAAAAACGCTGATAATGTATACCTACCTTTTATTTTGGCTGAGCAACATGAAGTGATATAAATTCTGCATAATTTTTGTCGTAAATTATTGAGACATGTAATTTAAAATTCGTCATTTATAATTATTACCTGCTAAACA
Organism: Dryobotodes eremita; assembly: GCA_917490735.1. NCBI lineage: Eukaryota > Metazoa > Arthropoda > Insecta > Lepidoptera > Noctuidae > Dryobotodes > Dryobotodes eremita. The sequence continues at coordinate 19,157,243 of OU823254.1, forward strand.
ATGTGTAGGTACAGTAAATTTTTTAACCCTAGATAGTAATTTGTCAGGTATAATGTCAAACTCCTACACTAAAAAGCAAATCCAAAAAGACTTAAAAAGTCAGATTACGATCTAAATTTAAAAAAAAAACTATAGTACCTACTAAATAATATTAGTTAGTATACCCAACTAATTTAAAAAAATTAAAGCAGTCTTCCTCTCTTCTACTTTTCTGTGCCCGACAGGGTCCACAATGATCATGTCTTGCCTTTGCCCGACAGGATCCACAATGATCATGTCTTGGCTGTGCCCGACAGGATCCACAATGATCATGTCTTGGCTGTGCCCGACAGGGTCCACAATGATCATGTCTTGGCTGTGCCCGACAGGGTCCACAATGATTATTTCATTGCTGTGCCCGACAAGATCCACAACGATCATGTCTTAGCTGTGCCCGACAGGGTCCACAATGATCATGTCATTGCTGTGCCCGACAAGGTCCACAATGATCATGTCTTGGCTGTGCCCGACAGGGTCCACAATGATCATGTCTTTGCTGTTCCCGACAGGGTCCACAATGATCATGTCTTTGCTGTGCCCGACAGGGTCTACAATGATCATGTCTTTTCTGTGCCGGACAAGGTCCACAATGATCATGTCTTTTCTGTGCCGGACAAGGTCCACAATGATCATGTCTTTGCTGTGCTCGACAAGGTCCACAATGATCATGTCTTTTCTGTGCCCGACTGGGTCCACAATGATCATGTCTTTGTCAAACTTACCACCTAAGTTCACATTGTGGAATGTAAATAAATATTGAGTATTGCGATGTTCCGCAACGCTAAAATAATATAATCTCAAACCCCATACTTTCCGTCTTAGCAATTTACATACGAGTATAATACCCATTAAAGTCAACGATTTCCCAATTCCTTATAGAAATGCCGTTGCGGGCTGTACCTACATGTATATTATATCAGAGCCTTAACAGACTTCTTTCTGGAGTACTAAATGTTTATTTGTAATTTTTATAATAATTTCTTCCTATATGTTAGTGTCCCACTACAGCCAATCTATTCTGTAAAACTCTCACCGTGAAAACTTAAGTGAAGTGAACTGTCAATAGTGTCAAACTCTAGCATCGGGTGGAATGACAACTCACTTCACGTAAGTCTTCACTGTGAGATTTTTACATAACATACCGGCAGTACAATGGCCTCTTCTTATATACAGAAGGGACGACTATTGATCAAAGCAAAGACTGTTGATAAGACTATTGATAGCCAATAGGTTGGACTGTCCTTATGTGTGACTCTGATGTGACAGACAAGTTACATATATAGTGTCGCACGTAGGAGACTAATATGACTAATATGTAATGACTATGAGTTAATTATGATTGAATACGAATTAGATTTATTCATTTATGTGTGGTTTTGTATTTATAATTAAATAATAATTTAAAGTTGTTTTCTAATATGGTCTATGTAGTAACTGAAATAAATGGTATTTTTTTATTTTTATTTAAAGCGCATGGCCACTCTGGAGTTAAAGATTTAAAAACGGTACTGTTAATAATAACAATTAGTATGTTTAGATCCATTGTAAAAAACGTACCTAAAATATTGTAACGACATGGAAATGTCACTATAAACCATGACCAATTTTTTTGAATAGTTACTAAAATTTAAAACTAGGCCAGTGTTTTATTAAAAAAATATACAATTGGCTAAGAATGCAAGCGTAAAAATTACATTTATATTTTTCGGATAAATTAAATATCAAACAATCATGGTTTTGAGGAACCAGTAAAAACTTTTTACTAAATCCTTTTCGTTTTCGCAGTTTTAAACTTCTCTCAGTCATATTTGTCTGGTTAGGGTAAACAGGTCAACGTTTCCCGTGTTTGCCCTGTGCATCTAATTTAGCGTACCGTACCTGCACTGTCAATATAATAAGCTTCAGACTAAACGAATGAGTAAACGCTATCTAGTCTTCAAAGAATATTGAATAGTAATGAGGTTAGGGTAGTCACACAAGCACTAGTCTATCTAGGAACAAAGAAATTACTTTAAATTGAAGTTAGAAGGGAAATTTCGGCATTTAATAGGACTCATAATATGGGAAGGAATCATTATCATCATCATTGGCAGTCATCCACTGTTGAGTATAGGGTAAAGAATATGTATCTACTATAAAGCTACCATTTACTGGGTTCGTCTTTTATGGATTTGAATGTGCCCTGGCGGCTGAGAGTATGTCATGCTCACTCAAATGTTTCGCTGGTGGTGGCGTGTGTGTTAGATAATTAAGTTCTCTTCAAAATAGTTGAGCTGAATGGTACTGATCCATACGTCATGTTCGTGAACGGGAGCCGTCGGTAGGGGCTGGTAATCTCTTAACTGCCCCTATTTTTCTGAATTGTTTTTTGTTGTTTTTATATTTTAATTACGGACTCTTTTTACGTGCACGTCTTTCTACATCATTCTCACATGTATAATTTCAACATGATTGATGTGATGTAATCAATTTTTTTTTTTTTTTTTTTTATTTAAAAGAGAGTCCATTGAGTTTCTTGCCCGTTCTTCTCCATGGGTACTTACTACGCTTTCGAATGGGCAACTAGCTTCATCTTTTTGACTGACTGACCCCTTGACAATTCAAAAGTGCCTGTAATTGGTTTATTTAAAATAAATGCTTTGAGTTTTGAGTTTTGTCGTTTAATTTTGTACCACGTTTTTATCAAATTGTTTGTAATGCCCGGGCTAAATTCTCCAGAGCGATGACGGGAAGCAGCGTCATCGTTACGAAAGGATTGGCTCTGCGATCACCAACCCGCTTGCCCAGCGAGGTGACTACAGGCATTAAACCTCTTATGATTAACGTGTCCGATGGCCGGTGGAGGAGACGAGTTCTGGAGTGGGGACGGCGTATCCGTAAGCGTAGTGTGGAACGCCCCCCAGCTAGATGGACCAACGACTTTTAAAAGGTGGCTGGCACAAACTGGATTAAGAAGGCGGAGAACAGGGTGTTGTGGCGCAGTGTGAGAGAAGACTATGTTCAGCACTGGACTGCGATGGGCTGAATTGATTGCCCGGGTTACACGATGCTAGTTTTTGAAGCTAGGATTGCAAGATAGTGCTAGTAAGGTAGCAAGCTAGTCACTCTAGCCTCGTGTATCCAGAACTGTCCTCATTTTTAGGCTAGTAAGCCAGTGAGAAAGTAGGATGTGGTTCTATTTTTGAGCTAGTAACACCTTTGATTTTACTATCCTGGCTAATTGTTTATTAGGCTCGTGTGGCAGGCGAACCTGGTACCCACAGGTGATTTTACTCTACAGACTAAATCACCGCAATGCCAAATCGGATCATCTCTATGTACTAATTCACCACAATGCTAATGACTTAATTAACATCTAAAAACTAGCATCGTGTAATTAGCTCTAGTATGTGCCAAGGCTGGATAGATAGCTAGGGTATTACTTGCTATCCTAGGTTAAAAAACAAACCTCGTGTAACCAGAGCTTAACTTATGGCGACTCAGGACTCATGTTTTTGTCCAATTCAAATCGTTAGTTCACATTTGATGAAAATACTGAAAAATTTGGTTAACTATTAAGCGCCCTTTTTACTTATTCCGTTGCTAAAATAATGGTCACCGGCGAGTGCCCAGTACCTAGGTAGCTACACATATTATAAACAAAATCGTTACGTTCCATCGTGCGTTTCATAGATTGGGTTCCTGGCTATACATTCACTACCTGGAATCCGGCGCCGGTTATCCGGTTACCGTACTGTGATAAGGGGCTTTCATTGATAATAGCAGACAGGGCTTCAAAGGGACGTCGCTGCCTATTCTCCTGACGAAATCAACGCTATAGTAACGAAGATAAATTTATTGTAGCTCCATTCACGCGGAAGATATTGTTGTCATTAAAAGGTACAATAAAATCCCAGAGAGAATGTGTCGTAGAAAATGCCATTAACATTTTCGTGAACGGAAAAGTAGTTTATTTTCGTGTTGAGAAAAAAAAATAAGACATTTTCCAGCTGCGAAATTGTCCTATTAGCCAGGTAAGTTAGACCCTTCAGATAAAATGGTCCTCCAATGTTATCAAGTAGATTCTTGAAATAGGACACAGTTTATACCCTTAAGTAATTCGTCCATTTATTCGGAGCAAGTTCTAGGGAATAATAATATAAATAAATGGAATATCAACGGAACAAGAAAATAATTTAAAACAACCGTTTGGCCTGATTCCAAAGGATAAAAAGTACCCAACTTATTTCGACCCCTAACTCTATCAAATAACCGTAAAGAAAGGTTGAAAGTGTGGGTCGTTCAATATTGGTCAGTCGACTGATAAATATCCTGTCGATCCGGATTTTCTTCACATTGTTAAGCATGCGTACCAAACATCTATTTATATCTTCATCCTTTTAAGCCTTTAGGGGTATTTACTGTAAGAAGGTCCAAGGCTAGTTTTATGAAAACCGCGCGGTATTTGGTAGAAGTAATTTTTATATTGCAAAGATTCGAGATCACTCTCGAGATTCGTCATTTTTTTTAGCACCCTCCGGACTAGGCACATGGTGATAGCATCAAGTTTTTTTTTAATAATTGAACAGTCAGCTGTGCTCCTGGGGAGTTTCTTGCACCAGTTCTCCCCAGCTAAAGCACTAGGAAATAGTGCAGGGCAGGGGTTTGAGGGACTGTCTTGTGTAATTTTGCCGTTTGAAAAGTGCTGGTTCTCAGCCTAATTTGAATAAATGGCTTTTGATTTTGATTTTGATACTAAGATTTTAGTAGTGCTCGCCATCCTCAATAGAAACAAAACAATGCTGCTTAACTGCATAAATATGTACGTTGCTTTCCTCGAACAATTGTTTATACAAGGTATGCTGCTATTTTAAATGAAATTTAAGAGGCTGACAACAGCTAAAGCGCGGTTACTGTCGGACTGCATAGAAAAGAAAGAGAAGCGCGATGACACAACCCTGATAATTTATTGCAAAATATGAAGCAATTATCTATTTACAAAAAACGTATTGATTGGACTAAAAAATTAAAACACTATCACGTTAATATGTTTCTTGTAGAATAATTTGACAAAAATCAGAAGGTTTCCATGTATTAGTATGGTTTTTAATCGTTAAAAGAATTTTTAGAGGTATTTTGGTGATTTTTTTATATCATATCAAATTAGTTGTATTATGATTGCAACACACTATCTACAGAATATAATATATTTTTCTGATTTTGCTTACTGCAGCTGATCATATACTTTTAGGCATTTTAAAACTTGCGTTTAGGTCCTGTAGTACCCTTAAACTGTAATTGCTATTAAACCTATAAATTTACACCTGTCCTGTTTTTCGATTTTCTGAGTCTTAGCTTCTGCTAAGACTCAGAAAACAGAAAGAGAAACTTAAACCTCATTCTGGAGGTTTTAGTTTTTTTGCACAAAGCAAAGAAAATTCCTGCTGTTAACATTTTTAAATACAAGTTCTATCTCCTTATCTCAGTACGATCTATATCTCTGTCTTATTTTCTTTTTCCGCCATTGTGGATAAGCTTTATTCACAATGGATATTAGAATAAAGGGTCCTACAAACAGGCGCGACACGCGACGCGATTCGCGCGCGACTCAAAGGCACCGCTCGTCGCACGACGAGCAGCGCCTTTGTCTCGTACTGTCGCGTCGCGCCTGTCTGCGGGAGCCTTAACCACTCAATTGCCCCGGTACCTGCGTGAGGTTGCCTAAATTGCCCCGGAATATTTTTTGTCGGCGCGCCACTGGGCGCCCCAGCACTTATACATGACTTGTAAACAAAAGATTTCTATGGACCGATAGTAAACAAATGACTGTTTCCTTTTGTGGACAGACCAGGCCTAATTATTCAACATGTTTTAGAACAATAGAAACTTTAATTATTTTTACTTTTTTATTATAAAAAATAAACTCGTTCTATTACCGTTTATATTTTTTTTTTTCGAGGGTGATGACCAGTGATCGGAGTAGGTAGATTGAACTGGGGTCATTGATCCGAAACGTATATATTACTATGGACATTCCTCCGGAATTGGTGGATTATTAAAAAAAAACCGGAACTTATGTAGGAATTGTATTCTGCCAGAGCGGAAGGAGTCATTTGATGATTTGCCATCCTCAAAAAAAAGGTAGGAATTGTAATAAAATGAGCAATTTTATTCTTTATTATTCTTCCTATTTTTTTTTTTTTTTTGTCACGATTTGACAAAACCCAACGACCAATCAGAACAAACTTTAAATTTTGAATTGAGTAGTAATAATATCACTACCAACATTAACAATATTTAATTGAATCCGGAAATACCGGAATTACTTTCCGGAAAAATGGCTTATCCATGTTATTCTTTCTGTGTGCATTTATGATACAAGTACTAAAAATCAATCTACCTACTCCGATCACTGGTGATGACGCTATGTTTTTTTTTTGCCTAAAATAAGATTCCACTCATTAAGTAAACAATGAAATAATAATGTTTACCAGAGTTCTTTGAAAGTTTTGATATATAAAGAATTTTAGATAAATAAATTATAAATAAAGATTAATAAATTTTCTGTTTTCTTCTTCAATACTCAATACTCAATCATTTATTGCATTCCACAATGTGCTTAGGTGGTAAGTAAACATTAGTTGTACCAACCGTGGACCCCGTCGGACACAGCAAAATAAAAATTTGAAGGAAGAGGACTTATTTATACATGCAAAACAAAAAAACCCTCTATCTCTGTATCTCGGTCAGATCTATATCTCAGTTTTCTGTTACCGCCATTTTGGGTAAGCCTTATTCACAATGGATATTAGAATAACAAAAGATTTATTTTCATTTATTCGGTCTGCCATGTCGACTTCAGAAGACACTTTCCTTATGTTCTTGGGAAATATAATATAACATATTATTATCACGCCTGTATGACGAAGGGGTTGGCAGAGGTCAAAGGGTAAAACATTTTGAGTTAATTGAGTGCAGTGTGAGTGAACTTAAAATGCAGTACAAGTGCTGACTAATATAAAGAACACGTGATAAGTGTCTTCCCTCTTAATATAAAGTGGATAAGAAAGACATTATTGAGTGATTTCAAAGTTTTATAGAAACTTAAACTCAAAGCATTTATTTCGAATAAACCAATTACAGGCACTTTTGAATTGTCAAGGGGTCGGTTAGTCAAAAGATGAAGCTAATTGCCCATTCCAAAGCGTAGCGTAGGTACCTATGGAGAAGAACGGGTAAGAAACTCCACGGACACTCTTTTAAATCAAAATATGGTTACAAAATATTGATTACATCATTCATGTTGAAATTATGCATGTGAGAACGATGCAGAACGTTAAAAGCGTCCGTAATAAAAAGACAAAAACAATTCAAGTATTAAATTAAATTAAAATAAGCGTAATAGTTACTTAGCTGTTTAAGTTATATTTAAAATAATTATTAGCCAATAAGCTAGATTGTAATGTGAATAAAGTATTACCAACTGTGATACTACCCCTTTTTATGTCCAGGCAAATCACTATTCATTCCAAGGTTGCCTGAAAGCGATCGCTGAAAGCGATCGCTGAAAGCGATAAGGCCGCCCATTGTATATTTTGTAGTGTTTGATTTATTTGTTTGTTATGTATTTTTGTAGTCCACAATAAAGTACTTATAAATACATAAATAAATACTTTCTATAAGGAAATAAAGGAGGTGTATAGTATATCCGCATTCCACCAAATTATGTTATAAGTCGCATGTATTTGGGACGACCCTATTGCCATTAAGGGGACTACAGGACCTAAACAAAAGTTTTATAATGCCTGAAAGTATATGATTCACTGCAGTAAACAAAATCAGAAAACTATATAATATTCTTCAGGATCTAAGCTAGTTAGATAGTGTGTTGAAAACATAACTAATTTGATACGATAGAAAAAAATCACGAAGTTACCTCTAAAAATTTCTTTTAACGATTGAAAACCATACTAATATACATGATTTTTTGTCAGATTATTCTGCACGCAACATACTAACGTAATAGTGTTTTAATATTTTAGTCCAATCAATAGATTTTTTCTAAATAGATAATTGCTTCATATTTTGCAATAAATTACCAGGGTTGTGTCAACGCGCTTCTCTTTATTTTCTATGCAGTCCGACAGTGACCGCGCTTTAGCTGTTGTCAGCCCCTTAACTGGCGACAAAATGTAGCCTACACTGCAAATATACTCGTAACCATTAACCACGCCCATACACTTCACACAGCTACTGATTTCTAATTAAATAGACAGTGTTCTAGTGAGGCCCAATAAGTGTAATTTATATACAAACATAAACTAACGCTTTTTTCCCTTGGGGGTAGGCAGAAACTACAGAACGCTACTTGCTTAAGTAATAAGGTAGAGTCCACTGAAAACACTTTTGACAACAATTCCCACTAAATTGAAATTCGCCGAATTACAGATTTTGAAATTAGATTGAGGACGTGCAACATTTGCTGATGGATTGTGTCTGGAACAGGCACGAGAGGGAGCCATTTCTGAGGGAATTTGACTTAAACAAACTTAACATGGGATTCATTTAATAAATTTTATCTCAACCAACGTCAGAAGGTGCCAAAAAGTTAATAAGTTCCACATCTGTGACTTCCATTCCTGTCACTAAGTGTTTTATATAATATGTTGGGTGTTTATATGAGTTATATATGAGTGTTAATGTTATGTTATGCTAAAAGGCACGATGAGGTTGGCGTATCAGTTTAGATAAAAACCCCTAAACAAATAAAGAGGAAAAAAATACACTGTGGTGTGTAGGTTGGTGTGATGTGTGTGTGTGTATATAAATAGATCTTGTCGTTTTATGACGTGCAAATGACTTTCAACCTTATGGCTGCAAAACAATATGAAATCAACTAAATACGGTTTATTTAAATATATACAATGTGTCTGGTCACCGGTGTCCGACCCGTTAAGGCAAAGCGATATGATCAAATTTATCGACAAGTCCTCGATAATAAGGCACTTTGCCCCTACTGTTTTGAAATTTTGAACTGTTTTTTTTTTTACCGAATGTGGACGGGTTCATTTATTTTGTAATATCTACCGATGTAGACGTCCTAGAAGCATAAACGTGTTTTCGTTCGACAGCTACAAAAGTAGGCAATAAGTTGACACTAAAAGGTTTATCAAAAAGTCCCATTAAAACCTTAAAAAATACTTGAGGCATAAAAAGTGTGAAACAATTTGGTTGTTATTTTTACTTTTTAAAAGTTAAAATAGGGGTTAAAATTTTAGCGGCAAAATGACTTAATATCGTGGATTTGTCGATAAAATTGATCATATTGCTTTGCCTTAACGGGTCGGACACCGGTGACCAGACACACTGTATGTTACGAAAGATAGATTTAGGTTGTCCAACTATTGGATAGAAAATAGCGACCGACATTTAGCTTAAAATATTTGATGTACAAAAGTGTAATTATAACGTATATCCTACTTCCTACTATATCCTACTATCCTACTATCCTACTAATATTATAAATGTGAAAGTGTGGATGTTTGTTACTCAATCACGCTAAAACGGCTGAACGGATTTGGATAAAATTTGGCACATGGGTAGACTATGACCTGGATTAGGATATAGAATACTTTTATCCCGATATTCCCACGGGATCGAGATTTCTGCGGGTGAAACCGCGGGCCGCAGCTAGTACAAAATAAATATCATTAAATCTTAACTTACCTTCTCATCATTATCTGCCTAGTTTTTCCCAACTATGTTGGGGTCGGCTTCCAGTCTAACCAGATGCAGCTGAATACCAGTATTTTGCATGAAGCGACTGCCTATTTGACGTGCGTAACCCAGTTACTGGGTAACACGAAACGATACCCCTTAATGGCAAACTTTCGGGCTTCTGACTACCCGAAACGACTGTGTCTAAAATCCACGAATGACAGGTCAACTTACCTACTCAATGGTTAAATTATTATAATTCTGAATAGTTATCTCGTTATCACTTTTTTTAAATAAACAATATAAAAAGTGCATTTATAATACCTACAGCATTCACTGTTCCAATCAACCACGGCTCTAAATAAACAATTTTTATTTCTCAGAGCATACCGCATTCATTCGCTTACATAAGTCAAGCCTTGTATGCAGCTATCCGCAATATAAAAATTATGTCCCTCCTACCTTACATTCTCTATCAAAACTAACAGAAAATTCTATAAAATATCGCTTCAATAACTCTTCCGATGATTCCATGCAAGAATATGAAACTTGTAAAATGAAAATGGTAGCGATTTTATTTTTTCCGTTATCAAAATGGTACATACCCATTGTTATTTAAGACGCACAGAGGATTTAAATTTTCGCAGCGAAGATAACAGTTTAATATAAACACGATATTTTACGGGAGAAGGCTTCTACGGACGCGACAACCACCCTCGGTGAGGGTGGGAAAACAACTGAAAAGCTCTGAACTGAAAAGCACCGGTGGAAAACTCGAACTGTTGCTTACAACAATAATAATGACTGAAAATGAATTCAACGCCCCTAAAAGTTCTGAGAAAATTGATTTAAGTACGTAATAGAATATATTGAAATGGTTATCTATAATTTATTGAACAGCGGGGTAATTACGTAACACACTAATAGTAGGAATGGGTTTCATTTTGACAGTTCAACAACATTCAGTGCATTTTTTACATGGTTGAGCAGACAATTTTTTCCAACATATGAAGCAATGAATGAGCAATAGGCTTCAAAATGATTCAGATTGTGATAGATAGTGTGTTACGTAATTAGGGTGCAGAATAGAATGTTGAACATTATTCTTTAAACATTTTATATTAAACCCATACATGACATCTATACAGACGACATATTCAGATTTTATTTTTATTTCGCGAACTCATCTCGTTATGCTATCAAAATGTAACATAATCGTAACTTTGTTGGGATAGCTGATAGGGACGCTTTCGCGGTAACAAATCATAATATTAATTATTATCTTCTTTTATACAACAATAGGTCATGATATTCTATTATTTAGCCAGTGAGAAGGGATAACAGTGGGATATAAATTCCTAAGATGCTTCTGACATTATACAGGGTGGTAGGCACTTGATTCTAGACCCCTAGCGTAGAAATTTTTAATCGGTTTTCAAAAAAAAAAAACAGCTATTTCATAGAAAAGTGCAATAGGTAACTTACGCGGTCAAAATGTATGGAACAGCAAATACTTTTTAAATAACTGAAAAAAAAATTCAACACAGGGGGTTCAGAATCATGTACTGAATCCACGGTAACGGTTTAAGCGTTGATGTCCTTGCAACCCTGTTTACGTGTACTAGTACCAACATTTGTGGAGGATCTTCTACATTACATGTTACTCGTGCTCGTGCAATATTGTTATTTAGTGGTTATTGCAGAATTAGAATTCTTGGTCAACCCACCCCGGGTAGGCTGACCTGAAACCTGAGATTCGGAGACTAAAACAGTAATTAAGTAAGTGCGAAAAAATTCAAAACACAAAACTCAAAGCATTTATTTCATATAAACCAATTACAGGCACTTTTGAATTGTCAAGGGGTCGGTTAGTCAGAAAGATGAAGCTAGTTGCCCATTCCAAAGCGTAGTAGGTACCTATGGAGAAAAACGGGCAAGAAACTCCATGGACATACATAGATACAATTAGTAATAGAATAACATTTCTATCTAATAATAAGACCCAAGAAACAAAACAACTTAATCCGATTCTAAAGTTAAAACGTTCACAAAATAAACTTTCCCGGGACCAACTTTTTAACGTGCTTTCTAAGGCAGAGAGTGGGGGGTTCACAAAGAACATATTACTTATTTTTTAATTGTATTTGTCAGTCTCATTATCTCGTTTTATGGCTCATTTTCTCGTTTAAAGAATCTCGTAACGCTGACAAGATTTTGGTGTTCAGTCTACCTATCCCTATAGCCAACGGCCTACTCATATTGCTTAGTCCATCTTTAATCATTTTTGAGGGTTTTTAAATGCATAACATAATGGTATGAACTACGTAACTTTTCGAATAACTCTCCATACGGTTACTGAATCTTTTAAAAGGCTTACGCAAGTTCTTTCCCGCGTCGTTGGCACGTGGCTTTAAGATGTTTTTATAATATAAAATAAATATATTCACTAATATTATAAAGAGACAAAACATTTTTACAAAAAAACAACCGACTTCCAAAAAAAACACTAAAAAACGTGAAAAATAACTTAAAGTTCGGAAGTAAGTGTCTTTGGTTGTGTATTTTCGTTTTTGGCCACCGACTTCCGAAATTAAAGTTATTTTTCACGTTTCCTAGTGTTTTTTTTTTTGGAAGTCGGTTGTTTTTTTGTAAAAGCGTTTTTATTTTACACTTTTTAGTTGTGGTATCTCTACCACACACATTCGTAAACCACTACTTGATATGTAAATAACCGTGACAAGAAATTATTAAAACATCATCAATATAAACTAAGTGGAAAAAATACGCAGTATTAAGGATAACTCAAAAACTACTGATCAGAACTTGATCAAATTTAAATGGGACTGCATGTGAAGCACCAGCTTTCAAATTAAAAAATCATCTAAATCGGTTCACCCAGAAAAAAATTCTGAGCTAACACACGTAAAAAAAAAGAATACAGTCGAATTGAGAACCTCCTCCTTTTTTGGAAGTCGGTTAAAAAGATTTGATGTTTTGTATGTTTTTTTTTAACCTTTTACGCTAAAACGGCTGTACTGATTTGGATAAAATTTGGCACATGGATAGACCATGACCTGGATTAGGACATAGGTTACTTTTTATCTCCATATCCCTGCGGGTTAGAAAATTATGCGGGTAAAACCGCGGGGCAGCTAGTATAAAATAAAATAACACGAACATCTCTGGCTGCACTAAAAAAAATAGAGTATGCCCAAGAGGTGTTGCATTGTTAAGTATGCAATTTAAAACGTTGATGTTTTTTACAGCGGGTGCTATGGGTAACGGTATGAAGAAATATGAAGCTTTTCAGAGTAATGTGAATGACTTTTATAGTATTGAAGTGAAGAAACTAAGATTCAGGTAGTGCATATGCTATCCTTTGTGGGATACATTCCGACATAATCGTCGACATACTGACAAATGCGTGCACATGTGAGTAGCATGCAGGCTACATTGAATACATGATTATTATTTTAATATTGTGAATGTGAAGACTATGTGGGTCATTATTGATTTTTTTTTCTCCGTCTCAGTTAATTTTAATCATGGTCTGGCAGTTTGAGTAATTTTTGTGGCCTACTCAAATGTCCTTTCTTTGTATTGCTCGTCGAATCGTTGAGCTCCTTATGTTCTGAGTTGAGCTGCACGATTAATGATAAATGCGTGCACTGACTGGACAGGTCTACTCAATCTGTGTGGTTCTTTTCTCAAAAGACCATTTCAGATACCAATCTACATGGTCTTCACATGATCTGACCAAGATTATGTCTGGACTTTAAAAGAGACTGTGACCTCTGAGTTTATTTCGGCCTTTCTTCTCAGAGTAGTCAGATAGGAAACGTCGACTTCATCTAGTTTAAAAAATATGATTGACGTGTAAAAGTGTTTGTACAAACCTACTTACAGAAATAAAATCATTTATCATAAGAATGTTCGGATTTGTGTTAAGGGATAGCCGAATAGCTTCGGAAACTAAATCGAATTCTTTCAAAATGATATGGATCATTAATTTAGAAAGATGCTCCAGCTATGAAACTTACAGAATTTAAACTAATCTCTACTCGAATCTAGGTGTAATATCCACACAATATAGTTATTTTTAGAAAACAGATTTTGTTTTTTATATCAATAAATATTCGTAGCCTTTTTCCGACTGTGCTGGGGTCTGCTTCCGGTCTAACCGGATGCAGTATTTTACATGAAGCGACTGCCTATCTGATCTCCACAACCCAGTTACTGGGTAAGACGATACCTCTTGGTAAGACATATTTTGTTTTATATAAAATCCATACTAATATTATAAATTCGAAAGCATCTCTGTCTGTATGTTACGTTTTCACGTCTAAACCACTGAACGGATTTTGATAAAATTTGGCAAGGATATATTTAGCATCCTGGGGAAGGACATAGGCTGCTTTTTGTCCCGGTAGCACGTTCCCATGGGATAATTTCCAACAACCACGTGGGCGAAGCCGCGGGCAAAAGCTATTTTTATACATATTGCGTTGTTCAAAATAAAACGTTCATATTTATGAGTGCTTTTACTCTATATACAACAATGTGACCTTCCTAAAAATAATCCGATGAAGGTCGTCTGGTTTTTCCAGACTTTTATTGGTACATATATCAAAACCACTTTTGGTTTTTATCATTATGTTATAGCCTAATATCGGTAGCTGGACAAAAGAAAGGTAGGTCGGTAATAAGAAAACAGTTATTGTTCTTGAAGTACTTTGTTTTGTGCCTTATTGTGTTGTGATATTTTTTTTGTGTACATTAAATATATAGTTTATTTAACTATCTATCAATCTACAGTAGGTAATGTTTCTCTAGACATAGACTTCACATGATCTAACTAAGATTATGTCTGGACTTTAAAAGAGACTGTGACCTCTGAGTTTGTTTCGGCCTTTCTTTACAGAGTAATCAGATAGGAAACGCCGACCTCATCTAGTTTACAAAAATATGATTGACGTGTACAAGTGTTTGTACAAACCTACTTACAGAAATAAAATCATTTATCATTTGATACAGTTTGTTGTAAAGATTTTCAACCTATTTTTCTCTCATGTACCATAGTTTTATTAGGGGCTCGTGGCTAAGTAATAACAGCCACACGGGTCGATTGAAAGTTCAGTTACGCTTGCCGCGGTCGCTTCGTGGATGGGTGATCATCTATTACATATTGAGATCCCTCCGTGCCTTGGAAAGCACGTTAAGCCGTTGGTCCCGGCTGTTATTCGTGGATCTTTAAATGATAATGATAAATGATTTTATTTCTGTAAGTAGGTTTGTACAAACACTTTTACACGTCAATCATGTTTTTTAAACTAGATGAGGTCGAACTTTGACAGTCGTTACGGGTAGTCAGACAGCCGAAAGTCTGACAGCCAGTCTTACCGGTATCGTATTACTCAGTCACTGGGTTGTGGAGGTCAGATAGGCACTCGCTCCATGAAAAATACTGGTATTCAGCAGCATCCACATATTTGGGAAATGCAGGCAGATTGATTGATTGAGTTTTATTGGCAAACTGTAGGTGTTCTAAGCTGTTCTCTGCCTACTTATCTTCGTGAATGAATCAAAAACGGTTCTTAAGTATTACAACGTATATATGAAAAATTTATCACGTCTCATGCCATAGTGAAGACGAAGCTAATGCAGGGTGGAAGGGATAACGAAAGCGCAACCTGTTACCATGGATTCAATACATTATTATGAATAGAATAGAATACTCTTTATTATGAACACCGTAAAAATTACAGATATAAATGTAGACATTTTACATACAAAAGAAAAGAAAGAAAAATAGTTTACTCTGCACAAACAAAACGCACCTAACAAATGAACGACATTAATTTAGAGACATACAAAATAGCCAAAAGCCTCGTATTCATGTTACAAAAGTTTCACAATTTTGTCTATTGCTTGATGCTACAGCCAGGGACCAAATACAATACACATTGCTCTATGTTGCGACACTGGGGACATAGGGTGACACAATGGGCAGTCTTATCGCTAAATGCGATCTTTTATAGACCACCTTTGGATAGATTAAAGGGAGAAAGAGAAACAGCACTCCGAACCGTCATGCGTTGAAATTTTCGAAGGTATTATAAAAAAGAAATTGCTTTTGCATACATTTTGACCGCGTACGTATTGCACTTTTCTATGCAACTGGTGATTATTTTTATTGATAACTGAAAAAATATCAATCTACGATTGGAGGTCTCGTGTCTAGACCCTAGACCTCCTATCGTAGAATTAAGATATTCAACACATGATTACTAGTAATCATGTGTTGAATTTATGGTTAGAGTTTGCGCCTCGATGTCGATGTCGATGTCCCTATGTTGCCACCTTGTATACATACAAATGCATTTCCCAGTAGACGTGGCAATACTTGTAGTTTGCTTCTTAGTAGAGTAGAGGTTTTAATTGCCAACTTACCTTGGGTACATAAAGTGACTCTTGCCTCGTTCGTGTCCTATTTCATAAAAAAGCGGCCCAGTGCGAATCGGACTCGCACGCGAAGGGTTCGGGTTCCGTACCGTCGCACAATATTTAACCCTAATTTTTTTTTTTTTAATACGTTACTTGTGTGGGTCTCCTTTAATTTTAACTTCATTTTATTATTATTTTGTTGTTATAGCAGCTATAGTAGTTCACACTCTGTGAATATTTCAAGTGTCTTCTAACGGTTCAAAAGATTCAGCCCTGACTGACGGACAGCGGATCCTTAGTTATAGGGTCCCATTGGCATCCTTTGGGTACGGAAACCTAAAGTAAAAAAATAAACTGAATGTCTGAGTCACCAGTATAGAGGTATGAGGAACTGGGTGTAAAGTTCACTCATACTCTATAGAAATGGGAGGATCCTCTGACCAGACGGGTGTTGCGTCTGGTGGGCAACACCCCGACTGTTGGTGTCGGGACGTTGTATAAATGATAGTTGCGCGGTAAACTCTGCTTGCGCGATGCAGGATTTTGCGTGACGTCAGTGTGACGTGTAGCTTGCATGTGGCGTATGTAGATGCCGCTACATAAACAAATTACGTTTATTTCCGGCACACATGATGCAGAGAAGAATACACAAAAAGGAACAAAACCAAAAAGTATTTATTTTTCATTCACAAAAAAAGTCTAGTTTTATTAAGGAACCGTGCTGCATGGATATAGTTAGTCCCAAGTGAAATAAACATTGCTGTGTCCCGCCATAAGTTTTTATTCCCTTCTAACGTTTACTCGCGTGCTTTCCTACGTATAATAACATGTTATTTTCTAGGAAAAGTGAAAACTATACTTATTAAGATTTGCTTTGAATTTTTCTTATTCCTCCATTTCTAGCTGTAACCTTATTTTCACAAACTTTTAAATAATACAGATTTGCAAACAAACAATCCATCCGATCTGTTCAGTAAAAATCTCACCATAAAAACTAAGGTGAAAATGAGCTTGAAGTTAGCTGTCAATAGTGACAGTCGCTAGGGATTGTCACTCCATCAGTTGGAATGACAGCTCACTTTACTAAATTTTTCATGGTCATATTTTTACGTAACAGACCGGCAGGTTCTTTGTTTCCTTTTCTTCGGATACTCTACGGCCTATAAATGAGTTATTATTTTGAGTCTATTTTCTGTTTGTATATTATATTATTATTACATGAAATATCAATTTTTTACCGAGGTTTTATTCAACGTAGCAGGGGGAACTACTGTTTGGGCGAATTTCACTAATAAACTAGACGCAATTAGCATATCTAAACTGCGTTCAAGATCGGTCTCAGTGTCATCATTTTTGTATAAAATTGACACTGACAGGTCTTGAACGCGGTTTAGATGTGCTGATCGCGTTCAGTCTCATTGGTAGAATTCGCCTTTACGGTTCTCCCTAAACAGCCAATTTATTGTGTAAAAATCTTACCGAAAAAACTTAGGTGAAGTGAGTTTGAAGTCAGCTGTCAATAGTGTCAATTTCAAGCATCAGATAGAATGACAGCTCACTTCAAGCTTACTTCACTTCAGTTTACACGGTGAGGTTACTACAAAATAGATCGGCTGAACACTTTTCTAAGGCTCAAATAATATGACACAACTAAACTGTTGCATTTCAGATCAAAGGGGAGCGCAAACATGACCCCATTGACCTAAATCTGTAATGACTCCATCGAACAGAGCTCGCAAACTCCCCCTTAACTATCATTAAGTAGGGTTCTCATTATACACAATTAAACCGAAATATTCCATCTGTCTGCATTAGCTTTAATACGTCAAGTGAATTGAACGGCCTAAGTTCGATTCCTGAAAACTGCAAATTCGTGAAGAATAGGTAGAGGTAAAAAATGGTGCCGTAAAAAGACATCGACAAGAATTCATTCAATAGTGTAACAAATACCTCTTTTTATTATTACTATAGAATATAGAACACAAATTGTAGACAATCAAATGAATTCTTATCGGTGTACCTATAGGTAAATATTTTTGAGGGTTACTGTGCCTATCCAATCATTACCCACATGAAAACACGCAGCATTTCCTTAAAATGGGTTTACCCCAGATTTTAAGTCATATTATCACCAATTTTGGCAATAATTCTAGTAAACTCAACATGGAAACACGCAGTATTTCCTTAAAGCGGGTTTACCCCCTAATTTTAAGTCATACTTTCACCAATTTAGGCAATAATTCAAGTAAACCCAGGCAATTAACAGACATTAATTTCTTGGATATAATATATGCCAATTCCCGTGTTCTTAACATCCAGGAGAAAAAATACACGGCAATATTCCCTGTCGTGAAAACATATTGCCGTAGGGTTGAACCTATATTTTCCCGATAGGGAAAACATAGGTTCAACCCTAATAAACTAGTGACGTATTAATTAAGTTTCCAGGAACTTAGCCAAGGTGTAGTTTCGTGATCGAACCCACGCAGGACTCAATTCCAGAGTCGAGATAGGTAAGTAACAATCTGGAGTTTGAAACTAAGCTCTTCAAATTGAATTCCAGATTGAGGCTAGAACATTTTATCATACTTAGTATCTCGTTTATTTATTTTCATACTCATTAAATACATTTTTAAATCTATATTTATAAATTCGAAAGTAACTCTGTCCGTACGTTACCTTTTCACGTCTAAACCACTGAACGGATTTCGATAAAATTGGGCAAGGAGATAGATGGCATCCTGGGGAAGGACATAGGCTACTTTTTGTCCCGGTAGCACGTTCCCGTGGGATAGTTTCCGACATCCACGCGGGCTTAACCGCGGACAATAGCTAGTATTTTTATAAGGAACATAAAAAAAAACATTAACAAATATAAAAAATAATGGTCCGCGGGTATCAGGAGCAGGGCCCAAGCTACCGTTGATTAGGACTCCAGAGACGGGAACCTCATCACGATGCGAGCCGTATCGAGAAGTACTGCCTTCTGAATCAGGCCCTTGATCCAACCGCCAACTAGAGCTCATGTTATTATTTATTATGGGTTGCGGGGTGGCTAGTTTGTTATATACCGTCGAACGGGATGAATAGGGATACAGGATTAAATCGGGACGAAACTTTTAAAGGGATTTTAACATTGAAATAATATAGTTTGTTGCCAACAACGGCACTTAATCGTTAATTATAATACAGTAAACACATTAGGCACACTAGGCCTGTGTCCCAGCAGTGGGAACATTATAGGCTGATTATGTAAACACATTAGAGTTATTTTTGGCAATAAACTATATTATTTCAATGTTAAAATCCCTTTTAAAGTTTCGTCGTGATTCACCCCTGCATCCCTATTCACCCCGTTTGACGATACGTACATAATTTGTACTCGATAATCGGGGTGATACATTCTAAATCAATTGTAACCGGCGTGCGTGTATTATCTGAGGGGCAATTCCTGTATTTAAAAAGAAAGAAAAGAAAGAATGTTCGCATTCTGATTTCAGTATTAATCTGTCAAAAATACCTCACATTTTCTTAAATTGTGTACAAGTTTTTGACGTTGATTGTCACTGAGACGAGATCGCGACTAGATTTTGAACGAATTCAATTACGTATGAACGTAGACGAAGAAAAGGAGCAAGTAAGGATCGTAGCACGTGATGTTCTGTTGTTTCTACGTTCTGTTGTTTCTACCTACCGCCATGGAAACAAAGCGTGAGTTATGTTTGTATGTATTTACGAAATAAAGGCGCCCCAGAATTATAATTCGACTTTGACAGTCAAACCTTGACAGCCTATTAACTGCCAATGCGACATACTTGTCAAATAAAATCAAAATTATCAAATTGTCACGACCAGCACCCTAATTGCGTTATACACTTTCAATCACAATCTGAATGAATGACTTTGAAGGATATTGCAAAACCATTTCTACTTAAATTATGTTCGATAAACTCTGCTGAGCTACGTAAATAACGCAATGAATGTTGTTAAACTGTCAAAATCTTTGGTACTGTTGTGTGTGTGTAACTCAATAACCCCGCTGCTGTAAAAACACTGGACCTATGTAAAGAAAACTAAAACAAAAAAAAAACTGTCAGATTGTCACCTGTCACCTGTCGGTGTTATAAATTAGGCCCCTAGATATGCGGGTGAAGGAGCGTTGATTTTAATGGTACGGAGAATAGGTACACCGAATAAAAACACAGACATTTTTCAAACCATTGACTATAAAATCTTTTATAAAATTCAGATAAAAAACAATACTATTTATAATTATCTAACTTAAGGTAACTTATCATTTCACAATGGTAACTGTAGTAATTAATATAACAACTTAATAGTAGAAATGTCATAACAAAAATTTTAATAAATTAAAAATTTAGTTTTATGAATTGTATCTTAAAATACCAGCAGTGTATTTTTATAACGTTATTAAAATACACTGCTGGTATTTCATAAGTATTTTATTTGGATCTAAATTCGACGTCATACAAAAGCGGTTATTTCAAACAAAGCAAAGAGACTAATTAAAATAACACACAAAATTTTAACATACAATAATGAACCGTCTACGACACCTACAGTTACGATTTTAATTGACCTTATCTTAATTACGTAAAGCATTAATTTGTATGTAAATGCAAAAATACAAAAATACAAATTATTATTTAAGACTTTAGTGTAAAAGCATAAAGTTCAAAATTGCATGGTTTTAAATCTATCTCCGCTGAAGACTCTCGGAAAATGGAATTACCGTAATCAAATCGTTCTTAATTGTGTTATTTGCACGGAGTGCTAAAAACTGATTTACAGCGGGGATGTAAGAGGGTGAAATGACCAGACAATTGTGGAAAAAGAAGTATGCAAGTGACTGTATAAAATGAAGCTATATTTCGTTCAAAAGAGAACAGTCAGATGTCAAAAAGTACGCGAAAAAAGTATACTTTTTTTTCTTGGGACAGAAGCAACTGGAAGTCATAGAATAGGGCTTGTATTTAGCAGTTGGACTAAACAGGTTAAGCCTCACTCTAAACATTTATGCGAAATAGCAGACGACGAATTTATTGAAATGGAGAACATAATGTCCAAAAATATATTATTAGTCTGAGATAGGTACTATTATTGCAAGCAATGTCGTGCTTCGGCTTTTCTTCTTAAACATTCGCAGGGAAGGAGTCTGTGAGTTTGTAGAAGTACGTTAGTATAGTAGTTTTCGTTTATTATACATTTATTATAAATTAAAGTTGCTTTTCGTGTCTAACTGTGTGATCGCTTAGATCTTCTACACCAGACAATGGATTTTGATGAGGTTGTCAACATCATTTAGAGAATTTATTTCGGAAGGATTTTGTGTATATATTGGACAGCAATAATACTTTTCGAAAAATATGCTTACAACTAACTTGCAGGGGGACAACACAGGCTAATTTATTTATTTTAACAAATGGATCTCGTATTCTTAATTTATTACACTAAATTCACAAAAATAAACAAATAATAAAACAATGCCTCAAAAAAAGAACTGTGTACACATCACACACAAATTCCAAAAATTGCAATATTTATTCCGAGTTTGGATGTTCTGTACCCAGACTCGGAAAACCAGTAAACATAATTTTCCGAGTCTGGTTCCAGAAAATCTTTCTGTTAATAAATTATCTTATTCGAAACTGGTTATGAATTACAACTGGTGAGTCCAGGTCCCATACAAGCAGCATACCCAATGGCGTGCGGTAAAAAGTTCTGTTCATAGTTTCCTGTAAAGAGATGGGCCCAGGGACCCTTGGCGAATACGGCCACGTCTTCACCTCCGTGTGTCTCACGGGGCATCGGCACTAAGGCAGGATACGTGTAGTTTAGATGAGCTGTAATAAAAAAATATATTAAATTGTGCATAGAATCAGATCTTTAAGATATATGAATAGAGGAAGACCAAGGATACGATAGATGGACTGCGTGAAGATAATATGGCTAGAAAAGGCGTTTTTGACGCTACGGTTGGCGCAGTGGTTAAGCGGTTGACTGCTGCGCTGCGTGTCGCGAAGCAAATATTTGTATGACCTACAAGTAGTTGTTCCTGGTCTGGCTGTTTGTGTATGTGAGTTTAAATGTTTGTAAATGCACCCACAATACAGGAGAAATTGCTAGGGTGGGGCAACGTTTTAAAAAAAAAAGGGGTGACTACCGAGATGACGACTAATAGAGGAGTTTAGAAGAAAAAGACGTGTTGAGCCGACCCCGAATAAATTAAGATAGAGGTAGGAGAATGATGATGATGATAATGGGAATTAAAATGTAGATATAATAAATAATAATAATAATATAATTTATTTGTCAGATCAGTATAATCTAATATTGTTACTAAGGACATAAACAACAACAAATTCAATCGTCAATTAATAAATTTTAAAAAACATGTCAGAGACGATAGTAATAATTCATCGTGTTCATTCACAATAACGCTAATACACACTACTTCTGGGCACGGTTTGAAGGCAACACTAGCGTCCTCGTCTAGTGCCTCTATATAAGGCCATTAGTCCTATCCGATACGATCATCAAGAGACTGTTGGCGCTGCCACGCACCCGCCATATCAGAAATGCGATGCGCTTTCGAATAATAGCATAGACAAAGCTTAAAACCGTGAGTCACCGTTTCTCAATGTTTAAGTTGAGAACGATATTCATATCGATTAAACAAATTAGCTTATCGAAGATTACTTTCTGGCTGAGCCATCAAAACATGTACGCACGACGAAATTTCAAGCTGTACATTTCCAGTTTTGGCGGATTTATCAATGTACGGAAAGACTATACAATGCGAGGTCAGCTTATACTGGAAATATATAGCTTGATGTGTCATCGTGTGTACAGTATACCTGAAAAAATTATACACCTTCGACCTTAACTGTCATATTAATTCCATGTAAACAGAGAGATCGAAAATCAGGACGTATTTTGTTTTTTGCAAACAGAAGAAAGAATTATACCCACCCTATTTATAATGTCTTTTACTAAAGCCTGTTAGAGATGAAGCCGGGAAAATGATTTAAGTTAGGGTCAAGTTTAATTGACCTAATTGATATAAAGTCTACGAAAAATGTTTTTAAGTATGAGCATACATATTACAGATAAGTAATAGTAAAGTAAGTAATATCTAAAGTTTGCTCTCGACCCACGACCATGAGATTAAGCTTCACCGGCTGAGCTAGCAAGTTGATATCAGTTATTATTCAATTGAAACAGTTGCTAAAAATAGCGAAGCCGAAACAAAATATATTTTTTTAATCTCTACCTACGTTCCCTTCTGAAAATTCTCGAAAAATAAGAAAATCCCACCACAGTCGTTGGTTTATAAAATTTAGAAGAAAATACTTACTGAAGTTTTCATCCACGGCTGGGTTATACCTCTTGTTATGTATGTCCCTCACTTTGTACCCTGGTCCGTTGGCATAGCTCAGGGTTGTGTATGGAATGTGATCAGAAGTATTCATCTAGAAGACACACACACTTTAAAAGTAACATCACATTTCATCACGCCTTTTTTTTTGGGTGGGGTATCATCAAATGACCTCTCCCGCTCTCGGCGGAGCGGAAGAGCGTGTCAGACTCTTACTGACTAAAACCCACCCGTGTTCCTTCAGCTGCCTGTGCGTCAGGGACACGGTAAATTCCTGCAGGGTTAGGCAGAGGTGTACCTAAAGGCATAAGTGTGATGTGAGTGTACTGAAGAACACTCACGTTTCGCCAGTTTTATTTAAGTCCCATGCAATACGTGGGTGGGCCTATCATAAACCGGGCAGAAATCCATACTCCAGGCTACTACTGATGGAAAATCTAAACAGAGTTGACGTTGCATTTTTTGCTTCATTTTTATTGTATCCTTCTAGTACAAAACTTGCATCGTGTAAATGGGGTTTTATGCAATTACACATACTTTTTTTGCAACTTATTTTTTTATTTTCTTTATTTAGGCAACCGACAGCGATACATAGAAATTTTCCGGTGAATATGATTTGAAAATAAGAAACTAAATGCACCCTGTTAATTTGCGGAGGGTTTTTCCTTACACCCTGTATGTACGTACCTTGTTAGTAAGTCCCAATATATCAGTTCCTCGTTTACTGTACCCGCTGTACGTCATGGTATGGCTATGGTCTGATGTCACTACTACTAAAGTTTCCTGCAAGTCCACCATCCTTAAAGCCGCTTCCACCGCTTTCGCAAATTCAGCCGTCTCATCAAGCGCTTTACGGGCTTTCGTCTCGTGATGAGCGGTATCGATTCTTCCTCCTGGAATCAATCAATTGTATTGTTTTAGAAAAGTAATGTTTGTAAGTTATTGGGTTAAAATTAAATAATAAACATTACTAAGGGCCCGTTGTTTGATACATGACCAATAGTCAATTTAACAATTAGTCACTTGACAATAGTCAATAGCTGTCAAAGTTTAACTACTCTGTCTGCGCATGGTTAACTTTCATAACAAATTGACAATTTTTTTTTACTGTACTTAGCTAAACCATTTGTCAAACAACATACTTCTGTCATTTTTAACAATTATTTAGTTTAACTAACGCATTTTAACTATTAGTATATTTGACTACTGATCAAACAACGGGCCCTTAGTAACATAAAAATAAAAGAATTTAAAAAGCTTTTTGAAGTTCGACCTTGTTATTAGCGCTCAAATTAAAACAACGAAAATATTGGAAAGGAACTGGATCCCAACATCCGGCAGTTTAATTAAGAGTTTAAAAATAATAAATACAAAAAAATCACCTTCAACAAACAGGAAAAAGCCATTATTTTTCTTCTTCAAAATTTGTATCGCTTTCTGGGTCATTTCACTGAGGGTCGGGTCATCATTACCAGCTTCCAGATGGTAGGGCATATGGTCATGTGAGAACAGGCCTAAGACAGAATCATAGAGGTTCTCATCCAAGGTCACGAGACCTTGTCTATGATACACGTATTTATAGCTCTTTTTAAGTGCTTCCTGCTTTATCTTCCATTCCCTGATTAAGTCTGCACCGTCACTTCTGTGGCCCTGGTAGCCTTCAGAGTCTTTTTGAGTTATGGGAAAGAAGTTTTTCCGCCCACCCCCTAATATGACCTGTGGAAGAAATCCTTTTAAAATTTGCTAAGATGAGGATAACGATTTAAAAAAAAATAGAAGAACAGAAGAAAAAGAGAAGAGTATTCTATTCTATGATAACAAATAATTGTCGAATTGCAAACGGAAATTGTAACGAACCGTTTCAGTCTTAAGATCGATCGCCTACTACGGCAGGTAGAAAGATTACTATTTGAATCAAATCGTTGAAACTTAACAGACTGATTGTTTCGTAAATGTGCAAGCATCCTGTTACAATGATCTTCAGATTGATTTCTCGATCATCATCTCCTTAATCTTTTCTGAACTACCTACATTGGAATCGACTGCCAGTCTATCCAAATGGCTACTATAGGTACTAGTATTTTGATATGGAGCGACCGCCTATCTGACCTCCAAAACCGAGGTACTGGATAAAGGCTCCTAGAAACAGGCGCGACACGCGACGCGAATCGCACGCGACACCTCTGTGTCGCGTCGTGTGTCGCGCCTGTTTGAAGGAGCTTTAACAAAGAAAGAAAGAAAGAAAAACATTTTATTTGGGACATGCACAGGAAATACAAAGAGAAAAAATTAAATAAAAAGGAGCATTTAAAACTAACAACAATAAACAAGTAAAAATAAAAGACCCGTGCAAGGCCAAAAAGTCTCCTATCTCAGCATAATGCTGCGATACCCCTTGGTAAGACTCGGTTCAAATTGATCTCTCCATGGCCTTTAATGTTAAGCCTTAGGTTTCTTTTTGTTTTTTGTATAGCTGTTATTGTCTCGCCAGTATTATAGACGTACATCAATCTTCCTGCCGACCCGTCCCCTGATGAGTTGCGTGGCGATGTCATCGCAGCGGAGTCCCTTCTTCGGCAAGTCGCTATCAGCCTCCCACCGTCTGTCCGCGGAATGAGCGTATGATGCCGCCGGCGTAGCGTGGGTCACCCGCGTAGTGGTAACGAAACCTGGAAGAATGAGGTTAGTCTTGAGTTTGTAGTGGTTAACTTAGCGAAACAAAAACTTACTAGCACTTGAAAGAAAGCATAAATTGTATCATTTCTGATTTGTTCTCGAGGTAACACTGCAAGACTTTGTGTTCTATGCAAACCACACACGTTACGATGCTCTATTCCCATCCAATACCAAGAGCTAATACCATTTGGTATTAGTTTATTTCCGAATTTATTTTCTATTCCCAACGAGTACCACATTTTAAAACCAATACCAAAACAAGTTTGAAGAAATCAGATACAGTCAGGTTCAGTAAAATTAAAATGCTTTGAGTGACGAACAAATTTTCCGAAAACATAATAAATGTTCCCGAAAATCCTAATCCTAGACGGTTGACGTCAGTGGCATCCCGAGGTTCGGTTGGTTAGGTTCCTTTAAACCCTTTAGACAGAAATAGGAGCCCCGCCAAGCGGGGCTCCGTCGACCAGCTTATTAACCCTAACCCTATATTTAGATTACCCTAGATTTCGGTAAAACGCAATTTAAATAAAACTTTGTGTAGCTGAGTGTACAAAAAGTCACGCTTTGGTATTCGTTAGTAATAGATTTTTTATTTAAAAAAATGTGGTACTCGTTGGGAATAGAAAATAAATTCGGAAATAAACTAATACCAAATAGTATTAGCTCTTGGTATTGGATGGGAATAGATCGTTACGATATACTTGCGCAAAATTGTACTTGCACAAGTTATACATTAACGTGTGTGAGATGAGTTAGCACAAGTATTCGAGCCATTCAGTGTCTCGCAGACTTGTGAAAGTCTAAACTTGCGCAAGTATATGATAACGTGTTTGGCTACCATTATAAAGTGTGAGGATTTAGTTGAGTTCGACGAATGGTAAACTTCTACGATCAGTTATAATACCAGCCTATAACTGTCCTACTGAAGGTCAAAAGCCTCTTCTCATGCAGAGAAGGTATGAGCATTGATCACCACGCTTGGTCAAGACGGGTTGGCGAGTTCAGACTTATATTAACTAAACGGTGGCCAATTCGAAAGTATACAACATTAAATTCAATTTTTTTTTTATTACAAATAAAAATTACCGGATATTTTCCCATTTAATATACAGGATACATTTTTAAGGAGTGCGTAAACTGTAACCATGAATTCAACACATGATTCTAAACCCTCTAGAGACGAAATTTCCTGTCGGTTATCAAAAAAAAACATCTTCTGTTTCATAGAAAATTGCAATATCTACGCGGTCAAAATGTATGGAAAAACTAATTTAAAAAATAATATAACTGACAAAAAAATTCTACGCTAGGGGGTAACAATAATATGCAGAACTCATGGTTATAGTTTGCGCACTGGTTAAAAATGTATCCTGTATAAAAATCTCTTGTCACAATGTTTGTTATCGAACTCCTCCGAAACGGCTTGACCGATTTTTATGAATGTTTTTGTGTATATTTGGTAGGTCTGAGAATAGGTCGTAAAGTATATTTCATATCGCTGCTGGTAAAACCGCGGGGTGCAGCTAGTAATTATATAATACAGGTTTGGCAATTTTAGACCATTTCAGATACCAATCTGCATGGTCTTCGCATGACCTGACCAAGATTACGAGTATGTCTGGACTTTAAAAGAAACTGTGATCTCTGAGTTTGTTTCGGCCTTTCTTCTCAGAGTAGTCAGATAGGAAACGCCGACCTCATCTAGTTTAAAAAACATGATTGACGTGTAAAAGTGTTTGTAAAAACCTACTTACAGAAATAAAATCATTTATCATTTATCATTTACATCTGTATATTATTTCACAGCTGTTTAAAAGAAGCACCTAAAGACAAAGATAAAGATAATTTTATTTGTCAAAACATGCGTATACATGCTAATTAAGCATGCAGTATTAATATTTGGTACGTACATGTTTCACGAGTAAGGCGTACAAATTTATAAAATTTACAAAATAAAAAAATACATAACTAAATGACAAAATAAAAACTAAATTACTAAAGGCATTTCAAGCATAATCGTAAATAATAAATATTGATAAGTCAGTATGATAAATTCATAATAAAATATCACAAAAAATAAGGAATAATAAAATAATAAATGGCAGATAATGTCATTCAAAAAGTCATTTATATTATAATAACACTTGTCTGTTAATAAATGTCGAATCTTGTTTTTAACCAGTCAATAAAAACTTAGGTATGATCTTCATACCTCAGCCTACTTTCCCGTTATCCTGTTAAACTAAGTCATAAAATTCTCAATTCTATGAGACGATATTATTGTCTATTAATAATCATAAAAACAAATTAAATCTGATCTTGGTGTTACGCCGCGTGCCGCAGTTACGATTAGGTATTTAATAAATCAGACAGTTCTAAAAAATGTAATAAATTATAATTAATTTCTGGCTGAGAAATGATGTGATAAAGGCTCCTTCAAACAAGTGTGACACGCGACGCGACATAAAGGTACCGCCTGTCGCGCGACGAGCGGCGCCTTTGAGTCGCGTGCGATTTGCGTCGCGTGTCGCGCCTGTTTGTAGGAGCCTTAAGGCAACGGTGCGGTTTAAAAGAAGATGTAGTGACAAAAATTTAAAAGAGTATGCTTAGATGGTTTGGTCATGTTGAGAGTATGAATGAAAAGCGACTTACAAAAGGTATTTACAAGGCAGATATGAGTGGAAACGCTGGGAGGGGACGCCCTAGGAGGTCATATAGTGATCTTATTGGTGATGTTCTTCAGAAAGGTCAAGTGCGTACTACTTACAACCGGCGTGCGTGTATGACCAGATGTATGAACGTAAACGAGGCAAAAGGAGTATGTAAGGATCGTAGCAGGTGGCGTTCTGTAGTTTCTGACTACCCCCATGGGAAGAAAGCGCGAGTTTACGTGTGTATGTATTATTTATTTCCAAAAATGAGCTCGTGAAGTGACTCGTGCCTAAATAATAACTACCGCACGGTGCTATCGAAGGTTAAGCTACGCTTGCCGCGGTCGGTTCGTGGATGGGTGACCATACATTACATATCGAGATCCTTTCGTGCCTTAATGCATCAACTGCTTTGTTGGTCTAACAGTGCAGTAGTTGTAAGAGCGACTGCAAAGCTTGTGGTCCTTTTTTTGATTCTGGGTGGGAAATCATCAAATGACCTCCCCCGCTTTGGGCGGAGCGGAAGGGCGTATCAGATTCTTACTGACTAAAACCCACCCGTGTTCCTTCAGTTGCCTGTGCGCCAGGGCCAAGGTAACTCTTTCGTACAATCCGCGACCCCGGCAGGCATTGGCCCTATCGGACCCCGTCAATGGTGCTGACATCTCTTTGAGGCGCGCGTGGAACACGACGCGCCATCGACCCGGGCCTGGTCCTTACCGGACGACGAGCTGCCCATTGCTCGCCGTCCGTAAGCCCGCGCCTACGGTGGCCGGGAGTCGGCAATCGACTCCCGACGCCCAGGGTGTCTCCTCCTGCGGCGACTAGGGGCGCGAGGGCGCAGCGGTTGGCTCTCCCTCTCGCGCTCCGCCTCCTTCTTTGCGAGCATTACTGCTTCGCAGAAGGAGGTGACGGCTTCCCATTCCCTCTTGCTCCGTACCATGGCCTGAACCAGGGCCGGACGCGAGAGGTCGCCGCCGCCGATCGCTGCCACGAAGACACGGCGGTGCTCCGTCCAAGCCGGGCAAACCTCCACCGTATAAGCTTGTGGTCCTGGGTTCGGTCTCCGGGTCGGGCAGTGTTATTGAGTTTTTCCGTTAGGAATTTCTCAGTAGTATCTCAGCGTTTGGATTTGTGGCCGATTTATATTAGCGAGCAGACCTTATAACAATGGGCTTAACAAACATAATTGGCAAAAATGTGTGTACCTACTAAATCCTACCTAAATAGAAAAACCTGAATATCCTATTTCGACAAATAAATCTCACAGTTCTTTAACTTAAACTTCAGCTTTATAGAATCCCATTAACACCCGGTTTCTGGATTGAGAAAATGTATGTGCAAAAAACCATAACAAATTTTCAATTTCGTTAAAACAAAAAAAAAAATACATTAGTACATTGAAAAAATCACCTTAAGTAAGAGTTTGACAAGTTCTCAATCAATCAATCAATCAATCAATTCAGAAACAGCACCCTAATTGCGTAACATACTAACTATCACGATCTGAATCATTTTGAAGCCTACTGCTAATTCATTGCTTCATATGTTCGAAAAAATTGTCTGCTCAGCAACGTAACTAACACAATGAATGTTGTTGAACTGTCAAAATGAAACCCATTCCTACGGTTAGTATGTTACGCAATTACCCCGCTGGTTAAGTTCAATAAAATCGAAAGCTTGTATATCTCACCAGTTCCTTTCCCAGCCAACTGAGCCCAGTCCATCAGTCCAGTGACGGAGTGCACACCATCCCTCTGTCCCTTGCAGTCCCCACGTTTGACAGCCGCGCTAAGACCTACAGTCCCACTGTTGGCCTTTACTCCTGACAGGTAGGCAGTTCCACTGCAAGCTGAGTCAGCGACATTATGGTCCACGCAGTATGTCTAAAAAAAACATTATTATAAAGCGATTTGTCGAATCGAATCGGATGGAGATCAAATCAAATTATTTATTTAATTAGCAATCGTGGGTCAGTATGTAAATTATTTGATTTGATTCAAAGATTAAAATCGTTAGATTCGCCCTACCGTGTCAAAAAATGACACGCATCGGTTAATAATGCAGTGTAAGACTGACATATTACGGTTGAAAACAGCTAAAAGCTGTCTTTCTATGTACAGTACATGATTGTAATTGGATAACTGGGTTCGGGAAAGGATTATTTTGGTTTCTTTGTCATGAAATTCTCAGTAGCAAACAAGAATTATGATACTTAATGTGTCGTAATAACCCTGGCAATAGGACCTCACAGCAAGGCTGGTATAATACACCTCTCGTTAACCCCTTCATAGACAAATGCGTGAACATAATAGTGCAAATTGAAGAGGCTTATGTTCGGAAAATCAGCTGCATGTGGAAAATACAGGACCTGTAGTTGTGGCAATTCTTGGAGAAGGCCTTTGTCCAGAAATTAACGAATTTTCATCGAATGATGATGACAAATCAATTGTTAATATAAAAAATCTACGTACCTTAGCCAGACCCGTGTAAGGGAAGGCTTCGAAGCTCAGCTTCAGTTCTTCACCGAGATGGCCGTACTGCTGTCCCAGGTAGACCCTGGTGGCAGCCAGCGTAGTGATACTCATGCCGTCTCCAAGAAATAGGATCACGTTCTTTGCTACCCTCGTGTTTAGAGGACTGGCTAACTGGAAATTTCAATTAGGAACGTCAAGATTAGAATAATATTATCACGGAATAAATAACGCCCCATCTACACGATGCAAGTTTCTTGCATACAATACAATTGAAGCAACAAATAAAGAAAGAAAGAAAAATATTTTATTTGGGACACGCACAGGAAACCCAAACAAAAAAATAAATGACAGACACGGTGTACACTGCAACCTTTGTTGTTACTTCAACGAATGGTATGCATTTAAATTGCACCGTGTAAATTAGCCTTAAAAATGTTCGGCGTTAATAATAAAAAATTATGAGTTTTAGAAAAAGTTAGATTTTGCCGAGTATCGTCTTGGGCCATATTTAAGGACTCGTCGCTAAATGATAACAGCCGCACAGACCGATCGAAGGCTAAGCTAAGCTTGCCGGGGCCGGTTCTTGAATGGATCATGGATCATGTTTAGATATCTTTACCCATCACGTCTGCGGAGTTTCGCTAGCTAATTTAATTTCACCCTGTATTTGGATGGTGTCGTGATGGCCTAGTGGTTAAAGCCTTACCTCTCATGTACGAGGTTTTGTCTCTTGAGCAAGCGTTGTGATCAATGCTCGTGCTTTCTCTGTACGGGAAAAGGCGTTTGCCCTGCAGTAGGACAATTATAGGCTGATTATATATTTTGAAGTTTTGAAGGTATACCTTTGTTCTCAATATCCATTGCGCCTGCAAATTCCAGTGATCCTTATTTCTTTCGTCGAAGGTCGGCGTGTCACTAGCTGTAGAATAGAAAAAAAAACAACTGAGTATTATATTTCTTTCATTAACTGTAAACACAAATCGTACCTTCGGTAGGACAAGGCCATAATTGACAAAAAATCGAAAAATGACTTAAGTACGCCAAAGTACTTTAAAAAGTCCTCTTTATTGGGAGGAACAAAGACCCGTACCAATATCCGTAGCAACAGTGCCTTTTTCATATTGGTGCATTTTTTGACTATCTTGACGCGACAAAATCTTAAAATGGCTCTTATGTAAAATCACTAAAAGTGCAGTTATCCTACCGAAGGTGGGAAATGTCAACTTAACCTTTCCCGTTTGTATTAATAAAGCGAACATTTTCTGATGTGGTAAAAGAAGGAGTGAAGATGGTAAGTTAAGTCTGAGTCCAAGTTACATCGTAAACGACCTGAGGGTCAAGACAAAGTAACATTCGATTAGCGATGACACTAGTTGAAAAGCCAAAAAATGTATGGGGTTGACATAAGCTATCGCAATGTCACGTGATCATAGGTCAACGAATAGAAATATGTTAACATCATTCGATTCTATGAAACGAATCGATAGCGTCGAGCGATTAGTTCCATAGAGATGCGCAGCCAAGTGGCACTTTTGACAAGCGTTATCGATAGTTTTCGATTCATATCATGGAAACATTAGCGAAAGCGATAGCGATTGTAGAAATAGATTCGCACCGAAGCGAATGCCATTTGTCTAAGCCCTCAGGCATGACAAATATAACTCCGCCCATGGGCTCCCCCGCTGACGCAGAGTCTCCGGCCCCAGCTCGTGGAGGGCGTGGTGAGCGCTCTGTTCCCCTCGCGGGGGGAGCATACTCCCCCGCCCATGGCTCCGCCTCCTGCGGTGCCAACTGCGGACCACAGACCCGACGATGACGACGTTGCTCCTGAGGTGACCGAGGTAGAGTTGAGAGTGGCGGTACGTAGGCTGAGTGCCAAGAATACCGCCCCAGGACCCGACGGCTTACCTGGAAAAGCCTGGGTCCTGGCCTCAGAGGCTCTCGGGCCTCGACTAAGAGGGCTCCTAAGCGCATGCTTGGAGGAGGGCCAGTTCCCACTTCGTTGGAAGACGGGGAAACTGGTCCTCATTAAGAAGCCGGGGCGCCCAGCGGACTCTCCGTCCGCTTACCGGCCCAGTGTGCTGCTCGACGAGGTGGGCAAGCTCTTTGAAAGAGTCATTGCAGACCGCCTCGTCGGGCAGCTGGTGCGGGTGGGGCCGGATTTGGCGGACAGCCAGTTTGGTTTCCGCAGGGGGCGCTCCACGGTGGATGCCATCATGCGCGTGCGAGCCCTCACGACGGGGGATGCTGTGGCCCGGGGTGGGGTCGTCTTGGCGGTGTCTCTAGACATCGCCAATGCCTTCAATACCCTGCCCTGGAGTTGCATCAGGGAGGCATTCCGGTATCACCGGATGCCGACCTACCTCTGTCGTGTAGTCGAGGCCTATTTGACGGATAGGGCGGTGATCTACCCCGGTCACCAAGGAGAATGGAACCGGCGAGAGATGTCGTGCGGTGTCCCACAGGGATCGGTTCTGGGGCCGCATCTGTGGGACATCGGTTACGACTGGGTGCTGCGCGCCGACCTCCCTAGCGGCGTCAGCGTAGTGTGCTACGCTGACGACACGCTGGTCCTGGCGCAGGGGAGGTCGCACCAGGCGGCGGCCGAACTAATGACACGCGGGGTTGCGACAGTCGTTGAGAGGATCCGGCAGCTGGGACTCGAGGTGGCCTTGCACAAGTCCGAGGCCATGTGTTTTCATGGTCCTCGGAACGCGCCACTGTCGGGTTCCCAAATAACGGTAGGAGGGGTTCACATCGGCGTCGAGTCGACGATGAAGTACCTGGGACTCGTCCTCGACAGCCGGTGGAACTTCGTCGAGCACTTCCGACGTTTGGCTCCCAGACTGCAGCGGGCCGGGGCTGCTTTGAAGCGGCTCTTGCCCAATCTGGGGGGGCCAAACGCCTCCTGCCGGAGGCTCTACGCGGGGGTCGTGCGGTCCATGGCCCTTTACGGGGCACCGGTGTGGGCGCGGTCGCTAAGGCTCCGGCCAGCCCGCCGGTTGAAAGCGTCCCAAAGGGTCATGGCCATCCGGATGGTACGGGGATACCGCACGGTCTCCTGCGAGGCGGCGAGCCTCCTTGCCGGATTGCCGCCGTGGGATCTGGAGGCAAAGGTCCTCGCGCACGTTTGGGAGTGGCGCGAGGAGGCGAAACGCCGGGGCGTAACTCCGCTGCCGCGAGAAATCACGGCACAGCGGACAGAGCTCCGGCGGGATCTCATGGCGGCATGGAGAGTGCGACTGTCGCAACCCAGCGCAGGGCACGCCACAATTGCGGCGGTAAGACCCCTCTTTGAGGAGTGGCTTGAGAGGCGCCACGGCGTCCTCACCTTCCGCCTGACGCAGGTCCTCACCGGACATGGCTGTTTCGGGAGGTTCCTGTTTCGGATAAGGCGGGAGGAAACGCCCGGGTGTTACCATTGTGTGGATCGACCGGAGGACACGGTGGACCATACGGTGGAGGTCTGCCCGGCTTGGGCGGAGCACCGCCGTGTCCTCGTGGCGGCGATCGGCGGCGGCGACCTCTCGCGTCCGGCCCTGGTTCAAGCCATGGTACGGAGCGAGAGGGAATGGGAAGCCGTCACCTCCTTCTGCGAAGCAGTAATCCTCGCGAAGGAGGAGGCGGAGCGCGAGAGGGAGAGGCAATCTCTACGCCCTCGCGCCCCTAGCCGCCGCAGGAGGAGGAGACACCCTGGGCGTCGGGAGTCGATTGCCGACTCCCGGCCACCGTAGGCGCGGGCTTGCGGACGGCGAGCAATGGGCAGCTCGCCGTCCGGTAAGGACCAGGCCCGGGTCGACGGCGCGTCGTGTTCCACGCGCGCCTCAAAGAGATGTCAGCACCATTGACGGGGTCCGATAGGACCGATGCCTGCCGGGGCTGCGGATTGTTCGAAAGAGTTACCGTGGCCCTGGCGCACAGGCAACTGAAGGAACACGGGTGGGTTTTAGTCAGTAAGAGTCTGACACGCCCTTCCGCTCCGCCCAGAGCGGGAGACGTCATTTGATGATTTCCCACCCAAAAAAAAAAAAAAAAAAAAAAAAAAAAAAAAAAAAAAAAAAAAAAAGGCATGACAAATATACAGTAGCCATAAGTAAGGTTGGGGTGCTAGGACAGGAAACCTCCCCGTGTGTCCGTGGGCTGGAGTTTCCCTTGGATGCGTCTGGGGGAAAGGCCAGTCTCCGGGACGGTGCACCCTGGGGTGCGGGCAATAACTCTCCATTAGGTACTCTGTGCCTAAGGGGTCTTGTTGCCCGTACGCTAATATCCTGTCGGAGGAACGCTCCAACGTGTGTATCTCTGTTAAGCAGAGACGCACAGCGGCGGAGTAAGAGCGGGCTCGGTGTGCACTTACCCTGCCGCCGGGCAGGCAGTAAGGAGTCTGCTCCTTCTGCCACCGTTAGTCTCGTAGCCCCGAAGATCGTCAACGTCATGTCTCTGACTTTTGACGGGGGTCGAGGGTCTTGGCTTAACCGCCCGGACCGCGAGGAAGATAACCTCTATAAAAAATTCCTCTAATATCAAGTTCTGGTGCGCGGCGAGGGTATGAATGGCTGAGGAGTAGTGTCATCTACAACTTTCCAGTTGTAGGTGGCGCATCAGTCGCTAGCGCACCCCCAGCCAGAGTACCAGTGGACCCTCTGGTTGGGTAACAAATGAACACTTACCTAGGGACAGGGGGTGAACCTAGGATGGACCTTTTACATCCCCCACACTCGTGGGATTCAATATGGAAAATCTTAAACAAAAACAAAACAAACAACAAAGCAGTGGAGAGGAGGGGAGTGATGCGGGGTCGGAGTCCGACGCCGCATGTGGCGCGAAGGGCTCTTTCAAGAGCCCGGAGCGCGTGGTCATGGGAGATGCTGGGAAGAACCGAAGGCTCTTCCAGAAGCGCCCCAAACCAGGGGATGGCCAGGGGTCGTCCTCTGATGGCGGGAGGAGCTCCGCCCGTAAAATCGGGAAGATCTGTCGGCGGAGTGGAGTCCGCGAAAAGGCTGCGGGCAGAGGGTTAGCTGCTCAGGAGGCCAGCGAGCAGAGCCAAACCAGCCCAGTCGAGCCGGACCAGCGAGCTGATAGGCTCGCCACGGAGGACACGCGAAGCAGGGCGAACATCTCCGAGTCGTCAGGCGGTGAGCTGAACACCGCTGGCGGCTCTAAGTCGGAGCGAGTGGCGCAATTTGAGGAGGTTGTGGTAGCTGCGATCAGGGGTGTGGCCTTGAAGAGGATTCAGTCCTCTAAAGACAAGGTCATACCCACTGCCACGGCCTCTATTATGACGGCAGCGGAGGCTTTTCACCTTGGGCCTCCGTCAGATGAAATGTCTGAGTTGCGGGCTGAGGTCGCCCGCTTGACAGCCGCCATGGAGCTTCTCCCAAAGGAGAATGAGGAGCTCCGAACGGACCTGGTGGGCCTCCGAGCAATCGGCCCCCGGGAAGAGCCACAGGAGGGAGCGCAGCATGGGCAAGGCCGGCCGGTGCCGATACCTGCTGAGGACCGGGTTCTGACCCTGGTGCGGCGGGAGCTGGCTGCCTTCCAGAGTAGGTTTTCCGCTCTGGAGGCTATTGTCCTGCGTCCCCCGCTAGCGGCGAGTCGGCAGGTATCGTTTGCCGCCGCTGCGGCCAAGCCGGTAACGGCAGGGCGGTCTAAAGGCGGGCCCGTGCCGAAACCCGCGGGGCCGCCCCCGACAAAGCCGACAAAGTCGGCGCCGACCAAGCCCAAAAAGGGCGGGGTGGCTGCGCAGGCGGCGAAGGCTCCAGCCCCGGCGGCGAGACGGCCGCCCCCCCCGCCTCCTAATGCTCCTCCGGCCGACGCCGAATGGCAAGTGGCCGGAGAGAAGAGGAAGGCGGGTAAGGTCTCAAGGGCGGCCAAAAGGAAAGAGAGGCGGCAGCGGCGCAAAGAGCGAAGCGTCGCGGCTAGGCTCCGCGCCCCGAAGTCCGCAGCTGTAGTGATCACGCTACAGCCGGAAGCGGAGAAGAAGGGCGTGTCCTACCGCGACGTGCTCACTAAGGCGAGGGCGGTGGTGAACCTGCAAGAGCTAGGTATCACCAATGGCATCCGGGTGAAAGTCACTGCGACTGGGGCCCGGATGCTAGAGGTGCCCGGTGCGGCGAGTGGCCCGACTGCTGACGCTCTGGCCGATAGGCTTAGGGCGTCCCTAAATGCAGACGAGGCTCGAGTGTCCAGGCCCACCAAGTGCATTGACATGCGCATCTTGGGCCTGGATGACTGCGTGACGGAGGCTGAGGTGGTGGCCGCCGTCGTTAGGACTGGGGGTTGCTCTGCTGAGCAGGTTAGAGCGGGCACCATCCGTCCTGACCACAAGGGGCTGCGAGCCGTTACGGTGAGCTGCCCCGTGGCGGCGGTCAGGAAAGTCGCCGGGGAGGGCCAAAGGCTCCTGGTGGGCTGGGTTTCCGCGCAGGTGAAACTGTTGGAACCCAGACCTCTGAGGTGCTTCCGCTGCCAAGTGGGCAACCACGTGGGAGTGCAATGCACCTCGGAGGTGGACCGCAGCGATCATTGCTTCCGCTGCAGTCAGCCCGGTCACAAGGCCGGCTCGTGCAACGCCACGCCGCACTGCTTTTTATGTGCGGCAGCTGGCAAGCCGGCCGATCACCGGGCTGGGAGTAAGGCCTGCGCTCCAGCCACCAAAGCCAGGGGCAGGGGCAAGCCCTCCGCCACCGCCGTCACCGCCACACCCGCCGCCACTGCCGCCGCCGCTGCCGCACCCACCATCGTAGCTGCCGCAAACATCGCGGCAGGGCCCTCACAGGGGGCTCGGGAGGGGGCTGACATGGAGTGCCAATAATGGCCCCATTACGCCTCCTCCAGGCGAATATCAACCACTGCGCCGCCGCTCAGGATCTCTTACTCCAGAGCATGGCGCAGTGGTCGATCAACATCGCCGTGGTCGCTGAGCCGTACTTTGTCCCGCCCAGGGATGACTGGGTGGAGGACCTGAGCGGCTCAGTGACCCTCATTTCGTCGGCCGCCGCCGGTACCCCGTCGCTTGAGGCAGTCAAGAGAGGACGGGGTTGCGTGGCAGCACGGTTCGGGGAGATTGTTGTGGTAGGGGTATACTTCTCCCCGAACCGAACTCTCGCCGAGTTCCACAACTCCCTTGCGGAGTTGAGAGTCGTCGTCGTCGGGTACCATACCCTGCCCGTGCTCATACTCGGGGACTTCAATGCCAAGAGCACGGCTTGGGGTTCCCGGTACACGGATACGCGGGGCGGGATGGTGGAGGACTGGGCTCTGGAGACAGGCCTGGTCGTCCTAAACCGGGGTTCTGTCCCCACGTGTGTGCGGATGCGGGGCGAGTCAGTGGTGGACATCTCGTTCGCCAGCCCCGCTCTGTCACCGCGTGTCATTGACTGGCGCGTCATGGAGGGGATGGAGACGTACTCCGACCACCGGTACATCCGGTTTGACGTCTCCGCCCAGACCTCGAGCGCGCTAGTCCGACAGGCCCCGAGTGGTCCGCGGTGGGCGCTGAAGAAGCTGGACCGGGAGCTCCTCCTGGAAGCCTCGATCGTGCAGGCCTGGGTGTCACCACCGGACAGGCCTGCAGACATCAACATCGAGGCGGAGTGGTTCCGGGAGGCCATGTCCGAGATTTGTGACGTGGCAATGCCCCGGGTCCAGCCCGGACGTGCCTGGCGCCAGGTGTACTGGTGGTCGCCGGAACTAACGTCTCTGCGCGAGGCGTGCGTTGCCGCGCGGCGCCTGTACACCAGGCACCGCAGGCTCCGTATCCGCCCTCCGGATACGGAAGCCATTCAGGCGGAGCTGTACGAGGGTTACAGAGTGGCGAAGATCGCCCTCCGAGCGGAGATCCTGCGGGCCAGGGGACTGGCCCGTGAGGAGTCGCTGGGGACTCTGAACAGGGACCCGTGGGGGCGCCCATATAAGGTGGTGCGGGAGAAACTCCGCCCATGGGCTCCCCCACTGACACAGAGTCTCCGGCCCCAGCTCGTGGAGGGTGTGGTGAGCGCTCTGTTCCCTTCGCGGGGGGAGCATACTCCCCCGCCCATGGCTCCGCCTCCTGCGGTGCCAACTGCGGACCACAGACCCGACGATGACGACGTTGCTCCTGAGGTGACCGAGGTAGAGTTGAGAGTGGCGGTACGTAGGCTGAGTGCCAAGAATACCGCCCCAGGACCCGACGGCTTACCTGGAAAAGCCTGGGTCCTGGCCTTGGAGGCTCTCGGGCCTCGACTAAAAGGGCTCCTAAGCGCATGCTTGGAGGAGGGCCAGTTCCCACTTCGTTGGAAGACGGGGAAACTGGTCCTCATTAAGAAACCGGGGCGCCCGGCGGACTCTCCGTCCGCTTACCGGCCCATCGTGCTGCTCGACGAGGTGGGCAAGCTCTTTGAAAGAGTCATTGCAGACCGCCTCGTCGGGCAGCTGGTGCGGGTGGGGCCGGATTTGGCGGAGAGCCAGTTTGGTTTCCGCAGGGGGCGCTCCACGGTGGACGCCATCATGCGCGTGCGAGCCCTCACGACGGGGGATGCTGTGGCCCGGGGTGGGGTCGTCTTGGCGGTGTCTCTAGACATCGCCAACGCCTTCAATACCCTGCCCTGGAGTTGCATCAGGGAGGCACTCCGGTATCACCGGATGCCGACCTACCTCTGTCGTGTAGTCGAGGCCTATCTGACGGATAGGGCGGTGATCTACCCCGGTCACGAAGGAGAATGGAACCGGCGAGAGATGTCGTGCGGTGTCCCACAGGGATCGGTCCTGGGGCCGCATCTGTGGGACATCGGATACGACTGGGTGCTGCGCGCCGACCTCCCTAGCGGCGTCAGCGTAGTGTGCTACGCTGACGACACGCTGGTCCTGGCGCAGGGGAGGTCGCACCAGGCGGCGGCCGAACTAATGACACGCGGGGTTGCGACAGTCGTTGAGAGGATCCGGCAGTTGGGACTCGAGGTGGCCTTGCACAAGTCCGAGGCCATGTGTTTTCATGATCCTCGGAACGCGCCACTTTCGGGTTCCCAAATAACGGTAGGAGGGGTTCTCATCGGCGTCGAGTCGACGATGAAGTACCTGGGACTCGTCCTCGACAGCCGGTGGAACTTCGTCGAGCACTTCCGACGTTTGGCTCCCAGACTGCAGCGGGCCGGGGCTGCTTTGAAGCGGCTCTTGCCCAATCTAGGGGGGCCAAACGCCTCCTGCCGGAGGCTCTACGCGGGGGTCGTGCGGTCCATGGCCCTTTACGGGGCACCGGTGTGGGCACTTTCGCTAAGGCTCCGGCCAGCCCGCCGGTTGAAAGCGTCCCAAAGGGTCATGGCCATCCGGATGGTACGGGGATACCGCACGGTCTCCTGCGAGGCGGCGAGCCTCCTTGCCGGATTGCCGCCGTGGGATCTGGAGGCAAAGGTCCTCGCGCACGTTTGGGAGTGGCGCGAGGAGGCGAAACGCCGGGGCGTAACTCCGCTGCCGCGAGTAATCACGGCACAGCGGACAGAGCTCCGGCGGGATCTCATGGCGGCATTGAGAGTGCGACTGTCGCAACCCAGCGCAGGGCACGCCACAATTGCGGCGGTAAGACCCCTCTTTGAGGAGTGGCTTGAGAGGCGCCACGGCGTCCTCACCTTCCGCCTGACGCAGGTCCTCACCGGACATGGCTGTTTCGGGAGGTTCCTGTTTCGGATAAGGCGGGAGGAAACGCCCGGGTGTTACCATTGTGTGGATCGACCGGAGGACACGGTGGAGCATACGGTGGAGGTCTGCCCGGCTTGGGCGGAGCACCGCCGTGTCCTCGTGGCGGCGATCGGCGGCGGCGACCTCTCGCGTCCGGCCCTGGTTCAGGCCATGGTACGGAGCGAGAGGGAATGGGAAGCCGTCACCTCTTTCTGCGAAGCAGTAATGCTCGCGAAGGAGGAGGCAGAGCGCGAGAGGGAGAGGCAATCTCTACGCCCTCGCGCCCCTAGCCGCCGCAGGAGGAGGAGACACCCTGGGCGTCGGGAGTCGATTGCCGACTCCCGGCCACCGTAGGCGCGGGCTTGCGGACGGCGAGCAATGGGCAGCTCGCCGTCCGGTAAGGACCAGGCCCGGGTCGACGGCGCGTCGTGTTCCACGCGCGCCTCAAAGAGATGTCAGCACCATTGACGGGGTCCGATAGGACCGATGCCTGCCGGGGTCGCGGATTGTTCGAAAGAGTTACCGTGGCCCTGGCGCACAGGCAACTGAAGGAACACGGGTGGGTTTTAGTCAGTAAGAGTCTGACACGCCCTTCCGCTCCGCCCAGAGCGGGAGACGTCATTTGATGATTTCCCACCCAAAAAAAAAAAAAAAAAATAAAAAAAATAAAAAATAAAAAAAAAAAAAAAAAAAAAAAAAAACCAAAAGTAAGGTTAAATTATTTATGTTTAGATTAGTTTACCTACTGTTTCTGATAATAATGTTGTTAATTAGTATAATAATATTATATTAATTCAAATAATATTTGAATATGTCGTATATGAGGTAAAATAGGGACTAATTCAAATAAACAAAAATTCCATCTTATCCGTATTCGTACATTAGAAGCAAATAAACGATTTATATCTATATTCTATTCTGCAGTACAAGCGAAGAGCCGTGAAGAGATCCGTAGGAGAACCAAGGTGACCGAAATAGGCAGAGCACATTGGTCGCAGAACAGATGGCCGATGGGGCCGAAAGGTTCTGGAGTGGCGATCGTGTACCGGAAGACATAGCATTGGAAGGCCCCCACAAGGTGGACTGATGACCTGGTGAAGACCGCAGGAATCCGCTGGATGCGAGAAGCACAGAACTGGTTGAAGTGGAAGTGCTTGGGGGAGGCCTATGTCCAGCAGTGGACGTCCTTTGACTGAAATGATGATGTTGATGATACTGTAGTACAAGAGGCATTTGGGCACCGAACCACTACAGCACATCGCTGTCAATGATAATTTGCCGAAAGAATTTAATGGAATAATTTCTTACTACAGAAATATTCAATATCCAACCAACTTACCAAAACAATCAACCGAACCTAACAATTGCCTATCGATAACTAACAATAGAAATATTAGTATGTGGGAATCAAACTCTGCCCCTG
Source organism: Dryobotodes eremita (assembly GCA_917490735.1). Classification (NCBI taxonomy): domain Eukaryota; kingdom Metazoa; phylum Arthropoda; class Insecta; order Lepidoptera; family Noctuidae; genus Dryobotodes; species Dryobotodes eremita. The sequence goes on from OU823254.1 coordinate 19,199,693, forward strand.
AGCTGAAAACCCACTCACTTGAATATTTTAGGTCATTGTTACTCATTAAAAACGGGTTCCTTGCATATTATTAACCCTTTTTTAGTTAACTAAGCACGGGAGAAAGATTGGTAGAGACGTACCGAGCCTGCCGATAAAGGGTTAGTTCATTACAATATGGTATGACTAATTAATACAGATAGTACGCGGTATCTTAAGGCATGTATTTAACGCAACGACAAATTAATCTGAATTTGAGATTAAAAATAATACAGCTACAGCGAGAGATAATTTAAAGTAGAAAGTAGCAGCTTTATAATCAGTTGTTAGCTTTGTTTTAATTTAAACTGGCATCGAGTTTTTGTTTTGGCGAGGCCTTCTATTTCTTAATGACAATAATAATAAGGCGTAGTCAACGGAGCCGGAGCCCCGCCAAGCGGGGCTCCTACTTCTGGGTGGTTTAAAAAAGAATAACCACGAAGCCTAACCTGTCCGAGTCGGGGTGGCCCGAGTCCCGAGCTCACTCCGCTCGCTCTTGCATCCTATCCCACTGTTAATATTAGTTGCCATGTTATTATTTATAGTACCTCGCCTATAATTTCTAGTAGCAAATTGTTAGTCGCCCTTTAAGTTGTTAGCCGCCGGGAAAATAATTAGCCGTACTTTAATGCCGGTTTCGCTCTTGGGTGCGCGAGAGATAAGTATGCGCGCGTGTTTGACCTTCAAAGCTATATCGCTGCCAGCACTTTTAATCAGTTTCGGCATAACGATGTTGATTATTTACTTTGGAAAACACGAAACACAGTACTCTCTTGACACCTGCACCGTAATTACGTAACACACTATCTATGACAATCTGAATCATTTTGAAGCCTATTACTAATCCATTGCTTAATTTTTTCGAAAAATTTGTGTGCTCAACAACGTAAATAATGCAATGAATGTTATTGAACTGTCAAAATTAAAGCTATTCCTACTGTTAGTGTGTTACGCAATTACCCGGCTGATATAAACGTCGAGATGGCGGCAAACGATTATTTCCGATTTCGGGCGCACGCAGAATTATTTTGCACGCACTCTAGTAGCTAACTTATCGACTCAGTCGATCACAGCTACCTACAAACGGGGTGAATAGGGATGCAGGGGTGAATCGGGACGAAACTTTAAAATGGATTTGAACGTTGAAATCATATAGTTTGTTGCCAACAAGGGCTCTTAATCGTTATTATAATAGGTACGTTATTATAATACATTAAAAACATTGGCCTTTTTTGACCACAAACTATATTATTTTAATGTCCAATTCCCTTTTAAAGCTTCGTCCCGATTCACCCCTGCATCCCTATTCACCCCGTTTGATGGTACTGTACTAAATTATTATTAATCTCGGGAGCAGTGGGTCAAGTGCCTTGGATTATGAAATCATAATATTTAACATTTATGTAATTTATTATTAGATAAAAGTAACAATTAAAGGTACAATTCAACAGCATTTAGTGTAACAATTTGACATTAACAGCGCTGTAACAGTAAGAGCACTTTGGGCGATTCAGTCGTTATATTTTGAGATTACCTACCTACTATACAATAAATTAACACTTACACCTTTTCTGTACCCAGTTATCTTGTCCTTAGCCATTTTCGATTTTTTGGGAGACTAACGCACGGCAACTTATTTTTATACTATAGAGAAGAAGATAGAAAAACGATAGACAGATTTATCAAAACAGCAAGATATTTAAATACAATTTGCGACATTGCCAAACTTCAGGATGCACCCTCTAAAGAATATATTTTGGGTAGAATTCTTCCGATTGTGGATGTGCCAGGAAGTACCTACAGCAATAACAGTAAACATATCCTGTACCACATTATAGAGTAAAAGGTGAAGAAGAAGAAGAGGCTTTGTTCTCCAGCTTTTCTATTCGCTAGGCTAACACGTGACCAACAACGAAGCTGAAGCAACGATGATTCAGAAGAAACGATGGCAGCGCAAGACAAGTGCATATACAGCACGTCACGTTGGACTTAAGCAGGCCTTTTTTTTTTTCGGGGGAACCCTTCAAAAGGCACCCGACCTCTGGGGAGGAAGGTCGGGGAGTGTGGGATTTTACCTCAATAAAACCCCCCGGTGATCACCATCAGCACATAGAGGGGATCCCGGTTCCTCTTAAAATACCAATTCCGGAACGCCCCCTGTGCAACACCTGTAAAGCACATCCCAAAGACTTGAGCTGGCCTAGCGTAGCACGAAGTTTCAATAGAATGCGAGGCCAGATTAAAATGGTTTTGTTACTACCGACGGGCGGCCTTCCAGTAACTACGGTTTCACACGGTGGTAGAAGGTCAGACACGTCACTCATCAGATTTTTATTAAAGCCATTCTACCTGGGAATCCCAAAATAGTAAAACCGGTAATATTAACATCATAAGACATCATTGAGGAGTGTCTTAAGGAGTTCTAGATAGAAATCTCTTTTTTGTGGCCGATTTTGACATTTGTCCGGTGCGGTATTTTACCGATAAACCGGTATTTAACTATGAAGCGTTAACTTAATAGGCGCGTAAAGGCTCTTTCAAACAGGTGCGACAAGCGACGCGACACAAAGGCAACGCCTGACGCGTGTCGAGCGGTTCTTTTCTGTCGCGTGCGATTCGCTTCGCGAGTCGCACCTTTTTTAAGGAGCCTTAACATTCCTCGGCGACTATTGTGTTTAAGATACCTAAGTATTAAAATCATCATCTTTGTGGTAAAAATGTGTCATTATTACGAGGGCGGTATTATACACCTGTTTTTTCGAATTTCACAATAATTAGTAATGACATGAGTTTGCATACCTTTTCCTTACTGAATTTTTTTGATTAGTAAGCAGACGCCTTTAATGTAACGCCACCTAAACCTACAATACAGGGTAATCCCAATGCGTGACCGTGTGAAATTTCTTATGCCTATAATTTGGCATATATTTAATCGAACCTCTAATGACCCCTCTAATGACCCTTGTGCGTTCCTAAAAATGTTATTGAACATTCTAATATAATGATGGCGCCCCTTCTTGTGATCTTCAAATAATTTCTATTTTGGGGTTCTAAAAATATAAAATAGCCAAGTAATTGCAACCAACTTAGATGCAGCGCTCGCCAGCCGCAGGCACGGCAGCGGCATAGCTCGGCTCATGCACTATATCACAATTCTAACCTAACCTAACCCATTTCATCGGGGTGCCATAGTTTAGTTTCAGCGACCAACTGCGATAAAAGGCCAGAAAGTTAAAAAGAGGATCAATGATTAAAAAAAGTGAGCATAATTAGAAGGTCAATAAGTTTTTAGAGGGTCAGTTAAATATTTCGCCTATAACTTCACCAGCATTCATGCAGCTGGGAAACTGAGAAAATAAAACCTGCAATCCTGGATATAACAGTGTTGCTTCGCAGTAAAATAAATCAATATTATTTACCAAAAGGACACATTGCTAAAAAAAAAACAACAATAACTTGGTCACTTGTAGTAAACAACAATTTAAAAAAAAATTGCCTAGGTTCGGTTAATTATTTTGGTATGGTACCGTCAAACGGGGTGAATAGGAATGCAGGGGTGAATCGGAAGGGGTGCTAGGACAGGAAACCTCCCCGTGTGTCCGTGGGCTGGAGTTTCCCTTGGATGCGTCTGGGGGAAAGGCCAGCCTCCGGGACGGTGCACCCTGGGGTGCGGGCAATAACTCTCCATTAGGTACTCTGTGCCTAAGGGGTCTTGTTGCCCGTACGCTAATATCCTGTCGGAGGAACGCTCCAACGTGTGTATCTCTGTTAAGCAGAGACGCACAGAGCGGGCTCGGTGTGCACTTACCCTGCCGCCGGGCAGGCAGTAAGGAGTCTGCTCCTTCTGCCACCGTTAGTCTCGTAGCCCCGAAGATCGTCAACGTCATGTCTCTGACTTTTGACGGGGGTCGAGGGTCTTGGCTTAACCGCCCGGGCCGCGAGGAAGATAACCTCTATAAAAAATTCCTCTAATATCAAGTTCTGGTGCGCGGCGAGGGTATGAATGGCTGAGGAGTAGTGTCATCTACAACATTCCAGTTGTAGGTGGCGCATCAGTCGCTAGCGCACCCCCAGCCAGAGTACCAGTGGACCCTCTGGTTGGGTTACAAATGCACACTTACCTAGGGACAGGGGGTGAACCTAGGATGGACTTTTTACATCCCCCACACTCGTGGGAACAAATATGGAACCAATTTTTTTAAAAAACAAAAATCATCAGGAAAGTAGTGGAGAGGAGGGGAGTAATGCGGGGTCGGAGTCCGACGCCGCATCGGGCGCGAGGGGCTCTTTCAAGAGCCCGGAGCGCGTAGTGGTGGGGGCTGCTAGTAAGAACTCAAAGTTCTTGAAGAAGCGCCCCAAACCAGAGGACGGCCAGGGGTCGTCCTCTGATGGCGGGAGGAAATCTGCTCGCAGAAAAATAACTCGGCGGGATGGGGTTCATGAGCGTAAAGATAGAGGGCTCAACACCGAGGAGGACAGCGAGCCGAGCCGAGCTAGTCCAGCCGAGCCGGCCGAAGCAGCCGAGACGCTCGCCACGGAGGGCCACGACCCTGGAGGGGCCGGTCGCAGGGCGACATTCTCGGAGTTGTCGAGCGGTGGACCGGATGCTGCTGGCGGCTCCAAGATGGAGCGGGTGGCCAAGTTCGAGGAGGTCGTGGTAGCTGCGATCAGGGGTGTGGCCTTGAAGAGGATTCAGTCCTCTAAAGACAAGGTCATACCCACTGCCACGGCCTCCATTATGGCGGCGGCGGAGGCCCTTCACTTTGGGCTTCCGTCGGACGGAATGTCGGAAATGCGGGCGGAGGTCGCCCGATTGACAGCCGCCATGGAGCTTCTCCGTAAGGAGAACGAGGAGCTCCGAGCAGACTTGGCCGGCCTCCGGGCAGCCGGCCCCCGGGAGGTGCCGCAGGCGGAGGCGCAGCATGGGCAGGGCCGGCCGGTGCCGCTACCTGCAGAGGACCGGGTTCTGACCCTGGTGCGGCGGGAGCTGGCTGCCTTCCAGAGCCGCTTTTCCGCTCTGGAGGCCGTTGTCCTGCGCCCCCCGCTAGCAGCGAGCCGGCAGGCATCGTTTGCCGCCGCTGCGGCCAAGCCAGTAACGGTAGGGCGGTCGAAAGGCGGGCCAGCACCAGATCTCGCGAAGCCGCCCTTGGCTAAGTCGGCACCGCCCAAGCCCAAGAAGGGTGGGGTGGCTACGCAGGCGGCGAGGGCCCCAGCCCCGGCGGCGAGACGGCCGCCCCCCCCGCCTCCTAAAGCTCCTCCGGCTCAAGGCGAATGGCAAGTAGCCGGAGAGAAGCGGAAGGCGGGTAAAGAATCGAGGGCGGCCAAAAGAAAGGAGAAGCGGCAGCGGCGCAAGGAGCGAAGCGTCGCGGCTAGGCTCCGCGCCCCGAAGTCCGCAGCTGTAGTGATCACACTACAGCCGGAGGCGGAGAAGAAGGGCGTGTCCTACCGCGACGTGCTCACCAAGGCTAGGGCGGCCGTGAACCTAGAAGAGTTAGGCGTCGCCAATGGCATCCGGGTAAGGGTCACTGCGACCGGGGCCCGGATGCTGGAGGTTCCTGGTGCGGCCAGCGGCCCGACCGCTGACGCTCTGGCCGAAAGGCTTAGGGCGTCCTTAAATGCGGACGAGGCCCGAGTCTCCAGGCCCACCAAGTGCGTTGACATGCGCATCCTGGGCCTGGACGACTGCGTGACGGAGGCTGAGGTGGTGGCCGCCGTCGTTAGGACTGGGGGGTGCTCTGCCGAGCAGGTAAAGGCAGGCACCATCCGCCCTGACCACGCGGGGATGCAAGCCGTGACGGTGAGCTGCCCCGTGGCGGCGGCCAGAAAAATTGCCGGGGAGGGCCGAAGGCTCCTGGTGGGCTGGGTTTCTGCGCAGGTGAAACTGCTGGAACCCAGACCTCTGAGGTGCTTCCGCTGCCAGGTGGGCAACCACGTGGGAGTGCAATGCACCTCGGAGGTAGACCGCAGCAATCACTGCTTCCGCTGCGGTCAGCCCGGTCACAAGGCCGGCTCGTGCAATGCCACGCCGCACTGCTTTTTATGTGCGGCAGCTGGCAAGCCGGCCGATCACCGGGCTGGGAGTAAGGCCTGCGCTCCACCCGCCAAAGCCAGGGGCAGGGGCAAGCCCTCCGCCACCGCCGTCACCGCCGCACCCGCCGCCACTGCCGCCGCCGCTGCCGCTCCCAATATCGTAGCCGCCGCTGCCGCTCCCAATATCGTAGCCGCCGCAACCACCGCGGCAGGGCCCTCACAGGGGGCTCGGGAGGGGGCTGATATGGAGTGCCAATAATGGCCCCATTACGCCTCCTCCAGGCGAACATCAACCACTGCGCCGCTGCTCAGGATCTGTTGCTCCAGAGCATGGCGCAGTGGTCGATCAACATCGCCGTGGTCGCTGAGCCGTACTTTGTCCCGCCCAGGGATGACTGGGTGGAGGACCTGAGCGGCTCAGTGACCCTCATTTCGTCGGCCGCCGCCGGTACCCCGTCGCTTGAGGCAGTCAAGAGAGGACGGGGTTGCGTGGCAGCACGGTTCGGGGAGATTGTTGTGGTAGGGGTATACTTCTCCCCGAACCGAACTCTCGCCGAGTTCCACAACTCCCTTGCGGAGTTGAGAGTCGTCGTCGTCGGGTACCATACCCTGCCCGTGCTCGTACTCGGGGACTTCAATGCCAAGAACACGGCTTGGGGTTCCCGGTACACGGACACACGGGGCGGGATGGTGGAGGACTGGGCTCTGGAGACAGGCCTGGTCGTCCTAAACCGGGGTTCTGTCCCCACGTGTGTGCGGATGCGGGGCGAGTCAGTGGTGGACATCTCGTTCGCCAGCCCCGCTCTGTCACCGCGTGTCATTGACTGGCGCGTCATGGAGGGAGTGGAGACGTACTCCGACCACCGGTACATCCGGTTTGACGTCTCCGCCCAGACCTCGAGCGCGCTGGTCCGACAGGCCCCGAGTGGTCCGCGGTGGGCGCTGAAGAAGCTGGACCGGGAGCTCCTCCTGGAAGCCTCGATCGTGCAGGCCTGGGTGTCACCACCGGACAGGCCTGCAGACATCAACGTCGAGGCGGAGTGGTTCCGGGAGGCCATGTCCGAGATTTGTGACGTGGCAATGCCCCGGGTCCAGCCCGGACGTGCCTGGCGCCAGGTGTACTGGTGGTCGCCGGAACTGACGTCTCTGCGCGAGGCGTGCGTTGCCGCGCGGCGCCTGTACACCAGGCACCGCAGGCTCCGTATCCGCCCTCCGGATACGGAAGCCATTCAGGCGGAGCTGTACGAGGGTTACAGAGTGGCGAAGATCGCCCTCCGAGCGGAGATCCTGCGGGCCAGGGGACTGGCCCGTGAGGAGTCGCTGGGGACTCTGAACAGGGACCCGTGGGGGCGCCCATATAAGGTGGTGCGGGAGAAACTCCGCCCATGGGCCCCCCCGCTGACGCAGAGTCTCCGGCCCCAGCTCGTGGAGGGCGTGTTGAGCGCTTTGTTCCCTTCGCGGGGGGAGCATACTCCCCCGCCCATGGCTCCGCCTCCTGCGGTGCCAACTGCGGACCACAGACCCGACGATGACGACGTTGCTCCTGAGGTGACCGAGGTAGAGTTGAGAGTGGCGGTACGTAGGCTGAGTGCCAAGAATACCGCCCCAGGACCCGACGGCTTACCTGGAAAAGCCTGGGTCCTGGCCTTGGAGGCTCTCGGGCCTCGACTAAGAGGGCTCCTAAGCGCATGCTTGGAGGAGGGCCAGTTCCCACTTCGTTGGAAGACGGGGAAACTGGTCCTCATTAAGAAACCGGGGCGCCCGGCGGACTCTCCGTCCGCTTACCGGCCCATCGTGCTGCTCGACGAGGTGGGCAAGCTCTTTGAAAGAGTCATTGCAGACCGCCTCGTCGGGCAGCTGGTGCGGGTGGGGCCGGATTTGGCGGAGAGCCAGTTTGGTTTCCGCAGGGGGCGCTCCACGGTGGACGCCATCATGCGCGTGCGAGCCCTCACGACGGGGGATGCTGTGGCCCGGGGTGGGGTCGTCTTGGCGGTGTCTCTAGACATCGCCAACGCCTTCAATACCCTGCCCTGGAGTTGCATCAGGGAGGCACTCCGGTATCACCGGATGCCGACCTACCTCTGTCGTGTAGTCGAGGCCTATCTGACGGATAGGGCGGTGATCTACCCCGGTCACCAGGGAGAATGGAACCGGCGAGAGATGTCGTGCGGTGTCCCACAGGGATTGGTCCTGGGGCCGCATCTGTGGGACATCGGGTACGACTGGGTGCTGCGCGCCGACCTCCCTAGTGGCGTCAGCGTGGTGTGCTACGCTGACGACACGCTGGTCCTGGCGCAGGGGAGGTCGCACCAGGCGGCGGCCGAACTGATGACACGCGGGGTTGCGACAGTCGTCGAGAGGATCCGGCAATTGGGACTCGAGGTGGCCTTGCACAAGTCCGAGGCCATGTGTTTTCATGGTCCTCGGAACGCGCCACTGTCGGGTTCCGAAATAACGGTAGGAGGGGTTCACATCGGCGTCGAGTCGACGATGAAGTACCTGGGACTCGTCCTCGACAGCCGGTGGAACTTCTTGGAGCATTTCCGACGTTTGGCTCCCAGACTGCAGCGGGCCGGGGCTGCTTTGAAGCGGCTCTTGCCCAACCTGGGGGGGCCAAACGCCTCCTGCCGGAGGCTCTACGCGGGGGTCGTGCGGTCCATGGCCCTTTACGGGGCTCCGGTGTGGGCGCGGTCGCTAAGGCTCCGGCCAGCCCGCCGGTTGAAAGCGTCCCAAAGGGTCATGGCCATCCGGATGGTACGGGGATACCGCACGGTCTCTTGCGAGGCGGCGAGCCTCCTTGCCGGATTGCCGCCGTGGGATCTGGAGGCAAAGGTCCTCGCGCACGTTTGGGAGTGGCGCGAGGAGGCGAAACGCCGGGGCGTAACTCCGCTGCCGCGAGTAATCGCGGCACAGCGGACAGAGCTCCGGCGGGATCTCATGGCGGCATGGAGAGTGCGACTGTCGCAACCCAGCGCAGGGCACGCCACAATTGCGGCGGTAAGACCCCTCTTTGAGGAGTGGCTTGAGAGGCGCCACGGCGTCCTCACCTTACGCCTGACGCAGGTCCTCACCGGACATGGCTGTTTCGGGAGGTTCCTGTTTCGTATAAGGCGGGAGGAAACGCCCGGGTGTTATCATTGCGTGGATCGACCGGAGGACACGGTGGAGCATACGGTGGAGGTCTGCCCGGCTTGGGCGGAGCACCGCCGTGTCCTCGTGGCGGCGATCGGCGGCGGCGACCTCTCGCGTCCGGCCCTGGTTCAGGCCATGGTACGGAGCGAGAGGGAATGGGAAGCCGTCACCTCCTTCTGCGAAGCAGTAATGCTCGCGAAGGAGGAGGCGGAGCGCGAAAGGGAGAGGCAATCTCTGCGCCCTCGCGCCCCTAGCCGCCGCAGGAGGAGGAGACACCCTGGGCGTCGGGAGTCGATTGCCGACTCCCGGCCACCGTAGGCGCGGGCTTGCGGACGGCGAGCAATGGGCAGCTCGCCGTCCGGTAAGGACCAGGCCCGGGTCGACGGCGCGTCGTGTTCCACGCGCGCCTCAAAGAGATGTCAGCAAAATAGACGGGGTCCGATAGGACCGATGCCTGCCGGGGCTGCGGATTGTTCGAAAGAGTTACCGTGGCCCTGGCGCACAGGCAACTGAAGGAACACGGGTGGGTTTTAGTCAGTAAGAGTCTGACACACCCTTCCGCTCCGCCCAGAGCGGGAGACGTCATTTGATGATTTCCCACCCAAAAAAAAAAAAAAAAAAAAAAGGGGTGAATCGGAACGAAACTTTGAAATTGATATTAACGTTGAAATAATATAGTTTGTTGCCAACAAGGGCACTTAATCGTTAATACATTAAACACATTAGAGTCATTTTTGGCAACAAATTATATTATTTCAACATTAATATCCCGTTAAGTTATTAAGTTTCGTTCCGATTCACCCCTGCATTCCTATTCATCTCGTTAAATGGTATATCTTCTTATGTCTCTATTCAAATATTATTTGAATTGGACGATAAGAATAATTTTTCAACTAAAATGGGACAAGAGCAGCTGGCTGATTATAATTTTGTGTCTTTCTAATCTATACATATAATAAAATAGTAACGAAGTCAAAATTGTACACGCGGCTACATATCAAGCTATACATTTTTAGTTTTAGCTGACCTTGCTTTGTGTAGGCTTTTCGTACAATGAGAGGTCAGCTTATACTGGAAATGTATAGCTTGATATGGAGTCGTGCGCATTGAATATTTTTGAAAAAAAATATAGCTACGAGGTGTGGGAACGAGTCTGATGCCAAAAATATAGTTATTAGAATGTCTGTCCTTTTTTCTGTTTAGCTGGATGTATGTCCGGGTTGGCACAAAAACGGCTGAACAGATTCGGATGAAATTTATCACACATACAGTTTATAAACTGGATTAATTCATAGGGTACTTTTAAACCCGGAAGTACGTTCCCGTGGGATATTTACCGATATCCACGATTTAAGCCGCGGGCAAATGCTAGTCAAATAATATTTTAATAATATTTAATTAAGAGATATTATTAGTGACTAAGTATATTTTGTTAAGATAGTATTTCAATATAACTTTGATATTTGTTTATTATTGATAGCAATGATGTTCGTAACAATTTATCATTCGTGTGACTTATGTAATGCTTACTAGTGACCCGCCTCTGCTTCGCACGGTTTTTATGACTTGACAAAACATCAAGATTTCTTTATTATATGTTACTTTAATATTAATGCTTTATACACTAAACCTTCCGAAATAAATTCTCTAAATCGTGGTGAAAACCGTATCAAAAACGTTGCGCAGTTTAGAAGAATAATGCGATCACACGAAAAGTGACATTAATTTATAATATGTATTTGTGTAGATAATAATTTTAAATACCCTCCCCCCTTCTGTTAATCCATAAGACCAGCACCCTAATTACGTAACACAGTATCTATCACAATCTGAATAATTTTGAAGCCTATTGCTAATCCATTGCTTCATATGTTCGAAAAATGTGTCTGCTCAACAACGTAAATAACTGTCAAAATGAAACCCATTCCTACTGTTAGCGCAGATAAGTTTATTATATATAATATAAAAACACCAGAAAATCGGTTTTTCCAAGGCATTCGCTGGTTTTAAACTAAGAAAATTGACGCATCCATAATAAATATACGGCACGCGCGAATAAAAATAAATAATGTCATTCACTGAAGAGAATAAAATTACACATCATTTTCTGGCGAATTAGTCAAGTATTTTGCCACGAGCCATATCAAAAGAAACACAGCTGTATGGTAAACCCCAATATTAAGTATACTGTAGTAGGGAAAAACCCAAACTTAATTTTATTAATTGCTAATCCATTGCTTCATATGTTCGAAAAATTTGTCTGCTCAACAACGTAAATAACTGTCAAAGTGAAACCCATTCCTACTGTTAGTGCAGATAAGTTTATTATATATAATATAAAAATACCAGAAAATCGGTTTTTCCAAGGCATTCGCTGGATTTAAACTAAGAAGTTGACGCATCCATAATAAATATACGGCACGCGCGAATAAAAATAAATAATGTCATTCACTGAAGAGAATAAAATTACACATCATTTTCTGGCAAATTAGTCAAGTATTTTGCCACGAGCCATATCAAAAGAAACACAGCTGTATGGTAAACCCCAATACTAAGTATACTGTAGTAGGGAAAAACCCAAACTTAATTTTATTATAATTACGATTGATTCACCAGCTTAAAATGGTTTTGTTACCAATGTGGGTTGTAATTATTATATTATTCATTTATTTATTTCAGATTCCAATAATCCTTAGAAAATAAAAATAATCCATACTATGTCAAATAGGTTAAGGCGGAAGCGTTAGGGTAGCCCGCGAAATTCGAATTTTCTTACGTTTTTTGCAATTTGCTGGTCAGTTTCAGGCAGGGATTGAAAATACTCCTAAAACACCGGTAAAGAACCGGTATTTAGTGGTTCCGTTATTAGAACCCGAACTGGAACGGGAACCTAAATTGGAACCTCTAAGAACATTTATTTTACCGGTTATTCTTCGAGTTCATACAATGCCGTTTACCGCAGGACGAGGCTTTGTACGATAGCGGCGAGTTACGGGCGGCCGCCGTCGGGTGAAGAGGTTGGAGTTTTTGTGAGAGGGGAGAGGGGCAATTTTACTTTGGTAGATCATGTGGTAGTTCTTTCTTAGCGAACCTTAAAATCGGATGGTACGGAACCGGTATATTGGAACCTTTATTTGGGACCAGAACCAAACCGGAACCTGAACCGGAACCGTACCGAAAAGAAGGTTCGGTTCCCTACAAAATGGTTGAGCTGGATGGTGCTGATCCACGCGTCATGTTCGTGAACGGGCGCCGTCAGTTGAGACTGGTCATCTCTTAACTGCCACGGCTTATTTTTATTATTAATCTTATATTTTGAATTGTTTTTTATATTTTTTTTTTCATTGTTCTCGCATATAGAAGCAACACGAATAATGTACCCAGGATTTTGTAATATCTTGATTTAAAAAGAGTATCCTTGGAGTTTCTTGCCCGTTCTTCTCCATAGAGATCTACGTTTTGGAATGGGCAACTAGCTTCAACTTTCTGACTAATTGACCGACTCTTTGACAATTCAAAAGTGCCTGTAAGTGGTGTATTGAAATAAATGCTTTGAGTTTGAGTTTGAAGAAACTTTTTAAGAACCGTACCGAAAAGGTTTTCAATCCATGGTTTCAGGTTGTATGTTGAACAAAATATGACTACGGTATGATTATGGTGAAAGCTCTAAGAGAGTTACCGAGAATCGAGATGAATGACGTGCGATTGGAAAAGCTTATGTTCAGCGGTGGACTGCGGGGTAGTTACGTAACACACTATCAGTAGGAATGGGTTTCATTTTGACAGTTCAACAATATTCATTGCGTTATTTACGTTGTTGAGCAGATATTTTTTGTCGAACATATGAAGCAATGGATTAGCAATAGGCTTCAAAATGATTCAGATTGCGATAGATAGTGTGTTACGTAATTAGGGTGCTCGTATAGACAGATAAAGATGATAAAATGTGTATATTTCATGTTTACATGTTTTGTTTTAAAAGAGTATTCGTGGAGTTTCTTGCCTGTTCTTCTCCATAGATACCTACTACGCTTTGGAATGGGCAACTAGCTTCATCTTTCTGACTAACCGACCCCTAGACAATTCAAAAGTGCCTGTAATTGGTTTATTTAAAATAAATGCTTTGAGTTTGAGTTTGAAATACTACGTGGGAATTCCAAAACATAAATTTACAATTGAAATAAAAGGTTCAATATTGCATTCAATATTGCGGTGACTGGCGGTTAACCTTATATGGCAAACCCTTTAGGGAAGCTAATACACGTTAAATGTGCAAGGAAAAGCCAAAAGGGTACGTAATTACAACAAACATCCAATTATGTTTAATTTCCTTTCATACATAACATGTCGCCTTGTTTCCTTGAAGGGTTGGGCTGAGGTGTACCTATAGTACAACCACATTTGGCCAGTTATGTTTAAGTTCCATGTAATAGGGGGCGAGCCTGTTGCCATCTATCGGGCACAATTCCAGACTCAAGGCTGCCTTTAAGTATCTACGAGACAGTGTTTTGAGTATTCTAATCAGCAATATAAGAGATACGCCTCTATCACGGATATCGGGCTTTTTTTTTGGGTGGGTAATCATCAAATGACCTCTCCCGCTCTGGGTGGAGCGGAAGGGCGTGTCAGACTCTTACTGACTAAAACCCACCCGTGTTCCTTCAGTTGCCTGTGCGCCAGAGCCACGGTAACTCTTTCGAACAATCCGCGACCCCGGCAGGCATCGGCCCTATCGGACCCCGTCAATGTTGCTGACATCTCTTTGAGGCGCGCGTGAAACACGACGCGCCGTCGACCCGGGCCTGGTCCTTACCGGACGACATATCGACCTCTATGTTGTTAGTTGTTTTAATTTTGTACAAAAAGTACACGCCCTGTTTGACCGTTTTGTAAGGATAAAGTTTCTTAAAGTTTTCTTTTATCTTGCGTCTCCATGGAAACCCTTAAAGGAACACAATCTTCCAAAAATCACATTTCTATTTTCTGTAGTTTAGTGCTTGATGAACCGTAATTTTAGAAAATACATAGGTTTGTTGAAGTTGGCCCCCAGTCTAAGTAAAAGCTGTTAAGATCATTATGTAACATATAGATGACGGAGGGGGCTGCCCCTTTTCAAACAGCAGGAAGAACTGATTTCCTTTATTCGACCAAGACCAGAAACAAGGCAATCTGAAAAGCGGTTTTCCCAAGGGCTAAGTTGGTTTTGAAGTTAAGAAAGTTGGCGCAAGCGGCACGCGTGACTAAAAATTATGTTAAATTAATGTCATGGACTGAAGAGAAATAAATTATACATCACTTTCTGGAAAATTAGTCAAGTAATTTGCCACGAGCCAAATACACCGTAATAGGGAAAAACCCCAAGTTAGCTTCGTAAGTGTGGGTTGTAAAAACATAAATATATTATTAAACTAACAACTTATCGTTCGTATTTAATAAGTGTTACGAAAAAACAGTTGTTCCGAAACGTGTTTTTAAAGACATTTATTTAAAGCGTCGAGCTAAAAATGTTAAAATTTATTCATGACGTACTTCTTAAACTTATATGACGCGCTAGCATAACATTTATCGTCAAAATCACTACAATATTAACGTCAATCGTTCCAGTGTCGGATTTAAATCTAATAATGAATTACCATTTTGGTTTTTGTAAAAAATATTTTAAGATATTCATGACGTACTTTTTAAACCTTCATAGCATTTTTGTGACGTGATAATTATCATGTTATTTAACGTCAGATATGAGTAATTTATGTTCCACGGTTTTTTTTTTGTTTTTGATGTTATGTTAATTGCTTTTGAACCGATTTAAAAAAGGTGGAGGTTGTATATTCGTCTGTATGTATTTTTTTTTATGTGTCATAAAATTCATCATCAATATTTTCATCAATAATTATTGTGGACAGATTTTGGTTTTTTTTTTTCGTTTTTAAAGTGTAGATATATATACTCCTGAGGTGAAAAATTTGGTCAAGTTCTGATGAGTAGTTTTTGAGTTAGCTTCAATAAGACGTATTTAATCCACTTTGTTTATGTTGATGATGCTATTATAAGTTCCTTTCACTGTTGTTTGCAAAGCAAATAGTGGTTTGCGAATTTGAGTGGGTTAGGTACCACAACTAAAAAGAAACAAAAAAACCTTTTTACAAAAAAAAAAACTGACTTAAAACTAAAAACTGACTTTCCAGTTTGTAGTGTTATTTTTGGAAGTCGCATGATTTTTTTGTGATAAAGTTTTTATCTAAATTGATACTTTGTGGGCCGTTAATAAATACTTATTGTCTTATAAAAACATTTAGGTAAGCGAAACAGTTTTTATTGGTTATTGATGTCCGACTTAACAGTGGTCAGACATATCTTTCATCAATTGCTAAATTGGCTCACTTACATTATCAGGTCAGGTCAGCGGGGTAGTTACGTAACACACTATCAGTAGGAATGAGTTTCATTTTGACAGTTTAACAACATTCATTGCGTTATTTTCGTTGTTGAGCAGACAAATTTTACGAACATATGAAGCAATGGATTAGCAATAGGCTTCAAAATGATTCAGATTGTGATAGATAATGTGTTACGTAATTAGGGTGCTGGTCAGGTCAGAAACAAACTGTGGTATTTGTTAGATTACAGTGTTGATTAAGGGGTCAGTTTTTGGATGGGTGACCATTCATTACATACTAAGACCTCTCCGTGCCTCAGAAAGCACATTAAGCAGTTGGTCCCAGCTGTCATTCGTAGATCTTTGACAGTCGTTACGGGTAGTCAGAAGCGCGAAAGTCTGAAAAACCAGTCTTACCAAGGGTTATCGTGTTACCCAGTAACTGGGTTGTATACGGCAGCTGCATTCGGTTAGACTGGAAGCCAACCGCAATATAGTTGAGAAAAAGCTACACGGATGATAGAAAAAAAAGAAAAGCAAGAAAGAAAATACGTTTATTTGATGATGACATTGTTGATTTATCGTTTGAGATAATAACTCTTGATACAGTATAACAGTAAGTAATCAAATCAAACTAAAAATGCGCACAACTGATTACATAATTGACGGAAAGTCCAGCTTTAGATTTTTTTTTACACTTACGTGAGAATTCCAAAGCATCAATGACAATTGAATTAAAATTAAAAAGAATAAATAAAAGATCTGGTGACGTTTTTTATTGCGGTGACAGGAGGTTAACCCTACATGACAAACCCTTTAGGTAAGCTACGCTAATAAACCTAATTCAAGTACTTACATGTAAATTCGTAAAGGAAAAGCCAGAAAAAATAAAAAGGCACGTAATTACAAAATCAAAAATCAAAATATTTTATTTCACATAAACCTCATGGGCACTTATGAAACGTTAGAAGCTAGGTGCACGGTTCCAATTGGTGGTTTCCTATGGAGAAGAGCCGGCAAGAAACTCCACGGTAACTCTTTTTAAGAATAAGGGGCTTTTACAATGTTACAAATTACAGTGTTGATAACGGGAGGACAGTGTAGGCCTGTCAACAAGTAACAGGCACTCATCAAAATATAAAAAATATATATAAAAAGGTCTACTAGTCTACAGTCTACAAGTTAGGCCTGCAACGTTCTCACATTCACAAAATATAGAAGAATCTATATAAAAATAAAAGCCTATTTAAACCAAATGACATGATTTCCATTACAACTGTAACAAATCTGAATTAAAATCCTGTTTACAAAAGCCATAAGTAAAGAGTTGAAATAAGAATTAGAGGTATATGTATTACAGCACTGCATCCAAATATGGAAATACCCTTTTTACTGAACTACTACGTGATAGACGATGAAGTCTGAAATCACGAAGATGCTGAATTTCGCTGAAAGGTAGATTCATCTGCCAAGCCTTTTCCAGCCTAACTGGATGCAGCTGAATACCAGTATTTTACATGGAGTGACTGCGTTTCTGACTTCCATAACCCAGTTAATGGGTAAGACCCCCTTGGCAAGACTGGTTGTCAGACTTTCGGGCTTCTGTCTACCTGAAACGACTATTAAAGGTCTATAAATGACAGCCGGGACCAACGGCTTAACGCGCTTTCCGAGTCACGAACGGGTCTTGGTATGTAATGGGATGGTCACCCATCCACGGACCGACCTCGGCAAGCGTTGCTTAACCTTAAAGATCGAAACTTTGGTGTTTTTGTGAAAGGAGTGATCAACAAATAGCCTCCGTTTAAAATAATTACGAATTGTTAGTTAACAATCAGTCCAATCATTGACCAACCTCATCTATTGTAGTTGTTTTTTGTTAAAGTTTTGCTATGCATACAAGTACTTATCAAGCTATACATTTCCAGTATAAGCTGATCTCTCATTGTACGGAAATCCTATACAATGCAAGATCAGATTAAATTGGAAATGTATAGCTTGATATGTAGCCGTGTGTACAACGCCTCAGATTTATTTATATGCGTTATGTTATATACATATTACATCGATATTTTTTGACGTACCAAAGTGTTTGTTAAGAAAAACCAGCTATACATAATTTTGCCAAATTTTGTTTAATTTACTAGGGACTGTAACTGTTGCGGTTTAAGGATCCCAGAAACAGGCGCGACGCGACAGCACAACTCAAAGCCACCGCACGTCGCGCCATATGCGGCGCCTATGTGTCGCGTTGTCGCGTCGCGCCACTATACACGAGCCTTTATTGAATATTTGGTTTTTCCATAGTTTTATTTTATTTCTATAGGTTTATGTCCTCTGTCTTCCTTGCTTCTCATTTACCTCAGTGTTATTGAAATTTTGCCTAGAATCTGACGCAAGTTAAGGGAAGTGCATGAGACCTATGTAAGGGTTATCCCCTAAGCGTCAACCTCACCTGTATGAGCTGTATAGGGTACAATCATCATCATAATGTAAATTGATGAATATATAAAAGGTGTTTATGCAAATAAAAACGATAAAAATAAATTATACGCTAATTGTTATAATTTAAACAAATTATGGTCAAGGGGATCATTTTAGGTGCATCGTCTTCACATATAATTGTATAATTAATGTATATCTATATAATATTGTGAAACATTTTAAAAAGTAACGGTGGAGTTTCTTGCTGATTCTTCTCCATACGAAACTACCTTTTGGAAGTAGCAACTAGAGTCAATTTTATTTTCGTGTAAATTTTGACGTTCAGAAATGCCTTTTATGTACCTATTTGAAATAAATGATTCGACTTTGACTTTAGAAAGAAAAGAAAGAAAGAAAAATAGTTTATTCTGCACAAACAAAACGCACCTAACAAATGAACGACATTAGAGACATACAAAATAGCCAAAAGGCTCGCATTCAAGTTATAAAAGTTTCACAATTTTGTCTATTGCTTGATGCTAAAGCCAGGGATCAAAGACAATACACAATGCTCTGTGTTGCGACACTGGCAAATGAACACAAACAAACGATCAAAACAAAAACAAAATGCCGATTGCAGTGTGGAAAAATTACTACTTTTTTAACAAACAAACAATAATAATAAGAACAATTAAGCAGTGCGTCGCATTTGTGCAAGAATAGGTCGTTGCTCAGCAAAATGCTGTGACTTCGGACGAACCTATCGTTAACAGGGCTGATTTTCAGCAACTACCTGTCACCTCTCACTTTGACTTTTTTACATTTAAATTTAAAAGATTACTGGTAATACCAGTATTCTTAATTCAGTACAGTGATGATGAAAATTAAACAAAAACTACTCCGAGAAATCACCCATAACACGACGCCGATACCCGAAGTGTTAGGCAGAGGTGTACACCCACATTTCGCCAGTTATGCTTAAGTCCCATGTAATAGGGGGCGAGCCTATTGCCATCAACTGGGCGCAAATCCAGACTCCGGGCCGCTAATGAGAAATTCCAGATGGAACAATCCAATAACACTTTGCCTCAAACCCACCCTTACAGCATTCTGGCTACACACATATTTATATTACGTAACTAGCGTTCCGCCCCTGCTCCGAATGGTTTATGCGACTTGAAAAAATATCGAAATTTCTTCACACACAAACACATAGTAACACAAACTTTTCGGTATAAATTATATAAATGATAGTGAAATCTGCATCAAAATCCATTGCGGAGCTTAGAAAAACAACGCTGTCACACAGACAGACATTTAAAGCGACTTCATGCATTACTTTATAATAATAGGTCGGGGATAAAGTATTTTTCGTATTTTATAGGTATTAGTAAAATCTCTTTAGCTATAGTGTATGTATCTGGCTGGTTTCGCTACCATTAAATAGATGACATTTATAAAAAAAATGTAAATACGATTTCCCGCTATTCTTCAATTGTTTTTCTGTCCGCCAAAATGAGTGAATCTAACGAATAAATTCGATACATTTTGAAGTTTTATTACGAAAAAGGGAAAAATGTAACACAAGTCGCGAAAAATTATGTGACGTTTATGGACTCAATGCAGTGTCAGTAAGAGTAGCACAAAGTTGGTTCAAGCGTTTCCAGTCCGGGAATTTTGATGTCAAAGATGCAGTTCACTCTGGTTGCCCTGTTACGGATAAAGACGATGCCATTTTAAAAAAAGTGGAGGAACATCGGCGTAATAGTAGTTACGACATAGCTGAAGAGTTAGGGGTTGTCCACAAAACAGTTTTGACCCATTTTAAAAAGTCTGGGTATACAAAAAAGCTCGATCTTTGGGTGCTATCGAGATCTTAATCTTGAATTAGTATTTGAAATACGAAAGAACTTTTTCCTCGATCTAATATGTGTAGATATAGAAATGACAGATTGTGACAAAAATAGAAAAGAAAAACCTTTAAGTATTTACCTCTATTTTTTTAAACCAAGAAACCGTTTGCTCTTTGAAACTACACAGAAAATACATGATAAAACCTACTTAAAGTTAGTTTCCCGAAACACGAAACAACTAACTCCGCTAAGTAATACGATAAATTGAAAAGTTCAACGATTTGCTTGAAGTTTTTCTTACTTACTGTGACCAAATTATATTTCATGACTATACAAGTAAAAAAAATATATGCTAGGTTTTTAGGTTAAATGCATGCAGTTGAATATCAGATCCTATTTGTTACACCAAGTAAACCGCCCTCAGTGCCCTTTGCGGTTCTGGACGATAGTGTTCTTTAATATGGAAAGTTCTCTTGAAAGTCTTCCAGTGGAAAGAATAATAAATAGATGCTCATTTCATAAATCATCGAGGAATCTTGATTTACTTTACTTAACCTTTAAGGCTCCCACAGACAGGCGCGACGCGACAGCGCGACACAAGGCGCCGCTCGTAGCGCGACGTGCGGTGCCTTTGGGTCGCGCGTGATTCGCGTCGCGTGTCGCGCATGTTTGTAGGAGCCTTTAAGAATATAAAGTTCAGTCTCTATTAGACTACTATTATAAAAATCTTAAAAAATAATTTCTCCGTATCTGACGTTTCCGTCAATCAATAAACCAAATCTCCATGGAAACTGCATACAATACGATTAAAGAGAAATGTCATGTTATAAAATTCAGAGAAAAGAAAGTATTACGTATCGTAGTGTAAAAGAGATGGGTACTCAATTTCCGTTCATTGTTCGTTCATTCATTTTTAGTCGGATTACCTATCAAGGCACAGACATTAGAATTCTTTTTTTATGTTTCGTCGACTGAACTGTAATTTTCCCAACATAAAAAAACACAAATATCAGGTTAACTAACCCAGTGTTACTTTTTAGTGGCACAACGCGTAAAAAGAGTTAAAATGTTAATTACTTAACTCCGAGCTTACAAACTCTATATTTATTCATTTAACCCGACTCAACATGCAAGTGGGCCAAGCAATTAATCATGGGCGAAGCACTTTTACCTTAGATTGCTAAACTACCCTGCAGGTGCGTAGTTACTAAACATTCGTCGAAAATACGACATGGAAATAAAACACAATAAATTGATGGATTTTGATTTAAAATAACATAATGTATGGATCAGAAGATAATTTTTCATGTTTTCGGGGTTCGTCCCTTAGTAAAAGTTATTTATTCATAATGATGAGTACAATGACCCCTTTTAAGGATTAAAGGCTCGTACACACTGGCGCGACGCGACGCCCGACACAAAGGCACCGCGTGTAGCGCGACGAGCGGCGCCTTTGTGTAGCGCTGTCGCGTCGCGCCTGCCTGTGGGAGCCTTAACACGACGCGACGACGCGACGACGGTATATTTTTGAACAGAGTCAAGTTTTTAGCGAAGTGTTTTCCAAGACTAACGTCACAATAATTTTCTACCTTATTTTGTTTTTAATGGTTTGGTCATGTTGAGAAGATGAATAAATGTCTGTGGGAGCCTTAAAACGATCAAAATGTAAAGGCTCCTACAAACAGACGCGACACGCGACGCGATATAAAAGCACCGCGTGACGCGCGACGAGCGGTGCCTTTATATCGCGTGATGAGCGGTGCCTTTGTGTCACGTACTATTCGCGTCGTGTGTCGCGCCTGTTTGAAGGAGCCTTTACTCTAAACAGTTCGAACACTTCATGTTGTGCTCCCTACATATAGCTAGTTTGCATTTCATGCAAGTTTGTTGTCATTTTTCTTGACTGAGACCGCACAAGGCACATATTGGTACACTGATGGAACTAATTAGGAAGGTACAGTGAAGCGGATGACGCGGGAAAGATGCGAACTTTGTTTTTTTAATTAAGGAACATAATTTTGCCGTCATACAGTTTACGATAGTTTATTAATCGAGGGTTAAGACGAGATTGATTCACTTAAGGTGAATCCTCAGATGTAGCAGGCCAAATTAAAATTTTCTTTGGGTTTTTGCAAAGTGCAGCTCTGTTTTACGTCGTATGTTGATCAAAATGCGATTCGCGACTGTAGGAATGATACATTCATTGAACAATAATCATCAATTTCATATCAATCGACAAACTTTGAAAATTTGTTACACCTAAGAATTTTCATATAAAATATTTAGAAAAATTAAGCTGCAGTTTGCAAAAAAACAAAGAGAATTTGTATTTAGCGGGCTACAGCTGAGGATTCACTTATTCACTTAAAAATTACGTCTATAAATAACCATTATCATTGCATGACGTGCATACACGTCATATAGTCATACGAATACCGTTAACTTCCTCAACAATGAACGTAGCAAGCCTCGGTCACCATGCAAGCTTGCACGTGGTATGAATAATACTTAGGTATGTACGGTCACTAAAAGTGATAAGTAACCAGGGTCGTCGGATACAGTTGAAGTTTAGTATGGAACCAATGGATATCCTAACTTCCTATCCTATCCTAACTTCCTAACTATATAAGTATTATATATTTTATATTTTTTATTTTTTTATATTATAAATGCGAAAGTAAGTTTGTATGTTTGTTACCTTTTCACGCCTAAACCACTGAACCGATCATCCTGAAATTTTGCAAATACGTTGTCAAGTGTACAGAAACGGACATAGGGTACCTTTCATCCCGAAAAAAAGTACTGTTCCCGAGGAAAACAACAATAATGATCTTATGATAATAGATGGCGCCACGTGTCTTTCGAATTATGATTGAATTATAATATTATTGTAGAAACTTTAGTAGTGTGTTAAGAGTTTTTTTATTGTTAATTTAAGTACCTAATACATTTTGTGAGTTTAGAGTGTCGATAGACCGGTTTTTCATCCTCCTAACTATAATTCCCCGAACAACCCGAATGGATTGTCAAATTCTAAATTAACGCGTGCGAAGCCGCAGGCAAAATCTAGTTTTCGAATAAAATTCAATTTAATGAAAACAAACAGTTAATTTATTAAATTAAATTATATTCGAAAACGTCCATCGGTTTCTTACTAAACTTCAACTATATCCGACGACCCTGATTACTTATCTCTTTTGGTGACTGTACTTACACAGTAGGTAAACCATTATTAAGTAAGCTGTGTATGACGTGAACTCACGTTCTGCGGTTACTCACGTGCTAGCTAAACAAACGTGTCTGTTGCCATGGCAACAAATAAAAATGTAGACGTCGAGAGGCGATTAGAGATAGGAAGAAGATGAGCGGTAATATGCACTTGTCTGCGAAACTGTAAAATGTCACCAGTTCATTTGGTATGCGGCTTGATTAGGCTTATTTATCTTTGGACCCTTAAGGTACGTAGACACTGGCGCGATGCGACAGCGCGACACAAAGGCACCGCCTGTCGCGCGACGAGCGGCGCCTTTGTGTCGCGCTGTCGCGTCGCGCCTGTTTGGGGGAGCCTTAAATTAATAACAACGGTTAAACACTTAAAGGATCGTACACACTGGCACGACGCGATAGCGCGACACAAAGGCACCGCGTGTCGCATTACGACCGGTGCCTTTGTTTCGCGCTGTCGCGTCGCGCCTGTTTGTGGGAGCCTTAAAGGCTCCTATACACAGGCGCGACACGGGACGCGAATCGCGCGCGACTAAAAGGCACCGCCTGTTGGCGGGAGCCTTAATGCTCCATCATTTATTGCATTCTGCAAGTTGTACATCCTTAAATAGCTGGTATTTAATTTAAAATTTTAAGGGATCATGAGCCCTAATTTGGGAGGCTAACGTTGAAAGTGGACGTTAGCAAGTCACTTAAAAGTGTTAGGATATTGCCATAGTTATAAGTATGTATTGAATGAGTAATGACAATGTGTAGGAGAAATAACGTTTATTGCATTAAATTGCTATTAGCAGAAAGGCACTCTGTTCCCTATTCGACGGCTTTAGACTCAGTCTCACATGCATAATTTCAACATGAATGATGTAACCAATATTTTGTAACCATATTTTGATTTAAAAGAGTGTCCATGGAGTTTCTTGCCCGTTCTTCTCCATAGGTACATACTACGCTTTGGAATGGGCAACTAGCTTCATCTTTCTGACTGACCGACCCTTTGACAATTCAAAAGTGCCTGTAATTGGTTTATTTGAAAAAAATGCTTTGAGTTTGAGTTTGAGTTTGAAGTAAAGGTAGAAATAACGTGTTTAACTAGTAATTCTTTACTTGCTATTAGGTTTTCACATACCTGCAAGTTAATTTGTACAGCGAAACTTTGTTTAAAAAAAAAAAGTTTTGTTTCTGGTACCACATAACCCACAATAGAAACATCTTTAAATTATTCAATAATAAATACAAAATCACACATAAATAAATACAAAGGAATAAATACATAACGACGTTTTATGACGCCATAACACGTCATACATAACAGAGCCCCAAAAAGGCCCCCAACAGAGGGTTAATATATATTTTCCAAGTAGGTAATGAACAGTATTGATTACCTTTTATTACGATTATTGTTCTAATTAACGCTTAGTAATAAAACCACCTTGTAAGGTAAAAAACAAACTCGTGCGCAGTCGAAAGTTTTTATGACGAGAATCAGCTTTAGATGTACGTCATGCGGTTTTGTATAATGTTTTAGTAACTTGACTTTACTTTTGCACGCTACTGCACGCCTCATAATAAGTGAAGCGCGTGAGGTACTCGTAGTGCTCTACTCTCGCCTTACAAAGAACAAGTAATTCCTTGAGCTAAAAATGTCTCTATTTACTTCATATCGCACTTGTAGAATAATATTCACACACAAACGTCAAGATAAAACACTAGTTTCAATACTCATGTTATTTTCAAAAGATATTTTGCTATTTAAAATAGTGAAAAAACTGTTTAAAAAAATTATTCA
Organism: Dryobotodes eremita; assembly: GCA_917490735.1. NCBI lineage: Eukaryota > Metazoa > Arthropoda > Insecta > Lepidoptera > Noctuidae > Dryobotodes > Dryobotodes eremita. The sequence goes on from OU823254.1 coordinate 19,224,537, forward strand.
GTGGACGTCCGTGTGTCTGTATGTATGGATCCTGGCGTGGTCACGATAGCTCCCGAAAATCTTAACTAATAGAGTCTATTATTTTTAAACGCTTCAGTATTATCTTAAACTAAGTCCTTTCGAAAATCACGGTCTAATTCAATGTAGTTTTTTTTTATGTTACTTTTCAACTTTTTCATAAGTAAACTTTAATTTTTCTGAGTAGCTGGATATTACGAGATCTCATCCTCTCTTTTAATCAATTAATTCTCTATACTCAATTATTTTTGTTATTTTTTATAGAATTGAATGAGAACATGAGGCGTGCATTTTTGGATTTTCCAATTTTATTAAATGTTTTTTTGACTTAACTAACTTTTTATCTATTCTAAATTTGCGCAGGCGTCGGCTTAATGACGCTATAAGATGAGATCGGCGTAAATGGTTTTTATTTATAATGACGCCTGTTCGAGTATAAAATACGTCATAATTTATAATTTATACTAGCTTGTTACAGTAACTTTTCCGGTTTATCCTAGGCAGACAGATAAGGGTCGCCGTCTATCTGCCTAGGATAAACCGGATCATCATTTGCCTAGCCTATTCCCAACTATATTGTCAGCTCAGCTTTGGTCAGCATTGGTCAGCTTGCAGTCTAACCGGATGCAGTTGAATACCAGAATTTTACATCGAGCGACTGCCTATCTGTCCTCCTAAACCCAGTTACTAGGTAATACGATACCCCTTGGTCAGACTAGTTATCAGACTCAGGCTTCTGACGACCCGTAACGATTGTCAAAGATCCACGAATGACAGCCGGGACCAACGGCTTAACGTGCTTTCCGAGGCGCGAAGGGGTCTTGGTATGTAAGGATGGTCACCCGTCCACGGTACAACCGCGGTAAGTGTAGCTTAACCTGATCGATCTTGAAGCTGTTATTACTTAGCCACAGACCTAGGATAAACCGGATGGTTACCATAATTATTGGTCTAAAGAGCAATGGTAGCTCAGATATCAGAGGCCCGAATGAAGACTCCTTCAAACAGGTGCGACACGCAAAGCGAATCGCACGCGACACAAAGGCAGAGCACGTCGCGCGACAGGCGGCACCTTTGTGTCGCGTCGCGTGTCGCGCCTGTTTTTAGAAGCCTTTACGGTACTTTTTAATACCCTGTCCTAGAAGAAGCCAAAAAGTGATGACGGAAAATATCGTGAGGAATTTGGCATGCCCTGAATTTAAAATCAGTCATATAAAGTCCATTCACTTGCCCAACCCAACAAGAATCATATTACTCAGTCAGACGGAATACTAGATAAACTAATTATACGTATATTTACTAATGTAAATAAGCATTTTGTACTTTCGTTTTTGTTTCGTGTCTAGCCATCAACAGACGTGATGAAAATCGAAAGGACTAAATTATGTTATACACAGCCTTCAGAGACGGCTTATGAATATCAAATTGTGTTTATAAATATCTTAAAGGATGCTTATTTTGTGGTTGCGACAAAAAAGTTGAACCATGTTAGAACGTGATTCACATAAGAAGTTGTGGCGCGTGGGCATGCCGTTTTACGTTTGTTTATGGAGGTTAGGTGCGCGTAGTCACAATGGCATGCAACCTTTTTGCGTGCCGTTGTGCAATCAACAGGCGGGTATTTCCCGGCGTTATAGGTAGAAAGTGCCTAACATACCTCCTTTTTTAGCTTATTAAAAACATACATTATACAGCAATTACCAAACGCCAAACGGGGCAATTTAGGTCCCGGGTAACATTTTTTATGAGTGGCCAGCAACTTGATGCCACACAAATACGGATTTATGCATCTGAGTAAGGCCTATATCACTCAGGTCAAATGCCAACTCAAGCGTCAATGTCCATGAGAAAAACCCATTATAAAGTTATTTTATATTACGTCAAAACTGTGGTAAGCTATAAATAAATACGCAGGCGTAACCTTCACTTCCGAACTGGTTATAAACAAGTTACTTCTAGTACTTAACGATCATATTATCTTGACGTAACAAAGATACTTCCTAGGAACATGTCACACCGCCCGCGCCGCTTCCGACAAGTGACGACATAGCTATCAACGATTTTCTCACTCAAGAAACGTACAAAAGGTCGTTGGTCCCGTGTAAGTAAAATATATACATAATATGTATCTCTTTTACTTCGACCAACTATGTATTAACATAATTATTTTAATAATTGATCGCTGACTGTTCACACAACCGGCGAGTACTCATTTGTCGCAGCGACAAGAGCTATCAAAGAGGGTACTCGCTAAGCAATGCTAGCTTAGCCGGCAGATTGTTAGCGGATTGTTCGAAAGAGTTACCGTGGCCCTGGCGCACAGGCAACTGAAGGAACACGTGTGGGTTTTAGTCAGTAAGAGTCTGACACGCCCTTCCGCTCCGCCCAGAGCGGGAGAGGCCATTTGATGATTTCACAGCCAAAAAAAAAAAAAGCTTAGCTGGAAGAACAATCATGACCACGCAGGCTTGGTACATGTCGCTCATCACCGTCGCGGCGTCGCGCGCTCGCCGCGCGGTGTTCGTGGTTTTTAGTTGCTAGCTCGTACGCGGCGGCGAAGGGACAGATGACTTAATCAGACAGTAACGTTGTGACGTCAATAGACGTCACACTATAATACGTCAATAATATTAAACAAGTCAATCGTTAACGGTAAGAAAACAAGTTATGCAGAAATAACTTTATGCAAAAACGTTATGAATGTGACCTGGGAAAAACCAGAGTTAATAATAATAATAATAATAATAATTTAATTTATTTGCGTAAAACATGGTATACAATGGTGTTAAGCATAGGTCAGAGTGGCACAAACATGTTTAGCTAAGATATAACATAGCATGCAAAAATTTAATGTTACAGGGTACTTAATTATAATTATGTACATTAATGTTAGAATATTAAAAATAATGTTAGAATATAATGTCAATATTTTTTATCCATAAATTCTTTCAAACTATAAAAGCTACATTCATTTAGCCATTTGAATAATTTTTTTTTAAATAATCTTACATTTAATAGTTTGAGATTGTTTGGTATTTTATTATAAGTACGCACACACATTGCTAGACAGCTTTTATTATATTTGGCTAGGCAAATACGTCTATAAATGTGTGACTAAATTATTCCAATTCGAGAGTCATAACTTATGAAGAGACTGTTTGTAGCTATGTGAAGAGTAATCTTGTAGAATGCTGTAACTATTATGAAAATTCTTTTACAGGTACTGTAAAATGGTAACATGCTATGTTTAATTTTACATAAATACATGGGCAGGGTGTAAATAGCCCGTGACTTCGTTTGCATGATTCGCAATCCTGTTTTTTGGGGCGAAAAGTACTCTATGTGTTAATATAGGGTAGATTCTACCTTTACATAAATGTATTAAAAATTCTAATTCTTTCAAAAAAACTCCCTTATCTCGCTAGTAGTAGGTAATAATGATTAGTAGGTATCTATTCTCCCTATTATACAGCAAGAAATTTGAACCAGTGCGCAAACTCTACCCATGAATTCAGCATGTATGATTCTAGACCCCTTAGTATATAAATTTTTAGTCAGTTATCAACAAAAATAATCTGCTGTTTCATAGAAAAGTGCAATGCCTACCTACGCGGCCAAAATGTATGGAGCAACATTTTTTTTTTATAACTGGCGATAATTTCCTACGCTAGAGGTTCTAGAATCATGTATGCTGAATTCATGGTTACAGTTCGCGCACTGGTTAAATTTTTTTCTGTAGAACCCACTTACAATTCCCTTCATTTTGAAAAATCATGATTCTCCACTGCTAAATTATTATGAAAAAAAAACAAAACCCACCACAACAACACGAATAAATTGAAATTTATTCAAATCATATTTTGTTTGAAAAAATCGTCTGCTGTACGAAATAAGTAACGGAAATAATATTGTTAAATAAATTGAAAGAGATTGTGATGGTGACTGAAACGAAATTAGGCTGCTGAACTCATACTTATGTTTTCATAAGTTTGAATTAATTATTATATTAAAAACATGGATTTTTTAAGGAAACAGTAGTTTGGCCGAATAAAATGCTTGAATACTTTTAACACGACGCGACGACGCGACGGTATATTATTTTTGAACAGAGTCAATTTTTTAGCAAAATGTTTTCCAAGACTAACGTCACAATCATTTTCTACCTTATTTGTTTTTGATGGTTTGGTCATGTTGAGAGGATGAATGAAAGGCGCCTAACAAAAGGTATTTACAAGGCAGATGTGAGTGGAAACGCCGGGAGGGGACGCCCTAGGAGGGCATATTATAGTGACCTTAATGGTGATGTTCTTCAGAAAGGTCAGGTTCGTAGTACTCGTAACCGGTGTCCGTGTAGATATATAAACATAACGAGGCAAAAGAAGAATGTAAGGATCGTGGCGGGTGGCGTTCTGTAGTTTCTGCCAACCCCCATGGGAAGAAGGCGTGAGTCTAGTATGTATGTATGTTATTTGGACTTTTTAAATTTTTGTCAAAATACATAATCAGCCTATAATGTTCCCACTGCTGGGACACAGGCCTCCTCTCTTTGAGAGAGAATGGGCTATAATCTACCACGCGGGCCCAGTGCGGGTTGGTAGATGTCACATGTCTTCGAATTTTTTGGTTCTAGGACATGCCGGTTTCCTCACGATGTTTTCCTTCACCGTTTTGAGAGCAGTGGTGATGAAATTATTTATACAAAGTAAAGCGCCTGCCTGGGTTCGAACCCACGACATACAACTCGTAAGTCGGTGCTGATACCACTGGGCCACCACTACTCTCGAAATTGTCGAAATACAATCAAGTAATTACTCGAGGTTGTATATAAATTTGAATACATTCTAAAACTATTCAAACATAAATGTAAAATAATCGAATTAATTATAGAGCATTTCATAATGTGAATTCCAATGTGGTACATAACAATCACTGCATGATACGTCATACCCGGCGGATGAGGCACTTGGTGTTGCCAGCTGCAGTCGCTATGAATATCATTGTTTCCAAATGTTATTTTATACCTAATCAAAACAAATCCAGCGTAATTATTTCTGGATTAACCAGTACCTATAGAAACCAACCTATTTCATAATAATGGTTATATATTATTACTAAACACACGTCACAAAAATTACAATGAAAGGAAACCCGGTGATCCCTATATACTCAAGTTCCTGCATGAATGTGGTTTTACGATGAATTAAATACTTACGTCAAATATTTTCATAACGGTCATTATTAATTATAATTACGAAACCACATTGTTTTATAACCTACTTACATATTATTTCCCGTTTGACACTAAAATATCTCGTAGGTATGGATGACAGCTTCTTTGTTCTCATAATGTAATTATGACCTGTATAGGACCCGTTTTGGCCTCGCACAGGTCTTTTATTTTAACTTTTAATTTTATTGTTATGTTGTATGTTTTATTTTTAGTGTTAAATGCTCCTTTTTTATATTTTTCATTATTAATTTTATTTTATTTTTTTGTTTGGATTTCCTGTGCGTGTCCCAAATAAAATATATTTCTTTTCTTTCTTTTCTTTACCTACTTATAAACTCTTGTTAGACCCCACCAAAAATTTACGATCCTTAATTAAAAACCCATATTTTTGTTAAAGTACATTATTATTTTCATAATTTTGTTGTCAGAGGCTTAGGGTGCGTTTCCGCCAGAGATAAGCGAGAATGCGTAGCGAGGAATATGCGTACAGCTAACCAATAACAGCGCTAGGTTAGCTCAAGCTATGAAAATGAAGCGATGTTATTGGATAGTTTCACACACATCCTTCGCGGCGCATCCTCGCTTTTCTCTGGTGGAGACGCAACCTTAGGCTACGCGTCGCGTCGTCTATTAGTAAGTCACGGAACTAGGGGTCTACACTCTTACCACGAATTCCATAGTTTCGGCCAAAATCACGGACGTTCCCTACTCCGTATCACCTGCGGACATAATATTAAATTGGGGCCCGACCTAAGAATGAATGACACCACGATGCGACAGTTTTCCCTACTCCTGATGTGTTTTTACCTGTCCGAAAAAGTTAAGTACTCGGATGGAGGGTTCATTTCCAAGTATCGAAGTAGTTACGGACTGGCCCGTATCTTCGTTGACGGGCTTAGAGATTAGGCCCCTATTTTGTATAAATAGTTTTAAGGCTCCCGCAGACAGGCACGACGCGACTCCAGTAGAACAATTTTTATGAAAACTGCATGGAAATTGTTAATACCAAAATCGCGTGATACCGTCGCGTTGCTCCTGTCTGCGGGGAGCCTTTAAATGATAAATGATTTTAATTCTGTAAGTAGGTTTGTACAAACACTTTTACACGTCAACCATGTTTTTAAACTAGATGAGGTCGGCGTTTCCTATCTGACTACACTGAGAAGAAAGGCCGAAACAAACTCAGAGGTCACAGTCTCTTTTAAAGTCCAGACATAATCTTGGACTGGTCATGCGAAGACCATGCAGATTGGTATCTGAAATGGTCTTTTGAGGAAAGAACCACACAGATTGAGTGGACCTGTCCAGTCAGTGCACGCATTTGTCAGTAATCGTGCAGCTCGACTCAGGAAGTCAGGACTTAAGGAGCTCAACGATTCGACGAACAATACCAAAGAAAGGACATTTGGGTAGGCCGCATAAATTACTCAAACTGCCAGATCATAATTTAAACATCATCATCATTATAATATTACTATAATGATACCTGCCATGATCATGATACTTAGTCTCCAATCTTAATCTAATCTTATCTTAAACGTTACTTGCAAAACTTGAACCATTCAGTGAACTGTCGAATAATTTGTTATTGATGACCGTTTCTGGCGATCTGTCGGATCCTCTTGAAATATCTCTTTTCTATTTTATGGGCTATCCAAATACAATAATTCCATTACAAGTGCCAATAGTAGCTTATACTCCACGAGTGGCTATACTATGTACGCCAGGCGCACCCTGCAAGTTTAGGCACCTAAGGAATATGCATGCTAATGTACAACCTATGTATCACTTTCAAACCAAGCTAATTGCGAAGAATATACCCCTTGCAGCTTCTTATTTCTTCCTGGCTGGACATTGTATAATAAATAAGAGATAGGTATTTATAGAAATACTAGCTTTTTCCCGCGGCTTCGCTCGCGTTAATTTAGAATTTGACAGTCAATTCAGGTTTTTCAGGGAATTACAGTTAGGAGGATGAAAAACCGGTCTATCGACACTCTAGACTCACAAAATGTATTAGGTACTTAAATAAAAAATTACAAAACTACATTTACTATTAAAAACTTTTAACGCACTACTAAAGTTTCTATAATAATATAATTCAATCATGATTCGAAAGACACGTGGCGCCATCTATTATCATAAGAACGTTATTGTTGTTATGCTCGTGCACAGTACTTTTTTCGGGATGAAAGGTTCCCTATGTCCATTTCTGTACACCTGACAACGTATATGCAAATTTTCAGGATGATCTGTTCAGTGATTTAGGCCTGAAAAGGTAACAAACATACAATCTTACTTTCACATTTATAATATTAGTTAGGATAAGAACAACATCCCCAACTTATGAAGTTCTTTAATAAGGTGCGTCGCAAGGCATCATGAATCATGAATGTGACTAGCTACTGTGACTCAATCTAAAATATGTCGTTAGACGTAGGTAAGGAATGTCTAAACGACATTTTTTACAACTTAACCGGACCTCCTGATCCGGTTAAATTGATTATAATATTTATTACTGATTAATGTTCAACTGGTGACGTTTTAAGACGTCATCTTTTTAGGTCTCTTGCGCAGACAACTGCTTTAATTCGTCATTAATGAGTTGCGAGCGGAAACAGAAAAAAACTATTTTTTTTAAGCATCCACAAAAGCGTCTAAAATTTGCCATTTGCTTAAGGTTAAAGTCATAAATTGCAAAATCTTTTTTGAATATACGCTCGCAACTTGAAGGTGACGTTTTTAAGATGACTCCAGCGCAGGTGGTTACGAACCATGATGTCTTAAGACGTCAGTAGCTTGACTTTAAGTCTATACTAATAAATAATAAAGGTGAAGAGTTTGTATGTTTGTTTCAACGCGCTAATCTATGGAACTAACAGTCGGATTTGAAAAATTCTTCTTGCGTTTCATAGCTATATAAAATGACGCTACGGCCCTTAGGAACCGAAAAAAAGTTAGAAAGAACGCTAAGCGAAAACTAAGTACTAGCGAGGGCGGGCGATTCGATGCGCCGCGGTGGATCGGCAGCCGAGGGAGTTTTATAAAAATGTGGCTGTTATTTTAATAATATATTGTATACCTTATGACTTCCACGCGAACAAAGTAAGGCGCAGAAGCTAGTCAATGATAATTATTTCAATCTACTTTATTGGGCCTCCTTCCTACGCACCACGAAGTGACAATTTTTACGACTGAATCATAGAAAACGCCTTGATATTTGACCAACAGCTCAAGAATGTCCAAAGGTTGGAGGATACTGCAGGCATTTCTCTAACGTTATGGTTACATTTTACAAGGAAACAAGCAGTGACGTGGGATGTATACTTTGCCAGTGGTTCACGACAGAGTCGCAGTTAACTAACCAGCAGGCCTAGACAAAATACATCCGTACGTTTTTCCGCACACGCCACAGACTGAAGTTTAGCGTAAGTAAAATGGTAGACAAAGAAGCAAGCTCACGCCAGATGCTAATTCCGCAGCGTTGGAAGGAAACACAATAGTTTCTCTATGGAAGTTAGCGTGAGAACGAAAAAAAAAGCCCACACGTCAATATCAAACGTCAGTCGCTTATTTACTGGCGGTCATTTTAAACCATTTCAAAAAGTTGTGCAGTGAATTTCGAGTGTTTTAGTTTTTGTTTCGAACTTTGAAAGTAATCTATATACTTATATAAATAAAAATGAATCGCCGAAATATATGTACGCGCATAACTTCCGAACGAGTGCAAAAATTGGATAATTCTTTTTTTTGGTGTTCGTTATTGTCGGAACAATGTTTGTAGGTAGGGTAGGTAGGGTAGGTTAGGTACGTAGGGTAGGTAGGGTAGATAGGTAGGGTAGGTAGGTAGGGTAGGGTAGGTAGGTAGGTAAGGTTGGTAGGAAGGTAGGTAGGTAGGATAGGTAGATAGGGTAGGTAAGTAGGGTAGGTAGGGTAGGTAGGTAGGGTAGGTAGATAGGTAAGGTTGGTAGGTAGGTAGGTAGGTAGGATAGGTAGATAGGGTAGGTAGGGTAGGTAGGTAGGTAGGTAGGTAGGTAGGATAGGTAGATAGGGTAGGTAGGGTAGGTAGGTAACGTGCGAGCCCAGAACAATTTACAATAATGTTGATTTTATGGAAAGGTAAGTAGAAATTCACGATAATCACGAAACATTTAGTATAAAGTTTGGGTTCCTTTGTTTACACAAAGACCCAATGGCATTTTTGTTCAAGTGTAGCTCTCAACACTATTAGTTTATAAGTGGCTCTCATGTTCTACAACAGCATTATATACCATTTTCGACTTTAATTCCTAAACAATAGAGGCAGGCAGGCATCATGACCTCTTGTAAAATATTGCACATTTAGTAAATAAGATTAGCTCTAATCTTAATCTACCTTCCAGTGAAATTTCCTCTAGTTTCTTTTAAAGAAGTTAGGCACCTTAGATCGCTGCAGAGATTGCGAAATGTTTGTTTATCGAGCCTAAAACGTAACTAAAATAAACTCCACTTCCGACATTTCGGCGATAACCTTCACACTCCGCTAATTTAGTCTTATTTGACGCCTAATCCATGCTTCTTCAGTATTTGCCGCCCATAACAGCCGCAGGCAATGCATTTTAACAAAACATATACAGTTTTTCTTATTAAAACATTCCACAAAACCATTCATCAAAAATCAAAATTTATTAGCGAAATTTAGCGATTTTTAGCAAAATTTATTAAATTGACTAGCGGCAGGGTCCGAGCATCCGCTAGCGAGCGTGAGCAATTAACGTGAAAATTGGCGTTTGCGTTTGTCAAAAACACCACTTGTCTACCACATAGGAGAGACGCCACGTTAAAGATGTGTTAGAGTCAGCGTTTCGTTACAAAGTTTTTATTTGTCTACGAACTTAGCGTGACATTACGTGTCCTTTCCACAAGTAATGTCATTGCCATATATTTTGACGTTAGCGACTGGCGTTAACGCTATCAGAAAAGTTTTTTGTCTGGACCTGCTGAGGGCCTAGACAAAGTAACATTCGATTAGAGATGACAATAGTAGAAAAGCCAAAAAATGTATGGGATTGACATAAGCTATCAAAATGTCACGTGATTATAGGTCAACGAATAGAAATTTGCAAGGCAATGTTAACATCATTCGATTCTATGAAACGAATCGACAGCGTCGAACGATTACTTCCATGTGGATCTAGCACGAACACACGGAATAAACATAAAATAAATTCGAGCGATTTAAAAAAGAAATACTCCTTTCGAATAAATTATTGATTTTGTTCTAAGACTTTATTTATTTTTGTAAGTTGGTTTGTACAAACGTAACGTATGTGCGTAACGTCTTACACATCAATCATATTTTTTACACTGAATGAGGTCGGCGTTTCCTATCTGACTACTCTGAGAAAAAAGGCCGAAACAAACTCAGAGGTCACAGTCTCTTTTAAAGTACAGACAAAATCTTGGTCAGATCATGTGAAAACCATGTAAATTGGTATCTAAAATGGTATTTTGAGGAAAGAACAAATGTATTGGATTGACACAAGCTACCTACTACATAAGCTAGTTTTTATGATCTAGCTCTCAGCTAGATCATAATTTAGTTACTCTCAAACGTTGTTAATTTATTTAACTGAGCCTGCTATTAATTTAATACATAATATACAACGAAAGGAACTTTATTCCAACCGGGTGTCCCGTGACAAGGGTTCGATGATACATATCACGATATATATTAATTGATATTTACTGTGAAAACTAGACATTTAGCAGATCAAAGTTTATAGCAACACTTGACAAAAAACTACAATTTGGATTACCTTTCCCAAAGTGGCAATCTAATCATAAGTTTCGGGGATTCACCAAATAACGTGCAAGTGCGGTTAGCTTTTTATTAAAATTCAAACCTTATATCCATAACATAGGGTTTATAGTAGATTACCTTAATATAAGGCATCCCCATATAGTTAATAATTTTCATTAGAATCCACTCGCGCGTACGATTCGAATGCTTTTCCTGTTAATTCATTATCGTTTTTGACTTCGTTAGAAAAACAAATTAATGTTTTTTTGTGGTCTGTTCGTATTGTACAATACAAAGCAAAAAGAATTTAATGAAAGAACAAAGAAAAGAAAGAAAGAAAATACGTTTATTTAGCACAGACTACAAAGCACAACACAACATATACCTACAAGTAAAAAAAGAAAAATAAAACTAACAAATAAAAAGTGTAAAGTGCGTTGTGAGAAATTAGCAGAAAAGTGTGCCTCGCGGCTGCGCCAAATAAGTCCAGTGCTAACTGCACCCTAATTACGTAACACACTATCTATCACAATCTGAACCATTTTGAAGCCTATTGCTAATCCATTGCTTCATATGTTCGAAAAAAAATTCTGCTCAACAACATAAATAACGCAATGAATGTTGTTGAACTGTCAAAATAAAACCCATTCCTACTGTTAGTGTGTTACGTAATTACCCCGCTGTTCTAACTCGAAAACACATAATTAACCACTAACAGAATGGAAATTGCATCTTTTTTTATACACGATATATATGGGATAATTAATACCAAAAATCGGACATTTTAATATAGGTATGTATTTATTATAAATAGGTATCGGATTTTTACGAACCTTGCCCACGTCTCCTGTCGCCTTTTTTTTTGTATATATTTGTACATAATATATAATTAGTTAGTTAATAGTAAGTCATTTAATTTAGTACCTAGTGTAAATAGTTGTGTAATAATTGTATCATCATCATCATCAGCCTATTTTCGTCCACTGCTGGACGTAGGCCTTTCCTAGTGAACGCCACTGAGCCCGATCCTCGGCTCTCCTCATCCAGTGTCTGCCAGCCGCCTTTCACAAGTCGTCCCTCCACCTGGCCGGTGGGCGTCCCACACTACGTTTGCCTAAACGCGGTCTTCACTCTAGAACTCGTTTTCCCCAACAATTGTCGGTTCGGCGAGAGATGTGACCAGCCTATTACCACTTCAGCTTGCTTAGTCTTTGGGCTATGTCTGTTAACTTGGTTCTCTGGCGGATAACCTCGTTTGGGATTTTATCCTTCAGAGAGACAGCTCTCTCTATATCTTGCTGAGCGACTTTAAAGTTATGGACCAGGAGGTTAATAATAAAAACACACACATGTTCGACACTAAAATATTTTTTTAAACCTGCCTCCGTAAACCAATACATCATTCCACATTCAAGTTTTGGAGTCAATGACACCACAACAGGGTCAAGGTTGCGCAACCAGTCGATCAACTTTCGTCCAATAAGATCACGTAACCGGACAATAACCGTTTAGCAACCGCAACCTAATTTGAATAAAGAATCGCTGATGACCTTGCTGCGAGGAATAAAAACTGGTTTATGAAAACATCATGCTTGTTTTGCTGGTGCAAAAAGTTATCTAGATTCGCGAATTATGAAATGAACTGGGTTATTTTATATTGGCTAATTATTTTCCAGGCGCTTACAAATTACTTAAAGGGCGACTATTTGTTACTAGAAATCATAGGCGACGTACTATGAATAATGAATTGGTGACTAATATTAACAGTGGGATAGGATGCAAGAGTGAGCGAAGCGAGCTCGGGACTTGGGGCACCCCCACTCAGACAGGTTAGGTTAGAAGGGGATAGCGGGGTCTGGAAGACCCCGCCGTCTCCTTCGTGGTTATGTTTTTTAAACCACCCAAAAGTAGGAGCCCCGCTTGACGGGGCTCCGTTGACTACGCATTATTATTATTACCATTCAGAATTAAGAGGCCTCGCCAAAACAAAAAAACTCGATGCCAGTTTAAATTAAAACGAAACTAACAAGTTACTGATTACTAAGCTGCTACTTTCTACTTAAAGGGGTTTGGGTAAAGTTGAGGTCGTTTCGAAGTTCAGCGGCCAGTAATTAAACTTTGATATTATGAAAGAACAGAATAAAGCGATCATAAGCCATTATGGATACATTTTTCTAAACCATATCGGAACGGATATATTTGGCTTTGCATTGCTCATTAAAATCGAAGAAGTTATTATATTCTACTGCACTTTTTCAGGTTTCTGCCGTATTTTTTTAAGAATTCCAAATAAAATAAATCAATTACGTAGAGCTCTCGCCACCGTAGTTATCAAACTTCACACGGATGATTCAAATCAGAGCTTATCTCAGATTTTCGATAATATGTCAAGAAAGACTTTAGAAAAAACTATGAGTCTCGTAAGACAAGACCTAATAAGGGAGTTTGTTCCACAGCACCTTGGCTATAATTATTTAATTTTGACTCGTCAAGATATTAAATCGAGATGTTTAACAATCCCAAATACATTATTTGGGAATCCTGATGTTTCTTTGACCAAAAGGAAGGCCATAATCATAATAGATGCACGTATATTTATTTGCAAAAAAAGTAGTAATTATTACTTTCAGAGAAAGTCTTATATCTCATTTATTATAGCCTTTTTACTGGTTTGTCCTAATGGCCACAGCATAGACATATATGGTTTATATGAAGCGACTAAGGCCGATGCGAAGATTCTCTCAGAGACCTTTAAGAATCCATGTGATCCCTTTCATTGGTTCTTTCATGAGAACGATGTGCTAATATTAGACAGAGGATCCAGAGACTGCATCGAAGATGTGGACTCATGTGGATACCGTGCATATATGCCCTCACCTAAAGATGACAATGAATATCAGCTTACTACAGAACAAGCGGACCATTCAAGAAAAGTAACCATGTGCCGTTGGGTGGTCGAAACCATTAATGGCAGATAAAATAAATCAGTTCCGTCACTTTCGGTCTCAGAATTTTAATGTAGCTACAAGTCATATATTTGAATAAATAAGAATAGCTGCAGAACTATTCAATGCGTTTGGGGTACCACTGACTTATCATAGGCTAACACAGGAAATAATAAATAGTATACTTCACCATAGTCCTCGGAATCAACTAGGCCAGTATGTCATTGGGAATAATCTGAATAACAGAAGGGCTGATTTTGAATATATGAATGCAGAAGTTCCTGGGCTGAATGACTTTCCTATTTTAAGGGCCGATGATTTAATTCTCTATGCACTTGGATAGCTACTACGGAAAAAATATAAAAAGTGACGGCTCATATGTGATTGAAGTATGCCTCAAGAATAAATTACGTCTAGACACGTCAATACAAAAACTCTTGTAACTTGCAAGAGTGATTGCATATAGTCGTATATGTGTGTACATAACAAATGTGTACAAACACGAATTAATCTAACCGCCAGTTGCAAAACGTTCAATTATCGTGATTCTAGATAGTGATATTGTGTAACCCGCTCTTAATCGACATTAACGGAGTGTTGATCGACGATGAATGCAACGGGTAGTTAACTAAGTTTAGGCGACGTTCTATAAGGAATAGTCGTGTGATCGAGTTATTAGATTTGCAATTCACGAATTTTTTGCATGTAAATGCAAGATTAACTTTAGTAAGAGCTTTAATTAAATGATTCTGACATACTTAATACACAGCTAAGAAAAAGCAGCGACAGGTAAAAAACCGCCGAAAAACCCGTTTTTTGTATGAAGACCCCATTTAATTTTAACCTTAATTTATTTTTATTATTTGTTAATATAGCGGCAATAGCAAAGGCTCCCACAGACAGGCACGACGCGACGCCCGACACAAAGGCGCCGCTCGTCGCGCGACATGCGGTGCCTTTGTGTCAGGCGTCGCGTCGCGCCAGTGTGTATGAGCCTTCATACACACTGTGAAAGTTTCAACTGTCTACCTATTACGGTTCATGAGATACAGCCCGCTGACAGATATACGGACGAACAGTGGAGGCTCAGTAATAGGATTCCGCTGGCACCCGTTATGTGCGGAACTCAAAAAAAAAGAAACGTAAAATCCGTCAGATAATGTTAAACTAAGGTTGAACTATAACTTCAATAAGAGTTAAAATTACATGTTAGAACTCTGAACTTATTTATATCCCAGTAAAAACCATTTATTGTAAGAAGATGCGATGCACCACACAGCAATTGCACACAGCCGAAATGAAGATGCTGCGCTGGGCGGGCGGTGCAACACATCTGGAGTCTAGACAGACTACGCAATGAGCACGTGAGAGGATCTTACGGAGTGGCCCTTAAAACGGACAAATTAAAAGAAACCAGGCTTAGATGGTACGGCCACACACTGAGAAGAGATGATAGTTTCTCATTAAAAACAGTCTTGAATAACCCTACGAAACGCCTGAGAATAGGAAGACCTCCGCTACATGGTAGTCCAGTATCAAGAGATAAAAGCACAGAACCTAACCCCTTTTGACAACCCAGGACAGATCATCCTGGCGCTGCTGTACAAGAAGACCCGACCCCAGATAGAACTGGAATTAAGGGATGGGAGAAAAAGAAGATGATGCGACGCTCAACACACTGCTCCATTACTAATAAAAATTAAGAGAAATAACGCCACTTAGGCCCTAATGTTCCTATCTATAACATTGTGAAAATTGATCGATAAATCCTTAAGATTGCAACACATTGTTCGTACGATCGCTCTCCATTTAGGACCACACCTTACCCTAGCTGTTATACTCGTATACGGGATTATGACTAGCGTTGAAAATAACATGTAAAATATATGTATCTTTCAAATGCCCCTGTATTTTTCAATAAAATACAGAAACTTTCCTTGCGGATCTTCGGTTGAATCTTTCGCAAGTTTAAGTTTTTTATGTATTTTACGGTTTTTCGTGTTAACGTATTATAATAAAATGGCATTTTGAGGGTAAATTTATAATGATGTTAATTACATTACATTAATGTTCAATTAATATTAATAAGCAAGATATTTTCCCTTTGCTTGCTAAATATGAAAAATACACAGGTTTGAACAAGTATTATACGTGGATGATTCTATTTTTCAAACGAACGTGTAATTATTTTTTTTTCGAAAATTACATGTAAATAAAAAAATAAAAATTGTAAGAAAGATACAAAGTTTCGAAAAAAACGAAATGTAGCTTTCGCAATTTTCAACGTTAATTATGACCCATATTGCTACCGGCTCATAGGTATACAGTAGTGAGCTGAGATTACGAAGCTCAAAGCTGTGAACCGTCGAAGATTCTCTTGGGTGTTACAAATTCATAGATCTATTAAATCTGCAAAGTTCATACAGTCGGACCGTCGAAAGTATGCGTTCCTGACACCCGTCAGTTTCATACAAACGAATACGTATTTCGCGAATTTGATCTTTATTAGTTACTAGAATTGTCGCACTGACAGGTGTCACGGGTCTTACCCTGTAAGTCCGTCAACGAACATACGGCCCCTCCGAAAGTAGTTCGATACTTCAAAATTAACCCTACTCCCGATTAATTAACTTTTTCGGACAGGCAATAACACATCGGGACTGAGGACAGCAGTCTATCAAATCATGTAGTCGTTAATTCTTAGTTCGGGCCCCGAACTAATCTTAGTCGATCCCCTGACACTTGACAGTTTCATAAAAAGGGATACGTGTTTTGCGAATTTGATCTTTATTATTTACTAGAATTTTCGCACTGACAGGTGTCAGGAACGCATTCTCTCGACGCGCGCGACGGTCGGACCGAAGTGACGTAGTTAATTGTTGCACAATAATACAACAGAACAGCGGTGTAATTGCGTAACACATTAACAGTAGGAACGGCTTTCATTTTGACAGTTCAACAACATTCATTGCGTTATTTACGTTGTTGAGCTAACAAATTTTTCGAACATATGAAGCAATGGATTAGCAATATCCTTAAAAATGATTCAGATTCTGATTGATAGTGTCTTACGCAATTAAGGTGCAGGTTTAGGTTTTTAATAAATCTAGATTCGGTTATTAACCTAGGGCATTAGAGGCAAGCTGAATTGAAAAACATTTTGTAAAAATAAAATACCCAAGAACGTTGTGGCACTTGTTGACAGACCTACACTGTCTTCCCATACCTATTAACACTGTAATTTGGAAATAATGTAAAAACCAATTATTTTAAAAGAGTAACCGTGGAGTTTCTTGCCGGCTCTTCTCCATAGGAAACGACCAATTGGAGCTGTGTACCTAGTTTCTGACGTTTAATAAGCGCCCAAGTAGGTATAAGTGTTTTTTTATTATTATTTTGAAACAATTTTCTTTTAATATTATTTTATTACAATGATGAATTGATGACAGTAAAGGCTCCCTCAGACAGGCGCTACACACAGGCACAGCACGTCGCGCGACGAGCGGTGCCTTTGTGTCGCGCTGTTGTGTCGTGTGTCGCGCCTGTTTGTAGGAGCCTTAAGATTCTAGTTTAGTTGTTTGTACCAACGAGAAAAGGAAAAACCCCGTTCATACCTATTAATGGGGGTTTTTCCTTGTCTCGTTGGCGTAATGGCTACTTAGCTAACTAAAAAAACAATCACGTTCGTTCACAAAATCAATACAAATCTCCTTAAAGATAGTAACAGGAGGAAAACCTACACATTACACATACTTACTTGGGCTTTTACGTTATTAAATCGGTCAACTAGTCAAATACAGTACCTAATAAAACCACCCAAGTACTGAGAAATGATAGGCCTACCTACAGGTATGTGGAAAAACCTGCAGGGCCTACAAGAAAGGTACCTACCACCTAAAGGTGAGTTATATACACTAGAACATTTTCTCAAGCATTGTAATGTAACGTTCTTACGAAAGGTACAATACAATCAAAAGCCAAATTTAAAAATGCATTGCTATGTAATGTAACGTTCCTGCGAATGCTCGAGACGATGTTCGAAGAAATGCTCGCCGCGCGGCGTGTGAACATTTACCTGTAACATTCCTTTCTATTTTGCGCATAATCTTCGTTGAAATGTCGGTTCTACAAGCTGTGTCTTTGCTCAAAAATGTTACAAAAATTCGCTCGTTTGTTTGCAGAATCGAGTTGTAACAAAGCGTCAAGCGTCGTGCTCATTATTCGCTTCGGGAAAGGCTGGCAAATTAAGGCGCTCCCTCACCGTGAGCAATTGCCTGTAATGTAACAATCCAATTTAGCGGCTAAGGCTTTGCAAATAGACTGCGCAGGCCGTCAACAGCTAGGTAGTGTAGAATATAATTGTGTAGCGGCATCTACAAACGCCACATGCGAGCTACGCGTCATACTGACGTCACGCAAAATCCTGCATCGCGCAAGCAGAGTTTACCGCGCAACTAACATATATACAACATCCCGACATCAATCGTCGGGCAGTTACCCACCAGACACAACACCCGTCTGGTCGGAGGATCCTCCCTTTTCAATAGAGTATGAGTGAGCTTTACAATTTGTGACCTCTATAATTGAAACCAGCAGGATAGGTTAAAGGCTCCCGCAAACAGGCGCGCCGCGACTGTCTGAGACAGCCTTAATACATATAATTAAATACGTAAAAGTAACACGGCTATGTTACGGGTAAAGGTTACATTACACGCGAAAGCTCCCGATTAGTGTCTCGATGTTTACCTAATCATAATCAGTTATTTGTCAGAATATGGTACATTACATGGTCATTAGTCAATGGTATCATCACATTCTGCCAAGTGTGGCGTGCAAATATTAGGTACGTACATTTATTATAGGACAGAGATTATTAGGTTATTATTAATATTACTGATTGCATAATTATGAATTCAAATTCAAATTTGAGGTATATCGGTTAATAATAATATCATAAACACTTAATTTATTTGGATGTCAAAGTATACAAGATTACAATTAGGATGTCAAAGTATCATTCAAATAGTTGTTTAAATTATAATAACATTTGTTACAAGTAAATACTCTAGTGACTAGTCTATACTCACCTTAAAGGCTCTCGCTGACAGTCGCGACGCGACAGTGCGACGTGACTTTTGTAGAACAATTTCCATGAAGGTATAATCGCAGTTATTCTACTATGGTAGCGTCGCACTGTCTCGTCGCGCCTGATTGCGGGAGCCTTAAGTAAAATTCCCCATTGCATATAACGACGTAATCTGATCGAGTCACTGATGAGTGTGTGAATAGTTAACCAGTATCCTTAACATGTTAATTAAATTATTAGGGCCCTACCGTCAGGTGGGTAAATACGAGGAAAAAGTCTTCAATGATACACACGCATTTTCTACATTTGGACAAAGGAATCTCCAGAAAAATAAGCGCGTAAAGGCAAATAGGCGCGCCGCAACTACGCGACGCGACTATAATAGAACAATTTGTATGAAAACGAATTGGAAATTGTTCTACAAAAGTCACGTCGCGCCTTTCTGCGGGAGCCTTAAAACTAGCAATTAAAAACGAATTGGCGAGCAATTAGCAGTTAGTGCGTGGTGGTGACGAGTTATTACTTACTGGTAAGCACAGTTATGTATCAAGCGTAAGTATCTCAGTGTTCTGCACGCCAAGTGAGGGTCTCTCGCACAGGCAACTGGTGCACAGGCAACTGAAGGAACACGGGTGGGTTTTAGTCAGTAAAAGTCTGACACGCCCTCCCGCTCCGCCCAGAGCGAGAGAAGTTATTTGATGATTTCCCAACAAAAAAATTTAAAAAATGCAGGCATCGCTGAGCGAGGAGTACGAGGACTCTCTTTGATAGCTCTTATCGGTGCGACCAACGATTATCGCCGGCGGCGGCGGTGGTGTGAACAGTCGGCGATCAACTATCAATATATATATATCTACCTACATATCTCTTTTACTTTCATGGGACCCACAATCTATTGTACGTTTCTTGAGAGAGAAAATCGTATATAGCTAGTCGCTTCCTCGTCGGCGGTGCACCGTGGGTCAAGTGCAAATACGCTTAGAAAATAAATGAAGAAGGAACCATGAGTCAATGACCGCAGCGTCACCCCGTGGGCCTAGCACGAACGCGTGGAGTAAATGTAACGTAAATTCGAACGATATTAAAATTGAAAAAAGTTATGAGTTATTTATTACATAAAAAAATATATACTTGGTTATTGGTACTACGTCGGCAAACCATTAAGGGTATGTAGGGGAGGTCATTTGCAACCAAATGACCCCTGATGACTTCCATGCAAATATCAACCATTTTCGAGTAATTTGACATTTTATATTTTTTTGGCGGTACACAACCTTGAAAATGTATAAAAAAAAACGATGCATGATTTTTCGGAATATATTATTATTTGCTTCTACTTCAATACATAATAATACACAATAAACTGACAGTTAACTTTAATAGTTTTTAAATCAGAGCTACAATTTTCATCATTTTGAGTAGGATATTTGAATAAACCAGTCGATTTCTGCAAAAAAACACGGTAGACTTTATCGGCAGAACACTCCATTATCATGTACAACTTCTCAGTATATCCAATAAAATAATAGATAAAATACCAGATATCTTTAAAAAAATATAAAATGTCAAATTACTCAAAAATGGTTGACATTTGCATGCAGGTCATAGGGGTCATTAGGTTGCAAATGACCTCCCCTGCATCCCATACCCGTCGACTTGAGAACCTCCTCCTTATTCCTTCGATTAAAATACTCGTTTCATACATAGTATTTACTTAATTTTAAGACTTTATTCATATCTATGGGTGATAATTACGTGTTAAGGGTCCTTCAAACAGGCGAGACACGCGACGCGACACAAATGGCACCGCCTGTCGCGCGACGAGCGGTGCCTTTGTGTCGCGTCGCGTATCGCGACTGTTTGATGGAGCCTTTAGTCGCAAAAATTAAAACCAAAATGGTCTGAGGGCCCAGACAAATGGCATTCGCTTCGGAACGATTTTATTTCTACAATCGCTATCGCTTTCGCTAATGTTTCCATCATACGAATCCAAAACTAGCGATAACGCTTGTAAAGAAGTGCCACTTGGCAACGCATATCTATGGAAGTAATTGTTCGACGCTGTCGATTCGTTTCATAAAATCCAACGATGATAACATTGTCTAGCTAATTTCTATTCGTTGACCTATGAACACGTGACATTTCGATAGCTTATGTCAACCCAATATTTTTTTTGGCTTTTCTACTAGCGTCATCGCTAATCAAATTTTACTTTGTCCAGGCCCTCTGTTGTATTTTCGATAAAAAAATATTTCGAATTACGTTACGTTTACGACGCGGGTTCGTATTAGGGCATCAGTTGCCATGATTCTGTGACCTGTTATTAACGCTAAATCCCTTTTTTTTTGGTGGGAAATCATCAAATGACTTCTCCCGCTCTCGGCGGAGCGGAAGGGCATGTCAGACTCTTACTGACTAAAACCCACCCGTGTTCCTTCAGTTTCCTGGGCGCCAGGGCCACGGTAACTCTTTCGAACAATCCGCGACCCCGGCAGGCAAAGGCCCTATCGGACCCCGTTAATGATGCTGACGTCTCTTAGAGGTGCGCGTGGAACACAACGCGCCGTCGACCTGGGCCTTGTCCTTACCGGACGGCGAGCTGCCCATTGTTAACCCTAAAGCCCTACCATATGAATTTACGTCACAATAAAGTAACGGTTTTCCCCATTTCTGTTTGTCACGATTTTTTGAATGAATGGCGCTGTTATAATTTACTTCAGGTTTGGCGATTGTGATACTGTAACGGAGATGATTATTTTTCTTCAATGTTTGTGAGCCCTTGGGATTCTTCCGACTGAACTTTGCGAGTTTTTAGTTTTAGAGTAGAAATATTGTGCAATAGGCATGTGGCATGAACTTTGTGTATTAAAATATGATCTTTTTTTTATTTATTTGATATTGGTTTGCTCTTGACCCTAATCTAAGTCAGAGGTGACGGAGACAATGATTGAGTGAGCTTACCCAGAAGAAGCCTGTTCACCCTCACTTTGAAGAGATTTGGGTTGTATGCGTTCGGAAACACAGACGCAGCTAGACAGTCCCACTCTTTTGCTGTGCGCATTATAAAAGACATTTGGAAACCCTTAGTGCGAATTTGTGGAATAGCAACTAGTCAGGGATGGTAACTTGCAGTGCGTCTAGATGTCCGATGGTAGAAGGGGGGCGGTGGAATGAGGTCGTGGAGTTCCTTATTCATCAAGTATTTACTTTTGGCACACCCTGGACAATCAGTCAGTCACCCATTACCACCTCACAGTCTGGATAATATTTTACTAGTGCATTAGCTATAGGTACTCATAGCTTGTGCGGATATGAGACAACAATACTTAGAGAAAACCTAAATACTTCATTTTATACTCTTCAAAGATTAAATAAAGATTACACCAATTTGATGGACCACAAGCCCTTTTAATCTAACATGAAGTGACCCAGCCAAAAATTCCCTTTATTCAAAAATTGGTTCAAATAAGGGGGTAATATCACCATGTGTCACCCACGACAGCGTCATAAACTGACGTTTATGGAATTGATCTAAATGCAATGTGCTTCCCCTTGACACCAACAAAATATTACTATTCTACATACAATGACGTATTTTCTGCGGTTCAAAGGTGCATTTCGGTATTTTCCTGATGCAAGGGTAACGCGGTCAGGTGTGATGATGAGAAAATCGTAGGAGGAAAAAATAGGAATCTGAGATCACAGTAAAGAGAACAAGACAGAGCCAAGCAAAAGCGTGGCTTGAAAGAAAAGAGGCTCAGCAGTTGTAGATAACTAATACTTTAAGGTAATGATGATAATAATGATTATCAGTATCAGCCTGGACACATCACCAAGGCGCGGCGCACCGTACACGACGCCATGGCGCAGTATGACGTTGTGGCGTTTCACGGTGTCGGCGCCGCGCCGGGGTGATGTGTCCAGGCCCTATGACAAAGTGGAGAGAGAACCAAGGCTTCTGATCAAAATAACAATTTTATCTTTGATGGCGGCACGGACCGTGCGCAAGTTTCGATTTCTTCCATTTTGTTGGGTTGAATCGCGCGAATATATTGCAAGGTGCTTGTGAGCTTATCTAGATGCTGAAAGGTTCGAAGTCTTTCACGAAAATTGCAAACAATGGATAGTTTTCTGTACTGTTGTACTAAAGAACGAACTTGCTATCGCAAAACTCCGTCGAAAATGGCGACGTGGGTGTCGGTCAGAAAAAAATAAAATTATTTTTTCCGGAAATGGTAGTGAAACTCTCAATTGATTAGTAAAGCATTGGGATTGGTTGTGTTGTGTGTGTAAAATCATAGCATTTTTTTCCATACAGAAACTTTGATACACACATTCATCTGTTCCCGAAACACAAAAATCAGAACCGTAAATCGAAATACTGAAAGCTAATCGCTCTGAGAAGGCTTCAAATGCGTCAACATGATTAGATTTAAAAAATACTTAGGAAACGGAAAACAAAATGCCATGATATTCAATGTGAAATCACCACATGTTGACACTCTTAGACGTCATTTTAATTTACCGTGGCCTCCAAAAATCTATCAAAGGTCCAAACAACCAAATTTAACCATATTTGCTCACGTAAAATCTGTTTCAAACAGCTGATTAAACAGAATAATTTGAAACGTTACTGTCATTTGCAAGTACCTACCTTTCATTTGTATTCTGCTGATGGTCCGACTCAATGATGGGAAAATAATTTATTGTGTCACGATTTACAATCAGATTATAAGTACATTCTCATAACAATTTAAGTGATTGTTAATATTTATTATATTTTGTCGCTCAAATATTTAAATTTTTGGCCAACGCACTCACAGTAACACTCATTATCTCAAGAACTTATCAATCCCTTGCTCTATTGTTTGGCAAATCTGTATTTACGACAACTATTCTGCCTTCTATAGCCAATCTATTCTGTAAAATTCTCACCGTGAAAACATAGGTGAGCTGTCATGATAAAGTGACCTGTCATAGGTGAAGTAAACTGTCATCCCGCCTGATGCAAGGGACTAACGTTACTGACAGCTCACTTCACCTGAGTTATCACGGTGACATTTTTACAGAATAGATCTGGTGACACACATTTTCATTACCAGCATGCTTGCTACTGAGGATGTCTACACACCAAAACCACCAGCCACCGGCCCAACACAGCCCTAGCCACTGGGCTCATTTTTAGACAAAACTTGTCCGACTTGTAAGGTTCTGAACCCGGCAGCGGCATTGCTTATGTGGAATCCTAGCTAGCAATATGCATGATAATTTCAAGCATGCTAAAAAATTAACAGTTGTATGAGTTTCAAGCATTTTTTGCATAGTTTGAGCGAGAGTTTGTAGTTTGAGACTATTTATTCGGGTGAATAAGCATGCTAGCTAAGCATAGGTATTGCTAGGAAATGTGAACAGCTTAAAAGAGCATGCTAATTTTAAGCATGTTAATGAATATGCAAATTGTAGTATTTTTAACTAGTCAAATTCATCAAGAAAGTACTTAATACGTAACAAAAGTTTTTTTCAAAGGTTCTTTTTGTTGAGTCAGGTCACGACATAGATGCTTGTACTTCCAGCAAAGAATGTGTCACTCTTTTCCCACCCATGGATGTCGTTGGAGACGACAATGGCATAGGTAAGTATATGATTATTTTGTCTAGACTAAAGACGAGACTATTGCCATCTAGAGAAGGCTTATAAACAAACCGTCTGCTAATTTGTTACAACGTAAATAACGCAATGAATGTTGTTGAACTGTCAAAATGAAACCCATTCCTACGGTTAGTGTGTTACGTAATTATGCTGCTGGATTAGGACATGGGGTACTTTTATCCCGATTTCCCACGGGGTCGAGAATTATGCGGTTGAAACCGCGGGGCGCAATTTATAGCTAATATTCCTATACGAAAGTAACACGTATGATACCCTCATACCAAATAAAAAATCAAGATTGCGCTGCGAACAATAAAGTGAAACATGCAAAACTACACCTTGCTCTGTGTATACACGCTCACACGCACACATATACAAGCCAATTTACAACCAAACTACACCTCACTAAGTGCACACATGTTCACGAAACCGGCCTCACCTCACTGTTGACACCGCTATGTCTTGATTTTTTATTTGGTCTGACATAATACCTCGTTGATTTCCACACATTTCCTAAAATGAGTATTATTTGTCTATGGATCAGATAGGTATACTTGGTCAGTGTAGATATCTTTCAAGATCGTCTAAAACGATAAATGATTTTATTTCTGTTAGTAGGTTTGTACAAACACTTCTACACGTCAATCATATTTTAAAATGTATAGATGAGGTCGGCGTTTCCTATCTGACTACTCTGAGAAGACAGGCCGAAACAAACTCAGATGTCACAGTCTCTTTTAAAGTCCAGACATAATCTTGGACAGATCATGTGAAGACCATTTAGATTTTTGTCTGAAATGGTCTTTTGAGGAAAAACCACACAGAATGAACATCCTGTATATTATCATAGAGCAACTTTCACGTTTCACTCAGCAATAGACGCTCCCGTTAACTATGTTTTCATTTTTTAGTTTTTCTGTAGCACTCATTTGTTTTTATTGATAGAAACCAGACATGATTTATTTTGTGCAATTTATTTTTATTTTAAAACACCTGACTTGAGCTGCACGATTACTGACAAATGCATGCAGTAACTGGACAGGTCTACTCAATCTGTGTGGTTTTTCCTTCTGTCCAGTCAGTGCAAGCATTTGTTTGTATAACAACTCAACTGACAGAAAAAAAGATTCACAATAACCATCAAATGAGTATATTTTTTGGCAATAAAAGCAACTGGAATCATTGCGTCTCGCCGAAAATGTGGACACCTTTCTAAATATTTGTAAGCTACGACATTACACAGGAATATTACTCCTATTACAGTAAGACCGTAGGCACTATTATACTATCAGAAAGTCGGTTTAAATGTGAGGAAAAGTAATTTTTAAACAATAACGGATTTCAATAATATTTTTAATAAGCCCAAATTAATTTGAGGTCATATAACCACAAGAACGCTATAGGTACCTACATACCTATTTGAGTTTGAGGTTAAGCGGCAAATAATATGTAGGTACATTAGCTAATAATAAACTACTGATTCCTTAGAGCATTAAATGCTCTAAGACTGATTCATACCCTCAACCGACGACCGATCAATGCTTATTTACTACTTAATATTTACTTGAAAAGATAAATCACTCACTTTTGTGTATACTTCTCGTACTAACGTAAATTAATGTCACCAACAACAGATACGAAAATGTCAAAAACCGCGCCATTTCTCTTTCAATAAAAAAAAAACACTTCAAAAATAGAACGCCACTGGCAACCAAATTAATCAAACACTCGAATTTGACATTTTAAAAACAGAATGCTTTTTTTTTAAGACGCAATGATCACGGCGCAACTGTCTTTACAACACTGTTCAGGAATTACTTTTAGTAATGATTTAAAAAGTGCAATTCGGACAAGACATTGGCTGGCGTGGAGTGTATACTGTGCTAATTTTTTTCTGCCTTGAACTGAACCTTGACAGTGCGTGTAGAAAATGCATTCCTGTTCATATTAGACCCTTTACGACAATAGATTTAAATTATATTGGGTAATTTAAAACGTGTTAGTAATTTGTGTCAGTAAAATAATTGTGCAATTTGTACTTAGGTGTTATTATAAAACCGGTGAGGTGAATTATGGTAAATGATATCACGTGTTCGTTTTGCTGTTTCTCTTTTTTATTATGTGGCAAATTTGCCAGTTTGATTAGGATCGACACACATAATGACTTCACTGTTTATGAATATTCTTATATTATGTTTAAATGGCCATAAAAAGAGTAGGTAAGTAATTGAACTAGGCACATAATATTGACCTATTCTATTTCCTAATATTATTTTATATGTTTTATTGAATATTCTGCTTGTTTATAAATATATTAATTTTGTTATATTATTTTAATTTTGTTTATAGTAATGTATATTTTATTTTATGTAATGTAATTGATTAATAATTTTTAATTTAGTTTAATTATATGATCCAAAGTTGATTGACATAAATAAATAATAATAATAATAATATAAATGCTTTGAAGTGACAAATGAGTAAGTATAATAATACAGTCAGATCAATTTGTCATTTTCATAGAATATTTACTTCTTTATATGTAACATGTCCTCAATAATTCCCTCAAGGGTAAGGTTCTCAAGGTTCATGTAAAGTCGTCCTTCAGAATTACAGTCAAATTAAGATGTTACTTACATACATTTTACTACCCGTAAACGTAATGGAACATAAATGTACTCACACGGGCTATTTAGAGCAATTTATTGCCTGGTAACATACCTACCTACACCGAGAATTTGAGAGCAATTGAGTATTGAATCTCGGTCAATAAAAAAACGGCGAATTTTGAGCAACAGCTAACCCTTTGTCCACTGACCTGTTGTTGTATGTCAATGCATATGACCGTGTTGGCAGTTATTAAATTGCCAACGACATTGCATTTTTCGAAATTCGTCTTAAATTAATGATATATATATATTGTGGGTTAAGTATAATGTATAATTGTATTGTGCTTATTATAATCGTATTATTCTGCTTTTTTAACAGTAAGTACATATGTTTCTGTTTTATTTTCACGTACTTAAGAGGACTTTATGTCTGGTGAGGCTGGAGAACGAATATATCATATTATTTAACAACTGGATATAATAAGTAGGTGTCTTCTCTTAAGTCCCCCAGACAAAGTCACTTCTAGCGATCATTGAGGCTTGGAAGCCACTGAAATGTTAATCAATTTATGTCAATCTTCTTGACACTACACTACGACTACAATTGATACTTAATATTTTATTGGATTCTGTTTATGAAAGTTTTTAGCTTTTTGAAAGTATTTATGATAGTTAATGAATTAAAGAATTTTGTCAGCGCGATCATTGAGAAAATGTGTACCTACCAACCTACATAAGATTGATGATTTAAAACCTTTGGAAAAATAAACGCTTACTTATTACTATAACCCAAGTACCTACTAGTAGTAGTAGTAGTACAGTACAACAATTTTCTTAATGTCCCTCGGGAATCATCGCATTTTCGAATACAAACGAATGCTATTCCATGTCCATCAATTGTTAGACTTATCGTGTATAATAATTGAATTCAGCTAACAATTTCATTCCAACTTTTCGGCTAACAATACATTCTACAAGTCCGTATGTATTGTCCATAAAAATAAATAACAAACTGCAGACGCATTAATAAAAAAATAATACAAAATTAATGCCTATATTTATAAAAAAAAAAAACAATTTTTAATAAGAAAATGCTATTATTGTATAAACGATTAAAACAAAGAAAAAACTAGGTCACCGAAAATTGTGTAAAATAAATCTAAGTAGTTCACATAAAAAAAGGTTTAGTCAATACTCTAATTCGTCTCCACGGCCTTCGCTGTCCGGCTGTCTTATCGATATTGTAAATAATTCACACACACACAAGTATCAATTTGAGTGCGATGTGATTGTATTTATTTTACTTTTATAAACTATGCCCACTGACTTTGTAAGGGATAGGAGCCCTGCGTTGCTTCCCATGAGACAATTTAGATAGCTGTTACCTATCACAAGTTAAAAAAGTCTTTCTCCAAATCTTAACAGTCCAGAATTGTTTTATTTTTACCCGACTGTGGCAAAGGCAAAAGGAAGAGTGGCCATGTGGCCATGTGGGTGCCAGGAGCACCTATAAAATTATAACGGCATGCGACCACGGCTTCACGATGACTATTTTTGTACCTATGTCTTGATTTCTGTCTGAAATATTTTCTTAATTCGTACTTTTTAGATCACTTTTATTGTTCCGTAGTCGGGTTACAGCTTTTCTGTATGTTTTTGTTGTTAAACAAGCAGGTATGTGGTCTCTGCCGGCTTTGGAATGCAATACCAGAGGCGTTGTTGGTGCATCCCAGGTCCGAAACCATGTTTCATGATCCTCAATTATTCTACCAGCAAAGCTAGATGGAACAAAGATCTATGCAGGGTGCCTGGTAACAGCTAGATGAGAGTTGCCTAGGGCCGACACGAATGGCGTGAGGTTGGACAGGCCCATGTCCAGCTGTGGACTGGTCATGATGATCTTCTTCTTAACGTGTCGATGGCAATATATGTAGAGTCTGTCCAGAATTTAGCTACGGCCTGGCACATTCATTAGCATCCATCAATTCCTGCAACATGCAAGCAAAATGATACACTAAACACGATATTAAATACTCCATTGTTTGTGGGTAGCACCACATTTACACTCCAGGGCCCCAATTCTGCCCGGGTCGACGGCACGACGTGTGCCACACGCACCTCAAAAGAGATGTCAGCATAATTGATGGGGCTGATAGGGCCGATGCCTGCCGGGGTCGCGGATTGTTCGAAAGAGTTACCGTGGCCCTGGCGCACAGGCAACTGAAGGAACACGGGTGGGTTTTAGTCACTAAGAGTCTGACGCGCCCTCCCGCTCCGCCCAGAGCGGGAATGTTCACTTGATGATTTCCCACCCAAAAAAAAAGGGCCCTAATTCTGCATGGTAACTAGTATTCCGCGCGTAACTTACTACGTCAATATCGTGTCTTATAGAAACGGTTTCGCTTATTGTATCATAGAGAATACGTTATTAGCAGATGTCGTGGTTAGATGAGGAATTGACGTGGCTTCGAAGTAAGGAATCGTTAAGTGGTCATAGTGAATTAGGGCCCAGGCCGGAGTCAACTGTGAACCTTCACCTGACCAGGTTTTCCTTGCTTTGGCCTACCTGGGTCCGGAGTGTATTTAAGACTTCCAGGTAAGCCAAGGCAACTCATGTCCTGGTGGAAGATTTTCAACAGGTGGAACGAATTGTTTGGGCAGGGAAGCACTATCTCACCACAGTTTTAGCCTTTGGATGGTTACAATGATGACACCGGCATTGTGGCTAGTGATGTGAAGTGCTACTAACATAGTTTTAAGCAATATTTATTAACACGAGTTTTAGTTTTATTATGTATAAGTTGTTTGTAATTTGTGTATTTTATCTATGGGCCTCCGCTGCCTGACAATAAAGGAATTATTATTATCCTTTATTTAATTTTACATGTACATACAAATTATATTTTTAAATATTAGAATTCGGATATCTATGATTAGAATATAAAAAATATAAAAAAATTGTAGCACACCAGTATCGGGAACAGGGTCTAAGCTACCGTCGGTCAGGGCTCCAGAGAGACGAACCTCCTAACAATGCGGGCCGTGTCTAGAAGTACCGCTTTCTGAATCAAGCCCTTGATCCAGCTGCCCAACGAGAGCCTCCTCAGGTGTTGGTCGAGGCTTTTGGCTATTAAGCCATTGGCTGTCACGACTATCGGCACAATGATCGCTGTGACCACATCCCACATGTCGACAACCTCGCGAGCCAAGTCAAGATACTTGATTTGTTTATCTTTCTCGGGTTTCACGAGGTTCCCACCATGCGGGATCGTTATGTCAATAAACATTGCGCTCCACTCTAATCGATCCACCACCACTATATCAAGCTTATTGGCAACAATAATCCTGTCAGCGATGATGGATCGATCCCAGTACAATGTGATATTTCCATTTTCGAGAACTGGGTCGGGCGCATACCTGTAGTACGGCACTTCCGATTCTTCAAGGCTTTATTTCAGAGCAAGTTGCTGATGGATAATCCTGGCCACAAGGTTGTGTCCTTGCAAGTACTCTTCGTTAGCTAGACGAGAACATCCGGAAATAATGTGTCTGATTGATTCTCCCGGACGGTGGCATGCCCGACAGATGTTAACCGTGCTGTCTTTCACAATCAATCTCCGGTAATTGTTTGTCATCATAACTTCGTCTATAATAGCACAGACAAAACCTTCGGCTTTTCCAAAGAGGTCACCGAAACGCAGCCAGGCTGCAGGCGCTAGTTGATTTATACCAGGTCCATGTAGGGCCCTGAAAAAGCGTCATATTATTATTATTATTTCATTACACCGGTACCGTCAAACGGGGTAAATAGGGATGCAGGGGTGAATCGAAACGAAATTTTAAAAGAGATTTTAACGTTGAAATAATATAGTTTGTTGCCAACAAGGGCACTTAATCGTCAATAATAAATACAGTAAACACATTGAAGTCTTTTTTGGCAACAAACTATATTATTTCAATATTAAAATCCCTTTTAAAGTTTCGTCTCGATTCACCCCTGCATCCCTATTCACCCCGTTTGACGGTACCCATATCCTTCAAACCTGAACATACCAACCCAGGCTACGGTGGATGGTTGCAGAATTTTTCTTATTTCCCTTGAGTTGATATGACGTGATTTTTATTATCATCCAGTCGATTGTTCGAACGACTTTTTTGCAGTTTCTATACAAATATATGGAAAGGATCTGGCAATAACTGGTTCAATTGTCCTTTCACGTAATTTGTTTCGCGGAAATGTCTCGCACCATTGTTATCCTGCTACCAGAGGTAGGTACCTAAATAGGAGTTGGAAAAAGACTAGCCAAATTGAGGAGCGTTTTTACAAAACGATACATCGTAAAATAATTTATTTTTCAATAATATAATTTATTAAATAATTAGGGTTTAGATATAGTACGTTAAACGAAATTGCCGTTAAATAAAAAAAATATATAAAATTCGATGTATCGCTTTGTGAAAACGCTCCTCAATTATGATTGTCCAATAACGGTAGGTATGTGCCATAAAAATACTGAGTAGGTTCGATTCCCGGTTCAGGCATGAGACTTAAGAACTTTTTGAAGGTATGCAGTACTTACGTACATAGATGTACGTAACAGATCTCTACATAGTATAAAACAAAGACGCTTTTCATGTCTGTACGCTTAGATATTTAAAACTCCGCAACAAATTTTAATGCAGTTTGCATCAATAGACAGAGTGATTCAAGAGGGAGGTTTATATGTATAATAGATGCATATTATAGTGGAGAAAAGCCGAGAATTTCAAGGATTTGTAATGTGATGTCGTAAAAAACATATTTTTGTGCGCTTACATTGAAAACGCTGGCTAAACCTTACGAGATAGATCAAAATAATGAACTACGGAATTGTATATCTTATAAAAATATACAAAAATATCCGTGACGGTATATAACCATCTCCTAAGGATAACCCACATTAATCATTTTTTATCTTTTACATATTACAAAATAATAATGGGTTATTTACGAAGCTATATTAAACAATACAGGATTATTCCTTATCCAATTAAATACGTTAGACAAGTTGTGCATTTAATGTAGATCAAAATTGTCATTTAGAGCATATCATTAAAATGAATATCTTAGAAGATATCACAGATTTAAAAGTATAAACATCTAACAATGGGGTAGATATAGACCACTTTAGGTATCATTGGGTAGTCATATTTAAGGTCCAGACAGCACAGCAGCAGCAGGTAAAAACAGCTGTAAACATTGTATCTAAAGATATCCTGTAGTATAAATAATTGAAAACTGTTTTAAATCTTCATGAAGCACAGTTTGGGCTCCAGCCTGGACTATCAACTGAAACTGCTATCTTGAGTCTCAAGCATACTGTTCAATATTATACCGATCGTAAGACGCCGGTGTACGCCTGTTTCCTTGACCTCTCAAAGGCCTTCGATCTCGTCTCCTATGATGTGCTTTGGGACAAGTTGAGGAACAGGGGTACCCCTGCTGAAATACTGAAAATCTTCCAGTTCTGGTATGCCAATCAAAAGAATCAGGTTAAGTGGTCTAACTCTCTCTCTCCAGCATACGGATTGGAATGCGGTGTGAGACAAGGGGGTTTCACATCCCCCAGGCTCTTCAATCTGTATGTTGATGGCCTCATCACCGAGCTCAGCAGTATGACGGTTGGATGTCGAATAAACGGAGTGAGCGTTAATAACATCAGCTACGCAGACGACATGGTGCTGCTGGGCCCGACTGCTGGGGCAATCAGGGAATTGCTCAAAGTTTGTGAAACTTATGCTGCCTCACATGGACTTATTTATAATGTCACCAAGAGTGAATATATGCTCTTTAAGGCCGCTGGTAGATGTCCAGACTCTGTACCAGAAATTATAAAGCTGAATGGGCTCCATTTAAACAGAGTCTCCAATTTCAAGTACCTTGGACATTTCATCACCGACGACCTTAAGGATGATATAGATATTGAGAGGGAGCGTAGGGCACTGGCGGTCAGAGGTAACATGCTGGCCCGTAGATTTGCTCGGTGCTCTGACCTAGTAAAAATTACTCTTTTTAAGGCCTACTGTCAGAGCTTTTACACGAGCAGTCTATGGGTCAGCTACACTCAGAGATCGCTGGATGTCCTGCGCGTTCAATATAATAATGCTTTCAGGATATTGCTGCGACTGCCCCGTTTCTGTAGCGCTTCAGAAATGTTTGCTGAGACCCACACAGATGGCTTTCATGCCATAATACGCAAAAAAACAGCTTCGCTGCTGTGCAGAGCGCGGGGTAGTCGCAACTATATCCTGAGAGCTGTGGCGGAGAGCTATACTCCCAATATCAAGCATTTTATGCGGAGGTTGATTAGGTAGGGAACATACATATGTCTTTCTGCCTGGTCGTCCTTTGTTATAATAATATTCTTTTTTAGATCAATGTTACTAACACTAGAATATAAGCTGTGTGTATTACTAACAAAATATGGATCACTGCTATCTGAATTAAATGAATTTTAATTTAATTTAATTTATTAATCTAATCATAATAATAATATTATTAATCACTTCAAACTGACACCACATTAGTATCTATATTGCACCGGTGCGAAACCGGGACGGGTCGCTAGTCAATAATAATATTGAATGGGTCCTTTGTAAAAGTTGCTTACTACAATATTTAGGGAACTTTCCCTCCATGGCTTTTAAGAAATTTTTGCCCCGTACATTGGACATTTTGATGAAATAATATAATTTTTCATGTACTTGAATCCCAATTACGCGCGTGGCCCGCAAAAGTAACTGGTTTTTCAGATCAGGATAATAGCTTTTATTTTCATATTTGTAACGTGTATTGCCATCTAACGGATTATTGGAGAACTATTTGAGGACTAAGGTGACCGGTTCGTCTGTTATAAAATTTACTTCGAACAGTTGTTCACCACTGTTTTTGTTTCTAGTATCGCCATCTAGTATTAATATGAAGTACTATTTAAGGTTTTTATTTAATCCGGACTGTTGTTTATTTTGTTGTTTTGTACCTATCTTCTAAAATACTTAGGTATGCACTATAACTTACATTTATGAATTTTTCTGTTTTCACTTCGGGATAGATTTATATAAGTACCTATTGGTCTAATTCATTGAAGTACTTAATGTACTTAAATAATTGCAAACCAATAGGTATCTAATAACATTATTAAGTACCTACCTATCTATCTACTGCATGATTATTACTTTAAAAGAAAATTGCTACCAAAGTCTGAACTTAAAATTAAGTATTATAATTGATTTGTTAAGTCGCAGTGTGACTGTGCTGCTATCTATAGTTAGTTTGCGACGCTTTAGTCTTTAGCTTAGTTCGCAGAATGTATCCTAGAGGTCACTATCGTGGTAATCGTACTGGATAATATACAAATACACTGTAGGTTCAGGGATCCTATTTAGAAGGCTCATCATATAAGATAAAACAGTTTTTTTTTTTAAGCAGCCTTTCTTTAAATTCAACAGGATGGAAGTCAATCTCTTCTTAAAATTCCATAAAAAATTTGCGACATTCAGTTTACCACACGCTAGTATTTTTAGTACTTATTTAGATAATGGACGACCCGCCCGGCTTCGCCCGGGTAGCAAAGCATAATATAATATAGCCTATGTCACCCGGAAATAGTGTAACTTCCCAACAGTGAAAGAATTTTTGAAATCGGTTCAGTAGTTTCGGAGCCTATTCAATACAAACAAACAATCATATCTTTTCTCTTTATAATTTTATAGCGACCCGCCCTGGCTTCGCCCGGGTAGCAAAGCATAATATAATATAGCCTGTCACCCGGAGATAGTGTAGCTTCCCAACAGTGACAGAATTTTTGAAATCGGTTCAGTAGTTTCGGAGCCTATTCAATACAAACAAACGATCACATCTTTTCTCTTTATAATATTATAGCAGACCCGACCACGCGTTGCTGTGTATATATTTTAATTAAAGAGTTTTAAACAATGAAGCTCTAATAATTAAAAAGCACTAATAATTTTTATTTTAAAACAAAAAGACACTCTACTAAAAACCTATACGAAATCAGTAATATACTCTCAGTTAGAAAGCTGTATATAACTCAAACGGTTCTAAAAAAACATAAAACCCTCCCTTATCATATGAATAAGAAACACAAAAGGAGAAAAGATATCATTGCAGTAGTTCCCCCATGTAAAACCAAATTTAGTAGCAGACAATTTCACCATCTCTCAGCTCAAATATACAACAGGATTAATAAAAACATATATATACACAATAAAAACAATCACGACTGTAAAAAAGTTATAACAAACTGGATAAACTCTCTTAGTTATGAGGATACGGAAGCTCTTCTGGTTTATCATGAATAACATAATCACACACCATAAACGATACAAACCTTACTGTTCTCCATATAGTACACTACTCTACACCTCGCCACACCAACACTACACCACACCACGCTACACCACATCACGCCACACCACACCACACTACACCACACCACACTACAGCACACCACACTACACCACACCACACCACACTACACCACATCACACTACACCATACCACACTACACCACACCACACTACATCACACTACACCACACCACACCACACCACACCACACTACACTACACCACACCACACCACACTACAACACACCACTCTACACCACACCACACCGCACTACACACCACACCACACATCACATCTAACCGCACTGCATTGAATACACACGCCACGCCTAACTAAAGCATACCACGATTCACGTGATACATACTCAAGATGTTAGAATAAGAAATAACAAATTGCCGTAATCTATACTAATAATAAAGCTGAAGAGTTTGTTTGTTTGTTTGCTTGAACGCGCTAATCTCAGGAACTGCTGGTCCGATTTGAAAAAATCTTTCAGTGTTAGATAGCTCATTTATCGAGGAAGGCTATAGGCTATATATCATCACGCTAAGACCAATAGGGACGGAGCATCAATGAGCAATGTTTCAAAATCGTAGGTTATTTTTTTCCTTTTGAGAGCTTCCGCTGCGTGCGCTGCGTAAACGGTTAAAGTTTCACAAAAATCATGTATTACAGAATTGTTCCCCTTTAAAAGTCCTAAAAAAAAGTCTGCGACAGCTTATGTCTATCTTTTAAGGTTGGCTCACTATGAACTTTTTTATTCTAACCAAATTTGTTCTAAAATAATGCATTATTTGCGAAGGTGTTTTTATAAACTTGATATTAATCCTTATCCAAATAAATACGTTATTCATCACAAGTATTTAATTTAAAACAAAATTGCCCTTTACATCATTTGAGTTCAATGAATATCTTAGGAGATATCGCAGTATTAAAATAACATCGCAGCAAAATAATGGTGCAAGGCCGGCGGCGGGTGGTCATGACGGGGAAGGGCGGTGGCCCCAGTTACCTCTGCGAGATACCAAAAATGACGTTCAGTACCCCAGTAAAAATTGAATCGGTAACCCAGTAAAATTTCTAAAACCTTAAAAAAAAATTGTTCTAGAATTTGTATTGGGTAACCCGGTAAATTTTCTTGGATTTGCACATAATAGGTCTTTACCTATGAAATTGCCGTTTTGTATGAAAAAATTTAAACGAATTTTTTTCATGAATTTTTTATTTGTATTAATCGAAGTAATCACCCATGCAATCAATGCATCTTTGCCATCGCAGTGGCAGTTTATTGATGCCCTTCTTAAAGAAATCAGCTGGACGGGAGGCAACAAATTCTTCAAAGGCATTTTGTACTGCCTCTCGGGTATTAAATTTTTTTCCCGCCAAGAAGTTATCCAAATTCTGGAAAAAGTAGTAGTCTGTAGGCGCAAGGTCTGGTGAGTAGGGCGGATGACGGAGAGCTTCCAACCCCAGTTCTTGCAACTTGGAGACCGTCTGCTGTGCAGTATGAGGTCGCGCGTTGTCGTGCAGGAGCAGCGGAGACGAGCGATTGACCAATGCTGGTTGGAGATGCGCCAGCTTCTCCATCATTGTGTTCAGTTCTTCACAGTACACATCTGCAGTAATGCTCACCCCGTTTGGTAAGAAGCTGTGATGAATCACACCGGCGCTAGACCACCAAACAGTGACCATCACTTTTCTAGGGGTAAGTTTTCGTTTAGGGCATTGTTTAGGTGCTGAACCAGGATCCAACCAACTTGCTGAGCGCTTACGGTTATCAAACAGAATCCATTTTTCATCGCAGGTAACAATGCGGTTCAAAATTCCTTCATTTGTGTGTCTGTTGAGCAGTGCAAGGCACGTCTCGACGCGTACTTCGCGCTGGCGATCATTGAGTTCGTGGGGCACCCATTTGTCAAGCTTTTTTACCTTGCCAATTTGACGAAAATGGACCAATATTGTTTTGACGCTAACGTCGAAAGCTGCTGCTAATTCAGCCGTAGATTGTGTATCATCAGCTTCCACAATCGCCTTTAATTCGTCATTGTCGACCAAAGCCTTCGGACGACCGCGAGGTTCATTTTTCAGGTCGAAATTTCCAGAACGGAAGCGAGCAAACCAATAACAGGTGGTGCGTTGGTTTGTAGAGTTAGCTCCGTAAACGTCGTTGATGTTGCGTGCCGCTTGTGCCGCGTTGCTGCCACGACGGTACTCATATTCCATAATTACTCGAATTTTTAACGTATCCATGATGACGAAAAAGATTGAAATGCGATGAAAATGTAACACTAATCAATAAAGAAATGACTACTTTTAGAAAAAAAAATCCATGTTTTTAAAATAAAATTAATTTGAAATTAGAATTCATAGCCAAACAAAAATTATTTTGATTTGAAATGGCCAGTACTGCAGAACGGCAATTTCATAGGTAAAGACCTAATATTATGGTCCCGCGTTACTGCAGAGCCCCAGTAAAAATTCATAAACTCCCCAGAAATATTTTAAGAAATTATTTCTCCGTGTACTGATAAAAGCGTGATGTAGGTACCTAAAACAGCTCCTTAACGTCCCTCTACGTAAACGAAGTCGCGGGTTAAAGTTAGCGTTAGCCCACTATTCCACGCGAAGTCGCGGGCAGAAGCTACTTATAAAGTTAGACATTTAGAATAAAAAAAACGTGTTCAATAAAAATAAAAAAGATTTTATATATGCATTTATTATCTGTCCGTCTGTCGTTACCTGTTTCTGTTTCCTGTGTCCTGTTTCTCTGTGCTTTACCTATTCACGCTTTAACGGCTGAATGGAATTGGATAATAGGATAATTTATCTCGGTAGCACGTTCCCGTGGGATAATTTATCCCGGTAGCACGTTCCCGTGGGATAATTTATCCCGGTAGCACGTTCCCGTGGGATAATTTATCCTGGTAGCACGTTCCCGTGGGACAATTTATCCCGGTAGCACGTTCCCGTGGGATAATTTACCCCGGTAGCACGTTCCCGTGGGATAATTTATCCCGGTAGCACGTTCCCGTGGGATAATTTATCCCGGTAGCACGTTCCCGTGGGATAATTTATCCCGGTAGCACGTTCCCGTGGGATAATTTATCCCGGTAGCACGTTCCCGTGGGATAATTTATCCCGGTAGCACGTTCCCGTGGGATAATTTATCCCGGTAGCACGTTCCTGTGGGATAATTTATCCCGGTAGCACGTTCCCGTGGGATAATTTATCCCGGTAGCACGTTCCCGTGGGATAATTTATCCCGGTAGCACGTTCCCGTGAGACAATTTATCCCGGTAGCACGTTCCCGTGGGATAATTTATCCCGGTAGCACGTTCCCGTGGGATAATTTATCCCGGTAGCACGTTCCCGTGGGATAATTTATCCCGGTAGCACGTTCCCGTGGGATAATTTATCCCGGTAGCACGTTCCCGTGGGATAATTTATCCCGGTAGCACGTTCCCGTGGGACAATTTATCCCGGTAGCACGTTCCCGTGGGATAATTTATCCCGGTAGCACGTTCCCGTGGGATAATTTATCCCGGTAGCACGTTCCCGTGGGATAATTTATCCCGGTAGCACGTTCCCGTGGGATAATTTATCCCGGTAGCACGTTCCCGTGGGATAATTTCCGACATCCACGCGGGTGAAGCCGCGGGCAGAAGCTAGTGTAATATAAACAAATAAACAAATGTAACATTTGCATATCTAAGATATGGAGGAGCGGTGTCTCCTAACACAGGCATTGTTTGCCTAAAAGGAGGCTCCAAACACAAATTATTGTATATGAAGCATTTTGTTTAAATAAAAAATTGTTTTTTTTTTTTTTTTTTTTTAATTTCACTGTATTATCTTCACTGTAATATGAATTTAATTTATACTTCAATCTAAGTAACACGTGGCCAGCTATGCTAACACCAAAAATTGAAAAAGTAAGAACAATTGAATTTCACTGTATTTCGTTTATTACAAAATAAATTTAGGTTATACCTTAGCCTCAGCAACACGTGGTGGTTATGCTATTAAATTGTAGTTTATGAAACATTTGTATTTTTAACATAGCGCCATCTATTGAATACTTACTCAATCCAGTCAACAGATATCGCCATCTATTCGAATCGTTTGGAGCTAACAGATAATTGTGACTGTCAAATAATAGACAAATAATTTGCAATAAAATAATATTGCGACTATAAATTGAGATGTAAGCTACCCTATCTTTCAAGTTGGATCAAATTGCATACGGTGTGCAAATCAAATTTAAAATCGGTTCAGTAGTTTAGGAGTCCATCGCGGACAAACAACGTGACACGTAATTTTTATATAAAGGGTTTTCCAATAAGGACTTGACAACTTTTTTTCAAAATATAATGCAAAACATTTGAGATATAACCCGATAATAAAGTTTTTGAAATTTTCAAAAACTTTATTATCGGGTTGAAGTACAATCAAAACATTTATGAATGGAACGCGACTTCGTTCATATGGCCACCGCGGGCACGTTTGCAGCGGTCAATTCGTTGGACCCAATTTTCGATGACTCGGCCACACATTTCGGCCGAAACAGCTGCTATTTCACGTTCAATGTTGGCTCTGAGCTCTTCCAACGTCGT
The DNA here is from genome assembly GCA_917490735.1 of Dryobotodes eremita. NCBI lineage: Eukaryota > Metazoa > Arthropoda > Insecta > Lepidoptera > Noctuidae > Dryobotodes > Dryobotodes eremita. Next base: position 19,264,878 of record OU823254.1, read on the forward strand.
CGGCTTGTTGGCATAGACCAATGACTTGACGTAGCCCCAAAGAAAAAAGTCTAGAGGCGTTAAATCGCACGAACGAGGCGGCCAATCTTCTGGTCAATTTCTTGAGGTAACACGCTCATCAAACTTACTCTTCAATAAATCGATTGTAACGTGTGCTGTGTGGCTTGTGGCACCGTCCTGTTGAAACCACATGTTGTCCAAGTCCATCTCTTCCAATTCGGGCCAAAAATAATCGGTAATCATGGCGCGATAACGATTACCATTCACAGTAACGTGACGATCATTATCGTCGACGAAAAAATATGGCCCTATGATGCCGCCGGCATGCAACCCGCACCAAACAGTTATTTTTTGTGGATGAGTGTCCTTGGAGTTTCTTGCCCGTTCTTCTCCATAGAGATATACGTTTTGGAATGGGCAACTAGCTTCAACTTTCTGACTAACTGACCGACTCTTTGACAGTTCAAAAGTGCCTGTAAATGGTTTAATTGAAATAAATGCTTTGAGTTTGAGTTTGTAAAATCTTCCCCAAGGAGGTAAAATAGGGATTCAAAATCTACAGAATTTTTTGTGTAGTACCACTTTTTAAGATATTTATGGGACTGGAAATATAGTCATAGTCCGTATATTGAGATAACATTTAGGCTTTGTTTCATTAAAATTGGCCCACTGAGTCAAAGTTATTACAATTTACTATCTGTCTATCTGTTACCTTTTCACTCCTTAACGGCTGAGCGGATTTGGATGAAAGGCATACGGATAGGCCATGATTTATGTTAGGGCATAGGATACTTTTATCCCGGCAGTACATACCCGTGGAACGATACCCAACATCCACGTAAGCGAAGCCGCGGACTAAAGCTAATTTGAGGTACTTAAATGCTTTGAGTTTGAGTTTGACCTTCTGAGATTCTAGTGTTAACTTTTATATGTCAGGTTACATTACCATTGCTACTATTTTTGGCAACATCGACACTAAATCTTGTCGAAACTACTTTATTTGTAGTCTGGTTACCTACTGCAAATAGAAAAATAACAAAAATGATCTTCATGCAATATTGTCTGAACCGGTTAAGGAATTCTCATTATGATAATTAAAGGCTATAAATAAAGAATCCAAAGATCACAACACCGCATTCGTCTCCGAACAGTCGATTATTTATAAGCACGTGTCAACATGAAGTTCTTTTACATACTCTTGGCTATCGCGTTGCTCGCCGCGTTGTGTTCGGCGCAAGCGACTGACAGTTTTGCGTCCGAGCCATCAATTATTACACGATTCAAAAAACAGGCGTTAAACGGAAGTGTCAAATGCGTTTGCCCAGAAGGGCATGCTCTTGTGAAAGAGAGGTGCATTCCTTGTGCTAAGTAAGTGTATCAAAAATGTTATATTTTAGTAAGTACTTAAGTGACAGGACTAGCTAACTCGTCTACAGATAACGCTGTTCTACAACTTTTTTTTTATCACTAAAGCAAGGCCGGCCAAATCCAGCCACGCGGGCCACTAGGTGGCCCGCCAAGGCATTTGAATTTGGCCACCAACACTTCTTCCACCCGATTGGTCGTTTGAAACGAAAACATGGCCGCCCGAACGCTAACGATCCGCGTCGGTCGGTTATTGTCCCTATTTCTACGTATCACTTGAATATTCGGGTGCATTGGATAACTAATCAGTTTCGTGACAATTTGTTAAAGTAAATTAAAGCATATTGTGTATGTTTTGTTTATAAATTACCTTATGATTATGGTAGTGGTAATGGCCCGGCGCCGCCACAGTGAAAGAAATTTTGCTCACCTGGAAAATCTATTGACCAGCCTTGCACTAGGTAAGCCTTGCACTAAGGTACTAAGGCTCAGTTCACAATGAAACTCGCTTGTTTCTAAGTAAATTGTCGCCGATTATCATCTCAACACCGTTCAAATCTTGTGATGATGTTCAGAAAGTAACACTACCGACTAATCGTCATAATTATTACAGCCCTTTTTAGACTCAGCACATAAAGTTCCTTCTTTTTACGAAACGCCATAACCAGCAGAAGTTTGATCGAGACGTACCTATCTGTTGGTATTTTTAGGTTATGTATGGAGTTTTATTTATGGAACTTCCCTTCAGTTCGGTAACCTTTGCCCTTTACAAGTGCACGGCCTTGTCGGTCTCGTTCACCTAGTTGTCTCATCATTCACTTTACCTACATAAGGACGAATAACCTGTGTCCACCTATACAAAATTTAAAAGTGCCTGTTATTTCACTGCCATCTTTAGGGCCAGTGTCTTGAACGCAATTTATCGCAAATAATTTAACCTCGCGTTAGAGAAACTGGCCCCCAGGAGGTCAAAGGACCTGTTACTGAAAGGGGGTACTGGGGGGGGGGGGGCACACCTCATAAGCGAAGCGCGTGAGGTAACGTCTACTCTCGCCTTACAAAGAGCAAGTAACTCCTTGAGCTAAAAATGTATCTATTTACTTCATATCGCACTTGTAGAATAATACACCTAATGCACCTTCTAACACAAGTTTTACAACCACTGCTTTACAAATACCATACGTACACAATCACCCAATACAAATACATCCTTGGTGTTTAATAAAATTCTATCATAACATTGATTACATAATGCGCCATGTTTTATAATATTTATTGCTTAATCAATAAGTCAAAATGTCAAACCTACAGTTTTATGACAGCTGCGCGCACAGATCATTAAAGCCCGGCGGCGCATGAGTCGTTTCCCCGGAATGTTACCACGTTATAAATATTATGTTTATATACTTTTTGAACTAGGTTATAGTGTATTTATTTTATTTCTTATTTTAATGTTTATTTTAAATTTTCGTATGCTGCACCGGTTGACGTCATCACGTCAGCGCCGGCTATCGCTAAAAACCAGCGCTGGGGCTCTGTCTCGCATAGGGTCGTAGCATTATGCTGAGCGATTGCCGTTTTGCGTGAATGTGACGCATATTTTTCCCCAACTCGTTATTTTTTGTATTTGTGTGTTTTTTCTTTGCGTCATGTTTACCGCAAATAAATGTATTTTCTTTCTTTCTGATATTCACACACAAACGTCAAGAAAAAACATTAGTTTCAACACCCATATTATTTTCAAAAGAAATTTTTCTATTTAAAATAATGAATAAAATGTTTAAAATTTTTATTTTGACGTCCGTGTGTGTGTATGTATGTATGGATCCTGGCGTGGTCACGATAACTCCCGGAAAACTTAACTAATAGAGTCCATTTTTTTTTAAACGCTTCGGTATTATCGAAAACCTTCATTTCCTTTCCTTTCGAAAATCACGGTCTAATTCAATGTAGTTTAATTGTAATTAGTCATACAAAAATACGACTGGACATTTCGTTCGTTTTTTATTATTTATTATAGAATTGAATGAGATTATGAGGCGTGCACTTTTGGATTTTCCAAATTTTTATACATATTTTAGACTAGCTTTTGCTCGCGGCTTCGCCCACGTTGTTGTCGGAAATTATCCCACGGGAACGTACTACCGGGATAAAAAGTATCCTTCATGTTAATCCAGGTTATAAACTACATGTGTTCCAAATTCCATCAAAATCCGTTCAGTAGTTTTTGCGTGAAAGAGTTCCAAACATCCATCCATCCATCCATCCATCCATCGATCCATCCACCATCCATCCATCCTCACAAACTTTCACATTTGTATTACTAGGATTAAACTCGCTTTTCGTGTATGTATGTGTGACCGCGTCGTGTTTGTCTGTGTATACATTTCAGAACGGAGTTTCACCATCATTTAAAGAATTTATTCCGGGAGCACGCCTTTACACGGCTACACAACAAGCTATACATTGCCAGTATAAGCTGACCTCTCATTGTACGAAAATCCTATACAATGCGAGATCAGCGTATACTGGAAATGTATAGCTTGTTGTGTAGCCGTGTTTACTGTGTACGTATGAATAAATCATCATAACTATTAATACATAACTAACTATATAATAAAAAAAAAACGATGTTTTATCAAGTCGCAAAAACCGCGCCAAGCTGGGGCGGGTCACTGATCCATACTTATAATATTATAAATTAGAAAGTAACTCTGTCTGTATGTTACCTTTTCACGCCACTGAATGGATTTCCATAAAATTTGCTAAAGAGATAGATGGTATCCTTTTTTTTTTGAGTGGGAAATCATCAATAGACCTGTACCGCTCTGGGCGGAGCGGAAGGGCGTGTCAGACTCTTACTGACTAAAACCCACCCGTGTTCCTTCAGTTGCCACGCCAGGGCCACGGTTACTCTTTCGAACAATCCGCGACCCCGGCAGGCATCGGCCCTATCGGACCTCATCAATGATGCTGACATCTCTTTGAGGCGCGCGTGGAACACGACGCGCCGTCGACCCGGGCCTGATCCTTACCGGACGGCGAGCTATATATAGATGGTATCCTGAGGAAGGACATAGGTTACTTTTTGTCCCGGTAGCACGTTCCCGTGGGATAATTTCCGACATCCACGCGGGCGAAGGCGCTGGCAGACACTGGTGAATAAAATGAAATAAATTTTACGAGAAGCTTTACAACTTTCATGTAAAATCAATTGCTATTTCTGAAGTATCACAAAAGTGCAGTACTTAAATCTTTATTTGCGCACGTGTAGACAAAGTTAACTAAAGTGAAATAACACTTTTAAATAGACCTCTACATTTTCTTCAATAGTTCCTATCGGTATTTAATTTTTTTAAGCTTTTGCATAGCTTTTATCGCGGGCTTTGAGCGCGGCGACCGAATCAAGAAATTCCGTAACGAAAATAAAACCTAACACCCCACACTCCGCCTACCATGTAGCTCGGCCGAGCGTTCGCTTAACGTGTATGTATATGGTACGACTGTACTTGAATTAATATCAAAGAAAAAAAAATGTATGCATAAAAAAAAAAAAAAAAAAAAATATAATTGTATTAGTTGATAAAAAATGCTGTGCAATAGCTTTACCGGGGCAGTCCTCGAGTGCCACACGTATATATATATTTTTTTTGTAAAGTATCTTATTTTTACAAACGGATACAAATCCAATGTTTTGATTTATCAGGTTTTGTGATTTTTTGTAGGTCACAACGTCACATTCAATAACAGTCGTAAAAGTATAATAGGGACCTGCACCCTATTTGCATACCACACTATCAATCACAGTCATCTTAAAGGATATTGCTAAACCACTGCCTCATATTTTCAAAAAAAAATCCGCTCAGCAACGTAAACGATAAATGATGAATGATTTTATTTCTTTAAGTAGGTTTGTACTAACACTTTTACATGTCAATCATATTTTAAAACAAGATGAGGTCGGCGTTTCCTATCTGACTACTCTGAGATGAAAGGCCGAAACAAACTCAGAGGTCAAAGTCTCTTTTAAAGTCCAGACATAATCTTGGTCAGATCATGTGAAGACCATGTAGATTAGAGTCTGAAATGGTCTTTTGAGGAAAAACCACACAGAATGAGTGGACCTGCCCAGTCGTAGGTAAATAACGCAATTAATATTGTTGAACTGTCAAAATGAAAGCTATTCCTACTGTTAATGTTTTACGCAATTATTCCACAGTTATAGTTGTTTTGATGAAAAATAGCGCATTCTATTCAACATTTCATAACAAGAAAAACAAGTTCACGCCACTCGTGATATCATCAAGGCCAAAATTTCGCATGCTTACTTACATACCCACAATGACATCTTTATATACCACAAAGTTAAATTGGCAAATAGTAATTTTACTTAAACATAACTTATGGCAACATAACGCCTATAATCTCCAAAGGGTTAGGCAGACTGTACACCCACATTTCGCCGGTTATGTGTAAGTCCCATGTACTAGGGGGCGAGCCTATTGCCATCAACCGGGATCAAATCCAGAGTTCGGGCTACCGCTGATAAATTCCTGATAGAAAAGGCCTATAAAACTAAGGCCATCCTGGGAATCGAACCCAGGACGTCATGCTCAGAAGTACCGCATGTGACCATTAGAGCAACAGGATTACTAATACTTATCTTAAACATGGTTTCCTTTGTTACAGATATACCGAATTAACAGGAAAGAATTGTCCAGTTTGCAACATTTAGAAGGAATCAATATCATGAGAATTATATTAATAGAATTGTACTTATAATAGACTACAAAGTTTTTCCTGATCAAGATAACCAATCAATTGAGTACAGTGAACTGCGCATCAGTGGTAACAATTTGACACTGACTGTGCCTTTATGACGTAGCAGTAAGGCCGATTTTAGTTCATAGTGCAGGTGTTACCAATGAAGTGTGGTCAATTGTATCTACTCTTCTTCAATTGGGCCCCAATTCTGTATAGTAATTATTATTCCCCGCGTAATCTTACTACGTCAATATCGTGTCTTGTAGAAACGGTTTCACTTATCTTTATATATATAAAAATTACGTGTCACGTTGTTAGTCCGCGATTGACTCCTAAACTACTGAACCGATTTTAAATTTGATTTGCACACCGTATGCAATTTGATCCAACTTGAAAGATATGATAGTTTACATCTCAATTTACAGTCGCAATATTATTTTATTGCAAATTATTTGACAGTCACAATTATCAGTTAGCTCCAAACGATTCTAACAGATGGCGATATCTGTTGACTGGATTGAGTAAGTATTCAATAGATTGCGCTATGTTAAAAATACAAACGTTTCATATAAGCTATAATTTAATAGCATAACCACCACGTGTTGCTGAGGCTAAGGTATAACCTAAATTTATTTTGTAATAAACGAAATACAGTGAAATTCAATTGTTCTTACTTTTTCAATTTTTGGTGTTAGCATAGCCGGCCATATTATATTATGCTTTGCTACCCGGGCGAAGCCGGGGCGGGTCGCTATAATATTATAAAAAAATATGATTGTTTGTTTGTATTGAATAGGCTCCGAAACTACTGAACCGATTTCAAAAATTCTTTCACTGTTGGGTAGCTACACTATCCCCGGCTATCTATAGGCTATATTATATTATGCTTTGCTACCCGGGCGAAGCCGGGGCGGGTCGCTAGTTGTATTATAGAGAATACGTTATTAGCAGATGTCGTGGTTAGATAAGGAATTGACGTGGTTTCGAAATAAGGAATCGTTAAGTGGTCATAGTGAATTAGGGCCCTAATCGAAGATTTTTAATATAAATTAAAGAAGTCGTGTTTTAAGTAAATATCAGTATCAAAGTTTTATTGATAAGTACATTAGTTTGTTTTTAGCTTATGAAAATTTCTTAAAATAATAATATTTATTTAAATAACATATCAATATGTTATTTAAATAATAAGATAAAACTTATGTTTATCTTCTAAACTATCTGGATTCCCATTAGCAAAGATAAAAAAAAAACATAATGTCAATTCGATTGATTAATTATTGTTAAAAGTTTTTTTTTGTGTGTATTAAGTTGCGCCAAGGCTTTAGTGGCTCATTAAAATAACATCAGGTTATCGAAAATACGACCTTTCCATTAGCTTATTTATTATTTTTAGATAACTACTTTTATTCGTATTCATTTATTCACATTTAAATAGTGGTTTCACATGTTACGTTACTTGGTCTTATATTCTATTTAGCCTTAGCTTAATGTGAAGCTTAATCATGCAAAATAATATAATGTTGCTTAGAGATAATGTAGATGTAGATAATATAAAAAAAGGATGGGTATTTAGTCATAATCATGTCTTTGAGATTCAAGTGTCTAATGTCAATTATACCTGGCGAACTACAGTGTCCAGCACCAGTAAAAAGTTATTTTTTTTATGTTAACATATTGCGCATTATTTCTGTAACCACTCATTGATTGATTTATTACTTTAATACATAAACAATCTAAATTTATTCGGTGTCTTTTTTTTCCTTGTATAACCTAAAGTTGCTAAAAAATATGAACTGAATCCAGTCGATTTTTATAAATTTTCTTCTCGTCTTAATTTTGAATTGAATCAAGTAAATTTTATTTATTATACTTTATCTTAATTCCTAAACATGTTTCAAGTTATCATGTTCTATTATCTGCAATCAACCAAGTTATATTCTTGAGTTATGCCCAAATGGTGTAAGATATTCTTCGAATTTGGTATGTATTTTCCTTTATTTTTTTTTCTTTTTCTAAAACGTTGCCCCCACACTAGGAATTTCTCCTGTATTGTGGGTGCGTTTACAAACATTCAAACTCACATACACAAACAGCCAGACTCGCACCCTAATTACGTAACACACAATCTGAATCATTTTGAACCCTATTGCTAATCCATTGCTTCATCTGTTCGAAAAATTGGTCTGCTAAACAACGTAAATAGCGCAATGAATGTTGTTGAACTGTCAAAATGAAACCCATTCCTACTGATGGTGTGTTACGTAATTACCCCGCAGGAACAACTACTTGTAGGTCATACAAATATTTCTCTCAGAGGAAGTGTTAGACTTTTGTCTGGTGTAATACCCTATTTTATTTGTCGTAGCTATAGAACTAGTTAAAAAGGGCTGCTTGCTGTCCTTTTTTCCGGATACCGAACTATCCACCAGGCATGCGAGCTTTTGGATTGCTTCTAGCAGCCGCAGAGAATCCTTGAAGGTCGAGAGCGGCAAGTCCGTTTCGACCCGCGACACACGATCATCATATCTCCTACGATTCTGTCGAGACGTGCTACGCTTCGAGGTTGCAGTTCGTCAAGATCGACTAGTTATTTTAAGCCATCACACTTAACTATTATATTCATTACTACTTTCAGGGTTAACATTTTAATACTAGTTGATCTTTAACCAAGAATGTTTGTATCGGGATAACTTTTATAAGATAATATTCATTTGAAAGTTTACGTAATTTAGTGGTCACGAGCTTAAAACCGTTTGCAATCGATTCTTTAGTTTGGAAACCAAATGCGTAACGGTGACGAAGATTCGCCATCCGATATACGTTACGTTTTCTCGTAATCTCTTTTCAAATAGGCCAAATTACCTGTTCCTCAACGGTTTTAATGATATATATTTTTTTGCTATTGTATTTTAAATATAAATAAAATTATTATACGTGTTAAATTGGTGAATTTTTATTTATAGTTTACTACAATAGATACTTAGAAAAATCGAAAGGAGAGACTCGAGGAAGGTATAAGGGCTTCGGAAGCGGCCTGTGGAACCTAATAGAATCAAGTTCTTCCAACTGAACAGACAGCTGTTCTGCTGGGAAGTTTGTTGCGCCACTTCGTCCTAGATAAAGCACTAGGAAGTGGTGAGGGGCGGGCGTTTTTGGGGACTGTCTTTTGTAATTGTGATGTTCGAAAAGGGCTGATTCCCAACCTAGTTTGAAAAACTGACTTCTGATTTTGAATAAGGCATCATACCTATGCAATTGTGACGAATTTACTGATAATACAACGAAAAGGCACTTATTCCATTGGGATTTAGAAAAATCCCCACTTTCCACACAGCAAACCATGTAGGTACTTTAGCTGCATAGATGGCTTCGTGTTGTGACCATTACAGCGCAAGCTAAGCAAGTCTTGTTTCATGCAGAAGTGAAAAAACGCCTTTATTATTATTATTAATATTATTAAAAAATAAAAAAAAAGTTAAATTGAATTTGATTGATTTAATTTAAATTGGAGTAAAATATAAAACACAAATCCTGTGCTTTGTGTGAGGCAACCTTTACAAGCTTTTCCATCGCCACCCCGATGCATTAGAACTCGTATTTGTTAAGAAAGGTAAGTACACAACACACACACACACACACCCATGTCACAACACTTTTAATTTATTAGAACGGACACACACTTCCCTATTCTTTTTATTATTCTAGCGTATGGCACTCGTGGGTTGCATCTGAAAATCAGCGTCAGGTGGTACACCTTGTGTTGTCATCTGACATTATGCTGAGCTGAGGCCCCTTTGGCATTATAATCATTGTTCCGTAATTTTTAGTTTTAAGGTGTATTTTTGTTGCTGCAATGCCAATAAACGCATTTTTCTTTCTTTTCTTTCTTTCTTTCTTATATAAAGGTACATTCGGTTGTCGTGCATCAAAAGGTACAAATAAACACACAAGCCGACAACATAAAAAAACGTATAAACGCCTAAATAAATTATCACAGCAAACTACTTGGTTGTTATTTCTGGTAAGTTAACAAATCAGGCTCAAAGAACAAAAACGCTAATTTAAGTGTTATATGGAAACAATGCGCTGTGGTATTTTTAATTAAAGATTAACCATTTGTCAAACAACATACTTATGTCATTTTTAATAAATTGTTAGTTTAACTAACTCATTTTAAGTATTAGTATGTTTGACTACTGATCAAACAGCGGGCCCTTAATCAATCCTGTCGACTGTTGACAGTCGTTATCGAAATACGAAACGCTTTGAAAGCGATTGCCACTTGTCTAGGCCCTCAGTAGATACAAAATGTAGATAAATGTCCTTTGTTTTTCATACATTTTCACAGTTAGCGGCCAGTTGGTGTGAACTTTGAAACGATACGATGAAAACAGAAACTACGCCGAGCGGTTCTAAGTCGGAAAGACTGAAAAACGAAATTCGCCATTTTCGTTCTTTGGGCTAAGCATAGATGGCGCTGATGGCACGATATTAAAATTAATAATAACAAAGTACTGTTTAATGCTTAAAATACTCTTTATTGTAGACCATACAAATTACCGCTAGAAATCAAGTCAAGAAAACGGGCAATGATAATTAGGTTCTATACTTCTATAAAGTTTTAACTAAATTCAAAAAGGAGGAGGTTCTCAATTCGTCCGTATGTTGTTTTTTTTTGTATGTTTGTTACGCGATATCTCCAGCAATAGTGGAACGATTTAGATTTTTTTTTAAATTGATAAGGCATGCCCCATATAAATTTTAATAACTTTGTTTCAGTAGTTTTTCAGTTAGTTTCAATAATACTTACTTTTACCACTTAGTGTATATTGTTGATTTTATAATAACTTTCTGTCACTGTTATTTACAGAGCAAATAGTGGTATACGAATTTGTGTGGGGTAGGTACAGTCAAGTTCTTTAATATGTGAGCCTGTTCATGAATCAAAGCTATATAGGCAATGGTAAGTTTCATAAAACTCTAAACAGCTTTGCCTTACAATAAATTGTAAGCAATCTGTAATATCATAAATATGTGACTACATTATATCAATAATATTGCTACAGACAAAGACTCTAAAAACTCTGCGCAATCCCTTGTTCATATTATTTAGCGCAAAGTTAGGTTCACAAATGATATCTATGGAAAAATATCTTGATAATTTGACATGTCTCAAATTGTTGTCTTAACTTCTTTGCACAATCTCTTTACAGAAGTAAGTATATCCTATTGTAATCTTTTTATTCTTTTATTTAAACAAATTCAATTTGAAGTTGTCAGTTATGACATCCTGCATCCGAATACCTACTGGATAGCATCTTCTTCGCTGGGTCCATGGAAATATGCGAAGTCACTGGTCGTATGACAGGTGTTGATTACGTGGAAATCTTAAAAAATGAATTTCTTCCGACCGGTAAAATTGTTTATCCCGATGGCCATCGAATTGAATTTGTACAGGACGGAAGTTCCGTCCACAACGCGAGAAGGGTCCAGGAGTGGATAGCTCAACAAGAAGATTTATATTTAATTAAACTCCCGCCAAGAAGCCTTAACCTAAACCCAATAGAAAATATATGGGGTTTAATGGTTCAAAATTATAACTCGACGCGAATTAGATTAGTCAATAATTTAAGGGCCCACGTACATGAGATTTGGGAAGACTTTAGAAGTAGCGCCGCCTGTTCAAACATGATTTCATCAATGCGTGAACGTTTGTAAGATGTTATTCATGTCAAGGGTGGATATATTATATTCTAAAACTGGCAGCACCATTGCTAAAACCTTGCCTGGAAGTTTCCTTTCTTAATTTAAATGTTAGGTTTTCAGAAGAAAAAAATAATAATTTAAGAATAATAAAATAAAAAATTAAGTACTAATGTGCTGTGTAAATGTTATTTTTATTTTTTTAAACCGACTAAAAAGTACGGCCCAGCGGCATTCATCCACCCCCAAAAACCGCATGAGATACGCCCACTTCGTCTGTTAGGAAGAATGTTTTCTTCTAGTGCTGTTAATACGCTAAAGAGATATACACCCATCTTTATCAGACACAAAAAAGATCTGTCCATAAATGCCACGTTATCAAAATTGTACTGCAAATATCAGTTGGCGAAATTCAATCATAACATTTTATGTCGATCATTTAAAATAGGTTTCTGCCCAGGTTGGCGATATTGGAGTCCGGCCTCTTTAAGCCTTCTCCTCACGGTTAACTTTGACACAAATCATTCGGCGGCAAACAACGAAGTCTGTTACATAAAACTTTGGTTTCGCACTCTAGGAATAAACTGTTCGTCTTGTTCTCTAGTTGTCTTTCCAGCAGGCCTTAGCACGAGCACCGTTTTGTCGACGGAAGAATAGACAAAAATGAGGTTCCGTAAAGACAGTACGACGGCAGCAAAGTAGAAAGAGTCAACTGCACTTTTTATGAAACTCACGATTTCTTTTATTTTGCTTATATCTCATGAAAAATCTCATGAATATAGCTCGTGAAAAATTCAATTTTTCCATTCCATTTTATACTTTGTGGCCGTCGCGTAAAAAGTTTTCTACTGTCTCTAAAGACAGTAGAAAACTAACATACATGCTAACATGGCGATTACAAAATCAAATTGTCTTCACTACCTTAGACAACTGTCAGTTGTCAGTGTGATTTTGACAGTTTGGGATAGAAAACTTTCTTCTGCATAAAAAGGACCTAGACAACGATCGGTAGAAAAGAAAGACAAAATAACAGATTGTAGGATTTTTACGGTGCAATGTCAAAAATGGAGAAACGAAATGTCACTTTGTATAGAAATAGCTATGACTTGTCTTCCAAGAAATAGAAAGCGTCATGCTAAGCCTGCAGGTCTACCATATGACACGTGCTTATTAACAGCCCCCTCTTCTTGCCATCTTTTCCATCATAAATCAATTGTATTTCTCTGCACATAGCAAATACCTAATTCAAAATGAAAAGTAGCGTAAGTACAATGAGTACAGGAAAACAAAATAAATAGCTTGATTCATCATTATAATGTTAACCGAAATACCCAACTCTTCAGCGACATGGGCGGATGAATTACCTTTTTCCTTCAAAGTGACAATAACATGTTTCGTATGTTCGTCTATTCGATACATTATAATTATTAATGTTTGTTTCCATACAAGGAAAATTATTTAAAAAATATTTATTAATCCACGAAGCTGTGTGCTGTCCAGTAGGTAGGTATTCGGTATTCGGTTGTCATAACTGACAACTTCAAATTGAATTTGTTTCAAAGAAAAAAGATTACTACAGGAAATACTTCTGTAAAGAGATTGTTTAAAGAATTTATGACAACAATTCGAGGCATGTCAAATTATCAAGATATTTTTCATAGAAAAATTGCATAGATATTATTGTGAACCTAACTTTCGCTAAATAATGTGAACAAGGGATTGCGCACAATTTTTAGTCTTTGTCTGTAGCAATATTATTGATATAATAATAATGTTAATGTAATGATTATAATGTTTTTTTTTAAATGTTTTTATAAAAATATTCAAAATAAATAAACGAAATAATAATAACAATAACCCCACCACCGTATCTCTACGTTGACGTCGTGGTGGGGTTTGCGTGCTCCTGAACTCTGGGTTTGTATCGGTAGAGTTTACTTTGCCGAAACAGGTCTAGGATGAGGAGCCAGACCAAGAGAGATACAGAAACCCGAAGGGCAGCATGTGGCGAACTGTTTAGCAGTAGCAATTGCACGGACCCTATCTCCCGGGAGAAGTCTTGTTCCGCACCTCTAGCTTGCCTTTATTGGCCGGCTGGAGTAAACAATGACGAGGAACAGAGCTCTCACCTCTTTCATGCCTTTATTGGCCGGTTTGAGCCGGCAAACTTGCTCGGAGGAAGGAAGTATTCCAGTAAGATGCTGGTAGGGATCTTGACCGTACTTCTGAGATTGTCCCGATAGCCGTGGGATACCTCTCCACTCCTCATAAGCACCTCAGGACCCTTGTCGCTACGACACTATGTGCTAACGACCATTTTCGGAGGCCCATTATTGAGTGTGCAAGTCACCCCTTGCCATTCCATCCGTGTATTTTATATATAAAACATTGGTCAGGCAGAGGCCGTTCCATAGTTCTTGGTAACCATCCATGTTAGCCACAGAAACCCATAGTTCAATAATTATTTTCGTTTTCATATCCTGGAATAGTCCAACACCAACCGTGGATTGTCCTTGGGTGCACTTGCACAGTGTATACAGGGATAATCGTCTGTTGGTGCCTCATTCCACTTAAAATTGTCTAAGGGGCCTCTGCGAGTTGGCTTCAGCCCCTCGTACGCCTTCTAAAGGACCGGGATCCCGTGGCCCCGAGCTATGTGAACATATGAAAATAATAATAATTTTAATTAATTAATTTTTGTCATTATTCACCAGCAACTTGCTTTGAAATATAAACTAGTGGATTCTGAGGTACCGTATTACAAGTATGTGCCCGACCCAGTTCTCGAAAATGACCATATCACGTTGTACTGGGATCGATCTATCATTACTGACAGGACTATTGTCGCCAATAAGCCTGATATAGTGGTGATAGATCGTTTAGCGCGTCGCACGGTGATTGTCGATATTACCATTCCGCATGATGAGAACCTCGTGAAAGCTGAGAAAGAGAAACAAATTAAATATCTCGACTTAGCACACGAGGTTGTTGACATGTGGAATGTTAACTCGGCTATCATTGTGCCGATTGTCGTATCAGCCAATGGCCTGATGGCCGAAAGCCTCGACCAGCATCTCTCGAGACTCTCGTTAGACGGTTGGATCAAGAGCCTGATCCAGAAGGCAGTACTCCTCGATACGGCTCGCATTGTGAGGAGGTTCCTATCTCTGGAGTCCTAACCACCGGTAGCTTGGACCCTGCTCCCGATACCGGCGGACCACTATTTTTTATATTTTTAAATGTTTTTTTAATGGTTTTATAAAAATATTTAAAAATGTATTTTATAAGTATATAAATAAATAAATGATAATAATTTAATGTAGTTATCAAATTATTTTGATGACTGCGTAGACCTCACCGATACTCATTCGATTCTGTACTGCGCGGCTGTAGCGGCATGTCGTGTAGCTCACGTCAAATTTGCTACTGATTCTAGAGCTACACGACCGAAACCAGCCGTACCAGCTTGGCAGTGCAGAATTGAACGCCCTATTGGTGGGGCCAGAGCGCTCATCGGCAAACTAATCTGCTTCAGGGAGGGCAATACTCGCCCTAGAGTGATGCGCTTTGTGAGACGCGCGTTCGCAGGGACTGATATCAGCCCTCAGGATTATATGTCCTGTGTCACAGAGCGCATCGACTTCCTGAAGCAGGAAGTGTATGCATGGGCGAATCGTATTCGTAGGTATAAGCGGCGAGTGGAGCAATACACTCAGAATCGCACCTTCCAACGCGATCAAAGGTGGGTTTATAGGGGTTGGGAGCGACCGGATCAAGATGTGGCTGACACGTGCCTACCAGATGATGACGCCATGTGTTCTTTCTGGCGCAATATCTGGTCGGTGCCTGTCAGTCACACCGAAGGCGATTGGGTACAGAGAGTCGAGCGAGCCTGCGATCCAATACCAGCAATGGGGGCTATTACCATCTGCCCCCAAGATGTAACTCGTGCAGTCCGTCCGCTGCCTAACTGGAAGTCTCCAGGACCGGACGGACTGCAAAACTTTTGGATCAAATGGTTCGTTGGGTCGCACGCTCGCTTGGCGGCTCAGTACCAGACTGTTTTGGAGTCTGGTTCGCTACCCCAGTTTCTAACAACAGGAGTTACCCACTTGCTCCATAAGCCAGGTAGCACTGCGGAACCCAAAAATTATAGACCGATCACGTGTTTACCGACGGTCTATAAAGTTCTTACATCCATTTTGAGTGCTAAAATTAACAAACATATAGACACCAACTCTATCATGTCTCCTTCTCAAAATGGATGTAGGAACGGGTCCCGTGGTACTAAGGAGCTACTCCTCATTGATATGGCCACTAGCCAACAAGTTCGTCGTTCCCGAAAGGATCTGTCGACATGTTGGATAGATTACAAGAAGGCCTATGACTCGGTGCCACATACATGGCTTATGAGGGTGCTGGAGTTGTATAAAGTAGATGCTACTCTGCGCACCTTCCTGATGTCATGTATGGGGCAATGGAGAACGGTCCTTCACTATCCAGGATGTCGAAATATCCAGAGGAATAGCGAACCGATAAGGATCGAGCGAGGCATATTTCAGGGTGATAGTTTGAGTCCGCTTTGGTTCTGCTTAGCCTTGAATCCTCTAAGCACACTGCTGGAAGATTCAGGTCTAGGCTATCGGCTGAGGAGAGGTGGTCAGGTTATATCTCACCTCCTTTATATGGATGACCTAAAACTCTTTGCCCCCAACAATTTGCAACTGATGGAGCTACTGAAAGTAACTGAAATGTTCAGTAGTGCCATCAGAATGGAATTTGGTGCGGACAAATGTGCGGTCATGCATGTAAAGCGAGGGGAGATTGTGGAATCCGTCGGAACCCAACTCTCGGATTCCATAAACCTTAGAACCCTCTCTGCATCCGAAACCTATAAGTATTTGGGTTTGTCGGAAGCATTGGGCATCAATGGTACTGACATGAAGCAATCGTTAAAGGAACGCTTCTTTGGCCGACTGAAAAAAGTATTTCATAGTCTTCTATCAGGCGGAAACAAGGTACGCGCCTTTAACGGTTGGGTCATGCCGGTTTTGATGTACTCTTTTGGCATACTCAAATGGACTCAGACCGAACTCGACGCCCTGGATAGGAAGGTTCGTACACTGCTGACTGCAAATCGAATGCATCACCCACGGTCATCGGTAATGAGGCTGTATATCCCACGAAAATGTGGAGGCCGAGGCTTTTTAAATGCTAAGACCCTCCACGATCGCGAGATATGCAGTCTCAGGGAATATTTCTTAGAGGCCGACGTGGGGATGCATCGAGATGCGGTCAAAGTGGACAAGGGCCTCACACAGCTCTCCTTGGCTAAAGAGAACTGGCGCAAGCCAGTAGTGCTTGACACTAATGATCGCATGGAAGTATGGCAGAGTAAGGAGCTTCACGGACGCTTTTTTCGGGCCCTACATGGACCCGATATAGATCAACTAGCGTCCGTAGCCTGGCTAGGTTTCGGTGACCTCTTTGGAGAAACTGAAAGTTTTGTCTGTGCAATTATGGACGAAGTTATGATGACAAACAACTACCGGAGATTTATTGTGAAAGACGGCACGGTTGACATTTGTCGGGCATGTCACCGTCCGGGTGAATCAATCAGACACATTATCTCCGGATGTTCTAGTCTAGCTAACGAAGAATACTTGCATAGACACAACCTTTTAGCCAGGATTATCCATCAGCAACTTGCTCTCAAATACAGCCTTGTAGAATCGGAAGTGCCGTACTACAGGTATGTGCCCGACCCAGTTCTTGAAAATGGAAATATCACATTGTACTGGGATCGATCCATTATCACTGACAGGACTATTGTTGCCAATAAGCCTGATATAGTGGTGGTGGATCGATTAGAGCGGCGTGCAATGATTGTTGACATAACGGTTCCACATGACGGGAACCTCGTGAAAGCCGAGAAAGATAAACAAATCAAATATCTTGACTTGGCTCGCGAGGTTGTCGACATGTGGGATGTGGACTCAGCGATCATTGTACCGATAGTCGTGACAGCCAATGGATTAATAGCCAAGAGCCTCGACCAACACCTGAGGAGGCTCTCGTTGGGCAGCTGGATCAAGGGCTTGATTCAGAAGGCGGTACTTTTGGACACGGCCCGCATTGTTAGGAGGTTTCTCTCTCTGGAGCCCTGACCGCCGGTAGCTTGGACTCTGTTCCCGATACCGGTGGGCTACTATTTTTTATATTTTTAAATGTTTTTATATTTTTATATTCTAATATTTAAAAATATAATTTATATGTATATATGTATATATAAAGGAAATAATAATTTCATTTATTTTCAGGTAAATAGCCAGATATAAATTAACAAATTAAAAGTAATGATAATAATGATAAATTAATAAGAGCAATTAAAATAAAATCAAATAAAATCAAACACCAAATAAAATTCAATCAAAATAAATAATCAAAACAATGAAATTAATACACTCTCTCCGACACTGGTACAGCAACATGTCTGCTGGAACAATGTCGAATGAATGGGCAGTCCAGCCTTTCCGCAATCATCGCTAGTACGATGTTGGGGCTAACCCAAACCCTGTGCACCATGGACGCGGCGCGCTTCCGCATGGTCGCGTGAAAGCCATCGGTGCGGGCCTCTGCGAACATATCCGAGGCGCTGCAGTATCGGGGTAGCCCCATCACCGCCCTGAACGCGTTATTGTATTGGACGCGGATGGCGTTGTAACTTCTATTAGAGGAGTGAGCCCACAGACAGCATGAGTACAGCGATGTACAGTACGCTCTAAGGAGCGTAGCTTTAACCTCATTAGAGCACCGCGCAAATCTGCGGGCGATCATGTTCGCTCTAACAGACAACGCCCTCCGCTCCCGTTCCATGTCTGCGTGATCCTTGAGGTCGACAGTCAAAACATGTAGTAATATAAGTAAGTATATAAACTGGTCAACCCTTTTCAAAGGAACCCCATTGAGTCTGACCGGAGGTATGCTTCCCGGACATTTCGCACTGGCGGTCTCGAAGATCATAGACTGGCTCGTCTTTACATTATACAATAAACCGTGACCGCAAGCGTATTCCTCGCATATCTGTAACAGCTTTCTCAAGCCGCAAACCGAAGCGCTCACCAGCATCATGTCGTCAGCATAACTTAATGATTGGCACATGTACCGTCAATGCGACAGCCGACATGCTGGCTGCTGAGCGCCACGATCAGCTCGTTAACATACAAATTAAACAGGGTAGGAGATGTCAAGCCACCCTGCCTGACTCCGCATTTGAGCTGATACGCATCCGACATTGCCCCCGCCCACCTAACACTATTAGACTGATGCGCATACCAGTACTGGAACATGCTGATGAGCTCCGGCGGCAAATCTATGCTCCTCAGCTTGCTCCACAGCAGGTCACTACAAGGTCGAAAGCCTTGGACAGATCAAGGAAGCACGCATACACGGTATTTTACGGTCTGTGTAGTATTTGACGGTATGCTTAAGACACAGTATAGCACTTTCAGTGGACAGCCGGGGACGAAACCCGAACTGATTATCGTGCAGTGTTACCGATTTATTTAACTGTGCGTTAAGCAAACCGTCAAACACTTTAGCAGTTACGGTGGCAAGAGAAATAGGCCTGTAGTTAATAATTATTATTTTATTGTCAGGCAACTGAGGCCCATAGATGAAATACACAAATTACAAACAAACAAACAAACATAATAAAACTAAAACTTGTGTTAATAAATATTGCTTAAAACTATGTTAGTAGCACTTCACTTCACTAGCTTGTCCTTGCGCTGACCTGTGGTATTTGCCCGCGGAAGCGACGGAACACCACGTCCTGCGGCCAAAAGTCTTCTTCCAAGACGACGGACATGTAACAATATGGTACTCGCACCACGAACGCTTTGAAGTTGATGTTGCGGTGCCACTCCAGTAACTGCACCCTCGGCATGTACCTCGTCTTCTGGCGCACGTATGCATATAATGTAGTCACATATTTATGATGTCACAGATTGTTTACAATTTATTGTAAGGCAAAGCTCTTTAAAGTTTTATGGAAATTACCATTTCCTATATATTTTTGATTTATGAACAAGCTCATATAAATAGTGAAAAATAAAAACTTTTTTATAAAAAAACAAACAACCGACTTCCAAAAACTACATTACGAAGTAAAAATAACTTTAAGTAATTTTGGAAGTCGGTGGCAAGAAATGAAAATACAAAATCAAAGATACCGACTTCCGAAATTACTTAAAGTTATTTTTAACTTTTTAGTGCTTTATTTTTTGGAAGTCGGTTTTTTTTTTTTGTAAAATTGTTTTATAAACAGCATGTTTAGGTGACCTGTTGCCAGTTTTATTCCACCTCTCAGGATTTGGCGAAGCCCAGCCATCTTAGCTCTATGGAGGTACTGGGCTTTCACCACTGATATAGAAACGTGAAGTTTTTGCGTCAGGAACCAAAGTAAGTATCAGAAGAATACCCGTTTTCGCTAATACTAAGCGGAACCTAAATGAATGCCTAAATAGAGTATGACAATTAACCAACATGATTAATCTATTAATTAATTGAAACCGCATGAGCAAACAGGAAACTAAAAAATGTGTTAACATTTTGTTAGCTTAAGTGTTACATGTAGGAATTCCCACAAAATTATTATTATTTACCTTGTTATGTTAATGAAACGTTATAAAACATGGAACAAAGCCTTGCTGCATCTCATTTCGCTCACAACAGTCGGGCAATAAGCACGTGTCAACATGAAGCTCTTCATCATGTTCGTGATTGTCGCGTTACTCGCCGCGGTGTGTTCGGCGCAGCCGGTTGACAGCTCAGCACTCGACCAGCCAGATACTTCAGGAGTTCTACGGTTTAAGAGACAGGCGATATCGTGGACCGGAAGATGTCCAAAAAATCATGTAAAACTCGCTACGAAATATTGTGTTCCCTGCGATTTGTAAGTAGATAAACTTATATTAAGTACCACTTTTATTTACGATTTTCATATGCCACATAATACTATAATGGAGCGGGTCTAAAACTAAGTGTACCAACATGGGGTAGGTATGTTTTGCACATATTTAAAGAAGTAATGATTATTCGTAGGCTGCGTTTAATAAAGATTTAGAAAAAATTAATAAAGAAACTGACAAACAAATAACCATTCGTATTGTTTCTGGTTTTGTTGGGAAATTACATACATAAACTCAGACCTTTTTCTAAACGGGGTAGGCAGAAACTACAGAACGCCATCGGCTACAATAGGTACTTACTTAAACTTTTTGCTTCATTTACGTTCATACATCTGGTCAGACACGCACGCTGGTTGCGAGTACTACACCTGGTCTTTCAGTAAAACATCACCATCAAGGTCTCTATTAATCTCCTTCTAGAGCGGCCCCTCCCAGCGTTTCTATTCACATTTGCTTTTTGTAAGTCGCCTTTCATTCATCCTCTCAACATGACACAACTATTTATGAAACTCTTTTAAATTTTAGTCACTGCATCTTCTTTTAAACCGTAAGCTTGTGTTGCGAAATCATTCCTGAATATATCATTTATAGCTACACCACGCTTATTTCGTAAATAAATTCTTTATGACATAAGGGATTCTTCCTGAATAGAGGTGGCCATTCAAATCATTTTAATTGATGTAGAGAGTAACTCAGCATAGTCAGTTCGTGTACCTACAAAGTTCAAACTTTCCTATATACTCAATGTTTTGTATAAGTTTACATAAGTTTTTTTTATAAACGTTGGTACATTCTACTTTTATTATATTAACACTACGTTTTTTAGAAAATCTTAAATTACTAAATTGCATTATTAAAATGTGAATTGATCAATTTCGTAAAACGAAAGCTTCAATAAATAGTATCTAATAGTCTATATTAGCATTATATAGATATTTTAACTTTAAATTAGAGCTCTTTTTGGGCTAGATATTTATATTATTATTTTGTTTAGCATGTTTGAAGAATAATACGTTCCATTGGTTATTTGCTAAAATATTCACACCTCTCTAAGGATTTATAATTGTTGAATAATCATGTTTTGTTTTCCAGTTTATAATGAAATCGTACTCATGTCTAATATGTTTGATTGTTAGTACAAACGATAATGCTAGTAGATAATATGGTTGGTTGTTAGTAAGATTTGGTAAATCAATCACAACACCTAAAGACTCCTGCGTATAGCCGATTGTGTAATAATAATTACTCTTCTTTTTCACAGACTCGACAAAACAACAGAAGAGGACTGCCCAAGGAGACAGTAGCGCAAGGGATCGAAGAGACATTACAAAGTTGACCTAAGTAATTGACCTGTCTGGACTAGTATTTGAAGTGGAGAAAGCTTTTGTAGCAAACCTATCATTGTAAATCTATTACCTACCTCTTAATATATTGTAATACTTAGATACTTATTTGTATTATTATACCCAAAACATGGAAAAAGTAATCCGAATGTTATGTTTTTGAACAAAATAATATTGAGTTTTACAACACAACACGACTGTATTCTCCGGAGGGGTCTGCAGAGGCGTATACTCTAATAGAAAAGATGGAATGATTGTGTGACGAATGATTTCAAAGCAAAGGGAGTGAATGATAACGTGATGGCTGACAGGGGAGAATGGAAGAAGAAAGTGTGTTGCACCGACTACAAGAAACACAGGACAAGGGCAGAAAGATGCTCATGACCCTGTACTCCCACATTTCACCAATTATGTTTAAGTTCTAAGAATTAGGTGGCGAGCCTACTGCCGGCCTATCAACCGGGCACAAGTCCATACTCCGGGCTGCTATTGAGAAATGTATAGTGTAAAACCTTTAACACTTTGAAATGAAAACCTCGTGATTTATTTTACGCCTACATAAATGATCACAGTAAACTGTCTACTTGTTATTTCGAGTAGGTTAACAAATAGTTAGGCTATGCTCATGGAACGGTGGAAGTCTGCCCGGCTTGGGCGGAGCATCGCCGTGTCCTCGTGGCGGCGATCGGCGGCGGCGACCTCTCGCATCCGGCCCTGGTCCAGGCCATGGTAAGGAGCGAGAGGGCATGGGAGGCCGTCACCTCCTTCTGCGAAGCAGTAATGCTCGCGAAGGAGGAGGCGGACTGCTCATGCACCCACCTCATGGGTGTGGCAATCGTTGCGCCCTCACGCCCCTAGTTGCCGCAGGAGGAGACACCCTGAGCGTCGGGAGTCGATAGCCGACTCTCGGCCACCGTAGGCGCGGGCTTGCGGACGTCGAGCAATGGACAGCTCGCCGTCCGGTAAGGACCAGACCCGGGTCAACGCCGCGTCGTGTTCCACGCGCGCCTCAAAGAGATGTCAGCACCATTGACGGAGTTCGAAAGAGCTAAAATAAAAAGCTATGCTCATGGTTAGGTTCAAAGAACAAAAGCGCTCATTCAAGTGATAAATGTAAACAACGCGTTTAATCAAATCATTAATTTCGCGTTCACACCGAAGATTTTAAATGCTTCATAGTTAAACAACGTGGCCTCATAAGTTATTGAGTTTAATCTCGCGATTTAGCGAGTTTAGCGCTAATCTCCTTCCGGTCGTGTCGTATTGCTATCCGATCGGATTATGAGGGAGAGGGAAGAGAGAGTGAACCTGCGTCTGCGCACACACTTGTGTACTATATTATCTCCCGCGCCGAAGTCTAGTCTCCGTTGAGATTGCCCGCCATGGCCTAAATACGGTCTGGAGAATTACTATTACAAAATGTATGAAAAAACAAGTTCAGCCGCCGACTGGCTGTCCTTTGTTTTTCA
Source organism: Dryobotodes eremita (assembly GCA_917490735.1). Lineage (NCBI taxonomy): Eukaryota > Metazoa > Arthropoda > Insecta > Lepidoptera > Noctuidae > Dryobotodes > Dryobotodes eremita. Next base: position 19,288,494 of record OU823254.1, read on the forward strand.
TAAATTTTCATATTCAGCGGCCTTAAACAATTAACTGTCATGAAATGACCACAAAACAAATTCGCGTCCCGTAGCCGGCGTAGATTCGTAGCACGTAGCGCGTAGCGTCCGTGCGTAGCGTTTTCGTTCTTTGGACTAAACCTAGGTGGCGCTGATGGTCCGACGACAAAAAATTATTGTAACATGACTGTGTACTTACCGTGTTACGTTTGATGCATAATATTCTTAATTGTACACTGTTTAAATTACAATTTTATAAGAATGAAATCAACACAATCAGGTTTTAATTAGTTTCATTTCTTATAAGTTTATATAAACACAAGAAGAAATTTTAAAAATGACAATTTATTATTGGCCTGGTGTCACTTATATTATTAATATTTATTGATTTCAGAGAATTTCCATATACGTTACATAAACATAATATCACAAAACCATAAAATGTTAGTGTGTTAGTAACAAAATTGTACCTAACATTGTGTTAGTATTGTTATTCTATAACTAACCGATGCTTATGGCTGTCCTCATCCACTGATTTTAGAAAGGACAGTCAAAACGAGCAGCAATAGGATTTACGTTGCTGTTGTTGCTGCTTCGTAGACGGTGCAGCAACGAGTTTACGTTCTTGCGCATGATGGATTGAAAGCCATCCGTATGCGCTTCTGCAAACATACCAGACGCGCTGCAGCGCCACGGCATCGCCAACAGCATCCTAAAAGCGTTATTATACTGGATGCGCAGGGCTGTGTGGGTTCGCTGCATATGTTTCCCCCACAGGCCAATCTAATAAAACTACTGGCAGAATGCCTTAAAAAGTGTTATTTTCACCTCGTTCGTGCAACGCATGTACCTACAAGCAAGCATATTGCCTCTCACCGCCACAGACCTGCGCTCCCTCTCTATGTCTTCATCATCGTTAAAATAATTTTATCAAAATATCCAAGGTTCTTCTTCCAAATTACAGGAAACAAATTGTTTTTCGAAAAAACCAATATTGATTTCATTTGTATAACAGAAAATTGGTTAGAAAAATCATCAAGTAATGCCTATTAACTATGAACTTTATTTTGTAGTTAGCCATTTCAGCCGAAAACGTATAATACATAATAGCGGGTCATTATTATTTACGGCACTTTTCTTTGTGTAAATAATTTCATCACCATTGGTCTCAAAACGGTGAAGGAAAACATCGTGAGGAAACCGGCATGTCCTAAAACCGAAAATTCGAAGACATGTGACATCCTCCAACTTCACTCCACTCCCTCTTACAGAGAGGAGGCTTGTGTCCCAGCAGTGGGAACATTATAGGTCCTGTATTGAGCTTAATTAGCATATTAGTATGCATATACAGACCTCCAAGTTACCATTTATAAGAAACTTAGTAGGTACTGGTAGTAAATTAATTAGTAAATAGCTCGAGTAGTGTCTTGGTCATTTGATTTATCAAATGTTTTTATTGAACAGCTTCTTCTGCCACTTGCATCGATAACATTTTTTGTACATAATTATGATTTCTTACACAAGCAAATTGTAACAAGTTGCCATCTGATCACAGTGGACAAACAATAATATTTTGCTCATAGCATGCCTTTACAAAAAATTCAAATAAGTTTTACGTTAATTTAATTAAATGTAAACATTTTGTGATCCATAAAACACTGACGACCGTGCCTACACACGGCGAATAAACCGTAGATTTTCGCGGCAAGACAAACGTGTGTGTACAAACGGCCAAGCTCTGGCCATAATGAAGCGAATCCCGCGCAGGATGCGACTGCGCGCGATAAATTGATTAGGAAGTCACGCGACAATTCACTCCAGACTTAACACCTTCATACCAGTAAACTGACACAATCGATGCGAGTGATTTTCGTCCCGCATCCAGCGAGGGATGCGCTTCAGTTTGGCCTGAGTTTCATGCTAGATCCGGAGTCACGGGTTCGGTAATTGTGGTGATTCTCGGGAGCATTGGATTGGCTGAAACGATGAAGAAGATGAGAGAGACGTATAATAAAACAAAACAGAACATGAAATAAATTTTATTCCAAGTTTCACAGTTAGGACCGAATGAGCAACTCCATGAGGTTATTGTGGTAGTCTTGCAGCTGCGGGCCGCGGGGGCTCTCGCTCCGGAAGCCGCCCACCTTGCCCACCAGCCAATACGTTTCCATGCAACCCTTGCCCTGGAGACCAGACATAAGGAACACATAAAGATAAATGTAACTATACTCCATTTGAAATAAGATTAGAAATTTAAATAAACCTTTTTACAGTTCGTTCAATCGATTTTGACTGCAGCTTTTTACTGCAGCTGCCATTTGTCATGCCACCAACGCAATAGAAGTCAAAATTGGCTGAACGGACTGTAAAAAAGGTTTATTTAAATTTTTCATCTTATTTCAAATGGAGTGTAAGTCTAGATATGTAGTATAAAACAAAGTCACTTTTCGTGTATAATATGTCCTTAGTTCTTACAAACTACACAACGAATTATGGTACGGTTTTCACCATCATTTAGAAAATTTATTCTAGAATGTTTATGGGTATTTATTATATATAATTATATTGAAATCAGAAACACTACTGCAGTAATCTCAATTTTGACAACATGTCGGCCTATCAGTAGATTGCACGCGTGTGAGTAGGGTAGGAGCGGCTCGCTATTACCTAGTCTAATAAAGGACTGTCCTTCAAATGTAGAGATAAAAAATGTATTACGATGAAAAATGTTCATACTACATTACACATATTTTACAACTTATTGATCATAATGTGTGTGTGTGTCATGTGTGTGTGTGTGTGTGTGAGCAATCAAACGGACAGCTAGTATTCTTACCGCAACATTGACAGGACCTCTCGTCTCGAACTCATAGTTCCCGATCTCATCGAGTGCTAGTTTCGTTGTATAAGAAATGTGGATTTTCATAGCTGCGGACAAAGAAGCAGGTCGTTAATTTTCATAGTCAGAGCATCGGAATCTATTGGATGCGAGAAGCACAGAACCAGTCGATGTGGCGACGCTTGGGGGAGGCCTATGTCCAGCAGTGGACGTTTTTCGGCAGAACTAATGATGATGATGTGGATGCGTAACTATGTGAGTTTCTTGCCAATTCTTCTCCATACGAAACTATCTTTTGGAAGAAGCAGCTAGAATCAATTCTATTCTCTTGTAAATTTTGACGTTCAAAAGTGCTTTATATGTGCCTAATTGACACAAATGATATGACTTTGATTTTACCTTCGCCAGTACTCTCCATGCGGCTGGCAGTATTAATGGTGTCTCCGAAGAGACAGTAGCGTGGCATGGTGGTGCCAACCACGCCGGCCACGCAGGGGCCCGTGTTGACGCCCGCGCGGATCATGAGCGGCGCGCCCGGCCTGTGCGGCACGCATGCGCCCTCCAGGCTACGCAGCAGAGACAGCGACATGTCCGCTATCTCTGAGGCGTGGCGGTTGCCTAGGAACAGCAAACTATGAGCATAAACAATGTACCATAGTGCAAAAAGCTTACTTGACCCGGTGGTGTATATTGGAGCTAAATGAATGTGAGTAGCATGCAGGCTACATTGAATATATGATTATTATTTTAATATTATGAATGTGAAGACTATGTGGGTCATAGTTGCAATTTTTTTTTCTCCTCAGTTAATTTGAATCATGGTCTGGCAGTTTGAGTAATTTTTGTGGCCTACCCAAATGTATTTTCTTTGGTATTGTTCGTCGAATCGTTTAGCTCCTTAAGTTCTGAGTTGAGCTGCACGATTACTGACAAATGCGTGCACTGACTGGACAGGTCCACTCAATCTGTCTGGTTTTTCCTCAAAAGACCATTTCAGACACAAATCTACATGGTCTTACATGATCTGACCAAGATTATGTCTGGACTTTAAAAGAGACTGTGAGCTCTGAGTTTGTTTCGGCCTTTCTTCTCAGAGTAGTCAGATAGGAAACGCCGACCTCATCTAGTTTTTAAAATATGATTGACGTGTAAAAGTGTTTGTTCAAACCTACTTACAGAAATAAAATCATTTATCATTTAACGAATTCACTATGAAACTTAACAAGATTTGTATTTTTTTTGTTCACGACACTGCTGCTGTCATCAGGCTTGCTGCACTATACTCGGGCGTAAATAAAATATACCAAATCAAGCTTTAGAAAAGACTTTCACGCACATGTATCACCGGCCTGTGTACCTACATAAGTAGTAATAGAGAGAGAGTAGACTTTCCACGAAGTCGAACTTTTTTTTTGCCGAACTCGTTGTGCCATATCTAAGGCTCTGGCAATGTAATAATTATCAATCCAAACGAAATCCTCTCTCCTAATTTTGCGGTGCCCGACAGGGTCCATAATGACTTTTACTTTGTTATACCATCTATGTTATACATATAGAATGTACTCGTAATATAGAATTGAGTATGAAACTAGTGAGTCTACATCAAGAAGATCGGAGGAATCGAGGATACGTCATGAGAAAAGTTTTGGTTTTAAGTGTGGATGGCTATAGAATAGAGGAAGATCGAGGAAACAACCCCTTTCTACATTCCATCTAACTCCAAAAAGGGGGGAAAACGGAGCTGATAAAGGTTTATGGAAGAAGTATACAAACTGGGATAAGGGTAAGAGTGCATATTATGCAAAACGAAAGAAAAAAATCGGCAAAATGCGAGTCGAACTCGCACACGAAGGGTTCCGTACCACCGCACAATATAAACACTGCATATTTTTTAAACACGTTTCTTATATGGGGATTCCCTTTAATTTTTAAGTTTATTTTATTTGTTGTTATAGCAGCAATAGAAATACACATTCTGTCAAAATTTCAACTGTGAACCTATTACGGTTCATGAGATATAGCCCACTGACAGACGGACTGATATAACATTTTGCGGAACATAGTATATTTAGTTATCTTGGGAGGGCTTGACCAAAGCTATCACCACCTACATATGGCGGTCGATTTTTGGGACACCCTCTATATCATTAGATCTGTCTCGACTGTTAATTACTTATGATTCTTCACTTGCTCTAAACCTAGCACGGGACACTACCTTACCGGCTAGCTTATATTTTTACTATGTCACGAACTATTCTGAGAAGACGGAAAATAATCTACATAATGACTTACCGTTTCTCTGCGGTAGGCCGGATACTACCATGTACGCGTCGCCGATAGTCTCCACTTTGTACACGTCATAATGAGTAATCTTCTCATCAAACAACCTGAAAAAACACATCAATATTAATAACAATGGTTATGCCATTGGAAATTACTACAAAATGATTATGCTCATACATTTTTTATTTTACATAATTTCACTCATGTCTGCAGCATCTTGTTATTTTTAATTTTAAGTTATCACTTATGTACACATTGTGGAATGCAATTAATGATGGAGTATTGGGTAATAATGTCATTAAATAAAAAATTAAAAGTTAACATAACTGCTACTGGCCCTGCAGTCTCGACATTAGATAGCGACAAAAATCTGTCGCTAAGTCGTATCGATGTCAAATTCCTTTAATAGATTTTCAACTTTATTTCCAAAGCATAAGGTTGAAAATCTATTAAAGGAATTTGACTACGATACGACTTAGCGACGGATTTTTGTCGCTATCTAATGTCGAGACTGCAGGGCCTGGACAAGTGTTACTACGCAATTAAAGATTTTGCTAATGACAAAACTTTCTGTTAATGGTGTGTATGCTGTTTCTTTGGGATTTAATTTACTGACATTTCTATCTTTAGTTTTATCGCAATTCAAATTTAATTTAATTTTTACTTTAATTTGTTGACATTTGTAGTTTAATTTATTGGCATTGCTAAATTCCGAACGTTTTTGAATAACATGAGTATTATTAATAATGATAGCAATGTTGCTTTGTGAATGGAATGTCATTTCTTTTTTTAAATATTTTTTTGTCTGTGAAATGTATTCTATTAAATAATTTTGCATGCCGTAAGGCAAAATGTATCGGGATTCTCATCTAAATAACCATCATATCTGTATACCTACATTATTGGCAAATAAATGATTTCTATTTCTATTTCTATAAATTAGTTATCTGTCAAATACAGTTGTGGACATATAATTAGGAACGACTGATAACGAAGTCACTTTTGGATAAACAAGTTGCTTTTACTTTTGTATCAACTTAGGTACAGATAACAACTTTGAACCACATAAATAAAAACCGTATTAGTAGGTTATAATGATTCAAATCAATAATAAAAATAATTACACTTCCCTAAAAAAAATATTTTATCGTAAATTGACTGTATTTCAAATGTACAAGGTCAGGTCGCGGTAAGGTCCCTGGACAAAAAATTATGAACGCAAAAAATATGTTCTCAATTTTGAATTTCGAAAACAAATAGCACATTTTTTTATTTCTCGCCTCTCCTATGCTTCGATCAACTATTAGTAGTTAGATCGAAAGTTCTACGTTTTTTCAGTCAAACTTGCATAATTATTTAAAAATCATGGGTAAAAGGAAAGTTGTGATCCATCAACCCGGAAAAGGATTATGGCACTTTATGAACGTGATTCGGCGTATAAAAAGATCGCTGATCCCATGCAATTCTGCAAAACTAAGGTATCGCTGTATATGTATATAACGCTGTACATAATGCTGTAAATCACGTCAAGAAATTACAAAACAGGGATCATTCAAGTATTACCTAAGCACCAAAGAGGGTGGGGGGTCTTTCATTTCCTTATTTTTGATGACATGGAGGACGGGGAGTCTGGATGGTGATTACGTCAGCAAGATTTATTTACTTGATTTTTCTGCAAAATGTAGTAACTCTGATTTGAACAAATATGGTAACCCTACTTGTCTATGCTCGAAAGCGAAAAGCATGTTCAGGGATTCTACAAAATATTTGATATTGCTTACTCGCTCTCAAACGGTTTTATGGTTAAGATAGAAAGAACTCAAGTAGGGAAATTACTTAAATGGCCATTAAATCCTTTAGCTTATTTCTAGACTCATGAATAACAATAAAGAAACCTAAACAGATAAAAACAATACCAATGTTTACGAAAGCATAGGAAGGGGGGTAATAGCTGTGCTTACTTTTGCTACCTTGACAGAGGGGGGTGTTAAAAATAACTTAAATTCTGCTTACGTAATAACTGAATGGCCCCACACTACCAATAATTGTCTTCGAAAACCTAAATCTAGCAAAAGGTGAAGGTGCTTTGATTGTTTGTTCAGCGAAGACTAAACCATTTAAGGGTTCTGAAATTATAAGCAAGGAAGTTTTTGGCAATGGAGGAGTATCAGCGTGTACAGTATGAAGACGTTAACGGATGTAAAGTTATATGGAAGAATCGCCCGAAAAGTACCACTCCTCAAGAAAATGCACCGAAAAGCAAGATTAGATTTCGCTAGAAAGTATGGCGACTGGGCAGAAACTCAATAGAAAAATATATTATTTTCTGACGAAACGAAGATAAATAGAATAGGTTCTGACGGTAAACAGTATGTGCACCGACCAGATTAGCAGGCATGAATAAATTAATTAATGCTAGGTTCACGAAAAATGTAGTAAAGCATGGGTTGGAAACATAAAAGTTTGGAGATGTTTCTCAGTACTTGGTGTTCGGCCAGTAATAAAGATTGAAGGCATTTTAGACCAATTTTAATACAGGCAAATATTGGAGGAGACTATGTTTCCTTATGCTGAGGAGACGTTGCTTGTAGTTTGGACATTTCAACATGATAACGACACCAAACACACTGCTCATTTAGTGATCAACATGTCATTGAGTTCAATTAGCCTGCAAACAGTCCAGATCTTAATCAGATCGAAAATCTATGGGGAGAAGTAAAGAAGAGTGTGGCTGCAAAAAGCGCGAGTAATTTGAATGAACTGTATGATGCCTTTGTCGAAATTTTGGAGCACTATTTCTGTTGATACCTGTAATTTTTTTATAAAATCCATGCCCCGTCGCTGCAGAGCAGTTATTATAAGCAAGGGTCATCCTACAAAATATTAATGCTTTGTTTTGTAAGCAGTGGTAAAGCCTATTTAATAAAAAAAAATAAAAAGCATTATTTAAATTCCGATATCGTTTAATAAATGAAGTCATAATTTACCCGTTCCTAATTATTTGTCTACAGCTAGGGAGTTTCAAATAGGTACTTAATTCAAATGGACTATACTTAAATTATTAATAGAAGTTCAACTATTTTGGGTAACTTGTATGTAGCATTAAATCCTATTAAAATTGATATTTAACCACGTTATTAAAAGTTATTATCAGCAAATTGATACAAAATAACAGCAACTTGTTTATCGAAAAGTGAATTCGGTATCAGTCGTTCCTAAGTATTTGTATGTATCAGAAAAGACTTAATTCTGATTAGCTGTGGCCACACTGCCTTGCCTACATGACTTCCCATGTAGGCAATGGATAAAAATACAAAAATGAAAATTCCCGCTAACCGCATGGCCTTTCCTCCACCGACCACAGGCAACATGGCCGTGAAGCCTAAGAGGAAAACAGGTCATTAAAAATGATTTTCTTAACATAGGCCACACAAATAGGATCAAAGAACTAGTCCATTTCTGTATATAGGCAACTCAATTCAATTTATTAGTAGTACAGTCGGCACACACTTCAAGTTACCACAAATTGTCAGATTGTTTCATTCGATTTTGAACTTATCCATCAGCATTTTAAGGTTTAAAATCGTTTGGAGAAATTTGACAGTTTCGTGTAGCTTGACCTGCTGGCGACTACATTTTTATCCATTTAGCCTGGATTGAGCAACAGCCTCTTGCTGCTAATGCGGACCAGACCAAAATTAATAAGCATCTAAAGATTACGCAGTACATTTATTAATCCCCAGACTTAATTCTAGATGAGCTCTCCAGCAACGATTCCTTTATTCATTTAACATTTATAAATCGAATAAGTTTCAATTTTAGTCAAATTTTAATTGATTGGGAGTTGTAGTCAACAGTGATAAAGTACTTACGAGGGAGACTATACCTACATAATTCACCGTCAATGGGGGCTATCGTTTTTGTGCTCACCAGTTGGCGCCACTGTCGAGTAAGGTTCTGTTGCAGTGCCTTTATTTGATGTTTTGGATATGTTTAAGTACCCATATATTCATAGTATGTTTATTTTATTACATTTTGAAACTTCAAACGAATATTTAGATTATTATGCTCCTAAAATTGGCAAACATGAAGAAGACAAATCTTAATCTTCCTTCAAGTGCTACCAAATTAGATCCTAACTTATTACTTAAAATCTTAAGCCATACTTAATCAAGAATGGCACAACCATTACAGCTATTATGAATCACTCGTTAAAATCCGTGATAAAAAATCCCGCAAACAGTGAACGTTCAGTACATATTTTGAAATGTAGAGACCTTACTCCACTAGCGCCTCTAGCGGCGAACTCAAGCGCGAAAGCCCTCATTAATTCGTTAATTCTGGTCACCGTGTTACGCAGTACACTCTGACAGAATTGAGAGTGTGCAAAGAAAACGTGTTAAGTGGGTCTCGTATCGGTACGGATTCTTTAGAGCACTACAAAGCAATTCCGAACGCCTTCTTAAGTCCAATGTGGAACCTTTGCATGCTCGTCGCAAACAGCAAGACTTAATAAACCTGCATAAGATCCTACATTTCAAGCTGGACTCGTCACCTGTGCTGTCTCATAAACATCAATACTAGGTATAACACCCGAATGCCTAAAACTTTTACACTTCTGGGCCGGCAGTCTCGACATTAGATAGCGACAAAAATCTGTCGCTAAGTCGTAACGTTGTCAAATTCCTTTAATAGATTTTCAACTTTATCTCCAAAGTATAAGGTTGAAAATCTATTAAAGGAATTTACGGTGGCCGGGAGTCGGCTATCGAACTATTAAGCAATTGCATAGCTTTTATCGCGGGCTTTGAGCGCGGCGACCGAATTAAGAAATTCCGTAACGAAAATAAAACCTAACACCCCCCACTCCGCCTACCATGTAGCTCGGCCGAGCGTTCGCTTAACGTGTATGTATATGGTACGACTGTACTTGAATTAAAATCAAAGAAAAAAAAATACTGCATAAATAAAAAATAAATAAATAATTATAATTGCATAAGTTGATAAAAAATGCTATGCAATAGCTTTACCGCGGCAGTCCCCGAGTGCCACACGTGTTTTTATTATTAAACTATTGCACTTTTCTGAATCTGGGTTGAAATTTCTCGTAGGTTATTTAAAAAAAAAATTACCAGTCCATACATTTTGACCGTGCAGTTTTTTTTTTTCGAAAAAGGGCAATGCCTGCGCCGTAGATATTACACTTTTCCATAAATCAGCAGATTTTTTTTTGATAACTGACGAACAATTTCTTGTATCGCTGAACTGATGGTTACATTTTGCGCGTCGATGCGTGCCAACCTGTGTATAAGTTTTTTCTAAAAGCCATGCAAAAATCGAACTTAAATGCATGTGATATCGTAATAACAACATAAATACCTACAATTAATGGTTATAGACCACAACGTTCATTGGTTAACATTTTCCTTCCTACGACTCCCAGTTTGAAAGCTAGTTTCCGGTTTACGAGTGCAGACTTTTCAAACATTAAAAATAAAACCTAGATTGCAATCCACGATCTGCATCTTTTGTTCACGGCTTTCTAACTCATGTATTTTTTTCATTCTTCTTATCATCTCTTCTGTTCTTGTTCTTAACTTAAGTACTTGAGACATTTAATTTAATTTATTAATTATTATTACATCTCTCAATATATACCTGTTTATATTTTATATTAAAGCTATTAGCTTATCTCAGAAAATATCTACATCATTATTATTATATAGTAGTTTGCTAATTAATGTTACATAATTAACAAATGCTTCCTCTCTCCTAACTCAATTATTTTGCTGTGCCCGACAGGATCCATAATATAGATCCATAATAAGGAACCTGTCGGGCACGGCACACATTTTTAACAAATATTTCGGTCGGTTAGTGGTTGATTAATTGATTAGGTTAGTTTTGTTTTGTTACTCGAAAAAATATTCGAATATCTAACCAAAATGAATGCTAGTCAGTCCTAAGCCTGTTCAAGTATGAAGGAAAGTTCATTGAGTTTAACTTAAGAATTTCAACATGCATTAGTAGAATATTCAACCATTAACCATGTTGCAGATACCTACTTGAATAAAAATATTAAATAATATTTTCAACCATTAAATTTATAGTTCTTTTTTTTTAAATCAATTAACTAATAACCAATAAACAATTTCAAACAATATTCTCATCTCTAGTCCGTATGATCTAATTATAAGTTTATCACCTAAGAACACCTACATGTGGAATGCAATAAAAGTATTGAGTATCCTCGTTACAATGACCTCCCATTTGTAACCAAATTGCATTAACCTATGTACTTCTTATCCGAAACGTTGCATCTGGGTCATAAACAAGGCACGGTTTTAAGATAGCTGCAAACCTCTCTTTAAAAAGAGTAAAATTCTTCCACTGCCCTGTATGTACATACGAGACATCTGCATCTTCACAAAGAAACACATGCATTACTTTACGCAACATAGCGAAGTTGTGCCAAGACAAAAAAGGGCTAAGTTTTGCAACTTATCATATTATCCATCTGGTCGTAAAGATATTTACAGAAAAAATGTGTATAATATGAGTACCTATATATTGATTTATATCAATATACCAAATGAATTAAAATTATTGCAGGTTTTTAAAGTCAAATTGACAGAGTAGCTACAAAATAGTTGCTTCTACAGCCTTAAGGAATTTATAGAACATAGACGTAGTTGTTAAATAACGAATGAATTATTGTTTATGAGTAATTGGATCGATAATTGTATTTATTAATAGTTTTCATGAAATAATAATTGTGATTTGGGTATGATGTTAAAATGAATGACTATAATATTGAATGTAATTTGCACGCTTGCTTGCAGGCAGAGTACAATAACTTTTAGGCTTTAAAATCTTCCCGTGTTAAACAATGTTTTCTAGCAAACAAATATTTTGAATTTGAATTTAAATTTATTAAGCTATTACAGAATAAGGTCTAGTTTAGATGTTTATAAAATTTGTTTTATTATTGAATAACTCAATAGATATTTTAATGATTATTTTATTTTATGTAGTATAATTTTATTCATTGCTCAAATACATAGCAAACTATAGTTTTGTATAATTTAGAAGCATATTGCAATTTTGTAAATGTGAGTACAATGGATTCGTTTATTATATACGAGTAATTATGTTGACTTGACAGCATGGCAGTAGAGACTATGTCATGCTCACTTAAATGTCTCACTGTTGGTGGCGCGTGTGTTGGATCATTCGGTTCCCTACAAAATGGTTGAGCTGGATGGTGCTGATCCACGCGTCATGTTCGTGAACGGGCGCCGTCAGTTGAGACTGGTCATCTCTTAACTGCCACGGCTTATTTTTATTATTAATCTTATATTTTGAATTGTTTTTTTATATATTTTTTTTCATTGTTCTCGCATATAGAAGCAACACGAATAATGTACCCAGGATTTTGTAATATCTTGATTTAAAAAGAGTGTCCTTGGAGTTTCTTGCCCGTTCTTCTCCATAGAGATCTACGTTTTGGAATGGGCAACTAGCTTCAACTTTCTGACTAACTGACCGACTCTTTGACAATTCAAAAGTGCCTGTAAATGGTTTAATTGAAATAAATGCTTTGAGTTGAGTCTGAGTTTGATGTACCTAATTGAACCATGTGAAGAAGAAGCTACTGATGCCGCGATTAAAGTGACCAGAGCTTCTATGTTACTGAGCCAAAGTAACATAGAAGTACTATCGACCCGGAAAGAAGAAGAAAATTAGGAGTCAGTCGAGTTTGATTTAACAATTAACAAGATTGATGGAACGTGGTTTAGCCAACGGACCTGTACAGCATATTGAGCATGTTTATCACCTCCATAGGAGTACTACTGGCCGATATGTTGGTGAACCCGACGATATCACTGAAGAATATGGTGACGGCGTCGAAGGCTTCAGCTGGCACCGCCTTTTGTGCTCGTAACCTCCGCAACACAGGTAGGGGCAGCATTCTGGACAAGAGCAGATCACTCTTTTGTTTTTCTGCGACCAACTTCTGTGTACTCTGTTCTATTGAGTTGGTGAACGTCTGGAAGGAAGGAAATAAAGGCTTTTATTTAATGAGTTCTGTCAAGTCTACAACTACCTTTTTCATATTAAAGCATAAAGGCACGTACACACTGGCGCGACGCGACAGCGCGACACAAAGGCACCCGCTGTCGCGCGACGAGCGGTGCCTTTGTTTCGCGCTGTCATGTCGCGCCTGTTTGTGGAAGCCTTTAAGCAAACAGGCGCGACGCGACTCTAGTAGAACATCTTTTATGAAAACTTCATGGAAATTGTTCTACAAGAGTTACATCGCGCTGTCATGTCGCGACTGTTTGCGAGCGCATTGAAGCATAGTTATTTGATTTATGAAATAGGTAGCTTTTCCTTTTGAGCCGATGAACAGTTAATAGATAAGTATGTATTATATAGGTACCACGTAGACAGGCTGACGATACACCATAAGTATTTATATCCAAAAAAAAAGACAAAGTTGTCACGGTTTCATGACGGGTGCCGTCTTAAATACTCCTTAAAACAAAGACACAAAGGCACCGTCGCGCGACCGGCGGTGCCTTTGTGTCGCGTCGCATGTCGCGCCTGTTTGCAGGAGCCTTAGAGCCTTAACTAAAATTATAAAAAGAAACTTAAATTAATTACATTTTGGAATGGTTGCCTGTCACCTTTTGCCTGTCAGTTTTATTAAATAGGCTCTAATAAACTCACATTTTTAATTTGCTAGACCAAGGTAACAGCTGGAATCGGCCTTGTTTTTAAATGAGTACGATTCGATGAATCACATATGAATGAGCCATACTACAAAACTATGCTCCACGCTACTAACATTTTAAAAGAAAAGGTCGATCACAACTGTCATTTTGGTGTAGCAAATAACAAAAATCTGAGTGTAGGTGTTTCCATTGAATTGTTTTACAGTGGACTTTACTCCAGTGATAACCACTTTTGACGAAACGTTCTATGCTCACATGACTCGGGTATTTACCGCGAAAGAAAAACATAACATAAAAATCATATTCTTTTGCGACGACATTTAATAAATATTTCCTTGTGCACCTTGGACAAGCAGCCCCGCAATCGCCTTGCTAGCTGTCATACCTTTTACATGATATCAACCGTTCTAATATTTTAAATACAGAGTTGAGCGCAAATATTATTTTTCCGAACCGCAACCAACCATAGGTTTTTTGTTACTAATCATGTATGTAGTTGCTGCTCCGTTAACTAGAAACCTGTTTCCTTAATTATTAGTCACACAAACTTAACCATGATTCACTATGAATACGATATAATATGTAACTGGGCAGTGGTGGCCCAGTGGTAACGGCCACGACTTACGAGTTGTAGGTCATGGGTTCGAACCCAAGCAGGCACTTTACTTTGTGTAAATTATTTCAACACCACTGCTCTCAAAACGGTGAAGGAACACGTCGTGAGGAAACCGGCATATCCTAGAACCAAAAATTCGGAGACATGTCATCCGCCAACCCGCACTGGGCTCGCGTGGTGGATTATTGTCCACTCCCTCTCACTGAGAGGAGGCCTGTGTCCCTGCAGTGGGAACATTCTAGACTGATTATGTTATGTAAGACATGCGTTTCATACATATAGGTAGTATGAAATACTTGACTGTCTGTGAGGACGCCCCATGTCCAACATGGACGTTTAAGAGCCGGCGAATGTGGATGGCGATGTTCTTGCAGGTACAACGTCAGACTGAAAAGTGCTACAAGGATCTTTTGGCGCCTGAATGACACTGACAGGGGGGCGCTGTTGGTAAACACATATGAAATGTTCACAGAAATTGTATTGACAAAACAACATGGCGGCGTTAGTTCCAATTTTGGCCACGCGCCAATAGAACCTTTTAGCGTTGTAGTCACGAAATTCCTTAAAGCACTATAATATTATCGTCATAAATAAATCACAATATTTGTGAAGAACATAAAGTCCTCTAAACGTTTGTTAGCTGGAAGTATTAAATAATTAAATAAGACACCTTTACCCAGGTGCGGATACAGGGAGGGAGAGGGGGAATAGGTGCAGTTGCCCCCCCCCCCCCCCCTGAGCTTCGGCCAAACTGAGTCTAAAACTCTAAATTAGACATAAATATAGTTTTATAACCTGTATTATTAGTTTATATCTATAAAGTATACTAAAACATAGATAAGTAATCCTTGACCTCTTGTGTTGTTTGCGGTGATTTTAATATTGACTTATCAACTGACGATAAAAAAAGAAATTACTTATTAAATTTATTGACATGTTACAACTTTAGATCTCTAATTAGTTCAACTACATTTATTCAAACTAGCTGCTGCCCGCGGCTTCGCCCGCGTGGATGTCGGAAATTATCCAACGGGACCGTGCTGCCGATACAAAAAGTAGCCTATGTTACTCCTTATTACATCAGCTATATGCTAATGAAAGTCCCGTCAAAATCGGTCCAGCCGTTTCGGAGATTACCCAGCACAAACAGACAGAAAGACAGACGAATAAAAATTAAAAAAATTGGTATTTTGTCATAAGTTCCGTATATACTTTCATATTGCATATGCATTTAGTAAAAAGCTGTTATTTTGACATTACAAACAGACACTTCAATTTTATTTATTTGTTTAGTTGTATAGATGACTCACGATTTTATACAGACAATATCTTCTCCAGTTTGTTTGCGATGTTACTTCTCGGAGCAATCGGATATAAAACACTGACCTCATCTAGCTTAAAAATTCGTATTTAATGAGTAAAAGTGTCATTAACCTACTTTCAAAATAATCATCATATCACTTATCGTGCATTGATAACTATGCACATTTATCTGAGAAAGAAGTGTAAATCTGAAGTCATTGACTTTGGCTTATCAGACCGAACAAAACAGCTCTAATAGGTACTAAATTGGAGATACCAAGAAAAACTTATTTCAAGATTTTATTTCAAAACTTTGTAGGTATCAATTTCTCTCATACCAAATTACAGCTTCTTAGTACCAAGGGTCTCTTAGTTAAATCCCAAACAGATGGACTTGGCGCAATTATTTATTTGGTTCCTTGCTACGGAACTCAAAAAATCCTAAATTCACTCAATATCAGACACCGCTTAGCGTGAACATCTGGTTCTAGAAGCATGCAATTTTGTGACAAAAGCCTTTTATAATGCTCACTTGAAATTTTGCGACGAAACTGAGGAATGCTTTTTGAAAATTCATACCGTCAAACGGGGTGAATAGGGATGCAAGGGTGAATTGAGACGAAACTTTAAACGGAATTTTAACATTGAAATAATATAGTTTGTTGCCAAAAAGGACTCTAATGTGTTTACTGTATTATAATTAACGATTAAGTGCCCTTGTTGGCAACAAACTATATTATTATTTCAATGTTAAAATCCCTTTTATGTTTCGTCCTGATTCACCCCTGCATAGTATTCCCCGTTTGACGGTACCCTAAAAGGGTTAAATAGGGGGGGTATAAGAGTGTTTGTATGGATGTTCGTAATTTTTTCCGATGGGGAACCCCATCGGGCGCACGACTTGTTTCTTATAGTTTCGGATTTGGCCATCCACGTACACTTGAAACATGAATTAATTAAAACAGCCAAATTCGTTCGAAGAAATCGTAAGTTATTTTAAAATTATGAGATATTCGAATTCGCAATCGTGGTGATAATGTCAGAGATAGTAAGAAAGACTGCATTATTGACAAAATTAATATTAGAAAGTTAAAAAAAAATACGCCTTAAACGCATATACATTGTATGTAGCTAAGTACTTACTCATTTTCACCATGTACATTTGTATTGTTCACTCATCTCTACATAGTACAAAACAAAGTCGCTTCCCGCGTCTGTACGCTGAGATATTTTAAAATGGGCAACAGATTTTAATGCGGTTTTCATCAACAGACAGAGTGATTCAAGAGGAAGGTTTATATGTATAATACATGCATATTATAGTAGAGAAAAGGCGAGAATTTCAAGGATTTGTAATGTGATGTCGTAAAAAACATACTTTTGCATACATAGTTTACTTACTTGCAATCGCTGGCTAAACCTTTCGAGAAAAATCTAAATAATGCACCACGGAGTTGTATATCTTAAAAAGATCTACAAAAAAGTCTTGGATGGTATATGTCTATCTCCTAAAGATAACCCACAGTAACCATTTTTATATTTTACATACAGACACGGCCCGCATTGTTAGGAGATTCCTCTCTCTGGAGCCCTGACCGCCGGTAGCTTGGACCCTGTTCCCGATACCGGTGGGCTATTACAAAAATCTAAATGGATGCATTTTACGATGCTATTTTAAACAATACAGTATTATATAATACCTTATCCAATTAGATACATTGTGCATTTAATGTAGATCAAAGTTGTCATTTACAGTATAGTATAATTATCATTCAAATGAATATCTTAGAAGATATCACAGATTTAAAAGTATAACATCTAACAATGGGGCTCTATATAGACCACTTTGGGTATCGTTTGGTAGTCATATTTAAGGTCCAAACAGCACAGCAGCAGCAGGTAAAAAAAGATGTAAACATTGTATATAAAGATATCATTAGATAGATAGATTAGATATTATTGATTTAGTCTAATCATAATAATAATATTATTAATCACTCCACACTGACACCACATTAGTATCTACATTGCACTCGTGCGAAGCCGGGGCGAGTCGCTAGTGATTTATACAATAAAAATATCTTTATCTTCAATAATTACCCAGAAAAGGCAAAAATTGCACAGATAATCAAAGATGATATCATTATTTCACGGATCACGGACCATTCACCGTTGAGTCGTAGACTGAGAAAGTCGTGTTAACTTAATATGCATCGTTTGATAAATCTTTTTGTGTTGTGCGCGTGCGCAAGTGTGAGCGTACCTCACGTGTTGATTCATACTGCTAACGACCTTGTCGATACAGCCTCCGGCGGAATCTCCGACAGTGACATTGAAGGATCGGAAGTTAAAATCAGTTCATTAGACGTTAGTATTGAGTACGCTGCATCTATAATTTCAAATAGTGTTGTGGGTGTAACCAGGTACAGAAGGAGTTTTATTGGCACGTCTAACTGTCCTCAAGATTATGTTAGACTTTCAAGCAAGTGCGTTACATGTGCAGAGTAAGTATTACATACAGCGTTGTACCTATTTCTTATACATTTTAGTTATTAGCTTTAATATTGGTTATTAAGGAAAAAAATTATAAATCTTACGCTTTGTCACCGAATGGACGAACAGGAAATACCAGAAATATTGTAGTTACACTTGCAGCAGCTGGTCATTCTGCGAGTGTTGACTCGTTATTGAATTCTGATAGCGACAACATACCATGATCTCTTAGCGTTTGGAGTTGACCTTTTGTTGATTGAATTGTGAACTAATTCCCTTATGAAAACTGTGTGTATTACCTGAAATAAATATAAAAAATACTAAAAATGTTTACTTTAAAAAAATAAAAATAAAAATAGTTTTTTTTTTGTTTTGTTTGTTTGTTTGTTTATTTGGAAATTATATTGTTAAGTTTGGATTTGCTTGTATTAGGTAGTTCCGCGCTTCCAGTTTACACTGATTATACATGTGTGAGAGAATAAACAATATATAATTTTGAAAGCATGCCAAAGGTTTTTAACAATACAAAAAATACAAAATTATATATAAATAAGGAATACGCACAGTGTTATATGTGTGTGTAGGGGGGATTAGGTGTGATGTAGGGGTGTGAGTGTGGGTGTGAAATACTTTTATATTTTTCTTCGTAATACTACCCGTCTAAAGGCTCTAGCGCAAGCACGTGGACTATACACACCACAACAAAAACAACAGTATCTACAACTCACGATGAGTCATTGGTCATACAAATAACAGAACGTAAAGATGGCTTCCCACGATGTGTCTTTTAAAAATGATACTACGCACAGCCACGGTCAACCACGTACCGCACCGAAATTCTTCCAAAGATTTTATGTCCGTCTGGTGGGTGATCCATTCATTACTATTTTTGTCTTTCCAAAACACCAAGTGAAAGATAACGCTGAAACTACAACTCTTGTGGTAGTATTTCATTATAATCGTTATAGGTATTTGTTTGACAGGCTCGTCTGTATTTATACGGATGACCTCCGGCTAACCTGCACGAGCTCGTACCACACTTCTGAATTTGCGCACCGTTGGACAAAGTTAATGCCATAATATTATTATCTCAATATTTCGCACAATTATCCACACCTGTGCCGGACGATACACTTAAAATCCGTGGAAATAAAACAAATGAAGAATAATTGCTTGCTATTTTCCAAAGGACGCTGTCAATGATTCACTCTCAAGAACGAGGAATTCGTAACAAAACAACAAAATGTGATTTATTTGTGTTTCTTCGAATAACTTGAAAAGCACTATGTTACTTTGAACATTTTCTCTTTATCTATTACGCTCAACAATAATTATAAAGCGTTATTAACGCTCATTACGTTATTTATAATTCGATTATGTAATGGCCACCATCTTGCATTTTGAGAATGTACATTTTTAACATCGACACCGTATTTATAACTTATTTATCCAGGGATCAAACTATCTATATTCTACATTTATACATATATTCTATATTTACAATATATTTTTAATAAAATAATAGCAAAGTCAAAACAGTAAACTAAATATTATTGAAAAAAAGAAGTTGCTACGAGGTGTGGAAACGATTCTGATGCCGAAAATATAGTTTTTAGGATGTTTGTCGGTTTGTCCGTTTGTCTGGATATATGTTCCGGATTGACGCAAATGATATTAGTTTATAATTCTCCCACTGCAGGGAAATGGCCTCTTCTCATACAGAGCAGGCACGAGCATTGCTCACCACGCTTGCTCAAGACGGGTTGGCGATTTCAGACTTATAGTTAAACTACAAGTCCAGGTTTCCTCACGATGTTTTCCTGCACCGATGTCAGTAATGTCCAAGGTAAACTTAGAATGTACATAATTATGAATTGACAAAGTCACATTGGTACTTGCCAGCACCCTAATTACGTAACACACTATCTATCACAATCTGAATAATTTTGAAGCTTATTGCTAATCCATTGCTTCATAAGTTCGAAAAATTTGTGTGCTCAACAACGTAAATAACGCAATTAATGTTGTCGAACTGTCAAAATTAAACCCATTCCTACTGTTACTGTGTTACGCAATTACCCCGCTGGTCTTGAAACCAACAACCTCGATTGACACAAAATCTAATGAAAAGATTCTGTTCAAATTTTGCACAAATATTTCTTAAAGGTCTGGTCATCGAAGAGGCTATATAATATCATCACGCTATTTGCTGTGGGGGACTTGCAACATTGCTTTATATCCGCATTCCACAACAGTTTACCGCGAAATTTGATTAGACGAGAAAACATGTTTTAGTATTGCAAATAGATACGGATTTAACCTTTTAAATGAATATCATCACGCTATAAAGACCTACAAGGAGCTAGCAGTTAATAAGGAAGGAGCTAAGCATGCTACAAGGAGCTAGCAATTAATCATGATATCTACAAG
Source organism: Dryobotodes eremita (assembly GCA_917490735.1). Taxonomy (NCBI): domain Eukaryota; kingdom Metazoa; phylum Arthropoda; class Insecta; order Lepidoptera; family Noctuidae; genus Dryobotodes; species Dryobotodes eremita. The sequence goes on from OU823254.1 coordinate 19,309,195, forward strand.
GACGGGTATTTTAGTCAAATTGACAGCGAAGGAAACAGCCTAACGGTTTCACGTTCGCTCTGTACTCAATCACAAATAGTGTACCCTGTATCTACTTAATCATAAAAACAATAACGAAAAGTGAACACCTTTTGGGGGTACCGAAACCACGGTATAGGTATAGGTAGGTCATAGGTAGACTTAAGAAATGGAAAAAACAAATAAAAACATAAAAAGAAAAATACAAAAATAATATAGAGAAATAAGTTAATAAGATGACGTCACGCATGCACACGCACGTCACGCGCGGCACGTCAGATGGAAGCTTCTTAAAAAAAACATAAAATATATAAAATAAAGGTATTAGATTAGATATGGTAAAATTTGACGAAATAAGGTAACTGCTTCCAGGTACTATCCGCTTCCTAAAACAGGACTGTAAAAAATAAGAATTATATAACCGACTACAATCAGCGTTTCTGACATCATGTAAAAATCATAATCATGTGAAAAAAAATATATACCTTTATTTGCCACTGACAAGTCATACCATCCGCCATTTCCATAGATTTCACTACATTTACGAATGTAAAACAATCAAACATGAGAAAGTGGAGGAATGATACGACGTCTTTCGAAATATTTACGACACGCTGCATCGCAAGACTGATTAAAATGAATTTTAACAATTTTAACAGGCAGCAAACGGGCGTGCGTGTAGGACCAGCGGGGTAATTACGTACCACACTAACAGTAGGAATGGGTTTCATTTTGACAGTTCAACAATATTCATTGCGTTATTTACGTTGCTGAGCAGAGAATTTTTTCGAACTTAAGAAGCAATGGAATAGAAATAGGCTTCAAAATCATTCAGATTGTGATAGATAGTGTGTTACGTAATTAGGGTGCTGATGTATGAAAGTTAACGAGGCAAAAGGAGTATGTAAGGATCGTAGCAGGTGGCGTTCTGTAGTTTCTGCCTACTCCCATGGGAAGAAGGAGTGAATTTATGTATGTATGTGTTTAACAATTTTCTTTCGTTTATAATTATGTACTTTACCAAAGATGTACTAACAAGTTTTCGATCTGGTCTAAAGTGACAGCAGATAACGTTTTCATATTTACGCATTAATAATATGCTTACAAAGAGGCGTTAATTTACAAATGTTTTCATATGTTTCAACTTTTCAAAAGATAAAATTGTTTGCACATTTCAAAGTGAAGATATACTTGTTTTCTACTAAAAGTGTACTAATATTTATGCTGCTTCATTTCCTTTCATGGTAATCGGGAATTTTGCCAACGATGCGCATAAAAAATTGTGCTTTAACGATAGGAGCGACGAATCTTTCTTATAGAATGGCTGGTAACAGCTAATTTATGAGTGACCAGCTACGAGCGAGCTAAATGACGATTCGAGAGGCCTAGGTCCAGCAATGCTGGCTTAGGTATGATGAGACTCATTCATTAGGTAATCTTCAGTAGGTACGTGCAATAAAGGCCACTTCACTGGTGCGCACGAAACGTTTCGGGATTAATTTATTTTGCGTAAAGCTTAGTACTGGAAGCCCCTGTCAGAGTCTGTGTTTCCCGACTACTTCACAATAAAATTCTCCAAGTCAATAGGTTATTTCTAGGCAAGCATGCACCATCGTCCATCGCACTATTGCTTATGCTTATCATCAGAAGGCCGAGACAAAGTAACATTCGATTAGCGATGACGCTAGTAGAAAAGCCAAAAAAATATGGGGTTGACATAAGCTATTGAAATGTCACGTGATCATAGGTCAACGAAACGTTAGCATCATTCAATTCTATGAAACGAATTGACAGCGTCGAAAGTTTACTTCCATAGAGATGCGTAGCTAAGTGGCACTTTTTGACAAGCGTTATCGCTAGTTCTTGATTCGTATGATGGAAATATTAACGAAAGCGATAGCGATTGCGGAAATAGAATCGCTCCGAAGCGAATGCCATTCGTCTAGGCCAAGGATGGCGAACCAATGGCACGCGTGCCATTGGTGGTACGTAATAAAATAATTTGGGTACCTAAATTCCTAACATGTTGCCGCATTTTAGGAATTTAGGTACCTAGGTCATCTAGTTTTCATCAGCAGAAGTCGTACTAATTTGTCATTTCATTTAAATAAATATAAAACTGTTAATATTAGCATAACTGTACAATAATAATAAAGGTATTATTGTGAAAGTATATAGTATTTTTACAGTAGTCGTCATGGCCGTATTAAATATTTATTTGTTAAAATGACACGTAGATGATTAGAGGTTCGCCATCCCTGGTCTAGGCCCTCAGGTAAGATAGTGGTGAAACGCAAGTCTATCCTGTTTAGGTTCTAATAATAAACTTTTACTCTTACTGTAAGCCCCCATTATGCTAATTATAACTCACACACTACAAACACTCACTCTTTACACTCTCACCCATATTCACACATAATCACACGTATACGCGCGACTTGGCCCTTTTCGATGCATAAAGCTCATTCATTTGCAAATCTTTAATTATTGTATAATTTTAAGTTACCCATTTATTAAATTTTTCTGCATGTTTACATTGTCTACATTCAATTGCATAAGATAAGTATAAGTGGAAGCGCGGAGTATCCTAACACAAGCAATTCCTTGCTTAAAAGGTGATCTCCAACATTAGTGTGTCTAAATGCCTTTGTAATTGAAATAAACATTTTTTTTTTGTTTATTATCCCACTGCTGGGCAAAGGCCTCTCCCCATGACTTCCAGCTCTTTCGATCCAGGGCTAAAGTGGACCACTGGCCGTTTGTTTTCTCCAGTTCGTCCCGCCAACTTCTACGGGGTCTGCCGCGACGCCTTCTGGCTAGGTCAGGGCTCTACGTAGTGGTTATTTTGGCCCACAGCTCATTGGGTATATGACAGACGTGGCCAGCCTAGTTCCGTTTCACCTTAGCGGCTTTTTGAGCAACGTCAGTAATCTGCGTTTTGAAGCGCAGTGTGGTGTTGCGAATATATATATACAATGTGTGAAAATTGTGTTTTGTTGATTAGTCTAGTAGTGACATTATGTAGGTTATTTAACGAGTAAATGTAGAGAGATTCAGTTATCGCGTTCAACAAACCTTATCTATACACCTATACAAATAATAATCTATTCATACAAAGAAATAAAATTGAAGTGTCTGATTGTAATGTCAAAATAACAGCTTTTTACTAAATGCTTATGAAAGTATATACGAGACTCATAACAGAAAAACTATTTTTTAAATGTTTGTCTGTCTGTTTGTTTGTTCCGACTAATCTCCGAAACTGCTGGACCGATTTTGACGGGACTTTCACTGGCAGATAGCTGATATTATAAGGAGAGGCTACTTTTTATCTGGGTTTTTCCCGTGGGATAAGTTTTTGACATCCACGCGGGCAAAGCCGCGGGCAAAAGCTAGTATTCTGAATAAAAATTATCAAGTCGTCGGTAGTAGTTACTGAGTGATTAGAATGATGCAATAATTAATGAAGCCTCTCATTGGTATTTGACGTTTCTAAATTAGTTTTTTTTTTTGCAGGTACGAACGCGCCACAGAAGAAGACTGTCCTCTTTAACAGTGACAACAGGCCACAGGTCATCTTGTAGCAGCTAATTGAACTATTATAATATCGAAAAACTATAATTATGTCACAGTGTCGTCCCTACATGTAAACTCTTGTGGATTTACGTCACTTACAGCATGCAAGACAGAAAAATCTTAAGACTGCCTTTCTATCAGAGATGAGCGAGTTGGCTAAGCGGTGAGGTTAAGGCGCTTCCCTGACCAAACGACCTTGAGCATTCGGTCCTTCTCTGTTCCGTCGCTGAGTCTCGCTCTGTCCCGCTCTCTGCGCACGCCCATTTATCATAGAATTCACAAAAATTGTGTAATTTATTTAATAAAATAAAGACTAGTGATCTTTTGAAATAAAATAAAACGTGAATTATTAATATTTTTAAATTATATATCCATTAGTGTAATCCTCAAATTATTAGAACGTCACCTTTAGCAAAAGATGCATGCAATCCATAATTTTAGTCACTTTTTACAAGGAGATTTTAAATGTATTTATAACACATAAAACACATAAGAACGTGCAATGTGATGATAGAATAACGAACATTAATAATGTGCTTTTAGATGTAGTTTATTACTCTTAATTAATGAGTTATTAGCCTCTGAATAACGCACTATCGCAAGGTTTTGCTCGGGATAGCGCCTTAATCTACAGAATTATATGTTTAGTGCTAAGTAGTGTAGCGGAGCTGAGAATATGCGCTTTGCGTGCATATACAAAACTTAGTTCCCTTTTTAACATAGCCAAACTAACTATGAAAATCAAACGATCCTATTGCTTGATAACAGACATATCCATCGCTACGCAGCTTAGCACATCTCTAGTGTTTGACTAGGACTAGACTAGGATTTGTTGCTAGTGATGTCAAAATATGTGTGTGAACGTGAGATTTTGAAATGTCCAGCGAATCGCCGGTGACTAAAGTCGCAGCGTGTGTACCTAGCATAAGGTGCACAGTTCCTATAAAAATACAGCTTGTCACAAGCCTGACTGGCTAAATATTCTCAACCTGCCGTAACGCTGCAGCGTGACTTTTAAGCTATCCATGCGCAAGAAAGCAAACTCGTTGCTGCATCGTTAACGAAGCAGCAGCAACAGCATCCTAATTGCTATTGCTACTCGGTTTTGACTGTCATTTTTAAAATCAGTGGATAAGGTCAGCATAGGCATAAGTTAGGTATAGAATAAAAATACTAACATAATTTAGGAACAATTCTGTTACTAACACACTAACATTTTATCATTTTATGTTTTTGTGATATTTTGATTATGTAAACTAAGTATGAAGTTTCTCAGAAATAATAATAAAATAATAATAATAATCTAAATATACTGAATTCGTCATGTTTGGGCCAAACAGAACCTGAGTCACGTTGACTACTTAAGTACTTACCTAGACTTTAAGGCCACTAAATGAGGTAACGTCAAACGGGGTAAATAATATAATTTGTTGACGCAAAGGACTCTAATGTGTTTACTGTATTATAATTAACGATTAAGTGTCCTTGTTGGCAACAAACTATATTATTTCAAAGTTAAAAACCCTTTAAAAATTTCGTTCCGATTCACCCCTGCATCCCTATTCACCCCGTTTGACGGTCCTGACCTCCATTACCCAAATACCTAATTTATACGCAACGATACATTCAAGGATGTGACAGAAGCTGTTAAATAACTATCAGAAATAAAATAAAAACCTCTTTATTTGCCAAATCAATATAACATCCTTGCACAATCCAAATTCTTAACAAATACGCAGTAAAGGTAGGTAAAATTTTTGTTTGGTATGTATCCGTACATTATTAAGGTTGTTAGCATGAAACTGATTCACTCTGTTCCCTGTAGGTACTAGTATAAACGGTACTAAGGTGGACCAGTTTTCCTCGTTCTCTGGAAATGTACTTATAGTAAGTACCTAGCAGACTTGTGACAAACAAATTATTTTGGACTGTACGTCTGAACTTCGTAGTTTAAAATATCGATATATTTAATTGAGAATGTTCATATTCGCGATGTACGGAACTTCCAAAGAATGTCCATACTGAACTTCGAAATTTGAATAGACATTCTTTCGAAGTTCCGTACATCGCGATTATGAACATTCTCAATTAAATACATCGATGTTTTAAACTTCGAAGTTCAGAAGTACAGTCATTATTTTGGTAACAAAAAAATTGCTATTAATAAAAAAGCTACAAAGCAAAGTACAGCAGAAGGTAGGTAAACATGAAAAATATAGAATAGTGAACTTGATTTTTGTAAAAAACTTGTAGGTAGATGTCAAAGTTGACATAGTATATGCAAAATATATAAATTGTTTGGTTATACTTTGTATTGTATGTAAGATGTTTGTTATTAAAACTAGATGCAAATTAAATTTAAAGTTATATTTAAACTAGCTGCCCGCCCCGGCTTCGCACGGGTTGCGGTACTTATCTACGGCGTACCCTACCTACCTACCTACCTACCCTACCTACCTACCTACCCTACCTACCTACCCTACCTACCTACCCTACCTACCTACCCTACCTACCTACCCTACCTACCTACCCTACCTACCTACCCTACCTACCTACCCTACCTACCTACCCTACCTACCTACCTACCCTACCTACCTACCCTACCTACCTACTCTACCTACCTACCTACCCTACCTACCTACCTACCCTACCTACCTACCTACCCTACCTACCCTACCTACCTACCTACCTCCCTAACTCCCTACCCTACCTACCAAAAAAAAAAAAAAAAAAATAGATGTTGGCCGATTCTCATAGATACCGGATAAGCACAAAAAATTTCATCAAAATCGGTTAAGCCGTTTCGGAGGAGTATGGCAACGAAAACTGTGACACGAGAATTTTATATATTAGATTAAAAGTAAGTCGTAATTATAACATTTATCTTTTTTAAATCTGTAGTAAGTGTACGGTGTGTGAAATGACGTGAAATGTATAATGTGTTATGTATTTGGTGATTTATTTTGTTAACTAGTAATTTTAAGTAATTTTTCAAAGTCATCATAATTCAGTGAGTTAAGAAACTTACAAACAGATTTACAAGCATGACTATAAAAATTACGAATTTGGATTTGCTTTGAAATTTTATAACACATGAATCTAAAGTACATACATCTTTTATGAGGTACTGTGTTAAATGTTACAACAAAATACCTTGTGACATATTGCAATTAAATGAAAGAAAATATAAAACTCATATAAAAAGTACACTTTGTAAACAAGCATATTACAAATTAGAGGATTATATCCTAGATAAGAATGCTTGGAAACATGCTGGTCCTGCTCCATAGGACAATCTAGAAAATCAAACTGGTTGCTAATTTAATTGTATAATTTGTAATTTTTATGACATTGATTGTTACATTATGTACCTAACTACTTTAACTCACACACTAAATTATTACTTGTTAAAATTTTGGAAACATCATCTACTTTTCAATATTTGTAAATATGTGAGCACCATGTATCTATCACATAATTAATTTACCTGCCTTTGCATTATATTTAATTCTTTTTACCTATTGTGGTATAGTAATTTTATTCTAGGTGCATCGTCTTCACATATGATTACATAATTAATGTGAACTTACATAATATTGTAAAATATTTTAAAAGAGTAACGGTGGAGTTTCTTGCCCATTCTTCTCCATACGAAACTACCTTTTGGAAGGGGCAACTAGAATCAATTCTATTTTTTTGTAAATGTTGACGTTCAAAAGTGCCTTTTATGTGCCTATTTGAAATAAATGATTTGACTTTGACTTTGACTTTGAATGGTCCTAAGAAATCAAAAAATCTGTTTGCAAATGAATTTTTACATTACGGCACGGAGCAAACAATATCTTGCCTTCTTCTTGTCGTATAGTCTGGTGTATTTTTGTGTTGAGTTAAAATTATGTTTTTAATGAATAATTGCCATACTGTAAGAACTGACAATTCCGAGTATAACAAATAAGTTGGGTATCTAAATCTCCTATAACTCATCTCCTTAAGAACAGCACGTTGTGCTCGTTCTAAACTAATAATAACGGTCCTTGAATACGAAAAAAAATAAAAAAGAGCGTTTATCCACAGATTTTTTTTTTTCTTTGACAAATATACTGCCGTCGTAAGAAAAAAGGGCACAACTAACATTTTTGTCAAAATTGAGTTATATACATATTTAGAATCAGAAAAAAAAGGCACATCTACTCAATTTTTTATAGAATTTTATCTTCAAGGAATTCGGAGATACAGTAGGCTCAAAAGGCACAAATGAGACTAATATTCATGTTTTATAGAATGAAAAGGCACATTTATTTACCATTATATTGAAAAGGCACAAATACGTAGATGTGACTATTACTTCATACAGATTTTTACTAAAAACTACTTTGAAAAGGCACACTTACAACATAACATAAAGAAAAGGCTCAAATGCCAGATGTGCCCTGTCTACTTAATTAATGATCCATGCATGGCTCAATTAATTTACGTATAAAAGGCACAAATAACCAGTTGTGCCTTTTCTTTAAATTATTTACGATTAGGGGTGAGGAAAGGAGGGCAGGGTTTGATTGAAACGCGCCAGTTGTGCCCGAAGTGTCTCGACGAGTCCACGCTTGTCTGTGCTGCGCTGGTAAGATTAAATTTTTGTTACATTTGCGTGTTTTTATTATATTAAACTTCTTTTGTGACACATTAATATGAATATAATAATGTATTAGTATTTATTGGCTACATTTTTGAGTGATTAATTGCAATTTAGTTAAAAAATATAACGAAATTTTTAGTAGGTATCTACTTAATCGTAAATAATTTAGAATACGCGCAATAATTGTTACTGGATTTATACTACCAGGTCATTTTTATCAAGAACTTAATTCTTTTTTCAGCAATATGCAATCACGAAGCGCAAGATTAGTTAGTGCTGCTTTACGCAACGATAATGGCGTAGGCGAATGGTCTCCCGAGCCGGCAACCAGTCACAGTGGCGTTCAACACTCGGTGCAAGCATCAAGCTCGGAGCATGTTGTGGCACCGCTATCTGTGGTAGATACAGAATCTGATTTTGATTCTGATGACTCAGTATTGGATAAAAATTATGAATTACCAAAAGTACGGGAAAAAAACAGCGATACAGATGGGTCTGACTCAGAAGACTTTATACCATGCTCGCAGCCAGTTCCAGCAAAAACAATTTTAGAATCATCGGCAGAATCAGATGAAGAAACCAACCATGTTCAGCTGACTAAGAAAGGAACTATTAGAAAGCGCAAAACTTATAACGTTAGCATAAAGGATCGGAAGAGACTGAAGGCGGAGGAAAAAATAAGAAACAAATATTTTGTAAAACCAGGTTGCCGCGAGGATGTCTGCAAAAAAAAATGTTCAGCGCGCTTTTCAGAAGAGTATCGCAAAGTAGTGAATAACAATTTTCGAAAAATGTCATGGATGGAACAAAAATACTTCTTTTTGTGTCATACTAGTCAAAGAAAACCGGATAGGCCAAAGGAAAATAATGACAAAAATAGTAAACATTACATACGATCTAAAACCATATCATATTTTTTGGCAGACGAAAATGGTGACAAAATTCCAGTATGCAAAACATTTTTCTTAACCACCCTAGGCTATAACCAAAATAATTGTAAGGCTGTAAGAAATGTTCTTGATAATAAGAATAATACATCGTACCCAGAATCCCTCATTGATGGCCGCGGACACAACCCAAATCCAAGGAAAATAGATAATACTAAAATCATTGAGCATATAATGTCATTCCGCCCTGCTGTGTCCCATTACAGGCGAGAACATGCCCCTAACAAAAAGTATTTGCCTTCTGATCTCAGTATTCGAATCATGTATGACCACTACTGTGAAAATGCGCCTGAAACGAAAGTATCGTACGGTTTTTACAGAAAACTTGTAAAGGAACTTAATATCTCATTTGCCAAATTAGGCCACGAAGAGTGTGAGCAATGTGAAAAATGTACAATTCATAACCCTAACTCAGAAATTAGGCACAGGGTTGTCAAGCATGTAAAAGTTATGAAGAACATCACGAAAAGTATATTTTAGCTCGTAAGAAGTATGAAGAAGATGCTGATAACCAGACTCAGAAAAAGAATAATGCTGATACTGTTATTTTTGCTGTAGACCTGGAAAAAGTTATTATGTTACCCCGTATGGATGAATTCAAAACCGTGATGTTCTGCCCGCGGCTTATTGTTTTCAACCAGAGTTTTGTGCCGTTAGGAGACAAAAAAATACACGAAGTTAGTCACACTTTTGCCGTTTTATGGCACGAAGGAACGTCTGGCAGAAAAAAAGAGGACATTGTAAGTTGCTTCAGGGCTTTTTTTATAGAAAACCGAGACCTAAAGCACGTAATTTTGTGGCTTGATAACTGTGCAGCACAAAATAAAAATTGGACGCTTTATTCTTATTTGATATATCTGATAAACTCTGCCGAAGTTAGTTTTGAAAGTATTACTTTGCGGTATTTAGAAGTTGGTCATACATTCATGGCTGCTGATGAATTCCACCACAGAGTGGAACGATCTCTTAAAACAAAAAAACGTGTATACGACTTTGAGGATTTCTGCAAAGCTGTATCTGATACTGGCTCTCGCACAATAGTAAAGAAGATGATTATTCAAGATTTTTTTGATTTTGAAGACTGCTCTTCAACATTCAAATTGAAAAATTCCAACCCTCGAGCTTATTTGAATGGTATTGCCGAGGCTAATTTTCGCAGGGGATTCCATTTATTATTTTACAAAAATAGCCATGGCACTGATGAGTATTTTGAATTAGATTTCCTTAGGTTAAAAGATCTTAAACAAGGTATTCCAGCACCACGCCAAAAACTTACTCCGAGGGGCATCACGAGTGAAAGGAAATCCGCTATACTCACTAAACTTGGACCAATTATGCCTGCTAATCGAAGGCATTTTTGGGAAAGCTTACCCGTAAATGACCGCTCAGCTGATCTAACTCATATTTATGAAGACTGATTGTTTTATTAATTTACTCATTTTGACTGAAGTTCTAGTTATAAGTGCCTTGATGATTGTGATAACTTACCTAATTACTTAACATAATAATGTACCTAAGGTTTTTTATTTTTCAAATAGTTTTTTTTTTTGTTTATTCTTATTTTGATAATTTTAATGTTGTTCAAAGGACATGGCTAGAATTGTTCAAAAAGGTGATAACCTTAAAAATGTTAAAACATTATTATAAAACTTCTACTAGTAGCTGATTAAATATCCTTTTTTTATAAAAAAAAGAAACTAATACCTAAGTTCCTTGATGAAGGTTTTTCCTTTAATTTTTTAATTAGTTTGTGTTTATTCCTATTTTGATAATTTTAATGTTGTTTGTAGGGCATGGCCAGAATGATTGTAATTGTGATAACCTTAAAAGTGCCATATTTAACAAACATTCTTATAAGACTTTTAGAAGTTGATTTAATAACCTGACTGTGATTTAAAAAAAAACAAATAAGTTTCTTGAAGACTGGTAATTTCAGTTAACTAATGTAATTTTTTTAAAGTTGTGAGACGATAATTTTTGTTACCTTTTTAAAATAAAAAAATATTTTTATTTCCTAATTGTTTTATTACCTGTTTCTTTTTGTATAATTATTAAAATGAAAAGACACATTTTAATAAATATGCCTTTTCATTGTAATATTTCATATTTTTTCCCAAAATGTCAGAATGAAAAGTCGCAATTGGTTAGTTATGCCCTTTATTCGTAATATTAATAACTTTAGTTAATTTTTTTTGTTGCTTTGAAAGGGAAAATGTTGATTATTTAATAAATAGTAATAAAATAATAACTTACATTTCATTAGTTGTATAAGAATCGTGATAATGAATTTATTTTAATTCATCTATTTTCGAAAAATAATGTGTAAGTCAATATTTTTCACCAAAAACTAATAAAAACTTTAAAGTCGATTTTCTCCATATTTATAAAATGTTAGTTGTGCCTTTTTTCATTATGACGGCAGTATACACGCGGCGTCACAAAAATCGCACCTCTTTAAGAATTCCCTTCAAAGTCATTTTAACCCTATTAATCAACGGTAGACATATGACTATAAGGTCTCATTGGAATGGCAATTTATTTGAATTTCAGAATAAATCAATAGATTTGGTTTTTTGTTTACCAGGGAATAAAAAAATCAAGCTAATGCAAATGATTAAAAAGTTTAATTTTATTTTATCAGCAAAAATTGCAACAAAGTCCATAAAAACAACTTAAAACCTAGTGTTACCCCCCCTAGCCCTGATGACTGCTTCCATGCGTTCTCTCATGGACCTAATTAATGTGACAACAGTCTCTTGAGGAATGTTGTCCCATTCTGCAACGACGGCATCTTGGAGGTCTTGGAGAGTGGTAGGGGCAGGATCACGTGCCCGTACTCGCCGTTTCAGTTCATCCCAAAGGTGCTCAATAGGGTTCAGGTCTGGACTACGCGCCGGCCAGCGCATAACAGGGATCCCAACTTCTTGCAGGTAGTCACTTACAATTAATGCGGTGTGACAGCGGGCGTTATCGTGCATTAACGTCAACCCACCGCCAACAAAACCTGCATAAGGGACAACCTGCTCCTCTAAGATCTCTGTTATGTACCGATGAGCAGTCAGCGACCCTTGCTCGTGAGCACTTCCAGTCCGAGAAACACACACAAGGTTCGTTTTGCCGTCGATTGACATGCCGCCCCAGAACATGCACGAGCCACCCCCGTATTCCACTGTCTCTTGAATACAGGCTTGTGCAAATCGTTCCCCTTGCCTCCTGTACACTCTTCTACGTCTGTCGTTGCAGAAAAGACACACCCTCGTCTCATCCGAGAAGAGCACAGCTGTCTATTGGTCTATTGTCCAATCCACATGGTCACGGGCAAATTTCAACCAGTCTCTCCTATGCTGTGCAGTCAATTTTGGCCCTGTTGCAGCCCTGTGAGCTGCAATTTTCTTCTCCCGCATTCTTCTTCTAATCGTGGGGACGCTTACAGAAGTTCTGCGAGCTGATCGCAGTTGTTGTTGCAGCTCAACAGCATTGGAGAACCGATTACGTAAAGACGTCGAAACAATGAAGCGATCGTATCTTTCGGATGTGCACCGTTGTCTTCCAGATCCACGTCTTCGGATATAGCCACCAGTCTCTTGGAAACGTTGGAACACTCGTCGAACGGAAAAGCGACTTAAGTTCAGTTGCCGAGCATCATCACATTGCCGCATCCCTGATTGCAGTAATGCAATGACTTGAGCGGCTTCATCTGCAGTGGTATCCATTTTCTGGGGTATTTTCTTGCTGTAGCTGTTCACGTGTGTTCACTTCAAAGGTTGGATAGCGAATGACCCACATCTCGCAGTTTTGACCACTGGGGGTCGTGGCTGCTTAACCGGACTGTCCTGTGGTTGCCTTTTGGATTTTACTCTAAAGGGCCTCCAGCCAGGAGCGGAAAAATTTAAACTAAACTTACAAGTTAGATGACCGCACGCTAAGGGCACCCCCTGTGGGGTACGGACCTCGGCTTAGGGCGTCATCGAGAGAGGGCAGCGCGATATTGGGGACGGGCTGGATCGAAGGGTTTATAATATCATGATTATTAATCGGGGAATTTAAAGCTACAGGCTCAGCTACGGCGCGGGCTGAGGCCTCATCGGACTGGACCCACATTTAACCCGGGTCGCCCTTTTTATACCCTTGTAAGGAAGTGCAATTAGTGGCCGTTGTAATGCGTATTTTGACAACATTTTTTTTAACGTTACGTGCTAATGAGATCTGTTGTGTTTAGGAATTCTAACTAATGTTAATTTAAAGGTCATTAAATATACTTTCAATTGATACTAATATTAATTAGGTTTAATGTATTCGTTGATGGCGGGACATGGTTGAAACTTATTTTCGGAGAGGTGCGATTTTTGTGACGCCGAGTGTATATTACCTCTCCTAAATTGCAAAGCAGTTTTTTGGCAGACGTAGCTCCTTTTTTAAGGGTTCAGTACCCAAAGGGTAAAACAGGACCTATTACTAAGACTGCGCTGTCCGTCCGTCTGTCTGTCACCAGGCTGTATCTCATAAACCGGATAGTTAGAGAGTTGAAATTTTCACAGATGATGTATTTCTGTTGCTGCTATAACAACAAATATTAAAAAATAGAATAAAATAAATATTTAAGGGGGCTCCCATACAACAGACATGATTTTTGTTGCCGTTTTTTTAGATAATGTTTCGGAACCCTTCGTGCGCGAGTCCGACTCGCACTTGGCCGGTTTTTTAACATTTGTAATGCTTAAATATTTACACAGCAGCCCCCATGCAGTAATAGAGTAAGTTGTGATAGATATTAATAGGTTTGGCGGACAAAAGCAAAGTATATTTTTTGCCAGTTCAAATGTTAATCAATGATCAAATCCAAGGTATCTTAATGAGGAAGTTTTAGAAAACTCACGCAATATATTCTTAGTATAGGTAGCAGGAACACACCAAAAACAAATTAAAGTACTTTTGGAATCAAAAACTTTTTAATTATTATATTCAAGCAAATACGATTTTTATAACAAAAATTATAACCTGTAATATATGCAAAATTTTCAGCATCTGAAATAGATGTTAACTCAAAACAACAAAAACCTTTTTTTTAGAGCCTTCAAGCTGTGTAAGTATATGTTATCATAGGATCCGTTGTAGACAAATATCCAATGGAAGAGCTTTTTTGTGCGTTGGAATGAATCAAAACGTTCAGTACCGAGAGCCTTCCTGGAGGGTTCACTTTAGCGCAAACGTAAAGCCGGTCACCCTCTTGGTGGGTCAATATGAATGGCGGCATGGCATATGAGCTCTATGAAAAGTGGGTGGACTGGTATTTGTTAATTTTAACAATAGTACTCTTTGAATTCATGAGGAATATGAATACTTTCATATAACTAAAATCACCAATTTCATAAATCTTTAGTTCCTTTCTTTCAAAGTCAAAGTACTTATTAATGTGACTTTTGGTGATACAGCGGTCTTATAGTTAGATTATGGTAACTCCAAAAACTACACTATTTAACAATATAAGAATTTAAAATCGATATTACATACAAATTAACAAAAATTTCAATATTTAGAACATAATAGATTTTATAAAACATTAAGAATACAATTAATTATGGTAATAAATATTCAGAATACAATTAATTATTGTAATAAATATTCAGAATACAATTAATAAGTCAAGTTTTCGAATTTTCAAGCATAAATACATAATTATCATTTAGTTTATTACGTTTTGTCAAGAAGGAATTCGTTAATGGTATATTAGCATTTATCAATTAAAACGTGTTGTTTTGTTTTCTAGAAACCAACTTGAACCTTAGACTAATTGTTATATAGGTATATTACTCATAAACGCAGGCTGAGTATATCTTCGAATCCGTCCTATGGCACAACTTCAGTCGACGTTTAGGTTATGTTTAACATTCTGGACAAGTTTCTCGTCCTGTGAGATACAAGTACCTAAAAAATAGAAAAGAAAATTGTTTTGGTGAAACCTTAAAGAAAAATATAATAAATGGCGTTTTTATTATTAGAGTACCTACAACTATTTTCCTTAAAGTCCCCCGAGAATCATCGCATTTCCGAATACAAACGAATGCAAATTTTCATGTTCATAAATTATTAGATTTATCGTGTATAATAATTTGAATTCAGAACTAAGTCCTTTATTGTGTTGTTACGGAAAAACAAAACAACAATAAAGTACTTAGTTCTGAATTCAAATGAAAATACATAATAAATCTAATAATTTATGGACATGGAAATTAGCATTCGTTTGTATTCGGAAATGCCATGATTTCCGAGGGACATTAAGAAAATAGTTGTACTGTACCTTAGTTTACAAGTTACTTGGTATGTTTAAAAAAATATTTTTCTTCCAGTCCATGTCTGATATTTACCGTAGTTTTACTGTAGTTATGAAAATGCAACGGGAGCTAATATTTTCACTAGTCACCAAAAAGACAACGAGATTGTTCGTATTTTTTCAGCGAAGTAACCATAGTTAGAAATATAAATTCAAATCTAGTCATTAGGTATAAATGCCTTATGACTGGTACCAACTGGAAACATGATTTGTTCACATATAAAAAAGATTTACTCTATAGATTAATAATGCAATATTTATTAGTTCACACTTCAACTCTTCTAAACACATAATATATACATACATAATCAGCCTATATAATGTTCCCACTGCTGGGACACAGGCCTCCTTTCGGTGAGAGAAAATGGGCTGTAATTCACCACGCGGACCCAGTGTGGGTTGGTAGAAGTCACATGTCTTCGAATCTTTGGTTCTAGGACATGCCGGTTTCCTCACGATTCACGATGTTATCCTTCACCGTTTTGAGAGCAGTGGTGAATAAATAATTTACACAAAGTAAAGCGCCTGTCTGGATTCGAAACTATGACCTATTTTTTTTTTTGTTTACGGGGGGACCCCTTCAAAAGGCACCCGACCTCTGGGGAGGGAGGTCGGGAAGTGTGGGACTTTTACCTAACTAAAACCACCCTGGTGACCACCATCAGCACATAGAGGGGGTCTCGGTTCCTCTTAAAATACTAATTCCGGAAACCCCCCCTGTGCAACGCCTGTAAAGCACATCCCTGGGGACACTGTAGAGGGGCCTCCCCTGAGCCTGCGCGGCAGCACGTAACCACTGTGCCGCCATCTTCCCTACAACTCACTGGATCACCACTACTCTCTCTCTCTCTTCTATATAATAAAAATGAAATGCGTTGGTAAGCGCATCACTCCAGAACGGCTGGACCGATTTGGCAAATATTTGTTTTAAAATGTTCGTAATAGTCCGAATCAGGTTCTTACGGACAGTAAAATCTGAAAAGTTGCCGGGAAAATTTTATAACTTGGGAAAACTGAAAGTTAATTTTCTGTGCGAATTTTGTATGAATTATTGAAATTTTGATAGAACAACATCTGTCGGGTCAGCTAGTAGGAAATAAAATTGTACTCACTCTTCACAAGTCTTGCATTTTCCATACATAAAAACTCGACCAGTTGCGCATACACATCGTGGCTCCATTATATTTTGTCTCTTAACCCGAATATTGGCTGAAGTTTCTGGTTGATCGTGTCCTGAACTATCAACCGGTTGAGCCGAACAGAACGTGGCGAGTAATGCGACAATAACCACAAATATATTTAATAACTTCATTGTGACAGGACGTGCTGTGGCGCTAACTACTTGAATGCTGCGAACGGAATGCGGTCAAAACTAAATTCAACCGAGTTAAATACCACAGGTTGATTCAATTTAAACATAATTTCTTTTGTATTCGTTATAGCAGGAAAATCCCTATACTTATAATATTGCTGTTTTAATAAACAATTTAAACAATTAATTCTAAGCATCGTCCTTCTAGAGTGGCATCATCAAATCGGTATAGAGCGGTTTTGAACCAAGATATATCAGAGTTAGGTATTTCTAATATGGCTGTGATGTGGATCAAATCTTCTATAACTTTAAGTACTTCAATGATTGATAAATCAATTTTAGAGCCATTTACGCCCACTGTCCCCATTTGGGGCCATTTCTTTAAGTACCCACATTTTGTAGTGCCAAAGAGTGTGGCTTTGTAAAACAAATTATAGTTTTGTGATTTATTAGGTTGAGTGGATGAAATAAGTGATTCTATTCACTTCAGTGAACGAATAGGTGTTCGACCAAAGATAAGTCTTATTTTTTTTATTTTTTATGTTATTTATCTTTTTTCTTTGTATTTTACACTTTGCCATAGTTTCTCCTAATAAATAATGCTATTATGTCAAGTATTTTCAAAGATTTTACTATAAGAAGAGATATTTTAGTATGGTATCCACGAATGGGTTCTATGGACTGATTGCTAATTTAAGTGGAGGTCCTTGACATGATTTTTATGAATACAAAGGTATATAACGCACAACACAACAAACATAACTTCCAAATAACTGTTGGTGACTTCAAATTATTTCTTGACCTTCTGCTCTTGACTGCATGCCACTTTTTTCCACGAGAAAGATTGTACTGGTCTCTATATGAGGACTGCAATGTTACCATTGTTTCAAGAGCAATACATAAACAATACATATACCTACATACATATACAAAAACAGATTCTTGGAAATAAAGAAATTCTTGTATTTTTGCGGCAGAAGCTGCTGCCACATCCACCGATAAGATGTTCAAAGTACGACCACTTGCTGATTTCCTCATCAAGAAATTGCTTCAGTGGGGTGTAGTCTACGAGCATCTATAGGTAGGTGAATCAATGGTGAAATATTTTGGACGTCACCCAACCAAGCAGTTCATAAGGAGCAAGCCCATACGACTTGGGTACAAAAACTGGATGATTGCAAATGCTGATGATTATTGTTATGCCTTCGATTTATACTGTGGTAAATCAGCAGGAGGACCCAGTAATGAGCCTTTTGGAATCAAAAGTGGTAACCGGGCTGTTGGAAAAAGTAAACGGCGTTCCGCATAGGCATACCGTTTCTTTCGACAACTTTTTTACCAGTCACGCATTACTGCAAGATCTGCGTAAAGCTGGTTATCGTGCAATCGGCACTGTGAGGAAAAATAGGACGAAAAAATGTCAATTAGTATCTGTCAAGGACATGAAAAAGAAGAAGTGAGCAGAATTTGACTACCTGTTCAAGATTAAACAATTACATTTTGTTCGTGCGATGGCTTGACAACAGTGTTTGCACCATGGGTACAAACTAGGACCTTGTTTACAATCTTGGTAAGGCAAAAAGACAGAGCTCTGCAGGAGGAAGAAAGGTAGACGTGGACATCCCTTTTTTCTTCTAGAACTACAACAAAGGCATGAGCGGAGTTGATCAAGCTGACCAGTCAATTGCAATATACAGAACGGCTACATGATACAAAAAACGGTGGTGGGCTCTGTTTACCTACATACTGGATTTGGGTGTAGCTAATTATGGCGTCTCCATGTTCTGACCGCTGAAGAAAAACTAGACCATCTTCAGTTTCACCGAACTATTAGCCGAATTTATTTGAGGAGGCACTGAAAAACCCGATGGAAGGCGTCCTAAACCTTCTTCAGTGGTGCCAAGTATGAGCCTAGCTAGATAGTGTTAGACACTTCCCCCAGAAACTACCAAGCCAGCTACGAAAACTATAACTATACGTAGCAGATGATGCTGCTGAATGGCTTCTTCAATTTAGTTTAACATTAAGTGCTAGGAGGTATTCCTACTGCCGGGGTTGCGGATTGTTCGAAAGATTTACCGTGGCCCTGGCGCACAGGCAACTGAAGGAACACGGGTAGGTTTTAGTCAGTAAGTCTGACACGCCCTTCCGCAAAAAAAAGCAGGTATTCCTAAAACAAATATCACTACGATACGATACGGTTACATTATTATATCTACGTCAAAATGTTCCTTCCAGGCTTAGATATAGTCACGAGCATAAATACCTAAATCTGCGTCCAGATATGTTCTTATGTCCGTACCGTTCCTCCGTTCCGTATCCACGTCACGATCCAAGAATTCTAGTTTGGACACCGCCGCCGTTCGGAACCGTACGGCGTTACGGCGGCTCGGAACGCATCGAGGTACGCACCGATCCCTCGCGTCCAACTAGCTTCTTGGATCGCGACGCGGATACGGAACGGAGGAACGATACGGACAAAAGAACATAATTATCTGGACACAGAATTACATTTACGCAAGATTCAATAGCGAGTTTCTCCTAAAATATTGATAAATATTTTAAAGTGTTACATGATATTCTCGAAACCGTACATGAAATGGAACTTTTCTCAAAGTTGCATTTTTTATTTCACGAGATAAACGTTTTTGAATGTTGCGTAGCTGTAAGGTATTTATGGTCGAAACTGTACAGACCCTACCTGAGTTTAAGAAACCTGTAATGTAGAAAGGAAATGATACTCAAGTGAATGGCATCGACGTCAGAAACTGTAGGGTCCGTCGTCCACGACTTTACTCAAAAATACTCTTATGTATAATTTTCTTTCTTCAATAAAGGTTTCCTAAACTTAGGTAGGGTTTTTACTAATCCGTCGTAGACCAATAATCGGTTGGCAGAGTTTCTTTGAGCGATGTCATTATTATACAGGGTGCTTGGTAGGTCTGATACATTTTTTAAGGAATTGATTGGGGATGTCAACAGCTAGCCCAAAATTATTGTTTTACTTTTTTTATTTTTTATTATGGACTAGCTTTTGCCCGCGACTTCGACCGCGTGCAAGTCGTAAAACACCACAATATACTAAAATAACAGGCACATTTTTTTTTAACTTTCTTGTATACTAGGTTTGCAGTTTCGCTCTCAACATCCAAAGTATGACGAGAGTCAGGGCTGATGATACAGGAGTAAGCAACGTACAGTTGTCCGTGTGAGAAGCAGCTCGTCCTGAGGTCGACACCCGCAGCCTTCAGTACCAATTTATCCCATTGTTTGCGAAGTTTTTTGTTTTTAGTAAATTAATGAACGCCTGCGTTCACACATATTACACTCAATGGCACAATACTGATACACTGACTGATACATTCTTACAGATTATTCCTGATGAACAGCTATCACTAAAATAATATGATAACAGTAGATTGAAACACACGGGATTTCTCAGTAACAGTCGCCTAACCATAGATATTTATTTTGTATTATAACCAAAGATGACATAAGATGCCTAAACTTAATGTTTTTTCTGTGTATGTTCTACGAACTATCACAATATAATAACAAAATGTAAAAAAGGAAGCATAAAAAATATCAATTGTATGTATTATATTGATTTTGAGATTATTGTGTATCAATCGAACATAGGTTCGCAAAGCAGTCGTCGAACTTTTAAGCTATTTGCTTAGTTTAAAGTTCACTAAAATAGCTGTTCGTATATTATGTCGTGATTGTCTGCTTAGCTCCATAGGTATAGCGGGATGAGTCATTTAAAAGGTTAAATCTGTAACAATTGTTACACCTGCCCCACACTGAAAGTTTGCGCTGCTGGCCGCTCATAAATATTTGAATTTAGAATGTTATATTTTTTAAACATAAGAAACTCATTCATTGATTAAAATAATTTTTGGCGGGAAGTCGCGTATCAATTGTTTTTTTTTTTTCACAAATTGAAGTTCGTTGTCCGTAGCAAAAATGGAATTAACGCGAAAAGATTTTAGGGCAATGATTTTTTATGATTTTAAAAGTTCACTGTCTCTGCATGACTGCACTGCTTGTCGTCACAATGCTTTTGAAAGGGAAACACCTCATTTGAGCACCGTAAGGTGTTGGTACACAGAATTTGATCGCGGCCGTGTTTCTCTCAATAGTGAAATTCGTGAAGGTCGGCCCTCAACTGCGATCACTGAGGAAAATGTGGCTACTGTCAGGCAACTAATTGAAGAAAATCGGTGTACCACCCATGAGGATATTCGAGGACATTTGGAGATAATTATGAGACAAATTCAAAAAATCTTACATCAACATTTAAAAGTTATAAATTTTTGTTGCCACTGAATTCCTCATGAACTCACCCTAAAACAAAAACGGGCTAGAGTTGATCGGTGTAAAAATTGGTGTTAAAGTACAATCACGGACGTTCAAATGCTGTGTATGACATTGTGACAGGAGATGAAACATGGATATATTGTTATAAAAGAAAGCAATAGTCTTTTATATGGGTGTTCGAAGGCGACAGCAAACGCACGTGTGCAAGAGGCTTAGTCAGACCTCTTATGCCCTTTACAGATTAAAGAAAAATGTCAATCAACATGCATTACTAACTGCCTATCGTGGATATGTTGCTTCAATCATACGCTACGGTATCATTTTTTGGGGTAACTACAGAGTTATCCCAAAAAATGATACCGTACCGTTTTTGAGCTTTAAATGCACGGTCTTTTTCTACAGAGAAAAGGACCGTGCATTTAAAGCTCAAAAACGTTGTATTAGATCAATGTGCAATCTACAACGGATGGACTCATGTAAGCCATATTTCATAAATTTAAAAATATTAACTCACCCTAGTGTATACATATATGAAACCATCGTGTTCATAAAATCAAATCCAAGTTTATTTGAATTTTATACGAGGACCAGACACAAAGACAAGTTGCGCATAGTACCTAGCAAAACAAAACTTTTGCATCATAGCATCTTTTGTATGGGTCTACATATATTTAATAACCTTCCACCTTTTTTCAGAAATATTAGTGACATAAATACTTTAAAAAAAAAGTTACATCAATTCCTGATAGCTAAATCTTATTATTCTATTAGAGAATTTTTAAATCACAAAACACTGAATCAGTCGACATTTAATATGACAAACCAGTAATGAAAATTAGATGTAAACTACTGATAAACTCATGCAGTGGATTTGTAGAACAATTTGGAATCTGACAAATAATTGACATTTCATTTGACATACAATGTGGCATGTAATCTGACATATATACTAATGAATAATTTGTAAATAATAATAATAAACCACAATTTCTAAAGTCAATATACTGGATTATTATTGTTGTATTTTAAATTACTTAGTGTTTAATTGTTTGTATCTGTAACGTATTATAAATTTTGTATGCCTCAATGGCGAGACATAGCAGACCTATATGCATAACCATATTGTAACATCTTACTTTACCTATGTTCTACAATAAATTAATTTGAATTTGAAACCATCAAAATGGAGACATTCGAGAAGCGTAGCCAAAAAATTATTGCGTTTTTTTTCAATTCAATTCAATTTTCAATTCAATTCATTTATTTCAGATAAATTAAAAACTTTAATTATAAACCCATACATGTTTTATTTTTAAATAATATAATATAATAAGAATAAGAATACAAGAAATAGACATTTTCTCCCAGACGGATCCTGTCTGCACGATCTCACTTGAAGAACAAAAGACAGTTAATACTGAGTGGTACACCACCATCTGTTTGCCCAGTGTCTTCCAAAAGTTAGGGAAAATCGACCAAGAAGTCGCATCCGATCATTGCACCATGACGATGTTTCGGCGCACACCACGAACAAGATAAAGTAATTTTTGGCTTCTGAAAAGGTAGAGCTTGTGACCCATCGCGCACATAGTCTAGAGCTAGCATCATGTGATTTCTTTATTTTCCCAAAAATCTAAGATTTGATGAGAGGTTTGACATTTACGGGGCCAGTAGAGGCCGTGATAGCTTTCAACCACCACGGGAAAAACATGCCCTCAGACCAAGGCACCTCATGTTTTCAAAAACGGTTTGAACTAATGAAAAAGTGTTTAAAATGTAATGGAGAATACTTTGAAAGGCAGTAAATATATTACTTTACATGTAAATTGTTTTATTTATGAATTACGCAAAACTTTCAGTGTACCCCACGTATTCGTTCCCTATTCAGCTCGGTGAAGTAATGAAATAATTATTCGTCTGTTGTCATACACTAGTATATTGTGTTCTCTGTCATCTCAGTCTAATTTCCTACGAAATATATGTTTTTTTTTTTTTTGCGATTTCTGACTTTTATAGTACTCAAACCTGTGGTCCTAACGTTTTGTGATCCTTACAAGAAACAGGATCGATGGGCACCAACAATTTTTTTTTTTACGGTAGTGCCCATTTTCTTGCTCATTATTTTTCTAAATCTGTGAATGCAGATCAAAATGTTTCAAAATGTTAAGTACAGTCCCCTATGACCGTTTTCTTGTAGCGACCCCGGTTATCTCTTATTGCCCCATCTCAAAAATCTAACATGTACATGCGTGAATGACTGTTCGGCTCCATAAAGGTATAGCGTGATGATAATCATTTAAAAGGTTGAATCTGTAACCATGGCAATATTCTAAACATTAGGCGGCCCTTTTTACAATTTGCGGTAAACTATAGAAGAATACAAATAAATTGCAATGTTGCTCGATAGCAAATAGCGTGCGAATTATCGCCTACAGACTAACTAGACTTATAAAGAATATCTATGCAAAATTTGAACTAAACCCATCCGGTAGTTTTTGCGTGAAGCTAGAACATACGTTCAGACAAACAGACAAAAATTTTAAAAATTGTACTTTCGGCATTAAAATCGTTCACAGACCTCGGAAAAAATACTTAAAAAAAAAAACAATGTACAGTTTTGACTTCATTACGTTTTTATTATAATTATTATGTATAGCACAGGTAATTTTCTGAAAGCAATAATTACAGATAACACCAATAATTCTTGCATTTTATTACAACCACAAACAAAAAGTTGTGACGTGTTTAATAAAACAAATTATTTTCTCAACTACCTGCCGTGACAATTAAGACATAGATTTTAAGGAAGAAAACTAAAATATGAAGGTCCTTATTGCTAAGAAGATTGTGTCGATCCTTCTACCAAACATCCTGCATTTGGACACCATCTTTTAGAAGGATGGGTGGATGACATTATTGCCAGCGCGGGTAGAATCTGGATAAGGCTGGCACAGGAATGTGGAGATCGACACAAACAAAGAGAGTTCTATGCCCAGCAGTAGGTGAAGTAGGGCTGAGGACCATGATGATCATCTTGTTATATTTTTCTTTTTTACATCTTTTTAAAGAGGCTCACATACTGGACAAGAATCTTTACCCGTGAGATCCAAATACCTAAAAAATAACAGGTCGTTAGAATATAATTATTACATAGGTACATACATACATAAGCTCTTGCATTCTTCCCATGGGGTTAAGCAGAAACTACAAAATGGCTACGATCCTTACATAGATATACTTCTTTTCCTCCTCGTTTACATTTATACATATGCACTCTAATGGCGTAAAATACTATTAATAAGAATCTGAATAATTTTGAAGGATATTTTTAACCCATGTGTTCGAAAAATTTGTCTGCTCAACAACGTGAATAACGTAATGGATGTTGTTGAACGGTCAAAATGAAAGCCATTTCTACTGTTAGCTTGTTACGCAACTACCCCGCTAGTCATACATGCACGCCGGTTGCGAGTACTACGTACCGGACCTTTTGAAGAACATCACTAATAAGATCACTATATATCCTCAGGGCGTTTCCACTCCCATCTGCCTTGTAAATTCTTTTTGTTAGTCGCATTTCATTCATCCTCTCACCATGACCAAACCATGTAAGCATAGCTTTTTAAATTTTTGTCACTACAACTTCTTTTAAACTACACGTAGTTACACTTTGCTCAAAAACCCACCAAGCGCTAATATTTTTTCCCTTCCCTTAGTCGCCCGACAACAAGAATAATGACTATAGACATTTCACAGATATTTTACCTTTAACCGTAAGCCATGCAGCATACCAGCAACCATAATGTAATCACAATAAAGTTCACTGTAATATTGGCAGTGATGCAAAATCAGAGGCAAAATTACTGTGAAACGACTCTAGGCTGGGATCTGTTTCGCTAGAGTTTTGAGAAAAACTGGTGATATTTTATCGAAACCACTGCAAACATGAACCATTCACACAGTACATTTTACACAATTTAAATCTAACACTCACTTTCGACAAAAAATACACATTAGATAAAGAAAATAAATTTATGCTCACTTTTCACAGGTAATACATTTCGAATAAAGCCAAACTTTGTTTTCTGCGCACCGACAAGCAGCGTGCATTATGTTTTGTCTCTTAACCCGAATATTGGCTGAAGTATCTCGCTGACCGGGTTCTGAACTGTCAACCGGTTGCGCCGAACACAACGCGGCGAGTAACGCGACAATCACGATATATATACGAAGACTATCAAAGAACTTCATGGTGATAATCACAAGCTGATGTGTTTACTGCTCGACTGATGTGAACGGAATAAGTAACGAAAATAATAACAACCATTAAATACTTGATTTTTGAGGAAAACACCAGAATCAATGCGTAGTTAACACTATTAATCACAATCTGAATCATTTTGAAGTATTCCTTTGTTTTTCCCGAAAAATTTGTCCGCTCAACATCGTAAATAACACAATGAATGTTGTTGAACTTGTTAAGTCGCTACTTGAGGAACCCTAAATTCTTATGACTAATACCTACCGCATTGATAATGACCACCTACCGTGTTGCGCTCTGCACCATCAGGTTCGCCTTCTCAGCAATCCGATGGCGTGGGATCGAAGTTTATGCAATAACAGTGATTAATATTGATTT
The DNA here is from genome assembly GCA_917490735.1 of Dryobotodes eremita. NCBI lineage: Eukaryota > Metazoa > Arthropoda > Insecta > Lepidoptera > Noctuidae > Dryobotodes > Dryobotodes eremita. The sequence continues at coordinate 19,334,971 of OU823254.1, forward strand.
AGTGTATTGGTGGAACACTCTTGATTCTCATATCGAACAATTGTCGCGCATCCTAGTTTTACCGATCTAATTGTAACAATTATTTAAATTAAACTCTTTAAGTAAAATATATCGGTTTTCTTTGCATCCTCGACTGCAGCCGAACGTAATTAACTGTCAAAATGAAAGCCACCACAATAACAACAGCAACTGGTGTTAATGTGTTACACAATTACCCCGGAGGTGATTCATTGTATCAAAATTAATCACTGGGTTAATTGATGCGTAACAGCGCTTGTAACCAATCGACTAGTCTGATTTTAAGGTCGATTTTATCAAAGCGTTGTCCATACAAATTTATTATTAAATTAGTATGGACAACGAAACGCAATGAATTGCTACCACTGTTAGGTACTTGGCATCACAGGCGATCATGTTAGCTAAGTTCATGTTAGTGGTCGCGTTTGTGCGAAGCCCGTTTATGGTAATGCGTTTTTAACACAACATTCTTACAATAGCTTTGATAAAATCGACCTTAAAATCAGACTAGTCGATTGGTTACTAGCGCTGTACAAAGGAAATCTATGGACTCATGTACCCGCTTCGATAGGAATAAATGGTATATTATTTAAAAGGTATTAAGATTTTGTACAACTAATACGGGGCGGAAATTTAGCAGTCCCTACCTTACGCAGCAGGATGGTACCTTAACCTATGTAGCTACAGAAAAACGTTCTTAGGAGACTGTTCATAACCTTTTCAGTAATCGCTAACTGCATTCATACATTTTGGAAAATGGTAAATTCAGCTGAAAAAACAGTAATTCTTACGTTTTATTTATATGATGCCAATCGATGCAGTTTCGTATAAGGATTCAAAGACTCTTTTGGACCAATTGAGGTTAGAGTACTAGAAAAGTCACAAATCACAAATATCTTTACCCATACCCACATTTTGTAGTAATCGATCATCTTAATTATTAAAAAAACCGGTCAAATGCGTTTCGGGCCACGCACAGTGTAGAGTTCCGTAGTAGCCCGCTATCACAATAAATATAGTACGATTCAGTTGGTCTTTATTCTGAATATAAATAATGGTAAAGATAAAATATATGAAAAGGGTGTCCAGAGTAAAACAAAACTTTAACACATAACGTAACCACGGTGGTCATACCTTGCAAGAAAATCTTAACACCGCGATCTACAAAAGTGACGTCAAGGCACAACGCCATCCGTTATCGAATAGCGATACTAAACTAATGACAAAATGTTGATTTTCGAAGATAATTATTTAAACAGATTAGACATTAACTAATAAACACTTTCTTCCTGCTAAAGCTAAAAATAAGAGTACGATTGCTGCCAAGTTATTATTTCAATTCACAAAATTGTAATTCGAAAATTAAACAAAGTTCGTTTGCGACTTCTATAGGTAATCGAATGAAAACGTAACCCGTTGGTACAGCGCCATCTAGCGGTAGTATTGTGAAACTTATGATAATTTATTATGTTTTTTTTTATTTCATATTTTGTATTTCAATGCAAGTCTTTACCCGTTATAAACAAGCAACTACTTCATCTTAGTCACTTTAAACTTTTAAAGGATTAATGCTAAGGATTTTGTATTTAGTATAAAATTATCCAACACCCAAATTCAACGACTATTACTGCTAAACTAATAAAGTTATCTTAACCGCTATAATTTTCCTTTAAAGTTCATGAAATGCACGATCACCGTGAATTTTTCCAGATTTTTCAAGCCAACAGTTTAGCTTTTAGAAGAGGGGGGACGTCCTATTGGAACAAAAATTTGCACTTTAATGTGTAATATTTCGTAAATGGAGCATTAAATCGAAAAATAATTTTAGCAAGCACGAAGTCATTTTAGAAGACCTATTCAACGATACCCCACACGATGGACGGCGAAAAAAATATTCATCGCCACTTCACATGTAGGGGAGCTACCCTAAAAAAAAATATTTACCAAAAATGTATTGTACCACTTTGTCGGCGTAATTGATATACACACTCCTACAAAATAACAGCTTTCTAGTACTAACGGTCTCTTAGCAAAACCTCGGACAGACAGACAGACGGACATGCCGAAACAATAAGGGTTCCTTGTCAGAATTACGAAACCCTAAAAAGGCGTAAAGGTATGCTTGTACAATGTATTCATTCATCATCTGCCAGCCATTTCCCAACTACGTAAGAGTCATCTTCCAATCTAACTGGATGCAATATTTTACATGGAGCGATTGCCTATCTAAGCTCCACAACCCAGGCACTGGGTAACATGATACCCCTTTTCAAGACTAGTTGTCTGACTTTCGGGCTTCAGACTACCCGTAACGGCTGACAAAGATCAACAAATCACATTCGGGAGCAACGGCTCGGCGTGCTTTTCGAGGCACGGAGGGGTCTCGGTAAGTCATGGATAGTAACCCATCCACGGACCGACCTCAGTAAACGTAATTTACCCTTCGATCGACCCCTGCAGCTGTTATTAATTAGCCACGATCCATACATACATACAATGTATTCTTCTTCTTCTTGATATCGATGATTTTCTTTTATTAATTTTATATAAGGTTCGACCAGAATTCGGCCACTTCGATAGCGTTAGCGTTGACCTCGCAAAGGTCTTCCATCGTGCAGGTGTTTTTGCACATAGAAAAAAGAAAGAAAAGAAAGAAAAAACGTTTATTTGCGGAAAACATGACGCAGAGAAAGACACACAAATACAAAAAAGAACGAGTTGGAGGAAAATATGCGTCACATCCACGCAAAAAACACACGAATAGAGGTGATGCATGCATGAGAGGTGAGGCATCATGTGTTATGTGGCTCCACAGTCACACTGGCTCGTCGGGGTACCCCCACCTGACTAAGTTGTACCTGTTAGCTAGGCTATTAGACTAGGTTGATATTCAACTATTAAGATAAAACAAACTTTCATCATGTGAATATTCCACATGTTAGGCGCTAGATGGCGCGGCAGAACGCGTAAAAACACAAAGCTGTCATCGTCAACGCAAGAGGTGCTACCGTTGCGTACTAACGTCAGGCTTCGACCAATAGAGAGACGACATCGTCGCGCCATCACCACGAACCACAAGAAAGAATAACTAGGTGTTGAGTTGTTGCCGTGAGAATTTTTAGTTAGTTCATTTTTGTAATCTCACATGATCAAGTACCTAAGTAATACAATACTGTAAGATATCTCTGATTTTAACAAGAAGCTAAGTATTTCCCTTATTTCATGTTTATGTTCTCACTTTACTCATTTAAATGTAATATTCGCTATTATGGGCAATCTGTGTTTTATTTCTTGGGAACAGTTTTGCTGTACCTTACTGGAGTTTTATTTTAATTGTAGGTTATTAACTGGTTAAATTCTATTGTTTTATGAGATTCCAATTACTTTATCTTGATTATACCTATGTACGTACGACTACATTATCAAGCTATACTTTTCCAGTATAAGCTGACTTCTCATTGTATAGAATTTCCGTATAATGAGAGGTCTGCTTACACTGGAAATTTATAGCTTAATATGTAGCCGTGTGGACAATATGAGCTTAGATAAATAAAAATATGTATGTACAAATTTGCCCATTCATTTCAGCGTAAAGGAGTAAGAAATACACAAACATTCGTGGGATGTCGATGTAAGTAACCTACTCTCTAAAAAGTTTAAAATAAAAACCAAAATTAAATTTTTTGAGTAAACCCACTCCGGGTGTTAAAACATAATCGAAAAAAAAACACAAAAAAGTGAAGAATAACTTTAATTTCGGAAGTCGGCGGCAAAAAACAAAAAAAAAATCAAAGACACAAACTTCCGAAATTAAAGTAATTTTTCACTCTTTTAGTGTTTATTTTTGGAAGTCAATTGTATTTTTTGTAAAAAAGTTTTTATTTTTCTCATTTTAGTTGTGGTAGCTACCTAACCCACATAAATTCGTATACCACTACTTGATATGTAAAAAACAATGACAGGAAACTATTAAAACATCATCAATATAAACTAAGTGGAAAAATTACGCAGTATTAAGGATAACCCAAAAATTACTTATCAGAACTTGATCAAATTTATATGAGACCACATGAAAAGGACCAGCTTTCAAACAAACAAAGAGTCAACCAAATCGGTTCATCTAGAAAAAAGATCTGAGCTAACACACATAAAAAAAAAGAAAACAGTCGAAAAAAGAAAAAAAAACGCAGTCGAATTGAGAACCTCCTCCTTTTTTTGAAGACGGTTAAAAAGGTTTAAATAACTTTTTTCATGGTTCCCTGGCTAGATGTAAATATGAAAGCACGGATTAAATAAAAAAACCTTTATAAAATGTTGATCTATTTCGAGTTCTGTCATACAAACAACTAATTATGAATCTTCGTAGTTTTTCTACCATTACGTAGGTACTTACTTATTGGTTTCTCGTTGGAATAGACACAGCGATAATATCAAATATGGGTACTACTTATTATACTCATATACCTATTAACATAATTTATAAATCACAGAAAACCCGTCGGGGGCTGTCATTCTCTGCTTTGCAATAAATTGAATATACGCAGTTTTATGAGTTTAACTAATTTAGTAAGAATGAATGGAATTTTGGATTACTTAATATAAATTGCTATACATTTTAACTGAAAGGAATAGACAGGGCAATAGCAGCCCCCGGGAAGTTGTGCAGTAGACTCTTTCTACTTTGCTGGTGTCGTACTGTCTACACGGAACGTCATTTTTGTCTACTGTTCCGTTCCAGCAGGCTTAACACAAGCACCGTTTTAACTGCACTTTTCACGAAATTCACTCTTTTACATAATTCGACTCAGAATTCTTTGTTTTGTCATAGGATTTTTATTTTCGTTTGATTTCCAATTTTACCCACACTCGTTAACTTTACCCACACTCGACAACCCATAATCGTTTACTGGGTAGCGTGTGATTTCGACACATTCCTAATGATGCTCAAGAGGGCAGTGAATTTTTTAATATCTTGAATAACACCTGATTTTGATATTGCTATAACAGATATGTTTGGTACAGTATAACTCTGAACGGGCAAGGATTTTGAATTAGGCGCCATAGTAACTTCTATTCAGCTATCTAACGATGTATTTATTACACATGGTTATTGGAGAAGGGTACCAAAATGGGCATCATCCTTTCGTTTCTGCCCTATAAAGGATCAACTCAGGACTAAACAATTACTAACAGACAAATCTTACGAATTTCAACCCACTTCCCGTAATCCAATAGAGCTGGGGTTTTACTTTTCTCCATGTCTGCAAAAATTCAAGCACTTGGTCTTTAATGACTGTCAAATAAAAAAATACCGAAGATCCTCACTGAAAATTAAAAGTTAAAGGTTTTATGCAACTTGTGATAACTTTATTTCTAAGTAAAATTTTAAGGTTCTGACCTTAAAAGGAAAAACGGAACCTTTAACGCCTATCCACACAAAACATTAACAACATTATTTCAAGAATGTTAAATATTGTTTAGAATTTTATGGTCCTGCAATTACCATAAAGTAGGATCATGCGCATGTGATACAGGTTTATCAAACTCAAACTCAAACTCAAAGCATTTATTTCAAATAAACCAATTACATCCGTGATGTCATTCACGTACGTATCTGTCACAAAATCCATTCAAAGCTTATTTAGTCTTCCCTTTTTTGCCATTCATATTCATACCTAATTACTCATATATTTTCTCACGACATGTTCCTTATTTCCTCGCATGACATAATACTATAACAAATTCGGGTTTCTTTCGAACTTCTTAGTCACAGGCGCCACTTTCAGAGTTCTTCCAATAATTTCATCTTACACTCCTTACATTTTTATGTATGCAAGTAGCATTAGATGAAATCATTAAAGAGTTTATACTCAGACGCTACAGACCGCCACCTGCTACGATCCTTATAATATACTCCATTTGCTTCGTTTAAGTTCAAACATCCAGTCATACATGCACGCCGGTTGTGAGTATTGCACACCTGACCTTTTTAAAGAACATCACCAATAAGGACACTATATGTCCTTCTAGAGCATCCCCGCCCGGCGTTTCCAGTCACATCTGCCTTGTAAATAGCTTTTATAAGTCACCTATCATTCCTTTTCTCCACATGACCCAACCATCAAAGCACTTCTTAAATTTTTGTCACTACATCTTCTTTTAAATCGCACCGTTGCCTTATCACATAATTCCACATTCATAGTCACACCACACATGCTCCGCAAGGAACGCATTTACACAGTACTTATTTTTCTTTCACGCCTCTTTGGCCACAACCAACATTTACTTCCATTCATAAGCGTAGGCACCAGCACACCATTGTGAACAGCCAATCGAGCTTTATGGACATCGACCGGTTGGTCACAATCTCAATGTATAGCACCATTCAATCTCCTTTCCACATTTCCATCAATTTTTCCATCTCTTATAAACAGACTCCCCAAAATGATATGCAAACTCATTCACTTGCTCCACACTCTTATCATTTATTTTCACATCACACACCAACACATCCTCTTCTCTGTCAAAGAAAGAAAGAAAGAAAGAAACTATTCACATTTATATTCATTCACGTAACACATGACATTATGCCTTGTTTCCCTGAAGGGAAGGGCAGAGGTATACCTATAGTACACCCACATTTCGGCTCTTTCATCTTATAATGCTTCATCTTCACAGTCACCATGTCATGCAACTGTTCTGCTGACAATGCAAGTAGAACCTGATCATCTGTGTAGAGAAAGCATTTGTCAGGCAACTCATTCACCCTCAATCCGCACTCACCCTCTTTAAAATCTGTCAGACAACTATCCATGTACAAGTAGTACAGCCATGGTGACGCTACACAACCCTGTCTTACACCCATCGTGATGCAGAACCAGTTATTGAAACCTTTGCATACAGTTTGCCGATAGAACTCAAAAGACTAATTCCGTGGTAGTTTTTACACTACTGCTCAGGGCCTTTCCTGAGCACCAGTCATTGGGCACACGACCATACACATACATACATACATATTAAACGCTACTTATTTATATTTGATTTATTCGCATTCGATCTTTTAAGATATTCGAAAGGGCGATAAAACGATAAAAATTAACAAAATATATTCTATAAAAAACTACAGCAGAAAAGCTGCTAAACAATGGTGTGTTTTTTGTTTAAAATAGTAATGTAATTGTTATTAAAAACAATACAAATTTTCCTCATTATCCATATTTGTATTACAAATGCAAAAGTAACTCATCTGTTTGTCTGGCACCTATTCCTCCTTAACGGCTGAACGGAAGCGCACGGAAAGACCAAGACAGAACATTTTTTATCCCGGTAAGTTCCCGTGGGATATTACCGAGCTCCACGCGGGCAAAGCCGCGGGTAAAAGCTACTTGACAAATAAAAGAGGAAATAGGTACTTAACATATTTTATTATAATAGTAACAAATGAATAATAAATACCATACATTTAATCATTGACGAGTCACAATAACTACTTAGGTGCTATTTATTAAACAGCACGACATTTACACATATTAATAGTATTAATTTAAATTGCACCCAATGTAACATTTACATTAGCAGAATATTGCAAAACTGTCATTTTCACAATATTTCGAAGTGACGAACATCCAGACCTTCACTTCTGCTTATCATGTCTTGAGACCTACCTTCACTAAGCTCTGATTTTTAATTTGCTACTCCAAAATGATAGCTGTGATCGACCATTTACATCAGTCAGCTTCTCATTTAGTTCATACAAGTTCCTATTCACCACTACATACAGTCATACATTCTTCACTAAACATATTCTACACACTGGTGCCGATTCTCTTGTCATAAATGCCTCTAAACTAGACTAAAATGTAGTTTAATCCTATCAAACGACGCTTTCCCATTATGAAATAGACTAAAATGACACAACTAAACTATATTTTAGTTTGACTGCACTAGGATGGCGCTGAGTTATAAATTTAATGAAAATGGCAATTTTGCTATTCTGAATTTGACGTTTTTCACCAAATATTTTGATTGTGTAACTAAATCGCACTATTATTAATCGCGGTTAAAAAGGTGTGGAATAAAATTAGTTGTCATGAACTTAAATTCACACCCCCACCTCGACTGCAGGTGCAAAAACAGTACCATAACTTTGTTTTCTTTTATTTTGCTTATATCTCGAAAATGGTATGTACTATCGCAAAAATAATGAATATTTCGCCCCCCTCTATAAGAACCTTTAACCTCTAAAATTCGACATGTAGGTAATATTTTTTCATATTTTCCATACAAAAAGTGAAAAATTCCATATAAAACACGTCGAGACTGCCCGCTCCGGTAGAGCAAACAAGTACCACGTGGAGTCGCGATTGTCAAATTCGATTTTAATTGTGTCAAAATTATTTTTAAATTAAGATTTAAAAAAATTGCAGAATAGCTTTAAGATTCTCATAGCCAAAAGTAAGGAATTTTAGTGATAGTTTAGTTAGTTTAGTTCAGTGTACAAGAAAAACGGCACCAGCAGTTTTTCCATCTTTGAACTCAAAACGTTCCTCTTAAAGTTATTCAATCACAGCTGTCATTTTGGTCAAGCAAATTAAAACCCAGAGTTTAGTTCGTTAATAAACTTCGTACACAGACAACAAGGCATTCTTGGGGCTATAAATTTTCATAGTAATAATTATACTTTTTCTAGCTTCTATTTACAAACTGGGCATGTTTCCTCGTCTGTTATATCCTTGTACCTGAAATATAAAAATATAGTTAGGAAAGAGTATATAAACCGTACATGGTGACAATGATCAATTAAAATGACCACTAAAACATAATGTTTAAACGCTGTATGACCTTTTTTATAATTAAGATCCATTGGACACATGCGTTTTTTACCTGGTTCGATTCACAGGTCGGGCAAAGTGTCATTGGGTTTTTCTATCAAGATTGTCTCAGGAATAGCTCAGAGTTTGGAAGTTGGCGATGTCAAAAAGTTAAAGCCGTCATACGAATTACAAATTACTTTAATAAATAGTCTCAGATTATGTGGTACTCACCGTGCACAGGAAACGCAGTGTGTTTTTAAAAGCACCCAGTTATGTGGACACCGACATTTTGGTATCCCGACAAACCATTGTCTCTTGACCCGTATTTTAGCAGAAGCGTCTGGTTGTTCAACCGCTGAGCTGTCAACCGGTTGCGCCGAACACACCGCGGCGAGTAACGCGACAATCAGGAAAATTAACAAGAGCTTCATGTTGACACGTGATTACTTCTCGACTGATGTGAGTGGAATGCCTTTGACAATACACATTTTATTATTTATATATACGAGTATATATATTTATAGCCTACGTTAGTCAAAGCGACATGCGTGCGCTACTACACGAATCATTTACAATTTTTTTTCTTCACACCATGACGTCATATCTCAGAAATATTTGCCTCCATTTAGTTAAACAGTAACTGCAGGAATTATTTTATTTCTGTAAATAGGTTTGTACAAACTAAAACTGTTTGTACAAACCTACTTACGTCAACCTTATTTTTTTTTTTAACTAGAGGTCGGAGTTTCTTATCCTACTCCTCCCTCCTACTCGTGAGATGAAAGGCCGAAACAATCGCAGTCTCTTTTAATTGGTCAAGCATCGCTTATGAGCAGAGATCGAATATTTGGATGCACATTTACCTAAAGTAAATTTTTAGCTATGAAAGAATTGAAGCGGCTTCTTAAAATATATTTTTTGTAAACATAATCCCGGAATGCCAGAAATACTGGGAATGCATAACTAATCGGGTGTATAGCATGGATGCGACTTAAAAAAATTATTTATTTATTTTTATTAAATTAAGTACTATATTCTGATTGGGCGTAAAATATTACCTCGGATACAACAACTTTAATCACTACCTTTCGATCGCTATGATTTGGTCACTGAAATCTGACGTTAGCGATTTTTGTCGATACAAAAGCGCATTCCATATTAACCAACATCTCAACTTTAGGTGAATATGTATCCGAATATCCAATCTCTGCTTATGAGACCAATTGATTTTCTATTGTAATAGCCCTCTATAAGGCCACCTAGGGCCTGACTGGTTTCTAGACATAATCTAGGTCAGATCATGTGAGAACTAGAACGGTCTTTTGAGGAAATAACCACACAGATTTGAGTGGTCCTGTCCAGTCAATGCACGCATTTGACAGTAATCGTGCAGCTCAACTCAGGAGCTCAACTAAAGACAGCACTTAATCGTTTGCGTCTTCAAATAGGCCGCTGCAAACACAACATAGGGGGATTATCGATCCTTTTAAAAGCCAGTTGCAGTGATCTTGACCAAACTATGAAACTGCACTTTTGACGATTTGAAGAACGCCACTATTACAACTAACATGGCCACCTGCTCGGGCCAAGCTATATATTAGGTCTTTACCTATGAAATTGCCGTTCTGCAGTACTGGCCATTTCAAATCAAAATAATTTTTGTTTGGCTATGAATTCTAATTTCAAATTAATTTTATTTTAAAAACATGGATTTTTTTTTCTAAAAGTAGTCATTTCTTTATTGATTAGTGTTACATTTTCATCGCATTTCAATCTTTTTCGTCATCATGGATACGTTAAAAATTCGAGTAATTATGGAATATGAGTACCGTCGTGGCAGCAACGCGGCACAAGCGGCACGCAACATCAACGACGTTTACGGAGCTAACTCTACAAACCAACGCACCACCTGTTATTGGTTTGCTCGCTTCCGTTCTGGAAATTTCGACCTGAAAAATGAACCTCGCGGTCGTCCGAAGACTTTGGTCGACAATGACGAATTAAAGGCGATTGTGGAAGCTGATGATACACAATCTACGGCTGAATTAGCAGCAGCTTTCGACGTTAGCGTCAAAACAATATTGGTCCATTTGCGTCAAATTGGCAAGGTAAAAAAGCTTGACAAATGGGTGCCCCACGAACTCAATGATCGCCAGCGCGAAGTACGCGTCGAGACGTGCCTTGCACTGCTCAACAGACACACAAATGAAGGAATTTTGAACCGCATTGTTACCTGCGATGAAAAATGGATTCTGTTTGATAACCGTAAGCGCTCAGCAAGTTGGTTGGATCCTGGTTCAGCACCTAAACAATGCCCTAAACGAAAACTTACCCCTAGAAAAGTGATGGTCACTGTTTGGTGGTCTAGCGCCTGTGTGATTCATCACAGCTTCTTACCAAACGGGGTGAGCATTACTGCAGATGTGTACTGTGAAAAACTGAACACAATGATGGAGAAGCTGGCGCATCTCCAACCAGCATTGGTCAATCGCTCGTCTCCGCTGCTCCTGCACGACAACGCGCGACCTCATACTGCACAGCAGACGGTCTCCAAGTTGCAAGAACTGGGGTTGGAAGCTCTCCGTCATCCGCCCTACTCACCAGACCTTGCGCCTACAGACTACTACTTTTTCCAGAATTTGGATAACTTCTTGGCGGGAAAAAAATTTAATACCCGAGAGGCAGTACAAAATGCCTTTGAAGAATTTGTTGCCTCCCGTCCAGCTGATTTCTTTAAGAAGGGCATCAATAAACTGCCACTGCGATGGCAAAGATGCATTGATTGCATGGGTGATTACTTCGATTAATACAAATAAAAAATGCATGAAAAAAATTCGTTTAAATTTTTTCATACAAAACGGCAATTTCATAGGTAAAGACCTATTAATATAGAAGTACCGGCGATACTCAAACAACCATGCCAATACACTTTCGAACTAGGCACGCGCCAGCCTACCCCAGCTTTGTGAGTTACAAAGAATATACAGTCACAGCTAAAATATGCTGGTCACCTTAGGGAGCTATTTTTGTCTGCTCATTGCACGATGGAATCTGCTTTACGGACTCAGCATTATTTATATGGCGCCGTAATGTCAAAGTCGCTGATGGATTGTCGAATCCGCTGTTTTACATAACCGCAAGCTGTTTTACAAAACAGCTCCGTTATGTAAAATAGCTGAACGTTATTCAGTAAGTAAAATGAACAGTACCTACGTTATAACTGGTATTATGCGTCCTGACTTGATTAAGGATATTTTTTTTTTAACTGTCGAAGGTGTAAAGTCAAAGTCAAAATCAAAGATTTTATTTGTAAAAACATTGGTGGTGTAAAAACAGGAGATGTAAATAAAATATGTAAAGGGACACTATGTTTTGCCGCTGGCGGGCGTACAAATATCAATAAAGTAAGTATCTAAAATTACACTTATGTACCAATTAAATTTCATTAAATTTAAATGACAAAATCTATCCACGCTAATTACATAAAACTTATCCTAAAACAAAGTTATCAATTTTGCGTACAAAATTTGTAAAAAATTATTAGAATAACATAACATTTCTCCTACACTATACATTTTAGTACTTATATATTCAGAGGGAGACGAATATAGTAAAGTCATTGCCTTTAACTATCTCTAACTCTTAATGCACATATTGTTTATCCAAATAATTTGCATTGAATGTGTACGACCTAGGCCGGCGGCAGTCTCGATATTAGATAGCGACAAAAATCTGTCGCTAAGTCGTATCGATGTCAAATTCCTTTAATAGATTTTCAACTCTATTTCCAAAGCATAAGGTTGAAAATCTATTAAAGAAATTTGACATCGATTGGACTTAGCGACCGATTTTCCTCGCTGTCTAATGTCAAGACTGCAGGGGCAGATGTAAGAACGTAAACGAGGCAAAAGGAGTATGTAACGATCGTAGCTGGTGTTTTTTTTAATCAATAAATTGTTATAACTTCTGCTCATGTTTATTATTTGTTCTGTAACCATGATAACTTGAAGTATTATTAATTTGTCCGCACTATTCACTATTCTGCAGGAATCGCATTTCCTATCCTTTCCATTTCAATGAATGAAAGTGTTGCTATTTTCGAAACGTCAACTCCGCTTTAAATCTCATGTTTTTCTTATCTCAAGTAATCCGAATAAAAATATTGCAAAGAATGAAAATTTACTCATTTTTCACAGGTAACGCATCTACTTTGCACTGTAACATACTCGTAATTATCCGGACACGGACACTTGAGCTTTCCAAGAAACGCTTGTCGCTTGAATCGGGTAACCACTGAAGTTTCTGGTTGATTGGGAGTTGAGCAGACAACCGGCGGTAAACATAACGCTGCGAGTAAGGTGACAATCATACACATGTCAAACAGCTTCATTGTAACGTTGATTGATTAAATGATTAACAATCAATAATGTTAATATGTGCTTACCACTAAACTTAAGTGAGCGGAATGCGGTAAACGACAACTCCTTTTCTATTTATACAAATCCAGATGTATTAACCAAGATCGTCAGAAAGACAGTCTGTTATACTTGAAGCATATTGTTTTCCTTTAATAAGTAGAGCAAGTTAACGCGTACTGCACGGTGCGCACGACGACATAAATCAACTAATATAATTCCAGTATAAGCTGACCTCTCACTACACGAAAAACTTAAAGATATGAGGTCAGTATAAGCTAACATATTGTCATACTATACTACTGTCATACTATATGTTTTAAATACATATCCAGTTTATACTGGATATGTACTTAAAACATGATAATATGTCGTCGTGTGGAGTAATAACAGGAAAATATAATTTACGTAAATCTGGTAATTCTGGCCACCTCAATGAGTAATAATATTTAAAGTATGACGTGGCATATAAGATATAATTATGAACCATAGTTTTCTCAAGGGCAAAGGAAACATAATGCATTAAAGACGTATTTTCCTAGCAAAGGGTAATTATAGTTTTCCAAAAAAAACATGCTTATTTTTTTCTGCCATTTTTCAGTCTGCATTTATGTCTTTTGTAATGAATTAGTTTTATGCTAGAGGAAGTGGTTTTAAGTTCACGTCTACGTATATGCAATATACGTAAAAAAATTATTCAACTCAAAAAAAAATCCTACATAATGCCTTAGACATAGAGCGTTTGTTAAATACAACCCAGCCTGTCCCTGCTGCTCTCTCCCCAGCGACGCCCAAAGCCGAGGTCTGTACCCCACAAGGGGTGTAGTCACTTAGTTTATAAGTTTTATGCCCTGGCTGGAGGCTGTAATCTATTAAGACACCACAGGATACGCGGCAGACCACCTCTTAGGTTAACCCGCGAGGGTTAGTAAAAAAAAGAGCGTTTGTGCAATGCATCCAAGTCCGAACCGAATCCGAGAAAAGTCGCCAATAGGCTCGCTTTCAAAACAACACTTAAAAAACTAAAACTCAAACTTAAACTCACACATGACTTAAACAAAACTGACGAAATGTTCGCAGACTTATGCATAGATACACAACGCGACTTTGGTAAAGCTTATTTTCAGCAACGAACTGCGGTAGGTAGTCAGTGGTGCCGATTCTCTTGGCACAAAATTCTCTAACTAGACTAAAAATCACTAAAATTTAGTTTATTCCTGTCAAACGACGATTTTCCATTCTGAAATAGACTAAAGTGACACAACTTAACTATATTTTAGTTTGACAGCACTAAAATGGCACTGAGTTATTAATTTAGTGAAAATGGCAATTTAGCTATTCCGAATTTGACGTTTTTAACAAAAAAATTTGGTTGTTTAACTAAATCTGGCTATTTTTAATCGCGATTAAAAAGATGTGGAATAAAATTAGTTGTCATGAACTAAAATTCACCACAACACCTCGACTTCTGGTGCAAAAATAGTACTGTATCTTTTTTCTTTTGCTTACATCTCGAAAACGGTGTAGCCTATCGCTAAAATAAGGAAAATTTCGACCCCCTTATGAAACTCTTTTTTTTTCATATTTTCCATACAAAAAGTGAAAAATCCCATATAAAACACGTCGAGGCTGCCCCCTATTCAAGCCTCCGGCTCTACAAAAAATCAAAGGGTAGGGCAAACAAGTACCACGTGGAGTCACGATTGTCAAATTAAATTTTAGTTCCGTCAAAATTATTTTAAAATTTACAGATATTATTTGCAGAATAGCTTTAAGATTCTCATAGCCAAAAGTAAGGAATTTCAGTGATACTCGTAGTTTAGTTAGTTTAGTTCGGTTTACAAGAAAACCGGCCCAGTGTCTTGCTTGACATTACCTATTGTAGATAATGTGTTACATACGTATGCATAAATGAGTTGCTTGTGTCGTACAAGCATCACCTCACACCAAGTCTATGCGATTGTCAATGGTAAACGGTGATGTGTGTCAACTTAGGTATTTATACATTATACATAATGGCCATCTTTTTAGGGTTCCGTAGTCAACAAGGAACCTATAGTTTTGCAATATCCGTCTGTCCGTCCGTCCACAGGCTAGCTCAGAGAATCTTAGTACTAGAAAGCTATAATTTGGCATGGATATACATATTAATCACGCCGACAAAGTCGTAAAATCTAATAAAGAAAAAAAAAATTTTTTGTGTACCTCCTACACGTAAAGTGGGATGCTTTTTTTTCTCGTCTTTTCCTTAGTGTGGGGTATTGTTGGATGAGCCATTCGAAAATATTATGGATCTGTGAAAACCATTTTTCGATTCAGGAATCCGTTTGCGTAAAATTAAGCTTTAAATTGCAAATTTTTGCTGGGGTCAAGTGCCCCCCCCCCCCTGCCAGCTAACTGGTTGCTTTTGGATATGTGTAAAAAATCACGGCAGTAGTTTTAAAGTAATTAAAAGAAAAACTATCACAACTAAGTAAGCTTTACAAGTTTACGAGTAATAGTAGACCAACTTACATTTGCAGTTGTAACATATGGGAGAACATGTTTTGAACTACAATGTTAAAATTTATTTATTTAAACTTCTCGCACACAATAACATACAAAGGCGGACTTAATGCCTTAGGCATTCTCTACCAGTCAACCAAGGGTGGTGTAGAGATAAGATGGCAGGTGCTCTGCTTAATAGGCGTTAATAATAATAAAAAATATTAAAAAGATAACATAATTAATTATACATTAAATAGGTATACAAGTACCTAAATAGGTTATAAACTTATAATACACATACATACAAATTTACTATAATATATACCTACATTATATAATATATATATACACTAAAAGGGAAGGAGGTAATTGAGATGACTCTACACTATTTATTTTGAAAATAACTCTACAATTTTCGCTTAAATGCATACCGACTGGTGGCCGTCCTGATATCAAGTGGAAGCGCATTCCAGAGAACAATGGACTGAATATGAAAGGATGAATGAACGAAATCAGAAGTATGAGAAGGACAGAGTAGGAGAAGATTATTGGAAGAACGCAGATTCTTAGCGTGTGAAGAACATAAATATTGAAAGTGAGACATAAGATAAGAAGGAGGGGTGGGGAGTTGAGAAAGAAGAAAAGTGTGGTCAAAGCGCGCAAACTTCTCCTTTGTCGAATGGACATCAACTTGAGCTCAGACCTGTAACTCGACACATGGTCATATTTCCTAAGGTTGAATAAGAACCGGAAACCATTGTTGAGCAGTCTGTCGAGCTTATCCAGCAAAACCGCAGTCAAGTCAAAGTAGCACACATAGTCAATGATGGGGAAAATCAAAGTCTGCACAAGCATAGTTTTCGTCTTAGCGGGCAAAATGTTTCTCAAACGATATAGGGATCGCAGAGTACCATTGAAGTTTGTTCTTAGGATAAATTCATCCCAACTACGGAACCCTACGTCATGCGCGGTCCGACTCGCACTTGGCCGGTTTTTTCCGTTACTTTCTACGCCCACTTGACCACTACAATAAACATGTGTGACTATGTGTTGACACAACCACTTGGCAGGTTAATAACCGGTAACTACGGTTTGAGTCACGACCGTAAAAGTTATGAGTAAGCCTCTTTTTTTTTCCTCTTTTTTCCGAGTATGCAATCATCAAATGACCTCTCCCGCTCTGGGCGGACCGGGAGGGCGTGCCAGACTCTTCCTGACTGAAACCCAGCGGTGATCCTTCAGATGCCTGTGCGCCAGGGCCGCGGTAACTCTTTCGAACAATCCGCGACCCCGGCAGATGAGTAAGCCTCTAACATTATTATGTCTTGTATGTATGTTCCTCCATCTCTTAATCTTCCCTATAGACATGTTTTAACCGACTTCAAAAAAGGAGGAGGTTCTCAATTCGACTGTATTTTTTTTATGTGTGTTAGCTCAGAACTTTTTTCTAGGTGAACCGATTTTGATGATTATTCTTTTATTTGAAAGCTGGTACTTCTCATGTGGTCCCATATAAATTGTATCAAGATCTATCTTCTTCTTCTTCTTATTCTTCTTCTTCGTATCTATTTTCTTCTTCTTCTTGATCTTTTTGAGTTACCCTTAATAATGCGTATTTTTTCCACTAAGATGATGTTTTAATAACTTCCTGTCACTGTTATTTACATATCAAGTAGTGGTATACGAATTTGTGTGGGGTAGGTACCACAACTAAAAAGTGAAAAATAAAAATGTCTTACAAAAATGACAACCGACTTCCAAAAAAAACACTAAAAAACGTGAAAAATAACTTTAATTTCGGAAGTCGCCGGCAAAAAACAAAAATACAAAAACCAAAGACACCGACTTCCGAAATTAAAGTTATTTTTCACTTTTGATTGTGTATTTTTGGAAGTCGGTTGTCTTTTCGCAAAAAAGTTTTTATAAAATGCAGTCTCTCTGTCGGTCTATCCGTTGGTGCACTCGTGAATCACTGATCCGATTTAGATGATCATTTTTGAAACGATTTATTTATTTTGTTACGAAAGGTGGCTCTAAAAGAACCAGTGACAATAATAGTACCTAATTCAGTTTGAAATGAAGTTAGCCGGGGGCATAGATATATAATCATACCAAACATTCGGCCAAAACAAGTTTAAAGCTATTTGAGTGGCCAGAACTTATCTTCAAATACATAAACAAACAAGTCGTCGTCCTTGAATCAACATAATACTTTCCGAAACCCGGTTCAAGCCTTATAAATATTTATGTAAACAGTAATGTCTACACTATGAATATAAAAGGTTTATCGCGGCGCATCTTTCGTCATTCGAGTGGTTTTAGTGAACACGTGAATATGAAGTTGAACCTCTTGTTGTTTGTTGTGCTTTCCGTATTTGTTACGTTAGGGTTAGCTGACCATGGGAAGTTTAATAGCCCCAAGAAGTGTCCAGTTGGATACATAAGTGTTGGGGGTCAATGTTTTACAAAAGGAGTGAGTTCATTTTTTTTAAATAATATTCTTTTTCACTTAACTACAATCATCGCTCATCGAAAATAAAATGTCAAATAATTTCTAAACATTTACATAAGTAATTACATTATAATTCATGTGCTAAATCTGTTCCTTTAAATTAATTATTTTATATTATTCGTTGGCTACGGGATGTCCAAAGTGTTCCGAAAATAAAACATATTATTCCACAAAAAAAGTTTATAAAAACCATGATATTCGTTTATTAAATAACTTAAATGTCGCAGAATAGTATAACCTTGTAACCGTCTGCTTAGATTCAAGTGGTGATGTTAACCGAGTTAATTTAGATATAAATATGTCATAACGTCATTGGTATTTTGATTCACGTGTTTATACAGATGTGACTTCTAAAAAAAACACGTGCGGACTGTCTATATGATTCTGTGACCTCGGCAAATCTTTGCTCATACATCGTTCGAAACTGACTTGCTTGGCTAAAGGTTGTAGTAATTGCATTTCTGACGCACCGTTCCCACTGTGCTGTACAATAATTAATCATGGCCGCTCTCTAAGTCCGTCAACGAAGATAAAGGCCCGTTCGAAAGTAGTTAGAGACTTGAGTGAACCCTACACCCGATTAATCAACTTTTTCGGACAGGTAAAAACACATCGGGAGTAGGGACAACAACGTCACATTGTGTCATTCATTCTTAGGTCGGGCCTCAAACTAATCTTATGTCCGTAAGTGATTCGGAGTCACAAACAACATCGGTCGAAACTACGGATTTAGTACTTAGAGAGTAGACCCCCTGACCATAGGCTCTCCGAACTTTCGCGCATGTTCACTTACACAAATTTGTTGTTCCTACAACCAGGCTCAAGAAAATAGGTGGTTTGTTTTGATGCCAAAGTACACGTTTTTATGAAAAACTTCCTAGCCACATTCAAGATCTAAGCCTTAATAAATTCAAATATTTTATAAAGCGGAAACTATGCCAGAAAGCCTATTATACTGTGAAAGACTATATTGTCGATAAAAAGGCTTGGCATTGAGCTGCTCCAATTTTACACAGTGAATGTTGATTTTTTTGAAAGCCTCCGACGGGTTTTCTTTGATTTATAAATTATATTAATAGGTATATGAGTATAATAATTATGTAGTACCAATTATTGATATTATCGCTGTGTCTATCCCTACGAGAAACCAATAAGTAAGTACATAATAGTAGAAAAACTAAGAACATTCATAATTAGTTGTTTGTATGGCAGAAGTCGAAACGGATCAACATTGTTTATAGGTTTTTTATCTGTCCTTTCATATTTATCCCTAGTCGAGAGACCATCAAAAAAGTTATTTAAACCTTTTTCGATTACGTTTTAACACCAAAAGTGGGTTTTTTCAAAAACATTAATTGCACTTTTTAGTTTAAACTTTTTAGAGAATAGGTTACTTAAATCGACTTCCCACGAATGTTTGTGTATTTTTTACTTCTTTACGCTGAAATTACTGGGCGAATTTGTACATATTTTTATTTATCTAATCTCATAAACTATTGTACCTAACAAATTTTGATTCGGTCCAAGTTAATCATAAAATATATTATATTTTATTCTAAATACAAGTTTAAGGGATATTATACTCAGTTTTCAGCCAGCTGGCTGCCAGTAATACAGTCTGTATTTGGTCCCTATCCTAATTAATTTATTAAAACGCATGAGCGCGTTCCAATCGTATAATAAATCATTTATTTGCTCTGAAAAGATAGCTTTTTATTTAAAAAAATCGCATCGAAATCGAATGAATAGTTTCTGAGAAGCCATCGAGTGCCAACCATCCTGGCTGCTGCAGCGCCCCCTGGCGATCTGCAGCTGTAAAAGATGTCTCGAAACCTGCTCTGAAATGATAGCTATTTATTGCAAAAAATCGCATCGAAATCGGCCTAGTAGTTTTCGAGGAAAATGGTAACAGACATACATACACACAAACAACCTCTAACCCCAAACGCAAATACCGCCTCCATTCCGTCGCGGGTAAAAAAGTGAATGTCACAGCAATTTCGTTGCATGAATACCTCCCCTATTATTTTTAACCTATAGTGTCCCAATGTTGGGCAAAGGTCTCCCGCACAGTATTTATGTCACAAAGCATTAATAAAAAGTGACATCATGCCCTTCTTATCAACTGGAACAATGTTTACCTACCTTATCAAAACCACTAACACAAAATAATTTTCTTTTCCAGAAATTGTGATCGGTGAGAATGCTGCCACACGGAACTTGGAATGTACTAAAAGAGCATTAAACGGTTAAATAGAATGCAATGATGTATTATTTAAGGCGGAACCTTCAGGGTAGCCCGCGAAATTCAAATTTACTTACGGTTTTTGCAATTTGCAGGTCACTGTCTGGTTGTATTTTGATTAAAATATGATTCGCGGTCGTAACAAATATGGCTTTACGGAATTATAATCATTAGAATCAGCAAGACAACTCCTAAGTTAGAATTGGTGTCAAATGTCATGATTTCATGAAATAGTCATTTAATATAGTAATATGAACTTAAAGAGATGTATTGCTGATTCTAATGATCATAATTCCGTAAAGCCATATTTGTTACGACCGCGAATCATATTTTTATCAAAATACAACCTGATATTGACCTTCAAATTGCAAAAAATGTAAGAAAATTTGAATTTCGCGGGCTATCCTTGCGCTTCCCCCTTAATCATTTCAAATACTTATTTATTTAGTACTAGCTGCGCCCCGCGGTTTCACCCGCAGAAATCTGGATCCCGTGAAAATATCGGGATAAAAAGTATCCTATGTCAGTCCAGGTCATAGTCTACCCATGTGCAAAATTTTATCCAAATCCGTTCAGCCGTTTTAGCGTGATTGAGTAACAAACATCCAAACATCCACACTTTCACATGAAACACATGAATGAATGTTTTTATAAAAATATTTAAAAATGTATTGAATAAGTATTCACATAAATAAACGAAATAATAATAATACATTGATAATAGAGTATACAAGTTAACGGCCTCACAGACAGACACGAAAAGTGACTTTTATTGTATTCAAATAATTTATTTCAAATAAATAAAAGGGACTTTAGAAAGTCATTTTTTTTAAATTTTGAATTTCTTTGTGTAGATATTATATTAAAAAAAAAGAAAATGCATTCATAGAAAATTCTTGTTACAACAACATTGCCTTGCCTATGGACTTTCTTGTCAGAAATATTTTATTGTTACTTTTTTAGTTTTAATTTAATTTTATTGTAGATAAAGATTTTTAAGTATATACATTGAAAATCAAAGGTACGCGATAACTTACTTAATGGATAACGCGATAACTTAAATGATTATGTCATTGATATCGAGATTGCATTATTGACAAGCGTTAATGAAATACAACTACTTACAATGCGACGTATATCATACGTATTTTTTTTTTGTAAATAAATAGAAAGAAATAGATGGAGATTCGTGACCTTTACGGCTCAGATATTCATTGTCACTGAAACAGTAAACTATTTTCAGCTGTTTCACGTTTTATCTTCAACATACAGCTAGGTCATCAGATTGATCCAGTACCCTATTTGCGTAACACACTATAATCTGAATCATTTTGAAGCCTATTGCTAATCCATTTCATTATATGTTCGAAAAAAAAATCTGCTCAAAAACGTAAATAACGCTATGAATGTTGTTGAACTGTCAAAATGAAAGCTATTCCTACTGTTAGTGACGCAATTACCCCGCTGGTCACAGGTGGATTTTGTTAGCTTAAAAGGCATATCAAATTTTGCATTACCGTTGCAAATCGTGTCATGGCAGCTAGAAGGGAAGACCTTGCTTTATCGGCCATGGATGAGATGCACACGATTTGCATATTAATACTATGCATTATTAAGTATGCACCTTAAGGGCCAGTTTCACCATACTATGTTAATTCTAAATGTCCCGTTATGCCATTTGACGTATTGTCTCACTACGAAAAATAGTCCGTTAAATGGCATAACGGGAGGTTTAGAATTAACACAGTATGGTGAAATTGGCTCTAAAGGTTATAGGCTTACAACTATGTATAACGACAAAAATCGGTCGTTAAGAGGGCCCTTCCCGGTCCGTCTATCGTCAACGCGAGCATGATTGAAAGCTTGTTGTTTCATCCAACGCAATGTTTGAAAAAGAAGCAAGAGTCAGAACGTGATAACATCGAACGAAAATTGACGCGCATAGATTTCACAAAACTTGTTGCAGGAAATACGAGTTTTTGAAAAACCTTGCAAGTTTTTGGAAAAACATGTTTGTCATTTAAAATCTGCATTATCTATGTGAAGTATTTATGAAGAAGTTTTCTTTACTTTAACAATTAATGAGTAGATTATGAACGGCCAATGTTCTAGTAAAATTTATACAAAAAAGCAGATTTTTGGAGGCTTATATTTGTTTCTCCAAAATTTGATTTTTTACTTGCATAGAAACCTAGATAAAGTGCACAAATACCTATTAATTCAAAAATTTCAATTAAAATTTTATTAAAACGCTATAATCACGTACGAGCGTTTGTATGAAAAGCATGACGGGTTGGCCGCTCTTAATGTCGTCGCGTATCTTAAAGGTACAAAGCTGCACTTGTTAATAAAATACGTGTTTTGTTTACAACTGAAGATTTTATCATAATTACACCAAACTCAAACTCAAACTCAAAGCATTTATTTCAATTAAACCATTTACAGGCACTTTTGAATTGTCAAAGAGTCGGTCAGTTAGTCAGAAAGTTGAAGCTAGTTGCCCATTCCAAAACGTAGATATCTATGGAGAAGAAACCACCTATATTTTAGACCACAGAGAATCCATACAGTCAGTAGTGTTAGTAAAGAAAACTTTAAGACTGCTGCAAACAGTCGCGACACGCGACGCAAATCAGACGCGACACAAAGGCACCCCTCGTCGCGCAACAAACGGTGCCTTTGTGTCGCGTGCGATTCGAGTCGCGTGTCACGCCTGTTTGTAGGAGCCTTAAATCTAATGTTGTTAGTATGTGTGTGTGTGTGTGTTGTTTGTATACTCCTAAATATTATAATACGACAAATGAGGTACAGAATGTGGCTCATTTTCAAGACAGAAGCCTCTTTTCATACAGAAAAGGAAGAAGCGTTTATAATAACGTTTGCTTACTAGTTAGTACCCTTGATTACTGTTTATTAAAAAATAATCAAAGTGCTACGAAGTGTCGTAGCAACCGTAGCAGTTCGTAGCCAACATAGATGTTACATATTAACAGTTCAAATATGTTTCTTTTTTTTTAAGTTACATTCTTTTTTTATATTTCTTGTACAATATTTTACACAATTAACTATTTACACTTCGTACTAAATTAAATGACTAACTAACTAACAATACGAATAAATACAAAACAAAAGGACACTTAGGCGTCACGAAACGGGCAAAACGCTGTCATCCGGAAATGTGCCCAGAAGACTGGCAGCATTGCCACGTTAAATGGCAATGCTAATTCTTTGGCCAAAGAACGAGCCAACCCTCTGGTCACGTGAATTGTCAACCAGTCGGCGAGAAATGTCCTTAAAAAGGAGACTCGCACTCGAGCCCCATGGCCCGAACGTTTCACCCCCAAACTGCTCGAAACTGTACTTACCCATAAGCCCTCTTATTTACAAACGCTGCTTTAAAGTTTAAAGAAGTTTAAACGTCAAAAATGAATGGCTAAACACACGCTAATCATTACTTAACTTAAAGCAACGTTTATAAATAAGGGGGAAGGTTGAAGCAGCGGCGCCAGCACAGCCGGCCATGCTAAGAACATGAGATGGCACAAGGGTGTCGACACAGGTTGCGTCCCACACCGACCTACCCACCTTCCAAGGCAACAACGTCATGTTCAATATGTTTTGTATTTTTTCAATGAATGTTTCAATGTATTGAAGTATTTCAGGGTAAACCTTTACATATTTAGTTAAACGCTGCTTACCCGGGTTTCACTGCTCTGCGATGCTTTTCTCACGACATTAAACACTATTTTCGCGAAACGCGGAAAATCTCAACCAAATAGCACCTAACTGTGCGCAAAACAGATACAATTGTTAACCATTCGCCGTTTGTTTGTACTAGGATATATTAAAACTCATAGTAAAATGTCCTTAATTGTTCATAATAGCCTGTAGAATTCGTGGATTCTGTGAACGGCTGTTCCTTGTTATTCCACAGCGCCTGTATGTCGTAGCACTTAAGGGCGGTTATCGTAGACCATGCTTATGTCTATCGTACCTGTATGGTGTAGGCGATGTGTCGTAGCAGCAGCAGCATGACGGGCGAGGCGAGCAGCACCAGCGCTAGGATGGCGACGCCGATGCCCAGCGTGCGCCGCGCCACCCACACTACCGCACGGCCTGACGACCTGCGCCCAACACACCACATTTAACGTCACTATGGTCTTTAAAAACGTCTTAGGTCCTACTTTCACGATGGATGTAAAACCATTAGTAAGTCAATGTCAGTTTTAATAAAAAATAAAAAAATCTTTATTATGAAACACAATATTCATGATAGACAAGAGCAGATGACAAAAAAAATAAAAAATAACATGGTACATCTACATAAATCTACACAGATCATGTAACCCTGTCTCCTAAACTAGGTAGTCCTGTATCTTAGGAGACAGTGTCAAGCCAAGGTCTTATCTCGGTAAGATACATGACATCACGCCTGCAAACCCTGAAGGGTTAGGCAGAGCTGTACCTATAGTACACCCACATTACGCGCGCATTATCGGTAAGGTAAGGTATAAGATACAATGATTGTCGAAAGTTTTATCAAACTCACGGCAATCATTCAAATTTGTACTTTGTAACAATGTAATGTAAGAGTTACATTGCAATGACGTACTAACGGTTTTACGTCGATCGTAAATGTCCTGCCTTACTGGGGTCTTTTGAGAGGGATCCCTAGTTGTAGCCAGCCAAATTCAAATTTTCTTTGGTTTTTTGCAAATTGTAGCTCTGTTTTACATGGTAGTTTGATCAAAATGCAATTCGCGACTGTCGGAATGATATATTTATTTAATTACTCACCAATTTCATATCAATCGTAAAATTTTGGATAGTTGTTCCACCTAAGAATTTTTCAGAATATTTCATATGAAAAAACCAATGAAAATTCTAATTTGGCGGGCTACAACTGAGGATTCACCTTAAGTCTAAGTACTTAGTATTCTAGAGAGAGAAAGAGCCTACCACAAACGATCAGTTGTATAGTTGTTGCATTTTAGTATAGCATTAGCGGTCATTGACCCGCCTAACTTATTGACCGTTTCTCATTTCAAAAACGGAATTACAGCCCTTGAAGCTTTCGATTCCTAAGAAAACGGTGAAAGGTCACACAATAACGGCTGTCCAAATACAGAGCGTTGATTGACACCTTAATGTCAAGTACTGGTGAAAATTACAGATTACCATGACGGCGGTTATATGACGGCACCGCTCTTTTAGGAAACCGTAGCTTAACGTCTCAAATCGACATACAGGGTTTTTGTTAATATGTCAGCAATTCATTAAGGGGATGTAGGGGAGTTCATATACAACCAAATGACCCCGTATGACTCCCATGCAAATGTCAACCATTTTCGAGTACCTAATTTATCATTTTATATTTTTGGCGGTAAACAATTTTGAAAATTAGTATTATCTGCTTCTACTTCAACCACAAAATGACAATTATTTTTAATCAGAGCTACAAATCGTTACAATTTTCATCATTTTGAGAAGGTTATTTGACTAAAATAGTCGATTTCTGCAAAAAAAAACACGGAAGTACTTTATCGGCAGAACATGACAAAAACATGTACAACTTCTCAGCTATTCTACGAGACACAATAGGATGCCAGATATCTTTAAAAAAAACATTCTAATGTAAAATTACTCGAAAATGGTTGACATTTGCATAGGGGTCATAAGGGGTAATTTGGTTGCAAATGACCTCCCCTATATCCCCTTAATGGATTGCTGACATTTTATCAATAACCCTATATATCGTAATCCTTAACATTTTTTATGAATTAAATATACATTGTTCAGGTTCGTACGAAGAGATATTAGGGAATGGGCAACAATCGCTATAGCTATGCTTAAACGCAACAACCATACCGTCTCATTGCAATAAAAATCCGCACCATGTATGGATGTTAACATTCTCTCACACAAGCAATTAATTGTGTAATTCTTGACAATTTTGGTCAATAGAGTATTTTTTCTTTTGGCAGGATAATTAAACTTAACTAAATCATCTTCTTAGCGTGTCGATGGCAGTCTAAATGGACTCGGCCCAGAATTCGACTACGTGTTTGGCGTCATCACTAGCTTCCATTAACGTGCAACGTGCAGCTGACAGGACAAGCAGGACATGATATTAAATGTCCCATCGCTTGTGGTACAGCACCACATTTACACTTCAAAGCAGAGTCGTCTATGAATCTCCACTTGAACAGGTTTTCCTTGCTTCGGCCAACCTGGGCAACCGGCCAATGTACTAAGTGTATTTAAAAGATACTACTGTTGCAAGAGGTTACAACCTATACGTTAGGTAACTCAATGTTCAGAGCAAATGTGGGTTCGAGACCCGAATATTTGGGACACACAGTAAGATTACTCACCCCACTATGACCCATAGGTCTTTTTGAACTACCCTCATCCTGTCCAGATAGGTGAACCAATCTAAATCTGTGTATAAATATCGACTGATATTTGTAGTCGTTGGTTCGATTCTAGGTTGATTCACTATTGTCTGCTTCAGCTCCTCGAAACTGAAAATAAATCAATGACTATTATTTTTAGGGTTCTCTACCCATACGGTGCCTTATAACTAAGCATACGACATCTGTCTGTCGGTCACCGGGGTTTCTTATATAACCTTCATAGATAGAAAGAAGAAATGTTCACAGGATTTGTGTTTGTTGGTATGGCTTGCATAGTGGCAATAAAAAGAAAGAGATCTACAGGGTGTAAAACGACCTATCACGTAGCCGTCGACTACGCATTCTGTACATCAAACTAAGTAACAGCACAAAAATAATTGCTGGGAAACGACTTTTATTTTATTGGTGTGAAAATTTGCTGTTTGCGGTAGTGCGCAAGGTAACACACGCAAAACATTGTGCTTATGAGTGCATGAAACGGTACAGCGGTCGTGAGGTAATTAAAGTTGTGTTATAACATTAAAAACTTGTTTCCATAAAAAAACTTCATGTAAAAGTTGGAATTTTGACCTTCAATATCTCCGTAACCAGAAGGTTCCCAAATATGGTCCAGTACAAAAAAAATACACAATGACGGGGAGTGCAAGTGACTCTCGGCTTCGTTAAGTGTCTTTTTACACCCGTTATAGTAGTTTTAGTGATTCGAAACTCTTAGTGCACAAGTCCAACTCGCACTTGGGCGGTATTTACAACCCTTGCTGACCACAGCTGAACCAAAGCCCCTCTCGGAGCAAGAGACTACGGTCAATCGATAATATCGATATTCTATTTTTTTTTAGATAATTATTATAGAAGAAAAAAAGAAAAATAGTTTATTTTGCAAAAACAAAACGCACATTACAAATAAGTGACATTAAATACACACATACAAAGTAGCCAAAAGCCTCGTATTCAAGCAATAAAAGTTTGACAATTTTGTCCATTGCTTGATGTTAGGGCCAGAGACCAAAGACAATAAACATTTGTCTGTGTTGCGACCGTAGACAGAGTATTCTAGAAACTATTAAATTACTATTATTATTATACTAAACTATTCTAGAATACTCTGTCTACGGTTGCGACACTGGCAAATGACAACAAACAAACGATCAAAAAAAACAAAATGCCGATTGCAGAGTAGAAAAGTGACTACTATTGTAACAAACAAACAACAATAATAATAAGGAAAATTAAGCAGTAAATTAAATAAGGAGATCATCTGCTCATTCAGTAAAATCTCACTTTTAAAACTTAGGCGAAGTGAGTTTGAAGTGACCTGTCAATAGTTGTCTATCCCTAGCATCAGGTGGAATGACAACTCACTTCAGCTTTTACGGTACGAGTTTTATTCAATAGACCGGCAGAATTATTTTTAAAAACCCCCGACACAAAAACCTATAAAAACTACAAAATAAAATTTCTGGGCCTGGTCCTTTAACTTTAATATTTAAATAGTTAATTAGTAATATTTTTTGATTCAAGCGTCATCGACTCAGGGGACCGCATACGCTGACGAAGTGCGCCGATCCGAATGGGATAGACTGATCCCATATTTGGGATTGATGATTTATCGCTTGAATCACAAAATATTACTAATTAAGTATTTAAATATTAAAATTAAAGGTCCAGGCCCAGAAATTTGTTCTTTTTGTTTTTATAGGTTTTTGTGTGGGAGGTTTTAAAAAAAAATATTTAGTTTTTATTTTGAAATTTTTAAACTTAGTGACAAAATAAGTTACATATATATCAATAAATAAAAAACTGCTGATAAAAAACGAATCCAAAAATGACATATCTGCAATTTTTTTTTTCAAGTGTTTACTAGTTTGCTGGATATCCTGGCTGCAGCATCAGACCAAGAATTCCATAATCTTGCATAGTTATGGAGCATACATGGGTAATTTCAATTTTAGGTCGCACATATGTTTTAAAGTAAAGTAAATACCCATTATGCGTCTAAGATCCAAACCATAGCTAGCAAAAGAGCTGATAACCTTGAAACGGCTGAACGATTTTGGTAAAACATGTCTAAAAACCACCGCTAGAAAACCTGCTTCCAAATAAAAAAAACCGCATCCAAATCGGTTCAACCGTTTAAGAGCTACGGTGCCACAGACAGACACACACATAGCGGTCAAACTTATAACACCGCTCTTTTCGCGTCGGGTGTTAATAAATAAAAAAAAATATTCGTTAGGTCCTAGGTAGGCAGTAGTCACTTCACTTTCGTCATCAATCTAGGGCATTGACCAGACAATAAAAATAATTTTCAAGTTTTTAGTTTTCATTTCGTTAGTTAATATTTCTTAATTCTACTCGTCAAGCCCTTTCATTTGGTACCCATATTGAGGGAGTTGTGAAAAAAAAATGTAATTCGCCATTTTGTGGTGGCGGCCATCTTGAATTTTAAATTTATCATAATGTATAATATTCTACTAGTCAAGACCTCTCATTTGATACCCATATTGAGGGAGTTGTGAAAAAAAAATGTAATCCGCCATTTTGTAGCGGCGGCCATCTTGGACACATAGCTAAAAACACTCCCGACTAATTCACCTTTCAAACAATAAACAAAATCAAAACCGGTTCGTTCATCCGTTCGGGAGCTACGGTGCTACAGAGAGACACTCATACACACACAGACACGTCAAACTTATAACACCCCGTCGTTTTTGCGTCGGGGGTTAAAAATACATGACAATATTATCATCGACCTCAAACGACCCCATTGCGCATTGTAGTTGTGGTCATGCGTCAATTTGAGATATCAAAATATTTATTTTAAACCACAGCTTTTAACGTACTAATAAGCTATTCGATAGAAGTACCGGGAATTCATCTATATTGTGGTTTGAATAGGTGTATAAAAAAAAATAATGACTCAACTACTTTACAAACGGAGTGAATAGGGATGCGGGGATGAATCAGGAGGAACTTTAAAAGGAATTTTAACATTGAAATAATATAGTTTGTTGACAACAAGAGCACTTAATCGTCAATTATAATACAATAAACAAATTGGAGTCAGTAGAGTAGGTATGGCATGCATACCTTATACGTAATTACCTATTAATCAATGTTTTTCCCTAAACATGTACATTTTTATTTCTAGAGTCTTCCCACATACATTTAGTTGGCAATGATTTCACAATTACTTATTCTTATTTTATTGATGACTAAGAACTAAAAAACCCCTAAATTGATTTGACTAACGTGTTAGAAATAAAATAATACTCACAATATCAAAACTTCATTCAATTCTTTCACTTCTTTAACTATTTTTTCTGTCTCCAAATATTGTATTGTTGACTTCAGGCTATCTTTGCCTGAGTCTATGTGTGTCTGTATACTGCTTATAACTAGTGTATCCATTTGGTCTTCTTTTGTAAAGTATGAATGTGACGTCAGTGCTAATGACAGCTCTTCTCTTGATCTCAGGAGGTCGGAGCAAGCGGACAGCTGTCTGAAAACAATGATAATGTAAGCATTCAAAATAAAAATAAAAACATTAATTCAAACTAGGCTGAGAATCAACACTTTTTGAACATCAAAATGACATAAGACAGTCCCCCAAAACGCCCGCCCTTCACCACTTCCCAATGCATTAGCCGGGAAGAATAAGTGGGGCAACAAAATCTCCAGCAGCACAGCTATCTGTTCAAAGATCATGATTCTATACAATAGTACGCAAAATAGTTAACATTACAAAACAAAAAACATTAAAATGAATTATTTATCATAATTATTATATGCTGACATAGCACACGTCAATATACCAACAAAAAAATTAAAACTATACTCAAGCAGAAATAAAAACGTTAACAGAACTTATATACTTAGTACCTAAATAAAAGCCTCCGTGCATCAATTAATCAGACTTATTATAATTATCTAATCACTGAGCAAACGTATGTAAGATTTCTACCTAAAAATATTTTTATGAGATGGATATTGTAAATAAAAGATAAAATGTAAATCGAATTTTAACCTTGATATTTAATTCAAGTATTGGTCAAAACAATAGTAGATTGTTAAACAAGGGGCTAAAATTACCCACTCTTCACGAGGTAGTTTTACTCCCGAACTTCAGCGAGGGAGTAAATCGAAACCGAGTTATAATGGGTTTTTAGCGCCGTGTTGTACTCTAGTTTTCACTACGAATGGAAAAAAAAAAATCCAATACAATATTAAATAGTTTACTTTTTTTGAATCACTTCTGTAGCCGTAACGCAATGCACGCATTCAACTGAAGAGATGCATGGCTTTTAGTTCCATTTTCAAAAATAAAATGTTCTTTTTTATGAAAGAGTAATAAGTCTAGTCTTTATTCATGATTATTCTATTTATGAATAAAGACTCGTTTTTGTAGGCTCGTTGGTAAAAAACTAAAATTAAAACAAAATCTTTTTCTCCTAGAGGAAATTATGCTATTTTATCCCCGGTCTGGTACGCTACAATGACGCACTTTTCGAGCAAGAGTCGTGAAAACTTAATTATTTGCACTGTAGGTAAAAATACTGTTTGTTATACAAAGTCAAATTAAATTTGTTAGCGAAACTCCGAAGAGAGTAGTGATGGCCCACTGGTAACGGTCGCGACTTACTGTTGTAAGTCGTAGGTTCGAACCCAGACAGATAGATGCTTTACTTAGTGTAAATTATTTCATCACTGCTGCTCTCAAAACGGTGAAGGAAAACATCGTGAGGTTACCGGCATGTCCTAGAACCAAAAATTTGAAGACATGTGACATCTACCAAACCGCACTGGGCCCACGTGGTGAATCACGGCCCACTCCCTCTCACCGAGAAGAGGCCTGTGTCCCAGCAGTGGGAACATTATAGGCAGACGTGATGGCTATCGATATCTAAACATGATCAAACAAAATGGAAATTAATATGTAGTTTTTTTTTTTAATCTTCATGTAGTAGTGTAGTCACATAAATATCAGTTCAAAAGAATCTGTTTTCTTTATGTAAATTTCGCAGACGTGATGGGTACCGATACCTTAGCACGATAAAACAAAAAAAATACAGATTTTCTCAACTGATACTTCAAGTAACAACACCACTAGCGGTCGTTGACTCCAAAAAAAAAAACATTTATTTTTTTATTTTTCGTTTTTTTATTTCGATACCCATCAAGTCTGCAGAGTTTCGCTAGCTAATTTAATTTGACCCTGTAAATAAACTACGAAGCGAGTATTAAAGCAGAACAATAGTGGCTTTCGACAGGTAGAAATATCCCAATAAGTACATTCGACTATTGAATTTTTCAAAAAGTGGTGGTATGTCATAAATGATAAATGATTTTATTTCTGTAAGTAGGTTTGTACAAATACTTTTACACGTCAATCATATTTTAAAAACAAGATGAGGTCGGCGTTTCCTATCTGACTACTCTGAGAAGAAAGGCCGAAACAAATTCAGAGGTCACATATCAATGGCGAGGAGTCAATTGCTACACTGTGACTAACACCTCATCCAGAATTACATACCTAACCATTTAGTACTGGAATTCTAAGAAATATAATGTTTTAACCTGTATATATCAAATTAACGGCATTTATGATACCCTGTGGTTTGTGACCATAACACAATTGGTAATACGTGGAGGGAAAACGGCAATTAGTTCATTAATTAGTTTATCATAATGTGTCACACCGCGGCTGTAGTCAAATTCTCTGAATCATTCCGTAAGAATTCAGAAACACCAAACATGGTATATTTCAACAGTCATTATGGTACCAAAAGTTGATAATTTCTTTTCCAAGTAAGACCACAGTGAAGTAACTGTTGGATATTAAATAAATATTAAGGCGTCGCTCCACAGCAGCCCTCGGCTCAGCTACGCACCTGACAGCTACACTTAGGTAGAGTTACGTATAGGTTAAGCATATTATAAACAAACATTACGATAAGTCACTTTTGTATCGTGAACTTAGTCTCATTATAGACTCGTAGAGTAAAGAGGTATCGTTTTATTTAATTAATTATAGACCCCTTCTGTCACAACTCACACGTAGAAGAAAAGAAAGAAATTAAATACGTTTATTTGCGGTAAACATGACGCAAAGAAAAAACACACAAACACAAAAAAGGACGAGTTGGGGGAAAATATGCTCACATTCACGCAAAATGGCGATCGCTCAGCATAATGCTACGACCATAGGCGAGACAGAGCCCCAGCGTTGGTTTTCAGCGATAGCCGGCATACATTTAGCTTCGCTATGTATGAAAATGTAGGTTGGATCGTCCACTGCGACCCTCGACCACGCTACGCACGAATGCGTGGTTGGCAAAAAATATTACCGCGCAGCTAATGTAACAAACCTCTCCATACATAATTATCCTACTTTATGCTTATTTGATAATAATGAGATACATAACTAAAATCCTGTATCTTTCATCATTATTATTATCAGCCTAGTCTCCCAACTCTGTTGGGGTCTGCTTCCAGTCTAACCGGATGCAGCTCAATACCAGTATTTTACATGGAGCGACTTCCTATCTGACTTCCACAACCCAGTTACTACGGGTAATACGATACCCCTTGGTATGACAGGTTTTCGAACTTTCGGGCATCTGACTACCCGTAACGACTGCCAAAGATCTACGAATGACAGTCGGGACTAATGCCTTAACGTGCTTTCCAAGGCACGGAGGGTTCTTGATATATAAAGAAAGAAAGAAAGAATAAAGTTTATTTGTTTTTTGGTAAAGATGGTCACCCACCCACGGAAAAACCGCGGCAAGCGTAGCTTAACCTGATCGATCTCTGATCTCGACTGTTACTACTTAGCCCAAAATTCTATAAATTTATTATTACCTAGTCGTCGAAAATTCCATAGTTATCCATATTTCAATGACACCAAGTATAAAATCATAATATATGTAGTAACTTTATATCATGTTGTAGTTTTCACGCACGAAGCACCTAGGGAAACTAAACAATGTGACCCTTTTCTTTTTTTGGTTAATCCTCATGGATGACCTCCGCCCTGGGGCTGACGGAGGGGGTCTGTCAGACTTCTACTGACTAAAACCATCCCGTGTTCCCTCGCAATCTTGCACCGGGGGCTACGGAGGCACTTAAGCACTCTTTAACGCAGCCCCCGACTGGTGCCGGCCCGCATCTGTGGGCTCCGTTTGGTCAAGCGGGGGCAGTGAAGTGTTTGACTCCCCCC
The DNA here is from genome assembly GCA_917490735.1 of Dryobotodes eremita. Lineage (NCBI taxonomy): Eukaryota > Metazoa > Arthropoda > Insecta > Lepidoptera > Noctuidae > Dryobotodes > Dryobotodes eremita. The sequence goes on from OU823254.1 coordinate 19,369,099, forward strand.
GCGACGTACAAGAGGGGCGCGCGTTGAACATTACGCGCCACCAGCTCGGGTCATATATGATAGGGGGTGGCGGACGTCCCCGAGTCCGCCGTCCCTGGACCCATTTAGGAGGCCGCAAGAGGGCATTATCTGCCCTTTGCCGACGCCCGGTGCGCCTGCTGCGGGCCGGGAGAGGACTCGAAATCTCCCTCGTCTTTCCACTGCCTCCTTCTGCGAAAACAATGTGACCCTGCCCCAATCACAATTTTATGGATCCTTAAACGATCCAATAATAAAGTTTTCAAATATAGCAGGCAGGCCTAATATGTTACATCAAAGGTTATTCAAAATCTGGCATGTCTAGAGTAAAGGTCAACGAAACATATGAATATGGACCTTACATAATATATTATTAATATACTTCCTATGCAACCTCGGTGTATAGATTTTTCTGTTGTTTGCTCGTGAATACTCGTGATTATAGATCTGTTTTGTTTTTTTTTAATCAGAATTCACTTAGGTACTTATCTTTTTATATACACATGTATGTCTGTGACGATAATAGATTTATTTATTTATAAGTTTTCTTTATTTTATTTAAATATCTAAACCCGGCCAACGCTCGTTGCCAACTGTGGCAAGACACTATTCCCCCTCCCACTTACTATCTACCACCAAAGGAGCATCTTCCTGCAGGGTGTATAACCTTTCGTGGTCCACTTGGAAGTCCCTGAACCGTCTCCGGACACAAGTGGAAAGATGTAACTTCAACCTGGTAAAGTGGGGCTACCTCGATGGACGGGCAGCTGGATGTGGATGTGGAGCTATGTCGCAAACTATGCTCCACCTTCTATCTTGCCCTCTGTGCCCCAAAACTTGCAGTTAAAGTGACCTCTGCGTTGCCACCGATGACGCCGTGGAAGTGGCGAAGTTTTGGGCCAACAACATAAGAGAAAAGTCGTGCCAGCGACACGAAGAAGAAGAAGTAGAAATATCTAAAATCAATATTTAGTTAAAATCTGGCTCATCGTGGATCGAGCAATAGATTTGTCAGGAAATCCCTAGCCAGGTAGTCTCGAAGCATAAATTCGTAGACTGCTTACTGCTTTATATAAAGTTCACTTGTGGACAGTGGAGAGAAAATCCTAACATCTTCCGGCTCAATATTGAACTATCTCTTTTTCCAATAAGTACCAACACTATTTGAATGTCGGTACTTTGTCGTACCTAGAGGGCAAAGACAAGTGGCAATAGCTTAAGTTTCAAAGCGTTTCAAATTTCTACACCGACTTTCAACAGGTTTATTATGAGCTTTCGGTAGCTTATGTCAGTTCCTTACATTTTTGACTTTTCCATCATCGTTATTCAGGGCCCTATCAGAATACCAGCACAGCGGTACTTATTTTTTTAAATATCGCAGCATTATGCTGAGATAGGAGCCTTTTTGACCTCGCACAGGTTTTTTACTTGTTTATTGTTGTTTTTATTGTTAATTTTGTTAGTTTTAAATGCTCCTTTTTTATGTTTATATTTTTTATTCTTTGTATTTCCTGTGCGTGTCCCAAATAAAATATTTTTCTTTCTTTTTTTTCTTTATTGCTGTTGGAGTGTCACTCTCTCTAGGCCCTCTGGGCAGTCAGCCATTGATAGTTTTTATCCCGGCATGTACGGTCAGTACTCTGCATTACCTGACCCCTATTACAAAGAAGAAGAATGTAAGAGGGGTCGGGTTATGCAGCTTACAACTTGTGTCGAAATGAAAGAAAATCTACTACTGGAGTTATACACGCTTTCACTAACTCTAGGTGACACTGCTAAAGCACTAGGAAGTGGTGAAGGCGGGTGTTTTGGGGGACTGTCTTAAGTAATTTTGACGTTCAAAAAGTGCTCAATCTCAGCCTAATTTTAATGACTTTCGATTTTGACACCTAAATGAATGCCTAAATAAAAGCATGCAGTGTGTGCCTCGACACTGAGCCGAGCATTAAAAACTCGACAACACGCTTTTATTTAAGCATTCAAAAGTGTCATCTAGTGGAGTTTGTAAAATCGGGCATTCATGACTTTGTAAGTTCCTGACGAGAATTGTCGAGAATCGAGTTGAATGGCGTGCAGTTGGAGAGGCCTATGCCCAGGAGTGGACTACTGTATGCTGATGATGAAGTTCCTAATCAAACTTACTGACTATGAACTAATTGAAAGTTCAGGTACGTAAGTACCTGTACCGTGTACTTCATCTTTTGTTGTTGACCGTAGTAGATGAAGCACCCACACCGCAAATGTACTGGTAATTAGGTACAAATGTTGTTTATTACAACATGAACCGCAATAAACACGTTAGTTCCACGAAATACCTACCCCCTACTAAAACGCTAATCGGCTATTTTGTTTACTTTTATTGTATTTTCTCTGTAAGTGATTAATGTAATCTTTTGAGAAATAAATGTCTTGAACCGTAAATACTGCCTTATCACACGTAAACAGAAACCCAATAATATTGATACTAATACGAATTATAGAGAAATCATTTTCACAGGAATTTTACGCTAAATATTTTTGTTGTTGTCTTACAATTACTTTTTCTTGGGAGTATTGCCAGCTAATTTATACAAAGAGTCTCCTAAGTAGTGGTCCGAAGGTAAATGGGGAAAAACGTAGGTGGCCACCTATCATTTAAACAATTTAAAGTTGGGATATTCTCAACTCAACGGTATAGAAAATTTCGCTAATTTAATCTTTTTCAAGAAATTTTACACTTTCGCTTTAACGACCATTTGAACAAAATTTTCGACGTAGAAAGTTAAAATCTGACTAAAAGGTGCCTTGATAGTGTAGGTACGAGATTATGTACCTACTCATTTATACACAGTATGGCTCGGCAACGCTCCAGATTATTTTTTAATGTCTAAAACATAAAAAATTCAGAGTAGATACAAGAGGATACATGGCTTTTCCAAGCCTGATAACTTCGAAAACAAAGAAAAACATAGTTTTTTTTTATGTATTCACAGATAGTCTACTTTATTAATGTTTATGAGACATTAAAAGATTCTTATAAGAAAATAATATAGTACATACCTTCAGAAGTAAAATCCATCACTAAAACTTTCCACAAAATTAGAACTGCCACCATGAGATGTTATTGCAAGTGTCGCGAAAATGCAACTGACCTATTTCTTTAACAGCATTTACCTCATTAGCTTACTTTGATAAACGACGACTCAACAGTATAGAATGTTAGACGTAAACAATTCTTGGAGTCAGAGGTTTAGGGGTGTTGTTTACAGGTAGAAAGTACAAATTTCCGGGAATTTGATAATGACTTTTGTTCAACTGGCTTGTTCTAGGGCGGACACTGTGAGCCGGTGGAACTACGTTAAGCATTTCCGACATTTGGCTCCCAGACTGAAGCGGACCAGGGCTGCCATGAAGCGGCTCCTGCCCAATCTAGGGGTTCGAAACGCCTCCTGCCAGAGGCTCTACGCGGGGGTCGTGCGGTCCATGGCCCTTTACGGGGCACCGGTGTGGGTGCGTTCATTGAGGCGCCGACCAGCCCGCCGGTAAAACGCGTCCCAGAGGGTCATGGTCTTCCGGCTGGTCCGGGGATACCGCATGGTCTCTTGCGAGGCGGCGACCCTCCTTAGCACATTGCCGCCGAGCCTCCTTGTCAGATTGCCGCCATGGGATATGTAAGCAAAAGTCCTCGCGCACGTTTGGGAGAGGCGCGAGGAGGCGAAACGCCGGGGCGTAACTCTGCTGCCTCGAGAAATCACGGCACAGCGGACTGAGCTCCGGCGGGATCTCATGGCGGCATGTAGAGTGCGACTGTCGCAACCCAGTGCTGGGCACGCCACAATTGCGGCGGTAAGTCCCCTCTTTGAGGAGTGGCTTGAGAGGCACCTGACGCATGTCCTCGCCGGACATAGCTGTTTCGAGACGTTTCTGTTTCGGATAAGGGAGGAAACGCCCGGGTGTTACCATTGTGTGGATCGACCAGAGGACATGGTGGAGCATACGGTGGAGGACTGCCCGGCTTGGGCAGAGCACCGCCGTGTCCTCGTGGCGGCGATCTGTCGCGCCCGGCTCTGGTCCAGGCTATGGTACGAAGCGAGAGGCAATGGGAAGCTGTCACCTCCTTCTGCGAAGCAGTAATGCTTGTGAAGGAGTATGCAGAACGTGTGAGGATGAGGCACTCGTTGCGCCCTCACGCCACTAGTCGCCGCAGGAGGAGACACCCTAGGCGTCGGGAGTCGATAGCCGAATCCCGGCCACCGCAGGCGCGGGCTTGCGGACGGCGAGCAATGGGCAGCTCGCCGTCCGGTAAGGACCAGGCCCGGGTCGACGATGCGTCGTGTTCCACGCGCGCCTCAAAGAGACGTCAGCACCATTGACGGGGTCCGATAGGGCCGATGACTGCCGGGCGCGGATTGTCTGAGAGAGTTACCGTGGCCCTGGCAACCGAAGGAACACAGGTGGGTTTTAGTCAGTAAGAGTCTGACACGCCCTTCCGCTCCGCCCAGAGCGGGAGAAGTCAATTGATGATATCCCACCCAAAAAAAAAGCCCGTATATACAGATAAAGAAAAACCCGCCGAATTCTTAACCTCCTCTTTTTTTTAAGTCGGTTAATGAGTGATTGGATCATAATCATGATAGTGTGAGCATCATCATCTCATGATTGGAAAATGTGATAACAAGCAAAGCGTTACTATCTCCACCAATAATCGCCAAAGTTTTTGCCAAGCATTGAGATTGTTAAGATATTTCAATGGCCTATTTATAGAAGCAAGGCAGACCAAAATAACCTTATCAGCAATACAATCATTAATTGAAAAGTTACTTAAAGAGACCATCGACAATCTGCGGTGCAAAACGTGTTTTCTTCTTTCAATTGACTAGGTACAGCTTTAATCTTTAAGAACGTATCGCACGCTTAATCATATACTGACACAACTGAAAAAAGACGTTTTTCGAGAAATCGCAAAAAACGATTTAGCAAACCTGACTTACCTTACAAAATGGCTTATTACTCGAAGAAAATAGCTTTATATAATGAAATAATGTATTGTAGGGATAGTTGATAAAGTGAGTATTGTATTTGAATATAATTTTTAAGAAATTTAGATTTTTTACTATAAATTAATCGGTAAAAAAAAATATTCCTCAAGATGCGTCAGTGTAATATAAAAGATAAAGTTACATTGATTTAATACTGGTGACACATTTTGAAATGAGTCCGTGTTTTATTTAATATATAACTAAAGAATACTCATTATTAAGGTATGGGTCCTTTTACTATGAAGTAAAATTTTAATATTGGTGACATATTTTGAAATGAGTCCGTATTTTATTCAATGTAAGTTCTTATTGTTATTATAATGAGTCGTTAAGGTATATAAAATAAAAGATAAGTATAAAAATATTTCGTTTTATTTATTATTTTCATTAATAAAAGAATCAAAAACATAGTAAAGTTCAAAGAAAATACTGAAAAGGCTACTTAACAGTAGCCTTTTCAGCATTTTCTTTGAACTTTCGAGAACTTTTGATTTGCGGCTAACGCCTCATTGGTGGTAGGGACTGACACAGGTCAGCATTTTATTTGAACTTTAGGTACAATACAATTCACAATTGTTTTGTACAAACAATTGTGAATTGTATTGTACCTTATTGCAATGCAAACTTTAATTAACAATAAATCTTGTATACAACAACAGTCAAGTAATAATTAACTGTATGTCTACTTTTATGTAGTATTTGACTTATACACGAATGAATCTTAATACTTAAGATATATTATTTGAATTGAACTTAATACTCTTACAATATTCAAATTGTGTACTGTGAAAAACAAATTGTGTACTGTGATACCTAATCACAGTACACAATTTGTATATAGGTACTTTAAAATCAACTCTGAAATAAACTTTGACTCCTAATAATGTAATTTATAAACTTTATAAAAATAAAGCAGTAAAAACTTATCCTAGATTATAATATTAACGAATTAAACTTAACGAAGAGATCAATATTAAATTTACAATATTAGGAGGCACTTTTTATTTATAATCTAATAAAAACCGTAAATCTGAATAAAAATTCTCAAGGAAATAGCAACAGTCACACTTATCATCTCTTTAACAACATGATAATACCTAATTGTACTTATTTATTATTAATTAAGAGATCAATTTTCTCAATATTAGGCACTTAATCAGTCATTCATTACAATACTAAACTTAACATACAATTTGTTTGCACCTTGCAAGTATTCACCCTGATTACAGAATCGTATCATAAAAATCTTTATAAAAATTGGGTATCAAATTTTTATCAAGTAACTCTTTTAAATCCTTCTTTTTATTTTCACCGAGCTTTTGCTTGCCCGTGTATGCTTTTACTGTTGTCAGCTCTGATAGGGGATTCAATTTTTTTCTCTTGTTTCTTACGTTTATCTTTGCAAATTCTGCATCTTTGTTGTATGATGTTTTCACATAGAATGAAAAAGGTTCCCTTTTTATCACTTTTATAACTTTGATATCATTCCATGATAAAACATTTTTATCTTCAGTTTCATTAAAATTGTATCCCCAATTTTCCTGCAGTTTTTTTAGGTCTAAAAATGAGTCGTATGTAAGTTCGTGTACGCGGAACATTTGACCAGTCTTTTTGGCATTTTTGATAATGGCTACATATTGGTGGGGGCAATAAATTGGTCCTGATTTTAAATTCTTTTTAATTTCTTTTTCGATCAGGCTATGAATATTGTCACCCTCATTGTGAGTGTGACCTTTAATTAAAAATTTGTGTGTGTTTGATTCTATATTCAGGTGGGTTACAGCATAGAGATAAAGCGCTACTATATATTTATTCTTATTTTGACCGCAGCAGTTGTCTGAATACAGAATCAAGTTCAGGCCATCACTATTACTAGCAGTTACCCCTGCTTCACAACATAGTCTCTCAAAGCAATCCAATAAACAGGAGCCTATCTCATTAGCACCGCGTTTGGCATCAGTTTCATTCCAAAAATAGCAGTCTACATCAGTATAGGAATCTTTCATCTGGGCTTCAACTTTTTTGTTTAAGAGTGTGATGGTAAAGTTATAACTATTTAATTTCGATTTATAGTAAAAAGCTGATGTATCGCCTCGTGGCGATTGTAACACCGCCTGCAAGTCGAACACTAAGACTTTATTTTTGTCGTCTATTTTGCAACGGTCATCATGTTTTTCATTACGACTTAGCTTTTTTTCTTTTATATGAGCTATATACTTATCATGAATCATACTTTTTTGCTCTGCGTTTGAATTTGTGTACTGTAGACATAGATCGCATTGGTCTTTTCGCGGACAAAAAAATGAAATATTATATTCCTTAGAAAATGTACGGTAAAACATGCAATACTTACCATAGGGCTTACTGTTCTTCTCTTGCGCTACCTTGAAGTCATTGAAGAGATCTGTAATGGTTTTGCCCCCGTCTATGTATTCGCGAGTAGATGTTTGCCTTGTGTAGTGTGACGGAACCCTTGGTATTGAGTCTATAAAAGTTTTAATGTCTGAAATCAGTGTTTCATCAGTAGTGGTGTGGTTGTCGTGTTTACCTCTTCGATCATTTTCCAAAACTCCATGGTTTTGACACTTTTGGATTACTGTACGAATAACCCGATCGGATATATTCAGCGTACCAACAAAAAATGGTTTACAGACCCGGATTGGTCCACCATTGACTATAAAATGAAAAGCTTTATTAGCTTGCCTCGGGCGCATGGCGTTGGTATATTTATACCTAGGAGTGACATCGGACATACAAGACTGAATAAACGATCGCTGCTGATTGAGTTCACCAATATTCCAATAAGCATCAAAAATAGCCTGTCTTTGAAGAGATGTAAACTTTTCATAACATTTAAGCCTGCACTTGTCTGTGCAAGGTGGTTTCACTTCACGAGCTGCAACAGTTTTCTTTTTCGAAGTCTCATAAGATCGTCCAGAATTTCTTAGAATTTTATTTAAGTTTTGTTTCCATTTTTGAGGATTGCTTGTGCGCTTTCTACCTTTCTTCTTAATAATCTCTATTTCTTCTTCTATGTTGAGTTCGTTCATTTCAGAGTTTTCAATTTCACTTGTTTGTTGTTCGTTTGTTGACTGTCCATTAGCTGTAGTATCTGTATTATTGATAGTATTATCATCCACGTGATCGGAAGTAGAAGGTTTTACCACTGTATCATCATCAGAAGAAGAAGATGAGGAACTGCTGGAACTGCTGGAGCTGCTTGAACTGGAGGATGAGGAGCTACTGGAGCTAGATGATGATCGACGTGATGAAGGATGAACTGGTTCTATTTTCTTTCTTTTTATTTGACTATCATAGGTTGGATCGTCATTGTCGCTGATATCTGCACTGATTTCACCAGAATGTACGGGTGAAACATTGTAGTCAACTTGGTCTCTTTTACGGCTAGAATATTTATGATCATGATTGAGCTCGCTTTCAAAAAAGTCTTTAGCATTGTAATAACGCTTGTTTTCAGGTTTATTAGTAATATCACATAACATCTGTAAAAAAAGAATAGTTATTTAAAGATTCACGCAATTCGAACCGATGGCCATTGACAAAATAAATGACGAAATACAAGGTTTAAAAACTCATGATTCATCTAGTATTGACAATTGCACCCCCTAAGGGTTACCTAAAATAGAGGATGACAGCAAAACTTAATGACGCGACGCGGTCGCGTGCGCAAATCTAGTTTAAAATTAAAATACCACAATAAAAAGGGATAAAATAAGAAATAATTCGAAAGAATAAAATAATAATTACGAGTAGGTACTTACCTCGACATCAACTGCAACATTCTGAACTGAACTATCTTCATCTATGTCAAACGCCACTTTGTTGCTATCGGACGTATTATTTTGAATCGGAGATTGACTAGGGTCTGGGTTCAGAATGGGATCTTGAATTTGAGCTCCCTTATCATCACGAGAAGGGTCACTTGTAGAATTAATCAATTCCATTATCTTTTTCGACCTTGAAGACATTCTGAAAAAAGTTAAGTTACTTTCTTATTTCGTTTAAACCAATTATTTTAATCTATAAGTGACACAAGATCGAATATGCATTCAACAATTTTATACCAGACAATTGTGTTTTATAAAATAAAGAATCATAACAAAGTACGACTTTAGATTTCAAGAACACTTTTGTAAAAAACTGACCTAACTTCTAAAGCCGCCAAAACACTACCGGCAAAACGGAACAGTTTTATAAAATATAGGCATAATACACAATCAGTCAAAGAATTGTTAACATGTCTTTGTATAAAACAGAACTAACACTAAATAATTCATGAATAGTTCGATCCTATTTTGTACTAAATAGGCATATTTAACAATTGGTCACATTTTTATAAATAATTTCAATAAAACTTACCTTTGATTTTTACACTAAAGCGACTTAACTACTAATATGACACTTTTAAATAAAAACACGAGATGTTCACGATCCTAGTCCTTGACGCATACTGATATCTGTCTCTGTCTCGTAAAAGCGTTTGCCGAAACGCTTGCGTATGAAAGAGACAGATATAGGTTTAACTCCTTCTACAAACAAGATATCAAAAAAATTCCGAGATCGGCCGAAAGAGGGCGTTAAAATAAACTTCTTGGTATACTTAATTAAACTTTGACCGAAACACTAATCGGTCAGTATATGATTAAGCGTGCGGTATGTTAGTAAGCTCATGCGTATCAATTGCCTTCGATAATTATCAAAAAGAAGTACGTACTCTTACCTCCATAATGACGACGTGGTAGTTTTCACGTTCTGAGCGACGTTCAACAGCAATAATGTGTTAATTTCTTCGTAAACTCTCGTTCTTTTAAACGCTTCCGCCTTCAAATTCCTGAAATATGCAAGAAAAAGAAAATTACACAAATTGATCTTAAATAAAAAAACAATTCCGAGTCTCGATTACCTACATATTATTAACAATAATGATTACTCTATTCTCATTAAAAAGGTTTAGTAAGCACCGGGGATGATAAAGCCAGAGAGAAAATAACAATCTGGATACAAATTTACGATAATCCTCCACTCGGAAAAATCTCTATCACAAGGAAAGTTTTTCTATATAACCGTCTAACCCAAAGATTTGTAATGATGTCATAAAAAACACATTTTTAGGCGCTTAAATTGCTAACGCTGGCTAAACCTTACGAGATAGATCAAAATAATGTAGTACGGAATTGCATATCTTAAAAAGGTCTATAGAAAAGTCTGCGATGGTATATATCTATTTCCTAAGAATAACCCACAGTAACAATTTATATCTTTTACATATTACTTAAAAATTATGGATTATTTAAGAAGCTATTTTAAACAATACAGTATTACTACTTATCCAATTAAATACGTTAGATACGTTATACATTTAATGTAGATCAAAATTGCCCTTTACAGTTTACCATTAAAATGAATGTCTTATAAAATATCACAGATTTAAAAGTGTAACATCTAAAAATGGAGGTCGGTATAGACCACTTTGGGTATCATTGCTAAAAGAAAAGTACGTAGTTACTACTCGTATGTGAATCCTTACGATGCAAACCTATTAAACTTTCTTCTTTGTAATTTTTATTGAATACAGTAGGGCGCACATCAATAATAGCACTTTTGACCTTTAGCTTGCCTAAAGTAGTATGGAGTTTCAACAAAATAAGAGGCCAGCTTAAGGCCTTAGCAGACGATGGACAATTTGTCCGCGGAAACTTTGGAATCGTATGGAAATTCTGGGAGTCTTTATCCTACGTGTGCGTTATTACATACATTTCCATACGTTCTATCGTCGCGGACAAATTGTCCATCGTCTGCTCAGGCCTTAATACTACTTTTATTACCACTGATGTGCGTCCTACCATACCTATATACCTACAAACAAAATCTTCATGGCCATAATATTAAGCATCTTTAGCGTTATTACGAGACGGAATACTACACAAGTTAACATTCTACATTTTAATAATAAAAAAAGGTATTTCGATAAAAAAAAATACTAGCGAGAAAATGAAACGATGCAGCCGCAAGAAATTATGTAACTAACAACATATTTTTTCCCTCTTACAGAAAGGATTGCTATCCCAGATGGCTATAATGGTAAGGCTAATATGCTGTTTTTTTTTTCTTTATTAATGGTCCTCACATTGCTACAATTTCTGTTAGCTCCTACAACTTAGCTAAATATGATTCCGTATTAGCAATCTGTCTAACTTGATCAATTGCCACTGCCACTTACTGAAAAATTGAATTCAAACTTAGATAAAAACATGCTGATTTGAATTGATTTGCATTGTTTTAAACTTCTACAATATCGTTCCATAGATTAAGGAACAGAGACCCTATGCTGAAACCAACTTTATTCGTAAATCATCAGACTTCTAATAACGTAGATTCCGTACGCATTCCCAAAGTTGATGTAATATACGCACAGTTCGTGTGGGTTAGTCCGCATTGCGTAAAAGTGATTTCAGTTCGTATCCAGTGTGCTTCTAGCCGTATTTAACTTGACATATCGACGGTGTAGTATCAATATCTAATAACTACAAAACCATGATTTTACAGGAGACAAAAAAAAAACGTTTCATTTCTATAGTTTTGTACATTTGAATCAAAACTTACTCACATTAAAAAAAGAAAAGAGTAAAAAAGTATTTAGGAAACGCTTGTGACGGTGATAATGATTTTAGACCTTATGGCTTTGCTAATACGAGGTATTTCATATTTTATTTTACCTACGAATATGCATTAAAGTGAATATCGCTAAAATGTTAGTTATTAGATATTGATACTTCACTGACGGTATTCCTTGGGAGATACATTGAGACATTGTTAACTAACATATATTGTTGAACTATCCTATTATACACAGATGGTTCTTACAGTCAGCTGAACTTCAAGAGTTGACAAGGTAATATATCAAATAGGCCTGAGGCATACACCTATGAAATATTCTTAATAGAAAAGAAAGAAAGAAAATACGTTTATTTGCGGTAAACATGATGCAAAGACAAAACACAAACAAAAAACGCGTCACATTCACGCAAATCGGCAATCGCTCAGCATAATGCTACGACCCTATGCGAGAACGAGCCCCAGCGCTGGTTTTCAGCGATAGCCGGCGTTGACGTGATGATGTCAACCAGTGCAGTTTACGAAAATTAAAAATAAAATAATTACACTATACCTTGTTCAAAATGTATATAAACATAATATTTATAAAGTGGTAACATTCCGGGCAACGACTCATGCGCCGCCGGACTTTAATAATCTGTGCGCGCAGCTGTCATAAAACTATAGGTTTGACATTTAGACTTATTGATTAAGTAATAATATAAGATATTAGCTTTATCGAACTTCACTTTTAGAATCGGTCGACCTTTTAAAAAAGGAGCACCAAGAACTCGAACAAAACCATACGTTAAATAATTTAATAAACTAAGCTGGTAAGTGGTAACGTGAGCTGTGCCAGCCACTTGTACCAGTTACTGTACTAGTATAAACCACTACCCCACTACAAACACTGCTTCAAATTCTGGGCCGTTTCCAATGATCAATCGTTGGCAATAATTGTGCAACACATGTAGTACATTGAGTAATGAAAACAAACCATTACACCATTTACTCGTATACCTACATGACTGATATTTTCAGTTACTTTTATAGCACGGAAAGGTTTTTACGCTCAAGTAATTCCTCGAATATTCCTTCAAAACCTTTCTCGTGAAATACTTTTCCTTTCCGCCTGCCTAGGGACGTTCTGAAGTGCCATTTCTATTTACGCCATTGAAAATGTGTTTTCCTAACAAGAACTGTATTCAAGACCCAGTAAGACGAACTGTACATAATAATACAAGGTCAGTGGACTTAATATTATGGGATTATACTCACTTGATATTCATAAGATCTTCCCTAAAATGGCTGCATGTAAAAAAGGAGACACTTTCATTTATTTGTACAATGTACAGGTACGGTTCTCTTTTCCCGCATAGCTTGCAAATGAGAGTGAAAGGCATGTTACACACTTGTTCAGGTTGGCATAATTTGGTACATTCGGGTAGCACCTTGTCCACCGCCACGTCAACGGGTCATCAACGAGAACGAGATGACGGCGCCGAAGTAGCGATACATACATTTACTAAGGCCGCGTGTCCACCGCACGTCCGCCAACGGGACGTCACGTTCGGTTCGAATAATCTCGTTTCTCGTTCACGTTCCGTTGACGGTGGCGGTGGACAAACGCTATAAGCCTTCCCATTCCCAAATGAATACAAATAATAATAATTGTCAGACTTCATTATAAAAAGCAGTTGCCAGAAAAAATTAGACTGGCTGTGACGTTGCAAAATCAATAAATAACGCAACAAGTAGTGACATCTTGTGTCAGGCATTGGCATGGCTGTCAGCGTGTTCTCTGTAACACTAGAGAAATTATGTCATGTAAATTATATACAAGAGTATTAGTTAATTTAAATAAATAAACATACAGACATAATTTCCCACATTTTATTTAAAACAATGCCTAAGAAATGGAAAATAACCAATAGACAAGAATTCTATTTAGTCTATGGTAGCGGAAGCTTCTCGAAGGTTTGTGACATTGATCCGGCATGGGGAAGACCCGCAACGTATGTGACACGATACGAATAGGATTTGGAAGAGGGACTTAGTTCTGGAGGAACAGACTGTACCCAAATAACCCGATGGGTTTCCGATAAGTCCCATTCAAAGATGAATCCGGTGAGTGTTCAAACGTATTCTTTGTTCATGCGGAATGGCGTGGCTCGTACATGTGATTTCTGACACGAGTATATTGTTACAGGTCTGGCTGTTTATGCTAGCCTTTTTTCTCGTGTATCTCTAATAAATATTGACACGTGATGCTTTGGAGTAGCCCCGTGGTCTGATGATTGGAATGGATCCGGGTGCAGGCAACCTTTGAGGTGTGGTCATCCGTGTGACAGGAAGGCTTTACTTAGCCGATATCGGTGATGAGGGAAGTTCGCCGCTCCAGGTAACGAAGCGTCATTATTAACCCGTAGGCCACGTAACGTGCGAACACAGGAGTATCCTGTGTTTGATGCCAAGGGTCGTAGTCTTGTCAAGTGAAGGGATAAGTACTGAGAGATCACCGAGAATAATCGGTAAGATAGCAATTTAGTCTATGAGAGAGTTAGGCCTATTGTATGGACTGGGTGATGTGACCAGTTGCCATAAAGAGTTGTGTCGCGGATTGCTTAGCATAATCTTATGTTCCGTTGTTAGCACAACCTTGATAGGTAGGTACTTGTATGATTGAGCTAGTATCTATTAAGTGGTTCATCTCACGGACTCGCTATAGCGACTCTGAGTATATTGTAATAGTCTCATTGCAGGTCAACACACCAATACAACTAGACCCGAGACTGGTTGTACTGGTGTGGAAGCCCAGGTGTATGGGGGAAGGTATGTGGCCAGCCACATTCAATGTTGTGAACCTTCAATAGTGTGTTATTATAATAAACATTGCATTGTATAAGAAGGTACTTGTTTAATTTAATCTTTCCCTAGCAGCTTATTATACCCTACAAATTTACTTTAGCACGGTGGTGAGTAAGTACAACACCGAAGGAGACAATCAACATCCAGTCTCCTAACCAATTCTGTACAACTCCGAGGGCCGGGTTACAGTTGGCGCCCAAAGGTATATAATTGTTTAATTGTATAAGGTGAACAAATTAATAGCAGGTATCTCTCTCTCAATTCTCTCAGTCTTTCACTTGGCGGGATTATGTATTAGTTTAAGGCTACTTTTTTTTAAGTTTGAATGTAAAGTGGTCAACGCACCACAATATAACAATTTCCCTTGTTTGGACCGGTAAGGTGCAGAGTGTTAAAAGTTCACTAACCTATTTGTATATATGCCAATGCACAAGTTGGATTGGTAGCATTGTGGTAATTATTATGAGATTATTTATGTTCCCAATGTTTGTTTAACGGTTAGTGCCTTGATATTACCTATAATTTGGAAGCTATTGTAACTTGTAACTTATTGAGGTTGCATATTTTTTGGTACAGTTTATAGGTATTGTATACAACTGGACAATTGGTTCAAGATAAAATCTTAGCAGTTCTTAATTACATGGAAAACTAAAATATATCAGATTACTGATAAACAGTATTGCATTTAAATAGTGAAACATTGTTTAACAATTCAATAAACTCAAAAACTAATTTCTGAATAATAGTTATAAAACATTTTGGTTTATACTAGATATATTGTACACAGCCCAAAAGAGACAGTTCTCAAAGGTGTTATAGTGTTTTCTTATTTGTTTGAGAGGATCTCTATAGTAAAATAATAACACTACAGGCAAGTATCACTATCCATTGAAGTTGGGCTATACAGGGAAATACAACTTTTAGAAAAATTTAACAGTAACTTCCATTGTAAATCTTTATGACGACTGGTCTGTCACTTAGACGTTTAACGTTTTAACACTCATCATTAAATCCTAATTGGAAATACGATCACAGCATTCGATAAAACAGTTGATGTGGTTATTCTATTCCATGATTTAGAGGTTGGTTAGTCATTCGTTTTCATACATAGGAACTTAACCTATAAAACACATTGACAATTTGATATTGTCAAGGTGACCTTTTGACGTTTGACGTTGTGTTACATGTGGTTTGGTGCGTTCGGAAACGTGATTTAGATAAACATCATTTTTGTTAGCATTATATTATTGAGGAAAAATCAAAATGTATTTAGATAGGGTATATTTTCTTGCTGTTTTTAAAAATACACGTTATTGTTTCCATCACGCCGTGCAACTGGTTCTTTGGTAGCCAAAACTTTGAGAATTATGTTCTTCTTGCTCACGGGATTTCCGAAACCGTAATTACCGATAATGGGGTTCAATTCACGGGATCGGAATTTCGTAGAATTTATTAACATGATCAACAGTGGTCGGAAAATTTTCTTCCAGTCGTCTCAGCCGGGGGTTTATTAGCCGTAGTCCGTGTTACCACGTGTTGTTTGGTGACTATTCCAACAACGAAGACAAGGCGTATGCATGCTATACTTTGTTATTAAACATTGTTTAGTAAATCGTATTGTTAACGAGGGATCTATTTATTTGGATTTGTTCGTTTAGTTTATTTGTTGGATTTTGTTCCACATATTATACGGTAGTAATTATGCCGTATTGCATACTTTGCGATTTAATTTTTTTTTTTTATGGCTCAGACCATAATAATAATAAGAAGCGGATAGTGACTTCTAAAATAAGCCTTCACATTTTAGTAGCCAAGCTCGCTTGGTTGCGTTTTTATTGGACATGGATGTGTCCATATTTGGTATTGGAACGGATAGTAACTCCTAAAATAAGCCTAGACTAATGTTTTGTTTTGCCGAAATAGCATTGTTGCTTCGGTGAGACGTTAGATAGCACTAGTTGCTTATCTAGTTAATAAGAAGCGGATAGTGACTTCAAAAATAAGCCTACACATTTTAGTAGCCAAGCTCGCTTGGTTGCGTTTTTATTGGACATGGATGTGTCCATATTTGGTATTGGAGCGGATAGTAACTCCTAAAATAAGCCTAGACTAATGTTTTGTTTTGCCGAAATAGCATTGTTGCTTCGGTGAGACGTTAGATAGCACTAGTTGCTTATCTAGTTACGAGCGGCAGGTGACTCTTAAAACAAGCCAAAACACCATTTAATTTTCAGAAATTTCTATTTCTGGGAATGTTGTATACGTCTTGCCTGGTGAGTTATGGACATTATTTGCCCAATTTTTTATGTATCAGCTCGCTGAACATATTCACCAGGAGGATCGTTTGGATTTATATTGAACAATGCAGAGTTCCACTGGTATACAGACGGAATTCGGGAGTATGCGAGAGGTGGCCTCCTGCGATTTGAATGCAGGTTGCTACAGATTGAAAGAGAGGAAAATCTAGGGATGTATGAAAGATTGGGGGGGTTATGCCCGGATAGTAGGAAATTTTTGTAAGTAGAATGAGTTTCCTGGCAGTTGGATTATTTAAGGTTGGTTATTGCATTTAGTAGGACTTAATAATTTATTATCATTTTATAATAAAACTTATTCCATTTCTGTTTAAAAATTGAATTCCCACTTCTAACACCGAGGGCGGTGTGTGGTTTTTGCTTACCCAAAAACCTTATTGTGGGAAGAGGGGCATTGTGACGTTGCAAAATCAATAAATAACGCAACAAGTAGTGACATCTTGTGTCAGGCATTGGCATGGCTGTCAGCGTGTTCTCTGTAACACTAGAGAAATTATGTCATGTAAATTATATACAAGAGTATTAGTTAATTTAAATAAATAAACATACAGACATAATTTCCCACATTTTATTTAAAACAATGCCTAAGAAATGGAAAATAACCAATAGACAAGAATTCTATTTAGTCTATGGTAGCGGAAGCTTCTCGAAGGTTTGTGACATTGATCCGGCATGGGGAAGACCCGCAACGTATGTGACACGATACGAATAGGATTTGGAAGAGGGACTTAGTTCTGGAGGAACAGACTGTACCCAAATAACCCGATGGGTTTCCGATAAGTCCCATTCAAAGATGAATCCGGTGAGTGTTCAAACGTATTCTTTGTTCATGCGGAATGGCGTGGCTCGTACATGTGATTTCTGACACGAGTATATTGTTACAGGTCTGGCTGTTTATGCTAGCCTTTTTTCTCGTGTATCTCTAATAAATATTGACACGTGATGCTTTGGAGTAGCCCCGTGGTCTGATGATTGGAATGGATCCGGGTGCAGGCAACCTTTGAGGTGTGGTCATCCGTGTGACAGGAAGGCTTTACTTAGCCGATATCGGTGATGAGGGAAGTTCGCCGCTCCAGGTAACGAAGCGTCATTATTAACCCGTAGGCCACGTAACGTGCGAACACAGGAGTATCCTGTGTTTGATGCCAAGGGTCGTAGTCTTGTCAAGTGAAGGGATAAGTACTGAGAGATCACCGAGAATAATCGGTAAGATAGCAATTTAGTCTATGAGAGAGTTAGGCCTATTGTATGGACTGGGTGATGTGACCAGTTGCCATAAAGAGTTGTGTCGCGGATTGCTTAGCATAATCTTATGTTCCGTTGTTAGCACAACCTTGATAGGTAGGTACTTGTATGATTGAGCTAGTATCTATTAAGTGGTTCATCTCACGGACTCGCTATAGCGACTCTGAGTATATTGTAATAGTCTCATTGCAGGTCAACACACCAATACAACTAGACCCGAGACTGGTTGTACTGGTGTGGAAGCCCAGGTGTATGGGGGAAGGTATGTGGCCAGCCACATTCAATGTTGTGAACCTTCAATAGTGTGTTATTATAATAAACATTGCATTGTATAAGAAGGTACTTGTTTAATTTAATCTTTCCCTAGCAGCTTATTATACCCTACAAATTTACTTTAGCACGGTGGTGAGTAAGTACAACACCGAAGGAGACAATCAACATCCAGTCTCCTAACCAACACTGTACAACTCCACTTGACGGGTTACATGGCATAACTGGATTAGGGTGGCAGGGATATCGACGAATAACCGGTTACCCTGGATTCAGTACCTACATGATTCTGAAGCCCTGCGTTGAAATTTTCCGTCGATTATAAAAAAATAGCTCTTCAGTACATTTTGACTGCTTATGTATTGCAGTTTTTATGAAACACCAGTTTTTAAGCTATTGCATAGCTTTTATTGCGGGCTTTAAGCGCGGCGACCGAATCAAGAAATTCCGTAACGAAAATAAAACCTAACACCCCCCACTCCGCCTACCATGTAGCTCGGCCGAGCGGTCGCTTAACGTGTATGTATATGGTACGACTGTACTTGAATTAAAATCAAAGAAAAAAATACTGCATAGATAAAAAAATAAAAAAAATACTGCATAAATAAAAAATAAAAAAATATAATTGCATAAGTTGATAAAAAATGCTATGCAATAGCTTTACCGCGGCAGTCCCCGACTGCCACTCGTGTTTTTTTTTTTTTTTTAAATAGCCGACGAAAAATTTAAACGCTAGGGGTCTAGAATCATGTGTGGAATTCATGGTTACAATTTGCGCGTCGATGTCCCTGCCACCCTATATAAATAAATAATTATGAGGTTTTTAAAAGTTATTTGTTCAATCATAATAGAAATTGTTGATCAGTATCATCAGCTGACTGCCTTAGGTGCGCCTGACGTAGGTACTTAGGATATTTCAGATATCTTATTTTAATACATTAAGGTAACTAAGAAGGTAAGGAAAAAGACAAGAATTAACTACTTTGTTATTCACCATGAAACGATTCATTCCGCACTTACGTAACCTAAAACCCGACCGAACCGAACACCAAAACCGAATACCCGAGGTTTTTTTTTTTTTTTTTAAACTTTGCCCCAGACTAGGAATTTCTCCTGTATTGTGGGTGCGTTTACAAACATTTAAACTCACATACACAAACAACCAGACCCGGAACAACTACTTGTAGGTCATACAAATATTTGCTCCGTGCGGGAATCGAACCCGCGACACGCAACGCAGCAGTCAATCGCTTAACCACTGCGCCAACCATGCCGTCAAAAATAATATGTACATTTAATAAAAGCATATTTTACGCATTCCCACTAAGTTATTTTCCAATATATTACCTTGTTTTCGTACTTAATTTGGCCTGTAATTCATCATTCAAGGATTATCCCTGTAAGTGCTGCGTAATTGAATCCATGAGGGGCTATCAACATTTTTAATAATAGCATATTAACCGCATTGTCATCTAATATGCTATCATATTCTGCATTTTTCACCACAAAATGTTTGCTATCTTATTAAGTATGCTGGCGTATGTGGCATGCCATCACGTACCTACTGTATAGAGATGTGTGAATAATAGGTAGCTAGGGACTCCATTCGGTCGAGTTGGTTGGGATGGCACAGAGTCAATGGATACCTCTACCGTGCATGAATATTAACCACTAGTGCCTGACCTTCGATATCAATAGACCACAATCATAAAAGCGTTGTTAGAGACGGGGAGAATTTCGGGAAGGTGGACGAAGGGGACAAGATGTATAGTCCTCCAGACCGTATTTCGGCCCTAGCGTTCGGCGCGGGAGATATTATAGTGCACAATTGTGTGCTCAGATGTGTCTGCACACAGGTGCACTCTCTCTTCCCACACTTTCATAGTCCGATGGGACGGCAGTCCGACACGACCGGAGAGAGATCAGGCGCAGGACCGTGCTTGCTTACCGTGCTTTCCGAGACACGGGGGTACCACACCGCCTACTTCCAAACTCCGGGCTGTTACTAAGAAATTCCTAATGGAAAACCCAATAACACTTTGTCTGACCTGGGAATCGACCCCAGGACCCCAGGCTCAACAGACGTATGTACCTATCTACTAAAGATACGACCATCTTGCCGCGACTTTGATTCGACTTAATCGCTAGCTATTAAAATTCAACCTATTTAACGAACTTCAAGTCTTCACTGAACAAACTTTTATGTTTTTCTACTGAACCCGTTTATTGCAGCTAATAACCCCGCAACTATTAATTTTCTTCATAATAGAAACGGTTATAAGTATTAGAAATGGTAAAACGGTAAAAGGCTTTTCGAACTCATCCAATTGTAATCCCGAAAAAGTAGTTATTTTATTTTCTTTCTGAATGCGAACTTCAATCATTTTGATTATATGTTTTCCTGAAAACAGCAATCCGCTTATTTTATTTATTTCGGAAAATCCAGGCGTAGATGGCGGGATGAACTGACGCTTATAAGACGGATTGGTCCATATTGGCTCAGGATCGAATTGGGTGGAAAAAGGAAATTATTATATTTATTAGGAAAATAACCGATTACACAATACAGTATTGCACGAATCACAGAGTGAATATATCCGGTGCACGTTATGTACCTAAGATACGAGGCAATTAGGAAGGAATGTCGGGTGAGAGCTCTTTTTGCACAAAGTTAGTTAGTTTGATGTACAGAATGCTTAGATGACGGCTTCGTGAAGGGTCCTTTTACACCCAGCACCCTAATTACGTAACACACTATCAATCACAACCTCAATCATTTTGAAGCCTACTGCTAATCCATTGCTTCAAATGTTCGAAAAAATTATCTGCTCAGCAACGTAAATAACGCAATGAATGTTGTTGAACTGTCAAAATGAAAGCCATTCCTACTGTTAGTGTGTCACGCAATTACCCCGCTGTATTGTGTAAGAGTTAAATATTGTTATGGTTAGTTTATTTGTCTTTTCTTTAGTGGTGGTGTAGATGTATGGAAAAAGAAATCATGCTGCGCGGACCTCAGATAAATTAGGAAAAGGAGAGTATGATTTTGTTTATTAAAACCAGAAGTATAAAAAAGTCAGATTTTCTAACAAAATAGATTATGTGACTAACGTACGGTCGAAGAAAACATCGTGAGGAAAGCTAGTCATAATTATCTGAAAATAGCCATTAAGCAGCAAACAAATGTGGTCATCAATACGCATTTCTTCCATGTATGAAAAGATGATTTCTCCCTTCAGTGTAAAATTCACAAACCGATCCTTATCTAATTAATTACAGAAATGCCTAGGAGTAAATTATATTATGTTAAATAATACATGCATTTCTGACAATTATATTATATTGTTGTATTATATTACATAATATATTAATATTAATTCTTTTCCTGTCGACAGCGATGCGGATGAATTTTTTGATGCCCTATGATTCTTTTTCTTCTTTCTTTTTTATTTTTATTTATTGTTATTTAGTTGTACATACTATTAATATTATTTGTAGATTATGTAAGATATATTTTATGTAAATATTAACGTTATTAATATATTATATTACATTATTAACTATCTCAATAATTTGTTATAATATTTTTATTTTTATCTGTTTTTTTTTTTGTTTCACATGACTTTTTTGTGGTCTAACTTTTTCAGTACTGATGTATCTTAGTTGCTCCTTATCTAAGTAAGAGTCCTTGTTTATTCATCGGAAGAGCACTGATTTTCAAGATACAGGTTTTTACCTAGTTTGGAAATTAGGAGTTCATTTAGGTTAGATGCCTGTTATATGTTATGTTTTTAGTATTGAAACTGTAGTAGGCCAAGTTCTGATTTTGTCCAATAAACGTTATTATTATTTACAAACACACCTATTTGTTTTGACAAGCTTGTAAAACAATGATTCAGCTCATATAATTGTATCTATCTACGGTAGGTACGCTTTGAATGTAGGTACCTCCCATTATGATTTAATACTATATTATTTCTTACAGGAAAAGATGGAAGAACAATAATGAATCATTTGATATTCGAATATTATGGAGTACTCTATGTAGAGCATGTATGCTCCCGTGGACAGGCGTGACGCAACAGCGCAACGTGACTTTAGTAGAACAATTTCTATGAAAACTTCATGGAAAATCGATTCAAGGCTCCCGCAGCCTTGATTCGATTATACATTTCAAAAACACGCAAGAGGTTCCTAGAATCAATTTGAGCTGCACGATTACTGACAAATACGTGCACTGACTGGACAGGTCCACTCAATCTGTGTGGTTTTTCCTCAAAAGACTATTTCAGATACAAATCTACATGGTCTTCACATGATCTGACCAAGATTATGTCTGGACTTTAAAAGAGACTGTGACCTCTGAGTTTCTTTCGGCCTTTCTTCTCAGAGTAGTCAGATAGGAAACACCGACCTCATCTAGTTTTTAAAATATGATTGACGTGTAAAAGTGTTTGTTCAAACCTACTTACAGAAATAAAATCATTTATCATTCTGAGTAAGTTCGTTATTTTTCCCCTAAATGCTCAGATGAGTATGCGGATTTGTGCGGTGTTATAGTTTGATTTGTCATACGTTGGGTTATACACACAGACTATGACTGACGAATAATCACATCATCCAGATTCGTAAATACAGTAGGTACCGACTTAGGTAAGTGTCATGCAACCAAAACATTACTACTCCCTAAATGAGTTTTAAAACAGAATTTCCAGGAAAATCATCGCGCAAACAGGCGTGACGCGACTCTGGTAGAAAAATTTTCATGAAGTTTTCATAGAAATTGCTCGACCAAAGTAGTGTCGCGCTTTTCTGCGGGAGTCTGAATACTGTCGTGAAGGAAAGTTTCATGACAGTATTCAAATTTTCTTGGAAATTCAAGCTTTTTGTTACTTTTACTGCAATTATTTAGATCAGTAAGTTTAATAAGCATACTTAACTTACTATAATGTCATCAAATGATCCTGAATGTCAGGAACACTGGTGAACTCATCAGAAATGCTCACAAAAGCCCTTCGTAGAACGTCGCTGAAAACAAATGAAATAAATATATCAGTAATTTATTCTGATGAAAGTAAAAGCATTTTTTCAAGAATACTACATACGATAGGTAAATGAGTAAAAACTAAGACAGACGACGAGTGAAGGGTAAACAGAACCCTAATTGCATTTTGTCAATATTGCAAATCTATTGCTTCAAATGTTCGAAAAATCTGTTTGGTCAACTAATTCAACGCAATCCATACTCCAAACTTGATATTATACATTCGAAAGTAACTCTGAAACTCTGACCTCTGTAACCTTTTCACGACTTAACGGCTAAAATGATTTGGGTGAAGGGGATAGACCATGACCTGAGTTAGGAGTAGGATATAGGATACTTTTAAAATATCCAGGTACAGTTCTAGTACGTTCTCGTGAGATATTTCACGACCGACATCCACGAGGGCAAAGCTGCGGGTTTAAGCTAGTGGTATTACAAAGTCACGAGTCCTAGTCCTAGGACTGCAACTTCTCAAAAATATAACACGGATGAAATCCGCGGGTCATCAGCTGGTTGTTCCGTGTCCCGTTTCTTTGTTATTTTGTTTCGTTGGGTAACTACGACGCTAAACTCCGCACCCTAACTAAATCGTATGAACGAAACCATAGCGCGCATTCAAACAGGGCAACGCCATCTATCGAGCTTGTTGGAACTATTTCTAGATGAGTGAAAAATTAATTTGTAATAGTGTGTGTACTACATTCTTTTATGTATGGAGCGGTTTCCTATTTCAATAAAAAACTGCTGTTCGTTGGGAAGCCCATCAGATCGATTTGGGTATTTTCTGTTTTAAAATGCTCGTAATACCAAGTCCAAGAAAATAATTTAGAGAAGTATTTTTGGAAAGAAAAATTTTAATACAATCCCGCAAAATTTTCAAATTTGGAAAAAAAACTGAACGTCTTTTTATACGGGATTTTTGTATGAACTCACTTTGTCGTTTCCCACAGAAAGGGGAGCGTTATTTTTTTTAATTATTGCTCTTCGCAATCCTAGACGTCGTATCTTTTTGATGTATGTTTTCTCTATAAACTTAATTAATGGAAGAATACAGTGCAGTTGCCTTTGGAAAGTGTTTCCTCAGCAGTTCCAAAAATTTACCCAAGATCCAAATAAATTAAAAATGTATTCGATACCCCTTTTTTTAAACCAATCTAGGTTCACAGTCTCCCATTAAACGAATAAGGAACGAATACTATAACACAGTATTAAACATGAAGCCTGATTTAAATATAAATACAGCAACAAGCTAATGGGATCTAGAAATAAAATCACGCTAAGTATCCTTGCCAAGTTGTCTTTAATTTTAATTTATTTAACCACTTATGTACACACATATAAACAGACAGGAAGAAAGGAACAGAAAAATACGTACAAAGGTGGCGCTTATTTCTAAAGAAATCTCTGCCAGCATAACTGCGATAGGACAAAAGACTAACTTAATTTCAAGGCAGGAAGATATTGTGATCAGCGCTATGTACGACTTAATTATCATGTACAGCTGCCAGCAGGTCAAGCTACACGAAACTGTCAAATTTATCCAAACGATTTTAAACCTTAAAATGTTAATGGTTAAGTTCAAAATCGAATTTGTTCAAAAATCTGAAACGGATACCTATGTATCCGTTTCGAGTCCCGTTAAAGCTGAGCAAGCTATAAAATTTGAGGACGCAAAGGAATAAAAACAAAGTTTTCTGAATAAGCAGGCCCCAGCAAAGCTAAAAATAAAAGATCCTTTGGAAAACCGCAAAATAAAAATCTTAAGCAAGAGTTTTGTTGTTTAGAGTGAGTTGATAAATACACTTAACCACCAACGGA
This sequence comes from Dryobotodes eremita, assembly GCA_917490735.1. Classification (NCBI taxonomy): domain Eukaryota; kingdom Metazoa; phylum Arthropoda; class Insecta; order Lepidoptera; family Noctuidae; genus Dryobotodes; species Dryobotodes eremita. The sequence goes on from OU823254.1 coordinate 19,394,310, forward strand.
AGATTGGATTCAGCGTTATCAGTGCAAAAGTTCGGCGCATGAAGACTGCACTTCTTATGTACGTGTTGGAGGTACTTCTGTGATGAATGCGAAGACTGATATAAACTAAATCAACATATACTTTAGCCCCTGGGGCGTATCCGTTTTGCCCGACTCCTCCGGGCAAAACGGATAATTGATACTTTATGTTAATGATCATAATATATTTAATATTATAGAAATTGTATAATTTTTTTTTAATTTTATATAGTTTTCCAAAGCTGATTAAACATAGTACAAATTAAAAGTAAAAAATGTTCTAGTCATTACCAGGTTACCTTTGGTTTTATTTACACTTTTCCTTAACATTACGCGTCTTGTCCGGGCTTCACCTACCTACTCTTTCGAGTAGTTATAAACCAGTTGACAAGTATGAATAATGTGCTAAATATACAAGTTGCCCTACTTCCTTACTATTGTACAAGTTGGTATAAAACATTCAAATCTGTCAACAATATTCAAACTTGGATACTTATAATAATATTATAGAGACAATATTTTTGTTTGTCTGACTATCCAAACAGGTTTGTTTGTTCACAGTCGACATTAAAACACGTCCTCTTTTCTTCTGCGTATAAAATTCTTATAAGTACACAGTTTTGTAATAGTTAGGTATAGATTTTTCATAAAACAGCGAGGAACGTGAGACAATCATATAAATCAGGTCAGACAAGCATGTGTATGTATTCTACTGTATATATATTTTATGTCACCCGATAATTATGAACATTCTTAGTTTATATAAATCTATCTTACGAGATTATAAACTATCGAAAAATTTAGAACTGCAACATACCTATGGACAAATGTTTTTTGTTGTTATTTTTTAAATACAATTTCTGGTTCTTTTTTTTTAAATTGTTTTTGTAATATTAGTGTAACTGTCATGCATAAACAGTTCACCTCCTAATGACTTTAAGGTTTTATTTATTTATAGTAATCTGTGAACAGCGCTGTGGGCTACATTATTACTTAAGTTATATAAGTTTCTCTGTATAATGTAGCTGTCTTTTGTTCCTATTTAATAAAAATAAAATAAAATACCATTTACAATTTAATGCATAATTTTTCGATATGGCAGAGCCCAGAGGGTTTTGAACAAGCATATGCAGGGCGAAAAGTTGATAGTTGAGTTGGTGTGGCATGAGGAGGGATCACCGAAAATATATTTTAAAAGTTCCAGAGAGGAGCCCCGTGGTTAGGAGTCCACTATCAGATTTCAAAAAGGACCAAAAATAAAGTGATCTTCAGAGCCGTTAATTTTCTTATGACCGTGTGCAGCCTAACCCCTATTGACTTAGACAGGCAAATCTGACGAAGAAATTGTGGGCTTTCCCTAAATCGGAAGACTTTATAAACTCAGATTTGGACCTTTTTTAAAAGGATGTTCAGGGCGAATGAAAGTTATTATGTGCAATAGTGTTACATGTCCTAGTAGTGAATATAATCTGACGGATTGATGGATCCTTTTGGCAAATATGACGAAATTTCATCAATTCAGAAAATTACCCAAAAGTGGTAATAATTTTGCATTTATCCGTAAATCAAGGAACCCAATAGCTTCAATTACTGTTTTAGTTTTAAGCTGATACGTTTTTGAAGAGTTCTCATTATTGGTTAGGTTTAATCAAGTAAAAATATGAATTATATAAATACTTTAAATGTGCAAAGCTAGTTTATCATCAGCTCTTTATCATGTACTGCAGGGCACAGCAAACCCAGCTCGCCGTCCGGTAAGGACCAGGCCTGGGTCGACGGCGCGTCGTGTTTCACGCGCACCTCAAAGAGATGTCAGCATAATTAGGTCAGCATAATAGGTCCGATAGGGCCGATGCCTGCCGGGGTCGCGGATTGTTTGAAAGGGTTACCGTGGCCCTGGCGCACAGGCAATTGAAGGAACACGGGTGGGTTTTAAGTCAGTAAGAGTCTGACACGCCCTTCCGCTCCGCCCAGAGCGAAAGAGGTCATTTGATGATTTCACAACCAAAAAAGAAAAACAAAAAGGGCACAGCAAACCAAAGCTACTTGCTACATACAAACAAACAGACGTCTTCCAGAACAACTGTAAAGACTTTAGGAATTCCCGGAACCGGAAGACGAAAAGTAACGTAAAAAATAAAATATATATAAAAAATAAAAATAAAATGAAATATAAAAAAATATATTTAAAAAATTCAACAACGACGACGTAGATTACAATTATGTAGGTATTAATAGGCAATAAAATAAAGTGGAAAAAATTAAAGGGTTTATTATATGAAGGTTGGGCCTACCAACTGACAATAAAATAATAATTATATTTATAATCTTTTCTAGCTTTACTTTTCGCAAAAGTATCAATGACTTCGGTTAAATCCAGGCCTGGCCCTGCAGTCTCGACATAGATAGCGACAAAAATCTGTCACTAAGTCGTATCGATGTCAAATTTCTTTAAAAGATTTTTAACCTTATGCAGGTTAAAAATCTATTAAAGAAATTTGACATCGATTAGACTTAGCGACAGATTTTTGTCGCTATCTACTGTCGAGACTGCCGGCCCTGATGCGGCTTTGTTTTCAATTGCTATTAGCGATAAATGTCGGAGTCGAGCTTGGCTTCGGCCTCCACAATTTCTTAAATATTTGTTGTTATTATAAATAATATTAATATAATAATGTATTAATAATATTAATATTTGTTAATGTTTGCTAAATGAGCTTTCAGCTCCTGTAGAAGTGTCAGAAATCGTATAGAATTGTATAATATTGCTGTAAATACTTCCGTTAGGTCGCATTATAGCTAGCACTCCATATTTGCTAATTATTTCCTTACATTATTGGTGAACCCCTAGGTTAAATCAGGTGGAAAGAGGAGGCAAAAAAAGGGACAACTTGGGGCCTAATAACTAAACTAATATTATTATAAAGAGAAAAGTTAGAAAACTGAATAATTGACAGAGTGCACTCCTACCAGTAAAGCGTGTATTTAATGGAGCTAATATTGTGCCTAGTACATCATTGAAAATAGTAATTTTCAATATTTATTCCCTGTTCTGAAATTGGTGATAGAACTAATTCATCATGTATTTTAACTTTTCTTTGCCCATATTCTTGAATGGGGGTGTATACCATATTTTCTTGCAGTTTTATTGTCTTTGCACTTGAACGATTCGAAGTCAATTTAAATTAATTTTCAAATTTGCTAGGTACTCGTATCTAATACTTCTGAAATCCGTAAACCATTAAAATAAGGAACAGAAACAGAAGAAACATATTTACTATCACTACGCCAACTTGACAGATTTGTCGTCAGATTTAGTGAAATGTGACGGCTTCGGACCAATAATTGGTCCGAGGTGACGGCAAATCCGTCATGTTGGTAACAAGAATAAACAACAGAAATAATTTAGAGGAATTCCCCTACAAGTTTCGAACTTCTTTCAACTGAGTTGCCATGATTAAATTTGTGTTGCAACCTGCTGCAATATTTATATTCTGAAAGTGGGAGAAATTTCCGAAAGTTCGGTTTCAAGTTTGCTGATTAGGGTCCGAGGGCCCCCTGAGCTTGAGAGCCCTGGTGCGTGGCACCGCCTAGCCCTCCGATAGCTACGCCACTGGTCACAGTTCTAACCTAACATAACCCATGTGGTCTGGGTGCCCTGTCTTAGTTACTGCGACCAATTCAGCTACCGCCAAGACCGACAAATCAGGGACGGTCCATAATTTTACGGGTGATAAAATCGGACAGATTGTGAACCCTGTCGAAAAGTACAGGTTTGTTCACAATTTGACGTTTTGACATGGATAGATAACAAACTATCGAAATTTAATACGTTATATTGTAACCCGTTGTAAGATCCACGAATGGCGAACGGCTTCGGCTGGATATAAATGGTACACCGCGGACTACCTTCATTATTGTCTCTCCTTCTCCCTTGAATCCATCCAAAGGTTGTCTGTAAAAGATCGCTTTTAGCGATAAGACCGCAAATTGTATCAACCTGTGTAAAATGTCTACATTTATATCTGTAACTTTTATAGGGTACATAATAAACAGTATTCTATTCTTTTCTATTCTATTCTTAACGTGCTTTCCGAGGTACGGAGGCGTCTCGATATGTAAATATGGTCACCCAATCCACGGATCAACCGCGACAACCGTAGCTTAACCTGATCAATCGACCCGTGGGACTGTTATTACTTAGCCACTGAATTTACTCTGTTTTATTAGCTATATCTCAAAAATCAGGAGACTTTCTGAGCCAACCTACACTGTAGGCGTGATGGATTACGACCCATTACCTCTTGGTTCTCACAGAGACGAGACCCGAGGGGACTCAGGTCTCGTCTCTGCTGGGAAGCAGTGGGAACATTATAAGCGGACTATGCTAAGAGGCTTTAATATTTTATTTAAGACTAGCTTTTGCCCACGACTTCGTACGCGTGAAATTTCTTGTTCCCCCGACCCATTTCGTCGCATCGCATCGCCTGCCCGCGCTATTACTTCTTTTTCGCTTAGCGTTCTTCCTGACTTTTTTTATTTTTGCTCGGCTCTTAAGGTTCCTAGCGTGATGTTAAATAGCCTATAGCCTTCTTCAAAAATTTGGCTATCAAATGCAATAAAAAATCAAATCGGACCGGTACTTCCAGAGATTAATCCCTACATGAAAACTTACAAACAAACAAAAACCTCCATATTATGCATAGTATAAAATTATAAAAGCACAGTTAATAATTGTGTTGACCGTGGTGAGTTTCCTGATCTTATGAAAAACAGTAAAATAATACCGTTGTTTAAATCAGGTAGTACATCAGACCCTACTAATTATAGACCAATTTCAATGCTACCCACCTTTAGTAAAATTTTTGAAAAACTTATTTTGAATCAAATGCAAAGATTTTGTAATAAACACAAATTACTGCATAACAAAAAGTTCGGTTTTACAAGGGGTCGTTCGACTACTGATACCGAGTTGAACTTTTAGGACATGTTTATCATGCATGGGAGGACAAATGCAATGCTTTGGGAATCTTTTGCGATTTGTCCAAGGCATTCGATTGTGTTCTTCATGAAACATTAATTAGGAAACTGCACCACTACGGAATCCGAAACGCATCTCCGGATCTTCTTACTTCTTACTTAAGTGATAGGATTCAGAGAGTTGATGTTAACGGAAAAAGATCACCCGGATCTGTAGTAAGAATGGGGTTCCCCCAGGGATCAATTCTTGGTCCATTTTTATTTCTTATTTATATAAATGACTTGCCTTACCTCATAAAGGATAAACATGATATAGTGTTGTTTGCAGACGACACTTCACTTTTATTTAAACTCAAACGTCAGCAGCTGGTTACTGACGATGTAAATAGCACCCTCGCAATAGCAGTTAACTGGTTTAATGTTAATAACCTACTTCTTAACGAGAAAAAACGAAATTTATTAAGTTTACGATACCTCATGTTAGACAAGTAGAAACTATTGTTATCATAAAGGGTGAAGTGTTGAAACCCGAAGATACCACAGTATTCTTAGGCATAACCTTGGATTCCAAGCTTCAATGGGGCCCCCATATAGATAAATTGTCGAAGAAGCTTAGCTCTGCAGCATACGCCGTTAGAAAAATTCGGGATTTAACTGATTTAGAGACTGCCCGTTTAGTATACTTTAGTTATTTTCATAGTGTGATGTCGTACGGTATTCTGTTGTGGGGAAATGCCGCCGATATTCAGACAATTCTTGTTTTACAAAAAAGGGCAATTCGTTCAATTTATAAATTAAGTCCCAGACACTCCCTCAGAGATAAATTTAAAGAGATTAATATTATTACTGTGCCTTCTCAGTATATTTATGAAAATCTTTTGTATGCACATAAAAATATTAATCTGTTTAAAAAATACAGTAACAAACGCAAATTTCTTGTTCCTACAACCAGGCTCAAGAAAATAGGTGAATTAAAATTACGCCACGATTACTGACAAATGCGTGCACTGCCTGGACAGGTCCACTCAATCTGAGTGGTTCTTTCCTCAAAAGATCATTTCCGATACCAATCTGCATGGTCTTCGCATGACCTGACGAAGATTATGTCTGGACTTTAAAAGAGACTGTGACCTCTGAGTTTGTTTCGGCCTTTCTACTCAGAGTAGTCAGATAGAAAACGCCGACCTCATCTAGTTTAAAAAACATGATTGACGTGTAAAAGGGTTTGTACAAACCTACTTACAGAAATAAAATCATTTATCATTTACAGGTAAGAGTCTACGTAGGGTAACGTATGGACCCATTCCGGTCGAAACCTAATAAACAACAAATAAGTACGAGTAAGAATCTGCAGAAATGGGCTCTATAACTCTGTGAAAGTTCTAAATAACACCAACAAATCAATGTCTACGTGAAGGGTATCACTATTTTTTGAAAAAACGTCATAGATTTTCTTAAAAAGCAGCATCAATAAAATATTTTCCCTAACAAAACATCTACTGAGCTTCCAGGAACATCCCTAATTAGTATGATTTTGAGATAAAAACAACAAATTCGCAGAAAATGTCGCAAATAAGATGGATATAATAACGTTGCTTTGGTAATTTCTGAATAATAATAGGACAAACATGGACGAAAAAAAAAGTAGCACAGATTCTCGCTAACAACAAAATGTAACACTTATGTCGGCCAGCTCGCTGTACGTATAGGCCGCTGTACGCACACTTTCACACATAACCCTCCCCTGCTCCTTTTTCATTTATTTGTTAATTTTACCGTTTGTATTTCCTACGCGTGCCCCAAATAAAATAATTTTCTTTCTTTCTTTCTTTCCTTTACTTAAAGTTAGGAGGTCTGTACCCGCAGCAAACTTAGTGTCGCATAATTTAAAAGTTATTTCTATTAGAGTTTAATAGGATATATCGTCGCTCGCATGAATAAAAGTCCTATTTCATTTTTTAACGGATTTGTGTTAGGACAACCACATTTCTATTCGTGAGTCTTTACATTTACAGTACGGTTACCGACCGACGCGACGAAGCAAAGATAGGTCTCTGAGTGTTATGTATGGTAACTAATCCACGAACTAACTAGGTACTACAAATGGGTCCCTCTATCTGGCAGAATTTTGATGCTCCGAAATTTATTTGGCATAACCCACTTGGCATAATCTTCTTTAAACGAATATATATATGGCATAAAAATCATTTAATATAATTATTGTTTGGCCGAATGTTTATATGTCCGAATTTACAAAGGCATACTTTTAAGATGGCAGAATTTTATTTGGCATAATTACTTTTGGCAAAGCTTAATTTCGCATAATTTCGTTTCACATAACGTTTATTTAGAGCGACGGTTATTTGGAATAATTTCACTTGGCATATTAAGAAGATGGCAGAATATCATTTGGAATAATTTTATGAGGCATAATTATTGCCATTTCTATAAAATGTAATCATATTCTTAACCTTAAATTAAAATTAAAATATTGTCTTAAAAAGTCAATATGTTGTACTACAAAAGTTAGTGAAGTGACAGAACCGAATCGCTGCAAAACCGACTGCACGTAGTCTTGTCTGCCCTACCCCTAGAGTGTAATTTAAGCCCGCGTAGGCGCGGAGGGGCGAGGCGGCCCGCGAGCTGAGGAGCAGGTGGTTTTAACGCTCGCCGCCGCGGCTGAGGCTGGCCGGCAAAGCCGGCCAGCAAGCCAAAGCTGCTGTGGTGAGCGTTACGACCATCTGCGACGAGAAGCTTGCATGGGACCGCCGGAGCCCCGCAGCGCCGCACGGTGGATCGAAAATCGGCTGTAGAAGACATAGGATCTCGATTTCTTAAATGTTATTTTTTTTGCTGGAAATGACTTCTGCTGATCATTACTATTCTATAAAATGTCATATGAAGTAATTGTGTGCACAAATGGAAGAGTTATAATTTTTATAAGAAAAAAATGTATGGAGCTAACATGAAAAATGAGGATATCTCTGGAATCGCTAAGATGGCCGTTATATCCTTGCACACTGTTATAGTACTATTTATTTGTGAATTTTTGACATACTTAATGTTGCGGCATCTCTTGCGATTTTTTTTTTTAAATCGTCAAAATTAAATAATAAAAAATGTTTATGATATGTACATTTTAATGCTTAAATATGGCTATACCAAGTGTAATTTACAATATTTTTTATGCTTAGACCAAAACATTCTAAGAAATCACAAAGTCGTATTACCTACTTTGTGATTTTCATTTGAAATGACATGGTTATTATGAATTACGTAATACGTAATCTTGTCTAATGCCTCAAGTCCACATTAGCTAATGATTAATAAAACTTAATACCTATATACCTAGTTAAAAGGATACGTACCAAAATAATTTGGGGTACTCGCTAATTTAGCAATTAGTGCAGGATTAACTTAATGAAGGTAATTAGATAAATGTGATACCATCATTAGTCAATAACAATAAATAGTCAAACATTGGATTCAGAACTTCAGTTCATTTAGAGCATTTCTAATACTAACATCTATCCTACCGTGTCTTTTTACTCAGTGATCGTGAATAATGGAAACCATTATTACAAATTTGGATTTGTTTGTTATTCTGAGCAATCAGGATGCTTCGTCTTTCGATCATGAACTATTGTTCAACACACTTGTTATTCGACTGGGCTCTAGCCTTTCAGATGAAGACAGTGTTACCGTGAAAGAATTTTGTCGAAGATTTACACGGGCAGTTCAAAAGAGATGGTTACGATCCCACAGGAAAAGTGAAGTTTTTAGACGTGATTACAGTAATTGGCTTGAGGCAAATATTGACTGGCCAAACTGCGTGCAAACCAATTTGCTCATTCAAGAATCAACAAGTGAAAATATTTCTACTGAACCTGTACCTGAACCTGTACCATCAACTTCAACAATGAAATCAACTTCAACGATGACAAAAAGATCTCGAAAGCCGTTTGAAGATCTAAGTAACAAGCAGAAGAAGAGACGATCTGATGAACATATAGGCGATGACCCTAATGAAGTAGCTTATTCAGCTGCAGCACTTTTGAAAGGAGATGGTCGTGAGGATATTGCATCTGTTATTGAACATATGCTCCAAAATCCAGAAGCAGCAGAAAAAATCAAGGAAATGTTGAACAAACCAGCTCCTTCAACAATATTTTCAACAGAAAAAGCACTGGGTTTGCTACTTTCATTAAAACTATCGAAATGGCAATATATCACATTAAGGGAAACGACTATTCGAGAAGGTTCAAAGGAGATATATCCGTCTTACTATAAAGTGCAAAAAGCTAAGCTACAGTGCTACCCTCCGAAGACATTTGTGACTGTAACGGATTCATCTGCTAAACTTGCACTACAAGCGTTACTAGATTTAACAGTGAACAGAATTTTTGAAACTATTCGTAGTCCTGATGCGATACAAGATAAACAATTGATATTAATATCAAAGTGGGGATTTGACGGTGCATCTAACCAAAGTAGATATAAGCAAAACGTAGAGAGTGGTCAAGATGATTCCAGCATATTTATGACCTCTTTGGTTCCATTAAAGTTGACAGCTGACCGTGATACCGTATGGGTGAATCCAAAACCCTGCTCAACTAGGTATTGCCGTCCAGTCCAGTTTAGTTTTGTGAAAGAAACCAAAGACGTTGTCATAAATGAAAAAACTGCAATGAATAACGAAATTGAACCTCTCGTTCCCTCAAAATGTCAAGGACATGAAATTAGTCACAAATTAATGATGACGATGATTGACGGCAAAATTTGTACATATCTGTCTGAAGCTAAGTCAAATGCGGCCTGCTACCTGTGTTTGGCTAAGCCTACAGAAATGAATAAGTTAGATGTCATTGCGTCAAAAACCATTTCTTCTGGTGTGTATGAGTTCGGATTATCATCACTTCATGCCCGCATTAATGTGATGGAATGTCTTCTACACATAGCGTATCGTCTCGACTTCAAAAAGTGGTCTGCAAGAGGAGAAGGTCATCAAGAGTTATTGCATTCACGAAAAAAACTCATTCAAGATCGATTCAAAGATGATCTCAACCTTTTGATTAACATCGTTAAGCAAGGATCAGGCAAAACTAACGACGGAAACACAGCAGGGCGGTTTTTTGAATTTCCTGATAAAACTGCAGCGATCACTGAATTAGATGAAGACCTAATACGCAGATTTGCTGAGATTCTGCAAGCTATCACATCTAGAGAGATTGTAGACGTGCCGAAATTTAAAGAATACGCTAGAACAACCGCTGAAAAATACGTGGAACTGTACGATTGGTACTACATGTCATCAACCGTCCACAAATTGTTGATTCACGGAGGGGACATAATTGCAGAAAATGCTATTGTACCAATTGGAAGTCTTTCGGAAGAAGCTTCAGAGGCCCGAAACAAAGACTTTAGGAGGTTCAGAGAACACCATTCTAGGAAAAAGAGTAGACAAGCATCAAACGAGGATATCCTCAATATGCTTATCGTCTCTTCTGATCCTCTAATTTCTTCCACAAGACCAAAATTAAATGCCCACAAGAGGCAGACATACTTTAAGGAAACAGTAGAACTACTGAAACTTCAGGATCAGGAAGCTCCGACAGAGTTCTTAGAAGTTATATCTATTGTAGAGCCTGATTCTGAAGTGGATTCTGATGGTGACGAAGTATAAAATAAGTTAACTTTTATTGTTTATGTTAAGTTAGGTTAAGTTATTTTTTTTATTTTTATTAATTTGCTTTTACTTTTAATCATACAATAGTTTACCATTTATTGTTATTGACTAATGATCACCGTTTATCTAATTACCCTCATTATGGTACATATCCTTTTAACAGGTATATAGGTATTAAGTTTTATTAATCATTAGCTAATGTGGACTTGAGGCGTTAGACAAGATTACATATTATGTAATTCATAATTACCATGTCATTTCAAATAAGTAGGTAATACGACTTTGTGATTTCTTAGAATGTTTTGGTCTAAGCATAAAAAATATTGTAAGTTACACTTGGTATAGCCATATTTAAGCATTAAAATGTACATATCATAAACATTTTTTATTATTTAATTTTGACGATTTTTAAAAAAAATATAGCAAGAGATGCCGCAACATTAAGTATGTCAAAAATTCACAAATAAATAGTACTATAACAGTGTGCAAGGATATAACGGCCATCCTAGCGATTCCAGAGATATCCTCATTTTTCATGTCAGCTCCATACATTTTTTTCTTATAAAAATTATAACTCTTCCATTTGTGCACACAATTACTTCATATGACATTTTATAGAACAGTAATGAGCGGCAGAAGTCATTTCCAGCAAAAAAAATAACATTTAAGACATCGAGATCCTATGTCTTCTACAGCCGATTTTCGATCCACCGTGCGCCGGAGCCGTGGCAGAAACCATGCCTGCTGCATGTTGCATGCTTGCTTGCATGCTTGCTTGCATGCTGCATGTTTGCTTGCATGCTGCATGCTTGCTTGCATGCTGCATGCATGGTGTGTGTTTTTTGCATGTTTGCATTCTACATGCTTGATGCATACATGCATGGTGTGTGCTTTTTTGCATATTTGCTTGCTACATCCTTGATGCACGCATGGTGTAAGCTTGTTTGCATGTTTGCATGCTTCTCACAGGTAAATAAGAACCACATAAATGTTCACAATCAACTGTTTAATTGAGTTCAGTAAGTAATACAAAATAATACATGCAGAAAGATAATTAAATAAGCATTTAATCAAAAAAACTTTTTACAAAAGATCTAGCAATAACCATTATCATCGTAAGTCCGTGGCGAAAAAAAAATAGTGTTCAATCAATGGTAAGAAATACAAAATTATTCTAACTATGAATTTTCCGTAATGTGATAGATGAGTCTTTCAATTATTATGGATATGAAAAGTATGCCAAAAGATGATTCTAACTGTAAACTTTCTGAGATATGATAGTTCTACCTTTTAATGATTATCGATATGAAATGTATGTATGCCAAAAGACGTTTCTGACAGTGAACTTTCTGCAATATGATGGTTCTACTTTTTAATTATTATGGATATGAAATTTATGCCAAAAGACGATTCTGACAGTGAACTTTCTGCAATATGATGGTTCTACTTTTAATTATTATGGATATGAAATTTATTCCTAAAGATGATTCTGACTTACAAAATTATGCGTTTTTAATGTATTAATATAAATGAGTGTATGCCAAACGATTTTCTGCGAAATGAAGTTTATGCTATGCGCTGTTATGCAAAATAATATTATGACATAAAAAGTTCTGCTATAAAGGGTAGACCCACTACAAATACATCATAACTAGAATTCTTAAAGCCTACTGAATTTAATCGAAGAATTAAGAAGTGATTTGTTTGGCTACTGATAATATTCAGTCGACAAATCATAGTAGGCACAAGATCTGACAGCGTGTTAGTTAATAGTTTAGCGGCTTATTTATAAACGTCGCTAGTTAAGAGACGTCATCAAAGATTTATGGTTAAACAGACACTAAGCATTACTTAACTTTTACCAACTTTTATAAATAAAGGGGTTATTGTGTTGTTCAATCTTTCGGAAATCGCATATTAACCTCGCAAATAATTTGAGCCACGGGTCACTTTAAAGGAGTAAAGAATTCTGTAAAATGTAGCATACTAATCTACAATTTTTTTATTAAACGTTGGTATAAACATGAAAACAAGACGCATCATTAGTAAGAAAAATCTGAGTACGTTCCCGTGACGCATGGCTTCATTGTGGCACATGACAATGCGGATAAGTATACTATAAGTACTATGCTATGTACATATAAATGTTATTCAACATTATTGGCATACATGAAATGATACAACAAATAATGTACCTAGGTACATACGTGTGATAACTGTTGTAGCGAGTTAATAGTATTTTGCAGACGTATGTAATTTTACTGTACCTACTTGTGTTTTCCCTGCCATTGAATGATCCAAGGGTTTTAAAGCCACACGTCAACCTACAGGAAAATCTTCCTTTTTGTAATCTACTTTAATGCATAAACTAGTTTTACTTATTACTTTTAGTTTGGGTAATATTTAACAAAACAATAAATTGGTCTTTGTATTCAAAAATAATCTGAATTCCAATCAAAATTACTGATTGTACAACAAAATACTCAACTCAAAATATAACTAAATAAGCAACAATTTATATTCGTGGCACACCGCTATCGACTAGGCGAGGCCTCCTATTTCTGAATGGCAATAATAATACGGCGTAGTGGACGGAGCCCCGCCTGGCGGGGCTCCTACATCTGGGTAGCTTAAAAAAAAAAAAACCTTACCTAACCTGTCCGAGTCGGATTGCCCCAAGCCCCGAGCTCGCTTCGCTCGCTCTTACATCCTAAATTCTCTTAGTACGGTAACATTACATTTTGTACCGATCCCATCGACATATCTTTACGACAAACGGCTGATTTGAGACAAATACATAATACTCACACGCTATGAGTGTGAATATTATGTATGTACGCTCTGGTTAATTTGCTGAGCCGTCAGCATTTAAATAATGGAAATAAATTGATAGGTTATTTATTGATCATTTATTGGTAATTTATTTGATGTGCAATAATAATAATATCCGTTTTAATTTTTGTATAATTATGCGTTATGTATGTATTTATTGTCTATGTATATGGTACACAACAGACTACCTGTAGTATTGTCTCTTATTCTCTCTTTAAATCTATCCAAAGGTTGTCTTTAAAATATCACTTTTATTAGCGATAAGGCCGCCCATTGTGTCACTCTATTTTTTCTTTGTTTTCTACATTTATATATGTAACTTGTATAGTGTACATACAAAAGAGTATTCTATTATATTATATTCTTATGAATTACATACATACATAAACTCACGCCTTCTTCCCATGGGGGTAGGCAGAAACTACAGAAGCCACATACTACGACCCTTACATACTCCTTTTGCCTCGTTTACGTTCATACATCTGGTCATACACGCACTCCGGTTGCGAATACTACGCACCTGAACTTTCTGAAGAAAATCACCAATGAGTTCACTATATGTCCTCCTAGGGCGACCCCTGCCGGCGTGGAAGCGGAGCGCGTGAGGGTGAGGCAATCATTGCACCCCCACGCCCCTAGTCGCCACAGGAGGTGACACCCTGGGCGTCGGGAATCGATAGCAGATTCCCGGACATCGTAGGCACGGGCTTGCAGACGGCGAGCAGTGGGTAGCTCGCCGTTCGGTAAGAACCAAGCACGGGTCGACGGCGTTGTGTTCCACGCGCGCCTCAAAGAGATGTCAGCATAGTTGAAAGGGTCCGATTGGGCTGATGCCTGCTGGGGTCGCGGATTGTTCGAAAGAGTTACCGTGGCCCTGGCGCACAGGCAACTGAAGGACCACGGTTGGGTTTTAGTCAGTAAAAGTCTGACACACCCTGCCGCTCCGCCCAGAGCGGGAGAAGTCATTTGATGATTTCCCACCCAAAAAATACCCCTGCTAGCGTTTCCACTCACATCTGCCTTGTAAATAGCTTTTGATAGTTGCCTTTTATTCATCCTCTCAACACGACCATACCATCTAAGTATAATCTCATTTAAAAAAAAAAACTCGTAATATCTCTCTTATTAATTAAGCTAAAAAAACGGTCTTATACGTAATCTGTTTTCATTACAAGTAGGAACTTATAATGAAAATAGATGTAAGTATAAAACATTTTTTTGAATCCCTAGTTCTTCGACCCTTTACTAGGAGGCTCGAAAACCTTTTCTTAAAAGAGAAACAAACCACTTTTTAACTTTAAATGTTAATTAGTTCTGGATATCTACTAATAAAAATAGTTATTTCCTCTAGTTAAAAAAAAAATATACCAGCCTGTTACTGTCCCACTGCATGCACCTTCTCATACAGAGAAAGCACGAGCATTAATCACCATGCTTGCTCAAGGCGGATTAGCGATTTCAGACTTGCTAGCTTCTGCCCGCGACTCAAGTCCGCGTGAAATTTATTGTTGCCCCGACCCACTATGGGACCAAACAGTATTTTCCATCTCAAAACTGGTTTTGTCGAAAGTCGTAAATCCATAGACTGTTTTATGGTTTTATACTCTCAAAGGATGAAACTTACGAATAAATTACAAAATATAAAAAGTTTTACGTTTATAAAATGAACCTCAAACATTGGGCATAAATATTTTCATGCCAATTAAATTACCGTTAAGGAAGTTCAAGACATAATTATTCGGAAGTTTTCCAAGGAAACATATAAGTGTTATCCATCATTAGATAGCTTAGAATATACACTTTGCAACTACGTTCAGTTTTTGTAAAAAAAAATGTATATAATTTTTTTTTTTTTTGTGAAGTGTAGAAAATTTAGTTTTTGTTAATTTCAATTGGAGTTTTCCTTGTTGCCGAAAGCAGCCGGTGTCAAGTTAATCACTCTATTAGAGACCTTATCTATTCAGTAATATGAGGATAAAAAAAAACTTGCGCGTTTTTAGCGCCAGAGGTGATTTTGAAGCAATAATGTCAATCGGGGCAAAAAAATCCTCGATAATTACGGTTCTTCTTTTTTATTATGAAATATTATATTTAGTTATTATCTTTTGATGTCTATCTTGTTTTTTTTTGCTATTTTTATGATAGAAGCATACATTTACAAATTAATAGACTGCTACTATATTTGAAAGAATCTTCCCATAGCACTTTTGTTTAGGGTGGTCACCTTAACCACAAGTATGATAAACTATATTGCTGCGGAAGTTCTATTTATCTGTTGTGGTAATTAATTACAATCAGTACTGATTACACTATTTCGATGAGAACTGTCATAATCAATTGCTCATGGTTTATGCACGAGGCACTAAAATATTAGTCCTTTATATACCCGTGTTTCAGCATACGATTCATCAAAGTGTTCAGATAATTCTTTTCAATAACAATTAACGCACAAAAAACATATATTATCTAACAATGAGTGAATTCGTTTGTGTTCGACGCGATCTTTGTGATCAAGTAATAAAAGGGAAAAGTACTTCAGACCTAAAAAAATATTTGTTGGACAACTTTCAATAATCGGAAACTGACGTTAATACTGTAATAGAGAGTATTCAAAAAAATCTAACATCAAGTTGCAACCAGAAATGGACCAAAGCTCAAAGAAAGCCAGACAGGTTCGAGAGCCTATACTCAAATTGGTTAAATGGCGAGTTTAAAGTATCATTGAATTCTTGCAGTACCTCAACCACTGAAAATTCTGGTTTGAATACTGCTGGTGATCGTGGAAGACCAACAAAACCATATAACGAGTGCTCGGAAAACACAAAGAAACGAAAAAATATGGAGCTGGTCCAGGAGTATGGAATGGGACATGTCCGTAACGCTTATGTGCAAGGTTTATGATCCATAGGGGAAAATGACGAAGCGTCGATTGTGACTATTATCAGAAATAAGGAAAAAGAAGAGAAAAATGTTATTCTACAAAACATACTCAATCCCGATAATGCACTTTCCTTTACAAAAGAGGAGGCATTGAGTATATGTATTGAAACAGATCTAACCAAAGCACAATATGCGTACCTAAGAAAAAGGCTCGTTGATAAGAATTTAAGTTCTGCATTGCCTTCGTATCAAACACTAAGTGAAGCAAAAAAGGCTTGCTATCCGCCTGCATCCAGCATTACGGTGACAAATATAAGCGCAAAAATCAACCTGCAAGATCTCTTAGACCATACAGTCTGCCGTATTATTAAGATAAAGTCAGGATCGACTTACAGTCGTCTCAAGCTGTTCACTAAATGGGGCTGAGATGGATCCTCCGGGCAAAGTGAGTATAAACAAACTCTACTGGAAGAAAACGAACAAATATCGGACGCTAATTTGTTTATAGTGTCCCTTGTACCACTGCGACTTGTAGACGAAAAAACTTCTACGGTTATATGGAAAAACCGTACATGCTCATCTGTTAGATATTGCAGACCAATTTCATTAAAATTTGCAAAAGGAACTCCCGAAAAAACTACAACGATTGTCAGTGAAATTGAAGCCAAAATTAATCAATTGATTCCAACTCTTGTGCCTATAGAAGACAAATCCATCGAAGTTAAACATCAACTGTTTATGACTGCGATTGATGGGAAAGTTGCTCAAGTGTTGACGAACACATCATCCAGTGCTACCTGCACTGATTGTGGAGCAACTCCCAGACAAATGAATGAACTTTTAAAAGTTACAACGAGAGTTGAAAATAAAAATGCGTTTAAATACGGATTGTCGACACTACACGCATGGACAAGATTTATGGAAATGATCCTCCATATTTCTTACAATTTAGGTTTTGAGAAGTGGTCTGCAACAATTCCAGAAAACAAGCAACTTAAAGAAGACAAGAAAAAATATGTCCAAAAACGTTTCCGAGAAGTGCTTGGTTTGCACATTGATAAACCACGTCAAGGTTCCGGTAATAGCAATGACGGTAATACGGCAAGGAGATTTTTCCAAAATTACCAATATTCTGCAGAGATAACCGGAATTGATGAAGAATTAATCAAGAGACTATATGTAATTCTTCAAACTATGTCATCAGGATTCCCTATAAACGCAGAAAAATTCGGCCAGTATACATTAATAACCGCGCAATTATATGTAAGCAAATATAACTGGTACTACATGCCATCTTTGGTCCATAAAGTACTTATACATGGTGCTAAAATAATAGAGCATTATGCAGTTTTGCCTATAGGACAATTATTTGAAGATGCCCAGGAAGCTCGAAATAAAGATTACAAGAAATATAGGTTACATCACGCTAGGAAGTGTTCCAGATCAGCAACAAACGAAGACGTTCTGCATATTTTGTTATATACATCTGATCCTTATATATCTAGCTTAATTAAACCAAGTTTTCTAATATCCAAAGAATAGTTTGACGAAGCTAAAGAATTGTTGGAGATAGAAAGTGATGAATAGGATAAGCGCCAAATATTTTTTTTTTGTCATGTAGTTGTTTGTTTAATAATAATAATTTAGTTTTAAACTTATTTTAAGCATAAGTGTAACTTTTATTGCTATTTTAATATAACTGTATAATTTTTGCTATGAAATTTCGTATAACTTTATCTTTGTCATTTTTTTCGGAAAAAATATATTTTTTTAATTCATGATGTTTAATTTCTTTTATTGCCTAGATATTCACAAATACGCGAAAAAAAATTCAAGGAGATAAATCACAAAACAACAGAGTTATTGAGTTTTGAGATGGAAAATACCGGTTGGTCCCATAGTGCGACC
Source organism: Dryobotodes eremita (assembly GCA_917490735.1). NCBI lineage: Eukaryota > Metazoa > Arthropoda > Insecta > Lepidoptera > Noctuidae > Dryobotodes > Dryobotodes eremita. The sequence goes on from OU823254.1 coordinate 19,412,614, forward strand.
CACCGCGTCGCATCGCATCGCATGCTCGTGCTATTACTTCGTTTTCGCTTAGCGTTATTTCTGACTATTTTCTTTTTGCTCTGCTTCTAAGGGCCCCAGCGTGATGTTTTATAACCTATAACCTTCCTGAAGCATTAGGCTACCAAATTTAAAAAGATTTTTTCAATTCCAAGCGGTAGTTCCAGAGATTACCCCGTAAATACAAACTTACAAACAAACAAATTTTACCTCTTTATAACATTATATTATAGTATAGAAGTACAGGCAAGGGTCTACGTAGGGTAACGTCTGGACCCATTTCTCTTTAATCTATTTATAATATTAGTACAAATAAGTTCAGGTTTCCTCACGATGTATTCCTTCACCGATGTCAGTGATGTCTTAAACTGCGTCTACGCTAAGCGAGCCGAGTATGAACGGAGCACGAATTCGCGTAGCGTAGACGGGTTTAGGCGTCTCGAACGAGCACGCCTCGCCATGTGAATTAGTGCTCGGCTCGCCTAGCGTAGACACAGCGTAAGATTAACTTCCAAAGTACATAATTATTATGAATAGAAAAAGTGGCATTCATATTCCTTTTAAGAGAAAAAAAAAAAATATTTTTAATTGTCGAATGAGTAGCTTCAAAAGCATCACCCGCTCCTCTTTATTAAATAAAACCATGTGTGTACCCTTTCTGAAGATCATGAAACTTTCTAAGGTCATCGTTTATTTTAGATTAAGTTATCTGAATTTTAACTTTATTAATACGCATTATAAAACTATGTTATGTTGTACGTATTGTTACTAAAACTCCTAGCGATGACACTTTTTTATTTGTATTTCTATCTCTGGACAGCGTTGTGGGATATATCAACACAAACATTTTTTTTGTTAAATTATTTGAAAGTTGTTGTAGCGTAACTGTTTACTGATCCTTTCAATAAAAAATAAAATAAATTACAAAATTAACTTACACGTCGATCGGGGATGATTTGAGCAGATACTCGCTGATGATATGTCGTTCATCTTGGAGACTGATGATGAGTTCTCCCATCGACAATATTGTGTTAACCTGCGAAAACAAAAACAATAATAAGGTAAATGTAGCTTTGACTACTCCGAACATATATTTAAATAATATGGGTACTATTCAATCAAAATAATACATAGGTATTCCCAAATATAAAGCAAATTGAGAACGCAAGTTTCATAATAAAAGTAGGTAGCTCATTATTATTTATTACTTATTACTTAGTACCTAAGTATGGTTAACAGGTTAATCCAAGTTCGGATTTAAATACAGTATTATGAGAATCCATTAGGTGCACTAGGTACTTGCGTAATATATTGTAATTTTTTAGGGAAATTTTATGTGTTGCATAAACAGGAAAATTAGGAAAAATAACGGCTAATATTTTTGTTGTAAACAGCTTATATATTTTGAACCACAGGATAATTTAAGAGTTAGTGAGTTACACGTACCTATTTCCATCGATTTATATCTGTGCCTGCCTATTTCACACTTTTATTACACGGGATTCCTGATTTTTTTCACAAATGTTTATTAACCACTAACATTTTTTCCATGACACACGCGTTCATTTAGCGTAATATAAAATCAAGTGTCTTTTGTTTTCTATTTTTTCAATTTCGATTATCATTTTATAAATCGAACGTCAGGCTGGCCGAAATCTGTATTTCTTTTTTTAAGTTGATTTTGAACTAGTCATTGAAGTTCAGCCTTTCAAAAATGTTTTAGGGATTTACATTATTTTTAATTTGGATTATTCTTTGTCCACAGTTTTGATTTAAAAAATTGCTAGTGAAAACAAAAACTCACCAAAAATATTTCATATAAAATAGTTTGCCAAGACTTACATAACGCTTTCTCTATTAAAAAGTTATTAGATCGAATGTGCCAAGCCAAAATGTACGGCTTGGCTGTTTCGCGGCCGTCGCACAGACACTCCTATTATTATTTTTACGTCTCTTGACATTTCTCGGGACTCCGGGGTCACGGACCTTTGGAAGGCCTGTACGAGGGGCCAAAGCCAACTCCGCCAAAGCCAACTAACTTAGTCCGTTTTTATTACCTACAGGCACTTGTGGTGTGATATTACGTAAATTAGGTACTTATAGTAAAGGTGTGTGTGTGTTTATATTATCATATTAGATCAGTGTTAGAATTAATATCTCAAAAGTTTTTCATTCAGGAAGATCATCCTCGAGTTGGTTTTCAACTCCGATTAAGTTATTTCTGTCGTAGGTCTCCAGTCTTCACCCAAAAATTAACTAAGTTACCAAACACAAGATAACCTATAAATTATAAAACTTTCATAATTTATTGTCTTTGCCACTAAAGCTGCTTTTTCACCAATGATAGACGCGTCCCTTTTCCTTAGCTCGTATTTTAATAGTGTTACTCCTTCAAGTGTCATTTGTGATCGACACAAAAGTAAATATAAACAATACAACGGCGGTTTGTAGACGTTGAACAGTGCTGCCACCTATAACGAGCTTTCAGTTTTTAACCTCATTGGGAAGTACTTTTTCATATATATAATAAAATAATAACACTTAGTGTGTTTTATAAATCTGCTAACTACGAGAGTACATCTAATCCTAAGAATTTGAGCTTTCTAGCATTATCCAGGCGGAAGATATGAGCGTTAGAAAATACGACGAAACGCTTCGAGAAAAGGTAGGTAGTGCCCCGGTTTTCTGTTTTTGGCTCGTCTTGGTGGGGGTACTACCATGCCCCCAGATAAGTCAAACCATACAAGTCTCAACCTCTGTGGTTTTCCTCAAAATACTATTTCAGGCAAATCTACATGGTCTTCACATGATCTGACAAAGATTATGTCTGGACTTTAAAAGACTGTGACCTCTGAGTTTGTTTCGGCTTTTCTTCACAGAGTAGTCAGATAGAAAACGCCGACCTCATCTAGTTTTTAAAATATGATTGACGGGAAAAACAAATTGTACAAACCTACTTACAGAAATAAAATCATTTATCATTTAATGAGACACAATTAAGTGGTCACCACCCGCCTGGACATCTCCAATACCAGACGCATCGCAGATGTGTTGCCATGCCAGAAACAAAACTACAATGTCAAATACGCCTGCTTACCTCAGTGTCCAGATATAATGAGGAATCTAATGTCTGCGACAGCTGTGCCATGTTGGAGCAGTTCTGGATGAGCAGCGCGACGTGGGGCACGAAGCAGACGATCAGCATCTGCAGTAAGAATATCCTCCGGCCCCGTCTGGAAAAGATACACCGTTAATTGAATTCAAAAGGCCGAGATAAACCTTGCTTAGTAAGTGCTGGCTGGATTATTTTTGTTACTGCTGCACAACTCTCGATCTGACACTTGTAGTTTGACACCACAAGTGACAGATCGAGACGCAAACTTCCATAGAACTGGCACACTAATATAAATGAATAATACATATTTAGATTTAATTAATTTAATTAATAATTAACAAAATGTTAACTTTAATTTTAAATAGAATAAGTTTTTTTTGCATGTATAAATAAGACCTCTTCCTTTAAATTTTTATTTTGCTGTGCCCGAAAGGGTCCACGATTGGTACAACTAATATTTACTTACCACCTAAGCACATTGTGGAATGCAATAAATGATTGAGTATTGAGTAACTTATTTCTATAATTATTTATAGTTATTTACGAGTAATTTATCCCTTATGTTGCACCTGCCATGTTTTATCTCTGCATGACCCTACGGTTGACGCATTAAGTCCGCCTTTGTACAGTATTTATTTACCTTTGCATAAAGTTTTAATAAATAAATAAACATAATGTTAACCGACTTAAAAAAGGTTCTCAAATTGCCTTTTTTTTATATGTCTCGCGATATCTCCGGCAATTGTGGATCCATTACATTTTTTTTTTATGGATCGGGTAATGCCTCAGGGGTGGTTCCATATACATTTTATTAACTTTGCTTGGGTTGTTTTTCAGTTAGCTTCCATAATGGTTTTTTTTTTCCTTTTAGGGTATATTGATGATGTTATAATAACTTCCTGTCACTGTTATTTACATAGCAAGTAGCTGTATACGAATGTGTGTGGGGTAGGTACCAGAACTAAAAAGTAGAAAATAAAAACATTTTTTACAAAAAAGCATCCGAGTTCCAAAAAACACACTATGAATTGAAAAATAACTATAATTTCGGAAGTCGGTGTCTTTAGTTTTTTATTTTCGTTTTTTGCCACCGACTTCCGAAATTAAAGTTATTTTTTACGTTGTAGAGTTTTTGTTTGTAAAAAAGTTTTTTGCCGCCAAAGCACGTGCCCAATCACATTAGTTAATCTCGGCCCCATTACTTTAGTTTCATTATACGCATTTGTCAATATCTGGCTGAATATAGGCCTTTTTAATCTAGAACGTTCCTAAGGAATTGTTTGAAGGACGTTTCGGGGTGGACTGAGGATTTTCGGACTTTAACAAAGGTCTCATCATGAGAAAAACTGCGAAGACGCCCAATTTTGAAGTTTCGAAGTTGCGTTGTGGCTGCGACGTGGCCGGACACTAGTGTGCGGTTTCACTGGTGGTTGCGTTGTGGCTGCAAAGTAGCCTTGATGTGGTCGGGTTCGCCTACATGGTTTTTTTTCGACGGCCAAATGTGGTCCGTGTAAATAAACTATTAATTTTCATACAAATTAACGCCCGTCCACGTGATCGTGCTCTAACAGAGACAGCTCTGTAAGGTCCCGATCACAGGAACCACAACCACACATAACAACAGCACGTGGAATATCATCTGTATGATACTCCAAACGTCTAAAGCACGCGAACAAAATCGCGAAGAAGAGTTGAAAATGTGAGAAACAAAAAGATACATGGATGAATTGTGTGAAAGATGATTTGGCTAAAAAAGGGGTAAGAAACCAAATAAAGACTAATAGAGAAATATGGAAGAAAATACATGTTGAACCGACCCCAAATAAATAAGGATAACGGTAGGAGAATAATGATGATGAAAAGCTGTAAATGTGTCTATCGTAACGAAATACTATAAGACTCGTAAGTATGGTCCCAATTAATCATGAATTAACAAATAGTACCTACTTTTATTTATTTATTACTAGCACCCGGCAGCCTAATTGCGTTATCCTAACTATCCTAACTAATATTATAAATGCGAAAGTAAGTTTTTTTTGTTTGTTACCTTTTCACGCCTAAACCACTGAACCGATCATCCTGCAATTTTGCATATACGTTGTCAGGGGTACAGAAATGGACATTGGGTACCATTCATCCCGCAAAAAAGTACTGTTCCCGAGGAAATCAACAATAACGTCCATATGATAATAGAAGGCGCCACGTGTCTTTCGAATCATGATTGAATTATAACCCGAATTGATAGTCAAAGTCTAAATTAACGCGAGCGAAGCCGCGGGCAAAAGCTAGTATACTATATAATATCACAATCTGAATAATTTTGAAGCAAACTCAACTCAAACTCAAAGCATTTATTTCAAATAAACCAATTACAGGCACTTTTGAATTGTCAAGGGGTCGGTCAGTCAGAAAGATGAAGCTAGTTGCCCATTCCAAAGCGTAGTAGGTACCTATGGAGAAGAACGGGCAAGAAACTCCATGGACACTCTTTTAAATCAAAATATGGTTACAAATTATTGGTTACATCATTCATGTTGAAATTATGCATGTGAGAACGATGCAGAACGTTAAAAGCGTCCGTAATAAAGAGACGACAACAATTCCATTATTAAATTAAAATAAGCCGTGGCAGCCAAGAGATGACTAGTCCCCACTGACGGCGCCCGTTCACGAACATGACGTATGGATCAGCACCATTTAGCTCAACCATTTTGAAGGGAACTTAATGATCCAACACACACGCCACCACCAGCGAGACATTTGAGTGAGCATGACATACTCTCCGCCGCCAGGGCACATTCAAGTCAATGAAAGAAAAACCTAGAAAATGGTAGCTTTATAGTAGGTACATAGTACTCACACATGTGCTATGCAATTATACAGCCTATTGCTAATCAATAATTAATAATTACTAATTTGCTATTGTTTGAAAGATTTGTCTGCTCAACAACGTAAATAACGCAATTAATGTTGTTGAACTGTCAAAATGAAACCCATTCCTACTGTTAGTGTGTTACGCAATTACCCTGCTGGTCTGCTGCGCACGGTTTTTACGATTTGGCAAAACATTGAGATTTCTTTAATAATATGTGTGATACACAAACCTTTCGGAGTAAAAAATGATTAAAAACCACATCAAAATCCGTGTCGTAGTTCAGAAAACAATGCACTCACAGAGACAAATCCGGTAAAAACTACTTTAATTTATAATATTTTAGGTGATTGTAGGACATTGTAGGAATGTAGAAGCTCTTGACGTAGAAGCTGATAACATTTGGCAGGTAGATAAATAATAGCATGAAGTAAACAATAACAGTAATAAAATTAACCCGTGGTATTCCATAGGTATTCCCTAACCAGTCATACACGCATATTTTCCCGTTGATTGTTTTAAGCGCTCCGCTAGCGTGATTGGTCATTACGGTTAACCACCGATAGCATTTTTTTGAATAAGTAACATAATATAACATCAGTCCTGTATTCCCCGAAGGGTTAGGCAGAGTACATCCACAAATTCGCCAGCTATGATAAGCTATCTACACACCTAAGCCGCCGGCCCGACGCGGACGGTCTAACCCCCTGCGACCTTATATTGAAACGACCGTGCCGTCGCGGCGCGGTGGCTTGCGCCCGCGCCTATTACCCAGCGGCACGCCTCTCCGCTCATTCAGTTGCCCGCCGGCTTTCAAGGAATAGTGACTGCCGCTAGCAAAGTTGTCCGACTCGCCACTTCTGAAACCGCCAAGGTCCACCCGCCGTCACTAACCCGCCGGGTTCGTGCCGGCGGACCGGTGGCCCCGGTGTGTAGACAGCTTTAAGGTGCCAGCCTACTGCCATCAACCGGGCATAAATCCAGACTCCGGGCTGCTACTGAGAAATTCAAGATGGAAAAACTCAATAACAATTTGTCCGACCCGGGAATCAAACACTGGACCTCATGCTCAGTAGTAGTGCTTGCGACCACTAGACCACGAGGCAATACAGTGCAGAATCGGTAACTAATATAAAATAATAATGTCAATTATATGTTTTTCTAGGGAGTGCAGTGAATGTACATGTATCTCCCGGGCCCCCGACTTAGGCTGCGTTTCCACCAGAGTAGAGCGAGGATACGTAGCGAAGGATGTGTATGAAACTATCCAATAAAATCGCTTCATTTTCATAACTTGAGCTAACCTAACGCTGTTATTGGTTAGTTGTGCGCACATTCCTCGGTACGCATTCTCGCTCATCTCTGGTGGAAACGCACGCTTAGGCTGCTTTTCCACCAGAGATGTGCTATGCTACATTGCTACGGATGCGTTTGATATTCACCAATCATATTCATTGGTCCACATAGCATAGCACTGGTGGAAACGGGTTCAACTAAGCTATATTTTTTATATGGAAAGATGCGTGCTATAGATGCGTGCTATGGATGGGAGCTATGGACACAGGAATAAAAAACCGAGCAGAAGCCAAACTTCATACTAACGCCGCGCGCGGGTACACTACTACACGCACACCTATGTGTGCGTGACCTGTCACCGATAAGGCGCGCGGGTAGAAACCGGTTTGAGCCAGCTCAGCAAGCGAACTAAGTTAAGGTGTGCCACCGGCTGCAATACGACGCGGACATTTATTTTTAGTATTTTAAATTGTTTTAAAAAAATGCCCAATTGTTGTACTGTTTGTGCAAATAATGGTAATAAAAGCAAGGAAATTTCTAACCGAATTTAAAAAAGGAAGAGGTTCTCAATTCGACTGTATGTTTTTTTTTTTTATGTGTGTTGTTAGCTCAGAACTTTTTTCTGGGTGAACCGATTTGGATGATTCATCTTTTTCGACTGATTCGACATCTTCTCAGTCCGCTACACAGCTTAGCATTAGTGGAAATGGCCACATAGCTTCGTAGCTTAGCGTTCACATCCTCGCAGCTTATCTACATAGCACACCTCTAGTGAAAAAGCAGCCTTATGGTAGTAGAAAGAACAGTGGGGTTTTAGTCAGTAGGAATCCAATATAACCCTCTGTTCTCCCCAGACGGAGGGTATCCATGAGGATTTGCCCAAGGAAAAAAAAAAGAAAAAAGGGTTGGTCAATATGACTACGAGCATTTACTTAGACTGCGGGTACAAAAACAACGAGTATGGCAAAAAGGAAGACGCTTTCAGTAAAAAAAAAAAACTTTATACAAAAAAACAACCGACTTCCAAAAAAACATTAAGAAACGTGAAAAATAACTTTAATTTCGGAAGTCGGTGTCTTTAGTTGTGTATTTTCGTTTTTGGCCCCCGACTTCCGAAATTAAAGTTATTTTTCACGTTTTTTAGTGTTTTTTTGGAAGTTGGTTGTTTTTTTGTAAAAAAGTTTTTATTTTTCACTTTTTAGTTGTGGTACCTACCCCCCACACACATTCATATACTACTTCTTGATATGTAAATAACCGTGAACGGAAATTATTAAAACATCATCAATATAAACTAAGTGCAAAAATACGCAGTATTAAGGATAACTCAAAAACTGCTAGTCAGAACTTGATCAAATTTAAATGAGACCACATGTGAAGCACCAGCTTTCAAATAAAAAAAGAATAATCCAAATCGGTTCAGCCAGAAAAAAGTTCTGGCTAAAACACATAAAAAAAAACAATTGAACACCTCCTCCTTTTTATGAACTCTGTTAAAAAAACGTTAATGCATAACCTTCTCTTTATCGGAAAGTCGGTAAAAACTGACACTACCCTTTATTATTCAAGAAAACTGTTCGGAATACTAATCTTATTATAAGAGAACCAGTTTCTTCGCTCTTTTTACTCCCCACTTTAAACAGACGAAGTTAAACTTCTATTTAAAATAAGATAGTTTTAGTTCCTTTCAACAAAAGTTCGCAAATCAATTTTCCTTTTTCTGCTTTATTTGATACTTTTCTGAGTTATATTGTACGTCATTTTAGTTTGCAATTAATAGCGATTGGTAGGTACTCAGAAAGGCGGGTCTGTCAGACTCTTTTAGTCAGTAAGAGTAAAAAAAAAGGTACTCAGAAAGGAAAGCATTACATATTTTACCTGCAGTTTATAACGTTAAATTTCGGACCCACGGAACAATGAAGGTGTCAGAATTGTGCAAAGATTTAGGTAATAGTTAATTACTTAAAATAGTTTGGGCGTTTAAAGAACACATGAAAGGAAATCTCCCAATAACATTGAAAAGAAATCTCATAGACATGTGCATCCTATCCTAACATACAGTGCACAAAGTTGGTCAGTTACTGAATAACAAAATTCTAATCTCAAGATTTACCAACGGCAATGGAGTGCAGCATAATAGGTGTCAAGCACACAGATCATGTTAGAAACACCACCCTGCACTCCATAATACAAGTAGCGGATGTGGAACACCCAGGCTGAAGTGAGAGTGGGCTGGCCACGCTGCACGGATGCACCCGGAAAGATGGGCAAACATCGTCACTCACTGGACGCCTGAGGGAGGACATCGCCGTCGAGGTAGACCGTAGCGAGGGTGGTGTGACGATCTTATCATGTTTGCTGAGCCAACATGGCTAAAGATCGCACTAAATAGAGAGGTTTGGAAAGAAAAAGGGAAAGCTATAGCCCAGCAGTGGGACACAACATAAGCATAAAACATTAATAAGTAATTAATGTGAATATCAAGATTTATTTTTAAAATAACCGCTTTCTGGTTTTATTTAAACTTCCACTTTTAGGGTTGAATATCTACAAAGCCTACCGAATACAAACATACCGAATATAAAGTAGCGTAAAGTACCAGGCTTGCAATTTAACTCCTTTATTTATAAAAGTTTCTCAAAGTAAAGAGGCGTTTAAACGTCTAAAATGTATGTTGAAACAGTCCCTAATCATTACTTAACTTTAAGCAAAGCAAAAGTTAAAAGACGTTTAAGGCCCTGCGACCCCTGGCGGCACGGCACGGCAGCGGATCCTTCGGCATCACTACTCGCAAGTGCATACTAACGGACGGTGCCGCGGCATGCCGCGACGTCCTTAGGCATTATCATTAAAAATTTAATTTTATTATACTTTTAAGTTATATTCCTTTTCATCGCATGAAGATCCCTTGCCGTACCGTGCCGTCAGTGGACACGGGCCCTAAACGTCAAAAATGTTTGGTTAAGCAGTTGTTAATCACTACTTCGCTTGAGTATGAAATAAATACCTAAAGAGATTTCTTCAGAAGTTCTTTTATTTCGCTAATCCAAGCATCGCACATAAACATCGTCTACAGTGCAAGAGCCTCAGCTTCGTAAACGGATTAGTAATGGGATAATTATGACATTTACAGCATGTCATCACAATCCCAAATTAGTTAAAATCATTTTACCGCTCATGTACACCTCCGCTTTACAATGTCAAGATTCAGCATTGCCATACAACGTGGCAATGCTGCCAGCCTTTTGGGCACTTTTCCTGTTGACAGCTATGCGGGCGGATTTTTGATGCCTTATAATTCTTTCCTCATAAATGAAGGAAAATGTCAAGATATCATTTACTACGTAGATATACCTATATGTTTGAACAATGTACTACAAGGTCCTGAAATTGAGCTCGTTATAACTTAAACTCAAGTAATATTAATATGATCACTACATTTGGGTTCAACAAGAACAGCCTAATTGATAGCGGTTCCTTTGTCCTTTAATAGTGCCCGGTTCGAGGGAGGATAATTTTCCTCGTCTCATAATAGGGCAACATTGCCTGCCTTTCTATTTAGTATAATTTTGTTCATAACTTCCTATTTGTTAGAAAATTGTGAGAATGAAGATTTCACAAGGCGATTGTCCTTGTGAAATCTTCATAGCAAGTGTTTGCCTGTGACATATTTCAGGCGTCAATAGTTGTTTCACATAATAATATGATGTGTCATGTGTGTCTGTTTAATTAGTGTGACTGTATGTCACCTATTCCTATTCAATAACGAAATATTATATCATTGATAATAAACTATACATTACATTTTTTTTTTAAATTGTTACACCATATCGGGACTCTTGAGACACTTTAAATCTCAATTTTATGATCTGTCAGCTTGACACGTTACCCCAATTAATAATAATCCTATTTCCTAATATCTGTCAAAATATCCTTTGTCCTTGAAATTGTAAAACAATATTGAACCTCTTAGAGACCCATTCCAATTATATTTTATGGCTGGCACTTATGCCAGGCAATATGTTACGTCAGTTAAGATGCATGCATTACAAAAAACTTAGGGGCTGGTAGCTGAGCGTGGAGATTTTAGGAGATGGGAAGAGAATCATAACGAAAATGTGGAGAGAGTTGACTGAGGACCGCGAGAGGCGATACACACGAAAAAGCAGGGTAGTTTAGTTAGGAGACCTAGTGAATGCCAAGAAGTGATGGCCATTACGACAGTAAGGGACCGAGCATTATTCATTAAATTGATAGTGGGTGAAAGACCACGTTTGGTAGCATAGCAGATGGCGAAGTTTATGCTAGACAATTTAGTTTTGGTGAGCTGTGAGGAGCTGTACCATAGGTAAAAATGGTAATATGTGCAGTATTTCGTTAGTGAGTTGTAATCTAATTCCCTCCAAGGAGATATTTGGTAAGTATCATCTTTAATATTTAATAAGTAATAGTGTGCATCGTTGTTACGGACTTTTCCACTATATTGTTCTTGCAGGTTGATTTGTATTGTGTAATAGTTAGGTGATTTTACTGACGAGCTAAATTACTCTTATTTAGTATCGTAGTTAATAATTAACGGTATTTTCTCTTGTATTACGTGACCGCCTCCTAATCTGTACCTAGATAGATATTTATCATTTGCGTTTGGTCATAGGGAATCGGAGAAGGCCTTCCGCTATACTTGACACTGAATACCGCCGCTCCTGACTCTTGACGGCAGTTGACCCTTAACTGACGCACCATATGGATGGCAGAATGATAAATGATTTTATTTCTGTAAGTAGGTTTGAACAAACACTTTTACACGTTAATCATATTTTAAAAACTAGACGAGGTCGGCGTTTCGTATCTGACTACTCTGAGAAGAAAGGCCGAAACAAACTCAGAGGTCACAGTCCCTTTTAAAGTCCAGACATAATCTTGGTCAGATCATGTGAAGACCATGTAGATTAGAGTCTGAAATGGTCTTTTGAGGAAAAACTACACAGAATGAGTGGACCTGTCCAGTCAGTGCACGCATTTGTCAGTAATCGTGCAGCTCAACTCAAAACTTAAGGAGCTCAACGATTCGACGAACAATACCAAAGAAAAGACATTTGGGTAGCCACAAAAATTACTCAAACTGCCAGACCATGATTAAAATAACCTGAGGAGAGAGAAAAAAAGCAACAATGACCCACATAGTCTTCACATTCACAATATTAAAATGATAATCATATATTCAATGTAGCCTGAATGCTTCTCACATTCACAGACAGTTGTCTCTTTAAAAGTCATCAAAAATACCATAAGTTATTGTATAAGGACATTATTAATTCTAAAACACTCATTCACAGTATAAAATGGATTGTTGCTTGGGGGTACATTGAAGTAGCTTAGTTAATCCCAACCCTTTTTGTCATCCAAGAACCGTCAATACTCATTTCATCTAAACCAAACTACGCTAGAAAGCCGATCTCTAATTACGTTATAAAACAATCAAACGTTAGTGATGATAACTGCTTACAAAAAGATCTGGCCCTGCAGTCTCGACATTAGATAGCGACAAAAATCTGTCGCTAAGTCGTATCGATGTCAAATTCCTTTAATAGATTTTCAACTTTATTTCCAAAGCATAAGGTTGAAAATCTATTAAAGAAATTTGACATCGATACGACTTAGCGACAGATTTTTGTCGCTATTCATGTCGAGACTGCAGGGCCTGGCCACAGAACACGTTGCGTGAGGCCTGCGTGAGGCGCATTTCCGACCCTTAGACTGTAGTTTTTCAAGGCATTAAAATCATGTGTGCACAAAGGATCTATTTCTGCCGATTTTAATTGAAAATCAATCTTCGAGTAAATACAGGTATTTATTGAATTAAAACCAATTGACGCACTTAGGTAACATTATATAATTTCGTTAAAATGTAAATAACGGCAATGTGGTTTATGTAAAAAATAACACAATTTTCCTTTTGGTGTACCTAGATAGCGCTTCGAACAACAAAGTCTAAACATTGACGAATAAACAGTTATTAACTTGTCTATATTATAACATAAACATAACATAACATCACGCCTATTTTGCCCAAGGAGTAAGACAGAAGTTAACGTATAGTCTGTGCGTATATAGTACCTATAAACTCAAAATCAAAGCATTTATTTCAAATAAACCAATTACAGGCACTTTTGAATTGTCAAGGGATCTGTCAGAAAGATGAAGCCAGTTGCCTATTCCAAAGCCTAGTAGGTACCTATAGAGAAGAACGGGCAAGAAACACCACGGACACTCTTTTAAATCAAAATAAATGGTTACAAAATATTGGTAGCATCATTCATGTTGAACATATGCATGTGAGAACGATGCAGAAACTTAAAAGCGTCCGTAATAAAAAGACAAAAACAATTCAAATATTAAATTAAATTAAAGTAAGCCGTGGCAGCTAAGAGATGACCAGTCCCTACTGACGGCGCCCGTTCACGAACATGACTCATGAATCAGCACCATTCAGCTCAATCATTTTGAAGGGAACATAATGATCCAACACACACGTCAGCACCAACGAGACATTTGAGTGACCATGACATACTCTCAGCCGCCAGGGCACATTCAAGTCAATGAAAGACGAACCTAGTAAATTGTAGCTTTATAGTAGTTACATAGTGCTCACACATGTGCTATGTAACATAAGTAAAATAAGTACCCACAATTCGCTTGGTTTATATTACTTATTTATTTTCTAGACCATATCCTACAAAAGTTACAGGAACTGCAATCAGCTGAATGAGACCATAAGCAGACGCACAACGGAGATAATGGTCCATTCAAGCGACACGTGTGTTTGCAGCCAGCCGGTAAACTTTATCTTTGAACTTATCTGGCTGGCCTTATACCTATTTACATCTGCCTTCTTCTCTCGTAATTGCCATTTTCTTGTAAACGTACGATAAATTACTCCCATTCCCATCATTTTACTACAAATGTATTTTAATACTGATACAGGACATTTATTTTTAAATTTGTATAAATAAAAAAGGTTATCGTTTCAAGTTCAATTTCGAATAAAAAATATAGACTGGTTGCACAGAAAAATAAATTAAAAACAAAACATTAATGGCTGGCCGTCAACATTTTGGCATAATATGCCAGCAATCATTTTGTATAGGATTCACAATACTCATTTTTATTATTAATAAATTCAACTCTATAAAAAGTTGCAGCCAGACAAATATTTCATTTGGAGTTACCTACAGGTAAATTAATACTTAAATCCTGCACATACATCATTTTAAAATATTATTTCCTGCTCAGCTTTTAATACGACATCGGCCGCTGCAGATGAAAAATAAGTAATGGAGGCCATTGCCTCCATTACTTATTTATCCACGAAGAGCAAATTACAAAAAAACAAAAGTTAATGGTTTTAAGGCTCCCGCGGACAGGCGTGACGCGACGGTGCGACGCGACTTTGGTAGAACAATTTCCATGAAGTTTTCATTAAAAAAAAATCTAGTAGAGTCGCGTCGCACTGTCGCGTCGCGCCTGTCTGCGGGAGCCTTTACACATTTATTTTCAGCGTTAATCTGGTGATTAACGTTGAAAATATTAGTCAGCTGTTACATTTTTGATATTCTTAAAATTAAAAAATGCTATTTACTTTTCTTGTTTTTTTATGTAAAAATACACCGTAGTTTCCTTTTTGAGGAATTTTCAGGTCAGTTTCCTGCTGAAATAATATCATCAAGCTTGGGCCGGATTCTGTAAAAATGTGTATTTTTGTGTCATGAGTTTCAGTTTAAAACTAGTATTGAATCGGCACTAGTATTAAAGCAGTCACTTTTAAATCGAGGCACAAAACCTACATAAATTTCAAGAATAATAATCTAAACCTAGATAGTTAAAGATTACTTTTATCTAAGCTCATATTAAACTCAAACTCAAAGCATTTATTTCAAATAAACAAATTACAGAGACTTTTGAATTGTCAAGGGGTCGGTCAGCCAGATAGACGAAGTTAGTTACCCATTCCAAAGCGTAGTAGGTTCCTATGGAGAAGAATGGACAAGAAACTCTTTTAAAATCGAAATATACATAGTTACAAAATACTGGTTACAATATTAATGTTGATATTATGCATGTGCAAACGATGTAGAAAGACGTTAAAAGCGTCCACAATAAAAAGCAAAAATGCATTTGAAAAGGGAGAATATTCCTCAGCATATGCTGAGGAATCGGTACTCAGCATGATCGTGGAAAAGCCGTTTTGAGAGCACGCGGAGGCAATAAGAAATAATGAAATATTAAAAAAAAAACAATTTCTTAAACCCACTTTAAGAGTTAATTATTTTTTGTCCAAATGGCCCTACTTTGTTTTCTCCTTCTGCATCAATTTTATTTTTTTAAATGTGTCAGCAAAAGAGAAGGAAAAGAATCATAGGGCATCAAAAAATTCGTCCGCACCGCTGTCGCTGTCAATAGGAAACGTGCCCAAAAGGCTGACGACAGCATTGCCACGTTGTATGGTGATGCTGATTCTTTGGTTGGTCGACTCTTCACGTGACCAGAGAGCTGTCCTATTTATGGCCTAAAAACTTGTTTCGATTTGGTGTTTTTTTTCATTCAAATTCCAATAATTTTAATTCAAGTAACATAGATTCATAATGGGACTAACAATAACACACACAGACATACTTAATGCATTATTAAATACATTTGAATGTTACTTTTCACTTCAAAAAGCTATCTTGCGTGGTTTTGGAAATATTTCATGATAAATTAGTGGCTTTTTTTATATTGATCGTCATTGTAGATGTAATGACAAGTGACCGTCATGATGTTAATATCTTCAATTAGTTCCTTTAGAGGATCGCGTCTGCGGAGGCCATATATTACTCTGATAGCTCTTTTCTGCAGAATAAAAATAAACTTGATATCTGCAGCCCGTCCCCATTGTAAACTACCATAAGACATGATACCATGAAAGTAACTGAAATAGACTAGCATCGCGGCATCTACATTAGCAAATAGACGGAATTTTCTCACAGCATATTATGCTGCTGAACTTAGCCGTCCTGCACGAGATGTTAAATAAAGACCCCAATGTAGCCTTGAGTCGAGCTTGATCCCCAGGAAAACAGTTCGTCGCCGAATTCTAGTTTCTCTTTATTCAATACTACGTCACAAGCACTTACTGTAACATTCGGTAAAGAAAATCTTATGCATTTTTTTCCCGTTTAATACCTAATTATTACTCGTAGTAGTGAACCAATGTTGTACCTACAGTAGGGAGTTATTTACGTCGTCAAGATTTGATGAACGTCTATTTATCTTAAAAATTAAAGAAGTATGGTCAGAAAATAACACCATTTGTGGTTGTTTATTTAATAAATGGGGTAGATCATTAATATATACACAAAAAAGAGGAAAGAATCTAATATCGAGCCTTGTGGAACACCCATTTTTACTTTTAATCCTAGTGAATTGACACCTTTTATTTGAACTTTCTGTTGTTTATCATTACAATAAAATTTTACTAAACCGAGCGTAAGTTTAACTAGTCCGTAATGCTCAAGTTTCAAGAGTAAGGTTTCGTGATTTACGCAGTCAAATGCTTTGGAAAGGTCACAAGAGATTCCGATGACATTTTGAGCCTCCCCCCACGCTGTAAATTATTACTACAGGTTATCTATTAATTTGTCATGACCATAGCAAGTTACAGCCAATGTTTACTCCCCAAATCCGCCGTAACAGTGATCAGTAGAGCTAATTTATTATCTCTGCTTTGCCCGGTTGCAATTTTCGAAACTATACGAAGTAGGCATATAAAGAATCTAATAAATATAATGTTGGGGCAAATGAGGCATTGAAATTAATGATGTGAATAATAGAACTACGACAACATTGCGAGCACCAATCGATTGATGTGTGGAACATAATAATATCAATTTGTCAGTAAAACTGCAGGGAAATCGGCCTCTTCTAATACAGAGAAGATACTACTAGGCACTGATCGCCACCACGCGTGCCGGTGAATTCTGAAATAAGGAACCGCAAAAGCGTACTTAATAGTTTTATCAATAAAATAGATTTTACTGACGAGCTAAATTACTCTTATTTAGTATCGTAGTTAATAATTAACGGTATTTTCTCTTATATTACGTGACCACCTCCTAATCTGTACCTAGATAGATATTTATCATTTGCGTTTGGTCATAGGGAATCGGAGAAGGCCTTCCGCTATACTTGACACTGAATACCGCCGCTCCTGACTCTTGACGGCAGTTGACCCTTAACTGACGCACCATATGGATGGCAGAATGATAAATGATAAATGATGTTGTATGTAAGTAGGTTTGAACAAACACTTTTACACGTTAATCATATTTTAAAAACTAGATGAGGTCGGCGTTTCCTATCTGACTACTCTGAGAAGAAAGACCGAAACAAACTCAGAGGTTTAAAAAAACTCTCTTTTAAAGTCCAGACATAATCTTGGTCAGATCATGTGAAGACCATGTAGATTAGAGTCTGAAATGGTCTTTTGAGGAAAAACTACACAGAATGAGTGGACCTGTCCAGTCAGTGCACGCATTTGTCAGTAATCGTGCAGCTCAACTCAAAACTTAAGGAGCTCAACGATTCGACGAACAATACCAAAGAAAAGACATTTGGGTAGCCACAAAAATTACTCAAACTGCCAGACCATGATTAAAATAATCTGAGGAGAGAAAAAAAAGCAACAATGACCCACATAGTCTTCACATTCACAATATTAAAATGATAATCATATATTCAATGTAGCCTAAATGCTTCTCACATTCACAGACAGTTGTCTCTTTAAAAGTCATCAAAAATACCATAAGTTATTATATAAGGACATTATTAATTCTAAAACACTCATTCACAGTATAAAATGGATTGTTGCTTGGGGGTACATTGAAGTAGCTTTGGTAATCCCAACCCTTTTTGTCATCCAAGAACCGTAAATACTCATTTCATCTAAACCAAACTACGCTAGAAAGCCGATCTCTAATTACGTTATAAAACAATCAAACGTTAGTGATGATAACTGCTTACAAAAAGATCTGGCCACAGAACACGTTGCGTGAGGCCTGCGTGAGGCGCATTTCCGACCCTTAGACTGTAGTTTTTCAAGGCATTAAAATCATGTGTGCACAAAGGATCTATTTCTGCCGATTTTAATCGAAAATCAATCTTCGAGTAAATACAGGTATTGATTGAATTAAAACCAATTGACGCACTTAGGTTACATTATATAATTTCGTTAAAATGTAAATAACGGCAATGTGGTTTATGTAAAACATAACACAATTTTCCTTTTGGTGTACCTAGATAGCGCTTCGTACAACAAAGTCTAAACATTGACGAATAAACAGTTATTAATTTGTCTATATTATAACATAACATAACATCACGCCTATTTTTCCCAAGGAGTAAGACAGAGGTTAACGTATAGTCTGTGCGTATATAGTACCTATAAACTCAAACTCAAAGCATTTATTTCAAATAAACCAATTACAGGCACTTTTGAATTGTCAAGGGATCTGTCAGAAAGATGAAGCCAGTTGCCTATTCCAAAGCCTAGTAGGTACCTATAGAGAAGAACGGGCAAGAAACACCACGGACACTCTTTTAAATCAAAATAAATGGTTACAAAATATTGGTAGCATCATTCATGTTGAACATATGCATGTGAGAACGATGCAGAAACTTAAAAGCGTCCGTAATAAAAAGACAAAAACAATTCAAATATTAAATTAAATTAAAGTAAGCCGTGGCAGCTAAGAGATGACCAGTCCCTACTGACGGCGCCCGTTCACGAACATGACTCATGAATCAGCACCATTCAGCTCAATCATCTTGAAGGGAACATAATGATCCAACACACACGTCAGCACCAACGAGACATTTGAGTGACCATGACATACTCTCAGCCGCCAGGGCACATTCAAGTCAATGAAAGACGAACCTAGTAAATTGTAGCTTTATAGTAGTTACATAGTGCTCACACATGTGCTATGTAACATAAGTAAAATAAGTACCCACAATTCGCTTGGTTTATATTACTTATTTATTTTCTAGACCATATCCTACAAAAGTTACAGGAACTGCAATCAGCTGAATGAGACCATAAGCAGACGCACAACGGAGATAATGGTCCATTCAAGCGACACGTGTGTTTGCAGCCAGCCGGTAAACTTTATCTTTGAACGTATCTGGCTGGCCTTATACGTATTTACATCTGCCTTCTTCTCTCGTAATTGCCATTTTCTTGTAAACATACGATAAATTACATTCCCATCATTTTACTACAAATGTATTTTAATACTGATACAGCACATTAATTTTTAAATTTGTATAAATAAAAACGGTTATCGTTTCAAGTTCAATTTCGAATAAAAAATACAGACTTGTTGCACAGAAAAATAAATTAAAAACAAAACATTAATGGCTGGCCGTCAACATTTTGGCATAATATGCCAGCAATCATTTTGTATAGGATTCACAATACTCCATTTTTATTATTAATAAATTCAACTCTATAAAAAGTTGCAGCCAGACAAATATTTCATTTGGAGTTACCTACAGGTAAATTAATACTTAAATCCTGCAAATACATCATTTTAAAATATTATTTCCTGCTCAGCTTTTAATACGACATCGGCCGCTGCAGATGAAAAATAAGTAATGGAGGCCATTGCCTCCATTACTTATTTATCCACGAAGAGCAAATTACAAAAAAACAAAAGTTAATGGTTTTAGGGCTCCCGCGGACAGGCGTGACGCGACGGTGCGACGCGACTTTGGTAGAACAATTTCCATGAAGTTTTCATTAAAAAAAAATCTAGTAGAGTCGCGTCGCACTGTCGCGTCGCGCCTGTCTGCGGGAGCCTTTACACATTTATTTTCAGCGTTAATCTGGTGATTAACGCTGAAAATATTAGTCAGCTGTTACATTTTTGATATTCTTAAAATTAAAAAATGCTATTCACTTTTCTTGTTTTTTTATATAAAAATACACCGTAGTTTCCTTTTTGAGGAATTTTCAGGTCAGTTTCCTGCTGAAATAATATCATCAAGCTTGGGCCGGATTCTGTAAAAATGTATATTTTTGTGTCATGAGTTTCAGTTTAAAACTAGTATTGAATCGGCACTAGTATTAAAGCAGTCACTTTTAAATCGAGGCACAAAACCTACATAACTTTCAAGAATAATAATCTAAACCTAGATAGTTAAAGATTACTTTTATCTAAGCTCATATTAAACTCAAACTCAAAGCATTTATTTCAAATAAACAAATTACAGAGACTTTTGAATTGTCAAGGGGTCGGTCAGCCAGAAAGACGAAGTTAGTTACCCATTCGAAAGCGTAGTAGGTTCCTATGGAAAAGAATGGACAAGAAACTCTTTTAAAATCGAAATATACATAGTTACAAAATACTGGTTACAATATTAATGTAGATATTATGCATGTGCAAACGATGTAGAAAGACGTTAAAAGCGTCCACAATAAAAAGCAAAAATGCATTTGAAAAGGGAGAATATTCCTCAGCATATGCTGAGGAATCGGTACTCAGCATGATCGTGTAAAAGCCGTTTTGAGAGCACGCGGAGGCAATAAGAAATCATGAATTATTTAAAAAAAAACAATTTCGTAAACCCACTTTAAGAGTTAATTATTTTTTGTCCAAATGGCCCTACTTTGTTTTCTCCTTCTGCATCAATTTTATTTTTTTAAATGTGTCAGCAAAAGAGAAGGAAAAGAATCATAGGGCATCAAAAAATTCGTCCGCATCGCTGTCGCTGTCAATAGGAAACGTGCCCAAAGGGCTGACGACAGCATTGCCACGTTGTATGGTGATGCTGATTCTTTGGTTGGTCGACTCTTCACGTGACCAGAGAGCTGTCCTATTTATGGCCTAAAAACTTGTTTCGATTTGGTGTTTTTTTTCATTCAAATTCCAATAATTTTAATTCAAGTAACATAGATTCATAATGGGACTAACAATAACACACACAGACATACTTAATGCATTATTAAATACATTTGAATGTTACTTTTCACTTCAAAAAGCTATCTTGCGTGGTTTTGGAAATATTTCATGATAAATTAGTGGCTTTTTTTATATTGATCGTCATTGTAGATGTAATGACAAGTGACCGTCATGATGTTAATATCTTCAATTAGTTCCTTTAGAGGATCGCGTCTGCGGAGGCCATATATTACTCTGATAGCTCTTTTCTGCAGAATAAAAATAAACTTGATATCTGCAGCCCGTCCCCATTGTAAACTACCGTAAGGCATGATACCATGAAAGTAACTGAAATAGACTAGCATCGCGGCATCTACATTAGCAAATAGACGGAATTTTCTCACAGCATATTATGCTGCTGAACTTAGCCGTCCTGCACGAGATGTTAAATAAAGACCCCAATGTAGCCTTGAGTCGAGCTTGATCCCCAGGAAAACAGTTCGTCGCCGAATTCTAGTTTCTCTTTATTCAATACTACGTCACAAGCACTTACTGTAACATTCGGTAAAGAAAATCTTATGCATTTTTTTCCCGTTTAATACCTAATTATTACTCGTAGTAGTGAACCAATGTTGTACCTACAGTAGGGAGTTATTTACGTCGTCAAGATTTGATGAACGTCTATTTATCTTAAAAATTAAAGAAGTATGGTCAGAAAATAACACCATTTGTGGTTGTTTATTTAATAAATGGGGTAGATCATTAATACGAGGTGCATTCAATAAGTACCTAGCCTCATCGCCAGAGGGCGCTGTAGTTTCAAAAGAGTTTTACCACAGTGTAGCACATTCTTTTTTAATTCTTTTTTCAAATTTTCATTCCAATCCCTTCATTTGTTTTAATTTGACAACTTATGGAAGCGAACGTGTCGATCGGTTTTACAAAAATGGAAAAAGAGCAATATCGTTCGGTGATTCGATTCCTATTTTTGGAAGGGAAAACGCGCATCGAAATCAAAGAGCGCTTGGATGCTGTGTACGGTGACTCTTCTCCATCGATGGCCACCGTCAAGAATTGGTTCAACGAGTTTGCACGTGGCCGTACGTCGGTTTTTGATGAACCACGTCCAGGTGCACCGAAAACAGCTGCTACGGAGGAAAACATTAAAAAAATCCATGATCTCGTATTGGCAGATCGCCGATTGAAGGTTCGGGAGCTAGCTGAGACTATAGGCATTTCAGAAGGAACAGTGCATCATATTCTTCACGAGGAACTCGGCATGAGAAAGCTGTCGGCGCGATGGGTGCCGCGTTTACTCACACCAGAAAACAAGCGCAACCGTGAGACCACATCGGAGACGTGTTTGGCGCTGTTTAAGATGAATCCAGCGGAGTTTTTGCGTCGTTTTGTGACCGTCGATGAAACCTGGATCCACTGGTACACACCAGAGACCAAGGAGCAATCAAAACAATGGATCCAGACCGGGGAACGTGCTCCAAAGAAGGCGAAAACTGTAAAATCGGCCGGAAAAGTTATGGCCACCGTTTTCTGGGATTCACAAGGTGTGATCTACATCGATTACCTCGAGAAGGGTAAAACAATTACAGGGCTTTACTATGCCGATTTTTTAGGCCGATTCGACGCCTAATTAAATAAAAAACGACCCCATCTGGCGAAGAAAAAAGTGCTGTTTCACCACGACAACGCACCGGTTCACACGTCTGCCGTTGCCATGGCCAAATTAGTCGAATTACGCTACGAATTGCTGCCCCATCCACCGTATTCTCCAGATTTGGCCCCTTGTGACTTCTTTCTGTTTCCTAATCTGAAAAAATCACTCGCCGGGAATAGATATGGATCGAATGAGGAGGTCATCGCCGCCACGGAGGCCTATTTTGCAGAGTTTGACAAAAACTATTTTTCGGACGGGTTAAAAAAGTTGGAGCATCGCTGGGCTAAGTGTATCGAACTAAAAGGAGACTATGTTGAAAAATAAATTGCCACTTTTCCAAAATTTTCGTTTACTTTTTGTAGGCTAAGTATTTATTGAATGACCCTCGTATATACACAAAAAAGAGGAAAGAATCTAATATCGAGCCTTGTGGAACACCTATTTTTACTTTTAATCCTAGTGAATTGACACCTTTTATTTGAACTTTCTGTTGTTTATCATTACAATAAAATTTTACTAAACCGAGCGTAAGTTTAACTAGTCCGTAATGCTCAAGTTTCAAGAGTAAGATTTCGTGATTTACGCAGTCAAATGCTTTGGAAAGGTCACAAAAGATTCCGATGACATTTTGGGCCTCCTCCCACGCTGTAAATTATTACTACAGGTTATCTATTAATTTGTCATGACCAGAGCAAGTTACAGCCAATGTTTACTCCCCAAATCCGCCGTAACAGTGATCAGTAGAGCTAATTTATTATCTCTGCTTTGCCCGGTTGCAATTTTCGAAACTATACGAAGTAGGTATATAAAGAATCTAATGAATATAATGTTGGGGCAAATGAGGCATTGAAATTAATGATGTGAATAATGGAACTACGACAACATTGCGAGCACCAATCGATTGATGTGTGGAACATAATAATATCAATTTGCCAGTAAAACTGCAGGGAAATCGGCCTCTTCTAATACAGAGAAGATACTACTAGGCACTGATCGCCACCACGCGCGCCGGTGAATTCTGAAATAAGGAACCGCAAAAGCGTACTTAATAGTTTTATCAATACAATAGGCAAGAACCTTTTTGTTAGTTATTGTGGTTTAGCCTTCCCACATAGGTAGGTACCTATTCATTTATATTCTTTGCGGTAGGCAACCTACAGGCCAATTGATTAAAAATAATTGTTTCATGTACGGCATTGTAAAAGTTTGGAATTTCCAATTGGAATTTCCTATCTTGGCAACACTGTAAGTTAGACAGTTGTCAAAAATAGTGCATGTTTCAAACATCAAATGTTAAATGATAAATGATTTTATTTCTGTAAGTAGGTTTGTACAAATACTTACACGTTAATCATATTTTTTAAACAAGATGATCGGTCGGCGTTTTCTTATCTGACTACTCTGAGAAAAAACACCGAAACAAACTCATTAAATTCCAGACATAATCTTGGTCAAGTCATGTGAAGACCATGTAGATTGGTATCTGAAATGGTCTTTTGAGGAAAGAACCAAACCGATAGAGTGGACCTGTCCAGTCAGTGCACGCATTTGTCAGTAATCGTGCAGCTCAACGCAGGACTTAAGGAGCTCAATGATTCGACGGACAATAAAGGACATTTGGTTAGTTTGAAATGCTTTGGAACAACACATACGACAAATATCAATGTCCTTTATTTATAAACAGAGTTACAATGGAGATTCTTGCTGATTTTTCAACTAATGCCAGAATGATCGTCTGAAGTGTCCCGTAGAAAATGAAAAATTATAACCGTGCCCATTATAATAATAACACTCAAAATTTTCACTGAAACAAACTCAAATAAAAATATTGTCTTTAGATTATCTATAAGCATTTCTACTTAGATAGAAATGGGAAGGGAAACGGTTTCGGTTAGGTAAAAATAATGCATATTTATATAAAGATTATTTTCCACTGAGCTTTGTAAAAAATACGGAGTAGATAATCATACCTTTGAAATTAACTTAGAAGATAAATTATCCGGTACACAATTCTCGGTGTACTTCTCGGTCGCACAAAAAAGCGAATAATTTAATATCAGCATCGTACTTTTTTATATTAGATCGGATAATATAATTTACACATATAATTAAATCGTAGCGAATGGGCAATTTTCACATTTTATTTTTTTAATCCTATCTATCCCGTTTCTTATAAGTATCAAAAAACTATCAGACCTATTGAGGCTTGAGTACTAGAACAGTCAGAAATCACATAAAAAACTTCCTAAACATTTCGTAGGAAATGAGACTGAGGTGAGAAAAAACACAATATGCTTACCAGTGTATGGCAATAGTCGAATTATTCAATGACTTCACTAGGCTGACTAGGGAACGAATATAGCAACTGATAGTTACCGATTTAACCTTCTTGATGATTATCATCTCGCTATACTTTTAAGAAGCTATGCAGTCAATCATGACATGAAATAAGAATGGCTAACTTAATCATCTTTCAACACAGCAAATTCGACGACTGCTTTGCAAATCTATGTTCGATTCTCAACAATTTATATGTTTTGTGCTTCTTTGTTTTCACATTTTGTTGTACTATTATATTATGATAGTTCGTAAAACGTACACAGACAAACATAAAGTTTAAGCCTCATCTGTCATCTTTGGTTATAATAAAAATAAATATCTATGGTTAGGTGATTGTTATTGTGAAATCCCGTGTCTTTACAATCTACTGTCATATTATTTTAGTGAAAGCTGTTCATCAGAAATAATCTGTAAGAAAGCATCAGACAGTGTATTTATTTATTTGGTACACCAACAGCAGTACATACAAAAAATTAAAACAGAACAATAACATAATAAATTACTGAATGCATACCTATTCATAGGTATACACAGCGTTCACTACAAAACAACATCGTAATTAATAACAAAAAAAAACCTATGAAAACAAAAATTACAATTAGAAATTTGAATTCAAAATAAGTGGATACAAAATGTTACCACGAGAGGTGGAAGGTGAAAGGGAAGGGTGAAGGGGGGGGTGGAGTTTGAGTGATATCTAAGAATAGTCAGTGCATGCAGTCCCGTACCTCAGAGACTGATCTTATAAACTTGTTAAGTGATACACCGTGTAATTCGGTTTCTGAACGACTTACAAAAACTATTGAAATTTCTGCACATTCAGAGCAAGGGAACGTTGAAACCAGGATTGGATTTGCGGAAAGGGATATGAAACAGCCTTTTGATGGGATGTCTGGGAGGTTTTGAACGGACTGAATATGGGATACGCTCAATGGGATCGCTACATTTTACAAACCCGTTTGCAACTTTGTAGAGGAAAATTAAATCAAGCGAACGGCGACAGTGTCGCAGTGATATTGAAAACCGGCCAAGTGCGTGTCGGGCCACGCACAGTGTAGGGTTCCGTAGTAGCCCGTTATCACAATATAGTACGATTCTGTTGTTCTTTATTCTGAATATAAGTAATGGTAAAGATAAAATATATGATAAGAGTGTCCAGAGTAAAACAAAACTTTAACACATAACGTAACCACGGAGGTCATACCTTGCAAGAAAATCTTAACACCGCGATCTACAAAAGTGACGTCACGGCACAACGCCATCCGTTATCGAATAGCGATACTAAACTAATGACAAAATGTTCATTTTCGAAGATATTTATTTAAACAGATTAGACAATCCGACATTACCTAATAATAGGTCTTTACCTATGAAATTGCCGTTTTGTATGAAAAAATTTAAACGAATTTTTTTCATGAATTTTTTATTTGTATTAATCGAAGTAATCACCCATGCAATCAATGCATCGTTGCCATCGCAGTGGCAGTTTATTGATGCCCTTCTTAAAGAAATCAGCTGGACGGGAGGCAACAAATTCTTCAAAGGCATTTTGTACTGCCTCTCGGGTATTAAATTTTTTTCCCGCCAAGAAGTTATCCAAATTCTGGAAAAAGTAGTAGTCTGTAGGCGCAAGGTCTGGTGAGTAGGGCGGATGACGGAGAGCTTCCAACCCCAGTTCTTGCAACTTGGAGACCGTCTGCTGTGCAGTATGAGGTCGCGCGTTGTCGTGCAGGAGCAGCGGAGACGAGCGATTGACCAATGCTGGTTGGAGATGCGCCAGCTTCTCCATCATTGTGTTCAGTTCTTCACAGTACACATCTGCAGTAATGCTCACCCCGTTTGGTAAGAAGCTGTGATGAATCACACCGGCGCTAGACCACCAAACAGTGACCATCACTTTTCTAGGGGTAAGTTTTCGTTTAGGGCATTGTTTAGGTGCTGAACCAGGATCCAACCAACTTGCTGAGCGCTTACGGTTATCAAACAGAATCCATTTTTCATCGCAGGTAACAATGCGGTTCAAAATTCCTTCATTTGTGTGTCTGTTGAGCAGTGCAAGGCACGTCTCGACGCGTACTTCGCGCTGGCGATCATTGAGTTCGTGGGGCACCCATTTGTCAAGCTTTTTTACCTTGCCAATTTGACGCAAATGGACCAATATTGTTTTGACGCTAACGTCGAAAGCTGCTGCTAATTCAGCCGTAGATTGTGTATCATCAGCTTCCACAATCGCCTTTAATTCGTCATTGTCGACCAAAGTCTTCGGACGACCGCGAGGTTCATTTTTCAGGTCGAAATTTCCAGAACGGAAGCGAGCAAACCAATAACAGGTGGTGCGTTGGTTTGTAGAGTTAGCTCCGTAAACGTCGTTGATGTTGCGTGCCGCTTGTGCCGCGTTGCTGCCACGACGGTACTCATATTCCATAATTACTCGAATTTTTAACGTATCCATGATGACGAAAAAGATTGAAATGCGA
The DNA here is from genome assembly GCA_917490735.1 of Dryobotodes eremita. Classification (NCBI taxonomy): domain Eukaryota; kingdom Metazoa; phylum Arthropoda; class Insecta; order Lepidoptera; family Noctuidae; genus Dryobotodes; species Dryobotodes eremita. Next base: position 19,440,380 of record OU823254.1, read on the forward strand.
TGAAAATGTAACACTAATCAATAAAGAAATGACTACTTTTAGAAAAAAAAATCCATGTTTTTAAAATAAAATTTATTTGAAATTAGAATTCATAGCCAAACAAAAATTATTTTGATTTGAAATGGCCAGTACTGCAGAACGGCAATTTCATAGGTAAAGACCATAACCACTTTCTTCCTGCTAAAATTAAAAAATAAGACTACGATTACTGCCAAGTTATTATTTCAATTCACAAAATTGTAATTCGAAAATTAAACAAAGTTCGTTTGTGACTTCTGTACTCGAATGAAAACGTAACCCGTTGGTACAGCGCCATCTAGCGGCAGTATTATGAAACTTATGATAATTTATTATGGTTTTTTTAGCTTTATATTTCATATTTTGTTTCTCAAAGCAAGTCTTTACCCGTTATAAACAAGTAAATACTTCATCTTACTCACTTTAAAGGATTAATGCAAAGGATTTTATATTTTGTACAAAATTATCTAACACCCAAGTTCAACGACTATTACTGCTAAACTAATAAAGTTATCTTAACCGGTATAATTTTCCTTTAAAGTTCATGAAATGCACTATCATCGTGAATTTGTCCAGATTTTTCAAACCAGAAATTTAGCTTTTAGAAGAGGGGGGGGGGGGGCGCCCAACTGGAACAAAAATTTGCACTTTAAAGTTTAATATTTCGTAAATGGAGCATTAAATTGTAAAATAATTTTAGCAACCCCCAAGTCATTTTAGAAACCTATTCAACGATACCCCACACGATGGGGTAGCAGATGAAAATAATATTCACCCCACTTCACATATAGCGGAGCTACCCTAAAAAAACATATTATCCAAAATTTTATTTTACCACTTTTCGGCGTAATTAATATACACACTTCTACAAAATTATAGCTTTCTAGTACTAACAGTCTCTTAGCAAAACCTCGGACAGCGGACAGACGGCTATGACGAAACTATAAGGGTTCCTTGTCAGAACTACGGAACCCTAAAAAGCGTGTTACGCAATTAGGGTGCTGGTATTTTCCTCAAACATGAAGTATATAAAGATTGTTATTATATTCGTTACTTATTCCGTTCACATCAGTCGAGCAGTAAACACATCAGCTTGTGATTGTCACCATGAAGTTCTTTGATAGTCTTCGTATATATATCGTGATTGTCGCATTACTCGCCGCGTTGTGTTCGGCGCAACCGGTTGACAGTTCAGAACCCGGTCAGCGAGATACTTCAGCCAATATTCGGGTTAAAAGACAAGACATAATGCACCCTGCATGTCGGTGCGCAGAAAACAAAGTTTGGCTTTATTCGAAATGTATTACCTGTGAAAAGTGAGCATACATTTATTTTCTTTATCTAATGTGTAATTTTTGTCGTAAGTGAGTGTTAGATTTAATTAGTGTAACATGTACTGTGTGAATGGATCATGTTTGCAGCGGTTTCGTTAAAATATCAGTAGTTTCTCTCAAAACTCTAGCAAAACAGATCCCAGCCTAGAGTCGTTTCACAGTAATTTTGCCTCTGATTTTGCATCACTGCCAATATTACAGTGAACTTTATTGTCATTACAATAAGGTTGCTTGTACGCTGCTTGGCTTACGGTCAAAGGTAAAATATCTGTGAAACGTATGTAGTCATTATTATTGTTGTCTTCGGGCGACTAAGGGATGTCGGATGAAAAAAATATTTGTTCTTGGTGGGTTTTTGCGCAAAGTGAAACTAGGTGTAGTTTAAAAAAAGATGTAGTGACAAAAATTTAAAAAGCTATGCTTACATGGCTTGGTCATGGTGAGAGGCTGAATGAAATGCGACTAACAAAAGGAATTTACAAGGCAGATGTGAGTGGAAACGCCCTGAGGATATATAGTGATCTTATTAGTGATGTTCTTTAAAAGGTCTGGTGCGCAGTACTCGCAACCGGCGTGCGTGTATGAGCAGCGGGGTAATTGCGTAACACACTAACAGTAGAAATGGTTTTCATTTTAAGCAAGTTCAACAACATTCATTGCGTTATTTACGTTGTTGAGCAGGCAAATTTTTTGAACATATTCTCAAGCAATGGGTTAAAAAATATTCAGATTCTGATTGATAGTGTGTTACGCAATTAGGGTGCATATGTATGAACATAAACGAGGCATAAGAGGTATGCAAGGATCGTAGCAGGTGGCGTTCTGTAGTTTCTGCCTAACCCTATATATGTACCTATTTATTAATTATATTTTAACGTTCCTATTGTTTTTTAGGTATTTGGATCTTACGGGTCAAGAAACTTGTCCAGTATGTCCACCTCAATAACATAAAAAAGAAGAAAATTAAGATGATCATCATCGTCTTCTGCCCTACTTCACCTACTGCTGGACATAGAACTCTTTTCGTTTGTGTCGATCTCCACATTCCTGTGCCAGCCTTATCCAGGTTCTACCCACGCTGGCAATAATATCATCCACCCAAGTTTCGAAGAAATGGTGTCTAAATGCAGGATGTTTGGTAGAAGGATCGACACAACCTTCTTAGGGATAAGGACCGTCATATTTAAATTTTCACCCATAAAACCTATATCATAAGTTAAGTTAATGAACGCAATAGCTGTACGTTTTGTCAGTGGGTCATGTCTTGTGTAGGTGGGGCGAGTAATGGGAAATAAAAATGTAAAGAAATATGTACTAGGTTAAGGTTTCTATGGGTCTATGCCACCCGAAATAAAGTTTTTATTATTATTTTTGTGTTTTTGTTTCATACTTATTAAATACATTTTTAAATATTTTTATTTTCATTTAAAAATACAAAAATTTGTGGTCCGCCGGTATCGGGAGCAGGGTTTAAGCAACCTGTGGTTAGGGCTCCAGAGACAAGAACCTCCTCACGATGCGAGCCGTATCGAGGAGTACTGCTTTCTGAATTAAGCCCTTGATCTAACCGCCTAAGGCCTGAAACTGCGTTAAGCGGACGCCCGCGCGGTTCTATACAAAAGTGCTCCGTCATGGGGACCCGCGCGGGTGTCCGTTGCGGAGAGATAGGCGCTGCAAGGCCCGCCTCCGTGCGATGGCGTTCATCACGGGGGCATGCGCGGTGTCCTAATAATAATATCGCCACCACCTTATCTTTCTTTAATCTTCCCACGGAGCCCACCCGCATATCCACGTGCATCGACACGCGACGGGTGCCCGTCGCGAGCGCCCGCTTAACGCAGTTTCAGGCCTACTGAGAGCCTCGAGAGATGTTGTACGAGGCTTTCGGCCATCAGGCCATTGGTCGATACGACAATCGGCACAATGACAGCCGAGCTCACATTCCACATGTCAACAACCTCGTGTGCTAAGTCGAGATATTTAATTTGTTTCTCTATCTCAGCTTTCACGAGGTTCTCGTCATGTGGAATGGTAATATCGATAATCATTGTGCGGCGCGCTAATCGATCTATCACCACTATATCAGGCTTATTGGTAACAATAGTCATGTCAGTAATCATAGACCGATCCCAGTACAACGTGATATGGTCATTTTCAAGAACTGTGTTGGGCACATACTTGTAATACGGTACCTCAGAATCCACTACTTTATATTTCAAAGCAAGTTGCTGGTGACTGACTTATGGAGCAGGTGGGTAACGCTTGTTGTTAAAAACTGCGGAAGCGACCCATACTCTAAGAATGACTGGAACTGAGAGGCCAGCCAGGTGTGTGAACTAATTAGCCATCTCAACTAAAATTTGTGCAGTACGTCCGGTCCCGGTTGTTTTCAATTCGTTTGGAAAACTACGCTTTGGAATGGGCAACTAGCTTCATCTTTCTGACTAACCGACCCCTTGACAGTTTAAAAGTGTCTGTAATTGGTTTATTTGAAATAAATGCTTTCAGTTGAGTCGTTAACGGATGGACTGCTCTGGTAACGTCTAATGGCGTAATAAGGACTCCTTCCATTTCTGGTACAGCTCCACACACTCGCACGACATCTTGCATCCAGCCAGCCTCAGCGTGCATCGGGCCCTGACCAGATGCTGCGCCAGAATGCACTCGTGGCGGCATCATCCGAGCGGCACGTCTGTCACATTTTGTTCAGGTCGCTCCCAAGCTCTATACATCCATCTCTCATCACTCTGGAACATGCGATTCTGCGTGTATCGATCAACCCACCGCATATACCGCAGAATGCAGTTCACCCATGCACAAACTTCCTGCTTCAGGAAATCGATGCGCTCTGTGGCACGGGACATGTATTCTCAAGGGCTAATTCCAGTCCCCGAGAATGCCCGCCTTATGAAGCGCATCACTCGTGGTCGTGTATTGCCCTCCCTGAAGCAGTATAGTTTTCCGATGCCCTGGCCCCATCAATACGACGCTCGATCCTGCACTGCCAGGCTGGTACTGCTAGTTTTGGGAGAGTAGCTCCGTCACAGTTTGGAAACTTGACGTTCGCCATGACACCACGTTGCGCGCATGTTGCGTTAGCCGTGTTGTTACGTTGTTAGACGTTGCGTGGCTGTTGCGACATGCCGCAACAGCCACATAATACATTATACATTCTCGCTGCTCTCGAAAACTGTTTTAAGCTGCGAGTCCAGGGCACACAGTAACGCCCTATTTTTTTTGTGCATAGGTAGGCGTGGTAATCGGGGTCTAAGTTCGGTCGGAGTGGATCTGCACTCGCGAAACGCATCTTCAGTGCGCTCCTCAATCAGGTGTTGCACTAGCTACTTACTGTAGTAACCCTATCATCTTCCACTTCTACAACATGATTAGATCGCGGCGGGATTGCATCAAAGGTTGACGCTTATACCGCGGTTTGTGCCGGAGTTGAGACGATATGGTTGCTCAGCTCTGAGCGCAGCCTATCAAATGCGACATCGTCCAACCTATGATTGCGTTGGATGACCCGCACCTGATATGATAGTCGTTGGGCCGAGACGTTGACGGCTGACTCTAGTTCCTGACACGGAGACAGCATCCTATCACGGTGCGCAGTGAGTTTAGTTTCCCCCTCTGTAGATCTGTAATACGAGTATATAGATCTGTAATGTAATATAGACAGTCCATTTCATGCGCTGCACATAACCACCGGCAGTGGGGACCCGGCTCGGGGCCGGACGGCCCCTAACTCCCAAGCTCCTCGCTGGCCGGCCTCTCCCCTGCCGACGTACAAGTGTTGGCGACGTCGGCGGGTAAAAATACTCTTCTTTTAAATTTAACTTTTTTCTTTTCTTTAGTATCCATGTACTTTATCGGTAATGATGGCGCAAACGAGACATTCAAAGAGCTTGGAAAAACAGGATAGTATGGAAATCGGCCTATAGTTTTTGATGTCGCTGAAGTCGCCTTTTTTGTGCACAGGCACGATACGGGCCTTTCTCCATTCATCGGGAAATACTCCCGACTCTAGGACCGATTAAATAAGAGAGACAGTAGCCCTGCAAGTGCTCTCCCACATGATTTCACAAAAACTGGTGGAATACAATCAGGACCGACACCCTTGGTGGTATCCAGTTTTTTGATTTTAGGTAGAACTTCTTGTGATGTAAATTTTATATTACTTAGCACTCCAAATGGTTCTTGGACATCAGTTGTTGCACTGCTATTTGAGTTAACAGTGAATCAATGTTGTGCCATTAGGTAGTATATACAGGAAAGTAGGCGTTCATTAATTCACAAAAAATTAAAAACTTCGCAAGCAATGGGAAATTACTATTGAAGGCTTTGGGTGTCGACCTCAAGACGAGCTGTTTCTCACACGGACAACTGCACGTCGCTTGCACCCGCGTCACCAGTCCTGACTCTCTTCGTATTTTGGCTGCTCAGACCAAAACTACAAATGTAGTCTACAGGAAAGTTTTATAAAGTATATGGTAGTATCTTACGACTTCCACGCGAACGAAGTCACGGACCAAAACTAGTTATTTGTAAACCAGTTTCTATGAAATCTTGATATCGAAAACACTATTGCACAAAACTAGGTAAGGACAAAGAAGATTTATAAATCTATCACAGCATAGTTCAACAACATCAATCAACTCGACCAATCACAGCAGTCCTGAGTTGCTGTAGTGCCATTTATCACTTATTAATTACTCACGCGCGCCACTAACGGCGGCCACTATGATTTTGAATGGTACGAAAACTCTTTTGATAGACTGTCTATGGATTCTTTTGCTTACTTTTACTTGTCATTTGTTTTCCGTTCTTTTTTTGTTTAAAACTACTTTTTGTTTTTTTTTATAATTTCATCATGTCCGTCTGTCCGGCCGTCCGTCTGTCCGTCCGACCATCCGTCCGGATGACACATATCGATGAAAATTTAAAAGAAGGTGTATTCTGTGCAAATTAAACTAAACAATGGTGTAGTGAAGTAATGAAAAAAGTAATTATGGTTGTCACTACCCATACATGTAACCGATGAAAAATAAAATAATACACATAAGCTTGAGGGGTATCTTTGGGTTCCATAATTAAAAAGATGATAATGTTGTCCGGTGATTATTATTATTAGATATGGGATGTTTTCAATTACAAGCGCAGAAATAACATTGATTTTCATAGTTTTTCGAGAAATACTATGAAAAATGAACTTATTTTTGGGGTCGATCAAATTATTACTGTGCATGAGTAAATATTCATCCCAACTACGGAACCCTTCGCTGTGCGTCTTCAAACGCGCACTTCTTTAAACTTTATATTTCAGAACCTCAGAATTCAACACTGTCTGTGAAATTATTTAATGTATTTTGTTTTACCTATGCGCAAAGTGTTTAAAATTACAAATGAAAGGTGTGGTTCAGGATCTGTCTTTCATAATCAAGGCTTCCAAAAGCACAGATTTAATTAAATACTCATTAGTGGCAAGCCCGCAGCACAGTATGATGACCAGGGAGTAACTCCGCTGCCGCGAGAAATCGCGGCACAGCGGACAGAGCTCCGGCGGGATCTCAAGGCGGCATGGAGAGCGCGACTGTCGCAACCCAGCGCAGGGCACCCCACAATTGCGGCGGTAAGGTCCCTCTTTGAGGGGTGGCTTGAGAGGCGCCAGGGCGTCCTCACCTTCCGCCTGACGCAGGTCCTCACCGGACATAGCTGTTTCGGGAGGTTCCTGTTTCGGATAAGGCGGGAGGGAACGCCCGGGTGTTATCATTGTGTGGATCGACCGGAGGATACGGTGGAACATACGGTGGAGGTCTGCCCGGCTTGGGCGGAGCACCGCCGTGTCCTCGTGGCGGCGATCGGCGGCGGCGATCTCTCGCGTCCGGCCCTGGTTCAGGCTATGGTACGGAGCGAGCGGGAATGGGAAGCCGTCACCTCCTTCTGCGAAGCAGTAATGCTCGCGAAGGAGGAGGCGGAGCGAGTGACGGAAAGGCAATCGTTGCGCCCTCACGCCCCCAGTCGCCGCAGGAGGTGACACCCTGGGCGTCGGGAGTCGATTGCCGACTCCCGGCCACCGTAGGCGCGGGCTTGCGGACGGAGAGCAATAGGCAGCTCGCCGTCCGGTAAGGACCAGACCGGGGTTGACGGCGCGTCGTGTTCCACGCGCGCCTCAAAGAGATGTCAGGATAATTGACGGGGTCCGATAGGGCCGATGCCTGCCGTGGTCGCGGATTGTTCGAAAGAGTTACCGTGACCCTGGCGCACAGGCAACTGAAGGAACACGGGTGGGTCCGCCCAGAGCGGGAGGTCATTTGATGATTTCCCAAACAAAAAAAAACACAGTATGATGAAGGAACAGTATTACGTCTTCATACAAAACGGCCAAAACAACTCGCTTCGAAATCTCAGTGTATACCAGTTCGCAACTCTCGAGTGCGCGGCAGTTACGCACGGACACGGATGGTGCGACATTTATTTACGTGAAATATGGAACGAAAAAATGGACTGCATTGTTTATTTATTTAACCATTTATGTACACACACATATAAACAGACAAGAAGAAAGGAACAGAAAAATACGTACAAAAGTGATGCTTATTTCTAAAGAAAACTCTTCCAGCATAACTGCGATTGGAGAGTATATTAAAGAGATGTAGACAGTGTGTGTAACAGTAGAAGGGAAAACAAAATACATAAAATCTTAAATAATTTTCCAATTTAAATATAAACATACAGTATGAGAATATCTTACATACATACATACTTCTTAAATAAATATCACTAAAATATATAACACCATAACGTAATTCAAATAACAAATACATAATAATGCAATTATGACAAAGTGGAAACATAGTGCTCTTTCACTCTACTTTTAAATACTTCAACAGTTTGGCAGTTCCTAATGTCAGGCGGAAGTGAATTTGGTCGCGGATTGTTCGAAAGAGTTACCGTGGGCCTGGCGCACAGGCAACTGAAGAAACACGGGTGGGTTTTAGTCCGTAAGAGTCTGACACGCACAGAGGTCATTTGATGATTTCCCACCCAAAAATAAAAAAAGGCGGAAGTGAATTACACAACCGTACCGCGTGAACAGTGAAAGAGTAGGAGTAGAAGTCGGAAGTCGGTTCTGTGTATGGATGTTTGAATTCATCAATACCGAAACCAGAAATCTAATTTTTTTAATTACCAACTCAGTCGGCAAGGTAACCCTATAAAATAACATTAATTTTAGTTTTTATTTATTTCTATGTTAATGTAGGTACTTGTATATTTATTGAAGCATAGCGAGCATAAATTCCTTGACAGATACTTTTTAGATGAGTACCTCTTTTGCCATGCGATCGGTGCCCGAGTTTAGAAACAAAATATAGGGGAGATCAGTCCAAAACCGGGTATGGGGGTAAAATCGGGATAATGCAGTTTAGTCTCTTAAATGTTTCAAAATTAAGCGCACGTTTGCCCACTGCAGCTGGCCATTATGATTAGTTTGTCAAGAAATCTGTCAAAATACGACGAGCAGTTTAGGAGTTATGAGGGAACAGATGAACATACAATATATACTTAGCCTGTCAAAATCATAAGCCTCCTATGGCTTAGCCGTAGTTGGGTAAAAATTAAAACTTACAATATTTGCAGTAATATATTTTAATTAAAGAAAGGAAAGAAAAAATTCAAGAAAAAGAAAATAAGAAAGTAAGTAATGAAAAGATAATATGACAATTTAATATATCATTATCAAATACCTACGTCACCCATGAGAGGGCAGACTTAGTGCGTGTTTATCTACCGAGCGGCCGTAGGTAATTATTTCAAGGTCACTGCCGAGATGTAACACTGATACTTTATTATACTGTGCCCGGAGTCTGGATTTGTAACCGGTTGATGACAATAGGCTACCCCCAATACAAGGCAAAATGTGGATGTACTGTAGGGACACCTCTGCCTGACCCTTCTGGGGTTACAGGCGCGATGTTGTGTGTAGTGGCAAGGTTATTGTTAAAGTTCCTATACATTTTTACAATGTTTACATTTTTAAGGTGAGTATAGACTAGAGCAAATTGACGTGGTGTGTCAATTTGATAAATAATAATTTCCCTGACTTTACATGAGGTTTAAATAAAATCTAACCGTATAAAATCTGGATTTTATTAGGTCTACAACATAACAAACATCCTATGTCTGTAAGCGTAGTCTTGTCTGCGAAGTTTTATCCAATCATGGTTTTTCGAAGTTTTCGTTATTCGGCTAGTAGCTAAGAGTCTAGTTTTTTTAATAATTTATCTTGCTCTTATTATCTTTACATATAAAAATCTCGTGTCACGGTGTTTGTGGTCCCACTCCGCCGAAACGGCTCGACCGATTTTTATGATTTTTTTTTAAGTATGTATGAGAATAGGTCATAAAGTAGCAGTTTTCACATATAGAAGCAACAAGAATAATGTACCCAGGATTTTCTAAAATCTTAATTTAAAAAGAGTGTCCTTGGACTTTCTTGCCCGTTCTTCTCCATAGAGATCTGTGTTTTGGAATGGGCAACTAGCTTCAACTTTCTGACTAACTGACCGACACTTTGACGATTCAAAAGTGCCTGTAAATGGTTTAATTGAAATAAATGCTTTGAGTTTGAATATATTTCATACCGCTCCCACGGGATCTAGACTTATGCGGGTGAAACCGCGGGGCGCAGCTCGTATAATTTAAAATTCGACTGGACACACCGAGTTATACAGGGGCGAAAAAATCGAAAATATGTATTGAGGGGCAATACAATTTAAAAATTTAAGAGTTTTACTTAGTGATGGAGAAAATACCTGTATCCCACATCTAGAAATATGAAAATGTAGTAAAGTAAATAACCCGCAAAAGTGACAAAAACCCAGATCACTCGTATTGCTCTGCTCTCTAAAATGTCTACATATTATGTACTTTAGCAAATAATGCGGGTCTAAAATATTCCTAAATCCGACCTTTTCAAAGTTACATGTACCAGGCGCACATAACCGAAAAGATGTCTTCTTTGCTATTCCAAAATCAATCTCAATACAGAGACGTCTAGACGAATGATTGACGATGGCATTTCGAAGTTTCGTCGTTGGATAGCCGAATATAATATATAAAGGTACGGATAGCTCGCAGATGAAATGGACCCGACACGGATAGAGAACGGAGAATATATGTGTATCATGATGTTATTGCTATTGAATATGCTTTATTTTAAAAAGTATGCCGGCCATTTACCGTTGGAGTGAATTCGTGTCTGGGCTCAGAAGTGCCCAAAAGTGTTTAACGTAAGCGTTTTCATAATTATGATTGTTAAGGACTCAAATTAACTCAATCCCTGAGAGAGTTAGAAGTCACACATTTTGCTGAGCAACGACCTGTTCTTGCACAGATGGGACACACAGCTTAATTGTTCATAATATTGTTGTTTGTTGTTACAAAAGTAGTCATTTTTCCACTCTGCTATCGGCATTTTATTTTTGTTTTGATCGTTTGATTGTTGTCATTTTCGAGTGTCGCAACACAGAGCAATGTGTATTGTCGTTGGCTCTAACATCAAGGAATGGACAAAATTGTCAAACTTTTATTTCTTTGATACGAGGCTTTTGGCTACTTTGTATGTCTGTATTAAATTTAATGTCATTTATTTTTAATGTGCGTTTTGTTTATGCAGAATAAACAATTTTTCTTTTTTTTTCTTTTTAGAGTTGTGTTAGTTAGTTCTCTTATAAATCCTGAGTTAAAGAGTCACATAAATTTTAATCATCTAGGCACTAAACACTAATTAAATATGGATTTATAAATGAAGGTCGAAACATAGCTACAGCATCATAGTTAAGTGTTGCTGGAACCATGTTTCAAAACTTTGTTTACCATGAATACGAAGCTTAACCGCATAGGACAGCCGCACTAGTCAAACAGTTTTCGGTACATTTACCCGCTACACATTTACATTTAACCGCTTACTGTTAATACACAAAGAGTTATCGTGCATGTGAAACGCCATATTGTTACGCGAATGCGTCCTCCATTTTGGTGTTGACATGTAGTAGGATCGATGACTGGTGAAGGAGACGAGTCCAGGGCCTGCAGTCTCGACATAGATACCGACAAAAATCAGTCGTTAAGTCCAATCGATATCAAATTTCTTTAATAGATTTTCAACCTTATGCTTTGGAAATAAAGTTGAAAATCTATTAAAGGAATTTGACATCGATACGACTTAGCGACAGATTTTTGTCGCTATCTAATGTCGAGACTGCAGGGCCTGAAGTGGAGGCCGTGTATCGGCAAACGTAGTGTAGGACGCCCCACAGCTAGATGGACCGACGAACTCAAAACGGTGGATGGGACAGACTGGATGCGGACGGCGGAGGACAGGATGTTGTGGCGCAGCCTGATAGAGGCCTATGTTCAGCAGTGGACTGTGACGGGCTGAGTTGATTGTCGTAGTAAGCTTTCGAAGCTCAATGTAGCGTCAGTAAACTGTAAATCGTCCTACTCCTCAACGCGGCAGTGCGGTGAGGCCTATGATTGTATCAAAAAGTGAGGTCTAAGAGTGCGATGAGGCCTATGATTGTTTCAAAACATGATATAACAAAGAATAAATTCATTTGATGAGTTTTTTTGTTGAGGTCGTCAACCCCTTGTAGTGTTGCCACTTGAGATCTCAGTTTAAAAATACAGTTATTTTTTTTGTAAACTTCGAAAACGTGATAAATATCGATAACTAAACACGATAAAAAAAAAGATTTTCTTAACTCATACTTCAAGTAACAACACAAACAACGGTCATCGACCCCAAAAAAAACATCAAATATTTTTATTTTATCGTGTTTAGATATCGATACCCACCACGTCAGCGAAGTTTCGCTAGCTAATTTAATTTGACCCTGTATATTAGGCACATTGTGATGTAGTGTGTAAGTACACTATATTATGCTTGTGTGAGTGCATATAAGATGTAGCAATGCACCAAATATACTCAGTGTTAACTCAGCATTGTAATTTTGAGTAAACACTAACACAAACACAAACACACACACACACACACACACACATAACGTCACACATAATGTCTGCATTTCGAAGCTTAAGAACAAATAGTTGTCCCCAATACATGGAAATTGAGTAAAAGCGCTTTATTCCAGGAACACCGGTGTTGTTTTTGTAAATTGAAAACTACCTGTGACCATAAATTCGTCTGTTGCTGTTTACGTCATTGGCAGGTTTAGGTTTTACTCATAGTAGAATGTTTCCACAGTTTGCCCACTGTTTAGTTCTCTCCAATGAGTATAAATGTAATTATTTGTGTTTCTGGTTGATAAAATGATTAATAATAAATGATTTTATTTCTGTAAGTAGGTTTGTACAAACACTTTTACACGTCAATCATGTTTTTTAAACTAGATGAGGTCGGCGTTTCCTATCTGACTACTCTGAGAAGAAAGGCCGAAACAAACTCAGAGGTCACAGTCTCTTTTAAAGTCCAAACATAATCTTGGTCAGGTCATGCGAAGACCATGCAGATTGGTATCTGAAATGGTCTTTTGAGGAAAGAGCCACACAAATTGAGTGGACCTGTCCAGTCAGTGCACGCATTTGTCAGTAATCGTGCAGCTCGACTCAGGAAGTCAGGACTTAAGGAGCTCAACGATTCGACGAACAATACCAAAGAAAGGACATTTGGGTAGGCCGCATAAATTACTCAAACTGCCAGATCATAATTAAAATTAAATTAGAAAAAAAAGAAAGCAATTACCCACATAGTCCTCACATTCACAAAAATTAAAATAATATAATACTTCACAAGTAAATACTCATGTCATTGTATATATAAAATTTATCAATGTCAATGTGTATATATAAATTCGGTAATAATGTTTGAAGACCATGTAGATTGGTGTCTGAAATGATCTTTTGAGGAAAGAACCACACAGATTAAGTGGACCTGTCCAGTCAGTGCACGCATTTGTCAGTAACCGTGCAGCTCAACTCAGAACTTAAGGAGCTCAACAATTCGACGAACAATACCAAAGAAAGGACATTTGGATAAGCCGCATAAACTACTTAATCTGCCAGACCAAGAATAAAACTGAAACAATGACCCACATAGTTCTCATATTCACAATAATGAAAATAATATAATACTTTTTATAGTCAGTATTCATGTCTAAAAGAGTTAGCAAACTAAAATCAACATTCACTGTGTTAATTTATTGGAGCAGCTTAATCCCAAGCCTTTTTGTTCTCAATATAGTCTTTCACAGTATAATAGGCTTACTGGCATAGTTTCCGCTTTATAAAAGATTTGAATGTATTGCGTAAAAAGCAAATGTTCCTATAAAAATACCTGCATAAATTAAGCAGCTTCTTAGTAGAAGCTGCCTAATAATGAGTGCTTTTGACTTAAACACATAAACATAATTGTTTATGTGTGTTTAAGTCAAAAGCACTCATTGGTAAAATAACAAGGTTTTAGAATGTACGGAACCTTAACTTTTTCGTACCTACATATATGAGGGTTTAAATGTATTTAGGTAATCAAAATGCAAGTGCATATACCAATAATCATTCTTAATTAATCATGCATCCTACTGAACAGAAACCTCATAAAAAGTCAATCACCATTCCTGTTTACCCCCTTACAAAAATACAGCGTAAAGTAAAGGCATAAATAATTATAATTACAACTGTAATCTCATAAAACTCAGCAAACAGAATTCAATATCGCCTGACTTGTCAATTGCAGAAGTTCTTTCAATATTTCAGAAGTTGAACGAAAGGTCAGCGGTAGCTCGGCCATTTTGGCCAGCGGCCCTGATAGCACAATAAAAACTTTACTGTTTTAAGTTAGGAATGTTTTCGAAAGTAATTAAAACACCTTTCCATTATATTGGTTAGGGTATGAAGGAACATTAGGGAGAATATATCATCCCCTTAACATTCAGAGATCCTAGCCTGCTGTTCTTCATAAGTTCTTGTAAATTTAGTATTAAGATTAACTTGTATTTCTCATGATAAGTAAATTGTATTATTTTTAAGAAATAAATGTCTTAAACCATCGAACGTGCGACGTAAACTTTATGTAAATTCGAACAATTTTTTATTGAAAAATACAACTATCCTATAGCATTTTGGTTAAATGTATACAAAAAACTCAATAATTAGTAAGTAAAGTCAAAGTCAGTCAGTCGAAGTCATGTTTAACGCAAATAAACGTATTTTCTTTCTTTCTCTTTCTTTTAAGTAAATATTATATGTGAAACGAATATTTTAAATTTTAAAATCGTTCGAATTTATATTACGTTTACTCCGCGCCTTCGTCCAAGGCCTGTGCAAGTGCGCAAGACACACTGGTTTTCAACTCAACACCATGAAAATAAGAGTAGAAATGTGTTATCAAAAAGAACTAAGACAAACCAAATAAAAGGTCTTTTGAAATACGATTTCCATCCTTTTACGTATCTTTCATTTTTTATCTGAAAAACGAAATCTCAATACTTAATCCTTAATGGATAGAAAACTCACTGAACCGTATTTCTACTTAGACGTACCTTTCAAATGCTAGCGATAGATTAGAGAACCAGTATTTACTTTACTTTTCAAGGATTTTGCTGTAACTACATAGTCCGTTATTCAAATGATAGAACTTATTTTGATCCATCCGTTACTTTCGTCCTAGGTACTTCAACATTTTGGCATAATTTCGAGTTATTCTATTCAAATGTTCCCACAATCATCATTCTATTTATTTGCGAGCTTAGTTTTGGCCTCGAAGCTCAACAATTAAGCAGGCCACCAGATGATTACTGGTCTCCGCTACGTAGGTGGCCCCTGTGATGACTTTGGGGTCATCACAGGTTCGCTTCCATCCCAGAGGCAAATTAAGAATGTCTCAGGCGCCTGTAATCACATCAGCACCAATACTCTTCAAACCGGGAAACAGCAACGCTGCTCCGTGGCAGAAATAGGTATGTTCGGGCGCCGTCGGCTATCTTCGTGTCAAGGCTCCCACAGACAAGCGCGACGCGACAGCGCTACACAAAGGCGCCGCTCGTCGCGCGACACGCGGTGCCTTTGTGTCGGGTGTCGCGTCGTGCCAGTGTGTACGAGCCTTCAAGCGTCGGGCGGAGCTGCGTGGGCGCGCGGGACGTGCTACGCGGGTACACCAGAGGAACTGAAGGGCTGATACTTCACCAACGAACGCAACCGATGACACACGCGCGCCATATAGTCTTTCTGTACCTCCCATTTTGGAAATACAATATAAGTTAGTTTACAGTCCACTGCTTTTTATTTAAAGTCCGAGTTAAGTCTTTACAATTTGGTCCTTCGAGCCGGATCTTTACAGGTATGATGATAATACTTTACCTGACAAGCTCCTTCACAAAGACTAATTACTACCAAACTTTGCAAAGTCCTCAGAAACTACATAATCTACTCGGTATGACGACTAACGGGCGAATTTCACCAAACTTGTATACCTAGAATAAGTCTTAAACTAAAAATAAATGTTGAATTTTGGACAGTTTTCCATACTAGAACTGTCAGACCTCAATTTTATTCCATGGATAAAAGATATCTGACTTTGGTAAAATCAGCCCTAAGTTGAATAAATTAAGTTCTAACTTTGTCTCCTTACAAATAAGTAGGTATATTCCTAGAACAGAATATACTTATACACTTTAGTATGTAAGCCATACGAATTACAGATATAAGATTAGAATATTTTACTTAAGGTGACATAATAGGCGGTCTTATCGCTAAAAGCGATCTTATAAAGACAACCTTTGGATGGATTTAAAGGGAGAAGGAGAGACGGTACTGTAGGTAGTCTGTGGTGTACCATTTACATATATATTATATAAATACATACATTAAGCTATATGCTTAACTATATATATGTACATACAGTAATAATCATGAAACAAGAGCAAAAATGATATTGATGATGTACAAGGAGAAAGGAAACGTGTGGAAGTGTGTTTATGTGGATGCCTCATACAGAAAAACAAAGAGAGCAGAATACAGACTACCTACATTTACTTTTAATCATTGTTTTGCGTGTGCCGAATAGCCAACACTTTTACAACACTCTTTTAATTACTGTTGATCAGTTTAATAATAGGTCAAATCAAAAAACTCCGACACAAAAAAGAGCTGATGACTTTGAAACGGCTGAACCGATTTTAATAAAACATATCTAAGAACCACCGCTAGAAAACCTGCTTTCAAATTTAAAAAAAACCGCATCCAAATTGGTTCACCCGTTTAAGAGCTACAGTGCCACAGACAGACACACACACATGGCGGTCAAACTTATAATACCCCTCTTTTCGCGTCGGGGGTTAAAAAGGACTTACGAGAACTTACCCAACCAAAATGATGGTAATAATATGTGCTGAAAATAGTCATATTTTTACCTGTAAGTATACCTATTTTTTTTTTTTGGCGACTGTGCCTACGTAGCCTACGTACCATCGACGCTAACAATACGTCGGTCGACGCACGAGTACCCACGCAAAACATAAGATAATACACAATGAGCCTTTGTATGAATTATTTACGCGCATTTATTAAGGAGATAGGTAATTCGAAACACCTGAAACTTAAAGCCATACAAGTGTAAGTTAGACACGCGCCAATGATTCGGTATTTATAAGCCTTCAGATTATTGAAGAGGAAAACGAAATCTCTTTAGATTTTTCCAACATCGGGAGAAATATTATTCATTTGAGCTACCTAACGTCTGTAAATACGGTGAAAAGGAGTTTTCTTTATTAAATCTCAATGGTGAATGCGCAGCTGAGTCCGCCAAATTCCAATTTTATTGGGTTTTTTTCAAATTGCAGCTCTGTTTTACGTCGTATGTTGATCAAATGCGATTCGCAACCGAAACTTTGAAAAGTGCCACTAAAGAATATTTCATATGAAAATTCTCAGGTGACACAAAATTCCAAAGTTTGACGATTGATATGTAATCGATGATTAAATTATTATTCAGTAAATTCCTACAGAAAAAAACTATGAAAATTTGAGAAAAAAATCTACAGTCGCAAATCGCATTTTGATCAAACAAACAAAGCAAACAAAGCTGCAATTTACAAAAAAAAAAAACAAAGAAAATTTGAATTTGGCGGGCTACAGCTGCGCATTCACCTTAATACAGATTTTAAAAAAGTAACCATGGGGTTGCGTAGCCGTGCAATTTTGTTTTGGACTCGTTCCTTATTGGCCGCAGAAGGCAAAATAAAGAGAATTGGTAAAGTATAGACACTCGCCCAGCTGTGGGACATCATATTATGTAATATGTAAGTTAAAAAAAACATGTTAGTCCATGGACACTACATTTTGGAGCGAGCAATTCGCTCTTCCATGTATTTTTAGATCTCCAAAAGGGCCGGTCATTGGTCTATCAGAACTTATTGAACATCTAGTTGGTGAGAGATCCGTGTGAATCGAATCACGACGAGCTGCGATAACGCACAGTGAGCTAGCATCGGAAAATGTGGATTTAAAACATTGAAATTATTAAAATTGGACTCAAACTCAAAGCATTTATTTCAATTAAACCATTTACAGGCACTTTTGAATTGTCAAAGAGTCGGTCAGTTAGAAAGTTGAAGCTAGTTGCCCATTCCAAAACATAGATCTCTATGGAGAAGAACGGGCAAGAAACTCCAGGGACACTCTTTTTAAATCAAGATATTACAAAATCCTGGGTACATTATTCTTGTTGCTTCTATATGTGAGAACAATGAAATGAATTCTGCGTAACTAACAAAACATCACATGGCATGAAGTCCTGCGTTTGATTCCCAGGTGGGGCAGTGTTATTGAGTGTTCACATAAGGCATAGCTCAGCAGTAGCCCGGAGTCTAGTTTTGTGCCCGGTTGGTGGCACTAACCCACACTTACTAAACCAACTACCCTTTTTTTTTTTTTTTTTTTATTCCGTGGTGGAAAATCCTCATGGATGTCCCCCGCCCTGGGGGGGCGGAGGGGTCTGTCAGACTCTTACTGACTAAAAACCACCCCGGTGTTCCGTCTCACACCTACGCCGGGGGTCGCGGGAACGTACAAATCTTCCGCAACCCCCGGCCGGTGCCGGGCCGCCTCTGCGGGCCCCGTCCGGTCGAGCGGGGGGAGTGAGGTGTTTGACTCCCCCCGCGACGTCTAAGAGGGGCGCGCGTGGAACACTACGCGCCGCCACCTCGGGTCCTGATGTATAGGGGGCGACGGACGTCCCCGAGTCCGTCGCCCCTGGACCCATTTAGGGGGGCTGGAAGAGGGCGTTGTCCGCCCTCCGCCGACGCCCGGTGCGCCTGCTGCGGGCTGGGTGAGAGGATGAGATCTCTCGCTCCCTTTCCGCAGCCTCCTTCTGCGAGATCACTGTTTCGCAGAAGGATACCACCGCGTACCAGGACTCCTCGCCGCCGACCATCGCATTCACAACGGCCGGCAGCGAGAGGTCACTGCCTACTCCTGAGATGAGGGCACGGCGCGGCTCCTCCCAAGCGGCACACTCTGCCAGCGTATGCCGCGCCGTGTCCTCCCGACAGTCGACGCGGTGGTGACACCGGGCGTCCGGCTCCCTGTTTATGCGACACAGGTACTTCCCGAAGCAACCGTGCCCCGAGAGCACCTGCGTCACCAGAAACGACAGGGAGCCGTGCCTCCTCCCGAGCCAGTGGTCGAGCACCGGCCGGACCGCCTCGATGGTGACGAGGCCGGCGGTAGGGCGTGAGAGCCTGTCCCGCCATTCCGCCACCAGGACCTCGCGGAGCTGCGACCGACGCTGCTCCATTTGTCGCTGCATCGGTCGTTCGCCCCGCGCCCGCGCTTCCTCGCACCACCGGTACAGTGACGCGAGCACCTTCGCCTCCAGGTCCCAGGGCGGGGATCCGGCCAGTGCACAAGCCGCCTCGTAGGAGATCGTGCGAAACCAACTACCCTAGACCAACGCAACGAGGGTTGGAGAATCGGATTCTACTATTCAATATTTATGATTTATAGTCGCACAGTAATATTGTATGATTGCGTAGCACATGCGTGAGTTCTTTGCACCTAAACCTATGTAGGGACTATATTAGCTATCATTTACTGGGTACGTCTTTCATTGGCTTGAATGTGGCTGAGAGCATTTCATGCTGACTGAATTGTCTCGCTGATGGTGGCGTGTGAGTTGGACCATTAAGTTCCCTTTAAATGGTTGAAATGAATGGTTCTGATCGATACGTCATATTCGTGAACGTGCGCCGTCAGTATGAATGGTCATCTCTTAGCTGTGTACAGCTTATTTAAATGATTGAATTGTTTACTAAAGACGCTTTTTAACTTGCACATCTTTCTATATCGTTCTCGCATGTATAATTTCAGCACTAATGATGAATGATTTAAAAGTGTGACCATAGAATGTCTTGCCCGTTCTTCTCCATAGGAACCTACTACGCTTTGGAATGGGCAATTAGCTACACCGATTCCTTTACAATTCAAAAGTGCCTCTATTTTATTTAATTGACAATCTTTTGAGATTGAGTTTGAGAGTTTGACACAAGAAAAATAACATATATATGTGTGACGATCAGCATGTCAATAAGCGATTGGATAGACAAGAGCTTCGACCAGCATACTGAGAAGCTATTGCCGAAAAACTAGAAACAAAAGTAAGATACAAACGGCGGTAAAACTAAAATTATAATAAATTTATCGTCTTTTTATTATTTACCATGATATAGGTCATAGTAACAAGTATTATGTATAATTCAACTCGAAAAAATAAAGTAAGCCCTCTGATAGACAGGTTCAGATCCAGGTGAAAATCAGCGTCAGGCACTAATTGTCTGACATTTTTGCTGAACTGGACCTATTTGGCGCAGCCGCGAGGCACACTTTCCTGCAAATTTCTCATAACGCACTTTACACTTTTTATTTTTCTTTTTTACTTGCATATGTTATCTTGTAGGCTTTGGATTCTGTGCTAAATAAATTAGTAGTATTTTCTTTCATTTTTTTTTTTAGACATACGGCGTAACCTTAATAGTAGGGTTCAGGACTCTAAAACCAATTTCATTTTCAAGTACCCCTAGGTCCAGTTAATTTTATTTATAGCCCACTGTACGACACGCTGCGTGGTGATCCAATCGTGTAACAATCATGTAATCAAAATAGTACTTCCCGCCCCTATCTCAGCTCACCGCCAAATACTCTAACCAAAATTCGCTTAAGTACATCTGGAAGTCAGTGTCATTATATTGTATCCTACCAATTTTCTATAAGTGCGCACAGAGTCGAATTGTCATTTATTACCGCAGTAGTCGAGTAGGAAACACGTGTCACCATGAAGATGTTTATTACTCTTTTATTTGTTATATCCGTTGCGTCACTCGCTGCTTTGTGTTCAGCACAACTGGCTGACAAACCAACACCCGATCAACTAGAAACTGAATCTATTTCAAGGGTCAAGAAACAATATTTGACAGAACCTGAATGCCGGTGCGCAAAAGATCTAGTTTGGCTGCAGACTAAATGCGTTTCCTGCAAAGAGTGAGTACTTACCTACCTGCGATTTATTTTCTATTTCAAAATGTTTAAAGGCTCGTACACACTGGCGCGACGCGACGCGCGACGTGTCGCGTAGCGATTCTGCGACAGAATCGCGTCGCAACACCTTTCACACTGGCGCGACGCTACGCCGCGGCCGCGACGCGACGCGAAACAAGAGAGTATAAATGGCGGTGCCATCCACGCTGAGCTCAGTAGTAGACGATCTTCGTCAGAGGACGAAAGCAGGTCTGTACGTGTTTGCTGAGCGTGGGGTCCTAGGTTCGATTCCCCGGTCGGTCGACATAACCCATCCTAACCTAAGTAGGTATCTAAGCTTGACCACACAAGCACAAACGACGAAACTGGCGAATTCGGACATGCTTTTACGTAGTATTTATTTAAAAATCAATTTTTTTTTTAAATTACTTTGGTATAAACTAATTAAGTTTAATTTTTTTATGGACTTTTTAGTTACCAATCTATGTGATTTCGGAAAAATAACTTTAATTTCTACATATAAAGTGTAT
This sequence comes from Dryobotodes eremita, assembly GCA_917490735.1. Classification (NCBI taxonomy): domain Eukaryota; kingdom Metazoa; phylum Arthropoda; class Insecta; order Lepidoptera; family Noctuidae; genus Dryobotodes; species Dryobotodes eremita. Next base: position 19,461,810 of record OU823254.1, read on the forward strand.
TTTTTCAGTTACAAAACTTTTTATGGCCTTTTTAAGAGTATGTAGGTACTTACATACTTAATTATCATTTTGAAATCATCTTTATTTACACACTCGTAAAGTTGATATTTATTTAAGTTGAAACAACATACGAGTAGGTACCTATATTGGAACTAAACTAGATAGGTACTTACTTTTAATTTACTTATCAAACTAATTCCGTAAGTATCTACCTACCGTCAAACGGAGAGAATATAGGGATGCAGGGATGCAGTTGCAGGGGTGAATCGAGACGAAACTTTAAACGGGTTTTTATCATTGAAATAATATAGTTGGTTGCGAAAAAGGACTCTAATGTGTTTACTGTATTATAATTAACGATAAGTGTCCTTGTTGGCAACAAACTATATTATTTGAATGTTAAAATCGCTTTTAAAGTTTCGATTCACACATGCATCTCTATTCACCCCGTTTGACGGGACGTGAATTCTTCTCTAATAAAATTATGCTCATAACTGGCGAAATGCGGGTGTACTAACCCTTTGGGGATTACAGGCGTGAATGTTATGTATGTGTATTTGTAATACTCAGTGATAACTTTTTATGTCTAATGAATGAGTGATCTAATTATAAATATAGTAAAGTAACTGACTGCCTCGTAGGTCTAGTGGTCGCAAGTGCAACTGCGCGTGCGGTGCTGTGCGTGTTGTAATGTAACACAGCCGTTCGCATTCAGACGTTGAACTCGAAGTTCGATCTCATTCACGCACTGGCCCTGCAGTCTCGACATTAGATAGCGACAAAAATCGGTCGCTAAGTCGTATCGATGTCAAATTTCTTTAATATATTTTCAACCTTATGCTTTGAAAATAAAGTTGAAAATCTATTGATGGAATTTGACAACGATTCGACTTAACGACAGATTTTTGACGCTATCTATGTAGAGACTGTCGGCCCAGGCCCTGCAGTCTCGACATGAATAGCGACAAAGATCTGTCGCTAAGTCGTATCGATCTCAAATTTCTTTAATAGATTTTCAACCTTATGCTTTGGAAATAAAGTTGAAAATCTATTAAAGAAATTTGACATCGATACAATTTAGCGAGAGATTTTTGTCGCTATCTAATGTCGAGACTGCAGGCCCTGGGCCGGCAGTCTCGACATTAGATAGCGACAAAAATCTGTCGCTAAGTCGTCAATAGATTTTCAACCTTATGCTTTGGAAATAAAGTTGAAAATCTATTAAAAGAATTTGACATCGATACGACTTAGCGACGGATTTTTATCGCTATCTAATGTCGAGACTGCAGGGCCTGGCCCTGCAGTCTCGACATGAATAGCGACAAAAATCCGGCCCAGGGCCTGCAGTCTCGACATTAGATAGCGACAAAATCTGTCGCTAAGTCGTATCGATGTCAAATTCCTTTAATAGATTTTCAACCTTATGCTTTGGAAATAAAGTTCAAAATCTATTAAAGAAATTTGACATCTATACGACTTAGCGACCGATTTTTGTCGCTATTCATGTCGAGACTGCAGTGCCTGGACTACTAGTGGAGCCCAAGCGCTCTTACGATGAATCGGGCGTCCGCTAAAAAGTACGACGAACGCAGACCGTTTCAACTCGCGCCGCGCGCCGCCATCGCCATCGCCAGTTCATTTAGAATTAAGTAGGTACCTAGGTATTATTAGTGATATACATTTTTTCATTTGTTTGCGTTTAAATATTTTACAAACAATACTTATTAAATGCATTGAACAGTTGGGTAACCTAATGTTTTCAGATGTCTTTCATAATGTTAATTATGAGGTGCACGGCAAGTACGCTGACTGTAATGAATGTTGAAGAGCACCAAGAAAATTATTGAACACACTTCCTACAGATTCGAGTAAAAATGTTTGACAAAGTATTTTTTTTTTGTTACCTATCAATGACTCCTGCCAAAATAGGTGCTATATTCCCGCGGTCGCCAAGGAAATTCAAATTGTATGGAGTTGACATTTGCTTACCACGTGACATTACAGGTCTTTTCCGCAGGTAGGTATTGTCATTGCCATACATTTTGACGTTAGCGTCTGGCGTTAAGGCTATCAGAAAAGTTTTTGTCTAGGCCTACAGATCTGCCCTCGCCCTGTACAAAGCCACAAAAATGTGTTGCAGCCTGCAGGCGAAAGTAAACTTTATGAGTAAAAGTTAATGTTACTTTTACGAAATCAAATAAATTGATAGGTAAGAGTCCGTAAAAAAATCATAAATTACGCCTACCTAAGACACTTAGCACGTCCGAATTCGCCAGTTTCGTCGTTCGTGCTTATGTGGTCAAGCTTAAGTACCTACTTCCTACTTAGGTTAGGTTGGGTTATGTCGACCGACCGGGGAATCGAACCTAGGACCCCACGCTCAGCAAACACGTACAGACCTGCTTTCGTCCTCTGACGAAGATCGTCTACTACTGAACTCAGCGTGGATGGCACCGCCATTTATACTCTCTTGATTCGTGTCGCGTAGCGGGCGCGACGCGATTCGCGCCCGCTACGCGACGCGACACCGTCGCGCCCGCTGCGCGACGCGGCGCATAGCGGCTGGCTTGCGGCATCTTCAAAGAGGTACTTTCCTTTGACCGCGCCGCGCGCCGCCAAAACTATTAGTAAGTCATTGCAATGTAACTCTTATACCACTGCAATAAGATACAAATTAGAATGATTGACATTTGCAAGGAATTTTAGTTTCAAATGGTTCGTTGGTTGGTGGTTGGGTCTAACATCCTAATTTATACCTTAAAAGAATGAGATAACCGTCACATTTCAATGACTTACTATTTTGCTTATGATTTTATTTTATTTTGCAACAAAATCGGAGAATCGAACCTAGGAGTCTAGAACCCCACGCTCAGCAAACATTTAGAGACCTACCTTCGTGCTCTGACGAAGATAGTCTAGTTGACGGTCTTCGTCAGAGCACGAAGGCACGTCTGAGCGCAGCTTGGATGGCACCGCCATTTATACTTTCTTTGTGTCGCGTCGCGTCGCGGCCGCGGCGTAGCGTCGCGCCGCGAATTCGCCGCGAAATCGCCGCGATTTCGCCGCGACGCCATACAAAATGGTACCTTTGCTGTCGCGCTGCTCGTCGCTCCGCGACGCCGTCGCGGCGCGACAAGTCGCTCCTGTGTGAACTGTCGCGCGCGTTTTCATAGAAATTGTTCTACGGATATAATATCGCAGAATCGCGTCGCGCGACAAGTCGCGCCAGTGTGCACGAGCCTTAACTCGTCTTCAACAAGTGAGTGACATCTTAAATGTAAAAATAATAATATATTCGTAGTCTAGGTACACGAAACTTTAAGGCTCGTGCACAATGACGCGACGCGACGCCCGACACAAAGGCACCGCGTGTCGCGCGACGAGCGGCGCCTTTGTGTAGCGCTGTCGCGTCGCGCCTGTCTGTGGGAGCCTTTAAAATATTTGAATATGAGTATAGGATGCGGATAAATCTTTAAGATAGAGAAATTGTGTTAAATATCACAAGTTTTTATGACAATTAGGGTTCCGTACCAAAATCATAAAATAGGAAGCCTTATTTTGCAACTTTGTCCGTATGTCTGTCTTCCACAGCTGTTTATTTCAGCCTCTAATTATGCTATGGACTCGTTTACAATAGTTTTAAATAATGCTAGTCCACCTATATTGGAAGATATTAATTTAAAAAAGGAACAAAGTTTTTATTTATTTATTATGGCAAACTAGCGGATCAACGCAGTTTACATTGGTCAACTAGCGGAGAACCACATATTGTAATAACTATATTATATAGCGTTGATTCGTTGTATAAAATTTATTACGTATTCATTTATAATTTAATCAATCAATAATCAATAAATAATGAAAACACTATCAATCTCGTTATCTTTGAGTGACTTTTATTATTATTTTCCGATATAACAATACTTAAACATTACAAAAGAGTATGGTTAGATGGTTTGGTTAACAAAGGCGACTAACAATAGTTATTGGTTATACAAGAGTGCAAAGTTGCTTTTTAACCGCGTGCTCAATTTCGATGACCGAGCAAGCGTAGGATTCTGAAATTGAATCACGAGCGCAGCGAGTGATTCAAAAATTAGAATCCTGAGCGTTAGCGAGCGAATCAAAAGAGCACGAGGTGAACAATCTTTGCACTCGAGTGCATCACGTAACTTTTCATCCCACCTCAGCGAGGAAATGACTAAATGCAAAAAAAGCATTTACAATCACAAGATACTTCTATTTCAGTTTAGGTATTAATATTTATTAGGTACTACATTATGATAGGTAAGTATTACAGAATAATCTTTAAATTGTTTCAAATAATACTTAGGTATAATTAAGAAAAATTTAAAGTAACGTTGCTACAGTTACTTAAGTCGAGTGTAATATGTTTGTTAGGTACTGTAATGTTGGTGTTAGTGACTTGTGTACTGTTTTTCGGTAAACTATCTGTCATACTTAATAGTTGTACCGATTCATCGTTTTCCCTTGGCGTAAATGTTGGCGAAAGAGAGCGATTGTTAGGTGTTTCGTAATGGCTCATTTTTGATGTAGAAGGGCCAGTCCAAGGATCCGACTGAGGCTCTTTCAGTGTAATAGCTCCTGTGATGCCTTTACATATTTTAGACTTATTTTGGATGGAATCCTCTATGTACCTATCCCTCTACAACCGCATGGGACATCCAGCCTCCATGGCGCTTAAGAGACAGGAGATCAGCTCCTGAATCGGCCAAAAGTGTGGCTGAAGTTCGTCGGAAACAATGACCGTGTACAACAGGGGTTCTGGAAGTTCAAGAAATGTTGCTATTTCTCGTGGGATACTGCCAATTTTATTAGAACCTATAGGCTGTCTGACACACTTTCCGATGCGATATTGTAGAAAAAATCGATTGATTGGAGTGTAAGGCGGGCGTAAGGCTTGATATTTCTCAACAATTGTTACGTATTCCTTGCGAATGACGAAGTTGCAGTCTCTTTTTGTCTTTGTATTAGGTAAATTAATTAATAGTAAGTCATCTTCTGAATGTTTCTCAACGTTTTTGATATTAAGTTGTGTTAGTTCATTAGTTCAACATGCTCCGTTTATACCAATAATAAGAACAACCTGTAACGTAAAGAGTATTGTAGTAGATAAATTAATAAAATTGATATGCATGCATAATTATGCCTATCAACATCTACTAAGTACGTATTAGATTATGTTAAGTAGTTGATTAATATACTTAAGTAGATACTGAAAGTGCAACTGACTTACTTTTGCCGCCAAATATACGGAATCAGGTGCTTCGTTAAGAAACTTTTTCGTCACGATTTTTTTGGTTGATGACCAGAAGAGGCTCTTTTTAAAAATGTCACTAATTTAGAATAGGTGTCGATATGTCTTTGTTCATCTTTATTGTTGCTTTTAGCATTGAATACGTACTCCATAGAGTGCTTGATTTCTTGCTCTCGGATAATTCAATAAAATATGCCAGCAAAACGTTTTCTAAGAAAGTTTTGCCTCCTTTAGCTAGTCGCCACGTGTTAAACATATCGTACTTTTTCCAAGACTTCTCGCGTGATTATTGAGGGAGAAAGCTTAATTGCGCATTATTAACAGTTTCAGTCAGTTCTGTTAGCGTCAAATAAACTTCCTCTTCGCCAGAATTACTCATTATTGGTTTTTCACTTGTTTTCAAGTTTCTTGTTTTTAACCTAAGGTTTTAACAATATGACGTGAAAAGAAAATTTCGCGCGCAACCAATTAAAAAAAAAGTACACCAAGAAGGTTCCGAGTTCTGAGTTTTTAACAAATTAAAAAAGGTTGTATGATAAATTCGGCACCATGGAGGTGTAAATAGTTTTAATGATGTTTTGAATTCACAAACTTAGTGCACACGAAGTTCTAAATTCAATTTACTTAATCCTCTAGCGGATAAAAACGGCTTTTGCACTCAGATATCGAAGGGCAAAAATACCCTTTCCGAGATGGGGGGATGAAAAAGGTTTTTACAAGGCAGATATGAGTGGATATACCAAGACGGGACGCCTTAGGAGGACATAATAGTTACCTTATTGGTGATGTTCTTCAGAAAGGTCACGTGCGTAGTACTCGCAACCGGCGTGCGTGTGTGACCAGATGTATGAACGTAAACGAGGCAAAAGGAGTATGTAAGGATCGTAGCAGGTGGCGTTCTGTAGTTTCTGCCTAGCTCCATGGGAAGAAGGTGTGACTTTATGTATTTATGTATGTGTATGTAAACATTACAAGTAAAACCTTTGGAATATTTATTATAATATTTCCAATTGCTTACCTCTTTGTGTGTTGATCTAGAATATTTTATAGACACTTAGAAAGATGGTACTTTGTTACGGCCACCGAATTGTTTTCTAATATTTTTTTTATATATTTAAGGTTTATGGAGCTCACGGGTAAAGACGATTGTCCAACATGTTCAAACGAAGAACAGACACATCCAAAAAATGCTACCTTACCATAATCATCTGAACACACAAAAATCTCTGCCAACTGACGACTTGCAGCTGACCAAGGATCCTGAGATATGGCCAGACCGCGTTTACAAGATGCATAGTCTAGAAACTGCTATAAAAAAAAAAAATATATGCTTTTTGTGACAGGTTCGTCTACACGAAACCGTTTTTTTTTTTTTAGTAAATATCATATTCCAAGAGTAGCCAGATTGCACTTTTTTAAATAATTTTTGTATCTAACTTTTTATCCCACTTCAAAAAAAGTAGGAGGTTCTCAATTCGACTGTATTTTTTTTTTATTTGTGTAACCTCAGAACTTTTTTCTAGGTGAACCGATTTTGATGATTATTTTTTTATTTGAAAGCTGGTGCTTCTCATCTGGGATCAAGATCAACAGTTTTTGAGTTATCCTTCCACTTAGGATATATTGCTGATGTTTTAATAACTTCCTGTTACTGTTATCTACATATCAAGTAGTGGTATACGAATTTGTGTGGGGTGGCTACCATAGCTAAAAAGTGAAAAATAAAAACGTTTTTACAAAAAAACACTACAAAGTGAAAATATACTTTAATTTCAAAAGTCGGTGGCAAAAAACGAAAATACAAAACCAAATACACCGACTTCCGAAATTAAAGTTATTTTTCACTTAGTCGTGGTTTTTTTGTTAACAAGTTTATTTTTTGCCCGCCTTTCGTTGCATTTCGGCGTAGAATTTCTTAACCCAGCTAATCCGCCTAAGTGCTAAGCTTACTTTGGTATATTCACGAAGAGCAAAATTAAAGAAAAAAGTGACGAGGGACGGTTTAAGCCAAAAGCTGCATAAGCTTAGGCGGCGTATTAAGCTAGTGTTGAATTTAAATCCCATCCGCAACATAATGACGTAAATCCATTAGCTCTTACGGCTTTATTCGAGAAGGGATTTAAAGAAACACAATATGTAGCTATTCTGCTAATTTTACAGAAACACACTAGATCGTTTTTTTTTTTAATAACTCTTTAAAATTATCAATAATCGAATGACCAACTCGATATCCACTAGCATCGAGTTGGTCATTCGAGTATTGATAATTTTCTTATTATTTATCACTTTTATTATATTAATGTCACAGCAGCTGTAAAATAAATATGAAGCAGATGTCATACCAATTACCATAAAGTGAACACAGCATACTAAGTAAGTAGGTACTGAAACTTATCGTTGCTAGTATTTTATCTACAAAAATAGAACAGATGTTGCTACTAATCCCCTTAATGAGTTCAAGGGGTGAACTACTAACTGCGACCTCGACCTGGGGACTTGTAAGGGAGAACAAATTCTACATTGTAGCTACTTTTGTTTTTAATTTATTTAATTCTTTATACTGCGTGTTTAAATTTTAATTTATTTAATTCTTTATACAGCGTATTTAAATTTTAATTTATTTAATTCTTTATACAGCGTGTTTAAATTTTAATTTATTTAATTCTTTATACGACGTGTTTAAATTGGCTACTTTTGAAACTATTGTTCTTCTACACACTAATTGCGTAAAATTATTCAAATTGTGATTGATAGTATTTTACACACTCCTCCTCCGAATCCTCACGTAGGGCCCTTGCATTCATAGACGTCACTGAACCATCCACATGTTTGTGCAATTAATAAAGTAATCTGGTGGTGAGCATAAGGACACTACACCTACTATATTTATACAGAACTAGCTTTTGCCCGCGGCTTCGCCCGCGTGGATGTCGGAAATTATCCCACGGGAATGTACTACCGGGATAAAAAGTATCTTACGTGTTAATCCATCACCCTAATTACGTAACACACTATCTATCACAATTTGAATAATTTTGAAGCCTATTACTAATACATTGCTTCATATGTTCGAAAAATTTGTCAGCTCAACAACGTAAATAACGCAATTAATGTTGTTGAACTGTCAAAATGAAAGCCATTCCTACTGTTTGTGTGTTACGAAATTACCCGCTGGTCTGCTGGGAGAGATTTCTCTGGAGAAAATCAACTTTACGACTACATTATTTTACTTAAATTACTTTATTACCTTCAACCTAAGCTTTCTCAAACAATCGTGGAATTAATTCAAGCTGAATACAGCTTAACATTTCACGAAACTTCATTTAGGTTAATATTATATTTCCAAGAGCAAGATTTAGATTGTTTAAGAATTTCATAAAAACAATTATGTATAAAAAAAAAACATATTATTCGCAAATTCTTTACCGAATATTGCTCCAAAGCAATCTAATGTTTGAGGATCAGAGCCTCGGGTATTTTGTTATATCTACCTTTTTTGTTTTGACCTCCCGACCTCTGGGGAGGGAGGTTGGGGAGTGTGGGATTTTTACTTCACTAAAACCACCCCGGTGATCACCACACACATAGAGCACACAGCACATAGAGGGGGTCACGGTTCTTCTTAAAATACCAATTCCGGAACCCCCGCTGTGCAACGCCTGTAAGTCACATCCCTGGGGAGACTATAATTGTTATACCTACCTAAGTAATTGTTTTAAATTGATTTTATAATCGGCTTTGTCCGATACCCTTAGGCGAGGGTCTAACAACAAGTACACTTTACTTACAAAATCCTTTAAACATAAGTTGCTATAAAACAACGGCTTATACTAACGACTATCGATCCCATCCGGCTACGCTTCTTGAGATTATCGGGCTATACGGGTGGGCAGGAACATCAACGCGTAAACTGTAACCATGAATTCAGCACATGATTCTAGACCCTCTAGCGTAGAAATATTACATCGGTTTAAAAAAAAGTAATATACTGCTGTTTCATAAAAAAGGCAATACCTATGCGTTCAAAATATATGGAACAGCAATTTTTTTTTTTAATAACCGACCAGTAATTTCAACGCAGGGGGTTTCAGAATCATGTGCTGAATACATGGTAACGCGTGGTGACGCATAGGTTCCGCGTCGATCTCCCTGCCACCCTGTACAGTAATCACTGTTCGATAAATCCTCTAAAATATGATGATGAAAGCTGTACCAAAATCTATCAAGTAGTTTAAAAGTCAGCAAATAGAAGCTGGAAAACAAGTTTTTTTAATACATATGTAAAGTACAACACCTATTTCCTTAATGTCCCTCGGGAATCATCGCATTTCCGAATACAAACCAATGCAAATTACCATGTCCATCAATTATTAGATTTATCGTCTATAATAATTTGAATTCAGAACTAAGTACATTTTTGTTTTTTTTGTTTTGACGTAACAACATTTAAACTACTTAGTTCTGAATTCAAATTATTATACACGATAAATCTAATTATATATGGACATGGAAATTACCATTCGTTTGTATTCGGAAATGCGATGATTCCCGAGGGACTTTAGAAAATAGTCGTACTGTATGTACCTAATAACTTAGTAAAGCTATTCAGTAAAAAGTTCACAGTAACTTACATGAAGTGAGCTGTCAATAGTGTCAATCCCTAGCACCAGATGGGATGACCGCTCAATTCAAAGTCACTTCAATTAAGTTTTTCATGGTAAGATTTATACAGAATAGATCGACTGACATCACACGCAATTTTGTTTGATTCTACGTTCACATAAGCGGTCAACATTACAAAGGAATGAACGTTTATTCAATTCAATTCAATTTATTTATTCAAGTAACCATGACTCATTTTCTTAAATATATTTTTCTTATCCTTTCATTACATTATTTTTTTCGACCATTGAAAGATACCGAGTGCTGAAATTCAATATCGTTGGATCGGATCACTAATAAATGTAATTTTCACTTTTGATTCATTCTATGTTCAGACGTTTCAATTCGAGTGAAAGACAAAAATGAACAAAAAGTGAAGCGTCCGATATCAGCGTTTTATGTACAAACACGTAGTTTCTTTCGCTACCTAATTAAACAACCATTAGGTAAGTACCGTACCTTATTCCGCAGAGCCTAACGACTGAAGTCTTTAATCAGTGCGTCCTGCCTGTTATGACTTACGGAGCCGAAACGTGGAACTCACGATACAGTTAGTCCATAAATTCAAGGTCGCTCAGCGAGCTATAGAACGAGCTATGCTTGGAGTCTCTCTGAGGGATAGAATCCGGAATGAGGTGATCCGGCAGAGAACCAAAGTTGTTGACATAGCTCACAGAATAAGCAAGCTGAAGTGGCAGTGGGCCGGCCATATTAGCCGTAGAACCGATGACCGTTGGGGTAGACGTGTTCTTGAGTGGAGACCGCGAATCGGCAAACGTAAGGTAGGACGCCCTCAGGCTAGGTGGAGGAACGATCTTCGCAGGGTGGCTGGTAGCAGTTGGATGAGAGTTGCCGGAAATAGAGCTAAATGGCGTGCAATTGGAGAGGCCTATGTCCAGCAGTGGACTGCTGTAGGCTGATGATGATGATGATGATGAGGTAAGTACTATTTGTAGATATCTTGAAATTGTCAAATAGAATTATTCCCTCAAGTTATACTAATGAGAACATGTAGGTAAAGCAGACATATATACATAACATTATATAGGTTAATACTTTCTATCTGTTTTCACATGCGTCTGTCAGTCAGACAACGCCATACTTAAAGTATATGACACTCTAAGACGCTATGTGACTAACGTTAACTAACGTTCCTGCCGGGATCGCTGATTGTTCGAAAGAGTTACCGTGGCCCTGGCGCACAGGCAACTGAAGGAACACGGGTGGGTTTTAGTCAGTAAGAGTCCGACACGCCCTTCCGCTCCGCCCAGAGCAGGATAGGTCATTATGATTTCCCAAACTAAAACAAAAAGGTGAGTAACGTTATGTTTATAAATAAGTATATGGAAAGTATGTTACAAATTGATTTACAAATATTTTTTTAATGACTTTTAAGAAGGTGGACGATTTTGTTTTCGTAGAATATCTTATGTACCAGCGATTGTTTATTAGAAAAAAAACACGAAAATTCGATAAATATGATAGTGAAAATCGTTGAGCGCTTTTATGCAAACGGCTTCTTGTAGGCGATCGTTTTACGAAGTTATTGGATCTTCTTTATAAGTACATAAACTCATGTTGCCAGAAACTCGTTGGCTTACTCATTTTAACCCGTCTGATTCACTCGGGTATTGAATTTCAAGAACTCTTTACTTAATGCACCTCTCCATCATCAAAGAAAACATCTCTAAGAATATGTTTCACATATCAGTTTCTATTCCTCACTAGTTTAGACTGTACAGCCGTCTGTCACTCATGAGTGAAAGCAATCTCGAGATTCGAGAAAAAAGGCTTGAGAAAAGATCTCATGAAGATCAAAGATTATCTGCAAGATCGAAATCTCAAACGAGATTTCGAGACTGAGTGCGCGCGTCTTAGCATACTCTAGTTCTTTTGAAAGCAGTTTTTAATATAATAATTGATGGATTCACAGGTTTTCATTTCAATCAAGTTTAAGACATCAGATTTAAAAAAAAACGCATTTTTTCAAAAAGTAGGCGAAATCTCGATCTCTATAGTGAAATCTCGCCTGATTGCCGGGCGAGGTCTCGAAGGGCCAATATCGATACCAGACTTAGCACGCGGGATCTCCAGTTTCCAATCTTGTGTCGAGATTGAATTCTCTAGTTATTGTACTGTTTGACAGGAACTGCAGATCTGAACATGTCTATAAAGGTGGCGGCTAAATTCATATGAAATATATTCTTGAACGTGCAGTCACATAATATCAGCTGGTAAGCATCCACTGTTGTAAATAGGCTTCCTAACGACCCATAAACGGTCGTGTGCGACCATTACCCAGCTGTGTGACATATTATAGGTCTAATACTAATTTGAAACATTAGTATACGAGTAATAGCTACATCGCTAGACTCTCCGGGGAGGTCAGACATTGAACAAGATGTCTCATCATGAATTATACGCTCAATGCCCCTTTACTAATTAGTCTGGTATACAGACACATAAGGTTGCTGACGTTTGTGTCAGACTCTGCTGTTTCGCCTCGCACACCTTTTTAGAAAAAGTTTCTGAAACAGTTCTTCTTTAGAAAGACGTTGTTTTTACTAAACTTTATCTATAAATTGTTTGCCAACTTCTTTGACTAACGGGGTGACTTTTTAATTAAACACTTTGCCAAATAGTGTCCAACTCTCGGCGAGGTGTGCTTAATTTTATTGGCCTTTATTTTTAAGTCAACCTTTCAAGCCGTAAATAATTAAACACATTTTTTTTTTCTATATTCTTGCTGAACAACCCCCGGGACCCGACACAGGTCAACGGATTGAAGACTAAAACACTTTTTTTCTATAGTAGTATTGCTGAATAACCCCCGGACCCGACACAGGTCAACGAATTAAAGAGTAAAGGACATTTTTTTCTATATGATTGCTGAACAACCACCGGGGGCCGTCACAGATCAACGGATTAAAGACTACTACTGTCGTCGTCGCCGTACCTACTGGCCTACGTACCTAAAATCGTGGCCGGCTCTTCTATAGCATTTCAATCTAACAATTCATAAACTATTTATACATAAACTAAGATCAATTAATTCTATTAGAGGAATACATCACCCGGAATGTGAAACTCGCTGGCCTAGAAAGGATCACAAAGACTGAGACCAGCCTAGTACAATTAAGTGCCCCTTTCCTGGGTCTCTGTAACTGGAGGCCTTAGGCCGCGTACCAACATACGCGTTTTGTGCGTGCGCTGAACCAGCGCGCGCACAAAATGCGTATGTCGGTACGCGGCCTTAGGTAGATCTCACATTATCACGTCACGCTCCGGTGCGCGGGACACGCGCCCCCGCGCGTAATTTCTACATACAAATTCAATAAAACGCGTTTCCGCGCGGGGCATTGGCTCCATTTCCCACGCCGCGTTTCGAGGCGTGTTGTAGTGTGAAATCCGCGTTAGCACGAACGCGTGACGTAAAGGTAACATAAATTCGAACATTTTTTGAATTTCAAATACAACTATCCTGTAACATGATTGGTTTATCTTTTTGCGACAAGAACAATTAGTATCACCAATAAATATGAATAATTAAGTCTTAAAACCAATGATGTTTTAAACTAAGTTAATATTATGAGCGAAACGAGTATTGTCAATTTTAAAACCGTTCGAATTTACGTTACGTATACTCCGCGCGTTCGTGCTAGGCCTACAGTAAGCTAAACTAATAGATTCGTGCACTCACTTGGAAGCCGGGTTGATATGAATCAAGCCGACCTTGACGGAGACCACGTTGTCCTGCCTGTCGGAGGGGGTGGTGCAGTGGGACGAGCAGTTCTCCACCTTGAGGGTTTGTGGTGTCATCGCGCTGCAACAATAACAACTGCCGTATGGTTACAACATTCGTGAAGCACCGCGTATCGGAGCGTACGTACGATATATATCGTATGTACAATATAATATCGTATGTACGTGGGCACTTATGAAACTTTAGAAGCTAGGTGCACTGTTCCAATTGGTCGTGTTCAATGTAGAAAAGCCGACAAGAAACTCCACGGTTACTCTTTTTAAATAATTGGGTTTTACAATGTTTTCAAATTACAGTGTTAATAGGTATGGGGGGACAGTGTAGACCTGTAAAGTTGTCAACGAGTACCAGGTAAAGTCAAAGCATTTATGTCAAATAGGCAAATAAAACGCACTTTTGACGTCAACATTCACATTAAATAAAAAAGAATTGATTCTAGTCGCACCTTCCAAAAGATAGTTTCGTATGGAAAAGAATGGACTAGAAACTCCACCGTTATTCTTTTTTTGTTAATGTTTTACAATATTTTGTATACATGAATTATATATGAAGACGATGCATCTAGAATTAGTATAAAATTACTATACCACAATTGGTAACAAGAATTAAAAATACAGCAATAACAGAAAAAATAATTATGTGATAGATACATGGTGCTCACATATTTACAAAAATTGTAAAAATATATGATTTTCCTAAAATTTTAACAAGTAATAAGTCTGTGTGTGAGTTAAAGTAATCACAGAATGTAAATCAATGTCATAAAAATAATAAATTATACAATTAAATTAGCAACCAGTATGATTTTGTCTAGGACTAGGTACATAACCAGATAGTAAATGGCCAACAAATCGAAATATCTATGAGTCTACAAGGCCTACAACGTTCTCACATTCAGAAGATAAAAGAGAATCTGTATAAAAGAAAAATAAAGTAATAATACTTAATTCAAAAAAACTTTAAACCCAATTTTAAATCGTAGATACACAAAAGCTCATGCTTATGGTAAAAATATTAGTCCGTCATCAAGTTGGTGACGGGGTGGACTTCCCATGGTACACACGCAGGGAGGCAGGATCATCGATGCGCAACCTGTTACCACGGATCCAGTTCATAATAAAATTCTGAACCGACCAGCGTTGAAACTTTCCGTCAGCTATAAAAAAAAAAAAATGCTGTTCTATACATTTAGACCGCGTAGGTACTGTACTTTTTTAAAAACTGCTGTTTTTTAAAGTGAAACATCTATAGCCGCGGGTAAAATCGATTGTTGACGGCGTAGCGACGCATGCCGTGGCGACGCGTCGCCACGCTAAATTTTCTATACAAAATAGTGTTGATCTTTCACATCTGCCAGGCGCCCGCGACGGCTCAATTTTTATTTTTTATATCCTTCTCTCATGAATCATGCGCTGAATTCGTAGTTACAGTTTGCGCGTCGATGTCCCTGCTACCCTGTATATAAGTAAAGCTCCTGGTGGAGGCCGTTTTAGCCCTGGCAGGAGGCCTTTATTTGTTGATTGCAGGAAAACCCAGTCAAGCAGCCGAGAATCTCCTTTTTTTTTTTTTTTTTTTTTTGTTCCGGGGTGGAAAATCCTCATGGATGTCCCCCGCCCTGGGGGGGCGTAGGGGTCTGTCAGACTCTTACTGACTAAAAACCACCCCGGTGTTCCGTCTCACACCTACGCCGGGGGTCGCGGGAACGTACAAATCTTCCGCAACCCCCGGCCTGTGCCGGCCCGCCTCTGCGGGCCCCGTCCAGTCGAGGGGGGAGTGAGGTGTTTGACTCCCCCCGCGACGTCTAAGAGGGGCGCGCGTGGAACACTACGCGCCGCCACCTCGGGTCCTGATGTATGGGGGGGCGACGGACGTCCCCGAGTCCGTCGCCCCTGGACCCCTTTAGGGGGGCTGGAAGAGGGCGTTGTCCGCCCTCCGCCGACGCCCGGTGCGCCTGCTGCGGGCCGGGTGATAGGATGAGATCTCTCGCTCCCTTTCCGCAGCCTCCTTCTGCGAGATCACTGTTTCGCAGAAGGATACCACCGCGTCCCAGGACTCCTCGCCGCCAACCATCGCATTCACAACGGCCGGCAGCGAGGGGTCACTGCCTACTCCTGAGATGAGGGCACGGCGCGGCTGCTCCCAAGCGGCACACTCTGCCAGCGTATGCCGCGCCGTGTCCTCCCGGCAGCCGAGAATCTCCTAGGTTGACCTACGAGATGCCATTTAAATTAAATTTTATTTATGGAGGCCGTTTTAATAAACGCTCTGAAATCATACGTTATTTTGGACCTACTGGCTAGAACAAAAAGCTTCAATAATATTTACTGAGATTTTTACCAGACTCCGAAAGCAAAGACTGGGTTATGTTTTTTTTCTGATTAGTATCTGGTTTCTGGACTGTTTTCATGTATGGATCAGATTGATTCAGCTATAGATATTTACCAAAAACCTGTATTATAAACCTTCAGAAACTCGAGCAGCAGAAACTGCCTGTGAAGGTTGCCTGGAAGAGATAGCAGAAAGCGATAAAGCCGCCCACTGTATATTTTTAACCGACTTCAAAAAAAGGAGGAGGTTCTCAATTCGATTGTATTTTCTAACCGACTTCAAAAAAGGAGGAGGTTTTCAATTCGCCTGTATTTTTTTTTGTGTGTTAGCTCAAGACTTTTTCTAGGTGAACCGATTTGGATGATTCTTTTTTTATTTTAAAAGCTGGTGCTTATATGGGTCCCATATTAATTTGATCAAGTTCTGACCAGTAGTTTTTGTGTTATCCTTAATACTGCGTATTTTTTCCACTTAGTTTGTATTGACAATGTTTTAATAATTTGCTGTCACTGTTATTTACATATCAAATAGTGGTATACGAATTTGTGTGGGGTAGGTACTCACCACTTAAAAAGTAAAAATAAAAACCATTTTACAAAAAAAAACAACCGGCTTCCAAAAAATACACAAAAATAGAAACCAAAGACACTGACTTCCGAAATTAAAGTTATTTTTCACTTTTTTAGTGTATGTTTTGGAAGGCGGTTGTTTTTTTTTTTCTAAAAATGTTTTTTGTAGTGTTAGATTTATGTTTTGTTATGTAGGTAATGGTGGTGTACAATAAATAAATGGATTTGAGTTAATTGCTTTTTATATATTTACGTTTATATTCATTATTTTATAAACGTTTATTATAATTTTTTCATATATATGTGTAGATGTCAGATAGCCAGAACGACACGACAGCGAAAGCTTTTTGTCGGCTTGTAGTAATGACAGCTTTGTTAGTATTCCGTCCCTAGCTGACACGCTTGAATCTCAGTTCTCTGATGTACCTAAGAATTTTAATGTAGTCCATATAAATGCCCAAAGTATTCCGGCACATTACCCTGACATGCTAGCTAACCTAGACTGTAAGAATGTCCATGCTATCCTTGTCTCTGAGTCTTGGCTAAAGCCATGTCTCCCTTCAAATTCCTATTCCTTGCCGGGTTTTCAACTAATAAGAAATGATCGCGCGCTTGGCGGTGGCGGTGGTGTTGCCATAATATACCTTCGTCCACATATTCCTTTTTCAATTGTCGATATGTCTGCGCAGCCTCCACCACAGGACGCGGGTGAGCATCTCTTTTTGGAAGTAAACCTAAATCACGTGAAAGTCCTTTTAGGTGTTTATTATAGCCCTTCGTCACGTATAAATTTCTTTTCCTCCTTTGATAAAAATCCTTGAAAATCTTACACCCTCTTACAGTCATACAATCATCATGGGCGATTTCAATACTTGCTTATTGAAAATTAATTCCCGCTCTTCTTCTCTTCGATCAATAGTTCAGTCGTCTAATTTATCAATTCTTCCTTTAAATTCCACGCACCACTTTCCAAACTGTAATCCCTCACTTTTGGACCTTCTCATTGTTTCCTCTCCTCAACATGCCAGCAAGCATGGTCAATGCCCGGCTGACATGTTTACCATCACCTATTATTCCTCTCCTACAAAATTCGCCCACCTAAGGCAAAACCTAGTATTCTCCTGCAGCGCAATTTTAGTGGCATGAATACTGATAATCTCCGAAGAGATGCTAACAGCATTGACTGGTCTCCTTTAGCCAGTGTCGAGTCGATTGACGATAAAGTCAACCTGTTGACAGACAATATTGTGCAGCTGTACGATGTCCACGCTCCCATTCGTGCTGTAAAAAATAAACATCTTCCGGCACCATGGCTTACAGACGATATTAGAAGTGTCATGCACAGGAAAGCTGTAACCAAAACTAAATTTAAGTGTCGGCCTTCGCCGTCGAACCGGGAGATCCTTGTGAATGCTCGTAATCGCTGCAATAAGGTGTGTAGAGATGCCCAACGCCGCCATCTCCACACCTCTGTTGAAAACGGAGATCCAGCTAAAGTCTGGAAATTTCTTAAATCTTTGGTAGTTGGAAAATCGCGCCAAGAATCGATTCCTCAAAACTTAGATATTGATCTACTAAATCAACACTTCTCATCTGCGTCCCACTGTAATAGGACCATGAAGGCAGCTACAATAAACTATCTTTCAAACCTTCCAACTCCGGACCATCCCCCATTTATTTTTAGTCAATTCTCTGATTGTGATGTTAAGAAGAGCGTAGTTTCAATCACATCTAACGCAGTTGGTAGTGATTGTGTAAGTCGGAAAATGATACTCCCTGTCCTCGACGAAATCATTCCTATCCTATGCTACATCCTAAACTACTCTATAACCTACGGTGTTTTTCCATCGATGTGGAAAGAGGCAAAAATCACTCCTTTACCTAAAAAATCGAATCCTACTTCCTTTTCAGAATACCGTCCTATCTCCATCTTGCCTTTCCTCTCAAAAGTCCTTGAACGCCTTGTCCACAATCAGCTCAGTGCTTTTCTTTGTAAGAATAGTCTGCTGAATCCTTTCCAATCCGGTTTTCATCCTGGTCATAGCACCGCTACAGCCTTAGTTAACGTCACTGATGACATACGGTTAGG
Organism: Dryobotodes eremita; assembly: GCA_917490735.1. Classification (NCBI taxonomy): domain Eukaryota; kingdom Metazoa; phylum Arthropoda; class Insecta; order Lepidoptera; family Noctuidae; genus Dryobotodes; species Dryobotodes eremita. The sequence goes on from OU823254.1 coordinate 19,480,499, forward strand.
CATGGAAGCGGGAAATCTGACGGTACTTTGCTTATTGGATTTTAGTAACACGTTTAATACTGTAGATTTCGATATCCTGCTTGGCATGCTTCGTTCGCTTAACATATCTCCAACGGCGATTGACTGGTTTCATAGTTACCTGTATAGCCGCCGGCAGCGTATATGCATGGAAGAGTCTTGCTCTTCTTAGTGTTATACTTCTGCCGGTGTACCTCAGGGTGGCGTTTTATCTCCTTTACTCTTCGCAATATTTATAAACTCTTTTTCAAAAAAACTTCTTTCTTCCAACCACCTTTATGCAGATGATTTACAAATATATAAACAAGCTGCCCTTTCGGATTTGGCTGAGGCAATTAATATAGTAAATAAAGATTTGGGTTCAATTTGCGAGTGGAGTGAGGCACATGGGTTGCAGGTTAATGCATTGAAGACTCAGGTCATTGTTGTTGGCAGCTCTAGCTCACCGGTTTACCCAAGGTAAACTGGTCACAGCTTCCCCAAGTACAATTTAACGGAGCTGCTATTCCAGTCAGCGAAAAGGTTAAGAACCTTGGGGTTTGGATCGACAAACATCTTTCTTGGGGTCCTCAGTTGCAGGACGTAAGTCGCAAAATTTTTGCATCTGGTAAGTCCGTGAGACGATTGCGGAACTTTCTTCCGACTGCCACTAAGACTGCGCTTGCACAATCCCTTTTACTTCCCATCCTTGACTACGCTGATGTCAGTTATCTCGATCTCACTGAGGCACAACTAGATAAACTTGAGCGACTTCAAAACTTTTGCATAAGATTTATATTTGGCCTGCGCAAATATGATCACATTTCTGAATTTCGTACAAAGCTCAATTGGCTTCCCATACGTCTTCGCCGGAATTCACATATCTTGTTTCAGCTCTACAGTATTCTGTTCAACCCTAAAACCCCCTCTTATCTTAAAGAACGTTTCAAGTTCCTTCATGACACACATAATAGATATCTTAGGTCATCGGAAAACTTAAGACTAGAGATGCTGATGCATTCCACCATCTTTTATGACAAGTCTTTTACAGTTCAAGCAGTACGGTTATGGAATGCCTTGCCCGAGTCGATAAGGCGTGCTCAATCTTTATCCACTTTTAAAATTATGGTTAAAAAACACTTCCTCTCTCCTTAAACATCATCATTACATTTAGTTTCCTTGCTCTTGTTTCATGTTTATTATTGTATATATTATATGTAGATAAGTATATGTTTTATGTATGTATGTATTTGTTGTAAATGTAAATGGTACACCACTGACTACCTGCATTATTGTCTCTCCTTCTCCCTTGAATCCATCCAAAGGTTGTCTGTAAAAGATCGCTTTTAGCGATAAGACCGCCCAATGTGTCACCCTGTGTAAAATGTCTAGATTTATATCTGTTATTTTTTATGGTGTACATAATAAAGAGTATTCTATTCTATTCTATAAAGAATATATAAATAATAAATAAACTAGAATCCCACGTGCTACGATCCTTACATACCTACACCTGTCGATTCATCCACGTTGATACATCTTATCCTACACACGCGTCGGTTGCGCGTAGGTACTACGCACCTGACCTTTCTGAAGGACAGTACCAACAAGATTTAAGGATTGTCTGTCGAGGTCATCCCTACCCAGCGATAGGTAATTTATTTCGTAAATTATCTTCTTTCTACCTAAAGGTAAAAGTTCGTAGTATTTTATTTGTGAGTTTGCGTAAGTTCTAAGATAAAACTGGAATCTTAAATGCCTTTTAATCTCACCCCACGCGAATTCGAAACTTTTTTCAAGCTCGACCCTGCAATGACGCAATTACAGATTATAGCCAAGACTTTGCAAAAGTTAAGCTTGTTGAAATGTTTCGTAGAATGTTTTTATTCAGGAATCGATACCCCCTAAACATACAGGGTGGCAGGCCATCGACGCGAAAACTGTTGTACCATGGATTCTGAAACACCCTGCGTGGAAAGTTTGGAATCCATGGTTTCATTTTGAGCGTTCATGATCCCTGCACTCTTTTTCAACATTTAAGCTGTGTCACATGTTCAAAACTCGAGGGAATGAAAACCCTTTATTCTACTCCAGAATACTCTAATTTACTAATTATATCAGGGTACCTTAATCACAGGACAATTTTTGAGGAACAAGCATCCAAATTGGCAAAATTTAAAATTAGGGAGATGGCGTAAAACCCTGTTCGTAATTAAATTTTACGTTGCCATTTTTAGGTGTAACTCGGAAAAGGTAAGGTATCTAAGGCTCATTTACAAATGTTATTAATTAGGTAAAGAGAAACCGGTTCGATGAAACTTGGAAATGAGACGGTGGGTATAAAAAAGCTACGCTTTGTGGCTTATTGGTACAAGTAGGATTAAGTCTCCTGTAATTGCCATTCGGTGGCATAGAGCTTCTCGCCCGCTATTCGCCATTAATGCTTGCTTTGAGAACATTCTCAAAGCAAGCATTTTAATTGACCGAGCGAGCGCGAGCATAGCGTCTCCATTTCAGCTCGGGCAAAAATGCTTTCATATGTCCAGATCTCCGGCTGTTCTCCTCTACAGGTAGCATTTCTCAACCGATTCTCGTAACAAATTTTGAGCACGTTTATATGGATTTCTTTTTTCTATTCAGTATTTTGTAATTTTTCAAAAAGGCGGCAATATGGGGGTTGAAAACATTAAAAAAAACATATTTTAGCCATTTCGCGCTCTTTGCGCGCGCTTTTTGTTTTAAGGATTTTGTTTTAAGGTGCGCGGTGAACATTTATTCCTTTTTAAGCTATGCAAAGAAAGACTCGTTTTAATTTTTTGCTGACGTCAGATGACATAAATAATTTTAATAAGAGACTGCACCCCAACACGAACATCAATAAATCAAGTAAAATAAATTGTTAATAATAAAAATAATAATAATAATAAAATGTTTAATTTATTTTCAATGATTTAATTTTACCGTATTTTAATTTATTTTCATTTATTTAATTTTAACGTATTTTCATTTATTTTCAATTATTTAATTTTACTGTATTTTAATTTATTTTCAATTATTTAATTTAATTTAATTTTAATTTATTTTCGATTATTTAATTTAATTTAATTATAATTTATTTTCAATTATTTATTTACTTTCAGTCATTACTAACATAGTTTTAAGAGAATGTAAAAGGTACTAACAAAATATGGACAAAAATTGTCTGAATTAAATGAATTTTATTTTATTTTATTTTTTATTTTATTTTTATTTCATTTATTTTTTATTTTTATTTTTAATAAATCAAGTAAAATAAATTGTTAAACTCAAATGAATTAGTCACCATTTACAAATTATGGATACAAATATTGTACCGATGTGTTAAAAACCAGCCGAATGCTTGTCGGACCACGCACAATGAAGGGTTCCATAGTCGGGATGAATTTATCCTAAGTACAAACTTAACATTGTAGTTGAAAAACATGGTCTCCCATACATTCCTTTAAGCTGGTCGACTATTACTCGTTAACTTGTAAAGCCTTCTTAGCTGTGATAGTTTTCTTTTTAAATTCGTTATACATGCTACTGCCGTGAATTTTTTAACATATCCAAAAACAACCATTTAGCTGGCAGGGACACTTGACTCTAACAAATATTAGCACTTTAAAGCTTAATATTTCGTATCCCTAAATCGAAAAATGGTATTCACACACCCGCAATATTTTTAAACGACCTATCCAACGACACCCCACACCATGGGCTTGACGAGGCACCCTAAAAACAAATATTTTCAAGATTCAAATCAAAATCAAAAGTCATTTATTCAAACTAGCCTGAGAATCAGCACTTTTTGAACGTCAATATTACACAAGACAGTCCCCTAAAACGCCCCCCCTTCACCATTTCCTAATGCTTTAGCTGGGAAGAAGTGGCGCAATAAACTCCCTATCATTACAGCTGTCTGTTCAGTTAGAAGAACCCGATTCTATACAATAATAAGTACGAAACACAAAACATTTTTACTAAATTATTTTCCATAAGTCACTAGCACACGCCCATATACCAACAAAAACAGTGAAAACTATACTCAAGCAGAAATAAATAATAAAAACGTAAACAGAATTTAATACCCATATAAAAGCCTCCAGGCATAAAGGGCGTGCACGCTGACATATGCAATGCTGTGTTATGTTCATATAGCTGAAACTTGAAGTCACAAATGATAAACTAGGACCTTCGGAGTAAAATGAATAATGATATACCAGTCTCAATATATGAAAGTGGGGGCGTAAGAGAAAGGAAACTATATTTAATATTTAACTAAATTATTATATTTTATCAAGGAATTTTCCTAATACACCAGCAGGCCCTAGCCCTGCCTATCTAATTCTCTAAACAAACTACCATCACTTTTCCTTCCAAAGCTTTTTTCAAACTTGCTTGACTGTTCGAGAGTAACTATCGATAATATATTAGCAGCCAGTCAACATAAGGTTGACATATGCAGATAACCTCTACAATAAACAGTTAATTACTAATAACAATGACAAAACCATGGTCAGTAAGATGACCTGTCCCAGAGAAGCAGCACCCATTCACGAGCATAACGCAAAGAATAGCCAGCACCCCCCTCGCCATATTTGAGGGAAGGAGGCAACCCGAAACCCGACGCTACCTAAAAAGAAAGAAAGAAGAAAGAAAATACGTTTATTTGCGGTATACACAACGCAAAGAAAAATCACTCAAACACAAAAAAGAACGAGTTGGGAGAAATTATGCGTCACATTCACGCAAAACGGCAAACGCTCAGCATAATGCTCGGTTCCTAAAAATAAAAACGATTCGTTTTGCTTACCAATAGTAGCATTTTTTATTGCCAAACTGGGCATATAAATAGATTTGTAAGCAAATTTTACCTTTCATATGGAAGGATCTACTATGCAAAGCTATGAGGTCTTTGCTTCATTATTGGTAAAGATACAAGAGTCTTAATTTTAACTAAAATCGGTCCGTAAATTATAGGAATCGGCCATATGGGCGCTTGACGAACTTGCTGCCGGTTGCTCAGGGAAGAATAATGTAATCAATTTTCAAGGTCGCTAGTTAAAAAAAACATTGAAATGATTATGACAATAATACATGAAAATAAAATAAAACTAAATTGACAGACATAGTCTATTGGAGGTCGTATATATCGATACTGGAAAAATATGAAATAACGTAAGGGACATTTTGTCGAAAATGAGTTATATATATCGTTGGATTCCGAATTTCTTGCTCTATCGATTGGTATATTTAAAATCTTGATATCTCAAAGAAAATCTCCCTTACATCACATATTTTCCGCAGGTCCAGTGCATTTTTTTTTCTAGAAATTGGCTGTATATGACATTTTAAATTAATATTTTAATAAAAACTAATGTAAGTCCCTTTACTCGCAGTATTTGGTATTTACATTTAAACAAAATCGAGTACATTTTACAACAGGTCACATAAGTTATTCCATAATTTGAGATATTTTAGTATTGTCTTATACATTAGTGTTCCCTGAGTAGGTACAAATACCATGTCCCTTACATTACTTTTGGTAAATTATTGTTTAGTCATGAATGGAGTTCAGTAAATAAAAAATTGGTGTATTAGATACAATCATTCGAATCCTAATAAAAATAAACCTTCCATTACGTAAAATATTTGTAAGTAATTAGTATATCTTCGACAGTCGTAGCCACAAAAACATTAAATTGTTTTTTGTTTTTGTAACTGACATTCTGGCTTACGTTACCTACGTCCCTTACGTAAATTTTTGCTGTAATAAAAAACATTATTTTATTAATGTTATAAGAAATGCAAATATATAGCTACAAAATAATAATATTTAACACTATTCATTTCATAACGATAAAATGTGCTATTTATTGTTGAAGTTACTTTTTGTCATTTGAAGCCCACACTATTAAGGTCCCTTACGTTAAATTATTAACCTTAGTTTATTACACCGCTTTCCTTTACGTTTTAAATTACGTTGTTTAGACGATGGTATTCAATCATTTAATGGTTTGTTAACAGGGCTAATTCTTCTGCAAATCATGAAAAACGTGCAATAATTTCATTGGACAGTATAATAGAGAATAGCAATACAGAAATGGAGACTCAACCAACGAAAGCAAACGTCGTTATCCCGAATAGTAGTAATGAGATGAGTATAAAAAATGATATGGGATATGAAATTATAAATACGTCAACTCCTTCTCTATCTCGATCACATTAATTTTTCATAGAAAATCGTGACAGTTTTGGATCTTTTTCTTCTGATGAAAAAGCTACGTATCAAATAGTTCCACGTGTGTTGCTGAAATACCCTATTCATACAAACCAGATGTTAATACCATTATTGAAAAGGAACCTTTTAACGATAACATAATATTAGTAATAAATATCACTGCCGATATTTTTTGCAAATCCAATAATTCCAAGCGATGTACATCAACAGGATAAAGACGCAGCTCCGGACATAGCATTGACACTGATATCGCTTGAGAACCAAATTCCATTAATTTACACTACCACAACACACAAAACTTTGGAGTATCATTTCAATCCAATTTGAATGAAACAAATCATAGCGTTACTTCAGAAGCAGGGGTCCTTAATTCAGGGCACGCCACAATTGCGGCGGTAAGACCCCTCTTTGAGGAGTGCCTTGTAAGGCGCCACGGCGTCCTCACCTTCCGCCTGACGCAGGTCCTCACCGGACATGGCTGTTTCGGGAGGTTCCTGTTTCGGATAAGGCGAGAGGAAACGCGCGGGTGTTATCATTGTGTGGATCGACCGGAGGACACGGTGGAGCATACGGTGGAGGTCTGCCCGGCTTGGGCGGAGCACCGCCGTGTCCTCGTGGCGGTGATTGGCGGCGGCGACCTCTCGCGTCCGGCCCTGGTTCAGGCCATGGTACGAAGCGAGAGGGAATGGGAAGCCGTCACCTCCTTCTGCGAAGTAGTTATGCTCGCGAAGGAGAAGGCGGAGCGCGAGAGGGAGAGGCAATCACTGCGCCCTCGCGCCCCTAGTCGCCGCAGAAGGAGACACCCTGGGCGTCGGGAGTCGATTGCCGACTCCCGGCCACCGTAGGCGCGGGCTTGCGGACGGCGAGCAATGGGCAGCTCGCCGTCCGGTAAAGACCAGGCCCGGGTCGACGGAGCGTCGTGTTCCACGCGCGCCTCAAAGAGATGTCAGCACAATTGACGGAGTCCGACAGGACCGATGCCTGCCGGGGCTGCGGATTGTTCGAAAGAGTTACCGTGGCCCTGGCGCACAGGCAACTGAAGGAACACGGGTGGGTTTTAGTCAATAAGAGTCTGACACGCCCTTCCGCTCCGCCCAGAGCGGGAGAGGTCATTTGATGATGTCGCAAACAAAAAAAAACAAAAAAAAGCGGTCCTTAATTCATCAGCCAGCAAGCATACTTTTTAACCAGTTGCATCTTCTTCTCATTTGATTCAGGAAGACGATATTTTAAGAAATGAAGATAAAAGCTTTAAAAAGTTTAACGCTTTCTATTGAGGAAGTAGTTAATTTGTTTTTTTGTTTGATGATTATTATTTACATAAGAAGACTGATTTGTTACTTTTTTTCTTTGGACAATAAGTCTATTTTTAGTAAACCAAAATAGCTACTTTTTATTGTTTTCGATTTAAAAGAGGATTAGTGAGAACAAATAAAAGTTTTGATCTATTTTATTCGTTTATTCTTATCCTTTATGTCAGCAACTAGTTTTAAACTATATTGCATTGGCATTGTAGGCCATGAATGTATTAAATTCTATTTTTTTAATTTGTTAACAGCATAAGCAATATAGAGTACACCATTAAAATATCTTTACTTTGAAAAACTCTAAATGTTTATTTCCTATAATGTCCCTTACATCAATGCTGTTCATTTAAATCTCAAATTTTGTTAACGTATGTCACCCGTACTCATTATTATTTAACGTAAGGGACATGCTATCTTTAAAACTATAGGCTTTATTAAATGTTTGCTGTTTTAGTTTAAAAGAATGTAGAAATCTAAGAAACTTTGTCCTAGACACTTTTTGCATAAAACACATAGTTAAAAAATTATAGTCAGTTTTGTAAAAAAAATATCTTATTTTTGCTCTCCTGAAAATCTTCGTTTTGTCCCTTACGTTATTTCATATTTCCGGTATCGATATGGTATGGCACTACACTGGCCTGTATGATAATCATATTTACACCTGTCTGTCACCGTTTTTTAAATAAGCATAGTTACGGTTCTGTTTATGTCTGTACATTGTCACTTGTGTGAAAAATATTGACCACGAATATATATAGTAAACTATTAGACCACTGCTGTTGGTTTTATTGCTGCTATTTTCCAATAGGTTATGGGCCCAGAACATGGCTTAATAAGTTGAGTGGTTTAAATATTAATTGTGTGCGTCTAAATCTAAACTTACGAAATCTCAATTATGTCAGCTGAAATTGGCATAAGTGGAATTAAGAAGCTGAAAGGATCGTCCGACTACCCAAATTGGAAGTTCTTGGTGAGAAATTACTTGGAGAATAAAAACTGGTGGGGAGTAATTTCTACAGATGTAGTAAATGCTGACATAGACCGGCAGGCACGAACGACAATATGCTTGTTATTAGAACCAGAGTGCTTTACCCACGTCTACAATGCGAAGACTGCGAAAGGAGCCTGGAACAGCTTACAGAAAGCGTATGAAGACAAAGGTTGGGGAAGACGAATACTTATTCAGCGAGAGCTTTTCAAATGTAAATTAGAGAATTTCGAATCTATGGAAAGCTATATATCCAAAATTACATTCCTGACACAACAATTGACCGATATTGATGCTCAAATCCCTAATGATTGGATCATATCGATTTTGCTGGGTGGATTGACCACTGAGTACAGCCCTCTCATCATGGCTGTAGATAATAGTGGACAAGAGATCACGTTAGAGCAAATAAAAATGAAATTGTTACAAGAAGGAAGTAGACAGAGTAAGTTGAACACAGAGTACGAACAAGCCTTAATTACACGTAAAGTACAGAACGATGCAAGATCTTACATTAAAACTAATGATCGTAAGCAGAAGTTCGTCTACAAGTGTTTTAAATGCCACAAGCAAGGACATAAGGCGTCTGAATGCAAGGAGCGGATCAAAACCGCGAATATCTGCCTGAATACGAAAGAGGCGATAAACAAAGATAAGTGGTATTTAGACAGTGGGTGCTCAAATCATATAACCCACGATAGAAGCAAATTGTTGTCTTATACACCTGAAAAAGGCAACATGAAGATCGCAGTAGCAAACGGCGAGAAATTATTGGTGAAAGGACGAGGAAATGCTGAGCCACGAGTCAGCGAAAACGAAAAATTAATTTTAGAAAACGTTTTACATGTTCCTGATTTATCCATGAACCTAATTTCGGTGAGTGATTTGACCAAGAAGAATTATTGCATGAATTTTGACAAAGAAGGTTGCATGATTCAAAATAAGAATCGGATTGTTGCAAGATGTCAGGAGGTCGACGGAATTTATGAGTTGACAGAATTTAAAAATAACGTCGTGAATTTGACACTGTCAAAACAAAATGAAAATATTTCGAACATTTGGCATAAAAGATTAGCTCATTTATCGCGTAATTATATGAATAAAATGAAAGTTTTAGTAAGCGGTATGGAATTTAAGAGTACCGATTTATGCGAGCCATGTATTCCATGTATCGAAGGAAAGACATGCAAAAGTCCCTTTAAAAACCAAGGTACGAGAGCGAACGAGGTCTTACAGTTGGTTTTTAGCGATGTTTGTGGACCAATCGAGGAACCGTCGTTCGGTGGTTCGAGGTATGTTCTTCTATTTATCGCCGATTATACTCGGAAGACTCATGTTTATTTTTTGAAGAACAAAAGTGAAACATTCGACAGGTTCCGTGAATACAAAGCGGAAGTTGAAAATGAGACGAGTAAATCTATTAAATGTCTGAGATCTGACAACGGTGCAGAGTACTGTAATGGTAAATTTAAATCTTTTTTGAAGTCTGCAGGTATAAGACACCAGACGACTGTACCGTACACGCCGGAACAAAATTCTGTCGCAGAAAGAGCGAATCGGACTATAATAGAAAAGGCAAGAACATTACTGTCAGAATCGAACCTGAGCAAGAAGTATTGGGCCGAGGCTGTAAATACTGTTGTTTATTTAAAAAACAGAAGCCCCACGAAAGCATTGAACAATACGGTACCAGAGAAGCTTTGGACTGGAAAAGATGTTGATGTCAGTCATCTGAAAATCTTTGGTTGTTTGGCGTATAGATTGATACCAAAACAAAAGAGACGCAAACTGGACATGAAGACGGAACCGATGATTTTTATTGGATATCCAAATAATCAGAAGGGTTATCGTTTGATGAATCCTAAGACAGGTGAAGTGACAACTGCGAGAGATGTCAGATTCCTGGAAAACGTCTTTCTCCAAAAAGAAAATGTGGAAAAGTCGGAAGTAATCATAAACCTGAATACAGATTCTGTTCCTTCCAGTTTACCCAACGGATCTACAAGCAGATCTGAACCCTTGGAAGCTCACGATGATGTGTACCGTGATGCTGTAGATGAGAACGTAAAAGTATCGGTGGAGATAGAACCTGAACCAGTAGTACTAGAGCAAGTACCTGATGACATATTGACTGAAAAGGAAGTGACAGTACCTGAATCAGAAAGAAGGTATCCTGTAAGAGAACGAAGACAAGTCGATCGATACGGATGCAATGTTATGTATGCCAAGGAGAGCAATCTTGATGGTGATCCATTGACTATTAATGAAGCGTTGGCGAGATCCGATGGTGACTTATGGCAAAAAGCGATAGATGATGAACTCATGTCACTAAAGGAGAACCAGAGTTGGACATTGGTGGATCTTCCAGCTGATAAGAAGCCTATCCAGTGCAAATGGGTGTTCAAAATCAAAAGAGATAGCGACGGCAAGGTAACGAAGTACAAGGCTAGACTAGTAGCAAAAGGTTTCACACAGGTATGTGGTATAGACTATACTGAGACTTATTCTCCTGTAGTTCGAAGCTCTACTCTACGATTGTTGTTCTCGCTAGCTGTTGAATACGGTTGGTTTATTGACCAGTGGGATGTCACAACTGCCTTTTTATATGGCAAGATTAAAGAGGACATTTACATGCTTCAGCCGAAAGGAGCACTAGTCAAAGGTCAAGAGACCAAAGTATGTAAGCTGCAGCGTTCTTTGTATGGATTGAAACAAGCTTCGAATGCTTGGTTCAAGGAATTGGACAAAGAGATGTTGAATTTAGGCTTTTTACAATCAAAAATAGAACCTTGTTTATATCAAAAGCAGCTTAAAAATAATAAGAAGTTAGTTGTCGTTATTTACGTAGATGATCTTTTCATTTTTGGAAATTGTGAACAAGAAAAGCAAAAATTAAAAACCGGTTTGCTTGACAAGTTTAAAGTTAAAGATTTAGGTGCGGCTAGGCATGTTTTAGGCATGAGGCTGAGGAGAGATAAAGATATTATTTGTCTAGATCAGCAGCAATTCATTACGGACATTTTGAATGAATTTAACATGACAGATGCTAAGCCAGTTTCAACCCCAATGGAAGTCGGTATGAAATTAGAAAGATCGACATATTCTCATAGCGATCTGCCATATCAAAGTTTAATAGGGTGTCTAAACTATTTGGTCTGTAATACGCGACCAGACATAGCACATGCGGTAAGTGTGCTTTCACAATTTAATTCATGTTATGATGAAATACACTTTAAATGTGCGAAACGGGTCTTAAGGTATTTAAAGGGTACGTCTAACCTTTGTCTTACTTTTAGGAAGTCGGAAGATTTAGATTTACGAGGCTACGTTGATGCAGATTGGGGAGGGGCACTTGATAGAAAGTCTTTCACAGGATTAATTTTCAAGTTAGGTAAAAATATAGTATCATGGGAAAGTAGGAAGCAAGCGACAGTATCCTTGTCCTCCACAGAGGCAGAGTACGTAGGATTGAGTCAAGCTTCGAAGGAAGCGCTTTATTTACGTAGTTTACTAAACAGTTTGACAGCTGTGGATAGTAAAGCGGTAGTCATTTATAATGACAATCAGTCGGCGCATAAAATTGCAGCTAACAAAATGATGCATAATAGGACAAAGCACATAGATATCAAGTATCATTTTATTCGTGAGTGTGTACTGGCTAACAAAGTTGAAATAAAGTACATGTCAACTGATAAGATGATAGCGGACATCTTAACTAAAAGTGTTCACAGCCCGAAACTTAGAGAATTTTTAAAGGATTTATCCCTGTCAAATTATTCTATTAAGGGGGCGGATAAGTAGTTAGATGTTTTGATGTATTTTTTTTTTTAAAGTGTTTTGTGTAATAGATAATTTTCTCGTTATGCATGCTTTATTTTGTTAGATTTATTCTGTTTTTGTACTCTATTTTTGGGTACAGCGTAGTACAGTTGAACACAGAAGTGTTAGTGATTTATTTAGTTTTATGTACCGAGTACTGACAGATACAGAAGTGATCATACGCATGTGTAATAGATTAAGGGGGCGTATTGGAGGTCGTATATATGGTATGGCAACTACACTGGCCTGTATGATAATCATATTTACACCTGTCTGTCACTGTTTTTTAAATAAGCATAGTTACGGTTCTGTTTATGTCTGTACATTGTCACTTGTGTGAAAAATATTGACCACGAATATATATAGTAAACTATTAGACCACTGCTGCTGGTTTTATTGCTGCTATTTTCCAATATAGTCAAATAAAATAAACAATTACATGAACTCATATAACCTGTCAGTAGGTAAGCTAATTCTGGAGAAAGAAAAAAAGTAAAGAAAGATAGAAAGAAAAATAGTTTATTCTGCACAAACAAAACGCACATTACAAAATGAACGACATTAATTTAATAGACACATACAAAATAGCCAAAAGTCTCGCATTCAAGCTATAAAAGTTTGACAATTTTGTCTATTGCTACACAAAACATAACACAAACATAAACATAAACACATAACAACACAAACATAAACATTGTCTTGACTTAATCACAGCGACCAACTATTCTTATCGTTTAAGTAGTAGTTGATAGAAACATATGCCTTCGAAAAAGAGGTAAATTTTACTTTAGTTTTAAATGGATTAAAAGGTAAATCTAGTAAAGACGAGGGAAGCTTGATATAAAAGTTTATACGAAGCCCAACAAATGAGTTATGAACCTTATGAAGCCGGTGAAAGGTAGCACGTAGTTTTGTCCATGGTATAATAATATACTTCGCCAGGTATAGCATTCCGAGACACAGGGTGACACAAGCCTACGTCATCACCGCTGTGTTACCAGTAGTGTGTAATAATAACTCCCCAACCGCCTTTATTACCTGTGTGAATCCGATATAACAATGAGGTTTTAACTAACAATTACGTTGGTATATGTTTAAATTGAATTGTTTCATTTGATTAGAACAACAAAACACCAATTTAAATACGCTAAATATATTTATTAACAGTATGGTGACTGAAAATGTTTCCATAATTCGTGTTTTATTGCAATAAAATGGCAACTGGATAGTGACGTAAGCATGTGTCACTCCCGGAATGCCAGACCTTGTTTTTTTTTAGACCATGGTTTTGTCCTTATTTCTAGTGTTAATAATATCGACAGTGCACAGGTAAAATGGCTAAAGCGCCAAAACCTGAAATTTCAGGAATGAATCCTGAGATTTCAGGTTTTGGCACTTTAGCCATTTTACATTTCCACTGTCGATATGAATATCTCTGTTTTTAGTGTATAAGTGTATGTTTTGCCTAATAAGATGTTGGCGAAGATGAATTATGATGCTACCGTGAGAATTCCAATTTCTTTAAAAAAATCTCTCAGAGGAACTCCAGCATCAGCTGCAAAATTTCTCGAACAGCTCGTTTCAGCTGTCCGTCCGTCTGTCTATCCGTCTGTCACCAGGCTGTATCTCATGAACCGTGATAGTTAGACAGTTGAAATTTTCACAGATTATGTATTTATGTTGCCACTATAACAACAAATACTAAAAAACAGAATAAAACTTTTCCATTTCTCCTTTCACAGGTCTGCTGGAAGAAATTTCTTAAGAAATAAGCAGTACCTTTGTACTTAATACTAATATGCCGTATCTGTATCTATTTTACTGTGTGTACATAAATAATAAAATAAATAAATAATAAATAAAATAAATATTTAAGGGTCTCCCATACAACAGACATGATTTTTTTGCCGTTTTTATAGACAATGGTACGGAACCCTTCGTGCGCGAGTCCGACTCGCACTTAACCGGTTTTTTTAAATATTGTCGGCGTTATTTATTATGTATACCCATGAAAAAGTACTAAGAGTGGCTGAACCAGGGACACACAGACAGACGGACGGAAACTCTTATAGACAGATCGAATTTACAACCATTGATAATCAAACACAGAACCTGCGATTGCCATCGTCTAATCAGCAGTAGGTAATTAGCGCAAAAGTTTAAAAAAAAAACAGCTTGGCAGGGACATCAACGCGTAAACTGAAACCATGAATTCAGCACATGATTCTAGATCCCCTAATTTAAAAAAATACACCTTTTTCATAGAAAAGAGTTGACCTACGCGGTCAAAATTATATGGCAGAACTAGTTAACCCGAACAAAAATTTCAATGCAAAGGTTTCAGAATCATGTACTGAAGCCATGGTAACAAATTGTGCATCGAGGTCCTTGCCAATCTGTATCAAAATCGAAGGGTCATCAAGGTTCATTAGTCCCTTTACAAGCTAGAAAAAACAATTGGTTTATCAACCTAATGAAATGAAAGGACAACTTAATCATTGAAACTGAAGCTAAAGTATACAAAAAACCGACACAAATAGGTTATCAATAAACTTAAGTAATGTCATAGACAAGACAGACAGACATAGCTATTGATAACAACTATAAGGGTTCCTTGTTGATTACAGACCCCAGAAAATGAGACCACTTTTAAAAGCAGTTAAAATTAATTAATTTATTTATTTAGGTTAGCCAACAATTGTTAACACAATACATTTACAATAATTTCCATAATAGTATATACATTTATAAGTGCAACAATCACTTACAGGCTTTTTTTTTTTGGGTGATAAATCATCAAATGACCTCTCCCGCTCTGGGCGGAGCGGAAGGGCGTGTCAGACTCTTACTGACTAAAACCCACCCGTGTTCCTTCAGTTGCCTGTGCGCCAGGGCCACGGTAACTCTTTCGAACAATCCGCAGCCCCGGCAGGCATCGGTCCTATCGGACCCCGTCAATTGTGCTGACATCTCTTTGAGGCGCGCGTGGAACACGACGCGCCGTCGACCTGGGCCTGGTCCTTACCGGACGGCGAGCTGCCCAACACAACATGCACCATAAAATGGTTTTACATAATAATACAAAGCCAAAAATAATTTTGGTGATTCGCGTGTAACAATAATGATAACAAAAATTTCATTCAAATAATATAACAAAAAGATTAAAACATTAACATTTAACAAATAAAAATGATATAAATCAAAAATAATAAAAATAAAAATTATCTAAGGAGATCATTGGTTGTGGGAATAGTACTCAATAATTATTTTATAAAAATTTCCTATACTGTCATGATGTATATCAGTAAGATCACTGCAATAATGCTACATACCTACATACAATTGGTGAATGTAATTTACAACTCCACGACTATTAATTCCAGTTATAATAAATAGCAAGTTAACTACCACAGGTACTACCTGGCCTACATGTAGTAAACACTGCTGTCTACAAAACGCTAGAAGCAAAAGACTCTCACACAGTATGACGGAGAGCACATTTAAATACCCTCTTTTAAAAAGAAAAGCTATCTGGGGACTAAGGCAATAACGCAGTGGCACGGGCAATCAATATCCGTACCGTATCGCTCAGTAATTGCGTTGCAAAAACAGATGACAGCCGAGACTTAATAACTTAGATGAGAGTTTCTTAATAAAATGTAACACATAAATAAGCACGTTTATTTACAACTGAAATGTCTACGCTATTTAAGACACTTTGTTCTTTTAACCTCGCTCAGGTAAAATGCCTTTAATAAACTCCAAAAATAAACTGTATAAAGCAGGTCGGTGCCTCAAAGATTTAATGAATCTGCGCCCTAACTGCTAACACACTATCAATCACAATCTGAATCATTTTGTAGCCTATTGCTAATCCGTTGCTTCATCTGTTCGAAAAATTTGTCTGCTCAACAACGTAAATAACGAAATGAAAGTTGTTGAACTGTCAAAATGAAAACTATTCCTACTGTTAGTGACGCAATTACCCCGCAGGCCTCAATCGTGACCTAGATCCGATCAAGAATATCATAATGATTAAATATACAACACTTTTTTAACTCCCAAACATTTTCTTTTGAAATTCAAGGTGTATTTTTCTTCCAAGACTTGTTTAACGAGGCTTAAATTGAACCTTTAAAAAAGGTTCTTTCATTTGAGGGTCCTGTTAATGAAAGAATTTGCCCAGTAAGACTTGGAGTTAAAACTTCACAGGATTCTGTGACGTCTCTCAAAGTCATGCCTATTGACGTAGGCCCAAACTTATAATTCAAGTTTTCTGCGGTCACCGTGAACGAAAATCTTTTCGGCTGGAAGTTGAAATCAATTAAAACCGAAAGCCCTTCCAATTAAGGCAAGTCTCATAGTTGTTGTTTACGCAATCCGTGCTTGTTGTTTACGCAATCAACATAATTTTGGTAGTTTTCGAGATGTCATCAAAGATTAAGTTTCTCTGTTAGGGATTTTGTTCGAGCCAAAGACAAGAGACGCTCTTAATGTCGAATGGCCCATATAGACGGTACTTATACTCGTAACTAAGGTTCGCAAACATAATACATTCAATTAACTACATCTCTTCTAGAATCCACCTCTTTCGTCGGCTTATTCTACCAAATAATGTTATCCTCCAAAAATCACAGTGTATTTGCGCGACTCTTTCACATCTCATGAAATTGCTAATCCTTAGTCCCGAGTAGGTACTCCCTACAAACGAAAACATGTTTGTAACAAAAATAACTGTGTACCTTTTAGAACATGGCAAAAAATAAATGAAAGCAAAGGTCAAGGGGGCCTACTCCCTAAGCACGAAGTACGTAGTATCGGCCGAATTTACGGGCGTACCCTACGCCTTATCACTTACGGACAAAAGATTAGTCCGGGGCTCGAATTAAAAATCAATGACGACATGATTTGACAGTTGTCCTTACTGCCTATGTGCTTTTGACCGTCCCAAAAAGTTAATTAATCGGGGGTAGAGTTCACTTCTAAGTATCGAACTACTTTCGGACGGGCCCGTGTCTTAGTTGACAGACTTAGAGAGTAGGCCTCCAGGTGCGTGGACGATGATATAAACATTTTAGTGACATTTTTGTTTCGGTACCAAGATTACCCGGGTCATGAAATAAAATATACTGCGGATAAAACTGCCCAAAAATACTGGTACAATTCGCATTCAAATTGCGTTTACCTATCCTACAGTTTCGGGGCATATTATTATCATAATTTCAACTAGTCTTACTGGATTCATAAATGAAGTCATATTTAATTTTCGTTGGTACCGTTATCATAATATATAACCTGTGTCTATTTTTGAGGAACCTTTTCAAATTGAATCAAACTCAAACTCAAAGCATTTACAGGCACTTTTGAACTGTCAAGGCGTCGATCGGTCAGAAAGATGAAGCTACTTGTTCATTCCAAAGTGTAATAGGTACGTACGTACCTATGGAGAAAAATGGGCAAGAAACTCCAGTGACACTCTTTTAAATCAAAATATGGTCACAAAATATTGGTAACATCATTCATGTTGAAATTATTCATGGGAGAACGATGCAGAACGTTAAAAGCGTCCGTAAAATAGCATATTATTTTAATTATTGTGAATGTAAAGACTATGTGGATCATTGATTTTTTCTTTTCTTAATTAGTTTTAATCATGGTCTGGCAGTTTGAGTAATGTATGCGGCCTACCCAAATGTCCTTTCTTTGGTATTATTCGTCGAATCGTTGAGCTCTTTAAGTTTTGAGTTGAGCTACACGATTACTGACAAATGCGTGCACTGACTGGACAGGTCCACTCATTCTGTGTGGTTTTTCTCAAAAGACCATTTCAGACACAAATCTACATGGTCTTCACATGATCTGAACAAGTTTATGTCTAGACTTTAAAAGAGACTGTGACCTCTGAGTTTGTTTCGGCCTTTCTTCTCAGAGTAGTCAAATATGAAACGCCGACCTCATCTTGTTTTAAAATATGGTTGACGTGTAAAAGTGTTTTTACAAAACTACTTACAGAATAAAAATCATTTATCATTTATCATTAATAAAAAGACAAAAACAATTCAAAAATTAAATAAAATTAAAATAAGCCGTGGCAGCTAAGAGATGACCAGTCCCTACTGACGGCGCCCGTTCACGAATATTACGGTATGAATAGTACAGAAACACGCATACCAATATGATAGCTTCTAAGAACACGATATTTTTATTTTCGACGAAAAGCGACTGCAGTATGCAGCATAATAGATTACGACAGCTCTTTGATGTGAGTTTCCTGGAAAATACATTTAGTTTTTTCACAGAGCAGCAAGCACCAATGTGACTTTTCGGAACTAGTTTAATTTTGGATGCAGAGTATAATGAGAAAGCGAGTGAACAAGCATGATAGTCATATAGCATGATGGCCAAATTTTCTGGTAAATAAAATTAAGCCCTCGGCAGCTACCACTAAGGGTGCTTCCGTATTGGCGCGGCTTTAGCGTCGCGTTACCGTCGCGTTAGCTTCGAGTCAGCGTCGCGTTAGCGTTGCGTTAGCGTCGCGTTAGCTTCGTATTAGCGTCGCGTAACGCACACGTTCGACCTATGCCTCAACTTGCTTGGGGTTGAAACCCTCGGGCCGTGTGGTCCGAGTGCCCATATTTTGTTCAAAGAAATCTCCAAACGAATGTTTGACACTTCCCGTGACCCAAGAGCTGGCTTTTACCTTGGCCAGAGGCTAAGCATTGCCATACAACGTGGCAATGCCGCCAGTCTCTTGGGTACATTACCAGTCGATAGCGATGAGGAGGAATTTTTCGACGCCATTTTTTAGTTTGTTAATAGTTTTATTAAGGTTAGGTTATTATATTTTAATTGTAAATACTCGTACTATTCTAAATTAATAAAATTCATTGCCTCCACTCAGTGTAATGACACTCTTAGCTACTTATTTCTGTAGTTGCTAAAGTTCTTACGAGTATGTAGGTATTACAATCCAATAAGTATCGTAATGCTAAGCCCACGTTCACACGGATGTAAAAATATCGCGGCGGAATTTATCACACACTGGATTTTCAACGCTCTGCTTAGTGTGGAGAGTTGAAAATCTAAAAGTATGTGTTTTCAACGCGCTGGGATGCACTCTGTTGAGTTCTCAACGCTCGGCTTAACACCGAGAGTTGAAAATCCAGTGCGCCATAAAATCCCGCCGCGATATTTTTACGTCCGTGCCGTGGGCAAACGATACACCACATAGTTAATGACAGCCCACGCCGGACCTCAGAGGCATCAGTATGCAGAATCTATAAATTGGCTGTGTACAGAATCTACAACACGCCAGCTCTAGGGATGTGACATTCATCTAAATATACATAATTATTATAAACTAGCTTCTGCCCGCGACTTCGTCCGCGTGAAATTTCTGGTTCGCCCGACCCACCCCGTCACATCGCAACTTTCTTATTTTTTTTCCGTAAGAACCTTCTACAAACTATTAGAAAACTTTTAAAAAAATATGGAAGAAATCGGTAAAGTCGTTCTCAAGTTTTGGCGTGACCAAGGGAAATAGGGATTCATTTTTATTTAAATAGATAGATTAGAGATGCTTTTCGTGTCTGTTTGTGTGACGGCGTTGTTCACCTAAACTACGCAACGGATTTTGATGCGGATTCCGACATTATTAAGAGTTTATTCTGGGATCCTTATGTGTATCATACATTAATATTAAACCTACATATAATAAATAAATTAAGATGTTTTGTCAAGTCGTGAAAACCGTGACGCAGGGGCGTGGCGCGAGTGCTCAATAATCGGTAAATAGGACAAATACACATACATACATAAACTCACGCCTTTTTCCCATGGGGGTAGACAGAAACTACAGAACGCCACCTGTTACGATCCTTACATACTCCTTTTACCTCGTTTAAGTTCATACATCTGGTCATACACGCACGCCGGTTTCGAATACTACGCATCTGATATTTTTGAAGGACATCAGCAATAAGGTCACTATATGTCTTCCTAGGGCGTCTCCTTCCGGCATTTCCACTCACATCTGCCTGATAAATACATTTTATGACGTAAAAAAAAACTGTAGTTACGAAGCTACAAAATATGCTTCTTATCCTGTGATGCTTTTGATTCAGCCAAAAAAGTGGCCACGACGATGTCGCTATCGGAGACCTGAGGGCCTAGACAAATGACACTCCATCATACGAATCGAAAACTAGCGATAACGCTTGTCAAAAAGTGCCACTTAGCAACGCATCTCTATGGAAGTAATCGTTCGACACTGTCGATTCGTTTTATAGAATCGAATGATGTTAACATTGTCTAGCTAATTTCTATTCGTTGACCTATGATCACGTGACATTTCGATAGCTTATGTCAACCCCATACATTTTTTGGCTTTTCCACTAGCGTCATCGATAGTCGAATGTTACTTTGTCTAGGCCCTCTGAGGGCTTAAACTAGTGGCAATCGCTTTCAAAGCGTTTCGTATTTCTGTACCGACTTTCAGCAGGATTGACATGAGCTTTTCGGTAGCTTATGTCCGTCTCATACATTTTTGAATTTTCCATCATCGTTCTCGCGGATAGAATGTAACTTTGTCTAGACCCTGAAGTTGTCTTTGGTGCAAATATGTGTGACACAAAAGATACAGGAGCTGATGAGGCATTGTCTGTTCATATGATAGGAGAACGATGAAAGTGAGGGGACAGCCTTCAAGGGCGTACACTGACCATCAGTAAAAGGTCAGGGGCTTAGTTCGCAAGCAACCTACGTATGGGTATGACCAGCAGGGTAATTACGTAACACACTAACAGTAGGAATGGGTTTT
The DNA here is from genome assembly GCA_917490735.1 of Dryobotodes eremita. NCBI lineage: Eukaryota > Metazoa > Arthropoda > Insecta > Lepidoptera > Noctuidae > Dryobotodes > Dryobotodes eremita. The sequence continues at coordinate 19,501,690 of OU823254.1, forward strand.
ATTATGACAGTTCAACAACATTCATTGTGTTATTTACGTTGTTGAGCAGACACATTTTTCGAACATATGATGCAATGGATTAGCAATAGGCTTCAAAATGATTCAGATTGTGGTAGATAGTGTGTTACGTAATTAGGGTGCGGATTATGAACGTGGGCGAAGCAAAAAGAGTAAGTATCTGGGCTATTTTAGCCTAGCATATGTCAGAAGATTGAGTTGATTGATTTCGAATTGGAGTTTCGACAGCTTCGACGATGATACTCGTCGGCATTTAGAAGGTCTTTTTTACGCGGCATTCAGAGGGATAAATTCACAAAATACACTTTGACTTTATTTTCCTAAGTAGGTAGAGTACAAACGGTTCATACAAATATAAACTTTATATTCATGCTAATAATGTTCACATTCGTATAAGCAAATATGATCAAACGTTCATATTCATATATAAGACGGTTAATTAGCAAATTTAAGTCAAAGTACGTTCTGTAAATCATGCTCTGAGTCTATGCTTACGGAAGTAAAAGCGTGAATTCTATGTAAACGACGGAAGAAATATGAATTACGGATTAATTCACGGAACAAAGGCATATGAGTTTGTGTTTCAGCTTCTCATATTTGTTGTGCTCCGGCAAGCGAAGAAAAATCACAGTAGCACGATGAGTGATAGTAGTGACTCCGCAAAATCTTTCGGAACTACCCGTTCTCGTCAAAAACCTCGTCGCGCAAAGTGCGTGTATGGACACAGCAAATGTCGGATGGCTCGTCAATGGTGACGAGCCATCCGACATTTCCCGTATCGCGGTACGAATTCCACTATTTTGGCCGGATGATCCAGAGGTTTGGTTCGCACAAGTAGAGGCTCAGTTCGCGAACGCGACCATCACCAACGATGCGATGAAATTCAACCACGTCATCGGCAACCTTGAGCACCAGTACTCCAAAGTAAGGGATATTTTTCTTAATCCGGAGCACAACAAATATGAGAAACTGAAACAGGAACTCGACTGCCTTTCTTCCGTAAATGTGTGAAGAATTACGGAGCAGGAAGCAATATGACTCTACCCTTTTTATTGTATTATTCAAAGGACAGTCAGAGTTCATGCTTCTCTTGGGACTACGAAATGGTCAAAAAGTCATGAAATGCTGTAACTTGCATGTTTAAGCTCAGAACTCTGCAACTCTTTTCATAAAAAATATCTTATTTTCGTTATCGAATTCAGATATTTATTAGTTTTAAAACCAGCACCCTAATTGCGTAACACACTGTTGATCACAATCTGAATCATTTTGAACCCTATTGCTAATCCATTGTTTCATATGTTCGAAAATTTTGGCTGCTCGACAACGTAAATAACGCAATGAATGTTATTGAACTGTCAAAATGAAAGCCATTCCTACTGTTCGTGTGTTACGCAACTACCTCGCAGTCTTCTACATCCTCTCTATTTCTACATTTATATCTGTTATTTTTATGGTGCACATAACAAAGAGTATTATATTCTATTCTATTCTATTCTATTCCTCAGAGTGATAAGAGTCACGTGACTAACATAACTTTCGTTCGATCCACATATACAACAACGTAGTTAATAATAATCAATTATTAATAATCGTATCGAATGTTATTACACAAATATTGATGTTGGATAAAAAATTACAAATCATTGCTAAGGCAACATATTAGGTAGGTACTAGCATTTGCCCGCGGCGTCGCCTGCGTGGAGACCGGAAATTATGCCACGGGAACTTACTACCGGGATTCATTTACTTTTACCGTTCATCCGTTTTTGCGTGAAAGAGTAACAAACATCCATGCATGCATCCATCCTCAAAAACTTTCACATTTATAATATTAGTAGGATAGGATATAGTTAGGACTAGCTTCTGCCCGCGACTTCGTTCGCCTGGAAGTTGTAAGACACTACAATTTACTAAAATAACAGCCACTTTTTTGTGAAACTTTCCTGTATACTACGTTTGTAGTTTTGATCTCAGCAGCCAAAATATGAAGAGTCAGGACTGGTGACGCGGGAGCAACCAACGTACAGTTGTCCGTGTGAGAACCAGCTCGTCTTGAGGTCGATACCCGCAGCCTTCAGTAGTAATTTCCCATTATTTGTGTGGCTTTTCGTTTTCAGTGAATTAATTAATGCCATTTTTTTTCGGGTGGGAAATCATCAAATGACCTCTCCCGATCTGGGCGGAGCGGAAGGGCGTGTCAGACTCTTACTGACTAAAACCCACCCATGTTCCTTCAGTTGCCTGTGCGCCACGGTAACTCTTCCGAACAATCCGCGACTCGGCAGGAATTAATTAATGCCTACGCTCCTGTTTATATTACCTAATGACAAAACACTGATACAATGTCTGATGCTTTCTTACATATTATTCCTGACGAACAGCTATCACTAAAATAATAAAACAGTAGAGTGTAAACACACGGGATTTCTTATTAACAGTCACCTAACCATAGAGGCATCGATATTTATTTTTAGTATAACAAAGATGTCAGAAGGGGCCTAAACTTTATGAATTTCTGAGTACATTTTACGAACTATCTTATCATAATTGTACAACAAAATATAAAAAAGGAAGCACAAAAAATATCAATTGTTGGGAATCAATAATAGATTTGCAAAGCAGTCGTCGAACCGCTAAACTATTTGCTTTGTTGAAAGTTGAATAAAATAGCCGTTTTTATATTATGTCATGATTGACTGCATAGCTCCTTAAAGGTATAGCGGGATGATAATCATTTCTAAGGTTAATTAAATCTGTAACTATCTGCTACGGCCCAACTAAGTAATGGAATAATTCGACTGTTGTCAACACTGGTATATTGTGTTCTCTCTCATCTCAGTCTCATTTCCTACGAAATTTTAAACGGGAACTTTTTTGCAATTTCTGACTTTTCTAGTACTCAAACGTCAGTTGGTCGGATAGTTTTTGGATCCTTATTAAAGAAACAGCGGGGTAATTACGTAACACACTATCATTAGGAATGGGTTTCATTTTGACAGTTCAACAACATTAATTACGTCATTTACGTTGTTGAGCAGACAAATTTTTCGAACATACGAAGTAATGGATTAGCAATAGGCTTCAAAATGATTTAGATTGTGATATATAGTATGTTACGTTATTAGGGTGTTGGATAGATTAGTACCACTTTTTATTTAGTATCCCGTTTTCTTGCTGACCGTACGTTTGTTTTTCAAAATCTATGGATTTAGATTAAAATGTTTCAAAAAGTTAAGAACATTCTCCGTAGACCGATTTCTTGTAGCGACGCCCTTCGTGCCTCATTTAAAAAACCATCCCGTATATGTCATGATTGACTGTTTAACTTCATAAAGGTGATGATAATCTTTTAAAAGGTTAGATCTGTAACTATCTGCAATATTTTGGCTCGTCTTTATACAATTTTCGGTAAACTATAGAAGAATATGAACAAATTGCAAAATTGCTCATCCCCTATAGCAAATAGTGTGATAATCTATAGCCTACAGACTGACCAGATAAATAGGAAACATCTATGCAAAATTTTAACAAAATCTATCCGGTAGTTTTTCGTGATGCTAGAACACATATTCAGACAAACTGAGAAACCGACAAAAATTCAAAAACAAAAATTCGGCATTGCAATCGTTCCGAGACCTCACAAAATTACTTAAAAAAAAACAATGTACAGTTTTGACTTCGCTACGATTTTATTATAAGTATAGATAATATAGTAGGATTATATCAGACTGGCAGGGACATCGACGCGGAATCTGAAACCATGAATTCAGCATGATTCTGAACCCCTCAGCGTTCAATTTGCCGCGTAAAAGTCATTTCATACAGCCGTCAAAGAATTACAGTAAGTTGTGATTCGAATATACGAACAATTTACGTTGGTTGTCCATTGGATTAACACTTAATTTCCGTGACTTTACATTGAACTGTTTACTTTGGTACTATCTATCGGCGCAACTTTGGTTCGTGTATATAAATTATGGCTTCCTCAACGTACCCAAACGTAAGCCCCCTAAGCAAACTATGAGCATAATCTGTGGTAATCATCATCCCGTACCGGATGTGGCTATCCGGGGCAGTAGCCACAACAAGTTCCCACAAACAAAGGCACATAACATCTTGCCTATATTGCCAGAAGGGTTTGGCAGAAGTGTGTACAAAGGCACACAGTCAGGCAGTTTACTCACTAAACTAACGGCCCTTGTATTGGTTTCATAGATAAAGAAGAAACCCTTCATAACGTCGGGTTGTCGTAAGAAGAGGCTCATGCGGAGGTGCGAACCAGGTATGAGCTTTGAATGCAGTATGCAGAACGGTGCGGGGCCTATTTACAACCGAACAAAATGCGTGACTCTCGAAAAGTTTTTTAGGCGGAACTAAAGTGGCGTCAAGACAACCAGCAACAAATTAAAATGAACATTATTGCATTGCACCACTCGGCAAGGAACTTTGGAAGCTTTTGGAGTGAAATGAAAAGGTTGAATCCTGAGCCGAGTCTCCCCTCGAGTGCTGAAGGTAAAAATGCGTCAGTCGATATTGCTAACTTATTTAAAAATCGACAGCGTTTCCTATTTGATCATCCACCTCTAGGTCCAGCAGACCGAAAACTGAATGTAATAATAATAAATAATAATAATAATTCCTTTATTGTCAGGCAACTGAGGCCCATAGATAAAATACACAAATGACAAAATAACAAACTAATACATAATAAAACTAAAACTTGTGTTAAATAGTAATTTGTCTGTTTTGTTCATGTTTTATATACCCTAAGTGGAAACTTGTAATTGGCCATATTTTTGTTTAAACTATTACTAACTGTATCTGTTTAGCTGTAAGTTTTCCTAAAAATAAAATAAATAAATAAAAAGATATTGCTTAAAACTATATTTGTAGCTCTTCACTTCACTAGCTTATCCGAAGCGAAGGAAGACCACGTCCTGTGGCCAAAACTCTTCTTCCAAGACGACGGACAAGTAACAATTTGGTACCCGCACCACGAACGCTTTGAAGTTGACGTTGCGGTGCGACTCCAGTAACTGCACCCTCGGCGTCCAATAATGACCTAAGTGTACGTTTCACTGCCCATAACTTGTCTAACGTCATCAGAAACATGTCAAGAGGGAAGTCGCTTGGTCACGATAGCTTAAGTAACTACCATTTGATCTGACTGTCTACTATTTGACGACTGTATTACTAAATTTCGAATTTTAAAATATCGATGTATTTAATTGAGAATGTTCATAATCGCGATGTATGGAACTTCGAAAGAATGTCTATTCAAACTTCGAAGTTCGGTATAACATTCTTTGGAAGTTCCGTATATCGCGATTATGAACATTCTCAATTAAATACATCGATATTTTAAACTTCGAAGTTCAGACGTACAGTCCAATCCATGGGGCTCGTGGCTAAATGATAACAGTCATAAGGGTCAATTGAAGGTTAAGCTACGCTTGCCGCGGTTGATTTATGGATGATCGACCAGCCATGACATATCGGGACCCTTCCGTGCCTCGGAAATCACGTTAAGCCGTTGGTCCCAGCTGTCATTCGTAGATCTTTGACAGCCGTTACGGGTCGTCAGAAACCTAAAATACTGACAACTAGTCTTACCAAGGGGTATCGTTTTACCAAGTAATAGGGTTGAGGAGGTCCGATAGGCAGTCGCTCCATGTAAAATACTGGTAGTCGGCTGCATCCGGTTAGACTGGAAGCCGACCCCAACATGTAGTTTGCAAAAATCTAGGCAGATTTATTCATATCAAAACATGCGGTTTCGCAATTGCATGGAGTTTAATACGACTTCAAAAAGAAGAGACTCTTAAGTTTCTTTTTTATGTGTACCTAGCCACTTTTTTTGTTTTTTTTTGCGTGGGTAATCATCAAATAACTTCTTCCGCTCTGGGCGGAGCTGGCGTGTCACTTTTACTGACTAAAACCCATCCGTGTACCTTCAGTTGCCTGTGCGCCAGGGCCACGGTAACTCTTTCGAAAAATCCGCGGCCCCGGCAGTACCTAGCGACCCTACAATTAAACAACTGCATGTTTGTTGTTTTCATTATCTTCATACTGATTCACTAAGATGTTTATTATTGTGTGATAATAAATACTACAATATTGTGGCTGTGTACTCTGTACATGCATTCAGTTTCAGAAACTTACAAACCTAATTAGGTAATGATTGGTTTTCCTCAAAGATGAAAGGATTTATTCCTTTGAGGAAAATCCCGCGAATAGCCTCCGAGGCATAAACAATAAATTCCGCATTTTGCGCAATTTAGGAACATGTTTATCCACTGATTTTATACCATAGCATGGTGTATGAAGCTCTTTGAACTTGCTCCCACACAATGTCACGGTTTTAACAAAGACATTGTCCTACCACAAAGTGTTATAGCTGTCAAGTCATCAAATCTGCCATTAGCCACCAACCGCCTACTCGTAACTTTCTTAGGAGCTACCCACACTAAATGCAGCGTGGCAGCCAAGATTTTATTTTATGTGTTGAGCGCAGTAAGGTAACCTCATTTTAATTGTTAGTAGTGTCCGACCGAAAGTTTGGTTTCGGTTTCGGCCAGTTTCGGCCAAAATATCATGTTTCGACCGCAGTTTCGGTTTCGAACCGACCGAAACTGTTGGTTTTGATAGAATATAAACGACAGACAGATAGACAGACAGACAGCGTAGACTTAGTAACGGGGTCCCATTTCACTCTTTCTTTGTAAAAAACCCAAAAAATATGGTTTTAGCAGATATACTGCTTTTAATATCAGCGAGAAGAGATTTATTCGCTTTCTGGAAGATTCATAGTCTCAGATTGATACATACTCTAAGTGCAACAGCAGATTCATCTCAGTGACTGTGCGTTCGTACACGTTATCAAAATCACACGTTCCGGCGGTTACTTCGACACTGCATCGCGTTTCCGCGACTCGTTCCATTTAAATACGGTTTAAAAATTGTGTTTCTAACGATGCTGAATTGTTTGGTGGAGAGATAAAGCATTGCATTGCATTTTATTTATTGTCACTAGGTACCTCTATCGAGTTTCCGAAAAGCGATTAAATCGCTTATTAAGAGTTGAATCGAACATCTGACAAATTACTAAATCGCTAATCGCAAAAGCTAACAGTAGGATCTCTGCTAAGGCCCTTATAGGTTAAGCTAACGCTCATTTTGAAATGGACAATTTTAAATTTTTACATATTTTCACATACAATCTGGCAAAAGCAATATTTTTATTTGGATAAAAGAAATCTGGTGATTGTAAAAACAGCCGTTAGTCAAATTATTTGTAAAAAATCTACGAAAAGCAACAGGTCTTAGAAAATAACGTCAATTAATTAACTAACTTTTTCTTAAGTTTATAAGTATTGGTTTCGGTTTCGGCCGAAACTAGACGAGGAGCTGAAGGTTCGGTTACGGTATCGGTTTCGGCTTAAAATCGTGTTTCGGTCGGACACAAATTTTTAGTTACCATACATGAATCCTACCCACAGAACGAAATAGGTACGTGAGACATTTCAGTTACTTATAATGCTCTTGCCTGTTGTTACAGAATGTGTATAGACGATGGTGACCACGACCACTAATAGGCAGGCAGCAAGCTTGTTTGTCAACTATTAACATTGAAAAACCACCACCTACACCCATTAGGTAGAACGTCTATAGAGGTAAGAGGAACAGGGTGTAAAACTCACTCATGCTCTATGGAAAAGGGAGGATCCTCCGATTGATGTCGGGACGTTGTCTGCCAGTTGCGCGGTAAACTCTGCTTGCGCGATGCAGGATTTTGCGTGACGTCAGTGTGACGCGTAGCTCGCATGTGGCGATGTAGTGGCCGCTACACGTCTACCCGCTTGGACACAATAACAAAAAAATATTTATCAATCCTATCGCGCTGCAACGCTCCGGTTGTGTGGCGCCCCTTAGACGGCCCGAGAAAACAACACGATACTTATTATAAATTCCGGTCAGTTGCTAGTTTTTTCTTCTAGAACTTTCTTAGAGCAATAACCACGGGAAGTATTGCTTGTTTACTTAATTACATCATTGGCTGGAGAGGGAGCTTTAACTATAAGCTGTTCGGAACTTTAAAGGTTAATCAAATAGTTTCGTAATATCATAATATTATTAGTTATTTTATAGCTTCTGCCTGCGACTTCGTCCGCGTGAAATTTCTTGTTTTAACATAAAATATATATACCCTTTGACACTTGGCAATACTGTAGCATCCCATTAGTGAAAGAATTTTCGGAATCGGATCAGGAGTTCCGAAGATTATCCCTCACATACAAAGTCAAAAATTTTACCTCTAAAAATAATCAGTCGCCCCTACATTTGGATCGAATAAGTATTGAAGTTTTGTATGGGACGACTGATTATTCTTTCGCGATTATGATGTTGGTCCTATGGAGAAATTTGTTTAGTTTGACGGTCTGCTGTACCACACCATTAACTTTGATCACCTTTCTGGTACAGCTTGAAATATTATTTATGATAAAGTAGGTACTTATATTGAAAGAATAAAAGTATCGAATTCAGGTAATCGAACTTTTGTCATATCTGTAGCGGTATCTACATCGCCACATGCGAGCTACACGTCACACTGACGTCACGCAAAATCTTGCATCGCGCAAGCAGAGTTTACCGCACAACTAGCATATATACAACGTCCCGACAGCAAAAGTCGGGCAGTTGCCCACCAGACACAACACCCATCTGGTCGGGGGATCCTCCCTTTTCCATAGAGTATGAGCGAACTTTACACCCTGTTCCTCATACCTTTATATATCTATCTAACAGACTTTTTATGATTTATTATGTCTTAAATCTAAATGAAGGCTGCTGTTATTCAAGACCTCTGAAAAGGAACACCGAAACAAACTGAAAGGTCAAGGTCAAGAAAGCTTGGCCCGTTTCGAGTCAAATTATATGATAATAATGCAGAGAAACTCTGGAGCTGACTATTTAGGAATGAACCAATCACTTTATTTTCTTTTGATTTGAATATACGGATTTAAAGTTGATAATCAATTTGATTAACAATTTTTTCTCTGAGTTTACAATGAAGTGACTGGCCATTTTCTTGGAAAGTAGGTAACATTTTGTCTTAAGCCCGCTGTACACACAAGGGCAAAGGTGCTAGGCCAGCATTTTGGGCCAAAAAGTCGGATCCCCAACGGTCGCTGTTTACACATAAAGAAAGAAAGAAAGAAAGAAAAATGCGTTTATTGGCACTGCAGCAACAAAAATACAACTTAAAACTAAAAAATACGGAACAATGATTATAATGCCAATGGGGCCTCAGCTCAGCATAATGTCAGATGACAACACAAGGTTTACCACCTAACGCTGATTTTCAGCTGCAACCCACGAGTGCCATACGCTACACACGCACGTACGCTACGCACATTAGCGCTGCATTAGCGTATTGATCATTCTGGCTTTGGCACTTCGAACTGTCTTTGCTTACAAATAACAACGAACTGAATAACACGCCAACGTGTGGACACTGTTTGCGGAGTGCGCCTACATGCTTTGATATATGCACGAAAAAGCGGCACTATTTTGTTGGCCGGCCAGTGTTGGTCGCCAACTGCCAAGTTACCCCAAGTAGATCTCTACACGTTGGCCCAACATTCTGGCCCAGCACCTTGGCCCAACGTGTACAGCGGCCATTAAACAAATCTGTCATAGGTTTATATGATGAAACTTGCTAATCAAAAAGGATATTTATGTCGACAATTACCTACAGAAGACTGAAAATCAGTGAAAAACTTCTTTTATCGTAACGCTACTTACATAAAAGAACCTTATATGTAAGTAAGACAAGTCCAGCTGAAACTACTATAGACCAAATAGAAATTATTCTACACAGCCTCACAATTTTATTGCTGAAATCTAGGTAATTGACTAGTAAAGGCAATTCTGCTCCGCAAACGGATGGTGATCGACCGACTCCATTTTGTTATTCCAAGACGTCACTCAAAACTGAGGTGAACCTCGGCAGTTCGTTAACAATCCCTAGCTGTATTAATTAGTAACTCAGACCAGTGAACCCATCACTGCTCCGTTGCAAAGAAGGGATGGTGCTATTCGTTGTATATAGCTCCATCTCTCTCTTGCACTGGGACAATTGTAACTGCTAAAACTGTTTAAAACGCTTACAACAGCTAAAGCGCGGTCACTGTCGGACTGCATAGAAAAGAAAGAGAAGCGCGATGACACAACAGTGGTAATTTATTGCAAAATACGAAGTAATTATCTGTTTACAAAAAATCTATGGATTGGATTAAAAAATTAAAACCATTTTACGTTATTTTGTTGCTTGTAGAATAACCTGACACAAAATCAGAATGATTTAATGCATATTAGTATGGTTTTTAAGCGTTAAAACAAATTTTTAGAGGTATCTTCGTGATTTTTTTCTATCGTATCAAATTAGTAGTATTATATTTCAACTCACTATCTAATTAGCAAATATCCTGAAGAATAACATATATTTTTCTGATTTTGTTTACTGCAGTGGATCATATACTTTTAGGCATTATAAAACTTACGTTTAGGTCCTGTAGTCCCCTTAAGTACGACTCCAAAAGTCGAGTTTTTCAATAGTTAACTGAATTTTGAGCAAACTACAAAGACAGCTTTCGTCAAAATCCAATTGTAACGTCTATTATAGGACCCTGAATTAACTAAAGTCTACAAGTTTCTATAAATGACGAAATACTTGATGACTTTCGTAGTGACACTAACGAAGTAAATATAAAAATTAAAAATAAATTGTAATAATGTAATCTTAAACAGCGTAAAACCTATTAAATGTCGTTTCCCACGAAGAATTTTCCGTAATTGAATCACTATTATTATCGACAGCCCAATTTGTGAATACTTAAATTTAATATTCCATGAAAGGGAGCTAATAAATAGATGCTGGGTCTTACACAAAGAAATTCCTATAATTTTGTTATTGAGATAAATTTAAGTAGCGATTTCGGTTTTATTTACTGGCTAGATTTTCCTGTTTTTGCCGTCGGCTCTTTCTCTACTCATTTTGTTTTTGTCAACACGTGCAAAGACACAACAAACAAGGAATCACGAGATTTGGTATCTTTATTTAGCTCAAGATATTGGATATCGTCCTAATTGAAAACATGTTGTTACGGCCGCATCTTATCTTAATATCTCTAATTTAATGTGTTCAATTTTTATATGTTTTTGCTAATACCTAATATTTCTTTCTTTCTGCGATCAATAGTCTTCAAAAATACATTTAGTCTTTGTAGACATTTTGACTTAAAAGAGGGTCTGTAGAGTGTCTTGTCCGGTCTTCTCCACTACGCTTTTCAATGGGCAACTAGCTTCGTCTTTTTGACTGACAGACCACCATTTTTTTTTGGATTACTTGAATCAAACGCTTTGAGTTTGGGTTTGTAGATTCCCACTAAAATGGGTTTCTCGATTAGGTAATTTAGCATAATTGGCATCCCAAATCTACAAGTTACTTATTCATGAACATTTCATATTCTAAAACATTGTTACAGCACCGAATGTCTGGCGATGTCGAGCGCTTATGGCCTCTCTAGTAGCCCCCATTTCATTGAGATGGAAAGGGTGAGACGAAGGACGAGGCCAACGTTGTTATAAACAAGATGTTAAACTTACAGCTCTAACTCGTACTTAAGTATTCAAGAGCCATTGAAATACATAGACGAGATTGTTAAATCGAATCTAACAGCGAACATAATAGGACCCATTAAGTATTAATTTAATTTGAATCCGTGGTGCTAAGCGATAAGGACGCCTGGGATAAGCTCAGTTGGCTTATGGTCGTGAGAAACGTTCCTTTGCACCTAAGATATTCCGCCTCAGAATTTTCGTTCCTGATTAATTTTGTACCCCGACAGTTCTCAGTTCAGTGTAATTTCTCTGAAATTGGGCGAGTTTTTGTCTGAGCGATTACCTATCTGGTTGGTCGCTGTAGATTTTGGAAACAAACAGGTGCCTAAAACTGTAAATATATGTTGGTTATTGAATCAATGAATGAATTTGAATTCAGAACTAAGTAGTTTATTGTTGTTACGTCAAAAGCAAAACAACAATAAAGTACTTAGTTCTGAATTCAAATTATTATACACGATAAATCTAATTATTAATGGATATGGAAATTAGCATTCGATTGTATTCGGAAATGTGATGATTTCCGAGGGACATTAAGAAAATATTTGTGCTGTAACTATTTCTACATTGTACACCATAAGGACAAACAGAACAGGAAAGTAAATAAAAAAGCAGGTGTACAATGGGCGGTGCTATCGCGAAACCAATTTTTTATATACAACCATTGGCTAGAATTGAATTAATAAGCCGCACCGTTTTGTGTATCTATGCTTCGATCTTAGGTACCTACTTAGAACGCTGGTCATAGTAACTGACGTCACTCATCGCCAGCAACCTCGTATAATCAGGCTTAAGAGGCCAAATGGCACAAAAGAAAAAAAAATACAAAGAAAAATTGTTTATTCTGCACAAACAAAATGCACATTACAAATAAATGACATTTTTAATACAGACATACAAAGCAGCCAAAAGCCTCGTATCCAAAAAATAAAAGTTACAATGTGTTGCCAGATCGGACTCTTTGAGTTTTTGTGGGTGCCCTAATCTTGGGGTTTCTAGTTTTTATAGGTGATAAATATACCCATTATAGAGAGTTTTGGACTAAAAACGAAACCAAAGAAATAAAGTAAATTCGGTTAAAAAAATCACTAATCGGCTCAAACTATCTAAGAATTGATCCTTCCATCGCACTTTTTTGTAGAAAATACAACAAAATATTTTTCCCGAAAGTATTATCAATTCAGCGTGGTTATTAAGTCAAACGTTGAATAATATGGTCGCTGCATATACTATACTGAATGAGAGAAAGGGGCGACGCCCACGTGCGCGTGCGCCGGGAATATATATCCGCGGGTGGTATCCACAAACGTAGACATTTTTAGACAGGGTTTGCATGCTGTAAGTATCTCAATATTTTTGTACTGAGTGATACTAAAAGTAAAAAGACGTAGGTATTTTATTATTTTCACCAAAGATCGTAACATTTTGGAAGGTGATTAAAAATTCTTCCTGTAGTAAGAAACAAGTTGAATGAAACGTAAAAATATGTTAAATTCACGGAAATGGTCAGACATATTTTTTTTTGTTTTTTTTTTTCCCTGTAAAAATCTTACTGTGGCTTCTGCTCACTTCACCCAAGTGGTGAAGTGAGTTGTCAATATTATCAATCCCTAGTATCACGTGGAATGGCAGGTGGTGTAGGAAAAATCAATCCGAAGTTGGATTGTCGGGTTACCTACTTACGAAATAAAGACTTGAGTAGGTAATAAATAAATTACGTTTATTTTTTCTCCACAAATTACATTCCCATACCTACTAGTAATATTAAGTTGACAGATATTTTGAGTGGAAGGTTTGGAGTCTCAAGGCCTGTATTATAGGACTCCAGCGGGGTAATTCGGTAACACATTAACAGTAGGAACAGCTTTCATTTTGACAGTTCAACAGCATTCGCGTTATTTACGTTGTTGAGCAGACAAATTTTTCGAACATATGAAGCAATGTTTTAGCAATAGGCTTCAAAATGATTCAGATTGTTACGCAATTAGGGTGCGGGTTCCACATTATATCACAGAGTAAAGGTTGTCAACGTGATACAATTGCAAGTGATAAATGGTGTGTGTGTAAATGTGTGAGTGAATGTGTGTGTGTGTGTGTGTATGCCTACATTTATTGTACTATCGTGGTCACGAACCGTGACCCGTTTATCTGACAAAATGCTTCAATGCTACAATGCTTCATGACGTCTCCACGTCAGCGCCGGCTATCGCTGAAAACCAGCGCTGGGGCTCTGTCTCGCATAGGGTCGTAGCATTATGCTGAGCGATTGCCGTTTTGCGTGAATGTGACGCATATTTTCCCCCAACTCGTTCTTTTTTGTGTTTGTGTGTTTTTTCTTTACGTTATGTTTACCGCAAATAGACGTATTTTCTTTCTTTGTTTGAATTACGCAACGTGTGTATAAGCAGTCAAGACCCGCCCACAAATAATTTTGGCGAAATATTGTACGTACATACAATATTTCATAAATACATAATATAATTGCATACTTGTGAATAGAAAATAAATATTAAGTATACAGGGTAGCAGGGACCTCGACGCGCAACATGCGCGCGCCATGGATTCAGTACCTGATTCTGAACCCCCTTGCGTTGAAATTCTTGGTTGGTTATTTAAACAAGAAATTGCTGTTCCATACATTTCGACCGCGATTTTCAGATTTCAGATTTTTTTTGTTGATAACCGACTTCAAATTTCTACGCTATAATCATGTGCTGAATTCATGGTTTCAGTTTTCGCGTCGATGTCCCTGCAACTTCTTGATAACACCGTGAAGGGTACCACCCTACACGAAATGTTAAACTTCACCATGAAAATAACCTAAAGACAGAATAGAATAGAATAGAATAGAATACTCTTTATTATGTACACCATAAAAATTACAGATATAAATGTAGACATTTTACACAGGGTGACACAAAGGGCTCTGCTAAGTACTATGTTTTTGATGGTGACCCTTTGGGGCAAACGCATTTATAAGAGATGTTAGCCACCAACGGGTACGGACATGTTAATAATGTGGCAAAACAAGGGAAAATGTGACGTATGCAAAACGACAGTAGATAGTTATTGCTTTGAGGATGTTTTTCTTAAGTTTGAGATGTCAGCCTGTCTTCCATGAATTCCACATAAAGGAATGAATTTGTTTTTCCTCAAAAATAATTTTCTTTTCATTTGAGTTGTTTTTTAAGAATCAGGCTTTTCAGTCAGGCCGGTGCTGTTATCACGCCTTTCTCCGAAGAAGGGTTAGGCAGAGGTGTACCTACAGTACACTCTCATTTCGCAAGTTATGTTTAGGTACCACGTAATAAGGGGTCTGTTATCCTGAATAATTATTTATGATTGCTTGAAAAAGAGAAAATCTTCATCGTACATAGGTATCCACCTACTTTGAAAAGAAAATCAAGGAACATACTTGTGTCATTCTAATTTACTTTGTAATTTTAATAAAATCCGATGTCGGTTTTTAAGGCTCACAAAATATTCTATTTCAAAATCAAGTTTCCTATGGAGAAAATGAGATTTTTACATTTACATTCAACGTTATGGTCGACTACAACAACTGTGTCATACAAAAATTTTATAATAATAATAATCCAATTATTTCAGGCGACGCATGCCTATAGATGTAAATACATAATAATACCTTAACCTAAACATACATATTTTTATTATAATAAATTATTGTACACGAAGTTTCGCCTGAGTCGGCGTCGTGTTGCGCTGTGTGGTGACGCGTAACCTGCCACGAAAACGTAGGTACGCCACACCTTTCAACCAAAACTCTTCTTTCATGAAAGTTTCTAGGTACTGAGTTGGAACCCGCACGACAAACGACTTGAAGTTTATGTTATGACGCAACTCCAACTTCTCTACTCTCAATGTACCAATACCTACTCGACATGCGTGGGACGGCTGATTAATTTTTCGCGTTTACGATGTTGGTGCCCATGAAGAAACCTGTTCAGTTTGATTGTCTGTACCCTTAAATATTAGGTCTTTACCTATGAAATTGCCGTTCTGCAGTACTGGCCATTTCAAATCAAAATAATTTTTGTTTGGCTATGAATTCTAATTTCAAATTAATTTTATTTTAAAAACATGGATTTTTTTTTCTAAAAGTAGTCATTTCTTTATTGATTAGTGTTACATTTTCATCGCATTTCAATCTTTTTCGTCATCATGGATACGTTAAAAATTCGAGTAATTATGGAATATGAGTACCGTCGTGGCAGCAACGCGGCACAAGCGGCACGCAACATCAACGACGTTTACGGAGCTAACTCTACAAACCAACGCACCACCTGTTATTGGTTTGCTCGCTTCCGTTCTGGAAATTTCGACCTGAAAAATGAACCTCGCGGTCGTCCGAAGACTTTGGTCGACAATGACGAATTAAAGGCGATTGTGGAAGCTGATGATACACAATCTACGGCTGAATTAGCAGCAGCTTTCGACGTTAGCGTCAAAACAATATTGGTCCATTTGCGTCAAATTGGCAAGGTAAAAAAGCTTGACAAATGGGTGCCCCACGAACTCAATGATCGCCAGCGCGAAGTACGCGTCGAGACGTGCCTTGCACTGCTCAACAGACACACAAATGAAGGAATTTTGAACCGCATTGTTACCTGCGATGAAAAATGGATTCTGTTTGATAACCGTAAGCGCTCAGCAAGTTGGTTGGATCCTGGTTCAGCACCTAAACAATGCCCTAAACGAAAACTTACCCCTAGAAAAGTGATGGTCACTGTTTGGTGGTCTAGCGCCGGTGTGATTCATCACAGCTTCTTACCAAACGGGGTGAGCATTACTGCAGATGTGTACTGTGAAGAACTGAACACAATGATGGAGACGCTGGCGCATCTCCAACCAGCATTGGTCAATCGCTCGTCTCCGCTGCTCCTGCACGACAACGCGCGACCTCATACTGCACAGCAGACGGTCTCCAAGTTGCAAGAACTGGGGTTGGAAGCTCTCCGTCATCCGCCCTACTCACCAGACCTTGCGCCTACAGACTACTACTTTTTCCAGAATTTGGATAACTTCTTGGCGGGAAAAAAATTTAATACCCGAGAGGCAGTACAAAATGCCTTTGAAGAATTTGTTGCCTCCCGTCCAGCTGATTTCTTTAAGAAGGGCATCAATAAACTGCCACTGCGATGGCAAAGATGCATTGATTGCATGGGTGATTACTTCGATTAATACAAATAAAAAATTCATGAAAAAAATTCGTTTAAATTTTTTCATACAAAACGGCAATTTCATAGGTAAAGACCTATTATGACCACACCTTTCTGATACACACTGTATAAAATAATTAATAAAAATAATAAAGCTGAAGAGTTTGTTTGTTTGAACGCGCTAATCTCTGGAACTAGCAGTTGGATTTGTAAAATAAATTTTGCATTTGATCGCCCAATTCTTGAGGAAGGCTACAAGCTACTTAACATCAAGCTAGGACCCTTAGGAGCCGAGCAAAAAGAAAACAAGTCAGAAATAACGCTAAACGAAAACGAAGTAAAAGTGAGGGCTGGCGATGCGATGCAATGTGACGGAGTGAATCGGGGAACAAGAAATTTCACGCGGACGAAGTCGCGGGCAGAAGCTAGTAAAATAATAAAATTACACACTTATGTGTAGAGAATGTAGCACATAGACCAAACCCTTTACAAGAAAAAAAATCCAACGCCCCCTTCACATAATAGTCAGTTATATCAATTTTATGTCCGTCTATAATCTATAAATAATCACAAATTAAACATTAATTCTCTCTCTCTCTCTCTACCTACCGCCCTCACGAAAAGATCCAGCGCCCACTAGGGGGCGGTACCGCACCCGTTGGGAACATATGGTCTAGACCACGGGTCGGCAAGTAATTTTAAGTGGGGTCCAGATACTGTTGAATTTTTTTACCGAAATCCAGAAAAAAGATCTCATAACACTAGTTGTTTATTTTTTTTATTTTGTGTAATATATGTACAAGGTAATTATGATAAAACACAATAGTTAGGTATTCTTAAAAATTTATCGTCTTGAGCCAGGTTTTTAAAGTTTGATTTACTCGGGGAACGGCTGTTGCGAAGAGTGTCTTCAAGGTAGGGTCCGTTAATCTCGAAAGGTATTTTTGTTTAACAAAAAAAATGTTTTTGAAGAAGTTGATTCTTATACATATATGTGTAGCCAAACATAGTACATAGTATATATGTGTAGCCAGGTGGATAGCTAGTTTTCGTGCAATTTTCATATAATTTAATTTGAATAGCAGGTAAGTTATTTAACAATATTTGGCAGTCCAAGTTCCGACCTTTCGCGGTCCGGATATGGACCGCGGTCCGCCTATTGCCGACCGCAGGTCTAGACCATAGGTTCTCAACGTGGGTGATAATGCCCCCTCATGGGCGTTTGAGACTATCAAGAAGGCAGTAAAAGACCCAGAGAAAATTAGGGTGCGTTGAGATGGGATCGTAGGACTATATAATATTACACGTTTAAATATAATCGTGGCAACAGCTGTTTCAGATTCGCGACAGATGGTAAGTAAAAATAATGGTGGCACTAGAAAAAAAAAACAGAGTGGGCGCGTGGGCAAAATAAGGTTGAGAACCCATGGTCTAGAGTCTAGATCTAGACTATTTAGTTTATAAGTAGATAATATTATTTGCTATGTATAAAGTTTGCTCGCAGTCTCGATTTATGTGATCCATTTACGAGCTTCACTTTTGAATTTATATGCAGGCTGCATAAAGCCGATAAAGAAAGAAAAATAGGTTTATTTGTTATAGAAACAAGAGCATACATATAGAGAAGTAGAAAAATAAAGTAGAGGAAGGGAAGAAAGGAAAGGTATTTTTAGATTTCTGTCCTATTATGAGGTGTAGCGGCATCTACAAACGCCACATGCGAGCTACATGTCACACTGACGTCACGCAAAATCCTGCATCCCGCAAGCAGAGTTTCCGCGCAACTAGCATATATACAACATCCCAACATCAATCGTCGGGCAGTTGCCCACCAGACACGACACCCGTCTGGTTAGAGGATCCTCCCTTTTCTATGGAGGTTTGAGTGAACTTTACACCCTGGTCCTCATACATCTATAGAGGTAAACCAGAGTATCGATGGCAATAAAATTGTCTCGGGCAGTACAGTTACGGCCTACAGCAGTGGTTTCTTTAACGTGTAGGTATTATAAGGGCATGCAGCACATCTGAAAGTTTGTTTCATTTAATCTATTGAGTTGTTCCATATTATGTTTTGTTTTTGTTGGCTATTGTTATTTCCGACGGTCAGTCATAAGCAGTGATCGGAGTAGGTAGATTGATTTTTAGTACTTGTATCATAAATGCACACAGAAAGAATAACATGGATAAGCCATTTTTCCGGAAAGTAATTCCGGTATTTCCGGATTCAATTAAATATTGTTAATGTTGGTAGTGATATTATTACTACTCAATTCAAAATTTAAAGTTTGTTCTGATTGGTCGTTGGGTTTTGTCAAATCGTGACAAAAAAAAAATAGGAAGAATAATAAAGAATAAAATTGCTCATTTTATTACAATTCCTACCTTTTTTTGAGGATGGCAAATCATCAAATGACTCCTTCCACTCTGGCAGAATACAATTCCTACATAAGTTCCGGTTTTTTTTTAATAATCCACCAATTCCGGAGGAATGTCCATAGTAATATATACGTTTCGGATCAATGACCCCAGTTCAATCTACCTACCCCGATCACTGGTCATAAGTCATAAGTAATTTATTTCATAACAATATAGATACGATTGTGTTGAAAAATTAAAAAATAACATTATACAATTACAATTAAAATAAAATTTATTAAATAGATTTAGAAAAGTCAATAAAAATAATAACGGTCAATTAAGAATTCAAGTACATGATCATATATAATAAATATCAAAGTATTAAAATCAATCATAAATTACAATGTCATATGTTATTTAGGTATTCATTGATACTATAATAGCCTTTACCCAATAAATAGGTCCTCAATTTGTTTTTAAATAAGTTAACATTGTATATGGTTTTGAATTCTATAGGCAACTTGTTGTATAAAAACACAGACATACCTCGGGCTATGTTTGACAACTTTTAATTTCGGTTGAATAGTGTTGGGCAAATATTTCCTACGTGTGCTAGCTCTAGTTTGTCTTTGCTCATCAGAATGTTGTGCAAATTTTGAACTAAGCTGGTTAGCAACACTAAAATATAAAGGCATGGCAATCACAACAGCTCGTTTTAAATTACAATTTTGCCTATCAAAATCTGGTCATAGGTCCTATATTTTTTTATGAACAGGCCTAAATATTGTTCACGAAGAAATGGTACCGTCGAGGCCAGACTAAACAGAACTATTTGTAACGATCGCTTTCTCCGACCGATTGAACTTGACCTCTAGTCATATTTCAATAAATTTTTAAAGAGTAAGCTTCTGTTGTCTGACCTGATATCGATCGTTTCAAGTGTATTTCAAGGGCCCTACGAAGTGATGACAGAGCTGTAAGTTCTGAGTTGAAATAATACGTTATACAATGACAGGTCTGTTTCAATACTTTATATATACAGTTCATCTGTTTATAATTTCTTATTTAATCAGTCATCAGTGTTGGGGGTGGTGCCGCAGGAACTAACGAATTGTCGCAACAAAACACAGGCGAACTTTTAAAAGGACGTTTATTACGTAGAAAAAAGACCAAGATGGCCGCGTGCGCAAAATATGAAAAATGGGCGAGCGCATTGATCCGCGTTCGTTGGCAGACTGAAGGGGGCCCAGATTGTGACAAGCATGTCAGCGTGTCCCGCCTCTTACCTTAATAACTAGTGATGCTACTTGCTAAATACTAACAAGATTATGTTACATTTCTTTAAATATTTCGAGCGCGTCGCTAACAATCATAATCCCAATTTATTTGCGGTAGGCCCAACATGCCTGTTTCTTCCATAATTCTCTATGAGTCGTGATGTCGATAGTCACCCTCTTTCTATTCATATCATCTTTCACACAGTCCATCATATATTCTTTCATCAGTACAGTAGTATCGCAAACGATACGTAAAGAAAGAGAAAGAAAGAAAATACGTTTATTTGCTGTAAACATAACGCAAAGAAAAAACACACAAAGACAAAAAAGAACGAGTTGGGGGAAAATATGCGTCACATCCACGCAAAACGGCAATCGCTCAGCATAATGCTACGACCCTATGCGAGACAGAGCCCCAGCGCTGGTTTTCAGCGATAGCTGGCGTTGACGTCATGACGTCAACCAGTGCAGCATACGCAAATTATAAATAAACAAAAAATTAAGAAATAAAATAAATACACTATACTCGTACCTAGTTCACAATTTCAGTTTCAACCGTGTGGGCCTGTAGCTCAGTTGGTTAGAGCATCGTGCTAATAGCGAAGGATGCGGGTTCGATCCACTAATGTACCACTTCCATTTATTTAAAAACTAAATTAAAAAAAATACATATAGACCTTCATGCAAACGTCAGAAGTTAGGTGCACGGTTCCAATTGGTTGTTTCCTATGGAGAAGAGCCGGCAAGAAACTCTACGTTTACTCTTTTGAAAATGATTGGCATTTACAATGTTTTCAAATTACAGTGTTCAGTGTTGTGTATGTGTGTGTCACCTAAGATTTTTTCAGAATATTTCATATGAAAATTCTTAGATAGCACAAATTTCCAAAGTTTGACGATTGATATGAAATTGGTAACTATTATTTAGTAAATATATCATTCCTACTATCGCGAATCGTATTTTGATCAACATACGACGTAAAACAGAGCTGCAATTTGAAAACACCAAAGAAAATATGAATTTGGCGGGCTACAGCTAAGGATTCACCTTAACGTGCTTTCAAAGTGACGAAAGGGTCTCTATATGTAATGGATGGTCCAGCCGGGACCTGGGCAGCTTGACCTTCGATCGACCCGAGCAACTATTATTATTTAGCCTCCTGTACCTGTAGATGTCAAGCATTTTATCTTGGCAGTGTCCAGCCAGTTTAACAACTTCATTGAATTTCAACTACAAACAAGAAAGTATGTAAGTTAAAACAGTAACTGTTTTTCCATAGATCCATATTACAAATTCGAAAGTAACCCTTTTTTTTTTGGGTGGGAAATAAAAAGCCCACCCGTGTTCCTTCAGTTGCCTGTGCGCCAGGGTTACGGTAACTCTTTCGGAACAATCCGCGACCCCGGCAGGCAGCGGCCCTATCGGACCCCGTCAATGGTGCTGACCTCTCTTTGAGGCGCGCGTGGAACACGACGCGCCGTCGACCTTTTCACGCCTAAACTACTGAACGGGTTTCGACAAAATTTGGTAAGGAGATAGATGGCATCCTGGGGCAGGACATAGTTACTTTTTGTACCGGTAGTACGTTCCCGTGGGATAATTGCCGACATCCACGCGGGCGAAGCAGCGGGCAGCAGCAAGTAAAAGATAAATGATTTTATTTCTGTAAGTAGGTTTGTACAAATAACGTCAATCAAAATTTATAATAAGGACCATTGATGCAAAATAAATACTGGACACATAAGGTTAGGTTGCTAACTTGACCAGTATTATTGCCAGACCGAAAAAATATTAAAGGAGGTTATGTAGGTCCAAATGTGTTGTACAGAGTGTTGTTAGATTTGTTATTATACTAACAAAAAGTCGGTATGTTCTTATGATAAAAGTGAAAATTTACGACTGAGCCGATTATACACTATTTAGCGCCGACTATACGGGATTTAGCGTCTCCAACCGTCTGGATCCAAGTTTCCCCATTTCAGCGTCACCGACCTGAGCGTGACGGTCCAGTTTTGTTCACAATTATAATGGCTATTTAAATTATAACCAGCCTAAAACACTGAACGCTTAAAAGTAGAGGTAATGAAGCACTCAAATAATACATATAAATGCTACAATGGAGTCGTGCACGCTCTCGCCGCACCACGTTAACATCTGTTTCAAAATTAGCCAATTTAATTAAATGCACAGGAAACAAAGCAACCATTGAAATGTAGGTTATTGTCACAAATACAACGCATCTGCTTTTATTTTGACAACACGAGTGTGTTACGAAATAAGGATGCTGCTTATTGTGGTGACAAAATTGTTGTTATACGGGGTCAATTTAAATTAGCTAGCGAAACTCCGCAGTCGTGATCGGTATCGATATCTAAACACGACAAAATAAAAAAGACTTGATGTTTTTTTTTTTGGGGTTAATGCCCGTTTCCAGATTTGTTGTTTGAAGTGTGAGTTGATAAAATCTATTTATCGTGTTGAGATATCGCTACCCATCACGTCTGTTACCTTAATTAAAAAAAACAGATTTTTAAACTGATATTTTAAGTGATTACAAACTACCAGCGATTGATGACTACAACAAAAAACATTATCAAATTAATTATTTTTTTGTTCTATGATGTTTAGATTTCGATACCCATCACGCCTGCGGAGTTTTGCAGGCTAATTTAATTTGACCCTGTATAGCTAAAAAGATGACACCTGCACTTCTGAGGAATCATGTTCATCACCCCTGGCTGGTTCATCACCCCTGAATCTTGTTCATCATCCCTGGCTTGCCTTTATTGGCCGGCTGGAGTAAACAATGACGAAGAACAGAGCTCCCTCCTCTTTCTTGCCTTTATTGGCTGGCTTGAGTGGAGATTCACAAGAGCAAACGCGCTCGGAGGAAGGAAGTATTCCAGTAAGATGCTGGTAGGTATCTTAACTGCACCTCCAGGATTATTCTGATAGCCGTGGGATACCCACTCCTCGGGATACAGTCCTCATAAGCACCTCAAGACATGTTGCCCCCTTGTCGCTACGACACTATGTGCTAACGACCGTTTTTGGGGACCTATTATTAAGTGTGCAAGTCACCTCCTGCTATTTTATCTGTATATTTTTTATAAAACTTTGGTCAGGCAGAGGCAATAGTCTTTCCATAGTCCAAGATAACCAGTCCACTTAAGCTACCCAAATCCATCCATCTATCCATCCAATATCTTTGTTTCCATATCCTGCAATAGTCCTACACCAACCAGGGGTTGTCCTTGGGTGCACTTGTATAGTCCGAACAGGGATATAATCGTCCGTTGGTGCCTCATTTAATATAAAACGTCTAACGGGCCTCTGCGAGTTGGCTTCGACCCCTCGTACGTTTTCCAAAAGTCCGGGATCCCAGTGTCCCAAGAAATGTCAAGAGACGTAAAAATAATAATAACATTTTATTCAAAAAATTACAAAGCATATAAATTAGTACAGTTTTGCTTAAATATAAATTATATTCCTAAGACTTCCGTGCCTGAACTAGGTAATCCTATGTTTCAGCGGAGTAGAACTAAAGTAGTCTTATAAAGATAATAAATAATGCAAAAAATTGACAATAGACAAATAATTATATTTTGAGTAGCTTAACTCTTAGTTTCTAAATTTGATAAATACTTAACGTAGGTGAAATTTGTATATATATTTACTTTAACACATTTAATAAACTCTCTGTATCTTCGTAAGACATACTTTGGAAAGCATCCTTGAGAATTCGCTTACACTTTCTGTAGTTCAGGTAATAAATTTTTGCTTTCGAGTTTAGTATATTATAGAGGAGAGGACCGAGGTGCAGGTAAAATGTTGATATAGAAGCATGTTTTGTTGTATTTTGTGGACAGACTATATCTTTACGTCTTTTATTCGCGTATTCAGTGCTGTAGGGTAGAGCTGTGTGTTGTTTTAATACAATGCTCATTAAAACAGCTGTCGAACTGTTAATACTTCACAAGATTTGTATAGGAGGTTAGTAGGAAAAAGGAAAAGGCGGAAAGTAGACATTTTGAGAAACGCCCACTGGGTTCTCTCGATGGTTAGTAACATTGTTTTACCCGCTCCACCTCATGTGGTAACACAGTAAGTAAGTATCGATTGACATAGAGACTCCCAATTTGATTCGAATTAAGTCAACATGACATGAAATTGGATTCGATTCAAAACGGAATATTCTGAAGTCGTTAGATTTATATTGATTCAGTGAGCCTACCACGAATGAATGTAATGTAAATCGTAGATAACTTAGAAGTATTTGTGATGAAACCCTTAGTATAGATTGTCACTAGCTCGATAACCTCGAATTATGTGAAAAACATCTTAAATACGAGTACAACTTCAAAATGCTAACATTTAACATAAAAAGTGCACAGAGTAATTTTGACAGTTTTTTTTTTTTGTGTCGCTGAAGCGTTTGGACATTGAATACAATGTTATTGTACTTACTGAGAGCTGGTTGCATGAGAGCTCCGTTATCAGACAAATGGAAGGCTACATCGTTTTTAACACTAATCACCTTATAAACAAGGCAAGTGGAGTAATAAAGTATGTGCTATCACGGGGTCGGTATCGGAACCAGACATAGGTGATGCAGACTGTCTGTTGGTAAGTAGGATACATTTTTGGTATCTCTCGACTCTAATTTGAGGAAAGTTAAGGAAAATTCTAGATTAGTACTACTTAGAGATTGAAATATAGACTTATTTAAGGCAAATCCAAACGCTGATAATGTAGCGTATCAATGTTTGATGGCGCAACATGGCTTAAAGAAAGAAAGAAAGAAAATATGTTTATTTGCGGTAAACATGACGCAAAGAAAAAACACACAAATACAAAACAAGAAATTACTTCCCGCTATTACAAAGCCTACAAGGGGACACAGCTGCTTCGACCATATATTTGTAAATAAAGTAAAGATTCTTTGGTAGGTTTGGTTAGTAAATGTGCGTTAACAGATCATGACGTTGCATGGTCGGCTTCAACACATCAAACGATAAACCAAAGAACAAAAAAAAGAAATACTCTTGAAGACAAATTTCGAAGCTGTATCTGCTGATCTTCAAAAGGTTGATTGGATGAACGGCACTAGCAAGAGCGATGTAAAAGAGGCGTTAGATTGTTTTAATAATATAATCAGTTCTGCAGTAAACACCCACACTCATTTCATCAAAAGTAGCCGCTCGAGATACAACCGAAAGCCATGGATCACTCCCGGTTTATTGAGATGTATGCCTCGTAGAGATAGTTTACAAATATGACACTCTTAAACTTTCGTACACTACTTACAAAAACTTCTTTATAGACATTTTACGAAAAGCGCAGAAAGACTAAAATACTGTTTATCGTCTCCATGTTTTATTAATACAGTTATAAGGATCATAATGCATAAAAAGTTTGAGCTAAAGTGATAGTAATAGTTAAGAGATTAGTATACTTCTCCAGTCAATGCATGAAGTTTGATTATCTAACTCAGCCAGCCGCGTAGCCGCGTAGCGTTGGCGTAGCAGTCGGCGTAGCAGATGGTCGCGTAGCGTCGGCGTAGCAAAGAGAAAACTATGAAGTCAAATTATTAGCTACAAGGTACCAGAGCGCCCGTCTCTTTTTCAATGTTCTGGGATATTTTGTACTTACTCGGTTACTTTTTTCGAAATACAGCCGGAAGTTAAGCAGTGAAAACATGATTAAAATACACATTATAAATAAAAATTAAATGCTGTTCGTTGGTAAGCGGATCACTTAAGAACGGCTAGACCGACTAATTTTATATTTTTTCAGTTTCGAGAAAACTCAATTCGTTTTTTTTCTTTGAGATTTCTGTGTGAATTATTGAAATTTTGATTATAATATAATATTCAAGTGCCTAGGGCATTTGAGATATTATATACATACATACATAAACTCTCGCCTTCTTCCCATGGGGTAGGCAGAAACCGCAGAATGCCACCCGCTATGATCCTTACATGCTCCTTTTGCCTCGTTTATGTTCATACCTGTGGCCTTACTATGACGTGTTTCATTTAATTTCATTTATTTATTCATTAACAATTAACATTGTGTTGAACATTACATATTATAAAATTATCACATGCAGAAATAATACATTTAAAAGCATAATTAAAATTAAAGTGAAAAGTTAGTTCAAAAGTCAAATTCATTTAAAATGTGACAATTAACAAATACAATGTCAAATTAAATACCAAATATAAAGTCAAATTAATTTAAAATATGTCAACCAATAAATACAATGTATAATTAAATAGCAAATATCATGTAAAAATAAATGTCAAAAAAAAAAAATTTGAGAGTGTAACTTCATCAAGGTCCTAGTGATGAGCATATAAATTATTATATAGTTTGTTCACTGCTATTTTTATCATTTGACATGTATTCTGATACCGAGTATAAACATTTTTCCAACAAGAAGGCTTTTAATTTAGTTTTAAATGAGTGAGAGTTATAAATTAATAATTTTAAATCAGTTGGTAACCTATTAAATAACTCGACTGCTTGATATCTGCAACAATGCTTAGCAATGTTAAAATTTGGTGCTTTTTGTGTTTGAATTCCTTCCTTCTTGTGCTTTCTCTTATCTTACGTTCGTCTTGTGTTTCATACTCATGAATATACTTAGCAAAGAGATTAAGGATTACTAATCGTTAAAACCATCATTGTTCCAGCGTGCAAGAGAGACGGAGCTATATATGACCGATAGCACTATACCTTTTCCGCGATGGAACCATGGTAGTATTAACACCTCATAGTACGGCTACTGGTCATACACGCACGCCGGTTGCGAGTACTACGCACCTGACCTTTCTGAAGAACATCACCAATAAGGTGTGATATAAGGCGTCCCCTCCCGAAATTTCCACTCACATCTGCCTTGTAAAAACCTTTTGTTAGTCGCCTTTCATTCATCTTCTCAACATGACCATTTGAGATATTAGCTGTAAAAACAACAGCCTGTATCGATCGATAAACATGCCATTGTCGAATAAATAAGCATCCTGTATGACGCCAAGACACGTTCTTGGCACGTGAACAAATACCAACTGTATACGTAGATTAATTTCTGTCTTTATCCTGAACTAGAACTTTCATATTTTCATAAAATCTTGAGGCATGAACGTCCTTCTTACACTTTAATATAAGCCTCAAGCTTTTAAAAAAATATTTAAGTTCTATGTTAACGTAAATTTTATTTAATACTTCTTAGTTCATTAAAATGTTATTTAAAAAAAGGTCTTTACTTATTTTTTTTTTGTATGTGATCTAATATTAAAAAAGATAACCCTATAACTTTTTAATGATTTGAATTTATTTTGTAGTTTCTCTTTCTTATTATGTTTTAATTTGAGGTTTTACACATTTTTTACAAAAGTTATAATTTTTAGTTTTTTCCCATACGATATAATTGATGATTGGTGGTTAATTAAAAAAAGGATATATACCTAATTATGTATCTGGCTAAAATGATAAACAGACGTTATTAAAATTGAGTAACTTTAAGGTTGTTTTAATTTGTTTTTTATTATTGATGTAAAGTTTAACGGTAATAGCTGTTATAGGCGAAAACCAACAGGAAGAAAAATCCAACAATGTTGATAACATAAACATAACATAACATCACGCCTGCTCTCCCCGAAGGATTAGGCAGGGGCGTACCTATAGTACACCCACATTTCGCCAGTTAAGTTTAAGTCCCATGTAATAGGGGTAGAGTCTACTGCCACCAACCGGGCACAAATACAAACTCCAAACTGCTACTGAGAAATTCCTGATGGAAAAACCCAATAAAACTTTTGCCTGACCTGGGAATCGAACCCAGGACCTCAGCTCAGCAGTAGCGTTTGCGACCACTAGAGAAACGAGACAGTCTGATGCTAAGTCCATATGTCTGTTAAAATTAACTAAGGTAGGTTAATACCTTTCTACCTCATAAAAATTGAATTAATGAACAAAAATTATTGTTGTTAATAAAAATAGAACAATGACAGGATAAATGAAACTATAAACTTACATAAACTATTTGTACTTGGTAATTTAATTTTTCCTGTCATTGTTCTTCGATTAAAACTAGGTAGGTACTACATTATAGTAAAGTTCTGCCCCTGCTACGCGCTTTTTTTACTACTTGGTGAAAACCGCATCAAAATCCTTTCTGAAGTTTAGGAGAACAACGCGGTCACACAGACAGACAAAAAGTGACTTTAATTTATTATATTGTATATGTCGGAAAAACGTTTGATTTTGAATAATTGGGACGCCAGCGCCACCAGGCGGCGCTCGACAGAGTCTACAACATAACGCTCCACCAGAGTAAAAGTAGAGTTGGTCGGTGGCGGTCAAGCAGTGAACACGCTTAGAAACTGTCGCGCGTTTTGTATAGTTTCTATCGTGTACCTACAGTGTGCGAATTGCTAGTGTGATTAGTTTGATCGTAAATTATAATTTGATTTTTAGTGCAAACGGTTTTTCTATTGCGCTATAACCAACACTCCCATAGTACGCCCGCAGTAGTTTAAATATGGCTGATCATAACGAGAGAGACGTACCTTTTTCGTCATATAAATGTTAGTTCGGTTTAATTTTGCCTGCCCGAGTGATATTTGACCTACATTTTTGGCGAAAACGAGAAAATACCTATTTACCTATAATCATTCTCCTCCCCCTATTCCAATTTATTTTGGGTCAACGTAACATTTCTTTCTTTCCATACTTCTCCACCTATCTACTTCAAATAACATTAGGTACTTACATAACACAAATTAAGTTAGTTAATTACGACCATACATTTTAACCACAAAGCTATTCGATTAGACGGGCTCCTTATGCAAGCGATTGCTGGAAGCACATTTATGAAATTGTAATTAACTCGGTTCCAACATAATGAAGACATTAAATTTAAACACTCACAAGATGCCGTAGAAGTAATTTCGCTGGCTAAACATGCTTGGGAACAGCAGGCTTGCGACTTGGGTGTGTTTCAGGAGTGTTTAGGAGCAGTAAAGCTCTTGTAAAGGGCCCTTTTGGGAAAGTGCTAGCACAGGAGACACACGATATAGCGGGTTTAAGAATACCGTTAATGAAACCGAGAGTCACTCGTTCTCTTTGTTATTTTGGATCTTTTTACTGGACCATGATACCTGGGAACCATATTAAAGTAGACCTTTTTATATTTTGTCAGTGCCTGTTACTTGTTGAGAGGCCTACACTGTCCTCCCATACCTATCAACACTGTAATTTGAAACATTGTAAAAGTCCCTTATTTTTAAAAGAGTAACCGTGGAGTTTCTTGCGGGCTCTTCTCCATAGGAAACAACCAATTGGAACCGTGCACCTAGCTTCTGACGTTTCATAAGTACCCATGTTGGTTTATGTGAAATAAAATATTTTGATATCCTTTTTTTTTATTATTTTGATTGTCCTTTTTGGGTAACCACTGAAAATCAGCGCTGTGCTGTGGGTCCCCCATAGCACAGCATCATGCTGAGTGGAAGCCTTCTTGTCACGGTCATGACGTGCAGCTGTCGACTATTTCTGTTTTGTGCTCGTGATTATAGATTTATTTTGTTTGTTTTATTTTTATTTTACATTGTTACTAGAGCTAATTATCTTTTTTGTATGCACGTGTTTCTGTGACAAATAAACCTATTTTTCTTTCTTTCTTTCTTGATTTTGAAAGATTAAAATTCCAACTTATGGTGATGTGTTTTTACAAAAACAAGTTTTAAATGTTATAACTTAACTTTAAATACTCCCACAATCCCTGTACCGTTGCATGCGCACTACTACTAACAGCGAATTTCGAGTCCAAAAATAAGTGGTTTCGCAATAATTATTTTTGCACATAGTTACTTAGTTTGATGTACAGAATCCGTAGATGACGGCTTCGTGAAGGGTCTTGTCACAACCTGTACATGAATAAAAACTTTATTTAACTTCATTTTATATCTGTAATTTATGTGGTGTATATAGTCACCAAAAGAGATAAGTAACGTAACTGATATTTCAAGTCTATAAAATGAATAAAATATAATATTCTTTATTATGTACGGTCACCAAAAGATACGGTCACGGTGGATATAGTTGAAGTTTAGTAAGAAACCGAGGGATGTTTTCGAATGAAATTTAATTTGATAAATTAACTGTTTGTTTTCTATTAATTTGGTTAAATTTTATTCGAAAATAACCATCGGTTTCTTACTAAACTTCAACTATACCCAACGACTCTGGTTACTTATCACTTTTGGTGACCATATATACAAAGAATAAAAAAATAAAAAAAAATATATAAAGAATATTATATTCTATTCATTTTATAGACTTAAAATATCAGTTACGTTATTTTTTTACTGGGAGCCAGGTCTTATTCAAAGTACTCCCAATAATAAATGATTTTTCTGTGCAAAAACTAGTTAAAATATCGAAAATATTATATGACTGGATAATTAAAGTGACTAGTGAACTATTACAATATTAGTTTCAACGTTTGTGCTACGATTTATTGGTAAAACATGAAAAACAATAGATCTGGTAAACAATATTTATTTTATATTCTTACGAATACTCATAAAATCGTACATCGTACACTCCTTAAGCAGTTGTGTAACGAAGCGGCAACCAATATTGCTTTCAAAATTCATCAGGCGTTTATTTTTCAGGCATTACAAATTGCAACATATTGCTTTATCCTTTTTGAACGGAATATCAAACGAGATATTGATTGTCTTGCTCTGCAATGTTTTTCAAGATTTATTGATGACAGATAAAAATACGGAAGCATTGCAGAATGTTGGCACCCGAAGATGTCGCCGGAAAATTTTCGATTTCCATGACAGTGATCATGACTTTCATATCAGAGTTTACCAAACAGCAAAAACAGAAATGAAATATTGGAAATCAAAGATAACCATAACAAATTAAACATAGAATTGCAAATAGCAAACAATGTGATAGAAAGTTTAAACATTGAAAATAGCAACTTGATGAAACAATTTTCAACATTCCAGCATAAAGTAAATCTGTACAAATCAGTAGGCGCTTTTCAATTAAATAACAATAGTAATATATTGATTGCATCGCCACTCAGATTCTATCCTCCACAGTGTCGACATAGATCATGTAGTACGAGAATCGGCTTAACTAGAACATCTTCTAAGGATCATTTTCTAGAAATAAACGCAGCCAGAAATAGCCCCAAATATGACGATAGCATCAATTTCAAAGTTACTTTTTCGAACAACCCTTGCCAGCAGAACACAACTTATAGAGCACAATATTGAACCCCCCGCCATCTTATCGACATATTATTGTAGACCCAGGAAACATTGAAATGGTTAAAATATTGGACGTTGGGACAGCGGATATCTTTACTATAAATAAAATAATAGATTCTGATCATAGTAACAAACTCTCAAATTCCAATAGTAACATTACATCATTGAACGCAAAAAATAATGACTTAATAAAAAGAAAACACCAAGTAAACATTTTGCTTATCAAACCGAACTTGATATGAGAAGTTTGCTTCAAGAACTACTGGGAAAGTCTTCCAATGTGAGATCGTTTCTAATGCTCGGGTCAATTGTAAAATCTGAAATTCCTGAGAATTATATCTTCCTTAATATCTTTCTTCAGAAACTATGTGAAATAAGTAACAAACAAAAATATTAGAGCTATATCTACAAGAACTTAAACAAAACAATTTAGATGTATATAATCCGACCAAAAATGAATGAACAGAAATTGTATACTCATCTCTTTTACACTACATTACGATACGTAATACTTTCTTGTCTTTGAATTTTATAACATGACATTTCATTTTAATCGTACTGTATGTGGTTTACATGGAGATTTAGTTTATTGAGTGACGGAAACGTCATATATGGAAAGATAAATTTTAAGTTTTTTATAATGTATTTATTTTTATATGAGTTCATGAATATATTGCCTGCTAATATAGTACCGGATTTTCACTTACTACAACGTCGAACAATATAAAATATAAGATAAATTTTATCAGCAGTACCTCATAACGTCAATTTATTATGGCATCACTAACACTAATCCAGAGTTTAGCGACTTAACTCTCCCACATCGGCGGGTTTAATATTTAAAAATTCTACTCTAGGTTTAGCTCTAACTCTTGGTGGCGCAAGATGAATTATATGATTATCCCTGAGTTAACGGTTAACTCTGAGTTATTTATGATGCTTTAATGAATTAACAGTTTGTTGATCATAGGTGCTTGGCGGATGGACACGCAGCTTTATTCTACAGCTTAAAAACTGAAAAATAATGTTTAATGGTGATCTAACCTTTTTAATATAGAGCCCAGGCAGTTTAGTGACAGAAATTCAAATAGTTTTAGACAACTTATAACGAATATCAATTGATTGGAAGAAGGTATAAATAGCTTTTTAAAGAAAGTTGGACAAATATTCCACAGCAGTTCAAAAAAAAATGAAACGAAGTTAATTTTAAAAGATTTCACATATCATTCTGGATTACAAAAAAGAATAAAAGTATCTAGTAAAATGCAGTGATTCATTCAACAAAACATAAATAAGGTAACTTGCATTGATAAAATAAGGACGTATACAAAAACATATACCTATTAGAATATATAGACTAGTCTTAAAATAAGCCAGCCACATATCGGTTAGGGAAGCACTTGAAAATGCAAATGAATCTTCAAAAGCTATATGGCAGGTTATAAATAGACATAGGAACACAAAATCAAAACGTGAAAGTAATCAGGACATACTTCTTAAAATTAATAATAAAATCATATCAAATCCCTAGGAGAAAATTAACATTTTCTCAAACACGTTTGACAAAGCCGAGATAGTTGGTGAGTTTAATACTATTGAACAAGTCATACAAAATTTACAAGATACCGTAGAATAGAGCAGATGTAGAAATGTGCTGAGGACGAGTAACTACTTATAAAATTAAAAAAATTGTCAATGCTCACAAGAAATCTTCTGGTCCTGATAAAATACCAATACGGATAATTAAAGATCGTATTGACGTATTGGCAGAACCTCTAGCGCATATCATAAATACGTGCATAAACATGAGTATGTTCCCTGAACAACTTAAGATAGCAAGAACCTTACCAATTTATAAAAAGGATACAAGTCAGATACCAATAATTATAGGCCGATTTCTCTATTACCAATTTCAATTTGTTTTGAGAAAAATACTTCAAATATGGCTTCTAAGACATTTAAATAATCTGTTATCAGAAAAATGTGAGAACAAAAGACGCAATTAATACTTTAATGGAGAAAGTAGCTAACGGAGTTGATGAGAAATTAAAAGGCGTAGGGTTATTTCCTGTACTCTGCTTTTGACACAGTTAATCATAAGCTACTATTAACAAAAATTGAACATTATGGAGTAAGAGGACCGGTTTTAAATCTATTTAAATCCTACTTAGAAAATCGGAAGCAATATGTATAAATTAAAGCGGAAGAAAAAAAGTGAAAAAGCATACAAATCGAAACTAAAACTAATTCGACAAGAAGTTCCACAAGGTTCAATGTTAGGGGCAATCTTCTTCATCTTGTTTATTAATGATTTAATTAACTATATGCTAAAAGAAATTGATACAGAACTTGTTATTTTTGCTGATTATACGATTGCTATTATAGCCGCTAAAGATATAGAAACTCTAAGAAGTAAGGTAAATAAGGCTCTGGGTCTCTCTCATTCTTGGTTTACCATCAACAATCTGAACATACATACAAATAAAACGAATGCCATGTTATTTAGAACAACGTCGAGAAACAAAGACACAATTGAAATAACTTTGAACGATAATAAAATAATATTAAACTGGAAAAGCCGGACAAGTGCGAGTTGAACTCACGTGGTGAGGGTTCCGTGCGATGAATATATAAACTACCATGTTTTGACGTAAAACGTCTTTAAAATCACACCGAAACATGCCAGGCCCTGCAGTCTCGACATTAGATAGCGACAAAAATCTGTCACTAAGTCGTATCGATGTCAAATTCCTTTAATAGATTTTCAACTTTATTTCCAATGCATAAGGTTGAAAATCTGTTAAAGAAATTTGACATCGATTGGACTTAACGACCGATTTTTGTCGGTATCTATGTCGAGACTGCCGGCCCAGGACAAAAATGTGAACCGGAACGAAACGGCCTTTATCGTCTTGCCCAATCAAGGAGACATAAGTCTAGTATCATTATTTAAATTATATAGTCAGCTCGCTGAGATACGTCCTTGACTTTGCGTCAGGAGCTGGTGGTGGGTTGCCGAGGAAGAGCCACCGCGCAGATTGTCCAAAATCTGCGTTCTCGCATCTTTCCTGTTAGTGTAGCTCATGACTCAGATGTGATAGCGCGATGATTCATACGTGTATATATATTTTATTAAAACAGATTGATTTAAGCAATAATAAGTGTATTTTTTTACATTTTAATACCTAAATATAAAAATAACCCTTAAAAACGATTTAAATTCAATATGTCGGCCTCAACCCGTGCAAGAGCTAGTCGAAAATATTTAAAAAAAAGCCTGCCGTTGGATAGAGGAAGCTATAGAGGCATGAGGAACAGGGTGTAAAGCTCACTCATACTCTATTGAAAAGGGAGGATCCTCCCACCAGACGGGTGTTGTGTCTGGTGGGCGACTGCCCGACGATTGATGTCAGGACGTTGTATATATGCTAGCTGCAGGGTAAATTCTGCTTGCGCGATGCAGGATTTTGCGTGACGTCAGTGTGACATGTAGCTCGCATGTGACGTTTGTCGATGCCGCTACAAAGCTATGGGCCATACACAGGTACCCCAGTGCCTGGCACCGAGTAACCGGGACGAAGCAAAGCTGGCACGGCACGCTTAGTAAACGACTCCGACGACGCTGCGTACACCTCAACCGCTGCTGTACCAGTACTAGTAGACATAACGAGTGAAAATACCACCTATAAATCTGACGAATACGCCTCTCAAATGAGTGACATGAACTTAACTCGAAGTGATGCGATGCAATATCATTGGCGTGCAGCGGATGAACGCTTCAAAAACATTACTGTTCACCAGAAACATTAATAAAAGAAAGAAAATACGTTTATTTAGCACAGACTACAAAGCACAACACAACCTACAAGTAAAAAAGAAAAATAAAACAAACAAATAAAAAGTGTAAAGTGCGTTGTGAGAAATTAGCAGGAAAGTGTGTGCCTCGCGGCTGCGTCAAATAGGTCCAGAACAAACAGGTAACAGGTTAATAATGACATTATCATTAGGAGTGATTCATAACATTCGGTGAATTTATGTGTAATTGTTTTTCTGTATACATATTTATAATTGTAACACACTAACGCAGCTTTTAAGTTTTTGTACCTTACTAACTAACCTACCATCATTGATGTCTGAGCAAAGAAACAAATAAATCTAATTTAATTTATTTATGACTGATGTGATTGGATAACTGAAATACCAATACCCAATCAAATACCTTGACAAGAGTTGAAGAGTTTGACGGTCTGTTCACCTTAAACTTCGGTAACAGGTACTTCAGTTGGTCACCTTGTCGGCCTGTGTTTTTGGGAAACAAACTTCAGCAAAATTGTTCTAACTACATGTTTTTATGTTGCGAGAAACAATGTTAATCGCAACATAGGTACTGTTGAATTGTATTCATGCTAAACAAAAAAGAAGAGGGGTGTTTATGGCCACACAATAGAAGTGAAATTTACAACTGGAGCCGAGTATACGCGATTCAGTGTCACCGACCAACTTGAGCCGAGTTTAGCCGATTCAGTGTCACCGACCTGCGGGGTGATTACATAACACACTAACAGTAGGAATGGGTTTCATTTTGACAGTTCAACAACATTCATTGCGTTATTTACGTTGTTGAGCGGACAATTTTTTCGAACATTATGAAGCAATGGATTAGCAATAGGCTTCAAAATGATTCAGATTATGATAGATAGTGTGGTACGTAATTAGGGTGCTGAACATGACGGTTTAGCTTCCTTCAGTGTTCCAAAAGAGCGAAAAGTGCGCATAAGGAGTTTTCACTCCAAAAAAAATCTCGCAACATCAAAATGTTGCTGTTTATAATGATGCGATGCGTTGTTTCCAATGAATGCGGGATTTAGACTTTTTCCTGTTAATTTTATTTTTATTGACTCTTTACCTACGTGCCTACGTGTTTCGAATGCAAACAATATTTTGTCCTCATAGAGAATCAACTGGATGTTGCGGTTTGCGGTTTTACGGTTCCTACTGCTTCTTAGTCAAATCGCTTAAACGCTCCCGCAGACAGGCGCGACGCGACAGCGCGACTCAAAGGCGCCGATCGTCGCGCGACGAGCGGTGCCTTTGTGTCAAGCGCAATTCGCGTCGCGTGTCGCACTTGTTTGTGGGAGCCTTAAAACGGATTTTTAGACATCAATTATTTGTTTCTACTCATCTTTATACCAACATATAAAAGGACCCAATATTGTTTTTTTTTTTTTTTTGTCAATTATTTCATTAAAACCATTTCAATTTAATCCGTGTGACGACTGCTGTGTATTTATGTAGCGAAGACCGTAACAATTTATTTATTTATTTGGGATCACCAACAAAGGATACACATATACAATATAAATTAAAATAATAAAATTGGTTCTTTTACGTGTGCTCCTTCAATTACAGGAGACCACAGCATCCACATAATAAAACTAGGTGTAAACACAATAAAAATAAAAATTGAGAAAAACAATGATAAATGATGAAAGAAAAAAAAATAATAACAAGTCAAGAGTGAGCATTCATATTACAATGGTGTAAACAGGATAAAAATAAAATAGAGAAAACAAATTATTGAATTTGAGGGAAAAATAATTTTAAAAAAAATTACATATAAGGATTGAGCATTCATATTAAAACAGTTTAGTAAAAAAAAATTCAAAACTCGGCTCAAAAAACTTTAACTTGCTAGCAATTTTCTGTATCGAGCTACAAGTATTTTAACTATAGTACTACTTTTACTGCATGAGATTTCTTTCTTTCACGTGTGCAAGATGGGAGGGGACTCTCAATTTATTCATAGAAAACTGTCATTTACTTCGATTTGAACGCACCTCGCAATGGAGACGCTACGTTTTGTAAACTGACACATGTAATTACTATTTAAAGGACCGGAATTATTCTAATCAGACACTTCACTCTTTGTACATTTTTATCGTATAATCAGCATCTTTTACTCGAAGTGAAATGTCTGAACACAAAATGAATTAAAAGCGAAAAATGAATTTGTCGTGGATAACGATGTTGTTTTAATTAAAGTTTGTTCAATTGATTAATGTAGTAGTGGGGCAAACGCCGTGACGTTATTTAGTAATGGCGGCACGTGGACAGAGTCGTTTTGGAAAGTGGGGATTGGACCAAATCACTTCTCCAAAACGAAACTGTCGGTTTGCCTAGTTAGATTGATTTGTGTGCAATGTGTTTATTCGATTATTAAAAGTGAAGTTACATTTACACTTCGTGTTATTCAACGCCACCTACGAAATGGACCCTTTACCACCAAACCAAGATGGTGACGACCCTATCGCTCCGCCGTCGCTGACGTCGTCAAATTCATTAGTGAACCGATCCAACGATGCTGGATTTCGGCACTCGGCAACTTTCACTCACACTCCGAATGATTGAAAAATGAAATGAAATGAGGAGACGTTAATTTTTATGAAATTTGGTTGGTTTCATGTTAACTTGGAATGAAACAAAAATGAACATTCACTCGAGTGAATTGTAAGTTTAATAGAACATGAAACGATGGGCTTGTTACGGGAGACGTTTTGCCTTTAATATTCATATTTAATTGAATAATTATGTGCCACATAAATGAGTATGTATCGTGTAACTTAAGCCTATGTGGCTTCGACAGAGGGTTATTATTTTTACCAGTAATAGAGGTGGTCTGGAGCTACTTGAAAGTAAGCTATCGTCATCATCATTGACAGTCTTGTTCCACCCTGCTGTGTATAGGCCTGCTCCTCATAATACTATTTCTTTCTTTCTTTCTCCCTTTTGTGACATGCTTCCCTGGTCTATGCGAGTAACTTGGTTATAATTCAAATTAAAAATACAATCAATATCGTTTTTTTAACCCACTTCAAAAAGGAGGAGGTTCTCAATTCGTCTGTATTTGTTAATGTTTAATTTAAATTATGGTTGTATGTTATGCTATATTTCCTACAACTGTGGATCGATTTAATTTTTTTAATGAATGTTGTATACCTCACGAGTGGTGCCAAATAAATTTTATTAAATTTGCTTGAGTAGTTTTTCAGTTAGCTTCAGTAATACGTATTTTTTCCACTTAGTGTATATTGATGGTGTTATAATAACTTCCTGTCACTGTTATTTACATAGCAAGTAGTGGTATACGAACATGTGTGGGGTAGGTACCACAAATAAAAATTGAAAAAAAAAATTACAAATAAAAAAACGACTTCGAAAAAAACACTACGTAGTAAAAAAAATATTTAAATTTGGGAAGTCAGTGGCAAATAACGAAAATACTAAACCAAAGACACGGACTTCCCAAATTAAAGTTAGTTTTCAATTTGTAGTTTTCTTTTTTTTGTACAACGTTGGTATTGAATACCTAAAATGTTCGTAGGCATAGCTGAGCCGCATCATTGTTTGCCACGCCACGGCATAGAAAAGCCATGCAGATAAAAATTCAGAATCCAACAAATTGGTCGTCAGCAATTGAATGGATGTACATTTAATTTTTCATACGAGAATCACAATATCGATTTGCTGACTATGACATATTGTACAGAGTTTTTGTAAAAACTGTACTCGGTCATATCATGGTCGGAATGATGTGCGAAGAACGATCGGCATACCGAGCCGATGTCGAGTTTTTAAATACAATAGAGATATTTTTAATTATTCCACGTGGTTTGACAGCGGTACGGTGTGCACCGGACATGTAACTTCGTAGCTATTAATTTTTCAGGTGCATCTATACGTAGGTACTGAAATGGTGAGCAGTCACCCGTCCCTCCTACTTTAGCATACAATTTTTTTCCTACTTTGGCACACAATTTTTTTCCTACTTTGGCACACAATTTTTTTCCTACTTTGCCATACAATTTTTTTCCTGCTTTGGCATACAATTTTTTTCCTACTTTGGCATACAATTTTTTCCTACTTTGCCATACAATTTTTTTCCTACTTTAGCATAAAATTTTTTTCCTAGTTTGCCATACAATTTTTTTCCTACTTTGCCATACAATTTTTTTCCTACTTTGCCAAACAATTTTTGCCTACTTTAGCATACAATTTTTTTTTGCTTGCCTCATTGGTCTAGTGGTCGCAAGCAGTACTGCTGAGCATGAGGTCCTAGGTTCGATTCCCAGGTCGGGCAGTGTTACTGGGTTTTGCTATCTGGAATTTCTCAGTAGCTGCCCGGAGTCTGGATTTTTGCCCGGTTGATGGCAATAGGCTCGCCCCCTATTACATGGGACTTAAACATAACTGGCGAAATGTGGGTGTACTATAGGTACACCTCTGCCTAACCCTTCGGGAAAACTAGGCGTATTATGTTTATGTATATTTTTCTCAAAAATATTGTTTTTTATAGTAAGAAAACAAAAAAAAAAAAAAATATATGGTGATTAAAAGATCACCTGTGTTGTTAGTGTGTAGTTTAGTTTAAAGATTTTCACTTCGAAATACCGACGCATAGGTACACAAAGCTCGGCCGGCCTGCCGATTTCAGTTCTGCTTCAAAATCGAAACGAGGTCGGACGACATCCTAGCGCGTTTTTGCTGTATGTCGAAAAAAGGTATCCATTAGTGCTTTTCGGATTAGTTTCCATAGAGAATAGATTGTGTTTGCGTTAGTTCGATTGAAATTTATAAAAATCCAATTACAACGTTACGAATGAAAAGTATTCTACCAAAAAAGTTTCTGCTACAATAAATAAAATCCGATTTATAACAATAAACTGATGTTTTGTAGGTTCCGTTATCCTTTTCAGTTCGGAACCCTTTTTTTGGGTGGGAAATCATCAAATGACCTCTCCCGCTCTGCTCTGGGCGGAGCGGAAGGGCGTGTGAGACTCTTACTGACTAAAACTCACCCGTGTTCCTTCAGTTGCCTGTGCGCCAGGGCCACGGTAACTCTTTCGAACAATCCGCGACCCCGGCAGGCATCAGCCCTATCGGACCCCGTCAGTGGTGCTGACATGTCTTCGAGGCGCGCGTGGAACACAACGCGCCGTCGACCCGGGCCTGGTCCTTATCGGACGGCTCAGTTGGGAACCCTAGTCTATACCTTCTCGAAAGTATGTCAATTATCGAATACGTAGACGGGTGGGTTTTAGTCAGTAAAAATCTGACACGCCCTTCCGCTCCGCCCAGAGCGGGAGAGGTCATTTGATGATTTCCCACGCAAAAAAAAAGGGACATAGACGCACAACCATGGATTCAGTACAAGATTCTGGACACATCTGCGTTGAAATATTACGACGGTTATTTTAAAAAAAAATGCTGTCCCATAAGTACATTTTGACCGCGTAAGTATTGCACCTTTGTAGGAAACACTAGAAATTTTATTTTTTAATAACCCACGAAAAATTTCAACGCAGGGTGATCCAGAATCATGTACTGAATCCATGGTAAAGGTTGTGCGTCGATGTTCCTGCCATCCTGTATAATGTAGGTATAATATATTATGTGCGAATATGTGACATTATCGGCCACTTTCATTCTCATAAAAAATATTATATACGCCTCGCGAATTTGTTCGTGTCAAAAGTTGATTATCTCGTTTGGTTTTACTCCTGTGGGGATTTTGAAATCCGGCGCCTTATTGATTATTTCATAAAAGCATCAGTTTGAACACTTTGAACGCTGTGTTTTTTAACAGACTGCTAAAAAAGTAGGAGAATTATTACATGTTTTTAAATAGTGGACGGATTCACGTGACTGTTTTTTTTCTTTATAGAGCAAGCCCGCGCGGTCCCATGTAAGTTTTATTTTCTCAAACATGGTTGGAAATTCGAGCATTATTTTGACCACCATCATCGAGATGAATCAAAAATACTGTAATGGTCAAATACATGCGAGCAGCGACCGGCAATGTCAGTATGAAAATCCATATCTATAGTGTTTAGCGGCCAGCAATTTTAGTATAAAAATCCTTATCTATCTTGTTTAGCGGCTGAATAAATTATTATGAAAACTCTTAACTGTCGTGTAATTTAAAAATGGAACGAACTTTTTACTTCGACCGTGGCGACCAAGGAGGTAACTTATCAAAGATTTTATTTAAATCTCGAACTGGCTTAGGAAATAGAGCTGTTTAAAGTGAAAAAAAGCAAATTAACATATTGGCGCGACAAAAATTATCATTGTTCGTCAAAGATTCTGAAATTTATAATTAATTTACTTAGTTTGAATTTCCGCGCATTATTTGAGAAAAATACCTACTATACAACAAGCCTTGACCGCAACCAGGGATTAAATGGACTCACGTATGTGTGCCTGGGCATCGCTTCGGCCCACAATTTCACTTTCGTCCATCAATGCCTCTGTTATCGGCTGTTGCAGTAATGTACTATATTCCCATTAGTTTAGTTATTATTTTACCAGATTCAATTAAAGGTATTTCAACCACTTCGTAAATTTTCCATTTGTTGTTGATATTCACATAAGTACTTATTAGATGCGTTGTTACTCCGTATTATGAGGTGACTGGGCGACATATTCATCGTAATCAATTCTCAATTTAACTTAAAGTCATGTCATTTAAAGCGAATATGTATTCGCTTTAAATGACATGACTGTAAAGGTAACAATAAAGTGACAAAAGTTGACGTCATAAGCATTTACTACAAAGTTTCTGAATAGGACCTATTCATTCCGATAGGAATATTTGGCTTACATA
The DNA here is from genome assembly GCA_917490735.1 of Dryobotodes eremita. NCBI lineage: Eukaryota > Metazoa > Arthropoda > Insecta > Lepidoptera > Noctuidae > Dryobotodes > Dryobotodes eremita. The sequence continues at coordinate 19,544,175 of OU823254.1, forward strand.
AATTTGCTTTGTACCGCAGTATAAATTACTCAGTATAAATAAGGCGTTAGTTGACGTTCATTACATTCCACCAACAGTAGTCTAGCAGTTAGTACGGAAGTACGTGTCACCATGAAGTTCTTTGTACTGTTTGTCATTATTGTCGCGTTTCTCACCGCGTTGTGTTCGGCGCGACCTCTTGACAACTCAGCACCCGATCAACCAGAAGTCTCAGCTATGACACGGGTTAAGAGAGGATTTTATAAGCGTAATTGCATTTGCCCAGCCAATTTAGTTCATCTGAAAGGACATTGCATTACCTGCGACAAGTAAGTACATAATACGTTCTTAAATCTATTCATATTTGAATGTCACTATGGAATGCAATCTTGATGTCGCGAGATCTCGGACCTCGCCATCAAGCGCCATTTTTAACACGCTTTTATTAGCTTGATTTGTATGTTTGTTTGTAACAGAATCTTTGAACGTGATTTTTACCTACTTCAAAACGTCGAATTAAATTGAAACTTTGCACACTTATCAATGACCGATGACAATAACATAATTTAGTAAGTTTTTAGTGGTTAGCCGAACTAAAAAAAGGAAAATAAATAATAGTGTAAAAAAAACTAAAAAACACGCTTTAATAGAAAATCAAACTATATATAAATTGTGTGATTAACAAAAAAAATTATATCAATAATATATATATATATTATCGTAAAAAAGCGTGGGGTGCTTTTTACAATATTTTCATAATGACTGTACTTTTACCAATATCTGTCAACAAAATATTTATAACAATTGACATCAAGCACCTTACGCTTTTCTACAACTTTTTTTTTGTTAATCATACAATTCTTAATTTAAATTTATTGAAACTTATTTTCTACTTTTTAGTTTAGTTTTCTATTAAAGCGTGTTTTTTAGTTTTGTTTGTTTCGTGTGTTTGTTTGGTGTATATAGTGTGTAGTGTGTGTGTGTGTTGTATGTATGCATCTGTGTGTGTGTGTATATGTGTTTTATATGGTTATGATTTTAACAGTGGAATCTTCTTTTACCTGACATTCAAGAAATACTGCTTTTGTATCCGCTTCTTCATGATCAGGAGATGACAGTTCATGATCGATGGTTCGCATTACTTTATTATGGGTAACTGAATATACATAACACAAATCATGACTCAGATATATTGTTTAGTTACCGATAATCGTAGACATCTCCTGATCAGGCCAATGATCGATAAAAAACTTGAAAAGAGCTTCATTAATCTTGATGTTTTTCAAATATTTCGTAAAATCTGCTGTTCTCGTTTGTTGAGAACCGGAAATGTAGAAATTCTTGTCACCCACATTACCTCGAAGATTGAATTAATTAATTTAAAACGATCGATTTGTTTTTACTATTCTGATCGGCTGCCCTAGACGCACGATCCTATGTAAGGGCTTATATATGGTGGAGGTTCTCAACAGGGTGCAATGTTATGTTTTATTCCTTTTATCCCTTTATGTAAATCTGCCGCGCTTGGGTAAATCCCATAATACCCTATTTGGCTAATACCATAATACTTTTGACTGCTTCATTGCGCTAGCGGTGGTCGCGAGCGCTACTGTTGAGCATGAGGTCCTGGGTTGGATTCCCGGGTCAGACAAAGTGTTATTGGGTTTTTCACTTGGCACATCTCGTACTAGTTTACATGTAGTTATCTGTGGTGTAGTTTTCCGCACTAGTGCGGGATTCAAACTTAAAAGCACGCGTAATAAATCCACTGAATTGTGAATTTAAAAGCGGTGTAATAATGTCACTTTTTGAGCCATTGTTTTGAAAAACTATTAAAGCTGGCTAGCCCTTTGATTGCCCTGTCAATAAATATCAGGAAATACATGAATTAATTAAAGACTCTAATCTTGTTACTAGTATTTTTGTCTCACGAAGCGACACGTGCTTTACTTATGGTTACCAAGTGTACAAACACCCTGTGCATGTGTGTATAAGTGCAGGAGCTCTCGGTACTGTCCGAGACAATGGCGAAGTCAGATGTGTGAGTGTGTGTGTGTGTGTGTGTTATGTGCTAACGCTATTCGGCTTCACATTCACAGCTTGGTTACCACCAGTAAAGCGCGCGTCGCTTCGTGAGATAAAAGTACTGTACAATCACCAGAACCTTTTCTAACATTGTTATGTTTTACATTTTAGGTATATGGATCTCACAGGAGCCGACAATTGTCCAGCATGCGGGAGTAACACCTTCTGGTCAAGAAAATAAATATTCATTTTCGTTTCTCATACTCGTAAAGTTGTGTTTGTTTGATCCGAGTAGCGGGTGGAAGACGCTGCTCTCCATCTTTGGGCGGGAAAGATTCATAGTGAATTTTAAAAATAGAACTATATTTGATTAGGTAGGCGTCTACTAAAAAAATTAAGAAAAATATCAAGTAAAATAATAAAAAAATGCTGCGGTCTTGTGAGTGCATAAACAGCCAGTGTGAATAAAAAAAATGTTTGATTATCGGGACGGCCCGCGGCGGTGACACGGGTTGTTCCATATTCAAAATTTATAAAAGACTACCTATATAATTTGGCGGGATACTAACTCCACACCGCTGTAACGGAATTCATAATATCGGTTTTATAGACTAAGATTTAATTACCAATGAGTCTCATGTTATTATTAAGGCTCCCACAGACAGGCGCGACGCGACAGCGCTACACAAAGGCGTCGCTCGTCGCGCGGCATGCAGTGCCTTTGTGTCGGGCGTCGCGTCGCGCCTGTCTGTGAGAGCCTTTATCAATAAATATTTTAGAAAAACTACTATTTTTTACTTTCCTTATATTCTAAATGAAAAGTAGAGTATTTAATACAGATGAAAGTCATCAATTCCTACTCGGATTATAGCCGCCTTCGCTGCGCTCGGGCGTCTAAATACCTCGTATGGGAATTGATTCCTTTCGACCCTTGTATAACAATCTACTATTTAAAAATGTTTCCTCGATATAATACAGGATGAAAAGTTGAAGCGGGCCCCGGATAGGAAGTACCTTAAATATTGTTGCCACCAAGTTTGCCTCAAAGGAAACATTAGATGTCTTTCAAAAATAAGTAAACTGCATTAAAAAAAAAAAAGTGGCTTCTCAGGACCGAGAATCGAACTAACAGAAATGCGAAAAAATTACCGTTATTATAATACAGTAAACACATTAGAGTCCCTTTTGGCAACAAACTGTATTATTTCAGTGTTAAAATCCCATTTAAAGTTTCGTCTCGACTCACCCCTGCATTCCTATTCACACCGTTTGACGGTACTTCTGTATTTTTATGACATTAATCGATAGGGTCAATCATAAATCGCCAATTGAATGCAGTAGTAACATCTCTTGGGCTGTACTGTTTGTATCTGGCTGGTTTTGATACTAATAAATAGCTGACATTTAAAAAAAGAAATACAAAAAGTAAAAACGATTTCCCGCTATTTTCAATTGGTTTTCTGTCCGCCAAAATGAGTGAATCTAACGAAGAATTCGATACATTTTGAAATTTTATTACAAAAAAGAGAAAAATTCACTAAAGCCGCGAAAAAATATGTGACGTTTATGGACTTAACGCAGTATCAGTAAGAATAGCACAAATTGGTTCTAGCGTTTTCAGTCCGGGAACTTTTATGTCAAAGATTCAGCTCGCTTTGGTCGCCCTATTACGGATAAACACGATGCCATTTTTTTTTAAGTGGAGCAATATCGGCATTTTAGTAGTTACGTCATAGCTGAAGAGTTAGGGGTTGGTTGACCACAAAACAGTTTTGACCCAATTGAAAAAGTCTGGGTACCACAAAAAAGGTCGATATTTGGGTGCCACACGAGCTCTTCCTCGTCGGCCCTTGAAATACAGTTCAGACGATCGATTTTAGGTCCAACCAAAGACGCTTACTGTTTATAAATTTATTGAAATATGGCTAGTGGTCAGGTTCAATCACTTGGAGAAAGCGATCGTTATAATTCGTTTTGTTTAGAGTGCACACGTCCTCTTCTATCTCTACTCTTTGAAGTATTGAGATCTTTCAGTCTGTTTACAGTTACTTTACCTCTAAGTTTGCATCACTGTCAATATCACAGTAATCTTTATTGCCGTTGCAATAAGGTTGCTGTTGGGTTGCCGCCATTGACACGTCTGTCAATTCACAATGATCAGCTATTGAGCTGTTGCTGTCAAAATTGAGGTGTTAGTTAATAGTTTTAAGGTCAGTTTTTTTACTATTTTGTTTTTAAGTTTGTATTAATTAGCAAGCGCTTCTCGACATCAAACTAAAAGGCGAGTAAAATTGTATGAACAAAAATGATGTGTATGTGAATAATAATAATACAAAAAAAAAACTTTGAATGAATTGAACAAGTCATTAGCCATAGATCTAGATCTATGATTGATATTTCTTTCAGAGCTGCAAGGATCTTTTGACGCTTGAATGACAATGACAAGGGGGCGTTTTTGGTCACAATTGTATTTTTTTTTTTAATTGTATCGAAAAGAAACAAGATGGCGGCGTTAGTTCCAATTTTGGAACCGCGCCGTAGAAACCTTTCTACAATCATGTCATTTTGTCTTTCGGTTCTTCTGTTTCTACCATAGACCTATGTTAGATGTGTAGTTGATCTATGGATGCTATAGATGCATATTATGCATATCCATGGATACATAGATCTATGGCTGCTACAATGATAATGCTTGACCTCGACGAGATCGCGAGTGACTTTATAAATACACACATCAAAAGAGTCTAGGGATCAAGCACGTTTTTGCTAGTAACTAAAAATCAGGTTTTTTTAAATTAGTAACTCTCATGGATACTTTTTAGTTAATTTCGTCATTTGAAAAGGGAATAGTTTTTGAATTGCGGTCAAAAGATTAAAATCTCCTATCAAGTCGTATTCCTATATAATCCTGCAACGGGTTTGAGACCAAATCAGTAAAATTTATTTCATACTTCTGAGTGTAATCAACACAAAATAACGTTATTATGGATGGAAGACGTCATTTGAGCCGAGAAGAAATGATCAAAACCGTGGGAATGTTGGAAGCTGGGTCCCGGCAACGTGCTGTGGCAATCGCTCTGGGCACTACGCAGAGTGTTATAAATCAACTTTGAACACGTTACCGCATCACTGGCAGCGTGGCAGAGCGACATGGAGGACGAGCTCGCGTCACCACACACAGACAAGATCGTTACATAGACATTACTGCTCGACGAAATCGTACAATGACCGCGATGATGTTGATTACAAGGCTTCATAGCTCTTCAGGGATTATATGAACATAATCCAGTATTGCACATGTAAACAGCGCCCTTTACGCCTGGAGGCTTTCTTTTAATTATTAAATTCAGTTCATGTTTTTATTTCTGCTTGAGTTTAGTTTTCAATATTTTGTTGGTATATTGGCGTGTGCTAGTCGCCATAATTATGGTAAATAAATTAATTTAATATTTTGCGGTTCTTTTGATTATTTCATAAAAGCATCAGTTTGAACACTTTGAATGCTGTGCTGTTTTAACAGACTGCAATAAACGGAGGAGGGTTATTTCATGGTTCTAAATACTGGAGTGATTCACGTGATTGTTTTTATTATTTTGGTAGAGCAAGTCCGCGCGGCCCCATGTAAGTTTTGTTAACATTAGTTTAATAATTATTTTACCTGATTCAATTAAAGGTATTTCACTCACTTCGTAAATTTTCCATTTCTTGTTGATATTCACATAAATGCTTATTACGTAGGTAGTGACTCCGTACTATGAAGATAAATTCTCAATTTACCTTATTATTTAAAGAGGATACCTAATTATTGTTTATGACGTCAACGAACGCGACTGTCTTCGTTAACGTCATAAAAAATAACTACAAAGTTTTTGAATAGGACCTATTCATTCCGATAGGACTATTTGGTCTCACGTAAATGTGGTTTTCTACCGCACTATAAATAGGACATTAGTTGATGTTCATTACATCCCTTCTATCCAGCCTATCCCCACTCGCTGCCCTCTCTCAGTAACGCCCTAAGCCGAGGTCCGTACCCCACAGGGGGTGCCCTTAGCGTGCGGTCATTTAAATATAAGTTTTAGTATTAAAAAAATTCCGCTTCTGGCTGAAGGCTCTTGAGTAAAATCATTAAGGCACCCACAGGACAGTTCGGTTAAGTAGCCAAGACCTCAGTGGTCAAAACTACAAGTTGCCAGTCAAAAAAAAAAAAAAAAAAAATTCATTGCATTCCGCCGACAGTAGTTTAGTAGTAAGCACGGAACTACGTGTCGACATGAAGTTCTTTGTTCTGTTGGTCGTTATTGTAGCGTTTCTCACCGCGTTGTGTTCGGCGCTACCACTTGACAACTCGGCACCCGATCAACGACATACTCAGTTAGTAATGCCGGGCATAAGAGACGTTGGATTTCTGCTATAATTGTTCCAATACAATGCGGAATTAATCATGTTTATCTGAAAACTAGATGCGTTACCTGCGAAAAGTAAGTACTATTTTTGTTACTTTATGTCGTAATATATCAAAAATTTGAGTAGTAGGCAGTAGCTAAGGGACTAAAATTTCGTCGGCAGGCGTGAACGTAGCCCAAGAATTCGGAGGGGGTCAGCATGGGCGCCAACAGAATTATCCTAATCCTAATCCTAACTTCCTAATCCTAACTTTAATATTATAAATGCGAATGTAAGTTTGTTTGTTTGTTTGTTACCTTTTCACGCCTAAACCACTGAATCGATCATCCTGAAATTTTGCATATACGTTGTCAGGGGTACAGAAACGGATATAGGGTACCTTTCATCCCGCAAAAAAGTACTGTTCCCGAGGAAAACAACAATAACGTTCTTATGATTATAGATGGCGCCACGTGTCTTTCAAATCATGATTGAATTATATAACCCGAATTGATAGTCAAAGTCTAAATTAACGCGAGTGAAGCCGCGGGCAAAAGCTAGTAATAATAATAATTGTGTAATAAGAGCGAACGAAGTTTGGAAGTTTTAAGTAATTTCGAAACTTGTTATCCTACATCGAGTATATTATGTTTCATACATAAATATTTGGGACACGCACAGGAAATACAAAGAGTAAAAATTAAAATAATAATAAAAAGGAGCATTTAAAACTAACAAAATTAACAATAAAAACAACAACAAACAAGTAAAAAAAACTTAAAGACCCCCCCCCCCCCCCCTTTAATGCGAGATGTAATAAGGGCAAGCGAAGCGAGTTTAAAAACTTTAGTTCCCGTCTGAGGTTAGATTTTCTTTTGATCATTCAAACAAAAATAGATATTACTTTTTTGTTGAAAAGCACAAGAATAATGAGAATGCAGAATGTAAGAGCGAGCCAAGCGAGCACGAAAATGTGTCACCCTCTCGGATACTTTATTTTGATCCTACTACATTATCGATGCAGAAAAACTTATAAATTATGGGATTGTACAATGCAAGACCGAGCGAGCGAAGTGAGCTCAATTTGTTTTGTACCGCTTAGGACGAATTAGAATTATTTTCTTGTGACAATTCATACAGAAATTGAAAAGCTTACTATGTCGACTTATGCGAAAAAGCTTAAGCTGGTCATCAGCTAAGTTTTATGAAATGTTTAGGTTTTGGATTCTAGTCTTAACCTTAGCCCTTCGAACCCAACGTACGAGTAGGTTGCCCGAAATCTCGAATTTGCTTCGCTCGTAATTCTCAGGCTTTTTTTTGTGGGCATACACGAATACATTAAGAAATAAAAATCCTGGCTCAAGTACAATTTTAAGGTCCTTTATTAATAAAGATAAGTAAATTATACAGATGCTTGATAGCTCGAATGATTTCGGGGGCAAGTATATCCCCCCCTTGTCTTGGGACTGTTTCTGCAAGTCGGATGGATAAACATTATAGTGCAATAATAAAATTAACCTTATCCTCCTCTCTCCCCTTAATCCATCCAAAGGTTGTCTTTAAAAGATCGCTTTTAGCGATAAGACCGTTGTGTCACCTATGCATTTTTTTTTAAATTTATATATATCATATGGTGTATATAATTGCATTCTATTCTATTCTATTCTTATCTGATCCGGTGGCATTATGTGGTTTCTGTAATTTTTGTTCAATGACAGTGACGTCACCAGCACCCTAATTGCGTAAGACACCATCAATCAGAATCTGAATAATTTTGAAGGATATTGCTAATCCATTGCTTCATATGTTCGAAAAATTTGTCTGCTCAACGACGTAAATAACGCAATGAATGTTGTTGAACTGTCAAAATGAAAGCCATTCCTACTGTTAGTGTGTTACGCTATTACCCCGCGGGTCAGATTAGTTCGTGAAACTATACAAGTATAAACATACCTATATATTATATACCAACTCATAAGCTTGCTATTTGATTGCTCCATCAACATGACAAATACAAGTAAACGTTGTTCTGCATTTTTTTTTCGCCATGAAATATACTTTACGACCTATTCTCATACCTACCAAATATACATTTTCTTTTTTTATCAAAATCATTGGGGCCGTTTCGGAGGAGTACGACCACAAACACCTTGACACGAGATTTTTATATATACAGGGTGTAAAAAGACCCATGACATAGCCGTCAACTAAGCATTATGTAGATCAAACTGAGTAAATTTGCACAAAAATAATTGCTGGGAAACGACTTTTATTTTTGTTGTTAAAATTTGCTATTTGCGGTAGTGCGCAATGTAACGTTATATTGTTTATATTTTGTTGAGTGCCTGTTACTTGTTGACAGGCCTACGCTGTCCTCCCATACCTATCAACACTGTAATTTGAAACATTGTAAACACCCCTTATTTTTAAAAGAGTAACCGTGGAGTTTCTTGCCGGCTCTTCTCCATAGGAAACAACCAATTGGAACCGTGCACCTAGCTTCTGACGTTTCATAAGTGCCCATGTTGGTTTATATGAAATAAAATATTTTGATTTTTATTTTGATTTTGAACACACGCAAAACATTGTGTTTATGGGTGCATGCAACGGTACAGGGGTCATAGGGGTATTTAAAGTTGCGTTATAACATTAAAAACTTGTTCTCGTAAAAAAAACGTTAGTAAAAGTTGGAAATTTGACCTTCAATATCTCCCTAACCAAAAGGTTCCCAGGTATGGTCTAGTACAAAAAAGAAATTAGAATGACGGGGAGTACAAGTGACTCTCGGCTTCGTTAAGTGTCTTTTTACACCCGTTATCGACAAATTGTGATGTGAATCTGGCAATAAACAATTTCATTCCATTTCAATTTCAAACTGGTAACATAATATCATAACAGTTTTCCTCGAAGGGTTAGATAGAGATACATATGGTACACCCACATATTTTCGCTAATTATGTTTAAGTGCCCATGTAATTACGGGGCAAGCATATTGGCCCTATTAGATAGACCAGACTCTGGGCTGCTACGGGGAAATTTCTAATGCATAAACCCAATAACACTACCCGACCACATAACTGAACCAAGGACTTCATGCGCAGCAATAGCGCTAGCGACCACTAGACCAACGAGGCAATTAAAATAAACATATTTTCTTTCTTTCTTTCTAAATAATCTATTTTTACAGTCACCAAAACATTTTGTTATTTTTCATTTTTATATTCTAGGTAATTGGATCTCACGGGAAAAGACTAGTCCAGAATGTCGTAGAAAAAAAAACACGGTTTTCCGAAAATTGCAGCTGCACAACCTCATCATCTGCTGCTTCTGGTTGCTGATTCACCTTAATATTCATTGCCATACTTTACTCATATTTTTACTTGTGTTTTTTTTCTAAACAATTTTTATTGCTTTATTTTCTTACTATTTGTTAATAATATTTTTTAATCCCCTAGTGGGATTTATAGATGTCCATAGGTGAGTCCGTAGCAATACTGCGGGCCCTATGAAAACCACCATCGCCGCGGTATTTTTTTTTTTTAATATCGCAGTATTATGCCGAGATAGGAGCCTTTTTGGCCTCGCACAGGTCTTTTATTTTTATTTGTTTATTGTCGTTTTTAATATTAATTTTGTTAGTTTTAAATGGTCCTTTTTTTTTAATGTTTGTATTTCCTGTGCGTGTCCCATATAAAATATGTTTATTTCTTTCTTTTCAAAATTCGTTGTTTAAACTACGCTCACAAAAAATAAATGTTTGTTAGCAAACTGAGTAATATTTTTATTTTATCTATACAAATAAATAAAATTTAAGTGTCCGTTTGTAATGTCAAAATAACAGCTTTTTACTAAATGAATATGAAAGTTTAAACGTACTTACAACAAAAAATCTATTTTTAATTTGATTGTCTGTCTGTTTGTTCCGGCTAATCTCCGAAATGGTTGGACCGATTTTTACGGGACTTTTATTGGCAGATAGCTGACGTTACACTTTTATTTTAGAAAAATAATTAGAGTTCCGCGCAACAAAATTAAAACTCATGAAATCCAATTTGTTTTCTGACATGCTCGCAAACGAAGTCGTGGACACAGCTAATGTTTAATAAAATCTTTATTTTTTTTATTTTTTTCCTATTACTAACTATCTTTGCAGATACTTGTGGAAGCTAGAAATGAACCTCAAATAAGTACTACGAGTCGATTTCTAGAGCTAAGCAAAAGAGCGAACTTGAATGTAATCCTAGTTTACTCATGCAGACTATTTTCACGTTGTGAAATCAAGATTTATTTACACTCGGGCAGCCGTGCGAGCGTATAGAAGCATAAAAGTCATGATAATTATATTTTTTTAAAAATACCGAACTTTGGAAAAAAAATACAATCGATAAGACAATGTTCTAAAAAGGTGATTCTAAATTCACACTTCCTTCAATGTTTGGGAAACGCGGTGTACGGTGAAAAAAAAAACCTACTTAATGTTACGAAATGTGCGGCCATTTCTTAACATTAAGAAGGGTTTTTTTAATTATTTGGGACAAAAAACCGTTATACATTACAGCATTTACAAAAATTTCTTTTATTACAGTTGAAAAAACGTATAACCCACACCATTGTCAACGAAGTGACATCGGAGTATAAAAATCAAAGAATGTTAACGGAAAAAAGAAGTACGTATTTAGAAGTAAAAATATACCGACAAATCGAAGGAAGCGGATGACAAAAGCATCCTAAGGGGACTACAGGACCTAAATGTAAGTTTTATAATGCCTAAAAGTGTATGATCCACTGCAGTAAACAAAATCAGAAAAATATATGTTATTCTTCAGGATATTTGCTAATTAAATAGTGTGTTGAAAACATAATACAACAAATTTGATACGTTAGAAAAAATCACGAAGATACCTCTAAAAATTTCTTATAACGATTAAAAACCATACTACTATGCATTAAATCACTCTGATTTTTTGTCAGATTATTCCACAAGCAACATACTAACGTAATAGTGTTTTAATTTTTTAATCCAATCAATAGTTTTTTTGTAAAATAATTGCTTCATATTTTGCAATAAATTATCAGGGTTGTGACATCGCGCTTATCTTCTTTTCAATGCAGTCCGACAGTGACCGCGCTTTAGCTGTTGTAAGCCTCTTAAAGGCGATCTGCAAGAGATTATGAAACCATTCTTTTTCAGATTGCGGCAGCGCGAAAATATCAAATTCAATTAATTGTGAGTTTTAGATTTCTAAAAGTGAGTGAATTGTAATTTATAAGTTAGGCTACATCAGCGTTTATATACATATATATATATATATATATATATATATATATATATATTTACGCTATATACAATGACATGAGTATTTACTTGTAAAGTATTATGTTATTTTAATTATTGTGAATGTGAGGACTATGTGGGTCTCATGATCTGGCAGTTTGAGTAATTTATGCGGCTTTCTTAATTCTTTGGTACTGTTTGTCGAATCGTTGAGCTCCTTAAGTCCTGACTTCCTGAGTCGAGCTGCACGATTACTGACAAATGCGTACACTGACCAGACAGGTCCACTCAATCTGTGTGGTTCTTTCCTCAAAAGACCATTTCAGATACCAATCTACATGGTCTTCACATGATGTGACCAAGATTATGTCTGGACTTTAAAAACGAATGTTACCTCTCTGGGTTGGTTTGGGTCTTTCTTCTCAGAGTAGTCAGATAGAAAACGCCAACCTCATCTAGTTTAAAAAACATGATTGACGTGTAAAAGTGTTTGTACAAACCTACTTACTGAAATAAAATCATTTATCATTTATGAGGCGCGATCATTTATTCAACTGTCTAAGTAAAATAAATCAATGATTTTATACCACACTCAACACAGGGGGTTTAATTCTTCATCCCCGGGTTTCCATCATCACAAATGTACAGAACAATCATCGTACGCTTGAACAAAGTGTAGTATCGTTGTACATGCGGCTTAATATATTTTATGAACATTTAACATATTTAAGGTAATGAGGTAAATAATGTGTAAATTATTCAGTTACTTGATTCATATTATATATTTGCTGTTTGCCGCCGCTTCGCCTGTGTGCATGTCGGAAATTATTCAACAGGAAAGTACCACCAGGATAAAAAGTTTCCTATGTGTTAATCCAGAGCGGTAATTTCGTAACACACTAACAGTAGCAATGGCTTTGATTTTGACAGTTCTACAACATTCATTGCGTTATTCATGTTGGTATGTAGAAAAAAAATCAAAAATATGAAGCAATGTACTATTAATATCCTTCAAAATGATTCTGATTGTGATTGATAGTGTGTTACGTAATAAGGGTGCATTAATTTTATACTTTTTGCTGTGCCCTACAGAGTCCATAATTGTACCTTAGCTTTAAGACTATTGTAAGATCTGTAGGAGCGCTGACACATCAGTATTGTATTGGTTGTACGTGCGGCGCTCGGCGACAGTAGTTCGCCCGTAACCACCATAAACTGTGGACGCGCTCCCAACCTAATTAACTACTCATGTGTACTATCAATAACGAGTTATAAGTAAAGCAATAATAGAACTCCGCAGCATTTGATTTCTCTCCGTACACACAACCCTAAAGGCATAACACACACGCACACTAAATTGGTGACCCCGACGTGATCGAACAAAGGACGTGATGTTGTGATTTAAAAACTAATAACGTGATTTTACATCAGTGATTTTTAAAGACATTGCATTGTGTGTACGTGATCGAGAACGGGCAACTCACTTACCATCAGCGTCCATAGTGCGGAATCTTTTGAAGAAACTAATCTGCGTGAGTAGTAAACACAATGCCGGACACAAAGCCAGCCGACGAATATTCCCTCTCACCGGTCTCCATCACCGACAAGTTAGAAGATTTTTGGCCGAGAGCACCTGAATTGTGGTTCACCAAGGCAGAGGCAATAATTAATTGCCGGAAAATGTCCGACGATTCGAAATATCGGATAATATTATCGAAATTAAACCTCGAAGTCACGGAACAAGTCGCGGATATACTATTAGATCCGCCGCAGGAAAAGAAATATGAGGCCTTGAAGCAAAAATTAATTTCGGTGTATAAAGAGTCAGCAGAACGGCAAATTAAAAAGCTGATTGGCGAAATGGAGCTAGGGGATCTACAGCCATCTCACCTCCTACGAAAAATGCGGGACCTGGCCAGAGGAAAAGTAACCGATGAAACACTCAAGGTAATGTGGAAAAACCATTTACCACCAGCAGTACGTGGAGTTTTGGCAGTCACAGATGAGGAAAACATGGAGAAATTGGCATCGATTGCAGACAAGGTCGCAGAGACTATCATCCCTATTCAAAGCGTCGCCAGCGTAAAGGAAAAACAGGAACCTTCAAACAATGATAATTTGGTGATAGCGGAAATAAATAAATTAAGTAACAGACTACGCAAGATCGAGAATGGTTCCAGAGGTCGCTTGAGATATGGTAGACCCAGAAGATTTCGATCCAGGTCAAGATCGAACTCCAGGTCTAGAGGCGTAAAAACACCAGAAGACGACCCCAACTGGTTATGTTTTTATCACTTCAAATACCGCAACAAAGCAGATAAGTGTATTCAACCTTGCAATTGGAAGAAGAAGGACGCCAAGCCATTGGAAAACTAGAGTCGGTGCAGTCAGCGACGGGAGGCTGTGACCGAGTGCACGTCAATCACCGTCTATGTGTCAGAGACAGGAATTCAGGTTTGAACTTTTTAGTGGATAGTGGTGCAAATGTGTCTGTTCTACCTCGCAAAGTTGTTTTTAAGAAAGATAACGCACATAGTGCCTGTTATAAGTTGTATGCTGCGAACGGTACCGAGATAAATACGTACGGTACACATATTTTAGAACTAGACTTAAATCTTAGACGAGCATTCCGTTGGTTATTTACGATAGCGGACGTACAGCAACCCATATTAGGTGCTGATTTCTTAGCTAATCATAAGTTGTTAATTGACTTGAACGGACGAAGGCTAGTGGATCAGGTTACTAATTTATGTAAGAGAGGAAACCTCTCCAGTTCCACTGAGCCCACAGTAAAAACCATCACTAATAATTGCCACTATTATGAATTGTTGTATAAGTTCCCAGAATTAACAAAGCCAGTTTCATACAAGGAGACACCTAAACATGGCGTTTGCCATCAAATAGAGACGGCAGGTACGCCAGTACACGCACGTGCAAGACAGCTACCCCCGGACAGGTACGTAAAAGCCAAAAATGAATTTAGGGTTATGCAAGAGCTTGGGATCTGTAGGCCGAGTCACAGCGCTTGGGCAAGTCCCCTGCACGTAGTACCCAAGAAGGACGGTAATATTAGGCCATGTGGAGATTATAGACGTTTAAACGCGATCACAAAACCAGATCGCTACCCTGTGCCTCGTTTTCATGATTTTACGTATATTTTAGCTAATAAGAAGATTTTTACAAAGTTAGATATTAACCGAGCATATAATTGCATACCTGTCGCGGAAAATGACATAGAAAAAACTGCTGTTATAACACCTTTTGGTTTATTTGAATTTATGCGCATGCCTTTCGGATTACGTAATGCTGCACAAACTTTTCAGCGTTTCATGCATCATACTGTATTACAAGGTTTAGATTTTTTATTTAATTATGTGGATGACGTAATAATCGCATCAGAAAACGAAACGCAGCATAAACAACATTTAGAAAAAGTTTTTGAAAGATTTAATGAATTTGGTATAACTATTAATTTCTCTAAATGTAGTTTTGGCAAAGACAAATTAGAATTTTTAGGATACGAAGTATCCGTAGAAGGAATTAGACCTCTACCAGATAAGGTCGACTCAATTGTAAATTTTCCCAAACCAGAAACAGTTGAGGAACTGAGACGATTTTTAGGGATGTTAAATTTTTATAGAGCAAACATACCTCACTCAGCTGATCAACAGGCAGAGTTAAATAAGTACCTGGGAAATTCGAAACGCAAAGATAAAACTAAAATTAAATGGACAGAGTTAGCCGAACGTAATTTTGAGCAATGTAAAGAAGACCTAAAGAATGCAGCCTTGTTATCATATCCAACGACAGATACCCCTTTAGCATTGATGACCGATGCGTCAGACACTTGTGTAGGTGCCGTATTACAGCAACATATTGATAACAAGTGGAAACCTTTAGGGTATTATTCTAAAAAGTTGACAGAGGCTCAAAAGAAATACAGCACTTATGATAGAGAACTATTAGGAATTTATTTGGCTATAATTCATTTTCGCAATATGGTTGAAGGCCAAGAATTAATTATTTTTACAGATCATAAGCCGTTATCATTTGCATTCAGCAAAACAGGTTCCAATAGGGAAACCTCACGAAGAGCCAGGCAAATTATGTTCATTAGCGAATTCAGTACAGACATAAGGCATATTAACGGGAACGATAACATAGTAGCAGATACTTTATCTAGAGTAGCAACAATATCGTGTCCCACGATGCTCGATTTCGCAGAACTAGCAGCTGCGCAGGAAACGGACGCCGAGCTAGCAAAATTGCAACGCGAATCAAATAACAATAACAACGTCGTGTTGAAACGTGTGACTTTATTTAATACAAATAAATACGTTGTTTGTGAAGTTTCAACCGACTCAGCACGTCCATACTTGCCTAGAAAGTTTCGACGTTTAGCTTTTGATTCAATACATAATTTGAGCCATCCAGGTATTAAGGCAAGTAGGAAATTAATTTGTGAAAGATTTTTTTGGCCTAACATGAATAAGGATGTTGGAAATTGGGCTAAAACTTGTATAAAATGCCAAAAAGCCAAAATTCAAAAACATACAGTTTCAGATTTAGGAACTTTCGAGAGTAGTAAACGTTTTGAACATATTCACATAGATATTGTAGGCCCCTTACCAATTACACCAGATGGATTTAGATATTGTGTAACAATCATAGATAGATTCACGCGTTGGCCAGAGGCATTTCCGATAAAAGAGATCACTGCAGAAGTAGTAGCAAAAACATTATATGAAGGTTGGATTAGTCGTTATGGGTGTCCAGTAAGACTCACAAGTGATCAGGGAAGACAGTTTGAAAGTAATTTGTTTAAAGAATTAATGTCGTTAATGGGAATACAGAAAACGCGAACAACGCCATATCATCCTCAATGTAATGGAACAGTAGAACGATGGCACAGATCTTTAAAAGCCGCCTTAAAAGCACGTTTAGACACAAAATGCTGGGTAGATGAATTGGCAACGGCAATGTTAGGATTACGCACAACAATAAGGTCAGATACAGGCGTAACAGCAGCACAAATGTTATATGGTAGCAACATTAGATTACCAGGTGACTTTTACGATAGCAGTAAGGTAAAATCGTACGATGATAACAGTTTTGTAAACAAATTAAAGGACGTGATAGATAGATTTAAACCGTCCTGTAGAGAAAACAAGTCATCCCACAAGATATTCGTACACAAAGATCTATACACTAGTGATTACGTATTTATTAGAAATGACGCAGTACGGAAACCATTACAACCTCCGTACGATGGACCATATCGCGTCATTATTAGAAAGGATAAAGTATTTCGTGTACAATTGCCAGACAGACAAACAAATGTGTCTATAGATCGTTTGAAACCAGCACACCTATTGATAGACTGTGAATTGCCATCAGAAAAATTAGATAAACAAACGGTAGATAAACAAGGAATAGATAAATCCGATAATATAAAAGGCGAGAAAATAAAAAAAAGAGTAACTTTCCAAACAAGCAAACCCAGTAGCGAAACATATACAACGCGAACTGGACGAATAAGCAAAAAACCTTTGAAATTACGTTAAATAAGCAGTATAAAAAACGAGGCCAAACACAGTAAAAATGAACGACATCGCGAAAAAACAACTAAATACATCTCAGACATCAGTCAAGAAGTACATAATTATAATAATATAATCATTTTATTACTCTTAAAACATGGGTTCCAATCAGACAAAGGAAAATGTCATTGTAAACGAAAACTTAGCAAACGTGACACAAGTAGAAAACAAATTGAACCTTATTGGCATCGTCATGATAGTAACCATAGTGCTATTTGCCATTCTGATAACATATGCAGTAAAAAGAAGATGTTTAAAAAATATACGAAAATGGTTAAAAAAGGAAGTAGTGGCAAGCTCAATAGCCTTACCAAGTATAAAGGTGGAAACCATGCAACCACCGCCCAATCCCAAAGTCATATACTGATGACAACCAGCGCAGAAAACATCATCCTTCGTACATTCAAGTCAAAGTGAAATATGTGTAATAATAGTGTAAGAATACTGAAAACAATTGACAGGTATTGTACTATATTATATTGTGTTTTCATTGGCGTCATCATGACGAACACTGTGGACTCCAAGGAGTGCCAAATTTCTTTTATCGCAGAGTGGGTCGTCATGGTGACTACCCTTAATTTCATTAGTTCATAAGAAATTGTAAAACTTTTCAAGACGGTGCCTTGAAAAATAGGCAACCGCACCATTGTAATAGGTTAAGCAAAGAAGTTAGCGAGTAAATACTAGCTATAAGAAGTATTATTTGTAATTCAAAATGTGTAACCTTATTGTTGGATAATGTTAAAAATTAAACACTGCTTGAACCTTTTATAATAACAGCGTGATAACATTGCTAAAACTTTTAAATCATAACATGGTTTATAGCGAACATTGTAAGTAGCACAATCGTACACCCAGAACAGATCTGGTTATAACATTGTTCATTGTAATAAAATGATGCATAAGCAAATTCCTTGCAGTTTGTAGTTCTGATAAACATGTCTATAGTTTTAGTCAAATTAATATTTGTTATTAAGGATCATTTGGTAAAAAACCTTTACGTTTTTTAAAAAAAAGGGAGGAATAGTGTAGGAGCGCTGACACATCAGTATTGTATTGGTTGTACGTGCGGCGCTCGGCGACAGTAGTTCGCCCGTAACCACCATAAACTGTGGACGCGCTCCCAACCTAATTAACTACTCATGTGTACTATCAATAACGAGTTATAAGTAAAGCAATAATAGAACTCCGCAGCATTTGATTTCTCTCCGTACACACAACCCTAAAGGCATAACACACACGCACACTAAAGATCTTTACACATGTAATGCAAATAAAGAAATAATATGAATATGAATATGAGATTATAAACTATCTGTGTGCCTATCAAAATCCGTTCAGACGTTTTTGCGCAATTGACTAACAAACATACAAACTGTCAAATTCATAATATTTTTTGTAGAATTATATTATAACTGTAGAGTTATAAGCTTACATGAATATAAATAAATAAAGGGATAATCATTAAACAAATAATTAATCATCCCTCCCGTTTAAACACGTAATTTATATAACTGCGAACAGACCTAATCAGCTTTTAAGATTGTTTCAACAGGATAAACTGTTTCTGACCTCCGCCGCTCAGCAGGCAAGATTATTCAGATAATCTTACCCCGCCTTGCTGAAAGCCCGTTCAATTATAACTGTTGTCAGATCGTGTGTGATTGCTTGTTGTTGATTTGGGGAACCAATTAAAACGGCTGAAATGAGATTTGAAAGCGGATTTGTCTCAGAAACCGGGGTGGGTCAAATGGCATGCTTACAGATAAGACTCCACGAGCCACGGGTGAATACTTAGTTGTAGCCCGACAAATTCAAATTTTCTCTGGTTTTTTGCAAATTGCAGCTCTGTGTTACGTCGTATGTTGATCAAAAAGCGATTCGCGACTGTAGGAATGATATATTTACTGAATAATAATCATCAATTTCATAACAATCATCAAACTATGGAAAGGAGATGGGAAATCCTGGGCCCAGCAGTTAACTTGTTGAAATGTGTATTGGAAAACCCGTTATATTTTTCTTAAGGAAATCACAAAATATTGTACCATCTTTCTATCTAGGAAGCGAGAAAAGTTAAATTAAATTATGAAACTAAATAATCGATTAAATAGAAGCCTGAATTCTTAGTAATCGATAATGAATAAATCGGTAAAATCTCAGAATATGTATGAAAATCGAGTGACAAGTGCTTATCAATTGTATCGTGGAATCGATTCATAGCGAATCAAGCTCCTTTAATTTTTCTTCAGTTGGCAATACTAGTCACCGACTGACAGATGACAGACAAGAAAAAGCCGGCACTCGTTCGTCTTTCGTTCTGAGTATGCACGTATTTTCCATGTTTTATTGTATAACCCCACGACTTCGGCTTTGCATAATAATATTATATAGGACTATTCGACGGATCTTGCTAGTTTAAATTACTTGGCTCTCTATTTTGGACAACTGATTACGCCTATCGATCGGATATTGACGACATGGGTTTGCTGTGTGAATTGTACCATTGCGACTTGTCGCAGTAACTTTATTGGCAGAAGAGTCTTGGACGATGAGGCGATTTTATCAGTTATTCGTCCAGTGGCTTGCATCTCAGCCTGTAAGTACCTATTCAAATCGAGCTTTTAGCCTATCAAGCGAACAAAACCAGACTTATGTACCCACTGGTTACGGTCTCAGACTTCATGTCTGTCGGCTGTCTTTTTTGTTGGATAGCATATATTAAAACAATACTTACTTAATAGCTAATTAGTTGATTAATTAGCCATACGAATCTAAGATGTGCCGTTTGACTGTTTCACTCATAAAAAGGTGTAGGTAACCGTCAAGTCCCAATGGGACCAATTTGGTCTCAGGCTTTGGTGATTGACAGTTATTGGGACCATTTCGGTCTCGGCCGGGACGTAGCGATTTGGTTGAAAATGCATTAAGATAGGTACATCTAATGAAGCTTGTTTATGGTTGAACATTATTTAAATAGTTAACTTATTTCAGGTAACCAGTGAGAACTATGTATGCCAAGAAGCCATAAAGGACTGTAGGTTGCTGTGCCCATGTAATGTACACAATATGGTATCTCACTTGGGCAAGATACCAAGAAAATATCGTACCTCCTGCAAGAAGATATTCTCCTAATTACTGAAGATGAATAATTAATATTGTATACATGACATATTAGGTTGGGGAAAAAGTCTTTTCGCATTATAGTATGTATGAACTTGTAATAAAATCTCTTTGGCTATACTATTTGTATCTGGATGGTTTTGGTATCATTGAAAGTTTAAATTTTAAAGACCATAATTCCAAATTCAAATTAGGAAAATGTGTGATTTTTATTTGTTTTTCGTACCGTCAAGATGAGTGAGAAGTGAATCTAATGAAGAAATTCGATACATTTTAAAATTTTACTACAAAAAAGGTAAAAATGTAACGAAAGCCGCGAAAAAAATTTGCGATGTTTATGGACCTAGTGCAGTGTCTGTGAGAGTAGCACAAATTTGGTTTAAGCGTTTTCAATCCGGAAATTTTGATGTCAAAGATGCACGTCGCTCTGGTCGCCCTATTACGGATAAAATGGATGCCATTTTTGAAAAAGTGGAGCAAGATCGGCATATCAGTAGGTACGACGTAGCTGAAGAACTGGGAATTGACCGCAAAACAGTTTTGGCGCATTTGAAAAAAACTGGGTACACAAAAAAACTCGATATTTGGGTACCTCACGAGCTCACTGAAAGAAACCTAATGAACCGTGTACTCATTTGTGATTCTTTATTACGACGTCATGAAACCGAACCATTTTTGAAGAAGCTGATAACTGGTGATGAAAAGTGGATCACGTGCGACAAGAACGTGCGAAAAAGGTCGTGGTCAAAGGCCGGTCAGGCTTCACAGACTGTGGCGAAACCCGGGTTATCTCGTAACAAGGTGATGCTGTGTGTGTGGTGGGATTGGAAGGGCATTATTCATTATGAGCTGTTACCACCAGGCAGGACCATCGATTCTGAACTCTACTGTGAACAACTGATGGGATTAAAGCAAGAAGTTGAGAGAAAGCGGCCGGAATTAATCAACAGAAGGGGTGTGGTTTTTCATCATGATAACGCTAGACCTCACACATCTTTAGCCACTCAGCAAAAATTAAGAGAGTTTGGCTGGGAGGTGTAAATGCATCCGCCGTATAGTCCTGACCTTGCACCTTTAGATTTCCACCTGTTTCGGTCTCTTCAGAATTCTTTAGGCAGTGTCAGGTTAACATCACGAGAGGACTTGCAAAACCACTTGTCGCGGTATTATGATTAGAAGTCCCAAAATTTCTATAGCAATGGGATCATGTCCCTACCTACAAGATGGCAAAAAGTTATCGAACAAAATGGTACCTACATACTTTAGTTAAATGTAAATAAACTATGTTAAAAAATGTTTTGAATTTTCTTAAAAAATGCGAAGAAACTTTTTCCCCAACCTATTATACTGGTTTTTAATTTTACTTCCTCTTACCCCTTTTTTAAACGGTAGGTACGTTCCTACTGCTTCTAAGTGCAGGACATTGAATGAAGAGACTTTTCTTTGACTGTAGCGACTGTCCAGGGCGTGCGATCTTCGACACGTCACACATGGAGGCTCTTTACTTGCACTCCATGCATAAAACCATTGCACAACCGAAGCCATTCAAAAATATTTCGCAAATAACATCAAAAAACTACAATGTTATAATGTGACCTCACTTTTACTATACTTCATATATACTTGATTCCTGGACAGCCAAATTTCACCAAATTTTCAGTGAGCCCTTGTTATTATATCCTCTTACAAATAAGGCTAGTTTGATTGAGTTAACACCTGGGGCCAGGAAACTATGGAGTCCTTCCCTTCTCCTTTGTTCCACTTAAGAATTTTCATATGAAACATTCTGAAGAATTCTCGTATTGAGGTTAACAGTTTGCCTGATTCTTTTCAAGACATATAAAAAACGATCCACTTTTATCAAAATTTTATCAGTGTGAGGTTTCCAACAGAAGTTTTTTAAGTGGAAATCTTTATAAATGAATGTGTAGATTATGTATGTTTGCTTTAATGTCTGATATTGTATTATGTTTGTTGTCTTCATGTTTATTTTAAAGTAATTTTTATCTAGTCAATTGATTGCATCGTCTAGAGCTTCAAATATTTCGTTTTGTATTTTTTTTGTATTTGTCACTTTTAATAATTAATGTTATGTCATCAGCGAACAGTATGCAATCTTCGCTTATCGCCTCCGGCAGGTCGTTGATATACACTAGAAAAAGAAGTGGGGATATGATACCTCCTTCGTTGAGCTCCTTAAGTTCCGAGTTGAGCTGCACGGTTACTGACAAATGCGTGCACTGACTGGACAGGTCCACTTAATCTGTGTGGTTCTTTCCTCAAAAGACCATTTCAGACACCTATCTACGTGGTCTTCAAACATTATTACCGAATTTATATAAACACATTGACATTGATACATTTTATATATACAATGACATGAGTATTTACTTGTAAAGTATTATGTTATTTTAATTATTGTGAATGTGAGGACTATGTGGGTAATTGCTTTTTTTTCTCTGAATTAATTTTAATTATGATCTGGCAGTTTGAGTAATTTATGCGGCCTACCCAAATGTCCTTTCTTTGGTATTGTTCGTCGAATCGTTGAGCTCCTTAAGTCCTGACTTCCTGAGTCGAGTTGCACCATTACTGACAAATGCGTGCACTAACTGGACAGGTCCACTCAATCTGTATGGTTCTTTCCTCAAAAGACCATTTCAGATACCAATCTGTATGGTCTTTGCATGACCTGACCAAGATTATGTTTGGACTTTAAAAGAGACTGTGACCTCTGAGTTTGTTTCGGCCTTTCTTCTCAGAGTAGTCAGATAGGAAACGCCGACCTCATCTAGTTTAAAAAACATGATTGACGTGTAAAAGTGTTTGTACAAACCTACTTACAGAAATAAAATCATTTATCATTTATCCTTGTGGTGTGCCATAATTATTTTGTCCATATTCCGACCTAAAGTTTTTCCGTTCATATTGACAAGTTCTTGTTATTCTACACTTTTCAATATAGCAAAACAAGCTCACTTTTCGAGCAGTCTGATGCAGTTGGTGACATCAAATCTGAGATTGATCAAAAATATATATTATTAAATATAATTCCGAATTTACTTATTAATAAATTTAATTAATATAATACATATAGCGCGGCGACAGAATAAAAATTTCACACACTGCTTAACTTTTCTCCTGTAGGTACAGTCACCAAAAGAGATAAGTAACTAGGGTCGTCGGATATAGTTGAAGTTTAGTAAGAAACGGATGGATATTTTCGAATCAAATTTAATTTAATTAATAGAAACCAAACAATTCATTTAACAGATTAAATTTCATTTGAAAACATCCATCGGTTTCTCACTAAACTTCAACCACATCCGACGACCCTGGTTACTTATCTCTTTTGGTGACTGTAAATTGACCTGCCATCGACCGCTACCGGAAATTGCCTCGTTTGTCAGACAACTGGTGATCATAGTTTATTATGATAAGCAGACAGGATGACGCTACCATTATAGCGTCTTGTTATTATCCCCTTTTACAACCTCGGCAGGTGGGGAGGGGGTGTTTTATGCCTTGACTTCAATACGATACCGTTTTATGTGACTGACTGTCTAATTTTAACTGCCACTAGCTTCTGCTCGCACTTTCGTAGGCGGAAATTTCTTGTTTTAACATAAAATATATCTTACGGCACTCGGCAATACTGTAGCTTCTCATTAGTGAAAGAATTTTCGGAATCGGAGCAGTAATTCCGAAGATAACCCTCGACATACAAACTCACAAATTTTGTTTACTTTTTAAAATTCTAGCTGCAGCCCACGACTTCGTCCGCGTGAAATTTCTTATTCCCCCGACCCACCGCGTCGCATCGCATCGCCCGCCCGAGCTATTACTTCGTTTTTTCTTTTGCTCGGGTCCTAAGGGTCGTAGCATGATTTTAAATAGCCTACTAGGTTGTGGAAGTCAGATAGGCAGTCACTTTATATGAAATACTAGTTTTCAGCTGCATCCGGTTAGACTTATAGCCAACCCAAATGTAGTTAGGAAAAGCCTTATTGACAGATGATATTAAACATCTATACTTCTATAAACTAATCTAAATACTATATTATAATATATTAAAGCTGAAGAGTTTGTTTATTGGTTTGAACGCGCTAATCTCTGGAACTGTCAATCGGATTAGAAAAAATATTTTTAAGGAAGGCATATGACTGTTTAACATCATACACTACGATTCTTACGAACCGAGCAAAATGAAAAAAATCAGAAAGAACGCTAAGCGAAAACGAAGTCTAAGCGCGCGCGGGCGATGCGATGCGACGCGGTGGGTCGGGGGAACAAAAAATTTCACGCGGACGAAGTCGCGGGCATAAGCTTGTAATATGATTACTTTACACGATATTATACACCACTTCCTCAACATTCAAGGATCACGGAAGTGCCAGTTAAGCTTCTGGTTCGCCACTAAAAACTACAATAAAGAAGTATTTTATATGGGTACGTTAATAAAAAGTTATAGTATCTCATTTCTGCGAATGTTTATCACAAAACCCACGCATATAATAAAAATAAAATGACCAACTATTGTTTTCAAGAACCTTTGTTTAGTTTAATTAATATTGATGTGGAGATATACAGGGTGGGTTGGTATACAGCCATGTCATAGCTATGACAATAGAGAGCCTTTGAAAGCTCAGATAACTAACCATCATATACAGGGTGTAACAAGACCCTTCTCGAAGCCGTCATCTGCGCATTCTGTACATCAAACTATATGTAACTTTGACCAAAAATAATGGGGGCTATCGTTTTTGTGCTCACCAGTTGGCGCTACTGTCGAGTAAGGTCCTGTTGCAGTACTTTTATTTGAGGTTTTGGATATGTTTAAGTACCCTTATATTCATATTATGTTTATTTTATTACATTTTAAAACTTCAAATGAATATTTAGATTATAATATTCCTAAAATTGGCAAGCATGAAGTAGAAAAATCTAATTCTTCCTTCAAGTACTACCAAATTAGATCCTAACTTTTTACTTAAAGTCATATGCCATAATTAATTAAGAATGGCACAACCATTACAGCTATTATGAATCTTTCGATAAAATCTGTGATAAAAAATCCCGCAAACAGTTAACGTTCAGTACATATTTTGACATCTAGAGACCTTACTCTACACTAGCGCCTCTAGCGGCGAACTCAAACACGGTAGCCCACATTGCTGGAAAACTACTTTTATTTTTGGTATGAAAATTCGCTGTTGACAGTAGTGCGCAACGCAAGACACGCAAAACATTGTCCTTGTGGGTGAAAACAACGGTACAGGAATGGTGGGAGTATTTAAAGTTAAGTTATAACATTTAAAACTGGTTTTAATAAACAAAAACATCAAGAAGATTGATATACAGGTTGTAGGCTCTATGCTAATGGACAGCTTTTGTAAGCTGAGAGAACTAAACAAAAAATTTTTTTTTTAGTTTTAAAAAAAGAAGAAAAAAAGATTATTAACCATCATTTACTGGGGTTTCGCGATTCGTAGGCCGATTTTAGAATAATCAATATCTACAAATAAAATAATATAATAATAATAAACCCTTAATGCGCTGACCAAATACAGTACAATTTTAACTTATATAAATGTTATTTTAAATCCAGCACCTTTATTGCGTAACACACTATTAATCACAATCTGTATCATTTTGAAGGATATTGCTAATCCATTGCTTCATATGTTCGAAAAATGTGTCTGCTCCGCAACGTAAATAACGCAACGAATGTTGTTGAACTGTCAAAATGAAAGCCATTCCTACTGTTAGTGTGTTACGCAGTTACCCCGCTATGAAGGAATAATATAATAATAAGGAATAATTCCACGTCTATAACAGACCATTTTCCTTTTTACAGTTGGACGGAGGTAGCTAGGGCCAATTGTAGTAGCTCAATTATTGTGACAAATTGTAGGTATCAGTTGGATTTTTATTCTATCCCAGCATTTCCCAAACTATGGGTCGCGACAAACTGGTGGGTCGCGAGTGAATATTGGGAGGGCCTTGAAAAATAGGACGATAACTCATTGTTTTATCAGAAGATACGTCACTGAAAAATAGTTTCGATCCCAAGCAGTTAATGAAATCATGGCTCTTAGTTGCTGACAACTATCCTTGCTTATGATGAAGCTATGAAAGTCCTCCTCCTCTTCAGTACCTCACACCTATGCTATGTGAGGCGGGGATTTTCAGCTATGTTTAATATTAATACCGAAATAAATGGGATGTATGAGACTCATTGCGACTAAAAGTAACTTAAATTGAAGTCGATGTTGTTGTTGTTGAAGTTGTTAGTTGTTGGTTTAAAAATAGGAAACAAATACATCCGTCTCATTGAAATAGCCCTCCTTGTATTTAATTAAGTACTAAACTGACAAAATTTTCGAGTTTCGGTTTTGTGAACAAAACCGAAACTCGAAAATTTTGTCAGTTTAATGTGTGTGTTTAATGTCGTAATGTCATCATTACGACCTCATATTGGGGGAAATTACGTGTTATGATAACACCGTTATTAATTCTACCAAGAGATTGGTGTTGCCATAGATAATACAGCTACCCCACATGCTTGAAATAGTTGAATTAGATATTTAGCCTGGCTAAGTCAAAAGTACCATGAAATACAAGGTCAAATTAAATTACCTAGCGAAACTACGCAGATTTGATGGGAATCGATATCTAAACATGATATAACAATAAAATTATAACGCTTAAAAACAAAAAAAAAGTTCTTTTTTGGGGTCAACTACCGTAAGTCTTGTAGTTGCGTTTACAAATCAGTTTATCTTTGTGTAATCTTTACAGACGTGATGGGTATCGTAATTTTAATACGATAAAACAAAAAATATGTGCTGCTCAACTCATACTTCAAGTAAATACACTACCAGGGGTCGTTGACCCCCCAGCCCGCCAGTTGAACGGGTCCCAGAAGGTCATGGCCATCCGGCTGGTCCAGGGATACCGCACGGTCTCCTGCCAGGTGGCGAGCCTCCTTGCCGGATTGCCGCCATGGGATCTAGAGGCAAAGGTCCTCGCGCACCTTTGGGACTGGCGCGAGGAGGCGAAACTCCACCGCGCCGGGGCGTAACTCCGCTGCCGCGAGAAATCGTGGCACAGCGGACAGAGCTCCGGCGGGATCTCATGGCGGCATGGAGAGTGCGACTGTCGCAATCCAGCGCGGGACATGCCACAATTGCGGCGGTAAGTCCCCTCTTTCAGTAGTGGCTTGAGAGGCGCCACGGCGTCCTCACCTTCCGCCTGACGCAGGTCCTCACCGGACATGGCTGTTTCGGGAGGTTCTTGTTTCGGATAAGGCGGGAGGAAACGCCCGGGTGTTATCATTGTGTGGATCCACCGGAGGACACGGTGGAGCATACGGTGGTGGTCTGCCCGGCTTAGGCGGAGCACCGCCGTGTCCTCGTGGCGGCGATCGGCGGCGGCGATCTCTCGCGTCCCGCCCTGGTTCAGGCCATTAGACGGAGCGAGAGGGCATGGGAAGCCGTCACCTCCTTCTGCAAAGCAGTAATGCTCGCGTCAAAGAGGAGGCGGAGCGCGTGAGGGAGAGGCAATCGTTGCGCCCTCACGCCCCTAGTCACTGCAGGAGGAGACACCCTGAGCGTTGGGAGTCGATAGCCTACTCCCGGCCACCGGAGGCGCGGGCTTGCGGACAGCGAACAATGTGCAGCTCGCCGTACGGTAAGGACCAGGCCCGGGTCGACGGCGCGTCGTGTTCCACGCGCGCCTCAAAGACATGTCAGCATCATTGACGGAGTCTGAAAGGGCCGGTGCCTGCCGGGGTCGCGGATTGTTCGAAAGAGTTACCGTGGCCCTGGCGCACAGGCAACTGAAGGAACATGAGTGGGTTTTAGTCAGTAAGAGTCTGACACGCCCTTCCTCTCCGCCTAGAGCGAGAGAGGCCATTTGATGATTTCCCACACAATAAAATACAGGGATTCATTGAACCCAAAAAATAATATCATCATAATATATATATTTTTTTGTTTTATCATATCTGGATATGGATACCCGTCACGTCTGCGGAGTTTCGCTGGCAAATTTAATTTGACCCTGTATGTAAACGGCAATTTACTTGAAAGTTAAAGGCTTCTAACTGCAAAACAACAGACAGTGATCACTGAACAGTATGTTAACACTAACCTCTTGTGACCCTCATAAAATAATCATAGGTAAATTGTTCAATGGTCAATATTCAAGCAATTTACCAAACATGTTTGGGTCGTTTTCCCATTCTCAAAAGTTCAGTCTTCTGGGCACGTTTCCAGACGACAGCGCTGCGGACGAGAACTTCGACGCCTAAGTGTCCATTTGTTTTTGTATTCATTTGTATAGTTCTTTAGTTAGTCATTTCATTTAGTATCTAGTGTAAGTAGAAACCTTTCATGATTAACTTATCAGTCCATTGTTAGATATAGCTTTTCCAATAGTTTGCCAGTTGACTCAATTCTCGGCCATCCATCTATCAATCATCCTGTGAAGATCGTCGCTCAATGTATTCTAAGGACGTCCCACCCTACGTTTGAGGATTCTCTAGACACGTCATCACCAAAAAATCAATCAATCTGCCAAGCCTCTTCCCAACTGTATTGGGGTCGGCTTCCAGCCTTACCGGATGCAGCTGAATACCATTATTTTACATAGAGTGACTGCCTATCCTGATATGCCTATATAGTACTCGTAACTGGGTTGTAAAGGTCATCCACAACCCGATTACTGGGTAAAACGATACACCTTTGTAAGTCGGGTTGCCAGACTTTTCACGTCATCACCAACGATGATTATTCTGTAGTGATACTTTTCTTAATAAATAAGTACTTATACCCCCATTTCAGCAGTTATGCTAAAGTCCCATGTAGAGGGCGAGCATATTATACTGCTAATATTGAGAAACTCATCATGATTATATTCTCAACATAATTTTCTAATCGGAATATTTTCATAAATGGAGATTATCGAAGAGGGCATTCTAAATCAACAAAAGGAAACGAGTTAATTTTTCATTCAATGGACTAGTACTCGTAAAACATTGTCAGAAACGGACGAAATAAGTTACCTAATACTTAAAAAATATGAAATTTATTTGAACTAAACCAAGTGTAAGAAAGCTATCCATAGGTATAATTGTACTTATAGCATAGATAAGCATCATGAGCAATTCAAGTTTTAAGTTATCCTACACTAATTTAGTGTGCTGATTTTACTGAAGTTGAATAATCTAAAAATAAAAACTTGTTATTACATGCAAAATATTTTATTTGGATATAATATAAGGATTTTTTTTGTTGTAAAATATTGATTGACATTGATATACCTACATTGATTACATTAATTACATTGATTACATCGATTACATTGATTACATAATTAATTATTAGTCATAAATGCTGTACTGTGTCTTAGATACAAGTGACACGTTTACAGATCAGTAATTAATTACCCTTTCCATTGTCTTTACCAAGTAGATTTGATAATTCGGCATTTATTTTCTCGATTATTTCCTTTTTCTTCGTTACCCGAACTCTTCCGTCTACGTTTTCTTGCAAAAACCTTGAAACGCCTTCATCTCCATTGGCTCTGTATTCATTTTTCAATATATCGATTGTAATTCCAGCCTCCGCAATTTTGTCTATAATGTTTGGTGTTACACCTTTCAAAGCTTCTTTTAAATCAATGGTCCGAAGAAATACATCAAGATCCTTGACGTGTTGCTTCATATCTTCGTCGGTAAGACCAAAAGCTGCAATTAGTGATACTAATATTTCAACACTAACGGTAGCGTCACGTGGTTGTTCAAATACTCCCTGAAGATGTTCTTTTGCCAATGTTTGTAAGTCGAATATTTTATTTTTTTGATCAGAAAATTTCGTTTTGAAGACTTGTAGAGTATCTATGGTACCCAAGACAAGTGATTGAAAAGAATCAAGCAAATTACACTGGCTCATTTGGCTTACAAGTATGTGGCGATGGTACCTAAAAATATGAAAATAAATGAGGGTAGGTTTTTAAAATTGTTTTAAATTAGGGTAAATATTTATATACGTACGCAGAACAACCGTGAGCAGCCAATAGAACTTTGCGAGTTTGGCCAGTTTGGTCGCTCAAAAAATCCAAAAACTTTGCTAACCCCTCTCTCGGAGAGAGTGCAGGCACCTCAACTTTATTTTGAAGGAGTGTAAAACATCCAGATCCATTTGGTATTATTGTAATTCCATGTTTCAAAGTAGCAGTTTGTGGAATACGATGACTATTAGGCATAATGAATACGTTAAATGTGTTGTCATTGTAACAAGCTGCAATCTGAAAAAAAAAAGCACGGCAAATAATTTTATAAAACTAAACAATAAAGAGTATTCAATTTATCTAAGAAGAAATTGCAACAATTTTACCTGGCATATTTCATTGTATGGAAATGTAAGATCTGTCATACTCAGATTAAATTTCACTATAACCGCGTCATGGAAAGTTCCTTGCTCTGTAAAACATATAATGTTTTTTTTTAATTTAAAGTAAATTAAAATACTACGTAATACTTGAATAGCAAACGTGAACTTACGATTAGGCCCATAAAGCGGAACTTCGTGTCCTGTACTCTCACCTCGCGATGTGGTGCTCAACTCCATTGTCTTTGATCCTTCAATCCCAAAACAAAAATAAATAAATAATAACACATAACATAATTATGATCACGCATGTAATCGCCGAAGGGTTATGCAGGATGTGCCTATAGTACACCCATATTTCGCCAGTTATGTTTAAGTCTCATATAATAGGGGGCGACCCTATTGCCATCAACCTAGCACAAATCCAGACTCCGGGCTGCTGCTAAGGAATTCCAGATGGAAAAACCCAATAAAACTTTTCCCAACCTGGGAATCGAACACAGGACCGACCCGGGAGCGATTAGGAAATAAATAATATTTTACATATTTTAAGCAAGCTTGCTTGATGCCTTGGCTTGCTCATGCCTTCTTTGTTTGTCTGAGGCCTTTGCCCCGCAGAGGTATAATAAAAATAAGCCAGTTTTTTTTCATTACTTTACCTAATCTTTCCAAAATATTATTGCGATGTACTTCATTATGTTATTCAATGTATCAACTCTGTTATCCATAAGTTATTTAAATATTATCAACAGAGTGTATGACGCACGAGGATAAACGTATAAACATTTTAGCTCCCAAAAATACATAAATGTCGATTATAAATGCCCATGACGTACCTAGAATGTTCTCGAAAACGTGCGCTTACGCTCGAATATTGATCGCCGGATTTACGTAAAATATAACGTGGGAATAATTTTCTGTATGAAGTTGAAAGTCTGAAAAGTATTATGCATGTGTCAGGATCTGTCAAATTATATGAAAATTTGTATTTTATATCATAATTAATGTTGTACAAAATATGAAATGAAAAGTATATTTTTTTTAAATTTACTAAACTAGTTTATTAAAACCTGCTCCACCGAAAGAATAAAAATGATTTTCTTGAAAACAATAGTTACTCGTATTACCTATAGTTTTCGCCTAAATAATTATGATCTCATAAACATTCCTCCTCTAAAACGACTAATCATGGAATCTATTTAATTCCTAATTAGGTGATTAAGTTTCTGACTAACGGATAACAATATTTGCCAATCCAAATGACCGGTACATAACAGAATTGAAAAAGAAGTGCCCTTATGCAGGACGCTCGTCACTCAAATTATTCCTCTATAGAAAATTTAAATGTTTATACATGAAAAGTAATAAAAAACACGGGTCGCTATTTTCATTTTCTGTTTCTTTATCAAGAATCATAAAGCATTTTAACAAAATAATAATATTACCACTTACTTACTTGCAATGATTCACTATTTCTTTCTCTGTAATAATAAACGACACTTCTTAATTTATTTAAAATAAATATTTCATGCAAGTTTGTAATTCGCTAATACACATGTGCAATCTTTCCTGCACCTCTATTGACACTATACTCAATCAGTCTGCAGTTATCAAATAAGAAATAAGTCAGCATGTTCCCGCTGACTAAAATTATCCAATTGTTTGTAAGTCTTGCACGTCCAGTGTGCATACAGTGTGCGTCACGCCGATATCATAAAACATAAATAATGAAACATGACTATAATCGTCATACGACACTTTTAAATGCCAATATTTCGGTTATTTACAATATATATTATTATAATTTGTCAAGTAAACCGCAGAAATAGTAAGAGCAGATGGTGGCGTCAGAAAAATGGGCTTCCTCAAGGCAGCGTGCTAGATCCGATGCTATTCAATGAACCGATGAATTCAAACGACCAGGCTTGCTCGCCAGGAACAAAATGCTTCTTATACGCAGAGGACCTCGCTCTAGCCGCCCAGACCATCGAAGAAGCTGATGAAAAGCTGACGGAAGCTTTGAAAACACTTGCGAAATACTATCACCAAAATACCCTACGAAGTAATCCGTCAAAAACCTAATCCTGTGTGTTCAAGCAAACATCTCAAGCATTTCAAATTTTATAGGTATTTACTTTTTTTAAATCCCCGTTCGTAATTTTTATCGGGTGCATTGAAGGCCATTTATCATGACTTTATCTTATCTAAATTCCGTCTGATTTACTTGTACTTGTTTAAAATAAGTGGAGCGTATGCTTTGCTAATAAATTGATAATGCAAACGTTGCCCCTAATAATACGTCATTATAAAAATTACGTCACCTTTTTACCCACAAAGGCTTCAATGATAGTTTCAGTTTTCTTTCACTCCACAAAAGGTTCAATTCAAAATTGGTTAACTTTAACTAAACTATGCTTTATAAGAATAATTTATAGCGATAAACTTATGGACTTTAGTTTCATTGTATGTAGGTACGTCTTGTTCCTGTATGAGATCTGGCCGAAATCGGCCATTCTCCTTTGTCACAGTTTTTACCCGACTACGGCAAAGCCAAAAGGAAGGGTTATGATTTTAGCAGTTTATGTATGTATGGAAGTATGAATGTATTTACGTGTGTTGCACCGTAGCGCCTAAACTACTAAACCGATTTTGGTGAATGAGGTATCAATTGATTTGTAATAATAGTCTGGGTGTCATAGGCTATATAATATTCTCCCTAAATTTAATATTTTGGACTTTACAAGTTAATTTTTGACCAAGAAAAAAAATTTATTGAGATACTCATGACATGCTTGGTATCAAAAGAAAGGTCTTTACGAGCACATTACTAATAAGTATAATCACCATGTTGTCTAAGTCATAACAGTTATCAAGCGTGAAAACGGAAACCTATAAAATAAAAAAATTTGTTTAAAAAACTGTAACCCGACTACGTAATACTAAAAGTCATCTAAAAAGTACGAAACAAGAAAGAAAAAAAAAAATTTTTTATTTTTTATTTTACGACATGGGTACAAAAATGGTCAAGGTAAAGCCGTGGTTGCATGACTGTATACAATGTGGGTGCCAGGAACATCTACAAAATTATAAAAATACCGCGGTTTTGAAAATATAGGTACCTTCAAGCCTCCTTAACACGAAGTAATGAAAGATATTGCAAGCTCTTATCAATACGAAGATAGGTACTATATAAATATAATCGCTGGTAAAACCAAAGCATTGTGCACGAGAGAGGTGTAATGACTGGTGATCGAAATAGCTAGAGCTAATACACCTAAAATTCGAAAAAGAACTGAGACAAAGTAGAGACGCCTTACGACATTTTTTTTTTGTTCTCTGTTGCTAATGCTAATTTACATACGACCTTTAATAATTGTATAACTATAGTAACCCTATCTACCCCCCACCCGCCGCGCGCCCCTGGCAGGGGGGCACTCCTACTTTAGTAAGTAACCCGTTTTGTAAACTGAAGCATAAATAAATAAACTTATTATTATTATAACTAATAACAAGGTAAAGGTAAAGAAAAAACAATGTTATCGCTTTTCATACCATTTATCGACGCTTTTTTTTTTTTTGGGTGGGAAATCATCAAATGACCTCTCCCGCTCTGGGCGGAGCGGAAGGATGTGTCAGACTCTTACTGACTAAAACCCACCCGTGTTCCTTCAGTTGCCTGTGCGCCAGGGCCACGGTAACTCTTTCGAACAATCCGCGACCCCGGCAGGATTTATCGACGCTTGGAATGCGAAACACCCCTCTACCCTTCAAACCTTTTGTCATTGTTTACCAGTGAAAAAAAAAACATAGAAAGAGACAGCAAGTTTTTGACTATTCTGGGAAACGAAAACATGAGGTGGACCCAGTTCTTTACCTGAATTAATAACAATAGAAAACGTGTCTACTGGTTTTTTGAGAACGATCTCCTTGTTTTTGAAGTCGGTTAAAAAGGAAAATGAATTCAATTAGTTTACTGTATTCATAACATTAATATTAAACGTACTTAAGTGATGTTAAGTGATGTGATGTGTGAAACTTGGAACAAATATTCCAAAAAAATGTTTAGTCGTAAGGAAGTCTCCACTTTTTTGTCTCTGTTCTTTGATCTTTAGGTTGACTGTTCACAGTCCAAGGACTCTTTTGATAACATTGACTGATTTTCGATTCGGGGCACGTAAGCGTATAAAACGGTTGTGAATAGCTATGCTGTATTATAAAGTACATACATACCTACTGATTCCATGTTTGTGTCTTAAGATTAAATGTGGTGGTTTGACATATTAGGTCTTTACCTATGAAATTGCCGTTCTGCAGTACTGGCCATTTCAAATCAAAATAATTTTTGTTTGGCTATGAATTCTAATTTCAAATTAATTTTATTTTAAAAACATGGATTTTTTTTTCTAAAAGTAGTCATTTCTTTATTGATTAGTGTTACATTTTCATCGCATTTCAATCTTTTTCGTCATCATGGATACGTTAAAAATTCGAGTAATTATGGAATATGAGTACCGTCGTGGCAGCAACGCGGCACAAGCGGCACGCAACATCAACGACGTTTACGGAGCTAACTCTACAAACCAACGCACCACCTGTTATTGGTTTGCTCGCTTCCGTTCTGGAAATTTCGACCTGAAAAATGAACC
Source organism: Dryobotodes eremita (assembly GCA_917490735.1). NCBI lineage: Eukaryota > Metazoa > Arthropoda > Insecta > Lepidoptera > Noctuidae > Dryobotodes > Dryobotodes eremita. The sequence goes on from OU823254.1 coordinate 19,579,603, forward strand.
TCGCGGTCGTCCGAAGACTTTGGTCGACAATGACGAATTAAAGGCGATTGTGGAAGCTGATGATACACAATCTACGGCTGAATTAGCAGCAGCTTTCGACGTTAGCGTCAAAACAATATTGGTCCATTTGCGTCAAATTGGCAAGGTAAAAAAGCTTGACAAATGGGTGCCCCACGAACTCAATGATCGCCAGCGCGAAGTAGGCGTCGAGACGTGCCTTGCACTGCTCAACAGACACACAAATGAAGGAATTTTGAACCGCATTGTTACCTGCGATGAAAAATGGATTCTGTTTGATAACCGTAAGCGCTCAGCAAGTTGGTTGGATCCTGGTTCAGCACCTAAACAATGCCCTAAACGAAAACTTACCCCTAGAAAAGTGATGGTCACTGTTTGGTGGTCTAGCGCCGGTGTGATTCATCACAGCTTCTTACCAAACGGGGTGAGCATTACTGCAGATGTGTACTGTGAAGAACTGAACACAATGATGGAGAAGCTGGCGCATCTCCAACCAGCATTGGTCAATCGCTCGTCTCCGCTGCTCCTGCACGACAACGCGCGACCTCATACTGCACAGCAAACGGTCTCCAAGTTGCAAGAACTGGGGTTGGAAGCTCTCCGTCATCCGCCCTACTCACCAGACCTTGCGCCTACAGACTACTACTTTTTCCAGAATTTGGATAACTTCTTGGCGGGAAAAAAATTTAATACCCGAGAGGCAGTACAAAATGCCTTTGAAGAATTTGTTGCCTCCCGTCCAGCTGATTTCTTTAAGAAGGGCATCAATAAACTGCCACTGCGATGGCAAAGATGCATTGATTGCATGGGTGATTACTTCGATTAATACAAATAAAAAATTCATGAAAAAAATTCGTTTAAATTTTTTCATACAAAACGGCAATTTCATAGGTAAAGACCTATTATAATAATAAATTTAATATCTTTAAAAAAAAACTTCAATTTCATTTTTTTTTTTTTTTTTTTATTCACAAACAATTTACATTGTGTTTGAAATATTCTAAAGACACAAAAAAAAAATACATTCATATGATAAATATAAAAAATTATTACAATAAAAAAAAAAAAAAAATTCAAAGTCAACTCATTAAGAATTCAAGATTAGGAATAGAAAATGATTAAAAAATAAAAAATTATATATAATTAAATGAAATAGTTAATGTCAACTCAAATAATTAATAGGAATAATAATACATTTGTCATTTAAAAATAATGTCATAATTACACAAAATAACAATTACAGTCGGTTCTAGTAACATATTTACTTGAGTTGACAGGAGAAAACACAAGGTAACACAACATAATATTACATTTCGTCAACGGAGTAGAGACACTTATCTAGTAGGAATGCTTGAAGCTTTGTTTTAAATGCAGATGTATAAATCATACTTTTTAAGTGCAGTGGTAACCTATTGAATAATTGCACTGCTTGATAATATGAACTGTGCTTTACAATGTTGAAGTGTGGACTTATCTTATTTCTCAATTCTTTCCTACGTGTGCTCTCTCTAACCAGTCTTTCCTCATCCGTCTCATATTCATGCATGTACTTTTTAAGATTAGTCAGAAGGACTAGAACATAGAGACTGGGTACTGTAAGGATGTTTAAATCTAAGAAATGTGGACGACAACTCTCTCTTTGTGAAATACGGACAATGGTACGTATAGCTCTTTTCTGAAGGACAAAAGCTCTTTGGCAGTTATAATTATAGCTGTTCCCCCAAAATTGTATGCTATATCTTAATTTAGACTCAATTAGTGCATAGTATACGATTTTTAAATGTTTTATGTCAATTTCGTCTCGGAGGGTTCTTAACGCAAAACACGCAGATGATATAGATGCATCAATAGCGCCTAGTTCCTTTTTCCAATTCAATGAATCATCTATGTGTACTCCCAAGAATTTAGCATCTCTCACGAGTTCAATTTTGTCCTCATTTAATATTATTTCCATGGTGTCTTTATTACGAGCAGTTGTTTTGAATAACATTATCTTTGTCTTAGTACTATTAATTTTTAACTTATTTACAGTAAACCATGAATACATATAATTTATAGCTGCATTAACTTTTTCTGTAAGTTCTTTTATGTCATTTGCCCCAATAATGGCATTTGTGTCATCCGCAAAAACAACAAGTTGTATGTCTGGTAGAATTCTATTTATATAATTTATTAGGTCATTGGTAAATAAAATGAACAATATGGGCCCCAGTATCGATCCTTGTGGAACACCGGCATAAATATTAAAGAAAGGTGATTTATAACTTAGTCTATGTCCATCTTGCATTTCACTGATTTCTACAAACATTTTTCTGTTTTCTAGGTAGGATATCAAGAGTTGGGCGGCTTTGCCTCTCACTCCGTAATGATTTAGTTTAGCTATAAGTAGATCATGATCAACAGTGTCAAATGCTGAACTCAAATCTAAAAATACACCAGCTACTCTCATTTTATTGTTTATTTGATTGATTATATCATTAATAAGAGTATATATTGCGTCTCCTGTGCCCACATTTTTTTGATATCCAAATTGTCTTCTATGTAAGACTTTATTTAAGTTAATATGAAGTACAAGCCGAGATTTGATAATTTTTTCGAATATCTTTGAAAGCGTTGGCAGCAGAGAGATTGGCCTGTAATTTTTAGGATCAGTTTTTGTGCCTTTTTTGTGAATTGGTATGATCTTGGCTATTTTTAGCTGCTCTGGAAATATTCCTTCATTAATACACTTATTAAAGAAGTAAGAAAGCGGTTCTGCAAGTATATTTATATGATCTTTAATAACGGATACAGGAATTTCATCATATCCACAAGAACGTTTATTATTCATCTTGTTAACAATATTATAAATTTCATCTGGAGTGGTAAGAGTAAAACAAAGTTCGTTTTCGACCCGTTGTGTACTCTGCTCAAGTAATAAAGTCGCTTCCTCATTTTCATTTTTATTTGTAAGACATTTGTTATCAAAAAGTTTTGCTAGTGTGATAACTACTTCTTCGGGATCATCAACTATTTTGTCGTCAATTTTAAGTAGTAGATGTTCCGTATGCATAACTTTTGAGCGATTTGTGGAATTGTTAACAATTTGCCAAATTTCTTTGCTAGAGTTTGTGGAATTATTTATTTTTTCGCTAACTGTAATTTTTTTAGCTTTCGTGATAACCCTTCTATAAATTTTGATGTATTTATTTTTGTAATTAAGAACACTAGGTCCAAGATTATTACCATTACTAGCGCATAAAAAGCGTTTCATTTTGCTGGAGATTTTCACACCTTTGGTGATCCATTTTAGTTTAGTACTCTTTATAATGTTAATTTTACGTTTCTTTTTTTTGTAACTATTTTTAAAAACTTCTGAGAACTTTTTTATAAATGTATTCGTATGTATTTGTAATTATCTTCCTTCTTCTTAAATCTTTAATTATCTTTTTTGTATGCACATGTTTCTGTGACAAATAAACCTTTTTTTCTTTCTTTCATATAATCTGCACAAAAGCTGTCAAATTGTCATAATTATTCCTGAAACAAAAATTACCTGGCAATTAAAAAAATCAGCCCTTAGTTAGACATTGAAAGAAAAATGACGACGTATAATTGGTTAATTAATTTGTTTAAAGAATATTTGGGGGTCAACGTAACAGCCTAGATAACCTGAAATAGATTGAAAAATATTAAGATTTTTGTAACGAAGCACGTGCTTGCTATTTGCCTGTTCCTTAATCTAAGTTCAGGCTTTTAATCAATTCTGCCGGGGTCGCGGATTGTTCGAAAGAGTTACCGTGGCCCTGGCGCACAGGCAACTGAAGGAACACGGGTGGGTTTTAGTCAGTAAGAGTCTGACACGCCCTTCCGCTCCGCCCAGAGCGGGAGAGGTCATTTGTTGATTTCACACCCAAAAAAGAAAGCTTTCAATCAATTAGATGTGATGATCATGTACACTTTCATTGGTCCAATTCGCCCTTAGATTCGACGAACCATTAGTACACACTTTTATTCCCATATTCAATTTACATACATATTGTTTTCCAAATTCCCATTTAAAAAGAAATAAATACGATATTAATTTTCGCCCATACATATTCATGGGAAATTAGCTCTCGGATCGCGATCGGGAATTCCGGAGTGGTTTCGGGCGCGGCCCCGTAGGTATGTCTAGGTACGACCGGACAGCTGGAATGTAATCGAACCGGACGCTTACGGTACCGCACAAATGTTTAGAGATACAAATTTCCGCCATCCGGAAATCAGATATAAAATTTCTAATGAGTTTCGATTTTACACGAGCGACTCCAGTGTTTACGAGTTTCATCGGCTGAAGAAAATCTATACAAAGTTAAATTTATTCCTCCAATCCTATTTACAGACAACAGAATGTTGTTTCTGTACTTATTTAAGTACAAGAGTATTTGAGTAAAAGTTTTGATAGAATTCTTCAGGAAAATTTGTGAGGATATAAAGACTCGAACTTCGTAATAGGATTATTTTACAATACTTTGGTAACAGTATTTCATTATTATGATCGAAAATATACCAAATTTTTATAAGATAGAATCCGAGTTTTGAGACCTGCGGGGTAATTGCGTAACACACTAACAGTAGGAATAGCTTCCATTTTGACAGTTCAACAACATTCATTGCGTTATTCACGTTGCTTAGCAGACAAATTTTTCGAATATACGAAGCAATGGATTAGCAATAGGATTCAAAATAATTCAGATTGTGATAGATAGAGTGTTACGCAATTAGGCTGCTGTTTTTCTAAAGATCTATCGATAAAGTAAACTCTATGATTAGCAATGGACAAATGGGCATCTTGTAGCCATTTCTGCTACCCTATTTTTTCTTTGTCTACATAAACACGTCAATATCAAATAAACATCAGTAATCCAGCGTCTCCCCGGGGATCTACACCTGTCTTGCTCATTCGCATACACCATCTTACTCTCACAGTATCTACGAAAAACAAAGGAAGAAAAACAAGGTGTATTAGCACATTTGTTACAAGTGTTTTTCTATCTCACAAAAAACACGACCGTTCTCACATATATTATTTACTTCTGCCTGCGACTTTGTCCGCGTGAAATTTGTTGTTCCCCCCACCCCACCCGTTTTCGCTTAGCGTTCTTTCTTTCTACATCACGCTACAACCATAAGGAGCCAAGCAAAAAACAATAGCCCCCGATACATCGCGTCGCATCGCATCGCCCGCCCGCGATATTATTTCGTTTTCGCTTAAAGTTTTTTGCTCGGCTCCTTTTGGTTCTTGCGTGATGTTAAATAGCCAATACACCTTCCTCAAGAATTGGGCAATAAAAAGCAAAAAGATTTTTTTTAATTCGATTGATAGTTCCAGAGATAAGCGCGTTCAAACAAACAAACTCTTCAGCTTTATTATTGTTACCTATAGATACTAGTAGATAAAGATTAGTATAGACTATTGCAACGTCTCCACGTGAGGGCCTCAGATCAAATAAAAAATCAAGACAGCGGTGCAAACAATACAGTGAAGCATGCAAAACTACACCTTGCTCTGTGCATACACGCTCTCACGCACACATTTACAACCCAATTTACAACCAAACTACACCTCACTAAGTGCACACATGTTTACGAAATCGGCCTCACCTGATTGTTGACAGCGCTATGTCTTCATTTATAATTTGATCTGAGGTTAGGACATTTATAATTTGCGAAGCATTTCTGATTCATAGTATGTTCTTTCAAATTGAAAATATTTATTTCTTCGAAACCTACATAGCCGCTTATGAAACGTCAGAAGCTAGGTGATCGCTTCCAATTTGTCGTTTCCTTGGGTTATGTTTATAATTTATTCCCATAAAAAAAACCGTTGGCACATCTAGTATCAAATAATTGGGTTTAATGAGATGAACAGTGCTAATTGATACTCAAGATACATCAAACAATTTTGTAGTTCCCTTAAAACGTACAATAAGCTTTAATCCCGTAAGTACCCATAAAATCGCGCAAAAATACGACTCCAGAACAACAAAGTGGACGTGAGAAGAATTAGTTCTATTCATCATTATTTATGTCCATTTTCCTTAACAACAAATAGAACAACAAACGCCTTCCTGTTTTGTCCATTTTGTCGTTTGTTTATCCAACCTCGTGATTTAGATTAGATTGATCATAGACATTAGACATCATAGCAGATCAAATGGGCCTTGAGATTATCATAATCGTCCCTCGTCTCGTCCTCGTCCCATTGTCCCGTATTATTTGGCCTTGGAGAATATTTCTGGGCCACTAAGGGTGAATATGTTGGACGGGTTAACGAAATAACTCCCCGGGGATTGGTACAAGAGAACGTAAAGGTGAAGACAGTGGTTGTCAGCGTTGACGGAGTCAAGTAGCACCTTTTTTGTCTTATGGCCGATTCCTATAATTTACGGACCGTTATTGGTTAAAATGAAGACTCTTGTATCTTTACCAATACCTCATAGATTTTCATAGTAGTTCCTTCCATATGGAAATAGCTATCAGAAGTAAAATTTGCTTACGAATCTATTTATATGCCCAGTTTGGCAATAAAAAATGCTGCCATTGGTAAGCAAAACGATTCGTTTTTGTTTACAGGAACCGGGCATAAACTAATATTATAAATCTAAACGATATAATCCTAACTATACAGGATGGAAGCAACATCGAAATGCAAACTGTAACCATGAATTCAGCACATCGTCACCGGAAAGCCAATACTACTTAAGCGCCATTTTGGCCAAAATGAGTTATACATATCGTTGGATTGGATTTTTTTTGCTGCGTCGATTAGTCGGGATTTTGTAATAATCTGAGCATTTTTGTGGCGGTTAAGCACTGCAAAAGTATGGTATTTATCATAATTTTAATGTTTTAACAAATACTTACGTAATGCAAGTTATGATTATGTTTTAGTCGTTGTCAGTTTAGTATTTTTCTATACTGACATCAGCCAATTTAACTTTGTTCAGCAACTCAAAATATTGTAGTTTGAGTCATTGATGTCGCTTTAGTATTTTTTTTCCGGCTGTTAATACGAGTTGATATGTAGATAAGTAAATTTGCTTTACGTAAGAATTGATGAGCATGGCGTGTTAGTATATTTTGTCTTCGCAGTTTTCTGAGACTGAACGGTTTTAGTAACTTTGCTTTTCATATCTAAGTATTTGAGTGTCTATTTAGAATGTTTTACATTCAATGAAATCTAATAATTATTTTATTAAGCATGGACTATTTTACTCGACAAAATATTAATAGTTTGTTTAGCATTTAGATGTGTGAAACACGTACAAAAAATATGCAGTTAAGTCTTTCGAAATTAAATTTTGTTTTGATTACGATTCGTTGAGTACTTATAATTTATATTTCGCGCGCGAGTTGTTATCTAAACCTTTTTACAGTCCGTTCAACCGATTTTGAATTCTGTTGCGTTGGTGGCAAGATAAATAGCAGCTGCAGTAAATAGTTGGTATTGTAACCACCTTTTTGCTTTGCATGCTATCCTTATGCCTACGGTATAGAAATCAGAATTGGTTGGACGGACTGTAAAAAAGGTTTGTTTAAAATTTAAATGTCTAATCTTATTTCAAATAGAGTATAGACCTAATCAATTTGATCTCTTCGAAAATTGTGCCAAAGAAAAATTTTACCCAGTACCTACATAATATTGTAATTATAATTATTATTAATAAGAAAACTGTGTTGCGTTTATTATTCGTAGTGTGTTGCGTGACTTTTGCCACAATCAGCCAAGTTTTAAGACTGAAAAGAAAACTGTCAACAATTTGTTTAATTTTTTTATTAAAAGTGATTACTAAGCAAGCTGTATTTATTATTTTTTTCCTTTTTTAACCAAAATAGTAAAAAGATGCAGTCGAATTCAAATTAGGATAATAGTATTCTCATTTATTTTATTCGCTGCTAGTAGCATTGTTAGCACTTACTTATTGTTGTCTATGCCCGATAAGAAAATAATATTTAAATTTAAATGATATATCTTTTACATAAGTCTTTTTGGCATAACAATGGTACCAACTTTTAATGCTATACATCGCTTTTCTGTAAGGTCTTGCGACATATTATACTGTTTAAGTACTTTTATCTTGAGACTACATCAACCCGTGATGCGTGTTAGTAATTTTTCTTTTCATACAGTTGAAAGGACGTGACTTGTCAGTACTTTTCGATAACCGCACTTAAAATATATTATGAAGATAAGTACTTTCTCCTTAAGAAGTGTACAGAGCATATGTACTTAAGTGACAGCTATTTCCTGAATTACAATAAATATGCAAAATATCTCGATTTCAGTACGTTGATAATAGTGTCACAATAATTTTTTGCCAATACTGTATTTCGATTACTAAATTAGAAAAAAAGTTAGCCAAGGTTTTGTAAAAAAAAAAACTTAAAATGTCTCTATTGTAAAATGGCCTGTTGGCGTTTAAGTAGTATTGGCTTTCCAATGACGACATGATTTTAGACCCTCTAGCGTAGACAATTTTCGTCTGTTATCAAAAAAAAATACTGTTGTTTCATAGAAAAGTGCAATACCTACGCGGTCAATATTTACTGAACAGCAATTTTTTTTTTTAATTTGGTACCGGCGAAAATTTTCAACGCAGGAAGGTTCAGAATCTTGTACTGAATCCATGGTAACACGTTGTGCGTCGATGTCCCTGCCACCCTGTATATATATTAATATATAATATAACCTATTATAAATGCAAAAATGAGTTTGTATGTTTGTTACGCTTTCACGCTAAAACGGCTGAACGAATTTGGATGAAATTTGGCGCATGAGTAGACCATGCAGACCTGGATTAAGATGTAGGATACTTTTTATCCCGATATTCTCAAGGGATCGAGACTTGTGAAGGCGAAACCGCGGGGCGCAGTTTGTACGTATAAAATGGTAAACAAAAGTGTCCCACTCATTTATTCAAGCTTTCGAAAACCTTTAGAGACTAACATTGTTAGGATATGTTAGTATTGCCTTCCAGTCTAAAGTACTGCTTGTATCTTAAGTCAAAGTCAAATCATATATTTCAAATAGGCACATAAAAGGCACTTTTGAACGTCAAAATTTACAAATATATTGAATGGATTCTAGTTGCCCCTTCTAAAAGGTAGTTTCGTATGGAGAAGAATGGGCAAGAAACTCTTAAAAAGTTTTAAAAAGTTTTACAATATTATAGGTACACATTAATTACATAATTATATGTGAAGACGATGCACCTAGAATAAAATTACTATACCACAATAGGTATAAAGAATTAAATATAATGCAATGAAAGGTAAATTAATTATGTGATAGATACATGGTGCTCACATATTTACAATTATTGAAAAGTAGATGATTTTTCCAAAATTTTAACAAGTAATAATTTAGTGTGTGAGTTAAAGTAGTTAAGTACATAATGAATGTATAAATAAATCAATGTCATAAAAATTATAAATTATACAAGTAAATTAGCAACCAGTTTGATTTTGTCTAGACTCTAGATTGTCCTATGGAGCAGTTAAGTGAGGTTCTGTATTACGAGCCTAACGAAATACGACTGAATTGATATAATAGTAGATTCGATACTAGGAGCAATTTGCCATCTGACTTCCGCTTCTCAGTTCGACAACACAATATCCTTAAATTAGACCCAGTTTTCAGGATTCGAGGCACAGACTACGTGTATTGATTGTCACAACAGGAACCGACGACGGTTCGACGACTCTTTCCAAGGCCCGGGCCGTCTCAGAGTGTTCAGATTTAGGCAGCAAAAAAATAACATAATCATTCCATAAATTGTAATGATGATAAAACAAAATTACAATCAATACGTTCTTACTAATCACAACAAATTATAAAACAAAGTCCCCCCGCAGCGTGTCTGTCTGTCTGAACGCGATAAACTCAAAAACTAACAAACGGATTTTAATACAGTTTTTACCAATGGACGCAGTGATTCATGAGGAAGGTTTAGGTGTATAATTCATTAAGGTTTTTTGTAAACTAGCTGAAATATGACGAGGATTGTTGAAGATGTCGGAAAAAATCATGCCGACTGGAAGCTTTACTGGCGTGCACCACGTAAACCAATAGATTTATATGAAAACAATGGTAGTACGTTCCCATGGGATATTTTTTGGCATCCACGTGGGCTAAGCCGCGGGCAAGAGCTAGTATATATTATTATATTATAGTTAAATGCGAAAGTAACTTGTCTGTTTGTTACCCTTTCACCCCTTTAGCGCAAAACGGATTTCGATGAAATTTGGCACACAGGTAGACCAAGACCTTAGTTCGGACATAGGATACTTTTTATCCCCGTGGTATCCTTGGGATAACTGCTGATCTCCACGCGGGCGAAGCCGCAGGCAAAAAGTGAATAATTTGAAATAGCTATCTTTCATTTTATTCTTAGTCATATTTCGTTACGTTCTTTCAAAAAGTCCCAGGACACAACCTACGTGAAACTCTACAGCAAATACTAGCGATAGCGTGACACAGAATAAAGTTAGTTTCGTGGTGACAGAAAGGTAGAGAAATGTCATAAAAACAATTAAAAATGCACTTGAAACTGGACTTAGTTCAATTAATTTAAGGTTCACAATCCGAAAAAATGGTTATTTTCTCTTTATAGTAGCTAAAGTATACCTTTATCACAGCGCCTACGGCTTTGTAAGTAATTCGTATTCACGTCAAAACGCGCCGGATAATCCTCGGCAAAAACAAAAAGGTTTGTTTGGGTATTTCGGGATAATTGTTTTTGCAACACCTTGTTTACTAACCCCCGGGCTTCTGAAAGTTCATTCATTTTAATCCGTTGTCAAATATTATGTCAAGTGAATTGATTGGTAGTTGGCAGTCTTCGTTCTGTTGACATTTTAGTTGCGACTTGATACTTTTTTTTGGTTGTTCGTCGAATCTTTGAGCTCCTTAAGTTCTGAGTTGAGCTGCACGATTACTGACAAAAGCGTGCACTGACTAGACAGGTCCACTCAATCTGTGTGGTTTTTCCTCAAAAGACCATTTCAGACACAAATCTACATGGTCTTCACATGATCTGACCAAGATTATGTCTGGACTTTAAAAGATACTGTGACCTCTGAGTTTGTTTCGACCTTTCTTCTCAGAGTAGTCAGATAGGAAAAGCCGACCTCATCTAGTTTTTAAAATATGATTGACGTGTAAAAGTATTTGTTCAAACCTACTTACAGAAATAAAATCATTTATCATTTGTTATTTTCTATAAACGCACGTTTAGTGCAAATAAATGTATTTCTTTCTTTATTTTTTCCTGTGTTGACTCATCGCTTGATGAGGCTTCCAAAAGCCAGGGTGCATGTTGAGATAGGAATAAGTTTCAGTAACCGTGAGCTAAAAATAGGTGACCCTCTTTTTGGGAGCGCCGGAAAGGTGGCGAGGGCACTGAATATCAGGTTTAGCAGTAAAGTGACTCTCGGCTTCGTTAAATGTCTTTTCAGACCTGTTATAATTAATAACTCAACCTAGTTTGTAGTTTCGTTACAGAATACTGTAAATAATAATAATTTAATAATAATAATAATTTATTTATTTCAGAAAGTGTGGTACAGTCTGTTACAATAAATACATTTTACAGTTTATGGACAAATCCAAAAGGGAGTAACAATTAACGGAATTGAATCTGACGTCCTAGCTAGGTTACATGGTAACCTGTATTAAGGTACGCCAGCCCAGGTTCCCACAAAAGGAGTACAAAAATAATTTAATAGGGAGTGCTTAGGACTATAAAGTGCAGAACTGCAAACGTATGGTAACTTATACAAGGTGTGTGAAGAGTTAGTATGTGTGTGTGTGTGTGTGTTTAGTGATGTAGGTGCTGAGTGTGTGGTTTTTGTGATCTAGGTGTGGTGTGTGTGTGTGTGCGTGTGTGTAAACGGAAGGGAAAGAGGTTGAGTTTAGATACGGAGTGTCAGAGAAGGCACTACGATTGTGAAGTAAGCAGATATTCAGTGTCGTCGTAATTTAAATTAGTTAGAAAGCTTGTTATCTGTTTTTTACACATTTCATAAGAGGATTGATGAACAGGGACAGTTTTGTTTATTCTATTATATAAAAATGCCCCAAGGTAGTAAAAGAAACGTTTTGTGAAAGCAAAGCGTGTGAAGGGTACTTTGCAAATTTCGTGCTTTCGCCTAAGTGAGGACTGAGCTAATTTAAAAGGAGTTTGTGTGTGTTGTTGCAATAAAACGTTGAGAATGAATGTTTGCCGGACCGTAAGGACATTGCATTTCTTATATAGATCAAAGGTTGGGTAGAGCATGGGTCGAAAAGTAGCAACCTTAAGAATGGCTCTCTGAGCCACTTCCAGAGGTTTGAGCGTAGTTTTCGCAGCTCCACCCCAACTACTAATACAGTAAGAAATGACTGACTGACACATGGCGAGATACACGGTGCGTATTAAATCAGTATTGGCAATGTGTCTGAGTGTTTTAAAAAGATATATAAGTTTACGAACTCGAGCAGTAAGGTGGGTGATATGTGCTTTGAAGTTAAGGTGTTTATCTAGGATGATACCGAGGTATTTAGTTGTATCAGTAGAAGAAATTGCAGGACAGTTGCAAGAGGCTGAATTGGCTTGGCAGGTGTGAGCTTTTACAGTAATGGGTGTCAAAGGTTGGGTAGTGAAGTTGTGGAAATAGGAGTGTGTGTGTGTAAATAGGAAATAATATTACTATACAATGTAGGAATGCTGTAGAAAATGCTAATGTGTGTATGTGTGTGTTGTCTGTGTTAATGTGTGTGTGTGTGTGTGTGTGTGTTGAGCACTATTTTTATAGTAACTCTCGGCTTCGTTAAGTGTCTTTTTACACCTGTTATAATTAATATCTCAACCTGGTTTGTAGTTTCATTACAGAACACTGATAGTAAATAATATTACTATACAATGTAGGAATACTTTAGTTAATGTTAATGTTGGTGTGTGTGTTGTCTGTGTTAATATGTGTGTGTGTTGAACACTATTTTTAGCAAGCAGTGACAACATGCTCATTAATTATAATCAATTGCATTTCAATTCTCTGTTTTAAAATTTCAATTTAGAAAAAATATAGTCGTCTAAAAAAATTTCCATACATATAATAAATTGATGGGACATGATATTATCTATGATATTGGATAAATTGAAGGGGTCCAGTTAATTGATGATTTTGATTGCTTTTAATTATTGGGATTTTTTGTATATTTGGAGAAATTCAAGTCATGGAGATCCAAAATAAGTTGTTAGTAGAACCATAAGAGTAGGCAGCACCCAAAATAGACAACACCAAGGGAAAGAGCTGTAGTGAGAGAAAAGATTTTGTGGCCTTTTCAAGATACCTATTTAAATTCCAAAACCTAACTTGGCAGTTACTCGTATCTAAAGTTAACGGCGGCATAAAAACCAAAACTGAACATTGGAGTTATGTGGACGCAATGCTCTGGTCGTGTGTCCGCATGCTAATGAGACCCTCCACTGCCAAGCCCGGACCTACGCGCCTTTTGCCGGGACACCGCAGTAAAGAGGTCCCGGGATTCGTATATCATTGTGACGATTTATGTAGGTGCACTCGAAAATCTCTTGACGTTTCCCTCATTTTTAAATATATGAATAATTTCATGAATGAAAGAGCGCGGGACGTAGAATATTTTTTGCATGAACCATGTGCGTCTAACCCACTAAATAAATGTACTGGAAAACCAGTTAGGGATTCGTTCCATACGCTGTGGCTATACCAGCTCTGTACATAAAAGAGGTATTTTTCACTGGGCGATATTCACAGGCTCATATAATTGACCGAGTGAGCGTGAAACGCGAGCGAAGCGTCTCCGTTTCAGCTTGGGCAAAAATACTTTCGTATGTCCGGATGTCCGGCTGTTCTCCTCTACAGGTCGCATTTCTCAACCGATCCTCGTGAAATTTTTGAGCAGGTTCGATAATTTAATGGTGATTTTTGTTGTCGATTGGTTTTTCTAAATTTTTCAAAATGGTTTGAAAGCGTTAAAACTAAATTTCTGCCTTTTCGCACTCTTTGCGCGCGCTTTTTGTTTTAAGGTGCGCGGTGAACATTTATTCAGTTTTAAGCTATGCAAAGACAGCCTCGCGAGGTCTGCAGCTCACGGAGCCACTAGTTCTTAATATAGGAAGCTAGTAGAAAAAGAGAGAGAAAAAAATAGAAAGTTGAAGAGGATTCTATTCTATTCTAGTAGGGTTTATTTAGTCTCGCTGGCGACCTGTTGCCAGTCCTTTACGACAAAAGTAGTAAGCATTGACGTAAGTAAACGGAGGGGGGGGGGGGATGAAAGCAAACTGTCGCAGTGTCTGTGTATTATTAGTGTGAAAGAGGATGCCCCAAAATAAAGACGTTTTGAAGGAGAAAGGGAAAGGCTTTATCCAGCAGAATGATCGTAATATAACTCACAAAGAAAGTGGATCTTGTACCTTATTCGTCTGTTTTTTTTATTTAATTATTTCGGCCAGATATAAGATTCTTTTTTTTATACTAATATAGACTTTAAGTACTTTCTGTTACTAACCCATAACTAAACAACATATGGATTGTTCATGTTGGAAATACAGATTTATTTATTTAAGGACTCACAAAATAGACCGGCAGGGGCTTCATTCACGCTAGAGGCCTCCTTAAAAATCCCGGTATGAAAGTTTTTCTTTTAATATTATATTTTCCTCTCGGACGTTCGTAACTTTAAGAATTCAGTGCTAAATCTCCGGGTGAAGTTTCCTTTGTGCTAGTTTAGGTTTTTTGTAGGTATGCTGATGTGTCGATGCTACAATAAAATGTTACAACGGGTTTCGGGCATTAAAACTTACGTATTTCGAAGGAAATAGGGTCAGTGGGTATTTTTAGGGTACACATTTTTGCTTAAACACAACATTCACAAACGAAAAGACAGCAATATAACTTACCTATATAAACCTTCATCCATCTAAATAAGTCTTCGCTCGGCTCTAAGTTTTCCCATTAATAACTTTTTAATAACACTGACTTTCATTTTACAGAACCAACTGCAGAACAAATCACTCCCAGACAACTTTGACATGAAGAAACCACGGGTACATTGAAATAACTAAACATTCTCACAATACAAAAAGTCTTCCACAATACACAAGCCGTTTCATATTAAAACTTAAATATGTTAAAAGTTCATTCAAAACATTACATCGTACAGAAATAAAAGGAAAGGCATAGCTCTGGACGCGAGCGCCTGGCGCAAATGCCCGAGCAACACTGAATGAACTCACACAGGCATTGAAGGACAGAATCTACACAGGCGCTCTCACGAGCTAACTTATGATCGTTATCCACTAAGAAGTAACGTTGGTGTAATAAAAATATAAAAAGAATTCCAATTACTTTCGTTTTATCTTTCTATTCAATGTTGAGACATAGAGGCGGTAATACTTAAGCATTACTTATAATTTTATTGTTCCTAAAACAGTGTTACAGATTATTATGATCATTATTAGTAAATGTCCCTACCTACCCGCTATTTCGTATAGAATAATCGTAACAAAAACATTAAGTACGAAAACGCAATCCTAGGTACTAAAAGCTCAATTTAATGCATATTGATCGACATTCCGTCGAAATCAATTTTGAATGACATTCAGCTAATTGCACATGGGAACATTTACACCTGTTCACCACGACAATATAAATAGGAAAGTGAGCACTGAGCCTATACGTAATATTATAAAAATCACGGAACTGTGTTTATTTGGTTGGTTTGTCCCGTTTCCACGCCTCGACACCTCAATCGATCTTCGTGAATTGGGCTCCCAGATAATTTGCGATATACGAAAGACGCCCTAGGCTCTTTTAAACCAGCAAAGTGGGAAAAACTAGATGGTTAAAACGTGGATAGCTATTACGACCTACGGTAGCAATATATCAATTAATAAATATTAATAAACTCACATCTCTTTCCCATGAAAGTTGGTAGTAACTACAGAATACCTGCTAGAATCCTTATATAATACTTTTACTTCGTACACGTTCATACATTTGGACATACACGAACAAATCAGCATGTCCTTAATTCTGTGGTTTAGTAACACGCATTCGTCTTTCACGTATGTTCTGATTACTTGTGTGCGAGCTAAACCTTATATATAACTGGAAAAATCTAATCTTTGCAAAAATACTAGGAATTTTGCAAAAAACCCGTATTATTAGAAACTAAGAAAGATTTTCGTAACAAGTTAAATTAAAGCTTTTAATAAAAGGAGTTAATGGTGCCGATGCTCTTGTCACAAAATCCTCTTATCTCGACTAAAAAATCACCAAAATTTAGTTTATTCATGTCAGACAACGTTTGCCATTCTGAAATTGACTAAAATAAAAGTTTGACAGCACTAATGTCATTTTGTTGTTCAATTTAGTGAAAATGGTAATTTTTTTATTTTGGGTTTGCCATATTTCAACAAAAACTTTGATTTACAAACTGAATTAGACTATTTTTAATTGCGATTAAAAATGTATGGAATAAAATTAGTTGTCATGAACTAAAATAGCATTTCTCTACTTCTCTCCTAGTTCTTGAAAGTTTAGATGCTTGTGAGTTTGAAAATCAGTAGGGTACCTTATGTAATGGCAGCTGTTGTCCATTCACGACATTACAAACAGACAGACTCAGACAAACTCAAGATTTCCTTGATAGGGCTTCCCTACGGCCGGCGACGAGAATACCGGAGATTTTCAACTTAAAGGACGAAAAACCGGATTATATTTTCTTAAGATCACATTTTTATTAGTAAATTAGCTTTATTACGCTGAAATAAATAGCAATATAATCATGCTTCCTGAATCTTTTTTTAAGCTATTGCATAGCTTTTATCGCGGGCTTTGAGCGCGGCGACCGAATCAAGAAATTCCGTAACGAAAATAAAACCTAACACCCCCCACTCCGCCTACCATGTAGCTCGGCCGAGCGTTCGCTTAACGTGTATGTATATGGTGCGACTGTACTTGAATTAATATCAAAGAAAAAAAATACTGCATAAATAAAAAATAAATAAATAATTATAATTGCATAAGTTGATAAAAAATGCTATGCAATAGCTTTACCGCGGCAGTCCCCGAGTGCCACACGTGGTTTTTTTTTCTTGTTGAAAACCGAAAAAATATCGCCGAAGTTCTACCTAAATCATTTTGTTAACAACCTAAGCAGGACAGGATCACATTGTTCACAGATAATAAAAACAAATACAGGTTATTGCATCTTAATTTATTCAAATATACACATCAATAAAGTTTTACGCCGTCATTATGCTCCCTGTATTTCATTTAAATAATTATTGCTAAACAATTCAAGATCATTATTTGATTTTACACAGGCTTTTTTGCACTTCGGATCATTTCATTCACTCTTTATTTTAATTTCCTACAAATCTTGGTCTTATAGCGCGACCCCTATTTTACCCGACTCCCCGCGCCACTCGCGCGCCGCTTTTTTTTTTGTTTTTACTTCTGTCAGGTCAACCTAGGAGGTTGTCGGCTGCTTAACCAGACAAACTGCGCGCCGCCAGGGCAGTGAGATATTTAAGGCGCTTCCCCGACCGAACGACCTTGAGCGTTCGGTCTTTCTCTGTCCCGTCGCTGAGTCTCGCTCTGTCCCACTCCCTGCGCACGCCCATTTATCATAAAATTCAATGAATGAATGAATGAATGAAAATGAATTTCTTTTAATAAAAAAAGACAAGCGATCTTTTAAAATAAAATAAAACGTGAAAATTAGAGATTTTTATATGGCCTATCCATTCGTGTAATCCTCAAATTAGCCAAAGCACCCGATATAACCGCACACCCTCTCGGCGTACGCAGTCTTGCGCCTTGCGAGCTGTCCATTTTGATAAAGTATAAATTTATTGTAAAATAATAAGTTATCACGCTAGTTTCAAGTACATTTCGCTTTATAATAATATACACAGTTTATACGCACAATAGTTCGAGTTTTCTTTTTATAAAGTACCCCGACTACAGTCTATAGTCTACTCAACTTAGCGATTGTCAAACTCGATTTTAGTTGTGTCAAAATTGTTTTCAAGATTAGAGCTTTTTTTTTTTGGAACAGCTGTTAAGATTCTCTTAACTAAAAATATAAATTATAGTTTAGTTTATGTTTGGTGTACAAGAGAATCGGCACCATTGTCTGATTTTTGCTAGAAACCAGCTTATCTTAGGTTAATCACCAACAACAACGATGAGGCTATGAACGCTGATTGGTTAACAGGTATGAAAGTTATGCCCTGATTGGTTAACAGGTATGAACGTTATGCCCTGATTGGTTAACAGGTATGAACGTTATGCCCTGATTGGTTAACAGCTAGATTCGAGCCGTGTTCAGACCAACCAGAATAAAGATGTTATGAATTGACTCTTAAATTAGTTAACCGACATTCAAGTTTGTAATCGTCCTAAACAGACTGGGTTTTATACAAAAATTCTGATATTATTACGGAAATCTTTCTTAGTTTCCAATAATCCGGTATTCTGCAAAAATCCTAGGATTTTCGCGATGATTCAATGTTCCTAATTATCGCATCTACGCGACATAATACACATGACACCAAGGCCGGATTTAGGGGATCCGGGGCTACAGCGCCGAGGCCTCCACAAAAGAGGGGCCCCCACAATGGAGACTGCGGTTTTCATTTTCAAATTCCAACGAGTAAAGAACTTTTCCTGATTGATTTTTTTTTCGCTGTTTTACCTTTAGTACCTATTTTGTACAAACATAATTATAATGTTCTTAAATATGAAAAAAAAACGATTCGAAATATTTTTTGATTTCAGATAATTCTCGTTTTCGATTATATTTATATATGTTTGTTAAATGCTAAAAGAATCTACTTGGTTACACAACAAAATATTTATTGAAAAACTCAAGTGATGTTTTTTTTTCACTTTATTTGGTAAATAATTTGGGAGAGGGGGGCTCCAATCCTTTGTTGCCCCAAGGCCTCCAGACCTCTAAATCCGGCCCTGCATGACACTATGGAGGTCGATCCCCCGAAGCGGCGATGGAGGGGACTCAATGAAACCAAAACTTTTGTGAACTACTTACGACAAATTATTACATTATTAATCGTAGATTTACTGTCTATTTACTCGAACTTGTTCCGTCTACGTCTCTATTATTATGTAGTTAGGGCTTTTTTTTACAACTAGCTATGCTCTCTCATGTGAACTAATATAAAAACCATGCCAGAGAAAATAATGATGAATTTTTTTATAATAATTTGTCCTTACGTGCACTTGCATAGTGCGTGCAACGATAATCGTTGGTTGGCGTCTCCATTAATTAAAAACGCCTAACGGGCCTCTGCGAGTTGGCTTCGACCTTTAGGTGAGACAGTTTCGACTCCCAATTTGAGTATCACAAAAATCACGTTTTTATGCTTTTGGAGCTTAAAATAGAAAACAAAATATAAAAGCAAAAAAAACACAAGATTTCCGTACCACCAAACCTGTTATATTTTGCTTTCTTTATATAAGCCATTAGTAACAAAAAAATCTGTGAAAATTTCAACTACCTGACTTCTATGGTTAAAAAAATACAGTCTTGTGACAAACACGCGGATACACAGACAGACGGGCGTAGGGTAAGCACTCAAAGTGTGAATTAATGTTTATTTGTTAAACACCGGTAGTACATTTGGTCTTCAGTAACAATTCAGTCGACTCTGTATGTTTTGCCAGCGGCGTGCGGCGTACAAATTTTGTAGTTACAGTTGGTATAACAGTTAGTGTAGCGAAATAGATGGAGGAACACATCCGCCACTTGTAATACGAATAAATTCGATTAAAAAAAAAAAAACGCCGTAATTACAAATCTATAAAAAGTTAAAAACACAATCAACAATCAATTCACAATCAAAAAGAATTGCAGATAGGGTTGTCGAATTAGGTACACGAGAAAAACTTAGACGCACAAGCTCGTCAATATCTTTTAGTCTTGTTTTAGCTATACCTACGTCTTAAGGGGACTACAGGACCTAAATGCAAATTTTATAATGCCTAAAAGTATATGATCCACTGCAGTAAACTAAATCAGAAAAATATATGATCTTCTTCAGGGTATATACTACATTGAAAACTTAATACAACTAATTTGATACGATAAAAAAAAATCACGAAGATGTCTCTAAAAATTTATTTTAACGATTAAAAACCATACTAATATACATGCAATCATTCTGATTTTTTGTCAGATTATTCTACAAGCAACATACTAACGTAATAGTGTTTTAATTTTTTAATCCAATCAATAGATTTTTCGTAAATTGATAATTGCTTCATATTTTGCAATAAATTACCATCGTTGTGTCATCGCGTTTCTCTTTCTTTTCTATGCAGTCAGACAGTGACCGCGCTTTAGCTGTTGTAAGCCTCTTAAAGACCTCGATTGCAATCGGTATTCTAAGGTTAGTTAGGATAAATATAAGGTTTCTAGGAAATAATATATTGGTACGGTCTTAAATTAAGAAGAAAAAGTCTTCCAATACCAACGCGTGCCAAAAAATATTATGATTAAATAAATTTGCAACAGTGTAGTTTAGAATACTAAAAATATTAATATCTGGGTCATCCACCATTCGTCGAGCGCCCTTCTGATAGGATCACGAGGTGTTGTAGTGTAGTCTCGTTGTAGATCTATAGATTAATTTATTACGACTAGACATTCAGCCCGGGGGGTGAGACCGAAAGTCGGTTTGATAACCACGCTCAATACCTGAGACAAATAATAGGTGATAAACTGATAAGGCCTGTCATACAAGCAAAATTTTTAATAATACTGAAGGTGAGACAATTTACAGACTGTTTTGTTGAAGGCATGGTCAAAAAAACAAGGTCTGGCATTCCGGGAGTGACACATGCTTACGTCACTATCCAGTTGCCACTTTATTGCAACAAAACACGAATTATGGAAACATTCTCAGTCACCATTCTGTTAAAAAATATATTTATAGCATTTAAGTTGTCGTTTCGTTTTTCTAATCAAATGAAACAATTCAATTTAAACATATACCAACGTAATTGTTAGTTAAAACCTCATTGTTATATCGGATTCGCACAGATAATAAAGGCGGTTGGGGAGTTATTATTACACACTACTGGTAACACAGCGGTGATGACGTAGGCTTGTGTCACCCTGTGTCTCGGAATGCCATACCTGGCGAAGTATATTATTATACCATGGTTGAAGGTACGATTCCTATTACTATATGGCACTCGAAGAAAAGCGTACGTTTCACTGAACGTTCCTATGACAAAGAAATAGAACATATTATCGAGACAAAAAGACAGAGCTTTCGATAATTTGAAAAAATACGTACCCAGTTTACAACGGAATAACTTAATTGGATAATCCGACTGATTACCGTTAATAAATCAAAATAAATCATAGTTCACTCGAGGAATTTTGGCTTATTTTAAACCATTCGGTTTAAAAACATTTCTTTAATGACATCCATTATAAGAGAAATTTGCATGTCAAACGCAGAAATTCAAAGTATCAAGAAATTCAAAGGTTTAATTAATTGCCGGTCAAGTAAAGCTTAAAACAGGTTGAATAAGTTTTAAACGAAGGAGGAATATTACAAAAAAAATATGCAGGTATATTTTAAGTACTGCATTAGGTAATATTAAAATTAAATTCAGAAACATTATAAATTATTCAATTATGTATTTAAAAATTCGTCTAGATTAATTAATAATAAATTCAATAAACAAATTACACAACATAAAAACACACAAATTCATTACTTAATCAGTTTATAATATTAATAGTATTGTCATTAAGAAATTCAGGACTATGTAATAACATTTATACTTTAGAAAAAGTGATAATTTCTAGATCTTTAATTGCTTTAAGGGGTCGGGTAAGGGTGCCCAAACAAGCAAATTAATTACGTAAAGCATAAAATGGTTGCCACTTGATTGATCTTACACCCCGGCACCCGCCGCCGCCACAAAATTCGTTACTTTCAATCATTCAGGAGCTTTGTTAGGCTAAAAGGTTTTTTTTTTCGCTTCTTATAATAATGCTAGCAACCCGACCCTACTTCGCAAGGATTTTACAACTTGACGATTCATCTATTTAAGTTGAATATTAATGTACTACACACATAAATCTTCCGGAATAAATTTCTAAATTATGGCGAACACCGCATCAAATTCCGTTGCGTACCTTCGCGGAAACCGACTCTAATGTATATAAAAATGAATTGCTGTTCGTTACTCTCGCTAAAACTCAGAAACGGCTTGACCGATTTGAATATTTTTTTGTTTGTTTTATTCACCTCTTTAAAGGGGCGGTTTAAAAGAAAAAAAAAATAGGAAAAACACAAAGGAAAAATGTTGACAGGACAACGTACAAGACAATGTTTACCCTACCTACCTAGGTAGGTAGGGTAAGTAGGGTAGATAGGGTAGGTAGGTAGGGTAGATAGGGTAGGTAGTTAGGGTAGGTAGGGTAGGTAGGTAGGGTAGATAGGGTAGGTAGTTAGGGTAGGTAGGTAGGGTATGTAGGGTAGATAGGGGAGGTAGGTAGGGAAGATAGTTAGGGTAGGTAGGGTAAATGTTCGATACTTAGTGCTACCAGTGCGAAGCCAGGCCGGGTAAAGCTAGTTTATAATAAAAATGTAAAATTTTATTTCTCAAATGACTATGGAAAGTAGGCAGCAGCAGTAGTGATAGTAACTATCCTAATGTGAACCACGTCTAACAACAAACTCTAGCTTTACTCATAAATGTAAATGTGAAAAGTTCTTTGCAGTCAGCACCACAATGGATCGCAAAGACATAACTGTAGCGTGGTCGCTTCACTTGCTAAGTTTCTTGATGAAAAGACTCCAAGCCGTAAATACAGGGCCGTATTTAAGCGTGTGGAGGCCCTGAGGCAACCAAAAAGTGAAGGCCCCGAAAATTTTGTGGAACAGACGAATAAATGGTTTTCACAATTTTCAATCATTTCTAAACAGGGTGGATTTTTGAGATAGTGCAGTAAAGGTACCTTAACCGTTGTACCTACACACGTTCAGTAGCAATGGCTTTCATTTTGACAGTTCAACTACATTCATTGCGTTATTTACGTTGTTGAGCAGATATATTTTTTGAACATATGAAGCAATGGATTAGCAATATCCTTCAAAATCATTCAGATTGCGATTGGAAAAGTGTTACGCGATTAGGGTGCTGTTTCCTTTAGGGATAATAAAACTATCGGACCAACTGAGGTTTGAGTACTACAAAAGTCAGAAATCACAAAAACCTTTCCCCATACATTTCGGAAAGACTCGAGAGTCGATAAGGCGTGCTCAATCTATGTCCACTTTTAAAATTATGGTTAAAAAACACTTCCTCTCTCCTTAAACATCATCATTACATTTAGTTTCCTTGCTCTTGTTTCATGTTTATTATTGTATATATTATTATATGTAGATAAGTATATGTTTTATGTATGTATGTATTTGTTGTAAATGTAAATGGTACACCACTGACTACCTGCATTATTGTCTCTCCTTCTCCCTTGAATCCATCCAAAGGTTGTCTGTAAAAGATCGCTTTTAGCGATAAGACCGCCCATTGTGTCACCCTGTGTAAAATGTCTACATTTATATCTGTTATTTTTTATGGTGTACATAATAAAGAGTATTCTATTCTATTCTATTCTATTCTTCGTAGACTCAAACTCACTTTTTCATGATGGATAGACTGGCCACTAGATAAACACTATACAGTAAATGACTCAAATTTTACGGATTCCCTGATACAGCGCGCCACGACACTTCGACACCCGTCAACGTCAACGCGAACGTGTACGAAAACGATCCCGATCCTTCAAGTACTTACTATGGGAGCGCACATAACGCGTGTATAGTACCGACGACATCCAAAGTAGATCCCAACTTGTTGGGATATCTTTTTGTTGTCCGCGTCGCCGTCGTCGGCGTCGTGCGTTTGTAATATAAAATGGACAACCAAAAATTGATTTAATTCGGTTTTTGAGATCAGAGTGATTGAACGTGTCATTTATAAGACCATCAACGCAGATCATAAAAATTAAATAAAAAAGGGTACTTTGTGCATTTGAAGTTCTTCCTCATTGATGAAAATCAAATTGTGGAGGGGGGCCTCCACAATTTGATTTCCTTGTGGAGGCCCGGGGTTAGAGCCCCTATTGCCCTGCCCCAATTCCGACCCTGCTTACACAAACTATATACTTACATACGCAAACTCACGCCTTCTTCCCATGGGGGTAAGCAGAACCTGCAGAACGCCACCTAGTACTTACGATCCTTACATAATACTTTTGCTTTCTTTACTACATAATAAGTAAAATAAAGTCGCTCTTCGTGTCTCTGTGTGACAGCTTAGATCTTCTGAACTATACACCACGCAACGGATTTTGATGGAATTGTCACCATTATTTAAATCATTTATTCCGGATGGTTTATGTGTATAATACCTACATTTATGTGTGTATATTTATACGGCACATCAATCTCGATATTTTGACATGTCGCCACATCACTAGATTACACCCGTGCGAGCATCACACATCTTTATTTATGATTAAACGAATTTCTCAAGTGAAGTTCGATCGATATAATATGAGAGGTTACATTATCGATATAAATAAACAGCACCCTAATTACGTAACACACTATCACACGTAACACACATTTTGAAGCCTATTGCTAATCCATTGCTTCATATGTTCGAAAAATTTGTCTGCTCAAGAACATAAATAACGCAATGAATGTTGTTGAACTGTCAAAATGAAACCCAATCCTACTGTTAGCGTGTTACGTAATTACCCCGCGGGTAGATTTTCAGAGACTGTGATTTTTTTTTTTACTTTTATTTTTTGTCTCTTGGATAGGTGTTTAACAATTAAAACACGAGTTAACATAAATCACAAATTTCTATTATTAAATGATTCAACAAACAATTACATTACAATCACTTGATTCTTAACTACTTCGATATTATTCTTAATCATTAATAATGGGTATAGTTCTTGAAACATACGGATTTAGCAAAATTTTATTTTTGTACAATAGGACGATTATAAAACTTATCAAAGGCCTGGATCTGGATCAGAGAACGCAGTCCAGCCGGCAGTTTTTCGGATGAAATCAAGACCCTTTTTTTTTCCTGGTTGGAAAATCCTCATGGATGTCCTCCGGCCTGGGGGGACAGGAGGGTTCTGTCAGACTCTTACTGACTAAAAACCACTCCGGTGTTCCATCTCACACCTACACCGGGGGTCGCGGGAACGTACGATTCCGCGACCATGCGTTGCGTTACAATAATTTCAACATGAATATGTAACCAATATTTTGATTTAAATGAGTGTCTGTCGTCCGTTTCTTGTCCGTTTTTCTCCCTATGGACTTACTACGCTTTGGAATGGGCAACTAGCTTCATCTTTGTGACTGACCGACTCTTTGACAATTCAAAAGTGCCTGTAATTGGTTTATTTGAAATAAATGCTTTGAGTTTGAGTTTTATAGGAATATTTCTGCCGTCAAACAGCATTGCGGTGTTCCGGTTTGAAAGGTAAAGTTTGGCCCATTCCTTTCCTTTTATTGCTTGAATACGAGGCTTTTGGCTACTTTGTATGTCTGTATTTAATGTAATTTATTTGTAATGTGCGTTTTGTTTGTGCGGAATAAAATATTTTTCTTTCTTTCTTTCTTTTCTTTCTTAACAATCATATACATACCTTCCATTCATGAGCGTCAGTGAAATTTAATGCATCATAATAAATCAAAATCGGCTAATAACGTTGCGCTAGGGCCGATGCCTGCCAGGGTCGCGGATTGTTCGAAAGAGTAACCGTGGCCCTGGCGCACAGACAACTGAAGGAACACGGGTGGGTTTTAGTCAGTAAAAGTCTGACACGCCCTCCCGCTCCGCCCAGAGCGGGAGAAGTTATTTGGTGACTTCCCAGCCAAAAAAAAAGCTAATAACGTTTCCACTGCTGAAACACAGTCCTCCACTCTGTGGGGGGACCGACCGTCATCCACCAAGAGAGCCCGGTGTGAGCTGTGAAATTTAAGACACTTGGGATTGTCGCATCCAAGTTTCAATTGCAACTCATTGATACATTTATCAAATTGACACACTACATTGATTTACCGTGACACATCCATTTCATTGTACTGTCAAAGAATGACAGTGGAGATTTGAATATACGGGCAACAGAAATTGATAGTCAATTTGATACCTAAACAATTAATTTCCCAGAATGAACCTGGGTCACTGCAGTTCATTGCAGCTGTTATACTTAGTAAGAGGTTATCTCCTAACATCAAGTGGGGCAGCTGCCAGGTTTATCACTAGCTTAGCATCGAATGGGCAATTTGCCAGCTACTAACATACATACATACATACATAAAATCACACCATCATCCCATGGAGATAGGCAGAAATTACAGAACGCCACCTACTGCGATCCATAAATAAAGAAAGAAAGAAAAGAAAAAAAAAAATACGAAAACTACAAACAAACAAATACTTCTTTTTCTTCCTTTTTTTTCTTTTTTTCTTTTTCTTTTTTTTCTTTTTTCTTCTTTTTTTCCTTTTTTTTCTTTTTCTTTTTTTCTTTCGGAAAATACATTTGTAACTAAAAAACACTACTAAAAATATACAAAAAAAAAACTAAAACTACAAACAAACAAATACTTCTTTTGCTGCGTTTACGTTCATACATCAGCGGGGTAATTACTTAACACACTAACAGTGGGAATGGGTATATTTTGACAGTTCTATAACATTCATTACGTTATTTACGTTGTTGAGCAGACAAATTTTACGAACATATAAAGCAATGGATTAGCAATAGGCTTCAAAATGATTCAGATTGTGATAGATAGTGTGTTACGTAATTAGGGTGCTGGTCATACACGCACTCCAGTTGCGAGTACTACGCACTTGACCTTTCTGAAGAATATTACCAATAAGCTCATATTCTTCTACTAGGGCGCCCTCCCAGCGTTTGCACTCACATCTGCGTTGTAAATATCATTTTTAGTCGCCTTTCATTCATCCTCCCAACACGACCAAACCACCTAAGCATACTCTTTGCAAAATTTGTCACTACATCTTTTAAATATCATCATTGTTCATCTTTTTTTTTTTATTTGAATCTTTTTAGGCGGCAATTTGATAATTAGACGAAAATTGAGAGTGAAATTTCAAGAGCGCGTCACGTTTAGGTACATTTCGTTAAATGATAGAGAAGAAATATATAACTCTCTCTATCTCTCACACTAATTCTCTCTTACTCTTAATTTTTTAAGAAGTTTCACTTCTCTCACGTGTACGGTGCTGTACGCGCAATTTTTGTTTTCTTAGCTTCATAATATAACTATTATACCTACATTTACAAAAAAGTTATAAGTAAATATTGTTAGCTTGGTATAATAATATACTTCGCCACGACACAGTTCGATACACAGTGATCACGTGGATGACACAAGCCTACGTCATCACCGCTGTGTTACCAGTAGTGTGTAATAATAACTCCCCAGCCGCTATTACCTGTGCGAATCCGATAAAACAATGTGGTTTTAACTAACAATTACGTTGGTATATGAAAAAACGAAACGACAATTTAAATGCTTTATATATTTTTTTTACAGAATGGTGACTAAAAATGTTTCCATAATTCGTGTTTTGTTGCAATAAAGTGGCAACTGGATAGTGACGTAAGCATGTGTCACTCTAGGAATGCCAGACGTTTGTAGATTAGGTCCATGTGCCAGACCTTTTTTTAGACCATGGCTTGTATCTTATAACCCTACTTATTTAATCGACTAATACTTACTCGTATGTCACTCAATCGATTATTCGCTCATTATGACATTCAATGTCATTCTCTATGGATGTGAGGCAACTGACAACCGGCCTTCTTGTTCGAGACGCCGAGCAGTGAACACGTCAATAGTATCAGCGTAACAAATTGGTGTAATTTTAATCTTAGCGCGTAAGTACACGACTTATTTATTTTGGTGATATCTGAGTGTTTTTACAAATAGTGTGGAAAAGGAAATAAATATGTTTGTGTTTAATTAAATAATTGTTTAGTTTTCTATTGCGAACGCCTTTATTTCTGTAGCTAACACTATGTGCCAATGACATAAGTATTTACTTGCAAAGTATCATATTATTTTAATGATTGTGAATGTGAGGACTGTGTGGGTCATTACTTATTTTTTTTTCTCAATTGATATTAATCATGATCTGGCAGTTTGAGTAATTTATGCGGCCTACCCAAATGTCCTTTCTTTGCTATTGTTTGTCGAATCGTTGAGCTCCTTAAGTCCAGACTTCCTGAGTCGAGCTGCACGATTACTGACAAATGCGTGCACTGACTGGACAGGTCCACTCAATCTGTGCGGCTCTTTCCTTAAAAGACCATTTCAGATACCAATCTACATGATCACATGATCTGACCAAGATTATGTCTGGACTTTAAAAGAGACTGTGACCTCCGAGTTTAATTCGGCCTTTCTTCTCAGAGTAGTCAGATAGGAAACGCCGACCTCATCTAGTTTAAAAAATATGATTGACGTGTAAAAGTGTTTGTACAAACCTACTTACAGAAATAAAATCATTTATCATTTATGTATATCCGTTGTTTTGTAGTTGCTTTTTCGAACACAAAGGAAAATGCCCAGTTTTCTACTGACCGTCGTTCCGCATATTTTTTTTTTTGTATGATGCCATAAATTGGATATAAAAGAGGGGTGATGTCGTACTGTCAAAGGAAATAAAAATTATCCATTTATTTTGTGGGATTTTCTGTTGGTCTTTGATTTTCTGTTCAGTTTTGAGGTTAGTGTTGTAACATGGCTTCCACCAAAAAAAGCAGTCCTTTACAACAATATGATTTGAATTCACATAAGACAACAGGAAATGTAGGTTTGTATAGGTAGAAAATAAAAATGCTTGATGAAAGAATGAAATAGTTTTATTGGTCCATATCTCTACATAGTATAAAAAAAGTAGTTCCCGCTGTCTGTACGCTTAGATCTTTTAAACTCCGCAACGGATTTTAATGCGGTTTTCATCAATAGACAGAGTGATTCAAGAGGAAGGTTTATATGTAGAAATACATGCATATTATAGTAGACAAAAAGCCGATAATTTCAAAGATTTGTAACGTGATGTCGTAAACAACATATTTTTGTGCGCTTACATTGCCAACGCTCGCTAAACCTTACGAGATAGATGAAAATAATCTACTACAGAATTGTATATCTTAAAAATAATTACAAAAAATTCCGCGATAGTAAATGTCTATCTCCTAAGGATAACCCACAGTAACCATTTCTATCTTTTACATATTACTAAAAAAATATGGGTTATTTACAAAGCTATTTTAAACAATACAGTGTTATTCCTTATCCAAACAAATACGTGAGATACGTTGTATATTTAATGTAGATCAAAATTGCCCTTTACAGCATGTCATTAAAATAAATATCTTAAAGATATCAGAGAATTAAAATACGGGGACAAAGCGGCCGTCGTGCCGTACGTCCGTCCCGGGTGGCAGCGGCCGGCGGGTGCGACGCGTGCATATAAATCAATCCAATATGTTATCTACCTTTATTTATATATTTAGAAACATAATATTAATCACTCCACACTGACACCACATTAGTATTTACATTGCACCCGTGCGAAGCCGGGGCGGGTCGCTAGTTATCATCATATTCATAAAATATGTCGTCTAAAAACGGAGCCGGCGGCTCAACAGACTTAAATCGAGCCCAACTAAGATACCACAAAATGGTCATAACGTGAGCACAGCATCCTACTGTCCGATTACCCACCAAACAATTGCAATAATAATCAGTAATATCAGCTACTGAGTTACTTGTAGCCCTATTAACTAAAATATAAGCGTAGTACACCTTACTGCTAACATGCCGTGACTTAATTCTTCCCCTTACTAAATACTTGTCCGTTCCCAGTACCAAAGGCAAGTCATCCTCAATATCGTTTGCTAGTGCAATTTCGTATTTTCCATCCCTACGGACATGCTCCCCATAATACGACCGAGCCTGTTTAATCTGATAGGAACCTAGAGCTACTGTCATCAGATCATGTAATGACAGTCTTGGAAATGTGTCCAAATGTGGATGTTCAGCATCTAGAGTTAAGAAAATAGCTCTCCTTCTATTAATATTTTCATTTTGTATGTGCTCTCCCAAATAATTTCTTGTATTTAATCTAGCTTTAGCTATTTCCACGAACTGTTGAGCATCAGGTCGGTCCATAATTGGTACATGGAACTTATTTAAAAGTGCACATGCAATGTTAAAATCTAACATCAGGTGTGTCGATGCACGATTGAAGTATTCTTGGCGAAATAATTTAAAATCACGTTTTTTCCGCCCATTTACAACTTCAACTACCCATCGACACATTGTAACACATCTTGATCGATTTGCCTGCTCTGAGGTTAACTGATTTTCACCTTCCAAAAGAGATTCAGGCATATATGCTTTATAGCCATGGCTGTGCAATTCGCCAATTACATCTCTGAAGCCCCTATCTAAAATAAAAACATCTCCAGGCCTAAAATAATTTCTTAATATAGATGTTCCATTGCGAAATTCAGTGGACATAATGTCCGAGTCGGTTGTGGTTGCTGGGAATGGGCCAAGTGATTGCAAAATGAATCCATCACAGCAGACAAACAAAAATGGTTTTACCAAATTAACATATTTATGTAGGCTATAAGTTTTTTTTTGGTACAAATAATTACTACTGCTTTGCACGTAGACATAAGTACCATCACAGATAACAATTGCTGGCTTGGTAGAAACTGACATATCTGGATTTCCAAATAAACCGTCTGGAATGATTGGCCACATCTTGTATTGACGTGTGACCAAGTCCCAAATATAAAGGTACAAATGTATTACCCAAACAATTTCTTCCTTTAGACATGTACCTTTCTAAAGTACTTCTAGGAAGTTGAAACAATGTAGATAATCGCTCATTACTGTCACCATTTCTAAGTTTAACCAGCATAATACATAAAGCCACACTTGGACAAGGAGTTTCCCGTGCCAGCTGTGGTATGTGTGATAACAATTGATAAAACTGTTCAGGACTGATACCTAACCAATAATGACAGAGGTGTGGATTCATTTCTCTAACATTAGAAAAGTTGTACTGTCTGCGAGTACCTCTATCCATAATTGACATCATGTCATCCATTTGGCACCCAGTAAAGTCATTACAATGAAACTGTACTTCATTCCAAGATCCAATATTGAGATGATGACTGCATATACGTGCACTAGCTGGTACATACAATTTATGCTCTAACAGTAACATTTCCTTTATAACAGATGGTACCAACAAACGTTCTGTATTCCTACACTCTCCAAAAATACAATGCCGTGATGATGCAGCAGCTCTTTTATAAATACGTGAGATTATTTTAGGATGGTGTACAACATTATGATCCTGATACAATTGCTGAATGGGTTGTGGTGGTGGTGTAGGTATTGAGAAATTCCTTGAAGTCATAGATGTTTCTGATACACTGACCGCCTCGTGTCTTGATGTAGGAACATCCATATTACCCTGTGCTGCAACAGTCTCTTCATGACCAAGCTGCTGTTGCCTATCCTGATCATACTGAATCTGTCTCCTTACACTTCTATAGGCATTAGTCCAACAACGTAAGCAAACTCTTTCAAGTCTGTGTACCTATAAAATAAAAATATAAGCATACCCAACATGACCATCATGACTATGATGCACCCATACATACTAGACTAACATTTATATAGAGAGGGTCTAAAATAATTGTGGTATGTGAAATAAAGGACAAATACACATGAACAACTTGGAAATAGCATGCTCCATATTTCATGAGATGTTTGTGTACAATCCGAGAACTATTACATTATTTTATTGCAACAAGTATTATTAAAAGTATATATACCTGCTGAGTAGGTATGCACGACATGATGACATTTACTTCAGGGCTATCAGTTGATACTTTGTGTGTCTTAGCTCTTAATATGGAAGATCCACAGACAAAGCACACTTGTTGATGTCCATACGCTCTTACAACGGTTGATCCACTTGACAAGTTTTGGGATGCTCTTTCTAGTATTATAAAACATTCTTGGCAAAGGACATCCTCTACTGACATCTAAAAATAAATATAATAGATAAATAATATAATCTGTTAAGATATTAATCTTAGCCTTAGTTTTATAGAAAATATACATTATTGTCAGAGACAGGCCAAAGTAAAACCAAATAAACAACCACCAAAACTAAGAAAAGTATAACTGGTGGTTCTCATCTTATCATGATGCATTTACATATATATTTGAACACAGTTAAACAGTTTCTAGTATTAGCTGTAAAACTTAACTGTAAACAAAAAATACAGATAATGGTGCAAGAGTTGTGGCACAGTTTCTTAGTATTCATATTATCTATATTATCAATACAATATTATTGATAATATAACATAATGTACCTATCTACCTTTGCACATACGTCTAAAAAGTGTGTGTTTTGAGAAAAGTGAAAAACAATTACAATAATACATAACAGAATAATTAAGAGATACTCACCGTTGCTGGAGTAATCCAGGATCGTAAAATTCTAAACATTACATCCGTTGCCTCCCCGACTTGACGACGGGGTAGAGGATGTACCATATAAAGGGAACAATTCACACAGCGTGACATTTTTAACGAAATCGTTGGTGATTTACTGCACAGAGGACACGGACCGTAGTCGTAAAAACGTTCTACACAATCCACACCACCAGCACAGAAACAGTACAAATGGTCTTCAAAAGAGTTCAGGAATCTGAAGACTCGACTGAAAACGAACTTAACGCAATGATAATATAATTATTAGCACAACAAACTCGACAACTATCAATGTATAGGTAAAGACAAAGGGTCGCGACCGAGTGACACGATGCTTTGATTGACAAATTAACAGTGACACTTTTGACAGTCCACCTTTCACATTGCCCGTGATAGTGTTACCAACAGTTAATCTAAATCACCCTGA
Organism: Dryobotodes eremita; assembly: GCA_917490735.1. Lineage (NCBI taxonomy): Eukaryota > Metazoa > Arthropoda > Insecta > Lepidoptera > Noctuidae > Dryobotodes > Dryobotodes eremita. The sequence goes on from OU823254.1 coordinate 19,612,744, forward strand.
CCATGAGTGATTTGTCAACTACAGAAAGATTTTTAATTAGTAAAATAATATTATTTTAAAGATTTTAATTAAAAATGATATTATTGTAATTATCTTTATTAGAAATAAAAATATTAATAACGAGGAAAAATGTCATAGTTGAAATTATTTTTTAAACTCAGCGTCTGCCCTTATACTTCCGTTATGACCGAGTATGGGGAGGTTCATAAAATTGACAACACTGCTTTCACTAAAATACGCCACTAGAAAAGTATGCAATAATATTCAATAAATAACTAATTAAATATTAAATATTAATCCCACATACGATTTTGATCAATTGAACTAAGAAAAGTTAAAAAAATATTTTATAATTTGTGAGTATATTTTTATGGCCATACTCTTTTACTATAAAGTGATTATGATTTCGGTCAATCTCCTTTCACAAACCTGTCAGACCAATAAAATCAGACACTACACAATAAAACATGTCAGTCAAAAGGTACGGTCTTACACGAGTACATTTTTACACATAGCCCCGCTTCAAGTAACAAACAAACACAATACATCAAAGAAAGGGAAACACCGTATAAATTCTGATATCATAACTTCGATCCTTTTTCCATACTTTTTCTCAAAAATACAGGAATAACAATCATCAATTTGAATACATATATATGTCGGAAATACGTTATATCAATCGTTTGACTTTGACTAATCGGGACGCCAGCGCCACCAGGCGGCGCTCGAGAGAGTCTACAACATAACGCTCGACCAGAGTAAAAGCAGAGTTGGTCGGTGGCGGTCAAGCAGTGAACACGCTTTGAAACTGTCGCGCGTTCTGTATAGTTGTAACGTGTACCTATAGTGTGTGATTCGGTAGTGTGATTAATTTGTTCGTAAATTATAATTTGATTTGAACTGTAAACGGTTTTTCTATTGCGCAATAAACAACATTTCCCATAGCACGCTTACAGTACTTAGTTAAAATATGGCTGATGATAACGAGAGAGACGTACCTGCCCCGTCATATATATTATTATAAATTAGTCACTTTTCGTGTCTGTCTGTGTGACCGCGTTGTTCTTCTAGAATAGATCTAGACTATGCAACGGATTTTGATGTGGTTTTCACCATCATAATATAGAGTTTATTACGAAAGGTACGCAAAAATCGACAAAAACAAAAACAAAATCCGTGCGAAGCAAGAGTGAATCGCCAGTATAACTGTAAAAGGGTTAAGCCTAAAAACGGATAAGCCGTTAAGCCTCCACTCAACTAAATATAGAGGTGGCCGCCTACTTAATCCTCCAATAATAATGCCAGCTCCTAATTATAAAAGGACTTATGCTAATTGAATAGTTCACGTCAACGTGCCCCTTTTAATTAAGTGACAGCGCAAACTGTGCGTCTAGTCTCTGCGTCAAAACGCGTCGTTTGCGTCTGCGACAAGTCGATACGACAGACGTCGTGTACGAGGCGATACATTTTTGAGTATTCAACGCGCTTTGACGTCCGATTTGAAAACATCGACATCGAACGTATCCATGTATACGCACACGGATACCATCGTCAGCGCTCTCTGCACAGACTATAATATAATATAGGCTCTCAGCAAGACTGACACTGACCTATCGCATGCGTCTGTCGTCAGGTGTGCGCGTGCACCGTGCGTCTAGTGCGACAAGACTAGCCTGTCGTTGCGACTCAGAAACTCGACGCCAAGTGTGGCCGAGCTTTGAACTTTATAAAAATTGACGGCCGCAGCCTGTCGTCGCATCTAGTCGCCGAGCTGTCGCAGTTGCATATCGCATAGTGTGCGCTATGTCTTTAAAAAGTAGTCGGTACAATTCCATTCTCAGTAACTTCTATTAATTTCTATTAATGTCAGTTTCACATTTTGTAGGTAGTCTGTTTGTCCTTCCAATTAAGCTAAAATGCTCGTGATAAAATAATAACTGAAGCATTTACGTCAATAGTGTGCCAATACACGGTTCAACCACAATGCAGATTCACTTTGATAGAAACTCGCAGAAATAATAGGAATGGCTGACCTTGTATGATTCATACATACATACACACATCACCCTGTCTTCTCATGGTAGGCAGAAACTACAGAACGCCATCTGCATCCTTACATACTTCTTTTGCTTCGTTTACGTTCATACATCTGATCATACACGCACGCCGGTTGCGAGCACTACGCACCTGACCTTTCTGAAGAACATCACCCAATAGGGTCACTATATTATGTCTTTTTAGGGCGAACGATTCACTTTTATGTCATTAACACTATTCATTGCTTTAATTAAAATATAAATTGAACCGTGTATTAAAACATAACTACTGAAACTTTGAGCTTCATAACATGTCTTCTTTGCAAAAAATTGTGTTTGCCTGACCTAAGCTGCGCTATGAATTCAATCAACAAAAATATCTGCATCAATAGTAAATGTATAGTCACGAGCATAAATATATTAATAATATAATAGCAAACCCTCTTTATTCCTTAATTAAAAAATAAATAAAGTGTAACTAAAAATAAGCAAATAGTAAATAACATTGAGGAAATTAATTAGGGTCCCCTCTTTGGATAAAGGCCTCCTTCCTTTCTTGCCACTTTTTTCTGTGCTGCTGCAGATAAAAATATATTACTATCTTATAAATACCTATTACTAATTTAACCGAGTAGGCAAATACCTACTTAGTAAAATACTAACGGCACTCGTATACTGGCGGTACTTAGTTAAATTCAAAAGAACGTGATACCTCGTTGAGATAAAAAATATATGACATCACTTTGGCAGCATAAAAATCTAAAAGTATAATGTTTCGAGTTTTCTTCTATATCGCAATCTGTGCCGCTTATATTGCAAATAAATGTGACATCCTACTGACAGCATAAATATCGGACAGTAATGTTTGAAAGTAGAAATGTCAATAATAAGCAAGTTCCTTTGATGTCATATATTTGTGCTGCCACTTGAACATGCCTTCCACAAATGCTCTATTCCCATCCAACACCAAGAGCTAATACCATTTGGTATTAGTTTATTTCCGAATTTATTTTCTATTCCCAACGAGTACCACATTTTAAAACCAATACCAAAACAAGTTTGAAGAAATCAGATACAGTCAGGTTCAGTAAAATTAAAATGCTTTGAGTGACGAACTAAGTTTCCGAAAACATAATAAATGTTCCCGAAAATCCTAACCCTAGACGGTCGACGTCAGTGGCATCCCGAGGTTCGGTTGGTTAGGTTCCTTTAAACCCTTTAGACAGAAATAGGAGCCCCGCTGAGCGGGGCTCCGTCGACCAGCTTATTAACCCTAACCCTATATTTAGATTACCCTAGATTTCGGTAAAACGCAATTTAAATAAAACGTTGTGTAGCTGAGTGTACAAAAAGTCACGCTTTGGTATTCGATAGTAATAGATTTTTTATTTAGAAAAATGTGGTACTCGTTGGGAATGGAAAATAAATTCGGAAATAAACTAATACCAAATGGTATTAGCTCTTGGTATTGGATGGGAATAGATCCCACAAATTACCCCATAATTATATTTTCCGTCTACTTCACGGCAGATATTAATGAATGAATCATGAAATCAGATATTATTGCCGAGCTATCTTTAGTAAAATATTTACGCTCTTGACTGTACCTACTAAGTTGAGTGACGTCATAGTAGGCAAACGAGCTAACTGTTCTGCAGTTTGTTAGTAGAGGAAGATACAAGTTAAAGGGCACATCTGCGCAAAATAAGTCTGCGCGCGGCCAAAATCGAAAATAATCGTTTGCCGCCATCTTGACGTTTATATCAGGTGTCAAGCGAGTGTACTGTGTTCCGTGTTTTCTAAAGTAAATAATCGCCATCATTATGCCGAAAGTGACTAAAAGTGCAGGCAGGGATATAGGCTTAAAGGTCAAACACGCGCGCAGACTTATCTTGCACGCACTCTACTAATATAGGGCGATTTGAGTTTAAACTTTAGCGAACTCATGCAGGGATTATCAAAGCCAAGAACTCAAACTCAAAATTTCCATAAACTACTTCAACATGCTCTTTTAAATTGTCAAGGAGTCAGTGCGTCTGATAGTTTGAAGAAAACTTTTAAAGTTGCCCGTTCCAAAAAGTCGATTCCTTTGGAGAAGAACGGCAAAGAAACTCTTTTAAATCCAATTTATTACAGCCAGCCAATCTGTACGTATAATATCTTGTTAGTGAAGTGAAAATAAGCGATTGCCATTACAAGTTTTGGTATTTTGACTACAGTTGTCGTCTTTTACCATAGCAATAGCGGTCATTGACCCACCTCCATTATCTAGCATTTTCTTTAAACTGAAGTAAAGTCCGTTAACGTCCTAAATTAGTACCAATCATGGGCTTCACCATGTTCCAATAACGGAAAGCCGTACATAGTTTATTGTTTGGGTTCCTACGGAGAGATGTTAGGAAAAGGGCAATGACCGCAATTACCATGCTAAAATGCGATAACTATACATAGGATGGAAGTTTTAAGTGGGGTCGTACTATGCCCGGGTATTGATTGGGGTAGCAACAGGTCACATCGGAGGAACCCGGGCAAACGAGGTAACATCCAACGTTCACTATTCAGCGCTCGCGACTGTGTCTTGATTGCTACCGTCCCAGGGTAATAAAGCCGTGTGAGAAGGGATAACGTAATGACGTCACATCATGTAAAGGGGGAGTAATTTAGGACAGTTATGTACAGGCTGCGTTACTATTATATTATATTAGTGGTGATGAACTTGAATTATTTTATGTTATTAATGAATTTGTGAATCGGTTTAGTATAATATCAGTGATGAATAGAACAGGTACCTACTTACCTTATGTTTCTTAAAATTGATAGTTAATTTATTAGCTACTGCATATAATAATATACAGGTTGCTTTAAAAGGTCATGTGTAATTTCCATACCCGTACCCTAATAACGTAACACACTCTATCACAATCTGAAACATTTTGAAGCCTATTGCTAATCCATTGCTTCATATGTTCAAAAAATTTGTCGGCTCAACAACGTAAATAACGCAATGAATGTTGTTGAACTGTCGAAATGAAACCCATTCATACTGTTAATGTGTTACGTAATTACCCCGCTGTTCTTCTCCATAGGAACCTATACGTTTTGGAATGGGCAACTAGCTTCATATTTTTAAATGACCGACTCCTTGACTATTCAAAAGTGCCGGTTATTGGTTAAATTGAAATAAAAGCTTTGAGATTGAGTTTTACTTTTAGGGCCCGTCCACACATACCACAACCACACCACATTATAACTGCAACAAAATGTGGGCAAGCAGTTGTTACGAGTGAATAGTGTCGCTGCAACTTCTTGCAGTTGCGTTGTCGCCAGTAGTTACGATGTGGTTACGTTGTGGCTGGTGTTTGCAGACAGACAGATCGTTGTGCTTGCGATGTGGTCGGCCGCTAGTGCGCGGTTTCGCTGGTGTTTGCGTTGTGGCTGCAACGCGGGCTTGATGTGGTCGGTATCGCCCACACGGTTGATGTTTTGTTCATTTTCATACAAATTAACGCCCGTCCACGTGTTTTCGTTGTGGTGTTGTTGTGGTACATGCGATTGGGCCTTTAAGAGACTCCTTTAAAAAAATATTATCTCGTGACTGAGATGGAATTATGAATAACGGCTCAATAAGGACCCTCAGTAAGTGGCGCCCGTTTACGAACATCACACGTAGATCAGCACCATCCAGCTCAACCATTTTGTAGGGAACCGAATGATCCAACACACGCGCCACCAACGGTGAGACATTTAAGTGAGCATGACGTAGTCTCAATTGCCATGGTTTAAAGTTGATTTTCAAGTTCAAGTTGATTGTCTAGAATTTTGTAATACCTTTTATAAACTTTCATATACTCGAAGCAACAAAATACGATCTATAGGAATGGGGTTGCTTTTGTTTAGATCGAATTTTGTTGCTTCGTGTCTCAATATGAAAGTTGGCTCTCGACGGCCGGACTGTAATATAAAATATCACGTAAACTACCAAAGTATAGTCTAGTCATAGTGTATTTATTTTATTTCTTATTTTAATGTTTATTTTTAATTTTCGTATGCAGCACTGGTTGACGTCATCACGTCGGCGCCGGCTATCGCTGAAAACCAGCGCTGGGGCTCTGTCTCGCATAGGGTCGTAGCATTATGCTGAGCGATTGCCGTTTTGCGTGAATGTGACGCATATTTTTCCCCAACTCGTTATTTTTTGTATTTGTGTGTTTTTTCTTTGCGTCATGTTTACCGCAAATAAATGTATTTTCTTTTTTTTTTTCTTTCTTTTTTTTTCTTTCAAATTATATTGTCTTGCCCACTTACCACAATTTTTATTAATAATTTCATATACATTAAAATAATTACATACAATAATAGAGAACATTGGTGGCCCAGTGGTAACGACCGCAAATTATGAGTTATAGGTCGTGGGCAAAGCTGGGCACAAGACCGTTAATCCGTTAATCGTTAATTAACGAAATTAACATTTTCGGTGCCGGATTAACTTTTAAGTTAACTTTAAAAATTATTAACGGACTCATTAAATTCCTTTAAGTTTCCATAAGTCCGTCCGTACCTACTATTTTGCCAAAAACACCGCGCGGACCGCGCTGCGCCGTGAAAACACGTTCTGACAAACTCACAAACTCTAATGATGCATCCTTCCTTTATACATTTTTCATGTCATTCCTAAACTTCCATAGCCCATACCAACATTTTTTCATAAGTAAATCACTAACGCAACGACATATAAAATGCAATTTCTATCACTAGTTAACGATTAACGTTAACTTCCGTTAAATCTTCTCAAATGTAACGCTTTAACGTTTAACGAAGTTAACTTTTTTAGTAACGGATTAGCGATTAACGAAGTCAACTATTTGATTTACGTTGCCCCGCTATGGTCGTGGTTTGAATCCTGACAGGCGCTTGATCTTGTGTACTTAAATTATTTCATCACCACTGCTCTAAAAACCGTGAAAGAAAACATCGTGACGAAACCGGCATGTGCTAGAACCAAAAATTCGAAGACATGTGACATCTACCAACCCGCACCGGGCCCGCGTGGTGGATTGCGGCCCACTCCCTCTCACCGAGAGGAGGCCTGTGTCCCAGCAGTGGGAACATTATAGACTGATTTTGCTATGCTTATGGTATACAATACATTTTAATATTGTAACGGTTAAAATACTGTTTTCTTTAAATAATGTAACCTTGTGTCAATTATGTACTTTACCTGGCGTGTTTGGTCTCCTACACATTCCGTGCCTAAGTAGAAGTCTGTCGGACGGAGGGCAGACGCACAAACCTTGTAGCTGTAATTTTGTGAAGTAGTTTTTACTGTAATTGGCATCATTACTATTGTTGTTGCTAGTCATGTTTTGCGATTACGCTTTGGGTGATAATCAGGTCGAAACCCATAATCTATACCTAGTGATAAAACTGATTGTCACCTGTTAAAGAAAAAAGAAAAGAAAGAAAAATAGTTTATTCTGCACAAACAAAACGCACCTAACAAATGAACGACATTGATTTAGAGACATACAAAATAGCCAAAAGCCTCGTATTCATGTTACAAAAGTTTCACAATTTTGTCTATTGCTTGATGCTAAAGCCAGGGACCAAAGACAATAAACATTGCTCTGTGTTGCGACACTGGCAAATGACAACAAACAAACGATCAAAACAAAAACAAAATGCCGATTGCAGTGTGGAAAAATGACTACTTTTGTAACAAACAAACAATAATAATAAGAACAATTAAGCAGTGCGTCGCATCTGTGCAAGAACAGGTCGTTGCTCAGCGAAATGCTGTGACTTCGGACGAACCTATCGTCAACAGCGCTGTTGTAGTTAGTTGCCTTATGAATAAATAAATAAACAATATTTAACACAATTTACACTACATACTAAATTAAATGACTAACTATGCAAATAAATAACACAATTCATTTCATTCAAATTATACACAGCGACTTTGCATTTAAAACTTTATTTGTCGCAGCGGTTTTGCGGTACGGTGGTATGCGACTGAACGCGTTTTCATATAATTTTGAACCGGCAATATTGCCGACTAACAGCAGGCCTGGTTATTTCGGACAACTGTGTCTAGTCCTTAACGATCTAATGCTGCCACGATTAAATGTGTGGGTCGCTATGTGTATACTTACAAATATCTTATTCTTTCTTTCTTTTTTTAAAAAAACGTTGCCCCACACTAGGAATTTATCCTGTATTGTGGGTGCGTTTACAAACATTCAAACTCACATACACAAGCAGCCAGACCCAGAACAACTACTTGTTGGTCATACAAATATTTGTTCCGTGCGGGAATAGAACCTGCAACATGCAGCGCAGCAGTCAATCGCTTAACCACTGCGCCAACTGCAATATATTTTGTCTTATATAATTGCAGCAACAAGTCATGACGTGCTCTTTGAGACTTATCATAATCCCAATCCCTAGTAATATATTTCCTATACCAATACTATACAGGGCTGGCAGTCTCGACATTAGATAGCGACAAAAATCTGTCACTAAGTCGTATCGATGTCAAATTCCTTTAATAGATTTTCAACTTTGTATCCAAAGCATAAGGTTGAAAATCTATTAAAGGAATTTGACATCGATACGACTTAGCGACAGGTTTTTGTCGCTATCTAATGTCGAGACTGCAGGGCCTGGTCGGCAGGGACATCGACACACAACCTGCAGCCATGGATTTAGTACACGATTCTGGACGCCCTTTTTTTTTGGTGGGAAATCATCAAATGACATTTTCCGCACTGGGCGGAGTGGAAGGGCGTGTCAGACTCTTACTGACTAAAACCCACCCGTGTTCCTTCAGAATAGAATAGCATACTCTATATTTAGTTGCCTGTGCGCCAGGGCCACGGTAACTCTTTCGAACAATCCGCGACCCCGGCAGGATTCTGGACCCCCTGCGTTGAAGTTATTTTTACGATAATTGCACAGCAAATTTTTCGTCGATTATAAAAAAAATCTGCAGTTTCCTACAAAAGTGCAATACCTACGCGACCAAAATATATGGAACAGCAATTGCTTTTTTTTATAACTGACGTAAAATTTCAACGCAGGAGTCCAGAATCTTGAACTGAATCGATAGTAACAGGTCGTGCGTCGATGTCCATGTCACCCTGTATATTAAAATATTATTTAATGTTCGTGAGTTTGCGAATTTGGGCCTTAAAAGCTGAATGGATTTGAATATTTGGCACACGGGTAGACTAGACCTGGATTAAGATATGGGATACTTTCTTCCAGGGAGTAAGTTCCCATGCAATGTTTTAAGCTATTGCATAGCTTTTATCGCGGGCTTTGAGTGCGGCGACCGAATCAAGAAATTCCGTAACGAAAATAAAACCTAACACCCCCTACTCCGCCTACCATGTAGCTCGGCCGAGCGTTCGCTTAACGTGTATGTATATGGTACGACTGTATGAAGCTCGCACGGATCGAGACGAGCTGCTCCGAAATCGGACGAATACGTAAGAAACTGTTTGTGAGAAAGTATATAGGTGTATAGGTATATATCATATCTTTATAATGCCACACTCACCGCATAAAAAATAAAATAAAAATATTTTAAACGATATTAACTTCTCATTTATTCAATTAAAGAAAAAAATTGTTTTCTTATCGGTCACCACGCTCAAAAAGTGTAACTTGAATTAATATCAAAGAAAAAACTTGAATTAATATCAAAGAAAAAAAAACTGCATAAATAAATAATAAATAAAAAATTATAATTGCATAAGTTGATAAAAAATGCTATGCAATAGCTTTACCGCGGCAGTCCCCGAGTGCCACAAGTGTTTTATTTTTCAGTATGATGCCGTCTTATCGACCTCCACGCGGGCGAAGCCGCGGGCAAAGGACACTTAGTTATGTTTACACTTACTTAGTAAGGCACTTGGTTACGAGTAGTCAGAAGCCCAAAAATCTGACAACCAATCTTACCAAAGGTTATCGTGTTACCCAGTAACTTGGTTGTGGAGGACAGACAGATAGGCAGTCGCTCCAAGTAAAAGACTAGTAATCAGCTGCATCTGGTAAGACGAGAAGCCGACCCCAACATGTTTGTATATTCTGTTTCAAATAAGGATAACAAAAAAGGAGTTTTACATTATATTATGTTTACTTTTAAAGCTTTAATTCGGTATCACACACAATTACAATTAGGTACGTCTGCAGTTATCCTTTATTTCCCTTCTATAGTCCTTTATTTTTAAAAGAGTAACCGTGGAGTTTCTTGCCAGCTCTTCTCCATAGGAAACAACCAATTGGAGCCGTGCACCTAGCTTCTGACGTTTCATAAGTGCCCATGTTGGTTTATGTGAAATAAAATATTTTGATTTTTGTTAATATCTTCAGTCCTCTGTGTCCCTCTCTTACCATCTTATGCATTTCTCATATTCTGTTAATTATTTTTAGTCCCTGTAAAATTAAATGTACGATCTTAAAGGCATGCTTATGTGTAAGCACACTCAAAATACTGAACATTGTCTTTTATTATATTAATTCTAAGTAATTAGTGAAGGACTTATCTAGGCTTTCAGAAACCCGGAGATGGTCCAACTTAATACAAAACAATAATTTTAAATGGAATTAATTTATTTACAAAACGAACATATTTTTTGTGCCATAATAATATTATGTACGTTTTGCAAATAAATTATACAGCGTGACTTTTAGGTGTTGCTAAATATGCGTAAGAATACTAAACTCGACCGAAATTTGCTGAATAGAATAGAATAGAATACTCTTTATTATGTACCTACACCATAAAAATTACAGATATAAATGTAGACATTTTACACAGGGTGACACAATGGGCGGTCTTATCGCTAAATTTTAATATCTAAAATATTCCTGCATACTCAGGATAGCAGACATCGCCGACTTTGATGAAACCTTTCGGACAATCAATACCACCAAAAACATAGGTACTCTTGAATCTTAGAACCTTTGGAGTTTCTAGTTGTTCGTGTGCAGAGCTGTCAACCGGTTGCGCTGAACACACCTCAGCAAGTAACGTGACAACCAGGAACACGATGAAGAGCTTCATGTTGACACTACTTGACTATTGAGAGGGAAACTGAATAGAACGGGATTCTTCAGTCGTATTTATAGTTTAAAAACCATATTTGGTCGATAATCCAGTAACTGACGCCAAGAATTTCAACAAATTTATTTTTTCCAGTTTGACCAATGTCAAATCCCTGTATAATAATTAATATAATATATTTTGTGTTTTACGATAACATTTCGTGACGAAACTTCGACGAATAGATGGATTATCAATCTGAATCTGAATCAGAGACCGAAGCGGTTATCGCTGACTTAGAGTTGACTGACGTTTTGTTATTAATGGCACAAATTTAATTACACCGCAACATTATTTCTTCTACAGTAGAATTTACGCACTAATAATATTGGTAGAAAACTGGCAAAAAAGAATCCAGGATTAATAAGATGAATGCTCCATCGTTACAAGCATGCAATGCCAGCACGCATTAAGGGGGAAGCGCCAGGTTGCCCGCGAAATTCAAAAGTATTAAGTTTTTGCAATTTTCAGATCACTGTCAGATTGTATGTTGAACAAAATATGATTCGCGACCGTAACAAGTATGTATTTAGAGAATTATAATACTTAAAATCATCAATACAACCCTCTAAGTTCATAAAATCCTATTGATTGACTGTCATTCTAATTAAGAAAATTGGTATTTCGCGGACAACCTGGCGCTTCCCCTTTATGTATTAACCACCACGGCTAAGATACGCACGTGGACTTAGCTTCGCTTCGTAAGAAAATGTTAGAGGGATCGTCCACTACTGCCGCGGTCTCGGATTGTCAGTAAGAGTCTGACACGCCCTTCCGCTCCGCGCAGAGCGGGAGAGGTCATTTGATGATATCCCACCCAAAAAAAAAAAGAGGTAACATCCACTGCGACGCAATCTACGCACGAAACAAATGCTGGCAGACAAGTGATACTTGGCAAACCTCTCCATGCACATCCTACAGTGGACGGTCGACCTAATGATTGTTATTCTGACCTTGACCTATGTACGAACCAGTTATGATATAAACTAAGCATAAAGATTTTTATTAAATTTCTCGAAAGATCAAAAGTCGTTGTAAATAACTAACTGGTTATCTATATCTTTATTTTTACCTAATATAAAACAACGTCACTTTTCGTGTCAGGCCGTGTGACCACTTTGATCTTCTAAACGGCTCAACTGATTTTGAAGCAGTTTTCACCATCATGTTGAGCATTTATATGTAAAACATTAAGTAAGTATATTTAACTTAGATAAAACACAGAAATCTCGATATTTTGACATTTGTATCATTGGACCCGTGCGAGGCAGGGGGCGGGTCGCTAGTAATTGACAAGAAAGGTCGCTTTCGGATTGCTGGGCCAAGTACGTGTTTGTCTACTGCGGCATATTGTATAGGACAACAAAACACCGACTCTAATGTGAAGTACAAATGAGTAACGAGGTTAATGACACAGCAGCGTATACTACGTGTGCAGCTCTCGACCTCCATGCATAGCAGGGAAAGTGTAGCAGCATAGTCAACACGTAGCGGCGTAGTCAAGGCGTATCAGCGTGGCAGCGTAGCCAACCGCGTGTCGTCCGCAGTATTTAAATCCTTTTCTCGTGTGTGATTATGAATACCAGAATTCAGGAAAACAGAAGCATTTTTCGAAAAGACCCACAAAAAAAACTTGTGGCCAAAAACGAAAATACACAACCAAAGACACCGGCTTCCGAAATTAAAGTTATTTTTCACGATTTTTTGTGTTTTTTTTGGAAGCCGGTGGTTTTTTTTGTAAAATAGTTTTTTTTTTACTTTTTAGTTGTGGTACCTACCCCACACACATTCTTATACCACTACTTGATATGTAAATAACCGTGACAGGAAATTATTAAAACATCATCAATATAAACTAAGTGGAAAAAATACGTAGTATTAAGGATAACTCAAAAACTACTTATCAGAAATTGATCAAATTTAAATGGGACCACATGTGAAGCATCAGTTTTCAAATAAAAGAAGAATCATCCAAATCGGTTCACCCAGAAAAAAGGTCTGAGCTGAAACACATTTTTTTTTTTTTTTTTTTAAATACAGTCAAATTGAGAACCTCCTCCTTTTTTTGAAGTCTGTTAGAAAATATGGTACTCTTTCTATGAAATATGTTCTGTAGTGTAAAAGCCGTCGGTACATCCCAGGCGCGTGCACGAACTCTAACAAAACGTATTAGTCAAACACTCTGTTCGCTTGTACTTGTAATTCCCTTGTACAAAGCTTCAGCTATTTTCCGAGTTCTTTACCCCAGTTGTATCGAAACAAATTATTGTTTATCAAATTAAATTCTGTACCTAAACGAAATAATACCGAAATTGTTTTAAGAAAGTAATAAAACAACTCGAGTCTCGAGTCTACAACAATTTAACATTGTACAAATAAATAGAAGCTTTCAAGGAGCTCCTCTTTCAACTAAATGATAAATACTTCAAATAAAAACAGGGACTACAAATCTCATATAAAGAGAAGACAAGAGAATAGAATAGGTACTCTTTATTATGTGTACATCATACAAATTACAGATGTACCTAAATGTAATAAAATTACATAGACACACATTGGGCGGTCTTATCGCTAAAAGCGATCTTTTAAAGACAACCTTTGGATGGATTTAAAGGGAGAAGGAGAGACACTACTGTAGAGGTTATCTGCATGTGTCAACCTTATGTTGACTGGCCGAAACCTGGCCTGGTTATGTTGTTGCCTGGACTGGCTAATATATTGTTGATGGTTACTCTCGAACAGTTAACAAGTTTGAAATAAGGTTTAGAAGAAAAAGTGATGGTAGTTTTGTTTAGAAAGGAGATAGACAGAGCTAGGGCCTGTCAATGTAATTAGGAAAATTCCTTGATAAAATATAATAATTTAGTTAAACATCAAATATAGTTTCCTTTCTCATACGCCCCCACTTTTATATATTGAGAAAGGTATAACAGTACTGTAGGTAGTCTGTGGTGTACCATTTACATATACAATAAATACATAAAGAATATACTTATAACAAAATAGTGATGAAACATTAGCAAATAACTATTTACAGGGTTATTGGTTATATGTCGGCAATCTATTAAGAGGGCCCTTCCCGGTCCGTCTATCTTCAACGCGAGCATGATTGAAAAGTTTGTTGTTTCATCCAACGCAATGTTTGAAAAAGAAGCAAGAGGGAGAACGCGATAACATCGAACGAAAATTGACGAGCAGAGATTACACAAAACTTGTTCCAGGAAATACGTGTTTTTGAAAAACCCCTACAAGTTTTTGGAAAAAATGTTCGTCATTTAGAATTTCCATTACATGTGCGAGGTTTCTATGAAGATGTTTTCTTTACTTTTACAATTAGTGAGTACATTATGAACGGCCAAAGTTCAGGTAAAAATTGTGCAAAAAAGCAGATTTTTGGAGGCTTAATACTGAATTTGTTTCTCCAAATTTTGATTTTTTTGCTTGCATAGAAACCTAGATAAAGTGCACAAGATACTTATTAGTTCAAAAATTTCAGTGAAAGATGTGATACAACGCCATAATCACGTACGAGCGTTTGTATGAAAAGTATGACGGGTTGGCCGCTCTTAAGGGGATGTAGGGGATGTTATTTGCAACCAAATTACCCCTATGACCCCTATGCAAATGTCAACCATTTTCGAGTAATTTGACTTTTACATTTTATTGGCGGTACACAACTTTGAAAAGTTATTTAAAAAAATAATGCATGTTTTTTTTTAAATTATTATTATCTGCTTCTACTTCAATACATAATAATCAACCATAAACTGAAAATTACCTTTAATAGTTTTGAAATCAGAGCTACAATTTTCATCATTTTGAGCAGGATATTTGAGTAAAATAGTAGATTTCTGCAAAAAACTCGGTAGTACTTTATTGGCAGACATTCCAATAACATGTATAACTTCTCAGCTATACAATGAGATACAATAAGATACCAGATATCTTCAAAAAAATATAAAACGTCAAATTACTCGAAAATGGTTGACATTTGCATCGGGGTCATAAGAGGTTATTGGGTTGCAAATAACATCCCCTACGTCCCCTTAATGGATTCACGACATTACCAATAAACCTGCACGCGTAGCATGACCATTATAGAAACGGGGTTTGGCGACGGAAGAATAGACAAAAATGACGTTCCATGAAGACAATACGACGGCAGCAAAGTAGAAAGAGTCAAGAGAAGAAAAAAAGAGGGAAAGAAGAGTTTTTACGAAATTCAGTAGTTTATTCACGTTTTTCTTTTATTTTGCTTATATCTCGAAAATGGTGTGTCCTATCGCAAAAATAATGAAAATTTCGACCGCCTTTATGAAACCCTTAAACCCCTAAAACTAAACATGTAGGTAATAATTTTTCACATTTTCCAGACAAAATGTGAAAAATTCCATTTTTCCATTCCATTTTTATACTTTGGGGGCATCGAGTAAAAAGTTTTCTACTGTCTTTAGCATGGCGATTACGAAATCAAATTGTCTTCGCTACCTTAGACAACAGTCAATTGTCAGTGTGATTTTGACGTTTGGGATAGAAAACTTTCTTCTGAAATAGTCTACATATAAAAGGACCTAGACAGCGATCGGTAGAAACGAAAGACAAAATGACAGATTGTAGAAGGATTTTAACGGTGCGATGTCAAAAATAGAGAAACGAAATGTCACTTTGTATGGAAATAGCTATGTCTTGTCTTCCAAGAAATAGAAAGCGTCATGCTACGCCTGTTGTATAATCACAATGTTTAAGGAGAGAGGATGCGTGTTTTAACCATAATTTTAAAAGTGGGCAAAGATTATGCACGCTTTATCGACACGTGCAAGGCATTCCAGAACCGTACTGCTTGAACTGAAGAGTCAGGTGAAAAGAAAATTATTCCTTTTAGAAGTACCTTCTAACATTGACCTTATTGAAGATCTACATCTTTATGTAATCTTCAACTACTGTACAATATTCCGTTCAGTTATTTTGCCTCTGATTTTGCATCACTGCTCAAATCAAATTGATCTTTATTCTCATTCTAAAAAGGTTGCTTTTGGGTTGCTGCCTCCGATAAGTCTGTCAAAATCATTGTGATCTTTATTCTCGTCACAATAAGGTTGCTGTTAGGTTGGTGCTGTCAGAGGTAAATTAACTGTAAACGGACTGTAGTTACTTGGGCTTGACATTAGCCATTGCCGAAATGTATAGGTGTCTACAATATCCATTATATTACATCAAATTGTTAACGAGTGTATTGTTAGTTAATTATACATACATAAACTCGTGCCTTCTTCCCATGGGGGTAGGCAGAAAATACAGAACGCCACCTATCACCGCCACAGTGTTGTCTTGTTATTAGCACCTTGAAGGATGTTAATATCTATCTTCATAAATTATGACCCTGTTTTATCACCTACTGATAAGCTCCGGTTGAATTAAATGACAGATTAAATAATTAATTCATTCAACATCTTAATTTATCTGGTAAACAATCAAATAGTTAGCACTACCTAAACAAATAAATTAATCTATCTATCTCGTCTCGTTCTTTTTTGTATTTGTGTGTTTTTCTCTACGTTATGTTTACCCCAAATAAACGTAATTTCAATACGCAATACTTTATTGCATTCCATAATGTGTACATAATAACAGTTGGTATGTTAAAACATCGAATCAATTATGGAGCCTGTCGGGCACAGTAAAGATAATTCTTAATAGGAGAGAGGATGAGGCGCTTTTTGATAAGAAAAGAAATAAAAATATATATACTAAATTAAAATAGTATAATTTGCTTTTCTGGTATTTATATTTTATTTAAGTATTTGTATATTTAGTTTTAAGTTATATGTATATATTTTTATATTATATATTGCGCGATTTACATTATTAATATTATAATTTACAATAAAATAAATATTATTATATTATATTATATTATTATTATATTATTTTATTATTCTTTCTATTATTCCTTTCTTTCTTTTATCTGCCCATTTGGACGTTGTAGAACAACGGAACATAAATCATTATATGGGTAATAACATCATACAAACTTTAAATATCTGATAGATCGTGCCTATTCTGCACGATTACTGACAAATGCGTGCACTGACTGGACAGGTCTACTCAATCTATGTGGTTCTTTCCTCAAAAGACCATTTCAGATACCAATCTACATGGTCTTCGCATGATCTGACCAAGATTATGTCTGGACTTTAAAAGAGACTGTGACCTCTGAGTTTGTTTTGGCATTTCTTCTCGGAGTAGTCAGATAGGAAACGCCGACCTCATCTAGTTTAAAAAATATGATTGACGTGTAAAAGTGTTTGTACAAACCTACTTACAGAAATAAAATCATTTATCATTCAGACTTTAATAAACAGCGGAACTTATCTGATGGACATATTCATACAACATACATCCATGTATAAACTAACGCCTTTTTCCCATGGGGGTAGGCAAAAACTAAAGAACGCTACCTGACGATCCTTACATACTCCTTTTGCTTCATTTATGTTCATACATCTGGTCATACACGCACGCCGATTGCGAGTACTACGCACCTGACCTTTCTGAAGAACATCACCAATAAGGTCACGTATTATGTCCTTCTAGGGCGCCCCCTCTTCATAAATCTGAAAATTTGTATTTTTTTTTTATTCATGTATATATCTAGATAGCACTCATCCTGCTAGCGGACACCACCATGTCAAATAGTCCTGTCTTCAGACCTACAACTACGTAAAGATTGAAGGTTCCAACAGTTTCCCGGGACCCGGAGGTGCGGTACATTTTAATTCCCTCGACCGGCGACAGCGATAGACAACCGAATATCAATATGATACCAACAGTGAGCAAGGTCGGGAGGCGCGGCATTCGTTCTATATCGATTCACGTCACCAATCAGATACACCAGTAAATAACAGCGGAACGAAATACATTTCCATAGTTTATGAACTAACATACATAAAATAATAATAATAACTAGGAACTCTTTGAGCTGTAGACCTCGCGAGTCTGTCACCGCGCACCTTAAAACAAAAAGCGCGCGCAAAGAGCGCGAAATGGCTGAAATAAGTTTTATTTACGTTTTCAACACCCAGATCCCCATAACTTAAAACAAAAAACAAAAAACTGAATCAACAAAAACAATCCATATATCGAACCTACTCACAAAATTTCACGAGAATCGGTTGAGAAATGCGACCTGTAGAGGACAAGAGCCATCCGTCGAACATCCGGACATACGAAAGCATTTTTGCCCAAGCTGAAACGGAGACGCTTCGCTCGCGTTTCGTGCTGGCTCGGTCAATGAAACCCGTAAACTGGACAGGCGGATTTTTTTATACTTAACCAAAGTTTTCGCAAACTGTAATTTGTTTCATAAATTGCAGTTTATCGAGTTGTTATTCTTTGTTTACAGAGCCATCAGGAGTGATATCTTACTCAAGTGAAACTATTTCCAGGCCGGACGTCAATGGTAATGACACCAGTATAAGCTGGCCTCTTATTTTTTTGAATCTCCATACTACGCTAGGCCAGCTCAAGGTGGTGTTGTGTGTTGTCGACGGCGTTTCCAATCTTCAGCCCCACCCGCCCTGAGTTTGTTTCGTCATTTCCTTTCAGGGATATTCAGATAGGAAATGCTGACTCCATCTAGCCATTTTGAAACATGACGTGTAAAGGCTCCCACAGACAGACGCGACACGACAGTGCGACGCGACAGCGCGATGCGACACTTTTAGAACAATTTCCATGAAGTTTTCATAGAAATTGTTCTACTAGAGTCGCGTTGCACTGTCGCCTCGCGCCTGTTTGCGGGAGCCTTAAATGTGATTGCGACATTCTATTTACAGAGTAAAATAATATCATTTCATTACAAATTTCGCTGGCTAGTCTTTTCACTAACATCATTTATTCTTGCATAGTTCAAATTCTATCGATTAATTCTTTGGCCAGCGTTTTGCTATCTCTAGCATATAGAAGAAAAAAAAGTAATAAAGTGTATATAAATAGGTACCAATTAGATATGATAGTACAGGATCCCTTTCGAGCCTCAAAATATACGCTAACTTTCTAGTGTGGGGCTCACTGGTAAATAATAATAATAATAAACTTGCTCTCAAATACAGCCTTGTGGAATCGGAAGTGCCGTACTACAGGTATGTGCCCGACCCAGTTCTCGAAAATGGAAATACATATCACATTGTACTGGGATCGATCCATCATCACTGACAGGACTATTGTTGCCAATAAGCCTGATATAGTGGTGGTGGATCGATTAGAGCGGCGTGCAATGATTGTTGACATAACGGTCCCACATGACGGGAACCTCGTGAAAGCCGAGAAAGATAAACAAATCAAATATCTTGACTTGGCTCGCGAGGTTGTCGACATGTGGGATGTGGACTCAGCGATCATTGTACCGATAGTCGTCACAGCCAATGGATTAATAGCCAAGAGCCTCGACCAACACCTGAGGAGGCTCTCGTTGGGTAGCTGGATCAAGGGCTTGATTCAGAAGGCGGTACTATTGGACACGGCCCGCATTGTTAGGAGGTTTCTCTCTCTCGAGCCCTGACCGCCGGTAGCTTGGACCCTGTTCCCGATACCGGTGGGCCAATATTTTTTATATTTTTTAATGTTTTTATATTTTTATATTCTAATATTTAAAAATATAATTTATATGTATAAATATATGAAATAAAGGAGATAATAATAATAATAATAAATATTTTTTTCAGACAAAGTCATTACAAACATAAAATTGACATAAAAATCACACATACACAATAAAATAATATTCAAACATTCAAATAAAATTATATTAAAATACAGACATATGTCATTTAAATCAAATCAAATATAATTAAAATTAAAAACCCCCGACAAAAATAAAGAGCTGATGACCTTGAAACGGCTGAACCGAATTTGAGCTTTCAAATAAAAAAACGTATCCAAATCGGTTCACCCGTTTAAGAGGAGGTATTCCATGAAGCACACCCAAACGAAGCACACCCAGACGAAGCACACCTAAAGTATTCCACTTAGCACACCCGTAGGAGGGCTTCAAATAAAAATTTAAAATAATTCATTTCCTATTCCACGAAGCACACCTACGAGTATCACTCGCATAGTGCGGGGACTAAGAAATAAAAATGTCGATAGGAGAAAATATTTATTATTTAAAAGACTAACTTAAATATCTAACATCTTTCAGTTTCATTATAATAATGTGATACAATACTTGTCATTTTCATAGTGTTCATATATAAATCCCATAGATAAGACGTATACATGATGCGCTAATAATAGTCAACGCGTCGCCCGCCACTGAATTCCCGAGCCAACCCGAATTTAGCCGAGCGTTTCCGGAACTTGTTTACATGCTTAGTTCTCATTACACTATCGCGACGTCACGGGCTGAGTGTATGCAATTATGCGCCGGTCTTGTTATTGTTATTTTTTCTGTTTTTCGTGCAATTTATTCAAACAAAATAATGGAGCCGATGGCAGGTCCAAGTAGTAGCAATTTTAACCCATCTATTAATTACGTACTTGGCCGGAAGGGGACACAAGTGTTAGTGTATAATAACAAACAATATAGTAAACACAAGATTTATAAAAACGGTAATGCCTTGTGGCGGTGTATTAAAAAAGGGTGTTATGGCACGACAAATGGTCGTGTTATAACGTAAAAAATAAAACTAATGATTATACAGAGTCTCATTACTCTGAAATAAATAAAATTTTCAATAAAAACAGAGTCATAAATCTGGCAAAACTTTTAGATTGCTTCCAAAAAAAATGCAATAATTATGCCGTGTTATAACGTAAAAAATAGGTTATTCAAACCATCAAAAACATGCTGAAATAAAAAATAATATAATAGAAAACACAATAAAAGATTATAAAAATGGCTTAATTTCAGTTGGACATTGTCTAGAGAAATGAAGATTCTGATTAATAATAATTTATTTAATTGATAAGTTTAGATACTAAATTGCCCATTTCTTCAAGATTATTTAAGAATCTTAAAGATCGTGATTTGTGATTTTAAACAGTCTGTGATTTTACATAAAACTAGAGTATTTTTATTATTACTTAAAAGGAAAGATAAGAAAACTTCAACATAGATCTCTATGGAAAACTATATTTACAATGTTTTTGATATTTGTCCAAGTTTTTATTGCATGATTATGAAACAATCTCTGATTTTATTAAGAACACAAAAAAGGAACATAATAGAAAAATAGTTAAAAAATAAAATAAAAAATTTTTTTTGGAAAGATAATTATGAAACAATCTGTGATTTTAAATAGTAAGATTACAAAAATTACAAATATTGTGTCACATTATTATAATGAAACTGAAAGATGTTAGATATTTAAGTTAGTCTTTTAAATAATAAATATTTTCTCCTATCGACATTTTTATTTCTTAGTCCCCGCACTATGCGAGTGATACTCGTAGGTGTGCTTCGTGGAATAGGAAATGAATTATTTTAAATTTTTATTTGAAGCCCACCTACGGGTGTGCTAAGTGGAATACTTTAGGTGTGCTTCGTCTGGCTGTGCTTCGTTTGGGTGTGCTTCATGGAATACCTCTTTAAGAGCTACGGTGCCACAACCAGACACACAGACAGACACACACATACACATAGCGATCAAACTTATAACACCCCCCTTTTTGCGTCGGGGGTTAATAAAATATATATATATGGTTACATGTTATGGTTACGGTTATATGTTTTATGTATGTATGTATTTGTTGTATATGTAAATGGTACACCACTGACTACCTGCATTATTGTCTCTCCTTCTCCCTTGAATCCATCCAAAGGTTGTCTGTAAAAGATCGCTTTTAGCGATAAGACCGCCCATTGTGTCACCCTGTGTAAAATGTCTACATTTATATCTGTTATTTTTTACGGTGTACATAATAAAGAGTATTCTATTGTATTCTATTCTACATACAAATGTCATTTAAAGATAAAGATAAAGATATTTTATTTTGCAAATACGGGTACAAGTCAAGGTGTTACAAAATATAAATACAGAAACAACCATATTTTGCCAATTACAAGGCATGCAAAAGTATAGAGTTTAGGTACAATTAAAATACAAATTTACTAATAATTCATAATAACATTCTAATTCATAATTCATTAATGAAAATAATCAGTCAATAATAAAATTAATGTCACAATTTCTAATAGTAATTTAAATACACTATATAAAATAGTCAAACAACTTCTTTCTCCAATAAAAAATCTTCAACCCTGTTAAACTTTGTCTACTAAAAAAATTCTAAGGTATTTTTTTGAATAATGTCAAATTATAGTCCTTCCAACAACTTGGTATTTATTGGTAACATTTAACACAAATAAATAATACTCTGTAACCTAGCCGTAGGTAATATTTTAAGCTACTCATGTCATCTCTACTCGGTGTTAACTCAAGCAGGTTTACTGCGTACTGTAACACCCGGACCATAAAATATATTCTATTTCTATTTTCCTTATGGCGACAAAATAAGGACTAAATACCTTTCAAATATGTCTGGAGTTCTACTCGTAATCAGGGGTTACGTTGAAGTTAAGGCGCTGCCCAAACGTAGGACACCGTAAAATGCTCAGTTTCTTGTCGCACATTTAGGCGTATTGGAGTATTACAAGCCAGAAGAAAAAATGAGTTTATTGTCAAATGTTCAAGGAAAAGGCTTAATCATAAAAAACACTAAAAACGTGAAAAATAACTTTAATTTCGGAAGTCGGTGTCTTTGGTTGAGTATTTTCGTTTTTGGCCACCGACTTCCGAAATTAAAGTTATTTTTCACGTTTTTTAGTGTTTTTTTTTTGGAAGTCGGTTGTTTTTTTGTAAAAATATTTTTATTTTACACTTTTTAGTTGTGGTATCTGCCCCACACACATTCGTCAACCACTAGTTGATATGTAAATAACCGTGACAGGAAATTATTAAAACTTCGTCAATATAAACTAAGTGGAAAAAAAATACGCAATATTAAGAATAACTCAAAAACTACTGGTCAGAACTTCATCAAATTTAAATGGGACCACATGTGTAGCACCAGCTTTCAAAAAAAAAAAGAATCATCCAAATCGGTTCACTCAGAAAAAGTTATGAGCTAACACACATTGAGAACCTCCTCCTTTTTTGGAAGTCAGTTAAAAATTACCTAAAAATAAAATTTTATCATAATAAAGAAAATCGAAAAACAAACCTCAATAAATATTTTTCGTCGGATAATTCTCAAAATTTTGAGCGTAAACTATCATATTTTATGTAATGATACTAACGTGAATACAAGTAAGGAAATACTTAAAAATTATTCCACTGAGCCGTGCGTTTATTATGTAATCTAATTAAAACTGCCAAATTTGGTTGTTATTCGATTTAACTAACATCAAACGCATCGCTGTTTTGAACCTTATTTGTTGCGCGATGCGCTACTGTCAATTACCTAAAAAATTGCTTCTTAAAACTAGGATCATGAAAATGGTTTAGTGCGTAACTTTGTTTCTAACTATTTTAGTCCAAGTATCTTAGTTATTCCTATACTACTATATGTATAAAACTTACTATACCAAATAGCAATTCTTCAGTTATGAATGACAGATATCTAAAAGAAAACTCTAAAGCTTATAAATACTAATCAACAAAACCTCGATTCAAAGCCCTTGCCTAACGTAAACCATCGCGTTTCAACAAATGATATCCACTTACTTGAGAGCAAGTCGGGGACATTCACAACGGTTTACGGTTTCAAAGGGTCGCTTTGATTTTCTACTTGTTTTTATAATAAATGCTCGGCGGTTTGTCAGACTGAAGTAGGAATACCAACCAGAGACGTTTTATCGTTAATGCCCAGGTTACACGAGGCTAGCAGTTTAAGCTAGGATAGCAAGCAAGTAAAATCCTGGTTATGTCGATAAAAATCTATAATAATAAACTACTCGGGGTGCTCAGAAATGAGGGAAAAATTGCTATTTTTAACCGACTTCAAAAAAAGGAGGAGTTTCTCAATTCGACTGTATGTTTTTTTTTTTACCAATAAATTTAATATATGTATATAAATGTTATTACAGTATAAATGAATATTTAATTGAAAAATCCATAGAACTGGCACAATAATATAAATTTAGAATTAATTAATTTAATTAATAATTAACAAAATGTTACCTTTAATTTTACTTAGAATAAGCTTCTTTTTTTTGCATGTATAAATAAGTCCTCTTCCTTCAAATTTTCATTTTGCTGCGCCCGACAGGGTCAAGCACATTGTGGAATGCAATAAATGATTGAGTATTGAGTATAGACATGATAGAGCTGCTTACACGATGCTAGGAAGTTTTAAACCAATAGCATTGTGGTGACTTAGTCCGTAGAGTAAAATAATCCGCATGGGTACTATGGCACGTATGGTAAAACGTGGGTTCGCCGGCCACACGAGGCTAGTACACAAGCCAGGATAGTAAAATTTACTAAACTCAAAAATAAAACTCCATCTTATTAATAATAATATTAATGTGTACCTATTTTAATTGCATTGACATTATTTTTATTATGTTGGTTTTGTTAGATTGCGTGTTGCAGTATAGTTAAATTTGATGTAATATGGGTTTTTCCTGAATTAAATGAATTTAAATTTTTTATTTAATTAAACTATCACACTAGCTTGGCAGCCTAAAAAATGAGGATAGGTTTATACACGAGCCGTTTCCTAGAACTATCTTGCTATCCTAGCTTCAAGAACAAGCCTCATGCAACCCGGGCATAAGTATGAACTTATTTTGTGCGCAGTCGCACAATCACATGAATTATGTTTCACGTTGTTTTCGACCCATTTACGAGTGATGGATTTAGGGAGGCAATATAAACATCAAATTATTTTTGCATACCTATCAAGATTGTCACAAAAAAGAGCAATAAAAAAAAATAACCAATAAACTAAAAAAAAAAAATCTAAACTAAACAAAAAAAACTATTAATAAACTATTTAAAAAAAACGAATAAACTATTTTTCTTTCTTTCTTTTCTTTTTTCTTTCAATTTCAAAAAAACTTTTTACAATTAAAAAACACTACAAAGTGAAAAATAACTTTAATAACAAAAGTCGGTGTCTTTGGTTTTGTATTTTCGTTTTTGCCACTGACTTCGGAAATTAAAGTAATTTTTGACTTTGTAGTGTTTCTTTTTTTTTGTAAAAAATTTAAAATTTTTCACTTTTTACTTGTAGTACTTAACCCACACAAATTCCTACACCACTACTTGCTATGTAAATTACAGTGACAGGAAGTTACTATAAAATCATCAATATAGACTAAGTGGAAAAAATACGTATTATTGAAGCTAACTGAAAAACTGCCCAACCAAATTTAATAAAATTTATATGGGCCACCTCAGAGGCATACACTATCTATAAAAAAAAAAACAAATTGAAATCGATGTACAATAATTGCCGGAGATATCGCGTAAACATTATTTAAAAAAGAAATACATTCAGACGAATTGTTTTTTAAGCTATTGCATAGCTTTTATCGCGGGCTTTGAGCGCGGCGACCGAATCAAGAAATTCCGTAACGAAAATAAAACCTAACACCCCCCACTCCGCCTACCATGTAACTCGGCCGAGCGTTCGCTTAACGTGTATGTATATGGTACGACTGTACCTACTTGAATTAAAATCAAAGAAAAAAAAAATACTGCATAAATAAAAAATCAATAAATAATTATAATTGCATAAGTTGATAAAAAATGCTATGCAATAGCTTTACCTACTGCCCAACAGCTCGCCACATGCTGCTCTGCGGGTTCCTGTATCTCTCTTGGTCTGGCTCCTCACCCTAGACCTGTTTCAGCAAAGTAAACTCTACCGGTACAGACCTAGAGTTCAGGAGCGCGCAAGCCCCACCACGACGTCAACGTAGAGATACTGCGGTGGGGTTATTATTATTATTAATATTAACCTCCTCCTTTTTGAAGTTGGTTAAAAATACCATAGCAGTTAGGACATTAGATACTGGATACGAGGTTGTCTTACTTTCTGTATTGTTTCTTTTTCTGCGTAAGACTTAGTGTAGGAAATAAAAGAAGTATTTTATTTTTGTAGTTATTAGTATAATCGTAGGTACACATAATATCATGCCTGTATTCACAAAAGGGAGAGGCAGAGGTTTACCTACTGCAGCATAGAGTAGGCTGCTAACACGCCGGGGACTCGAACCCCGACGTGAGGTAGCTAAAAATCAAACTCACGCAGCGAATACACGTAAAATTTATTATTAATAAAACCATCCGAAATAAGGAAGAATAATAACAAGTCAAAAAAATATTAAAATTCAGTCGTTGGGAATTGTAAAAGGCTACCAAAAAAAATATCACAACATGATTTTCGGAGAAAAAAACTTATGGATGTTTCCAAATATTTAGGAATTTAAGTATTCTGACGAATTTAAATTCGATTGCAATCGTACGAAATTCGTGCCGCTCTATAAATTGTTTAACACAAATAAGCTCAAGATTAAGGTTTTTCTTTACATAATTCGTTAAGATAACTTTTAAAGAGTACAAGATCTGATATTGAGAATTTAGGAAAGCACCTTAAAAATAAAATGTCACACGTCGGTATAACACAGAACACTTCTATTATATTGATGGTTGGGCGTTATTGCGCCACACAAATGACTTATTTAGCACCTGATGTCCAAGGTACTGGACCTGTGTCGTCGACCTTGCTCGGCAACGATCCTGCGCTTCTCTCCGCAAGCTCGCTCGGACTTCGGCAGCCGGCAGACGATGGAAGAAGACAGGCGAACAATAAATGGCAGGGTAAGGCCAAAAAAAGTGGCCTTTAAAACAATCTAAGGAAAAGGAAATCTTCTTAGATTAAAGAAGAAGGCACGAGTAACAAGAATACGGAACCTATAAAGGGATTACTCACCAAAAGAAAAAGTGACGAGAAATTCCAGGGAACGTACAGTCGATTATATCCGCTGACTACTCACATATCGTGGTTAAACATTAAAAATTTGAAATTCACTTTGGAAGAAAGATTCAATATTATTGAAAAAATATCAATTCAGTAGGAATTCCAACGACAGAATGCCTTAAATTTTTTCTTCTGGACATTGTTCAGAACAATTGTCAATTTGTGAATATTCAAAAAAAACACGAAAAAGTAAAAAGCTGACCGAATGACTCGTAAAAAGAATTTAATCGACATGACAAAAAAAAGTATCTAATTGCAGGAATTATACTGCACTACCTATAGTACACCCTCATTTCGCCAGTTATGTTTAAGTTTCATGTATCAGGGGGCGCGCCTATTGCCGTCCACCGAGCACAAATCCAAACTCCAGGCCAAAATAGGTTGCGGCGGTAAGACCCCTCTTTGAGGAGTGGCTTGAGAGGCGCCACGGCGTCCTCACTTTCCGCCTGACGCAGGTCCTCACCGGACATGGCTGTTTCGGGAGGTTCCTGTTTCGTATAAGGCGGGAGGAAACGCCCGGGTGTTATCATTGCGTGGATCGACCGGAGGACACGGTGGAGCATACGGTGGAGGTCTGCCCGGCTTGGGCGGAGCACCGCCGTGTCCTCGTGGCGGCGATCGGCGGCGGCGACCTCTCGCGTCCGGCCCTGGTTCAGGCCATGGTACGGAGCGAGAGGGAATGGGAAGCCGTCACCTCCTTCTGCGAAGCAGTAATGCTCACAAAGGAGGAGGCGGAGCGCGAAAGGGAGAAGCAATCTCTGCGCCCTCGCGCCCCTAGCCGCCGCAGGAGGAGGACGTCTGACGCCTGGGCGTCGGGAGTCGATTGCCGACTCCCGGCCACCGTAGGCGCGGGCTTGCGGACGGCGAGCAATGGGCAGCTCGCCGTCCGGTAAGGACCAGGCCCGGGTCGACGGCGCGTCGTGTTCCACGCGCGCCTCAAAGAGATGTCAGCAAAATTGACGGGGTCCGATAGGACCGATGCCTGCCGCGGCTGCGGATTGTTCGAAAGAGTTACCGTGGCCCTGGCGCACAGGCAACTGAAGGAACACGGGTGGGTTTTAGTCAGTAAGAGTCTGACACGCCCTTCCGCTCCGCCTAGAGCGGGAGACGTCATTTGATGATTTCCCACGCCAAAACCAAAAAAAAAAAAAAAAAAAAAAAAAAAAGGCCAAAATAGGTACGTATCTATAAAAAAAAAACTGCATGATTAGATTAAGTAGGTATATCCAATAATATTTAATTAAAAGTTCTAGTTACAACTCAAAAATTCAATTTCCCGCTTATCCGTTGAAGCTAGATGAAAAGCAAACTTCCGAATTTATAAATGATAAAAATAATATGAATAGGATCATACCGCTCCACGAATTATAAACCGCGTTTATATTTATTTTACGCTCCCAGAAAGTTAGTTTGCCTGCTTAAATATTTTCAGTAGCCGGAAAGGGTTTGTTGGTTTAAAAATTATGGCGAATAACGTAAAGTTAAACAGCCTAACGCCCACTTGCACTGCCAATCACTAAAGCAAGCCAGTAAAATATAACTATACTATTAAGTAAATTATTGAAAGGCTCGTTAGTCTAGTGTTCGCATGCGCTACTGCTGAGCACGGTACTTCATAAAAAATTTGGTTCCACTGTAGCGGCATCTACAAACTCCACATACGAGCGTGGTATTGTGTCTGGTGGGCAACTGCCCGACGATTGATGTCGGGATGTTGTATATATGCTAGTTGCGCGGTAAACTCTGCTTGCGCGATGCAGGATTTTTGCGTGACGTCAGTGTGACGTGTAGCTCGCATGTGGAGTTTGTAGATGCCGCTACACCACTACATATCGGGACCCCTTCGTGCTTCGGAAAGCACGTTAAGAGGCTGACATCAGCTAAAGCGCGGTCATTGTCGCACTGCTTATAAAAGAAAGAGAAGCGCGATGACACAACGCTGGTAATTTATTGCAAAATATGAAGCAATTATCTATTTACAAAAAATCTATTGATTGGACTAATAAAATAAAACACTATTACGTTAGTACGTTACTTGTAGAATAATCTGACAAAAAATCAAAACGATTGCATGTATATTAGTATAGTTTTTAATCGGTAAAATAAATTTTTAGAGGTATCTTCGTGATTTTTTTCTATCGTATCAAATTAATTGTATTAAGTTTTCAATACATTATCTAACTAGCATTATATATCCAAAAGAATACCGTATATTTTTCTGATTTTGCTTACTACAGTGGATCATATACTTTTAGGCATTATAAAACTTGCATTTAGGTCCGGCAGTCCCCTTAAGCCGTTGGTCTTTCCCGGTACTCAGAAACCCAAAAGTGTGAAAACCAGTCTTACCAAGGAGTACCGTGTTACCCAGTAACTGGATAGTGAAGGTCCGATAGGCAGCCGCTCCATGTAAAAAATATTGGTAATCAGCTGCATCCGGTAAGAGTATAAGCCAACCCCAACTAGATGAAAGGCTTAGGATTAAAGTGCTTGGCAGATTGGTTGATTAATAATTTAAAAAAATTCAATAGACTGATACTTTCCCATTTTGCTGCTAAAAATTGGCCTTCCCCAAATTTCACCAGAGCATCCTCAACCCACAAGCACCATTGTGACAGTTGGACCTATCGCTTTTCATGAAGAGCAAATCTCTCCAAGTTTTATATTTAACTAACAGCAGAAAGGCCTCCTTGAAAAATAACACTTAACTCGACTTAGGGCTGATTTTACCAATCTGTTACCCGTGGAATAAAATTGACTTCTGACAGTTCTAGTATGGAAAAACTGTAGAAAATAAAAAATCTCAGGATAAGACTATGTATACAAGTTTGGTGAAATTCACCCTTACACGAAGAACAAGATTTTACTACCACAGATTACATTTGTATGTACAGCTAGGAACAGACTTAAAACACAAACGCCACTCAACTCGAATGTCGTGAGCTTATTGGACGAATTAAATTATAACGGGTGTCTCAGAAAAAACTAATTTTTGTAGATGCATACAAAAGTTGAGTAGAAATGTTGTTGATTTCTTGTCTAATTTTTTCCTTCAATTCAGATATTATATGGTTGATGGATTACTGTGGTACACCCGACTCTTCAGATAAACCCAGAGGAAAAAATCCGGGGGTGTGAGGTCTGGGCGAGCGCGTTTTCGTGAATTATAGAGATCGCTTTGAAGAGTGTCAGAGTCGCGAAGGACGACATTTGAAGTATGTTATTTTCAAAAAGTAATTTTCCCATGTCTTCAGTTTCTGATTTTGTAATTTAAGTTAGTTTTTTCTGAGACAACCTGCATGTGACACGTGCTGCTGTTTATTCTCATCGAG
Source organism: Dryobotodes eremita (assembly GCA_917490735.1). Lineage (NCBI taxonomy): Eukaryota > Metazoa > Arthropoda > Insecta > Lepidoptera > Noctuidae > Dryobotodes > Dryobotodes eremita. Next base: position 19,643,211 of record OU823254.1, read on the forward strand.
AGACCGCGGTGAGCGGGGTGTAACAAATGTGTTCCTGACTTACTATTCCCAGTGCTTTTAAACTCAATAACGCCAATTTCATAAAGAGAAAACTTTTGTTTGTTTATAAATTCAGTTATAAACGACGCGAGTTCAAATGTAAGAAATAAATCTTTTACTACGGTAGCCCGCATTGTCTTCGAAATAAAAACAAGATGCGATTCGACTTCTGTAGTAAAATTTTACAAGCTTTTGCAAAGCTACAATACGCTTTGAAACCTGATATTTATATCTAATTTGAATAAAATATTTAAATTTCTCGTCTGTGTTACCACAGTAAACAAAACAAAATTTGATTACAGTATAATATAAAGTTCTGGTCAGGCTGGACAGAATTCCTGCCGGGGTCGCGGATTATTCGAAAAAGTTACCGTGGCCCTGGCGCACAGGCAACTAGCTTCATCTTTCTGACTGACCGACCCCTTGACAATTCAAAAGTGCCTGTAATTGGTTTATTTGAAATAAATGCTTTGAGTTTGAATTTGAGCTTGAGTTCAGGCAACTGAAGGAACACGGGTGGGTTTTAGTCAGTAAGAGTCTGACACGCCCTTCTACTCAACCCAGAGCGGGAGAGGTCATTTGATAATTTCCCACCCAAAATTGTATTAAATAATACAATAACTTTTAATACAATTTGACAAGAATTAATCGTTTATCGAATATTCAAATCTATGGAGTAATTGCGTAACACACTAACAGTAGGAATAGCTTTCATTTGACAGGTCAACAACATTCATACAGTTATTTACGTTGTTGAGCAGACATATTTTTCGAACATATGAAGCAATGGATTAGCAATATCCTTCAAAATGATTCAGATTGTGATTGATAGTGTGTTACGCAATTAGATTGCTGATCAACAATGACAATATCAAACAACTGTCCATTTCGTGATTTATGAGCAGCCAGTGAAGATTAAGTTGTTTATAATGTGCATGCCAAACTTCCACGAAAATGCTTTAAATACATAAACCGTGAATGAAGCCATCAGACTCAGACCCGCATTTATACTATCGACCCGCCCCTGCTTTGCACATGTGCAATGAGGATATAATGCCAAAACATCGAGATTTCTGTGCGTTCTGTCTGTTTTTTTTTTCTAGCCTGAGCTTTCCCACTCTTGGGCAAAAATCTCGCTCCACTTCTTCCATCACGTGCGCGCCTGCGCATCCTCTCTAAGTTAAATGAAGTTTACTGAATAAATTTTCTAAATGTTCGTGAAAACTGCATCAAAATCCGTTGTGCAGTTCAAAAGAACTAAGCGGTCGCACAGACAGACACGAAAAGCAACTTTTTTTTAAACTATGTTTAATAAAGTATGTAATAGATATATTTGTAAAGGTGTGCATGTTGTGCAATTGCACGATATCACCTATCCTGTACCGAGCCTTACTGGTGTACCGTGCCGGCGAACTCCCAGAGGATCAATACTCACTAATATTATAAATGCAAAAGTTTGTTTGTCCGTGCCACGTTCGCAGCTCAAGTGTTCAACTGAATTCGAGAAATGTTGCATAAATTCATCCTTTCACAAGTTTAATAAATCCTAGTTGAAGTAGTTTTCAGGGAATTAGGAACGTAGAAGTTTTCATAATTAATATAGATTTACAACTCGTATTTGTCCAGAGCTGGGATTAAAGTCTCGTACGTCCTTCTAGTACAATTTCTGCTGAAGGACACCTAATCAAAACTGGTCCCGGAATTGTGAACGGGTGATGCTTTTTCTCATTCATGACTTCTTCTACATGATACTTGTTTCCACAATTCCACATTTTAAGGGGGGGGGGGCGGGGTCATTTACTATGTTTATATATACACTTGCTTTATAAGGTCATGTGTAACTTAAGAGTTGATTCAGGAGGAAAAGCAAATGATTTTAATCCAAATAACCGTTATACAAAGTCTGTTAATTGCCAAGATATTCACAATTTTGCGTATTATTTTCTCTGAATATATTAATGTTCTTTAATGCTCTTCACTCGTGTTGTCAATAGTTATGATTTCAATCTGAAAAGTTGGTTGCGGGGATTGCTTAGAACTTGTAGAACTTATATTATCTTCACTCTCAGGACCTCTCTTCATGAAGCCCTTTTATCTGCACTTTACAAATCTACAGTTTCGTTCCAAAACTTTATATTTAAACTACCAACATATTTTCTCTTTGCCCACTTACCACAATCCATTTCAATATGCTATTCAAATTACGCAAAACGACCTTTGTTTTCGGAGATGATTCCGTTCATCTTGATAACGTGCAGTTATCATCATTTTCCATGCAAAAAATTTACGTGGTATCATTATTAAACACAATTTATCACAAAATTACTCGCAAATAATACGAACATAACTAACATATAAACAACAATTGAGTAACTTTACTACAAAGTTTACGTTTACAAACGCTTGAACACCGCTTAGAAACGTGAAATTATAACTCACACTCGCAATAATCCGAAAAATGTTCTCCGAAACGCTCTATATACGTCACGTTTAGAATGCCGAACGATTCTGTTGTCGTTAAAAATCTGACCCTCGCTATTTTGGTTTACAATACTTTCCGCCAGGGGCGCTTTTTACGTTTTCATACATTTATTACTCGATACTGAAACGTGGTAAAGCATTTTCTATACGAAAAAACTTATGTACGAACGCTAACGAAGCAAAAGGAATATATATGTAGAGATCCCAACAGGCGGCTTTCTGTAATTTCTGCCTACCCCCATGGAAAGAAGCATAATCAGCCTATAATATTCCCACTGCTGGGACACAGGCCTCCTTTCTTCGAGAGGGAGTGGGCTGTAATCTACCACGCGAGCTCAGTGCGGGTTGGTAGATGTCACAAGTCTTCCATTTTTTGGTTCTAGGACATGCCGGTTTCCTCACGATGTGTTTGCTTCACCGTTTTGAGAGCAGTGGTGATGAAATTATTTACACAAAGTAAAACTCGTAAGTCGGGGCCGATACCACTGGGTCATCACTGCTCATGGAAAGAAGGCGTGAGTTTATTTATGTTTGTTGAATATTTTAGTTTAAGACATCACTAAATCATATTTTTCTCTTCTGGTTCTCGCACACTATTGTCTTCATTTCTTTTTCACTTCTCCTTTCGAAGGCCTGCTGTGAGATAAGCAGTACTTTTGTACTCAAATATTGTACGTCGTATCATTATCTATTTTACTGTATGTACAGTCAGCAAAAGAGATAAGTATCCAGGGTCGCCGGTCGCCGTGGAGGGCGTGGTGAGCGCTTTGTTCCCTTCGCGGGGGGAGCATACTCCCCCGCCCATGGCTCCGCCTCCTGCGGTGCCAACTGTGGACCACACAACCGACGACGACGTTGCTCCTGAGGTGACCGAGGTAGAGTTGAGAGCGGCGGTACGTAGGCTGAGTGCCAAAAATACCGCCCCAGGACCCGACGGCCTACCGGGAAAGGCCTGGGTCCTGGCCTCGGAGGCTCTCGGGCCTCGACTAAGAGGGCTCCTAAGCGCATGCTTGGAGGAGGGCCAGTTCCCACTTCGTTGGAAGACGGGGAAACTGGTCCTCATTAAGAAACCGGGGCGCCCGGCGGACTCTCCGTCCGCTTACCGGCCCATCGTGCTGCTCGACGAGGTGGGCAAGTTCTTTGAAAGAGTCATTGCAGACCGCCTCGTCGGGCAGCTGGTGCGGGTGGGGCCGGATTTGGCGGAGAGCCAGTTTGGTTTCCGCAGGGGGCGCTCCACGGTGGATGCCATCATGCGCGTGCGAGCCCTCCCGACGGGGGATGCTGTGGCCCGGGGTGGGGTCGTCTTGGCGGTGTCTCTAGACATCGCCAATGCCTTCAATACCCTGCCCTGGAGTTGCATCCGGGAGGCATTCCGGTATCACCGGATGCCGACCTATCTCTGTCGTGTAGTCGAGGCCTATTTGGCGGATAGAGCAGTTATCTACCCCGGTCACCAGGGAGAATGGAGCCGGCGAGAGATGTCGTGCGGTGTCCCACAGGGATCGGTCTTGGGGCCGCATCTGTGGGACATCGGGTATGACTGGGTGCTGCGCGCCGACCTCCCTAGCGGCGTCAGCGTGGTGTGCTACGCTGACGACACGCTGGTCTTGGCGCAGGGGAGGTCGCACCAGGCGGCGGCCGAACTAATGACACGCGGGGTTGCGACAGTCGTTGAGAGGATCCGGCAGTTGGGACTCGAGGTGGCCTTGCACAAGTCCGAGGCCATGTGTTTTCATGGTCCTCGGAACGCGATACTGTCGGGTTCCCAAATAACGGTAGGAGGGGTTCACATCGGCGTCGAGTCGACGATGAAGTACCTGGGACTCGTCCTCGACAGCCGGTGGAACTTCGTCGAGCACCTCCGACGTTTGGCTCCCAGACTGCAGCGGGCCGGGGCTGCTTTGAAGCGGCTCTTGCCCAATCTGGGGGGGCCAAACGCCTCCTGCCGGAGGCTCTACGCGGGGGTCGTGCGGTCCATGGCCCTTTACGGAGCACCGGTGTGGGCGCGTTCGCTAAGGCTCCGGCCAGCCCGCCGGTTGAAAGCGTCCCAAAGGGTCATGGCCATCCGGATGGTACGGGGATACCGCACGGTCTCTTGCGAGGCGGCGAGCCTCCTTACCGGATTGCCGCCGTGGGATCTGGAGGCAAAGGTCCTCGCGCACGTTTGGGAGTGGCGCGAGGAGGCGAAACGCCGGGGCGTAACTCCGCTGCCGCGAGAAATCACGGCATAGCGGACAGAGCTCCGGCGGGATCTCATGGCGGCATGGAGAGTGCGACTGTCGCAACCCAGCGTAGGGCACGCCACAATTGCGGCGGTAAGACCCCTCTTTGAGGAGTGGCTTGAGAGGCGCCACGGCGTCCTCACCTTCCGCCTTACGCAGGTCCTCACCGGACATGGCTGTTTCGGGAGGTTCCTGTTTCGAATAAGGCGGGAGGAAACGCCCGGGTGTTACCATTGTGTGGATCGACCGGAGGACACGGTGAAGCATACGGTGGAGGTCTGCCCGGCTTGGGCGGAGCACCGCCGTGTCCTCGTGGCGGCGATCGGCGGCGGCGACCTCTCGCGTCCGGCCCTGGTTCAGGCCATGGTACGGAGCGAGAGGGAATGGGAAGCCGTCACCTCCTTCTGCGAAGCAGTAATGCTCGCAAAGGAGGAGGCGGAGCGCGAAAGGGAGAGGCAATCTCTGCGCCCTCGCGCCCCTAGCCGCCGCAGGAGGAGGAGACACCCTGGGCGTCGGGAGTCGATTGCCGACTCCCGGCCACCGTAGGCGCGGGCTTGCGGACGGCGAGCAATGGGCAGCTCGCCGTCCGGTAAGGACCAGGCCCGGGTCGACGGCACGTCGTGTTCCACGCGCGCCTCAAAGAGATGTCAGCAAAATTGACGGGGTCCGATAGGACCGATGCCTACCCGCTGCGGATTGTTCGAAAGAATTACCGAGGCCCTGGCGCACAGGCAACTGAAGGAACACGGGTGGGTTTTAGTCAGTAAGAGTCTGACACGCCCTTCCGCTCCGCCCAGAGCGGGAGACGTCATTTGATGACTTCCCACCCAAAAAAAAAAAAAAAAAAAAAGGGTTCGCCGGGTATACTTGAAATTTAGTAAGAAACCGATTTACGTTTATGAATGCATGTTATACGATTAAAGACTATGTTAAAGACAAGGAAGTTTGGCAATAATTCCTTCTGCACATGTGGCTTCCCTGGTACTTCATTAACGGCACCACTATCTATGGGTCCATTAACTGCTCCCAAATTACGAAGTTTAGATATTTTTTTTTTGTTTGTTTTTTATTATCTTCTTTGACATAATCTTCTCACTATTTGACATTATATAGCTCCAATTCTTATTTCAACTCTTTATTTATGGCTTTTTAAACAGGATTTTATTTCAGATTTGTTACAGTTGTAATGGCAATCATGTCATTTGGTTTAAATAGGGTTTTATTTTTATATAGATTCTTCTATATTTTGTGAATGTGAGAACGTTGTAGGCCTAACTTATAGACTGTAGATTTGTAGACCTTTTTATATTTTGTTGAGTGCCTGTTACTTGCTGACAGGCCTACACTGTCCTCCCATACCTATCAACACTGTAAACACTGTAATTTGAAACATTGTATAAGCCCCTTATTTTTAAAAGAGTAACCGTGGAGTTTTTGCCGGTTCTTCTCCATAGGAAACAACCAATTGAAACCGTGCACCTAGCTTCTGACGTTTCATAAATGCCCATGTAGGTTTATGTGAAATAAAATATTTTGATAAAATATACGAAATTTAATTTGATAAATTACCAGTTTGTTTTTTATTAGTAAAATTTTATTTTATTCGAAAACATTCATCGGTTTCTTACTAAACTTCAACTATATCCGGTGACCCTGCATACTAATCTCTTTTGCTGACTGTATATAAATAGTAAAATAAATAAATAAAATTCTCTGGTTGGTTTTCCTTCCTCGGCCAGAAAAGCCGACAAGCATTTATTATAAGAACAAGTAGAAAATCGAAACGACCCTTTGAAACCGTAAACCGTTGTGAATGTCCCCGACTTGCTCCCAAGTAAGTGGATATCATTTGTTGAAACGCGATGGTTTCCGTTAGGCAAGGGCTTTGAAGCAGTGCAGGAGCATTGGTAGCCAAGTGGTAACGGCTGCGACTTAGAAGTTGTAGGTCGTAGGGTCGAACCCAGCCAGGCGCTTTACTTTGTGTAAATTATTTCATCACCATTGCTCTAAAAGTGGTGAAGGAAAACATCGTGAGGAAACCGTCATGTCCTAGAACCAAAAAATTCGAGACATGTAACATCTAACAAACCGCACTGGGCCCGCGTGGTGGATTACGGCCCACTCCCACTCACATAGAGGATTCCTGTGTCCCAGCAGTGGGAACATTATGGCATTAGGCATTTTGGGCTTTTATCTGAGGTTACGTCAATTCGATTTTATAAGCTTAAAAGTTTATTTTATATCTGTTATATATAACTGTGAAATAACTATTTGGTATGCGAAGTAACTTCGACTAAAATATTATGTAACACAGTTATGCACTAAAACCATTTTCATGATCAGTGTTTTTACTACTTATTTTAAAAGTAACCCCCGAGTAAAACGCCTCACATTGAGAATTGAAATGTACAGTTCGCGCAAAACTTTATGAGCTCTCCGAAGTTGCAGCGAGTGGCTGCACAGTATGCATAATATAGGTGCCCGAGGGAACTCTCGCACTCTCACTCAACTGTACCATGCGTGGGTTCCTTCTTGGGCCTACGTTCAGAGGGCTCATAAAGTTTTGCGCGAACTTTGTCTTTAACTTTTTCTCGGTTTGTAATGAAATGATATTATTTTATTCTGTAAATAAGATATTGGAATCAATTTTACACGACAAGTTTAAAAAAAAACTAAATGAGGTCAGCATTTCCTATCTGACTTAGGTTATATGGCGAAACAAACTTAAGGTGGGTAAGGGAGCCGAAATAATTGTAGTATCGTAAACCACAAGTCGGTGATAACAGTTTAGAATAAGAGGCTTATACTGGTTTTGTTACACCTGACGTGCGGCCTACTGTACCCACTTGAGTATTATCACTCCTGAATGCTATTTAAACAAAGAACTACATCTGGATAAACTTCAATTAACAAAAAATATGACGGGTTAGAATGATTATCATGAAATATGACAGTTTACAATGATTATCATGTAATATGACAGTTTACAACGATTATCATGCAATATGACAGTTTACTACGATTATCATGCAATATGACAGTTTACAACGATTATCATGCAATATGACAGTTTACAACGATTATCATGCAATATGACAGTTTACAACGATTATCATGCAATATGACAGTTTACAACGATAATCATGCAATATGACAGTTTACAACGATTATCATAAAATACGCCTACAATAATTTGGACCTAGATAGCTACTCAGTTGTCAGGTATATCTGATTGGTGACGTGAATCGATATAAAATGAATACCGCGTCTCCCGACCTTGACCTACTGTTGGTATTATATTAATATTCGGCGCTCTATCGCTGTCGCCGGTCGAGGCAAATAAAGTATACCCCACCTCCGGGTCCCAGGAAATAAAACGAACCTCCAATCTTTACGTGGTTGTAGGTCTGAAGACGGGAATGATTGACATGACGGTGTCCGCTAGCAGGATGGGTTCTAACAGATAAATAAAAAAAGTTACAATATTCGTATGAAGATGTCCACCAGATAAGTTCCGCTGTTTTTTAACCGACTTAAAAAACGGGGAGGTTCTCAATTCGTCTGTATTTTTTTAAATGTGTTTTACCTCAGAACTTTTTTTCTAGGTGAACCGATTTTGATGTTTTTGTTTTTATTTGAATACTGGTGCTTCTGATGTGGTGTCAAATAGATTTGTTCAAGATCTGAACCGTAGTTTTTGAGTTATTTTTAATAATGCGTATTTTTGCCACTTAGTACGATACTCCATATTGATAACAACTTACTGATGATGTTATAATAACTTCCTGTCACTGTTATTTACATATCAAGGAGTGGTATACGAATTTGTATCACAACTAAAAAGTGAAAAATAAAAACTTTTTTACACAAAAAAAAAACTACTGACTTCTAAAAAATAACACTACAAAGTGAAAAATAACTTTAATTTCGGAAGTCAGTGGCATAGCACAAAAACCAAAAACACCGGCCTCCGAAATTAAAGTAGGTAATTTTTCACTCTGTAGTGTCTTTTTTGGAAAAACAAATATGTCCGAATTTTTCCAATATTTACGAGATATTAAAAAAAAATACGTAACAAAGTGTATATGAAATTATATCAGCCAGCAGCCAGATAATGATCTTATATTATTATGTCCCTATTTTAAACCGACTTCAAAAAAGGAGGAGGTTCTCAATTCGTTTGTATTTTTTGTATGAATTATTCATCATTTACTTGAAAGAGAAGCTCTTAGAAGGCTTTTATTTTATTTACACACTGTTAAATTGTTACAGACTCGAGATTCGGGTTGTTCTACTATTTTCTGAAAACAATTTCGTTGTTATTTCATTTAGGTACAGAATTTAGTTTGATAAACGATACTTACGTTGAACCTTTTTTCGACACAACTGTGCTTAAGATCTCGGCAAGTACAAGTGAACAGAGTATTCGACGTTCGAGTTCATACATGCGCCTGGGATGTGCCGAAAACCTATTTATGCACTATAATAGAACATATTAGATAGAAAGGGTACCGTGTTTTTAGTCGGTCTTTTCGAGATACGCTTCCGCTTTCTTGAATGGGAGTATTCATAATTATTTACACACGATAAAAGGATTTCAATACAACGGACACGCGGTTGGCTACGCCGCTACGCCTTGATTACGCCGCTACGCGTTGACTATGCTGCTACGCTTTGAAGACAAAGCATGGCGGTCGAACGCTACGCGCGAAGCGTCCGATATTTACTCGTTTGTACTTCACATTTGGGTCGGTATTTTGTTTCCTTATACAATATAACGTAGAAGTCAATCACGTATATCAAATAAAGAAAGAAAATACGTTTATTTGCAGTAAACAGTACGCAGAGAAAAACACAAAATACGTTTATTTGCGGTAAACATGACGCAGAGAAAAACACAAGAAATTATTGTTATTAATTACTAGCGACCCGCCCCTGTTTTTAACCAACTACAAAAAAGGAGGAGGTTCTCAATTCGACTGTTTTTTTTTTAATTTGTGTAAGCTCGGAACTTTTTTCTGGGTGAACCGATTTGGATGATCCTTTTTTTATTCCAAAGCTGGTGCTTCACATGTGGTCCCATTTAAATTTGATCAAGTTCTGACCAGTAGTTTTTGAGATCACATCATCAATATGAACTGTTATTTACATATCAAGTAGTTGTATCCGAATTTGTGTGGGGTAGGTACCACAGCAAAAAAGTGAAAAATAAAAACATTTTTACAAAAACAACCGACTTTAAAAAAATACACTAAAAAACGTGAAAAAAGTTTTTATATACGGGTGCAATGGTGACATGTCGAAACATCGAGATTTCCGTGCTACATTTAAGCTAAATATGAATGTATTTTACACAAAAAAAATCGGAATACATGCTCTAAATGATGGCGAAACCGCATCAAAATGTATTTAGCAGTTCAGAAGATCTAAGCGGTCACACAGACAGACATGGAAATCGACTTTGTTTTATACTATGCAGGTAAAGATAACCAGTTGGTTATTAGTTTGTATTGAGATTTGATATTATAAGAAGTTCAGACCAAAAGTTTATGAAGGTACGCGTTTTTTTTTTGGGATGGGAAATCATCAAATGACCTCTCCCGCTCTGGGCGGAGCTCCCGGCGTGTCAGATCCTTACTGACTAAAACCCACCCGTGTTCCTTCAGTTGCCTGTGCGCCAGGGCCACGGTAACTCTTTCGAACAATCCGCGACCCCTGATATAGGTATGCGTGCTTTACGCAACTTGTAAGGCTCATTTTCCTTGGTCGAAAGGGTTCTTATGCTAGTTGCGGGAGATTTCTGTAACGTATGCCATGGGGCCCGCATGCAGGGAACCGTTCTCCTTAGTCAATAGGGCCCGCATGTGGGGTGCTGGAGATTATTGTAAAGCATGTCATAGAGCCCGTATTCGGAAAACTGTTTGTATTAGTCGATAGGGAACTATTGCGGTATAAGGAGAACCTGCACCACACGTTTGGCAGTTGCTTTGAAGGTTCATTTTCATTGGGTGTGAGTCTCCGCACGCTTTTTACTACGCCCGCTGCGGGTATTCCCCGCAGACGGTATACCGACCGCGTTATCGTCTTTTGTGTCCCTCGCATGCTGTATATCGACCAAATTATTGACTAATGAAAATGAGCCAGTAATGATGGAGTACTTATTTATCTTTTTATTAATCCTGCACCCTAATTACGTAACACACTATCTATCACCTGACCTGATCAAGACAATGACAATGATAACATCAATGATCAATGACAATGATCTGACCAAGATTATGTCTGGACTTTAAAAGAGACTGTGACCTCTGAGTTTGTTTCGGCCTTTCTTCTCAGAGTAGTCAGATAGGAAACGCCGACCTCATCTAGTTTAAAAAACATGAGTGAAGTGTAAAAGTGTTTGTACAAACCTAGTTACAGAAATAAAATCATTTATCATTTATCATTTGTCACAATCTGAACCATTTTGAAGCCTATTGCTAATCCATTGCTTCATATGTTCGAAAAAATTGTCTGCTCAACAATGTAAATAACGCAATGAATGTTGTTGAACTGTCAAAATGAAACCCATTCCTACTGTTAGTGTGTTACGTAATTACCCCGCTGCCGCGCTGGATTTAGTTTTCTACCAATATTATTAGTGCGTAAATTCTACAGTAGTAGAAACAATTATAGTAAATTCAGTGGTTGTGGTATTTACATTTGTCATTAGTGTCGAGTCACCAGTCAACTCTTTTTATTAACCGACTTCAAAAAGGAGCAGGTTCTCAATTCGTCTGTTCTTATATTTTTTTTTTGTATGTTTGTTACGCGATATCTCCGGCAATTGTGGATCGATTTCGAAAATTATTTTTTTAATAGATAGGGATTGGTCCTATATAAATTGTATTAACTTTGCTTCGGTAGTTCTGCAGTTAGCTTCAATAATACGTATTTTTTCCACTTATTGAATTATAGATAATATTCAATCATGCGTTTACATAGATACCTAAGATAAGCTTTTTGTACCTTTTCTAAAAGTAAAGTGTACTTCTTTTCATGAGGGTTCCAGACGCATGTACTGGATTCCAGTTTGCTGCGAACAAGTACTTTAAAAATAAATTTGATAACACTGATTTTGCTGAAATCTGTAGCATTGCGCAGTATGAAACCTAATCGTCTAAATTATTTTTTTGCTACCGATACTATGTGATCATAAAGCATATATTAGCTTGTTGTCAAATGTTACTCCCAGATCCTTAACACCAGTTGTTCTGGTAATGGCCTGTCATTAATTTTATATGTAAAGGTGACAGGGTGTCGTGCTCGAGTAAAACTCATGACGAAGCATTTAGTAGAATTCAATTCGATTTTTTCTTAACATTCCACTTCAATATCGCTAATATATTCCAGATGCGCCAGATAATTGGCTTTAGAGTGAATTTCGGAAAAGAGTTTCAAATCATCCGCATACAGTAGTCTTCTGGCGTGATAAATAACTGAAGAAAGATCGTTGATCAATATCAAGAAAAGAGGCGGTCCCAGGATTGATCCTTGACTGCCTCCGAAACGCGTATGAGGGGACTGGGACTCATAAAGGCCCAATCTAACACACTGCTGACGATTGCGGAGATAGTCAGCAAGGAGCCGCAAGAGGCCGGAAATCCGAGGGGGCATAGTTTTGCCAACAGAATATCATTAATGACCATATCAAACGCTTTCCGGAAGTCAAAGTACAAGACATCGATCTGGGCTCCATGGTCCGAACGTTTTGATATGTAGTTTACTAGGGTAAGAAGGTAAGTATTTACTGGCCTTTTTTGCTTTTTGCTCTGAAACCATGCTGTTCGTTACACAGGCGCTTTTCAATTTAGGAATAATATTTGGTAGTAAGTTTTCAAAAACTTAAGCTGGTGATGACAAGATAGCAATCGGACGAAATTCATCTACTAATGTTTTATTCAGATAGGACTGACTTGAAATCTTCCATTGTGGTGGATATATGCCGATTTTTAAGGATAGGTTAAAAATATTAAATAAAGGTCAGCTAAAGTGTGTTTTACAACTTTTCAATATTTCTGGAGGAAGTTTGTCATGCCCCACGGAACAACTAAGTTTGAGTTTGGCTATTCCTGACATGACGTCTTCAGGAGTTTTAAATATATTTACATAATTACTGCTAATATTAAGGTAAACTTTTTCAGCTTCAAATAGTGGAACATCGGGAAGAAAAACGGTAACAAAATATCAGCAAAGGCTGCAGCTGCCTGACCACCCGAAAAATTTTCACCGTTGTAGGTAACACTCGGCTCGGAACCACCTTTTCAGCGTAAACTAAAAATATGTTGCCTCAATCCGCGCAATTTCTAATTTACACTATCATAGACATGATTAGTAGGTTATAAAAAAATCGGCCGATTCATAGAAAAGTGCAATACCTACGCGGTCAAAATGTATGAAACAATTTTTTGTTTGAGACGACGAAAATTTTCAACTCAGAATCATTTACTGAATCCATGGTAACAGGTTGTGTATCGATGCCCCTGCCATCCTCTATATCTGGTGAACCACACTACATAACCCCTAATTTTAGTTCTACATCGAGATTTTTTTTTGTATACAGGCATCGAAGATGTTTAAATTGACTCATAAAAGTACTTGGTAGCTAAACATACATCGTCTGTCTATACTACCATCTCCCATGAATTTTTCAGAAGTAAATCAAAAAGCTTATCACGGTCTTAATTTTAGAAATTCCAATCTTTACAATATAATAGTACACTATACTTATGTCCAGGTCTACTTATGTCCAGGTCTACTTATGTCAATGTATTTTTAATAGTAGGTTCTTAGGTATATCCAGGCCTGGTCTATCCGTGTGCCAAACATTTAAATCCGATCAGCCTTTCAGGTCCAAGTTACCAATCTCACAAACATAATATGTTTAGGCTTTCTGCTTAACATTATTTTAGTAGTATTAGTATACCTAGACAAAAAAATATAATGCACTATAACAAATACGATATTATAGAGGTACGGGGAACAGGGTGTAAAGCTCACTCATACTCTATAGAAAAGGGAGGATCCTCCGACCAGACGGGTGTTGTGTCTGGTGGGCAACTGCCCGACGATTGATGTGGGGATGTTGTATATATGCTAGTTGCGCGGTAAACTCTGCTTGCGCGATGCAGGATTTTGCGTGACGTCAATGTGACGCGTAGCTCGCATGTGGCGTTGTAGATGCCGCTACAATATTATGACGTATATTACGAGATATTTCAACGTATTTACATAGGCACCCGCAGATTTAATTGTGGCGATACTAAATCGTTAAGGACTAGACTTAGTTGTCCGGAATAACCGGGCCGGCTCTTAACTCACAATTGCCGATTAGCAGCCGGTCCGGATATTCTGTAAAGTTAAATGAAAAGCAAACTTCCGAATTTATGAATAAAACAACATGAGTAGGATTATCGCTTTATGAATTATAAACCGTGTTTATATTTATTTTACGCTCTCAGAAAGTTAGTTGTGCGGCTTAAATATTTTCAGTAGCCGTCGGCGAAGGCGTTTGTTGATTTAAAAATTATGGCGAGTAACGTAAAGTTAAACAGCCTAAGCAACATAATGTAACATAACATAACATCACGCCTCGTGTCTTCGAAGGGTAGGGCTGAGGTGTACAGTCCACCCTCATTACGCCAGTCATGTTTAAGTCCCATGTAATAGGGGCGAGCCTATAGCCATCAACCGGGCACAAACCCGGATTCCGGGCTGCTACTGAGAAATTTTAGATAGAAAAACCCAAGAACATTTTGCATAACCTGGGAATCGAACCAAGATCTCATGCTTATCGGTAGCGCTTACGACAACTACACCAACGAACGCGGCAACGGGGCAGTTACAGCTTAGTAAATTATAACTATACTAGCTTTTGCCCGCGGCTTCGCTCGCGTTAATTTAGAATTTGACAATCAATTCGGTTAGTTCGGGGAATTATAGTTAGGAGGATGAAAGACCGGTCTATCGACACTCTAGACTCACAAAATGTATTAGGTACTTAAATAAAAAATTAAAAAACTCTTATCACACTACTAAAGTTTCTATAATAATATAATTCAAATTAATTTAAAATTAATTTAATTTAATTAATTAAATTTTCAGCCTAGTTTGATTAAATGACTAATGGCTGATTTGCTGAACACATAAATAGTAGACAAGGGTTTCGGAAACCAGCACCCTAATTGCGTAACACACACTATCAATCGGAATCTGAACCATTTTGACGGATATTGCTAATCCATTGCTTCATATGTTCGAAAAATGTGTCTGCTCAACAAAGTAAATAACGCAATGAATGTTGTTGACCTGTCAAAATGAAAGTCATTCCTACTGTTAGTGTGTTACTCAATTACCCCGCTGACCCTGCTTCTCGTGGGTGTAATGTACTGATGTAATGACATATCAAAACATCGAGATTTCTATGCTTTATATATGTTGAATATAAATGTATTATACACACAAACTTTCTAAAATGAATGTTTTTTTTAATGATGGTGGAAACCGTATCAAAATCCATTGTATAGTTTAGAAGATCTAAGCAAAAGAGTACAAATTGGAATGTGGCGTTAGGCAAGGTGGTTTAAGCTCACCTCTATTGTTTAACATTTATGTGAACCAGCTTGTCGAGCGGCTCAGTAGCACACATGTCGGCTGCCACATTGATGACACTTGTTTTAACAATATTAGCTATGCAGACGATATGGTGCTGCTGAGCCCCTCTATAAGCGGGCTAAGGAAACTTGTGTCTATTTGTGAGAAGTACGCGGAGGCACATGGGTTACAATATAACTCTAAAAAGAGTGAAATTTTAGTATTTAAATCAGGCAAAAAACAGCCTACCCATGTGCCTCCTGTATTTCTCAATGGAATAGCCCTAAAGCAGGTTCAAGCCTTTAAATATCTGGGTCACATTGTGACAGATGACCTCAGAGACGATGAGGATATGGAACGGGAGCGCAGAGCTCTGGCGGTGAGAGCTAATATGCTCACACGCAAGTTCACACGATGTACGAGAGAAGTGAAGGTTACGCTATTCAAAGCTTATTGCCAGTCCTTCTACTCAAGCGGCCTGTGGGTGAGATATACGCAGCGAACCTACAGAGCCCTGCGCACTCAGTACAATAATGCGTTCAGGATGTTGCTGGGTCTGCCGTGGCGGTGCAGCGCGTCTGGGATGTTTGCTGAAGCGCGCACTGATGGTTTCCAGGCCATCATGCGTAAAAAAGCAGCTTCCCTGCTGGCCCGTACAAGGGGTAGCAACAACGGCATTCTGAACGCAATAGCTGTACGTTGTGACTGTCCCTTTCAAAATCAGTGGGTCATGTCTTGTGTAGGTGTAGCAAGACATGTCAAATAAAAATGTAGTGTAACGTAAACGTGTAATGTAACTAGATTAAGGTTTCTATGGGTCTATGCCACCCGAAATAAAGTTATTATTATTATTATTATTAAGCAGTCACATAGACAGACACCAAAAGCGACTTGTTCCCCCGACCCACCCTGTCGCACCGCATCACCTGCCCTCGCTATCACTGCGTTTTCGCTTAGCGTTCTTTCTGTTTTATTTTTACTTTTGCTCGTCTCCTGATGGTCATAGCGTGATGTTAAATAGCCTCTAGCCTTCCTCAAACATTAAGCTTTCAAATGCAAAAAGATTTTTTGAAATCCGGCCGGTTTTTCCAGAGATTACTTCCTAGACGCAAACAATTAATACTAGAATAACTAGATAACAAAGCCTTGTAATTGTTACAAACTAGTTTCTGAATTCTTAATATTATGTAGACAGCTTCATTCATGACACACATAGTTTGTTCAAAACCAGTTAACTTGAGCTAACATAAGACAACAGCATCCCTAACAATAGTGATTTTAGCCGCGGATTCATCTTGTGAACATTATTGTAGACCATTTAGATCTTTGTAATAATACTTGGAGGATTTAGTCAAGCGCTAAGAAACGCGGCTGTTAACTGAAAGAGAACTACCGAAGCGTAGTTTGCTCAAGCTTACAAAATAGGAGGCATACTGATAAATTCAGAGTGATTTTTAGACGTATTAATACGACATATGTGTGTATTGTTATCTCCATCGTTTAAAGCATTTATTAATTTGATCATTTTGTGAATGGGTTCAGGCCACTGCACTGCAAAGTTGAACATACGCTCCGCACGCATAAGAAAATGTTAGCTATCACGACATCCGCCTAAAAGACTAACCAATTCATAAAATATTAGGTATATAAACTAATTTAAAAAGAAACACCGCTGGAAATTGGCCTTCCCCAAATTGAACCAGAGCACACTCATCTTCAGAAACATCGTGACATTAGGACCTATCGCTTTTCATCAAGAACAAATATCTCCCATAGTTATATTCAACTGACAGCAGAAAAGCCTCTTTGAAAAATTACACTTAACTCCACTTACACGAAGAACAAGATTGTAACGTCCTAGCTGATTAGATTTGTATGTACAGCTAGGAACAGAGTTATAACACTACACGCCACTCGACCTGAATGACGTGCCCTCGTTGGACGAATTGTATTATACGTGGCCCGTACTGCTATTTATTCTCATCGAAAGACCTCGGGGTATGCGAGTTGTAACAAAATAATGTGTACCTGACTTAAGTTCCCTGTGCTCGTAAATTCAATAATGACACTTATGTAAAGAGGAAACTTTTGTTTGTTTATAAATTCAGTTATAAACGACGCGAGTTTTAATGTAAAAAATTAATATTTTAATACGGTACGCATTGTCTTCGAAATAAAAACGAGTTGCAATTCGAGTTCTGCAGTAAATTTTTACAAGCTTTTACAAAGCTTACAATACGCTTCGAAACCTGATGTTATTATATCTAATCACAATAAAATATTTCAGTTTCTCGTCTTTTTTTTTTGGGTGGGATATCATTAAATGACTTCTCCCGCTCTAGGCGGCGCGGCAGGGGGCGTATCAGACTCTTACTGACTAAAACCCACCCATGTTCCTTCAGTTGCCTGTGCGCCAGGGCCACGGTAACTCTTTCGAACAATCCGCAACCCCGGCAGGCATCGGCCCTATCGGACCCCGTCAATGGTGCCGAACACGACGCACCGTCGACCCGGGCCTGGTCCTTACCGGACGGTGAGCTACCCATTGCTCGCCGCCCGCAATACCGCGCCTGCGGTGGCCGAGAATTCAGTTTCTTGTCCGTGTTACCACTGACTAGAATAATAATATAAGGCTAGGTTCAGGCTGGACAGAATTATATTAAATAATACTGTTAGGAATCAGAAGTGAAATGAGTAAAAAAAAATAAACAACCTTTAATTCCTTTAAATTACACTTTGCAAAAATTATAATAATATCAAAAGAAACACTGTAAATTAATTAAAAATTTATCAAATAGAAATTACACAAGGCAAAAGGAATAATCAGTACATAAACAAACACATAACCTGAAAATAAACAAGTACACGATAATGGTCAGGTAGCACGTCCGTTCCGATCGCCGTCCAAG
Source organism: Dryobotodes eremita (assembly GCA_917490735.1). NCBI lineage: Eukaryota > Metazoa > Arthropoda > Insecta > Lepidoptera > Noctuidae > Dryobotodes > Dryobotodes eremita. The sequence goes on from OU823254.1 coordinate 19,661,494, forward strand.
CAAAAAAAGACCGTTACCGCACCGCGAACCTCGTTTTATAACCTCCCATCGGTTGACAGCGGTCAAGATGTCACCTCGTCCTCCGTTACTAACAATACAATAACTTTTAATACCATTTGAGAAGAACTAATCGTTTTTCGAAGATGCGAATCTGACAGTCTATTCTGTAAAAATCTCACCGTGTAAACTTAAGTGAAGTCAACTTGAAGTGACCTGTCATTCCACCTGACGCTAGGGATTGACACTATTGACAACTCACTTTAAGCTCACTTCACATTAGTTTTCACGGTGAGATGCTTACAGAATAGCACTACTGATCACGCATGGTTGCGCGTGAAAATTTTGCTATTTATTTCACAGCCAATGAGAATGCTAAGCGGGCTGTGTACAAGAATGGATAGAATCAGAAATGAGTAAAGTTCGCGCAAAACTTTATGAGCCCTGTGAACGTAGGCCCGAGAACGAAACCGCGCACGGTACAGTTTAGTGAGAGTGAAAGAGTTCCCTCGGACGCCTATATTACTCGTATGCATACTGCGCAGCCACTCGCTGCAACTTCGGAGAGCTCATAAAGTTTTGCGCGAACTGTACATTTCAATTCTCAATGCGAGGCGTTTTACTCATAATCAGGGGTTACTTTTAAAATAAGTAGTCAAAACACGGATCATGAAAATGGTTTGAGTGCACAACTGTGTTACATCATATTTATGCATACTGCACCTTTTAGGTGTAACCATTGACAAACGTCTGAACTGGAAAGCACACACAGAAGGATTTAATAAAAAAGCATGTTCTTCTGCCTATGCCCTCTATAAACTAAAACCTATTATATGTACCAATGCGCTTATATGTACCAATGCGCTTAATGCGCCTACCATGGTATTGTCGGCTCCATATTGAGGTTTGGAGTTACATTTTGGGGTACTAATAAAGAACTCATTTTTAAGTCATCAAAAGGGTGTATTAGGGCTATGTTTGGTTTGAAAATAACTGATGGTTGCAAACAGTATTTTATTAAATATAACATTCTAAGTCTGTCTTCCTTATTTATCAATGAAATAGCAAATTTTTTACAAACCAATCCTAACCTATTTAAGAAATTATCAGACGTTTCTATTCGTAATCGACGGGATAATCAATTATGCGTACCAAGTTCAACCACGGCATTGATGCGTAAAAGTATTTTTTGTTTAGCACCAGTCATTTATAATAAAATCCCAAAACCTATTAGACAAATGCCTACTGCTCTGTTTAAAATATATTTAAAAAAATATCTCATAGCCAAATGCTATTACACCATATCGAAATTTTTAAATGACCGCAATTAATTAAATAGATTACTATAGTTACGACATTTTGACAATTTGGCCCTCAAATATGTAAAAACAATACTTTCCCCTTTTTTTATTAGCATTAATTATTAATTTTATAGTTTGTTGTGTAGACTAAAATCTTTTACGGTTTATTCTAAACCAAAAATATGTTTTGTACGGCATAATATGGCAATACATGCAGATCTACTTACCTGTTATTTTAAGACCTTGCACATATTATTTGATGTATACTCATGTTTTACAATAAATATATTCTATTTTATTCTACTGCGCAGCGACTCGCGTGTACAACTTCCGAGACCTCATAAAGTTTGGCGCGAACTGTACATAAGAAGAAATCGGAAAGTGGCGCCGTTAACTGAAAAGTTATGTGGAAATCGTTTGTCATGGTATGGGCATGTGACACGGTGGAATGGGGAACAGGTCCTGAGGAAAGTTTTAAATATGAATGTCGATGGCTATAAGAATAGGGGAAGACCAAAGAACCGATGGATGGACTGTTTGAATGATAATATGGTTAAAAAGGGGCTGACTATCGGGATGATGACTAATAGAGAACTTTGAGAGATGAAGACATGTTGCGCCGACCAAAATAAATTGGAATAATAGCAGGAGTATGAATGTGCAGCCATTGAAAATCTAAATTGTTTATAATACATCCCAAAATTCCGTGAAAATCCTTTGTCTCGAATGAAGCCATCAGACGGACTCAGTTCCGCGTTTAAAAATGTAGTCATGACCCACCTCTGCTTTGCACAGGTGTAATGATCACATATCAAAACCTCGAGATTTCTTTGCTATATCTAAATTAAATACATATAAACGATGGTGGTGAAAACCGCATCACAATCCGTTGCGTAGTTAAGACAAATAACGCAATCACATGTCTAGACAGCCACGAAAAGCTTCTTTGTTTTTGAATAAGTAATAATGTAACTATAGAAGACAAGATAATTGTAGTAAAGACCTGCGTGTTACGCAAACACGCGATATAGCCTATCCTGTACCGAGTCTTACTGGTGTAGCGCGCCGGCGAACTCCCAGAGGATCAATACTCACTAATATTATAAACGCAAAAGTTAGTTTGTCCTTGCCGCGTTCACAGCCCAAGTGTTCAACTGAATTCGATAAATTTTGCATAAATTCATCCTTTCACAAGTTTAATAAATCCTAGTTGAAGTAGTTTTCAGGGAATTAGGAACGTAGAAGTATTCATAATTCATATAGATTTACAACTCGTATTTGTCCAGAGCTGGGATTAAAGTCTCGTACGTCCTTCTACTACAATTTCTGCTGAACCAGGGCACTTAATCAAAACTGTCCCGGCATTGTGAACGGGTGAAGCTTTCTCTCATTCATAACGTTTTCTAGACGATACTTATATTACCTTCCATAATTATGATCTAGAGAAGGATTTACCCACCTCTATCCCATGATGTCGTTAAAGGCTAATAATGCTACACATGGAACCAACAAGAAACAAGGATTACCATTCCGCAATGTTAGCGGTTACTGCAATGGTCGTTGCAAGGCCCGTAGTTCACAGAGGACGTTTACAAGCGGATGTTTATATTATTATAAATCCTCCCAACCGGATTTAGGCTACGGTGGCCTCAGGATAAATTATAGTGCACAAGTGTATGCGCAAACTCTAGTGCGCTGTCTGTTCCTTTTCTCTCATAATCCATTGGGACGGCAACCCGACCACGACCGGGGGTAGATCAGGCGCAGGACCAACGGCTTTACGTGCTATCCAAAGCACGGGGGTTCACACCACCAACTTCCAAAATCAGGGCACTTCATCTGACCTGGGAATCGAAGCCAGGACCGCTCAGCAGTCGCGCTTGCGACCACAAGACCAACGGAGCAGTTGTGGCTCCAAGCGGAAATTTTTAAAGGTAGTACTAATATGAAATGGTTGTAGACTTATACACTAAAGCCGGCATGACATGTTGGTCCTAGCTCGCCGAGCGAACTTGAGTACCAACGTATAGACAGCGCATTTGTCTAACCTGGCCATTGCTTGTCGACGCTCGCCTAGCTGGCCGACTGCAGGCGAGCGCCAACGTGTATACGGTTCGTTTGGCGTGCCTTGCCACCACTCGGGATCTCTCGCTACGACTCGTCTCGCTTCGGAACAGTGTTGGTTTTTCTGCACAAATCAAAGGCGCTCGCCTGCACTCGGCAAGTCGCGTCCACATGTAGTCGGCCATGTCAGTTACAGCTTGGCGTCCGTCCCGGTAAGATGTCATGTTTTAATTAAGTTGCAACTTACAAAATAATTTCGATAATGTCACTCTCTACTAACGAGGACGTCTTTATAGCAGCAGCTGCAATAACTTCTACGCCATCCATATTGTTCCAATTTTCAATGAAAACTAATTTTGGCCAACATGTGGATAGCTCCGCAAAAACTCGTAAACATTGGCAGTTGGCATTGGTCTCTTTCCAACTTGACCAACATGTAGACCGCAGCACTCTCCTTGTATCAATTTACCTACGCTCGCGTTGGCTGAGGCTTAGCCACATGTATGGCCGGCTTAACAGAACCGTCATGGGGCGTCTGAGTCTGAATGTTGGGACATTTCAAAACAGAGAGAGCAGAGGTTTCTGAGAACATCCAGAAACAGTATATGACCATGACTTACTGAATCAGAATGTTTTGAAAAACCTCTGCATGGGGTATTCTAAAACTATATACTCCTCTTTAAAACTATTAACTAATATGTATCAAACTAGAAGCAAAACAGCCAAGTAATGAGAATTAAAACTATAAATTAATATAACAATTTGGAGCTCGCTTTTCCAACATGTGACTATACAAGTTCATTAATGCATTACGGTAGACTAGGCAATTAAGTTAATTATTATTTTACAGCCGGTAATAACCTATAATATCAAGTGTGCTACCGAAATTACACGTTAAAACAATACAAATTTTACCAGACTGGGCAATTTGATTACTTTAGGAATATAGGTATGGAACTTTGAAGTGGTCCTATGTAACTGATAGGTCAACTTTTTGGTCAGAGTGTGCCGTAAAAAATGTTTAACAGATTGTGTTGGAAGAAAATATTAGCATAGCTTCCTTACCGTTTTCAAATTATACTGCAATATTATGAATTTAGATCAACACATTGCAAACTTAACTTATTTTAGTCAATATTTCAGCTCATAAACTTGAAATATTTGAAAAACAAATAAAAAATAAATTTAAAAACCCCCGGCTCAAACAAATACTTCTAAAAAGAAAAAAACAAATGATGTATTGGCCCTTTTGTTTAATATAAGTTGTACGAGTATGACATATTTTGATCCAAGCGTCGCCGCGTCGCTGCGTCGGGGGACGTCTAAATAAAATAAGAAGTGTTTGGCGTGCCGGAAGTTTAAAAACTCAACACACGATCAACACGCGCCTCGCTTAAATCTGTGCAACTGTACGTATTTTTCCCACAGTGAATCTAGTTATAAATTTATCCTCATTTCTCTTTGCTACTCCATCATCAGACCCTGATCACCATTTATCTATAACCTATTCATTGAGACCATTACAATGGGCCCAAACACGATACCTCTGCTGTTAGTCGGTGAGGGAGCTGGGTATCCTGAAAATTCCAGGTAATGCTGCAGCATCAGTTCAAGATTACTATATTCTTCTAATATCATTGATTTAACAAAATACCAAATTTCGACTCAATCAGACCTGTGGAAGATCCCTTCATCAACTAGAAAAGAGCTGATAATCTTCAAACAGCTGAACAGATTTAATTGAATAATAGCTTAAAAACACTTGCAATAAAGTCACCTTTCAAACAAAACATTAAAAATCAAAATCACTTCAGCCGTTTGGGAGCTACGATGCCGCACACAGAAACACAGATACACACGTTAAACTTTTAACACCCCTCTGTTTCCGTTGGGAATTAAAAGCAACTTAACTATCCACAAAACACGTGCCTCATGATCTAGTGTTTTTTGACGTCGCATTGACACCGCGTAGACGGCTATCGTCTTCTTGTAAACGTGACTGTATTCAAATAAACTTGCGTTACCAAAGCGTAGACGCTGCGCTAGCGTCGTTCCGTAGACGTGTATAGAAATAAATTTGCTTTGACACCGCGTAGACGCTGCGCTAGCGTAGTTGCGTAGATGTGTATAGAAATAAAGTCGCATTGACACCGCGTAGACACTGCGCTAGCGTGGGTTCGTAGACGTGTATAGAAATAAAGTCGTGTTGACACCGCGTAGACGCTGCGCTTGCGTAGTTGCGTAGACGTGTCTAGAAATAATATCGCGTTGACACCGCATAGACGCTGCGTTAGCGTAGTTGCGTAGACGTGTAGGTATAGAAATAATGTCGCGTTGACACCGCATAGACGCTGCGTTAGCGTAGTTGCGTAGACGTGTATAGAAATAATGTCGCGTTGACGCCGCATAGACGCTGCGTTAGCGTAGTTGCGTAGACGTGTATAGAAATAATGTCGCGTTGACACCGCATAGACGCTGCGTTAGCGTAGTTGCGTAGACGTGTATAGAAATAATGTCGCGTTGACACTGCATAGACGCTGCGCTAGCGTGGTTGCGTAGACGTGTATAGAAATAAAGTTGCGTTGACCCCGTTAGTACAGAGTATACCAACTTACGCTCGACAAACGCATTCACTACCTGAAAGTTGTAAGATAACTTCTGATAAACTGCTGCTCTAACTTACTGAAAGATTTTGTTCTGAACTGTCGAACAACTGTCCGGTCAAAGATGTAGCGGTAAGTTCTGTGTTCCGAGATTTATATTGACGACACGAGCATAAATATTTTGAACTTACACAAAATTCAACAGCGATTTTCTCCTGAAATAATAATAAAATATTATGTTCGTAACACATAGAATACTAATATTTGTCGCCGAGGGAGGCCTAGAAAAAACTGGCGTGATAACTTAGAGGCGTTTATGGAAGATTGGCCGGAGAAGGTAACACAAAGGGAAGAATGGAAAGCTGAGGAGGGGGCACGCACAATGGTCCACCTGAAGGACTAAGTGTGGAAACAAAAACCCTAAAGAAGAAGAAAGAAGAAGAAGATGTGGGGGAGACTTTTACCCAGCATTTGGACAAAGCAAGGAAAAAAGAAAACTGATATAAATATCAATGTCCATAAAATGTCTATCAATACTTTACATTCCATTCACAGGTATTTTACCTCTGACAGCAGCAACCAAATAACAACCTTATTGTAATGATTATAAAGATCATTATGAATTTGACAGGCTTGTCAATGACAGCAACCTAACAGCAACCTTATTGCAATGCCAATAAAGATCACTATGATTTTGAGAGTGATGCAAACTCAGAGGTAAAACGAGGATCGAAGTGAACGGACTGCAGGAGAGAATAGTTTTCAAATTTTACATAAATGTCACATATTTATGCTCGTGACAGGGGGTCTACTCTCAAAGCACGAAATCCGTAGTTTCGGTCAAAGTTACCGGTGTTTTCTACTCCGTATCACCTACGGATACAAGATTACTTCGGAACCCGAACTAAGAATGATTAACAACACGATTTGGCAGTTGTTTTTACCCCCCGAAGTGATATTGCCCGTCCGAAAAATATTATTTACGAGAGTAGGGCTCATTCCGATGCATCATAATGCTTTCGGACGGGCCCGTAGTTTCGTTAATGGACTTTCAGAGTAGGCCCCGTGACACCACCACCTACAGATAATTTGTGAACAAAGATGATTTCTAACCTAAAATACGTTTTGACGAAAAATCAATACATAACTGTGTCCATCTATAGAAACATGTAATAACTTTACTTACTGAAAACTATCTGCCTCGTAAATCTAGAAAACTTAGATAGTCGACACCATTTGGTCCCATTTTGAACTGTACGTCGTTTGAATAGAGTTCATAATTGTGTATAAGTTTTAGTTAATAACCTCTGATATGGGTTCGTGTTCAGAAAGCTATAATATCAATTTTAAGGTAATGAAAACTTCCTTTGTATGATTAATTTGATATCCAATAACTACGTTTAATCGAGGTTTTCTTTCAGGTTTTGAACACCGTAGTTCTTCTTCTTCTTCTTCTTCTTCTTCGCAGAGGTCACTTTGACTGCAAGTTTTGGGATACAGAGGGCAAGATAGAAGGTGGAGCATAGTTTGCGACGTAGCTCCACATCCACATCCAGCTGCCCTGCCATCGAGGTAGCCCCACTTTACCAGGTTGGAGTTACATCTTCCCACTTGTGTCCGGAGACGGTTCAGGGACTTCCAAGTGGACCACGAAAGGTTACAACCTGCTGGAATAGTGTAGATAGTAAGTGGGAGGGGGAATAGTTTCTTGCTACAGTTTGCAACGGGCGTCGGCCGGGTTTCCTGGTAGAGACGCTGTCGATTTAAGAAAGCTGTGCCTGCTTTTTAGCCGTTGCGTTGGTAGTTATGCACGCAACGTAACACCGTAGTTAATCTGGATTCTTTAATAATAACATTGAGTAAATCATTTTCTGTTTTTTTCAGGAGTTTAAACTATACAGGGTGACCCGTAAATAATGGATCAAACGTAACGGGTAGGCAGCTCACCTGATTTCGAACAACTGATTTGTATAGCTTTAATTTTTTCAATTTAGGCCATTTCATGGTTAAAAAATACACTTTTCAATTCAAGATTTTTTTCTAAGCCAAATAAAACGTTATTTACAAAAATGGTATCTTATTTTACATTAGTAATCTATTCAGAAATGTTTAACAAAAATCATACCTAAAAATGTTATCATTTGCAGCGACAGCATTAAAAAAACTGAATTCTGGTAGAGAAAATGGTGAAATTCGTTATAAAAAAATTATACCGTAGCGGTTTTTTTTAACTATTCAAATTAGTTGTTGGAAATCAAATGAGGTACCTACCCGTTACGTTTGATCCATTATTTACGGGACACCCTGTATACCGTGACAGTATAGCTGCTCCGTTGCTGTTTTCCCTTTGAAATATCCCATATTAATATGCTTGTTAAGAGGGTGCATTCTGAAAATTGGCAACGACGTACATATCGCTTTGCGCTGCACTAAAACATTAATTATCATCATCATAACATGACGCTTTATTTCCTCGAATGGTTAGGCAGACGTGAACCTATAGTACACCCACATTTCGCTAGTTATGTTTAAGGCAAATGCAATACGGAGCGAGCCTATTGCCGGGTACGTATTACAATACCGAAATTTAAAAGACCGTATTTTAAAATACCTATGGATGTAATCCCGAAAAATTAAACGCCGAATGATTGTTTGGTCGAAAGTTTTAAATCCCGAAAGTTCATCAGCCCGAAAGTTTAAAATCCCGAGGATCCATATACCGAAGCTTAAAATCCCGAAGTTCTATAATCCGAAGTTCAAAATCCCGAAATTACATCCCAAAGCCTAAAATCTGTAAGACTATGATAAAAAAGGAGCAACCACCAAAAAAAAGGAGGACCAATAACATATAATTAAAAAAAAGTTTAAATGATAATCATACGTATAATTAGGAAAAAAAAGAAAAGTGTTCATTTTTTTCCTAATTATACGTATGATTATCATTTAAACTTTTTTTTTTTATTACAAATTAAATTATCTAATGATTTTTTTAAATATTTGATATTTCAACTATGTAGGTATGAAATACCTAATGGACGACTCGCCTACAGTTTATTAAATTTAACGGATAATTAGACAATGGTGAAAACATTTCTGCGAGCAACTTGGAAGAAGCGCTCGCCGGCCGCTGCCGCGGCACCGCTCGCTACGCTCGCTCGGCTCGCGCGCGGTTGGTCACAGTTTTAACCTAACCTAACCTATTTCACTCAATTCAAAATGACGAATCATACAATTTGCCTGCGAGTGGATAATTAGCCAATGGTAAAAACATTTCTGCGGCAGATTGTATGATTCGTAATTTTGAATTGGGTGAAATAGGTTAGGTTAGGTTAGGTTAAAACTGTGACCAACCGCGCGCGAGCCGAGCGAGCGTAGCTAGCGGTGCCGCGGCAGCGGCCGGCGAGCGCTACTTCCAAGTTGCTCGCAGAAATGTTTTTACCATTGGCTAATTATCCGTGTTTTCGCAATATCCCCAGGATTTTCGCGAAAATTCGAATTAGCAAATCATCCAATCGACATAAACACAATCTACAGTAAATAAACTCAAAACCACAGATTACGTAAAGGTCATAACTGTGTTGTAGTACCATCTATGAGTAATCGCGGTAACTACGTCGCCGCTCTTTGGGATTCCATCCATCGGTATATCGTCCATTCGGGATTTCGTCCATTCGGGGTATCATCCTTTCGGGCATATGGACATCGGTATTTTATGTTTCGATATAACGGCTATCGGCATTTAAAACTTTCGGTATTTTGAATTTCGTTGTTTTGGACGTCGGTATTTCAGTCATAGTTATTATGAAATTTCGGGATTTTAATACGTACCCTCTGCAACATAGGTAAGGTATTTCCTTTATTTTTTAAGAAGGTGCATTCTGAAAGTTGACAACGTCGCAAATTGCTGTTATTATGATTAATTTATCGATAATACTGGATTTTAAGCTTCGGTATATGGATCCTCGGGATTTTAAACTTTCGGGCAGATGAACTTTCGGGATTTAAAACTTTCGACCAAACAATCATTCAGCGTTTAATTTTTCGGGATTACATCCATAGGTATTTTAAAATACGGTCTTTTAAATTTCGGTATTGTAATACGTACCCAATACTAGGTACGTATTAAAATCCCGAAATTTCATAATAACTATGACTGAAATACCGACGTCCAAAACAACGAAATTCAAAATACCGAAAGTTTTAAATGCCGATAGCCGTTATATCGAAACATAAAATACCGATGTCCATATGCCCGAAAGGATGATACCCCGAATGGACGAAATCCCGAATGGACGATATACCGATGGATGGAATCCCAAAGAGCGGCGACGTAGTTACCGCGATTACTCATAGATGGTACTACAACACAGTTATGACCTTTACGTAATCTGTGGTTTTGAGTTTATTTACTGTAGATTGTGTATATGTCGATTGGATGATTTGCTAATTCGAATTTTCGCGAAAATCCTGGGGATATTGCGAAAACACGGATAATTAGCCAATGGTAAAAACATTTCTGCGAGCAACTTGGAAGTAGCGCTCGCCGGCCGCTGCCGCGGCACCGCTAGCTACGCTCGCTCGGCTCGCGCGCGGTTGGTCACAGTTTTAACCTAACCTAACCTAACCTATTTCACCCAATTCAAAATTACGAATCATACAATCTGCCGCAGAAATGTTTTTACAATTGGCTAATTATCCACTCGCAGGCAAATTGTATGATTCGTCATTTTGAATTGAGTGAAATAGGTTAGGTTAGGTTAAAACTGTGACCAACCGCGCGCGAGCCGAGCGAGCGTAGCGAGCGGTGCCGCGGCAGCGGCCGGCGAGCGCTTCTTCCAAGTTGCTCGCAGAAATGTTTTCACCATTGTCTAATTATCCGTTAAATTTAATAAACTGTAGGCGAGTCGTCCATTAGGTATTTCATACCTACATAGTTGAAATATCAAATATTTTAAAAAATCATTAGATAATTTAATTTGTAATAAAAAAAAAAGTTTAAATGATAATCATACGTATAATTAGGAAAAAAATGAACACTTTTCTTTTTTTTCCTAATTATACGTATGATTATCATTTAAACTTTTTTTTAATTATATGTTATTGGTCCTCCTTTTTTTTGGTGGTTGCTCCTTTTTTATCATAGTCTTACAGATTTTAGGCTTTGGGATGTAATTTCGGGATTTTGAACTTCGGGTTATAGAACTTCGGGATTTTAAGCTTCGGTATATGGATCCTCGGGATTTTAAACTTTCGGGCAGATGAACTTTCGGGATTTAAAACTTTCGACCAAACAATCATTCGGCGTTTAATTTTTCGGGATTACATCCATAGGTATTTTAAAATACGGTCTTTTAAATTTCGGTATTGTAATACGTACCCGGATTGTCAAATCCGCTCTTTTATTACATAACAGCTAGCTGTTTTACAAAACAGCTTCGTTATGTTAAACAGCTGAACGACGTTTACCGACTTTCCATAATTACTGAACTTTAACACGCGGAATTGCGTAAACGTTTTGTATTTATCATTGAAGCGGGTCAACGGTTAGAGGTTATGTAAATCAGCGTGAAATTAAACTTCAGATTGTAGATTTTAGTTTTAATTTTGTCGCTCACACGAAACAACATTCAGGTGGATAGCCAGTGGCAATCCACCTAAACGTTGTTCGGCTGTTTTACATAACAGCACTGCTTTGTAAAACTGCTAGCGGTTATGGAAAACAGCTAATTAAGCAATCCATCTGCGACACCTCTCTTGAGCAGTGGTGGCCCAGTGGTATCGGCCCCGAATTACGAGTTGTAGGTCGTGGGTTCAAACCCAGGCAGGCGCTTAACTTTCGTCGTTTCGTCAGTTTTAGTCGACAACAACTTGACTTCATGGATGCAGGGCCAATTCATAGAAACATATACATGTCAATTTAAATTAGCTGGCGAACATTCACACATGTAATGTGCTTCGATATGTTATGTCGCACGCACGCTCAATGAAAGGTTCCGTAGTTGGAATGAATTTTTCCCTAGAACAAACTTTTTTTTTTTTTGGAGGGGAAATCATCAAATGACCTCTCCCGCTCTGGGCGGAGCGGAAGGGCGTGTCAGACTCTTACTGACTAAAACCCACCCGTGTTCCTTCAGTTGCCTGTGCGCCAGGGCCACGGTAACTCTTTCGAACAATCCGCGACCCCGGCAGGCATCGGTCCTATCGGACCCCGTCAATGGTGCTGACATCTCTTTGAGGCGCGCGTGGAACACGACGCGCCGTCGACCCGGGCCTGGTCCTTACCGGACGGCGAGCTGCCCATTGCTCGCCGTCCGCAAGCCCGCGCCTACGGTGGCCGGGAGTCGGCAATCGACTCCCGACGCCCAGGGTGTCTCCTCCTCCTGCGGCGGCTAGGGGCGCGAGGGCGCAGAGATTGCCTCTCCCTTTCGCGCTCCGCCTCCTCCTTCGCGAGCATTACTGCTTCACAGAAGGAGGTGACGGCTTCCCATTCCCTCTCGCTCCGTACCATGGCCTGAACCAGGGCCGGACGCGAGAGGTCGCCGCCGCCGATCGCCGCCACGAGGACACGGCGGTGCTCCGCCCAAGCCGGGCAGACCTCCACCGTATACTCCACCGTGTCCTCCGGTCGATCCACGCAATGATAACACCCGGGGGTTTCCTCTCGCCTTATACGAAACAGGAATCTCCCGAAACAGCCAAGTCCGGTGAGGACCTGCGTCAGGCGGAAGGTGAGGACGCCGTGGCGCCTCTCAAGCCACTCCTCAAAGAGGGGTCTTACCGCCGCAATTGTGGCGTGCCCTGCGCTGGGTTGCGACAGTCGCACTCTCCATGCCGCCATGAGATCCCGCCGGAGCTCTGTCCGCTGTGCCGTGATTTCTCGCGGCAGCGGAGTTACGCCCCGGCGTTTCGCCTCCTCGCGCCACTCCCAAACGTGCGCGAGGACCTTTGCCTCCAGATCCCACGGCGGCAATCCGGCAAGGAGGCTCGCCGCCTCGCAGGAGACCGTGCGGTATCCCCGTACCATCCGGATGGCCCTTTGGGACGCGTTCAACCGGCGGGCTGGCCGGAGCCTCAATGAACGCGCCCACTTCTAGAACAAACTTAACATTATAGTTGAAAAACATGTTCTCCCATACATTCCGACTGCAAATGTTAGTTAGTCGACTATTACTCCTTTACTTGTAAAGTCTACTTAGCTGTGACAGTTCTCCTTTTAACTTCGTGGTATACAGGGTGGCAGGAACATCGACGTGCAACCTGTTATCCATAGATTCAGTACATGATTCTGGACCTTTCGAAATTATTGTAGGTAATTTAAAAACAAATTTGCTGTTGCATACATTTTAACCGCATAGATATTTCACTTTTCTATGAAACAGTTGTAATTTTTTCTACGCTAGGGGGTCTAGAATCATGTGCTGAATTCATGGTTATAGTTTGCGCGTCGATGTCCCTGCCACCCTATCAGTAGTAAGTAAGTAACACACTATCAGTAGCAATGGCTTTCATTTTGACAGTTCAACAACATTCATTGCGTTATTTACGCTGTTGAGCAGACAAATTTTTCGAAAATATGAAGCAATGGATTAGCAATAGGCTTCAAAATCATCCAAATTGTGATCGAAAGTGTGTTACGTAATTAAAGTGCATGTATGAACGTGAATGAGGCAAAAAGAGTATGTAAAGATCGTAGCAGGTGACGTGCTGTAGTTTCTGCCTACCTCCATAGGAAGAAGGCGAGAGATTATGTATGTGTGTTTTGTATAATTAGTAGTCCATACTCTGTTTTGCAATATAATTACAAATGAATGATTCTGTTAAACTAAAAAAAAACGATTTGACATTATGAAATCCTGCGGGGTAATTACGTAACACACTAACAGTAGGAATGGCTTTCATTTTGACAGTTCAACAACATTCATTGCGTTATTTACGTTGTTGAGCCGACAAAGTTTTGTAACATATGAAGCAATTGATTAGCAATAGGCTTCAAAATGATTCAGATTGTAATAGATAATGTGTTACGTAATTAGGGTACTGGTCTTTTCGCCCAATCTAAATGAATGATATCGCAGAACACTAGAATATTGCACAGAATCTGTCAAAACCATGCTGAATGTATATTAAAATCAATGTTCATGTTATAATAACACTGTTAGCAACAAAGTTACGTGCATTATGTTGGCAGCTTAACAAGTTGAGCGCTGTGAAAAGCAACTTAGTTGACTTTGTGAAATTAAAATCAATGTTAGCTTTGAGTTTATATTCGACACTCACACGGATTTAAACTAGGGATGTTACTACCAACATTCAGAAAATATATTACAACGTTTCAATTGACAGAAAATACATTTTATTAGGACAAGTCATCCAGCTCGATAGGCACAACTTTTCGAAAAAAGCCGACAGAAGGATCCAGTTGGGTTTTGTTTTGCGTTTGAAAAACTTCGTCAAGTCTTCTCGTCGCCTGTACCATAAAACCCGTAGATCTTGCCTGTTATGACCAGTGATCGGAGTAGGTAGATTGATTTTTAGTACTTGTATCATAAACGCACACAGAAAGAATAACATGGATAAGCCATTTTTCCGGAAAGTAATTCCGGTATTTCCGGATTCAATTAAATATTGTTAATGTTGGTAGTGATATTATTACTACTCAATTCAAAATTTAAAGTTTGTTCTGATTGGTCGTTGGGTTTTGTCAAATCGTGACAAAAAAAATAATAGGAAGAATAATAAAGAATAAAATTGCTCATTTTATTACAATTCCTACCTTTTTTTTGAGGATGGCAAATCATCAAATGACTCCTTCCACTCTGGCAGAATACAATTCCTACATAAGTTCCGGTTTTTTTTTAATAATCCACCAATTCCGGAGGAATGTCCATAGTAATATATACGTTTCGGATCAATGACCCCAGTTCAATCTACCTACTCCGATCACTGGTAATGACATATGGTGCCGAAACTTGGACACTGACAGTCGGGCTGGTCCACAAATTAAAGGTCACTCACCGCGCTATAAAGCGGGTTTTGTTCGGAGTTTCTTTGAAGGATAAAATCAGTAATCAAGTTATACGAAAAAAAACCGGAGTTGCCGACATAGCTTGCAGAGTAAGCAAGCTGGAGTGGTAGAGGGCTGGCCATGTTTTTCGAAGGACCGATGGCCGGTGGAGCATACGAGTCCTGGAGTGGAGACCGTGTATCGTGAGCAAGCGTAGTATGGGGCGCCTCCCAGCTAGATGGACTGACGACCTTAAAATGGTGGCTGGGGCAGAGTGGATGCGGAGGGCGGAGGACAGGGTGTGGCGCAGCCTGTGGGGGGCCTATGTCCAACAGTGGACTGCGATAGTCTGAGATGATTGACATACTTATGCGACCTAGAGATACGTATTTCTTCCGGGGTTGTCGAAGTGAAATCTTGAACTACAAATAATTAAAATGCATCTAGGGCACATATTTAAATAAAATATCGTTTCATTTAGTACCGCAGTATCGGTGCAATAGACTCGTCCCCTATTACGTACATAGAATTTAAGCATAACTGTCAAAATGTGGGTGTAGGGTAGACCGGGCACAATTATAACAAGGTACGTGGTACCATCGGGAATATCTCTATAACTACGCCCCTAACACCCATTCCCGACCCCGCGGGGAGCTCTTAGTATGTGTGACAAGGGGTTTGAAATAAAATTATTTTTGGGAACCGGTACCATTGGCCTTGGTGTGATACCGGTAGCAGAGTAGTACCTGTACTATTTGTACCGGTACCAGACGTAGTACCTGTACTATAGGTATTTCTAATCAGTAACTGTACTGTGCTGGTACCAAACACATATTTCCGTAAGTTAGAGTGAGAAAACATATTTGTTTTCTCACTCTAACTTACGGAAATATGTGTTTGGTTCGGCCCACAACTATCTTGTTTACTTACTATATCTAGTAAGTAAACAAGATAGTTGTGGGCCATAGGCTGGACAACAGGAACACACGTATGCTACTTTTGCACCGTTTTAAAGTATTTTAATTTGCGACAGGGAGACACTCGCACAGAGCAACCGAAATACCATTAAACCCGCACCACGTGTTGCACACGTTGCATCAAGCGAAAACAAAGGCGGGCACGTCCGTCCCGGTCGGCTGTCATTATCCGAATCCTAAGTCTGTTAGCTTATATATTATGTAAATATTATCTTGTTTGAAAATAAAGTATATAAAAACTTGAAAAAAAAATAAAAGAAGTTCTCTGTGTTTTGATTGTAGTTATATTAAAAGAGGTTCTGCTGAGATATTACCATTAGAAAAAGTATATTTTTCTAATTAAAACACTGTTTTTCATTCAATCACATCACTGGTACAACTAACCCAAGGTCGGGGTCTTATCTTTCGGGACATTTGTACCAATTCTCCCAAACCACTTAAAGCAAAATATTTATGTTTGTATTGTTTCTACACATTAAAGGTAATACTAACTTATAGCCAAGTAAACTAAGTATAAATGAATATTGGCACTATTGCCACAAACTCTGAATTTAATATCAACCCTAAAATGCTACAACTGTCCCCGGTCTGCCCTACTATAGGTACACCTCTGCCTAACCCTTAGGGGAATACAGGCGTGATATGATGATGTTATCGTTTACTTTCTGTCAATCGTTTAAACTTGACAGGGTTTTAATTACGACTAGTGGTGCAAGCAGGCCTAAATCCCACCCAAAAGAAAAGGCCTAAATATTTAAACGCAAACCAATCTTGAGACATTCTTATTGTTGGGCAAATTAAATAATAATATTATAGTTAGACTAGCTTTTGCCAGCGGCTTCGCCCTCGTGGATGGCAGAAATTATCTCACGGGAATGTACTACCGGGATAAAAAGTATCCTATGTGTTAATCCAGGTTATAAACTATCTGTGTTCCAAATTCCATCCAAATCCGTTTAGTATTTTTTGCGCTAAAGAGTAACATCTATCCATCCTCACAAACTTTCTCACTTATAATATTAGTAGGATTAGCAGAATAAACTATTAAACTACGTCTTGGTAAACGAATTACAGCGGCTGAATCTAATTAACAGAGTTAAATGATGAATGATCCTGTCGCCTCATGGGAATACATAGAATCCAGTAGATCGATTGATAAATCGGTTTCACATCGTCAAAATCATAGGTACCTCTCAAAACAAACTACATAAACATAAATAAATAACAAGACTTCACAACTTTTCCATAGGCCCTTTAAAAAGACGCACTATACGACAGACGTGAAGGGACTGCAACAGCTCGGCAACTAGACTCAACGAGAGCCTGCGGCCGACAACTTTCATATGCTTTGTTCAAAATTTACACACACACACACATACACACATGCACCCTCACGCACACACACACACTACAATTGGCGTCGAGTTTCAGAGTCGCAACGACAAGCTAGGGCTGGAAGTTGCATGCTCTCAGTACTTGGTCTACTTGTTGCGTCTACTTGTGGTTTGTGTTGCTGTATTTTTTTTTTCTTATTTTAATGTTTATTTTTAATTTTCGTATGCTGCACTGGTTGACGTCATCACGTCAGCGCCGGCTGTCGCTAAAAACCAGCGCTGGGGCTCTGTCTCGCATAGTGTCGTAGCATTATGCTAAGCGATTGCCGTTTTGCGTGAATGTGGCGTATATTTTCTCCCAACTCGTTCTTTTTTCTGTTTGTGTGTTTTTTCTTTGCGTCATGTTTACCGCAAAGAAATGTATTTTCTTTCTTTCTTTTCTTTCAACTAGAGGCGTGCGCCTGACGACAGTTGCATGTATTAGAAGAGGCAGTAAAATCTATAAGTATATATAGATATAACCGAAATAGCATGTTTTGAATGTCAGATTGGTTACTTACTGCGTATGAAAGTTCTTATGAATAAGGTTTGTAGGGAAAGACAGTAAAGCACAGAACGACAAGGCTAGACATTTATTCAATTAGACTTGACAGTATGTAATCAGAAAGCTAGTTGTCCGTTCGCAAAACTAGGTCTTCATGGAGATGAAGGACAAGAAACTCTATGGAAACAGTATTAAAGTATTCTATCAACATATTTCTTACATTTCTAAGAACTAACTAACTGAACATCTACCTTAACTTTCGATGTCGATGGTTTCAAATCGGACGTAGAAGCGCGTCGAATAACCAAAGAACATGATCACTTCCTGCACGACGTCGCACGACGCACTTGACGCTCTGCGTCAAGTCGCAGCGACAAGACGCAGAAGCAAACGACAACTCTGCGTCAAGTCGTAGCGACAAGACGCAGATGCAAATGACAGCTCTGCGTCTAGTCGCTGCGACAAGACGCTGCGACAAGACACAGATACAAACGAAAGCTCTTCGCTTGGTCGCTGCGACAAGACACAGATACAAACGAAAGCTCTTCGCCTGGTCGCTACGACAAGACACAGATACAAACGAAAGCTCTTCGCCTGGTCGCTGCGACAAGACAGATGCAACGACAGCTCTTCGCCTGGTCGCTGCGACAAGACATAGATGCAAACGACAGCTCTTCGCCTGGTCGCTGCGACAAGACACAGATGCAAACGACAGCTCTTCGCCTGGTCGCTGCGACAAGACACAGATACAAACGAAATCTCTTCGCCTGGTCGCTGCGACAAGACATAGATGCAAACGACAGCTCTTCGCCTGGTCGCTGCGACAAGACACAGATGCAAACGACAGCTCTTCGCCTGGTCGCTGCGACAAGAAACAGATACAAACGAAATCTCTTCGCCTGGTCGCTGCGACAAGACACAGATACAAACGAAAACTCTTCGCCTGGTCGCTGCGGCAAGACACAGATGCAAACGAAAGCTCTTTGCCTAGTCGCTGCGGTAAGACACAGATGCAAACAAAAGCTCTTCGCCTGGTCGCTGCGACAAGACACAGATGCAAACGAAAGCTTTTCGCCTAGTCGCTGCGACAAGACACAGATGCAAACGAAAGCTCTTTGCCTAGTCGCAGATGCAAGCAAAAGCTCTTCGCCTGGTCGCTGCGACAAAACACAGATGCAAACGAAAGCTTTTCGCCTAGTCGCTGCGACAAGACACAGATGCAAACGAAAGCTCTTCGCCTAGTCGCTGCGACAAGACGCGAATGCATAAGACAACTCTGCGTCTTTTTGTAACGACAAGACGCACAGTTTGCGCTGGTAATCCCTAAGGCGCGAAAATCTTTAAAGTTTAAAACGTCAGCCACTTACAATCCATGCCCGTACTGCCTGTTAGTAAAGTTGATGTAAAACTTTTTATGTATTTGTTCACAAGATTCAAATTGTTTTGGGACTCCTAACTCAATTAAACAGTCAGCTTCGGACAAAGTAGTACAAAACTTTCAGGATTCGTTATTTTAGTGGACATGACATTTAAGTACAGCACCCTAATTGAGTAAGACACAATCTATCACAACCTGAAAATTTTGAAGGCTTTAAAGAATTACTAATCCATTGCTTCATATGTTCGAAAAATTTGTCTGCTCAACAACGTAAATAACGCAATGAATGATGTTGAATTGTCAAAATGAAAGCTTTTCCTACTGTTAGTTTGTTACGCAATTAGCCCGCGGGACTTAATTGATCGGGTAATTATGGGAAACTTTTCTCAATTGTTTTTTTATTTACCGGATAGTGTGCTATGCAATTATCCCGCAGGGTTTATAAAACGACGGTGTAGAAATACGGCCTAGCATTGAGTGCTTTATGATTATTGAGATTTTTCAAAACTCAAACTCTAAGCATTTATTTCAAACCAGCCGCTGCCCGCGGCTTCGCCCGCGTGGATGTCGGAAATTATCCAACGGGACCGTGCTGCCGGTAAAAAAAGTAGCCTATGTTACTCCTTATAACATCAGCTATATGCCAGGGAAACGCCCGTCAAAATCGTTCCAGCCATTTCGGAGATTACCCGGAACAAACGGATAGACAGAAAGACAGACAAAACTATAAAAAAATGTTATTTTGTTAAGTCTCGTATATACTTTCATATGCATTTAGTAAAAAGCTGTTATTTTGACATTACAAACAGACACTTCAATTTTATTTATTTGTGTGTATAGATGTATAGATTATGTGTATAGATGTATAGATAAACTAATTACAGGCACTTTTGAATTGTCAAGGGGTTGGTCAGTCAGAAAGATGAAGCTAGTTGCCCATTCCAAAGCGTAGTAGGTACCAATGTAGAAAAGCGTGCACGTTAAAAGCGTCCTTAGTAAAAAAGATAGAAACAAAAAGAAAACAATTCAGAAATTGAAATAAGCCTGGCAGCTAGCCGCGCGCCTATTGACGGCGTCCGTTCACGAACATGAAGTATGAATCAGCACCATTCAGCTCAACCATTTTGAAGGGAACTTAATGACCCAACACATTTTGAGCATTCAGCATCGCCACTATTTAGAATTTCCTGTGGTGCTACGAGTATATCACGCAGGACATAAACCAGATAGCTTGCCATGTTCTACGGTTTTTTTGAAGAGCGGTAGCCGCCACATAACGGTCGCAGTGACAGCTGTCATAAAATTCATGGCAGCGGGGTTTGACTTTACGGTGTCAAAAAACGCTCTCTAGGAAAACACACCAACTTACTTTCATAAAAATCGTTTCAGTGGCTTCATTCGCCGGTAAATTGCAGACTCTTATGTGGTGGCGACCGCTCTTCGCCTTCTTGTCACAGTCATGAAGTGCAGCTGTCAACATTTCTGTTTTGTGCTCGTGAATATAGATCTATTTTGTTTTTATTTTTCTTTATTATTAGAGCCAATATTTTTTTTTGTATGCACGTGTATCTATGACAAATAAACCTATTTTTCTTTCTTTCCTTTTCTCTTTTAGAAAATCGTAGCTTTAAGGTGAACGTCCACTGGTCCACACCGGCCGCAACGCACGCACGGCACGCAAAGTATTTTGGTTTGCTTTGTATGAATTCTTAAAAGTAGCACTGCTTCCACTATCAGTACCGCTCGCGCCGAGTGCCGGTGTCACATGAATTAGTTCACCGCGAGCATCGCTCACTGCCGCAACGTTGTTTTGTTTATAATTGAGGTGAAAACTACCAAAAACATTGTAAAATGGATGGCTCTCTTTCAATTCTTTTGTTAGAAAGATATGAAGAATTGTATCTTGAAACATGATCTGATTGATCTGAAACATCGACAATATTCAAATTTGCAAAGACGAGATAATTAATATGCGGATACAGTGGACGCATGCCATCGGTAAATCCATTCAATTGATACGTTGCGGGCCGCGCGTGCGTTGCGGCCAGTGCGGACGAATGGACGTTCACCTTTAGTGTTCAAAAATAAAAAAAGTACTGGATTCTACGTGTGATTAGTACAAAATAAACTTAATTTGACAGCTAAAACGCAACAAATTGGCGAGGAGTCAACCCTCCCTATGCCTTAACCTACATAAACGCGTACTTAGCAGTTATAGTGACACTAAAATAATCAAAATCAACGCAGACGAAGACCCTATAGGCACTTCGATAAACTTACAATATTCCGTCAGCATTTTATTATTAGAATTCACTTGCGTGGAACAATTCGCAGCAATTAATTACAGAAATTCATACGGTTTCTGTATTTCTTGAAGGACCCTCCACCAACTGACTGAAATACAACGATATCCTGTACCTGTTACGTATCCATTGACGTTTTAGACGATCCCTATCACCACACGTCCTCTTGCCAAACAGTAATGGATAAACAACTTAACGATAATGTAACATACAAGGTTTTTGCCATTCTAAACGTGACTTGTTGGTACAATACGAGTTCTGAACAAATAACGTCGTTACTGAAGGCACTTTAAAATTAAATTTTCTTTACAGTAGACTGCCAATATATCATTAGAGGCATCGGGGTCAACCGCAGGCGCTGCTGATCCCAAGACAAAACATATTTATGAAAACAGTCGTGTAGGTGGCTACAGTACTTTCCAAAAGTATGTGATGAAAGTGTAAACAAACCAAGAATTATACAGAACAGGCAGCATGCGTAGCATGGCTACTATAGAAACCGAAGACAAAATGACAGATCCCACCAAAAACATTTCATGTAAAATGTTGCCAAGACGACCACATAAGGTTTGCCCTGTGAAAAAGATATCAGATCTCATGTAGAGCCAAGCTTCTGAATCTACACGGCCTAACTCTACCGACCCTAAAAATGAATGGCTTCGCCGTTTCGCTACCGTCGTGGAGGTGATGCGAATATTTAGTTTCTGAAGTAAGTAACGAAACAGCCAAGCCATACATTTTTACTGATATGTAGAATTTGTGAAGTAAGGGTCGGTAGAGTGCAAAGGTTCTTGTAAGTACTTATTAATAGGTTTTTTAGTTACTGTCTACAGTCCCGTGTAAACTTTCATGTCCTAATTCATAAAATTGGTGAAAGTCTCATTCAAACTTCCACCCCCCCCCATTTTAGGGGATGGGGGTCGAAAGTTATAAGTTTATCTGGGGGCACGGCAGTGTTTTTTTGTATACTGAACTTTGTTTACACACCAAATTTCGGCTTTCTAGCACTTCAGGAAGTACCCTAACATTTTGAAGTCTCATACAATCTTCCACCCCCCCCATTTTAGGGGATGGGGGGTGAAAGTTATAAGTTTATGAATTTTTTTGTTGATTGTATACTAAACTTAGATTACATACCAAATTTCAGCTTTCTAGCACTTCAGGAAGTAGCCAAACATTTTGATGATCATCAGTGTGTCAGTGTATCAGTGAGTGTGTCAGTGACGAAATCGGTGTATTTTAGATATCAATAAAGTCTAAAGTATTAAAGTTATTCAATTGAGACTTTGTATGTTTAATTAGTCTATTATTGACATCATATCCTGAGAATATGAACTATCTGGTACATCGGAAACCAACTCTATGAGGGTTCAAAAAAACGACGAAACACTTCGAGCAAAGGTAGGTAGTGCCCTTGCGCTTCGCTTGGCTCGTCTTGGCAGGGGCACTACCGTGCCCCCAGATTGTAGAAAGATTTCTACGGCACGATGTCAAAATTCAAGAAAAGAATGACTTCTTGTTAAGAAAGCGATTTGTCTTCTCTTCGTAGAGTAGAGATAGAAGTGGTCATGCGACGCATTCTGGTTAAATTCTTACGCAGTCAGTCACTAAAGGAAATTTGTACACATTCATCTGTATTAAGAAGGTTTCTATTTTATCCAACAATTGTTGTGTGAATAACAATTAATCGTCTGTAGGACACTGAACGAGACAAACTAAATAGAAGTTTTATTGTTATTAAGTCTGGGGGCCGTTTACTTTCCCGCAAAGTGTTAAATTATAATTGAATAAAAATATCCACGAAAATTGAGGTTATAAAATGAATCTCAATTCATCACATGAAAAACATCTTGGTGTTTTTAATTGGAATTTCGGGCTTAAGTATTCAAATAATCCAATCAAAGCACTGAATTTGTAAGTGGCACTACAAATTGCCATCCGCAGATAAGTTTTCTGATCCATTTATTTACATTTTCGTCGCATACTTTGGGAACAGACCATAGATGGTACATTATTATGGTTAATTAAATTATTTCCAACCGACAACCGTAACACAAAAACAAACATTAATTATGTACCTACTCCAAACTTCAGCGTTTGATGTTGAGTTTCTCGGAAAAGATCAGCCATTCCGTTTTCTAATTAGTAAGCCTCTTGAAGGGCCGCTCAGGGATTATCCTAAAAGGGACCGTATCTTGCTGCTAATCTATAAATTCCATGAAAACATACAGGGTAGCAGGAACGCGCCAACTAAAACCATGAATTCAGCACATGATTCTAGACCCCCTAGAGTTTTCGTTGGCTATCAAAAAAAACTGCAGTTCCAAACCTACGCGGTCAAAATCTATGGGAAGAGCAAATATATTGTTTTATAACTGACGCAAAATTTCAACTCAGGGGAGCTCTGAATCATGGACTGAATCCATGGTAACAAGTTGCGCGTCGATATCTCTGCCACCATGTTCAGGTAGGTTTGTATAATTTTTTTGAAAGCTACAGATTAGCTGGCAGAACAGATTAAGCACAGTCTAAAACACTAATTACCTTTATTTTTTACATAGATTCTTCTATATTTTGTGAATGTGAGAATATTGTAGGTCTAACTTGTAGACTGTAGATTTGTAGACCTTTTTTATATTTTGTTGAGTACCTGTTACTTGTTGATAGGCCTACACTGTACTCCCATACCTATAAATCAACACTGTAATTTGAAAAATTGTAAAACCCCTTATTTTTAAAAGAGCAAGCGTGGAGTTCATTGCTGGCTCTTCTCCATAGGAAACAACCAATTGGAACCGTGCAACTAACTTCTGACGTTTCATAAGTGCCCATGTAGGTTTATGTGAAATAAAATATTTTGATTTGATTTGAAAGATTTTTGATCACATTATAATAATTATACCAGCCTAATATTATCCCACTGCTAGGCAAAAGCCTCTTTCTCATACAGAGAAGACACGAGCATTGTTCACCACGCAAATTATAATGAAGTGGTCAAACGCGATCCTATTGATCCGGTTCAAACAATTCTGCAGGGCAATTGCGTAACACACTAACAGTAGGAATGGCTTTCATTTTGACAGTTCAACAACATTCATTGCGTTATTTACGTTGTTGAGCAGACAATTTTTTTAGAAATGGATTAGCAATAGGCTTCAAAATTATCCAGATTGTGATTGACAGTGTGGTTAAGTCTCCCGCAATAAGGCGCGACGGGACAGCGCGACACAAAGGCAGCGCTCGTCACGCAACACGCGGTGCCTTTGTGTTGCGCTGTCGCGTCGCGCCAGTGTACAAGAGCCTTTACGAAATTAGGGTGCTGACCTAGGGTGTTAAGAAAGGTGCACCAAGAAATGATTTTTCCAAACTCAACCTACGTTTTAAAGTAGACTAGTTTGTATGCGAACGAGCTATCCGTCTGACAACCATGATGGAAACAGCCTCCCTGCGGGGTAATTACGTAACTCACTAACAGTAGGAATGGGTTTCATTTTGACAGTTCCATAACATTCATTGCGTTATTTACGTTGTTGAGCAGACAAATTTTTCGAACATCTGAAGCAATGGAATAGCAATAGGCTTCAAAATGATTCAGATTGTGATAGATAGTGTGTTACGTAATTAGGGTGCTGGTTTGACAGGCTACTAAACGTCAGAAATGGTTCAATTAATATCCATTCGTCAAAACAGTGCTCGTTCAAGCAAAGAAAGCATAAAATTAATTACAAAGGTTAATATAATTAATCGCGTCGGTGCGACGAACTGAAATAGCAATGCCTTTAATTTGGATGCTTGTTTCTGTTTGAGTTATAGCCATAGGGTACTTCATCTGATCGAAACAAAAAATCTAAGTTAAAGGAGCTAGTAGGAGTAGTAGTAGTGGAGTTTTAGCGATAAGACCGCCCATTGTGTCACCCTGTGTAAAATGTCTACATTTATATCTGTAATTTTTATGGTGTACATAATAAAGAGTATTCTATTCTATTCTATTCTAGTCAGCTATAGTCAGCTTAGTTACCAACCTGCATAATGGCTAATCTACTGACATTACTGGCATAGGTAAAGGAAATCATCGTGAGGAAACCTAAGTCTGAAATCACCAACCCGTCTTGAGCAAGCGTGGTGATCAATGCTCGTGCATTCTATACATGAGAAGAGGCCATTGCCCAGCAGGCTTAGCATGGCGCTTTCTATTTCTACGAAGAATAGACACAACTATTTCTATACAAAGTGATATTTCGTTTCTCCATGTTCGACATCGCACCGTAGAAAGTCTTCTACAGTCTGTCATTTTGTCTTTCGTTTCTACAGATCGTTGTCTAGGTCCTTTTTTATGTAGACTATTTCAGAAGAAAGTTTTCTATCCCAAACTGTCAAAATCACACTGACAACTGAGAATTGTCTAAGGTAGTGAAGATAATTTGATTTTGTAATCGCCATGCTAAAGACAGTAGAAAATGTTTACTCGACGGCCACAAAGTATAAAAATGGAATGGAAAATATGGAATTTTTCACTTTTTGTATGGAAAATGAGAAAAATTATTACCCATGTCTTGAGTTTTAGGGGTTTAAGGGTCGAAACTTTCATTATTTTTGCGATAGGATACAACATTTTCGAGGTATAAGCAAAATAAAAGAAAAACATGAATAAACTACTGAATTTCGTTAAAAATGCAGTAGACTATTTCTACTTTGCTGCCATCGTACTGTCTACACGGAACGTCATTTTTGTCTACTCTTCCGTCTACAAAACGGTGCTCGTGCTAGCCTGCTGCAGTGGTACATTAGGAGAATCCATGCTAAAATGAGAGAAGATCTTATCCGAAGAACGGTACCCTAGTTGCGTAACACACTATCTATCACAATCTGAATCATTTTGAAGCTTATTGCTAATCCATTGCTTCATATGTTCGAAAAATTTGTCTGCTCAACTACGTAAATAACGCAATGAATGTTGTTGAATTGTCAAAATGAAAGCTATTCCTATTGTTAGTGTGTTACGCAATTACCCAGCTGGTTATGTCACAAAGCAAAGCCATGGCAATCTTCTAGTGTTTTGAAAACCCCGTTCTAAATGTAAACTGCCTAATCTAGATCTCCTAACTGAATTAGCCTCAATCTACGTCTCCAACACTGGCAAGCTAGCCACAGATTGAAATAAAAAGAAGGCATTTTGCTTGTAAAATAAAATGAATAATATCTACTGTATTACACAGACGACTCTTCTTTTTTTTTTCTTGTTAATTAATGAGTAGGGTCACCAACTTCTCAGTTTTCAATAAGGGGGATATTAGACTATCTTATTATATCAATTATCGGTTATCGAAAAAGAAAGGAATGGCCATATACTCGTATATAGGTAATTTCCCAACATTGTAATTTCCTGCAAAAAACGAAACATCAACTTTGGAGACAAACTTAAGGTACAAGTTCATAGCCGACTGCAGGCAGCAGCAGCAGGCGACGTGTCACCGCGACACTTCAGAGCTGGCAGTCTCGACATAGATAGCGACAAAAATCAGTCGTTAAGTCTAATCGATGTCAAATTTCTTTAATAGATTTTCAATCTTAAGCTTTCGAAACAAAGTTGAAAATCTATTAAAGGAATTTGACAACGACACGACTTAGCGACCGATTTTTGTCGCTGTCTAATGTCGAGACTGCAGGGGCTGGTTTGTATGTATTTCTATGAAATACCTTCCGTATCCGGAGCAACACGTAGTTTTCATAGAAATTCATAGAAACCAGTAGTGTCGCAACAATACGTCGCCTGCTGCTGCAGTCTGCAGTCGGCTACGAACTCGTACCTTTATAGCAAACTGCCAGTGTTGTTATCATAGATCTACAAGTCATATATATAACATGACAATGTAATAAAGACATAATATGAATCATTTGTGAGCTTCGGAATATTATAATATATTTACACATACATAAACTCACGTCTGCTTCCTATGGGGGTAGGCATAATCTGCAGAACGCCAACTGCTGCGATCCTTACATACTCCTTTTGCTTCGTTTACGTTCATAAATCCAGCGAGGTAATTACGTAACACACTAACAGTAGGAATGGGTTTCATTTTGACAGTTCAACAACATTCATTGTGTTACTTACTTTGTTGAGCCGACAAATTTTTCGAACATATTTATGAAGAATGGAGATTGTGATAGATAGTGTGTTACGTAATTAGGGTGCTGCACCCTAATTGCGTAACACACTATCTATCACAATCTGAATCATTTTGAAGCCTATTGCTAATCCATTGCTTCATATGTTCGAAAAATGTGGTTCCTCAACAACGTACATAACGCAATGAATGTTGTTGAACTGTCAAAATGAAACCCATTCCTACAGTTAGTGTGTTACGTAATTACCCCGCTGGTCATACACGCACGCCGGTTGCGAGTACTATATTCCATATGGGATAAGAGATATCCTAGATATAATAATATGATTGTGTAATGCAGTCTGTCATCCATCCTTCTAAATTTATTCTGTTGGGTGACCCACATTTGTGAGGTAACCTTGAGAATTATACCCATAAGTACTTTACGTACCTACGTACTTATTCCACTTTCACGCCTGTTTAGACGTTCAGCCGATTTCCATTAAAATTTGCATACATTTTACATAATAATATGTGTTATATTCATCTTTATGGGCTATAATAAGTTTGTTATGATGCCGAAAGCTGAGATTTTCACGATATCTCCACATGCTACCGAGTTTTCAATCTAAAGATAAATTTTGAGGAAATGACAGGTTTGCCTTCGGTTATTCAAGTCATAAATTGACTTGAATAACCGAAGGCAAACCTGTAATTTCCTCAAATGTCAATCCAATGTCAACAATCGTGTTACATTCTCAGTTTTTGTGTTACTTGACCAAACCACAGCGAACACAAGATTTGACAGCCGCTTTGTCGATAGAAGATCTCATCTTGAAATTAAAGACTTGATCTAGTCGTCAACAACGGGGGTCCCTATTGTAAGAATAAAATTAGACAACCGAAAAAAAACACATAATTTAAGTGGACGCGGGCAGCCAACTAAAGTTAAGGATCAAAAATACACTGGATACTGTTATTCTTGTTAAAGAGGGCACTGAAAACTCTTGGACAGTCTCTAGTCTCTTCAAAAACCGGAGAGTTGGACATCCCTAGCGACGTCTCCAGTTTGCAGCGAAGCGAACAATGCTTCAAGTACTCTTTTAAGTCTCCTTTTTTTACTAAAATTATCTTTTATAGAGTTAAAGAAATTATAAAGAAAGAGAATTTAGATATCTACCTACCTACCTACTTAAAGATTACCAAACTATCAATAATTTATGTGACATACATACATACATAAACTCAGGCCTTCTTTCCAAGGGGGTAGGCAGAAACTACAGAATCCTTACATACTCCTTTTGCCTCGTTTACGTTCATACCTCCGATCATACACGCACGCCGGTTGCGAGTACTACGTACCTATCCTTTCTGAAGAACATCACCAATAAGGTCACTATATGTCCTCCTAGGGCGACCCCTGCCGGCGTTTCCACTCACATCTGCCTTGTAAATACCTTTTGTTATTCGCCTTTCATTCATCCTCTCAACATTACCAAACCATCTAAGCACACCTACTCTTTAATTTATGTGACATTTGAGGATATTAGATATTTATAAGTAACTAGCTGCGCCCCACGGTTTCACCCGCAGAAATCTCGATCCCGTGGGAATATCGGGATAAAAAGTATCCTATGTCCTAATCCAGGTCATAGTATACGCGTGTGCCAAATTTAATCCAAATCCGTTCAGCCGTTTTAGCGTGATTGAGTAACAAACATCCAAACATCCACACTTTCACATTTATAATATTATATATATATATATAATATATCTAATATATAAAATTCTCGTGTCACAGTTTTCGTTGCCATACTCCTCCGAAACGGCTTAACCGATTTTGATGAAATTTTTTGTGCTTATCCGGTATCTATGAGAATCGGCCAACATCTATTTTTTTTTTTTTTTTTTTGGTAGGTAGGGTAGGGAGTTAGGGAGGTAGGTAGGTAGGTAGGGTAGGTAGGTAGGTAGGGTAGGTAGGTAGGTAGGGTAGGTAGGTAGGGTAGGTAGGTAGGTAGAGTAGGTAGGTAGGGTAGGTAGGTAGGGTAGGTAGGTAGGGTAGGTAGGGTAGGTAGGTAGGGTAGGTAGGGTAGGGTAGGTAGGTAGGTAGGTAGGGTAGGTAGGTAGGGTAGGTAGGTAGGTAGGGTAGGTAGGTAGGGTAGGTAGGTAGGGTAGGTAGGTAGGGTAGGTAGGTAGGGTAGGTAGGTAGGTAGGGTAGGTAGGTAGGTAGGGTAGGTAGGGTAGG
This sequence comes from Dryobotodes eremita, assembly GCA_917490735.1. Lineage (NCBI taxonomy): Eukaryota > Metazoa > Arthropoda > Insecta > Lepidoptera > Noctuidae > Dryobotodes > Dryobotodes eremita. The sequence goes on from OU823254.1 coordinate 19,691,351, forward strand.
TAGGTAGGTAGAGTAGGTAGGTAGGGTAGGTAGGTAGGGTAGGGTAGGTAGGTAGGGTAGGTAGGTAGGGTACGCCGTAGATAAGTACCGCAACCCGTGCGAAGCCGGGGCGGGCAGCTAGTATATATATATAGTAGGATAGCCATTAGTCTGCCAAATACTAATAGCAGGGTTTCAAATAAGGATTAAACATTAACGTTAAAAGCCGAATAGATTAGAATTAGTTAAACATCAACAAGTTTATAGCAAAAATAGGTGGGTAAATTTTTGGATAGCCAATTTTAGTAGTTAAATCTCTATTTAAATTTATATCCAACAATCAGCTTTTGCATAAGTTATGTTGTACTACCGGTTTTAGTAGGAGATGAACATTTTTAATAGGTACATATTTAACTCATTTTAAACTTAGCACAGACATTTTTACAAAAGGCCAACATGGAGTGGAGTTCTAGCAATATAGGTACACTGTCGAACTGGATTAGAGGTGGTCGTTGAATCAATAAACTATTTTTTTTATCGACTTTTCGTTCGTCCTCGAGGTAACTGTTAATCATCAATGAAAAGATAGGTTGAAAATATTAGCGGTTAATTTACGTCAACGCACAAGACGCCTTAGTTCAAAAGTCATTATTTTACTCAGTTCCAAAAAAAACAGTTGAAAATATTAAGTGTTAATTTACGTCAACGGCTCAACGGTTTATTTTACTATAATTTTATTAATTTCTGAGAATCAACTAGTATGCGAAACGAATACTTCCGAAAAGTACCGATTGAACATTCAAAACCTGCACCCTAATTACGTAACACACTATCTATCACAATCTGAATCATTTTGAAGCCTATTGCTAATCCATTGATTCATATGTTCGAAAAATTTGTCTGCTCAACAACGTAAATAACGCAATGAATGTTGTTGAACTGTCAAAAGGAAACCCATTCCAACTGTTAGTGTGTTACGTAATTACCCCGCTGTTAATAATATAACAGCTTTTTTAACCTATTGACCATTGATGATTAACAGTTAAATTACCTACATTAACCAAAAAACCGTCAATGACCCATCCCGAAACTGAATACTGCAATCAGTATAAATCCAATCGGACAAAAGCAATCTTAGCTGCGGGCGCCCTTTGTTGACATGTATTATCTATGCACTTCACTAAGCGACCGATCAGATGCAACTGTTTATTAAACAGTATGTATGTATCTATCCAGTCACCAGCTCACCAGTCCCGCGCCAGCCAGCTGCGCCGACGCACGCATGATAGCGACGCCATCTTGGTTCTATTTTTAAAATGTCGTTGAGGTTATTCTTGTTTTTGACCATCGCCGGCTTGGTCGCCGGTCAGGCCCCGAACCCTACCATAAGAGTGGCTCATGGGGTTCTTCAGGGTCAATGGAAGGTGTCCACGAAGGGACGGTCCTTCGCCAGCTTCCAAGGTGTACCATATGCGCGGCCGCCGATCGGAAAGTACAGATTTAGGGTAAGTTATTCATTTTAATTTAGATTTTTTAAGCTTGTGTTGTGGAGAATTTGTTTCATGTTGTATAGTACTGTTATTAGATAGACTGGTTGATATTCTATTGCTGCTAGTGATTATTAGGGCTTTCCATAAACTAAATCCGATAGAATAGAATAGAATACTCTTTATTATGTACACCATAAAAATATGACATACACATGATAAGTGACATATGACATATGTATGTACAGTGTAGTGGAGTAGATACTCGTAATAAAATAACCCAAAAGCTCTGGCGTCACCTTGCTGGCACGAGGGCGTTAAGTTCAGTCTCTGCCCTTTGAACTTTTATCAAGTTCTATGGTAATCGAGTTTACCATCATTTGTTGAGGTTAAAAAAAGGTTGAGAAATTACACAGCTTTATTAAAAAAATCTTTATTTATTTGCCTTAAGGTGGTAATAAAAAACCTCGTTTTTATGCGCATTAAAATTTAATTCAGAAGTTAACCCGTTGCTAAAATACATAAATAAGGTTTATGGGTAACTAACTATGTATAGTCGAACTGATTAGAGTTTCCCAACTATGTATACAAAACAATATTGTAACTTGGTCACATTATAGTTCTGTTAATTAATAACAATAACAAACTTTGTATTTGTATGGTTGACCATGAAAACAAAACCGGTATCGTCGGTGAATTAATTAATATTGTTTTGGTTGTTATAAACCTTGAAACTTATATTAAAATCTACCTTAGATTAACATACTCGTGTGTTGTTTACTCCCGTGGAAATTACTTAAATATACAACCAGAAGCTATTTACATAACATCTTCCAACGTTGAATATGTATTTAGAATCTCGCGTATTTTTAATAAATATTTAATTAATGCGTGTCGTGATTAGGGTTGCCAACCCAATTATATCTTATAGTATCCTACTATATTAGAGGCCTAAATACTATATTTCAAAAAAATATACACACTGACGAACAATATAAAAAAGCCAATTACTTATCATGAAATATTTCCGAAACCACGCAACAAGATTTATTTAATAACGCATTAAAAAACGCCAAACGGAAAAAAATGTGTTAAAGAAGGAAATAAGAAAATAGGGCCATTTGGGCAAAAAACAATTAACTCTTAAAGTAGGTTTACGTAACTGAGTTTTTGTTTTAATCCTTCACTATTTCGTATTGCATCCGCGTACTCTCAATACGGAGTCTACACGATTTGGCATGCTGAGTACCAGATTCCTCGAATATGGGAATATTATATTATTTTATAATATTCTCCCATTCTTCAATAAGTGCATTTTTCAGGGCACGAAGCAGGCAGGGATTTCAGCTTTTAACACGTCAGCCAAGCTCATCCAGGCATGTTCTATAGGGTTTAGGTCAGGACTTCTCGATGGCCACTCCATTTGATGGATTCCCACGTCTTGAAGGTACTCGATTACCACATGAGCTATGTGGGGCCGGGCATTATCATGCATTGTCGTCCATATTGACCAAATACGGACAGAATGTTCACGACCGCATGTTCATTGAGTCTCGTTTACGTATCTCATAGCGATCAGATTCCCATTTTCTATCGGCGCTGGCGCCGTGCAACCATCTGATGAAATACCGGCCCACACATGTACAGAAACTCCCCCGTATGGGACATTTTCTTCGAAACATGCTTACGTAAAACGTTCTCCTGGCAGTCTGTACACTTGACGTCTCCCGTCATGATTAAACACAACACGAATCTCGAGTCATCAAGAACTCTACTCTATTCCATTCGTCCTCACCACGTTCGATGTGCTCACGGGCATATCTTAATGTTGCAACTTTATGATGCCATTCGAGTTTTGCGCCATTTGCTGGCCGGTAAGGTTTTAAATTGGCTTCTGCCAGACGTCTCCTGAGGGTCCACTCGGGTCCCTTCAGGTTTGCATAAGTTGTTGCTGGATCGCAACTCCTGTCTGGTGTCGATTTCTTAAAATCGTTGACACAATGAATCGATCTTCTCGGGCCGTTGTGCACCTTGGCTTGCCATTGTCTTCTTAGGTTAACCCCAGTCTCCCTAAATCTCCGAAGCACTTGTTGGACAGAAGAATGTCTCACATCCATTGTTCTGGCCGTTTGTCTCTGGGATCTTCCCAATTCAACCATAGTGATGATTCTATTAAATTCCTCGGGTGTAAGAGGTATGTTGATACCTTTATTTACAAGTCAACGTCTGCTGTAAGCACTTTAAGTAAAAAAATCGATACGCAAAAGTAAAAAAATAAATTAAATCAACTGAAAAATGGCAAGAAATGTTGCTCAGTGATTCTAACTTTTCCCATATTTTCAAAATAGTATAATTTCTTCTTTCTATACCAGCAACTTCAGGTTTGAAGAGCGCATATTTTCAGTGATGAATATAAAATGGCGACATGAGCGCAATGGGGCCAGTATTCATCTTGTAAAAGGTGAAATAAAGGTATTTTTTAAGCATAATTTATTTTTAGAGTTTAATAATAGCTATGAGACATTAAACAAACCCGTTAATAAAGACTCAAACTAGCAAAAAATATGCATTTTTTTAAAACATAACAAAAATTTTTTTTTGTCTACATTATTTTTACAGGCAATGGCTTCGAAAATACTATATTTGATATTTAAAAGTCGGCAACCCTAGCCGTGATCTCCGTCTTCTTAGGAATGTTACAAATGCTAATAATACAATATGTACCTTCTTCTCGTTAGAAATAAATATGAAATCTTAATGTCATTATAATAGGTTTAGTTATCATTTTAATTATAATCGATTACCGCACATTAAAAACTATTCATGGAAGTGTCTCGTCTTTAAAAGATTAAGTACTAACGATGTTAGTTCAGGTTATCAATACCAGCCGATCTATTCTGTAAAATCTCAACGTGAAAACTTAAGTAAAGTGACAGAGAACGACATTGTTCAATCAACCTTGACTATCGCAGTCCACAGCTAAACATAAGACCACCTCAAACTCAAACTCAAAACATTTATTTCGAGGTATTCCATGAAGCACACCCAAACGAAGCACACCCAGACGAAGCACACCTAAAGTATTCCACTTAGCACACCCGTAGGTGGGCTTCAAATAAAAATTTAAAATAAATAATTTCCTATTCCACGAAGCACACCTACGAATATCACTCGCATAGTGCGGGGACTAAGAAATAAAAATGTCGATAGGAGAAAATATTTATTATTTAGAAGACTTAAATTTCTAACATCATTCAGTTTCATTATAATAATGTGACACAATATTCGTCATTTTTGTAATCTTACTATTTAAAATCACAGATTGTTTCATAATTATCTTTCCAAAAAAAAATTTTTTTTTTTATTTTTTAACTATTTTTCTATTATGTTCCTTTTTTGTGTTCTTAATAAAGTCACAGATTGTTTCATAATCATGCAATAAAAACTTGGACAAATATCAAAAACATTGTAAATATAGTTTTCCATAGAGATCTATGTTGAAGTTTTCTTATACCTGTTGAGTGGATAATAAAAATACTCTACGTTAATATAAACAATCACAGATTCTTTCATAATTACAATAAAAAATTGGACAAATATCAAAAACATTGTAAATATAGTTTTCTATAGAGATCTATACATCATTAATAGATGGGTTAAAATTTCTACTACTTGGACCTGCCATCGGCTCCATTATTTTGTTTGAATAAATTGCACGAAAAACAGAAAAAAATACAATAACAAGACCGGCGCACAATTGCATATACTCAGCCCGTGACGTCGCGATAGTGTAATGAAAACTAAGCAACAAGTTCCGGAAACGCTCGGCTAAATTCGGGTTGGCTCGGGAATTCAGTAGCGGGCGCACGCGTTGACTATTAGCCCATCATACGTCTTATCTATGGGATTTATATATGAACACTATGAAAATGTCAAGTATTGTATCACATTATTATAATGAAACTGAAAGATGTTAGATATTTAAGTTAGTCTTTTAAATAATAAATATTTTCTCCTATCGACATTTTTATTTCTTAGTCCCCGCACTATGCGAGTGATATTCGTAGGTGTGCTTCGTGGAATAGGAAATTAATTATTTTAATTTTTTATTTGAAGCCCACCTACGGGTGTGCTAAGTGGAATACTTTAGGTGTGCTTCGTCTGGGTGTGCTTCGTTTGGGTGTGCTTCATGGAATACCTCTTTATTTCAAATAAAACATATGCAAAGACAGACTCGCGAGGTCTACAGCTCACAGAGTCACTAGTTATTTGTGTAGTACAGAAATCTTTGTATTTTTGAGCACCACAATGTGGCAGGCAGAGATGACAGAATATTTTTTGATGTAGAAGTCTATGACAAAGATACATATGTAGTCCAAATACCTTATAGTTTTGAGCTGACCTAGCAATAAAAACTGCTAATAATGTTAAAGCAACTGGGTAAGTTTTTAGTCCAGTAGGTAATACTGCGGGGTAGTTGACATACTGCGAGATAATTGCCATACTGCGGGGTAATTGACATACTGTGGGGTAATACTGCAGGGTAATTGACTTACAGCGGGGTAACACTGTGGGGTAATTGCGTAACACACTAACGGTAGGAATGGCTTTCATTTGGACAGTTCGTCGTTCGTTCGTCGTTCGTTCTGTAGCCTCTGCCTACCCCCATGGGAAGAAGCCGTGGGTTTATGTATGTGTATGTGTGTAGTTCAACCACATTAATTGCGTTATTTACGTTCCTGTGCAGACAAATTTTTCAAACATATGAAGCAATGGATTAGCTATATCCTTCAAAATGATTCATATTCTGATCGATAGTGTGTTCTGGACTAAAAACTTACCCAGTTGCTTGCACTAAGACTGAAAATCTTATGCGACAGTTTTAAAATTGCTATTGGCAGATCAGTTAGAAAACATTAAAAGAAACTAAAATTAAACTGCAAATGTTTGCAAACACACCAGCTCCAACAGCAACAATAGACACTTTATTTTTAATGCGTAGTTTTAAAACAAAGACTGCATTCATTGCGGGTTGGCTACTGCTAACAATTTATTATCAATAACAGTTCTCAGCTCGGAATACAAATTAGTAACACTGTTCTTACATAAAACGTTATAAAAACGAGAAACTGTAGTGCTCGATATTTTATTACGTTGTTTTCATAATTTACTGGAGTCTCAGGAAAGATACGATGTCGGGAAAAAAGCTTGAGAAATATACTGCGGAAGTTTTGTCTATCGTTCAGGGCACTTCACTGTTCCGTTTTTATAACATACCATCACGCCTTTATTCCCCGAAAGGTAAGGCAGAGGAGTACTTATAGAACACCCAAATTTCTACAGTTACGTTTAGTTTAAGTCCTGAGTTGAGCTGCACGATTACTGACGAATGCGTGCACTGACTGGACAGGTCCACTCAATCTGTGTGATTTTTCCACAAAAGACCATTTCAGACACAAATCTACATGGTCTTCACATGATCTGACCAAGATTATGTCTGGACTTTAAAAGAGACTGTGACCTCTGAGTTTGTTTCGGCCTTTCTTCTCAGAATAGTCAGATAGGAAACGCCGACCTCATCTAGTTTTTAAAATATGATTGACGTGTAAAATTGTTTGTTCAAACCTACTTACAGAAATAAAATCATTTATCATTTGTCCCATGTAATGCGGGGCGAGCCTATTGCCATCAACCGGGCAAAAATCCAGACTCCGGGTGGCTACTGAGAACTTCCATATGGAAATCCAATAATCACGCTACCATTGTGGATCGTAATTGCCAGTATTCCAGGCCCTGCAGTCTCGACATGAATAGCGACAAAAATCTGTCGCTAAGTCGTATCGATGTCAAATTCCTTTAATAGATTTTCTACTTTATTTCGAAAGCATAAGGTTGAAAATCTATTAAAAAAAATTGACATCGATTGGACTTAACGACCGATTTTGTCGGTATCTATGTCGAGACTGCCGGCCCTGATGTTCACTTTAAAAAAATGCTTGCAATAGGAGTGGGTTCACTTCAATAGCAAAATTCTTTCGAATCCTACGCCTTTAGTTAGGCCTTTCGAATCATACGCCTTAGCTTATTTACATTTCGAAGAAAATTAAATTCTTGTAAGAAAAAGCGTTTCGCCCTTTTTATTTAATCTCAGTACTCCGCACTGTTTTTTCTTGGAAACACAAACTCGATTGGCACTCAATTAAAAACAAAAAAAATCTTAGAAGCAATCTCAGGACTGTCAGTCGTTCGGAACTTTAATCTAATTTGTGTTTCCTCCTTATTAGATGAAAACATAAACAATTTGTAGACTGTTACTGAGTAGGTACCTACTGTATTTTCGTTTCATTTTCTTCAGATTCAGAGAAGTCTTTGATAAATTTTTTTCTGAAAACTATCTATCATCTCATTTACAAAGTCAATCCCTTCATGAAATATGCCAAGACATTTTAACTGCCCTCGTTGCCCTAAGGGGCACTCGCTTCGGGGCATTTAATCAAAGTAACTGGTTTTCGAAAAGGCTTTTCTCAACATTTTCCATGACATATGTTACTGTTAACCGATTTCTTTGCTTTTCTATCATCGCTATCGCTTGGGGCCCAAGCGATAAAAAGTAAAAGTAAAAAAAAAAAAAATGTGACTGACATAAGCAACGGAAAAGCTTATGTTAATCCTGTTGAAATTTGATTTAAGAATACAAAACGCTTTGATGCCCTCTGCTTGACATGTTTTTTCTCATTTCATATAAAGAAAGAAGAAAAGATATTAAAGATATTCAAAAGTTATCACAAAAGTAATGTTAACGGGACTTAATATTTGCCGAGTTTTATCGGCGATAAAATAGAATAAACATACTTATTTATAATCGATAACCCCAGTTACTAACTGTCGTAGTAGATAGTATTATATTATCTGTGGTCATAGGTATATCCTCCAACAGACTATATTGACGTAACGAAACGATATTATCGTAACGAACTGTTGTGAAAAAAAAACTATTAACTATTGTACCATTTTTTTGCGCAAATGTTTTTAGGGCCGATTTTGATAACGAAATCAAATCAAATAAAATCGTTTATTTGCATAAAATGCGGTAGGTACAAAAGATGTTACATACAAAGTGGCGCGGACCTTATCACATCAAATTATACCACGTATTATATACTACATGGTATACTTTGGATGAAATCCAATCATAAAGAAATCAGATGTTCCTTCCATTTTTTACACGTAGCTCGACAAAGAACCAACAACAGCTGGTTGTTATCCACAATCCATTATTTACTGGGTAATAAAATACCTCTTGGTATGACTAGTTGTCAGACTTTCGGGCGTCATGCTCACTTAAATGTCTCACTGTTGGTGGCGCGTGTTGGATCATTCGGTTCCCTACAAAATGGTTGAGCTGGATGGTGCTGATCCACGCGTCATGTTCGTGAACGGGCGCTGTCAGTTGAGATTGGTCATCTCTTAACTGCCACGGCTTATTTTTATTATTAATCTTATATTTTGAATTGTTTCTTTATTTTTTTTTTCATTGTTCTCGCATATAGAAGCAACAAGAATATTGTACCCAGGATTTTGTAATATCTTGATTTAAAAAGAGTGTCCTTGGAGTTTCTTGCCCTTTCTTCTCCATAGAGATCTACGCTTTGGAATGGGCAACTAGCTTCAACTTTCTGACTAACTGACCGACTCTTTGACAATTCAAAAGTGCCTGTAAATGGTTTAATTGAAATAAATGCTTTGAGTTTGAGTTTGAGTTCTGACGACCCGTAACGGCTGCCAAAGATCCACGAATGACAGCCGGGAGCATCAGATAGGCAACACCGACCTCATCTAGTTTTAAAATATGATTGACGTGTAAAAGTGTTTGTACAAACCTACTTACAGAAATAAAATCATTTATCATTTATCATTATAGTATAAATATCCAACCAAATCACAATTAGTTTACATAGAAAATGGATATCAACAAGGATCCAAAGAGGTTCATCTCCATTACCCGGTTAAGTTACTCAAAGTTTTGACGGAAAATTAGTTCTGTTGTCGTTATCTTATCTAATTTATGTTTTAAGACTGTTGAATTTGATGAAACAACAGTTTTAACTTAAGGAAGTTTAAGTTTTAGTCTGAATAGGTATAAAAAACTTGGGCGATGCGGTCAGACGGAAAATTGAGTAAGATATTGAAATTTGTAGCCCGAAAATTGATCCTATGATTTTAGGAACAAAATAGTGTTATGAAGTTGTAGTTAGATAAGTATGGAATGTAAATATGATTTTTTGAGTAAAATCAAGGAAATTGATTGTTTATCAAATTTGCTACTTAAACGTCACTACTTACCTAAAACACAATTGTCATTCTTATATAGTTGTTTGAAATGGCAATTGCTTTAACATGGAAGATTGACGTTGTGTATCAATTCGGCAAACAATTTATTTCACCGACCGTGCATTTTCTCCAGGGAAGTATTTACTTCTAAAACCTATTTGATAGGTGTTTCGTCTAGAACTAGGATCGCCAATACTAAAGGCTCCCGCAGACAGGCGCGACGCGACTCAGGTAAAACAGTTTCAATGAAGTTTTAATAGAAATTGTTCCACCAGAGAGTCGCGTCGCACCTGTTTGCGGGAGCCTTAATGTGTAAACTTTTGTCTCTATTAAAAGGACTGTCGCGACGGGTCGGATGATAAAATTGAAAAAAAAAACATGTTTCTCATAGAATCTTCAGGCGTTCTAACAATAAATGCGACTTACCTCCATAAAAGCTCGTAGGTACACACTGGCGCGACGCGACAGCGCGACACAAAGGCACCGCGTGTCGCGCGACGACCGGTACCTTTGAGTAGTGCTGTCGCGTTGCGCCTGTTCGCTGGAGCCTTAACTTTTCTTAGAAACATTACGTAGAATTTAATAGTTATTCTTAAAAACTTCTACGTAGGTTTACATTTAACATTGAAATATAAAATTCTTGATTTCTGTAACATCTTAGGCACCTGTCAGACAGCGTCGTGGAAGCAAATACACACATAGACAAACATAGACAAACACATAGACAAACAAAAAACGAACAAATAGACACAAATCTACACTCGTTCTCTCGCTTTTAGCGATAAGACCGCCCACTGTGTCACCCTGTGTAAAATGTCTACATTTATATCTGTAATTTTTATGGTGTACATAATAAAGAGTATTCTATTCTATTCATGGTCTTCACATGATCGGACCAAGATTATGTCTGGACTTTAAAAGAGACTGTGACCTCTGAGTTTGTTTCGGCCTTTCTTCTCAGAGTAGTCAGATAGGAAACGCCGACCTCATCTAGTTTTTAAAACATGATTGACGTGTAAAAGTGTTTGTACAAATGTACAAACCTACTCACAGAAATAAAATCATATATCAAGCGACAAGCTATCAACGATTTTCTCGCTCAAGAAACGTACAAAAGATTGTAAGTCCCGTGTAAGTAAAAGAGATTTTCTAATAGAGAGTTATTAATAGTTGGTCACTGCATATTCACAAGAGCTATCTATAAGAGTCCTTTGTCAGCTTCGCTCGTTTGGCGGGCATAACACTCAAACTCAAACCATTTATTTCAAATAAACCAATTACAGGTACTTTTGAATGTCAAGGGGTCAGGTCAGTCAGAAAGATGAAGCTAGTTGCCCATTCCAAAGCATAGGAACCCTATGGAGAAGAACGGGCAAGAAACTCCACGGACACTCTTTTAAATCAAAATATTCTTACAAAATATTGATTACGTCATTCATGTTGAAATTATACATGTGAGAACGATGTAGAAAGACGTGCACGTTAAAAGCGTCCGTAATAAAAAAGGTAGTAACAAAAAAAAACAAACTAAAATAAGCCGACGCAGCTAAGAGATGACCAGTCCCTACTGACGGCGCCCGTTCACGAACATGACGTGCATGCGCTGAAAGACTCACGCTTGGTATATATACAAATACAGTATTTACATTATGTATTATGTATTAGTATTTACATATACCAGCTAATAATCGCTCGCCGCCGTCGCGCCTGCTAGCTCTACTCGCGTCTCGTTAATCGCCGGCGGTGGGGCAGATGCCTTCACAACAAATATAACTTAAAATCCCATCAAAGACGAATTTCTAGAATTACGCAGTTTCCTAACAAATTCAATCTAAATCGCTACACGTCCTAGGAACACGAAGATTGCAATAGTGGAATGTTCAAATGCTGTTACCACCTCAACATAATTCCCTAGTCACTCCCCGGTTCTCGCAAAACTCATTTATAGAACTTATACCCAGGATCAAGAAGGCAGTGGAAGCGATGACGTAGGTGTACGTATAGTCTATTCCAAAACTATGTGATAAAAGTGTAAACAAGCCCTATTCAGGTTACACTAGGGTTTTCATGTCGCCCGGGTGGAGACCAGCAGGCAACGGGTGCGGGGGCACCCTTGCCTGTATTGCACAGGCCTCCACCAGTGTCGGACGGGAGTGGCCAGGTGTTCCCGGCCATTCCCGTTGGCCCCCACCCTGGGGGGCATGCGGGGCCCGCCAGCTAGGCGGGCAAGCGCCGGGAGGGTTGTGGATGTAAAGGCTGAGCCGGTTTCCCATGGCCCTCCCACCACGGCGATGTGGGAACACCGCTGAGTTTTAGTGGGTATACTGTCATTCGGACAGGAGTCCCACATACCCCGTCTCGTCCCCCGACGAGCGGAAGTGCATAAAGCATTTCTCAGCGAAAAAAAAAAAAAAAAAAAAAAAGGGTTTTCATGTCGCAGGAGGCAAGGGAGAGGGAGATTTCGAGTGCTCTCTCGGCCCGCAGCAGGCACACCAGGCGTCGGCAGAGGGCAGATAATGCCCTCTATCGGCCCCCCTATATGGGTCCAGGGACGGCGTACTCGGGGACGTTAGCCGCCCCCTATCATATAAGACCCTAAAGTGGCGACGCGTAATGTTCCACGCGCGCCCCTCTTTGACGTCGCGGGGAGAGTCAAACGCCTTACTCTCCCTTTTTGACCAGGAGCTCATAGAGGTGGGCCAGTCAGGGGCTGCATTGAAGAGTGCTTAAGTGCCCCCGTAGCCCCTGGTGCAAGTATGCGAGGGAGCACGGGGTGGTTTTAGTCAGTAGAAGTCTGACAGACCCCACCGTCGGCCTCAGGGCGGAGGACATCCATGAGGATTTCCACCCCGTTATCAAAATAAGAAAAAGCGTTGCCAACCCTATACTATTTAATATAGTATCCTACTATATTAGAGGACAAAATAAAATATTTAAAAAAAAAAAAATATAGTAGGCGAAACTACTATATTTTCAATAATAATTTAAACAACATTATTTTATTAAAATAAGTGTAAAACGAAACGCAGCCGTAATCTGTTTTTGAAATTTGTATTCAGAAATAAATAATTCACTTTAATAAAATTCTGGCTATTGCTTTTTCTGACCAAACATGTGTGACTAAATCTATTGCTGATAAATGGCAACAAGTATTGCTCAGTGATTCTGACTTTTCTTATATTTTCAAAATAGTATAATTTCTTCTTTCTATACCAGCAACTTTAGATTCAGAGCGCATATTTTCAGTGATGAATATAAAATGGCGAGATGAGCGCAATTGGGCCAGTATTAACCATGGTCTAAAAAAAACAAGGTCTGGCATTCCGGGAGTGACACATGCTTACGTCATTATCCAGTTGCCACTTTATTGCAACAAAACACGAAATTTGGAAACATTTTCAGTCGCCATTCTGTTAAAATTTTATATAAAGCATTTAAATTGTCGTTTCGTTTTTCTAATCAAACGAAACAATTCAATTTAAACATATACCTACGTAATTGTTAGTTAAAACCTCATTGTTTTATCGGATTCGCACAGGTAATAAAGGCGGTTGGGAAGTTATTTTTACACACTACTGGTAACACAGCGGTGATGACGTAGGCTTGTGTCACCCACGTGACCACTGTGCCTCGGAATGCTATACCTGGCGAAGTATATTATTATACCATGGTATTAACCACAGTTACTCACCTCACGTTAATCACCGTTAAAACGGTGAGACAAGTAGCATTATGAAATGTTGTGAACACCTTTTTAAACATAACATGTTTCTGGCAAATAAATAGTCTATTCTTTCTCATAAAAACTGAAATGAAGGTATTTTGTAAACATCATTTACTTTTAGAGTTTAATAATAGTTATGAGACAACAATTATTGTTTGAATATCATCGTGAAATTGTAATTATAAAATCATCAACGTAAATTGAAGTTATAAAATTAACTGGTCTAATGAAAAACAACTTTAAGGTGATTCGAATTTGGAATGTTTAACAATCAAAGCACTCAATTTGTAAATGACTATACAAATTGCCATCTACAGGTACGTTTTCTGATCCTTTTGTTTACATTTTCTTCAGATACTTTTCACAATATTGCATCGTATGGACTGTCATACGATGCAATACGTGTTTTTGTACAACTGAAGGTTATTATTTTTTAATCACTAAACACATTTGACGCTAAACGAGTTTTAAACATCATTCTGCCTCTGTCATCTTCAAACATTTGACAGAAACAGAAAAATGTTTTAAAAATCAAAATCAAAATATTTTATTTCACATAAACCTCATGGGCACTTATGAAACGTCAGAAGCTAGGTGCACGGTTCCAATTGGTTGTTTCCTATGGAGAAGAGCCGGCAAGAAACTCCACGGTTACTCTTTGAAACTCGTTTATCGCTAAACGTGTTTAGTGATAGGCGGTGCAAGTGAGCCTAAGTCTTCAGGATATTTATTTTTATAAAATTTTCCCCAGATCCGAGATATTCCCGTATCGTTTATGAAAACAAATCTGACATTATGTTGGGTTTGTGACATTTACCCCTATGTTATAAACCTGAGCTTTTTTTTCTAGATTTGGAACTACTGTTGGACTATATTAATATTCTGTACCACACAAAAATCGAACATACGACCATATTGACGCAGAAAGCTATCGTGTAGCGAATTTGCCATTAAAACTTTACTATGACAAACGGCTGCACGAGATGAAAAGATCATCGGTTCGATTTAAAAGTAATAATGAAGTAACTTTTTAGGTTTATGTACATTTTGTTTTGTTTTAAAACTTAGCTGCAATAAAACCTTTTCTTCTTCGTTTCTTTTCATCTGCGCCAGCGTCCATTGACCTTAGACATCTGTGACCACATCCAGATGGTAGTCATAGACATTCATTACTATTGTTTCAGTCCAATGAAAACTGAATAGATCAGGATTGCCAATGAAAGTGTGATTGACCTAACATGTTGATGTGCGGAGCAATAAGGTCACAAGATGTCCTTTAGATGAAAATTATTACTCTCTTTTACTCGTTATAGATGCTACTTTAATGTATTTGTAAGTTCACTTATTTGAAATTACTGAAAACCTCTCTTAAGAGGTTGTTGTATACTCGTCATTATGAGCAACATTCACTATGGTGAGCGCTCCTTGCGGGGCTCCGCTTTGTTACCAGTGCGGTGAAGCTGTCGACTGCCTCGGACACCCTCTTTTTTTTGTTCCGGGGTGGGTGGAAAATCCTCATGAAGTCTTCCGCCCTAGGGGGGCGGAGGGGTCTGTCAGACTCTTACTGACTAAAATCTACCCCGGTGTACCGTCTCACACCTACGCTGGGGATCGCGGGAACGTACGATTCTTCCGCAACCTCCGACTGGTCTCGCCACCGCGGTCCCCGTCTGGTCAAGTAAGGGGAGTGAGGTGTTTGACTCCCCCCGCGATGTCTAAGAGGGGCGCGCGTGGAACACTACGCGCCGCCACCTCGGGTCCAGATGTATGAGGGGTGACGGACGTCCCCGAGTCTGTAGCCCGCTGGACAAATTTAGGGGGGCTGGAAGAGGGCGTTGTCCCCCTCTTCCGACGCCCGGTGAGCCTGCTGCGGGCCTGGTGAGAGGATGAGATCTCTCTCTCCCTTTCCGCAACCTTCTTCTGCGAGATTACAGTTTCACAGAAG
The DNA here is from genome assembly GCA_917490735.1 of Dryobotodes eremita. Taxonomy (NCBI): domain Eukaryota; kingdom Metazoa; phylum Arthropoda; class Insecta; order Lepidoptera; family Noctuidae; genus Dryobotodes; species Dryobotodes eremita. The sequence continues at coordinate 19,706,817 of OU823254.1, forward strand.
GATACCAGTGCGTCCCAGGACTCCTCGCCGCCAACCATCGCATTGACTACGGCCGGCAGCGACAGGTCACTGCCTACTCCTGAGATGAGGGCACGGCGCGGCTCCTCTTAAGCGGACACCCTGGCCTGTCTTGCAGTAAGAGCGTAGACTAAATAGCACAGCATGCCAGTATTAATGACATCAACCGTCATGCTCTTGTCACCGCCGGGCTGCCAGCTGTTTTAGAACCCAACAACTTGGCACGCGACGGCAGGAACTGACCAGACGGAATGACCATAATGCCTTGGAAATTAGGCAGGCCTTTCGTCTGGGATGCAACATGTGTCGACACCCTTGCCTTGCGCCATCCCATCTTCCTAGCACGGCGGGCTGTGCTGGGGCGGCGGCTGCAGGTGCGGAAAACCTCAAACAGCGAAAATATTCCAATGTTATTGGGAGTTATACTTTCGTGCCGTTTGGGGGTGAAACACTAGGCCCAAGGGGTCGACTCTTCACGTGACCAGTGGGCTGGCCTATTGTTGGCCAAAGAATCAGCATCGTATACAACGTGCCAATGCTGCCAGACTTTTGGGCACTTTTCCTGTTGAGAACTATGCGGACGAATTTTCTAATCCCTTATGATTCTTTCCCTTAATTTTTTATATAATTGTACATATTATTATTATTATTTTAAGTCTGTTAGCTTTTATATTATGTAAATACTTCGAGATAGTACTTTCACGTCCGCATAACTTGAGAAACTGTAGGCAACGGCTTTCTTTTATCAGTCTTGGTCCTATAGAGGTACGAGAAATAAGTTGTAAAGTTCACTCATACTGTATGCAAAAGGGAGGCTCCTCCGATCAGACGGGTGTCGTGTCTGGTGGCCAACTGCCCGACGATTGATGTCGGGATGTTCTATATATGCTAGTTGCGCGGTAAACTCTGCTTGCGCGATGCAGGATTTTACGTGACGTCAGTGTGACGCGTAGCTCGCTTGTGGCGATGTAGATACCGCTACAGTCCTATAATAAAAGTAATTCATAATGATGACTACACTGACCTCTTAAAAGGTTTTCAGTTATTTCAATTACACCTTGAAGAGGGAAATCCAAAGCTTCTATAACATCCTTTTTGCCAGATGATACTTTGTATGTAGATGTTCATAAGTAGGTAGGTACTATGTATAGTCCCGAATGAATTACTTGAAATGTTTATTTAAAAAAACTTTCACGTCTACGATGGCAGAAAAGCTAAGCGATTGTGGCATTTGCTAAAAATCTCTCTTCTATCTCTCAGAAAATTTCATCGGACACTCCCAAGAATTCTGATGTGAAACATCTATAGCCGCGGGTAAAACCGATTGTAGGCGTGGCGACGCAGGCCGTGGCGACGCGTCGTCACGCAAAATTTTCTGTACAAAATAGTTTCGATATTTCACATCTACCAGGCGTCCCGCAACGGCTTCATATTTTTCACTCACTTTTGTTTAGCAGTGTTTTCTTATGGATACTTTTACAAGCATATTGCCATTTCCCTACATGGTATATAATACTACTCCGCCTTGAAATGTAAATAGGGTGCTGTACCACAAGCAATGGGACATTTAATATCATATCCTGCGTGTCCTGTCAGCTGCACGTTACAGGATTTATTGGAAGCTAGTGTTGACGCCAAACACGTAGCCGAATTCTGCGGGGTGATTGTGTAACACACTAACAGTAAGAATGGCTTTCATTTTGACAGTTCAACATTCATTGCCTTCTTTATGTTTTTGAGTAGACAAATTTTTTGAACATATGCAGCAATGGATTAGCAATATCCTTCAAAATTATTCAGAATCTGATTGATAGTCTGTTAGGCAATTAGGATGCTGGGCAGAGTCCATTTAGATTGCCATCGATACGCTAAAAAGAAGATATAGAATAATTATAGATATTATTGAAATAAAACGTAGCGGCATAGTTCGCTGCCCTAGTTAAATAGAAAGAATAAAAAAAAAAAAATAGACACTTTATTGTTTCATGTAAAAAAATTGCTCTTGTATCTGATAAAAAAATCGGATATAATCTAAAACGCAACCTTAGTGCCTAAATTTCAATATCTCACTGAGGCATTTATGCATATTTTTACCGAACACTAGTTCAAGATTCTGACATCTTATTATAACTAGAGAGTCAGAAAGATTTTTACTTTTCTTTTACTTCTACACAGAGACTTCATGAAATGTCTTATAAAACATTTTTATATTGAGAAACCTTAAATAAATTGTCCCAGTGTTTCATTAATATACTTTTTTTATAAGTATGAATAACTCAAAACATACTTCGGCCAAAATATCATACTATTGAACTAGGGCAGCGAGCTGACAATGTTAACCGATTAATATTATCAAACGCATGTATTGGAAAATATCCGAAACCCATTTGACCATAGGCTATATGATGCAACGTTGGAATGTACAGTCAGAGACAAAAGTCAAAGATACTATCATGTATTAAACTTCTAAAGTAATATTAGAAAAAGAAAAGATTTGATTTTTTGTATGTTTGTTTGTTACACTTTCACGCTAAGACGGCTGAACGGATTTGGACGAAATTTAGCACATAGGTAGACCATGACCTAGATTAGGACATATGATACATTTTATCCCGATATTCCTACGGGATCGAGACTTATACGGGTGAAACCGCGGAGCGCAGCAAGTAGGATATACAACGCCACAAGGTTCGTGGCCAAAATCAGAACTTACACCGCCATCTTGTTTTATTAATACAATTTCACATTTAAATTATAATGTTTTTCAAAAAATTCTTTACTAGTGCGTGTGACCGTGGATGAAGCAAAAGGAGGTGGAGGAGGTTCAAAAGGACATGCGTTTATGTATGGTCTGTTCAATAGTACCTTTCTGATTAAAATGTAAACAAATGGATCTGAAAACGTAGGTACCTATGGATGTCAATTTCTAGTGCCACTTACAAATCGAGTGCTTTGATTTTTTTATTACATACATAAATAAATTCACGCCTTCTTCCCATAGGGGTAGGTAGAAACTACAGAACGCCATCTGCTACGATCCTTACATACTCCTTTTGCCTCGTTTACGTTCATACATCTCTGATCGTACACGCACGCTGGTTGCAAGTACTACGCACCTGACCTTTCTGAAGAACATCACCAATAAGGTCTCAATATATGTCCTCTCCAAGGGCGTCCCCTCCCGGCGTTTCCACTCACATCTGCCTTGTAAATACCTTTTGTTAGTCGCCTTTCATTTGACTATTTGAATGCTTAAACCTTACATCTTAATTTTAAATCAACTTCAAAGATATTCCTCGATGATTTTTCAATTATAATTTAATAATTTTATCCAAATAATAATTGTTGGAAAAAGTGGAGATATATAAAGTTGAACCTTTCTAAATACATATGAATGTGTTACTCAATACTCAATACTCGATATATTTATTGCTTCGACATGTGAACTTAGGTGGTAGGTTATAAAAATATGACCATTGTGGACCCTGTCGGGCACAGCAAAAGTATGAGAGAGGAAGAGGGCTAGGATAAGAATTTTGTAAAAAAAAAACACGTGTGGCACTCGGGGACTGCCGCGGTAAAGCTATTGCATAGCATTTTTTATCAACTTATGCAATTATAATTATTTATTTATTTTTTATTTATGCAGTATTTTTTTTTCTTTGATATTAATTCAAGTACAGTCGTACCATATACATACACGCTAAGCGAACTCTCGGCCGAGGAGATGATGGATGATGGGGGATGTTAGGTTTTATTTTCGTTACGGAATTTCTTGATTCGGTCGCCGCGCTCAAAGCCCGCGATAAAAGCTAGGCAATAGCTTAAAAATCCAGAACAGGGTTTATTTACTATTTCATCAGACACTTTTGGAACAGACATTAAATGTATACGATCCAATCATTTGTAACAACAAGTACCTAATAATTATCAAATTTTAATTCATAGAAGCTGTTCTGAAACTTTCATCGTGTCCAACTACTTCTCTCGCTGACTGTATCTGCATTGGAAACAGCATTTTGTTAATTGTGTTGCATTGCAGGCAGCTTCCAAAAGCATGCGGTTGTAGTATTTCACGTTCACATGAAATTGAACAGCTATTTGACCTCTGTAACACATTTATTAGGAACTAGCTTTACCCGGCCCGGCTTCGGACAGGTAGCACTAAGTATCTAACATCTATCCTACCTACCTACCTACCTACCCACCTACCTACCTACCTACCTACCCACCTAAAGACCCACCCACCCTACCTACGTACCTACCCACTCTACCCTTCCCTACCTACCCTACCTACCTATCTACCCTACCTACCTACATACCCTACCTACCTATCTACCTACCTACCCTACCTACCTTCCTACCTACCTACCTACCTACCTACCTACCTACCCACCTACCTACCTACCTACCTACCTACCCTACCTACCTACCTACCTTACCTACCTAGCTGACCCGTCAGACGTTAACCTGTCAAAATTTTTCCTTTAGGTTTTTCCAATTCCTTTTTCTTTTAGATCACCCCAATAAACAGGTAAATAAAACAAACAAAACAATTAAATCGGTTAAGCCGTTTCTGAGTTTAAGCGAGACTAACGAACAGCAATCCATTTTTATATATACAGATAAGCGAGTTTAGACAGGCATTCGGGTTTATTGCTGGTCATGACGAGTGCCCTAAGCACCTATTTGGGCTTACGTGCTTCCCTGGAGTTCAGTAGAACAAGCCATTAGGGATACAGACAAAAATATCTGTACTTCCGATATTACTGCCGATATTCATTTGATTGCGTACGTAATAACTTTTAAGGCTCCCGCTGACATGCGCTTCGCCACGGTGCCACGCGATTCTGGTAGAACAATTTCCAAGAAGTTTTCATAGAAATTGTTTTGCGTCGCGCCTGTCTGCGGGAGCCTTTAAGCGTATGGCATACTGAGGTAGGACATTCACGATCGACGAAGAACCATTTGTAAGTCATTCCAATGTAACTATTTTCTCATTATTTATAATAATGAGATAATAGTTACATTAAGTAGTAGTAGTAGTTAGTTAAATAAGTCATAACAATGTAACTACACCGGCGTGCAAAAAAATCGGCCCACCCCGTGCTTTCAATTTGAGAGACGATATCTTAAAAAACGTAATGAATATAATTTATTATTTATATTGTGTGAAGGTAGGTAAGGTACAGTCTAATTGCACATACACTATATTTGTAAAAAAACAATATTCTTGACAAGATCGACTCAATTCTTCAGATGTCTTCGCTCACTTTTGCTCGGATAAAGTGCGTGACTTCTTTTTCCTAATGAAATTGACAAAAGAATAATTTTGTTTACTTCTGTTCGTTTAATGAAAATTTAACTTGATTTTTTAACGGACTTCAAAAATAGTAGGTTCTTTTTTCGAACCCCCATGTTTGTAAGTTCGTGATTTTTTCATAAACTTATAAATCACTTTTGATAATTCTTTAACTAACGTAATCTACATACTTTCCAGAAGGTTTTAATATACAATATATTAGGTTATTGTTAGTAAACCTTATTGAATTATATTGTTTCAAATCGAAGAGCACGGGGTGGGTCGATTTTATTGCACGCCAGTGTATTATCTCATTGTTATAAATAATGAGATAAGAGTTACATTGCAATGCGAGAACATTGTTTAAAAGTAGTTGCAAGTTAGCTACCTGTATACCTACTAAATAGTATAGCTTATTTGACCGCCTCAGTATAGAACAAGGCACAGTGTATTTATTTTATTTCTAATATTTTTGCTATTTTTTCGTATGCTGCACTGGTTGACGACATCATGTCAGCGACGGCTGTCGCTTAAAACCAGCGCTGGGGCTCTGTCTCGCATAGGGTCGTAGCATTATGCTGAGCGATTGCCGTTTTGCGTGGATGTGACGCATATTTTCCCCCAACTCGTTCTTTCTTTTATTTGTGTGTTTTTCTCTGCGTCATTATTACCGCAAATAAACGAATTTTCTTTCTTTATTTCTAGTATGTTAGAGAACGGTAACCAATACAACTAAAACCCATTTTTATCAGCAAACACGTAATATAAGTAGGTAAACGTTTTGTTGCATAACGTTTACATAATTATTGCTAGCTTACTGTATTATAATGTTAGTGGAGACCAAAGAAGGCTAGTTATATATATATATATATATATATATATCTATATATATATATAACTAGCCTTCTTTGGTCTCCACTATATATATAGATATATATATATATATATATAATATATATATATATATATATAATATATATATATATATATATATCTTTCATACAGCCTTTTCTAGAGAAGGCTGTATCCTGGATACCAGTGGATACTAGAATCTAAATACAGAATGTCTCAGAAAAAACTAACTTTTGTAGATCCATTAAAAATTAACAAATAAATTTATATAGACACGTTAAATTACAAAATCAGAAACTGAAGACATGGGAAAATTACTTTTTGAAAATAACATTATTCAAATGTCGTCCTTCGCGGCTCTGGCCCTCTTCAAAGCGATCTCTAACATTCATGAAAACGCGTTCGCTCAGACCTCACGCCTCCGGATTTTTCCTCTGGAGTTATCTGAAGAGTCAAGTGTACAACAGTAATCCATCAACCATATCTGAATTGAAGGAAAACATTAGACAAGAAATTAACAACAGTCCTATTCAACTTCTGAGGCACGTTTTCATGAATGTTAGAGATCGCTTTGAAGAGTGTCAGAGCCGCGAAGGACGACATTTGAATAATGTTATTTTCAAAAAGTAATTTTCCCATTGTCCGGTTTCTGATTTTGTAATTTAACGTGTATATATAAACATATTTGTTATGTTTTTATGCATCTACAAAAGTTAGTTTTTTCTAAGATACCCTGTACTTCAACTGCCTCGTTAGTCCAATGGTTGCATCCGCGACCGCTGAGCCCGAGTTCAGCCAGGACTCCGAAATCCTGGGGTCAATCCCCGGGTAGCAGTAGCAGCCTTGAATCTGGATTTATGTCCGGTTAATGACAATAGGGGGGCGATGCCATTATATGCGAATTTTGTCAGATTACGATCACCATTAATCGAAGATAGGTTCCAATACTTGCAAGTACTGGAACTCTTAATCGACTCCAGGAAGGCCGAAGCAAGGAAAACCTGCTCAGGTCATTCACTCCGCCCTGGAGTGTAAATGTGATGCTGACCCACAAACAATGGAGAACTTAATATATCGTGTCCAGCGTGTCCTTTTGAATGCACGTTACGGGAACTGATAGACGCTAGTGAAGGTGCCAAATTCGTAACAAAATTCTGGGCTGACTTTATTTAAATTGCCATCGACACGCTAAGAAAATACTTTTTTTTTTTTGTAAGTAGGTTTGAACAAACACTTTTACACGTCAATCATATTTTAAAAACTAGATGAGGTCGGCGTTTCCTATCTGACTACTCTGAGAAGAAAGGCCGAAACAAACTCAAAGGTCACAGTCTCTTTTAAAGTCCAGACATAATCTTGGTCAGATCATGTGAAGACCATGTAGATTTATGTCTGAAATGGTCTTTTGAGGAAAAACCACACAGATTGAGTGGACCTGTCCAGTCAGTGCACGCATTTGTCAGTAATCGTGCAGCTCAACTCAGAACTTAACTTACTCATAACATAACTGGATAAATGCAAGTGTGACATACAGTTCTGCCTTCCTCTTCACGTGTTATGCTATTGTTTTAAGATAGGGAAAATTCACGGCTAAAGTCATTTTCATTCACAATGAAGTGTTACATATTACATCGTGGCAACATAAGGTTATTTAAATTAGAATAGCACATAATAGAGCAGTTAACTCACATAGCATTTATTATTAAATACACGGTGTGAATCCTACTAATATTGTAAATGTGAAATTTTGTAAGGATGGAAAGTTACTCTTTCACGCAAAAACAACTGAGCGGATTTCGATGAAATTTGGCAAACAGATAGACCATGACTTGGGTAAGAACATAGGCAACTTTTTATCCTGGATCGCAGACGAAGTCGCGGGCAACAGCTAGTGTGTAATGTTTCTTCAAGTAGAGCTAAATTAAAACCAGGCTCGAAATATACGAGCTATTCCAAAAAAGTCGTTCAGAAAAAAAAAACTTTTGACAGTTGGCAAACCATAGGTACTGAATTTTAGAACTTAATATTCGAAAGAACGGGGATAAATATTCCTACATAATAACCTTATAATTTTGCAACCAACTGCTGGGACTCAGGCCTCCTCTCTGTGAGAAGAGGACGCAATGTATATGTCTCTAAAAGCAATTAATTTGGTAGTACATATATTGCTATAAGATCTACGTGTATATCATAACTATTTGCAACCATAGAACATAATTTGGGCCTCGTGTTTCATGTAATCTGGAACAAGTCGTCTGGGGTTTATCCATACATATTAATCTATATCTATACACAACATAAAATAAAGTAGCGTTTCGTGTCTGTCTGTGTGACCACCTATCCTCCATTTGTAATAAGATTAGAAATTAAATAATCCTTCTTTACAGTCCGTTCACCCGATTTTTACTTCTATTGCGTTGGTGGCATGACAAATGGCAGCTGCAGTAAACAGTTGGTATTGTAACCACATTTTTGCTTTTAATGCCATTCTTATGTCTACGGCATAGAAGTCAAAATCGGTTGAACTGACTGTAAAAAGGTATATTTAAATATCTAATCTTATTTCAAATCTTCTAAAATACCTACACAATGGAGACTTTCGATGAGATTTTCACCATTTTTCAGACAGAGCGTTTGTTTCGGAAGGTTTATGTGTGTAATCCTACTAATAAGTATAAAATATTATTAATATTTATAATAATATAATATTACTAATAATAAAGCTGAAGAGTTTGTTTGTTTGAACGCGCTAATCTCTGGAACTACCAGACGGATTTAAAAAATATTTTTGCATTTGATAGCCCAATTCTTGAGGAAGGTATTAACATCATCGGGGGAACAAGAAATTTCACGCGGACGAAGACGCGGGCAAATGTGAAAGTGTGGATGTTTGGATGTTTGTTACTCAATCACGCTAAAACGGCTGAACGGATTTGGATAAAATTTGGCACATGGGTAGACTATGACCTGGATTAGGACATAGGATACTTTTTATCCCGGTATTCCCACGGGATCGGGATTTCTGCGGGTGAAACCGCGGTGCGCAGCTAGTTATATTATGAATGTGAAAATTTGTATTTTTGGATGTTTGTTACTCAATCACGCAAAAACGGCTAAACGGATTTGAATAAAATTTAGAACCCAGGCAGTTTATAACCTTTTTTTTTTTTTTTGTTCCGGGGTGGAAAATCCTCATGGATGTCCTCCGCCCTGGGGGGGCGGAGGGGTCTGTCAGACTCTTACTGACAAAAAACCACCCCGGTGTTCCGTCTCACACCTACGCCGGGGGTCGCGGGAACGTACAAATCTTCCGCAATCCCCGGTCGGTGCCGGCCCGCCTCTGCGGGCCCCGTCCGGTCGAGCGGGGGGAGTGAGGTGTTTGACTCCCCCCGCGACGTCTAAGAGGGGCGCGCGTGGAACACTACGCGCCGCCACCTCGGGTCCTGATGTATGTATGGGGGGCGACGGACGTCCCCGAGTCCGTCGCCCCTGGACCCATTTAGGGGGGCAGGAAGACTGCCGGGGTCGCGGATTGTTCGAAAGAGTCACCGTGGCCCTGGCGCACAGGCAACTGAAGGAACACGGGTGGGTTTTAGTCAGTAAGAGTCTGACACGCCCTTCCGCTCCGCCCAGAGCGGGAGAGGTCATTTGATGATTTCCCACCCAAAAAAAAAAAAAAAAAAAAAAAAAAAAAAAAAAAAAAAAAAAAAAAAGGGGGCAGGAACAGGGCGTTGTCCGCCCTCCGCCGACGCCCGGTGCGCCTGCTGCGGGCCGGGTGAGAGGATGAGATCTCTCGCTCCCTTTCCGCAGCCTTCTTCTGCGAGATGACTGTTTCGCAGAAGGATACCACCGCGTCCCAGGGCTCCTCGCCGCCGACCATCGCATTCACAACGGCCGGCAGCGAGAGGTCACTGCCTACTCCTGAGATGAGGGCACGGCGCGGCTCCTCCCAAGCGGAGGCAGTTTATAACCTGGATTAACACATACGAGTATGATACTTTTTGTCCCGGTAGTACGTTACGGTGGGATAATTTTCGACCAACACGCGGCCGGAGCCGCGGGAAAAAGCTACTAAATTAATATTTATAGCACAGAATTATCTCAATGTTTTGACATGTCGCCATTACAACCATGCGAAGCAGGGGGGCGGGTGGGTCGCAAATAATTAATTATTATGCAAAAATTACTACGCTCATTGACTCCGTCTCATAAATTACGATGTAGTAATATTTAAATTAGTTAGTAGGAATTTAATTTTATGAGAGTTTTAGCGCGGGAATGTATTAAAAATATTTTATTTATCACTAGCTTCCCGGCGCCTCTGTCCGCGTGGTGTCCTGCCCTTACGCTAACCTTAAACTTTCGCGAGTGAATGCAGAAAAACTCACAAAAGTTTCATCAATATCGGTCCAGCCCTTTCGGAGTCCATAGAGGACAAACAAACATTGATTTTTATTTATTTACTAGATGCGCCCCGCGGTTTCACCCGCAGCGGAAATATACTTTACGACCTTTTCTCAGACCTACCAAATATACACAAAAAAAAACATAAAAATCGGTCAAGCCGTTTCGGGGGAGTTCGATAATAAACACTGTGACACGAGATTTTTATATATGTATTAGAATATAGATAGATAGATTATTTTAGATTTCGTCAAAAAAATTATTGGTACGAAGTTCCTTAAAGGCTCCCACAAACTGGCGCGACACGACAGCGCGACACAAAGGCACCGCTTGTCGTGGGACGCGCGGTGCCTTTGTGCCGCACTGTCGCGTCGCGCCAGTGTGCACGAGTCTTACGCAGCTTGCGGTTGGAGTAAACTGGTAGAAATCGTCACGTTTATTTGTACAATAACACCGCTTTTTATTCAGTCTACGGTTTTTCTATCCTTATTAATTAATTTAGTTAGAGGTTAACTAGTTTTTTTACTAAAGTTTCTTCTAACAGCTGGCTAGAATGCATCCGCCTTCTTGACATTGACCTTGAGCAGGGGCTCGTGGCTAAATAATAATAGCCGCACGTGTCGATCGAAAGGTTAAACCACGCTTATCGCGGCCGGTTCTTGGATGGGTGACCATCCATTACATAACGTGACCCCTCCGTGCCTCGGAAAGCTCGTTACGGGTAGTCACAAGCCCAAAAGTCGTATAACCAGTTTTACCAAAAAGTATCGTGGTACCCAATAACTGAGTTGTGCAGGTCAGATAGGCAGTCGCTTCATGTAAAATACTGGTAATCAGCTACATCCGGTTAGATTGGAAGTCGACCCCCACATAGTTGAGAAAAGGCTAGACGGATTGATATTCCTTCTACTTTTAAAGCACTTAGGTGTTTTGCTACTTCTTTGGAACTTCTAATTGAGATCATAGAATAACTTTGAGTACTTGTACACTTAGCTTAGAATTCTTGCATATCTCCGCTCGCTTACGTCATCTCTACGTGTCTCCCGAAGTTGAAATGTTACTTCAATTGCCGTGAGGTGCCGATTTCGGAGCATGGTCGTAACAATAAATCGATCCTCTCGAGCCGTAGTACATCTCGATCTGTCGATTCCTGGTCTTATGTTCTGCCCAGTTTCTCGGAAACGTCTGACGACTCGCTGCACTGTAGAAAGTGATACGCCAATTGTTCTTGCTGTACTTCGCTTCTGCCTTCTTCTAACATAGTGACGATACGTGTACATTCTTCTGGTATTAGCGACATGATAGTAATTCAATAATGATGGTGAAAGACCACAATGACCGCCTTTTATCATTTTGATTTGACATAATATTGAAAACAAAAGTGAGGCAACAAGCAAAAGTAAAACATCCGCGAATTGAATGTATTTCCAAATGCGAGGTTTTTTTTTTAATTACGTTGTAGATCATTTAAGGTTTTATTTCATAGCATAATCAGCCTATAATGTTCCCACTAACTCTGCTGGGACGTAGGCCTCCTCTCTTTTTAAGAGGGAAAGGGCTGTAATCTACCAAGCGAGCCCAGTGCGTGTTGGTAGATGTCACATGTCTTTGAATTTTTGGTTCTAGTACATGCCGGTTTCCTCACGATGTTTTCTTTCACCGTTTTGAGTGCAGTGGTGATGAAATTATTTACACAAAGTAAAGCGCCTGCCTGGGTACGAATCCAAGACCTACAACTCGTAAGTCGGGGCGGATACCACTGGGCCACCACTGCTCACACGATATATATGATACGATATATTTATATATGTATATATTTACTTCATACGATATTAAAAATCTCTGTAATATAAAGTTAGTGAGATATAGTGACCTTATTGGTGATGTTCTTCAGAAAGGTCAGGTGCGTAGTACTCGCAAACGGCGTGCGTGTATGACCACATGTATGAACGTAAACGAGGCAAAAGGAGTATGTAAGGATTGTAGCAGGTGGCGTTCTTTAGTTTCTGCTACCCCCATGGGAAGAAGGCGTGAGTTTATTTATGTATGTATGAATAAAGTTAGTTTCATGAATGTACCATTATTAATTTGCAAGTTACAAGGATTTTCGTCATCAACCCGTATTATTTGACCGCGAGTGTATTTGCGCTCACACAGGGCGAATTTCATCAATGAAACTAAACGCGGATTAGATATGCTAGTCGCATTCAGTTTCATTCGTGAAATTCGCCCCAAGTATTATCCTCTCAGATAGATGAATCTGAACACAATAGCTTAAACATTCCACTATAAATAAATAATAGATAAAAATTATATTCAAAAATATAAGGTATAAAGTTAAATACAGTTTTTCTTAAATTTATGTCAAGTTCAACCATAAGTTCACTAACTAAATCAATGCAGACCACTAAAGCATTGGATTGTCATGACTATTATCCACTTCCTCTGGTGAAGGACCCGCTACAATTATCTGACCGGTTCCTCAAATGAGGTTCTGAACTATCATTGCTGTACCTGCAGTAATGTATTTTTAGGTACTGTAGTATCCTTAGTTATTGTATTCTGAACTGTAGTAATTGTAGAGTTAGATTTAAAAGAGTTCATGGAATTTCTTGCCCGTTCTTCTCCATAAGTCTACCTACCGTTTCTCCTTACTACGCTTTATAATGGGCAACTAGCTCCATATTTCTGACTGACCGACTCATTTGACAATTCAACAGTGCCTGTTAATAGTTTAATTGGAATAAATACTTTGAGTTTGATTTTGTACCTACCTACTTTAACATAGAGCAGTAACACCCGTTCAATCGCAATCTGAATAATTATGAAGGATATTGCTAACCCATTGCTTCATATGTTCGAAAAATGTGTCTGCTCAACAACGTAAATAACGCAATGAATGTTGTTGAACTGATAAAATGAAAGCCAATGCTACTGTTAGTGTGTTACGCAATTAACCAGCTGATGATTTTGAGGCACGATCTTCATCAGATCGGGTACAATTATAGCGCCATAAAGTTAATCTTCTGATTTAAAAGCTTTTTCGTCGGTAAATAATTGACCAATCAAAATCAAAATATTGTTCCGCGAAATTAAGTTAGGCAGTTTTGTATTGGCAGTTTTGATATAGCTCTAATATTCAAGGCATCTTCATGGAGAAATAATATTTCAGTCCTTTGTTTCAGGGTTAAACTTGTGTTCCGCAATTACCCCGCAGGTTGTTATGAAAACTATACCTTTCCGCAATGTTATTGAAACTGTGCTAAACAGACTTAGATAGCTACTATCGCAATAAAGTAAAAACTTTTTTACAAAAAAAAACAACCACCTTTAAAAAAAACACTAAATATGAAAAATAACTTGAATTTCGGAAGTCGGTGTCTTTGGTTTTGTATTTTCGTTTTTTGCCACCGACTTTCGAAATTAAAGAAATTTTTCACTTGTTAGTTTTTTTTTTGGAAGGTGGTTGTTTTTTTTTTTGTAAAAAAGATTTTATTTTTCACTTTTAGTTGTGGTACCTACCCTACACAAATTCGTATACCACTACTCGATATGTAAATAACAGTGACAGGAAATTATTAAAACATCATCAATATAAACTAAGTGGAAAGAAAATACGCAGTATTAAGGATAACTCAAAAACGACTGGTCAGAACTTGATCAAATTTATATGGGACCACATGAGAAGCACCAGCTTTCAAATAAAAAAAGAATGATCCAAATCGGTTCTCCTAGAAAAAGTTCTGAGCTAACACACATTTTAAAAAACTGTCGAATTAGGAACCTCCTCCTTTTTTTGAAGTCGGTTAAAAGCAGATTATTTATCCAAACTTTTATAAAGAAAAGGAAAGAAAAGATGTTTATTCTGCACAAACAAGACGCACATTACAAAAAAATTGACAAAATACATACACTACGTACTTTTACAAAAAAGAAATATATATATATATATGTAAAGCAATGACAAAATAGGCCACCAGTCTAACCTGGGATCGGGCTTATATCGTAGAATTTCGAATTATGCGGGTTAAATGACAAAAGGGATCTCAAATTTATTGAATACCTGGGATTATGCGATAGATTTCCGACAGACCCTTTGTGATTCAAAATTCCGTCATTTATACCTCTGAAACGTCTGCCTCGTTTGGTCTAGTGACGGCCTCGTTGGCCTGGTGATATGCCTGGTGATGGAGCATGAGGTTCTGGGTTATATTCCCAGGTTAGGCAAAGTGTTATTGGGTTTTGTCATCAGGAATTTCTCAGTAGCAGCCCGGGGTCTGGATTTGTGACGGGTTGATGGCAACAGGCGTGGTCCCAGGGGGTGTCACAGGGATCATGACCCCCCCCCCCCCCTCCAAATCATTGAAGCTGTCGAAAGCCTGAATGATATACTCGTCTTACTAACTTAAAACAATAGAGAATCTAGGAGCGAAACCAACTCGTAGGTAAAGTTTGAAGTGCTCAGGTTAAGGCCAGATTCTAAAACCTAAACTGCTGTAAAACGAGTTTAAGATTTTCTTCATAACTCGACAAAGTTCTCTTTCTGTATAATAGTCAAAAGAAAAGAGAATTTATTTAAAACGGGGTGCTAAAATTTTCGGGCTCGCTTTGCTCGCTCTTGCATTTTCCATTCTCTTGATTCTTAAACTTTTCTTCATAAGTTGACTAAGCAAATAATTCCTAGTTCTTTTGGAATGATCAAAAGAAAATGTTACCTATCCGAGAATGTGTAAATTTGAGCTAGCTTCGCTCGCTCTTCTCACCCTTCATAATCCACTGTTCTCATACTTACTATGTATCAAAACATTTAAGACGGGGTGCTAAAATTTTCGGGCTCGCTTTGCTCGCTCTTGCATTTTCCATTCTCTTGATTCTTAAACTTTTCTTCATAAGTCGACAAAGCAACAAGTCCTAGTTCTTTTGGAATGATCAAAAGAAAATGTTCCCTGTCCGAGAGTGTGTTTTGAGCTAGCTTCGCTCGCTCTTCTCAACCTTCATAATCCACTGTTCTCATACTTACTATGTATCAAAACGAGCTGGCAAACAGTTTGCCCGCATCATAAAGTAAATATAAAGGCTGGGTACCTAAATACCAATATTAATGTGTAGCTGGAGATGTACCTCCCTTAAAACATCTCTCGGCACCTATGGTCCCAAATATTAGGCTGCGACCGCCCCCGGATGGCAATAGGCTCGCCCCCTATTACATGGGACTTAAACATAACTGACGAAATGTGGGTGTACTATGGATACACCTCTGACTAACCCTTCGGGGATTACAGGCGTCATGTTATATTATAACTCCGAAACGATTCGACAACTGCATAGACAACTAATCAAAGGCTCTCACTCAAGTCCCGCTGGACATAGGCCTCTCCCAGGCTGTGCCACAACACCCTGTCGTCCGCCTTCCGCATCCAGTCTGTCCCAACCACTTTCTTAAGGTCATTGGTCCATCTAGCTTTCGGCGTCCCACACTACGATTGCCGATATGCGGTCTTTACTCCAGTACTCGTCTGCTCCACCGGCCATCGGTCCTTCGACAAACATAGCCAACCCACTGCCACTTCAGTTTGCTTACTCTACAATCTATGTCGGTAACTCCGGTTCTTTTTCGGATAATTTCACCAAAGGCTCTGCATATGCAAATATATCGTGGTTATGACGTCACACTGCCACAGTTCATGACAACACTCCAATTGTGCATTGCTCTGTAATTGATTGCTTTGTCTGTCTATCGACCGTGAATCGTGCACCGTTGCAGTTTTGTGCCGAGATAATTGGACTGTTTCGGCACATATTATATTGTTACATGTCTTGGAACTTATTTGGGAGTATATTACGCAATGTTAAGCTAGCAATTGGTCCGGCTGCTGCCTCCCGAGGAGTATTGAGCTATTATTAAGAGGGTGTATAAAACCAGAAAAAAATCTCACCCCTGATTTGTAACATAAAAATTGTTCGTGTTCCCGCAACATGCGACGGAAGATGACTTTTCCTCAGAATAAAAACGTAGTAAGCTGGTAGCGTTTCACAGTAACTCATAAATACAAAAATAAAAGGAATTTCTTAAAATGCCTATTAGTCATAACTTCAAAAGCATATCCTAACTAATATTATAAATGCGAAAGTAAGTTGATTTGTTTGTTTGTTACGCTTTTACGCTAAAACGGCTGAATGGATTTAGATGAAATTTGGCACACAGATAGACCATGACCTGGGTAAGGACATAAGCTACTTTTCATCGACAAAGACAAAGTGCGGGCTAATAAAGTATGAATCGAAAGTGCGTGAAAATTAGAGATTATTTCGTGATATATTTCTATTGAGTAAATTGTATTTTTCTGTTCCACAAATATTCATATTATTCTCATTTTATACCTAAATCTTACGAATTTCATGAAAAATCTAATTTACTGTAGGCAATTTTGGATTAGGCTCGCTCTTAATGGTCCTGACGTGCATAGCATTTCTATTAGGTACCATGCTCGTCAGAGCAACCAAAGACAGTACTCAAACAAATGACACCCGTTTCCCCGAAGCTAGATAACAAATCCATTGTTTTAATCAAATTAATTGTTACACCTGTACACCGTCTCAAAAGCGAATTTCCAGTTTAGTCTAACACAAAAATAACATCCTCAACAACATCAATGTACCTACCTATAGTACCTGCACCCGCATTTCGCCAATTATGCTTGAGACCCTGGCGGCTGAGAGTATGTCATGCTCACTCAAATGTCTCGCTGGTGGTGACGTGTGCGTTGGATCATTAAATTCCCTTTAAAATGCTTGAGCTGAATGGTGCTGATCCATAGGTCATGTTCGTGAACGGGTGCCGTCAGTAGGGACTGGTCATCCCTTACCTGCCACGGCTTATTTTAATTTCTGCATTGTTTATTTTTTTGTTTCTATCTTTTTTATTACGGACGCTTTTAACATGCACGTCTTTCTACATCGTCCTCACGTGTATAATTTCAACATGAATGATTTAACCAATTTTTGCAACAATATTTTTATTTAGAAGAGTGTCCGAGGAGTTTCTTGCCCATTCTTCTCCATAGGTACCTACTACGCTTTGGAATGGACAACTAGCTTCATCTTTCTGACTGACCGACCGCTTGAGAAATCAAAAGTGCCTGTAATGGGTTTATTTGAAATAAATGCTTTGAGTTTCAGTTCCATGTAATATAGGGGGCGAGCCAATGGGGGCTATCGTTTTTGTGCTCACCAGTTGGCGCCACTGTCGAGTAAGGTCCTGTTGCAGTTTTTTTATTTGATGTTTTGGATATGTTTAAGTACCCTTATATTCATAATATGTTTATTTTATTACATTTTAAAACTTCAAATGAATTTTAATGATAGTAGATTATAATGTTTCTAAAATTGGCAAGCATGGAGCAGACAAATCTTATTCTTCCTTCAAGTGCTACCAAATTAGATCCTAACTTTTTACTTAAAATCTTAAGCCATAATAATCAAGAATGGCACAACCATTACAGCTATTATGAATCATTCGTTAAAATCCGTGATAAAAATCCCGCAAACAGTGAACTTTAAGTACATATTTTGACATATGATATATACATACCTATGTATATATAGATACCTTACTCTACACTAGCGCCTTTAGCGGCGAACTCAAGCGCGGTAGCCCCCATTGCCATCAACCGGGCACAAATCCAGACTCCAGGCTTCTACTGAATATTAGTATTTATTATTATAATACTGAGTATTTACTGTTCTAAACATAAGTTCCCTTTTTCTTCGTAATAAAAAAAAACTTTTTGGTAGGCCCTTCTGGCTTCTCCGCAAATACCTTCAAAATGTTGTTGCTGCTTCCTCTCGCCCTGCGTTAAAAAAAAATCCTAATTCTTTCTATTTGTCTCCAGGAACCACAGCAGCTGAAGCCATGGCTCGGAACGTGGGATGCCACCAAGCCTCTCCCCGCCTGCCTACAGTACGATCCATTCATAAAGAGCATCACAGGTAAACCACTATTGCTACAACCTACCAACCCCCAGCCAAGGACAAAGTCCTCTTCTTACTCTGACCTCTTTGGTGTATACAGGATGACTTTGAAAACTTTAAACAAAAAACCGGCCAAGTGCGAGTGGGACTCGCGCACGAAGGGTTCCGTACCATTATCTATAAAAACGCCAAAAAAATCATGTCTTTTGTATGGGAGCCCCCTTAAATATTTATTTTATTCCGTTTTTTAGTATTTGTTGTTATAGCTGCAACAGAAATACATCATCTGTGAAAATTTCAACTGTCTAACTATCACGGTTCATGAGATACAGCCCGGTGACAGACGGACGGACAGCGGAGTCTTATTAATAGGGTCCCGTTTTACCCTTTGGGTACGGAACCCTAAAAATGGAGCGTGCTCGATCGGAAGTACGATCGGAACTGAATAATAATGTTGAGTGGCCTCGCCGTCGCGCCGTGCGTTGTTGCCGTACCGTGCAATTTTACCTAAAACCATGCTGAAACTACTTATTTCTGTTACACATATTAACACTTATAAAGGTTACACTTTGATTATGTAACACTATTGTATCTGTTACATTTATAAGTGTTTTTTCTTTTAAAACAGTGTTAAAAACACTTATGACGGTTACAGTTTGAGTCCTTCGCGCAGTTGGGAACCTGCCCCCCGCGCGCTCCGCACCCGCTACCGATCAAGCCACACCCCGCGCGAATTATAATTATTATTTACTTAGGCACCTATTACAGATTTATTATTAGAAAATAATGGTTCACGGCTTATGCATAAGGTTTATGTTTATGAAATTAAATGTTTTATTTTATTTTTATATTTGAGTTGATTGAATGAAAGGTAAATTGCGGTTTACGATTTATGACGTATAAACAAAAACTACTTACTAGATCTCGTTCAAACTAATTTTTGGTGGAAGTTCACATGGTAATAAACATCATATATTTTTTTTAGTTTTATCATTCTCTTATTTTAGAAGGTACAGGGGGGGCAACATTTTACCACTTTGGAAGTGTCTCTCGCGCAAACTATTCAGTTTAGAAAAAAATGATATTAGAAATATCAATATAATTTATAGAAGACCTATCCATAGATACTCCACACGTATGGGATTAATGAAAAAAAATATTTGAGTTTCAGTTCTAAGTATGGGGACCCCCAAAATTTATTGTTTTTTTTCCATTTTTGTGTGAAAATCTTAATGCGGTTCACAGAATACATCTACTTACCAAGGTTCAACAGCATAGTTCTTATAGTTTCGGAAAAAAATAGACTATGACATACGGACGGACAGACAGACAGACAGACATGACGAATCCATAAGGATTCCGTTTTTTGCCATTTGGCTACGGAACTCTAAAAAGGGAAAAAATCGACAAAATTTAAGGGGGTATTCTATCCATCAATATGAACAACTTTTACTATGAGACCAATTTCGAATTTGCAAATAAAATTAACCTTCTTATACGAAATGGTCCGATCAGATATGTACCTTTATGTGGGAAGGTCGATTTTTTTGCGAATTCGAAATTGGTCTCATAGTAAAAGTTGTTCATATTGATGGGTAGAATACCGCCTGAAATTTTGTCGATGGTTTTCAAAGTCTTTCTGTATAGTCAGTTCCAAAAGTATATATTGAAAGTGTATAAAAAATACAAACCCTGTTCAGGTTTAATTGTGTACGAATTTAGAAGTAGCACATTCATTTGTAGGTATTCATAAGGTTACAACTTTATATCTCACCACTTAAATCAACAATTATTGTTTGAATAATATTATTAAATAGTAATTGAAATATCGTCGACGAAAATTGAGATTATTAAATTGTCAAATGAAAAACATCTTTACCCTTTGGCCTAACCAAAAACGAATGTCGCGCGAATACGCGATTACGCGATCGTTTACCTGAATAATGACTTACATACGCGACTTTATTGATCGCGGGATTATGTCATTTTCATAAGAAACGATCGCGTACTTGCGCGATAATCGCTTGCGATAAGGACGCAGCGTTTAGGTGATTTAAAATTAGAATTTTGTGTATACAAATAATCAAATCAAAGCACTCAATTTGTAAGTGGCGCTAGAAATTGGTATCCACAGATACGTTTTTTTATACATTTGTTTACATTTCCATCAGATACTTTTGAAACAGACCATAATTTTTCTCACGAAGGTTTTATAGGGCTTAATACACATTAGCGTGGCTTTGAAGCATAAAGCCGGTGCTTAAGAAACGTCTACTTGAATCTCCAAGGCATCATAATTTTCCTTTTCCAGTATTACACATTAATGCCCGTTTTCACAAACACTAGGTGTTCCCTAGTTTTAGTGAAAACGGGCATAAACTTTCTTCAGAGTATTTTCTACTAGCCAAAGAAAGAATAGAGGTTCTTCTTACAGTGCCTCCTCTCTACAAAAGTCTGTTTCTCAACGAAAAAAAATAAAATCTAAAACACTTATACATTTTCTAGATGTAGCTGCATTTCGTTAACAATTTTACGAGTTTGTTTCACATGGTTCGGGCCATTTTTCGTAATTAGTGAGTGTAGCCCCCAAATTAAGAGAAATCGCTGCTTCTGCACTGAGCACAATTGGTTTTGTGAAAACTTTTTTTTCGGATAGATTGTAAACGTCTTTATTTTTAAACGACTTCAAAAAAGAAGGAGGTTCTCAATTCGACTGTATTTTAATTTTTTTATTTTTATGTTTGTTAGCTCAGAACTTTTTTCTGGGTGAACCGATTTGGATGATTCTTTATTTGAAAGCTGGTGCTTCACATGTAGTCCCATTTAAATTTGATCAAGTACTGACCAGTAGTTTTTGAGTTATCCTTAATAATGCGTATTTTTTCCACTTAGTTTATATTGATGATGTTATAATAATTTCCTGTCACGGTTATTTACACATCAAGTAGTGGTATACGAATGTGTGTGGGGTAGGTACCACAGCTAAAAAGTGAAAAATAAAACCTTTTTTACATAAAAAACAACCGACTTCAAAAAAAAAAGTCGATGCCCAAAAACGAAAATACACAACCAAAGACACCGACTTCCGAAATTAAAGTTATTTTTCACATCTTTTAGTTTTTTTTTTTTTTGAAGTCGGTTGTTTTTTATGTAAACAAGTTTTTACTAATAACTCTAAACTCAAACTCAAAGCATTTATTTCAAATAAAACAATTACAGGAACTTTTGAATTGTCAAGGGGTCGGTCAGTCAGAAAGATGAAGCTAGTTGCCCATTCCAAAACGTAGTAGATACCTATGGAGAAAAACGGGCAAGAAACTCCATGAACACTCCAACTGAGATCGAATTTTATCCTTTTTTTTTAAGAACTCTCTAAGTTCTGTTTCCAATCTCTTTTATGTAACAGTTATTGGCGAAAAGTTTCACACTTAGAAGCTGAAACATCACTGAAAAATTTATAAAACGCGCTCGCAACAAAGTTACGTCAGCTAAATCGGCAAGTAGTGACATTCCCTTTGATTTATTAACGTGAAATTCAGGAGAATTGGCAGACACAGCTGACTTATTGGCATCTTTTGTGACACAGAAACTAAAGTTTTATGGAAAACATGTCTAGACAATCGGATAGAATAACAGAATATTTGAAGTCAACATAGGTTAAGGCTACTGCAAACAGGCGCGACACGTGACGCAAATCGCACGCGACGCAAAGGCACCGCTCGTCGCGCGACACGCGGTGCCTTTGTGTCGCGCCTGTTTGAAGTGTAGCGGTGTATGTAGATCTATAAACGCCACACGTGAGCTACACGTCACACTGACGTCACGCAAAATCCTGCATCGCGCAAGCAGAGTTTACCGCGCAACTAGCATATATACAACGTCCCGACATCAATCGTCGGGCAATTGCCCACCAGACAACATCCGTCTGGTCGGATGATCCTCCCTTTTCTACGGAGGTATGAGTGAACTTTATACCCTGTTCCTCATACCTCTATAGAAGGAGCCTTTAATGTTTCTTAAAGCCCCATTTACACGGTACAAGTTTCTTGCCTTTGGTATTTAATAAAATTAAAGCAACAAAAGACTTTTAGACGGTACAACTTTCATTGTTGCTTCAAATAATGGTAGATATGCCCTAGGCGATTATATCGCACCATTTACATCAGGCTTAAAATCATAGGACTAGTATCATACTACGTAGTTTCACCAAAGTAATTCCATAGTAGCACATAATTACAGCACTGAAATTAGTTCATCCGTTTTTGAGCTATGATGACGCAATCTGACATAATTCTCAACATAAAGGCTCTGACGCGACAGTGCGACGCGACTCTACAAGAGTCGCGTCGCGCCTTTCTGTGAGAGCCTTAACCGTTCGCCTTTCCTCGCATCCTCCTTTCATCCACGGAACCCATTTAAAACACCAAACATATTTTAACCATCTCTTCTTCTCCATCAGGTAGCGAGAACTGCCTCTACGTGAACGTGTACACTCCCAAGATGAACCCTGGTGCCAACTTGCCAGTCATGGTGTTCATTCATGGAGGAGCCTTCATGTATGGGGCAGGAACACCCTACGATGCCAGCAACCTCATGGATTGGGACATGGTCGTCGTTACCTTGAACTATAGGCTTGGACCTTTAGGTAAGTTGAATTTAAAAAGAAAATCTTTATATATACAAAAATTACGTGTCATGTTGTTTGTCCGCGATGGACTCCTAAACTACTGAACCGATTTTAAATTTGATTTGCACACCGTGTGCAATTTGATCCAACTTGAAAGATAGGATAGCTTACATCTCAATTTATAGTCGCAATATTATTTTATTACAAATTATTTGTCTATTATTTGACAGTCACAATTATCTGTTAGCTCCAAACGATTCGAACAGATGGCGATATCTGTTGACTGGATTAAGTAAGTATTCAATAGATTGCGCTATGTTAAAAATACAAACGTTTCATATAAGATATATGAAACGAATATATTAATTTCATATTTTCATTTTTTTTTCATATATTATAAAGAGAAAAGATATGATGGCTTGTTTGTATTGAATAGGCTCCGAAACTACTGAATCGATTTCAAAAATTCTTTCACTATTGGGAAGCTATACTATCTCCGGGTGACATAGGCTATATTATATTATGCTTTGCTACCCGGGCGAAGCCGGGGCGAGTCGCTAGTATATTTACATAAAGTTTGATTAGAGATGCATCTTGCACCGTTCGAGCGAGAAATCAAAAAGTATCTACAGATTTCCCAAGAAACATATGCGCTTCGGGGATCATCGTCTATCTTCGGAAATACGAACCCGCGGTCATGATTACAAGATTATAAAGTAGAAAACAACTGCAACTTTATTCCAAAAAAATATTCAAAACTTTTGCTTGACAAATGACGATCTACAACCGGAGTAGGTTACCCGACAGAGAGAAAACTTTACACAAATGATAGGTGCACTACTACAGTTCGCGCAAAACTTTATGAGCCCTCTAAACATAGGCCCGAAAAGGAAACCGCGCATGGTAGAGTTGAGTGAGAGTGAGAGAGTTCACTCGGACACTTATATCATGCATACTGCGCAGCCACTCGCGTGCAACTTCCGAGAGCACATAAAGTTTTGCGAGAACTGTACAAAGCGCGGCAGTACAAAACTTAAAAGCTTTACCTCTGTGGGTTTGACCCACGTTAGCAGGGACGTAAAAATATTGGTGCGGAATTTTATTGCACACTGGATTTTCAACGCTCTGCTTAGCGCTGAGAGTTAAAAATCCAACAGTGTGTTTTTTCGACGCGCTGGGATGTACTCTGTTAGATTCTCAACTCTTACTCTGTGGCGTGACGTTCATACTAATTCGGAAACACGATTCTCGCAGCGCATACCTTATCTTGTACGTAGATACTAGAATCTAGCAGGGATTGAAAAGGTTCCTAAAATACCGGTACAGAACCGGTATTTAGTGGGTTCGTTACTAGAACCCGAACCGGAACAGAAACCTAAATTGGAACCTTTAAGAACCTTTATTTTACCGGTTCTTCTTCAAAGCGAGTCCGAACGAGTTCATACGGTGCCTCAGCGCAGGACGAAGCTTTGCACAATAGCGGCAAGGTACGAGCGACCTTCGCGCGCCGTCGGGTGAAAATGTTGGAGTTTTTGTGAGAGGGGAGAGGGCACGTTTGCTTTGGTAGATCATGTGATAGTTCTTCTAGAGAACCTTTAAATCGGATGATACGGAACCGGTATATTGGAACCTTTATTTGGAACCAGAACCGTACCAAAAACAAGAACCTTTTGGGAACCGAAATGAAGAAACGGAACCAAATTCGTACCAGTTTTCAATCCCTGGAATCTAGTATCTACGTACAAGATTTCACTTTCATGTCATTATCACTATCTAGGGATAGATAAAACAAGTAACAAGTGTATAAGACAAGTTGAAATACATAATAATTTAAGGATGTGAACGTCGTGCAAGTTGTTTCCACCATCTGTCAAAAACATTGATAAAGTATCCCTCGTCGAAAACAACAAACTTCAATCTCTGTCGATCACTCGGATTATGGCTATTTTTCTTTGTATTTGTTTATGTGGTCATTAGCCATAAACAAATATAAGTATTTGATAATTATAATGATAATGATAGCTATTTATTTATTTATTTGGGATCACCGACAAAGGATACACATAATATTTAAATTACAATAATATAATACACATAATATTTAAATTACAATAATATAATACACATAATATTTAAATTACAATAATATAATACACACAATATTTAAATTAAAATATTTAAATTACTATAATAAAATAGGTTCTTTTACGTGTGCTCCTTCAATTACAGGAGACCACAGCATGCACATATTATAACTAAGTTTAACACGATAAAAATAAAAATTGAGAAAATAAATGATGAATGATGAAAAAAATTATGAAAGTGAAAAAGAAAAAAAAACATGTCAAGAGTGAGCATTCATTATTACAATGGTGTAAGCGGTATAAAAATAGAGAAAATAAATGACTATAGAAGAAGAAAAATAAATTACATTTACACAACTTACAATTATTCATACCCTTATTAACGAAGCCCCTCTTCCTGACCCAATAATGCTATATTGTTCATACCTATTATTTAGCCTAAAGTATTTATGCAAGCGATTTGAATGGCCACCTCACCGTCTGATCGACATATTTATATCTACAGCGTGTATCAGAAATGTGTGGGCAAATTTAAAGGTGTGGTAGGTTCAGACCATCAAACTGAACATCTTTCTCCATAGGACCACCATCGTAATCGCGATAATAAATCAGCTGCCCCATACAAAACTTCATCAACTCGATCCAAATGTATGGGATGGCTAAATATTTTTCGCGATTACGATAATATATAACTAATGTATACAAAATATTGTAAAACATTTTAAGAGAGTGACATTTGGAGTTTCATGCCTATTCTTCTCCATACGAAACTACCTTTTGGAAGGGGCAACTAGAATCAATTCTATTTTCTTTGATGAATTGTGAATCTGAATTTTGACGATCAAAAGTGCCTTTTATGTGCCTATTTGAAATAAATTATTTGACTTTGATTTTGATCCCAATAATAATAATAATAGTAAATAATAATTCCTTTATTGTCAGGCAACTGAAACCCATAGATAAAATACACAAATTACAAAATAACAAACTAATACATAATAAAACGTAAACTTGTCTTAATAAATATTACTTAAAACTATGTTAATAACACTTCACTTCACTAGCTTGTCCTTGTGCTATCCTGTGGTCAATGGAGAAACTTGTTCAGTTTGATGGTATGTACTCGTACCACACCCTTAAATAATATGACCACACATTACACGCTGTGTTTTTACACGCTGTATAAAAGTGTGTCCATTCCAGAGGATACAATCTATAAAGAGTATTGCGATGTAAATGTTAGCATCAATTTACTGTATGGAGACGTGGCGTATTACAGTTTGTGGGCGTCGCAACGAACTATAAAAAGAACATTAAAATAAAATATCTATTTTAAAGTGGAAGTTAGTCTAGCGAAAGGTCGTGAGGCGGTCGCACAAGTAGAATACAAGCCGCATAGCTAGTCATACACTAGAAAACACCTAAATGGACGCCTAAATATTGTTGCACAGTTGGATTTTACAGTGCGCTTTTATTAAGCATAGCTGTTGCCCGCGACTTCGTCTGTGATCTAGGATCAAAAGATCATGGTCTACCCATGTGGCAAATTATGGCATGGCAAAAATTGCAAAAAAAATAATAATTGTGTAATTTTCCCCAACTCGTTATTTTTTGTATTTGTGTGTTTTTTCTTTGCGTCATGTTTACCGCAAATAAATGTATTTTCTTTCTTTCTTTAAATTTAATCCAAATCCGTGCAGCCGTTTTACCGTGAAAGCGTAACAAACAAACACACTTTCGCATTTATTTATTTATTATTTATATACACACAGTAAAATAGATACAGATACGGCCATATTAGTATTGAGTACAAAGGTTATAAATAATATTAGTTAGGATTTATTTAGGTCTCGTCTAGAGTTAGTGAAAATGGGCATAAGAAAATCGTGTCGGTGATTTACAAAACCGTGTCGAAGATTTACAAACCCTTGTCGGAGATTTACAAAACCGTGTCGGAGATTTACAAAACCATGTCAGAGATTTACAAGCATATTAAATTGTCAAAAATTGTCCGTAAATAATGGATTTACTAGTCTCTGTTGATTAAGTTTTCCTAAAGATCGCGCTCTCAAGAGGGCTTTGAAACGTTTGTCTTAACATCTAACGTCTTATCATCAACTACAGTCTTATCTCGTTTCTACTATCATTCTTCGTACTTACACAACCATTTAAACCAACTATCTCGGGTCATAAAAGAAAATTTATAAATAAAGACAAAATAAATACTCAGAAACTACACCAAAATTAACTTTAATTTCTTTCAAACGAAACAAGTTCGTAAAACCGAACAGTTTGCCGTCCGTTCTAAAGACAATAAGTAAAGTTAGTCGAAAATACGGCCCGAAACAAACTCCGCAAAACTCATTTATATTTAATCGAAGGCAAACTTCCATTATCTCGGTGGCCCAGAGGCGAAGAATAATTCACGAACCAGCCCCAATCATTTTACATAATGGCCAGAATAACAATGGACCAATAAAAGAAACTGATTATCCTTGTATTGTACGCACGGTTACTAATATCAAGCTAAACATTTCCAGTTTAGGCTGACCTCTCATAATATAGGCATTTTATACAACAAGACGTCAGCTTAGACTGGAAATGTATAGCTTGATATGTAGTCGTGCGTACAATACATTTAATCGTAATATTGGTTTTTCTTTCCTGTATTTAGATAAAAGATGATCCATTTGCAAAGCGTATTGATTGATGGCAGTATTTCCCTTCGATTATTTATTGTAGCAGATTAATATACGGCTGTTATTCGTGAACCTGTTGCTCGTTACTAGGAGCTATTTGGAGCGTGACATAGAGGAGAATTGTAGAGATAAATTATGTCTCGCGGCTCGTTACTTAGCGGAAGTTTAAGCAAGACATAAAAGAAAATACTAGGTATTGTTAAGATGAACAGACTGACATGCTTCAGCATAAAAACGTATTTTGTTGCTAACTCGATTGGTTTCTTACTTACATAGACATTTAGCAAAAACCGAGAACCTTTTAGCCAAAAAAATATACTTAGTTAAAAACTAAAACCCAACTACGACAAAAACTCCAACTAAAAAGGTAGCTAAAGAAGACATCACAGACCGACAAATTAAAAATAACCTCGGTTTTCGTAAAGCCGGATTCACACGTTGATAATCTGTACGATTTTTGCTTTAATTTTTATTTATTTTTTATTAAATTATATAGTAAGTGTATTACATAAAATATGCATGCTAGATTCACATCTAGTAGATCATGTCAATCAGAAATATTGTATTGAAACTATTTTATTGCATTTGTTATAGTACAGTCAAGCACATCAAGTTACCACACACTTTCAGATTTTCTCATTCGATTTTGAACTTAACCTTCAACATTTTAAGGTTTAAAATCGTTTGGAGAAATTTGACAGGTTCGTGTAGTTTGACCTGCTGGCGAATGTACTACTAAATGAGTTTTGTGAATTAAATAAAAAAACACGTGTGGCAGTCGGGGACTGCCGCGGTAAAGCTATTGCATAGCATTTTTTATCAACTTATGCAATTATAATTATTTATTTATTTTTTATTTATGCAGTATTTTTTTTCTTTGATATTAATTCAAGTACAGTCGTACCATATACATACACGTTAAGCGAACGCTCGGCCGAGCTACATGGTAGGCGGAGTGGGGGGTGTTAGGTTTTATTTTCGTTACGGAATTTCTTGATTCGCTCGCCGCGCTCAAAGCCCGCGATAAAAGCTATGCAATAGCTTAAAAATACTTGACATACGCGTGTAACTCCGATTACCTATAAAATCATAACCTAACTTACGTCTCCTTTTACTTACCCGTATTCGGGTATAAATAAGGTATTCACCGGTTAATTTCTCCTGATCACGTCACCACCGTAAACCGTTATGGTCAAGGAATGTGAAAGAAATTGTTCTCAGATTAATTATTTACAAAAAAAAAAAAAAAACTTCGGCTACTTAATTTATTTTTTGTCTTCCCCTGTCCTAATCGTTACTTTATACCTACCTATAATTATTCCTCTTTCTATATCTTCTCCAGGTTTCCTCAGTACCGGTGACGAGATCGCTCCCGGTAACAATGGGCTCAAGGACCAGGCCTTCGCCCTCCACTGGATTAAGAACAACATCCTGATGTTCGGTGGAAACCCTGACAGCATCACACTGACTGGATGCTCTGCTGGAGGCGCCAGCGTTCATTATCATTTCCTGTCGCCTCTGTCTAGAGGTAAGAGAGTAGTTTTTCATATCTGAAACGTGTAGATCATAGGTTCTCAAAGTGGACGATAACACCCCCCCGTGGGCGTTTGAGACTTTCAGGGGGCAGTCGTAGCGTTGAAAATTGCGAAAGATACTTTTTGTATTTTTTTTCGAACCTTTGTATCTTTCTTAAAAAATACATGTAATTTTCGAAAAAAACTAATTTCACGTTCGTCTGAAAATACAATCATAGACGTATAATACTTATTAATTACTGTGTATTTTTCATATTCAACTATCAAAAGAGAAAAATCTTGCTGATTAATATTGAACAGTAATGTATTGTAATTAAATGATACAAGTTTTAAGTACTATACTCAACATCATTATAAATTTACCCTCAAAATACCATCTTATTATAATATGTTAATGCGAAAAGTACACCGTGAAATACATGTAAAAATCTTAAACTTGCGAAAGATTCAACCGAAGATCCGCAAGGAAAGTTTATATATTTTATTGCAAAATACAGGGGCATTTGAAAGACACATGTATTTTACATGTTATTTTCAACGCTAGGCAGTAGACGACCAAGAGAAAATTAGGGGGCGGACCTTACGACTATATAATATTACAGGTTTAAATATAATCGTAGCAATAGGTGTTTCAGATTCGCGACAGATGGTAAGTAAAATACTTGGGGTGCTCTAGAAAAAAAATCTCAAAATAATGTTGAGAATCTATGGTCTAGATCGAAACGAGTCGGGTTATTGGTACCTACCGATAAAATGCACACGAGTAAAGCCGTCAATTCTTCTCTGAATATGGATTAAGTCTTATAACAGTAAATACGCGGTCAAATTATTTTTGCTTGAGTTCTGTTGAACCTACTGACAAAAAAAAAGATTTGTTTTCGGAATTGATAGACAATGTTGTATATAATTTCAGCTTATGCTATAACCAACGCGTAGGTACTTTTGTAATGGCACAACCACGCACAAACACTTATTGCGATCCTCTCTAAAGATCCCAGTAAAACTGCTCACTAAAGAAAATAACAACTAAAATTTCAAGTAGTAGTCGCAACTTCCAAGACTGCGAGTAATAAAAGGATTGTTAGAGAGCAGAAAATGGGACACAATCTACCAAACAGTTGAACGAACCCAAGCGAAACACGACTTCGAAACTGTATCTATCTATAGTTTTACAAATCACAAACTACGATTTCCCTCGATTTGTAGATAATATAGCAGTAACAAAACCAATCGCTACCAAATTTCGCTCACGTAAATAAAGCGGTATCAACTAATATATTTATAGAGATATATCGATAGTTATGATCAGAAATCGAAGACAGCTGTAGAATTGGAAATGAAGTCACCGTACCAACATAAGTTAGGAAATAAAATTGTTTATGGCCCACGACATCTGTAAACTTCGTATGTGTCGTAAGTAATATAATTTTCTATGAACAAAGACTTATTTCAAAAGTAAACCAGCACCCCAATTGCGTAACACACTTTCTTTCACAATCCGAAGGTTTTTTTATGGAAATTACTTATCCAGTGCTACATATGTTTGAAAATGTTTTCTGCTCGACAACGTAAATAACGCAATGAATGTTGTAAAATTGTCAAAAAAAAAGCATTGTTATTTTTTGTGGGTTAAACAATTACTCAGCAGATGAGGTCAAACATTTTAATTACCTACATTCAAAGCGATCTGCCCTATGTCATTGAATCATGTTTGTGTTTGATGGCTCAATAATCCCGCAGGCAACGAAAGATTGGTGCAGTGGTGAAGAGAATAAACTAAAATGGCGGGCTGTGGGTCAATAAAGAAATATGTAGAATAAAAAATTCGAAATTCAAACGCAAGCTGCTGCATGCAGTATAAAGTAATTGGAATATTTTGTTCAAAATGAACGCGTCGAAAATGGACGTTCTTTATGTCAAACTTTTGCCAAATTCTCTTGAAAATGGAAAGAGCACAGTGCGCCATTCTTCTTGTCATATCTTTTTTATTACTTGTAACCTTTTCCCGAGGTTGTAGGTCGTTTTATTGTTCACAAAACATTGTATTACGTGAAACATTTATGTTATTTTTCTTTTGTTTATTATCTCGAGCATGATTCTTAAGCCCAATTTACACGTTGCAAGTTTCTGGAACGTTCAAGTGCAATAATTGAACGTGCTATAAGGCCTGCGATTATTGAATCGCATGCCATAATTCACGTTCAATAATTGCCATTCAAGAATTGCGTACAAGTTTAGTCAGTCAGTTTATTCATAATAATAAGGCCGTTTTCCATTCAAACTTAAATATTTTGCGGATGAGTTCGTGCCTTATAATAGGTTAAAATTAATTTCCTCCTCAGCGCTGAAGCAAATAACGATTCCTTTTAACTGAATAAGGAACTTTAGAAGAAAATACATAGGTATTTTCACCGTTCTAAGCAGAATGTCGCCAACCAGGTAAGTACAATATTCTCGAAAACCGCAAAAAACATAAAACTAACTCCCAAATGGTAATTTTATAACGAAAATAAACATACGTAGTTTCAAACCGCAGTTTGGAACAGCACTAAAATGCGGTAGAATTTTCAGTTAAAACTTTCGCTGAAAACAATTACAGAGAGATCTAACGTAGTGTGAGCTCTTTACTTAACAAAGAGACTCCTTTGTTCTTACTTAGTTCATTCACTTGGACCATGTCGTTATCTTAACAAACACACTATTAAGAAAAACATACAGAGAATCTGAGAAACTGAAGTTTCAATATTATTAACGTAAACTTTGAAGCATGTCTTTGTAATTACAAGGCGATAAAAAGGCTTGTTTGTGAAGTCAACAGTGGCTCGTGGCTCATTGTAATATGATATGATGACGTGGGATAAACGTCGAGATGAGGCCATCTATCATACTAGTCTTACGGGGTAGGGGGAGGGCAACTGCCCCCCCCCCTGGATTTTGTATGCCTAACTAACTGCTGTTGTCGATAAAAGTTATGTTAGAGTCGCGTTAAGACTTACTTTACAATTACAATATATTATGCATTTATTTGACATATTTTGAAACAGCTTTGTTTTGGATGCCGGCGTTTAATTAATTAATTTATTTATTTGTGCACAATTTGTTTATGTTGTTGTTTGTACGTTTTTTTATTTTTTTATTTAATTATTTGTATACTGTTGACATTACAATATATAAGGCCACCAGTAACAGCCACAATACCCTCCATACTAGTTGATTACTGTATTACAGTGGGGTATTATTCCTCATTGCTATGACCCGTAGAGTAAGAAACGAGTGAGAACTTAAGACATAGGCTCCTTAGGAAAAGAAAATGAAACTAATGCAAAACTTACAATATTTTAGCAATGGAATTGCTTCACTTAACACTGTTTTTGGCTTATCTGTGATTGTGAATCTGTGAGTAAGTTTGATAATATGTCTGTATGTATGTATGGATTTTGCTATTTCAGAACGGCTTAGGCGTCCAATTAGCTGGCTAACCAGATGCCTGCGGAATATACCTACCTTATCTTTGGTGCAGTGTGTAGGGTAAAACATGTACGGGGGACTCGGCCTAAAAACAATCTGAATTGCCCCCTCCTGGGCCAAAAGCTGGGTATGCACATGAATGTATCGTATTTGAGCGGAAAGGTTGACCTTTAAAACTATTCGGTGGGAATATTATCTACTATACCATAAAACATATCCTATCATCATTCTCCTAGCTTTATACCAATTTATATGTGATCGGTACAACATCTCTTTTTCTTACATACTTCTTATTAGTTGTCATCTCGATAGTCACCTCCTTTCTAGCCATATCATCTTTCACACAGTCCATCCATCAATTCTTTTGTGGTCCCGTATTCTTATAGTTTTCACTTCCATTCACCTACCCTCTCCCCCACTCCCTCCCTTTTCTTTCTTTCTTTTTTTTTCAACTATGGCACTCGGTAATAGTATAGGTTTCCATAAGTTTTTTTTTTTTTTGTAATTGGGTCAGTAGGTTCTTCCAGAGATATTACTTACAAACAAAGAAAAACAAAATCCTCTTTATAATTTTTATTTAGGATCTCCAACAAAAGATATCCACAATACGGGTCTACCCTTTATAGCAGAACTTTTTATGTCATAATATTATTTTGCATAACAGCGCATAGCATAAACTTCATTTCGCAGAAAATCGTTTGGCATACACTCATTTATAATACATTCAAAACGCATAGTTTTGTAAGTCAGAATCATCTTTAGGCATAAATTTCATATCCATAATAATTAAAAGTAGAACCATCATATTGCAGAAAGTTCACTGTCAGAATCGTCTTTTGGCATAAATTTCATATCCATAATAATTAAAAAGTAGAACCATCATATTGCAGAAAGTTCACTGTCAGAATCGTCTTTTGGCATACATACATTTCATATCGATAATCAGTAAAAGGTAGAACTATCATATCTCAGAAAGTTTACAGTTAGAATCATCTTTTCAATCATCATCAAATCATCTTTTCTTTTCTTTTCATCAAGCTTACACCATGTATGCATCAAGCATGTTGCATGCAAATATGCAAAAAAGCACACACCATGCATGTATGCATCAAGCATGTAGAATGCAAACATGCAAAAAAGCACACACCATGCATGCAGCATGCAAGTAAGCATGCAGCATGCAAGCAAACATGCAGCATGCAAGCAAGCATGCAAGCAAGTATGCAACATGCAGCAGGCATGGTTTCTGTCACGGCTCCGGCGCTGCGGGGCTCCGGCGGTCCCACGCAAGCTTCTCGTCGCAGATGGTTGTAACGCTCACCACAGCAGCTTCGGCTTGCTGGCCGGCTGTGCCGGCCAGCCTCAGCCGCGGCGGCGAGCGTTAAAACCACCTGCTCCTCAGCTCGCGGGCCACCTCGCCCCTCCGCGCCTACGCGGGCTTAAATTACACTCTTGGGGTAGGGCAGACAAGACTACGTGCAGTCGGTTTTGCAGCGATTCGGTTCTGTCACTTCACTAACTTTTGTAGTACAACATATTGACTTTTTAAGACAATATTTTAATTTTAATTTAAGGTTAAGAATATGATTACATTTTATCGAAATGACAATAATTATGCCTAATAAAATTATTCCAAATGATATTCTGCCATCTTCTTAATATGCCTAGTGAAATTATTCCAAATAATCGTCGCTCTAAATAAACGTTATGTGAAACGAAATTATGCGAAATTAAGCTTTGCCAAAAGTAATTATGCCAAATAAAATTCTGCCATCTTAAAAGTATGCCTTTGTAAATTCGGACATATAAACATTCGGCCAAACAATAATTATATTAAATGATTTTTATGCCATATATATATTCGTTTAAAGAAGATTATGCCGAGTGGGTTATGCCAAATAAATTTCGGAGCATCAAAATTCTGCCAGATAGAGGGAACCCCCACAATACATCCTACTAATATATAATATATATATATATATATATATCCTACTAATCCTACTAATATAATAATATTATAAATGTGAAAGTGTGGATGTTTGGATGTTTGTTACTCAATCACGCAAAAACGGCTGAACGGATTTGGATGAAATTTGGCACATAGGTAGACTATGACCTGGATTAGGACATAGGATACTTTTTATCCCGGTATTCCCACGGGATCGAGATTTCTGCGGGTGAAACCGCGGGGCGCAGCTAGTTACCCATAAATTAAGGGCAGCATCAGGTATTATGTGGGTGTACTCCTTCACTTATATGAGACCACAGCATGTACAAAAGAGTTAACAAGTAAGCTAACAAAATTAAAATATCAATAATACTTAAATTTGTAAAAATTTATTAATTTTCTAATGGACTTTAAATAAATAAATATAAATAAATAAATATTAGTTTAGATAGCCTTAAGATGTTAAAATACCGTTTGTTCTCCTGATTATAAACAGATTAAAATTAAATAAATAAATAAAATAATCTTTACTTCGGATAAGCAACATCCACATGGGTTAGTAAACAAAAAGATAACTTATACCTATGTTAGTAACCTTATTATCTATTTGGAAACCAGGCTGATGTTCAAAATGCATCTTCGAACAACATCACCTAACAAAGGAGAATCGTACCTCCCCACTATGGTCTTCAGGATGGAGGTGGAGCTTTCCCGCACTCTGCAGAGCAAAGAGGCAGATTTCTGACTAACGATGGCGTGGAAGCCGTCGACGTGTGCTTGTGCAAACATACCTGGTGCACTGCAGAAACGGGGCAGCCCGTCAATATCCTGAACCCGTTTTTATTTTGGACCTGTAAGGCGCTGATTAAGAAGTTAAAATTATGTTATTCCAATTGAGTGAGTGTTTCATCCATGTAGTGGAAATACTAGAATACTAAGACATTACACTAAACTCAATACCTAATCCTGAAAAGGAAAAAGTTACAACTATACTCCATTTGAAATAAGATTAGAAATTTAAATAAACCTATTTTACAGTCCGTTCAACCGATTTTGATTTCTATTCCTTAGGCAAAAGGATGGCATTAAAAGCAAAAACGTGGTTACAATACCAACCGTTTACTGCAGTGCTATTTGTCATGGCACCAACGCAATAGAAGCCAAAATCGGTTGAACGGACTGTAAAAAAGGTTTATTTAATTTTTTTAATCTTATTTCAAATGGAGTATAGATATTATTTATTTATCTACAATATGAAAATGAAATATGAAAGAATTTCTGTGTTAAGAAAAACAAAAACCTTAATGTAAAACACTTTTTTACAAAAAAACAACCGACTTCCAAAAAAAACACTAAAAAACGTGAAATATAACTTTAATTTCGGAAGTCGGTGTCTTTGATTGTGTATTTTAGTTTTTGGCCACTACTTGATATGTAAATAACCGTGACAGGAAATTATTATAACATCATCAATATAAACCAAGTGGAAAAAATACGCATTATTAGGGATAACTCAAAAACTACTGGTCAGTACTTGATCAAATTCAAATGGGACCACATGAGAAGCACCAGCTGTCAAATAAAAAAAGAATCATCCAAATCGGTTCACCCAGAAAAAATGTTCTGAGCTAACAGACATAAAAAATTTAAAAAATGCAGTCGAATTGAGAACCTCCTCCTTTTTTTGAAGTCGGTTAAAAATAGGAGTAATAACTACTTTAGAATAAATAAAATATTGTAGATATTGTGTTTCGTGCTACTGGTACTTTTAGCAAAAGATTTGTTTGCAAAGTAGATAGTTGGTTTCATTGAAACCTTGGTTTTCCTTGGGATCTTTGAAAAGAAAAACGAAATAAATGAAGATTGATGATCCGTCATGCTTGGCAGGTGTTACGGATTGATACGGAGCATCTTCCTACTCCAATAAATAAAGGCGCTAAGTAATTTTTTTGTAATACAAGTCTCCTTTAACCTCCGAAAGTACACAGTGTTAAGTACAAGTATTTACTAATCAAATTCCAACTCTAGGAACCTACGTCTGGAATTGGACTAATTGGCTCACCTTTCTATGTCAAATGTTCCCTAAAATGAAAAGTTGTGGCAGGACATGGGCAAAGCTGACACAAAGGCGATTACCAAAGTGTCCAATTTTTAACAGTACAGCTTTACAGGGATTG
This sequence comes from Dryobotodes eremita, assembly GCA_917490735.1. Taxonomy (NCBI): domain Eukaryota; kingdom Metazoa; phylum Arthropoda; class Insecta; order Lepidoptera; family Noctuidae; genus Dryobotodes; species Dryobotodes eremita. The sequence goes on from OU823254.1 coordinate 19,743,902, forward strand.
GTGAGACACGGAAAAAGATCGAAGACTCACTCGAATCTCGGTTTTATGTGACTGGTAAAATCGGAATGTCAGTCGAATTGATTCTTTTAATCAAATGTCAATCGTTTTTCGGATTGTCGGTTGACATGTTTACTGTTCACACATCGCTGGATTTTAGGATGGAAAAATAAAAGTGGTGGTGGTCCACTTTTCAAATTATGGGCTCCAAAAAGGTATTTTCTTTTCCACTTTGGGTGGACACAGACAAAAACGATTGCAATTGTCGCAGACAATTTGCTGGCATCCGAATTGAAGTGCCAGTCTCTATCTTAGAAATGCTTTTGATCATTCTAAAATAAAAATTATGAGGGTGTGAAGGCAACATTTATCAATTAAAAAAAACGGCCAAGCGCGAATCGGACTCCCGCACGAAGGGTTCCGTACCATTAACTATAAAAGCGGCAAAAAAATCATGTCTGTTGTATGGGAGCCCCCTTAAATATTTATTTTATTCTGTTTTTTTAGTATTTGTTGGTATAGCGGCAACAGAAATACATCATCAGTGAAAATTTCAACTGTCTAACTATCACGGCTCATGAGATACAGCCTGGTGACAGACGGACAAACAGACGAACGGACAGCGGAGTCTTAGTAATTGGTTCCCGTTTTACCATTTGGGTACGGAACCCTAAAAACCAAAGCTACAAAAAAAACCCAGAGAGCTCTAATATTCCTACAAAATTGCAGTAAAATAAACAATACTTCATTATTTATTTCCACATTTTGTATATTGTTGTAAAGAAAAACCACAATTTATAGAACAATTTTACTCATTCGTTATTTAAGTTAAGGAAACATGTTATTCTGACAGGCTCGTTTATAAAATACGAAACGTACTTTATTCGCTTGTTTCTCGTTCCCATGTAACTGGCCACATCTGGCGGATGCCAGCATTTGAATGTACACTTATACAGAAAAAAAAAATTCTCGTTTATTTTTAAATTTAGCACAGTGAGGCCACTGCAGTACGGTTTTATTAAAACTCTCGCAAATGTAGCTGAACCGTTCTTGTGTAAGAAAAAAAATTGGCCTTTTCTAGTAATTACAACGAAGCAAAGATATTTCGTTCTCTGAAATCGCCAACCCGCGTGGTGGTCAATGCTCGTGCCTCTTCTGTATGAGAAGAGCCATTTGCCCTGCTGTGGCACAATAATAGGCTGGTATTTTATTTTTATAAATATTCAGTTGCAACTGGAAATTTGTTAAGGGGACATTCAAGTATTACGTAAGTAGAATTTTAGTAATTTTTGTAACCCCCCCCCCCCCACCCCCCCTTGTCAGCAAAAGTAAGCAAAGCTCTTACCCGCCCCCCTCATGTGTTTGTCAGCAAAATTAAGCAAAGCTCTTACCCCCCCCCCCTCTCATATGCTTACGTAAACATTGTTTTTTTCTATCTTTTCAGCTTTCTTTATTGCTATTTATGAGACTAGAAGGAAGAAGAATAAGGAATTTATAGACTTAATCCCCATTAAAAAACGGTATTAATTTATTATTTCTAAATATTACTGACGTAATCACCATCCAAACCCCCGTCCCCAATGTCATCAAAAATATGCAAAGCAAGACCCTCCTACCCCCCTTTAGTGCTTACGTAATACTTGAACGGCCCCTAAGAAAATCAAAATCAAAATATTTTATTTCACATAAACCAACATGGGCACTTATGAAACGTCAGAAGCTAGGTGCACGGTTCCAATTGGTCGTTTCCTATGGAGAAGAGCCGGCAAGAAACTCCACGGTTACTCTTTTAAAAATAACTAAATAAAAAATTGTGACAATAGAAATGTGCTTGAATTCAAAACTTGGAATGTCCTTACTGAAGTTTTCTTTGAGAAGTGATTCAGCTAATATAGATGATGAGGGAAGAGTCAGTATGATTCGGTTTTGTTACCTATACCTACATTTTAGACAAGAAGCCAAACCATAACTTGAGACATTGATAACCTTTGCTACACATTGATATTATTAACTTCATTTATATAAAATACACAGATCAAAAGTGTCCAGGAATCAATAATGTTTTTGCTAGTTACTAAAAATCAGCACCCTAATTGCGTAACACACTATCAATCATAGTTTGAATCATTTTGAAGGATATTGTTAATCCATTGCTTTATATGTTCGAAAAATTTGTCTGATCAACAATGTAAATAACGCAATGAATGTTGTTCAACTGTCAAAATGAAATCCATTCATACTGATAACGTGTTACGCAATTACCCCGCAGGTTTTTAAATTGGTAAATTGATTGTTTTTCTTCTTTTTTTCTGTGTACATAAATAAATTTATTTTTGTAACTCCAATGGATAGTTTTTTGCAAATTTCGTCATATGAAAAGGGATTGAATTTCGTTCAAAAAATTATACCTTATGTCAAGTCGTATATAATCCTGCAACGGGTTTGACGCCAAATTAGTAAAATTTCTGTCATACTTCTGAGTGGAATCAATACAAAAGAACGTTATTATGGAGTGAAAACGTCATTTGAGCCGAGAAGAAATGATCAGAGCCGTGGGAATGGTGGAAGCTGGTTCTCGGCAACGTACAAACGCTCTGGGCACTACGCAGAGTGTTATAAATCGACTTTGGACACATTACCGCATCACTGGCAGCGTGGCAGAGTGACATGGAGGACGAGCTCGCATCACCACACGCAGACAAGATCCTTACATACAAATTACTGCTCGACGAAATCGTACAATGACCGCGATGATGTTGGTTACGAGGCTTCATAGCTCTTCAGGGATGTTAATAAGCGATCAAACCCAATACAACAATGGTATCGTGAACACAGAAATTGGGGAGAAAAAGAGTGGCGTTTTGTGTGTTATTTCTTACATATCTCGCTTTACTTGACTTGAATTTGAACATGACTTGACATTGACTTGAATGTGCCCTGGTGGCTGAGAGTATGTCATACGCACTCAAATGTCTCGCTGGTGGTGGCGTGTGTGTTGGATCATTAAGTTCCCTTCAAAATGGTTGAGCTAAATGGTGCTGATCCATACGTCATGTTCGTGAACGGGCGCCGTCAGTGGGGACTGGTCATTTCTTGCCTGCCACGGCTTATTTTAATTTAATATTGGAATTGTTTTTGTCTCTTTATTACGGACGCTTTTAACGTTCTGCATCGTTCTCACATGCATAATTTCAACATGAGTGATGTAACCACGGATATCGAGATGTAACCAATATTTTGTAAACATATTTTGATTTAAAAGAGTGTCCATGGAGTTTCTTGCCCGTTCTTCTCCATAGGTACCTACTACGCTTTGGAATGGGCAATATTTGGAATATCATTAAAAACGACGATTATTACAAAAAAAAATATACGTTTATGAACAAATTTACATTGATTTGTGTTCTAAACTCAAAATTATTTGAATTTTCTATTTTTCATATTAGGCTGTTTAGTGGCTTTATACCTTTGCCTCTCCTTTAACCTGCGAAGGTAAAGCGCGGGAAAAAAAGCAAATTCAGTCTTATTTAGTTTATGACAAAAATATTTTTCGTTCTTTTAATTTATTTCTTCAAAAGTTTATTGAAAAACGTCTTTTGATACACGTGGACATTTCGCACCTTTAAAGAAAAACCGTTACTAAACGAAAATATAAAATTTTACTCACGAGCTTAAATAAAAAGAAATACATGGCTTTTTTGCAATAGAATTTAGGATTATGGTGCTTTGAGCCATTTGTGAGGTCATACTGATTGGTATTTATTTAAACTACAACATAAGTTCTATTGCAAAAAAGTCATGCATTTTTTTTTATTTAATGTCCTGTGTAAAATTTTATATTTTCGTTTAGTAACGGTTTTTCTTTAAAGGTGCGATTTGTTATTGCAGTTCTCCACTTGTATCAAAATGTACTATTTTTAATACCTTGATCCCTAGACATTTTTGATATGTGTATGTTAGTTATCTGTAATCGCATTGCAATGTCATTGACCATTTATTAAAAGTGTCAAATGAGATAAAAATGGGTTAATATAAGGTCTCGAGGTCATTACCTACATTCATCTTATTACAGTCCACTGCAGTCTAGACCTTGAGTTTTTAATTAAACAATCATTCGTATCACTAGCTAGCATTATTATTTCGTTCAGGTATTCATTTTCGTCCATATTAAACCCGTTTTAAAATATTTCTTTGGCTACTGCTGTCAGACGCTTCACTCTGCATGCTCTGTCTGTCTCCATGTATAATTATATAATTAATGTATACAAAAAACATATTTTTTTTTAAAGATAAGCCGACTTAATTGTTGTATCGAATGGTCGGCATTTAAATCGAATATCGGCCGATTGCCGATGTTCAGTTAAACCGAATGTAAAACGAATTTTGGCCCATCCCTTATATAGAGGGTGGATTTTTGAGATGAGGCAGCAAGGGCAGCTACCTTAACCGTTGTAGCTACAGGAAAACGGTCTTAAGAGGGAAGCGCAAGGGTAGCCCGCGAAATTCTAATTTTCTTACGTTTTTTGCAATTTGAAGGTCAATGTCAGGTTGTATTTTGATTAAAATATAATTCGCGGCTGTAACAAATATGGCTTTACAGAATTATAATCATTAGAATCAGCAATAAAACTCCTTAAGCTAGAATTGGTGTCAAATGTCATGATTTCTAAGATCTAAGATCGTTGTTCTCATAATTATTAAGTTCTTTGATTATATTATATCACATTGTTTTTAATATTATTTTTATGTTTTCCTATTTCTGGCCTACAGTGGGCCCTTTTTTTAGTAGTTTATTACAAGTATTTCGATATCCTTTATAAGTTAGTTGTAGTATGCTGTTTTCTCTATCTTTCTTCAATTTTAGGTTTAGTCGGTCTCGATTTCTCATGCCGCGCAATTACCCTGGTGTTATCCAAGGCTTAATTTTATTGTTCTTTTTCGTCGTGATGCACTTTTAATATGGTATGTTTATCTAGTGCCTGAGTCACAATGTGTTGGAATACATTAGTAGCTTCTTCAGGTTTTTTGTTCTGTGGAATATTAACCCAGTCTAATATATAGTTCATATTATGTGAGGGCGTCGAAATCCGTTTTGACGTAGTTTTGAAATTTGTCCTTATGTTATTAATTTATTAATTAGTGAACCGATCCAACGATATTGAATTTCAGCACTCGTGGTTTTTCACATGCCTACCACTACACTACACTTTCTCCCTCCTTAAACATCATCATTACATTTAGTTTCCTTGCTCTTGTTTCATGTTTATTATTGTATATATTATATGTAGATAAGTATATGTTTTATGTATGTATGTATTTGTTGTATAAGTAAATGGTACACCACTGACTACCTGCATTATTGTCTCTCCTTCTCCCTTGAATCCATCCAAAGGTTGTCTGTAAAAGATTGCTTTTAGCGATAAGACCGCCCACTGTGTCACCCTGTATAAAATGTCTACATTTATATCTGTAATTTTTATGGTGTACATAATAAAGAGTATTCTATTCTATTCTGTTCTACCGAATGATCGAAAAATGAAATTAAAGGAGCAGTTGAACGTTAATTCCTAATTCCTATGTAATCTTTTCGGTGTCGCTGTCGTCTGAACGTGGAATGAAACAAAAATGAACATTCGCTCGAGTGAAGCGTCTGATAACAGCTTAAGCTTATCAGTTATCAGCGGTGGAGTGTAGGCGTTTTCGACGTTAACGTTCTAAAAGTAACATGATATTAGATTATATTATAGTCTATTTTTGTTATAAATATATTAGAACTAGCTTTTGCCCGCAGCTTCGCTCGCGTTAATTTATAATTTGACAATCAATTCGGGATATTCGGGGACTTATAGTTATGAGGATGAAAAACCGGTCTATCGACACTATGGACTCACAAAATGTATTAGGTACTTAAATTTAAAAAAAACCGTGACCACACTACCAAAGTTTTTATAATAATATAATTCAATCATGATTCGTAAGACGCGTGGCGCCATCTATTATAATAAGAACGTTATCGTTGTTTTCCTCGCGAACGGTACTTTTTTCGGGATGAAATGTCCGTTTCTGTACACCTGACAACGTATCAGCAAAATTTCAGGATGATCGGTTCAGTGGTTTAGGCGTAAAAAGGTAACAAACAAACAAACAAACTTACTTTCACATTTATAATATTATAATATAATATATATAATGTAATATAATATATAATATAATATAAAAATATATAGTTAGGATAAACAAAGATACCTTTGTTCAAGATTTTTCTAAGCCAGAGGATTCATAATTAAACTAAGTTCGAGTTTTTTTTTTTGTGTGGGTAGACTTCAAATAACTTCTCCCGCTCTGGGCGGAGCGTTACGGCGTGTCAGACTCTTACTGACTAAAACCCACCCGTGTTCCTTCAGTTGCCTGTGCGCCAGGGCCGCGGTAACTCTTTCGAACAATCCGCGACCCCGGCAGGCATCGGCCTTATCGGACCCCGTCAATTATTGGTGACAGCTCTTTGAGGCGCGCGTGGAACACAACGCGCCGTCGACCCGGGCCTGCGGGGTAATTACGTAACACACTAACAGTAGCAATTGGTTTCGTTTTGACAGTTCAACAACATTCATTGCGTTATTTACGTTGTTGAGCAGACAAATTTTTCGAACATATGAAGCAATGGATTAGCAAAAGGCTTCAAAACGATTCAGATTCTAATAGATGGTGTGTTACGTAATTAGGGTGCTGGTCCTTACCGGACGGCGAGCTACCCTTTGCTCGCCGTCCGCAAGCCCACGCCTACGGTGGCCGGGAATCGGCTATCGACTCCCGACGCCCAGGGTGTCTCCTCCTGCGGCGACTAGGGCGTGAGGGCGCAACGATAAACGAATTTCGAGCCTAATGTCTAACTGGACTAGGCTCGAGAATAATTCATGTTTCAGTATCCCAACCATTAGGGCAGTAAGGTCGCTATAAATAACTAATATACCGCATAATGTTTTGATCACATTTTACATACATGTGTTATGTATATATGGCTAGTCTGTAAAAGCCTGTGAAAGTTGTTGAGCTCCTTAAGTTCTGTGTTGAGCTACACGTGCACTGACTGGACGGGTACACTCAAATCTGTGTGGTTCTTTCCTCAAAAGGCCATTTCTGACACCAATCTTCATGGTCCTCACATGATTTGACTAAGATTATGTCGGGACTTTAAAAGAGACTGTCACCTCTGAGTTTGTTTCGGTCTTTCTTCTCAGAGTAGTCTGATGGGAAGCTCCGAACTCATCTAGTTCTAAAAACATAATTTATTTTTGACGTGTACAAGGGCTTGTAGAAACTTACATAAAAACTCATGATCATTTATCATTGAAAGCTTAGCTAGGTGAAGTACTATTTTTTTATCATGTTTTTGACTCCGTAAACCGGCAAGGTGAAAGAAAAGCCATGAGGGTGGCTTTTTTTACAGAAGAGACTGAAAAATAATGAATAAAGAAAAGAAAAAAAAATAAAGAATGAATAATGAACTGACAAAATAATGAATAATAAATAAAGAAAGAAAGAAATATGTTTATTTGGCACAGTGCCGTATGCAAGAAACTCATTTGAACAAAATTTATAACTAACATAGAATCTCTTTCTCTCTTTCTTTTCTCTTTTTTTTTAGATATATAAAAAATAATAATAATAATAGAAATATAGTACTCCTAGCTTCTGCCCGCGTCTTCGTCCGCGTAAAATTTCTTGTCCCCCCGACCCACCTCGTCGCATCGCATCACCTGCCTGCGCTATCACTTCGTTTTCGCTTAGCGTTCTTTCTGACTTTTTTTCTTTTTGCTCAACTCCTAAGGGTCATAGCGTGATGCTAAATAGCCTATAGCCTTTCTCAAGAATTGGGCTAAAAAATGCAAAAATTTCAAATCCGACCGGTAGTTCCAGAGATTACCCCCTACATACAAACTTACAAACAAATAAATACCTTTTTATAGTGTTATTAGCATAGATATAGATATAATTGCCTCACGGCCGCGCCAAAAAGGTTTAATTCTGCAATAATGCCAGGCAGATGCTGACTGACGCTAATTTTCAAATAAAGTTTGTAATGAACCTTTTATTACGGACGAGTGACGGATGTGAAACAGTTTTTGAATCAAACAGTAACACTAGACAAATAAAAGAAAATATATAAATAGGTTTATATGTCACAGAAACACGTGCATACAAAAAAGATAATTAGCTCAAAACCTAACTATTCAAAATTAATATAATTATATATTATTATTATTTTATATTATTTATTTTTAAATTTTTAGTATATGCTCAATCATTAATTTCTCTGTATCAACTATCAACTCCTCAAACCCCTTTCCAGGCACATTTTCTCGAGGCATAGCCTACAGCGGTTCCGCGCTCGCCGAGTGGACGCACTCCATCAAGCCGGCTGAGAAGGCGAAGACCCTGGCTTCCATCGTGGGATGTCCCACCACCACCAACAAGGAAATGATGGAGTGCCTCAAGTACAGGCCTGCCGAGGTCATCGTCAACGCGCAGATTGAGATGTTTGTACGTACCTATATTGCTACACTTTTTCTTTTGAAATCTTCTTTTTTTTGTATTCAATCACAATCTGAATCATTTTAAAGCCTATTACTAATCCATTGCTTCATATGTTCGAAAAATTTGTCTGCGCAACAACGTAAATAACCCAATAAATGTTGTTGAACTGTCAAAATGAAAGCCATTCCTACTGTTAGTGTGTTACGCAATTACCCCGCTGTTTGAAAAGAGTTAGGAATGGGATCATAAACTTCGCCAGAACACCCAATTCCCGCCTTCTACCTCAAGACAAGTACCGCGATCATCAAGCTAAGAGACATTTCTTAACTGGATTATGGTACGGTCAACAGTCTATTAACATTGTCACGTTTACACATCATCAAAATGACCACAAGAATATTCGTTAAACTGCTGTTCAGAATTTTATGTTACATAAGCTTTAAAGTTCTGTTCCGATTCTAATTAAATATTTTACTTACAAATAATGATTAAAAAATACTGAGGGCCTAGACAAATGGCATTCGCTTCGGAGCGATTCTATTTCTACAATCGCTATCGCTTTCGCTAATGTTTCCATCATACGAATCGAAAACTAGCGATAACGCTTGTCAAAAAGTGCCAATTGGGTTCGCATCTCTATGGAAGTAATCGTTCGACGCTGTCGATTCGTTTCATAGAATCGAATGATGTTAACATTGTCTAGCCAATTTCTATTCGTTGACCTATGATCACGTGACATTTCAATAGCTTATGTCAACCCCCCAATTTTTTTGGTTTTTCTACTAGCGTCATCGCTAATCGAATTTTACTTTGTTTAGGCCCTCAGAAGTGTTAACCGTCAATATAAGCAAGGACGGACTCCACTGATCACGGTTCCAAAAAACTAGGTACATTGCAAACTTTTAGCTCACAACTAATTGGATAAATAGTTTTATTTGAACAACCGCTTTGACCGAACAAATTCCAATTTGCATACATATAGTTTGGGAGCACTTCATTGGCGCTCAGAAATACACTCGCGCGCATTAAAATCGACCCACCACGTGCTCTTCGATTTGAAACAATATAATTCAACAAGGTTTACTAACAATAACGTAACGATTACGTTAGTTAAACAATTATCAAAACTGATTTATAAGTTTATGAAAAAATCACGAACTTACAAACATGGGGGTTCGAATAAAGAACCTCCTTTTTTCGAAGTCCGTTAAAAAATCAAGTTAAATTTTCATCAAACGAACAGAAATAAACAAAATTATTCTTTTGTCAATTTCATTGGCAAAAAAAAGTCACGCACTTTATCCGAGCGAAAGTGAGCGATGAGGACATCTGAAGAATTGAGTCGATATTGTCAAGAATATTGCTTTTATCCAAATATAGTGTATGTGCAAATAGACTGTACCTTACCTACCTTCACACAATATAAATTGATAAATTATATTCATTAAGATTTTTGAGATATCGCATTGCAAAAAAATCGGCCCACTCCGTGCTTTCAATTTGAGAGACGACTCTCGAATTGAAAGCACGGGGTGGGCCGATTTTTTTGCACGCCAGTGTATGTCAGCATTACAATGTATGCCTCAATCAGCCGCAATACGTTTAATATTGGCATACAGCCAGGATGCTGTTCTTTGGTGCTTTCAACTTATTGTGAGCTATCAGAACCAGTTAAAGGCAATAAATAGTACGTGTTGGCTATCAAAAAGATTAAAAAAATCTTTGATTCATTCACAGACACGCCTGTAATAAAATATGAGGTAAAGATGGGAATCTGTCATAGATATGTGTCAGAATTCAATACTTCCAGCGGGGTAATTGCGTAACACACTAAGGGCCCGTTGTTTGATCAGTAGTCAAACATACTAATAGTCAAAATGCGCTAGTTAAACTAACAATTTGTCAAAAATTACATAAGTATGTTGTTTGACAAATGGTTAAGCTAACTAAAGTTAAAAAAATGTCAATTTGCTATAATAGTTAACCATGCGCAGACAGAGTAGTTAAACTGACAGCTATTGAGTATTGTCAAGTGAAGAATTGTTAAATTGACTATGTGGAAAAAATACGTATTATTGAAGCTAACTGAAAAACTACTCAACCAAATTTTAAAAAAATATATGGGACTACCCCTGAGGCATACCCTAGGTATGTATTAAAAAAAAAAATATCGGAATCGATCCATAATTGCCGGAGACATCGCGTAACAAACATACAAAAAACAAAAACACAAACAGACGAATTGAGGACCTCCTCCTTTTTGAAATCGGTTAAAAATAGAAGCCATGCTAACGATTATTTCTACATTAGAATAACAGAGGCTACCCCATAATCAGTCAGCTAAAGGTTGAATTATATCGATCGGCTTAAATCTGGGTTACCAGTACATTCCTAAGGCCGATGCGGACAAAACCATGTTACCGTTTTAACCGATAGAATCCCAGTGGCCCTCTGTAGGGCCGGGGTGGCGCCACCGGTATATCGTGGAACAAGACAGTTAGTCAGACCAAAAAAAAAAACCCTTACAGTGAAATGCTCAAAAGACGATATTAGCCCTCATTTAGAAGCAATAATGATGATTATTTAACCGCACGACCGCGCAAGCCTCTAGAGGGCCAGCGGGGCTTGACGGTGGCGCCACCCCGGCCCTACAGAGGGCCACCGGGATTCTATCGGTTTAGCTTTATTTATCACGTAACTATTATCCGCGAATTCGTCCGCATTTTGGAAGGTGTCCTTACACAACGCGAACGAATCCCTAAAGACCTCACTAAGTACATTTAGGACACCTTTGATTGAGTGATAAGTAACTTATGTACGGTCACCAAAAGAGATAAGTAATCAGGGTCGTCGATAAAGTTGAAGTTTAGTGAGAAACCGATGGATTTTTTCAAACGAAATTGAATTGGGTTCGGTTGTTTTTTATCTTTAACACAACTACACTCTTCCCCTTCAGGAATGGAAGGTGCACATGTTCACGCCGTTCACACCCGTGGTGGAGGCGCCCGGAGTTCGGGAGCCTTTCCTCCAGCAGTACCCCTACCACGCCACCAGGTCCGGCAGCATGATGAACCTGCCCCTCATCACGTCGGTCACGTCTGAAGAGGGACTGTACCCCGCTGCTGGTAATTGTCGAGTTTTTTGTTTAAAATTATTATTTATTTAACCATCATACATACAGCGTGGCAGGGACATCGACGCGCTACCTGTTACCATGGATTCAATACAAGATTCCGAAATTTTTCGTCAATTATCAAAAAAAAAACCAGCTGTTTCATTGAAAACTGCAATACCTACGCGGTCAAAATGTATGGAACAGTGTTTTTTTTTATTACCGACGAATATTTTAACGCAGGGAGTCCAGAATCATGATAAATGATAAATGATTTTATTTCTGTAAGTAGGTTTGAACAAACACTTTTACACGTCAATCATATTTTAAAAACTAGATGAGGTCGGCGTTTCCTATCTGACTACTCTGAGAAGAAAGGCCGAAACAAACTCAGAGGTCACAGTCTCTTTTAAAGTCCAGACATAATCTTGATCAGATCATGTGAAGACCATGTAGATTTGTGTCTGAGATGGTCTTTTGAGGAAAAACCACACAGATTGAGTGGACCTGTCCAGCCAGTGCACGCATTTGTCAGTAATCGTGTAGCTCAACTCAGAACTTAAGGAGCTCAACATGATCCATGGTATTAGTTTGCGCGTCGATGTTCCTGCCAGCCTGTATAACGGATGTAAAGACTCTTAACGAAGCCGAGAGTCACTTGCAGTCCTCGACATCGTATTTTTTTTTTTTTTGTACCGGCCCATACCTGGGAACCTTCTGGTTTCGGAGATATTGAAGGTCAAAATTCCAACTTTTACTGACATATTTTTACAAAAACAAGTTATTAATGTTATAACATAACTTTAAATACCCCCATGAGCCCTGTACCGATGCATGCGCCCATAAGCACAATATTTCGCGTGCTTTACGTTGCGCACTACCGTAAACAGCGATTTTTTCCACCAAAAATAAAAATAATTTCCCAGCAATTATTTTTGGTACTATGTTACGTAGTTTGATGTACAGAATGCGTAGTTGACGGCTATGTGATGGGTCTTTTTACAGCCTGTATATCATTACAGGTTTTTTTTAACCCGATGCGATAAATGCGTCTTTACTAACTTTATCGATAGGTAGGTACTGACTAATGCATTCCTTCGAACAAAAACCAATAAAAAAAAAAACAGTTCGGACTGACTCAGTCTACAATTGAACATTCTCTCTCAAGGTATCCTATGTCGACCTTGATGATATTGTTATTATTAAAAGACAAGAAGTTGGAGTAAGATAATAAGTTAAGTTTTTTTGGACTGACAGCCCAAAGTACGAAAGTCACATAAAGTCATGGTTTTGATTAACATTTTAGCCGGGATTTGCCCTAACCGTAGTTACGTCGCGCGAGAATGAAGGTTTTCTGAAATAACCTTTTCTAGGTGGCACCACTGAGACGTCAGGTCCGGGCACCTGTCAAAAGTGTCAAAGTGCCTATATTTTCTTTAGTCGTGGCTGAAAGATGAACGAAATAATAGAACGAATGATGAACGTTATCATATATTCTATATTCAATGTCGCACTGGAAAACCTCTTGTCAAAGTGGCAGTTGTTATGTATTAAGTTATACTAAATTATATTGATAAATATAGGAAATATTTAATGAAATCATTTTCAAATGTTACCTTTTAATCCTACATAAAGTAAATGTCACTGTTTCATTCAATCTGGTGATAAAATGTCACCTTTTACGACACGACATTCGACTTTTCATCTACAAAAATGACACGTTTTGTTCCCAAAGCCTCAACTATGTACTATTGAGATCGAATGTAAATGTTACCTTCTGTACAGAATACTCCTTTTAGATGCCATTTTCTCGTGAAATAAGTCACTAACTGAACCAAATCTGTTTAGAAATTGATAATGCTCAAGGTTTTGAGTCCGAATAAAAAAAAACAATCGAACCGTATGCGTAAATGTCACTTTTTGTCCCTGACCTCCACAATTATAACATCAGGTTCAGAACGAATGTTTCTATTTTGTTTGTACCTATAGGTAAATTTAAGAACTCAATCAAAGAATTAATTTAAGGAATCGTATCTATTCCAATCAATTAAAAGTTCTATAAGTATAGGTTTTCTGTAGCAATGCAAAAGTATTCCTCATCAAAACCCATTGCCCCTCATTCTAGAATCATTGGATAACTACATTCCACAACCTCCTCTTTTCCAGCCTACCAGGAAACCCCCGACCTCCTGCCAGACCTGGAAGCCCACTGGAACCAGCTGGCCGCCAACATCTTTGAGTACAACGATACTCTTCCGCTCACCCTCCGCGATGACGTCGCCATGAAGATCAAGCAACATTACCTGGGAGGCAAGCCAGTCAGCCAGGAGACTTACCCGCAGCTTGTTCAGGTAGATAGATCAGATTTTTGTGTAATTTTATTTGCATTTTTAGGGAGTTTATTACCTACATAAAAAGCAGCAATAGCTGAAGTCCACACCAGGGGGTCTACTCTCTATGTCCGTCAACGAAAATAAGGGCCCGTCCGAAGGTAGTTGATCTGTCAAAACAAGTGACAGATGCAATTTTTTTAATGGGCAAAAACACATCGTGAGTAGGGACTATTGTCAAATCGTATTGTCATTCATTCTTAGTTCGGGCTCCGAACTAATCTTATTTCCGTAGGTGATACGGAGTAAGAAATTCCCGTAACTTCGCCCAAAACTATGGATAGCGTGCTTAGGGCGTAGACCCACTGAGAGCGAGCGTGAGATCCTGTTGCGAGTTTAAAATCCGCCCGTTCCGCTATTAGCTAAAAAACCAAAAATTTAAAGACATAGTCAAAGCCAAATCATTTATTTCAAATAGGCACGTAAAAGGCACTTTTGAACGTCATTTACAAAAAAATAGAATTGATTCTAGTCGCGAAAAAAAAATCTGCTGTTCCCTACATTTATGTTCGCATAAAGGCTCCCACACACTGGCGCGACGCAACACCCGACACAAACGCACCGCGTGTCGCGCGACGAGCCGCGCCTTTGTGTAGCGCTGTCGCGTTGCGCCTGTCTGTGGGAGCCTTAACTCGTCAAAATGTAGGGAACAGCTGATATTTTTATCGCGATGTCAGGTTTGGTCCTATAGTAAAAGTTGTTCCTAATGATGAGTACAATGACCTCTTAAGTGGTTGATGGTGTTTAAAAATACAGCCTGTATACAGCTATTTCTTCAATTTAAGTTAGCAGGTAGGGACGTCTCCTTAATAAGACTTATTAATAGTACCTATTCTCGTTCCGAACAGATAAGTCACATGGGCTCACTTGAATCCATTTAATTAATGCCTATTGATCTACGGCCATCGCCCATCATGTTATCAACTAGCTAGCTATCCACGTAAGGTTCTATCTTAACGGTTTCAGACAAGGTTCGTCACGAAACCACCATCGGTTACATTTTTTTGTTTTTAGGGTTCTGTAGATATACAAAAAGACATTTCTTTCTTTAGTACTTAAGCACACAAATGTAGAAAGCTGGACTTATTGCCACAGGCATTTTCTACCAGTTAAACTTTGCGTGATGTAGAGAAACAATTACAATGATAAGTCTAATAACGAAAAATTGCGGAATAAATATTGATTTAATAAACATAATATATTATACCTAGTTATATAAATATGACGGAGAAGGTACGTCTCTCTCGTTACATCAGCCATATTTTAACTACTGCGGGCGTACTTTGGTTAGTGTTGGTTATTGCGCAATAGAAAAACCGTTTGCAGTTCAAATCAAATTATAATTTAGGAACAAATTAATCACACTAGCGAATCACACACTGTTGGTACACGACACAACTATACGGAACGCGCGACAGTTTCTAAACGTGTTCACTGCTTAACCGCCAACAACAAACTCTGCTTTTACTCTGGTCAAGCGTTATGTTATAGACTCTGTCGAGCGCCACCTGTACCGTAATTACGTAACCCACAATCTATCACGATCTGAATCATTTTGAAGCCTATTCTTAATCCATTGCTTCATGTGTTCGAAAGATTTGTCTGTTCAACAACGTAAATAACGCAATGAATGTTGTTGAACTGTCTAAATGAAACCCATTCCTACTGTTAATGGGTTACGTTTTTATCCCGCTGGTGGCGCTAGCGTCCCGATTATTCAAAGTCAAACAATAGATTTAACGTATTTCCGACAAATATAAGAAGAAATAAATACCAACACGAATATATTAAAACAAATCAGACAAAGAATGGGAAAACATTAACGTTGTGATGACTCTTGTATATTACGGTAGGGACTGATTCGTATTAACACTACAGGTAACAATAATAATTTATGTATGAGCTTCGGGTCTAATGACTTGCAGAAAACATTCTATCAATCATCTGCCTAGCCTATCCCTAACTATGTTGGGGTCAGCTTTCAATCTAACTGGATGCAGCTAAATACCAATATTTTACATGGAGCGACTGCCTATCTGACCTCCACGATCCAGTTACTGGGTAATACGATACCCTTGGTAAGACTGGTTGTCAGATTTTTGGGGTTCTGGCAACCCGTAACATTTTATCAATCCATACTAATGTTATACATTCGAAAGTAACTCTGACTGTCTGTAAGTTACCTTTTACGCCTAAGCCCCTGAACGGATTTCGATAAAATTTGGCAAGGAGATAGATGGCATCCTGAGAGAGGACATAGGCTACTTTTTTGTCTCAAAACTAATCCTAAAAAGAGGTGATACAGGGGATGAAAGTTTTTATGTGTATTTCTTAAGTTAGGAATATGAAAATTTAAATTTAGGCTTTTGGTAAGAAATAAAAAAATATTTGTATTGAGCTTTTTGTAAAATTATCCCCAAAAGTTTACCCTATTGGGGATAATTTAATAATTCACATGATTATTAAAAAAAAATGTGTACCTTTTTTTAATAGATTTAAGGGATTGGAGATATATTAAAATCCCGTATCTTGAGGTATTATTTATTTCATTTAAATCGGTCTATCCCCTTAAAATTTATTACAATTTGAATTTATAAAATAAATAACTTAAACTAATATGTAGGGTATTGATCACGTATTGTCAATGGCGGTGCTAGAGTATTTCAAATTAATGATGATAATATTAAAACTAATTATTATTATTTTTTAGTAAGACATTTAGAATCATAAAAACCAGTTTAATAAAAATAATAAAAAATTGTCGTCGCGGGACGCTTGGCAGATGTGAAACATCGAAACTATTCTGTATGGAAAATAAAACGTGGCGATAAGTCGCCACGACATGCGTCGCCATGCCAACAACCGGTTTTACCCGCGGCTATAGATGTTTCACATCAAAAAAATATTATTTGCGTTTATTATCTATCTGTCCGTTACCTTTTCAAGTTTTAACGGATAAATGGATTTGGATGATAGGATACTATTTATCCCGGTAGCACGTTCCCGTGGGATAATTTCCGACATCCTACTGCAGAAGACTATCCATCCAACTGCAGAAGACTATCCATCCAACTGCAGAAGCTAGTAACGAAATAAATTTGAGGAAGGCATGTAAAAGGCGGAGCCCCATTTCCTAAAATATCTTCTCTGACGAAAAAAATACAAAAATTATTTCGTTATACCTGTTTTCCTTTATACTTTTTTCTAGAGAAACAAGTTGTGTCAAAATAATTGGCCAATTAATGAGAGCTTACAAAATGTCCGTAGGCGGTTACAGTAATAAGTCTTTTGACAATTTATTTTATAAAAATGTCTACATTCCGTTCATAGTTATTTTACATCTGACTTTGCATCACTGTCCAAATGACAGTGATCTTTATTCTCATGCTCATATGGTTGCTTTTGGGTTGCTGCCACTGACAGGTCTGTCAAAATCATTGTGACCTTTATTTCCGTTATAATAAGGTTCCTGCTGTCAGAGGTAAACTAACTGTGAACGGACCGTAAGTAGGTAAATTATCAAAACATAACCTGACCGCTTTTTATCTTTTTTAATTTGTTTTTATTTTATTTTGCGAACTAAGTAGGTCAGGTAGTGACAGCTTTTGACTCGAGGGGCGGTATAATTTTACTAACTCAGAAATATTCGCAGGCGTGCGCAAAACAACTTCACTTCACTTGGCTGTTTATATGGGTTTACTTATATCTATATATATAAAAATGAATAGCTGTTCGTTAGTCTCGCTAAAACTCAGAAACGGCTTGACCCATTTAAATAGTTTTTTTTTTTGTTTTATTCGTCTCTTCACTGGGGTGGTTTAAAAGAAAAAAAAATAGGAAAAACCCGAAGGAAAATTTTTGACAGGACAAGTCTGACGGGTCAGCTAGGTAGGTAGCTACGTAGAGTAGGTAGGTAGGGTATGTAGGGTAGGTAGGTAGGGTATGTAGGGTAGGTAGGTAGGTACGTAGGTAGGTAGGTAGGGTAGGTAGGTAGGTAGGGTAGCCGTTAGATACTTAGTGCTATATGTGCGAAGCCGGGCCGGGAAAGCTAGTGGTTAAATAAATAAATAAACTTGCCAAAGTTTCATAGCATTCGGATGAATAGTCAGGGAATGAATATGGGACAAACCAATAAACATTCATATTTATTTATGTAGACAGTGGTTCCCAACCAGTGGTCCGTGGATCACCAGTGGTCCGCAAGAGCTAAAATATGGTCCGCGCAAGATTTCCAACAAAATGATAGAAACTGTAATGACGCGTTTGAATCTGATTCTTCGGAGCAGTTTTGGTGAAAAGAAGCAATTTCATACACAAAAATTCGAGAAATCGCTTTGCGCTTGCGCTATCTTATGCTTTTCTCCATAATTTATGCAAACAAGGACTTTCTGCTTTACTGATAATTAAAAACAATTACAGGAATTGATTGAAAGTAAGTGATGATATGCGTGTAGCTTTGAGCAAAAACATTACAAGAATTCAAAAACTTGTAGTACAGAAGATGCAAGCTCAAAAATCTCAGTAAAGCAAACAGAATTATCTACTAAAAAATTCAGTGTCATGTTAATTAATGTTAATTTCCAATTGTACGATTACGCATGTAAATCTTTTCGATTAAAGTTTTTGTTTTAGATTGATACAATTTATTTTTTAACCGTGTTGTCCCTGGTCAAAAAAAGTTTGGGAACCACTGATGTAGATAGAAAACAGACAAAATAAGATCCTTATGGGGGGAAAGGGAGAAGGAGGCCTTGACCAGTTCGCCCTGCACTAGTGGTCAAAATCTAGCCTATCCTAATCCGAACTAATAATATTATAAATGCGAAAGTAAGTTTGTTTGTCTGTTACGATTTCACGCTAAAACGGCTGAACGGATTTGGATGAAATTTGGCACATGGATAGATCATGACCTGGAGAAGGACATAGGCTTCTTTTCATCCTGGATCGCAGACAAAGTCGCGGGCACCAGCTAGTTGTCAGATAAATACGGCGATCTTGTGCAATACGGTCGAGCCTATCGAGCTGACTAAGTCCTATTTCTATTAGGTGTCACAAGTCATGTGCTTAATGGCATTTCCCATCAGAAAAAAATTATAAACTTTCATCCCCTAATTAACCCCTTTAGGAAATGAATTTTCAAAAATCCTTACTTTGTGCTCACTTTCGCGATGTACGGAACTCTTGCGCAAAATTTCATGCTTCTAATCCCAGTGGTTTAGACTCAACGTTGTCTGTTTGTAAATGAATTTAAGATTTTTGTTAAGTACATTTTTATTCTAACAAGTGCTTCTATCCCACAGGCTCTTAGCGACCGCCTTTTCGTGGTGGATGTGGGTAAGACGGCGCAGATCCACGCGGCCAAGTCTGGGCAGCCCACCTACGTGTACCGCTACGCCTACCGCGGGGCCACCAGCCTGTCCAACTTGATGGCGCACAACGACGCCAATTACGGTGAGTGTCCAACAAACGACTAACTGGTTGTGGAGGCTATGGGCTGAGGTTAAGTTCGAATGACGTGGGTAAGATGGTGTAGATCCACGCTGCCAAGTCTGCGCAGCCTATTTACGCGTAGTGCTACGCATTCTGCGGGGCCACCAGCCTGTCCAACTTGATGGCGCACAACGACGCCAATTACGGTGAGTGTACTCGCCATACGACAAGCTGGTTATCCAGACTATGGGCTCAAGCTGGTTATCGAGACGTTGGGTTCAAGCTGGTTGAGACTATGGCTGGTTAAGCTCGAAACTCGTCGGGCACGGGCAGCATCTACTACAGAGCACGGATTCGCCCCGCCGTGCTGCCAACTTCTAGAGACGGCAGTACTAATAAAATTCGCGGCGCTGAAACTGCGTGGAGAGCACAACTTCTATCGCGCTCCGCCTTTAAAGCCGTCAGTTTCTATACGCAATTTGTGTCGTAGTGCGAGTAAGTCCCACCGCCAGCGATTAGCAGGAAGTGAGTAGAGCTACCAGCTAAAAACTAGTTGACAGGCAACGAGCAGCGAGTGCGCGACGGCGACGAGCGAGCGGTTACTCGCTAGTATGCGTATGGAGGTCCCAAGCGAGCGTCGCTGAGCGAGTACCCTCTTTGATAGCTCTTGTCTCTGCGATAACCCTACTCTCCAGCGGCGGCAGCGTGAACAGTCAGCGATCAAGTATTAATATCTGTATGTATTTTACTTACACGAGACCTAAAATCTTTTGTACGTTTCTTGAGCAAGAAAATCATTGATAGCTAGTCGCTTCCTTGTCGGTAGGACAAATGCCTAAACGGTAACACTTGGTTTGTATGGAAAGTGTTGGCAATGCCACCTCTAGCAGCTGTCACCTAGGAGTCTCCGTGCTCTGTGGGCAGTACCAAAACAAATTGCACGCGCGTAACGCTTAGCTAAAGCTTCGCTAACTTGTAAATGGGGCTTGTTCTAAAATTATAATCAGAGTTTTCTTATTTTTAAACTCGTTATTCACAAATAGTGCAGCGCTTTTTTAATATAAATGGCTGCTTATCATAGACGGAGTATGTACGAATATAAGCAATGTTTACAATATTTTTATCTCATGAAGCGATCAAGCGTCACGCACTTTACTTGTAGTAACTAAGTGTACAAACACGCTGTGAATGTGTGCGTGAAGACGAGTAGCGTCAGCATATAACATACACGCACACACCCACACACACACACCCACACACACACACCCACACACACACACCCCCATACACCCAACACACACACCCCCACACACACACACCCCCACACACACACACCCCCACACACACACACCCCCACACACACACACCCCCACACACCCAACACACACACCCCCACACACACACACACCTCCGACTTCGCCATTGTCTCGGACGTTACCTAGAGCTCCTGCGTTTACACACAGGGGCGCCGGAAGTGGGGTGTTGAAAATAAAATATAGATGAACTAAAAAAATATCCGAAAACGCCTAATAGAATAATAGAGAACTCAACCTATTCGAGGCGGGATCCTAAAGTTTTCGAGCTCGCTTGGCTCGCTCTTGCTTTCTGCGATCTCTCGATTCTACAGCTTTTGTGTATTAGTCAACAAACTCCTATTTCCGAAAATCTAATCGACCTTAGGCGTGGTGCTAACATTATCCTTCTTCTGTGTGCATGGACAAAATAAAACTATCCCATTCGGGGCGCGATGCAAAAATTATCGAGCTCGCTTTGCTCGCTCTTGCATACTACCTTCTCATAAATATTTAGCTCTTCTGCAGAAGTCGACAAAATTACTCCTTTTATGAATGGACAAGCGATAACCTAACATATCCGAGGTGAAGTGCAAAAATTATCGAGCTCGCTTCGTGGATGCACCCCCCTGAAAATAAACTTGCCGGCGCCCATGTTTACACACACATTCACAGCGTGTTTGTACACTTGGTAAACAAAAGTAAAGCGCGCGTCGCTTCGTGAGAAAAAAATACTGTATCAGGTTTTGAAAACCGCGGGTGTTTTTTCCCATGTAAACTGTAAACCAGTGAAAATCTGAGGTATTTTATTTATCTTTTAATCATGGTTTACCCTAACATAAGACTCTTGCCGAAATTAATACGAATATAACCTAGAACCATCATCAATTTGCTATCGGTATTTCACAAAACTGCGAGTGTTTGCAAACAGACGAAGCCATTTGTAGAATGAGGAATCATACAATATGCTGACTAAACTCAACTCAACTCAAAGCATTTATTTCAAACTAGCTGCGCCCCGCGGTTTCACCCGCAGAAATCTCGATCCCATGGGAATATCGGGATAAAAAGTATCCTATGTCCTAATCCAGGTCATAGTCTACCCATGTGCCAAATTTTATCCAAATCCGTTCAGCCGTTTTAGCGTGATTGAGTAACAAACATCCACACTTTCACATTTATAATATTAGTAGGAAGTAGGATAAACCAATTACAGGCACTTTTGAATTGTCAAGGGGTCGGTCAGTCAGAAAGATGAAACTAGTTGCCCATTCCAAAGCGTAGTAGGTACCTATCGAGAAGGACGGGCAAGAAACTCCATGGACACTCTTCTAAATCAAAATATGGTTACAAAATATTGGTTACATCATTCATGATGAAATTATGCATGTGTGAACGATGCAGAACGTTAAAAGCGTCCGTTATAAAAAGACAAAAACAATTCAAAAATTAAATTAAAATAAGCCGTGGCAGCTAAGAAATGACCTGTCCCTACTGACGGCGCCCGTTCAGGAACATGACGCATGAATGAGCACCATTCAGCTCAACCATTTTGAAGGGAACATAATGATCCAATACACACGCCTCCACCAGCGAAACATTTGAGTGAGCATGACATACATGACACAGCATGACGACATGTATATGGACTTTACCATTTATTTTATGTTCCCAGGTGTGAGTCACGCCGACGATGTGCTTCGGATCTTCAACTTCCCCGGCATGGCCACCAGCGACCCTCAGGACATCGCCATGGTTGACGGACTCATCAACATGGTTTACACCTTCTCTACCACTGGGTAAGCTGGTCCTTTGCGTTTTACACTAGCTGTTGCCCGCGGTTTCACCCGCATTCTAGGGGAACTTATTCATGTACCCGGATATAAAGTATATTTGTACGTTTATGTAAATCCAGCACCCTAATCTGAATTATTTTAAAGCCTATTGCTAATCCATTGCTTCTTAGATTCGAAACATTTGTCTGCTCAACAAGGTAAATAACGCAATGAATTTTGTTGAACTGTCAAAATGAAACCCATTCCTACTGTTAGTGTGTTACGTAATTACCCCGCTGGATCCAGACAAACCAAATGTGAATGAATACATAGGTATTATCACTAGATAGGTACCTATACCTTTGGTACACGTTAGTACTAGATAAAATACCTAGTTAAACATGTATCCAAGTAGGTACTTATTTCAGTAAATCAAGCATCGATTCTTAGACGGTAATTGAACTTACCTACATATTAAATTGTGTTTATTTCTATGATAAGATATAAATATTTATATCAGAAGTAGGTAGACACGTTTCAATTAGATTACATTATTATCGTTATTTTCTTTGGATACGAGCAAGATTATGTTTGTGTATTTATGTGAGCGGGATACTAATAAACGATGAAAGAATAAAGGTCACCCAAATAATTTTTTTAGGGTTCCGTAGCTAAAGAGTGCCAACAGGACACTATTACTAAGGCTCCGCTGTCCGTCCATCTGTCACAGAGCTGTATCTTCTGAACCGTAATGGGTTGACAGTTGAAATGTTTACAGTGTGTGGAGGTACTACTAGGGCCGCTATAACAACAAATAATAAAAATAAAATGAAGTTAAAAATTAAAGGGGGTCCATATTACCTATACAAGAAACGTGTTTTTTTATTTCTTTTTTTTTAATGTAATGTTAAATATACGGTGGTACGGAACCGTTCGTATGCGAGTCTAACTTGCACTTGGAAGCTTTTTTATTTGAGATAGTAATAGAGAAATGCCAAGAAAAACATTAGACAAGACAGTCAGACAGTTTCTGGCTTTATTTTTCTCTTCAATTTTATCGTCGGCGTCGCAAGCGCTACTGTGGAGCGTGTAGTATTCCTAGCTGGGTTCGATTCCAGCCTCGAGCGTTTTTCCTTTAGAAAGTCTCGGTAATTGCCGGAAATCTGAGCAAGGTCCATCCGCTGTTACATTGTTGGACTTACCCTATACATAACAAGACAAATGTAGGTAGTTGGGATACTACAGTTCCTACCTACCCTTCCGAGGCAATGATGTTTTATAGGACTAGATCAGCAGTGTACGGCGCCGACGTGTTACCACTTCGTATATGTCCACAGGCATATCTACCTTCAGTTGTCAGCTTGACGTCAAGTGAGCAATAGCTTAGCAATAAAAAATATCAAAATGGTAAAATAAGCTGTTAAAATTTGTATGTCACGGTCTGAAAAAATCAATAAAGCAAGTGGTGTTACATTTCACAAGTAAATTTGCTAAATTTTCTTCAGATTATCCAAAAAAACATTACGAGACGAAATAGATTTATCAAACATTGCTTTTGCCATCAGTGCTACCAGTAAAAACGATTTTGATTTTGCCAGATTGTTGGGAGTTTAGTGAATGACGAATGTATGTTCCTGTAATTCTAATTTATAATATCATTCCATTTCAAACAAAAGTAATTTGACACGATCTTTATAGTTTTTAAATATAATATTTACGTTGACGCATTTGTTTCTTTTATTATTTTATGTAGGTACCTAATCCTTGTCAATTGCAATAAATCTTTAATCTATTGGTAGTTCCATAATACAACCTTTCATAATAATTGATTCAATAACTACCATAATTAATTCTGGGGAAATTATGTTGATCATTGGCAACCCTGGCCATTTTTCCGATAACAATGTCTTGTCTCATTCCAACGTAATTAGTTTGACGGTAGAAGAAATGAGACAAACATAGATTATTTTGACAGATTGATATATTTATGTATCCGTTTCAAAGCTACGACTTTAAACTCGTAAGTGGTTACGTTTTTCTGAAATTGTTAGTAGGACGTTGCTCCTCTAGTATTATATAACCTCATTGTTCCGAGGAATTAACTGTTATGTTAATTTACATTTTCTGGCTTAATTTTTCATCCATTTTGTTTCCAGTATCCCGAAACTGAACACCAACGGACCGGCATGGGATCCAGTGAAGCCAGGAGCTCCTGAACTGAACTATTTGGATATCCTGTCACCCACTAAGATGGAAATGAAGTCCACGACCGATTTTGGCCAGAAATCCTTTTGGGACAGCTTAGGTTTCAACGAGAATGAAAACTACCGTGCCTACCTTAAGGACGAACTTTAAAATACATAAATATCTCATTCTTTATTCAAATATTTTATAACAATAATGTTTTATTTTTTATAATTCTGTTATGTCATCTTTGCGTTTGCGAACAAAATAAAAAATAAAGACTTAATTTGCCATAGATTATATTGCATTTTTACTTTTTTAAATTTCATCTTATAGTCAATATAAAGCCTATAACCTATAACTTCTTATAGGTTTATATTGACTATCAGATGAAATTTGAGAGATTGATAAGAAAAAGGTACCTAATATGTTACGTACCTTTTTCTTTTTTCACTTCGCTTTCATTAATTTATAAATAGCACGAACTTCAATAACGAAGCCGTATACAGGGTGGCAGGGACATCGACGCGCAAATTGAAACCATTCAGCACATGATTCTGAACTCCGCTAGCGTAGAAATGCTTCGCAGGTTATTTAAAAAAAAATTCGCTGTTCCATACATTTTGCATGGAATATCATTCCATTCTGTAGCTGCGCTACAGTTTATACTTTTGCAGCTATCATCGTTTTACTTTTTGTACTTAGTGTTGTGTTATTGTTCCAAAATAAACATTTCATAATTTAAAAAAAAATAAGATTTTTGACTGCGTAGGTATTGCATTTTTCTAAGAAACAGCAGTTTTTTTTTGACAACCGACGAAAGTTTTTTACGCTAGGGGGTCTAGAATCATGTATCGAATTCATAATAAAAATAAAAATGAAGTTAAAAATTAAAGGGGGTCCATACTACCTATACAAGAAAGTGCTTTTTTTTAATTTAAATTGAAATTAAAAAATATATATATATTTAAATTCAAATTCATGATTTGAGTTTGTGCGTCGATGGCCCTGCCACCCTGTACATTTTTGAAGAGGCTAATTGACATGACATCGACACGCCGACGGTCGGTCAATATTTTTCATTTACGTAACATTGAGCCAAGGAAAACATCGATTCTGCCAGAGCACAGCCAAGCTGACAATAAATATAATTTCACGTTGGAATAGCGACAGGGAATGCCACCGTGCCTTCCGAAATGTCTGATATGATCTATTGACATTGGCCAAACAATATTTCATGGCAGAAAGAGCTATTTTTAATGCATTTGGAAGATTTGGCTCTTACCTAGGTATACTAGAGTTAAAACTGTGACCTCCTGTTTCCTAAAGTAGGTTATAAACTGTGTTTCTGTGGGTTTTAGCATCGTTTAATAACATTGGACCCTTGATAAAAAAGTTCGCATTTATTTTAGGTTCACTTGTCCAACGTGATATCGAAATTCCAAAGCTTCCGGAATTTGATGGTAGGTTCGAAATTAATAAAGTTACGTAATACTACTTTGTATACCTAAATATAATTTGGTAGATGGGTAGGTGGTACCTATTCAATGTATGTAGGTACCACCGACGTACAGTACCACGATTTTCTTAATGCCCCTCGGGAATCATCGCATTTCCGAGTACAAAAAAATGCTAATTTCCATGTCCATCAATTATTAGATTTATCGTGTATAATAATTTGAATTCAGAACTAAGTACTTTATTGTTGTTTTGTTTTGACGTAACAAACATTTAAATTGTCACTTCTGTCAGCAGCCCCCATGACTGCCTATGTTCTTAATGTTTTTGTATAAGCACTTATGCCTATCGGGATACCCGTGGCTCAAGTACAGTTTTAAGTTAGTAAGAAAAGTAAATCATTCAGGCTCTCGACAGCTTGAATAGGGCGGGTCACGACCCACATGAAATTGGGACCGCGCCTGGTTCTGAGTATACATAATTTGTACACCTACATATTTGAACAAATTATCCAACCGTTGCATCCTTGAGTAAAGGCTCGTACACACTGGCGCGACGCGACGCCCTACACAAAGGCACCGCGTGTCGCG
Source organism: Dryobotodes eremita (assembly GCA_917490735.1). NCBI lineage: Eukaryota > Metazoa > Arthropoda > Insecta > Lepidoptera > Noctuidae > Dryobotodes > Dryobotodes eremita. The sequence continues at coordinate 19,770,665 of OU823254.1, forward strand.
CAACGAGCGGCGCCTTTGTGTAGCGCTGTCGCGTGGCGCCTGTCTGTGGGGGCCTTAACTAGGAAACGATTTGTAGGTATCCTACCTATGTATTGTGTTGAACAAAAATATTAAAATGCTAGTCGCCGGATCTAAGGTTCGCGCAAGATACAGTTAGGCAAAACAATTTCCTATGGAGTTTGGACTATGACCGCTTATCGGAAGGTCAGTTCAACGTTTAACGGGCCCATTTTTATTGATAAGTAAGTCGATAAATCGAAATTAGTCCAAATGTTTCAATAAGGAGCAGATACAGGTGCTCTAGACTCCCTAGGACTATGTAGGGCTCGCTATGCGCACACATTTGTGCACTATATAACACTCGTATCTCCCGCGTCGATGGCTAGTCTCCGCCTCCGCTAAGATTGGCCGTCATGGCTGAAATTCGGACTGGAAGACTATAAATAGCGCTATATTATGTATAGGCAAGGCTAGACATTTAAAAGCTACCCTGAAAATAAGGTCTAACCTCTAGAGCGTACCTTTATACCTAACTAGACAACGATAACAATGGAATATCCAAACTAAAGACCACGTATCATTGACATAAATATTTATTATGCCACGTATGCATTAACGCGGTGACACAATGCATGGAATGAATGTCGTCATCCCGCATCCCGCTCATAGTTATCTAAAAACAATTATGATACTCGTATGAATCATATCGTGAGGAGTTCTTTCTAAAAATAGTTTCGTAACTGACGTTTTGGCAGACATGCGATTCAGACCAGACGAATTAATTAGGTACTGTATGTTTGGTGGGGAAAAACTATTTTATCATGAAGAAAGATCAGTGCTCTGTGCCTTGTATTTGAATAGAAGCCAAAATATAATGGAATATGTATTTTGTGAAGCCTTTAAATTGAACTGCTTCTCACCTAGCCTTCCCATGAAAAGATAGCAAAACGGCAAGCTGATCGGCATATCCCACGTGAAATACCGGAAGTAAATATCATCAGTAGCAGTCCAGTCTGGATTTGTGCTCGGTTGATGACAACAAGCTCGCCCCCTGTTACTAAGGACTTCATCGCTGGCGATATGTGGGTGTACTATAGGTACACCTCTGCCTAACCCTACAGGGAATACAGGCGTGATGTTGTGTTCTGTGAAGGCGAAAGCGTCAGGTTAGCCCGCGAAATTCAGATTTTATTACGTTTTTTTGCAATTTGCAGGTCAGTATCAGGTTGTATGTCGATCTAAATATGATTCGCGGCCTTAGCAAATATTTATTTACAGAATTATAATCACAAAAGTCATCAATACATTTCTATAAGTTCATATTACCCTATTGAACGACTATTTCGTGAAATCTTGACATTTGAGGCCAATTCTAAGTTAAGGAGTTGTTTTGCTGATTCTAATGATTATAATTCTGTAAAGCCATTTTTGTTACGGCCGCGAATCATATTTTAATCAACATACAACCTGACAACATGCAAATTGCAAAAAAAAAAAAAAAAAATTTCGCGGGCTAACTTAGCGCATCCCCAAATGCCGGAAGTAGAAAATGTGATAATAGGTTTGGGGTTCCAATAAAACTTAAGAAGTAAAAATACAAATTTTATTTCGAAGCAACACTGGAGATAGTTTATTAGAGTACATACAAATCACAAATAAAACCCACCTTGTTACTAAACTACCCTTAACAACCCGACCATAATATCAAAACCATACATTTACCAAGGAAAACACACTTACTAGAAACATGGAGTAGGAAACAAAATGGAGAGAACCTACCCACTAATGTAGGTAGACAAGACTGTCAAAAGTTCATTGAACCATCGCCAACAGATTAAGTACAGGATATCCTACATTACTAACCCATTGGCGTGCTTTTCGCGACAAGATTCTCCCTCGCATTTTTACTCTGGTTACTTACTACTCCACGTTAGTGGTAAACCACATAAAAATAATCACCAAAACAAACAATACAAATGCAACATGGATAATTAATTATATAAAGTATTCCTATTACTGTGTGAAATACTTGTTTGTAAACAAGTTAGCTAGTCAGGCCCGGGGTGGCCCGCTAGAGGGCCATAACAATAGATAATCAATTGTATCTTGTACACTCATTAGCGATGCTTGACTAATCAATAATTATATCGTGCAATATTTACTATGAATGACTGCTTCTACCTCAGCATTATGTTTCATAAGCAGCCAATGTCCACTTTTTATTTGTTTTCAGAAACTGTGCCAAATTTCTGGACAGCTAAATGATGAAACGTACGATAGATGTGTTGTTATTCACATAATGTGCACAATTGTTCACGACTCATCATTTATTATTAGTCAAAAAAGATGTATTACACACCTACGTGTACCTTGAACTTTGATCGCAAATATGTTTTCTTACCAAACCTGTTACTGGCCAACAAAACCAATAATTACACTAAAACTAAAGTTCAAATATGTGTGGAAGAGGGTAAATTGATAAAAAAACAAGAATTTTATGATTTCATCAGACAATCACCTGCAAACTGTTTTATATTTTTTTATGATAAGCATTGCTTGTCCTTTTAAACAAAAATTAAACAAATAAATTAACAATTCAGACTTTCTGTTACACAAATCAACTTAGTACTTACATCATTTCATCTTCATACAAAAATAAGTTTGGGGAAGTACCGTGCACAAAAAGTGCTTCAGAAAAGCAGTAAAAAATATATATTCCTGCTAACACACAACAATTATATAAATATGATTTATCAATATCTGTTTTTGCACACCTTATTTATTTCATAGTGGAATCAAAAATTTGGTTAGTGTTCAAATAGAAATATTACTTCATAAAAAACAGATTATATTGAAGCTACCTTCATTATTTTTACCACTAAAATAAATGCAAAGCATTGCTCTTAATGCCTTATTAGTATCTAATTAGTTATCAATAATTATGTGGACACTATAATTCCAAATTGATTAGTTTTATGATAAATTATTATAAGAAGTAGACAATGTTCTCAGATGATCATTTAGCAAATACCTTATAACACAAAATAAGGCAATTTATTCATAGATAGATCTAGAAATTACTGGAATCACAATTGCATCATTACATATATTTATTATAAAGATAGCAAAGATGTTTACAAGTTGTTCATGAAGCATTAAATAGTGATGTGAAGACTTGATAATAGATTAATAGACTTTATTTATACATCACTAACTTATATTCAGACCATGAGTTTTACAACTTTGACAAATCTATTCATCCTTCTTGGAGTCACCACCGCTAGCCACCGTCAGTTTCTTCTGCAGTTTGCTGTGCTCCTCAGCGAGCCTATCATATTCCTTGTTGAGGCTCTCAGCCTGGGATTTCACAGCCTCCTTGTCCTTCTTCTCTCTGATTAAATCTTTCTCAAGTGTATTGATTTGATTCTTGAGCTCTTCAAGTTCCTTCTTGGACTTCTCGTCGCCGGCGCCGGCCTGGTCGAGCAGCGTCCGGGCGGTGACTGTAGCGCTCTGCGCTTGACGGAAGTTCGCTTCAGATTGCGCCAAGAGAGTCGCCAACTGGGAAATCAGCTGCACCAACCGGCGAATAACGACCAGCAAAAATAGCGCGAAACCAGAGATGTAGAAATTTCTCTGGGCACGGAACAGCCTCATGTTACCTTGCATTTCCGCATCCAAGTGCTGGTGGTCTGTAGACTCCATGTTTGAGTATTTCTGCATTTCGCGGATGGCATCGAGTAAGCATAGTACCAGCACGCCGATCAGAATTAAGAAGTAAATAGAAGCTTGACCACTTATGTAAGCGAGGAATTTTGACTTGAAAAACCTCTGCCATTTTGATGGACTTGCGATCGGCAATGTCAAGAGAAGCACGATGGCTATTTCGGCGTACAAGAATGTCGCGATGATTGTCCACTGTAAACTCATTTTAGCACTTTGCAAACTCTACTCTTACAACAAATTTAACTGCTGCGTTACTAGCAGCGGCACAACACAATAAAGAATCAGCTAAAACAAAACTCGAATGCGGTTTTTATAATAAAAATAATCGGTGACTAACGAAAATGACAAATGACGTATTTAGACTGTAGAAAATAATGACGTGTCTATAGCACAGGTCATAAGCCGAAACGGTCTAAAGCAGCCCACACACACTCCACTAAACAATTTATCGCATTCTTGACTTGTGACCTAGGATTAGGATAGGCAAGTATTCGTTGGTACCGATAGAAGATCGTACAAACTACTACAGCAAAACACGGTTAGTTATTGTAGTTTTATCTATAAACTTACAAAACAAAATCATGGTGCATGGTTAGCAATAGAGTTCTTCAATTTCGAAACGAAGTAACTTTAAAAATTTCACAACGAAATAACGTTCCCATATTCGTTCTATTCACTTTTTTTTTTTCAGTAATCGATTGATATTGATGTCTTAAATATTTAAATGGGGAATAATTATTCGATATCAAAAAATATTTAATTAAACGTGATTAAACATCATTATGTTTGTGTTATGGCTGTGCTCAATAGACCGTATTGGAAATCGGTAATATTATTCTGCAATTCTGCAACTAAAACGAAACGTTTCTGTCAAAAATGACTGCTCGTCCTCCCGTTGTCGGTCCAGTGACGTCATTCTAAGTAAAAATTAAATACTCAATTATATTATCCTATTGAAAATAAAATAAATAAAACAATAGACCACTAAAACCATGGCTGATCCTAAATATGAAAATCTTCCGGGCATAGTGAGTACATTATGTCGAGACTAAGAAAATTATTGATTTTGCTTTGTGGACATTGTGGTGCTCAATAATTTTTATTTTTCTCAGGCATACGATCAACCTGATGTGTATGAAACCGGTGATTTGCCAGAGGCCGATCAACCTGATCCCGCCGAGGAGGAAGAAAACGAATGCATTGAACAATTACATTTATCAGTAAAAGATTCTTTCAACAAGTTTAAAGGAAGATTTTTAACTGGCGCAGTGGACTTTTCTGATAGACTTAGCAGAAAATCTAGAATTGGGTACAGGTATTCAGTAAATCCCGTATTTTTATGTTCAATCCCCTGAAACATTTTCCTGTTGTCAAAAAGAAATATAAAAATAGAATGACGCAAACTTATACAGCCTTAGATGTCAAATAAGTCGTCAAACCTCTTTATTAAATAGTTTTATGTAAACTAGGGCTGGTGAGTGGGAACTGGCAGCGGAAGGTGAGCCAGAGACTCCCCTGGAGCGTTACAACAGGCTCCGCTGTGAGTTCTCTGAGTTGCTTGAACAAGTTGCAGAACAGCAGAACAAAGCAACTGAGAGTGAAAAGGTAAATACACAATACCAGAACATAATTTTAACACTGCATATTTTTATTAGAATTCATTTACAAAACATGGTAGGTTCATAAGGCGGACTTAAGTAATGCCACAAGACATAAATAATTTACAATTTTAGAAACTAACTTTAAGAATAATTGCATCATAATAGATGATTGTAGAGTCTATAGCCCGAACACTTATCTGAGACCGTTCCTGAGGTAGCTGCGCCGTACGGAGGGGTGTGGTGATGCGCCGTGAGCGCTCACTGATAAGTCAACTTGTGACAACTGTCACCCCTCCCGCACCATGCAATTACCTCAGGAACGGTTACAATTAAGCGGTCAGGTTTTAATAACTTTCTCATTATTATTTAGTACATAAAGCAAGTGAATTAGTGAAGTGTCTCTAGGAGAGTATTTTTTTTATTGACAATCATAGTTTTTATATTATACAATATGACTCATCAATACTTAATAATACAAAGATATTTCATTTGAAACAGGTACTTTACATTCAACTTTCTACTTACAGGACGAATACACCAAACTGGCAGTTCAAATCAACTCTACTAAGAAATTACTAGAAGAATTGAAACTGGAGGAGGGGGAACAAATTGACCCTAAGGCTGAGAAATTAAAGTAAGGCCTATTTTTTATTCATTCTGTAGAAAAAAGGCTGAAAATTGATATACAACTCAGTGACGAAGGTTCCATACAAGTCGATTCCTACCGTCTTCCCTTTGAAAAATGGCACAGTCCGTATTCTATAAACAAATAATATAATCACATTAAAGATATGTACTCCGGCTTACATCTTACAAAAATTTACTCTTCGCTACTGGTACAACTTTTTATTACAGTCCGGTTGTCGAGAGAATGCGTTCCTGACACCCGTCAGTTTCATACAAACAAATATGTGTTTTTTTTTACTAGAATTATCACACTGAGCTGTGTCAGGAGCGCATTCTCTCGACAACCGGACTGTAATTCATTGATGATAGCACTGTTTACATATTGCCTCATGTCCACAGCCTCACATGTTTTATTTCGTTTTTTTTTTTTAATATTCTGCACATAGTTATTCCAACTATTGCTGATCTGAGATTTGTGTTTGTAAAATACTCCCAGTATACAAGAGATATTCCTAACATGGGGCAACATTGTATTAACAAACACATAACATAAAATCTTGCGTGTTTTCCCCGAAAGGCTAAGCAGAGCCCCACCCACATTTCGCCAGTTACGTTAGCAAAAAGAAAAGTTTCTTACCAATAAATTAACTGTGTATTTGTTCTTAGGAAAGGATTTAAATATTAACTCATCAAGCTTCGCTAATGAGACACAATTGATTACCCATTGTTATGGCCCTCTAGCAGACCACCTCGGGCCTGACTAGTGAATAGATTTGTAGGGACAATGTAAGTTCGAATGTTATGCGTCAGCGGTTTGAAGTATGAAAGAGAAGTGTGTATGAGCGATGACCAGTTACTGCGCACTGGCCGATCGGTGTGCGTGTTTCAGCTTGGGATAATTCAGGAATAAAATAATAATACTACGGTGATCAAACTATTTTATTTAAATACATGATATGTCTCAGTAACTCCCGTAGAGAATCCAGTAGGTACAACTGAGAGAACCTACAGATTCATAAAGCGTTTATATGGAGTTAACCAACTACTTTATTTTTCAGGGAATACCTATCCAGTACCAATAAAAAGAAGCAAGGAGAGGTAATGACAGCTCACCTGAAGCTGAAACCTGAAGTGAACCTGGCGTACACCACTAGGATAGCACAGCTTGAACACAGGTATAGCATATAGCATTCACTTGAACATTTACCTGGTAACTTGCTTGACCAAACTGTAAAGTTTTAAGAAATTTGACCAAGCCACAAATAACTTGGCTATTTCTTGTGTAAATATTTGGCGGTTATCCTCTTTCAGGAAAATTGTATTCACTATTCACCCTGCATCTGGTCCTTTTTGTTTTAGGTTACACAAATTGGAGCAGGCAGCAGGTGTAAGAGATGAGGAGGCATTCAGGAGATTGCAGGCAGCTACTGGACAGGTTTGTGATATCAATATCTTTGTTAGGTCCTCACAATTCGAGCATTTATAGAGTGATACCTTGCGACACAGAGGGGACGCTACTTGAACGATCGAACCTCTAATCTTCGAAGTCAAGGCAAATGTGCTCTATCAATTTGGCCGCATTGTGACATCAAATATTTATTGTTGACTCTTCAATACTATCGCTATCAAATAAATAAAAATTATCTCAGGCGACACTATGCGGCGCCGCAGCATCGCTGGCAGCTCAGACGTCCCTCCTGCGGCCCGGCGAGCTGGCCGCAGCCGAGGCGCGTGTCACCTCCCTGCTGACCAACGTGGAAGCTCTGAAAACTGCCGTCAAACCTGCAGACCCTGAGCTGGATGCTAAGGTATATGTTACGTGATTTTGTAATTGTCGATATTATGTACAAACTTACTTCGTATGTATAAATGATTTTATTTCTGTAAGTAAGTGTGTACAAACACTTTTACACGTCAATCATATTTTATAAACTAGATGAGGTCGGCGTTTCCTATCTGACTACTCTGAGAAGAAACGCCGAAACAAACTCAGAGGTCACAGTCTCTTTTAAAGTCCAGACATAATCTTGATCAGATCATGTGAAGACCATGTAGATTTATATCTGAAATGGTCTTTTGAGGAAAAACCACACAGATTGAGTGGACCTGTCCAGTCAGTGCACGCATTTGTCAGTAATCTTGCAGCTCAACTCAGAACTTAAGGAGCTCAACGATTGTTATATGGACACAGTCTTGCCCCATAACTTCCAGATATTTACCCCAGGACTAATGAGAACCATTTTTCGTAGGTAGTCTAATTAATTCGCACCTGGTCTTTACTCTTCATGATGTGGAATGGAACTTTATACAAAAAAATATATGATAAGTAACCATAAGCTTCTAAGATTTCTCTTTATTCTGTCCCAATACTTAAGGTTGCAATAGTCGACAGCTCGAACTCTTTGGTGGGTGTGGCTAATACGCATGCTATTTCGTTTATTTATTAATTTACTTTTATTTATTAATTAATTTACTTGTATTTATTTATTTAGTGAAATAGACGATGATTTATAACGAAAACGAGCGTCCAATTTTATGAACAGATGTATTTATTCAAAAACAAGATATCTGAATTCTTGAATAAATTATCTATCCCTGTACAGTAACACTTTTGCCATTTTCATACTCCGGGAGTTACTTATTTACGCCCAAAGATGCGGTAAAATATGGAAGTCTCGACGCTCATACCTTTCAAACCAATTTTTTTTTCTAGGTCCGTACAGGGTTAGATAATGACTAGACAAGTAGATATAATTTTTAATAGCTCCCGCGTGGTACTTGCGTAACACACTAACAGTAGGAATAGCTTTCATTTTGACAGTTCAACAACATTCATTGCGTTATTTACGTAGTTGAGCAGACAAATTTTTCGAACATATGAAGCAATGGATTAGCAATAGGCTTCAACATGATTCAGATTGTGTGTTACGCAATTAGGGTGCCGGAATAAACTCCAAACGACGTTAGTATGGAAGAATGACTGATTAGTGTAACCTTAAGAACCGCATTTATGACCCAAGACAGAGTAGTGTGTTGGATCATTAAGTTCCCTTCAAAATGGTTGAGCTGAATGGTGCTGATCCATACGTCATGTTCGTGAACGGGCGCCGTCAGTAGGGACTGGTCATCTCTTAGCTGCCACGACTTATTTTAATTTAATTTAATATTTGAATTGTTTTTGTCTCTTTATTACGGACGCTTTTAACGTTCTGCATCGTTCTCACATGCATAATTTCAACATGAATGATGTTACCAATATTTTGTAACCATATTTTTATTTAAATGAGTGTCCATGAGTTGAGCTGCACGATTACTGACAAATGCGTGCACTGACTGGACAAGACTGGACTGGACTCAAAAGACCATTTCAGACTCAAATATACATGGTCTTCACATGATCTGACGAAGATTATGTCTGGACTTTAAAAGAGACTGTGACTGTGACCTGGGTTGTTTCGGCCTTTCTTCTCAGAGTAGTCAGATAGGAAACGCCGACCTCATCCAGTTTTAAAATATAATTGACGTGTAAAAGTGTTTGTACAAACCTACTTACAAAAAATAAAATCATTTATCATTTATCATGGAGTTTCTTGCCCGTTCTTCTCCATAGGTACCTACTACGCTTTGGAATAGGCAACTAGCTTCATCTTTCTGACTGACCGACCCCTTGACAATTCAAAAGTGCCTGTAATTGGTTTATTTGAAATAAATGCTTTGAGTTTGAGTAGTGGTCGACTCTCATTGTTTGCTGGACACCTATGGTGCAGGTACCAAAAAAAAATAGGTATCCATGGGGACTGCCGACAGAAGTGAAAACCTAAAACTATGAATTAACTGTGGTTACCTTTATAGCTACAGATATACTGTTAACATTAAAATGTCGGTGACGCGAACCCATAAGATTTTCCCCTACTTTCACTTATTAAATCAATCAATAAAATGATGATAATATTACAATAAATTATTATTATTTTTAAGTTGGACTTAGGGCCCGTTGTTTGTTACATAGTTAAACATGACCAATAGTCAATTTAACAATTAGTCACTTGACAATAGTCAATAGCTGTCAAATTTTAACTACTCTGTCTGCGCATGGTTAACTTTTATAGCAAATTGTATTTTTTTTAACTTTAGTTAGCTTAACTTTTTGTCAAACAACATACTTATGTAATTTTTAACAAAAACGCATTTTAACTATTAGTAGGTTTGACTACTGATCAAGCAACGGGTCCTTAGAATCATAAAATTGTATAATAATAATTTCAGGTGAACGAGCTGTACAAATTGCTGAAGCAGATAGATGGTATATCACATTCCGAGATACTGGAGCGCATGGAGGCTCTGGAGGCTTTACATAATCAGGGTAAGTACAATATAACCCGGCCGGGGTAATGCTATTCTGATTGTCAAAAGAATATCAACTTTGTGCTCATTGAAATAAAGTTGAAAATAGTTAAACATCAATGCAAAATAGTTTATTATTCATTTTCGTATTTATTTCAATGTGTGCAATGTTGAAATTTTATTGAAATTAATGTTTTCTGTCGTGAGGGCCAGTGTAGCTCAGTGTAGATCACGTCAGGGTCACCAGTATAGAGGTATGAGGAACTGGGTGTGAAGTTCACTCATACCTCCATAGAAAAGGGAGGATCCTCCGACCAGACGGCTGTCGTGTCTGGTGGGCAACTGCTCGATGTTAGATGTCGGGACGTTGTTTATATGCTAGTTGCGCGGTATACTCTGCTTGCGCGATGCAGGATTTTGCGTGACTTCAGTGTGACGCGTAGCTTGCAAGTGGCGTTGTAGATACCGCTACACTCCCAATACTTTTATGTGCACATAAATTATACTTGCATCTGATATAGGTACTTTCCGATTGTAATCCTTATTCTCATAATTATGCATATATACCTTATTCTCAGTACTTATAACGTTTATGTGGAGGCCTTTTTTTTGTTTTCGGTTGGAAACCATCAAGAGGCACCCGACCTCTGGGAAGGGGGGCGGGGAGTGTGGGATTTTTACCTCATTAAAACCACCCCGGTGATCATCAGCACATAGAGGGGGTCCCGGTTCCTCTTAAAATACCAATTCCGGAACCATCCCTGTGCAACGCCTGTAAAGCACATCCCTGGGGAGACTGTAAATATTTGTGGAGGCCTGCTGCACATAAGCGTGACGACATAAGAATTTCATTAACTTCTTTTTCTCCTCACAGCGAGCAACTTCGGAAAATCCCTGACGGAACTAGAAACCCTTCAGAACACGATAGCTAGTGGTGTTCAAAACAACAAAGATTTACTACAGGGTGTTCAAGAAGTGTTTGCACACAATGTGGAGAGCGTACATAAGGAGATCAAGAAGTTGGACGAAAGGATTGGAAAGCTGGCTGCTGCGTGATAAGGGGATGGGACAGTGTTGTTATGAAATCGAGTGGCTTGTCGATAAATTTGATGTTGGACTATCGATACTGAAATCGATATAATATAATACAATCGATTCATTCGCTTTTTGATTCTTCCTGAATCGATTGTCGTGTCTGTTAAGTCGATATTGAGCTTTGATTCATTTGTCAAAAAATATTACTTCCAAGTGGATAGAATAGAATAGAATGAGTATTATTATTATTGTATTTGACACAATAAAGACTTTTATTGTGGTTTCTCTGTTCTCTTTCTTTATTTATGTTGTTTGTGTATGGATTTTGTGTTATCTTTATATTTTTATAAGCTATCAAAAAATCTGAAACGAGATAGCCAAGCTATATTTTAAGTTTATTTCGCATAATTTTATTTAATCAAACTAATTATTCATATAATTATTTTATTCTAATCATTCCAAAACATTGGCAAAGTAATCGATTTTGTAACAACACTCGATATAAAAACTATTTTGGACATCAATGCTCTCGAATCATTCAACATTATACTTAATGCAATTATTTGAGATTAAAGTCAACCAATTACGTATTATTTGCTCATTAAAACGTGCTATACAGCTGTTACCGCTATTACTAATAATTTACGCGATTCTGACCGGATTGACCACGACCAACGTTCCGTTTTGTCAATCGCAGTCCACAGCTGGACAAAAGCCTATTCTGATATAATGTCTACCTAAAAGCAAATAATAAATTACGATGGAAACTTGAAAATATAATGAATTATAACTATAACAACACCGCATAACGGTGAAGGAAAAGTCGTGAAAAAAGAAATATAATATGAATAATAAACAAATAATAAATATATGTGTAATGTATGTAACAAATACATAATATATAAATACGTCTTAGATCTAAAAATTCAAAGGCATGTGACATCTGATCGACCAATACACACTGGGCCCGCGTGGCCCGCGGCCCACTCCATCGACACAGGCCTGTGTCCCAGCCCTAGGAACTTAATTGGCTGATAAGGCTAACACCCCAGACGGCGTGTTTATTTTTTGTACCTAAGCTCCAAATTCTTGATTTGTGAATCTTACAGAACTGGATGTAACTATGCATGATCACTTGCAATTAATTTAATTAATATTATTTGCAGCATGCAAAACATACAGGGCTTTTAATTGTAAAGTCTATGGTTGACAAATGTAAACCAGAGGAGAGTCTTTCAATTAATCTGTTCACCAGTGATTTTTATTTTGCAATTATATTATAAAAGAAGGTACTTTCAGCATTTTATACTTTATACACAATTATTTCCAATGTTGAATATTCACAAATAAATAACTAACTCTTGTATCGTACGTTATCTATAAGAATAGACTGCTTAAGAGAATATAATTTATTTAAAATAAATCGATTATGTAGCTACTCGTTGTTTCATTCCATATTTATTACTTCGTGGACTTGTTCAGGACACCTGCCGAACCTTCGTTACCCCTCGCAAACACGGGCGATTTTTCACCGCGCACTGGATTTTCAACTCTCGGTAGTGAGCCGAGCATTGAGAATTCAACAGAAGAAGAAGAATTCAACAGCGCGTCAAAAAAGCACTTGGATTTTCAACTCCCAGAGTTTGTGCTAAGCAGTGCGTTTAAAATCAAGTGCGCGATAAAAAATCGCCCGCGGGATTTTTGTTTATCGCGCTCTTGATTTTCTCGTTTATTTCGTCCACAGAGTTTACAGTTTGTCTACAGATTAATGGATGACCTATAATTGACCTTGATAGTGACCTTTGTCTAATTATTGATGGATTTACATTGCATGAAGCCAAATACATTAAATTATCTCTATGCATGAAGCTGTTGTAACTTTGCAAAGTTCTTTTTTTTTAATTAATATAAATTAAGTAGGTACATAGAATAATGATTAAAACGTTAAAATTAGGCTTCTTTTAGGCATTACAATATTTGTTTACTGTTATAAGACCAAATTGCCAACGTCTTTATTCAACGCAATGCGCGTGACCTTGGGTCTCCACCTGCATGTGGACAATAGACCTATCTAGCCTATTTTTTTATATTGATAATTTACGTGGTCTTATTTCTCTCTCCACCGCCTAAACTTCTTGCAGGACACTGTTTACCACTGAAAACTATTACTCATAGCACAGAGTACATTATATGTATATACCTCCGACTCCTAGCAGAGTTATAGTAATCCTTGCTGTTTACACATTACCTATACTGTTTTAAGTTCACGCGGCAACTGAATTTTACAAAATGTCAGGAAAATCTCTAAAGCGGTAATATCATTTGGCTGAACTTTGTCGTATCTATGATGTATTCAGGCAAAAGTGTAATCGTAAGTTGCGACCTTTTAGTTTATCTCAAAAACGACCTAGGTCAAAAATAATGAAATTTTATGTCCCTGGTATAAAGGCTCCTACACACTATGCCGGCGGCCCGGCCGGCGGGCATGCCGCCAACAAGCCCGGCGAGCCTATTTGCGCCGCCCGGCTTGCCTGATATTACCGCGTGGCAAAAACCCGCCGGTATAGTGTGTAGGAGCCTTTATACAAGGGACAGATCAAATTTCATTACACCCCCTCGCATGTTTGTCTACTGATTTATTGTCTCCGTCAGGATGAACGGTCACTACGCGTATTTAACGTTGAATTTATGCCCAAGAATTGCTTCCATTGTATTCTAGAAGAAAAATACATTTTTAGGGTGACCGTGCATTCTGATGTCAGGACGGCCGGTCACGGAGTCGTATGGAAATTCACGGTGGCCATTAATAACTTCCCGTTTGCTTCCCTCAGTTTTTTACAACGTTAATACTGTAACTATCACGGCAATAAAGATATCGACAAAAGTGTTGTTCAATATTTTTGTGCCTGACAAAAAAATAAAGCAAAACTCTTATTTAACATTGCAGTTATGCTTGAGAACATTGCAGGCTTGAGTAGGCGATAAATCTATAGTACTGTACCGGTGGCCTACAGCTAAGTATTATGTTATTTAAAAAACACTTGTGGCACTCGGGGACTGCCGCGGTAAAGCTATTGCATAGCATTTTTTATCAACTTATGCAATTATAATTATTTATTTATGCAGTATTTTTTTTCTTTGATATTAATTCAAGTACAGTCGTACCATATACATACACGTTAAGCGAACGCTCGGCCGAGCTACATGGTAGGCGGAGTGGGGGGTGTTAGGTTTTATTTTCGTTACGGAATTTCTTGATTCGGTCGCCGCGCTCAAAGCCCGCGATAAAAGCTATGCAATAGCTTAAAAAAATGCCTATCGTATTTAGTGAAAAAAAATCATACAAATGTAATAAACTCCTTTAGAGATAATAATATTTCAATTCTTAACTTCCTAGGGAGTGTTCATAATATGTTCATATAGGCGCTAGCCACTCCTGTACCTACCTTATTCATTTATTAATAACCGAGGGTAAATTCTGTTTTGGCTACAAGCATTTATTACTTTGTCGTTATTACTCCATTTTATCATTGGTAGTTACCGTCAAACGGGGTGAATCGAGACGAAACTTTAAAAGGGATTTTTACATTAAAAAATAATATAGTTTGTTGCCAAAAAGGACTCTAACATGTTTACTGTAGGTATTATAATGAATGATTAAGTGCCCGTGTTGGCAACAAACTATATTATTTCAATGTTAAAATCCCTTTTACAGTTTCGTTCCGACTCACCCCTGCATCCCTATTCACCCCGTTTGACGGTAGGTACTGTTTATTACTGGCGTGTTGTGATAGTTTAAATATTGTAAATATAAACTATATTGTTGTATAACTCCCTTTAGAATTGAAAATATATAATCTTTAAAGGTGTTTATTACATTTTATCTTTAATTAAAGGTGTTTACTAAGTTTGTATGAATTTTTGTGACTGCCTCGACTACTTCTTCGACATGAACGGGCGGCAGCAACGTGCAACAAAATCAGTGGCAAGCCGTCTAGACTAGCCTTAGCAGTGTCGCATTGCTGTTCGGGATAAGCTTATTTTGAGCACTCTGCAACAGAAATGAACTGTGCTGTGCAGCTGGGAGAACACGTCTCTGCGTCACAACACTCACGGTGCACTACTGAACCGTATCCCGTGGTCCCTAACGTGTGTATTACACACGTTAGGGACTATATGATCAGCTAGGACGAAGCCTTCACTATCTCACGCCTCGCCGATTGCACATGGCAGTGAACGCAGTTGCTAGGTTTGGCGTTTGCAACAGGGATGCAAAGCCCCAGTTAATCTACATTTAGATGATGAAAATTTCTTAAATAAGTATCAAATGAAACAACAAATTGCATTACAGGTGTAACGTTTTATTTTTTAAAATTACTTAGAACCTAAGCTTCTGGAAGAACCACTTGTTCTTTCCGCTCTTGTATCTCTCTTCGAAACGCACTCTTGTGTTGAAACGGAGCTTCTTGCGCTTCGCGGGGTCTTTTAGGTCCTTTGCGCTGAACTTCTCAAAGCTGAAGTCTACGGAGTAGCGAGTGGGCATCAAGTGATTGTAGTTGACCACCTGTAAAGAGGAGAATAGCATTATAGTTGGCATAATATGAAAATTTAATAGAAATGTAAGACATCCAGTGGCAATATGGGCAGAGACCCATACCTGTTCAGCATGCATAGCACGACCACTATAGAAACGAAGACAAAACGACAGATTGTAGAAAGATTTCTACGGTGAGATGTCAAAATTCAAGAAAAGAATGACTGACTGTTCTCTGTGTCTGTGTGTGTCTGTGTGTTCTCTGTTGCGTATTCTGTTCTGTGTGTGATCTGTCTTCTCTTCGTAGAGAAGAGATAGAATTGGTCATGCTACGCATGCAAGAATATTAAGAACGATAAAATCAATGAGATCTATTTTTAACAGTGGGTTTAGCTAGGCTGTATAACATAACCCAATAGATTAGCTAAGGGACTGGGGAATCATACTGAAATGTCACATATTCACTAATCATAGTAGCATAGAAGTAATTAATTAATAGTAATTAAAGGTGGCTTGTAGATTTGTGTATCTACTTTCTAATGGCCTTGATTGCCGAGACCAGGAGATCCCAATAACGACTTTTGTCTGTACAATAACTCTGAAGTTAATGTCAGATATTATGAGAGAAAGTATGTCTTGAGGAATGTTAGAATACATTGAAGGTAGATATCGCTAAAGGGACAATTAAGCACTGGAAATGAGATAATGCTCAGTACTTAGCATAATAGGCTACCCTTGTGTGGAACATCATTATAATAGGCTGATAAGATGCTAATCAACTAAGTGAAATTTTTCAAGATGTACACCAGCCGACTTGAACCATACAAACAGTTTTTAAATCTAAATTTATCAGCTGTTTGAGTACACACATGCAATATGTACTACCTGCTTTATCATAGATTCCAATATTTAACGCCACTTCAGTAAACGTAAACATTACAAGCAACCACATGTGATAGGGACTGTGGAGCTGGCGGTTGCTTTCTTGGTTATCAATTCACACAAATACAATATAGCATTCATGTTATCACCAGGATTTATATGAAGTAACCTCACTCCTTTTGAGTTAGGTTAGAATACACTGCAATACTTGATTCTACACTGGATTCAGATCATAAACGAACATGCCATAAAATGACTAAAACAACAACAAAAAGTTAAAAGTACGACTCACCTTCACGAAAGGCTTTACTTTGGAGCGCTTGTGGATTTTATTTTTACCCATCCTCTTGTGCACTTTACGGGGATACCTGTCGATGCCGGCGACGAAAGCGTGTCCGTAGGGCTTGTCCGAGGTGCCTTCGTCGTAGTTCTTCACCACGATCGCCTTGCGGCCCGCGTACCGGCCACTGAGGACCAGCACCACTTTACCTGGTTTCATAATCTTACCCATTTTGGGTGGATCTGAAAACAACAAAACTAACCTTCAAAACCTGTGTTTTTGTCTATTTTTCTTTTATTCACAGCAAGAATCCCTATCAACAATGACGTGTATTGCTTTTATCACTCAACACGAAAAGATAGAGTGAGTATTCACTAAAGAATATGCACAAATAACATGATAACCACCACAAACTCAGTGTACAACACGAACTTGAGTTTTCTGTTTTAACGACAAATTACCAGTAATATCAAAAAATAAGGACACTATTATGTCGTGGGGATCACTATTTTGATATACGTGAAGTATTTCGTTCAATTTATTCCCTCATTTCACAGATTTTTATGGATATTTTTAGAAAAGTTTCCAAAACTCACATTCCCTTTACCCGTCGACTGAAAAAGAAACTGTGTTGCTATTGCAAAAAAATATGTAGGTTTGACAGTGACATTTGCGGATTAGAGGTCGCGTTCATTTCATTGTCGAATCTTTTACTGAAAAAACGACACAAATCTATATTTAGTGTAAATTAGCCTAATTTGTATTGCGCATATTATTATAATCAGCATTCTTCTACCTAAATTCTTGTGAGTTGGCCAAAAAAATCATATAAACCAAGCAAAACATATTTCCTTCATAATATATATATTTTAGTGTTAGAAATTGAAATTGAAATGAAGTGAGTTGAATTGAAGTTGAAATTGAGTTGTGTGTGAAATTAATACTAGGCTAACAAAATTGATTCAAATATTTCAGAAAACGTATTGGCCAGTGAAATGAACAAACTTTTTTGGAAAATATCGGTTTTTACAACTCTAGTTTAAATTAATGGCGCCAATTTTAAAATTGAGTCTTGCAACACCACTAAGAATTTATTGTTTCTTCCCTTTTTTACAATATTGTATTATTTTGTGCACGACCGCCTTCGAAAACGTAGTGAGATGAGCTGCGTAGTTTAACATTACTATCATAATATAATATCACGCCTGTTTTCTCCAAAGGATTAAGCAGTGGTAACCACATTTCGCCAGTTGTGTGCCCATGTAATGTTGAGTAAAATTGGGTCAACAAATTCTTACACTCGCTATGAAGAAAGCAGGCGGTCACCGCCAGACAGAACGAATGTTAACAGGAGAAATTAAAAACAAGTAAGTTGATTAATTGAGTTTAATATCAATAAAATAAGAAAATTATTTACACAAATTTTATCAAAATACAAAAATAAAACACTGTCACATACATATAGGTAATAACGTTTGTGGAGGTACTATTTTAATTACTCATTAGTCTTAGGTATGTTGCAGCGCAGCTGTATTTCAAAACTATTATATCCTCCAAATACACATTTTCGGATTTAGGGAAATGTTGAACAAATATCTTTTGTACATTTTGTACACTTACATCGTATGATATTTGGGTTTAAAAGCACCTTCACTTGTTAAATTAACTGCTTATTAATTACAAAGAACTTTCGGTAGTAGTGTAGCACGAATAATTTTTGACGTTAATTAAGTTATTTTATGTGATTTTTTAATCAGAAATTTTAGATTATACATAACATTTTTATAAATTGTATACTTTGTTTCATTATCACCGTTTGTAACAAAGTATGCATGTTGCAATTAAACCAAAATGTAATAAGTAAAGTCTAAAGTATTCGTGCTACGGGTACATTTCTAAATTACTTCAACACAACTTGCTTTTATACCTAAATACCATACAACTTAATTTCAAAAAATTACTTCTAACTATTATAGTCTAAGATATTTTTGGACATAATATCTGGACTTTAGTCAACTCAGGTTTCAACCAAGAACATTCCTATGATCATGTGCATTGTCATTTTAAATGTTAATATAGCACTAATTGTGAATTTAAGTACGCACAATCAAACTAAAGTAAAAACGATAACTACATTAAAATAAATATGAGAGACGGAATGTGCAGTGATGAGAAGCAGACGAATGAATGAAAAGTACTAAAACGTTCATTAATAGGCCGTTCAACAAAATCTTTGCTACGTATTACAAAAAATACGCTGCTGATATGTTCATATGTAGTTTAAAAAAATATTGTATTTACTGGCACCGAAACTAAACAGTGTTGTTATTACACACGCAAATTGTAACATTCACAACAAATACTATTACACAAGTTCTATACAAAATTGTCCTTAGATATTTCTTTTACATATTTCTCATGAATATTTACATACTTAACCCATAATAAATAGAAGACAGTTATTGTTTTTTTTTTCTATACATGTTCAAACGTATCACTCTCAAACGTCTTGGTAAACAGCGTTTGCAAACAAACTCGTGTATCAAAAACTAGTGATACGTTTTATATATTTTGATATTTATAATATAATAGATATTTATATTTATTTATTTATTTATGTACATAATGTAATCTCAACTGACTCACATCTATTTTAACGTGTTCAGTACATCTCGTGTAATTTAGAATAATATATTCTTTTTTACATTACAAATAGTATAAGTACAGTTTATCCAGGGCAAAATAGGAATTCGGAAAGTTGAGATCCGTTTTTATATTGAAAACAAAATGGCGAAAAATAATTTATTTTCGCTGGTTGAAAATACTTGTAGTTCAACTATAATACAGACAAAGTCAATGAAGAATGAGTGACTGTCTCACTACATTCCGAAAAGCAATATCTAGCAGATTAATTCTAAACTAAAAGAGAATTTGTATGTTAATTCGTTTGAATTTGTATCTGCCAGATAAGCCGGCTGTTTTTATCACTGACCGATTTTAATCTAACACTGCGGCCGACTAAATGTCAATGTTCTGCGTGAACGCATGTTCACTCATTTTCTATCCTTCTCATCCTGACTCCACTAACAGAAATCGGACTGGATCAGTGAGTACTTTATGTACGAACGATTTTTTGCCCGACTTTTGCCAGCGAAAAGTCTTAACCCGTACTTATCAGAAGGTAATGAAACAGGGTACATATGTAAACAAACTATTTTATATTGTTGTCTAGTTTTTTCAATAAAAACGCAGCTACTCATTGCCTTCAAACGCAAAAAAACAGAAAAATATAAGGATGGTTTACATAAATACTACATGGACTTTGCCTGAAATATAGAATAACTCCTGTAAAAACCGTACCTGACCCAAAACAATAATTTCGTGTGCTTCAGTCATTCACACTGGATCCGGGGCGATGGCCATACGATCAAATGAATATTCGCAAACTCAAGCAACTGACCTGCCAGCTGGTGGGTCAAGAAAGAACTAGCAACAAGTCAAATAATATAGTCAATTGCATTGTCCTTAAAACTTTTACAGCTGCCATGTTAATACTGTAATTTTGTCCTCAACAGTTGCTTGAGACTACTAAATTCTAGTGTGGTGTAATTACACAACAATCAATTAATGATGTTATAATTTAAAAAGAGGTACATAGGTTATACCAACCAACCAATATAGGTAACCCAACATTCGATCTTCAAAAACGGCACAATGTCATACTATTAGATGACATGTGGGAGTAGGGCGGTATGTCGTTATTATCGGGTGCGAAAAAGAGACAAGACGATACGTAACTTGGCAAATTAGTCAAGTTTTGATGTGCCACTTGCGGAACGTGTATAACCTATGTTCGGTCACCAAATGTGATAAGTAACCAGGGCCGTCGGATATCGTTGAAGTTTAGAAGAAACCGATGGATATTTTCGAATTAAATTAAATTTGATAAATGACCTGTTTGTTTTCTACTAAATAAATTAAATTTTATTCAAAAACATTCATCGGTTTCTTATTAAACTTCAACTATATCGACGACCCTGGTTACTTATCTAATTTGGTGACAGTACCTCTTTTTACTTATAATATCATCGCAATTAATCCACATTTTCAAACACGCAGGTATGATATTAACGTGAAAATTTCTTAAATTAGACACGCCGGTAATTTTAGACATCAAGAATTTATCACCATCTTGCTTTCCGCCAGCAGGCACAAAACCGCGTCAGGTCGTGCTCGTTAGCTATAACATTCCACATCATATACTAATAATTTGTCACTAATCATAAAATAGGAAAGTATTATTATCACTAGATTACAAGAATGAATAGACTTGACGTTTTCAATAAAATCAAAATAGCGCAAGAAGGGATAATAAGATACAGCAAATTGTTTACCAGGGCCTGCAGTCTCGACATTAGATAGCGACAAAAATCTGTCGCTAAGTCGTATCGATGTCAAATTCCTTTAATAGATTTTCAACCTTATGCTTCGGAAATAAAGTTCAAAATCGATTAAAGGAATTTGACATCGATACGACTCAGCGACAGATTTTTGTCGCTATTCATGTCGAGACTGCACGGCCAGTAATGTGGTGTTATCACAACAAAATTCAGGAAGTTTAATTATTCCCATACCGAGGAGAAAATCAATAAATCAATTAATGAGACGCGTGCTCTAAGCTACCTGTGACTACAGAATATTTGGCACATTATTATCTCACGCGTCGTGCATTTTTTACTAGAAAATCATTGTGTATTTCGGTCACATCGCTTAGCTAGATACATTAGGGGATATAACAACCTAAGCGATTTACTAAGACATTCATAAGATAAACGTCTGCGTCCAAATGTACTGAGTTCACAATAATACTTTTTAGATAAAAAACGTCAAGTAAAAAACGCACGCTGCGACATTTTCTAAACCTCGCTGCGCCCGCAGAAAGTTTCAACTAAATAAATTGAGGCAGATTAACGAATCAGTCAATTCCGTAACCTCCGACTACCTGACACGTCGATATTAAACCTAAAGGAAAAACATACAACAGCTCCTTGAAAAACAATTTTTATAAATATATTTTTTACACAATAATTGAGACACTCGGGTGCTGATACATTTACTCTTTTATATACCTCTATATAATTATTATGTCATCTCGGAATCACAACACTGGGGGGACTATGTACACTCTCTCAACAAATTCACAATTAAATATAGGTCAACGTTACAAATTACTCACAAATATACATACATATAAAACTCTAGTCACTCGTTACGAGACGTCCCTCGAGCGGGGTCGGGCACCGGACACTGTCAGCCGCCCCGCGCGCGGGTCGGTCGGGACTCACACGGAGATCTCGTAGTTGCAGTCGTACACCGAGGCGCGGTCGGGCGGGTCCGGCGGCGGGGCCCGCGCCTCCAGCTGGTCCTGCACCTCCAGCGCGCGCACGAACGACAGCGGCCGCGCCGGGCCCCCGCCCGCGCGCCGCCGGGCCAGCGGCGAGGCGCCCGCCGCGCCCAGCACGCCGGGCGGGAACACGGCCACGCCGCCGCGCGGCACGAGCGGGTGCGCGTGCGCGTGCGCGTGCGGCAGGTGCGCGTGCGGCGCGTGGTTGTTGTGCGCGTGCGGAGGCAGCGGCGGGTGCGGCGGGCGCTCCGCCCACAGGTAGTTGCCGCGCTGCGGTGACGCTGCCAGCTCGCGGATGTCGTCGGCCGTGGGCCGGTGCGGCGCCGGCGGGTCGGGCCGCAGCAGCTCGCCCTCGGACAGGAAGCGGCGCTGCGGCGAGGCGCGGCCGCCGACGCCGATGAAGTCGGGGCGGCGCGGCTGCGTCGGCGTGCCCGGGTTGGACCTGTCAGGCGCGGCGCTCACGTCAGGGGTTTAATCGCGCGAGCTCGTCCGAGCCCTCGCTATCGTTATCGTACGGCCTACGGACAGAAGGAGAAGGGAGCTGCGGGGCGAAGCGTTTGCACGTGCGATCGCGCGACCGGCGCCGCCGCCCTCGGACTGCGCACGCTCAGAACGTGAACACGCTGCGCCTGCGTTGGTCGGCACGCTCTCTCTCGTCGGGTACGATCGAGAGGCGGACGATTCACCGCGGGCGTGCGCTTCTTCAAAGTATCGGTCGGTTATTTACATCAATCGTCACAAGACCGTACCGCAATCCCGACTACGTTCCAAATGTCACAATTATATATAAAAACTAATCTACGTATAACCATGAGCATATAACACGTGTTTGGGATCAGAGTATAGTCATCGTTAGAGCGAGAAGATGACCGGGTTCTGAACGCGTAGAACCTTGGGTCCGGAGGCGGCGACCCCGCCTGCTACGGTTGCGGGGAGCATGCCAACGCCACATGCCACAACTATGTTACACTATCATATCATAAACACTACTACTACGGTAACTACTGCATGCTTATCCTGGTGAAATAAGAATTTATAGCGTAAACTTAGAACCTCCTATGACATGTAGATATGTGTAAATAGATAGCTGATATAGCATGCTTTGAAATTGATATATATTTAAAATAATAAATATGTATTCATCAAATGAATCCAGATTCATTGCCTTTTAAATAAAAAAAAATATGTGCAATGTGCCAAAAAAATAGTATGCTCATTTCATCAGGATAAAACAAAAAACATCGGCAAGCAACGACACGACATATACAATGGCTTTGTACAATATGAAAATAGATCATTTTTATCTTGAAATAACAAGTAAAGTTCAAGCTTTGGTGCTTATGTAACCGACTTTCTGAAAACGAAGAGTTCATAATAAATTCCATACAAAATTACCAAGATGAAGGATAAAAATCAAAAAAAAATAATAGCAAACTTCTTACTGAAATATAAGGAAAAATGCTAGCTTATGACGTAAGAGCGGCGTAAAAATATAGAAAAAAAAGGAGTATTTATAGTGAGTTCGACTAGCAATCGTTCGTTTACCATGGAGTATAACGTATCTATGATCATAAGTCGACCATAGACAGGCGTTGGTAGCCGTTATCAGCCATTGTATAGTGTGTCGAGCTACGCCTGCGCCCCGTGTCACAACAGCTTGCAAATAAAAAAGTAATGTATATATTTTGTACATATTTGTGGGTGAATTCTGTCCTAGTTTATTCAAGTGGCCTACATTCAGTAATTATTATTCATAGTTTTGGTCTGCTTCAGCCAAAGGTAGGAAAATTTTGACAGGTACAAAGTATTTTGACTACATAAATTGATCTTCCGGACAGAATTCCCATTTTAACCTAGTTACACCATGTTTTACTAATTACATACATGTGCAGAGTAAAAAAAAACCATGAAGGTCTTTGGTCCCCCTCCCCATTTTAACATTAAAAGTATAGAAATAGTAAAATTCTGCAGGTTATTTTACCATACTCCACATGTTGCCAAAATACTAAAAAAAATATAATAAAGATAGGTCATAAAGGTAGAACATGCAAATTATTTAAAATACGGTGTAACCGATTATTAAATTATAATAATAAAAAAAAAAACTATTAAATATACAGAAAATCATGCCAAAGAAAAACTGCTTTGTGCTCAAAAATACAATATTATAACAAAGCAAAAACAACGTTTTCAGTACTTTCAGATATTTTCGGGCGCATTATTTACAATGTTATTGCGTCGCATAAATAGTCCAAAAAGTACCCCACTAAAATACATATTAGTGAAAAACTTATTAAAAAAAAAAACAACTCCAATTAGGGGCAAAATCCAGAAAAACCTATCGATTAGGTATTTTTAAATTTAATTATTTAGCAAAATCAAACCGAAAAGTGCAGCATCATGTCAAAAAGTTATATATACAAAAGTAAGTTTATGAATTAGTGGATATTTTTATTGTAGCTCTAAATCAAGGGTTTTAGAAAACTTACTGTTGGAAATCTGGCATCTAGAAGAAGAAATAGTTAGAATGCTTGATTCTACGTGGTATATTTTTACTAAGAAGATTTTTAAGGGAATGTAGAAAATAAAGTCGAATATAACACCCGGTTTCTGGAACGAAAATTAACGACGCGTCAAAATTAAAAGTAAGACAAGTGACGCGATTGCCTGTTGATAATGAATTCAACCAATCACAGCAGGTTACGCGCGCTTGAAAATTTGTTGGCGAATTTTTGTGTTTATTTTCGTTCCAGAAATCGAGCATAAGTAATGAAATGACTAAGAATTGTAAAAAGATAACTACATAAAATCAAATGGATTGGTTGACAGTGTAAAAACTAAGAAAAAATAATGCAGCTAAGAGTGAGAAAAGATTTTAAAAATATCCACAAATTCTTTATAAGTAAAGAAAAATGGCCATAAACACAAACACACACAAGAGCAAAAACAACGACAGTTAACGAATTACCGTTGACACGTCGGCTCTATGCGTTAGGTCCACCTGACGCGGTAAGCGGTAAATCACAAAGTTTATATTTCGTGTCGTACAAGCTATGAGACCACAAATATCGTTGTTGTAATTATTTATTAGTAAAGGGTTGCCAAGAGATTCTGTATACAATATAACCTATGTATAGGTAACAATTACCCTTGGACTTCAATCGCCAATTAAAGGTAAAGCAGCATTCTCAACAATAAGTGAAAATTAGAAACTGGTTTTCGCCATCAATTTAACAGATTTTTTGTCGGAAATAGATTCGGTTATCGAAAGATAAAACATAAAATTACAGCTCCAAAATTATCTAAATACGAGAAGAATAGTTAGAAGATCATGGAGGGCGATCTTTGCGCAGTATTGGGGGAGTTTCGAGAGAAAATACAGTGTGCCTCTATCCTTTAAAAGTAGAAAAGTGGACGAAATAAAACCATTTGGGGATACTGGAAAAATTAAAGATGGATACAGTCAGTCATTGAGGGCACACATAAATAAAATAAATTCACTGAAAAAGCATTATTTCGTTTGTGGTCTCACTGCATTTCATTTAGGTTTTTTTGTTTGTTTATATGTATACAATGTTTACAAAACTTTACAATCCCTGTTTAATACGTAATATTGACAAAAATAATTATTAAATTATATTTTTGCGGCACAATAGGAGGGTAGACTGAGATGTATTTTCGTGGATTTTCAATAAGACTGTTTTATGAGTGCACAAAAATTATGAAATATCGCTCTTATTAATATTAAATATTGATTATGAATTTTAGTAAATAATATTGTACACTGAATATTGAACTTGATTTAGAAAACAAGCATTTAGAAACTTTCCAAATAATTGTTTTGCATCTAAAACTAAATATTGAGTGTTAAGATATCAATTATTGCAATTCATAGTCAATACTTTAGTACACCATTGAGCGATATTTCACAATTTTTATCCAGTAATATTGACAAATTCATTAAAACTAGTACATATTTGACTGCTATTCGCGAGATTGCCAGCTTTCTGATTACATCCTCTTAATATGTTTAATCAGTATTAGCTTTCAAGAAAGTTAACTAACTGTGAATGAAATGCCAGATATATGCGTGTTTCACATGAATTTATAACTATGTTATTCACCGATTAGAATGTGTAGAAATGCAAACATACTCAAAATAATTTTGGGACCTGTTGAATTATTTCAAAGTGCAAAAGAAACACAAAAATCTCAGACTACCCACAACTTGTCCACGTTTTTAATATATTAGTAAGCAACCCTTACATCTTACAAAGCTAAATATACACCAATGACAATAAAATATCGACAGTTAATAGTGTTCCCAAACTTAGTAACCTCTAATACGTGAATGCAAAACATTTGACATGCAAATAAACACTGAATCAAATCAAAAACGTATAAGCACAATACAGACTGCTTACAGGAGTATAATTTTGATCGACACAATTTTCAACGCTAGAAAACCGGTATTCCGGTTTTCGGAATTTATCGGTTTTATTTAGTATTCTAAAAATGACAAATTCAAAATTGTGCTCCTGGTTCGAGCCGTACCATGGTTTAAGCGATGCATTCCCGGTTTTAGGTAGAAGGGGATCAAAACCATTTCTGTTAATGATGGGAACAGGCCATGATACAATGGGAAATAATATAAATACCTATTTAATCATTATGGGAACATTTTCTCTTCTCAATAATCAGCCAATTAGGTAATCCTTTATCGAAATTTTGATCTAGTAACATTGAAGTAAGGTATTACAGTGTAAAATTGAATTTGTCGACCTTGGATTCGAGGGTAGTTGTAGATTCTTTGAAATCAAATTGCGGAAACTGAAAGGACATTCTTAAAACTGAACCTTTATATTTTTTACATTCTTTAATCCGAAAAGGATCTTTTTCGTCTTTTTTTGTGCGTTTTTATGTCATGCCGATTTGCTCTCGCACGTGGCGTTTGCCCGCATACGTTGTACGCTCAATGCACCTTTATTATGATGCGTACTTACACGCACGCCGGACGCATTCATCCATGGCGCACGTGACATCACGCCTGCGAGCCAATTCCGCTTGATTAAGCAAATCCGCACGACAATAAAAACAACTTTACCGTGGCAATTGCACCACAATGAAATTGCGACAGTAGGGTTGCCACTTCATAAATACATTCATAAATATAACCAAATCCACGTAACCATTAATCCTTCAGTCTCCGCCGCTCCGGCTATACTTGATGGTACATACCTTCTGACCGGACTGCTGACAGCCAGCGGCGTGGGTACTCCCAGCGCCTTGATCCTCTGCTGCATGGTGGGCGAAGGACGGGCGCCTCCGTTGGAGCCCGCCTCGTATCTCACCGGCTCCATTACCACTCGGTAGCCTGACGTCGTGGTGCCACCGTGGCTGGAACATCGAGTAAACAAGTGTAAGAATGTTTTATCTTCCCTTTTTTTTTTTTCCTTGTATTAATAAAAACATAATTGACTACTATTGACTTGTTCTAGACTAATAAGCAATTAAACTTTATTTTACGTGATAGATAATGTTATAACTAAGAAGACTGTCAATTTGCATTTTCTTCTCTTTAACAGTTCTCCTTTTTTTGGTGTTACTAAATAAAGTGGGCACATCTGCATTGGTTCTTCTTTTACTATGTGATATTCCAGGATTATATTATCAAAGAAAAAGCGTTGGGACATCTTAGCCTTGGTATTACAAATAAAACCTCTTTCCCAAGTTACCTTTAGCTACTTCTCATAAGTTGCATTTTAATGGATTCCATAACCCACATCTCTAACAAATTAACATTAACATCGCCTTTATTACAAAGCAATAAGGGCAGTTTTCGTAGTTTAAGTGTTATAGTACTATGTTCATGCTCACCTGGTATTTCTGGAGAGCGGACTGAGTCGTGGATAATGGTGCGGCCTTGGCGGCAGGTGATGGTGCTGTTCAGGCGGGAACAGGTTCGCGGCGGAGCCCCGTCGCTGCATGGAGGGCGGCGTAGGCTCACAGTCGGCCGACTGCGAAGCCCCCGGCCCGTCCAACTCGCCCTCGGCCTCCTCTCGCCCCGGAGACAGCTGCGAGGGCGCCGCCCACACCAACTTTACACTCTAGCTCTTACTCACTCTCCGTGAGAGGGTTTATGGGGGTACTACCACTCGGTTTGTGAAAGGGTAGGAGACATTTACTTTGCCATTTAATAATTTATGATTATTCTTTGGTCAACCCTTACAGAATTAATGAGTAGTAATTTGGAAAACAAAAAAATGGGGACATAACCAAAATATAAAATATTTTGGTTACTACCCTCTTCTTAGGCAGCATTAGTCAAAAGTAATATAAACCAGATAAGTACAAAATGATAGAGAAAATGATTTATATTAAAATGTGGACAAAAAGGACACCACCACACGTAACATTCATTCAACGAAACAAAATTAATATTATATAAGTTTAAGTTAAACAGCGCCATTGCATTATGCATTAGTTCGGACAAGCGTGTGAATGTGAAACATTGACTTCATGACACACTTAAAAGATTTATTAGTGAGATATCAAAGACTCGTACACAAAGCTATAAGAAATATGTCACATAATAGACTACATACATAATTATATTCAACTTAGAAATAAGTATTTTATGAGATTAGTGTTTGATTTGTTGGCGAAGTCGGAATTATTTAAAAATTTATTTCAGATATTATTCTATAAGCTATAAATAACTGTAGACGATCATCATTAGTTTTAATGTTTATTTATCGACAGTAAGGCCTTTTGTACAAGGCACGGTTTCTGTACGGTCCGGCGTGTTAACCACGCCGTAGAAAAGTTGGGTGACATTTTATATGACACGGTTCTATGGTATACGGCGCCTGCGCCATGCCGTAGTGCAGCCGTGTCGTCAACAAGCTTCCATAGTGATCCATACAACACTGAAGACCGTGCCTAAACACGGCGAATAAAACGGAGCTTTTCACGGCAAGAAAAACGTGTGTGTATAAAGGGCCTAAGGCTAAAGCCCGTTTGCACCACAAATCTCTAAATAACTTTAGCAGTAAAATAATTTAAAACATCGTTCTGTTTCTGTCACTCGTTTGAAAATGACAGAGACGGAATGATGTATAAATTTTGTTTGGCACTCGTGATTTGTGGTGCAACGAGTCTAAGATCTAGTATTTCTAAATTCTAAACTAAACTTTATTCCGACTTCAACCAAAATGGTTTACTTTCACAGTGCACAAATAACAAGTAATTGTTTCTAAAACACCTAAAAAAGCAGTTGAATAAAAAAAACAAACCAATCTGAGAAAGGTAGTAACTTAAACGTAAAATACTTTCAGTAAAATGATAGTGCGGAGAAAAACCAAAAATATCGATATTGTGCATTATAAAAGTGGGACCAAAACACATGAGAGAAATCAACGGTATACGGGCCCGATCTCACGTACCACAACCACACCACAAGCACAACACGTGGACATGCGCTAATTTGTATGAAAATAGCTGGATCCACACCAGACGATCCATTGCGCTCCAATCAGGCGCGGCAGGACCAATGAGCGGTCGTTGTGGAGGTGCCACGTGCGATCAGAGTACATTGGATCGTCCGGTGTGGACCCAGCTATTTACCGTGTGGGTGATCCCGACCACATCAACTACGCCGCAGCCACAACATAACCACATCGCAAACACAACGATCTGTCTGTCTGCAAGAACTAGCCACAACTACCACATCGCAAGTATTAGCGACAACGCAACCACATCAAAATTTTGTAGTTATCACACCACAACTGCAAGAAGCTGCAGCGACACTATTCACACGTAACCATTGATTGCTCACACTTTTGTCGCCGCGATGTGGTGTGGTTGTAGTACGTGAGTTCGGGCCCTAAGTATGTTGTTAAACCGTCGATATTCAGTACAGTACCATCACCATGACATTACCTTTGAATAGTTTCAGAAACATTAGTAGAGAGCCAGACATATCATGTCTTCAATTCACGTAAATAGGATTTTAACAAAAATGTGCAAGTGCTAATTTCGACCTTATGTCTGTGAATTGAAGGTATGTAATTCGCTCTACAAGCATGATAACTAGATGATGCTACTGCATTACTTGGATGAAACAAGCTGTCTTGTCGTTTAGTGAAGCGTGTGATGATATAAAGCTAGACGCTGTAGTTAGAAAATGGTTAAAAATGAGAAATGAAAGTTATTTAGATAGTGTGTTAGTAAAAATGTTATTGAAATCTATAAATTTTATTAGTTTGAAATTGTTAGTTAAAAATGTTTGTATCCTACCCTTTTTTGACTAAAATGAGATGACTATACAATATCATGGATGACACATACATTAAATATCATAATATAAACAAAAAAAAAAACAATGATTCCACCCATTTTTTATATGTATTATTTCACCTCACGAGTCGGACTGTTCACTTCATAATTGTGACTTTTAATAATCAAACTGAGTAAAGAACTTTTAAATAGACTCCCTTGACTAACATATAATTTTGGGTCAGGGCTTCTAGGCTCCAGGCTGTCTTCGTAACACTGAGGGCCCGGACAGCCCAGAACTTAGAAGACCCCGATCCTAATATATGAAAAAAGATTTTTAGAATGATGATATCTGGGTTAGATACCCACCGAATTAGATACACACGATGCACTATCTTTAAACCCAAAAACATTTTTACAAAATCCCATCCCCTTTTCTGGTTAAGATGGGTCCATATTTGTGCCATCTCAACGCACCGCACACGGCGACCGTGTCAAATACGCGTGGTAAAAACAGTGTCACAATAAACGTCTACAGGACCAAATTAAATTAGCTAGCGAAACTCCGCAGACGTGATGCGTATCGATATCTAAACATTGTTTTTTGCACACAAAAAACACATTTTCTAAGCTCATACTTCAAATAATTACAATACCTGCAATCGTAAATAAAAGACTTAAGTCACAGTATCCAAGGCATATAATTTTGTAATTTATTTCTGTTGACTTCTACGGTTATTTTATACTTTGAATTTTTTTAAATTAATTTGTATTATTTTGTATGAATTTCGTGTATTGTATTTAAATTAATTTTAATGTTTTCGTCATTGTCAAACCTGTTCTAACTACTTAGACAATAATTGATGACAACTTTTGCCCCTATTTATGTTAACATGCATGTAACTGCGTAGGGTCTGGTGGCGATCCAAGAAATAAATATATAAAATCGATGACCCCAAAAAAAATCATCTAATCATTTCTTTTCCGTTTTATCATGTTAAGAATTATCAATACCAATTTCGTCTGGGGAGTTTCGCTAGATTTATATTTCTGCTTTTGCCATGCACAACTGACACGTTCACGCACGGTGTAGGGTGCGATGAAAATTTAAATGTAACAAAAGTGTACCCAACTTCACTGAAAATCTTCTCCCCACCAGTTCAGTTCATAGCTTAGCTTAGCTTAGCAATGACAGCAAAGCGTCTGGCTCTCACCTTGTTATAGTGTGCGTGCGGGCCGGCGGGCCGGTGCGCGGAGCCGTTGTCCGCCGTGTACGTCTTTACCTGATGCTGCGTGTCGGTGGCGATCGTGGATATCGCCGACCCCGAGTGAGTACCTCCCGGCATCGCTTCCCGCCGCTTTTTACCACCTTTGTAGATGTATTTTGACGGTCGGACTAGACTGTAAATTACACACGACTTTAATTTATGTCAGAGTTTGTCTGAATTGCATTGGAAGAGAAAGAAAGGGGAATTGTGTATTTTATTTTTATTTTTGTATTTATCTCCGTGGTGTAAAGCATAAATTGGACATGATACTAGAAAACGGTTAGTGTGTCTCCCGAAGAACTCTCGCGACGATTGCCTAGCTAAAGCAGGAAAGTAGCTAAATAACGAACATTTTCTTTTCTCTTCTGCCGCAATATAACGCCTTATGTGTATCTATTTAGTATCCTAAGCTACCAACACGATTGATCGATACCTAAACGTTGCAACAAAGCAGGATACACATCTTCAACGTATGCGGTTCTTGTTTAGTGCAAATCCTTGTTTCTCTTTGTTCGTTATTATTTGAATCTTTTGATCTTTTGAATCTGTAAACAGGTATCAGTGGAGCTGAATCAAACCTAATTACTCTATATTTTACAAAATGATCCGACAAAATTGACTCAACTAAATGAGACTACATATTCTACAGTAACTATCTAGAATCGACCAGAACCTAAATTCATTTAAATACGTATCTACAATCCAAATTTAAATTTAGAAAGCAAACCTCAGAAGGCGCGACAGTCAATAGAGTAGTTCTTTTAGTTGTTTTTTCTCGGTAGTGTTAGTTACTAGTTTGACCCTGAGAAAGAGAAAGCTTTTATTCGCTCTAAATTTTATTGCATTAGAATGGCTGATAACAGTGCATTGACTGGCGCACCATCTTATACTTTATGGGATACACAAAAATTTCCGGAAACAATTTTCTATTCCGTAAATGTATAAGTGCCAATTTCACCAATCAAACTGAACGCGATCAGCCCATCTAAACTGCGTTCAAGAGCTGTCAGTGTTGAGTAAAATTCGAAAATTAAGCAATGAGGGGTATCGCGCTTGAGTTCGCCGCTAGAGGCGCTAGTGTATAGTAAGGTCTCTAAATGTGAAAATATGTACTGAACGTACACTGTTTGCGGGATTTTTTATCACGGATTTTAACGAATGATTCATAATAGATGTAATGGTTGTGCCATTCTTGATTAATTATGGCTTAAGATTTTAAGTAAAAAGTTAGGATCTAATTTGGTAGCACTTGAAGGAAGAATAAGATTTGTCTGTTTCAAGCTTGCCAATTTTAGGAACATTATAATCTAAATATTCATTAGAAGTTTTAAAAGTAATAAAATAAACATACTATCCAAAACATCAACTAAAAGTACTTCAACAGGACCTTACTCGACAGTGGCGCCAACTGGTGAGCACAAAAACGATAGCCCCCATTGAGTTGAAAAAATAATGTTGGTATAATTGGTGCTTATTTGTGAACCACATTGTCTTATTTTTCGGGCCACAACTAACCCTGTATCTAGTGTATTCTTGATGGAAGGGTTTTCCTCACAAATTTGTCCCTAGCCTACCAAAAAAAGTCCACTTACCTAGGATACTGTGGTCCAAACTGCGCATAACAACAGTTGTACCAGCATCCCTTCGAGAAGGGGTTGTACCCGCCGGTGAACTTCCCCGTCACCTGTTCGTTGGTCGTGCGCCCTCGGGACACCAGCACCATGTGGAACCCGGTCAGACCGAATATAGGTATCGCTAGTAATGCGATTACTCCCATGATTACCATTCTGAGATAGTGTAGTTAAGGATTGAGTTTTATTTTTGTTGGTAATTCCGTACAGAGTTATGTAAGACTAGCTTTTGAAATGATCCCACGGGAATGTATTACCGGGATAAAAAGTACCCTATGTCCTAACCCAGGTCATGGCTGTGTGCCAAATTTCATCGAAATCCGTTAAGCCGTTAAAAGATAACAGACGGACAGACACACAGAGTTACTTTCGCAAATAATCCTACTTAATATTATAAATGTGAAAGTTTGTGAGGATGGATGGACGGATCGATGGATGGATGGATTGGTGTTTGGATGTTTGTTACTCTTTCACGCAAAAACTACTGAACGGATTTGGAACACAGATAGTTTATAACTTAGATTAACAATAAGGATACTTTTTATCCCGGTAGTACTTTCCCGTGGGATAATATCCGACCTCCATGCGGGCGAAGCCGCGGGCAAAAGCTAGTAATATAATATAAGTATTGATGGAGATTGCAGTATCAAGTTGGCGCCAATTTTAAGAGTGACCAAAATTATTTAACCATTTATTAATTGGTTCATCCATTTAGCAATCTACATCCATCCATCCATCCATGTCCACTGCTGGACATAGACCTCCCCCAAGCACCGCCACTTCGACTGGATCTTTGCTTCTCGCACCTAACGGTTGCAGAATCCATACTAATATTATAAATTCGAAAGTAACTCTGTCTGTCTGTCTGTCTGTATGTTACCTTTTCACTCCTAAACCACTGAATGGATTTCGATAAAATTTGGCAAGGAGATAGTAGACATCCTAGGAAAGGACATAAGCTACTTTTTGTCCTGGTAACACGTTCCCTTGGGATAAAATTCTGAAACGAATACTGGTTATAAATTGTTATAAGTAGACTATTTGTAAAGGATACGACACAATAGGCTCGACCTGCGTCAAAGTTTTGTTATTGTTCATTATATAATATAAACTGAGGCCGAATATGCTCAGCATGTGTATGGACAATGATATTAAGAAGAAAAAGAAGAATCTGTAGTTTCGTCGTCCGATGCAGTTGTTCACCCACGGACAGTGATGGTCAAATGTCTGTAAACAAATAAATAAAATAAGTTTAGTAATAAATATTTGCATTTTTTTACAATAGTATTGAGATTTAAATTATTATTTTTTCTGAGAAGTATTTTGTATGACCCGCTGAGGCATTTCAAATAAAACGCAGCAAGAGAGACCCTTTCCTGTTTTGCTAATAACACCATTCTTCGTTCACCAATTCGGTCACCTACGACCGGTTTGCTAAACAATAAATATTCTGGCTACTTTCCCTCATGTTTTCATTGAAGCGATTTATAATGCTTCTTCCACCATAGAGCAAAATCAGAAATTATTTTAGCTAATATATGCTATTTAAAAGTTAATTTGGTCGAGTCAGATAGAGTAATCAAAATCCCACACGACTTAACCAGCGTCCTAACCAAGATGATCGTTCGCGCGAAAACACGATCGCCACGTTCATATGCCACTTTTAGTTCCAAAAACCGAAAGGCCACGCGTTCGGGTTCGCCAAACAAAGGGCTCCCACACAAAACTGCGAATTCGCATCACATTGCAAAAATCTTCGAGCTCGCAGAACGCAGCTCCAGGACGGTTCCTGCGATGCGGCGTCGTATCGCATCGCATCGCCGTTTTGTGTGGGACCCAAAATGAACGTAACGATCGCGTGATTGCGGGACGATCATTTTGTTTAGGACGCAGCCTTACACCACTAAAACAAGTCGCTCTGCTGGAGGCGCTTATAAGATGGACAACAGCGTGAACGTACCGCGAAAAAATTAATGCAGACGTTAAATTTCAGTAGGTACGCTGTTTTCGAAGTTTCCCAATCACCATACTCACTTCTATGCAATGATTGCAGACCGAGCAATGTGAACACCGCGGCGGCCGGTAGAACTTGCACGTCACGCACCATTTCATCCGCACCGTGATACCATTTATCTCCACGCTGCGATATAGAGGTGCTCGAAAGTCATCCTCCCGGTCCTCGTCAGGTGGAGCTGGGGACAGGAGATATTTTCAAATCAAATATATTTTTATGGCAATAGGCACGCCCCGTAGGACTGGCGAATTGTGAGTTACTAAACAACTCTGCCTGACCCTATGGGGAACATACAGGGTCAAATTAAATTTTCTAGCGAAACTCCGCAGACGTTATGGTACCCATACCTAAATGATTTAAAAAAGTAGTTTTTCTTTTTGTGGAGTCATGGACCTCAGCTATTGTATTCACTTGAAATATCAGTTTAAAAAAACTGTTTTTTTTTTTTGTAAACTTCACAGATGTGAATGGTATCCATATCTAAACACGATAAAACATATTTTTTCAATTCATATTTCATGTAAAAACACTATCAGCAGTCACTGACCCCTAAAAAAACCATGAAATCTTTTTATTTTAATTGTATCGTGTTTAGATATCGATACTCATCATGTCTGCGGAGTTTCGTTAGCTAATTAAATTTGACCCTGTATAGATGTGATGTTGTGTTTTTTTCAGCCACCGAAATACCATTCTATTGCCATTTCCCATGGAATGATGCAGCCGCGGTGAAGCGTTGGACAGTACTGCCGCTGTGTATATTGTACAGGAATTTGTTGATTGTTTAGGATGTAAATACAATTATCTTAATTACTAACATAGGATAAGTTTTTACTAACAAATGAGTCATGGTTACTTGAATAAATAGTTTTTTTTTTTTTTTTTAAATGAAATATGTCCATTGTGTTAGTAAAACTTACCTTATAACCAAAGGTCGGATATTCGGATCCATATTTACCTAAAGTAATTTTTTAGCTACGAAAGTATGGAAGCGGCTTCTTATATTTTTTTTTGAAGTCGTTTGCATATTTATTTAAAATTAATTTTAACCCCCGATGCAAATATGTGTATGTAGGGTGAGGAGGGGTGGTGTGTGTGTTAGTAAAAACAAAAAACAAATAAAAATAAATATTTTTATTTTTAGTACTATATCCTGATTGGGCGTAAATGTTACCTCGGCTACAACAACTTTAATCACCTTTCGATCGCTGATTTGGTCCGGTTTGGTCATTGAAATCTGACATTAGAGGGATTTTTTAGATACAAAATCGCATTCCATATTAGCCAACATCTCAACTTTAGGTCAATATGCATCCGAATATCCGATCTCTGCTTATAACAAGTGAATAAAACAAAATAAAATTAGAGTTTGAAGAATGTGCAGAAGATGGTCTCTGCCTAACCCTTCAAGATATACAGGCGTCATGCAAGGCACAAGATTCCTAATTTAATCCGCAAACTACCTTAAAATAGGAGAGTAAGGATTGTCCGTCGATGTTCTCAATTTATAAGGACCATTGCATAATCAGGGAAAGGTAGTTTCCAGGTGGCTGGTTTTCATGGGGCAATTTTTAAGAAAGAGGGTTCTATCGTGTTATACATATATTTTTTTAAATATATCGCTGGTGGTGGCGTGTGTGTTGGATCATTAAGTTCCCTTCAAAATGGTTGAGCTGAATGGTGCTGATCCATACGTCATGTTCGTGAACGGGCGCCGTCAGTAAGGACTGGTCATCTCTTAGCTGCCACGGCTTATTTTAATTTAATTTTTTGTCTTTTTATTACGCACGCTTTTAACGTTCTGCATCGTTCACACATGCATAATTTCAACATGAATGATGGATGTAATCAATATTTCGTAACCATATTTTGATTTAAAAGAGTGTCCATGGAGTTTTTGCCCGTTCTTCTCCGTAGGTACATACTAAGCTTTGGAATGGGCAACTAGCTTCATCTTTCTGACTGACTGACCCCTTGACAATTCGAAAGTGCCTGTAATTGGTTTATTTGAAATAAATGCTTTGAGTTTGAGTTTATATATTTTTTATTCGAAATAGCAGTAAATGGGCACACATTCGAATCCATTAAGTATCAAATAGATACGTCCCATTCGAATCATATAAGCTTTGATTCAGATTCGAAAATGTCGGAAATCCGTTACAAACTTTTTGGTTTTAAGTTTTTTTATGAATTACATCATAATATTTTCTTGTAATAGATTTTATCAAGCAAATATGTTATAAAATTAATGACTAACAATATTAAAAGGTCATTAATAAACCATTACCGAGAGTCGTGAGGCACGGCGGTAAATCTTGTTTATTATTGTTAAGACCCGTTTTGAACTGGACATATTTTTCATATACCTAAATACCGATAGATGATAGCACCAAGTGACCGAATAATTGTGCATGCCTGTATTTAATACTGTATTTATTCTTGTAGGATAAGGATATATTATGTAACGTGCGGTGAGCGCGCGTTGTCAATGCATATGCTTCCAAATAGCATGTACTACTTGTTACTTTCTGAATCAATTTTTGCGATTTCATCTTTCCGTGAATGCATTAAATATCTCACAGGGCCGTCGTACACGGCATGGTTTCTGTACGGTACAGCGCGCTAGCCGCACCGCAGAATAATAATATTTATATATATAGAAATTACGTGTCACGTCGTTTGTCCGCGATGGACTCCTAAACTACTGAACCGATTTTAAATTTGATTTGCACACCGTGTGCAATTTGATCCAACTTGAAAGATAGGATAGCTTACATCTCAATTTATAGTCGCAATATTATTTTATTGCAAATTATTTTTCTACTATTTAACAGTCACGATTATCTGTTGACTGGATTGAGTAAGTATTCAATAGATGGCGCTATGTTAAAAATACAAACGTTTCATATAAGCTACAATTTAATAAAGAGAAAAGATATGATTGTTTGTTTGTATTGAATAGGCTCCGAAACTACTGAACCGATTTCAAAATTTATTTCACTGTTGGGAAACTACACTATCTCCGAGTGACATAGGCTATATTATATTATGCTTTGCTACCCGGGCGAAGCGGGTCGCTAGTAAAAAATAAAAAATACAATACAAAATAATCGAGAGCTTGTATATGAGACGGCAAACCACCGGTTGTATGGTTTAGGGCGACGGCGCCGCGCCCCGTGCCGTAGTGCTGCCGTGCCTGTCAACAAGCTTCCATAGTGACCCATACAACACTGACAAAAACATGTGTGTACAACGGATCTCATACCGCAATGGTACGAACTCACGTCACAAGGGCATTCACATTGAAGGCAGGCACAGATAAGATAGTGTTTCACGGTATGAACAAATCAGCACAGACAAACACGTGGGCTATAAAAAACCTCATTTGGTCTACTAAGCCTCGATTCGCTTGTATTGCGTAAACAAGTTTCTCGCTAGAATAATATTTGTCTATGACTTTATTTAGTTTATGAAGACGCTTTTGTTTTGAGAATGGTAAGCAGGAGCATAGGAAAAGAAATAATACTTCGAATAGAAGCGATATTGGGCGTATCATACGCCCTATAGCTAACTACTAGCTGTATTTTGATTTTGAACGCATTTTGAGCGAAAGCATCGCTCGTATAGTCATTTATCTATCACTTAATTATTTCCAGACAGATTATTTGACAGATGTGAGTGGAAACGCCAGGAGGAGTCGCCCTAGGAAGACATATAGTGACCTTATTGGTGATGTTCTTCAAAACGGTCAAGTGCGAAGTACTCGCAACCGGCGTGCGAGTATGACTAGATGTATGAACGTAAACGCGGCGAAAGGAGTATGTAAAGATCGTAGCAGGTGGCGTTCTGTAGTTTCTGCCTACCCTCATAGGAAGAAGGCGTGAGTTTATGTATGTACTAGCTGCTGCCCGCGGCTTCGCCCGCGTGGATGTCGGAAATTATCCAACGGGACCGTGCTGCCGGTACAAAAAGTAGCCTATGTTACTCCTTATAACATCAGCTATATGCCAGTGAAAGTCCCGTCAAAATCGGACCAGCCGTTTCGGAGATTACCCGGAACAAACAGACAGACAGACAGATAAAAATTTTAAAAAATGATATTTTGTTATAAGTCCCGTAAATACTTTCATATGCATTTAGTAAAAAGCTGTTATTTTGACATTACAAACAGATCAATTTTATTTATTTGTATAGATGTATGTGTTAATTATTTCCTTTTCAATAGAATACGACCTAAAACCTTGTATGGAAATGCGTAATACGCTATTAATCACAATCTGAATCATTTTGAAAGATATTGTTAATCCATTGCTTCATATGTTCAAAAAAGTTGTCTGCTCAACAACGTAAATACCGCAATGCATGATATTGAACTGTCAAAATGAAAGCCATTCCTACTGTTAACGCAATTACCCCTGATACAAAATTAATTCGATCCACAATCAAACTGTTCCAAACTTATCATATGGATCAGAACGGCACTTAATACAAATAATTTAAAAAAAATGGAATTAAAAAATTAGGGCTTGTCAATATTATCAAATTACTCATTGCACCGAACCATTATTATCAGAGATAAAAGATAAACTAAAATTACTGTTAAATAATGAATAACAAAAATATAGATAGTGTTACTAAATGAAGATAGCAGATACTTTTAAATTTATGTACAAAAAATACAGAAAACGTAGTAGTTGTGGCATTCGACAATGTGTAAATTAAATCATCATTATGAACAAGTTTTACTACGGAAACAAATTTAAAATCTCGAAAAATAAAAAATCTGCTGCTCCATACATTTATGTTCACAACTTCGTCCGCGTAAGTTTTCGCTTAGCGTTCTTTCTGACTTTTTTAGGGTTCCTTAACCAAAGGGTAAATCATACGGTCCCATTACTATGACTCCGCTGTCCGTCCGTCTGTCTCTCCGTTTGTCACCAGGCTGTATCTCATGAACCGTGATAGTTAGACAGTTGACATTTTCACAGATGATGTATTTCTGTTGCCGCTATAACAGCAAATACAAAAAAAACAGAATAAAATAAATATTTAAAGGGGCTCCCATACAACAGACATGATATTTTTTGCCGTTTTTATAGAAAACGGTACGGAACCCTTCGTGCGCGAGTCCGACTCGCACTTGGCCGGTTTTTCTCTTTTTATTCGGCTCCTAAAGTCGTAGCGTGATGTTAAATAGCCTATAACCTTCCTCAAGAACGCGCTATCAAATGGAGAGGATTTATTCAAATCCGACTGGTAGTTCCAGAGATTAGCGCATTCAAACAAAAACTCTCTTTAGCTTTATTACATTATTAACATGCTTTTATTAGCTTCACTACTTGTAACGAACTAACAGACAATGTAATAAAATCTTAGCAGTCAATTTTAACCCACTTCTGATTGTCGTATCGAAATTAAACTTTGTATGTATATGTAGTTCGGATGACAAAACTATCATTTGGTATCTTGGAGCCGATCTGATGATGGAGCGAGGAGGTGGATAGTGGAATTCTTCAATGGCTACTAGTAAACCCTTCGAATTTGGGTTCATATGATTCGTTTTGACGAGTCCAATAGATTGGGCTTGGGCAGCGAGGGTCTGATGATGGAGCCAGGATGTGAATAGTGGAACTCTTCAGTGGCTACTAATAATTACTTCGACTTTTGGGTCATATGATTCGTTTTGACGAGTCCAATAGATTGGGCTTGGGCAGCGAGGGTCTGATGATGGAGCCAGGATGTGAATAGTGGAACTCTTCAGTGGCTACTAATAATTACTTCGACTTTTGGGTCATATGATTCGTTTTGACGAGTCCAATAGATTGGGCTTGGGCAGCGAGGGTCTGATGATGGAGCCAGGATGTGAATAGTGGAACTCTTCAGTGGCTACTAATAATTACTTCGACTTTTGGGTCATACGATTTGTTTTGACGAGTACAATAGATTGCATTTAGTGTTGACGGTCTGATGATGGAGCCAGGAGGTGGATAGTGGACCTCTTTAGTGGCGCCTAGTAAATAAACCGCTCAAGTTATAACTTCGTTAACTTTAGGCTTGTTAACTAAATGAAGAATATACTAGGCCAGCGGTCGGCAACCTGCGGCTCGCGAGCCACATGCGGTTCTTTGGATGTGAAGCTGCGGCTCTTTAGTTCCATACGCAAATATTATTTATTTTATACCATATACCTATATATTATCAATTTTTTTTGTGTAAAACATTACTTATATATTAATAAATATATATTTTTCTTATGAATAAACAGATTAGTTATTTTTATGCAAAAAAAACTTTACGTATGCAAGTACTATTTATTGCTGAAAACAAAAAATTGTGTGGCTCTTTAAGAACGTTGAAATTTTGTAAATTGTAATTTTGGACTCTTCCGACTCAAAAGGTTGCCGACCCCTGTACTAGGCTAAAAAGGAAAAAATGTACAGATAACTCGGCAAAATGGAGGGAATAGCTGTTATTTTTTTCGCGATTTCAGGGTCGTTCTTCATAATGATGAAGTACAATGAGCCCTTGAGAGGTTCTCAGTTACTTCGATTACACCGTGTTTGGTTTCGTTCTACATAACCAGCCTAAAGTTTCTACTGCAGAGGCTGAGACCCAGGTGTCCACTCTCCAAGAGGGAGCAGACCGTAATCCACCACGCGGGACCGGTGCGTGTTGGTGGATTACACATGTCTTCGAATTTTTGATTCTAGGATATGCCTGTTTCGTCACAAGATTTCCATTACTGTTCTTAGAGCAGTGATTATGAAATTATTGCCCGTGTAGTGTATAAGTGTAAAGTACATGCCTCTATGGGTGACAGGCGTAGGTAAGTTTATGTATTATTTTCCTTTTAGCCTGATTGTCCCAGTTCTCTCTTATTAGGGCTATTTGAGAGCTGTCTTTATCGGAGGGGTCCAGCCAGCTTATCCCGCCATCTCCGCTCGGCCCTGTCATGTGAAGAGACCCATTGGGTTGTGCGTTAGCCCTATTGCGTTTTGTTAGTTTTAAGGTGTATTTTTGTTGCTGCAATGCTAATAAACGCATTTTTCTTTCTTTCTTTCTTTAATCGTCTGACATGCGGCAGTTTAGGTATTGTAAATTGAAAAATATATACACACCTTTTGGTATTACTCCCGGGTCCATGAAAGTGGCCAGGGTAAAATTGGCCAAAACAAAAAACGTTATGAAGCCTTGGTACGCGGGAACCCATGGGTGCTTGTGAAGGTAATATTGACACCTGAAATAGACATAAAATGATATTAATACATAATTTGAACTTGGATAGATACACAGACATAATTATGTTGTTACTAGCGCTTCGCCCGCAACTTTGCCCGCGTGTAAAGCAGACTTTCTTATAAATTTTTTTTTTAAATATAACCTTCCTATTTTTTTTTCTATACATATAGCCTGTAACTCTCAGGGATAATGTAGCTGCCATTATTCAAAGAATTTTCGGAATCGGATCAGTAGTTTCGAAGATTACTCTCTTCATACAAACTCACAAATTTTACCTATTTATAACATTAGTATAGATAGGTAGGTACATTTATTTGAAATTTGTGAGTGAATCTGGCATTCCTGAATAGTTCACATTATCTATAAATCAATGTCTAGGTGGTAAACGATTATAATTTATTTAATAATCCTGGCAAGTGATTAGATATTTAACGTTTTAAAAGATTACCAATATCCTGTAGCGGTATTTTGCACTGATATTGTACTAATAACGTACCTACTTAATCAATTTTTTTTTTTTTTTAATTATCCTTATTTATTGCTCATTGAGGAAAAACTATGATTCATCAAGGTCTGCGAATCAATGTCAGAAATAAACAGTAGGTGAATGATTTGTTGCGAATGCAGGCCATACAGCCCCGATTGTCACTGCGGTAGGCGGGTAGGCAGAGTACAATAACTATAAAGGAACGTGTAGGATTACGAAGAACTTAGGCCCGAAACTGCGTTAAGCGGGCGCCCGCAACGGGCACCCATCGGGTGTCGATGCGCGTGGACACGCGGGTGGGCTCCGTGGGAAGATTAAATATAGATAAGGTGGTGGGGATATTATTATTATTATTAGGGCACCGCGCATGCTCCCGTGATGGACGCCGTCGCACGGAGGCGGACCCCTTTGACCGGCCACGGCGCCTGTCTCCCCGCACGGGTCCCCACGACGGAGCACTTTTGTATGGAACCGCGCGGGTGTCCGCTTAACGCAGTTTCAGGCCTTAATCATAAAAATA
Organism: Dryobotodes eremita; assembly: GCA_917490735.1. Taxonomy (NCBI): domain Eukaryota; kingdom Metazoa; phylum Arthropoda; class Insecta; order Lepidoptera; family Noctuidae; genus Dryobotodes; species Dryobotodes eremita. The sequence continues at coordinate 19,814,531 of OU823254.1, forward strand.
TACTCGGAGAAGACATTGCAAAATCAAATCCCGTAATAGATATTATGATACTATAAACGGTAGGTACATGATAGAGATAATAATAAACAGAACATAATCTTCTGATTCACACACTAGTGATAATGAAAATTCAAAACAGGCAGTTAAACCATAGAAGTTGTTGAGATAAAAGATTAGCTACTTAAAAGGGATAAAGATGCTTAAGATTTATCCACTTAAAATAACGAAATATTATTTTTATGTGATGTGACCAATATTTTTGTCACGTTTTCAAATATCAAGTAACGGGATTCCCTTATGGAAAGAATCCATAATAACGTTAATCTGAGCTGTCAATAAATATTTAAAATATTCATACATTTGTCAAAACATGTCATATTCTCACATATTTCCCAGTAAATTAATAATAACAATCATGTACCATCAACTGTGGTCATTGTTCGCATTTCCTATTGATGGAATAAGGACCATAGCAGTATAGTAATAAGGTACAGTATTCTTTGCAATCATGATCGAAGATTGCATTAAAACTTGTAACATCAATGAATATTTTTTCATACAATGTTAATAATTTAAACTTGACTCTTGATCTTGACAAAATGTTTCACTGTTTACATTAGCATAATATTGCTTGTACACTTATTACAATCTAATTTACGAGTCTTGAACCTAGGTCTCCTATGTTTGATTATGAATGATTTTCAATGGTTTATTTTATTAAACTTCTGAAAGATAGAAAAGTTCAGTTTTATGAATTAATACTTATTAAAATTAGCCAGAATTAACATGGATATTAACTTAACACAAGTTAGGTATGCAACTCTGTGCAAAAACAGAAAGAGGAAGGCAAGACTTTTATTTAAATACTAGCTGCCCGCCCCGGCTTCGCACGGGTTGCGGTACTTATCTACGGCGTACCCTACCTACCTACCCTACCTACCTACCCTACCTACCTACCTACCCTACCTACCTACCCTACCTACCTACCCTACCTACCTACTCTACCTACCTACCTACCTACCCTACCTACCTACCTACCTACCCTACCTACCTACCCTACAGACCAAAAAAAAAAAAAAAAAAAAAAAAAAAAAAAAAAAAAAAAAAAAAAAAAAAAAAAATTGATGTTGGCCGATTCTCATAGATACCGGATAAGCACAAAAAATTTCATCAACATCGGTTAAGCCGTTTCGGAGGAGTATGGCAACGAAAACTGTGACACGAGAATTTTATATATTAGATGTATCACAACTGCAGTACAGTACAACTATTTTCTTAGTGTCCCTCGAGAATGATCGCATTTCCGAATACAAGCAAATGCTAATATCAATGTCCAGCAATTATTAGATTTATCGTGTATAATAATTTGAATTAACTAAGTACTCAGTTGTTAAACAACAATAAAGTACTTAGTTCTGAATTCAAATTATTATACACGATAAATCTAATAATTGATGGACATGGAAATTAGCACTCGTTTGTATTCGGAAATGCGATGATTCCCGAGGGGCATTAAGAAAATTGTTATACTTTACATGATAACATTCTTACACTATAATTAAGAAGCTAAACTAATGCTAACAAATTAGTTTACCAAACAACATAACATTATGTTTACCCACCGGAAATACTTGAACCCACTAGAACTAGGATAAACAGTACGAAAATAAATCTGCAATCAATATTTGTGTTAACAGATTTCACACATACTAGTTTAACATACATTATTTTCAATCTCCCGCCACATTTTTGACGGCACGGTTGGCGCAGTGGTTAAGCGATTGACTGCTGCGCTGCGTGTCGCGGGTTCAATTCCCGCACGGAACAAATATTTGTATGACCTACAAGTAGTTGTTCCGGGTCTGGCTGTTTGTGTATGTGAGTTTGAATGTTTGTAAACGCACCCACAATACAGGAGAAATTCCTAGTGTGGGGCAACGTTTTTTTTAAAAAAAAAACAAACAAACAAAAAACAAAACATTTGAACAGCCTGCAATGATTGGAAGACTGCAATTTTACAAAAGAGAATGTGTCAGCATCTGCCTAGCCTTTTCTCAATTGTTGGGGTCAGCTTCCAGTCTTACCAGATGCAGCTGAATACCAATATTATACATGGACCGACTGCCTATCTGACCTCCACAACCCAGTAACTGGGTAACACAATACCCTCTGGTAAGACAAAAGAGAATGTGTCAAGAACAAATTTTAGGTTTCTGTAGTAGGGGTTTACCAATGGTTAGTAATTGTGGCCAAAGGGCTTCAACCTAGAAACTATTTTTAGTGTAACTTTAAACGTTGCTTTTGAAATATTGCTAAAGCAAAGTGTAAAATTGCCAGTCCAGTCCAGTTAAATATAAGCCTACTACTCTTGAATATAGCAAATGATACACTGACTTAATTCATTATGAATAAAGGACATTTTGTAAAAGAAATTGATCTTTTACATTTCCTGCTCATCTTTATAATCTTCTCTAAATAAATACTAATAATAACGCTGAAGAGATTTTTTGTTTGTTTGAACGTGCTAATATCTGGAACTATCAGTCGGATTTGAAAAATTATGTTTGCTTTCGATAGGCCAATTCTTGAGGAAGGTCATATCTAACATCACGTACCACCCTAAGGACCCGCGCAAAAATAAAAAAGTCAGTAAGAACCCTAAGCGAAAACAAACTAATAGCGCGGGGGCCTAGATTTCACACAGACGAAGTCGCGGGCAGATGCTAGTCATAAGTATAACGACATCATGTTGAAATTCTATAGCAAATTCAGATAAGTGAGACAAAAACGTACTGTTAGTTTATTTATATTGCTATCTAAATATTTAATTAAAGTAATTGCTCTCATCAGCTACTCTATAGGTGTTACAGACTATTTAGTGTAAACTTAACCTAGTTTTTTTGCTCTGCTGTGAAGTAAACAATCAAGTCATGGACAGTTGCTAGTAGTGGTCATTTTACAGGTTTTTCAAGTTTGTCTACGTAGGTCAGGGCTAACCGCATAATGTGTAATCAAGAAATTGTTACATGAATACTATAGTCTATCATCTGAAATGCGAAATCTAAAATGTTATTTCATATTTATCAAAAAGCTATTGAAAGCAGACGTCCTAAGACTATAACTAATGACAATTGTTTCAAAACTCTAAACAATAACTGAAATAATATTAAATTCAAATATTTCAAGATCATGCATGCCATAAGGTAAAATTTATTGGGACTATTTACAAAAATTCTATCCTACCGAATATCTATATTATTATAAAAGCCATTATTAGTTTCAAGCCTTGTTTATGAACACAAGTTTGTTTATAATTTTTATGTTTTGTTTTTTTTATGCTTCGTGTTTGTAAGGTATGTGGGTATGGGCAATTGTAGCCTGAAATAAATGCTTATTATTATTATAAACCAATCAATTATTTGTATTTCTATAGACTCAGTACAGAGTTAATGAAAACTATCATAAAGTGTTACTACTACACTTTTGCAATCTATATTAATTAGTGTAATAGCTATAATTAGCCTAAACAATTAGTTATCTGGTTCTAAACTGTGCCAACATACCACAGGTATGTTTAGAGATTGGATTGCTTCAAAGTGTGTTAATAATACACACAAGATAGTGTATTTATATTAACACGCAAGTATTCATAAGTCTAGAAGAACATAATTATATTCCTATAAGACCACTATCTCCTGAAGGGAAATAATATTGTAATTACAGTTTATACTACAAATGATGTATAATTTTGCATGAATTGTATTTTATGACCTGTACAATTTATACTACAAATTATGTATAATTCTGCATGAATTGTATTTTATGAAACATCACATTTTTTATTATCTGTATTTTTAGAAACTAATTCAAATTCACTAAATTACATCAGCACCCTGTTATAAAGTTACTTTGAAACTTAAAAGTGCACTTTTTATTAGATGAATGTAAACAAATCATAAAAAGTTGCACACAAGTACAAAGCCATAAAATATAGTTGAGAAACAATGTGTATACTCTTTTAAAAGTTCTTATAAAAACTGACAAAACCATAATAATTATAGGCAATTTGTTAACTGTAGCTAGATCTTAGATAATTGATTTATGTATAAAACTTTAAACTACATTTTAATGTGTCATAAAACCAACCTATTGGCTTTTGAGGTCATACTTCACAAACTATAAAAAAAACAGATGTCTATTATCACATAGAATTCACTGATAAAATACATGTTGTATGTTTTAACCAAAACTATCTATAAATATAGTGTTAATACTAGACAGGGCATTATAAATAATGGATGTTAATGTAATCATCATTTTGTAATATTTACAAAGAGATAACATCAATGAAGCTTGTCAGTCTTGTCATAACTTGTCTCCTGTAATAGCTTATAATAATTTACATATATATGTAAACAACAGGAAAATTGGCAACAAAAGTCAGCAAGAAAACGATACAGGCACAGGGAAACTAATAAGGTTGACTGACTCATATCTATCACACCATGATCTTTTGTTTATACAGATTTGGAAACCACACAGGAAGTACCTGGCCATTGACACGACAACACACCACCGGTTACTCACTTTGAGAAACACTAATAACGATATGGATATTATGTTAATGTAAATAAGATATATAATTACTTGGAACATGGCTCCTACACCATTTTTAAGGATCTGATAAAAATACTCTTACCGTTACCGCCACAGGCATAGCAGGGGTATCATTCACACACAGCCACACAGGGCAACTTCACAGCCCCAAGATATTAATAGAAACAATTCAACAATCTCATGTGAAAGTTGTCAAACCGAAAATGAGAATTTACAGACGATCGACGACATTGTATACTTACGGGAAATAAAAAAACAGGGATGTTGTGCCCAACAAGAGAGTCCAGGCGAACGTCGCAGGGATGTATCTCGTTTTGAGGTCGCATTTGGGCATATTGTGTCAATTTTATTTCCCTAAAAGAAAATTAACTCAGTTTTATTCACTACAGATCAACATGGCCGCACCTATTAATCTGACAGAAACAGTGTGGCAACAGTGAATTTTAGGGATGTCATTAAATGTTGAATTAATTAATAACCGGTAATAAAATAATCAGATCATTAATTATATCGGCTTTGAAAAATATAAAAAGGTCAATCAAGTGCTATTAAGTGCAACTAAATAAGGAAACTTTTATTTAAAATAATAAATCACTATTTAAACATCTAATCACTTCGTTATGTTTTTCACCGAGTCCCGATGAGTTAGAATGGTGTATGTATGATACCTTCTCTCAAAGAGGAGACCTGAGAAAATTATAGGCTGATTGTGTAATTATTGTGTATTTAGTTTCGAAAGTTAATTCAACCCAAGTTCCAAGAATGAGGAGAGGGAACATGAATGAATACATCCCCGGAAAGGACTTACACTCTAGACCAGTGGTTCCCAACCTGTTTTTGACCAGGGACCACTTTGATTTCATTGTTATTAGGAGAGACCACAAGGTTCAAAAATAAACTGTAACAATCTAAAAATAAATTTTAATCGAAAAGTTTAACATACATAATCGTAAAATTTAAAAGTAACATTATTTAACAAAATACTTCATCAGATTGCATCAATGAGATTTTTGAGCTTGCATCGTCTGTACAAGTTTTTGAATTCTTGGGGTAATGTTTTTGCTCAAAGCTACATCCATATCATTACTTAGTTTCAATCGATTCCTGGACTTATTTTTAACTATCAGTAAAGCAGAAAATCCTTGTTCACATAAATAAGTTGTGGAGGAAAGCATGAGATAGCGCAAAGCGATTTCTCGAATTTTAGTGTATGAAATTGTTGTTTTACACCAAAACAGCTCCGAAGAATCAGATTCAAACGCGTCTTTACAGTTTCTATCAATTTGTTTGAAATCTTGCGCGGACTATATTTTAGCTTTTGCGGACCACTGGTTGGGAACCACTGCTCTAGACCATCTGAGGAGAATGCTTATGTAAGCATTCTCCTCAGATGGTCTAGAGCAGTGGTTAAAGTGCAAAGTGTAAAGATTTTTCCCAGTAGACCTTGGAATGAATAATTACCTACCTACCGTGTACGTTGAATGAGGGCTACCGCGCTTGAGTTCGCCGCTAGAGGCGCTGGTTTAGAGTAAGGTCTCTAGATATCGAAATATGTACTGAACTTTCACTGTTTGTGGGATTTTTATCACGGATTTTAACGAATGATTCATAATTGTTGTAATGGTTGTGCCATTCCTGATTAATTATGGCTTAAGATTTTAAGTAAAAAGATTTCGCAGCACTTGCAGGAAGAATAAGATTTGTCTGCTTCATGCTTGCCAATTATAAGAACATTCTAATCTAAATATTCATTTGAAGTTTTAAAGTGTAATAAAATAAACATAATATAATATGAATTTATGGGTACTTAAACATATCCAAAACATCAAATAAGAGTACAGCTACAGGACCTTACTCGCCAGTGGCACCAACCGGTAAGTACAAAAACGATAGCCCCCATTATAGCTCATCACCTATTTTAACATATTAATAAATATTGATATGGTGACGGTCTACTATAGTTAGGATAAATGGTCTTAGCCTTAGATTATAGTAATACACGATATGCTTATTAACCTTTGCTTGCTTACCTGTCTGGCCACCCGTAACCCATAAGTTAAAGATACAATAGTTAGATATGAAGTGTGATAACGAATGATTACTAGCTGAGACTATTTCCCTCGTTACCAGTTTAGTACCGGGTAGGTATCGTAATTATAAATTGCCTCATGTAGAAAATAGCGTAACGGCATCTGACTGCGCGTTGCCGTTGATGTACCTAAGATGTATATGAGCGTATACGAGCATATTGAGCATGTCGACAAAAAGTTAAAAAAAATATTTTTGTTTGTAAGATAAACCGTATTTATTTTAAAATTGAAATTTGATTTTTTTGATGTAGCCACATTTTTTTCTTTTTAATTTATAGTTATATATCGTCATTAAAAATTAAAAATAGTTGTCATTTGTTAAAAGTACTCCTACGTCGCAGTAATTGGTCAAAAATTGTAGTGACAGTTGATGACATTGGATCTGATTGGCCCCATAATTTACCTTTTGATGTCTCGCTCGCGGATAAAAATGGCCGTAGTGTTGTCTTGTCGTGCTTCTGTGGTGTGATACTTTTTTTCGTAAATCTTTACTAGATTTTTTATCAAAGAACATTTAAGTTTTTTTTTCACAAGAGTGTTGACTAACTGATCGATTAAGTGTGACAATGTCTAATGGTACAAGTCCGAGTGTGATAAGTTTTCTGAGACAGTACAGGTTCCAGAGGAAACCGAACGATCCTGCTGGACCCAGCAGTCCAGTAACAGTCACGTCGGCTCCTTCTGGTTCTCGTGAGTAAAAAGGTTCTATTCGTAGGACAAGGTCATTGCGAAGGCAGCACGTGCTTGTGACTCCACCACGAGGAGTTATTACTACGTTCAGTGACCCATGTTTCCTAAGTTTAATTTCTGTACCGGTTATTTGGCAAAAAATAATCCTGCCTTGACCATGAAATTGTGAGCTTATCCCTGTATTAGGGTGCAACTCTTCATTGCACATTCACTTACATTTCTTTCTTTACCTTCCAACCATTTCTCAGGACTGTTAATAATATAATAACAAGCTTTTTTAGTTGCATTGTATCATCACGCTATTACAAAAGGGAACAAGGCTGACCTTCATCTATTATGAAGTCTGTTATCATAGCTATGAATTAAATTTTTCACAATATTGATTTGCACTTATTTCTCTATAACCAGTATTTGGGTTAAATATTACATGCCAGGGTATACAAAGCTACAAAAAAAAAACTTTCATACTATAACACTGTAAATTTTGTGGGCAAAAAATAACATTGAGCCATTTTATTGATTATTGTACAATTATGTTTCCTTAAGAAGCTCACAAGAAATAAGCCTTATGTGTATCATCTCAGACAGCCCTATATATTACCCTGAAACTAATCAATAAAATGTTCAACTATGATGACCTTTTCTTTCCATTATGAAATTCAGAATCCAAATAACCATCTTGTAATTTCTACCCAACATGTTGTTTTGGTGATGTTCACTATAAAATAAAATTCTAGTTTTCACTAGTTGAATAAGAATATAAGCAGAAAAATGTAACTACCACCTTGAATGTATTGATTTTATTGTATTGATGTTTGACCCATCTGCAAGGACATTAATTTTTAATGGCAGAAAATGCATAGATTAAAAAACTTCTCTTTGCTTAGTATTCACTATTATTCTTGAGGTTCTGTAACAAAACCTGCATGCTGTTCTAGCATTTTTATGTTTAGGTAAATCTTTTATTGTTATTTAATAAAGGAAGCATCCAGTAACTTGGTTGTAGAGGTCATATAAGCAGTTGCTCCATATAAAATACTGATATTCAGGTACATCCGGTTAGACTGGAAGCCAACCTCAAAATTGTTGGGTAAAGGCAAGATAGATTGAATAAAGAAAGCATCGATTTCATTTGCAATTAATAATTATAATGTTGGAGTTAGGTTAGGCACAGGTAAAACAGATCACTAGTATAGAAAAGTATTTTAAATTTGTTATAATAATGTATTCTGGGTTGAATAAAGTAGCAAATAAATGGAAACAAATATTTAATTGTAGTTTAGTGAGGGTATTAATCTTAGATTTAGAATGAGTTCAAAGTTTTCCTTGGAAATAAATTTATTTATTCCCTGTTGTTTCTTCTAATTCGCCATATTCACAGCTTGGCTTCCATAGACTAATACATAGGAAATCAAAGCAATTTTTTTTTCTTTTATGATGATCTAAATAGTGACAAGTGGCTCTTATCTCACTTACACGTCTCTCTAGACAGCATTTTATTTTGTGTAGGAAAATGCAGATCAGTTTTGTATTAATCATTTATTAACCTACTACAAAATTTACTAACTTTTGTAAATATAAAGCTAACAAAGTAACAAATCCTCATGGTGTTGTCATTTCTACCTAATTTTATCTTCACGCTAATTTTCATTACAGGCTAAGCAGAATAGAAGCAATAATAAAAATAAAACTAATTCATTACCACAACCCAAAACCACAGTTAGCCATAAGTTTAGAAAAGTTATAGCAATTAAAGATGAGATTTACATTCTTGTGAGTCTTGCGTTTACTGCTCAACCAATAATTCTGTTGCCTTCATCCGCCTTGCTACCACTAATATGGATGCAAAACTTATATTTTCTTGTAAATACTGTAGCAAGTTGCAACCAGGGTCTGTATTCAGTGGTCCATACTGAAGACACTTTAACTTCATATTAAACATTACCTTGACCATTCATCATGAATGAAGCAATGAGTAACGTGGCTGACTCATTGCTTTTCCAAAAGTTGTTGCAGCTTGTGCAAGATGAGATGAAACTGATACATTCCATGTTAAATTACTTTAATCAGCATGAAAAGTATTATGTCATGCTTCCAATATTTAATACTTCCACACTAATATTATAAAGAGGTAATATTTCTTTGTAAGTTTGTATGTGGGGGTAATCTCTGGTACTACTGGTCAAATCTGAGAAATTATTTTTGCATTTGATAGCCCAATTCTTGAGGAAGGCTATAGGCTATTTAAGATCACGCTATGACCCTTAGGAGCCGAGCAAAAAGATAAAAAGTTATATAGAACGCTAAGCGAAAACGAAGTGATAGCGCGGGCAGGTGATGTGATACGACGGGGTGGGTCGGGGGAACAAGAAATTTCATGCGGACGAAGTCGCGGGCAGAAGCTAGTTAATTATAATTTGACATGCTTTTTTTCTAGATAATAATCAAACTCAGAACAACAAAATCAGAATGGCGGCACCAAATACAGTAGTAGTGAATAGGACCAATGGACCCGTAGTCTACAAACGGATACGGGTACAAAGCTCTGACTCTGATGATGCAGCGACTCCCGCCGCTAAGAAGCCAGCTGTTACTGTTGAACTCACCACTGCTATCAGAGAGAGAAGATTTAGAAATATGCTAGAAATGTTCCCTGAAATATCTCCGATGGTAAGTATTTTCATTTCAGATAAGGTTTAATGGTGTGGTAGAAGATTTTTTGATGGGGATGCATGAAGACTAACGAATATCACAATTCACGATATCTTTTGGTCGTCACATATTTGAAATAGCTCTGATTCTGTCACGTCGTTAACTAAATATTTTAACACCTACTGTTTTTCGTTATCCTAACTATCCTAATCCTAACTTCCTAACTAATATTATAAATGCGAAAGTAAGTTTGTTTGTTTGTTTGTTACCTTTTCACGCCTAAACCACTGAACCGATCGTCCTGAAATTTTGCATATACGTTGTACACGGGATTGGTACATTGTATACGGGAACAGTATTTTTTTGCGGGATGAAAGGTACCCTATGTCCGTTTCTGTACCCCTGGTACAAGGAAAACAACAATAACGCCCTTATGATATTAGATGGCGCCACGTGTCTTTCGAATCATGATTGAATTCTGTACCTTCAGTGAAAAGTGATGTAACTGGAAAATCATGATTCTGAGAAAATTAATGTTAAAGTTTAAAAAAAATCTGACTCTTTGTCTACTTCACTAAAATGAGTACTGATTACTGACATTGGTAAACCATATCTTAGAACACGATTTAGTGTAAGAAGAAACAGATTAATTTGTTTAGTTTTTTTATAATTTAAAAAGAAATCCAGTTGTATCACCTAACACAACATGTATTAAAGTCGTTTTATGTGTAAATTAATTTAAAATGACTTGAACCATTTTACACATTATTTATTGGTTGGTGTTGGATGATTTTATGCTTTGTATTTTGGAAGGTTGCACTATAAGAAGTTATTCAAACAAAAAGTTGTAAAATAAATATGATTAACTTGAATATTAAAAATTGAAATTGATATTGTATTCAGGAATTTGGGAGTCAAATTGTATTTAAATTGTTATACACCTGTATCGCATTTAAGATAAAAAGTGATTAATGATACAAATTTTTGTTAATTTTGATACATTTTGAAAATGTTAATGTATTTATTGATACAAGTGCCATACAGAAATACGAAAATAGTAAGAATTTGTTAGATAGGTATTTGTTTGAGAGAAATAAAATCAACTTTAAACGAAAAACCAAAATTTCTTTTTTTTATTTATTTATTTATTTTATTTATTTTATTATTTATGTACACACAGTAAAATAGATACAGATACGGCATATTAGTATTAAGTACAAAGGTACTGCTTATTTCTTAAGAAATTTCTTCCAGCAGACCTGCGAAAGGAGAAATGAAAAAGAAATGTAGACAATAGTGTGTGAGATCAAGAAGAGAAGAATTTGATTTGTGACGTCTTAAACTAGAATATTAAATATACTTACATATAATGCAAAATTTAAATAAAAATAACATATACTTAAATAAATACATAATGCTAAAATAAATAAGCTTATATATATAAATATATAAATTCTCACAGTTAAAAGGAAAGGTAATGCTCTTTTACTCGGTATTTGAAATGAGAAATAGATTTTAAATCTCGAATGCTAGGCGGAAGTGAGTTCCACAATCTTACAGCATGAACAGAGAAGGAATAAGAATAGTAGCTGGTTTTATGAGGATGGGATTTAAGGAGGGATCTAAGATGTGATCTACACGGTGCGTCGCGAGGGCGTGCGTACGAAAAACGCTCACGCAGATAGGAAGGATAAGATGGGTTGTGTAAGATGTTGAAGAGGAGACATAAAATCCGAGTGTTCCTGCGTAAGCGGATCGGGAGCCACTTGAGTTCCTTGCGAAGGTGAGAAACATGGTCATACTTTCGCAGACCGAAAACAAAGCGAATGCACAAGTTTTGCAAGCGCTCAAGCTTGTTTAATAGCTCCTCAGTAGCATCCAAGTAGCAGGCGTCGGCATAATCTATAATCGGCTGAATAAGTGTCTGTGCCAAAGAAATTTTAGTCTTCAAGGGCAGGAGACTTTGAAGGCATTTCAGCGAATGAAACGAAAAATGTACCTTTCGACTGACCTCATTGACCTGAGCACGCCACGAAAGATTGGAGTCGATAATTACACCCAAGTCTTTGCTGTTTCGGTATAGTCAATTCGAACACCACCGAGATATAAAGGCATCAGAGATGCAATATCAGCCGCATTGCGAACGAATCTGCTGCCTATGATCATGGCCTGGGATTTAGAAGGGTTAACTTGCAAACCAAAAGACTGCGCCCAAGCGCTGATACAGGCCAGGTCATGATTCATAGCAGCAATTGCAGAACCCGCGTCAGCTACAGTAAAATGTCGGTATAGCTGCAAGTCATCTGCGTAGAGATGGAAACTAGAAGAAATTACTCTGGTAACAAAGTTTATGAAAATTGAAAAAAGGAGAGGGGAGAGAACGCTACCCTGAGGAACGCCCTCTGTGAGGCTACACCAATCAGAGAAAGACTCCTCAAGGTGAACACACTGAGAGCGGCCCCGAAGATAAGAATTGAACCAGGCTAGGGCGGATGAAGAGAAATTGATAGATGTGAGGATGCCTAGCAAAATGTCGAAATCCACTGAGTTAAAGGCGCTACTAAAGTCAAGCAATACAAGGACAGTAAGGGACTTATTCTCCATTGCCCAGCGGATGTCGTCAGTTACTTTCAGAAGCGCTGATACAGTACTGTGTTTATTAATCATATTTCTTTAAAAAAAACAAAAGCTTTGGTAGAAAATTAAGTAAATCACATTAAAAAACACACTTAGACGTTATTTAAACATAATCAGTCATAATCAGTAGGTAATCTATATAATCAGTCTTTTTTTTATTCATTTATATGGTCTTTATACTTTATAATCAGTTCTTTATTATTTGTCATTAAAGCTTATTATCATAAAGACCTGTCAAATTACGTTTTTAATATAACACATTGTTAAAGTTTAAATGTTCATAATCAAGCAACAGATAAGCGTTAAAGTAGGTAAAGTCCCCGCCACGAGAAGCTATATATTTTGTAAACAAAGAACTTCTACTAAGTTACGTAGCGAAACAAATAATCCCAAATTCAATCAACTGAAAGTAACATACATATAATACGAAACTAACGAACAATTTCACTTGGTCGGGTCATATTTTTAGTAGAAGTTCTTTGTTTACAAAATTTATAGCTTCTCGTGGCGGGGACTTTACATGCCTTGTACTTTCATTCAGTTTCTGAGACGATATCTGGATCGACGTCACGTAAATTGCCATTAGTTAGCAAGTTATGGTAAATTCATGAACACTTGGATCAATATATTCCAGAAGGGATATTAAATCCTTTTTTTTTTGTACGCTTATAGGCACTGGTCCTTTGTAACATTTTTGAAGAGCATTTATATTAACAAAGCTATAATCTTTATTTTTCTTGCTATAAGACATCGAATAGTAGTCAGTATCACGTTCGTAACTTTCTTTATATCCAAAATCTGGAAATTGACTTTGAATAAATTTAAGAACTCGCACGTTTGACCATACAAATTTCCTGCCCTCAGTATTACACTTTTTTATTACAAAATTATATTTTGAAAAGGAAGCAAAATCGTAAATATCGTTTTCAGACATTTCTATGACTGAGAATTTATTATTCCTATTTGAGGAAATTCTCACCAGCTGACACCAATCCCGCGGATGATGAATGTTCATCGAAGTTCGCTTTTTTGCCTTCTCAATAAGTGCATGATCACTGTCTACCTCCATGTGCGTATGGCCCGGTACGAGAAACTTATGTTCTATAACTGACAGTTGAGTAGATTCTTTTATAGCTAGCAATAACGCTGTACAAACTATAGAATTCTTATTCTGCCCCGAACATGAATCAGAATACATAATTAGATTTTCAGCATGTGGATGGAGTAAAGGCAGTCTCACAGTAATAAAATCGTATAGGCACGAAGCTATTTGATTAGCGCCTCTACCACCACTTGATTCTGGCCACATATAACAGTACGCGTTGTTAGACATAAAATCATGAATAGTGAGGTTATAGACCCAAAGTTGTCTTTTATAAAATGCTGATTGGGTAGTTAACATAGGCATGGGTAAACATTGTTGTAAGTCAAAGGCAATCACACAAGTATTAGAGTTATTTTGAGCAATGCCTTTATCTTTACGTTTTTCATTATAGGCACGTTCATAATCCTCCTGATGTTTTTTTAATTGTTCCTGAACTTGTTGGATCTCTTCAGGATCTGTCATATATTTAAGTTTATTTTGTAACAAGTTACATTTGTTACATGTATCTACGCTAGGTTTTTTGAAGGCTAGATTCATGTCTTTAAATACTTTTCCGTATACAGTTTTACAAACAGGATTATTATTTTCATTGCAATAAAGACGATACATAGCATCTAGTGAAAGATCTGCACTGAGGTACTTTTTAGCAGTTTTGGCTCGAGAATAGTGGTTTTCATATGCCGGAAATTTATTGATATGTTGTTCAATCTGCTTAATCGCTCTTCAGAAATTTTTTTGTAGCTCGCAGCACGTCCTCTTTCACTTTTAAGTACATGACCATACTTTTTTATTTTTTCGCACAGTCTGAAGAATGCGATTACTCTCACCTAGTGTTTTCAAAAGACAACCTTTACATATTTTATACTCCTCAGTGAAATGAATAAGTTTGTATGTATTACTGTATTCTCGTTTAGTTTTCCCTCCCATAGTATGCATTTTTTTTTTATTAATATGAATTAGGCGTTCGGTGTATCTTGCTCGTTCATCATATGAACCCAAAAGCCAATACTCTTTAAAAACAAATTCTCTCACATTATGAGGTATACGACTATTGCACTTCATACGACAATCTGTTAAAGGAGTTAAATTTCTCCCAGGTTTTAATTTACCTAGTTTTGCGACATAACTTTTCCCCGCATTTCTTAATAATAATCTAGATTCTCTGTCTGCTCTTCTTTCTTTTAACGATTTCCTTATTTTTCTTTTATTTGAATTTGAACACCCAGGTTCTGACTCTATTATGGTATTATCCGATTCAGAACTTTCAGGAACTATGACATTCAATTTGGTGTATTTTTTCTTTGGTTTTCTAGACGTGCTAGTTTCACTTTCATCTGTATCACTATTGGGTATATAGTTTTCACTACTACCAGAACTAAAGTCTAAAATTTCCGGCGACAATTCAGTTTCAGACGCTGTGCTTATTATGCTTACATTTTCTTCAATATTTTGTTCATCTTGATCCTTTTCTATCACGCTTATTCTTTCTTCCATCTTTTGTCCATTCTGGTCTTCTCCCTCTATCATGCTTATTTTTTCTTTTATTTTCCGTGCAACTTGATCTTCTTCCTGTATTACGCTTGTAATTTCTGTTATCTGCTGTCCAACTTGATCACTTATCATTACGTCCATCTTATGCCCATCCTGATTTTCTTCTTCTATTATTATTATTCTTTCTTGTTTTTTCTGATCCTTATGATCTTTTTCCTTTGTTATATTAATTAATTCTTCCATGTTCTCCTTATCGTGGTCTTTACCCTGTAGCAAATTCATCTCATATCCATCTTGATCTAATTTCTTCACATTATCTTCGTGCTCCTTTTTCTGAATGCCCTCCATAATCTTATCAATTCGAGTTTTCACTGTTGCCTGAAAATAAAAACAAATCAAAAGGCACTTCAAATTATTGTTATTGTATCTAAGTACGTTATTTTTAATAATAATATAAGTGTAAAAGTGAGTCCAGATTAAGTAACATGTGATACAACTTTGGTTATATACCACTTTGTTTAGCATTGCTGTATAACATTTTTATATATAACAAGTCTTTAGACATTAAAATAACACGTTATTTAACTATAAAACATGTATTATTACCACATCATCGTCACTAATAAAACATGCTAAATACTTTGTTTTATAACATGTCTTAAGTAAACGTTAATAAAATTAGGCCGATTAAATTGTCTCATTTTAGACATCAGCCATACCTGTCACTCATAAACGTTCGTTTGTTTCCAGTATTCCAAAAAACAAACCTAAATAAATTAAAGTATTATTAATATTAAATAATTATACTCTATAAAATCTAAAAAAAAAAAAAATTTAATGGAACTACATACCTACTATATAAAATTAAGTTTTATCACTGGAATCTGGTATTAAGTTAAATAAATAGGTAGATATGAATACTACTTAAGAAATATAGAATATACGAAAGGTGCTCTCAAGATAGAAGAGAAGGAAGTTTTGCCTCTAACAATTGTATAACAACAACGTTTACGTCGCAAAGTGTTGATTAGGATTCGGATAGAAAGCTATTCCGATAGTTAGATAACAGGTACACTAATGTTTTTAATTTGTTAAATGTTAAATAAATTAAGATAGGTACTTATCACTAATAATAATAGGTCTTTACCTATGAAATTGCCGTTTTGTATGAAAAAATTTAAACGAATTTTTTTCATGAATTTTTTATTTGTATTAATCGAAGTAATCACCCATGCAATCAATGCATCTTTGCCATCGCAGTGGCAGTTTATTGATGCCCTTCTTAAAGAAATCAGCTGGACGGGAGGCAACAAATTCTTCAAAGGCATTTTGTACTGCCTCTCGGGTATTAAATTTTTTTCCCGCCAAGAAGTTATCCAAATTCTGGAAAAAGTAGTAGTCTGTAGGCGCAAGGTCTGGTGAGTAGGGCGGATGACGGAGAGCTTCCAACCCCAGTTCTTGCAACTTGGAGACCGTCTGCTGTGCAGTATGAGGTCGCGCGTTGTCGTGCAGGAGCAGCGGAGACGAGCGATTGACCAATGCTGGTTGGAGATGCGCCAGCTTCTCCATCATTGTGTTCAGTTCTTCACAGTACACATCTGCAGTAATGCTCACCCCGTTTGGTAAGAAGCTGTGATGAATCACACCGGCGCTAGACCACCAAACAGTGACCATCACTTTTCTAGGGGTAAGTTTTCGTTTAGGGCATTGTTTAGGTGCTGAACCAGGATCCAACCAACTTGCTGAGCGCTTACGGTTATCAAACAGAATCCATTTTTCATCGCAGGTAACAATGCGGTTCAAAATTCCTTCATTTGTGTGTCTGTTGAGCAGTGCAAGGCACGTCTCGACGCGTACTTCGCGCTGGCGATCATTGAGTTCGTGGGGCACCCATTTGTCAAGCTTTTTTACCTTGCCAATTTGACGCAAATGGACCAATATTGTTTTGACGCTAACGTCGAAAGCTGCTGCTAATTCAGCCGTAGATTGTGTATCATCAGCTTCCACAATCGCCTTTAATTCGTCATTGTCGACCAAAGTCTTCGGACGACCGCGAGGTTCATTTTTCAGGTCGAAATTTCCAGAACGGAAGCGAGCAAACCAATAACAGGTGGTGCGTTGGTTTGTAGAGTTAGCTCCGTAAACGTCGTTGATGTTGCGTGCCGCTTGTGCCGCGTTGCTGCCACGACGGTACTCATATTCCATAATTACTCGAATTTTTAACGTATCCATGATGACGAAAAAGATTGAAATGCGATGAAAATGTAACACTAATCAATAAAGAAATGACTACTTTTAGAAAAAAAAATCCATGTTTTTAAAATAAAATTAATTTGAAATTAGAATTCATAGCCAAACAAAAATTATTTTGATTTGAAATGGCCAGTACTGCAGAACGGCAATTTCATAGGTAAAGACCTAATATTACGAGATATTTTAAGCGTCACAATACTATCACATTTAATGCAATATAATTTGTGTAAAATGATATAAGTTGACTCACCTTACGCATCGGTTTGCGACAGAAAACACAACGCACCAACTAGAACGCAGGAGCAAGACAAGACGATAAGACGTCTTCAACAGTTTTTCACTCACTCGTTCTAATTTCAATCTATGCATCTCACTCTTCGCGGGGAAGTGGGGCGCGAGCGGCGAGCGTGATCATTCACTGGCTGCTACGCTGCCGAGATCTTGTATCACAATACACTTATTTTATGGTATAAGAAAGTTCTATTTAAATTGTCAATGTTTGATTTAAATATATTCGTATTATTATACACTTATTCCAAAATTATGTTCATATTGATATTAATTAAATCAAAATCAGTTATCACATCGAATTTGATTAGAAAAAAAAATGTAAATTGATATAGTAAGAGTTGTATCATCTTACAAATTGTTTTGATAAAAATAACTACGTTCATTAAGATTTAAATATAATTGTACCGGTTTTCACAAAGATGACCAGGGGTAGTGATAGAATGTTTGTTAATATAAGTGTAAATATATCAGTTTGTACTAATTCACATCTAAATATTTAGATCGCGTAATAAGAGTCACATACATTTGTATTAATATACATTAAGGTAATTAAAATATTTGTTCAGTTCACATTGATATATTTTAAAATGTATTTTATTACACATTAATAAATGTAAAAAATGCTTAGTTAGAGCACTTTACACCAAAATAAGCTTGCTCAATTTTAATCTTAGAGGGGTACCAATCAGACCAAAAAAATGCATTTTTTTTACTGTTAAACTTAGTGTAAGAATATTAAAACTGATATATGTCAAGATATATCACTTTTCACTGAAGGTACAGAATTATAACCCGAATTAATAGTCAGTCTAAATAACGCGAGCGAAGCCGCGGGCAAAAGCTAGTTCGTTATAAAACGTCGACATGAAATTCCTTTGTCGTTGCTGACCGACGTTTGATAGATTGATTCTACCCTCAACCAAAACCTCGTCGGTTTTGGTTGAGGCTGCGAGTCAAACCCCTGGTGGCTGTGATAGGCCTCTAGAAGCGCAAATCATCATGTAAGCTAAAAGATCAATGTCACCAACAGTTTAAAGTCCATTTATTCCTGCTCTATTCTCCGCAGTTCGTAAAAAACACACTAGTAAAACACGGGTGGAATGAAGAACGTTCTCGAGACGAGCTGCTGATGCATGACCCTGAGACCAACGACAAAGGCTCCTCATCCGCACTCTTCGGAGCCAAGGCCGGCGGTTCAGGGTC
This sequence comes from Dryobotodes eremita, assembly GCA_917490735.1. Lineage (NCBI taxonomy): Eukaryota > Metazoa > Arthropoda > Insecta > Lepidoptera > Noctuidae > Dryobotodes > Dryobotodes eremita. The sequence goes on from OU823254.1 coordinate 19,833,560, forward strand.
ACAGAGCATACAGCGGCCGTACACCAACATGGGCATTGTCAGGGTCACTAGTGGGCCTAAGACTACTGTGGTGGTGCGGAAACCCTTGGAGGCTAAGGGGGGGAGGACGAGGAGAGGCAGCAGCGGCAGTGAGGATGACGATTATGGTGTCAGAAAAGGGAAAGATGATAGGGTTTATGACAGGTATGTGTTCTTATCATATACATAATTATGTAAAATATCATACAAGGAAATATATAATTTTCCCTATTCTAAGTTTTACTTCATTGAGTATTATCGTTTGCAACTATGAAGACTTGGAAGGAGTATTGGCTAAGGTTAAGAACTCAGAAGCTGTGCTAAGAGATCCTCCGTTCAATATAAATTTATCGACACGGTTAACGAAACAATGAGGCTTACGAAACAATTTTGTTTTTGTATGTCTCTTCAACAATCTTCATCGATCTTCAGTACAGGGAGCTTTCAAGTATTACGTAACGAATTTAGAAGAAAGGGGGGCGTGGGTCTTGTAAAACGTTGCGATGCCTTACAGGGGCGGGAGGCGGCGTTTGAACTACGCGTTACGTAACATTGTTTTTTTTTTAACCCTTCAGAACGGTCGCGTAGATTCTCACGCATTTTTTAAAAGGTTTTTTTCTCAAAATTTCAAATGGAGTGAATGACCACTTGAAAAAATTTTTTCACAAAATTGCTTACTTGCATTACAGGATAGTGAATTATTTTTTTAAACTCCAGAAATGTAAACCAAAAAATGTTTATCAACAGCTGTGATCGTTTTTCTCATCACTCCAGTAAAGTAGGGTAACAAAACATACCGCAATTCGGATGGCTTCGTTATACTTCGGCTGTCTCCGTAGACTCCAATCGGCATATTAGAAATTATATATTGATATTCAAAATACACTGTTTTCTATGTGTGAGATTTTCTCTCATCACATCAGTAATGATTGTGGTACAAAAGACGATTGGTCTGAAGGGTTCATAAAAAAACTAGGGAATTAAAATCTCCCAAGCTGGCAACCCTTTTCGTTTATTTTTTACGGGGGACTCCCGATTGAATTGTACGTATTTTGTTCTCCCAAGTTGGCAACCCTTTTCGTATGTTTTCGTTTTCGTTCGATCGTATTCTTAAATACGATTATATTTTGGCAAATATATTTTATTTCAGTTAGGTTTATGTTTGTAATTGCATTGCCAAAGGTAAATATAAATTGTTACAAATTAAATTTGTTATTTTATTTTAATAGCTTTACTAGTAAAACGCTAAAATAGGAGAATGCATGGGAAGAACAATGGCGGATAAAGCAAAAATGTGTGTAAGGACAGGGCCAAGTCAGGAAAACGACGTAATTAAATGTATGATTAGTAGTTACAATTTATTAGGGCAAAAAAGAAAAAAAACATTAGAAATCTCTTGCTTTTAAAAACAAGACATTTCAAATGTTAATAAATAATATTAACGCGATTAAAACAATAAAAAAGGTATTTTGGCGACTTTCCGGTACTCTACGCCACATATTTGTGACTTTTAGATAGAAATGGTCACTTGGTGGTTACGTAACGTTTTACTAGGGGGAGAGGGGGGTACAGAAAAACGTTACGTATAAATCTCCAAAAGTTGTGTTACGTAATACTTGAACGCTCCCACAACTACTTTCTTAATGTCACTCGGGAATCATCGCATTTCCGAACTAAGTACTTTATTGTGCACAATCAAGTATAGTTCTGAATTCAAATTATTGTACACGATAAATCTAATAATTGATGGACATGGAAATTAGCATTCGTTTGTATTCGGAAATGCGATGATTCCCGAGGGACATTAAGAAAATAGGTGTACTGTGCGGTCACCAAATGTGATAAGATATAGTTGAAGTTTAGTAAGAAATGGATGGATGTTTTCGAATGAAATTTAATTTGGTAAATGACCTGTTTGTTTTCTATTAATTAAATTAAATTTTATTCGAAAACATTAATCGGTTTCTTACTAAACTTCAACAATATCGACGACCCAGGTTACTTATCTCTTTTGGTGACTGTACATTATTACTTAAAAATTTGTACATTGCAAACTTAAGTCTAAACGCCTCATTACTTAAAGAAAAGCACAGCACTACATTATGCGCAGTAATAACACAATACAAAGCTCGAATCCGACTATAAGCTAAATTGATTACTAATGTAACACACAACACGCCAAATTGTACGTGCCTTACGGCATACCAACAATTAGGTTACCAACGGTTACCTGTAATGTGCCTATTTGAAATAACTGATTTGACTTTTGACTTTGACTTAGTCACCACCTAATCCATGTGAGTTGTATGTGTATGGTTGTCTTGATGTCGTCTCATTACTTTTATATTATGGGATTACACAATCGTGGGTCGTTTCGCCATTAGTCACAATTCGTGTAAATGTAAAAGTGTAAAAGATGTAGTGACAAAATTTGAAAAGAGTATGCTTAGATTGTTTGGTCATGTTGAGAGGATGAATGAAAGGCGACTAACAAAAGGTATTTAAAAGGCAGATGTGAATGGAAACGCCGGGAGGGGACGCCCTAGGAGGACATATAGTGATCTTATTGGTGATATTCTTGAGAAAAGTAAGGTGCGTAGTACTCGCAACCGGCGTGCGTGTATGACCAGATGTATGATCGTAAACAAGGCAAAAGGAGTATGTAAGGATTGTAATAGGTGGCGTTCTGTAGTTTCTGCTTACCCACATGGGAAGAAGGCATGAGTTTATGTATGTATAAGTGTAAACTATAAACTTTGAACTGGTCATTAGCTGGCTTCGATTGACTCTTGAACGAGAAACCGCCTCGCGTGCGAATTTTGAGGCGAATAGGGAGGATAGCGATAAAATATTCGCATAACGACTAGTCGTACTCAGCGCTTCTCCTCCACATTTAACATGCGCCCGGCCAAACTGTGGAACTCTATGCCAGTATCTGTGTTCTCTTCCGCGTGTAACCCGTCTGCCTTCACAGCAAGGGAATATGCATCTTTTGGGCTTGCTCGTTCCAACATAGAGCTTAATCATCGCTTTCCACCAGGCGAGATCGAGGTCAACAGCTGAACCATGTTGCAATAAAAAAATAAAACATATTCTCGCCTAGCTATCCGGGCGTTTGTGTAAGCCATGCAATCTCTCACTTTTAAAGAACTGTACATAAAATGTTGTTCACCTTTATTCTTCAGTGAGGACTCCGACAACGAGGTAACAGATGACCTGATAGGTGATAAGAAGAAAGTGTTCGAGTTCCTCAACAACAGCAATATGAATGAGTTGTCGCTGCTCAGTGGATGCTCGCAGAAGAAGGCGGACGCTATTATGTCGCTGAGGCCCTTCAAGGGCTGGTTAGATATGGTAAGTAGTTTAGGAAGTCTTATATTCATGATAAATGATTTTATTTTTTTGTAAATAGGTTTGTACAAACACTTTTACACGTCAATCATATTTTTTAAACTAGATTAGGTCGGCGTTTCCTATCTGACTACTCTGAGAAGAAAGGCCGACAAACTCAGAGGTCACAGTCTCTTTTAAAGTCAAGACATAATCTTGGTCAGATCATGTGAAGACTATGCAGATTAGTGTCTGAAATGGTTTTTTGAAGAAAGAACCACACAGTTTGAGTGGACCTGTCCAGTCAGTGCACGCATTTGTCAGTAATCGTGCAGCTCAACTCGGAACTTAAGGAGCTCAACGATTCGAAGAACAATACCAAAGAAAGGACATTTGGGTAGGCCGCAAAAATTACTGAAACTGCTAGATAATGATTAAAACTAAAAACGTGGTAAACTTATGCCTGTTTACAGCCAACTTACCTAAATGCTTTACTGTCAAGTAACAGTAATGAGAATCACATGAAGTCATTACAATATTATTATTACAATTTCAGTTATGTACTAGCCTGAATTGTCCGGTCAGTAGTTTCTGACATCAGTACCCCCAGAAGCCAGTCCTGAACATTAAAAATGTCCTGTTTGAAAGCCAAACCTTCAGCAAGCATTTATTTACAATAGGCTGTCTCGAAATAATGCAATGTAATATTATCCTACCACTCAAAATGGTTCTTGTCAGCTCAATATGCAAAAATTTTGTTACTTTTCTCTCAACAGGTAGAAAAATTCAACAGCAACAAGATGCTCAGCACAGAGCTCCTGAACTCGACCCAAGAGCTATTGACGACCAGAAACAACATCCAACGACTGATGAAGAAGTGCATCGGTCTGGCAACACAGCTAGAGTCCGCCGTGGCTGCCGGGGCTGGCAGGCTGAAACAACCCGCTATATTACATGAAAGGTAGGGGGACCGACCTTCTGTACTGATTTGAAAACTAAATAAGGCGAGCAGTACATTACAATGAGAAATAGCGAATTTTGTATTTGGGTCTTAGTTTCCACGATCTGAGTTCATACTTAACCGATAGAATCCTGGTGGCCCTCTGTAGGGCCGGGGTGGCGCCACCGGTATGTCGTGGAACAAGACAGTTCGTCAGCCCAAAAAAAAAAAAAAGCCCTTACAGTGAAATGCTCAAAAGACGATATTAGCCCTCATTTAGAAGCAATAATGATGATTATTTAACCGCACGACCGCGCCCTCTAGAGGGCCTGCGGGGCTTGACGGTGGCGCCACCCCGGCCCTACAGAGGGCCACCGGGATTCTATCGGTTAAGATGCTTCGAAACTGATAGGATGGCAGGTCTATTGATTGACCCTACCTGCAAAGCATTGTCGGAGCATACCTACGCGACCGGCACATTCGCTATGTGGGCCGGGACGGTAGCGTTCAGCGGAGGGAGATTACGTGTGGGGTTCCGCAGGGGTCGGTTCTAGGTCCTCTCTTGTGGAACCTAGCATACGACGTGGTCCTGCGTGTCGATCTCCCCGTCGGCGTTAATATCGTTTGCTACGCAGACGATACTCTGGTGTTGGCCGGCGGGGACACCTTTGAGGAAACCATCCAGCTTTCTGAGCTCGGGGTGGCAAAAGTCGTGGCATCAATCCGTGAGCTGGGTCTGGAGATAGCGCCCCAGAAAACTGAGGCGTTATGGTTCCATAAGCTGCCAAGGAGCAGAGAGCCACCCAGCTCGTTGGTCCATGTCGGAGATGCGCAAGTTCAGGTGGGCCGATATATTAAGTACCTTGGCCTTATCCTGGACGGTCGGTGGGGCTTCGAAGAGCACTTCGAGCGCCTGGTTCCCCGGATCGAGAAGGCAGTGGGTGCTTTGCATAGACTGCTGCCCAATCTCGGGGGACCTCGGGAGGATGTTCGCCGTCTCTACGCGGGTGTCGTGCGATCGATGGTCCTTTACGGGGCGCCTGTTTGGTCAGGTAGACTGTCAGGCGTCCGACGCTGCAGGACTAAAGTCAATAGACTGCAGCGGAAAATGGCCATTCGTATCGCACGAGGATATCGAACGATATCCTTTGAGGCGGCAACTCTCCTGGCACGCTTTCCGCCGCTGGACATCCTGGCGGATATGGACGCGAAGGTTTACGACCAGATTCGCGATATCCGCCAAAGCGGGAATAGTGTGCCAGGAAGCGCATTTGTAAGGCTGAGGCGGCGGGAGCGGCGACACGCGCTCGAGCGGTGGCGCGAGCGGCTACAGCAGCCGCAATATTCGCGCAAGCGCGTTGTCGAAGCCGTTCTGCCGCACTTCGAAGCCTGGCTGAAAAGAGGGGAGCGCATCTCCTTCAGGCTCACCCAGGTGCTCACCGGACATGGTTGCTTCGGTGAGTACCTGAACAGAATTGGGCGAGAGGCCACGGCAAATTGCCACCACTGCGGAGGTAGCCTTGATTCCGCACAACACACGCTCGAGGAGTGCCCTGCGTGGGCCTCCGAGCGGCGGGTCCTGGTTGCCAGGATTGGGCGAGACCTGTCTCTGCCGGCAGTAGTGAGGGCTATGCTGGCAGAGACTGAGAATTGGAAGGAAGTAGCCTCCTTCTGTGAGACCGTGATGGTCAAGAAGGAGGCCGCCGAGCGGGATCGGGAGAGGGCTGATCCTGCTCGGAGAAGAAGGCGTCGGGGAGGCAACCGCCTTGGCGCCTAATACGCCGAAACCCACTTACAATGCTATGTAGGTGGACCTTTGGGATCGCAGGCGCACAGAGTGGGGACTCTGTCCGCCCACTGAGTGACCCCAGGGAAGACGGCGGCACAGTGGTCACGTGCTGCCGCGCTTAGCGAGGCTCAGGGGAGGCCCCTTTACAGTCTCCCCAGGGATGTGCTTTCCAGGCGTTGCACAGGGGGGGTTCCGGAATTGGTCTTTTAAGAGGAACCGGGACCCCCTCTATGTGCTGATGGTGATCACCGGGGTGGTTTTAGTGAGGTAAAAATCCCACACTCCCCGACCTCCATCCCCAGAGGTCGGGTGCCTTTTGAAGGTTTCCCCCCGAAAACAAAAAAAAAAAAAAAAAAAAAAGGTCTATTGATTGAAGTGAAGTGTCAGTATGGTTCCAAGGGATTTTGTTGCAGTCATTAATATGTCTGTTAGTCATTTTAAGTGTGGTAATGACAGTGTTCTATTCTAGTATAAGGCCGTCCAGACGGCCTCAATAACTAAGCTACCTCATTCGTATTAATATAACATCACGCATGTAATCCTCGATGGGTTAGACAGAGGTGTACCTATAGAACCCACATTCCGCCAGTTGGGGCGAGTTTATTGCCATCAACCGGGCATACATCCAGACTCTGGGCGGTTACTGAGAAATTCCCGATAGAAAAACCTAATAACACTTTGCCCGACCTGGGAATCGAACCCAGGATCTCATGCTCAACTATAGTACTTCCGACCATTAGACCGACGAGGCAGTCTACTATTATTTTTGTGTTGACTTATTCATTTTCATTTGATGTTCAGACAATCTGACATCAAGTATGATCACACTACAGTCCCTTCACAGTTATTTAACTGCGGACTGCAGCAACCTAACAGCCAGCAGCCTTAAGGATGATTTCCACCAAACGGCTCGCATCGCATCGGATCGGAAAGGATACGAACGGATGCGGCGACAGCCGATCGCGTCCGGCAGGATGTCGACGCATGCGATCGGCACCGTACCGTCGCTTGCGAACGTATCCGTTTCTGCGCCTAGTCAAATAGTTTAATGCCTAACGACGTGTTCTAATTTTTGAAAATGGTTGAAGTTGAAGTAGTATTGTTGGCTAATGCATTAGAAGAAAAAAATAATCATAAAACACAAAAGAGGAAAAGAAAGATACGACAACGGGCGAACGGAGCCGATCGCGCGTCGCAACATACTTTCGGCTAGGATCGCGTGTCGCGGAAGACGCCCGCGGTCAAGCTGCTGTGCGCGGCTTGGTAATATAGACTTTAAATACTGGGTACACGATTTAATATCGTTTAAAGATTGTAAAATCCGTTCCGATCCGATGCGAGCCGATTGGTGGAAATCATCCTTTATTGTAACGAGAATAAATATCACAATGATTTTGACAGACTTGTCAGTGGCAGCAAACCAACAGCAACCTTATTAGCATGAGAATAAAGATCATTGAGCTATGGACAGTGAACCAAAATCAGAGGTAAAATAAGTGTTTTCTTCTTCATAGGTACTACAACGCTTTGGAATGGGCAACTAGCTTCATATTTCTGACTGACCGACTCATTGACAATTGAAAAGTGCCTGTAAATGTTTTAATTGAAATAAATGCTTTGAGTTTGTGAACGGACTTCACACTGCTAAACGGATCTTTTGGTGCTCGAATGATGTTGGTAAACATTTGTGCAATTGTTTTTTGAAATGTATTCAAAAACAAGATGGCTGCGTTAGATCCGATTTTAGTCAAGCGCCAGAATAACTTTGTAGAGCTATAAATATGCTATAACACCTCATTTCAGCTTAACCCTGGCTCCATACCAGCTAGTAGGGCTGAACTGGCTAGCAGTACTTCACAAGCAAGGGGTCTCCGGCATCCTGGCTGACGAGATGGGGCTCGGCAAGACGGTGCAGGTCATCGCGTTCCTGGCGCATCTGAAGGAGACTGGACAGGCAAGAGGAACACACCTGGTGGTAGTGCCTGCTTCTACGCTGGGTAAGTTTAGAACGATTACATTGTTTATTATGAATTTATGAGTAAATTTTGGAAAAACAATTAATAAAACCGGCCAAGTGCAAGTCGGAGTCGCGCACGAAGGGTTCCGTACCATTATCTATAAAAACGGCAAAAAAAAAATCGTGTCTGTTGTATGGAAGCCCCCTTAAATATTTATTTTAGTCTGTTTTTTAGTATTTGTTGTTATAGCGGCAACAGAAATACATCATCTGTGAAAATTTCAACTGTCTAACTATCACGGTTCATGAGATAAAGCCTGGTGGCAGACGGACAGGCAGACGGACGGACAGCGGAGTCTCAGTAAAAGTTTTACCCTTTGGGTACGGAACCCTAAAAAGAAACAAAATAATTGCTCAACTAAATAACTGGTTTCAAAGAGCCGGTGCAATTTAATATTTTGTTCTTATTTATAAGACTGGTTGTAATTGTAATTTTGGTTATATGCTGATGAAATAACAGGCCCTGCAGTCTCGACATAGATAGCGACAAAGATCTGTCGCTAAGTCGTATCGATGTCAAATTCCTTTAATAGATTATCAACCTTATGCTTTGGAAATAAAGTTGAAAATCTATTAAAGGAATTTGACAAAGATACGACTTAGCGACCGATTTTTGTCGCTGTCTAATGTCGAGACTGCAGGGCCAGGACACGCATAATAACGATATTTCATTTACCGTAGTAATGTTGTACTTAGAAATTAAGTACCGTTTCTAAGTTTAGCATTGCATCCATAAATCCCCTTCTTTTCATCAATCGAACTGCCGTTTGTTTGCAAACAAATTACATAGACAACGAGGAAGACCTCCCGTATCTCGGTCTTAACCTTCGGGGTATACAGATTTGATTTTGATTTATCCTGGGTTTGTTAAAACAGCACCCTAATTACATAACACACTATCCATCACAATCTGAATCATTTTGAAGCCTATTGCTCATCTATTGCTTCTTAAGTTCGAAAAATTTATCCGCTCAACAACGTAAATAACGCAATGAATGTTGTTGAACTGTCAAAATGAAACCCATTCCTACCGTTAGTGCGTTACGTAATTACCGCGCAGTTCTTCGTAAAACTATTGTTTCGTTTCAGATAACTGGAGTTGCGAGCTAGCTCGCTGGTGTCCCGCGCTCAACGTCAGCAAATACTACGGACATCCGGAGGACCGGCGACAGCTACGCATACAGTATGCCAGAGGATTGGAAAATATTGACGTAGTTTTAACCACGTGAGTCAACATTCTCAATAGCGTGTGATTGTTCAGTAATGGGCATAGGTTTCTTCCTAATATATTGTGTAGTCCGACAAAACTAATTTGAACAAGAAACAGCCAAGACTTTTAGTTGGCTCATGTTTTACCCACACCAAAAAAGATTTGAGACACAGTATGAAGCAGTAAGTCAATAATAAGCTTTGACCAGATCAACATTACTGAGAAAAGTCTGTACCACAAGCCGCGTGCACCCTTTTTTTCTCTATTGTATAAAATTATCTAGGAATTATTATCTACTAGTTTTTGCCCGCGATTTCGTCTGCGATATAGGATGAAAAGTAACCTATGTCCTTCTGCAGGTCATGGTCTACCCATGTGCCAAATTTCATTCAAATCTGTTCAGACGTTTTAGCGTGAAAGCGTAACATACAAACTAACTTATTTTCGCATTTATAATACTAGTTAGGATTGAGCAAACCACAATGTTTTTTTTTTGTTACTAGTTATCTTACTAACCTGTCCAACTAAGCTAATATGCCTGTGATAGGTAGGTTTTCCGACACCTAAAATGACCGAAGCTAATATTATTTTGTATACTTTTTAGCTACACAATGGTAAACAGTTGTCCGGAAGAGCGCAAGATGTTCCGCATAACGCCGATGCACTACGTTATCTACGACGAGGCGCACATGCTCAAGAACATGTCCACGCAGAGATACGACAACCTGCTCAAGATCAAGGTAAAAACCTTTCAAAATTAACGAGCTGCTGGATATAGTCCTCTCTTAAGGGCCCAATCACACGTACCGGAAGTACCACAACCACACCCCACCAACACAATGGGGTCGGGCGCTAATTTGTATGAAATTGAATGGTTTATTCACACGGACCACATTTTGCCGTTATAATCAACCGTGTCGTTGATACCACCACGTCGCTGCCACGATACCGACCACATCGCAGCCATGATGTCGACCACGTCGCAGCCACGATACCGACCACGTCTCTGCCACGATACCGACCACATCGCAGCCATGATACCGACCACATCGCAGCCATGATACCGAACACGTCGCAGCCACAATACCGACCACGTCTCAACCACCACCGAGACCGCGCACTAGCGGCCGGCCACATTGCAAACAATGTTGCGTCAACCATTTTATTTAATTTTTATGTAGTTACCACAATGCAACTGCAAGAAGCTGCAGCGACACTATTCACACTTAATCACTGCTTCTCCACATTTTCTCGCTGCAATGTGGTGTAGTTGTGGTACGAGAGTACGGGCCCACAAATTCACAATACACTTACGTACTTAGTTCGAGAGGTTAACTATTGAATAACGCTCACGGACAGCTGTCAATGCAAATCGCTGGAAGAATAGTTTCTACTGCATCAGCTGCACAATCTTCAGTTGCTAAACTGCGCTAGAGCAGTCATTACAAGTCATGCAAACGCTTGATCACATGAATGAAGAGAACGTGGTTAGTCACAGCTTAAATTGATTGATCGATTTTACGAAATTGGTAGAAGTTGGTCCACAACCTTTGCCGTACTTAAAACGTTACAAAATCAACCTTACCCTAATATGATAAAGTTGTAATTCCCTTACAGTCTAAGCACCGACTCCTGCTAACGGGCACACCTCTTCAGAACAATCTATTGGAGCTGATGTCACTGCTATGCTTCGTGATGCCGCACATGTTCTCCGGAAAGACAGAAGACCTCAAGAGCTTGTTCCAAAAGAATTCTGTAAGTTGATATTAATGTGACATCCCGCTTGAATTCTCCGAATGGGGTAGACAATGGTGTATATTAGTACACTCACAATTTACCAGCTTTGTTAAAGTCCTATGTAAATCGCAGAGCAAATTGCTACCTACTGGGCTTTGTATCAGTTCCATGTAATAGGGGCCGAGCTTATTACTTTTAACTGGGCATAAATCTAAGCTCCAGGACTTATTTTTAAATCAAATAGTTTTCACTTGCGGCATTGCTTCCGTGGTGTATTCCCTCAAGAACCATGCACATTTTTCGTAATAAAAAGCAGTCTATGTCACTTTGGCCCACAATCTATCACATGTGCAAAAAATATTATCGACCGATAACTCCGTAGAAAGTGTATTTTTTGGTTTACCACCACGCACACCAACAAATACCCTTTCACATTAACAATATCAATTAGGATTGCATTACATTGCCTTATCATTTCTTATCACAACCAATTGCTCACCAAACTTCCACATTCTAGAAATCAAAAACCACAACGAGAGTGGAAAGTAGCAAGGCAGACGACGAGCTCCCATTCGAACAGAGTCAAATAACGCAAGCTAAGCGTATCATGAAGCCTTTCGTTCTTCGGAGGTTGAAGAGGGACGTACTACAGGACCTGCCAAAGAAGACCAACCATAGAGAGCTGTGCGCTATGTCAGAGAGACAGGGGCTGTTGTATAAGAATCTTATTGCGAGCTTCTCAGCTAAGGATGGTTCAGTAAGTCACATATTTTTTTGCTAAACGTAGTTAAGGAAGGATGTAATACAATACAGGACCTGCCTAAGGAAACCAATCATAGGGTCGGAGAGACAGGGGCTGTTGTATAAGAATATTTTTCGAGCTTCTCGGCTAAGGATCGTTCGGTTAGTTAGATTGAATTACTTGTTGTATGGAAACTCTTACTATTGTATGTAAGACAGACGCTTGGTAGTTTGTTGCACCACTTCTATTTGCCAGTTAGAACACGAAAAACTGAGGAAGTACAGGCGTTTTGAGGTTTGTCTTTTGTAACTTTTGACGTTCACAAAGTGCTTACTCTGCCTATGTTTGTGCTAAATTATTTCTAATTTAAAGATTACATTTAACAACTGGAGAATGTGGATGAGTCATGTCCTCAAAACAGCAGGCACATTCGGCAATTAAAAATAGTAAAAAAAAACTGGGTATAACATTATGTAAATATCGCTGCGGTACAAATTTTTTTAAATATCGCAGCATTATGCTGAGATAGGAGCCTTTTTGGCCTCGCACAGGTCTGTCATTTTTTACTTGTTTATTGTTGTTTTCGTTGTTAATTTTGTTAGTTTTAAATGCTCCTTTTTTATTATTTTTTTTAATTTTGACTCTTTGTATTTCCTGTGCGTGTCCCAAATAAAATATTTTTCTTTCTTTCTTTCTAAATATATTTAGTGTTAATTCCGCAATAACTAGAGCCAGGCTTGGATGCAATATGCAGCACCGCAACAACAACATAACAAAACGCCAACCGCTATGATTCACAGATACACATTACATTTTCATTTCCTTTTAATTGATGTACACTATTGATCGTAGCCTTATGGTGGGCACTAGGATCACTGCAGGAAAAAACGTCGATCTCAAAAACAACCATAAGTGGTTAGTTTGAATTTAGAACAAGTACTTTTTTGTTAACTTAATTAATAAAGTTCTTAGTTCTGAATTCAAATTATTATCTATCTATATGTATAAAAATGAATCCCTATTTCCCTTGGTCACGCCATCACGTGAGAACTACTTTACCGATTTCATCCAACTTTTTTTTAAGTGTTCAATACTGTGTAGAAGGTTCTTACGGAAAATAAAATTAAGAAAAGCGACGGGGTGAGTCGGGGGAACAAGAAATTTCACGCGGACGAAGTCGCGGGCAGAAGCTAGTACACAATAAATCTAATAATTGCTGGACATGGAAATTAGCATTCGTTTGTATTCGGAAATGCGATGATTTCCGAGGGGCATTAAGAAAATTGTTGTACTGTAATAAATTGTGCACAAATAAATAAATAAATAATTCTCGTTCCAGATCCACGCCACAACGGAACAAAGCGGCATGGCGATGATGATGGACATGCGCAAGCTCTCCAACCACCCCTTACTCCTGCGCTACCACTACCAAGATCAGCAGGTGCGCAAGATAGCTGCCCGGTTGGCAAGAGACCCTGGGTACAAGGAGAACAACGAGCAGTACGCCTGGGAGGACCTCATGTGCATGTCTGACTTCCAGATTCATCAGCTTACTTTGACGCATAATGTAAGTAAGATTAATTACAATTGAAAAGAAAACTGGTCAAATGTGTGTCGGACCACGCACAATGAAGGCTCCCGTAGTTGGGATGAATTTATCACAAAAACAAACTTAACATTGTAGTTGAAAAACATGTTATTCTATACATTCCAACTGCAAATGTAAGTTTGTACGCACAATATTGAGAGATTTACCATGTTCTTTTAAGAGCATAGATTTCTTTTAGATTTTTCTGTAATCTATAACTCATAGAACTATTTCCCGGTATTTTTTTTTCAAAGTTTTTGGGCTGTAGTTTTGGAGACAGTAGTGGGGGGAATGGTAAACTTTCATCTATTTCCTTAAATAACTTTAAAAACATTTAAAAAAAATATTTTTTATTTTTATTGAGACCGTCTCATTTGATATATCATATGGTACAGTTTGCAAAAATTTATTATAATACTAGCTGCCCGCCCCGGCTTCGCACGGGTTGCGGTACTTATCTACGGCGTACCCTACCTACCTACCCTACCTACCTACCCTACCTACCTACCCTACCTACCTACCCTACCTACCTACCCTACCTACCTACCTACCCTACCTACCTACCCTACCTACCCTACCTACCCTACCTACCCTACCTACCTACCCTACCTACCTACCCTACCTACCTACCCTATCTACCTACCTACCCTACCTACCTACCTACCCTACCTACCCTACCTACCTACCCTACCTACCTACTCTACCTACCTACCTACCCTACCTACCTACCTACCCTACCTACCTACCTACCCTACCTACCTACCTACCCTACCTACCTACCTACCTCCCTAACTCCCTACCCTACCTACAAAAAAAAAAAAAAAAAATTGATGTTGGCCGATTCTCATAGATACCGGATAAGCACAAAAAATTTCATCAAAATCGGTTAAGCCGTTTCGGAGGAGTATGGCAACGAAAACTGTGACACGAGAATTTTATATATTAGATTTTCTTTTTTGCCTCCCAAAAATGACCCTCATATTCAAAATTCATTAATCATTACGTTAGACGTCCATGTTTGGGTCACAGAAATTCATATGTGCACCAAATTGGGCAAATTGGCTGTGACAGACACAGACAGACACACATGTGATCATATAAGGGTTTAATTTTTCATTCGGACCACTGTACCCTAAAAATCAGCCATTAGAGTGCAATAGGCAACGGGCTAAAATATGTTACAGCCAGATGTGCAGTTAAACAAAGAGTTTAGAATGTAGCCGAAAATATTAATCTTTCTGCTACACTGCCAATATTCATTTTAATTTTGCACTGTTTGCACTTAAAGGTGCATCCACACCGGAGTTACTTTTTGTGGAGCAACGTTTACAAGTGTTTGTGGACAACAATAGATAACAAAAAGTTATAGAAAGTTACTTAATGTTATCATATTGCTATACAAAAAGTAACTTCGGTGTGGATGCACCCTAAGACACACTTTTGTAAAAAGTCTTGACTACTCGGCAAACTCACAACATGGTTTAAAACAAATTGTAAGTTAGCTAAATGAATTCCAATCTCTTGGTTATACATAGAAATTATAAAAAAATATTATGTCAAAAGAAAATTACCATACAAATTGAAAACCCATACCCACTCATAGTAAGCATCCACCTAATTTATTATCACGGATGGCCGATAGGTTGGAAATGTTCTGCCTGTAGTAGGTGGACCTGGAGAATGTCGCAGGAATCCACTGGATGCGGCACGTACAGATGCCGGTTGTTTTAGGGTTGCTTTAGAAAAGCCTATGTCCAGCATTGGACCTCCCTCGGCTGAATTATTATAATAATGATAATGTCAATGAAACTTCTCATTTCTCCATTCCAGAGTATCCGTTCCTTCGGCCTCCCAGAACACCTGGTCCTAGACTCTGGCAAGTTCCAAAAATTAGACGAGATGCTCCCGCGGCTGAAGGCCGGTGGACACCGCGTGCTGGTCTTCAGCCAGTTCACCATGATGCTGGACATCCTGGAGCCCTACCTCACCATCCGACGGTACCGGTACCTCAGGCTCGACGGCAGCACCAATGTCACTGACCGGTATGAATGGCATTACTATTTACGTAGCTCTGAAGATTGGGATCTGCTCCGGTATAAATAATGTCACAATGCCTGTTTTTTTCTCAAATTATACATAGAACTCCTAGAAACCATGCTCACACGGTTTTTACGACTTCTTTATTAAAATGTTAGTTTTATATAAATGTATTATACATAAACCTCTTCCGGAATAAATTCTCAAAATTATGGTGAAAACCGCATCAAAATCCGTTGTGGAGTTTAGAAGAACCACGCGGTCACACAGACACGAAAAGCGACGGAAATTATCCCACGGGAACGTACTACCGGGACAAAAAGTAGCCTATGTCCTTCCCCAGGATGCCATCTATCTCCTTGCCAAATTTTATCGAAATCCGTTCAGTGGTTTGGATGTGAAAAGGTAACATACAGACAGAGTTTCTTTCGAATTTATAATATTATAGTATCGATATATTTAGATGTCACAATATAAGTATTTTCTTTAATTCTACACAGAATAATAATGCAGACCTAAATTATACCTTATTGTGCAGACGTAGTTACCTTTAATTCACGGTTTCTGAAAGCCTTCAATCATTAATCTCACCATCTGCCTAGCCTTTTCCTAACTATATTGGAGTCGGCTTCCAGTCTAACCGGATGCAGTTGAATACTAGTATTATACATGGCGTTACTGCCTATCTGACCTCCACAACCCAGTTACTGGGTAATACGATACCCCTTGGTAACACTGGTTGTCAGACTTTCGGGCTTCTGACGACCCGTAACGACTGTCAAAGATCCATAGTAACAGCAGAGTCCAACGGCTTAACGTGCTTTCCGAGGCACAGAGGGGTCTTGGTATGTAAAGATGGTCTACCCATCCACGGACCAACCGCGGCAAGCGTAGCTTAACCTGATCCATCGACCCGTGCGGCTGTTATTACTTAGCCACAAGTTGAATAAATAAATTGTATTGAATTATGTAAATAGATTGATATAAGATAAAGTAAAAATGTCAAGATAATTTAGCTAATCAATCAACAAAACACAATTATGATATTTGCAGATTAGAGAAACCTTAGAGACTTGACTAAAATGACTTTAAAATAATACATACATACATACATACATATATAAACTCACGCCTTCTTCCCATGGGGGTAGCCAAAAACTACAGAACGCCACCTGCTACGATCCTTTTGCCACGTTTACGTTCATACATCTGGTCATACACACACGCCGGTTGCGAGTACTACACACCTGACCTGTCTGAAGAAGAAGAAGAAGAAGGTCACTATATGTCTTCCTAGGGCGTCCCCTCCCGGCGTTTGCACTCACATCTGCCTTGTAAATACCTTTTGTTAGTCGCCCTTCATTCATCCTCTCAACATGACCAAACCATCCAAGCATACTCGTTTCCATTTTTGTCACTACATATTCTTTTAAACCGCACCATTGCCTTATCACACCATTCCTAAGCATATCAATCACAGTCACACCACACATGCTTCGCAAGGAACGCATTTCAATAGCATGTAAAATAATGTTACAGACAAGACTTAATAGACCAGTACAACAACTCGGACATCTTCGTGTTCCTGTTGTCCACGAAGGCAGGCGGGCTGGGCATCAACCTCACGGCCGCCGACACCGTCATCATACACGACATCGACTTCAACCCCTACAACGACAAGCAGGCCGAGGACAGGTGAGAACTTAACATTATGACTATGTCTCCAGGGGATAGTCAGATGTGTATGTGGCGGCATCTACAACGCTACATGCGAACTACGCAACATACTGACGTCACGCAAAATTCTGCATCGCGCAAGCATAGTTTACCGCGCAACTAGCATGTATACAACGTCCCGGGCAGTTGCCCACCAGACACGACACCCGTCTGGTCGGAGGATCCTCCCTTTTCTATGGAGTATGAGTGAGCTTTACACCCTGTTCCTCATACCTCTATATGTATACCCCTATTACTACTACTATTATTTCGCTATATCTTCTTCGTCATCAAATCGATGGCGCCAAATTATGAGTTTTGACCAGAATTCAGCCAGGACGACATCGATACCTCTTAAAAATCTTCCATAGCGCAGGTGTTATTACCTTTGGAGGTCTAGCTCCACAATTGTGGCTCGTTGGGGTACCCAGACCTCTCTAAACAAAATTAATAAAATTACGTTGCATTAAAAAAAAAAATACAGGCTGGCAGGGATTTGGATGCACAACCTGTAGGCCTAGACAAAAACTTTTCTGACAGCGTTAACGCCAGACGCTAACGTCAAAATGTATGGCAATTAACATTACCTGCGGAAAAGATACGTAATGTCACGTGGTAAGCAAATGTCAACTCCATACAATTTGATTTTTCCGTTGGCGTTACCGCTTACAGAAAAGGCATTTTGTCTAGGCCCCCTGATACCATGGATTCTGAACCCCCTTGGTTTGAAATCTTCGTAAGTTATAATTTTCTTTTTTAACTCTGCTATACATTTTGACCGCGTTTTGCAGTTTCCTATGAAACAGCTGTTTTTTTTTCTTTTTTTGATAACTGACGAAAAATTTCTGTGCTAGGGGCTCTAGAACAATGTGCTGAATTCATGGTTTCAATTTGTGCGTCGATGTCCCTGCCAGCCTGTATACTGGAAAAAAAATCAGACTTGCCCGACCCGTTGTTCTAACCACGCATTATTAGACGATAAAAGCTACAAGCTAATTTAAAAGAGTAACGGTGGAGTTTCTTGCCTATTCTTCTCCATACGAAACTACCTTATGGAAGGGGCAACTAGTTCAATTCTATTTTTTTTTTTTGTAAATTTTGACGTTCAGAAGTGCCTTTTATGTGCCTATTTGAAATAAATGATTTGACTTTGACATGCAGGATAGAATCGTTTCAACTCTCAAAGTGATCACTCGTTTAATCACACTCCAAATAAAGGCTTAGGAATTGCAATTGTTCCAACTTAATATTACTGCGTAACAACCATTTCTAAATGTATTCTTCTTCTTTAAAGATGTCACAGAATGGGTCAGACGCGTCCAGTAACAATATACCGATTGTTAAGCTGTGGGACCATCGAGGAAGGAATCTATCAAGTCGCGCAGGAGAAGCTGAACCTGGAGAAACATGTCACCGGAGTTGATGGTATGTACAAATGATCAATAGGATATTATAAACCAAAAGTTTCTTCTGCAAAAACAGGAATTTCTTTATTGACGCGAATCGTTGATCACTGAGACACCAACCATCTTATTACAAAACACGATCCATCTTTAGCCCAAGCCTAAACCTTCGAGGCAGTTTTTGTATTTTGAACTTTATGCTGACTGTAGTAAAGTTCTTAATACAAAATTGACAACCTAAGACCTAATTAAGTTGTTAGTTTTTTAAAAGGAACTGTATTTCGATTTCTATTCGGTTCTTATTTCAAAAACAAGCTCGATGGTTTAAACCATGTCTAAAGAAAAGCCTTGTTTTGTAATAATACCGCAAAAGTTGCTAAAATTGAACATGCTAAATCGCAGATGACGATCTATATCGTACTGCTGATTCTTATCAGAGTGGATTATAAGAGCCGGAAACAGTATGAATGTTTTTGGCTTCCATAATTATCATTTTTAAGGCTGCTTTTAAATATGGGCCTCCCAATAAATAACAATTAATCGTTTAAGGGGGCTGTGCCATGGTAGCCCGCGAAATTCAAATGTTATTACGTTTTTTTTGCAAATTGCAGGTCAGTATCAGGTTGTATGTTGATCTAAATATGATTCGCGGCCGTATCAAATATTTGTTTATAGAATTATAATCATAAAAATCATCGATACATCTCTCTAAGTTCATATTACCCTTTTAATGAGTATTTCATGAAATCATGACGTTTGAGGCCAATTCTAACTTAAAGAGTTGTATTGCAGACTCTACTGATTATAATTCTGTAAAGCCATATTTGTTACGGTCGCGAATCATATTTTAATCAACAAACATAACCTGCAAATTGCAAAAAACGTAAGTAAATTTGAATTCCGCGGGCTACCTTAACGCATCCCCTTTAACCTTTGGTATGCCGGAACGGGGATCCGCGCAATCCCGTTATACTGCCGGAACGCGGATCCACGTTTGAAAATGCTATAAAAAATGTCAATAATAAAACTTGTAGCATCTTAGTTTTTATCATTACGGTATAATATATTATTATGTAATCGGGTTCACGATATATCAAAGTATAAAATAAAATAAAAAAAAGTCAAATTAAAGTCACTGCCTTTACATTATTTGTGGTTTTCCAAAGTACGATTAAGTTTTTCCAAATCACGGGAGATAATGTAATGTAGTAAATAAACAACTGATGATGTTCTACTAAATTATATACTTAGAAAAACTTTATTTCACTACCTTTTAAAATCAAAAATTAGGTAATTGTTACTGTTTGTAATCTTGGATATATTCGATGCTAAAAAACTTGAGTTGTGCGGCTGCGCGCCGTGGATATTTCTCGGCACACAGCGATAACATCACTTCGCCAGTCGTGGCATACCAAAGGTTAAGGGCATTATTACTACCTAATTATTGTAGCCGAATTGGTGTTCGCACATAGTTGCACTTTTACTGCATACAGTGTAGCATTTTTATCATGAAATTATGTTTTATGTTACAGAAAACGACAAAACGGAAAACAAAAACGTGGTGCGGTTATTATCAGCCGCTCTTGGCCTCACCTCGCCGGGGAAATGATCACTGAACAACAGCGTCATCGTCCCGGACCAGACACTGACCAATCATGGCAGACAATAGTGATACCACCCAACATTTGTGCAAACATTGGCGCCCAATGTTCTTGGAATGTGTGGAAGTGCGTGCTGTGAATATATCCTGTAGTGTATATTGTATAACAAGTGATTAATGATTTTCATAAGTGATTTATTCAAGCTTTCTTAGATTTAAACATATTTTCGATACCGAAATTCCATTTCTTGTCTTTTTTTTATTTGAATAACTACCGAATACTCAAACGCTATCTAATTTTAAGACATCATTAAGTCTCATGTTGTCTCTGTCCCTATAAAGTGTTTTGTAGCGACGGAAATACTTTTAAAAACGTCCTAACCTGACATCTATAAAGCGGACTTAGAGTTCACTCAAACTCAGTACAGTAAGCGTTTCATACAAATATGAACCTTATTCATATATAGTTAATGTTCATACTTATATGAAACGCTTAATCACACTCGCTTATAGGAAAAGGCTCATTAATACAGTAGGAATAAGGATCATATTGGTATGAAACGCTAACTGTACTCGGTTTGAGTAAAGTCTGAGATATATAAAGCGTGCTTTGAGTATTCGAAGAAAACTAATATATAAAAATACTGGCGTGATTTTGTAGTATTGCCACCCACTGCCTTATAATTATGTCAATAAAGTTCTATTTAATGTTAACACAATGTAACTGTAGACGCTAGCTGTAGATTCAGCTCTAAACGACTATGCCTGCAGTTTTTGAAGGCGAAAATTTTAGGCTTGCATATCAACTAACATACGACAGTTTGTCGAATCGCAAATGCCACAATTTCTACTACTAATTTGCCTTGCCACAACAAAAAGCTGCCAGAATAATGGCGGCCGTCTTATTTGATATAAACTGATAAAATTTTCGGTTTTTGGATTTGTGGACAGCCTCGCAAGGTCACTTTTCATAACATTAATTTATGTTCCGATTCGGCAGGGAAGCGTATCGAGCGGCTATGCTGTTCAGCCCCTGCAGTCTCGACATTAGACAGCGACAATAATCGGTCGCTAAGTCGTATCGTTGTCAAATTCCTTTAGTAGATTTTCAACTTTATTTCGAAAGCATAAGGTTGAAAATCTATTAAAGAAATTTGACATCGATTTGACTTAACGACCGATTTTTGTCGAGACTGCAGGGCCAGCTATAGTCCATTTTCGCTGCAGATATAGCTAGCGAAAACTCCAGCCGTGAAAGTTCGTACATTTTCATTATTTTTTGTACCCACATCGACAGCAAATATCGCTTATATTTGAAAGCTGATATTTTTCAATTACTGTTGTTACTCTTGCTAATAAAAATACAGGTATTTTTATCGCTCGACGTTTTTATAAATAAGTGTAGATATAAAAATGTCGTGCGAAGGCTCTAAATCGTCTTCATTGACAATGGTACCTCGTGGTCAGCAACTAACTACAGCTTATATACATTTAAAGGATTTATTATTGATCATATTATATTATTGATGAATAGCTGGACTGTAACAAATTAATTCATGCAATTTTGTTTCTCTTTTGTCTGTGCAATGACCCTTATACATAGAGCTAAAATGTGCGCATTGAAGGGAAATATTTTATTTATTGACAGTTTTTTTTAATATTAGAAGCTCGGGAATTGTTGTTGTCTCGCTTCCTAACAGGCCATGACTGCGTATGTGTGAGCGAGACAGCAAACATTTTCAAAAGCGACAATGACCCTATTTTCTTTTCGAAGCGCCCACTTTAGTATATTTATCATTTACGTATTTACGTGAAACAAGTTATATATTTACATTTCAAATTATTTACTGTAGTAATTATTATTTGAAAGTAACATTTACAAAAAAAAAAAAAAATATCTATAGATTGCTTTGTGAAAACTGAAAAATATTTGTGTGTTGGAAATGTACGAAAAATAGAATAATTTTGGCAATGAACGAAACGCACTGAATGTTCACTTTGTATACTTGTCTAAATGTGAAAGAGTGAAATAAACTATTTGTGTGACTTTAAAGATTAACGTATTATTTATTTGTACGATATCGCGTTCCGTGTATATTGCAGTATTTAAACGTAAGCCTCATGACGTTTATATTGGAATGCTGACAGAACGGCTGATGTTACTTGCGAGTAATGCTCGCGTATTGAAAGTCTGTACCATTTATTATTTGGCAAAATTGATGCTACAACTGGATGTGGATATGGAGCTATGTCGCAAACTATGCTCCACCTTCTATCTTGCCCTCTGTGTCCCAAAACTTGCAGTCAAAGTGACCTCTTTGCTGCCACCGATGACGCCGTGGAAGTGGCGAAGTTTTGGGCCAACAAAATATGAGAAAAGTCGTCGACACGAAGAAGAAGATGCTATAACAGCTGATGAAACGTCAAATGATTTAACGATTTTGTGATAAACAGCCAAACAGACAGCACATTTTGGATATGAAACTATAAAGTAAGATTCTGTATGCAGACACATATAAAGCACAGAACCTGAGGGCTGACATGACATAGCACAGTGCAGCATAGCTGACAAATGTCAACCTTATGGTAGTTGAAATAAGGTCGTAAATAATTAAACTAAATCACGTCCGGGAAAACATCAAAGCAAAGATATATTCGCGGTTAATTTTATTTATTTTCGACTTTATTTCAACGACTGTAAGGTTGATATTGAGAGTGAAAAATATTTTTAAAAAGTATTCTTGCCCCAAAATAAGGAGTGAAATAATTTCATAAAACTAATTAATTTAATGCTCATGATTGAGGCAATGCAGCATTTTTTACATACAAAACATCATGCTTTTTTCCCACAGAGGTACGGTAGGCAGAAACAAGAGGGTGTTGTAGGTGGGTTGAGACAACTCAAGTTGTTAATACAATGCCATGTCAGTATAACAATATAAACGTTTATATAATAAGATAGAAGCGCCCACAGACTAGCATATAAATATAATTTACTGAATACAATGTGACACTGCTTTGTACTGCTGAGTGATTCTGGATATTTAACGTAGAAATAAGACAGCGTAATTAAAATATAACTTGTAAAGCTGGTTTTGGTGTCTGTGTATCATTTACCTTTGGGGATTCTTAGGAAAAAAAAAACAGTAAAAATAATTACGTATTGCATACAAGTTGAAAATAGATTTTTATTTTAGAAGATTGTTAAACACGTATCAATCTGATTACATTTCAAGAGTTGAGTATTTTTTGGTGTAATCCAAAAGAATAGCCTATTTATTAAATATTTGCTATTAAAAAATGTGTGATGTACACGGCAAAAAATTTTTGATAGAAAAATGTTTATTTACATTATTTTTTATTTGCCAGCTTTGTCATCAACATGACTGATACACAAACATTGGACCCAAACAAAAAATTGTAAAAAAGTATACGTGAATTATTAATGTACCTATTAGATGAATAAATAAATGGATTAGTGTTATATCTCGTAATTATTAAGAACTTTGTAAGATAATATACGTTATATTTGGTAAGCTTAGCACTTATATTAAAATTTAACTTAAAGTGTGACCACTTTTGTACTTCATTTAAGTATATTGAATGATAATTCTTTAGGCAGTATAGTATTGCGCATAGGCTAAGGCTTTGTTCAGATGATTAGCTTTAGATGCGCGTTAACAACGACTTGAGCTACTCCGCATGTCGATACCCTGGTTATTTAGCTAGCTTTTCTCAAAAAGCATGTCCTGACACTCATAAAAAAGTGTTGCCAGAAGAAAAAAAGAATCTCGCAGCAAGCATTTCTCATCTGAACCTAGGCTTATAACTAAGTCTGACTAAACCCTGTATATGCTAATAGTTATATTAGACTAGCCTTTGACAGCGGCTTTAGTTGTTTTAATTTTAAACGGTGCACCAAAAAATTTAAATATTTCATTTATGTATTCGAAAATGTAGTGTTTTTGCAGTATTTTTATGTTGATTGTCTTGTCCTGCTAGGGTACACTTGATGTTTCGTTGGTCCCGCGAATGACAGAAAAACTTGTCACAATATTCTTTTTGCAATGATTTTGATAATTTATATTTCTAACTTAAATTCAGCATGTCTGACTTACACAGTCAATACTTAAGTTTCTTAAGGCCAAAGTATACTTTTGTACTCATTTGGTTTAAAACAATTAGTTGAGTAATGTTTTATTTTTTAGTCACGAGTTACGAAGAGGACTTTGCACCAAAAAACTTGGCATTTGAAATTCAGTCCTATTGCTATAAAGATAAGCATTAAGTTTCTTAAACACCACCATGCATGAATGACAAAAGAGGTTACATTATTCAACATTGCGATCTTATGAGTTACACTTGAATAAACAATCTTAGATAATTTACTTGTATTGACACTTAATCAACTATCTACTTTATCATTATGTGGTCTAAGTTGATTTTTGATTGATCATTTGTGATAAAAAGTTCCTAACAACATTTGGTTGCAATGGAATATGAACTTTGTCATGTCTGGCATTGAGTTGGTGTTCCCAAAATATGATAATTATCTTTGATTCTGAATTCAAATATAGTTTTGAATTAATTAGTTATTTATTCACTTTTAGATCAATTTTTCGGTTTAAGTAGTAAGTTTCTAGTTTAATTTTAGTGTAGCACATTCCTTATAGTAAATAATATATTAGTTGATTTAATTTTTCTTTTTTTATTTCATTATATTTTGCATGCATGTTTTGCTCGTATTATGAACCACTTCCTATCCCTTAGCATCCTTCTTAACAATAATAGAAGTGTAATAAATTAATTACTTTATATATTTTGGATTTGTGGTTGGTATATGGCAACAGGCCCGCTACAATATGGCCGACTAACTTTGCACAGAAAGCTGCGCAATAACAATTTTTAGGAACCAAATGGTGACGTGAGGCGAGTGAGGACATGCGCGAAAGTTCGGAGAGCCTATGTTCAGACCAGCCATGATTTATCGGCCATTTGTACCTGATACATAACTGGTGAAATTTGGGTGAACAGCTTCTGGACACATATAACTTGCTGCTAGGTTAACACCTTTTCAAAAACTGTAAATATAATTGAATTAGCTGATAGTTTTCAAGCTTTTTTTTACGCAAAAGCGTTAGCTATAATTTTCTTCTTTAGGACTTAAGTCTACTTTATCTCAGCCTTGATTTTACTTGTAATTACGTGGTATAAGATAACACAAAATCGGGTCTATTCTGTAAAATCTCACCGTGAAAACTTAGGTGAAATGAGCTGCCCATAGTGACAGTCCCTAGCATCCGGTTTAATGATTAAAAAAATGAATTTAATAAAGATTAGGAATCCTTTCTTTTTCAGTCCGGTTTGGCTCACTAATGTAGTCACCGGCAGTAAATATGCCACATCGAGTTCGGCTTTGTAGACCGTCGTCTCTTTCACTCTTAAAGGATTTTTATCTCACGAAGCGACGCGCGTTTTACTTGTGGTTACCAAGTGTACAAGCACGCTGTGAATGTGTGTGTAAGCGCAGGAGCTCTCGGTACCGTCCGAGACAATGACGTATTCGGAAGAGTGTGTTATGCTGTCGCTACGCGTCTTCACGCACACATTTATAGCGTGTTTGTAGACTTGGCTAACACAAGTAAAGCGCGCGTCGCTTCGTGAGATAAAAATACTGTACAGCCCGATTACAACTTTATGGCGATTGGAACATGAGGCGAATCGCTGCGCAGTAACGAATTCACGTGTCAGCGGGGGTGAGGGGTGAGGTACCTACTGCACAGCGAATAGCGCACTTCAGAGCAGCCATTAAGATAAATGGGGCTGTACCTGAGTGACAGTCTCTCTCTAAAGCTCGATTTTCCATATTTAATTATTTACGCAAAGGGACTATACTCCATTTGAAATAAGATTAGAAATTTAAATAAACCTTTTTTTACAATCCGTTCAAACGATTTTGACTACCGAGTACTTATAGTTTATTTGAATGTATGCTTTAACAATTGAGTTTTAACCTTTTTGCACAAGTATTGTACACAAAAATCTCAGTTATAGGTACTTTTGAAACAGTTGTAAGTACATGTCTTACTTCTAAAATGTGCAGTTACATTCATTAATTTATCTGTAGCGTAAAATGTGTAATGTAAATTGCGGTTATTCCGTTTAATCCACCCTAGGGCGTATACTCGGAAACGCGTGTTCATCTATCCACCCCAGACGGGGTGGATAGTCGGAATTCACTTCCGATTGTTCTTCCGACTTTTCATCCCAAGTTCATTCATCATCAACAGTATGTATACTCATACACATAAAAAAAGTATTAATAACTTTTTAATAACCACAAACTTAAACAGAAATCATATTACGTATTGCATTTAAATCAAATTAAAATTCCTCGTTTTTAATAACATTATTATGTAGTTTATAAATTCTGCAATAATTATGTCCAGGAAATGACCAACACTAAATTTCTAATTATATAGCCTGGATAAATTCGACTCTTCATGTACACTTGCAATCGTTTTCTAAATTTCTCTGCTACAACAGACGTATTAGCGAAAAGCGTATGGTATGCCAATGTCTACTAAATATCTTGGTCCAGTTTCTATTATGTTTCTGTAACAGCCTAGGGAGTAAATCGGAAGAAAAATAATAATTATAAGAATTCCGACTATTCACCCCGTCTGGGGTGGATATAAGAACATACGTTTCCGAGTATCCACCCTATGGTGGCGGTTCTAAGGTGGATAAACGGAATAACCGGTAAAATTTTATATTTATGATTAGTTGCTCATCCCATTGCCTTAATATAGCAGCACTTTCAGGCATTATTTTATGAAGCATATTCAAATATACATTCAGTTCCTTTTTCACTAAAAACTGCATCCAGCGAGTTCTAAGACCTAAACAAAACTATAATGACCCCACGCCGCGGTAAAACTGATTCGAAGCTTCGAGTGAAAGATACCGAATCAAACAGTAAAGCGTCTGATATATGCTTAATTGTCTTCTAAGTGCTAAACACCTTCATTTGTTTTTGTGTTCTTGAAGGACTGCACCAGTAAGGCGATTATCACACTGCCACGCATCACGCTGCATGTTGCGTGTTAACGCACCCGAATGAACGCGCGTGGATGCATTTTCTGTGTGTTGGACTGTGCGTGTTTTCTATACAAACGGAGATACAAGCAACGTTAAAACACGCATTCACGCGCTACGCTGTGTGGTGCGTGGCAGTGTGTTAATCGCCTAACTGCCAGTACGGTCAGTGTATAGTCTTACTGCGTCTCCTACCTATATTGTACTAACATCCGTGCTATAAAAAAAACAAAAAAACAAAAATAATTTAAAGAATTTATGCAGTCAGTTAAATTACCTCCTATTTCAGGACTTATAATAATTAATGTAGATATATTATTCAGAGGAGTTTATAATTGTAAATTGTTAGAAATGTAATGGGGTGAGTAATTCTGTAAGGTTGCTGATGTATCCCATATATTTATTTTCTTATGGTAAATGAGATAACACATGTTGAGTAAGAAACTGGTGTTTTATTTTACACACGATAAGTTTCTGTTCCTACCTACGAAGAACCAAGGTCAGGGTCACACTTTGCGGTGAAATGTAACATACCTACGTTAATACGAACATGCCGTCTAAATGTAATGTAACGTAAAAATAAATGTAACACAACAACAAGGTGAATTGCACGGTTTGTTTCAACGTGTGCACCCATCATAATGATACAGGGCGAA
The DNA here is from genome assembly GCA_917490735.1 of Dryobotodes eremita. Taxonomy (NCBI): domain Eukaryota; kingdom Metazoa; phylum Arthropoda; class Insecta; order Lepidoptera; family Noctuidae; genus Dryobotodes; species Dryobotodes eremita. The sequence goes on from OU823254.1 coordinate 19,861,441, forward strand.
ATCGTGAAGACTCGAGGCTATTATAATGTTGTGAGCAAGGCTCAACCCACACATTTAAAATAACATGTATAAATTACATGGAACCAGCTCCGGATTTACACCTAAGCACCGGCCTAGGGGCCCAGCCAGCCTAGGGGCCCCAAAGCTTCCCCGACCAGGAAGCTTGCCTGCCTCAGGGCTGGATAGGAAATGCTACAGGCTCCGCGCTCTGGCCCGTGCTCATATCAAGGTACTTAAAACACCCATAGGGAAAAGAAATTAATCTCTCCGAGTCGGGGTGCTAAAAATCTTCAACATCGCAGCGCTCGCAATTGCATTTTAGTTACACTTTATACTTAAATTTTCTTGCATAAGTCGACAAAGTAACTCCTATTGCTGTATGAATGAGTCAAAAGCAACCTAACTTATCCGAGGTGCTAAAATTTTCGACCTCTCTTCGCTCGCTCTGGCATCCAAAGTTTTCTTAGAAAGATCACCGCTTCGATCACTGCCGGCACCAGCTATGCGAAAAATCAATAATGTTGGTTTTTACAAAAGCACAAGTTGTTTGAAGAAAGTAAGTTGGCTCGAATAAGTAACTTAGTGGATTTTATTTGCTTAATTTCCAAAATAGCTTCGGGGGGGCTAAAATGTCAAATACCTAGGGACCCCAAGTCCGGGCCTGTATGGAACTCCCAAGTTATTCAATTATAGAACCTACCTCTGTTATAGTACCGCTCCGCTTTTTATGTGACGCGCGCTCTACAGGGTCAAATTAAATTATCTAGCGAAACTCGGCAGACGTGATAGCTAGGTATCGATATCTAAACACGATAAAACATATTTTTTCATTTCTCATACACGGAAAGTAGTGTTTGTTTGATCTGAGCAGCGGGTGGAAGACGCTGCTCCCCGTCTTAGGGCGGGAATGACTCATAGTAATTGCTTCCCTCTCTAGGGCGGGAATGACTTTTAAAAATAGAAATAAATTTGGTTAGGTAGTCGGCTACGAATTTTTTTACATACATAATATTGACCTTATAACAGCCAGTGTGAATTAAAAAAATACCCATTAAGGGGGAGGCGTTAAAATTCAAATTTACTTACGTTTTTTGCAATTTGCAGTGACTAACCAGAAACACAATTGACACAGAACTGCAATTTGCAAAAACCAAGGAATGTTTGAATTTAGCGGACTACAACTGAGGATCCACCTTAAGCGGGACGGCCCGCGGCGGTGATGCGGTGTGTTCCATATTTAAAATTTAAAAAAGACTATGTAATTTGGCGGGATACTAACTCTGTAAGCTTCTCTAACTTTGTTTTCTTCGTACTAATGAATCTAAACGTGACATTGGCTGAATGCACAAACCATGCGAAGCCACAAGAAAAAAGAAACTCTGTAAGCTGTACCGAAATTCAAAATATCAGTTTTATAGACTAGTATTTAATTAAAAATTAGTCTTATATTATTATTATTATTAATAAATATTATAGAAAAACTACTATTTTTACTTTCCTTATATTCGAAATGAAAAGTAGAGTGTTTAACACGGGTGAAAGTCACCAATTCCTTTCGACCCTTGTACAACAATCTACTATTTCAACTCATACTTACAACATTACCAACAACTTACTACTTACAACAACATTACCAACGGTTGTTGACCCCTAAGAAAAAACAACAAATCTTTTATATTTTTATTTTACCGTGCTTAGATACCGTACCCATCACATCTGCAGAGTTTCGCTAGCTAATTTAATGTTACCCTATATAGATAGCACATTATTTGACGATTATGAGTTTGTAAGTACTATTTTCTTTACCGTAACCTTTATTTTTATAAAAAACTTATACAGCGTCACGGTTTAGAATAGTTTCGTTTTTAAATGAAGCTGGAATCAATGTCTGCTAGAAAAAACTGCATAAAATATAATTCACAGCTTTTTGTATCATTCAAGAAAGAAAGTAAAATACGTAAGTAATATTAATAAAAATAATGTAATCTTCATCGACAACTTGAATACATTTTTATAAACCTGCGCGAGTCGCGAATCTTTCAGCGCGTTCAGTTAATTTAGCAGCAGCCTTTCACTTTGGAGCAGTGGTGGCACAGTGGTATCGGCCCCGACTTACGAGTTGTAGGTCGTGGGTTCGAACCCAGGCAGGCGCTTTACTTTGTGTAAATAATTTCATCACCACTGCTCTCAAAACGGTGAAGGAAAACATCGTGAGGAGGAGGACGTTGTAGGCCTAACTTGTAGACTGTAGATTAGTAGACTTTTCTATATACATATATATATATATTTTTTTTTCATTTCTCATACACGGAAAGTACTGTTTGTTTGATCTGAGTAGCGGGTGGAAGACGCTGTTCCCCGTCTTAGGGCGGGAATGACTCATAGTAATTACTTCCCTCTCTAGGGCGGGAATGAATTTTAAAAATAGAAATAAATTTGGTTAGGTAGTCGGCTACGATTTTTTTTACATAATAGTGACTTCATAACAGCCAGTGTACATTAAAAAAATACCCATTAAGAGGGAGGCGCTAAAATTCAAATTTACTTACGTTTTTTGCATTTTGCAGTGACCAAAAACATAACTGACACAGAGCTGCAATTTGCAAAAAACCAAATAATATTTGAATATGGCGGGCTACAACTGTGGATCCACCTTAAGCGGGACGGCGGTGACGCGGTGTGTTCCATATTTAAAATTTGAAAAAGACTATATATTTTGGCGAGATACTAACTCTGTAATCTTTCCTAACTTTGTTTTCTTCGTACTAAAGAAACTAAACGTGACATAGACTGAATGCACAAAGAGTGCGAAGACAAGAAAAAAAAAAAACTGTATTCTGTACCGAAATTCAAAATATCAGTTTTTTATATTTGATTAAAAATGAGTCTCATGCATTAAATTATTAATAGACATTTTAGAAAAACTACTGTTTTTACTTTCCTTAAATTCGAAATGAAAAGTAGAGTGTTTACCACGGGTGAAAGTCATCAATTCCTACTCGGACTATAGCCGCCCTCGCTACGCTCGGGCGTCTAAATACCTCGTATGGGAATTGATTCCTTTCGACCCTTGTATAACAATCTACTATTTTAATATTTTGTTGAGTGCCTGTTACTTGTTGTCAGGCCTACACTGTCCTCCCATTATCAACACTGTAATTTGAAACATTGTAAAAGCCCCTTATTTTTAAAAGAGTAACCGTGGAGTTTCTTGCCGGCTCTTCTCCATAGGAAACGACCAATTGGAACCGTGCACCTAGCTTCTGACGTTTCATAAGTGCCCATGTTGGTTTATGTGAAATAAAATATTTTGATTTTGAGGAAACCGGTATGGCCTAGAACCAAAAATTCGAAAACATGTGACATCTACCAACCCGCACTGGCGTCGCGTGGTATATTACAGCCCATTCCCTCTCAAAGAGAGGAAGCCTGGGTCCCAGCAGTGGGAACATTATAGGCTGATTATGCATTATGCTTTCACTTTGCGATATTGTTGGTAGGTGGGCAGTGTTGACGGTCGACGTTATTCGACGACGCGACGACCGGTCACACATTGCAACGTAAGCTTATTTATCTCTTTACGATTTGTTACTTTCAAGCTGGGCAGAGTTGCAGGTCGATCGAGATGTGGAAAATGTGGTTTACCTACTGAAAATTAACCTAACCTGAATTATTAAACGGTGGGTAACTCCTAGGATCCTGTCTACACAAAGGGTCAGTGGGTAAGATTCTGCTTTAAAAAGGTAAGGGATGCGCTAAGGTAGTCCGCGAAATTCAAATTTACTAATGTTTTTTACAATTTGCAGGTCACTCTGTCAGGTTGTATGTTGATTAAAATATGATTCGCGGCCGTAACAAATATAGCTTTACAGAATTAGAATCAGCAATACAAGTCGTTAAGTTACAATTGGCCTCAAATGTCATGATTTCATGAAATAGTCATTCATTATGGTAATATGAACTCAGAGAGATTTATTGATGATTTTTATGATTATAATTCTATAAACAAGTATTTGATACGGCCGCGAATCATATTTAGATAAACATATAACCTGATGCTGACCTACAAATTGCAAAAAACTTAAGAAAATTTGAATTTCGCGGGCTACCTTAGCGATGGCGCATCGGTGGATGTTAACGCCTGCTTAGAGAAAAAGCTCACCATTAAGTATGGCTCACACAGTCACACACTGATGTTGTCATGTGTCGTGTCGTTAGTAATTAGGTACCTACTTAAGTACGAAAATGCAAGTAAAGAACTATCTTACATACCTACTTAACTACCTACCTACTTGTATCGATTGCTCAAAAATAAATAGGTAATGCAAGCAGTAGGTATTTCTCTAGTTCAAACAAATTCATATATGTGGGGTTGTGTTGTTATGAGAGTGTTGCAGAATAAATCTACCTATACGATATTACCGGCAATACAAAGAAGTTACTAAAGCAATAGCCGATGTAGAGCAGCCAAACATCGATTCAACATTTCAATGGATGAATAGTTCGCGAATCGTGCGCAGCGCGTTTTCCAACAGCACACGCTCGCGACTTTGTGCCACATTTTTACTTTGTAAATAACAAAACAGATGAGAACTTGTACCAATATAGTGTCGGAGAGTGTGTCGGATGGTGCTATAGTGTGGCTTCCTTACGAACACTAGTAAGATGGGCAAGAAGGGCTGTGACGTAGCGCGTGTGTTGATCCGCTGCTGACAAACGCGACACGGTGTGTTTTCTGTGTCGCGACACACACGCACACAGTGCGGTAACGCGAGCGCGCTCGCGGCGGCCAGTCGGCACACCGCCCGGGCGGGCGCCACACGACCGGGATCTGCGCGAGCGACGAGCGGCGACGCGAACCAAAATAATATCAGTGAAATAAACACGTATCCGCCAAACGCTGTAACATGTGAGCGCAAGATTCTGGTGAGTACTTCCACATCCTACCCCGCCTACAATACACGGTGACAAACTGAAACGAATCTAGTTATAAAGGCATTTCCTACGTCTATATTTAGTTGCGCCTTATTTTGGGACGCTGCATTGACGAGGGAGTTTCACGCTGCGCTTTTACGCGGTTTCCTCCGTCCGTGTGTTTCCCGCGTGAAAATTAACCTTATGTACACGGTATCAACAATTGACCCGCGTTAACCCGTGCGTCAGAGTGGTGCTCAGTACGAAAAACGAATCGTGAAATCCGTCGACTAAAATTAATCGAATAAGTGAAATGAAAGTGGCGGCTGGACATGCTTCAGGAGCGGCTGAAGCGAAAACATCGTTTCCAGTCGGCTAATTAGTTTGGAGCGTGATAAAAAATAGATTTTCTTGTCTATGCTTGTGTTCTCAATAGGCCGCAGACTGCGCTCTGGCCTAAATACCGACACACACCTATTAAAGATCAATGTCTCCTAGCTTGGAGGCGTCAATGAGTGGATCACTTTACCTGCGGAGTCTTTGTATACAACATTATCATAATTGCACATATTATTACGATTTACGATAATGTTGACTTAACATTAAGTCCGTTTTTAAGGTTCCGTACCCAAAGGGTGCCAACGGAACTCTATTACTAAGCCTCCGCTGTCCGTCCATGCGTCCGTCTGACTGTCAGCGGGCTGTATCAGACGAATCGTAATAGGTAGATAGTCGAAATTTTCACAGAGTGTGTATTTCTATTGCCGATATAACAACAAATAGTAGAAATAAAATTAAGTTTAAAATTAAAGGGGGTCCCCACACAATGAAACATGATTTTAAAAAAAACCGTGGTACGGATAACGGAACCCTTTGTAGGATGCGAGTCCGACTCGCATTTGGCCTGTTTTTCGGATACCCTTGAGCTCGACAAGATAAATCTGCATCACACATGCACATAGATACTTCATAGGTATCTACATGAGTGACTAAGAGCGGAGGCGTCATTGAGGTTTGTCAGAAAGCAAAAAATAGGCATTGCCTAAGTTACTAGCGAATCTTACTTAGCGAAATGAACAAATAGGTACCTATAGATACCTATTCGGCTTATGAAAATATCAGTTATCCGATGTCTCGACGATGTGAATTTTTCCTATAATCGGCAATTGAATTGAATAAAAAGAAATGAAACTGAAGGCAGGTATTTTCGCGTAAACCTTCGCCATAATGCTCAATCGTCACGCGATCAAAGCAACGCAATTACAATAAACGTAACGTCCATATTTCTAGTCAGTAATAATGTAATATTTCAAATTCGTTGTTACAGTTAATTAACAGCTAAAAATCGACTTTAGTGGTGCGCCAGCGCTTGAGCACCGGCATTAGGTATTAACAAAAAATATAGCGAATGGACTCAGACGATCGATTCAGGTCGTTTACCCCTGAAACTGAGACCGACTGACGGAGTTACAGTAATCGTTCGCTTTTATGAAGTTATATTGCATTTTAAAATTATTCAGACTTGATAAGACGAAGACTAAAGTGAAAATAAAAACCTCCGGCCTCTAAGTACTCGGATACAACAGAAAGTTGCCGGCAATGCTAATCTGAAATGTAAGATTGGGTACCTAATTAGTAAATGTATCAAGAGACATGACTGCCTAATTAATGCAGCTCTTAACGAAGAAATAAGTTGACAGTAAATGCAATGCCAATGCCTTGTCGTAGTAAGCAAAACTAGTCAACACAGACACACCATTTTCGAGTAAATTATGCTTGGAAAGCCAACCGCAGTGACCACAATGAAAGTAAGGACAATGTAGAAAAAAAAAACTAATTGATTCTTGCCAAGATTCAGTTATTATCACAGAATTTTAGGAAATCGCACATGAAGATCATTTGTTTTGTGATTTTGTGTTTCTAATGCTGACCGTCCACGAGAGAGTTCGGATTTATGCGCAGTACCTACGTAGGTATATCTATACAAATAAATAAAATTAAAGTGTCTCTTTGTAATATTAAAATAACCGCTTTTTACTAAATGCATAAGGATGTATACACGGAACACATACCAAAACAACTTTTTCAATTTTTGTCTGTCTGTCTGTCGGTCTGTTTGTGCCGGCTAATCTCCGAAACGCCTGGACCGATTTTGACGGGACTTTCGCTGGCAAATAGCTGATGTTATAAGGAGTAACATAGGCTACTTTTAACAGAGGTTCCCGTGGGATAATACCCGACATCCACGCGGGCGAAGCCGCGGGCAGCAGCTAGTTACTTATATAAATATTAGGTGTGATACCACGTGCTCCTAGTTTAATAAAATCACAGTAATCATTGTTACAACTTAGGGAAAAAAATACATTTAAAAAAATGTGCCGTTAAATATTATATTCACGACATGAAATTGCCTAGCATATTTATGGTAATTTTAAGGCAACTATGTGGTAACTCAGAACTATCTACATACTTAACTAGTAGGTAGGTATGTAGATCAGTGTCTCAGTGACACTGGTGCATGCTGTTCAAGGTTCACAATAATAATTGTGTGCATGAGACTGAGTTAGGTACTGCAGGATGGGCGATCGCCTACGGGCACCATAATAAGCCATTTCCCGCAGTTTTTCTAGTTCCACACAGCAGGTACCTACCACATTCATGACCGTACGTTACTGTTTATCTTGAAAAGGACACTAGTTTTACCAAATTGTTTGTAGAAAATGGTGCTGATTCTCTTGTACACCGAACTGAACTAACTAAACTATCACTAAAATTCCTTACTTTTGGCTATGAGAATCTTACGGATATTCTGCAAAAAAAATTCTCTTAATTTAAAAATAAATTTTGACGTAACTAAAATTTAATTTGACAATCGCGACTCCACGTGGTACTTGTTTGCCCTACCCCGTGTTTTTTTTTTAGAGCAGGAGGTGCGCAGGGATGGCAGCCTCGACGTGTTTTATATCGAATTTTACACTTTTTGTATGGAAAATATGAAAAATTACTATTTACATGTAGGGTTAGGGGTTTGAGGATTTTTATTAAAGGTGTCGAAATTTTTATAATTTTTGCGACAGGCGATTTGCGATATCTCGCCGCGATATTTTTACGTCCGTGCGAAGTGGACTAACACTGGACAGCTGGACCTTTTGAATTGAAGTACCTAGTAAGTGGGGCAAGTGGCAGGTGTGGTAACCTCCTCTTCATGAATGGGTTTCAACCGTCTAGTTAGGGTGCCATTATGCCAGGCCAAACCCTAAAGCCCTTTGCACACATACGTTTTTCTTGCCGTGAAAAACTACGGTTTATTCGCCGTGTGTAGGCACGGTCGTCAGTGTTGTATGGATCACTATGGAAGCTTGTTGACAGACATGTATTATCTACGGAGGGCGGCGCGGTTTAAACGTAAAGAAATTGTGCCGTGTACAAAGGGCTTAAGGGATCGATTCTAATAAGCAAAAATTACTTTACTCAACTACAATACAGTTATACAGCACCCTAATTGCGTAACACACTATCGATGTCAATTTGAATCATTTTGAACCCTATTGCTAATCCATTGCTTCGTATATTCGAAAAATTTGTCTGCTCAACAACGTAAATAACGCAATGAATGTTGTTGAACTGTCAAAATGAAAGCCATTCCTACTGTTAGTGTGTTACGCAATTACCCCGCTGGTTTTTAGGTACCTACTTGTCCCTACTCTCCCTAAACATCTTCAATTGAACAAACCCACTTCAGTAACCAACTTAGGTATAAAATATTCGTATTGACTTTTGTGAGAAAACAAGCATCTAGGGTTTCAATAGGTACTTTCTCTTCGTAGTGTTACTAAGTTCCTAACACCCTGCGCTGTTGAGACCACACCTTTTGAAAGTTAACTAAAATTGTTTAATGTCTACGAGTATCACTCATAGAAATCATAGATCTTAATACCAAAGTTTTCTAATATCTGCTTCATGCATGCAATCAATTCCTTTCTATGGTTATGCACAACACAATACCTTCAGAATCAGATGAGGGCCACTATCAATCAAATCGTGCTGTTGTGGAAGCTAGACCTATGCAAACGTGCACTGAATGGAAGCAAAGTGAAAAAACTCGTATGGAAAAAAAACTAATTGCGTGCTTTACTAAACTAACTACCAATTGCGTGTCAGACCACGCACAATGAAGGGTCCCGTAGTTGGGAATTTATCTCAAGAACAAAAACCTGCTCTCCCATACATCGATATAATATATCACGGCCAATTCTCCAATTACAAAAATGTAAGTTGGTACTTAATCGCAAAAAAAAAGTTTTGTATGTGATAAAACTACAAATTAACGATTTTCGGATTTTTTCCTTTACTTGTGCAATACACAATACTCAATTCTTTATTGTGCTGTGAGACCTTGCTTCTTCCCAAACATGTTTCTTGGTCAACGGGAAGTACCCTATAAGTTTTTTTTTTTTATTGCGTTGACTTAGAAGCTTGATTTTTTAGAGCTCCAAGGGACCGTATTTGGTATTAATATTCAACTTGAGAGCTCCATGCGTTCCTGAGAAAAAGGGTCTTAACAGACAAATAGACAGACTGACAGACAGACGGACGGACGGACAACGAAGTGATCCTATAAGGCCGCGTACCACATACGCGTTTTATGCGTGCGCGGATTCGGCGCGTGTCGGGTGTACTTTCAAAGGTTATTGCAATTTTGAGTCCTCTGCTAATTACATAAAGTTTATTTTGAAATCCACCTACAAACACCGCGTACGCGCAGCCACCGAGCTGCAACCGCGCAGTCACCGAAAAACACACATATGTCGGAACGCGGCCTAAGGGTTCCGTTTTTCCTTTGAGCTACGGAACCCCAAAAATTAATAACACACCGTGGTTACACAAATTAATACGGGCATTAGGTACTATTATGTAGGTATTCTGTGCTATTGCACCAACAATCACAAGTTGTGTAGGTTACTTTCTACAGTGGTACATCTATTGAAGAAATGGAGGAAACCCCTGCCTTTTGTCTTAATTAGGTACAGGCGAGGAAGTAGGTATAGTTACCTAATTTTTTTTTACGTATTGTATAAAATACATGTTGCGCCGACCCCTAATAAAGGCTCCTTCAAACAGCCGCGACACGCGACGCGACACAAAGGACCGCTTGTTGCGCGACGAGCGGTGCATTTGTGTCGAGTTGCGCGCCTGTTTGTGGGAGCCTTTAAAGGCTCCCACAAACAGGCGCGACGCGACAGCGCTGCACAAAAGCGCCGCTCGTTGCGCGACACGCGGTGCCTCTGTGTCGGGCGTCGCGTCGCGCCATTGTGGACGCGCCTTGATTGGGATAAGGGCAAGAGAATGATGATGAAGATGATGACTTGTTTTCATGTCAAATGCAAGGTGAATGACCAGCAAATCTGCACAGGCTGTATGCTAGTCAAACAAACTGCTTGATAAAGATAAGAATCTTCAAAACCTAGTTTCTCTATAGTGTTTAAGTTTACATCTGTTCTAGTGTTATATTTAAAACAGCATCTTTGTATGTAATTATTTTGTCATTTGTAGTAAAAGTTGGAATAAAAAACCGGGCCAAGTGCGAGTCGGACTCGCACACGAAGGGTTCCGTACCACAAGGCAAAAACACGCCGAAAAAAACACGGTTCTTGTATGGAGACCCCTTAAATTATTAACTTTATTTTATTTTTGTTATTTGTGGTTATAGTGGCAATAGAAATAGACACTAGCAAAGTTTCAACTGTCTACCTATTACGGTTCATGAAATACATACAGCATACAGCCCGCTGACGGACAGACGGACGGACAGCGGAGGTTTAGTAATAGGGTCCGTTGGCATGGTTGGCACCCTTTGGGTACGGAATCCTAAGAAGCAAGATTCGTTCCTAATTAATTAACTATGAAGAAGAAAAAACAGTGAAAATAGTATTATACATATCTAGTTTTAAAACAATAGAATTAAGGTTCCTATAAAACAGGCGCGACACCTTCAAGTTTGCATATGCCTTTCTGTAAAAGGTAAGATTTTTGATCTCGACTGTAGATAATTATATTATTTTATAGTTTACTTAGCTTAATTAAATTTTAGCACATTATTAATAACTTTCAAAATTTCAAAATGTTACTAGATAAGAACAACTGCCGACAAACTGTTATGTAGTTTGGCAGGCTAGAAATAATGTAATTGTTGATAAAGATTTCGAATAAAGACTCCCACAAACAGGCGCGACGCGACAGCGCAACACAAAGGCACCGCTCGTTGCGCGACACGCGGTGCCTTTGTAACGTGCTGTTGCGTCGCGCCAGTGTGCACGAGCCTTAATAATAAAATAAAATTAAAAAAAACAAAGGCACCGCCTGTAGCGCGACGAGCGGTGCCTTTGTGTCGCGTGTGATTCGCGTCGCGTGTCGCGTCTTTTTGAAGGAGCGGCCTTTAGGTAGGCCTACCTACTAGAGCGTAACATAAAAGCCCTTTTCACTGAAAGTAAACATTGATCACTGATAAAAGTTATTTAAGTCTACTAGACACGTGTTCTCCGTGAGCAGTTCAACAGTGAGAATCGTCTGTGTACACTAGAGATACAACGGAGGTTGTTTTACAAGAACCGGAGTCGCGCCGGAGATAGAAAAAAGATGTATTGACAACACTGAGTTATAATAAAACTAGCTTTTGCCCGCGGCTTCGCTCGCGTTAATTTAGACTTTGACTATCAATTCGGGTTATAATTCAATCATGATTCGAAAGACACGTGGCGTCATCTATTATCATAAGGACGTTATTGTTGTTTTCCTCGGGAACAGTACTTTTTTGCGGGATGAAAAGTACCCTATCTCCGTTTATGTACCCCTGACAACGTATATGCAAAATTTCAGGATAATCGGTTCAGTGGTTTAGGCGTGAAAGGGTAACAATCAAACAAACTTATACTTACACTTGTACTTATACTTATAATATTAGTTAGGATAGTATTAGGATAGTTAGGATGCTCAATGGTTAGCAAAACAAGAAACTGAGACTTCGAGCGCGACCGTGTATAAAAATTACCCGGGCGACAAGTTAAAACTTGTTTGTAGGCGCTCTAGTCACGTGCATCGCTGCGTTTCGAATTTTCGATCTTCGGTATAACTCCGATTCAAAATGATCGAAGTCGGAGTCGGAGGTGCAAAATTAAGCGGAAGTTCCGCCATTTCGGAGTAGGAATCGAAGCTCTGTAACAACTCTGGTGTACACTAGAGACGTTCCTAATATCCGCTCGGAAAAAAAAATACGTAGGTACCTAGGTAATTACGTAAAGCTGACCACAAGAAGATCTTTCTTCCTCTTTATCCAATCCGTGTCATCTGTTATTGAACGGAAACACAAACCTATAAATACAAAATACCTACCAAATGATTGTAGAGTGCATTATGTTTAACTCTATTATAAATTTATAATACCTACGTTTCATTGAATTTAATCAAGTGCAACTATATTCATAATAATGATTAATGAAGCATAGCAGACCCTGCAAGGATACAAGACGATGAAACGTGAGATGTTTGCGTAAATATTGATATCCTGCCGCCATGAGTAACGGCCTTGAGAAGTACTTAGTCATAGCACCGGTGAATCTACAGTTATTATCGATATTATACGGGGAACAACACTAATACAAATCATTTTAAACAACGAAAAAAAGGAGGAGGTTCTCAAAACGACGCCACGCGTATTATATTATTTCTTCTAAATATTAAATGTAGGTATATATTTTTAGGAAGGGTATTATTTTTTATTTTTTTTAGGCACTGGCAAGCAATATTTTTATAGGTCTCGTGGCTAGTGCTTCCATTTTCTTGTCTACAGGAAGACAATGGCGATACTAATACCTACCATACTATGTTCAGAACGATTAGACAAAACAATTATAGAAATAGGTAACAGAGATTTCTGCTGTTCCCCACTTACGTCATATTTAACGATAAGTACTTAGTACCTATTTAATGACTGAATAACCTTCCTTTTCTACCGTAGCTTATTGCAGTTTTCCGTCAATTTATTATCAGTTCGCCTCTTGTCATCTTATGCATCTTCAGCTATCAGTAATATCAACAAAAAAAATTAAGGCCAGTCGTCCAAGTAACCTACAAGCTCAAATCACCAATGAATCAGTAGCCAGAATGTCATTTTTTTTTTCTGTATTGGCAACTATTAATTGTGACCCTTAGAGGTCATGGCTACTTAACCGGACTATCCTGTGGGTGCCTTAAGATGACCCAAAGCCAGCCAGGGGCGAATTTCTTAAATTATTAGGTGACCGCACGCTAAGGGCACCCCCTGTGGGGTACGAACCTTGGCTTAGAGCGTCACTGAGGGGAGGACAGCAAGGTGGGACAGGCTGGATCGAATTATTTAGTGAATTATTATTGTCAGGGGAATTTAAAGCTACAGGCTCAGCTACGGCGCGGGTTGGAGTTTCGTCGAGCAAGAGTCGGGCGGGGGGGGGGGGGGGAGGCAGAATGTCACAGCACTAGTAAGTATTTCAATGGCGGTCCGTACACGACGCAAACTATATACACTCGCCGTCACAAAAATCGCACCTCTCCGAAAATAAGTTTCAAGCATGTCCCGCCATCAACGAATACATTAAACCTAATTAATATTAGTATCAATTGAAAGTATATTTAATGACCTTTAAATTAACATTAGTTAGAATTCCTAAACACAACAGATCTCATTAGCACGTAACGTTAAAAAAAATGTTGTCAAAATACGCATTACTACGGCCACTAATTGCACCTCCTTACAAGGGTATAAAAAGGGCGACCCGGGTTAAATGTGGGCAAGTCCGGTTAAGCAGCCACGACCCCCAGTGGTCAAAACTGCGGGTTGCCATTACAAAAAAAAAAAAAAAAATGTGGGTCATTCGCTATCCAACCTTTGAAGTGAACACACGTGAACAGCTACAGCAAGAAAATACCCCAGAAAATGGATACCACTGCAGATGAAGCCGCTCAAGTCATTGCATTACTGCAATCAGGGATGCGACAATGTGATGTTGCTCGGCAACTGAACTTAAGTCGCTTTTCCGTTCGACGAGTGTTCCAACGTTTCCAAGAGACTGGTGGCTATATCCGAAGACGTGGATCTGGAAGACAACGGTGCACATCCGAAAGATACGATCGCTTCATTGTTTCGACGTCTTTACGTAATCGGTTCTCCAATGCTGTTGAGCTGCAACAACAACTGCGATCAGCTCGCAGAACTTCTGTAAGCGTCTCCACGATTAGAAGAAGAATGCGGGAGAAGAAAATTGCAGCTCACAGGGCTGCAACAGGGCCAAAATTGACTGCACAGCATAGGAGAGACCGGTTGCAATTTGCCCGTGACCATGTGGATTGGACAATAGACCAATAGACAGCTGTGCTCTTCTCGGATGAGACGAGGGTGTGTCTTTTCTGCAACGACAGACGTAGAAGAGTGTACAGGAGGCAAGGGGAACGATTCGCACAAGCCTGTATTCAAGAGACAGTGGAATACGGGGGTGGCTCGTGCATGTTCTGGGGCGGCATGTCAATCGACGGCAAAACGAACCTTGTGTGTGTTTCTCGGACTGGAAGTGCTCACGGGCAAGGGTCGCTGACTACTCATCGGTACATAACAGAGATCTTAGAGGAGCAGGTTGTCCCTTATGCAGGTTTTGTTGGCAGTGGGTTCACGTTAATGCACGATAACGCCCGCTGTCACACCGCATTAATTGTAAGTGACTACCTGCAAGAAGTTGGGATCCCTGTTATGCGCTGGCCGGCGCGTAGTCCAGACCTGAACCCTATTGAGCACCTTTGGGATGAACTGAAACGGCGAGTACGGGCACGTGATCCTGCCCCTACCACTCTCCAAGACCTCCAAGATGCCGTCGTTGCAGAATGGGACAACATTCCTCAAGAGACTGTTGTCACATTAATTAGGTCCATGAGAGAACGCATGGAAGCAGTCATCAGGGCTAGGGGGGGTAACACTAGGTTTTAAGTTGTTTTTATGGACTTTGTTGCAATTTTTGCTGATAAAATTAAATTAAACTTTTTAATCATTTGCATTAGCTTGCTTTTTTTATTCCCTGGTAAACAAAAAACCAAATCTATTGATTTATTCTGAAATTTAAATAAATTGCCATTCCAATGATACCTTATAGTCATATGTCTACCGTTGATTAATAGGGTTAAAATGACTTTGAAGGGAATTCATAAAGAGGTGCGATTTTTGTGACGCCGAGTGTAGTTAATGCTGTAACTTAAGGGGGATGCGCCTAGGTAGCCCGCGAAATTCAAATTTTCTTACGTTTTTGCAATTTGCAGGTCAATATCAGGTTGTATGTTGATCTAAATATCATTCGCGGCCGTATCAAATATTTATTTATAGAAAAAAAAAAGTATATTTGTGCCATCTAAGAATTTTCATATGAAATATTCTGAAAAATTCTTAGGTGGAACACCAAAGTTTGACGATTGATCTGAAATTGATGATTATTATTCAGTAAATATATAATTCCTACAGTCGCGAATCGCAACTTGATCAACATACGACGTAAAACAGAGCTGCAATTTGAAAAAAAAAACAAATAAATTTTGAATTTGGCGGGCTACACCTGCGGATTCACCTCAAGTCGCGTCCAACCATTGAAATATTAGTGCTGTGATGTTCTGGCTCCTTATTGGTGATTTGCGTTTGTAATACGTTATTTTGAGTAGCTTCGTGGGCGAGGGGCCTAATAAATACTCTTTCACACCTAATTTGGAACACAAAATCTCTTTTATGTCCGCGCACTATAAAATGTGCACAAAATGTAAATATGGAAGGTGTAACACGCATGCGTGGTATTGTTAACATAACTATGATCCGTCTGCCTCAGTTTGCCTAGACATCCAATTAGCAAGTTAACTGCTAACTACGCGCCATCCCGCTTTGTTTAATGTTTGATGCACCGCATACAATAGAAAAGATACAATGGTGCTGATTCTCTTGTACACCGAATTAAAATAACTAAACTATCACTAAAATTCCTTACTTTTGGCTTTGAGAATCTTAAAGCAATTCTGCAAAAACATAAGTATCTCTAAATTTAAAAATAATTTTGACGCAACTTAAATTTTATTTTACAATCGCGACTCCACGTGGTACTTGTTTGCCCTACCTTGTCTTTTTTTAGAGCCGGGAGGCGCGCATTTGTGGCAGCCTTAACGTGTTTATATGGAATTTTTCACTTTTTGTATGGAAAATATGAAAAATTATTACCTACATGTAGAGTTTTAGGGGTTTACGAGTTCGCTAAAGGGGGTCAAAATTTTCATTATATTTGCGATGGGACACACCATTTTCAAGATATAAGCAAAATAAAATAAAAAAGATACAGTATGTACTCTTGTTGCACCTGAAGTCAGTGTTGTGGTGAATTTTAGTTCATGACAACTAATTTTATTCCACACCTTTTTAATCGCGATAAATAATAGCCAGATTTACAAACAAAATTTTAGGTCAAAAAAGTCAAATTCAGAATAGCAAAATTGCTATTTTCACTAAATTACTAACTCAGTGCCATCTTAGTGCTGTCAAACTAAAATATAGTTAAGTTGTGTCACTTTAGTCTATTTCAGAATGGGAATTCGTCGTTTGACAGGAATAAACTAAATAGTGATTTTTAGTCTAGTTTAGAGAATTTTGTGACAAAAGAATCGGCACCAATACCTACAAAAGTAGGTTAAACAGTCATCTTGAGTTGCATTAGGTAGGTAAAATAAAAATTATGTAAAGTTTTTTTAGGGTTCCGTACCCAAAGGACCCTAACACTAAGACCCTATTACTAAGGCTCCGCTGTCCTTTCGTCTGTCCGTCTGTAACAGGGCTGTTTCTTTTGAACTGTAATAGGTTGACACTTGAAAATTTCACAGTGTGTACTACTATGGCCGCTGTATCTACAATAATAGAGATATACAAGAAACGTGTTAAAGAAATAAATATAATTATGATGTAGTATTAAAAATTGTGTGGTGATACGGAACCCTTTGTGTGCGAGTCCGTCTCACATTTGGCCGCTTTTTCTTTCTCATTTTATTTTATGTTATTGTTTCATTGTTTTGCGTAAACTGATAGGAAAGATACTGCACTAAAGACACAGGGAATCCTAATGTGAGGAGGAGCAATGTATTAATGTAATTGTACAATGGTGCAATTTTGAACAATTAACGTTATTTATGTTTACTTTATTATATCTAAATACTCTTTGCTTTGACTCAGATCAGGCAGGAATGACGACGAAACTGCGTTAAAAATAAGTTCAAGTACCAAAGGAAAATAATATTTCAACTTTTCACGGTCTTTTTCGGGTGAATTTAATTGAATTTAATCAATTTTATTTTTCCAATTAGTTAACGTAAGTAGGTACCTATACCTACTCGCTTAGACACTAGTCTAAGAACAGTATAACAAATTCACTACCTACCTACCTACAATGAAACATTACCACGGATCTCGACACCATTGTAGATGCAGGATCAGTCTCCGCTATAATAAGGAATTACCTAGAAACCCAGTAGGTACCTACAACAACAATGCAACCTCTGTATTTCTCGTGTACCAACGATTGAATGCTTCAAATAATTATATTATAAGACCTCTGACCTCCAAACTTCATCAACGAACTGATGGATTATTGTGTAACTTGTGTACCTATCAATAATATTACCTACAACTTTTGTCAGGGAAATTACATATCTCCAACTTAAATTGTCCGTATATTCTAATCACAGCAGTCATTCTTAGTCCCGTATTACAGAAGGTTACTCAATACTCAAGCATTACTTAAAACTAGATTCAACCAATCAAATGGCTCGAATCTAGTTTTAAGTAATGCTTGAGTATTGAGTGACGTTCTGTAATACGGGCCTAAGACAGTTGTAGGAAATGGCTATAAAGGCTCGTGCACACTGGCGCGACTTGTCGCGCGACGCGATTCTGCGATATTATATCCGTAGAACAATTTCTATGAAAACGCGCGCGACAGTTCACACAGGAGCGACTTGTCGCGCCGCGACGGCGTCGCGGAGCGACGAGCAGCGCGACAGCAAAGGTACCATTTTGTATGGCGTCGCGGCGAAATCGCGGCGATTTCGCGGCGATTTCGCGGCGCGACGCTAGGCCGCGGCCGCGACGCGACGCGACGCAAAGAAAGTATAAATGGCGGTGCCATCCAAGCTGCGCTCAGACGTGCCTTCGTGCTCTGACGAAGACCGTCAACTAGACTATCTTCGTCAGAGCACGAAGGTAGGTCTCTACATGTTTGCTGAGCGTGGGGTTCTAGACTCCTAGGTTCGATTCTCCGATTTTGTTGCAAAATAAAATAAAATCATAAGCAAAATAGTAAGTCATTGAAATGTGACGGTTATCTCATTCTTTTAAGGTATAAATTAGGATGTTAGACCCAACCACCAAACAACGAACCATTTGAAACTAAAATTCCTTGCAAATGTCAATCATTCTAATTTGTATCTTATTGCAGTGGTATAAGAGTTACATTGCAATGACTTACTAATAGTTTTGGCGGCGCGCGGCGCGGTCAAAGGAAAGTACCTCTTTGAAGATGCCGCAAGCCAGCCGCTATGCGCCGCGTCGCGCAGCGGGCGCGACGGTGTCGCGTCGCGTAGCGGGCGCGAATCGCGTCGCGCCCGCTACGCGACACGAATCAAGAGAGTATAAATGGCGGTGCCATCCACGCTGAGTTCAGTAGTAGACGATCTTCGTCAGAGGACGAAAGCAGGTCTGTACGTGTTTGCTGAGCGTGGGGTCCTAGGTTCGATTCCCCGGTCGGTCGACATAACCCAACCTAACCTAAGTAGGAAGTAGGTACCTAAGCTTGACCACATAAGCACGAACGACGAAACTGGCGAATTCGGACGTGCTAAGTGTCTTAGGTAGGCGTAATTTATGATTTTTTTACGGACTCTTACCTATCAATTTATTTGATTTCGTAAAAGTAACATTAACTTTTACTCATAAAGTTTACTTTCGCCTGCAGGCTGCAACACATTTTTGTGGCTTTGTACAGGGCGAGGGCAGATCTGTAGGCCTAGACAAAAACTTTTCTGATAGCCTTAACGCCAGACGCTAACGTCAAAATGTATGGCAATGACAATACCTACCTGCGGAAAAGACCTGTAATGTCACGTGGTAAGCAAATGTCAACTCCATACAATTTGAATTTCCTTGGCGACCGCGGGAATATAGCACCTAATTTGGCAGGAGTCATTGATAGGTAACAAAAAAAAAATACTTTGTCAAACATTTTTACTCGAATCTGTAGGAAGTTTGTTCAATAATTTTCTTGGTGCTCTTCAACATTCATTACAGTCACCTCCCCTACCTACCTCATAATTAACATTATGAAAGACATCTGAAAACATTAGGTTACCCAACTGTTCAATGCATTTAATAAGTATTGTTTGTAAAATATTTAAACGCAAACAAATGAAAAAATGTATATCACTAATAATACCTAGTTACCTACTTAATTCTAAATGAACTGGCGATGGCGGCGCGCGGCGCGAGTTGAAACGGTCTGCGTTCGTCGTACTTTTTAGCGGACGCCCGATTCATCGTAAGAGCGCTTGGGCTCCACTAGTAGTCCAGGCACTGCAGTCTCGACATGAATAGCGACAAAAATCGGTCGCTAAGTCGTATAGATGTCAAATTTCTTTAATAGATTTTGAACTTTATTTCCAAAGCATAAGGTTGAAAATCTATTAAAGGAATTTGACATCGATACGACTTAGCGACAGATTTTGTCGCTATCTAATGTCGAGACTGCAGGCCCTGGGCCGGATTTTTGTCGCTATTCATGTCGAGACTGCAGGGCCAGGCCCTGCAGTCTCGACATTAGATAGCGATAAAAATCCGTCGCTAAGTCGTATCGATGTCAAATTCTTTTAATAGATTTTCAACTTTATTTCCAAAGCATAAGGTTGAAAATCTATTGACGACTTAGCGACAGATTTTTGTCGCTATCTAATGTCGAGACTGCCGGCCCAGGGCCTGCAGTCTCGACATTAGATAGCGACAAAAATCTCTCGCTAAATTGTATCGATGTCAAATTTCTTTAATAGATTTTCAACTTTATTTCCAAAGCATAAGGTTGAAAATCTATTAAAGAAATTTGAGATCGATACGACTTAGCGACAGATCTTTGTCGCTATTCATGTCGAGACTGCAGGGCCTGGGCCGACAGTCTCTACATAGATAGCGTCAAAAATCTGTCGTTAAGTCGAATCGTTGTCAAATTCCTTCAATAGATTTTCAACTTTATTTTCAAAGCATAAGGTTGAAAATATATTAAAGAAATTTGACATCGATACGACTTAGCGACCGATTTTTGTCGCTATCTAATGTCGAGACTGCAGGGCCAGTGCGTGAATGAGATCGAACTTCGAGTTCAACGTCTGAATGCGAACGGCTGTGTTACATTACAACACGCACAGCACCGCACGCGCAGTTGCACTTGCGACCACTAGACCTACGAGGCAGTCAGTTACTTTACTATATTTATAATTAGATCACTCATTCATTAGACATAAAAAGTTATCACTGAGTATTACAAATACACATACATAACATTCACGCCTGTAATCCCCAAAGGGTTAGTACACCCGCATTTCGCCAGTTATGAGCATAATTTTATTAGAGAAGAATTCACGTCCCGTCAAACGGGGTGAATAGAGATGCATGTGTGAATCGAAACTTTAAAAGCGATTTTAACATTCAAATAATATAGTTTGTTGCCAACAAGGACACTTATCGTTAATTATAATACAGTAAACACATTAGAGTCCTTTTTCGCAACCAACTATATTATTTCAATGATATAAAAACCCGTTTAAAGTTTCGTCTCGATTCACCCCTACAACTGCATCCCTGCATCCCTATATTCTCTCCGTTTGACGGTAGGTAGATACTTACGGAATTAGTTTGATAAGTAAATTAAAAGTAAGTACCTATCTAGTTTAGTTCCAATATAGGTACCTACTCGTATGTTGTTTCAACTTAAATAAATATCAACTTTACGAGTGTGTAAATAAAGATGATTTCAAAATGATAATTAAGTATGTAAGTACCTACATACTCTTAAAAAGGCCATAAAAAGTTTTGTAACTGAAAAAATACACTTTATATGTAGAAATTAAAGTTATTTTTCCGAAATCACATAGATTGGTAACTAAAAAGTCCATAAAAAAATTAAACTTAATTAGTTTATACCAAAGAAATTTTAAAAAAAAATTGATTTTTAAATAAATACTACGTAAAAGCATGTCCGAATTCGCCAGTTTCGTCGTTTGTGCTTGTGTGGTCAAGCTTAGATACCTACTTAGGTTAGGATGGGTTATGTCGACCGACCGGGGAATCGAACCTAGGACCCCACGCTCAGCAAACACGTACAGACCTGCTTTCGTCCTCTGACGAAGATCGTCTACTACTGAGCTCAGCGTGGATGGCACCGCCATTTATACTCTCTTGTTTCGCGTCGCGTCGCGGCCGCGGCGTAGCGTCGCGCCAGTGTGAAAGGTGTTGCGACGCGATTCTGTCGCAGAATCGCTACGCGACACGTCGCGCGTCGCGTCGCGCCAGTGTGTACGAGCCTTAACACGGCAAATTAACGTAGGGTGTCACTTTGCTTAAGGGGGAAGCGCCAGCTTGCCCGCGAAATTCAAATTGTGTTGATGATTTTAATGATTATAATTCTGTAAATACATACTTGTTACGGTCGCGAATCATATTTATTCTACATACAACCTAACACTTCGAAAGAGTTACCGTGGCCCTGGCGCACAGGCAACTGAAGGAACACGGGTGGGTTTTAGTCAGTAAGAGTCTGACACGCCCTTCCGCTCCGCCCAGAGCGGGAGACGTCATTTGATGATTTCCCACCCCAAAAAAAAAAAAAAAAAACACTGACTTGCTAATTGCAAAAAACGTAAGGAAATTTGAATTTATCGGGCAACCTGGCGCTTCCCCCTTAACATCTAATTTCCCTGGTTTCTGATATTAAATGGCGAATCCAAAGGCAACCAGTCATCAGTCAGTTAATAAACCAGCTTGCTTCTCATTCAACGGCAGACGCAAAGTACAACTGGCTCACACAGTAAATAAGTTGCATATAATTGGTATGCGCTAGCGCAGGCGTAGGAAGCTATGTAGGCGACGCGGCATTGAACAGCACCTGTTAGGCAATATAGTGGTCCATGTGCAGTACGTGTTTGAGGACTCTGCAGGTGTGGGACATAGAATGTAGGTAGTGATTTCCAGAGGTGAAATGATTTGGATTTCAATAATGGTAGTTCCTCCTTCATCAGTCATTAGGAACAGAGACAAGACACCATGAGAACAGGTTGTCTAATGTAATCACAATGGTACCTAAGGTGGAACCTCGGAACAGGAAATTTAAACTGTGGCTCAAAAGATCCATGATAATCTCTGAAAAGCTTTAAACCAGACGAACCAGATTCTGAAGAAAGAAATCAACTTCTTCTAAGAAAATGGCGAATTATTTTAGGAGTAATGCGAATATGGTTTCATTTTCTCCTGAAAAAATCTTCCTTTCGAAATCTAATTCCGGAATTGTGTAAATGCAATGACCCAGTAAATTGAGCTAACTAAAGGCGTTGGTTTGCCAAAGAAAAGGCACTGTCCTCATCTTACATCTGCAAATATTTTCTTATCACTGTTATCATTGTTCAAACTGACGTGGCTGGACAACTGCATCATAGACCGAGACTGGAAATTTTTATGAAAAAGAACCATTCAATATTTTTCAGCAATTTTAATGCACCCAGAAATAACAAACAAATCCTCAATATTTCATCTTAGCAATTGGACACAGACATTCCCGTCACTTTATTCGTTGTTTAAAACGTCGAAGTTAAGACGGTATAACATTAAGAATCTTACTGAAAGTAAGTACTTCACCGGACAGTAAAAACTCTCATTTATCCACAAGTCACCGCCATTTGAAGTAAGAAACAACTCCGAGCGAGTTTTTGCGCCAGTAGATAGTCAAAGGCTCTGAGCGAGAGGTTTTTGTGCTGTAGTTGGCGCGGATGACTCATACGGCTTCCGACACATCGCCGCTACGCAAACTTATTAGTTTATTACTTTTATAAATAGATACCACTCGGGTTATGTTTACGCTGTTCCTACGAGTCAAGGATTCACAGAGGCCTAGTTGCAGACTGGAAGGGCGTCGTAGGGCTTGGCTCTGGCCAGATAGAGATGCACAAATCCTCCTGTAGTCTAAATACCTTACAGTTTTTGTAGAGTTCCCGATCATTAGGTACGATGGTCGAGAATTATCCTCAATAACCATTTCTAGCATACTATGATGAGGTGTAAACCTACAGTGACTTTTAGAAGATCTAATTTTGGGGATCCCTAAACCTGGCAAATACAAAATGTGAAAAACTCACATGAAGAGACTGACTGAGGTCTCGAAAATACTGATTCCTAGCAACAAGCAGCATGGGAGAGAAGTAGAAGGAGCATTGGAAGGCAGAGGGATCTTTAGAAATAAACTTAGCAGAGATTGTTTCTCTTCCGAACATTAGTTGAACAGAATTCCCAATGCTGCTTACCTGCGTCTGGCTAATTCTGCCTCGTTAGCAATCTTCGTACATACGCTATATGGAGGCAATAATTAACAGTATCAAGTTTAAATTGCATCGTTTAAAGTGGTGTAGGTTGCAGACCAACTCCTACGGTGCTATACCTAGTATTCCTACATTACTAACAGAGTCTGTAATGTAATCTATTTCCTGAGATACGCAATTCTGGTCATGCGGAAGACGGATTGAGTTTTGCATACTGTCCATGAATATTTCAATGCAGTAGTATAGTGACATTATTTACCTACAGATCTTACACTGCACTTGAGGCTCTGGGACCGTTTAGGCGTATACTCGATTCTGCTAAAGTAATTTTTCTAGCGTTCCATTGGAATCTTTCTGTGCTCTGGGTTTTAAGGTTTAATTGGTTAGACTCCGACTTTTGGCCTACACAAGAGAAAAACGTTTCAGCCGTAATATCGCTCACGGTATGGCAATGCCTATGGTGCTGAAACATCACATCACATTCCACAAATAAATCAAGGTGATCCAATAGAATTCTCTCTACCTTTAAATGATCTCTGTGCTTTTACATACTTAAGTAATGGACAATAAATAATACATAACAGAACCGGTTTCCGGCAGATGAGTGAGTCATGATCTGATGGTAAACAATGCCCGATTATATCTTGTTGATCGCTTATAATTATGTAGTTTCACACATTCACGGCAAATTGTCAAGTCTGCCTTTGCCGACAATGGCAGTTAGCATGTCCTAGGGCACATTAAACAGTAGAAACCAGAGTCAGGGATAATTAGATAAGTAAACTCTGAAGCCGAGGTGAGACTGTAGTGGCTATGGCTAAAGCTATGCTCTCTTATGTCATCGTAAGTCCTATTCTAGTTATCTCGTTTTTTGAGCACTTACTTGCGTAACACATAAACAATGGCAATCGAAGTCACTGCCTTTGGTTTTGACGGTTCCGCCATATTCATTGCATTATTTTCGTTGTTTAGCAGCCAATTTTCATACCTATGAAGTAATGCATTAGGAATCTCAAGGAGCTCAAAACCCTTGGATTGTGATTTATAAAAGTGTATTACGCAATTCGGTTGTTGATCATCATCCCCCTGCTTTTATCCCTTATATTTTTCCACTCACATTTATCAGGCGTCATCCAAATATTAAATTCAACATGAGTAGATTGCAAGACGTCTTTTGGATAGCAGATGGGAATGCTTACACAATCATGGTAAAATTCCCCTTTTAGTTTAGAAGAGTTGGCTGAGCAAGCATCCTAGACTTTTCAATAGATCTTTCCAGAATGTAAAGAAACAAATTGACGTAAAAAAACGAAGCTGGTAATCCTTTTCATGTTTGTTGAATTGAGGCCATCTCGTTTTTCGAGTATTGCTTTAAGTGCTAAACGATTATTTTTGGTATTATGCACACAATCGTGATTTGCTCAGACAGACGCTCCCACATTTCAAAATGTCAGCAATCTGTTTATTTTTCGCAATTTTACTTGATAAGTAAATATAATCACGGTAGGCATATGTCACAAGTTGACCACAACGTGTTATTTGAAAGGATTCTCATTATTAGCAAGAAATCTGTTCATACGTAATATTTAACAGTCCAAACTCTATGAACAATCCAGTCCTGGGATTAGAATAAAGAGGGATTCACACACAGCTTCTTCAGACTTATTATCTCCTTGTCCATTCAAAAGTTGTCTGGTAGATATTGCTATTAGCGATAAGACCGCCGTTGTACCCTGCATATTAATGTTTTTTTGTTATTAAATTTGGGTGTACTTAGAATAATGCATATTCTATAAATATATCTTCTTAAAAATTGCATTCAAGCAATGCACGATGGGCTGTGTTAAATTGGAGAGCTCACTAGGTAAGATTTATAATCCGACGAGAGAAAAACCAAGACTGTAACAGAAAGTATATTTGTATATCTATTATAAACGTGATTCAAGCATTCTTAGAATCACTACCATTTTTCAAGCTCCGAAGACAAGGCCGCTGAACAAACACGATCATTGTATTCAAACTCGATTAACTACATCGATCAATGAATCGATACCGCGGCAAAACAAAAGCAGCTCGTGCCCACTGACCCAGAACCTTTGCAGACTTCGTAATGTCTGTACAGATGTCCTGTGCATCCTGGCGTAACTCCGGAGCCAACCACAAAGTAATACCAACCTTAGGTCGTAAATGTAGAGTTGGAATTCAAATCCTGGTGTTCGGAGATAATATCTTTAGATTATCGTTTCTAAAGCATGTGTGTGTTTGTACATGAATAAATATGGTGATGTCATTATGCCCCGCCTACATTAATTCTGTACAGTTTTTTATAATGTAGAATTTTGATTTGCTGTCTTTAAATAAAGGTTTTTACAATTAAATTATCTGAATAACAGAAAACACTTTGTTAAAAAATAATTGAAACGGAGTGCAGTGAAGGTCATGTCGACTTCATGCACCATTGTGCAAAGGATAGGTTCATACATCACCTAAGCATTAAGGATTTGGCACCATATAATATGCACTTCTTTGCTAATTGATATTTTTGATGAAGTATTAAGTTAAGTAAAGTATAGCTTTTCAGGATTTAATACTTATTTATTTAAATTGTTCTTGTAAAAATTCTTTGGGAAGGACTGAATGGTAGAACTCAACCTTGCAAAACACCTATCGTTAAGTTAATGAACGTGTGAGTCGATGATGTCATTTGAAACGACGATACAAAGTGCATCACTCATTGACACTCAAGTCTTCAAACTTAATTTATTAGATTTTAATGATTATAATTCTATAAATACATACTTGTTATGGTCGCGAATCATATTTTGTTCCACACACAACCTGACACGGACCTGCAAATTGCAAAAAACGTAAGAAAAATGTTAATTTCGCGGGCAACCTGGCGCATCCCCCTTAACCACTTTAAAAAATTTAGCGTACTAATCAAAGAAGCATGCGGTAACCTTACCTATCGAGCATACAATTAGCATTTCTTGCACACAGGTAGGTATGTGTCATTTCTAAAATATTCCTTGCAAAGCTAACGCGTCATCTCTATTATCTACTATGAATATGCAAAACAGGCTAGAAACTAACACTAGTCCGCCAAATTGTCAGTGAATAGATATTTTCTGCAAAAACACAGAAAATTTGTGGTAATTTTTCGTGGATTCCATTTCAATTACAATCATCATTTCTTGCACTACGTGATTCTACGTCGTAGAGTGTTGGCATCTGGAATCATTGGATCTTCTGTGGTATCATTTATTCTAGATGTAGTTAGGTCAGCCTTAGATTTAATACAGCACTTTATTTGAAGTTCATTTGATTCTCAGCTTTTACCCTATTCTTCTTCTTTAGCGTATCTGTGTCTAACTCTGTTACAGAATTTTAAATCGACCAAATAAGGTAAGCTCTGGATAATCGAATTACGACGACCGTTCCAGAGTAGTTCTGAAAGCTTTAAGAATCGAACGTTACAGTTTTGTTCCTTGCGATCTTTCAGTTTTTTTTTGTGCAAACTCAGTTTTTTGTGTGAGCTATCAAGTCTCGTTTCAACTCTCTTTATGGTGCATTTAGAATGTCCTAGAATCGTGACTTTGTCAGTAGCATTTATTACCAAGTTTTTGCATTATTTCTTGTTTCTTTGTACATCGATGTTTCTTTAGAATGGAACCAATAAATAACCAATCACTTACCATTATAGATATTAGAGAGGTCTTTTAAGTTCTTTAAATATTTCAGAACAAAACTATTTACATTAAAATAGAATCTTAAACTTTGAAATTCTGGTGTTGCGGCTAAAGATGGGAGCATGTAACCAGATGTCGGTGACAAAGGAGAGACGGCTGTGGCGTGGAAGAATCGATCTCCCGCAAATCATGAACCGCTGCCAGAAATCACAAGAGTGATTATACTTAACCTTGCTCTAGTTTCCTATAATCTAGACTAGAGTCTAGCTCAAGAAGCCATAACATAACGCACATCAATGCATTTTGGTGCCACATCAACATACTTGGATGATATATTGGTAGTTAAATTCTTATGCGAATCATAAGAATTTATGATATTGACTTAATTGACCAGTTGTGAAGGCAATCGTTTCATGTAAAATATTGGTATTCAGCGGTTAGACTGGAAACTGATCCCTACATGTTGGGAAAGGTTAGGCAGATGGTGATGGCTTCGTGACAAACATGAAGAACGAATCGCCAATTAATATCTTGTACCACACGATTCTCTTCAAACCGGCTGCTACTTACACGTTACAACTGAAACAATTGCATCAAAGATACGTATTAAAAAATTAATTATAATGAACTTTCTCATTGTTACAGTGAATTAAATACGAGTACGTGAACGAGTCTCTAGTGCAGAGGACGAAACGACAGACTGCTACGAGAGAGCGGTGAGTCATTGTTTTGTCTACCTTACCCGTAATAACATATAATACATAATCGTCTGCGGTTGTAGGCCTTTTTTTTCTGTGGGAAAATCCTCATGAATACCCTCCGTCTGGGGAGACCGAAGGACTATGTCGAACTCCTACCGAATCCCCAACGGTTTCTTCCAATACTATGAGTCGGGGTCCCGGGAGATACTTGTACATTCGTGCGCAACTGCGACTGGCGGTCATAGGCTTAACTTCCAAATTTGCTGCTAAGGAAGGCCGACGTGTGGTTCCGCATTCCACAAAATAATGTTCCTCCGTTTGTGGATGGAACCACATGGACCACCAGCGTGGATGTTTAAGGACCGCCGCGGCGACCGGTCCTGCGCTGCCTGAATCGAACAAATTCCGCGACCTTCACCAGGTTTTCGGTTAACCTTGTAGGGGTCTAAAAGTAAAGGGATGGGCTTATTAGGAGGCCTTTTGCCCAGTCATAAACTTCCAGCACTGAAATCGAAAAGTCTGAAAAATATAAAGCAAACACATGAATAATGCAGTAGTTAAATATATTAGTTTATTCTTCCGACTTTAACATATTAATAATTCTTTGATAATAATGCTGTTTCTTAAAATTTTAATGACTGCACAAAAAATGCAATTAATTACAAGCAAGTGAGAACATTTTTGTTTCACATTTTTTATTAGAAATCGTACCGACAACAACTTGTTTAGCGCATTTTAAACTGCACTGCACTTTATAATTTTCGTTTATAAATATTTATTAGATTTCTATTAATTTGTAACGAGACACGAACATTTTTAGGATAACTAACAATCAGCTGGTTAGGGTTTGAATTCCAGCAATGGTACCTAATTAGGTATGTTGATATTTAATTTAAAAAATTCATCCTCTTCAAAATTGTTATTTATTTATTTATTTATCCTCCTACTGGAACGCCATACAGCAATTACACCAACGGAGCAAGAAATTACTTCATGTACTTTTTTCCATCCATCCTGTGCGCGGTGGACATCGAACGGGCGGCGATGGAACATGCACGCTCACACTTGTCATTAAGGCTCCTGCAAACAGACGCGACATGCGACGCCAATCGCGCGCGACACAAAGGCACCGCTCGTCACATGTCGAGCGGCGTGCCTGTCTGTTTACTATGTACCTAAGTCCATAGTAATGACACATTTTTCCACCTCAGGCCAGACAAATTTCAGTACGTAAGTTGTTGTCAGATAATTCAGTTCCATATTTATTTTTTCTGGTTGATACTGCCTATACGCCATTTTTGATACAGGCTTTATTATTAATTTAAAATTTCCCTCCATTAGTACATGCACATAAGTACTTCCATTCTTCCATACATTTCCATCTTCGTATCCGTAATTCCTGAAATTTTACAAATCCGTGAGACATTTCAGTTGAAAACATAGTTATTTCTCTGTCGTGCCGCCGCGCGCTGCGCGTACGCATAGTTCAACGCACTCTGCAGTTTCAGGTCGTTTCCATTGATATTTCTGTCACACACCTGACATCACATAATGGATACATCAAACTGTCTGGAAGCGGTGTTTTCCACATTAACGCAATATTAAACGTCGCCCGCGACGCTGAAAAAAGTCTAGGTAGATGGAAAAACCGAGAGAAAAACCTGATTTTTATTTCTAAAAAGGGTTGTGAAATTGAGTCAACTTAGTGTGAGTTTTTGAAACAAATATAAGAGACAAATTCCACAAGAAGACTGCCTATAAGCAGTTCTTTGCAGACAAAAACACAGTCTGAAGTAATGGTTTATAGCAGACTGTACACAAAATTTCGGCACTTTTAACCTAACCATTAAAATAGTACACACGGCTACATATCAAGCTATACATTTCCAGTATAAGCTGACCTCTCATTGTGCGGAAATCGTATACAATGCGAGATCTGCTTATACTGGAAATTTATAGCTTGTTATGTAGCCGTGTGTACTTTCCTAGTTTTACGCAACATAATATAATATAAAATGGTTCAAACACATTAAAAAGTTTGTTTATACTCTTGCAGCGCTCGTTGGGCTGTGAACGAGAGGTTGGGAGTTGGAATGAACTATATTTTTACTCCGTGGATATTACGAAATTTCGATAAGCTTTGCATCATACTGAAGATGCTGAATGATTTGAGCGAGCGAGCGAAAATCTCTACATTTAATATGACAAGCCACGTACAAGATAGAATGAGTAATATGGTACTGCACAGTGCACAATAACACACAGCAGACTCCATTAATGGTTGCTCTTACACAGCATACAACAGCCGATTCTGCTATTAATATAATATTCTTAAACCAAGTGGGGCAAATGAATCAAATGATGGTCTCAAAGAGGCTGTATAACTCTGATTTCTCCCTAATTAGTAGCCATTATTGGACTTTCTTAGTAGTCTGTAGTAGTCCGCACCCTAATTACATACCACACTATCTATCACAATCTGAATAATTTTGAAGCCTATAGCTAATCCATTGCTTTATATGTTCGAAAAATGTGTCTGCTCAACAACGTAAATAACGCAATGAATGTTGTTGAACTGTCAAAATGAAACCCATTCCTACTGTTAGTGTGATACGTAATTACCCCGCCGGTTTATATTAGTAATACAATGACAGAATCTGATTTAGGTGGCCCCATAATACATCTTGAGACGTAGTAGGTATACTTCTCTTTTGGGGATAATCATCATCATGATCCACGGCCCCACTTTACCCACTGCGGCACAAGAAAAGAGAGGCCTGTGCTCAGACAGGCCTCTCATTTCTTGTGCCAACCCCTCGCTCCTGTGCCAGCCTCATCCAGGTTCTACTCGCGATGGTAAGAATGTCGTTCGCCCATCTTGCTACCGGACGACCGACACTTCGTCTTCCAGTCCTCCTTGAGCGTCTTTTGGGGTCACAGGCGAAATATTATAAATAGAAACAAGCAATATTATAAAATTTACGCCTATAGCATAGCTCCAAGCGAATACATACAGGCTAACGTAATAGTTCCACGTAATTGGCAGTTTCCTCTATTTTCAACGGGCTGCAATGATGTGTATTTTTGTAGTTTAGTAAACCGGTTACTGAACTGAAAAGATAGTGTACAAGTGAACAATTGAATAGCTGCTACAAGGAAATGATGTAATGCGGACGTGGATTAATGTTGAACGCCTGAAAAACAAGGGTTTTCATTTTAATTTGATTTATGTACACACTACACATAATACATTTAATGTTTCCCTTCTACCTTGCTTGAGCAGGTATCACACATGGTTTGATACTTACTGAAATAACACAGGGTGCTTTATTCAATTGCCAAATTAATGCGCGCCTCTGTAATTATTTGAATGTTATTAATTTTCAAATTATTTGCCTTTTTGCAGCAGACTGCTTAAAAGCAAATAGGTAATGTCCTTTTTGAACGAGAGATTTCTAGTTGAGTACAGTTTAATTGTGTACTTACATCTTGAAAGGAAGTTTCCAACTGTTCACACAAGATCTACGCCGCAAATATGTACGTAATAAAGGAGTGTCAATGTAGTAAATCCACTGACTCATTAAAATCCATCTATTTTAATATAAATATTTCTTTATACCTGCGTTGGGTTAACGCCATTTTGGGAAACTCGGCTTAGCCTTGTGAATCATCTCAGAGACAAAAGTTGAAAGAACTTGTTATTGAAAACGATTTCACTAAATATAAGTTTATAGAGCGGTCCTTTTAGGATATTAGCTTACGTTTTCATACTGTAAATAAAATAGAGGTTAAAGAATTGAGCAAGGGCCTAACCTAAGTCTACTAATTTATAAACGTTGCAATAGTCTCGCACTCTCGCCAATGTGAGTTTTTGAAAGATTTTGTATGGCAAGTCTGTCAAAAAGTCACAATGAAGAGAACATTGCAAGATTTATAAATTAGTAGATTTAGGGCCCTGAAATAACTACCACCTACACGACCCTACAAGACATTTAGATGCTGAACAAGGCAATCTTGAGCCTGCGAGTGTCCTATGGTACCTTTATTATCTTGTAAGCATCGTCATGTTCGTGAACGGGCGCCGTCCGTTGAGACTGGCTGCCACGGCTTATTTTTAATTTTATAAGTATTTTGTATTGTTTCCTTTTTTTGACATTGTTCTCTCTAGAAGCAACAAGAATAATATAGCCAGGATTTTGTAATAGTGGCCTTGAAGTTTCTTGCCCGTTCTTCTCCATAGAGCTCTACGTTTTGGAATGGACAGCTAGCTTCAACTTTCTGACTAACTGATCGACTCGTTGACAATACAAAAGTGCCTGTGTGCTGTGTTTGTGGTTTAATTGAAATAAAAGTTTGAGTTTGAGCAAGTGTGATTATAAAGACTTTTTCCTTGTTTCAGATTAGGGTTCATTGAACCCCTTCGACGAAACGATTCGAGTTGGAGCTGGAGAAGTAACTTCTCGGCCCCTCGAAAAATTGTAAAAAATCGCTCGGTGACTGTCAGGCACTACAATATACCT
Source organism: Dryobotodes eremita (assembly GCA_917490735.1). Classification (NCBI taxonomy): domain Eukaryota; kingdom Metazoa; phylum Arthropoda; class Insecta; order Lepidoptera; family Noctuidae; genus Dryobotodes; species Dryobotodes eremita. The sequence goes on from OU823254.1 coordinate 19,893,928, forward strand.
GCACTATTTCTTGTATAAAGCCGTACTAAAAAAAACGAAAAAAATCTCGACAGAACGCCCTCTATCAGTGGCCACGACAGAGGGCTTTAATTTATGTACATTTATATATGCATATATAAAAAAGAGAAAAATAGTGATCTCTAACGTGACGTCACAATATCAAAATTGTGATTATTTTACTAGTTATTACATTATTATAATCGCTTTGCTGTTTTCAAATCGCATTTTAACGCGTATTGCCCGTTGTATTGTTAGTTGTTTATTTTAAAATTGTAAATAGCAAAAAATATGTAACTTAATCATAATAAGTGTGACATTGCGTGATACTAGTCATTGATCTAGTGTATTTATTTTGATAATATTCAATTTTATAATCGATAGAGGATAAACTATTTAAAATATTAAAGAAATACTAAACTGAATGCCTAAGTGCATCGATAACCAAAGAAAAAAAGCAGTGAACTTAAAAAAAGTAAAAGGCGCTCTGTCAAAGAAGGCGGGAAGTCGTGGGCAGTACCACAGATAATCTAAACATAGTGCTTGACTCCGTTGAATCGATTAGCACAATCGGCAAGATGCAGACCCAAATTGGTGTTGGTAACGAGCTGCAGAGAAGCTACAGGATGCAGGACTTTGCGTCGCCTGGCGTCATCATGCGGGAGAGGAGCTTCATGCGCCCTCAATCCCATCACAACATGCATCATAATCAGGTATGTTAATTTTTGAGATACTGTTCTGTGACTAACTTTCTATTTTTAAGCGTGAGATCCCATGCTACATAATAGGCAGAAACTGGGTCGTCATCTCCTGTACGCAGTACTCTAATGGGAAAGACCTTGTCCGAAAGGGCCCCATCATTGAACAAAAATAGCCCAAGGTATCATTCTAAAAGCTTAAAATGACGGCTATAGTTTACAGAGTTGCTACAGCCTAGTCACCTAGTGTGGAATTGTTTGATTAAGTCAGCAAGACCTTGGTATGTGCTAAGGATTTCTAGTACGATTGCAGTTAACGCGTAGGCAGGATCGCGACACGCTCTATGCCGACGCCTACGTCCTGTCTGCATAACTCGATAGCCTTTGCCTTTATTTCGTAATCGATTAGTCTTGAGTTCTTGAAACAATATCGTAGGTTTAGTAAATATGAAACCAAATCTTAACAAAATAGCTTAATCGATTCCTGAGGATACAGATATAAATGTTATAAGGATGGATCTGGATCACATTCACAATATGTTATATATTCTAGATCTGCTCAGATCAATATTCTTTATCTATCTCTTGACGCACTAATAATGTAAACCACAATTATTATCTAATAATTCCACCATTTAATATGATTCACCATTCTCCACTGAATTAATTTCAACTAGCTCTAGCTGCATCTCTGCAGTAATTTATAATAGAAGCTTCAGCTGATTTGCAGTTCACTAACTGGAAGCACAGAAGAAAAAGTTATATTTGTGTATGAATACATATTTAAAACAAGTAGCCATGATGTGACTAAACAAAGAAACGAATAAAAATATATTATATTAGCGATGATTATTGTGGTTTCAAAATCTTGAGATTGTGAGGTGTAAATGTCGAAATAATTTGCGACTGCCCAGTTAGAATGTTGATATTTTGGAGGTGGAGGAACTTAAATTTCGACTTTGAAATTAAGTATCGTCTATCTCGTAAGGCTTATTCAGCTACTTGTAGTTCTGTGGTGCCCTACATGCATCATTTTCCATTTGAAGTCACTGAAACCGTTAATATTATTTTATTATTTCAGTTCAACAATGCGAAAAGACGGAGCATGATCCTGACAAATGCTAAAGGGAAGCCTACGCTGGAAATTTACAGGCCTCCCGGTAAGTGAAGTACATCACACAAGGCCCGAGTACGCCCTGGTGGTTGGATTAATCGGAGTTAGTTGAAAAATTTGATTGGGAACGGGCTATTGCATTTCACATGCTGAGGTTGCGACTTCTTGCTTGTCTGTTTATCTTAAGCATAAGCTCACCATGTAATAAAATGATCTATACTTTATGTAGAATTAAAAGCATTTTTTATTTTCTTTAGCATTATGACTTGATTCCTACAGGCACAACACTATCTATCATGAATTCATGATAATTTGTTCAACTTTTTTTTTAATATAGCAGTTTTCTCGTCACTTGATCTCTTCTGGTCAATACTAATTAATCATTTAAATTATTGATTTTATCCAATGTATTTATGTAATCGATTTAATATGGGATCATTCCGATTCTTGATTTGTCACAGGCTGAATGTAAATACTTTGGCTAGCAAGCGTCTCTACGTAAATTTGGCGCCAAAATTAAAAATAAACAAATTTCATATTTGGAACAGGTCGACAGTCGAATGTTTGTTGCGACGGGACGCGTATGTCAGACGAATGTTTGTTTGTAGTTTTATGTATTGTGCTTGTGATATATGTGAGATATTATGTCTCGGTGTATCGTGAAACAGTCGTTGTCTCAGCCGGTGGCGGTTGCGCCAGTCGCCCCCGTGGCTCAGGTGTCGCCGGTATCTGTTTCTCCCGTGTCCGTGACTCCGGTATCGGTGTCTGTGACGGTGACTGCTGCGCAACCAGTTTCTGATGCCTCAGGTTTGTTGATGCATTCAGCAGCAATAGCTGTAGTTACTGCTATCGCCAAATTATTTGCATTGGGCTGTTCAGAGCATAATGCCGGTCGGAAGATTGTTTGAAAGGGCCTGTAATGTCAACATTGAATCTTGGTGGTGGATACGTTATTTCCGTCACAAAACACGAGTGTTTTGGCGACGATATACAATGAAATAATGGATGTAATTAAAAATTTCTGTATTATTGTTGGCAGCTTGCTTCAGTCTTGAGAAATTCGTTGAGCATGAGATTTTGTGGAACTGACAGCTCCAGTTCGACTCTACGACTCTAGTCTGACTGTCAGTTTGTTCATAAATGTAACCTCATTTTTATTAATGTTCTGTATTGTATTTCAGATGTCAGACGTCGTCGTATCTCTTATTTTTATTTATTTTTGGTCGATTTGTCTTCAATATTGTCTTATTTTTTGTTGGATGCGGCCCTAAGACGACCCTCTGACCTCTCTTTCATGCCATAGATAAGTCTCGTAATTAATTGGAAACAAAGTTGAGCAACAGTGCTCAACCTTGTTCCCCGCAACATCAAACGGTGCGCCACTTTCTTTCCTGATGAATATGTACGTACATATGAATACCTCTCAAACGTCTTTACAATACAGCATACAGCCCACGAAAAAAGGAAGCTCTGACGCTAAATGAAATAATTTTAAATTCACTTATCCCTGTCAGTAACACAGCGTTCAATTGTTCAGTCAAAACTGTACATATTTGCTTGTAAATCTTGGATGAAAGTTTCGCTTTTGTGCATTTGAGCGGGACGGCTCGCGTGCGGCGCGCGATGATCTAGGTTACCCAATTAGACGCACACGCTTGCTACATTCGTGATGATTTTATATATTGTTGCTATATTGCTATTATTTACCATTTTGGTTTTAATTTTATTGCCGTTTTGTTCGGTGACAACTAGGTATTTTGTTCTGTTAGATATTAACACAGCTTGTATGTAGCAACGAGAGGTCTGTTACTGTTTCCCAGAACGTGGTATTTCGTTACGTGTTTCTCAGTACGATTACTCTCATTATTATACTATCTTATCCTGTCCCTCTTTTTGAATTGTTGATCGTTTTACTTTTCTATCTTTATCCCTCTTTCTGTAAATAAATCTCAAATTTATATTTGTTGTTCTCCCAAAGTATCAAACACACCATGTAAAACAGTTTATCAGATATTTCCAAATCGATTTTCCACAAAGCATTTTTAAGAACGCATAAAATCTGCTCCAATTCGTAAGTAACCTAACTAAAGTAATCTACGTTTCCAATGGAAGGCCCACATACCAGTCGAAGCTAGCGGCTCACCGGACACCAATCAATCTAACTGTACTTCGTCTATACATGCAGAGGTGTACCGACCAATGTTATTGACTGGTACATTAAGTACACGATCTTGTTTGAAAGATGAACGTAACAGACTTTTGTATAGTAATGAACTACTTGAAGCTGTTGATGATAGATACTATAGCGATGATATAACTCTGCCTAGAGCGTATTTTCATTGTATATATACATGCGTCGATATCCAAAAATAAACGTAACTCTCATTGTGACGCAGTTTCTCTGTAAAATGGTTTATGAGTGAATATGACTCAAGACGGCCTGAAGATGAAGAATTCAAAATACTGAGTCATGAGGTCAAAAGAACTTTAAAAGATTTCAACAATCGGCAGCACTATCAAAATTTATGAGGATATGACGTCTGCTGTAAAATCGGCGTTTCCACCGCGTTACGTATCGCTTCGTATCGGCGTTTTATTTCAATGTTTTCTATGTGGTTTTGTTTTTGGGTTCGTTCTGTATTGGTTATCGATTCCTTCATCCAGCATTGTATTTTGATCTCCATGTTACTTTTAGTTCGAATTCGATTGTTCTGTATGTTTTGCCACCACTTTACTGTCATGATTCACGTATTTTTTGGAGGTTGCTTTACTGAATTTTTCTGTGATAAAAGTCACTGAAACAGAGCTCGGCATTGTATTTTTAAACTCAGTTTCAACTTCAATGTAAATTGAAAAAAGAGGAAAAACCGGAAGAGAATTGAACCATTCAAACAATGAAATGTAACTTTTGGTCAAATGTAGCTTTTTATAGACTAGGTCTAGATTTTAAGCATGCTAGGATTTCTATGCGTTTGAAACGAGAATGACCGCGAGAGAAAACCGTTTATAATGTTGACATTGGTTTTTTTTCAACTTTAATGTTATTTCATTACGTTTTTGTTTACATTAAATCTATCCGGTCTAAGTCTACGCTTAGACTTCCAGTTGATCTATATTTTGTCAGTGTGTCACGGTGTTTTGGCCAAGTTCCATCTGTTCATTCATACGTACTTGTTTGCCACGTCCCTTTCGGATAGGAGGGATGAGGCGCCATTCCTCGTTACTGCTCTTCTTTCATCTTCATCATTAAGAACTATTCAATCATAATGACTTCACTATTACTTCACTTTCCTATCACAACCACGTCCTGATGGCACAGCCACGTCAGCTTCTGCACAAAATGTAGGTGCTTCTGTACATCTATGACTGTCTTCCATCAATAACTTAGTACACAACATCTGTCCTATCTCCCTCTTCTCTTGACGACCACCGTTGACCACCAGGTGTCCGCACAGACGGCGTGGCGACCACGGCTGCCAGCTCGGGCGCGACGACCTCCACCGCAGCGGCGGGAGGCTCCACTTCTGCCTCCACCAACAAGCTCAATGTACACGCTAAGGAGTTCACCATGGCCAAGCCTGCCGACCTTCACAATAGGTGAGTGTTATCCATAGATGTTTAGTTAATGATAAGTCATTTTCAGAGGATACCTTTGGGTCCTCCCAATTATTTGTAAATCTTTGGATTTACTAAAAGCTTAACAAGGATAGACCCACCTTGGAAATTGTTTGACTCTCGTAGTTTTTCCGAAGCTTTCTATTATGGTATTGGCATTTTTAACCTGCTTATCAGAATATGCTAAACCCTGGTTGAAATAATGCCGTATACGTCTTTAAAGTGTGATATTGTGGATATTTGTGTATACTCAATAGTTTATAGCATATTAGTTTATCATTGTGATTTCTCTGTTACCATATAACAATGTCCAAATCCTTATGTTCCTTGGCCGCTATTTATAGTTTTCACTTCTCCTACCAACTACTGCCCTGCCAGTCGGGTACCAAACACGTAATTTTGTGCACCCACTCATGTGATAAAATCTTGTCGACAAGTTTAGCCTCATGCCCGTCATTCATAGCCGTCTAATTGCCATGAATATAATGCGAAGTGACTTCAGGTAAAACCTTGACTTTGCTAACGATGAACTTTTCCAGTATTTATCTGTTTAGGTACCACACTTTTTTTGGTTCGCCACGTGAATTAATTACCAGTTCAAGTCGCCTCGGTTGCCTTAATAAGATTTTTGATAATTTTCCGTCGTCCACACGGTTTTTGACCTTGCTCTGGTTGGTGTTGAATAGTGTGTTTCTCATCAAGTGTAGTAACGTGACTGGAAGCGACGGTCACTGTTGGCACAGCTCCATGAGAGACAAAACAAAAATCTGTGAAACAATGTGCGAAACTGATGTTCGCGTCGCGTAGGTACGTACGTACTCGTAGTATCAATTGTAGAGTTTTTGTTATCACTTTGTTCTTGGCTACGGTGACGTGAACACGCCCGCGCGCGCCAAAACGGGCCGAACAGCGTGCCGCCCCGCGCAGTCCGCGCACGCGCCGGGAGACGCGCGGAGTTCCCGACACGACCGCGACCAAACAACCACGAAATTATAACGCGAACGCCTCCGACGAACGAACTTGACTCGTACACTCCGTATTTTTGAGTACAAATCTCAACAGTGCCGTGTGAGTGATCCGCCGACAAATCGCCCACTTGACGAGGAGTTTATGCACCGCGTGCTGGAAAGTGTAAGCTCGGGTAGGATGTGCGCGGATACTGGATTCTATTAATAAAGTTCTGATGCTAAGAGGGAAATGAGACGTAATTTGTCGGCAGTATTGCCAAGTTTGCATTGAGATTTGCATTTGAAGATAGTGATACATTTTATTGTAGCTCGTGTAAACATAAAGATTTTAAACAAACAGTGCGATGAAGAGCGTGATGTAGTGGAATGGTCTTGTGATTTCTAGTCTATATTGAAAGGAGATTTGTTGTGAAAATGGTTCGCGGAAGATACTCGACATCGGACTTGTAAGTACTTACACATTTTCTGAAACATAGCACTCTTAATCAGACTCTCGTTAAGTCCCGGAATTGTTGTCGCCACATAAGCTCGTAATTGAGGTGACTGGCGTAAAGAGGACTCTGTCTTGCTACATTGTTTTATGGTCCTTTGTTGATCCTTGTTTATGCGCGAGCGCCATTGAGTTTAATTGAAATGGTAACCCATGGCGCATGGCGGTACGTTTGTTTTCAGTTGTTGTCACACGGCTTTACTGCTGTTATTCTGGTTCAGAACAAATACATATAAAAATAATATAATATCCTCTAATTACAATGTACCAGAAGGTTGAAAAGAAACTGAGTCGGTTGATGAGTCGTAAGTAAATAATGGTGAAGCGTGGGGTGCTTATCAAAACTATCAGCAACTCTACGTTGGATACGTTACGTTTAATTTACACTTCGAATTTATAAACAGTTATTAACTTTGGACTTAGTTTATAATTTTTTGGTGCATTGTTGTTAGTTCCTGTGAAACATGTTATTGAAAACAATTATTATTTAGTAGAAACTGTTTATACCTTGTCCAACTTTTGTTCATTCTTGGTGCTCTATTCCTAATTTGACACGATCATCATCATCAATAAAATCATAGTCTTTATCATAATTATTGTCCTAGGGTTGATGTCCGTCTTCTTCTCAGTTTCTGCAGGTCAATATAGGTATATACATAATATTTAAACTCTTTAAATCTTCTATGAAAGTGTTCAGTATGTTGAACATTTTTTTCTGTGTTGCTACTCCATTTTCTTTTGCATTATGTATCATCAATATGTTTTATAGTAATTAGTACGATGTTTATTTTTTATCACCATAATTATAGTATTGTCCCAAATATAGATATTCCATAAATGTTTCCTTGCATTGCTGACAGTAGCTCATTGTGGCCAATCTGCAAGATAAGCATCAGGGACAAGTTCTAGCATCCAAAATTGTCTAGCAATAAGTTGTATAGTTACAGCGCGTTTATTAGCAAAACATTATTGTATGTAACCAAAATAATGGATAATTCTAAAGCAAAAAGTTTTTACTTGTGTTTAATAGGGGAAGCACATGACTATTTGTTGGCATCGCTGAAGCGTGTAATATAAAATTAACGTAGGTGTGGCTACTTCCCAAACACATCGATGACTTAGACGATTCATTTTCATTACTCACCACAACACTCAGATCTTCCATAATTTGTGTAATTGCTCTTTGATTTGGTTCTCGTATATACTCTTTAAACTGTTTCTCTCAAACACTACGACTTATTTCTCAGTCTAAACAGAATCCATTCAATTGAACGGACCGTGCGTCATTCTCATCTAACTTTAGAGATCATTGCAATGTTTTGTCGACATGTCATTATTCGATCTCAAGGTCGAAGTACCTACCACACCGTTTTATTCTGTTTATAAATATGACTTCATTCGCTTAAGTTTTACCATTTCTACTAATTGCTCACATTTGTCTGCCTGGCTGCTCGAAATGACTGTTGGCATTCATTGAATGTTATGCAAATTCTGTCAACACAGGTGGTTTGCCTGCAATGTCGATAGTTCCCTCCCCTCTGATTTGAAACCGTGTCTTAATATCCTTTTCTTGTAAATTCCAACTCTATTGTAAAACTTTCCTAAACAAATTGGAACATTAATAACGATAAAATTTGTGAAGACATCGACGTGATGTACGTAGAAAAATTGCGCTGGCGAGCAATTGAGCGTGAGTCACGGAATGCAACTCGAGCGCTGGTGTTGGATGTCTTGTATATACGTAATTGCCTCAGTTTGTGTCCCACACCGACCGCACGTATAATTATCAACTGCCTGTTATGATTATAAACTTTTATGTAATGTTTTGTCGATTGCTTTGACGATGCCTCCAACAGATGTCAACTTTCGCACGTAGTGTTCTTTTCGTCTACTATTTGACACGTTTATAACTTAGTTCGTGTATTTTTTTTTTGTATAATAAAATGTTGAGTGCTAAATGCTTTGATGAAATTAATAGCGAAAAGTTTTTATTGCGTTCTAGTTTCTCTACTCTGAATGACTCTCTATTCATAACTACAATTCTAATTATAATTATTTTCGACTAATCATTCGTAAACCCCTACCTCATTTGATATTGGTCACCTTGACATTTTCGTATTCGGGTTTCGTGTGTCAACTAATGAAAAGTTACTGAATTGTCTTTTATTCTAACGGTGTAATCTTCAACAGCCTTGCAGACATTATTTATATTTTTTCATGAACGTTTAGTTTCGTATCCGACCACTCGAGTATTTAATTTTAGCTTCAGATAGTGAATTAAATATGTCGAAACTGCTATAAAATTGAAAGCATTTGAATTTTCTTTGGCAGCTGGGAGTGTAAACATAAACTCGGTACTTCCTAGATTTGGTTTGATACCAGTGTCGTATGTAATAAAATAATTTCAGCGTAATTTTCAGTTTTAATGTCTTTTTGTGGTTGAGTAAACGTCATTTTAGATTTAAAGAGATTTATCAGTGACCAACAAGCTATTTAACGCTTTATATTTAGTATCAGAATAATGACTTTCTACACCAACGTAACGTCCTTGTTCATTCATAGTAAAAAAATTACATGTTCATGTAAATCTTGCAGACTTGACATTTACCAGCAGACAGCACAGCACTGAATCGTTCAAGTGCTTGATAAGTTATATAAGACAATAATTCCGAAAAGAAATGCAAGAGCTGGACTAATATCTAATGTAGTGCGTGATGTGAAAGTTAATAGAGGAAAATTAGTTACTGCACAGGGCACATTATTAGAAAGTTGGAATCCAATAGTACGCCCAGCACTTTATCAAGCGTTTCCCTTCGCAGAAGTATCACTTGTAAACTAATAGGAGTGGGGGGGGTGGTCTTTGCTTTGCTTATTTTTGATGACATTTGGGACGGCGGATTTGGATGGTGATTACGTCATCAATATTTTGAAAAAGTAAATGAATACCGTTTTAAATTGGCATTCAATTCCTTTATATCCTATAAATTCCTTCTTTCTAGACACATCAATAGCAATGAAGAAAGCTGAACAGATTAAAAAAATATACCTATATATAAAGACCAATGTTTATGTAAGCATAGGAAGGGGGTAAGAGCTTTGCTTACTTTTGCTGACAAGGGGAAGGGAAGGGGGGTTAAACATGACTAAAATTCTGCTTAAGTAATAATTGAATGCCACCTATGGGAAAGAAACCTTGGGCCATATAAATGCCGTGCACCTGCAAAGCAATCCTTTTTCATGTGAAAAAGATCAGCCTGAACTCGGTGAACAAATCGGCCATTCAACTCTGATTCAAATACATCACGTGAGTTTGTGATCTAAAGTAGATAAACACTTGGTTGTCAACCGACAACGGAGTGCAGTACAGACAGGACACGCCACTTGTGCCCATTGCGTGACACGTCATCACTGACAGCGCACCAGTTATGACATGCCAGGTCTCGAGATACACTTAGCGATGGGAAATAGGGCGACAAGAGATGTTATGACGGAATATAGAGGGTAATAGATATACCTGAAGCTGCAACTGCCAAATCAGCCATAGCGGACCTCGTCTTGCATGTAGCAGTTTCCAAACTTTAAAGAGGTTTCGTGAAGCTGGAATTGAAGAGCAAAACTTCAGGTTCCAGAGGTTCAATATCCAAGATTCTTGGCCCATATTTCTAGCAGCTACCGACTACTTTATTGTTGTACAGATCGAATTCTGTATCAAACTACCCAGTTAAAGGTGTCGGATATTCCTAGTTTAAACTGACAATTTCAACTTCATTGACATTCCAGCAGACCAGTATGGGTTTGATTTAGCAGTTTGGTAAAAGAGAAGTCGTTGTGATGATGGATGGCAATAAATGCACGATTTACGTTTATATTATTTACCGTACTGAGATTATCTGTATTGACTGTTGAAGCTCTTGCATTCCTACAATAGACCTTGTGTTCTTGATGCGGCTTCTCGCGTTTTGTTATGTAACTTCGGTCATCGCTCTTCATTAAATGCATCTCATGCATCACAATATTTTCCATCTTATAAATCTACACTTGAACGAATTGAACAAAGTTTATTAACTCATTAAGCATCGCTAGTGAGACACAATTGATTTTCTTTTGTCATGGTCCTCTAGCGGGCCACCTAGAGCCTGAAAAATTATTCAACTTCGATCCTTTAAACAACACGGGACTCCCAAACGAATTCCGGATGCAACCTAAATGTAGCTACTTATCTATTCATGGTATCAATTTTACCAAGCTATAGGTACAACACCACAATGCGTATCCACAATGAGCTCATCATTAATCCTCGCCGTTTCCTATCGTAATGAAACAATTTGCGTGGCATTGCGCAGGAGTGGACCGCCATAACGGGCAGGCTGTGCGCGGCATTGCGACAATGATCACTTATTATTTATGAGGTTTATGCTCATGGCTATGGGACACGCGCCACTGGACGCCATTGTCCACCATGAATAACAATCGTAATGGCAACTGTGTTTGGCACTGTTATGATTGAAATATTACTTTTATTAACTAGGCGTTTCATCAGTTCAGCTCGTATGGTAGTGCTGTTTTTCCTCATCGTGCACTTTAGACAAACGTTCTGTCGTGTGGAACATTCTTGAAACAATTGTACTTAGTTCAAAAAGTTATGGCTGACTAATATGAATATGAAAGAAAACAATACCTACGCCCAGGTTGACATCACCTAACTATTTGGCGTGTCATCATTATGCAACCGGTGCGTGCTGCAACTTTTGCTACACATATCAATAATGTATATTAGGCAGGAAAAAGATTGCAAAATAAAAACATACATGGAACGACATAACAGTACGCGTATATAATAATCCTTCCTAACTTATATATATATATATATATATTATATATATAATATTATAAATCCGAAAGTAAGTTTGTTTGTTTGTTTGTTACCTTTTCACGCCTAAACCACTGAACCGATCATCCTGAAATTTTGCACATACGTTGTCAGGTGTACCGAAACAGACATAGGTTATCTTTTATCCCGAAAAAAAGGACTGTTCTCGAGGAAAACAACAATAACGTTCTTAAGATAATAGATGGCGCCACGTGTCTTTCGAATAATGATTGAATTATATTATTATAGAAACTTTAGTAGTGTGTTAAGAGATTAAATTAAATTTAAGTACATAATACATTTTGTGAGTCTCTATAGACCGGTTTTTCATTCTCCTAACTATAATTCCCCGAACAACCCGAATTTATTGTCAAATTTTAAATTAACGCGAGCGAAGCCGCGGGCAAAAGCTAGTAATATATATACACGTACTGTTTGATGCTGTGTTTTATACAAATTTTGTTCAAAGACAGAGAGAGCCATCAGACATCGGAATCAATCTGAAATCATAAGTCTCACGCTGATGCTTTGAACATAGTGCCAACATGTATTTATTCTAAAGGGATATTATTCCCTACTACGTTTACATTTTACCCATAAATTACAACCTATAAACTGAAATAGGAATAGTTTGCGATGAATCAGAGCTTTTCGGTGAAATTTTGCGCCGTTGTGGATTTACACCAGCGACTTGCCTTTAAGAAGATTTTGATCGAGTTTAATCTGAATAAAATAGTTCTTTATTTGCACAGAAAGTAGGTACAAGTTACAGATGTTTAAAATTATCCTTATACTAACTACCTTAACTAAGGCATGCAAACAGTTTAAGCTTGTAAGAACAAAGACTCACTCAAAATATATTATTAACACATTCAATCAAAATAATCAATCAGTTCAGATGTACATCGGTTAACGAGCCTAATACAAGGTAATCAAATTAACCCCTGGATTTCTAAACATGGGCAAGGATATAATTCTTTGCTTAGCTAGAAAAGTTACCTTTGTATAATTCATAGCGGGTAGGTATTTCGACTTCCATGGGGGTAGGTATTTCGACTTCCATCCAATTTACATTTTCCCATAGTCATGGTTGTGGGTTTTTTTTTGTTTTTTTTGGTTTCCCATAGTCATGTGGTTATGGGTGCCCGCAGTCAGCCGACTCAACAGTTTAAGTATGCGTTATCAAAAACGTTGGGAACACGACACCTACTCAATTTTTAATCGGCGACAATGACGACGCCTATTATTCAAAACTGCTGAGTCAGCCTCGGCTGTCTGCAGGCGCCTTAACACTGAACAGAATGAACATAATGTTCATATTCATAATTGTATGTACAGGTTGAAGACGTTTTTTTCAAGCCAGTGTGGGTAGATTCTGAACTATTATAGTACATACCTGTAATAGGTCCGAGAGAAAACGCTGAGAGACAATAGCCTAGCAAAAAAAAAACTTATAAAATACCAACCTGCCGCGCTTGACTCGGTGGAACGCAGAGCTAAGAGGCTTATTGGCGACATAAAACTGGTGGATGCCAAGCTTCACAGCTTGGCTCATCGCTGCAATGTTGTCTTGTCGGTCTTCTACAGATTGTACTTCGGTGTGTGTGCGCCCAACAACTTCACGACGTCATTCCACCGGCCCCCTTATACCATCAGACATCCAGACGCACCAAGTTACCATCCCTACCTAGTTGCTATTCCACCAATTCGCACTAAGCGCTTCCAAATATCTTTTATAATGCGCACAGCAAAAGAGTGGAACTCTCTACTTGCGTCTGTGTTTCCGAACGCATACAACCCAAATCTCTTCAAAGTGAGAGTGAACAGGCTTCTTCTGGGTAAGCTCACTCCATCGTAGACTTTGTCTCTGTCATCTCTGACCTAGACTAGAGTCAAGAGCAAAACCATAACAACATCTCCATCTATTCTTGGTCGAGAGAATTGGCGATACAAAGTTCTCATGAAAAGTCAGGTGCTCATAAATAGGAAATTCTGTTCCGTTAACAATCATTTATATTTCGCTTTCCAATAAAATAAAGTAACTAATTCGCGTGTCTACAGCACCGATTTCACTAGAGTTCGTAGCAGGTGGTCGGCCTACATTTATGTAATATATTTCAATAACAATGTTGATTCTTCATGATGCTGCTAATCTGTGTAATACCTAGATAACATTTATGAGCGTGGCTGCCACGAAGGTGGCATTGTAATTTGTACATAGATAAACGATCTTGTCGTATTGTCACATTATGTACATGACATATATTTATGTACGCGCATATCTCTTACATACATTACATAGAACGCATACGTCAGGGCGCAGACGCGCGGAAATTAATTACAGACATCGGCTGACAGCCCAAGCATTAAAACGGTTTTTTTTTTAGTTAATTTGTGTCCTTTTCTGGGCAGTGTCCCTCATACTTTTCCAATTTTCTTTGTGTTTTGTTTTCTCCGTCCAATCGGTTAGGAATGAGTACAATTCGTCACGTCAGCGCTTCTTAGGCCTGCCTCGGTGACGATGCCTGTCTTCAGGCACCTACTGTGTGATGATCATGGCCCATCTGTCTTAATGAATCCCTATAAGTGTGACCCGCCCAGTCAGTCCCTTTTTGAGCTTCGCAGAATTTTTGTGATACATTGGTGCCGATTCTTTTGTACACCGAACTAAAATATCACAAAAATTCCTTACTTTTCTTGGCTATGAGAATCTTAAGCTATTCTGCAAATTAAATCTCTAAAAATAATTTTGACACAACTGAAATGGAATTTGACAATAGCGACTGCCCGTGGTACTTGTGTCCTCTTGAATTTATTTTTTAAGCTGGCGCCTCTCATTGGGGGCAGTCTCGAAGTGTTTTATATGGATTTTTTCACTTTTGTATGGGAAATATGAAAAATTATTACCCACATGTTTGAAAAATTATTACCCACATGTTTGAAAAATTATTACGTTTTAGGGGTTCATAAAGGGGTCGAAATTTTCATTATTTTTGCGATAGGACACACCATTTTCGAGATACTTATACGCAAAAAAAAGAAAATACGGATACAGTACCTGTTTTTGCTCCTTGGTGTGAATTAGTTCATGACAACTAATATTATTCCACATATTTTTAATCCCGATTAAAAATAGTCAGATTTAGTTAAACAACCAACATTTTAGGTGAAAAACGTCAAATTCAGAATAGCAAAATTGCCATTTTCACTAAATTAATAACTCAGTGCCATCTTAGTGCTGTCAAACTAAAATATAGTTGTGTCACTATAGTCTATTTCAGAATGGGAAATCGTCGTTTGACAGGAATAAACAAAAATTTTGGTAATTTTTTGTCTAGTTTACGAGGCGTTTGTGACAAGAGAATCGGCACCACACTGTGGTTATTAGTTCTGATTCCGTCACTAATTTATTATTATTATTATAAATGCTGATTAAAGGCTATAACGTGGGCTATAATCAGTACTTAGTGTTGCCCCTCTAGCTCTTCGAACCGCTTCCAGTCTCCTTGGCATACTCTTAATCAAGTTATATAATATAGTTAATAAAATCTTGAGAGACTGCGTTCCATTCTTCCTGTATGCGTTTTTAAGATATCTCAAATTAGCGGGGGCATGATTTCTTTTCTTAATTTGTCTTGATAAGCTCAAGCTTATCCCATTCATGCTCATGCTCTAAGTCGGGTGAGCGCGCTGATCACCCCGATTTCAACGTCTCGAAGGTATTCGACAACAACGGCCGCAGTATGGGGGCGTGCATTATCATACATAAAAACAATTCTATCTCCTATAAAAGGGGCAAATGGCATTTTTCTTCCAAAATCTCAGTTACATATCGTGCCGCTGTTATTGACCCATTATCAATGATGCGGAGTTCCGTACGTGCCCCCATACCAATACTGACCCTCCACCATAATTATGCTTGTTTTCCAATGATGTTGCACTGAGGGTACCTCTCTCCCGGGCGTCTCCACACTTTAATCTTTCCATCATCTGGCTTCTGGCAACGTCTAGACTCATCTGTGAATAGAACTTGACTCCAAGCTTCGTCATTCCAATTTTCGAGATGGCGAGCAAAATTAACTCGAGCTACTCGATGGCATGTGGCAAGAAGGGAGCCTCTGGCAAGCAAGTGTGAATTTATTCCGGCCGATTTCAGTCTTCTTCTCACAGTTTTTATTGCTTACTGTAACCCCTCGAACTTCTTGGAGCTTCGTCTTACCTCAGAAGAAGTTAAGGTCCGGTTTCTGAGCACGCTAGTAACTATGAACCAGTCATCTTTTGCTACAGTTTTCCGTTTACGTTCCTGTCCTTCGAGTCTCGTATGCTGTCCGGTCTGCCGATACCTCTTGACAGCTAGGTTTAGGTATCACAGATTTTGATATTCGTAATGTTTGAGCCACATGTTTGTAGGTGTGCCCAGTTTCAATTAATGTAACAGCCCTAGCAACTTGAGTGGCGTTTAGATTTGGCATTCTCAGTTTATTTGCAGTAAGAATTCAAACTTAACAAGATAAAAAAAAACAGGCAAGGCAGTCGAGTCAAAAATTAAAACAAAGCCTTTTAAACTCAAAATCCAAAAAAGTAAAAAAGAATCGCAGTATGAAAGAACGCAATAAAACACAATGAAATAAAAAAAAAGCATTCCAAATTATTTTAATAGCGTTTACCATTAACTAATGTGTGTGGCCCAGTACCTATGCACGATAATTACAACAGGAGAAATTAAACCTTTTTTAGCGGTCCTCTAAATTTGTCCATGAGTTTATATTTGAGACCCTCACAGTAAGAGCCCTATCATTTGATAAGTGACACGGTACGGTTTACAAAACTTTTTAAAAAAAAATCTTGTTTGGCTCCCAAAATTAACACATTCAAAATTCATTTATTTACGTTATACGTCCGTGTTTGGGTCGCAGAAATTCATATGTGTACCAAATTCAAACTGAATCCCATTCGATTCAGAACAAATCGGCTGTGACTGATGTGTGGCTGTAAACTGCTAACCTAGGATGATAACAGAACAGAACGCCTGTTTATCTCCGAAAGGTTAGGCAGACATTCATACTACCCTTCCTACTTTCCGTGATAGTACACCTCTTCTCTGACCTATACCTTACTAAGATGTACTGTTGCAGGCCCGGCATCGGCTACGCCAGCGTGGGGCTGCAGCACTCGCGCTCGGCGGTGCTGCACGCGCAGGTGCCGCCGCACTACCGCCCCGTCATGCCGCCGCACGCGCTGCTCAACAGCGCCTCCAGCGGGAACGTGCCGCACGCACAGGTACACTACATTATACAGGGTTTTTGCTTGTGACGACCGGTGCCATCAGGGTGAAGTCTCCTATGCTGTGTTCCAAAAGTATCTGATGAAAGTGTATACAAACCATGTTCAAGTTTAATTCTTACGCAACCACTCACTAAAAGAAATTAGTACCTAACACATCGTCTGTGTTTAGAAGGTTGAAAAATCGAGAGGTTACAAAATAAACCTCAATTTATTGTCTAATGAAAAGCATGCCAGACAAGACAGCAAGCAAGTTGAATAAAAAATTAGAATTTCGGGTTTAAAAGTATGCAAATAATCAAACCAAAGCACACACAATTTGTAAGTGGCGCTAGAAATTGGCATCCACAGGTAAGTTATTTGATCCATTTGCTTACATTTCCATCAGAAACTTTTGGAGCAGACATATAAACGATCGGCTGCATACACGTACAGCGTCACGCCCTGCTATACAGAATCCTATGGGAATACTGATGTGGTTTATTTTGGAAAACCATCATGGCAGCTTCATTTTGCTGAGATACTACTCTACCAAAAATAATAATATGCCATACTATTGGTAATCACAAGCGTTTCCCTCACTACATATCCTGGTCAGCGATAAGGCTTGGGATGCTTTCATAAGACGCTTCCGAGTCCTCCATAAACATAAAAGATTCTAAAAAGATAATCTTGATACGTGTCGGGTAGTTCCCATAGTTTTTATTGTTGACAGCCTCATCTACTTCGCCTCGAGTGTAACATTACCCAACGTGACTCGCGGATTACTAAACGCTAGTTAACTCTGGGAACCGAACTACTATTGACAATAACGCAATAAACCATTTAGATTCAATTAGCTCAACCAGTATTGATGATAAGGTATTGTTTACACGTTGAGAGTTATGAAAGCAGAGATTCGCCTCACTATTCCAAATTGACAATGTTGGTGTAAAGAAAAAACAGTATTTATTGTTTTATATTTCTTTTTAGAGTTGTCAAAATCGCGATTGATGTCAATAGGCTCACATATTGACGGCGAAGTATTAATATCTAATAACTAAAATTAAAGCGATTTTCACTTTGTTGCATATTCGTAGGTAGAATATGAAAGACCTCGTATTTGCAAAGACAATGTCTGAAATCATTATCACCATCACAAGCGTTTCCTAAATTTTTTTTACATTTGAATCAAATAGTTACTAAATTATGTAACTTAAAAACTATAGAAATGAAACGTTTTTTTCGCCTCCTGTAAAATCATGGTTATTTAGAAATTATATATTGATACTACACAGTCGATATGGGACTTAAACATAACTAGCGAAAGTAGGTGTACTATAGGTACACCTCTGCCTAACCCAACAGGGATTGCAGGCATGTTGTAATGTATGTCTGTGTATGAGTCTCGCAGACAATTGTACCTAATTCGAGTTTTCTTTCCTGAATGATTGTAAATACAAGATTGTAATCAATCGCCTGGTGATCATATCGACGGTCGAGAAACTTATCCCATGTGAACGAGGCTTAGGTAAAGCAATAAACCATTTAAATGCAATTAGCTACAAGCCTATAAAAGAGCTTATAACATTGCAGGTGGGACCACGCGTCCACTTCAAGCTGCAGCCTCAGCAGGCAATCATTCCGGAAAAGAAGAAGTCTCCCCCGTCTTCCTTAACGAACGGTAACGGCAAGAGCATTCGGCCGCAGTCGTTCACGCCGGGACTGAAGCGTTCCAAGTCGCTGACGTCTGCTGATGCCTTAGCCAGTGGCATGGCGGCGCTGGGGCTCGCGGCTGATGCCGGTGATTTGGGCAACTTCCCGCCCGAGATACAGGAGTGTATCGACAAGGCTCTCGAAGGTGAGAAAAACGCATTTAGAATACACAAAAAAGGATATTGTGCATCACATCTGCAATCCAAACAGCTAATGTTGGCGTTGGCACAGTATTCTATTTTAAAATCTGACCATATGTCTCGAAGTCTGTACCAAATTATAAATTGATAACCTTCTGGTCGCTGGAGACGCAAGCTGTATTTGATTTTTCTGTTACGAAATTCTTATTTAATCTTTAATCAAAGTGGCAGTATCTGCGCCATTTGCCGTGTACCAAGACCCAGCAGCAGCCGCTTGACGTGTTTGTCCGTGCGCAGACCCGAACGCCGTGTGCGCGCGCACGCTGATGGACGCGGTGGGGCACCTGGTGTCGCGCGCCGTGGAGTCCCCGCGCTACGCGCTGCCGGCCGCGCGCCGCTGCATCGCCGTGGTGGAGCGGGAGAACACCGAGACCTTCCTGGAGTCGCTGCTCAACACGTGCCAGCAGTGGTACCACGACAGGGACAAGGTAACAGCCGTTTTAAAACAAGAAACAGGACGAAACTACCTTTTGGAAGGGGCAACTAGAATCAATTCTATTTTCTTGTAAATTTTGACGTTCAAAAGTGACTTTTATATCCCTATTTGAAATAAATGATTTGACTTTGACTTTGTAGTTTCTTGCCGATTCTTCTCTAATTGAAACTGGTACACCTTTTGGAAGGGGCCACTAAATTTTGATATTCAGAAGTGCTTTGCAGATTTGACTTAATAAGCCCGAAGAGATTTATTTATGCAAATAGAAGCAGTCACATCATGCTTGGCAATGTGGGTGTCTTTCTAATCGAAGGTCTTTCGATCACTGAGCCACCCTATCAGTAGCTAGATCGTTATACATTTTTCGCACCACCTACCTGTTCTATAATGTCAAATTATGTGTCATGCAAACCGAACCTTAAGGCGCAATTACACTTGGTCGTTAGCCCGTATTCGGGTGCTCGAAAGACTACTCGAATTCGGGCTCCCGATGCATTACACTGCTCATCGCACTGGAATACAGGCTAATGACTACGAGTAGTTAGTTTGAATAAAGTTGAGTTGATGCCTGCGCCCGCGTTCGGGCAAGGGCCTACTTACCGACGCCATGTCATCCGCCATTCCATTTGATGACTTTTAAAGAGTAAACTGTCTGTGGATGTGAGTAGCATTCAGGCTACATTGATTATTATTTTAATATTGTGAATGTGAAGACTATGTGGGTCATTGTTGCTTTTTTTTTCTCTCCTCAGTTAATTTTAATCATGGTCTGGCAGTTTGAGTAATTTTTGTGGCCTACCCAAATGTCTTTTCTTTGGTATTGTTCGTCGAATCGTTGAGCTCCTTAAGTTCTGAGTTGAGCTACATGATTACTGACAAATGCGTGCACTGACTGGACAGGTCCACTCAATCTGTGTGGTTTTTCCTCAAAAGACCATCTCAGACACAAATCTACATGGTCTTCACATGATCTGACCAAGATTATTTCTGGACTTTAAAAGAGACTGTGACCTCTGAGTTTGTTTCGGCCTTTCTTCTCAGAGTAGTCAGATAGGAAAAGCCCTAAGGTTGACTGGTAGAAAATGCCTCAGGCATTAAGTCCGCCTTTGTACAGTATTTTTTTTTTACTTGTGCATAAAGTTTTAATAAATAAATAAATAAATAAAAGCCGACCTCATCTAGTTTTTAAAATATGATTGACGTGTAAAAGTGTTTGTTCAAACCTACTTACAGAAATAAAATCATTTATCATTTATCATTCATTCAAGTATCCGAATTGTATTCGGTTACCCGAATACGGTGACGATAAAGCTGGACAAGATTGTCCGAAGACGGACGTACCTAATCGACCCCGTTCATTTACACTTTTTAGTCGTTTGCCCAAATTTCATAGGCAATCGAATTCGAGAGAACGATCGAGTGTAATTGCGCCATCGAGTAAGTCACTATAGCCCTGGGGTCTAGCCGTGTAATAATATTGTACTGCATTTAATTTTATGCCGCTGGTAAATAATAATGTGATTTGAATTTGGAAACATCAAAATATCTACTATAATTTGTGTTGTTGCAGTTGTTGGGCTCCAACGTGGGCGGCGGCAGGCCTCGCCTGATGGCGTTCCTGTCGTTCCTGCTGGAGATGTACTGCCAGCTGCGGCGCCGCGCCATCCAGCGCCGCGGCGCCTCCGCGCAGCCCGGACAGGTGCTGCTCACGCTCATCTGCAAGTGCTGCGAGGACTGCATCCGGCAGCCCGTGCCCTCGGCTAGCGACGTGAGTACAGTCCCTAGTGCTCGACGTTGCTGCAAAATTTTATGATTTCAATAGTCCACATTTTCGACATCAGCATCATTTTCTTTGTCATGTGCTTGATTTTGATCACCAAATCCAAGAAGATGACAAAGAAAATGCCTTTTTTCTCAAACCATCCCCTTTCAGCTTCGGCCCTCAAACCTATCAATCGAATCAAAACCATTAATTTGCCCAAAGGTAGGTTTAGAAAAAAAAAAAAAACGAAAGAAAATCTGAGTTATAAATTGCGTGTGTTGAACTGAAAAAGTAAATTGGACCTTGCAGACGGAGAACCTGTTCTTCGTGCTGACGTACATCGGGCGCGACCTGGAGTCGCAGCTGCCGGGCGAGCTGGAGCGCCTGCTGACGGCCGTGCGCGACGCCTTCCTCAACACGGCGGCGGCGCCGTCCATCCGCCGCACGCTGCTGCAGCTCATCGAGCTGCACGCGTCGCGCTGGCAGCTGCCGGGCTGCGCCGTGCTCTACTACTACCCCTCCTCCAAGTAGCGCGCTCCGCCCGCGCTCCACGAGGGACACGTAAATCTGACGTGTACTTCAGAAGCTTCTGAACTTGTGTCGTAGCCGGACAGCACGTTGTTTGAGCCGATGGTGACTCTCAGAATATGCTGCTTAGCTAGTTAACGAAGCTATGATAGCTCGACCGTTTGTAGTGATGGAGAAGAAATTGCATGATCACTTCAATGTACTGCTATTTTCGAGCAGTGCTTGGTCATGGCAGTGCTATGGAGCACGCTCTGTCACCAGATGACGAAGCTTGGTGAATAATTTGGTCCTATTGTACGGAGATACTATAATATAGTAGAAATAATTTTGAAGCATGCATTAATGTACGTTTGGTACCATTTTTACTGTAACCAAATTCCCAATGTTTTCTATTGAACTTTGGGAACAAACATTTATAATTTGCAAAGCGTATGTATCAACACCTGCTTTATTCACTTCTGTGTCCCAGCTGATCAATGCGTTACGAATATGAGCTTTATGTCTAACGCATTACGTTTCGTTATTGCGATGCTTCTTAATCGTGTTGGGAAGAAGTTCAGCTAGGACTAAGCCTTAGTTTGTAAAGCTTTAGCGGGAAATTGGTCCTTCAGTGCGAAGGATATGTGCATGGTTAATGTTAGTGTACTTGTGTATCTTCATAGAGTGGCAAGTACCCTGATGTACCGCAGAGTTATACCGTATTGTATCTTAAGTTAGCAAGTATCGCTTAATGAGATTCAGTTCTTGGCGACTGCTGTTGGTGGTGGTTATATATCTTCAGTTTTTCGACTTCTTCGCCCCGTAAATTGCATGCTATATTGGTTCTTACGCGGCGACAAAAAACCTTTCAATTGTTAAAGCTTGGAGTTGTCGCCCTCTTAATATCGACTATAAGTTAAGCCAATTTAGTCCTTCGGTTCTACTGCGAGGACCATTTCTGAGGGATACGTTATTATTCTATAGGGAGTAATTATGTTAGATTAGTATACAAAGGTTACAAGCATTTCTTGTAGTGTTTGATTTGTTTCAGTTTGACCTTCATAGCGTTGCGTTAGTTGTACAGGAGGTCTCTAATTGTTGTCCCTTATTCGTATCGTAGGCATGATGCTGCCATAAGCTCATTTATTGTGCCTTTAAAGATTTTAGTAGTTATAGACACGTTCTCCTCGCTCTCGAGACATTATAAAAAGTATTTTGTAATATTTATCAGACGTAAGACGCCCTCGGGAGCGGCGGAACGTAACAATTAAAATGTAAGGTGTAGTTTTAGCTTAAGGTGGATTTAGTAAACGCAAGATATGATGCCTTGAAAGTATTAAAAAGTACGTGTAACATAAGTAGTAGGACAAAATGACGATGTACATTACTGTACGTTCTTCGCATAGTATTTGGTGCATTGTACCCTTTGTCGGTCGTGTCTAACTGTAGTGTCGCCATCTTGTTATCTTACCGCTTGTAGTTATCGTTTGCCTAGCAATGCTTCACGGGCCCAAGCCGGCACTACACACTCTATGAAATGCACTCTGGTGTTAGTTTATTTTCTATTAAGACATCTCAATTATGCAAATTATCATTCTATTAAAATTATAGATGAATCTTATCAGCTTTCTTACACAAAGATCATATGAATGTATGACTGAACTTCCTAAGTATGAAGTGTTTCAATTTATTATGCTTGTGATATTATAAATTTAAGTTATGTAATCTCTGATAATATCTCTTCTGTCCTAACCAAAGACTGTACTGACGATGTGGAGATTCATTATGATAATTAACAAAAGTGTAAACTCAATGTTGTTGAAGCTGGACCAAATTATCTTTGTGTGTCGGCCGCTGGCTCTGTAACCGCCGCGGGCGACGCATCACTTCAGTGACTGTTATAAGTTCATTTAGTTGTAGACTATGTCTGATCACCATTATCAAACTAATGATTTTTTAAATATTAGTTAACTACATTTTATGGAAAAAGTTAAAAAAGACCATAAACTTTTTGTTATTACTATGCATTCGTAGCAATATAAGGTAATGGTATGTTTGTAGAAAAGTTGAAAAAATAAAAAAAAATGGTGCTAACAAAAATATTGGTGTATTGTATATTATTTTATTAGAACACGGGCAATAACATTGTTCTCGTTACCGCTATAATTTTGTACGAATAAAAATATAAAAATGATTATAACCAATAAATTATATAAATACAATGTGGGTTTTTATTTATTACTTCATCACATTAGGAAATGTGGGTACCTCTGCCTAACCCTTCGGGGATTACATGCGTTATGTTTATTGTTTATGTATGTTATTGTGTACTTCATCCCTAGTTTGATAATGATCCTGCAGTCTGTAAGCAGGAAACTTGAGCTCGTCAAAATACGAGAAGGTACCCACGCCAGATAAACGAACCTCTCAAGCATGCACTGTCAACGGCTGTTTCCAATATGAACAATCACTCGAGCTAATGTTGTCAATCACTCAGCCGACGTTATCAATCGCTCAAGCAGATGTTTTCAATAAGTACAGCAGACTAGTCTGTTGCTGCGAGGGTTTCAAGTTTGGGGTCATATGAAAAGCCTTCAAGACACAGGTGTCGTCCTCGTCAGTAGTATTCAAATTTATTGGCGGCCTGGAACATGAGGCGAGTCGCTGCGCAGTAACCAATTCACGTGTCAGCGGGGGTGAGGGGTGAGGTACTGCGCAGCGAATAGCTCACTTCACAGCCGCCATTAAGTTTGAATCGTACTGTACTTTGGTCGGGGTATCATGGCTTAGTTACTGTGACGTAAGTCTGTCAAAGAATAATACATGCAAGACGAAAACAGAACTAATTTATCTACAAAATTTACCTAAAGAGAAGAAGAAGAGTAAGGGCTTGTATAAGGCACAGAGGTG
This sequence comes from Dryobotodes eremita, assembly GCA_917490735.1. Taxonomy (NCBI): domain Eukaryota; kingdom Metazoa; phylum Arthropoda; class Insecta; order Lepidoptera; family Noctuidae; genus Dryobotodes; species Dryobotodes eremita. The sequence goes on from OU823254.1 coordinate 19,918,473, forward strand.
CCCATTTTAAACATAATCTTTACGTAACCAACAGCAATCAGGTTCAGCAGGCGTAGCATGTCCACTAAAGAAACAGGTTTTGTCGACGGAAGAATAGAAAAAGTGACACATTATTGACAGATTTCTAAAGAAATGTATCTACAATCTATTTTGTCTATTCTTCCGTCGACAAAACTCGTTTCTATGGTGGTCATGCTACGCGTGCAGGTTTAAATTATTTCAACAATCGCCAATTTTGTCTTTTTCTGTATTATTGAGTCTGGGGCCCCTCTATAAAGGAAGCTTTGTACCTACCTACTTCCTTTCAAATAAATTAGCAATGAAGGTCATTTCTATTTTATAGAATTCATATTTTTTCTCAAAAATGCTTCTAGTTTTGATAATTATCTTTGAGAATCGAAAATGCTGTAATGGTAAAATATATGCGAGCAGCGGCCGGCATCCTTATCTGTTGTGTTTATCCGGCCGACAATGTTAATATGAAAATCCATATCTGTCGTGTTTAGCGGCCGAATAAATTAGGTAGGTACTATGAAAACTCATATCTATCTTATAATTAAAAAATGGAACGAACTTTTTACTTCAAAACATGGCAACCTTGGATTATTATGGCAAATTATCAAAGACTAGCTTTTGCCCGCAGCTTCGCCCGCGTGGAGCTAGGAAATTATCCTACGGGAACGTACTACCTGGATAAAAAGTACCCTACGTGTTAATTCAGGTTTAATACTACCTGTGTTCCAAATTGCATCCAAATCCGTTCAGTAGTATTTGCGTGAAAGAGTAACAAACATCCATCCATCCATCCTTACAAACTTTCACATGTATAATATTATAGTAGGATAGTAGGAAGTAGGATTTTTCGATTTGGCTTGCAGATAGAGCAGTTTAATGTGAAAAAGAAACTGAACATATTGGCGCGTGAAAAATATTGTTATCCGTCATTGATTCTGGAATCTTTAATATTAATTTAGGTACTTAATTTGAATTTCCGCGCGTTATTTGAGCAAAGTAGGTACTATACTAGTAAGGAAGATAGTATTACTAGGAAGTATTAATTATTATTATTAGTATTAATTATTATTATTCCTTAGTATTTCTAGCCTTAGCCGCAACCCATCATTAACGGAATCACGTAGGTGTGCCTCGGGTTCACCTAAGCCCACATTTTCACGTTTGTCCATCAAAGCCTATTTTGCAGGCCGCTGCAGTAATGTAGGTACATATGTACTATATGTCGCAATCTGGGAAATTTTCCGAAACTAAGGCTACTGTCATGATAATTGAAGGATTTTTTCAAAATCCACAAAAGTTGACGTATGTCAAACAAAAGAGTATGATACTCCGTGGTATGTACCGTGGGCGTTGAATATTTAATCACACGCAAACCAAGTGACAAGTGAACCATGACTAGCTATAGTAGACCATGTGTCATGTTAAAAACTTAAAAACCGCTCTGCGACTTGTAATCAGTAGTCATGACGACCGGCACCCTAATTACGTAACACAATCTATCACAATCTGAATCATTTTGAAGCTTATTGCTAATCCATTGCTTCATATGTCCGAAAACTTTGTCTGCTCAACAACGTACATAACGCAATGAATGTTGTTGAACTGTCAAAATGAAACCCATTCCTACTGTTAGTGTGTTACGTAATTACCCCGCGGGTGCCTAACGTCAAACGTGTGATGGATTGCTGGGAGATTACGAAGTAGTGGGGTGGCGTACAGCAGTCTATTAATTCGGTTATCACACATTTTTTTTAAATATTTCATCCATTTGCAAATTCGGTCTTTGCCAGCATTACCGACTGTTTCATCGGCACTTTTGCATATTTTTTTTTAACTTTTTGACCTCCTTAGATAGCTGATTTGATTGTGTTTTTTATTTTTCGTTAGTTGATGTCTTCCTCGTAATTTATATGCGCCATAGTAACATTGAGATAACTGGTGTCAAACCTGATACTGTGATAGCTTTTAACTGTTTGATGTTTTAGAAAAAATTGTTTACATCAAAAGGTTTATTAAAGTAAGGTACCTACCCAATGGAATACTTAAAAAAGCCATTCAAATTGAGAGTTTAGAGAAAAGTGATATTTAGAATTCTAGGAAATTTTCAAAAATACATTAAAATTGGGTTTTCTTGAATCCCATAAATTTTCGTCATTACGGGGTGCTTAATTGTTGCAAATGGGTCAAACTCAAACTCAAAGCATTTATTTCAAATAAACCAATTACAGGCACTTTTGAATTGTCAAGGGGTCACTCAGTCAGAAAGATAAGTTAGTTACCCAATCCAAAGCGTAGTAGGCACCTATGGAGAAGAACGGGCAAGAAACTCCACGGACACTCTTTTAAATAAAAATATTGTTTAAAAAATTGGTTACATCATTAATGTGTTAAAAGAAGATAAAAACAAAAAAAAATAACAATTCGGTAATTAAAATAAACCATGGCAGCTAAGAGACGACCAGTCCCTACTAACGGCCGGCGCCCGTTCACGAACATGACGTATGGATCAGCACCATTCAGCTCAACCATTATGAAGGGAACTTAATGATCCAACACACATGGCCCACCAGCGAGACATTTGAGTGAGCATGACATACTCTCAGGCTCCAAGCCACATTCAAGTTACTGAAAGACGAACCCAATAAAAGGTAGCTTTATAGTAAGTACATAGTGCTCACACTATCATGTCCTGAAAAGCATACGTCAAATTACAAGTCACTCTATTAAATATAGGCTTGAATTGAGCTTGAACTCTGCTGATACCTTAAGACAAAAATCACGTGGATTACTCTAAGTTTATACCAATAGATGGCGCGCATCTGAGTTACAAAGGAGATTGTTTGTGATTGAATAGCTACACTGCGACATACAATTTAGTAGCGGTTAAAATATAATTATTATTGTGTGTATTGTTCAATTGTGCTTTATTTTTTAACACAATCAAATTGTAGCCAAAAGTAGCATGTTCAAAACCAACTTTTTATCGTATTCAGTAAAAATTGCCTGTCTATTTTGACAGTTGCGATTGAAACCATAGAAAAGCCAAAATGTAAAACAAATCATTGATATTAAAATTGTGATTGCATCGGATACATGCATTGGTATTTAATAATTTTTTTTCTATAAAACCAGTAATGTAACATCTTTCTTGAAATATACATACAAAGCGTTATATTTTTTCATAAAACCAACACCATTCAAGACGATGTTTAAATTTATAGTTTTTGAACACACTATGATTCTGATTGGACGCGTGCTTATCAGTCGCTTCCTGCTAACTTCACGTCATTGACAGTTCATACGTTGGTTCGGCCTTCGCCCTTCGCTCGAGTTCGCTTTGTTGTTGCCCGCGCCCCGCAGTTGCCGACGAACTAGTTTTGAGCCTCGCCGCGAGCGTGTGATGTGACCTGTTGATTTATTACTCATCGTGTTTTTGTGCTTTTTTCTGTGATAAAAAAATGACATGATGCTGTTTAAAAATGTTACGAGTGGTGCGCGTTGAGTGATTGTGTGTTCAGTGTAAAATGGGTTTGATAACTTCAAGGGAGCAGACAATGTTGGACGGGCCGGTGGCGTCGGCCAAGAGTCACCATGTACGGCAGCCCTCGACGAGGAACCGGACGAAGCCCCCGATGCCGGACCGGGACGAGTTGGAGAACCGATTCGTCAAAGTTTTGGTGAGTGTTGGCACCGAATTTTGCCGGCATTATGTTTACAAACATAACATTGTTTACCGTGTAAACGGCAGACGTTACTTTTATAACGCGACTGCGGCGCTCGCGTCAATATTTAAACAATATGTTTTAAACAGCATGTTGCCTGATAGTAGTAAATTTTCGTGAAAATAATATTTAATGAACTTGTAATTTGTTAAAAAAGCGCATGCTAGAGAGGGTAATAATTGGTCCATGTGTCGCAGGGGTGGGTCTAAACCACACTGCGGCAAATCTACGGGATTCTTATTTGTTTTTGTTTCCGAAATGTGTTTTCCTGACTGAAAGGAACAGTGAAGACAATTTGCATGTGATTTTTGGTAGCTGTTAAACATATTTATCATAAAACTGAGCACAGACTAACACTGTTACCTGTAGCTAGTACAGTTTCCTGTCTTTGTTATGTTTTCCTGTAGTACCTACCTATTAATAATACTGTCCAATGGAGTTATCCGTCGTATCTTTATTTAACTATTGGATAGACTAAACTAATACCATTTCCATAAGGTAAAATAAATTATAGTTTCATTAGATTAGAAAAAAAAAGAATCATTATTTATTAACAATAACACAATGAATATGTAAGTGTGTGGTTTATATGTTAAAAAAAATCGGCCAAGTGCGAGTCGGACTCGCACACGAAGGGTTCCATGCCACCGTACAATATTTAATTCAAGGTACGGTTTTTTTTACCTTGTTTTTAAGGGGACCCCTTTCAATTTTTTTCTTAATTTTTTTATTATTTGTTATAGCGGCAATAGAAATACACACATAGTGGCAATTTCAACTGTCTACCTATTATGGTTCATGAGACACAGCCTGCTGACAAACAGACGGATGGACTGACAGCACAGGCTTAGTACTAGGGTTCCATTGGCACCCTTTGGGTTTGCAACCCTAACTACAATGATAATGAATTTAAGATCTTTAACATATAACAAGTTCAAAACTGCTACATTATTAATAAAGAAATAATGAAGAAGTAACCAATGGGACTTTAAAGGCTCCCACAGACAGGCGCGACGCGACAGCGCTACACAAAGGCGCCGACGGTCGCGCGACACGCGGTGCCTTTGTGTCGGGCGTCGCGTCGCGCCAGTGTGTACGAGCCTTAACCTGTTAGCTTTGTTTTCCTAATGAATGACATAGTCCCACCCTCCTATCTACATGATATTCTTCCATAGATCTCATGAGAGTTATTACCTCACAATTACAAGCTGTCATAATGTTATGACTTCTATGGACACAGTTTCAATGACATCACAATATCTAGTCTACCTCAGCCCATCTTCAGAAGAATTTGCAAGAAATTCTTAAAAGTTTCATAATAAAGTCTTTATTGCACTTAAACTTGCTCGTCATCATCACCAGCAGCATGATATCCAGGTCAGGAGGTCAGCAGATGCAGCTGAATACCAGTATTATACCTACTGTCAAACGAGGTGAATAGGGATGCACGGGTGAATAGGGATGAAACTTTAAAAGGGATTTTAACATTGAAATAATATAGTTTGTTGCCATCAAGGGCACTTAATTGTTAATTATATTACAGTAAACACATTAGAGTCCTTTTTGGCAACAAAATATATTATTTCAATGTTAAAGTCCCTTTTAAAATATTGTCACAATTCACTCCTGCATCCCTGTTCACCCCGTTTGACAGTAGATGGAACTTACTATTTTATTCAAAGCACCACATTAGGCGATACTTTATGTATGACACATGCACCCTGACTGAGAGAAAGGGGTGTTACCGTGTTGCTGACAGCCTATTTTAATAGGTCTGGCTCCTAAACTTTATATTATAATCGTACATACATGGGGGTGTTTCAGAAAGCCATTGGAACAGGTTTTGAACAAAAAAAAAAATACAATTATTAACTGAAAGGATGTTGTAAATAAACATTATTGTAACAAACTAGCTTCTGCCCGCGACTACGCCCACATGGTAGGCAGCTATACTATAAAACCTACCCTCTAGCAATCGGCAATAGTGTAGTTTTCTGCCAATGACAGAATTTTAGAAATTGGATCAGTACTTCCAGAGATTAAGTACACCTACATCCAAACATACTTTACCTCTTTACTATGTGAGTGCAGAAGAAGGACCTACACATATTGGCAACCACCCAGCCAGCCACAAACTATAAAACTATTGAATTCCAACCACGTGCTTGATAACATTATTATTTTGTAACTATGTTCCAAAAACAATGATGATAACAAGTTCCCATTCAAAAAAGGAACTTGCATTGTCTATGCAGCTGCATTATCAGCTTTCCTATTTCAAAACATATTGTGCCACTATCTGTCAAAGTAATTTCCTCACACAAGTATCTTTGTAATAAGACTAATAATGTTTAATTTCCTGTTTTATCTATGTGTTTGTCATGTTTTTAGGTTTTGTTTGTCATTGTTGATCAGTTAGTTCCTGGTACTTGATCAATGAGTGAAGTATTATCATTTGGTATAATATTATCAGCTAGGATATTTTTGATGATAAATAGGGCTGGGCTTTTTGTAGATTTCTGTGAAGACTATTTAAAGAAAATAACTTAGTTAGAAAATATGCTAGTAAAATAAGTATAGTAAGCAGCTATAAAAAATATATGATCCATAAATAATTATAAAAATCATAATCATTTTAATCAATTCACTGTAATTTTATGGTTGTAAACTTTTGTAAGTAAAACTGGTTCAATGCTGGAGGTAGTTCTGTATTTTTCCTTAATTTTTTAAAGATGACATCATTACCCGATTAAGTATTTCTGTGTTAATTAAATTGTTGAATGATGAATGAATGACCAATCAATGCATCGTGGTTTTTGTACTTTTTAAATTTTCATTATACTTACAAGTACATACTTTATAGCAATAGGCGTAAATCTAATAAGATAAGAATGTAAGTAATTATTTTTAATTAACATAAAAGATTACATATCACTGCATGTTAAATAAAATTGTGTTTATAGATAGGTATATAAAAAATAGGTTATTAAATTGGTTCAATGTTATGATTGGTGACCTTTACAAACTCCACTTCCTTTGCAGAACAGATTATTTTTATTAGGTATTGCAGATAGCATTTGTAAAATTCATTTAAATAAAATATCCCCCATTCCGGACTTTACATGATAACTTATTGTTACTGAATGATGGTAGTTTAGGTGGTCTACCCAAAAGAGACAATTGTTTAGTTCTTTAGCATTTGAAAAGCTTAACAGAGGACATTCTATCTTAGTGCTAAAAACTCGAATCGGCGCAGGCGCTTCCCTTATCAAGCCAAAAATTCTTAAACTGTGGGTAGAATTCGGAAGCCCCCATCTTCCTATAGTCTATAAATACAAAAAGTTTAATGAAATCTTACATCGTCGCATCAGACAACGAATCAACTTCCTCACAAATAATGTGCGTGCGAGTATACGTCGCGGCATCGGATCGGGGGCTGCGCCCGCGTCGTTATCGCGCACAGAGCCCCATTGATGGCTGGCTATTTCTGTACTATCAGCGACACGAGGCGATTGTGCCCACACTCCTGCTGCCACCGCTCGTAACTTGTTCATGGATACTTTGTGTAGGATACTGTTATTGTTATTTTTAGACTCCCTAAAATTAGCTGTCATGGCTGGAAAAAACTAAAAATAGTTGCCAGTTCCATAATTTCTTCCGGTATCATGTGATGTGAGCGTCTGACAAGAGCGCGTTAGCAGTGTTAGGTGGTTTTCTAGGAATCACGTACACAAACCATCGCTGAGTTGAGAACCACGTGTTAAGACTCGTACAGACAGGCGCGACGCGACAGCGCGACACAAAAGCACCGCGTGTCGCGCGACGAGCGGTGCCTTTGTGTCGTGCTGTCGCGTCGCGCCTGTTTGCGGGAGCCTTTAAGCTCCTTAAGTTCTGGAGTTGAGTTACACGATTACTGACAAATGCGAACACTGACTGGACAGGTCCACTCAAATCTGTTTGGTTCTTTCCTCAAAAGACCATCACAGACATTAATCTGCATGGTCTTCATATGGCTTGACCAAGATTATGTCTGGACTTTAAAAGAGACTTTGATCTTAAAGTTTGTTTCAGTCTTTCTTCTCAGAGTAGTCAATTAGGAAATACCGAACTCATCTAGTTTTAAAATACAGTTTAATTTTGACGTGTAAAAGTGTTTTTTGAACCAATTAACAGAAATAAATATCATTTATCTCAGCAGACACCCATTCAAACATCACCATAACGACTTGGCCTGCGCTGTTCGCATCCAATGGATTCCCGCGATCTTCACTAGGTGGTCAGTCCATCTTGCTCGATATTCCATAGGGCGTACGTGGTCTAAACTTTCAACGCTTCTTAAAAGCGGCTATTCCAAACATGGCAAAATTAGGCTAAATTCATTGAAGAGACGTGGTACTTGCCACAGGTGGAGAACCTCTATCAAATTTGAACGACTCCATCAAACAGACAATATGAACCATGAGAATAATAACTAATCTTGTTCTAGGATTCCGAATCGTTTAAGTGGTTGATAATGAATAAATTAGTGATCTTCGTACGAGGAATTGTTGAATCATAAACATTATATCATCTTTCTGAATGAGTAAAGCACCTGAGGTTGGCACACAATTTTACTCTGTTACTTATTCCTGCATAGCATTTCTTTTATCAAAAGCTGACCTGCACCCTAATTGCGTAACACACTATCAATCACAATCTGAATAATTTTGAAGGATACTGCTAATCCATTGCTTCATAATGTTCGAAAAATTTGTCTACTCAACAACGTCAATAACGCAATGAATGTTGTTGAACTGTCAAATTGAAAGCCATTGCTACTGTTAGTGTGTTACGCAATTACCCCGCAAGTATGTGCTGTAGAAATACTAATAATATTAAAAATTCCTTAAGATTAAAGATTCAACATTAGGAACACGCAATCCAAAGTTCCCAAGCATACCCACACATTATTTAACTAAATATGTAAATTATTCCAACTGAAATTGAACCCGATGACCCCAAGCCCAATTTCGTTTATCAATCCGACTTTGAACATTTTCAAGTCAAATTAACAAAAGTAAACAAAGGTTGGCGATTCCTTGTTCTACAAAAACAGGAACTCTTCGTTACGGCAAGGTCATTCGGTCGACTTTTTAACTAGTAAATGACGTCCGTGAATCATTGGGACTGGTCGTTTTGAAATAGGGTCACTGCGAGGCCTTGGGAGTCGCAATCAACGAGTCACTAACTCGTCAGGGTGATGCGGGTCAGACCGTGAAGCTGGTTGGCGTTGATGATATTTGGATTGGAATATTTTATCCAGATAAGCCGTTCCCGTTCTGATAGGCTGCATTTACCAGGGGTTTCAAGGGTTCAATCGTTTGGGAATTCAAAAGGATGTCGTCTATGTAGACAAATTCTATTTTGGATTGTGCCTCTTAGCACCAGACGTAATCTGTATCAAAAAAGTATATTCAAAACTTCAATTAGAACACTAAAGGTAAAACTCAGCAACATTTTAAGAGTTTCTAAGAGTCAAGAACCATCACACATGCTAATAACTTATTGATGATATCCGAACCACGAACCACAAACATTAAATTACATAGTACATAACACACACATTATTTCGTAGATCGTATCTAGTACTTACTTTCTCCAAGTAACCGACATCGTAAATTGTGTGCCTGAGTTGATTGAATTGCATTTTTATTAGCACTTAAAAAGTTTAATTAAATAGGCGTACTGGATTGGGTACCAAGAGTTACAAAGAAAGAACAGTATTTAAGAAAGTAAAGAACTACTGGTTTCCTTATATGTATAGCCCGTCACTTTGTCAATCTGCCAAATTTGACCTAATATTGAATATTGGCATTATGTAAAAAATATTAAAACCTACGTTGAGTCCTTGTTTTGGGAAATGACCACCAACGAAATGACTACCCCTGAAGATAAAATCTACACTTTCTCCCTAAAACAAGCGTTTTGATGAAGAAGCTTGGCGAATCCTAGGAAAATTATTCACCTACCTTGGAACCTACAAAGTAAAGGGATGAGACCGTCAAGCCTTCCAATATCTATGATATTAATTTGTACCCATCACCCAAACCTGACCATTGTTAATTTTACGTCACAGTTATCCAGCACCTCTTTAACAGCATCTGTTAGCTCCGAAAAAGGAAGCAAAATGTTAAATAAATATCTGTAATTGCTAAATATCTCACCGTTGCGATACTAGTGTTAGTATAATATTTAATAAACAAAACAATCTACTGCATCTCTTAGCATAACATTATCCAAGATTATGAGCCATCTTTATTATATATCTTTGTTTAAACATGCGGCGTTGGATTCATATTATGCATGCATTGTATGACGATTATCCTTAATTAAATACACATCTCGTTAGCGAACTGGCATATCATGTGATGCAAACGGAAGTTGCCATATTTGTCAGAAGGTGATCATTGAGGGAGGCCGAAGTATCTGTGTTTTTGCGTAATCTTTGCTGGGAAATCTATATATCGGTATTGAAAGTACTTCGGAACTGTTGAATTTAAAGATGATATTTCTATTAAACGCTTTCTCCGATTTAACCTCTGCCGCCTCTTTAATATGGCAATTATGGCATGAAATCCTCAGTTTGTATGTTCTTAAGTTGTTGTTTGAATCATTTCCAACAACACCAACACGTTATTAGTTTTTGAAATCCCAAAAATCATCCGCCCCCTCCTCATTTCGAATCGGACAACGTTTTTTTCTTCCATACCATCTCTATCAGCCTTTACCTCATTGTTTACTTCTTTCCTAGTCATAATAATAAAATCATCATTCACGCAAATCATTCTTTCTTTTGGCTGGCTGTTTGCTTAGAACCATTCACATTCAACATTTTTGTTGTCAATTTTGTTTCAAATAAACCCCAACAATGATCTTGGTACTCCCACTATAATAATATTATCAAAACCGAAAAACAGAAACTTGTCTGTTGTTTTACTAAACTTCTTACTGATTATAAGTTAATTCCTTACCCAATGCAATTACGTCAGCCGTATGATAAGCGGCGTATTTCTAAAAGCGTAGTAAGTTGCCTATCCCGTCTCGCGGCTTGTCATACAGGTTTTCTATTAATCACTCGTGCGACGCATGAGTCGCCTGCATTCCTACGACTATGGGGTGCCATGGTGCCTCCACCATATACAAAAGCTTGGTACAAATATATTAGATGGTATAGGGATTAGATAATACATGTTTGACGGGATTGAAATGGTCTTTTAATACTTCCATACGGTTTTGAAGATAAATGCAGATGCTATAACTGTTCATCGCTTGTGTATAAATGTTGATTATTGAATGAAAGCAACACCTCTTTGTTTCATACACATCATAACACATTCATTGAATCAAGAAAACTCGGTACAAACATTTTTGTTATCTGGAAAAGACATACAGTTATACCTAATGTTTTCCTAGTAGTTTAAAAAGTGAAACGTATAAGAGCGATTGTTTAGAGCAGTGGTTTCGACTATTTACTTAATTAATGGTCAGGGATAAAGCTTCACCCATAACATAGCCCATAACCACAGTGAGATGACGTCCAAAAATAATTACCCAGACAAACAGGATAAGTTCCTAATTGTATCAATTTTAGCCATCAAAACAAAATAACTGCGTCCTACTGAAATTAATTCTCGCTCTGTGTGTAGTTTGAACTTGTTTGATACAGTGTTGCGCTTGCGCATAAATATTTAATGACCTAGGTATGATGCACATTACCAAAAATGATGCATTTCCAAGGTTATGCGGTTAACATGGGCGTAAAATAATTTAGGATTTCATTATTATACTTCCTTTTACAACGATCAAGTTAAATTACTGCATTAAGTTATTAAAGTAAGCACTTCCTCAATGCATGAGACTTTTATTCGAGTTTTAGTGGTTTAATGTTGGCAAATAAAATATCCTCATCAGATTACATCAAAATCGAGACCAAAAATCGTGTCGGCTTGAGAACCTCGTCCTCCTGTTTCGTTGGTTAAAAACCTAGCAGGAAGTAAAATGTAATTAATGGCACGATAAACCACATCATGTCTTCAAACCTCGAAAATTGTAACGGTCAACCAATCGATTGTCATGACGTTGGGTTACCTGTCATTCTTGGGGTAATTCACAATACCTGGTGACGAAATATAATGACACGCTTCAAACTACGCAGAAGGGAAAATTTTATGACGATGAACAATTCCTGTCCTTCCCTTTGTACCCACATCGAAAAAATCACCTGACTGACGACTGTTCAAGCTCAAAGTACTCGCAGCTGACTCAGACATGCAAATAGCAGACGCTATAAAAAGTAACAGCAACCAACTAAGGTATGTGGGCGCCGTAATGATATCAAACACACTACAATCAAAGACGACACGCATCGAGCGATCCCTGTCAGAACCAATCGGTACATTGACTGCGACAAATCGATGCGGCGAGACACCGAGAACATGACGTTTTTACTGCTTTTTATAATCGCTCGTTTATAGCTGTCGGTATCCACGATTAATGTTTCAATAAATCTTCTGAAGCAGTTGATATGATTTAGTAGCACTCGTCCTGTTCGATGTTACGACTTATTAACTGTGTTACAAGACATTGACAGGCAAATTGCTTGGTGATTGTATGCCTTGGAATATTGTTACTGCTTTTTGCGAGCCAATGCGGAAGAAAAAGCTCAATTACCAAGAAGTTTGAGGGCTTGAGGCAGACTGGCGCATTTGATGAAATTCTCCGTAACTTTTGAACAGCGCAACGTTGAGATGAAGCTATATCGGCCACACACATCTGGTTTCCTTACTTAACTATGTATAATATCAAGATATTATGGGTGAAGTAATAACTTCATGATTTATAGTGTCAATATGTTCGGGTGTGCTGCAATAAACGGTTCTGGTTCTCCTTGCAATAGCCGTATATTTAACATACTAGTAATTCATGGAATTTGTGTCATCGTTTCCAATATCACAGAAATAATGACGGGGTTAATTTTTCCCTAACGTTACGTATTTTCCAGTGTATTTGACAGGGGACTTTTGTGTTACATTTTATAAGGTATTTAGGTTCTGCCCGTGACTTCGTTCGCCTGAAGTTTCTCGTTTTAACAGCAAAACATATCCTACGGCCCTCAGGGATAATGTAACTTCCCATTAGTGAAAGAATTCGGAATCGGATCTGGAGTTCCGAAGATAACCCTTACATACAAAACTAACACACCTTTTTATAATATTAAGTACTAGCTTTTGCCCGCGGTTTCAACCGCGTGGAGGTCGGAAATTATTCCACGGGAACCTACACCGGGATAAAAAAGTATCCTACATGTTAATCCAGGTTATAAACTATCTGTGTTCCAAATTCCATCCAAATGCGTTCAGTATTTTTTGCGTGAAAGAGTAACAAACATCATCCATTCACCCATCCTCACAAACTTTCACATTTATAATATTAAAGTAGGATAGTAGGATTAGTAAGATACATAATATGAAACTACGCCCTAGTTCGTTTTACCTAGCTACTATAGTGAGATCAAACTAAATAGACACTAGACGCTGCTGTTGGTCACGTTTCCCAAAATGCGCCACACTCCACAGAAACAAAGGTTTGCTAAAAGATTACGGGGTGTAAAGATCTGATAAAAAGCAGAACAAAAGCTGATGATACTGAGCTAAATAAGTCAAACCACAATTCGTGATAGTTCCTGCTAAACAGACTAAACTCTTCAAATCTGGGGGCCTGCTGTCCAAGTCCGTCAACGAAGATAAGGGCCCGTCCGAAAGTTGTTTGAAACATTGGAGTGAACCCTACACCCGATTAATTAACTTTTTTCGGACAGGTAAAAACATATCGGGAGTAGGAGAACTGTCATGTCGTGGTGTCATTCATTCTTAGGTTGGGCCCCAAACTAATCTTATGTCCGTAGGTGATACGGAGTAGGAAACACCCGTAACGTCGGCCGCAACTACGGATGTAGGTTTAGAAAGTAGACCCCCTGGTCTCATTAATTGATCGACGTAGCTGGAGGTAGACCGCCCGCTATCTTCCGTAGTCTTAGGACAATCCCCGTATTTTTAAGAATGTTTGTATTCAAATCTTAGTGTCAATCGGTCAAAAATACCACTAATTTACCTACAATTTTGACAAGTTTTTGACATCGATTGTCGCCTGGATGAGGTTGATTTTGAACGATTTTAAATACGGGAATTGGTCCTCAGACCGCTATGATTTTCGTCCCCCTGACAGGATTAACCAAATGGGAAAGAGGGAGAAAATCTCATCATGTATACCTTACTACCAAAGTGAAAAACGTAAATAAATAAGTAAAGCAAAAGAAAGCTGACAACCTCATCAGAGTGAATGAGTTTGCAAATTCGCAAAACGTGAAGGGAGAACGCTACCATGTAAAAGCCCTGTCAGACATTATTACGAAAGGGTAATGTTATTTAATTTTTCAAGTAGCAAGCAATTCTCGTTTTTGGGGTTCCGTACCTAAAGGAGTGTTGTCGCTTAGTACATGTTGACGTTAAATCTTCTTAGCCTACTAATATAAATGTGAAACTTGGGATGTTAGTAATTCAATCATGTTTGATTAAACGCAAACAGATTGACTATAATTATCCTGGAATCATGCACGGATTTTCCGGGTACGTACATTAGTAGGAAGTGACTGAAATCACGGGCAACAGCAAAAAATAAACAATAAGTTTTGTTATAACATTTTGTTCCTTTTTCCTTAAAACCAAAGCTACTAAGTACGTCATCAATTCATCATACATTGTAAAATCTAATTAATAACCATACTGTGTACGCTTCAAATAATGTTGTTATAAATTAACTTTATGTTTGGAGCTTCCGCTCCGAAACGTCCGTTATATGCATCGGAAGGATGCGCTTGCGCTGGTCAGAACTAACGATAGCCATTTAATGTTCTAACGAGGTCACATCATGTAAATACAGCAATGCTTCTATGTTGGTACTAATATGGAAGCGTAATGATGATATTATGCATAATTAGCGTTTTGAAATCATGGTTCTGTCATTTGGAAGACGTTTACTGAATAAAACGGTCCCGCAAAAGGGCTAGAAGAAGGAATATCGTACACCAATTTATGAGTAGTTGTTCGATATTTCTGTATAAATAAATGAAGAATGATTAATGTATAAGATAATACTTCCAGTAATAAACTCCTGAAATAGCAGCTGCGAAAAGTTGTCATTTCAAAACGAAAGTTTCAGCAGAATCTCAAAGCTCATTAAGACAACAGAATATTAAATCACCTTATGTAGCCTCAAAAGAGGCTTAGACATAACGACACTTAAAAGGAAACCCTCAAATAGTCTTATTTCAGAGCTTTTTTCATTTCAATCTATTCAGAAGCCTCCGCTAAGAAAAATCTCCTCGTTATTTTTATTTTTGCATCAGTGTTCTGTACCGTCAAACGGGCTGAATAGGAAAGCAGGGGTGAATCGAGACGAAACTTTAAAATAAAAGGGATTTTAACATTGAAATAATATAGTTTGTTGCCAAAACGGACTCTATTATAATTAAAGATTAAGTGCACATGTTGGCAACAAACTATATTATTTAAATGTTAAAATCCCTTTTAAAGTTTCGTCTCGATTTACCCCGTTTGACGGTATATGAAGTTGGACAGGATATCAAGTGTAGTTTTCCTACTTCGCAATCACACAATTTATGTTAATTATGTTTTGTTTTTCCATAATTAACTACTAATAATATTTGCTCTGTTCCTACATTCAGTTAGCTTTAAACTGCGCAGTTGCACGACCATGGTACGATATACAGGGCTGGCCGTCATTAGATCCGATAACTGTCAACACAGCACCATGTATCATGTTGCAAGGTAAGTGAACACCAACAATGATGGCGTGCAGCCAACTGTGTCGTGACGTGACTAATTGTGAGATGCTGATAATTAAACTCCTCGTTAATTGAGCGAAGGTACAAGTTTTTGCTGTCATTAGATGCAGCTGACTTGTCCTTGATGAGAGTGATGTGCGACGGCAGAAAAAAGTTAACGTCAAAATTATTGAAAGGACAAGCGCGGGAAGCATGCCCGCCATTTTTCTAAACCATTTATTCGACAATTAGAAAGGGAATAAAAGCAAAACATACAATAAAATTGGTTTCCTAAGCCGAAGTTAAATACTGGAAAACTATTCTAATAATTTCAAAACACCTGGCCACTTACAAATAAGGCCCAGATGCAACATTCCTAAATTAGACGGAAAAAAAAACAGCTTGACACGGCACAAGCCACAGTCCACAGATAGCTTACTCGTGTAATCTGTTCCACTTTGAGGGCAAAAACTGTGGGTTATTAATTACTGCGAGGACCAAACAAGGTCGAATATAAATGTCTGAGTCAGCGGGACGGAAAACATGCGAATATAATATGCGGCATGCGATTTAAGTACTGGATGTTGACGTTGATTACTATTAAAATAATTATGAAATTTAATAATAAATGTTACATGTAACTGCGCGCATTTAATAAGATAAACGATCGGAAAGCAAAAGAAGTCGATTTGGGCTCGTAGCTTGTCGCGTACTGTCTCTTGGGAAATAGCTTAAAGATACATGTTCGTAGTCAACTGCAGGCGGCAGCAGCAGACGACGTGTCGCTGCGACACTACTAGTTTCTTTGTATTGCTATGAAATACCTTCCGTAGCTAACGACACGTCGTTTTCATAGAAATATATAGAAACCAGTAGTGTCGCAGAGACACGTCGTCTGCTGCTGCTGTCTGCAGTCGGCTACGAACTCGTACCTTTAATAATAGCTTGTATTATTTACTTCTAATACCCCATTGGTCTAGTGGTCGCAAACGGAACTGCTAAGCATGAGGTTCTGGGTTCGATTCCCAGGTGGTAAAGGGTTGTTAGGTTATTCCATCAGGAATTTCTCGGTAATAGCCCGGAGTCTGTATTTGTGCCCGGTTGATGGCAATAGGCTCGCCCCCTATTACATGGGACTTAAACATAATTGGCGAAATGTGGGTGTACTATGTATATGTACACTCCTGCTTAACCCTTCGGGAAAACCAGGCGTGATGTTATGTTATTTTTACTTCGCTTCCTTGTGGTGTAACGTTATTCTTTCTAAATCTCCTTCAACTATTTCTAATGGAAGTTAAGACCAATTTTGATTACCTGAGGGCCTAGACAAATGGCATTCGCTTCGGAGCAATTCTATTTCTACAATCGCTATCGCTTTCGCTAATGTTTCCATCATACGATTCGAAAACTAGCGATAACGCTTGTCAAAAAGTGCCACTTGGCTACGCATCTCTGTGGCAGTAATCGTTAACGCTTTCGATTCGTTTCAAAGAATCGAATGATGTTAAATTGTCTAGCTAATTTCTATTCGTTGACTTATGATCACGTGACATTTCGATAGCTTATGTCAACCCCATAATTTTTTTTGCTTTTGTACTAGCGTCATCGCTAATCGAATGTTACTTTGTCTAGGCCCTCTGGTCTTTCAGTCTGCTGTCCGTTCGAGACACTTTTACCCAAGAAGTATACTTGACGCAATCGAATAGATTCCATTCCAATACCTATTAATAAACAGACGGACACTGGAATTATTAAAATATCTTATTGTTGTGGTTTCTATTCAATGCTAATTATTATTATAACCCGTTGAGATTTCATAAATATTCATGTTTTAAGAACTCGATGTTTGATACTTTATGATCTTACGATGTCTATGGTACATTATTTACTTATCTATGCATCTCTATACTCTATACAAATAAATAAAATTGAAGTGTTTGTTTGTAATTCCAAAATAACAGCTTTATACTTAATGCATATGACAGTATATACGGTACTTATAACAAAAAAACTATTTTTAATTTTTTTGTCTGTCTGTTGATTCCGGCTAATCTCCGAAACGGCTGGACCGATTTTGACAGGACTATCACTGGCAGATGGCTGATGATATAAGGACTAACATGGGCTACTTTTTGTCCCGGTAGCACGTTCCTGTGGGGTAATTTCCGACAACCACGCGGTCGAAGTCGCTGGCAGCAGCTAGTTTCCAATAAGATTGACCGGGAATGGATGTATCTGCAAGACCTAGAAATTGCAAATGGGTCTAGGCAGTAGTCTGGTGGGGAAAAAGGAAAGCCTTAGCTTGGGGGTGTTACAGAAACATACAGGAGAGACTGCATTAAAATGGTGGAAACCAAACTAAGCCGTGGTGGGTAAAAGATCAGGATCATTTGACATAATTCAACTTTGCTTACTTCTCAACGGATGCAGGGCGCGTCGCCGTCGCGGGCGCATCACAGATGTTCATATACCGCATGTACTGTACATAGCTATCGTGTATAATTACTTAGATAAAATTCCCACAGTGCATCGAGTGTGGACAGTTAGCCCACGTACGCACGGACATAAAAATATCGCGGCGGGTTTTATCGCACACTGTATTTTCAACGCTCTGCTTAGGGCCGAGAGTTGAAAATCCAACAGTGTAATTTTTCGACGCGCTGGGATACACTCTGTTATGGTTCCTACAAACAGGCGCGACACAAAGGTACCGCCTGTCGCGCGACGAGGTGTGCCTTTGTGACGCGTGCGATTCGCGTCGCGTGTCGCGCCTATTTCAAAGAGTCTTTAGATTCTCAACACTCGGCTCAACACCGAGAGTTAAAAACCAGTGCGTGATAAAATCCCGCCGCGATATTTTTACGTCTGTGGGAACATGGGCTTATACTAGACGTGCGCGAGCGCCGTCACGGCCGGCGCGGCCTAGACCCGCCGAAGGTCGTCTCACACACCGTTAGAATATTCTTACAATTACGATTTAATTAATAATGTAATTATGAAGATGATAATTAGTAGAGTTTCACGGTCAAAGAAAAGTAAGAGTTATTCTCAGTTGTCAGGTGGCAAGGACAACTAAGAATAACTTGGAAAAAAATCAGTAATTAAGTCGAGTTATGAGTTACTTATACTCTGACTCAATCTGCCTAGACTTGTCTCAACTATGTTAGTGGTCGGCTTCCAGTCTAATCGGATACAGCTAAATACCAGTATTTTACATGGAGCGACTGCCTATCTGACCTCCACTACCCAACTTTTGGGTAACACGATACCCTTTAGTAAGACTGGTTGTCAGACTTTTGGGCTTCTGACTACCCGTAACGACTGCCAAAGATTTACGGATGACAGCCCGGACCAATGGCTTAACGTTCAAAATACTCCTATATAATGCCTAAAGGCTCCCGCAGACAGGCGCGATGCGACTCTTGTAGAATAATTTCCATGAAGTTTTCATAACCCCTTGCCTTGAACAATAAGACCGCCCATTGTACACTAGTTTTAAAGATGTTTGTCCCCTTTTTGTTTTATGTGGTGACACAATAAAGTGTTTAATAATAAATAATACCCACTGTTCCCTAGTGTCTGCTGTCTGACAGAATAACACTGACAAAAATTCGGATGTTGGTTATGACGCACCAAATAAAAACACCCAAAAAAAGTTTGGTCCTTCGAGACAAAGACCAAACACCTACAAGAAAGTGACCAGTCATTCAGCACCCAAGCACATACTCAGAATTCTAAATGTTTCCTTAACTCAACACACACATCCTGCCTGAGATCACACATTACTCCACATTTCACCTTCATTGTTGGGTGAAAACAATGGTTCGCTCTAGTAAACAGAATTATACGTCCTTACTGCACAAAAAATTACGTGTCTATAGCCATTGTGGCCATCTACCGTGAAATTACGAGTGTCCACGAAATACTACGGCCGGTTAGATTCAACGGATCGTAGTAAAAACATTACGAAAGAAAACTTGGTTGGTGTGATGTAAGCCCTTCGATGAGCGCCGTTTTGTTGTGGTTAAAGGGAACTTTGTGGTTTTTGCTGATGTCAAGATAAATTCCGTTTGATTTTGAAATGTTCAACGGGCAGGCTTTCTTTTTTCTGACAACGAAGGGCTCGTACTTAATTTCAAGACCCACGTTGTTTCAAATGACTACCGAGTTGAGAGATTGCAGTGTCGACTATTCCTTTATATGCCTTCACATGCCTTACACAATAGTTGGGTCATGCGCTGCACTACCAGCGCATAGGGAGTAAGCTCCAAGTAAAATCCTACTATATTTTCTAATATATAAAAATCTCGTGTCACAGTGTTTGTTATCGAACTTGTCTGAAACGGCTTGACCGATTTTATGTAAATTTTTGTGTATTGGGTAGGTCTGAGAATTGGTCGTAAAGTATATTTCATACCGCTGCGGGTGAACCGATAGGCCCGATGCCTGCCGGGGTCGCGGATTGTTCGAAAGAGTTACCGTGGCCCTGGCGCACAGGCATCTGAAGGAACACGGAAGGGTTTTAGTCAGTAAGAGTAACTTCATGATCTCCAGCCCAAAAAAAAAAAAATTGTTATGTTATAAATGAAAAAGTTTGTGAGGATGGATGGATGGATGTTTGTTACTCTTTCACGCAAAAACTACTGAACGGATTTGGATGAAATTTGGCTCACAGATAAACCATGACCTGGGTAAGAACATAGGCTACTTTTTATCCTGGATCGCAGACGAAGTCGCGGGCAACAGCTAGTATTGGTATTCTAGTTGCATCCGGTTAGACTGGAAGCCGACCCCAACTTATTTGGGGAAAAGCTAGGCCGATTGATTTCCGGGCTGCACTGCGAGTGCCATTTTAGAGCTGCACGCACCAAAGCCAAGTTTGCATCGTTAAGGCTCCAGCAAACAGCCGCGACACAAATGCACCGCCTGTCGCGTGTCGCGCCTGATTGAAGGAGGCTTCCGGGTATTTTTTTTTAAATCTCGATAGAGTATCATTTGATTCGTCATGATTTTCATAAAACTTATGACTAGCTCCATTTGTCATTATATATTTATCGGTTTCTTAAAAAACTTGAAAACGTTCATGACAAATGGATATTTTTCTACTTATGTCATCGAAGTATTGGAAGGAAATGAAATAAAGATAAAAGTTATTGCTTTTAATGGTTTCGACTCTAAAAATGTTTCATAACTACACAGACAGAATGCTATGAAAAATGATGTGGATTCTAAGACCAGATTTATTATGCACTAGTTTCTACCCGCGACTTCGTCCGAGTGAAATTTCTTGTTCCACCCCGTCGTATCGCATCACCTGCCCGTGCTATCACTTAATTTTCGCTTAGCGTTCTTTCTGACTTTTTATGTTTTTGCTCGGCTCCTAAGGGTCATAACGTGATGTTAAGTATCATATAGCCTTCCTCGAGAATTGAGTTATAAAATGCAAAAAAAAAAAATTCAAATTCGACAGGTATTTCCAGAGATTAGCGGGTTCAAACTATAAAACAAACAAGGCTTCAGATTTTTTGTTAGTATTGGGGTATCAAATGCAAAAATATTTTTTCCAATCCGACTGGTATTTCCAGAAATTAGCGCGTTCAAACAAACAAACTCTTCTTTTTTTTATTAGTATAGATAGATTATGCATATCAAAACCGATGAAAGGGTGGTCTTTTTTTATCTTGTTTAATTAACTTGAAGGTCCTAATTCCTAAAAAAGTCACGACGCATTAGCAGCCTTTTTCGAAGAATCACAAGTCCGTTGGGTTTCTTGTCCGTTTGTTTATAATTCTGAGTATGTGCCTTGGTGCTGAATGACTGGTCACTTTCTAGTTGGTCTTTGTCTCAAAGGACCAAACTTTTTTTGGCTGTTTGTATTTGATGCGTCATAACCAATATCCGAATTTTAGTCTGTGTTAGTCTGTCAGACAACACGAACTAGGAAACAGTAGGTATTATTTATTTATTTTATTTAATTAACACTTTATTGTGTCACCACATAAAACAAAAGGAGCAAACATCTTTAAAACTAGTCTACAATGGGCAATCTTATTTATTGTTCAAGGCATTATGTATTTAGGCATCATATAGAAGTATTTTAGAGGAGCCATTGGTCTGGGCTGTCATTCGTAAGTCTTTGACAGTCATTACGGGTAGCCAGAACCCCAAATGTGACAACCAGTCTTACTAAGGGGTATCGTGTTACCCATTAAGTGGGTTGTGGAGGTCAGATAGGCAGTCGCTTCATGTAAAATCCTGGTATTCAGCTGCATCCAGTTAGACTGGAAGCTGATGCTAACATAGTTGGGAAAAGGCTAGGTAGATTGATATAGGAGTATTTTGAACCTATATTAGCTAAATAGGATTTCGTGATAACCATTAATCATAAAGCACTTAAACACAACAAGTAAGATCACAATAAATAGATATAAGAATTCAGAATTAATTTCCAAAGCAAAGGCATTGCAAAAGAGCTGCGAAGTGGTAAACACGTCGGTCTTTTAGTAAATTGGAGGGCGTAATCCTGTCTCGAACTCACGACACATCGCGTGTTTGACGCTGTTAGCTTCTCTTGCGCATTTAAGCTTGAGGGCGAAGATCCCGGAGATTTGTAAGGATTTGAACCGCTTGGGTTTAGTTGAGGCTATGATGTTTACTGGCGAAAAGAATGATGGTAAATGTGTTTCCTCTTGACTCTAGTCTAGGTCAGAGATGACAGAGACAAAGTCGACGACGGAGTGAGCTTACCCAGAAGAAGCCTGTTCACTCTCACTTTGAAGAGATTTGGGTTGTATGCGTTCGGAAACACAGACGCAGGTAGAGAGTTCCACTCTTTTGCTGTGCGCATTATAAAATACATTTGGAAACGCTTAGTGCGAATTGGTGGAATCGCAACTTGGATGGTAAAGAATAAGGTTGTCTTTTTTGAGGAATTTGAACGATGTGGTTTAGGGAAGCTTTATCGAGGGTCGCCTCGGGATGAGTCCCGATGAAGAATGACGAGTCTTCTACCCTTATCCCAATTTATTTGATCTCTTTTTCTTCCATGGGTACTTCTTTATTAGTCGACATCTCTGTAATCATCTCATCTTTCACACACCCCATTCATCGTTTGTTTGGTCTTTCGCGTCTCTTATAGCCCACATTCATACTCAAAACTTTCTTCAAAACATTTTCCACATTCCTCCGCATCATATGTATAAAAAAAGATTTCTTAAATAACGCAGTTTCTTTCATTCTCTTTGTTTACTTATTAATTTACTACCAAGACATTAATGATTGTGTCATAAAGTGTTTCCTTATATTATAACTAGAGATCGGATATTCGGATGCATATTTAACTTAAGTTAATTTTTTGCTATGAAAGTATGGAAGCGGCTTCTTTAAAGATGCCAAAAACAGGGAAATGCATAACTAGTCGGGTGTATAGTATGAGAGCGAATTCTAAAAAAATATTTATTTAAAAAAAGAACCCCGGGATTCTTGGATTGCATAACTATTCAGATGCATATTTATTTAAAATTTATGTTTAATCGCCGTTGCAAATATGTGTATGTAAGGTGTAAGAGGAGGACTGGTGTGTGTTAGGTAAAGTTAAGATTTATTCGATACAAAAGCGCATTCCATATTAGCCAAAATCTCAACTTTAGGTGAATATGTATCCGAATATCTGATCTCTAATTATAATCTTCATAATTACAATCAATGATACAGATCCTACATCATCATCGTTCTCCTACCCTCATCCCAATTTATTTGTGATCGGCTCAACAAGTCTTTATTTTCCATACTTCTCTGTTAGTCGTCATCTTGGTAGGCACCCCCTTTCTAACCATATCATAATTCACAGTAAACACAGGGCGCACTTGTACCATCAATTAGTGCCAAGAAATACCCAATTAACAGACAATAATGAAAGACAATATCTAACAGTAATTCACTATCATCCTAGACATTAGGATCGATGACGTCACGCGCCGAAGATAACTCTCAGATAGCGGCCGAACTGAACTGTGACCGGGTCACTGACCTCATGCTGTCATTAACAAAAAACGCTATCGATACTTAAGTACTACGCATCTTTTGATTGAGAACTACATGTGGTATTGGGATCTGACGTGTTAAGAAACATGGGATTTCTTTCAGTGTTAAGTAAATATGTTCGTCATTACAAAATATGATTTTTTTGATGAATGGTTGTTCAGCATAGGTATTAAATCATGCTTTAAAAACAAAAAATTGGTAATGTGTACCTATAACATTTTTGTTTTATCTAGTTTATATATTTATACCCATCACGTCTGTTGTGTTTCGCTAGGTAATTTAATATAACCATGTAATGTAATGAATCAAAAGATATAAAATATTTAGCATAATCAGCCTATAATGTTCCCACTGCTAGGACACAGGCCTCCTCTCGGTGAGAGGGAGTGGCCCGTAATCCACCACGCGGGCCCAGTGCGGGTTGGTAGATGTCACATGTCTTCGGATTTTTGGTTCTAGGACATGCTGGTTTTCCTCACGATGTTTTCCTTCACCATTTTGAGAGCAGTGGTTATGAAATAATTTACACAAAGTAAAGTGTATGCTTGGGTTCGAAACTGTACAGATATGAGGAAAAGGGTGTAAAGTTCACTCATACCTCCATAGAAAACGGAGGTTCCTCCGACCAGACGGGTGTCGTGGTGTCTGGTGGGCGACCGCAAGTGTGCGTTGAGAAAAAAGCACTATAATATGGGGGCGCGCGAATCGTTCAGAAACAACGAGTTTAGGTTTATGTTCATATTCCAATACCCTGCATGATTAAATAGTCAACTGTTAGAGCGTCGGTTCTTGAACACAATCCCCCAATTTATCACACAAAATGGATACCCAGACAAAAGGACCAATTAATAAAGTAATATCCTTGAGTATGCGCTGTGGATAAGATAAGCGCCCTTATTGCAGACTGCACTGGCCTACATGCTATTCATTTGTGGTTTCTATCAAGTATCCTACGCAGTCCATACTCATACTCACACCTTGTTAAGGCTCCCACAGATAGGGACGACGCGACTCTAGCAGAACAATTTCTATGAAAACTTCTTCGCACACAGACGCAGCTATATTATGAAATCGCAGTATGAAGTTTTCATAGAAATTGTTCTGCTAAAGTCGCGTCGCGTCTGTCCGTGGGCGGCTTTATAAAGGAATCTACAGACAGACAGAGTGATACTGAGAGACATCCCGGTGGCGTCGTATGCGTTCAAGTTTAATTGGAAAACTTTGAACTCGCCAATTTAACTTACATGGACGTCTCGGTCTAGTTCTAAATAAAATAAATTAACCACCGCGGATTTAATTAGTTTACGTTGCAAGTAGTGAAAACGGTGAAAACTGTGTCGAAATCCGTGCAGTAATTTCCGAGATAAGACCGACACGTACAAGTTCATTGATGCAGTCGGAAGCATTGTTTTTAAAAGGTTCACATCATCCTTTACCTAACTGTGTTGGGGTCGGCTTCCAGTCTAACCGGATGCAGCTGAATACATGAAACGACTGCCTATCTGACCACCGCAACCCAGTTACTGGGTAACACGAGACCCCTTGGTAAGTCTGCTTGTCAGGCGTTAGGTTATGAAACAAAACAAAAGAAGGAAAAAGGCTATGATGACTAATATCCACATTTGTTTACGTAGATTGTGTTTACAATGGGGACATTGCATTGCACGCTAGCTCTTATCTGCATTGTTGTTCTAATGACCTTCGTGATTCCAAGGCGGTGTTCTGGATGTGCTACTTCTTCAAGGATACATCTTACTAGAAGGTATTGAATTAACTATTTATCAAATTCAATTTACCTGCAACATATCTCCTAGATACGTAATTTACGGAAGTGCCAGGTAGCCCGTGAAATTCAATTTTTCTTAGGTTTTTTGCAATTTGCAGGTCAGTGTCAGGTTGTATGTTGAACAAAATATGATTCGCGATCGTAACATATGTATTTACAGAATTATAATTATTAAAATCATCAATACAACCAGTTCATATAGTCCTATTGAATGACAATTTCATAAAATATCAATCAATAGGATTAATTGACACTGACACTGACCTGCAAATTGCAAAAAACGTAAGAAAATTTGAATTTCGCAGGCAACCTGGCGCTTCCCCATAAATAGATACTTTCCTATTGAATTACAAAGCCTGTCAAAACATTTGATTCACTTGTGTCTTGGTCCAATATTTTCGAAAAACTAGTAATAAAACTTTATCGAAGATAAAAGCCCTGCTCATCCATTAAGGATAACAAGCTTGAGCGATCACCATTAACCTATTTCGTTGCCATAACATTATATCGTATTTTTTATGGGAAAATGAACACTTTCGCGGACCGCCAAATGTCAAACGGGGACGTAAACATAGAAAAAAACCCATAAAAAATTTGGTTGCGACCAACGACATTTCTTATATGTTAGGAAAATGTCAGTATACGTGTGGTTGGTTATAGGGTTATGGTAAAAGCTATTCGATGTAAAACTATAGCCCTTCAATAGTTTGTGAAAAAAAAAAGTGGTCCTTATGTAAGCTATAAATTTTCACCAAGGTTAGTAAACTTGATGCTAAATGTATATAGCTACTAATCCACAGTAACTTCACTATCCGAGTTATAAAGAACCGCATTTGCATAATAAATTCCTAATTTTTATTTTTTCCCGTTCTGATCAAAAGTAATAAACATTATAAATTATTCCTAATAAAAAGAACCGCCTACAAAGCACCTATTTAACAACTAATCTTGCTTTTATCTACAATCCAACTTACGCTACAAATCTTAAGAGATTACAATCTAAAATAAACCCGCATAGCTTTGCACTAAACGATGAGCTCAATTCGAAGTTAGCGCATCGGAACATCAAACGCTGCATTCGCCAGCTGACTGGCATGGCGGCCATTGCATGACGTCACCACATGTGGCACCCAGCCCGCGACCTTTTCGTTTTGTTTCCTGCCTCTCTTTGTTGCTGGCCGTTGGATTGTTTATTTTTTCGTGGACCTTTATTTGGAGTTCATGCAAAGGAATATTGAGTTATTTTATCGCTTAGGGTCGCCGGTTTTCGCTTTAAACTATCCATACCTTAAATTCCAGGATGATTCAGTCACTGTTGCATATAGGCCCCTCTGAAGTTGCACCAGAACATTCAGTTTCCCAAATCCACATCAAGTCTGACCAGCTGCCTTCTGCTTGCATCTTTAGTCGAGTAAATAGCTTACTTAGGACTTTAATATACTTTTAGTGGACTCAGTATGTAGACGTTCTCGTACATGCATAATCGAAAAGTTCTCAAAATAACAGAGTCTATCCTATCTAAGGGTTGGGAAAAGTTGATGCGGGTTGAAAAAGCATTGATAAAGAAATTGGTGTTATTATACGGGCGAAAATTTCTAAGACTAGAATTTTGGGTAACCCTTAACAATTAGGGCGGCGGCACGGCACGGTAAAGGATTTCTATGCGGGGAATAGAAATATAAATAGTATAACAATAAAATTGAAATTTCAATGATAATGCCTAAGGACGTCGCGGCATGCCGCGGCATCATTGTCGTCAGTATGCGCTTGCATGTAGTGATGCCGAAGGATGCTCTGCCGTGCCGTGCCGCCAGTGGGAGCAGGCCCTTAAAAGCAATTATATCTAGACGATATATCGATATTTGAGATAGCAGCTTCAGTCATTGCTCTGTGGCGAATGCTTGGCATCCGTCGTCCCACATCGTGCTTGTCTTTGATATGCGTACCAGGCTGAATAAATAGTATTGTTAGTCTGTGACCTTTCCTTTAGGCCCAATGGGGAGTTAAAAGTCATAGGTCATAAAGATAACTAGCACTTTGCCCGCGACTTCGTTAGCGTGGATTTCATATTTTCTCCTGCGAATTTCAACACCCCCCTTAATTATTTATTTGGAAAAGTATTCTGGCCAATTTAAGTATCAAGTTTGTTAAGGCGCGGTAAGAATGAAATTTTTATATTATATATATATATATTTTTTATAAGGTTCAAAACAGCGATGCGGTTGATGGTATTTGAATCCAATGACAAACAAATTTTGCAGTTTTCATTAAATTAAAAATAATTGCACGGCTCAGTGGAATAATTTTTAGATATTTCTTTAGTTGATTCAATTCCCTTTAATACTATTACATAAAATATGATAGTTTACGCTCAAAATTAAGAGAATTATGCGACAAAAAGATTTTTTTGACTATGATTTTTTTTTATCATAATACTATTTTATTTTTATGAAAATTATTTTGAAGAAGTCTTTTTTTTGAACATTTGTAAATACACTTTTTGGAAGAAATTCCTTATCGCACGGTACGGACTTGGTGGATGGGGGCTGGGCGAAAAAAAGTGTAAGAATTTTTCTTCACTACTTTCTGTCACGACCCTTTATTGGTTTGTTTGGTTGAACCCGCTAATCTCAGGAACTCCTGGTTGGATTGAAAAAATCGTTTTGAATTGGATAGTCCATTTATCGAGGAACGTTTTAGGCTATATATCATCACGCTACGACTAACAGGAGCGGAGCATAAATGAGAAAGGTTGCAAAAACGGGAAAAAATTATTCCTTTAGAGACCTTCCGTTGCGTGCGCTGCGTAAACGGTTAAAGCTACGCAAAAATCATGTATGACGGAATTGTTCCCCTTTAAAAGATAAAAAAAAGGCCGCGACAGCATATGTCAATCTTTTAAGGTTGACTCAATATAACCCTTTTTATGGTAATCAAATTTGTTCTAGGGATGTTCTAAATATACTACGAACGGAACTCCGTTCCAACCGAGTGTTCCACGAATCTCACGCATTTTTTTTTTTCCTAGCTTTTAATATGTTCTAATACGCCTAACGGTGCGACAAACAATGAGCGTTTTACAGTGTCCTACGGTTGGGCAGCGCCTTAACCCAAGAAATAAAAACATTAATACGAAAAACGAAAAAAGAAACCCCTTTTACCCCCTTAAAGATTAAATTCCGAAGACCCATTCTAAGTGCTCGCCTACATCTATACATATATTATAAATTCGAAAATAACTCTGTCTGTCTGTCTGTATGTTGCCTTTTCACGCCTAAACCGCTAAACGGATTTCGATAAAATTTGGCATGGAGATAGATGGCGTCCTGGGGAAGGACATGGCTACTTTTTGTCCCGTAGCACGTTCCCGTAGAATAATTTCCGACATCCACGCGGGCGAAGCAGCGGGCAGAACCTATAAAAGGTAGTCTTGTGCAAAATTTCACGTTCCTAGCCCCTGTAGTTTCGGCTGTGCGCTAATAATGTTAGTCAGTCAGTTTCCCCTTTTATAATATAGATAGAAGGTATAGAAAACAAATGTTTCTTTCGCGCGTAGAGTCTGTTGGGATCACGGGGATAGCGTAAATTAAACTCGATAATTGCAGGTATTAATTGCTCATCTTTATTGAGAAAAGATCCTTCCTTATACTTTTGGTCATAGATACAATTAGTAGCTAGGCTCACCTACATCAAAATATTTAATTTGACCACTAGGAGAACATTGATTTTATACACTTAAAACAATCTGAGACAATTATCTACGATGAACGTGCACCCATTTCTTCAGGTCCTAAGTAACAGCCAACCATAATTTTAAGTAGTAACTATACCATAGACTTACAGTTACACAATCAAAAACCTTAAATTAGATAGCTATAGTTCCCACGTTCACCTATTTAACTATATTCAGATTCACTAGCATCTTACTGACATCATCGTCATCAAGTAATGACAGTCGTAAATCGACTTGCTACACAATTTACATTGGAAATATGGTATTAGCATCAATTACGATGCTGAACAAAATGGTATCTTTAAGTAGAAGTCGTTTACGACCTGTTTCTTATGTCTATGTCTGGTGCATATTAAATACGGAGGCCGTAAAGTTTTTTGGAAAGTTCTCTAAAACTCACAATGAAGTCAATGAATATTTGTGTGCTTGAGATGAATGAATATTTGTGTGCTTGAGATGAATGAATATTTGTGTGCTTGAGATGAATGAATATTTGTGTGCTTGAGATGAATGAATATTTGTGTGCTTGAGATGAATGAATATTTGTGTGCTTGAGATGAATGAATATTTGTGTGCTTGAGATGAATGAATATTTGTGTGCTTGAGATGAATGAATATTTGGGTGCTTGAGATGAATGAATATCTGGGTGCTTGAGATGAATGAATATTTGTGTAGTTGAGATGAATGAATATTTGTGTGCTTGAGATGAATGAATATTTGTGTGCTAGAGATGAATGAATATTTGTGTGTTTGAGATGAATGAATATTTGTGTGCTCGAGATGAAAGCATATTTGTGTGCTCGAGATGAAAGCATATTTGTGTGCTTGAGATGAATGAATCTTTGTGTGCCTGAGATGAATGAATATAGTTTGTGTGCTTGAGATGCAGTAAAATGCAAAATAAATGGGTCAGAAGATTTTGTTTAACGAAGACAATTGTAAGAGTTGATAAAAGGATAAAGGATAATAAAAGCACGTTTATTTTCTCCTCCACCACATGATGAAAAAAATATTGTAGGTACAGTACATGAAATAATGTGTTTACAATAATACATTGATGTTGTGGAGACTGGAGCCTGTAGGTACTAGGAATACATGTGTTATAGGTCTCCAGGCCTCTCAAACTACCCACAGTCACAGTTATACAAACATTTATTAACAGATGATAATGTTATGATAAAACATTAAAAAAAAATTGAAGACAAAACAATTGCATAATTAAATAGGAAAGTAGGGGGTAGTAAAAGGATTTTTAATCTGTCCAAAGGATACATTAGCAGCAACACAGATTTGTGAAACCGCAGCGTACTGATTCTTAGGACCAAATATGTTTGAAAGAAGACGCTACACCAAAACCAGGAATTTACCATAGGAGGTATGATATCTTTCGATCTTTGACCAAAACGCTCTTTCTGTCGGAAAAAGCATTCCTTAAAAACAAAATAAAAGATCTTTTTAATTAGTAAGTACCCCAATGTATAGTAATATTATACCTATGTAGTGACGTGCAGTACACTCAACGAGATTGAAAGTCTGTAGCAGACAGGCCCTAACAAAATTGTCCTGTCGGTCGTTTGAACCCGTATCTCTTTTTACTCGTTTTGGGGACTTGTAACGATTTGTGCTATCTAATAGAAAAACATCCATTTGGAGTCGATTCTTCACTCTGTTTGGTAAAATGTCTAGTAACTCTCCCGATTCCCGATTTAATGGCGGGCCGCGAGTGGGGCTTGCTTTGATTGGAAAATGTCTGGAATTTTGAAGAAAAACACTACAGTAGGTGTACTTCCACACATTGGGGAACAGATTGATTTCTACAGTGTTCCCACTGCCGGGACACAGGCCTCCTCTTTCTGTGGGAAGGAGTGGGGAATAATCGACTACGCGGCCCCAGTGCGGGTTGGTGGATGTCATGTCTTCGAATTTTTGGTTCTAGGACATATTGGTTTTCTCACGTAATATTGCTTGACCGTTTTCAAAGCAGTGGTGATGAAGTAATTTACACAAAGTAAAGTGTCTGTGTGGGTTCGAACTCCGTAAGTCACGGCCGTTACCACTGTGCCACCACTACTCCGTAAGAGCCCTAATTATAATTCAATAATGAAGCCTACTCTACATACCTAAATAATTTCATAATACCCACAAAATCCCTCAAATTCACATCTACTCAAGAGCTCGGGCGCCATTTCCCTGCTATTCTTAGCGACGCGACGAGTCAACAATAAATTCGTATTAACAGACCAATCTTCCTAAAAGCTATTGTACTGTCCTTCCCGCGCAATATCCTGGAGCTAATGACGTCATTGATCAAGCTATTTTGGAACACTTTTATATAATAGATCGTTTGTTGGACTTGAAAATGGGCTTGCTAAATACTTGGTGTGACTTTTCTTGGTTGTTAGGAAAGGTAAAGGTTCCCGCAAACAAGCGCGAAGTGACTCTAGTAGAAAACTTCATGGAAATTGGTCTACAAAAGTCGCGTCTGCGGGTGCCTTAAATTGTGCAAAAGAATCGGGAGCCATTTCTTTGCGTTTTGTTTTTGATCGGGTACATTGACCTGTAAAATTACACAACACATATCATTACGCCTGTATAATGTATTTCCCGAAGGGTTAGGCAGAGGTGTTACCTATAGTATACACACATTAAGCCATTTGTGTTGTGTGTTAGTTATCTTGTTTAAAATTAATAGCTAATAATTTTTTTAAGACAATAGACCATGTTGTATTTGATGTTCACGAATAAGAATTATAGGTATAAAATAAAAATATGTGATCTTAAATATGTGTCATAAATGTCGAAAATAAACATACATTGAAGTCGGTTTGAAAGTACATGAATAACACGGATTAATCATATGTACAAAAATAAAAATAACAAATCTCAAATGACTATTGTTGGATTTTTATGTACCCAAATCCGTTCATATTATTTTTGCCTACAATATCGTTTCATTTATGTCAGCAGAGAAACCCGTCGCCGCAATTTATTACACATATTACATATTTATTTGTCCATTTTCCTTTTCCGTTATAACAAATTATTTCCCGGTTTCCTCTGTCTGACTTGCGCAATGTTTTCGCTTTCCAAATAGCTATTTTGTTGTAGACAATAGCGTGGCGTGACGAATGCTGCTCATCATGTGACATAGAACATCGGATGGGTGTATTATTTTGCAACGATATGTATGACTGTAATCTATTTGTCACGCTACTGGTGACGGTGTTACGATTACTATATGCACGGCAGTGTAGTTTGTAATTTTATTCGGAATTCCCACCGTTAAAGGCTCCCGCAAACGGGCATGACGCTACTCTAGTAGAACAATTATTTCTATGAAAACTTCATGGAAATTGTTCTCAAAGCGTCGCGTCGTGCCTGTCTGCGGGAGCCTTAAAGCGGTGAAAATGTTAATAAGATCCGCGCTATATTATGTTTTCTTAAATGCTGACAACTTAGCTCCGTGCAGAACTTGACACATAAAGAAAGATGGAAAAAGAAAAGACAGAAATATGTGCTTACAAAAATACCTAAAAGATAACTTGACAAATAAAGAAAAGAAAAAATACAAAATAGATATATCTATGATCACGAGCACAAAATTTAAATAGTCGGCAACTGCACGTCGTGAACTCGTGACTGTGACAAGAAGGCTTCCCCTCAGCATGATGCTGTGCTATGGGGGACCCACAGTATAACAGCTAAACTAGTCTAAAATTAAATGATTGACCGAAACATAGAGACAGACCCAATCAGGAACTTCTGTCTATCTACCTCCAATTCTTATTTCAACTCTTTACTAATGGCTTTTGTAGACATGATTTTAATTCAGATTTGTTACAGTTGTCATGTCATTTGGTTTAAATAGGCTTTTATTTTAATTCTTTTATTTATCTTTTATTTTAATTATTTTATTTATCTTTTATATCGACGATGAACTACCAATACCTCCTAACTACCTTTTTTCGATTCTTATGGTCTTATTCATAATAAAGCCTTTCGCTTCATAAACCTATTTTAGCTATCGAACTATTTTGTCCCTTTCTGACAAGTTAAAATGAAGTTTGACAGAAAGGGACAAAACAGTTCGATAGCTAAAATAGGTTTATGAAGCGAAAGGCTTTATTAGGATTCATTCATCGTCGATATAGATTCTTCTATATTTTGTGAATGTGAGAACGTTGTAGGCCTAACTTGTAGACTGTATATTTGTAGACCTTTTTCTATTTTGTTGAGTACCTGTTACTTGGTGACAGGCCTACTCTGTCCTCCCATACCTATTAACACTGTAATTTGAAAACATTGTAAAAGTCACTTATTTTTAAAAGAGTAACCGTGGAGTTCCTTGCCGGCTCTTCTCCATAGGAAACGATCAATTGGAACCGTGCACTTAGCTTCTGACGTTTCATAAGCGCCCAGTGCTCAGCGCTGGGGCTCTGTCTCGCATAGGGTCGTAGCATTATGCTGAGCGATTGCCGTTATGCGTGGATGTGATGCATATATTCTCCCAACTCGTTCTTTTTAGGGTTCCGTACCCAAAGGGTAAAACGGGACCCTATTACTAAGAATCCGCTGTCCTTCCGTGTGTCTGTCCGCCAATCACCAGGCTATATCTCATGAACCGTGATAGTTAGACAGTTGAAATTTTCACAGATGATGTATTTCTGTTGCCGCTATAACAACAGATACTAAAAAACACAATAAAATAAATATTTAAGGGGGCTCCCGTACAACAGACATGATTTTTTTCACCTTTTTTATAGATAATGATACGGAACCCTTCGTGCGCTAGTCCGTCTCGCACTTGGCCGGTTTTTTGTATTTTCTCTGCTTCGTGTTCACCGCGAATAAAAGT
The DNA here is from genome assembly GCA_917490735.1 of Dryobotodes eremita. Classification (NCBI taxonomy): domain Eukaryota; kingdom Metazoa; phylum Arthropoda; class Insecta; order Lepidoptera; family Noctuidae; genus Dryobotodes; species Dryobotodes eremita. The sequence continues at coordinate 19,952,509 of OU823254.1, forward strand.
ATTTTCTTTTTTTTTATAAGTGCCCATGTAGGTTTATGTGAAATATTTTTTTTTTTTGTTGAGATTCCTGTGATATCATTTAAAGACTATTGTATCTCTTGCCTTCGGTCCCAATACCAAGGAAGAGCCAAGGTGTAAAATTAAACGCTTCAAACAAAATCAGCATACAAAACCACACGAACAGGCCCAGTTTCATTGCAAAATCACAAACGCGGACGTTTGCAGTCTCAACGAGTGATTGGTCTAAGCAGGATGTCGTAGTACATTTACTTAGATAAGGTTCCAATTTGTACGCCAACGTCCCGTGTTAGAACCCTGTCGTAGTAAGAAGTGAGAAATAGGTTGCAGTTGACTTCCTTATTCTGATAGCTCTCGGATATTACTGAGCTGCGGTCATGCCAATTTAAGATGTTTTGATTTGGCTTACTTTGTAGTGGAGACAAATGCTTTAAAGGAAGTTGGTAATCAAGGAACATCAGGTACGGGACCTGCCTTCTAAAACTTTTGGTGCCCGTCGATAAAAGTAGATTTGTTATTGAAAGTCTCGCCTTTATTCACTAGATTTCTTACCTGACGATAAGCCGTGATGTGGTCCACAAGACCACGACTCAACGATCGTGGACGCTTGCCTAGTATAAGTAACCTATACCTAGAGACTTGAAGACTCCCAGGTCTCATATCTCAGCAAAGTGACACTGTACCGATTGTTTAAATAAATGTTTTGCTAACTATCCAATCCAAACCAAATTCAAAATCATTTATTTGCAAATATGGGTAAACATTGTAATTATTCTATATCACAATCTTAGTTCACCAGTCTCCATAAAGGGCATAAACGGTGTTTACCACTGATGACGAAACTACTTTTATAATACCTTCTAAGGTCAGAACATGTGAATCACAAACGTACATAAGGTCCAACGTTGCTTGTATTGCCAAACGCTTACCTTGTAGTTATTGAGCCGTTGTTTTTATGTACATGATTGTTACACAATAACATAATAATTGATATGGCCATTTGTGCTGGCCAATTGAAATTATATCATGGCCTTTTAGAATATGGACGTCCCAAATAAACATGCAATGCGCGTAGAGATTTGTTAATGGTCCTTCGAGAGTTATCTGTACTGGAAAAGGACCATTTATGAAGTCCATATTTTAAAAAATACGTATTATTGAAGCTAACTGAAAAACTACCTACGCAAAGTTAATAAAATAAAATAAAATATATGGGACCATCATTGAGGCATATCCTATCCATTAAAAAATAATTTTCGAAATCAATGCACAATTGCCGGAGATATCGCGTAACAAACATACAAAAAAATATACAGACGAATTGAGAACCTCTTCCTTTTTGAAGTTGGTTAAAAAAAGAACATCTTATCCTAAGTTCTGATCGTAATTCTTCAAAATTACAGATAAACGAAATAACTTAAAGAGCAAAATAGTTTTTGTTTTTTGGTCTGCTGGTAAAATTTGTGGGTATATCACGTAGTTGTGATTCAACTTGTACATTATTGTATTTAAAACGTCCTCTACATGCGTGAGGAATACAAATTACATTTTGTCTTGTTTCTCAATAAATCAACCATCTTGAGCTGAGGTGTCCTAGTTTCAAGGAACCCATATGGGTTCCTTGAAACGTAGAAATTCAACAGGATCTCATTCATATGAATGAGATCCTGTTGAATTTCTACGCTGCTGAAGCGTACCATTTGGCCATTCAAGATGAGTTTCCTATATTGCATATCAAATACGAAATTTTAAGTGCACTATTACACAAGTCAATCACACAAAATAGTGCCACGGCTGAAGGACCATCCAATCATAATAAAATCATATCGTGACTTCATAAAAGGAATTGGGTTTTTATGAGAGTTCCGATTCCTACTATCGATTCATAGGAATCGGTCAGACGAAATGACGTCATGAACATATGGCCGGCTGATGAATAACTCATTGATGCTCGAACCTTTTTATAGGCTGCCAGTGTCATAGTTCAGGATTATCGAATGAATTGACTAGGGGTTTGTAGTTGTCAAAAATTGTGTAACAAAACGAATCGATGTTGTTTTTGTTGAGCATTTGAAAATTTTACATAACGTAGTGTGTTATTACCGAAGGGTTAAGGCTCCCGCAAATAATTGCTATGAAAACTTCATGGATATTGTTTTACAAGAGTCGCGTCGCGCCTGTTTGCAGGAGCCTTTAGGCAGAGGTACCCATGGTACACCCACACTTCGCCAGTTATGTTTTAAGTCTCATGTAATAGGGGGCGAGCTTATTGCCATCTGCTGGGCAAAAATCCAGACTCCATGCTGCTACTGAGAGGTTCCTGATGGAAAAATCCAATAACACTTTGCCCGACCTGGGGATCAAACTCAAGACCTCATGCTTAGCAGTGGCTCTTGCGATCACTAGACCATTGAGGCAATCATTTAAAAGGAGATGTTTCAAAGCCAGGTCTATGTACACTACCTCAAAATAAAGAGAAAAATGTGTAGAATTCGGGAAAAATACTGATAATTCATTGAAATATATAATGTTGTGGTAGTTAATTAATAATTATCAATTATTTGTATCGACTTTCAACATGGCGTCTCTCCGTTTTAGTTACTCTGTGCTTAAAAATAATGACAGTAAACCATAGATCGGCCATTGATCATAGAAAGAACTGTCAGCTGTCACAACAATGTCAATAAACATGTCAAACGTCATTAAGCAATCAAAATGACAGCTTACCGCCATGAGGGTTTTTGTTGTGTGTTGCAATTTCAAGTGTATTTTGTTGTGGTTTACCAACAAACAAAGCCATTTTAAAGTAATTGCACAGTTGATAACTGTTTTAAATGTGTTTCCCTATTTTAAGTATAGTGTACAAGGACCTAGCCCAGACTCTATACATTTTGGAACATCTCCTTTGTGCACAAATATTATTGGTTTCCACAATCAAACTATTTCCATGCTGAGCAAAAGTAACAATAATAAACGGAAATGTAATGCCGAGGTGAGCTAAGCAAAATGTACAATTTACAATAATTATGGTCTAGAAAACAATATATTATGTAGAGATTATTGTCCTTATTTTATCGGCCTTATTTTATCGGCCTTATTTTATTGGCCTTATTTCGTGGGCTGTCTCGTTAATCTAGTGGTAGCAAGCGCTACTGCTGAGCATAAGATCCTAGGTTCGATTCCCAGGTTGAGCAAATACATATTGGGTTTTTCTATCTGGAATATCTCAATAGCAGCCCAGAGTCTGGATTTGTGCCCGGTTAATGTAAATAGGCTCGCCGTCTATTACATGGGACTTAAACATATCTGGCGTAGGTCTACTATATAATAGGTACACCTCGGCCAAACCCCTCGGGGTAACAAGGCGTGAAGATCGGATGGCGTATTTCGTGGGCTTTGACAGGGAACCTGGTAACTAGGCATATCGTCGTATTTATAGATTATTTCTAGTTGCAATCTGCCCGTTCGTTGTCCTCTGCTAATTTCCTAGACCCATTTACAGTGAAAATAGGGCGGTCACCTGCTCTCCAAATAGTAATCTAACTTTGCAACCGCTCGATAGAAAGACTGTTAAGTACCGTCAAACGGAGTGAATAGGTATGCAGGGGTGAATCGGAACGAAACTTTAAAAGGGATTTTAACATTGAAATAATGTAGTTTGTTGCAATGTCTTTTGTATGTCCTAAAGGTGGACAAAATTCATGATTTGAGTTGAGTTATTGTGTGAACGTCGACTACATGTATTGTTCATAACTTATACCACTTTATATTCAAGCTGCATATGTCCATTTTATTCAAAAATGTATTGATGTCATATGTTGACGTCACTCTTGATGTTCTTTGTATACATGCAGTGACCACGTCTTTCGAACTAAGGTTCTGATCGCTGACCACAAATACTTTCTGATTTCTTGTGTCCAGTATTGAGTGACGATACATACAACTCTATCATGTAAACACGTGTAATATAGTTGTATCGTTCTTAATTATTACAAACATACATTGGTAGAATTCGGAATCTCATCGACACGAATGGGAAGTATATTGACAAAAGCCTATGTGAATTGTTCGTTCCATCTTTTCAACTTTATCGATACCCAATTTTAAGCTATTGCATAGCTTTTATCGCGGGCTTTGAGGGCGGCGACCGAATCAAGAAATTCCGTAACGAAAATAAAACCTAATACCCCCCCACTCCGCCTACCATGTAGCTCGGCCGAGCGTTCGCTTAACGTGTATGTATATGGTACGACTGTACTTGAATTAATATCAAAGAAAAAAAAATCTGCATAAATAAAAAATAAATAAATAATTATAATTGCATAAGTTGATAAAAAATGCTATGCAATAGCTTTACCGCGGCAGTCCCCGAGTGCCACCGTGTTTTTTTTTTTAATTAATTATTTATTAATAATTCTTAGGGTAAGTATATAAACAAGGCCATATTTTGATTTAGTCAAAGACTGCATTGTACAGTCCAAAAACGTATCAGTCTCGTGGAATGTCTGTGTTTACTGATCAACATTTCGTTTATCCAGCAAGCTTCACTATGGTGCAACTGCAGACAACACAGCCTTCCTCCTTGACACTGCCAACCTTTACAATAAGTTTCTCTAACAAACAGTTCTCAGCTTGACAATACAGTATCTCACATCTGAAGTCTAATGCCCTTTAATATAGACTTTGGATTATAGACGCGGAGTTGAAACACCTTTTGTTTGCACTGCAATACTCGGGCACAAATACAAGTGACTCAGCTGTTGCGAAACGTTTATGTGTATTACCTTTCTGTGCTAAAGACTTGTCTGTCTTGCAATGTTTGCCATTTTTATCGTATTTTACTTGATATGGCTGTTGTCCTTTGAAGTTAGCATAGGATGTCGTAAACGTAAACTTTCCCCCAAGATAGGGGGTGCCTTTCATTGATCAATAAAAAGTTTTTCCTTAGCAGGGGGGTTCTAGTCGATCGATGAAAGATTAACTAAACTATAATAATAAATCTTTAGTTCAACGTGGATGAAGAACTCTGTAATAGTAATTTGTGGTAAATAGCAATATTATTTATGATAGACTCCAGCAGCGTCAAATACTGTGATGGTGTTTACCATTCGTTTGGCTGGGTTGGAGTACGTAGTTGAATTGTTGAAGATTTAAAAGAGTTGTGCTTCAGACAATTTATTTATTTTATTATAAGCCTGTGCTGTCCCACTGCAAGGCAAAGGCCTTGTTTCCTTCTTTCCACTTTTCCCAGTCTACTGCGATTTGGAGCAAATCCTTTAAGGAGTCCAGCTCATCCCGCCATGTCTCTCTGGGCCTGCCTCGTGATGCGCAAAAAATCTCACTTACTCTCTAAAAGTAATGGTTAACTCCCGAGTAGTAATTACAAAACAATTATTTATATTATCCTGTCCCTACGGGCAAAACTTTCCCTGCCCCAGCATAGTGACCTTAGCCATATTCCCCAAGCCAGTTTCCCCAATTCCCACTGGACGAACATTAATTTCCAATAAGTTTCTCCACGCAACTTCAGGTCTGCACAAGTGCAGTTCCCAGAAGACGGGAAGGAAGTGCGCCGCGTGATGCGCGTACGCAATCCAACTTGAATGTAACCGCTAGCACGTTGTGGAAGCGGCAGCTGCTTGATATCGCGTTGTTTGTTTTGTTGATTATGTGCATGATATTAGTGTTGAATGTAAAAAAGTTAATTTAATATTAAAAATATAACATTCTGAAATGAGTTTAGTTAGGTACTGATCGATAACAATAAAATAAAGTTGTATTTTTTGGTCCTTTAGATAAATATTTTGCTGTACCTACGTCCGATATGAATTGCGTGTTTCTATTAATATAAATGTATGTGTTCATTGTTAAAGCACGAATAAATTAAATCCGTTACAATATGAATATGATTAATTTTCTAACTATAGAAGTACTAGATTGTGTGAGTCTTCATAATGTGCACATATTGAAATGAGGAAAACTATGCTAGATTATATAGACAGAAAAAAAAAATCGATTGCTCGACCTGCTAAAGTTTCGTACGTAGTCGTGTGCAAGGCTTTTCTAACAGTTGATAGGAAATGTGGTGATTGAGTTATAAACTTGGTATTTTTACTTTTGAAAAGTTGATACGATGTAGAATAATTTAAAGTAAAAGAAAGTAGATAAAAGTAGGTAGGTAAATGAAGGTAGGTAAATGGGCGTTTTATTGAGAAATTTTACAATTATTGTAAAAATTTACGAAAAAATACGTGAATTTTATTAAACACAATTTTGTTAATTTTGTAAAAACACCTTAATTCTCAATAGATTGCGGTTTTTTTCTTTACGATTTATGTTATGAAGACGCCGTTATATCAATCATTACTAAGATTTTTACATCGTGATCGTTTAGTTTAAAAGTTATACCGATTTGTTCACGCAAGGGTCACAGCAGCAAACAAAATTTGAATAAATCAATATTTTTTAATTACTTTTTATTTTTTTAAATACTTTTTCCGTCGATAAAATTAAACATAGTTTCCATAATTTCAATATGTGCACATTATGAAGTTTCTCAGTAAGACTGTATAGGTGGATAGAGCGTGTTTCTCTAGCCCACTGCCGCTTATTACTTAGTTATAGGGCGCTGACGTCATCGGCGCCAGCGCCTATTGTTTTCAAAGCAAAATTCATTTCGATGCGTACTTAGACGATGGTGATGTTCATGTATATTTTCTTTCATACGGGATAGGTGGATTGGTTAATTGGTTAAACGTTAAGATTAAGTAAATTACTACCTACTTAATCTTTATATATATAAAAATTACGTGTCACGTTATTTGTCCGCGATGAACCCTTAAACTACTGAACCGATTTTAAATTTGATTTGCACACCGTGTGCAATTTGATCCAACTTGAAAGATAGGATAGCTTACATCTCAATTTATAGTCGCAATATTATTTAATTGCAAATTATTTGTCTATTATGTGACAGTCACAATTATCTGTTAGCTCCAAACGATTCTTGCAGATGGCGATATCTGTTGACTGGATTGAGTAAGTATTCAATAGATGGCGCTATGTTAAAAATAAAAACGTTTCATATAAGCTACAATTTAATAGCATAACCACCACGTGTTGCTGAGGCTAAGGTATAACCCAAATTTATTTTGTAATAAACGAAATACAATGCAATAATAATATAAAGAGAAAAGATATGATTGTTTGTTTGTATTGAATAGACTCCGAAACTACTGAACCGATTTCAAAAATTCTTTCACTGTTGGGAAGCTACACTATCTCCGGGTGACATAGGCTATATTTTATTATGCTATGCTACCCGGGCGAAGCAGGGGCAGGTCGCTAGTTTAATATAGGGTTGTTTACGAGGGTTGCACAACGGGCATACCTTATAATGTTGCCTTTATGGCACCGGTATGGTCAATAGAATCATACTTTAGTAACTCAGCTACACATAAATTAAAGACCCACGTTAGTATCAAACCATATTGTTTAGGGTTCCGTACCCAAAGGATAAAACGAGACCCTATTGCTAAGACTCCGCTGTCCGTCCGTCTGTCTGTCCGTCTGTCACCAGGCTGTAACTCATGAACCGTGATAGTTAGACAGTTGAAATTTTCACAGATGATGTATTTCTGTTGCCGCTATGACAACAAACACTAAAATCAGAATAAAATAAATATTTGAGGGGGCTCCCATACAACAGACATGATTTTTTTGCCGTTTTTATAAAAATGTGAAACTGAATTTTGCCATTTAGAAGTGCTGATTCTAGCTTGTTTTGTTTCTTTTTTTGTTTTCTGTGCTTTTCTCTCGATTTTGTAAAGACGTATTTTTCCCATCGTCATTTCCAACTCGAGAGCTTCTCCATTTTTATAACACACACACACGCCATATATGATTGCAGAGGATGTTTGTCTAATAGCGGTTTTATTTATTCATTATTGCCAACTGCTACTTATGGCACATTTTATGTGTATAGAAACTCCTTTGTTTGCACAAGATTCCTTTGGTGTTCAATGTTTGTTATTGACAGTTGTTTTTATCTTTTTAACCGACTTCAAAAAAAGGAGGAGGTTCTCAATTCGACTATTTTTTTTGTGTGTTACCACAAAACTCTTTTCTAGGTGAACCGATTTGGATGTTTTTTTTTTATTGAAAGCTGGTGTTTCCCATGTGTTCTCATATTATCCTTAATACTGTGTATTTTTTGCACTTAGTTTATATTGATGATGTTTTAATAATTTGCTGTCACTGTTATTTACATATCAAATAGTGTTATACGAATTTGTGAGGGGTAGGTACCACAGCTAAAAAGTGAAAAATAAAAACGTTTTTACAAAAAAAACAACCGTCTTCCAAAAAACACATAAAGAGTGACAAATAACTTTAATTTCGGAAGTCGGTGGCAAAAACGAAAATACAAAACCAAATACACCGACTTCCGAAATTAAAGTAATATTTACTTTTTTTTGTGTGATTTTTGGAAGTCGGTTGTTTTTTTTTTGTAAAAGCGTTTTTATATGTTATTGAATCGGCTCTAAATAAATAAGGATTTTTAAATGGCCTGCCTCGTTGTTCAAGTGGTCTCAAACGCTACTGCTGAGCATGAGGTCCTGGGTTCGATTCCGGGGTCGGGCTAAGTGTTATTCGGTTTTCCGTCTGGATTTTCTCAGTAGCAGCTCGGAGAATGTGTAGGTTGACTGCAATAGGCTCGCCCCCTATTACATGGGACTTAAACATAACTGACAAAATGTGGGTTTACCATAGATAGGTACATCTCTGCCTAACTATTCGGGGAATATAGGAGTGATGTTATATTATGCATTTTTAAATTGAATACTTATAAAGATGCTGTTCTATTGCTGATTATTCTGGAGATATTGTGGGACTCCGGAGCGTTGCCAAAATAATTTGCCTAACCATTTCTTGGCAGGAAGTAGGGACTCCGTATCGTATTTTCTACAAGACTAATAGAATGTACACTTTATTTCTGCAATAACATGCTTAAAGCAAATCCTTACTTACGTGTTGCTAAGAAAATCGATAGTGGGTGCATAAATAATATCAACTTGCGGCAAATATGCGGTAACAGTTTCCTCAGCTGGCGTAACTTAGAAAATAGTTTCTGGCTTTGCGGCTATTCTCTGGGTATATTGGAAGTCTTGTGCCCATCAGATATATCGTTCATTTGCGAGAAGCTTGACATTAATCAATAAGAGCAATTTTTGGATATGATAATTTAAAAGTTCAAAAGTAGTGGTAAGCGTGCGACGAAGCATAAACTCGCATCTCTTTAGCTCCCTCATTTTTAGGCTTTAGCGGAATGTGGTTTGTGTAGCAAATTTTTTAGTTATGTCACTCTTCTTGCCAATGAGCGATATTTATAAAACATCGGTACGTTGGACACTTAACTAATTTTTTTATTCTGCGGAAATCCGGGGGAGTTAAACTTGATGGATTTCAGTCTTGAAATCCTGTTTCAAATATTGATTTTTCAGTCGCTTTGTTACCAGAGACATTGCTAGTTATTTATCATATATACAGGGTTATTGGTAAAACACCAGCAAACTCTTAAGGGGACATTGTACTCATCATTATAAACAACTTTTACTATGGACCAACCCAGAAATTGCGAAAAAAAAAACAGATTTTCCCTACATTTATATTCGCATAACACGTCAAAACGTAGAGAACAGCTGATAATTTTTTCGCGATTTCAGGTTTTGTCCTTAGTAAAAGTTGTTTATAATGATGAGTACAATGACCCCTTAAGAGGTTGCTGGTGTTTTACCAATAACCCTGTATATGTAAATGGTACACGACAGGCTACCTGCAGTATTGTCTCTCCTTCTCCCTTTAATCCATCCAAAGGTTGTCTTTAAAAGATCGCTTTTTGCGATAAGACCGCCCATTGTGTCACCCTATTCTACATTTTGTAAGATGAGATGTATTGCTGATTCAAATCATTATAATTCTGTAAAGCCATATTTATTACGGTCGCGAATCATATTTTAATCAAAATACAACCTGACAGTGACCTGCAAATTGCAAAAAACGTAAGAAAATTTGAATTTCGCGGGCTCGCTGAAGGTCCCGCCTTAACCGCCAACAACAAACTCTGCTTTTAATTTGGTCAAGCGTTATGTTATAGACTCTGTCGAGCGCCACCTGGTGGCGCTGGCGTCCCGATTAGTCAAAGTCAAACGATTGAATTAACGTATTTCCGACATTTATATGTATTTGATGATGTTTGATCAATTTTGAGTTTAACATTTACTCAGAGACACCAAGGAATTAGTAAGTATAGGATACTTTTCCATCCTCAGAAGGAGAATCCATAGTAATGTCAACCCTTTTACTACTCGTTCTCATTTTGAATTTCCTAGGCATTGATCTACTTCTAGGCCTTACTTGAACACGCCTTGCCTCTCACAGTGTGGTCGTGTAAGGACTTCAAATGAAATGAGGACGAAAAACGTGACTTTAGTGGGTATTTTTCTGCTGGCTTAGTCTCGTGCGATATCGGTTTTTAATCGATTAGCAGTTATAACTCGAATAAATTGTCTTTGAATTTGGAATGATCTTCTTAACTGCCATCTTGTCCGAAGAGCTTCAGAATCTAAAATAAGCTTTTAATAATTCTGAATAATTTAGGCATTTGCCCTGCAGTGGGAAAATTCAGGCTAATCCACACTAATATTATAAATTCAAAAGTAACTCTGTCTGTATGTTACCTTTCCACGCCTAAAGCACTGAACGGATGTCATCCTGAAGGATCCGGAAGGTATCCTGGGGATGGACATAGATTTCTTTTTGTCCCGGTAGCACGTTCCCGTTGGATAATTTCCGACATCCATGCGGACGAATTCGCGGGCAGAAGGTACTAGTAATATATAAAAATAATAAAATTCTTCTTCTAAGATTTAAGTATCAAGACTTGTTTGCAAGCTCTGTGTTCAGACCAGCGAGGTAATTGCGTAACACACTAACAGTAGGAATGGCTTTCATTTTGACAGGTCAACATTCATTGCGTTATTTACGTTGACGAGCAGATATATTTTTCGAACATAATAAAGCAATGGATTAGCAATATCCTTCAAAATGATTCAGATTTTGATTCATATTGTGTTACGCAATTAGGGTCCTGCACTCCCGTAAAAAGTCATCATACAAATTCAGCTATAATGATAAAGCTTCACAAAATTAACGAGCCATAATAAACTACTGCTCCACCTCTCATGTCACACCCGGAACTATAACCCTGCCCTTTTAACTATCATATCACGAAAGCAAACAAATCGTAAGCGAAAAAAAACGAGCTATTCGTGTGGCGTCTATACAAACAACCATATTAGTGTAATTGTTCCCCTAAACTTTATTATGAAGCTTTTATGCCTTTATAAGCTGCATTTTTGATACTTGAACTTCTTGAAAGCCTACTGCTTTCTAGGTCAGCGTTGATTTATTATGCATATTGTGAGTTGTAAAAGTATACTGTTTTGTGCCAGGCGTGTTGCGAAATTAAAGGCCTTCTTAATGAGGTCCAAGGGTCTTTTATGAAATGTAAAGAAGCGTAAAATGTTATTATTATACTCTGTGTTGTGTTATTATATTATACTCTGAATGAACAGTTCTTTTATGGATGCTGTTTGTCATTGTAAAGTTAATGCATCCAGACCTTCTCTTCATGCGTCCAGTCATGCGTAGAATTTCTTTTATGACTTTGAGCTAATTTAATCGTCTTAGAATGTCACGAACATGATTAGTTCTGGTCAAAGGTCTGGTCAAAGATGTAGAGGCGTAAATTCAGACTAAGGTCCTTTCCTGTCTAGAATGAATGGCATCTAAAGACTTAAAATCACACAGCAAAGAGCAGACATGAAAAAGCATATTATGAATCCTTACTTTTACAAAGTCAACCATAAAATGCGTAATGATATGGGTCAAGAAAATGTGGCAACTTATAGATAACTTGCAAAACAAGTACGTGCCGTATCATAGAGTCTCGCACTCACACAACCGTGTCTATGAATTTGTATATTTTACGACGTGACGGTCTTGGCTTTCCTGCGAGTCCTGATACTGTAGTTGCCACACAAGCTAATTATTTTCCAAGTTGATAGGCGCCGACATGCGACACTGTTGAGAAACATGCTTTGGTCCATTTGTTTTGTTTGACTGCTAATTCGTGCTTTTGGAGGTTAAGGTCAAGGAGCTCCTGTAAACATTTTACTGTTTTCGGCCGCATTTAGATGGCCTGAGTAATTTCTTCGTACATCAGATTGATTTTGTTCATACATTGCAGCTCCAGCGGCGTCATTGCATAATATAACACACTCACAATTCCAATATTCATTTTGACAATTCAACAATATTTTTGCTTTATTTACATTATCGAACAGACGATTTTTCAGACATATGAAGCAAGAGATTTCCTTTAGATTGTGATAGAAAGTGTGTTCCGCAATTGGGTGCTGTTTATTTTATAAGCCTTGAGGTGCCGGGAATGAATGTGCGTTGTAGATGAATTTATCATAGAGCATCGCGCCAGCCGTGTCTATGAATTTGTATAGTTTACGATGCTTGCGAAGTCACGACAAACCAGTTGGACACAAGTTTTATTCAAGGAGTTACGTTGAGAAATGTTGGTATAGGAACTTGGAGTAGTTGGACGGCAGATGTTTCGTGTATACGATTTTAGACACATCTGGGAAGACTAGAAAGGCATGCAGAGTTTAGAAAATTTAGGCTAGCCTAGTTGGTTGTATGTATTTGCGATATCTAAAACACTTGTGTGATTTTAGGCTCAAACTAAGGCGAATCATCGACATCTTTTGTTCTGATGCTAATACTAATATTCGGGTTTCCCTATAATAATTGCTCTGCCCAGTTCTCTTACTAAAATGGGAAAACTTTGTCGTTCTTGCACAGGTTTTAAATGTCCTAAAAATTACATTTAGCAAGTCAACTACCTTGTCTTTACTCCTAGGCCTCCTGTTATTAATGTAAGTCTGCGGTAATATTATGCGCATATTTAAGGGCTGTTGTTAGCTGCACCCTTGTAGGGTTTGTTTACATGGACTCGGCTGTCCCTGATGATAACTCTGGTTATTTATGTACGGGAAATGGGTATAATTATACTTTCCGTACTAATATGATGTGTGGTTCTTGGATACGGATAAGCTTTTATATGGGCAGTTTTTAAAATAGTCTCCCTTGGGAGTAATAATGTGATAAATGAAAATGTTGGATGCCTCACGCGATAATTTCCCGAGTCGTGTTGGATAATTTTTTATGTAAAATTTTTGTAGTATTTTGTAAATATCTATTTAAAAATAAAAACTGCCTTTTCAGCATGCGTAGCATGGCCACTATTGAAACGGAAGACAGAATGACAGATTGTAGAAATATTTCTACGGCGCGATGTCAAAATTCAAGAAAATAATGACTTTTTGTTAATAAAGTGATTTGACTTGTCTTCGTAGAGTAGAGATAGAAGTGTTCATGCTACACATGCTGCAATCAATTTCATCGTAACATTAGTTATTTTACTAGTCATAACGCCTAACCTTGCCTAATAACACCCAGATTAATCTTCCTCAAATCTTCAAATCCTCTCAGATACTTACACGTAACCCCTTATTTTCACGATACCCCGAACTGATTCATCCAATTGGATTAAATATTTTCTTCAAGAATTTTCCTAGTACCTCTTCCCATCGCAGTTAATAAATCAATTTCTCTCAGCATCCTCTCCATACTTGAGAGCAGCCCTCCAAAGCCGTAGTGCCAACATGAAGCCAGCTTTGCGTCGAGTGACATTACAAATAGGATCATATCGTATCCCATTCCGTGGAGGACTGACAGGGGCGAAATTGTTTCATGCATACTTAAAAGAAATGTCGTGTGTATGTGAACCTTTATTGAGCATTTGTATTTAAGTATGCTGTTACCTTCAGTAAATAAAACCATAAATAAAAATATGTTACTGTTTTGGTTTAACAATTTCTTCATTGGGTAGTTTAAAATTAACTGAGTCATGCGGCCTCGAAGGACCATCATGTCTATTTATTTTATTTATTTATTTGGTACACCAACAGCAGTACATACAAAAAAATAAAACAGAACAATAACATAAGAAAAGTACTGGTATGTATGCCTATTATAGGTATACACAGCATTAACCACAGAACAACATCGTAATTAACTAAAAGAAAAAAAAACTTATAAAAACATAAATTTCAATTAGAAATTGAAATTAAAAATAAGTGACATACAAAATGTTACCACAAGAGCTGGAAGGTGAAAGGGTATGAGTGTAAGTGATATCTAAGAATATTCATCGTATGCACAGACTGATCTTCTCACAGACTGATCTTCTAAACTTATTAAGTGACACACCGTATAAGTCGGTTTCTGATGATTTACAAAAGCTGTTGAAATTTCTGCACATTCGGAGCAAGAGAGCGTTGAGACCAAGATCGGATTTGCGGAGAGGTAGGAATGTCTTTTACTTTAAGTATTAAAAACCTATGAATTAATTATTTATAAAAGACTGGAGTAATCTAAAATCTTACTCAAAGATACTGTTTATTCCTGTTCTGACGTCTTTATTATCTTTCATAAACTGAAAACCGTTTCAATTTGTACAGAAGCAAGTCTCGTAATAAAAAGCTACACAACAACCACGTTTGAGTAACGTAGCTGTGTCACGCTGAAGGTTTCAGTCGTGCCCACTACATAGGGCGACGACCTGAAGGGTAGACTTCGTGGTGTGGTGCAGATTAGGGACAGCAGCGAGATACCATGAACAGAAAACAAAAAAGGTCGACAAAAGAAAGTCGTGAGATCATGACAATTTATGTCATGTATGACTCGCTCCATCATTTTCTCTTGTGCGTTCTGTGTATGAGAAGAGGCGTTTGCCCTATTTTTTTTTATTTATGACTCATACAGGGTTCCAATTTAAGCTGTCCTTCGTTTCATGAAACTTGACGCTGACCGACACGACGAAAAACCTTTAAAACGAACATCTTTGTGTTAGTATCTATGTCAAAAATCAAAAAACTGTTCGTCTCCAAAGACCAATCCAAGTGTTTCGTGTTAACATGAATAAATAAAGTATTACTGCACCGCTCGAAATGGGGAATAAAGTTAAAGGGATAAAAAAATCGTATCAAGGTTTCTTCAAGCAGACGCGACGCGAATCGCACGCGACCCAAAGGCACCGCTCGTCGCGCGACAGACGGTGCCTTTGTGTCGCGTGTCGTGCCTGTTCAAAGGAGCCTTCACGCTTTCAGCTTATCCCTTGTCCCGTGTGAGGTGCCACAGACGGACGAACTTGACGAATCAATTGTTTCAGCGGTACTCACGATAGTGTGGGTATTTAGGGAGTGGGTGGCCCTTTCAATCGCCCGCCCTCTAAGTGCAGCCAGTGTTTTGTGAACGCACTGCTTTATTCATTTTATTGTTGTTTCAATGGAAAGCGGTTTCTGTATGGGCATTTTAGTGTAGGTGTAGTCTTTTGTTTTATTTGTATTGTTTGGCGCCACCTAGGACCGGATATTCCGTGTTTAGTCTAGATGGGTTAGCTCGCGGTCAGGAATCTAGCCTTATAAGCTTTTATTTTTACAGTTCGGTGATATTTTTATATTGTATGTTTTGAAACGTACGTTAAGCCGTTGGTCCTGCGTCTGATCTCTCTGCGGTCGTATCGGATTGCCGTCGTCTCTCATAGTCCATCGAAGAAGAAGAAGAAAGAAGAAAAAGAGAGTGTGCACCTGTGTCTGCGAATACACTTCGATGATTAGTCTCTGCTGAGATTGGCCACCATGGTCGAAATTCGGTCTGGAGACTTATTATTACGTTTTGAAGATATCTTCTGGATACCTCAACATCCTACTAATATTATAAATGTGAAAGTTTGTGAAGATGGATAGATGGATGGATGGATGGATGTTTGTTACCCTTTCACGCAAAAACTACTGAACGGATTTGGATGGAATTTGGAACACAGATAGTTTATAACATGGATTAACACGTAGGATACTTTTTATCTCGGTAGTACGTTCCCGTGGGATAATTTCCGACATCCGCGCGGGCAAAGCCGCGGGCTAATATTGTTGAAGTTATTTGTAAACGGCTTGCTGGCTTATTTGAGATGAAGTTAAGATGATCAATCAATCTTTTAACACTCAACCCACGTTTCACTCAAACATTTATAAACACATGTCAGGAGCTGTCTACCATCAGAATTGAGATCCGGAAGCATACATTGTTATGAACATTATTCTTTCATAAAGACAATACTGTTGTAAGTAAAATGTTTACATTGAGAAGAATGACATTGTGTAAACTTTTCCAAATAACACATTAGCACTATGCTGGTTTATAGTATTTTAACTTACGCTGGATATCGAAAAGCTGGTGTATTAATTCAACGTGGTTTTGGAAAATATTAAGGCTCCTACAACAGGCGCGACACGCGATGCGACACAGAGCCCCGCCTGTCGCGCGACGAGCGGTGCCATTGCGTCGCGTGCTATTCGCCTCGCGTGTGCGCTTGTTTGAAGGAGCCTATAAGGCTTCGACAGCAAACTCTCATAGTATATCACCTTACTCAGAATTAGGGTTACCATATCTCAGGATGTGTCCTGAGATCTCAGGATTTTAATGCTCCTGGCAGGATTGCGACCGGATTGAGGGAAATCTCGGGAATCTCAGGATTTTGGGATATTTTTATAAAATAAAGTATCTCTATCTAGATTTTTCAGTAAATTTTGTTTTGTTGGTTGATTACAATCAACATAAACGTAGGAGGTTTTGAGCGTAGGATAAGTGCCCAGCTCAAACCACATGATGCTCAGTTCGGTTTTCGAGCCGGGTTGTCCACTGAGACTGCTATTCTGGCGCTTAAGCACACGGTTAAGTACTATACTGATAGGAATACTCCTGTGTATGCTGCTTTTCTGGACCTCTCCAAGGCGTTTGACCTGGTTAATTATAATATTCTGTGGTCAAAATTGAGACAAAATACCATACCCAATGAGTTGGTTAACCTCCTCGAGTTTTGGTATAACCACCAGATTAACCAGGTCAGATGGTCGGGTGCATTGTCTGCTGAGTATGGGCTGGAGTGTGGCGTGAGGCAAGGTGGCTTGACCTCTCCAGGCCTTTTCAGCCTATACGTCAATCAGCTGGTGGAGGAGCTCGGCAGCACTGGAGTCGGATGCTCTATTGATGGCAAGGTCATGAATAGTATAAGTTATGCTGACGACATGGTGCTGCTGAGTCCTTCGATTGATGCACTCAGACGGTTGCTTGGACAGTGTGAACAATACGCTACGGCCCATGGACTCCAGTACAATGTCAGGAAGAGTGAGGTCATGGTTTTTCGTGTTGGTTCCCGAAAACCTAAGGCGGTTCCTCCAGTCTTCCTTTATGGGGAACCACTTAAGAGAGTGTCTCAATTTAAATACCTTGGGCACGTTTTGAATGAGGATTTGAGTGATGATGATGATTTGGAGAGAGAGAGAAGAGCGTTGTCGGTCCGATGTAATATGTTGGCCCGCAGGTTTGCTAGGTGTACTAAAGAAGTGAAACTTACTCTGTTTAAGGCCTACTGCCAGACTTTTTACACCTGCAGCCTGTGGATCAAGTATACGCAGAAGGCCTACAACGCTCTTCGTATTCAATATAATAACGCCTTCCGGGTGCTGCTGGGGCTTCCACGGTTTTGTAGCGCGTCGGGCATGTTTGCTCAAGCAGGCATAGATAGTTGTGAAGCTATCATGCGCAATAGGGCGGCCTCCTTGATGCGTAGGATACGTGGGAGTCCCAACAGCATCCTAAGCGTTATTGCTGAAAGACCGGACTGCCCTTTCCTGGCGCACTGGTCCCGTAGGCATGCCTGCTTGCCCGGTGCAGAGGGAAAATTTATGAACTAAATTTATGAAGTAGATAAACTTTTTTTTTGATTAATTTATTTTGTCTAAGGTTACTAACATAGTTGTAAGCTTTTCTGTTACTAACTCATTATGGATTTTAATTATGTCCGAAATAAATGATTATTATTATTATTATTATAAACAAAAATATAATCTCTGGATAGTATCACAGCACAAATCAAAAATCAACATAATTAACATCAACACAGTATTTTAAAAAACAATCCAAAAATAGAAAAACATAATGTGAAAAAAAAAATGCGTCGTCGTTAATTACCTACGTTTGCGACAAAATCTCAGGACTTTTCTTTAGAAATCAGGCTTTTTGTCAGGACTTTTCAATTTTCCATATGGTAACCCTACTCAGAATACCACATATAAACATTATTTTACCCCTTATATCACAATGAGCTTCCCACACATTCAAAGGCTCCCGGAATTAAAAACATATTTCTATTACAAACTTGAAAACAATATGAGTCACATAGACATGCCACACACTGACGGTTTGATATTCATAATAATGATTTGTCACGTAATGTGGGTCCAGTCCATATGGGCTGTCCATATGAATACTTTGACCTAGGCACTGTTGGTATGGTTGACATCATCATATTTATCCAGTGTCTGAGTTTCTAAGAATTGGCTAAGTTATTGAATTAGTTATTGTAATATTGATCTAGTTAATAGTTTTATACAGACTCAGAGAGTTAGTCTAGAGTTTTAGTGCTCATACAGACGGATATATGAAAAAACTTTGAAAATAAAAGTGTTTTTTTTCTACAATGAAAAACAGACTTCCAAAAAAGTCGGTTGTTTTTTGTAAAAACGTTTTTATTTTTCACTTTTTAGTTGTGGTACCTACCCCACACAAATTCTTATACCACTACTTGATATGTAAATAACAGTGACAGGAAATTATTAAAACATCATCAATATAAACTAAGTGGAAAACATACGCAGTATTAAGAATAACTCGAAAACGACTGGTCAGAACTTGATCAAATTGAATTTGGACCACATGTTAAGCACCAGCTTCAAATAAAAAAAGAATCACCCAAATCGGATCACCCAGAAAAAAGTTCTGAGCACACATAAAAAAAAAAAACATGCAGTCGAATTGAGAACCTCCTTTTTTTGAAGTCTGTTAAAAAAATAGAAAATAAAGGAGAATCAAGCTCTTTTCAGTGAGATCTTTAAGCTGTTTAAAACTATAGTATATACGTATATCCTGCGTTGAAATTTAAAACGAATTGGGTTGATAACACAACGCTACACAACACAGTATCTTACAACTGAACTACCTAATTATTTCAGAGTGTTTAGAACCCCAAATGATATTAATTACGTACGCAAAACCTGATCAAATCTAATAAAGAACACATTGTCAAGTTTCGTTTAACCAAGCAGACTTGTATCACTAAAACCGTGCAGTTAATTAAGATTGACAATGTATTAAAATAATAAACTTTCCTAACCAAAACAGTAATATGACACAAATGAGCTTGATTAGACGAAACTTAGACCACATTCGTATCACGTTTCTCTTTGATTTAATTGTTTTACGTCCTATTTTGCTAATTGGTGACCCAAATGAGACATATTCAGACAATTAACGTGACAAACTCACTGGTAACTAGACTGGATATATTACTCATTGTTTTAATCTAGTATTTTGCTGAACTATAGCTTGAGTGTGCCGTGAAACAGCGATGAAATAGATAACAATAAGATTCTATCCGAGATGGAAAAAAAAATACAATTATGTAAGCAAATGTATAAACACTCACTCGGTTCCTAAATCAGTAAACACCAAGTAGTTGGTGAGCATCCTATCACACGATACAATTTTCCGTTCTCGAAAAATACATCCTAAAATTTTGAGACTTGTTTGGAAGATCTTCGTAGTCCTATCGTATCGATGATTCCATATATTTACATAAGTTTCGACCAGAACTCAGACACATCGACAGCGTTAGCATTGCCCTCGAAAAGGTCTTTGGAAGATGTATAAAGTTTTAAATTAAGCTGAAACTGAATGAAAACGAAAGTATTTCACTTGTTCATACTTCATACTATCTCTTTTACAATCTGTTTTAAAATATTCTTCCTTATAATACCGTGAGAATTGTCACACTTAACCGTAATTCCAATTTTTTGTTTGTTTCAGGTAAGGCCGCATCAAATCAAACACAACGGTCTGGGTATTCCGAAGAATCTTGATTTTTACGTTAATTATACAGTTTCGACGAATCGAATCCCAGCTAATATCAATAAAGTCTAAAGTTCGGATGGCCCAAAAACACCGATACAGAAAAAAACAGGTAGAGTATGTCCTGACTCCTGACCTCAGAACAACAAACGTAGATATACTTTTCATCTTAATAAAAGTTTCCTTATGGACCCTTAAGTAACTCAGACAGGCTCTTTACTTTTGTAAAGTATGTCCTCACCACTGCTCTCGAAGAATTGTGACATCCACCGACCCGCATTAGGGGCCTACTCTCTAGTCCGTCCACGAAGATACGGGCCCGTTCGAAAGTAGTTCGATACTTAGAAGAGAACACTACTCTCGAATAATTAAACTTTTTGGGACGGGCAAAAGCACATCGGGAGTAAGGACAACCGTCAAACCGTGTTGTCATTAGTTTTTAATTTGGGTCCCGGACTAGTCTTATGTCCGTAAGTGATAACCGTGTCCGCAGTGGTTGACTGGTGGTAGAAAATGCCTCAGGCATTAAGTCCGCCTTAGTACAGTATTTTTTTGCTTGTGCAGGAAGTTTTAATAAATAAGGAGTAGGAAACGCCCGTAACTTCGGCCGAAATTACGGATTTCATGCTTAGGGAGTAGGCCCCTAGGAACGCGTGGTGCATTAGCACAGGGAGTTTGCTCACAGAGAGGACGCCTGTGTCTCATCAGTGGGAACATCATAGGTTGATTATGCTGAGGACCCTTAAAACAACTGCTTATTTGGATAAACAGGTAGAGTATGCCCCGACCCTGTTGTTAGTACGGTCACCAATTGTGATAAGTAACCACGGTCGTCGGATATAGTTGAAGTTTACTAAGAAACCGATGGATATTTTTGAATAAAATTTAACTTAATAGAAAACAAACAGTTCATTAAATATCAAATTAAATTTCATTTGAAAACGTCTATCGGTTTTTACTAAACTTCAACTATATCGACGACCCTGGTTACTTAATATCTTTTGGTGACTGTACATAAATTACTTATCACTCAATCAACGGTTTCCTAAATGTACTTAGTGAGGTCCTTCGTGATTCGTCCGCGAGACGTAAGGACTCCTTACAAAACGCGGACGAATTCGCAGAAAAAAGCTACGTGATAAATAAAAGCCTAAAACAGTAGCATGGTTTTGTCCGCATCGGCCTTAGGAATGTACTGGTAACCCAGATTTAAGCCGATCGATATAATTCAACCTTTAGCTGACTGATTATGGGGTAGCCTCTGTTATTCTAATGTAGAAATAATCGTTAGGCTGGCTTCTATTTTTAACCGATTTCAAAAAGGAGGAGGGTCTCAATTCGTCTGTGGTTTTTGTTGTTGTTGTATGTTTGTTACGCGATATCTCCGGCAATTGTGGATCGAATTCGTTTTTTTTTTAAATAGATTTGGTATACCTCAGGGGTTGTCTCATATAAATTTTATTAACTTTGCTTCGGTAGTTTTTCAGTTTGCTTCATAATACGTATTTTTTCTACTTAGTGTATGTATACATATTGACGATGTTATAATAACTTGCTGTCACTGTTGTTTACATAGCATGTAGTGGTATACGATTTTTTGTGGGGTAGGTACCACAGCTAAAAAGCGATAATAAAAACATTTTTTCAAAAAAAAACGACCCGTCTTCAAAAAATAAAAAATACCCGAATTTAAATAAATTATTTTCACTTTGTAGTGTATTTCATTTTTGGAATTTTGTTTTTTTTTGTAAAAACATGTTTCATGGATGAATCAATTTAAAAAGTTATAAAAGTAGCTCGTCATCATACCTTATGATGATTGAACGCCACGTATTGTGCTACAATAACCATCTTAACTTTTTAATAAAAAAGTAACGAAGAATTTTTGTCCGTTTGTCTGTTTGTTAAGATGTATGTTCCGTATTGGTGCAAAAACGGCTGAACGGATTTGGATGAAATTTGTCACACTGATAGTTTATAACCTAGACCACATAGGGTATTTGAATACCGGCACTACGTTCCCCTGGGATATTTTCCGACATTTACGCGGGCTTACCCGCGGGCAAAAGCTATTTTATGAATATGGTGGTCAAAATAACCGACTTTTGCAAACAGATTGTTGATTGCAGTATGTTTTTATAAGCAGATGCTGCTGCGAATCTAAACCTTCGCGATAAGGATGCAAGTTAGGCAATTAATGTTTAAGGTTACGTTGCTAGGTTAGGTGTCCAGTTCAATATCTCTTACCATTATTTACAACCTGTTCCAAAAGTGTGAAATAAATCGCTTACCTAGAACCAAGTTAATAATATATTAACGACGTCCGAGGCACCGAGGTGGGCGTCTAACGGGCGGCGACAATCGCTCCATTATGTCCGTACTCGGGCGTCGAACCCGCACCCACATGCTTGTCATTACTGCTGCATATCGGCAGCGGGTGTAGGGCACACTGCACAGCCTAATGAGATCAGGAATAGTAGCTTTCTATGTAGAAAACTGGAAGGAAATGAAGATAAGTAAATCGAAACCTTCCCCAGGTATGGTGGTGGAGATATTACGAAAGCTCATGTTAGTGTCTAATCAGCCGACCTCATCTAGTTTTTAAAATATGATTGACGTGTAAAAGTGTTTGTTCAAACCTACTTACAGAAATAAAATCAATTATCATTCATTTATCAGTTATTAAAGGTTCCTAAATGTAGATTCTATGATTTATTGAAATTTGATTTAGCTGTTGTCTGCGTGTATTTTGTATTTCACAATTTTTAATAAAAATGTCCAGGATGAAAGCAGCCTATCTTCTCCAGATCCCAAGCTACCTATTTGTTTATTTTCTTAATGATCGGTTCAATTAATTAGGCTTGAAAAAGTAGCATACAGACAGCGTTACTTTCGAATTATGTATGTTATTATAATTATTATATTAGTATGGATATTAGTTAGTAAGGTTATCGCAGGAATGAAGGAAACCAGGACAGGATTAGGACTGACATAGACTTACAATCACTAAGTATGAAATGGCTGAGAATTTATGATGATGCTTGTAATACCAAATTAGCTCAAAACAATAACATTTTATTGTATAATTGAAACATTCTGTTTATTTTGTTTAGTTATTTAAGAAACAAATTAGATGAGGGGAGCTAAAATACTTACTTTAACTTATACTTATTATATCTTAGGTCAATTAAAGATAAACCAAGAATAAAAAATGGTGTTTACAATAATTCATAACACTGTTTGTTCATTAATACAGGGTCAAATTGAATTAGCTAGCGAGACTCCGCAGACCCTACGGGTATCGATATCTAAACAAGCTAAAACAAAAAATAAATAAATTTGTTTTTTTTATTGTGGGGTTTTCGACCGCAGTTAGTGTATTCACTTGAAATATCAGTTTAAAAAATCTGGTTTTGTTTGGTAAATGTCACAGGTTTGTGATATCTAAACACGATAAACATATTTTTTCAAGTCATACTAAACTTCATGTAACAACACTACCTACGGTCGTTGACCTCTAAAAGAAAAAACATCAAATCTTTTATATTTTTATTTTATCGTTTTTAGATATCGATACCCATCACGTCTGCGGAGTTTTGCTGGCTAATTTAATTTGACTCTGTATAATCTGTGAGCACGATGTTCAAATGGTTTTTGCTACCGCGGCCGTAAAGACTTTGCAAGAAACATTTTGCATGCCATTGTAACACCTCCTCAGCAAAAACTTGACAGTCTGTCACATACCGTCACATAACCGCACCTATGACACAATAAGATTACTCACATCTGCATCATATGCGAACAATCGAAGCATTAAGTTTTTGTGGGCGGGCATCGAACTGCTGACCGTGCCCCCATGTCTCCCCTGCTTCCGGCGTTGTTCTGATTTGTGAATATGGAATTAAAGGAGTTTTACTAAACTGCTAATCAAATGGGGCAAAGATTTTACTTAATTTTAGGAACTAGAGTACATGTCACTTAGCCATTCTTTCTGCAAAGGACCAGCGGTTCCTGGGTCCCTGAGTTGGTCCTTCGAGCCGGGTTGTTGAGATAGGGTCAGTAAGCTCTTCCAATTATCATTTTAGACATGGGAGGAGAGCTGTTTGTGATTTAAAACCATGGAGAAACCCCAATGAGGAAAAACCCAGTAAGAAAAAGAATGAAGACGAACATCTTGAGTCAGAAATTTGCGTCTTGTTTTGCATTGGCTTATACATTAATAGTTTTTTTTTTTTATTAAAAAAAAAAACAGTTGGATATCCTGAAACAATACATCTAGTATATTTTATACTTTAGCTCGATTTCAATAGCCGTTGACAATAGTGATATGAAACTCCATTGAATGGTTTAACAGCTCGGTTCGTTGGCTCTGCACCGGAATCGTGCCTATTTGCATTTTTAGGCCTCGACACTGTCAATAGAGAACTGCAAATATGTGCTAACGGGCTCCCAGCTTTTGCGTCACTTTTTTCTACAAGTATAAAGTGTTTGAGTTTGTCAATATGTAAAAGGTTGACAGAGATACACTTATTTCTACTAGACATACACTATGTTACACTTGTTCTATGCCGATAGGTCTATCAATGTACTTCATTTTCATCATTGTTATGATCATCCATAGATTTGTCATCAGGTCCATCGCAATCAAGACCTTTTACTTCAAAATTATCTGATCAAAGCTGACACACACTACTAGCAGCCATGCTTACCAAATTTTGCCAAAAGATCCACTAAGCAGAACATCAATGTTTTGATGACTATTTGGAACTGGCTGGAAAAGTGCCTGTTCAGAGTAACTTGCAAAACTTAACACAGTGACCAAAATACCGCAGTGTGACGTCAGAGCCATCAGAAAAGCCCATTGTTGTCTGTTGCTATTGATTGATGGCGTTTTATGTGCTGCAATTTGCTTCCAGTGGCTCCTTGTCAGGAAGAAAGGTTTTGCTTCTTTGACTGGATGAGAATTTTGATTCGTCAAAAGCAAAATATTCGACTGATTGTAACTGTTTATTGTTTAATGGCTGCAGAAGGCAGATAGCAAACTTGAAATGATACATTTCATACAGATCTAGAGTCCGGACAATATATCATTTGTGAAGATATAACTACGACAAGAAATAATAAAAGTTCTTTAATTATAGAAGAAGCGATGGTGTAATGGTTGCGGAAGACAGACAGCAAACTTGAACTATGATAAGAAAATATAAGTTATTTAATTAAAGAAGAAGAGACTGTATCCGACATAACAATTACAAACGCCATAATATAAAAAACTCTTGACAAACTTCGCTCTAGTTGTTACGAGTTCCACGAGAGAACGAACAACTGAAACAGTATATATTTTTTTCTTTATTTGCTGAATCTTGAAGATAATGAGTTTTCTCGAGGGAGGTTATGTGAACAGAGCAATGAGCCTCCATTTTACAAGAACGGCGGGGTAATTGCGTAACACACTAACAGTAGGAATAGCTTTAATTTTGACAGTTCAACAACATGCATTGCGTTATTTACGTTGTTGAGCGGACAAATTTATCTAATATAATTATGAAGCAATGGATTAGTAATAGGCTTCAAAATGATTCAGATTGTGATAGATAGTGTGTTACGCAATTAGGGTGCTGGTAAAATGAATGGTTTATTATGAAATCATGGCTGCTGGAATACTGTCTAATCGCTTCCTGATCTGTCAGGCTCACAAAGATCATAACAGTTAATGAATTATCACCCTAATCATCCTAAAAGTACACAGTTTGCCCCTCAAGCTAACATTATAATAATCGAATCCCCTGCTAAAATTTTATAAAGCATAATTTGCCTTTTATAAGCTTTGATTAAACTAAGTCCGCGGTGAATCAATAAAAATATCTTATATATATTCATTAGTTTGATAATCTCCGTGATAAACAGTGGATGTTGACGTAAATTCTTCGTGTTTCCATCGAATGGCTCTAAATATGGTTGGCTCATTTGACGGTTGGGTAATTTTGTTTAACCCAAAATGGTTTAGGCAGTTAACAAGTAGGGACAGTTACATTCGCATAAATTAGTTTCTGATGTGTTTTCAATTCGTTTTGATTTAATTGTTGATCTTAAAGTATTTTACGATTATTTTCTTTATCTAGTTTTGACTTATCTTCTTCTTTGCCACTTGCACGGCGTCGACGGTGGCAGCGCAGATGTTACTTTGTATGCATGTTTTGGGACACAGAGGGCAGGGTAGGAGGTGGAGCCAACCAGATTTGAAATAATGTCGTGCCAGCGACACGAAGAACCAGAGATTTTCTTGAGCCGCACCATAATCACTTTACCGTACTGTATATACTTTCCTATGCATTTAGTAAAAACCTGTTATTTTGACATTACAAACAGACACTTCAATTTTATTTATTTGTTTGTATAAGTATAGATGTTTGCGGCTTTACTCACGTGTTCGTTTCGGGTTTGCTCGACGAGTTTCTTACATTCGTGCTTACAAATAGTAAAATCACAGTCCCTGAATTAAGCAATAAACCAAATCGATAGTGAGTAATGCAAGTGAAGGGTCGCCAATCAGAGCTCAGCAGAGTCACGGGGCGCCATGGTTCATGTCTGACTTGACTAATGTATCTGTACCAAGCATACATTTTATCAAGAACGGTGACTTTATCACTGTTGCCTTCTAGGGCATAGGGAACCAGATAATTTGTAGGTTCTATGATATCATTCTAATTTGGAGTTGATTTTGTTTTGGTGTCAATAAGTTTTTGTTCGTCAAAAATATAATGACAATTAATGGACTTGCTTGTCATTCATATTATAATACAGGCTTATGTCAGTATGAATACTTGATACACCATATGTTACTATAACTAATAAGTAATCACATTATACTAACTGGCAGATTGTCAGCATATTTATTGGTTGAAATATTAGCTCTGCTGTTCATATAAAACCGCAAGTCAAACCATATACATCACTTCCCACATTTTTGAAATCATTCCGGTGCTCGGCTCATCAATCAATCATTCATCCCATAAAATTAATTACGATTGCTGGATCCCTCACATATTTCATGGCAATGCTATTGTTCATGTACACAAATAAGTCGAAAGACAGAATAAGGACTGGAATGCCACCTCTGAACCGGCCGTAGACTGCACGAGATGCTAAGGTATGGTTTACAATGAAGAGGACTCGTAAAGTGCGATTGGTCACTTCAAGTATGTTTATTGGTACGTCGAAACCAACCCAATTTCCTTAGATATCTTATTATTTAAAGTTGGTCTGTGAAAGTCTAAGCAGATTGAGCTTAGCACTGACGCGCGGAGTAAAAGGAATGTAAATTCGCACGATTTTAAAATTGAAAATACTTGGTTCGCACATAATGAACTTAGATTTTACACTTTATTCATATATATGGGTATACTTATTGTGCTTGTCACCACAATGCTATTGGATAGTTGTATTGTCCAGTCAGAAATCATTCGAATTTCGTCCTCTGTTGACAATACCGCCTTCAAGTCTTCTACTAGATCTTATATGTCAGGCAAGAATGTCATCTGTGAATGTCAAAGTATCGTTTACAAGGTTGGGCCATAAACCAGTAAGACGCACATACTAAGGAAACAAATATACACTCTAGGCGCGAATTACTGCTATTTATTTCGTTTCGAATGCTGTCCAAAACGATGTCGTACTATTGAAATCTCTTGACTCCATTACCATTAAAGAAATACACATATAAGTTTACGGACAATATAATAACAAGAATGCTACTTCTGAACCTAAAATGGTCGGTAAGGTATCGTTTACAAAGGTAGGGAGAATTGGACACACATAAAGTTGGACTAGCCTAGACACGTAAAATACGTTTATGGGTTTACTGAACTGAATGCACAAGCTTGCTTTCTCATAGCACTATGGGAAATTTCGTTTTATTCGGGAGCGTTCTATGTTGTTCAATTTGGACTGTCTCTAGTAGGGAGTTATATAGTGTTGATGCTATTGGTCTATTTGTAGAAAACGTGGTTGCAATTCTTTAGCTATTTTGGCCGAAACCGTTTTATTCTGTTCTAGCCATTGTGTGCATAGGTTTAAAGAAGGTCTTGCTAAAATAATTTGACCTCTGAACTTACCGATGTGACGAGATTGTAAAGTTTGGTTTACGATGGAGATCAGTAAAACCTAGTACAAATGAACACAATTTTTCGGTTATTTATGAAGTCAGTTTGGTCTTTCTATCCTTGTATTTCTGTCTGGACCTTATTTTTTTTTTGTTTACGTTAACATTTCCATTTTGAATATTACATGATTAGATAAGTATCTGCTTGTGGTGTTTGCCTTATAAGGGTTAAAGCAGTTTCTGAATACAGATTGTAGACAACTAAATATCCATTACTGCAAAGTAGCAATTATCTGTAAACAAGAAGCTTAACAATCATTTACACTCGCCATTATCATTGAACATTATCATACTGGAATATTCAGTGGCCCAGATGCCAATTGTAAACCAAGATATGGAAAATCTTGGATCGCTCGGATACGAATACAACCTTAAAACAACTTGACGTTCGAGAGTTCAACTATAAACATCTTTCAACTGCAAATCGAAATTTTTTGGATGGGACAACAAAGAATTTCGGTGGCAAGAATTCTCGCATGCTGCAGTATATGCCAGAATTCAATAATTCCAGCATGAACCATTTCCTAGGGCTGTAAAATGCCCACCCGTAGTGCCATGCGACAATGGTATGCAGGCATGCTAAACCATGCTCTGACCCTGTTGCTAATGCCCTGTATATATTAGAAAGGATTGGGACGTCGATCTGTCTGTTCGGTGTGTTCAGTCGCACGATTCACGATGTCCATATATTGCTTCGGGCTTAATTTAAACCTAAAGAGATTTTTTTTCGGGATATTTAAATTGAGGATCTTTGAGGTTTAAAACAATCGTTGTCGCGGTTAAACTGAAGTTATTTTTATAACTATTATATTGTTAATAGTAGTTACATTGTTGCTTGTGGCTGTTATGTTATTGGCAAAACCGTTTACTTTTCCTTATTTTCAGGTTTGTAATTATTTCGCTCTAAATGCATACTCAGTCGAATTGGTAGCAAGTCTTTAGTCATTCATATTTTGTGACTAGTGAGTTTCAAACTAAATAAATAACCACCGCTTCCATAATAATTTTCCCTATACATCATGCATGGATGAATCAAAGAGCTATTTTTACATCATCTTCCGTCTAAGTACCAAGAAACAAACAACAATCCGAATATAGAATATATAGTGTATAGTTACCTAAAAACTACATTTGTCTATTGAAGCGAAGGTACAATTGAAAGATTAGGGTTAGGGCTAAAACCGTTTTGGGTGGCTATTTTGGGATCAACAGTGAGTCATGTGTACTCCTCATTCGTTCCAACATTCGTGTGAAACTCCACTCGTTTCTTTTCGTTACATTCTTTGGATTTTAATGAAGGGATTCTTCACGTTTTATTTTCGTTTTGGAAGAGTACAGGAGTAAAGTGCTATTATTCAAATTGAACTGTCTGGTTTAACTAATTGCAGTTGGTGCCACCTTTTCTTCGTAATTAAAAGTTTGAATTAAAATGCTTGTAGGAACATTATGCAAATGTTATTGTTTCTGGGATGAATTGTTTCTATAAATGATGCTTCTTCACTGAAGAGCAGTTGTGAAAGAGCAGTTTACATTATAGCATGAGGAATGTTTAGGCTAAGTATTATTTAGTTCGCAGATGTATGCAACAAATCATATCTATATCATCCATATACTGCTGAATGAAACAAAGTCCAGGTTTATTATTAATTGTTATGCCAATACAACCACGCTTAGTAATAACAACTACACTTCCAAAGTTGCAACAAAATGGTAGAAAGCGAAAATCTAGCTCATCTATCAAAATTACAGCTGCCGAGACGGTAGCGACCAAGAATCGGATGATATCTCAGTAGTACGACTGTCACGCAACCGTCGTGCGATCGACATGACTCGCATAGTTGCACGCGAAATATCGATTTGTGGAGTTGTCGACATGGATTTAATATGGTTTGAAAATTGATAATCGAGGAAGGACTAGAAAGATTGATTGTCAGTTTGGATTTGATGGTTGACTACAGGCAAGTCACCTTTTTTCGTAATTTGATATTAGGAACGTGCCAGATGAGCGTATTCTGTCGCCGAAAATAAGTTGAAGAAGTTTCGATAGAGTTAAAAGCATATTTCTGTTGTATATTTGATAATAAGCAACTATTATAGATGTGGTTGGAAGAAATCTAAACGACGCCACTTGCTTTCATTGTTTAGTTGCGCGTGATTATAACTTTTTCTATGAATTATGTTAGAACGTAATTTATCTTTGTTTTATGCAACTGTCATTGGGTAATATTATTACGCTTACGTCATTTACATCAGATGAATAGGTTGCGGAATTGCGTTCCAGAAACCTTGCTGAGATCGGACGGAAATTACTTCTCATCAAATCGCCAAGTAGTTTTGCATAGTAATCTATGTGTATGTTTTGTTAAGGTTTTGATTTCCCAATTGTTGTTTTATTCATCTTACGAGTCTTGGACCTCTCAAATTCATACTTCAGTTACCCCGAATTTCTCCATAGACAAATAAACAAAATATTTGCATAGCTATATACTCTACTACCGGAAGTGTGTCATTATTATTCTCAGGAAGTGTCAATAAGCAACTCTCGATTCTCGAGTGCTTACTGTAGTGTATTATTATGTCGTCCAAATAGACCATTTATGCGCAATATTGTTGGAAAGTCCGTTTGTTTTGCGATTATATCCGTAACGACTTCGCAGATTTGTATCGGTTTGTATCATTGCATGGTTTTCTTTTTCTTTATTAAAATTGAAAGCTTTTTCGTTAATCTTATTATGTGGTCATTTATTCAAACAATGAAAATTATAGTTATATTTTTAGTTCTTACTCATATTACGTTAATTAGTTATTTATTTTTGTGTGCGTCGTTCGTTTGTTCATCGATTACGCATTTGTTGTCCTAAAATGTATTTGTTTAATGATTCATACAACATACTGTGGTTGATAGTTTTGTAAACTAATAGAATGATAAAGAGTTTCCAAAATCAGTTACATCGCCGATTCTCACCTTGTTGCAAGTCGAGATTTGCAGTAAAACTTGGCATATGGGTACTTCAAGTACCGCCCGCTCAGTACCACAAGTTTTGGTCCACTTTATCAAAAACCTGTTCCAACTTTTTATGTCAGGGGTATAATTTGGAGTCGTTTCAGTCTCCCTTTCGTCAAGTATTTAGTGATTGACTCACTCGAAGGTCGCGGACTATATTCGTACCAAGTTTATTTTTTCGCCGTCTGAATCATCGGCCAGTGCTGCTCCATCGTTATCGATGAATTATCGGGAACCCGCGAATGTATCGATTCGATTCCTTGAAACGTTTAATTACTTCCTTTCTAATGTAATTATGTTGTTTCCTTTTGTTATTATAGCCTCTAGTCATTTGTGGGATGTTTTATCGCATCCTAATATAGATAACGAGGAATGAATGAATCAAAGACCAATGAACTTTTCTCAGAACATGACGTTTAATTTACTAACAGCTGTTTTGAAATTCCATTGCTAATATCCATTGGCTTAGTAAGTACCTAATTTTACGATGAAGACGAGAATTTAGTCCTACAATGTGACTACACATCTTTCCAAATAGCTCCTCTATACTTAAATGGTCATCATTATGTCAACTACAAGTCCAAAGATCATCCACGTTTGGAAATAAAATAGCTGCAATCACTGTGAATGACAAGAAGATTAACGGTTGTAGTTTCAAATAAGTCGCAATTATTATACCAAAGGATGAATTTAAATGCTATAAAATCCGATGTATTTCGTAATCTCCTTTTATGACAGCTATTTCAGAGGCATGGTGGTTTTATTTATACATATTTAAATGGTCATATACATTTGATTTCTAACACAGTTACGTCAAGTTGTCGTGGTCGATTCTGGTTATAATTCAAGTCACGAGTTTCCTCATTGTGTTATACCGTGATTTATTATTATAATGTCACTCTTGAAAAATGTATACATATAGTATGTTTATAAACGTATTTATAGCATATTGAATCACTGGTTTCGATGAATCTGCTTGCGATGTCTGTAAACACGCGTTTTAATGGCAATAGTTTCCTATTATTTTGTAAATGAAGATGTTTCCTTTGATGTACTCTGTACATTTATTACTACCGGGAACTACTGTTGAGTAAATCTTTCATTAAAATTACATTGGTTATGTATATTACGATTCTCAAGAATAATGTTCTTTTATACTATCTCAATATCTCCATAAACAACGCTCGGGTAAAATTGAATTATCGCTTTACAATCCGATAATAACTATAAATTGACGATTTATTTCCCCAATAACTAGCTCTATCGATGTCAATAAATCTCGATTACTTTATCGATACCTAATATTGAACATAGTATCGATAAATTATAGATTTACCTCTTACACGTCACTAGTCTACTAAATATAGTATTTTTATGTTTACACAATCTTTTCATTCACTATATAATTATTTGGCTTAAAATAAAGAATTGACCGTGACTGGGTGGAAATAGGAAACGTTCGTTTAAATTGGTATTGTTCTACCATTTAGTAGTTGTTGCGTTGTTTAGACCGCGCAATGCGTTTTGGTACGCCCGTGCCTATTAATAACCTCAATTTGAATGATTGGTTAATGTGTACTTATGGTGTTTTGGGCATGAATTTCGCAATGCTAAATAATGAGGGTTTGTAAAATATTCTTCGTACAAAAGGACCACTTTTTGAATAAACAAACCCGGGCATAAATTTTTGTCATGAGTCATGATTAATCTATGACATTTCTGTGTCTAAACTTTAAGAAGGCAGGCCAAAGGTTAGACATGTCTATCTATGGCTACCAAGAAAAGCACAATTGGTAAATTGACACCTGGCCACAGACACCACATAATACAGACTTCTCTCAACTGCTTTACGATCCTCTCGAGACTTAACGAGTCATTCCAGATGATTGGAACACAGACGGAAGATGGGGTATTAAAACGAGAAAAACAATAAAAGGAAAGTTTTATGTCAATTTTGTTATGAAGAAACGTACTTATGGTGTTCGTAAAATTGCTTCCGTATTTGATGCGGATTGCGGAAAGATCGCTACACAACATAGCATCACGCCTTGTTTCCCCGTAGGGTTTGGCAGAGGTGTACACCCACATTTCACCAGTTATGTTTAAATCCCATGTAGGTAATAGGGGACGAGCCTATTGCCATCAACCGGGCACAAATGCAGACTCTGGGCTGCTACTGAGAAATTTCAGAAAGAAAAACCCAAAAACGCTGTCCGACCTGGGAATCGAACCCAAGACCTCATGGTCAGAAGTAGTGCTTGCGACCACTGGACCAACGAGGCAGTGAGACGAGGTAAAAGCAGAACGCTACACTACAAAACTAATAAAAAAACAAAAAGAAAAGAAAAATAATTAAAAAATATATGTAATATAATAATTAGAAGTGATTTGGTAAATCCGGTATCTTATAATATGAACAGGGAAACCATATACACTGAGTAAAGGACTGCTTGCTTCAACCAGTGGAGGACGATAGAGAGAGAGGGATCTACTGAAAGCTGCAGTATTGCATTGGTGGCATAGTTAAAAGCTTCATCTACAATGAAGCAATAAACTTGGAAATTAATCTAGCAAGGACGCAAATTCCTGCGTGTGAGGCCTTGATCTAGTAGGTAGTTATCTCAGTTAGTCTTAGCATCTTAGTTAGTCGTTATTTATAGCTAATAGGAAAACATTGCCCATCTTCGCATCACACTATCCCTTCACTCATCTTTTACGACATCTACAGTTAAATTACTAATTTGCGCACCTACAATCATGGAATAAGTGAAGGTAATATAAACGAAGATTTAAATGGAAAAACAAACCATGGAGAGGGTAAAGTCCGTGCACTTTCATGGTCTGATTACAAGCATGTGCGTCTAATGAGGCGGGAAGCGCCGGCGCCACGCCGAGTGCCTAATTAGAAAGTAGAAAATCTAATTATTTCGCTAGAGCCTGTCTGTGGCGCATATCTAGGAGACATTGGCCTGGGGTCAGATGAAATCGGTGAGGTATTTCAGAGACGACAGTGTTTAAAATAAAGTTGTCTTAAAAGTAACGAAAATAATCGCGGTACAAACCTACCTCTGCGATTTATTTTTAAGGAAAGCAGCATTGCCATAATCGGCTTGCAAATAATGGTAGTGTCGTCATCAGCCTATAGTGTAGTTCACTGCTGAATATAGGTATCTTCAGACGCTCGCCTTTTAACTTGATCCTCGGCTACCAGGATAGCGGCTCTCATCCAGAGTGCTCCCTGCCACTCTACGAAGATCAGATGACAGAGTCAATGCCTTTCAATTTACTTTTTCGTACCATTAGCAAATTCTTGCTATGTTATCGATAACTTTTTGCCATTCTCGATACATTCACGATCTAGACTCTATCCATCACTCGTCACCGGTCGTGATCGTCACGCATTTGCATCGAATTCGTTTCGCTCTACTGAATCGATTCGAAAACACATGCGTGGCGGCATTGCGCACGGCGTATTGTCGTGTGTTATCATTGGGCATCATCATCTTATCATACCATATTTGTTTAGTAGCTCCATTGCAGAGGAAGACTGTCTTCAAGACAATGATAGGCACAAGAAATAGTGACGTAACGCTACCCATTTCTTGACAAAAACGTTAATTTATTTTGCTCTTCCAATCGAAGAGAGCAATGGGGCACGTCGTTTTTTCAAAGCAATATTAAAAATAATAGCCAACCCATTAACAGCACATTTATCACGGCTGAAACTAATGGTTTCAACCTTTTATAATGTCATAATAATACCAAAGGAGACCGAGACTTAACAAATTAACAGATAATAAATTACGTCAAAAATCACTGTTACTTACCAATAAACCACAGTAAATCCTGCTTTATTTCTGGACTTGCTTTAACAGGTACAATAGCCGCGGTGACAGCTGTTACAATGATAAATGTACCAGGAGTGCAGTTAATAAGGAGAACCATTAATAACTAGAAAGCAGTTATAAATGCAGGATTTAATGATTTGTCTGTCTTAATATTGTGAAGACGAGGAAATGGGTTCTGTCGACCTGATGCCATATAATCCATCTTAGAAGTTGCAGTACTAGTGAATTCGGAACGGGTATCTAAATATGAATTTTGGTAATAAAAGTTACCATAACATGTTAAATCATAGTAGATCAACTAATGGTACATTAATTTTAAGCATCAGGTTTTTTTGTGATAGTTTTTGTTATCCCTAATACGACTTCACCACCACGATTCAAGTTTCCGATCATACATATTGCAATCGTTATGGGGCCTATAGCTTCTTTTAATTATAATACCACCCTTACTACCCTATTATTGTCCACTGCTGGCCAAGGCCTCTTCTCATACAGAGAAGGCACGAGCATTGATAACCACGTTTGCTCAAGACAGGTTGGCAATTTCAGATTTATATTAATATTAACTTTATATAAATACCTCCTGTCTCGATGTTTGTGGTCGCACTCCTCCGAAACGGCTCGACCGATTTTTCTGAACTTTTTTATGTATATTTAGTAGGTCTGAGAATAGGCTGTAAAGTATATTTCAAACCGCTCCCACGGGATCGTGACTTACGCGGGTGAAACTGCGGGGCGCAGCTGGTTAACTATAACTTCAGGCTTCCTCACTATGTTTTCCTTCACCGGTGTAAGTCCTATAGACTTCGCGTCCTCTCATGACTCACTCAGCTATTATTCCCATGTTATGAAACTTTAAAACAATAGGTTATTAATAAACGATGAACATCAATTGAAAGTACACAAGACCCGTTCTTCGAACTCAATAGCTACTAAAACTGCCGTGACTAATGGTACTTCAGTTCTGCTGACTAGTTCTGATTTCTCAAGGGCAAATGTTGACTTAGTTCTTGAATAGTTCAAGTTCCGGAAAAATCTTGAGACTCGTCAATGGTGAACTTGACTTTGCCTGGCTGTTATGTTAGTTTATGATAATTAGAATGAGCTTCACTTATTTTAAGTAAGGGGAGTTTAGTTTTGTAATGCCTTTAAATTGTTAGCAAACTTCTTTGACTCCCACGAATTATTTTGATCTTCAAGCAGTGTCAAAAGCAAATGGATAAACTCTATTTGCAGTTGTGCTGTCGTAATGTGTAAGTAGAAACTCCGGAACTTAACCTTCAACACTTGGATCTTTGCCTTCCGCGTCCAGTCTTTCCCTGTCAAACAAACAAGTCCCTTTCAAACTCATTTCTAACATCCCTGGAGAATATATAACTTACCGTATTTAATTTTTCCACGTCTATGACACTATTCATTTAGTGATCATGTGATGGTGTCCAATATTTACACAGCACAAACACATACGTAGGCCATTCACCTGCATGAACAGCAACTTTTTTGTTGCATAGTAATTACGTTAAGTGAACGTGGTCGTTGATGGAGAAATTAGACACCTTGTTGCTATCGGAAGTTAATTTGTCGGTATTCTCATCTAAATCATGAGATTCTGGTGGACTTTGTGGTCACTGGTGGACATGTTTTGCGAAACAGACAATTCCTAGGAGAATACCACATTATAATCAGGTAAAAATCAAGGAATGTACTAAATCTGCTTTTATTTTTTGGGATTGGTGACAAAAGGTCATCAACTTGGTGTATGTATGATTACTTGCTGTACCTGACCTGTTGTTTCATTCCTTTTGAAGTTTTGACGCCTAATTTTCCTGTTCCAAACCCTTCAAACGTCATACCTCATTAATAAGTATGGTCTTAATCTTTGAGTGCATCGACAAGTACTTTAAAACCTTATTCAATTATTTTAAATCCAAAATCTTTTATAGCCAACCATGCACAATAGTCAACAGCAAGCTATTATAGCAAAGTGCAAGCTATTTGACGAAAATGTAATTGCAGAATGCGCAATGCCGACAGCGGTATATGCTACCTACAAAATTAAATTTAGGACCACACCTAAGACATCAATGCGTGGGATCACGCCCAT
This sequence comes from Dryobotodes eremita, assembly GCA_917490735.1. Lineage (NCBI taxonomy): Eukaryota > Metazoa > Arthropoda > Insecta > Lepidoptera > Noctuidae > Dryobotodes > Dryobotodes eremita. The sequence continues at coordinate 19,989,807 of OU823254.1, forward strand.
AGCATCATAATTGAGAACACACCGTCTATGCTAATACGAGCATCATAGAACCAACATTTTTAATCACTCCAGCTATTTGAAACTGACCTTTACGTCTTCACAATAAGATGCGAGGATGTCAGATAGAAGTCGTTGATAAAATTGCAAGAGTTGAAGTAGTGAATCATGGGAGATGAGTCTCATTCGCCGCGATAGGCAATGTTGCAGTAATTAAACGGGTAATAGAGGCTGTTTGCGATATGCATGGGCGTGAGCATGTTCCATAAATGTTATCAAGCCAATTAATGTAGTCGTTGATAATTATTGGGGTTTAACGAAATATGGCTTTAATAACGAAGTGGATTTGCAGAACGACCACACATGAGCTTAATCTGTACGATCCAGACGACATAAATTGCTGCGCTTATAAGCTAATTTGTGTTCATTGCCCTGGTCACGTCTTTTCACAGCAACGGGAAGTGGGTGGTAACAGTTTCAGAATCAGCACCACACATCATAAAGTAACCTCATTTCGAACCAAAGGACCACACAGTCAGGACCAAATCAACAAGCCCCAACGTATTTCGTGTAAGAAGCCGCAGATACTTCTGTATTCAGTAACAACCTGCAAGTGTTAGATGTTAACTAAGATATCGATGATAGTTAAGCTTTCCGAACAGGTTTGGGTCAAGTCCACTTGGCACGTGCCGTGGCTGACGATTGAGATGGACGCTTTGTACATTGACTGAGTAACTTAGATCAGATATTGCGAAAGTGATTCGATATTGGCATATTGATAAGCTTCAACTTTGGTGTTCCTACCTGAAGCGTTTGATTTCGATCAAAGTCATTTTTACCATTTTTTTTAACCGACTTCTAAAAAGGGAGGAGGTTCACAATTCGACTATTTGTTTTTGTGTTAGCCCAGAACTTTTTTCTGGGTGAACCGATTTGGATGATTCTTTTTTTATTTGATAGCTGGTGGTTCACATGAGGTCCCATTTAAATTTGATCAAGTACTGACTACTAGTTTTTGAGTTATCCTTAATAATGCGTATTTTCTCCACTTGGTTTATATTGATGATATAATAATTTCCTGTCACGGTTATTTACATATCAAGTAGTGGTATACGAATGTATGTGGGGTAGGTACCACAACTAAAAAGTGAAGTCGGTGGCCAAAAACGAAAATACAAAACCAAAGACACCGACTTCCGAAATTAAAGTTATTTTTCACGTTTTTTTGTGATTTTTTTTGGAAGTCGGTTGTTTTTTTGGATATTTCTGACCTCTAAATAATAAGGTAATATGTATGATAATTTAAAGCTTAACCTTTACGTTGTCTTAACTAATGCTTATGTAAAGATAATGTTAACAAAGGAAACTAAGCTCCTAAACACAATTACAATTTTGGCAGTACTCAGCTTCTAAATGAGCTAACTTTCTAAACATCTGGCCACTATATCATGTAGACTAATATAGAGTATACCGAATGTCGCAAAACCCAAACTATCCAATTTAGTCCAGTTTAGTTTGGACATTACCAATTAGTTTACAGAGTGCACTTAAACAGTTTGTCCTTAGCCTATGTACAGTCCCCAGCAGGTCAAGCTACACGAAACTGTCAAATTTCTCCAAATGATTTTAAACCTTAAAATGTTGATGGTTAAGTTCAAAATCGAATGAGAAAATCTGACAGTTTGTGGTAACTTGAGGTGCGGGCGACTGTACTATGCGTAGACGAGTTTTGCTGTAGCGACCGACGTTGATAGGGTTACCTCGAGTTCTCTAAAAGCAATATTCCGTCGTTTATTGCAGTGGTCTACACCTTGTTTATGTTAAAATTTTGCAGGAGTCAGTCCTGCCAACTTTTGCAAACTACTCGGAGTTCAACAAGAACTTTTCTCGGACCATTGCTGGAATCGGCTTTGTTGTTAAACCCGAGTTTATCTCATCATGTGGATAGTGTTATGAGAGTTACGAAACCTGCTCCCTAATTGCGTAACACACTATCAGTCAGAATCTGAATCATTTTGAAGGATATTGCTAATCCATTGCTTCTTATGTTCGAAAAAATTGTCTGCTCAACAACTTAAATAACGCAATGAATGTTATTGAACTGCCAAAATGAAAGCCTTTTCTACTGTTAGTGTGTTACGCAATTACCCCGCTGTCCCTGTTGGGTTTTCACCTTAAATCAATTCGTTCTTGGGTTTTAAACCTGTTAATGATTCTGCAACTGCTAGCTAAGTTACGTTACCCTCAATTCTAAGCTAAGTCTTTGCATAAACCCTCTGTTACAAGGTTGCCATTTTAATACAGCATTCATAAAAGTAAAGATAAGTTATTCCTTTTTATCAGTACTGTTGTAAAAAGCTATATTTACGCTAGCGCAGTATATTCACCGATTTATGTCTACGCAGCGATCGTAAGTTCGCGAACCGATCGGTTAGAAACATTGGCAATAAATAATAACGTAGTTAATGTCAAGTATTCAAACAAGCTTGTATGAAGGGAAATATGTATGGTCAGGGTTGGGACATGGACCCTTCGGTCTTAGACAGGGGTCAAGCAAATCATAGTGTACTATTCTATGATAAGACAAACGTCTTTAAGTGCGATTTCTGTTATTTTAGGTTTCCATGATAAAAAATGTAACCACAAAAGAAAAGAAAACCGGCTAAGTGCGAGTCGGACTCGCGCACGAAGAGTTCCGTACCATAATCTTTAAAAACGGCAAACAAATCATGTCTGTTGTATGGGAGCCCCCTTAAATGTTTTTTTTTATTCTGTTTTTTTTTGTATTTGTTGTTATAGCGGCAACAGAAATACATCATCTGTGAAAATGTCAACTGTCTAACTATCACGGTTCATGAGATACAGCCTGGTGACAGACGGACAGACAGACGGACGGACAGCGGAGTCTTAGTAATAGGGTCCCGTTTTACCCTTTGGGTACGGAACCCAAAAAAATGGTTAGAGGCTTGAATATATTGATTAAATAACATTTGCTACAGTGTATATGTGAAATTATCAGCCAATTGAAGATTCAAGAGTTCCTCTAGCTACCTAAGTATACTTACAACTCATAAGTGAAGTGTCTCTTGTAGTTCTCGACACGTCTTGAACTGACTTCAGAGCGTCGGAACGACTTTATCAGATTAGATGCGACTGAGCGATTGTAGTACATCAGGTGTATAGCATTAGCCAGGAACATTCACCTGTAGGCAGGCGCTTTACTTTGTGTAAATTATTTCATCACCACTGCTCTTAAAAAGGTGAAAGAAAACATCGTGAAACCGGCATGTCATAGAACCGAAAAAAATCGAAGACATGTGACATCTACAAACCCGCACTGGGCCCGCGTGGTAGAGTAGATTATTAGATCATTGCCTCTCAAAGAGAGGACGCCTGTCTCCCAGCAGTGGGAACATTATAGGCTGATTATGTTTATCCTATTCACCTGTAAGTTGACAGTACATTGATCCGTTGGAATTTGATTTCAAAGAAAACTACCCAAATGTTCTTTCTTTGGTATTGTTCGTCGAATCGTTGAGCTCCTCAAGTTCCGAGTTGAGCTGCACGATTACTGACAAATGCGCGCACTGACTGGACAGGTCCACTCAATCTGTGTGGTTCTTTCTTGAAAAGACCATTTCAGACACTAATCTACATAGTCTTCACATGATCTGACCAAGATTATGTTTGGACTTTAAAACAGACTGTGACCTCTGAGTTTGTTTCGGCCTTTCTTCTCAGAGTAGTCAAATAGGAAACGCCGACCTCATCTAGTTAAAAAAATCAGATTGACGTGTAAAAGTGTGTGTACAAACCTACTTACAGAAATAAAATCATTTATCATTTACTGATAGGCTGCTCCCTCTGATATAGGTTTTAATATTGTCATTACTGGCGTGGAGCTCATACCAATACTATAACATAACAGTGTGCTTTATTTCCCAAAGGGTTAGGTAGAGGTGCACCTAGTACACCCACATTTCGCCAGTTATGTTAAGTCTCATGTAAACTATATTATATCGTCCCTAAATGCCTACTGTTACTAATTCATGGTTCTCAACGTGAGCGATTACGCCCCCTCGTGGGCGTTTGAGACTTTCAGGGAGCAGTAGAAGGCCCAGACAAAATTAGGGGGCGTTGAGATGGGATCTTACGACTATATAATATTACACGTTTAAATATAATCATGGCAATAGCTATTTCAGATTCTCGACAGATGGTAAGTAAAAGAATTGGGGGGCTCTAGAAAAATAATATTCTCAAAGAGAGCGGGGGGCAAGATAAGGTGTAGAATCTATGTACTAATTAGTCTACATAACCAGATTATTGTGATTGTAATTGTATAAAATTTGCTGTTAGCAGTGCAAAGAAGTCTGGATATAAAGCCATGGCCTTTGATGACACTCTCGAGAAAAAGGTTATCTAAGCTACCTACATGGTTTTAGACTGAACCCAGATGAAGACACATTGTTCCCGTCAGTGACTCTGTTTTCCTCTTTAACAAACAAATACCTACCTTATCAAATTGTCTACCCTTTTTAACCGACTTCAAAAAAAAGTTCTCAATTCGACTGTATTTTTTTTTATTGATGTGTGTTACCTCAGAACTTTTTTCTAGGTGACCCGAATTTGATTTTTTTTTAATTTGAAAGCTGATGCTTAACATTTGGTCCCATATAAGTTTGATCAAGATGTGATCAGTACTTTTTGAGCTATCCTTAATAATACGTATTTTTTTCCACTAAGCATATATATAGATGATGTTATAATAACTTCATGTCACTGTTATTTACATAATAGGTAGTGGTATACGAATTTATGGCGGGTAGGTACCACAACTAAAAAGCGAAAAATAAAACCTTTTTTACAAAAAAAAAACAACCGACTTCCAAAAAAACACAAAAAGAAACTGAAAATAATTTCGGAAGTCGGTGGCAAAAACGAAAATACAAAACCAAAGACACCAACTTTCGAAATTAAAGTAATGTTTCACTTCTTAGTGTTACATTTTTTTTGGAGGTTTTATTTTTCGCTTTTTCTCAATTATGTTTGGGTTGGCTTCCGGTCTAATCGGATGCAGCTGAATACCAGTATTTACATGGAGCGACTGCCTATCATACCTCCACAACCCAGACACCGGGTAACACGATACCCCTTGGTGAGACTGGTTGTCAGACTTTTCGGGCTTCTCATTACTTGTAACGACTGCCAAAGATCTGCGAATGACAGTCCAGACCAACGGCTTAAGGTGCTTTCCGAAAACATACCTTATCCTAATTAGTCCTACCTTCCTATCCTACCTAATATTATAAATGCGAAAGTAAGTTTGTTTGTTACCTGTTCACGCCTAAACCACTGAACCGATCATCCTGAAATATTGCATATACGTTGTCAGGTACAGAAACAGACATAGGGTACATTTCATCCCGAAAAAAAGTACTGTTCCTGAGGAAAACAATAATAGCATTCTTATGATAATAGATGGCGCCACGTGTCTTTCGAATCATGATTGAATTATATTGTTATAGAAACTTTCCAATGCCCAGAGTTGATACGTATTTGCGCCAAATAGCATGGACAAACAACATTGTGTTTAGGAGCGTCCTATAATAATGTTCCGTTCTGAGCCCATGATTGCAACGGCCAAACAACAAGCAGAGTACAACCCGAATTGATTGTCAAATTCTAAATTAACGCGAGTGAAGCCGCGGACAAAAGCTAGTCATAAAATATAATTAACTTGTAGGTATCAGCCCTGTGAGTCTGCGTATACCGTTACTACGTATAAGCCAATATCTTGGAAACTGGTTCAATGCTAACCGATCCTTGTTAGGATACTAAATCCATCACGATTGAATACAATGTGAGGTTATAACATAGGCGTAACGTAATATATACGTGGATAGGGTTTTTATAGGGAATTTGTTGCTGAAATTAAGGAACAGATAGCTAACTCTTTGTGCAGTCCGGGTTGACGATTTTGCTTACAGACTGATATAACCAAAAGTTTTGAATGACAGAATTAATCAATCAAGTCGTTTGGAGGGCTCCAAACGACTTGATTGATTAATTCTTGATCTCTCCGTACCAGTTCTACCAGTTCCTCTACATCTTCAATGTTTTACGCAATAATCAAATGTTTTTCAAGAGTACGTTCATCTAAACTAGTCTTATAACGAGAAATTATTAGAATTTTGTATATTTTTTTTTTACGCTTTCACGCTAAAACGGCTGAACGGATTTGGATGAAATTTGGCACATGGGTAGACCACGACCTAGGTTAGGACATAGGATACTTTTTATCCAGATATTCCCACGGGATCTAGACTTAGAGCGCAGCTAGTTATTATACTTATGCGTAAGAAAACCTTAATGTATCGTATCTTTTGTTCCAGGCATCTATGGACCTCCCCCCGGACAAAGCGAAACTCCTGCGCAACTATGACCTGGAGAAAAAATGGGAGATCATCTGCGACCAGGACATGGTGCAGGCCAAGGACTCGCCTACACACTACCTCAACAAGCTCAGAACGTACCTCGATCCTAAGGCGTCCAGGAGTCACAGGGTATGTACCATAACCAAATATTTACTTCAAACTAGGCCATAATCGATAAAAAAAGCATGTCTATAGCCAACAATAGGAGTAGATTCGGGAGTTACAAACTGCTAATCAACTGCAAGACACTTCATGCGTACTTAGTTTATGCTTTATCTGAGTAAAGTAGTCGATTTCCATTTTTATGGGCTGCTTTTTCCAACGTCAGAAATCTTTTATCCGTGGAATAAATTTGACGTCTGACACTTCTGACAGTTTTGTACGGAAAAACTGACTGACATCAAAAATTCAAAATTATTCCTCTAAGATGTCTTGGTGGTAGAAAAATCAGCCCCAAATATGATAAAAGGACACCGCCGAATCTATTCAATTGCTGTTCAACTTAAGCCTTTGGGAATTCGAGTACTCCATTTGTCTAGTCCACCCTTACGGCTTTTGTAGGTTTATAAACATACTCAAGATATATTCTAGACTTTTTTATATCGTTGTGTAGATGATATCACCACAACTTAAGACCACTACATTGTTCCTTTCATCGTCAAAGGATACTATAGAAATGTTGGAACAAAATTGCGAAGCTCACCGTATTCGGCGATACCGTTACACATTGTAAACAATGAGCGGTATTAGTGAGCGATAGAAATCTGTGGCCGCCGGCAATTTGTGGGTACGACAGTATTGTGCACTGAAACCGACTTTGGAAAGGACTGGGTTCTCCTGAATACTCCTGATACGTTGTTAGATGTCTTGTTCTTCCTTTTTTGCTGAAGAGTGCGTTCACCAGGGAACTTCTTTAATTTGTCATCATGATCACCATCACCAGCCTGCCCGTTAATAGTAAATTAAAATCTTATTCCTTGTGAAAACTTTTTGTCTTCTGCTGTTGTTTGGGAATCGGACCATATTTTTCTATTCAGGGTAATGATTTCAAAGTTAGCATATAAACAAGTATCTTTTGTGACATTTCCTATTTCAACCTGGATGGCTCCTATTCCCACATCTTTAATTTTGTTCAGTCTGTACGGTTAACGAGTTCGTGTACTTTCAATGTCAAAACACCATGTTTCCTACACAATAAACACAGAAAAGCTCCCAGTCCCGTTACATGTCGCAAACAATGAGCAATACATCATGTTTTATCGATAGGGATCGCTAGCCAGCTTCAATTTGTTGGTAATCCCTTCCCAAGCTACTGTTCAAGTGATCGTTACAACTAATGGGTTAAGGCCCTTTAAGGTTTCTTTAATGGAATGCTCTGGGAATCTTAGAAAAACTCAAGTTGTTCATATTAGGGATTCTGTTCACATCTTTATTGGCTTTTCAATTGCGAGTTACTGATATATATTATCCATATACTCGTAGGTAATTACTAATAAAAAAGCTGAAGAGTTTTTTTGATTGTTGACTGGAACTACCTGTCGGATTTGATTTTTTTTTGCATTTGACAGCCCAATTCTGGATGAAGGTTAAAGGAAGGAGAGCCTAACATCACGCTACGACCCTTAGGAGCCGAGCAAAAAGAAGGCTAAGCGAAAACAAAGTAATAGCGCGGGTGGGCAATGCGCAACGACGCGGTGGGTCAGGGGTCAAAATTTCACGCGGACGAATTCGCGGGCAGAACTAAAAGCTTTAACTTTAGACTAGTCACTGTTATTTATATACATAATATAGTCCTCCAGACCGAATTTCGGCCATGGCGGCCTTCGGCGCGGGATATATTATGCACAAGTGTATGCGCAGACACAGGTGCACTCTCTCTTCCCTCACTCTCACACAGCCTCTCCCTGCCTCTCTCTCACTGTAGTTTACAATCGATACGAAACCCAGACGTCATTTAGGCGTTTGATTCAGTTATCAGTGTATTCTCTATCTACACTGAGCATCTTAAATGAAGTTGGAAAAGACGGTTGGGTTGGGGTGATTAATTGATCTAATCTTTTTCTTATATCGTGCTATTACATTTTTTTTTTGTTTTGTTTGGTTTGAATCATTATAAATTTCATATAATTGCAGACAATTTAAAAGAACCAAATCTTGTCCAAAAAGACCATTGCGTGTGACTGAACTTTTCTCAATTTTCAAATACGAAGTCTTCTCCAGCATTAAAGTATGCATCAATATACACTGCTGGAAATGTGCGTGAGCCTACAAATGGAGGATTAAAACCTTCACATATTTAATAGTAAGATCCACGTCATATTTGGCCTACTTCTGAACTGAGTAAACTTGAACTAATACCGTTATTGTTATGACCTCGAGATTCGGGACAAACAAATAAACACTCCTGTTGCTGTGTGTAGAAGCTCCTATCATACATTTAGCTAAAGGGTAATCGTGTAGTAGATTTTATGGACATGTCTCATTACCATGTTTAGAGTTTTGTTTGTGAATAGAGGATTATTGCGTTTGTTTAGGAATGGGAGAAAATCTCTGAAGATATTGTTTGTTTTGTTCTGATCTAAGTGATTGGATTTTGAAGATATAAATGTGCATATCTTCATATTTTCATTCTTATTATTTTGTTTTTCGGTACAGCTATTTATTTATCTATCTCTTTGGTTTGGTTTTCCGCAAGCTGTGAAGCCCAACTTCTCTGTGCTTTGATAACACCGTTTTTAACATCAGGTTTTCTTTCATGAATATAGTTTTTTGTTTGTGAGTTGTTGTGTGTGTGAGTGTTTGTGAATAAATTTTACACTAAACTTATCTGATTTACCATAATTAGCAAATTATGGTGTAAACTAATGTGGATGATGAAATGATGTGATGTGTGTGTGTGTGTGTGTGTGTGTGTGTGTGTGTGTGTGTGGTGAAATGTGGATGTCGATGTGGTGGATGTGTATGGTGTAATTATGGTGTGAATAAAAAATAAACATTTAGCTCAAGGCTTGCAAAAGCAATAGTGCAAATAATGATAAGTTAGCTGTGTGGGCACAGTAACGACTGTTTTCCTACCATCGATCGTCTTGCACAATCTCGCGGAAAAATCATATGCTCAACTGACAACTAATCGTATAATCACAGCACTGAGTGCCGCAGTGTCTGGACAATGTATAGGAGGTCGAACCATTTCAATCGAAGAAGTTTTAAAAGAATGACACGATTCGAAATGCAAAATCTGAATGGTGCTCGCACATTGGAGAGGCAGCTGAATACCCTAATGTCATGTTACCTTCCCTACCTGAGGAAGGCGGAAGGTTATATCGGACTTCACCAGATTACGGAGTATGGCAGTGTCGGCCTTAGAAAATAGAACGCAACCATAGATATCCAACAGTCTCAAAATCTATGTTATCCTGGTCTGAGTTTTAAACTCGTCCTTTTATAACGATACTACTATACTACTATAAAAAGTATCCTATGTCCTAATCCAGGTCATGGTCTACCTGTGTACCAATTTCATTGAAGTCTGTGCAGCTTTTAAGGCGTGAAAAGGTAACAGATAGACAGGCGGAATTACTTTCGCATTTATAATATTAGTGAACTTGGTTTGAATGGTTACTAAGGACGATATACACTTGCGTGCAAAAAAATTGGCCCACCCGATGCTCTCTAATGGAGAGACAAGATCTCAAAAATGTCAATGTATATTTTAATTATTTTGTATTGGGTGAATGTAGGTAAAATAAACTTACTACTAACTAACTAACTTACTATTTACACATTCTCTATACTTTGATAAAAGCAATATTCTTGAAAAGATCGACTCGATTCTTCAGATGTCCTCATCACTCACTAATGCTTGGAAGAACTGCGTGACTTTTTTGTCAGTGAACTTGACAAAAGCTTTATTTTGTTTATTACTGTTCGATTATTGATAATTTAACTTCAATATTTAACCGACAAAAAAAAGGAAGATCGATCGATCCATATGTTTCTAAGCTCGCGATTTTCTCAAAAACTCCTGAATCTATTTTATATTTTTTTTTACATTCAGGAAAATTTTAGTACACAATACATAAAGTCATTGTTAATGAAACTTGTTGAATTATCTTGTTTCAAATCTAAGAGAACGGGGTGGACCGATTTTTTGCACGCAAGTGTATTTAGTAAATCCGCGTGCAGTATGTAAAGGCTGTAATAAACACCTGTGCTGTGGTTTGACAGCTTTTACGTAAATATAATGGAAACGCAGGTGCTTCAACCGGCCGTATGTACACACGTCAAAAAAATTTTGTGATCACTACCAATGGCTGATATATATTTTAAATTTAACTTTATCAAGAAAAAAGTGTTTACTTTATATCTTTTTAAAATAGAAATACACTGTTTGAAATTAAAAAAAACTTTTTTATTTTTATTTTTCTAGCTTGGATTGAATTTCTTTTTATATGGAAAAACAATTGAATTTGTTTTATATTTTAATTCTATATTTATAAGTAAATAATCTAAAAAAAATAAGAAATTATAATATAGTCAGTCTACCGTAACAGAAAAGATTTCGATTTTTAAACTGATCGCAAACTATTTTTAATGTAGATACGTCATCTGATAATGTAGGGGTTCGATACCAACTGCGAATAGTTATTCAAAAAAAAAAAAGGTATTTGAATTGTCCCAAAACGGACGTAACTTATTAGTTTTTGTGCACTAAAGTTGTATGCCCTAGTGACTATTCGATTTGACTATGCTGAGATGATCAATTGGAGCTTAAAATAAAGGTCCAGAATGTTTAAGTTATATTTTATGTACCTACCCTCTGCGGATATAAGCCTCTCTGACATTGCAAGTACAGAAATAATTTTCCGTAAAGACCATTTTTTGTACCTTAGGACCAAATTAATTAAAAAGCGAGCAGCTTGTTTAAATAAAACGCTATTCTTTCAAGCTCGTTACACATACACTTGCGAACCAGAAACCTTTCATAAACACAGGCGCGACGCTACAGCGCGACACAAAGGCACCGCGTGTCGCGCGACGAGCGGTACCTTTGTGTCGTGCTGTCGCGTCGCGCCTGTTTGCGGGAGCCTTCATGCTTTCCAATTAAACCCCAACGTAAGGTTGATAATAGTAGATTATATACAAAAAGTGAGAAAAAAGGGAATTGAATTCGAGGGACTAAGTTGGATCCCGAGAGCAGCGAAGGATTCTAGATTAGAACCCTGAGCGGAACGGAACTAGGAATACAAGGACCGAGATGAGTTATTTTTTGTCACTCTGCTTTTTACCTTTGACTGCGAGAAAATAAATAGTAGTATGATATTTATATTTATCACGTTTTATTATATAATCGGTAGTAAGAGAACGAAGGATTAAATTTAAATATTTTTTTTTTTTATATTGAAATTAGAACAGTTTTCGATTTGAGTACGATATATTTTTTTAAATTTAATTGTATAATAGTTCCTTTTAGCCAGCCAGTAGGTACTTTTAGCGCGTTGTATTTATTTTTCGTACATAATTCGAATAATTCGTGTTTGTACCAAATTCAAAATGTTTTCATTCATTTAGTGACTAATAAAAGAGAGTTTTATTTACTGTTATCGATGTATCTTATGCCCTTTTTCGAGTGGCAATGGTAGAAAAAAACTTAACCTCTCAAAATTAAAGCAAGTGTATTTTCATAGAGGTACCGTTACAACGGTGCTTCTAACATAGACCTGATTGATCCGTGTTTTACAAGCACTTGAATTAAGTACATGAAATAACAGCTATAAAAAACGTGTGTTATTTGCATTGTTAAACGAATTTGGTCCCTGTGTTGGCGTGATTAAGTTTGGTTTCGTTTATGGTGTTGGTTTGGAAATAGAACTCAATAGATAATGGAACGAGTATTGTAGATTAATTATTTCCGATATTGTTACAAACTTTCCGGTATAATCACATGGCTTGTATTTAATCGAACATCAAATAATTCCATTATTGATCACTCTAATATAATAAATGCGCTACTTTTTGTGGACCTCTAATAATTCCTATTTTGGGTCCTAAAAATACTAAATAGCCTAGTAACTGCGACCAACTTGGATGTAGGTTGGCCACAGTTCTAACCTCACCTAACTATTATGACCGGGGTACCCTAGCTAGGCTAAACTAACTCTGAGAAAAGACAAAAACTTAAAAAGAATCTCCATGATTAAAAACAGTATGCATCATTCATTAGAAACCCAAAAAGTTTTTGGAGATTTATTAATTTTAAAGTGTCCATCATTAGAAGTTCAATAAGTTTTAGAGGATTAGTTAAATATTTCCCCAATTAAATTGCACTGATAAAGTAAAATGCATCCCTCTCACTAAAGTGGAAGGGATGCATTTTATTTTATCTGTGAAATTTAATTTGTAATAAATATTTATTCAAAAATAAAAATTGGTAAAATACAGTATAAATCTTAGAAATAATATAGGTATATAATAAATATAGGTGTAAATTATAATGCCTAAAGATACAGGTTGGCAGGGACGTCGACGCGCAAACCTGACTATGAATTCAGCACATTACGATTCTAGAGGCGCGGAAATTTTTCACCGGTTATTAATAAAGAAAACTGCTGTTTTATAGAAAAGTGAAAATGTATGCAGCAGCAATTTTTGTTTTTAAATTTCTGACGAAATATTTCAAACGCAGGGGAGTTTAGAATCATGTACTGAATCCATGGTAACAGGTTATTTTCAACTTTATTTCGAAAGCATAAGGTTGAAAATCTATTAAAGAAATTTGACATCGATTAGACTTAACGACCGATTTTTCTTGCTATCTGTGTCTAGACTGCCGGCCCTGTATGTATAGTTGAGTCAACTTTCGGCATCGTAGTGGGTAGGATAGCGTCCTATCTGTGTGAATCAGCTCCCATCTTTCCTTTTACAAATGGCGACAAAAACGAGCAACAGGCGCCAAAGTGGCGCTTTTTATTTACCCCCAGTTCTCACACTTCGTAAGTGATTTCGAAACTTCCAAGTTGGTACATAACAAACATAGTTTCTGTCTTGTGAGTAAAGATAGTATTCTATTATTAGTAATTATTATATTTGCGATAGCTATTCACTGATTACTGTTATATTTGTTTGTAAATGGTATAGACATAGAAATCGTTATTTGGTTATAATGTAGGTAAGTACACTTAAGATGTAATTTTTATAAATAGTCCCGATACGTTTTAAGTGCCTTAAATACGTCCTGTAAAATTTTGAAATATGTGAATTAAGGCTCCTACAAACAGGCGCGACACGCGACGCAAATCGCGCGTGACTTGCGCGATGAGCGGCACTTTTGTGTCGCGCTGTCGTGTCGCACCTGTCTCTGGGAGTCTTTAAATATAATAAAGTTATTAGAGGCTAACTTACAACGTTTGTTGTGTTAATTTATTATTTGTAATTATTGAGCTTATCCCGTCCTATGGTCCTTTTTTAATAGTGTTTGTATTTCTGTAGGTACGTAGGTACTTACTACTACAAGCCAATAATTTCTGAATGCGTCAACTTTTACTGCATTATCCATGAAAACCAGTGTTACCGTATTTAAATAAAGTAAGTTATTTTATACCCATGTTTCCAAGGATCAGAATAATGGGTCGTCACATAAAGTGACTTAATAATACTCAGAAATAAAACTGTCGCTAAATACTGGACTCACACAGGTCAAGTTATTGATGAATACGTGAGAAACGACATTGCTTTAGTAGATAAATATCTGTATTGTAACGAGGTACCCAGTGTGATGTGTGTGTGATCCTTTCTTTGGTATTGTTCGTCGAATCGTTGAGCTCCTTAAGTTCTGAGTTGAGCTGATTACTGTCAAATGCGTGCACTGACTGGACAGGTCCACTCAATCTGTGTGGTTTTTCTTCAAAAGACCTTTTCAGACACAAATCTATATGGTCTTCACATGATCTGACCAAGATTATGTCTGGACTTTAAAAGAGACTGTGACCTCAGAGTTTGTTTCGGCCTTTCTTCTCAGAGTAGTCAGATAGGAAACGCCGACCTCATCTAGTTTTTAAAATATGATTGACGTGTAAAAGTGTTTGTACAAACCTACTTACAGAAATAAAAAAAATATCATTTGATGTTTCAATAAACTCGCGAGAATCAGAGGTTCAATTGTAAAGTACTTTGGTACACTTGAATAAGTGAACCAGAGCGAACTTGACGATGTGTGACGTCAGATGTATCAGGTTATCGGAAGAGGAGATATTTATAGTTGTCTGTCCCAAGAAGTTAAATCTGAAGACCTGAAAGAAAACCGATTAAAAATATGTCGAAAAAAGTTACTATCCTATCGATTTTGTAGATATTAATGTAGCATATAACCATTAATCATAGGAACTCTACTAACTAATTGATGACAGTGACAACACAACAAATTCCGTAACTCCACAAAGACTTAAAATATCACTGACGGTGTCAGACTCACTACACTGTCTCTTCAACAACAGAATGGCACTAAATGAAAGCTTCTGGCCTTTCTTAAAATAAACCTTCCATATACCTAAATGATTTTGAAAGCACATTCCAGGGCACTTCCAATAAAGACATTTTCCCCCAGAAACACTATTATCGCAACAAGAACCCAACTGGCAATTAAGCTAGAGTGTGCATTATAGTATATCCCGATGAGATACAACTCGTGATAAGCGAGGCCCCACAGAACGGCGCGCCACTTGACCTCGGGCTCCGAGATCACGAGCCACATGTAAAGTTATTGTGTGGAGACGGAGAGGTTTCCTTTTGGAGACGAATGATAAAGGTTATGTTTTGAATGACCTTCACGAAGAAAGCGCTGAATGCATTTTTATTTGCTGTAGTACCTACCATTCCATAATTCGCTTAACGGAAAACCATTTTATACTTATTTTAGTTTACAGGCATCTTACAATTGGTTCCGTAATTATTTGTGGTTGGGTTATGAATTTGTGATATTGTAATACCAGGAAATTGTATTTGTAGACCATTTCAATAATTTGATCTAGATTGCAGAGATTGCTGCTCATCCTTTCGACGATGCAACCTAATCGTATCTTATGACACCTGAGAATAGAATAAAATAGTCGCGTCTCTTCTTATTTTGCTTTCATCTTTCTTCTCTTCGTTTTGTCCATTCTTGTGTTCTATGAGAACCAATAGGGAGATCATTCGTCACCAAGACCACACAAAACTTTGGTAGTCATATTTTTTTTAAGAATTTAATTTGGATCACTAGAGCGAGGTGATAATCTCTGACCTGTTCCTTTATTTTAATATTTTAATTATTGAGGTCGCACGGCACTCGGCTCGCATTACCGAAAAGGTCGCGTCCCAAACTGTAATCATGTCTGAGGTGTCTGAGTCACATATTGTAGTGTCGTGCTTCTGATGGCGTGTGGTTAAAGCGATGAGCAAAAGCTTTATGAAGTTAATCCAGGGTGACTCGTGACTTTCGGTATTCCCCCAAATGTTGGTCCTATACCCAGTGAAGTTTGTGGAAATTCTTAACAAGAGTTTCCCAAGAATCGCTACAAAGTCCACAACTGAACATAGGACCAACAGTAGACGTCGTTAGGTTAAGATTAAGGATAAGGATTACTCCTTAAACTTCTTTATTTATTTGACCTTAAATAAATTATGGACACAAAACAAAAGGTGACGCTGCATAGGTATCTGCGCTGCTATAAGTTCATTAAGGGTTCAGTACAATGATGCTTACCGTACCCTTATGAAACTGCCAAGATACTGCAGTACCTCGAGCATGTTTGCCGAAGCGAGGGTCCCGGACTTTTACGCCATCATGAGGTCGAGGGTCGCGTCTTTTTGGCAAAGTTTGAGACGCTCCAGTAACAGCATTTTGAGGGTTGTCTCGTGCAACCTACAAGCCCCATATCTGTGCACTGGATTTCTGTTGACGATATTTTTTTGACGTTTTTCTGTGGACGAAAAACGTATGTTTTGAAGACTAGAGGTACCTATACCTACCTCCATGTTTTTGTTTCTACTTTTTAGTTTTTATTATACTTTTGTGTATGGGTATTTTGCCTGCAATAAAACACAATTTATTTATTTATTATTATTATTTGTAAGAAAATTAATTTTCAGGTTTTCAACTTTTAGAAGAATCCGTACCATATGGCATGTCATTCGTAGTGTAAGAATATAATCGCTATTTCTCCTCTTTTGCGCCACAATTGAATGGGCGTACATAATGCAGATACAGTCGAGATGAATGCTAGCACAACGTATATGGACGTAGATTGTTCTATCTGTTCGTGATATACCTGAACTTTCGTCAGATATGAAGCACTTGTGTTACGGTTGGCAGAGGCACTAAATATCGGGATACAGGCAAGTCGGGATAATTTCTTCACGTATGAGAAGTTTATTCATTGACCGAACGAGCGCGAAACGCGAGTGAAGCGTCTAGCTTGGGCAAAATGCTTTCGTATGTCCGGATGGCTGTTCTCCTCTACATGTCGCATTTCTCTACCGATTCTCGTGAAATTTTGTGAGCAGGATCGATAATTATATGTTATATTTTTGTCGACTCAGTTTTCGAAATTTTTCAAAATTGCGGAGATTGGGGGTTGAAAACGTAAAAATAAACATATTTCAGCCATTTCGCGCTCTATGCACGCGCTTTTTGTTTTAAGGTGCGGTGCGGTGAACATTTATTCAGTTTTAAGCTATGCAAAGACAGATTCGCGAGGTCTACAGCTCACAGAGCCACTAGAATAGTAGTCCCATAACTATCTTGCTTCCATGCTTCTTAAAATTCTTCTTATCTTGAATCAGCACGAACTAATAATATGTATCGCAGCTCGTGCTGTGGACACAATATTAACCAGTAAACAAGGAGGTAGCGGGGCTGACATACATCGAACTATCGCTATTCATTGAGGCTATTTTATTGCACTCCTAAGAATTGAATGAAGAGAAATTGGAAGGGTTCATATTAATTGTCTCTACAATGAATGATCAGGTAATAAGTTATGAACGGTTTACCGCATATCAGTAGAAACGCTTAACTACGAAAACCAGCTAACTGGTACGAAATAAAGATCTTTATTTAATAGCAGTAAGGCGCTAAATGTCTAATTATCACAATGGACGTGCGGTTGACTATTGTAGTTCTAAGCCAGGCAAACGCAAATGCAAATACTCAATCGTTTTGAACGTTTGGCCATCCGGGCCAACCCAAATAAAAAATCCTCTTTGCCTTACCAACGTAAGGTGCATACCTGACCTTTCTCGATCCACATGATGTTAGCCGCAGCTCGTGCAGTCGTGATCTACACATACAAACATATATCTCCAGTTAGACCTCAGGGTGCATGGGGAGGAGTATAATCTGCGACTTTCTCCGGATGTTTAGCGCTGTAAAGTTCGTGATGAGCTGGAGGCGTTGTTATCTGTGCAGTCTGTTTGAGCTTTGTTTATTAAATGTACCTACTTGTGGGTGTTAGTTTCAGATCAGGTATTAAGATTTCGGATCTGATAGAGGCAATTGTATATCGAATGTTGCCAGTTGAATGTTTTGGCCGGATCAGCCTGTTGAGCTAAAACTGAGTACGCAATTTGTAGGACAAAATATGTCGGATAATCCTGAGAGTGTTTAAATTTGAATAACGATTTGTAAATCTTTCTTTATTTCAGAAACGGAAAATGGTCGGCGACTCAACTTCGACGCAAGTCCTCAGGGACTTGGAGATATCTTTACGAACTAATCATATAGAGTAAGTACTTCTTTTAAGCAATTTCTTCATTTTCATAAATATTAACAAACAGATTAGTTGATTGACTATTAAACCTGACTGACAAATCTCAACGCCGTTCAAACGACTTGTGTCTTGTCATATTGTCTTAGAAAACAAATAAGGTCCCTACATACTTTGATACTTCTATGGCCTAAGTGTGAATGAAGCAGAAATCGGTAACGTAACCACTACAAGCACGCTTGTAACTTACAGTCCATGGACTCCTGGCACGGAATATAGTGCATTCCCATATCTGTCTGGACGGGAGCCAGGAAATTATGTACCGTATAAGGATAGGGTCCATATATCTTCCTGACAGGGAGAACTGGGGCTGAATAAATTCGGTCATAAGTATTCGTATTGTATTGAACGACCTTGAAGGTACTCGCCCTGCGGGGTAATTGCGTAACACACTAACAGTAGGAATGGCTTTCATTTTGACAGTTGAACAACATTCATTGCGTTATTTACGTTGCTGAGCAGACAAATTTTTCGAACATTGAAGCAATGGATTAGCAATAGGCTTCAAAATGATTTAAATTGTGATTGATAGTGTGTTACGCAATTAGGGTGTGGGTTGATATATGTATTAATAAAATCTAAATTTTGCACATAAAATTCTTTAAATGATGATAAAAATCGCAAAATCCATAACGTAGCTTTGCAGCACTAGGCGAATATCATACACTTATCTATAATTTTGATGCGGTTTTCACCATTATTAAGAAAATTTGTCCCGGAAGTTTCATGTGTATAATAGATTAATATTTAACTTAGATATATAGCACAGAAATCTAGATGTTCTTACATGATGCCATATCAAGAAATTGTAGCACCCGTGCCAAGCAAGGGCGGGTCATTAGATATAAACAACAGCTTTCTTATAATATTTAATTAATGTTTTTAGATGGGTCCGCGAGTTCCTGAACGAACAGAACCAAGGACTGGACGTGCTGATCGACTACCTCAGCTTCCGGCTCAGCATGATGCGCCACGAGCAGAGGATCGCACTCGCCAGGAGCCAGTCCAGCGATGGGATCAACCAAGGTTAGAATAGAAACCAGATATTTATTCTGAACTAGGGTCATAAGAGACCAACGAAAAAGATTCGTCACTTATTCGCAAGTTTGTTGTTCCTTAGCATTCTTCACCCCTCTGGGTAGAAGAATGACATTTTGCACAAGAGTTACTTTATAATGAACGTGAGCAACTAAGATCGATGAACAAAGAATTTTTGAAAATTCATCCCCTAAAGGCTTCCTGAAGGGGTTGAATAGGGAATGAAAGTTTGTATTGAAGTTCGTCATTTTAACCGGTGAGAAATTTCATCGGACACACGGCTTGCTGGCACAAATCATTTATAACTCGAACAAGTGCTCTATAGGTCTAAAACATAATAATATGCTAGTACAATAAAGAACATGATTATTGTCCTAATCCATCAACTCAGCCTATCGCAGCCAGCCAGAGAGACATAGGCCTCTCCCATGCTGTGCCACAACACCTTATCCTCTGCCTTCCGCATCCAGTCTGTCCCAGCCACCTTCTTAAGGTCGTCGGTCCATCTAACTGGGGGCCGTCCCACACTACGCTTGCCGATACGCGGTCTACTCCAGGACTCGTCTGCTCCACCGGCCATCGGTCCTTCGACAAAGATGGCCAGCCTATCATAGTCTATCTCTCTTTTTAATTGGAGCTTCGTTTCCATCTTCGATAAGTACTATCTTAGTTGCAAATAAGTCAAACGCATTTACGTATTAACCACCCATAAAATCGTACCAATAAAATCCATATTTCAACTCCCTTACCTCCCATCTCCAGTAAACACCACAACATCAGAATGCAGCGGGCCAACAGAAACCGGATCCACAATGTCGGCCTCTTGGAGACGACGGGCTCGCTCAGCCGAGGCCGAGTGTGAAGGTGCCGCAAGTCCAGCAGTTGCTAGGAGAAGGACCAGACATGCAGCCAGGCTGAATATGGGAGCTTCCACCGATGATATACACGTGTGCATCATGTGCATGCGCGCTATCATGAATAACAAGGTATGGTCGAGTTCTAGGGGGATATAGCATCCCTGCCGGGGTCGCGGATTGTTCGAAAGAGTTACCGTGGCCCTGGCGCACAGGCAACTGAAAGAACACGGGTGGGTTTTAGTCAGTAAGAGTCTGTCACGCCTTTCCGCTCCGCCCGGAGCGGGAGAAGTCGTTTGATGATTTACCAATAAAAAAAAAAAGGGTGATATAGCGTCCGGGATTTGTAATTGTGCTGATCCAGGAATGCAACTCTATTTTAGCTACAAAAGACGATCTTTGGTCGGCACAAAATCTAACTCAAGACTAAGGCCCTCTTGCACCGTCAATCAGTAAACACGTTTAGCGCTAAACGTGTTTAGTGATTGGCGGTGCAAGTGGGCCTTAAACATTACTTATAATTAGGTTCAACCAATCAAATAGTTTTAAAGCTTTACTTATTTACTTTAAAACTATGTAAATAATGAATGCTTGAGTCTTGATTTAGGTTATTGTTATACCAGCCTTTTGAGTCAATCGAATTATTTATTAAATATCGGAAAAAAACAACCCTATACTAATCTTACCGTTTTTTCCACTTCCAGTATGGCTTCAACATGGTGATCCAGCATCGTGAAGCGATCAACAGCATAGCTCTGTCCCTAGTCCACCACTCGCTCCGCACAAAGGCTTTAGTCCTCGAACTCCTGGCGGCCATATGCCTGGTGAAGGGCGGCCACCAGATCATCCTGTCTGCCTTCGATAACTTCAAGGAGGTGGTCGGCGAACCCAGGCGGTTTCACACGCTCATGGAGTACTTTATGAATTATGATAATTTTCATATTGAGTTTATGGTAAGTTGATAGGAAAATCAGCGTTTTTATTATTATAATCGTCGTTATCTTCGTCAGGAATGTCAGGATACAGTTCTTGACTTGGGGCAAGATTGCACTGACTTTACTTTGCCAAGAAAAGTAAGTTTCTCATAAGAATATGAACTTTATTCGGATATATCAATGTTTATATTCGCATGACACGCTTTCTCACATTCGTTTATACGAATATGAATAAGGTTCAGATTCGTATGAAACGCTGCCTGTGAAATAAGAAAAATTGCCATAGAAATAAATTATTTATTTGCTTACAGTAAAAATTGGACGTGGTTTTTTGGTCTATACATACACAGTCACAAAATAACATCAGGTAGATAAATAATTTGTAATTAGACTTCCTCTTTTTCGCCACATATAAATAAAGCATTTAGGTATTGAAAGAAACATGTAAAGCTGAATGAAAATGTTGTTCAATGTTGCACTGAGTTTGCGCAAAATGGCGCTAAACTTTCCCATTATTGTTTTTCCCCATAATCTTAATACTTTCTTTCCCAAGTTTAAAACTGTATTAATAATATTGCCACACCCACATTAACGTTACTTTGAATCCAACAGGTGAAGAATCCCTACATGTTTATTTATTTCTCTCTCAAGTTGGAAATACCAGTATGTTAATTAAAGTGTTACAATAATAGTAACATTACTTTCATCCACCAGGTGGCGTGCATGCAGTTCGTGAACATAATAGTCCATTCGGTCGAGGACATGAACTTCAGGGTGCATCTGCAGTACGAGTTCACTGCGCTCAAGTTAGATGATTATCTCGAGAGGCTGCGGTTATGTGAGAGTGATGACTTACAGGTAAATATTCTTCTAACACCTTATATATCTTTTTAGAGAAAAAATATTATTTTCTGCTGGTTTGAAAGAAAGAAAGAGAGGAAAGAAACAAAATACGTTTATTTGTGGTAAACATGCATAGCAAAAGCATAATCAGCCTATAACATTCCCACTTCTGGGACACAGGCCTCCTCTGTGTGAGAGGGAATAGGCTATAATCTACCACGCGGGCCCAGTGCGGGTTGGTAGATGTCACATGTCTTCGAATTTTTGGTTCTAGGACATACCGGTTTCCTCACGATGTTTTCCTTCACCGTTTTGTAAGCAGTGGTGATAAAATTAAATACACAAAGTAAAGCGCCTGCCTGGGTTCGAACTCACGACCTACAACTCATAAGTTTGGACCGATACCACTGGGCCACCACTGCTCTCAATAAACATGACGCAGAGAAAAACACACAAATACAAAAAAGAACGATTTTGGGGAAAATATGCGTTATATCCACGCAAAACGGCAATCGCTCAGCATAATGCTACGACCCTATGCAAGACAAAGCCCCAGCGTTGGTTTTCCGCGACTGCCGGCGTTGACGTGATGACGTCAACCAGTGCAGCATACGAAAATGAAAAATAACAAAAAAGTAAGAAATAAAATATGTTTATAGAAACAATATTTATACAGTGGTAACATTCCGGGCAACGACTCATGCGCCGCCGGCCTTTAATAATCTGTGCGTGTCGAGGGAAGCGAAATCTGGTATATCTTTCCATCAAAGGAAGAGGAATATGTTAGCCTTGAATCTGTTAAAGGACCAGTGGTTAAACATATTTTCTTTTTCTTGGTTATAAGGATGGAGAGAATGTAGGGCGACCTTCCTATCTCACTAAAGCGCAAGCTCGTCGACATGTGTATCCTGCCGATACTAACCGACCTTTGCTCAGAATTGGTCTTTGACCGAGGCTCAGAAGTCCAAACTCAAGGTTTGATAAAGAGCGAAGGAGCATAGCATTTTAAAAATCAAACTCACCGACCAAATTCGCAACACCACAATACGCTCCAAGACAGGTATCGCCGGTTTTGGCGATAAGTCTGCAAGGCTTAAAGTGGGACTGAGCGAGTCACACCTATAGGATGCATTCAGAAAGATGGACCAGGATCGTCACACAATGATTGCCTGAAGACGGGCATCGTCACCGAGGCAGGCCTAAGAAACGCTGCTGGCGTGACGATATGGACACGTTCCTAACCGAATGGGCGGAGAAGGCACAGCATAAAGAAAAGTGGAAAAATATGGGAGAGGTCTTTGCCCTGCACTAGAACAATATAGGCTGGTTTGATAAGATAAGGATGAAAGCTCACAGCTCTTTTAGACGGTGCCCGATTTTATCCGACCAGAGTAATAGTAGTATTTATTTCTCACAAAAAGGTACAATTTTGGTACATAGTATTTAAGTTACAGACAGATTCAAACCTTTGTGAGAGCTGGAGTCTATACTGGGTTCTGGACCTGTATGACAGTTCTCCAGGCTCACATCTTTAAAATTACAATATAAAATGGCTTGTTTTTAAACACCTACCAGAAAAGTACCTATTTTACTACCAAAAAATTCGAAATACTCACCAACTTGTGTCCACCAGAATGGATAAATGCTCACCAAATTGTGTTTCATAAAGTATTGTAGAAATGAACCGTTTTTTTCGTTTTTTATTTATAAGGGCTCCTACTTCTGGGTGGTTTAAAAAAAATACCGACGAAAGGGACCCCCTTCTAACCTAGGACTTGTTCGAGTCGGGGTGCCCCAAGTCCCGAGCTCGCTTCTCTCGCTCTTGCATTTTGAAGCAAACTTATTTTTGGTGAGCAACTTAAACAAGATTTGGTGAGCATTTATCCATTTTGGTAGGCAAAAAGAATATAAATACAACACGTACAGTTATTCTGATGAGTGTATAATTATTTTGGAACTTATAACGTTGTTCTTTAGGCACCTCTGTATAGAGTGGGTTTATTTTATTTGAAGTTAACATATTTTACTTGGTACTTAGTCTTAGGGTCTAAAAATTATTTTGGTGAGCATTTAAATTGTAGCCATATAAAATTGCACTTATGTACTACAACATTGTAAAAGCTCCAAGTACTGAGAGGAAGAGTATTATTAATATACAAAAATGAATGATTCTCTTTGATAACGGCTGACTTTAGTCGTTTAGATTCGGTCTCTAACAAATAGAGGCTGAATAATGTCAGAAGATGAAAATAAAAGATCACTCACCATCTTAGTAACCGTTTTTTATTAAAACTTTGTTAACTGATTGCAGGTTCAAATCTCAGCGTACTTGGACAACGTATTCGACGTGGCCGCGTTGATGGAGGACAGTGAGACCAAGACTGCCGCCCTGGAGAAGGTCAATGAACTCGAAGACGAGTTAGGACATGTGAGTTTGCCAAAATAAACAAAGTGGAGACAACGATACGACTATAAAAGAAAACACAGACAATACTAATGCATGAGAGTATTTTGAAACTATGAAGTAAATTTCAACATCGAAATTAAAGAAACGGTGATTTTTCCAACCAAACTAAGGCCCACTTGCACTACCTCACTAATCACGTTTAGCGCTAAACGTGTTTAAAACATAATTCTGTTTCTGTCAAATGTTTGAAGATGACAGAGACATAATGATGTTTAAAACTCATTTAGCGCTAAACGTGTTTAGTGATTGGCGGTGCAAGTGGGTCTTAATAGCAGTGATGGGCTTACTATGGGTTTTGCCAATCTTTGACTAGCTATAATGACTAAACTATGGGATATATTCTGGGAACTGGGAACGGCATTAGAAATACGCAGTTTAATTTAATGTCGTATTGTCATCTCCACCTTGTATACCAATAGACGTCCACTCCTCTGGACATATCCTACTCCTAGTAATATTATAAATGTGAAAGTTTGTGAGGATGGATAGATGGGTGGATGTTTGATACTCTTTCACGGAAAAACTACTGAACGGATTTGGATGGAATTTGGAACACAGGTAGATTATAACCTGGATTAACACGTAGGATACATAGGACATATAGGATATATAGGACTTTTTGTCCCGGTAGTACGTTCCCGTGGGATAATTTCCGAAATCCACGCGGGTGAAGCCGCGGGCAAAAGCTAGTACCTAAATAAACTGCTGCGATAAAGGAATAGTGAGGATGCGGTTTTTGCTTCTTAATCCAGAAGAAAACGCTACCGCTTATCCTGTTCTTGCTCTTTCAGACTAACAAGAGTACATTAAAGTAAGCGAAATTAGACGTATCGTATGCCCTGTAGCTGTAAGCAAATAGCGCAATTTTGAGCGCTTTGGTGTCTGTAAGAAGTATTATTTCTTTTAGTAAAGTCATAAATATCACTATCTTTACATACATACATAAACTCACGCCTTCTTCCCATGGGGGTAGGCCGAAACATAGAACGCTATCTGCTACGATCCTTACATACTCCTTTTGCCTCGTTTACATTCATACATCTGGTGTATGACCAGATGTCTCACTATCATTACTTTCACCTTTACAGGCACACGAACGAATGGCGGCGTTAGAACGAGAAGCTATAGCGAAACTGGCAACACTGGAGTCAGAATTGGCTGCGGTTAGAGCCGAGAGAGACCAGTTAGCTGAAGCCAGGAGACAAGTTGTTGAGGAGGTAAGTGACTATTATTTTTTTGTATAACAAAATAAACCCACTTCACGGCAACAAGTACATATTGACTATAATAAATTATTTATCTATACTAATACTAGCGACCCGCCCCGGCTTCGCCCGGGTAGCAAAGCATAATATAATATAGCCTATGTCATCCGGAGATAGTGTAGCTTCCCAACAGTAAAATAATTTTTGAAATCAGTTCAGTAGTTTCGGAGCCTATTCAATACAAACAAACAATCATATCTTTTCTCTTCATAATATTATTTCACTGTATTTCGTTTATTACAAAATAAATTTAGGTTTTACCTTAGCCTCAGCAACACGTGGTGGTTATGCTATTAAATTGTAGCTTATATGAAACGTTTGTATTTTTAACATAGCGCCATTTATTGAATACTTACTCAATCCAGTATCGCCATTTGTTAGAATCGTTTGGAGCTAACAGATAATAGTGATTGTCAAATAATTTGCAATAAAATAATATTGCGACTATAAATTGAGATGTAAGCTATCCTATCTTTAGAGTTGGATCAAATTGCACACGGTGGTGTGCAAATCAAATTTAAAATCGGTTCAGTAGTTTAGGAGTCCATCGCGGACAAACAACGTGACACGTAATTTTTATATATATAAAGATTATAAAGAGGTATCATTTGTTTGTTTGTTTGTAAATTTGTATGTAGGGGTAATCTCTGGAACTACCGGCCGGATTTCAAAAATTATTTTGTATTTGATAGCCCAATTCTTAAGAAAGGCTATAGAAAATTTAACATCACGCTAGGACTCTTAGGAGACGAGCAAAAATTAAAAAAAAATGAAAATAACTAAGTACTTTATTTTTGTTTTGTTTTGACGTAACAACAATTATGTCCTTAGTTCTGAATTCAAATTATTGTACACGATAAATCTAATAATTGATGGACATGGAAATTAGCATTCGTTTGTATTCGGAAATGCGATGAATCCCGAGGGGCATGAAGAAAATTGCTGTACTGTGCAAATTATTCACCCTATTGTTGTGTGATGATAATGGTTACTTCTTGAACGTCCTAATAAAAAAATTCAAACTGGTTTCATTTCTTTAGTAATCGATGCTAAGTGCGGTATCTTTAATATACTTAGATTAAATATGTTTCCTAAAATCAGTTTAATATACTTATTCCCAGGTGTCGACGCTACGTCGCGCGCAGCAGGACTCGCGCAACCGTCAGTCGATGTTAGAGTCCAAGGTGCAGGAACTGGAGTCTCTCACCAAGTCACTGCCCCGAGGAGCCTCCAGTGAGTACCAGAACTATAATCTAACCAGCCACGCAATATTGAACCTTGTTGCTGAAGAGCTAATGTCGACCTTACAGTTTAAGGCGCGTCTCCGAGCTAAA
Organism: Dryobotodes eremita; assembly: GCA_917490735.1. Lineage (NCBI taxonomy): Eukaryota > Metazoa > Arthropoda > Insecta > Lepidoptera > Noctuidae > Dryobotodes > Dryobotodes eremita. Next base: position 20,016,778 of record OU823254.1, read on the forward strand.
CGCCGCGCTTGCCGTGCTTTGTGCTGTTTTTTGGAGCTATCTACTTGTTATTGAAAAGATTTATCAAGTAATAAAAAAAATCTACATAGTCTAGATTCCACAGATATTTTTTTTTTTAAAGTAGTATTTTTTTAATTCATCTGCTTACAACGAAAGCAAAGAAATGAGAAATATTGATTGATAATATGCATCTCCTCGTGAAGTTTCATTATTTAAATTTTGCTACTGACATTAATGGATAGACAATTTAATAGTGAACAATTAGCAAGTTTTTTTTTTCATAGTCCAAAATTTGATTTTATTCTAAAATCGTGCGTATTCACTACTGTAACTCATGCGCGGGGTATTGGGATTCAGTTCAGTGTGCCGCAAGGTCTCGAGGGTAAAATCCGTGTCATTTGTCACCGTGTCGGCTGGTGCACTTGCTCGCTCACGTCACAAATTATCAGTAAATAATTTTAAAAAATGTTCGGGGCTCTGGCCGTGCCCGAAGTATTCCGAAGCTGCCCGAGTGCGGCGAGTACACGAACCGAAATCTGTGTAGGTACTTCGGGGCTCGGGCACGTGCGAGTCGGTCGGGTCGGGATACATCCGTCAAAAAAACTGGCTTATAGCTTTCGAAATAAGGCATATAATTGCGTAAACATTATGCTTATTTGTAACTTTAGCAAATCACCTCAACTTTTTTTAGACTAGTTCGCGCCATTCATCCTTACTTCTATACGAATAAGACACATTACAGCGTATTTTATTCTAAGAACCTACCTAGTAATAGTTATGTTTATATTCAAGTAAATATTTTGATTTAATTTTTTGCAAGTTGTGTTAGTGAACTTGTTACGTCACCAATTGCCCGTGACCTAATTTTAGAGAAGTTTTATCGCGAAATTATTGAATTTCAAGACAATATGAATATATTACGTACACGACATATATATCACAATACAAACGATGAAAATAGACAAATTAATAATAATTTGCATACCTACTTTAAAATAATAAATGATAACAAAATTGACCTTGTTGTTTATATTTTAGTTTTTCTATTTTTACTCTGTCTGAATAACAGGTAGCTCACCTTCAATCTAAAAAATAAACACCGTACAATGTTTGTTATAGAGTACCATAAATACTTTGACTTAAGTATAGTCAAGGAATTTATGGCCAAATTGTTTTATGGCGGACCAATAAATGTTTCTTTCTTTCTTTTAAAGATTTTTTATTTTTATTGAATGCCTTGTCTGTGAATTCCAAGGTCTGTGATTTTTACGGGTATTCGTAAGTTGTTCGCCAGATGGCGCTAGTAGTGTTTTACAAAGTACTGTAGAAGTGGGGTGCGGCAAAGAGGGAACGAATGTTCAAGGTCACGGAAGAAGTGCCATAATGATATTTTTTTTTGTTTTTTATGTTAGGGTTATGTGTCCCACTCCTGACAAAAGTCTATTTTTTTTTCGTTTATTACGATGTTGTGCTTCTTCTTGTCAATTCATGAGGAAGCAATGAGAATGATGAATTAAAAAAAAAGCGTGTCCATGGAGTTTCTGCCTTCACCCATAGGAACCTACAGTCCGCGAGGTCTAAGCTGAGTTTTGCATTTGTGTGAGTGTTAATGGCAAAAAGCAGTATAAACCGGTTTAAACCAAGCAAAGGACGCGTCGCGCTCTAGGCCGACGTCACACCTACACTATTTATGTGCACTCACACAAATGCAAAGCTCAGCTTAGACCTCACAGACTGTACTACGCTTTGAAATGGGCAATTAGCTTCATATTTTTGAATGACCGACTCCTTTGACAATTGACACCTGTAATCCCAGAAGGGTCAGGCAGATGTGTACCTCTCTATAGTACACCTACATTTCGCATGCTACTTATGATGTATTTATTTAATTATCAATTTTTCTTTCCAGTGGGTGCTATTTCAACACACGCGCTGTGCAACGGCACAGCGAACGGTCACCTCCCGCCCCCTCCGCTACCGAACGGCGACACGCCTACCCTGAAGCCGCCGCCGCCGCCGCCGCCCGCGCCCGCGCCGCCGGCCGCGCCGTGCCCGCCGCCGCCGCCGCCGCCGCCCAGCGCTGCGCCCGCGCCGCCGCCGCCCGCGCCGCCCGCGCCCGGGCTTATGGCGCCCCCCATGCACACTGACGCTATGACTATAAAGAGGAAGGTGGATACTAAGTATAAGCTGCCGACGCTCAATTGGATCGCGCTCAAGCCTAATCAGGTGAGTGTCGTCAACTAAATACTCTAAGTAAAATAAATAAGTAAAGTAAAATAATACCTTTGTTTAAATCAGATGGTACTACAGACCCCACAAACTATAGACCTATTTCAGTACTACCTACCTTTAGTAAAATATTTGAAATAATAATTTTAAACCAATTGCAAAGATTTTTTAATAAACATAAATTATTACATAGCAAACAGTTTGGTTTTACAAGGGGTTGTTCAACTACTAATGCCGGTGTTGAACTTTTAGAACATATTTATAAAGCATGGGAAGATAAATGCGATGCCTTGGGCATCTTTTGTGACTTGTCCAAGGCATTCGATTGCGTTCTTCATGAAACGTTAATCAGGAAACTCCGCCACTACGGGATCCGGAACACCGCTCTGGATCTTCTTACTTCATACTTGAGTAATAGGATTCAGAGCGTTGACATAAATGGAGAAAGATCTCCCGGATCTATAGTAACAATGGGAGTCCCGCAAGGCTCAATTCTTGGTACTTTCTTGTTTCTTATTTATATTAATGACTTGCCTTACCTCATAAAGGATAATCACGATATAGTGTTGTTTGCGGATGACACTTCACTTTTGTTTAAACTTAAACGTCAGCAGCTGGTTACTGACGATGTAAATATCGCGATCTCAAAAGTAGTTAACTGGTTCAATGTCAATAATTTACTTCATAACGAAAAAAAACCAAGTGCATTAAGTTTACGCTACCTCACGTTAGACAGGTGAAAACTAATGTATTGATGAAGGGCGAAAAATTTAATCTTGAAGATAGCACAGTATTCTTGGGCTTAACTTTGGATGCTAAGCTTCAGTGGGGCCCACATATAGATAAATTGTCAAAAAAGCTAAGCTCCGCAGCGTACGCTGTTAGAAAAATTCGTAATTTAACCGACATTGAGACAGCCCGTTTAGTGTACTTTAGCTATTTTCATAGTGTTATGTCGTACGGTATTCTGTTGTGGGGAAATACCTTTGTTTTGCAGAAAAGAGCTGTTCGATCAATTTATAAATTAAGTCCGAGACAATCTCTCAGAGACAAATTTAAGGAGATTAATGTTATGACTGTGCCTTCTCAATATATTTTTGAAAATCTTTTATATGCCCATAAAAATATAAAATTGTTTAAAAAATACAGTGATATCCATAGTATAATTACTAGGAACAAACACAAATTTGTTGTACCTACAACAAGGCTCAAGAAAATAGGTGGCTCATTCAGATGTCAATGTATACGCTTTTATAATAAACTTCCAAGCCACGTTCAAGATCTAAGCCTTAATAAATTCAAATCATTCATTAAACGTAAGTTGTGCCAGAAAGCCTTTTATACCGTTAAAGATTATATTGAGGACAAAAAGGCTTGGTTGGGATTGAGTTGCTCCAATTTTTTGCATACTGAATGTTTTTTTGTTATTTTTATTTTTGCTATTTTTTTATTTGTATTTTACATAAACTTTGACATTTGATAATTATTTCATAAAGAATGACATGACAATTTACTTTCTGAAGTATAACATTATTATCAAATTATTGTGAATGTGAGGACTATGTGCGTCAGTTTTTTTTTTTTTTTTTTCACTTTCTCAGGTAGTTTCAATGATGATCTGGCAGTTTGAGTGCTTTATGCGGCCTACCCAAATGTCCTTTCTTTGGTATTGTTCGTCGAATCGTTGAGCTCCTTAAGTTTTGAGTTGAGCTGCACGATTACTGACAAATGCGTGCACTGACTGGACAGGTCCACTCATTCTGTGTGGTATTTTGTCCTCAAAAGACCATTTCAGACTCAAATCTCCATGATCTTCACATGATCTGACTAAGATTATGTCTGGACTTTAAAAGAGACCGTGACCTCTGAGTTTGTTTCGGCCTTTCTTCTCAGAGTAGTCAGATAGGAAACGCCGAACACATCTAGTTTTAAAATATGATTGACGTGTAAAAGTATTTGTACAAACCTACTTACAGAAATAAAATCATTTATCATTTATCTGTTCTTATATCAAACTCATTTATTACACTTAAAAGTTAGTCACACGCTGTGTACAGTCGACCTCAGTAATTGCTTTACCCCCTCAAAATTGAATGTCACTTGCACGTCATAAAACGTCAAAGATTTTTTTTTTTGACTGTTATACAGGGTCAAATTAAATTAGTCGCCGAAACTCCACAGACAGGATGGGTATCGATATCTAAACACGATGAAATAAAAATTATAGTTTAATTTTACCTTATATAGATAGTGGTGCCAATTCTCTTGTACACCGAACTAAACTATCACTAAAATGCCTTACTTTTGACTATGAGAATCTTAAAGCTATTCTGCAATAAAAGATCTCTCAATTTAGAAATAATTTTGACGCAACTAAAATTTTATTAGAAGATCGCGACTCCACGTGGTACTTGTTTGCCCTACTCCGTGAATTTTTTTTAGAGAGATTTTTTTTAGCATGCATGGTGGGCAGCCTCGACGTGTTTTATATGGATTTTTTTAACATTTTGTACGGACAATATAAAAAAAAAATTACCTACATGTAGAGCTTTACGGGTTTAAGAGTACTTTAAAGAGGGTCAAAATTTTAATTAATTTTGTCGATAGGACACACCATTTTCGAGATATAAGCAAAATAAAAGAAAAAAATAGGTACAGTACTGTTTTTGCACCTGAAGTCGAGGTTATTGTGGTGAATTTTAGTTCATGACAATTAATTCCACACCTTTTTAATCGCGATTAAAAATAGTCAGATTTAGTTAAACTACCAAAATTTTAGGTGAAAAAAGTCAAATTCAGAATAGCAGAATTGCCATTTTCACTAAATTACTAACTCAGTGCCATCTTAGTGCTGTCAAATAGTCATATAGTTAAGTTGTGTCACTTTAGCCTATTTCAGAATGGGAAATCGTCGTTTGACGAAAATAAACAAAATTTTTGTAATTTTTAGTCTAGTTTAGAGAATTTTGTAACAAAAGAATCGGCACCAGTTTCAACCTAAGTTTATTTTTTATTTGTTTTTACTTAACTGGGAGTTTTTGTCTGAAAAGTGGTAAAATAATTACGAGGTCAACACTATCTATTTCACACACTGTTTACAGCTTCATACCGAAATTTAGCCTCCGTTTCCAAACAGCATTGAATATTACTGAGAAAAAATTCGATAATGTCACTAAAAATTTCTCCTCTCACAGGTCCGAGGAACAATCTTCAACGAGCTCGACGAAGAACGACCCCGAAGGAGGATAAACTTCACAGAGTTCGAAGAGAAGTTCCGCATCGGAGGCGCGTGCCCTCAACTAGACACAGACACCGACACACTAGCTTCCTTCCCCAGCAAGCGCTTCCGCAAACCCGACACTGTGTCACTGTTGGAACACACACGACTGAGGAACATAGGTCAGTTAAACTCACAACTAAACACATCTCTCAATGAAATGATCTCACTCAATGAAAGAAAATTATACAAATGTTCGGACCGCTACGCGACATTAATATTGATCGCACGTAATGTACTGAGACTGACAACTAGTGACAGCATCCCCTCTTGGCGGCTGGTGCGGTGCGGCGCGTGTGCGCGCCAACAATAAATCTCCACGAGTATTTCAATTACGCCGTGTATAACCTGAAAACGTGTCCTGTTGAAGATTGGACCCCCTTAACTAAAACCTTGTTAAGGCTAAAATAAGGAATATACATGTATTTAAAAAAAAAAAAAAACGATAGTTCACATCGCCGTTTAATAGTAAAAAAATATTCAAAGCCAAAAAAGCAATTGAAGTACTTCAAAATAAGTTAAAAATAGCCAACCGATACGGGCTTAAACGCCCTCCATTTTGGCGCGCTTGGTGTGACGTCATAGTCTATGACATTGCCAACGGACTGAATCGCAAACACTCTTATAAAACACATTGACATTTTATTGTTGTCATAGACTTTTACGTCACATTCGCTCTGACCAATGGCGTCGATTTTCAAATATATGAATTCCCAGAATTATGAAACTATTAAAAAAAAAAACTTGCTCAAAAAGAAATTATTATCAAAAATGTTGATGGCGGCAAAATTCTGAAACAAAAGAGGTTACAAAAAAAAAATTGACTCTTATTTGAATCACATGCATATTCCCTATTACCATAATCATTAGAGATCCCACAAGAACTAATTATGACCTGAATTATATCGCACTATCAGCACCTCGCGATTTCAGTCGCATTGAAATTCGCAGGAACCGTGCATTTACTGCCACAAAAGGCATCCTATGTCACTTAGGAATAGTGAAGTAATCTCAGTATCAGTGTTTCCAGAGATTACCCTTTACAACCATACAAACATCTTAAACTCTTTATAATATTAGAGAAGTAGAGTTTAACAAAATATTCTCTCTTACAGCAATATCAAGAAGAAAACTCGACACGCCAGTAGAAAAAGTTATGACAGCAATAAACAGTTTAGACCTCAAACAATTACCTTTAGAAAGCGTCGAGATCCTGCAACGCATGGTGCCTACAGAGGCTGAACAGAAGGCCTACAAAGAATACGTCGCAGAGAAGAAACCTATAAACCAACTCACAGAGGAAGACAAATTCTTAATGCAATTGACAAAAGTAGAACGAATATCAGCGAAGCTCTCTATAATGAGTTACATGGGGAATTTCTTCGACAATATTCACCTAATCACTCCTCAAATCCATGCCATTATTTCCGGGTCTTCCTCAGTCAAGTCCTCTACAAAACTACGCAATGTATTGGAAATTATTTTAGCGTTCGGTAATTATTTAAATAGCAGTAAGAGGGGGCCCGCGTATGGGTTCAAGCTGCAGTCTTTAGATACGCTTATGGATACCAAGTCGACAGATAAAAGAATATCGCTGCTGCATTACATTGTAGCTACAATAAGACAGAACTTCCCTGAGTTGATGAATTTCGATACAGAGCTGATGTATATTGATAAGGCTGCTCAAGGTGAGCATTATTTTGATACCTTTGTTTTTCTGATAGATATTAGGCCCCTCGCACACGACGACTTTTTGTAGCGATGCTGTCGCGTGTTTTGTAAACTCGCTTACTGTATCGCCACTATCGCGCGTTAGTCGCGTCTGCAACGTGCGACAGAAACGATGCAAACGTGCGGCTGTATCCAGAGACGTATTTAAACGTGTGGAGGCCCTGGGGCAACCAAAAAGTGTAGGCCCCGAAAATATTGTGGAACAGACGTAAAAAAAATTGCCAGTATTTTTTTAGATAGGGCAGTAAGGGCAATGTACACACCGTGTGTACAACAACGAAAAAAATATCAAAGGAAAAGTTATTTACTAGTTTTTACTCCTCGGAATTTGAAAGATTTTTTGTCCCGAAGTCTCTATTGTGGGGGCCCCTCTTTTGTGGAGGCCCTGGGGCGGTTGCCCCGGATGCCCTCCCCTAAATCCGGCCCTGGCTGTATCGATACACATCCACGACTGCATCGCGACGGTATCGATGCAAACGCACGACCGTTTCTGACGACATCGGGGGATCGAAAGGTGAAGAATGAAGGGAGGGGTGCTGGGGAATGTGTGAAAGTCACTGTGGGCGACCTTCTGTGTCGATGCTGAATCGCGTTTGCATCGCGACTGAAGCGCGACAGCATCGCGATAGTAGCGATACAGAATCTGGGCGAAGGTACACAGCCAGCGACAGCATTGCGGTTGTATCGATACACATGCGCAACAGCATCGCTACAAAAAGTCGCCGTGGGCGAGGCCTCTTATGCCAAACGTCCGCTTATGTGATGTGAACTTTCCTATGTTGTTAATATCCATATCTATCAACATCAAAAAAATATTTTTAGAACCTCCTAGTAACACCAACACTTGAGAGTGAAAAGCAAAAAATATTAAGGAAGTTTTTCGCTTGCTTGTTTCACGCAAGTGTCTCGAACAAGAAGAAATACTAAATAAACTTCTTTCCGCACGCAGCATTCGAATTTGACCCTAATTGCTTATGGCAATCACTCACGAACTAAAAAAAATTGTTATTCCTTTTTCCAGTATCCATAGAAAACGTAGCAGGCGATGTGTGTGAGTTAGAAAGAGGCATGGAGGCTGTGAGACGAGAGGCAGAAGCCAGAGACGGAATGAGAGCGTCCCCGCATGTTCTGAGGGACTTCCTGGCCAACGCGGCCGACAAACTGAGGCGGCTGCGGACTGAGACTAAACATGCACAGGTACTGAGAAGCAATTGTAAGGGAGATTGATCTATTTCGAGATACCCGCACCCTAATTACGTAACACACTATCTATCACAATCTGAATCAAATTGAAGCCTATTGCTAATCCATTGCTTGATATGTTCGAAAAATTTGTCTGCTCAACAACGTAATTAATGTTGCTGAACTGTCAAAATGAAACCTATTTCTACTGTTAGTGTGTTACGTAATTACCCTGCTGGTGAAAAGGTGGATGAAAGGCCATTATTTTGCCCGCAGTGGAACACGAGTTACGTTAGCAAAAGTTGATAAGTGCGGAATACTCAGGATATTCCGATTTTTTTCCCCGATTATTCTTAAAAGCCTGACTCTTTGATGAACTCTCTCCACAGCTATGGACACAATGAGATAATGTTTTTTTAGAACTCTTTTAACCTCTTGCGTGTCGCATGATACCGCACAGCAGGGCCGTATTTAAGCGTGTGGAGGCCCTGGGGCAACCAAAATGTGTAGGCCCCGAAAATTTTGTGGAACAGACAATACTTTTTTGTCCACATTTTTCAATCATTTTTAAACAGGCTGGATTTTTTAGATAGGGCAGTAAGGGCAAGGTACCTTAACCATTGCACTTACACATCGTGTGTAAAACAGCGAAAAAAAATATATAAAAGGAAAAGTTGTTTACCAGTGTTTACTCGTCGGAATTTGAAAGATTTTTTTTTCCGAAGTCTATTGTGGGGGCCCCTCTTTTGTGGAGGCCCCGGGGCGGTTGCCCCGGATGCCCTCCCCTAAATCCGGCCCTGCCGCATAGGTTCATAAGAGAAAGCGCTCGAAATGTTAACTGAACCTCATAGGTTCATAACTTCCATTGTGCATTCCATTGTTCCAATTGTCCACGAAATTACGTTGACAATTAGCGCAAGGTAGGTAAACGTAGGTCCGGCAGACCAGTGGTTAAGTTGGTCCTTTGACTTGACATGTGATATCAGTTCTGGGGGTAGCTCATTCACTAATGTTGATATCGATTTTTACGTCTTGTCTAATATAACATCTGTTTGTGATCAGGACTCGTTCGCGTCGTGCGTGGAGTACTTCGGAGAGGCACCGCGCGGCTGCGACGCCAACGCTTTCTTCTCGCTACTCGTCAGGTTCACGAGGGCGTACAAGGTAAAATACATCATTTTATTTATTATAATAACAGTCACAATAAGTTATTGTTGGGTATGTGTGACTGTATCTTAATGGTGCTTGTACACACACGACCACATATCAAGCTATACATTTCCAGTTTCAGCTGACCTCGCATTGTAGAGGCTTTTCGTACAATGAGAAGTCAGCTTAGACTGGAAATGTATAACTTGATATGTAGTCGTCCGTACATGGTGATATAACATGTGCAGGTTAACATTCGTTAAAGTAAGTAAATGTATTAAAAAACCTCTTCCATATATTAGAAGTCGCTTATAAAGACGCGCAGGTAGCCTTAAAATGCTCAAGTTACTTGTACCCGTGTGTAAGAACAATAAAGGCACACAATCATACAGAAGTTCATGATTATTTTCCGTCTTTAATTAACCTAAAATTCTATAAGAACAAGTTTAGACAGGGATCTCCATTATTCCGCAAGTTTTATCATCTAAGAAGCATAAAATCCGGAGATGCTGTTAAAAGAATCAAATAAAATGACTTCTGGACGTAGTTTGTCTACCAGGTAATGAAGCCCAAACTTAACCAACTTACCTACCCTTGCAGCAAGCAGACGGTGAGAACGAACAACGCCGCAGACTGGAGCAAGCAGCACAACAGGCCGAGCACGTCGACCCTAACAAAACCAAGATCATGCAGAAGAAACAACAGGTATGCGACTATAGGCCTTGTGTGTGGAGGAGTAAGGACGATTGTGGCGTGGATGGGAGATTTGTAGTGGGGGGTTAAGCGCTGTATAGGATTTGGTCAAAAGTATTGTTGTTGAGCCTTGGGTATCTTTTTCTGAAAGAAATACAATAATTTATTTGATATAATTTAACAATAAAAAATAAATTTAAAAAATACCGTCAAACGGGGTGAATAGGAATGCAGGGGTGAATCGGGATGAAACTTTAAAAGGAATTTTAACATTGAAATAATATAGTTTGTTGCGAACAAGGGCACTTAATCGTTAATTATGATACAGTTAACACATTAGAGTCCTTTTTAGCAACAAACTATATTGTTTCAATGTTCAAATCCCTTTTAAAGTTTCGTTCCGACTCAATCCTTTTTTTTTTTTTTTTTGGGTGGGAAATCATCAAATGACCTCTCCCGCTCTGGGCGGAGCGGAAGGGCGTGTCAGACTCTTACTGACTAAAACCCACCCGTGTTCCTTCAGTTGCCTGTGCGCCAGGGCCACGGTAACTCTTTCGAACAATCCGCAGCCCCGGCAGGCATCGGTCCTATCGGACCCCGTCAATTTTGCTGACAACTCTTTGAGGCGCGCGTGGAACACGACGCGCCGTCGACCCGGGCCTGGTCCTTACCGGACGGCGAGCTGCCCATTGCTCGCCGTCCGCAAGCCCGCGCCTACGGTGGCCGGGAGTCGGCAATCAACTCCCGACGCCCAGGGTGTCTCCTCCTCCTGCGGCGGCTAGGTGCGCGAGGGCGCAGAGAATGCCTCTCCCTTTCGCGCTCCGCCTCCTCCTTCGCGAGCATTACTGCTTCGCAGAAGGAGGTGACGGCTTCCCATTCCCTCTCGCTCCGTACCATGGCCTGAACCAGGGCCGGACGCGAGAGGTCGCCGCCACGAGGACACGGCGGTGCTCCGCCCAAGCCGGGCAGACCTCCACCGTATGCTCCACCGTGTCCTCCGGTCGATCCACACAATGGTAACACCCGGGCGTTTCCTCCCGCCTTATTCGAAACAGGAACCTCCCGAAACAGCCATGTCCGGTGAGGACCTGCGTCAGGCGGAAGGTGAGGACGCCGTGGCGCCTCTCAAGCCACTCCTCAAAGAGGGGTCTTACCGCCGCAATTGTGGCGTGCCCTGCGCTGGGTTGCGACAGTCGCACTCTCCATGCCGCCATGAGATCCCGCCGGAGCTCAGTCCGCTGTGCCGCGATTTCTCGCGGCAGCGGAGTTACGCCCCGGCGTTTCGCCTCCTCGCGCCACTCCCAAACGTGCGCGAGGACCTTTGCCTCCAGATCCCACGGCGATAATCCGGCAAGGAGGCTCGCCGCCTCGCAGGAGACCGTGCGGTATCCCCGTACCATCCGGATGGCCATGACCCTTTGGGACGCGTTCAACCGGCCGGGCTGGCCGGAGCCTCAATGAACGCGCAATCCGATTCAACCCTGCATCCCTATTCACCCCGTTTGACGGTACTTAATTTTTTTTTGGCCTTATTGAATCACGCATTCGGAATCGTGATAGCATTCATTTGTGACAGAATAACCAAAGTTTGTGTAGTATTAATTGAGAGTATTCGAGAGGAGAAAATATTTGTAACACACGGTCCTATGAACATTTTTGACCTGTCAAAATAAAATCAAGGTCTTTTACACAATTTATGTACATGTTCCAGACTAATTTCTACCGTACAAAATACCGCCTCATCTCTTGTAAATAAACCATATTCTTAACAGTACATAAAATAAACTAAACAGCGCTTAACTTCCATAAACTCGATGTTGCATTCATTGTTAGATTCGCTTCGATGGCTCTACATAACGCTTCCAAGGTGAATGGACAGTAATTTGTCGTAGAGTTCAAAGCCAAATACACTTTGATTACAGCAAATTAACAGGTTCACTGTCCGCGAAGTAGACACAATAGTAAAAGAATTGCTTTGAATCATTTGTAATCAAGGGTCAGGGAAAGGGATCCTAATCCGGCCATACCGTTTTTTGCTGCCCCTATGAACTTTCTTGAAAAAGCGCTGTTTCAAACCGTGATGGAATTGCGCATCAGTCTAAAGACCGCCAGTCAAATGCGCGAGAAGCACATGTACGTCACTCAAATGCATTTAAGTCTATGCGCGGCAATCAAATGCGCATTACTTCATCAGTCAAACTCTTTCATTTTTGCATCTAAACACTGGTGCGTATGCAATATGCTATAGTACATTCGCGTTACGAATGCAGTGAGTCATCATTATCCGTCGGCCTAGCTTCGCCCCCTAACCAATCAAATCTTTTCAAATTACAAAGTCAAGTTCACAATGACAGTTGAAGGCATTGCTTCGAACGCAACGGTTGTGTCGTTGTAGTCGTAATACACCTTTATCTTGCAGTTGCACTGATGACTCACTGCATTCTTAACGCGAACGAACTGTAGTTAATTTTCAAAGAAAACAGCAGAAAGAAAAATATTATTCTTTCTGCATGACGCAGTATGTCAGTATTATAGAGTTATGGCCGTTTTCATTGAAAGCAAGTGTACAAGGTGGCAGGGATATTGACGCGCAACCTGTTTCCATTTTTTTTTTTTTTTTGGGTGGGTTTTCATCAAATGACCTCTCCCGCTCTGGGCGGAACGGGAGGTCATGTCAGACTCTTACTGACCAGAACCCACCCGTGTTCTTTCAATTGCCTGTGCGCCAAGGCCACGGTAACTCTTTCGAACAATCCGCGACCCCGGCATGCAGGGCAACCTGTTACCATGGATCCAGAACATGAATCTAAAACCCCTGCGTTGAAATTTGTCTACGGTTATTTAAAAAAAAAATAGCTGTTCCAAACATTTTGACCGCGTAGGTATTGCACTTTTCTATGAAACGGCAGATTTTTTTTTAATAACTGACGTAATATTTTGGCGCTACAGGGTCTAGAATCATGTGCTGAATTCATGGTTTCAGCTTGCGCGTCGAAGTCCCCAACAGCCTGTATTGTCGTTGCAATAATCAAAGTGTTGAGGCTTTTATTGATGCATTCTGTTTACAGTAGCCGTGATTCAACTGTTTCTACATAATGTACTCATATTTTCCACTAATTTTGTTTTTTTTTTTTTTTTTATACTTTTTGAGTTTTCTTAATCACCTTTAGTTAAGTTGCTCTTTTGTGTTAAAAAATGCAAATAATTATTAGTATTAGTTTTAGTTGCGGTATTATTGTGAATAATTTTAACCCATTCAAGTCGTTCGCCACGTCAGGCATGTGTGCCTGATGTTAACCTTCAACATTCGCCCTGCAGAAAATGTGTTGTTAACATCTACAGTCAAGTTTTTTATTTTTTATTTCTAAGTTGCTCTCAAAGGTGATTAAGGAAGCCAGTTTGATTTTGTTTCACTTACAATCTGATACTTAAAGATGTGAGTGAGTATGTGCATTAATATTGTTATTCGCGGTGACAGGTAGACAACATTATACATTGACAACACATGATATAACATGCTATTTAGTGGTGGTGGTGTATTACATTTAAAGGCTAATGTGGCAACATTGGTAGAAATCTATGTATTTATTTGAATGTCAAGTAAAATCGGCAAACCTTCCTCGTTTTTTTTTTTAGCAAAAATGGCCATAAAAACCATAAAAAAAATATAACAACGATATTAAAATAATAACAAAATTACTCAAGTTTAAAGCCAATCACAGCAGCTGTTCTAATTTTAAAACTTTGTACCAGTGCTGCCACATAAACCAACATCAAAAAACTACAAAAAAATCGTAGTAGGTGATGGTAACACAGTAAACTTTCTCACAGAGGTTTAACTACGCGGCCGTCAACGCAGGCCTATTGCAGCAACACTTGTCACAGTTGAGGCACAGTCTAGGGCCCGTGTAGGCCTTCCGGGGCCCAGGCTAAAGGCCTAACTTATAGGAGTAAGTCCAGTTCACACTGACGGGGGAACACTTGAGTGTGCGTGTGTACTAACCACAGTGGGTGGGATGGTTGGTGTGTAATGGTGGTAGATGACTTTGAGTATTGGCCCTTTTGGAGGTTTTAACTTTTCCTTTTATGTAAGAGATTGTTTTCTCTTATGAAATTGTTATGCAGTTTAAGTGATAAATAACAAAAAGTAAGTAAGTATGTAATCATTTATTAACCAAAAGACTTAGCCTAGGTAACATCAGTGTTGTTTCAATAAGGGATGGGTATGGATATTACAGATTAGTAATGCCCTGCATTTCTAACTAGGAAGACGCGATGATGCGATGATGATGATGCTGACTAGATGCGTGCAGGTTAATGCTGAATTGAAATTCATGATAGAGACATTCACAAAAAAAAAAAAAAAATTGACTGACTGGCAGTTGTCACAGACACAGAAAATGTCAAGGTTTTATAAAAATACTTGGTGGGCCAACTGCTCCCCACAATTAAGTAGCTTTAAGTAAGTTTCAGACAAGTAACAGCACTTGCTAGTACAGATCCGCAATTGTTACTAAAGATAATCTACGGATTACTATTATCCCGGTTTCTGAGGTTCTCAGATAAATTCTTAATATGAACTTTGTTGAACGTTTTGGAATGGGCATCTAGCTTCAACTTACTGACTAACTGACCGACTCTTTGACAATTCAAAAGTGCCTGTAAATGGTTTAATTGAAATAAATGCTTTGAGTTTGAGTTTTTTGAGTTTGAGTTTGAGTTTGAACTATTTGACAAAAATTTAAGCGAAAATGAAGCGGCAGTTAACTGTATCAAACATTTTTTTTAATATTATTAGTATTATTATAATTTGTTTGCTCTTTTTTATTGACATTGATCTCTATTGCTAGTTATTATTGATTATTTTTTACATATCGACGGTGGAAAGATAAAATGGCTTAAGCGCCAAAAGCTGAAATCTCAAGAATGAATTTCAAAGTTATTACTTTAAAATTCATTCTTAACATTTCAGATTTTGGCGCTTAAGCCATATTACCTTTCCACTGTCGATATTATGAAATGTGAGATTCTTTATAATTGTAATTTTTTGTGTCCAAGCAAAAAATGTTGTAATTTTAATAGTTAATTGTATTTTTTTTGTTTTGTTTTATCATTGAGACTTGGCTGGCTTCCTACTTAATTACAAACATTTGTACGCCCTCTGGCATAACATAGCGCCCTCTTTATTTTCTTTATTTACCATTACTATTGTACCTATGTTAAACAAATGAATAAATGACTAATGACTTATAAATCTCACAAGATAATATCTCACAAGCCGGGTTTTAATCACCTTTTCAAAAACTAATCCTGATCTGCATCTACTGCTATTACACACCAATACTGGGCCAAAGTGTGACTAATGATCATGAGAAAGATTCAGCATGTGTTTGGGGCAAGTCTGGACTGGTTGATAACCCCACGCGCCTAGCATGCACACGACCATAGTAACCCTTCACCACGTTAGGGTTAGGTCTAGAGTTCTAGAGGTTTTCGGGTAGAGGTGTGCCTATGCACGGGTTTTGGACTACTCTTGTTTTGGGAACTGTTTTTTGGGTTCAAACAAAATTTGCGTCTCATATTTATTGTTTTGGGACACTGGTTTGGGGTTGGTATTCTAAACCAATGTGTTTCAAAACAAATGAAACTACTGATCAATAATAAAATACACGGAGAAGGCTGAAAAAACAATTTACCAAAGACTTTTTCTTAATTGAAATATCGATTTTATTATGTCGATATTCACGACCGAAATGAAAGTGATAAAAAAAAAAAAAATCTACTAAAAATTGTTGGACACGTGCAGTTTCGTTTGACCCCAAAACATTAAAAAGAATGAGAGTAAACCCTAATATAGAAGTGTGATATTGGAGTTGGAAGTTGTTGTATCTTAAAAAAACGGTTGTTTGGAGGGTAGCAAAGGTATTAACACATTGCACTATACACTCTTAACATTTATACGTCATATCGGTGCATGTATCCATTATGAGTTTATGAGTTACTATTTTTTTAATAAAAACACCCGTCAAAGAAAGTTAATCGTAATTTTATATATACAGTCACGAGCATAAATATGTATATACTTGGCTAAATTTAAAAGCGATTTTCTCCTTAATTTTTGAATGAAACTTTATGTTGTTACGAACATAATAATTTCGAACCCATAGGTTTATGTAATATGTCGTATTTCAACGTTGCATTCGTTATATCACAAAAAAATCGCTATTGAAATATTCCAAGTGTTGACATAGTCGTGCTCGTGACTGTACACTAGCTTTTGCCAGCAACTTCGTCCGCGTGAAATTTCTTGTACCCCCGATACACCCCATCGCATCGCGTCACCTGCCCGCGCTATCACTTCGTTTTCGCTTAGTTTTCTGACTTGTTTTCTTTTTGCTCGGCTCCTAAGGGCCATAGCGTGGTGTTAAATAGCCTATAACCTTTCTCAATAATTGGGCTATCAAATGCAATTTTTTTTTTTTTAATCCGACCGGAAATTCCAGAGATTACCCCTACATACAAACTTACAAACAAATTTTACCTCTTTATATTATTAGTGTAGATTAAGTTGCGTTTGTGATATGGTGCATGGAATGGGCGTAATTTTAATTTTAGGATACTACCCACTAGGTATTAAGCTAGCCGTTAATTAAAAAAGTATTGAAATAGGATCTCTATTCTATTTCACGTCCAGCGTATGGTGGATGAGCGAGAAGCGAACAAATTAGGATAAACCTGCTTTTTCTCACAATATTTTCTTATTTTTTTTTGTTGTAAGATGAAAGCATAAATAATACTGCTTCAGTCGTCACGTCATGTTGTGATAAACTCAGTTATTGGACCTTAGAACCACAAATATAGTAAGGTCTATTGCGACTGCACTTCACGAACTAACTAGCAAAAATTTTAAATGTGAGGAAGAAAGAGAGATACCTACATAAATTTACAAAACAATATTCGACTTATAGTAAAAATTTATTCATTTTATTTTAACTTATCAAATTTGTTTTTTATTTTATTTTACTGAGTTGTCATGCATAACCATTGTTCGTATTTTGCATAAAAATACGTGTCAGACAAAAGGCGGTGGACTTTCAAGCTATGAAAACGTAAGAAGGCGGGTTTTTGGTTATTTATATTGATCTTGCATGTTAAAAATGATACGGATAACATAAAATGATTTTCTTCTGCCGATATCCATTTGTTTGACATGTTCTCATAATGAATGAAAATTGGTTAGTATTATTTCGTCTGGCAACTCTTGTGAGTTCGATGACCTTTCAGAAAGAAATTGAGTGTAAATATGTGTTTTGTCTTAACGCTGCACTTGCATGGACTTAACAGGGAATGTGTTTACTTACTATGCTAATTTATCATTTATAATTATTATTGTAGACTTGAGAGCCACTTTTTATAATTAAAATTATTAGTTAGTGCTATAATCTTATTCGCTCCTTGAATAGTAAAACTTGCATTTTCTTGTTAACTATTTAGATTTAAATTATTTTACTGGTTCTGGTTAAAACGCTGTAAAAGTAGATTGAAAACCCATCAGCCGTAATACCATCACGATAAAACCTTGTTTCCTCTGGCTTGATTCTTAGTAGAATAGGTTTTATTTACATCAATTATTAGTAGCTCAATAGCATGTCCTTTTTTTACCATTGCAACGTCATTAGAATCACTATTACCCCAATATCAAAAACCTAAAAACAAAATCACCAAAATATTAATCCTCCCTCTCTCAACAGGAGGCTGTAATCAACGAATTAAAAACGAAATCTCAGGCCGTCGGCGAAAAGAAGCTGCTTCACCAAGACGAGGTATACAACGGTGCGTTGGAGGACATCTTGCATGGCTTGCGGAGCGAACCCTACCGCCGCGCTGACGCCGTGCGTCGCTCGCACCGACGCCGCATCAACTCACACCGACTCTCCAAAGGGTTAGAGGAACTGGATGTATGATACGAACTCCACTCCAGTGAAACACTGGACTCCCCCGTACAAAATGCTGTCAAATCTATCAACGCTAGATGCAACACAGATAAAAAGAAACGCCGCAAAGACCTAGAGATGGTCCCAAAACAGTCGATAGCTATCTATAATATCGAGGATAATGTGACAGAGTTTTCCGCTAATATCGAGAGTAACAGAAAGAAGTCTACATACAGAGTGGCGCCCGCGCCGACGGACTGTGAGATTGAGGAACGCTGTGAACTCATCAAGTCTACTTACGAAGTCATTTCGAAGTACACGAGAGCCATGTTCGACAAACAAAACGAAACCGTCGTATGAACGATGTGCCTATTTTGTATTGCGCGTATATTGCACTCATTAAAAGTTTTTTTTAAATATATTCAATGTTATTGGCTTGTAGTTAAATTGGCCTAAAAGGTGCGGAGTTATAAACGTCCAATGAAAACACAATTCGAATTTCGAAGCCGTTAAAAGTGTTGCCATTAATAGATAATTACCCCGACAACTGGGTGCAATATATGTAAGAATAAACTAACTTTGATACGCCTACGATTCATTCCATTCCACACGCGACAGCGATAATCAGTATTTTGCTACGATACCATTTACACAAGTTTTTTATTTTCTATACGGAAGCTTAGCTTTTAGTATCGTTTACTTGCCCATAGCTGACCCTTAACACTTATGGAAAAAAAACCTTCTACATGTCAGTAATGAATCTCAAGCATAAATAATCGAAGAATAGGACCAAAAAGCACCAGAATTTCATAGTGAAATAGATCTAAAAGCTATGGGCAGTTAGTCCCGCTAGATCAAAAATGGCCTTTAAAATAGCCGCACAGATTTTGTACCGCGATTTTTTCGATTTAGACATAGACTAAGTATTAATAACAGTGTCCTTATATATGTACACATATACATGATTACGAACCAATAAACGATTTTTAGTAATATTTAATATTATAGTATGGAACATACGCATTTATAATATAGCATTTTTTACCCACTTGTGATAGTTCAAATTTTTTTACTCCACGATACGACTTTTATCGGCTGTCTAGTTGTTACCCGACTGCGCCAGAAGAAAGGTATTATTACAATTTTATACATCCTATTAAATCCCTTACAGTATATTGCCGTTTGTATTAGATTGCATGTATTTATAGGAAACTGAACTGTATTGTGTTGATATAGAGTTCAAATTCCATGTGGCAGTTTGGTTTCACTCTTACAAACTCGCATGAACGCCGCTAGATGTCGTATCAGTATAAAGTTTTACTATTTGTATAATTATCGCCACACAACGGTCAGAAACGATTGTCTCTATTAGTTGTATTCTGATATTAGTCCTAACATGACACTGTAGCTGTAATTATTTATACGATTCTATTCCATCTAGGTTAAGTTTTGTATACAAATTCTTTTTCCTTTAAAATAATTGCCTTTTTTTGATCTGGTAATATTTTGATTGATTTTCGAATAAGTTATTTTAATTATTGTAAATATGTTTTTTTCTGAATGTGAAAGTTCCGATTTCAGAACTGTATTCGCATAAAATAGAAAATGTAAATATTGTATTTTTTATAATAATATGTATTTACTCAAGTTACTTGAGAATGTAAGCGGGCAATATAATTTTTAGGGTACCTATATATTTAATATTATGCCTGAAATTGGTACTTTTACATTGTAATTTCGAATAAATAAGTTTAATAATTTAATTGATCCAGTGAATAAATAATATATTGATGCTTGTGCACTTACCTTAGCGCGTAACATTTAAAATTATACAACGCATACTTTTAATACAATATAATTACATCCATGATTATAATTTCATTGTATAATTATAATTTATGCAAAGAAAACAAAGAAATTATTAACTTTTCTACGGTAAGAATGATTGCGTTAAATTCAAACCCCAAAAAGAAAAACTGATTTTGAAATGAATGATCTAAAAATTGATCTTTATTTACCTTTAGGTATATTGTATGATTTGAAATACTTTAAATAGCAACGCACTGGGGCTTACGTTATTAAATAGAAGTGCTTATCCGCACATTAGCTTTATAATATTCGTTTCGCTAAGTCATGACAAAATGATATAAATTCGTTCGTTCGGGAGTTGTATAAAAGATACAGGGTTATGTTTAATAACAACTATGCATGCACAAATATGGCTCTAGTTCATTCTTACGGAGTTCTCGTAAATATTACTGATTTGGGAGTAAAAGAAAAAGGCATATAAGGTCTTGAATCCACATATTAATAAGATATGTCGGATAGAAAGACAACATTAAACGTTGTCACTCATGATACGATGCTACTGTAGAAATATGCATATTGACATCCTAAAGGTTATAACAGGCTTTACCTGTGTACATCTTTGAAATGTAAGGTGACTACCATAATTCATCACCTACAGTTTTTCATTTACTCCCAATTAGGCAATTCTACAAAATCGCACTAAATAAAAATCTAATTTGACGAGCTGACCGTGAAAGTGAACAACAGCCTTTATAATGAATCTTATTATTAATATGTTGTGTATTATTGTCGATACGGTTTCTCAAGTTATACATTTTGATTATTATTGTTTCCCGAATACAGATGACAGTGTTTTAAAATAGGTAACTTTACCCACCATTTTACCCCACCAGAGGTAAAATAGCCCATAGATCGCTTCAGTGTTGCCAAGAAATAAACTCGTTTTACGATGCATTGAAATTTTTTATGAGATTTTTTTAAATCCCTTTTTAGGATAAGAATTTAATATTAATTTACTGTAGTTGGGGTGTTTTGTTCGTAATTATTGTTTCTTGGCGATGATTTAGCGATCTTTGTATTTTATGCTATTTGTATTGTTCTACACTTTACCTATTTAGCTGTATTTATTGAATAGTATTCCTAATTTAGGGTAATATAAACAGTATGTGCCTATTTAAGATATAAAACTATAAGTATGCTGTCCTGTGTATCATTCAATAATGTTTTACTAACTAATAATATTTTAACTATAGTATCATATCTTGTTTTAAATATTCCAAGTGCTATAAACTTATAAATAAATAGGTTAAAAATATATAATTTCTATTTCACATTTAGTCTAGTCTTGATATAGCCTGTAGAAGTTTCTTCAATATTTTATCACGTCTCTATATATTTAATCTATATACTTTCATGTGTATTCGGGAACTATTTAAGTTTAGTAGAAATTTATAGAAACGTTTTGTGTATAGTTATTGTATGTTTGTATTCATTTTCTGATTTTGTGTTAGTATTGCATGTACGCTAGCATTAGTAACAATATTCTGATGCAATAAATAAAACATACATTTAATTAACAGTGATTTTATTTAACTTTGATAATATAAAATATGTGTCATTTAGCCTTAAATCTATCTTAATATTTTGAGGGACACTAAAACGCATATAGGCGTAATAACTAATAACAATAAAACTTCTATAGTTTCTTGTTCAGTTTCCTTCAACCAATTATAAATTCAAATAGGTGACACTTTTGCATTGCCTTTCATTTCAAGTTAGCGGATTAGTTAGCACAGAACTTAGATTACAGTGGTGCTCAAACTTATTTTTTTCTGCAAACTCATGGACGTGTTATTTGAAAGTGAAATGAAATAAAACGACTAAGCTGTAAAGATAAAACAAATGAAATTTTGGAAGGTCATGTAGTGCAACAATACATTAATTTAAATGCTTTACAGCACAGTTTCATAAGGTGTCAATAAACTAGAAAATTCTTACATTTTAAGAACATACAATTTAGATGTTAATATTAATGAAATGGGCTTTGAATGCCAATGATTTTATTACTATGGCAAGTAATAAAATCATTGGCATTCAAAGCCCATTTCATTAATATTAACATCTAAATTTCCCTTCTTGGTACATTATTGTAGATGTGATAAGTCATGACTATAAATTATATGAGCATTACACATTATAACTACTTTATTTGATGCATTGTCGAAAGTTTAGGTCTAAAATATAATTTTCTATCCTGCACCGTAACAATAATCTTATACCTATTAAGACCATAAAGTAAATAGAAATATAAACAGTATTGGTCTATGACGGCCTTATCCAAAACTACAACTAAAACAATTTGATCATAACTCTTTGGTCCTAAATTTTGTACAGCTAAAAAAGCTCCTAAAATACGCTGAATGGAATATTAGCTTTTTGACCACTCACGCACAGTGATTAATGTTGTAATAAGTCATAGCCACATTAAAAAAGTTAAGTTGTTAAAACAATGATAATCACAAGTTACTGAAATGTTAATATTATTCATTAAATTAATTGAGTACAATCAATGTTGCAACGCTATATAAAAAAAAAAGGCATGGAACAAAGAGTATTAAAAAAAAAAACGATTAGAAGTACACAATATCTTGTCATAATTTTGTTCCTTTGCAATGCTAACATATCATGCACCCTACTACATATTAATGAATGCGATTTATTTTATTTACTAAGCCCCAATCTATCCAAAACTAGCTCTGGCCTAGGACGTCCTAAAAGCATTATAAAAACTGTGGCAGTCAAAAGAATCAACAATACTTTGCAATCCACCACAAAATCACAAGAGCATTTTTTTTTTAGACGGTACAAGTTTCAATCAAAAGTGACATTAAATTTCTCATTGGCAATACTTTTAATTTTCTCCACAATGGATTCAACTTCAGCCATTGCTCCGATACCGGTATCACCACACATTAACTTCTTACTAATTGGTGGTATTTCGGTGTGGCCCCAGCTTTTGAGTGTTGCAACCTGTTGTGATGTAATGGGATGCTCCCACATCCTTGAGTTCATAGCAGGACAGAAGATTAGTGGCTTTGAAATGTCCCAAGCACGCGTTGTGCAGGTTAGCAGGTTGTTGCATATGCCCTGGAATTGAATGATTTATTTTATGCATTGGACATAGATTAACTTTAGAAACTGTGAAATGTTCATCTTGACTTTTTTACAAGTGGTACTGACTGATTAAGTTGACTTTACGTAATTCTGTTAATGAACAATTAGATATATTTATGGTTAAGACAGTAGATGCTTAAAAAAAGTTTTATTTCTTTTTGGAGATATTGATTGTGTAAGTTACCTATAAATAGTTTATAGTTTTACCACCTTTAGGTAGAAATTCATGTTCTACTCACTTGTGACATTTTCGCCAGCGAGTTGGCGTCCAGAGGAGCTATCACCATGATGTCAGCCATCTTTCCAAGCTCTATGTGCAACACGGGGTCACCCCTCTGCTTCCAGGCCTGCCACTCCAAGCTATCATCGTAAACCTTCACGTCTGACGGCAGTTCCGACATCTTGAAGAAATGTTTCGCATGTTCTGTGACTAAAAGGTGCACCTATAAATATATATATAACAGTGATGTTAGAAACTTTTTTGTAATTTTCCTCAAAACGCTTAACACACTTTGTAAACATAACCTCAAAAACATAAGTCAATTCGTCCTCAGGTATTTCTAATAGGGATTTTATTAGAATCGGTATTTTTAAGGCAGCTACGCTACCTGTCGCTGCAATCAATAGTTTGCAAGATCGTTTATCCATTTTAAACTTATTTTGAAAACCTAAATATTTACAGTACAAAAATGACATTAGACGACATGATTGACATTTCACATTATTAAATTTTGTTCGTTCAGAAACAGAAGGCATTAAAAAAGACATTATTTGGTTTTCTCGGTTTTTATTAATCGTTTTATTATCCTTTATCATCACTGTTTAAGAATTAATGTCATTGTTTATGTTATTGGCATTTTTCTTACATATTTCAAATAACGCTGAGCCATTTTTCTAATAATCCAAAAGGGTAATTTTCAGTATTATTACTGGCAGCACTGAACTGGAACGTCATTTTATTATCAACAAAATAACCACAATAAAATTACGTCAGTCGATTATAATACGCGGAAGGAGTGGGTGTATTAAATAGTGCGTGAAAACAGTTTTTATTTACGTTAATGAAAATAATGTTAGTGTTTTTTTACTTGATAAAAGTTTTAGCGTAGTGTGTTTATTTGTGAATTGTTAAAGTGTAAATAGAAATATGTGAGTGATGTGTTGATTGAAATTTATTTGTTTACGATGGATGGCAAAGTGAAGTATTACGAAGGTTGTGGACAGGAAGGGCCGATTCGTTGTATATTTTTGTGTGAATTCCATCCGACCGCTGGGCCGAAGATAACATGCCAAGTGCCAGAAAATTATATATCGAAAGATATTTTTGATACTGTCAGTCATTATATCATACCGAAAGTACAACTTCAGCGATGCACTTTGACAGTGTAAGTATTTTTGCGGGTAGTTGCAAAATTGTTAAATTGTGACATAAAAATGCAATATTTTGTAAACATTTAATTATATCTAGTTGAAAACTTTTGATTGCAGTTCTATGTCTGTGTAGAAATGAAATGAACACTGAGATTTAGCTGCTTATTTTCTCATGCATGTTGCTCCCACCCACCGTTGACATAGCTTGGAATTCCATTCCATTACTAAAGAAAGAGTGTAGTCAATTGTTTTCAAGCAGCTCAACTGATTTTCCTTACATACCTACTTCTATTTACTTGTCGCACATTTGCATTTTGTTCAATAAACACCTTGCATACATAGCGATGTAACAATGAAACAATTAACCTTATAATATTGAACCTGTAATACGTATTATTAGGAAGAAATAAAGTTGTAAATGTTAAAAGTTTATTTTTGTTGTAAACTACAATAATAATTATTTTTTATCTGTCAATCATGTAGGTACCTACCTACATTATATGAAAAAATCTTTGACCCGTTTTCATAAGTTAACAAAGCACCTATTAGATATTGCTTTTAACAAATCGCGAAAATTAAAGGCAGCAATGGACCCGCCAAATGTCTAAGTTAATATAGTATTTGCGTATGCACAATAAAAATCTTTAACCTTGATACCATCCGATATTTAGGAACTGTAATAATGCACGCGGTAATAATGTTTACCGTTCCGCTCAGGTCCGCTGGTTTCCGTGCACCTGCCTGCATAGAAACAAATGAACAAGCCATCACAAATTCAAGATCACTGTCTCATATCTTTGATTTTACACAATATAAAATATAATCATAATCTTGAGAAGAGCTTCCTGTGTCTTTGTGTTTTTTGTAGTATCAATGGTGTAGATTTGGTCAGTGGGTCGTCTTAAGGGTGGAGTTGCAGTATACGCTTAGGGGCACTATGAGCAGCAAAGAAAAAAAAAAAAACATGTTTTTTTTTTGGGACTACATTCATCAGAAGAAAAAAAAACGGAAATCTACTAATTTTATTACAGTCTCGGGTTAACCTTGACCATAGAAACCATTTAGGTTCTGAGAAGCATGGCCCTACGACGCACGTAGGCGCAGTCGACGGAGCCCCGCTAAGCTCCTACTTCAGTACGGTTTAAAAAAAAAAGCACGAAGGGTTTGGCGGGGTCTTTGTTCGCTCGCTTCGCTCGCTCACTAGACCTCGCCATCCCCTTCGAATCTAACCTGTCAGAGTCAGGGTGCCCCAAGTCCCGAGCTCCCTTCGCTTCGCTCTTGCATCCTAACTTCTCAAAAGCTAAATGGTTTCTATAGACAAGGTTAACCCGATAATGCAAAAAAAAAAATACTTTTCCGAAAAATAAAAACTACGAAAATTTGACTGTCCTCTGTCCCTAAGGATACGCAAGCTGAAAGATCGACCGACACTTGTAGTATAGTAAATTCCAGTTAACGCCACTCGATTTAACGACAAATTCCCTAAAACGTCGAAATTACTTGAGTTTCGTTGGTTTACCTTGTTGTCTATACAATAATACACTCTATGTAGCATCACACCCACTAAATAACGACACCAATACATCACTATTAAGCAATAAACAGTAATTTCTAAGTTGCCGAAATTAATAAGAACTGCAGCTGTGTACGTTCTTTTGTTTGATATTTTGTTGCTTTACTGTCTAGCACCTAGACTGTCGGCATCAAACGTACCGAAGATACAAAGAAATTCGTTATTTGGTTTGTTGTGATTACCTTGCACGTGTTTACCTCGGCTGCAAGACTGTCGTTAGGTTGTTATGCATTGTATATATACGTTATCATATTCTTACTTGCTCACAAACTTTCAAACTTATTGATACTTATTATAACTGTTAAATAATATTTTTTTACATCATCTCATAGTTTTCGATCAGAGCAACAATTTCTTTCCACAAAAGATTTTCATTTGAGCTACCATTTTGGAAATATAGAGTGTTGTATAAAAATAAAAACAAAAGCTCCTAACTCAGAAACGGTGCGTTGTAGGGCCATGCTTTTCAGAACCTAAAGGTTTCTATGGTCAAGGTCATCCCCGATACTGCAACAAAATTGGAAAACTTCCGAAGAAAAATATAAGATATTTTTTTAAGTCCTCGCTCCGTTGGACCCCTAAGGCTACACACCAAACGTAGATTTTTTAAGAATTAAATTAAGAAGAAATTTAGAATTAATTTTATCCTACGTATTCATACTCATGTGAACTACATAAGGGTTTAATTAAAATGTCAACGAAGTCCTCATCGTCATTAAAAAGTATCTGCACACCTACTGTTAGCATGAACTTTTTATCTTGTACAAAGTGAGCAGCATCTTCATATCCTACATGTAAAATTTTATAGCTCTTCGCTGATTGATGTTGCAATTCTTTAGTTTTTCTAGCTTTACGTGGTCTACAAAATATTAACTAAGTATACTTTTTTTCTCCAGAACCCTCCTCGGGTCGAAGATTCTGGGCTTCCCGGTGCGGATAGACAACAAGAAGTACGCACGAAACGCATACTACTTCAACCTCTGCTTCGTTTGCGATGCCTGGGCCAGGACGGTGCATCTCGAGCCTCTCGTCAAGAAGCTTACAGAATACCTGGTCAGTGGAACAGCTTATCATTTTCTTTAACTGTAATAACCAAGCCAATCGGTCGTCTACTTCATAAGGAGTAACACCTTCGTGAGGTGCCGTTGATCACCTACTTACTAGTCTTTCAATTTGGTATTGCCCTTTACGCATAACCTCACAATCATAAGATTTTGTTCCATCACTGACTTCTACCTATTACCGAACGGTGGCGCCATATCCATTGAGGGCCATTAGGAAATATATGATCTTTAGAAATTATATTAAAATTTCTCAGCTTTAAGTCCAGTATCAACATGATCTTACCAAGTCTCTTACCTAGTAGTAACACATGGCCGAGAAGTCTTAATAACAGTTATTTATAAATAACTCGACTCGTTATAACGATAATAGTATCCTAATGGATATAGCGCCACGGTTTTAACTTACCCACACAACATTCAATTGACCTCTCACCAACTGACCTAACTAGAATCATGATAAAATCTTATTACTCAATGACACTACACGTAAATGGTATAATAGTATGGTATTATGATTTTACTTAGAAACCTGAAGTAAAAGCCTTGGTTATTTCTGCATGCATAAGAGATTTTATGTTTCAAAATGGAACCAGAATTGGGACGGGAGTAATCATATTCCATAACAACTAAATGTATTCTCTCTGCCCGTTAAAGACAATATGAATCAATATTTCCATTATTCATCTATTCTCTAGCGCAATCCTCTTTACCATATAATGGAGGAAAGTTAGAAATGGGGACAAGATGAGAATAAATTGAAAAGTCACAAACAGCACATGGTTTTGAAATGAGGTTTATTTAGAGAAGTTTTCGCTTAAACTCCTGAAGTTTGCGCGTGGAAGTTATGAAGTTCCGCTTTCCAGCTCAAAACCTGTTTTCCTGTAAACCCATTACAAACAAAACGTTTCATTATCTTGTTTACATTAATGTCATATGTCTTTGTATAGTTATCGATGGAGCTGGAGACGGAATGGCTATCGAAGCAGTCCATTTCTGGCGAAGCTAAGGCACTTACCGGTGTGATGCGGCAAGTGATGCAGGATATCAACAGCCGTAGGATGTGCACTCTTACAGGTAAATATTAATATAACACACACCTAGGATAAATACATTTCCTGAATGACTTAATATTCAAGATTTGTGCTTACTTACACACACCTAGAATAAAGAAGAAATTCAAGATATGTAAAGGCCAGTCGAACGTTTGCAATCACATAAAATTCCCGCAGCCGATCATCGTGAAAATAAACTTCACTCTTCCTATAAATGCGATGTTGCCACGTGTATTGCGAACTTTGTTAAATTAGGTACAAATTACTGAAGATCTTGTTTACAGATACTATTAGAAGACTTGGCAAAACTCTGCTCGATCATCAAATTAGCATTCGATTAATAAAAATAGACACTATGTTTGTTGATCACCCATAATAGTCTTTTGAAGTTAGCTGCTACAAATAAAGGCAAAGACCTTAAATACTCCTTAAAATAAGTAAAAGATCAAACCGAATTCGGCTTTGTTTTTTGTGAATTCGGCGTCTTTGATTTCTGTGAAACCTTTCGAAGTTTCAATAGGTACTTTATTTATTAGAATAACAATGTTACCACAGAACAGTGATGAATTAATTAAAATACCTTTGGAAAAATTTAAATTATTTAAGTTATTTTGTTTGTTATTCTGTATTCATAAGACCCGTTAATGGCGCTTTAGCGTTGAATCACAACAGGTATACCTATACATTAAGGAACCTGTTCTAATTAAAATACAGTAATCATTTTGAATAAGTAAGTAGGTATTTACCTGCAAAAGTTTCCTCAGATACGCAAACAGTATTTTATTTATGGGAGTAGAAGTCAATACATGTACTTGTTTACCATATTAACATATTCATGACATATACAAGGTACATAAATAAGATACGTACCTACCTATTTCATTTTCTTGAATAATTCCTAATATTTTTTTAAATCTGAGAGCATTTTTGCTACTTCGTATAATCTCATTGTATTATTTACAACATATTTTATTAAATAAAAAATACCTACGCTCATGTTGTGTTAAAAATTAACGAGTTTTGATAACTGTACAAGTAAACTTTAATTTTTGGGGACCATCGATCGTCGAGGTTGCCTTTTAAAATTTTACCCCGTATTAGTGCAAATATTCATTTACAAATTTCTTAACTTTTCTTTTTTCATTGATACATTTTAATTTATTGATTGATTGATCGCCACAAGTCAAAAAGCAAACGACGACATAAATATGTATTGGCAATAAATTACTGCCCACACGTTGAACCGGTACATCAAAATAGAAATTTCCATTCATACAATTGAATACAGAACAAAATCAAACAAGAAATATCCGTGATTCCTAGAGCTGTTGCCATGTGAATAGCCAGTGCCCAGTTTAAAAACTGCTGCGGTATTCAAGACTCGCCTGTATTTGTATTGAGACAAAAAACATGCGAGAGCTTTAAATAAATTGGAAAAAAACAATAGGGTGTCATAAATGTCAGCTTCTACATACCTATTTTAATCAACCAAGCAAAGATGTGCTGTTGCTCGTTTACAGATTGTAAAAATTCTGATGTAATCAACCATGTTTTTAAGAATACAATACAAAGTAGTAGTCCTGCCCACAGACTGAGTATGTGAGAGAACTTATTTCCCGCCAACTTTGTCTTGTCAACTGTCACTCTAACTAAACTTTTTAATTCTTGAAAGCGAAAGACAAAAAATAATTTCGTCCTAATCAATCATACATTAAATTGAATTAAATATAAATTTAGATCTATTAGTTAGCCACTAAAGAGGTGAAAAAACGTAAACAAAGCCAATGTAGAGCCAAATGGTTAAATATTGGAACTTGTAACACAAAGTTCCTATCAGCAACAGTTTACGGCTTAATAAATCATTAAAGTAATTTATTTATAACGACTTAGAATATGTAATTATGTAGATAAGGCTTTTTTTCAAAGTATATATCCTAATTCAACAAAATTATCGTGTTGTCCATCAAAACGTGACATTGTACAGTCACGAGCATAAATATGTATACACTTGGCTAAATTTAAAAGCGATTTTCTCCTTAATCTTTAAATGAAATTTTATGTTGTTACGAACATAGTATTTAGAACCCATAGGTTTATGTCATACATATGTCTCATTTCAACGTTGCATTCGGTATTTCACAAAAAAATCACTATTGAAAGTTGCCAAGTGTTGACATATTCGTGCTCGCGACTGTACATACATGCATAGGTACATAAACTCACGCCACGGCCTGACCCTGGTCACCCAGGACTCAAAGTTCAAAATTCAAATTCGGCTGACATCTCCTCTGGATACTGAGATTCCGTTTAGCACGTACAGCCAGCTATTTATGATATGACTAGTTAAAGGCTCGTACACATTGGCGCGACGCGACGCCTGACATAAAGGCACCGCGCGTCGCGCGACGAGCGGCGCCTTTGTGTAGCGCTGTCGCGTCGCGCCTGTCTGTGGGAGCCTTAACGAGTAGGGTCTGAGATAGGGTTGCCACCTTTTTTTGAGACTAATCAAGTATTTTTTCATTTCGGTAGAGCGAAAATAAAGTACACAGCATAAAAAAAGAGTAGTTATTTATTTTTTACTTATTTATCGTTTAAAACACTTTTCGTTACTTTTCGCAACATTCAACAAATTATATTGTCTTTCTTGAAGATAGTAACAGCCTCTTTGCAATCACACTTTAAATTGAAATATTTGATCAGCTCGTTTTTAATTAAGTTTAGGGAAGCTTTGTTCTTTTTGTCTCTCCACTTTACATTCATAAGGGAGAAAAAGCCAGTAACAGTCAGAGTTACCTACGTAAATAGAGTATTTTAGCGTACTTTATTGGTGTCATAGATTATAAAGTACACCTACACGAAAAAGAGGACAATACTCTATTTTAGAGTACGGGTGGTAACCGTAGTCTGAGGGTCCAAGGACTTGGGTAAAATGTAAACAGCGGGGTAATTACGTAACACACTAACAGTAGGAATGTGTTTCATTTTGACAATTCAACAACATTCATTGCGTTATTTACATTGTTGAGAAGACAATTTTTTCGATTCAATGGATTAGCAATAGGCTTCAAAATGATTCAGATTGCGATAGATAGTGTGTTACGTAATTAGGGTGCAGGATTAATGATTAAAGATTACGATTATAATTCGTGATCTTAAATCATGATTATAGATTAACGAAATGAATCAAGAAAGTAATCATATTCAGAGATTATTGATTATTAGTTTGTAATCGTAATCTTGATTACTTTTTCTGATTAATATCAAAAATTCGAAAAATAAAAGACAGGTATTTATATTGTAAATCATCTTTATTTTTTTATCAGTCTCGTGAATTGGAATTTTTGGAATAAATAGTTCACGAAAAAAAAGCGATAGAAATTAGATTAGTTCACGGATATCGAGGGATATGGCTTGGAGGCGTGGCGCATGTCGCCTCCGTTGGGTTGAACTGACCTTAAATACGCGTGACTGCAGTGAGCACCGTTTAGTCATATGTTTGCCTCGGAACGTGTAGTGTGATTTCGTATTTTTACGAAATGCCGAATTGTTCCGTCCTTGTGTGAAAATATAGCACAATTACAACAAACCTTAGTACAAGTGGTTTGTCTTACCACCGGTAACTAAAAAATCACTGCATTAATTATAATATTTAAGTATTTTACAAATTATCTAGTTGTGAAATATTTTTGACATGCGACAGCCTTTGCCTAATGACTGACGCATGTCAAAACGATGCATTAGTGATGCACAGCACTGAGATATGGATATCGATAATTGTTAGTTGCTCTAATAAGAAATTGTATTAAGAATCTTAAACGAGAATTAATACATTTTATATCAGTTTCCCGATAGATCCAGAAATTGAACATAAATAGGTAGATGCAAAATGCAGAGAAAATAATTGGTTGGTAATTTCAAGTGACTTCAAAGTCCATAAAGACGTTGCTAGTCCCAAAAGCTCTTAGACACTGTCGATACAAATATTTTCTCATCGACTGATTTTCACCAGTTTGAGCAAGACCCCGATGGATAATAATATTATCCAAGTGACAAAATGTGTGATGGAATAACATATTGATATTTGCTTACATTTTTTGGCTAAGAATGTAACAACTAAATTATGAAAGCGACAGATATAATGTTCAATAAGTACCTATTTTAATTGTTCTTTTATGTGCGATAGTTGAACAGTTTTAATTTTAAGTAAGGGCAGCCCCGGATCTAGGGGGGAAAGGCAAATTTAAGCGTGGCAAACAAGTGCACCACTCAGCGCACCGCAACTCTGCGATAAGTGAGATGCGCAGCACTTATTATCTTTCTCTGCGAGTGGCACACTGACAAAATCACTACGTGATTAGCGTAGGCATAGATCGTTAAACGGTGCGAGCGGGTTGCGGGCGGAGCAGTTGAATTCTACCAGAAACTCTCTGTTTTTAAAACACATGCTCCATTTTTATTTGGCGATACAAAAAGGTTAGCTTTCCATCTCTTGCAACAGATCTATGCCGTGGCGAACCTGAGGAGGATGAGCGCTTCTGTCACATCTGTGGCCAAAAATTTAAGGAACAAATCCTTTATTTTAGAAATTTTACATCGCCTAGCGAGGGCGCCGGGCGTCCCGCCCATTTCGCCGCCTTTACGCGGAAAGGCGACACGATTTCCTTTAAGTTTTTACCACAGAGCGCTGGCGCAGCCGTTGGATTGGAGCATTATCGATCGATAAAATTTACCTAATATGTTTCTGGCAAAATATTCGAGCTCGCTTTGCTCGTTCTTATAGCCTAGCGACTCTTAATTCTTAAAACTTTTCGGACTTACAAAATCTAACTTATTTGAGGCAGTGCTAAAATTTTCGCGCTCGCTCCGCTCGCTGGTGCATTCTAGATTGCCTTAATTGGTGTTAAGCTTTTCTGCATAAGTCGGGTGTGATCTTAGCAATCAAAAATCATGACAATCAGATTAATTATGAAAATGCCATCGATTTTTTTGCAAAACAAAAGGCTCAAAGAGTAAAAATTTTATTCTAATCTTCTGCTAATAATAAAGCTAAAGAGTTTTTTTTGTTTGAACGCGCTAATCTCTGGAACAAGCAGTCGGATTTGAAAAAATCTTATTGCATTTGATAGCCCAATTCTTGAAGAAGGTAGAAACCTTACCCTAGAAACCGAGCAGTAAGAAAAAAGGTCAGAAAGAACGCTAAGCGAAAAGGAAGTAATATCATGGGCGAGTGATGCGCAACGACGCGGTGGGTCGGGGGCCGAAGTTTCACGCGGACGAAGTCGCGTACAGAAGATAGTATGCTATAATCTCACGATTTATTTCAAATATGTCCTGTCCTATCCTAAATAATTGTTCGACATGTCCATGTATATTTAAATAAATAAGGATTCATATAAAACGTTAAAGGATTGGCGGGGCGGGGAGCGGCAGATTGCAGTTTTTGCCCCGCCTCGAAAAAAATCTAAATCCGGGGCTGAGTAAGGGAGAAACTGAAGGAACTGAATTACTTAAATGTTATTCGCAAACGAAAATATTATATTTTTACTTGATTTGTTGTTATTGGTCTTTTAATATTCCACATGGAAAAGCAGAAAAAAAGAACGGTACCAAATACGTCCAAAAAACACCTCTTTTTGCAGTCGGTATTCATCGATATTTTTATCGATCACATATTTATACCAACCTCTCTTCCCTAGTTGATGCTAGAGTTACATGTGTGCATTCAGTGACTGTATCTATACTTTCTAGTGCCCGCCCCTTTTGAGCATATGTGCAATAAAATAGCACAAAAGTGTTACGCATATTTTTTTGTTTGTGTGCGAAGAATGCATCATGTGTGCCGTATCTATTTCTTTTGTTTATGTGAGAGTTTCAGGAGTGGGGAAAAGGTGGCGACACATAAACTTGAGCAAATATAGAGTAAAGGCATATCTCTCGGATATCTATGGATTAGTTACTTGTGCGGCCTAAATTAGATTTTAATAGCACCTTTTTTTCAAAGATTTTATCTGAAAGTCTATGTGACTTTGGTAAATTGGTCATTGTTACATCTAAGAAAAGTCTTTCAACAGGAGCCGAAGACGGTAAGGGTGTGTTATATTTCTTAGAAACACTTTTAATTTCAGGATATCTATTTAGCTTGGATACTTCCCGATCCTGATCCACTAGATAATGAGAAACCATGGTATCGGCCTTAGATCATTGGATTTGGTGTATATCTCCTAAATCAGTTTCTGAAGAATCAGTATCAAACTCAAAATAGCTGTCTTCATATTTTGGCGGTTGGCTCGCGAGCCATACCCCGCCTTCTCCCGCACACTTATCGCGCGTCTGGTCTCCATAATACACACACATGTAACACAGGTCGAGCACATGTTAAGGCTCCCACAGACAGGTGCGGCGCGACAGCGCTACACAAAGGCGCCGCCCGTCGCGCGACACGCGGTGCCTTTGTGTCGGGCGTCGCGTCGCGCCAGTGTGTACGAGCCTTAAATCCTTTTTCAAATTCTCTTAAGATTAAAACATTTTAATACATATTTGACCGAGCAAGCACGAAGCGCGAGCGAAGTGTCTCCGTTTCAGGTTGGGCAAAAATGCTTTCCGTATGTCCGGATGTCCGGCGGATGTCCGGTTGTTGTCCTCTACAGGTCGTATTTCTCAACCGATTCTCGTGAAATTTTTTAAGCAGGTTCGATTATTATATGGTTTTTTTGTCGATTCAGTTTTTTTAAGTTTTCAAAATGGCGTAAGTATGGACGTTGAAAACGTAAAATAAAACATATTTCAGCTATTTCGCGCTCTTTGTGCGCACTTTTTGTTTTAACGATTTTGTTTTTAAGTCCGCGGTGAACATTTGTTCAGTTTTAAGCTATACAAAGATAGATTCGCGAGGTCTATAGCTCACAGAGCCACTAATAGTTAATCTTATTACAAAAGTAATTGATTACGCCCAACTCTTAGTAGAAAGCGCGGAGTAAACGCAGTGTAAATTCGAAGGGTATTTAGTCGAAACTCTCAACGGCCTAAAGCGAATGGACCGCGGACCATTCGACCGTAAACAAAAATAGTCTACGTTCCAAAGGACCGGTGATAAAAAATTGTAAACAAGTACATTCGGGTGCAAAAGTTTTAAAAGTTGAAATAAAAGTTTAATTTTTTTTCTTAGTAGTAGTATTATGTTCTTTAGAAAATCAATAAACAATTATATAAAATGTTTACAATAGTTAAATATGATAATTGAATAATTTTAAATAAGAATCTACTTAAATTATTATAAAGAAAAAAATTAAATAAAAAATTATATTTAGATGATTTCAAATAAGTAAATATTTAAATAGTTAAAATTTTATAAACTATCCGACTATCATAATTTTTTATTCGACTGTCCCTTTAATTTAATGTTGAAATCATTTTATCACCGGTCCTTTGAAACGTAGACTATGTTTGTTTTCGGTCGACTGGTCCGCGGTCCGTTCGCTTTGGGCCGTTCAGACTAAATACCCAAATTCGAACTAATTTAAAATTTAAAATAAGTATAT
This sequence comes from Dryobotodes eremita, assembly GCA_917490735.1. Lineage (NCBI taxonomy): Eukaryota > Metazoa > Arthropoda > Insecta > Lepidoptera > Noctuidae > Dryobotodes > Dryobotodes eremita. The sequence continues at coordinate 20,052,554 of OU823254.1, forward strand.
ACTCGTTTCGCGTATAATAGTTAGGTACTTAGTTCTAAGACTATTCCTATCTATGGCTGATACTTATTTTGCTTTTCGCAAAATATACCTAAATGCTATTAGAATAGTTGTCGATTTTCGATATAAAAATCGTTCAAATTTAAGTTAGGTAACAACGTGTTTTTCGTGCGTTCGTGCTAGGGCCTTGGGAAGCCTGAAATTTGATTCGCCACTGCAGCAAGTAAACACATAAAAGTGCAAATATTCCAATGTTAGTGCTGACACATCTGCCGAAACTCGCGTTTTATAGATTTGAGCGTTTTATTAACCTGATTAGTATTCCTACTTGTTTGCATATGTTAGCAACTCGCACAGAATTCTCAAGGAAAACTTGAAGTTATAGGCATAGCGAACCTGCTGCTGTAATTAAGGATTACGTACCTACCCACTTACATCATCAGGTATTAATTGTTGCTGTTTAAAAGTACCTAGGTGTCTTTTTTGCTAATTAGGTACCAACGTCAATTTTACTTTAGCGTCAGCAAATAAAAAACCAATTGGAATTAAAAAAAAATAGTTATGGAAGAGTAAAAGTTTCTAACAAAAGAAAAAAAAAAAAACAACAGACTTAAAAAAAAAACGCTACTAAGTGAAAAATTAGTTTAATTTCGGAAGTCGGTGTCTTTGTTTCTGTGTTTTCGACAGACCGACTTCCGAAATTAAAGTTATTTTTCACTTTGTACTTAGTGTTTGGAAGTTCCTAGGTTGTTTTTTTTTCTTTTTTGTAAAAAATATTTTATTTTCCACTTTTTTATTGTGGTACCTACCTACTCCACACCAATTCGTATATACCCCTACTTGCTATGTAAACAACAGTGACAGGAGGTTTTATAATATCATCATCAACATTAAGTACACCGCGTGGACTAAATACGCAAACAGGCGCGACCCGACAGCGCGATGTGACTCTAGTAGAACAATTTCTATGAAAAATTTATGGAAATTGTTCTACAAGCGTCGCGTTCCGCCTGTCTGCAGTAGCCTTTATGTAAGCTAAATCTAAAACTACCTATTATGTGGAATCACTGTGCAACTTTTCTCTACCAATTGTAAAAAAAAAAAAATCGGTCCACATTTGATGAAAATATCAATGTACATTCATAAAATATACATACAGTCAAACATAGAACCTCCTCCATTTTAGAAGTCGGTTTAATAAAACGGAAAATTCTAACAGAAGAATTCGCTCATAACTATACCGAGAGAGAAGCATCTAGTACATGTATCTTATTTATGTAAAGAAGTGCCAATATAAACAAAAACAAATAGGCAGACTATTAAATAATGTAATGTTCCGTGTTGCTACCGGCACATTCTGCATGTGTACTTAAGTGATATAATAAATTACAGCCGGCACGCAATTGCTCATCCTTGTATTCATTTAATTTGCATACAAATGTGAAACTAAGTTTATTGTTAAATCTTCCGCGTGTAGAAAATCGTGGCTATAACCACGTGTTTATTTTACAATTTAATTTCATCTTTATCCTTATTTAAGCTTACGCCAATTATTATTGTGCTTGCCCTAATCATGTGATAATATGGTCATAATAATTACATTCATGTATGTGACATTTCTATTTCCTGTTGGAATAGACAGGAACTTCAAAACACCATACTATGCCCTACGATACTTACATTGTAATTAGTTTCCTCCATATTTATGAACCGAATTCGTTTGAAATCGAATTACCTTTCATTCGCATAGTAATAAGCAAGATTTTATAATGTAGGCTATCATGCGTATTAAATATAATTCAAGTCTAACCATGAGATTATAAGAGATTATATGTATCTATTAAATAAATTATAAACACTCGATATTGACACACACTGGTGAAAAGCATGGACTCACATGGCTTGGCTGACGGAACATTGGTTGTTAGACTTATCCAAGACATTTGACTATGTTGTCCAGAAGACTATTTACACTTTGTATAGCGTTTAGATGTTGTTGTGTCCCTTGAGTCTACATTAATGATAATTGGGACATTAATTGAAGCTTCATCATCATTCTACCACCCTTGGAAGCAAATTACCCTTCGTGGTAATTGGTGTGCCCCAGGGAGCTGCTCTTGGCCCATTACGAAATTGTTAATTTAAATTAAACAGCCACCTTTAATTTATGTTTTTTTGTACAACTTGAGTAAAGAGCAAGTTATTTGTCTGAACAATGAAAGTGTACAAACACACAAGTAAAATAATTCATAGACACCTTCAAGCTTCAACATTTGCATAAATTAATACAAACGATATATTATGTATATGCAAGCGTCGTTACGTGTTATGTAAAATCTAGTCACGCAGGAATGCTTGTCATATTTACTAAGAAGACATGTACATTTAACAATATTTAACACGACTGTTTTGCCCAAGAGGTGGGCAAAGGGGGATAGTACACCCACATTTTGCCTGTTTTGATAAAGTCTCATGCGTTTGTGAGTGACGATCGTGCGAATATCTTGGCATAAACCAGGCACAAATTCTAATTCAGGGACAACTTTCTATTCGTACATTTAATAAAAGTAAAATGATTATATCCCAATGAATGTCTAGCGGCCTTACAGACGAAATTATTGTTATGATTCTGTGTCAGAATAAATATTCGTTAGAATAAAAGACACATGTATTTGTTGAAATAAAATATAAAAGCTATAAATCCTCCTGAAACCCAGGAAGTTAATTAAAAACTCTTAACCAAACTCGTTGGAGATAACAGAAAAATCTGCCAAGTTAATTACTAATGAAACATCGCAATGTGTGTAACGATAACCCGTAATCTGGCATGAGATAATACGTTTTTTATTATGTTGTATAATAATAATATTGTAATTACAAAACGTAGATGCAGTGTTTGATAAAAATTACAGAATAACACGTGTAGACTACAGCGGGGTAATTACGGAACACATTAACAGTAGGAATGGATTTCATTTTGACAGTTCAACATCATTCATTGCGTTATTTACGTTATTGAGCAGACAATTTCTTCGAACATATGAAGCAATGGATTAGCAATAGGCTTCAAAATGATTCAAATTGTGATAGATAGTGTGTTGCGTAAGTAGGGTGCAGGTAAGGCCGAAATTCAATCATTGTCATCGTTACCTGCTTAAGAATAGTTTTAATCAATGAACTAAGCCACTGACAGGTAAACCTGCAGATTACTTGGCTGGGCTTTCGCATCAAAATGATATTATTTCCCGCACAGCTGATCTTCCTTCAGTGGTGATTCTAGAACTACTTTATCGCTTGAAGTATCATCGTTATATTGATCCTGAAACGTTTCCTGCTGGAAAAAAGACCCCTTTTAAAGATTTTCTCAGCGATTGGTTCTGGGGCGTTTTCATCCAACGATCCTGCGGCTTCTAACAGGTTATTTGACTAGGTTTGACCATAGCATTTGGTCATACGTAAGACACAACCACCGCTGCAAGAAAGTAGATGTGGGAACTGTTGCCGTACTATGACGTGTTAATACCATCATGGTTCCATTGCGAAAAAGGGATAGTGCTATCAGTCATATATAGCTCCATCTCTCTTCCACGCTGGAACAATAATGGTTTTAAAGAGTCATAGTACGGCCGCTGATAATTGAAAAAGATTTTCTACCTTATCCTAACGAGCCTCGTGGGTAGGTACCCTGTGGCTGATCTGCTAGTACTACTTTTTATTTGTCTTCCGTGTTAGCTGGATCTTATTTGTGCTCAGTATGGAGTGTTCTCAGATGTAAATTTATTTTTATTTTTTCATCTATGATTAATGCAGCATTATTAAACTTCTTATGATCCTGTGGCTGCTCTGATAGTACTACTTTTTATTTGACTTCATTGTTAGCTGGATCTTATTTGTGCTCAGTATGGAGTGTTCTCAGATGTACATTTATTTTTATTTTTTGATCTATGACTTATGCAGCATTATTAAACTTCTTATTATCCTGTGGCTGTTCTGATAGTACTACTTTTTATTTGACTTCCGTGTTAGCTGGATCGTATTTGTGCTCAATATGGAGTGTTCTCTGATGTTAATTTATTTTTATTTTTTCTTCTATGACTTATGCAGCATTATTAAACTTCTTATCAGCCATTTGGTGAAGTACTCACATATTCTATAGCTTTTTATTTTGCGATTAAACAGAGTATAATCTCTCTTATGCCTGTTTGTTATCAGTTATCTACGTAGGTACGAGTACAGGCTGTTTCGTTGGGTCTGCAAATATTGATCAAACTGAAAAGTTTTGAGCGATTGTTCGCAAATATTTGGTTATGACCTTGAATTGTTTTTGATATGATATCTTTTACATCATATGTATCATCAGTCATATTTGTTCTTTTTTAATTCCCCGACTGTAACTAGGGTATCTTTTTTCACAGATTCTATTAATTAAATCGGAGAGCACCTATTCCATAATCCGAAATTCATTAAGTTCAATAAGAAACATGAAACTAATGAAGGCTTTACGATTTTAGGTTATGGATTAAGAGGTTTCAATGCTCAACAAATTATATTTTGAAAGGTGCTCTCTAATGCCCTTAAATTCGAAATAGAATATTCATTGCCCTTATAGGCTGAAATTTCCTTTATCAAAGGTAGTCAGACAGGACATCATTTATTTATCGTACGTCGACTTTCAGAGACTGATTGTTTACTATAGCAGTATTAACCTACTTAGGTGTTTATTTTATTTGATTTGTTTTTTTTTTGATAGAGACAGTGTACCTACCTTCAAAGTTACATCATCCGTATTGTGATTGTATTTACATCTTGGCAACAGTTAAGGCCAGTTGCATCATTTTACTGATATCAGTCGCGGAAACGTTAAAATACTGCGATTAAGTAAATCAGTAGGTTAGCACTTTAAATACCAATACGCGTTAGCCATAGTTGACAAACGCTAAATATCGGAGGTTCAGAACGTGATCGTCAAACAACGGAAGTAACATACCAATACAGACGCTTAAGCTTAAAGGTTTCCTAGAAAACCGGTGGCCGTCATATTATTACTGCCGTCATATAATATATTGAATGATAATTTTCGAAAATATCGATCAATAGGATTATATGAGAGGGTTGAGAACTTATATTGATAATTTTTATGCTTATAATTCTGTAAATACATACTTGTTACGGTCGCGAATCATATTTTGTTCAACATACAACCTGACACTGACCTGCAAATTGCAAAAAACGTAGAAAATTTGAATGTCGTGGCCAACCTGGCGTTTCCCCCATCTATATCTTTATATATATAAAAATTACGTGTCACGTTGTTTGTCCGCGATAGACTACTAAACTACTGAACCGATTTTAAATTTGATTTGCACACTGTGTGCAATTTGATCCAACTTGAAAGATAGGATAGCTTACATCTCAATTTATAGTCGCAATATTATTTTATTGCAAATTATTTGTCTATTGTTTGACAGTCACAATTGTCTGTTAGCTCCAAACGATTCTAACAAATGGCGATATCTGTTTACTGGATTGAGTAAGTATTCAATAGATGGCGCTATGTTAAAAATACAAACGTTTCATATAAGCTACAATTTAATAGCATAACCACCACGTGTTGCTGAGGCTAAGGTATAACCTAAATATATTTTGTAATAAACGAAATACAGTGAAATAATATTATAAAGAGAAAAGATATGATTGTTTGTTTGTATTGAATAGGCTCCGAAACTACTGAACTGATTTCAAAAATTGTTTCATTGTTGGGAAGCTACACTATCTCCGGGTGACATAGGCTATATTATATTATGCTTTGCTACCCGGGCGAAGCCGGGGCGGGTCGCTAGTATAAATATAAAAAGAGAAACTAACTGACTGACATATCGACGTATAGCCGAAACTGCTGAGACTAGGAACGTGAAATTTTGCACATGGCTTCCTTTAATAATGTCAGGGAGCACTAAGAAAGGGTTTTTGGAAATTCGACTTTTAAGGGGGTGAAAAGGGGGGTTTTCCTTTGTATGAAATATCTTACTTCGAATACATTCTTAAGTTAATAATAAAAATTGTCATTATTAGGTTTTCAAAACTACCCCTCAAAGGGATTTTAGAGGGTGCAAAAATGTATACGGCGGCCCGGTTACCTCAAAAAATAGTATTAATAGAAAATAAAGAGTTAAGTACAAGTTTTTGGGTTTTTCGAAAATGGAGGGTAAAAGGGGATAATTAAGTGTTTAAAGGAGGATTTCACTGCGTGTCTGAATTAAGCCAAAGGAAGTAAAAATATCGTACCTAATCATAAATTTTCCAAAACTACCGGTTCAAAGGGGTGGAGGGTGTGCTACATTTTGTAGGAGATAATACGTTATCCACGCGGACGAAGTCGCGGGCGAAGTGTTATTTATCATCAAACCTTTTAATCTTATCTGTAGTACCTAAAGGTATATTATTAAATACAGATTTCCACGAGATTCGACTGAATATTATTATGGTCACCAAGTTCTGCGACCTTCAAATTCCAACTAGAAATAGATATCGATAAGTTTATCTTTTGGTTTGTTTGATTTGCTAATCTATACTTAGTGTTATAAAGACATAAAATTTGCTTTTTTGTTTGTTTGTTTTAACGTGCTAATCTCTGAAACTGCCTGTCGGATTTGAAAAATTCTTATTGAAAGAAAGAAAAGAAAAATATTTTATTTGGGACACGCACAAGAAATCAAAACAAAAAATAAAATAAAAATTAATAATAAAAAATGAAAAAAAGGAGTATTTAAAACTAGCAATAAAACATGCAACATAACAATAAAATTAAAAGTGATAATAAAGACGTGTGCGAGACCAAAAAGGCTAGTCTAGGTATTGCATTTTATAGCCCAATTCTTGAGGAAGGCTATAGGCTATTTAACATCACCCTAGGACCCTTAGGTTTCGAGTAAAAAGAAATAAAGTCAGAAAGAACGCTAACCGAAAACGAAGTAATAGCGCGGGCAGGCGATGCGATGCGACGCGGTGGGTCGTAGGCTGAGCGAGTTTAAAAAAAAATGTGGCTGTTATTTTAGTACATCGTGTACAACGAAGTCGCGAGCAGAAGCTAGTAAATTATACTCAAACTCAAAGTATTTACTTATATCCAATAAACCAATTACAAGCACTTTTAAATTGTCAAGGGAAAATAAGTAATATTGTAGATTGCAGTTCAAAATAAAGTAAATAAGTACCTACACATCTTATTTATGTACCTACTCGAGATACGAGTATCTCGTGAGCTATGTATTTAAATGCGTCGTTATGTAATTTACTGTTAACAGCTCTTATGTATAAACATTCACAGTGATAACGAATCATTATGAATTGAGAGACATTTGACATAGAAATATTCCATAAGACATGTAAATAGAGTATTTTGTTGTATACGGCTTTTAAATTTAATTGGTAAAACTTCAAAAATATAAACAAGACTTTTTAATTAACACTACAATTTCAAGTAATCTTTTTTTTTGGGTGGGAATCATCAAATAACTTCTCCCGCTCTGGGCGGAGGGGGAGGGCGTGTCAGACTCTTACTGACTAAAACCCACCCGTGTTCCTTCAGTTGCCGGTGCGCCAGGACCACGATAACTCTTTCGAACAATCCGCAGCCCCGGCAGGCATCGGCTCTATCGGACCCCGTCAATTATGCTGACATCTCTTTGAGGCGCGCGTGGAACACGACGTGAATTCAGAAAAGAGGATGCGCCTAGCTACCCTCTCGTCAGTCATCTTCAAAACGCGTACAGACCAGCGCAGCTCACGGCGCACTAAGGCTTCTTCAAACAGGCGCGATACGCGACGCGTCTGTCGCGCGTCGAGCGATGCCTTTGTGTCGCGTGCGAGTCGCGTCGCGTGTCACGCCTGTTCGAAGGAGCCTTTACTTATCTCATCACTCGAGTTTATTCTATACAATAATTTAGACAAGTCGGTATAGTCGATCAATAAATTTGGTTTCTTAGAGCTGATCCCATTACATAGCTATCTTTACAGGGAAGGGGTAACTTAATCCAGTAGAATACAATGGGATAGAATACTCTTTATTATCCAAATCGATAACAAATGAACGACGAATCCACGGGGAGTTTTGGAATTTAATTAGGTTGTAAGTAGGTACCTACCTTAATTGGATTAGGCAAGCAAGCTCATAAAAGGTCCAATTTTAATTGTTTTTTTATTATTTTCTAAAAGTATAATCTTTCGAAACCAGGTTTTCTCTTTTACTCTACTTAAATTTGCTCCAGATTGCATAAATTAATAGGTAGGAATTAAAATAATGCGTATGCGCTGACTGGCTTATATCTAGCCCTGTAATAATGTACCAGATACACGTGGAAAATTATAGTGATTACGTTATCATTATCAATGTCTGCAATTACAGTAAAAACGTTCGCTCCCCGGGTGCAGCGGCTACCAACACCAGTTAGATAGTAGACCACTTAAGTTTCCACGCATACTATCTAATTTATAACAACGAGAACGTATTAATTTTGAACACACAGCAGACTATTGCAGAAGTCTTGAGCACTATAGATTTGATCCATACATCGGCGAAGGAAAACATCGTGTGAAAACCTGCGGGGTAATGGCTTTCAAGCCTGGCTTTGGAGCCTTTTTGGCCTCGCACAGGTTTTTTACTTGTTTATTGTTGTTTTTTTTTTCCTTTTTCTTTTGTATTGTTAATTTTGTTAGTTTTAAATGCTCCTTTTTTATTTTTTACTCTTTGTATTCCCTGTGCGTGTCCCAAATAAAATATTTTTCTTTCTTTTCTTTTTCTTTCATTTTGACAGTTCAACAACATTCATTGCGTTATTTACGTTGTTGAGCAGACAATTTTTTCGAACATATGAAGCAATGAATTAGCAATATCCTTCAAAATGCTTCAGATTTCGATTGATAGTGTGGGTGGTGATACGCAATTAGGGTTCTGAACTTAAATAGATGTCTGAAATCGCCAATCCACCTTCATCAATGCTCAATTGCTCATGCCTTCTCCGTATGAGAACTTGAGAAGAGGCCTTTGTCCGATAGGCTTAGGGTTGCCAACCCTACTATATAATATAGTATCCTACTATATAAGAGGCCTAAATACTATATTACAAAATAAAATATATACATAGTAGGTGAAACTACTATATTTTCATTTCAATACAAAATGGCGAAATAAGCGCAATAGGGCCAGTATTAAGCTCATAAAAGCTGAATTACTTAAGAGGGCGCACAGCGGTCCACTAGCGCCACTCCTTTAAAAAAATATTATCTCGTGACTAAGAAGGAATTATGAATAACAAAATACGATCTACAGGAATGTGGCCGCTTTTCTTTAGATCGAATTTAGTTGGTTCGTGTCTCAATATGAAAGTTCATAAAAGGTATTAGAAAATTCTAGACACATTTGCCGAGGGTCCTTACAAGCCGTTATTCACAATTCCTTCTCAGTCAGGAGATAATAGTTTTTTAAGAGAATGTTTTCGAATAAAATAAAATAAATACTCGTAGAAAACGAACAGTTCTTTTATCAAATTTTTCATTCGAAAACATCCATCGGTTTCTTACTAAACTTCAACTATATCCGACGACCCTGGTTACTTATCTCTTATGGCGACTGTACACCATTCATTTACCGGTTCTTTTTTGAGTTACTCTAAATTATCAGTTTATCTACTGTTGTGTAAATCGCTTTCTTTCACCATCATTATGATGGTGATCGATAGACCACCTACTATTTCTGCCACGTTTGTCCAGTGGATGCAAGCGCTACTGTTGTGCATGAGGACCTGGGTTCGATTCCCGGGTCTGGCTAGGTGTTTTTGGGTTTATTCCTCTGGAATTTCGCAGTAGCTGCCCGGAGACTGGATTTGTGCCCGGTTGATGGCAATAGGCTCGCCCCCTGTTACATGGGACTTAAAACATAACTGGCGAAATATGGGTGTACTATAGGTACACCTCTGCCTAACCCTTCGGCGAATACAGGCGTGTTGTTCCCCGAATCGAACTACCCTGTTGTGTACTTCTATGAAGTTTCGCCTCTCAATTTATTATTCGACCTTGTGGATACAAGTATTACCATATAAAAACAAAAAGTAAAGTACATTTTACAAACGACCCATATCTGTCAACTCACTTATCTAAATATTCAGGCCAGATTGATAGGAGTACTCGAGTTAAAACTAGTATTATCAGAAGCATGTTGCTAAGTGCTATGCCAGAAGTAATCGGCCCGCATTATTCCTGAGTTAAACCAGATAATTATTTAAATGTAGTGTAATGAAATTGTGCTATCTGTTCAGATAAAAAAGTAAAGTAAAACGCTTTATCGTCATTCAAGTGGATTAGCGTAAGTAAGTAAGTAAGTAAGTAGAACCTCGAAGTGGGCCTACCTCGACGATAGGCAGTATTGTGTAGTGTGACGCAAACTATGGCCTACCTTTAACCGATAATCCCGGTGGCCCTCTGTAGGGCCGGTATGTCATGGAACAAGACAATTCGTCAGACCAAAAAAAAACAGCCCATACAGTGAAATACTCAAAAGACGATATTAGCCCTCATTTAAAAGCAATAATGATGATGATTTTACCGCACGACCGCGCGACCCTCTAGAGGGCCAGCGGGGCTTGACGGTATGGGCGACATACCGGCCCTACAGAGGGCCACCGGGATTCTATCGGTTAAAGGCTCCTTCAAACAGGCGCGACACGCGATGCAAATCGCACGAGACACAGAGGCACCGCACGTCGCGCGACAGGCGGTGCCTTTAAGTCGCGTCGCGTGTCACGCCTGTACGAAGGAGCCTTAAAGCTGCGTCCGGATAATGTTCTATTGTCCGTACCGTTCTTCCGTTCCGGAACGGTACGGCGGCGGCGTTACGGCGCCTCCGAACGCATCAAGATTCACCCCGATCCCTCGCGTCCAAACTAGCGTTTTTGGATCGCGACGCGGATACGGAACGGAGGAACGGTACGGACAAAAGAACATATCTTGGCGCAGCTTTATCTTGCTCTCTGTGGCCCAAAAAATGCAGCCACCTATGCGCTGCCACCGACGACACCGTGGAAGTGGCGAAGTTTTAAGCCAACAAAATGTAATTCACTGTTGTGCTATCGATACGACGAAGAATAATCGTAGATAAATTACTAATCACTCTCTATTAGATTAGTGGGAATTCTTAAGTTCGTCTGACAACCACAACCCAATAATAATAGCCTGAAAACCTGATCTGTTTGATAAGAGGGATTTTAATTTTGTCAACTGGTAACACTGCCATTATACAAGGTCAAATCCATATTAATATTATAAATTCAAAAGTAACTCTGTCTGTCTGTATGTTACTTTTTCACACCTAAACTACTAAACCGATTTCGATACAATTTGGCAAGGAGATAGATGGCATCCTGGGGATGGACATAAGCAACTTTTGTCTTAAAAATAATCCTAAAAGGGGGTGATATAGGGGATGAAAGTTTGTATGGGAATCTTAGCATTTATTAAGTTAGGGATATGAAATTTAAAATGTATGCTTTTAGTAAAAATAAAAAATATAAATTGTTTCAGCATTTTTGTAAAATCATCTCCCAAGGGGGTAAAATAGGGGATGATTTTAAAATTCACTTGATTATTGAAATTAATTCGTACCTCTTTTTAAGAGATTTACGGAATTGGAAATATAGTCAGATCAGAACCCGTATGTTGAGTTATGTATTATTTATTTCATTTATATCGGTCCACCGCTTAAAAGTTATTCCAATTTAAAGATATAAAATAACTTAGCTAATATGTAAGTAAACCGTGGTCAATGGCGGCGCTACGAGTATTTCAAATTAATGACGATAATATTCAAATTAATTAGAATCATAATAACCTGTTTAACAAAAAATTATAATATTTGCATTCATTATAGCTGTCCGTTACCTTTTCACGCTTTAACAGCTGAATGGATTTGGATGATAGGATACTGATTATCCCGGTAGCACGTTCCCGTGGGATAACTTCCAACATCTACGCGGGCGAAGCCGGGGGCAGAAGCTAGTTATACTATGAGGTCATTGCTTTTTCTTTTTCTCAATTAATTTTAATCATGATCTGGCAGTTTGAGTAATTTATGCGGCCTACTACGCGACGCGAATCGCGCGCGACACAAAAGCACCGCTCGTCGCGCGACAGGCGGTGCCTTTGAGTCGCGTGCGATTCGCATCGCCTGTCGAGCCTGTTTTAGCACAGTCTGTCATTATGTTGTGACTAGTTCACAACATAAGGCTGGTCATTAAAATCTCGCTTGGTGCTTCTTGAAATTTTCCCGAGTTCTTTCTGAACTCAGAGCAAAGTGCGCTTAAACAAGATTTCACTTCAGAAATATAAAACTGACGCCCTGCGGCATGATGCAGTTTTATATTTTCGTCTACGCCTATAAATAGAAGTGCATGCTGTTCCAACAATGGCCGATCTATTTCCTGTGAGAAAGCAAAATCGTCTGGAACTCGAGACGCGTCATTGTAATTGTTAGCAAGAAAGAAGTTTCTCAATCACTTGTACTGTTACCAACAGTTTTTATATCGATAGCTTGGCAATAGTGATGGGACTCTCTTAATGGGGAAGCCAAATGTCATAATGGCGCTATTGTAGCTAGTTCCCTAACAGAAGCTAATATTAAAAGGCGTGAGGTGGTTTTATTTTATTTTAGTGAAAATTACGCGTTGTCTTAAGTTCTTAAGTATTCCGAAATTGGAGTCCACTTTTTCCCGAAAGATCCTAAAATTAATAGATTATGGCTTAAAGCTATTCGTAGAGATTTTTTCAAATTGAACAGGTTCGAGATTCTGTCGGAGTCATTTTTAAGAAAGTGATTACGAGGAAATATTTAAGGTTTAAAATTATGACACTTTCCATGTCAAATACTTGATTTAAAATATTGAAATCACCGAAAATAACGAAATATCGAAATAAAACCAAGCTCATGAATGAACGCGAAATGGAACGAATGAACGAAATGTCAAATTAAGTGTAGGCCGTAGGGCCGTAGCTATGATCACGCCATCTACGATTATCTTTGCCCGACCTTCCCCATTGCAAATTGTTGGTTTTGATTGCAAATGATTTATTATATGCAACCAAAATATAAAGTATTGTGTTGTGACACAAAAATATAAGGGTGTCAATATTATTATTTCTTTGCTTTATTTAATAAGTAATTTATAAGTAGCTTTTAGACAGTTCCAGTCCACAAACGTTAACCACTGAATCATTTATTAATATTACGATTTGGGGAAGTTATAGGTACCTAATAGTAGATATCCCCCTCAGAAACAGCTCTTTTACAAAATAAAATAAATTACAAAATAAAGCTAAAATGTTATTATAAAAATTCTAAAACACTTCAGCAAGCATGGATATTTTTTTAAATGTTATCTTCGTCTTCATTCTAATGCCCATATTCCAATTTATTTGGGGTCGGTGCAACATGTATTTTTAGGTTTCCGTAGTCAACAATGAACCCTTTTAGTTTCACCATCTCCATCTGTCCGTCCGTCCGCAGCTTAGCTTAGAGACTCTTAATACATACTAGAAAGTTATAATTTGGCATGGATATACATATTAATCACGCCGACAAAGTGATAAAATAAAATCATTAAATAATATTTTTTTGTGTATTTTCTGTTCACGTGTCTATCGTTGGATAGGCCATTCAAAAATATTAGGGGTCTGTGAAAACCGTTTTTCGATTCAGGGATCCGTTTACGTCAAATTAAGCTTTAATTTAGTTACGAGTCAAGTGAGTCCCCCCCCCGCCAGCTAAATGGTTCCTTTTAGATATGTGAAAAAATTCACGGCAGTAGACGAAATTAAAAGGAAAACTATCACAGCTAAGTAGGCTTTACACGTTAACGAGTAATAGTCGACCAACTTACATTTGCAGTTGGAACATATGGGAGAACAAGTTTTTCAACTACAATGTTAAGTTTGTTCTTGGGATAAATTCATCCTAACTACGTCTCTATGCGTCGCTAATAGTCCACCCCCTTTCTAGCCATATCACACAGTCCATTCATCGTTTCTTATATTATTTTATAGCTTTTTATAATATTTTCATAAACAAAGAAATTGCATTCGTCACAGTAATTCTCCTCACTTGGCATGCACTTAGCAACTGTAACGTTATCGCGTTAAACCTTCGTTTTACTGCTCAGATTTTGCTTGTTATGCTAGGTTATGTATCATAACCATTTACTAATAATTCAGAAGAAAAATTATAAATACTCAGCCTATCACAGTCCACTGCTGGTTATAGGCCTCTCTCAGGCTGCGCCACAACACTGTCCTTCGCCTTCCGCATCCAATTTGGCTCAGCCACATTTTTAAGGTCGTCGGTTTATCTAGCTGGGGGGCGCCCCACACTAAACTTGCCGCGGTCGACGATTGCTGGAGTGGGGACTCCAGAACGCGTCTGTTCCATCGGCCATGGTCTTTCGAAAAATATGGCAAGCACTGCCACTTCAGCTTGCTTATTCTGCAGTCTGGAAGCTATAGCAGTAACCCCGGTTCTTTTCCTGATAATTTCATGAATAATCCGGATAATAATTATACATATTATGACAATTTAATTCTTAAATCCATGTTTTTGTCTCTGTACGAAGAGTTGCCGTACAGTGGGTCATATTTAAATAAGTAATTGCGTCACTTATGTATATTATGACTTCATATGACGCATAGTTTATACAGATACAATAATTATTAAATAAATTGTCCACCTAAATCAATTATTTGCAGCAACTAGACTGCACCTGTGATCGCAAAATGTGGCAAAACGTCAAAACGGCAAAAAAAATGCAAAATGTCTGGAAATGCGGTAAATATACGGATGGTTCAATCAAACTCAAACTCAAAGCATTTATTTCAATTAAACCATTTACAGGCACTTTTGAATTGTCAAAGAGTCGGTCAGTTAGTCAGAAAGTTGAAGCTAGTTGCCCATTCCAAAACGTAGATCTCTATGGAGAAGAACGGGCAAGAAACTCCAAGGACACTCTTTTTAAATCAAGATATTACAAAATCCTGGGTACATTATTCGTGTTGCTTCTGTATGCGAGAACAATGAAAAACAAAATATACAGGGTTACTGGTAACTCGACGTATTCCTTGCAGGACGTCATAGTAGGGTTAAAATGCAACAAATTAAGCCACCAAATGTTCTACCGAAAATCAGTAGTTTTTGAGTGATTTTTTAATAAAGTAATGACAAAAATTGCGAAAAATAAAATGTTTAATTAGTGATCTTTGCCAAAGTTTTAGGCATTTTAGATTTTTAAATATCAATAAAGATCTGCTACAGCATCAGCTACTATAATAACTTAAATTCCAGTATAGTCGCGCCGTAAATCATTTTTAAATTGGATTTTTCATAAAACAACTAAAAACCTTATTATCTTAAAAACTACTGAATTTCGGTAGAACATTTGGTGGCTTAATTTGTTGCATTTTAACCCTACTATGACGTTCTGCAAGGAATACGTCGAGTTACCAGTAACCCTGTATAAAGAAACAATTCAAAATATCAGATTAATAATAAAAATAAGCCGTGGCAGTTAAGAAATCCTTCTCAAAGACGTCAAATTGCATTTTTTTGTAGCCAATACTGTCCCACTGCTGGGCAAAGGCCTCCCCCAAGTCTTTCCAGGAACTCTTTTCCCGCGCCACGTCGAACCAGTCCTTGCGGTTTAAGTGTATCATCTAATTTTATTAAGCTATTGCATATCTTTTATCGCGGGCTTTGAGCGCCGCGACCGAATCAAGAAATTCCGTAACGAAAATAAAACCTAACACCCCCTACACCGCCTACCATGTAGCTCGGCCGAGCGTTCGCTTAACGTGTATGTATATGGTACGACTGTACTTGAATTAATATCAAAGAAAAACAAATACTGCATTAATAAAAAATAAAAATAAAATATATAATTGCATAAGTTGATAAAAAATGCTATGCAATAGCTTTACCGCGGCAGTCCCCGAGTGCCACACGTGTTTTTTTTTTCTAAATTGCGAACATACTTTGAATATTTTTTAATGTAAATATTATCTACACTTATCGACGTTTTTAATCGAATACACGCGTATTCGCCTCACTACTGCGAGTGCACTTAGCAACGCGAGATTTATATTTTTTCCCCCGCATTGTGCTCGGCTGCTTACGCACGCAATCATTTTAAATTAAAGAAAAGTGTTTTTATTGGTCTTGGTTTCACAGTAAATATTTTAAAACCAGAGTGAATAGATCTGTATTATTTAATTAGATAAATTAGCACAACAGCTACACGTTCTTTAAGTGCACGTAACAATTAGTGGCTAAGTGCACTTAGAGAAATGGTCGTCCGTCCACATGGCTGTTGAATAAATATTTTCAAACTTAAGATCTTCTGTTGGTTTTCAATTCGACTAAAGAAAAAAATAATACGATTAAAATTGTGCAATAGATAAAAAATATTTTAATCACAGTCAAATTCGACTAATGTCTCAATCGACTAAAGATCCTTTCCGAATAGTAAATTATTCGCCGCACTACCGATACTGCACTTAGCAACCACTCTGTAATGTTTATGGAAACATTTTTTGCCTATCACGTTTTTCTTGTCCCCTCATTGTTCCGCGCATCACGCGCGCTTGCAATTAAAAAACGAAAATAAATGCGTTTAGATTGATTAATTTGTAAGATTTTAGTAATAAAACGATAGGTGAATAATTTTTACCAAGCATTGTTTGCCATCTTTTCTTTTGTTATAAGAAACTTTTGTGTCTTGAGGCCATATAATTTATCCTACCACAGTACTATTACATCTTTCATATCTAGCAGGAATAGTATAGCAAATAATCTTATAACTCATAGACTTTCAAGGAATGTTTTTGGGATTTGTGGAATAATAACATAGAAGTCGCTTCGCTTTCTAAAGCTTGTGACTAAGTCATAACAGCCGCACGGGTTGATCGATCAGGTAATGCTACGCTTGCCACGGTTGGTCCATGGATGTGTGACCATCTTTACATACGAAGACCCCTCCGTGCCTCGGATAGCACGTTAAGCCGTTGGTCCCGACTGTTATTCGTGGATTTTTGACAGTCGTTACGGGTCGGCAGAAGCCCGAGTCTGACAACCAGTCTTACCAAGGGGTATCGTATTACTTAGCAACTAGGTTGTGGAGGTCAGATAGGCAGTCGCTCCATGGAAAATACTAGTACTCAGCTGCAACCGGTTAGGCTTTTTTTTTTTTTTTATCATCAAATGACCTCTCCCGCTCTGGGCGGAGCGGAAGGACGTGTCAGACTCTTGCTGGCTAAAACCCACCCGTGTTCCTTCAGTTGCCTGTGCGCCAGGGCCACGGTAACTCTTTCGAACAATCCGCAGCCCCGGCAGGCCCGCAGCCCCGGCAGGCAACCGGTTAGGCTGGAAGCTGACTTCAACATAGTTGCGAAAAGGCTAGGAAGATGATGAAGTCGTATCACTTTTAACGAGAAATTGATAAATGAATGAAATAACACTGAAAAGCTAGGCTAAGTTACTCTAGAAGCTGTTAAGATGCTGAAGATAATGCTAAGATGAAGCACTTAAAGCTCTAACGTACTCACTCCCAACCAATTTCCTTCTTAACCACAAGTCTCTCTTGTCCACAGTTGGGACCACAACCACTCATCTGACAGTCGTCAGGGTGAACAGCGATCCTACTCCTGTCAAAGACCACCAGGTGCCTGTGTTCCTGTACAGCAGACACTCCTTCGTTGCTGACCAGTGGGACCTGACTACAAATCAGGTAAGATAGACTGGTTTAACTCAAGCACCCAGGAAATTACTGGGATTGAAAAACTCGTCCTGATTCGAAAGACAGCGCTGACGTCTGTCTGATTTTATGTGGCTATTAACTTGTGTGGTTAAGTCCAAAATGTTGAGGGTTATCTGAGCAATACGTTATATTGATTAAAGAGACAAGGTTGTCAATGGACTTGTAGCGGTATCTACACCGCCACATGCGAGCGACACGTCACACTGACGTCACGCAAAATCCTGCATCACGCAAGCAGAATTTACCGCGCAACTAGCAAATATACAACGTCCCGACATCAAACGTCGGGCAGTTGCCCACCAGACACGACACCCGTCTGGTCGGAGAATCCTTCCTTTTCTATGGAGGTATGAGTAAACTTTACACCCTGTCGTATTAGAAGATTATTTTTGTCATTTTTGCTGATTGTCTTTTGGTTGCTTGCTCGGCTCAGCGCCGATATTTGAAAATCCACGAGCGCGCTTTTAATTAGGCATTCATTCAGATGTCGCCTAGTGTTACGGAAAACAAGCATTAGAGATTTACCTAGGAAAGGATATAGGAAACTTTTGATCACGCAAAATCAACATGCAGTCTGGGCCGCGGTTCCTGCTTGTCAACTAATAAACAACTTGATTATCCGCAACAGATTGAACTAGGCATGACGTCATTAAACTTTATAGGTCAGTAATTGATGTAGGTTAGTGATGGCTAATAAAAAGCTCACAATTACCTACCTACACACATTGCTACACTATTTATTTCAATGTACAATTGCTGGATCTCAACGAGGCGATTAATTGTATGAGTAATATTGATCTTTTAAAATGTTTGATGAGGATCTTGTTATTAAATACATTTATGTGCGAAGAAAAATACAAATAATATCAATTAGTAATTAATTAATTGTTTGGTGGACTGCCCCGTTGGTCTAGTGGTCGCCAGCGTACATGAGGTCCTGGGTTCGATTCCCAGGTCGGGTAAAATGTTATTGGGCTTTTCCATTTGGAATTTCTAAGTAGCAGCCCGGAGTCTGGATTTTGATTTGCGCCCGGTTGAAAGCAATAGACTCGTCCCCTATTACATGGGACCTAAACATAACTGGCGAAATATGGGCGTACTACAGGTACACCTCTGCCTAACCCTCAAGGGAAAGCCTTCCGGGGATGACAGGCGTGATGTTATTGTATTGTAGCTGTATCTACATCGCCACATGCAAGCTACGCGTCACACTGTCGTCACGCAAAATCCTGCATCGCGCAAGCAGAGTTTACCGCGCAACTAGCAAATATACAACGTCCCGACATCTAACATCGGGCAGTTGCCCACCAGACACGACACCCGTCTGGTCGGAGGATCCTCCCTTTTCTATGGAGGTATGACTGAACTTTACACCCTGTTCCTCATACTATAGTTTGTTATGTAATTGGTGGTTTTCTATTTTCGTTGTGAAAACAACTGATAAAAGCTGACAAAGTTAAAATATTTGCAAACATAAAAATAAACAGAATTTTTTATTTTGTCCCCATTAGTGTCAATTTACCAAACAAGGGAAAATAAATATTACTCTCTTCAAAATAAAATCGGTGCTCATTAAATTAATGATGTTTGTCATTGTGAAATTAAAGCTTCATTCGTTATCCTCATTTATTCGTGGTTGAGCCAAACGAGGTTTTAAAATCCACATCTCACTTTACATCAACAGTTTTAAACATCCGAAAAAAAAAACAGTCCTATTATAAACAATTGACTCGTGGCTCTAATCATAACAGCTGCACGGGCCGATCTTCAAGGTGAAGCAACGCTTGCCGAGGTGGATGGGTCACTATCCATTACAAACCGAGACCCCTCCGTAAAACTCGGAAAGCACGTTAATGCTCGGTTCCTATAAACAAAAACTAATCGTTTTGCTTACCAATGGTAGCATTTTTAACCGACTTCAAAAAAAGGAGGAGGTTCTCAATTCGACTGAATTTTTATTTTTTATGTTTGTTAGCTGAGAACTTTTTTATCTGGGTGAACCGATTTGGATGTTTTTTATTTTTTATTTGAAAGCTGGTTCTTCACATGTGGTCCCATTTAAATTTGATCAAGTACTGACCAATCGTTTTTGAGTTATCCTTAATACTGCGTATTTTTTCCACTTCGTTTATATTGATGATGTTATAATAATTTCCTGTGACGGTTATTTACATATCAAGTAGTGGTATAAGAATTTGTGTGGGGTAGGTACCACAACTAAAAACCGAAAAATAAAAACTTTTATACCTAAAAAAAAAACAACCGACTTCCAAAAAAAAAACACAAAAAAACGTGAAAAATAACTTTTAATTTCGGAAGTCGGTGCCCAAAAACGAAAATACACAACCAAAGACACCGACTTACGAAATTAAAAGTTATTTTTCACGTTTTTTTGTGTTTTTTTGGAAGTCGGTTGTTTTTTTGTAAAAAAGTTTTTTTGTAAAAAAGTTTTTTTATTGCCAAACTGGGCATATAAATAGATTCGTAAGCTAATTTCACCCGTGATACCAATTTCCATATGGAAGGATCTACTATGCAAAGCTATGAGATCATTGCTTCATTATTGGGAAAGATACAAGAGTTAATTTTAACCAATAGCTGTCCGAAAATTATAAGAATCGGCCATAAGCAGTTAGTCCCCGCTGTCATTCGTAGATCTTTGACAGTTCGAGTTGTTAGAAGTCCATAAGTCTGACAACCAGTTTTTTTTCTTCAGCAACTGTTTTGGAGGCCAGATATACAGTTGCTCCATGTAAAACATTGGTATTCGGCTGCATCTGGTTAGACTGGAAGCCAACCCCAACATAGTTGGGAATGGCTAGGCAGATTGATTGACGCTTTACACTATATAGAAAATCTTTCCTGTGAACTTAAAATCGATCATAGTACAGTCAACCGCATATCAGTGGTAACAATTTGACATTAGCAGCGTCATTATCACGAAGCAGTAAGGTCGGTTTTCGTAGTGCAAGTGTTACCACCGGCGCGGCGGCGGCGTGCGGTTGTCTTACAAATAGTCACTGCATACACGCTTGCACAAGTGATAGTCGATTATGGTCAAACGAGTTGCTCTGGTCATCGTAGAAGGTCTGTCCTCATCTGTCAACATTTGCGTACTGTTCGAATTCTTTAGAGTAGTAATCTCACGCCGTCGTCCCATGGAGGTGGGCAGACTACAGAACTACAGAACGCCACCTGCTACGATTCTTACGTACTCCTTTTGCTTCGTTTACGTTCTTAAATCAGCTCATTCAGCACCCTAATTGCGTATCACACTTTCAATCACAATCCGAGGGTTTTGCAGGATATTGCTAATCCACTACTCCATAGGCTTGAAAAATTCGTCTGCTCAACAACGTAATAACGCAATGAACATGGGTTAACTGTCAAAATGAGACCCATTGCGGTCAATTGTAATTTATGTGTGTTACGAAATTACCCCGCTTGTCCTTCACGCACGCCAGTTGCGAGCATCACGCACCTGAACTTTCTGAAGAGCATCACCAATAAGGTCACTATATGTCCTTCTACAGCGTCCCCTAGGCGTTTCCACTCACGTCTGCCTTGTAAATACCTTTTTTTAGTCGCCTTTCATTCATCCTCTCAACATGACCAAATCATCTAAGCATACTGTCTCTCTGACTGTCTGTCTGTTTGGTTGTCTGTAATAGATCGCTTTTAGCGATAAGACCGCCCATTGTGTCACCCTGTGCAAAATGTCTACATTTATATCTGTAATTTTTATGGTGTACATAATAAAGAGTATTCTATTCTATTCCATTCTACATTTTTAATAGAAATATCTTCGTCACTTATTAACGCATTTTGTATTGGCAACGTTTTAATTATTTTCTCTGAATAAATACTAAAATTTGACTAAGTATTTAATAAGCGGACTGCCAGTAAAGTTTCGGGTTTCGTATGCTCAATAATTGTTTGCAAGTCATCTCAACATTTCTTTAAATCATCAAATGTCATTTCAAAAACTCGTCAAAAAATTTGAAACATGAATCAACCAATTAATTTTGTATATTTGAACATACAAACAAACAGACGCGATCTTATTCCAGAAAAAAAGTGCTTGAGTTGAAAAATAATCGAGTTTTATAACTTAGTCGATTTTAAACGTCTCATCCCTTATACATATAGACCTAGCATAAAACTACGTCCGTACCAGGAAATTATATAAAGTGAAATATTCTGATATTTTAATATATGAAACAATCAATCAATTGTAAACGCAGAATGCTTGTTATTTTAATTATTGAAACCATGGAGATATTGGAATAATATATATTGATATTCATTAAATTTTTCAGTAGCAGCCCTGAGTCTACATTTGTACCCGCATCTTAATTGCGTAACACTAGTGTGTTACAAATGATTCAGATTGTGATTGATAGTTCAATCACAATCTGAATCATTTTGAAGCCTATTGCTAATCCATTGCTTCATATGTTCGAAAAAATTGTTTCCTCAACAACGTAAATAACGCTATGAATGTTGTTGAACTGTCAAAAAGAAAGCCATTCCTACTGTTAGTGTGTTACGCAATTATCCCGCCGGTTGATGGCAACAAACATAACTGGTGAAATGTGGGTATACTAGACTCAAACTCAACTCAAACTCAAAGCATTTATTTAAAATAAACCAATTACAGGCACTTTTGAATTGTCAAGGGGTCGGTCAGTCAGAAAGATGAAGCCAGTTGCCCATTCCAAAGCGTAGTAGGTACCTACGGAGAAGAACGGGCAAGAAACTCCATGGACACTCTTTTAAATCAAAATATGGTTACAAAATATTGGTTACATCATTCATGTTGAAATTATGCATGTGAGAACGATGCAGAACGTTAAAAGCGTCCGTAATAAAGAGACAAAAACAATTCAAATATTAAATTTAATTAAAATAAGATAAGCCGTGGCAGCTAAGAGATGACCAGTCCCAACTGCCGTCGCGGCGCCCGTTCAGAGGTCGCTATACCTCTGCCTAACCCATTGGGTAATACAGTCGTGATGTTATGTGTTATGTTTATGGAAATATACAGAATTGAAACAATGTTATCATAATATCTCAGTTTTTAATTTCAACACGTTTATTTTAAATTGTTCTGAGCTAAAACAGATGCGTCCTATTTATTTTGTTCGCGTTATAATAATTATCATTCGCGTCTGTTATTCGCGGCGGCTCTAAAGTTTAATTTTAGTGTTGTGAACAATGTAGTATGTGAATAGTGTTTGTTATCTCAGTCTATGGTCGACACTTGTGCCAATAATGTTACACGGGAGGTTATTGCACTCGCCGCCTAAGCATTCCAGACTAATCTAACGAGGAAAATAGAGTTAAGTACTAATTAATACTAATATCAGTTAGTCATGCTTAAATTAAATATTCTTGCAGGTTTTAAAATGCCGTCATTAAAAGGGCTGTACATGTAAAAAGGCTGTAACATGGTGGAAAATGGCAACAAAAATGTTTATTAATTTTATTTTTCATTTTACGTGGTATCCGTTTATACTAATACAGTATTCCGTCCTAATAACTTGATCACCATTCACCGGATACCGGCCTAAAATATATAAAAAAAAACATTTTTTTGAATAATTCCGGTCTGGCAGTTGATACTGATGGTAAAGATTTTAATGTCATTTATAAAATAAAAAGCAGTCCCTAATAGGCTTGGAAGCACTTTATCTTCTGCGAATCGAAAGAAGCACCGAAGATCATAAATTTAATACGTGTAATAAACTTTTTTGGTGTTGGCAATAATTTTATCAAATAGGGTAGTGATTCCATTATAATTACATTTTAGTCGATTCTAATTTAAAAAAATTAGGAATCGAATAAGTATTTGAATTTGACGATGGTATAATTTTGTGTTAATTTAGCTTTTTCTCAATTCAAATTTATTGTGTATTTCGGCATAGTAATAGAAACAATATTAAAATATTATTCAAGCCGATTATCATAAAACGAAGTGTCTCATAAATTTTTTATTTAATGGTAATTTCACATTGGTTTGTTTACCATAATATTGCCTTGATTTTAATAATTTTGAATGTAAATCCGTAGTTCGATAGGTATCAGTTATACGCGTAATGTGTTCGGTTCAATAACCGATAACTGTGTGACATATTGTACTTATTATAATAAAGTTGCAAATAATAATGATCGTGGCACACCTACCTATAACGTAATAATAATATTGTAAGGCCAAAACTTAAGACTTATGGTTAAGTCATAGCACTAAATTGTTCTGGTTCCCGTATATTCTAAACTAGCTTCTGTCCACGTGAAATTTCTTATTTCCCCGACCGCGAACCCACCGCGTCGCATCGCATCTATTTGCTCCTAAGGGACGTAGCGTGATGATATAGCCTATAAGCTACCTCAATAATTGGGCTAACAAATGCAAAAACAATTTTTTTCAAATCCTAATGGTAGTTCCAGAGATTAGCGCGTTAAACAAAAAAACTATTAAGTATAGATTTATTTTATTACAGCTTTATTATAATATTAGTAAAGTATAGATTAAGAGTAATTAATTATAAGCCGGGAAATGGTTAATTCTGGCACGTGTTATACATTATTTAGATTATTTCCTTGCCACAATTTCCGTAGAAAAATTTCATGATGATTTGATTTTGTTTTTATTTTATTTCTCATTTTTCATGGCTAGAAAATGGAAGGATAACATAACATTATAACATCACGCCTTGATTCCCTGAAGGGTTAGGCAGAGGTGTACCTATAGTACACACACCAGTTATGTTTCATTTCGCCAGTTATGTTTAAGTCCCATGTAATAGGACGCGAGCCTATTACCACCATCGGACACAAATTCCAGACTCCGGGCTGCTACTGAGAAATTCCAGATGGAAAAACCCTATAACACTTTGCCCGACCCGGGAATCGAACCTAGGACCTCATGCTCAGCAGTAGACGAATGAGGCAGGCTGCAAAAATGGAACAATTTTTTTTTTTTAATGCGTGCCCCACACTTGGAATTTCTCCTGTATTGTGGATGCGTTTACAAACATTCAAACTCACATACACAAACAGCCAGACTCGGAACAACTACTTGTAGGTCATACAAATATTTGTTCCGTACGGGAATCGAACCCGCGACACGCAGCGCAGCAGTCATAACATTGTCGCTAACACACTTGCTGTATCATACACAAAAGCAATAAACTCAGTGATTTAAAGACCTTAATAATGCAGAAGCGACAGATTATTAATATGTATGTTATATTATGGTAACTATATTGCAATAATACTAATACACTGTACAGGGTGTTACGTTAAACGAGATATGAGGGACAGACTTTAATTAACGGAGTCTAGGTATTACACATAAACCACCACGGGACCAACCCTGAAATATGAAAAAAATCTGCTATTCCCTACAAGTGCAAAACTTACACGATCAAAATGTAGAGAACTGCATTTTTTTAAGCTATTGCATAGCTTTTATCGCGGGCTTTGAGCGCGGCGACCGAATCAAGAAATTCCGTAACGAAAATAAAACCTAACACCCCCCACTCCGCCTACCATGTAGCTCGGCCGAGCGTTCGCTTAACGTGTATGTATATGGTACGACTGTATTTGAATTAATATCAAAGAAAAAAAAAATACTGCATAAATAAAAAATAAATAAATGATTATAATTGCATAAGTTGATAAAAAATGCTATGCAATAGCTTTACCGCGGCAGTCCCCGAGTGCCACACGTGTTTTTTTTTCATAAATCGGAGTTGATCCCATAGAAATTGTTGTAAATTTTCATGAGTACTACACTCCCGTAAAGTTTATTCTTCGTTTAATATACCATCCTGTGTTATGAACTCGATGTAAGAATGAATAAGGTAGGTATATAAATGTAGCGTGCAGATAAAGAGTTCGTCGAACTCGCTGATATTGTACACAGAATATTTTCGGACGCGTGCCGACCGCCCAGGGATGCCAAAGTTTGTGTTTACAGGAAAGCGTTGGTTATGAAAATATTCTATTAGCACGTGTTAGCACTTACATGACGTGCAGTACATCGACTGCGAAATAGGAGCTATGTTTAGCAATCTTTGAATCAACATCATAGTAAGCTATTTAAATTTATTACTAGAGACGTATAATAGAGATTAGCCTTCCTATTACAGTATTAAAATCATTGGCAGCTTTGTTCCATCCACTGCTGACTTCTGGTTTACGCCTCTTTCCTTATATTCCATGTTTTCCTGGTTTGTGCGAGTCTCATCCAGGGGACAGGCAGGGCTTACGCGCCCGCGGTCCTTGTCATCTATCTACCCATATGGCTATTTATCTGCCAACACTCTTTTTAGTTCCTATTCTCTCTCGGCAACCATTCAGTCAGATATAGTCTGCAGGCAAAAGACGAGGAGTTCTTTTTTCAAACTGTTTCTTTCTTTTTCATTCTCAAGACTGGCGAGCTCCAATGATACTGGTAGAGGTGTTTTAAAAATAAAATGTTAAGCACAAAACGCAGGCAATTGATAAAAAGGCCATGAAATCAGTGTTGCCGGCAGCCCTATTAAACACGTTAAGAAAACAAAACGAACGGGTTGTCACTCTATGTGTTTTGTTTTCTGTGCGTTTCGAAATCCAACTACATAGTTTTAACAGAATTCACGATTCAGCAGTTGAATTATCTCGATGTATAGGCGATTTTTGAAAACAACACTGTTTCTAGTGGTGATTTCATCGATATTTCTGGTTGGTTTTATAGCTATTGAATGTTGCCAGCTACTATAAAATAGGAAAAGTGGCATGCTCAATGAAATCCTGTTTTATTTTTGTTTTATTGGCTATGAAGGTGGGTAGCCAGGCAGCCTGCCTGGCTTCATCCATGAGACGATCTGTATAACTTGCCAGACTAGTAGTTGACTTGATTACGCATCAGTAGATACATTTAATTACTACGTTATCTCATACCGGTTTATTCTTATAAACCAATCCGACCTAATGACACATATCTACCATTTGGTACATGTTTGAAAGTCTGTACTATGTAGACAGGAAGAACAAAATTATATCATTATTCCCCTTTCAGAACTGAGGGCCTATTCTCTAAGTCCGTCAACGAAAATACGGGCCCGTCCAAAAGTAGTTCTAAATTTCGGAGGGAGCCCACACCGGATTAATTAACTTTTTTGGTACGGTATAAACACATCGGGAGTAGGGACACTGTCAAATCTTTCTTAGGTTGGGCCCCAATTTAATCTTTTGTCCGTATGGAGTAGAAATCGCCCGTAACTTTGGCCAAAACTACAAATTTCGCGTTTAGGGAGTGGACCTCCTGCTTCGTCAAGTTTTACGGCAGCAAACAAAATTACTATTTACTAAACGTATTATTTTATTGTGTTTACATTCAGGTTTAGTTTCGAATATTGATGAGATTGAAAACAGGTTGTCAAATTTGATTTTCCTGCAATGTAGAGAAACAGGTTTAATTTATAAATAATAATCGATAACCTTATTTGTTTAACTAATAGAGTATTATTACCACAGAGCTATAAATCAAATTGATTGAATCGTTTCAATCGCTGTAAAATGTAATCTCAGAGGGACATCCTCTGAGATTACATTTTACTGCGAATGAAACGGTTATTATCAATAAACATGATAACTGAGAAGAGAAATGGCTGCAATTTCGCAGTTTCCACTCGTAGATTCTGTGCGTTTCTCAGCACATGTATTCTAAAAATCATCTCCATCATGAACATTTTTAACTCTTCAATAAAAAACGCTAACGAAACCATTAATATCTACACTCCACATTTATCAGAGCCCATTGTCTATAACTCGAATGCTAAATGAAGGGGGCACCCGATAAACTGTAGTTACCAGTACAGGCCTTGGACCATATCTCGTCAAATTAATGGCCCTGTACCATATCGAGGTCAATAGGCGCCGGCGCATAGTATATACGACTGAATTTAGTCGTGTTTACTGTTTGGTTCTTCTGGAAAGGAAACCTGTATTTAGTCGATGTATCGTTACTGAAACTAGGAATCGACTAAATCCGGGTTGCTGTACATCACTTTACCAGCTATTGTGATTTGCAATAGAGATGCGATCACATATCTAGTTGAGTCGAAACACTTAGGTACGTACCCTCAAAATACGCTGATTTTGTAGATTTTGTACACGCTTTTTAAATATCCACTGATATGTTAAGCTGGAAGCATTCGAATTGCGAAGTGATTAAGAAAGGCAATTCGTATGCTTCCCTTTCCGTCGATTTCCCTACATGAATATCTCGAACTCGCTCATATCATGTTATGTCATGTCGCGATGTTGATCCAAAATTTGAGACGAGATTATCGATGACGGCTGAGCTTATTATTATCACCCACGTTGGTATAAATATGGATAAAAAACAAAACAAGTTGATCTTTCACACTATGTATATTTTTGTTTTTTTATGTATTTGAGCCGTCATTCAGCCAGATTTGAATTTGATTGCCAATTTTAGATCAAGATTGGAACTC
Source organism: Dryobotodes eremita (assembly GCA_917490735.1). Taxonomy (NCBI): domain Eukaryota; kingdom Metazoa; phylum Arthropoda; class Insecta; order Lepidoptera; family Noctuidae; genus Dryobotodes; species Dryobotodes eremita. Next base: position 20,080,902 of record OU823254.1, read on the forward strand.
CAGTTTCATAAATGGAATCTAGAGGCACTTATTCTGTGAGTTTCACATAACATTTGCATGCGAATTGAGTTTTCGTCATTCTACAAAACTTAATCAGATTCAAAGTTTTAGGATTTAAAACTGGCACAAAACATATGGCTAAGGCTAGAATTAAGAACTCAAAATCATCCTGTTATTAATATCAAAACGTTGCAACGATACAAAATAAAGTTCTAAACACAGCCGGTGTATAATGCGAGATATAAAAAGATAATTTGTGTGTCGAGCGTGTCGCCCAAGATAAATATGGATGTTGCTATGTGTCGTAATGAGGCGTTGCTCGTGCTTAACCTAAATTTGGAACTGTTAGACAACAGACGGGCAACTTTTAAACTGTAATAGAGGCAACAAAACGTTGCCCATGTGTGAGCTTCGTTTTTGCTGAAAGTCTGAATTAGAATGATTGGGCTTTCCCTAGCTTCCCTAAAATAAGGCTTAATTTGATCAACTTTATGTTAATAAATTGCACAAAACAACATGTGGCTAGTCGTAAAGGAATCTTACATTATTTATGTATGTACTAAATCCTCCTACACTTATACAGGGTTTCCGGTAAATAATGGATAACCTTGAAATAGCATATAATAGACCTTATGACAGTTCTAAAAAATATATATATGTACTTATATTTCTCAAGAACCTAAGATTATAAGAAAAAAATTGTAACTATTTTTACATTCTTCTTCACCACGACAACAAATGAATGAACTCCTTCTGTTATTTGTTGTTATAATATTGTTGTACGTTGACTATGCTGCCTGAGCGGCAGTAAATAGTGTGTCTATAAATTGCACAGTATTTTTTTCTAATAAATATTTTCTTGCGGGTACTACTTGGAATGTATTTTTTTTAGATCGGCCATCATGTATATTATATGATATTTCAAGGTTATCCATTCTTTACCGGACACCCTGTATATGCTAAACAGTAGCGCGACCTTCGTATAATACTTGTGCAGTCTAGACTGACTAGGTATATTTTTATCTGCTATCTTATCATATCATAAACTATGTAAGCTGTATCAATATTTTACATGTCTTTATCTGAAAACATGTTAATAATGTGGAGTATGATTTAAATAAATCGCATATTATATCAGTACTATTCTTGGCCATATTTTAATGTGGAGTTCTCCATAGATTTCTCATGCCTAGTGTTGACTCGTGCCGTCGCGTCGTCAGCCTTAGTGGCCCTTGTTTGTCACAGCCTAGCCGTGATGCATATTCTTGTAGCGTTTAATTACGGTTTAACTGGTGCCCTATAGTTGCCCGTATGTAGATATTGAATTTAACCATTTAGGAAGCTATATTCTTGTCTCTAAAGTGACATCATGATACGTGTTTATTAGGAGCTAGTTTGCTTGCGTTGATAGTCTGATTTGAATATGTAAGTAAAGCAATGGCTTTAGCCAGACCGTTCCTAAGTTGGTCTAGTTTTATTTACCACCTACGCATACAATCTAGCGTTTTATGTAGATGACTTGCACACAAACTTAATGTTGGGGTTGCACGATATATAAGTTTTGGCCGAATAATCCTTATGGATCTTGAGAGCGATGCAGTTTGAAACAACATTAGACAAAAAGAAAGAAGAAAGAAGAAAGAAAGAAAAAGAAAAAGGCTGTCCAGCGATGGTCTATAATAATTTTATTTGCTAAAAAAAACTACTTTATTATGTACTTACTAACATAGATCTTAAGAAAATTGTTACTAAAACTTATATGGATTCTATCCGAAATAAATGGATATTATCATTATTACGGACAATAGAACCGATAAAATTAATTTACGGTTTGTTGCCGAACAGCAACGATCCAGCGGGGTAATTACGTAACACACTAACAGTAGGAATGGGTTTCATTTTGACAGTTCAACAACATTCATTGCGTTATTTACGTTGTTGAGCAGCCAAGTTTTTCGAACATATGAAGCAATGGATTAGCAATAGGCTTCAAAATGATTCAGATTGTGATAGATAGTGTGTTACGTAATTAGGGTGCAGGATCGCTAAAATCGACGAAATCGGTAGGCAAGTGGCGTGCTCACAGAATTCTTTTAAGAACTTAAAATTCTACACATATCTAGTCGTTAAGATTTATTAATTCGGCCTAACACGTCTAGAGACATGAATCAAATAATAAATCATAAGTAATAAAACGCCAACGTCAAATGGACATTAACAGTACTTGTTCAGCTTTAATGCATTATTCAATTATGTATATTTCTATTTACAAAATCTACTCGTTAAAATGACAACAAATTATAAAAAATTCTAAGCTTCGTTTAAACGCTCTGAACGTTACTCTAACGTTTTTTCTTTCTATTAATATGTAGATTCTTAGTCCCGCGTTTCATTCTTAATAGACACGTTTCAATCTTTTTATAGATCAACCTTCCCGATTAAAAGAGAATAACAATTGAAACTTATTTACCAGCTTTGTTACGTGTTTCTTACGAATTAAAACAAACCAGTTTCAGTTAATAATACTTATTGATACAGTTTCAAGGCTCCCGCACTTTAAAAATAGTTGTACATACTGAATACTGATACAATAACACTTGTAAAAGTAAATACGTTCATAGTAAATAAACGTTTATTTCGAAACAATATGTTTATGAGATCATCGCCCGCGAAAAGTTATTTCATTGCAGAACTGATAACGACACATCGGAACGTGTTAAAAAAAAGAATAACCGTCTGGTAATCGTGACATGTACTGATACTTGTCCATTGCCGCGCAAATCGTAACAGTCATTTGAAATGTTTATGTTCTATTTATACTAGACATCAAGAGCTCATTATGCCTACTCACTCTTAAAAACACTTCCTACGTACCTACAAAATTGCTCTCCTCAAAATATTTAACTGTGGCGTAATCATTGTTATCAACGTAATGTCTTTAGGAGACGCCGGTTGTTAGCTCCTATTAGGGCTCTCTAAAAAACATAAGGAATTCCAAATTCCCCAAGTAATATCATACATCCCTGACAAATCGGAAGACCTTCAACAAATTACACGCTTAATAAAACTGTGTCGGTATTTTCGATCAAAACAAAATCTATAAAAAGAATAATTCGTTGTAATTTTGATACACCCTGTAATTAATTACGGTTCATTGTTATTAACTGCTTGATAATCGACTAATAAACGGTAGCGAATAATTTAATCGATTATGTAAATTGTGAAATCGCATCACTAGTGGTGGCGCTATTCGAAATTAGAAAACATTTAAATTTTACTTTGTTTGATTTTGATTGCCTACGGTGCGGTCCACTTTACCCAACTTTGGACACTTGGCTTGGCATTATTTATTATACATAACAGGATTATTTTGAACGGGTTCTCGACGAGTTTAGCTTGACATGAAATTAATTTAAACTAGAATAGTAGGTACACGCCTATTTTAGGATGAATTTTAATTTAATATTCGAACAAAGTTAATACCTACCTATCATATTTTTGATAGTTTCGTTTCGTTTTGTTTAGTAGCCAGGTTATTTGCAAAAATGAAACTTAAATAACATGTTGTTTCACAGCAGGAAGTCTTAAATCATTTTATACTTGGCAGTTAATAATTATAACAATTACATAACAACCCATAGTTTCCCCAATTGAGTTATATAGCTTTTTTACCAGTCCACATAGGCACATTAGGCTGTTTTATATTTCTATGAGGCGGACTGTACATTCTAAACTGATGAAATTGTATGCCTTTGCTGTACAACATAAAAAATTGGTTGTAAAGCGATTGTCGTTGGACAAGTGGCTCAAATTCGAAGATAGAACCCCATGACAACAGAGCCATAAACACGTAGACTTATCTTTCGCGCCTTGTGTTCTGAGTTTCGCGCCTAATTTATTTGAAATATTCAAAACTAAAATCTGAAACATTAGTTGACAAATATCAAAGGTTTTTTAAAACGGAAACGTTATTTTATTTAATACCCATTTTTATTTTATTATGTTCTTATGACTCCATTCGGTGGTCATTGGTTCATCGCGGCGTGAAAATTTTATGGGCTCATAAAATTCCAAGATGGCGGATGTTTTTAATGTGCTATAATTGATAGACAATCTCTAAAAAAATACTTGTTTACAATCATAAAAATATTATTATTGGATCACGGATGGATCTGAATATCTGATAGCGAATTCTTCATTGCGAGATCAATAATTAAATTATTGTAAAAAAAACATTTTGATACCAAAATTATACAAAATAGGTATGTATTCAATTTAATAATATAATCCTAACTAATATTATGAATGCGATAGTATGTTTGTTTGTTACGCTTTCACGCTAAAACGGCTTAACGTATTTGGATAAAATTTTGCACATGGGTAAACCATGACCTGGAGAAAGATATAGGCTTCTTTTCAACCTGGATCGCAGACAAAGTCGCGGGCAACAGCTATAATCTTATATTGAAAAAATAAAAATAAAATAATTTTCTGAACTCTGAATTTTATCACTACCAGCAGTCAATTTCGGTACCTACTTGAATTTATGAGTTAAGGCTCGTACACACTGGCGCGACGCGACGCCCGTCACAAAGGCACCGCGTGTCGCGCGACGAGCGGCGCCTTTGTGTAGCGCTGTCGCGTCGCGCCTGTCCGTGGGAGCCTTTAGGTTTTTAACCGACGGCGCCAGAAACAGGGTTATGTTTTTCGAGTGTATGTATGTACGTATATATATATTTCTCTGGCACGTTCTGTAGCCTAAACGGCTTGATGGATTTTAGCTTGAGAGGTGTCGTTAGAATCATCTTAATTGTGAGAGTGACACGGGGTATATCAAAATTATAAAAAATAAAATGGCTGATTTTTGGCGTCAAATTAGATGAATTAAAAAAGTTTTTTTCCCTTAACACCTATCGAGTGGGATCAAAATAAAGGGTTTTATAAATGGCTTAGAAAAATATATGCAACTTATATGTTTAAATGTAATTTGGAATGAGAAAAGCTAAATTAACCAACCAAAACAATCCGACTGCAAAAACACATACCTAACTGAAAAGAGAAAAACAAGCATTATTATCTATTGAACTTTGTTTCGTGTAAGTTTATTGCAGGCAGGGTCAAACCCACAACCTGAAATACGGTGAAACTTCTTTTGTGGAGCATCAAAATCAATATCCACTAAATGTAGTACCTATAATGTACCAACAAAATATCTCGCTTAGATGCGTAAGCGTTCCCTTCGATCGATTCTAATGCCACTATGACAGTCCCTTTCCAAGGTCGGTAAAGTAAGCGAACCAATGATGGTTGAGTAGAGCCCTACACTACCGAAGCCAGTTGAAGGCCGGTATTCAACTGTTTGTTTATAGGTACTCGTAGGAAGCCAAGATGATACTTATTTGGTTGTTGTGAGATGGTTGTGTTGTGAGTGTGACGCATCAAACTCAGTACAGGCTGTAATTTTAAACACCGTCAACTTCTTAAGGGGTCATTGTACTCATCATTATAAACAACTTTTACTATGGGACCAAATCTGTCATCGCGAAAAAATATCGGCTGTTCCCTACATTTAGACGAGTTAAGGCTCGTAAACACTGGCGCAACGCGACGCCCGACTCAAAGGCACCGCGTGTCGCTCGACGAGCGGCGCCTTTCTGCAGCGCTGTCGCGTCGCGCCTGTCTGTAGAAGCCTTTATGCGACCATAAATGTAGGGAACAGCAGTTCTTTTTTGCGATTTTACATTTGGTCCCATAGTAAAAGTTGTTCATAATAATGAGTACAATGACCCGTTAATAAGAGGTTGATGAAGTTTAAAATTACACCCTGTATATTTACGAGTATAATTTGTTAATTAAATTTCACGAGCGCGCGTCGCTCATTGCAATTTAATCCTTATTGTAATCATAATATTAAACATAAACCTCACGCCCGTATTCCGTAAAGGATTAGGCAGACGTGTACCTACTGCACAGTATACACCCACATTTCGCATTCGCATTACATTATGTATAAGTCCCATGTAATAGGGTACGAGCCTATTGCCATCAACCGGGCACAAATGAAGACTCCGGGCTGCTACTGAGAAATTCCTGATGGAACAACCTAGAAACACTTCGCCGTACCTGGGAATTGAACCCGGCACTTTATGCGCAGCAGTAGCGCTTGCGACCACTAGACTAGTGAATCAGTCTCATTTATCATTGTCATAAAGGCTCCTTCAAACAGGCGCGACACGGGACGCGAATCGCACGCTACACATAGGCACTGCTCGGAGCGCGACAAGCGGTGCCTTTGAGTCGCGTCGCGTGTCGCACCTGTTTGTAGGAGCCTGTAAGCGACGATATTTTTTTTTTGAGCGCTGATTTACCATTTTTTTATGATGATCCTATTTTATTTTTAGGAAATATTTCTGAATAAGTCTTTTCTTTGAACATTTGACAATACACAATTTTATTTTCTAGCTTGTAATATGTACCAATACGCCTAACTATGCGACAAAAAGAACGTTTTACGATGTCCTACGTTTGGGCAGCGTCTTAAGGCTCCTACAATCAGGCGCGACACGCGAGTCGAGCGGCGAGCGGTGCCTTTAAGTCGCGCGCGATTCGCATAGCGTGTCACGCCTGTTTGTATGCGGTGTTTTTATGCGATATGATGATGTTATTAATTGCTCTCCTGAGTTGTTTGTTTTTGTTGGCATGGAGCTAATAGTAGTAAACATGTGAATCAAATAAATGTTATACAATATAGTACTGTATCTAGCGAGTGGCAATTATTTGCATCATAAAAAGATAGGTCCACACCTGCGGAGTAATTGCGTAACACACTAACAGTAGAAATAGCTTTCATTTTGACAGTTCAACAACTTTCATTGCGTTATTTACGTTGTTGAGCAAACAAATTTTTCGAACATTTGAAGAATGGATTAGCAATAGGCTTCAAAATGATTCAGATTGTTATAGATAGTGTGTTACGCAATTAGGGTACCGTTCTGCTGACAATAACAAATACAGTAAGATAATTCAGATCTCAGATCATAGTTTACCTAAAATAGGATTGACGTGTACTCGTAAAAGTGTTTGTACAAACCTACTTACAGAAATAAAATCATTTATCATTTATCGTTATCGTTACTAAGATGTAAAATCTAAAGTATCTTTCTTTTCTATCTTTTCTTAGGCTTAAAAGTATTTCCAAGGTTTACCAAATTTTTTTAGAGCTCCTCGCCATTGTTCAGTCAGCAAAAGATATAAGTATCCAGTGTCGCCGGATATAATTGAAGTTTAGTAAGAAACCGATGAATGTTTTCGAATTAAATTTTATTTGATAAATGAACTGTTATTTTCTATTACTTCAATTAAATTTTATTCGAAAACATCCATCGGTTTCTTCCTAAACTTCAACTATATCCGACGACCCTGGTTACTTATCACTTTTGGTGACCGTACACAAATAGCAAATTTTATTTCTTTGCTAGTTGTTTCACTGAGTGACTGGGTCAGCTCTCTTCTAGCAAATTACTACTGAAATAAATTAGATTTAAAAAAAAAATGCGCGCGCGGCATCACACCTACCTGCCGGGGTCGCGGATTGTTCGAAAGAGCTACCGTGGCCCTGGCGCACAGGCAACTGAAGGAACACGGGTGGGTTTTAGTCAGTAAGAGTCAGACACACCTTCCCGCTTCGCCCAGAGCGGGAGAGGTCCTTTGATGATAACGCAAATAAAACCACCGCACCTACACGTGATAGACATAGAAGTTAAACTTCCTAAAAAATTAAGAATAAGAGAGATTTAGTGTGAGAGACAGAGTAATATCTTTCTTCTCTCTCATGAAACGAAATGTGCCGAAACGTGACGTGTCCTTGAAATTTCACTCTCAATCTTTTTTTATTGAAGCGCCGTACCGCATAAAGACTCGTGCACACTGGCGCGACGCGACAGTGCGACACAAAGGCACCGCGATAAGCGGTGCCTTTGTGTCGTGCTGTCGCGTCGCGCCTGTTTGTGGGAGCCTTAAGGGCTCTTTCAAACAGGCATGGGTCGCGGCACCGCCTGTCGCGCGATGAGCGGTGCCTTTGTGTTGCGTGGGATTCGTGTGACACGTCTTACACCTGTTTGAAGGAGCCTTTAAAAAGTTTCATTTTAAAAATCCATTTCGAACAAGAGCAGCAGCATAGCAACCAGACTATCTTACGCCTACTATCACAAAGCCGTTATATTTCAAAAGGTCAGTAACCTCTTCAAAAATCCGGTATCTACCCAGATAATGAATATTTATTTAGCACCAAATCTTTATCTTGGCAGCCTTCTACATTGATTAGATACAAGGTAAATAGGTACCAAATTGCATGTATATAATTTTGATAACCTTATCGGTGATCAAATAGTCTTTGTTGCTCTGTTGTACTATCGCCAAACTGTCTGTAGGAATGGATTTTTCCACATAGATAGGTGAATTTGTCATATTTAAAACCATTTCTATGTTACGGGTTTTGGAAATATTTTATTAAGTTGTGGCTGTTTGATATCAGCCGCACGGCTCGATCGAAAGTTAAGCTATGCTTGCCGCGGTCGGTTCGGGGATGGGTGACCTTCCGTTACCCGAGACCCCTCTGTGCCTCGGAATGTTTGATCAGTAGTCAAACATACTAATAGTTAAAATGCGTTAGTTAAACTAACAATTTGTTAAAAATGACAGCAGTATGTTGTCTGACAAATGGTTAACCATAACTATAGTTGAAACAAAATACAATTTGCTATAAATGTTAACCATGCACAGACAGCGTAGCTAAACTTTGACAGCTATTGACTATTGTCAAGTGACTAATTGTTAAATTGACTATTGGTCATGTTTAACTATGTATCAAACACCGGGCCCTAAGCCGTTAGTCCTGGCTGTCATTCGTAGATCTTTGGCAGTCGTTACGGGTAGTTAGAAGTCTAAAAGTCTGACCACCAGTCTTACCAAGGGATATCGTGTTACCCAGTGTCTGGGTTGTGGAGGTCAGAGAGGTAGTCGCTGCATATAAAATACTGGTATAGCTGCATCCGGTTAGACTGGAAGCCGACCCCATAATAGTTCGGAAAAGGCTAGGCAGATTGATCGGGTGCCGCTTTTGTTTCAGGCACAACATGTGATATTTCAGCACCCTAATTACGTAACACAATATCTATTACAATCTGAATCTTTTTGAAGCCTATTGCTAATCCATTGCTTCATATGTTCGAAAAAATTGCATAACGCAATGAATGTTGTTGAACTGTCAAAATGAAACCCATTCCTACTGTTAGTGTGTTACGTAATTACCCCGCAGATTTATCCCTAAAATAGCATCGCGCCTGCGATGCCCCTAGTATTGCAGATGTCTATGGGCGACCATCTACCATCAAGTGTCTTTGACAAACATTTCGCCTCTTTACAAGAGCAACGTGACATCTCATAAACGTTTTTTTTAATTATTTCATATTTAACTGAATTATTTTTTGCTTATTTTCAGAAAGCACATTAATTACCGCAACAATTTAACTGTTTTCGACGGTGAAATTATCAATATTTTAGAATTTATCAACGCTTAAATATTTCAAATTGCTCTCCTGTAAAGTTGTCGTTTAGAAAATATCACGTTGTTCTTGTAAAGAGGCGATTTGATAAAATGTTGTGTCCGTCGTACGCCCACTGTTCCCCCCCTCTTGGTATATTATAATGGGCATGGCCTACTGAGCTCTTGGAATTTGCTGGCATTTTCTACTAACGAAAAACGATCGACGATGAAAAGTGATCATATTTTTAAGCTATTGCATAGCTTTTATCGCGGGCTTTGAGCGCGGCGAGCGAATCAAGAAATTCCGTAACGAAAATAAAACCTAACACCCCCCACTCCGCCTACTATGTAGCTCGGCCGAGCGTTCACTTAACGTGTATGTATATGGTACGACTGTACTTGAATTAATATCAAAGAGAAAAACAATACTGCATAAATAAAAAATAAATAAATTATTATAATTGCATAAGTTGATAAAAATGCTATGCAATAGCTTTACCGCGGCAGTCCTCGAGTGCCACGTGTTTTTTTTTATAAGTATGAATAAGGAAGAGATTAGGCAGATTTTTTTTACAGTATAAAATTACCAAGCCTACACATAATATACACAAACTCACGCCTTCTTCCCATGGGCGTAGGCAGAAACTACAGAACGCCACCTGCTACGATCCTTACATACTCCATTCGCCTCGTTTTGCCTAACCTGAATAATAATAATGATTGAAAAATATCTGGTTATTTTCGTTTGTAATAAAAATCAACTTAATTAGAAGTTGTATACAGGCTGTATTTTTAAACACCATCAACTTCTTAAGGGGTCATTGTGCTCGTCATTATGAACAACTTTTACTATGGGACCAAACGTGACATCGCGAAAAAATATCAGCTGTTCCCTACGTTTTTGACGAGTTATGGCTCCCCGCAAACAGGCGCGACGCGACAGCGGGACACACAGGCACCGCTCGTCGCGCGACACGCGGTGCCTTTGTGTCGCGCTGTCGCATCGTGCCAGTGTGCACGAGCCTTTATGCGAACATAAATGTAGGGAACAGCTGATATATTTTACGCGATTTTAGTTTTGGTCCCATCGTAAAAGTTGTTCATAATGATGAGTACAATCACTTAAGAGGTGGATGCCGTTGATGGTGTTTAAAATTACACCCTGTATTATACTTCTGAATTGACCAGCCTTCGGTATTTTAATATTGACACTGGCCAACGAGGCCACTGGCTTGCGACCACTGAGACCAACCAGGTAGACTGACTAGAGTCAGTCTACCTGGTTGGTCTCAGTGGTCGCAAGCGCTACTGCTTATCATGTAGTCCTGGGTTCGTCTCCCGGGTCGGGCACAGTGTTATTGGGTTTTTCCATCTGAAATTTCTCAGTAGCCCGGATTCTGGATTTGTGTTCGGTTGATGGCCCTGCTCGCCCCCTATTTGATGAGACTAAAACATAACTTGCGAAATGTGGGTGTACTATAGTTGCAACTCTGCCCTACCCTTCCGGGCATACAGGCGTGATGTTTTATTAGAGTTTCTCATATTAATAATAGCTCTCTTCTACCATTCACAAAATCGCTTCATCTTTATTTTAATTAAAGAACTTCTTGTGTTTCTACGCAGACTATTTGGGTCGCATCTGTACCGTATTTACAAACATACCTACTTGAAAAATCGGACCAAAGTCTACGATAGCCGACATTAACACGTTACCAACCGTTTCGTATAACCCTGCTAGATGAAGAAGTAGTTCTAAATATAACACAATCGTGTGATCGCCCCCTGTATTTATAGAATCGTATAAACGTCGCTTGACGACAGTCTAGTCGTGAGCTGTAGCAGGAGTGCTCAACCTATAGGTGATAACATCATTGTTTTGCTCGTCACCTGTTTTATCGATATCTTCCTGTCGCGTGACGTTTATATTTTCGTAGGTTTTCTATTGTTTTATGTTTACATATTCATGGTTTTTGGGCACAATTAAATACAAGGTTGCGGAAAATTCTGTGGTATGAATATGGGTATGAGATATTGTTTGCGAACGAGGGAATCTATAAAAAAAATTGATAAGGAAAGTTTCGTTTGCTTCAGGATATTGGTAAGATCTCAGAAAAAAAACCCGTCAGGAACGAAGTTCTTTATACTTTTTCTTCAACTCCGAATGTAATTCGATATAGAGACATATAGATAGAGAGATTGTATGGCGATTTTTTTTTAATTTTTGCAGCCGCTATTTTGGATTTTCAGTTTGACCTCACTGTCGACTTCAGCACCCTCGAAAACCATGAAAACTATTTCTCTCTCTCTTTCTCTTTCTATAGTTAAGTGAAGATTTCTAAAATTTTACTCAACCGCAAGCTGCGTTAAAAAACTTCGTTCCAAAAAAATGCTGGCTGACTTGAGTTACATTAATGTGCAGTTAAATAGTGACATTTTTCCTGAAATCCTGACCTACAAAACCACCGGCGTTTAGGTAAATTGCATTCCCTATAGGGAATAAAATATAGGTGGTAAATTAAATGAAATAAACACAAAAGTTTCCATTAATTAGTTGGCTAGTTACCTAATCAATGATTAAATAATAATGTAATATTAGTAAATATTGTGAAATAATAAGTATAATAAATAATAACACGAGTTTTCATAGTTTTTTATTCCGTAGACCATTTAATTGTGATACTTCCTGTTACATTAACACCTTGTTATAGCAAGTCATGTATTTGAAGCATTTTTTTGCGAGCGCAGAAAAAATCACTTGGTCAATCGATACTGACCTAGACAATTATTTACATTGACAAGCTTCAAAACAACGTAATAAAGGTGTTACGTGTGAAATTGCGGTTGTAGGTATTATTATGTATATGTAATGTATGTGCTGTGCGCCACGTGCGCACTATAGAAATCATATTTCATTAAATAAGAGGTTTTTTGACTGATAAAAATCTTTGTCTTTATAAAAATTACATAATTATCATGCCGTTATATCCATGTTTAATTGAGGCTTATTTTATTCACTTATTGAAAAAACTAACTTCGGGTCAACAAACAAACTTAAAACTTTATAATTACTATCATATTTTAACAGAAAAAACTTCGAAGCTGTCTCATGAGGAGAAACAATGCAGTAAACAGCGCAGTTCCTTACTACTCGTAGAATCAATTAGGCAATTAAATATTTATCAGACCTCGAACAAATAGGTTAGCTTGGACTACATATTGCTATCTCCGCCTGTTTAATCATTTATTTTAATAATTTATTTACATGTCACGTATGTACATATGCTTTACTAGAGTACGAGTCTTTATCTAGGATCGTTTTACTCGTATGTTTTCTTTTCTCATAGTGTAAAATTCTGTCGATTCAATTACTAGCGGGGCACACTCCCCAAAATGCTCTTGATCGTCATAGATAGAGGCTCTTTTATTGCACCTACCATCCAGTGTTGTCTTTAAAACCGATTAAAAACCAGATTTAGAAAGAAAGAAAGAAAAATAAATAAAATGCGTTTATTTGCGTTAAACATGACGCAGAGAATAACACACAAATACAAAACAGAACGAGTTGGGGGAAAATATGTGTCACATCCACGCAAAACGGCAATCGCTCAGCATAATGCTACGATCCTATGCGAGACAGAGCCCCAGGCCCCCAGCGCTGGTTTTATTTAGTATTATAATTAGTCTACGAGAGACTATTTCATTTGTCCTGTCATGAATATGTAACCTATTGTTTCAGGCTTTACTTTAGTTATTTCATATTCTGTTTGATGTTACCCAGTAGAATAGTGTTGTTCAAACTCTTTTGAAGCGATCGCTGTTTGTTTTCCATTTGTTTTTCTTTTAATATTATGGGTGGTTGAAATACGTACAGAACAATCGTGCCTGGTACTCGTTAGGACTTCATTTGTTTCAAGTATTTTATTGTAAAAACAATTTACCTGTTTGCGTGGAGGAACAAAGAGTAATATTAGGTTTAGAGTGAGACAATTAATAATGAAAATAATCTAGGTATTAAAAACAGCTGCCTAGTACTGAAAAGGAACTATTATAACTAACCCCGTCTCAAAACTTAATAATAACACAAAATAAAACTCTACCCAGTATCCTGTTATTACGTAATTAGTAACAAAAATCTACTATTTTAAGAACAGTTAAAATAATAAATACATTTAATTAATTTCAGTCGAAAGACGTCCACAGCTGGACAAAGGCCTCCCCAAGCACCGCCATTTCGACCGGTTCTGTGCTTCCCGTATCCAGCGAATTCCCGCGGCCTTCACAAAGTCATTAATCCACGTGGTGGAAGGGCTTCCAACGCTACGTCTTCGGGTACGCGATCGCCACTCCAGAACCTTGCGGCTCCATCAGCCATCTGTTCTGCGAGCAATGTGCCCTGCCCACTACCCACTTAAGTTTGGCAATTCTTATTGAGAAGATATTGCGTAGCTTCCCGAACGGTGCACAGCCGAGTCAGATTCAACGATTGACCTCTTTTTCGAAGTTGAACCTACCTAACTGGACAGTTTGTCCTAGGTAAACATACTCGTCCACAACTTGGAGTGTAGCGTCTCCGATCTTCATGAGAGTGGGTATTATATGGGCATTTGTCATGACCTTTATCGTGTCCATATTAATTTTGTGGGTCTTAACTTAATCCACTCTTTCTGAAGCTCTATTGAGGTCATCGAGCATTGTACTGAGGTCCTCCACAGTCTCAGCTATAACTACTATATTGTCTCAAACCGACGGTAAGTGATGTACTCGCGATTGATGTTGATGCCAACTCCTTTCCAGTCCAGAACTTTGAAGATATCCTCCAGTGCAGCGGTCAAAAGTTTGGGAGAGATAACGTCTCCCTGTCTCACACCTCGCTCCAGAAGGATAGGTTTCGAGGTCTGGTCGTGGAGTCGGACTGACATAGTGGCGTTTTCGTACAGACACTTCAGCACCTCCATGTACCGATAGTCGATCTGGTACCGTTGAAGAGACTGTAGTACACAGCCCATGTCTCTATCGAATCAAAGGCTTTCTCGTAGTCCACAAACGCTAAGCAGAGAGGCAGGTTATACTCTTCGGTTTTCTGTATAACCTGCCACAGCGTATGTATGTGGTCTACGGTGCTAAAGCCTTTATGGAATCCGGCTTGTTCGAGAGGCTGCATGGAAGTCGTCAAACCTGCGCGCGAGATGGTTCATGATGACTCTTGAAAGCAGCTTGTAGACATGGCGCAGAAGTAAGATTATCCTATAATTCTTAAGAGGGGCATTGTCGCCTTTCCTAAAGAAAAGTATAAACACAGCATTGTTCCATGCCTGCGGTGTTCTGCCCTTGAGTTTGACGGAATCAAACAGCTTCTGGAGGGCCTTACGTTCGGGTTTTCCGCTTGACTTTAGGAGTTCGGCCATAATTCTGTCATCACCCGGCGCCTTGTGGTTTTTGAACTACTTCAGAGCCATCCTAATCTCGTACAAGCTAACGTCCGGGATGTCTGCGGTATAGTGTCGGGTCAATCTAGCCCTTGGATCGTTTGCCAGATTCGTAACGGGCTTTATCATTGACGTGTATAACTGTCCATAGAACCTCTCGATCTCTCTGAACAGCTCAGGTTTAGCGGGTACGATCCTGCCATCATCGGCCTACGGTTTCGTAAGCTGGCTCTGCCCAATTGCCAGATCTCTAGCAAAAACCTTGGAGCCTTTATTCCGGTCTATCGCATCCTGAATACGGTCTGTATTAAAGCGGCGAAGGTCGATTTTCAAGGACTTCGATATCCGTCTATAGAATTGCTGACTTATGGACGATAAACCCGACACCATCTTGGGACTGCTGGTAGCCCTCCCGGAAATAGAGCAAGTTTCCGGATTTGCGCATTATCGAGTCTTCCCCCTCTCTTCGGACTTCAAATAACCCTACTATACCCATCGTAACCTGTTTAATTCTTCCTCGAGTTCGGTGATCTTCTCATCGGTCCGGAGTGTACGCGTGTTGTATGTTACTAGGTCCAATTTTCGGTAATTGTGGTAGCCGGATCTCTTCCGGAGATTCTTAGTACCCATTGCCTCACCGTGGCCATGACCGCTACCGTAGGCCAAGGAAAGGCGAGCCGCCGGGCACTAGGGGCCTTTTGTTCTTGGAGCTTGTCATTTTCGGGAGGGGTATGCTATAATCGCCACGCTTGGTAGGCGGATTGCCGATCGCAGTATGGTTTTAAAAATGCAAGAGAACGCTGCTGCCCATTCTCTAGTAAGTCCCTTAGTCGCCTTTTACGATACCCACGGGAAGAAATAGGAGGTGAGGTGCTATTCTTTAAGTCCGACACCACACGGAACAGCCTTGTAGCCAGGATTATCCAATAGTAACTTGCTCTGAAATACAGTCTTGTGGAATCGGAAGTGCCGTACATACCTGTAGTATGTGCCTGACCAAGTTCGCGAAAATGGGAATATCATATTGTACTAGGATCGATCCATCATCACTGACAGAACTATTGTTGCCAATAAGTCTGATATAGTGGTGGTGGATGGAATAGAGCGGCGTGCAATGATTGTTGTCAAAACGGTCCCGCATGACGGGAACCTCGTGAAAGCCGAGAAAGATAAACAAATATCTTGACTTGCCTCGCGAGGTTAGTTGGCAACATGTGGGATGTGGACTCAGCGATCATTATGTCGAAAGTCGTGTCAGCCAAAGGCTTAATAGCCAAGAGCCTCGACCAACAGCTGAGGAGACTTTCGTTGGGTAGCTGAATCAAGGGCTTGATTCAGACAGAAAGCGGTAGGTAGTTCTGGACACGGCTTGCATTGTTAGGAGGTTTCTCTCTCTGGAACCCAAACCGCCGCCGCGCGCCGGCAGCTTGGACCCTGTCCCGATACCGGGCGGTGGCTACTATTTTTATATTTTTAAATGTTTATTTTTATCTTTAAAAAAAATATAAGTATTTAAATGAAATAAAGGAGATAGGTAATCATTCAAAATAAAATGTTGATTAATTCAGATTAGATTCATAAAAGTCTTTATCGTCCAGGGCGTAATCACAGCTTTAAATATAAAATTTATTACTTGTGCTTTGATTTGCTATGTAAATCTACTTGACTTAAATATTTAATTTTCAGTTTAGTGTCCTTCCGTCCGAATTTCGATTTCGTCGACCAATCACAACAGAGACTAGGCAATTACGCAGGAAATATTATTAGTTCAAAAATGTGTTAAGACGTTCATTTGTCAAAAACTGTTGGGCACCCCTGCGCTATTCCGCCATGGAACTAATAAACAATGAATATGCATATAATTATATTAGCCGCGTGAAGGCCACCTCGTCTCACTATATTATCGGTAGGTATCGCTACGTTATTTGATTCATTCGAATATTTATCGATAATTTCTAATAATCATAACATAACATAACATCACGACTGTAATCCCCATAGGGTTAGGCAGAGGTGTACCTACCTATAGTACACACGACCACATATCAAGCTATACATTTCCAGTTTCACTTGACCTCGCATTGTAGAGGCTTTTCGTACAATGAGAAGTCAGCTTATACTGGAAATGTATAGCTTGATATGTAGTCGTGCGTACACCAACATTTCGACAGTTATGTTTAAGTCCCATGTAACAGGGAGTGAGCCTATTGCTATCAACCGGGCACAAATCCAGAGTTCGGGCTGCTACTGAGAAATTCCAGATGGAAAAACCTAATAACAACAATTAAGTAAGTCGAATAACAATAAAGAATTGAGTATTGAGTATTGTAAACAAAATATTTAACGACCAAACAACCAACAACTCACCACACCTACTATAGTTATAATTATTATTATCAACATATTTTTTTTCGGAAGTTTCTCATGTTTTAATGAACCCTCAAATCTGAATTTGTTTCTCTCTCTCTACATTGAAAACATTAAGTTCCCTACAAAGCGTGATCATTGCCCAACAGCACGATGTAATACCACTACTCCAGTACTACGTTGTCCCTGGGTTCGATTCTCAGGTCGGGCAAAGTGTTATAGGGTTTTTCCATTAGGAATTTCTCAGTAACAGCCCGGAGTTTGGAAGTCGGCGGTGTGATACCCCCGTGCCTCGGAAAGCACGTTAAGACGTTGGTCTTGCGCCTGATCTCTCTCCAGTCGTGTCGGATTGCCGATACCCATTGTATTATAAGAGTGAGGGAAGAGAGAGTGCACCTGTGTCTGCGCACACAGTTGTGCACTATAATATTATCTCCCGCGTCGATGGTTAGTTTTCGCTGGGATTCGCCGCCATGACCGAAATTCGGTCTAGATGACTATTACTACAATATAATATCACAGGCCTTACAAGGTCAATTTTACGCTCTAGTGACCTTCAATATCATATCTTACTTCCGTCAAGCTATATCTAGTTTAAAAAAAAATTGTTTATGGAAAAATGCTAAGGTGGGATTTAGACCGATTGGATCTCTTTTGTTCGGTAAAGGCTCCCACAGACAGGCGCGACGCGACAGTGCGACACAAAGGTGCCGATCGTCGCGCGACGAGCGGTGCCTTTGTGTCGCCCGCGATTCGCGTCGCGTGTCGCACCTGTTTGTAGGAGCCTTTATGCTTTCAAAGGGCTTTGCTTTAGACCGATTGGAATTCTTTTGTTCGGTAATTCTTTCAAAGGGCTTTCGGAGCGTGCATTAGAAACTGGGCATGCGATTAATTTGTACTTAACTAAAAAGAGTTTCAAATTTCTCAGTAGCAGCCCGGAGTCTGGATTTGTGCCCGGTTGGTGGCAATAGGCTCGCCCCCTGTTACATGGGACTTAAACATAACTGGCGAAATGTGGGTGTACTGTAGGTGCACCTCTGCCTAAGCCTTTTGGGGAATAAAGGCGTGATGTTATGTTATGCTATTATGAGATTTATTTTTAACTAAATGATAAATGATTTTAATTCTGTAAGTAGGTTTGAACAAACACTTTTACACGTCAATCATATTTTAAAAACTAGATGAGGTCGGCGTTTCCTATCTGACTACTCTGAGAAGAAAGGCCGAAACAAACTCAGAGGCCACAGTCTCTTTTAAAGTCCAGACATAATCTTGGTCAGATCATGTGAAGACCATGTAGATTTGTGTCTGAAATGGTGTTTTGAGGAAAAACCACATATAATGATTGGACCTGTCCAGTCAGTGCACGCATTTGTCAGTAATCGTGCAGCTCAACTCAAAACTTAAGGAGCTCAACGATTATGAACCTTTTTATATTTCGTCCTTTCCCGGTAGAATGCGTACCAGCGTCATACAAGTGAGAAGAGATAAATCAGGACGGCCTTAAAACCCTATGTTCAAATAAAACAAAAATACACGTTGTTAAAAATAAAATATAATTTATTTTCGGGGACGGACGGTAAATTTGCGTCATCCTCATCATTTCACATACTTTAATAATTTATTATGTTATGGAACACACAGAAAAGCATGTTTGTGATCTAAAATATACGAATATTTTACAACAAAATATGGTTTTGCGACCTTAACCATTTTCAATCACAATTTGACTTCGTGTTTACGTCAACGGCTGCTGGAATATTAACAAATGATTCAAAGAATATGAGAACTCCATTAGGGCCGGCGCGCGGCGCGGCGCCCACTGACAGCACGGCACGGCATAGGATTTTTATGCGACGAATAGACATATAACTCATAAGTATGACAATAAAATAAATTTCAATGATGATGCCTAAGGACGTCGCGGCATGCCTAAGGATACCGCGGGCCGCGGCATCGTTGCCGTTGTAATTTGATTGTTTTTGTCATACCATTAAGTTATATTTCTATTTGTCGCATAAAAATCCCATGCCGTGCCGGGCCGTGCCGCCAGTGGGCGATGCGCTGGCCCGTAGGGACTTGCGATCCTGTTTATTTCCTTACTGAAAGTTAATTTCCAGTTTAGATACACCGTTTATACAAAATGGAAATTCGTTTACCTAAACGGTAACTAACAGTAACTTCGAATCAGTCTATTAAATATAATTTGAATACTTCACCCTGTATAAATGAAATACAGGCTGAAATAGGACAGGATTTCAAGAGCGATAACTGTACATAACTAACTTTGAAAAATAATAGATAATAGTAGTTAAAGGAGTCGTGCGATTTCAAAACAATTACGACGCCTTCAAACAGGCGCGACACGCGACTCGACACAATGACACCGCCTGTCGCGCGACGAGTGGTGCCTTTGTGTCGCGTGCGATTTGCCTCGCCTTTAAGGTTTTTCCAGGAGTCAACAGCAAATTTATTGAAAAAAAAAACTGCCTGTTACTGGCAAGGAATGCAAGGATCACATTAATATACTACTTAGGTCCGTAAATTATTTGAATTAAATGGTAACATTACAACACTTCAAAAAAAAAAACCATTTGTACTAATTGATGTGATAAATATAAGCCAGCAATTAAACATTATTCACTATAAAACAAGGAACAATAAAAACCCAAGCACTCAAACACATTCCCAAAGAATATTAAACATTAATAAGAAAAACATAACAATACGAATGTGTAAATAAAATACGTAACAAAAACACATGTGAGTCATTTCTACTAGACGACTAGTATATTTTGACACGTGTCGAAAATATATGGCCAAAGCTACACGTGTCTTTTATATATGGTTATTGGCACTTTTATTGAAAACGTGTTCGCAGATGCCGGTGGTACTGAGTCAGTTCTGATAGCGGGAAATACTTTTTTTATCATTATTTCCGTATGTTTAGAAAAAAGTATTATTGGTGTGTCAAGGTTATAATTTTTTTGCCTAATTAAAGTCAGTCAGGCTATTTTTACCTGCAATTTTGATTAGGTCTGAACTTCTAGATTTTTGGCATTCGGTTCAGTAGTGTTTTTCTCTACTATTTTCCCTTTCCTGTTTCCATTTAAATATTATCTTGTGGTCCATAGGACATGCAAGTAGACAAGATTATGTGTGGAGTTTAAAGAGACTGACCTCTGAGTTTGTTTCTTGTCGAAATAGTCTGATAGGAAACACCGACATCATCTAGTAATTGTGGAGGTTAGGATCAAAACCACAACATATCCACTTTTGGCAATTTGGTTTGATTTTTCAAGATTTCTGCACAAAATGATAAAACCTACAATTAGCAATAACCGTTTACTTCAAAACAGCTTATTCTCCTTAGTAAAATGATGCAGCATATTCAGGTTAAAAAAAAACTGTTATAAGGCCCTATTTATGAAGTATGCATTCTTTAAAATAAAAAAATACTAAAGTATGTGCTCCAGCACTATTTATTAAGTTTTTTTAAATTTCTGGCTTATTAAAAAGTGGATATGCAGTGGTCTTGATACTAACCTCCTCAATTCAAATATTATTGACTTGTAAAACACACATAGCATCACGCCGCAAGGGTTAGGCAGAGGCACAGACGGGGCTAAGTTGTCTGTGGGCAGAGGTATACCTCTACCTATTCTAACTAGTTAGGTTTTTAGTCCCATGTAATATGGGGCGAGCCTATTGTCATTTAAAGTCTTGGGTTCGAGTCTTGACGGGTAGCGGGGTGGTTTGTTGACGTACTTAGGGGAACCAGAACGTGCTAAATATGATAAATCGTTTTTGTTTCTGTGTGTTTTTACTTACAGAAATAAAAATCATCACCATTCGAACCAAAAGCCTTTTCTGATTTGGTGCCGTTAAGGAGGTTAGCTCTTCGATTCCTTGTTTACAATGTAACCGGTCAGACAGGTAATGCAGGCTCACAGACTGTATTACTTTCTGAATGTCAATCGTCTTTAAGAATCTGAATACCCTTCTCTGGTTTATTACGTATCTCCGTTATTTTCGAAGGAACTTTTAAGTATAAAAGTTCTGCTTACCTCGTTTTAACCTTGGTAATTTTAACTTGCTTTTGTTAACAATGAAGTTTTCTCGAAGTTTCTGTGATTTACGGCCTTCCTACTAAGATATCCACCCACCCATCTTATCCTTCCTATCTGCGTGAGCGTTTTTCTTACGCACGCCCTCGCGACGCACCGTGTAGATCACATATTAGATCCCTCCTTAAATCCCATCCTTATAAAACCAGCTACTATTCTTATTCCTTCTCTGTTCATGCTGTAAGATTGTGGAACTCACTTCCGCCTAGCATTCGAGATTTAAAAGCTATTGCTCATTTCAAATACCGAGTAAAAGAGCATTACCTTTCCTTTTAACTGTGAGAATTTTATATATTTATATATATAAGTTTATTTATTTTAGCATTATGTATTTATTTGAGTATATGTTATTTTTATTTTGCATTATATGTAAGTATATTTAATATTCTAGTTTAAGACGTCACAAATCAAATTCTTCTCTTCTTGTTCTCACACACTATTGTCTACATTTCTTTTTCATTTCTCCTTTCGCAGGTCTGCTGGAAGAAATTTCTTAAGAAATAAGCAGTACCTTTGTACTTAATACTAATATGCCGTATCTGTATCTATTTTACTGTGTGTACATAAATAATAAAATAAATAAATAAATAAATATACTTTTCCTTGATAAGCGTAGAGGTCGGACTTCAAATGAATATGTTAAAGACCAAGTTGAGGAACAGCGTACATCGCAGGATCACCGTGGCGGGAAGGGAGGTTAAATATGTCGATGACTATCTATTCCTATCTTGGTTAAATAGTCTCTTTCCATGCAAGACGAAACAAAGAAGTTGCTAGACGTATCGAAAACGCCTAGAAGAGCTATTGGGCCATGAAAGATCTAATGAAGGGCGATCTTCCTCTATTCCTCAAAAGAAGACTCATAGACATGTGTATACTCCCCATCCTTACGTATGGTTCTGAAACATGGTCTTTGACAATTTAGCAGAGGTCCACGCTCGAGGTTTGCCAGAGAGCTATGGAACTGAGTATTCTAAGTATTGAACTTGTGGACGGGATTTTCCTTTCTATTTTCATCCAGTGCTGAGTATCCATAAGTGTCCTCGTAGAATGTCCATAATGTCTTGGTCAGACAGTTTCCTTTCCTTTTACTCGCCTATTTTCCAGAAAATTGGAGCCTGAATGAGACGCCTAGTAACATCCAATCCCTAGAATTACTATATATTACATTTTTCCACGTATCTAATTTCGAATAATCATCTTAAAAGCATAAAGTTTCAATTTCAATACCAGTACCCACCAGTTATATTGGTTTTCCCACGTGGCGGACGGTTACAAGTCAGGGTCATGGTGCAACGAGTAGCTGTCGGCAGGACGTTGCTCGGGTCGCCATTAACGAGCGGTTACGTGACCAGGGAGTTATGAGCAGGATGATGCTGTAAGAGAATATCTACCGTTGTATGGATCTATTCCCATCCAATACCAAGAGCTAATACCATTTGGTATTAGTTTATTTCCGAATTTATTTTCTATTCCCAACGAGTACCACATTTTTTTAAATAAAAAATCTATTACTAACGAATACCAAAGCGTGACTTTTTGTACACTCAGCTACACAAAGTTTTATTTAAATTGCGTTTTACCGAAATCTAGGGTAATCTAAATATAGGGTTAGGGTTAATAAGCTGGTCGACGGAGCCCCGCTTGGCGGGGCTCCTATTTCTGTCTAAAGGGTTTAAAGGAACCTAACCAACCGAACCTCGGGATGCCACTGAAGTCGACCGTCTAGGGTTAGGATTTTCGGGAACATTTATTATGTTTTCGGAAACTTAGTTCGTCACTCAAAGCATTTTAATTTTACTGAACCTGACTGTATCTGATTTCTTCAAACTTGTTTTGGTATTGGTTTTCAAATGTGGTACTCGTTGGGAATAGAAAATAAATTCGGAAATAAACTAATACCAAAAGATATTAGCTCTTGGTATTGGATGGCAATAGAGCGTTGTATGGGGTACTTACCTGTAATAATAATAATTCCTTTATTGTCAGGCAACTGAGGCCCATAGATAAAATACACAAATACAAAATAACAAACTAATCTATATCTATACTAATAATAAAGCTGAAGAGTTTGTTTGTTTGTTTGTTTGTTTGCTTGAACGCGCTAATCTCAGGAACTGCTGGTCCGATTTGAAAAATTCTTTCAGTGTTAGATAGCTCATTTATCGAGGAAGGCTATAGGTTATATATCATCACGCTATGACCAATAGGGACGGAGCATCAATGAGCAATGTTTCAAAATCGTAGGTTATTTTTTTCCTTTTGAGAGCTTCCGCTGCGTGCGCTGCGTAAACGGTTAAAGTTTCACAAAAATCATGTATTACAGAATTGTTCCCCTTTAAAAGTCCTAAAAAAAAGTCTGCGACAGCTTATGTCTATCTTTTAAGGTTGGCTCACTATGAACTTTTTTATTCTAACCAAAGGAAAATGCCCAGTTTTCTACTGACCGTCGTTGCGCATTTTTTTTTTTGTATGATGCCACAAATTGGATAGAAAAGAGGGGTGATGTCGTATTGTCAAAGGAAAGAAAAATTATCCATTTATTTTGTGGGATTTTCTGTTGGTCTTTGATTTTCTGTTCAGTTTTGAGGTTAGTGTTGTAACATGGCTTCCACCAAAAAAAGCAGTCCTTTACAACAATATGATTTGAATTCACATAAGACAACAGAAAATAGTTCAACAAACCAATGTATGATCCCAAATAAAAAATATTACATCGGTAAGTCATACTAAATGTAGGTTTGTATAGGTAGAAAATAAAAATGCTTGATGAAAGAATGAAATAGTTTTATTGGTCCATATCTCTACATAGTATAAAAAAAAGTCGTTCTCGCTGTCTGTACGGTTAGATCTTTTAAACTACGCAACGGATTTTAATGCGGTTTTCATTACTAGACAGAGTGATTCAAGAGGAAGGTTTATATGTAGAAATACATGCATATTATAGTAGACAAAAAGCCGAGAATTTCAAAGATTTGTAATGTGATGTCGTAAAAAACATATTTTTGTGCGCTTACATTGGCAACGCTGGCTAAACCTTACGAGATAGATCAAAATAATGTACTACAGAATTGAATATCTTAAAAAGATTTACAAAAAATTCCACAATGTTATATGTCTATCTTCTAAGGATAACCCACAGTAACTATTTCTATCTTTTACATATTACTAAAAAAATATGGGTTATTTACGAAGCTAGGTATTTTAAACAATACAGTGTTATTCGTTATCCAAATAAATACGTGAGATATGTTGTACATTTCATGTAGATCAAAATTGCCCTTTACAGCATATCATTAAAATAAATATCTTAAAGATATCAGAGAATTAAAATGCGGGGGCAAAGCGGCCGTCGTGTCGTACGTCCGTTCCGGGTGGCAGCGGCCGGCGGGTGCGGCGCGTGCGCACAAATCAATCTAATATGTTATCTACCTTTATTTATATATTTAGAAACATAATATTAATCACTCCACACTGACACCACATTAGTATTTACATTGCACCCGTGCGAAGCCGGGGCGGGTCGCTAGTTATCATCATATTCATAAAATATGTCGTCTAAAAACGGAGCCGGCGCGGCGGCTCAACAGACCTAAATCGAGCCCAACTAAGATACCACAAAATGGTCATAACGTGAGCACAGCATCCAACTGTCCGATTACCCACCAAACAATTGCAATAATAATAATAATAATAATTGCTGAATGGGTTGTGGTGGTGGTGTAGGTATTGAGAAATTCCTTGAAGTCATAGATGTTTCTGATACACTGACCGCCTCGTGTCTTGATGTAGGAACATCCATATTATCTTGTGCTGCAACAGTCTCGTGCAAGCTGATGTTGCCTATCTTGATCAGACTGAGTCTGTCTCCTTACACTTCTATAGGCATTCGTCTAACAAAGTAAGCAAACTCTTTCAAATCTGTGTACCTATAAAATAAAAATAAAAACATACCCAACATGACCACCATGACCATGACGCACTCATACATGCTAGACTAACATTTTGTATAGAGAGGGTCTATAACAATTGTAGTATATGAAATAAAGGACAAATACACATGAAAAACTTGGAAATAGCATGCTCCATATTTCATGAGGTGTTTGTGTACAATCCGAGAACTATTACACTATTTTAATGCAGCAAGTATTATTAAAAGTATAGATACCTGCTGAGTAGGTATGCACGACATGATGACATTTCCTTCAGGGCTATCAATTGATACTTTGTGTGTCTTAGCTCTTAATATGGAAGATCCACAGACAAAGCATACTTGTCGAGTCCATAAGCTCTTACAACTGATCCACTTGACAAGTTTTGAGATGCTCTTTCTAGTATTGTAAAACATTCTTGACAAAGGACATCCTCTACTGACATCTAAAAATAAATATAATAGATAAATAATATAATTTGTTAAAATGTTAATGTTAGCCTTAGTTTTATAGAAAATATACATTATTTTCACAGACAGGCCAAAGCAAAACAAAATAAACAACCTCACAAACTAAGAAAAGTATAACTGGTGGTTCTCATCTCACCATGATGCATTTACATATATATTTGAACACAGTTAAACAGTTTCTATTATCAGCTGTAAAACTTAACTGTAAACAAAAAAATACAAATAGTGCTGAAAGACTTGTGGCACAGTTTCTTAGTATTCATATTATCTATATTATCAATACAATATTATTGATAATAGAACATAATGCACCTATCTACCTTTGCACATACGTCTAAAAAGTGTGTGTTTTGAGAAAAGTGAAAAACGATTACAATAATACATAACTGAATAATTAAGAGATACTAACCGTTGCTGGAGTAATCCAGGATCGTAAAATTCTTAACATTACATCCGTTGCCTCCCCGACTTGACTACGGGGTAGGGGATGTACCATAGAAAGGGAACAATTCACACAGAGTGACATTTTTTACGAAATCGTTGGTGATTTACTGCACAGAGGACACGGACCGTAGTCGTAAAAACGTTCTACACAATCCACACCACCAGCACAGAAACAGTACAAATGGTCTTCAAAAGAGTTCTTGATCGTGGAAGAATCTGAAGACTCGAGTGAACACGAACTTAACGCAATTATAATATAATTATTAGCACAACAAACTCAACAACTATCAATGCACAGGTAAAGACAAAAGGTCGCTGCCAGGTGACACGATGC
Source organism: Dryobotodes eremita (assembly GCA_917490735.1). NCBI lineage: Eukaryota > Metazoa > Arthropoda > Insecta > Lepidoptera > Noctuidae > Dryobotodes > Dryobotodes eremita. The sequence continues at coordinate 20,107,546 of OU823254.1, forward strand.
TTTGATTGACAAATTGACACAGTGACACTTTTGACAGTCCACCTTTCACATTGACCGTGATACTGTTACCAACAGTTAATCTAAATCACCCTGACCATGAGTGATTTGTCAACTACAGAAAGATTTTTAATTAGTAAAATAATATTATTTTAAACATTTTAATTATAAATGATATTATTGTAATCATCTTTATTAGTAATAAAAATATTAATAACGAGGAAAAATGTCATAGTTGAAATTATTTTATAACCTCAGCGTCTGCCCTTATACTTTCGTTATGATCGAGTATGGGAAGGTTCTTAAAATTGACAACACTGCTTTCACTAAGATACGCCACTAGAAACGTATGCAATAATATTCCATAAATAACTAATTAAATACAAAATATTAACCCCACATACCTACGATTTAGATCAAATTAACTAAGAAAAGTTAAAAAAATATTTTATAATTTGTGAGTATATTTTTATGGCCATACTCTTTTATTATAAAGTGATTATGATTTCGGTCAATCTCCTTTGTTCTAAAATAATGCATTATTTGCGAAGGTGTTTTTATAAACATGATATTAATCCTTATCCAAATAAATACGTTATTCATCACAAGTATTTAATTTAAAACAAAATTGCCCTTTACATCATTTGATTTCAATGAATATCTTAGGAGGTATCGCAGTATTAAAATAACATCGCAGCAAAATAATGGTGCAAGACCGGCGGCGGGTGGTCATGACGGGGAAGGGCGGTGGCCCCAGTTACCTCTGCGAGATACCAAAAATGACGTTCAGTACCCCAGTAAAAATTGAATCGGTAACCCAGTAAAATTTCTAAAACCTTAAAAAAGAATTGTTCTAGAATTTGTATTGGGTAACCCGGTAAATTTTCTTGGATTTGCACATATTATGGTCCCGCGTTACTGCAGAGCCCCAGTAAAAATTCATAAACTCCCCAGAAATATTTTAAGAAATTATTTCTCCGTGTAAAAGCGTGATGTAGGTACCTAAAACAGCTCCTTAACGTACGTATTATTTTAAAATATTTCCATCCTCTACGTAAACGAAGTCGCGGGTTAAAGTTAGCGTTAGCCCACTATTCCACGCGAAGTCGCGGGCAGAAGCTAGTTACTTATAAAGTTAGACATTTAGAATAAAAAAAACGTGTTCAATAAAAATAAAAAAGATTTTATATATGCATTTATTATCTGTCCGTCTGTCGTTACCTGTTTCTGTTTCCTGTGTCCTGTTTCTCTGTGCTTTACCTATTCACGCTTTAACGGCTGAATGGAATTGGATAATAGGATCGGTAGCACGTTCCCGTGGGATAATTTATCCCGGTAGCACGTTCCCGTGGGATAATTTATCCCGGTAGCATGTTCCCGTGGGACAATTTATCCCGGTAGCACGTTCCCGTGGGATAATTTACCCCGGTAGCACGTTCCCGTGGGATAATTTACCCCGGTAGCACGTTCCCGTGGGATAATTTATCCCGGTAGCACGTTCCCGTGGGACAATTTATCCCGGTAGCACGTTCCCGTGGGACAATTTATCCCGGTAGCACGTTCCCGTGGGACAATTTATCCCGGTAGCACGTTCCCGTGGGACAATTTATCCCGGTAGCACGTTCCCGTGGGACAATTTATCCCGGTAGCACGTTCCCGTGGGATAATTTATCCCGGTAGCACGTTCCCGTAGGATAATTTATCCCGGTAGCACGTTCCCGTGGGATAATTTATCCCGGTAGCACGTTCCCGTGGGATAATTTATCCCGGTAGCACGTTCCCGTGGGACAATTTATCACGGTAGCACGTTCCCGTGGGATAATTTATCCCGGTAGCACGTTCCCGTGGGATAATTTATCCCGGTAGCACGTTCCCGTAGGATAATTTATCCCGGTAGCACGTTCCCGTGGGATAATTTATCCCGGTAGCACGTCCCCGTGGGATAATTTATCCCGGTAGCACGTTCCCGTGGGACAATTTATCACGGTAGCACGTTCCCGTGGGATAATTTATCCCGGTAGCACGTTCCCGTGGGATAATTTATCCCGGTAGCACGTTCCCGTGGGACAATTTATCACGGTAGCACGTTCCCGTGGGATAATTTATCCCGGTAGCACGTTCCCGTGGGATAATTTATCCCGGTAGCACGTTCCCGTGGGACAATTTATCACGGTAGCACGTTCCCGTGGGACAATTTATCCCGGTAGCACGTTCCCGTGGGACAATTTATCCCGGTAGCACGTTCCCGTGGGACAATTTATCCCGGTAGCACGTTCCCGTGGGATAATTTATCCCGGTAGCACGTTCCCGTGGGATAATTTCCGACATCCACGCGGGTGAAGCCGCGGGCAGAAGCTAGTACATAATAAAACTAAAACTTGTGTTAATAAATATTGCTTAAAATATTGCTTTTTGCTTGCAATTGTTGTAATGTTGCGCTGACAGAATTAGTAAACATAGAGGTGTCTGTGCCTCGTTCGTCTAGTAGTCTCTAGCGCTACTGCTGAGCATCAGTCCTGGGTTCGATTCCCGGGTCGGCCAAAGAGTCATTGGGTTTTTCCATCTGGAATTTTTCAGTAGGAGCCCAGAGTCTGGATTTGTGCCCGGTTGATGGCAACAGGCTCGCCCCCTGTTACATGGGACTTAAACATAACTGGCGAAATGTGGGTGTACTGTAGGTGCACCTCTGCCTAACCCTTCGCGGAATACAAGCGTTATGTTATGTTATGGGTCTGTAATCTCCAACGATTTTGGAAAAATCTATTTAGTGTATAAAGACGCTATTGTTTCGTTGAAAGAAAGGTGAAATGGGGCTATTCGTCATGGATAGCTTCATTTCTTTATTTTTTACCTAAAGTTATTTTTGCTATGAAAGTATCGAAGCGGCTTTATAAAATATTTTTTGTAAAAAAACCCGGAATGCCAGGAACACCGGGAATGTATAACTAGTCGGGTGTATAGTACGGAAGCGATGGTGTGTGTTAGATAAAACAAAAAAAAAAACATGATTTTTTTCTATACAAAATCGCATTCCATGTTAGCCAACATCTCAACTTTAGGTGAATATACATCCTAATATCCGATCTCTGCTCATAACTCATAAGATGAGGGTTTCAAGATCTCTGATAGAAGACCATTGACAAGTCCTTTTCCAGGCCATTGACAAGTCCCTAGGGTAATAAAGATGAAGAAAATATTTCCCTTAAGTGTTGTCAATCATTTTATGACTCCACAGGTTGTTCTAATTTGTTTCGTTTTGTCATAATTAATTAATTATCTCTTGTTTCTCATGAAGATTACCGCGATTTATCGAAGCATAATCCTCCATCCGGGATTAAAGAATTAAGGGCCAACAGCTTTCAGGGGATTTATTCTTATCCTCGTTCCTCCTTCGTTGTTGTACTCAAATAATCCCGTATTATTGAGTAACAAAATACTTTTATTTACAAAATGGTGTGAGCATTCACTTGCCATATCATAGTTGTCACAGAAAAGATAATGGTACTTTGGAGTGGTACATTGGCTCATATTCAATAATATGTTGAAGAGCACTTCGCTTGAAGAGCTCACAACATGATTGATTTATTGAATAGTAGCTTCTGCAAGCGGCTGCGCCTGCGTCGATGTCGGAATTTTCCCACGGAAACGTGCTACCGGGACAAAAAGTAGCCTGTGTCCTTCCTCAGGATGCCATCTATCTCCTTGCCAAATTTTATCAAAATCCGTTCAGTGGTTTAGGCGTGATAAGGTAACATACAGACAGAGTTACTTTTATTAGTATGGATAAACAAAACATGATATTATTCTGATACTCGTGCACTATATTTCATAAGTTATACAGTCGAATCTTGAGCGAAAACATATTTGTATCAACAGGTTATTATGAAGATACCGGTGCCAATTCTCTTGTACACCGTACTAAACTATCACTACAATTATAGGTATATATAGATATAGATAGGTATTTTTTTGCAGTATACTGCAAAAAAATACCTATCTCTAAACTTAAAAATAATTTTGACGCAACTAAAATTTTATTTGATAATCGCGACTCCACGTGGTACTTGTTTGCCGTACCCCGTGAATTTGTTTAGAGCCGGGGGCGCGCATGGGGGGCAGCCTCGACGTGTTTTATTTGAAATTTTCACTTTTTGTATGGAAAATATGAAAAATTATTACCTATATGTAGAGATTTACGGGTCTTAAAAAGGGTGTCCAATTTTTCATTATTTTTGCGATAGGATAGGTACACCATTTTCGAGATATAAGCAAAATAAAAGAAAAATAAGATGTTTTGCACTTGAAGTCGAGGTCTTGTGGTGAATTTTAATTCATGACAACTAATTTTATTCCACACCTTTTTAATCGCGATTAAAAGTTAAACAATCAAAATTTTAGGTGAAAAACGTCAAACCAGAATAGCAAAATTGCCATTTTCACTAAATTACTAACTCAGTGCCATCTTAGTGCTGTCAAACTAAAATATAGTTAAGTTGTGTCACTTTAATCTATTTTAGAATGGGAAATCGTCGTTTGACTGAAATAAACTGTGATTTTTTGTCTAGTTTAGAATTCTGTGACAAGAGAATCGGCACCACTGTACAGAAATTATAAATTTATAGACGTATGAGGAACAGGGTGTAAAGTTCACTCATACTCTATTGAAAAGGGAGGATCGTCCGACCAGACGGGTGTTGTGTCTGGTGGGCAACTGCCCCACGATTGATGTCGGGATGTTGTATATGCTAGTTGCGCGGTAAACTCTGCTTGCGCGATGCAGGATTTTGCGTGACGTCAGTATAACGCGTAGCTCGCATGTGGCGATTGTAGATGCCGCTACAAATTATTCAAGCCCTTTACTGATTATTGTAAATCAGCGGGGTAATTGCGTAACACACTAACAGTAGGAACTGCTTTCATTTTGACAGTTCAACAACATTCATTGCGTTATTTACGTTGTTGAACAGACAAATTTTGCTAACATATCGCTTGCCCGCAAGAATACTGTATTAACTCTAAAAACGTACTTTTTAAGGAGAAGCGTTTAGCGTTTTAAGGAGAAGTTTTAAACTAAAAATATTGTGGTATATCCATAAGATAAACAGATTTTTTAAAATTATTAATATGTATTAGTATATACTCTATAATTATCCCGTATTTTTAGTCGAACTGTATTATTAAGTCAGTTAGTGCCAAATTTTGACATGATACTGTATTCTTCCGGACAAGCGATATGAAGCAATGGCTTAGCAATATCCTTCAAAATGGTTCAGATTCCGATTAATAGTGTCGTGTTATGCAAATTAGGGTGCTGGCCTTTCTTCCTATTGTCACGAGCTATACGAGTCGGTGGCGATATATGAAGTGTCTATCCAGCCAGCTGGTAAACTTTTCAGCTCCAGCGACTAACTTACCTTCACGAACCTTCGGAATTGGGGGTCAATTTAGCAGGGTGGGTGCAAATACTTTACTTATAAGTACCTAAGTATAATTAGACAGTCCTAATGACTCAACGAGGTCCTAACGTAGCCCTAAAAAGTTAGTTTTCTCAATTTAAGGCGCTGCGCAAACGTAGGACACCGTAAAGGCTCCCGCAAAAAGACGCAACGCGACAGCATGACACAAAGGCACCGCTCGTCGCGCGACACGCGGTGCCTTTGTGTCTCGCTGTCGCGTCGCGCCTGTTTGCGGGAGCCTTCAAACGCTCAATTTTTTGTCGCACAGTTAGGCGTATTGGTACATATTACAAGCCAGAAACAAAATGAGTGTATTGTCAAATGTTGAAAGAAAAGACTTATTCAAAAATATTTCTTAAAAAATATAATGGTATTATGATAAAACAATCGTAAAACAGAACTCATAAAACATTTTTCGTCGAATAATTCTCAACATTTTGAGCGTAAACTATCATATTTTATGTAATGATAACAAAGGGAATTCAATTAACTAAAGAAATACCTAAAAATTATTCCACTGAGTCGTGCAATTATTTTTTAATTTAATTAAAACTGCTAAATTACTTTTATTTTTGCGGTCATTCGATTCGACTAACATCAAACGCATCGCTGTTTTGAACCTTATTTGTTGCCGCGATGCGCCAATACGCAATTGCATAAAAATTTACTTCCTATTACCGATATAGACATTCTTACTCAAGCCACACACTAATCTCAATCTAATTGGCCATAAAATAATCAAGCATACATTTAAACCAGCAAATAAGCATTGGACTGTGTTGACTGCATAAATAGATGCACTGGATCTAACATACACGTGCCCGTTGAAGGTCGGTGAAATATAATATGATTATTGTTTTTCACAAACAAAGATGATTGTGCTGGCCACACTGCTGTATCCATTGCTTAGTTTATACCAAAGAGGTTTGTGTTTCCTTTCTATTGAAATAACATACACGTGCCTGCTGAAGGTCGGTGAAATATAATCAGAATATTGTTTTTCACAAACAAAGATTATTATGTTGGCCACACTGCTGTATCCATTGCTTAGTTTATACCAAAGAGGTTTGTGTTTCGTTTCTATTGAAACGTCAATGGATGCTGTAATGTGACCAAAGGCCAATGTTAATTGCATTATGTGCAGGAGTGGAATTTGGTGTCGGTTTCGCTTCCGAGTAAGTATGGTGTGATCAACAGCTATTATTTTGATCACGCCACGTTTCAGGTGGTCTGTTTTGTGTTTGTATTATGTAAACATTGATGGAGGATAAGTTTGTGTGCATGGTGTGCAATAGTTTTGTAAATAAGCGTTTCTCTCTCTTTTCCCTATTAATGAGTTTTGATACCTTTGGTGTAGGTAATTCTTCTAACCGTAGCTAATATTTAAGGACCTAGTAAATTATTTTCCTCAACTTTTATCTTCTTACAAAATAGCGATTTAAGTAAAACATGTCTAGACTTAAAAAATATTAATTCTATATATAACAGTACAAACATATTTAAACCGTCAATTGTAATTTATTACCACATGGAGGTTTGTTTTAAATGTCAAAAAATTATAGTATGACGAGGAGAAGTAATCTTCGCCGTCAACAATCAATTTTCTAGCCACTATCCACTAGTTCTCAATGACTAATATAAACTAGGATATAAATACTAATGATAACAATACAATAATAAACGAATAAAGCCGTTAATTGCATTCGGCGCACGCGCATGTTGTGGCGAGTTGACTCCACGTGTAGGGCGTGTGGTGCAAGATGCAAGCTACAGCGGATTGCGTAGCGGGAGTTCAGAGAACAATGCGTGCACCTGAGATCGTATGAGGTGACTGGATATACGATATTGTCAGCATTTGAAAATAGAACAGCCACCATTTTTAAATATGTTTTCATTTAACAATGTGCGTTTGGTGTTATATCATAGTAGTAGTATGATGTTGGCATTATTGTGGTGTTTCTTCCGCTACAGCCACATAAGGAAAACTGATTTGATTCACGCATACCTACCTACCTAATAATAAAAATAAAACATAAAAAACAATTTTGAAAGCAATCGTTTAAGTGACTTACAAGTCCAAAATGGCGGAAAATTATAATAATAATAATTAATATTATGAATTGCATAATATCCTATATACACGTAATTACAAAGTTACCCTGCATACTGAAATTTACTTTTATTTCGTGTAGCGGCCTGTATATGTGTGTGTTCATTCGACCATATGTTCCTAGTTGAAATACTGTATGATTTGAACTATCGAAATCGCTAAGAAAAGTGAGAAGGTCTCTATTTTGTTTTTTACTGACAGTGACAGAAATAAAACATTTCTACTTGCTCCAGCGGGGTAATTACGTAACACACTAACAGTAGGAATGGGTTTCATTTTGACAGTTCAACAATATTCATTGCGTTATTTACGTTCTTAAGCAGACAAATTTCTCGAACATATGAAGCAATGGATTAGCAATAGGCTTCAAAATTATTCAGATTGTGATAAATAGTGTGTTACGTAATTAGGGTGCAAATGAACAAGGTGGAATTATTCGGTACAAGACTTAACTTCTGCTGATTTTTATCGATATTTTTTGTTTGATAATACCTTCAACAAAAAAATACATTTCATCACTAAAAATTTGTTCAACGTAGGTCAAGGACTGAAAATAATATTCATAAACTGTTCCACCGAACCGCACGTTTCAAAATTTTGTTTCAGTGCGATTAGTGGAATACCTGAAAAATATCTGAAAGGATAATAAAATCAAGAGGAAATAATTGAAAGGTTTTCTACTACATTTATGACTAAATTGTATAAAGCCTTTTTTACACAAATTAGCGCACTATTTTTCAGTTTCATAACAGATTTTTTTTTTAAATTTCATTTAATGCAATAATTCTTGAATTTTGAATTTGAATTTGAAAAAAGGGAATGCAATAATTCTTACTGGTCCAAATGATTTTCTATTGGACCACTCGTAACCGGTCCGCCATGGGACCTTGTCATCTTTCTCATATTTTGATGAGGTCATAGCTTGGGCTCATGTTCATCACAAACAAATAATCTATATAACTACTTCAAGGCTCCTTTAAACACGCGACACAAGGGCACCGTCTGTCGCGCGACGAGCGGTGCCTTTGTGTCGCGTGCGATTCGCGTCGCGTGCCGCGCCTGTTTGAAGGAGCCTTCAGACTTCTGTATAATAAATAGTTCTCGGAAATTATGGAGCAATTCACCGTAATGAGCCACTTCAATCCGAAATAAAAGACAAGGTTACCCTCATAGGGAGGTAATCCCTCACAATGAGGTAACTGTGAAAGTCAGAGAGGTGTCTTGAGTTAGTTTATGAGTTGTTCCCAATTCGTCACTGTTTCGATAAACAGCACCCTAATTACGTAACACACTATCTATCACAATTTGAATAATTTTGAAGCTTGCTAATCCATTGTTTCATTAGTTCGAAAAGAAAATCTGCTCAACAACGTAAATAACGCAATGAATGATGTTGAACTGTCAAAATGAAATCTATTCCTATTGTTAGTGTGTTACGTAATTACCCCGCTGATAAATAGGTACAGTCACGAGCACTAATATGTATACACATAGCAACTTCTAAATGTGATTTGCTCCTACTGTATTGATTGTAATTTTATGCTGCTCCGAAAATAGTATTTTGGAACCTATAGTATTATAAAATAGGTCTTATCTCAAAGTTGCAATGTTCCACGAGAAAATCGCTTTTAGATTTTGCTAAGTGTATACATATTAGTGCTCGTGACTGTGCCCACGAAAATTGCTATTTGTTTGAGATGCTATGTAGGTACACTCAGAATTATCGACTCCAGAGAGTAGCATGACCCAACTTCCTTGGGGCAAGTTATTCGATATGACCAGTAGACTATGTCCAGAAACATATTCGATTACTTATTTAAACAAATCAAAATCGACTCTATAAATTAAACAAAAACTCGGAAACTGATTTCTGATATTTGATTGTCCAATGAATAAAAAAGTAAAGTAAAGTACCTAGTCAACTCTGAGCTGCCCTCACAATTAGCTGGATTGACGAAATGAATGGCAATTCACATTCGGCATAACATAAAGCATAATCAGCCTATAATGTTCCCACTGCTGGGACACAGGCCTCCTCTCTTTGAGAGGCAATGGGCTGTAATCTACCACGCGGGTTCAGTGCGGGTTGGTAGATGTCACATGTCTTCGAATTTTTGGTTCTAGGACATGCCGGTTTCCTCACGATGTTTTCCTTCACCGGTTTGAGAGCAGTGGTGATGAAATTATTTACACAAAGTAAAGCGCCTGCCTGGGTTCGAATCCACGACCTACGACTCGTAAGTCGGGGCCGATACCACTGGGCCACCACTGCTTCCATTCGGTCAGCACCCTAATTGCGTAACACACTAATCATTATCTGAATCATTTTGAAGGATATTGCTAATCCATTGATTCATAAGTTCGAAAAATTTGTCTGCTCAGCAACGTAAATAACGCAATGAATGTTGTTGAACTGTCAAAATGAAGGCCATTGCTACTGATACTGTGTTTACACAATTACTCCGCTCGTCGTGCAGGTCAGCCTATTGTATGATGATAACGCACCGCCTATTATTGGAAACATAGGTCACAGAGTCAAGGACTTACATAATCTAGGTAAACATCGTTAATTCACGTATTGTTTTGGCGAATAAGGAAAATGTATTGTGTTATATAATGTGATATCAAGATCAGTCCTATTATATAACAAGTCAAGGAATATTCCGGAATGACAAAATACACTAGAAAAATTCGTCTTATCCAAAATTTGCGTTAACGAAGCCTATGAATAACCCAAAATTTTGTGCAATGTTCAAGCACGGACTAAAAAAAAGAAGGATTCCGCGCCACGCATATCGAAAGTGAAGCACTTTACCGATCTATGTGTGTGTGTGTGTGTGATAATGTGTTAATGAAGCTTACGAACAACCCAAAATTTTGTGCAATGTTCAAGCACAGACTAAAAAAAAGAAGAATTCCGCGCCACGCATATCGAAAGTGAAGCATCGTACCGATCTATGTGTGTGTGTAAATAAGTGTTTTACTTGTGATATGTTATTCCGTGACCCTTTTTTTGGGATGTAGAATTATTTTTACACCATTTCACAACACAAGAAGGCATTATTTTATTTTATTACTTGACGTGAACAGTACCTACAATGACGCCGTAGTAGTGGCGGCCCGTCGGCACCTTATGATGTAAATGTGTGCGTGAGGCTTGTTTGTACCTAGAGTGCTTCACTTTCGATACGCGTGGCGCGGAGTCCTTTGTTTTTCTTGTCCGTGTGTTCAAGAAAACATTACTTACCCAACAGTTACCAACACTTTATTTACTAGTAAGTATACTACCTACAACAAAGTACTCTCACAGGGGTTGCTAAAACTAATTACTTATCGGACATTGACAGATCCTTACTTCTCAGGTGGCGGTCAAGGCTAAAAGCCGAAGCTTTCCACCGTCCGAATGAAATGAGACACGTGTTGCGTGTCACGTCCCTCGAGGCAAACCCAACTCGATCTGCCAGTGTGACTTGACTTTTCATATTTTTCCAATAACATAGACACGTGTAGAGTAAGTGATAGGTAACACAAATAAGGAAAATAAAAAGTTTTATTTTTTGAGTCCCACATGTACCAGTCGACAGACATGTAGGAACGTTTTCAATTTCCGGCCATCTTTGTGACGTCATCTTTTAGGGACCTTGTTGAAGAATATTTTTATCTCGCTCTTGGCAATTTTCTTTAGCAAATGTGTACAGTCACGAGCACTAATATGTATACACTTAGCAACTTCTAAATATGATTTTCTCCTACTGTATTGATTGTAATTTTATTTTGTTACGAACATAGTATTTTAGAACCTATACTGTTATGAAATAGGTCTTATGTCAAAGTTGCAATCAATGTTCCACGAGAAAATCGCTTTTAAATTTATTTAAGTGTATTTATATTAGTGGCTCGTGACTGTACCTGTTTGTGGATTGAAATTGTTATTTTTATAATTCCTTCCTGCCCATCCCATCTTATAAAAACAAGACAAGACAAGACAAAAGACAAGTACCGGAGAGCCCAGTGCTCCATTTAGCTCTCAGTAAGTACATTCAATTAGACATAACATTACGCTAACGTTTCCCTAAGGGCAGACCGCAGAGGTGTACCTATAGTACACATTTTTCTAGTTATATTTAAGTCCCATATAATAGGGGCGAGCCTATTGCTATCAACCGGACACCAATCCAGATAGCGGGCTGCTACTGAGAAATTCCAGATGGAAAAACCCAATAACACTTTTCCCGACCCGGGAATCGAACCCAGGCCCTCATGCTCTAGCGACCACTAGACCTACGAAGCAGTTCTCTATATCGGTCGGTAGTAATACAGTATATTGAGCAGTCTTAGATAATAAAAAAAATATATAAAAAAAAAAAATATTAAACTTAAATTGTTATATGAATAAATAAATAAATAATCACCGCTACATAAGGAAACTGTTTCAATAAATTTGGCTAGGGTCCTGAAACTAAAACTACATAGTAACCATTTGCTATTCCTTTTTGTGGTCCTGCTACATGCTTACGAACACGTAGGCGTACACGTACGCAAACAAATTAAAAAAAAAAATATTTCACATAAACCTACATGGGCACTTATGAAACGTCAGAAGCTAGGTGCACGGTTCCAATTGGTTGTTTCCTATGGAGAAGAGCCGGCAAGAAATTCCACGGTAAACACGGGAAACAATATTTTTAGGGTTCCGTACCCTTGTGCCAACGGAACCCTATTACTAAGACTCCGCTGTCTTTTTCGTCTGTCCGTCAGCGAGCTGTCTGTATGCTCATGAACCGTAATAGGTAGACAGTTGAAATTTTCACAGTGTGTATTTCTATTGCCGCTATAACAAGAAATAATAAAAATAAAATAAAGTTAAAAATTATAGGGGGTCCCAATACAAGAAAGGTGTTTAAAAAAAATTGTGTTAAATATTCTACGATGCTACGTAACCCTTCGTGAGTGTGTCCGACTCGCACTTGGCCGGTTTTTCCGGCTCCTACAAACAGGCTCGACAAGCGACGCGAATCGCACGTGACACTCCCGTCGCGCGACAGGAGGCGGTGTCTTTATGTCACGTCGCGTGTCGCGCCTGTTTGTAGGAGCCTTTACTATAATAATGTGGAAAAACCGGCCAAGTGCGAGGCGGACACACACACGAAGGGTTAAGATCTGATCTGACAACACTGCTCCCGCGCCTCTCAAAAAGCGCCATAATTTTTTTATTTTGCGTTGCAAATTGTTTTTCGCATTTGGCTTTTTGGCGCCCCTTGCCATCTGGCGCCTGGAGCGACCGCTCCCTTCGCTCTAAACCCCCCCCCCTCCCCCGGCGGTGATTATACATCATAATGTAGCGAACCTTTAAGGGGACTACAGGATCTAAACGTAAGTTTTATAATGCCGAAAAGTATATGATCCACTGCAGTAAACAAAATCAAAAAAATATATGTTATTCTTCAGGATATTTGCTAATTAGATAGTGTGTTGAAAACATGATACAACTAATTTGATACGATAGAAAAAAATCACGAAGATATCTCTAAAAATTTATTTTATCGATTAAAAACCATATTACTATGCATTAAATCATTCTGATTTTTTGTCAGATTATTCTACAAGCAACATACTAACGTAATAGTGTTTTAATTTTTTAATCCAATCAATAGATTTTTTGTAAATAGATAATTGCTTCATATTTTGCAATAAATTACCAGCGTTGTGTCATCGCGCTTCTATTTCTTTTCTATGCAGTCCGACAGTGACCGCGCTTTAGCTGTTGTAAGCCTCTTAATATCGTTCTGCTACTCAGATTCTTTTAGTATCATGTACCTGTGTGTGTGTACGATACTAAATACTACGTATTTGTATGTGTTGTTTCGCGTTCTGTGTTCCAAATAAACGATATTCTTTCTTTCAGTTAGTTACAATAAAATAAATTCATTTTCAAAATATACCCTCTTTCTAAAGCAAAGTGCAAGCAAGTTCGCACCACGTGTTTACTGAACCTTGATTACGATAGCTCTGAAAGCCTCAATTGTGTTTTCGGCCTGCCCATCACACCACACCACACCACGCCACATTACACCACACCACACCACGCCACATTACACCACACCACGCCACACCACACTTCTCTAGTACTCACCATCGTCAATAATATATTTTAATTTTGTATCTTTCTTCTTCCTATATTTTTGTTTACTGTGTTCTCCTACCAAAGGTTAAAATAATTTGTTAATATTATCTTATAGATTTAATACTCAAACACTGCTTTTGGCAGACGCCTGGTGATCAGTCCCTTATAAAGGATTTATTCAGATGTTATAGTCTTCATTATGTTTATGGCGCCTTTGTGGAAGAGAAATGAATGTTTATTTATTATTTTTTCTATGAGTATTGTCCACCCCACAGACCACAGGCAGGGCCATAGTGGCCCAATTTGCTAACATTTCCAAACGGTTTCCGGAAAGCTACTAGATCGTCGCTACTTCATGCAAAACATTCCTTCAGTCAATACTTACTTACTGAAACTTAAGTAAACGAAAGTAACCTTTACCAACCCACGGGCCTCAACTTTATACATATTACATATACCTACCTAGGTAAAAGTAAAAGCTCCCGCAGACAGGCCCGACGCGACAGCTCGACGCGACTCTTGTAGAACAATATTTCCATGAAGTTTTCATAGAAATTGTTGTACCAGACTCGCGTCGCGCCTGTTTGCGGAACCCTTAAAGTGAGTAGGTAAACACAGACCTCATAAAACCAGGGACAGGAAGCTCGGACAATATTGTTTAAGCTAAAGTGTATGTGATTGAGGGGCGGGTTCGAGATTGATTCGATAGGTCTTAAGTGATTGATTCCTTTCAATCACTTGGTTTCACATAACATTTGGCCTTCGAGAACCTGTATCTCGGGACTTTGGGACTAGTAGAGTTATATAGTTCGAAATACGTGGTCTTATTTAAGACACTTTGCATAAATAAAATCACCTAGGTTCATGGGAAAAGGTGATTTTTTCGACGCTTTGCTACGTATGCTTACTCCTCCATTGTACCTATAATTTCCCCAACAAGTTTTTTTGGGAAATTACAAGTGCATTACAATCCAAAGCTATAATAACTCAAAGTGTTTTAGTTCAGCCCTGAAACCTTATATTTTCTCATTAACCAGAGGAGTAGAGATGACCAGAAGACCGTTTAAGCAAAGTCCCGCCGTAGACAGGTTGATTCTGATTACGAATTGAAGAATCCTGTCAATGTTGAATAATTTCGGTCATTAGTCGATCTTATCTGTGGAATTTTTCCTCCACTCCTAAATGTCCTAAATGTTCTAGGATCTCAACAATATTTACCTACTATATGTACGTGACTTCCATCGATTTCATCATATCTACCTTCCTGAACGTGAGCGTTTACTAGTATTGAAACTCTAAACTGAAAGACACCTACGTCATTGAAATGTATCGTTAGCAACTGTATGCGTTCCGTGAAGCCAGCGAGCATGCACATGTGGGCTGCATGTTTCATATTATTATGATTACACTAGCCATTAATTAGATTGATACCGGTGGAAACTGCTTGATATGATTAATAGATATATTTTGCTGCAGATGTTATTCGGAGCTATATTACGGGACGGACTGCCTTCTAATGAGCCTCTCAGACACCATCTCTTTTGCACAGTGAAGAAACAGAGCATAGGTCCAATAGGTCTTGATCATCTCTAGTTGCCTATTAGGAAAACACAACGGAAAAGGGGACATTCTGTTAGTCCTTACTCTTCTCTCTACTCTAAAATAGGCGTTGAAAACAAAACCTCCTTCAGGATATTTGTAAAGACCAAACGACTTTGAGAGCACAGTCTATCCCCGCTGACCATACGGAGCACAATTGTGAACGAAACCAAAAATAATAAGCAAACTCTGAAAAACCGTAAACTAGAATAATTGAATGATAAATGATAAATGATAAATGATTTTATTTCTGTAAGTAGGTTTGTACAAACACTTTTACACGTCAATCATGTTTTAAACTAAATAATAACTAAATAATAAAGTTTACTGTTTGTAAACATTAAACAACCAACTTATCAAACAGTCAAACCATAGCAGTCTCACAAAGTAACCAGTCTTACAACTAACGTTGCGCTAGCGCCGCCCGGCCGCGGCCTGCTGCACGGATACGTGCGCTGTTGCTATGCACCAACTAGGATGTTAGCTTATCACGCGCATCCGTGAGTCTGTGCATCATTAAGTATGGCTTCACTATCAAGAAACGTCAAAACAAATCAAACTTGAAAGTAAACAAATATATTAAGGCCAAGATAGATTGATAACAAACGCAACGTTTGATTGCATTTTATATCAAACTCAAACCTTTTATTTCAATTACTTAAACCATTTACAGGCACTTTTGAATTGTCAAAGAGTCGGTCAGTTAGTCAGAAAGTTGAAGCTAGTTGCCCATTCCAAAACGTAGATCTCTATGGAGAAGAACGGGCAAGAATTTCCAAGGACACTCTTTTTAAATCATGATATTACAAAATCCTGGGTACATTATTCTTGTTGCTTCTAGTGAGAACAATATGATAAGCTTATACACTCGGCGTCACAAAAATCGCACCTCTCCGAAAATAAGTTTCAAGCATGTCCCGCCATCAACGAATACATTAAACCTAATTAATATTAGTATCAATTGAAAGTATATTTAATGACCTTTAAATTAACATTAGTTAGAATTCCTAAACACAACAGATCTCATTAGCACGTAACGTTAAAATTTTTTTTTGTCAAAATACGCATTACAACGGCCACTAATTGCACCTCCTTACAAGGGTATAAAAAGGGCGACCCGGGTTAAATGTGACTCCCCGTCCGCTGACCATGTACGGCAAGCCTATCCCTTGAGAGAAGCGAGCCAAATACTTGGGCGTCGTCCTCGACCAGCACCTCTCCTTCTCGGAGCACATAAAGCAGGCGCGCTCGCGCGCCGCTTTCGGTCTCGGTAGGCTCCACTCCGTCCTGAATGCACGCAGCAAATTGTCACTTAGGTGCAAATTGCGCATTTACACAGCGTGCATTCGCCCCATCATGACCTATGTGAGCGTAGTATTCGCACAAGCGAAGCCCCATCACATCCATAGGATGCAGACCCTCCAAAACCGGTTCCTCCGCAGGGCGACCGGTGCCCCTTGGTTCGTTCGGAACGAAAGTCTCCATCTCGACCTTAAAATCCCGACCATCAGTCAGTTCATGAAACGCCTATCCAAGCGTTTCTTCGACTCCGCCGCCACTCACCGCAACCCTCTGGTTGTCGCGGCCGCCAGTTATGTCCCCTCCCGAATCAGTCGTACCCGCCGTCCCCGGCATGTCCTAGTCGACCCCGATGACCCCATAACCCTCCTCCAGGAGAGCAGTAGGGCCACCAGTACAGTGCACAAACACAGACCGCCATCGTTCCGACCTCGCCGACGAGGTCCCACGCGACGACCCCCACGCATCCGTTCCCCCCGTCCTCAGTCCGATGAGGCCTCAGCCCGCGCCGTAGCTGAGCCTGTAGCTTTAAATTCCCCGATTAATAATCATGATATTATAAACCCTTCGATCCAGCCCGTCCCCAATATCGCGCTGCCCTCTCCCGATGACGCCCTAAGCCGAGGTCCGTACCCCACAGGGGGTGCCCTTAGCGTGCGGTCATCTAACTTGTAAGTTTAGTTTTAAATTTTTCCGCTCCTGGCTGGAGGCCCTTTAGAGTAAAATCCAAAAGGCAACCACAGGACAGTCCGGTTAAGCAGCCACGACCCCCAGTGGTCAAAACTGCGAGTTGCCATTCAAATAAAAATAAATGTGGGTCATTCGCTATCCAACCTTTGAAGTGAATACACGTGAACAGCTACAGCAAGAAAATACCCCAGAAAATGGATACCACTGCAGATGAAGCCGCTCAAGTCATTGCATTACTGCAATCAGGGATGCGGCAATGTGATGTTGCTCGGCAACTGAACTTAAGTCGCTTTTCCGTTCGACGAGTGTTCCAACGTTTCCAAGAGACTGGTGGCTATATCCGAAGACATGGATCTGGAAGACAACGGTGCACATCCGAAAGATACGATCGCTTCATTGTTTCGACGTCTTTACGTAATCGGTTCTCCAATGCTGTTGAGCTGCAACAACAACTGCGATCAGCTCGCAGAACTTCTGTAAGCGTCTCCACGATTAGAAGAAGAATGCGGGAGAAGAAAATTGCAGCTCACAGGGCTGCAACAGGGCCAAAATTGACTGCACAGCATAGGAGAGACCGGTTGCAATTTGCCCGTGACCATGTGGATTGGACAATAGACCAATAGACAGCTGTGCTCTTCTCGGATGAGACGAGGGTGTGTCTTTTCTGCAACGACAGACGTAGAAGAGTGTACAGGAGGCAAGGCAAATATATATTTAAATGTATTAGCTGTAAGCTTTCCTAAAATGAATAAAATAAAATAAATAAATAAAATAAGGGGAACGATTCGCACAAGCCTGTATTCAAGAGACAGTGGAATACGGGGGTGGCTCGTGCATGTTCTGGGGCGGCATGTCAATCGACGGCAAAACGAACCTTGTGTGTGATTCTCGGACTGGAAGTGCTCACGGGCAAGGGTCGCTGACTGCTCATCGGTACATAACAGAGATCTTAGAGGAGCAGGTTGTCCCTTATGCAGGTTTTGTTGGCAGTGGGTTCACGTTAATGCACGATAACGCCCGCTGTCACACCGCATTAATTGTAAGTGACTAGCTGCAAGAAGTTGGGATCCCTGTTATGCGCTGGCCGGCGCGTAGTCCAGACCTGAACCCTATTGAGCACCTTTGGGATGAACTGAAACGGCGAGTACGGGCACGTGATCCTGCCCCTACCACTCTCCAAGACCTCCAAGATGCCGTCGTTGCAGAATGGGACAACATTCCTCAAGAGACTGTTGTCACATTAATTAGGTCCATGAGAGAACGCATGGAAGCAGTCATCAGGGCTAGGGGGGGTAACACTAGGTTATAAGTTGTTTTTATAGACTTTGTTGCAATTTTTGCTGATAAAATTAAATTAAACTTTTTAATCATTTGCATTAGCTTGCTTTTTTTATTCCCTGGTAAACAAAAAACCAAATCTATTGATTTATTCTGAAATTTAAATAAATTGCCATTCCAATGATACCTTATAGTCATGTGTCTACCGTTGATTAATAGGGTTAAAATGACTTTGAAGGGAATTCTTAAAGAGGTGCGATTTTTGTGACGCCGAGTGTAGTTGTTTCGCGTGACAAATACCTGTTTCTAATGCCCCAAAGTCTAAAATGAATTGGTTTTCTTACTACTTACTCGTAGCTAGGTATACGGAATAGCAAGGTTTTTGATCAGAGTCAGAAGGAATTCTCCTACTAAACGACAAAATAGGTCAGCATCATTCTCTTACCTTTATCCAATTTATTTGGGGTAGGCGCAAAATTTCTTTTTCCTCCATACTTATCTATGAGTCGTCATCTCGGTAGTCACCCCTTTCCAGCCATATCATCTTTCACACAGTCCATCCATCGTTCCTTTGGTCTTCTTTGGTCTTTACCTACTCTTATTGCCTTCCAATTTTATACTCAAAACTCTCCTCACGACATTTAATGGATATATTATGCTGAGCTTTTATATGAGGACACATTCATGGTATAAGCGATTTTCATCCTCAGTTCTGGAAATTAAATGCTATGAAAACCACCACTTCATAATTCACGAAAATACGAATCCTCATTCTAAGATTCTAACCGATTCCGCTCGGTATAGAACGTGTGAGTTTTCCAGATGTTAAAATAAAACACTCCATACTTACGGGATTTCAATCTGTCTTCAACCTTTACTGCGCGGGCGCCGGTCGACTGCACAGATGCGCTCTGTGGCCATGCTCGAACTGGGACGGCTGCTAATCAGATGCACTATTAGTCTCATTACTATGCGGGTTATTATGCTGTTGCTAAGTGCACGAGTGAAGTAGACGCATGATTTACATATTATGTAGACAGAAATATATTCTGCCGGTGTTTTGTCGTACGTGACTATGTGGTGGAACCAAATCAAGCATGAAATATGAGCTCAGATGTTTTAAAGATCTTTGGTTAATAGTATGTGCAAGGAAGAAAATATGGATGGATTGCGTGAGGAATGATATGAGAGAGAAGGAAGTGATTGACAGCATGACAGTTGACAGGGGAGAATGGAAAGAAGAAAACGTGTTGCGCAGATCACAAGTAACATGGAACAAGGCAGGAATATAATAAAGATGGTGATGATCTTTGGTTAAAAGTATGTGCATTAACAATCGACTACGCAAGACATGAGGAAGGATGGATTAATTACTTGCCTGTTATTAATGTTAGTACACCACAGGATGTTTTAAAAACCTGGTTTTAGGTGAAGTATAAGGAGGATACGAAATTGATGTCATAGGATAAGGGAAAAGTTTTACGTGCAATCGTCAATAACATACGAATTACTATCAGTATTATTCTCGACTGTTAATGACCTAATGGTCGACAGCCAACCACTTTGTTGGATAGACAAGAGCCCCGCCTCTTTGCTGTTGTATCTCAGGGCAAAGCCCTAATAAACTCCTATCATTGCACAACAGAGCAAATTTCATAACAGCATGCCCCAATTTCCTACTACTCGTTGTACTAAACAGTTGATCGTGTATTTTCACTTCATGCGGTCCGAACCGGGTTATACAAACATTACAACTATTTGTTAGAAAAGCTCTTTGGCTGAACCCTCGCCAACTGTAAGGAATACCGCTTATGAAGATTAGGTAAATTGCATGATCATGATAGAGATGATACAGAAAGTCAGAATAACCGTTTCTGGTTATTTTAAATAAGCACTAGCTAGACAGAAGATAACTGCCCAGTGTTGCTTGCATTGCATTTATGTTCATGATGGTCTCATTAAATTTTAAGTTACCACCTAAGTACACATTGCGGAATACAATAAATTATTGAGTGTCTTTTTTATTCAAGCTTTTTTTGCAGTACTGGATGGTATGTTCTGGTATACAGGCCTATGCTATAAAGCCGCCAACGATTGCTTATAGCCATTAATTAGATCGAGTTCAGCTCCTGTACTTAAATGACATTAGGACTACCTGAACATAACCTTTCTAATATCACCAAGCCCTACGTAGTACACAATTTCAAAACAAAAACTGTCCGATTTTCGAAATTCACAGTTAGGAATGAGGACCCGATATTCGCGACTAAACAATAAATCTAGGCGTGGGAAAGCAAGAAAATTGTAATTGTTTCTTTT
Organism: Dryobotodes eremita; assembly: GCA_917490735.1. NCBI lineage: Eukaryota > Metazoa > Arthropoda > Insecta > Lepidoptera > Noctuidae > Dryobotodes > Dryobotodes eremita. Next base: position 20,128,418 of record OU823254.1, read on the forward strand.
TGTGACTCTTTCCACTTTCGTCTCGTTCTTGGTGGAGTTTGATTCATTTATCTTTCGATTGTACAAATAAATGTTTGTCATATTTAATCTGAATAGACTCAAGGCCAAGATCAAAGTTTGTACACAAGAATAGTGGCGTAATATTCCATGATTTATTTGACAACCAGCTAAATTGGTCCGCAACTACGTGTAATGTATTCCTGGTAACCCATCTAATGGTTTGGTGGCGAAACAGCGACACTAACTTCCATTGCTGAAAATAGCACTAAAAGAATGCCCTACAGCTAAAGATAGTGAAACGAACAGGTGGTGAATCAAGCCAACTTTACTTTGATTTCTGACTTTGCTAGGGAGCCCCAATCATCACATTCATCATTATCATGCATCAGAGACCATGCTGATTCTCTTAAAAAAAATCTGGCGGTCGTATTATACCTACACCCATGACACAGACCATAGATAATAGGTCTTTACCTATGAAATTGCCGTTTTGTATGAAAAAATTTAAACGAATTTTTTTCATGAATTTTTTATTTGTATTAATCGAAGTAATCACCCATGCAATCAATGCATCTTTGCCATCGCAGTGGCAGTTTATTGATGCCCTTCTTAAAGAAATCAGCTGGACGGGAGGCAACAAATTCTTCAAAGGCATTTTGTACTGCCTCTCGGGTATTAAATTTTTTTCCCGCCAAGAAGTTATCCAAATTCTGGAAAAAGTAGTAGTCTGTAGGCGCAAGGTCTGGTGAGTAGGGCGGATGACGGAGAGCTTCCAACCCCAGTTCTTGCAACTTGGAGACCGTCTGCTGTGCAGTATGAGGTCGCGCGTTGTCGTGCAGGAGCAGCGGAGACGAGCGATTGACCAATGCTGGTTGGAGATGCGCCAGCTTCTCCATCATTGTGTTCAGTTCTTCACAGTACACATCTGCAGTAATGCTCACCCCGTTTGGTAAGAAGCTGTGATGAATCACACCGGCGCTAGACCACCAAACAGTGACCATCACTTTTCTAGGGGTAAGTTTTCGTTTAGGGCATTGTTTAGGTGCTGAACCAGGATCCAACCAACTTGCTGAGCGCTTACGGTTATCAAACAGAATCCATTTTTCATCGCAGATAACAATGCGGTTCAAAATTCCTTCATTTGTGTGTCTGTTGAGCAGTGCAAGGCACGTCTCGACGCGTACTTCGCGCTGGCGATCATTGAGTTCGTGGGGCACCCATTTGTCAAGCTTTTTTACCTTGCCAATTTGACGCAAATGGACCAATATTGTTTTGACGCTAACGTCGAAAGCTGCTGCTAATTCAGCCGTAGATTGTGTATCATCAGCTTCCACAATCGCCTTTAATTCGTCATTGTCGACCAAAGTCTTCGGACGACCGCGAGGTTCATTTTTCAGGTCGAAATTTCCAGAACGGAAGCGAGCAAACCAATAACAGGTGGTGCGTTGGTTTGTAGAGTTAGCTCCGTAAACGTCGTTGATGTTGCGTGCCGCTTGTGCCGCATTGCTGCCACGACGGTACTCATATTCCATAATTACTCGAATTTTTAACGTATCCATGATGACGAAAAAGATTGAAATGCGATGAAAATGTAACACTAATCAATAAAGAAATGACTACTTTTAGAAAAAAAAATCCATGTTTTTAAAATAAAATTAATTTGAAATTAGAATTCATAGCCAAACAAAAATTATTTTGATTTGAAATGGCCAGTACTGCAGAACGGCAATTTCATAGGTAAAGACCTAATATTTATATTTCTATGACACAGACTAAATGTGTCTTTATGTCTTGTATGTGTCTTTATAATTTTTATGACATTGATGGTTACATTATGTACTTAACTACTTTAACTCACACACTAAATTAATAGTTGTTAAAATTTTGGAAACATCATCTACTTTTCAATATTTATTTATTATTATTTATTTATTTATTTTGTCCAACTTACATCTATCATTACAGGGGTAACCTAATGCGATAGTGTACTTATCTAAAGTCTCATCCTAAGTAATCATTAACTTATTATTATAATTAAATTTTGTAACTTATTACAGATAATGCATTCTTTGTGAATTCACTCAGAGAACAACAGAATAGGTCCGCGTCACTAGCTATGAGGTTGAGAGTGCGGAGTGCGCGCGTCAGTGGCGCCTCACTTAAAAGATTGGTGCTCGTGCGCGGCTCCGCTAGCAGCCGTGGCTGTCGTCGTCGCCACACGTACCTGTCCGGAACACATAAACCTATGTGCCCTAAAATGTCCGCATTATGTAACTTCCCTCTGAGTACTTTGAATATGTACGAGATGAGTGCGAGATCCCTCCTGACCCTCAGTTCGTTATATCCAACCATACCCAAAATAAATAAAGTTGGGTACATAAGCGGGTAAAATGGGTATACACCATACATGCGCAAGTACAAGTACCTAACAAACTTGTTTTGTACTCTCTCCAGCATGAGCCTATATTTAGATTCATGTGGAGCCCAAATGACTGCGTTACATTCTAATTGACTTCTAACTAAAGCATTATATAAAGCGATAACCGCTTTAATGTTAGAAAAACCACGCACCATACGGAGCATAAAACCTAAATTACGATAGGCTTTTCTGCAGCAGCTTGTGACGTGATCACGAAACGTTAGCCCAGTGTTGAATTTGTAAATATGTGAGCACCATGTATCTATCACATAATTAATTTACCTGTCTTTGCATTATATTTAATTCTTTTTACCTATTGTGGTATAGTAATTTTATTATAGGTGCATCGTCTTCACATATAATTACATAATTAATGTGAACCTACATAATATTGTAAAACATTTTAAAAGAGTTACGGTGGAGTTTCTTGCCCATTCTTCTCCATACGAAACTACCTTTTGGAAGAGGCAACTAGAATCAATTCTATTTTTTTGTAAATTTTGACGTTCAAAGGTGCCTTTTATGTGCCTATTTGAAATAAATGATTTGACTTTGACTTTGTCCCCAGGGAAAAAAAAGGGCTGGCCTATAACTTTTCATGCCAACATTCCATTAAAATCGAGTATATCTAAAAATACGTAAAGAAATCAGTTCAGTGATCGTGTTTACTAAAGAGCCAATTTGTTAGAACTTCGACTGATGGTAAAATGATTTTATCGATATTAAAAGGTTCTCTGAAGTTCCATTTAAAAATCGCTGTGAAGACTTAAGTGGCATGTTGACTGGGTACTTCAAAGAAAGCTGATATTCTAGGATTTCTTTTTATAACTTTGTATATACCAAAAATGAATGACTACTTACATACTTACTACTTTTATTCGGTACTTGCGAAGAATTGCGACCACCAGTCTTCTGTCTTACTAAGGGTATCCTCCAGGGGTACCAGTAACTGGGTTGTTGAGGTCAGAAAGGTAGTCGCTCCATGAAAAATACTGGTATTTTGCTGCATCCGGTTATACTGGAAGTCAGCCCCAACATAGTTGACAAAAGGCTAGGTAGAGATAATGATGAACTAGCAAAGAATTTTCCTAAGAATTGAACGCTGACTAACAGAGTTTTCTCCTATTGTTTCAGATCTTGCCATACATTGACGGTTTCAACCACGTGTCAAAGATCGCATCCCTGACGGACGTGGAGATCAGTTTGGTTCGCGCATGTGTCCAGAATCTAGTCTACTACGGAGTGGTGACTCTCGTGCCCATCTTCCAGTACTGTGCTGTGAGTACCACATATTTGTTCAGACGCCGAATCATTTAATGGTATTTGTCATTTAGGTATGTCTCAGACACCCTAACCCACCATTGTTTATGCTAGGACATTTTTTCGAGGGGGGGGGGGACCTTCAAAAGAAACCTAGAATTCTGTAAAAAGACCAGCGAACTATTCTTACTTCACGAAATACCGGCTCTAAGTCTTCTTAAGAAACCAAATTCAGAACCAAAGAGTTTGAAGTGTATTTAAATGTCTTTGTCCAGAACTCAACCCAAGCAACGCCTGTTAGGGCACTGATCCAAAGAAAGTCTGAAGCTAAGAGAAATAAGAGAACCCCGATAGAATTATAAAAGCATTAAGTCCGCCTTTGTATAGTTTTTTTTTTACTTTTGCATAAACTTTTAATAAATCAAATATATAAAAAATCTCGTGTCACAGTGTTTGTTATCGAACTCCTCCGAAACGGCTTGACCGTATTTTATGATTTTTTTGTGTATTTTTGGTAGGGCTGAGAATAGGTTGTAAGGTATATTTCATACCGCTGCGGATGAAACCGCGGGACGCAGCCAGTAAATTATAATTTAGTTAAAAGATCTGTAATAATCATTGCTTGTTAAATTCCAGGTGTACAGTGCTACCCCTAAGTTAAGGCAGCTGACTCGGTGCGCAGGGCTGCAGCGACAGTGTGTAGACTTCTGCGCACGATCACGTATGTTACGCATTTCCATATATAACAATACACACAGATATCGTTTACTTTAAAACTGCACGCCCCTCCACTATTTCTATACAAACATTTGAAAAGTGTATGCAACAAGCAGTGGAGGGGCGTGCAGTTTTAAGGCTCCTACAAACAGGCGTAGGCGCGACACGCGACGCGGTACAAGGTACCACCTTTCGCGCGACGAGCCGTGCCTTTGTGTCGCGCCTGTTTGATGAAGCCTTTAAAGTAAACGATCTCTACCTATCTATAAGGTTTATTTTTCTGCAGCTGCTTCTTAGTACCTAATCATAAATATTCTTGCGTTATTTCCAAGCATCTGCCATCTGTGATTCTACATACTTCTAGGTTTTTTCCACACACGGTGCCTATTTTATTTTATAAATAGATGAGTACGAAACCTTCACAACAGTGGTCTCTTGAAATTAATAAATGCCTACAAGTTATAATTCTGATTTTTTTTGACATTTTACATAAAATAAACTTCACAACTTCAACTAAACAACAGGTATTAATTTTATTGTATTACGAAACCTTGCCAGCGGGAGATGGTCACATGGGGAATTTCAGCTGGTTCCATGAACTAGGTATGTCTTTTCTCTGATGGGTAACGGGATACTTAGATGGTTAGTCTTTACCACTCCCTGGAGGTTGGATCCACCAACAAGCGCCTACCGCAGACTTAAAAGCGCCAAAAACCGTCCCTAAAAACTTGATCCTCATTTATTGCCTATTTCTTCCAGCACGACAGCTGCCCAAGGTCAGCGACATATTCCGCATGTACGCGGGCATGTCTTACGGCAGTACCATCAGAGATCTCTGCAGACGAATGAAGCCTCAGGAGCTGGCAATCAACGAGAGGAAACTGGTGCTGTTTGGAGTACTCGAGGGTCTTATTAGAAGGATTTATAAGGTGAGCGACGTTTTGTATATTACGAGTAATCTTGGACCTTAGCTGTCGGAAAACTATATCCAAACACGGTGATATTTTACAGCAGAGCTGCTGAACTGTCTAGATCAGGTTTTCAGCACCTGTCACGGATACCTTTTAACATAAGCGTAGCATAATTAGCCGATAAGGCATGTGTTCGAGTCGGCATGGTTCATCATCCCGACAGCCGGGCGGCAAAATATACATTCGATTTCGCCGCCCGGCCTGTGCCGAATCATACAGACCCGAACATGGCTGTGGTACCCCTAATTTTCATATTGTTCATCCCACTGCAAGGACACGGGCTTCAAAACTGTGAGGTGGAATGGTCTGTAATCCACCACGCGGGCCTAGTGCGGATTAGTCGATGACACATGTCTTCGAATTATTGGTTCTAGGACATACCGGTTTCTTCACGATGTTTTTCTTCATCGTTTTGAGAGTAGTCTAATCTGAAAGATTTATATTATGTATCTTTAACCGCTTGTGAAATAACATGTCCTAAGAGAACCGGAGGATATGTAACACAGGACCTTCCTACCTCAGACACCTTTCTCTATTTAAGATTGTGCATTTTATAAACCAGTGCGAATATTCCCAGTCCCAACATGGATTGCCAATTCAAAAATACAAGTTAGGTTACAATAATTTGTCCCCCAGTGCTGAAAACGAGAATAATTTTTTTAAAGTTGTTTCGCTGACTTCTAGTAGTGGCCAAACAAGGGGTGGACATAGGGACTGTGGTGGGCGATCCACGCCGCAGTGTACAGCGATTTGAAGTGGGGGCAATAACTTCCCAGTCGCCACCCGGTGGCAATCCATGTGTGGGCGACGGGGAATATTCCAATCAGTGCACGTTATATGATGTAGAGATAAATTACGATTTATGTTTATTTTCCAGTTCCCAATCACGCTACACAACGACGACACAGCTTCGATCCTCAGCGACCACAGCCAGCCACTCGTGCGCACCTACAACGGCCTAGTCTGCCTCGACGAGCTGTGCTGTCAGAGCGGCCTGTCAGCCTTGCAGATCGAAGAACAGCTGGAAAGAGACAGCAACGTCGTGTTTATCGTCAAATGAGCGAGATGGAGCTATTGGTTAGGAAGCTTTTTTGTATGGGCGTTTGAAATGGAGATGTTATAGGGTCTGTACGATGGCTTTTTCTATAGAAAGGAAAAAGCTTAAGGTACCATGATTATAATTGTGAAAGGACACGGAAAAGCGGGTTTTCAGTTACTTGGCTACAATTTTCAACTGCTTATAAATAAGGGAGGTCTTCATTTTCTTTAATATAGCGTTATGAATTTTCATATAGGTAAGAACTATATTCTTCTCAAAGTTATGTTTTTATTTTAACATCTGGGGTTATCCAGAAATTTTGGTGTACTAGTTAACCTGATTGGAACATATAGGTACCATGTGGCAGAGTTGTGATATATTGCATAAATATACAGAACGAAATGCGCTAGTTTTAGTGCATCTAACTAATATTACAATAGTCTGACTGTAGTGCCAAAAATTAATTATTATAATGTCAGTTATCCAATATTCGTCCAAAAGTTCTTATCAATATTGGGCGACATAGTTACCTCCCGCATAGGCTCTGAATTTGATCTAACTTACGTTCTTATGATCTAACTTCAAATCTCATGCTATAGTCGATCTGTCAGGTCAACAGCTGAAGCCGTCAACAAACTAGATAATAACAAAGACCGTAGCCATTTACCTAGATTTAGCTAAAGAATTTGACACAGTATCTATGTCTGTGTTTTTATATAAAAAAATTGAGAATATGTAAGAAGTCGATCACTTCAACTATTCATAGACTATTTGTCTGACAGAACACAAACTACGAAAGAAGATAGTTGGATTAGCGATGAACTTCCTCATCAAAACGGCGTTCCACAGGGTAGCATCCTCGGTCCAACATTATTCTTAGTTTATATAAACGATTTATGTAATATCAAGCTGCAAAACGGTAAAATCATCACTTTCGCCAATGATACTGCCTTAATATTCGATGCTAACACGTGGAATGAGGTTAAAAATTATGCTCAACAAGGTTTTGATACAGTGTATAAATGGTTATATTCCAGTTTGCTTACCCTCAATGTATATAAGACAAAATACATGACATATTTCCTTACATCCCAGGATCAACCAAACTTCAACTTGAAAGCCCACTCATCTTATTTCATCAACCATTGTTCTTGTCCTGCATTTGTTAAAACAAATTCTATTAAATATCTTGGCATAATCATAAATTACCGTCTCAGCTTCCAACAACACATTGAAACACTAGTTAAAAGAATCAGAAAATTAATGTATATATAAAAATCTTAGACATATATCCGATTCATCAGTTATTAAGAAGACTTTGTTACTATATTGCATTACTATTTGGGGCGGTACCTTTAAAACTTATATGATCAATTTAGAGAGAGCCCAAAGCGCTATATTAAAAGTGTTTTGCTTTTTCCCAATTCTCTATCCAACTTTCGAACTCTACCAACACCGCCAAGTGCTTACGGTCCGGCAATTGTTCATTCTCATGACAGTCTTAAAAAAAAACTGAAAACTTCCCCTAATCACGATTTCCGAACACAAAATAGACGTTCAACAAACGTTTGTTCAATTATTCGTTATAACACTCTGTTTTCTCGGCACTTTTCTTTATAACTTAATTAATAACAAAATATCTATCTACACGCATACAAAAGCTATTTGTAAAAGAAAACTACGCATTTGGCTATTAAATCTTAACAACATTGCCACTGTAAACTTGTTGAAATCACTGTCTTAACACCGACACACCCAGGGCCGGATTTAGGGCAGGGCAACAGGGGCTCTAGCCCCGGGGCTCCACAATTTGATTTTCATCAACGAGAAAAAAGTTCACATTCACAAAGTACCCTTTTTTTTTTTTCGTGACCTTTAATGGTCTTATAAACGATATGTTAAATTAATCTGATCTCAAAAACCGAAGTAAAGATATTTTTTGATCTCCATTTTATATTTAAAACGCACGACGGCGACGCGCACGGCAACGAAATAACCCAACAAGTTAGGATCTATTTTGGATGTCGTCGGTACAATAGGTACGCGCGTATACCTACGTACGATAAATGCGCATCCGGTGTGTGCTCTCCGATAGTAAGTACTTGAACGGTCGGGATCGTTTTCGTACACGTTCGCGTTGACGTCGACGTGTCGTAGCGCGCTGTATCAGGGAATCTCCAAAATCTGAGACGTTTACTGTATAGTGTTTATCAAGTGGCCAGTCTAACCATTATGAAAAAGTGAGTTTGAGTTTATTTCCTACAAAATGTATGGGAAAAGGGTTTTGCGATTTCTGACTTTTGTAGTACACAAACCTCAGTTAGTCCGATAGTTTTTTTATCACTATAGGAAACAGCACCCTAATCGCGTAACATACTTTCAATCGCAATCTGAATGATTTTGAAGGAAATTGCTAATCCATCCATTCATATGTTCGAAAAATGTATCTGCTTAACAACGTAAATAACGCAATGAATGTTGTTGAACTGTCAAAATGAAAGCCATTGCTACTGCACGTGTGTAGTTACAACGGTTAAGATACCTACTCTTACACAAAATCCACCCTGTTTCAAAATGATTGAAAACTGTGAAAAACATTTTTTTGTCTGTTCCACAAAATTTTCGGAGCCTACACTTTTTGGTTGCCCCAGGGCCTCCACACGCTTAAATACGGCCCTGCACACATCTACACTTAAAACCATCATACACACAACATTCTTCATTTCCCCCATTTCCATTCTTAATTTTCTGTTATTTTTATTCTTATTTCATATTATTATGTAGATACTTACATATGGACGTATCAGTGAATAATATGTTCATAATTTGTTTATTTCGTTGCATTTTACGTCTGACTTATTTTTCTTTGATTTTATTTTACACATACTACTAGCTTACAAAATTCATAACATAAATGTAATGTAACTGTAAGTACTGCTTTCAAACTTTTATTATAAAATATCTTGACTTTAACCGTTTTGTAAATTAACATGTCCTATCTAAGAGAGCCGGGTGATCTGTAACTCAGGACCCTCCTATCTCAGACGCCTTTCTCTATTTAAGATTGTACATTTTAACAAGTATCTCTAATATGATGTTGAGATAAAGATTTATGATTATAGTTTTTACATTTCACGAACGCGCGTCAATCATTGCAATTTATACCTTATAGCAATTACATAAGAATCACATGAAGCGCGCTCGTGACTTGCTAGGACTTAATGGTGCCGATTTTCTTGTACATCGAACTAAACTATCACTAAAATTCCTTACTTTTGGCTAGGAGAATCTTAAAGCTATTCTGCAAAAAAAAAAAAATCTAAATTTAAAAATAATTTTGACGGAACTAAAATTTAATTTGACAATCGCGAATCCACGTGATACTTGTTTGCCATACCCCGTCAATTTTGTTAGAGCCGGAGCGCACATTGACTGCAGCCTCGACGTGTTTTATATGGATTTTTTCACTTTTTGTATGGAAAATATGAAAAATTATTATCTACATGTAGAGTTTTAGGGGTTTACGAGTTTTATAAAGGGGGTCGAAATTTTCATTATTTTTGCGATGGGAATAGGACACACCATTTTCAAGATATAAGCAAAATAAAGAAAAAGATGATACAGTACTGTTTTTGCACCTGACGTCGAGGTGTTGTGGTGAATTTTAGTTCATGATAACTAATTTTATTCCACACCTTTTTAATCACGATTAAAAATAGTCAGATTTAGTTAGACAAAAAAAATTTTTGGTTAAAATTGTCAAATTTAGAATAGCAAAATTGCCATTTTTACTAAATTACTAACTCAGTGCCATTTTCGAGCTGTCAAACTAAAATATGATTCATTTGTATCACTTTAGTCTATTTCAGCATGGGAAATCGTTGTTTGACAGGAATAAACTAAATTTTTGTGCTTTTTAGTCTAGTTTTGAGAATTTTGTGACAAGAGAATCAGCACCAGTAGCTGTTATGATTAGTTCAATTGGTTGGCTTAGGTAAACAATAAGCAATCACCTTTGTGCACTGCAGGTATAGCTTTCAGAAACCAGAGATTAAAAAAGGGTTAAAAAAAATACCTAAATGAATTAAAGTATAAAATATAATTTCATTTAAAAGAGAATTATACTGTAAATATACTAAGAAACAACGAAGTTGTGTTTATAAGGGTATCTCTTTATTATAATATACTACATAGTTATGTGTTAAGGATGAATTACTGAAGTACCTATTGTATATTTTGTATTTTTGTGCTAAGCAAATCGATGTCAATTTTTTATCTTGTACACTTTATTAAAATTACATAGAATTTAGTAGGTACTATGCTATAAGGATTACCTATGTTATATGTGTAATAATTTGTTGTATTTTTGTAAATGTATAAATGTATAAAACTTTATTAAAATTACATATAATTGAGTACATTGCTATAAAGATTACCTATGTTACATGTATAATAGTTTGTTGTATTTTTGTAAATGTATAATTGTATAAGATTGATTCTTTTCACAATAGTGCACTCGGTCGAATGCGCAGATAAAGATCCTACGAACGTAAAAGATATATTTCTATAAAAATATGCAATTTTTAATCTTTATAATAAGACATTTATATTCTTTGAATAGCCAAACATACACTCTCGTATAAAATACTACCCTACCTACTATTTAGAGAGCTAGATTTTCTATTTTTAGACTACAATGTTACCTTTATACTGAATATTAAATAATACCATTTTACTATAAGTACCTAAAGTTAAGCGCGCATTTTGGACATAAATACTCATTGGTACTGCCTCCTTGTTGTAGTGTTCGCAGAAGCTACTGTTGAGCATGAGGTTTTGGGTTCGATTCCCGGGTCGGGCAAGGTGTTATTTGGATTTTACATCTGGAATTTCTTGGTAGCAGCCCGGTGTCTGGATCTGTGCCCGATTGATGGCAATAGCCTCGCCCCCTATTGCTTGCGACTTAAACATACCTGGCGAAATGTGGTTGTACTATAGATGCACCTCTGCCTTACCCTTCGTGGAGTATAGTCGTGATGTTATGTTATGTCCATTGTGTGCGCCATACCTTAGTTTTATACAAGTTCAAAACTGCTCAATCTTCTTAGTTTTAACATATTTTTATAAATGTTTTAATTTTTTATTTTACTAAATGTACATATTGACCGGTCAATCCGTAAAGGTGCTAAATATTTTTATTCTAATGTATAACATGTATACAAGTGTAAATCTGTTGTAAAAAAACAAAACCAAAGAAAATACTTAGTGTGGAGGTTGAAAAAAAAAATATAGCTCAATTTCTTATAGTTGGACGCCAATTTTAATTGTGTTTGTTGTTTTAGTTAATTCATAAGTGCAAACCTATTTGGAAATCCGTTTAATCGTAGTAACTTTATAGTCAAGCATCGCTAATCAGACACAATTGACATCTATTTTTGTGGTGTACATAATATAGAGTATTCTATTCTAGCGGGCCACCTGGGGCCTGACTAGTTAAAGCAACTACGAACTCGAAAAAACTTTATTTTGAAATTCTATTGTGCCCCTAGAAGACAGCTTAAAATTATTATTATCATAAAAAGAAGTTTATCATAAAATGTTCATATTTGTCACATAACCACTATCTCGTTGGTCTAGGGGGTGCAAGCGCTACTACTCAGCAGGAGGTCTTGGCTTCGATTCCTAGGTCGAAGCGTTATTGGGTCTTTTCGTCTGGAATTTCTTGGCAGCCCGGAGTCTGGAGTGGTGCGCGCGGTTAGTGGGAATAGGCTCGCCCCCTATTACATGGGACTTAAACATAACTGGCGAAATGTGGGTGTACTATAGGTGCACCTCTGCCTAACCCATCGGGGAATACAGCCGTGATGTTATATTATAACCATCAGTTTCCACAATTTGATGAAACCAACAGCATGTATAATTTAAAATGAAAAACCCACCGAATTGTGTTTGATTTACTTACTTAAATATCGCTATGACATCAAAGTATTGACACTGAGCACATATTAAAGAATATTCAAAACAAAGAATTTCTGCAATTATACATCTAGTGGTGTCTAGTCGTGTTATGTAATATAATCTGTATATTTGTTGAATGTATGTTTTACATTTAGAGGCTATGAGAGCCAGAGTGGCCTAACTACTTAAAAAATAGTTTTCAGTAGAAAGCAAAAAAACAGAAGCCCTGATTTCAAATAATTTAAACTAAACTCATTTATAAATTAAACAATTTAAATTTAAAAATTAAAACAAATTTGTAGGCCACTGTGGCGCTATGACTTTTACCGTTTAGAGCAATTTTTCTGAAATAAAAACAGTATTGAAAAAAAAGAGTTAGGCCTCTTGGGCTCTCATGCCCTCATTTAATGTATAGACTTCGGCCGGCTATAGTCAGCACTTTCCGGTTATTGTTGTTATTATTATGTACCCAAATATTATCTCGTCAGCTTACTTTTTTTTTTTGTTAATTATTAAGGCGTGTTCAGACTTTCAATTCATACACTTGTGTAAGTAATGCTATTATGTAGAAATATGTAGCCTGTTAAGTGGTAACATTGAATCAATTATAATGGCAACTCCAAAACATTTTTATGCACTGTAGCGTTATTACATTGAATTGAGCCACTATTGCAACAGGCACGCGTCTGATGCTTATACCTAAGGGCGGAATTACAGACTACACCTTGAGTTTGCCGAGTAAGCGTCTTACATAAATATGAACATTATTCGTATAGAGCTAAGGTTCATAGTCGTATGAAACGTTGGCTCAGATTAGCTTATACGAGTATGCACATTAAAAGCATAAGAATAAGATTCATTTTGGTATGAAACGCGCTTAGCAAAGTAAAGTCAAAGCATGTTCTCATCTCGCCCTTATTGTCTTCTGAACACGTCAAAACTAGTCAGGATTCTTTTGTGCCTTATTTCTTGTGTATTTTATATTACGTTGTAATCAGTGCATAATATTATTATTGAATATTCATCGTAATTTTTAAGAGATTTTCACCACGTGCTGTTGTCGTCATATTCAAAATAAGTTCATTTTCCATTTGTATGTGGTGAAGAAAAATATTTTTGTAAGTAATTGGTTTGTTTTTACATTGTATGTAATAAAAACCTACATTATGTTAATTTTAAACTTCCATTTATTGATGATTATTTTGTAATTAGCGTTTTGGATACATGTGTAAGTACATAAATGTTAATTTTTATGTTATATGTTATCTACATGTAATACGACTCATTAAAATTGTATATTTTTATAAATCAGATTTTTTTCTCTGGGAACCCTACAATTAATAAGCAGCAACCTATTAGTGCCACTCTGCAGGACAAAGGCCTCTTCTCATACGGTCTACAGAGGTTTTTTTTTCTCCCGTACTTATCTCTTGCCAATGTGTTCGTTTCGACGAGTTGTTTAACAGCATTTTTTTCAAGCGTGGTAATAACCTTAAAGACTGAGCCGTCATGGTTACTCAAACGTGGTTGCTGCAAGTCTGAGGTCGGCCCCCGTGTGGGAGAGATTCACCTTTTTATTTATAAACGGTGCTTAAACTTATGTATGGTTACGTTGAATACACAGTCTCTACTCATTACTTAACTTTTTTATTTATTACTTTAATTAAAACGGTATAAAACCAATAATAAAAATTAAAGACAGTTTGTATTACACATGCACATAAAAGAGAAATTATAAAATCATCAACTTCAGGAAAAAGTTAACACTTTCATAAAGCAACGTTTATAAATAAACTCCTTAAAATTTTGAAATGCATATCCCCTTCCCCGATCCGATAAGTACCTCCATAGACCTACCTAGATTCACATATCCGGACACTATTACCTATTTTTCTATTGAATACTAGTTTTGGTTAGTTTCTAGTTCCCCCCCCATTTTTAAGGTAAGTTTGAAAACCTAAGCTTCTTTATTAAAAAGCCACATTTTGTATGTAGGGGGGGCGTCCATTAATTACGTGGGGCGTTTAGAGGGGGGGAGGGGTTGAGCCAAATCTCACCCAATCTAACGTGGGGGAGAGGGGGGTCTCGGCAAATATGACGTAATATTTTTCCCCGCAAAAACAACCGGCTAAATTTGCCAGAAAACTGAGTAAATTAAGTAATAATAATAATAATAATAATAATAAAACTTTATTTCAGACTAAGGTCCATATTTATGTTAGTATTTTGGTTTTAGTAACAATGGTGCTTAAAGTAGGTTAGTATTGTTAGTTTACACGAACTAAATTCATTTATATAGACCAATGACTGTCCCCACCCAGTGTCCCTGAAAGGGACAGTCCGGTCTGGCAGCGATCATTTTTAGAATGCTGTTGTCACTACCATGCAGGCGCTGTAGTAAGGAGGCCGCTTTCTTTCGCATGATGGCATGGAAACCATCTGTGCGAGCCTCCGCGAACATTCCCGAGGCGCTACAACGCCATGGCAGTCCCAACAGCATCCTAAAAGCATTATTAAATTGAACACGCAAGACGTTGTATGCTCGGCGCGTGTATGATACCCACAGGCCACTCGCGTAAAAGGACTGACAGAACGCCTTAAACAGGGTTACTTTGACGTCTGTAGTACAACGAGCGAACCTACGGGCAAGCATATTGCTCCTCACAGACAACGCCCTGCGCTCCCTCTCTATATCTACGTCATCTCTTAGGTCGCTCGTAACAATGTGGCCAAGGTACCTAAAACTATTAACAATTTTTAGTGCTACTCCGTTGAGACTTATGGGCGGAACACTGCGCGGCTGCTGCTTAGGTGCCTTAAATACAAGAAGCTCACTCTTCTTCGAGTTGTATATTAAGCCATGCTCCTCCGCATAGGTCTCGCAGGTGGATAACAACTTCTTCAACCCACCCACCGAGGGACTGAGAAGCACCATGTCGTCTGCATAGCTTATATTGTTGACACACGTTCCGTCAATGTGGCAGCCGACATGTGTACCGCTCAGTCGCTCGATGAGCCGGTTGATATAGAGGTTAAACAGCAGAGGCGAGCTTAACCCCCCTTGTCTGACTCCGCATTCCAGCCTGTACTCGTCCGACAGAGTACCCACCCACCTCACCCGATTTTTTTGGTTAGAGTACCAATATTTGAGAAGGGAGGTGTACTCCGCCGACACTCCCGCGTCCCTCAACTTGTCCCACAGTACATCATATGCAACCAGATCAAATGCTTTTGACAAGTCGAGGAAACACGCCAGTACCGGCGTCCTTCTCGCTGTGTAGTACATGACAGTTCGCTTCAGACTCAGAATAGCGCTTTCTGTTGAGACTCCTGCTTTGAACCCGAACTGGGCATCGTGCAACCCAACCTGTGCTGTGAGGCGACTACTCAGCAGACTGTCAAGTACCTTTGCTACTGTGGTAGCGAGTGAGATGGGCCGGTAGTTACCAATATCAGACGTATCACCCGTCTTATTTTTAACTATCGGAACGACTATGGTCCGCATTAGCGGCTCCGGCAAATACGAGTGACCTATGCACAGACTGAAAAACATAGACAGTACTCGCGGCAAATGAACGCCCGCATATTTATAATGCTCGATACTGAGCCCATCGTGACCAGGCGACTTTCCACGCTGCATTTTTCTAATAATTTTAGCCACACTGTTCGCAGATATCTTAACATTCTGCCCCGTCACAACGGGCTCACCACCGCACACCACACTGGACGAGGGACCCAAGGGCGACCGCACAGTAAAGTGCTCTCTAAACGCCTCGGCAATGTCACTGTGGTCAGTCGAACCACCAACACTCCTCGGGAAGCACGGCCTAACGTTCATATTCTTTGTATGTTTCCAAAAACTTTTAAAATCCTTGGAGGAGTGGTCGGATGCAAGGATGTCCATCTTAAATTGCTCTTGATTATCCTGGCACCATTTCAATTTGGCTTTAAAATGTTTCCTCGCCTCCGACATCTCATCAAAGACTCGACCATGAACTGGTCGCCCAGCTAGATCCCAAAGTTGAAACCTAAGCCGCGCCTCCCGATGAAGGTCTGCCACGTGCTTATTCCACCCAATGACATAACCTCCCTTCTTGCGACACTTTTTTCTATATGTTTGAATAGCTGCTCGTGATAGCGTATAAGTAATTTGCTCATATAGTTTATCAAGAGCTGAGTGATGTTCCTTGTTAGTACAAAAACCATCAGCACATTCACTCAACTCAAGCGGAAAATCTATCAACCGTAGTTTAGAGTGACAAATATCATGGTATTGATTAATTTGCTGTACCTGTCTCTCACCCCATACAACACGATTCATAGGTTTTACCGCTACCAAATCATTAACTTTAGGCTTAAGCTTATTTAAATTACATTCCACTACCAGTGGATAGTGGTCCGACCAATACACGTCGTAGCGCACAGTCACACTAACGACTGAATCCCGTGCTGACTCTGTGACAATGCAGTGGTCCAACCATCTAGTACAGCCGTGAGCATCACTATAAAATGTATAGGTAGTTTCAGGACACATTTTTACATCTATGCAAAGCCAATCAAGATCTATACAAAAATCCAACATTTCATTGTAAAACAACTCATTCGGGTGGGCATTAAAGTCGCCCAATATATAAAAGGCCTCAACTCCATTGTTCTCCTCCACTTCAATCACCGATTGAATAACACCAAAACATGCGGTAAATTCAGCTAGGTTGTCATACGAGCTTGTAGGCATATATACACTAAAGATTACTGCTGACCTATCACACACAGATACCTTTATCGCACAGACCCGCACGTTATTACATTCGATCACGGACACAGACTCAAACGCACTCTCACGCCACAACAGCGCCACTCCGCCATAAGGCCGCCCGCTGAGTAAACCCGCCGCAGTGTCGACCGCAGACGTGCCGGTGCACCCGAACTTGTCATCGATCGTGTTTAGTAGCGGCAGGTCATGCGGCAGCAGCCAGGTCTCCTGGAGGGCTACCACATCGGCAGTTTGGCATAACGTTCTGATTCCTTCTAAAGATCTCTTCATAGACTTACAATTAAAACTTATTATTTTGCTGTACTTATCCATCAAATATTATTATTAAGTCTTTCTGTATTACCTACTGTCTTCAAGGAAGGACCTAGGCTCTTTTCTTTGCTCTCATAAAAGTTCACAAAACGCCTGAATGATATGCCTGACGGCCACAACTTGTCATCCAGAAATGTGGCGATTTTATATTTTGTAACAAACAGTTTATAGGCGTTGTAGTTTCTTTCTTGCTTCACTTTGATTTTTACTAAAGAAACTGTTTCTCGCGTTTTCTCATGTATGTAATTAATAATATCTTGTTCAGCGACATCCTTATGTACGTTAGATATGAATAGCGGCACTTTCGTGTCTGCTGCTTTGAACTTGGAGCTATTCACCCCAGAATCCGTAACCGCACTACCTTTCTGACTAATCAGACGATTTTTAAACCTCTGTCTCTGTACCAAATGCCAACCCTCATCCTTCTCTGACATCTTCCATTCACCCTCTCTCTGAAGTACCTTAGCAAAAGAGACGCGTTTCGGCGACGATTGCGCATTATTATTAGTCCCCTTATCGCTAATAATAACAGTATTCACCAACCTGCCTGCGCGAGAGCGCTCAACAGCTGTTTTATTTACCGTAGCTAAAACCGGTCGCGCCGCGTTGTCATCAGTATCATTAAAACTATTCAAAGTGCTACTGCGCAACACGCACTCACCTGCCGTCCCGCTTTCACTTACGGCGCTGACGCATCTCGCCGGCAGTTGCACCTTCTCATTTACTCCTGTCTCAATAATTATGGGCGATGAGTGACAAGAATGCATTGATTTGTTCATTGATTTATCATGTGAAAGTGATAAACTCTCACTGATCTCGTTGACTTCGTCAGTGAAAGATACATTATTGCAAGACGTAGGTAGTGCCATCGGCCCACTGTCAATCGTATTATTTAATCCACCTCCCCTTTTTCGATTAACATTTTGCTCATGAATTCGAAATGAATTATCTTTATAACAGCCTATAATATTATTATGATCTTTAAATTCACTTTTAGATACATAATTTAGTGGAATGTCACGCACGGATTTCTCTAAAAGGACTATTCTCTTAAGTAAGGGCGTCACATCAACATGATCGAAAGTGACGGGTGGTAGTTTTTCTAGGTTTTTTGCCACAAAAATAGGTACCTGCTCAGGGTCCGTTTCTTTAAACAGGCAGATAATGTCCTCAATATTCCGCAATGTTTTCCCTTGACGTTTTCTCGTTTTCAGTCGCTTGCTCACTGATTCAAATAATAACGATTTCGCTACTTCAATGTCATCCGAACTAAAAGCACTTTCACATATTTGTACGAGGCTTACTTCCGTCATAACATCTAATTTATTTTGAACAAATGCTAAAACTTCACAAATGACAATATTGCAATTAGAACACTTTAATCTTTTCGATGCGTTATCCATCGTCGTAGCAGAGGTCAACAACCTTGCGTGCGCTCAAGATCACGGTCACGGCCGTACTGCCGTAATACAGTCATGTTTCTCACTAGCTACTGAGCTTCTGTGTTCAAGCCACACCGGTTTAGAGTGGTTAAATCAAAGTGAAGTTGAAGGAGCAGATGGTTTTTACTGAAAATCACATGGACATGTTGGTTCCAGAGACCACACATGAGTCCCGGTGAACTGAATTAGAATGAATATTCTTTTACGAATTTTAGCAGTTCCTATTTAAGTAATTTATCTTTCGATTTTCTTACTTTGATTCTAGACTACGTACTAATCTTAAATAAAAATAATAAATTATGTTTCTTTTTATTAAACCTAACACACAAAAAATACGCTTTTTGGAAAAACTCACTTGAGATTAGGGGGGGTTCGAGCCAAATCTCACGTCATCTCACAAAGCTGGGAGGGGGCGGGGGGGGGTCGAGAAATCACCAAAATCGCCTCACGTAATTAATGGTCGCCTCATAGGTACTAGGAGGAACTTAATGTAATACACACCATTATTGTTGTTAAGATTTTCCACAATAACAACAGAGGTTGTGTAGGAAAGATTGAGTGTGAACTTACCTGAACTTCTCGTCACAAATGCTCCGTGGTCTGAGACTAATTTGAGCGGTGGTCGTCCTGATAAGTCCAGCTTAATATCCTTCCACACGAATGTTCCATAGGCACTGGTTATCGTACTGTTCGTTTGTTGTGGGGTATGGGGCACAAAATCATATACCACATTTTTTTCTTTTTTGGAATAAGTTTGAAGAAACGCGCGTATGTCGGTTACTGAAGAGAAACTTAATTCCTTATTTTTACACGCGGCGCTAGCGCTCCGCTACAGCAGTTATGGACGCAGCCAATCAGATTGCAGAAACTAATGTTCGACGAAGTCAGAGCGTTATTGAAGAGTCAACCCGATCTACCCACACAAATATTTAGTGTCCGACCGAAACAGGATTTTCAGCCTAAAACCGAAACCGAACCTTCGGTCTTGGTCCCTGTTTCGGCCGAAACCGAAACCGAAACTTATTTGTATTTTTATAGTATGTTAAATTTATTGTATTTTTACGCATATATAAGGTGTATCTATTCATACACGAAATATCTGAAGGGGTCATTGTACTCATTATTATGAACAACTATTACTATAGGACAAAACGTGAAATCGCAAAACAAAAATCTGCTGTTCCATACATTTTGACGAGTTCTGCGAACATAAATGTAGGGAGCAGCTGATTTTTTTTCGAGATTTCAGGTTTGGTCCCATAGTATAAGTTTGTAATGATGAATACAATTACCCCTTAAGAGATTTTGTGTATGAATTGATATACCTTATATAGACAGTTAACACGTAAAAAAATAAAATGCAACAATTAAAGTATGTAACAAACAAGTTCATTATTTGTAAAATTAACATTTTTTTTTTAACTCAATCAACATGTTTGTCAAACTTTTTCAAAAATCAACATTAATTACATATGTTTACAATAGTCTTAATGTTTAGATAACTTGTGTTGTTATTTTCTAATGAGATCTAGTATATTTAAAGAATTATCTTACCATTATAATTAATTATCAGTGATAATGAATATTTATCAGTCTCAATAAAGATGAGTATATTTTGTACGACAACCAAGTACTTTTACGATCACGATCGCACCGGCTAGCGAACTCAACTGGCAAACACGTTCACTCACTCGAAGTTAGCCGAATGATGCGCGACAATTCACGAACACCTAATTTCAGCGGGGCCGAATGTTCGGCCAAGTATTGGCCGAAACCGAAACTGTGGCCGAAACTAGATTTTTTGGCCGAAACTAGCCGAAACCGAAACCGAACCTTCGGTCGGTCCTTACAAATATTGTTATGAAATAAAATGTTGCAGGATGGCAAATACTAATTGATAACTCTGGAATAATTTATAATGACGAAAACATTTTTATTGGAACGGTACAGAACTGAGGTAATAAATGCACGAATCTAAAACTGAAAAAGAATAGTTACTTTTTCGTGAAGTTACAAATAAAAAAAGCGAAAAAGGACGCTTTAATGACCATAGACGAAAGACGAATATAGAGGGCGCCACCAGCGGAGAGGCAAAGGAACTCGCTGTCAACAGGGTGAAAGACCGGTGTTTCACTCAATATGGATTCCGCCGGATATTACTACAAAACAATAGTAATTATATAAAATGAAAACAGAGTCTAATTAAATTAGCTAGCAAAATTCGACAGACGTGATGGGTAATGATATCTAAACAAACGACAAAAAACAAAAACAAAAAAAAAATTGATGTTTATTTATTTATTTAACTTATCTTCTGCAACGCGGCGTAATAATTATCTCGCTCTGCGCCAACATGACATAGTGTTGTCGTAGCATTTGCAATCGGCTAGATTTTGAATAATTCGTCCAATCTAGTGTTTGAATATCCTGTTATCCAGTAACTGGGCTGTAAAGGTAAGATAGGCAGTCGCTCCATACAAAATACTGGTATTCTACTGCATCCGTTTAGCCTGGAAGCCGCCCCCGACAAAGTTGGAAACGGGCAAGGCAGATGTTTGACGGTTGCAAGAAAAGTTCAAATAAAAAAACACCAAAATGAAATACAGTAGTGATTTATTCTTATATAACACATAAGTTACAAAATACATAAACAGTTATATAAGGTAACAAAAAACGTGACTAGCGTTACAGACACGAGCATACGAGTCGATGTGAAGGACAATATGTGACACTGTGGCGTTTCAATTAAACTTTAGTAAAGCTTATCTAGACATGGAGAGGCCAAATTGAACAGCATGCATAGCGTGGTCACTTTAGAAACGGAGGACAATGACAGATTGTAGTAGGATTTCTACGGCGCGATGTCAAAATTCAAGAAAATAATGACATTTAGTTAAGAAAGTGATTTGTCTTCTCTTCGTAGAGTAGAGATTGAAGTGGTCATGCTACGCATGCTGTTGAACCTTGCTTTAGTTAGAGGTGATACACAATTGTTCGGGTTGGCACGATTCGGCACAGCGGTGCAGCAAAATCGAATGTAATGTAGAAAGATTTTTGGGAGCAAGCCGCTCGGTCGGCTTAACCCGAATTGTGCCGAGCTGACCCGAACATGATTCAGCGCGGTTGGATGCCGAACGGAGTTTGCCGATCGGCACGAGCCGAATATGTGTAGTAGCTTGTTTCGGGTTAGCTTTGTTGTTCAAAAAATATTGCCGAATCGAATCCGAATAAGTGACACCTCTTAGGACTGACCGGACAAATACCCTAAACTGTAGTTTTATCGATTTCCTTCCACCTTAAGGCCGCAAAATTCACACACAGCAAGGATTTTTAAGAAATAATAAGGATTGTGTAAGGTAGTCATTTACACTGATCGAAATAATAATTTGATCGGAGCCAAAAAAATACAAAACTACACAGATGAGGCGACATTCAAGACTGTGTAAAAGTGGTCCAATGCTCGACGAACTATGAAGCATTTAGTGCAAGCGAATGAAGCCTACTATTATGTATTAAATAAGTTACTATATGACCATTTTCACTAATACTTGTCGACATCTAAACATTATGGCGCTGTTGTATTTTCAACTCTCCGCGCTGGGCCGAGCGTTGAAAATCCAACAGAGCGCTTTAATTTCGTGTGAGCATTAAATTCGTAAATTATTAACCGTTCAAACGTTTATACAAGCCCATTTATCGGGCTGTGTCTATCGCAATACGGGTCTTTAGTTTTTGCGACAACCGAAAAAGAACTTACTTCTTCTTGTGTTATAGCACATTTTTCGATAATCCAAAAACAATATTTAAAATTGTTTTATTATTATAAATTATTAAGGTGGGTAGTACCCTTGACACAAGTTTATGCGAGGATTTGAGTTATACTATTGAAGATTTTCTTAACGCCACAGTTTAAGAAAGTATTTGAACACTAGATGCCCCATATTTACTGATGATTCGATAAACTAAATTAATAAAGAAAACATAATTCCTCCAGGACGTGTATTTTCCAACTATTTCATTCTGAAACCTAAAGATAAAAATAAACTGTAAATAAATAAAAAACTCAGGTTTGATTGAAAATAAACTAATTATAAATGGGTAAAGTTGATAATGTGCTGTCAACATTGCCCGAGCATTAACGAAAATACGATCAAAAACTCAGTTATCGATCAGACTTTATCGGCCAACCAATGAATATTAAAATTAAGGCATTTTGAACACTACCATCTATTTTTCAAGCCCCCTTAAAGACGATAAATGTACAGCAGGTCACAAAAAGCAAGCCTATATGTCCATCATAGCTATAATTGTCAAGACACCTACACAAGTACTAACATTGCCCGGCCATTATGAATAAAGAACATTGCCAACTTTACCCAAAGGATATATTTTGGCACTGCACATAGAGTAGAAAATTAGAACGCTTCTTTATATTACAACAATATAATACTCGATTAATGTTCATTATTGTAAAAAATAAACCCTTATTATTTATGTTCCGATCTTTATTGTGTACTGGACTGTGTGAAAGTGTTAAATGATAAATGATTTTATTTCTGTTAAGTAGGTTTGTACCATGGTATAATAATATACTTCGCCAGGTATAGCATTCCGAGACACAGTGGTCACGTGGGTGACACAAGCCTACGTCATCACCGCTGTGTTACCAGTAGTGCGTCATAATAACTCCCCAACCACCTTTATTACCTGTGCGAATCCGATAAAACAATGAAGTTTTAACTAACGATTACGTCGGTATAAGTTTGACATGAATTGTTTCGTTTGATTAGAAAAACAAAACGACAATTTAAATGCTTGATATATTTTTTTAACAGAATGGTGACTGAAAATGTTTCCATAATTAGTGTTTTGTTGCAATAAAGTGGCAACTGGATAGTGACGTAAGCTTGTGTCATTCTCGGAGTGCCAGACCTTGATTTTTTAGACCATGGTTTGTACAAACACTTTTACACGTCAATCATTTTGTGTCAATCAATTTAATATCTACTGTGACCGATCGACGTCTACGCACGGGTGTGGTGACATGTCATAACATCGAAATTTGTGTGCGACATCCAAGCTAAATATGAATGTATTATACACAAACCTTTCGGAATAAATTGTCTAAACGATGGTGAAAACCGCATCAGAATCCGTTGCGCAGTTTAGAAGAACGACGCGGTCACACAGACGGACACGAAATAAAATTTAATTTATAATATGTATGTATATGTATATAGACGTCATGAGTAGCGTTGACAATAACATGTAAAATACATGTATCTTTCAAATGCCCCTGTATTTTTCAATAAAACACAGAAACTTTCGCAAGTTTTTTTCCCTTTGATTTTTAAATATGAAAAATACGCAGTATTTAACAAGTATGATACGTGTATGATTTTATTTTTCAGACGAACGTGGAATTTCATGTATTTGCATTTCATGGAAAGATACAAAGTTTCGAAAAAAACAAAATGTATCCTTCGCAATTTTCATCGCTAGTTGTGAGAAACGATCGATTCTAATGACAAAAAAGTTTAGTCGATACCAATGGTCAAAAATATACAAGAAAACGAAAAATTGTACACATCTACAGTCAAGGAGAATAATTGCTTAGCATATTGACACACTACGTCAATTTGCCGTGTTACAGCCATTTTATACAACGGACAGAGAATGACAGTAGTAATTTCAATATACGAACAATTTAAGTTGAAATTCAACTTGCTAAGCACTAAAGTTTCTCTGACTGTACATGAATAAGCTGCCTAGTCAGGTTTGCCACACGCGCCCAAACAGTACAAAGAGGTGGTCGATCGACGACTCAAATAATACGAATGAACACAGAGATTTCACACAGTCAAATACTTACTTATTACAAAATAATTTCATTTCTATTTCTGATTTAAATAAGACGAAAAGAACCATTTTTTCACATAATTACATTTAATCTTACGATCTATTTGCTAACTTATAATATTTCGCTTTTTATTTTATATAATACACACTTCAGGCACGCTGTGTTCTGAATTATACCATAAAAAAAAAGAAATGAGCAAAAAAAGAATCATTTTAAATTCACAACGCTGATTGGGCAGTTCGTAGCAAGCGGAAACGCCCGAAAACAAGCGAATTAGATTTATTTACAAGGACATATATTAAGTTAAAGCCCACACATAAATCACCATAATCTTACACATTGAGTTGGGTATAAGCAGTGATCGAAATAGGTAGAGCTAATATACCTAAAGTTCAAAGAACAGAGACAAAAAAGTGGAGACTTCCTTACGACAATTTTATTTTCGACATTATTTGTTACGAGTGTCGGGACCACACTTAAGTACATTTAATATTAATTTTATTAATACAATAAACTAATTGAATTCATTTTCCTTTTTAACCTACTTCAAAAACAAGGAGAACGCTTACATCGTTCAAACGAAAATAAGGAGATTACCTTTATATTTTTAAAACAATAAAAATCGTGCATATTCTTATTTTTTTAAAACAGAAACAGAAAATGAATTCGATAGTTGTTTTACTTTATTAATTTTAGTTGTAGTTCTGAAACCCGGGACATTAGTCCCAAAAAAAGAATTTGTCGCCAGGCGTCTCCACTTTATCTCTGTTCTTTTTCGAACTTTAGGTATTTTAGCTCACCTTTTTCCGATCACTGGTTATAAACGTCAATTAATTCTAATTAATAGGCTGATTCGAAAACTATGCAACCATCCTATAGTTTTTGTCGAAGTTCCGGCATAATTCAGAACGCACATACATTATCCTTAATTCACTCATAAATAATTAATATATCTAACATTGTGTTCTATACATAGCATTTTAAGGAATGGCCAAATTTTTTGGGTAGTGGGTGTACGTGATTGGCTGAGAACTTTCTTAAACAATAATTAATTTGTTTAACGGCGCGGGCGCCACGATGTTTGCCACTTTTTGCGAGAAAAACGAGAGAAAAATTGTTCAATAATATTGATAGATAGACACGACTATGCGAATGGCTTCGCATTTTAATAAAACTTAAATTCTTGCGTTATAATTACAAAAATTGAGACACAAAAAGGCAAAAACAGAAGCACTTAAATCTACGTGCTTTTGATAACGACTGCGATGCAAAATAATTCGCGCAAGTGTGTCTAGTCCTTAATTTGGCAAAAAATATTGCAGCGTAAAAATCAATGGTTGTTTTTATTTTTTATTTAGGGTTGCACATTGCACATTCCTTGTTTACGATTCTAAAAAATAATCAGCAATTTCCTATTATAATACCACCATAGACAAAATAATAAATAAGTAAGTTTAGCTCAGTAACTAACAAAAGAAAAGTATTCTTTTATAGTTGTCTATAGATTTGAAAAATCAGTCAATTTATTATGCTTTTCTTGCACAAAAGTGTTGGTCAAAAAGATTGGATACTAAATAAAGTCAAACATTCATTGTTTTCCATAAAAATAACCTTAGGAACGAAACAAATATACAAACGTGCACCTTATGCTCTAAATAATAGTGGCCATTTTAGCACTAATATTTAGAAACACAAATAGCGGCATGACACGTGACGTCTTCAGATAAAAGCCACAAAAACATTTCAAAGTACTAAATAAAAAACAATTAGACCATTCACCAATTATAATAGAAAATGGTAACACAAAAAAAACATGGCAGCCATGTTGAATGACGTCATCAGTGTCAGCCATTGCCATTTTTTCCTACCACAGCCATTCCGTACTCCCAAAAAGAAGGAATAATTTATAGGTAGTGAATGAAATCATAAATATGTATATCCTACACTAATTCTAGACGTCAAACGAATATTAGGCTTATGACACAGCTAATACGGCTTTTCTAATAGGAATATTTTTTTAGGACACTACATGTTCAGTAATGTTTAATCGAGTTTATTTTTTCGTTCCAAGACCTCGTGCAAATTACTATTTTTTATGTACAGTTCTGACTTTGGTACGATTTTATTGAACGAGCGAGCGCGAAACGTCTCCTTTTCAGCTTGGGCAAAAATGCTTTCCTATGTCCGGATGTCCGGCGGATGGCTGTTCTCCTCGATCGATTTTAGGAAAATTTTGTGAGCAGGTTCGATAATTATATGGATATTTTTGTCGATTAAATTTTTATAGAAAATTTTCTAAATGGCAGAGATATGGGGGTTGAAAACGTAAAAAAAAAACATATTTCAACCATTTCGCGCTTTTGATTTTAAGGATTTTGTTTTAAGGTGCGCGGTGAACATTTATTTAGTTTTAAACTATGCAAAGACAAACTCGCGAGGCCTACCGCTCACAGAGTCACTAGTTATAATATGTAAGGATAATCAGCCTATTACGAGAGGCTCGTGGCTAAATACTTACCGGCGCACGGTTAAGCTACGCTTGCCGCGGTCGGTTTGTGGATGGGTGACCATCCATTACATGTCGACACCCTTCCGTGTCTCGGAAAGTACGTTAAGCAGTTGGTCCCGGCTGTCATTCGTAGATTTTTGACAGTCGTTACGAGTAGTCAGAAGCCCAAAAGTCTGACAACCAGTCTTACCAAGGGATATCGTGTTACCCAATAACTGGGTTGTGGAGGTCAGATAGGCAGTCGCTCCATGTAAAATACTAGTATTCAGCTGCATCCGGTTAGCCTGGAAGTTGACCCCAACATAGTAGGAAAAAGACTACGCAAATTTGTTTTTTTTTTGTTTTAGTAGCTGCCCCCTATGAAAATTAGTAAGAACTTAATCAAATGCTTACATATTTTGTAATTAATAATAATTTATCAATTAAGTAGTCCGACATTTTCTTTAGTAGGTAGTTAAGATTTCGTTGGAGTAAATAATTAAAACTAAATTGAATTTCGATGATTAAATACTTTCTTTTGACTATGAATTTTACAGTTATGCACTACAAAATCACTGGGTATTTTCCAACCAAGTCACACTTTTAAAATTTTGCTTTATTAACTTAATTAAACATTACTGAACAACTTCATTACAATATTTAAAGTCGAGAGCGATTAGTTTATTTTTACAAGAGATGTAGATCGTCTAAACACGAATTTATTGTGTAACATCCATCAATGAAATAAACCTCGGGAACTTTAAAATTTCGGTGCGATCGTCTTGCTATATACAATTATTTTACAAGTTATTTTTGATTTTTTAGGGAAATGAAATTTCATTAAATAGTTTAAACAAATCATTTGAAAAAAATAATGTGTTACACAAACTAAAAGAAACAAATAAAAAATAGTGGCAGTTTAAATTCAAATATTACACCGGTTAAATAAAGTTGATTTGAGACATTCAAAAAAGTTCAAGAAAACTTTTAAAAAAAAAAAATTTTTTTTCACGCATACCATCAGTGGCCAAAAATATTTAGTCACACGTCCTTACGACAGTTTTTCGTTTGAAAAGAAAAAAAGTTTATAAGTACCCAAAATTATTTGTTTATTGAACTTTCTTCACTAAAACGATCGCACCATACCATCGACTAGAGATGAGTCCGATATCATGTCACATGTAAAAATCATCGATATTTTAAAATCATTTCATCATGTAATGACAGTGACAACATCATCAATACTACTTGAATGAATGTGAACTTCGGGGATTCGGACGGCTGTCTCGGGCGCTGCGAATTGCGACGTTCTGAGGCTGAACGTCATGCATAACTAATGATAATTTCACTAAGCCGTTCCGCGATAATTTCAGCACTCATAATTGAAGCACTCAACGTGATCTTATACTCAACTAAAAATGATTGATATTTTTTGTCACTGTCATCAAAAATCACTCAGCCCATCTCTACCATCGACACAATAAACAGAGATTCACATATATGCACTATTCGATTTAAGGCAATGTCTATTTAAGTTTGAGACTCGCAAGCGCCGCGTTACACTGTATAATACAACTATACTAATGTACAATCAGGGAAATTAATTGTTTATCAAATTGACACACTACATCGATTTACCGTATTACTGCCATTTCATACAACTGTCAAAGAATGACAGCTGTGATTTGATTATGGCGCTACGAGCTTCTTTTGGCGCGTGGCCAAAATCGGAACTAACGCCGCCATCTTGTTTTTTTTTTTTTCAAAACATTTAACAAAACAATTCCACAAATGTTTTCCAACAGCGCCCCGCTGTCGACGTCATTCAAGCGGCAAAAGATCCTTGTCGTAGTGTCGATGGGCAATTTAAGATGGTAGTCAATTTCTTAATCAATTAATTTCCCTGACTTTATATTTATATACGGAATAGAATTACTCCTATACTTATCGCAGTTAGCCCGAACACATCTCTGAGTGGTCGTCCCATGCAGCCACCTGTAATAGGATGAAAAAGTTAATTATTAGATGAAAATGCATTAAGCCGGTAGCCCAGCTAGATATTTACGAGTATACTTGTTACATTTGCCGGGTGCATATTGATGAAACGTATTTAACATGAAATGTACCAAAAATTTGTGATGCCAATTTGTACAATGCAACATGAAATGAACAACCGGGCGGATTTGTTAAAATGTGTGTTCCATTTGATTTATTACAGTGAGATATGAGTCACATGACTCGCGCTTGCGTATTGCACGGCCTGTAGCAATCTAGCAAGCGGTTCGTGCCAGATGTATATATGTACACCAAGCTGTCACTCCAACTGCGCGGCTCTCTACATAAGACACGGCGCCACGTTGCCACACCTCGCGCCACGTTGCCTCTCTCACCTGACAGTCGCGGCTGCAGTACCACTGGTTGGCACAGCCCGCGCACACGAACTGCGCGTCCCTCCGCCTGCAGCCCTGACACAGCGGGGCGTCGTCGTTGTTGTCTGCTTGCTCGGTAGCGCCCTCTGCCGGGGCTTCGGTGCCGCCCTCGTCGATCACGAGCCGGCCCGAGCCGGAGCCCGAAGGTGAGGTCGATGCTTCGCCCTCGGAGGCGGGACTTTCTTCGTCGTCCTGAAAAAGGTGTGGGTTGGTATGAGTTTTTGGCAATGGAAATTAGTATATTATTTTTATTATTGTGAATGTAAAGACTATGTAGATCATTGTTTTTTTTTTCTTTCTTAATTAGTTTTAATCATAGTCTGGCAGTTTGAGTAATTTATGCGGCCTACCCAAATGTCCTTTCTTTGGTATTGTTCGTCGAATCGTTGAGCTCCTTAAGTTTTGAGTTGAGCTGTATGATTACTGACAAATGCGTGCACTGACTGGACAGGTCCACTCATTCTGTGTGGTTTTTCCTCAAAATTCAGACTCAAACCTACATGGTCTTCACATGATTTGACCAAGATTATGTCTGGACTTTAAAAGAGACTGTGACCTCTGAGTTTGTTTCGGGCTTTCTTCTCAGAGTAGTCAGATAGGAAACGCCGACCTCATCTAGTTTTAAAATATGATTGACGTGTAAAAGTGTCTGTACAAACCTACTTACAGAATTAAAATCATATATACCTGCAGGTTCGTCCGCGTGGATTTCAGAGTTTCCCAAACAAACCTATGTCCCCAAGTTACGTGATTAATTTAACTTTAAAATTATCCATAATTAAAAATTGTCTACAATTTTAATCAAAATTTGTTGATTGACTTACTCGCGAAAATGAATCTCTTAGATACCTCATCAAAATCAGTCAATTATCTACCTATGAAAACGAAATACACAGAATGATGGAGAAAAATTCGCATATTTTATAACATTACATAGTACGGCTACATTCCTTCATAATTTCTTCAAATCGGTTGTTTTATGTCAACAAACATTGGGTGAGTTTCCTTGAGAATGTCAAGTTACATTCCTCAAGGTAAGTCACCTCCTGCACCACCTATTCAGTTTTTGATTATTATTCAGTTTATATTAGATATAGAGATATTATATAGAGATATTTATTCAGTTTTTCAGGCTGCGTTTTGTATGAACTCTAGTACTTTCGTATTTTTATGATTACATAGTATGGACGCTTTCGTTTCAGATCGATTGATTTACGTCAACAATTAAGTCATACGTAACGATATACACTTACCCCCTCGATCGAGATTACAGTAAATCCTGCATTTAGTGTATTCTCGATCGAGGGGGTAAGTTATCGAGGGGTTAACGCCTCAGAAACAGACCGAAAAATAGAGCAACGATACGAAACGATTAAAAAAGAAAAAACCGACTTCCAAAAAATAAAACACTAAAAAGTGAAAAATAGCTTTAATTTCGGAAGTCGGTGTCTTTGGTTTTGTATTTTCGTTTTTTGCCACAGAATGTCTGTTTTCTTATCTAGTTTGTATGATTTCTCGTTGAGTATAGAATTCCGAGTATTTGCGAACAAATTTACATATTTCAAAGGTACTACGAGGTAAGTATTTTTAGTTCTTGAAAGTGGGGTATACAGTGGACGGTTTCTTCAATATTTACTAAGATTCTAATCAATTTCATCTGTAAAGCAAATAATGCATGTGTTTGTGTACTATTACATAATACTACTATTATTGTGTACTGTAGTGTGCACTATTACCCCATAGGATGACTCCATATTTGTGCCAGCCATAGGCATTCGCGTAATAGGTGACTAGAGTAGTTTTAAGATCTGTTATATCTTTTGATCTCGCGGAGGGCATACGAACATTTTGATAGTTTAGCTTTTATTTTTTTAATGTGAAATTTCCAATTAATATGTGAGTTTATGTCCAGTCTTAATTGGGTGAATTTGTTAACAACTTCTGAAATTGAGCCATTGATGCTGAAGTTTATATTTATGGGTATTTTTGACAGAGGTAGTCTTATTGAAATTAATTTTAAGATCGCGGCGTTAAGTACTACAGAATTAAATTTTTCATTTAGATTAATATTAGATTCACATGAGGTGAGTATTGATACATCATCTGCAAACGAAACACATGGTTCAGTAATATTATTAGGAAGGTCGATATACACAAGGAATAGGAAACGTCCTATAACACTTCCTTGTGAGATACGAGGCGTTAATTAGTTTATTGTCGGAACGGATTAACTCTATTTCTTTAGTCACAGGCAGTTGAGCAATGAGTTTAAAGCTATTGCATAGCTTTTATCGCGGGCTTTGAGCGCGGCGACCGAATCAAGAAATTCCGTAACGAAAATAAAACCTAACACCCCCCACTTCGCCTACCATGTAGCTCGGCCGAGCGTTCGCTTAACGTGTATGTATATGGTACGACTGTACTTGAATTAATATCAAAGAAAAAAAAAATACTGCATAAATAAAAATAAATTATAATTGCATAAGTTGATAAAAAATGCTATGCAATAGCTTTACCGCGGCAGTCCCCGAGTGCCACACGTGTTTTTGTTTGAGATACTGTGTCATTCTAGTGTATTGTTGACCGAAGATTTAACCCCTTCAGATTAACCATGCATTTTTCGAGGGTTATATTTAAAACATTCTATAACATTACTCGGGGTTTATTAATAAGGGTGTACAGACATTCTCAAGGTAACTCACCAGTTGCACCACCTCTTCAGGTTTTTCAGGCAGCGGCTCAGGGGGTGGGGTCGGCTGTACCGGCGTTATCGTGATCTCTCCGCAGTTCTAAAACGATAGTCAGGACATGGGTTAATGTTTTTGTAAGGGGGTCATAACAGTTACATAGTTATACAGTTTTAAATATTTATTAATATTTTAGTTTTATATAATTTTAATTTCCAAGTTTAATTAGAAGATGATTTTGTATGTAGAAGCTTAGGGGCACATAGTTTTCCCGATTCGATACAACAGAATCTTTGGATACGACCATTGCTTTCCATAGTTTCAAATTACTGCAATATCCTTTTGTTTGTGTCGACACTCGACAGTAAGAGACACAAAAATGGCCTTTAGGAAATACCCAGACGTATTAGAGCGTCATGCAATTTGTGCCGTGTTTATTAGAAGTAATTTTGACGATGCACCAACAGCATGCTTGCTTTATTAAAATCACAGATTACTGGACAGTACATTAAACTAGATATAAACCCGATAAAATACTTATAACGTCATAACACAAAACTTGTATACCCTGTTAGTAGAATAATATACCCCATATAACTATAGAATTACATACAATGATTAATGTGCACCCTAAGCCAATCCATATGATTATTTATTCATAAATAGTATATCAGACAACGCACGCATTGGGCAGTTTTGGGTGCAGCCTGTCGTTTTAGCCAATCAGACGGGCGCTACCCGGTTGCGTAAAGGTACGGTTTCCAAGAAGAGCGGTTTTGTCATATTATAACGGCCGTCATGAACATCTGTCATTTTCACCAGTATTTAAAATGTAGGTGTCAAAAGACGCTCTGTATTTCGATAGCCTTATTGTGTGATCTTTCACCGCTTTCTTAAGAAACCAAAGCTTATGGGACTAAAGTCATTTAGGCAGAATGGCGACTTCATTTGTCATGTTTGACATAAAACATAGCAATTAGCTTAGCGGTTCGACGACTGCTTCGTAAATATGATTGACATAGTATTTGTCATGCTGTCTTGCTCACCGTAATATACCAATCTTTACTTCTGATGCCTTTCTGTACAAATGAGAATAATCGATCAACCAATGCCATTTTTACATTGGTTTCGCAAACATAGCCAATTACCCAATGCTATTTAAAAATAATAATATTGAGAGTATGAACGTTTTCTTGTAGAATTACGGATATCATTAAAATCTTTACGGTTTTTTATGCCAAAAAAGCTAAACCAAAATGCCTATAATGTATATTATATGGTTTTTTTATGTATTTAAGTAATTATTGTTACAATAGAGTATATGATTATATTTTTGTCTACGTATCTAAATAGATATATGGGTCCAAAATATATATTTGCATACAGGAATATAGGATTTTTTTGATAAATATTTATTATTGCTCATTACATTAATGTCTTTTTGATATTATGGTTCATGATTATGAGGTGGCATTTATTCAATGAGCATTGCCAGACTCTCAAAAATCAAATCAAATAATTTAATATATTAAACAGTTGGAAGCCTTCATTTGTAAAATATTAAGAGCAATTTCACATGTGAAATGAAATAAGTAACATTTAGGTCTAAAAAGGTTCTCAATGATTCAGACATAATTCGTATTTATGGTATGGCTTGCCCTTAATAATTTAAGTAGTAGTTATAAGGATTTTGGCACATTATGATCACCAAGGCGTGCATTAAAGCACATGATCATATACTATTTCCAAGTCTTGTATCTAATTTCGAAACGTTACCATAGATAACCAGTCTAGAGTAAAAACCAATGTGCCAAAACCCTAAAAACCACAGCTCCAACTCTTTAAAAACCATAAACATAACTTAAAAACTAAATTTTGAATTTGGAATGATCAAGGCCAATCAGCACACCAATTGTTATAATGTCGTACATTAGTGGTACCTTGGCCTGACCGAAAGTTGGTAACGTTGGCGCACTCTGTTTCCTTTCCGGCGACATGAGGAGTTTAGCCAACGTCGGGGAGTAACTCTGAGACGCAGGTAACGCCTGCTGGAAGGTTGGCAACACTCATTTCAAGCTAGTTTGCAAGCATTATTGCCATATACAAAAAAAAGAAAATATTAATGGAAGCTGGGATATGAGTATTTCTACAAGCCATAAAAATTATAAGTTTTTTTAGAAGTAGATACCTTTGTGAGGATGCCGTGGAGTAAGGAGTTTTGTTGTGTCGATTCTTGGCTTGTGGTGACGGGTAGTAAGGATATTTCGGGATATGGCGGAGGAGGTGGCAACCTAGGGCTTGGGGAGGCCAGTCTCTCCGCTTGCTTGACAGACACATGGGCATCCTCATGGTTCCTCTCCTGTCTCCTTCTTCCTTCAGGTCTTATATGGTGTTCAGGCCTGTTAGTGATGGTTTCTGGTGGTCTGTTTGGTATGAGGCCTGAGTTTGCTTGCTGCATGTTGGCGAATTGAACAAGCACATCTTTGAATGACAGCCCGTTCGGTAGACCACCAGCTTGGATTTGTTGGAGGCGTTCTAGCATCGCTTTTTGATTCTGAAATAAGAGTTGAAGATATTGAGGTAGTTTTAAAGCATTTCAATTTCGGGTAACAACAGTCAGGCATGTGCCTGACTGTTATGTATGTACAGTCAGCAAAAGAGATAAGTATTTAGGGTCGCCGGATATAGTTGAATTTTTGTAAGAAACCGATGATTGTTTTCAAGTAAAATTAAATTAAAGTAATAGAAAATAAACTGGTAATTTATCAAATTAAATTTTATTCGAAAACATTCATCGGTTTCTTACTAAACTTCAACTATATCCAGCGACCCTGGATACTTATCTCTTTTGCTGACTGTACATAACCCCAATACTTGTGTCCTTTTATCGCAAGATACGGTCGAAATGACTAAATGTCTAAATGTGTGTAATATCTTTATTTTAAATTCAATGTATGAGCAAGCGTTCAAGAATGCGGTAATCCTCGAAAAAAACGAAAATTACTCATCGCTTAGAATGGTCAAACTTAGAACAATAGTTTCGTACAGTATAAGGTCAAAATGTCATATTTAATTTAAAACACATTACTGCACTTATGTGTTTCACAATTTAATGCAACTTTGACGAATAAACAATCGATAGATCTAAACGTTTAAGGTTAACATCGTGATGTGAACCACCTTTTAATAATCATATAGTACACGGAATATGAATCAATTCAGTTGCAAGACAAGACCGATTCCTATAACTTACGATCCGCTTTTGCAAGTTCTCGTTCTCGTTTACGTCATATTCGTGAACGGGCGCCGCCGCCGTCAGTAGGGACTGGGGGCCTAGACAAAATCCCTTTTCTGTAAGCGTTAACGCCAACGGAAAAATCAAATTGTATGGAGTTGACATTTGTTTACCACGTGACATTACGTATCTTTTCCGCAGGTAATGTCATTGCCATACATTTTGACGTCAGCGTCTGGCGTTAACGTTAACGCTATCAGAAAAGTTTTTGTCTAGGCCTTCTGGTCATCTCTTAGCTGCCACGGCTTATTTTGATTTAATTTAATATTTGAATTGTTTTTGTTTTTTTATTACGGACGCTTTTAACGTTCTGCATCGTTCTCACATGCATAATTTCAACATGAATGATGTAACCAATATTTTGTAACCATAAGTGTCCGTGGAGTTTCTTGCCCGTTCTTCTTTATAGATACCTACTACGCTTTGGAATGGGCAACTAGCTTCATCTTTCTACCGACCGACCCCTTGACAATTCAAAAGTGCCGGTAATTGCTTTATTTGAAATAAATGCTTTTGAGTTTAAGAACCTTTGTAAGACTAGTGATTTCACTCTCTAAACGGCAATAGACCAATAGCTGGCAATAAATTGTCCATCGAGATGTCTATAGTTCGAACGTTTAGAACTCTATAGGTAAAAATCTGCGCGATACTATCTAGGGCATATTAATAGAAATCGCAAAATACCATGTGCAACAAACCTTAAGGATAAAAAGAAACAAAATGCACGGTGTTTAATTTGGTTTGGAGTTGAAATTGAGGTTGGCTTCATCGTCTTCCTACATACATACATAAACTCACGCCTTCTTCCCATGGAGGTAGGCAGAAACTACAGAACGCCACCTGCTACGATCCTTACATACTCCTTTTGCCTCGTTTACGTTCATACATCTGGTCATACACGCACGCCGGTTGCGAGTACTACGCAGCTGACCTGTCTGAAGAACATCACCAATAAGGCCACTATATGTCTTCCTAGGGCGTCCTGTCTTCCTATCGAAACTATCTTAAACTCGGACGCTCTAGTTTCCTTTCAAACACCAATCGTAGTTCCCACCCACACACCAACAATTGAGCAGTGGTGGTCCAGTGGTATCGGCCCCGACTTACGAGTTATAGATCGTGGGTTCAAACCCAGACAGGCGCTTTACTTTGTGTAAATAATTTCATCACCACTGCTCTTAAAACGGTGAAGGAAAATATCGTGAGAAAACCGGCATGTCCTAGACCCAAAAGTTCGAAGACATGTGACATCTACCAACCCGCACTGGGCTCGCGTGGTAGATTACAGCCCACTCCATCTCGAAGAGAGGAGGCCTGTGTCCCAGCAGTGGGAACTTTATAGGCTGATTATGCACCGACCACTGTTCCTTAACTAAAGTTTCTACTAAAACGAGTACCACAACTTTGTGCCCAGTTGATGGCAACAGGCTCGCCCCCTGTTACATGGGACTTAAACATAACTGGCGAAATGTGGGTGTACTATACCTCTGCCTAACCCATCGGGGAATACAGGCGTAATGTTACGTTATGTTAAAACTAGTATTCTGCAAGTCACACCCAAGTACTTTCTACATTACTACTACCATTAAAATATGTCCAATAAACAATTTTAATAGCTAGCGACTAGTTGATTGATCGAAGGCCGCTAGAATCCTAGCGCAACATATATTGGGTCAAGGTAATAATCTGTCACTCACCTTATAGACATTCGTGTCGCAAAGGTTAATAAATATCTTAGCTTTTTTATGTCGTAGGAAAAGTACTTGATGTTTTATTAAGTATTGGACTGCAGTGTATTCTTAATCGACTGCGCCACAGCAGTATGGGTTATGTTTTGCATTAACGGTTGGATGTTTCACTGTTCTCACATATAGAAGCAACAAGAATAATGTACCCAGGATTTTGTAATATCTTGATTTAAAAAGTGTCCTAGGAGATTCTTGCCCGTTCTTCTCCATATAGATCTACGTTTTGGAATGGGTAACTAGCTTCAACTTTCTGACTAACTGACCGACTCTTTGACAGTTCAAAAGTGCCTGTAAATGGTTTAATTGAAATAAATGCTTTGAGTTTGAGTTTGATGGATCTCAATACATGAGGTGTCTATCGAATCGCCTAGGTCGCGCGAGGTTCTTTTGTTATAAAACCGAAATGGCAGATTTTAGACGTCCATAAGGTATCTATTAAATTAAAGGGCTTGAGGAGAGGATTCCAAAAACAAACATTGAAAAAGAAAAGACCAAATATTGTTTTTTTTTTTTTGTCAAATATGTCTCAAGCAAAGGCCTCTTCTCATAAAGACAAGGTGCGAGCATTGATCTCCACGCTTACTACAGACGGGTTAGCGATTTCAGACTGAGTCCGGATTTCCTCACAATGTTTTCCTTCACTGATGTCAGTAATGTCCAAAACAAACTCAGAAAGTACATAAAGAGGTTAACATTTTTGTTTGTTTGTAAGAGCTAATCTCTGGAAATACTGATCCGATTACAAAAATTCTTTCACTGATGGAAGGATACACTATTGCCGAGTGCCATAGAAAGAAAGAAAGAAGAAAGAAAACACGAAGAAACGTTTTATGGTATAGATGAATTCCAAGTGGACGGAAATCGCGGGCGGAAGCTAGTCGTAACTATCACGGCCGAAAAATGACGGTGGGTGTTTCTACGGTGTCAAAAAACGCTCTCTTCATGGACGATAGTCATTTTGCGGCCGTTCCATAGCAAAATAAGAACTTTTTTGGCTAGCTTACATTATGTTTGTGTCCCAATCCTGGGCAAAGACCCCCTTCTTCTTTCCAAATCTCTGTCTTGTAGGTTCTTTGGCCATATTTGCCCCGTAAACAAGATCAGATAATAGAATAAGAATGTGGCGGCATCTACATCGCCACATGCGAACTACGCATCACGCTGAAGTCACGCAAAATGCTGCATCGCGCAAGCAGAGTTTACCGCGCAACTAGCACATTATATACAACGTCCCGAAGTCAATCGTTGGACAGTTGCCCACCAGACACAACACCCGTCTGGTCAGAGTCCCTTTTCTATAGAAGAAGATGAGTGAACTTTACACCCTGTTCCCATACAATACAATAAAAAAATCTGAGTGCTTGAAAAGTGAGCTTATTTTTTAACAATACCTAGGGCTTTTTATTTTCAACCTTTTACTGGTATATACCTACTTGTAATCGTCTCCTCAAACCCTTTATTTTGACACCCCGCATGGTCTTAATGTTTTTCGCGCAGTCGGGTAAAAAAGGTGTTTCTAAATGTTTATCGATTAGACACGTAAAGGTACCAACAATAATATCCATCCAATAAACGTTGGATCTAAGAAAAACTTGGATGTCCTCATTTCTTTGTAAAATTGCACGCTTGGACAGGCATAGGTCAACTGTTTATTCATTAATATAGCCTCAAGTCTCCATGCAGGACAATGACCCGACCCGGCCCTATAAGTACTCTATCGTACGATGCGCCGGTTTCGCAGTAAACCGTTTTAATTTATAATATCTATTGGAACGGTACACAGTTTTTATTTACGATTGGGTATCAGCGAATGGTCTACCGGAGAGGCCGAGGATCGAGTTAAAAGAGTGACATAAGTTAGGGGGACCAGCAGTGCTATAGGCTGATGATTCCCTTTCCAAAGTTTAACAAGTAATGGGATTCAAACTTACGTCCTGTCGTCGCTTGCCAGTAAGACTCTTAATCCATTGGGCTATTGCCACTTTAATTTGATTGTTAATCTTTATTCATGGAAATCGCATTGATTGACACGAAACATAGCTACTTAAGAAGAAACTTAAGAAGTCATTCATTCATTATAATATGCTTACATAACCTTAGTACCAGGGGCGCAGCTTTCATACAACCCGATTCCTATCGGCTTCCCTTCGGAACAACCACTCTGCTTAGTGTCTATTATTGCCAACCAATATTGCCACTTTTATGTGTAACTGTGTATCACATCGCACTACAGATATTTAATATCACAAAGACTAAAAATATAACATAAATGCCTATATTTCTTTTTCTCTAAACAAATCATTTCGATAACATCAGCGTCAAAATAAGCCGGCCCTCGTATGTCAGAATGCGGTACTAAATTCGTAGGTACACACGTGATTTCGTGTCCCGCAGCACCGCGTCGTAGGTAATTAAGGAAGCCGAACTACAGCGAGTTATGACAGGGACATAAACAAAAAAGTACGTAGGCGAGAACGAGATAGAATTAATGATTGTGTTAGTATTTTTCTTTGCGTCATGTTTACCGCAAATAAATCCTTTTTCCTTCTCTTTATTAATTTTCGATTTCGCAGATTTGTTGTGTTGATTTCTTGACAGATAAATTCAAGATATATTCAAGATATTCAGATAAAATCATTTTAGAATATTTTTGTAATATAACTTGTACACGGAGTGAATTCACAAGGATAACTTTGTTTGCAATAAGTTTTAGAAAATAAGTTGTTATTATTAAGTTTACTTCACTATTGCATTGGGTTGTACCTGTAATAATAGTTGCAAGTGATGATAAAAAAAAAGAAATAAAACTATAATCAGTAATATTATCGTTTTATTTCTGTAAAATATTGATAATTCTGTTTGTGTAGTGATAGCGTCGCTTTGGTTATTTTACTTTACCATAGATGGCGTTAAATTAAGAAAAGTAAATAAATGACTAAATTTTTGAGTTAATTGATTTTTGTGCTATCTAGCGTTTATGATAACTGAACAATTTGCTCTTCGGCTTCCCTCTAACAATAATTGTAGCTGCGCCACTGCTTAGTACCTACTATTTATTGCCTTTATATCAATACCCATAGCTTATACTTCTACCCCTGCCTACACGATCATAGCATGTAGCCGTGAAGTGCGAACATACCACGTCATCATCCCTCAACTACCCACAATCCACGTCTATTCGCCATAACATGTGGGCCAGTACTGTTCCACGCCACAGTCATTGACAATTGAGGTCAAGGAACACAATTACAAATTAGATTATTGACTCGGCTGCAAGTTCTAACGATAGACTATGCTAGGCTCGAGCGATGATGTAGCTAGATAGATATACGGCGGTCATTTAAAACATCGTAGGTCGCAAAAAATTGCACAGTACTGATTTTTTGGGATGTTGTTAGGATAGACACCAATAGTGTACGACCAAGTTTGCAGCTTCGAAAGACCCGTGCTAACTGCATGGCGCTCGAAAAACCTCGACATTTCCGGACTTCTTTCAGTTCTTGGCATATGACTTTGAAAATGTGTATTCTGCGCCCTGCGTTAATGGATATTTGGATTACGGATAACTTTAGAACATTTTGTGAAAAATTGCCAATGTTTGAACTGCTGTATCTCGGGTTCAACTGGACCTACAGAGCTACGGCTGCGCTTAAATAGTAGCAAATGTAGTGTATAGAATGACTTTTTCCGTAGGATGCATCTTTTAGAAGTTATAAACCAAAAACTGAAAGTAGTCCGAAAATTTCGAGCCTTTTGAGCACCACGCAGTTAGCACAGGTCTTTCGAAGCTGGAAACTTGGTTTTACACTATTGGTACCGATCCTAACTACGTCCTAAAAAGTACAGCGCATTTTTTTGTGACCTATCGCGATTTTTATGTCTACGGTGACTGGCGAAAGCAGGTTTTAGAGCAAAATGTCGCAATTTTATGCAGCGTGTAACTGAAAGTATACATTCATATTAAGTGCACGGATTCCTTAGGTTATGACGAACTACGCGGCTACATACTTTTTGTTTTTTTTTTTTACTTGTGGCAACTATCATCAGTCGTAGTGTGTCTGCTCATGCGCATAACTACATGTTTAGCGGTTGGTTATCATAGGATAACGAGGCTCATAGTGCTGTGCCACGTTCTTCTATGTCTTGAATGTAGCTTTACTGTATAAATATATATATATATATATATAACAAATAACCTGTCTCCCATTGATATTCAGTATAAGACATACTTGCAGCGGCATCTACAAACACCACATGCGAACTACACGTCACACTGACGTCACGCAAAATCCTGCATCGCGCAAGCAGAGTTTACCGCGCAACTAGCGTATATACAACGTCCCGACATCAATCGTTGGGCAGTTGCCCACCAGACACGACACCCGTCTGGTCGGAGGAGCCTCCCTTTAATATGGAGGTTTGAGTGAACTTTACACCCTGTTCCTCATACCTCTATATACTCTTTACCACCTTAACTTCCCCAAGACTGTATAAAGTCGCGACGTTGTGATCCATAACGTAATTGGTTGCGAAAGAAATAACTTTTTGGGGGGAAGAATTCTTGGATGATTTCTTTTTACGTTTTCGGGAAAAAATAATCATGGTGAAACTGTCGCAATGTTTTTGTAAGTCTCAACTTTATGATAAAACAAATATTGAAAAGTAAGATTCTTGTAATTTGTGAAGTTTTGTTTTTGGAATGGTTCCCTTTTGCTTATTCTTCGAATCGAATATTTGGATCTGGAAGGTTATCTCAGATCGACGCCCATATAGTGCAATACCGGATTTATACACAGAAATAGTTCATGGTTCGTGAATTGTTATCCTATCTTAACAATGAATGACCCATTTTCTACTGATAACAACAATAAATTACTGTAAAACACTGCATTAAAATAAAATAAAATACCAATAAAAAAACACTTACCATATCTAGATTATTAAACAGCATGTTAAGGCTGTTTAAATTGTTCATACCATCCAGTTTCGGTGCGATTGGTCGCGGCACATTCATCATATTAGGATTTAATATAGACTTCATTCTTCGACCTCTTCGGGGCGTCACTTCCGGATTCCTTTGCCTATAATCTGCTATTATCGACTTTACATCCTTGGTAGGACCTTGACGGCCCATAGGTAGGCCGAAACTCGAAGGTAGCCCATTCATGTCTCTTGGGAACCCGGTCAAGTGACCAGGCATCATCATTTGTTGGGGAAATACTGGTTTTGGCATCGACATGTGCGCTTTGTCGTAAGGCGGCGGTAACCCTGCCATGGGGTTGTAGTGAGAAGTGACGGGCATGACTGGCGTCTGCATCATCGGACTGAGGGTAGAGCCTGGTTGTTTGAGCGCAAGCCCTGAGATCTCGTCACTTTTATCTATCGCCAAGTTCTTCGCTTGGTTGAGATAGTCGAACGGATCTCTTTCTCGCTCGGCACCGTTTATTTCCGCTGATTTCTCGAAGGATAACACCTGTTTTCGTCTTAAAAGTCGAAGTAGGATCTCCTCTTTGACTTTTTTGAGGTGAAGTATGTTGTTCCATTCGTGTTCTTTCTTTTGTGCGAGTTCTCTTAACGTCTGTATCTCTGACAGTAGCTGTT
This sequence comes from Dryobotodes eremita, assembly GCA_917490735.1. Classification (NCBI taxonomy): domain Eukaryota; kingdom Metazoa; phylum Arthropoda; class Insecta; order Lepidoptera; family Noctuidae; genus Dryobotodes; species Dryobotodes eremita. The sequence goes on from OU823254.1 coordinate 20,171,418, forward strand.
CCGTGTGCCTCTGTATTTCATCTACGTTGTTTTTCGTGGCTGTCTGTATGTAGTCGTTGATCATCGTGTCGTGTTGGGGAAACGTCTTCTCTACTTCTATACAGAGCTTCTTTAGAGGAGACTCTGTGTCAACTTCTTCGCTTGATCGTCTTTTTGTACCTTGTTCCTCCTAGAAAGAGAAAACATGTTAGCAGATCGTTCTTGACAAATCCCATATGAAATGGTGACTGAGAATAAACCGTAGAACCTATAGGAACATACAGTTTGATGTTATGTTCTAGAGGGTGTAGATGTGCAATAAGAAAGGGTTTTAGCGAAACTAAATGGTCTGAGAGAACCAAAAAGAAGGTTTTCTTCATTCGTCCGTCTGCCCTGTTTGAAGTCAGCGCAGCGTGTCGTCTTCTTCCACTCCACACATCTCTCAAACAGCCGTCATTTCAGAATTTGCTCCCATTCCAGCCATAATCATCCTTCACATATTTCATCTATCGTTTCTTAGATCGTCTCCCACTTTTACACAAGGTTAAAGTAAATTAGCTAGCGAAACTCCATATCTAAACATGATAAAAAAAAAATTGTTCTCATTTTTAGGTATGGATACCCACCAAGTTTGTGGACTTTCGCTAGCTAATTTACTTTGACTTTGTAGACATCCACTATTCATATTCATAATCAAAACTTTTCTCACGAAACTGGGTGAAAGTACGTATTATTTTATTATGACGAAGTTGCGGGCAAGTTAGTACATAGAAACTATAATATAAAACTATCTATATTAATATAATAAAGCTGAAGAATTTGTTTGCTTGAACTCGTAAATCTGTGGAACTATCAATCGGTTTCTTTAACAATTTTTCTCTTCCGCCTTTCTTTTTTTTTGTCTTTTATAGCTTGAATGCGAGGCTTCTGGCTATTTTGTATGTATCTATTAAATTAATGCCGTTCATTTGTAAGGTGCGTTTTGTTTGTGCAGAATAAACTATTTTTCTTTCTTTTTTTTTCTTCTAAATCTGTCTAGCCTTTTCCCAGCTCTGGGGTCGCTTCCAGTATAGCTGGATGCAGCTGAATACCAACATTTTACATAGACCGAATGCCTATCTGACCTCCACAACCCAAGTTACTGGGTAACACGATACCCCTTGGTAATGACACGAAAGCCTGCAAGTTTGACAGTTTGTCAGACTTTTGGGCTTCTGACTACCCGTAACGACTGTCAAAGATCTACGAATGACAACTGGGACCAACGGCTTAACGTGGTTTCCAAGGCACGGAAGAGTCTCGATATGTAACAGATAGTTACCCACCGCAGAACGCTAAGCGAAAACGAAGTAGCGCGGGTGGACGATGCGATGCGACGCGGTGGGTCGGGGGCAGAGGGCGGCCGCCCGACTAGAAACGAGCATTACCGAGAAGAGCCGAACTGCATGACTATGTCAACGAGGTACTATCCCGCGCAACTCAAACGTGTTATTTTATTAGTGCAGATATTGTGGTGTCTCATGACTTCCACGCGAAAGAAGTCGCGAGCAGAAGCTAGTTATATTTTAATCAGTCATTAAATTCTTTAAACAGCTGTAATTTGCGTTACGGAGTACTTTCGTTTAAATGGCCTTTGTATTGTGCAGATGTTTCGGACTTCGCGAGACATTTTATTTATTGTTATACTGATATCTAGTTGAGTGCCGGGTTTTTCCGATGTCTGGCAGACATTAGCGATGGATGTCTCAATTTAAAGTTTTAACATAACATACCATCACGCCTTTATTCCCCGAAGGGTAAGGCAGAGGTGTACATAGTACACTCACATTTCGAAAGTTATGTTTCAGTCTCATGTAATAGGGAGCGAGCCTATTGCCATCAACCGGGCACAAATCTAGATACCGGGCCACTACTAAGGAATTCCAGATGGAAAAACCCAATAACATTTTGCCCGACCCGACAATCGAACCACCACTTGCGACCAACGAGGTAGTCAAGTTTTCTGTTATAAAGTGTTCATCATATTATTAGCTGAACTAAAACCTTGAGATTCTGAAAATTTTAGCATAACTATAAGAGTCCTAAATTAGGGAACTAACAAAGTTGTATATGACCCCCATTTTCAAATTGAAAATAGTTACATAAAAATGCTATGCCATGACCTTAATTCCTGACCTTACTTGACCCTGTTCATTTTAGCTCATGTGCACACTAGTTCTACGAGCAAAAATTAATAAGTGCAAGTAGATGTAGAATTGTAGATGCATTGGAGGACGGAGCGGCGCGGCGCGGCGTCCGGCGCAAGAGCATTCGCGGGCTAACCACGCCCCTTTTTGGATCGGACATTGACTGATGGACTTCGTTTTACATTTATATTCATCCAAAGGAGGTACAAATTATATTCGTAGAAGTATTTTTTGTCAAAAATCGCCTGTACGAAAATCTCTTTCAATAATTCTTCTTCTCAACAAAACACACCAATTCGTAATCATTGTTGATCAGGAGAGGGGTTCATGAAAGTATTGTTAATTTTTTATTATTTTATGTTTTTACCTGAACTTTATAATTTTATATTTTCTTTATTATGTGTATGTGTCTGTCTTTAATTATTGTAGCTAACTGTTTTTATACGTGGTAATTAAAGTTAAAAAAATAAATTGATAAAATCTAATTGATCTGCAAACAGTTCCGAATAAATTATAACCAGAGATCGGATATTCGTATGCATATTCACCTAAAATTGAGATGTTGGCTAATATGGAACGCGCTTTAGTATCGAAAAATATACGTTTTTTTTTTCTTTGAAATAACACACTCCTCTTATACTTTACATACACATATTTGCATCGGGGATTAAACATTAATTTTATATAAATACTAGCTTTTGCCCGCGGCTTCGCTCGCGTTAATTTAGACTTTGACCATAAATTCGGGTTATAATTCAATCATGATTCGAAAGACTCGTGGCGCCATCTATTATCATAAGGACGTTATTGTTGTTTTCCTCGGGAACAGTACTTTTTTGCGGGATGGAAGGTACCATATGTCCGTTTCTGTACCCCTGACAACGTATATGCAAAATTTCAGGATGATCGGTTCAGTGGTTTAGGCGTGAAAAGATAACAAACAAACAAACTTACTTTCGCATTTATAATATTAGTTAGGAAGTTAGGATGCATCTGAATAGTTATGCAGTCTAAGAAACCCAGGGGTTTTCTTTTAAACAAATATTTTTTTAGAAGTCACTTCCATACTATCCACCCGACTAGTTATGCATTTTCGGTGTTCCTGGCATACCAGAAAATTGAAAAAAAAGAAAAAAAAAATGGTGCCGCTTCCATACTATTCACACTATTTACAGCTAAAAATTAACTTTAGGTAAATATGCATCCGAATATCCGATCTCTGATTATAACATTGTACTATTACAAAGTTGCCATATACGGAGCACAATAACGCCATATTGTTGAATTTTGCCAACGCCTTGGGTAACGTGACCTTGGTTGAGATCAAGTGTCACGGAAGGTCATTTTGCAACAAGTTTTTATGCGCAAGCGGTTGGGTCAAATGCAGAGTTAAGTTTTATCGATTAATGTTATAAACGAAAGTAGGTACCTACAGAATATTTCCCTTTGATTTAGCGCATTAATATCGCCTTCCAAAGATCGAAATTATAAGGAGGAAAATTGAAGAGTTTTTGTCCTGGTGTGGGACATGTGTCAACGTGCAAAAAACAAGTCCTAGCAACAGTCAGCAACCTGTAATTTTTTTAATGAAACAATGAGAAGGAAAATAAAAGATTCATCTCAAAACTCCCTATAGTCTTAACACTTTTTCTTCTTTCCTTATCTCGGTGTTTCCTTTATTTTGGAGATTTTTATTTTTCGAAACAAAAAGTACTTATGCTCGTTTTCATTCAAACTAGGCACCGCCTAAATATTATTGCACTGCTTGATAATTCAACAGTGTTTTTATTCGGGCATTCATAGGTGCCACTTAGTGTTAGTGAAAACGGGCAATCGTTCCGTAGTAAAAACTCACTGGTTAGTCAACTGTAAACATTTTAAGGTCATCTATTTAAATAACATTTTACTGTATAAGTTTTTCTGTGCAACGAGTGAAACAAATTACTACGGTAACATTAATGTGACATTTAGAGGCATAAGGCCCTTTGCACACACGTTTTTCTTGCCGCGAAAACTACGGTTTTTTCGCCGTGTGTACGCACGGTTGTCAGTGTTGTATGGATCACTATGGAAGCTTGTTGACAGACTTTTTTTCTACGGCGCGGTTTATTCGCCGTATCGTAAAGAAACCGTGCCATGTACAAAGAGCCTAAGGATATGACCTGCCATGCAGGCTTAGCACGAGCACCGTTTTATCGACGGAAAAATAGACAAAAATAACGTTCCGTGAAGACAGTGCGATGGCAGCAAAATAGAAAGAGTCAACTGCACTTTTTACAAAATTCAGTAGTTTATTCACGTTCTTTTATTTTGCTTATCTCGAAAATGGTTTGTCATATCGCAAAAATAATGAAAATTTCGACCCCCTTTATGAAATCCTTAAACCCCTAAAACTCAACATGTAGTTAATCATGTTTCATTCACATTTTCCATACAAAATGTGAAAAATTCCATTTTTCCATTCCATTTTTATACTTTGTGGACGTCGAGTAAAAAGTTTTCTGTCTGTAGCATGGCGATTAGAATATCAAATTGTCTTCATTACCTTAGACAAATGTCAGTTGTCAGTGTGATTTTGACAGTTTGGGATAGAAAACTTTCTTCTGAAATAGTCTACATAAAAAAAGACCTAGACAACAATCGGTAGAAACGAAAGACAAAATGACAGATTGTGGAAGGATTTTTACGGTGCGATCTCAAAAATGGAGAAACGAAATGTCACTTTGTATAGAAATAAATGATAAATGATTTTATTTCTGTAAGTAGGTTTGTACAAACACTTTTACACGTCAATAAATAAATAATAAATAGGTATGCTAGCTAAATAGCTATGTCTCGTCTTCCAAGAAATAGGAAGCGTAATGCTAAGCCTGCTGGTTGCTTGACTTAGCAACTCAGTACTCAAGCATTACTTAAAAACTATAGCTGTAAAAGTATATATAGGCGCGTGGCCAAAACCGGAACTAAGACGCCATCTTGTTTTGAGGGTTCCGTACCCAAAGGTTGCTAGCGGAACCCTATTATTAAGCCTCCGCTATCCGTCCGTCCATCTGTCTGTCAGCGGGCTGTATGTCATGAACCATAATAGGTAGACAGTAAAATTTTCAGTGTGTATTTCCATTACCGATATAACAAAAAATAAATAAAAGTTAAAGGGGGTCATCATACAAGAAACGTGTTTTTTTCTAATATGTAGTGTTAAATATTGTACGGTAGTACGGAACCCTTCGTGTGCGAGTCCGACTTGCACTGGGCCGGTTTTTTTCAATACATTTCACAAAACAATATTGCACAAATGTTTACCAACAGCGCTTGAATGTCGTGAAGCAGTTCACGTCATTGAAGCGCCTAAAGATCCATGTAGCTGTGGAGTTTCAACCAATCAAATGGCTTTAAACTAGTTTTAAGTAATGCTTGAGTCGTGAATGAGAGTTTGTACAGGCCTTAGGGTCTACTTAACAGACGGATTGCATTTGAACTGCGCGCCACGCAAGGCCAGCTGATACTACGTTTCAATGCAGTTATATCAACTGCACAAAAACTGCAGCAGGCGTGCAGTTCAAATATAGTCTACTTGTTAAGACCCTTAGATACTGTCGACATCACTGTGGATGAAAAAATAAAAATATATATACGGTCGAATTGAGAAACCTCCTCCTTTTTTAAAGACAGTTATAAAAGCGGGGTTTTAGTTGGTGGAAGTCCCGACCAAACCCGCAATCTTTGGCCCCTGAATGCACCTTATTAATAAACGCGCAGGAAAGTTATGTCAAACTTAAACCTTGAAAAATTTATGGGATGTGGCGGCACCTACAACGCCACATGCGAACTACGCAAAATCCTGCATCGTGCAAGCAAAGTTCGACGCGCGACTAGCGTATATGTATATGTACAACAACATCCCGACATCAACCGTCGGGCAGTAGCCCACTAGATAAAACGCCGGTCTGGTCGGAGGATCCCCCTTTTTCTATGGTGGATGAGAGAACTTTACACCCTGTTCCTCTCAATATGGAGATAATACTGGATGGAACTTTACTCCACGTTTATTAAAAAGGGCTTAAGATTAACGGGTTAATTTACAAACAATGCTTTAAGGCTCAAGACACAAAAGCGCCGCTCGTCGCGCGATGACCGTTGCCTTTGTGACGCGCGCGATTCGCATCGGGTGTTTCGCCTTTTTGTAGGAGCCTTTAAAGTTAAGAGACGTTTGAACGTTAAAAATTTATAATTAAACATTCGCTAATACTTGCTTAACTTTAAGCAACGTTTATGACCCTAAGAATCGTGGATTCGTGGCTCAGCGTTATAAGGGTACGATACAGAGTCGAAACTCAGCGTAGACCTGACCAGACCTGCAGTGGCCTATATGGAAAGCAATCAATCGACTGCAGATCCAAGTAGGCCGCTGCAAGCACAACCTAGCAAAATGGGGGATTATTGACCTAACTGACACCCATTTCGAATGAGGTGCTCCTGACGAAACCATGCCCCATATGTTGGCGTGTCCAAAGTGTCCATACACCTGCACTTCTGAGGAACTAAAAAACGCCACTGATGCCGCGATTGGCGTGACCACCTACTGGGCGGGCTCAAGGATTTACCATCGACTGGAAAAGAAGAAGCGTAAATAAAGAAAATAAAATTTGACCCAGGATAAAACGGTAAACGTAGATTTTGATAGATCGAAGCGTTCGTTTACGGTAAGTTTCGTCTCTGTATTGATATTACCCTCGTTCTTCTTGAGATAAGGAATCATGGTCCAGCGTTATAAGAGCTACAGTTTAAACGGTTTAAGCCTGGTGATAGTTAATAGGCTTAAAGGCTCCTCCAAACAGGCGTGACACACGACGCGAATCGCACGTGACACAAAGGCACCGCGTGTCGCGCGTCAAGCGGTGCCTTGAGTCGCTTGAGTGAAAATTAAAATTTTGTAAATAGAATTTTGGGCGTATGTTATATTGAAAGTTTAAGTTACCCAGATTGACTGTAACGACTTTGAACCTAGTCCAAACTTACGCGCCAGTTATTGTACTTTGAACTTCATTCCCAGCAAATTAAAGTTATTACAAAATTGACAATTAACACTAGACTTTAACGTCAGTTTTTGTAATTGGAACTTAAGCTGGGTCGGAATAAAGTTCGAAATAAATAAAAATACGTTGATTTAAACCTAGGCCCTGATAACAGCCATTGACCTCTGCTTAATTGATTTCTCTATCTCTGGTTTTATTTAACAGGGTAACAGCTTCATTTATAAAACATTCAGAGATTATAACAACTGTAGGGTATCCCGAGAAGAGAAATCGCAGCATGAGCATGTTTATGTGCTGATCAGTATCATTAAGAGCCTTTGAAGTATCATCACTTTTAAGAGGAAACTTGGTCACGTGTTCACTGGCGTTCAGTTCAATCCGAGTCGCATTGCAAAATTGTCCAGCATCATTTTCGTACATTTTATATTATGAAGTATGGGGGGGGGGGGGCAAAACTTAAGACATACTTTTTAACCATATCCCAAACAAGACCAGGTTCAGTACAACATGTTCAACATGGTCTTGTTACCGTCTTAGCACCCTAGTTTTATAGGGTGCTAAAAATTTCAAGTTCGCTTCGCTCGCTCTTACAACACACATTCTCTTTTTTCTCAGACTTCTCTGAGTAAGTCGCCAAAGTGACTCCTATTTAAGTACGGATAGTGGCGGGGTGCTAAAGTTTTTGAACTCGCTTCGCTCGCTCTTGCATCCTACTATTTCTATTTTATTTTCTACTTCTGTATACAGAAGTATACACAGATATAGGAATTACTTTGCCAATCTATAGATTGGCAAAGTAATTCCTATATCTGTTCTGTAATAAAATTTAAACTATGCGGTGTGCAAAAATTTTCGAGCTCTCATCTCTCGCTCTACAATCCTCCATTCATCCGATGCTCTAACTTTTCTGTTGGCGACAATGTATCTCCTATTTCCTATTTCTGTATTAATAATGATTAAAAAAACCTAACCTTTTCGAGGCAGCGTGCTATATATTGTGACGGTCATTGCTAGGCCATTGCCATTTAGTTTTGCCGCCCCAGGCCCCATACAGGCTTAGTCCGCCACTGTGTGCGCCAGCCTTTATTGGCACTTGTGCAAGCATCAGGTGCTAGGAAAGCATCCTTTTGCTTCCACTCTACTGCTGTTCCATACATATATTTATCATAGGTAGTAAATACTACCTTACAACAATATGAAGTTTTTGTTTACAAATATTATAAGTAACTGACATCTGAATGACCTATATTCTTTGATTATGTATAATATACATTAACACAATGCTTCAAATTCTGCTCATACCAAAGGGTAGCAACTAAAGGAGTGCTAATATACTCATATCTAGCAAAGATCACCAAAAGATTAAGATGATTGTGTACAAACACAACAAAATAAACATGGAGTGATAGCACATTATAAACTCATGCCTATTGTGGTGTGCTGAGGCAAAGAAACCTCTCCTATTGGATGATGAGGAGTTTGGCGCCAAATAGTTTTTTCTACAATTTTCGCTACTAAAAGCAGCATTTATAAAAATTATTGGTTAGTATAAAGGACCATGAAGAAAAAGAGGATGAATTATAAAGTTATTTAGCACAGTTATAAGCACAGTTAAGTTCTCCCCACTGGCCACTTGTTTCAATATCGTGAGACATCATTCCTTTTCTCTATACTCTGTTACTGAATACAACATAATACCTATAGACAACACTACTTCTATTGTGAAATTCTTTAAATTCATTATTATTAGTAATGTATTACTCACCTTAGCAACATCCCCATTCATTGGCTTTGGTTTAGGTTTCTCCGTTTTTAGTTCCACCTTCTCTTCAACCGTAACCACTTCGGTCATGTCCGCATCAGCTTCTGGTTCCAACTTCTTTGGTTCCTCAACAACCATAAGGTCCTCTTTCACAGGACTCGGTTCCTTTTTAGGGACCACGGTTTCTACAACCACATGTTCTGAAGCAACTGGTTTCTCAATTATTTCTGGTACTGGGACTGGTTCAGTAACGGTTGCAGGTTCATTGTCTGTTTGGTTTGTCGGTTCAGGGGAAAGTGTTTCCGCAACCACTACGGTACTATTCTCTTCTTTGATCAATTCCTCTGAAAGATTTGAAGGGTTTTAGTGATACAATATTGGTAATTCCATTGCTTTTTTTCTTGCCCATAGTCCATGCATTGTCCCATATCCAATAGTAATTTTGCCAAGCTTATCTATTATAAGATTTTATACTTTCATTTAGATGTGAAAATTTGCTGTCACGGTATGGTCATGCGATGTGGAGGAATGAGGAAAATGTTGTGAGGAAAGCTTTGAGTATCAATGTGGATGGCTATAAGAGTAGGGGAAAAGCAAAGAAACAACGGAGGGACTGTGTGAAAGATGATATGGTTAGAAAGGGTGTGACTACCAAGATGACAACTAATAGAGAAGACTGGGAGAAAAAGTCTTCTTGCATGCCCCCAAATAAATTGGGATAGGGGTAAGAAGGAGAATGATGATGACTTTCATTTAAATGCCCCTGATTACAGTATGAATGTGAAAATGAAGTATGAAAATAAAAATGAAACTGAAAATGATTTCATGTTTCTGCTGCAATTAAAATTCCTTCAGACTTAGTATATCAGAAATGGGCATAATGAGAGATCCTTATTATTGAACATGATCTGAATTTAGAATAAGAAAGTGGTATCTCAAAGAGTCGCCAAGTTTCTAGAATAAAATAAAAATATTTTAGTTTTTTCATTTCTTCCTTTCTTTATCTTCTTCGTTTACCTATATATTGGAGGCATTTTGTTAGTTACAATAATTGGAAAACATTGAAATGGTATTGCTAAAGTTATAAAGCATTAGAAAATTACGGAAATAATTTCTTTTATTTTATATATAAGTCTGAAATTGCCAATCCTCCTTGAACAAGAGTGGTGATCAATGCTCATGCCTTAACTGTAGGAGAAGAGGCGTTTGCCCAGAAGTGGGACTATAATATGCTGGTACTATTATTATGTTGTAAACTGTTGTTTAGATTCTGATCAGTCTTACGTCCAGTTGTACCACCAATCAATAAAAACAAAAAGTGCTAAATGAGTTTAAAACATAATTCTGTTTCTGTCACATATTTGACGATTACAGAGACAGAATGATATTTAAAACTCGATTAGCACTAAACGTGTTTAGTAATTAAAATGTAAGCACTGCACTATTAAACAATCTGCTAAGCTTGGTCATTACCGTACGCAAAATACGCGCATTGACGTGGAGTTGCAGACACCAGCCCGTATTACCTATAAGCTTGGTCATTTGATTTAGGATCTGCTATGATTTTCACTGAAATAGTCATTGTTCCACGCTCAACCATAGATTTGTATCGGTTGTTGCAACACTGAAATGTCACTTTGGATCATCCATCTACTATGCTAGAGGTCAGCTTCCAATCTAACCGGAAGCAACTGAATACCAGTACTTTTACATGGAACTGCCTAGCAGACCTCCACAACCCAGTTAAGGGGTACCCTTAGTAGGACTGGTTGTCTGACTTTTGGGCTTCTGGATATCTTAATTGAAACTGGTCCCAAAAATAGGGAGACCAAGCAATGCATATTTTAATAGTATCACAATGCAACAAATAAATACTAAAAACAGTAGACATCCTTCTAAATACAATACTAATGTCTTCAATTGAGTCTACTTGACCTCTGCCCTGTTGTAGAATTGTATAACTTTTTCTGATTGTCAAGTGCAGTATCTTGTACTGCAGTAGATAATAGAAAAATGAAACAGCTCAAATGGAAGAAATTTTCTCAATAGATGTACTGACTGAACATGCAAACAATTACATTCTTCAAATGCTTTTAGAGGTATAAAACAAGGTGTAAGATGCCTATGTATAAAATAAAGCCATCAATAATGTTAAATGTATGAAATATAGCAAGCCAAGCAAGCAAGCATAATGTATTAATGTCTAGGCACAAAACTGCGTTACCTTTCGCATTCCCAGACTGGACATTTACGAAACTATCACTACTTCCATTCTGGCTCTCACTTATAACTTTTTCTTTGGCATTATCATCACAGTTTCCCGCCTTTTCTTCATCAACTTTCTCGAGCACCGCGTCCAGCGATACCGGCTCCTTGACTCGGTCAACTTCGGCCTCGTCTAAAGCCAGCGGATCAACCTCATTGTCGGCACCTGCATCCCCCGACGGAGACACATCAACACCACCGTGGCTCTTCGGAGATTCCACTATTTTCAAGCTTATATCGTTCATGTTTATTTACATATTTCCGATTCACAAGTCACTGCATAGTGTCACCACGCCGCGCATAGGTTCAATGACTTTAAAATGACCATTTGTAACCATAATATAATATTCTGATCTACATCCAAGTACCAAAGGTTCGCAGACGTTGTACAAAAACTAAACAAATTAAATAAACAACACTAATTCCTAAATTGTTTGTAATTTCTTTCCCATATTGGGTAATATCACAATGTACTAGCAATAGCAGCCGTGAACTCAGGGGTCATTGTGACTAATTTCGTTACAATACTATCATAGATGCTATCTTAATAAATCTCTACACAATGTATTGATCATAAATTAGTGTTGTTTTTAAATATAACTTTTGTAATCTATAAAATAATCAGCAAAATAAATCCTATAGCGCTAGGACGCAAATCGCACGCGAACTATACAGAGTTGCCATATGAATAGATAAAAAACTATTAAAACTCCAAAAAAATTAATTAACGCGGCTCAAATATTAAGTATTTTGTAATCTTATATGAAATGGATAGTATTTATATTTTATTTATTGAATGACAGCGAATGATAAATCACGTTTGAATGCAATAATATAAATCTCACCCAAAATTATTTCTACCATGACTGGACAATTTTTTTAATGGTAAGGGAGGCACACAAGTCTTTGTATCATTTAACGCAGCATCAACTTCTTCAAAAAACTGGGTAATTGAGGATAAGAAATTAAACCCTTGAATGCCAGATTATATTACAAAGTTTTTCGTAATGATTCTTTTGTGGAAATTTAAATTGTTATACACATAAAATATTCATAATGTTTTCAAAATTTCCAATTACACAACGCTTCCACGAGAAACAGAAAGCAAAGTTTCCGGCGGATGCACATGATTTAAAAATGTTTACTCATTATGTGGTTTACTTGTTTATAATTATAATTTACGATTTCAAATTAAGAAAAATTTAAATAAATAATTCAAATTATTTATTGGTCTTGCACAAACCACTTCAACCAAGTGATACTCAAAACATTTCGGTGGAATTGGTAGATTTTGAATTTTCCGCCAACACAGGCAAAATATATAGTGTTGTGAAAGACATGATCGAATATCTATCACAATCTGTTTACAGAAATCGATTTGTTTATGATGGGCACAAAACTATCACGATAACCGATAACAATAAAAAAGATGACTAACTTCTTTTAGTATATATAATGTTATAAACTAGAAATAAGTAGCTATGATATCATACAAAAAAAATATTACACTCCTATTTTAGCGTAAAAAAGGAGTGTAATTATGAAATTACATTCTTTAACATTACATTTAAGTCTACAGAAAACATCTTGTGCTGTGCCCTTAGATAAAATTCAATTTAACAGTGTCTTCAACCACAAACCTTAAGAGTGGTCTGTGCAAAATGTACGTAGTATTAATTCGTTACTTTAGATTGGAAAGTTACTAAGTGGTGATTTACTGTAAGGATTTAAACACAGCATATATCCAAAACTTGATAGTGCGGTAGAAAAAGAATAGCATCGATTTAAAATAATATTAGTCGGCGAATAAAGTTGTCAATCTGTCGAGCTTGAGTTGCTGGTTGCTGCCAACATAACCGCATTGTGCAAATGAGGACAACACTAAACGATGATGAAAGAAAATGAATGAAAAAAAGCAAATGGCTGACTAAAATCGACGTTCTTGGTCCTAATATAAATCCGATGTAATTACATGAATTATGCGCTCTTCATGATTATGATTAGCGAAATAAGATTATATAAAGAGTAAAGAACTAAGATTACTATATATTACGGGCAGAAAGCCTGCTGAAACTGTAAAAATATACGAGAAACTAATACCTTAGCTTACACAATTCGTATTATATTGCAAAAGTATTTATCGTGCGTGTGACGGACGCACGTCCGTTTATTACTCAGGTAAGTCCTTTATTCTACATTCTTGTTGCATGTGCTTGTGCAGTGCCGTGATTTGTTTCTAATTTCTTGGAATTTTAAAAAAACGCGAGTGCTTACGACTATTTTATTTTTAGATTTTGCTATTTTGTAATTAATTTTCTCAGTAACCGATTGTTGTGTAGTGAATAAAGTGTTTTCTGTTTTGATTTAAGAACTCCTGAATTTTTGTTTGTGTACCTTCATAATTTTTGTCTACGTGCTTAGATTTTTATGCGGGTACAGTCAACCATAATTAGTACTGCTTGACAATCACCGATCATGTACTTTTATTTACATCAACTTTGTGAAGTTTTGTAGGTATGTACTAACCATTAATTTATTTTATTTTTTGTGTTATTTTTGCGATAAGATGAACTTTGTATAGCTTATTGCTTAAATCATTTCTAATTAATATGCTTTTATTTGGTACAATCATAATAAGATGTTTGTCATAAAATTATTTTTATGTTTCAGTTGAAGTGATGTGAAGTGTCGACAAAGGGGGGCGCCGCCCCAGTGGGCCATGGACCGAGGCTACGATAAGAGGCATACCAAGCACCACAAGGAGAAGCATAAGAAGCGAACTCACAAGAAACATAAGTCACATTCAGGTAGTTCCCATGAACAATCTTATGCTACAGTCAATTCTCTCAAACCTCTTGTAGAGTATTCTGATGTCAGTTCGGAGGCGTTATCAGCCCCAGAGGCTGGTGAGATTGACAGTGAAACAAGCTCAATCAGCAGGCATATCGCTGATGACCTTGATAGGACGAGGAAGTCCCATTCCATCCGTACATTTGTAGATAACAAGACAATATCAGTGACAACAACGAGTCGTCGAGCTGCTGAGGAGTATGCTTTGAGGGATTCATCTGTGCCACGGAAGAGACGCACAGAGTATGATGAACGGGACCCAGAGTTTGATGACCATGGTAGTTTTAAGAAGAAGAAAGACAAGCGGAAAAAAGATAAGAAAAAGAAGAAGAAGAAGTCGAAGAATAGGTCAAGATCAGCGAGTTTGGAGAGTGTATCTGCAGACGATAACATGCATGAGGAGCCTCCGATGAGGCCTGCGAGTCCTCAGAGATACCAGCAAGTGCCTGTGAGTGAGTGGGAGAAGGGATCGTCTCCGCTGAGGAACGGGGGCTCGTGTTCACCGGTGTCGCCTTCCACGACGCCGCTAATGCGCCACGAGTCTCCGCGCCACCGGCCTTTCGTCCGGGAGCCTTCGTTGCACCACACCCTGCCTATGCCTTACTCACCACACCGGGAAAGATCTCCACCTGTCAGGTGAGAAAATACTACTCTACTAATATACTAATCTTTTTTACTAACACTTTTATAATCCACTAGGCTGTTGGGACTGAACAGGCTCAGAAGTCGACTTTTTAATAGACATTATTTCTAAATAATTACCTCAAAGCTGCCATAGCCTGTCAGTCTAGTGAATACAGTCAAGGTAAAATACATATGTACACTTAGCACAATTAAAAAGTGAGTTTCTTGTAGGGTATCAGGTCAAACGTTAAAATGTGATAGAATTCATACATGTGTGTAAAGATGGCATACACGCAACTCTCATAATTTGAAATGAAATTTATTATTGAGTTTCACTGTATACATATTTTTGTCCTTGACTGTACTTGTCATTTTTATGAAACCACAGAGTAGTGAGCGAATGGAGTGATTACTGCAAGCGCGACTGTTGCTAATCTAGACGAGGTAGAACGAGACGCACGGCGCCTTTTGTTCTCCCTCTGACTTTTAATGTCATAATGGTCATGAGTTTATGCTTCTGGATCTTTCTCTAACTTTCTTTATGTAATCAGCAAAATCTGTGACTTCATATAGGTCTCATGTCATGTGACTTATATGTCCTTCCCGAGGGTTCAAAGTATCTCCATACGAAATTGCATCAGGTCCATCCGTTTCATAGATTAGCCAGAACAAACAGACAGACAGACTGTGACAAAAATGTAAAAAATAGATTTTTTGTTGAAGTAGATACCGTATATACTTTCATATGCATTTAGTAAAAAGCTGTTGTTTTGACATTACAAAAAGACACTTCAATTTTATTTATTTGTATAGAAGTTTTATTGTTATAACTACCGTATATACTTTCATATGTATTTAGTAAAAAACTGTTATTTTGATATTACAGACACTTTAATTTTATTTTTTGGTATATATATATATATATATATATATAGAAAATTATGTTAGCACTCCATTTTCTAACTAATCCATGTGTGTGACAATGTAGACCTACTAAAATGTCAGAATTGACAATGTATTAGTTTGTTGTCATGTGTTATTTTTCCTAAAATTAACCAACGGATATTGGTTACTATGGTTTCTAGCCCCTCCTGGATGCCGGTCCATCACATGGCAACCTATTCTATACAGAATATTAACTGTGATTTGTGAGTGCAATTTTTATTGAGCATGTACTTATGTGTTGTCGTAGATAAAATGTGTGTATAGGTATAGATAATGAAGAATTTAATTATGTACTTTAAAATCTTGAAGTCAGACATTGTGCAAAATAACAAGCGTGAATGTGAAGTTTTTACGACTGACTGTGATTTGCATTTTTTTACTCTTTGCCTTTTCAAAGTTCTTACTGGTATTGGCAATAAACTTGAAGTCTTGTTTAGGCTTTTTCAAAACGTTAGTTAGTTCTGCACGTGTAGATGACTACCATAGAAACGGGTTTTTTCGACGGAAGAATAGACAAAATGACAGATTGTAGAAATATTTCTTTAGAAATCTGGCATTTTGTCTAATCTTCTGTCGACAAACCCCGTTTCTATAGCGGTCATGCTACGCGTGCTGGGTTCTTAAAGCTCGATCTACTTTGGGACCTCTAAAACTTCCGTCAAATCTCATTTTCTGATTGATTAAACAAAATAACAAAAACTAATAATATTAATTGACACAAGATCATAATCATCTGCATATAACAGTCCACTGCTGAGCATGGCCTGTGCAATCGGACAGCATACAAATAAAATAATTTACTATTGAAAGTCTACTTTCCTTCAACCACATTGTGGTATATCTTGGTAATAACCTATCTCACAGAATACAGGATATTTTTTATGCTCAATAGTCAATATTCAATTCTTTATTGCATTCCATATGTATTACATAGATGGTCTAACAAAGTAAAAGATCAATATGGATCCTGTCAGGTACAGCAAAATTAGGGGAGAGGAAGAGCATGCCATGGAAATCAAACCTTGTGTGAGGCAATGTCAAAAATATTGTTACCTATATTCAATTAACCTTAAAGGTAAACGCACACAGCGAAGGAGCCGAAAGAATCGAATTTTAGAATTACTTGTATGATTCAAATGAAACCTCGCACACTTATCCACGCCGAATCTGAAGAGTCGCCGGAAGAATTTGGAAGGTTTTCTTTAATTCGGCGCGGGCAAGCATGCGTTTACCTTGAACCCCTATAAAAGGTGTTTTGACCTGTCACTGCATGCTAGACCCTATTCCTATAAGGTACCAGACTGGAGCTTTACCCCATTATCTATTTTTATATTAATGTACTGTCTATTCTACTTTTTAAAACCCTTCTGAGTGTTACTTTTAATTTTTGTTACTATTTATGTGAAAATAAAATTAGGAAATACCATTTATTAATTTCTTATAGTATTCCGGAAGTTCAAACAAATCATTGGATTTTTTCTACACATTTTGGGCAATTCATTAATTGCTTATTTTACCCTTAGCCCAGGTTCGCACTGGCGATTTTTTTGTGCGGCGATTTTTTATAGCGCACTGGGATTTCAACTCTCGGTATCGAGTCGAGCATTGGATTTTCAACTCTTGGCACTTAACCGGTGCGTTGAAAATCCAGTGCGCGAAAAAAAATCGTCCTTACGGACCTGGGCTAAATGCATACGCAAAAAACCATCACTGGTGCAAATAAAACAATACAACTGTCATAGTGATTCATCTGAGTGAAAGTCAACAGTATTTATCAGTTTCTTATCAACTTGCGTAACTTCTATGAATCATCCGGATATGGGTAATCGAGGCGCATACGCATTGATCTAACATGTTTCTACTTGTGAGTTATGGACATATTGTGACATACCAATGCGTTATTAAGACCTATAAAGGGAATTACATACCATAACATCACGACTGCAGTCCCCGATGGGTTAGGCAGAGGTCCACCTATCCACAATTCGCAAGTTATATTTAAGTCGCATGTAACGGTGATAACTAAATGAAAGCTAGCATTTTGTACCTCCGGCGAATTATTTGCCAAAAGTTAGCCCGGGACTACATAATTGACTTGTAAGCTCTGCCTTAATTTATACATTAAAATATTTTTTTAATGACATTCTTGACAAGATTTCTTGTCGTAAAATACATGCTTATTATTTATTAAATAGCCTTTAAAGTGATCATGCCTTAATACAATAAAACATTGTTAGTTTTAGCCCACGTTCCCACGGACGTAATAATATCGCGGCGAGATTTTATCACGCACTGGATTTTCAACTCTCAGTGTTGAGCCGAGAGTTGAGAATCTAACAGAGTGCATCCCAGCGCGTCGAAAAAACACACTGTTGGATTTTCAACTCTCGGTGCTAAGCAGAGCGTTGAAAATCTAGTGAGCGATAAAATCTCGCCGCGATATTTTTGTGTCTGTGCCAACGTGGGCTTGGGTCCCTTAGTATAACGTCGTCACGGACTGCCACAGAAGTGGGGTCCGTCCACCTCCGACCTTCATTTAATTTATGTCTTGACTATTCAATAACTTCTATCTAATCTCTGACATCTTTATTTATTGTAATTTCTATATACAAAGTTGCGCAGACCTTATCACATTAAATTATACCACATAGTATACTTAGACCGTATACAAAATTTGAATGAAATACATTCACAAAAAATCTGCTGTTCCGTCCATTTTTTTTACACGTAGCTTGACAAAATATATAGAACAGCAGATCGTTTTTGATAATGGAATTCTTTCGGGATTTTTAACGCGATAATTTACTATCGTGGACGTCCAGGGCATCACGATAGCATAGGGAAGTAAAATATATGAAGACGCTTTTAAATTTCCGTCCACGTTTAGGTTATAACGTGCACGTAATTCCATACATTTTATGGACGTGGACGTGCACGATAATATCTTCAAATTAGAAAATATGATAAAAGGGCATACTATCGGAACAATAACCTGTGCGTACTGATCTTTAGACCTTAATGCTTTTAATTCAAGGCCACGGCATTTTACATACAGTCATGAAGTTCTAGAATTAAGTAAAGAAAGAAAGAAAGAAAAATAGGTTTATTTGTCACAGAAACAGTCGTACATACAAAAAACATAATTTTATTAGCTCTAATAATAAAGAAAAATAACAAAATAGATCTATAATCACGAGCACAAAACAGAAATAGTCAACAGCTGCACGTCATGACTTTGTCAAGAAGGCTTCCACTGAGCATGATGCTGTGCTATGGGGGACCAACATCACAAAGCGCTGATTTTCAGTGGAAGGTGCGACAGGTATATTCTTGCATCAGCTGTTTATCTTTTGACGCACGTTCTCCTTTATCTGTGAGAAGTGGGTTGCAATGAACTTGGAAATGGCCAACGTATTATCATTTGGTTGCTATGACAAGGCAATTAGGCAACTGGGTGAAATTAAACGGTACATTAGAAATATTTTACTCGCTGTATTCAGGTCTCGCGTCGCCGTTAGAACTCGTATTCGTCTTAAAATATTTGTGGATAACGTTACGATTGCCAATAGTCTTAATAACTTGCTCCTATTTTTACCAGACTGCGTTATAACAAAGACAGGGTTCCACACTTTTCAAGCAGTTTGCCGGGTAATTGCGTAACACTAACAGTAGCAATGGCATTCATTTTGACAGTTCAACAACATTCATTGCGTTATTTACGTTGTTGAGCAGACAAATTTTTCAAACATGAATTAATGGATTAGCAATATACTTCAAAATGATTCAGTTTGTGATTGAAAGTGTGTTTAGAAATTGTCGGCTCGGCACAATTCGATCTAAGCTGCTTTTTCCGAACATGTACACAAACAACATAATATTCGATTTTGCCGCTCAGCTGTGCCGAATCATGCCGAGTCGTGCATCACCCCTCAGGACCCGCGTCCCCTTGGTACAAAATATTTGTGATTAACGTTACCTCATTAACTTGCTCCTATAAATCCATCTCTTTCTGGTTTCGTTTACCAGCAAAGTAAAGTTTTAGCCTTAATTTAGTTTAGTGGAGCCCAGCAGAATAAGAACCATATTTATCTACCTTAACTGAACTTAAAACGCTGCCTATTTATATCTTCTTGATGACGCCGTAACGTCGCATATAGTTCGCATCTCGTTAATTAGCATATGGAATATCTTACGACGCCTCAGATAGCTTTCACCTGCGCTTGTATGTGACTCTACATACTCAGTCAACACAGGGTTTTACCTATCATCAATATATAAGGTATAATTTAAATAACAAAAAATCTGGGGTCATTGTACTCATCATTATGAATTACTTTTACTGAGGGACTTACCTAGAATTCGCAAACAAAAATTTGGTGTTGCCTACATTTTGTCAAGTTATGCGAACGTAAATGAGGAGTTTGTTGCGCCACTTCACAGCTAAAGCACTAGGAAGTAGTGAAGGGCGGGCGTTTTAGTAATTTTGAGGTTCAAAAAGTGCTGATTCTCCGCCTAATTTGATCATGACTTTTGATTTGATTTGAAATGTATGGAACGGTTTTTTTTGCGACCGCCCAGAGCGAGAGAGGTCATTTGATGATTACCCAACCAAAAAAAAGGGTTATTCCCTTAGTAAAAGTTATTCATAATGTTGCGATGTGAGGTTTTCAATAACTCCTTGTATTAGTATCTCTCAGTTTTTTAGATTTACAAATCTAGTAATTATTCAGTCACGTCTGAGAGTGAGGTGCTGAGGGTGGAAAACGTTTTTTCCGTGAAATAACAATTGTAACTTTGAAAAAAGGCCTATTTCCTATTTTAACACCATACACTGTCTATCAATACTTTCGTAGAAAATCGCTTTTAAATCTTGCGCAAGTATAAGGTATTTGCTCGCGAGTGTGCAACTTCTATTATAATAATTAATGAATTACTTTTTGTAATATTGTGTCCTATTTTTTCATGTCCAAATGTTAATCATTGCTAGTATATTTGTATTAGTTTAATCGATAATTTTAATACTTTACTTAATTTGTTTTTTACATTTATATAATGTTTCCATTAGACATTTTGGAGTCATATTGGAAGTCTGAAAAAGTTGTGTCCTGTTTTCGGACGAAGTTTAAGTACAAATAAGACTTGGCTTGCGTCATAGTTTTGCTCGCTTTTACTCAGAATCATTATAAGTTTAAACGTGTGTAATTTTTGTTTTCAATTTAAGTACTTATAGTTAGTGTAGGTAATAAAATTGTCATATATGTCATATTATTCCCAAAAGTGTACTATAGAGTTAATAAATGACCGCTGTGAATTTTTATAATGAGATTGCCATTGCCCACTACGCCATTTTCGTTCCTAGGCTCGAAGCTGAAGACTTGAAACTTAAAATAATCCAATTTTTAAGCAACCTCGTTTTATTTTTAAACATTGTTCTAGCAGAAGATGTTTTTGGTACGCACGACAACACATCAAGCTATATTCTTTCAGTATAAACTGACCTCTCATTTTAAGAAAATCTTATCCTGGAAGTGGACATGGTCTGTTCGAAAAGCATCTGATGGAAACCTGTGGGTGACAATTTTTTGTTATGTTACAAATTGAGTGTTATGATTTGGTAAATACTTAAACCAGAAATTGTAATTTTATAACCTCAATTTTCGTCCATATTTTTATTAATTACAATTGAACGTTATTTAAACATTATTTGCTGGAAAAAGCGGTGAGACATGAAGTTGAAATCTTCTAAAAATGAATGTGGTACTAATTCCCTTCAGTGCTTGATTATGTAAGAATTTGACCTGAACAGAGTTTGTTTATATTTTCATCAGATAGTTTCAGGACTCACTATAGTTTGATGTGTCGTCGTGTGTATTGAGAGTTTGTAGTTAAACACCATAATGATCCAAGTCTGTTAAATGGCTTAAGATTCGCCTGAGATAAGCTGTTGTGGTCTTAAAATTTCATATCCTGTCTAGCGATTAGAATGTAATAAGGATATTTACATTCTGGAGCTACTAGATTGGGTCGGCATGTTTCCGACAACCGGGCGTGTAAATTTAATATATGATGCCAAAGGGAAGGAGCTTAATAAGAGCGTTGAGCAGTAAAAAAAGTCAAATATTTAGTTCTGTAAAGGTTGCTCCAACACTTACGAGTCACTATGCTAGCTGGTTCCAGTGTTTTCTAGCTAACTAATTGACCACATGTAAATAAACTCAAGGTCATGTTGGGTTAGTCTAGACAAGTGTATTTTACATTTTTAGACGGGGTCTTTCTACGATGATGAAATTATAATCTCATCAGATTTAACGAAGCATGGTAGTTTAACTGATTGATGTGTTTCGATTCGTCTTATCTGTTAGTATCCACGAATAAGGTTTTCCTTTTGAAAAATTCAATCGGAAACTATAGAATTAATTAAAGTTTATTCAAAGCCAGTCTAACGATATTTTTTAATTCCACAGGAGAAGACAGAAATCCACAACGCCGCACACACCGTCTGCGCCGCCGTACCACGACACGGTGACGATAGACTCGGACACCGAAGAGTATGACCGCGGCCGGCGCGACTATTGGCACGACCAGCACCGCGTGCAGTCGCCCATCATGGTGTCCGGTAATACGCGCTGTTCCTTCTATACACACGACAAGATATACACAGACCTAGCATACGGTTCGTATACGATTACAGATTCCAAGAAAAGTATGCGCGTCGGGAATCATCGGCTATCCTCGGAAACACTAACGCGCGATGATGAAATCTAATATAGAGCTATTAAAACCTATTTTGTATTACCATGATTACAAAATTATAGATTCAAGTAACAACTCTATGCAATTCCAAAAAACTTTCAAAAACTTTTGAGTGGCAGGTGACGATCTGCGACTGGAGTAAGTTACTCGACAGAGAGAAAATTTCATACAAACCCGCAAATGATATGTGCACTACTAGAAAACTTAGACCGTCTTATTACAAAACACGATGTTACTTTAACCCAAGCTTAAACCTTCGAGCCAGTTTTTGTATTTCGAACTTTATGCCGACTTTAGTAAAATTCTTAATACAAAATTGACAACCTAAGACCGAACCAAGTTGTCAGTTTTGTAAAAGGAAGTGTATTTCGATTTCTGTAAGGTTCTTATTTTAAAAACAGGATCGATGATTTAAACCATGATTAAGGGAAACCATGTTTTGTAATAAAACCGATAAGGTTTGCCTCTGTGGGTGGTTACTCTATGGCGCGACGTTACTGCTAATTCGGACACGAAGATTACCGAAGCGCATACTTTTTTTGGCTTAACTGTACACTGATGCCAGTAACCAGTTTATCAAATAATGCTATCATAGATTGAAAAGTATAACTAATCAACTGACATCTCATTGCAGTGGTGAAAATTATTCACCCATTAAGTCTGGTCCAAGAGTTAATTGGAATGGAATCGAAGGTCATCATTAGTGACTGCTAAATGACGATGTTGCAGACGCATGTTGATGTTCAATTAGGGAGCTTATTATTTAAGCCGATATCAGACGCTTCACTCGAAGTGAAACTTCTGAACACAAAATGAATCAAAAGTGAAAATTTAATTCATCTGTGAACCGTTCCAACCATGGTATATCAATATACTTCCAGGTATAGCATTCCGAGACACAGTGGTCACGTGGGAGACACAAGCTTACGTCATCACCGCTGTGTTACCAGTAGTGTGTAATAATAACTCCCCAACCGCCTTTATTACCTGTGCGAATCCGATAAAACAATGAGGTTTTAACTAACAATTACGTTTGTATATGTTTAAATTGAATTGTTTCGTTTGATTAGAAAAACGAAACGACAATTTAAATGCTTTATATATATTTTTTAACAGAATGGTGACTGAAAATGTTTCCATAATTCTTGTTTTGTTGGAATAAAGTGGCAACTGGATAGTGACGTAAGCATGTGTCACTCACGGAATGCCAGACCTTGTTTTTTAGACCATGGTTCCAAAGATGTTGGATTTCGGCACTCTGCATCCATCACTCGCCTACTGAATGATCGGAAAGATATATTTTTTTAATGTTGTGTGAACGTGGAATGAAACAAAAATGAACTTTCACTCAAGCGAAGCATCTGATATCGGCTTTGAGTTTTTTTTTTCCAATAATCGGGTAATCTTATTCTCCTTCAGAAATCGAAACTCCTGCCGAATAATGAATGATACGTGTACTTGTATTGATCATCAGTCTAAACCGCAACTGTTCCGCAGACTCGCCGGTGCACGAGGTGTCCCGGCCGCGCGAGTACAGCCCGCGCCGGCCGCACCGGCGCCGCAGCCCGCACCACCGGCGCCGCACTCGCTCGCGGGACAGACATCGCGACAGGGACTTTAAACCTTCGCACCGGTAAGCTCATTTATCTAGATAAAAATCTCGTGTCACGGTCTTTGTGGTCGCAGTCCTCCGAAACGGCTCGACAGATTTTTATGATTTTTTTTATGTATATTTGGTAGGTATGAGAATAGCTCGTAAAGTATATTTCATACCGCTCCCACGGGATCGAGACTTACGCGGGTGAAACTGCGGGGCGCAGCTAGTATATATATGTATATTAGGAGTGGATAAGGTGGTCTGTTCATTGAAGAAATGCCACCTTAATAAATGACAGTGACTGGTCTTAACAATACTGACAAGATCATAAGCTCTGAAGTGGTGTCAACGGTAAGATTACACAAGGTTTAGACAAGTGAAACAGAACTCTTGGTCGGTGTTTAGTTCTGTAAAGGAGCACATTCACGATAACTTTTTTTATGTTAAGCTATTTGTAGCCAGTAGCCGAATTAGAATGACTGCCGAGAGTTGTATTAAACTCATGGCATCATTCTAATTTATACTTTATTACAATGAGATAAGAATTACATTGCATTGACTACGTAATTCTTTTTTTTTTCTCTTGAATGTGCTTCTTTAGTCAGGGACTGGCTGGGGTAAAGTTGTCTGTTGGGGTTGGAGAAGGGAGGTCGGTGTACTACATGTACACGATCTCAGGGAGATCTTAAAAAAAGAAGGGGTAAAATTTAAAATCATACGCGGATGGAGTCGGACAGGTTGTTTTTAAAGTAAGTACCAAAGAAGGTAAGCGAAAGTGTTTAATTAAGCTGGCGGAGCAAAAAACAGGGTGATATTTTTGAGATTGGATTGCAGGAAACACTGAAATTATGAGAAATAGAAAAAGTAATGTACGTAGTTATCTATTTCCTGCAGTCCCATCTCGAAAACTAACCTTAGATAAAAATATTATTTGTATACGCTGGCGCTGCTAATGCCATCCAACCATACCCCATATGAACTGCTCCTGTTTAAACCCAGGTCGCACAGCCGCAGCTCCCTCAAGCGCCGTCGCTCGGGCTCGCGCAGCCGACGGCGCGGCTCCACGCAGTCTCCGCCCAGACACCGCGCCAAGCACCGGGAACCCTCGCCTAGGGACAGGCATAGGTATGCATAGATATTAGTTCCGTACGCAAAATACGCGCGTTGACGTAGAGTTGCGGACACCAGCCCGTATTACCTAGATATTAGTTTGTCTTTTCTATAGATTTTTAGCAGGATACAGCGGCTCTAGAAATAAGAGGGGTGGGCCAATCCAGTTAGTGATCGCAGCCATTACATAGGAATGGGTTATTATACCCTGCGGGGTAACTACCAGTAGGAATAGCTTTCATTTTGACAGTTCAACAACATTCATTGCGTTATTTACATTGTTGAGCAGACACATTTTTCGAACATATGAAGCAATGGATTAGCAATAGGCTTCAAAATGTTTCAGATTGTAATACACAGGCGTGCAATAAAATCGACCCACCCCGTGCTCTTCGATTTGCAACAATATAATTCAACAAGGTTTACTAACAATAACGTAATATATTGTATACTAAAACCTTCCTGAAAGTATGTAGATTACGTTAGTTAAAGAATTATCAAAACTGATTTATAAGTTTATGAAAAAATCACGAACTTGCAAACATGGGGGATCGAATAAAGTACCTCCATTTTTTGAAGTCTGTTAAAAATCAAGTTTAATTTTCATTAAACGAACAATTGTCAATTTCATCGGCAAAAAAAAGTCACGTACTTTATCCGAGCAAAAGTGAGCGATGAGGACATCTGAATAATTGAGTCGATCTGGTCAAGAATATTGCTCTTATCCAAATATAGTGTATGTGCAAATAGACTGTACCTTACCTACCTTCACACAATATAAATTAATAAATTATATATATTAAGATTTTTGAGATATCGTCTCTCAAATTAAAAACACGGGGTGGGCCGATATTTTTGCACGCCAGTGTAGATAGTGTGTTACGCAAGTAGGGCGCTGGAAAGTCAGATGGTTTATCCCGCCAACTGACAGTTCGTCATGCTCAGCTTCGTTGGTTGGTTGGATGCAAAAGAGCACGTACCTAACTGGATGAAGGCAAGAGGAATTTTGGGATGCTCTTTTGTCGTAAGACTACCTATTACCACTACCTACGACTACACAACGCGGTGCGAGGCGTCATTTGTCATTACTATCCTGTGGGTGAAAGACGTCAGTTTTGCCAGCACTGGAAAAGATGCTGTTGAATTTTGTCCTACGAATCGAGTTATTAACTTACTGTTTTGGTGGGAACCTGATACCAACATAATAGAATTAATTCTAGCAACCTTAAGAATAGACAACCGGAATAACAACGTGGCTAAGGTTATTAGGGTCAAATACCATCTTCAATCTACAAAACTCTTCTTCGTGTGACAATAAAAATCGTTTGAATCCTTAATTTCATCATTATGATCACAAAAGTAATTTGTGTCCATGACTACATGTTTG
This sequence comes from Dryobotodes eremita, assembly GCA_917490735.1. Lineage (NCBI taxonomy): Eukaryota > Metazoa > Arthropoda > Insecta > Lepidoptera > Noctuidae > Dryobotodes > Dryobotodes eremita. The sequence continues at coordinate 20,197,912 of OU823254.1, forward strand.
AAATAAATAAAATATTATTTTTTATTTCAATCAGACGTGGACGTCGTTCTCGTTGCCATCGGTAAATACCATCATTTTCATTATCATATTTATCATTACATTATTATTTATCATTATTTATGTGTCTAAACACATTTGCATCAAAATTCTCTGAAGAAGATGGAATATTGTTCTGATAAACATAGGGAATAAGGTCAAAATATTAGGTCGGGAGAAAAGTTCTTTCGTATTTCATATGCCAATTCAAGACTTAGAGGTCGTGTGGCACCCAAATACCGAGCATTTTTGTGTACCCAGACTTTTACAAATGCGTCAAAATTGTTTTGTGGTCAACTCCTAACTCTTCAGCTATGTCGTAACTACCCATATGCCGATTTCGCTGCACTTTTAAAAAAATGGCATTGACTTCATCCCTAACAGGGCGACCAGAGCGAGCTGAATTTTTGACATCAAAATACCCGGACTGAAAACGCTTGAACCAACTTTGTGCTACCTCTTACTGATACTGCATCACATATTTTATTTATAAAACTTCAAAATGTATCGAATTTCTTCGTTAGATTCACTCATTTTTGCTGACAGAAAAACAATTGTAAAATGGCGGGATATCGTTTTTACTTTTGATTTTTCTGTTTTAAAATGTCATCTATTTAATGGTATCAAAACCAGCCAGATACAAACAGTACAGCCAAAGAGATTTTTCTACAACTTTGTACATATAAAATACGAAAAATCTTTTCCCCGACCTATTGTAATTCTGTATTATGGTTATGGAAACGGTCACTGCTGACCATCAGTACAGGCTCAATCAATCATCAGGATGTTAAAATCCCAGGGTGCCAGATAATTTTCCCAAAGAAACTGGATGTGAATTAGTAATAACACTTCCTTACAATATTACACAAAATCAAACAATTCTTCTTTCTTATCTTTTTGATATCTGAAATCAATAAATAATGTTTTCTATTTCAATCAGACATGGGACATACCTGCATCGGTAAATACTTAGATTTATAAGAATGTGATCGTTGTTTGTGTTACACTTGAGATTATCTCAGAAATAACTCAAAAGAGATTCATTTTTACATTGAAACTATTGCTTCCACCACGGAAGTATTCATAATTCAGTATTGGAGGAAATTATCTTCTCACAAGCAAAGTCTGAATGGAACTTGTCTATCCATCTTCAAGTTTAAGCCGAGTAATTAATTGCTGTCAATTGCGGACAGCTCTTAACACATAAAGGGTACTGTGGTCTTCCATTCTTTGGAAGCTAAGGACTATCATTCTCAGTCATTGTCAGGAAACATCTTCGTCAGTAAGAGAGTATGTCATTTTCATTGGTACCTAGCAGTAGTCGAAGCCAGAAGTTTGGTGTGAGTCGCTGATTTATTAGGATTGGAAAACAAAAATCCTAGTCTAGTCTAGGGCTACGTTTTGGTAGATGTGTGTCGTGCGTTCGTAGATATTCCAAAAGGAATAATGAGTCTGGTCAAAGCCTGAAGGCACAATTACATGGTACAATAATTACTGAAACGTGGGACTTATGAACCCAAAGCCGCCTGTCTGTTAAGAAATACAGGCATTATTTTACAGATATCACCCAACTCAGCCAAGTCCACTGTTGGACATACCCCTCCCAATATGAAATGCCAAATAATTCCATAAATACTAATAAGGTTATTATTTCCCAAAGCAGGATCAAGCATGAGTCGCCCAGTCCCCCGACGATGCTGCAACGCAAGATAGACTTCAAGGAGAAGATCAGCGACACCAGTCTATTTGCTGAACTAGTCAAGGACAAGCATAAGAGAGCTAAGGTAAGGCCTTAAACCAATATTAACTGCCCATTTAACATTAGAAGTGGCATGATTCGGCAGAACCGGGCGGGAAAATCGATATAGTTTTAAAAACCGTTTCAAATAAAAATCCTATTTTCGTACACGATAAGTCGGCGGTCAAGCCCTGCGGTCTCGACAAATAATAACGACAAAAATCGGTCGTTAAGTCAAATCGATGTCAAATTTCTTTAATAGATTTTCAACCTTATGCTTTCGAAATGAAGTTGAAAATCTATTAAAGGAATTTGACAACGATACGATTTAGAGACCGATTTTTGTCGCTGTCTAATGTCGAGACTGCCGGCCCCGGGCTCGATATGTAGAATTAATAACTGTGTTCGGAAAAAGACGCTCGGCTTAGCTCGGTCGTGTTGTTACCGAGCCGACCGGAACATGATTAAGCGAGGGTAGATGGCAAATGAATTTTGCCGATCGGTATGAGCCGAATGAAGGCCAAATATGTGTAGAAATTGCTTCGGGTCGACTAATAATGCCGAATCAATTGTGCCGACTGTTGATTAATTCCTCAAGATGAGCCTGTAAGCTAAGCTCTGCTGAAGGTTACCAAATATCAATGCATAAAAGAATAAAGAATATTGCTATAATTAGTACATAAATAATCATGCTAAGAAAAGTAATTGTTGGTGATTGCAGTATCTTGTTATATGAATGAGGCTCAGAAATCAAAATAGGGACCACAGTGACGTCACACTGGTCTACTTTTAACTTTTCTTGAACTGCTACTTTTGTAACTGACCCACTGTCGGGCTAAGGAAGAGTCCTTAGTCTCATACAGATACAGAACAAGCATTAATTTGCCAAAGCGGGTTGAAGATTATAGACGGTAAAAACTCAAGGTGGTTTGTGAGTGTGTTAATGTTTTCATCCACCGTCAGAAAGAGAAATTGAATAAGTTGATACAAACCAGGTTCAAACCCTCAACCCCATAGTCAAACAAACGGATCGCTTGACCTCGAGGACCTCGTGACATGTTTTTGAACCACTGCGAATTTAATTTAATTTTTATGTTGTATGAAATGTCTGCCTTAGCGATTTTTTGATGTATGAAACCAGATTTAGGTCCACAAATCAGAAAACATACTTATCGTTAAACAAATTTAAATCGTCTGTTTCGATCAATTGTTTGAAGATGACAGAGGCAGAATGATGTTTTAAATACCTTTAACGCTAATTGTACTTTGTGATTAGCGCTGCAAGCAGGACTTAATTTTTGTATAAGAACTTATTGAAATGTGACATTAACATTTTGTTATCATTACAGAAACTGCAAGAGATCTTGAATCAGAAGGAGGAGGAGTCTCAGGGCGCGTTATCGAACACAACGTCCATTAACAACCCCGAGATACTCACCATTGATGAGCTGTCCAACATGACCTGCGATAGTTCTACACAGGTCAGTGTACTATATTTATTTATTAGGAAATTAATTAAAGCCAAATCAAAAATTATTGTCATAACTAATATATCTTACAAATGGGTTATTGGTGCCGCCTTGCAATAACATCGGAAGGTCAATAAACGTTCAAAATCAATCAAGTGATAAAAAGTTTACATCTCGGCGACAATCAATGTCAAAAACTTAAAAATTATAGGTATTTTTGGCAGATTGAGGAGAAATTTCTATACAGGAATTGCAATCAAAATCAAAATCAATCAATCATAATTTTATTTTTCCTTTACGACCTACCGTTACTTCTCCACAAATCAACCATTGAATAAAGAAAATTGCTAATTCTATACAAAATACGAATGTCGTTGCATTAGTTTTGATAATCATCGTCAATACAGTAATGGTGCTGGCTGGTTTCGCCATCCAACCTCTACGGATGTTTTTATTAATTTAGATTTAATTTTATGAGACAAACTTTTAATTTGAATTTCGAAGGAAATAGAGAGTCGGCAGTCAGTTTCGATGGCTGACAGTTAGCTTGATGTAAAATAATGTAAATGTTATTTTCCATAAATAATAATTATAACAATATGTATTTATTCACGTGTTTTATTCAACGATCCTGAGTGCCGTGAGGCTGCAAACAGGGGCAATTCCCGTATTTTTAAGAACGGTCGCAATCCAAGATAAAGATTTCTTGGCGTCTGAATAACATTGACAGTTGTTGTAAACATTTGTAAGTCAACAAGTTTCACGTTAAATACAATTATTTACTAATAAACTAGTATTGGATTTAAGTTTTTAGTTCTATTTTATTTTTTGTTCCCCGGCCGCACGTTTTCTTATATCACATCTGACATCGATAACATTGCCATAGAAAAAAATAGCTATAGAAATTAATACTTAATAATTCTTGCTTGTCGCATGGTACCGCATAGGGATCTGCGCAAATTTTTCAAATGTCCTCTTGTACTGACATGATCTGTTCCGTGTGACTTACGCGAAAAATACAAGATAATATTACATACGTTGTATGTTAATGTAACATCGTCGTATTTCAGTTCAGGATGGTCTTGAACCCATTTCCTAATTGTTTTTGGAAGAACAACGGTGGTTGCCTAAACATCATTAGGTATAAAATATAATGTTCGAAATGGATGACTGTAAAATCCTTTTGGGGAGTATTGAAGTGTAATGTCAATGAGATATACCAATATTTTCTTAATCGTAGGTCTTTGATTGGTTGCGAAGAAGGTTATCTATCATTTATCTGTACTTTGCAAGAAGTTTTAATATTTATAATACTTAATCAATTCCTTGTTATAAACAGGGCCCCAATCATATCACTTAAATGCGGACTTGGAATGACCGGCAGATTCCGACCTCTGGTCATCATATTGAAAAAGCAAGATGGCGGCTTTAGTTCCAATTTTGATCACGCGTCAAAAGTTTCTTGTACCATTGTACAAAACCACTGCAAATTTACATTTTTAACAAGTTTATGACGATTGTTGCCGAGATGAGATTGCGACTATATTTTTAAACGTTTTTAAATGCGGGAATTGGACTTAGGGGATTTGTTGCTACACAATACTTACACTTTTCGACCATCCCTCCGTTTTACATTTGTATGGTGTGCGTGTACATTATTTAATCTATTTATTCCTTTCAGCAGTCTAAAGAGAACGGCGAGGTGACTCGCGAAGGCGGCGACGTCGTGGACATCCCCATGCCGGGCGGCGACGACTCCGCGTCCGCGCCCCCTGCCGCCGCGCCCCCCGCGCCCGCGGAGCCCGCGCCCGCGCCCGCCGCGCCCCCCGCGGCCTCCGCGCCCTCCGCGCCCCTGCAGCCGCCGCCGGAGTTCGCGTCGTTCTCAGCGCCCGCGCACAGCGAGGCCAATGGGGACGCGGTACCGCCTCCGCCGCCTTCTGAGCCTGTTGCTAATGAGGTTTGTAAGCACAATAAAACATACACAAAGCCGAGTGCACATTACGGCCGCAACCGGCCGCAGTACAACGCATTTTAATACAAAAAAAGTGTGACACGGCCCGCCGAAAGTGATAAAAGAGAATTTATCTACTCTCTTATCTTGATGGTTGCCAAATAAATTATCAATTTGCCCACTTTTTAGATCTCGCACAATTAAATCATCTAATCATTTATGTACTGCGTACTTCGGCATTGGGTTTGATTATGTCACGCTACTGTTTTAATTAAATTAAATTTGTTTTTGTCATTTCCTAATCGTTAAACAAAGCGCGGACAAATTATCGCATAGACAATTTTAGCGCGGTCAGATTCAAATAACGAGTATGATTTTAAAAGGCCGATGATAAATTGACAAAAATCAAAATTCACTCGCGTTCTAAATTGACATCGTTAAAATTATCGTCGTCTATTGACGTCGTGTCACTAAACTTTACGATACATGTCGTAGAATTCCACGACACGACATCGCATTGTGGTATGTTGCAACTTTGTGTTACTATGCGATGTCGTGCCGTGTGTATGTGTTTTGGCCCTATAGCAAAGCCAAAAGAAAAGGTAATGTTTTTAGCAGTCTATGTATGTATTTACGTATGCTCGTTCTTCTCCATAGGAACGTACTACATTTTGGAATGAGTAACTTGTTTTACCTTTCTAATTGACCGATTCTTTGTCAATTCAAAAGTGGCTGTAAATGGTTTATTGAATGAAATAAATGCTTTGAGTTTAAATGTTCTACCGTAGCGTCTGTTATACTTATCCCGATTTTGATGAATGAGGCATTCTATAATACCATCAATTCCACGAAGCTGTTGTTGGTCGTCCAGAAGCCGCGCAGCCCGGCGGGCGCGCCGCGCACGTCGCCGCCGCTCAACAGCCAGCCCGCGCCGCACAAGCCGAAGAGTCTCACCAAGCTGCCCATGCCGCCTAATACTCAGGTACACTCATTATTAAAGTATCGGGCATTGAGGTAATCATTCAGCTCTTAACGAAGAGGCCTTTTAACGGCAGAGAATGCCCTCTGGAACCAAGAAAGCTCTTAGAGTGTCGATGGCAATCAAAATGGACTCGGCCCAGAATTCGGCAACGTGTTTGGCGCCATCACTAGCGTTCATCAGTTGCTGTAATATGCAGCCGAAAGGGCATGCATGACACGATATTAAGTGCCCCATCGTTCGTGGAACAGCACCACATTTACACTCCAAAGCGGAGTCGTTTATAAATCTCCATCTAAACAGGTTTTCCTTGCTTCGACCAACCTGGTCCGGAGTCTGTTTAAAGACTTCAAGTTAGCTAAGCCAACTCATATCCAGGTTGGAGATTCTCAGCAAGTGAAACTAAGGAAGCTCTTAAAACTTGGAACCCATATTATAGTAGTCCAAATATTTGTAGATTTAACACTTAAACCATTAAATTCTCAACCGTATGAAGTAGCCAATAGCTATAGTTTTAAATTTTTGTTGCTAGACCTATCGGATTTGTGTAGCCACCAGATTATTCAACACTATGATAGTAATATTTCGTTTCGAGTCAAACTATCATAATGACTTATTCGATGACCATTTGATCTTGTTATGCATACAACTGAAATTGATTATTATGATGTAATAAAACCACGTGTGTCGCATCGAAAATTAAATAAAACATGCAGCTTTTATATAATATTTATTCATTTTTTCAGGTAGAGGATCTAAAGACGCTAGCCAACGAGAGTCCTTTAAGCACACCGTCTCCTTCTCCTGTTAAGAAGCCAGAGAAACCCAAACGTACCGGCATCATGAACCTACCTATGCCACCTGGTAAATACCATCATAGCATTTTTGCCATTATTAGCTAAATACTGCAAAACGATGTGCTGGTCTTGAAATATAACCTGTTTGTCTCTTGAGGAAATAATGTCTACAAAATTGTTTTGCAAATATTATTTTGTATTTCGAAGATTATCGCTTAGAGAAATGGTATTCAAAATATTATTTCTGTATTAATCAATAAATTACTTGCGTTTTTCTGTATTTTTTGACTGCCTCGTGGGTTTAGTGGTCGCTACTGCTACTGCTGAGCATGAGGTCTCGGGTTCGATTCCCGGGTCGGGCAGTGTTATTGGGTTTTTCCATCTGGAATTTCTCAGTAGCAGCCTGGAGTTTGGATTTGTGCCCGGTTGATGGCAATAGGCTCGTCCCCTGTTACATGGGACTTAAACATAACTGGCGAAATGTGGGTGTACTATAGGTGCACCTCTGCCTAATCCTTCGGCGAATACAGGCGTGATGTTTTGTTATGATTACCAGAAAATATTCAAACATTTTGTGCTCATTGTACGTCATGTTAGCTAGTCTCCCTATTTACTAACCCCAAAAAGTGTTGTACAGTGAATTAATGTTAACCTTCCCCAACCGGCGTCACAGTGCTGCCCGGCTCCGACGAGCTGTCGGGCGACGAGCTGGACGGCAGCACGCCGCCGCCCGCGCCGCGCACCGACCACTACTCGCACGTGTTCAGCAGGAAGCACGCGCGGGACTATGTATGTCGGGTTTGTTACTGCTTTGTGTTGGACGGGGGAAACACTGATTACACAGCAAAGCTAAGAAGAATTACATCGCTGAATCGACAAAGCACCGATTCCATTGAGTGCAATATGTGCTAAATCACGCCGCATCTCAACAAAACGTTCTCAATTAAAAAAACGACGGTTAATAAAGCAAAAAAAATGGTACAGAAGGCCTTTGTCCATTAGAGGCCAAATAGAATGCTCTAATAGCTTTGCTTGGCAATTTTTTTCTTTTTCCAGAATCTAGCAAAATATCTTCCTTGGTTTGAAAATGTTTACAACTAATGCCGTAACTGCTTTGATAGCTTCCGAAGCCAAATTATATACTTTTCGTCAACCACACCCAAGCAATGAGGAATATTACAAACGTACAGTTCCAGTATCACAGAAATTCTTATCAACGTTTTACTCATGTATAACAGGAAACTGGCCATTATTGCCTGTTCTTCGTTAGTGCGTATACTCGAGGGGTTAAAACCAAATGTATTGCAGTCTGGTTCGAAGCTGAAGCGGCCGCGCATCCTGAAGCGTCGCGGCTCCAAGGTGGTGCCCGTGGCCACGCCCACGCATCACGCCAAGGACTGGGGAGAGAAGTGCGTCGATGGATTCCAGGTACGCTATACTTTAAATAACAAGTACAATAAAATATAATAATCATGATTATTTAGTTCAGAACCGGTAAAATCATTTTTTAAAACATCAATGTTGCTTTGTCATATTAGAAATTGAATCTGTGAATATTGCTAGAACCGACTGAGGCATTTCAACACTTTAAATGTCTGATATTAGGCTATCGAGATATCGGAGTCTGATGTCTAATGGTATTCGTTCATGCTCATGAACAAACGTTTAAAGTCCCCAAAAAAGCACCAGTTGTAAGTGTCCATAATCCACAATTACTTCCAAGTGACTTACGTTTCACAATTTTATGCAAACCTTAACAATCTATATAAATAAAAATTTATTACCAAAAATGTTTTTCCGCGCATCACTTCAAAGCGGCTGCACCCATGTGGTTAATTTCTTTTTTTTTGTTGTGGTTGTAATAGTCAGGACAAGTTCGTCTACAACAAAATTTTTTGAAAAACCATCGGGAAATATGAAAATTTGGATGCAATTTTTGTATGAAATTCACCTCGGTCGACGCTGGGCACGAACAGCTTGTATCTAATAAAAATACCCAAAAAAAATATTATTCGAATCTCTAATATTTTTTTAACTCATCCAGGTTATCACCCAAATTGGCGAGGGGACGTACGGGCAAGTATACAAAGCTCGTGACAAGAACACAGGTCAACTAGTTGCGCTCAAAAAGGTTCGACTCGAGAATGAAAAGGAAGGTTTCCCCATCACGGCCGTGCGAGAGATCAAGATATTAAGACAGCTCAATCATAAGAATATCGTCAATCTACGGGAAATTGTCACGGATAAGCAGGATGCTATGGACTTTAGAAAGGTAAGTAGACGAATTTCTACGTTTGTATTGTAATTGTTAAAGAATTGATCAACAAATGATGCTTTCAGTGTTATGAATTCTGAAGCGTGTAAGAATTTGGGCCATAGATTCTGTAAAATACTTCTTTTGGTAGTTAATTATACAATTGGCGGACCGAACTCCACATGTGCAGATGACGTCTACCGATACTCATGCAATTTCTGGCAACAATACGTCCATGATTACAATTTGACATCGATACTTCGACAGTGCCTTTATGTCGAACCATTAAGGGCGGTTTTAGTATATCTAGTTTCACTTCTGTCGTTGGCCGCAGTCGCTCCCAATACAAGTCCACGTTTACAACATTCCATACAACTTATATATTACTACTTTCTCCAGGACAAAGGCTCATTCTACCTGGTGTTCGAATACATGGACCACGACTTGATGGGTCTCCTGGAATCCAAGATGGTGGACTTCACAGAGTCGCACAACGCGTCCATAATGCGGCAACTTTTAGACGGGCTGGCGTACTGTCACCGGAAGAACTTCCTGCATCGAGACATCAAGTGCAGCAATATATTGATGAATAATAAGTGAGTTTGTATTTGTTTTGGTTTTTTACTTATTGTATAATTTTTTTACTAGCTTTTACCCGCGGCCTAGCCCGCGTAGAGGTCCGAAATAGTCACATGGGAACGTACTACTACGGTGAAAAGTACCCTATGTCCTAAGTTCCTATCACTGGTCATCTATCCGTCTGCTAAATTTCATCCAAATCTATTTTATTCATCCAAATCTGGTTAGTTGCTAAGATGTGAAAAGTTAGCAGACAGCATGGTATAATAATATACTTCGCCAGGTATAGCATTCCGAGACACAGTGGACACGAGGGAGACAAGCCTACGTCATCACCGCTGTGTTACCAGTAGTGTGTAATAATAATTCCCCAACCGCCTTTATTACCTGTGCGAATCCGGTAAAACAATGAGGTTTTAACCAACAATCACGTTGGTATATGTTTAAATTGAACTGTTTCGTTTAATTAGAAAAACGAAACAACAATTTAAATGCTTTATATATACTTTTTAACAGAATGGTGACTAAAAATGTTTCCATAATTCGTGTTTTGTTGCAATAAAGTGGCAACTGGATAGTGACGTAAGCATGTGTCACTCTCGGAATGCCAGACCTTGTTTTTTTAGACAATGGCAGACAGTTACTTTTGCGTTTATAATATTAGTGTGGATTATATAGCTTTTTAAATGATAGAATAGAATACTCTTTATTATGTATTATGTAGAAATTTTACATAGGGTGACACAATCAGCGGTCTCTTATAGATGGCCACATTCATAAGTTATCCCTTTTCATAGAACTCAATCCTGAATGAGATTTTCCAAAATTCTTAGCGCAGTAGAAAGTCTACTTAAGGAGATCTAAGGAAAACTAAGGTATAAGTCTGGTAAATGGATATTGTGTTACCTTACATTGACATTCATTGAGGCTAAACAAATACTTTGCAAATCTTCCGTAGATTCCATTAATCTGGGGGTCTGCTTATCCCCTTAAGCTTAAAATATTGTGGTACTACTATTACTTTGGCACTAGACTCCAAAAACATTTCTTGATATTTTTTCTAAATGATTAGGTATTCCTAAATTTCCCAGGGGCGAAGTAAAACTCGGTGACTTCGGTCTGGCGCGGCTCTGGTCTGCGGAAGACCGACAGCGTCCCTACACCAACAAGGTCATCACGTTGTGGTACAGACCGCCCGAGCTACTGTTGGGGGAGGAGCGCTACGGACCCGCCGTCGACGTGTGGTCCATGGGCTGCATACTGGGCGAACTGTTTCAGAAGCATCCGCTGTTCCAGGTAATGGGATTTACGTGGGAAACCTTTTATGTTTAGGCCTTTGAACAACATTCTTAAAAGTGTGTTGGTGTACTGAAAATTTACCAGACAGTTGCCCACATGGAACTATCGGAAAAATAAGAAGACTGAAAGTAAGCGAGCCTGTCTCTACATTTCCGTACTTTGACAGAAGACTAATTTATGTTAAGTTAACCATTTTAAGCCACAAAATCATGATAAAAATATGTTATCTAAAGTTACGATCAAAAAATTACATTCCCAAGATGTTCTTTAGTAGTCTAGAAGAATCATAATCTAGTACAATTTATTACATTTGTTTTCCAGCTGGAGGCCCATGTGTAAATGGGTCAGGGGAACCTATAGTCATTATCACGCAATAATTTCTTCTGGATTATCAGGTCTTCAGACACCAAAGTGCAAGCTTTTTACATTTTACCAGAACCCAATTTAGATCACTAATAACTAACATCCTTATTAACATTCACCCTTTCACAGGCCAACGTTGAAATGATGCAGCTGGAGATGATATCCCGAGTCTGCGGGACCCCAGTCCCCGGCGTGTGGCCCAACGTGATCAACCTGCCTCTTTGGCACACTCTCCGCCCGAAGAAGTTCCACAAGCGCTGCGTTCGCGAACACTTCGCCTTCATGCCCCCCCAGGCCCTCACACTGCTGGACAGGATGCTCGAACTGGACCCCGACAGGAGGATCACCGCCGAGGATGCTCTGAAAAGCCCCTGGTTGAAGAATGTGGTGCCAGAGCAGTGAGTTGTGTTTAACTTTGTTTGTTTGGCTTGGCACTGTAGGGGCACACCTACTGCATACTGGTGCAGGAGTGTTATATCTACTCAGGACTGAGGAGAGCCTGGTTGCCAAGTTTTGCTGACAGATTGGTGCATCTTGAGCAGTTGTGTCTGCATTATGAGTTGCTGGTTCAATCCCAGCACTTATCATGTGGTTTATTGGTATTTGATTAGCACAATTATACGGGAATACAACCGCTCGGCTCGTGGCCTACGGATAATCATTCCTATTCGAATTATCGATGAAAATGGGAGAAGTCCTAGTGTCCAGCATGGGCAACTATGGATCATGTATGTTTCATGCGATTGCATGTAAGGTCACAATGAGGCGATGAATGGATTTTGAAAGCCTCCAACGAGGGATGAGTTCTAAATGCGATGGCGAATGTATTAACATTGAGTTGGCGTTCTGAGTAACATACTAGATCAGCTGCTACTGGTTTGTAAAACTAGTCAGTGCGCGATATTGTAAAGATCAATCGAGACGACAAAAAAATAAATGGTAGAATTCTTTTTCACCTTCAAATCATTGCATGTGTACATTATAATAGTATCAATTATATCATAATGCATGCAGCTTCACATTTCGTGTGACCATTCCATCATGTTCTGAGGAATACAATCGTAAAAGGCGACTTCGCAATCAAACCAAGAGCGATCGTCATCATCCAGAAATTTTCATCCACCTATGTTTCACCAAGCCCGTATAGTGACGAAATCATCACAGCAGATCGAGAACATGCAGAAATATTTATTTGTACACGAATAACATCTTTCACCTGATGTCCATAAACTTTGTAGATCAATTGCATGGCTGCAAATAAAAATAAAAAACATGGGATGATGAATGAATACAATGGTGAAATCACACGTCAACATGAATGATTGAATTTAGAATTGAATTAAAGGTTTGCCCAAAGGAACTGCAGGCAAAATAACAAAATAGACATTGATGCACTGCCCGAAATGACGGCTAGTCCTGTTTTAAAATGCGGTTGTTCCTTTGAGCAAATCTAGTAGAAATACCTGGTAATAGGCTGGGCATATGTTAGGGTAAAGACCTAATTAAAAACTTATCCCTATAGTTATACCAGATGGGATTATCGAACCCCGTGAGTATTGATTATATGTATATTGTTCAATCATCCAGGTTTTATAACTAGTATATGTTAGGTGCCACCTTCGACGGACTCGCAAACTGACGTAATAAGACAAGTGTGGAGTGAATGTGTGCAATCATAACAAATTGGTGTTGTTGTCATCCTACTGAATCATTTCAGAGCCCAAAACGTACGTTTGGACGTACGAGAGCCTTTCGGTCCAGTCGTACATGTTATTAATTATGTGCTTAAACGAGAAGGCCAAAACGCAATCTCTCGGTGTAAACCAGAGACACTCAACATCTTGACTGCGAAAGGAATATGGTTTTGGTTCTAGGTTATCTGGTAAAAGAAATACTGGGTAGCACCTGGTAATGACCAGAAGAAACTACAGTGACACTAAGATGGCCAAATCTGCCGAAATCTTCGACGAGTCTGCTTTGCGTCACTGCATCCCTGTAGTTAGGTACACCATTAACCGGTTCACCTATTTTCAGGATGCCTGCGCCGGAGCTGCCAACGTGGCAGGACTGCCACGAGCTCTGGTCCAAGCAGCGACGTCGGCAGCAACGCGAGCAGGACCACACGCAAGGCAAGAAACCCTACGGATACCCCGACGACAAGGACCAATCCAAAAATGATAGCCAAGACTATAAAAGTGAGCCTTACAAATCTGAAAGTGGTTTCAAACCCACCGAGCCGTCGCAAGAGGCTGTGGGACAAGTGAAATAGTACAGATTCCAGTGCAAAAGATACTTTCATAAAAGAAAGAAACGGTGCTTACTTTTGACCAATTTTGACGATGTGATCTAGTATAAATTGTTGCCCAGGGTGTGTTCGTGACGAAGTGTGGGTTCCGTGCAAGTGCGGTTATGTGCCTAGTCTAATGTTAGCTTCAATCTCATGTACGGTTAGCTCCTAAGGTGAAGGCTGTGTTCTTCAAGAAACTTTAGCACTATGCTATGCTTCTTGCACAATTTACGAATATTCAGTACAAAATTATAACAACAAACTCTGATATCCTAACAACGGATATTGGAGTGAATAGTCTGAATAGACTAAAATTTCTACGTTTTTAATAAAAATTTAATCTTATTATGAAAATTGAATTTAGTAAAGTTTGTAAAGGTGCGGAACCCTTGAAGCAATTTAACTTATTGCGTTGAACGTAACGCATACCAAAATGTATGATAAAATATTAGTAACCAAAGTATCGCATAGCGCTAGTTACCCGCGGACGGATGTCTGGCGTCCTGTGCAGTTGTGCATGTTTGTAAATAATGTAAACTAGAATAATTTTAAATAAGAATAGTTTTGTTTCATTTCAATTTAGCGAAACGACTTGTTTTATTTGTGTTAAAGAGTCCTTGTGGTTGTAGCAATAATATTTGACGGTTGGCAACACTATGTTCCTCTTATGAAAGCTGGCAACTCTCATTGTTCCCATTTCATGTCAGGCTGAGTACAAAGTGCCTGAGGCTATGATCTTTACAATAATTCTCTTGCCCCTGCTTATAGTTATGCATGTAAGCAATGTTATCCCTTATCATTTCTATCCTTGACACTCCTCCAATAAAATATTTGTTGTTTAATTTGAGAAAGGTGTGAAGTTGCCAGTAATTAAAAACACCAATCGGTGTTGCCAACATAAAATGCAAAATAGAGCATAATAGTTTTACATCCTATTCCATTATGAATTAAGACCTCATGCGCCTTAACTAAAGACAAATCAGATAAAAAATGTTTGTCCAATAAAACCTGCCATTTTGTATGTGTTATAGAAAAGTAATGACTTCTTTTATACACTGCAGAAATAATCGAATGTTGAATTTATTAGAACATTGCATACAATTGACAGAACATTTTAAAAGGTATTTGAATCCTAAAACAGTCATCTTCGAAGAGTAGCTATCTTACTTCTATTACAACAATATTTCAGCGCGTTTCAGTGTTCTTAAATCAGGACCAGGATGAAATAGATGAAAATGGAAGTCCGCCAGGTCCAGTAAACGATGGTGATTGCCAATGACGGAATTAGGTCTGAATTCGATAGAAATGCTAGACCTTGCTATGTTCGCAACTACGATCCTACAGAGGTGGATATCAAAAAGTATAAATGAAAAAGTTATCCAAATAAGTAGTTTCGTATGCAATATCAGCAATAATTACAATATTTCTTGTCATAGCTAGATATAATAAGTTGGTGTGCGTCGGTCTGTTGATGTTTTAATTATTTAAACGTTAATGTTTGTAATACTTTAAGACGTTTAATTGTAAGTCGGGGAGTTCTGTGATTATGTGTAAATCGGAATTGAGTTGTATTTGTGTCTCGGTTGTTTCGCGTACTTGTTATATATTAATGTTAGGTTCTTGTTGGGTCCCGATTAGTTAGCTGATTCAGGGCGATATGTATAGTTGTGTTGTTTAATGATGGCCTATATTTTTATTTATTATTATGCAAAAGTGCCAGAAATAATCATTACTTTTTATACCAAATCTGACTGGACAGGCATGCATCATGAACATTTTTATTTAATTCTACATTTCGATGCATATCGCTCTTAGTTCAAATAGTAGGTCTTATCTAGCAATAATTTCGGGCCCGACCTAGTTGGCATTTATATTATGTAAGCGTGTATGTGTACTCACGAGTTTAAGCACCAGGAGGTGGTCATCAAGTAAAAAAAAAAAACTAATATATATCATGTTGACTGTTTACAAAATATAAGATTGGATGTAAAGATTAACTTATAACATAACGCTAGCAGCTGCGTTAATGTTTAAACAATTGTCTGTAAATATGTGCGAAGTTTTAGTTGCGTTTTCTAAGAACGTATCTTCCATGAATTAGTTGAAAATGTATATAGAATAAAATTATACTTCCCTGCATTTCTATGAGCGATATTCGGTTATTCCGTCTATCCACCCCAAAAATCCACCCTAAAGTGGATACGCAGAAACGTATGTCCGAGAATCCACCCTCAGCCTATAAATTCCGTTTGTCCAACTATGCCTAGGGTGGATTCTCGGATATGCGTTTCCGCGTATCCACCTTAGGGTGGATTTTTGGGATGGATAAACTGAATAACCCGCCACATTGTTTTGATCAAGAAAGCGAAAATTTACACTCGAAATAAGACTTATAGCATCGTATACTTTTCCGGATTTGCTAAGAAAAATGTGTAGAATTTAATGCATACCAACGATAAAATAAAAAGTATTTAATACCTCAGCCAACCCTACAAAGGTGGAGGCGTGAGTATGCATATAAATAAAATTATATTATTGTGACATTACCCAGCTATTCCTTCAAACAATTATGTAGTCAACGATATAACGAATTCTTTGTGAATTTCCGCTTTCCTTGACGAACTTTCATAATATCGATCATTTTGGTAAGTCGCCGGCTGAAAGACTTTGTTCCCTTGTATTATATTAGTTCTAAGACGCGATGTTCATCGTGTGAATAATCCGGAGTTTCGGAGATAATCGTCGTTTTTTATATTTTGTATGGCGTGCTTATCGACGGTACTTTGATTTTATTTTGTAAATTGTGGGGGTAGTATGTTTCAGAAATGTTTTATAAGATGTTGGGTTGGATACTGTAACATCAGTGAATGCTTGGATCGCCGTCCCGAGAAACACGTAGATTAAATTTTTAAGGACGGAATTAGGGAGTGTCATGAATCGTATCATAGAAAAGGCTAAATATAATTATTATCATTGATCAAATAATCCATAAAGACAGAATAATGTATGACAGGTATTAGTTCACAGTTGTAACTCAAAGGAAGTTTCGTTTTATAGTAAGACTGAAGTAGGCGAACGGACGATTGTCTGTCACTGTAACTCTGGATTGTTGTTATCACATTTATGATAATAATAATTGTAAAAATGTACCTAATGTTTTTTTAAATAATTATACTACGATGAAATATGATTTTGTATTTTATTTTATGCAGTTACCATTTAAAACTAACGTTTAACGAACAAACCTTTCCAAAACACTCAATTATCAAATAAATTATTTAATAATATGACAATAATATTTATTGATGGTGTCGATGTGTATCGAATTAATTAAAATCATGAGATTACCAACCCTCACAAGGTTGGATTTCTGAGACAGGGCTGTAAGGGTAAGGAACCTTAACCGTTGTAGATGCAGGAAAACGGTATTGGGAGACAGTCCATAACTTTTTGAAAATGTTTAAGCTCGATTTACAGGTTTTGAAAAAATTGTACCTAGAGTCAGCAAGAAAATGGTAAGTTTTCACAAAAAATATGGCAATCGATCCTGTTTCTTATAACGATCCAAAAACTCGGTCAAACAATGAACAAAGGTTTTTCTTTAGAAATGATTTAAACTCGAGCCTGTTTTTGAAATAAGAACCTAAAAGAAATCGAAAACGTGACAACTTGGTCCGGTCTTAGGTTGTCAAACTTTACTAAAAGTCGGCATAAAGTTCGAAATACAAAAAAACTGGGGCTCAAGGTTTAGGGCACGGGCTAAAATTTAGAGTGTTTTGTAATAAGATGGTATAATATTTTGCCTTAAAAGAGTGTCCATAGTTTCTTGTCCGTTCTTCTCCATAGGTACCTACTACGCTTTGGAAGGGGTAAATAGCTTCATCTTTCCGACTGACTGACCCCTTGATAATTCAAAAGTGCCTGTAATTGATTTATTAGAAATAAATGCTTCGAGTTTTGAGACCACAGGTTTGAGTAATAGGAAAGTTAGAAATCGTTAAAAAAAACTTTTCACATAAATGGAAACTTAAACTTTCTTTTGTATGTAACGTTTGATATTCCACAAAGGTAAGTAATGATCGAAAATAAAAAACACGATGTTTTATTAAAATACGTTTATTTAAAATGACTGCAAAGGAACTGGCTTATATAAACAAGGCACTTATTAGCCTGTACCTTAAAAATATGGCCATTATTACTGCCACGAAGGCTTATTGTGTACCTACCAAGAATTATTGTTCGACCAAAAGTATAAATAATTTTGTTTTAACGAAAAAAGCAGCTCCTACTTGAATATAATAATATAGATATGATGTAGCACACAATAGGCCTTCATAAAATCCATAATGAAGAGCAATGGCCCATGCAAACTTTAATTCAGACCATGCCATCCTCTCACAATGATCTTATTTTTATAAAATACATTCATTGTAACATTAATTCAAATTGTTTCCTTATAGTAGGCACCTTTGATTCAGCTTATACATTTTAACAAACAAAACGAAATGTGTCAATTATAAATATGATAATTTTATGATAAGCCTAGAAGGGATTTTTTTTAAATTCTATAAAATGTAACTATATCAATTACTCAATAATTTTGAAAATACCTTTGGTACATAAACGACTAAACTTACTACTCTTTACATTCAGATAGTATGCAATTATTTACAAAAATATATTTTAAAAGTTTTGTAATTTCTAATAAATCTGGAATAATTGACACATTCCCACGATACCTAGTTTTATGGCATACAAAAAATACTAAGTACTTTGTACGTAAATCTCATGAAGATTATATCACATCAAAAACATAAAAACTTCATTAAAACTGTTGTAAATTAGGTATAACATTTTCATAAATACATAATTATTTATATCATCAATTTATGTAAAATATAATAGGGTATAAAAATTGTAATTTGATTGCCTGTTATAGTTATGTACTCTAGGTATCAAAAAATAAGATTTTCTTGTATAAAAAAATATTTTCACTATACATAGAGCACTAAACTAAGAAAAAAAAAAACAGAATAATAATGAATAAAAAATAAGTACATAAACACAATGTAATCATAATTATTATTATAAAAACTTAACGCTCACTAGTCGTTGCTCGCTTAGCTTATTGCAAAGTTAAAATTACCAAACATTATTTAGGTACGACGTGCCTGCCAATACAAGTGAAATATATGTATACCTAATATTATTATTTTCAGGATTACAACTAATGAAAGGTTTCAGCCAAAAACACTGATTTCAATATTGGAAATACCAGACGAAAGTTGGAGGGTAGGAAGACATTTTACATTTAAATTGCGGGTAGTTTCTCTTAATTCCTGTAAGGAACGTTTGGTTGCTATTTACAATGCGGCAGGCACATTACAATTGGTACTAACAATAAATACTATGCAATACGAAATGGAATAGTTGAAGTTAATTCTACGTTCATAACATCGTTGTTTTGTATAGTTAACTATTTTGATGCAATAGTGGTCCACTCAGGGGGTTGCGATCTGAAAAATAGAAAAATATTAAGTTAATAATCCAAAATTAAGAAATAAAATTTTACTAAAGTAATATTTAGCAATTTTTTACCGAAGCTTTCTACGTTGATTGGTGCGAAGATTGGACTAGATCTGTGATTACCTTGTAAGTGCATTTCATAATAAGTATTTTATTACCTTACAGATAACGACTTCCACTTTTAAACCCGGAACTAGTGACGAGCAGCAGATATAAAGCCATTTCACAATCAATTGTGCGTGAGTTACTGGTTGACGTAATGGCTCCTATAGTAGGTCATGGATCCTACTTCAACTGTATCACCCCAAGCCATGGCCACCAGCACTGGTCCTCTGCTTACTGCGACCTTCACACAGTCACTACTCCTAGTGAAGGGCTAACTATTGTCCATCTTCCGGTATGAACTCCTCTTATCATCACAATCAGCCTATAATGTTCCCACTGCTGGGACACAGGCCCCCTCTCTGTGTGAGGGAGTGGGCTATTATCTACCACGCGGGCCCAATGCAGGTTGGTAGATGTCACATGTCTTAGAATTTTTGGTTCTAGGACATGCTGGTTTCCTCACGATGTCCCTAGTCACTGTCGTGATGTGTCGAATCCCTATACTTAGGAAGTAATTAAGGTATACGTACGACGAGCAAGTTTCCGCTCTTGGCGCGGTGTATGTTGGGCTGCGGCCCGTTCTGCACCTCGATGGTGCCACCCTGCTTGCCATTCACCAAGTTATGCGCGATGCTGCAAGTGGATACAAACGTTTTAGATTCATAGCATTACATTAGATAAAATCAATGATGATAAGGAGATCTTGTGCGTCTGACTTGCACCTGTAGCGGCATCTACAACGCCCCATGCAAGCTACGCGTCACACTGTCGTCACATAAAATCCTGCATCGCGCAAGAAGAGTTTACCGCGCAACTAGCATATATCAGGTATTATACGACGTCCCGACATCAATCGTCGGGCAGTTACCGACCAGACACGACACCCGTCTGGTCGGAGGATCCTCCCTTTTCTATGGAGCTATTAAGTGAACTTTACACCCTGTTCCTCATACTTCTATACACCAAAATGAGGAAGATAAAAATGGCTGGGATGGACTCAAGTATCGAGAGTAAGTGGGAAACAAGGAGTAAGTAATGATCACATATTGGTAACGTAGGAGAAGATTCGGTTGATTGCTTGGTGAAGGGTGGTACCACTATCAAGAGTCATGATTAGAAGAGATAGGTGCCTGTCTGCTTGGTCGGCTATAATTATTCGACGTTATGTTCCCTTGAAAATGTGGGTAGTTTAAGCTGTAAGTCATGAGAACTGCTTTGACCTCTAACGCTAAGTTGAAGAGTGTATTGTGTTAACTTACGTCCTGGTGTCGACGATCTCGATGATATCGGGCTTCTTGGTGTAGTCGGTCATGATGGTCAGAGACTCGATCAGGTGGGTCACAGAGATGATCAGGTCACCCTGGAAAATTAATGATAGGTATTATTTGGATTAATGTCATTCATATTTAGTGCAAATAAGCCTAGGCCAAATTTTAAAATACTTGTAGTTTTGTGCTTTCAAAATTCTCTAGAAAATTATTTAGTTGTTTTAGTGGGTATTTCAAAAATATCAAAATTTTGAGTGGGTCTCCTCACCTCTTCATTTTTGGGGCCAAGCTGCTTTGCCGTGTTCCAGTTTGTAAGATATCGTTCTGATCTCATAACAAGCAAATGTGATATTTCAGCTGCCTCGAAGATGGCAACGCATTAGCAATACTTCTAGTATCGATGTCCATGGGCTGAGGTCATCCATTTACCATCAGATGAGCCTGATCGTAAACAACCCAACCATTAAAATATAAGTAGTTAGATTTTTTACGCACCTTATCCTTCTTCAACTCCTGCGGAATCTTAATCAGCACGAGCGTGTCAGTCTCGTTGGTGACCACGACCCTTAGCTTGTCCAGTGGCAGGCGATGCTTCAGCTTGTAAGTCTTGCTCTTGGTCGCGTCGAGCACGTACAGCGCCTTGTCCGACGCCAGCAGCGCGCGCTCGCGGGGCTTGTAGCCGCGACGGTCGTACTTCACGGCCAGGCATGAGTACTGGGGGCGGAACAAAGTGTTAAGTCTTAGCCTTTGTATTCCACATCGGGGAAATAGGGTTTTGCTGATGGGGTTCGCACGGATCCACAGAAATCTTCTGTGTGTTCCTACGTACATTTTTATAGAGAAGCCATCAGAGCTGTTAATGCATTACTTTCGTGATCCGCCATGAGGCAAGTCATTCCACACCCGGGGTCTGCAGCAACTTGACAAAATTAAAGACCACGGATTCTCACAATTTTTGTTACGATTATTGAGGTCAAATCCAAATGCAAAGTGCCGGCTATGAACTTGGCTTTCAAGGCTTTAGTGTCAGGGTTAAGGAAACCCAGTAGATAAGTAGCCAATCGAAATCTAAGTTGAACTAAATATCATGAACATCGTTTCCATGGTTTTTAGGATTCCTGCGGGGTAATTGCGTAACACACTGACACTAGGAATGGATTTCATTTTGACAGTTCAACAACATTCATGGCGTTTTTTACGTTGTTGAGCAGACAGTTTTTTCGAACATATGAAGCAATGGATTAGCAATAGGTTTCAAAATGATTCAGATTGTGATTGATAGTGTGTTACGCAATTAGGGTGCTGGTGTCGAAAATGGGGTCATTCATTAGATTCATTACATAAATTGTCACACTCACAATAAGCTGTTCGCCAGTAGGCCAGGACGGGGACGCCATGAAAGTGTTCCTGAGCGTCTGATGTTCTCCGGTGAGTCTGTCCTCCTGGAAGCGCTCGCTCACGCTGGCAGGGTAGCTGTTCTTCTTGCCTGGAAAAAATAAAATTAGTAGAAAAAGGAACAACCAAGGTAGGTACCTATATCGAGGTCTTTTCTAGCTGATGGGTCTTAGATTAATTAGGATATACCTACTTATGAAGATAGGTGATATTAAAGAAATTGAATCTTGAATAATATTAATAAAGCTGACAAGAAAGATACAATATGTTCTTAACTACCCGCGTTTTTAAGAAGGAGGGTTGTTTTTATGGGTGACATAATTTTGCCCACGAGTCGCTCTCATATTATATGCGAGCACAATATATCATCGTTGTTTGTCATTTTAGATTGACGATATTCCTATTTTACGTCGATTTTAGAAGACCATTAAATATGAACACTTATACAGGGATCCTAAAAAAAAACTAAAGGTTACTTTGCAGGTACCTATTCACCTATTTTTTGGAGCTGGTCGTTTGTAGTGGAATTAAAAATCAGACTGCGATGTTTTTAGTACAGAAGAAGATTAGTCCACTCACCCTTAAACATCTTCTCAGCGAGCACCTTCAGCTCAAACTGCTTCTTATCCTGCGGCGACAAAGCCAGGCGGTACTTCCTCGCGAGGTGAGCTCGATGCAGCCGATGCAACTCATTGGAGGCCTCCTTACAGGTAGCCGGGCACGGAGGCCAAGACAGGTCCAGGACCTTGGAGGGAAGCTGGGTGGTGAGCCGCTTCAGCCAGTGGACTTTAGCGATGCCGAGGAAGCGACGGTTTTCGGCTGTTTCGGGGCCGTTGCGGGTGATGAAACCTGGTGAGGGGATTTAGTGTTATGGGTGCTTCTATGCCAAGTGTATAGTGTGCAGAATGCTGGTGATGTAAATTCACAAAAAAGCCCTAAGGAGTTACTTCTGCTCAGATATTCAGTTTGAAATGCAAGCTTTACTTTGTTTGTCTAATGTCTAGCGAGATTACTCGTAGCAATAGAAGACTATATCAAGATAGAAAAGCCATACAATTATTAACCTGTCTACGGTACTGTTAGGGTATTCTATTGTAAAGTAAGGTCAACGAGACGAGATAAATAATGTAAGCAAACTTTCAGGGGTCCATAAATTTTTTATTCAATTAAAGAAAGTGTTTTTCGTGGTGAATTGATATCTTTCAAAGGTTGTCTAGAGCTGCCAGGCTGTGATTCCATAATTAAAATCAACAAGAATAACAATGACGGATTTCAAACAACAAAAAACTAAACAAATACATAAACGAAACAATTCGTTTCACTTCAAACGGAATCCAAACAGGAATGAACTTGTTCACAAAAAGTGCGAACCAAATGTTGGTAGCTGCTGTACCGACCGCTTTCCTGTACCACGAATCACACAACGACAGCCGTCCTCGACCCACTGACGTCATTTTTGCATGCGAGAGATAAGGACAGAGATAATAATCGCTCGCTATCGTAATGTAACTCAGTCAGGTTGTTTACGTGTTTTATCTCGCCTCGTTGGCCTTACTTTAGGATATTGTAAACCTAAGTTTAGATTTATTGTTTTCTATCCCGAGGGCCTAGAAAAATGGCATTCGCTTCGGAGCGATTCTATTTCTACAATCGCTATCGCTTTCGCTAATGTTTCTACGAATCGAAAACTAGCGATGACGCTTGTCAAAAAGTGCCACTTGGCTACGCATCTCTATGGAACTAATTGTTCGACGCTGTCGATTCGTTTCATAGAATCAAATGATGTTAACATTGTCTAGCTAATTTCTATTCGTTAACCTATGATCACGTGACATTTCGATAGCTTATGTTAATCCAATACATTTTTGGCTTTTCTACTAGCGTCATCGCTAATCGAATGTTACTTTGTCTAGGCCCTCTGGACCAACTCAAATTTTGTAGTATTATCTATTCAGGACGTCTACACCATATAAGATACATTCTTAAATGATGTTTAGTGTGAAGTAGTCGAAGCAAAGCGCACGCAAGGGACTGCCTTGTTCCTCTAGTGGTCGCAAGAGCTACTATTGAGCACGAGGGCCTGGGTTCAGGTCGGGCAAAGTGTTATTGGGGTTTCCATCTGGAATTTCTCAGTAGATGCCCGGAGTCCGGATTTGTGCCCGATTGATGGCAATAGGCTCGTCCCCTATTACAGGGGACCTAAACATAACTGTCGAAATGTGGGTGTACTATAGGTACACCTCTACCTAACCCTTCGGAGAATACAGGCGTGATGATATGTTACGTGTTAGCCGAAGCACACTCCTCCATCAAAAAACCTGCATGTATTCCTCACATCATCTTCTGAACCTTACCTTTAATAAATGCCCTGATGACCATCGCGGCCTTCTTCCTCCTCTCCATCAGCCGTTGCGCGAGGAACCTCCTCACCCACTTCTGTAAGATGACGGCTGCGTGCTTCATCTTGAGGTACTGCTTCCTCTGCCAGTACCCTCGCCATCTGCTCTGGATGATGGTCGCGATGTCGTTCTTCTTTAGTTGGTAGGCGTCTTCCGTCTCGAAGAGCGTCTTCGGGAAGCGAATGAAGATCTTTGTGCTGGAATTTTTGGGAGGTTAATGGCTGATTTGGTTTAAGGATTACGGAGTTCTGAATACTGAGTAATTAATCTTCGCTCTGGCAAAAAAATTTTTGCAGAATTCGAACATTAGTTTTAGCAAGCAGATTACAATAAAAAATTACGCGGCTTGAAAGTGGCCTCTTTATAATGGAACCCCATGATGTCCGTGGAGTTTCTTGACCGATCTTCTTGAACCTACTACGCTTTGGAATGGGCAACAAGCTTCATCTTTCTAACAGACCGACTCCTTTGAAAATTCAAAGGTGGCTGTAAATGGTTTAATTGAAATAAATGGTATGAGTTTGAGTTTCATTAAATAGCATGGCGTAGTTCAAATTCAAATCTAAACGCAACATTTTGGGGTTTTGATGAAGACCATTGATGATAAATTAAATTAATTAAAACTCCATTTCAGACTAAGGTCCGTAATTTTGTTAGTATTTTGCTGTTAGTAACAATATTGCTAATAAATAGGTTAGTATTGTTAGTTTTGACAAATTTATTATTTGTTCAGTCCTATGACTGTCGCCACCCAGTGGTCCCTGAAAGGGACAGTCCGCTCTGGCAGCGATCATTTTCAGTATACTGTTGTCACTCCCGATCGCGCAAAACTTTATGAGCCCTCTGAACGTAGACCCGAGAACGAAACCACGCAGGGTACAGTCGAGTGAGAGTGACAGAGTTCCCTCGGACACCAATATTATGCATACTGCGCAGCCACTCGCGTGCAACTTCCGAGAGCTCATAAAGTTTTGCGCAAACTGTACCCTGCTGCCGCTGTAGTTTGAAGGCAGCTTTCTTTTGCATGATGGCATGGAAACTATCAGTACGAGCCTCCGCGAAAAAAGATGCAGTCGCTGCGTTTTAAAAATACCGGTGACATTACAACCTGTCTTTGGTAATATCAACCGGATACTGACTTGGACATGTTCTCACAACAGCATGATCTCTCTTGTCTATTACAAGGGAAGTTTACATTACCAGTCGACAGCGACGCGGAGTTTTTCGACACCATATTTTAGTTTATTAATACTTTTAGTTAAGTTAGGATATTATATTGCCATTTTGCGTGGATGTGACGCATATTTTCCCCCAACTCATTCTTTTTTGTATTTGTGTGTTTTCCTCTGCGTCATGTTTACCGCAAATAAACGTATTTAATTTATTTTGCTTACTTATATTGTTATTTTTATAAATTAACAAAAGTCCAAACTCAAGGTTTGCCAACGCGTAATGGAGCGCAGTATTCTAGGCGTCAAATTGACAGACCGTATTCGCAACACCACACAGCGCTCCAAAACACAGATTACTGACGTTGCTCATAAAGCCGCTAAGCTGAAGTGGAACTGGGCTGGCCACGTCTGCCGCATGCCCAATGAGCTGTGGGACAAAATAACCACAACGTGGAGCCCCGACACAGCCAGAAGGCGTCGCGGCAGACCCCTTAGAAGATGGCGGAATGAGCACCATGTATTTATCACATAATTAATTTACCTGTCTTTGCATTATATTTAATTCTTTTTACCTATTGTGGTATAGTAATTTTATTCTAGGTGCATCGTCTTCACATATAATTACATAATTAATGTGAACCTACATAATATTGTAAAACATTTTAAAAGAGTAACGGTGGAGTTTCTTGCCCATTCTTCTCCATACGAAACTACCTTTTGGAAGGGGCAACTAGAATCAATTCAATTTTTTTGTAAATTTTGACGTTCAAAAGTGCCTTTTATGTGCCTATTTGAAATAAATTATTTGACTTTGACTTATTTGAAATAAATTATTTGACTTTGACTTTGAGCTAGAGAAAACCAACGACCATTGGTTCACTTTAGCCCTGGATCGAAAGAGCTGGAAATCACAGGGAGAGGCTTTTTGCCAGCAGTGGGATGATGCGGCTAATAATAGTAGTAGTAGTAGGTATAAGTTGTCATTTATGTACAAGCAAGACATAAACGAGTAGGTACTCACTTGCCCATCCTGTAGTCCTCCTTCTCGAAGTTGAGCACGTTGACCAGCTTCTGCACGCCGTCCCGCGCCGGGCCGCGGTAGTGCGGCCACGTGTCGCGGGACAGGCACTTGTATCTGAGGGACAACAGAATGTTCCCAGTTATAGAATAGAATAGAATACTCTTTATTACGTATACCATAAAAATTACAGATATAAATGTAGACATTTTACACAGGGTGACACAATGGGCGGTCTTATCGCTAAAAGCGATCTTTTACAGACAACCTTTGGATGGATTCAAGGGAGAAGGAGAGACAATAATGCAGGTAGTCAGTGGTGTACCATTTACATATACAACAAATACATACATACATAAAACATATACTTATCTACATATAATATATACAATAATAAACATGAAACAAGAGCAAGGAAGTGGATTATAACTAGTCGTTTGCAGGTATTTTTTAACTAAAATAGAACAAATTAGTTGTATAGGAAGCGTCATTCTTGCATCTTTTCTGATTGTTTGCACAATTTAGACAAAAATACAGTTTTTTGTCAGAAAATGAGTTGGTATTAGGTTTAAGAGGCTTACAACAGCTAAAGCGCGGTCACTGTCGGACTGCATAGAAAAGAAAGAGAAGCGCGATGACACAACGCTGGTAATTTATTGCAAATACGAAGCAATTATCTATTTACAAAAAATCTATTGATTGGATTAAAAAATTAAAACACTATTACGTTAGTATGTTGCTTGTAGAATAATCTGACAAAAAATCAGAATGATTTAATGCATAGTAGTATGGTTTTTAACCGTTAAAAGAAATGTTTAGAGGTATCTTCGTGATTTTTTTCTATAGTATCAAATTAGTAGTATTATGTTTTCAGCACACTATCTAATTAGCAAATACCCTGAAGAATAACATATATTTTTCTCATTTTGTTTACTGCAGTGGATCATATACTTTTGGGCATTATAAAAATTACGTTTAGGTCCTGCACCCTAATTACGTAACACACTATCTATCGCAATCTGAATCATTTTGAAGCCTATTGCTAATCCATTGCATCATATGTCCGAAAAATTTGTCTGCTCAACAACGTAAATAACGCAATGAATGTTGTTGAACTGTCGAAATGAAACCCATTCCTACTGTTAGTGTGTTACGTAATTACCCCGCAGTAGTCCCCTTAAGTACTATGATTATGCTCAATTCCATTCAAATCTTTATTGCATATATCTCATGTGTGTACAAAATCTTAATAACAGTTATAAAGTTCACATGGACCCTGTCGGGCACAACCGTTTAATACAATATGAATAGTACTAGCATGCTTTAAAATCATTAAGCACCTAAATAGCAATTAATATGTACGTACGTCAATATTTAAAAATAGGATATCATTTAATAACTTATCAGTTTAAAATAAATAATATCACATTTTAGTGATACACGTCATTACAAAATATACCATTATAAAGTCAATTAATTTGAAGTAAATAACATAACAATAATTAGGTATCATTTCAAAATTAAATTCATTAAAAATATATATAGTTAAGTATTATAATAATGTTAGCGTGCTAGTTATCAGACGGTAGTTCTTTTAAAAAACCGGCCAAGTGCGAGTGGGACTCGCGCACGAAGGGTTCCGTACCATTATCTATAATAACGGCAAAAAAATCATGTATGTTGTATGGGAGCCCCCTTAAATATTTATTTTATTCTGTTTTTAGTATTCGTTGTTATTAGCGGCAACAGAAATACATCATCTGTGAAAATTTCAACTGCCTAACTATCACGGTTCATGAAATACAGCCTGGTGACAGACGGACGGACAGCGGAGTCTTAGTAATAAATAGGGTCCCGTTTTACCTTTTGGGTACGGAACCCTAAAAACAAGTCGGGGTTTTACGCTTGGATGTATGTAGGTGGGAACTGCTGCTAGGACCATGTGGTTGTCAATTGATGCATTCTGTTTTGGGCCATAAAGCCCATTCAATTTCCTATAGCCTATGGGATTGTGCTTAAGTTAACAAATGAAGAAGGAACTACAGCAATTGGTGATGGTAAAAAAAATTGTCTTTACCTCTCGAGGAACGCCTCATAGGTCCTCCTGTAAGCGAAGCCGGCACGGCGCACGCGCAAGTTCTCCATCAGACCGAGGTACTTCACTTGGTGGGACACTAGCTTGTCATCAAATTGCACTGGAATAGACACATCATTACTTTAGCTGCCACAGGACTTTCAATCTCAAAGAGATTTTGATTTGAACTTTGCTTCCAAGAGCGGTTTCTTCACTATATTTTTGTCAACTGGATTAGAGCAAGATTGGCAGACCGCACTTTGACTATATTTTGGTAAGTAAAGTAAGCGTCTCATATGAATATCGCTCATTTGGAGAAACATCGACGTAAATGTAATGTTTCCCAAAAATTAGTTGTCGATATATGTCTATTGTGCTGGAAAAAATTTTCAGAGGAGCAGAGGAGTGAAATATTTAATATGGTTTTGGGATTTATCAACATTTCAGAACGAGACGGTAACAGATTACAAAAAAAAGACTTTAAATCACTCTCCTGTAAAAAATTTAAAGCAGCAGTTACGTCGATGTTTCTCCAAATGAGCCATATGAACTTTATTTGCAAAGGATTAATGTCTATATTTGTATGAAACACTTACTCCCAATCACTTGTACGAATATGAACCATTACGACCATAAAAACAATGTTCTCAGTCGTTGGAAAAGCTTACTTAGGAAATTTAAATCAAAGTACAGTCTGTGAATCTGTGAAACTTATTACTAAGTTAGTTAAGATTCTAACCTGAAATCCAAAGAACAACTGCTTACATTCCTGTTCAAAACATGTGTGGATCAAAGAAAATCTGTTTTATCTTATAATTATCTGCATTTAAATTGAACGATTTTTTCAATTTTTTATCGCAGCTGTGATTTGACTGCAGATTTACTGATTAGATATTTGAGTATGATATCGGAAACTGGAGGTAAAGATTTCTTTTTTCCTTCCATTCCATACTTTTTGCAGAAAATTCATTGAATTCGAATCTAAATTGTACTTACTAGGCCCCTTGAAGTCATTGGGCTTGATACAGCGGATATAGGAAGGCTCCTTGCTGCTCAGGATCTTGATCAGCTCGTTCAAGGAGTTCTTGAACTGAGTGATCGCTGTCTCGGGACGTTTCTTGCTCGTTAGGTTAATGTCCTGAAAGAAGCGATGTAATGTTCACTAAATCTGTTAGGTCTATTTAGTTAGTGCGTCCTGGGGGCCTGTCACCACTTCCTATTTTTTTTTAAGTTGTCAAAGTTGTGTTCAAAATCAAAAAAATCAAAAATATTTATTTGCTAGAATATGGTACATAAGGTACTGCTGATTAACGGCCTTCCCCAAATCCTTCCAGGCATCATTTTCTAGAGCCACCTCGAGCCACCCCCAGCGCTACGCGAGCAGTCGCTCGCCAGGTCTCCATCGGCCGGGCTCCATCCACAGGCATCACCGCGTGGACACTTGCCCATTGGTCATTTCTTATAACAGTATTATTTTCATCTTACTCCGCTATACGTCCTGTATAGCTCCATCTCTTTTCCACAGTGAAGTACGATTTAAATAATGCTGTCATAAGAGGTGGTGGTGGTGGCCCTGAGGGCCTGGACAAAGTAACATTCGACTAGCGATGACGCTAGTAGAAAAGCAAAAAAATGTATGGGGTTGACATAAGTTATCAAAATGTCACGTGATCATAGGTCCACGAATAGAAATTAGCTAATCAATGTTAACATCCTTCGATTCTATGAAACGAATCGACACCGGCGAACGATTCGCGGGCTTGCGGACGGCGAGCAATGGGCAGCTCGCCGTCCGGTAAGGACCAGGCCCGGGTCGACGCGCGCCTTAAAGAAATGTCAGCATAATTGACGGGGTCCGATAGGGCCGATGCCTACCGTGGTCGCGGATTGTTCGAAAGAGTTGCCGTGGCCCTGGCGCACAGGCAACTGAAGGAACAAGGGTGGGTTTTAGTCAGTAAGAGTCTGACACGCCCTTCCTCTCCGCCCAGAGCGGGAGAGGTCATATGATGATTTCCCCCCAAAAAAAAAGCGACGAACGATTTCTTCTATAGACATGTGTAGCCAAGTGCCACTTTTTGTCAAGCGTTATCGCTATTTTCGTTCCGTATGATGGAAACATTAGCGAAAGCGATAGCGGTTGTAGAAATAGAATCGCTCCGAAGCGAATGTCATTTGTCTAGGCCCTCTGAAAGCTATAGTTTATCACAAAACCCTTTGTTCCTATGGCTCTTAAACTTTATATCTCCATAGTTCGTGACAAATGAATGCCTGTGTGGGGTCGCGTCATGTGTTTTCAAAAGCCGTATTATACTTGGTAGAGCCAATATGTATATCAATGATTGTAGCATTCTATTTAATGACGACACAATCATAATACGGTCATAATGTGCATACCTACCACTTAGAATACTTGTTGGGTATGTCATAACCATAAGAGCAGCAGAAGTTGACAATAATCAAAATCAAAATATTTTATTTCACATAAACCTCATGGGCACTTATGAAACGTCAGAAGCTAGGTGCACGATTCCAATTGGTCGTTTCCTATGGAGAAGATTCGGCAAGAAACTACAAGGTTTCTCTTTTAAAAATAAGTGGCTTTTAGTATGTTTTCAAATTACAGTAGTATTAGGTATGGGAGGATATAATGGCCAATGGAGCAATGATGGACTGTCATTCACTATAAAGAATATTATTCACAATTTACCTTGAAGCAGCTAGCGACGATGGTGTTGTTACTGCTGGCCATGAGACTCTGGATGTCTCGGAACAGCAGGTCGTTGTTCTTCTCCAGGAAGGTGTGCACATTGTACGTCACCTCGCCCGCGTAGTGGACCAGGCAGAACTCCTGGGTACGGAAGGAAACACATGGATGATGATAATTTTTTTGAAGATTTAGGCCTGTGTTATCACGTTGTTATTAGTTCTGGTTAAATGGGTTGTGAAGGTCAGATAGGCTGTCGTTCCATGTAAAATCCGATAAGATTGGAAGCCAGCCCCGGAATAGCTAGCAAAAGGCTACGCAGATTGATTGATTCTTATTAGTTCCGATTAACTTATCTGGCAGAAGTTACTTACCACTCACTCTCCACTTTCTCTTCTTACTTTTCTGGGCATTATGAAACAGGCCCTATACAGGGTGGCAGGGTTATCGACGCACAAACTGTAACCATGAATTCAGCACATGATTGTAGACCCCCAAGCGCTGAAATCCTCCGTCAGTTATTTAAAAAAAAACTGCTGTTTCCTAGAAAAGTGCAATAAGTACCTACGCGCCCTTATTGTATAGAACAGATAATTTTTATTTCAAAAGCCCACGGTAAATTTCAACGCAGGGGGGTGCAGAATCATGTACTGAATCCATGGTAACAGGTTGCGGGTCGATGACCCGTCATCCTGTATAGTTTATTTTACTGGGAAAAGTGGATAACTAGACTACACTTTATCACATGCTTTCTTGAACGATATGACGAGTGACTGCTCTTATAAGTTGTTAAGGGTCTGTTGGCACCGCCTTCTTTCTCATCAAGATAGGTTTTACAGAGGTCTGGGTTATTTTTACGTTAAACAATGAAACCTATTCAGATAGGAAGAGAGTTTAGTCAGATGCGAAACGCGGATCTCATCTAGTTTAAAAAAATATGTAAAAGTGTTTGTACAAACCTACTTACAGAAATAAAATCGTTTATCATTCAATCGTATCAGTAAAAGTCCAGTCAACATTAAAATTGGTAAGACGTTACGAATATGGTCTAGGAGTTGCCCAATTATTTTAAACTAGCTGTTGCCCGCGACTTCGTCTGCGATTCAGGATAAAAAGTAGCGTATGTCCTTCTCCAGGTCATGGTCTACACATGTGCCCAAATTTCACCCAAATTCGTTCAGTCGTTTTAGAGTGAAAGCATAACAAACAAACAAACTTACTTTCGCATTTATAATATGCTCAATTTAAATGCTCACCAAAATAATTTTTAGACCCTAAGACTAAGTACCAAGTAAAATATGTTAACTTCAAATAAAATAAACCCACTCTATACCGAGGTGCCTAAAGAACAACGTTTTAAGTTCCAAAATAATTATATTCTTTTTGCCTACCAAAGTGGATAAATGCTCACCAAATCTTGATTAAGTAGCTCACCAAAAATAAGTTTGCTTCAAAATGCAAGGGTGGGATAGGATGCAAGAGCGATCGAAGCGAGTTCGGGACTTGGGGCACGCCGACTCGGACAGGTTAGGTTA
Source organism: Dryobotodes eremita (assembly GCA_917490735.1). NCBI lineage: Eukaryota > Metazoa > Arthropoda > Insecta > Lepidoptera > Noctuidae > Dryobotodes > Dryobotodes eremita. The sequence goes on from OU823254.1 coordinate 20,230,860, forward strand.
GAAGGGGATGGCGGGGTCTAAAAGACCCCGCCATCTACCTCGTGATATTTTTTTTTAAACCACCCAGATGTTTGAGCCCCGCGAAACGGGGCTCCGTCGACTACGCCTTATAAATAAAAAAGAAAAATAGGTTCATTTCTACAATACTTTATGAAACACAATTTGGTGAGCATTTATCCATTCTGGTGGACACAATTTGGTGAGTATTTCGAATGTTTTGGTAGTAAAATAGGAACTTTTCTGGTAGGCGTTTAAACACAAGCCTTTATAATATTAGTTAGGAAGTTAGGATCATAATTAATATATTCCAGATAGCTATCCTGATGCTGGGGAAAACACTGAATATGAATATAGACCGAATTGAACACTGTCACGTTAGAACTTGAACACTACTCTTCACGGACTAGCCGGCGACTAATAGAATCCATTCTATCATAATATATGAAAGCATTTAACACAATGGTACCATTGTCTGCCTTCTGGCATGCACTCTCACCTCATATCAATTGCATTCATTCAAATTAAATTACATCATGATCTTGTGACGTCATAATTCATTAATTGATTTAGGACCTTAACAGTATGTCATCAATGTATGTTTTAAGATGCAAGTCGCCTAACAAGTCTTTCATGACAACAGTTGGCTTGTCGAGATTTCAGGTGGTTTTTATGAGCATTTCATCGTGATTAATCGAATTGAATTTTAAATCGGAAGCGGTTTTTTATTATTTGTTTTCATTGAACTGTTATTTGGAAATGTCATCTGTCCGTGACGATACAAGAAGATGCTTCCGGTATTGTAAGATTAGAATATCTCATTTTCTTGAAGACTGTGGCCTGTTTCCGTACTACAAAACAAAATCAAAACTAGCATTTTTAAGACACCGGCAGATGTATTGCAACACTGACTTGTATTTTCTTGCATTGTTAAGGAGAGTCCCAATGATGATGATGGTGACGTTGTTGGTTTCGACCCCCCTAAAAAAATGCAGTTTAATTTATCAAGGTTCAGCGGGGTAATTACGTAACACACTAACAGTAGGAATGGGTTTCATTTTGACAGTTCAACAACATTCATTGCGTGATTTAGGTTGTTTAGCAGAAGAAATTTTGAAACTTAAGAAGCAATGGCTTAGCAAGAGATTGGTTTCAAAATGATTCAGATTGTGATAGATAGTGTGTTACGTAATTAGGGTTCTGGTCGTTCCTTAAAACATATTCTATTGTAAACCTAATTATCAGGGCGATAGTGTCATAAAAACGGTGTCCATTCCAATGAATAAGTTCACCTATTTAGTTGAAGCTGGAGCTTAACAATATTGGTTTAGTTAATCTAGTCATAGCAACGTGACTAATCATAACAAAAAGAGGTATCTTCATACACCATACATTCATTATCATGGCAGTTGCTCCATGAAATTCGTAAACATTGGCGCTGTAGCAATTTGTTAACACATTCTCAGCATATACGATGCATACTATTTAGAATTTAAATGTACTCAGCTAGTGGGTCAGAACCTTGGGCACTATAATGAGCACGAATACGTAATGTATTTCATTTTCCTTCTTTGAAAATGGTTTTAGAACAACCGTGAAGGTATACCTAGTGTGTCAAGGATAGTTTCTTGGGCGGATAAGTTGGTGCCTCAAGATATCTAAAAGTGTATTTGATTGTGGAGTATTTAGTGCTTTAAGATGCCTTGTCTGTCTAAGGCCAAGAATGGACTCAGAACTCCCTTGATGACGTTGTCTTTATGTTAAACAATATGAGAAGGAAGCTGTTATCATAAATTACTGTGAATCTAAGAGTAAACTTTACATAGTGCTTAGTGTAGTTTACTTATCACAGATTTTATTTTATTTGCAAAGGATAATAGGTACTACCGGTAGTAATCGTACTTTTATTTGCGTCAGGTGTAATGAACTCACGAAATTCACATTCAAGATCCCCCTTTCCTCGCTCCCCCTCCTCTCCTCTTCTTTCCCTTCTTTTACCCGACTGTGGAACCCCAAAAGTAGGGGAATATACTCACATCACGTCCCATAATCTTCTGGGTCTTGATGTCCGAGCGGCGATGTGACTTGTAGTGAGGATGCGGCTCCAGCTTCTGAGTCAGCTTTTCTAAGAAGCTCAAGTCGCTGGCATCGCCCGGCCTGAGGCACTCGTCGTCCAGGATCGAGATGATACCTGTAGGACAGGAAATAAATATAATATGAAATCAAGGACATATTGAGAAGTTTATTTTTCCGGTTTGGTCTAACCATTGTGTGAATCTATCTAGATGAACAATGGAAGCCAATGGAAGCCTGTTGTAGTTTACAATAGGTAAGTAGAGATGTGGTTCGTGGGGAAGTCGATGATAAACAGTAAACAAACGTTAAGCAAACACAACGTTCGTTTACTGAACTAAGTTACGCTAACTTAAAAGAGCAAAATACAATCTCAGGACACAATCTCACAATCTTCACGAGAGACAATCTGAATCTGAATCACTTATATATGAACACAAAATAACTTCTAAAAGCTACTATAGAAAGTTACGCGACAAAAATAACTTAGAGCTCGAAATAACACAGGGCAGAACAGCCCTAATGAATAAAAGTACTTTCTGTATGGCCACAAATATATTTAACAAGCTGCCTGAAACATTAAAATCATTAAATCTGGACAAATTAAAAAGTGTACAGTTTATGAAAATTTTAATCGATAAATGTTACTACTCAATAAACGCCTATTTGGATGACAGTTCTATAACCCCTCCTTCAGATATGCATTGTTTGACACTCTTGTATTAATTTGATTAATTGGTTAACAGAAATGTCAAAAAATAAAAATAAGATAATTCTTATTTTATTTTTTGATATTTCTGTTTTATCTTTAATTTTTATAGTTGCCATTTTTCAAATATTTTATTAATTTGGTACTTCTTTTGACATTTTAGTTTTTATTTGAAATTTAATTAATTGTCAGGGGAATATTATATTGATTTATCCAAAATTCTAACTTTTTCAAAAAAATAAAAAATTGTATTGTGCAATGAATAATAAAATAATTGAAATTGATATGTACGAACTTTTGTACATTTAATGGCAAAGCATAGAGAACTTACAAAAATGTAACACCTCACACACCTGTGTATCTGTAACCTATGTTTACAAATAAATACTCTGAATACTGAATATGCATGCCTTGGTAAACTATAAAGCATTCGTTTGGTAGTCGAACTTAAATAAATAAATAAATATACTTACCATACCCAGACTATTGCAAATCGTGGAGACTTCATACCGTTTCAGATATATAGATTAGAGATTGGTAATTGCAGAATATATTATCATAATTCAAGTTAATTTTACCTGTATGCCTGGCCTCAATGAGGTCGCAGATGACGATGTTGTTGAAAAACTCGACGGGCTCCCATTCGATGCCCTCGCGTAGGTACTCTTCTTGCTCCTGCTTCAGGGTCAGCTGGATGAACAGCTGCTGCAGCTTCTCGTTACAGAAGTTGATACAGAACTGTTCGAAGCTGGGGAGAGAAGGGTTGAGTTAGTATAAGTAAGTATACTGCCGTGCAAAGGGTGTTATTTTGTTTGGTTAAGATCGTAAATTTTTGATTACACATACAAAAAATTCGTAAGGAGCAACGATATATCCAAGGGTTTCTATATATATTCTATAGATATATCCAAGGATGTTTTAAAACTGTGTGAGAGTTTTTGCCGTTGATTGACTTTAGTTACCATCTTTCCGTGTAATATGTGTATTTGACGAGATATCCCTAAGACCAGCATACCATCTAACAAAACAATTGGACACGGATATTTTGGCAAAGATAATATCTAGAAGGCCCTAAAGAATAGACTAAGGCCGAGAAAACGATAGAAGATTGTGTGTATTATGACAATCATGCCTAGAAAAGGGGTAATACTAAGATGATGGCAGATAGAGATGTGTATGGAATAGGTAGGTGTGTAAGAAGAAGTAATTCTCTGTTGACCCCAAACTACTTGGGAAAAGAACCAGGGGATGATAACGATCGAGGTCATTGTATTCTTGTTGCTTCTAAGCAACAAGAATAATGTACCCAGGATTTTGTAATATCTTAATTTAAAAAGAGTGTCCTTGGAGTTTCTTGCCCGTTCTTTTCCATAGAGATCTACGTTTTGGAATGGACAACTAGCTTCAACTTTCTGACTAACTGACCGACTCTTTTACAGTTCAAAAGTGCCTGTAAATGGTTTAATTGAAATAAATGCTTTGGGTTTGAGTTTGAGTTAATTATCATTGGTTAGCGGCTAATGATTATGAAAATACCTAATAGGGCTTAAGCTAAAAACTCACCTATTCTTTGGGAAGATCTCAAATCCGTAAATATCCAAGATACCGATGACAGAGGACTGGCTGTCTTTGTCCTTAGGCGCCAGTGACGCGTTCAGCCTGGACACCAGCCAGCTGAAGTGCTTGTCGTAGATGGCCTTGGCCAGGGCGTCTCGAGCGTATTGTGCTTGTTCCAAGTCCAGTGGGGTGGTGACGACGTCCCCGCGGGCGCTGATTGTACGGCTTGTTAGTACCTCGCGTAGTTTCGTGCCATTTACTTTAAGGAGCTGTGAAAGAGGATGTGTTAGTTATGTTGGAGTTTTCAAGGCGTAGTTCTAGTGGGTACTGGTTGTAAAATATCATTGGGTCGTAGAAAATCAAATCAAGACTTTGGCTATATATATATGGCTGTATATATACTTTGGCTATATATTTCAATTTTTTGTGCCGTGACACCTGTATAGTGGTAGGAAGGTATAATATATAGTCATACGTTTTCTTGTTATAGGTATTGCGCTAATTATAGAAAGATACCAACTGCAACGTTTTCATCAAAAATCTACTGATGAAAGGTATCAGGAAATGGATATGTTTGATGTTACCATTTTTTGATATGACTATTTCAGACACAAATCTACATGGTCTTCACATGATCTGACCAAGATTATGTCTGGACTTTAAAAGAGACTGTGACCTTTGAGTTTGTTTCGGCCTTTCTTCTCAGAGTAGTCCGATAGGAAACGCCGACCTCATCTAGTTTTAAAATATGATTGACGTGTAATGTTTGTACAAACCTACTCACAGAAATAAAATCATTTATCATTTACCCACAGCAAATAACAAAAATATGGAAAATCCAAAACTGCACGCCTCATAATCTCATTCAATTCTATAAAAAATAACAAAAAATTTAGAGAATAGAGAATTAATTGATCAAAAGAGAGGATGAGGTGTAATATCCAGCTACTCAGCAAACATTTTCTGAATTTCTAACTCTACGGGTTTAGTTACGAAAAAGTTGAAAAGTGACATTTAAAAAAACTACCTACATTGAATTAGACCGTGATTTTCGAAAGGCCTTAGTTTTCAATAATACAGAAGCGTTTAAAAAAGCGGACTCGATTAGTTAAGTTTTTTGGGGGTTATCGTGACCACGCCAGGATCCATACTTACAAACACACGGACGTCCACAGAATAATTTTTTTAAACAGTATTTTCATTATTTTAAAGAGCAAAATGTTTTTTGAAAATGACATGAGTGTTGAAACTAGTGTTTTTTCTTGACGTTTGTGTGTGAATTTTATTCTACAAGTGCGATATGAAGTAAACAGAGACATTTTTAGCTCAAGGAATTACTTGTTCTTTGTAAGGCGAGAGTAGAGCACTACCTCATGCGCTTCGCTTATGAGGCGTGCAATATACGTCCCAAGCTAATCTCAAATGAATTTGTGCAATACACACAATGTTGCTACATTACAGAAGGATACAATTTTGTAATACTGCATTAAAGAAATGATATTACACAAATATGAATTGATATTATGAAATGCCCTACAAAATGACTACCACGATTGATAACAAACGAGTCAAATCTCCTTTGTGACCTCTTTAATAGTCGAATAGTTTCTAAAATAGCCACTTATGAAATATACAGATGGAGATAAGAAAAATCACGCAATAGTTATTAAAACATAAATCAAACGGTGGACTTAGAAACAGATGCAAATATTACTAAGTATATTGTTACTATGTCGGCAGTCGACAGATTTTAGTGAATAAGGAAAAAGCTTTATCAATAAAAGAAAAACAGACTTTTAGATATCTTATATCCGATAATAGTGAGCAATAGCTTTCCTGTAGAATTTTTACTAAGAAGTTTTTGCAATCAATGTTATTGTAGAAATTAATAATGCGAAAGGCGATTTTAAGTAGGTACATTTGAGACTACCGACTAGATACTTCACCACGCAAAAATAATGAAGACCAGTTCGAATCTGGGAACTGGGAACTGGAATCAAGACACATGGGAACCTGTAGGGACGCTAATGGTGAGGATCGATCGCAATTACGAAAGATAGCCGCCATAGCCGAATAGGTCAAGTGTAAGCTAGTAATTCCTCTTTTTATAGAATAATGGATAATTTCTGCAAGCGAAGAATTATACGAAATAATAGAACATCTAGACTCGTTCAAGATCTAACCAGTGACATCTAAACACGACGAACAAAAGCAATTCCTCAAACCCAGGGTTATCACTAACATTATCGTAATAAATAGAGACGTTTTCATAAGAACTTATAACACTGCGTCATCTTTCCGTTGAAGATCGTTATCACAAACGGGTTGGGTCAAAAACCGTTGTTACTTCGAATAAATCACCGTCGGGCAATGTGTTTCTTACTGAGTGTGATCTATTGTATCATTTATGTTTGAGCAAGAGTTCAGTGAATAATTTTGAAAGAGAATTATGTCAAGGGAACAGTGGTTTATTAAGTATAGCTGATACAAAAGAGTACAAAAGTAAGAAATAAGTTTTTTTATTAGTTTTTGTAGCTACAGCTGCTAAAACCATAAATAGCGAAATATGTAGATTATTAATCTAAGTGCCTACTTCTATGGTCTAGAACTCTAAATAGACACAGATCAAAATTAATGGTAGCTTTGGATCTGACAAGACTTTTTGTAAAACGTGATTGCTATATCTAGCTTTTAGAATCGGATTCTAGACAAGTATCATAATCATTACCTACAAGGTGATACATTTGAGGAAGAAGTCGCGGTCGTTGCATCAGTAATAGAAGCTGTTAACAAAAAATCTTTCAGTTGTGACCAACTAATGTGTTGGGATTCGGGCTAAACAGACTCCGGAATTTGAACTACACCCTCAAAAACTATGACTATTGACACGGCGTTAACGTGAAAATTACGAGTTTGAACTACTTACATCTGGAACTGAATGACGTCATCCTGTATTGGGAAGACAATAGCAGCCAAATAGTAGTATTTATACAAACAGTTATTGAAACAATGGCGCTAAATTAACGGATCAAACATAAACACTATTGTCATATATAGTTCAGTGATATAGGACATATCGGATGGAGATGTAGTTAAGAAAAGGTTATTGGGTTAAGTCGGAAGTCATGAATAAAAGTATCAAGATTACGAAGACAATGTTACACCAACTTATACGAATCCAATACTGATAAGCCTTATAGATACACTTAACCACAATGGTACAAGATGTTACAGAATGATTGAACTTTGATCAAAGGACACGGGTCATGGCGATTCCTGTTTCGTTTCTATACAATAAGTCTTCCAAATTCTCATATCTAAGGGAATTACTGTAAATATTTAAAATATAAGTCGTTACAACTATTTAAGCCATATTTATTTTTAAAGAAGTGCTAAGGTTGGCGATCTAACTTAAGACATCTCGCTTGTGAGACCGCAAGTTGACCGCTGAGCGACTGCTGCTTGAACGAAGTTTCGATTGAAATAAGCGGTAGACAGGCAAACGTCGCAAGGTCAGCAAAATAAACTAAGTAATTTAGTTAAAACGATCTCGTATACTTTTTATCGCATGTTATATAATTGGAATAACAATTAATACGAGCACCTATGTTTAAAAATTAAGTACTTCCTGCATTACTTGGTAATGTAAGTCAATGGCTTCCTTACACGGTTTTTTCGTCTTACGCGTAAAGAATAGATCACCAGAACAAAGCGCATCTCATTTTTTATGTCAGTAGTTTTTAACATCCTTAATGACGATCGTGGGTCCTTGGCTTTTTGTATTAGGAAACTAATTTGAGCTAATGGCAACTTGGCAAGGTTTTCTTTAAAATTAGATGTCTGCAGCAACGCTGCTTTACGGCGGTATGGTATGGTGATATTTGTGGTGGTAGTACTTTCTCAAACGAGTTCCTTCGCAAGGAGGTCTACTATCTATCTTACTTATCAATATCATGATAATTGGTTTAAAGAAATACTAATTAAATAGGTATCTCCTTACCTCAGCCACATTGGTTGTATTAGGATCATGCGCCAGGATCTCAGCGTTGCCCTTGTCATTCTGTATGAACTTCGCGTTACCGAGGTGAAGGACACTGGCGACGATCTCGAATATCTCCGTCTGTTCCGATTGGCTTATTTCTATGACTTTCATTGCTTCCTGTACTGTTCGGAACTGGTCGGCGTCGTTGTTGCGTTGGTTTGCTGCGGTGGCCTAGAAAAGGATGGTTTTGGTGAGGATTACTTAACATAGATTTGGCGAAAGGTTTCGATCATGTTTATCATACAACCAAAACTTTGTTATTATTGTTATAGCATGCAGTTTAAGTAAGTCTAACAAAATCATTTTATTAAATAACACTATTGCATAATTGAGTACTTGTCAAGTTCTACAAATAAATGGTCGGCAGAAACTATGGGGGTACAACAAGGTAGTTTATTGAACCCACTGTTTTGTCGGATTTAATTATCTAAGCTGCTAACTACCTTTCCCATTTGATTTGAGTTAGCTGTAGGTACTTAAAGTAACCGGAATAGTGAGAATACTTAATGTTAGTCAGCTGTAGTACTAACCATATCAGTCGTGTATTTGTAAGCGTCAGGCCTTCCCTGCAGTTTCAACTGTTTTAACAATTCCTGGTCGGCGCCCGCTAGCAGTTGGTAGAAGATGTGGAAGTTCCTCTCTCCAGACATCTGGCTGACTACCCTGGACTTCTCTAGCAGATAGTTGAGGATATGTCCTCCTTCAGGAGCCCCTTCATAGTTGAACTGAACATCCATGTACTTTCCGAATCGGCTGGAGTTGTCATTTCTGTGGGTTTTCGCGTTACCGAAGGCTTCTAGCAGAGGGTTCGTTTGAAGAAGTTTGTCTTTCACTGTTTCTACGTTGCGAAGGTGGTTTGTTCTTGCTGCTATGTACTCTAGGACCTTTTTAGAGGCTTCTGTCTTGCCGGAACCGGATTCGCCTGGACAGAGAAAGATTTTGGTTTAACATTGTCAGTAGTAATAACTAAACAGATTCGACATTTTGTCAACACTAGCTGTACACCGAAACAGACAGATTAGTTAAACAATCGCCATGGATCAAATATGATGGCGGGGCAGGGAAAGGGTTAACGTTAACGTTTAATAGAAGTTTAAGCAGGTATATCGTACCTGAGATCAAAATGCATTGTTCTCTGTGTTCATATACCAAGGACCGGTATGCGTTGTCTGCGATCGCGAACCTGTAATAGAAAGGAACAGTTATAAAAAACCTTTTTGTGCAGGAACGGAAAAATTTAAAAGATTTTATGCTACTGGGTAACACTCGGTTCAATATCATCATTTACACACCCGAAGAGACATATCCCATTAGCCTACAAACCTATAAAAATGATCTTGAAATTAAAAATACGAATGAAAACGATGAAAATGATCAACGAAAGATGTTGTTTATGTTACGACAGATTCTCTTTAAAAAATAGTTTTCCAAAACTCCATGTTGAGAGGATATTTTTGTCTACGGTTCCTAGTCGTTTATTGATGTAAGTCCTTACATCGAGTATGATCCAAAATACAATAACCATTAGGTGCTGTTATCGAGTAGATAAGTGGCCATTATCAGCTCAATAATAAATAAATAGTATCAAAGTGCATATAGACAATAATAGTTTGTCACAAATAAACTTTTTTTATGTTGTTATACTGCACGTACATTTATTCGGATGGAATAATACAGAATTGGAGAGGTTGCTCGCTTCATTATGATTCATTTGAATTGTATGATTTGTGCTACTTTATGTACACATACACATACATAAACTCACGCCTTCTTCCCATGGGGGAAGGCAGAAACTACAGAACGCCACCTGATACGATCCTTACATACTCCTTTTGCCTCGTTTACGTGCATACATCTGGTCATACACGCACACCGGTTGCGAGTACTACACACCTGACCTTTCTGAAGAACAACCAATAAGGTCACTACAGGTCCTCCTAGGGCGTCCCCTCCCGGCGTTTCCACTGCTACTTTATGTGTTTGGACAATAATAATGATAGTCCTCCAGACTGTATTTCGGCCATGGAGGCCAATCTCAGCGGAGACCAGCCTTTGGGGCGGAAGATATTTTAGTGCTCAAGTGTGTACGCAAACACAGGTGCACTGTCTCTTCCCTCACTCTTATAGTCAGATGGGACGGCAAGCAATCTGAGACGACACGAGAAAGTTTAGGAGCAGGACCAACGGCTTAAAGTGCTTTCCGAGGCACGGGGGTACCACACCGCCAACTTCCAAAATCCTTGCTGTTACTGAGAAATATCTAATGAAACACCCAATTACAGTTTGCCTGACCTGGGAATCGAGCTCAGGTCCCTACGCTCACCTGTCCCGCTTATGACCACGAGACCAACGGGGCAGTTTAGACAATAACCTACTTATAAACGGCCTCTACGTGTGGCGATACTCAAATAGGTAATATTATTACGACGTTACCAGAGGGCCTAGACAAAGTAACATTTGATTAGCGATGACGCTAGTAGAAAAGCAAAAAAATCTATGGGGTTGATATAAGCTACCGAAATGTCACGTGATCATAGGTCAACGAATAGAAATTAGCTAGACAATGTTAACATCATTCGATTCTATGAAACGAATCCACAGCGTCGAACAATTACTTACATAGGTAGATATGTGTAGCCAATTAAGTGGCACTTTTTGACTAGCGTTGTCGCTAGTTTTCGATTCGTATGATGGAAACATTAGCGAAAGCGATAGCGATTGTAGAAATAGAATCGCTCCGAAGCGAATGCCATTTGTCTAGGCCCTCTGGGCAGTCTACCCTGGCTGGCTGTCTGGCAAATTTTTTGCAGATAAGTTTGTGCTAGAGTGAGAAGAAGAAAAGCTATTGCTAAGAATTGTTTCCGATTCTTTAAAATTCACATTTAAGACCTTATTTAGAAGGATTTCGTAAAAAATAACATTGTTGATTGCAGTTCAGTAAAACAGAAAAACATCAATGAGCGTAGGTCGGTCAATTCTCATTTTATTTGCGACCTACGCACCTTTTTTGAGCACTTACACTTAACGACTCAACTATTTTTGGATATGGGTAGATAAGGGCAGATAACAATGACACAACAATACTTTCTCATTGTACTTTCCCACGCGTCAAATGTCAGAGATAACCTCAATGATCCATTCATATCTTTGGACAGAGGCCTTTCAGGCATTCCGGCTCGGCAATCAAGATGATTTTGGATAAGAGAAAATTCAACACCAATATTTGGTTCAAAAATTTTGGTAATTTAGGCCCCAATTGTGTAGTATCGGAGCTACAAAGTTTGAGTGTATTGGCTCTGAAGTCTAAGGTCCTGCGGGCTAGTTACGTAACAGACTATCAGTAGCAATAGCTTTCATTTTGATAGTTCAACAACATTCATTGTGTTATTTACGTTGTTGAGCCGACAAATTTTTCTAACATATGAAGAAATGGATTAGCAATATCCTTCAAATTGATTCAGATTGTGATTGAAAGTGTATTACGGAATTAGGGTGCTGTTTTACCACTTCCGGATAAGTATACATGATAATAAGTTCCAGATTAATCATCCGGCAAACGATAACTGTGCAGAGCAGTGGTGGCCCAGTGGTATCGGCCCCGACTTACGAGTTGTAGGTCGTGGGTTCGAACCCAGGCAGGCGCTTAACTATGTTTTACTAATTTCATAACCACTGCTCTCAAAACGGTGAAAGAAAACATCATGAGGAAACCGGCATGTCATGGAACCAAAAATTCGAAGACATGTGACATCTACCAACCCGCACTGGGCCCGCGTGGTAGATTACAGCCCATTCCCTCTCAGAGAGGAGGCCTGTGTCCTAGCAGTGGGAACATTGTAGGCTGATTATGCTAAACGATAACATAGAAATTATGATCCATTTTTTATTTAACTGTTTTAATACCTACTTCCTATCACCTATGATGTACAGACCTACCTATTATTGAAATACAATAAATTAGATTTTATTCAATTTGTTATACTACCGTTCGCAACGATTATTAACTCATATTATCGTGTCCAAAAGATATATTATCACATAATAATATATATATATTATCTTACATCAGACGGTGCTTGCGTGGAAGTCTAGACTAGGCAAGTGATATCCAGCAAATTGAAAATATGCAAATTCATGGTTGATTAGACGGATTTTCTGTTTTCCGTTTCGACATTTTTACCTACTACCTACATATAGCTAGGAAAGTAGGTACATAATAGTGCGATGAAATAGGTAATACAAGAAACTGGCAACTCTTTCAAAATCGTACTGAAGCTGGTCACTATACTAGTCTAGAGACAAAGTAACATTCGATTAGCGATGGCGCTAGTAGAAAAGCCAAAAAATGTATTGGGTTGACATAAGCTATCGAAATGCCACGTGATCATAGGTCAACGAATAGAAATGACCTAGACAATGTTAACATCATTCGATTCTATGAAACGAAGCGCCAGAGTCGAGCGATTACTTCCATAGAGATGCGTACCCAAGTGGCACTTTTTGACAAGCGTTATCGCTAGTTTTCGATTCGTATGATGGAAACATTAGCGAAAGCGATAGCGATTGTAGAAATATAATCACTCCGAAATGACTGTCATTTGTCTAGGCCCTCTGGAACGACAATTTCCTCGGAATAGTACCTTAGTAGTAATATTGATTCCGTATTTAATTTCAATATTGAATCTCATTTAAGAATAGGATTACCTGATTATTATGCGATAATAATAATTATGCTGTAGTTTTGTCAAGTCTTTTGTTACTTGCCAATAAGATTGGTTGTTGTCGTCAGTCAACCTTTACGAAAACTATCATTGAGCATTACACCACGGGTTACGGTTTCTTGCAGAACCACAGCCTCATGTAGTTATCGTGAAGTTTTTATAAGGAACCTAACATATTCTGAGGAAAATATTTGCAAATTAGACTCACACGTGTGGTGGTGCCTCGAAGAAAGCCTTCTTGTAGTAGAGCTTGGTCTTCTCCTCCGTGTAGATGGGCAGCGGCTTGTACGGGTTTACTGATATGAGCACGTTTCCGATGTACGTCTGCAGGAGAGAGAATGACAGTAAATGTATGTAGAAGAGTATCTATAGTAACTAAGGTCAAGAGCTTTTCCCGCTGTATCTATCGTGACGGAAGACAAACAGTTGTCCCGTTCAAAGCGCTCCGCTTGCGCACGCCCGGCGCCCACGCCGTTACAGCCCTACGCCATCCGCCATTATTTTACTGTGTGATATGTCACGATTTTTATTTTTCCGGTTAATGGGGCCTATCGTTTTTGTGCTCACCAGTTGGCGCCACTAACGAGTAAGGTCCTGTTGCAGTACTTTTATTTGATGTTTTGGATATGTTTAAGTACCCTTATATTCATAGTATGTTTATTTTATTACATTTTAAAACTTCAAATGAATATTTAGATTATAATGTTCCTAAAATTGGCAAGCATGAAGCAGACAAAATCTTATTCTTCCTTCAAGTGCTACCAAATTAGATACTAACTTTTTACTTAAAATCATAAGCCATAATTAATCAGGAATGGCACAACCGTTACAACCATTATCAATAATTACTTAAAATCAAGTGATAAGAAATCCCGCAAACAGTGAACGTTTAGTACATATTTTGACATCTAGAGACCTTACTCTACACTAGCGCCTCTAGCGGCGAACTCAAGCGCGATAGCCCTCATTATTTTCATTTTTCACGTCCCGGTGGGAATAGTTTTAGAAACAAAATTCATCAAACGGTTAAGAATCGTCACTAAACTGCCTGTGTTATGTGTTCCAACGTTGTCATCATAATTAGGAACCTCTTTACCTATCACAACGGAGACATATTTTCAGCAAGTCTTACTAAAACTGGTTAAATCAGCATTGGTATAGGTAATGCAACTTCCGGCCTTGCCAGTCAGCCAATTTGTGGATGACCAGGGCTGGTTTATTATTTGTAAAAACACACTTACATAAATAATATTTTCGTTGAACCGCTTCCTCAGGTTGTCGATGAAGGCGGCTTCAGAGCGGAAGTCTTCGAGCAGAACGAAATCCTGCACTCCGACCCTCTCTCGATGGACCAGAGCGTGCTCCATCATGCCTGTCACTGACACCGGCCGCAGGAGCCTGCAAACAAAGGAGAGAATGGATAAGTTTTAATGCAGTTACAACAGAAGAGTAGAAGACATTTGGATCGACGGTGATTGGACTAACGTGGAGACAACTAAAGGAGACGACGGCGGAAGTGATGACAGCTTTGTAGTGTTTTAAGATAATAACAACATATGTATAAAGTAAGTTCACTCTTTTAATGGAGGTAAAACATTTGATCCAGTAGGAATCGTTTTATACGATTATGATTTAGGCAAACTGGCAAGGTCTGTGCTCACTAATCTTGAATTGAATGCAAAAACCGTTACAAAAGTTATCACTATATATGGTTACTACACAATTAACTATCCTATAATTCCGTTTATTTTTTCACGCACATTCATAAGACACGAAATTGTTAATCGATGTGGTTGCAGCTGACGAACTGAGAAGACGTCGATTCATCGATCACTAAATAAAGAACTTTCTTTATTAGTGATCAATGCGTCGATTGCAAAAAAAAAACGCTATGGATAAATGAGCCTATTTTATTAGTTAATTAATTAATAATTTGACAGTATAATAATATGTTATGTGACATATATATATTTGTTCTTTGTATAAACAATAATAATTGTTTAATAAAAAAATGTCTGGTGAATAAAGCAATTGTTAATCGATTTCATGTTCTCAAAGTACGAATCTCCATGGTGTATATATTATATTTGCATGTGTTCTTGGTAATGTAATCTGATCATTCCCTTTTGAATCTTCACCACCGAAACTATATAAACTCACCATGCTTTTGACAGTTTCGCACTCAAATACACAATATAACAAAAATCACTGAAATCACACCGATAGCCAATTTTCGAGGAACTGACACAAGCGTGATAAAAATGGCTGTAGCCCATCTTTGACCACTTTAAATATAAGACTGTCTCACTGATTGTCTTTAGAGAATACGTAGCATGAGACTGGAGATCGAAAGGGTAAGTAATTAGTGTGTTTACGAGATAATTAACGCAATGGGAACGGTAAATAAACTGTTGCATTGTTTGTTGGATACAAATAAAGAGTTGCTTGCATTTTGTCATCTTAAGAGGGCCCTTCCCGGTCCGTCTATCGTCAACGCGAGCATGATTGAAAAGCTTGTTGTTTCATCCAACGCAATGTTTGAAAAAGAAGCAAGAGTGAGAACGCGATT
This sequence comes from Dryobotodes eremita, assembly GCA_917490735.1. NCBI lineage: Eukaryota > Metazoa > Arthropoda > Insecta > Lepidoptera > Noctuidae > Dryobotodes > Dryobotodes eremita. Next base: position 20,246,528 of record OU823254.1, read on the forward strand.
ACATGGAACGAAAATTGGCGCACAGATTTAATAAAACTTGTTCCAGGAAATACGTGTTTTTGAAAAAGCCTTATAAGTTTTTGGAAAAAAAATTGTCATTTAGAATCTCCATTACATGTGCAAGGTTTCTATGAGATGAATTCTTTACTTTTACAATTTATGAGTATATTATGAACGGCCAAAGTTCAGGTAAAATTTGTGCAAAAAACCAGATTTTTAGAGGCTTATACTGAATTTGTTTCTCCAAATTTAGATTTTTGCTTACATAGAAACCTAGATAAAGTGCACAAGATACTTATTAGTTCAAAAATTTCAATGAAAGATGTGTTACAACGCCAAAATCACGAACGAGAGTTTGTATGAAAAGTAGGACGGGTTGGCCGCTCTTAATGAGATATAATAAACAGGGTTTGGCTGTTTAGTGTAGGAATAGAACAGTAATGATTGTTTACGATAATTAAGTGAGCGGTACTTTAAGTAATTACTTAATTTAAGCTATTGTTTAGCATGGTAAGTGGTGAATTAGCAGCCCACCTGGCGGTAACTTCTATACAATAGTAGGTCTCATGACGAATGCCTTCACAAGGAGTCGCACTAACTACTCAGTACTACTCATTGTTTTTATACTGCAATATTTATCACAGAAAACTAAATTGATCTAAAATAAAAATTATAATTTATATTGGTCGAAAATATTACTATTCCATGACAGTATCAAGTTTTCTACCAATTGATCTAGAACAGTTTTATAAATGGCATTACAAGGTACATTAGTTTCAAGTCCTGCAAAAACTACATGCTCTGCTTAAACCTAGGTACCTACGTTATATCGTAGTAACAAAACCGTCTTTACTGTAGCATTAAATTTCACGTGGACACTAAGACGAAGCACCAAAGTGTCGTATTGCAGTATATCTGCGGCTCAATTAGTTCAAATCGTGATATTTGCGGGAATGTCAACTTTCTTGACATTATGCTCAAATATCATGACATTATACACGGGACGGTTCCGGCAAGAGTAAACGATTACTCATCAAATGAGTGTGGGTTGGTGACTTTCTAGGAATTTTGAGGGTCGCGCTGGTTCGCAGAAAATGGAAAATGGCGTTTAGTGCTTACTATGTTGTACGGCGAGATTTTCGGAATTGTTATGGTTTTTCGGTAAAGAGAAGTTAAAAACGAGCCGAGTCCTAATTGAATGGACCTACCTACCGAGAGAATGCAGAAAAAGTATCTGACTAACGGCCAGATGGATGGATGACTTATAAAACGAATGGCGAGTGACACCTGGATTAGACTCGGGAAGAGGGAAGCATTGCACAAAAGGGAGGAGGCCTATACTACAGTCATATTCTATGCCTATTGATACCCATAATATACAGCAGTGGCAGCAGGCTGTCAATGTTGATGAATTGATGATGATAATGTTCATTAGTGGGTTACTCAGTAACTAAAGAAAAAAGGAATAGAAAAGAAAGAAAATACATTTATTTGCGATAAACATGACGCAAAGAAAAAACACACAATCACAAAAAATAACGAGTTGGGGGAAAATATGCATCACATTCTCGCAAAACGGGCAAACTGGGTTATTGTTTGTTTTAGGAGGTAAAATACTGATCTTCAGCTGTATCCGGTTAGACTAGAAGCCGATCCCAACATTTTTGGGAATAAGGCTGGCCAGATGACGATGATTATACAGTAGGTAGGAGCTGGTTACGTATGTGACCTTAACATCGAATTCTATCCAATCACATTATAGAGGTATGAGGAACAGGGTGTATAGTTCACTCATACCTCCATAGGAAAGGTAGGATCCTCTGACCAGATGGGTGTTGTATCTGGTGGGCAACTGCCCGACGGTTGATGCCGGACGTTGTACATATTCTAGTTGCGCGGATAACTATGCTTGCGCGATGCAGGATTTTGCGTGACGTCAGTGTGACGCGTAGCTCGCATGTGGCGTTGTAGATGCCGCTACAACATTAAAACTAAAGTGCCATACTACCCACGTTCAAGGCGCTTAACTTTGCACGGTAATTGCAAAAAGTCGGATAAAAAGTAACTTATCACAAATTATCGATATCGATAATCGAATAACGCACGTAAACCAATGATAGGGCTGATTACAATGTATGTTTGACGTCATCCACACTACAGTGTGCACAGCATATGAGCTCATTAAGTCATCCTTAGTAGATAGGACCGTCCGTTTACATTGACCTAGTTACATGATTCTCACGTCCCGTAATAAATTGTTATGGTTTTATTCATTATTTATGTATAAGGAGATACAGGGTGTCTCTAACGTAGTGGTCCAAAGGCAAATGTGGGAAAAGCGGTGGCCATCTATAATAAAAAAAAGTCCGGATAATCTATCTCGCAAATTTAATCATTTTCAATAAATTTTGCACTTTCACTTGGATTTATCGACCATGTGAACGAAATTTTCGACGTAGCGAGTTCAAATCTGGCTGGAAGATGCCTTTATAGTGTAGGTACAAGATCATGTACTCATTTACGTTCAGTGTTGCTCGGCAATTTCTTATTTGTCTTTTCTAGTTCTTTACAAACTTTAGCGAAACTTTCTAAGTGATTTCTGATTTAAAAAAAAAAAACATTGTTGTGAATATCCCAACTTTAAAAAAAAACATGATAGGTGGCCACCTCCGGTTTACCCCATTTGCCTTTGGACCACTACGTTTGAGACATCCTCTATAAGCATAATCAATAATCAGCCTATAAGGTTCCCACTACTGGGGCACAGGTCATACAGGCCTCCTCTTTGTGAGAGGTAGTGGGCCACGCGGGGTCAGATCGGGTTGGCGGATGTCACACTCATTTCATGTCTTCAAATGATTGGTTCTAGGACTTATTCTCTCAATTTTTTGCTCATAATTTTATACGTAGGCGTAATTAGTCATCATTTATCAATGGCTTAGAAAAGAAAAGTAGGAATGAAACATGATTTCTTTTCGGTTTTTCTTCCAAACTAAAGTTCTATTTCTGTATTTCTGAAAAAAAGATCTTTTCACTTCTTTGCGTCTTATTTTCTTTACTAAAACCGTATGGATCCCTGGTGGTTCTTTAAATAAGTTTAGTATTGAAACTTTATTGCAATTTCGCAAAACCATGGCTATAAACATTTCTCAGAAAATTGTTAAACTATCTTGATGCCATTTATTTCAGTACCAGACGTTCCCAGAACATTCTACAAACACAATGTCTACTTATACTTAAAGTACTTAGTCCTTAAATAACTTTGTGACTTTTCCGAAAGGTCATAAAGTCTCATTCATTTAAGAACCAAGCTTAGTTTACATCGTTACATCATAATATTAAGTACTAGCTTTTGCCCCCCCCTTTGCCCGCGTTTAGGTCGAATGCTATCTCACAGGAACCTACTACCGGGATAAAAAGTATCCCACGTCATAACCCAGTGCCAAATTTCATCGAAATCCGTTCAGTCGTTAAGGCGTGAAAAGGTAACGGAGAGACAGAATGAATTTCACATGTAATATTAAGTATGAATTAGTATTAGTATTCGTATTTAAATTAGTATTAGTATTTAAATTAGTATTAGTATTTAAATTAGTATTAGTATTTAAATTAGTATTCGTATTTAAATTAGTATTAGTATTTGAATTAGTATTAGTATTTAAGTTAGTATTCGTATTTAAATTAGTTTTAGTATGAAGTGAGAGCAGTGGTGGCCCTGTGGTAAAGGCCGCGACTTACGAGCTGTAGATAGTGGGTTAGAACCCAAGTAGGCACTTTATTTTGTATACATTATTGCCACTGCTCTCAAAACGGTGAAGGAAAACATCGTGAGAAAACCGGCACGTCCTAGAACCAAAAATTCAGAGACATGTGTCATCCGCCAACCCGCACTTCGTGAAAAAAGTAAAATAAAATTTGACTCAACAAAAACAAAAATTAGAAAAATACTTAATAACAGTATTGTGTGCCTCACGGCTGCGCCTAATAGGCCCAGTTCGGCATTAATGCTAGACAACTAGTGCCTGACGCTGGTTTTCAACTGGACCCTATGTTACGAGGCCGTCCTACGGATGTAAATCAGTTTTATAGTGTGTGTAAATATTTTAATATAAAATAGATATAAATGAGTGTGTGGTGGTTTATAGCCCGCTCCCTCTCACAGAGAGGAGACCTGTGTCCCAGCAATGAAAACATTATAGGCTGATTATGCTATGCTATGCTTATGCCATTACTACGAATTCTGAGAGCCCTAAAATTCTATTACGCACATTGCCCACTCTAAACCCTCGTCAAATAGCATAGTGTTGTTTTCGCAAATCCGCGTTTAATTAATATAGAGTGACATCGCGTGCGGTCCGTCTGCCTGACTGCCCCATTTCATTAACGGTCGCTGAACGCAAACTGTTTTAGTTAAACAGTGGGTCAAGTCTATAAGTTGGTAGAATTTTTATTCAATAATTTCGCTAAGGGAAAGGGGTGAGATCTATAAACGTTACTTAGCTCGTGCTTTGGCATAGACATATAGAGGTATGAGGAAGAGGATGTAAAGCTCACTCATACCTCCGTAGAAAAGGGAGGATGCTCCGATCAGACGGGTGTTGTGTCTGGTGGGCAACTGCTCGACAGTTGATGTCGGGTCGTTGTATATTATGCTAGTTGTGCGGTAAACTCTGCTTGCGCGATGCAAGATTTTGCGTGACGTCGTGTCATGCGTAGGTCGCATGTGGCGTTGTAGATGCCGCTACAGACATGTTCCCGTCCCTGTGTTGCACTTGTAGTTTGGAAGTTGTGCGATAGTGACATGAATAATGCTTAGCTAAATTATGTGCTTTGTAACCGCTATGAGGATTAAGGTTTCTTAGTTTCGCAATATATTGATTGCATTACAAGATACTTCGAGAAACAAAAACCACGATAATAAATTCTCTGGATTATGTTATTTCCGCTTACAAGGCGTCGAAACACACGACTCTTTTAGGTTTTTATAAAAATCGATGAAAAATTTATGTCGACTTTTAATTATTTTGGCGAATGTCATAAATTTTTTTTTAAAGTGGTCGAAATTAGCGCTAGGATTCGCTAGATAGATCTGTAATCTATAGTACTTATATTGTTAATGGTCGTCAGTCTGTAACCGCTGTCGGAAACCGTAAAACAAAATCACTTTAAACCTCAAGAAATCGTGACCAGACTAAATCGCCTAGATTATATTCAAATAACAAATTCACATCCAATCCGGAAACGTGTCCAATTACCGATGTTCATTAAGAATTCTCTTCGCATTTTTGTGTTCCGCATATGTATCCTTACAATGCAACCGTACTGTACACCACTTTCCACCATACTCCTTACAAACTAAGGTTTAAATTCCCGTGCGCTGATTCTGTTTGTATGTTTAGCTCAAGCATAGTTACTGAAGACTATTTTGGTAAAGCAAGTCCCAAAATCGTCCATAGGAGTCAGTCACCCTGTGGTTACAATCATGCTAAATAAAGCTTAAATTATAAATACAGGTTCAGTGTGTAAGTACCTAGGTGTTTATTTGTGAAATGTACGGATGTCTGGCTAGAAGGTGCATGTTTGATGCACTTTACAAAATAAAGTGTGAAGAAATAGTGGTCATGTGTTCAATTTTAATTTTGAGTTTATGGTTTGCGCATAGAATAAAGAAGGTTCAACCTGATACAGTTATGAAATTCAGTGTTTCGGTGCAAGTTTTCAGTTGAGTGTTTACCCATTTTTACAAAGGTGGTTTTTTAGGCGCTGCCCAAACGTAGGACACCGTAAAACGGTCAGTTTTTTGTCGCACTGTTAGGCGTATTAGTGCAAATTACAAGCCAGTTTTTTTTGTGTATTGCCGAATGTTCAAAGAAAAGATTTCTTCAAAAATATTTCGTAAAAATAAAATAGTACCATGATAAAAAAAATGTAAAACAGTGCTCAAACAAAATATTTTTCGTCGCATAATTCTCAAAATTTTGAGCGTACCTAAACTATCACATAATTATTATGTAATGATAATGTGTGATTATGTAATGTAATGATAATTCAATCAACTAAAGAAATACCTAGAAATTATTCCACTGAGCCGTGCATTTATTTTTTAATTTAATTAAAACTGCAAGATGTGGCGGTCATTCGATTCAACTAACAACAAACGCATCGCTGCTTTGAACCTTATTTGTTGCCGCGATGCGCTGTTGTCAATTACCTAAAAATTTACTTCTTACCGCGCTTTAAGTATTTACGGTAGGTGATATCGTAGTATAAACCATGAAACCGCTTCTGAAATTCAGAATTTAGGAGCAAGTTATCAATTCCACTTTAAAGGATGTTTTTTAAATAATATGTATCTTTCGAAGTAGTTTGATCTTCTGATACAAATTTAATATAAATGAGGGTTATATCATATAACTGCTAACATGGAGATAGCAGCTATGTGACCCAATATAATACGCCGAAGTTAGCAGTCCAATATCAGTGTGGTAATTGCGTAACACACTAACAGTAGGAATGGCTTTCATTTTGACAGTTCAACAACATTCATTGCGTTATTTACGTTGTTGAGCAGACAAATTTTTCGAACAAATGAAGCAACGGATTAGCAATATCCTTCAAAATGATTCAGATTGTGAAAGTGTGCTACGCAATTAGGGTGCTGTTTATCTCTGGCTTAGGCAGTCGTGTCGGTTTGTTTAAGTATCGGTTACTTAGATACTTAGCACCAACTGACGTCAGTTTTCACTTAGATGAGTCAAGTTAATTAGGTAACGTAACTGTGAAAGTTTTTCAATAAGCATGGAACCTGAGGTCAATTCTAAAAAGAACTCAGTTCATGTATGTATGTACTTTCAAATAAAGGTTCCATCAAACAAGCGCGACACGCGACGCGAATCGCACGCGACCTAAAGGCACCGCTCATCGCGTGACAGGCGGTGCCTTTGTGTCGCTTCGTGTGTGGCGCTTGTTTGTTGGAGCCTTAACAAACTAAGTAGGGAGGTAGATTTATTTGAGAATTTCACTCAAATTAAATACTTTTTTTTTTCTCGGTACCTACCAAGTAGGCAGGTATTTCCAATCGCATCTTGATTATGTCAAATGCCCGGTTAAAATATTCTAAATACATTATTATCAATAATTTAAAAAAACAGACATCCTAAGCAATTAATTACACATTGATTATGATCATATCGTTTTAGTTTAATTAAGCTAGGTAGGTACTGATTTTAATTAACCCTAAGCAATGAAAAAGTACAAGCTAAGTATGTTTGTTTATTTTTATTAATTCTTGAACTCTAGTTTCCATATTGGTGCATCGAGAAACACAATAATGTTGATCCTAAAAACACATAATAACACATGAACGAATTTGCTTGAACTTTGTGGTGTGTGACTGTCCTCCAGAGCATAGTCATCGAGAATCAATGGGAAACACTTGCCCAGCTATAACCCTATGGGAATCACTCTAGAATCTAGAGTGATTCCCATGGAATGATAGTTAAACCGCGGGTAATTGTAACTACATTATTATAATGAAAGCCATGTGCCCGATCGGATTAATGGTCACTCTCTTTATTATAAAGAGCTCTTGTGAAAAATTTATTTCTTCTAGACTCGGTGGTTCAGGCAGTGCGTTGTCTTCTAGACCCAGTGGTGCAGGCAGGGCGTTGTCTTCTAGACACAGTGGTTCCCGCAGTGCGTTATTTTCCAGACCCAGTGGTTCAGGCAGTGCGTTGTCTTCTAGACCCATTAATTCAGGCAGTGCGTTGTATTCTGGACCCAGTGGTACAGGCAGTGCGTTATCTTCAAGACCCAGTGGTTCAGGCAGTGCGTTGTCTTCAAGACCCAGTGGTTCAGGCAGTGCGTTGTCTTCTGGACCCAGTGATACAGACAGTGCGTTGTCTTCTGGACCCAGTGGTTCAGGCAGTGCGTTGCATTCTGGACCCAGTGGTACAGGCAGTGCGTTATCTTCAAGACCCAGTGGTTCAGGCAGTGCGTTGCCTTCTGGACCCAGTGGTACAGACAGTGCGTTGTCTTCTGGAACCAGTGGTTCAGGCAGTGCGTTGTCTTCTGGACCCAGTGGTTCAGGCAGTGCGTTGCCTTCTGGACCCAGTGGTACAGACAGTGCGTTGTCTTCTGGAACCAGTGGTTCAGGCAGTGCGTTGTCTTCTGGACCCAGTGGTTCAGGCAGTGCGTTGTCTTCTGGACCCAGATAGAGCTGACGTTATTAGAGCTGGCCTGTACTGCCCCACTGCTGGGCAAGGGTAACCCTCCATTCTTTCCATCGGTCCCGCACCCTAATTGCGTAACACACTATCGATCACAATCTGAATCATTTTGAAGGATAATGCTAATCTATTGCTTCATATGTTCGAAAAATTTGCTTAAAAACGTAACGAACGCAATTAATGTTGTTGAACTGTCACAATGAAAGCCATGCCTACTGTTAGTGTGTTACGCAATTACCCGGCTGGTTCTGTGGAACTTCTTGCCAATTCCCTAAGGAAGACATCCAAGTCTATCCAAGTATAATGTCATATATAAAAGTGCATAAGTATAGAAACATTGTCTCCATATAGGAAGGAACGCCCGTTCTTCAAGCAGCAACAATGATAGATCAATCCGTTATTCATGCCAAATTAAGAGCTCATTTGAATCCATCATCGTAAATGACCGTGCGGTGAATACTAATCGCTGTATCAATTGAATGTTTGAGCCTTCCATTAGGGCTGTCAGCATGAATAGTGTTTAATTTAATTCGTTTATTTATTCGGTTTATGTATTGCGTTTTTTTTTTCGAAGTCAGGATTTGGATCCGGTTGATGGCGTGGCCAAGAGAACCTCCTAGCAAGCTGTGGCCAAGAAAGCCGCTTTTGCAGGATGTACTTAGCTAAATATCAGTATTTAAAAAAAATTAAATGGAGCAACTGTAATTTTGAGCATGTTAGTATTCTATTGAATCAATACTCAAAATACTTGCAAATTAACTTATAACTAGCAGAAACAACGGCTATCGGATATGTCATCAATAAACGTTTTTTTACTTTATTTTACTACATTCATCATTATCATCATCAACTTTTTATTTTTTTTCTTTTTTCTTCATGTTTTTTTACTTCTTTCTTAATTTTTTTAACTTTATTAAAGCAATTTTAAGTTTAAACATTAAAATTATTGCAAATTAAAAGTATCACCCTGACATAATAACCCTTCCTTGGACAACACACGCATTCAAATCGAATAGGCTCATGGTTTGACTTATTGAGTCATTGGCATTAATTACCGAATCAAGGTTAAGGATGACCTTATAAAAATTACTATAAAACGTATATCATCTTGATCGATGTTGAAACATAGTGATCAATAATTACAATGGCGGACCCTGCTTCAATCAAAGAAATATCTTCTCACGTAACGGCACGAGCCAATGGTACAATTAGCCAATAAAGATGGTATTTTAGCTAAACATTATGGACGTATTTTTAACTACCTTCTTGTAGATATCTAAATATGCGCTCTTCGAAAAGCACTATCCCTTTCAAAAGTACTTTTTAATTCAATTATTTTCGATCCTTTCTTCAAGGTTTGTGGCACAAAGTCATATAAAAACATTGTATCGATGATGTCACTGTATCCTCGTGTTACTGCGAAGTAATAATAAATTACGATCTTTTTACGATCAGCGTTGCTTGGCGCCGATGAAAAGTCATTATAATAACTTTTGTCATAAAGTCAGTTATAGTGTCTCTTAATTTGAAATGTTTCATGCTGATTGAAAAGTAAATGTATTGATGATAAAATTATGAATTAAGTATGATCAGTTAAGGTATGAGTTCAAAGCCGACTGCATGCAGCAGCAGCAGACGACGAGTCGCCGCGACACTACTGGTTTCTAAGCATTTCTATGAAAACGACGTGTCGCTAGCTACGGAAGTCATAGAGATACATAGACACCAGTAGGGTCGCGGCGGCACGTCGTCTGCTGCTGCCTGCAGTCGGCTGCGAACTTGTACCTTAAGAGCGGGTAGTAACCAAAATTGCCTATCTTCAATTTAATTTTTCATGAAATTCATAAGACTTAGGTATAAAATAAAAATAGTATGAGTAACTACATGATATTTTGAAACTTTTTGTGGAACAGAAACACAATACGTTAAAATTTTCTCGATAAAATATCATCACGAAGTTACCTCTAATTTTCACGTTTTTTCAATTTGTACTTAATATGCTAATGACTAATAGGATAATTTTTTAATGATTATCTGTATCAAGACAAGGCGAAAAAAATTGTGCAGGCATTTTTTGAAATTCCTTTTATCTTTGGTATTATTACGACTAGAAGCTTTAAGCACTTACGACGTTTTTAGTTCGTGGAAGAAGTCATCTGCCGTCGCACGTTGCGGGAACTTCAAGCATATTTTTGTTTCACAAATCAGTCGCCGTCGTCGCTCTGTTGAGACGAGAGGACTGCGCTCGAATTTTCTGCTGCTCTGCGATTTAATTTATTTGCGTAAATAATATTTTCGTAATTTATCACATTGTTGGAATGAAACTGTGAAATACAAAACATGAAAAAATCACTAAAACCACTTCCGAAACGATTATTACAATCGTTAAGAATTGATAAGCTAAATATATACCGCGGCTAAACTATAAAATTAAAATATTTTAATAATTCAATGTTGATATTTGAAAACTCAAGATGACATACAATTATTTGACAGATTTTTGACTGGTGTAGTACAACTAGCGCCATTGTTCTCCACTTCAGTCAATTTTCTTGCCGAGAAAATTTACAACATAGAGTTCGTGCTGGAGATTTTAGATCTTATTACTATTAAATAAGGAACCAAATTCGTTTACTCCCACTTTCGTTGACAAACTTCGTGTAAGGGTAACCTTAGACGACCCATTTCGAGCGACTTTTGACCAAAACCCCCGAATCAAGTTGAAACTCAAAATTTAACATATGGGTAGGTTATTGGTATAATAATATTATTGGAGTTTACAAAATAAATAAATCGGAAAACTAAAATAGGGTTTATTGCGGACACAAGTACGAAACGGTGTGCACGGGACATGACAGTTTTCCAACGGATAGTGTTCTCGTGACTAGATCCCTTCTTATGGTGGGGATGAGTAAAGATTGTGACGGATCACAATGTTTGTGACTGTCGGCTTGCTTTTCAAAGCTAAAGTTTCAACAGTTACAAAAGAGGAATCTAATAAACTTTCGACTTTCTTTGGCACCCATATGATGCCAATTATTTTGTCGGTAAAGCCGAATAACGTACCCTAGTTATTTGTTCCGAAATTGGCCTGTTTTTCACAAATGTTTTCGGCGAGGACGTTTTTCTACTCGTGATTCGCGCAGGATAGGTTTTCATGACACATGCCATTTGACTTTGCACAATACAGTGCAAAATCCACCATACCAATATTATTTTTTACTTGGTAACACTGTTGCTAATTGAATTTGCACGATCCTGCAATGCAATATCTACGATATACCATTATATTTTTTTACTTGGTTAACACTGGTTTCCACGAAGACGTCGTGACGTCCAACTTGTAGAAGGCCCTAAATAAAATTTGGTTACATTGGAATTTGAACTTTGTCACGCCAGCATTGAGTTTCTAGTTCCAAAACGTGACTATGATCTAAGATTATGAATTCAAGCTTAGCGTATAGTATAGGCAAAATAAACAGATGTTTTACCTACTGAAGAATTTCATTGAAAATAAAGGGAGGGGACAATGGTCATACTTCGTTTAAATATTTTAATTGAAAAACCATTCGAGGTACCTATTTGTGCTGTGAGACCTTGCTTCTTGCCAAAAAATCATGATTCTAGGTCAACGGGATGTATCATATGGATTTTAATTTATTTGCGAATGTTTATTTTCTTATTTTATTGACATTTTTGTTCAATTGATTTTATTTTCTCAAAGTAAAAAAGCGGAAGGTAAGTAATGCGATTATAATTATACGCTTTTATAACGTCAAAAAAGCAATTTTATCGAAATTGTTTTCACCATCATGTAGGTAGTATCATGATTATGTAGTATTATAGTACTTTGATGGAAGTGCTTTGCTTTTTAGAGTTCCGTACCTCAAAAGAAAAAATCGAAACCCTTATGGGATCACTTTGTTGTCCATCTATCTGACCGCTTATCTCAGGAATGCGTGGGGGTATCAAGTTGAAATTGATATCAAATACTTAGATAAACGGTCTTTTGGAGCTGTAAAAAAAACGAGCTTCTAAAACGTTGACTTAGTATCTTGGCATAAATTGCCATTCATTTCGCATATCTTGCCACTCGCAAATAAAGTAAAACCCATACGATACATGTCGTTGACCTAGAATCATGAAATTTGACAAGAAGCAAGGTACAGGAATAGGTACAGGAAAGTATCTGAAAATTGTTCAATTGTAGTTATGTTACATAATGTATGGAACAATATTTTTTCAACTACAACGTTAGGTTTGTCTTTCAATTCGGAATCGAAAATTTATAGGCCGTATCTTGAAGTAACATTTAGTCTTTATTTCATTTAAGTCAGTCTAATCTCCAATCTAACATCCCACCAGCATCGGTAACAGATTCACGGACATACAATATTATTTAATAATATTCCTACTTGTACACATAGGTAAATTGAATAAAACAGTTTCGTCTGATTATTTTGCGTATACACACTACACACAAAATTCAAATTCCATATACGCCGGGCGAAAAGTTTCTGCTGGCGGGAAGGGATTGTGTTTTGTTTTTGTCGTGTTTGATGAGAGGGGTAGGGAAAGAGGCGCGGGTGAAAGTTGATTTTTTTTCTGTCTTACTGCGCCCTCTTAAGTCACTTATTATCTTTGACAGTAGTTACGGATAGTCAGAAGCCCGAAAGTCTGACAACCAGACTTACCAAGGGGTATCGTATTACCCAGTAACTGGGTTGTGGAGGTCAGATAGGCAGTCGCTCCATGTAAAATACTGGTATTCAGCTGCATCCGGTTAGTCTGGCAGCCGATCCCAACAATTAGGAAAAGGCTAAGCATATTGATTTGATTGATCGTCATAAATTACTATAGATAAGCTGTTGATTTAGTCACCTGTCAAAAGTTTTAGGGTTGATTTTACCCGTCGAACTAAACAAAATTCAATTCAAACACCCTGATAGAACAATTCGGAAGAAAACAACTTATTAGATAGGAAACAGTTGTTTGTCTACGTTAGTTTGTATTGAAAGTTTAAGATTTTATTGAACGACACCGTAATCAGTGACTAAAGGCCCCGCAAACAGGCGCGACGCTACAGCACGAAGCGACTCTAGTACAATAATTCCTGTCAAAACTTTAAGGAAATTGTTCCACAAATGTCGCGCCGCGCCTGTCTGCGGGAGCCTTAACATGTTAATTATTTCAACAGCCTTGGAAAAAAAGATAATAATTTTCAATTACTTATCAGTCGCAGTGATATTGACAATGGATTACATATTGTTAATTGTTAACGTTTCCAGAAGCTTTAGAAGCAACTTACCTTCAGCAAACAATTGATATATTGTGATAATACAATGCTATTATAGGGTACAGACAGCATCAAAACTGTTCATCGTATAGATTCATATTACAAACGGACAGGACCTGTTCTACATGTAAAAAAATGGGCTACATTATCCAAGGACCATCAGGACATCGAGATGTTTCAGGATTACATAAGAACATGAAAAAATGTGAAATGTAATTATTCTTTGGGAGAACCAAGTGAAGAGTATAGTGGTATGAGGAACAGGGTGTAAAGTTCGCTCATACCTCCATAGTAAAGGGAGGATCCTCCGACCAGACGAGTGTCGTGTCTGGTGGGCAACTGCCCGACGTTTGATGTGGGGACATTGTATATATGCAAGTTGCGTGGTAAACTCTGTTGCGCGATGCAGGATCTTGCGTGACGTCAATGTGACGTGTAGCTCGCATGTGGCGATGTAGATACCGCTACAAGAGCTTCCACAAGTACCTATGTATTTGTACTTAAGATTTTCAAACTTGCTTACTAATCAAGGAGTGTGAGCTGTATGCCAACACGAGAGAAGTAAATAACTGTAGGTGTAGTATAATCAGCATTGTTTCCAGTTCTAGGACTCAACTCAGGCCTCTCTGTGAGAGGGAATGCCGCGTACCGTAATCGAACATGCAGTGCGGCTTGGTTCAGTCTCATGCCTTTGATTTTTTTGTGTATGCCTGTTCTCAACGATTTTTTCTTTCGCTATGCGATTTTCCACCTCTTTTCCCGACTGTACTATTTGTCAATGCAACCCAAGACGTTACCTTCCTAGAACATTAGACGCGCTAGATTGCAGTCTGTCTAGGACAGACTGAGTGAAAGTACATTACTTACTTAGAAAATGATTGTTTACCAACACCACGGACGTATAGGCATACAATACTTAGGGCTGGCACTTAACAAAATTTGTAATACTAGACCCTTTAGACGTGTACTTAGGGAAACAGATACACGAAAGAAAAGAAAGAAAATACGTTTATTTGCGGTAAATATTATGCATAGATAAAACACAAAAATTCGCATGTTTTCCTGAGTTGGGGGAAAACATGCGTCACATCCACGCAAATCGGCAATCGCTCAGCATAATGCTACGACCCTATGCGAGACAGAGCCCCAGCGTTGGTTTTCAGCGATAGCCAGCATTGACGTTATATATGACATACCTTCTTCGGAGTTTCTTGCCCGTTCTTCTCTATAGGTACCTACGAGTACTATGCTTTAGAATGGACAACTACCTTCATCTCTCTGACCGACCCCTTGACAATTCAAAAGTGCCTGTAATTTGTTTATTTAAAATAAATGCTTTGAGTTGAGTTTGAGTACCTAGGCCCTTCAGATACACATTCGAGATAATAATTATCATTTTGGATAACTAACAAGTGGTCCCACTTATTAAGTATTACAGGTGTAAGTAAGCCTTTACGGATTATAACGATCAAACTTAGAGGAATAGGGACTTGCATAGAGGTCACCCAAGGTCTTCAGTCCCGGTAACAACCTTGCTGACTTTCTGACTGCCATTTTTTTGTCCAATAACTAGCGACCCACCCGCACGCCTGTTTCGCACAGTTTTGACGAGTTGACAAAACAGCGAAGTTTATTATATTATATGTTAGTTTATTACGTTTATTACGTTATACAAATTTACATTCCGGAATAATTTCTCTAAATCATGGTGAAAACCGCATCAAAATCTTACAAAGCACTGTAGAACAAGGCTCGTGCCAACACTGGACCAGCACCCTAATTTGCGTAAAACGCTATTGATCACAATTTGAATCATTCTGAAGCCTATTGCTAATCCATTGCTTCATATGTTAGAAAAATATGTCTGCTCAACAACGTAAATAACTCAATGAATACTGTTCAACTGTCAAAATGAAACCCATTCCTACTGTTAGTGTGTTACGTAATTGGCCCGCCGTATTGCTTCTTAGCAAGAACATTATACATTTTACAAGAACGTTTGTAGGGGATCAGTTAAACTTCGACCAATTCTTGAAAGGCTGGGGCACGGGGCAAAGTTTTTATATGCCCTAAAAATACACCTAGTATTTTACTCTTAGTATTTTTCAGATATATTTTCACAATGTTTTTGCATTAACAAGTTAGAAAGCAAAACCATTTGATAAATAGTAGATATTTTACAATGACAACTATTGGCGATAAGAAAGACACGATCAGATGAGTCATTCCGAGAAATATTCTTGAAATTTATTATAAACCTAGCTGAAAAAAAACAAATCGGTACAATTAATTACATAAACTTGGAAATCTCTGAACCGCCTCCGAACCCAAGTGGGAAGATGCAACTACAACCTCGCAAAGTGGGGCTATCTTGATGGTACGGCGTAGGGTGTGGATGTGTAGCTGTGGTGCAAACTATGTCCCACCTATTCCTATTCTGCTCTCTGTGGCCCAAAAAATGCAGCCATAGCGATCTTAGCGCCGCCACCGACGATGCCGTGGAAGTTGCGAAATTTTGGGCGAAAAATTTAATACATTCTCGTGCCATCGACACGACGAAGAATCACATAAAATGATGTACCTAGCCATATTTTACAACGATAGTGTTTCTAAACAATGCTGTGATTAGATTACGTTAGTTAAAGAATTATCAAAACTGATTTATAAGTTTATGAAAAAATCACGAACTTACAAACATGGGGGTTCGAATAAAGAACACCTCCTTTTTTTGAAGTCCGTTAAAAAATCAAGTTAAATTTTCATTAAATGAACAGAAATAAACAAAGTTGTTCTTTTGTCAATTTCATTGGTAAAAAAAAGTCACGTACTTTATCCGAGCAAAAGTGAGCGATGAGGACATCTGAAGAATTAAGTCGATCTTGTTAAGACTATTGCTTTTATCCAAATATAGGGTATGAGAAGAAAGTATTATTTTTACAATTAATTATGATTACTTAAGTATTTTAAGGCGCTCATACCTATGTTTATATTATTACTAGCTTCTGCCCGCAACTTCTTTCGCGTGGAAGACGTATGGTACACAATATACTAAAATAATAGCTCTCCCTCGGCCTCCAACCCACCGCGTCGCATCGCATCGCTCGGCCATGCTATTACTTCGTGTTTGCATAGCGCTCTTTCTTTTTTCTTTTTGTACGGCTTTTAAGGGTCTTAGCGTGATGTTAAATAGCCTTCCTCAAGCCTTCCTCAAGAATTGGGCTCTCAAATGCAAACAGTTTTTTTTCAAATCCGACTAGTAGTTCCAGACTTAGCGCGTTCATACAAAAACAATTTTGTTTTTTTATTAGTACCTACCCAAAGACAATGTAACGATAACTATATAAGTTTTTTGAAAATTCGTCATGACGACATTACCATATTATTTTCCCCTGAATTTGCGTAAGTACACGTTAATCCCACTAATTAGCCGGGTTCACAGTTATCGGGTTTCGGCAAAAATACATGTTATCACAAATCGATACACACGTAATACTTAGGTAGGTACGGGAAATGCCGGAAACGTATGTATAAAACCGAACTAATATGGATGGTGATTAATTGCGGAAGTTCCTAATGATTACGAATGTTATTGAAACTCAACTTAAACAAACCGGCTACTAATCCATCGTCTAATAAACAAAAATAAAAGAAAAAATATCATAATTAGGAAGTCAAGAAATTGGATCTCAAATTAACAGACTATGACTAAACAGGCTGGAATATGCTGCACCCACATTATTTTTGCTGGTATTACTGGTAAGGAGAAGAAGAAAAATCTTCTGTGCAGCAATTCTGGCACTTCTAGAGGCACCTTATATAGTAGGTATCGTATCCTATAGATCGTGTGAAAAACCTCATAGATTGTCGAACAGACCAAAATGGCTGCCGTCCTCAGCACATGCTGATTGGCTGCGATTATATCTTCGGTGGAACACATTGAGTGTCTCTCGGAAAGTCGGAAGCATAAGTGGGGCTTAAGCTTCCCTGATGCCACATCTCCGAAGAAATATCAATAACAGCGAGTAATTGCGTAACACACAACGCCACCTGTGATACAGGTTCATCCAAATACAGACATCTAACATTATAATACGTCTTTGTAAATTATAAGATTTTAATGTAGATATTATACTAATTTTAATTACGAATCAAAAAAGAAAAATTTTGTATTTAATTTTGATCGAATTTCGAATCATTTACTTAACATTTTTTTTTTAAGAAGGGCTTAAAATAAATTTTAAGCGTTTCTTTTTGACAGTGCAACAACATTCATTATACATGTAAGTTGTACAGCAAACAATTTTTTCAAACCTACGCATCGACCTATGTATTAGAAAATTCCTTCAAAATCCTTTAGACTGTTATTAAAAGTGTGTTCATGTGTTAAATGTATAACAAATACACTCTCAGAATTTGACATAAGACTTTAAAACGAGCTCAGAATATATAATGTAGACATTACCTAATCCTGCCCATCTTTCATCGATGGTTACAAAATGTGCAGCTTCTAAAGGTGACCACCCGAATTAGACCAGACTTAGCCAATCAGTATTACGATAATACAGAGATTGGAAAGATATTACTAAATATGCAAGGTTTTTTATATTATTATTGGTTGATTTTAAGACAGACGTGAAAGGCAGGAAATGAGTTGAATTGTGATGTGATGTTATCAAGGAAATATGGATTGATACGGTGAAGGGGTTATGTAATAGTGACAGTGATAGAGTAGTTCGACCTAGTATTCCCATTATTTTATTTGTAGTCGGTAATTATACTAATAATGACACATTTATCATTAAAAACAAACACTAACTAAACATATGGCAAACAAAAAAATACGTCGAACAAACTCCTGCGTTTGGTTATGTTTGATGGATCATCACGATATGAGGGTCGAAGCAGTGATGCTATTTATTTACTTGGTAAAAACATGTAAAACATTACAGACCCAGGATCCAGTGTACAGTAAAATTTCAATAAAAACAGATATATTTACAACTAGGTCCTGCCCGCGACTTCGTCTACGTGAAATTTCGGCTACCGAGGCCCCGACCCTCCACGTCGCGTCGCACCGCCCGCCCGCGCTAATACTTCGTTTTCGCAAAGGGCTCATTCTGACTTATTTTCGTTTTGCTCGGCTCCTAAAGGTCGTAGCGTGATCTTAATAACCTTCCTCAAGAATTGGGCTATCAAATGCAAAAATATTTTTTCAAATTTGACTGGTAGGTAGTTCCAGAGATTAGCGCGTTCAAACAAACAAACAAACTCTTCAGTTTTATTATATTAGTATAGATAAGGAAGGAATAACAATTACAAATAATACACAAAAATAACTAACAAACAACAATCAAATAATATTGGCACAAAAAAAAGGGTCATCAATCGTCCATCATCTCACAGAATCTCAAACATGCACGACATACGTGGAGATCCATCTCGCGGGAAACAAATCACAGTCCTGTGTCGATGCCTGTAGAGCATTCAGCATTGCGAGCGCGCGAACCAAGGGCGAGTTAGAATGCGAAACTGTGCGTGCTGACGGAACGGCCAACAATCCGTATCGTCGCGGTCTAAGTTGGTATTTGGGTACAGGAGGAACAAAAAGTATCACAAGCTGAGCTACTAGTTCCGGGCAATCAGACTCCCCACGAAGGACACGACAAGCGAACTTGAGTAAAAACGCCTAACTTCAAGAGAGTTTTTCAGCATTCCAAGCAAAAATTTTGTGGGTTACAGGAATTGATAGTACCTACCCGAATAGTTCCTTAAACAAAAATCTAAAGAATGTTTTTGGACCTTCTCAAAAAGCAAGGTATAAGTACTTTCATAGGGGTTTCTATCCAGATAGGGTACTTAAATAAGATGGAATCTATTCTATAGCTTTCTTTACATATTATAAAGCAAAGTCGCGTTTGTGTGACCGCTTAGATCTCCAAAACTGCACAATGGATTTTGATGCGGTTTTCACCATCATTTAGAGCATCTATTCCAGAAGGGATGAAAGTGCACAATACTTTCAAATTTTACTTAGATGTATAAACATAGCACATAAATCGATGTCGCCAATGTCGCGATTGTATCCGTGCGAAGCGGGGGCTGATCGATAGAATTATAATTAATTTGCATTTTTGGAACAAACGACCCACGCTTACTCACGACATCATCTTTTATCTGTATCTGAATAAAAGCTATAAAACAATTCCAATTTAATTCAAATAAATATTTCCAGTTATTTATGATGGACATCAATATTTTATAGTCCCAGGTAAGGCGTCAGGCAGCCTACGCGAGTCTAGATACGGCACTCGTTGACCTTACCGACGCTTTGAGTGTAGATTTAGATCCTAAGCTCTAGACCGTGACGTCATATGTACTCTAATTGTCGACCGTGTATCAAGATGCGTGCGAGTTGATGAAATGTGTGAGTGAGTTCTAAACATTTAAAACTCATCCGCTTTCAAGAGGACAATAGAGGACAATTACTGTCGGATTTGGCTATGAATCTAAATCCATATTATCTACACTAATTCATAGTAATATTATAATATATAAGTCTGTTACTTTCGCTAAAAGCGAAAGTAACTCTGTCTTCTGTCGGTCTGTTACCTTTTCACGTCTTAACGGCTGCACAGATTTCAATGAAAGGCAGACTGCACCCTAATTGCTTAACACACATATTAATCGGAATCTGAATCATTTTGAAGGATATTGCTAATCCATTGCTTCATATGTTGGAAACATTTGTCTGCTCAACAACGTAAATAAAGCAATGAATGTTGTTGAACTGTCAAAATGAAAGCCATTCCTACTGTTAGTGTGTTACGCAATTACCCCGCACGTAGGCCATGACCTGGGTTAGGACATAAGATGCTTTTTATACCTGTAGTATCTACGTTCCCGTGGGATAATTCCTGACTTCCAAGCGGGCGAAACCGCGGGCAAAAGCTATTATGGAATATTTTCAATGAAGAGGGATTGCTGCTGGTACTCATAATGGTCTTTAACTGAGCAGAGGAATATCCTTTAATAAAGTCTTTTGCATAGCAAGGAGATGACCAAACGAAACTTGTACTGTCGTCCGCACGATGGTGGTAACACTTTGCCCTGAGCCGGCCTAGCGTAGTACGGAGGTTGAATATAATAAGAGGCCTTGCAGCTTATGCTGGTTATGTTACGTCTGACGTGAAGCCTACTGTACCTATACTTTTAAAGGCTGCACTTTTATCCATATGTGATCCAGTGTCATTGAAATATTGACGGTAAATTCCGAAGGTTTCATTCCATGTCTTGATGTTTCATGACCTGAAAGTTTAGCTACCGTCTGTGACCTAGCTGTGCGGCACTTCCGACCTTGAACTAGACTAACGCAAGTTCTTCAAGTGTTTCAGCCGATTTATTTAAATATTACCTACACGTTTCTTCGAAGCGAGGCTTCTGTGTACCTTTACCAAGAACACGTCCGGCGCACCCTTGGCCATTAGTAACCTTGTTCACGTTGTTGTCGTCTGACTACAGTAAGCGTTGTATATTCTTCAGAATTAAAATGAACTGAACTCTAAGCATGAGGTCCTGGGTTCGATTCCCGGGTCGGGAAAGTGTTATTGGGTTTTTCCATCTAGAATTTCTCAGCAGCAGCCCGGAGTTTGGATTTGTGCCCGGTTGATGGCAATAGGCTCGCCTCCTGTTACATGGGACTTAAACATAACTGGCGAATTGTGGGTGTAATAGGGGTGCACCTCTGCCTAAGCCTTTGGGAATAAAGGCGTGATGTTATGTTATGTTAAATGAACTGTACATAAACAACAACTATACCTAATTAATTAAATAAATAAAACTATAATATCCTAGGTACCAACTAAGACAATATGGCGTCGAAAAATTCATCCGCATCGCTGTCGACTGGCAATGTACCCAAGAGACTGGCGGCATTGCCAAGTCGTCAGGCCAAGGTAAAAGCCAGCCCTTGGGTCACGGGAAGTGTCAACCAGCCGTTTGGAGATTTCACTACAAACAAGCGCGACACGCGACAGGCGGTGCCTTTGAGTTGCGTCGCGTGTCGCGCCTGTTTGAAGGAGCCTTTATAAAAGACTTTTACACTTTCGAACGACCATATTCTGCCCCATGGTATAGTAAGGGAACCACCAAACAACCAGTCTTACCATGGGTTATCGTATTACCCAGTAACTGGGTTATGGACCCTTGTAGAGGTCAGATAGGCAGTCACTCCAAGCAAAATACTGGTCTTCAGCCCACCCAGGAGTTGAGAAAAAGCTAGTAGATGATGATGATGATGATGGTGTGTGTGTGTGTGTGTATAATGTGTGATGGTTGTGTGTGTGTGGGTGTGTTGGTGTTTGGTGTTGGTGATGTGTGTGGGTGAGTGTGTGTGGGTGTTGGTGATGTGTGTGGGTGTATGTGTGTGTGTGTGTGTGTGATTCTATTCTATTCTATGTCATAGAAGTCGATGAAAAAACTCACTCCTACCCTGGAAAATTATTTTTCAGGAAATTCTGTGGTGTGAATGAGACATAAAGTTAGTTTGTTTGTAAACATTACTTATTCAGATGTAAACGAAGCAAAATGAGAATTGTAAGGATCGTAGCAGGTGCCGTTCTGTAGTTTCTGCCTACCCCTATGGCAAGAAGGCGTGACTTTGTTTATGTGTAAACATTACTGCAAAATAAGATCATGGACATTACAATAAATACTTGTCCTATTAATGTGGTTCCCTATTACGGATCAATACTGCTTTGTCACAATTTGCGTTACATCATCGTTTAGTCATGTCTAATTTTATAACTATTGAGTGGATGTGTGTACCTTATGTTTGTGGTTAATTGAAGTATTTCCCAAAGGAATGTTGTATGTTATTTATGATTAATTAATTAACATTTTCATGATCGTGTTCTATTTTAAAGATAATAGGTTGCTCCTTAATCATAGGTCCGTTTTTATTCTGCACTACTAAGGTGCATAGCTGCAAATTTACAACCCCCGGTAACTGAAATCTTTGATAGATTTATTTATTGATTAATTATTAGCTACAATAAATGATAAATTATTTTATTTGTGTAAGTAGGTTTGTACAAACACTTTTACACGTCAATCATATTTTAAAAACTAGATGAGGTCGGCGTTTCCTATCTGACTACTCTGAGAAGAAAGGCCGAAACAAACTCAGAGGTCACAGTCCCTTTTAAAATCCAGACATAATCTTGGTCAGATCATGTGAAGACCAAACCAACAAATCGAAAGGTCTGCTAAAACTGGAAGTGAAGCTTCCAAAATACAAACTCTTGAAGCTTGAGTTACAAATTGCAAATTAATCAAACTGTTCAAAGCTTAAAAATATGAAAAACGTTTTCATCCGGTGTTTCAATTTAATTATTTTAATTATTTGTAGCGATTGCACCAATTAACCAAATCAATTTTAAAATATCTTCCACTTATCTATAAAACCAAGGCTGCTCACGTCTTTAAAAAAATACTTCGTGCAAGAACCGTACTTTGACAATTTGCAGTATAGAGATATATATATATATATATATATATATACAGGGTTATTGGTAAAACACCAGCAACCTCTTAAGGGGTTATTGTACTCATCATTATAAACAACTTTTACTATGGACCAAACCAGAAATCACGAAAAAATAAAACAGATTTTCCCTATATTTATATTCGCATAAAGGCTCCCACAGACAGGCGCGACGCGACAGCGCTACACAAAGGCGCCGCTCGTCGCGCTACACGCGGTGCCTTTGTGTCGGGCGTCGCGTCGCGCCAGTGTGTACGAGCCTTAACACGTCAAAATGTAGGGAACAGCTGATATGTTTTTCGCGATTTCAGGTTTGGTCCATAATAAAAGTTGTTTATAATGATGAGCACAATGACCCCTTAAGAGGTTGCTGGTGTTTTACCAATAACCCTGTATATATATATATATATTATAGATAATAAGTTTGGTACTCTGATACCAAACTTAATTATCTTTAAAACAGAAAGGTCTGCTGAAACAGTACGAGAAGCTTTTAAAATTAATTTAAAATTATTAATAACTTTTCAAATGAAACTTATCAAACTGTGCGAAGTTTAAAAATATGAAAAATGTTGCCATCCGGTGTCTCAATCGAATTATTTTAATTAATTGTAGCGATTGCACAAATATTTAAAAGAATTTTAAATATCTTCCACTTATCTATAACACCAAGGCTGCTCACGTCTTTAAAAAATAATTCGTGCAAGAACCGTACTTTTACGATTCGCAGTAAAGATAAATAAGTTTGGTATCAGAGTGATTAGGATACTGATTAGTTTTGTTTTGTAACAAAGGATCATCAAGCTTACTTCCTCTGTGAGGTAAGCTGAGACATTCAATATTTTGTTTGAAATGAATTTTATTGAAACTTAATAAGATTGAGCACCCTTATTGCGTAACACACTATCATTTACAATCTAAATAATTTTGAAACCTATTGCTTATCCATTGCTTCATATGTTCGAAAAATTTGTCTGCTCAACGACGTAAATAACGCAATGAATGTTGTTGAACTGTCAAAATGAAAGCCATTCCTACTGTTAGTGCGTTACACAATTACCGGTCAGGTTTTAATAATATCAAATAATGGTATAAATTGCTGATTCCGTTTTAGCAGGTGATTTATTAAATGTTAAGTAAGTACCTACTTTTTCTTTTAATTGCGAAAATCCTATGTCTAGAGTATACGAAAGGCAGTGTGTCAGGTGTCTACGTTAATTACAATTACATAAGATTCGAGGATTTACGGCGGACAGCCATTTGTAAATCTGCCTTTTCTACATGATGATGAATACCTACTTTATTTGATTATTTCGTTAAAATGTTACCTAATGCAAGAATTGTCGAAAATACCTACTTACGTTTTGGGAGTATGTTTTTTTCCGTATTTCCTCGTAAGTTTTCTATTCTTTAAAGACCAAAAATCAATATTATTTCTTAACTTAGCATATAATTAGCCGACTATCCGATAAATATTTAAAGCGAAGTGCTATCAATTTAGTAATAGCAGTGCAAATTCACTGTTTACATGTAACGTAATTAAGAAACGACTGTATTTAATTACCTGCATTAGCCTAAATGGGTAATTAGAGCAGACTTAATTATTTGTTTGGAAATAAATTTAAGTTAATCTTAATTTATTTTTGTACATAAATTAGATAGGTAATTTAGTGTTAGAATTAATCATTTCTATATTTCATAATCGCATAAAATGGCTCAGTTAAAGAAAGATTGAAGGCATTCACAGTTAAGTATTTAAATTAATTCCGATGTTTAAACGAGTTATCAAGGCCGTATGTTTAATTTATTTTGCAACATTATAATAAATTATAATTTTCTCACATCATTCTTTCGTTAGCATACCTACAAATTAATTCCGAAATCAGTTAAATAGTAGGAAGAGATACCGTAGACATAACATAACTCACGCCTGTATTCCCTGATGGGTTCGGCAGAGGTGTACCTAAAGTACACCCATATTTCGCCAGTTATGTATAAGTGCCATGTAACAGGGAGCGAGCCTATTGCCATCAACCGGGCGCAAAGTCAGCCTCCGGGCTGCTACTGACAAATTCCTGATGGAAAAATTCAATACCACTTTGCCCGACCCGGGAATTGAACCCAGGACCCAATGCTCAGCAGTAGCTTTGCGACCATTAGACCAGCGAGGCAGTAGGGCAAGGTCGAGGTCGAGGTCGAGGTCAAGGTCAAGGTCAAGGATATGTAATACAATTAGGGGCCATTCAAGTATTACGTAAGCACCAAAGAGGGATGGGGTCTTGCTTGCTTTGCTTATTTTTGATGACATGGGGGACCCCCGGGTCTGAATGGGGATTACGTCAGGAATATTAAGAAAAAAAAAATTAATACCTTTTATATGTTACGAATGTTTTAGTTAAATAAGATGTTAATATATGTTACGAATATTTTAGTTAAATACGATGTTAATCATTTGTTTGAATAAATATTAAATTACTTTTTAGTCTATAAATTTCTAGACTCATGAATAACAATAAAGAAACCAGAACAAATAACAAAAATATATCAATGTTTACGTAAGCATAGGAGGGGGGTAAGAGCTTTGCTTACTTTTGCTGACAAGGGTGGGGGGAATAGATATTACTAAAATTATGCTAACGTAATACTTAAAGGCCCTTCAAACAGGCGCGACACAAAAGCACCGTCTGACTCGCGACGAGCGGTGCCTTTGCGTCGCGTGCGATTCGCGTCGCATGTCGCGCCTGTTTGTAGGAGCCTTAAATGGCTCTTTATAGCAACTCTTGGCCTTGGATAGTTCCTAAAAATAGACACAAAATAGGTACTTAAGTATTAAGTCAATGAATCCTGTGAAGTGCGAAATTATCCTAATTAGGTTTAAGGCAGTTACTAATACCTAATTGGCACCATTTGTTTTTTCGGTGTTTAACACGGTTATATTATTATGGATTATAATTATGCAAATGGGTGGAAGCGAGGGGTTTGTTAAAGGCACAACACGGAGACGATACGGCGGCCTCTGCTAGAGGCGGCGCACGGTGGATCGAAAATCGGCTGTAGAAGACATAGGATCTCGATTTCTTAAATGTTATTTTTTTTGCTGGAAATGACTTCTGCTGATCATTACTATGTACAAAAATGACACCCGAGTTAATTCTGCCCAAAAACGAAGGAAATATATTTTTTTTACGAAAAATTTGTATGAAGCTAGTATGAAAAATCGAATTATCTCCTAAACGGCATGTTTAACCGTAATATCCTTGGAGGTGGTCATAGTGCTAATTATTTATGATTTTTTGGTTGCCGATTTGACGAAAAATTTAATGCCGTTTTTTTTTAAAAAATCGTCAAAATATTTTTATTTATTTTTACATGTAAAACGATCCCTTTTAGTGTCCAAGTTAAAAAGTTCGATATGTTATTAACCCAAATATTAAGAACACACAAAACAAGAAAAATTAAATAAAAAAATTGCTGTTTTTTGACACATTTTTAATAATTTAAATAAAAAAAGATTATCAAACTCTTATTTAAGTAACATATAAAGTTATATTATATACAAAATAATTTAATTTAAGGAATTAATACTAAGCATTTGTAAAATAAAGTAAAATAAATAAAAAAATAGACAAAACTCTGTCATCGAATACATGATGAAAAATCCTGAAGCAGCCGCTAAATTAAATGAAACGCTTAAGAAACCAGCGAAAACAATCATATTTACGTCAGAAAAGGCGCTTGGATTGCTTCTTTCGCTAAAACTCTCAAAGTGGCAATATATTACGTTGCGAGAGGCTGCCATTCGGGAAGGTGCTAAGGATATTTATCCATCTTACTATAAAGTGCAACAAACTAAGCTTGATTGCTACCCTCCGAAGCAATCAGTGACAGTTACTGATTCATCGGCTAGGATTACACTTCAAGCTTTACTTGATATCACAGTTACAAGAATCCTTCAAAGCCTTTCTAAGGAAGAGCATAACAAGCAGTTGAAGCTGATATCCAAGTGGGGATTTGATGGTGCTTCTAACCAAAGCCGATACAAGCAGAAAATGGAGGGTGAGGAAGATGACTCGAGCATTTTCATGACCTCCTTGGTGCCACTTAAACTGACAGATGGAGACAACATCTTATGGACGAACCCAAAACCATGCTCAGTTTTGTATTGTCGTCCAGTTCAGTTTACTTTTGTAAAGGAGAGTGAAGCAGTTGTCCTTGAGCTGAAAAAACAAATGGATGAAGAAATTGAGGCCCTTATCCCCACAGAGTGCAATAATAATAATAGGGTGACTCATGAACCAATGATGACGATGATCGACGCTAAAGTTTGCACTTACCTTTCTGAAGCTAGATCAAATGCATCGTGCTACATGTGCTTAGCAAAGCCTACAGAAATGAACCGCTTAGATGCTGTAATATCGAAAATTGTGTGTTCTGACCTGTATGAATTTGGCTTGTCATCCCTACACGCCCGTATAAATTGTATGGAATGTCTGTTACACATTGCATACAGGCTCGACTTCAAACGGTGGGCAGCGAGAAGTGATGAGCACAAAGAAATGCTACAGACAAGGAAGAAAATAATTCAAAATAAATTCAAAGATGAGCTCAATCTGTTGATTGATATAGTAAAACAAGGCTCGGGAACCACCAATGACGGGAATACTGCAAGAAAATTCTTTGAGTTTCCTAATAAAACCGCAGCTATAACCGGTTTGGATGAAGACCTCATCAAAAGATTTGCTGTAATTTTACAAGCAATTACATCTGGAGAGCAGGTCGATATAATAAAATTTAGAGATTATGCCCGCAAAACAGCAGAAAAGTACGTATTATTATACGACTGGTACTACATGTCGTCAACCGTTCATAAATTATTAATCCATGGGGCTGACATAATTGAGAAAAATAATATTGTGCCGATTGGGACTCTCTCGGAAGAAGCCTCAGAGTCTCGAAACAAAGATTTTAGGAGGTTTCGAGAACATCATTCGCGGAAAAGAAGCAGGCAGGATTCCAATCAAGACATTTTAAATATGCTTGTTGTTTCTTCGGATCCTTTGCTAAGTGCACAAAGGCCTAAGTTAGATGCCAAGAAAAAGCAGAGCTTTTTTGCTGAAACTCTCGACTTAATTCAATTTCAGGAAACTGAGTTCGAGTTTTTGGATATATCCAATCTGGATGCTGACTCAGAATTGGAGTCTGACAACGAGAGTGATAAGGAAAATTTGTAAAAAAATTATATATGTACTTATTTGTAAATTTGTATTTGAGTCTGTTTGGGTTTTTTTTTTGTAATATTTAATGATATTTTGTCTTTTTTTTTATTTATTTTACTTTATTTTACAAATGCTTAGTATTAATTCCTTAAATTAAATTATTTTGTATATAATATAACTTTATATGTTACTTAAATAAGAGTTTGATAATCTTTTTTTATTTAAATTAATAAAAATGTGTCAAAAAACAGCAATTTTTTTATTTAATTTTTCTTGTTTTGTGTGTTCTTAATATTTGGGTTAATAACATATCGAACTTTTTAACTTGGACACTAAAAGGGATCGTTTTACATGTAAAAATAAATAAAAATATTTTGACGATTTTTTAAAAAAAAACGGCATTAAATTTTTCGTCAAATCGGCAACCAAAAAATCATAAATAATTAGCACTATGACCACCTCCAAGGATATTACGGTTAAACATGCCGTTTAGGAGATAATTCGATTTTTCATACTAGCTTCATACAAATTTTTCGTAAAAAAAATATATTTCCTTCGTTTTTGGGCAGAATTAACTCGGGTGTCATTTTTGTACATAGTAATGATCAGCAGAAGTCATTTCCAGCAAAAAAAATAACATTTAAGAAATCGAGATCCTATGTCTTCTACAGCCGATTTTCGATCCACCGTGCGGCGTCGTCAATACTTTGCATACAAACCAAGCGTGGCGCGACGCGACTCTAGTAGAACAGAGGGGTAATTACGTAACACACTAACAGTAGGAATGGGTTTCATTTTGACAGTTCAACAACATTCATTGCGTTATTTACGTTGTGGAACAGACAAATTTTTCGAACATATGAAGCAATGGATTGGCAATAGGCTTCAAAATGATTCAGATTGTGATAGATAATGTGTTACGTAATTAGGGTGCAGTTTCTATGGAAAATTCATGGAAATGATTCTACAAGCGTCGCGTCGCGCCTGTCTGCGGGATAATTTACCGTTTATTTGCACTAAAATGACACTGGCGAAACTGACGGCTTTGAAGGCGTTCCCAGACAGAAGATGTGCGCTCAACGCACTTTCGGCACCACGAATTTTATTTCCCGCCTTTAGACGCTACCGGCACGTTGATTCCGTGCTATGTGATTATTATGATTGAAGCAACATGGTTTTATGGTGTTCGAATTTGCAATTTTGGAATAAAAAAACTCGCTCTTAAATGTTCACTCCGCCGACTTGTCTGGAAAGTTGAGTTATTGCCGAAAAAAGTAAATGTCAGTGACATTTGCGGGCGGATGACTAAGTGTCTGTATAATTTATGGTTTTTGGCAACTCCCCTTATAAGGTCAAGCGCAAGTCGATGTACTGTAGGTACAAAGTCAAGCCCGAACCTGCTGCGGCATAAAACGTTATGTAAGTAGGTAAGTACATTGTATATAGACGGTGAAGTATCAATATCTAATAACTACAAAACCATGATTTTACAAGAGGCGAAAAAAAAACGTTTCATTTCTATATTTTTTAACATTTTAACAAGAAGTAACTTATGTTTACTTTTATTATGCTAAGCGATTGCCGTTTTGCGTGAATGTGACGCATATTTTTCCCCAACTCGTTATTTTTTGTATTTGTGTGTTTTTTCTTTGCGTCATGTTTACCGCAAATAAATGTATTTTCTTTCTTTCTTTTTCTTTCTATATTTCAAAAATAGTAGGAAACGCTCGTGATGGTGATAGTGATTTCAATCAAATATTTCAGGTTAGGGAAATAAATGTTCATGTATTTTACCTATGAATCCATACTAATATTCAATCAATCTTCAAGCAATCTTCCAATAAAATGGTAGATTAGATGTACGCTATACATATATAACAATGACATGAGTATTTACTTGTAAAGTATTATGTTATTTTAATTTTGTGAATGTGAAGACTATGTGAGTAATTGCTTTTTTTTTTAAATAATTTAATTTTAATTATGATCTGGCAGTTTGAGTAATTTATGCGGCCTACCCAAATATCCTTTCTTTGGTATTGTTCGTCGAATCGTTGAGCTCCTAAGTCCTCACTTCCTGAGTCGAGCTGCACGATTACTGACAAATGCGTGCACTGACTGGACAGGTCCACTCAATCTGTGTGGTTCTTTCCTCAAAAGACCATTTCAGATACCAATCTGCATGGTCTTCGCATGACCTGACCAAGATTATGTCTGGACTTTAAAAGAGACTGTGACCTCTGAGTTTGTTTCGGCCTTTCTTCTCAGAGTAGTCAGATAGGAAACGCCGACCTAATCTAGTTTAAAAAACATGATTGACGTGTAAAAGTGTTTGTACAAACCTACTTACAGAAATAAAATCATTTATCATTTATATGATAACATAACATTATAATATGACGCTTGTAATCCCCAAAGTGTTAGGCAGAGCTGCATCTATAGTACACCCACATTTCGCCAGTTATGTTTAAGTATTTTGTATTGTAACAACACAATACCTTCAGGTATTGTCTTCCTCCGTATTATTTCAACTAGGTAAGTAATATTTACGACTTACTCCGCACTTTCTCAGTTCTCAAGCTCATGAGGTTCGCTTTCACAATTCAGTTCCTTTTCCGAGGTGCCTTTCATAATATCACAAACGCTTATCTGATCTTTAAATGCGCTATAAAAGGTTTTTGTTTGCACAACTTTCCCTTTACTGTTATACTGTGGTAACGGAGAGCAGTAAAAGAGTCTTATATCGTCAACTTTCAGGACGTTTTCCGTAGTTGATGGCAATAAACTTGCCCCTATTACATGGAACTAAACTTTGACTAGCGAAATGAGGATGTATCTACCATAAACCTTTGCCTACTTCAGCAAAGATTGCAGACGTAATATTAATGAACAGTTGGGGAAAAGAAACGCTTTTATTTTTTCTAAATCTATCAGTATTAGCACCTTACGCCTCCCACAGAAATATGGGATGGTTGGGAGAGGGAGTAACAGTCGCTAGGTAACTTTAAACCACATTGCACACCAATTTAAATCAAGAAATGTTTCCCAAATATCTGATACAATTCGTCAGAAACCTTTTATGTCAACCAGCGAAGCAGAGGATAACCTCCACAAGCTAGAACGAAGAGAGATTAGAAAACGAGCCTACACCAAGCAACTGCCTAAATGGAAAGTCCTGCAACAACTAATCTACACATAGGCACAAAAAAGCATTTTAACAACAATAAGGAAAGAACAGTTCCCATTCTTTTATTGACATACATACACACACGTAGGTATGTCGTATACAATAACTCGGAAGGTAATAAGTACAGTTATAAAACAGCTTGCCGCGCCTTGTGCCACAATTTTTATGTCATCAGTCCCCATGGGTGCTATAAAGGCAATATGACATCCATTGGACACGGTAGGATGTGTTAAGGCGAGTAGCTTATTGGGAACATGAAAGTTATTGTTATTTTAAATGGGTATGTTCGATGCTTCGGTACATTTGGGAGATTTTAACTGTAGCTACATAATATATGTTCTATATTCAGCAGTGTTAGTAGACAGTATATATACATCTGTTACATCAAGTGTGATTGATCAATATCATAACATCAGATTTGGAGGAAAAATTGCAGTCAATCTATGTAAAAAACCACACCTAGGTTGTCAGCTCTTGTTAGCATTCATAAAGAGCGTATGGAAATTGATGGGAAACAAAGCCTAGGCAGCAAAAATTGTTGGATGAAGAACTTAGACAGTATTTATGCAAAGAACGACTTTGAAAAACGCAAGTTTACTAACTCCATCCAAAACAAATCGATAATTTCTTCGACTTGAAACAAGTTGAAATCCATACGATCAGGAGGCAAACCGCACTCTAAGCAAAAACTCTTTTCTTATGGAAGAAAATTTCAAAAGTGTTGGCTAACATGCCATTAATATATTTTTAATAATAGTTGATAGCCACACTGATATAATATTAATATTAGCTGATAGCCACACTATCGAATTAGGTCTAAGATCTGTAAAAAAATTGTAAGAGGAATAAATAAATAAATTGCTATGTGAATGTTCGTCAGAACCGCCAAATATACCACATAAAAGGTGCTCCATCAACAAAAGTAACCCACCATTATACCCGACAGGTCAGGACACAGAAGCAATGGGAAGTTGGGAACTATAGGAAGAGTCGTCAGTTCACGGTGGCGCACCTCAGCCGCGCCCGCGACCTACATCGCACATCCGCCAAGCAGTCGCCTAAATATGTGACCAAATGACGTTGAAAGTTCACGTTATGACGTCACATAGTAGGCACTTGCAGTTATGGTTGCATTACCGTTTACAATGTAACGTAATTTATTATTTCATATAATGCGACATTTTATGAGTAAGGTTTGGTGTTTGGATGATGATAAAATTCGTAACCTTGAACAGTTAGGTGCAGTGGTATAAAAGGCTTAATCCCAGATTCAGGAAACCTCAACTTGGGTCTAATGGCAAATAGAAAGAAAGAAAGAAAGAAAGAAAATACGTTTATTTGCGGTAAACATGACGCAGAGAAAAAAACACAAATACAAAAAAGAACGAGTTGGGGAAAATATAAATCTAAACCAATAATCTAGAAAAAAAACAATGTAGATAAAAAAAAAACTAAATAATAAAAGAAAGAAAAAAAAAACATCAAATTAAATCTAGATTTTAGTCGGTCAATCAAGATAAGACAGCTGTTACTGATCCTTGGTCGGGTTTACCGGAAATATCAATTTGGCTGGAACCCAATACTAATTGAGTTCCTGACGTATTTAAAACAAAGTTTCCATGCAAGACTTTATTTTAGGCCAATCTTTGGATTAGTCAACAGCCAACATTCCTGCAGGTAAATAAGTATTTCCTCAGAACACACATTCGTTAGTTCTTATCAAATGTGAGTAACACCCAGGTAGACCGAATACAACTCAAATTAGGAAATAATAAGCGAAATTACAATATCACAACGGTATTGCCAACACATTGTAAATTGCTTTACTGATTATTTCTGTTCATTTTCCTTTAGGATACATGAGAATTATACATACAAACCGAAGTGCATGATTTTCTACCCAAACGTCAGGTAGGACGCCCTCAGGCTAGGTGGAGCGACGATCCTCGCAGGGTGGCTGGTAGCAGCTGGATGAGAGTTGCCGAGAATCGAGCTAAATGGCGTGCAATTGGAGAGGCCTATGTCCAGCAGTGGAGTGCTGAAGGCTGATGATGATGATGATGGATTTTGTACCATAACACAGATCAGCCGAATCCGATCAGATTGGAAGCCCAACATACTCGTAGTTGGCAAACGACTAGATGCTGAAAAGTGTATATACTACAAACGCATCGCCTATATCCATCGCGTAAAAAAACCCTTCACGAAGCCGTCATCTACTCATTTCTGTACATCAGACTTTGTGCAAAAATAATTGCTGGGAAACGACTTTTATTCTTAACCGACTTCAAAAATGAGAAGGTTCACAATTCGTCTGTATGTTTATTTTTGTATGTTTGTTACGCCATATCTCCGGCAAATGCGGATCGGTTTCGAAAATTCTTTTTTTAATAGGTAGGGTATGCCTCAGGGGTGGTTCCATATAAATTTGATTAAATTTAATAATACATATTTTTTCCACTTAGTCCATATTGATGATGTTATAATAACTTCCTGTCACTGTTATTTACATAGTAAGTACCTAGTGGTACACGAATTTGTATGAGGTAGGTACCACAACTAAAAAGGGAAAAATAAAAACTTCTTTACAAAAAAAAAAAAAAAACACTACAAAGTGAAACATAACTTTAATTTCGGAAGTTCGTGGCAAAAATGAAAATACAAAACAAAAGACACCGACTTCCGAAATTAAACTTATTTTTCAATTTGTAATGTTTTTTTTGGAAGTCGGTTGCTTTTTGGTGTGAAAATTCGCTGTTTACGGTAGTGCGCAATGTAACGCACGCAAAACACTGAGCTTATGGATGCATGCCGTTTACAGGGTTCGTGGGAGGATTTAAACATTTAAAACTTATTTTTATAAAAAAACGTCAAACTAAGTTGTGACTTTGACCTTCAATATCTTCTTCTTAAAATACGAAAAAGTACGAAATACGAGATAAAGTACGAAAAAATGATCAGAAGAACAAAGTCACTCTGCTTCGATAAGGGTATTTTTAGTCCCGTTATTTTTGTTTCCTTGTTCACGTTGTATTTTAATTGATATTGATTCTTATATAGGTAACTATACGAAACCATTCTACTAAATGCTTGAATAACAATAAAATTATTTAAAGTGCATGTTAGTTTATTTACAAAATTTCCATTGAATGAATCTGTTGGCATGGAACTTATGGATACATTCTGCGGCTGACTCTGATTTAAAGATTAGGGGAGCCTTTGATATTTATGTCCGATTGTTCGTGCATAAATATCAATTGTACCCTAATAAATACTGAAGCCTTCTTACCTCTGCATGACCTCATTATTCGTGTGCATAAGATCGTGACACGCGGATCAACATGTCGGTGTGGTATGCACCCTTTAGAGAACAAAGTCATGCGGTCTTTGGCAAGTCATGTCGCTTCATATTATATATAGTGAATATTATCAGATTTGATGTGGCCATCGAAAGTCCCGTTATTTATCCAATAATCTCTAAATAAAGAATTCTCCCTTAAAACATTAGCTACATTTTCTAATTGGTATATTACATTATCAACGTTTCCTTCTCCCAGATGTGAGAGTCGGTTTCCTGTCTAAACAGAGAAAACTGTAATTTCTTGTCTTCGTGTTCGTGTGATGATGAAAAATAACATTTGAAGCATTAAAAGAACCTAGAAATAATCTATCCATCTTTTGAAACGCAATCGGAAATACTTAAGTTCTAAGACCTCCGGCGCAAATAATGTTATTGTAAATTCATCGCACGGCTACACGCGGTTAATAGACAACTCGTGATTATATCAACCTTTCATAATATCGGTTCTTTGCTTAGCTTGAGGTAAGTTCCTAATCTAACGTGGTCTAGCATTTTTTAGAAGGTGTAATTATAGATACCTACTTAATAATTTACATAAGGAAGATTAGAAAAGATAGGAATTTGTCGTGAGAATAGTTTTCAGTATGAATTTGAATTGTTATAAGAGTAGGGGAAGAGGGGGTTATCTCTGAGGAAGACCAAAGGAACGATGGATGGACTGTGTGAATGATGATATGGCGAAAGATGAGAAGAAGAATGGAAGAAGAAGACCATACTGCGCCGATCTAAATTATAGGGATAAAGGCAAGAGAATTATGAGTCTTTAATCGTGACTTGGATGCCATTTAATGAAGATTGTGATAGATGGTCAATGGATAGGTCAGGCTCTGGGTTAGAAAGAGATGCGTAACAATGAAACCTTTTATACAGGGTTATTGGTTATATGTCGAGAATCCGTTAAGAGAATGTAGGAGGTCATTTGCAACCGAATGGCCCCTGATGAGTCCTATGCAATTGTCAACCATTAAAGAGATATTTTTTATGATATCTGGTATCTTGTTGGATAGCTGAGAAGTTGTAGTTACATGTTTTTGGAATGTTCTGCCAATAAAGTAGATCCATGTTTTTTTTTTTTTGCAGAAATCGACTATTTTAGTCAAATAACCTGCTCAAAATGGTAGAAAATGGTAACGATTTGTAAAACTGTTAAAGATAATTGTAATTTTATGGTTGATTATTATGTTTTGAAGTAGAAGCAGATAATAATAAAAAAAAAATGCATTGTTTTTTGAAAATAATTTTTCAATGTTGCGTACCGCCAAAAAAAAAACACCAAATTACTCGAAAATGGTTGACATTTGCATAGGGGCCACCAGGGGACATTTTGTTACCAATAACCCTGTATATATCTTCTCTATACAAGAAATGTTTCTTTGCAGGTACATAAGAAATTATTACGGTACAAGTCACGTTAGAAAATGCAGCGGATTATTATTGAACTTTGCATAGCGGAAGCTCACGTATTGCAGAAGGATATAAGCTACATAACTGCCCATCACGAGCCCATATCTATCCTCTGCCAAATATGGACAACGCCATAAACAGCTTCAAAGAAATACTCTTGGAAATCACAATAATAATAATGGCCTGGAGAACCATTTCGTTTCCGTTGTCTACAGTCTGTACTGGACAGTTCTGTTACAATGAGAAAGATGAAAACAAATGTCACTTTATCTTCGTATATTAGGGATAGAAGAGATCATCAGAGATGGGATATTCGGATGCATATTCACCTAAACTAGTAGTAGTAGTAATGTTGGCTAATATGGAAAGCAAGTATGTAAAGAAAAATATTTTTTTTTTTGTTTTATCTATCATACACCACCGCTTCTCTTATGCCCTATACATACAAATATTTGCATCAGAGGTTAAACATTAATTTTAAATAAATATGCATACTGAATAGTTATGCAATCCAAAAATCTCAGGGTTATTTTTTTAATACATTTTTTTTTTATGTCGCTTCCGTACCATACACCCGACTAGTTATGCATTCCCGATGTTCCCTGGCAGCCCGGGTTTCTTTTTTACAAAATAAATAGTTTAAGAAGCCGCTTCCAAAGCTTGCAAAACCAAAAATTTACTTTAGGTAAATATGCATCCGAATATCCGATGTCTGGTGATCATGGTATGCGTGCTTTTGGTTTCGTTTTGACTGTCAAAACGGTGAAGGAAAATATCGTGACGAAACCGGACATCTATTAACACACACTGGGCCCGCTTGGTGGATCATGGCCTGCACCTTCTATGTAAGTTTAGGCTGATTATGATAATGCATCGCGTTCTCTTCTGCATTTCGGATATAACTGAACTTTTCTGTTAACTCGAATTCCACAAATAATTTACAGTTACATCATCGACCTTCTAACAACATTTGTGAGGTATCCTGTCTAGGTTTAACTATGCTATTGTAAATTAGTCGCTAGCCTATGTTTCCATGGCCTCCAGCTCGGTATGAACTCGCCTGCATTTCCTGGATGTCCTCAATTTATAGGTAACCGACCCGCCAGTGGATTTCTATGCGTAGTTTTACGAGTGTTTCGTTTTAGATTTTGTTTTAATTGTTAATCCTGAAATTATATTGACAGAATATATATCCTACTAATTTAAATGTGAAAGTTTGTGACGATGGATGGATGGATGGATGGAAGGATAGATGTTTGTTACTCTTTCACGCAGAAACTGCTGAACGGATTTGGATGGAATTTGGAACACAGATAGTTTATAACTTGGATTAACACATAGAATACTTTTTATCCCGGGAGTACGATCCCGTGGGACAATTTCGGATATCCACGCGAGCGAAGCCGCGGCCAAAAGCTAGTTTAATATAAGTTCGTCAACACAATCCAGCGAAATCACGATTTACTATCGGTACTTAAGGAGAATCAAGTCCTAGTCACTAAATCCTTGTTGACGGCTCAAAATTCGTGTTTCTTGAGTCATCTACAGGATGATGTCACGAATCCTTCAAGAGTACGTGACGAGCTAGCAGATCAGTATGATTACACATGTCTTCACCTAAAACGTATGTATGTGTGAACACTTTTTGATAAACTTGCGTCAATGACTAATGGCCTCTATTGGTACTTTGTTTTCTTTTGTTCCTTACTAATTAAAACGAACAATGAATGATAATAATACCCATCCAGTACCAACAGTTCAGTAAAGAAGTGAAGAAGACGCGTTTCTAAAATTATTGGAAAGGGTCGCGTTTGATCACAATCTTACCAGATTTTAGGAATTTCACTAAGATAATAATATCAACGAGATAGCTTACAGAAAAAGATTTCTTTATATCTACCTAATATATAAAAACTTCGTGTCACAGTGTTTGTTATCGAACTCCTCCTAAATGGCTTGACCAATTTTTATTAATTTTTTTGTGTGTATTTGGTAGGTCTGAGAATAGGTCGTAAAGTATATTTCATACCACTGCGGATGCAACCGCGGGGCGCAGCTAGTATTCTATGTAAACAAAATAAGAGTGTGTCCTTTAGAAATTGATTTTGTTTTAAAGGCGTACGTGCCATTAAAACATGTAAATCTAAATAAAATTTCAAGGCAGCTGAACTTCTATTGAAGTCCGTGGCGGTGAAAAGGTTAAATGTGTTACGTAATTACCCCGGTAATGTCGGAATCAGCAAACTTTATTCCTTATTTTGTAATGTTATTGAATTTACTTAATATGGTGTACACGTGGTGTAAACGAACAGGAAAATATATTTTCCTGAAAATATTAATATAAAGTCCTATAAACAGAGATAACATCGTTTAGTTTCTAAGTAAATGATCCTCATTAGCCTTTAGTATTTTAAATAATGCAAGCATGTGAACAAGATTTACATTACGTACGTAAATAGTTTACATTACAAAGACGGTTACATAAGGAAAACGATGGAAAGAATTAAAGGTACGAGTATGTATTTCCCGTTCCCTGTTTAAGATTACCTTTACAAATGTGGGAAAGCTATGTTTTTTGAACAATCTCTAGTATTTCCCATTATTGTCTCGTCCTGGGAAACAGCTTGGGTGACAATTATTTGTCATACTCGCGATTGTAATTCAGCGGTTGTCTATGTGCGGTGGAAAAAAACCATACCTACAGAAATGAAATGACGGCGTAGGATTGATTAAAATGTTGTTCACGTGTTTTATTTCAAAATCAAAAGTCATTTATTCAAACTAGGCAGAGAATCAGCACTTTTCAACGTCAACATTACTATGTCAGTCCCTCAAAATGCCCGCCCTTCACCACTTTCTAGTGCTTTAGCTTGGACGAAGAAGTGGCGCAACAAACCCCCCAGCAGCACAGCTGTCTGTTCAGTTAGAAATTGATTTTATACTAGTATGCAAAGCAATTACCATTAAAAACCACAAAACATTAAATTCAATTATTTGCCTTATGTTAGCTAGCACACGTATACCAACAAAAACATTGAAAATATACAATTTTGTCAATTTTTTTAGCAAATCTGGGGCAAAGCTTTTCATATACATTATGAATATTAAAAAATTATTACATTTGATTTAAAATCAGAACGTTCGCATACGAATCTAATCTCAGTAACAATCTGTCAAAAATACTTCTAATTTACAGTACGATTTAAAGTTAATGGCGGCTGTGAAGTGCGCTACTCGCTGCGCAGTACCTCACCCCTCACCCCCGCTGACACGTGAATTGGTTACTTACTGCGCAGCGACTCGCCTCATGTTCCGAGCCGCCATTAAGTTTGAATCGTACTATACCAATATTTTTGACAAGTTTTTGAAGTTGATGGTCACTGTGATGAGATTCATACTAGATTTTGAACGTCTTTCAATACCTACGGGAACTGGCCGCCAGAAGTTATTCGGTCTATCAATTTAGACGGATATCAAAATGCTGTGTCACCAGTCTTACCAAGGGGTATTGTATTACCCAATAATTGGGTTGTGGAGGTCAGATAGGCAGTCGTTCCATGTAAAATACTGGTATTCAGCTGCATCCGGTTAGACGTGAAGCCGACCACAACATAGCTGGGAAAAGGCTGGGCAGATGAGGATGCAAATACTATGTCAATGTTTTTTGGTGAGTTATGAATAGTTATACATTTGTCTGAAAGTATAAAAATGAATCACTATTTACCTTGGTCCCGCCCGCGCCATAACTTGAGAACGACTTTACCGATTTCATCCATATTCTTTTTTAAGTTTTCTAATACTTTGTAGAAGGTTCTTATGGAAAGAGAAATTAAGAAAGTTGTGATGCGACGGGGTGGGTCGGGGGAACAAGAATATTCACGCGGACGAAGTCGCGGGCAGAAACTAGTAATATAATAAAAACATCAGGGCTATTGTTTGATGTTGTATCAATATTTTTGTAATTAGTTATCCGAAACGCGAAAACAAGCGTAAAATTTGTGACACTAACAGTCGACACTATGTTCGCCTTATCCATTGTTCTATTGTGTTAGCAAGTAAATTATTACATTTTAATAATGATAATATTATAGGCTTGCAACATTGTTGTTCCACAGGGCGAATATATCTTCTCATACAGTGAAGGAACGAGCAAAACAATTCCAACCCCCAAATTGCGGGGTATTGGCGGCTCGGAACATGAGGCGAGTCGCTGCGCAGTAACCAATTCACGTGTCAGCGGGGGTGAGGGGTGAGGTACTGTGCAGCGAATAGCGCACTTCACAGCCGCCATTAAGTTTGAATCGTACTGTACCACACCTTCAACCACAAGCCGAAGGATTTTGAAGGGAATTCCAAATCCATTGCTTCATATGTTTGAAAAATTCGTCTGCTCGACTATGTAAACCACGCAATGCATGTTGTTGAATTGTTAAAATTAATAAGTATTTAAGTATAAAAATATGTATTTTAAACCAGGTTTAAGCCCAAAACCTACTGCTTAAGTAAGATTAACCTTCAGGCCGTTACGTTACAATATGTAATAAAATTGTTTAAACAACTGAATTACTAAATGAATCATAAGTACTGTTTTTATAATGACGAGTTTTCGTCCTTTGTTTTTAAGATTATGACGATCGTAAAACGTTTTCACCATGTTTAAGTTTTATAAGAGCAGGCCTATTGGGCAATAAAAATAAATAAGCAAAAGTCATGAAACTTTTGAACTTATAACAATATACAGCGTGTATTAGAAAGATGTGGTCAAATTTAAGGGTGTGGTACAGATAATCATTCTTTACAACTTTCTCCATGGGACTTACACCGTCATCTAAAGAAAAAGATCTGCCGTCCTATACATTTGGGTCGAGTAAAAACTGAAGTTTAAAAAAAAAAAGGTCTTTTTTTCAATTTCTATTTTTTTCGCGATTACGATGTTAGTCCCACGGAGAAAGTTGTTCAGTTTGATGGTCTGTACCTGTAACACACCCTTATATTTGACCACACCTTTCTAATACATGCTGTAGTGTCGGTAGAATAAAAAATGAAAGTAGGTTACGGTGCGTACGCCATTTGCAGAATTAGTGCAGTGGTCGAGTACTAGCAGTAGAGTTACATATTATTATACCAGCCTATTATTGTCCCATTGCAGGACAAAGGCCTCTTCTCCCACAAAAAGAAAGAAAGAAAGAAATAAATATAGTTTATTTGGAACACGCACAGGAAATACAAAGAGTAAAAAATAAAAATAATAATAAAAAAGGAGCATTTAAAACTAACAAAATTAACAATAAAAGCAACACTAAACAATAAAAAAATTAAAGACCTGTGCGAGGCTAAAAAGGCTCCTGTCTCAGCATAATGCTGCGATATTTAAAAAAAAAAGTACCGCAGCGATGATATTCTGATAGGGCCTGCTGTGATGCCACGGACACACATACAGAGAAGGCCTGAGCATTGATTACCACAATTAATTAGTTTTAGAGACTTTTAAGACTATTGTATGAAAGGTTAGGTAAATTGACTAGGTACCAGCTTAAATTGTCAGTATATTCAAATCGCACTGTCATTGTTTGACAGCTGTAAGAAATGGTCATAATATGGCAAATTGACGTAGAGTGTCAATTTGCTTATTTTATTTTATTTTCATTTCACTGACTGTACCTAATTACCTTTAATATACAGTAGGTATGTATATTAAGCTTTTATGTATTTGTGGGGATAATGCACGGGGTCAAAGTTAACAAAAAGTCAGGGTTATTCTCTACAACCAACAGATCTATACAAATTAAAATAAATTATATGCAATTCGTGAGCAATACGTTCACAGAAACGTGCATCATGTTGTATTTAATACATTTCAAATAAGTTTTGATTAGTAAATAGTAGTCTACAATACGTGCTTCATGTTCTGTGTATGTGGCAACATTACCTTAGAATATCGTTATAATTAATTAAAATATGAAACTTTTTATTATAGAAATAGTCGATATGAAAATTCCCCAATGCTACACAATTTCAAAGAAAGTTGGGAAATTGGGAACTAAACATATACAATCAGGCGCGACATGCGACGCGACACCTTTGTGCCGCGTGCAATTCGCGTCGCGTGTCGCGCCTGCTTGAAGGAGCCTCGACGGTGCCAAAATAATAGGTACCTATTCATGAACTCATTTGTAACTTACCTATATAAGTAATAACTTATTAGTACCTAATTAATTAATAAAATAAAAATACATATAATATCTTAACCTTACTAAAAAATATGGCGTCGTAAAATTCCTCCCCATCGCTGTCGACTTTACTGTATGATTTATTTCCGGTAATTTTTGGCAAATTGGCTATCTTAATGCAATAAAAGCTGCAATAAAAGTTACCTACCTGAAAAGTATAATATATGCATGTTACCGACATGCAAAACAGCGTAAAAACGTATGTACCTATCTACTTAGAATTGCCCAACTGACAAAAAAAAAATATAGGAAAATGAAGACGGAAGATCTGGCAACACATAAGATACCTACAAAACTGGAAAAAAAATGTGCTAAAATAACGTTATTCGAATTAGGTACAATGAATATGATGATAGATATATCATGATTCATGATGTATCATCATGGCGTCATGGCGTACATGTATTACTACACGTATTATAACTGTAATAACGCCTTCTTAACATAATCCTACACATGAAATAGTTTTGTTGAGAGAAACTCGCATTATAGCTGCAAGCGATTAGCTAGTCATTTCTCATTCATTGATCATTAATCTATAAAACATAGCATAATTATTGTTCTACAGATGATTTATTGCCAGTTCGAACAGATTACAAACCAGTTGATAAACATCTCGTGTCTTTATTATCCACAGTGGCTAAAGTTTATTGACTCGAAGCGTGTAAACTAACAATTTTAGTTTTCGTCACGGACCGTGTTAATTAATTTAGAAACTCCTTGAAACTACTGAAGTTTTAACTGAAAGGATATTCAAGACCAGTGGGATATTAGGGTGCTGCATCCTATTTACGTAACACACTATCTGTACAATCTGAATCATTTTGAAGCCTACCTACTGCTAATCCATTGCTTCTTATGTTCAAAAAATTTGTCTGCTCAACAACGTAAATAACGCAATGAATGTTTTTGAACTGTCAGAATGAAAGCCATTCCTACTGGTAGTGTGTTACGCAATCACCCCGCAGATTAATTGTAAGGAATTAGTTTGAGCAGTTTTTCATCAGACGACCTTAAAAACGAGGATGTAGGTACGTATGACCTATTTAAATGCATAAAATGTACTAAGGATGTTACAATTCCAGAGGAAGAAAATAGCATGCGAATGAATGAAAACGCAAGAACGTGGCGACATCGCTAAATCAAAGGGCTGCTTATTGTAACACTTCATTTAAATTAAGCACATCCTTAATGACAATTTTATAAGATATGATCAATCAATAGGATTATATCAACTTAGAGGGTTGTATTGATGATTATAATTCTGTAAATACATACTTGTTACGGTCGCAAATCATATTTTGCTCAATATACAACCTGACACTGACCTGCAAATTGCAAAAAAAAAACAAGAAAATTTGAAATTCGCGGGCAACCTGGGGCTTCCCCTTAACCATAAACACATGTTAAATGGCATTGAACGGAATGCCCTCGCTAGTCTGTAGTCTATAGATATCTGACTCAACTCTTACGTATCTGATACAATGGCTTTCTTTATTTTATTATCGATAAATAAAATAACATAGGTACATGTTTAGACTGGCACGCTTAACCGACTGTTAGGTACTAAGGAGACTTATGTTGAAGGTATGATTCATACATAACCCACTTGTGTGATTATTTGAGTAAAGATCAGCGGGGTAGTTGCGTAAAACACTAACAATTGCAATGCTTTTCATTTCGACAGTTCAAATACATTCATTGCGCTATTTACGTCGAATTTTTCAAACTTATGAAGTAAATCGGTTCGGAATTTCCTTCAAAATCCTTTGGATTGTGAAATAAAAGATGCAGGATGACCAAGTCCATCAGTTGCAGCCTGGATATCATGTTTCAGATTTCAGACAACCGATAGTGTCACAAGTTTGATGCCCAGCTGTGGGAGACTTAACTCTGCGATAAACTTAGAGCAAATATTTTGAGGAGAGCTTTAGTTGATGTGACCATAAATAATTTTAAAGCAATTTCGATTATTATAACTGAATCAAAACTCAACAATGATTCATAAAGTAATCTAAAAAGATCTAAGAGAATACTAACATCGACTCAAAAAGGAGATCTAAAAAGAGCCGAAAAGCATTTCGTAGAAATAAAAAAAATGTATATTAATTTCCTTTCGATCTTATTACTAATCAATCGAGATCAAAAACAGATCATACACTGCATTCTATAATCAAACTGCATCGCAAAGAACCAGATACCGAACCGTTACAAATCTCACGAGGTCACAGAGTTCATACAGCAAACGTATTCACTAGCCTGAGTTACAATAGGACCACGTGAACACGGCAGTTCCATTTTATATG
Source organism: Dryobotodes eremita (assembly GCA_917490735.1). Classification (NCBI taxonomy): domain Eukaryota; kingdom Metazoa; phylum Arthropoda; class Insecta; order Lepidoptera; family Noctuidae; genus Dryobotodes; species Dryobotodes eremita. The sequence continues at coordinate 20,291,297 of OU823254.1, forward strand.
CAATAGTTAGTATTTTCATTGGCACTTACGAATTTAATAGCCTTCTGCCTTTGAAAGTCATAAATAATGGCTTTACAATTTCCTCTATAGAAAAGCGTGTTATGGTCAAGATGTAAATGTTTATAGATTAGGTGTTGATGTTTATTGGCTATGGTATTGAATTTCTGATCGAAGATATTGTTTATGGTATTGGAGACGTGCTGTGGTATTATGTTAGATTCAAATTCAGCTATATTATTAACGGCTTTTCTAGTTACATCGTTTGTGTCATTGAATTCATATCTACCTACATTATTTTGCAGAAATAGGCTCAGATAGATCCGTCTAGCATTTTGTGTGTGAAAGTATTATCTTGGAATTAAAGGCAGCAGTGATAGCAAAGTCTGTGTGAAAAGTAAAGGTATATATATATTTCCAATAATAGAAACGGATTTAATAAAAACAAAGACTAGTGTTTTCAAAATCATTCACAATACGAAATCAATTATATATTTAGAGATTGAGAAGAATTACTTTGACGCCTACTTAATACAAATCTCCATATCCGTAAGTATCACATTCAAACAGATCAAATTAAAGGAGAAAGTAGCATCGATTACACACATTAGCAATGATAGAAAGATTCCGATCTATTTGTATAACGGTCAGTTACTCGCCCATCATGGTCAATCAAAATCGATTGGTAGATTAGAAACACCAATGTTATAGAAACCATAGAATTCGTTAGGCAATTATCGAGAGGGAAAATAATGAAGATACTATTTTAGCATTCGCTACGATTACCAAAGAATTGAGATACATTGCAATAGGACAGTATTGCGATCTATGTCGCTCAGTCCATGTTGGCCGAATTTGGCCAACTTAGTTTGATCATAGGTTAGGATTTAGAAACAACAGTGTTTCAGAATATCAGACTAATGTTGTTACTTAATTTATCAATTTGAATAAATATTGAGATTTCTAGAACAAAGTTTTGAGTATGAATGTGGATGGTTTAAGAGTAGAGGAAGACCTAAGAACCGATGGACGTATTGTGTCAAAGATGACAATGATATGGTTAGAACAGAGATGACTAATTCCTGATAACTCAGGATAAGAGCAGGAGGATAATGAAAAGTTGAGATTATATGCATTCATTTCGGGTCGTAAATTGTTAACGGAACGATGGAGCCTGGATCTCACAACACAGGGAATCTTAGTGTTGAGGTTTAGGATTTCAATCCACTGGAATATAAACTTATCAAATAAATGTATTCTTATTTAAAGGTTGGTAAGAGTTTGTTTTGGAATATTTTTAGCCAGCTTCCGTTCTCACAAAATCTTTATTTTTACACTGCTTTCTGACTAATGCACTCAAAAATGTCGTCTTCACATTTTGACTTTCGTATCCTGCCTATTTTCGATGTGCTTCTACGCGTTTGAATATAACTTAAAGATATTATTTAGACAACAGTAGCCTTATGTAGCTAAGACCGTACACATAAGCAGTAAATATAAAGATTGCTTAAATTTAAGAGGCGTCAAAAAAATTATGTTAAAGCAGACGCTACACATTATTTAACTTCAAGGAACGTTTATAAATATGGGGGTCTGGAGTCATAACCATTTCAATATACAGTGTAAACTCTATATAGCGAACTTCTAATAACGGATAACTCCTTTAAACGTAAAAATTGCTAAGGTTTGTTTGGTCTGCATTGTTACCTATACATTGAAACACTCTACATAGCGTAACAACCACTCTCAATAGCGAAAAAATACGTCAATAATAAGACCCTAATAAACAATTATTTCAGTGACCATTAAACTCGTAAATATTTCATACGCACAATGGGATTCTTAGAAAGGTGTTCATTTGTTTTTTGTAATTGCCTAGTACGTGTTTACTTACTGTACTTTCTTATTATACTATATTTTTAGTTGCTTTTTAAATTAAATGATATTGTTTTCTTTTACTCTCCGTTTAACGAAAACTATAACGTAATAAAATACCCGGTCTCTTCAATTTCGCAATATAGAGTGAACATTGTATTTAATTCTGGCTCACCCCAAGAATCTTAACAATACTAAGCGGAATCTAGCCCCGGATTAGTAACAATGACACCTTAGAGCCACGTAGAATGAACATAATGACATCATTAATTATAATATTGACATTATCGAATAAACATGGTGATTCACAAACCCATATTATTGGCTTAATGAATGTATAGTTTATAGACTTGTGGAGATTCCAATGGATATTTCCTAGTTTTCCTAGCTATAGATTCATATGCCATAGAAATTAATTAATTGATCTTTAATATTGTTGACTATTCATTATCCTGGTATTCCTATGGTCTATTGTTATTTGTTTATTATTAGACGGCTCATGTTTCACCTTTGTCTTCTGGTGCTACAGGCTTTGCCTTGCCTTGTTATCGTATCATATATCTTTTTTGAAGCAGGAATTGCCACTGGAAATATATACGGTTTGAAATACATTACGTCTTGTTGTACATGGTTTTATTATATGATTTCTCGTTCTTGAAGAGTGTTTTAGCGAAGAGCAAAACTAAAATATTGAATATATCTCAAAGTTAACAATATGTCTAGGTATCTTTGAACTTAACCGTACGCTTCATTCTCAAACCTCAGTAGTTATTGGAAATATGGCATGAGTTACACTAACCTATTAAAAATATTCCAGTACTTTGGATTTTCGCCTGTTGAGGTGGAAAACCCAAACGTTAATTTCAAATGAATTGAAACCTATTCAGGTCGAAAGTTATGACATTATCTGCACAGTCATTAATATTAGGAAGGCTGGAATATCCGCAGTGCCATACGTCACACCTGCAGAACAATAACAGCTATTTCCGAAGTGTGAGATCTAGAGGGGTGAAGACTTTGTCAGAAATAATACCTACAGTAAGTAAACTGTTTAGTGTTCGATGGTCAATCACAACTTCACATGTTAGGATCTTGTTATTGATGACGAGCATATTATTTCCGCAAACAATGAGCCTCATTAGAAAAGATCGCTAGCAGATGAAAAAAATAAGTAGACAAATGCAGAAGTTTTATAGCAGATGGAAACCTTGTAACAAAAACTGCAGTTATGGGTGGTCCCTATAGACCTGACTAATGTAAACGGTTATTGAAGGTAACCTGACTCAGGTAGGAGCAGCAAAAAATATTTTTACACAGATAACCGACTGATCATCGAGAAATAAATAAGTGCGTGGTCACGCTTAGATTGATAGTATTGAGTTATATCGTATGTTGAAATGTCGGTAAATTGCATAAAATTCATCCCTTTTACTCTATTTTTAGTAATAATGATAATTTGATATTGTAAAAAATAAGTAAAGTATGAACCCATTAAAAATTTATTCTTCGGCACCTTACAATGATTTCAATCACAATCGCACTTCGCGATACCCGAAATTATCTCCGGTTCACTTACCGACTCGCACATCGGGAGATGTCTGAAAATATTCCAAGTCAATGACCGCAAAAAAAGTGCACGACTCACCTTGCTCAAATCGAAACTTGCTTACTCCAAAACATTCGACACCCCACGGTGCATCACAACACGAAAAATAACCTGCAATACACCTTACAACATGTGACAATCGATTTATTTATCACTTCTTATCTACAACACATAGATTTCGATGTCCACACGCAATTATTTCAAAGTCCAGAAAATATTTCAATTTTTATTTTCACTTATCACTTTTCCCGGTCAATTTGTTATTTTTAATCCGATCGAGTTCGAAGTTTAAAAAGTTTTGTGTCGCTAACGGCCAGCGTTCTGGCGACTGACATGGAAACTCCGCGGGAGTTGGCACGGTACTGAACCACTACTGAACCGCCGCGGCCCGGTCAAGTGAGAGCGCACATTGTGTCAACAACGTGCTCCGTGTGTTCCAGCTAAGCTCACATATCGACACCCGCTAAGTATACGTATGTATCTGCCAGATACACGAAACGGTTTTTATTGCATTTTTGGCATCTGTATACCTATATTTACCATATACATTTTTATTTAATTTTTTCAATTAACCCAACATACTTTTTTCTCAAACGTATAATTGTTTATCTGCATAAGCTGACAAATAAACACAGCGTACAACCATTTAAGTTCCAGTTATATACTTTGACGCGGGGGGAAAAGGGCGCGCCGAGCGGATAACTGCCGGTCACTCAGTTCTCCGGCGGGCAGCGAGTTGTGCGCGCGAGTGTTGCGTTGTTTTTTACCATGTCGAGTGAACGTTATAAATTTCTAACTACATTAAGGGAAGATGCAATTAAAAGACCAAAAAATGCTGTGGACCAAATAATAAGCGTAACATCACACCAGATAGACTCGCCATCAAGGCAAGGTAAGTAATATTAACTAAATATTTTATATTTATTAAAGTGTATATTTTAAGTGCACCCATTAATGGAGATTTTTACCTATACTGTAAATATTAATTTGAATACGTCTTAGAATGAAAATCTATCGTCATGACGACATTACTGCAATTTATTCATTCCCGATGCATAAGTATGTAACTACGCAGTTACACATTTTTACGTCGGAATTTAGTGTGATTGAAAAATGTATCTAGGCACTTACATACTTATTCTACGGAATGTGTTTAAAATAAAATCCGTTAACTAACACATATATTGTTTTACATCAAATTGGATTTTAACTTGAAATATCTATCTGTATACTTACGTAGTTTTACTTTTATGAAATGATGTTGATTATCGTAGAAAATCGAGTGTTTTATTGTGGTTTGATTGTTACAGATACTCCGGTACACTTCTCAAAATATTTCACTGATGAAGACTTGCAACAAATGACGGAATTCATAGAAAACAGTGACGAAGAAATAAGTACTGCACAAAACCATTTTAAACCCTCAGAATGTTCCAGAACACATTCTCCAACCGTCACAATTCATACAGCTCCAGTGATTTTGCCGAGTAATTTTCATGACCCCATATTGGCAACAATAACGCCACTATCACCCATGATGAGCAATGTCAGTTCAGGTATTCTAAATGATATTTCTATTGAGTCGCCAAATTTCTCGTCAGTCATATCTCAAGCAATTGCTAAGTTAGATTGTGATATATCACCAGCTCCTACACCAAACGTTGTCATACCAGTTAGCTCACCTATGCCTATACAAACCCCGATAACAGAAAACACTCTTTCTGACACTGAACCATCGCCGAGGCGCAGGCTATCCACAAGAAAAAAAGATAAAGGTAGATTACGAATGGTCCATCAAGACCAATGGTTGGATGTTATGCGTAAGAAAAATAAATATTTAGGAAATGCGTACAAAAGTAGGGATGGTAAAATAAGGAAAAAGAAAGAGATGGGGCCATGTTGTGGAGAGAAATGTAAGTTAAAATGTTCACAAAAAATTACTAATGTTGACAGAGATTTGCTTTTTGTGGCATTTTGGTCAATGGGAGATATAGTTCGTCATTGGGATTTTATCAATAAGTACTGTGATAAAATTCCAAAACGTAGGGTTACTACTGAAACTGCCTCGAGAAGAGAATTTACTTTGCGGTATTATTTACCAACAAAAATAGATGATAATGAGGTACATGAGACTGATTCAGTGTCTCCAAAGACACAGATAACGAAGATACAGGTATGTAAAACCATGTTTTTGAACACTTTTGGGATCAAACAAGGCTTGGTATATTCTGCTTTGAAAAAGCTTTCATTGCAAGGCACTGTTGTCCACGACAAAAGAGGCATCTATAGACATACTAAGAAAATTACTGAAGAGATGATTGCAAGTGTTTGTGATCATGTGAACAGCTTTGCACCTGTGGAATCGCATTATGTTCGAAAACGTACGAATAAAGTATACTTAGATGGATCTCTTACGTTTGCTCGAATGTTTCTGCTGTATAAAGATTGGAATGATCCTCAAAATCAAAGTAAAGTTATAACAGCAAGACAATACCGAGACATTGTCAATAAGAATATAAATTTGGGGTTCCACGTCCCCAAAAAAGATCAGTGTGATGTTTGTCAAGTGTATAAAAACTTACCACGTCCTGTGACTGAAGAGCAGCTTAACACATACAATACCCACATGAGAAACAAGACTATAGCGCGAGAGCTAAAGAACAAAGATAAAGAAAGCACTATGAAATCAAAAGAAGTACTCACAGCGGTATATGATTTTCAAAAAGTGCATGGAATGCCCTGTGGAGAAACTAGTATTCTTTATTATAAAAGAAAGCTAACTGTGTTCAATTTTACAATATACGAAATGGGAAGCAGAGTTGCCAAGTGCTATGTTTGGGATGAAAGCACTGCTTGCCGAGGAGCAAACGAGGTGAGTAGCTGTTTATATGATTATGTTAAAGAACATCACCAAAAAGGCATAAAAACATTCAACTTTTGGTCCGACAATTGCGGGGGACAAAATCGCAATCGTATCGTTTTTGCAGCCTATTTACGAGCTGCAAAAGATTTTGAAGTCACTATAACTCATAAATATTTTGAGAAAGGCCATACACAAAATGAGGGTGATAGTGTACACGCCCTTATCGAGAGAACTGCCAAGAATAAAATGGTGTACACCCCCGAGCAATGGTATGCCCTCATAAGGTGGGCCAAACAAGATGGAAACCCTTACTTAGTCCAGGAAATGACTACTTTAAATTTTATGAATTTCAAAGCACTGCTCCCTGGATGCAACTGGACTATAAATACAAACAGAGAACGAGTTTTCTGGTCTCAACTAAGACAGTTAGAAATTTGGCCGCAATTCTCTGACAGGATAGAGTATAAAACAGATTTTTGTGACCATGAGTTCAAATGCATTATTGTAAATAATGCACTAGAGACTCCCAAAACCAGATCAAGGAACCGCATAAGATTAGACAACAGTCCACTTCCAGCCCCTCTGGCAAGAACATTGACCCAAGCTTACGAGGGGAAATTACCAATACCCGAGGCTAAACTTCAGGATTTGAAGTACTTATGCCGAAATAATGTTATACCATCTGTTTATCATGACTTTTACATGAGTTTGATAGAGGGCAGCAATGAAAACCAACATGACGATGAAGAAGACGAAGAAGATGAATGAAGAAGTCATCTTGTGATCTCTGTACTGATTAGTTGATTACTGTTGTGGTCGTAAGTCATTAATGAAAAATTAAAACGTGCAATTTTATTACTCAATAAGTAAAATATAGAATAAAACCTTGTTAAAATCATTATAAGTAAGTAAACAATGATAGTTCAGTAATGTGATATTAAATTAGATCTCAGTGCAAGAATGTCCAAATAGCTTTATGAAACGACTGATTTATATAATTGATAAGTAATAATTTTATATACCTACTCATTCTATTTAGAATTAATATTACGTTATTTTGAGAATTTATTTTGAGACAAACCCCATACCTTTTAAGAAATGAACAAAAACTGCCTTTAAGGATTTTTTTTTACAAAGTTTAAGAAGATTTTACATAAGTGATTTCCAGTTCAGTAAGAACTTACACCTAATAAAACAAAAGAGAAAAATCTGATTACCAGTAGGTAGGTAGATGCCATTTTTAATTAATGTTACATTAGATCTTCGGTGTTATAAACACAAAATATTTTGTGTTTTTGTGTTTTAAAATAAACATTAGATAATACAAATATATCCACTGCTTTTATTTCAAAATACCAAAACACTGATGATTTTTACAAGTTTGGAATTCAGTTACACTTGTATGCACAATAATATAATTACGGTGGTAAATTATGTAAGTATCAGTTACACAGGATATTTCAATTGACTTTACTAATTATAAGTACGTATCTGGCAGTTAAAGCAATAAGGTGCCTGAATATTCCAATGAAGAAATGTGTATGTGCCAGTTAGCATATTTTGATTGTTTTTTACAACGCAGTAAAAGCATGCATGTGTGATATAACAAACACTTGAAGATTTAGAAACAAAATATACTCTTAATTATAAATTTCACTTAAGTTTAAACCCGCTCACCAAATATTATACATTAATTCCATATAGGGGCTTAGCTATGGCGATTTAAAAAAATTGAAATCTTCAATTCGCTCTCCTATAAAATTTGCATTTTTCAGTTACTTAGTTGTACTTAGGAGGTGTCGATATGTGGGCAGATAAATAAATACTTGATACTTCGCTGAAGACTGGTCTTACTTCTGATAAGGTACAATGACACCAACTTGAAGAACAAGATTTTAAACCTTAAAGAAGAAAGTAAGGACTAAATAGAAGACCAGCGAAAGAAACGTTTTAATAAAATGCTGATAAGAGATTCGTGGTAGAAATACAAGTAGCTAATATTTGTTAATGTGTTTTAAATGGGTCACAAACTAATTAGAAAGTAATAAATAATCATAAACCAAAAGAATTTGATTACATATTAATTTAATGCTTTGTGCTATGGGTATGATAAAGCAAGACCTGATAGATTGGCTTCCGAGGATGTGAGAAGAATGCATGAGTGCTTTTTGAAGAATAGCACTATACTAACAGTCTGATTTCTGTCAAGCAGCAGAATCCTACCCTACCAATTGCATAGGTATACTGATTGATAAGCTTAAGCAGATGTCAATAACATAGTAGTAGGTCGCAAAGCAAGCAACGTCTACGATTACTGAACACTCCCAAGTATAATATATGTTATCAAAACAGCATTTACAGTGAGTCATGGTCAAATAGACGGGAACACGACAAGAGCTAAGCAAAAGAATGTTTCGCCTTATCAGATAATAACTTCAGTATCAGCACTACTTTCTTCTATCAATCTTTTCCTCTAAACGCCAGGAGAGAAAACTCTTTTATCAACAGAGAACTCTTTAAAGTATTGACACAACATTTGAGATTACTTAAAAAGAACCGATGATTCATTGAAAACATCTTAGATTTCAACAGTTCATAAGTTGACACAGTAAGACACGGAAATTCTGTGTTCGTCTATCCAAACACTTCGCTCTTTACTACTGTGCATATACAGCGAAGCTATAGGAATTTCACTCTTATTGGTATGTCTTACAGGCTATATATTCCGCAGACATGTTGGTAGACATTGGTAAGTGCGGCCCCGTAAGGTAGACTTACTTTTTTATTTCATCGAGTATTATGGCATTAATATATCCAATGAGGTCGGAGGTCATTGAAGTAGATTAATTAATAGTAGATAACCCATTGAATAACAATTTATTGATATTTTTGCGTTGCAAAAATGAAATAAAAGTTAGGAAATTTTATCACGATCCATGATAATGTAACTTTTATGTTTGACTTAGCTTGTGTATTAATATTAATGTATTTATCTTAGTAATCTATAGCCATATCAGGCTGTAAATGTCAAAGAAAGTTCTGGCCTTGGATATACGAACTATCCAGAAATGAATACATTTCCTATCTTGTATGTCTGACAGTTATTACCGTTGCAATGATTGGGGGTTAAACATACATTTTTTTTGCGGGTTGGTTTGAATGAGTGTCTATGATTTACCAAATACCCTCTTACGGATAAACAGGACAATTTATTGTTGGGATAGTTTGTATTGACTAAATTATACAAAAGATCTCATCGTTTTTCGGCATCTTTCTTGCAATTATATGCACTAGGGGTTCAAAGATGGTTTACTGTACAAACCTTCTGCTCCTATCCCTTATGTTAACATTGGGTTAGTGTGTTCAGTAGCATGTTTTTATCGAGTTTCTAATTGGCGTTATTCCCAAACCGACCGCCAAATTCGTGCAGGTGCAATAGAAAATCAAAGCTAATGCCGCGAATATAATGTCCAGACAATATGGGTCTCTTCCAAGTTGCGCCACAAATTACGAGCCGATGACATTTAAATGAAGTAAACTAAGTGATACTACTTTTAATGATGAAATTTTTACACATTAAATTGCAAACGTATCTTTGGAGTTCAGGTCGAACAACGTGAACGAACTGAAGAAAGTGGAAGATTGGATGCAGCAGGTGAAGACCATGGGTTGTGTCATTGTGTTGTAACTTGAGGAAAGCCTGTGTCCAGCAGTGGAGAGTGGATATAAGATAAATGTTTTTTTTTTAATTCTTTAATCTATGCAGCCATGCTTGCGACTTTTTGATGACGTTACATGGTCATAAAACGTTAGGTGTTATTAGTTCTTCGAACTTGAAGACTTAGGTAGGAAGATACGATATTCCATTTTAAAGCTCGTCCACACTGGCGCGACGCGACGCCCGACACAAAGGCACCGCGCGTCGCGCGACGAGCGGCGCCTTTGTGTAGCGCTGTCGCGTCGCGCCTGTCTGTGGGAGCCTTTATGTGGTAGGTGCAGTTTTATGATACTGAGAAAATTGGTTTACAGGGCATCGTATATTTTGAGCAAATGTATATCCTAATTTATAAAGAGTTTCATGATAATTATGGAGTAAATTCATGAGCAGGATAAATTTAAGCTACGTATATTCCAGGCATAAATACCAATTTATAGGTAACTAGCGGACCCGAAAGACGTTGTCCTGCTTGAACTCGATCGCAGCACCACCTACCGAGCCCAATTGTGTATCTAAACCATCCAGGGATCACTCAAATACAAACAAAAACATCATCAAAATCGGTTCAGCCTTTTAGGCAGAGTTCAGTTATATACACACGTACAGAAGAATGATATGTATACTATATACATATATGTATATATATATATATATATAAAGATATCCAACATAATTTAGTAGATAAAACTCCACCTCCTAAACTGCCCTCTGTGCCCCAAAAATGCAGGCCAAAGTGACCTCCGTGCTGTCACCGCTGACGCCATGGATGTGAAGACATTTTGGGTCACAAGAAATAAACTGTCATGCTATCGAAACGAAAAAGAAGAAGGTAATTGATAATCAAAGAATGTCGGTAGCAATAATAATTAGTGGTTATTTGTAAACGTTGAATCACGTAGTAAGATTATGTAAATTACCTTCAATTTTTATCTTTCCGACGCATTAGGTATCAGATATTATCTCAAGACAATTCAGATTAGATTAGGTTCATTACAGAACATCGGTATTAATCGAATAGAATTTGAGGAGACTGGAATACTAATACTCCTACTGTTGTATGTAACAGAATTTAAATATTTAAAATTGTTTGTTTTGCAGAATGTTTTTTGGTGGTAGACAATAACTAAGTATATATAGCGAAATTTACAATCAACGGGTCTTCGGGAGTGTAAGCGAAAGCGGGCGTTCCCCAGGGCTCCATTCTAAGTCCATTAAAATTTACGTTTCTCGTGTGATATATAAAATAATATATATTTATCTTAAGAAACTGCCTTTTCACAACATGTGTGTGGCATACAGCTCGAATGAAGTATTGTTTTATTTTATAATAATTGAAACGTCGTCGTACAGTCTTGTAAGTACCACGAATTTAATGTTTTTTTGAAGTTAAAGACAATTAAAAAAAATTGTTTCTCATAAAACTGTTTTAAAACTAAGTTAGCAATTAGCTGTTCTCTTAAAGTAAGTGATGTTTTACCAAACAATGGAACTTTAAAATAGGCATTTTATTTTAAAACTTTATTTTAATGTGCGGCATAATAAATAAATACCCGTGTCACGTCTCCCAGAAAATTGTGTTCTTTTTGGTTCATCTTTTTGTTAATTAAAGTTCATTGTAATGTTTGGAGGCCTGTGTCCCAGCAGTGGGAACATAAAGGCTGATTATGTTGTAATGTTGTATTTTTTGAACGAGGGTTGTTCATATGCAATAAAATATTTGAGTTCGAGACTTTTCGTCGAAATAAATAAAATCACGTTTATTTATTGAGGAAAACTAGAAAATGGTCGCAACAAGCATTGTCGTTTAGCATCAATCAACGAATTACACAGATTTAAAAGAAACTCAAAACCTTTCATAGATGCCAATGGAAGTCTGGCAAAATTATTAAGGCCCGATTTTTCAATCTTCAGGTAATTCTTTTCCGAGGAATAAATTGCGGTTCGACAGCTTTTGTGAAGAAAAAAAGAGGGTGTGTGTTATTATGACCACACTATAGAAGTGAAAACTTACGACTGGAGCCCAGTATACGCGATTCAGCGTCACCGAGTGACTGGAGCCGAGTATACCCGATTCAGCGTCACCAAGTGACTGGAGCCGAGTATACGCGATTCAGCGTCACCGGCTGACTGGAGCCGAGTATACGCGATTCAGCGTCACCGAACAACTGGAGCCGAGTATACGCGATTCAGCGTCACCGAGCAACTGGAGCCGAGTGTACCCGATTCAGCGTCACGGAGTGACTGGAGCCGAGTATACGCGATTCAGCGTCACCCACCCGAGCCGCGTTCACTATTCAGAAAGAGCGAAAAGTGCACCCAAAGAACTTTTCACACCAAAAATATCAAACCGCCACGCGCCATAATTATTCTACAGACAAAAACTATTAGACGAATGAAAAATCGGCCCTTAATCAGTGCCCTTGATTGACTTAATTTCCATACCTATACAAGTATACATCAGTAAATTCATTCGTTTTCTAGTAAGTAGCTCTGTCATAATAAATTAATAAACAAAGCAGGGCTCTATTTACAAATCGTTTCTAATACGTCTGCTTCAATGAGCCGACATTACAGTTCGAACGGTCTTCAATTAATATAAATTGCTAACATTTGCTGTGGCGACTGATTGCTGTGCGCCTTTCTGCTTCTCGTAATTACTCCGCTACTTGTGTTACGTCATATCATACGTCAAATCTTGCCTAGATATTATTCGCAGCTGTTTCAACAGGTTTATTGGTTTTTTTTAATGTGGCATCCCTTTATTTATAATCTATTTTGATTATTTTTTATTGCTTGTTTTATTTTGATGTAGGTATTAGGACTATTGCCATTATTAACGTTAATTTCTGAGCTTGATTTTTCATTTACTGTTTTATTTATTCTCTCCCTCTCATAAGGCGCGGTAAGAAGGAAATTTTTAGGTAATTGACAACAGCGCATCGCGGTAACAAATAAGGTTCAAAACAGCGATGCGTTTGATGTTAGTTGAATTGAATGACCACAAAATTTGCAGTTTTAATTATATAAAAAAATGAAATACTTGTGTGCAGTTCACACGCGATAGAAGTGAACCTTAAAAAATGTGAACTTCAAGACTATAATGTATTCTATCTCATTCTCTCGCACGTTACATTCTATAGATGTATGTGTTTGTCTCTTTTTAATGTCGCTTTTTCGTTTCATCGAGTTTCCAAATCACAACGGGCGTAAAGAAGTTTTCTCTTCAATAAAAGCAGGGCTCAGTGGAATATTTTTTAGGTATTTATTTAGCGGGTTCAATTCCCTTTATTATCATTGCTCAAAATTTTGAGAATAAAGGCTCGTACACACTGGCGCGACGCGACGCCCGACACAAAGGCACCGCGTGTCGCGCGACGAGCGGCGCCTTTGTGTAGCGCTGTCGCGTCGCGCCTGTCTGTGGGAGCCTTAATGCGACGAAAAATATATTTTTTGAGTTCTGTTTTACGACTTTTTTATCGTGATACTATTTTATTTTTATGAAATATTTATGGATGTTTTTACTTTGAACATTTCACAATGCGCATTTTTTTTTCTGGCTTGTAATATGTACCAATACGCAACTGTGCGACAAAAACCTGAGCGTTTTACGGTGTCCTACGTTTACTGTAGCGTCCTCGGGCTTCCGGTCCTGATGAAGTGATGACAAGTTATATTCTCAGTTTTCGCGATCTTAGTCTATTATCAGTAGATTTTCGAAGTATTTAATTTTAATGGAACCTTATTTCAATGTTTCGAATTTATGGAATTTAATTATCTTCTAATTTTTGTATGATCGCCGTGCCCCCACTCCACAGTGGGACACGGTGATCATTCAAAATCAGTTGAATTTACAGGACAATATGATATTACTTAGTAATAAAGTCTATTGGCATAGACGCTTTAATTTACAGAAACAATTAAGAAGCCATTGTGTTTCGCGTCGCTCCACGTTCTTATATCCATATACAGTGAAACCTGGTTAAGTGGGACCTGGATAAGTGAGAAACCTCTATTATTGAGAATTTCAATGAGGTCCCGGCACTTTTTCATCCAATTACCTCTGTTAATGGGACTTTACGAACCTGGTTAAATAAGATTTGATTTCTAGGATTTTTTCGATGTTTACCTCTATAATTGGGAGTCTGTAGCTCAATTCCCTGTATAAGTGAGACATTTATCAGGTTGGGACAGGTTTCGACACGTAACAATAACAAATATCACCAAAAATACGCATTTTTATTAACCTTTCCACCTCTATAAATGGAATAACAGTACATTTCGACCTCTATAAGCGGGGGCCTCTGTAAATGAGACAACGATAATTTTAAACCTCTCTAATTGGAAAACTGGATAAATGAAAACCTCTTTAAATGGTACAAAATCCTTGGTCCCTTGAGATCCCAATTAACCAGGTTTCACTGTACCTATGAGGGGTTAATAGTCCTATTGATGAATGAAGATCAAACCAAACACATTCTTCGTCATCAACAGACGCTTACAAAAATTGCGAAAAGTCCTTGAAAAAGATAGCTTCGATAACAATCAAGTATTTTTTTTATATTGTAGCAACATAATTATATATTCAAGTTGTGCAAAGAATAATGATTCACCATCAATAAACGGCAATCAAAAGATATCACGATAAGTTTTACCTATAAACATTTTTCTAGTAAATAACCCACTCTGTATTCTTTATCACTTACGTGAGTACCTACGTTTATAATGATAATAAACGTATTTTAGTGATAAAATATATAATTATATGATTTGAAACGGATTCTCAAGGATTTGCCGACGTGTAGTGTAGGTAAATTAATAAAATTTTTGAGACGTGACACGTTTCAGATAATCATTAGCTGTGTAATAGGTAAGATATGATTGCAGAAATATTTGATTTTGTCTTGAAACTTTTCGTATAGGTACTGTTATTTGGACTTGTATAGTTAAATGCAATGGGTATAGATAGATACATAACGGGCCCGATTAAAATTGCCTTAATGTATACCTACCTCACTATAGGTAATAGATATTAAAGGAGTTTCCTCCTTTTGGGATTCTAATTTCCATTGGATTGCAAAAATGTTTTTACAATTTTATATCTATTTAAAACAATTTCAAATAAGAAAGCCGTTCCTTAAAACTAATAAATGAGTTCCATAATCATTAAAATAAATTTAAAAAAAACTCACTCATTCATGTTCTTCAACATCATAGCATCTTCATTATCAGCTACAACTTGCAGCAAGTCCCTCTTCAGCTGCACACCGGAGTCCTGCTCGATCTCTGGCGTTACTTGCACAGTCACTTGTGTGTCTTGCACATGTACTTGCGTGTCTTCCACAAGTATTTGCGTGCCATGCACAATTGCCTGTTCGGGTGCGGATTGTTCCGCCACTTGCACAGAGTCCGCCATTGTTAGAACGAATCCGAATTAACGCGACCTATGATAATTTTTATTAATAATTTAGAATGTTTTTGGCAACGAAAATGCAATAAACAAAAAAAAATTGCAGCTTTTTATTGCAACATGCAAACGAAATTTTTTTATAAAAAAAATTAATATATAAAGTAAATTTGCACTATATAATTAATAATTGAGCAAAAATTTATATAATTTTTTTATGCTTAGAAATTCTTTTCAGTTGCCAAAAATCAATTTAAAATTCCACTCGCGATTCTAACTTTTAATATATTTTTTTAAAGAAAGCACTATCTTTGCCGTTATAATGACTCCGAAAATAATAATGATTTATTATTTTATTATTAGTTATAAATTATTTGAAAAAAATATTAATAAAAGTCAGACTATTTCCTTACAAGAATCCGATGCCAAGTGGACGACCGTCGGTCACTTATCTGATATCAAAAATAATCCTTTTATCATATCTACAGTTAATTGTTCCAATCAATAAGTAGGTAATTCACATTCTTACTATAAAAGGTAATAATTATGTGCTGCGATAATAATTTGATAAATCGTTACGCGCAGTGCAATTTTCATTGGCATATTTATACAATATATTTGCACGTTAGATATAAATTATAGGTGCTAAGTACCTAGGTATCGGTGTACCTGCCTACATAGAAGATTCTTGATCATCCTCAGATTCTTCATAACAAAAATTCAATTAAAAGGTACAGTCGGGGCATAAATATATTATTATGGACAGCTCGGCAATGCTTTCATGATTCATCTTTAATATCTGTCGTCAAGATGACGGCAAATATATATATGATCATTTGTGGAAGGCATGTACAAGTGGCAGCACAAATATGTGGCATCTAAGGAACACCGAAACTATCTGACGAGCATGCTACATCGGCTTCAAAAAGATGTGTCACCTCTTAGAATGCAATAATATCGGACATGTCTTGCTTCATAAATATCTGCCTACTCAGTTACATTCAGAAGAAAGTGCTACCTCGTTGTGAGCAAAATTATCGAGACATCACTTTAATACTCACCTACTTTAAGTTGGGTAATTAATAGGCACTGGCAGAATAGTTTTGGTGTTCTTTCGGTGTCACATATTTGTGATGCCACTTGTATAAGCCTTCCACAAATGATCACTTAATATATTTGAATTATATGATATAATATACTTGCCCTCATCTTGACGACAGATATTAATGGACGAATCATGAAAATAGATATTATTGCCAAGTTGTTCATAGTAATATATTATGCTCGTGCCTGGTACCATACTACCATACATAGTAAACCGACTATTAAGCTAGCAAAACGTTTATATTCCAACAAAAAACAATAAATAATTGAGATCTAAATCGTCTAAATGGGTGCCAAGTTTTATGGAGGTGAAAAAGTTTACCTTGTTCCTTGCAACTGAAGATGCAACTTGGCAAGTTTTATACAGCGCCATCTGTTAGGCAATAGTTAAACTTATTAAGTTACCGCCATTGCTGGCCTGTCGTGTCGACATGGCGAATTGGTTAGGTTGGTAATTCCTTAACAGAGGGCGGTAGCAGTCGTTCCTGCTAAAAGATAACTACATAATTGTTTTATTAGAACCAAATAAGTAATTAAAAATAAATAATATTAAATAGCACTGATTTAAAGCGGCAGTTGTTTATTGTAGTTTTGGTAGATTCAAAATTACAAAATGGATGTTTATTATTAAATTCGGCAGTAAAAACTGAGCAAGAAACTAAATACCAAACCACACCAAACCAAACCAAATCAAACCATACCAAACCAAATATTTAAACGGGTAATTAAATAAATATTAAACAGTAAAATGGCTTAACAGGTAGTTAAGCCATTTTACTGCTTAGTTAACAAATCGGAATAAGTTGGTAAGAAATCTAATTTGGAAGTACCGCTCGCTCGCCTCGCTCGCCTCGCACGCTGTTCGTCATTATTCTAACCTAACCTAACCCATGCTTATTTACTGCGACCAATTTTATTCGGCTCGCGCGTGGTTGGTCATAGTTCCAACCTAACCTATGAACCACCAAACTATTTATGTAACTGCCATTCATTTATTACACTACTTGAGTATTTTTTGTACTTATATTGTAGTACGAAATAACCGACCAATTTTCTTTTTATTACATACTGTTCATGTTTTTTCTGTTACACAAAAACCGCCGAAAAATAAATAGACTGCCCGTATTTTTTTCAACTGATCATAATAACCTCCGTAATTTTTAAACAGCAGTTGTTTAGTAGCCATTTTAAATAGATAGGAAAAACACTTCGTCAAATTCAGTTCAAGTCTTTAAAAGTCTCTTTGGCTAGACCAAAGAGACTTTTAAAGACTTGAACTGAACTGAATGGGGGCTTTCGTTTTTGTGCTCACCAGTTGGCGCCACTGTCGAGTAAGGTCCTGTTGCAGTACTTATTTATTTCTTGTTTTGGATATGTTTAAGTACCTACTCTTATATTCATATTAGGTTTATGTTATTAAATTTTAAAACTTCAAATGAATATTTAGATTATAATGTTCCTAAAATTGGCAAGCACGAAGCAGACAAATCTTTTTCTTCCTTCAAGTGCTACCAAATTAGATCCTAACTTTTGACTTAAAATCTTAAGCCATAATTAATCAAGAATGGCAGAACCATTACAGCTATTAGAATCATTCGATAAAATCCGTGATACAAAATCCCGCAAACAGTGAACGTTCAGTACATATTCTGACATCTAGAGACCTTACTCAACACTAGCGCTTCTAGCGGCGAACTCAAGCGCGATAGCCCTCATTGAATGCTAAGAACACGAGTTTGTTAGGTTCAGAGTTTCATTTCAGGTGATTCGCAGAACTAGATGAGACAAGATATTTTTGTCGCACTAGCTGCGCCCCGCGGTTTCACATAAGTCTTGATCCCGTAGCAATATCGGGATAACAAGTATCCTATGTCCCAAAATTACGTAACACACTAACAGTAGGAATGGGTCTCATTTTGACAGTTAAACAACATTCATTGCGTTATTTACATTGTTGAGCAGACAAATTTAGCGAACATAATGAAGCAATGGATTAGCAATAGGCTTCAAAATGATTCAGATTGTGATAGATAGTGTGTTATGTAATTAGGGTGCAGGGGTACATAGATGTGCCTAGACTATCGATTTCATGCTGTTTTCTTCTAACTAATCAGCAATCAGGCGTAAGTAATGTCAGAGAAATTAATTGTTAAGCAAACTGACAACCAACTTAAATTGTCCGTATAGTGAAATCTCAACTGTAATTTTTTGACAAATGGCAAATTGGCGTAGGATGTCAATTAGCGTAACAATTAGTTTCATTAACTGTACAAATTGAAAAGATGGCACAAGATTAACGAGACGAGATCAAAAATAAAACAAGCCCCATAATTAAATTACTTTATTACTTCATAAATTATCAATAATTAAAAAACATTATCTCTAACTGTGGGAATGACATGCTGACGCTAGAGCTGTGTCAGGCCGTGGGTCAGTGTCAGACACAGGTGTCAGAGAGCGACAACCTGACACAAGACACTAATGACACTATTGTGGAGGTTTATAAGTGGAGGTTTCATGGCTGACTTAATTGGAGGAAGTTCGTGCCACTGCTTTTAAATCTACGTGTTGTATGCTCTTTAAATTTTAGGTTTAAGAAAACCGGCTAGGTTAGTCCATATCTATACGGGGAGGCAGGGATATCGAAAACTGAAAGCATGAATTCAGCACATGATTCTATGACGTTTTAGCGTAGAAACCGTATGTCGGTTTTCAAAAAAGAAACTGCTATATGTGACGAAAAATTTCAACGCAGAAAAAGAAACTCTCCATACCGGAGAAAAAGAAACTAAGATCCACGTCAAATAACTCAACACATTCTCTCACATATAGGTCCTTGGACCTTGATCATCAATTCTCTATTTAAAACCTAAGTCAACCGTGAATTATTTAAAAAAAGAACACAAAAAATCTAAGATGGCTTCTTGGTGGTCTCATCAATTTTCACAGTGACTTGTTCATCTTCCCTTTGGAACAGATAGCTGGTCCCAGGAGTAGTGCTACTGCTTTGGCCATAGCTTTGCTGATAGCCGCTCTGGCCATAGTTGGCAGTTTGGCCATAACTAGCCGGCTGGCGGCTTGATTGCTCGTAGCTGTTCTGGCTACGCTTCGAATCCTGGTTGTAGTTGTCTCGGTTGTCTAGCTTTTTTACGCCACTGGAAAGGAGAAGAGATACATAATTATAAAAATATGTTTGATGGCTTTGGCCAAGAGTGACTACTTCCCATAGATAGACCCCAGTTGGATGTATACTTATTTCAATTTCTACAATGGATAATTTAGTCATAACAGCTATGTCGAAGATTGTTTCAAACCAGTTTTATGGTCTTAATAATCAAATTGACTAGCTATTTTAAAAACAATCCAGTGCAGCTAAATATAAGTTTCATTTTGCGGGCACCCTAATAATAGCAGATCATCAATTCTCCATTTTCGTCTCCTAAAAATTAGGAACAAAGATCACCATTCTCACCTCTCATCTCTATAAGGTCTCCTCTCCCCAACACTATGCCATCCGCTGCCCTGTCCACTACCACTTTGTCCATATCCAGCGAAACTCTGACCATAAGCAGCTGCTGCCGATCCTTGTCCATACCCGGCTTGGCCGTAGCTAGCCCCTCCTTGGCCGTAACTAGCTCCTTGGCCGTAACTAGCGCCACCTTGTCCGTAACTAGCGCCTCCTTGACCGTAATTAGCGCCTCCTTGTCCGTAACTAGCCCCACCTTGGCCGTAACTAGCCCCTCCTTGGCCGTAACCACCGCCGCCTTGTGTGTAAGGGTCGCGGGAGGTGCCACCGTAGCCGGAGTAACCAACACTCTGGTAACCGGTGTCTTGTGGTCTGCAAAAAAGAAAAGAGTTTTGTTAATTTCCTCGAATTTTTAAATATGTTTAAAATAAGAACGCCGTGATGGCCATCTGTCGCTGTTTTCGTGGATGGCAGTTATACACACATTTGAGAATCGATTGGAGATAAATGATGAAGATCTTTGATATTTAGGTATAATACACAACTTTCTTGCGGATCTTGAAGGCAAGATTGTATGTCGTTCCTTGACTGTAATTGCTGGACTGAAAAAGGACGTCGGAAATAGCCTCAATAAAGAAACAATAGATTTTTTTTTTAGACTCTTATGACAATGCTATTACCTGGAATACTCAGGTCTTCCCCATCCCGCCGCGGGCGCAGCTTCAGGCCTGCCCGACGCAAAATAGTAGCCTCTACCGCCGGCGTCCCAACCCGCCTGACCTCGGTAGGTTTCGTCCCAAGGCCTGAAACTAACAAAGAATCGAACTTTATTACAGAAGAAAAGCCTGGATGATGGGAACGCGCATAAAAGACATAATATTATCTCGGACGTAGTACTGGGTTGGTGGATGTAACATGTCTTCATGATGTTTTCCTTTTAATATTTCGTAGTTCTCTACTCATCCCGAATAGAGGACTGTGTATTTAATTTTGTAAACCGTCACATGGATTTGTTGTTTCGTCTAATCTAAATTGGAGTGCACAAAGGTGGGATCTATAAACCAAAAACGACTAGCTAAAATTAATAAAAACAAAAATATTTATTATAGGTGCTTCGACCTCAGTTTAAAATTCGAACTGAATGGAAACAAACGGTCAGTAACCGTCAACCCGTGACCAGCCAACGGAAAAACAAAATGGTGGCAGAAAAAAATACAAATACCGCTTTGTAAATTAAGAACAGACGCGCACAGGGCGGCTTTTATTGTAGAAAAATGGTGCAGAAATAGTGAAATCCAGCAACAGCAATTTCTTTGCTAGGTACCGCACCTAAGGATCATCTTATCATTTGATTTCCTGAAGTTTCTGTCAAGAACCCAGGAAAAGGTGCGTGTGTAGTACTGTATAGGTCTCAAACCACTTTTTAGAAAAATAAAACCAAGCATTAAAAAAATACAAACCTTCCGTTCATTGAATCTCTCCAATCTGCACATATGTATGGTCCGATAAATATGGTAGGCACCCCTTTTTTGGATTAAAATCATGTTGCATGCGTGCTTGACAAGACAATGCACCGCTGCATGTTCATCCAGATAAATATCGAGATCTTTATCGACTTAAATACATAAATAGGATGCTATAGTAGGGACTGGGGGACAGTATGTTATTGGCACTAATAGAAGGGTAAACACAGACTTTCTTTTACCTTCAATATTATACCAGAGATTGATATAGATACTAATTAGTGTTCAATCGCGGTGTAACCAATATTAAAAAAAATATCAGAGGGAGCTCAAATCGTACATACTACAGTCCCTCGGTGAGATATCGCGACCCATTGACACCACGGACACAACTAGCTAGGAGTTTGCTCAGGTAATCAAAGCCTTCTGAAAAGACTTTGCACTATAATATTGTAAATTCTCAACTCTGACAAACTTTACAATAGGTGTTAAATGGAAAACTGTTAACTCTTGAGTGTTATCCACTTTTTTGTGAGCTAAACAGGTTGCTCCGCGTGCGCCTAGTCTTAAAATTCCTTGAACAAGAATATCTATAAAATAGTAACAGTACCTACCTACCCGTGTACTGTTAATCAAAGCTGCGAAACATCTGATTGTCTTGCAAATTGGATAATTGTATGGAATTAGAGGAATCCCGAGATTATCTAGTCAAAGACTTTACGATAATACGTTTGTGGGTTATTGTAGTAAGTAATGTGATTTTAATGCGCGAGAATGAAATACTTTTTGTTTGCGAGTAACTTGTTCTGTCGGTACATACTTAATGGAGGAACACTGACTCCCAAGTCACCGGTTTATACCTTGTTTGGGAGACGGGACCTACGTTTAAGACACTTCTATATGTTGTAAAATGTGATAGGTACGTCTGTAACAATGTTGTTACTTTTTTTTTATTAAGATTTATTATTACATAGGAACATGGAAGTCCATACCAAATAGTTTAAATAGGCTGGTAGCTAAGTGCCGTGAAATGAAATTAGCGCATTTTCTAATAAACCGAATTGCCTAACAAAGGGATCGAAACCCCAACAAATAATTTAACAAGCTCAAATCTATAATCACATAATGTTCAATAAAACAACAATGGCTGCCCACAAAGGCGGGAAAATAACCTAACCTCTGCAATTTTACCGTTACATTCCATAATTCGAATTGCCATTTTGAATTTTAGGTGAAAGCGTCATGTATTGATGTGTTCGACATTATTTCAGCGTAGCGGAAATTGTATTGTTAGTGTGTGTGAATGAACTTTGCTATCATTGGTTTTATGGTCTACTTCGAATGTGTCACATAATTAAGTAATTCAAGCGGTATATCGAATTAGTCTTTTCGCTGTTATTGGTTGTTGGTAGTACTTTATTTTAGAAAATCGATAGTTGTTGGAGAGTGATAGTAATAATAATTATTAAAATCACATGATACATCGCAAAACCCAATTAATTTATGTTTTTGAGCTCCGTCATCATGTTATTATTTCTAAGGAGAAGTTTTAGTACATCAGTTTATTTTTTTGTCATGTAACCTTTGGTACGAACTATTAAACAATTTATAGAATACCGGGGAGCAATCTCTTTTATTCTTCCTTTCAGTAGAAAAGAGTAAATTAGTAGTAACTTATTTACAAATTTACCAAGATATTCATACAAAATAAAAGTAACTCACCTGTCATGTGGTCCCCTTCCTGCACTCGGTCCATATCCTCCATAGCCGTCATCATATGCATCATAAGCAGGCCTCCTAGCCCCAGCATACCCATCATATCTGCTCAACCCATCATCATAGCTAGGATAATATCTATCATACGAGGGTCTTCTTCCTCTATAATCGTCGTAATCTCTTTCTCTGTAGGGATCTCTTTCTCTTAGAAATCTATCGTAATAATCTGGTCTGTATCTATCTCTATCATCATAGCGGTCGCCTCCTCGTCTCCTGTCACGGTCCCTGTCTCGACCACGATCCTTATCTCTGTCTCTGTCACTCCCCCTTCGGCTGCCGCCACTTGGTCTGTCTTTGTCGTCGTAAGAGCTTTTGTTGTCACCGTTCTCATCTTCTGTTCCGTTCTTTTGTCCTCCTTTTCTGTCTGAGTATCTATCTTCATCGCTGTCATAGTTCTTTTTGTTATCATATCTGCTGCCGGATGTTGGTTTGTGTCCGCGTCTGTCGTCGTCATACCTGTCGCGTCTGTCGTAGTCGTCGTCACGATCGTCTCTGTCATCTCTGCGATCGTCACATCGGCCACATCGTGGTCTATCGTACTCTTGTCTGGCGTATTCTAGCCTGTCGAATATAGGTCTGGGTGCTCCATATCGGTAGTCGTAGTAACTCCTGCTCTGTCGTTTTAGTTTCTCGGCGTCTGTGCTTTCAGCTTTGATGGGTGTTAAGACTTCCGATAAGACTGTTTCTTCTGCTGAGGTATATTGGAGGCAGGTTACGACATAGGCGAATAGGACCTGGAACAACAAATTACATATTTAGTATTCTGTAGGCTCCTTACTTTTGGTCTCCTTTCCAATCTGTTTTTGTATGACTTAAATCATCCTTTCTACAACTTAGCGATAATGCAGCCTATTTTTACGGAAGGACTGTATTCTACCACGCGGGCCTAGTGCGGGTTGGTAGATGTCACATGTCTTCGAATTTTTGGTTCTAAAACATGCCGGTTTCCTCACGATGTTTTCCTTCACCGTTTTGAGAACAGTGGTGATGAAATTATTTACAACATGCGAATAATATTATCTAATTAAAAATATATGACAAAGTATCAAACTAAAACAAAAGAGCTTCATAATAAATAATGTATTAGGTACCTACTCATCAGTCATTATCTCATAGAGATCAGTCAATATCACGCTACGTTAACTGTGTGAGCGGATTGTTTCATCGTTTTTTGTGCAGCAGTTTCCGCGTCGACACGTTATTGTGAAAAACTGGACGTAATTATATTAATGTAAATATTATTATGATTTGTGTAATTTGTCTGTCTGTCTTGAGATATACATAGAATTGTATGAGCCATTCAGGTAGTTGAAAAAAATATTTAATGATAACTTTACATCCTATCGTTTGACCTATGACCGAGATCCGGCTTTGAACTAGTTTTTTCAGACAGTGGTTTTTACATCCTCCTCAAGTCATCGCGAACAAAACATCTGCAGGGAATCCAGAAATGTTAACATAATTTTAATACTGACCCCGCGTCCAATTTAAAAGCGATCGTCATGCGAATACGCGTTCATAATGTCACTTTGTGTTAGGAAAACCGAAAAGCACCCTCTGTAGGCGCGACCACGCGTTCAGGTTCATCGAACAAAAAGTGACATATGAACGCGACAGTCGCGTATATTCGAGCGACAATCGCTTTTACATAGGACGCGACTTTACCCTATAAGTTTTCACTTTTTTATCGTAAAAATTCGCGGAAAAGTGATACATTCACGTCACGTACGGTCAGTGCTCTGAATTACCTGACCCCTCTTACAAAGAAGAAGAGGGGAAGAGGGGTCGGGTTATACAGGTCACTGACCGTACGTGACGTACGACTGTACTACGGCTACAGCACACGCTTTTCATGTGCTCTATGGTATACTCGACCTGTGATTTTATGGTAGTAAAAGGGAGCCGTTGGGCCCGATGGGATTTCCCATTGGCAAATGACTAACTTCCATACAAACATTCATCGTCTATTTAACCCAATGGGCCCACTATCGTTTTCGTATAATTCGATCTAGCCTGTCCCACCTTGCTGTCCTCCCCTCAGTGACGCCCTAAGCCGAGGTCCGTACCCCACAGAGGGAAATTCGCCCCTGGCTCCAGCCAGTTCCCTCTGTGGCTTTGAGTTTGGCTTTGAGTCATCTTAAGGCATCCACAGGATAGTCCGGATAAGTAGCCATGACCTCTAAGGGTCACGACTACGAATTGCCATGTCAAAAAAAAAACGTTTTGTGCTCACCAGTTGGCGCCACGGGCAAGTAAGGTCCTCTCAGTACTTCTATTTGATGTTTTGGATATGTTTAAGTACACATAAATTCATATTATGTTTATTTTATTACAGTTTAAAACTTCTAATGAGTATTTAGATTACAATGTTCCTAAAATTGGTAACCATGAAGCAGACAAATATTATTCTTCCTTCAAGTGTTACCAAATTATGTCCTAACTTCTTACTTAAAATCATAAGCCATAATTAATCAGGAATGGCACAACCATAACAACAATTATGAATCATTAGTTAAAATCAAGTGATAAAAAATCCCGCAAACAGTGAACGTTCAGTACTTATATTTAATTCTTTTTTCACTTCAGTAGCTCAAACATGTAGGTTTTGCTGCCTGAAATCAGTGAGCAAAATGCGATTTTGCTCACTGAGTGAGACCAAGTAACTTTTTAATTATTTTTTTTCAGAAAGCCGCGAATATCTTATTCATCCTGGGTTAATCATAAAATTCGAAACATTCACACTCTATCTCTTTCCCGCTATTAGAAAGAGAGAGAGACAAAGACCAGCCCTTTCGAAGTTCCGATTTTGAATGCGACCTCAAAGACAAACACGTTCGGAATTTCGTACTAACTAAAGAAATTTTTCAAAAAGATAATTATGTCTTTTAATGTAATTTATTGAATTTTTTACTTATTGTTGTATTTAAACGAAAATAAGTATTTACTGCAAATAAAACTAATATTTAACATGTACATATTTATTTCTAGTTTCAATAATGTTACGTAATATATTTTGAATAATAAAATATCATGGGTGCTATTTCCGAACACGCCTCAATTTAAATAAAAGAGCGGGTTACGTTTAATTTGCAGAATTGCAGTAATTTTACTTTTAACTTTTAAAATGTTCCATTTTATTGAATTGGTACCTCTACCTACAATCTTAATTATTTTGATTCACAATAAATAGTTATTTCAATCTATTCCTGTTTATTATTTTATCTCCTAAAGTGTTCTCGCTGCTGAAGTGAAAAGTTATGTGTGTTACACGAGAGCAAAGTTTTTTGCATCTCGTGCCTTTGAATCCCTCGCCACACTCAGGATTCAACTTTAGAATCACTCGCTACGCTCGTGATTCAATCGTTGAATCCTTCGCTTGCTCAGGATTCAAAATCAGCACTCGCAGCAAAAAACGACTTTGCTCTCTTGTTGCACAAATAACTATTTCCTATTGTGGTATAGTAATTTTATTCTAGGTGCATCGTCTTCACATAAATAAAGGTATACATAATATTGTAAAACACTTTAAAAGAGTAACGGTAGAGTTTCTTGCCCATTCTTCTCCATAAGAAACTACATTTTGGAAGGGGCAACTAGAATCAATTCTATTTTCATGTAAATTTGGACATTCAAAAGTGCATTTAATGTGCCTATTGGAAATAAATGATTTGACTGTGACTTTATACATTTGACATCTAGAGACATTACTCTATACTAGCGCCTCTAGCGGCGAACTCAAGCGCGATAGCCCTCATTAAGGGATGACTTTTTAAAATCCTTCTTTAGTGCTCACCTTCGTTATACAGGGTGGCAGGGACATCGACGCGCAAACTAAACCATCCCCAAGATTTTTTTATATTAAGTAGATTAGCAAGCATTGATCGTTGTGATAATAGCGCAACATAAACCATGGATTTTTCTGGGTATATAATTATAATTGACCTATAATGGATAATATCTAAAGTCAATTGCCGTTCGTTAGTCTCGCAAAAACTCGAAAATAGCTTGCGATGAAACTTAGGTAAGTTACTGTGTCGCGAGGTTTTAAAAGCCATTGCAACGCATGCTGGACATTAGCTAGTATCTAATAACCATCCCTAGATAATACATGATGAGTTGATGACGATACCACTACCCAATTTAACTAAGTAGGTACTACAAAACCTTACGCATTGTATGTTCAAACTTTAAATATATGCAAAAAAAACACCATAAAATTGCCCTCAACGAGCGTATGACCTCTAAAAACAATAGTATGGTATCACACACGATCGTACACAAAGAGAAAATGGTCCAACATGAAGGACACAACCTAATTTTGTATTGTTTTCATATAATTTAGTACAGGAAGATGATAACTGAGTGTTTTAGATATAATAAGATTATGTTGCACATAATCCATATGAATTTTTGCTTTATAAAAAATTATATTACGAAACATGACGCCTCTTTTCCCCGAAGGGTAAGTAGAGAGGTGTTCCTATAGCACAGCCACATTTCGGCAGTTGCTTTTAAGGACACTACAGGACCTAAACGCAAGTTTTATAATGCCTAATATATGACAGTAACAAGTATGTATTTATAGAATTATAATAATTAAAATCATCTGAATGACAATTTCATAAAATGTATTCATGATTTTAATTATTATAATTCTATAAATACATACTTGTTACGGTCGCGAATCATATTTTGTTCAACATAAAACCTGACACTGACCTGCAAATTGCAAAAAGCGTAAGATAATTTGAATTTCGTGGGTACGCTGGCGCTTCCCCTAAAATAATCGAGAAGAGCACAGAATCCAAAATTCCTCTTTATGTAGCATTCGTTAACTATGCCAATGCGTTTGAAAGTATTGACCATGACTAATGATTCCAGGCACTCAAAAAGCAAAATATAGAAACCTCCTATATATAAATATCCTACAGAAAATTCACCACAATAGTACAGCCGCTATCAAATTTTCCACCACCGGACCATCCTTACCTATCGAAAGAGGAGTCAAGCAGGGAGACCTGCTGTGCCACCCTTGAAGAGGTTTTTAAAAACTTAACCGACATTTGGGCCAATAAAGGAGTAGTCGTTGACAAAATAAGGTTGACCAACCTGCGTTTCACCCACGATATTGTTCTGTTTTATCTTCGGCAGTTTAATTAGGGGAAATGCTTAATTAAAAAGCATGCTTGTTTGCTAGCTAGTAGCATCAAGCATGCTTAATTATGGCATGCTTTCCGTGTGTGTAAAATTATCATGTCAACTTTTCATATACAATGCTAATTTAGGTAGCATCTGCTCGAAATACTTTTGTGCTACTACATAACAAGTATATTCTAGGCTTAGCTCATGTCAAGGAGAAAATAATTTAAAGCAGCTACAGCAATTCCACAAAAATCTTAAAACCGCTCCACATTCCGACCTTAAACGCACACAATAAAGCTATTTACACCAGCTTGTCTCCAACCCGTGGGAACTGGGACTTATAACAAATTATATAATACAAACAAACATTTACGAATTATTCAGTGAGCTCGCTTGCATTGTTTAGGAGCCAGAGCCACACATCCGTTGAAATAATCGGTTTATAATTGTGCGCGACCATGGGCTAATGGAGACAAAAGATTGGCATTGTGTGCTTACGAATTATGACATGGACATTACGCGGGTTTGTTAAAAAATGTTTCAAATATAACATAACGTAAAGACATGCCTGTAATCCCCGTAGGGTTAGGCAGAGGTGTATCTATATTACACCCGCATTTGGCCAAGTCCCATCTAATAGGGGCGTTTCTATTGCCATCAACCGGGCACAAATCCAGACTCCGGGCTGCTGCTGAGAAATTCCTAATGGAGCAACTCAATAACACAACAAACCAATAATAAAATATGACGTAAAATCACGCCAGTATTCCCCAAAGATGCTGATTTATTTAGTACACTCACATTTCACCAGAAATAAATGCCATGGTGATGGACGAGATTCCAAATCCAGACACCGGATTGGTAGTGAGAATATCCAAATGGAAATGGCATAGAATTTGAAATCGATGTCACACCAACTTTTGGAAGGGGCAACTAGAATTAATTCAATTTTTTTGTAAATTTTGATGTTCTAAAGTCATGCCTTTTGCCCAAATAAATGATTTGACTTTGACACGTTACCTAAAGCCTGCAGGATGGTCGAATAAAATGGCGGGATCTGCCACCACGCAGGCGAACGAGAAAGTATTTAGCTAGTCTTTATATAGGTATGTAGGTTGAAACCAACACTGGCCCTTTATAATTTATCGCTATGAATATTAATAGCCAATAATTATGCCTGTCCATCGATCATTGAACAAATGCAAGAACCAACAAGCTAAATAAATATTTCAATGATCGGTACATCTTGATACCAAAATCTGCTCTCAAAACCCATGTCACCCCCACAGCCCATGTTAATTTTGACAGCAGTTGATAGGTTGAAAGAAAAAACGAATGCTGATGTAGCTAATCAATTCACTAGGCTTTTAAAAACCGTAAATGTGACAAGTTTTAAAGTTTTATTTTTTCCGAAAAAGGAAAACTTATTTTTTCCATTAAAATTTTAAGCGTTTGGAAGCGTGTTATGAGGCTAGCTAGTGACGAGGTGTCGGCATCATTATAAGAATACAATAACCATAAGTTTACAGTTAGGGATCTTTATTGCCTTTTCTACATTAATCGCTTACTGTTAATTTTATGCCTCTTTTCCTGCTAGTACTATTAGATATAACGGATTGCATATATCTAGCGATACGTATATGCATACCAAGTTATGTCTATGGCCATATAGTTACGTAACGACCTTAAAAATATTGAAGAGCAAAAATATATCCCTTTTGCATTTTGAATCCCGAATAATACATATATTAAAATTGGCATTAAGTTTTTTTGAAACGTTCGTAAGTACTTTGAAATGGACTTCTTAAGCAAAGTTAACAATTTTAATGCCTCTAAAAAAGTACTCTTTAAAATTGCCCGAATCCAGTTATTTTTAGAAGTTCCATCTCAACTGAAAACAGGTCTTGATCTCAATCTAGATGATGCAAAAACGAAGCTCAATCGAGCGAGGGACAGTAAAAAAGCTCTTACTGCGAAACTGAGAAGCTCTTGACTGTATTAACTTTTTATAAATATTATACTTTTGTAAAAATAAAACTACACTTACCAGAATCGCAAGCCGTTCCATTTTGTTTTAAACTTAACTATAAAAATAAATAGTTCATTATTTCAGTCCTAATTCCTGTAAAAGCACAAAAAGTTAACCAAACTTTTTTCAATCAAAACTTTTTTAACTTTTACATTATTTAAAAAAAAGTTTTCCAGCTAAAAAGTATTTAATATTTCGTGTCTATGCGCCAGTGGATGCGCGAGCGTGTTATGTCGGACTGGCTACAGCGTATGCGTCCCCCGCTTATTATAATTATGGCCGTCGTTGGTTTTTTGTTTGCCCATCCGCCTAGGGCCTACTGGGTCGGTATTGTGAAGGCTACTGTTACTTGTGTACCCATGTATCCTGCACCATTGATTGAGAGTTTTTTGACTTTGTTTTCCAAAATATAGGGGTCATAGAACGGGGCCAGCGAGCTCTTTCAACTGAACAGAGGGCCTAGACAAATGGCATTCGCTTCGGAGCGATTCTATTTCTACAATCGCTATCGCTTTCGCTAATGTTTCCATCATACGAATCGAAAACTAGCGATAACGCTTGTCAAAAAGTGCCACTTGGGTACGCATCTCTTTGGAAGTAATCGTTCGACGCTTTCGATTCGTTTCATAGAATCGAATGATGTTAACATTGTCTAGCTAATTTCTATTCGTTGATCTATGATCACGTGACATTTAAATAGTTTATGTCAACCCCATACATTTTTTGGCTTTACTACTAGCGTCATCGCTATCGAATGTCACTTTGTCTAGGCCCTCAGCTAAGCTATAATTTGAACTTCATGGATTCTTTTGAGTAAGTAGGTACTGATTAACCTGTATAAATATCCATAATATGTATTCAAGTATACTTACACATTTGTTCCATAAACAAACTTCATTCTAAATGTAGTTCCTTAGAAACATTTAAACATTAAACTCCCTTAAAATAAATCTACTTACACGCATAATCAGTCAACAAACATCGTATAAAAGCATGATTACGGCAAACACGGATTTGCTAATTAGTATTGTAATCAATTTAAGCAGCAACAGATTAGTTCTGAGGATATTGTCAATGGTTCTTCCATTGTCTCTTAAGAACACGCATATCCTTTGCGAAATTAATGGAATTCGTTATGCGTTATTTAATCAGACGATCCGGAATCAAAAAATCAATCAATCCCTCAAAAAATTAGAATGAAAAAACTTTTTTTCAAAAAAACAACCGACTTCCAAAAAAAAAAACAATAAAAAACGTGAGAAATAACTTTAATTTCGGAAGTTGGTGGCCAAAAACTAAAATACACAACCAAAGGCACCGACTTCCGAAAAGTTCTGAGCTAACATACATAAAAAAAAACAAAAAAACAAAACTGTCGAACTGAGAACCTCCTTCTTTTTTTGAAGTCAGTTAAAATTTTGAATGTTGATAATATACCTTTTAGAATAATGTTACCTAAATCCCGTTTAAAATCCATTTATTCTCAAGCTCGCTCTCAGTTTCATCAGATGCTGTTGAAAAGCAAAATCAGTCTTAGTAAATGATTCTCAAAAAGCTATAGTTTCTTGTTCCAAAGTAATTTTTGACAGAGTCAAATACACTCTGACCACCAAGGTAGGTACGCCATATCTATTGTGATTTCTGAGCTTATGTCAGCTCAGTAGTAAGTAACCATAATTACCAAATTCATGGTAATTCTTCTCATCTCTGGCAGGCCAGGAAGTGTAAAACTCTAAAGACAGGCAGACTCTAAACAGGATTTTAATTCAGATTTGTTACAGTTGTAATGGCAATCATGTCATTTGGTTTAAATAGGCTTTTATTTGTATATAGATTCTTCTATATTTTGTGAATGTGAGAACGTTGTAGGCCTAACTCGTAGACTGTAGGTTTGTAGACCTTTTTCTATTTTGTTGAGTACCTGTTACTTGTTGACAGGCCTACACTGTCCTCTCATACCTACCAACGCAGTAATTTGAATCATTATAAAAGCACCTTATTTTTAAAAGAGTAACCATGGAGTTTCATGCCGGCTCTTCTCCATAGGAAACAACCAATGGGGGCTATCGTTTTTGTGCTCACCAGTTGGCGCCACTGTCGAGTAAGGTCCTGTTGCAGTACTTTTATTTGATGTTTTGGTTATATTTAAGTACCCCTATATTCATATTATGTTTATTTTATTACATTTTAAAACTTTAAATAAATATTTAGGTTATAATATTCCTTAAATTGGCAAGCATGAAGCAGAAAAATCTTATTCTTCCTTCAAGTGCTACCAAATTAGATCCTAACTTTTTACCTAGACTAAAGCCATAATTAATCAAGAATGGCACAACCAAAAATCCGTGATAAGAAATCCCGCAAACAGTGAAAGTTCAGGACATATTTTGACATCTAGAGACCTTACTCTACACTAGCGCCTCTAGCGGCGGACTCAAGTGCGGTAGCCTTCGTTGGAACCGTGCACCTAGCTTCTGACGTTTCATAAGTGCCCATGTAGGTTTTTATGAAATAAAATATTTTGATTTGATTTGAAAGGCACCGCAAACAGGCAAACAGGCGCGACGCGAATCTAGTGCAACAATTTATATGAAAACTTCATGGAAATTTTTCTAAAAGAGTCGCATCGCGCCTGACTGCGGGAGCCTTAACGATTTTGCATTTTTTTAATTTAGTTTAAAATATTTTATTGTTTGGAGTAGGCCTTGCATGGGGCTCTGTAGACATCGATCAGTTTAAAGGCCAAATGCCAGTGTTATTACGTTATATGTTTTAAAACAATGTCCCATCTGTCTAAATCCTTGGCGCCGAAAGTTCCTGCCGTGTGGATTTAACACCACACTCGAAAAATTGATAAGCGATGTGCGTAATTAATTAATGATATTACAGTTATGTTTGTTGTGGAGGCTGACAGTGACAGTCCTTCAAAAAGCCAGACGAAAGAACTATATAAATACAATCTCTCGAAAGCCTTTGAGTTAATATCAACATTCTTTCAAATAGTTGAAAGCCTTTAGTTCTTGCAGTTTGTGGGCTCGTTATACTCAGAAATCATACAGCGCCCTTCGTGTTCAGTACAATAACGCATTCAGGGTGCTGATGGGGTTGCCCCGATACTGCAGCGCAGCAGGGATGTTTGCTAAAGCTCGCCTTGACTGCTTCTACACTGTAATGCGGAAGCGGTGCACATCCCTGGTTAGTAGGGTGCGGGGCAACACAAACATCATCCTGCCTATGGCAGCAAGCAGGCTAGATTGTGTGTTTGTGAACCACTGCTGCAAGATATCGGCTGGGCTGTCACCTTGCAGCAGTGATGTCACAAATTGTTTCTGTGTTAATGTTTTACTAACATAGTTTGTAAGTATATTGTTACTAACACAATGAGTCTTGTTACTTGCATTAAATGATTATTATTTTTGGGAGTGTTTTTTTCTCAGCTCTTAGGCTGGTTTTAGCTACATTTACGGGCCAGAGCCAAGTAAATGCAGCGTGTGATGTGTATTTAATATGAGGGTGTGCTTGCCACCAATGAGGCTTGACACTCTGTTTGTAAAGAAACCACGATCGAGCTTTTCAGCAACTAATGATTTTAATTCAGATTTATTACATTGTAATGGCAATGATGTCATTCGGTAACTAAGACTTTTATTTTTATTATTTTATTTATCTTTTATATTTTGTGAATGTGAGAATGTTGGCCTAACTTTTAACCTGTAGATTTGTAGACCTTTTTCTAGGCTACACTGTCCTCCCAAACCTATTAACACTGTAATTTGAAAACATTGTAAATGCCAATTATTTTTATAAGAGTAACCGTGGTTTTTCTTGCCAGCTCTTCTCCATAGGAAACGACCAATTGGAACCGTGCACCTACCTTCTGACGTTTCATAAGAGCGCATGAGGTTTATGTGAAATAAAATATTTTGATTTTGATTTAAGAATTTAGTCTACTTAAACCCAAGTGGTGTGTTCTACCTTGGCATAAGTTCGGCAATAGTTTTCAGGATACTGAGAAGTTATCTAAATAAGGCTGGTTTTGCACGACATGGAATTATACCGTCCAGTGGAGCAAGGTTCGATTTTCAAGCAACTTTTGCTTGAACATTGCACGTATCATCTGGCAAATGTATGGCGATTTCACATCCGGACAGTCACAGGTGAATTCCGTGTAGTGCACAAGCGGCTTAAATCTGTGTTGATTGTTGGAAGAAACCATGCCCTGAACAAACCGTGTCTAATCGGGTCCTTTGGCATTTTACGCACAGCGATGCAGAACGTGTCCACATGAAGTGTCATTCACTCCCCATGACAAATACTTTACAGCTACTTTATTACGGTAGAGAAAATATGGTTTACATGATTATCTTGAGGAGGATGTGTCCAAAATTAAATAATAGCAGTTGTAATCTGCGCAAGTTCTGTAGCAGGAAGGGGAAGCGCTATTGTCTAAAACTAGTAGAACTGTTTCCATTGCACCTCTTTTAAATGAGAAAATGTCGGTAACGCGTTGTTAATAATTATATAATTAATGTATACATAATATTGTAAAACATTTAAAAAGAGTAATGGTGAAGTTTCTTGCCCGTTCTTCTCCATACGAAACTATCTTTTGGAAGGGGCAACTGGAATCAATTCTATTTTCTTGTAAATTTTGATGTTCAAAAGTGCCTTTTATGTGAATATTTTATATAAATGATTTGACTTTGACTTTGCCAGAAACTCAAATATTATCATTGTAGATTTATATGGAGATAGACTGTCCGAACTTACTTCTTGGTCTGACCCTTGTGTTTAGCGGAAAGTGCGAGATTGTGCGAAGTCTATAAAATTATAACGAGGAAATACGTTTGTTTTCAAATTTTACTGAGGAACAGGGCTGTTGTGTTGTTAAAACCTCTGTGGCAAGTCTTTTATTAATGGCCAAACTGGTTAAAAAAAACTTGTAGTTGGCTGGTGCCTAGCTGCATGCGCGAACTTTTAAAAACAGAGTCACAAAATGCTTTTCTGTCCATCTTTGAGGAAAATTGCATATAAAATGATAGTTCAAGAATACAATTTCGTAGCATCACGGTATTTTAGGTGGTCATTACTTACGACTGACTTCACATCCTAAATCGGTCCCTGTAGTATCTCTAGGAATCCTAAATCAGCCCAAAAGTCGTGAGCAAATGGAAACAAACTAATTAAAACAAGTAAATCAAAAAATGTCGGGCATCAGACCGTGACTGACACGTCATTGTGCTGACCATGCTGACTGCTGTGCTGCTGTGCCAACCAACGAACCATACCAACGCACTTTATCGACAAATTATTTCATGTAACATCCAAACATGATTGATTCTGTTAGTTGTAGGTATGAACGAACAAGTGCTATTCAATTGTTTTGTGAGGTCGAAAGGTTCCCATCATAGATTTTATGGCCTGAGGAATAGATGCAAATAGTTATACGGAAGTCAATAATTAGTTACTTAAATTATACATAATACCATAATACCTATGTTAATTTGTCTACAATTCATGTTTTAAATATTTTGGCACCAGTTTATAAGGTTTATTTTTAACAATGTAGATTAATGTAATGCAAAGTTTGCTGTACAGAAATCATGTTGCCGAGTTATCACTGACTACCGACAATAAGTAGGTATTTATTACTAAAATAAAATCACAGCTTTTTCACTTAGCGGCAGGCTGGCAATACAGAATGGAAGGTTGAACGCAAGCCCTAATCACCAATACGTATACGAGTTACCAGACCTACACTTATTTACTGCAAACCAACTAATGAAGTCGTAATTATACCCACAGCTGCCACTTTGTCGCACTTATAGCAATATTTATAGATAGTCAAACTTAGAATTACATCCAATTACAAAATGAGGCTTTGCAATGTAATTCGCGGTCTTTGTAATTTTTATCGGATGACAGATGTCGTTCCCGCCCAAAGCGACGGTTGTACGCATGCGCGTGACGGCCAGCGCCCCCTGAACGATGACATTGGAACTATGAGACGTGATTCATACTTTTTTTGTGTCAATGGGCATATTTTTTATTTTTTGCATATATACAGATAGGTACCTAATTATTTCGTGTGATTGTGCAACTTCACCGGTTAAACTGATGTCAGTAATTTGCCTATTTTTTTGGAAACTTTGTTTTAAGTGGGGTCAAGGTAGCGCTGTGACGATTGTACGTTATGGGAAATCATAATATCCACACAGCATAATAATATAATATCAGATGAGTCTACTCATCTATACTAATAATAAAGCTGAAGAGTTTGTTTGTTTGTTTGTTTGTTTGCTTGAACGCGCTAATCTCAGGAACTGCTGGTCCGATTTGAAATTTTTTTTCAGTGTTAGATAGCTCATTTATCGAGGAAGGCTATAGGCTATATATCATCACGCTAAGACCAAAAGGGACGGAGCACCAACGAGCAATGTTTCAAAATCGTGGGTTATTTTTTTCCTTTTGAGAGCTTCCGCTGCGTGCGCTGCGTAAACGGTTAAAGTTTCGCAAAAATCATGTATTACAGAATTGTTCTCCTTTAAAAGTTATAAAAAAAAGTCTGCGACAGCTTATGTCTATCTTTTAAGGTTAGCTCACTATAAACATTTTTATGCTAACCAAATTTGTTCTATAATAATGCATTATTTGCGAAGGTGTTTTTATAAACATAATATTAATCCTTATCCATATAAATACGTTATTCATCATAAGTATTTAATTTAAAACAAAATTGCCCTTTACATTATTTGATTTCAATGAATATCTTCGGAGATATCGCAGTTTTAAAATAACATCGCAGCAAAATAATGTTGCTAGGCCGGCGGGCGATCATGAGGGGGAAGGGCGGTAGCCCCACTTATCTCTGCGAGATACTATGCCGGAAGGAAACAAAACTAAAAATATAGTGTACTCTCTAAAAAAAACTCTAAACGAATGTTATTTTAAGGTACTTCTGCGTACCTTAAAATAACATTCGTTTAGAGTTTTTTTTTTGAGAATAACCCACAATCTACCTGATATAAGATTATAAGACCCAGTACTTTTTACCTAACGTTTTAAAGTTCCACTCTTATACGGAGAAAATATTTCTTGAAATATTCCAGCAGGCTTAGCATGAGCACCGTTTTGTTGACGGAAAAATAGACAAAAATGACGTTCAGTACCCCAGTAAAAATTTAATCGGTAACCCAGTAAAGTTTCTAAGACCTTAATTTTTTTTTCTAAATTTTCTTGTGTTTGCGCATATGGTCCCGCGTTACTGCAGAGCCCCAGTAAACATTCATAAACTCCCCAGGAATATTTTAAGACATCTTTTCTCCGTGTACTGATAAAAGCGTGATGTAGGTACCTAAAACAGCTCCTTAACGTACGTATTATTTAAATATATTTTCACCCTCTACGTAAACGAAGTCGCGGGTTAAAGTTAGCGTTAGCCCAAAGTAACTATTCCACGCGGACGAAGTCGCGGGCAGAAGCTAGTACCACATAAATTGTTAGGGTCAAGGCAAGCTAAGGGACATTTTGACGGGTTTATCTTTACAATTGTTAAATTGATGAAGACTATTAAACTTCTACCTTTTTCTAAGTGAGATATTGAGGTGAGCGATTATAATAAAATTGTTTCATATAAAATAAAGTGCTACGACATCGTTGCTTGATACTCAATTACCTACCTAACTAAAGGCTCCCACAGGCCGCTCGTCACGCGACACGCGGTGCCTCCCTTTGTGTCGGGCGTCGCGTCGCGCCTGTGTGCACGAGCCTTAAAGCGAAACTAGACAGCGAACACCTAACAAGGCCTACAACCTATTTAAACAACGAACTTCTCGTATGCCACATAATAATAAAATCAACACATTGCCAATTCCTTTTTCAAATTAAATTAGCAACCTCTTTGCTGCCAGACGTATTTTTATAAAAAAAGTTGGCTAGGTATACGACCTATTTTAACGTGGTGAACTAAAAACCCCGGCCTATGGGCCCATGTCTTGACTTCACCACTAGCCCTTACCAGTAGTGTGTGACCCAGATGCCGGCAATTTGTTTTGGAAGGCTATTATCAACGGAATTGATTGACGGTTAATCGATATTATTTAATCGGAATAGTGACGTTGGGTTGTTACTACGAATGTTGGTGGGAGTTGAGAGGTGATAGAACTGAGTGAATTAATTAATTTGTCACATTCCCCTTTACTAAAAATTCCTTTAGTTATTATGATTGTTTCTAGCATAAGTGTACCTAATGTATGTGAATAAACTAAAGGTAAGCTGTATGTAGGTATAGGCAAATTCAGTAGATTATTACAGGAATATATTAAGAGTAAGTACCTATTTTCAAGAGGAGTCTAAAATTAAACCTATCGATCAAATTTCATATTGATACTGTTATCATACATATATACATACCTACATAAACTGACGCCTTCTTCCCACGGACCTAGGCGGAAACTACAGAACGCCACCTGCTGCGATCCTTACACACTCCTTTTGCCTCGTTTGCGTTCATACATCTGGTCATACACGCACGCCGCCGCCAGTTGCGAGTACTACGCACTTGACCTTTCTGAAGAACATCATCAATAAGGTCACTTTAAGTCCTCCAAGGGCGTCCCCTCCCAGGTTTTCCACTCACGTCTGCCTTGTAAATACCTTTTGTTACTCGCCTTTCATTCATCCTCTCAACGTGACCAAACCATCGAAGCATACTCTTTTAAATTTTTGCCACTACATCTTCTTTTAAACCGCACCGTTGCCTTACAAAAGCGTCCTTCAGCCTGATACTGTTATCAAGTTATTTGAATTTTAGATATTACAACGTTCTTATGGAGAGGGTTTACAATATAATTACTGGTGTAAAGCCAACAGTAACTTGTAATCCACGTCATAGTGAAATTTTTATTTTGTTTGTACTGGACCAGACCTGGGAACCTTCTGGTTACGGAGATATTAAATGTCAAAATTCCCACCTTTTTTACTTTTTTTCACGATACCAAGTTTAGACGCAAATAACTGAACTTTGAATAGATACCCCCACAACTTTTGTACCATTGCAGACACCTAAAATCACTCATCATCATTTCCTTCTCACAAGCTCTCATTGTGCAGCGTGAATGTCTTTTATCTAAAAACTAACATAACAATTTCTACCGGAAATTCCACTCACCTTAAAAAAACCAGCATGACAACAATTAAAACACCTGACACAACAAAAATAACGAGCAACTATCAGAGAGGTCAATATTTTATCAAAAATCAGTGGACAAAGGGCAGCGGTGTCAACAACCGGCCACCCTCCTATCCGCTGTAGGATCGTGAATAATTTATAGTCAACGAAAACGTAAACAATAATAAAGTCCAACAATTATTTTTACGATCGATAGTGTGAAGTTCGGGGTTTTTACTGGTAGATAATGGTGCAGTCTCAGTTATTAAGAGCGGCCAACCCGTCATACTTTTCATACAAACGCTCGTACGTGATTATGGCGTTGTAACACATCTTTCATTGAAATTTTCGAACTAATAGGTATCTTTTGAACTTCATCTAGGTTTCTATGCAACTAAAAAATCAAAGTTTGAAGAAACAAATACAATATAAGCCTACAAAAATCTCCTTTTTTGCACAAATTTTACCTGAACTTTGGCCGTTCATAATGTACTTATGAATTGTAAAAGTAAAGAAAACATCTTCATAGAAACCTCGCACATGTAATAGAGATTCTTAATGACAGACATTTTTTTCCAAAAACTTGTAAGGCTTTTTCAAAAACACGTATTTCTTGGAATGAGTTTTGTGAAATCGTTGCGCGCAAATTTTCGTGCGATGTTATCGCGTTCTCACTCTTGCTTCTTTTTCAAACATTGCGTTGGATGAAACAACAAGCTTTTAAATCATGCTCGCGTTGAAGATAGACGGACCGGGAAGGGCCCTCTTAAGTTCAGCAACAAATAATAATGACAACACACCTGTATTCGTGTTACCCATAGTTTAAAAAATCAAGGTCTGGCATTCCGGGAGTGCCACATGCTTACGTCACTAACCAGTTGCCTCTTTATTGCAACAAAACAAGAATTATGGAAACATTTTCAGTCACTATTCTGTTAAAAAAGATATATATATAAAGCATTTAAATTTTCGGTTCGTTTTTCTAATCAAACGAAACGATTCAATTTAAACATATAAATACAAACGTAATTGTTAGTTAAAACCACATTGTTTTATCGCATTCGCACAGGTAATAAAGGCGGTTGGGGCGTTATTATTACACACTACTGGTAACACAGCGGTGATGACGTAGGCTTGTGTCTCCCACGTGACCACTGTGTCTCGGAATGCTGTACCTGGCGAAGTATATTATTAAACCATGGTTACTTAGACTCGTACACGCATTTGTATTTTAGGTAAACATAAACACACATACGCACATTTTACACATAGGTAGGTAGGTAGGTAGGTACATAATATTTCGCCAGTGAAGTTTATGTTTCATTTAAAAGAGGGCGAGTCTTTTGTGACATTGCCACCAACTAGCCACTTATCCAAACTCTAAGCGAAGAAAGAAGAAACAAAAAAGAAAAATCTTATAAACTTAAATTCAATTTTGTTTTTTAATTCAAAATCTCTCCTAAGAAATTCCTAATGAAAAACCTATTTCTTATCAATCTTTCTTTTTTATTCTTTCTATCTTTTTCTTTCTTTCTTATTTCTATTTCTTTCTTTCTTCTTTTCCAAACCTGGCGAACGAACCCAGGACCAAACTCACAAAAAATAAACTCATAAAAGTTGTCGATTAAAACCTTAGCACCAATAACATCAATATATTTCAGTTAATCAATCATAAGATCCATTTATTGTAATTTTCGACGTGATCCAACTACATAACGGCCATGATTGATAGCTTGAAGTATGTTCATACTTACCTATGGATATTGGATAGCAATCTGAATTGTCAGACGTGACAATAGATCGACCTTGAGGCGGTCATCTAGGGTGAAATGGCTATGACTCGGAACCCGCGGGGTAATTGCGTAACACACTAACAGTAGGAATATCTTACAATTTGACAGTTTAACAACATTCATTGCGTTATTTACGTTGTTGAGCAGACGGATTTATCGAATATGAATTCATTCCATGAAGCAATGGATTAGCAATAGGTTTCTAATGATTCAAATTGTGATAGATAGTGTGTTACGCAATGAGGGCTATCGCGCTTGGGTTCGCCGCTAGAGGCTCTAGTGTAGAGTAAGGTCTCTAGATGTCAAAATATGTACTGAACGTTCACTGTTTGCGGGATTTTTTTATCACGGATTTTCTCGAATGATACATAATAGCTGTAATGGTTGTGCCATTCTTGATTAATTATGGCTTAAGATTTTAAGTAAAAAGTTAGGATTTAATTTGGTAGCACTTGAAAGCAGAATAAGCTTTGTCTGCTTCATGCTTGCCAATTTTAGGAACATTATAATCTAAATATTCATTTGAAGTTTTAAAATATAATAAAATAAACATACTATGAATATAAGGGTACTTAAACATATCCAAAACATCAAATAAAAGCACTGCAACATGACTTTACTCGACAGTGGCGCCAACTGGTGAGCACAAAAACGATAGCCCCCATTAGGGTGCTGGTAACAGCTAATCTATTCCGTAAAAACTTAGGTGAAATTTAGTGAGCTTGAAGTGAGCTGACAGTGTCAATCCCTGGCATCCGGTAGAATGACAGCTAACCTAACCGCCTAATTGGAACTATGTATTTGATTAAAAGATATTA
Source organism: Dryobotodes eremita (assembly GCA_917490735.1). Classification (NCBI taxonomy): domain Eukaryota; kingdom Metazoa; phylum Arthropoda; class Insecta; order Lepidoptera; family Noctuidae; genus Dryobotodes; species Dryobotodes eremita. The sequence goes on from OU823254.1 coordinate 20,333,520, forward strand.
ATACGGTAGGGTTATTAGGTATTTAAACGTTTTATACCAAAAACTTGGTATTGCTCAATCTTCCAAAATCTCTCCTTGGTCCAGTCATCTTGACGCAGACGTTGCGTTGGTAGATGAGTGCCAAATGTCTAGTGTCAGACTCCTTTTTTTTTTTTTTTGTTTCGGGGTGGAAAATCCTCATGGATGTCCCCCGCCCTGGGGGGGCGGAGGGGTCTGTCAGACTCTTACTGACTAAAAACCACCCCGGTGTTCCGTCTCACACCTACGCCGGGGGTCGCGGGAACGTACAAATCTTCCGCAACCCCCGGCCGGTGCCGGCCCGCCTCTGCGGGCCCCGTCCGGTCCAGCGGGGGGAGTGAGGTGTTTGACTCCCCCCGCGACGTCTAAGAGGGGCGCGCGTGGAACACTACGCGCCGCCACCTCGGGTCCTGATGTATGGGGGGCGACGGACGTCCCCGAGTCCGTCGCCCCTGGACCCATTTAGGGGGGCTGGAAGAGGGCGTTGTCCGCCCTCCGCCGACGCCCGGTGCGCCTGCTGCGGGCCGGGTGAGAGGATGAGATCTCTCGCTCCCTTTCCGCAGCCTCCTTCTGCGAAATGACTGTTTCGCAGAAGGATACCACCGCGTCCCAGGACTCCTCGCCGCCGACCATCGTATTCACAACGGCCGGCAGCGAGAGGTCACTGCCTACTCCTGAGATGAGGGCACGGCGCGGCTCGTCCCAAGCGGCACACTCTGCCAGCGTATGCCGCGCCGTGTCCTCCCGGCAGTCGACGCAGTGGTGATAGTGTCAGACTCCTGACCTAACTATAAATATGATATAGGTATGATGATGGTGAAGGTATGACTAATAATTTAATAGATTAAGTTTAAAAGGTCTCTCTCCTACTACTTTGATGTGCCGGATAGAGTCAATAAAAAAAACCATTTAATTCAGGCAAAACCGATATTAGGTACGCACGACAACATACCACGCTATACATTTCCAGTATAAGCTGACTCCTCATTGTACGAAAAGCCTATACAATGCGAGGTCAGCAAAACTGGAAATGTATAGCTTGATAAGTTGTCGTGTATAAATAAAATAAAAAAACTGTTGTTAACCTAGATTGGACTCTTAATAAAAATTGATGGCAGACACATTGGTACCTTCAAGAGTACTCTGAGCATGTAACTTTTCAGCAGATATAGTGGGCAGCAGTGACGTATTCATCATTGGTGGGCAGTACCTTCCTTCGCAGTCCACAAAACTTTGCAATAACACACATCGAGGTTGACTCAGCAAAATACTAAATCGATTCCTATCGATAATTTTGTTAGTTCTCGTAATTTGTTAGCAATAGGTTGTATGGTAATGTTTCCAACTAAAAATAAGGCTTGCACCAAGTTTCAGGAGGATTGCCAGATTACCGCCTTTCTTTAAATATGACTTATCTAAAATCAGATTTTTCGGTCTATTGCAATCTGAGGCAATCGTTTTTTTGGTAGTCTCACTGGTCCCGCTAAATAAAGCAAAAAAAAAAGAAAGAAAATACTCTCTCTGGGCCTACCGCTTCGTCGGTCTCTGGGGGTAGACTCCCTAAGCACGAAATCCGTAGTTTCGACCGAAGTTACTAGCGTTTCCTACGCCGTTTCACTTACGGACATATCGTCGCTTATCTTTCTAACAGACGTATCTGTATTTTCATCAAAAATGAGTTATTCATACTAGTTAAAACAATTTTGAAGACGAAACGATCGGTCTAATAAACGGAACTGTATCTTCAAGCGTTACCGAGAAAACACATTTTGTCAGGTAGACGTAAGTAGCTTTTTATACAAATGTGCTTTCTGCGAACCGACGTAAGTACACTTTGTGTTACTTACTTACTTTACTTTGTGTTCATAATTTTGTTTTTGATATGTTTATCTCCTTAAAGTTATTATTTTATAAAGTTCGTATTTAGTATAAGTAAGAGCCCAAGACATTTTTATCATAATTAGGTACATAACGTTGACTGTGATTTGATTAAGCTATTAAGAATTGCTTTATTTTTGCGACTGATTAGTTTTAATACGTTGGGGTTAACATTAAACCTAAATAATTATGAGAATTTAAATTAGAAGAGACTGTTTTTACGAAACTTTAGGATCTCATTTCATATTTTGTATTAATATAAGATACTAGGAACAGTTTTTTTAATAAGTACAAAATAATGAGCCATTTTAATAAATAATAGTTGATTCTGAGGTTTGTGTGTTATTTTACTATCCTTTTTTATACAGACGTATCTGAAAACTATATGAAAACTTTTTTTTACAAAGATCTAACAAAAGTGACGTATCTGTTTTAAATGCTTATATTTTTTTATCTAACAGTAATATTTACAATTCACATATGTATATAGGAAGAATAACCAAATAATAATATAATTCATGAAATTTTATTTTGATCAGTCGCTTATTATGAGAGTTACAATTCAACAAATATAGTGCGAAACCGCAAAAAGCTTGTCCTGAAGAGTCACCTCAAAGTTAGTTCCGTCAGTTAGTAAGACAAGCGACGATATGATGAATGGGGGGCCCGAACTAAGAATGAATGACAACACGATTTCAAAGTTGGCCCTACTCACGACATGTATTTGCCCGTCCGATAAATTGAATTTGCCACTTGTTTTGACAGATCAACTAATTTCGGACGGGCCGTACATTTGTTGACGGACTTAGAGAGTAAACCCACTGTAGTTCGGAAACCATTCTGTGGGTGGTTACTTTTTGGCCCATAAGTTTAGTAAGTATTTAGGTATTTTGCGGTAGGTACAACAGCGAACTAAAGGCCGTAGCTAAGGGACATAATTCTGTCAAAATAGTAGGTAACACGGAATAATTATAGTAATTATTTTTGTTGGACAAAACGATTACGTATCCACGTGCCTACGTTAGTAAAACAATGAAAGACGGTGACTTGTTGAATTAATTATTTATAGCCGCAGTATTATTGTTTTACTCAATCATTATAGCAAATGAATAAAAGATATCAAAAATATTTTTTTAAGTTCGAGGGGAAGGAAACTACTGATGTCCTGCTACCTGTACCTACTAGGTCGGTAGGATTAAGGCACCTACCAAAAAAAAAATACTATCTGCCTAGCCTTTTTATAACTTGGGTTTGGGTCGGCTTCCAGTCTAACCGGATGCAGCTGAATACCAGTATTTTACATGGAGTGACTGCCTATCTGACCGCCACAACCCAGTTCCTGCGGAATTCGATATATTCGAATGTTTGCAACTGGTTTAAAACCGCTTATGTAATGGTCCACACTCGTCTCTCTACAACAAAACGGTTCGTTCGCTCCCCCCCTTAACCCCTGGACATACAACAGGAGGGTGCAGAAGGTTCAGGCCATGTGTCGTTTATACATCCTGGGATGGTCGAAACAGTTTATAAAGTTTCTTAGAATAGTCACTGATTAAGAGGGGTTCAACTGTCAACCACAGTGGCAATAGATATTAACCATTCTCCAAAAGGATTCAGAATGCTGATTTCCCAGTCTCAAGGAATGGTGTATATTAGAATATAACCAATAACGGAGTAAGCAATGCCTTGGTAAGACTCGTTGTCAGAGTTTCGGGTTTCTGACTACCCGTAACGAATGTCAAAGATTTACGAATGACAGCCGGGCCAACGGCTTAACGTGCTTACCGAGACACGGAGGGGTCTCGACATAATTATGTAAGTAATGGATTGTCACCCATCCACAAACCAACCGCGGCAAGCGTAGCTTAACTTTCGATTGCGGCTGTAATTATTTAGCCATGAGCAATTTCTTTTTTCTTTTTTTTTTGCTCGTGTGTTGCAACTGAAAATCAGCGTCAGGTGGTACACCTTGTGTTGTCATCTGACATTATGCTGAGCTGAGTCTATAATCATTGTTTTCTGTATTTTTTTAGTTTTAAAGTGTATTTTTGGATTCTGCAACCGTTCTCCGACAGTCGTTTCTCCTTTGGACTGTTCACCGACGGGACGTTTCGTTTTTGAGAGATTCGTCGATAGAACGTTTCACCTATGGATGTTTCGCCGACAGAATGGTTCGCATTTTGTTAGTTTCGACGACAGGACTTTTCAACTATGGAATATTCGCCGTCAGATCGTTTTGTCTACGATTGTTTCGACATGGCTTTTTCACTATTTAACTACAAAGCCACCAAAAAGCTACTAGCTTGCTACAAAGACATGAAGAAAGAAAATGTTTTAATGGAAGACCGCCTTTACTTTTTTTTGTTGCTGCAATGCCAATAAACGCATTTGTCTTTTTTCTTTTTCTTTTATGAGCCCCTCTCAGCTAGGTTCCTACCTAACTGCAAATTTTGCACAACTTTTAAAATAATAGATGTAACCTACCTACCCAGTAATACCTACTTATTCGAAGTGGAAACTGGCAAGTAAGTAGTTTTATATCGATCGATAAAAACTGGAAAGGTAAATAAAGTTGATGCCAAATACAGTTAAAGCTCCCGCAGACAGAAGCGACGAGACAGGGCGGCGCGACATTTGTAGAACAATATCCAGAAAGTTTTCATAGGGATTGTTCTATTAAGGTGCAAGTCCGTAGCCGACTGCAGGCATCAGCAGCAGGCGACGTGTGGCCGCGACACCACTGGTTTCCATCTATTTCTATAAAAACGTCTTGTCGCTAGCTACGGAAGGTATTTCATAGAAATACATAGAAACCAGTAGTGTCGGGGCGACACGTCGCCTGCTGCCTGCTGTTGATGCCTGCAGTCGGTTATAAGCTTGTACCTTTACGAGTCGCGTCGCGCCTTTTTGCGAGACCCTTTACAATAAAGTTGTCTAGTTCATGCGCTAGTGGGACATCAAAACAAACACTATTGAATATGGTTTAAAAACAATACTTGATGTTCGTATCGCGTGGAGTTCTTTTAGATGCCCACACTCGATCGATGGCTATTCTATGATAAACTAAATTAACTAAGTAGTAAAATATTCTAGCAATTTTCAAATTGCCAATGTCATCTAGGTCCCATGAAGTCCTATAAGTATCAAACTCAAACTCAAACTCAAAGCATTTATTTCAATTAAACCATTTACAGGCACTTTTGAATTGTCAAAGAGTCGGTCAGTTAGTCAGAAAGTTGAAGTTAGTTGCCCATTCCAAAACGTAGATCTCTATGGAGAAGAACGGGCAAGAAACTCCAAGGACACTCTTTTTAAATCAAGATATTACAAAATCCTGGGAACATTAGTCGTGTTGCTTCTATATGCGAGAACAATGAAAAAAAAATCTATAAAAAAACAATTCAAAATATAAGATTAATAATAAAAATAAGCCGTGGCAGTTAAGGGATGACCAGTCTCAACTGACGGCGCCCGTTCACGAACATGACGCGTGGATCAGCACCATCCAGCTCAACCATTTTGTAGGGAACCGAATGATCCAACACACGCGCCACCAACAGTGAGACATTTAAGTGAGCATGACATAGTCTCGTCTCTACTGCCATGCTGTCAAGTCAACATAATTATACAATAAACGAATCCATTGTACTCACATTTACAAAATTGCAATATGCTTCTAAATTATACAAAACTATAGTTTGCTACCTACTTTTACCTTTTCCAAAGAATTTTTTTATGAAAATCACAATTTTGTAATACACGTAACACCAAAATAAAGAAATCGACTCTTAAATCATTAGCTAAGAATGATAATCCATCATTAATCATAACAATGATTTCGGATACATTCCAAGTATTTATAAAAAATAGGTCCAGCACTTTATTGCCTAACATACTTAAAACAATTTATCATACTCACACATGAAATCTAACTACTAGGCACGTTTCAATAACAAACCCCATGAATAAGTTTTAAAACAACCCCTATGCCTGAAAACACTTCAGTCTGTGCCTCGCGCGCGTATGTGACAGTTGCGTCCGCCATATTGTGGAAAAAATTTCCCGCTTTTCCGTTCGCGCCATTAGTAAAACCATTTTAATCATCTATAAACTGAATATTGGATTGTGATAGTTAAATTAAGTGGAATGTTAGTTACGTTTGTTAAATTTGATAATATTTTAGTTTTACACCTTTTCGTTCACACGGCATTGACAGAAACATTGATTATTATGACATAGCCTAATTATATAGTGTTACTTATTTATTTAGGATGCTAATTATCGTCCCTAAAGTACCTAGCATGAATATTGCTTAAAAGCTTTGTAATTTTTGTACTACTTGTTTGTACTACTTGTTAACTTTCTACTAAGTACTTACTTTGCCCGCATCATGTGAAAATGTTATCAAAAACAGACTCCTGTTTACATCGTTTACCGGTGTTTTGTTTTTCGAAAAACGAATGCGATCGGTTATTCTCGTTGGGGTAACTGATAAAATAAAACGTTTCCAAATAATGTTGATTCGAAGTGAAAATGGTCGTTGTGAGCTATGGCGTTGAAGAATCTCCAACTGTTCCACCCTCGGTCAGAGATGGTGTATCAGCAGCGTCATGCAACCCCTATGAGGGCTCCTCCTACGGCCATGTCAAGGAATATATCCAAGTCTGCTGAAGCCCTCGCCGGCAGCACTAAATGTGAGTCCACATATTATCTACCTATGAATTTAATACTTACCTACAACAGTCAGTTTTCAAAACATGAAAAATACTTTCCTAAAAAGCCCCTAACAGGGTAGTTATTTTACATAAGTATGTAAGTACTGGAAAACACACTGCCAGTTATGCAGCAAGCTTCGATTTACAAAAAAAAAAAAAACTAAACAAGTTTTCCATCACAATTTTCCGAGTACTTACACTCACCAGTACTTCGTCCACTTTTCAGAATGACTTAAAACAAAAATGACCACACTTCAATAGGGTTTATATATAAGGGGTTTACAGAGTGAAAACATTCGCTTCATACCTATAAGAATATTTCTCCCTTTTCCCAACCAGACAAAGAGCTTATAAAACGGAAAACTCGAAGCACGGACCAGCCTGGCGGGGGCATGGCGAAAGGCAGCAGTGTGCTCGGTCTGCCGAACCTCACCAAAGGATGGGGCAGAGATGACGACAGCATACGGAGTCGCTCCAGGAATGGCAGGTAAGATACTGCAAGGATAGCTTAAAGCATGAAAAGCACCAAGGAGTTATTAGGCCTGTCCAAAGATCAGTAATAAATATAAATATTACCAGCCTATTATAGTGCCACGACAGGGCAAAGGCCTCTTCTCATACGGAGAAGGCACGAGCATTGATGACCACGCTTGCTCAAAGGATATTTTATAGATGACCTGTCATGCTTGCAGCAGTCGGGTCTCTGTCGATGTAGGAAGAACCTTAGCAAATGTTCTGTAAACCTGCCATTAGAGTACTTCGGGTTTAAAGTTATGCAAATATACGGTTGAACTTAAGGGGGAAGCGCCAGGATAGCCCGCGAAATTCAAATTTTCTTACGTTTTTTGCAATTTGCAGGGAAGTGTCAGATATTGAACAAAATATGATTCGCGACCGTAACAAGTAGGTACGTATTTACAGAATTATAATCATTAAAATCACCAATACAACCCTCTAAGTTCCTATAATCCCGTTGAATTACTTTTTTATGAATTAGTCAATATACAACCTGACTCTGACATGCAAAATGCAAAAACATTAAAAAAATATGATTTTCGCGGGCAACCCTGGAGCTTCTCCCTTAAGAGCGCACCGACGGAACGACATGTAATTGCGAAATAATCGCGTTCATGTGGTCCCTTCTTGCATCGTTATTGTAATTAATATGGAAATGATATGATTATGGTATTAATATTTAAGGATTCACTCTATAAATCATACACTTTAGAAACACGATTACTTGTAGTTTTCTCTATATAAAAAAAATCCAAAGTAATCTCCAATCCAATCTAAAAAACAAAATAAACCCTTAGTACGGCGTAAATACTTCACGGAAGGTCATCAGTTTTTAATAATAACAAACTTACATGTCTACTTTATCGGATACATTTTACATTTTCAAAATGTGTTACTGTTTGAATAATACGAAGGAAATATCTAAAGCGTGCGAGTCGCCCATTCTAGCTTATAATAATAATAAATAATTTTATTTCGGACAACTAAAAAGATCCATAAATTGTTAGTAACAGGCTTGGACTTAAATCACTATTGTTACTATTCTAATTAGCGCCAAAAGTTCGGCGCGCCCTTAAGTTTACTGACTGGTTGTAACTTTACTCCCCGATTGTTAAAGAGGAGCAGCCCGTGCTTTTAAAGAGCTTGCGACTTTTCGAATTGTTGGCAGGGTTGCCTATTCTTCTTAGAGCCACAATTACATCTCTAGAACAGATATTTCTCGATAAAAGCTTACCTAAGTTACGTAAGGATAATGACAGTTCTACGTGAGAAAAATCCTTTTAATTCAAAACGGAAATATTTCGTTTCCACGATCAAGTTAACCTAAGTAGGTATCATTGCTCTTGACCCTTACATGCTATATCATTATTAGAACCCACGCCTTGGGAAATAAGTCTACTGACTCTTTCCACCTGTCGTGAATCGCTACTTACTCATAACTTAGCTAAGTAGGTATAGTAAGTAGTTATATGTATAGCTACCAGTCTAGAGTTCTAGACAATGCTGACGTCATCAGATAATACCTAGTACACGTTCACGTACACGTTCATTACACGCCACGCCACGCCTCGTTGGTCTAGTGGTTCTAGCGTTACTGCTGAGCATCAGGTCGTGGGTTCGATTCCCGGGTCGAGCAAAGTGTTATTGGGTTTTTCCATCTGGAATTTCTCAGCAGCAGCTCGGAGTTTGGATTTGTGCCCGGTTGATGGCAATAGGCTCGCCTCCTGTTACATGGGACTTAAACATAACTGGTGAAATGTGGGTGTACTATAGGTGCACCTCTGCCTAACCCTTCGGGGAATACAGGCGTGATTTTATCTTATGTTATGTGTTCATTACATTATTGTGATATGTATTTAGTTGAACTCGTGGGTGATATTATATTATAGTACTCCAGATAGAATTTCGGCATGCGGGCCAATCTCAGAGGAGACTGGTCTTAGATGCCGGAGATATTATTTTATTTTATTTATTTATTTGGGTAAATAAACAGTTACACATTACAGTATTACACAAATTTTGTGCTACAGAGTGAGTAAATGTATATAACCCACAACATTTTTCACATATTATTAAAACAAGTTGTAAAATTAATGCGATAACTAACTACGACGATAAATAACTGTTAATGATAAAATTAAACAGGCATGCAAATAAAAACGAAAAACAAGAAATCATAAAAATACAGTCTAAGAGTTAAATATTACGAAGCAATATCCAAAATAGTTTCGAGAAGAGGGCCTCTAAATTTGTCAGTTGGAAAAGCGAAGACGGCAATCAATATTTTGAAAGAGATTATTATATTGACCAGTAAGCCGACGCGACGTAGGGGTGCCCGTATTTTTCTAGCCGTACGAACGCGGACTAGAAAATACTGCAAATAGAGGTCGTGCGCGCACCCCGCGGCTTTTGGTTGTTCTAGGTACTACGTAGCTAGTACACAAGTGTGTGCGCAGACACATGTGCACTCTGCTTTCCCTCACTCTCATTGTCCGATGGGACGGCAATCCAACATGACCAGAAAGAGATTAAGAGAGACAGGGTTAACATGCTTTCCGAGGCACCCGTATCGCACTGCCAACTTCCAGACTCCAGGTTATTACTGAGAAATTCCTAATGGAAAAACCCAATAACACTTTTTCCGACTTGGGAATCGAACCCAGGACCCCACGCTGACCGTCATGCTCGCGACTATGAGACCACCGGAGCCATTGATATTAAATTACATAGAACTTAGACCCTTATAAATAGCATTCAAAAATGTATCTGTGCATTTGTTAAGTTTTCATTACTGGGAAAATTAAATTAAATGTTATTTTGTGAAACATCTGCGCTGCATAATTTTGTGATTGATTTGACATCAAATAATCTTCCAGAGTCTTTAAGAATATGATGGATATGTTTAGACACTGCAGTTTCTTTCGTTCAGCATTTTAATGAATTTTCAAATTTCAAAGTCTATACTAACATTAAAAAGAACAGAAAAAGCTTAATTAATATAAAAAGCTGGCTATTATGTTACCTTAGGTTAAGCAGGCACTCTTAACTTCCGAACGCCCACACGCAAACCTTTCTAACAACTTGCTTAATTTGATTTCACACTAAAGTTACAAAATATCTTGTTAGTATAAGTAAAGTGACGTCATAAAAATGGCAATCCTATGACGAATGAAATGACGTGTCTGCGGTTTTGTATCAAAATTTTCACGAATTTTCTAATAACTTATTTACATAAGGCTGATTAAGTAGTCGTGCCTAGAGGTTTTCATTACTTACCTGCAATATAATCAAATTATTTGAATTTCCATTAATGTAAAATATTCAAACAGTGTAGACGTACTGTCTAGACTCCTACATGTAATATTATTTGCAGAATGGCAAAAACCGCACCCTTTTTCCAGCTGATGAAAGGCCGAGGAGGTCGTAGGTTCAAACCCAGGCTGGCGCTTTACTTTGCGTAAATAATTTCATCACCACTGCTCTCAAAACGGTGAAGGAAAACATCGCGAGGAAACCGGCATGTCCCAGAACCAAAAAATCGAAGACATGTGACATATACCAACCCGCACTGGGCCCGCGTGGTAGATAACAGCCCATTCCCTCTCAAAGAGAGGAGGCCTGTGTCCTAGCAGTGGGAATATTATAGGCTAATTATGTTATGTATGTATGTATGAAAGGCCGAGTGCCGGAGAGCCAAATATAACTTGATCACAAACAAGACCGAATATCGTGGTTTAACCCTTAATTTGATGTTTACTGTGATGAACATACAAAAAGAAAAAAACTGTGGACTACATGAGCACATTGTTTGGGTATTTTTTATAATAAAGTGATAACATTGCCATTCAACCGTTGATAGAAAAATATTTCTTAGTACTAGCAAAATTTTTTAACATCAGAGTGACAGCAAAATATCGGCACGCGACAAGTCGTCCGTTCTTTGCAAGGTATTTATTCATATTTTTGTGTCTAAACATTGAATTTTGATGATACTTACTGTAAAATATTTTAAATAGGTGTTTATCTAATAATTTCTAGCAAATTCACATACTTCAAGGCTTTACTTTTACTTTTGGGCCATTTCAAAGTTGTTTGTTTATCACAGTGAACAACGCCAACGAACGCGATAAATACATCTGACTTTCAATGTTCATTGTGATAAACAATGCCAAAATGTGTGTTATTGGTTTATGGTTGATTTCTTTGCTTGTCAACAGAAAATACAAAGTCTATCTGAATAAATATTAGTTCTTGTGCCAAGAAGGCATGCACCTTCTGAAAAAGGCGATGTATCTAATGATGAGAATGAATTGCATGAACTAATTTCATATTCTGCACCTTCGCTTGACTCTTCTTTCGAAGGCCTGCACTTACTCAGCAGCTCTGATTGTGACAAAGATGATGGTGGTGTTCAATTTCAACAACGGGAGACAAACAATCTAGCTGAAGATGTTCCACTTACTCCAGCTATGGCAGTAGTATGTCCTATATTGGTTGCGAAATTGATGTCATTAAAACGCTATCAACAGATTCGTCGGTACCTACACTTTGCTGATAATACTCTGGAAGTCTAGATGATGGTGATAGACATTATAAAGTTAGACCAGTTGTAGAACAAATCAAAAGGAATTGCCTGAACTTTGAAACTGAAAACGAATTTAGCACTGAACTTTGAAACTGAAAACGAATTTAGCATAGATGAGATGATGCCCTACAAAGGGCGAAAAACCGGGTGTCGAAAGCAATACATGAAAGATAAACCCAGTAAGTGGGGATTTATGAATTATGACAAAGCCGGTACCTATATCTGGGATGATCTACTATTCGATATGATAACGTTGAGCACTTCATTTCTACGAATAAAGATATGGGGCGATGCAAATTCTGTAACAAAAATACTACTGTTTATTGCATAAAATGCAATATTTGGCTGTGTTTTGTTACAGGAAAGCCATAGGAACTCTTACTTATCATTTCATTCAATTAAATAAGATTTTATTACGTAAATAAAGATAATTACACCCAAATGCGTTTTTATTTCATGTATTTTACAGCACCCCAATTTTGGCAATGTTCACTCCGATGAACATAGGTTTTCATGAAAACTGAAAACCATAGATTTTTTTTTCAATTTTTACTGAGCTTTCTTAAGTCCATGGAACCCAAAAAAAAGGGAAAAGTACTGGAATTTCAATGTTTATGTCGTTGCCAAATTAAGGGTTAATGCTTAAGAATAAGATGAAATAGACTCCAAGATTGATACCCCCTCGTCATGCTATCGTTTTTCCAACCGATTATCACCACCACTGTACTTTTACTTTATACACAACACAGTCTTCGGCAATTTAACTTACCTATAAACACTCCCACAGAATTAGTCAGAAAAAAATCTACATAAATGACTAACAGCCTAATAAAACTACGCAATTTCCTCTTTTCCACTTAACATGAAGATTAGAACCGTTAGTAATAAACTAAGGCTGTACGCAAGTTCCCTCTCTCACTCCCCAAGTAATGAATCAGTGTGAAACACGCAACGTGGCTACATCCCTAGAAATCGCTTTACAATTTGTAACGTATAATCAAGGAGCACCTCTATTATACCCTAAGCTTTACACTTTGACATATTGTTTTCTTTGAATTATTTATGGTCAATGGTGTTTTGGTTTCTAACACTTTTGACTTTTCAGGCTTAAAATTTTGACTGTAAGACAATGTTTTGTATGAAACTCCTCACACCTTTCCTAGTTTTACTTGTAGTTTCATGAATAGTTATTTTTACAAGCTATTATTAAATTTGCCTTGTATATTGTCTAAGTGTCTGAAACTTAGATATTCATGTATGTTTCAGGACTTTCTAAAGACAAGATAATATTAGTAATAAATAGATAGATAGATAGATAGATAGATAGATAGAGAATATGAATTATTGTATACCAAAATTTTACAAAACTAATTTCACAGCTCAGCTTATCGTTAGTAGCAGACAACCTTTGGATGGACAGGAAGACAGTTCAACAACATTCATTGCGTTATTTACGTTGTTGAGCAGACAAATTATTCAAACATATGAAGCAATATCCTTCAAAATGATTCAGATTGTGATTGATAGTGTGTTACGTAATTAGGGTGCTGTTTGGCACTTTTCAATAATTTCCTTATCCACCAAGACTATTGACACACAACCAAAAACTAAATGCAATTCCCACCCACAGAAATCAATGAATTAGTTCAAAATATTTCAATCCAATCCGCACAAATGACGTACATTTTAGCAATTACACTTGCTGTATCAATAAACGAATTAAACAAACTATAACTCCACTAAACCTTCCATTCAGAAGTTAATGGAGTATTGATACGTGAAACCTTGATCCAATTTGTTGCTGCTAATGATCCTACTTCCCTTTCATTCATGAAAACGAAATTTTCAACAAAATATAAAAGATCATAATAGATAGGTATTGATGTTCGTGATGTTCTGGTTTATTTTAGTCCAAGGCAAGGAAGGCTTCGTTACGTATCATTATCATGCGCCTGACCTATCCTTATTTATTTGGTTCGACGCAGTATATATTTTTCTTCCTTACATCTCTAAAGGCCGTCACCTTAGAGTAATTTTTTTAAAAGCACCATCACATTTTACACAATCTTTCTGTCTTTTCTTTTGTCTGCTTGTTTTCTTAAGGCTTTCCAAATAAATTAATAATGGATTCGTAATCGCAGTGCCTGCTCTCAATTGAACTTCCTCGGTTTGTGACACAGTAGACACTGTGGGTGCACAAATCCTGTGTCGTGTGCATTCAGAATACCAGCATAGTTATCGGTTACTGGAGTTTTAGACCTATACCATATTCCCTGATATCCACGTGGAATATATCGACCAATGTTTATGCCCTATGTATCTGTGATGTCAAGCTTTATTACCAAAACGATACACAATTCCAGTACCCTAATCGCGTATCACAATCGGAATAATTTTGAAGCCTATTGCTAATCCATTGCTTCACATGTTCGAAAAATAAAAAAATTGTCTACCCGACAGCGTAAATAACGCAATGAATGTTGTCGAACTGTCAAAATGAATGCTATTCCTACTGTTAGTGTGTTACGTAATTACCCCGCCGGTTTTGCAACCCTTCATAAAAGTGACATTATCATCAGTCAAAAACTTTTATACAAAAAAAACAAACGATTTCCAAAAAAAAAAACACTAAAAAACGTGAAAAATTACTTTAATTTCGGAAGTCGGTGTCTTTGGTTGTGTATTTTCGTTTTTAGCCACCGACTTCCGATATTAAAGTTATTTTTTACGTGTTTTAGTGTTGTTTTTTTGGAAGTCGGTTGTTTTCTTGTAAAAAAGTTTTAATTTTTCACTTTTTAGTTGTGGTTTACCCCACACACATTCATATACCACTACTTGATATGTAAATAACCGTGACAGGAAATTATTAAAACATCATCAATATAAACTAAGTGGAAAAAAATAAGCAGTATTAAGGATAACTCAAAAAACTACTGGTCAGAACTTGATCAAATTTAAATGGGACCACATGTGAAGCACCAGCTTTCAAATAAAAAAAGAATCATCCAAATCGGTTTACCCAGAAAAAAGTTCTGAGCTATCACACACAAAAAAAAAATACATTCGAATTGAGAACTTCCTCCTTTATTTGAAGTCGGTTAAAAATACCTCCACGCTTGACATAGGCCTCAAACCAGTAAAAGCATGAATCATTATAACTATTGCGAAACGCCTTTCTTTACAAGCGAATAAAGAAATAAACTAAGTTACATATGTACTATCACCTAGTATATTAAATTCCGCCACTATCTTAATGACTCATTCCTAACAAATCAGTTTGTTTCACTAACACAAATAATAGATGGAAGCTAACAATATTAACCGACCTTATGAAGGCGAACGTAATTAATCAATTTGTATCGTTCTTGCCGCCATAACGTAACAAGTCATAAGTCAGGGGGGTAATTACGTAACACACTAACAGTAGGAATGGGTTTCATTTTGACAGTTCCACAACATTCATTGCGTTTTTTACGTTGTTGAGCAGACAAATTTTTCGAACATATGAAGCAATGGATTAGCAATAGGCTTCAAAATGATTCAGATTGTGATTGTGTGTTACGTAATTAGGGTGCAGATTGTATAATATATTAAGCTTTCAGTTGCACGAGTATCATCAAACTTGACCGTGAAAGATTCAAAGTCAAAGTCAAATCATTTATTTCAAATAGGCACATAAAAGGCACTTTTGAACATCAAAATATACGAAAAAAATAGAATTGATTCTAGTTGCCCCTTCCAAAAGGTAGTTTCGTATGGAGAAGAATGGGCAAGAAACTCCACCGTTTAGGAGTGTTATTGACATATAGGTACATAATTGAATACTGAAATGGAAAATCTATGTTACAAGAGTGGCTGCAGACGGATGCTGCAGATAACCTGGAATTCGTCAAGTTTTGAGTGAATATAGATTACTTCTAGACAAGACCTTACCATCAGATTAAGATAGTGCTCAGTGGTCAAACATCGGACCTTTGAATAGAAGTTCTCATCAAAGTTTTATTACTTACGCTATACTCTGTGCATTAAAAATCTGTCGAAACCGCTACACAAGGACTCCCCATCATCATGAATTCAGGACATTATTATAGGGTCTCCGATTCAGTCGCAAACTAAATAGTTAGGCAATGGTGTGAGGATAAATAAATGGGTCATACACAAAAAACGAAAAAAATATGTTCATGCAACTTAAAATCGTTATTTTAATATTATATCAACATTAATAACATTTAATAGTTATTTCGTCTTAAAAACTTCTCAAGTTTCATAAAAGTTTCGCGCTTTACTGAAATTTACATGTTTTTTTTTCGTTTTGTTTCTGCAAAAATCTCCTTCTGTAGACTGTTCGGATGCCAAGTAGTTGAGTTTAAGTGATGGTTAAAAATATATACACATACTTTCGATACTTTTATTTCGTTTCATTACATCAGTTAGACTATCAAATATACATAACACAACGTATAAAAAAATATATAATTCTAAATTTTGAAATAAAACGTATAAACATGTTGTTCACAGATTTTAGGTCTACTTCTGTAGACGGATAAAATAAGCCAAAATTTGTGAAAGACGAACGCAT
The DNA here is from genome assembly GCA_917490735.1 of Dryobotodes eremita. Lineage (NCBI taxonomy): Eukaryota > Metazoa > Arthropoda > Insecta > Lepidoptera > Noctuidae > Dryobotodes > Dryobotodes eremita. The sequence goes on from OU823254.1 coordinate 20,349,811, forward strand.
CGTTATTATTTTGTTTTTTGTGTTGGTAGCACTGTATTCTCTGTCATTTGCTCGATTGTGAATTTTACGTTAAGTGCATGTGACGTGCAAAATCCCAATTTTATTCAATTACACAAGTTTTCGGTCGAGATCAGTGTGACTTTCCTGTGCAAAGGACACCTAAGTAAGTAGCCTTTACAAATAAATAAAAATATCAAGATAGTATATGCTTAAGGGCGCGGTATGCAAATAACACATTGCTTAAATTCTAACCTCATATTGTAGGATGCCATTTTTGATTTATCAAAATATGTCTCTCCTGTAGACATCTTTACTGTAGACTTAGGGTCTACAGAAGGGACCTATTTCAACAGAAGTGAATTAGTAATGAGATTTCACTATATTAAAATAAAACATAACAGCGGTGTTACTCGCTTTTTAACTGATTTCAAAAAAGGGAATGTTCTCAATTAGAATGTATTTTTTTAAATTACTTTTAAACCATATTGTATGATTCTTTTTTTTCATGGGCTTACTTTTATTGCGGACCCATATTAATTTGGTCAAGATCTGATGATGGATTTCGAAGATAATTAAAGTAGATTTTGTAAAAAGAGTTTCTTTATTTATTTATTTAACCATTTATGTACACACATATATAAACAGACAAGAAGAAAGGAACAGAAAAATACCTACAAAGGTGATGTTCTTTGTGTGTTTACTGTGTGTATTTTTGGGTCTCGTAGTTGAGTAATGAATCTTTATATAATTTCATAATTAATTTTGTTTGCCACACCAGATGTGCTCACTTTTACCTTTCACTTTGGTTTTTTTTTTGTTTATTTAATTTTGAGGAATGCCTAGCTTGACTTGCTCATTGCCATTTTTTTGCATTGTGTTACTTGCAGCGCATGACGGTTGTGGTCTTTTGTTTCAGTTACTATGCCTCGAACTAGTCGATCAGAGCAGTTATCCGGAGAAAAAAAAAAGAAACGCAGGCGTGAGCAAAAAAAAACTTTGTACTTATACGTCGTGCTCGGGCAAAAATGGACCACGCAGCTATCGAAGAATGAGATGTGGATGTGGCTAGTTTGGATGAGATGATGTTATGCTTGGGGAACTATTGTAAGGGAATTGAAGTTTACAGGATCAATGAATCACTAGTTCCTGAAATTCAAGAACTAATAGACAATAGCAATATACGTCCTTTCAAAGGTACGTTTGAAATTCATCAGTTATCATGGAGTGTCAAAGCGCCAGGAATTATCCACGCGAGACGTTTAAGTTGCTTGGTGTGTGCTCCTAACCAGATATGTCCACATTACGAAATGGGTCGAATTCAAATAAACCACATAAGGGATTCGATATTGCCTAACACATGTAGAACTATAGCCACTCCTGATTCATCCTTTCACAATTTGTCACCTGATGGCCCGGAGAGATCAACATCACCAGACTCCTCATCTGAGTATTTGCCTATCTGTGATTCTGCTGTGGCTCCGGCTACTCCTGAGGCTCCGACTGAGCCAAATTCACCAGGACTCTCAGATAGACTGACACCAGATCTTTCTATCGAAATATTCAACCAAAGGCGTAGACCCCAGAAGAAAAGAATCTATTCAGACGACTCTGAAGCCTCAGAAGATTCACCACAGAATAAACGGCTGACGAATTTCATGAGGGATGATTCTGACGAGGATAATATATTTTAAAATTCTGTTTCTATATATGCCCACAAAAGCATAATGTCTGTTCTGTGGACAAATTTCAATTATTTTTTTTACTGAATTGGTAAAGATTTTTGATTATGACTTGTTTAGGGGTTAAGGAGAACTCCATTTTAATTATTTTTTTCATTGTTTCTGTTCTTGATCTTATTGGTATGATTATATGAGGCCCATGTTTGTTCTCATCTGTAGACAACACAATCTCTTCTGTAGACGTAAAAATTCTAAAAACGTGATTTATTCCTAAAATATCCAAGACTGATCTCTACTGATATTATTGTAAGAATATTATTACCTAACTTTAAATAAATATAACGTTTCATAACAATTCGTGGAGTTTTATTATTTATATTTTGTGTTGTTCACTTTTTGTGTATGACCCAAATACGTATATAAAACTCAATACAAAAGTTTCAATGAAAGAATGAGATGTAAAAAAAGCCCGAAGCTTTTATTAAAGGCCGCGGCGCTTGAGTCGGTACCCGGAATGTTACCGTTTTATAAATATTATGTTTATATAAACATTTAGAACTAGGTATAGTGTATTTATTTTATTTGTAATTTTCGTATGCTGCACTGGTTGACGTCATCACGTCAACGCTAGCTGTCGCTGAAAATCAGCGCTGGGGCTCTGTCTCGCATTGGGTCGTAGCATTATGCTGAGCGATTGCCGTTTTGCGTGGCTGTGACGCATATTTTCCCCCAACTCGTTCTTTATTGTATTTGTGTGTTTTTCTCTGCGTCATGTTTACAGCAAATAAACGTATTTTATTTCTTTCTTTCTTTATATCTACTATAGATAAACAACTTCCACTCCCCGCAATGTGTAGTAACCAACTCGAAGAGAGCTCTAACGGAAGCCCACTATCCTGTATTGAACTTGAATAGGCTATTCATGACCTTGCCTTACACGGCCCTACTATAAATCAAATCGACATTAAACTACGATTATGCGGCTACTTAGACACGCCCAATGAAAGTGAAAAGAGCGAAACCCTCATTAATATAACCACCGGTCAATAAGAGAGCCCTTGGCATTTAGTCTGTAATAGTCTATGGCGCAGCAGCTGTCAATCACAGCCAAAACCATTTGAATATTCAACTACTTCATGTAAAGCATTACTGGGAACAGTGTGTTCCTGCCTTAATGTGAATCACGCTATGCTTTTGTTTTTGGTAGAATTATAATGAATGGTCGTGGTTTTGAGTAAGTATTTTATTATTCATTGATGTAGTGTTACTGGAATTAAATTAATGATGGTTTTTTGTAAACAGTAAAATCCTCGTCGGTTTAATGGTCGCAAAAGGTACTGCTGGGCTTGAGGTTCTGGGTTGGGTTCGGTCGGGCAAAGTGTTATTGGGTTTTTCCAACAGTAATTTCTCAGTAGCAGCCCGGAGTCTGGATTTATGCCTGGTTGATTGGCTCGCCCCTTATTACATGATTCTTAAACATAACTGGCGAAATGTGGGTGTATTATTAGGTACACCTCTGCCTAACCCTTCCGGGATCAGTAAAAGCGTGATGTTATGTTAAGAGGGCGCACACCAGTCCACTAGCGCCACTCCTTTAAAAAAAAACATATCTCGTAATTGAGAAGGAATTTTGAATAACGGCTCAATAAGCACCCTCGGTAAGTGTGTCTATTATCTTCTAATACCTTTTATAAATTTTCATATTGAGACACGAAGCAACAAAATTCGATCTTAATAAAAGCGGCCACATTCCTCTAGATCGTATTTTGTTGCCTCGTGTCTCAATATGAAAGTTTATAAAAGGTATTAGAAAATTCTCGACACATTTACCGAGGGTGCTTATTGAGCCGTTATTCAAAATTCCTTCTCAGTCACGAGATAATATTATTTTAAAGGAGTGGTGCTAGTGAACCCGTGTGCGCCCTCTTAAAATAAATCAGATAACGCTAATACTATTTGCTACGAACATTGCTTACTCTTCAAGAAAATAAACATGAGCTTTTATAATACTGCCCACGTCGTTTTTAAAATCAACCGTCACCCACAATCCATCATGGCGGCGATGGCGTGAGACCTCTGATTACCACGCTACAGAAACACTTGGACGATACATTTCCATAACGTTATAGGAACATTATGGAGTATTAAATTCGATGCGGTTGTGATTATGTTTGATGCTAAAGTTATTCTGAAATTACTCACGGAGGAACGAATTGTCTTGTTTAGTTTGCATCAGGGTACCTATGGGAGATTCTGCACCTATTACTTACCTGCTAGAGACAATACTATATATCGTTAATTTGCGAGAAGCTAGACATAATTAAAAAAGAGCAATATTTGGATATGATGATTTAAAAATTCAAAAGTAGTGGAAAGAGTGCGACGAATCATAAATTCACATCTTTCTAGCTCCCTCATTTTTAGGCTTTAGCGTAACGGCGTTTGCATAGCAAAAAGAATACAATTTGCTGCGTTCACCTGTATACTTAACCCAAAATTGCTGATTTTTTTGTTATGTCGCCCTTGTTGCCAATGAGCGATATTAAGCATAATAAAATTTGTCGCCGACTGATAGACGCTTCACGCAGGGCCGGATTTAGGGGAGGGCATCCGGGGCAACCGCCCCGGGGCCTCCACAAAAGAGGGGCCCCCGCAATAGAGACTTCGGAAAAAAAATATCTTTCAAATTCCGACAAGTAAACACTAGTAAACAACTTTTCCTTTGATATTTTTTTTTTCGCTGTTTTACACACTGTGTGTAGGTACAACGGTTAAGGTACCTTGCCCTTACTGCCCTATCTAAAAAATCCACCCTCTTAAAAAATGATTGAAAACGGTGGTTTTTTTTTATCGTCTGTTCCACAACATTTACTGGGCCTACACTTTTTGGTTGCCCCAGGGCCTCCACACGCTTAAATACGGCCCTGGCTTCACGTGACCAAAGGGCTGGCTCGTTTTTGGCCAAAGAATTATGGCTCCCACAGACAGGCGCGACGCGACAGCGCTACACAAAGGCGCCGTTCGCCGCGCGACACGCGGTGCCTTTGTGTCGGGCGTCGCGTCGCGCCTGTGTGTACGAGCCTTTAGCATTGCCATTCAACGTGACAATACCAGTTTTTTGGCACGTTTCCGGATGACAGCGATGTGGACGAGTACTTCGACGCACAACTGACCAAAAAGCAAAAGGATTTTTTAAATTAATTTGTATATACTTAGTTAGTCATCTAATTTAGTAACCTCGTGTAAATAGTTAAAATAAATAGATATCTAAATAAATGAAAATAATAAAATTAAGTTCTGCTTTATTTATGCTAATTTTTTCTCGTTTTGAGAAAGTTCTGGTATTTTATAAGTACGATGTGCGAACTGCGAAGCCAAGTTGAGATTGAGAGCGACTTCCATATTCTCAAAAAATTCGTTAGGCTCAGTCGACCGCTCGTCAAAGGAACACTTTAACCTTTAGCTGGGTTCGTGTATTTTGGAGTTTTCATAGATTAAGAGGCCAGCTTATACTGTTTTTTTTTTACCAAGACGTGTAGTCGACTAACTCACACTAAATTATTACTAGTTATTTTTTTTTTTTAATCATCTACTTTTCAATATTTGTAAATATGCGAGCACCATGTATCTATCACATAATTAAAGAACCTGTCATTGCTTTATATTTAATTATTTTTACCTATTGTGGTGTAGTAAGTTTATTCTAGGTGCATTGTCTTCACATATAATTATATAATTAATGGATACAAAATATTGTAAAACAATTTAAAAGCGTGACGGTGGAGTTTCTTTCCCATTGTTCTCCATACGACATTACCTTTTGGAAGGGTTAACTAAAATCAATTATATTTTCTTATAAATTTTGACGTTCAAAACGCCTTTTATGTGGCTATTTGAAATAAATGTTTTGACTTGACTTTGACTATACCAATTATTATTATTTAATATAACCCTGCATTTCTCACTGCAGGACAAAGGCCTCCCTACTTTCCTTCCACTCGTCTCTATCTAGGGCTATTTTAATTAGCAACTAATCTTGATTTAATAATAAAGCCAAAATAGCCTCTAGTAGGTATTAAGAAAACTGCACAAACATTTGCTACTACGACTGAAATATTGACGACGTACCAATCTGTCAATATCTTGTCAAATTACCTGCGAGTCCACAACCTAATCGATTCTACCAGCACTATTACCGTTAATGCATAACGAATGGAAAAATTCTAACATCACAGAATTTTATGACAATTTATACAGAAAATTGTCCCTTCGACCATCTAATTGATGTAAACACTGGAATCTAGGTCAACTGGACTTTAAATAAACGACCGTTGCATATTACTGGTCATAAAATAGCAATTCTCTATGATGACAGACAATTCGTTCTATTTGTCTAACGTTTAATGAAAATAGACAAAGTATTGGTAGGGAAATACAGAAAATCTACGCTAACACTTGTACCTAATCAGTAATTCAAAGGCAACCTTTCTAAAATAAATTATTTGTTGGTTTTTAAGAAGTAGGTAATCTCTGGAAATACTATTCCAATGAAAAAAATATTTCTCTGATATATAAAGCTACTCTATTGCAGAGTACCATAGAATATGTTTTATTTGTACAGTTAGGGTTGCCAACCCTACTATCCTAGAGGCCTAAACTTACCTTTACTTAAAAATAAAACTTATATTTAAAAAAAAAGAATTAGGTTAAACTATATATTTTCATTTCTATACAAAATGGCGAGATGTTCGCAGTAGGGCCAGTATTAATCTCATAAAAGTTGAACTAATGGTATTTTGTAAACTTAATTTAGAGCATAATATCACATATCAACAGTGTCTAGGGTTGAAGCACGTTTTTGCTAGTTACAAAAAATCAGGTTTTTTATTATATTTTTTGTAACTCCAATGGACCATACTTTTTTTTGTAAATTTCGTCATTTGAAAAAGCCTCAAACACGTTGTAGGATTATATAGGAATACGATTTGACAGAAGATTATCATCTTTTCAACGAAATTCATAAACTACTCCCTTTTCAAATGAAGAAATTTACTAAAGAGTATCCATAGGAGTTACAAAAAAATATAATTAAAAAACCTGACGTTTAGAACTAGCAAAAACGCGCTTGATCCCTAGACACTTGCTGTGTGTATATTTGATATAAAAAAGTGGGCAACCCTAGGTACAGTTGAATACCACGCGGACGGAAGTTGCGGGCAGAAGCTTGTAGCTACTATGTATGAAAACTAATTCTTATTAAAAAGACGACATCGATTACCACCCACCACCACCACCACTACCACCACCATTATCTTATCTCTACACCACCCTTGGTTGACTGGTAGAGAATGCCTAAGGCATTAAGTCCGCCTTTGTATGTTATTGTGTGCGAGAAGTTTAAATAAATAAATTAACAATTTGGCAGACGCAAGATGTGACACAGTAGGTGCCCTTCCTTTTTCATCTAAATTTAAACATCCCATTAAACCGCGCTTTCCATACGGATTGTGCAATTGGGCATAATACCAGTTAGTTGACAGGCATCTTTTTAAATATTCCCATTCACGACACCCATAATGCCTTTCATCACTGCCATAACTGAATACCTGTTACCTTAACTTTTGGCACGCGGAAAACTGTCTCCTCTACATTTGAAATCCTAAGCACTTGTATTATTTCAGTGGCAGCAGCAGGGCAGGTAGTCTGGATCGCATCAGCACGCGAGGATCCAGCACTACACTCAATGCTGATGAGGACAACATCAACGTGGTTGTGAGGTGAGTTGAACATTTGGAGCAAAAGTTTTCAAACCTATAATATTTTAAAATTATTTTCCTTTTTAGTAAGAGGAAAGTTTCAAGTTAAAAGTTTTGTAGCGGCATCTACAAACGCCACATGCAAGCTACACGTCACACTGACGTCACGCAAAATCCTGCATCGCGCAAGCAGAGTTTACCGCGCAACTAGCATATATACAACGTCCCGACATCAACAGTCGGGCAGTTGCCCACCAGACACATTACCCGACTGGTCGGAGGAGAGAGTCCCTTTTCCATAGACTATGAGTGAGCTTTACACCCTGTTCCTCATACCTCTATAGTTTTAAGCAATATACATATATAAGAAGGAAGACACTATAGTCGCTTTGCTATGTCGTGTACGTATACTATACGAGGCACAATTCAGAATCCGATCTTAGCCAGAGATAGTTCGAACAGCAACGTGTGGTTTTAGTCAGCAAGAGTCTGACGGACCCTTCCGGCTGTCCCCGGGCAGAGATGTATTAGACATATACTGCACAGGGTGGGACGGACATCGACGCGCAAACTAAAACCATGAATTCAGCACATGATCCTAGACCCCGAAGCATAGAACATTTTCGTTATTATATAAAAAAGTGCAATACCTATCGGTCAAAATATATTGAAAAGCATTTTCTTTTATAACCGACGCACAATTTTAACGCAGGCGGGTTCAGAATCACATACTGAATCCATGGTAACAGGTTGCGCGTCGATGTGGGATTCCACCCTGTATACCTACCTATGTTAAAGTGATAAAAGTCATGAAATGTGGTCAATGTCATTTATTTGCTTTAAATGTGGTAATACAAAAAGTAATCAAAAATATATTCTGGTGCAATAATTTCACATTTCGCCATATCGCTCATTTGGAGAAACAACGACGTAAATGTAATTTTTCCCAAAAATGAGTTGTCGATATATATTGTGCTCGAAAAATTTAATATGGTTTTGGGATTTATCAACATTTCAGAACGAGACGGTAGAACATTACAAAAAAAAACGACTTTAAATCACTCTCCTGTAAAATTTAAAAAGCAGCAGTTACGTCGATGTTTCTCCAAATGAGCGATATATCGACATGCAGTTGAGTCGATGCATTACGCTGAGTTGATGAAAAATTGACAATGCTTTACTTTACAATCTAGAATTGTAAAGCTTCACCTCTATGAACTATTTACTAAGCAAGCTTGCACATCCATAATTAGGGAGCCGATTCAAAAAGTATAAATCGGCTAATAATTGCCAGTCGAACAGCAAAACCCTGATATCTATCGATGCTATTAATCGAACACAAACTGTAGGTAATTAGGTTGTTGACATTCTCCTTTGATTGTAAAGAAATCGATACTCGTTCGAATGACACCTTGGCAATGTGTGGAGCGAAACAATGATAGAACGTATTGTGGCGGAGACGTTATAAATGTTAAAATACGCCTTGCCAGCGTAGAACCTGCTTCTTGCTCTACTCTTGAAAATAACATAGAACTTATTTAGTTATCAGACCTCCATGCGGGAATAAATCAGACATTAAATGTTAGTGTTGGCACCTTGAGGTCACAAATGGGTCAAGAGACAAATGAATTTGTGTTAAAACTCAGATAAGGTACTGACGAATTATTACCTATACTTTCATTTTAACGAGCTCCCTCCAAACGGGGTGAATAGGAATGCAGGAGTGAATCGAGACGAAACTTTGAAAGGGATTTGAACATTGAAATAATATATAGTTTGTTGCCAACAAGGACTCTAATGTGTTTACTGTATTATAATGAACGATTAAGTGCCCATGTTCAGAATCAGAATCAGAACTTTATTTGCTATGAATGTAGGTACAGGTATAAGATGGCAACAAACTATATGTATGTGTGTGTGTGTATATGTGGTATTGTTGGCAACAAACTATATCATTTCAATGTTAAAATCCCTTTTAATAAAGATTCGTTTCGTTTTACCCCTGCATCCCTATTCACCCCGTTTGACGGTTTATCAGTTTTAAGGACAAGTCACATTTTGAAAGACTTTTCAGGAAAAGCTGAAAAAAGCATTTTCAAGATTTTGATGACTTACAAAGTAACATCACTTTGCTAGGAGCAAAAACATATTATCGGTTCGTAACACAACGGTGACCAATGATAAATTGGAAGAAAAGTCTCATCTACGAATAAATAAAGTTGAAGTGTCTGTTTGTAATGTCAAAACAACAGCTTTTTACTAAATGCATATGAAAGTATGTACGGTATAACAAAAATACTTTTTTTTATTAATTGTCTATCTGACTGTCAGTTTGTTCCGGTTAACCTCCGAAACGGTTGGATCAATTTTGACGGGACTTTCACGGGCAGATAGCTGATGTTATAAGGAGTAACATAGGCTACTTTTTGCCCCGGTAGCACATTCCTGAAGGATAATTTCCGACATCCACGCGGGGGAAGCCGCGGGCAGCTGCTAGTTAAAAAAAAAAACAATGAAAAATACTAAAGTAGTAAACAAAACAAACCAAAGTACAGGTCATAGAACAACGGCCTTGAATATTTTTCTCACGATCAGTTTCAACCTGAAAGGACGACTCCGCCCTCGATTGATTGATGTTCTCAAACTCGATAACTAATGTACCTACAAACTTGTCTAAGATTCCAGATTTCGGTTGTTTACCTACAAATATTGTCGTTATATCTTTCGGTTTTAGCTACGTGCTTTTAATGTTCGAATCATTAGTTTTATAGTTTTTGTAGGTATTTGATTTGTGATCACCATCAGTCGAGTCAACTTTGTTTACTCTATTCAGGTCATTAACAATCGTTTTTAGGGCAGAAATAACCATTTAACTTGTGATGTCTATCCATGGAAATATAGAGTTATAGGGAACAGGGTGTAAAGTTCAGTCAAACCTCCATAGAAAAGGGAGGATCTAGCGACCAGACGATGTTGTGTCTGGTGGGCAACTGCCCGACAAATGATGTCGGGACGTTGTATAATGCTAGTTGCGCAGTAAACTCTGCTTGCGCGATGCAGGATTTTGCGTGACGTCAGTGTGACGCGTAGCTTGCATGTGGCGTTGTAGATGCCGCTATAGAAGCAACAGCTATTTACATAATAGAAAAGATTCGTCAACAAAAAGAAGATACAATTTCTGAAAAAGAAATCACGATGGATAATACTCCCATAAGGTGAATTTTACCAATGAAACTGAATACGTAAACCACGTTCAAGAGCGGTCAGTGTCAAAATTTTTGTGGAATATTGACACTGACAGCTCTTGAACGCGGTTCAGAAGTGTTGATCGCGTTTAGATTAACTGGTGAAATCCGCACTTATTCATTCAAAATATTAGTTTGTTTGTAGTTTTGACAATTGATTTAATCTTATTATCACTATTAAGATGCAGGATGAAAAAAGTATAGCAGTCCGTTGGAAAAAAGCCTGCTAATATAAATTCTAAATTCTTTTAATCATCGTTGAATAAATTAGATAATCTCATGAATGAACAAATGTTCGTCCATGGATATTGTAATAATCTACTTCTCCAAATATATCCATTTTGATAGTAATACATGAATTCCACAGAAATTTTAATAAATTCGAAACCGCAGATAAACTTGAAAAGAACAAAAATTGAGACGACAATCAATATGCTTAAGCGCGATCTCGACAATACTTGGGGTGATTACTACGGATCCAATCACTGCTTGGGTTTGATACACGAACTGAGTAACGATCTAGAATAAACTCAAACTCAGCTGAACTACGAGCATGATCAAGGAATCTATGCTTGAGGAACGTTCTAAAATTAAAACTTGACTCACAATTAGTTTTAAACAGCAATCAATGCTTGACTTTCCTTCTGTAATACGGACCATAGATACACCTTCGTTTGGGACTGTTGGGATTGACTACTGTTTTCGTATCAGCTAAGGACCGATAAAAAGCGCCTTAGATTTTTTCTACGTCTGTCTGTCGACACTATTTTGGGTTTTGTTTGATACCACAGAGCCAGTTTGTATTATGTAAAGATCTTTAGCATATCCATATTTTTCGTAGAGTGCGGCCAATCAGCGAAAAGGAGCGTTCGTGTGGGGAGCGCTTACTGCTGGAGTTTCCCGGTAAAGGCCAGGTGATCTGTCACAACACCACCCCCAGTCAGAAGTCAAAGGTGTTCTCCTACAATGTCGTCTTTGAACCTGAGGCGACGCAGGTAGCTATTATGATGTTATAGGTTTATCTACTTGATCGTATGGCTAATAGGTATATAGGTAGCTATGTCTAAAAGAAAAACTTTGAATCACCTTCGAAGAAGTTAATCTTTTCTTCCATCAAATTTCCTGGTAAGTTTAGCTCTATTTAGACCATTCCGTTCATATGGTCCACCTTTTAATCTAGCGCCGCATGCCCTGTCACCTGTTCACGTTAGGATCTAATGTCTACGTCATCGAATGGTGTTAGCACTGCTGAGTACAGGACCAAACAAAAAAAATAACCTGTTTTCGAACGATATTTGCCATCGACACAATCTCAGAATATTCAAACTTATTAGTGCATAAGCACTAACATCACAGAATGCACAAATTAGAAAACTGAATTACAGATTACATTTTTATTTCTACAGGAAGACGTTCTAGAATATTCTGGTGTCAAGAGGCTGTTAGAGATGGCGGTGGAGGGGTTCTCCTGCACAGCCTTCTGCTATGGTCAGACTGGCAGCGGGAAGACGCACACTTTGACTGGGCCGCCGGGATTGGTGAGTGAATCTTTAAAGCTGTAGGACTCTGCTCATAAGTAGCAATTTTAGTTGATGTAACTGTCAGATTTTTAAATGGTTTCCGTTAACAGCTGGCAGTTGCAGCAAAGTCTACTTCTTTGCAGTTTCTTGAAATTTGATGAACAACGTCATAAACAGGTTGTGGGTTGCTCGTTGGCGAAACTTAGATCAAAATTGCTCGTCTTCGCAGCGCCTTACGTCTCATGTTTTGCGGCTCTATATTTCTTGACGCCTACATTTGTTCGAAAAATAAATTATCTGCCATTTTTTAACAAAACTTCACTGTGTCGTCGACAGCTGAGATCCCCAGGTCGACTATATGCCCAGAATGGTGTAATGGTGGCATGAGGTGCGCCAACGGCGGCATTATTGAGGGCATTTCCATGGGGCTTAAAAATAACTGGTGAAATATAGGCGTACCTTTGACTACCTAACTGTTCGAGCAGACGTAATAATTATCTCAGCTCTGTTGGGAATAGGAAGCCGTCACCTCCTTCTGCGAAGCAGTAATGCTCGCGAAGGAGGAGGCGGAGCGCGTGAGGGAGAGGCAATCGCTGCGCCCTCGCGCCCCTAGTCGCCGCAGGAAGAGACACCCTGGCCGTCGGGAGTCGATTGCCGACTCCCGGCCACCGTAGGCGCGGGCTGGCGGACGGCGAGCAATGGGGTAGCTTGCGGTCCGGTAAGGACCAGGCCCGGGTCGACGGCGCGTCGTGTTCCACGCGCTCCTCAAAGAGATGTCAGCATAATTGACGGGGTCCGATAGGGCCGATGCCTACCGAGGTCGTGGATTGTTCGAAAGAGTTACCTTGGCCCTGGCGCACAGGCAACTGAAGGAACACGGGTGGGTTTTAGTCAGTAAGAGTCTGACACGCCCTTCCGCTCCGCACAGAGCGGGAGAGGTCATTTGATGCCTTCCAATCAAAAAAAAAAAAAGCTCTATCGGGAACGGTGTCTACGCACAGACTTTTACTATTTCGTATTTAGGTACTCAGCCAACTGGTGAATAATAAATATACGAAGGTCATCTTTTATTTTATATTATGTTATCTTTATCTGAATTTTTACTTTATTAATTCTCATTATACGACTATGTAATTACTGCACGTACTGCTATTAAAACTAGCGATTACACGAATTTTTTTGTTTTCTAAGCTTTATGTCTACTTGTGGACAGCGTTGTGGGTCTAAATTGGTTTTTGTTTAATTAGTTGTAAGTTCTTTTAATGTAACTGTTTGCTATTCCTTTAAATAAAAATAAAATAAAAGAATAGGTATATCTTTAATATTCATCAATTCCAGCGTGGTAATTGCGTAGGTAAAAAACTAACAATATGTATAGTTTTCATTTTGACAGTTCAACAACATTCATTGCTGACGCAAAAAACGCGAAAAATTTGTCTGCTCAACTTCGTAAAATCGTAAATAGGTTTACGTTATTGAGCAGGCAAATTTTTCGAACATATGTAGCAATGGATTAGCAATAGGCCTCAAAATTATTCAGATTTTCATAGATAGTGTGATATGCAACTAGGGTACTGTTCACACCAACCAACATCAGGGACAATAGATCAGAAAATAATACACAAACAAAACATCCCTTTTCCCTACAATTCAGTGTGAACAGGAGTTAATAACAGCTATTCCGAATGACAGTCGATTCCGACCTCGTGGGGCTATCGATCGTACATACCTACATACATAATCATACATAAGGATGTATTCATATCCATAATGTGTGTATGTGTGTGTGTAATGTGGTGCATTGATGAGTTATCATTGCGACAGATTCATAGATAAGCGGGCCATCTATTGTTTCAGGAATCGCGTGGGTAGAATTTGTAATGTCACGTGATTAGGAGGTAGGTAGGTAGGACTTTTGTAACATGAATACGAGGCTTTTGGCTATTTTGTATGTCTCTAAATTAATGTCGTTCATTTGTTAGGTGCGTTTTGTTTGTGCAGAATAAACTATTTTTCTTTCTTTTTTCTTTTTTTTCTTTCTAGGTAGTTGTAATTTATTTTTAAAATTAAGCTATGTTGTTTAATTCTGTAGAATTTTAATTGTCACTTGGTTTCAGTGTGTTAATTAGGTACTTACCTTGTATTTAAAAGTTAGGTGTGTAAGATTTTTTCTATTGTGCAGGTAATAGGTATTTTACTATCTCGTTATGCGGTCTTGGGTTCGACTCCCAGGTCTAGCAAAGTGTCACTAGGTTTTTCCATCAGGATTTTTTCTGTAGCAGCCCGGAGTCTGGATTTATTGGTTGATGGATTGCCATCAACCCATCAACCAATAATCATTGCCATCAGCCTATTGAGGCTCGCCCCCTATTACATGGGACATAACTGGCGAATTGCGTTTGTGCTATAGGTACACCTCTGCCTAACCCTGCGGGGAATCCAGGGGTTATGTTATGTTATATCAGCTATAGTTAGATATTGATTGTGCTATCACATTTTGCTGAAGCTTCGTAGGTAAGGTCAAGGTTCCACGAGTATGATTTAGTATGCAGTGTGCAGTATACGAAGATGCATATTTTATTATTTATAAGATAGATGAGGGCCGACTCTGACCTAGAAATGGAAGCTCAGTGATTCTTGGAAGAATATTGTGGGTTGCACAATTTAAGCCTTTTATTAACCACTTTTAACCTACTCTGAGGAAACGTTGAATAGGTTAAACATACACGTCTAGACCTACTTCAACAAATAGGTTAGTACAACTGATTACAGATGGGTTTTTTAACTTCGAACTCACGACTTTTCGCTCGTCAGCCCATCATATAAACTTTGGGCTACTACCCACATTTTAACCGACTTCAAAAAAAGGAGGAGGTTCTCAATTCGACTGTATGTTTTATTTTTATTTTATGTGTGTTAGCTCAGAACTTTTTTCTGGGTGAACCGATTTGGATTCTTTTTTTATTTGAATGCTGGTGCTTCATATGTGGTCCCATTTAAATTACTGATCAACAAAAACTACTGGTCAAGTAATGACCAGTAGTTTTTGAGTTATCCTTAATAATGCATATTTTTTTTCCACTTAGTTTATATTGATGATGTTATAATAATTTTCTGTCACGGTTATTTACATATCAAGTAGTGATATACGAATATATGTGGGGTAGGTACCACAACTAAAAAGTAAAAACTAAAACTTTTTTACAAAAAAAATATAACCGACTTCCAAAAAAAAAACACTAAAAAACGTGAAAAATAACTTTAATTTCGGAAGTCGGTAGGCAAAAATGAAAATACACAACCAAAGACACCGACTTCCGAAATTAAAGTTATTTTTCACGATATTTTGTGTTTTTTTTTGGAAGTCGGTTGTTTTTTGTAAAAAAGTTTTTTTAGTCCACACATTGTGTATCACTTCTTTAGCGATATGTAGCTACCCATGTTAAGATTTGGGGTGCACTAAAGAAGCTTTCACAAGAGACGGCAGGCTCGCCCGCGGCCAGGGAGCTCGTACCAACCTAGTTGAACGGCTAGATTTGTACCACATGAACGTGCCAAAAGAAGAAGAATAAACTTCCCCTTATTATTACACCGGAAAAGTAATAAAGTTATAAATTCACAGAAAAGCATCACAACAAACCAGCAACAATTATAAACGTAATCACGCTAAAACAATGGCGTAATCGGCGTAACAAACGACACGCGAGCGTGACATGCATGTCGTTAGTGGTCTGTTTAAATTCTCTATTGAACTGACAACATCACATCACGGCTCTAAGTATTGCCCGATAGGGTAAAATCAAAAATCAAATTCTAAATATTTTATTTCACATAAACCTACATGGGCACTTATGAAACGTCAGAAACTAGGTGCACTGTTCCAATTGTTCGTTTCCTATGGAGAAGAGCCGGCAAGAAATTCCACGGTTACTCTTTTAAAAATAAGGGGCTTTTACAATGTTTTCAAATTACAGTGTTAATAGGTTTGGGATGACAGTGTAGGCCTGTCAACCAGTAACAGGTAATCAACAAAATAGAAAAAGGTCTACCGGTACATCTGTAGTCTACAAGTTAGGCCTACAACGTTCTTACATTCACAAAATATAGAAGGATCTAAATAAAATAATATAAAATCTTTTTACAAAAAAACAACCGACTTCCAAAAAAACACAAAAAAACTTCAAAAATAACTTTAATTTCGGAAATCGGTGTCTTTGGTTTTGTATTTTCGTTTTTGGCCACCAACTTCCGAAATTAAAGTAATTTTTCACGTTTTCTAGTGTTTTTTTGGAAATCGGTTGCTTTTTTTTTTATAAAAAACGTTTTTATTTTTCACATTTTAGTTGTGGTACCTACCCCACACACATTGGTATACCAGTAATTGATATGTAAATAACCGTGACAGGAAATTATTAAAACATCATCAATATAAACCAAGTGGAAAAAATACGCATTATTTGGGATAACTCAAAAACCACTCGTCAATACTTGATCAAATTTAAATGGGACCACATGTGAAGCACCAGCTTTCAAATAAAAAAAGAATCATCCAAATCGGTTTACCCAGAAAAAAGTTCTGAGCAAACAAATATAAAAAAAAAAAAAAACAGTCGAATTGAGAACCTCCTCCTTTTTTTGAAGTCTGTTAAAAAATAAAAGAATATTTAAGCCAAATGACATAACAACTGTAACAAAATATCTGAATTAAAATCCTGTCTACAAAATTGGAAGAGGAAGGGGTAATCAGGGGAGTTTAGTGCGCACACCCAAACCGCGGCAATTACAAGTCTCATATTACTATAATAATAGTCAATTAACCGGAATCCAATCTGGGAATAACCCAATGGAAAATCCTAATAATAACACTTTGTCCGCCTCAGGGATCGAACCATAGACCCCATACTCAGCAGTAATAATCCCAACTCTTTAATGGGAACTGTGTAATAACTTCATTCTTGAAAGCAGTGGTGGCCCAGTGGTAACGGCCCCGACTTACGTGTCGTAGGTCGTGGGTTTCGAACCCAGGCAGGCACTTTTCTTTGTGTAATTTATTACTTCACCACTGCTTTCAAAAACGGTGAAGGAAAACATCTTGAGGAAACCGCACGTCCTAGAACCAAAAATTCGAAGACATGTGACTTCCACCAATCCGCATTGGGCGCGCGTGGTGGATTACGGCCCCTTTCACAGCGAGGAGGCCTCTGTATCCCAGCAGTGGGAACGTTATATCGGCTGATTATGTATTTGCTTCATGGTCTGGCACCAGTTATTTAGTTATTTTGTATTAAAAAAAGCTATTACATAGTCACACAATAAGCTTGATGCAAACGAGCGACAATTAAAATCGTAATCACGCCGCGTAACAAGTGACGTCACGCGATGTGGACATAATGCATTTGAATAGGATCAAAGCGATTGTTATTAAAATTAAAAAAATCACGTGTCTGTCAGTAGGTGTAACAAAAAATATTGCCTTTACTGGCTAATCCTTTAAATTGTGCATCAGAATTATTATACGACATGTAAAGACGTAGTGTCGTCATCCGAATGACAGTCGCTATAGAAGTCAGCAGAACCTTAGGATATTGAAATTCGTATTCCCAGTAACGTTGTTTGTAAAAACGAGTTTACTGGTTGACAGCGTTCTGTAATAGGTTCCTAAAATAAAAATAAGAATAATTTATTGGTCCCTGGTTACAAAATAAATAAAAAAATAAGTACTTACCTACCTTATAACGTACTAGCTTCTGCCCGCGATTTCATCCGAGTGAAATTTCTGGTCCTCCAGACCCGTTCGCATCGCATCACCTTTTTTTTTCGGTGGGAAATCATCAAATGACTTCTTCGGCTCTGATCGGAGCGGGAGGGCATGTCAGACTCTTACTGACTAAAACCCATCCGTGTTCCTTCAGTTGCCTGTGCGTCAGGGCCACGGTAACTCTTTCGAACAATCCACGACCCCGGCAGGCATCAGCCCTATCGGACCCCGTCAATGGTGCGGACATCTCTTTGAGGCGCGCATGGAACACGACGCGCCGTCGACCCGGGCCTGGTCCTTACCGGACGGCGAGCTACCCATTGCTCGCGGTCCGCAAGCCCGTGCCTACGGTGGTCGGGAATCGGCTATCGATTCCCGATGCCCTGGGTGTATCTTCTTGCGGCGCCTAGGGGCGTGAGGGCGCAACGAATGCCTCGCCCTCACGCGCTTCGCCTCCTCTTTCGCGAGCATTACTGCTTCGCAGAATTAGGTGACAGCTTCCCATGCCCTCTCGCTCCATACCATGGCCTGGACCAGGGCCGGACGCGAGAGATCACCGCCGCCGATCGCCGCCGTGAAAACAGAGCGGTATTCCGCCCAAGCCGGACAGACCTCCACCGTATGCCCCATCCCGTCCTCCGGGCGATCCACACAGTGGTAACCCCCGGTCGTTACATCCTACCTTATACGAAACAGGAACCTCCCAAAACAACCATGTCTGGTGAGGACCTGCGTTAGGCGGAAGGTGAGGACGCCGTGGCGCCTCTCAAGGCACTCCTCAAAGAGGGGACTTACCGCCGCAATTGTGGCGTGCCCAACACTGGGTTGCGACAGTCGCACTCTCCATGCCGCCATGAGATCCCGCCGGAGCTCTGTCCGCTATGCCGCGATTTCTTGCGGCAGCGGAGTTTCGTCCCGGCATTTCGCCTCCTCGCGCCACTCCCAACTACACGCGAGGCCTTTTGCCTCCAGATCCCATGGCGGTAATCCGGCAAGAAGGCTCACCGCCTCGCAGGAGATCGTGCGGTATCCCCGGACCAGCCGAATGGCCATGACCCTTTGGGACGCGTTCAACCGGCGCGGCGGGCTGGTCGGCGCCGCATCGCATCACCTGCCCGCGCGATCACTTCGTTTTCGCTTAGCGTTCTTTCCGACTCTTTTTCTTTTTGCTCGGCTCCTAAGGGTCATAGCGAGATGTTAAATTCGCTATAGCCTTCACCAATAATTGGGCTATCACATATAAACATTTTTTTTTTATCCGACCGGTAGTTCCAGAGATTATACCCTACATACAAACTAACAAACAAACATAGATGTAACACCGTAGCGTCTTGCGTCGTCATCCGAATGACAGTCGCTAAAGAAGTCAGCAGAAACTTAAAATATTGGAATTCGTATTCCCAGTAACATAGTCCGTAAAAACAAGTTTACTGGTTGACAGCGTTATGTAATAGGTTCTTAGAAACATTTGTTAAACTAGAATTCACTAAACCTAATCGAAGAGGGCCAGGTGAGGCGGTTAGGCTTCTTTTTAAAATGGCCATAAATAAATAACGCCAGTTAATGTTATGGCTTAAATAGCCTCAATCTGCTCGACTGCCCCTAATCCACAATAGAGCTTGAAAAGCAGGCCTGTATGTAAACGAATTTACGAGCTTTTACAACAGTTTACTTTGTGTCAATGTATGCTACACGTCACGATGCAACAATGCAAGAGTCACATATGTGGCCGTACACAAAATTTATTGATTTTGATCAATTTTGTTCATTGTTTGTGAGAAAGGAAAAAAAAAATTAAACAAAATTATTTGTGATTTGAAAAGGCAAATTATTTGTTTTGCATGTGGCTGAAAGGGAGTTTTCAAATAAGTTAAGGTTTCATTGAAAATCACAAATATTCGCAACAAGTTTTCCGAAAAATGACACGAGACTGACGTTTGATCAAA
Source organism: Dryobotodes eremita (assembly GCA_917490735.1). Classification (NCBI taxonomy): domain Eukaryota; kingdom Metazoa; phylum Arthropoda; class Insecta; order Lepidoptera; family Noctuidae; genus Dryobotodes; species Dryobotodes eremita. The sequence continues at coordinate 20,369,715 of OU823254.1, forward strand.
GAAAACCACTTTTGATTTTGAACATCAAAAAATATCATCATAATTATTATATGTCTACTTGCACGTGTCTGGACCACTTTTTTCAACTTTGATACAAAATATAGCAGAAAAGAACTGTAGAAAAAACTTATTTAAAAAAATAAAAAAACCCGTTTAATAATGTTTACCTATTATTTAGCAAACCATATCAAGAAATTAAAAAAATCACACATTAGTCTTCAGCTATTTTTGAAATGAAATCAAAATTTAATCTTATGATAATACAATATCTTCATTAAGTTAATCAAAGGCGAAATAAACTATATTTTCGAGAACGCAAAAGCGATGAAACTAAGTATATGTAGTGGTGCTGTGACTGACACGAACGGTTTATTTAGCGCCACGAAATCTTTATAATAATCATACAAACTTCATATTTCAATTATTTCAAGATTTCTAACAGTTAGAGAAATTGACAAAAATGGACTTATTCGTGCACGGGTCCTTAAATATATAAAAAATTCCTGTGGGGTCATTACGTACAACACTAACATTAGGAATGGGTTTCATTTTGACAGTTCAACAACATTCATTGCGTTATTTACGTTGTTAAGCAGACAAATTTTTCGAACATATGAAGCAATGGATTAGCAATAGGCTTCAAAATGATTCAGATTGTGATAGATAGTGTGTTACGTAATTAGGGTGCTGGTATTAATCGAGTTTTACTAGTTACGACTATGGACACTCCCCTGTGGATGTCGCGACATCTGGTAATAACATCGTAACTAAACACACTGTTTCACACATTGTAGTCGCTTCACTACAAATATGACATATCGACCAACAAAAATATGACATCGCGCCTGTTTTGTCCAGAGGTAGGCAGGAGTGTATAGAACACACTCATTTTGACAGGAGGTAACCTTTTTAGTTACTATGGGGCAAACCTATTGCTATTGGTGTGCCCAATCCGCTATCCATGCGGGTTGGTAACTGAGAAATTCTTAATGGAAATCCACTAAGGTATTACTTAAAACAGTTTGCCCAACCTGGAAATCGAACCCTGGCCTCCAAGCTCAGAAGTCACGCATACGAACGCTAGACCAACATGGCTGCAAAACATCAACAAACTGCAATAAATTCAAAACCTTACCAGAGGCAGCTCCAACAGCATTCTGAAAGTAATAGAGGACCGGTTAGACGGTCCATTTCTGAGACAGTGGATCGCACTCCACGTGTCTATTTGATTTAGTTTTTTTTGTGGTTTACTATCATAGTATAGAGGTATGAGGAACAGGGTGTAAAGTTCACTCATACTCTATGGAAAAGGGAGGATCCTCCGACCAGACGGGTGTTGTGTCTGGTGGGCAACTGCCCAACGGTTGATGTCGGGATGTTGTATATGTGCTAGTTGCGCGGTAAACTCTGATTGCGCGATGCAGGATTTTGCGTGACGTCAGTCTGACGCGTAGCTCGCATGTGGCGTTGTAGATGCCGCTACATACTTACTAATACAACTATGGATGATCTGTAATGGATGTTCCGAAATAAAGTTATTATATATAAAATCCTTTTCATATTATTCTTCAGGTGGAAAGTGGAGCAAGTCCCTTCCACGCGGAACACGGCCTGATGGTCCGGTCCTTCATCTATCTGTTCCGGCTGATCACCGAAAAACCAGAGTCGCACTTCATATTAAAGGCGTCCTTCTTAGAAATATACAATGAAAAGGTATGTATGGTTTAGGACATTTATTTCTCAAAAACAGAACACAATTATTCACTAAAAAACACCGGTTGCATGCATATAAATTGTCTTTGGAACGAGTATCGGAACGGTATGTTTGAAGTTAGAAGTAGGAACAATATGTTAGTCATTAACTTATTAATACGTTAGTAAAATAAACTATGCTATATGAGATCGAGTTTAGAAGGTATTTTTTTAAATATATTTACTTGTTGTAGGTAATCTGCAAACAATATTGAGACTATTGTGTCCATATTAGGTATCGAAACACAGTGGCTTTCAATAGCAACTATGATAGCATAGTTGCTATTGAAACCATAATAATAAACTTTTTCATGTTTATTTTTATAGCTAGTTAGTATGTAAACTAGTGAGTATTGAGTATTGAACATGCTAGCCTTAAAACTTGGGGTGAGTAGTGAGTATTGAACATGCTAGCCTTAAAACTTGGGGTGTGTAGTGAGTATTGAATACGCTAGCCTTAAAACTTGGGGTGAGTAGTGAGTATTGAACATGCTAGCCTTAAAACTTGGGGTGTGTAGTGAGTATTGAACATGCTAGCCTTAAAACTTGGGGTGAGTAGTGAGTATTGAACATGCTAACCTTAAAACTTGGGGTGAGTAGAGAGTATTGAACATGCTAGCCTTAAAACTTGGGGTGTGTAGTGAGTATTGAACATGCTAGCCTTAAAACTTGGGGTGAGTAGTGAGTATTGAACATGCTAGCCTTAAAACTTGGGGTGAGTAGTGAGTATTGAACATGCTAGCCTTAAAACTTGGGGTGAGTAGTGAGTATTGAACATGCTAGCCTTAAAACTTGGGGTTAGCTTTCTAAAAACGGATATCGCACATTCGGTAGGACAAGGGCATAACTGCACTTTTAGTGATTTTACAGCAGAGTCATTTTAAGATCTTGTTGCGCCACGATAGTCAAAAAAAAACACCAATATGACAAAGGCAATATTGCCTGATATTGATACGGGTCTTTGTTCCTCCGGATAAAAGGGACAAAACACTTTGACATACTTAGGTCATTTTTAGGGTTCCGTACCCAAAAGGTAAAACGGGACTCTATTACTAAGACTCCGCTTTTTTGTCAGTTATGCCCTTGTCCTACCGAAGGTGCGCTATGTGCATGTTTCCCAAATACCTACCATATTTAAGACATTCGTGATCGAATTGCTTAAAGTTCCTAGAGATCCCCAGAGAGGCAATTTTTTTCTCCAAAATTTGACCTAATTTCCTAAATCAGGTTAGGATCGGCTTCTAAGGGACAGAGGCTAAAGCATTGGGGAAAACCCAATGCTTGATCAAACCAATAATCATATACAAAGTGGAAAGTTGGAGTAGGATTACGCTAAATATTGACGTGACCAATTTTTACTCATTCGTTTTTTTTTATAAGCATGTTTCAATCGTTTTTGGAAAGTCGCTTTTCTAACCCGGAATACAAACTGAAGTACTTTTCCGTATCTCCTTCTTCTAGTTATCGATGTACACATCACTTTTCCTCATTAACGATAGATAATTGGTTACAGGTGATAGATCTCCTAAACCCGGGCAGTTCTAGGAAACCGCTACAGGTGCGGTGGTCTAAGGACAGCAGGAGTTTCTACGTAGAGAATCAGTTTACAGTGGACTGTGAGACACTTGATGATTTGTTTGCAGTATTAGAAGAAGGTAAGATACAGAACCGATAATTTTTCAGGATTCTCAAAATTGTTATTTTAACCCCCGACGCAAAAACGGGGGTGTTATAAGTTTGACCGCTATATGTGTGTGTCTGTGGCACCGTAGCTCTTAAACGGGTGAACTGATTTGGATGCGGTTTTTTTTATTTGAAAGCAGGTTTTCTAGCGGTGGTTTTTAGACCTGTTTTATCAAAATCGGTTCAGCCGTTTCAAGGTCATCAACTCTTTTTGGTGACGGGTTTTATTTTATTTTACCTATTAGTATCGAAGAATTAATCGACGTTTATTATCTTCCAAGTCTTCTAAGCTTAGTTGTTAACTTTATTGTGCATGCTGTGGGCTCCTATAAGTGAAGGAGTACACCTACTTAATACCTGGATGTTGGCCAATATTTATGTCTAAATATATAAATAAAAAAATAAAAAGCATCCCCACTTTACGTGTATAGGAGGTACCCTAACATTTTATTTTACCACTTTGTCGGCGTGATTAATATGTATATCCATGCCAAATTATACTTTCTAGTACTAAGTCTCTGAGCTAAGCTGTGGACGGACGGACAAACGGACATGGCGAAACTATAAGGGTTTCTTGTTGAATACGAAATCCCTTTATCCCTTAGATAAGGTAGAAAAAACCTCGAAATATAACTGTTATGTTATGTTATTTTGGTCACCAATCAACGGCTAACATGAAATTATGTAGCGAATTTACACCTCAATATTGTCACAGAAACCGGAACTTAGTTTGATTTAACGACTCCTCTCTTCCGCCAGGCATGCGCAACCGCGCCGTAGGAACACACGCGATGAACTCTAACTCGTCTCGCTCGCACACATTACTCTGCGTGCGCGTGCGCAGGGACCTGCGTGAGGACGCCGGCGTCGTCTGCTCCACGCACGGCAAGATCAACTTCGTAGACTTAGCGGGAAGTGAGATGACCAAGCGGACGCATAGCACGGGCAAGACGCTGGAGGAAGCTAATAATATTAATAGGAGTCTTATGGTGCTCGGTAAGTGATCAATTGTTATTATGTCTTGACAGGGGTCGTGTCAGATGGAACCTCTCACATACCCACATTGAATGGAAAAAAAACGTAAATAAGTAATCTTAAAGAATTTTGCTATGAAATTGTCCCTTTGAAAGTTTCAAGACATTTGGGCTTCAAAAAGTCTCCTATCCACTAAAATGTTACGCCAAATTAATCTAACTAACTTCGGTTGTTTTTCGCACAGGTTATTGCATAGCACAGCTCAGCGATGGCAAGAAACGCGGCCACATACCATACCGGGACAGCAAGCTCACCAAACTTTTGGCTGACAGCCTCGCGGGAAACGGAGTTACGCTTATGGTGAGACATGCATCCTACACCTACGACTGTAGGTATACCCAGTTTTTTCAATATGATTTTCAAGACGCAAGACAAAATTAATGTAATAGAACACCACTTAGTAAGTACTATATTTATAGAGGTATGAGGAACAGGGTGCAAAGGTCACCCATACCTCCTTAAAAAGGGAGGATCCTCCGACCAGACGGGTGTTGTGTCTGGTGGGCAACTGCCCGACTGTTGATGTCGGGACGTTGTATATATACTAGTTGCGCGGTAAACTCTGCTTGCGCAATGCAGGAATTTGCGTGACGTCAGTGTTACGCGTAGCTCGCACCTGGCGATTTAGATACCGCTACATCACTCCCCTCCGGAGACCAGAGGTCGATAGTGGGCTGAGTCTTGTATCTTGCGATGCTTGCCAGGGCCAGTAGGGTTTCCAAGAAGTCGGAACTAGGTGTCGTATAGTTCACAGTGGGTCGGAACTGTCTGCAAAGATTCCCCAGGGAGTCGGGGTGGCGCTGCGTTATGCTCCAGTGCGTTGGATGTGGTACAGCGCCGGGTTGAGGCTGACTGCTGGCGTCGACCAGGAGAGGGTTTTTAAGGGCTCTGCTTGTGGACCGGCCGAGAGTGCAATGTGCTGTGCCAAGGTTGCTGACGAGGCTGAGAGTGATGACCAGGTATGCGCTCGCACTGCACGCTGGTGGTCAGGATACCCGTTGAAGCCATGGGTGCTGGCTGGCTGTGTGACTCGCCGCTCTAAAGCTTGCGGAAGGGATGATGATGACGTCACGCTGAAGTATTTGCACGAAGACAGTGCTGACGTATGGGTCTGTTAATGTTTGGGGTCACCAATATAGAGGTATGAGGAACAGAGTGCAAAGTTCACTCATACCTCCTTAAAAAAGGGAGGATCCTCCGGCCAGACGGGTGCTGTGTCTGGTGGGCAACTGCCCGACGTTTGATGTCGGGACGTTGTATATGCTAGATGCGTGGTAACCTCTGCTCGATGCAGGACTTTGCGTGACGTCAGTGTGACGCGTCGCTCACATGTAGCGATGTAGATACCGCTACATATTCTATATTACTATTTCTTGTTGAATAAAATTCCTAATTCTAGAGAAATCTTTCAGATCGCCTGTATAGCACCAACGAGATCAAATCTCAGCGAGACGATCAACACTCTCCGGTACGCAGCGCGCGCCAAGAAGATAAAGACAAAACCCATCGTCAAAATGGTAAGCAAAACATTTTGTGCAACAATAAATATCTTCCTTAGTTGGCCTTTTCTTTCTGACCTTTGAATTTCATTTCTTAATGATCATCTATACATATAATAAAATTGTAGCGAAGTTTAAATTGTACATGGTTTTTGTTTTTAAGTACCTTAATTTTGCGAGGTCTGGGAACGATTCTTAGGCGATTTTTTATTTTTGTCTGTTTATCTGAATGTATGCTCAAGCATCACGCAAAAACTAACTAATAGGTTTTGTAAAATTTTTGCATAGATATTTCCTATAGGTCCGGTCAGTCTGTGGGCTATAAATTATCACGTTATTTGCCATGGGGGATGAGCAATATTGCAATTTATTCGTATTCCTCTATAGTTTACCGCAAATTGTAAACAGACGAGCCAAAGGTTAGAATATTGCAGATAGTTACAGATTTAACCTTTTAAATGATTATCATCATGCCATACCTATATGGAGCTAAGCAGTCAATCACGACAAATATACAGGGTGGATTTTTGAAATAGGGCAATAAGGGGCAATAACCTTAACCGTTGTCGCTACAAGGAAACTGTCTTACGAGCCTGTTCTTAACTATTTGACACATTAAAAAAAAACATCTGTTTAATACATTTATGTTTGCATAACTCGTCAAAATGTAGGGAACAGCGGGGTAATTACGTAACACACTAACAGTAGGAATGGGTTTCATTTTGGCAGTTCAACAACATTCATTGCGTTTTATCCGTTGTTAAGCAGACAAATTTTTCGAACATATGAAGCAATGGATTAACAATAGGCTTCAAAAAGATTCAGATTGTGATAGATAATGTGTTACGTAATTAGGGTGCAGGTGATATTTATTTCGCGATTTCTGGTTTAGTCCCATAGTAAAAGTTATTCATAATGATGAGTAGGTACAATGACCCCTTAATAAGAGGTTGAGGGTGTTTAAAATTACACCCTGTATAATAATATATATCGTAACATTTTCAGGACGCAAGAGATGCTCTAATATTAAGTTTGAAGAGGGAAGTGGAAGCTTTGCAAGCAGAGAACCAGCATCTGAGAACAGCGCTACACGTGCAGACGGATTACAACGTAGACTCTTACAGTAAGAACATAATTTTGTAAACGAACTTTTCTAATTCAGTACATAGAGAAAGCTTAAGCGGACAACTGCGTAACAGAAGTCACAGTGTGAGTAAGGTGGACAAGATGGACTAACGACATAGTGAAGGTCACGGTATCGACAGGATGCAAGCAGCTCAAGACTTTGTGGCAAAGTCACAACCATGGTATAATAATATACTTCGCCAGGTATAACATTCCGAGAAACAGTGGTCACGTGGGAGACACAAGCCTACGTCATCACCGCTGTGTTACCAGTAGAGTGTAATAATAACTCCCCAACCGCCTTTATTACCTGTGCGAATCCTATAAAACAATGAGGTTTTAACTAACAATTACGTTGGTTTATGTTTAAATTGAATTGTTTCGTTTGACTACAAAAACGAAACGACAATTTAAATGCTTTATACATATTTTTTAACAGAATGGTGACTGAAAATGTTTCCATACTTCTTGTTTTTTTTGCAATAAAGTGGCAACTGGATAGTGACATAAGCATGTGTCACTCCCGGAATGCCCGACCTTGTTTTTTTAGACCATGGTCACAACGTGGTGGGGAAGCCTATATCCCGCATTCCCGCAACATCTGAATGATGATGATCACCTACAAGTCTCATTTAATCGACCTTCCAAAATAGGATATCGAGCATAAATGATTATTAAGTTTTTTACCTCCCACAGGCCAAGGTCATCGCCGAACGCCAGCCCAAATAGAACCAAACAAGTTATACCAACTGCCACCATCGGAACTCGTGGAGTTGGTACAACTGCACATGGAGGAAAACTCCGCTTTGAGGACCGAGAATAGCGAGCTGTTCGGAGTCAGGGACACATTGTTGAGAGACCAGGAGATGCTGAGCAGGGAGAATGAAAGGCTGCTTAAGAAACTGGAGGATGTTAACTCGTGAGTATAGGTAGAAAGTATTTAACTGTTGGTGTTCTATTTTGAATGGAGAAAAGAGGGAATAGGTACCTACTAAGGAAGAAACCGACATGAGGAATACCTTCCTTATCGTGAGAGTATTTTCATGGGTACCCTCCTTTTTTTAAAGATTGGAGGTATTGATATCACCCAAACCACTCGATGGCCATCATAAGCCACAGATTTGGTCAGAATCTCCATTGGAATGCACTGGTGATACAAAACATTGGATCGAAATTGAAATTTTATGAAGCTTATCACATTTTTTCAGAGTTCCAAGCAAATTCAAATAAAAGATTTTACTTTGGAATAGATAGGCTAGATATCTAACTATTTGTGATGGTGTTCCTAGGACACTGTTTGGATTCAGCTGATACTCCAGCAAGAACGAAGGGAGGTCAGTTACAAATCTAAAGGCTGTTACAATGCATGATACACAAACCGCATAACTATTTCTAAATATATTAAATTACCGATCTTACTGATCTAAGCATGATTAAAAAAAAGAATTTAAACTGTTAATTGCAGCACTACACCATCCCACGTGTGATTTAGTCATTTCAGGTACATTCTTTTCTTTTATTTAGAGATAGCTTGATAGAATACCAAGCCGTCGTTGGCATGATTGCTCACAGACTGTTGGAAGACATGGGGCAGCTGCCTGACAAAATTTTCCCTTAGGGCCTAGCCGAAACAGAAATGAAGAGATTGGCGGAAAAAATATTGTTCTGATAAGTAACAACTTACTGGGCAGAGCACTGCGCAAGACCGGTCGTTGTACGCGATTCTTGGACAGGTCTACCACCTATGTCTAGCCGTGGGTGTCTTTAAGCTGCAATGACAAATGGGCCGCATCCTGGCATTTTGTTATTCATGGAAAAATTATGAATACATTTTTGGAAATAGCTGATTTCTGCCTGAATTCAAGATCTCCAAACAAGTTTTCACTAAACATTTTTATTAATTTCGCAGTGTGTGTGTTCGCTCGCCAATCATCCCGGCGCGGCCAACATACTCTGGCGCCAATTCCAATGACGCCAACATTTGGACCAACCCAATCAATTCAGCAGCCAGTACTGGCAGTGCGAGAAGCTCTAGCTAGGGGCCAAAGGCCAAACGTAAACGACTTGGAATGTCCAAGAAGAATCCTAGAAGATTCAAGGGTTATTACTTTTTATAGTTCATTGTTTGAACCTGGTTTTAGATGAGTGTTAAGTGGATTTTTATTGGGACAAAATAAGTTTCTAGGTACAGCGGGGTAATTGCGTAACACACTAATAGTAAAAATAGCTTTCATTTTGAAAGTTCAACAACATTCATTGCGTTATTTACATTGTTGAGCCGACAAATTTTTCGAACATATGAAGCAATGGATTAGCAATAGGCTTCAAAATGATTCAGATTGTGATAGATAGTGTGTTACGTAATTATATGGTGCTGGTAGTGATAGTATTGAAATCAGTCAATAGGGAATTTTATTTGTAGGGTAGCTATGTAAAGCTAGTTTGAAATGTAATGAAATTGCTACCAGTTAGCATAATTAGAGCAATTAACTCTAATAAGATATGAGAATTAAATATGTATGCCATATCCAGTGAGGAAACTTTATGTACTTGTGCATAGTATAATTAACAGCTAAATAAATAGTATAGTAGACAATAAACAATAGTATGTGAACAGATATTGTATTTTGGTATTGAGTTAGTTCTAATTTTTAACATGTAATTATGAATTTTTCCATGTAAATAAAATAGAGTATTAAAGATTAGTAACTTGAGAGATATAAATTATTATAATGTTGTTACAAAATAAAGAATAAGGGAGTGTGAAAGTGTTTTATTAAAGTTCTTATTTATATAAAATTCAATATTTTATTTCATCTTTTTTTACAAGCAAATACATGGAAAAATTGGATGCTGCAAACAGTAGCAATTATGTGGGCCGCAGCAAACTAAACAGTACCGCAGAACAGAGGATTTATTGATGATGTGAATGGTACTCTTTATTTTGAGTGTGATAAAGTTGAAAGTTGTATGAAAATTTACATAGACATCAAAAGGCTCCTTAGGCATCCTTGCTTAGGCATCCTTGCAGACTAGCTTGCACTTTAATACACTCACATAAGGTATAATATTCAATGTCATACAAATCCTTTACTTTGTGGTCCTCTTTGGTCTGCATAGTGCCTTATAGAGCTGAATGATGACAACCACAGATAACATATGGTTGAGTTTAATTTTCCCATACAAGGTATGAAAAATGTCTTTTCACATTAAATACAAAACAAACCAACAATATTATCCTAAATATACCACTACAACTAATGTCTTCTAAACCCATACTTTTTCCTTTCATAGAACAAATCAGTCTTAGAACTACCTAAGTTCACAATCTTTGGACAGCCATCTCTCTGTAACAAAACAAAAACAGTATAAAATAACATTGAATTCAAAATTAAATGTTGTTTTTAAAGAACATGGGATGTTAATATAAGTCTGAAATTGCCAATAGGCCTTGAGCAAGCATTGTGATCAACCAACCCGCACTGGGCCCGCGTGGTGGATAACAGCCCACTCCCTCTCACAGAGAAGAGGCCTATGACCCAGCAGTGGGAATGTTATAGGCTGATTATGCCAAGTGTTGTGATCAATGCTTATGCATTCTCTGTATGAAAAGAGGCCTTTGCAGTGGAACAGTAATAGTCTGGTATTATTTATTTTAAATGGGATATTCAAACTCAAAGCATTTATTTCAAATAAACCAATTACGGGCACTTTTGAATTGTCAAGGGCTCGGTCAGTCAGAAAGATGAAGCTAGTTGCCCATTCCAAAGCGTAGTAGGTACAAATAGGTAAATAGCATGGTATAGCAGATATAAAATATTAGCTTCTGACCACAGTTTCGATCACTTAGAAATTTATTCTATGGGAATGTGTTACTGGGACAAAAAGTTGCCTATGGTCTTTCCCTGGATGCCAACTATCTCCTTGACAAATATTATCGAAATCCATTCAGTGGTTAAGGCGTGAAAAGGTAACATACAGACAGAGTAACTTTCGAATTTATAATATTAGTATGGATGTTGTGGTTTCAAGGTAACAAAGCAAGTTTAAAATTGACATTACCAGCAAATTGCAGCTAAATTTCTAAACTTTTCATAGCAACAAGAGACATTTGAAGACACTACAAGCAAACTATTTCACACAGAGCATTTAGGAATGTTAATGATACACGATTTCCGAATGTTACTTACGTCTTTTTCCTGTATAGTGCATTCTTTACAGTAGTAAGCGTCGGAAACACCGGGCCCGCCGCAAATCACACATCGACCCTGATAAGACCCGTAGTTACACTCGTCACATATCCTCACCAGGGTGCAAGGACGTACGTAGGAGTCGCATATCACGCATTTACCGTCACACTTCTCACACAGACGCCCAATAGCTAAAATATAAAGTATAAATTAAACATTGAATGTTGGATATAATTTCCGATTCAAAGTGGTTCAACTTACCCACGCCAGGTTGTTTTCTGCAGAAAATAAGATCTGGATGATGCTTTGCCATGATTTATCGTCGGTTTTCCAGTATTACTTGCAAACTAAACAATAATAACAACTGACGAATAACCTCAAAAACACGACGCTTAGCTGTTTATTGATGCGTTCGAATACATCGTTAAATCATTTCCCAATTCCCAACCTTTTTTTAAAGAAATTACATGATTATTGTGTTTTTGTTAAGGGATTGAATGAGCAAGAATGTATGAATTAAATACAATAACATAGTTTTATTCACATTTTGAATATGTTTCATATTAATAATAAAGCTTTTAGAACTTGTTTTCAGACGTTTCGGAGCAGGTTTGGCCTAGACCAGGATGTCTAGAAATTACTCTTGTTTTAAATTCTAAGAAAACTAGAATGTTTTAGCCCTTATCCTTACTTTAATAACACTATTATTGATAAAAAAATATTTTATTTATTTGGAATTCGTTTGCTCAAGTATTTGAACGAACAGAACGAATGGTCTTCGTTCAAAAACCCAATATAATCCTTCTCTCTCCCAGTATTATTTAAATTTTTTGGCAGCGATGTAGTTGTTAAGATTGGTAAAATTTTCATCATAATTATGCACAATTATGGATTGTGATATGAAAAAGAGTTACATAGAAAAATTAAGATAACCCTACGTCTTTCCTTGACTGGTTTTTGAACTTATGTACCTTTTTTGACATTACTTATTGACAGCTCGCAGCAGTTCGTTTTGGCATATTGATACACATGTTTCCACCGTGTAAAGATAATTATTAAAATTAACGAAAATGCCTCCTGATATAGATAGTGAAAGCAGTGACGATGATAGCCAGCAATCTGAGAATGAAGAAAAAGATGAGGAACTAGTAGAACCTATAGTGGAAGACATTGAAGAGGAAGATAACACGACGTTCAAAGATTTGGTAAGTGCGACTTGCATGTGTTATTTATTTACAACACTCTACAAATCTTAAAAATATTCGAGATTTGTGCTATATAAACTAACAATCCTCACCACCTATCCCTCTGTTATGTTTAGTAAACATAATTTGACTATAACGTTTCATATTGAGGTTATGTTATTAAATCACACCCTTCCATTTACAGGGAGTTGTAGATGTATTATGTGAAGCTTGCGAAGAGTTAAAATGGAAGAAACCGTCAAAAATCCAGAAGGAATCGATACCAGTGGCGTTACAAGGCAAAGACATCATTGGTTTGGCCGAGACTGGGTCAGGCAAGACTGGCGCCTTTGCCCTACCAATCTTACAAGCACTTTTAGAGAACCCACAACGATACTTTGCGCTAGTGTTGACGCCCACAAGAGAATTGGCATTCCAGATATCAGAACAGTTTGAGGCACTTGGTAAGTTTTATTTTCCTATACTTAGCAGTGCAATTGGATAAGTATTGCAATTATTTTAATATTTATGTAGCATTTTAAAGTCCTCTATCATGTCTGGATAAGCTACAAAATGTGTGTCAATCTATCTGGCAGCTAAGTTAACTGAGTATCCTGGAGGCCTAGACAAAATCCCATTTCTGTAAGTTAACACCAACGGAAAAATCAAATTGTATGGAGTTGACATTTGCTTACCACGTGACATTATGTATCTTTTCCGCAGGTAATGTCATTGCCATACATTTTGACGTTAGCGTCTGGCATTAACGCTATCAGAAAAGTTTTTGTCTAGGCCTACTGAAATGGTGAAACAGGTCACAGATATTGTATGAAATAAAGTAAATTGTCTAGAATGAGTGTGAGTCACTAAATACATATAATTTCTCTATCTCTTTTGCATAATTATGCAAACTTTTCACTGGCCCCAGTTGTTAACTGACAACTGATTTCTTTGGAAAGTATTACCAGAGTACATTAGGTATTACCAGTTTAAAAAATTCTGTAAAACTATGGCTATCTCAAAAAAAATATCAAAATATTTTATTTCACATAAACCTACACGGGCTATGAAATGTCAGAAGCTAGATGCATGGTTCCAATTGGTTGTTAACCTATGGAGAAGAGTCGGAAAGAAACTCTACGGTTACTCTTTTAAAAATAAGTGGCTTTTACAATGTTTTCAAATTACATTGTTAATAGGTAAGGGAGGACAGTCTAGGCCTGTCAACAAGTACTCAACAAAATAGAAAGAGGTCTACAAATCAGTCTACAAGTTAGGCCTTCTTTCCTATGGCATATCAGAATATGCCATAGGAAAGTAGGCCTGTAGATCAAGTACAGTATAGATTAACTGTCAAAACTGTTAATCTCTGTCTGTTAATCTATTCTATTCTATACTGTACTTGATCTACGGTAAATTGCACTATGTGTGGAAGCATTGTATGAATAACAACAGTAATTTTATTCTAGGTGCATCGTCTTCACATATAAATATATAATTAATGTGTACAAAATATTGTAAAATATTTTCTTGCCCATTCTTCTATATATACGAAATTACCTTTTGGAAGGGGCGACTAGAATCAATTCTATTTTAATGTAAATGTTGATGTTCAAAAGTGCCTTTTATGTGCCTATTTGAAATAAATGCTTTGACTTTGATATTTTCTATTAGGTGCCAGCATAGGAGTGAAAAGTGCGGTAATAGTGGGAGGCATGGACATGGTGGCTCAGTCCCTCATGCTGTCGAAAAAGCCGCACATCATTATCGCAACTCCTGGACGACTTGTGGATCATCTGGAGAATACTAAGGGATTCAATCTAAAGGCTCTCAAGTTTTTGGTGTGTAGTTTAAAATCTCTTTTATTATTACGAGTATAATTATTTTTCATCCAAAATATGTAGCTTAAAACTAAGGCCTCTTAAATAGTCACAAAAAAAAGTTAAAAAAAAAAACTTAACCAAGCAGTTCAGTTTTCTTTTTTTTTTCTAACTTCTGGGCAAAGGTACAAGTTAGCTCTTCTTCTTCTTCTTCGTTTTGAAGAAGAAGAAGACAAGTTAGGTAAGTAGAACAGTTTAGTTGCTGTTGATAAATCCTGTGGTTTCAAATGGAGGTTTTCTTGGTCTGCATGTAAAATTTGCGTCTATGATACTTACACGAAAAATTTATGAAAAGAAGTAACTCTAACTTAATGATTTGTGTACTATGTTCGAAGTTGGTAGGAAATAACAGTAAAACTTAAATTACTTATGAAAGGCCGCGTCCTATTTAAAAGCGATCGTCGCGTGCATGTGTCACTTTTGGTTCGGTGAACCTGAACGCGTGGTCGCGTCGACAGAGGGCGCTTTCCGGTTCGCTTTTATATAAGACGCGGGGTAATCATAATTAATCACAAAAAAAAAGTTTTTATTAGTGATTGAAGCAGTAAACTACAATAATCTTCCTTTCAAATTCTCCATGAAATAAACATTAATTATTTTTCATAAGGTAATGGACGAAGCTGACCGCATCCTCAACATGGACTTCGAAGTGGAAGTAGACAAAATCCTGCGCGTGATTCCCCGCGAGCGACGCACCTACCTCTTCTCTGCCACAATGACCAAGAAGGTGCAGAAACTACAGCGGGCCTCCTTGCAGGATCCCGTGAAGGTTGAGGTGTCTACCAAGTACCAGACGGTTGAGAAGCTGCTGCAGTACTATCTGTTTATACCTGTTAAGTATAAGGTAAGAAATGGTGTTTTTTTTTTTAGCAATGTGTAAGATGACAATGTTTTGGTGATAAAAGACCAACTGGCCAACCTGAAAACCAATTGACTAATGTTTCGATCTTATTTGTCGTGTCATTTACAAAAGCAGAAGATAACCCATGTCAAAGGTTTGAGGTCAACTTACCCTTTAGTTTTTAAAGCCTTGTAAGTCTCTGATTAGTAAATCTTGTGACAATTCCATTATTTCATAATTTTTGTAATTGCCTGATTAATTGACCAAAAAATCGAAAGCCTTTCATAGCAGTTGTCATAAAAACTAGGGAATACTGTCATTTTAAAAAACAGCAAAATATTATCAAATCCAGACACTCCTATTATTTTATTATCTACGACATTTCAAATCACCCCATTACTCAACAGGACGTATACCTCGTCCACATCCTAAACGAGATGTCAGGCAACTCGTTCATCGTGTTCGTGTCGACCTGCGCAGGCGCATTGCGCACCGCGCTGCTCCTGCGCAACCTCGGGCTGGCGGCCGTGCCTCTACACGGACAGATGTCACAGAACAAGCGACTTGCTGCTTTAAACAAATTCAAGAATAAAAGCCGTTCCGTACTGATTTGTACTGATGTGGCTTCGAGGTGAGTAGGCCTAGGGAGCATGCCTATTTCATTTATTGTGTAAATAGGATACTTTAATCACTTAAAAGTGTCAGTTTTTTTATCAAGTTAGCTGGAGTCGTAATTTTCTATCTAATTAATTACCTCTGACAAGAAATTTCGAAACACACTCAAGGTTGTTTTATCAAATCTTCACGCTTTTCATATATTATGTCCAGAATAAGCGTTGATATCACGTTAACGCCGCGTAGACGCTGCGTAAATCCATAAGCAAACACAAGAGATCATTTAATTGACGGCACGGTTGGCGCAGTGGTTAGGCGATTGACTGCTGCGCTGCGTGTCGCGGGTTCGAATCCCGCACGGAACAAATTTGTATGACTTACAAGTAGTTGTTCCGGGTCTGGCTGTTTGTGTATGTGAGTTTGAATGTTTGTAAACGCACCTACAATACAGGAGAAATTCCTAGTGTGGGGAAGAAATTAAGATAGATTTATGAATTTATCTATAGGTTCTTAGTTCTCTCTTTAGTGTTTTCTAGAATACCTCTTAAAGCAGTAGGTATATAATCTAACCTCTTTGCTGTCAGAGGTCTGGACATCCCACATGTGGATGTGGTGATAAATCTGGACATCCCACTGCACAGTAAGGACTACATACATCGCGTGGGGCGCACTGCTCGCGCGGGGCGGGCCGGCAAGGCGATCACTTTTGTGTCGCAGGTACGTTGATTCACCGCTTTATATTAATTCACTAGCAGGTTAAAAATAATAAAGACAAAATTTATTAAGATTTTCTACTCACTACATCGAACGAATATGGCTGCCTTTCCACTAGGGATGTGCTAAACCCTAATCAACCAATAGGATCGTTTGATTTTCATAGCGTAGGGTTAACCCTGGTGGATAAGGGTTTAACGAAGCTAAAAGTTTTTACATATGCAATCTTCATAGCACATTTTACTCGCTCCGCGACTCCACTAAGCTCTGGTCTTGAAGTGTTACGGGGTAAAACTAAATAAAAGTGTTTTGTGATAATGTACTTGTATTTCTGCCTACCTCGGCACTTCCTAACTTGTATTCCTAACTTCCTAATATGTATACAGAATAACGAAGGACAATTTAACACGAAAGAACAGATATCACGTCGGCGTTACCTATGAAGTGTTCTTCCTTGTCCCAAAGCGATCGCGCTCTCATTTTTCACTCTAAATTCTAGACTCATATATTGTCCTAAATGTCCTTAAAATTTGCTTCATTCGTTTCCATGTAATTAATATCTGTTCGGTCACACTTCAGTCTTACCAACACATTGTTTCGTAGCTTAGCTTCACCGTTTAGGTGCTCACATATCTTTGGTGGAAAGGCAGCCTTATAATGGCAAAAGCCTATTGCCATTATTAGATGGGACTTTAAACATAACCGGTGAGATAAAGCCGTATATACACCTCGACTTACCACTTCGGGAACCCAGTCGTCATATTATGTCTACATTTTTTTTTTTTTTTTTTAGTAATAATATTATGAAATATAGTCAGCCTTTGTGCTGCTGTAAATATGTGTGTTTAGTTATAGGTAATTTGTATCCTTATTATTGATGAAAAAGTACCTACCTACGAGATAAATTAGAAAATTGAATATGGGAACTACATATGCCAACAAACTGTTTTGCAGTTTGGCAGAAGTAATATTATTTTTGTAAAACAGGATTTCACCACAAATAAACGCTTTTTCTTTTTTTTTTATCGTCTATATTGCTTCAGTACGACGTGGAGCTGTACCAACGCATCGAACAGCTGATCAGCAAGCAGCTGCCGATGTACAAGACGGAGGAGAGCGAGGTCATGGTGCTGCAGGAGAGAGTCTCTGAAGCACAGAGACTTACTAAGATCGTACGTAGATATTTTATTAAAAATAACGTATGCAGCGGGTAAAAACATTGATATGGCTTAGTTTTGCTGTTCTACGTTTTATAATTGGTTCCCTATCCATTTGCATAAAATTTGAAGACATAATATAACATTGGCATAACGAAATTCAGCATAATGATCATTACGCATAATGTTATTGCATTATGCCAAAGTATTATTACGCCACAGTATTATGGTAATAAAAGTTATGGGAAAACGTTATACCAAACAATATTATGCCTTAAAATTGTATGCCAAGAGGCAGGTTCCGTTCGTTCAGAATCATGTACTAAATACCAGGTATGTATGGTAACAGGCTGTGCGTCGAGGTCCCTGTCACCCTGTAAAATAAAATATTAACGTAGTCGAAACTGTAGTCGCCAGCACATCAAGTTATCACAAACTGTCAGATTTTCTCATTCGATTTTGAACTTATCTATCAACATTTTGAGGTTTAAAATCGTTTGGAGAAATTTGACAGTTTCGTGTAGCTTGACCTGCTTGCGACTGTACATTGAATATTTAAAAAAAAAACGTAGCTACGAGATGTGGGAATGAGTCTGAAGCCGAAAATATAGTTTTTAGAACTTTTGTCCGTTTATCTGCTTGTATGTATGTATGTTCCGGATTGGCGCTAAAACTGCTGAACGGATTTGGATGAAATTTGGCACACAGATAGTTTATAACCTGGATTCACAAAGGGTACTTTTAATCCCGGTAGTACCATTCTTATGGATATTTTCCTACATCCACGCGGGCGAAGCCACAGGCAAAAGTTAGTAAAAGAGATACAAAGGATAAAAACCCTTCTGCTAGAAAAATTTACGTCAGACTATATTATTTCAAACGACATTAAAGCTAATACCAATAATCCTAGATAATGGTCTTAAGTTTTGCTTCTATTTTGACAGGAAATGAAAGAATTAGAGGACAAGAAGAACTTCAAAGGCAAGAAGCGTGGCGCCGACTCCGACGACGATACGGAGGAAGCGGCAGGCGTGCGCAGACGCATCAAAGGCAAGCCCAATAACAAGATTAAACATGGCGGCAAGAAGAGGAGACGATAAATAAATGATTTAATTTTTATAGTGCTTTTGAATTTTTTCCTAGCGACGTTACATTATATGTAGGATACATAGTATTCTGAACATATTATTTTTCTTATACGGCGTAATCAAAATCCGGGACACGTATATTTTTAGGTACATACATAATATAAATTCACGCCTTCTTCCCATGGGGGTAGGCAGAAACTACAGAACGCCACATACTACGATCCTTATCCTTTTGCCTCATTTACGTTCCTTATTAGTTCGGGGATTTTTTAAGATAAGTAATTATCGACAAGGATTGGTAAACAATACCAACAAGTATTTAAGTCCAGATCGGCACCCATGTGAAGGTCGAAATTGGTCAAATTTCCCTTTGTTATAAAGTAGTTCATATTTTACTGCAAATTGTTTTGTACTTATTTATAAATATTTCCTTCCATGGGCGAAATCAAACAGATAGCTTTCGCGTTTCGCTGGGGACATTCAAAATGTTAGTCTTTTTTTTTTGCCGATTTTAAGACAAATAAGGGCTTCTTTCGTATGAAAAAATAAAACACAGGTTGTTAGACAGTGTTATACCTATTCAATAATTATAAGAAACAAAGCCTTTAATGATGGTAAATATATTTATTTTTATAAGATAGTTAAAATGAAGAGCTTCTAGTGAAGTCGTGGCACTGAGGGTCCGAAAATCTGGAACTTCTTTCTATACATGTCCGAGGCATTGAAAAGTTAAAAACTATAGCATTCTTTATGTTAGTGCCTACGACTAACTTGAGTCTAGAGGTTTGAGTTTCTGTGCGCCTAGTACTTTTTGTTACACGTCCGGCCGTCTAGAGAATGCGTTCTGTCAGTTGGACAAACGAATAAGTCTTTTGAGAATTTGACCTTTATTAGTCAGTAAAATTGTCGCACTGACATGTGTCTCAGGAACGCATTCTGTCGACGGCCGGACTTGTCTATATAAAATGTACTCTGTGTTGTACGTTAGGGAACTTACTCAAACTACGTGACCCATTTTTACCCCCTCCTCTCCCCCGGTGACCACCTGTAGTATATACCAATAACTACGTAAAAACTAGAGGGGGAGGGGCTGCCCCTCTAGTTTTTACGTAGTAATTCATGTTTTTTTTATTACCGGCACGAAGTCTCGTCGACTTGCTTGACAACTGCACTGCACTGCAAACTGTCAGTTTTAAATAAGCTGACGTCCAGGCATGTGTGTCAGTGTTGCCACCAGTGAGTTTAAAAAGTGCTAAACGCTGCGCGGCATATTTGAATATAGCTCGAATAAGCGCGAGACTTCACTAGAGGATATTGACTACGTGACGAAAACAAGCCCCCCTCCCTGAGGTCAAGCGTGGTATTTGAACGGGTGCGAACCGATCACGTAGTATGGGTACGTTCCCTTACCTATAGTGCCTGTGTAGACCAACTTGAGTCTAGAGGCTTGAATCACTGCGATTAGTACTTTTTGTTAGGTTAGTAGTGCCTGTTGTAGACCAACTGGAGTCTAGAGAGGATCCTCGACTTTCTGTACGCCTAACTCTTTGTTAGGTTCATAGATTTAGTATAAATTATTATACTACTAGCGTTAGATTGGTACTTCAAAAGAGAAAGAGAATAGTCAAGTGTACGTTAGAGCGAGATAGATAGACGAGACCATTCACGTACGCGCTATCGGCCAACGTCAGCCGTGAACATAATAAAGCCCGCTATAGTAAATACTAAATCTATGGTTAAGTTAGTTTAGTGCTTATTGTAGACCAACTTGAGTCTCGACAGGATTAACCCAGAGAGATGAAAGATGATGATGAGAGATGCAAAATTCATCAAGTTTTTTGTTCTGTATAAATATACTTACTTATTTCAAAGATATTGTTGTTTCGAAGGCTGAGAAGTTCTGAAATGTCTCTTCTATTGTTGTGGTCACTCACGAAAACACACTACTATATTCCATAACCAGACTGTGAACCAATCTGTCTGAAGGCGTTCAGCGATAGCAGCACCCCAATTCAATTCCACTCATAATCACAATACCCTTATTAAAATAGCCTTCATGTTTCAAAAAATCGTTTGCTCTCTAAATTACCCAATGAATATTGTTGAATTTAGTTGGTCAAGATCCTCAGCACTGAGGGACCGAGTATAGATGATTATAAAATTGCCAAATTGAAAGGGATTGTAATTACGTTACTTTGGGCTACGGAGTTCAGTGATTTTTGTAGTTCTGATGATAAGGCTGTTTTGTTGTTTACTTGAAAAGTGTGTGTTGTAAAACTTCAATACGATCTAAGTGAGGTCCGCGACTCCTGTTACTAACTGAACAAAACAAAGTTTGACGAGCTAAATCTAATTTGCCACTACTAAAATTAGGCTTTTATTAAACTTACGTGTTATAAGAATACATTCCGGTCGATTAATTGTACAAGAGGTCGAACGGGAGGGATCGAACTCTGCCTCTCGCTCGGTAATTAGTCGCCTTCATCGTTTTAGCTATGGCTGCCTCGGTAATCAGGTAACTAAATGCTTTATAAGTTCTTCGATATTTATTTATGAAAATGACAACTATTAACAACTAACTTCAGCCAGCGGCTTCGCTCGCGTGGAGGTCGGAAATTATTCCACGGAACGTACTACCGGGATAAAAAGTATCCTGTGTTAATCCAAGGTATAGACTGTGTGCCAAATTTCATCCAAATCAATTTAGCCGTTTTTGGGTGATTGAGTAACAAACGTACAAACTTTCACATTTATAATATTGGTAAGCTGACAGTATATTATTCAATAGGCTTGTAACTTTTTGTTTCATAAATACCTAGCAACAGTATTCTACTTTGGCAATGTTAGACCTGACGGTTATCTTATGTGGTTCCCCAACAGGGTGAGCAACCACGAGCCTGAACCAACACGAACGTGTTTGGACAGTATCGGGATGGAAAATTTTGCACAAATAATTTTCATACAAGTACTGGGAATCAGAGCGATCCTCAAACGAAACACATGTTTTTCAATGCTTTCTTACAGTTTATTCTAAAAGTAAACAGTCATTTCTTTCAATAAAAATAAATTAAAAAAAAAGAAATGCGAAAATCGCGTCGCGCCCTAAATTCGGCGCACGCGCATTTGTAAAAACCGAGGCACTTACAACTAAGCGTTTAGGAAGAAATCACAACGTTGTTTAATTTTTTTTTAATTGTTATTTATTATTTCTATACAAATAGAACTGTACAGATAATTTTTTAAATTATTTACCACATTTCATCTGCTCTCACGATAGACTTTTTACAAAAGTGAAAACTATCAACATTACGCACGTAATAAACGAGATCGCGCGCAGTTACCGCTTACCTACCGCTTAACTAGGGACTCGCCGCGGCGTCGCTCGCAGTCGCAACAACATACTACACACGCTCCTGGAACACTGCGCTATACGCCAGGCCGCCTGGCCGCCTGGCCGCCTGGCCACTCGTCGCAACCAACACGGACACGGCCCAGCGCACATCTAATTGAGCTGCGCGACGTGTGCAACTATTATGATTTATATTTAAATACAAAATTACACTATGGTCTGACGAACAATGGAAAACAAGACGTGTTGGTTGGTGGAACTCACTCATCTGGCAGTAGCACTATTGCGTTCGCGTTCAAGTTACCTTCCATAATATACTCTTTCACCTCGATACCAAAGCGGTGCTGGTGCATCACGATAAATGTATCACAAACAATAAATAAGTACAATTTATAATATATACCGTATAACTACCCAGTAATATAATACATTGGCAGTGTGACATGCATGCTCTTACATAATTTAACTTTTGTTCAAATTTAAATGCACTAACTAATAAAATATACATAATTTTAGAGGTGAAAAAGTGTATTACTTAGCAAACTAATGAAATCACACTGGAGGTCCTTATTGTAGTTATATTTAGGTATCTACCCGCGCGCACCACGCGCCCGCACGCCTGATGCCCCGCGAAACTATCAGTTCCATAGAACACTGACACTTGTCAGTATTGATCACAATTATAAGAAAACTAGTCAGTCTACAAAAATTAAGATCACAAATACAAAGAGCGTGGTGCGCGCGAGTTAGAACTTAAAATAATTTCAAACTATTCCAATGTCTATACACAAGTTAAAAAACAAATGACCCGGGACGTCCTCGAATCGACTTTCCTTTAACAAATCTTGCCAGCCCATACTGTCACGAGCACAATACGTCTGCTAATTTTCATTAAATAATATAATTAAGCCATACGCTCCTAAAAATGCTCCAATTAAAGTACTACAATTAAAATGTGCGTTAGCCGTTTAATGGAGATTTTACATTTACATCATATTAGCTATCGGCTGTCGTCGGTGTTAGGTCGCTCGCTGCGCGACGGTCATAAGAACATAACAACTACTCTATCGCTCGAGAACTGATCGTAATGCTTCGCGCAGCGAGCGACCTGCCGGACACGCGCGCCGAGTCCTGTCCGAGTAGTCGAGGCCGGCCCGGGCTCCTATAACAATATCACATGTTTCGCTACTAACAACCTTTTATGGCTGAAACTAATCTTCACGTTATCTTTCGCTTGTTCGTTCTTGTGTACAGTTTACAAACACTTCGGCTTCAATACTAACTGACTTCTCGTCCTCACAAATTATTCCATTTTACAAAACTGCCAGAATATGCTCAAATACACTAAATTGTTTAAGTTAGAATTTACTTAATGTACGCAGCGTACTCGTCGAGTAGCCCTCGCCCGCGAGAGCTGTGTGTCGTCGGCAGTACTGACAGAAGTCGTATTAAGTCTACAAGTGTCCACCGCCGGGCAATAGGCCTCCCGTCCTTACTGTCACCATACACTACGGCTAATCTCACACACAAAAAAATATGCAGCTGACAACATGTCATTCAATATCATCCACGGAGTCACACGTCACGCTGAAGTATTCAGATCAGTAACATGTCGGTACTCCGGCCACACAGCCCTCGCGCCACGGGCGACGCTCGCGACACTAGCTCAGGTTCCATCACAGACGCATCACGCACTGTAGTACAATACTGCAACAAGGAATGAAGTCGCCGGCCGGCCCGGCCCGGCCCGGCCCGGCTCCGGCACGAGCCCGACGGCGAGCGGCGCGCGACACTACTGTACACTGTCACGCTCAGTTCAAGTCACGATCCTCTAAGTACTTATACTCGAACGTGAAGCCCTCCTTCTTGCGCTGGCCCCACTTCTCGTAGTCAAAGTAGATATATGTGCCCTGCAACAACACACAACATTACAACTTGTTCAGATAACCCAGATGTCGTTTGGTTTGAAAGCAATTCTTTTCCAATATACAACTCCAAATAGCAGTATAGTTACAACCTATTTATAAAATTACAGAGATGTTAGTGTAGATGGTGAGAGAGTATATAATTTCTTTACAAGTATATTGCTCTCAATTATCTATTCTAATATTACAAAGGGTAAATACTGATTCTATTTACAAAAATCTTTCTCTGATATAAAGCTATACTACCAGTGACAACATAGTATATTTTATATGCTCGAGAAATGGATAGTTCCTGTGAAAATCTCCGTGCCGGCGAAACCGCAGTTATATATAGATGTAAATAAGTGTCTCGTGTGTGCGTGTGTATGTGTTTAATATATGCCTGTGTGTGTGTGTGTGTGTGAGTGTGTGTGTTTGTGATCGTAGCAGATGGAGCTCTCTAGTTTCCCCTGCCCCCATGGGGTTCAGGCGTGAGTTTATGTATGTAAGGTCATTACAAGTTTAAAATCAGCCAGTTACCTGTTCATACTCCTCATTGATGACCTTCGGCTCCTCATGCCTCTGGAACCACATCATGTACTTGGTGTGGAAGCGCCAGCTCTGCTTCTTGAGCGCCTTGGCGGCCAGGTACTGCGCCTTCGTGCCCTCCATGTAGTAGAACACAAAGAACAGCGTCTCCGTCGACAGCCGCTGGAAGAACTCCACGGAGTCCGAGTGCGGGAGTAGTACCTGGGAATGTTACAATGTATAAAGTAAAATCGCCAGAGCTTTGGGCAGGTCAGGTCTTGCAGTTTACCTATCATCAAAGTGGATATGCATATTGAGGAAGCTTTGAATGTAATATCACACAAAAAATCTTTTCAAATAATAAAGTCACTTAAATCGGCCTTATTGGGCCAACTTTCGCGGCTCGTTTTGACTGTGACTTACTGAGAAATGGAAGTACAACTTAAAAAAAAAACCTTGTCGTATGCATAACCTCCTCCATTTTTTGAAATCGGTAAAAAAAAAATTGACAATATGTTTCAAATATATTGTCACAGTAGAGAATAGTTCTCCTAAAAAATGCGCTTACGAATTATTACAGCAAAAATGAAGATACTTTGCTTCAAATTTCAACTCTAGTCCGCCTTGCACAACCGTGGGAAAAATAAGTGTTACCAAAACGTAGCCGCGTTTGGGTGTTAGCAATGCGTATTAGCGGAAAAAAAACAGGGTATAAGGGACATCGACACGCAGACTTTAACCATGAATTCAGCACATGATTCTGGACTAGTAAATGATAAATGATTTTATTTCTGTAAGTAGGTTTGTACAAACACTTTTACACATCAATCATATTTTTTAAACTAGATGAGGTTGGCGTTTCCTATCTGACTACTCTGAAAAGAAAGGCCGAAACAAACTCAGAGGTCACAGTCTCTTTTAAAGTCCAGACATAATCTTGATCAGATCATGTGAGGGTATGTAGATTGGTATCTGAAATGATCTTTTGAAGAAAGAATCACACAGATTGAGTGGACCTGTCCAGTCAGTGCACGCATTTGTCAGTAATCGTGCAGCTCGACTCAGGAAGTACAAAAAAAAACAGCTCTGTTTTTTAATAACCAACCAAAATTTTCAACGCTTGAGAATTATGTACTGAATTCATGGTAACACGTAGACATAATCATGGTCAGATCATGTGAAGACCATGTAGATTGGTATCTGAAACGGTCTTTTCAGGAAAGAACCACACAGATTGAGTGAACCTGTCCAGTCAGTGCACGCATTTGTCAGTAATCGTGCAGCTCGACTCAGGAAGTACTAAAAAGTTAACTTTTTCGTAGTTTAAAAAAAAAACTGCTCTTTTTTTTTAATAACCGACCAAACTTTTCAGCGCAGGGGCTGCAGAATTATGTACTGAATTCATGGTAACAGGTTGCAAGTCGATGTCTCTACCACCCGTATATTACCCGCGTCATTTCTTTAGAAATACACCTGCATTACATTGAAGGCATGATAATATAGTGAAAGTAGAGTTTACAATTTAATTCTATAATAGTTGTAATCAACAAACTGTTCTACTGACCTGGTTGTAGTATATAGGCGTGGGGCATATATTTCTCGGTAGATATACCCTCGTTCTTTCTGAGTCGGACGGGTGCGGCATATGGTAGAACGAAGATTCCAACATTTGGAATTGTAGCTGATGTTCCTGCAAATATATCAGTATCATTAATTTGATTAGGCTAAGGTTTAGCTTCCGGTAGCTAAGACCTGGTCCGTAAACGATATTTTTGATGCTTGGTTTTCTCATCTGTATACTAAAAATGAAATGCTATTCCTGGGTAAGCGTATCACTTGAGAAACGCTGGACCGATTAGGTTTATTTTTTCTTCTTAAATATTTGTAATAGTCCGAATTAGGTTCTCATGGAAAGAAAAATCGGAAAATCTTCAAAATTTGGAAAAATTGAACGTCTTTTTATAAATTAATTATTGAAATTTGGATAGGACAACGTGTCGGGCATTATGGTTTTGTGAGGCATCGTTTTAAGTCCAAAGATTCTGTAAACTCTGCATAAATCTTAACTTATATTTTAAATGCGAAAGAAAGTTTATTTGTTATGCTTTCACGCTAAAACGGCTGAACGGATTTGAATTAAATATGGCACATGGGTAGACCATGACCTGAAGGACAGGCTACTTTTCAAGCTGAATCGCAGACGAAGTTGCGGACAACAGCTAGTAAATAATAATATCCATCAAGAACACAAATATAATTAATTATAAGCGAGGCCCCATCAAATAGATATTTCTTTAAACAAAACTCAATTACATGTTAAGGTTTATCTGTGGAAAAATCAAAATATTTTATTTCACATAAACCTAAAATATTTTGATTTTGATTTTTGAAAGTATGACTATGTTGTTTTTATATGTTTTAAAGCCCGCTATAAAAGCTATTGCATAGCTTTTATAGCGGGCTTTGAACGCGGCGACCGAATCAAGAAATTCCGTAACGAAAATAAAACCTAACACCCCCCACTCCACCTACCATGTAGCGCGGCCGAGCGTTCGCTTAACGTGTATGTATATGGTACGACTGTACTTGAATTAATATCAAAGAAAAAAAAATACTGCAGAAATTAAAAAAAAAAATTATAATAATAATTGCATGAGTTGATAAAAAATGCTATGCAATAGGTTTACCGCGGCAGTACCCGAGTGCCACACGTGTTTTTTTTATATTATGGTTGGATATGGAGTACTCTAGATATCGGCCTCGAAGAACACAGTTTGTACTTATTTTATCAAGAAGGGAAATTTTGCAATTGGACTATCAAAAACAAATCAAACGAATATCAAAATATATAACTATACAAAGTAAAAAAAAATATGTAGATAAAAATCAAATAAACAGATTGAAAATTTCGAAGATTTCTTTAAAAAATCATACTTTTCTAGTAATAATTTGTCTTTTGAGGATAATACTGTTCGTGAATAAATACCTGTGTTTTACATCAATATATAGCAGGTCTGCTTAACAAAGCAGACACCCTCTCTATATGCCTTAATGAACTATCAGAAAAAGACCTGTCCGTTGATGTACTATACAAAACTGAGCATTCTATGATGTCAGGTCATGAAGACCGCATTTTAGTACCTAATTATAGATTGGCTGCATGTTTCAGCAGACGAAATAGTAAAAGAGGCGGATCTTGTATTCTGGTCCGGTCTGGACATTTATGGAGGGAGTTACCAGAGGTTTCAGAACTTTAATTGACTATTGTAGTAGAATGTTGTGTAATTGAACTGACAAGTTATAAAATTGTAATAATATGTATTTATAGAGCACCAAAGACGGAATTTGAATGTATTTTTTAACAAATTAGAGCAACTATTAAAAATACTAGCAAGAAAGAATTGTAGGATTATTATTATAGCAGGTGATATAAATATAGACGTATCGAAAATTAATAATACAACTTTCGAACTAAGATGTCTACTAAAAATGTTTTAACATGACATTAGCAATAGAAAAACCAACCAGGATACAAAGCCAAACCTGCATTGATAATTTCGCCCACAATTTCGAGAAAAAATGCAGGACGGAAGTAATAGAATGTGCCCTATCGGATCACACTGCGGAATTGCTGAAGTGTCCCGTACTTATTGACTGTGTTTTGAAATATTGGTATAAATCTCAACGGGACTTAGCCCAGAGAATATAATTAAATTTAAAACCTGCCTTGAGAAAATAACTTTCTCTGAAATATATGACAATGACGGTCCAAATGATGCATTTAATTCATTTATCGAACAATTTTAAATTATTTTATGACCTATGCTTCCTCGTAGACGTATCAAAATAACAACAAGCAAAAAACCAAAATGGATATTGTGAGGACTTAAATTATGTAGCTTCAAGAAAAGGCAATTGTTATGGACGTCTAGACTTAAACTTACTCAAATAAATAAAACAAAATATTTAAATTAGTCAAAGTTATTTAAAAAAATAATTAAACTGACTAAACAATCTCACAATAACTACAATATCAAAACTTCTGACCATAAAACACTCAATTAGAAAATGGAGGTCCAATATGACAGTAACGAAATTCATGACGTATAATAGTGTACAAATTTTAGGCTTGATTATTGACAGGTAGCTTAACTGGAAGGATCACATTGAAGCGCTATGTAAGAAAATTAGTAGTTCATCCTATGCCCTGTATAAACTTGCTCCAACAGTTAACACAGATGCACTACTCATAGCTTATCATGGTCTTGACGCATCTGTATTAAGATACGGTATTATTTAGGGGTAACTCTACAAACAGAGAAGCCGCTTTTAAAGCGCAAAAGCCATCCATCAGAGCCATGTTTGGACTAAAATTAATGGACAGTTGTAAACCATACTTTAAAAAATACAAAATTCTGACACTACCGGCTTTGTATATTTATGAAACTGCCTAACAAACGTGCCTCAACAATATGTTAAATTAAATACACATTTATTTCCTCATCTATCAGATACTGTGAAACAGGTTTTATAAACCTAGATCAGGCAGGTCTACATTACAGTTAGAATTAAAATTTTCCTCGATTGTAATTAATGTAAATCATAATTTTATTTTATACTTGAATAAATTTATTATTATAAAATTATTATTTATTACTGTTAAGAGGGCCCTTCCCGGTCCGTCTATCCTCAACGCAAGCATGATTGAAAAGCTTGTTATTTCATCCAACGTAATGTTTGAAAAAGAAGCAAGAGTGAGAACGCGATAACATCGAACGTAAATTGGCGCGCAGAGATTTCACAAAACTTGTTCTAGTAAATACTTGTTTTCAAAATGCATGTTTTTGTTTTTTTTTTTTTATATATTTAGAATCTTCATTACATATGCGAGGTTTATATGGCGATGTTTTCTTTACTTTTACAATTTATGAGTACATTATGAACGGCCAAATTCAGGTAAAATTTGTGCAAAGCAGCAGATTTTTGGAGGCTTATACTGAATTTGTTTCTCCAAATTTAGATTTTTTGCTTGCATAGAAACCTAGATAAAGTGCACATGATACCTATTAGTTAAAAAAATTCAATAAAAGATATGTTACGACGCCATAATCACGTACGAGCGTTTGTATGAAAAGTATGACGGGTTGGCCGCTCTTAAACGGAACAGGCGGAATGATAAGTTACGCGGTCGGAGAGCCAAAACAGCCCTAATGTGCAAAAGCATATTCTGCATAGCCCCGCAAGTTTATAACAAAATTCCCAAATCAATCAAGTTAAATTTAAATGGATTTAAAAAGAAACTGAAAAGCTTAATAAATTTTATTATAATTTAAACGATTATTTGAATGATACTTTGACATCCTAAAACAATTGTGTGTTTATGATAATTATTATTTTTAACCGACAAACCTCAAATTGTAATGTTAATTCGTAAGTATGCAATCAATAATGTTAATACTAACCTAATAATTGCTGTCCTGTAATAAATGTATGTACAGTCACAAGTCCTAATATTTCAACACTTGGCAACTTTCAATAGTGACTTTTTCGTAAAATAACGAATGCAACGTTGAAATACGACATAAATTATATCTATAAATCTATGGTTTCGAAAACACTATGTATGGAACAACATAAAATTTCATTAGAAAATAAAGAGAAAATCGCTTTTGAATTTAGCGAAGTGTATACATATTTATTCTCGTGACTGTACCTAATATTTGCATGTCACATTTGGCAGAATGTGATGATACCAACGAATAATCTTAAAACTATATAATGTACCATATTCAGTCAAATAAATGATTACGATACTTTGCATGGTAAACCTGTAAAACAAACTTAAGAAGCAAATAAATCAAGTTATTCTTACAGAGTTAAGTGGTAGTGGGCCTAGCGGTGCGACGCCCAATAACGGAGGAATGTGCGCTTGCGCCAGGGGGACTCCTCGTCTGAGGTTCTGAAACATAAACAACACCCATATTAGAAACTTATTTATAATAATTCTGTAAATTACAGACTGTCTTTCGGCAAATTGAGTTGCCTATTTGATTATCTCACTTTTTTTTTGGTAAAAACATGTTGAAAATCTATTCAAGATCTGATGTAACGACTCACGCGTACTATGTTCAACATTTGATACGAAAATGTTGTAAGAGCTTAAATACTGCAACTGACTGGGTGCGCCCGGCGTACTGTAGTACCGTCAATATTCCTGGAGGCTCACAGGAGAGGTCGACATTATTAGAATATGCCCCATGAAGGTGTGTACCTGTTGATGCGTCTGGTCCAGCCCCGCGCGGTGCACGGCCTCCTGCGCCATGCTCTTGAGCGACGCGGTGCCGGCGCCGGCCACGCTGGCGGGCGTGCCGCTGCCTGCGCTCAGTGCGGCCGTACTCGACGCTTCGCTTACTCGACCGCTGTAAATAATATCAGCCGGAATTAAAAAAATGACCGGCCAACTATAGGTAGGGTTTCCGTTCGAGGAAAAACAGCGAAAATGGTTAAGAGACCTGTCTTTTAATCATACTCGCTAATTGCAGACAAAACCTTTGGTTTCCCCAAAGAGGTCACCGAAACGCAGCCAGACTACGGACGCTCGTAGATGTACATCGGGTGCATGTAGGACCAGGAAAATGCGTCCGTGAAGCTCCTTACTCTGCCATACCTCCTTGCGATTTTTAGCGCCAAGCACAACAGGCTTACGCCAGTTCTCTTTAGCCAAGGAGAGCGGGGTGAAGCCCTTGTCCACCGCGACCACATCTCGATGTCGGCTTCTAGGAAATATTTCCTGAGACTGCATATCTCGCGATTGTGGAGTCTTAACGTTTAAGAAGCCTCGACCTCCACACTTTCGCGGGATATACAGCCTCATTACCGATGAACGTGGATGATGCATTCGATTTGCAGTTAGCAGCCTACGGACCCTCCTATCCAGGGCGTCGAGTTCGGTCTGAGTCCATTTGAGAATGCCGAAAGAATACATCAAAACCGGCATAACCCAACCGTTGAAAGCGCGTACTTTGTTTCCGTCTGATAGAAGACTATTCAATACTTTCTTCAGGCGGCCAAAGAAGCGCTCCTTCTAATGATTGCTTCATGTCAGTACCATAAAGCCCAACGCTTCCGACATACCAAAATACTTATAGGTTTCGGATGCGAAGAGGGCTCTAAGGTTTATGGAGTCCGATAGTTGGGTTCCCACGGATTCCACAATCTCCCCTCACTTTACATGCATGACCGCACATTTGTCCACACCAAATTCAATCCTGACGCCGCTACTGAAAGTTTCAGTTACTTTCATTAGTTCCATCAGTTGCACATTGTTGGGGGCAAAGAGTTTTAGGTCATCCATGGAATACTCTTTATTCTTAATTAATCAATATTTTATTTTTATTTACAAATAAATTATGGATGTTTTAGTGCAATAAGTGACTTTGAAAAAATGATTTACATATACGGTGTTATAGTTTATAAGTTGGCACTCTAGTATTGAGATACTAGAGCTGAGGCCTATCCCATCAGAAAATTAACTTGAATCTAAATAAACTCCTTACAAAATGATCCGGATCACTATACAGGGTTGCAGGGATATCGACGTAAAACTGTAACCATGAATTCAGCACATGATTCTAGACCGTAGCGTAGAAAATTTTCATCGGTTATCAAAAAAATATCTGTTGTTTCGTAGAAAAGTGCAATACCTACGCGGTCAAAATATATGGAACACAATATAAAACACTGAAACTGCTCAATTATTCTAGAAACGATCCTAGCTTATTTACTCATTACTCTTCGTTGCGAAAATGGCAAATTTCTGAAATTCTCTCTCAAAATTATTGAGACAATACGTTTATTTGCGCCTAATATGTCGAAAAAAGTCCAGCCCGGTCTACCTCGATGTCTTCTTGTAATACACAAAAATTGGTTCGCAATAAATATATTGAACATTGAACCCTTTAGTCCCCTACCCTAGTGACCTATATTTACGGGTCTCTGACACACTTCAGCGTCCCTAAATATAAATGGAGACAGATGTTTTGCGAAATAACAAGGATCGCTGATTCCTTTATCAAGCTTGGTGTCTACAGGAATTTCACAATTACCTTGATATCCTTGTGCAGTTTTTACTTTGTCTTTATAACTCCAATAATAAACTCAGTTACTCTATTGTGTGTTCATTTATATGAAAATGAGAACATAGAGTTTTTATAAAAATAATAAGATATGAAACCAAGCCGAGTATTTTTTTATTATTATTATTTTGGCGTAGCGATACATCTGCCGAAAATACACGACAAAAATACCGCGTCCTTATGTTTTTTATTAAAATTACGCCACGTAATTTAGGCTTGATACATCTAATTTAGGAAGCATTGCTGGCTTAAACCCACTTCAACCACAAATTACTAAATACATTTAGCGATAAACATATTTAAAACATCATTCTGTTTCTGTCAATTGTTTGACGATGACAGACATAATGGTGTTTTAAATACGTTCACAGCTTTAAATGCATTTCGTGATTTCTGATGCAAGCGAGTCTAAATTAAGATCAAATGATAACTGTTTTTGATAAGTATCTATTGTATGTACGTACTTGTTGGCCACATGTTGCGGCGTGTGATGCTGCGGCTGGCTGGGTCCGTTGACGGTGAGCGGCGACGCCGCTGTTTCGCTCGCACTCGCGCTTGACCCAAGAAGCGGGACTGACGAACTCTTTGACGTCTGTCGAAGAAAACACTATTAGTGCACGAAACAAATCTAGTTCTACATAAAAAGGAAATTTATTTTGCTAAGTAATCTTATCGCTCGGTAAAAATTAGTTGACAGGCATGAAGAATTTTATTGCAAAAATATCAAAGTAAGAATGAAAAAATAATACTTAATTTTCACAGAAACATGTGCATATAAAAAAGACAAGTTAGCTCGAATATCTACTTAGATAGGACATTTTAGGCAAGACGGATATTTATGTGCACGTCTGGGACATTTAGCCCCTTATTAATAAACGTGTACAACAAGTATAGAATTAAAAATTATCAACCCTTTTTGGAGGTTTATTTCTGGCATAACTTTAGTCAGCGTTTATTAAATGTTGGAGATTTATTTTAGTTAAGATAGTTAGACCATAGTACTCACTGGCGTTGATTGCGCGGGCGCAGGCGGTAGATGCGTGGCTGTGTGCGCGGGTGTAGTCGACACCGGACCATTCTCCACTACTTCTGCAAGAAACACACCACATACTAAGCTCACTTCGAATAAACAGCGTCAAGAAAACGTCAGATTACATAAATACCTGAAATATTTTCAAATCGTGTATTCTTTCAACAGGACACAAGTTTTTTTTTATAATTTCATACATTTGTTAACACTCTAGGCAACCAGGCTGGAGATCCGATGTACAGTCAATCCGACGTGCCTACCGAACGTCAGATTGACCGCAGACTGGCTGCCTAGTTCGTTATCTGCAGAAAGAAATAAGGACACGTAAGTATTTTTTTAAATGTGCCATGGATTATGGTATCTTATAGTTACAGGTTTTTTATATGTATTGAGATGGTAGTGTGGATGTATGTAGACACCATAACCGGCGCATGTACGTTTATATTGTAGAGACGAAATAAGCAAACTATGGATATTGTAGCACGCGGCGTTCTGTAGTTCCTTTCACCATGACAAATGGATGATTTTCGTTACGTGAATTTGTAACATTGGTAAGGTCAACGCCTACTATACTATGTTGTCCAGACCACGGACTAGAATAAAAAGGACTCCCCGCCACGCCTATCGAAAGTGAAGCACTATAAGGACCGTTTGCACAAACATGCCTCACGCACTCATTTACATCATAAGGTGCCGACCGGCTGCCACTACTACGGCGTCATTGTAGGTACTGTTTACGTCAAGTAATAAAATAAAATAATGCCTTCTTGTGTTGTGAAATGATGTAAAAATAATTCTACATCCCAGAAAAAGTGTCAAGGAATAACATATCACAAGTAAAACACTTATTTACACACACACATAGATCGGTAAGGTGCTTCACTTTGGATATGCGTGGCGCGGTACCTTCGTTTTTTTCTAGTCCGTGGTCCAGACGTTATTTTCAAAGAGTCATAAATAGCACATAGACATTTTCGTAAACATATTTAATAATATTTGAATAGTTTTTAACACATCCACCTCGTCACATGTCACGTTATCACAGCAAAAAACATGAAATGACAAACATTATAACATCACAAAACGTGAACAGTTATCGATCATGCTACACGCCGTGACGCTGTTTACAAACACACGCTCGCACGTGGCATGTGACTCAGTAGTAGTACGGCTACGTTCGAGCGTAAGGGCACTATCAATAAATTTCACGGTACTACTAAACGTAGGGTCGTTGCGCTGGTTTTCGGCCTTTTAGTGGAGTTGTCAACTTTAAGACACTAGAAAAAAATATTGCCATTATGTTAGCCTAGTGCTATTGATGTTAATTTATAGCCTACATAGTGTAGTTTCCGTTTTAATAAATCATTGGTGCTAAAACATTAAACTTTTTTTTATAATAATTTTTGATGTGAATAATGGGTAAATTGCTAGTTTTCGGCCACAAATTTTAAATTTCGGCCTACTAGAATGTTAGTTTACGGCCACTACTTTATATAGAATAGAAAGGCAGTACAAATTTTTAAAAACCGTAAAATAATTATAATAAATGTCGTTTATTGCTTTCTATATTTTGTATTTGCATTAACATTAATAAAATTATTATTAATCAGGTACGATCATAAGCTTTTTTTTAATCTTATCAAAATTGACAATAATGAAATAAATTTACTTTAAGTATAACAGTTCCAAAACTATCACAGTTACATTAAAATACTTAATCATAACTCTTCTCTTTTTAATCATAATATAACTTAAATAAAAGTCTGATTTCTTATTTTTAAGGTATTTTTAACAATAACGTTGATTATCATAATCAATCATCATCATCATCACCTATATTCGTCCACTGCTGGACGTAGGCCTCTCCTAGTGAACGCTACTGAGCCCGATCCTCGTGTCTCCTCATCCGTTTCTGCCAGCCGCATTTCGCAAGTCGTCCCTCCACCTGGCCGGCGGGCGTCCCACACTACGTTTGCCTAAACGCGGTCTCCACTCTAGAACTCGTTTTCCCCAACGATTGTCGGTTCTGCAAGATGTGACCAGCCCATTGCCACTTCAGCTTGCTTAGTCTTTGGGCTATGTCGGTTACCTTGATTCTCTGGCGGATAACCTCGTTTCGGATTTTATCCTTCAGAGAGACTCCAAGTATAGGTCTCTCCATAGCTCGCTGAGCGATTTTAACTTGTGGACCAGTCTCACCGTGAGTGTCCACGTTTCGGCTCCGTAAGTCATAACTGGTAGGCCGCACGCGTTGAAGACTTTCGTCTTTAGGCACTGTAGTATGGACGACGAGAAGACCTGACGAATTTGACCAAATGCTGCCCATCCCAGCGGAATCCTTCTATTGGCTTCCCTCTCAAAATTGTTCCTACCGAACTTCATATTCTACCCGAGGTAACTCTCCTGCGCGCTGGATATGTTTAGTCTGCCAGTTCTGTACTTGAACGGACATATTCGCGGGGTCATACAAGCATCTCATCACATCAATGTATCGCCAGTCCACTTTGCATCGCTGCAGGGACTCGAGCACAGCCCAGGTCTCGACAGAGTCAAAGGCTTTCTCATAGTCCACAAAATCAAGATACTGAGGCTGGTTATACTCTTCGGTCTTTTGTATAACCTGCTGCACTGGATAGATGTGGTCTATGGTCCCGTAACCCGATCGAAACCCTGCTGCTCTGGAGGTTGAAAGTTATCAAGTCTTCTTGATAGACGGTTCGAGACTACCCTCGAAAACAGCTTATAGACATGGCTCAGAAGCGTTATGAGTCTGTAGTTTTAAAGGAGTCTATTAGGATAATCATTCATCTTAAAGTTATTCTTTTAATAAAATATTTGGTAATTATTTTCATTATTTCCTTAGGTTTTGGAGGAGCCATTAAATATTTCATGAAATGACCGAAAACTAAAGTGGCATTCGATTTTCGGCCGCCCTATTTGTTCATACAATTTTAAGTTGGCCGAAAACTGAATAATAATTATAGTGTTACTCTAGTTTTCGGCCACTGCCGAAATGGGTATTTTAGTCTCATTATTAATCGAAAAAATTGCAGTACTTTGGTGGCCGAAAACTAAAAGCTAGTCACTTCATAAGGTTACGATTCATTATAAATGAAGAAAAGAATATTAGCGTGTAACCAAATAAATGAAAGAGACAAAAGTATTTAGGCTGAACGCGAGCTATTTTCCGGCCGCATGGCCGACAACCAAATATTTGGAGAATTTTGTAAGTCACTTTCCGGCCACCTAATTTATCAACCTTTTCACTAAAATATTGCACTAATTAATGTGAAAATACGATGTTAAGTTATTTATACAGTGGAATATATGCACCTTATTAGATAGTCATAGTAAATTCAGCACAAAAATTACGTTTGAGTGGAACGCGCGCCACTATTTTTTTCGCTCGCTCCCACACATTTCGACAGCTCCTGTGCCGGCTTTGAATTGAACATTTTTTTACAAATTACGTGTTGTCGTTACCCAATTAAATATTGTTGCTAGATATAATACAACTATTTGAAAATGTATTAAACTTAATTTCGTGCCATAAAATGTATTACAATCGTTATTAAATCAAATTTACGGCATCACTTGGTGCCAAAGGCCGAAATCCAGACCCGGCCGGCTTACCAGCGCAACGACCCTACAAGGATTCTCTGACGTATGTACTTGCTATTTACGTAACATTTACATAACTGTAGGTGTTCGTTACCATGCGGCAAGGTAAATTGGATGTTTACAAACAAATGTTAGGATTCAGACAATTTAGTTGTGCTTGTGGTTTGTGTGACTCAAAAGGATGAATTATTCAGTTTTATTTCGTGATCACTTGAACATTACCTCTAGACTCTTGAGAGATAATCTATGCTAATATTTATAAAGAGGTATTTATGAGTTGTGTGTAGGGATTGTATGTAGATCCGATTCCGAAAATTCTTTCACTTACGAGAAGCTACAGTATTATCGAGCACCATAGGATTTTTTAAGATTGTATGTTAAAACTAGAACTTTCACCCGGACGAAGTCGCCGGCAGAAGCTAGTTATAGTGAGTGGTGAGCGAGTTTTTAAATTAAATTACACTCCTACGTTCAAAGAACACTCCCCAGGAAAAAAAATGCATAAATACAACAAAAAACACCTTAAAGGTAAACTGTATTTAAAAAGTAATGCGTGGTAATACATTTAATAAAAATATATATATACGGATCGACTTGAGAACCTCCTCCTTTTTTTTTGTTGAACCAAATCACAACAACCAATTTAATGACTTGACACGAACATTCACAACAGATTAAAATCAAATCAGAATATTTTATTTCACAAAAATCTACATGGGCACTTATGAAACGTCAGAAGCTAGGTGCATTAAATGGGGGCTATCGTCGTACAGTTGGCGTCACTGGCGAGTAAGGTCCTGTCAGTACTTTTATTTGATGTTTCGGATATGTTTAAGTTCCCATAAATTCATAATATGTTTATTTTATTACATTTTAAAACAAACATGAAGCAGACAAATATTATTTCCTTTAAGTGCTACCAAATTAGATCCTAACTTTTTACTTAAAATCTTAAGCCATAGTTAATCAGGAATGGCACAATCATTACAACAATTATGAATAATTAGTTAAAATCCGTGATAAAAAATCCCGCAAACAGTGAACGTTCAGTACATTTGACATTTAGAGACCTTACTCTACACTAGCGCCTCTAGCGGCGAACTCAAACGCGGTAGCCCTCCCTCATTGAATAAGATCATTACTTAGAACTAGCCGCTCCTGCCTTGCAAGGGTGCTAATATACGGACAGATATGATGTGGCGACATTAACCTTCCAGAATCATCATCGTCATTCTCAAGCCATTATACCAATTTATGTGGTGTCGTCGCAACACGTTTATTTCTTCCATACTTTTCTAATAGTCGTCATCTCATTAAACTTTCCGGATAAATTCTCTAAATGATGGTTAAAGTCCTATCAAAATACATTGTGTAAATTAGAAGAACAAATGCGGTCACCCAGACACGAAAAGCGATTTTGTTTTATACTATGTTTAGCTAGAGACCTCGGCCCCAAAACGCGGATTCAACGTGGAAACCAGGATGTTTCTTCATCCCGTTTTTCCGTATACGATAGTAATTAATTACAAATCTACATCAAGTAGCTAAACAATAACATAATGATAATAAATAACTTTTGAGTTCTGAGTTGAGCTTCGCGATTACTGCCAAATGCGTGCACTGACTGAACAGCGCGGTAATTGCGTAACACACTAACAGTAGGAATAGCTTTCATTTTGACAGTTCAACAACATTCATTGCGGTTATTTACGTTGTTGAGTACTAAAATCCACTCAAATCTGTGTTGGTTCTTTCCTCTAAATTCTATCTCAGACACTAATCTTCATGGTACTCACATGTTCTGACCAAGATTATGTCTGGACTTTAAAAAGAGACTCTAGAGTTTGTTTCGGTAATTCTTCTCAAGAGTAGTCGGATAGAAAACACCGAACTCATCTAGTTTTATAACATAATTTATTTATGACGTGTAAAAGTGTTGGTACAAACCTACTTACAGGAATAAAATCATTTATCTATTAGCTTGTCAGTCTCATTTACCTTTAGCTGTAAACATGTAGGTATATCATAATTAAAGAGCCGACCAGTGCCGATCCACACCCACTGACCTTGTTTGTATTATTTCTCTTTCACTTTTCAAGCTTCAGGATGCTTTAAGTTAGAACTTCTGTTTATTAATTAATGTTGGTTACTTTCCGCGACTTTCGGGTAGTTTGTTTAAGATTGTAATTACAGCATTATTTTAAGACCACAATTAATGGTTTGTTAAAGTTAAAATTATCGTAAGGAATTCAGTATTTCTATTTCTGCTTATAATTAGGCTACATGAGTAATGAGAGGGAAATAAGGATAACGGCGCCATAGCCTTTAATTTCCCCCAATTACAGACAAATTATTACATTTCAAGATTAAACCCACCTAAGCTTCAAACCAAATTAAACAATCAAGAGTGCTGTCAAC
Source organism: Dryobotodes eremita (assembly GCA_917490735.1). Classification (NCBI taxonomy): domain Eukaryota; kingdom Metazoa; phylum Arthropoda; class Insecta; order Lepidoptera; family Noctuidae; genus Dryobotodes; species Dryobotodes eremita. The sequence continues at coordinate 20,409,463 of OU823254.1, forward strand.
AGTGACGTGGGCCGGTTTCGTAAACATGTGTGCACTTAGTGAGGTGTAGTTTGGTTGTAAATGTGTGCGTGTGAGCGTGTATGCACAGAGCAAGGTGTAGTTTTGCATGCTTCACTGTATTGTTCGCAGCGCTGATTTTTAATTTGGTCGGAGATCTAAGCAAGCAGTTTTATAGGTTCTAGGTATTATAATCGCCGCATATTAAAATAAAGATTCAGTAAAAAAAAATGTCTTTCCCATGTCGCATGGGTATGTAAATGAAAATATGAACACGATGGCATTGTAATAAAAGCATAAATATTTTAAAAAAAACATGATTTTTATGGTTATTTATGCTATAAAATTATACGCGTGAATACAATTTTTTTAATGAAGATTAATGACCGGATATATCTGTTTAAAAGTAAAAATCTGCCTAGCCTTTTCTTAACTATGTTGGGGTTGGCTTCCACTCTTACCGGATGCAGCTGAATACCAGGATTTTACATGGAGTGACTGACCTCCACAACCCTGTTACTGGGTAACACGATAGCCCTTGCTAAGACTGGTTGTCAGATGTTCGGGCTTCTGACGACTCCTAACGAGTAAAGACTGTCAAAGATGTACCTATTGTAAATTACATTTTTATGGTTTTGCGATAAAATTATACGCGTCAATACAAAATGTTTAATGAAGATGAATGACCGGACATGTCTGTATAAAAAGCAATAAATAATATTAATAATAATGGAGTAGCACGTTGTTTAAAGACATTCAATAAATACGTTTCTGTGCGAGTTAGCTTAGGTACCTACCTATGTAAGGATCGCAGCGAATAGCGTTCGGAACTTCTTCAGCTACCCTCAAAGGCGAAATGAGTATAGGTTAAGTTAAACGGAATGTATGTTTCCTACTAGTGGCTAGATAGCAACTAGCAATAAAATATACAGTGAAACCTGGTTAATTGGGATCTCAAGGGACCAAGGATTTTGTACCATCTAAAGAGGTTTTCATTTATCCAGTTTTCCAATTAGAGAGGTTTAAAATTATCGTTGTCTCATTTACAGAGGCCCCCGCTTATAGAGTTCGAAATGTACTGTTATTCCATTTATAGAGGTGGAAAGGTTAATAAAAATGCGTATTTTTGGTGATATTTGTTATTGTTACGTGTCGAAACCTGTCCCAACCTGATAAATGTCTCACTTATACAGGGAATTGAGCTACAGACTCCCAATTATAGAGGTAAACATCGAAAAAATCCTAGAAATCAAATCTTATTTAACCAGGTTCGTAAAGTCCCCTTAACAGAGGTAATTGGATGAAAAAGTGCTGGGACCTCATTGAAATTCTCAATAATAGAGGTTTCTCACTTATCCAGGTCCCACTTAACCAGGTTTCACTGTAATAACAACATAACATCACGGCTGCATTCCCCAAAGGGTTAGGTAGAGATGTACCTATATTACACCAACATTTCGCGCCAGAATTACGTTTAAGTCCCTCGTCAATGTCGACGTACCTATCAATAATAATAATTACAACAAAAAGTAAAATAAATTATAAGTAAATAAATATATTACGTACCCACATGTGCAAATACCATGACAAAATAAAGCACGACTATCGCAAACAAAGGGAAGAGTGAGCCAAGATTAATGTTATTTCTAGTAAACGTGCCAATAGGAGTTAAGATTCACAATGCCAATTAGTTATTGGAAAAAATTATTGAAACAACTTTAATTTTACTTTAAAACATTCTCGGGTTACTACACAGGTAATGACAACACGCGTGTTATTGGTCAGACAGAGTAAACACATACTAACACAGATTGAAATGCAATGTCAAGTTTACGTAGTAGATTTGACAACACAACTGTCAAAATGGAAACAACATGACCCATTTGCAAAATCATCTTGTTTTGATAACCAAGAGTCCTTGATAGGCATAAAACAATCTAAAGTGCTACTCTAAACGATTTAAAGATAGCCTAGGACATTTAACGAGAACCTGACGTAGACAGGACGAGGTACACTCTCACCTCGCAATAAATACAGACATGAAGGATAGAACAATAGACTTTTCCCATAAATTAACAGCACACCATAACAAAAAAATTATGTAACCGCCATTGAACTTCACGGAAACCACACAAAACATCAAACTACGCAGTTCTCGACATACCCGAATTACTTCACAAACACCACCGAAATTTTTTGGAAAAAACATGCACACACAACACTCGACATTAATATCTTTACCATCGTCCATATTTATCCTACATTCGCGCGGGAAACCATTGTTATTATGTTTTCTTAATTATTTCTAAAGTTAGGCACAGGTCTCGTCCGATACAGCCTAGTGACTGATCCGACGCTCTGCCATGTCATCGCTCTGGCTTACCGCCAGTTTTTACGAATTTTACGAATATTGGCGGAATGCCAGTGTACGATTAATAGTTTTCGTAATGAGTTTGTCGGTCGCCGTGTTCCATTCATTCGCGTCGATAAACGTTTTGTTTATTTTGTAAACAATAGGAGCGTACGTTATCGCGTTTAGTTGTAATGATAACGTGTGTTTTAATTATGCCTCAATTTGTGTTTGTTTGTGTTATTATCGTACGTGGAGGAAGTTACACGGCGGCGATGCCTTTTTGGGTTTCAATTGTTGATTCAGCCGGAATTTATTTCAGAAGCGAATGATAAATTTATTTCAATGAGGGTATTGTGCTGCGACGTCTCGCGGTTATTTCTGTATGGTAAATACATATAATTAGGTTGAAGTTTGGAAGCATAAAATTGATTAACAGACGACAGTAATGGGGCTATTTCTGTATTCCGGTTGCCAATCACACTAAATAATTATTTTGGCAAGCATTGTTGTCAGTCATATGTGCCAGCCAAGGCGCTTCCTTATTTCACTGAATTTATATTTTCTGCCAAATCCTTAAATAAACAAATGAAAGTTCACAAATGACGCACGAAATAACAGTAAATACACAAGAGTGATATTTTTCCACACCCTAAACTTTTATTTTTGTTTCAGTCCCGAAAACTGAATTGTTTTTTTCCCTCTATCAATAATTATATTATCTCTAAAAAGATATCGATAATAACACTACGTTATCTTGTTTTGTTCATATTTTATTATGAAAACCGGCAAATAAAAATCATCACTAAGAATATAAGACGCAGCGGAAATAATAATAGAATAATTTTGAAAATATAATGATAAATTCGCCTCGTTGGTCTAGTAGTTGAAAGCGCTACTGCTGAACATGAGGTCCTGGGTTCGATTCCCGGGTCGGGCAAAGTGTTATTGGGTTTTTCCATCTGGAATTTCGCAATAGCAGCCCGGAGTCTGGATTTGTACACAGTTGATGGCAATAGGCTCGCCCCCTATTACATGGGACTTAAACATAACTGGCGAAATGTGGATGTACTATAGGTACACCTCTGCCTAACCCATCGCGGAATACAGGCGTGATGTTATGTGTGTTATAATCATAAAGTCAACAAAAAATGAATATTCGCAAATGTAAACTAAGATCTGATTATTCTTTTGTCCAAAATCAAAGACGATCACGTTTAACCTTGCAGTACCCGTCATGTATAAAGTAGGTTATCTAATAAAAGATTGTTAGTAAATGAAGAATAACACAAAATATCATCAATTATGCCAACGACTGTCAACTCAACACTACAATATTTACAGCGTTATTAATAGAGCGTGTTAATGTTAAATACACGTGGACTCACAGCTGTATGAATATTAACTCACTAGTCGTAAATACACAAAACGTCATAAATTATGGCAGCTCATAACAGAGCTGTCATTAAAATAAAATTGTAGTAAATACATCAAATGAACTCACTGTTACCATCCGGTTTCTTAAAGCCTAAATAAACTTTTGTTTTCATTCCCCTTCGCATGCCTAAACAGTGAAATAAACTTCTAAGATTTCATTCCCCCTTCGCACAAGTAAAATATGAAAGTCCGAACGATTGAATCGAAAATACAACTGTTCTTTAGCATTTTGGGTCAGTGGACACGAATCGGGACACTATGAAACTGACTTAGAAAAATTTCGCCAAAAATCACTGCCTAAACCAAGCCTTCCGAACTCGGTGGGATGTGGGAGTAGTAGTAGGGTGGGGGAACGCCATGGGACTCAAGGGCATTGACCTTGACCAGCGTGGCATTGACCTTGACCTCAGGGTCACAGACCTTGAGGTCAAGGTCACAGCCTCGGCTTACTGGTCGCCCTAAAAAACACTCTCGGGGTAGGGCAAACAAGTACCACGTGGAGTCGGGGTTGGCAAACCCGGTTCTGTGTCAGTTTTTGAACCTTATCTATCCTATTAAGTAAACTTCACCTTATAATGAATTAGTTATATTTCACGCAGTTTTTCCGTTGAACCATTGATCGTAGACAAAAATGTCTTATATTTAGATGTTCTGTACGATAGAAACGAGAAATTAAGTCCCAAACGCCTCGGTAAAAAGATCCCTTCCTTATATTTAGGTGTTCTTATATGATAGAATCGAGTTAACTAAAGATTTGCGAAAAAACAAACATATTTTTGTAAAAAAACTCTTTTTACCCGACTGTGCCAGGAGGGTTATGTTTTTCGAGATGATGTATGCACATATATATCTATGGCACGGTCTGTAGCCTAAACAACTTGATGGATTAAGCTTGAGAGGTGTCGTCAGATTCGTCTTAATTGTGAGAGTGACACTGAGTATATGAAAATTATTTTAAAAAATGGCCGATTTTTGGCGCCAAATTGTCTTAAAAAAAGCCCTCATATCCTATCCAGTGGGGTTATCAAAGTATTTTATAAATGGCTTGCAAACATACGTACAAATTATATGTTTAAATGTAAGGTGGAATGAGAAATGCTAAATTAATGAAACTAAAAGGCTTCAAATAAAGCAAATTATTAAAAAAAAAACAAAAACCCGACTGCCAAAACACATACGTACCTACACATACACACGACCACATATCATGCTATAGATTTCCAGTTTCCGCTGACCTCGCATTGTAGAGGCTTTTCGTACAATGTGAAGTCAGCTTATACTGGAAATGTATAGCTTGATAGGTCGCCATGCGTACACTCCAATCACATTTTGACTAAATTTTTTGCGACAAGCTTAATTATAAATGATAAATGATTTTATTTCTGTAAGTAGGTTTGTACAAACACTTTTACACGTCAATCATATTTTAAAAAATATAGTTGAGGTCGGCGTTTCCTATCTGACTACTCTGAGAAGAAAGGCCGAAACAAACTCAGAGGTCAGTCTCTTTCGAAGTAGTATAGGGAATCTTGGTCAGATCATGTGAAGACCATGTAGATTTTTGTCTGAAATGATCTTTTGCGGAAAGAACCACACAGATTTTAGTGGACCTGTCCAGTCAGTGGACGCATTTGTCAGTAATCGTGCAGCTCAACTCAGAACTTAAGGAGCTCAACGATTCGACGAACAATACGAAAGGACATTTGGGTAGGCCACAAAAATTACTCATATACTATAATTACTATATATTTATAGATACGAATTAAGTCTTAAAATTAAGTAAACATTATACTGTACTGACGAAGTAAAAATAACTCAAAGCCTTTTGCCAGTCTTTTTACACGTGCAGTCTTTGGACCAGTTTTACGCAGAGGACATACAGTGATCTGCGTGTCCAATATAATAATGCGTTCAGGATACTGTTGGGGCGGGCGTGGCGATGTAGTGCGTCCGGTATGTTTGCGGAGGCGCATACTGATGACTTTTACGCCATAATACGCAAGAGGGCCGCCTCCATGAATGGCCGGCTGCGCACCGCCACCAACAGTCTCCTGAGCGTGTTTTCAGATCGGTGGGACTCCCCTCTGCTGCGCCACTGGGTGAGAATCCACACCAATTTGCGTTTTTAATTAATTTTTATTATTACTAACACTTAGTCTATAAGTTATTTTGTATACTAACTTAATTCATTTTTCATGTTTACTAACAATAGTATTTAAGTTATCTTGTATACTAACACTATGGACGCATGTCTGAAATAAATTATTTGAATTTGAATTTGAATTATCTGCGAAACGAGCATTTTCAATTCAATTCGTTCGAATTTCCGTTACGTTTACTTCGCGCGTTCCCACAGGCTTAAAGAAACCAATGGTTGGTACACAAAAATCAGTAAATAATATTGTAAAAGACACTCACCAGCCAAATATCAGTAAATAAAACAAATGCAACTCACCGGTATTGTTACTGTTACTGTTGGTGTTGGTGTTGGCGCCGGGCTGGCGCACGTGGTGGTGCGGCGCGTGCGCGGCGTGCGGCGCGTGCGGCGGGCTGGGCGCGGCCGGCTGCTTGCTAGGCGTGCTGGCGCCCGACACGCCGCCCGTGCTGTTGCTTATACTGCACATACACCACCACTCACACCACTGAACACTATCGCGAGGCGAGACGTCATGCCACTAGCGACATCCCTTCTATCTCGATGTCACTGTTCGTGATACTCAACGAGCGACAAACGATGAAATCATTCGCGGAAACTCTAAACCACTTGTTGCGCCCGACTCAGAAACGAATTTCAACTAATTTTGAAGTGTATTCTTGAGAATCAAGACCTACATCAATATAAACTATGCTTTGTTTAACACCAGACTGATGAAAAGTGAAAACGCAACAAGCAGACCACCCCTTCTAAACTGCCCTTGAAAATACGCGACACTTGTTGACATTAAATATGTTTACTAACACTGCACAAGTCCTTCCGGCCCCCAAAACACGGATACAGGATCAAAGAGCAAAGGAAACCGTTATCAGCAAGCAAAACGTGCGTACCTGATACTGCACAAGTCACTTAACACTATCTTTTATAAATAGAATCACATAAAATCAATAACAGCATGTATAAATTATGAGTATGCACTTCGAGTACCGACAACCAATGGACTTTGAAACTTATTGCTTGCCACGCAGATGTCAATATAGAATGTACCGCGCGTCTCGAATACATCTGCTAGATATTTCACTGAGATTTGAAGAGATGTCGCTAACTGCCTTTTACAATAAGCTTAGGTTACAATGTTCGGCGGGAAATTTGTATCGGCGGAGTTAGAAATGCAACTTGAATTCACTTTTTGATACAGAATAAATTTGAATTATACTAAATAGTAATTACGGGTGTGATTTCGTGAATAGCTGTGCAAGCAATCGTGTTTTTAATAAATATATTTACAGGTAAACGAACACTACTGCATTTTAAGTCACAACTTCATGAAAACTGTAACTTTCTAAGCTTATTGCAACAAATACCCAATTTCATAATACAATTGTCTAATTTGAAGTCAGAAATTATAGTAATTATTCTAAAATGAGCTTGAATCATGCGCGCAATGTAATGAGAACAAAAAAATACTTTGAAGCAAGTTTGTTTTTTATTCTCATTTTTATGTGAATTTTAAATCTTATAACTACATATTCGAGTGTGCTGAGGACTATTTCAACGAAAAGATAATAAAATGCATCACAATGAGTCACATATAAACTGCTATAATAAAATACTTTGTTATTTAACAATGGAATGAATGATAAATATTATTTTGGAGTTCATAAACCTGATTTTAACGTATTTATCGCGAAAATAGTCCTTTTTATAACAAAATTTCGTGATAATGAAGACTTTTTGATATTTCTAATCTACCTTTTCACCGCTACTCTACGCACAGCAATTTCCTATCAAAACTCAAGTCCACAAATTGAAATTTAGAGTTATACGATAGTTTGTGCAAGATTTTAGGACTTTTATGTTGAAATTTTAGATCTTTTAATATACATTTTGACAGTGAAACGGTTAAAAAGTAATTGCTATTTTATTATGTCATCAGACTCTGATCATGACGTTGTAGAATCCTAGCTGGTTTAGAAAACCTAAATTATTAGAATGAAAAACACAAATTAAAGCAATATTCACACACTACCAAAATTTTATCATCACTATCACATTGAAATAATCCTCAAAAAACGTGTGGTAAATTACATAAAGGTGGTAATAAATACACTTGTGTCAGTGGACTGACCTATTGGTGGATGCTGCGGAGTTATTGAGCAAGGAACTAACGTTACACGTGCTGTTACTGACCGCGCTGGCGTTCACCGCGCGCAGTGGCAGTGGTTTTACCGGCTGCAAATATCAACACAACATCATTTAACATTTGTGTCAACACACGATTGGTTTTGGGTTCTTGGGTGAGAAAATCACAGTAAATTTGTGATGTAGAAGTTTTTTTTTTTGGTAACAGAATCAAGAGATTTCGTGAGGTAAAGAGGTTTTTTTCGTTTAAAATTACTGTTTGAATGAAATTATGATGTTTTGATGCCTTTTTAGTTTTGGCACATTGAATATGGTTACAAAAGGGATATGTTTGGCCCAAAATTCAGCTAAACTCCGATCATATTTGATGCTTTTTTTGGCATCGATATACTAAGGGGAGAAAACTGTTTTTTTTTTTTTCTTTTGTTTTTGTTGAAAAAGGGTAGGTTCTAAATAAAATAAAATATTGTAAAAAGCAGCACTTACCAAGTTTGTATGAATCGTCGGTGAAAAAGACAGATCGCACACCTAGAACAAAAAGGGCGCAAGTGGTCACACCATCTCTACAGAAGGGTAGAAATAACGTTTGTTATAATTTATAACAAGAAATATATCGGCATGCGGCTCTTTTGTAAAATTGGTGTTATTTAGTTACGCCCGTGTTGTTCTAGATATGATAATAGAACATTAATTAATTATTGAATCAACTTATCACTCTCGTTCTTAGTTATCGTTTGGTCTAAATTATTTTCTACATTATTATGATCGATTTTTCGTATCTGAGGAATAAATAATAAAATACGGTTTGACTTTTATATAGAAAATACTGTTTTCTGCTCGCGACTTCGCCCGCGTGGATATTGGGAATTATCCCCGACATATCATATCATCCATATCCATTCAGCCGTTAAAGCGTGAAAAGGTAACAGACAAATTATCTTTAATAGTTTTATTAAATAGGTTTTTGTGATTCTAAATATCCAACTTATAAATAATAATAATAATAATTAATTTTAATTTTAGCATCATCATTAATTTGAAATATTCTAGCGTCGCCATTAGCCTACATATTAAATAAGTTATTATAACTTTTTAAGCGGTTGGACCGATTTAAATGAAATAATACTAAATTAATTAATACCTCAAGATACGGGTTCTGACTATATTTCCAATTTCTTAAATCTCTTAAAAAGTGAAACAATTTTTTTTTCAATAATCTTGTTAATTTTAAAATCATTTCCAATTATTATACCCCCTTGGGAGATGATTTTACAAAAACGGTCAAACAAATAATTTTTCATTTCTTATCAAAAGCGTAAATTAAAATTTTCATATCCTTAACTTAAGAAATGCTAAGATTCCCATACAAAATTTCATTCCCTATATCACCAGACAAAAAGTATCCTATGTCCATCCCCAGGATGTCATCTATCTCCTTGCCAAATTTTATCTAAATACATTCAGTTGTTTAGATGTGAAAAGGTAACATACAGAGAGACAGACAGACAGAGTTACTATAGAATTTATAATATTAAGTATGGAAGTACAGATTATGTTAAACCATCGTATTTATTCGTGCTTAAAAAATCAGCCTTTAGGCGAAGACAATTAGAACACCGGAATTTGTTACTGGATTGATTCCACAAAAATTTATATCTTTTGTTTTTATTTATTATTTCTCACTATTAGAGGCCTGCCATAATTTTGTGCATCTTAGGGGACATTTTAAAATCATTAGACAAGTTTTCTCGTTATGAAAACTATACCGAAAAGTGTTTTTTTAATAAGAAATAACAAGCTTGAGAGATAGATATGCCACAAGGCATTTGTGTAAACATAATTCTATTGAAGTTCACACGAAAAACCATTTAGTTTTACATGTAATACTTTACGAGAACTAATGTAACGAATCGACGACAATATCGAAAAGATTCGACACACGATAATACTACTAAGATTCGATCGTCGAAAATTAGTACAAAACATTCGTTTTAGAACCCAAAACTAATCATATAAGGCAATAAATTTGGAAAATCCACATCAAAACTCCACGTAGCAGTACATTAGAACATAATGATTATAATAAATATATGTGTAATGGTATGACATATGTTTGTGCGTGTGACTACTCACTTTTGTTATGATCTCCTCTTTTTTCTTCTTTTCGACGTCTATGGAGTCTGTTGAATGGTTGTGTACCTCTAACGTTGGTGATGTTACTGGACTTGTACCTGAATATATAAAAAAAAAACTTTTTTAATAAACCATAGATAAGCTAAGACTTATCATAGTTACAGATACCGCATGCAGTTTTTTTCCGGGGAATTTTATTGCGTTTGGGCTTTATATTAGACTCGCGTTAGCCTGATGTAAAAAGTACCGCTATTTGGGTTGCATGACCTCTTTCAAGACGGGCAACTCAATAATGAAGTCTCACGCTTGACGTCTTGTGTCACGATGACATTCGCATGTGATATCATACTGCAATCACCAATGATTCTTCATAGAATGTTACGCCAAAAAAATTAGTCGCCAAAAAAAAATGGTTCCGTTCCATTTAACTTAATATATGTAGTAAAGAATTTAACACAAATGCGGCAAGTCTCTAAGAATTAGCTTGTCATGGTTTTTTCATTAAAAATGACGAGGCATTTTGTTATATAGGGGTTTGGCTTTGTTACGGAATAGGAAGCGTTTCAGAACACCATGATTGCCATTTTTAGCGAATAAGGAGTTAGCTACCTGTTCACTCATCCCTTTTTTTTGACTGGTCAATCACTACCGTTAAGGATACAACATATGAAGAGAAGAAATAGAAGAGGCAGGCGCCGATCAGTTTCGCTGATCGGATAACAAATGCATCATACAGTCCCATTTTCGTTTTAATTATTTACTTTCAAGTAGGGGTTACTTCGACCAGCACATGCACTTAGGCCTTTAAAAGGTAAAACTGGACTTTAGCATAGATAATAAATTTGCATACATACCTGAGAGCATACTAGTAGGAGATCCCGCGGAGTCATTACTGTTGTTGCTGTCCGTGGTGGCTGAAGAGGGGAGGCCGACACCGCTGAGCTCAATGTCATCAAGTCCTCTGATGTCGTCATAGATGTACTCGTTCTCCTCAAACCCAGGCTCTTGCGACGAGTCGATGTAGTACTCGACGTCGTCCTTTATCCTCTTTATCTGCAATGTAAGGTACACCTGCTTAGACTTGAGAAAGATTGGTCAATAATTTTTGGTTTTTGTTGCACATAAATAAATATACAAGTAAATTGGATTAGTGTAATGGACAGAGACAGCATTTTATAATGTGTCAGTATAAATGGTGTAGGGGACTTCGACGCGCATACAGTAACCATGAATTCAGCACCCCCCAAAAATAGAAAATTTTGACGGTAAAAAAAAAAACTGATAGCTTTTCTGTAGGGGTTTAGAATAATGTGATACGGTTTGCACGTCGATGTCCCTGACCCTCGATTGGTTTGGGGACTGTTGGACTATTCATCAAGAGGGCTATCAATTCCAAAATCGATTTGGGGCCCAACTTAATAATACAGTATTGCTGAAGTGTGGCTTCAGCTGTGTTCCTCCGTATCAGTTTACGTCTCTAGTAGACCCATAGATCTGTAGTTAGCATACTAAAAAAGGTATTAGGTAGTCTTAGTACCTATAACAATTGACCTTTGAACTGACAAAAATATAGGGTAGTTTGAGTACCCATGGATACACCAAGATCTTCCTAAAATGCCTGAAAATAATTCTGTACTAAAAATGGATACAAGTCAGACTCCAGTCTATTGATACATTCACTGAACTATCATTACTTAGTCATCACGTCACTGATCTGCCTCAATGTGTTCACTGTTATGCTGACCTAGATCAACCGGTATGACTCAGACTTTTATTGAACATATACATAGGAACTTACGATTACTGGATCGTATGGAAATGCTCACATGATAGTGTGTAAATTTAGACAGATACAGTAGCGTTGGTTTGGTAACCAATCAGCGCGGGCGCATGTTGAGTGTATGACACTGTTTTTGGGCCCATATACTTGGTGGCATATAAGGTGACTTTATCATCATCATTTTTGCCTAATGACGTCCACTGCCGGACATAGGCCTTCCGCATGCGTCCCAGTAATTGTCTGATTATGTCAACAGAATAGGCAGCAGAAATAGCTGATATTTGCACACAAAAATGAGTGAATATGTAGTATTACAAACTGCACCCAGTAATCCATTTGAAAAGCATAATTATTCCATGAATTTTCTTTTTAGCGGTCTACTAACTTATATATAGCTGAAAAAAAGGTCCTAAAACTAAAATAAATAAGAAGGCTTTAGTACCAACCTGTTCTACTTCGACGGACATGTTGTCAAGCATTCTCAGCAGCGTCTCTAGCTTCTTTATATGGAACCTGTGCTTCTCCAACTTGAGTTTTAGGTCCTCCATCCGGTCTTGTTTCTCCTTGTCCAATCTTTTCTTCTTACCCACTAGCAGTGACTCTATTTCAGACTCAAATTGATCAACCTGGAATGGAGAAAGTCAACATTAGTATGATTCAAAGGGAGTGCAACGCATAGCTTTTATCTACCCGAGTTACTCAACTGGCTGTTATCATAGTACAAGATAGTATAGTCTGCGGGGTAATTGTGTAACACACTGACAGTAGGAATAGGTTTCATTTTGACAGTTCAACAACATTCATTGCGTTATTTACGTTGCTGAGCAGACAAATTTTTCAAACATATGAAGCAATGGATTAGTAATAGGCTTCAAAATGATTTAGATTGTGAGAGTTGTGTTACGCAATTAGGGTGCTGTTCCAAAAGTATCTGACGAAAGTGTAAACAACGTGTTCAGATTAAATTCTTACAAAATCACTCACTAAACGGAATTAGTAGCACATTCATCTGTATTCAGGTTTCAACGACAACATTTTCGAGGTTTGGAATAAAGTTATCGACGATAACCGTGGTTATAAAATTAACCTCAATTGTAGAATGAAAAAGTGACTTAAAATTAGAATTCCGGGTTTAAGTATTCAAATAATAAAATCAAAGCACTTAATCATTAAGTGGCCGTACATAGGCATCCAAAAGGAACGTTTTCTGATCTGTTTGTTTACATTTTCATCACATAATTTTGGAACAGACCATAGGAAATTGTTGTCATAGAATGGATCCATGGTAGAGTGCCATTGCATACACAACCACAAAGATTTATTTTACAGATCAATGAAGATCTACTTCTGATGATCAAATACAGAAAACGAGAAATCCATCTACCGAGCCAGAATATTATATTCAATGCCGGTGGGTGGTGGGTAAGTCTCGAACGGCTTGAATAATTGTGGGAAGCATTTCTGGAGTCCCTTTTTCGCTGTCGGATTTTCTACAAGAGGTTGTAGTCCACATTTAATAAATTATATTATGATTTGAAGGATGGGCAGGATGAATGGGATTCTTATGGTGTATATAATAAAGAGTATTCTATGTATGGGCATTTCTTTCTCTGTGTTAAATGACAAAATGTATGTTATGTATGTGTTCCCATGCTGATACTACCCATGTCTGAAAAGCATGGTGATTCCGACCATACCAATCGTAACTTCGCTGATCAACACCAAAGCAAATGGACCCTACACTAGATTTCCCCGGTTTTGTACCAATGAAGAAATGTTAACGGTAACTTTGAATTCCACATTAATGACAGATACCGGAGTAAGGGTGCCTTCACATCTGACGTGGGTCCGGCGGAGGCATTCGTCAAACGCATACGCAGCGTAGGCGCTGCAAAAACTCGACGCTAGCGCCGCGTCAAGACGACGTATTTTTGATACAATTACGTCTACGTAACGCTAGCGCAGCATGTGCGTTTACACAGAGTCTACGCGGCGTCAACGTGACGTCAACGTCTGCGCTGGACACACGATGTGAAGACACTGAGGCTCCTCCGGCAGGTCTCTAATTCTAGTCTACACACCAGTGCCGCCGGCTGCGCGATGCGACACCGTCGAGATGCGCGCGCACCGGCGCCGCCGCGACACTTGGGCGGCGCGGCGGCACACGACCGAGTTACCGGCAAGCCGCCGGCACCGAACCGTTGCGGCACGAAGTGGTGAACCAATAAACAGATTTTGCCATGAGGTTTCATTTAATTATGTTAAAACCGTGAAAATCTGTCTATAACGGTAACCTTAATTTTGTAGAGGTCGATCGATGATGGCAGGAGGCGGTAAAAATTATAGCTTAAATTATTTTGAACATTACTTATGAGAATATTCATCGCAATGGCACTCGCTTAGTGATTGCTCCTATATCTACACGGAGTGGCAAACAAATGAAGTGTGCGCATATTAGAGTAAGAAGAGAAAAACTAAGGCGAAACGAACAAAAATAATAAAGGAGTGGGATAACCAAAATATCGCGCGGCAACATACGCCCGATTCTAAAAAAGTATCGATACTTGTTAGTCTATGATATTTTTCAAGCGATACTCGATAAGTATCGATACTTTATCCGAAACTCGATAATATTTACAAATCATTATGCATTGTCAATTCCCTACAACACTAGAAATTGCAATTGACAAGATTTACACCTACTGTTTAAAAAACATTACAATTACTTGTGAAATAAATATCTGAGGTAAGCAAGTTAATTCTACGAATAAATAATAAGAGTTAATTAGCGGAACCAGTTTATAAAAATAAAATATACTAAATTATGCTTTTGTACTGAAAATTTTGTAACTACAAAGTGAACTATACTTTTTATACTGTACGTTCTCCCTACCCTAAATGCGCAACACCAATCCCGCCCTCCCCCCCCCCCGCACATAACCACTGCATTTGTTCACTCCTCCGTGTATCTGAGGTACTCACTTGTAAATTAAGTGCGTCGATGGAGGAGACGAGCCACGAGGACATCTCCTCTCGCTCTTTCTGCGCGGGGTCCAGTTTCTGCGCTGCACCTAGACCCTCCTTGGAATACGCCTTCGTTTTCGTCTCCCGTTCGACTACTTTAAACCTTTCCATTTGCTGGAAAAAGAAAGACATTTGTTTGAAACAACTGTTCATTATCAAAACCAAAATCCTATTGTAAAAACAAAAATTTTAGCATGTGTGTCTAATCTCATTTAATTTTAACAAAAAAGGTCTAGTGAATAATGAAAAATCTGTGTCCAAAAATAAGTAAAATACTCCCAAACTCATTAAAGATAACCTTAGTCAAAGTTTTCCAATGCACAGAGCATTTAGAGATGAGTGGTGTGTAAAAACTGATTACTGTTACTTTCCATGGGTTTGTAAATGTCTAGTCTATAACCTTCTCAATTAATCTAATTTAGCTGACTCTTCACTCCTAACTCTAGCTCAAGATATTGTTTGTAATAGAAGGGCTTACTACACAAGGTCCATAAGCCATAGCCAGAGGAATCACTGTCCAGTATTATATAATATAATCCAATATTAACATTTTGTAGACAAGACTGCAAAATGTTTAAATATTGGAGCTGGTCGCTCGGCTGTAGCCAATGGTCCCTGTGCGGTGAGCTGAGTACCTAGAGTTCTAACAGGGTATCCACTGCTTAGGAGACAATATTAACGCTCATTTTCATTGCGTTTTTTTATGCCAATTATATTTTCTCCCATCAAAATCTAAATGTTCCTTAAAATTTTTGCAGCAAATTTTAAATCGTTTGATTTTTCCGAATTTTGATAATTTCCTGAAAGTGGACACCCTGTGATATCTGTCACCCTAGCTCATGGCAGCCTATTCTTTTAGGTGGCTTACCATATGGGTGGGCAACATCCCTAGGCGTGGTCTCGGAGGTCGTCTACTCACGCCGTGCGGGGGGGTCAAGTGTTTTCGCACGTGCCACGCTCCCGAGCGCTACCGGGTAGTCGCAATTTTTTTAAGCTAACTTTTAACTTGACTAAACTATTTAAAACAAGTAAAACAGCTTAATGTAGTGAATCGTGTTCTGCTTTAGAACATAAGCAGAGAAGTAAAAACTTAAAACATCGATTTGGAAAGTTGCAACAGTTATCTCCATGCTAAACACACAAGAAATAAAAAAAAAACGCTTGAATCAGGCAGAAAACAATACATCGAATAATCCTGGCTTGTAAGAAAAAAAAAAGTCGTCCAAATTCAACGTGTAATAATGGCGGGAAAATGGTTTATATTCAAACTTTAACCTTTCGAATCATAACAGGGTTATAAATAGATTTGTTGTTTTCGACATCATTATTATCTACAAACTCTACTCTTTACCTTTGGCATCTTAAGTTTTTGTTTTGTTTATTTGTTAAGTAAAGATCAAATCCGTTACTTTGGTCGTTTATTTTTTTTAATAATAAATATAATTATTTCTGTATCTTTAGCTACGCTAACACCAGAATGCGTTACAGAAAAATAATAATTTTTAGTCAAATATTATTACGATGACATTTTAAAAGGTTTCAGCCTAAACAATTATTGGGGACATCAGAAAACCACGCAAACAGTATTAAAGTGTTATTGCATTCGCGTCCGAATGTTGACTCTGAATTTAAATCAGTTTTATCTGTGTCAGACATGTATCTAATACATGGGAGATTGTTTATTTCAGGATACCGTATCGATTAGCATATTGAGTGATTCCGCATTATTGCAGGCTTTTCGAGAATAGAGCCCTTTCGTCTACCTATAGCAAAAGAAAAATTAAGCAAGACGCGTAAAATGGTGTAAGTGGCTGTTTCACAGCACAATTATTTTTCTTTATTTTAATGAGAATATTTGCAGGCTCTTTAGAAGTATCAGGTACTACTTTCCAAAATGTTGATTCTCTGTAGGTAACTTTTACATTCCAGTCTTTTTTAGAGTTCCGAATCCAATGGGTGTCATTCAATGGGAACTTACTACCAAGCCTACGCCATGTGTCTGTCTGTCCATCTGTTACAGGGCTGTATATTTAGAATCCTAATAGTTGGCCAGTTGGAATTTTCGCAGAAAACTTGTTACTATCGCCTTTTTCATAGCAAATAAAAAAATAAGGGCATGCTTTTATAGTTTTGGTGGTAAGGAACACCTAGTGCGCTCGCACTTGGTCAGTTTTTTTTTATTGGTAGCTGCTCCTGTGGCTGCATAAGGCTTGCATTGATTAATAGAACTCATAAATTGTCGAAATATTTAATCATAAACAAGGACATACACGAAACACAAATAAAGCTTCAGTGCGATATAGCCACTAACTACTAGCAAGGGACAACAAGTAAACTATAAAACGTAATAATAAATGAAGTTAGTATAACTTTAAACCTCCATGGACGCATTTTGAAAGCGTTGGGTTGGTTATTCCTTAGCTCGTAGGTATTACGAAATGGAAGTTTATCTCACTGATAAGGGATTGTGTCACTGATTGGGGAGATATATTCACTTTGCGCGTATTATTATGAAACTTGGGGGTGTGTCTATAATTACATTACTTAATTTTGAAATCGTATTGGATAATTTATCACTTAAAAATGTAGAAATTTGATTGTTTTATAGAGGTATGAGGGACAGGGTGTAAAGTTCACTTATACTCTATGGAAAAGGGAGGATCGTCCGACCAGACGGGTATTGTGTCTGGTGTTTAATTTAATTAAAAGGGCTATTATTTATTAATTAAGCGTGTTTATTGATACAAATTTTAGATTTGGAAGCGTGCGCATTAGGTTTAGTTATTCTAGTACTGTATATTTTATAATTAAGTACATGGTTCTGATGAGAATTGTAATCAACTTTGTTTGACTTTTAATATAAAAAAATATCATAGTCTATGGGGTACGAGTCCCTTGGAAATTCTATATCTTGTATTAAACATTATTATTTTAGATTCAGAGTCTCTGGGTCAGAATAATTGAGAATGACGAAATAAAACAAGAAGATGCAAGGACAGAATCTATTGGAATTAAAGTTATTGAAGTTGTTTGTTCAATGAACTTCTGATTAAAGTTTAACTGTTTTTAATAAAACATTTATGTCTGTGTCTCAAAGAAATGGTGTACCACAAGAATTTCTGAAAAAGAGACGAAAATAATGTGAAGACAGTATTTAATGGACAAGAATCAGCGGCACTGACAATAAAAGTGTTAAGAGAATAGCGCTCTTCCAAAAGAATCCAAGAGAAAGTTGGTAAACAGAGTAGAACCCTAAATAAGTGGGTGAAGGAAGACTTGCAGCCAGATCCAAAATATTTTTTTTTTAAACTGAAATGCTGATTATCAATATGGTAGAATACAGCACAATATTGAAATATATGATATAATGTAACATTTGCCAAGCCTTCTCCTAACTTTGACTCAACTAATATTCTTAGTTGGAGCAACTGCCATCGAAAATGCACAAACCTTTCACTGGGAAATACAATTTTTTTTAGGTTAGGAAGGTGGTCACAGCCCAGATAACATCTAGAACTAATAGTTTAACCAACTTTCTGACGCAAAGAGGTCCAAAAGCCACCGCTGGGGTATGGGAGCATGGCTAGTTAACCGTGCGCAGTGAGCTGAGCACTTCTAACAGAATAACCACTCATCGAGGTATGGGAACATGGGGAAAGTTCCATTCTTAAGACACATTCAGTGCGACAGTTCTAGCAGTTTTAATTTGTATATCACTGCCTTCTTTATATTTGTATAAAATTATTAAAACTAAACAGAATTCCAGGTTCCACCTATTCGTGGAAGAAATTTATAAAAATATAAGCGCAGTAAGAAAATGTAACAGTACACCCTTTGCAAACAGATTGATAATCACGGAATGGAGAAGTTACAGCGTTTAGGGTACTTTAGACGTTCATGTGAACAAGTGCATAATTTTGTCATATTCCAGATTATGTATAGAAGAGAGCATTTTAAAATTGAGTAATAATTTAACAGCGAACAAGGGTTCAAACAATATGGAGTACCTAAATCATGTAATTTTAAAGACAGAGAGATGTATGAATGCTTTAATATAATTTTCAGTCTTTTTTCCATTTTGTATACAAGGTGAGTGCGAGTGTCCTATGATTCTGGATTGGACAATGCTAAACAGAATAATAGTTTACCCTAACTTCGTGTCTATTTATATGTTCCTATTTAACTTATTGCAGTTGTGTCAGTTCTGACATGATGATTTATATCAACAAAAAATAATCAATTGAGTAAAACTTACTAACATAATGTGAAGGAAGGGCTAAATAAATTAAAAAAAATATTCATGCTAGGTTCCTGACAGAGGGAGACACAGGGTACACAGTACACACAAGAGCGAATTTAGAAACACATAGGTTTGATGGCATTTATAACAATTTAATAAGAAAGTTTCAGCAAAGTTTTAACAATTTTAAGATACATTTTATCTACAATATCAAATATTTGGTACAAAGCAACAGACTACTTGTACACAACTATTCAACATTGATTTGAATGTCAATAATAATGCAATTGATAACAGAAAGTTCATCCATAATGGGTACGAGCTTGTATTCAAATATTGGTTGAAGACCAGTAATAATGTATGTTAGATCAACTACCTTATATTAAGTAATAATATAGATATCAACTCACTGTTTCTATTAGTTTCCTATATTCTAAAAGTGTACTCTTATCCTTAATCTCCCCGGAGGCGATCCACGACTTGATCTGATCCCGTAGCCTCTGAAGCTTCTTGATCTCCTTCTTGAGGTCCGCCTCATACTTCTCCTTTTGGTTACTGTTCGTCGCATTGTGTACCTTCTGCCAGATGTCATCGAACGTCTCCACGCCCTCCGTTACCTTTTTTAAACACCTGTCTATTTCACCTGCAAACCACATTATTGCATTAATGCAAAAAACCTGTTTCACTAAAAGATCACTTAAAAACAATTCAGTGTTTGGCGATTTTGTTATTAGTACTGAGGGTAGGCCTGATAACGATCGACTGGCAGGCTGTCAGTATCGATGTTGATAGTTCATAACAATAAAATCGTGTCCGTAGTACTATAATCGTAAGAAACGCGGCAGTTTGTCAAGTTTTACCGACCACCTGTACGCGTTGCGATCTGTACGCGTGTAACTAAGACACGATTCACATATTCTGCTCGCCAACACTGGCTCCAGTACGCCAGAGGTCTCATCAATTGACAATAATGCTCTAGAACACGTACCTACATTGGTTGGGGTCAATCAATCTCTAACCTGATAACATAACAAATTACCTTGTAATTTCCTTGTCGCAGCCATAGCTATTTACACATATGGACGAACGTTCCGTACATATCCTAAACATACAAACTATTTACAAGAAAATGCACAAAAATTATTGATAAACAGACAAACTACACATCTGAAGCTTTGTTCGATTCCAAGATGGCTACCGTACACCGCTCGAAGTATAGTGTCTGAACGCATCCAGGCTAACCACCACAGTGAAATCTTGCCCCGCGCCTGGAATGGTAATTAGCACGGAGCTTTCATAAATAATTATGAATTATAAGTTGTCACAAATAACAACAAACTTCAAATTTTCCACAAAATGATTTTAGGTACGTCGCGTAGACCATCAAGAGCGCAGGCGCAAAATAATAGAGCAGTGCATAGACAAAATAGCAGGTAATAAAAATATGATGGCATTTGATTTTGTTATTTATGTTTTATCTAATGTTTTTTATTTCTCATAAGTAGCCCTTATTATCTCATAATACCTTCATAAATAATAATTTAAAACTCTGAAATGATTTTAAAATAACTCGACCAACATTCGTGAAGGAAAACAGTAACTCTTTGTCTATGGTAAGATTTTATTAATGTCCGCAAGATGGCAGCACAAACATTTGTATTTTTATTTACCACTAGATGGCGATGATTTAAAGAACGATCGTAAAGCTGCCTGTGCACGGGTGTCAATAAAGTATACTTTGGGATCAAGCAGCCTACCCATCATTATTAAGCCAGTTGAAAATGTAGGAACTTTCCTAAATATCCTTTCTTAACCTTAATTAAAGGAAATCATTATTATGGACTACTGTTACTTACGTACCCATGAAGTAGATTTTCTCGAGGCCGCCCAATCGATCGTTGATGAAATAAATAAACATGATTATTTTCTGAGACAGTAATGTTTATTGTGAGACCTAACTCTGTATCAAGTACATAATTTAAAATGCGGCATCGTAACAATAACTTTGAAGATCTGGCTTCAAACAACAAGTTAATGGGTCGTTAATTGTTATATTGTAGCTTTGATAGCCTCTTTAATGGCACTAGGCATCGTAAACTACAATGATTTTGTATTCTTTTGTTCCTGCTGACCGATTTAAAATCTGAAAATTTTATGAATGACATCACAGCGACTGAAGACAGATAATAAAATCGAGTAAAAACAGCTACCTACTGTTAATTTAAATAAGTGCTTGTTTAACTATAGAACAATAGTGAAATTGAATGTCGGTAAACAAATTGGACGGTCATTTGAATTAGTGTCTGGATAATGTGGTTGTAAAAGAGGGAAATAGCAGAATTTTTCACCTGTAATTGGACAAATAAAACCTCTATCTATAGTACTCTACACTGCATTCCTTTGCTACGGCGCCGGCGGCGTAGCTCCAGCGTAAATACCACGGTAGCGGTAGCGCGGATGTGGTTGAGATTCCTATGATATCTGACTGCAACTATGTTTTGTTCTTGCAAATTCCTTTTATTTTTTAATTTTGTTCGGACATTCTTCTTTCATTACGTCTATTTATTTATTTATCTTTGGATCGCCAATAGAAGCTACACCATTAACATAAACAGGGACAAATAAAAGTGTGCGCCTCCAATTATAGGAGACCACATCATTAGTAGGTACAACAAGGTTGACAAGAACGAAAACATTAAAATAAATCAAAATAAAATCAACAAAAAGAAAAAACAAATTACATAGCAACAAATTCAAAAAATACAAATAAAAAAAAAAAAAAAATGAAGTAATAACCATAGATGTCAAAGGAAAAACAATAACAAAATATTATGCCTTGGATAATATAAGACTCTTATGACCTTCTTAAACTTTGCAATTTTGCATGTACCTACTTAATATCTAATTCTTTATGTTTCGATGCTTCGTTATACTGCCTACAGAGCCTTGTAAAAACGGCGAAGTGTCCCAGGTATGTTTCGGATCCTGGCACATAGAAATGGTTATACCTTGGTGCACTTATTTGCAGCTTTCCAAGAAGCTCGCTACAGTGAACAGCCCCATTGAACAGTTTGTGAAGAAATGTTTATGACAACTCTCCACTCATTTATTACTCTTGTACAGTCCGCGAGATCTAAGCTGAGCTTTGCATTTGTGTGAGTGTTTGCATTTGTATCAGGTGCGCGGCGGAGTTGCGTCGCGTGAGGGACGCACTGAGACTCAGGCCGATACCCAAAAAGCAGTATAAACCGGTTTAAACCAAGCAAAGAACGCGTCGCACTCTAGGTCGACGACACACCTACACTATCTATATGTGCACTCACACAAATGCAAAGCTCAGCTTAGATCTGGCGGACTGTACCTAGGTAGAAATAGGTGCTGTATTTTTATTATTTACGATCTGTATCCCAAAGATACGGGTAGGTTGGTAAATATCTAACAATAAGTAGGTGTTTTGACCTCATGTACCTACGTACTTACCCACAAAAGTTCCTACTTACTATACTAATCGCATTAGTAAATATGTAAATAGGTATGCACTTATTTAATCAACTATGTCCATTGCCACATAATAATATTTGCTGTCACAATCTCCAACTTTGGATAACTTTGTTGTCTGTAAGTTGTTTGCAGAATCGGATTAGTTATAAGTTCTCAGTCTTACGCGCCTTAATAATGTTTTTTTTCCTATTAGAAAGTCAGCTAAGAGCAGTGCCGGTGTTAGGGTAGGGCGGGGCTGGGCGACCGTCCAGGATGCCAGGGGTTCCGAAGGGTCTGTGACTAGCCGCCCCTCACCTCTGGCGCCTGCAGAGTACTTTTGTTTTAGTTGGTTTGGAGTTAGAAAACCAAGAAAAATTTTGAGATCGCTTCGCTTGCTCTTGCATCCGACATTCTCTGAATTCTCAAACTTTTCTGTATAAGCCGACAAAGTAACTCCCTTTTCTTTATGAATGGACATAAGAAAACCTAGGCGGAGTGCTGAAATTTTTCGCTCTTCTCTAATCTCCAAGAGGGGAGAGGGGCGCTGCAGAAATTTCGCTCAGCGCGCCTGTCATGTTAAAACCGGCACTAGCTAAGAGATTGGTTGTCCACGCCTGCATGTACCTACTTATCGTCTCTTTTAGGCAGCCTTTCGAATTAACAGAAGGGGTCGAAAATGAAATCCATGTTAATTATTCACACAACGAATCTATCTTTCTTGTTTTCAGTACAAATGAGGGCTTATCTTAAGTTTGTTTGTAAAGACCGTTCTAGATTAAATTTTCATCGTGATTTCTAAGAGAATGCATGAGCGAGCGAACTGATCTACAAAATTGCCGCATTCTGACCCTGATTGAGATAATAGTTTAAGCTGACATTGTGGTTTTATTAAGAGTGGAATAGCATAATAGTAGGAAATCATTATTCCTTTTTGCATAATTTTACCAAACAAAACGTGTCCAAGGCCGGTGGTTATTAAAATTACAGCGTTTAACAGCTTACTTTCACGCGACTGCTATAAAGTGTTTTACCTATAAGTACATAAGTACTAAACTTCACTCGGAAACATTCGTTTATTTTAATAACGGTCAGTGTAATGACCAACTAATCTGCGTGGTGATTACGTAACTCACTAACAGTAGGAATGGCTTTCATTTTGACAGATCCACAACATTCATTGCGTTACTTACGTTGTTGAGCGGACAAATTTTTCAAACGTATGAAGCAATGGATTAGTAATAGCCTTCAAAATGATTCAGTTTGTGATAGATATTACGCAAATAGGGTGCAGTTCATTGATCCGAATTTATTTCACGGTAGACTTTATAACTGAAGCTATTTTTAATAAGTATAGGTACTTATTTTGTCGTTGCCTTTTTGAAGAAACGTCGGTACCTACTTATCTACGCTGCTTTTCCATTGTCATTCGCTAAGGTCATTAATAAATAGAAATTATTAAATTCGGTGTTAACTACGTATTTATTTTATTTATGACTTTTTCACAAAGACTTTTATATAGGTAGGTATTTTCCGGTCAGCGTGTTGCCGCAATCCATTAGTATTAATAAAAAAAAAATATATTGTCAGGCATCTAGGCCCATAGGGTGTTAGTATTACATCTTACTTAAAAACTATATTAGTAACATGCAGGAACACTAAAAAGAAAGAAAAAACAAATCAAATCACAGGAAGTTTTAACAAGCTTTATTGCCAACATGTAGCTTGGTAAACCTCCCCATTGTAGGCCCATCCAGCCTCTCAGCAAACACCTTCAGATTATATATATATATATATATATATATATATATATATATATATTATATTATTGCATTGCTTCTGTTTATGACCAAGATTAGCTAAAAAACCACTAGTCGTGACTGGTGATTTACGACTGGCATAATTACTTCTAAAACTCTAAATTCTTAATACCTTAATAAGTCAATAGTTTTTAGGGCTAGGAGACCCTATTCTTTATTTCTTTTTTTTTTCTCATTTACTTAAATTTAATCATGATTTGGCAGTTTGAGTAATTTATGCGGCCTACCCAAATGTCCTTTCTTTGGTATTGTTCGTCGAATCGTTGAGCTCCTTAAGTCCTGACTTCTTGAGTCGTGCTGCACGATTACTGACAAATGCGTGCACTGACTGGACGGGTCCACTCAATCTGTGTGGTTCTTTCCTCAAAAGACCATCTCAGACACAAATCTACATGGTCTTCACATGATCTGACCAAGATTATGTCTGGACTTTAAAAGAGACTGTGACCTCTGAGTTTGTTTCGGCCTTTCTTCTCAGAGTAGGCAGATAGGAAACGCCGACCTCATCTAGTTGAAAAAATATGATTGACGTGTAAAAGTGTTTGTACAAACCTACTTACAGAAATAAAATCATTTATCATTTGTTCCTGACCACTGACAAGACAGTGTTGTATCTAAGTAGCGCTCGATTAAACATAGAAATCAGGCGTAGTCTTACATGATCATCATCTCCTACAGCTGGACGAGTGGTGTGCACCGCGTGCGGAGCGGAAGGGCGTGTCAGAACACGCCCTTCCGCTCCGCCCAGAGCGAGAGAAGTCATTTGATGATTTCCCACACAAAATAAAAAAAGTCTGCTCTTCTCACCGCCGGACAAATGACATTCCTACTTCCAGTCCTTGGACGCAACTTGGTCACAGCTTTGCTCCATCAGACATCACCGTGTCGCGCTGCACCTGTCCAACTTCATTCGAATTGCATCACTCGTTTTCAAACGTCAAATGATGTTGGATGTCGACGTCATAGGTTAGGTATGTTATATATACCCTGATCTATTTATCAGACATTCATTTCTGACATACTGGGTACATTTAATTGATAAATGAAAACGAAAAACTCAAAGCATTTATTTCAAATAAACCAATTACAGGCACTTTTGAATTGTCAAGGGATCGGTCAGTCAGAAAGATATAGCTAGTTGCCCATTCCAAAGCGTAGTAGGTACCTATGGAGAAGAACGGTCAAGAAACTCCATGGACACTCTTTTAAATCAAAATATGGTTACAAAATATTGGTTACATCATTCATGTTGAAATTATGCATGTGAGAACGATGCAGAACGTTAAAAGCGTCCGTAATAAAAATACAAAAACAATTCAAATATCAAGTAAATCAAATTGAAATAAGCCGTAGCGGCTAATAAATGACCAGTCCCTACTGACAGCGCCCGTTCACGAACATCACGTATGGATTAGCACCATTCAGCTCAACCATTTTGAAGGGGACTTAATGATCCAACACACACGCCACCACCAGCGAGACATTTGAGTGAGCATGACATACTCTCAGCCGCCAGGACCCATTCAGATTCAAGTCAATGAAAGACAAACCTAGTAAATGGTAGCTTTATAGTAGGTACATAGTACTCACACATGTGCTATGTTATGAACCGAGATATTTCACATTTAAAATTGTCTGGCATTCAGCCACTATTTATACTATATTTACTTACATCATTTCAGTAACACGTTGTTATTAAACATGAGTATATGTGATCTTGCCCTTCGTTGTTTTTAGAAAAACCGGCCAAGTGCGAGTCGGACTCGCCCACGAAGGGTTCCGTACCATTAACTATAAAAACGGCAAAAAAATCGCATTGGTTGTATAGGAAAAAATAAATTAAATATTTATTTTATTTTGTTTTTAGTATTTCGCTCATTTGGAGAAACAACGACGTAAATGTAATTTTTCCCAAAATGAGTTGTCGATATATATTGTGCTCGAAAAATTTTTCAGAGGAGCAGAGGAGTGAAATATTTAATATGGTTTTGGGATTTATCAACATTTCAGAACGAGACGTGACATGAGACGGTAACAGATTACAAAAAAAAATACATACTTTAAATCACTCTCCTGTAAAATGTTAACAGTAGTAGTTACGTCGATGTTTCTCCAAATGAGCGATTTGTTGTTATAGCGGTATAGAGGTATGAGGAACAGGGTGTAAAGTTCACTCATACTCTATAGAAAAGGGAGGATCCTCCGACCAGACGGGTGTTGTGTCTGGTGGGCAACTGCCCATCGGTTGATGTCGGGATGTTGTATATATGCTAGTTGCGCGGTAAACTCTGCTTGCGCGATGCAGGATTTTGCGTGACGTCAGTATGACGCGTAGCTCGCATGTGGCGTTGGTAGATGCCGCTACAGCGGCAACAGAAATACATAATTTGTGAAAATTTCAACTATCTAGCTATCGCGGTTCTTGAGATACAGCCTGGTGACAGACAGATGGACGGACAGACGAACGGACAGACAGCGAAGTCTTAGTAATAGGGTCCCGTTTTTACCCTTTGGGTACGGAACCCTAAAAAACAGTATGTAACACAAGGAAAAATGAACCTTGAAAATGGTTGATGGTAAGGAGAAGTTTGATACATTCGTAAAATATCAAAATATTACACTTTTTGTCACCATCCACACTATCAACTTTACCAATCACAAAATATTCTGTTTTGTAGTTGGTTAAAAAATGTTTAGGTAATCATCCTGTAGGTGTAGATAATAATTATGCTCACATTTTACCTATATTATACCGCAATTCTGTGCGGTGCCACTTTGTGATTTTTATTTATTATTTTTATTTCTTCTTGTTTACTAACAGATTAACAAGGTTAGAATAGATTAACAAGGTTTTTGTGTCACTAACAGTATATGCACTTCGTCTGAAATAAATGTATTATTATTATTATTGTTTTTATATGTTAACATAGCTCGGGCTCATGATATCCCGGTCCTTTGGAAGGCGTACGAGGGGCCGAAGCCAACTCGCAGAGGCCCCTTAGACAATTTTAAATGGAATGAGGCACCAACCGACGATTATCCCTGTATGCACTGTGCAAGTGCACCCAAGGACAATCCCCGGTTGGTGTTGGACTATTGCAGGATATGGAAACAAAAATAATTATTAAACTATGGGTTTCTGTGGCTAAGATGGACTGGTTACCAAGAACTATGGAACGGCTATGGCCCCTGCCTGACCAATGTTTTATATATAAAATACACGGATAAAATGGCAGGGGGTGACTTGCACACTCAATAATGGGCCCCTGGAAACCATCGCTAGCACATAGTGACGTAGCGACAAAGGGGCAACACTTCCTGAGGTGCTTGAGGAGTGGAGAGGTATTCCACGGCTATCAGAACAATCCCAGAGCCCGGAAGATGGTCAAGATCCCTACCAGCACTTACTGAAATACTTCCTTCCTCCGAGCACGTTTGCTTTTGCGAATCTCCACTCAAGCCAGCCAATAAAGGCAAGAAAGAGGTGGGAGCTCTGTTCCTCGTCATTGTTCACTGCAGCCGGCCAATAAAGGCAAGCCAGAGGTGAGGAACAAAACTTCTCCCGGGAGACAGGGTCCGTGGGGTCGCTACTGCCCAACAGCTCGCCACATGCTGCCCTGCGGGTTCCTGTATCTCTCTTGGTCTGGCTCCTCACCCTAGACCTGTTTCAGCAAAGTAAACTCTACCGGTACAGAACTAGAGTTCAGGAGCGCGCAAGCCCCACCACGACGTCAACGTAGAGATACGACGGTGGGGTTATTATTATTATTATTATATAGTCACTCGCATGATTAAAAGTTCTATCTCATTTTTTAGCTGATTGGAGTTAGGACAACTACATTTTTCTATTCGTGATTCTTTACATTTTTCACTAACCGTCGTATCTCTATGTTAGTTGGATCTCAAAACATAACCATTTTGAAAGAAAACGTATATCATATTAACTCAAAAAAATATATCGCACACCTAGATAAAGGGTGGCGTGGCACAACTCAAAATAATCCAAAATCGAGTTATTGCGAGTATCAGAATCTGTATGATGTTTTATATTATTTTACTAAGATATTAATTGATTAAATTAAAATCTTAGTAAAATAATATACAACATCATACAACAATAATTTTAAATCGGTCAAATAGAAAACGAGTATAACGTTTTTTGCTGTTCCTGAAAAAAAGAGTTATTTTGAGTTATGCTATTCTTTATCTCGGTGTGCGATATATTGAAAAATGTATAGAATCATGAATAGAAAAAATAATGTAGTTGTCCTAACTCAAATCAGCTAAAAAATTACATAGGACTTTTAGTAATGCGAGCGACGATATACGGGACTTAAATACGTCAAGCGAAATGTTGGAGCGTTGTTTTTAAATACACACACATACTACACCTTCGAGGAAGACACACGTGGTGTTATTTCCTGTAAATTCAGCACCGCAATGCACATAAAGAAGCTAGAAATAAACAATTTCGGAACCTGAAATATGATCGCGTTATCACACGGTGTGATAGCGTAGACTGTGACAAAGGTGTACAGCCAGGATGCACATTATTCGAAAGGGTTACCGTGGCCCTGGCGCACAGGCAACTGAAAAACACGGGTGGGTTTTAGTCAGTAAGAGTCTGACACGGTAAAACGGTGTACAGCCAACCACATCTCCAGATCAGCGGTCAGTGATAACCAGAGATCGGATATTGGGATGCATATTCACCTAAAGTTGAGAAGTTGGCTAATATGGAATGCGCTTTTGTATCGAAAAAAGATATGTTATTTTTTGTTTTAACTACCACACACCACCCCTCCTCTTACACCCTACATACACATATTTGCATCGGGAGTTAAACATTAATTTTAAATAAATATGCATCAGAATAGTTAAGCGATCCAAGAAACCAGAGTATTTTTTTGAAATATTTTTTTTTTAGAAATCGTTTCCGTACATACACCCGACTAGTTATGCATTACCGTAGTTACTGACATACCGGTATATTTTTTACAAAAAATAATTTTTTTGAAGCCGCTTCCATACTTCCATAGAAATATACTAACTTTAGGTATATATGCATCCGAATATTCGATCTCTAGTGGTAACACTTGAACTACGAAACAGACCCTTATTGCCACGACATATAGGCCCTGTCAATGTCAGATAGTTACCAAGGACGTACGGTTGTATTACACTCAATCCATCCATTGACCAGCACCCTAATTACGTAACACCCTATCCATCACAATCTGAATCATTTTGAAGCCTATTGCTAATCCATTGCTTCATATGTTCGAAAAATTTGTCTACTCAACAACGTAAATAACGCAATGAATGTTGTTGAACTGTCAAAATGAAAGCCATTCCTACTATTAGTGTGTTACGTAACTACCCCGCAGATTCAAAGTTTACTCATCATTGTGTTACGTACCCGTACAACCTGATGAAGGTTGTAGGGGCACGGCTGCGTAGAGTCGGGGGGAAAGTCAAGGCCCTTGTGTGCAGAACGTAAATAAATATAGGTACCATCTGCAATATAGAGGAGGTCGTGTTTATAAAGAGGAAAGTAAACTTACATTGATTAGGAGGACCTAATCGACTAGGCACATATTTCCCGACCCTCTCGGCTCATATAAAAATATCGTGATGTTGTAGGGATCTATCGTTTTTCCCGTAAAAAGTAAACAATCGTAATACCAGAGTTATTTTCAAAATAAATAGTGTAGAGTCATCTCAATTACCTCTTTCCCTTTTTGTGTATATATAAGTATAGTATATTTATTATATACTAGCTGCACCCCGCGGTTTCACCCGCAGAAATCGCGATCCCGTGGGAATATCGGGATAAAAAGTATCCTATGTCCTAATCCAGGTCATAGTCTATCCATGTGCCAAATTTTATCCAAATCCGTTCAGACGTTTTAGCGTGATTGAGTAACAAACATCCAAACATCCACACTTTCACATTTATAATATTAGTAGGATAAGTAGGAAGTAGGATTATATATATTATATTATATTATATAAGGTACCACAGCTAAAATGTGAAAAATAAAAACTTTTTTTACAAAAAAACAACCGACTTCCAAAAAAAAAAACACTAAAAAACGTGAAAAATTACTTTAATTTCGGAAGTCGGTGGCCAAAAACGAAAACACAAAAACCAAAGACACCGACTTCCGAAATTAAAGTTATTTTTTACGTTTTTAGTGTTTTTTTTGGAAGTCGGTTGTTTTTTTGTAAAAAATGTTTTTATTAGTTATTTAATCAATAATTTGACAGTACTGTAGTTAAAGATTAATATTTAAGCGATGAGTACGGATACATATAATAAATTAGTAGAAAATAAAAATTAAACAATAATAATTGGCATAGGTAAAGAAATGAGACTGATGACAAAATTATTCAGTTAAATATTTTAAAGCTATAGTTTGTACTTTAAATAGAAATATACGAATAAGTACGAGTGCTATGTTTGTATTTTTTGTGAATAAACAACATGATTAACACATCGCCAGACGTGACTTCAGTTTTAGAGCCGGTGGTACCGCTGGCGTTGACTGATACACTCTGTGATAAACATCAGAAATATTTCTTTACAAGTTATGTATTAGAAGAAGGAACATTAAAGACAACTAAGGAATATAAACATACAAGTTGAGCTCCTTAAGTTCTGAGTTGAGCTACACGATTACTGACAAATGCGTGCACTGACTGGACAGGTCCACTCAATCTGTGTGGTTTTTCCTCAAAAGACCATTTCAGACACAAATCTACATGGTCTTCACATGATCTGACCAAGATTATGTCTGGACTTTAAAAGAGACTGTGACCTCTGAGTTTGTTTCGGCCTTTCTTCTCAGAGTAGTCAGATAGGAAACGCCGACCTCATCTAGTTTTTAAAATATGATTGACGTGTAAAAGTGTTTGTTCAAACCTACTTACGGAAATAAAATCATTTATCATTTATTTATCATTTACAAAACATTATGTCTGTTTCCCCGAAGGGTTAGGCAGAGGTGTACAGTCACGAGCACTAATATGTATGCACTTAGCAACTCCTAAATGTGATTTTCTCCTACTGTATTGATTATAATTTCATGCTATTACGAGCATAGTATTTTGGAACCTATATTGTTATGAAAATAGGTCTTATATCAAAGTTGCAATCAATGTCCCACGAGAAAATCGCTTTAAAATTTTGCTAAGTGCATACATATTAGTGCTCGTGACTGTACCTTTAGTGGTGCGCTCTTCCTTTAGAGAGCAATGGTGGCCCAGCGGTAATGGCCCCGACTTACGAGTTGTAGGTCGTGGGTTCGAACCCAGGCAGACACATTACTTAGTGTGAATAATTTCATCGCCACGGCTCTCAAAACGGTGACGGAAAATATCGTGAGGAAACCGGCATGTCCTAGAAAGAAAATTCCAAGACGTGACATTTACCACCCCGCACTGGGCCCGCGTGGTAGATTATAGCCCGTTCCCTCTCGAAGATAGGAGGCCTGTGTCCCAGCAGTGGGAACATTATAAGCCTATTATGCAAATAAGTGATCCTTTGTACACTCATATTTCACCAGTTAAAGTCAAAGTCAAAAAGTCAAATCATTTATTTCAAATAGGCACATAAAACGCACTTTTGAACGTCAAAATTTACAAAAAAATAGAATTGATTCTAGTTGCCCCTTCCAAAAGGTAGTTTCGTATGGAGAAGAATGGGCAAGAAACTCCACCGTTGCTCTTTTAACATGTTTTACAATATTATGTAGGTTCACATTAATTATATAATTATATGTGAAGACGATACACCTAGAATAAAATTACTATACCACAATAGGTAAAAAGAATTAAATATAATGCAATGACAGGTAAATTAATTATGTGATAGATACGTTATGTTTAAGTCCCGTGTAATAGGGGGCGAGCCTATTGCCATCAACCGGGCACAAATCCAGACTCCGCGCTGCTACGGAGAAATTCCAGATGGAAAAACCCAATAACACTTTTTCCTACCCGGGAATCAAACCCAGGACCTCATGCTCACCAGTATCGACAACTAGACTAACGAGGCAGTCATTAATAGAAAATTTACAGAAATTAACTTTTAGTTTGTCTATAGAAATGTAAACATCACCAGTGCCGCGTAGCGCTACGCCGTAGCAGCGTAGGCCGTGAAAACCTTTTCTTGGTTTTCTCCCGGACATGTCAAACGTAGCACTGGGAACCAGGAATTTTGTAGGTCTTCTCTTTTTCTTTATTACGAGAACAGCATCTTGTGGTTCTTTAATGGGAATACGGACTTGGACTTGGACAATAGAATCTACTTACAGGCAAAGAATTGATACCTTCGAAATTTGGTGGTGGCGCCGCCCCTTAAAGCGCAGTCCACGGCACAAATGTCTCGATCCTTAAAAAACTTAAACTAGAGAAAGCACAACAACTTTCTTCAACCTGCCTGCAACGTGTCTTGAGATACTTCGGCCACATTTCCCGCTGAGGTACCAACAACATGGAACTTCTAATGGTGACAGGAGAAGTAGAGGCCAAATGACCTAGAGGCCAAAGCCAAAAACGGTGGTCGGATCAAATATCCGAGCAACTGGAGATACCTATCAGCACACTCCACCAGAACACATCGTAACCGATGATGGAGCAAAACCGTAGAAAAACAAAATGAAACGGAGTCACGATTCTCAGCAGTGACAGAGCGATTTGGAAGAGAATGGGAAGATAATAATAATAATAGTTTATTGTCACAAAGAAACATACATTAGTATACACTCATTAACAAGATGCTAATTACGCTGCAGAAGTCTGTATACAGATATTGTGAGCCCTGCCTCTCAAACTAGGATAACCTGTATCTTAAGAGACAGTGTTCAGCTGTGAGGCTATTTCAAAAATAGGGATTATACAACTGCGGACTGTGCCTGCCTATTGTTCATGTTTACAGTCAGATTTAATTTTAGACAATTACTATATTCTAAAACAAAAGAAAAATAGTATAGAAATAACAATAAGAATACATGTAATATGAATGGATGAATGTGTGTGGGGATGTGTTTATGAAGTGTGTGAGTTTTTGTGTGACGATACCTGACATTTATAACCAAACAAAATATAAAATACAGTACCATGTGTTAGGTAGTATGTCCCTCGTCCTAGTACCCTGTATAATTTACTTAGATGTGCCAAAACTTTTAAACACTGTGCATCATTAAGCACGCGTGTAACGCGGCTCCCTGTCCATTTGCATACAACTTTAAGACATAATAAAATTGGCATAACGAAATTCAGCATAGTGATCATTATGCATAAACGTTATGCCATAGTGTTTATTGCCATAAATTAACCTAACCTAACCATTTCATTATGCCAAAGTATTATTATGTCACAGTATCATTATGCTAATAAAAGTTATGCAAAAATGGTTCTGCCAAAATATATTAGTAAAAAAAATATATGCGAAAAGAAGGGACCGTGTTACGCACGCAATCGTCATCATTACCATTCTCCTGGCCTTTATCTCAATTTAATGGTGTCGGCTTTACATATAATTTACTTCCACACTTCTCTATTAGTCGTCATTTCGTGTAAGACATACAATAACTACACTATTATAAGAATTTCCGTACACATTTCATAACCAATTTGGCTCGAACTAGAAACAGCAATGATAGTGCCCGCATGATTCTGTTTCAGTTAGAAACGGTATGCGCTATTTAGGAGAACCTTATTTAAATATGTGACTAACTGTACCTTTTGTATTTTTAATAGACAAAACTTACTGGAATACTTCCTTCCTCCGAGCACGTTTGCTCTTGCGAATCTCCACTCAAGCCCGCCAATAAAGGCTCGAAAGAGCAGAGAGCTGTGTTCCTCGTCGGTGTTCACTCCAAATTCAAATTAATTTATTGTAGAACATAGGTAAAGTAAGATGTTACAATATAGTTATGCATATAGGTCTGCTATGTCTCGCCATTGAGGCATACAAAATTCATAATACGTTACAGATAAGAACAATTAAACACTAAGTAATTTAAAATAAAACAATAAAAAACAACAACAACAAAAATATACAATTATTTGAGAAATTGTGGTTTATTATTATTATTTACAAATTATTCATTATTATATATGTCAGATTACATGCCACATTGTATGTCAAATTAAATGTCAATTAAATGTCACATTCCAAATTATTCTACAAATCCACTGCGTGAGTTTATCAGTAGTTTACATTTAATTTTCATTACTGGTTTATCATATTAAATGTCGACTGATTCAGTGTTTTGTCATTTAAAAATTCTCTAATAGAATAATAAGATTTAGCTATCAGGAATTGCTGTAACTTTTTTTTAAGTATTTATGTCACTCATATTTCTTAAAAAAGGTGGAAGGTTATTAAATATATGTGGACCCATACAAAAGATGCTTTTATGCAAAAGTTTTGTTTTGCTAGGTACTACGCGCAACTTGTCTTTGTGTCTGGTCCTCGTATAAAATTCAAATGAACTTGGATTTGATTTTATGAACATGATGGTTTCATATATGTATACACTAGTGAGAGTTAATATTTTTATGGAATGTGGCTTATATGAATCCAGCCGGCTAATAAAGGCAAGCCAGAGGTGAGGAACAAGACTACTCCCGGGAGATAGGGTCCGTGGGGTCGCTACTGCCCAACAGCTCGCCACATGCTGCCCTGCTGGTTTCTGTATCTCTCTTGGTCTGGCTCCTCACTCTAGACCTGTTCCGGTAAAGTAAACTCTACCGGCACGGACCTAGAGTTCGGAGCGCGCAAGCCCCACCACGAAGACAACGTAAAGATACGGCGGCGCGGTGGGGTTATTATTAATATTAAATATATGCAATACTATTAGATTTTATACATCATAGAGAATAGATTTTTCTATCATTTGACATAATAATATTTACAATCATTTGACACAATCATATTTACAATATAATAATATATAATAACTATTTAAAAATTTATTGACATATTATCGATTTACGATCTATGGACATAATTGCTTAATAATTACTACATGTTATTGATTTACTCTTTGAAACTCATAATTTATTATTTTTAGCTGTATCTATTATGTTAATTAATGTACAAAATATTTCAGACACAATGCGAATTGTTATATGAATAAATAAATAAATATCATAGGTAACTTATGTGTTGTCCTTATTAAAGTGTAGATTGGAAATTACGTTACGAAATTGTAGAATTTACGTAACCTTTTGTGCTGTACGTAAACCACTGCCTCCAGATCATGATGAGAAAATAATAAACCTAACTACACTTAGAAAGATTCTGAGCTTCCAATATCAACATGAAACAGTAGCCCCAATTAATTAATTCCCAAAAAGTTAGTAAAAAGAAACCTACACTACGTGCCAGCCAGTTTGTTTGCCTCAGATTGCGTCAGAGGGGCAATTAATCATGGTCCTTCAGAGCGTCAGGCCGTCAGGGCCATTGATTTTCGATTACTAGCCGCAAACAAACCGCGCAAATATTCTGGACGACACTCTACGAGATTGTGCAATCATCACTTGTTTAAGCTGGCTATATATAAGGTCGCGAACTTATAGCAGGTAAATATATAGAGGTCAGCGCACCATTTGTCAGTAAAATTTGTTTTAGTTCATTGGTTTCTTAGAGTACTCATAATCTAAGTAGGTATACGGTTATTTCGGAACCTCTGAGGTTCAGAGGTTCTGTATTACACGCCTTTTTTTTTGGGTGGGAAATCATCAAATGACCTCTCCCGCTTTGGGCGGAGCGGAAGGGCGTGTCAGACTCTTACTGACTAAAACCCACCTGTGTTCCTTCAGTTGCCTGTGCGCCAGGGCCACGGTAACTCTTTCGAACAATCCGCGACCCCGGCAGGCCTGTATTACACGCCTAAGGTTGGTTTATTTAATTGTAAGAGAGATGGTGCAGCGTTACTCGTCGACGCATTTTATTTTTGTTAATAGTTAGACGAGGCCTTCCTTCTTAGCGTACGTATATATAATTGTATATATACATATTTGGGCATTAAGTCCGCCTTTGTACCTTATTGTGTGCGAGAAGTTTAAATAAACAGATATTTAGAAAACCGGGCCCTTGAAGGGTTCCGTACCGCCGTACAATATTGAACACAATTTTTTTTTAAACACCTTTCTTGTTTAATATAAAAATATATCTATAAATATCTCAAATAAAAAATTATCAAATTGTAAAAAGTTATAAAAATGTCAAAATATTAAAAATAAAAATTATAAAAATCTATATAAGTAAATAAAAATGAATCCCTATTTCCCTTGGTCACGCCATAACTAGAGAACGACTTTACCAATTTCATCCATCTTTTTTTGAATAGTTTTCTAATACTTGTAGAAGGTTCTTGCGGTTTTATTTTTTAAGAAAGTTGCTAGATTTTATTTTATTTATTTATTTATTTATTTTACTTTAACATAAAACGGCCAAGGCCAATTACATTAGTTAAAGACACAACACACTATATTAGTAAAAAAAAAAAAAAAAAAAAATACAGCTACTCGACAGTCATACGCTCATCTCACAATACTCCAGACATATTGACAAGATCTTCTTCCATTCATCCGCGAACACATCACAGTGAGGCTTAGCGTCCAAGAGAGCGTTGAGCGCAGAGAGCGTGCGAGGGACAGGAGACTGGGCTCGAGCGACGGTTCGACTCCAAGGCACGGCGAACAATCTGTGCCTCCTGCTACGGTTATAGTTCATCGGAGCAAAAAGATGGGACAGTTCGTCATGCAATTCAGGAGCATCTGTTTTTCCTTGAAGGATCTTACACATATTAATAATTTGGTCATTTTTTCTTCTAACCTCGAGAGAGTTATAACCTAAACAGCCTAAAAGAAAGTTCGAAGGATACATAAAAGGATAATATCCATTCAAACGTTTATATAGATACCTAAGATAAGCCTTTTGTACCTTTTCTAAGAGTAAAGTGTACTTCTTTTCATGTGGGTTCCAGACGCATGCACTGGATTCCAGTTTGGTACGAACCAGTACATTAAAAATAGATTTAATAGCGCTGGTGTTGCTAAAATCTTTAGCATTGCGCAGAATGAAACCTAATCGCCTAAATGAATCTTTTGCTACCGTTGCCATGTGATCATGAAACGTTAGCTTGTTGTCAAATGTGACACCTAGATCCTTCATTCCAGATGTTCTATTAATAGCGCTACCATTCATTTTATAAGTAAAGGTGGTAGGGTTTCGTGCTCGAGTAAAACTCATGACGAAGCATTTGGAAGAATTAAATTCCATTTTGTTCTTCACACCCCACTCCAATATCGCCTCAATATCACGCTGCAGTGCCAGACTATCGACTTCAGAATTAATTTCGGAATAGAGTTTTAAATCATCTGCGTATAATAAACTTCTGGCGTGATGAATAACTGAAGGAAGATCATTAATCATTATCAAGAAGAGAAGCGGTCCCAGAATTGATCCTTGACTGACTCCGGAACGCGTATGATAGGGCTGGGATTCATAAAGGCCCAGCCTGACAAACTGCTGACGATCGCGAAGATAGTCAGCGAGAAGCTGTAACAGCCCTGGGGGAAATCCGATGGCACATAGCTTTGCCAGCAGAATATCATTATTGACCCTATCAAACGCTTTCCGGAAGTCAAAGTATAAGACATCGACCTGACCCCCACGGTCTAATCGTTTAGATATGTAATCTACTAGGGTAAGAAGGTTAGTATTTACTGATCTTTTTGCTCTGAAACCATGTTGTTCATTACACAGATACTTTTCAACTTGGAAATAAATATAGTTATGTAGTATGTGTTCAAAAACTTTAGCTGGTGATGACAAAATGGCAATGGGACGGAATTCTTCTACTAATGTTTTATTCAAACTCTTGGGAATAGGAGTGACCCTTGAAATCTTCCATTGCGGTGGGTATATTCCGGATTTTAATGATAGATTAAAAATATGAATTGAGATTTATGAATATGAGATTTATGCGGGTGAAACCGCTGGCGCAGCTAGTTAAGTATATAAATTGCAGACAAAATAATAATATTACAAAAATCTATGATACTTAATTACTTTACATTTTTACCTGCCCCAAGCCCGATAGTAAAAAAACCCAAAAAAGAAAACCCGAAAATAAAATACCCATTATTTTCTCCAAGTCTAGCATAAACAAGTTCCTATAAACTACTAACAATTAACCATATGATTTTTGCTTGTTAACCCTATATTAGCAAATTAGCTATTATCATCTACCTACCAGGTCAGGCTGTCTTGCGACACAGGCCTCCTCTATTTCCCTCCACTTATTCTAATGGATGCCTCTACATTAATTATACTAATACTTAAGAAAAAAAAACAAAACAAGAAAAAAAATACAAACAAAACAAAACAAAAACAAACAAGAATTGTAAACAATTGTTGGCTAACCTAAATATATAAATAAATAAAACTACTTCAAAATTCCTCGTCAATTTCAATCGCATTGGTAATTATACAGTATATTCAACATTCAAGTTCGTTTCATGATTAATTATTATCTTTTATGATAAAACCTGCGAATCAGTGATTATATAATATAACACAACACAACATCACGCCTGTAATCCCTGAGGGGTTCGGCAGAGGTGAACGTATAGTACATCCTTCGCCTGTTATGTTTATGTTTAAGTCTCTTGTAATAGGGGGCGAGCCTATTGCCATCAACCGGCTAGACTCCGGGCTGCTACTGAGAAATTCTAGGTGGAAAAACGCAATATAACGTTGCCAGACCCGGGAATCGAACCCAGGACCTCATGCTCAGCAGTAACACTTGCGAGTCTGCAACCACTAGACCAATGAGGCAGATGATTGATAAATCATACTAATAATATAACTGTTAAAGTTTGTGAGGATGGATGGGTGGATGTTTGTTACTCTTTCACGCAAAAGCTACTGAACGGATTTGGATGAAATTTGGCACACAGATAGACCATGACCTGGGTAAGAACATAGGCTACTTTACATCCTGGATCGCAGAAGAAGTCGCCGGCAACAGCTAGTATGTATATTATATAAAGACTAGCTTCTGCTCGCGGCTTCGCCCGCGTGGACGTTGGAAATTATTCCACGGGTACATGCATGCTACCGGGACAAAAAGTAGCCTATGTCCTTTCCCAGGATGCCATCTATCTTCTTGCCAAATTTTATCAAAATCCGTTCAGTGGTTTAGGCGTGATAAGGTAACATACAGACAGAGTTACTTTCGAATTTATAATATTTGTATGGATGGGTGAATATTAATACCGAAAACTAAGGATAATTCTATGTCTGCAACTATTTTATTATTTTGTTTTTCACGAAATGAACTTCAATTCCAATGACGTCATAGCTATAAATAAAATTGTTATCGTAAAAATGATTATCATAAAATCAATTATAACAATAAATTCCAATAACTCGTATTTTGACAAACAAGTCTATTGTTGTCAACTATATAGGCTCCTTCAAACAGGCGCGACAGGCGACGCGAATCGCACGCGACATAAAGGCACCGTTCCTCGCGCGACAGGCGGTGCCTTTCAAAGTCAAAGTCAAATCATTTATTTCAAATAGGCACATAAAAGGCACTTTTGAACGTCAAAATTTACAAGAAAATAGAATTGATTCTAGTTGCCCCTTCCAAAGGTAATTTCATATGGAGAAGAATGGGCAAGAAACTCCACCGTTACTCTTTTAAAATGTTTTACAATATTATGTATGCATTAATTATATAATTATATGTGGAAACGTCTTTGTGTCGCGTGTCGGGCCTGTTTGAAAGAGTCTTACAAGGTATTAAATGTAGGTAAAGTCAGTTGTTAATCGATTTAACGAATTTTTATTACTAAAGATTTTTCGGACATTGGCTTTATGTAACTAAATAAAAGGAAATAAATGTTTATCAGGATGTATAAATTATTGGTAGGCACCTCATTGTAAAAATATTTTTTTTTCATAACGGCAGTTTTAATATGTCGGAACCGCTTTCCGAGAAAATCAAAGCTAGGAAATAAAAGCAAAATAACCGACGAAATATTTCAACGCAGGGCGGTCCAGAATCTGCCGGGGTCGCGGATTGTTCGAAAGAGTTACCATGGCCCTGGCGCACAGGCAACTGAAGGAACACGGGTAGGTTTTAGTCAGTAAGAGTCTGACACGCCCTTCCGCTCCGCCCAGAGCGGGTGAGGTCATTTAATGAGTTCCCACCCAAAATAAAAGGGGGTCCAGAATCATCTTCTGAATCCATGGTTGGTAAGAGTTAGCGCGTCGATATCCCTGCCTCTGCCACCCTGTAATATAGCGTCGAGTTTCTAAACAATTTAACTATTTAGCACTACAACAAGCTCTACCTTACTTATTCCTCAGTCTTCCTAGTCATCGTTCTAGTAGCAAAATTAAAAAAAATATGATAAGATTCACTAAGTACTTAAAGCAGCAATAACGCGTCATAAATTTGTGAATTTATATTCACTGATTATGAACAGTAGGTATTAGTGTATCGAAGTTGAGTACATTCAACCAATGACATTGGCATGAAAGCAAGAAAAATAAACATTGTTGTAAACACTTTAGAGGAAGAACGATAACAAAATACGTAGGTATATAAAACTACTCGGGACGCACACATCCACATAGGTAACAATCTATAGTGGCTGATTTACATTAGCGAGTTTAGTTAAATAGAGTCAGTTCAAGTAGCAACTTAGGTGTCCAAACGTCAGTCCAAAAGTGACAGCTTTCCATTGTGAAGTGTCAGTATGGGCCTTACTCTCAAAAAAAATTAAATGGCATGTATTTAAGGAGGATGCGCTCAGATAGCACGCGAAATTCAAAAATTCGTACGTTTTTTGCAATTTGCAGGTCACTGTCAGGTTGTATGTCGATAAAAATATGATTCGCGGCCGTAACAAATATGGCTTTACAGAATTATAAACACTAGAATCAGTAATACAACTCCTTAACTTAGAATTGGCATCAAATGTCATGCTTTCATGAAATAG
Source organism: Dryobotodes eremita (assembly GCA_917490735.1). Lineage (NCBI taxonomy): Eukaryota > Metazoa > Arthropoda > Insecta > Lepidoptera > Noctuidae > Dryobotodes > Dryobotodes eremita. The sequence goes on from OU823254.1 coordinate 20,451,055, forward strand.
TCATTCAATAGGGTAATATGAACCTAGAGAGATGTATTGATGACTTTTATGATTATTTTTTTATAAATAAATATTTGATACGGCCGTGTATCATATTTATATCAACGTACAACCTGATACTGACCTGCAAATTGCAAAAAAACGTAAGAAAATTTGAATTTCGCGGGCTACCTTGGCTGATCCCCCTTAACGCGGCGACAAATTAATCTGAATTTGGGATTAAAAAACAAAAAAACCGGTAGCAATAATAGTAGGTTGGCAGCTGCAGCGAAGGATAATTTTAAGTAGCAGCTTAATAATCAGTTGTTAGCTTTGTTTTAATTTAAACTGGCATCGAGTTTTTGTTTTGGCGAAGCCTCTTATTTCTGAATGGCAATAATAATAGGCGTAGTTAACGGAGCCCCGCGTGGCGGGGCTCCTACTTCTGGGTGTTTTAAAAAAAGTAATCACGTAGGGGATGACGGCGTCTTCTAACCTAACTTGTCCGAGTCGGGGTGTCCCAAGTCCTGAGCTCGCTTCGCTCGCTCTTGCATCCTATCCTCCCACTGTTAATAATAATCGCCACGTCCTTATTTATAGTACCTCGCCAATTTTTTTTAGTAGCATTGTTAGTCGCCTGGAAAATAATTAGCCAATTTAATTCAGCCTTTATAGTACCTAAGCTGTTGGGTCAGTTACCTATGAAGATATAGATACTTTCGGTACATAGCACACTAGATAGAATAAATAAAAAAATCCTACACACGAGCTCCGCTGACGCTACGCTATAATATTTCTAATGTCGATGGCTACTGACGTGTGTGAAGGGTTGCAAATATAACCCATTCAAGTGGCCCGTCTAAAAATAAAGCTATTCACAGCGTGCGTGTATGAATGGGATGGGCAGAACGCCAGATCTTCACGTTTTGACCTCATATCGCTAAAGGAATGAGTGAAACTTGTGTAAGATTTTGGACAGTCGTAAAATTGTTTAAAATAATCGTGTTTAGTGGGTTGATCACAAGAATGTTTGCAAAAACATAATCTTGTCTTTGCTTTCGTGCAGTCGGGTAGTAAACAGGTGATTATCGCCGATTCATTTTCCAGTCTAAGGTTTTACATGGCATTGTCATGGATTCCATGCACTTGAATTTTCTCCTTTACAATCCCCTGTTCGCTGGATGCGAGAAACTTAGGACCCGACGATGTGGCGACGCTTGAAGGAGCCCTGTGTCCAGCAGTGGATGTCTTTCGGCTGAAATGACGATGATGAACCTCATGTTAACAGTTTTTCATACTTACACAATGCACGTGGTAAATCAGGGTCACACTAAGTAGATTCTTTTCAAACAAGTCAGAGCGCGCGTGATACGCACCATCTGGCACTAATTTATTTTAACAGTTTGTTAAAGTAAGTGACAGCCGAGTTGAGCCGAGTCTAATAATGACAGCCGAGATGAGCCGAGTCTATTAATGACAGCCGAGTTGAGCCGAGTCTATTAATGACAGCCGAGTTGAGCCGAGTCTATTAACTACACGTATCTCTCAATTTCGCACATTTTCTCGTAACACATCTGACATTGCACCATTGCCATAGAGAAAAATAGAATAGAATAGAACTACACGTAAATTATTCTGACTAGGTATTGTAGCGAAATAGATATATGTAGAAGGAAACACATCCGCCACTTATATTACGTATAATTTTGATTAAAAAAAAGTAAAAAAGACAATCAACATTTTAACGAATCAAATCATAATCAAAAATAATTGCAGATAGGGTTGTCGATATTTTTTTCTTCTATAAATATTAATTACACGAGAAAAACAAACGCACAAGATCGTTAATACCTTTTAGTCTTGTTTTAACTATACATCCTAAAAAGCAAGATTGCAACCGGTATTCTAAGGACGCGCACGTTAAATATAAGGTTTCTAAGAAATAAATTGTTTGAGAGACGGCGCCAAGTTAAACCGTGGTTATGGTTCGGGCTTAAATTAAGAAGAAAAAGACTTCCAATAATAAGCGTGATAAAAATGATTATTACTAAATACATTTGCAACAGTACCTACCTAAATCAAATCAAATCATTTATTGGTTTGCAAACATAAGTATTTAGTAAGTATCTACATAGCTAATAATTTTATCAAAAGAGTCCTCCATGTTCTATCGTCACATGCAAATTATGTTATTTAATTTATACAAAAAATATATTATAATCTTTATATATATAAAAATTACGTGTCACGTTGTTTGTCCGCGATGGACTCCTAAACTACTGAACCGATTTTAAATTTTATTTGCACACCGTGTGCAATTTGATCCAACTTGAAAGATAGGATAACTTTACATCTCAATTTATAGTCGCAATATTATTTTATTGCAAATTATTTGTCTATTATTTGACAGTCACAATTATCTGTTAGCTCCAAGCAATTCTAACAGATGGCGATATCTGTGGACTGGATTTAGTAAGTATTCAATAGATGGCGCTATGTTAAAAATACAAACGTTTCATATAAGCTACAATTTAATAAAGTGAAAAGGTATGATTGTTTGTTTCTATTGAATAGGCTCCGAAACTAAAGAACCGATTTCAAAAATTCTTTCACTGTTGGAAAGCTACACCATCTCCGGGTGACATAGGCTATATTATATTATGCTTTGCTACCCGGGCGAAGCCGGGGCGGGTCGCTAGTTTTAAATAAAAATCAGGAAAATAAAATAATACAAAATGTTAAATCGTTGGAATTACAGTAAAAATGTCACAATAATACAAAAATGTCAATTCAAGGTTACAGTTTCAGAGGTAACAATAACAAAAAAAAACAAATGTCATCAAGGTTACAGTAACAAAAAAAAATAAAAAATGTCGTATGGAATAATAGCATGTCAATCAGTCAGTGACTCATAAATAAGGAGTTTTATAACATTTTTCGTTTAGTGCCCTTATACATTGGAATACAGTCATAGTTTTAATATTACTTATGTACTTTATTATAAATGCGTGGGGCAATGCCATAAAAATCTTTTTTGCATTAGTGCGGTTTTACATTTAATTTTGAAACAATTGATTTACATATTGAGTCCGTATTAGATTCCTTCTGACTGCCGACAATTTTTAAAGATATGTGGATTTTTTTCACAAATAAAGCCGTATCCAATACATATAAAGACGGAAATGTTAATATTTTTAAAGATTTGAAATAAGGAAGAAAACTGTGATCAAATTGACCATAATCATGTGTAAATCATGTCGAAATCGTCAAACCTGGCTTCTAAATATTTTTTTTCAAATTCCTAAGTAATTTTATCAAATGGTAAGTACCTACCTACCTAGTTTTTGAATATTTATAGTCTCAAAAAACAACTATTATTTTATAATTAATAGGTCGGGGACAAAGCTTTCAGTATTTTATAAAATGCGAAAAAATTTGAAACAGACTTTGAGAGGCTGTATTGTTTGTGTCTGGCTGGTACTACGATACTAAGATACATTTTGAGGTTTTATTACAAAAAAGGGAAAATGCGTCACAAGCCGCGAAAAATAATGTGACGTTTATGGACTCAACGCAGTGTCAGTAAGAGTAGCACAAAGTTGGTTCAAGCGTTTTCAGTCCGGGAATTTTGATGTCAAAGATGCGGCTCGCTCTGGTTGCCCTGTTACGGATAAAGTCGATGCCATTTTTGAAAAAGTGGAGGAAGACGTATTAATAGTTATGACATAGCTGAAGAGTTAGGGGTTGACTTCAAAAGGGCACGCCACAATTGCGGCGGTAAGACCCCTCTTTGAGGAGTGGCTTGAGAGGCGCCACGGCGTCCTCACCTTCCGCCTGACGCAGGTCCTCACCGGACATGGCTGTTTCGGGAGGTTCCTGTTTCGGATAAGGCGGGAGGAAACGCCCGGGTGTTACCATTGTGTGGATCGACCGGAGGACACGGTGGAGCATACGGTGGAGGTCTGCCCGGCTTGGGCGGAGCACCGCCGTGCCCTCGTGGCGGCGATCGGCGGCGGCGACCTCTCGCGTCCGGCCCTGGTTCAGGCCATGGTACGGAGCGAGAGGGAATGGGAAGCCGTCACCTCCTACTGCGAAGCAGTAATGCTCGCGAAGGAGGAGGCGGAGCGCGAGAGAGAGAGGCAGTCTCTACGCCCTCGCGCCCCTAGCCGCCGCAGGAGGAGGAGACACCCTGGGCGTCGGGAGTCGATTGCCGACTCCCGGCCACCGTAGGCGCGGGCTTGCGAACGGCGAGCAATGGGCAGCTCGCCGTCCGGTAAGGACCAGGCCCGGGTCGACGGCGCGTCGTGTTCCACGCGCGCCTCAAAGAGATGTCAGCACCATTGAAGGGGTCCGATAGGACCGATGCCTGCCGGGGTCGCGGATTGTTCGAAAGAGTTACCGTGGCCCTGGCGCACAGGCAACTGAAGGAATACGGGTGGGTTTTAGTCAGTAAAAGTGTGACACGCCCTTCCGCTCCGCCCAGAGCGGGAGAGGTCATTTGATGATTCCCACACAAAAAAAAAAAAAAGGGGTTGACTACAAAACAGTCTTGACCCATTTGAAAAAGTCTGGGTAGGTATACAAAATCGCTGGATATATGGGTGCCACACGAGCTTTTAGTCTTGAATTTGTATATAAAATACGAAAGAACTTTTTCGTCGACCTAATATTGTTTCCTGCGCTTTACTAACTTTTCTCGGGAGAGCGGTTACGTGATTATGGAACTTAAAATATTCACAGAACTCCAATTTCTTATAGGACGTCTTGCAAACAGGCACATTATTTAAACACAAACATGAAGAGCCGCCAGCGCATATTTTAAATTATCTATCTTCCTCGACCTCCGTAGTTTCTTACTTCCATCGAGATTCATGACATAAAATCGATAAAAATATAAGATAAATCTACTCGAGCAGTTTGGACGGATGCCAAAACTCACTGTTAGTACGTACAGCAGATCAATTACGATTTACGGCTAGAGTATACTGATTTATACAAATATATTTCAATACTTCAACGCATGTTTTATCTGCACACTACAGTTTATTTTTTTTTTTCTGCGAAATTGAGGTTATTTTTCTTTTAATTTAATTTTAACAATTTAATACCACCCTCTTATGAAAGATTTTTTTTTTTTTTATAAGTATTTTTATGGCCTGGTTGCTAAGACCTTTTAGCCATCTTATGAAAGAAAGAGTCACTGGCCATAGAATCACAAAAAAAAAGGGATGCCATATATTTTATTTTTTTAATTTGAATGGCTTTTTCAATTATTTTTTAATCTTAAACAGACAGAAACCTTTATTTTTAAAGTGCAGCCTTCGTAGTACATTTCACTTGGCTAAAAAGAAAAAAGAAATTGTAGGTGATTAGCGTTCAGTATGTAGATGTTCCACCTTTTACTTTTGCAAATAGTTTTTATTTTTATTTCATCGTAATATAATGGTATTTTAACCAGTTATTTTTATGTATGTATTCATCCTTATACTGTAGCCATGAAATAAGTACAGACTACGTATAACCGACCACATATTTAATCGATAAAATTGCTAAAATTAAATCTAAAACAACTAATAAAAAAAAATTTTTTTATGTAGGCCGTAAGTTTTTTTTGCAAGAAATACACAATTACTTAGTTAACTTAATACAATTATCTACAAGGTTTTCTGTTCTCAAAATCGTTATTAATAACGATTTATAGCTAATATCGATTCGTACCTTAATTTATAAATCTAGAAGGCAACTTACGTTACAGATTTTTTTTTTCTATAAAATGTAATAAATTTGAATACTTAATTGACGGTATACAGTCATCTTAATTAATGAACTAATCAAGCAACAAATTAAAAATTCCCCTAGGTACCTAAACCTCTAAAAACACAAGATATTTACCTACATCTGCTTAAATCCAAGATTCACGATGATCATGTAGTGAGCGAGAGTGAGTGTAGATCACCATATAGTGTATTTATTTTATTTCTTATATTTTTGTTTATTTTTAATTTTCGTATGCTGCACTGGTTGACGTCATCACGTCAGCGCCGGCTGTCGCTGAAAACCAGCGCTGGGGCTCTGTCTAGTATAGGGTCGTAGCATTATGCTGAGCGATTGCCGTTTTGCGTGGATGTGACGCATATTTTCCTCCAACTCGTTCTTTTTTGTATTTGTGTGTTTTTTCTTTGCGTCATGTCTACCGCAAATAAACGTATTTTCTTTCTTTCTTCTTTCATGTGTCTCTAACATAACATTACGCCTATATTTCCCAAGAGGTGTACTTATAGTACACCCACATTTTGCTAGTTATGTTTAAATCCCATGTAATAGGGGGCGAGCCTATTGCTATCAACCGAGCACAAATCCAGACTCCGGGCTGCTACTGAGAAATTTTAGATGGGAAAATCCCAATAACACTTCCCGACCCGGGAATCGAACCCAGGACCTCATGCTCAGCAGTAGCACTTGCGACCACTAGACCGAGGAAGCACGTATTGTATAATATGTAGAAGTAGTATTGTTTATGCGATGTAATGTGTACCTAATTACCTATATTATCAAGGACCTACCAGAATTAAAATTATATGTACATGAATAACAAATTACATCAAATTAATTAATTAACAAACTATTTAAATTAAAATATAATGTATGCCCAAGAACTCCACGACCTCATTCCACCGGCCACCTTCTACCATCGGACATTTAGACGCACTGCAAGTTACCATCCCTGCCTAGTTGCTATTCCACCAATCCGCACTAAGCGTTCCCAAATATCTTTGATAATGCGCACAGCAAAAGAGTGTGGAACTCTCTACTTGCGTCTGTGTTGCCGAACGCATACAACCCAAATCTCTTCAAAGTGAGAGTGAACAGGCTTCTTCTGGGTAAGCTCACTCCATCGTCGACTTTGTCTCTGTCATCTCTGACCTAGACTAGAGTCAAGAAAAAACCCATTTCAAATTTAACCTAACTAAAACTATTAAAAAACTAAAATATGGCGTCGAAAAATTCTTCCGCATCGCTGTCGACTGATAATGTACCTAAGACACTGACGGCATTGCCACGTTGTAAGGCAATGCTTAGTCCCTGGCCAAGGTAAAAGCCAGCCCTTTGGGTCACGGGAAGTGTCAACCAGCTTTTTAGAGATTCGTTGAACAAACCATGAGCACTGGGACCCCACGGCCCGAGGGTTTCAACCCCAGACGGCTCGAAAATATAATTGCCGATAAGCTTATTATACTTTCGCCGCTTGAGGTTTCCGCAGCAGCAGTGCCAGCACAGCACAGGACCTTCCAAGATAATATTACCGAAGGTAGTACCTTGGGTAATATTATTATGCCGCTCTGTGATCCCTTTATTATGTCAGTAGCTACACGTAGAGTCCACTACGTGTAGCAACTGACATGTAGGTAGGTGTAACAGACTTGTATAATTAAGTAATTAATTAGAAAAACTTTCTTAATGGCCTGCGAAGCTACTTGGTGTCATAGAAATATTCATTCATCTCTTAAATCATCACGTCGGGGTCACCAGTATAGAGGTATGAGAAGCAGGGTGTAAAGTTCACTCATACTCTATGGGAAAGGGAGGATCCTCCGACCAGACGGGTGTTGTGTCTGGTGGGCAACTGCCCGACGATTGATGTCGGGACGTTGTATATATGCTAGTTGCGCGGTAACCTCTGCTTGCGCGATTCAGGATTTTGCGTGATGTCAGTGTGACGTGTAGCTCTCATGTGGCGATGTAGATACCGCTACAAATTAAAAATAAAGCTTACAATAGTAACATAATTACAATAATTATTGGAAGAATAGTATTCCGGCTTACAAGAAAAGTTTTGGACGTAATCGGGAAAAGTTTTCAGAAACTATCTTGCACAGCAATCGGCAGGAAATGGAAAATGTTAAACCAGATATACACAAAAATTGCTGAGTAGCATGGCGTTCATTTTCTGGCAATGTCAAGTAAATATCTCAATCAGTACAAAACATGCTAACTAATCAATTTCTAAAGAAATCCTTTAAATCTTTAGTGGCTTGCAAGATTAATTACACCTATAAATCAATCTGCCTAGCTTTTTTCCGACTATGTTAGGGTTGGCTTCCAGTCTAACAGGATGCAGCTGAATAATAATATTTTAAATAGAGCGATGCCCTATCTGACTTCCACCACCCCAGTTAACACGATACCACGACACATTGTCAGACTTTCGGGCTTCTGACTGTCCATAGCGACTGTCAAAGATCTACGAATGACAGCCAGGACCAAAAGCTTAACGTCCTTTTCGACGCACGGAGGGTCTCGTTATGTAATGGATGGTCACCCATCCACGAACCGACCGCGGCAAGCGTCGCTTAACCTTCTATCGAACCGTGCGGCTGTTATTATGTAGCCATGCCTATAGAAGATTACCCTTTTTTTTTCTGTTGATAAATCACATCACTAAATAGGTACTTATGTACGCTGACGGAAAAAAAACTCGGTCATTGACTATGCCTGAAAACTTTTGTTTGTAGGTACGTTTAGATTTCCCTGCCATCAGTTGGAACTCGGAAGGCGTGGAGTGCGCGCGTGTTTTTCGCGCCAATCTTCCGATAAATTACGACAAAGAAAATTGATGATAAATTGTTAGTTAAAATATAAATGCCCTGAACTAATATTGGATAGTTTATTGGTGTTTTAGTAATATTTTACTGGAAGACATGTTATTATTGTGTTTTGAATAAGATGTAGTGTTTTTAGATTTCAGAAAAAAAAGACTGATTAATTTAAAATTAAGGACAATGTTTAGACAGCTTAAAAAAGGATGATTAGTGAATAGTGTTTTGTTAATTACATGTGATCAAGATGTATTGGAGATTATTTGTTTGCACCGCTGTATTACTTTTTCTGGGTAAGCTTTTTCTATCACAATTTTTCTTCTTCTCTTTTGTAAGATGTTAGTCAACACTTGCTGAAAAATCGTGCAATATTTTTAAACTGTCAGTTTTTGGCGTAAAGTTTTTATGTGAGTAAGTACTTATCAATTTTATTTTTTAGAATGCCAAAACAATTTTTTATTTTATGTCAAAAATTACAATGTGGAATCAAATGAATTTATTGTTTAAATTGTTAAAGAAGCGACACTGAATAAAACTTGATAAGTATGCCATGATTCTTTAGAGTTCGATTCATTCATTTCGATTCAATGGCAAATAGAGTGGTTCTAAATTCTGTGTTCCAGTAAGTACGAGTATGATGTAGTCCAATTAAATGGCTAAATAGAGATCAACAAGATTAACTAAAGTATAAATGCAGCTATGCGGCTTGATTACAACAACTACAGCAATTAGTATTAATTAGCAACGATACTTCATATGATCTATTCCCATCCAATACCAAGAGCTAATACCATTTGGTATTAGTTTATTTCCGAATTTATTTTCTATTCCCAACGAGTACCACATTTTTTTAAATAAAAAATCTATTACTAACGAATACCAAAGCGTGACTTTTTGTACACTCAGCTACACAAAGTTTTATTTAAATTGCGTTTTACCGAAATCTAGGGTAATCTAAATATAGGGTTAGGGTTAATAAGCTGGTCGACGGAGCCCCGCATTGCGGGGCTCCTATTTCTGTCTAAAGGGTTTAAAGGAACCTAACCAACCGAACCTCGGGATGCCACTGACGTCGACCGTCTAGGGTTAGGATTTCGGGAACATTTATTATGTTTTCGGAAACTTAGTTCGGTAATTCATTTTAACACAGCTTAGCTGTTAGTATTACAGTCAACCAGAGATCGATCGCTGGAAGTTAATTTGGTAGGTAGGTAGGTTAAACGTTACTTAAAATCACTCAAAGCATTTTAATTTTACTGAACCTGATTGTATCTGATTTCTTCAAACTTGTTTTGGTATTGGTTTTAAAATGTGGTTCTCGTTGGGAATAGAAAATAAATTCGGAAATAAACTAATACCAAATGGTATTAGCTCTTGGTATTGGATGGGAATAGAGCCTTCATATCTCTCTTAGTTAGGTTAGGTTATTATATTTTAATTGTAAATACTATTGTAATACAAAATAAAATAAAAGTGAAAAATGAAAAAAAGAACACTCATTTTGAAACTAGGTATAGATTTTAAGTTCAAATCATAACATAACATTACTTACAACTTAATTCCCCCACGAGGGTAAGCAGAGGTGTACAGTACCTACACCAACATTTGACCAATTATGTTTAATCCTTTATAGGGGCGAGCTTATCGCCATCAACTGGACACAAATCAAGACTGACAATGTTTTTCCATTAGCGAATTCCATTTAAATAAATAGTTTCGAAGTTAACCCTCCAGTACTCATGTGTCTTAACCTAAATCACATGTAACACACAATGTACGCTTTCATAATTTCTAACGTGACGATATCATCGTGGACGTCCACGTCCACGACATGGCAGCACGATAACACAAAGAAGTAAAACGTATGGAAATATATGAAGACGCTTTTTTTCCGTACACGCTAACGTTATAACGTGCACTAATTTCCATACGATTTATGGACGTGGACGTAGACGTCCACGATAATATCGTCAGGATAGGAATGATATGTGATTTGAGTGCACATTTGCACTCAAAGCTACTACGAAATTAAAATACTGCGCATCATTCAGAATGTTCTGAATATTGTGCAAAATGTTGTGTGTTGTTCGATAAATCCGTGTATATTATGTATCAATTATAATTTAATTGAGTACTCACGCCTCTGCGTCGTGATCAGGTGTTTGTGAAGTACCGACACCAGCTGTTTGCTTATAATATTAGTTATCATTTGTGGTATCTATTTAGTTATCTTTACGCTGGCCCCTTGCAAGGAAGCCATCAGAGTTGGGCCATGTTTTATGATCTTTAAGTAATGCCACATATATCTGCAATAACATTTTTGATAATTAGATAACTGACGTCGAAGAAGTGTACGCATTCATTTGTTATTTTCAATGTTTGAAAAAGAATGAACGATTGACGACAGCCGAACTTCACCAACGAAACTGGGGGCCTATTCTCTAAGTCCGTCAACGAAGAAACGGCGAGGTAATAACGTAACACACTAACAATAGAAATGGGTTTCATTTTGACAATTCAACAATATTCATTGCGTTATTTACGTTGTTGAGCAGGCAAATTTTTCGAACATATGAAGCAATGGATTGTGTTACGTAATTAGGGTGCAGGCCCGTTCAAAAGTAGTTCGATTCATCGGAATGAACCCTACTACATCGGAAAAGACTAATTGGAACCGTGCACCTAGCTTCTGACGTTTCATAAGTGCCCATGTAGGTTTATGTGAATTAAATTATTTGATTTTTGTTTATTTTTGATTTACTCCCGATTAATTATTTATTTCAGACAGGCAACAACACATCGGGAGTAAGGACAAGTGTCAAATAGTTTTGTCATTCATTTTTAGTTCGGGACCCGTACCCTAATTACGTAACACACTATCTATCACAATCTGAATCATTTTGAAGCCTATTGCTAATCCATTGCGTCGTAAGTTCGAAAAATTTGTCCGCTCAACAACATAAATGACGCAATGAATGTTGTTGAACTGTCAAAATGAAACCTATTCCATCTGTTAGGGTATTACATAATTACCTCGCCGGACTAATGTTATGTACGAAAGTGATACGGAGTAGGAAACATCCTTAACTACGGCCGAAACTACGGACTTTGTGCTTAGAGAATATTCCTTTTGAACATGATCAGCACATCTAAATTGCGTTCAAGATCTCGCAGTGTCATCATTGTTATTGAACATTGATACTGACGCCTCTTGAACGCGGTACCTAAAATGTTCTATCTAAAAATCGCAACAACAAACATGAAATTGGACAGCTACTTTAATAATTTGTTCATGTTTTCAGAATGAACAAGTCTCTCGTTTCCAGGGTCGGTTTTTTTATTGATATTTGTCACTATACAGCATGTATCAGAAAGGTGTGGTCATATTTAAGGGTGTGGTACAGAAAATTAAACTGAGCAACTTCTCTATGGGACCAACATCGCAATCGCGAAAAGATAATCAGCCCTTTCATACATTTGGGTCGAGTAAGCATTAAAGTTTTGGATGGGACAGTTGAAGGAACTCTTCCTGGTACTTATTCTGGCATTAATTTATGACCCTACACATCAACAACAATCACATGATTGTTTTTAATGAAGGGACATCATAAACTGTAGTAATCTGTTCCCGCGCGTGGTCTGCAAACACTCATCACTCATCGTTCGTGTGTTTATCAATTGTTGTGAAAATGCGACCGCGAACGGGTTAACAGATAGAACGATATTGTAACTTTCAAATGTGCTATAAAACAAAATAACCACGTAACGTGTTAGCGTTAGTTTCCTAGTACATAATATTAACTTATATGTATAAAAATCAATTGCCAAAAATGTTTGTTCGCGCATCACTTCAAAGCTGCTGCACTTATTTGGCTGATTATATTTTTTCTGTATTTTTAATTGTCAGGACAAGGTTTGTATGAAAGAAAAAATTATAAAATCCACCGGGAATGTCAGAAATTTGGATGCTATTTTTGTATAAAATTAACCCCGGGCTACGCCCGGGCACGAACAGCTTGTTTGGTATAAATATGGAAAAGCAGTGGTTAATTGGAGCGTTAGCAATCCATTGGACACGTCGCAAAATAGCTTCTTTGCTATTAAATATTGTCAGGAATAACATAATTATGTATAATAATTATATGCTGTTGCTGAGCTTCGAAACTGACTGACTGAGCATACTGACTGAAGCTATTTTCACTCAGAAAAATGGTCTCGCTCTACCAGCAGAAAAGTAGGAAACCACGATAATCCATCAACATCCGAATAAACAATAAAAAAGATCTAAGATCTAATTTACTGAGTGTACATAAATAATAAAATAAATAAATAAAAAATATTAATTAATTATATTAATTTTATTAAAATATTTAATAAATGGCAAACATATTTAGTCTAAAACATTCAATCAAAATAAATAAGTGCTCAAATAAATACTTTACGGCTGCGACCCGTATATTATGGTAAATTATTCTTTTGTTTCACCAGTTCCAAAAATAGGTAATCTATTAATATGGTTTTATTGATTTGTTTTGTATTTTTAACCAAATAAACAATATAATATGCAAATCTGTGCTACAAAATAGAACCTATCCATATACAGCGACGTGTTTCAGAAATGCGTGGTCAAATGGTCAGTCCACCCGTCTCAAGAGTCATCGAGACACTGATGAATCGCGGCCAGTGTTGCCAGTGGCAGATAGTCAAATGTAACATGAGGCAGCTCAAAAAGTAACATTTTCACGAGAAAAGTAACATTACCTTATTTTATGTGGAAAACACTAATACTTTTATAAAAGGCACTTTCTTACACAAAAATCTGTCAAATTTGTTAAGCTTCGAAAGAATCCTAATAATTGTTGATCGAATGGTGATCCTGAAGAAGAAACATATACAATTAGTAAGTAATAAACCAACTAATTTAGAAATATCTTTCAATAGCTGCAATTTACTTTGTTAATCATTTTATAAAAAAAAAAACGTCATCATAACTTATTGAGATAGCCAGGGTAGCTAATTCGAACTGGAACCTGAAAAAAAGTGTTAATATTAAATTAGTTAAGTACTTAAATTAAAAATTACTATAAATACAAAATTTACTCACCAAGTATTTTTAACACACACAAGTCGATAACGAAAAAATCAATCACTTTTGAAAAAATAAATAAAACTAAACTCCATCCAACCAAAGTTGAAACAAAACACCTATAAGTATATGTAACTACAATACAAAACAGACAAACTGAACAATCGAGTGAGCGGGATGGAATATTTAGACATACATGCGAGTGAGTGAATATGCGATACGACTAAGTGATACATTTTCACGCGGCAAAAAAATTCAAAATTGACTGCCGCGACGGCGTCAGTCAATTTTAAATCTGTGGCAGGTCACAAAATCAAGTGCGCCAACACGACGAACTAAAACTTTATTGGCTGGTTCCGTGTCTTGATTATTTATTGTTTGCTGGATTTTTTAAAAATATTTTTTACTAGTCCTAAAAGTAACGTAAAAGTAACATTTTGAGCCGTGTAACATAGAGGTAACATGAGAGGGTCAAAAGTAACGTAAAATGTTACAAAAGTAACATTCTGGCAACGCTGATCGCGGCCCGAGTATGCGCCACAGGCCTTCTCGCAGGGTACTGGTAAAGTTTCGGTTTTTATTCATTATTTAAAAATATGAAAAGAAATAAGAAAACAAAAACAATACAGATTGTTAAGTACATCTTCACATATTTTTGGTTACAAAATTCATGCCGAACTATTTAGCCGTTACAGAAAACATTTGCAATTTAGGTTGAAAAAGGACCAAATTACTACAATTATCTTCCAAAATTTGGGAAAGTGTATTAAAATTTTAAACAAAACAAACTATTTATGATGAATTTAAGTATACATAACATATATTTTTTACATGGAAAACGCACAAAAGGATTCATCTACAAATTTCCTTAAACATACGGTGTTTTTGCGATTTGAGCGATGTAATCCCCGTAAGGGTGTGGTACAGACCACCAAACTGAACAACTTTCTTCATCGTGATCACGAAAATTTATCAACTGTCCCATACAAAACTTCAATACCTACTCGACCCAAATATATAGTGGTAGTATTTAAACGCAAATCAAAAAATATCCTTTTTCTATGCAATAAGATTCCGAATTCCCATCAAAATTACTGATTGCACAGCAAAATATTCAACTCAAAATATCACTAAACACACTACAATTTATTTTCGCAGCGTACAGAGATTTTTCCTAAAGCAAAAGCTTTTTCATCAATTTATTTTCTATTCCCAACGAGTACCACATTTTTTTAATTGCGTTTTACCGAAATCTAGGGTAATCTAAATATAGGGTTAGGGTTAATAAGCTGGTCGACGGAGCCCCGCTTAGCGGGGCTCCGATTTCTGTCTAAAGGGTTTAAAGGAACCTAACCAACCGAATCTCGGGATGCCACTGACGTCGACCATCTAGGGTTAGTATTTTCGGGAACATTTATTATGTTTTCGGAAACTTAGTTCATTCTGGTTGATTTTCTGTGCAGTCAGTATTTAATTTGCCGTGCAGTCAGTATTTAAATGATGGAAATAAATTGCTATGTGATTATTTATTTGATGTGCAATTAATAATATCCCAATATATAGGACAGCTGATTTTTTTTTCGCGATTATCATATTAGTCTCATGGAGAAAGAATCATATTTAAATATGACCACACATTTCTGATACACGCTGTATGTATTTAGATGTTATTCCTCAATGTACAGTCGCCAGAAGATCAAGCTACACGAAACTGTCAAATTTCTTCAAACGATTTTGAACCTTAAAATGTTGGATTTTTAAGTTCAAAATCGAATGAGGAAATCTGACAGTTTGTTATAACTTGATGTGCTGGCAACTGTACAATGGTGGTCGAATATGCGGAATAACGCCATAAGACATTATTCAAAGTGGCCGTAAACCCCACATATAATTATGTTGTTGTTATAAAAACATGTTAGATTGTCGCCGAACTGTCAAACCGTCATTGTGGGCTTGCTCAAAATAATTAAAGACAGCAGTGGCGAAGGTTCCATACAACTCGATTCCTACCGGCTTCCCTTTGAAAAATGGCACGGTCAATATTCTATAGACAAGTAATATATAATCATATTAAAGATATTTACTCCGGCTTACCTCTTACAAAAATTAACCCTTCGCTACTGAAAGACAGTGTCTTATCTATGTTTCTCGTCCGGAATACTAATGGCACAATTTTGAGGTAGAACATATACATAAACTCACGCCTTCTTCCCGTGGGGGTAGGCACAGGCAGAAACTACAGAACGCTACCAGCTACCACTACAATCCTTACACACTCCTTATAAGTAGAACATAATACAAATTAAACTACAAATGAGTGCCAAAATCAAAGCATTTATTTCAAATAGCTGTGCCTATTTGAAACAAATGTTTTTGCTTTAAAAGTCACTTTAGAACGTCAACTTTACAACACAACTTTAAAAGTCACTTTTGAACGTCAATATTTAAATTAAAATAAAATGATTCTAGGCGCCCCTTCCAGAAGGTAGTTTCATATGGAGAAGAATGGGCAAGAAACTCCACCGTTAAGGCTCGTAAACACTGGCGCGACGCGACGCCCGACACAAAGGCACCGCGAATCGCGCGACGAGCGGCGCGCCTGTCTGTGGGCGCCTTTACTCTTTTTAAATGTTTTACAATATTTTGTATACATTAATTATATGTGAAAACAATGCACCTAGAATAAAATTACTTTACCACAATAGGTAAAAATAATTAAAATTAAGCAATGACAGATAAATAAATTATGTGATAGACACATGGTGCTCACATATTTACAAACATTGTAAAAGTATTCGATTTTTCAATTTTTTTTTAACAAATTTTAAGTCAATATGTCAGTATTCGTAAAGTATTCACAGAATGTAAATCGATGTCATAAAAATAATAAATTATACAATTAAATTAGCAACCATGTTTGATTTTGTCTAAACTCTATATTGTCCTATGGAGCTGGACCAGCATGTTTCCAAGTATTCTTATCTTGGATATAATCCTCTAATTTGTAATAAGTATGGTTGATTACAAAGTGTACTTTTTACATAAGGTTTAAATTTTCTTTAATTTAATTGCAATATATCACAAGGTATTTTGTTTAGTAGTATACCGTTTGACCAGCTAGTATCATCTATAATCTATAAATATTATAAATTAAAATCGCTTTTCGTGTCCGTCTGTGACCGCGTTGTTCTTCTAAACTACGCAACGGATTTTGATGCTGTTTTCACCATCTTTTAGAGAATTTATTCCGGAAAGTTTTATAGTTTTACTAGCTTCTGCCCGCGACCTCGTCTGCGTGAAATTTCTTGTTCCTCCGACCCATCCCGTCGCATCACATCGCCTGCCCGTGCTATAACTTCGTTTTCACAATGCGTTCTTTCTGATTTGTTTTTGTTCGGCTCCTAGCGGTCCTAGCGTGATATTAAGTAGCCTATAGCCTTTCTGATAAACGCTGTATAAACTGATGATCATCGGTCATGGTTCTAGGGTTGGCCAGCAGTTTGCTAATGTCACTTCGATTTTGACGAATGATTGTAGATATGTTTGGGACGGCGTATGTTGGTCAAACAAAAACAAAGTCGTGAAAGACCCTGAATGGCCGAAGTATAATGTCCCAATCATCACAAAATCTACACATTGACAGTTTTTGCAAACGGCCCTGATTTCCTAACTGTTGAGTCGTGATCAGTACATTAATAAAGAATTGAGAATTGAATTGAGAATTAATTTGTGTTCGACTGTGTGAGAAAATCGTCACTCAGTTTTTTCATATCGTAATATTTTTAGGAGTATATCAATATTCACCAAATCATTACTTAGTCACCGTCTATGGTTGGATATCTTCTACAGGAATATTCCTGTAAAAGCACTGGATAAAACGTTAAATGTACAACTCATAAACATCAAATATTGCCCATTCCGTCAGCACGCGTTTGATTATCGTGAGGACTAAGAAGGTCTTGTTCTTCTGATGATATCATACTTCGATCCTGTGCACAGGTAAACAGGATTTTGCTACGATTTATTTGATGTCGTTGAACCAATCTTACCTGACAGCTGAAAGATTTTGCCCCCATCTACTCAACATCATCTCATTACAACAGCAGTGTGCTCTGCCCACTTCCATATCACTGGAGGATGGTAACTAGTTCCGCTGCAATTGATCGTATGTGCATAGGAGATACCTGACATATGGCACGTTCTAAGTCTGTCTATGTGTCATCGATATGTTTACAATTTCCACACAATGGTCCATATCCATAGCCGCTAATCTGTGCTCAATAAATAGTACAATGATTGATTGCGTAAGTAGGTACAATTGACGTCCTCCTCGT
The DNA here is from genome assembly GCA_917490735.1 of Dryobotodes eremita. Classification (NCBI taxonomy): domain Eukaryota; kingdom Metazoa; phylum Arthropoda; class Insecta; order Lepidoptera; family Noctuidae; genus Dryobotodes; species Dryobotodes eremita. Next base: position 20,469,051 of record OU823254.1, read on the forward strand.
AACGTCCGTTAGTCATTCACAATCACGAGAAGTCCCATTTATATCGCACGATATTAATTGCACCGTTTTGTTTTAAAAACAAGTTTTTAAAAAAATGATAATTATCATGATACCTAAGTAATTAAGGCACGCTTGCACCACGAATCACTAAATTACTACGTTTAGCGCTAAATGTAATTAAAACATCATTCTGTTTCTCTAATCTTCAAACGATTGATAGAAATAGAAAGAAGTTTTAAATACGTTTAGCACTAAATGCATTTAGTGATTTCTGGTGCAAGTGGGCTGAAATCATGACTTAAAGCATAAAAGTTTTATCTATTTAGAACGCTGATTCGTGGTGAATTTTTATTTATTTCAGAGAAATCCTTCTATTTCCTTACCTTCATGCAAATTCAACTTTCGAAGCTCGTAGTTCCAGAGACACAAGTTTTTTTTCTAGAACACAGACAAACAAGTATACTAACACTATACAATAAAATTATATCTCTGCCCATGTATTCGGGTGTGCGTGCAAATTGCGTCGCCTTACAATTTGCCGCCCGCTGAGCTCGTAAGCCGAAGGTACCTACTTGTGGTCTGATGACCTGTCACGTGTCGCATGACAATTGAATGACAATTTCATAAAATATCAATCAATATGATTATTTCAGAATTATAATCATTAGAATCAGCACTAAAACTCCTTAAGTTAAAATTGGCCTCAAATGACATGATTTCATGAAATTGTCATTCAATAGGGTAATATGAACTTAGAGAGATGTATTGATGATTTTTATGATTATAATTCTATAGTTAGATATTTGAGAGATGTATTGATGATTTTTATGATAGAATTATCTATACTTAGATATTTGTGAGGAGGATTCGGGAGAGTCGCAATAGCATCCTGAAAGTCGTGGGTGAGGACCCGAGAGCTCTTGTATTGAGGCATCTCATGCGGAATCATTGTCTGCATGAAATGCCTCGGAAGTATATGACTCACTAACTTGTGCGATTCTTAAATCTGTTACTAATCCTAGTGTATAAGTTATAGTATCTAAAGTGTCTACTAACAATAATGGTTCCTATGTTGTCCCAAATAAAACAATTTATTATTATTATTTGATACGGTCGCTAATCATATTTTGTTCAACATACAACCTGACATTGACCTGCAAATTGCAAAAACGTAAGAAAATTTGATTTCGCGGGCAAGCCGGCGTTTACCCTTTAAAGTAGAATTCATTACGGTTAGCTCCTGAAATACTTATTATCATCATTCAGAATCATCTCGATATTTGGATTAAGGCTCCTACAAACTGGCGCGATACGCGATGCGACACAAAGGCACCGCCTGTCGCGTCGCGTGTCGCGCCTGTTTGAAGGAGGCTTTAGACTATCAGTAAAATACTTTTTACGTTTACGGATAGCAATCTTTGTAATCTAAAATCCGATAAAAATGCGGCTATCGCGCATCGCTAAAATAAAAATTCCACCTCAAAATCCTCCTGATTACTGCATAATGCAATTTAAATTATTGAGTGGCAACCGAAGTAATTATAACTCACACGCGGATGATTGTGAATACCTAAAAATTGGTTATCAACATCGATAACGCATCGATATACTCGATTAATATATCGATAACCGAAAATAGAATCTATTTTATGACTTTACAAACAGTGGGTGAATAAATTGGTATCTGTGCCTGATAAGTGTAGTAATGATTAATTATGATATTAAATGGCGGTTGAATGACGGTTAAAATTTGTCATTTGGGTTGACGGTTTTATTGATAATGATCGTTGTAATAATTACTAGGTGGTTCTATGTGTTTTCCGAATATGATTATTGTAGAATCCTGTTGATTCCGTATTTAAGTTGAATATATCACTTGACTGGCTCACTACCACACCTAGCTCTGTCGTGCAGACCCTCTTTACTTTGTCTGTTTCCCGCCATTCCTCGTGACTGACAGATGACATTAGTGACAGCAGCGACCCCTCTTGTGGGAATGAGATAGTGTTTACACATCTATTAAATAGATACACTATGTACAACGATGAAAATAATTTTCTAAACTTAATTTTTTTTTTTGTTTGTATTTTACCTTTTCACGCCTAAACCACTGAACCGTTCATCCTGAAATTTTGCATATACGTTGTCAAGTCTACAGAAACGGACATAGGGTACCTTTTATCCAGAAAAAAGTACTGTTCCCGAGGAAAACAACAATAACGTTCTTATGATAATATATGGCGCCGCGTGTCTTTCGAATCATGATTGAATTATATTATTATAGAAACTTTAGTGGTGTGTTAAGACCTTTTTTATTTTTTATTTAAGTACCTAATTCATTTTCTGAGTGTAGAGTGTCGATAGACCGGTTTTTCATCCTCCTAACTATAATTCCCCGAACAACCCGGATTGATTGTCAAAGCGAAGCCGCGGACAAAAGCTAGTAATATTATAAAGAGGTAAAACTGTTTGTTTGTAAGAGGTTATCTCTGAAAGTACTGATCTGATTACCAAAAATCTTTCGATGATGGAAGGACATATTATTGTCGAGTGCTATATGTTTGTTGTTTCTTAGTGTTTGTGTAGGATACAATCAGAAATAATTTTATCCGGAAAAGAACTGGAGTTACTAACATAGTTTGCAGAGTAAGCAAGCTGAAGTGGCAGTGGGCTGGCTATGTTTGTCGAAAGACCGATGGCCAGTGGAGCAGACGAGTCCTGGAGTGGAGACCGCGTATCTGTAAGCGTATTGTGGGACGCCCCCCAGCAAGATGGACCGACGACCTGGGACAGACTGGATGCGGAAGGCGGAGGACTGGGTATTGTGGCGCAGCCTGGGAGAGGCCTATGACCAGCAGTAGACTGCGTTAGGCTGAGTTGATGGATTGAGTTCACAGGATATTTTTAATGGTATATCTAGTTGAATTCCACGCAGACGGAAGTCGGGGTCAGAAGCTAATAATCTAGAATAAAATTGTTCGCAGTATGTGTATGAGACGTGCATTTCATTTTAGATGCAGTTTAGCAGGATAGTTAGAGATTGCAATGGTCTGCTGTTGACTTAGGCCCACTTGCATCGCCAATCACTAAACACGTTTAGCGCTAAACGAGTTTTAAACGTCATTCTGTCTCTGTCATCTTCAAACATTTGACAGAAACAGAATTAAGTTTTAAACTCGTTTACCGCTAAACGTGTTTAGTGATTGGCGGTGCAAGTGGTCCTTAGACCCTAGTTTCCGCAGACAAATCAACACACGCTGACGGATTGTCAAAATAAAGTGATTTCATTGGTTCTATTATTTCAGTCAGCCAATCACAGCAGTTTATTTGTCAGCAAAAGCAAATTAGAAAATTATATTCATTTTTATTTTTAATCAAATTGTTTTAATTGTTCTTTCAGAAACTGAATGTAAGTATCTATCTAAATTATGAATGATTTTATTTCTGTAAGTAGGTTTGTACAAAATAAATTATGTTGTAAAACTAGATGAGTTCTGTGTTTCATATACGACTAATTCTCGGAGACCAAAATAAACTCAGAGATCAGTCTCTTCTAAAGTCCAGACACAATCTTGGTGAGGTCATGTACCTACTACATCCCAAGAGAAGAAAGGCCGAAACAAACTCGGAGGTCAGTCTCTTTTGAAGTACAGACATAGATAATCTTGGTCAAATCATGTGAAGATCATGTAGATTGTTGTCTGAAATGTTCTTTTGAGGAAAAACCACACAGATTGAGTGGACCTGTCCAGTCAGTGCACGCATTTGTCAGTAAACGTGCAGCTAAACTCAGTTCTAAGTACCCACCTGAAATTACATTTGAGGATTTTTTTTTATTTACGAAATTAATACATTACGCAAAATGATATACGTAAATAACTTTTAGTGACTAATTTATTTTAATGACACATCGGAATTCGGACCTCGCTTACGTTACCTCACGTAGCATGATAAAAGATAATAAAAGCGGATGTTAATTTTAGTAAGGTTCTCTATGGTTTAATTTCATAGATCCAATTTTGTATTTTAATGCATGACAATTTAAAGGAGATGTTTGATTTTGGGCTACCACTATGTACACTACACAGATTAATAGGAAAAAAATAGAGGAATTACATAAAAATACAAAAACAAATAATTTGAAGGGTACAGGCGTACTTACAAAAATGATGATTTGGGAAGTTTTTTAATAAGAAAACCCTATTTTTAGGGCAACCATGACAGTTGTGTTTGACATGTTTCGGAGTTTTTAGTGATTGTTTTTGTTTTGCGGCCCAGTTTACTTCTAGGGACATTGATTGATTGCTTTTTTATTTATCGCAGATATTACATAGACACGACAATCAAATGTCATTGTCAAAATGACATTTCGCATATTGGTGATCCAACATATTATGTTATGTTGCTCTCCTTGACCAAGTTAATTTGAATTTATATTGAAACGAAGTAAAATTATAGAAAATTAACATTAAAAAACGGTTACTATATTGTATAGCGACATTTACATATAGTGTACATAGTGCTAGCCCAGGCTCCATACATTTCTGGAACATCTCCTTTACTGCTTTAGTTTGTTATCTATCCTTCATCAACTGCAGATCTATTCCTTATTGACCGAGCGAGCGCGAAGCGTCTCCGTTTCAGCTTGGGCAAAAATTCTTTCGTATGTCCAGATGTCCGGAGTGCTGTTCTCCTCTACAGGTCGCATTTTTCAACCGATTCTCGTGAAATTTTGTAAGCAGGTTCGATATTTATATGGGATTTTTGTGTCGATTCAGTTTTTCGAAATGTTTTAAAATGGCGGAGATTTGGGTTGAAAACGTAAAAAATACATATTTCAGCCATGTCGAATAATGATGAAAAATGTAACAAAAAAATTGGTTACCTTTATTAACTTCAAGGGGTCGGGGGTGCGAGGGGGTGGAAAATAATGAATAGAAAACCCTAATTACCTGTGTCACATAAAATCACAAGGGAAGTTCATCAGCTTTCGGAATATGACTATGATTTTGACCTAAAACGTTAGGTATTAATACAGTGAGAAATAATCTAATTAATATGAATAAATACAGGTGCACGATGAACATTTATTCAGTAATAAGCTATGCAAAGACAGACTCGCGAGATCTACGGCTCACAGAGCCACTAGTACGTAAACATTAACATTCAAAGTATTTCTACTACTATTATGTAGGTAGCCATAAACTATATTCGTTTGGAACCTAAAAAAATTACAAATTAGTAAGAGTCTTTACAGAGTTGTGGCGCCATTAAAAAAATTTGCCGTATCTAAGTAAAGATCCAAGGTATACCTTCGATTATTATTTAGATACGATACCGTCCTATATAATAAATGAGACATAATGTAAGGTATTTACCACCCACTGACGATCACTTACCGTTTTATTACGAATGGCGCCACTATACATAAAATTCGTCATAACAACAAGTTACTTTCAGGTACATTGACATACCTATACTGTTATTTCGGTAACAAAACCGTAGAATGTAGCCCAACGCTACGTCAGCTAAGATTTATGTTTCTATGTGTCACAAATACTTTAAAGCTGCTGAAATACCCTTATCAGATATCGTAGTTTCTCAGTATACAAAAATAATTCAATGACGTCATAGTTTCTTGTTAATAAATCCGTTTGAAATAAAACTAACAAAAACAGCAGAAAAGTAGTCACGGGACTGTGTAGGTAGGTACTGTTTTGAAGTAGCCAGAGTCGTGCTGTCCGGCCCGTAGCAGGTGGCTACGACAGTGCTACGAGATGAAAGGAAACTTACGTTTTTTTTACTTAGCCTTCATCTGTCCCACTGTTGGACAAAGGCGTCACCCAAGTCCTTTCAGAAACTCGTATTTTTCCGAGCCAACTCCAACCATCCGTCACGGTAAGCGTCCAGGGTCATCTCGCCATCTCTTTTTGGGGCGGCCTCAGCGGCGCCGTCCTCTTTAGACACCCATAGAAACGTATTTACCTATATATAAAAGAAAGTTAAAGGTAGTTGAAGGTACTTGTATACCTATTTCATTTATAATTAATTATGTTATATTTTTAATATTTTTTATTATTATTAACGCCTGTTAAACAGAGCACCTGCCATCTTATCTCTACACCACCCTTGGTTGACTGGTAGAGAATGCCTAAGGCATTAAGTCCGCCTTTGTATGTTATTGTGTGCGAGGAGTTTAAATAAATAAATAATAAAGTTGATAATTTAAATAAAAATCGTTAATCATTTAAGTATGCATAATACGTACTCAAATTTCTAAATTAAAATCCCGTAAGCACCAATATCGGTTTTCTTTAAAAAATCGTCGTCGTGAAATGTAGGTATTAAGTAAATTTAAGCACCCATTTTGTTGACCGCTTTTAATAAATCCAGTTCTGTCCTCTGATGGTCGCGGCGCGGTAGGTAATTAGGAAAATTACGTATTTCTCACTACAGACAGCTTGATATAAACTAATGAGTAGTAATGAGGCAGTCAAATAAAGCTGACATAGGGGACAATTAGCAATTGTATCAAGGTCTTGTGAAAGTTAGGGGCTTGCCTTAATGTACTCAAGGTTTTATAGTTAAGCATTACAAGAAAGCGGTGCGTTAATGAGCTATCACGAATGACAATAATTACATGTTTTTTCTTTTTTGTTTCTATATTTTTGATTACGGACACTTTTAACATGCATGTCTTTCTACATCGTTCTCACATGTATAATTTCAACATTTTCAACAGGAATGATGTAACCAATTTTTTGTAACAATATTTTGATTTAAAAGAGTGTCCGTGGAGTTTCTTGCCCGTTCTTCCCCATAAGTACCTGCTACGCTTTGGAATGGGCAACTGGCTTAATTTTTCTGACTGACCGACCTCTTGACAATTCAAAAGTGCCTGTAATTGGTTTATTTTAAATAAATGCTTTGAGTTTGAGTTGATGAAAAGCTCCGGTGCACCCTGGATATTTAGCACCACAATTAACTTTGCTAACATGGTAACATCACGAAAACATAATACCATCCTATAACTGTCCCAGTGCTGGAAAATAGTACATTTTGATACAAGTGGAGAAATTTTGTTATTGGATTCGAGGTGGAATACACACACGAGCCGTAGGCGAGGGTGTTATGGAGCCGAGAACTGCGATAACAAATGTCCACGTATATCAAACGACGTTTTTCAATACACTTTTGAAGAAATAAAATAAAAGAACGAATATTTTTTTGTCATTAAATAAATATGACTGAATTTGCTTTTTTTCCCGCGCTTTACCTTCGCAGGTTAAAGGTGAGGCAAATGTATAAAGCCACTAAACAGCCTAATGTAAAAAATAGAAAATTCAAATATTTTTGAGTTTAGAACACAAATAAATGTTAATTTGTTCATAAACGTATTTTTTTTGTAATAATCATGGTTTTTGATGATGTTCTATTTATAAACATAATTTAAATATTCAAAAAATAATACGCCATTAAGACGCATATCTCTTTGCCGAGATTTAAAAAAAACAATCACCGCCGACTATATGCATTGAACCAATTTGGACTAAGTACGAGTATCTATGGCAATTTTTATTTCCGCACACGTGTTGGTAAATGAAAAAAACGCACGCGTGTGAAATACATTGCATGTTGAACCTAATCGTAGTGCGATAAGAACCAGTTTTCGAGGAAGTGTTTTCAAAAGGCCACTTCTCATACACAGAAGGCACGAGCATTGATCACCATGCTTGCTCAAGACGGGTTGACGATTTCAGACTTATTTTACCTATAAGCCCAAGTTTCATCACGATGTTTTCCTTCACCGATGTCAGTAATGTCCAAGATAAATTCTGAAAGTCCATATGAATTGTAAAAGTCACATTGGTACTTGCCAGGATTTGAACCCGTAACTTCGTGCTTGAGAGGCGAGGAACCACTGGGTCATCACGATATTTTCACGATAGCACCAGCGGGGTAATTGCGTAACACACTGTAGCGGCATCTACAATCGCCACATGCGAGCTACGCGTTATACTGACGTCACGCAAAATCCTGCATCGCGCAAGCAGAGTTTATCGCGCAACTAGCATATATACAACATCCCGACATCAACCGTTGGGCAGTTGCCCACCAGACACGACACCCGTCTGGTCGGAGGATCCTCCCTTTTCTATAGAGTATGAGTGAACTTTACACCCTGTTCCTCATACCTCTATACACTAACAGTAGGAATGGCTTTCATTTTGACAGTTCAACAACATTCATTGCGTTATTTACGTTGTTGAGCAGGCAAATTTTTCGAGCATTCGAAGCAATGGATTTGCAATAGGCTTCAAAATGATTCAGATTGTGATAGATAGTGTGTTATGCAATTAGGGTGCTGGAATTTCTGTAGTGTCATCTTATAGCCCACACTAACAAGATAGAAGAAAAATTCAGTGGCTATAGAAAGAGAAACATTCGAATGGTCTAAGCGTCCATGCATAATCAGCCTATACTGTTCCCACTACTGGAACACAGGCCTCCTCTCTGTGAGAGGTAGTGGGCTGTAATCCACCACGCGGGCTCAATGCGGGTTGGTCCAGCGACCAGGCGACTACTCAAAATTAAAATACCTTTATCCACTTTACGTATGTACTACAAAATTACATAATTTCACGCCTGTATTCATCGAAGGGTTAGGCAGAGGTGCACCTATAGTACACCCACATTTCGCCAGTTATGTTTAAGTCCCATGTAATAGGGGGCGAGTCTATTGCCATCAACCGGGCACAAATCCAGACTCCAGGCTGCTACTGCGGAATTCCAGATGGAAAAACCCAATATCACTTTGCCCGACCCGGGAATCGAACTGTAGTGTTTACAACCACTGCACCAACGAGACAGTAGGTACTACAAAATAATCAGCCGAATAAAACTCTTATTGTAATTATCTGAGCTACAATAATATTATACCCGCCTACAGACAGCAGAATAAGCAGACGTATGATAATAAAATATCCATGCGCATCAAATGAACGTATTTACGTTAATTTATTATGCAGACGGTACTGTTTTATGAGTACGTCTGAATAAAACGGGTTTTATTGACGAACGCACTTTTTCGTTGATCGTCTATAAAAACAGCTAAATATTTCTAGTATTTGGAGAATAATTTATTACTTAGTAGATAAATAGACTAGATCGGATTATTGTTGTTTACTGCTACGCCGTTTTTCGAGCCTTTTCTTGTACATTCATGCACATTGCAAATTCATCATCATTATTCTGTTGTCCTTATCCTAATTTATTTCTTTCATACTAGATACTTCTCCATTAGTCGTCATTTCAGGAGTCACCCCATTTCCAGCCCTGTCATCTTTCACACAGCCTATCTCTCGTTTATTTGGTCTGCCTCTACTCTGATAGCCATCCACTTTCATACTCAAAATGTTCACGAACATTACGTATGGATCAGTACCATTCAGTTCAAACATTTTGAAGGGAACTTAATGATCCAACACACACGCTACCACCAGCGAGACATTTGAGTGAGCATGACATACTCTCAGCCGCCAGGGCACATTCAAGTCAATAAAAGACGAATCTAGTAAATGGTAGCTTTATAGTAGGTACATAGTGCTCCCGAATCTGCTATGCAATTATATAATACTAAGGGATTGGATTTATACAATGCAAAGATAGTTTCTACAATATTGAGCAGCTCCAACTATATTTTCGAATGCTAAACAATTAGTTTATGAACATGTCCATATACCGTGAAAACCGATTCCCACACAACTTTTCATTCAATAGTGCCACTTTCAAACTTCATGCACATATTTAGGAGCTAATTATTTTCCAGGCAACTAAGAACTTAAAGGGCGACTAACTATTTGCTACTAAAAATCATAGGCAAGGTACTATAAATAATGACATGGCGACTAATATTAACAGTGGGATAGGATGCAAGAGCGAGCGAAGCGAGCTCAGGACTTGGGGCACTCCGACTCGGATAGGTTAGGTTAGGATCGTGGTTATTTTTTTTAAACCACCCAGAAGTAGGAGCCCCACCAAGCGGGGCTCCGTTGTCTACGCCTTATTATTATTGCCATTCAGAAATAGGAGGCCTCGCTAAAACAAAAATTTGATGCCAGTTTAAATTACAACAAAATATTAACTGCGGGGTAATTGTATAACACACTAAAATGGCTTTCATTTTGACAGTTCAACAACATACATTGCGTTATTTACGTTGTTGAGCAGACAAATTTTTCGAACTATGAAGCAATGGATTAGCAATATCCTTCAAAATGATTCAGATTGTGATTGATAGCGTGTTACGCAATTAGGGTGCTGATTATTAAGCTGCTACTTTCTATTTATAATTATCCTTCGCTGTAGCTGGCAACCTCCTATTTTTGCTACCGGATTTTATTATTTTTTAATCCCAAATTCAGATTAATTTGTCGCCGCGTTAAATACATGCCAAATTTAAATGGGGTTCTGCTTAAGAAATAACCTCTACGAGCGCCGAACGTTTATGTCCGGCGCACATAGCATATTTTTTTTTTTATAATTTCCTTTAATATTGACTGCTAAATGTGAGAAAACAGATACAATACTACTTACATACATCATTATAGGGGGCACAATAATAACTTACCGTCTGGAACTATAATTACAAGCGTTTATTTACCGAATGGATAAAAAAAGAAAAAAAACAAGCGCTGCGTCTCTGTCTCGCATAGGGTCGTAGCATTATGCTGACCGATTGCTGTTTTGCGTGGATGTGACGCATGTTTTACCCCAACTCGTTATTTTTTGTATTTATGTGTTTTGCTCTGCGTCATGTTTACCGGAAATAAACGTATTTTCTTTCTTTCTTCTTTCTTGGGTATCCTCTAGCATATATATAAAAATCTCGTGCACAGTGTTTGTTATCGAACTCCTCCGAAACGGTTTGACCGATTTTTATGAAATTTTGTGTCTATATTTAGTAGGTCTGAGAATAGGTCGTAAAGTATATGTCATGCTAAAGCTAGCATCTAGCTTTCAGCTAGTATCTTCTTCTATGGGTTCTGGTTTCCGCACTTAGTCTTGCATATGGACCATTTTGCGTGGGTTTCAGCTAGTATTTTTATAATTAGTTAGCTGTCACATGCTCCGACATGCGGTACCTCTGGTTTACTTCATTAAATCTTTGGAAACAGATTAGCGTCAGAAGCAGATATTAATTTCATACATAAAGCCGTCGTCGGTACAATAACATCACATTATAACAGCCATTACAAATCTGCAAGCCGTGCATCAGCTTCATCTTGTATTGGAAGTTCAGTGACGTCCATATTGTCCTACAACTAAATATTATTAAAAACATGTTTACATCAGCCGTGTGTTAGAAACATGGCTTTGAAGTATCGATATTGTTATATCCTGAACACTTAAATATACTATCTGATAATGTTGGAATATGCACTTATTGATGTTATTCAATTCACAAAGTACAAATCGACACTATTCAAGCTTAGATTAGCGTAGATTTATGTAGATATACCATGTTTTTTTTTTGTACATCTGCTCTTGTGTCTTGTCACATCTAATCTTGTATGTTACATAATAAAGTTTTTAAGCTATTGCATAGCTTTTATCGCGGGCTTTGAGCGCGGCGACCGAATCAAGAAATTCCGTAACGAAAATAAAACCTAACACCCCCTACTCCGCCTACCATGTAGCTCGGCCGAGCGTTCGCTTAACGTGTATGTATATGGTACGACTGTACTTGAATTAATATCAAAGAAAAAAAAATACTGCATAAATAAAAAATAAATAAATAATTATAATTGCATAAGTTGATAAAAAATGCTATGCAATAGCTTTACCGCGGCAGTCCCCGAGTGCCACACGTGTTTTCCTTTTTTTTTTTTTTTAAATTAACCTGTATTTTGCCACTGCTGGGTAAAGGTCTCCGCCATACTAAAATAATGATCACGTAAAAATGTAAGTTAGATTAAAATTGCTATCAATCATAAGACAAGCAATTTTAATCTAACTTTCATTTTTAAAGATCCAGGTTCAATCTAGCTTAAAAAGCAGATTGTAATTAAATAATAAGAACCTGGTTCTTTTTAATAAAGGATAAACCAAAACATATAGGTATTTCACAGATTCGTATGATAAATATTCTAATTAAAACGTCGTTAACTTATCACGTCAAATGCATGGTCTATTAATGAAGGTTATTTGACCCCCTGGAGCCTCTACTTACTTGTAAAGTGTCCCAAAAATCTCCGAATTTGATCATGATCATAAAATACAAATTGAAGAAATAATACTAATAGAACACTTAAAGGTATTGACTAAATGTTCTACCTAATTCGAATCAAATTCAATCCGAAGATTATTCAATGTTATTTTCACTCAGTAGGCTGTAATGGCCTATCTATGACCAAAATTATGCTACGCGGTATAATATCTATGCAACATAACATAAACTTTAAAATACATTATGACCATAGACATAATTATCTGTTAAAATGATGACCGTAGCATCGATTTTGCAAATGGCGTCCTATGACGGAAGTACTTAAAATAATAAATATGAATGTGCTTATTGTTTTGTCTCAATAGTTTTAGTGGTCTTGGAGACGTATTCTATAATTATGCAAATATCAAGGTGCGTGTAACCAATTTGTTTAATAACGCAATCTGTCTGTCTGATCACAAATATAATATTGGTAATTCACTAATGGGATTGAAGCTCTTTCAGGCTCTTTGTTTCATAATTATTGAATGAAAGAGACGAAAATGCCTAAACAGAAAAAAATGAGGTTTGAAAATCGTTCGTGCTTTGGTTATTTCCACGTAGTACCCACATTATTATAGAGAGGAGAGCAAGAGAGGAGGCCTGTGTCCCAGCAGTGGGAACATTACATGCTGATTATGCTATATTAGGCACCTATCTTGCTTTAACGTTTTGTGCTTGACTTGGATAATTCTTCTTCAATTTGAGAGATGTGAGTCTCAAGGTGTGAGTGAGGTTTTGCTTGGTAAACAGTATCGTAACAACTCAAGTAAACATACCTAATCATACCATGGTTCCATGCCTAAATATGCGTCAGTAATTTTTTTATATTCCTCTTGTTTGAACAAAAAGTTTTTGTTTGTAAACTCATCGATGATTTTAGCGAGTTCACTATAAGTGGATTACCTTCATACATTTATGGATTTATAATTATCTCCGGTGTGTTACCATGCGGTTTTGGCAAAAATATATTTGTCTTAACAAATAAGGCACTTCTAGTCTCATAAAAATGTATTATGCATTAGTTATCTTGTTTGCTAAATAAAGATTAAGATAATCGAGTTTATTTTTAGTCGGTAAAGTTTTTATGATAGTTGATTTTGTTAACATTATGACATAACATGAAAGTCACGAAGATCCATTGTGACTTATCAACTTCAGATTGGTGATAAATATGGGTACACTACTACAATAATCTTTTGGCGCTCGAATGACGTTGACAGGGCGGCGCTGTTGGTAAACATTTGTGCAATTGTTTTGTGAAATGTATTTAAAAAACAAGATGGCGGCGTTAGTTCCAATTCGGGCCACGCGCCAAAAGATTCTTGTACTTTTCTTATGTCAAAATGACATGCAAGCTACTCGCATACTTTTGTGGAAATTAACCCGGTTGTGATACTATTTTCAACAAGTCATGCAAAAAACGTGTCATAAAGATGTGGTGTTTATAAGATGACGTATTGAGGTTGTTTCAGTCCGCTCCGACCCTTGCTCGAGCCAGTCCGCGCCGCTGAGCCTGTAGCTTTAAATTCGCCCCTAAATAATAATTCCGATCCAGCCTGTCCCTTGCTGCCCTCCCCCAGCGACCCCCTAAGCCGAGGTCCGTACCCCACAGGGGGTGTCCTTAGCGTGTAGTTGTCTAGTTTAAGTATATAAGTTTTTAAGCCCTGAGGTCCAGTAAAGCAGCCGACAGCCTACTTTTTTTTTTTTTTTTTGTCGCTGAGAAATGCTTTATGCACTTCCGCTCGTCGGGGGACGAGACGGGGTATGTGGGACTCCTGTCCGAATGACAGTATACCCACTAAAACTCAGCGGTGTTCCCACATCGCCGTGGTGGGAGGGCCATGGGAAACCGGCTCAGCCTTTACATCCACAACCCTCCCGGCGCTTGCCCGCCTAACTGGCGGGCCCCGCATGCCCCCCAGGCTGGGGGGCTACGGGAATGGCCGGGAACACCTGGCCACTCCCGTCCGACACTGGTGGAAGCCTGTGCAATACAGGCAAGGGTGCCCCCGCACCCGTTGCCTGCTGGTCTCCACCCGGGAGGAGTCGGAGATGACTATCATACTGACGTCTTCTTCGACCCCTCCTCCGCCTTCGGAGCAGCGCCGCGTGAGGATCCTCCTCCCGCGCGCGCTCCGCCGCCTCCTTCTGGGACATGACGTGTTCGCAGAAGGAGGCGACTGCCGCCCAGGACCCCTAGTCCCCCAGCATGGCGTTAACCAAGCCAGGGAGTGAGAGGTCCGGTCCGATCACCGTGATGAGACTGCGGCGCGTCTCAGACCACGAGGGGCACACCTCGAGGGTCACACCTCGAGGGTGTGCTGCGCCGTGTCCTCCGCCGCGCCACAGTCGTGGCACGACGGCGTCTCCTCCCGTCCGATCCGGTGCAGGTACGATCCGAAGCAACCGTGTCCGGACAGCACCTGCACCAGACGGAACGAGAGGAACCCATGCGACCGCTCGAGCCAGTCTCGCAGGACAGGCCCAATCGCGTCGAGGGTTCGGCGGCCGAAGGCTGCGGTGGCGAGTTCCCCCGTCCAATGGACGACGATGGCGTCCCTCGCCTCCCGCCGGACGGCCTCCCGCTCTTCCGGGGCTGGGCGTTCTCCTCTCGCCCTCCGCCCCGCCGTCCATTCATATACTCTGGCGAGCACCCACGCCTCGAGTTCCCAAGGAGGGGTGCCGGCCAGAGCACATGCTGCCGCGAAGCCCACCGTGCGGTAGGCCCGCGCCACTCGCTGGGCTATGGCCCTTTGGGGTGCCCGCAATGCGGCGGCGTTCTCCCTCCTTCGGAGGGAGTCCTCCCGGAGCCGACAGCCTCCTAGATTAACCTGAGAAAAGATATTCAATAAAAAAAAAATTGTTTCAGACGTAAACATTAAACGAAAACAGTAGACACAATAAGTAGAACACATGATTATTTGATAAGTGTAAATGCGGGGCTTTTGGCATGTGTATATATCCTGGCTTCGGTTGTAGCCGTGTAAGGACGCAAAAAATAAAATACATAACAAATTATGTACAGGAACTAACTCAAAAGTCTGTATAATCCGAATGTTACCTACAAGTAATTCATGGGTTATCTTAAATAGATATAAGGTGCTTCACTGCGATCCAGAGTGCATCGTCTGCAGAACGTCAATGTAATGCATCAGACAGTTCAAGATCGCAGTTATGTTCTTAGGCAAAACATGAGTGTAAAGGTTCCTTCAAAAAGGCGCGACACGCGACGCGAATCGCACGCGACACAAAGGCACCGCTCGTCGCGCGGCAGGCGGTATCTATGTATCGCGTCGCGTGTCGCACCTGTTTAATGGTGCCTTAACTCTCCTCTCTAACCTGAAACTAACTATACACGTAATTATTATGTAGATAGGGATCACATTGAATTTAAGAGAGCTCATGGCTAAATGATAACAGCCACACGGATCTATCGATGGAATGATTGCTGCGGTTGGTTCGTGGATGGGTGGCCTCGGAAAGCAAGTTAAGCCGTTGGTCCCGGCTGTCATTCTTGTATCTATGTGAGACGTTACGGGTAATCAGAAGCCCTTGAGTCTGCCAACCAGTCCTACCAAGGGGTATCGTGTGTTAACGCTGTAGAAGTGGCTGAATTCTGGTCGAAGCTTATTTAAAACAAACAAATGGAATCATCGATATGACGAAAAAGATCGTCTAAAGGCTCCTACAAACAGGCGCGACATGCGGCGTGAATCGCACGCGACATAAAGGCACCGCCTGTCGCGCGACGAGCGGTGCCTTTGTGTCGCGTGCGATTCGCGTCGCGTTTCACGCCTTTTTGAAGGAGCCTTTACCCAGTAACTGAGTTGTGGAGGTCAAGTAGGCAGTCGCTTCAAGTAAAATACTCATATTCTGCTCCATCCGGTTCTACTGGAAGTCGACCCCAACATGGTTGGAAATAAGCTAGCCAGATACAGTTTTAATGTTTTATTTTAATTTATTTTTTGCATGTTTACGATCTTTAATTTAGCTAAACTGTACTCATTTCATAATTAAGTCTGGAACAATGTGTTTCTTATTTTTAGACGGGCGTTGATTGTTGCGACACAGTTTTTAACTTGTGTAGCTATCATGATTTCCATTGTAATACTTTATTGTTGTTTTAATTTGATTAGAACAAGAATAAAGTACTTAGTTCTGATTTCAAATTATTATACACAATAAATCTAATAATTGATGGACATGGAAATTAGCATTCGTTTGTATTCGGAATTGCGATGACTCCCAAGGGACATTAGGAAAATAGTTGTGTTGTACTTATGTCAATTTGTTTTTGTTCCAAATAAATACTTTTACTTTTACTTAATTATATGTATAAATCTGTTTTGCCAGGTGCTTATATTAAGCTATTAGGTACGGTGCTCCCTTTAATTGGCTTTAGGGTGCAATAAAAGAGCCGGGCCCCCACGAATGGCGGTACAAAGCGTCTGTCGGGCGCACCCTGGGCTGTCCATTCATGGCCATTTTATAGCAGTGTTGCAATTTTCTACCTATTTACTTTTGCAAAAACATTGTGATGACTTAAATCGTATTATGACTTAAGTTGACCGAATGGCAAGCAAATATTAATAATATTAATTCGGTGTGGGCATTGGGAAGACCTTGGTCAGTTTTCGAAATACTAAACGCTGCATTATTTGTTTGATTATAATGTTGTCACCTGCCCACACCTCAGTTTGAGTTTGGTTAAAGTTTTGTTGGATTCTTTCAAAGTACAGTCGTCAGCACATTAAGTTACCACAAACTGTCAGATATTCTCATTCGATTTTGAACTTAACTTTAACATTTTAAGGTTTAAAATCGTTTGGAGAAATTTGACAGTTTCGTGTAGCTTGACTGGACATTATTTAAAACAAAACATGTTCTAAGAATTTAATTTATTTGTTTTCCTTATCGCTTTGATATTTGGGGTGCGTTAGTAATTTGTTTTTGTGCATCTTTTTAAGACATGCTAGAGACAATTGAACTAGATAGTGTTTAATTGCCACTTGTTAATTGTTATGACTTGATTATCACTTCAGATCTGTACATTATTATAAAGAATCCTCGGTGCTACGTCGATTGGGCCACAATTGCGGCGGTAAGTCCCCTCTTTCAGGAGTGGCTTGAGAGGCGCCACGGCGTCCTCACCTTCCGCCTGACACAGGTCCGACGTTACCACGCCCGGGTGTTACCACTGGGTGGAGCGCCCGGAGGACACGGTGCAGCATACGGTGGAGGTCTGCCCAGCTTGGGCAGAGCACCGCCGTGTCCTCGCGGGGGCGATCGGCGGCGGCGATCTCTTGCGTCCGGGCCTGGTCCAGACCATGGAACGGAGCGAGATGGCATGGGAAGCTGTCACCTCCTTCAAACTCAAACTCAAACTCAAAGCATTTATTTCAATTAAACCATTTACAGGCACTTTTGAATTGTCAAAGAGTCGGTCAGTTAGTCAGAAAGTTGAAGCTAGTTGCCCATTCCAAAACGTAGATCTCTATGGAGAAGAACGGGCAAGAAACTCCAAGGACACTCTTTTTAAATCAAGATATTACAAAATCCTGGGTACATTATTCGTGTTGCTTCTATATGCGAGAACAATGAAAAAAAATATATAAAAAAAACAATTCAAAATATAAGATTAATAATAAAAATA
Source organism: Dryobotodes eremita (assembly GCA_917490735.1). Taxonomy (NCBI): domain Eukaryota; kingdom Metazoa; phylum Arthropoda; class Insecta; order Lepidoptera; family Noctuidae; genus Dryobotodes; species Dryobotodes eremita. Next base: position 20,486,975 of record OU823254.1, read on the forward strand.
AGCCGTGGCAGTTAAGAGATGACCAGTCTCAACTGACGGCGCCCGTTCACGAACATGACGCGTGGATCAGCACCATCCAGCTCAACCATTTTGTAGGGAACCGAATGATCCAACACACGCGCCACTAACAGTGAGACATTTAAGTGAGCATGACATAGTCTCTACTGCCATGGTGTCAAGTCAACATAATTATATAATAAACGAATCCATTGTACTCACATTTACAAAATTGCAATATGCTTCTAAATTATACAAAACTATAGTTTGCTATGTATTTGAGCAATTACTAAAATTTTACTACATAAAAGAAAATAATCATTAAAATATCTATTGAGTTATTCAATAATAAAACATATTTTATAAAAAAATAAACAAACATTAAGTTCGCAATGTCAGAAAAATAAAAGGGGGAATAAGAAAGGAGTATCTCTTCCAAACATTCAAATTTTAACTAGTGCGCCCGAGTGGCTGTGGAGAGGAACCAGCATTACGCCAAGCATTTTTATCTACTATATAGTCATTGAACTTATAATATGCTTGTCTACATAGTGTGCGTTTAATGCATGTTTTAAATTTCTTCTCATTTAGTTGAAGAATATCGAGTGGTATTTTATTATAACATTTTACACAGTACCCCATAAAAGAAGTACCTACTTTAGATAACCTGAAACGTGGTTGATCTAATTTGTTCCTATTTCTAGTGTTGAAATTATGCCTGTCACTTATCTTACTAAAAAGATGTAGATTTTTTCGAACATACATAATGTTTTCATATATATGGTACCGTCATGGACAAGGTACCGTCATGATGTTAATTTTTTTAAACAGTTCCCTTAGAGATTCGCGTTTGCGGAGGTTGTAGATGGCTCTGACAGCCCTCTTTTGCAGAATAAAGATAGAATCAATATCCGCAGCCCGTCCCCACAGCAGAATACTGTAAGACATGATGCTATGAAAGTAACTAAAATATAATAGTCTCGCGGTATCCACGTCTGTTAATTGACGGATTTTCCAAACCGCGTAAGCGGCTGAACTTAGCCGACCTGCAAGTGATGTTAAGAGGACCCCACTGTAGCTTTGAATCTAGCGTAATCCCCAGGAAAACCGTTTTTTCGACGAATTCTAGTATCTCCTTATTCAATACAACGTGACATTTACTACTTCTAACATTCGGTAACGAGAATCTTATGCATTTAGTCTTCTTCTCATTTAATACCAAATTATTTACAGTAAACCAATCATGAACCTTAAGCATGGCGTTATTTACGTCGTCAAGCTCATGTGCATGTCTGTTTATTTCAAAAATCAGTGATGTATCATCAGCAAATAACACCATTTGAGGTCGGATTTTCAGTAAATGAGGTAAATCATTTATATATACTAAAAAGAGGAACGGACCCAATATTCAACCCTGCGGTACACCCATTTTGACTTTTAAGCCCAATGAATTTACACCGTTTATTTGAACTTGCTGCAGTCTATCATTCAAATATGATTTTACTAAGCTAAGCGCAAGTTTACCCAGTCCGTAATGCTCAAGTTTCAAGAGCAGTGTTTCGTGATTCACGCAATCAAATGCCTTGGATAGGTCGCAAAAGATGCCTATTGCATCTTGTGCCTCCTCCCATGCGTTAAAAATATGTTTTAATAATGTAACACCGGCGTCGGTTGTACAACGTCCTTTGGTGAAACCATACTGTTGATCGCGTAGGATGTTATTACGATTAAAATTATTGAGCATTTGATTTAGCATTACTTTTTCAAACACCTTGCTGAAAACTGGCAAAACCGATACGGGTCTATAATTATTAGTGTCTTTGCTGTCCCCAGATTTGAAAAGTGGAATTACTTTACTATACTTCATTAAATCTGGGAATACCCCTTGATCTACACATAAATTAAATATTAAAGCTAAATAGGGTGCAATTGTCTCAATAATAGATTGACAAACTTTAGTAGACATGCCCCACAGATCTTCTGTAATTTTAATCTTAAGTTGCTTAAATGCCGTTACAACGACCACAGGGCTTATATGTTTAAATTTAAATTCTATAGAACAGGCTGAAACATTCGCTCTTAATAAATCAATAGCAAGAGAGGGCTAGGAATTTAAAGTTTCTGTAGTTTTAATTGGAATATTAGTAAAGAAAGTTGCAAATTCCTGAGCAACATCGATGTTATCGCTAATGAGACCGCGGGAAGTGTCCAGTGTGTAATCAATATTATGCCTTTTGTTCCTGTTCGTTTCATTGTTAATAATTTTCCAAACTGTCTTTATTTTATTGTCTGCTGATTTAACCTTGTTGCTAATGAATGACGCTATAGCTGCTTTGCAGACATTTTTAAAAGTTTTTGAGTAAGTAGCAACATACTTACTGAAAGTTTCAGTGTTAATATACGGCCTTCTGCGAAGCAGTAATGCTCGCGAAGGAGGACGCAGAGTGAGTGAGGGCGAGGCAATCGTTGCGCCCTCACGCCCCTAGTAGCCGCAGGAGGAGACACCCAGGGCAACGGGAATCGATAGTCGATTCCCGGCCACCGTAGGCGCGGGCTTGCGGATGGTGAGCAATGGGTAGGTCACCATCCGGTAAGGACCAGGCCCGGGTCGACGGCGCGTTGTGTTCCACGCGCCTCAAAGAGATGTCAGCACTAATTGAAGGGGTCCGATAGGGCCGATGCCTGCCGCGGTCGCAGTTTGTTCGAAAGTGTTACCGTGGCCATGGCGCACAGGCAACTGAAGGAACACGGGTGGGTTTTAGTCAGTAAGAGTCTGACACCCCCTTCCGCTCCGCCCAGAGCGGGAGAAGTCATTTGATGATTTCCCATACAAAAAAAAAGAGCTACGTCGATGTGCAATTAAAAATATATTGTTGTCTTAATCACATTAGTATCTAAACAAGTAATGTATTTAAAAAAAAATATGAAATAATTTACAACATAATTCAAGCGTTATTAATGTTGTAAAATTTTATTTAATGTTCTTCCGGTATTAAAGAAAGCAGAAGTGCTTTTTCATCTTAACATCCGCCACGCCGGTTGTGCTTTGTTGCACTGAAGATATTATTAACGGACAGACTTTTACGATAACCTTAATGCTATTCAAGATTCATTTATTAAGAATCAAATTAACTGTATATAAATAACAACTTATACCTAATTAATTAATAAAATTAAAATACATAAATAATATTAAAACTAAAATATGGCGTCGAAAAATTCCCCCGCACCGCTGTCGACTGGTAATGTACCCAAGACATTGGCGGCATTGCCACGTTGTAAGGCAATGCTTAGCCTCTGGCCAAGGTAATAGCCAGCTCTTATACTATTGATCATCATAATATACGATCTACTTACATAAATAAGGACCTAGGCGAACCTAGGCAACAAGATGAAATATTTTCTAAATCTTATTTCGAATATAAAATCTGTAGAGTAGAGCTGTCAGACACTTGACAAGCAATTCAACTAAACTGACAGATATACTGCACTCTATAAATATCCTGATTTACACGTCGTGGGCGGAACGATAAGAAAAAATGAAAATTATGACTTGATCGCTTGTTTTTAATATATTATCATATGTAAATCCTTATCGATCAAATATTGATATCGATCTCATAAATACAGGAATTTTCCATAGTGCAGCAGATTTCAATTGTTATTATCTTTAGCATAAAGTGGCTTGTCGGCGAGTGCTTATCGCTTGTCTTTCGAACTCGAAAAGTCAATAACATCGCTGTGGAACGCGGCTTTATTATAGGATTTTTATTTTATTACCGTTGCTTTCGTGATAAAAAAAAGTATAAGCCCTAGTTTTAAATTTAGAATTTTGGAACGGTAACCAATAAAAGTCCGGTGATAAAAAATTCCTTAGAGCAATAAAAGTAAATTAGGTATTTCATGCACTTTAAAATATTTACATTTATATCAACGGTACATATCTGAATAAACCGATATAATTACTTTAATTAATAACCCGATGTACCGACGCTAGAAGATATCGTTTTACAATACATAATCCAGACATCAGTACTGTACATAGAGTCGTATACGCTAAATTCCTGCATTAAATTAATAAAACCAGTTAGTAAACGCGTAATCTTTATGTCATTCCTGTTTTAATTAAATAATCTAAGTCATTATAAATCTTATTAACCTAAGTACCTACTCTTAAGAGATTCATTAAAAATGTTTACGTGCATTCGATAGGTTTTTCCATGAATTCTGAGAAATATAATAAAAAAAAGTTGTTGACTTATAAAGTCCTATACTTTATAAGTCAACAAGTTTTTTTTTAAACGTAAGAAAATTTGAATTTCAGAGACAACCTGGCGCTTCCCCCTTAAGTTCTTAAATGTTAGTCATATTGGCCTGCTAATGTTGTGCTAATTGCTTCTCGCTCTTCTGACTTGAACGTAACACAGTTCTGTTCCTACACTCGTTTACGACACACTCGCAACTCCCAAATTCTAATAGCCAGCGAGGATTTTTTTTTTTTTTTTTAACTTTCCTCCACACTTGGAATTTCTCCTGTATTGTGGGTGCATTCACAAACATTCAAACTCACTTACAGAAACAGCCAGACCCGGAACAACTACTTGGAGGTCATACAAATATTTGTTCCGTGCGGGAATCGAACCCGCGACACGCAGAGCAGCAGTCAATCGCTTAACCACTGCGCCAACCGTGCCGTCAATTACGTAACACACTAACAGTAGGAATGGGTTTCATTTTGACAGTTCAACAACATTCATTGCGTTATTTACGTTGTTGAGCAGATTTTTTTTTCGAACATATGAAGCAATGGATTAGCAATAGGGTTCAAAATGATTCAGAATGTGATAGATAGTGTGTTACGTAATTAGGGTGCGGGTTCAAATCATTAATATTTTGCTTAAAGAAATTCAAATTCTATTTCAGTATATTTACATACTTATAGCTAGAGTGCTACAAATATCTTTTGGGGCCTGAATGATATTGACTGGGGGGCGTCCCTGGTAACATTTTTAAAATTGTCACTGATATTGCAGTGCGTCCTGCGGCTGACCGTTATGACAAACGGTGCCGAAACGTGGACACTGACAGTCAGGCTGGTTTACAAATTTAAGATCGCGCGCGCTATTAAGCGGGCTGTGCACGGAGTTTTTTTGAAGGATAGAATCAGGAATTAAATTATTTGGAATAGAACCGGAGTTACCAACATACTCGTAGCTTGCAGAGTAAGCAAGCTGAAGTGGGCTGGCCATGTTTGTCGAATGACCGATGGCCGGTGGAGCAAAAGAGTCTTGGACTGGAAACCGCGTATCGGCAAGCGAAGTGTGTGATGCCTTCAGCTAGATGAATGAACGACCTTAAAAAGGTGACTGGGACAGACTGGATGCGGAAGGCGGAGGACAGTGTTGTTGCGCAGCCTGGGAGAGGCCAATGTTCCACAGTGGACTGCGATAAGCTGAGTTGATTGCATTAATAAAACAATATGGCGGCATTGGTTCCGATTTTGACACGCGCCAAAATAACCTTGGAGCTTTGTACATGTGGTTGATGTCGTTCAAACCATGGTCTAAAAAAACAAAGTCTGACACTCCGGGAGTGACACATGCTTACGTCATTATCCAGTTGCCACTTTATTGCAACAAAACACGAATTTTGGAAATATTTTCAGTCACCATTCTGTTAAAAAATATATATATAGCATTTAAATTGTCGTTTCGTTTTTCTAATCAAATGAAACAATTCAATTTAAACATATAACGACGTAATTGTTAATTAAAACCTCATCGTTTTATCGGATTCGCACAGGTAATAAAGACGGTTGGGGAGTTATTATTACACGCTACTGGTAACACAGCGGTGATGACGTAGGCTTGTGTCACCCACGTGACCACTGTGTCTCGGAATGCTATACCTGGCGAAGTATATTATTATACCATGGTTCAAATGAAGTCTGAAAAGCTACGATAGTCGCTTGTTTTTAATTATAGCCACAAAGTTGTTAGTGCTTATAAAAGCTACATTGTGGCCATGTTGCCTGCCAATAACAATTTGCTCTTTTATTAATTCAAGTAAAATGAATTGTCAACAGCTTGCCGCTTGTTTTAATTTTCCTAATTGCAAGCTCTCCCTGATAGACGAGCGTAAATAAATATTGATTTTCAGTTACCTATAAGTACCTATGTGCTAAATAGGCACTTATCTACACTTAATTAGCTTAAGTATTCTGTTAAAATGACCCTGTCCTTGAGACATTCTTACGTGGAATTTCTCCAAACTTTGTTTTGTAACCTTGGTCTTGGTAAATCTGTTGTTACTGCTGTAATTTGTGGAAGCTTCCCCAAACTTTCAGTTTTCGAAGTATTGGTTTCCCGGAACTTTTCTTCTGCCAGTACCTAATCAATTTATGGTACATTAAGTCACAGAAAGATGTATACCTACATCGATTAGAATTCTTTTAATTGTCTACAATCTTTGTTCGTTAATATTGTATCAATGTGTAGACACAAAACTTATCACACATTGGGTACTTAATTAATTGTAGCTTCAAATTGATACAGTATTATGGCACACAAATTGTAGACAGTCAAATAAATTTTTGTCGATGCATTTTTTCGAGGCTACCTGTACGAATTTTCTTTGACACGTAGGAACTTCATTTAACTGTCTTATCAGAGATCGGATATTCGGACGCATATTTACCTAAAGTTAATTTTTGCTGTGAAAGTATGGAAGCGGTTTCTTAATATATTTATTGTAATACAATCAGATGCACATTTATATATATAAAAAAAAAATGTTTAACCCCCGATGCAAATATGTGTATGTAGGGTGTAAGAAAAGGGATGGTGTATGTTAGTTAAAAAAAAACAAAAAATATAAATTAAAATTATTATTTTTATTAAATTAAGTATTAGGTATATCCTGATTCGAGTTAAGTATTACCTCGGCTACAATCACTTTAATCACTACCTTTCGATCGCTATGATTTGGTCCGGGTTGGTCACTGAAATCTGACGTTAGCGGGATTTTTCGATACAAAAGCGCATACCATATTAGTAAACATCTCTCATCAGGTGAATTGCATCCGAATATCCGATCTCTACTTATAATTTGTGGAAGAGGTCGCTTGTTATGCAGCTAAACATAACATTACGCCTGTAATCCCTAAAGGGTTATGCAGAGGTGTACCTGTAGTAAGTACATCCAAAATTTCCCAAGTTATGTTTAAGTCCTATGTAATAGGGGGCTAACATATTCCATTTAAGGCTCCTGTAAACAGGCGCGACACGCGACGCGAATCGCACGCGACACAAAGGCACCGCGTGTCGCGCGACGAGCGGTACCTCTATGTCGCGTGCGATTCGCGTCGCGTGTCGCGCCTGAGCCTTTATGCTTCTGATTTTGGCGGTTGGTGGCGGTAGGTATATTGCAATACTTTACGATTAATTAACAACGACTTGTTCCCTTTGACAGTGCATCGTAAAGATTGGTAGAAAGATTACGTACCTACTGCAGTATAATTCCTGCAAGTAGATACTTTTTGTTGTCATTTCAATTAAATTCTTTTTACGAGTCATTCGGTCAGCTATTTTACTTTTTCGTTTTTTTTGAAATATTCAAAAAATTGACAATTGTTCTGTACATTGTCAAGAAGAAAAAAATGCAACGCATTCTGTCGTTGGAATTCCTATTGTGTGGATATTTTATTCAATAATATTTAATCTTTCTTCGAAAGTTAGTTTCAAATTTTAACCACCACTATATGTGAGTAGCCAGCGGATACGTTCCCTGGAATTTCTCGTCCCTTTTTTCTTTGGTGAGTAATCCCTTTATAGGTTCCGTATTCTTGTTACTTGTGCCTTCTTCTTTAATCTAAGAAGATTTCCTTTTTCTTAGATTGTTTGAAAGGCCACCTTTTTTTGGCCTTACCCTGCCATTTATTGTTCGCCTGTCTTCTTCCTTCGTCTGCTGGCCGCAGAAGTCCGAGCGAGCTTGCGGAGAGAAGCGCAGGATCGTTGCCGAGCAAGGTCGACGACACAGGTGCCTAACGGACACATCAGGTGCTAAATAAGACATTTGTGTGGCGCAATAACGCCCAACCATCATATAATAGAAGTGTTCTGTGTTATACCGTCGTGTGACATTTTAATTTTAAGTTGCTTTCCTAAATTCTTAATATCAGATCTTATTCTCTTTAAAATTTATATTAACGAAATTATGTAAAGAAAAACCTTAATTTTGAGCTTATTTGTGTTAAATAATTTATAGAGCGGCACGAATTTCGTACGATTGCAATCGAATTTAAATTCGTCTATATACTTAAATTCCTAAAAATTTGGAAACATCCATAAGTTTTTTCTCCAAAAATCTTCTTGTGATATATTTTTTTTTTTTGGTAGCCTTATACAATTTCCAACGACTAAATATTTTAATTTTTTGCCATTATTTCTTAATTATTTCGGTTGTTCTTTTTATTAATAAATTTTACGTGTACCAGCTGCGTGAGTTTGATTTTTTAGCTAGCTCACGTCGGGGTTCGAGTCCCCGGCGTGTTAGCAGCCAGCTCTACGCTGCATTATGGCGCCCGATTTTTAAAAGTAAGTACTATTTACATATTTTTTTTTGTTATATCGTGTGTGGTGCTCCCTCTGAGCCAAAAAATATTTTAATCCCCGTGTCACCATTGTTATTTACAGATTCTGGAATCCGACTAGCTTGTATACTGTTTCTTTCATTCGAATCGGCACACGCCTTGCGTTCGCTCAGCAGAAAGTGGATGCTCTGTAAACTTTGCGCTGCGCTGTGCTGTGGACAATACTTCGACCAGTTTGCATTACTTACCTGTTTATTTTTGAAGTGTTATTTCTATAAAATAACCCTGTAACTATATCACATAGCTGACTATTTATTTTTCTCCCCACAAATATATTTTTATCCTGAGTTTAATTTCTCTCCTGTAACTTAGCTGTAGTTAGTTTCCCGTAGTGTGTGTCTGAAGTGTGAATGTTTTAGGCCTCGTGACCAAAGGTAAGCTTTTTTATGCTCGGTTGTTTGCTTGTATCTATTTCATTTTTTTGATTCTAGTCCAGCTGTCCATTGATATTTTTTTTGCTAGTGTCTATTTATTTTTTGATGCTAGCATACCTTTTTCTTTGGCGGTTGTTTCCTATTATCTATTTGTCTTTTGATTACTAGCCCAACTGTTTTCTTTGTTGTTGTGTGGCCATAACATTCCTTCATCAGCCATAAACCTCAACATGGTCACTTTCCAGCTTCGTACAAGGAGATTGCTCTATTTTGTTTGTTGTGTCTTTTTGTGATCTAACAGGGCAGACTATGGCTTCTTTTTTTTGCCCATTTTTTCGTCGTCTGTTCTGTGTCTGATCCAGTATCAACAAATAACATGCCTTTCATAATTGTCCACATTGTTTCACGGAGGTTCGCATATTTAGAGCTTGTTTTACCCCCAATTTCCCTTCTATTAATCTTATCCCTTTTTATGCGTTAAGCATTTACCTAATTATCCGTATTTAATCGGAATATTAGTTTTACATATACTTGCAAACAGAGATACCAGAATTATCTAAATACTTACGTAAATAAAATTTTCATTTTCATTTTCTATTTACGTAAATATTTTTCTTCCAACAGTAATCAAAATTTTTTACAAAGGATAACGCCCATTTTCTTAATCCTTTCTATAAAGGATAATGGTCAAAATTGTTACCTACTATATCTCAATTCATGCATTAACTTTGCCACTGGTTTTACACCAAACTTTCTTATGTTTGGTAAGAATTTTTTATAGATTCTACTCATGCTAATTAGTCAGACTCTAAGCGTTAATTTAGCTGAAAGTCGGACTCAGCATGCGTTGATTTTTTTATTTCTTCTCCATCACTCTACATCTTGGTTAATGGTATTCTATGGAGACGTAATTTTTTTTTCTAGATTTTTGCCATTGGTTATTTTTTTTGGTTGGCAAGCTGGCTCCTCGCTTTATTAAAAACCGTATCTTGACTAGTTTTCTTTAGCTCCACCCACATATTATTTCCTCTAGGCTTTCGGTTATGGTTTATGTCAATCTAAGGTTCCTTTGACTTGAGTCGTCTGACTGAAGTCCCTATTTTTGACTGAAGTCCCTATTTTTGACTGAAGTCCCTATTTTTGACTGAAGTCCCTATTTTTGACTGAAGTTCTATCTTTGACTCAAGTCCTATCTTTGACTCAAGTCCTTTGTTTGACCCTTTGATTTCCAGTCTTTTTTGTGTCTGAAGCCGTATCTTACTGGAGTTTTCACTTCAACTTAAGTCGTTACTTTTAACTTAAGGCTAAAAATAGACAGCGACATCTAGTTGTTAAAATAAACTTTTTGTTGACAACTTCTTGTTTACTGCCACTATTTTGACCACGCCCACATAAGGCGTTACTTTTAGTGTTTAGTGTTGGGACACTGTCGATAGATTTTTGTCGATGATTTGAATTTCTATAACAAAGTGTTTAGTGTTGGGACAATGTCGATATTTTTTGTCGATAATTTTAAATTGCTTAACGAAATGTTTTCTTACTAAACCTTTCATCTTTTATCATCAAAACTTATCATACATTCTTTATCATCCTGTTATTTTCTTATTTCGTCTAAAGAAGTTTTTTTTTTTACAATTTATTATTAGTTCTTTGACTGATGTTGTTAATTTGTGTTTGGTGGATATTATGACTGAGGTCGTATTTTATTCTTTGTTTTTGAATTTATCTAAGGGATACTATGATTTAATTAGGCTAGTTAGGTACTTCTAGATTAATTTATATCCTTTAGTTCCTAAGTCGTTAGTTTTTAGGTTATTCATAGGTTTAGACGACACGTCTGGAGCTCGCACTGGTAACGTTTAGATTGGAGGCGCTTCAAATTTATTCTTTATCTGCTGCACTTCGATGCTGCTTATTAGGTTTATGTAATTTATCTACTAGACATATTTAATTCCTTATTTTTTTTTCTTTTTCTTTTCTTCCCTCTTTCACATACTTCGTACACATTCTTCTATGGTATTGTCACTCTTATAGTGATATTCCTATTTTTTTCATAATAACAATCCTTTGGTGTTGTTCCTAATTTTAGTGATGCGACTCATATTGAGTTGTTGTTCCTTTATCGACATATTTTTTTTTTTGCTGGAATGGGTGTGATGCAGTATAATTCCTGCAAGTAGATACTTTTTGTTGTCATTTCAATTAAATTCTTTTTACGAGTCATTCGGTCAGCTATTTTACTTTTTCGTTTTTTTTGAAATATTCAAAAAATTGACAATTGTTCTGTACATTGTCAAGAAGAAAAAAATGCAACGCATTCTGTCGTTGGAATTCCTATTGTGTGGATATTTTATTCAATAATATTTAATCTTTCTTCGAAAGTTAGTTTCAAATTTTAACCACCACTATATGTGAGTAGCCAGCGGATACGTTCCCTGGAATTTCTCGTCCCTTTTTTCTTTGGTGAGTAATCCCTTTATAGGTTCCGTATTCTTGTTACTTGTGCCTTCTTCTTTAATCTAAGAAGATTTCCTTTTTCTTAGATTGTTTGAAAGGCCACCTTTTTTTGGCCTTACCCTGCCATTTATTGTTCGCCTGTCTTCTTCCTTCGTCTGCTGGCCGCAGAAGTCCGAGCGAGCTTGCGGAGAGAAGCGCAGGATCGTTGCCGAGCAAGGTCGACGACACAGGTGCCTAACGGACACATCAGGTGCTAAATAAGACATTTGTGTGGCGCAATAACGCCCAACCATCATATAATAGAAGTGTTCTGTGTTATACCGTCGTGTGACATTTTAATTTTAAGTTGCTTTCCTAAATTCTTAATATCAGATCTTATTCTCTTTAAAATTTATATTAACGAAATTATGTAAAGAAAAACCTTAATTTTGAGCTTATTTGTGTTAAATAATTTATAGAGCGGCACGAATTTCGTACGATTGCAATCGAATTTAAATTCGTCTATATACTTAAATTCCTAAAAATTTGGAAACATCCATAAGTTTTTTCTCCAAAAATCTTCTTGTGATATATTTTTTTTTTTTGGTAGCCTTATACAATTTCCAACGACTAAATATTTTAATTTTTTGCCATTATTTCTTAATTATTTCGGTTGTTCTTTTTATTAATAAATTTTACGTGTACCAGCTGCGTGAGTTTGATTTTTTAGCTAGCTCACGTCGGGGTTCGAGTCCCCGGCGTGTTAGCAGCCTTTTCTACGCTGCACTACCTACCTACTGTTGTTAGATAGCTGATTCGCGTGCGCAGATGTCATGATGAAGGGTGTCAGTGCGTTGCACTTGCAACTATGTTGTTTTATTAACAGAAATACACACACGTGCTAATGTTTTTAGGACGACTCTCAGTAGAAAAGGAGAATTAAAACAATGTTACCTATTTCTATAGGTTGGGTTGCCAATTTTTTTTTTATATCACTTAATGTATTTACGAAGCCATTGCCTCTAAAAATATACCTACTATGTAGAAGGCGAAAAAAAAAGTTACGGGCATGTTTAAAAAATATTTTATCTTTTAAGTGGATACTTCTTGTTACTTTGTGCCTTTATTAAGTGTTTTTTTTTTAATGTCACAAAGCTATTAATTATGTATGACACTTTAAATGAAGGTTAAAAAAAAACATTGAGATTAAGGCTGCTTTTCCACCAGAGATATGCTATGCCACGTTGCTATGGATACGATTAATATACACCAATCATATTCATTGGTCCACATAGCATAGCACTCGTGGAAATGGGTTCAACTAAGCTATGCTTTTTATATGGAAGGATGCGTGCTATGGATGGGAGCTATGGATGCGCGAGTGGTGTTGCTGTGTCTTTCCTACTGTCGATATATCGCGTAACTCGAGCTGCGCCTCTTCGCATTCGGCGCATCTTCATAGCACATCTTACTCGCTCCGCTACACAGCTTAGCTATAATGGAAACGGTCACATAGTTTCGTAGCTTAGTTTTCTCATCTTCGCAACATAGGTAAATGTGCCATCTCTGGTGGAAAAGGAGCCTAATAGTGGCCCAATCGCGGTCATCTCGACATTTTGTACTAAATTTTTTCATAGAAATATTGTATTTTGGCCTCAAATATAGCAGGTAATATATTATACGTTATAATTTTCCAGACATTTTTCTTCATTAAAAATAGTTCCGCAAGTTTATTTTTTGTTTGTTTCGGTTCCCTTTATCATTAATGGTGCTCGACATTCTTAATTTATATAAAGCTTTTCCTAGTTCTAGCCTTTCAAGAGTTGTATGTGAAACAACAGCGGGCCCTATCGGGATACTATTAGCAGTGGGACACTTATTTTAAATTATCGCAGCATCATGCTGAGATAGGAGCCTTTTGGTCTCGTACAGGACTTTCTGTTTTTATTTTCATATTACTTTTGTTTTATTTTTTATGTTTTTAAGAGTGTGTTTAGTTTAGTTTGTGATATTTCAGTGTGAGTCCCATTAAACACCTCTTCTTTCTTCTTTATAAACAGAATCAAGTAGGTTATTGTATTATTTTCAGTTCTTTTAACCTTTACAGTAGTTTATAACAACGTTGTCACAGAACGTTGTGTATTTACACCCGATATAAAGTCGTGAAGGCAAGTTGACAGTGTCACTTAGCTCTCCGTGACCGTTTCATTATAGTATCAAATTGAAGCGTACGATAAGTAGGTACCTATGTGGCTGCCAACGGTAAAGTCACTATATACGCTTGGAAAACCGTAGGTAAAGTGTTTGGAAAACCGTTGAAGAGTGGGAAACTGGAAACTCTTCATATAGTTTAAGTAGATTCAGGCAGTCAAATCTCCTGCCGGGGTCGCGGATCCTGCCGGGGTTGCGGATTGTTCGAAAGAGTTACCGTGGCCCTGGCGCACAGGCAACTGAAGGAACACGGGTGGGTTTTAGTCAGTAAGAGTCTGACACGCCCTTCCGCTCCGCCCAGAGCGGGAGAGGTCATTTGATGATTTAACACCCAAAAAAAAAAAAGGCACTCAAATCTGACGAACTAATTTCAGAACTGATTGCATTTTTTAAAACATAAGTTCAATATGTAAAATAATTTGAAATATTGGTATTTCTTGTCTTGTCTAAGACCAGAATTTAAAAGAACTTAATAGTTTTGTACTAGGAGTTTTAAAATTTATAAAGTAGTGCAGGACGTCGCGTTTTAAGTTGGACAGATACCTAAGTGGTACCTAGATCATAATGACTGAACATATTTATTACCTACGTCCTAATAAAATGATTACATACTAGCTTCTGCCCGCGACTTCGTCCGCGTGAAGTTTTTGTTGCCCCGACCCACCCCGTCGCATCGCATCGCCTGCCCGCGCTATTACTTCGTTTTCGCGTAGCGTTCTTTCTGACTTTTTTTCTTTTTGCTCAGCTCCTAAGGGTGCTAGGGTGATGTTCAATAGCTTATAGCCTTCCTCAAGAAATGGGCTATCAAATGCGAAAATAAATTTTGAAATACGATTGTTAGTTCTAGAGTACCTCCTTCATACAAACAAACTAATTTTACCTTTTTATAATACCTATTAGTATAGAAGTTTAGATAAATAGGCTGAAAGCAATAACCATTTTCTGGACGTCAACGAAATAACAGTCCCTAAAAACGCTTAGGTACCGGTTCCCTATCCATTTGCATATAATTGACATAATATAACATTGGCATAACGAAATTCAGCATAATGATCATTACGCATAATATTATTACGCATAAACGGTTTGCCATAATGTTTATTGCCATAAATTTACCTAACCTAACCTAACCATTGCATTATGCCAAAGTATAATTATGCCACAGTATCATTATGCCAATAAAAGTTATATAAAAACGGTTATGCCAAAACACATTAGTAAAAAAAAATCCCTTAGGATCCCTTAGGTACCCTTCACCACTAGTTTTTCCCAGCGAAACACATGCATAATGAGGAATTGATGATGAAGAAGGCGGCCATCGTTAAAAAGACCTACGTGCATGTTAATCCTCGCTGTAACAACAATTTGCTCTGCTAACAGGCCACACAGCCGGCTTGTTTGCTCGACGATCATAATACTGATAAGATACGGCGTCGAGTGATAAACGAATGTTCCTAAATGTGAATGACATGATACTTAATTATTAGAAATTAAAAATTGATGTGGCCGGTTACCATACTCTTTACCCCTAGAAGGAATCTTGAATCCAAGATTTGATCTTGATATTGTAGCTTGGTTTGAAGGTAAGGTAGACTCACGGGTAAAAAACTATTTATTTTCTTAGCTCTATTTATTATACCTATGTATTTGCCCAAATAACTCCAATCAACCAGGTGTTAAGGCGTCTATATATGGTGCTATAAAGACGCCCTAAGGCTCCCGCAAACAGGCGCGACGCGACTCTAGTAGAACAATTTCTATGAAAACTTCATGGAAATTGTTCTATAAGATTCGGGTCGCGTTGTGACGTCGCGCCTGTCCGCGGGAGCCTTTAACTCCTACTTAGACCTACCTAGCCTTTACTGCATGCGTAGCATGGCCACTATAGAAATGGAAAAAGCGGAAGACAAAATGACAAATTGTAGAAAGATTTCTACGGCGCGATGTCAAAATTCAAGAAAAGAATGACTTTTTGATAAGAAAGTGATTTGTCTTCTCTTCGTAGAGTAGACATAGAAGTGGTCAAGCTACGCATCATGCAGGTAGTGACTGTTATTTTTGCCCGACTGTCCCAGAAGAATGGTAATGCCTTTTTATCAGTTTTGACGGAGCTTGTCGATCAAATGTCGGCAATGACGGTAATTGAGGACATTATTTTCCCTTATTATCTCCCTACTTAATGTTGAGAGATGACGTCACATTTTCATATTTTCTCTTGTTCTCACACATTCTCTTTTTTCTCTTTCTTTTTTTTAAACTTCTCTCTCTTTTTAAGAATTTCTCCTATATTGTGGGTGCGTTTACAAACATTTAAACTCACATACACAAACAGCCAGACCCGGAACAACTACTTGTAGGTCATACAAATATTTGTTTCGTGTGGGAATCGAACCCGCGACACGCAGCGCAGCAGGCAATCGCTCAACCACTGCGCTAACCGTGCTGAAATCGCAATCTATTGTCTACATTTCTTTTTCATTTCTCCTTTCGCAGGTCTGCTGGAACAAAAGTATTAAAAAATGAGCAGCACATTTGTACTCAAAAGTTATAACGTCGAATGTCTATCTATTTTACTTTGTGTTTATAAATAATAAAATAAATAAGATGCTGGATATTTTTTTAACCGTATAGCACTGCACAATATTAACCTTCATGCAAAAGCATGCTGCAGATTTTGAAAAATGCGTCAAAGAGTAATCCGAACGGACGTTCAACGCGTCATCACGGAATTAACCCAGCGTGTGGTGAATGCAACCGTTGCAACGTGCTAATTTTGTCAACATTGTTTTAAGGATGACCCAAAAACCTACTAAAAGCTTTGATCTTCACACTGCAGCAGATGCGTGCAGTATCGTATGTCTTTCACTAATCAATATATGCATTTGTTGAGAAATAAACTGCTCTGAGGTTTCTACCAGTACCCTAATTGCGTAACACACTATCTATTACAATCTGAATCATTTTGAAGCCTATTGCTAATCCATTGCTTCATATGTTCGAAAAATGTGTCTGCTCAACAACGTAAATAACGCAATCAAATCAAATCGAATCAAAATATTTTATCCTAATCCTAATCCTAACTAATATTATAAATGCGAAAGTAAGTTTGTTTGTTTGTTTGTTACCTTTTCACGCCAAAACCACTGAACCGATCATCCTGAAATTTTGCATATACGTTGTCAGGTGTATAGAAACGGACATAGGGTACCTTTCATCCCGAAAAAAAGTACTGTTCCCGAGGAAAACAACAATAACTTTCTTATAATAATAGATGGCGCCACGTGTCTTCCGATCATGATTGAATTATAACCCGAATTGATAGTCAAAGTCCAAATTAACGCGAGCGAAGCCGCGGGCAGAGCTAGTTTCACATAAACCTACATGGGCACTTATGAAACGTCAGAAGCTAGGTGCACGGTTCCAAATTGGTTGTTTCCTATGGAGAAGAGCCGGCAATTAATTCCACGGTTGCTCTTTTAAAAATAAGGGGCTTTTACAGTGTTGATAGGTATGGGAGGACAATGAATGTTGTTGAACTGTCAGAATGAAAGCTATTCCTACTGTTAGTGTGTCAATTACCCCGCTGTATTCTTATACAGCGGGGTAATTGACACACTAACAACGATGCAACAAAGCTTCCAGTTCAGTTCGACACATCTCTTGATGTGTCGAACTGAACTGGAAGCATTTACTTCAAGGCAGTTTTGAATTGTCAAGGGGTTGCTCAGTCAGAAAGATGAAGCTAGTTGCCCATTCCAAAGCGTAGTAGGTACGTATGGAGAAGAACGGGCAAGGAACTCTACGGACACTCTTTTATATCAAAATATTGTTACAAAATATCGGTTACATCATTAATGTTGGAATTATTCAGGCTGGCAGGGACATCGACGCGCAACCTGTTACCATAGATTCAGTACATGATTCTGCACTTTAACGCTACGTTAAAAATTATAGTAGGATATTTAAAAAAAAATTGCTGTGCTATACATTTTGACCGCCGTAGCTCTGCGCCGGTAGCCTCTGCTGTTCCATACCGCGTAGGTACTGCACTTTTCTATGAAACGGCTGTTTTTTTTGGCGAAAATATTCTGCGCTAGAGGGTCTAGAATCATGTGCTGAATTCATGGTTACAGTTTCGCGTCGATGTCCCTGCCATCGTGTTTATGTGAGAACGATGTAGACAGGCGCGCACGTTAGAAGTGTCCGTAATAAAAAGATTAAAAAAAAACAATTAATATAAGCCGTAGCAGCTAAGAGACGAGCGGTCCCTTCTGACAGCGCCTGTTCACGAACATGACGTATGGATCAGCACCATCCAGCTCAACCATTTTGAAGGGAAATTAATGATCCAACACAACACACGCGCCCCCACCAGCGAGACATTTGAGTGAGCATAACATACTCTCAGCCGCCAGGGGTGTCGTAACTTGACGGGGTTCGATAGGGCCGGTTCCTACCGGGATCGCGGATTTTTCGAGAGTTACCGTGGCCCTGGCACACAGGCAACTGAAAGAAAACGGGTGGGTTTTAGTCAGTAAGAGTCTGACACGCCCTTCCGCTCCGCCCAGTGCGGGAGAGGTCATTTGATGATATCCAACCCAAAAAAAAGGGGTGCCATAACCATAACATTCGTTTAGTGCATTTACAGGTCAGTAATTATTCACGCAATCACCATGCATTGACGGGGTCAAAACATATTTAATTCTTCGGAGAGGCTTTGAGCCATTCCAAGTTTCGAACACTAGAATACTTACTTTCAAGTTTGAAGTTTCAGACCACTGATTTGAATGCTCTCAAATCTGAAACTTAAAAGTAAGTATTCTTTCAGGGAATTCTCTTTTTACATTTTGTCTTTCCTTTCTACAGCTTTAAACACATGAAATTTACACACTTGCAAGATTTTATTGCTTCTATACAAACAAAGCTGAAATAAAATGTTTGTTAAATGCAATAATTCACAAATAAGACGGGTTGTTTACACTAAAACAGCTCACACGCAATTGGAATAAGCTGAAACTGAAACATGAAAATGTTCCTTTCATCTGCGGAACAACATTTAATAATATTTGTAAATACATCGCGCATATGATTCCTAACGAGTCAAGCAGAGATATAATTGACACTGCTGTAAACAAACATTAACAAGTATAATTAAAAGTCTTTCAAAGTTTCAAGGACCCAAAACTGAAATAGATGTGTTGGATAGTATACCATCCTTCCTGCAATATTCCTTTGGTATTTTTTTCCATAAACTTGTAGAAAAGTAATTTCTTGCGATCATAAATTGGAACAATGCTCCGTTCTAGGATGAGTACTCTACCTAAAAGGGGGATAGATTAAGATAGTAACAGCCAAGCTTTTGTAAGCCAAAGTGTTTTCTACCTTTCTGTTAAAAGTCGTACTCATATCACATATAGAAATCTCCCTTATCTCCTAAGGCCCACTTCCGCGTTCATGGGTTATCCTAAATACCTAAGAGTTAACAGCTAACTCAGGGATACCCAAATAATTCTTCTTGCGCCACCAAGAGTTAGAGGTAAACCTAGAGTTAAACTTTTAAACATTAAACCTGCCGATGTGGGAGAGTTAAGTCGCTAAACTCTGGGTTACTGTTAGTAATGTCAAAATAAATTGACGTTATGGGGTACTGCTAATAACTTATTTTGTATTTTGTATTGTTCGACGTTGTAATAAGTAAAAGAAAAGAATAAAAGAAAGAAAATACATTTATTTGCGGTAAACATGACGCAAAGAAAAAACACACAAACACAAAAAAGAACGAGTTGGTGGAAAATATGCGTCACATTCACGCATAACGGCAATCACTCAGCATAATCGGTACTATATCAGCGGGCAATATATTCATGAACTCATATAAAAAACTTAAAACATATTTTTCCTTAGACGTTTCCGTAAATCAATAAACTAAATCTCCATACAAACCACATACAATACGATTAAAATGAAATGTCATGTTATAAAATACAAAGATAAGAAAGTATTATGTATCGTAATGTAGTGTAAAAGAGATGGGTATACAGTTTCCATTCATTGTTCGTTCATACATTTTTGGTCGGATTACTTATCAGGGCATAGACCAGGGATGGCGAACCTCTATACATCCACGTGCCACTTTTTCCAAATAAATATTTAATGTGGCCATGATGTACCAACAAACAATCTTGACTTCTTGACTAATGGAAAACTAGCGACATAGTTTCAGAATAGTCCTCCTTGTTTGCAAACAGAAATAGACCTTTACTATTATTCAGTCATCGTAACATTTACCGTTTTATGTTTATTTAAATGAAAGAACAAATTATTGCCACTTCTGCTGTTACAAACTAGATGCCAAATATTTTATATCAGGTTCACATTTTCCCTTGCGGTTTTCGCGGCGACGATAGCCCATAGAAATAATCTATGCGATAGCCGAAATCGAAGCGCCTATCCTAGAAGGGCGCACTCAGATTTCTATGTGTGTTACTGTGACTTAGGTACCTAAGTTCGCCATCCCTGGCATAGACATTGCAATTGAATTTTATATTTCGTCAATTAAACCGCAATGTTCCCAATTCAAAACACACAAATATCAGGTTTACTAACCCGGTGTTACTTTTTAGTAGCGCAATGCGTATTAAGAGTCAACATGTTAATTACTTAACTCCGAGTTTACAAACACTATATTTATTCATTTAACCCGACCCCATTATGCAAGTGGGCCTAACCGACAAGATCTATCAATTTTCAAACAAGTTCGGCAAGGCCGCTGGCCGTTACGTTATCTTCGACACGTCACAGATAAGACATTTTTTAATTGTCATCGACCATGTTTGATTAACAAACACACGGGCATTAAAGGGGCAACCGTGGACAATATTTTAGGTAAAACTTTACGTCAGAAAGTTAACATAACGCTGAAACTGAATCATTTCACATGTACACTACATGCTGTCAATGGCATGAAATCATGCCCCTTCTGCGATGTAAGTTGAAACATGAAAGAAAAAAAAATGGAAGTGCATTTAGAAGGACGTAAATTATAATACAACATTAGCTCCATTTATTACATACTCGGTATCAAAACAAACACAATTTAACATCCCGTAACACACTTTTCCATGTAAATAATAATAAAAGCAGCGATTTATGGTCTCCTCGGTACAAAATCGATACTAAAAGTGAACAGTAATTACAAGACAGTTGGTCTATCGTAAACTATGCGGCATATACACCTGTGTTTAATGTAGTACGAACTGCTATGTGTCTGGCATCTCTCAAACAGCCCACAAATCGCTATTTCGGGACGAAATTTCCGAAATTATGTGCGAATCGTTCACATAATTGAAAGTTAGACATTATTTTCTTGGCTTTTTTTGCAGACTTGAGGGTGCGTGGTGAATGAATGAGAGGTGAATGATGATGGCATAACATGCCAATCAAAATGATCGTCAAGATGTCTGGAACTGTCATATACATTTTTGAGAAAAGTCTACTGTTGTTGTAGACTTTTCACAAAGAATACGTTTACGTATAAGCCAATCAAGGGTCCTGAGACTTTTTATTCTTAAATTTTAGTTAAAATTCTGAGATTTTTGATAATAAACGAAAACAGTAATGAAAATTCATTAATATTACATTTTGTTTTAACAAAATAAATAAGACCACCCAATCTTGAGGGGATGTAGAGCAGCACCCTAATTTTGCGTAACACAATTTAAATCACAATCCGGGGGTTTGAAAGGACTTCCTGTCCATTGCTTCATAGGTTTGAATAATTCGTATTCTCAACAACGTAAATAACGCAATGAACGTGGCTGAACTGCCAGAATGAAAGGCATTGCGATCAATCGTCATTTTATGTGTGTAACGCAATTACCCCGCTGGTTTCATTTTAGGAACCCTTTTACCCAGTCGCGATCAGCCATTTGAAGAGGAGGTCAAAACAATGTTCTTATTAATTGTATTGCGCTTTTAAAATTTCTAACGTGCCGATATTATCGTGGTCGTCCACGTCCATAAACAGATTAATTAGATAAAAGATAAGAACCAGAGTCTACCTGGAAAATACCAGCCCATTTTATATGAACAAGTTTCTACCAGCAGGATCTTTAGACCCCATTATCATCATCGTCACCATGCACAGCCCCACTTCACCCACTGCTGAGCACAGGCCTCTCTTTTCTTGTGCCAACCCTTCGCTCCTGTGCCAGCCTCATCCAGGTTCTACCCTCGATGGTAACAATATCGTCCGCCCATCTCGCCGCCGGACGACCGTCACTTCGTCGGCCATACTCCGCTAGTCATCACAGCGCCTTGTCAGGTGTCCTCAGTCCTGGCCAACTCCATTTGAGTTCCATAACTCACATCATGATCTATATCTACATACAATAAACTATTATGTGTAGTGAACATAGGTAGGTACCGTTCACAACTATCTATAACTACAAGTTTTATGAACTTGAATGAAAAAGTAGATGAAAGCAAACGCCGAAATAAAATATGATACTTTGAAATGACCATAAATCTCCAGAATACCAATGCATACGTTACCCCGGTTAGATAATAAACATTGTGCATTCCTAGACGAAAACGTTACCTACTTACAATGAAAAATTATTACAATTATTCACCAGCGGGGTAATTGCGTAACACACTAACAGTAGGAATGGCTCTCATTTTGACAGTTCAACAACATTCGTTGCGTTATTTACGTTGTTGAGCAAACAAATTTTTCGAATTTTTCGAAGCAATTATTAGCAATAGATTTCAAAATGATTCAGATTGCGACTGATAGTATGTTACGCAATTTGGGTGCAGGTTCTTATTTTATTTAATAAAGAATACTTTCTCCGAACAAATGGATTGTCTAAGGAATGATATGAAAGGGAAGGGAGTGAATGATAGCGTGACAGTTAATAGGGGATAATAGAAGAAGAAAACCATGGTATAATAATATACTTCGCCAGGTATAGCATTCCGAGACACAGGGTGACACAAGTCTACGTCATCACCGCTGTGTTACCAGTAGTGTGTAATAATAACTCCGAAACCGCCATTATTACCTGTGCGAATCCGATAAAACAATGAGGTTTTAACTAACAATTACGTTGGTATATGTTTCAATTTAATTGTTTCACTTGATTAGAAAAACGAAACGACAATTTAAATGCTATAAATATATTTTTTAACAGAATGGTGACTGAAAATGTTTCCATAATTCGTGTTTGGTTGCAATAAAGTGGCAACTGGATAGTGACGTAAGCATGTGTCACTCTCGGAATGCCAGACCTTGTTTTTTAGACCATGAAGAAAACGTTTTGCGCTGACCACAAGTAACATGGAACAAGGCTGGAACATAATGATAGCTTTCTCAAAAAGCTTACAGTACTTACCTACTTATACAATATCATCATGCTGAAAATCCCACACGCAGTAAAATTACAGAAAACACTAGCATAAATAACAATATACAATGGCTATTTGTTGGAAAACACATCGATATCTCATCTCGGTTCTATTAATATTGTATTGTAACGTTCTATTGCGTCGTTGATACCATACCTACGCTAAGTATGGCTGCATGGACAAAGAAACAGACAATTACGTATGACTGATGAAAGATTCAATTTGCCGAAATTGCGGATAATTTGATTGAATTTTTGGGCTAAAGATGGGTAGGCGGCGTCCTTACTCTTCGTCGAGTTTGCTGTCCACTTTGATTGCTTATTGCTTCCGAACCGCGATTTTTTATACATTGTGTACGGTCTCATTGCCGTAAATTTTTCTGCTTACTCTGTAACCTACTTTAGACCGACAATACGCGTCATAATTTTAGCATAATAAAATAACATGACTATCTAACAAATTTAAATATAGTGAACTTAACTGTGTAGCTATTAACAACTGAGAGAAATAATCGCCTTCCACTCTAGTAATGTTACTTACTCTTAACTTAACTAAATTTAAGTAGGTACTTAATGGATCTTAGTGGAACGTGTTTCTCTATACTAACTTAACTTACAAACCTTCACGACAAATCGATGTACGGAGTTTTAACTACTAAAACCCGTACACATTGATATATCTCTACGTCGGAAATTTCCAAACACATTTCCCCCTCAATGCACTTTTGTGTAACCCTAATTATTAAGTACAAGTTTTTATTTGGATTTAGACTCATGGTTAATGGCTGACATGCACATTTGATCCATTTCATTTTATCCAGAAGCACGCTGAGATGTGCCCCAATGAAACAAAAGAAAGAAAGAAAAGGAAAAGAAAATGTTATTTGGGGCGCATGTCATAAGTCCTACTTTTACCTACACACAATATAAAAAATCTACAAACAACTTAAGAATAAAAAAAAAAGAAGTCGAAAAAAGAAGAGTCTGCAATAAAGTTTATAACCTCGCCAAATGAAAAAATACTAACATAGACGAGTCTCTAACTTCTTATACTCATTTTTACTTCTACTATATCAATCAATCGTCCTAGCCTTTTTCCAACTATGCTGTGGTCGGCTTCCAGTCTAACCGGATGCAGCTGAATACGAGTATTTTACAAGGAGCGACTGCCTATCTTACCTCCACAACTCAGTTATTAGTTACTGGGTGTAGCGGCATCAACATCACATGCGAGCTACACGTCACATTGACGTCACGCAAAATCCTGCATCGCGCAAGCAGAGTTTACCGCACAGTCGGACAGTTGCCCACCAGACACAACACCCGTCTGGTCGGAGGATCCTCCCTTTTCTATGGAGGTATGAGTGAACTTTACACCCTGTTCGTCATACCTCTATACTGGGTAATATGATACTCCTTGGTAAGACTGGTTGTCAGAAGTTCGGGTTTCACTTTTACTTCTACTAATGACTCAATATTTCCATTGTTGCAGGGAGCAGAGAGACATGCTGCCACGTGATGAGCGAGAGCGTTTCCGTGGTGCTACATCAAACCAACATCACGCGACTCACAGCTAAGGCCATCCATGCTGCCGGCTACCATCTCCACCGGGTGGAGCATCTGTAAGTAACTTGGACCCTATCTCTTTTATCATTACTTGTATAACAAATTATCCACCACTACCGATAATGGAGTCTGCATTTCGGAATTTTAGCCCAGCAAAATTGGGCTCTTCATATTATACTGATTTAATTTCTGTAAGTAGGTTTGTACAAAATAAATTATGTTTTAAAACTAGGTGAGTTCTGTGTTTCCTTTAATACCAAGGGCCTCTTTCACCACCCTCAAGTAAAGTGTCCAGTAGGCTAACCGCCAGTTAAAGTCACCCGTAACTGCATATGCAAATTTCACGACGTTCGAGTACCACTAATCATAAGATTTAACTGACCCGTAACTTACTTGCCACGACATCTGCCAATTAGCGTGTCAAAAAATGACATCGGGTAGGTACTTATCAGATAACACAAACGGTTATTTTAAAATGTATTAATAAAAATGGATTAATATCACTTAATTGATCATCAATTGGATGAATTAGAATATTCTATAACGCAACGAGTACCTAGGATTCATGTATTTAAATTCCGTGTTGATTATTTTATGGACCTAGATGAAACTGATTTTTTGCTAGATTTTGTCTATCAAAGTATGCAGCAAACCAAGTGCTTAACTTTGTAAAACATAAAATAATCCCTAAATCGCAAAAATAAGTGGTATTTTTTTCATTATTCAAGTGATTTTACTAATAACCTATCAAATCTACTGAACTTCTGAACAATAAGAAACCATACGTTTAATCCCTTCTACACCCTGAAGTCGAATCCTGTTACGTCAGTAACTAATAAAAATCATTGACCTCAACCAATGACGTTTGACGAGTAACACTGATGTATTAACGAACGAATGTAACGTAGGTATGATTTGTTACGTCATTCACTTAACCAGTAAGTTGTTACTCAAAACTTTATTTTCGTTTGTGAAATTGACAAAAGATACTCGTAACTTTTACTTGCCAATTAACGTTAACTAGGAAGCAACTAATCAACGCTTTACTTAGAGATGGTGAACAAGGCCCTTAAGTCTCGGAGACCAACTCATACTCAGAGATCATAGTCTCTTTTATAGTCCAGACACAATCTTGGTCAGGACATGTTCCTACTACATCCCAAGTTACGTTTTCTTTGATAGATTTCTTTCTTCCTGTATAGGTACGAGTATATTATACGTAGGTATATCCAAAGGTATATGCAAAGATAGGGGCATTTTTCACCTTGGATGGATTATCATTTTCAGCGTAACATTTCGTCCCCTTCAAGTAATGTTCTCTATTCTATTCTATGCAAGTCCATAATATTGAGCATTTGGGCATATCTATCTTTGCTTAGATTGGTTCTTTATCGTCCTTGATACTTGAATCAGTTATTTCTAGTATTACTTCTAGAGCCTCTCCGCTTTTCGCCTACAACTGAGTGACGTGAGAGATTAACGCTAATGTTGGATACAAAAATATTTCATGTAATCTTATCGTTATCACTGATCTCTTTGTTAAGACACGCACCTGTTACCTCATTTTATAAATCGACGTGGAAACACGTTTTACGAGCGTATATTTTTGTTTCCAGATCAATAATGGATGCGCCGAAACTAGACCACATCGCTGTCGAAGATCTGACTAAGATGCCTAATCTCAAATCTTTGTGAGTATTTACGATACACAACCAATAAAACTATAATAGTTTATTGACTTGTAACATTATTGAAATTTCTCCGAAGATAGATTTTGAAAGGTATTTTTCGCTTTATAATGGGTTTGTGCTGCTTTAACTAAAGGGAACTTTAGTTTGCTTGTTGGTTTAGTATACAAAGCGTTATTGAAATAACAGAAATGTAGATAATCATCATTATGAACAACTTTTATGTACTACTAGCTTCTGTCCGTGGCTTCGCCTGTGTGTGTAGGATTTTCATGTTTTTTTTTTTGCGCCGTACCCAAATTCTTTTTCTAAAATAAAAGCGTAAGTTCCTCCTTATAACATCAGCTATCTGCCAGTGAAAGTCCCGTCAAAATCCGTTCAGCCGTTTCGGAGATTAGCCGGAACAAACATACAGACATTTAGTAAAAAGCTGTTATTTTGACATTACAAACAGACACTCAATTTTATTTATTTGTAGGCATATGTATAGATGGGACAAACCTGTAATCGCGACTTTTGGGTTGGCCCCATAGTATATAGGGTTATTGGTTATATGTCGGCAATCCGTTAAGGGGATGCAGGAGAGGTCATTTGCAACCGAATGACCTCTGATGACCCCTATGCAAATGTCAACCATTTTCGAAGATATCTGTTATCTTATTGTATCTCGTTGGATAGCTGAGAAGTTGTACATGTTTTTGGAATGTTCTGACGATAAATTACATCCGTGTTTTTTTTGCAGAAATCGACTATTTTAGTCAAATAACCTGCTAAAAAAAATATAGAAAATTGTAACGATTTGTAAAACTATTAAAGATATTTGTCATTTTATGGTTGATAATTATGTATTGAAGTAGGTAGAAGCAGATAATAATAACTTTGAAAATATAAAATGTCAAATTACTCGAAAATGGTTGACATTTGCATAGAGGTCATCAGGGGTCATTTTGTTGCAAATGACCTCTCCTACATTCTCATAATGGATTGCGGACATATAACCAATAACCCTGTATATAGGATTCTCAGTTATTTAGATTACACCTTGTATAGGTCTAGCTAGTAGGACGAGTTACAACCATGAATTTGCAGGTATTTGCAGGTAGTACCCATGGGTACCTACAGTAGTAAAGAATAGGAACTCATGATAGACCGAAGTTCAAAATGAGCTCTCATGAGCTGTCATTCCGCAGAGGTAGGCCCTGATAAGGGAAGGAGCAGGGGCGTAGCTACCGCCGTCTCAGCCGTACCAATGATACGGCCCCCCCGACGAAAGTAGACAAAAATTAGTAAAATATCCAAACCCTCCAATTCTTATTGATATGAGGCGCGTATTGAATGGATACCTAATGAAAATACGATGATAAATGAACGTAATTCGAATATGGCTTACAAACGCTCCAAGCACAGGCGGTATCTAAATCTCAAGCTCCGGCATTCATTTAAGTAGTAAAAATATCACACAGACAACCAATCCGAGTAAGGATGCCAAATGTTTAATCTTGCTTCACTAGCTCTCGCATTCTCTTAGTAAAATCACAATAAAAATAAACCTATCCCGGTTCAGAATGCATAAATTTTTCGCTCTTCAATGAATAGAATAGAATAGAATACTCTTTATTATGTACACCATAAAAATTACAGATATAAATGTAGACATTTTACACAGGGTGACACAACGGGCGGTCTTATCGCTAAAAGCGATCTTTTACAGACAACCTTTGGATGGATACTAGGATGCTAGGATACTTTAATTTTCCAGCTCGCCTCGCTCGCACTTGTATTCTGTTAGTAGGGACACAATAACCGCTTAACCTCTCGAGTCACGAAGCTATTTTAATTATTTTGTAAAATAACAATACCCTCCTATTGAGCTTCGCTACAGTCGGGAAGGGGCCTAAGGGCCCCAAAAAATTGTGATATAGGGTCCCTTTAGGACTAGCTACGCCACTGGAAGGAGTATGATGATTTCATTCCCAGTAGGTCGGGCACAACTAAAATAGTGTTCAAGCGTGTCTTTAGACCTACCATATCAACGACAAGCCACGTTTGGTGTCTGTCTCCTTACGCTTATTATTAAAGGGTCCATAATTGTTTCTATTATTTTGTATTTACCACCTATAAGTGTACATTATGGGTTGCAATAAACGATTTGAGATTTGATTTGATTTGAAAGACAAATTATAACAGCGTGTCTCTTGGCTAAGTACCAGAAGCCTGATTCGTAGTGTCGTGGTAACGTTGGACGTCAAACGCAAACAATCACCCACCCGGTTTAAAACTTTTGTGACGTAGGAACAGAGTATGCTGCACCCAACGTCGGCAAGCAAACAAATAGTTGTGCTATAGAAAATGTTAAGTAAGTAAAGATAAGGGAAAATATTGTAAGCGATGGTTTCCATAGTGCAGAAGCCTTGTAAAATATAATTAGGGTCACTAGCTCTTCTATGGATCGGTGACGCTGACGTAAATATGGATGATATCAATTATACGGAAATTACTAACTAGGTAGGGATGACGATACGTTGTACGACCTTCCCGAGAAATGTTGGTAATATTTCCTTTGATATTTCAGTCCTTTCAAGTCCCAAAGAAGTGAAAAAAAAATTCAGCTATATCTTCGTCTCCGCGTGGTCCAATCCAATTCATTATCTTTAATTTAAACGATCTTCTTAACAGTAAAAAGTATAGTAAAGTTATAGTACTTAAGATATATTATATACAAAAGCTGTTAGTGTACCTTTAAAATAAATAAATAAATAAATATTAATATTAATTTATTATTAATAAATAATACATTTAAATAAATAAAATAAATAACAGTAAGTGAATAAGCAGAATAGAGCAGTGGTAGCCAGTGGTATCGGCCCCGACTTACGACTAGTAGGCCACGAGTTCGAACCCAGGCAGGTACTTTACTTTTCACTTCAGTAGCTCAAACATGTAGGTTTTGCTGCCTGAAATCAGTGAGCAAAATGCGATTTTGCTCACTAAGTGAGACCAAGTAACTTTTTAATTATTTTTTTTCAGAAAGCCGCGAATATCTTATTCAGCCTTGGGTTAATCATACAATTCGAAACATTCACACTCTATCTCTTTCCCGCCGTTAGAAAGAGAGAGAGACAAAGACCAGCCCTTTCGAAGTTCCGATTTTGAATTCGACCTCAAAGACAAACACGTTCGGAATTTCGTACTAACTATAGTTATTTGTGCAACAAGAGAGCAAAGTCGTTTTTTGCTGCGAGTGCTGATTTTGAATCCTGAGCAAGCGAAGGATTCAACGATTGAATCACGAGCGCAGCGAGTGATTCTAAAGTTGAATCCTGAGTGTGGCGAGGGATTCAAAGGCACGAGATGCAAAAAACTTTGCTCTCGTGTAACACACATAACTTTTCACTTCAGCAGCGAGAACACTTTAGGAGATAAAATAATAAACAGGAATAGATTGAAATAACTATTTATTGTGAATCAAAATAATTAACATTGTAGGTAGAGGTACCAATTCAATCAAATGGAACATTTTAAAAGTTAAAAGTAAAATTACTGCAATTCTGCAAATTAAAAGTAACCCGCTCTTTTATTTAAATTAAGGCGTGTTCGGAAATAGCACCCATGATATTTTATTATTCAAAATATATTACGTAACATTATTGAAACTAGAAATAAATATGTACATGTTAAATATCAGTTTTATTTGCAGTAAATACTTATTTTCGTTTAAATACAACAATAAGTTAAAAATTCAATAAATTACATTAAAAGACATAATTATCTTTTTGAAAAATTTCTTTAGTTAGTACGAAATTCCGAACGTGTTTGTCTTTGAGGTCGAATTCAAAATCGGAACTTCGAAAGGGCTGGTCTTTGTCTCTCTCTCTTTCTAATGGCGGGAAAGAGATAGAGTGTGAATGTTTCGAATTGTATGATTAACCCAAGGATGAATAAGATATTCGCGGCTTTCTGAAAAAAAATAATTAAAAAGTTACTTGGTCTCACTCAGTGAGCAAAATCGCATTTTGCTCACTGATTTCAGGCAGCAAAACCTACATGTTTGAGCTACTGAAGTGAAAAAGAAATTTTTCAAAAAGATAATTATGTCTTTTAATGTAATTTATTGAATTTTTAACTTATTGTTGTATTTAAAGGAAAATAAGTATTTACTGCAAATAAAACTGATATTTAACATGTACATATTTATTTCTAGTTTCAATAATGTTACGTAATATAGGTATTTTGAATAATAAAATATCATGGGTGCTATTTCCGAACACGCCTTAATTTAAATAAAAGAGCGGGTTACTTTTAATTTGCAGAATTGCAGTAATTTTACTTTTAACTTTTAAAATGTTCCATTTTATTGAATTGGTGCTTCTACTTACAATCTTAATTATTTTGATTCACAATAAATAGTTATTTCAATCTATTCCTGTTTATTATTTTATCTCCTAAAGTGTTCTCGCTGCTGAAGTGAAAAGTTATGTGTGTTACACGAGAGCAAAGTTTTTTGCATCTCGTGCCTTTGAATCCCTCGCCACACTCAGGATTCAACTTTAGAATCACTCGCTGCGCTCGTGATTCAATCGTTGAATCCTTCGCTTGCTCAGGATTCAAAATCAGCACTCGCAGCAAAAAACGACTTTGCTCTCTTGTTGCACAAATAACTATTGTGTATTTAATTTAATCACCACTGGTTTCAAAACGGTGAAGGAAAATCGTGAGGAAACCGGCATGTCCTAAAACCAAAAAAATTGAAGACGTGACATCTTAACCAACCCGCACTGGGCCCGCGACGTGGATTACGGCCCATTCCCAGGAGTGGGAACATTATAAGCTAATTATGTATGATTAATATGCTTATGTAAGTGACTAATGGTTGTCTTTCCCCAGGTTTATAACGCAAGCACCGCGGCTTCACAGAGTGGCGCCCTTACCGTCGCTGCCCGAGCTGCGCACATTGTACGTATGTATTTAATTTTATTATTGTTTTGTTCGTAATAATAACAAGCCATGACTCATACCATGGTACACTAGCATTATTTAATCTGTAGGTATGCATGTGCTACCTTTTCATTAAACATGTAGGATGTAGAATATTATCGATCGTTTATGAATGATTGAATCTGCAATGGGGGAGCTGGCTTATCCGCATTATAGCAGCTTTGTTCAAGGGCTATTGGTACAATAAAGAAACAATATTAAAAGATTTACCTAGTCTTGATACTAATTTAATTTATATTTCGTTATCTTTCAGTTTTTTTATTATTTTTAACCCAGCTAGGTACTGACTGAGTTCGCTGAGCTAGGTACCCACTATCTACAGGAAATTCTATAGATGACAAAAAAGTTACGAAAAACAAATGTTGTTGAGTTCACAAAACGTGATTAGGACAGATTTATTTTAAACTTCCTATTTTGCCGTCGTCTGGCTGATTGCCTTTGTTAATACATTATCTGTTATACCATTAGCATCATCACGACGTCTGGGCTGGTGGAGGTTCCGAACCTGAGTCATGTGCACGACAACAAGAAGGATAACAACTCGCTCGCCTTTCTGCAAGCTATGTGAGTACTTTATCTCCAGGTCTGGATAGGAGCCTCCAAAACCATAACCCTTCTTAGCAGCCCGACTGCTAAGAAGGGTTATGGTTGTCTTCTTGGCGAGTCGATGGCAAATATTAGTCCACTCAAATATAAAGGTAGTACCTACATTACTACTGTAGGTTCTGTACTGACTTCATGACACAACGCAGGTAAGGCAGCAACAAAACATGTGCCTATTTAGCCTCGCAAACTGGGGTGGACAATAGGATTCCGGTTATCAAATTTTTACGTACGTTAGTGGTCTTACCAACAAGCAATCAACCTGCAACCACAACCAACAAGGAAGGTGGATTTTGAGCACTTGCTCCTTATTTACTGCGAAATCACCCCTCAGGCAACACAGATTGGCTGAATAATCATTGTATAAAAGCATTTTTGGAAACTTCAAGCTGACATAGATGACTAGTTAATATCTGGATAAGCGCTAACTCAGATTTTATTCAAGCAAGTTGGGTACAAAATAAAATGCTTTAAATTGTATAAGAGCAATATAATAGCAACATAGTAGCTGAATAAATGTAGAACGAGCTTAATATCGTCTGTACAAAAGCTTTCGCTGTCGCTGTCTGTACGCTGTTTGCTAAGTAATGTTATATATTAACAAATGCTTCCTCACTCCTAACTCACTTATTTTGCTGTGCCCGACAGAGTCCATATGATCTAGTTACAAGTTTACCACCTAAGAATACCTACATGAGGAATGCAATAAAAGTATTGAGTATTGATCTACCTTTTTAACAGATATTGGGTAATTACGTAACACACTAACAGTAGGAATGGGTTTCATTTTGACAGTTTAACAACATTCATTGCGTTATTAACGTTGTTGAGCAAACAAATTTTTCGAACATATGAAGCCATGGATTAAGAATAGGCTTCAAAATGATTCAGATTGAAATAGATAGCGTGTTACGTAATTAGGGTGCAGTTGAAAGTGCTCAAATTCAGTAATTCAGTAAATATTCAGCATTTAGATTATTGTTGTGCTTTTATGGCGATAATATATAAATAACATTTAAAAAATTGTGAGCTTATAATTATAATTTCACCATTGTGAGTATTGTGACTCTCACCAACATGACGTATTCTGCAATCGGTGTATTATTAAATTTCGGTAAGTAAACTTTTGTTTTTCCTTTTCTGTATGGCTCAGGGGTAGTCAGTTACTTATAGTTGAGTTGTTGGATGTGAGTTGACGAAAACCACAGACTTCACGATTATTCCGTTTTTTCGTAAAAGTTACACGTAAGTTCCGCTGGATGTTTATTCGCGGTTATAGCGCTACGGCAGCTATTTTTCAACTAACTTATTATAGTTACTTACTATTTATTCACTTGTAGTTGTGGTACCTACCCCACACAAATTCGTATACCACTACTTGATATGAAACTAAGTGGAAAAAATACGCAGTATTAAGGAAAACTCCAAAACTACTGGTCAGAACTTGATCAAATTTATATGGGACCACATGAGATATGGCACCAGCTTTCAAATAAAAAAAGAATCATCTAAATCGGTTCACCTAGAAAAAGTTTTGAGCAGCATACATAAAAAAACATGCATTCGAATTGAACCCTCCTCCTTTTTTTGAAGTCGGTTAGTAAACGGGCTCCGCTGCTGTCGAATGTATGTCTTGTAGCTCGATGTCCCCTCCAAAGTTATCCGTTCCTCTACGTGTCACTCCTGTTTTGGCAGATAATGTTTTGACGCCTTTCTTTGTTTTGCACCATCGTTGCAAATGATAATATAGAGGGCAAGCACAGCGATTCCTGCCAACAACAAAGAAGTCACCGAGTAGAAATAGATGCCATGGCTTGAAATGTCAGACGCCTTCGGTAATATTTCTCTGTTCTTCTGGAATTCCAACTGCAAGTCTATTTTTCTTATTTCTACAGCAGTTGGCGTTTCTTGTTCTGTTATTGTTAATTTTGCATTCTTCCAGCCGAGATCAAAGATGTTGTTAATTGTTGAATTAATGGTTGGTATTTCTGTCTCTGGTTCCATGTGAAAACTGCTTCCCAGCTGATTATGTTATATATTTTATAATTGAGGAAGTGAATTAATATAGCGAATGTAATTTCATTGTAAATATACATAATTACGTAATAGGTAATACGGGCTGGTCTCCGCAACTCCACGTCAATGCGCGTATATTGCGTACGGGTGGGAAAATCGATTATTCGATCCACCCCAGCTCCTCGAGGAAGGCCAGCAACGCCTTGGTGTTACTCACAATCTCACGTAGGGTACCTGGATTACCGAAGTACTTTGCCCTGTACGTGGCGACCACCGGGCAGTTTAGAAGCACATGAGCTGCTGTTTCGTCGTCCTCCATGCAGGCCCTGAACAGCGGACTGTCTGCAACTCCTATGTCAAAGAGGTGTTTATTAAATGACCCGTGGCCAGTTAAAGCTGCTGTAACTGTACGAAGCTGTTGTTTAGATAATCGCAGAACCTGTTTCGTGAGGCGGCCATCAATTGTAGGGAGTGCTTCCCTAGCCTATAGTGAAATACATTTACATATATCTTTACTGTATTTCTTTTTAAGCGCCACTGTATAAAGTTACCGTTCAGAAAGTAAACAAGTGTTTTATAATAGC
Organism: Dryobotodes eremita; assembly: GCA_917490735.1. Taxonomy (NCBI): domain Eukaryota; kingdom Metazoa; phylum Arthropoda; class Insecta; order Lepidoptera; family Noctuidae; genus Dryobotodes; species Dryobotodes eremita. The sequence continues at coordinate 20,521,502 of OU823254.1, forward strand.
GTGGCTTGATGAGTGAAAAATGTTCAAAGCTTTTGTGAATTTTAGTGAGCAAAAATAACGTGGCTAATGCTGCGCACCATTTTAAAAGTGGTTCTATTAATAAAACACAGTATTTGATTAGACAATGGTGCCGATTCTCTTGTCACAAAATTCTCTAAACTAGACTAAAAATCACTAAAATTTTGTTTATTCCTGTCAAACGACGATTTTCCATTCTGAAATAGACTAAAGTGACACAACTTGACTATATTTTAGTTTGACAGCACTAAGATGGCACTCAGTTAGTAATTTAGTGAAAATGGCAATTTAGCTATTCTGAATTTGACGTTTTTAACCTATAATTTTGGTTGTCTAACTAAATCTGGCTGTTTTTAATTGCGATTAAAAACGTGTGGAATAAAATTAGTTGTCATGAACTAAAATTCACCACAACACGTCGACTTCAGGTGCAAAAACAGTATATATTTTTATTTTATTTTGCTTATCCCTCGAAAATGGTGTCCTATCGCAAAAATAATGAAAATTTCAAACCCCTTAATGAAGCCCTAAACCTCTAAAACCCTAACTACTCAAACTAACTCTCCATGTAGGTAATAATTTTTAATATTTTCCATACAAAAAGTGAAAAATTCCATATAAAACACGTCGACGCTACCCAAATGGGCGCCTCCGGCTCTAAAAAAAATTCACGGAGTAGGGCAAACAAGTACCACGTGGAGTCGCGATTGTCAAATAAAATTTTAGTTGCGTCAAAATTATTTTTAAATTTAGAGATATTTTTTTGTAGAATAGATTTAAGATTGTTATTGCCCAAAGTAAGGAATTTTTGTGATAGTTTAGTTAGTTTAGTTCGGTGTACAAGAGAATCGGCACCGTTGTATTGTTTATAATTTTATTTAAGAGGTTATGTACTGGCGACGTTTATGTTGAACATAAACTGCTCAAACAGCGGTTTCCTTGCTTATTTCTGCATAATTTTAGTGTGCCCCGTTATCATGCTATTATTTGGTTAAAAGTGGTCTAAAAATAACATATTTGGGATAGCAGTTCTATATACCTACGAGTACTTCCATTATAATGCTGTTAAACAGCCATTTAGGGCTCTGTTTAGGAATATGAAATACAAATATTTTCAATTGTCGGAGGTATATAATTATGTATACAGGGTGTAAGTAAGAGTCCTGCGATCTTTTTAGCCACATGTTGTGCCAGTGGAATAGGTGTATCCGATTGCACACGGTGAAAAAACTCATTTGGCGAATAAAAATTAGCCTCTTCATACAAATTAGCACACAGGACCGCGCGCAGAAGAGAAAATTAGTACTTATGAGAAGTCATCGAATGTATTCCACTGACATGATGTTGTTAAAGGGATCTCAGTAAGTACTTTTACAAAGACTCACTTGGTACATGGTTATTTAAACGGGTGCCTGGCCATGTGATGTATTTCAATTTATGAAAGTAACATTACTTAATAGTCAAAACGAGAGGCGTTGTGGGACACCCGGTTGGAACGAAGTTCCTTTCGCTTTTCGCCAAGTGAAAATTTAAAAATTAAATTAAGTTCAGAACTAAATACTTTATTGTTGTTATGATTTCCGTGAACACAAAACAACAATAAAGTACTTAGTTCTGAATTCAAATTATTATACACGATAAATCTTATAATTGATGGACATGGAAATTAGCATTCGTTTGTATTCGGAAATGCGAAGATTCCCGAGAGACATTAAGAAAATAGTTGTACTGTAATAAAACTTTAAACTGCTTAATAGCAAATTGGTATATATACCATGGTCTAAAAAAACAAGGTCTGGCATTCTGAGAGTGACACAAGCTTACGTCACTATCCAGTTGCCACTTTATTGCAACAAAACACGAATTATGGAAACATTTTCAGTCACCATTCTTTTAAAAAATATATATAAAGCATTTAAATTGTCGTTTCGTTTTTGTAATCAAACGAAACAATCCAATTTAAACTTATACCAACGTAATTGTTAGTTAAAACCTCATTGTTTTATCGGATTCGCACAGGTATTAAGGCGGCTAGGGAGTTATTATTCAAATTCAAATTCAAATTCAAATAATTTAATTCAGACATGCGTCCATAGTGTTAGTATACAAGATAACTTAAATACTATTGTTAGTAAACATGAAAAATGAATTAAGTTAGTATACAAAATAACTTATAGACTAAGTGTTAGTAATAATAAAAATTAATTAAAAACGCAAATTGGTGTGGATTCTCACCCAGTGGCGCAGCAGAGGGGAGTCCCACCGATCTGAAAACACGCTCAGGAGACTGTTGGTGGCGGTGCGCAGCCGGCCATTCATGGAGGCGGCCCTCTTGCGTATTATGGCGTAAAAGTCATCAGTATGCGCCTCCGCAAACATACCGGACGCACTACATCGCCACGCCCGCCCCAACAGTATCCTGAACGCATTATTATATTGGACACGCAGATCACTGTATGTCCTCTGCGTAAAACTGGTCCAAAGACTGCACGTGTAAAAAGACTGGCAAAAGGCTTTAAAAAGAGTTATTTTTACTTCGTCAGTACAACGTGCAAATCTTCGAACCAGCATATTACATCGAACAGCCAGCGACCTGCGTTCCCTCTCTATATCAGTATTATCCTTGAGATCATCAGTGACCCAGTGACCCAAGTACTTGAATTTCTTTACCCAAGCTAAAGGAGTACCTACCACAAAGCGAGACACCGGGGACATCAGAATAATTTATGGCACTCGCTTTAAACATAATAAGTTCGCTCTTCTTGACATTGTACTTGAGCCCATGGGCCACTGCATAGGACTCACAAATCGCCACAAGTGTCCTTAAAGCGCCGATCGATGGGCTCAGAAGGGCCATGTCATCGGCATAGCTAATATTATTCATACAAATACTATCTATATGACATCCAACTCTGGCGCTGCTGAGCTCACCGATCAGCCGGTTTATGTACAAGTTGAAGAGGCGGGGCGAGCTCAACCCCCCCTGCCTCAACCCGCACTCCAGCCGGTACACATCCGAATGAGCCTCCGCCCACCTAACACTATTCCTCTGGTTATTGTACCAGTAACGAAACAAGGATGTTATTTCATTCGGTAACGTTGTATCGCTCTGCAATTTCTCCCACAGTGCATCATAAGACACTAGGTCAAATGCCCTTGACAGGTCCAAAAAACAAGCAAAAACAGGTGTTTTTCGGGAGGTATAGTATTGGACAGTTTGCTTAAGGCACAGAATGGCACTCTCCGTAGATAGACCAGGTTTGAAGCCAAATTGCGCATCATGGAGTTCAATGTGTTTAGCCAACTGTTGATCAAGCAAACTGTCCAAGATCTTGGCGACTATAGTGGCGAACGAAATAGGCCTATAATTGGACACATCAGAGGCGTCTCCCGTCCTATCCTTAATTATCGGCACCACCACTGTGTGCATAAGGTCCTGCGGTAGATAATTATGGCTAATGCACAAATTAAAAAGTAAAGCAAGAACCCTATGCAGATGTAGGCCAGCATGCTTTAGGTGCTCGACGCTGAGGCCGTCGTGACCTGGCGACTTACCTCTTGTCATTCTTTTTATAACAGCGCCGATCTGTTTAGCTGTAAACATTATGGCAAGCTCACCAGAACCCGAAAACCCCCCTTCATCGGACACCCGCCGCCCTGTTTTTAAGAGAGACCGAACACTGAAATTGTTTTTAAAAAGGTTGGCGATATCTTTAGGTTCACTCAGACCCGCCACACTCGCAGGGAGACTCGGCTTGGCCTTTAATTTATTCGTGGTTTTCCAAAATTTAGAAAAATCTTTTTTAGTATGACTTTTTGCCAAAATATCTAATTTAATCTGTTGTTGATTGTTTTGAACAAATTTTAATTTAGTCTTAAATATCCTTCTTGTATCACGCATTTTCTGATATATAGTCCCCTGAGTAGGTGAACCATGCAAAAGCCAAGTCTGATAATGTGTACGAGCCTCCCTATGAGCGCCGCTGACATGTTTGTTCCAACATGTGACATATTTGTGTCGCCTGATGCAATCACTACCAACATATGTGTACACGGCACCATCTTGGAGGGTTGATACAATGTTAAAATACAAATTATCTATTAATTTAAAATGGTCTACATTGTTACATATTTTATGAGAACACTCTATACATTCACTGGGAAAATCTATTAATTTTAATTTATCATTACAGTACTCATAATAATTATTAATTTGTTCACTACTTCTTTCACCCCAACGTACTTTATTACTAACAGAATTTTGGGCTGATAACTTCTGATTAACCTTACTTAAGTTACATTTAAACAAAACAGGATAATGATCCGAATGGTACACCCCATATGAGACTGACGCATGAGTCACTAAGTCTTTGGCTGCGCTTGTTATCAAACAATGATCTAGCCAACGCCGCGAGCCGCTAGCCTGACAAACAAACGTATGCGTATTCTTAGGTAGAAGCTCATAGTCGGCGCAAAACCATGTCTGTTCATTACACACAGAGATAAGTTCATTAAAAAACCCGTGAGCCTGGGTTAGCATTAAAATCTCCCAGCATAACTACACACTCAATACCACTACTTTCAATAATAGCTATAATCTCACTAAGTGTTTGTGTGAATAAAGTTAAATGATCACTCTTACCGTTATCGTAGGGCATGTATACCGAAAATATCAACATAGCACGGTTCTCGTATTCAACTTTTATCGCCACTAATCGATCACTTAAACACTTCACTGTCGTTACTGATGTAAACACTGATTTTCTCCATAACAGTGCCACTCCGCCGTACGGTCTGCCTGTTATCATTTTGACAGTTGTGTCGATGGCCGACTTGCCATTGTACGCGAAGTTGTCGTCTAGATTTCCTAGGAATCCTATATCATGTGGCCAGATCCAGGTCTCTTGGAGCGCAATGATGTCGGCACTCTTGCAAAGGGCTCGCACACAATCCACTGATCGGTTCACACCTTTACAATTAAAAGTGGATATTGTTATTATTACACACTACTGGTAACACAGCGGTGATGACGTAGGCTTGTGTCTCCCACATGACCACTGTGTCTCAGAATGCTATACCTGGCGAAGAATATTATTATACCATGTGTTATACTGTTATCCGGCTTATGTGTTGCTAGGCCTTTCAAAGTAGTTTTTTTTTTCATGTAGCATATTTTTTACCTCTGCTTTCTTCTTTCATTGACAGAGACCTGGAAGGCAACCACATAAAGCGACTATCACCGCACGCACTGCGCGTGCGCGCCGATCAAGTGTAAGTCCCTAGGTACATACACAACATGTGCTATTTTATTTAGTTTCCTTGGCTTAACGCCTTATTTGCCGTCAAGCTTGTTTATAGTACCGATGGTTCTTTATTTATAAGACGAGAAAAGGTTTTTCGTAGACCCATGTAAGAGTAACTACCTAACTAATGATTATACCACTGAACATGCCAGCATCTACAAAAAAATATAACTCAATCTATCTAGCAGCTACCACAGCGGGCAACATTGGCTTACGATAATTATCCTTAGGCCCGAAACTGCGTTAAGCGGGCGCCCGCGACGGGCACCTGTCGCGAGTCGAAGCACGTGGACACGCGGGTGGGCTCCGTGGGAAGATTCAAGATAGATAAGGTGGTGGGGATATTATTATTAAGGCACCGCGCATGCCCCCGTGATGGACGCTGTCGCACGGAGGCGGGCCCCGTTGAGCGGCCGCGGTGCCTGTCTCACCGCAACGGAAGCCCGCACGGGTCCCCACGACGGGGCACTTTAGTATGGAACCGCGCGGGCGTCCGCTTAACGCAGTTTCAGGCCTTAGACACCTTAGGATAATTGATAGGAAGAATAGAAAGATAGGATCATTGATCGAAAGAAATAGAAAAGAATATCACACTTTACCTATCTCGGTCTTTACTGCGGCTAGACAACAATCTAATTTGTTATGAACACGACAATTTCAATATTATCTTACGGAATACCTTCGCAAATATAGATGCTTATCCTGCGTTATCTCTAATCTAGTCTTAATGAGTTTGCTCAAGTAATTGCAACCATAAGTGAAAATTATTATCTTTATTGCTGCGGCAACTTGTTATCTTGCCGGAAAGGTCGATTGGGTACACTCTAAGGTACTACGAGTATGGATGTATTTGTACGTAATGTATTGTGGATATATACTTTTCTGTTTGCGTTTACCCTGAGATATCTTATAACTTCTGTTGCTATATCGAATCTTTGGTTTAAAGTTTTGTTGTACTTATATGTATTTGGCTCGATGCCAGAGTAATTCATTTCACTCTGTCGGCATAATAGTTCTTATGGTCATACCTACTCAGTAGGCGGTACCTAAAATGACCTAAATAGTAAGTAGTTAGCTAAACGAAAAAGTATGTATCTTACCTAAGAGTGTTTTTTTACTTTTTTCCTTCAGGTCTCTGAACTACAACTTGCTAGAAGAGGTGCCTGCGTTTGCTTTCAAAAATGCACAGATTTCCAAACTGTAAGTTGAAATTAGTTCTATGGATTTTTTTTTTGTCCCAATTACAAACAACAGCATTGATCAAAACAATGTAAGGTTTCTTAATTGACTATGATTTTTTTACTTTTTCAGGAGCTTCAGAGGGAACACTAAATTGAAACACATAGACGAGAATGCTTTCGCGTCAAACCTGCTCCTCCGACAATTGTGAGTTCCTCATATCAGTATAACGAATAGGTTCCTATAGCATTTCATAGTAGGGTAGGGTACCGTCCTATAAAACTGCCTGAAAGCAGAATCGGGAAAAGAACTGTCGAAATGCGAAAGATTTTTTTTTATATGGGTTACGGGGTTTAATAAGTAGAGGAATACTACCTAACTGCGTTTGTCCACCATTATTCATGGAGTTATATATCTCGATTGAGACAACTTGATTAATTAAGAACTCCTTTTGTTTCAGAGATTTAAGTAACACGGCTATTAGCTTCCTGCCCACCGCAGGCCTACAGAACTTAGAAACACTTAGGATAGAGAAGACACCTTCACTGAAATACATCCCATCGATTTATGAATTTCAGGTGAGTTATCTGTCCGTATTGAACTCACCTATTTATTATAGCAAAGAAAGGTCAATGACGCCGCCTTGTGTACCGATACCCTGATAAAACATAGACACACCATAGCCACCCCTTCCTGTCGTACCTCTACCGATAGACAAAGTAGACGACGTTTAATACGATAGACTCCCAAAATTTCCAAAATGGTCGATATCGACCCCTTGGGTCGATGTCGGTTTCCCAGGGGTCGACATAAACGAAAACTGATTTTGGGGTTCAACCAGGTCTAAAAATCGACCCCTATTAATTAATACAAGTTCTTATTTAAAACTTTCAGGATACTGTATAAGTTGAAGTTATACTATACCTATACGTGTTACATCCATCACACGGAATTTTTTATCTTTACTTTGCGATTTTAATGTTTTTTTCTAAAAATAATTACCTACCTAAGTATTTTTACGTAATTTGTATTAATAATTATTAATTACACTTGATATTTACTGAATTTTATGTCTATTTATTTTGTGAAATTTTGATGAGAAAGTTATGTCAATCAAGTACACTCACTTAACCAATCGCAAAGTTTTTAAATTGGTATTTTAATTAATTTATAAATTAATTGGTAAAAAAACTAGAGATGGGATTTTTAAACTAATTTTGCTATGGGGGTCTGAGGTATCAGTTTATTTTGGAAAAGGGGTCTATTGCCCAAAATTATTAGGGAATGCCTGGACTAAAGGAAACGATTCGACAGGTAATTAATTTTAATGTTCAGTCAAAAATTGGCTGATATTTGGTCTAAAAATAGGGCCCACAACATACAAAGATCACAGCTTTTGGCTCTTAAAATATCCATGTAACATATTCACCAACCAGCAAGTCATAATATAGTGATTCTTAACGACTACGTAACAAAGAAATAAAATGCGTTTATTGGCATAAATACAAATTAAAAAGAAATACTAATGGCAAAAGGGCCTCAGCTCAGCATGTCAGATAGCAACACTTGGACGCTGATTTTCAGCAGTAGCTGAGTGAGAATACGTAATCTAGTTCTTCACACTAGGTACTCCTTTCCTTATACCCTACCTCAAATTAGCCACAAAATGAACCGTTTAATAATGTACTCTATGTTTCGGCCCTCCCTCCCCAGAGTCTCCAGAAAGCGTACCTGACACACCACTTCCACTGCTGCGCATTCCGCTTCCCCGAGCGACACAACCCCACACGACACAAGCTCTACGAGACACAAGTGGCTCTCATGCAAGCGGTAAGACCATCAGACGCCCTAGCACGAACGTGCGACGCCCTAGCGCTCTAGCACGAACGTGCGACGCCCTAGCGCTCTAGCACGAACGTGCGACGCCCTAGCACGAACGTGCGACGTAAACGTAACGTAAAATCACAGGATTTTTTTAATAGAATACTATCGTGTAGCATATTGGTCAAAATTTTTGAACAAGCATAATTAGTGTCACCCATAGATATAAATAAATCTTAAAACGAAGTATGTAAATATTATGTGCAAAACAAGAAATAAAAACTTCTAGAAAAATAAAGTACCTATTGTTTTTCAAAAAGTCTTTAATTTTGGTTTCAGCCACTTTTAACATTCCACATTGTTTTGTTCAGAAATGCGCGAACGGCGGTCAGCAGAGGACTCCGCGGTTCCGCAAGCGGAGATCGTTGGAGCCGATCAAGATCTTGCCGCCCCAAAACAACTCGAACATCACCACGTAAGACCAAAATTATGCATTGTTTGCACCGCTTTTTACGAAACATAAAAATCGTATAACTCCCCAGTTCCCCACTTTTCCCTATCTAAAATAATAATAAAATAAAATATCAAGAACGCTAGACATTCAGAATTAAGTAACTATCGCAAGTACCAAACAAAGCACAGCTTTTTGACTAGATGAAGAGGGAGCTTTCACGAGCAATTAATGTTAAAGTGACAAACCATGCTATCAGCAGTTTCAGAAAGATAGATAGATTATATTAAGAGACTAAGATATTAGATTAGATTATATATATTCCCAAACACACAACGACAAATTCTCCAAAACAAATCTAGTAAGAACTAAATCTTCTCCACAGAGACTCCATGGAAGACGACGTATCAACAGCCACGACGAGCGAGGAATACGACGCGAACATGATGGACGAGTACTTCTCCGACTCCGGGAGCTGGGAGGACGAGAACGACCAGGGAGAGTTCCATGATCCCGTCAACAACAGCCTGGGGGTCGGGTTCGCGACCATATCGGCGGAGTGCGGGAATTTTAGTATTAGGTGGGTATTGGAAACTTGAGTATCGGCTTTGGTTTTAATCGAGGTTGATTTAAACCTTGTGGTAGAAACTAGTAAATTTTCTTACCGCTAAACTTGGTACTGGAACTGTAAAACTACTTATGCCGTATAAAACTCAATTATTGCTAAGGCAAACGTCTGAACTTTTGTATGGAACATATTTGACTGGGCATCCCTCAAAGGAATGTATTGGGTTTCTAAGATTATGTGTAGGTAATACTTGCTTTCGGGAAAACACACCTAGGTATAACTATTCTGTACATATTTAATAAAGATTATCATCGGAACCCTTGGTACTCATATGTTACCACACAAAAAAAATGCACAAAGACAAACTGTTAATTCGTCTCTTTTTTTCCAGTCCAAGAAAAGTGGAATGCACGCCCGCACCAGACGCGCTCAACCCTTGCGAAGACGTGATGGGCTGGTCGTGGCTCCGCGCCAGCGTGTGGTTCGTCATTACGGCCGCCGTAGTAGGCAACGTTGCCGTTCTTCTCGTCTTACTAACCAACCACACGGAGATTACCGTGCCGAGGTTCCTCATGTGCCACCTTGCTTTCTCCGACCTGTGTACTGGCCTCTACCTCTTTATGCTGGCCGTGGTTGACCTCAGGTCTTATGGAGAGTTCTTTAATTATGCCTACGACTGGCAGTATGGCGTCGGCTGCAAGATCGCTGGCTTCCTATCAGTATTTTCTGGACAGTTATCAGTTATCACTCTTACTATAGTCACGTTGGAGCGCTGGTTCGCCATAACGTATGCAATTTACTTAGAAAGGAGGATCTCTTTATCAGCTGCGGCCAAAATCATGATGGGCGGTTGGCTGTACTCCTTTTTGATGGCTGGCTTGCCGCTGGTCGGCGTGTCAGACTACTCGTCTACCTCAATATGTTTGCCGGTTGAGAGCAAGGATGTGGGAGATGCTATGTACCAAGGAGCCATATTTATGGTTAGCGCGCTCGCGTGGGTGACTATTGTAGTGTGCTACGTGCAGATATACAGGTCTCTTGGAGGAGGGGAGAGTTATGGAGGGAGAGGGGCAGCTGCAGCCGCTGAACGACGGATCGCGAATAAGATGGCGCTACTCATCGCAACAGACCTACTCTGCTGGGCGCCCGTCGCGTTCTTCGGCATCACAGCGCTCGCAGGCGTTCCCCTAGTCGACGTTAGTCACGGCAAAGTGCTTTTAGTGTTCTTCTACCCTCTAAACGCATGTGCAAATCCGTTCTTATACGCGATATTAACGAAACAGTACCGAAGAGACTTTATGACGTTGATCGCGCGAACGGGGCACTGTAATTGGTTGGTTAAGAAATACAAGTTGGCTGCAACCCCTCCTCCCACCGCTCACACCAACCAATCAGCGCCCGCGCAGCTCATGCCCCTTGTAGACTCCGTTACGTACCAGAGAAGTCAGTCACAGTGCAAAGACAGTAGTGAAGTAACGCTTTAAGTGTGTAGTTGTAATTTTAGTTATGTTGACATTATTAATGGTTATTTATTTTTAATTTGGTGTTTTATTGCTACTGTAATGTCCACACAAGATTAATATCTGTCAATTTGGAAGAAAGTAAAAAATCTTTGTCCAGCTATGGATAGTGTTAAGTGAGTATACTGATGTGGACTTGATATTATTATGACTTACGAGTTACTTCTGTTTTCTTTTCCACCGGCCTCATACTCCCAGGACTCGTGGTCTGTCAGATTACTTCAAGTTTCACCATAACAACTCGCCATTTTCGCTTGTCTATCGGCTAAATGGCGGGAATGTAACAAGATCAAATGTGGCAGAAAAAATAGGACAAACAATTTGAAACTGAAAAATCGTCTACATACATTTATTTACAACCTCCTCAACTCAAGAACAACTGAGCATGTTCTTCTAACTCATTCAACACATTGCTATCTATATATTCCACCACTAACTTGTCACCTTCCAATAAAACCTCTGCTTTTATCAGCTCTGATACTTCTGCATCCATCTTTATAGGACTTATGCAGTAACTGTCCAGCTGTCTAAACAACCGAAGCTTTACGGAACTGACTTTATTGTTATCATTTTTTATATTACAAGAGTCACAGATACTGTCTATAGAACGGCCCAAACTCCATTTAGAACTGATAAATACTGGTACAGTGTCTTTTAAATCTGGATCCAAAGTTACGGATTCAAACTTTGTGATGCTAGTCTCTTCTTGGATGATTGTTATTGGCTTTGGTTCCATGTTTAAAGGTTTTTTTATGGCAAAGTATACCCTGTCAGAAGGTGGGATGGTTTTTGGCCCGATTGCCTTTTGTTTTATTCTCATAAGGTGTATTTTTGAGGCTGTCTTCACTTTTGCTGATGATTGGAGGGCTCTGCGGATGTTTTCTGTGATCTGTAAAAGTAATCGGTAGGTAATGTTTTATGTAGGATGCAGTATCAAAGCATGTAAATGGCCATATGCAATTTAAGAACTTCAGTTCTAAAGATCCAAGGTGGAATTCAGAATAATTACCTTTTCTTGTAAATGTTTGTTGGCCTCTCTGAACTGTCTCCTTGGAGCTTCAAACTGCTCTATCTTGGTTGCCATTGTTTCATCATCTATTTCAGGACAAGTGCTAAAAATACAAAAAATGAGTTTACATAAAAATAAAAACGAAAGCTTAACAGATTTTCAATAGGGGGATGAGAGTTTAAGTAGTTAGAAAAAAGGGGCAATTCACTGTTCTCTTGCCTAACATGATATTGGGGAAATTTTGTAAGTATTAATCTACGAATACTTACGGATGAAACCTATGTTCAATACAATAATGTTTATTACATTTTGAACACATCATTTCATGCAGGTTTCCTTTCCTACATCCTTTTTCTGAACACCTGAATATTTGATCATCATTTTTAAGGTTAACTTCCTTGGGTTTTGGCGCCAACTCGCATTCCCCGGACAAGCAATGTTCGTTGAAATGTTCGCGACAGAATACATTGCCACATTTGCATTGGAGAGGTAGAAAATCGGTCTGGTTACAGTTTTGGAACTGGCAGTGTTCACCAAGTGTTGGAAACTCCATCTTTTTATAAGGTACTTGTGTCTTGCCAAGTTCAATGTAGTCAGTAATTTGTTAATTATAGAAAGGTTTTTTTCTGGAACTATTGTATTTTCTTGCAATGGTAAACACAAAATAGAAAACACCGGAAAACACAAGTAACCTGCGGCTACATTCCAGCACAATACGAATTTATGGTATTTTTATTACTTTTCAAATTGACAACAGGATAGCTAATTACATTTACTTTAAGAGCGCAAAAGACAGCACTCTTGAATGCTTAAAATCAATAAAATTCTATAACCGAAACGTAATTATAATTTTGGCAAAAATGACAGTCATTGTGCTCGTTCAGAAATTTAGGACGTTTAAATTTTGTACATGATGAGGTTAGCAGTGCTTATAATAAATTCGGATCTAAAATGTGGACTAGCAATATTGATCAGTGCAGCAGATTAAATTATTATTGTAACTTGTAACGCGCACCAAGCTTGCAAGAAAAATGATTAATTACCTTTTCCCATCTTTAACCGATGGCGCACACTGGTCCCGAATGATAAAAAAGTGGACATTAAGAAATTTTTGACAGAAGGTCAACGGATTCGGCTGATTTTTTTTTTTGTAGACAGCTGATGCAATTACAAATCACTTTTATAGATTGAGTTTTTGCCAAATAAGCCGTATTTTCAGAGAAAAAAAATATTGAAATATTTTTTGTATGAAAGAAATCCTAATTTTGTCTTTATCTTCCAAGATTCAAACGTATTCAAAATAAAACTTAGCGCAGCTTGTAGAGTAACTCTTACAAATATATGAAATTATCAGTATCAAATAAACAAACAAGGAAATCTCAAAACGTGTTCAGACATGTTTATGTACAGGTAAGTTATTGTGTGACTCGTATGTAAAATTTTTTTTGTATAGAGTCATTGCTTAATTACCCTATAAGTGACGATTTCGGCTCTATTTGGTCATCTAGTCGAACGCGTCGAAAACGCTGAATGATGAATAGGTATATAAATTGCAATTAAAAATTCCCTTTGTAGTTTTGCGGTATTTATGTAGGAGCACATCTTAGTATGTTTTATTTTCTCGTGACTCATCCAAATTGCAAGAATATTTGGCTCATTATCTAACTACCCCATTAAGTAATGAGGTAGTTAGGTAATGAGCCATTATCTAACTACCCCATTAAGTAACGGGATAGTTGGGTAATGAGTCATATATCAATAGTATAAGGGCAAGCGGAACCCGTTTTTGTTCATTACGCGTCTTGTGCTCGTAAAAACAACACAATTTTTTATCAACTATCACCACATTGTAACTTTTAGTTATTTGCCTGTAACATTTTTGTATCAAAATGACTACATTTGTGACTAATTTAGACATTTTTTCTTTTTTGAGTAATAGTGGGTGCCTTAAAAATAGTGATTTACTGTGTCAAACCATTATAAATCGTATTTCAAGTGAAATTCCAAACGAAGAGCTCAGTATTATCAAAAAGTTTTGCCAAAATTATACGTCAAACCTAGCTAGAAGATGGGACAATTCAGGTAGAAACGAAAGATTTGGTGTTAAAAACAAGGAGTGGTTGGAGTCTAAAATTTTGTGGCCAACTTTAACTTCTGTGAATTTTCCTATGTTGTTTGATCCAGAATATACCATAGAGGACATTTCAGTAGACGTAGAAGAGCATAATTTATCGTACGAAGAGGAAGCGGGTGCATCTACATCAGAAGCTACCACAAATACTCCCAGAACTAGAAATAAACGACCATTTGAAGATTTAACAAATAAGCAGAAGAAAAGACGTTCTTTGTCTCTTTTGGAGCATTCCGAAGAAGAGCTGTTCTATGCTCTTATTGCTAAACTTAATGAAAACGGGCGCACTGTTTGTTCTAAAGTTATTAAGTGCCTCTCAAATAAGCCAGAAAAGGTGCAAGAAGTAAGTGACTTTTTATATAAAGCTTCTGATAAATCGATTTCCGAGGAAGACACCTTAGCTCTTGCCACAGCATTGAGTTTATCAAAATGGCAATATCTAACTTTGAGGTCCATTTTAAGTACAAATGGCACAGCGGCTTTTCCATCTTACCAGAAGTTACTGTTGAAGAAGAAAGAATGCTATCCAGCAAAAGAAGATATTGTGATATCGGAGTCAGGAGCTAAAATTAAGTTACAGGCAGTTCTAGATTTAACTGCCGAGAAGATTTTGAAAGTGACTGGTTCAAATATTAATGGTGGTGTTTTGAAGCTAGTTAGTAAATGGGGCTGTGACGGAGCTTCTTCACAAAGTTGTTACAAACAAAAACCAACTGGTGACATATTTTCAGAATCTTCTGTATTTATGGTTAGTTTTGTGCCACTTCGCCTTATGAGTGACAACGATGTGATAGTATGGGAAAATCCGCGCCCTTCTTCAACAAACTATTGCAGACCAATTATGTTCGAATTCAAACAAGAAACAAAAGAATATATTCAGCAAGTAGAAGCAACATTACAAGAAGAAATTCAGAACCTTCTACCAACAAAGTTATTTGATGGCGAATTTGAAGTATTTCATGAATTGCATATGACGATGATCGACGGCAAAGTATGCACGGCACTTTCACAGACACAGTCTGCAGCCAATTGCAACATTTGCTTAACAAATCCGAAAGATATGAACAACTTGAACCTCGTTTTTAACAAACCAGAAAACCATGATATGTACAATTATGGTTTATCTTCACTTCACATGTGGTTGCGATGCATGGAATGTATTTTGCACATATCTTACAACTTAGATTTCAAAAAATGGGCGGCTCGGGGTGAGGACAAACTGCTCCGAAAATCAAGAAAAGAGTTAACGCAGCATGAGTTTTTTGTTGTAACTGGCTTAATGATTGATATCGTCAAACAAGGCTTTGGGACAACAAACGATGGCAATACAGCTCAACGGTTTTTCAATGATTACGAAAGGTCAGCTGAGATAACAGGAGTTAATGCTAATTTGATTAAGAGATTTGCTGTAATTTTGCAGGCAATATCTTCTGGGAGAAATGTAGATATTGAAAAATTTAGAATTTATTGCAGAGAAACAGCAGAACTTTATGTCAGCGAGTACTCGTGGTATTACATGCCTTCGAGTGTACATAAACTTTTAGTGCATGGTGCAGATATTTGCCAGCATTTTTCTTTTATTCCAATTGGTATGATGTCCGAAGAAGCCTCAGAAGCAAGAAACAAAGATTTTCGTTCAATCAGAGAAAAGCATACTAGAAAGATAGGCAGAATGCAAACAAATGAAGATATTTTACACCAGTTACTTATCAGCTCCGATCCGTACATTACGAACATAAGACCGAAGTTCACCAAAATTCAAAAGCAGCAGAGGTTTGAAGAAGCCGAAAATCTTCTAAAGGATGACGTTTCACCCAATGAACTCGATTTAGAAGTTGCTGATGAGGAAGAAGTAAACGTCGACATTGAGAATAATCCCCCACAAGATCCGCTAGCATAATTCACATTGTAACATACGCACGTTCATGTTAGTTGATCAACAGATAAGCACGCCAAGATCCCTGCCCTAAATCAAATACATATTAAGTGATAAAGTATAAAATAAATAAATAAACAAAACATGCATGTAAAGATAAATTAAGCGTTAGGGTTACAGGTAGTTCAAATTTTTTAAGTACGCCTTAATACAATACCTATATTATTATATAGGTTTGTATTTTGACGGTCCTAAGCCCGTTAAAGTACGAAGGAAAAGTTTTAATTGCAATTTATACCTTTTTATCATTCAGCGTTTCCGACGCATTCACTAGCGTTAGATGACCAAATATAGCCCAAATTGTAAGTAATCGGCTAATTAAGCAATGACTCATTACCAAAAAATGCTTATAATCTGAATATGAGTCACACAATAAATTACCTGTACCTGAACATGTCTGTACACGTTTTGAGATATCCAAGTTGTTTATTTGATATATTTAAAATAAGACTTTTTTTAATAGAAACACATTTATAAGAGTTACTTATTAATGAAGAAAATGTTATTACATCTTAGTCTATCTTTAACAAGATTATTTCTAATCCGCCTGAATTAATTTTTTAACTCTGAAAATACGGCTTATTTAACAAAAAATACATCTTTAAAAGTTACTTGTAATTGTATCAGCTGTCTACAAAAAACTAGTAAAGCTCATCCGACAACGAAAAATTTAAAGTGCCTGTAACTGAAAAGGAGCACAAAATCGCAATTGAGTGTCTATGGCAAAGTGATGAACAATTAACCCCTCTACAAGCTGCGCTAAGTTTTATTTTGAATACGTTTGAATCTTGGAAGATAAAGACAAAATTAGGATTTTTTCATACAAAAAATATTTAAAGTGCATGTAACTCAAAAGGAGCACAAAATCGCAGTTGAGTGTCTATGACAAAGTAGTGAGAAATTAGCCCCTCTACAAGCTGCGCTAAGTTTTATTTTGAATACGTTTGAATCTTGGAAGATAAAGACAAAATTAGGATTTTTTCATACAAAAAATATTTAAAGTGCATGTAACTCAAAAGGAGCACAAAATCGCAGAAGAGTGTCTATGACAAAGTAGTGAGCAATTAGCATCTCTACAAGCTGCTTTAAGTTTTATTTTGAATACGTTTGAATCTTGGAAGATAAAGACAAAATTAGGATTTCTGTCATACAAAAAATATTTGAATATTTTTTTTCTCTGAAAATACGGCTTTTTTGGCAAAAACTCAATGTACAAAAGTGATTTGTAATTGCATCAGCTGTCTACAAAAAAAAAATAAGCTGAATCGGTTGACCTTTTGTCAAAAATTTCTTAATGTCCCCTTTTTTATCATTTGGGACCAGTGTGTGGCGTGAGGGTTAACTACCGTAACCGTACTTACAGTTTGACATTGATTGCGCTTTTATAAGTTTTATCTCATAAAGGCTCCCGCAGACAGGCGCGACGCAACTTTTGTAGAAGAATTTCCATGAAGTTTTCATAAGAATTGTTCTACGAGAGTCGCGTCCCGCATGTTTGTAGGAGCATTAACGGTAAGGGCAGTTTTCGCGATTCAAGTGTTTCAACTAACGTGCAAACAACTGGCTATGTTCTCACAAGAATACAGGATAATTTAGTTAAATTAATTAGAGATGTATCTATGGGAAATATTTAAACAAACAAAACACACTTATGTAAGCTTAGTTTATTGCAATAAAATCAATAAATAAAAGACTTCGCTTAGAATAATACCACAAATTGGTGTCACTTGACTCAAGGTAACATTGTAAGAATTTTCTAAGACAATGGTTACAGATAAAAATGCAATTTTTAACGACAAAAAGTACAAAGCTGCTACTGGTCCTTTCTGGCAGTTAAATTACTGGAGGGTTCTAATCTTTGTCTTTAATATTTTAGTTAAATCTATTGCAAGTATAAAAAGTTTGAGCCGTATTATGTAGACAAGAGACTTACGAGGTAGTTACGCCTACTAACTGTACTGTTATTGGATCCGTTCATACAACAGTGCTTCTACCATCCTGACTATTCCATTTTTTTATCTAGCATAATATTTATAAATAATACATTTGTTTCACATTCATCCCAAACAAAAATGCTTTCATTTTGACAACCCTACAACATCCATTGCACCGTTTTTTGGAAAACCCAATGCGATAGACATTGCTAAACCTTCATGGTGTTGTTACTGGCAGCCGTATAGACATCTGACAGTGCGAAAAAGAGATGGATCGATACATGAATAGCGCCATCCCTATTCCACAAATAAACGTCAAAGTCATCTTATTGTCATTTTGACATTTCTTTATACAGCCTCAGAATAATAATCAGCACTGTGTATAATCCTCTAAGCTACATTTTCCTACATAAGTTTCAAGGTTTCCATAGCAGCCTGTAATCTCTCGATTTCTCCTTGTGACTGAGTAAGTTTTTCGGAGTTAGTATTCTGTACTTCGGCTGGTACTTTAGTTGTGTAGTCGTCGGCGGCCATCGCTTGTTGCAGCTTGGTTATCGTTTGGGAGAGTGTTTCTTTCTTTTTTTCTAGCTTTGTTAACTCTTTTTGGGGGTCGATGAGGCCCTGTGAGAAAAGTAGAGTTATTATTAGTTTATAATGTCTTATAGTAGTGTTTTAGGGTTCCGTACATCCGAATGAAAAAAAACGGAAGCCTTATAGGAGCACTCGTGTGTCTGTCTTTCCGTCTGTCACAGTCAATTTGCTCCGAATCTAATGGACCAATATTTAATTTCTGTGACACGGACGTGTAACGTAAATAACTGAATTTTGAATATGGGTCGCCTTTGGGAGGAAATAAAAAAAGTTATGCAAATTTTACCATGTGACATATCAGATCAAATACTGTTAGGGCTTTAAACATATTTTTATAATTTTAAAATTAACAGTTTTAAGGTTATTTAAGGAAATAGATGAAAATTCACCATTCCCTCCCCTTATCTCACTTACAAAAGGATCAAATAAAAAAAGAATCTATTTAGAAAGAAAAGAAAAAGAAAGAAAATGCATTTATTGTGCACAAGGAACTTACACAAAGGAAAGAAACCTTAACATGCAAAACTTAATGTTTATGAGTTATCAAGTCTTTAAATATATCAAAAAACTTCAAAATACCTTCAAAACAAGATGCACTTCGATCTTATCAGACACCGTCAGTATAGAGCATCCAATAGGAGGCTTTTCATCCGACAGCTCACTGTTGGCCAGCGACTGCACACTCCTGAATAGACCTTTCAGGGTTTCCACCTAGAACACACGAGGATAAAGTAACTACAGGGTCAAATTATTAAATAAAGTGTGAGTGTGTGTTATGTGTATGAGGGTGTGATTGTGGGTGTGTGTGTGAGGGTGTGTGTGTGGGTGTGTGTGTGTGGGGGTGTGTGTGTGTGGGGTTGTGTGTGGGGGTGTGTGTGTGTGTGGGGGGGTGTGTAACTGTGTGTGTAATAAGGTAATAACTTCACAAAACGAAACTTCACTTATACTTAAATTTAGAATCTTAGATAATTTACATTCATTGCCACTAAGCCACTTACTCAACTATCAAATTGGAGCGTAATCTTAGTTGATTTTTGAGTGATAGAAATGTCGTAAATTTTCGTAATGGAATTTGATCTTTGTCGTGTATGACTTGTGACGTATTGTTGTTAGGAAAACTTGATTAATTATCTAAGGTTCTAAAGTTTAGATGCATTTGGTACTGTCAAACAGGCTGAATAGATATGCAGGGGTGAAACGGGACAAA
This sequence comes from Dryobotodes eremita, assembly GCA_917490735.1. NCBI lineage: Eukaryota > Metazoa > Arthropoda > Insecta > Lepidoptera > Noctuidae > Dryobotodes > Dryobotodes eremita. The sequence continues at coordinate 20,541,170 of OU823254.1, forward strand.
ACTTTAAAAGGGATTTTAACATTGAAATAATATAGTTTGTTGCCAACAAGGGCACTAAATCGTTAATTATAATACAGTAGTAGTCCTTTCTTGGCAACAAACTATATTATTTCAATGTTAAAATCCCTTTTAAAGTTTCGTCCCGATTCACCACTTTTTTTTTACTGACTAATACTCACCCGTGTTCCATCAGTTGCCTGTGCGCCAGGGCTACGGTAACTCAGTCTCGATTCACCCCTGCATCCCTATTCACCCCGTTTGACGGTATTTTAAGTTTCGCCACGATAAAACAAAAAACATGTGCGCTTAGACTAAAGGATGTAATGTACAAAGTTAAGTAATAGTGTACTTATTGTTGAAGAGCCTAATAAATAAATAAATAAAAGGCTCAAATAACAATGACAATAATCAAAATTGCTTTCTTTCTATTCTTTTACCTTCAAATCGTCAGCAATGATGAGGTGGGCCGTGGTCTTCTGTTTGTTGGTCAGGTTGTACTCCGAGCGTGTAGACCTTATTAGATGCACCATCTTGAGAACTGTGTCCACGTCAGATTCTAGGTCTTCTGAACGCCATGGGGTGTCGGCGTCCTGGAGAAATGGAACTTTTTAGAAGATTCGACGGTTACAAGGGGGCGTGCTATATTTCAGCAGCCAACACTGGCATCTCGCTTTAGGAACAGGTGGGGGTAGAAGGAGATGTGTAGACATGGAAATTGTAGTATTTTGTCTTACGTGTTTCACATAAGTCATCACATAATCAGCCTATAACGTTCCCACTGCTGGAACACAGGCCTCCTCTCTGTGAGAGGGAATGGGCCGTTATCCACTACGCGAGCCCAGTGCGGGTTGGTAGATGTCACATGTTTTCTATATCTTTCTGTACCATTACTTCCCATTCATGTACCCAACGAATTATCTTCTAGGGGTGTTGGGTTTAAATTCGTTGGAGGTAAGAAGGGGCTTTGATCAGCTCACGATTGCCTGTAAAACCCTAAGCGGTCGTACTGACTGCCCTGAACTCCACGGACTTTTCTGCCGCCTATTTGTGCCCGACAAATACCTTGGGCACCGTCAAAGCCGCCGTCATAACCTGTTCGCACTACCGCTGTCTAGATCTGTTGCTAGAGCCGAATCCCCAGTTTGTCGAACCCTAAGGATGCTAAACGCCCTCCTGACTGCCGACCCTGAATGTGATGTGTTTGCCGATGAATGGAAGAAAATAATGCGTGCTTGTCTGTTGTTTTGTGAGGGACAATATGCGAGGGTGTCCACTGTTGCATGTTAGTTTATTGATGTATCTAATTTATTGAACCATTTACTCAAATAATTATTAATAATTTTATCCACGAATTGTATATCTTTGAATTTAATTTTTTGTATTGTATGTTATTTGAATGCTTATTTTATTTTAATTTTTATAATTCTATGTTAATTAATGTAATTGGACCTGTGCCGTTTTAATTAACTATAAATAAATAAATAAATAAATCTTTTTTGGTTCTTGGACATGGCAGTTTCTTCAGGATGTTTTCCTTCACCGTTTTAAGAGCATTGGTAATGAAATTAAAACGTACGTGTTTACGAATATTTAAATATCATTCAACCATCCTAATCCTAACTGATTGTAATATAGCTCATTACTTCTTATTATCAGTAGAGGCTTTTTGGTCTCCAGTAGGACAATTTAAGGATGATATTAATTCCTTACGTAGTTTTTAATGGATTTTACCATCTGCATCAGGAACTGGGTCCAAGCTATTAGTAGCAGGCAAGGCTCCAAAGAGAGGAACCTCCTAAGGATTAGGTGTCAGTGACTCACAGTAGGATAGCTAGCCACACAGATGGACGGACAGCTGGTGTCCTTCTTGGGCAGGCGTTGGAACAGCTCCTCGCTCACGAACGGCATGAAGGGGCTCAGCAGTTTGAGTCCAAACTCTAATGTCGTGTAGAGAGTGCGACGCGCGGCCGCTTGTTCGGCTTCGGAGCCGGATGCGAAAACTGGTTTGAGGTATTCCTGGGGAAAAAGACGAAAATAACTTAACAATATGTTATAAGAAGTTTACGAGTCCAATTCTGTCGGTTTATTTTTAAATCAGATTATACCAGTCCAGAGTCTTCGGTGTTATGTTGCGAAAATAAATAGTTTTGGTGCAATTTGTAACAATATTTTTAAAAGCCATTTCGAGTGGAATTTAAACGTGTCTTTGTTTTTATTGTACACCAATAAATTATAAAAAAATTAAGAGAATTTGGGACAACATGGTACAACTAAGGCGTGTCTAACTTTTGCTGAATCACCAAAATAATTATGTTGCTAGCGCGATGGATTATGTGTGTTAGTGGCTCCATCTATATTCTGTAGCTTGCAGAGTGTTGAGTTAAAAAAAATTGCTATTTGTTTACCGTCAACAGTGACATCTTTACTTTCCATGAACAACTTTATCTATTAGTACCGTACTTAAATATCTCTCGATTGAATCGATTATAAAAATCTGTTACAAAAATAGTAGATATTTCTACTTTTGTATTGCTTTGATATTAAATAAAAATAAAGTAAAATAAATAGATCGTGTTTTATTGCAGGCAAAATACCCATATACAGAAATATAATAAAAAGTAAAAAGTAGAAACAAAAACATGGAGGTATGTGTATACCTATAGTCTTCAAAACATACGTTTTTCGTCATTTTTTGCTCTCGCTTAGGTGAACAGAAATCCAATGCACAAATATGGAGCTTGCTAGGTTGCACGAGACAACCCTCAAAATGCTATTACTGGAGCGTCTCAAACTAAATGCTAAATACCAAATGGTGGCAACAGATTTTTAGTAATCGAGAGATATATATTAGGTCCTTACATATGAAATTGATGTTTTATAGAACTGGCCACTTTGATCTCAAAAAGCCGGCGTTTGGTTAAGAATTCCAAATTCAAATTTATTTCAATTTAAAGCGTGTCTATTTGTGTTTCGAATGTAATCATTCATTTGTTTTCGCGCCATTTAATTTTGCTTTGACATCATTCTGTGCTCATTATGGAAAACATAAAATATCGCATTATTTTCGAATACGAATTCCATCGTGGCACTAGCGCTGGAGAAACAGCTCGAAGGATTAATAATGTGTACGGAGAAGCCATTGTAAAAGAAAACACAGTACGTTTTTGGTTCCAACGCTTTCGTTCTGGAAATTTTGACCTCCACAACAAACCTCGTGGACGGCCGGAGACCCTAGTTGTCAATGAGGAATTGAAAGTGATCGTGGAAGTGGATCCATCTCAAACCACGTCAGAGTTAGCTGCAGGCTTCGGTGTGAGTGATAAAACCATTTTGAATCATTTGAAACAAATTGGAAAAGTGAAAAACCTTGAAAAATGGGTACCGCATGAACTAAGTGAAGCAAACCAACAAACACGAGTCGACTGCTGCGTCACGTTACTCAACCGTCACAATAACGAGGGGATTTTGAATCGTATCATTACTTGTGATGAAAAATGGATCCTATACGATAATCGGAAACGCTCATCACAGTGGTTAACTCCAGGAGAACCGGCTAAATCCTGCCCGAAGCGAAAGTTGACTCAAAAAAAGGTACTGGTTAGTGTCTGGTGGACCAGCGTTGGTGTCATCCACTACAGCTTCCTAAAGTCTGGTCAGACGATTACGGCAGATCTGTATTGCCAACAATTGGAAACCATGATGGAAAATCTAGCCGTTAAACAGCCGAGATTGGTCAACCGATCTAGCCCACTGCTGCTTCAGGACAACGCCAGACCACACACTGCACAACAGACGGTGGCGAAACTAGAGGAGCTAGGATTGGAATGTCTCCGTTGCCCACCATACTCCCCGGACCTTGCTTCAACCGATTACCACTTTTTTCGGATTTTGGATAATTTCTTAATTGGAAAAAAATTCAATTCAGATGAGGCAGTCCAAAATACCTTCAAAGATTTTGTTGATTCTCGCTCCCGAAATTTTTTCAGCAAAGGAATCAATGAACTCCCTATAAAATGGCAAAAGTGCATAGATCACAACGGTACCTACTTTGATTGATTAAAATAAAAAAAATTATAAAAAAAATTGTTTTGATTTTTCCAAATAAAACATCAATTTCATATGTAAGGACCTAATAATTATAGTACTCATGGGTAAAGTTACTCATGGAATGTAAAGATGCCACAGTTGACCGTATTTTTGTCTTGTTTCTGTACTTATGTAGTTGTAGGTGTCATGCCACGAGGATTGCTTCAGACTCAGAGTATAAAAATAACGTAACATCACGCCTGTAATCCCCGAAGGGTTAGGCAGAGGTGTAACTATAGTACACCCACATTTCGCCAAAGTTTTAAGTTCCATGTATAAGGGGGCGAGCCTATTGCCATCAACCGGGCACAAATCCAGACTCCGGGCTGCTACTGAGAAACTGAAGATGGAAAAACCCAATAGTACTTTGTCTGATCCGGGAATCGAACTCAGTACCTCATGCACAGCAGTAGCGCTCGCGACCACTAGACCAACGAGACAGTTAAAATTTACCAGATTTATCACAGTATAAACTTACCAGACTCAGGACAAATTTTACCAAAGTAAAGATTTTTATTTTTATCTGTGGAATAAAATTGACGTCTGACAGTTCTAGTACGGAAAAACTGTCAAAAATTCACAAATTTTTCTCAGTGTAAGACTTATTCTAGGTATAAAAGTTTGGTAAATTCGTCCTTATCAGAGTCAGAGTATAAACTTACTAGATACACATCACAGAGGTCATAGAGCCACAGGTTGTAAGAGTGCGTGGTGGCGGACGGGAAGTCGTACGAGGAGAACCCGGCGTTCACTTTGTTCACGGCGAGGGACAGCCGTGAGAGCATCCAGCGGTCCATTGGGGCCAAGTCCGTGGGCAGGGTGGGTGTGTGCACCTGGAGAAATGATACAATATGCCAAAATACGAGATAGATATAATTGTAAAGAGACGAATTCCGAATCCGTTGAATTATTAATAATATTAAATTAAAAATAATATTATTTTTAAAATAGATACAGATACGTCTATCTGTATCTATATTATAAATAATAAAATAAATAAATAAAGAGATATTCGTTCGCCTTTTTATTTATGAGACTATGTTCTCCTAACGATCCTTTTTACCATGTTTTTGCAATATCATTCTTATTCGTGCTAAAAACAGTAATGTGTAATAAAAGAGTCTTCAAAAAGCCGACACTGAATAAAGTCAAGAGCACCTAATCCTGTGATGCTTATGAGTAATTTTGTCTACCTCAACATGAGGTACTTTCGTGCGTTGTGCCGAAACGAGGAAAAAAAAAGCTATTGCATAGCATTTTTTATCAACTTATGCATTTATAATTATTTATTTATGCAGTATTTTTTTTTCTTTGATATTAATTCAAGTACAGTCGTACCATATACATACACGCTAAGCGAACGCTCGGCCGAACTACATGGTAGGCGGAGTGCGGGGTGTTAGGTTTTATTTTCGTTACGGAATTTCTTGATTCGGTTGCCGCGCTCAAAGCCCGCGATAAAAGCTATGCAATAGCTTAAAAATGATGATAACGGAGTATTTTTTTTAAATTTACTTCACACGTCCCACTGCTGTTTTGTTTAAAACAGAAATTCAGCAAAAATAGCTATACTTTATTTACAGTCCACACAGAAGTAAGACGTTCCTACTCCCGTTACTGACCTCATACACGGTGTCCTTAGGGAAGTACAGCAGCGCGAACTTGGTAGCATTCCAGAGCTTGTTACAGAAGAACCTGTAGCCCTGCACTCGCAGGATGTCCAGGTTCAGGTCACGGCCTTGAGTCATCGCGCACAGAGCGAACCTGGTAGTAGATAATAATAATAATTATTTATTTATTTATTTCAGACATAATTCTAGTCCATAATATCACACACATACATTTAAAATTATAAACTATTTTAAAATTCTAACAGATAAAAACCCAAAATAAAATTGTGATTAATTAAATTTAAATATTCAATAACTCAAAAAAATAAATTAAAAAATATTAAAAAGGGGGCATGAAATCATAAACATGAACCCAAAGGTTGCGTTGACATCAAACGTATAGTCAGCCACCGATTGTGAGCAGGCTCACTAATAAGTAATAACGTATTAGCTCGCTATAGCGACTTTTCGGTTCGGTTTAACCGAAAAGTTGAATATGTATGGAAAAGCAGTACATTGCTCAACAACAATGAACAAAAAACAACAACAATTTCAACAATTTCTACATTTATATCTGTAATTTTTATGGTGTTTTATTTTTATAGCTAACAATATGTTTGGTGTGAACGCGCGCTTAAAAGCCTCTATAAAGCCGAACTTATTCTTAAACACGACGTTCCATTTGAACTGCCACGTTTGCACTGGAGTATTATCCTAATGATCATGATAGTAAGCAAATAAGCAATCGGATTAAAAGTCCGATGTCCGAATTTCACAAAAATATTTAAAGTATTAAGAGATATAATTAATCCCCCCCTTTGTAAGCATTTTCGTCTACATTTAGACGAAAATTGCGTATGGGGTTAATTGTAAATACGAAATATGAAAAAACAATAAATACGAATAAATATCGCTTTGAATAAAAAGCAGTGTCTTTATCATTTCCAGGTTTTAAAGCGAGGGTTAAGCAAACAACATTTGTAATAACGTCACGTCTCACACAGCAAGACTCACCTGAGCGCATCAGTCCCACACTCTGGAATCCCATTAGGATAGTCCTGTTTCTGCCCTTGTTTGGCTCTCTCCACCTCCTTAGGGTCTAAGTTGGACTCCTCCAGCTGTTCGTGAAGGGTTTCCAGCGTGACCCCTTTCACTACGTCCACGGGGTCGATGACGTTGCCCAGGGATTTGGACATCTTGCGGCCGTGGGCGTCACGGACCATCGGGTGGAGGTAGATTTCTCTGTGAAGTTAGGTACATTATGAAAGTTCAAGTCTTCAATACACCACCTTTTTTTTGGATGGGAAATCATCAAATAACTCCTCCCGCTCTGGGCGGAGCGGGAGGTGTCAGACTTTTACTGACTAAAACCCATCCGTGTTCCTTTAGTTGCCTGTGTGCCAGGGCCACGGTAACTCTTTCGGACAAACCCGCGACCCTGGCAGGTCAATACACCACATGACCTTTAAATGTTGATGTCTAAAACCTCTAATTTTATTGCAAATTAAATCGTTTAGTGACCTTATTCAAGATTTTAGTTCTGAAATTCACCCCCTTTGTGTGGTTTAAGTTCATATCAGCAAGTTGTAGGTTTCCTGTATTTGATTGTATTCAATTTTTGTCCTGGCCAACCCATAAACTCAAATACACCAATGAAACCAAACCAAAAAAATACAGAAACTTTCTGGTTCCGAGGTCGCGATATCACACACAATAGATATAATCATTAAATGATAAACGATTTTATTTCTGTAAGTAGGTTTGTACAAACACTTTTACACGTCAATCATATTTTTAAACTAGATGACGTCGGCGTTTCCTATCTGACTACCCTGAGAAGAAAGGCCGAAACAAACTCAGACGTCACAGTCTCTTTTAAAGTCCAGACATAATCTTGGTCAGATCATGTGAAGACCATGTAGATTAGTGTTTGAAGTGGTCTTCTGTAGAAAGAATCGCACAGATTGAGTGTACCTGTCCAGTCAGTTCACGCATTTGGCAGTACCTTATCATGCAGCTCAACTCGGAACTTAAAGAGCTCAACGATTGTCTCATTACGCGGAATTCAAGGGGTTAAACTCTATTTACGTAGACGCGAAATTACAATCTTTCTTACTTGAAGGGTAGTTTTCCAAGTAATCTTTGTCCAAAGAACACCATCCTCGCGACCCAGAAGAATAGAATGTCGTGTCCAGTTTCCAGCAGTGTACCCGGGTAGAATGCCTGTCGAAATTACCAGTTATTATAGCACATATTTGAAGTACATACCTAGAATACTAATAAAGACTTTGTATCCAATGATGAGACTAACGTATTGATTATATTTCACGGAACTGATAAAAGCGCTGCAGCGCTTTCATAATTCTCGTACACAAGAGAAACACAGCAATAACAGAAACAATTCTCACCATTTTTAATAAATTTGTCTAAAACGGTATTATCTAAAACGACTAACAGTTGGAAGATACATAGATTTTATATTTTACTAGCGACCCGCCCCGGCTTCGCCCGAGTAGCCAAGCATAATATAATATAGCCTATGTCATCCGGAGATAGTGTAGCTTCCCAACAGTGAAAGAATTTTTGGAATCGGTTCAGTAGTTTCGGAGTCTATTCAATACAAACAAACAATCATATCTTTTCTCTTTATTAAATTGTAGCTTATATGAAACGTTTGTATTTTTAACATAGCGCCATCTATTGAATACTTACTCAATCCAGTCAACAGATATCGCCATCTGTTGAATCGTTTGGAGCTAACAGATAATTGTGACTGTCAAACAATAGACAAATAATTTGCAATAAAATAATATTGCGACTATAAATTGAGATGTAAGCTATCCTATCTTTCAAGTTGGATCAAATTGCACACGGTGTGCGAATCAAATTTAAAATCGGTTCAGTAGTTTAGGAGTCCATCGCGGACAAACAAAGTCACACGTAATTTTTAAATATATAAAGATTTGCAAACAATTATTTTATTTGTCTATCTTTTACCACCCACCTGCAAATCCTCAGTCTGATCTGGCCATCCAAATATAGAGAAAGTGAACAGTCCGGACGAGAACCAGGTGTCGAGTACATCATCATCCCTCACTAACTGTATGTCAGTGGCAGGCACATCGTACTTAGCGGCCGCTTTGGAGCGAGCCTCTTCTTCCGTGTGAGCGGATACCCAGAGTTCTTGGTCTTTGGTCTGGAAGGAGGTAGGGATTTAGTCTATGGTTTGATCATATGGGAAGGATGTGCAGTATGACATAATCTTCTGCAACCTCAACTATGTATATTTGAACTTTTTTTTGTTTACATGGGAAATTGTCACAGGTTAATTTAATATACATACATAGGTGCAAAAATAAACGAGCATAAGGTACAAAAAAGAAACTAGAACGAAAACAAAAAATATAACGAAATTAAAACCAGCACTAGTATTACAGACGTTCATGCTAGTATATCATAAAAGTTGGGGTGTGTATTTAGTCGAGTTTAATTTAGTGATTCCTGGGATTTATAATATTGTTTTGTGCTAATGTTGTTGATGTTATATCATCGAGTTTTTAAAGGTACATATTAGAAATGGTTGTTGAAATGTCGAATTTGTTATATCCCTTTTGTGAAATGGACCATTAAACAATTTAAAAAAAAATGTTATTATCACAGCGAAGCATGACATTTAGTTTTTTTTTTGTTTTGTTTTATAAGTAATGATTTAAACAATTACATACTGGATATTACTATGTTTGATACTACAACACATTTTAACCACAAAAAATTATGTCGATCTAATTAATTAAACAGTAGGCTACAACACGCCATGCAAATGAACTATTAAGCCACTACATCCACGCGTAGAAGTCCGTCTCACGAAAGAAGCCTCGCAGACGCGGCGCTGCAGGCATGCGACGGAAACATAAATCTTTGTTGATTTATTTATTTCAACATCATATTACAGGCACTGATTAATAAAATGCACAATCTCCACTTATACTCGCGGGACTTCTTTCGTGAGACGGCCTCAGTGTGTGCACACAGCGACATACAGTCGTGCGGCTGGCGCCCGGCGCGACGGGCTGGCGCCGCGCGCGGATGCGCTGCGGCTTCCTGCGCCCGGAGCGCGTGTGACGACGCCGCGGCGTCGTCTTACTGCGCCCGGGACCTTCCGCGTCGCAGAACTCCTTGGTGGTTCAAGGAAGTTGACAGATGAAGGAGTTTTAGTCGATTTTTGAAAGCGCTAGCGCTGGATGATGCTACTTATGCCTGGATGTAGTTCCAGCCATACGCAGCGACATACAGCTGTACAACTTCCGTCCGTCTCAGCGTCATAGTCTTACTGCGGCCGGGACTTTCCGCGTCGCAGAATTCCTTGGTGGTTCAAGGAAGTCGAGATGAAGCAGTTTAGTCGATTTTTGATTTGGTATGTTTGGTGACGTCACTAGTTGGCTGTATCGATTGACCTGGAGCCAATGATTATTTTTGTTCTGAATAGTCGCTGAAGAAAAACTTTTAATTTTGCTCAGATTCAACTTTTTGTTTAGTGGGAAAGTGGTAATATATTCAGCTAAAAAGTTTATAAAACATTGGCAGGTTATTTATGTCCCATCAAATTTCTTGTTTCTTTCCGGTTGCATTACCTTATACCTTCTTAAATTGCTTAGTTTCAAGTTTTATCTTTCCAAAAAAGTTATCGACCTGCCTGAAAAAGTCCTACCATTTCAATCACCAAACACCTTATATATTTACTTTTACTCTGCAATTATTTAAAAACGTTAGTATGTATCTATTCTTGTCCTTTATGGCTATCATAAAATCCTTCTTACCTCTGCTTCAAGCAGTGTAACCCTATACGCCGGTATCTGGTGCCCCCACCACAGTTGCCGGGATATGCACCAATCACGGATGCCCTCCATCCAATGGTACCAAGTCTTCTCATGTACATCGGGGATAATCTTCAGCTCACCGGTTTTAACGGCCTTGATCGCTTCAGCCGCCATTTTGTCGCAATTTATGTACCTGTGATATAAGGAGTTTTTTTTTTTGAACTTGGGCTTTATGCGGATATCCGTATCTTTAAGAGATAGGGGGAAACTGTCTTAGGAACCATTAGCTCTTTTTACATGAAAACAAATTTGGCGTACTTATTTTTTTGGTCAAGTGCGAGTTGTGAATTAAAATGAATTTTTTTTTTTAAAGAAACGGGTTTTCCTATTTCATGTAAAGATTATTACATTGTATTGGAAGAAAAAAATCTGGATAGCAGAAGTGGGTCTGTAAAGAAGAACTTTAGAACGCGCTGCGCAGACCAAAAAGGAGTGCAAAGTAGAGGATTTTCTACCATTGTATAATGCGCTTTATTCACAGTAACATAAAGTGCAAAGCTAAAAGAACAATGACGCATACGTCAATCAGCTGATTCCTAAGTATGAGCGCCCGCGAGCGATCCCATTTGCACTTAAAACATTGATTTGATGATATACTTACCTATGGTCTGTGCCAAAAGTACCTGATGAAAGTGTAAACAAACCCTGTTCAGGTTAAATTCTTACACAATCACTCTCTAAAGGGAATTAGAAACACATTAATCTGTATTTAGAAGGTTTCAACTTTATATCTCATCACTTTTTCCAACAATTATTATTTGAATAATATTATTAAATTGTACTAGAAAAATCATCGACGAAAATTTAGTTATAAAAATGAACCTTAATAATTATCAAATTCAAATTCAAACTCAAAGCATTTATTTCAAATAAACTAATTACAGGCACTTTTGAATTGTCAAGGGGTAGGTTAATCAGAAAGATGAAGCTAGTTGCCCATTCCAAAGCGTAGTAGGTACCTATGGAGAAGAACGGGCAAGAAACTCCATGGACACTCTTCATCAAATGAAAAACATCTTTAAGTGATTTAAAATTAGAATTTCGGGTTAAGTAATAATAATCTTTTAATAATAGTTGGAGTTTCTTGCCCATTCTTCTCCATAGAGATCTACGTTTTGGAATGGGCAACTAGCTTCAACTTTCTGTCTAACTGACCGACTCTTTGACAATTCAAAAGTGCCTGTAAATGGTTTAATTGAAATAAATGCTTTGAGTTTGAGAATCAAATCAAGGCCCTCAATTTGTAAGTGTCACTACAAATTGATATTCACATGTACAGTCACCAAAAGAGATAAGTAACCAGGGTATTCGGATACAGATGAATTTTAGTAAGAAACCGATGGAGGTTTTTGAATGAAATTTAATTCGATAAATTAACTGTTTATTTTCTATTCATTAAATTAATTTTATTCGAAAACGTCCATCGAATTGCTTATTAAACTTCAACTATATCCAACGACCCTGGTTACTTATCACTTTTGGTGACCGTACATTTTCAAATTAATTTGTTTGCATTTTAATCAGACACTTTTGGAACAGACCATACTTAAGTTTATTCATGGTCACTAAAATCAAGTGACACAATTTCTCTCAAGATGAGTCACACATTTTGGAGGCAATTTTGCTGCGGATCAATACGTGATACAGTCTAGTTTTTAATATCTTCGTCAGTTTTCAAATTCTTTCCTGGATCAAGTCAGAACACATAACACCTCTTGAAGGTACGGCACTGAGCAGACTAACATATTTAACTTTACACTAAAACTATATTTAAACTTCGGAAATTAGTTCCACCTAAGAATGTTCATATGAAGTATTCTGAAAAATTCTTAAGTGGAACAAATTTCCAAACTTTGATGTTTGATATGAAATTGATGATTATTATTCAGTAAATATGCCATTCCTACGGTCGCGAATCGCATTTTGATCAACATATGACGTAAAACAGAGCTGCAATTTGCAAAAAACCCACCCGTGTTCCTTCAGTTGCCTGTGCGCCAGGGCCACGGTAACTCTTTCGAACAATCCGCGACCCCGGCAGGCATCGGCCCTATCGGACCCCGTCAATGGTGCTGACATCTCTTTGAGGCGCGCGTGGAACACAACGCGCCGTTGACCCGGGCCTGGTCCTTACCGGACGGCGAGCTGCCCATTGCTCGCCGTCCGGAAGCCCGCGCCTACGGTGGCCGGGAGTCTAAGGATCCCACTTAAGGTGACGAACATACTTTAGAAGTGACGTTACTCACCATTGCGGCTTGAGCATGGGTTCGACCACATCCTTGGAGCGGCTGCACAGCGGCACCACCATGGCGTGCTCCTTCGTCTCCTTGTACAGCTTGGGAGTCTCCAGCGCCTTGATGATATTACGCCGAACATCATAACGTTTCATACCCTGTAGAAAATATACCAATAAATGACACACGTATTCTACAAAGTATAATTGCGAAGAAAAAGTGTTATTAGTAGAATTGCTTTTTAGGGTTCCGTACCCTAAGGGTGCCAACGGAACCCTATTACTAAGGCTCCTCTGTCCGTCTGTCTGTCAGCGGGCTGTATCTTATGAACCGTAATAGGTAGACCGTTGAAATTTGCACAGTGTATATGTCTATTGCCGCTATAACAATAAATAATAAAAATTAAATAAAGTTAAAAATTAAACGAGGTCCCTATACAAAAAACGTGTTTTCTTTTATATGTGTTTTTAAATGTTGTACGGTGGTACGGATCCCTTCATGTGTGAGTCCGACTCGCACTTGTCCTTTTTATTTATTCAGAAATGATGGATAGACTATGTAAAAGATGCGATGGCTTGATAAGGGGCGAAAACCCACTAATAGAAAAGTATGGAAAAGGAAATCATGCTGCAGCGACCCAAAAGAATTGCGATAAGGGCAGGATAATGATTATGATGCCAGTATTCCTTGAAGGGTTAGGCAGAAGTTACACCAGCACGCCAGTACAGTACAAGTATTTTCTAAATGTCCCCCGGGATCATCGCAATTCCGAATACAAACAAATGCTAATTTCCATGTCCATCAATTATTTATTTACCGTGTATAATCATTTGAATTCAGAACTAAGTACTTTATTGTTGTTTTGTTACAACCAAACAAAATTTTTTTTTTATTTATTTTATTATTTATGTACACAGTAAAATAGATACAGATACGGCATATTAGTGTTGAGTACAAAGGTACTGCTTATTTCCTTTCCTCCCTTATCCTTATAATACTAGTTTAGATAAAGAACCGTCAGTAGGGACTGGTCATCTCTTAGCTGCCACGGCTTATTTTAATTTAATGTAATATTTGAATTGTTTTTGTCTCTTTATTACGGACGCTTTTAATGTTCTGCATCGTTCTCACATGCATAATTTCAACATGAATGATGTAACCAATATTTTGTAACCATATTTTGATTTAAAAGAGTTTCCGTGGAGTTTTTTGCCCGTTCTTCTCCATAGGTACCTACTACGCTTTGGAATGGGCAACTAGTTTCATCTTTTTGACTGACCGACCCCTTGACAATTCAAAAGTGCCTATAATTTGTTTATTTGAAATAAATGCTTTGAGTTTGAGTTTGAACTTACTGCAAATGCTCCGCAATTAGGCAGCATCTTGCCCTCGTCATCTAAGATATTGATGTACGGCAGATTGTGGCGCTTGGCGAGCTCATAATCATTCACGTCGTGCGCTGTCGAAATCTTTACCGCACCTGTTAAAAAATAACAGTTTACATACTTGAAAACCATAACCATATTTAGGGGGCTACCTTAGCGCAGCGCCCTAAATATTAGGGAGCTGCGCTAAGGTAGCCTCCGAAAGTGGTATTGTTGATTGTGATTTTAATTAATAAAATTCTGTAAATGCATATTTTTTACGGTCGCGAATCATATTCAAAATACAACCTGATACTGATCTGCAAATTGCAAATAACGTAAGAAGTTCTGGATTTCGAGCTACCATGGCGCTTTCGCCCTAACTAGAATAATGAGAGTTATCGACATCCACAAAACTCTTAAACTGAAGTTTACTAAACTTGGACTTTTAATTGTATTCAGTAACTTGACAGTTTGAAACAAAATAATGTTACCATAATATTAAATACACATTTATAATGGTAAAAAGGTTTAACTCATTAAGTATCGCCAATGAGACAATTTATTTTCTATTGTTATGGCCCGCTAGACGGCCCCACTACCTTTATTTGTCAGAAATTGGTATCCCTCCAACTGTCAAGTCACTGAATAAAATTAAAAGTCCAAGTTTAAAACCTCTATTTCCCATTGTGGCCTAATTAACTACAAACCTGAAACCAGGCAGGAGTACAGTCACGGGCACTAATATGTCAACACTTGGCAACTTTCAATAGCGATTTTTTCGTGAAATAACGACTGCAACTTTGAAATACGACCATAAACTTCGAAGTTCGAAAATACTATGTATGTTCGTAACAACATAAAATTTCATTCAAAAATTAAGGCGAAAATCGCTTTTGAATTTAGCCAAGTGTAGATATATTTATGTTCGTGACTGTACCTAAATCAAAATTGAATCATTTATTACTTTGTAAAACTGGGCATATGGTTCACCCAGCACTCAGTCTTAAACCACTAGATATATAAAAACAAATTTGGCGGTCTTATCCCAGAAATTGACAGACAACCTTTGGGTTAACTGAAATAAAGGAATCAAGTGATATTTGAAAGTAAAAAGAAGGAAAGAAAATACGTTTAATTGCGGTAAACATGACGTAGAAAAAAACACACAAACACAAAAAAAGTTGGGGGAAAATATGCGTTACTTCCACGTAAAACGGAAATAGCTCCGCGTAATGCATTAGAGTTATTGATGTTGGAGGAATACTAACCGGTTCCGAAGTTTATGTCGACGTAATCGTCGGCGATGATCGGCAGCTTTCTGTTGACGAAAGGATGCACCACGTGCTTGCCTACAAGGTGCTTGTACCTAACAAACAGAAAACAGTTACTATACGATCCAGTAAAATAAAGCATGAATAATGAAGGCATAATAGCATAATTTAATAATAATAAAAATACTTCTAAGAATTTCATAATAATTACCTACATTATTCTAGTGCAATAAATAAAATAAAAATAACTAAAATATACTATACATAAACCTGATAATATACATATACAGTGAAACCTGGTTAATTGGGATCTCAAGGGACCAAGGATTTTGTACCATTTAAAGAGGTTTTCATTTATCCAGTTTTCCAATTAGAGAGGTTTAAAATTATCGTTGTCTCATTTACAGAGGCCCCCGCTTATAGAGGTCGAAATGTACTGTTATTCCATTTATAGAGGTGGAAAGGTTAATAAAAATGCGTATTTTTGGTGATATTTGTTATTGTTACGTGTCGAAACCTGTCCCAACCTGATAAATGTCTCACTTATACAGGGAATTGAGCTACAGACTCCCAATTATAGAGGTAAACATCGAAAAAATCCTAGAAATCAAATCTTATTTAACCAGGTTCGTAAAGTCCCATTAACAGAGGTAATTGGATGAAAAAGTGCCGGGACCTCATTGAAATTCTCAATAATAGAGGTTTCTCACTTATCCAGGTCCCACTTAACCAGGTTTCACTGTAATATACATATACATAAATTATACACACAACTAAACCCATCTAATAATTTTTAATAATATTGAATTGCTTGAATTGCTGCTTAGCCCTCTTCCTCTCTCCTAATTCTGCTGTGCCCGACAGGGTCCATATTGATCTTTTACTTTATTACACCATCTACGTAATTCATAGGGAATGTAATAAAGAATTGAGTATTGAGTAAGGAGTATGAGACGAATGTTATTTTTCTGTGTGGAAGATTTTAATTACTTCTATGACAATTCAAAAAGCGACTGAAACATAGCAGCATTGAAGCGTTGAAAAATAGACTTTAAGTTTTGCCAGTTAAGGTAGATTTAAACAGAAATAAATAATTGTACACAACTGTCCTCATTTAAATTATTGTTAATTAATCTTCTGGTTTGATTTAGCAAACTAGCTTATTGTCTGGTCGAGGCTTCACGACAGTACCGTACTCTATATAAAAGGTAATGGAACCGCCGTATTAGTTAGGGCCACTTTTATACCCCTTTCATCCCCCTTGGTGACACGTCGTTAGGTTTAAGTCTACCCCTCTTGGCCCCTCCCATTTTTGCGTTGCACAAAAAGTACACGTGATTGTCACATTAATTTATCCCCCTAATCGTGATAATCGTAATTTTTTTCTGACCCCTCTGACCCTCACTTGATTAAGGACGACCCCTTAAAAGAACTAGATGTAGTTGTACAGTCACGAGCATAAATATGTATACACTTGACAAAATTCAAAAGCGACTTTCTCCATAATCTTTTAATGAAATTTTATGTTTTTACGAACATAGTATTTTCGAACCTATAAGTTTATGTAATATGTCGTATTTCAACGTTGCATTCGTTATTTCACAAAAAAACCGCTATTGAAAGTTGCCAAGTATTGACATATTAGTGCTCGTGACTGTACAAGTACGTGTATTTGTGTATGTTATAGTTTACTTACAGTTAACAACTGCTTGATAAATAAATACCTTGTATCATTAGGATTCACGGCAACGGCCACATCTGCAAGCATAGTTTCTATACGAGTGGTCGCCACTATGATCTCCTCATTTGTGTCCTCCGTCTTATACGCGAAGTAGACTAGCACGCCGAATTCCACCTAAAACAATGCGTCACAGATATTAGGGACAAGATTGCTTTACTAAAGTCAAAGTGCGGTTGTCCGTATCTTTGACTGTAGGCTCTGTGTATAAAAAAGAAACACTTATGTCCATTTCTTATCTAATTGTTAGAAAGCTTAAAATTATTGAAACATTAAGGGATTAACTACACTTATTCAGCTTGTAGCGGTATCTACATCGCCACATGCGAGCTACACGTCACGCTGACTTCACGCAAAAATCCTGCATCGCGCAAGCAGAGTTTACCGCGCAACTGTCATATATTCAACATCAAACGTCGGGCAGTTGCCCACCAGACACAACACCCGTCTGGTCGGAGGATCCTCTCTTTTCCATAGAGTATGAGTGAACTTTACACCCTGTTCCTCATACCTCTATATCAAGACCCACCACCTCCTCCCAACCACCTCACCTTTTGACCTCTCAATTCAGTTTTTGTTAATAGAAAATACCAGTTTTGTATGGAGATGCGTACGGATCGGTTCAGCTTTCCGGATGCGAACACATCTTCATACAAAAGTGGTGTTTTCTATGAACAAAAACTGAATTGAGCTGAGTAAGTGAAGTCTGTATGATTATAAAAATACAGTTCTCGTGGCGCTCAACCATTTGTGTCAGTCACAGCACTACTTAATAGTTTTATCACTATTTCGCTCTCGAAAATATAGTTTAATTCGCCTTTGATTTGTATTTTAATAAGATTTTTTTTAATTTTATTTTAAAGATAGCTGAAGACAAGTGTGTGATTTTTAAATTTCTTGAAATGGTTTGCTAAATAATAGGAAAAATACATCATAGACTGGGTTTAAAAAAAAAAGATTTTCAACATTATTTTTTTGCTATATTTTGTAAGGAACTTAAAAAAGTGGTCCAGCCACGTGCAAGTAAACCATTTATATAATAACTAGTTTTTGCCCGCGGCTTCGCTCGCGTTAATTTAGACTTTGAATATCAATTCGGGTTATAATTCAATCATGATTCGAAAGACACGTGGCGCCATCTATTATCATAAAAACGTTATTGTTGTTTTCCTCGGGAACAGTACTTTTTTGCGGGATGAAAGGTACCATATGTCCGTTTGTGTACACATGACAACGTATATGCAAAATTTCTTGGGTGATCGGTTCAGTGGTTTAGGCGTGAAAAGGTAACAAACAAACAAACAAACTTACTTTCGCATTTATAATATTAGTTAGGATAGGACTAGTTAGGATTAGGAAGTTAGGAAGTTAGGATGTTGATGATATTTTTTAATGTTCAAAATCAAAAGTGGTTTCTTGTAAAATGATGATCAAACGTCAGTCTCGCGTCAAATTCAGAAAACTCATAGCCAATATTTGTGATTTTCCATGAATACTTAACTTTATTGAAAAATCCCTTTCAGCCCAAAACAGAAAGATCAACTTTTCAAATCTCAAATAAGTTCGTTTCCCTTTCTCACAAAGAATGAACAAAATTCAAATCAAATTGATCAATTTCTTGCAGGGCCCTTAGGGTACGATACTTAAATGTTGTCCGCACTGCCCAGGGCAGCCAGTCTTAATAACTTCTGGCTGACTGACGGCACCATGTATCTATCACATAATTAATTTACCTGTCATTGCATTACATTTAATTATTTTTACCTATTGTAGTATAGTAATTTTATTCTAGGTGCATCGTCTTCACACATAATTATATAATTAATGTATAGGTACCTTTATTATAATATTGTAAAACATTTTAAAAGAGTAACAGTGGAGTTTCCTGCCCATTCTTCTCCATACGAAACTACCTTTTGGAAGGGGCAAGTAGAATCAATTCTATTTTCTTGTAAATTTTGACGTTCAAAAGTGCCTTTAATGTGCCTATTTGAAATAAATGATTTGACTGTTGTTTTCTCTGGTTAAATTGTACAAGACTTACTTAAAACATAATGACAGGACACTGAATTGGCGACAATTGTAAAAACGGTGGACTACTTCAATCGATTACAAAGATAAATAAATTAGCTGCTAATTCCAAAACATATTTCATTTAGGGTCAATTGTCAACAGTCAGATAACTTTTAGATCTGACGAATAAACATGACAGTTCGGCATATTGCCTATACAAAAGCTTTCATACCGCAATATTTATTCCTCAGAGCTTTGAATGTTTAAGCATAAACCTCACATCCAGTTTTTGTATTTCAAACTTTATCCCGACGGGGGTAAAGTTCTGAATACAAAATTGACAACTTAGACTCGGGTTCCGAAATTAGTTTTTGCATTTAGAACATTAATTAACGTAGTCGGAAAAAAGTTCGAAATTTAAAAATACCTCGATGGTTTTAACTTTTTTCTAAAGGAAAATTTTGTTTTTTTGCCTACCTGCCTGCTATTACAAAAAAAAAAGAGTTTGCTTGGTAAAAAATAATGACCCACCTTATGCGCATACCCCGGTATACTCAACAGCGTCCTTCCAGTAAGCTCAACTTTATCAACTTCAATATCGGATATAGCACTCTTGAGCGTACAAGACCAGTTCACAAGTCTATTAGCCCGGTAGATGTCGCCAGCATCGTGTAACCGAATGAATGCTTCGTTGACTGCGCGGCACATTGACGGGTCCATTGTGAAACGGACGCGGGACCAGTCATAGGATGAGCCTAGGGAACGAAGCTGTTCATATATGCGGACGCCTTTTCTGGAGGAGAGAATGTTGAATTTAGGACTGATTTGATTGGGTGGTAAATGAAATTCCACTTTAGGTTGTAAGGTATAAGGGTGAATTTGGTTTAATGACATTAAGTCACACTAGGAGACTCGTAATTCTTCATTCAACCGTTGTTGCCTCTTCATTCAACCTGTGTAGACGTTCCGAATCGAATACATAAACCACTTGAAATTCGACTTTACAAACCCTCCAATATAGTTTAATTTCCTGCACCCTAATTGCGTAACATACTATCTATCACAATCTGAATCATTTTGAAACTTGTTGCTAATCTATTGCTTCGTAAGTTCGAAAAATTGGTCTGCTCAACAACGTTAATAACGCAATGAATGTTGTTGAACTGTCAAAATGAAAGCCATTCTTAATGTTAGTGTGTTACGCAACTACCCCGCTGTTTTTATTCTAATATTCTACTTACTGTTCCTTCCACTCCCACACTTTCTTGATGAACTCCTCTCGTCCCAGGTCGTGCCTGGTCTTCTTCTGTTCTCTCCACAGTTTTTTCTCCACCACCACTTGTGTGGCGATGCCAGCGTGGTCACAGCCTGGGTTCCAAAGTGTGGTCTTGCCGTTCATCCTGCAGTAAATAGTAAACATAATCAATCAATGGTATGGTATCTTAGGCTGTGTTTTACATTAGGCGAAACGCCAGGGCGTAACTCCGCTGCCGCGAGAAATCGCGGCACAGCGGACAGAGCTCCGGCGGGATCTCTTGGCGGCATGGAGAGTGCGACTGTCGCAACCCAGCGCAGGGCACGCCACAATTACGGCGGTAAGTCCCCTCTTTGAAGAGTGGCTTGAGAGGCGCCACGGCGTCCTCACCTTCCGCCTGACGCAGGTCCTCACCGGACATGGCTGTTTTGGGTGGTTCCTGTTTCGGATAAGGCGGGAGGAAACACCCGGGTGTTATCATTGTGTGGATCGACTGGAGGACACGGTGGAGCACACGGTGGAGGTCTGCCCGGCTTGGGCGGAGCACCGCCGTGTCCTCGTGGCGGCGATCGGCGGCGGCGACCTCTCGCGTCCGGCCCTGGTTCAGGCCATGGTACGGAGCGAGAGGGAATGGGAAGCCGTCACCTCCTTCTGCCAAGCAGTAATGTTTGCGAAGGAGGAGGCAGAGCGCGTGAGGGAGAGGAGAAACCCTGGGCCTCGGGAGTCCATTGCCGACTCCCGGCCATCGTAGGCGCGGGCTTGCGGACCGCGAGCAATGGGTAGCTCGCCGTCCGGTAAGGACCAGGCCCGGGTCGACGGCGCGTCGTATTCCACGCGCGCCTCAAAGAGATGTCAGCACCATTGACGAGGCCCGATAGGGCCGATGCCTGCCGGGGTCGCAGATTGTTCGAAAGAGTTACCGTAGCCCTGGCGCAAAGGCAACTGAAGGAACACGGGTGGGTTTTTTTAAGGCTGTGTTTTACATAACAGAAACCTATTGCTGACAAAGTGAAATATCAAATATGTCTATGCACATTTATTTTACACTTTTAAAAAACTCCAAAAGGCTCAACTGGCTGTTCAAAATGGTGTGCTGGTGCCTACGCTTATGTATGGAAGTGAATGTTGGGTGTGGCGAAAGAAGCATGAAAGTACAATAAATGCGTTCCTTGCGAAACATGTGTGGAGTGATTATGAATGATAGGCTGAAGAATGATGTGATAAGGCAACGGTGCGGTTTAAAAGAAGATGTAGTGAGAAAAATTGAAAAGAGTACGCTTAGAAGGTTTGGACATGTCGAGAGGATGAATGAAAGGCGACTAACAAGAGGTATATACAAGACAGATGTGAGTGGAAACGCCGGGAGGAGACGCCCTAGGAAGACATTTAATGACCTTATTGGTGATGTTCTTCTGATAAGTTAGGTGCGTAGTACTTTCGATCGGCGTGCGTGTATGACCAGATGGATGAACGTAAACGAGGCCAAAAGGACTATGTAAGGATCGTAGCAGGTGGCGTTCTGCAGTTTCTGCCTCTCATGGGAAGAAGGCGTGAGTTTATGTATGCATGTGTATTGTTTACACTTTTGAACTACTTTCGAAAATGATCAAAGATTGACTTCCTATTTAATTAGATATTAGGAAAAATTTAACTTTGACAAAATAATTACCGCTATTTCAATAGGTATTGAGACGTTTTTCAGTTTCTTTTCACTTTCTTTGCAAAACTTAAGGTAACTTTTCTGTAAATATGTACAAAAGAGTGTGCTAAACTACTACGTTAGCAAAAAAAAAGGATTTTATCTACCCACATATCGTAAAATTCGAATCATAAACTTCAAAACGAGTTTATATTGACATATGTCCCTACTATATACCCCTAAACACAATACCGAAATTTAAAAATAGAATCTATTATAACTCATTTTCTTTAAAAATATAATAACAAAAAAAAATACCGAGCAAATGCAAGAAGTTAATATCACCAAGGAGTTTCCATCAATTATTTTTTTCTAGTGGAACGCATATGCAGGCAGGGCGCACTATTTTTATACAATTACAAAAAAGTTTTGATCCCGATTTTAACTTGTCTGTGGCAGCGCACGCTTTAGCGCATGCGCGGTGTTGTGTTGGGTTTTGGCACAATTCAAACGTTTTGTTGTAATGAATTTCGTGAGAAACCTTGATCTTTTATTTAGTAGGTTCAATCCCAATATATGAGAGTAGATAAAGTAGTGTATGAAACTGCACATTACTAGATATTAAAAGAATCGTGTGATACTATTAAAAACCTCACTTTCAGCTCGGTTTTTAAACAAACACTCGTGTTTTATTTTGTATGGCCTTTGACGGGACATAGTATGGACCAACATTTTTTTATATAACATCTGTATAATTTTTATCCTATGTTCACAAAACGAATAAATGAATTTGAATTTGAATACCCCTCATTACGGCTCCCGTAAACAGGAACAATTTCTATGGAAACCCCATGGAAATTGTTCTACAAGAATTGCGTCGCGCTGTCGCGTCGTGCTTGTCTGCGGGAGCCTGTATGCAACAGTTTCATAACCTACTATTTTGTATTTTTTTGTATATTTGGGTAGTGTGTGGTGGTTTGGAAATGTAAGTTAGTACCTAGTATAAATAGTTAGTTGCGTTATTTATATAATCATTTTAATTGAAATAAAAATAAAAAAACTACCCTATGTTAGCTTGTTCAAATAACATGACTTTAAATTACCTGTGCCACCTCGTGAGTGCATCTTCAACAGCATTAGTCAGTGCATGACCAAGATGGAGTGTACCCGTCACATTGGGAGGAGGGATCACCATCACAAACTTGCCTTTCGGATTTGGTTCTAGGACGGATTTTCTCTGTAAAAAGTTAAATAAATTAATAAGAATGTCACTTACTCTCACTCAGAACATTGCATTTTATTAGTTACAAATCAATAGCTGGGTCATGCAAGGCTAGTGCTGCAAGACACCTCCACACCAACCAAGGCAGCGAAGTAACTCAGCAAAGTATGTGTGCCTTTCTAAGAAATCTGTTTATTAAATTGTTGGATTGTAGGTAAGGCATTTAAAAAAAAAAACACGTGTGGCACTCGGGGACTGCCGCGATAAAGCTATTGCATAGCATTTTTTATCAACTTATGCAATTATAATTATTTATTTATGCAGTATTTTTTTCTTTGATATTAATTCAAGTACAGTCGTACCATATACATACACGTTAAGCGAACGCTCGGCCGAGCTACATGGTAGGCGGAGTGGGGGGGTGTTAGGTTTTTTTTGCGTTACGGAATTTCTTGATTCGGTCGCCGCGCTCAAAGCCCGCGATAAAAGCTATGCAATAGCTTAAAAACATAGCACAATTAAAAGCAAGCAGTCTGCTGTAGTAAGCGTGGCAGACAGCATGCTTCCATTAACACCATACTAGCATCTACTCACATCTATTTTAATCTACTTTTTCTAATATTATCTTTCTCTCCCTTAGGGGCCGCCTCCACGTGCGAGAGAATCGCGGCGGATCCGCACTTCTACGTCGGGTAATCTCTACGAACGAGCGATTATTCCGCCAGCGTATCGTCGAGACTCGTAAGGGAATCACCGTGTGTCCGCGACGACTCGTAACGGAATCGTCGCGTTCCCGCGACGAGACGTTGTGCAATAGTTTTGTTGAAGAGTTCATTTGTCAGTTCAGCCCGCGTTACGACAGCGCGCTCGCTGCGCTCTCGCTGCATGAGTGCCACGTTCCGCGACGAGATCGCCGCCAGTGGCGACGAGCGCTCGGCGATACGATGACGTTTTGCTCGCACTCACTCAGCCACTCGTGGAGACGGCCCCTAACAGAGAGTATAGAAATACGTGGCACGACGATAATATTGCCACGATTCTCTCGCTCGTGGAGGCGGCCCCTTAGATACTCTAATTTATTTTAGGAAATTATAAATACCTACTCATGCAGTCTTCAGACAAAGGTTAGCTTAATTTGTTCATGTTACTATTGACACAAAAAACTAGTCATAACATAAATTAGTTCACACTCACTCCATATTCAGGTTTAAAGAATCCCTGTTTTTCCCACCAGGCGTACCAGGCTGCCTCAACGTACTGTGGGCTGTAGGCATCGGGCATAGCACCCGTGATGTCCTTCTTATCACCCGGTGCTGTTTGGGCTGTGTATACAGCACTCTCTTTTGTTTCCTTCACCTTTTTCTGACGGGAAAAGAGTTAGGTAAAGTATTTTTAGATGTTGGCCTGTTTTAATAATAACCTACATTTTTAATGTAAAGATAGATTTTTGGAAAGGATAATGAGGAACAGTATATAACAAATATTTTTCAATAAAGGGATTATGTGGAGCAGCAGAATGTAAAAGTTTTTATTATTTATAATAAAACAGATTTTATTAATAATATTTAAGTTTACTATTGTTTGATACATTTGTAATAGCAAGTTAAGTAATTCCTTCATTCTGTTCTTATCTAATGCTTTAGGATAGTAAAGATAAACACACATTTTATTATGAGTTATAAATTATTTCTCAACCGTTCTAATAAGAATATCTGAATTATTTATGCAAGTATGTTTTAATTTCTGTAACAACAGATTTTTTTTACTTTTTTCATCAAATAGTTCTGAAAAGAAAACATGCATAATTTAACAATCAATTTCAGATTTCTTCAAATCAAAGTTGCTATAATCAAAGTGATCTCATTACATGTAATACAGATCATAGATCATTGTCCGTTGAAATACAATTAGACTGATGCAACGTGACTAACAATATTGCGGCATTACTTTCACTTGCCGACGCCAGGTTTCAAGTTATTAACCTAAGAATTTCGCTACAACAAAGGAGCAATAAAACTTATTCTGACACAAATAATCTGCAGAAATCGCAGCGTGATAGCTAAAGGGTATTGTTGTAGACGTATTGTAGGGCTCAAAAACTTACCTCTGGTTTTTCTTTCGGCACAGCTGGCGAAGCGCTCTTTTTATCCAATTTGGCTTTAAGTTTATCCAACTTTGCAGCCTTTTTTGCTTCTTTCTCTAGTTGTTTAGCAGTCTTCTCTTGAGGCTGTTCCCCCGAGGGCTCATTTTGTACTTCGTTATCAGTCATATTTACGCAAAACCTAAATGAATTTATTTATTGAGCGAATCACACCACATTCCGCAAATGTGATGTGGATAATGCGATTTGACAGTCTATTGTTCGTTTAGAAATTTGACGTATACGTATCGCGTTCGGAAATTACTAATCAGTGTTGGCCCCCCCCAAAATCAACTAAAACTGATTAGTTATTCTTGCGACTGAGCATCCTACCATGACAACACTACCACACGCCATTTTGTTTTTCGTTTCTTGCTGTACGCGATTGAGGTGTGCTCGCGATATTTTATTCGAATTTTACACATCAAAAATAGATTGAATACGTTTTATCTTCTTTTTACTCATCGGATTCATCACGTTGGATAAAATGTCGGATCGAGAGGTACTATTATTAACCGTAGTTTGTCACGTCCGTCTCGCATTCCCGCCGCGTGTGTTTTATTTTGTCGGCGGATCGTTCTATATTTAATGACGATAATATCGCTTGGGTGATTTCAGAGGAGTCGCTCGAGGACTCGTAACGGGTCCCGAGAGCCGGCACCGAAGCCCGTCGCAATGTCGCGAGGCCACAGCCGAAGCCGGTCTAGGACGCCGCCCCCGCCAAAAGCATCGAGCAGAAAATATAGGAGCCCGTAAGTCTGCTGATACTAAATGTTGGGGAAGCTTGTTTGTTACTAACTTAAAGTTAATGAGTACTTGGCATTGCAAGTTGTAGGTATTACCAACAAATACTTTATAACCTCGATCTCAAGGGTAACGCTCGCGTGTGTTGCGCAATGGTGTGTATCGTTAAACTCAAACATAGTTTACATGCGTCTCGGGAAGTGCAAATTTTGTAGTCATTTATGCTAGTGTACGACCTTGCTAATATTTTGGTGACGATTCCGCATACTAATCTGCTATTAGTCGATAGGCATCTGTTTTTAATTGCTTAGTTTATTCGATAGTAATGAAAATATCGTAGCAACCGTTTTATCAATAATGTTGTATGTTTGGGGGGAGGTTACGGCGCGCGGGGAGTGATAAGAAAGTAGGTATTAAATTAAATAACATAGCATTTCATTACTATTTACATAGCTGGAATATGTTTTCCTCAAATGCCAGTTTCCTACCAACTTGTAATTTCATTTGAGTTAGTAGTTTTCTGAGTAATTAATTTTACTTACATCCCAGTTTCAACATTATAATTAGGTTTCAAACATAATAGAAGCATAGCTCAGACACTAATTAACACTAAAGTAATAATAACATGTCGTCATTAACATAAGGGCCCGTTGTTTGATCAGTAGTCAAAGATTAATAAATAGTTAAAATGCGTTAGTTAAACTAACAATTTGTTAAAAATGACAGAAGTATGTTGTTGGACAAATGGATAAGTTAACTACAGTTAAAAAAATATCAAATTGCTATAAAAGTTAAGTATGCGCGACAGAGTAGTTAAACTTTGATAGCTATTGACTATTGTAAAGTGACTAATTGATTATGTATCAAACAAGGGGCCCTAAGTAAGCTTCCAAAATGAAATAGTCAAGTTAAACATCAAATTAGTTGATTGTTTGACAAATGAACAGTATTTGATCAATAACTTTATGTTCAACATTTGTTTTCACAAATAACCCAAGTATTTCATGATATTTTCAAGTAAATTAATATCATAAAAGTGAACATGGTCATATTGAACCTTAAAGCACTAGCATAATGTACCTACAATCAGTTTATTAATACAATATCCTGTTGTGCTCACACAAGGGCTTCAAAATACAAGTAAGATGTAATGATGGTTATCGGTTGTGTGTCTAACTCCAGCATCGTATAAGTATGTCTACTAACAACGCATTTCTCGCTGTTTCCAACTCACTATAATATTGATCACACTTATCATCACCAATTATACAAATGGTGTCCAATTACTTAAAAACTATAGTAACAAAACAAACAATATGTTTATTGATGTGTGATCAATAATATAATGTGTGCAGGAAACCATGACAACTGTCTTTGTTTGCTAATATGAATAAGCTTTTTGGTTGACTTAGTCCGTACACGTTGACAAAGAATGTTCCAGAATCTTTCATTTCAATTAACGTCAGAATTTTCCAGAACAAAAAATATTGTCATTGTAATAAAACTCAAAATTGAGTACATATTGGGTGTTGACATTTCAAAATAATATTGCACAAAGATTCTTTATTTGTCCCATAACAATATGAGTTTGTAATCAATCAATATGTACCTTACTTTAGAAGAGACATGATAAATATCACACAATGGACTTCAATAGGCTTAATTGAGAGGCCTATATCAAGCTATGTATTGCAATAGGTTTACTTGAGAAGAGGCTTGTGTCTAATAATAAGACTTTTATTAGCAGGCTGAGTTGATTGAATGATTGATGCAGCTCTTAACAAACTATTTTGCTCTACTGTCTGATGCCCACAAGGTCTAAAAAAACGTCAACATCCAATCCACAGTCACCAAAAAGCAGCTTAGCTTCCTCCACTTTGTGTGTTCTTGCATGTTAACTTGAGCGTTCCTGCTGACGCTAGGTCGGCCTCCAGGTCGCGTTCGCGGTCGGGCTCTGCGCGGCGCGGGTACCGCTCGTCCCGGTACTCGCGTTCCCGCAGTCGCTCGTACTCGCCGCGGGGCTCCTATCGTCGCTCTCACAGTCACAGTCCCATGTCCTCCCGCCGCCGGCACATGGGCGACAGGGTGAGGAGTGATGTTTATGTGAATACCTTTTTTTTATATTACTCCCTTTAGTTTTAAGTTGTCCCCGCATGCTATGAAACATTGAAAATTATGTATACAGTGGCCCATGTTTGAGCATGTATGAATGTGCTACATTAACGATGTAGCACAAGCTAAGTACTTGGGCTTGTATATAAATCCATAAAAATAGTGTTCCATGAATATTAATGAAAAATACACAAACAAAGGCCATTGTGTACTGAAGCAACAAAGAAATGTCAGAAGTAAGGAGTTTGCTACAAGGCGACTATCATACTGACAGATTGTTGGAACACAGCAATTGGCTTTGTGATATAATTCCTTTTCACTACAGTCCCCCAAAAAGCCAATTGCATATTTTGCCAAGAATGCAAAATTTTAGTTTTAAGAATAGTTTTAAGTACTTTTAAGTTTTTTTAAAATTAATGCATGCTGTGTTTGAGCTATTTGCCGCCATGGTACTAAAATGTTATCTGAAGCTGGTTGTAAAAGGCGACTTAATTGAAACCAAAAGGTACCTTTATCAGTATTCAATAAGAAAATAATAATGGCTATAGCTCAATATTGCAATTAAATTCAATATTAACCAGCACAATATTATTGTTTGTATTCAATTTCAGTATTCCCTTTAGTTTTCTAGTGTCTGTGTTAATTTTTGAACAAATAATGTCTTACTCTTGAGAAATGTAACATCCTTTATGTGTTTGTCTCATTTTTCTAATCTTATTACCTAAAAAATTGTATCAGCTGATACATTTGAGTACCACAGTAAATACTGGACTGTCTACTCAAAACAGAAAAGCAAAAGAACAAACAAAACTCAATATCTTTTGTACCTTTTCAAAGCATTATAAAGAGTGAGACTCGCCTACAAGAAAATAGACCCCATGTACCGTCAACAGGAGAATCCCACGCCGTCTAGATGCCTCGGCGTGTTTGGACTGAGTTTATACACCACTGAACAGCAAATCAACCATATCTTCTCTAAATACGGACCCGTGGATAAAGTACAAGTCGTTATTGATGCTAAGGTGAGTTCTATTTCATTCGTTTTTTCGATGATCTCATGTCATATTGTTTTTGTGAGGCGACCATGTGTCAACATCATCAGCATTGGACCCGAAATTATAATTCCAAAGGGAGCTTCATATTGCAAAGTCATTTGGACATGCTTAGATGCTGACTTATTTCAAAAGACATCAAATCAAGGGATATTTAAGTCATGAGTACCCATTTGTTACGAATCACGATTTGCATCAACAATAAATTTGAAGCAAAATCAAAATCAATATATTTTATTTCACATAAACCAACATGGGCACTTATGAAACGTCAGAAGCTAGGTGCACAGCGATATTGCAACATTGTTTGGCAAAAAATAAAACTACTTTAACGTTTTGCTAGACCCTTTTGCCCCAAATCAAACCAAGCGCCAAAAACTGTCTTGTGGCAAGGCTTTCAAATGATAGTAGTTCACAGTTAATTACAACCCGCCTAAAACTGAAGCATGTTACAGACCGGTCGCTCCCGAGGCTTCTGCTTCGTTTACTTCGAGAACCAGGAGGATGCCAAAGTTGCTAAGAATGAGTGTACCGGCATGGAAATCGATGGACGCCGCATTCGCGTAGATTTCTCTATCACGCAGCGAGCGCACACACCAACACCCGGCATTTATATGGGAAAACCTACGTGAGTAAACAATTCTTTAATTTTATCATTTTTGCTTAGTACTAAAGTACTCAAAAAAAGTGTAAAATAAATTTAGTTTCGAAAGTCGGTCGTAATAAAAAAAGATATAAAATTAAAGACGATTCACTTCCCTCCAGAAGTCAATCGTCTAGTTCGATCTAGATCGTAAAGTAATTTATAACTTGGTAGCGGTTTTTTTTGTGAGAAGCTTTTATGTGAGCTCGATTCTGCGTCAGATGGACACATCAACCTAATGTTCATTGATCAGTTAAACGCTTGAGCAATTACATTGATAAACTAGCTGACCCGACAGACCTTGTCCTGTCAAAATTACAATCTATAGAAAAAATACTTCCAGTTTTTCCAGAGTTATCCAACTTTTCCACATTTCTTTCCCACCTAATTCGGACTAACATTTTAAAACCAAAAAAATAGCCAAGTCGGTCCAGCCATTCTGAAGTGATGAGCTTATCAACGAACAAGCATTTCATTTTTATTTATACATATAGATTGATTATGAACTAAATCAAGACAGAAATTGAGTTGAAAATAGCATACGCGAACAAATGTGTCCGATAAATATCTCTTGCACGCCATTTTCAACTCTATTTTAGTTGTGATTTAATTAAAACAATATCTGCTAGATGACCCGGTAAACTTCTACCACGTGAGATCGACTTCCCATACAAAATTTAGATATTTTCGATTTTCCGGCTATTCTTTTGGATTTTTCCTAAACCACCCCAGTATTAAGTAAACAAAAAAATACTAAAAAAGAATAATCAATTCAGTTGAGTAATTTTTTCGAGTTTTTGCGAGACTACCTAACGCACGGCATTTGATTTTTTAATACAACATTTCCCGGAATTAACGCACACCACCAAACACCCCAATTAGAATATTTTGTTATAATCATAATACATACACTGATTTTAAATATTATGTATAAAACATTGTTTATTTATTAAATTAGTTATACTGATTGTGAGAGAAAATTGTGGTCACGTTACAAATCTACGCTTGCACAGTCACACACGTGTAAGGGTCTAGCGTAGTAGGTTCTTCGTCCATTTTGGTTTGTATTGACTATACTGCAGAAGTGTGACTGTAATTTACGTAGTTTTAATTATTTTTGGGATAAAAAAGTTAACTCCATATTAAAAATGACAGAAATCGTTTCCGTAAGGGTTTCTGAACAAAGTACTTTCATAATGTGCATTAATTCAGTTGCACGTTGTATATAGATTAGCAATTCGGTTGATGCTGTGGAACATTGTTGTTGCAATATTATGATATTTTATAAACTCGCATCCAACATAGAAATTCACTCATTACAAAGATTTTATGGGTGATTCCTAGATGTTGGTAGATCATAATATTACAAACGGATTTAGAGTAAATTGTCCTCAAGCTTTGGCGATTTATTTAAGGCCTGTCTGTACAAAAAATCATTGTTCTGTTCATGCTTTACAAATATAAAGTAAATAACTAGTAAAACTGAAGGAACAAAATTTATTTAATTTACAGCGTAAGCAGAGGTGGTGACAATGGATACGACAGGCGTGGTGGCCGCGATAGAGAGTAAGTATTGTTAACTATACTATAAATAATTTTCTATATTATTTTCCTTTTTTGCTGATTAATATATTTCACAGTTAAGCCAATATTTGCTACGTGGTATCAGTGACCACTGTCATCTTTATTAACTTCAACATATTTTGAAATACCAAAGCAAATAATGTGAGGTGGTCTGATATAACTATTTTCATTCAAGTTTTCGCTTTTGATACATTCTGTACATTGAAATGACGAGGTATTTGGAAAACCTTATTCTATTTGCTTTGATTGCTCAGTTTTATAGCTAACCTGAGTAGCAATTCTCGTATTTTTAAGAATGTTCATATTTTAATCTCAGTCTCAATCTGTCAAGTTTTTGACATTGATTGTCACTGAGATGTAGTTCCGACTTGAATTTGAACATCTTTTAAGTGGGAGAATTGCTCTTTTGGCGCTCGATGTAAACAACGCGTCCTAACACGCTCCACTTTCCCCAATAACATTAGAATTTCCGCCACCAGCGACTATTACTACCGCTCGGGCGGCGGCGGCGGCTACCGCGAGCGCGACTACTACCACCGCGGCTACCGGCACCGCTCGCCGTCGCCGCACTACCGCCGGCGCCGCTACGAGCGCGAGCGCTCCTACTCGCCGCGTAAGTCCTATTACCACCAGGAGCGGTAGACGACCGTTGTCCGCTCCTTTACCAACCCAGATGACTGGTTTGCCAGGAACTACTAAAATATATACACAAACTCTAGTACTTGTAATTTAGTCCAGTGGTCAGTAATTTGCTGGCTGAATGTGTGTCAACTTATCTTTTGGGAAAGAATTTTCCTTTTTTCTGCATTTGCTGCAAAATTACCACTATAATTTTTCACTAGACAAAAGTGGCTCACCCTAAAATGAATAGCTTTTTGAACTATTTGTTCAAGTTTCAGCTCCTCTTAGGGGTCATATTGAATCCCTGCTGGAAGTAAACATATATAATTCTACACATTTCCTTGCTAAAAAGGCTCTTATTGTCTGTTATTAAATGGAGTATAGACACTTGACTAAATTACTAGTCCGAATAAAGTGCCAACAAGGCTATAGGCGTCATTTAGATATTTCTCTTAATCTATTAAGTGCAGAGGACCATGTTGCTGGTAAACCAATACTTTGGGTCACCGTAAATGCAGGGCTACTGAAACTTTGACTTTACTAGCAAATACGGCTAGTTCAATTGTAGTCAATACCTTTTGGATATCAATTTTTAATTTTTCGGTGGTGGTTGACAAAATCTTGAAACCTTACAGTGTAATCTTATTATTTTGACACAATATGAGTGTCAGAAAGTCTTGATATTGTGTGACACTAAATTGGTTTCAGTCTGCACAAACTGCAGCGAGAGTGTCTAAAATCCCTTCTTAACTTTTATTGGCTGTATAGTAAAAGTAATAAATAAATAAATATATTAACTATGTAAATAGTCAATTAGATAGATAGGAACTAGAAAAAAGGTGCATGTTATGGGTTTTTACAGATTTTTGAACCTATTGTTGAGTTCAAAATAGAAGATAGTTAGTTATTTTTAATATAGTTTCAGTAGCCCTGTTTGATTGACTTGCTAAATGTGCAGTAAATAGCTTATTAATACCCACGATGTGAGAATATGTATGACGATTGAAGCTCAAGCTAAATTTTACAAATAATGTATATGACACATTTTATTTTTGACACTAAGTCATTATTCGTTCTTTTATGTTAAAATAGATTAACTTGAGTCAGTGAACTCAGATTAATTATAATTTCAATTGACTACAAAAATATTTCAATTATTTGAAATACATAGATTTGTGTATGGGGTTAAAACTTGCAATAGCTATGAGAAAATTGTACTTATTCATTTCAAAGATAACTTTTCAAATACCAAAGAATGGGCACGCCCAAACAATGCTCTTCCATATAAATTGGTAACTTGCTACAAAACTCCTGTATATATAATGTATGTGATTGTAAGAAGTGGGGTCTGTCTTTGAATCTTTGTTTTAGTTTAATTAGGAATAAGTTTCTAAATGTTGTCTGCTATATCTGTTTTCTATCAATTTATTCTACAAAATATCCTGCATGTTGAGGATTTACCGGTATTTTCCGCGCGCGACTAGAGTTAGAAATTTAGATTGGGGCTAACTTACTGGCCAGTAGCATCGACAAACTCACGTCAGCTCGCATGACGACTCGTCATTTTTCATAACGAGAAATATTACTACAAGACGCCATTCCATTGTTATCGCTCGCGGGTAATAACCTTGTGTAAACAAACAAAATTATGTGATTTTAATCACCCATTTGATCAAATAGAATAAATTGATAGATATTATGTTGCCACCTCACCTTAGCATCATAATGTTCTGATATAACACATAGTTACTCCCCTCTTTGACTTTGCAGGTCGTTATTAGTAAGTGCGTGATGCTGAGTTCAACTTCAGACATAGCATAGCATTTTGATACGACAACAGATCCCAACTATGTGTCGACCGGCTCCTATGCATTTATATACTGTACGTCCGGTTTAGTGTAGCCGTCATGTTAACGTTTGTGAACATTTTGTGACAGGCGGGCCGCAGCCAGGCGTGCGCCGGCCGCGCGGCCCCAAGAGAGAAGCTCCTTTGTGTTAATTATAATGTGATGAAAGGGTCTAGCATAAGTTAGCGTGTAACGCCCGCGCGGGCATAGTTGCCTCTAGGATGTAAAACTAGCTCTTAATAAAGATTTAACACTAAGTCTAATATTGATTTTGTTTGTTTGAAAAGGTATTGAAACAAGAAGTAAAGGATGAAGTTCCTTGAAACTAACTGTGTTGAAGTTTTGAAAATGTTTGATTGAAAAGTCCTTTCGAAATGGCGCTCGCCGGAATCGGGACCGGACGGCCGCCGGGCGTCCGTGTGCCGTGCCGTGTCGCAGCCGACGGCACCGGCTTGTCGAAGCGCAAAGAATATGATCGAGTTAGCCGCTAAGTAGGAAGCCCAAGCTTTGCGAAGACATTGAAGAGAGAAGTCGCGCGCATAGATCATATTCTTTATCTTCCGACTACCGTACATACATTCTAGCGTTGTGGCGACGTGACCTTGCATTTCTCGTGTTGCTAGTTACATATGTATTATTATGTTCGGTTGTATCGAGTCTGGCCTCTCACGTTATTAGAGTAGCGTTGTGTTGTACGACTTGTTAATAAACAATAGTTTTGTAACGTCATTATGGTTCTTCTTCATTCACTTTGGTTCGTCCCACCTTCTCTATCCATTGTATCCTTTCTTTTCTCGACCGACGCTGCGTGGGGTCTAGGAGTATTAATACAATCGCAATACCTATATTGGGTTTGAGCAGGATAAAGTGCACAAACCAGGAAAATGTCAACAACAAAATGATTATCATATTAAATGATTGTGTGCAAGCAGGTAAATAGGTAATAAATTGTATTGAAACATGGCTTCAGTATGCATTTTTTTTTTAAATAACCGTCAATTTATTTTTCTAAATGCTTACTTTAGGGAAACGCTCAATCAGAACATACCTATTCCCCAATTTCCATGTTCAGTCCTTTGTATGATTTGATTTAGCAATAGTACCTAGCTTCAAGAGAGAACAATTTAAAAGAATCCAATCAGGCAAGTCAAATGTAGGGATCTATCTCAGCATACAACAGTCGATTCATTCCCTGATCCAACGCCAGCGTCGTTACTGACAGACCGACAGACTATCTATGCTTGTATACCTTGCTTTTATCTTTATTATATATTTTAGTGTAATTTTATTAGTATGTAATTTTGATGGCATTTAGTTAGTTTTAAAAAGTAAGACCATGTTGCATAAAAACTGTAAATACATTGAATTTTTAACTCTTGATGTACTAGCAAACTGTAGGATTTATCTATTATGTATGACTACTTTTAAAACTAATAAAATACATGTTTTTTATTATAGTTGTTCAAAATAGGATATAATGTAGTCACACTAGGCAGTCCGTTCAGAAACAGTGACCCAGTCTCGTGGTGCCAAGTGGGTATGTTAAGTCATTACATTAAAATTGCTAAAGTAGGAAATGGCAAGAAACTACAGTTTTTATGCAAAGTAGTATTAGAATAGAATGGGTATATTAGTGAAATAATATTAACAAAATTCTCACTATCAGATTTTTATTAAAATTTTTAACAATTATTTATGTATAATTATTATTATAAATATACCACATAATTGTGTCGTGTTGGCACTCACCATGGCGACTACGCTAACCGCTAATAAACTTAAATACTCGTAAAATATACAAATAACATTAAAAACAATTCATGGCAACGTATGATCGTTTGTTTAGCATTATTTTGCATTGGACGCGATTTCAATTATGGCGGAATTGTGTTACTTAAAGCTACGGGACGTGGAATGTGATCAAATATTGCAATGTTTGATTTGAAGCTGTGAACATTTCAGTAATAATTTCAAATATAAGTTATCAAATGATAGTTTTTTGTCAATTAGTGCACCTCAAGAGAGTATTAGAACAGCATTTTCTTGTCGATTCCATACAGTCTTCCCATAGGAGTTGGCTCATTGCACACTAAGATCAATTTTAGAATACACTGATGACCAATCAAATTGCTCATCTAGTGTATCTAGTCTCATTTCAAAAGTTTACACTGTTATACTGCTTCAAATCAAAGTTGCTTTAAAATCTGGAATGCATACATATAATACTGCTAAAATAAGAGTACACTTTAGGTACTTGGCAAGCAACATTACAACAGTATCTATACTTATAGCTAAGCTGAAAATACTAGACGAAAAAGTTTGGCCGTAGTACCAAACTACATATTAAAAAACGTATAGAAAATACAAGTTCCGATACCGCAGTCAACTTTTATTTACTGTTTTCACTATAACTATCCGTCAATTATTCAAGACTATAATATTTTCTTTCGTGAGAACTAAACACGTTTCAATCTACCCTGAAATATCGATGGACAGTTATCGTGTAAAACCAATACATTTCAGAAGTCTGCAGCGGCATACAAAGCTGCTTTAGCGAAGTCAAAACTACAAGATAATTTCTGGAAGGACTTGAGTTTTTCAGCTGTCTATGAAAATAAATATTAAATTGGCAACACCGTTTTCTATAGCAACACTAATCTAGAGTTGGCCGAATAACTTATTTTCTAGTGGCAAGAATAGAATGAGCTCGAAACGATTAGACTATGTTGCAGTTACTACACTGCTGCAAGAAATATAATAGCTATATAGGAAGGTATGTATTACATATTTATATTTGTTATAGGTGGACCTACATAACCGTAGTGGTTTTCAAACCCGTTACAACAAAGTTGGTATGTTCCCATCAACATAGAAACAAATGTTTACGTTTTGGTGAACAGTCTAACGTTACCCCTGTATTTTCCGCGAGAGGTGGGCAGAGGTGTTATAACTACACTCACATTTCGTCAGTTATGTTGAAGTCTCGTGATTGCACGATCGTGAATAATCTATTATTCATCCCCACATCGGGGGGATGAATAATAGATATTTCATTGGATTAGTTGTATATTTGTGTTCGACCACCGATGGGATTATACCAACAGTCCCTAAAAATACAACAAAATAATCTAGTAACATCAAATTCGGCATACTATTTCTAAAGGCTAACAAAATGGCACTAAGTGTTCTGGCACAATATCGTATTGGTGCGAATCAGCACTTTGAAAAAGCTGCTTAGTATGTGTTTGCTTATGAAAATAAGCCTCCTTGTATAAAATGATAATGAATACTTCATAATACAGATACCCTTTATAAAAAAACTTCCAACTCTTATTATTCTTATATCTAAACAACAATTTGGCAATATTTACAAGCACTTTTTATGTGGGTAACAATCTAATTTAACTGGCCCATACGAATTGGTACATGATGCCTTAAAACATTGGCAAAGTACTTGTAGGTCATTGATTGAAAATCGCCTAAGGGGCCAGAACCGCATTTACATAATCGATATTAGAAGAATGATGTAGTTTGTTATTGTACAGCAACACTTTTGGCATTCCTAATTTTGGATTTTCAGGATAGACGCCATGGTAGCGAAAATGTTTCCCAGTGTTTACTACCTTCATAAAACGAGCACCGTTTTCAAGTAGGTACGGCAGTTTATCGAAAGCCATTGCTGTGCATCTTTTCACACTAATCTCGTTTATGGAAATGCGGTATTCTTCTAATACGATTATTGAATACATCCTGTATTTAATAATGGGATCTAAAGGATATATTCTTTAAAAGTAAAAACTATTCTTCGGAATAACACGAAATAATTGTAAGTAGGTACATATTACATACGCGCAAATAACAAACTTATTTTGAATTTTTGTGGAATAGAAACTACAATGTATAACAAAATGATAAATGTGACTCCAGGGGCTTAATAGATGGATCAGTATTTGGTATAGGTACTAAGAATATTTGGTATTACGTAGGTACTTATGTTGCTGGCTTCCTAACTACATTGGATATGTGATTATTGTATGGAGAAATCTAAAATGCAACAGCTGTTGCAAATATAATTAGATTAATTAATAAACTACAAATAAGTAAACCGATTTTCAGTGTCATTATGTATAATAGCATTTTAAGTGTCTATTAATGAATCAGTGATTAAAGTTTTACTTCTGGTGATTAAATAATGCTTTCTTTTCCGTTCAAATACCCACATATAACAGTTTCTGTCAATATCCTTCAAGAAAACCTCACTTGTGAAAACGTATCATTTACGCAAGGAATTTTGTTTAAATGATACATTCTTACTGAATTATTGCGACTCTTATGGCAATTTCAATCACGTATTATCGGACTTATCAAAATCTATATACCAACCTGCTCACAACATCTATATTCATTCAGCGGCTTAATTACAAACGATCCCATACAATAACATTTTCAATTAGGTGGTAATTGAACTGGCATTTTTCGACCACACGCCAAACACTGCAAGAACTTTACCTGCATGTTTTTAGTATATAAGACAGGGTTAGCATCGAGCGTATGTGAGTAGATGCTGCTCTAACGTGACGCAAACGCCGCGCCAACGCAATTTCAACCACCACAGATGCCAAGTCACCTCAACGTGCGCATAGCTGACTCAGCGCTTCAGCATGTAATCCTCAGATATTGTGAGTTTAATGCGTGACTGATCCAGCCTCTTGACTGAAAACGAGAATGCTAGTATACCTGAGGATGGCAGTTCTCTTCTCCCGGCGTTAGGTTCCCTACAAGAGCAGCGTGGCGTGGTCGCGGTGCAGTCGTCTGCGTGCGCGCAGTGGGGCTACTGCGAGCACGTCGGAGGGGGGCGGAGGCCCAGCCCCTCGGGCTCCTTTCTCTTGGTAGTATACTTGAGCTCCGCCGCATACTGAACCTACTACCACGCTTTCGTCGCTCCTGTAACAAACATGGTAAAGACTTTTTATAAAAATTTAAGGAAATAAGTCACTTTTATTATGATAATAGCTGCGCCCCGCGGTTTCACCCGCATAAGTCTCGATCCCGTGAAAATATCGGGATAAAAAGTATCCTATGTCCTAACCCAGGTCATGGTCTACCCATGTGGCAAATTTCATCCAAATCCGTTCAGCCGTTTTAGCGTGAAAGCCTAAAGATCAAACTTACTTTTGCATTTATAATATTAGTTAGGATTATGATATTTACGCATTTTTAAACACGAAAAGTAGAAGTTCTAGTATTGAAAAGGCGTGAAAATGTTGGATAAATCAAAATATTTAATGAGAAAAAAATATTGCCAATTGGAAAAATAAAATATTATGCAATTTAAATAATTCGTTTTAGATCCAGGATTGGAGAACTTTAGCCCTGATAAACGATAACAAGATTTTAATTGGCTATTAAAATCTTTCTCTTACATGAAAAAGTGACACTAAACGTAATATTACCTCAATATAAACTCCGACATTTCCGGATCTTCAGCGAAGTCGTTATGTATGAGGCCCATGGTGGCTATGTCGAGTGCGGCCCACGGTCCACCCTTGCGCACGGTGCCCCAGTCGGGGTCCAGTGTGAGGTAGCTGTAGTCTGTCGCTTCGCCCACTGTTGCGAGAGGCTCCATGCATTTCTGTTCTATGGGGCCTAGGGCGTTTAGTGAGGTTTCCCACTGAAAAAAATATGATGATATTTTAAAAGTTGCTAAAATCTTAACAAGATTTGTTTGATCAACTTATACGACACGATACCTAGGGATGACCTTTTTAAGAGAGATTGATATCACACGTCATCAGTAGCCTATAGTGGGCATAAGAGTATTAAATATTACGCCAATGAAATCAATTTTAGCTATTCGCATCCATTCCTTAGGCATGAGCCTCCTTGCGAAGATATTTGATCCAGCCTCAGGACGCCTTACGTTGTCTGATCCATCGATCGTTGTCTGTGTAATGTTTTGTTTTTGAAACCAACAAAGTTATCGGTGTTGCGAATCACGAGATCGGGTCATGTCACTTCTATAAGTATTTAACATAACGTTTAAATTACAATTATTGAAATGCGCTCGTGAAATGCAACTTCTACCAACAATAAAACTTACCAGACTATTAATAGTATCAACATTATTAGCTGCCTCGGTGTCAATAAGCGCCAGAAGCGCCATGTTATGCAGCCCGCTCACGAACAATGCACACTTAACGGCATGCTTGCTGTACTCTGGTAACAGTTCCAGATCACTGTCCGAATCGTCGTCGCTTTCCGAGTCTTGTCGCTGGGTTTTTGGCCTGGAAATAGGTTAACCTTGATTTACACGGTGCGAAATAATTGCCCATGGAATACCATAAGAAGAAGCCACAGTAAAAGTATCACGGTCTGAACAGCGTTGAGACGATGCAAGTCACGTGTTGCTTTAATTTTATTGTATGCCACGTTCAACAATTTTGCATCGTGTAGGGCTTTAAAATGGTTTATTGTACTAGATTTTTATAACCAGCGGTACAGTTCGCGCAAAACTTTATGAGCACTCTGAACGTAGACCCGAGAACGAATCCGCGCATAGTACAGTTGAGTGAGAGTGAGAGAGTTCCCTCGGACACCAATATTATGCATACTGCGCAGCCACTTGCGTGCAACTTCCGAAAGCTCATGAAGTTTTGCGCGAACTGTAAGTGAAGTTTATCTACGACCAACTACGTCAGTGGTCCCACGGTAACACTTGAAATATGAGAGCGAGAGCTATTAGGGCACTTTTTTCTGAATTGTTTTAACGACTTACACATATCGTTAAGAATGAAGATGAGAAACCTAACCCAAAAGTATAAGGCTCATTAGAAAGTAAGCGTCTATATGACGATAGAATATTCGCAGCTCGCGCGTATACAAGCTTATAATCGCGATTTCGTTCATACGAAACGCATTTATAAAACTTCTACGCGCAAAAATTTGTCTCAATATAATGTTGGCCCTAAATAATATGCTGTTATCTAATATATAAAAATCTCGTGTCACACTGTTTGTTATCGAACTCCTCCGAAACGGCTTGACCGACTTTTATGATTTTTTTTTGTGTATATTCGGTAAGTAGGTCTAAGAATAGGTCGTGAAGTATATTTCATATCGCTGCGGGTGAAACTGCGGAGTAATAGTAATATACAAACCTATCAGTGAACGTAATCTGCCTCTCCGCAGCGGGCGTAAGAAACTCCCTGAGCTCCAACGGCGTCATCACTCGACTACTGTACCCACTAGACTTGTCAGAGAACGCCAAATGACTCAGCTTCTCCATCAG
Organism: Dryobotodes eremita; assembly: GCA_917490735.1. Lineage (NCBI taxonomy): Eukaryota > Metazoa > Arthropoda > Insecta > Lepidoptera > Noctuidae > Dryobotodes > Dryobotodes eremita. The sequence continues at coordinate 20,582,513 of OU823254.1, forward strand.
AGGGGTAAGTTGCACCCCAGTCAATTTCTTCTTGAAACTCGTAGCTTCGGACTCTGAACCTACAGATAGATAGAATATGCTTTATTGTACACCAAAAACAGGATTTTTAAGTGATTACATTACTTGGCGAAACTTGAGACGTGATGGGTTTCGGTATCGAATGATTGAGGAAGACCTGCGGCCTTTGATCAGTTAATCAGCTATAGTTACTTGAAGTTATAGGTAAGTTTAGAAAATCGTTTGTTTTAACATCGTTAGAAATCGATACCTGTCACATCTGTGAACTTTCGCCAATTAATTTAATTTGACCTTGTATACAGTATCTTTAACGCGAATGGTACAACAATGGCGTTCTTACCTATCTGAGAATCTGTACTTTCATTCAAAGACTTCAAAGGTAAAGATAAAGATTTCCTCCTCGATTGGTCCGTTGGCAACGTCTTCGTCGAATCTTTTGCTATCTTTTTCGGAGTTCTTTGCGGAGACCGATTTAAATCCGAATCAAAATCTTCGAATTTTTCTTGCTCACATAATTTCATGTTAAATGTAAACATATTGTCGTTCGAATCATTTTTCATTTTCGAATAGTGTTGTTCTAAGTACTGGTTGAATAGAGACTCTGATATGGCAACACCGTCGTTTCTAAAGACGGGGAATAACGGATCGTTGATGGTCATAGTGCTAGGATTCTTAGGAGTATGTTCAGGGGACGGAGTGTCATCATTTAAGGGCACTTTCGACCGTTTCAATTTGAATTTCGAAGTCGCACGATTCGATAATTTCTTAATGGTCTCTTGTAGGTCTGTGACACTGGCCAGCTTTCTGATTGGTTCAGGCTTGTTAATATAATGATCAGCAATACAGTTGATGTCTAACACTGTTTTATTGTCCCGTTTCTCATTTTCAAGATTCATTTTGTTGCAATTTTCAATGTTTTTGAGAACATCTGGTTCTAAGTCTGATTTGTCGTTGTCTTGTTGGCTTTCAGGGATCTGGCAGATGGAGAGCATATTGCCGTGTAGCCGCTTATATTCCACCATTGGTGTTGAGCAAACACTCGTTTGTCCTGTGAAGACTTTATCATTTTCTTGTGCTTCTTCGTCTAATGATAATTGTGTTTTGAAGCTTAGTGATAGTTTCGTTGGTCGTTGTCTTGGTTTGTTCGTGAAAGGCACGACGTCTGGCATGGAAGGTGGTTTCCTCTCCCGTTCCTCGTCAGGATTTCGTTCCTCTCGGCTAGGAGGTGAGATCATGGTGTGGTCCTCTTCGGGGACGGCGGTGAAGAGTAGCGATTTGTCTCGCTTCATGCCTGTTTGGGGGAATTCGCGTTGTTTCTCGCGTTCGATTTCTTGGTTCTAGAAAATTATCAATTTATTTTATGTTTTTTTTTAAGCAACACACTGAATCTGAATTAGATAAGAAAAATTGTGATTATATTCGGCACAAACCCACAATGCATATAAATTCCTACTCTTATCAACAGCCATAAAAATATGCCATAACTTATAGATAAGAGTACGAGGCTTCACATCGTCCGACCATAACTATTAATGTTAAAAGAGAGTTTTGAATAAAAAAATAAAACACGGATTTTAGCAAGTAAGCAATCACATGATTTGAAAAAATAAGAAGAACAAGACAATGGTGCCGATTCTCTTGTCACAAAATATTGGAATGGGCAGTTTGGTAAATAATTCGGCAAATCAGGTTAGTTAGAACTGTGAACCACTTCCAAGTTAGTTTTCTCACCGATTAATTCCGATTTGTTAACTGCCCACACGTTACTGCCGTTAAGCCATTTTAATGCTAAATATTTATTTAATTACCCATTTAAATATTTGTTATGACTTATGACTCATTTTTGTTTAGTTTACTGTTCAGTTTTTACTTCCGAACTTGTTAATAAACAGGCATTTTTTAATTTTATATTTATCGAAACCACAATAAGCAACTGCCACTTTAAATCAGTGCCAATTTAAGTTTGTAGGCTAGGCATGTGGTTAAACGGTATGGATCTAAGTCATTTGCCTAGCTGTTTGATTGAATGGCTGAATGTCATTCAGGCCACTAGTTGAACGGCGCCGTTTAGTAAAAAGACTAGGCTGTTAACTGAAACCTAATTGGCTGCGACATATACATTAAAATCTCCTATTTTTTTACTGACCTTTTTAAACTTCGCGACCATCTCCTCCCCATTATGCTGGAACTCCTGTATCTTATCCACCTGCCTCTTCAGGTTCTCATACAACTTCTTCCCCACATAGACCACCAGGAGTTGAGCACCTAAAGGTAAGGGTGTCTCCGTGTCCAGGGTCTCGGCTGGGGACTTTATCCTGTAGGGGTCTACCACTGTTAAGTAAGAGGTCAGACCTGGTGGTAACTGTGTGGAGATTATTCTAGAAATAATTAAATAGATATTGTTAATAACCTTCTCCTTTTCTGTATGGTCAACAAAACGACTTAGAATCTTGTCATATTGAACGATGCAAAAGGTGTCGTCAAAAATGTGACGTGTTTTATCAAATGACAGATTGGTGAAACGTAACATGTAATGTAACACACGTTGAAGTAAATTTACTTTGTTGTTATGTTACATTTCATGTTGTATTGCATTAATTTGGACGGCTCATTTGTTACATTTCATGTTAAGTTAGACCAATCTGCAGCGGTCATTACTTGTCAATTGATGTAATACGTCATAACGAGTTGGATGTGTGTGACAAAGTCCAAAAGTGATCAACGTTTTTGTGAGGTGATCCTAGGATTTGCGAGGTGTAAAATAGAGTATGATATGGTAAAAAGATTTGTCAATTAGCAAGGTTTTGAAAGATGCCTCAACGACTCCCCCTCATTATTAGGTGTTACTAGTCTAAAATCAAATATTAACCTAATCTTATAGAAAAAATATCAAATATAAAAATATAAATGAATTTAATCTTTGTTATTTAATTTAATTAAAATTTATTGTAATCAATTTAGCTTATAATATATTTTTTTAAACTTTGTATTACTTGTTTTAATTAATTGTGTTATTATCTGCGCATAACGTAGTGCAGGCTTCGCTTTTCTTTAAGTAATTAGGTGCTTAAACTTAAGTTTGCAATGTACAAATTGTAAACTAACAGTGTATACTCATTGTTGAAAAATCTAATAATGAATAAATTATAGGAAAGAGAATAGTTTGCTAATAAAAAACAGCAGTGTAAAGACTTACTTGTTATTGTATAATATAACGCCGCCTAATACGCCTTTACTTTTCCTACAATGTTCTAGTATTTGCATTGACTCCATGTAAACTGATGTCGCGCTCTGAAACAGACAAAGAAATGAGGTAAGATTGTGTATAATGTTTATTTGGAACCGATAAGTGTCCATAAATTTCGATTTTGCAATATTGTGGTGTGCTTGATAAAGTCCCTTAACGTGTCCGCAAATAGGCATTGTCTATCTACACAAATAAATCGGTTTAAAGATTCTTTATTTATTCTAAACTAACATACATTGTTCACTTAGCGAATAAATACGTAACTAGGGTACGAGTAAGTGTAGTCCAGTAGCAATTTTTTTTTTTTATAAATAAAATTGAAGTTTCTGTTTTTAATGTCAAAATAACAGCTTTTTACTAAATGCATATGAAAGTATATACGATACTTATAACAAAAAATAAAAAAAGTTATTTCGTTTTTTTTCTGTCTTTCTGTGTTCCGACTTATCTCCGAAACGACTGGACCGATTTTGACAGGACTTTCCTTGGCAGATAGCTGATGTTATAAGGAGTACCATAGGCTACTTTTTGTTCCGGTAACACGTTCCCGTGGGATTATTTCCGACATCCACGCGGGCGAAGCCGCAGGCAGCAGCTAGTTTACTATAACTATCCTTATAACTGAAATACTTAGTAAAATGAGATGGAAGATGAGCCATCAGATGATAATGGTGCCGATTCTCTTATACACCGAACTAAACTAACTAAGCCATCACTAAAATTCCTCACTTTTTGCTATGAGTAAAAATAATTTTGACGGAACTAAAATTTAATTTGACAATCGCGACTCCACGTGGTACTTGTTTGCCCTACCCTGTGAATGTTTATTAGAGCCGGAGGCTCGTAAGGGGAGCAGTCTCGACGTGTTTAATATGGAATTTTTCACTTTTTGTATGGAAAATATAAAAAAATATTACCTACACGTGTAGTTTTAAGGGTTTAAGGGTTAAAGGGGGTCGAAATGTTCATTATTTTTCGATAGGATACACCGTTTTCGAGATATAAGCAAAATAAAATAAAAAAAGATACAGTACTATTTTTGCACCTGAAGTCGAGGTGATGTGGTGAATTTTAGTTCATGACAACTAATTTTATTCCACACGTTTTTAATCGCGATTAAAAACAGCCAGATTTAGTTAGACAACCAAAATTTTAGGTTAAAAACGTCAAATATAGAATAGCTAAATTGCCATTTTCTCTAAATTAATAACTCAGTGCCATCTTAGTGCTGTCAAACTAAAATATAGTTAAGTTGGGTCACTTTAGGCTATTTAAGAATGGGAAATCGTCGTTTGACAGGAATAAACAAAATTTTAGTGATTTTTAGTCTAGTTTAGAGAATTTTGTGACAAGAGAATCGGCACCATTATTTATTTATTCAATGAAAATCTTGCAAAGCTTTTGTCTTGTGGAAATGCGGGCTAAAAATCTCTTTGTTACTAAAAATCAAAGACACCGTGAAAGTGGCGAAGTTTTGGACCAACAAAATCTGAAATACAGTCGTGCCAGCGACATGAAGACGATTGAAAGTCAAGACATTTCCGGTACCGAATTAGCAAATGGCGGCTATCGTTTTTGTACTCACCAGTTGGCGCCACTGTGGAGTAAGGTCCTGTTGCAGTACTTTTATTTGATGTTTTGGATATGTTTAAGTACCCTTATAATCATAGTATCTTTATTTTATTACATTTTAAAACTTCACATGAATATTTAGATTATAATGGTCCTAAAATTGCCAAGCATGAAGCAGACAAATCTTATTCTTCCTTCAAGTGCTACCAAATTAGATCCTAACTTTTTACTTCAAATCTTAAGCCATAATTTATCAGGAATGTCACAATCATTAACTAATAAGAATCATTCGTTAAAATCCGTGATAAAAAATCCCGCAAACAGTGAACGTTCAGTACATATTTTGACATCTAGAGACCTTACTCTACACTAGCGCCTCTAGCGGCAAAAACAAGCGCGATAGTCCTCATTGCCAGCGTCATTTGAATCTTCATTCTTACACTACATTTCCCGCTACCACATTACACATCGCGACAGGGCAGTGACACTCACTTCAATTACTGGTACACTTCATAATATTTGCACCACAATGATAAGCGCTGGTTACACATACTTCAAGCGGTAACTGTACTTTGCGTTCGCTATCAAGGATGCTGTAATTAGTTTTTGATTTGAAGTATGTCATGGTGCCACTATATTTCTTTTTTAAGTATGTTTTTTTTTTTGTATATTGGCACCTTGTTTTATATTTATATTCATGTAATTTGCTATCATTTAATTGTGCTTTTTTGTGCAGTGAATAAATGATTTATCAATCTATCTATAAAGGATATCTTGTAGGCGATTAATCAACGGATTTTGATTGCTTAGACGAGTTTGTGATTAATGTGGTTAAGTTACGATTAGCGTCAGAATAACGCGTTAGTCTTACTGCTTGTTTGTTACGTTTTCACAGCAAGAGGTACCGAACTAATTTCGGTCGTTAGGTTGCTAAGTTGGTGTATCCTAAAAAGGATAACAAGATACTACGCACTGAAAATTAAAGACGAAGCAAATCTTTATTCATTCTTTTAATTTTTATTTTTGAACCCAATGTAGATAGTGATTGTGTTTGCCGAGATTCACGCTGTAGGTAGGTATATCACAATTATCTAATTCAACTCCAGCAAATAAAGTAGGTACAGTACAACTATTTTCCTAATGTCCCTCGGGAATCACCGCATTTCTGAATACAAACGAATGCTAATTTCCATGTCCATCAAATATTAGATTTATCGTGTATAATAATTTGAATTCAGAACTAAGTACTTTAAATCAAAACAAAACAACAATAAAGTACTTACTTAGTTCTGAATTCAAATTATCATACACGATAAATATAATAATTGATGGACATGGAAATTAGCATGCGTTTGTATTCGGAAATGCGATGAATTCCGTGGGACATTAAGAAAATAGTTTTACTGTATCTACCTAGCCTTTTCAATTTCCTTTACAACTAATGCAGGAAAATGTCGCAAGGGTGAAATATCCAAAGCTTAGTAAATCCTTACCTTCGGCAAAGTCAACATCGGCACTCGCTGAAAGATATGGCATCCATATTGCAGCACCGGTAGATAAGTCTCGAAGACTTGGTACAGCTTCTCCGACAGTCGTCGCTGGTCCTCCATCTGACCAGCCAGGACTTGAAGGTCGCCGTGGTACACCTTGATCATGGAGGTGAGGAGGTTCGCGCGGTTCTTGAGTACCCAGTCAGGGATGTTCCTGTCGCTGCCTATTGCCTGGGGGACATAGAAACACGGGTTATATTAAAACTGCAAAGCGATGAATCGAATCAGAAAGGAAGTTGATCATGCGATACGTTAGTATTGCTGGTGGTGAGATTTTAACCATTAATACAATGTTTGTGGAACGAAGGTCTTTAACGCAGGTTGCGGTAGGAGGAGAGAGAGATAGAGATAGAGAGAGAGAGAGAGAGAGAGAGAGAGAGAGAGAGAGAGAGAGAGAGGGTGCTGAAGCCAATAGCAATAAAATGATAATCCAAAATGGCGGCTGCGAGAATTTTAACAATTTTCGGAACATCTTTCCTTTTCCTCCGATCCTACACGTTTATTTTGAGTTTTTTTGCGATTTGTGGGTGTTCTAGTACTTTAACCTCGATTGATCCACAAGATAAGGTATTTTATCCTTATACGAAACTGCAAAAATAAAACGCGAGAATTGACGATCCTCTAGCTTGGTTGTAACAGTTCCAGAATTTGTGAAGGCAGTTAGCCATTACTTACAAAGTTAAGTGACAGTCTCCTAAGAACGTTTTCCTATACCTACAACTTCAAAGGTACCTTATTGCCACGTCTCAAAAATCCATCCTGTATAGGTACTTACTTATAACTTATAGCAGTTAACAGCAGGAGACTATGGAACTTGGTAAGTCAAGAAATTGTTGTAGGTAAAAGGTTTCAACCAACCCGCACTGGGCCCGCGTGCTAGGTTACAGCCCACTCCCTCTCAAAGAGAGGAGGCCTGTGTCCCGGCAGTGGGAACATTATATAAAATAAGACAAATTAAAATTAAAAAAAAACACGTGTGGCACTCGGGGACTGCTGCGGTAAAGCTATTGCATAGCATTTTTTTATCAACTTATGCAATTATAATGTTTTTTTTTATTTTTTATTTATGCAGTACCTTTTTTTATATTAATTCAAGTACAGTCATACCATATACATACACGTTAAGCGAACGCTCGGCCGAGCTACATGGTAAGCGGAGTGGGGGGTGTTAGGTTTTATTTTCGTTACGGAATTTCTTGATTCGGTCGCCGCGCTCAAAACCCGCGATAAAAGCTATGCAATAGCTTAAAAATGTTTATTAATTGCACCTTCAAAACTGAATGAAACAGGTTTACAATAAAATAGGCCGAAAGGTAATTACAATATTTTACGAGATAAGAGTTGCAACTAATATGTAAGTTAACTTAATATTTTGTAATAAAGGCTTCAGCGCCCACCCTTATTTGCATTCACATAGTATTAATTATACATTACGAGTCAAAAACCTAAATATAATTTAACACTTAATTTAAGAAATAAAAAAAATATATACGCTGATTATGTGAAGGGATTTCTTGCCACTTACCAATATGTATCTGCCATATTCTCTAATGATGAACTTTCCGCTCTGCAGTGTGATGGCAACTGGCTGAGAGAACAGTGTCTTGATGCAGTGTGCTGCGCCCACGACCTGACGATAAATGTTATCGTAGAAATAGTGGAACAAAAACTTCTACAGATGTGTTGCTTGACAAAAACTAGGAAGATTTTCATCACCATCAACGTCATCACCATAACGTCTGTCTTGGATGCTTCGAGACAGACACCTGTCATCATCAGCTCAATTTTTACCCTACTATCTTGGGGTCGGCTTCCAGTCTAACTGGAAGCAGCTGAATACCAGTAAACTAGGAAGATTGCATCAAGATTTATATTTATAAACCGTCTGATTTTCATAAAACTTCACGAAGATAATTGAAGGGTACAGGGAAAGAAGGATCATTGTCATGTTATAATTTTTGAGAAAATTAAAAAGCTTTAAAAACCAATTTAGTTTAAAATGTTTTCTGACTTATTTTAATACTGCACTAAGAAGGCAATACAATAATTACAGTATGTTACCTGTCACTTAATCTGAAGGATTAATTAATTCACTTATATTAATCTTAATCTTAAAACAATAAAAAAGATGAGAGTCCATAGACAACTATCTTTTTTAAATAACAGCGGTGACCATGATCTTTCTTTCCTACAGCCATATAAACAATTTTTGAGTCGCATGATTACTCTTTTAGCGTTTTATTGTTTTTTTTAGCCTGAAAGCTTTATGAATTTTCTACTAGATGGCATTCTCAACTCAATATTAAAGAAATACTGACAACGACCCTTCTTCCCCTGTACCCTTTAATTAAGTATTTGAGTGACAGCGGTTCTTGTTTAAGTTTCCAATGCCAATAAAATATTCATTGGAAATTCGGGCAGACAGATTAGTTGTAACTAAAGCGCACGGTAAAAGTATTTGGTACTTAATCTAACAGATTTCTGTTCTAGTTATGAGTAAACTTTACAGTGCATAGTTGACCTCCTAATTGCTTTATCACGTACTAGCTTTTGCCCGCGGCTTCGCTCACGTTAATTCAGAATTTGGCAATCAATTCGGGTTGTTCAGGGAATTATAGTTAGGAGGATGAAAAACCAGTCTATCGACACTCTAGACTTACAAAATGTATTAAGTAATTAAATAAAAAATAAAAATAAACTCTTAACACACTATTAAAGTTTCTACAATAATATAATTCAATCATGATTCGAAAGACACGTGGCGCCATCTATTATCATAAGAACGTTATTGTTGTTTTCCTCGGGAACAGTCCTTTTTTTTTCGGGATGAAAGGTACCCTATGTCCGTTTCTGTACACCTGAGAACGTATATGCAAAATTTCAGGCTGATCGGTTCAGTGGTTTAGGCGTGAAAAGGTAACAAACAAACAAACTTACTTTCGCATTTATAATATTAGTTAGGAAGTTAGGATAGGCTGAATGTTGCTGGCATTATAAAACTGTCGTTATAAAACGACAAGGTCTATTGTCTGTGACAGTTAAATAGTTTTAACCTTACAGTCCTTTCCAGTTATTTTACCTCTGATTTGCGTCACTGTCAAAATGTTGGATTGCTGTTACTGACAGGGCTGCCAAAATCACAGTGTTCTTTACTCTAGTTACAATAAGGTGGCTCTTGGGTTGCTGCCGTCAGAGGTAAAGTAACTCTGAAAGGACTGTAGTGAAGTTTCAATTTACTGGGAATTATTGTCAACATTCATAAAGTAATTACAAGGTCGATTAAACATAAGATACCGGAGACATTTAGTGCGAATTAAAAGAACCAAATTGGCCAATATGATTATGTTTTTCGTAAAGATAAAAACAAACCTTTGACGCGATCTAATCTAAAAATAAGCTTGCGCATTTGACATTACGCTTACCTTTCGAGGATTCGATCATTAATTCGACATTTTTAGCACATTGGCAAACTTAGATATGGCTCACGTGTATTTCCGTGAATAAGAAAATGTCATTGATTTAAATGTTTAGGGGGCAGACGAGTCGCAGAAAATCATACTTAGAGATTAGGTAATTTACATATCTATCCATACTAATATTATAAATTCGAAAGTATCTGTCTGTATGTTAGCTTTTCACGCCTAACCACTGAACGGAATTTAATAAAATTTGGCAAGGAGGTAGATGGCATCCTGGGGAAGGACATAGGCTACTTTTTGTCCCGGTAGCACGTTCCTGTGGGATAATTTTGCCAACTGCTAGTTATAATTTGAAGTGAAGGGCTTAAGATTCTGGATGTTGTCTTATGGTTGAGTTCAGGAAAGTGCTAATTGGGTTTTTGACCTATTCCGATAGTTATCGTCGCTTTGCTGCTGTTTCTAAAACTGCAAGTCCTAAGGACTTCATGACGCGAAAGATTTGCATTGTGATTCAAGCAACCTCTGCGAGATAGTTCCCACTTTCTTTTACTTAAGGACTAGCTGTTGCCCGCGACTTCGTCTGCGATTCAGGATGAAAAGTAACCTATGTCCTTCTCCAGATCATGATCTACCCATGTGCCAAATTCCATCCAAATCCGTTCAGCCGTTTCAGCGTGAAACCATAACAAACAAACCAAACAAACTTACTTGCGCGTTTATAATATTAGTTAAGATTGCGTCTACGTTCAATAAATAATCATCTAAAGTATTACTGTCATTGAAAAATACCTATGCTTTTAATCCTATTAAGCAGGAAAGCAAATGAGCATGAGCTAAACTTACATAATTATGAACAGGTGTCTCGAAATAAGTAGGTATCCTAAGCAGTCACACTTTGCTAAAGTATAACCGCTGCTTGTACTAATTAAATTTCGGTTAATTAGGCTATTCAAGTCTACCTAGGTACATATTATGCAGTCAAAACCAGTTTTGGAACTATGTGAGCTCAAACAACTGATGTGTTCTGAACAGGTTGTACATTCCACGGGCTGATTATGTCAAGACAAAATACTTTCTAATCAGTCAGTGGTGGTTATTATAAAGAGTTGCATTCAGGTCTTGGATAGCGGGTTTGTGAGCTACAAACGTGACATTGAAGTATTTAATTGACTTAATTGTTGAATAATTTAATTAAGTATTATAATTCTAAGTCAGGTCGCTTAAAACCTGGTACAGTGCGTGGAATTCAAGGTTTTGTACAGTTTCGTATTTCCAAAGACAAGTGGGTTTAAAACCGCACGCAATTGGGGATAAATACTCCGACAATACTTCGCTCGCATGCCCGTCCGATCTCCATGTTCGGCAAGCCTATCCCTTGGGAGAAGCGAGCCAAATACTTGGGCGTCGTCCTCGACGAGCACCTCTCCTTCTCGGAGCACATAAAGCAGGCGCCCTCGCGCGCCGCTTTCGCTCTCGGTAGGCTCCATTCTGTCCTGAATGCACGTAGCAAATTGTCACTAAGGTGCAAATTGCGCATTTACACAGCGTGCATTTGTCCCATCATGACCTATGCGAGCGTAGTATTCGCACAAGCGAAACCCCATCACATTCATAGGATGCAGACCCTCCAAAACCGGTTCCTCCGTAGGGCGACCGGTTCCCCTTGGTTCGTTCGGAACGAAAATCTCCACCTAAACCTTAAAATCCCGACCATCAGTCAGTTCATGAAACGCCTATCCAAGCGTTTCTTCGACTCCGCCGCCACTCATCGCAACCCTCTGGCTGTCGCGGCCGCCCGTTATACCCCCTCCCGTATCAGTCGCACCCGCCGTCCCCGGCATGTCCTAGTCGACCCCGATGACCCCATAACCCTCCTCCAGGAGAGCAGTAGGGCCACCAGTACAGTGCACAAACACAGACCGCCATCGTTCCGACCTCGCCGACGAGGTCCCACGCGATGACCCCCCCGTAACCGTTCCCCCCGACCCCAGTCCGATGAGGCCTCAGCCCGCGCCCTAGCTGAGCCTGTAGCTTTAAATTCCCCTGATAATAATCATGAAATTATAAACCTTTCGATCCAGCCTGTAAGCCGAGGTCCGTACCCCACACAGGGGGTGCCCTTAGCGTGCGGTCATTTAAATATAAGTTTTAGTATTAAAAATTCCGCTCCTGGCTGGAGGCTCTTTTGAGTAAAATCTTAAAGGCACCCACAGGACAGTTCGGTTAAGTAGCCAGGACCTCAGTGGTCAAAACTACGAGGTGCAATACAAAAAAATAAAACTGTCGCTCGCATGACTAACGGTCTTATCTCCGTATTGTCAATTGTTCAGGACAAGCGTTTTGCAGTTACGACATTTCTAACTTATAATGATAATTTATCTGGAATTCTGAATAATAATATTTATTCTTAAAGAGTATTGATAGTACTTTAATTTTACGCTATAGTTACTTATTTAAAGAATCACGAATACGAAAAATGTTAAGAATGACGAATAGAAAAATGTAGTTGTCCTAACTCAAATCAGCTAAAAAATTTGATAGAACTTTAATAATAATAATTTAGAATTTATATTATCAGGTTTTTTTCCAATGAGCAGATATACTTTTTCGTCCTGCCGTTTTATAGTGATAATAGGATTAAATCAATTGTCAAAACTAATTAATATAGAAACCTACGAAAAAACTGATATATTGCATTTTAATTGCTTTTTTAAAATTTATGGCTTTTACCAATAGATACAACGCTACAAGGTTCTTTTGGCGCGTGGTCAAAGTCGGAACTGAAACCACCATCTGTAAAAAAATCACGAATGTTTCCCAACAACGCCCCCCTGTGAATGTCATTCTGATGCCAAAATATCCTTGTTGCACTCTACAAAGGTCTTTTAATCAAATCAAACTTGCTGGTCTGTAAATTTTGCAAAATGACTTCAAACAGTTTAACTTCGATAAATATGGGATTGTACTATTCGGGACTGACAAAATAACGCTGATTTCCTAAATATTTTGGTTCTTATGGTGCATTTTAAAATTTCTAATCCTGTGAAGACTCAGAACAAATTGTTAAATAAAATAAGTCGTAAACGAAAACAGGCTGAAGCATAAACAATACACATTCTGCTAGAGGCTCGATTTGAGTCTCGATTCAGCTGAGTATGGATTGTTTACCGTTCTGGAATAAGAAAGCTGCCCAAGTACCTACTGATTCTATAATTGAACAGTGATCAACTGATTGACGATCAAACTGGACTTGAGGAATTTTCTGTAATACGGATCTTAGTCATGCTAGCGACGAATTATTCTGCTACGTACATACCTACACAGATAGAGCTTTGAACGCAGCGCTCGGCGCTGTACATAACACTATTTAATTAGCGAATTCTTATCAACGAATTTGTAAGATGAATGAAAGACATTTTCAATCAACATGACGCGGTGTTTTGTTTCCGTGCTTTCGTGATAACAAAAGCAGTCTTAAGCGAAATTTATCAGCACACTTTAACATTCCCTGGAGAAATCTCTGGCATACAATATACACTAGGAAATTAGGGAGATAAGCCAATTACAGGCCATTTTCTCATAGATTAAGAATGAACATTGCTAGGCAGGGTTTAACCGGCTTTGGCGCGCGCCGTCCTCGGGGATTATAGGAAGAGGAAAGGCAGTTAGGTAGGTGTAATTTGAGGAGATTATATTATATTTCGTTCCCTACTACTATTCCCTTTTAATTGTTTGCAAATCTAGTTCGAAAAAAAGAAATAAGTAGAGAAGTTTAATAACTTACATTTTTGCTATAACGAAATCTCTATTATAAAGTACCTACTCTTTGTGAACTCATGGCACCCTAATATTAGATCAAACATTAGACCGTTTAACATGCTATACAAAAATTTGGTGTCATCCCAGAAAAAAAAAAAACAAAAATGTTTTAGAAATGCTTTGTTTGCCTTATCTGTTTATAGACAATTAAATTTTAATATAAATATGCATTAGTAACATTAAATATTAATTACTTTTTAATAATTTCCATAAATAGATTGTTTTATCTACCTATATTATAACTAATATAATAAAACTGAAGAGTTTGTTTGTTTGACTGGGCTAATCTCTGGAACTACCGATCAGATTTGAAAAAATCTTTTTGCATTTGATAGCCTAATTCTTGAGGAAGGTTATAGGCTAAACATCACGCTACGACCCTTAGGAGCCGAGCAAAAAGAAAAAAGTAAGAAAGAAAGCTAAGCCAAAACGAAGTAACAGCGCGGGGGGGTGATGCGATGCGACACGGTGGGTCGGGCCCAAAGGAATTTTATAAAAATGTGGCTATTATTTTAGTTCAATTGTGTATCTTACGACTTCCACGCGAACGAAGTCGCGAGCAGAAGCTAGTCTCCTTATAAATGGGACTTATTGATAATAATTCAATAATAATTATCAGTGTCACATTTATACAAACATTAACAGGTTAAAAATAGTAATCTTATTCATTATTCATTGATTCTGAAATGGACACTGCTATAAAAATGAAAGAGATAAAGTTAAAAGGTCAAGGATGAAAGTGATCTTCTTAACTGGGTAGCTTCTGCCCACAGCTTCGCCAGCGTGATATGCCGGAAATTTTATGAATTTTAATTTTTGCGTGAAACCCAGTCTTTTTCTAAAACAAAAGTAGCCTAACTTACTCCTTATAACATCTGCTATCTGCAAGTCAAAGTCCTGTCAAAATCGGTCCAGCCGTTTTGGAGATTAGCCGGAACAGACAGACAGACAAAAATAAATGTAAGTTTGGACAAACCTGTCCTGCAAGCGCATGCCGCTGTGTGTCAGACACCCATCCCGGGTGGAAGTACAGAACCGCATTGATGGGGTCGTCCTCCTCAGCGGTACAACACAGTGTGTCATACACAAACACTATCATCATTTCCCTGTGGACAAGATTATAATATTAGATACTAGCTTTAGCCCGTTGCTTTGCCGATAAAAAGTGTCCAATGTCCTAAACTAGGTCATGGGGAACCTGTGCTAAATTTCATTAAAATCCATTCAGCCTTTAAGGGGGTGTTTGTTTATTACATAAGGCGATTTCAGGGGGGAGAGGGACCGAACCAGTCTTATTTTTTCTAATGTAGGCCCCCCCTCTAGATAAGAAAAAATAAGACATGGATGAAAGTGGGGATCAGAAAGTGGTTAAAATTGTCTTACATAATAAATTAACACCCCCCATAAGGCATGAAAAAGTAACAGATAGACAGAGATGGAGATACATTTACATTATATTAATACTAACAGTAAGATACCTAAGACCACCAGACACTTGAGATAAAGTCTAGAGTAGACTGATGTTTGTAACAAGATCTTTTACCAAACCAGAACTTGAATTTTATTGACACTAGTAAACCAGTATTCTTCATAGTTTTTTATTCAACTTTTTTGACATATTATATTGGTTGTTTCAAAATATACCAATCTATCTATTAAACAATGCACATATTTTTTATGCATTATTTTTAAGACAAAATAATTATTGTTGCTAACTACTGAAAAGATTTGATAACACTACAGACACAAGTGTTAATCAGTGACAGGTATATAATTAATTAATATCATGTATTTCTAAATTAAAATTTCAAAACAGTATTGATTATCTTTGACCCTAAATATTTAAAATATCATTGCGACATCTCATCTCAATACAAGCTAAGCAGATGCGAAAACATCGCCTACTTATGAAAACATAGACTTATGATTAGTTCCCATAATATTATTGAAGACAAAGACATCCGTAACCGGAGATTTCATCAGCCGTGTCTAATCAACCACAACATCGCGTAGGCGACACTTTTGTATTGAGTTACTAGCCATAATCCACTTAGAATCTAAACAGAATCAATTTTTCACTCACTTTGCCATTTTGCAGGTTTTTCTCGTCCCACTTCACAGCTATAAAACGTTTTTCACACCATTTCAATAAAGATTAATCGGAATGTTATTGTAAAATGTAAATTGCTTTAGAATGTTTCGTTTATTTTCATATTTTTGTAAAAAAATTAATGAACAGCCGTCCACACTCTGCGAGCGATATTTCATTTGACAATTGTATTTTCAATGTTGCCCTTTTAAAAATACATTGAAGATTTTTTTATACTATACGTATACATTAAATAACATCACAAATATTTTATTAATTTGTATACAAACCTTATATTTGTAGTAAATAGCTATTTTTCTCCTGTATGTATGATAGAAAAATCTAGCATATGAACATTATAATTATCTTGTATTATTATTTGTATTAGCAACACTGGGTAAAACTTGTAGTTTACCGTTTTGTGAAGAGATGGCGTTGACTATACCAATTTAAGTTAAATTCGTCGCAAACCAATAAAATATAGTATGATTATTTAAAATGAATATTTATGTAATCTATTTTTTGTACGCTGTCCTTTACGACCCATGGATGGTTACTACATCTAACTTGCACCAAGAGCACCCTTCCCTCTTGTAGAAATTCACATGGCTTCCACCCAGAGGCGGATGACCAAAAAAACACACGATGTTCTTCGTGTTCTCTGTGTTCTGCGATGCGCTAAGAAGCGAATTTTTAGGTAAATATAAATAGCGCGTGGCGGCATCAAATATGGTTCAAAACAGCAATGCGTTTGATATTAGTTAAATCAAATGATCACCAAATTTTGCAGTTTTAATAAAATTCCCGAGTCGATTGAATTCCCTTTATTATCATTACATAAATCTGAAAGTTTACGCTAAAAATGTTGAGAATTAGGTATGCGCCGATTTTTTTTTATGTTGACCTCTGTTTTACGGTTTTTTTTTATCATCATACCTACTATTTGATTTCTTCTTGTCTTTTCTTTGAACATTTGACAATACATTCAATTTTTTTCAGGCTTGTAATATGTAACTGTGCGTTTTACGGTGTCTTACGTTTGGGTAGCGCCTTAACAGCATATACCTATTTACATCATCAAGTCAGTGGCACAGGTCTGGCCAAATATTGGTAAACTTTCACATAATGAATCAACGAAATTATTCATATTATGTGTGAAGAAAACCATGAATAATTATGAATTTTATATTACCTCCATATTTATGCAAAATTCATACAACGCGTGTTTTGAAACTCAATCGCAATGTTTGTAGGTAATAATAGCTATAATATCCGTTTCCGTCACAGGCTTTTTGTTTGAAGTGCCGACGACGTCCGGTCTGACGGATATTAGGCCGAAATGATGGACAGACATTAGAGAATCTTAATTTATAGTTAGGAATTGTGTATTTGAAGAAATCTGAATTGCGGAATATGAATTTGTAAGTATACCCGCTAGTGTATTCATGGCTCGTTAAGCTGTACCAAAGTAGGTACGTAAGTAAAAAGACAAAAAGATACGCGTGAAAAACATAACCCTGTCTTTGTTGTTGCGCGGTCGGTTAATAGGACAACTGGATGAAATGTGTTCTATCAGCCTGCTTAGCGCTTAAGGGTTCTGCGTTCGTCGCGCACTACGAATTTTAATCGTTGCGGAAAATAATCGCAAATCTCTGAACAATACCAATATACTAGAGTCCGCGCGCTGCGGTAAAAAATCTCTTGAGAATTCGCTTGAAAAATTAATATCGCTAGCGATTTTATTTTGCAGTTTAAAAATCGCAAGGATTAAAATCGTAGCGCGTGCTTAGCCTAAGTACCGTTACTTGAAATCCGTCAAATCCTCACGAATAATACATGATATCAAATGTCCGGTAATCCTAATTACCCACCGCATTAGCTTTATAGGTCTATGTTCCAGCAGAGGACGTTTATGGGCCAGAATTGTTAACCAACTAACAGACGGGAGGACGCTCCTCATACCCTTGAAGGCAACAATACAATCCTGTAGGGGCCCTCCCTAGAGGATTTTTATCTATAGACAACATTTGCAGTATCAGCTCGATCAATGTTGCCAGAAATGTATGCTTGAATTTCCTAACGTTATGCCAAGTTATGTAGGTAACGTAACCTACTGTAAATTGTCTGAACCTAATTTCAATTAACTGCATTGTAAACGCAATTTCTTATTATTTAATACAAACTGCACTTATTACATCATAAAGTAGCTTATTTCGGATTGTTCTTTAACAATATTTTTAATAGACATAGTAAATAGGAAGAAAACAATTGCATCAGGAGATTTTTCAAAATCAATCAATGATTTCATAATGTGTTGCTGAGTTCACTGACTTGTTTAGAATTTCATATGATCGGTAGTCTCGGCACGGACGACGAGACAAACATGGCGGTGCCAGAGAGAAGAAAATCACAGAAGATAAAAATAATAAGAATAAAGAAATAAAAAGTACGAATAAAATAAAATAGAAAACCAAACCAAATAAAAATCAATAGTGTTAATAGAATTAAGATATAAGTATATAATAGGTTCAGTCTGTAATGTTTCCAATAAAGAGAGACAGAGTAACTGGGCCTCGTCTCATGCCAACCTAGGAATGACCATGGTATAATAATAAATTTCGCCAGGATAGCATTCCGAGACACAGTGGTCACGCGGGAGACACAAGCCTACCGCTGTGTTACCAGTAGTGTGTAATAATAACCCTCCAACCGCCTTTATTACCTGTGCGAATTCGATAAAACAATGAGGTTTTAATTAACAATTACGTTGTAAATTAAATTGTTTAATTTGATTAGAAAAACGAAAAGACAATTTAAATGCTTTATATTTTTTTTTTACAGAATGGTGACTAAAAATGTTTCCTTAATTCGTGTTTTGTTGCAATAAAGTGGCAACTGGAAAGTGACGTAAGCATGTGTCACTCCGGAATGCCAGACCTTGATTTTTTAGACCATGGGAAGGACTAGGCGGTAGTCTACTGGTTACCACGCTGATTACCTACCTACCCATTAGGAAGAGTCCTGAAGAGTCCTAGTTTCCTTGTGAAGTTTTTCTTTTTCTCCGTACGTCAATGGTGTGGAGTCAGTGTATCTATATCTATAAATATCGCACCTTCAAAGACAAACCGTTACTAAACGAAAATATAAAATTTTACACAGGAGCTTAAATAAAAAGAAATACACGGGTTTTTTGCAATAGAATTTAGGATTATGGTGCTTTGAGCCATCTTTTGAGGTCATAAATTCATAATGATGGGTATTTTATAAATAAATACCCATCATTATGAATTTATGACCTATAACATAAGTTCTATTGCGAAAAAGTCGTGCATTTTTTTTGTTTAATGTCCTGTGTAAAATTTTATATTTTCGTTTAGTAACGGTTTGTCTTCAAAGGTGCGATATAATAAAATAGTAACAAATAATTTTTGACCGTTTGTCTGTTTGTCTGAATCTATATTCCGGATTGGCGCAAAAACGGGTCATTGGGTCGTCTTAAGGGCGGAGTTGTAGGAGTTGGAGTTTACCCATTATGAGCAGCAAAGAAAAATAAAAACACGTGTGGCACTCGGGGACTGCCGCGGTAAAGCTATTGCATATAATTTTTTATCAACTTATGCAATTATATATTTTTTTTATTTTTTTATTTTTGCAGTATTTTTTTTTTCTTTGATATAAATTCAAGTACAGTCGCACCATATACATACACGTTAAGCGAACGCTCGGCCGAGCTACATGGTAGGCGGAGTGGGGGGTGTTAGGTTTTATTTTCGTTACGGAATTTCTTGATTCGGTCGCCGCGCTCAAAGCCCGCGATAAAAGCTATGCAATAGCTTAAAAACCTATATATATCAATTATCTAAGTGTCCCGCTCTATAGCGCCGCTAAGGCTACACTTCAACCCAAAAACGGCTGAACGGATTTGTATGTTTGGCACACAAATAGTTTATAACCTGCACCCTAATTGCGTAACACACTATCACAATCTGAATCATTTTGAAGCTAATCCATTGCTTCATATGTTTGAAAAATTTGTCTGCTCAACAATTTAAATAACGCAATGAATGTTTTTGAACTGTCAAAATGAAAGCTATTCCTAGTGTTAGTGTGTTACGCAATTACCCCGCTGGATTAACACATAGGGTACTTTTAATACCGGTTGTACGGCCCCGTGAGATATTTTCCAACAAGAGCTAAGTTTCATATAAAATCGAAAAACAATGATAGGTTACTTGGTGCCATACTCCGTTTTGAAACTAGGCAACTTGATGCTTACAAAGAGGACTAGGAACTGTAATGGATTCACAATCGTTCGAAATTGGTAAATAAACGCAGTGCAGGATGTAAAAAACTGTTCAGGGTTAGGTCATGAGAGGTTCCAAACACAGTGAGAGACGTTTTCAAGTTCCAAATTGTCCATTGTTATGAGATGGCCTTCTGCTCTGTCCGATACTGCGGCAATTCTCTTTGTTTTGCGCCAGCGTCGTGTGCGGAATACGACGCCCAAGGAAAGTTTATTTGTCAATGAAATCACAAAAAAAGTATCCGGAGAAATTTCTTGTTACAAGACTTGTGTTGTAACTGTTTTCGAAAGAAAACATTTTACCTACCTAGTAACCTAGGTAGGTAGGTAGTACCTAGAGTAGTACCTTTAACCTAGTGTTAAAAGACGTCAAACTCGAAGCATTTATTTCAAGTAATTAGACCATTTAGAGGAGTTGGTCCGTCGGAAATATGAAGCTAAGTAGAAGCGCCCATTCCAAAGCGTAATAGGCTCCTAAGGAGAAAAGGAACTCCAGGGACACTCCTTTAAATTATATTTTTACAAAATAGGTACTCGTAACATAATTAATGGTAATTTTTACTTATTGTGAGAACGATGCAAAAAGACCTGCGCGTCTCATTTGCTTCAATTGATTGAAATCATGCTTATCACCAGCGGGTGATTAGCATGATGCTATATGATTAACATATACTTGATCCACAACTCATCGGTAAGAATCTAACTAGAGAAGATGCGAAAATCCATCACCTAATGATGATGGTGGCACAGCCCAAAGATGTCCACTGATCAACAGGTAAGCATCAAATTAAGAACTTTCTTCGAAAAATGTATTCTAACTTTCTAAGAAACGACCTTAGTCAAGGATCCACGGAGGACACGGTGGAGCATGCGGTGGAGGTCCGCCCGGCTTGGGCGGAGCACCGCCGTGTCCTCGTGGCGGCGATCGGCGGCGGCGATCTCTCGCGTCCGGCTCTGGTCCAGGCCATGGCACGAAGCGAGAGGGCATGGGAAGCCATCACCTCCTTCTGCGAAGCAGTAATGCTCGCGAAGGAGGAGGCGGAGCGCGTGAGGATGAGGTAATTGTTGCGCTCTCACGCCGCTAGTCACCGCAGGAGGAGACACCCTGGGCGTCGGGAGTCGATAGCCGATTCCCGGCCACCGAAGGCGCGGGCTTGCGGTCGGCGAGCAATGGGTAGCTCGCCGTCCGGTATGGACCAGGCCCGGGTCGACGGCGCGTTGTGTTCCACGCGCGCCTCAAAGAGCTGAACTCAGCAATAATTGACGGGGTCCGATAGGGCCGATGCTTGCCGGGGTCGCGGATTGTCCGAAACAGTTACCGTGGCCCTGGCGCACACGCAACTGTAGGAACAAGGGTGGGTTTTAGTCAGTAAAAGTCTGACACGCCATCCCACTCCGCTCAGAGCGGGAGAAGTTAATTGATGATATGCCACCCAAAAAAGAAAACAACAAAAAAAAAGTCAAGGATCCCACAATCACGACATTCTACAAACTACAAACAAAATAAAAAAACAACAAAATTGTCTCTGTGACCGTAAAATACCATTTGCAGTAAAGAATCATGACTTCCTAGCTAATAAAGACTTCCGCAGCACCACAGGAACTGAAAACCCAGCTGGCTCACGAGCAGGCGTTAATCCGAGCTACTATTAATTAGCTATTAGTTATTTTAAAATACATATTATTACGTCTGTCACTATCAACTGCCCTTCTCCGTCACAAGCGCAAGCCTTAAACATGTGTCCTAGATCACGCGTGACCGGTTCAACGAAAAGGCTGGAATGCAGTCAAGCTGGAGGCTAGACTGGCGCGCCTTACGAAAAAACTTGTTAAATATATTAAAAAATTATTACAGACTTGCTGCGGTATTTTCTGGGTGGTTTCTTTGGATAATTGTTGGACGTACCGGATAGTAAAAGCCCGGAAGTCTGACAACCAGTCTTGCCAAAGGGTACCGTGTTATCCCGTTACTGAGTGGTGGAGATCAGATAGGCAGTCGCTCTATATAAAACACTGGTATTAACCTGCATCCGGTTAGACTGGAAGCCGACTCCAACAGTTGGGAAAAAGCTATGTAGATTGATTATCGGACGTACCGGATGGAAGGCCCATGATATTTAATCGCTTTTTCTGATTCAAAAGCTTCCTTATAGGGTAGACCGCACGTCAGTCGTAATAAAACCAGGGTAAGCTGCGGGCCTCTTATACTATTGAAAATCCGTACGACGCTAAGCCAGCTCAAGGTCAGTGTTACCGCTGACGTGCGATCGACTGTACCGGTTGTTTTGATATCTTTTAGCTGGTAGACGCACTATTTCCATTCTTATCTGACTTATTCTATCAAAGAGCCTAAGTTCTATGTTTTACAGGGTTGTCTTTGCGAATACCTTGCTGTTAATATAAATCGTTTTACTATCTGACTGACATATTGACTTAATTTGTGTCTTAGACCGGTACATACTACGCGAATATTGTGAAAGATAATAATTGCAATTTCCTAATTACGCACTTAGTTATTAAAAACCGGGAAAACAAAAGTGCTTGGCACTAATAATTCCATTAACTGACTTATCAATGTACAAGTTTAACTATTCAGTGTCTTTTTCGTATTCAATTTAACATTTAGCACTTATTGACGACTTGACATGCCTTTTCGCGATAAAACGCGGCTGCGGCATAAATCTTTTTAATTGACTAGTGCCAATCGTTAATTAGATTTTTTCGTAAAGAAGGAATATTCACGACGACATTCCAAAATGAATTTCGCTAGTCCACTCCACTCGGTGGCTGTTCCCAAAGAGGTGTTGTGTCTTCAGTGTTTTTCAGTTTTGAGCCAAAACTTTTGGCCTTGATTGATATCCTTACCTTTCGAAAAGATGTCAAGTGATGGCTCTCATCCTTTTAAAGTTAGGAGTTCGAAATAGAATCATCCAGATAACTCTGACCAAGTAAAAAAATCAAGACAGCGCTGTCAACAGTGCTTTGAGGCCGGTTTCGTATACATGTGTGCACTTAGTGAGGTGTAGTTTGGTTTTAAATTGGGTTGTAAAAGTGTGCGTGAGAGCGTGTATGCACAGAGCAAGGTGTAATTTTACATGCTTCACTGTATTGTTAGCAACGCGCTGTCTTGATTTTTTAATAACATCATTAAAGAAGGCATGAAAAGATTGGTTTGTCAGTAGATTTGGAAAAACTACGCCGTAGGCACGGTCAGTAAAACATATCGGTATATTTAAAAAAACATCTGTCGATTTTCCAGAACTCGTGTTTTGTGCAATCAAAGTTATTATTTATCGAACTGTAATAAATACCTATCGTCAGTTATAAAGGTCAGTATTCGATCTAGGCTGAAGGTTAGGTGAACCGGATCCTTACTATTCATTATAAGGTCGAGAACTTGTTACAATATAAAGAATATGTGACAAATGCATTCGCTTCTGAGTTAATTATTTAATTATAAGGCAAATAGAGCATAGATGATTGTAGGCATGATTAATGAAGAGATATTATAAGTAAAAAGAGGTAGATAGGTGATCACGTACCGCAAGTGGCACGTCAAAACTTGGCTAATTAGCCTAGTTACCAATAGTTTTTGAAGATCGATTGTCCTTTTGAAAAGCACAATGGTCAGTGACGCTTTTAGATCGACCAATGGGTGCTTTATAATTTTTCGAGCATACCCATATTTCTGATTATGGAATATTCGATTGATAACTTCAATTTTATCCATTCTATGGGCAAAGCGCGTGAAAAGTAATTTATAGGAAATTTGAACCGTTCTGGATGTTTTCCCGCATTTTTTGCAAATTCTGACGAAATAACCGCCAAAAACCTCAAAATTCTTGGCCCTTGACAGACAGGTGTCCTAAATCCAAAATATTCGCGGAAATCAAATTTGACATGGGTTACATCGGCGGCGGCGTGTTACGTAAATCTTTATGCTTAATTACGAGTCGCATACGCCGTAAGGTCGTAGAAAGTGAATCGACTCGTGTGAACCGTCAAAAAAATCGGCGGCCATGTTGCCAGTCTGTGGCGCGCAGCTCGCGCGAGTGAACGCTTCCCGCCAAAACTTGAATTTCGAACGCGACTTTTCATAACTTTTTTTTAAATCGCGTGTTCACGGCCAGTGTCAATATAGTTTTTTTTTATTAATGTGCATTGGATCTAGTTCGCATGTGATGTTGTGAATAATGTGAATAACAGTAGTGTTTAAACAGTACAATCGATAGATTCTTTGTGTACTTACGTTTTATAAGGATGGGGAACTTTGACAGGACGAGTTGGTTTAATACGATATTTAAAATGGTAAGTTCTATTTTTAAGTTAAAAGAAAAAATATCTTAATGATCCATAAAAAATTTAAAAACATAGACAGAAAACTTTTCTTTTTAAATTACATGCAAGAAAGCCAGTATTAATGTGATACAGTCTAATTAATGTGCGTTAGTCGAGTTTCGTAACCGCATAATATGTCTTTATTTCCATAAGTCATACGTAATCGTCAAAATTGGTCACTTTTACGAAAGGCGAGGAATTCATCTGAGTCCGGCTTAGTTGGGTAACAAACTGGTTAATAATTTAATCGGTATACAATCGTAGTGTCGAGTAAAATTGACTATGGAATTTCACTTGATTTGTTTTGCGATTTCTCAGTGGATTTCTCTGTTTGGTTATGCGCGGTTAGAAAATAAATTGGTAATTAAACCATAAAGGTCTTTTTGATTGTTATATTGTTTAGAAATGCTACCTATTGTAGTAAATTAAAAAACCAAAATAATATGTTGCTATCGAAAAGTCAATATTTCCATTTGGCTGCCTGGTAATATGCCTTAAAATACTATGTACGAGTATAAGCCTGCGTCTCGACTATGACCTTAGCAGCAACACGTTCTCTAGACACAGAATTAATAAGAAAACTCTGACCTACTATGTTTTACCAGCTACAAATAAGGTTTCACATTCATTGGTATTCGCTCATTCGGGATATTTATTATTGTCAGATTAATAGGAAATAATTAGCAAAGATAACTGCGTTCACCAGCCTATATAGACCAAGCGTATTGGTTTTGAGCCTCTCAAGACAGTCCATACAAAAAAAAAAGATGTGCTGCACGGATCTCAAATAAATTGGGGTAAGGGTAGGAAAATTATGACAGTCCAATATAGGTTTCATCAAACAAAAATGTTGATGAGTTCAACTCGTAGATGTCCTCTCCTGAGACGTTTATGTTATGTTGAAATGTTCAGGATATAATAATCAAGTCCTCAACATTCCTTTTCTCGAAGTCGGCAGAGTGACTGATGACATCCGCGAAAAGGTTACGCAAAAAAAAAATAGGAAAAGCTAATGTCTACATAAACTCAATTAAAATTGTGCTTAATTAGCCAATTAAAGCTAAGTAAGTGCTTACATTACGTAAATATGTTGTAAGTAGTCGTTAAACTAATAAAAGAGTCTTACTAATGGATCTCAGTAATGATCAGGTTTATAAAACTTTCTTGTGATCTCGTGACTCCTAGATTAAGGAATTGAGTCACTGATTCATCCTGAAAAATTTAATTGGAAATTACTACTGAAGATCCTGACAATTTAGGTTGAAACTCAATTTTTTTACGGGGATTTTTATACGGAAATTTCTCAAACTTATTACCAACTCTGTATGATTGTATAAAAACTATAGCTTTAGAAATAAAACTAGTCAGATTTTAAATCCACTTGAGCAACTAACTTCTCAAAGATTTGCTGAAGTTTTGTCAACCTGAATAATTTTTTTAAGCCTGAATGCGGTACAAAACCAAACCGCGGCGGTACAAAACTTTGAAGTTTTGCCTCTGTGGGGGGTTACACTGTGGCGCTCGTACTAAATCGGAAACACGAAGATAATAGTGCGTAGTACTCGCAACCGAGGCAAAAGGAGTATGTAAGGATCGTAGCAGGTGGCGTTCTGTAGTTTCTGCCTACCCCATGGGAAGAAGGCGTGAGTTTATGTATGTACGAAGATTACCGAACTGCATAACTTTTCTGGTTTAACTGTAAATATGGTTTTATTACAAGTTAAAGCTGTCTACCGCACCGACTTATTTATACCAGCGCGTGCGCTCGGAATGTTAACCAACATATACGTGTTTGAACATACTTTACGTAATACTAACTCATTCGGACTCGAGATTCAATTGCATACCGATTATAATTTGAATTCTAAAAAGATTTATCTTACATCGCGATGTAGAAACGGTTACGGATCGAAGAGAAAACTAGTAGCTCCACTTTCGATGTAAGACTTATTTCAGGCCTGTAAAAAAGCTTTACTACCAAAGCTTAAATATTTCTCTTACAAAATGTTTGAGTGAAAATGCACAATGATCTTATATTTGGAAACCTGATTCGTTCGAGGTGTTTTTATTCTCTAAGATTATTATCGACGATAAAAGAAAAGGTTTTTGACGTTCATTGATACGATGTCGACGGCCATAGTGGTTTTAATGGATCACTAATCCGTTTAGTTAGTTAGCTTTTCCATTTTACTATTTAGTATGGCTTCATATGGACTACTAAAGACTAACCCCGTCATTCATAAACGTTGCTTACAGTTATGTAATAATTGACGTCTGCTGTAATGCTTTCCATACATATTTGATGTTTAAGCGTCTCTTAACTTTAAGCACCGTTTATTAATTAGAGGTACAAGTATATACATAAGATTTAGAAGAAATTAAGATTAATAGGATTAAAAGTAATCCCAAGTTATTAAAACACAACTCTTCAGAACATAGTCCTTACTTAAATAATCGACTAAAGGCCATCTTTGGGTCAAGCAATTCACACATAAATAATTATTTACTCCTAAAATTCCCACTGCCTTTGACATAGACAAAATAATGATATAATGATTGTGTACTTAATCACTAAAAACAACATTTTAAACGACAAGATTTCTCTCATTTTTAGCATAACTTGTGTAACCTACATAACTTTACAAGAATGCCATTATATTAATGTAAAGACAAATAGTTTATTGAATATTAATCTTTAATCCTGACTTTCAAGATATAAGCTCTTTTGCTATTGCTCCAAATGTTTTCCCACAATAGGTCATAGAATTTGAACCTGTGACCTTTTGGCAGTTTTAGTTCGATTTTAAGTTACGGCTATTGTTGCTAAAGATTACTTTATTGAATTGGAAAATCGTAAATTTAATCTTACACACATAAATACATAAACTCACGTCTTCTTCCATGGGTGATGGCAGAAATTACAGAACGCCACAGACTACGATTCTTACATAGTCCTTTTGCCTCGTTTACGTTCATACATCTGGTCATACACGCACGCCGGTTGCGAGTACTATGCACCTGACCTTTCTGGAGAACATCACCAATAAGGTTAATATATAATATTTAATCTTGTTGGTAATAAGATATTATTAAATAATTCGAAAATATAAAAGTTTATCCCGTACCTAAAAATAAAGACGTCAATTGAATACATTAATATCAAAAATTTAACTTTAAACATGACTGGTATTTTTAATAGCTTAATCTATAGAAAAAAAAAAACATTTTTCCTCACAAATGTTAATGATCATCCTTGACAATTCGCAAATCTATGTTAGATCTGTTAAAATACCACAATTTATATTCACAGTATGATGTGTTTTAGCTCAATATTTGTTCTGTTTTAGTTTGTAGGTGACATCAATAAGACAGGTATTTTTAGATTTACTACACACATATATTTTTATTCAACAGATTGTGTTGATTTCCTGGATATCTGTTAGCATAAGTACGTGATTCTAGTCTTTAGTGCGTGTCTATGGTTAGGGTTATACTCGACTTGACGATCTTAGTCTCTTGTTTTTTTTATCGTGTACGAATGGATTTTCAAAATCTTGCAAACCAATTAATACTAAAATTAAAGAATAGAATAGAATAGAATACTCTTTATTATATACACCATACAAATTACAGATATAAATGTAGACATTTTACACAGGGTGACACAATGGGTGGTCTTATCGCTGAAAGCGATCTTTTATAGACAACCTTTGGATGGATTCAAGGGAGAAGGAGAGACAATAATTCAGGTAGTCTGTGGTGTACTATTTACATATACAACAAATACATACATACATAAAACATATACTAATCTTAAGTTAAAGTTGTGCTAATTAAAATTAAGGTAAACAAAAAATCTTATGGCAACTAAAATTAAGTGATAAGAATATTGTAAATACTCACTCGACTTATTACAGTATTTTTATCTCAGAAAGCGACGCGCGCTTTACTCGTGGTAACCAAGTGTACAGACACGCTGTGAATGTGTGCGTGAAGATGAGTAGCGTCAGCAAATAATCACACATACACACACGCACACAATTCCGACTTCGCCAGTGCCTCGGTCGGTACCGAGAGTTCCTGCGCTTACACACACATTCACAGCGTGTGTGTACGCTTGTTTACCACAAGTAAAGTACGCGTCGCTTCGTGAGATAAAAATACTATACAAAACCGCTCGTTAACACGACTTCCAAATTATATCTAGATCTAAACTTATATTATAAAAAGAAAAGATTTGATTTTTTGTATGTTTCTTTGTTACGCTTTCACGCTAAAACGCCTGAACGGATTTAGGTGAAATTTGGCACATGGGTAGACCATGACCTGGATTAGGACATGGAATACTTTTTATCCCGATATTCCCACGGAATCGATATTTTTGTGGGTGAAACCGCGGGGCGCAGCTAGTACTGTCTAAATGCCGACCACGTATAAGCCAGGCTATACTTACCAATAGAACCTCTCTATAATATTATAATAGAGAACACCTGCTAGGTATTTTATCCAACACCACAATGTTGAGACCTGGTTCTTCTAATTGTGGTGAAGGTCAAACGACTTATTATCAAGCTATCAACACGGATTAGGGAACTGGTTTAGTGGGTACTAATGAGGACACTACCTGTTTTAAGGCTTATTGGATACAGGAATATGGCCGAGTTGACTTAAATATGTTGTGTATGGGTGAAGACTATGAAGAGTGACTTATTTTTAAGAACAAATAGGCGTAAGCAATTTGAAATGTTGGAAGAATCTATTATTTTTTTTCTCGAAATTACCCATTTAAACAAGGAAATGTTTGATAAACAAAGTGATCTATGATTTTTAGGCATTCGTAGTTTTAAAAGCTTAATTATTGCTAAAGAAAAACGGTCAAATTGACTTCATTTTAAAATTGTCTATGGGTAGTGCGTGACTAGTCTCCAAAATGATCTAAGGCTTAAGCCTATTATTTAGCTAAATTGCGAAAATCAACATTTTTTTTTTCTGAATACTCTATCCCAGTTCAGGAAATGTTTAATTAACAACCTGATTTGTTTTTTAACACACTATTTTAATAAGTGAGTATTTCTATAGCTAAACGATTTGTTTTTCAACCTTTACCTTGTATACCTGTACTTCTGCTATAAGTATACATAGGTACAGTCACGAGCATAAATATGTATATAATTGGCTAAATTCAAAATCGATTTTCTCCTTAATTTTTTAATGAAATTGTATGTTGTTACGAATATAATATTTTCAAACCCATAGGTTTGTGTAATATTTCGTATTTTATCGTTGCATTCGTTATTTCACAAAAAAATCGCAATTGAAAGTTGCCAAGTGTTGACGTATTAGTGCTCGTGACTGTACAGGTTGACTTCTTGAGCCAGACTAACTAGAACTACAAAGCAGCTATACTCAATTGATTAATTATAGCATTAAAAAAATAACGGCTAAATAATGACAGTAATTGTGTAATATTGTAGAAATTACTGCATTTTACAATTGTTTTTTTAATGTAAAGGGTCAATTGATTACATTGCTTTATATCGAAATAACGAGAGGGTGTTAATCGTTATTTTTCTAATCCTAACTATCCTTACTATAATATGTATTATAGATGCGAAAGTGAGTTTATTTATTTATTACGCTTTCACGCTAAAACGGCTAAACGGATTTGGATGAAATTTGTCACACAGATAGACAATTAGCTGGCTAAGGACATAGGCTACTTTTCATCCTGGAACGCAGACGAAGTGGCGGGCAACAGCTAGTGTTATAATAAATGAAGAACTGCTTATTTAAATAAAAGATCCATTAAAATCACAATAACTATCACTATTTAAGAATTACTTCAACGTTCTTAAACTTTGTATTTGATTGCAATCATATAACGTACAATTCCGCGCGGTCTACGCACGAGCACTGGCGACACGTCCTTGGCTGCGCGGGCGCACATTCCCCGTCGCGCCGCTATTGCGGCTCGTCTCAACAGATAATACTTATAGTAAAGATATATTTGGACAATATTATTGGCTTGTTGACAAGAAAATTAAGACTCGTACACACTGGCGCGACGCGACAGCGCGACACAAAGGCACCGAGTGTCGCGCGACTACCGGTGCCTTTGTATCGCGCCAACGCGTCGCGCCTGTTTGTGGGAGCCTTTAAGTGCTTGCTGAAAAAAAATTACCAATGACCTGGTGAAGGCCGCAGGAATCCGTTGGATGCGAGGAGCACGGGACCGGTCGAAATGGCGGTGCTTGGGGGAGGCCTATGACCAGCAGTGGACGGCTTTCGGCTGAAATGATGATGACCAATAGTTTAACAGTGCGGTTATTGTGCGGATTGGAGGGTGACAAATCGATATTTATAAATCAAGTCGTTGAACGAAAAAAAAATGGGTTTAAAATCTGCGTGCACTATAACTACACCTCTGCATAACCCTTCGGTGATTACAGGCGTGATTTTACATTACATATAATTAATATTGAACTATTAACTTGAATCCACTCCTAGATCTAAACTAATATTATATAGAGAAAATATTTAATTTTTTGTATGTTTGTTTGATACGCTTTCACGCTAAAACGGATGAACGGATTTTGATTAAATTTGGCACCTGAATTAGGACATAAGATACTTTTTATCCCGATATTCCCAAGGGATCGAGACATATGCGGGTGAAACCGCGGGGCGCAGCTAGTTAGTCATATTTAAGATTAGTAAGAGAGGTGGATGTTGATACTGATACTATTTCTAACCGAAGTTTGAATGAATATACCACGTACCATGGTAATATTATGAGCCAGACAGCAAGAGTGATAATGGATCTAACTGCCCAGGCTGTACTGGACATAGATTTAAGTATCACTAATCGTCTCAACAAACAGACCAAAATAAATTGCTGTATGGCTCAGTTAAAACTACAGAAAAAACATTTGATTAACCATTTAAGTACACACATATAAACAGACAAGAAAGGAACAGAAAATTACGTACAAAGATGATGCTTATTTCTAAAGAAATCTCCTGCCAACGTTATTCAATTGCATAATAATAATTTTACAATTCAATGCTGCTACTGTGCCCTAAAAAACCAAACGTAAAACTTAATATCCGTCAATTTCCTACGCAATCGATTACTCAAGGTCATAACAGTAATAAAACACCATAGACTACCATAGAGTACGGAGTGTTTTGATAAAAACTTTCACTTTTTACGTTAAAAATTGTTGAGTGAGAGTATTCAACTTTTCACAGTAGCAAAGACACCCATTCACAGCCCGTATGGTCGTGCCATACCAAAGAGTTCAACGCGCTCACCAAAAAGGTAGTTAAAATTATTTTTTATTTTTAGTATGACTTATTTTGTGTTTTTTATACTTTTTGTTACGTGTTAAGATGAGTTATATAAGTTTTGTAAGCTGTGTATTAGTGTAGATGGGTTTTTTGTAGGTTATGACTCAATCGTGAAGAGAAAATCGTGTTTGTATTCGATTTCGAGTCGAGAATTTCGAACTTTTGAGCTAGTATCAACTAAAGTATTAAGAAAAATTTGAATATTACATTTACATGGCAAAAATATGGCTTATTTTTTGTTCTCTTCTTCTTCGTGTGGGTGGCACGACTTTTCTCAAATTTATTATAAAAAGAAAAAAAAATTTTTTTTGGTTATCACACATAGAACTATAATTATAAAATAATAAATAGCCGCATTTTCCTCTTAAAGCTCGATAGATGCGTCATTAGTCCTTGACAACCTTGATATTATTTGAATCCCTACTATAATTAACCATGCACGGTTTAATTTCATGGTATCCAAATTAAATACATCAGTAGGTCAATCAAATTCGTTAGACGCCAACAGAGCAAAAAAAAGTTAACAAAAACTGGTACAGACATAACGTGTGCACGACTTGTTTCATAACGAAGTTTTTTACACTGTGGCTTATTATATTTATTTATTGATCGTGTTTCTTTGGAGAATTTAAATTAGGATAGCGTTACACTTGTCAATCTTGATGGATGTGAGTATCATTAATATTTTAATTTATACAGGGTGGCCGGGATATCGACGCGTAAACTGAAACCATGAATTCAGCACATTATTCTAGACCCCATAGAGTAAAAATTTATCAAAAAAGAACTTGTGGTTCCATAGAAAAGTGCAATACTTACGTGGTCAAAATGTATGGAACAGCAAAGGAGATGTTCCAAAATGTATAAAGCTTGGGCCAAACCCTTGTACACTATTCTGAAAAATAGGGAAACACATTTAAAACAGTTCTCAACCGTCCAATTACTTTAAAATGGCTTTGTTTGCTGTTAAACCACAAGAAATTACACTTGAAATTGCAACACACAACAAAAACCCTCATGGCGGTAAGCTGTCATTTTGATTGATTAATGACGTTTGATATGTTTATTGACACTGTTGTGACAGCTGACAGTTCTCTTTCTGTTATCAATGGTTGATCTATGGTTAACTGTCATTATTTTTAAGCGCAGTGTAATTAAATCGGTGAGACGCCATGTTGAAAGTCGATAAAAATAATGTATAATTATCATAAAACTACCACAACAGTATAGATTTAAATGAATTATCAGATTTTTTCCTGAATTCTACGGATCTTTTTCTTTTTTTAAAAGTGGTGTACATAGACCTGGCCCATTTTAGAACATCTACTTTTTTTTTAATAACCAACGAAAAATTTCAACTTAGGGGCGTTCAGAATCATGTGCTGAATTCATGGTTTCAGTTTGCGAGTCGATGCCCCTGCCACCCTGTAAAATATTTATACTCGCAGTGGACTGCGACAAACTGAGTTGTTTGATTAATTGAGCAAGAACATAAGTGTAACGCAGTGTTTCTGATTGCAATGTTTTATCTTGCTGAACGTTATAATTCTATTTTCATCATGTTATAAACTTACACAAACCACCAACCAACCGCTTCATTAGCACTGTACTATTAAAATATTTAAAAGCGGGAATGAGTTGTTTTATCATTATTTTACGAAAAAGCTCATCAGTTTAACTTCCGCAAGACGTTGCGTATTAATACGCGGCGCTAATTATCGCCTATTAATTGTTTGCAAATATTAATTATTAATAACAAATTAATATGACCAGACTCCATCTTACTAAACTGCATGTGTTGATAGGACCGGATTACATTACAGTAAAGTGTTACACAGCGGTTGGCCTCAAGGGTGCGCCTGCGCAGACAATGTCAACGAGTACTTATTAATATACAGTAGATATGATAAAATATGGATAGTATTGATTGGTAGATATTTTCAGTGATACTGATAAGGTTTTTCATAATAGGTGAATGAAGATTGTGAAATGTCTGACTGGGAAACTGCGTCAATCTCATACATGTTCTAGTACACTTTAAGCCATAATTTAGAACAAATATAAATGCATTTATGAGATATTAAGATTTTCTTATTTATTGAGTGCTGGAAAAAATAATAAAAACTTGCAACTAGCTTGAGCAAAGTATTATCTTATTCAGTAAATGCACTGCAGTGCTATTATAGCAAAGTAGACTATACTTATGAGTTCAGAAGTTACTTATACTGAGAGAAAAGTAGGCTAGTTGTATTATTAAAATTTGTACTGCATATTATGGTATTAAAAAATATGGTTGATAAAGTAACTATTTATAGAAATGATTGTTAGAACTAAAATAACACATTTTACAATACAATAAAAGGCCCCATTTGAGATAAGCACGCTAAAGTTCAAGCATGAACTTGCGTCACCGAGAGATCCGCTTGCCTATGAAGCTGACTCAGAGCTTTTGTATAAAATGATCTACATGTGGGTAGGCATATACAAAAGATTCCGCTGGGTTTTATAACTCTATGAGTCAGACATGCATCCTGTCAAGTGCAGAATGTCAAATTAATAATGAGAATTGTGTAAGTTATAACGATTTTGTGTAAATAGAGAGGATGCTTAGTTTATGTAGCGTGTATTATTTGTATTGACAAGCTGTCAATAGTTTTGACAGATATACTATTGAATCTTGTTTCGTGTTATGAAACAAAAATATACAGGGTTATGGGTTATTTGTCGGCAGTCCATCAAGGGGATGTAGGAGAGGTCATTTTCAACAAAATTACCTCTGATGGCCTATGTAAATATCAACCATTTTCGAGTAATTTGACATTTTATATTTTTTAGCTGTACACAACTTTCAAACTATTATTTAAAAAAAACAATGCTTGATCTCTGGAACTGCCAGTCGAATTTGAAAAATTTTTTTTGCATTTGGTAGCCCAATTATTGAGGAGAGCTATAGGCTATTTCATATCACGCAAGAACCCTTAGGAGCGGAGCAAAATGAAAAAGAATCAGAAAGAACGCTAAGCAAAAACGAAGTAATACAGCGGGCAAGTGATGCGATGCGACGGGGTGGGTCTGGGGAAAAAGAAATTTCACGCGGACGAAGTCGCGGGCAGAAGCTAGTAATAGATAAATGAGATACGTTTCCGTGAATCGAGTTCAATGAGCTGATTGGGTGGTACACACGGCGACATATTAAGCTATACATTTCCAGCATAAGCTAATCTCGCATTGTATAGGATTTCCGTACAATGAGAGGTCAGCTTAATCTGGAAATGTATAGCTTGATATGTAGCTGTGTGTACTTTTTGTTTATGCAGACCTCTGACATGTCTTTGAGGCGTCGTGTTCCACGCGCGCCTTAAAGAGATGTCAGCATCATTGACGGGGTCCAATAGGGCCGATGCCTGCCGGGGTCGCGGATTGTTCGAAAGAGTTACCGTGGCCCTGGCGCACAGGCAACTGAAGGAACACGGGTGGGTTTTAGTCAGTAAGAGTCTGACACGCCCTTCCGCTCCGCCCAGAGCGGGAGAGGTCATTTGATGATTTCACACCCAAAAATAAAAATGACTTTCGTATAATACCGGTCACATTTTGTGCATCATCCAACGAAACAACTTATAATAAATACCTTCTAGATACTGTGGCAATTAAAGGACGCAATTAAAATAAGGTGTCTTATTTTCTGAGTAGGTCATGTACTGAAGCAAAAAAATATAGAAAAAACAATACTCAACACAAATTGTATTTTTACCAGACGTTAATAAAAGGAAGAACACAATATCGAAACGAAATAAAACAAAACTTAAAAAGGCATCTGCCTTCACAATAATTAAGAACACTAGTGTTTTAAGACTTTAAACTGGTTTAGTCCATATAAGCCTCATATAGGAACAAAGGTATTTATTTAAGTCAGTCAGTCGTCTTCCTTGAGTAACCTTTATAAGGACTGATTTTACTGATAGTGCCTATTTTTATTTTTAAAGCTTAATAACGAAGTTGTTTTAATAAACGATCGTGTTATCGTAGGTATTCGCTAATTTTGTATGTTGTGTGTATTGACAAGTGATGTCGATGGAAAATTTCAATAGATTTGCTACGGCTATGAAATATAAACCTTTGTATGTACTCAATACTAATAGTCCGTGTCTGTATCTATTTTACTGTGTGTACATAAATATAATAAAATAAATAAATACATATAAATATACATATTTTGCGACATTATAATAATATATACTAATATTATAAATGTGAAAGTTTGTGAGGATGGATGGATAGATGGGTGGATGTTTGTGACTCTTTCACGCAAAAACTACAGAACGGATTTGGATGGAATTTGAAACACAGATAGTTTATAACCTGGATTAACACGTAGGATACTTTTTATTCCGGTAGTACGTTCCCGTTGGATAATTTCCGACCTCCACGCGGGCGAAGCCGCGGGCAAAAGCTAGTTATTAATAATTTTCTAGATTATGTATAATTAATTTGGAGTGTATTTTATTTTTTCATCTATCTTCGGTCGTTTGCCTTTTGTGGTCAATTTCAAAACTAGGAGTCCAACTCTTAAAGCCATTTCCTTCTAGCTACATGTTACGCGATTGCTGTTAAAAATGTTTGCTTAAAAACTGCTAAAATTACACAATCTTAGACCATATTGAAAAAACAACAACAAAAAAGGTCACAAAAATTGCATCACGTTAGAAGAACTTCATGCTATCTACATAATTAAAAACAATCCATAAAAATTGATTAGAAAACCATCTTGATGACGTTAAGGACCACTAATTGCACTAATTCAGTTAATCATGGTTGCGCAACCATGAACTACGGGTGCTGGTTGTCTTTAGCAACCGGCAACCGTGAGAACTGCGAGCGAAATCTGTTTATTGCAAGGAAATGCATGAATATTATCAGTTTTATGAAGATGGTAATTTGCTAGATACAGGAGATCGTTGATCGTTGAGTTTTCCCATTTTATGATCATTAAAATAACCACGAGCTCTGAACTTGAACAGTCTTGTCGTGGAATAAATTCGATGTTCTTATGCTCTTCATCGCTGGTGTTGTCTTGGATGTGGTCATGGTCTAAAAAAACAAGGTCTGGCATTCCGGGAGTGACACATGCTTACGTCACTATCCAGTTGCCACTTTATTGCAACAAAACACGAATTATGGAAACATTTTCAGTCACCATTCGGTTAAAAAATATATTTAAATTGTCGTTTCGTTTTTCTAATCAAACGAAACAATTCAATTTAAACATATACCAACGTAATTGTTAGTTAAAACCTCATTGTTTTATCGAATTCGCACAGGTAATAAAAGCGGTTGGGGAGTTATTATTACACACTACTGGTAACACAGCGGGGATGACGTAGGCTTGTGTCTCCCACGTGACCAATGTGTCTTGGAATGCTATACCTGGCGAAGTATATTATTATACCATGGATGTGGTGTAGTAAAATTCAAATTATCAAGAAGTTGTATATTATCTGCATGTGTTTGTGATAACATCTAACGTGTACTAATCCGCTTGCGAAGTGTAAAGGTTACGCCAATTTCCTCTACCACTCATGATCATTTAATGAAGCTGTCCAGGAATCCAGTACTATATGCACTTACGAGGTAAAAGCTGTGAAATCTGTCAGAAATAATTCCCTAAACTTTTAAATGATGAAAATAGAAATTCAAAGTACCATGTAATAGGCTCGCCCCCTTTCACATAGGGTTTAAACATAACTGGCGAAATGTGGGTGTACTACAGGTAGACCTCTGCCCAAAGTATCCAACCCTTCGGAAATTACAGGCATTATGTTATTTATGTATGATGTTATGTGAGGTTATATTCTTTATTTTTTTAAACTTTGCCCCACACTAGGAATTTCTCCTGTATTGTGGGTGCGTATACAAACATTTAAACTCACATACACAAACAGCCACACCCGGAAAAACTACTTATAGGTCATACAAATATTTGTTCCGTGCGGGAATCGAACCCGCGACACGCAGCGCAGCAGTCAATCGCTTAACCACTGCGCCAACCGTGCCGTCGAAGTCCTCATTATTCTAGCTTGTAGAGTATCCACCGATCTTAACCCACTCGATTCACTTACCGATTCTAACTCGTACTCATGTCGCAACACTCGCTGTTACGTTGTACTCATAATTAGTGTTAGCTAATGAGCCCAAACATTTGGCTTTCTATCAATATTTCCTCAAGGGATATCGTAATTATTTGCTTTGCCGGTATACGAGGCCGGCATTCGATGCGAATTGTCGATTATGCCGTTTATGTAATATGTTTAAGGATGTTTTGTGTGAGTTAATTGCTTTGGAGAAACAAGAACATTCGTTGTTTTCTGAACTAAAATAAAACTATTCGTAATCTAGGTAGGTTTTCCGAGATATACAGAAACATAAGCTAGGGTTCATCATTACCATGATCATTTCAGTTGAAAGACTTTTGCTCGCGCTGCCGGAGTTAGTATTGGATTACTTTAAAAAAAGTAATATATTCCCTATATAAGATCGGCCTAAAGTTAAGTAACTTAACTCATCAAGCATCGTTAATGAGACACAATTGATTATCTATTGTTTTGGCCCTCTAGCGGGCTACCTCGGGCCTGACTAGCTAAGATACTTAACTTTCCAGTGTCCCTTCCTTTTTTTTTTAAGAATATGGGATGAACTTTCTACTCCTT
Organism: Dryobotodes eremita; assembly: GCA_917490735.1. Lineage (NCBI taxonomy): Eukaryota > Metazoa > Arthropoda > Insecta > Lepidoptera > Noctuidae > Dryobotodes > Dryobotodes eremita. Next base: position 20,620,922 of record OU823254.1, read on the forward strand.
AAGAATACCATACATACATACAAACCTGTATTTTTATGGCGTCAAAGAAATAATTAAAGAAATTTACGAAAGGATCATAGCTTAGCAGCAAGTTCTTAAGCACGCTACGTTGAAACAAGCAGAGCCATGACCACTTTTCTAATCAAGCGATCATGCAAGCATGCTTCTTGAGCAGGGACACCAGAAAGTTGATGGACAAGTGCACGTTCTGCGCAAGCTCATCGGGGGTCATGTCCACGTGGCCGACCGCCACCGACAGGCACAATACCTTCTTCATCTGGAACTTGATGGTAGCTTTGACTTCATCGATCTTCTGTGTCATGGACTCCTGGTGGGAGAGGAGACCAGGGAACTTGCCGTGTGTAAACGTGTAGTTTATAGGTACACCTCTGCCTAACCCTGCGCGAAATACAGGGATGATGTTTTTTATGTTATGTTGTTATGAATATATTACGCGAATTACGTTACTTAAGCTACATCGGCGCGGCGCAGGAAACGATTATAGTCCAAACAAGCTTTATTTGTAACGTTTATTGATTTTATTTCCGTTCGATATCCTTATTATACATTATTACCGAATTAAATTGTAGTTTCCAGCTATTATTGATGAGGTTAGAACTATAATTATCGTTACGAATGATCGGCGAAGCAGCAATAGATAGTGCATCCACCAATCCGCAGTGGGCCCGCGTGGTGGATTATGGCCCACTCCATGTCTCAGAGAAGAGGCCTGTGTCCCAGCAGTGGGAACATTACAGGCTGATTGAATAGATAGTGTAAGCGACGATGGAAAGATCTAACATCAATATTAGTTTTAAGAATCTGGATGATTAATCAAAGAAACAATCTAATTGTCACCAGGATCCCCATGCTCGGCCATCACAGAATTACATGTCTTGTTTGATCTTTATTTGGCGTGTCAATTGACACAAGCATTATAATATAATGTCTGTAGTACACGCACAAGGGCCAAACGCTTATGATCACCAAGTTTAGAGCCACTTATCTCTCAGAAGGGCGTTTCTACACCATTGTGAAAAAACAATGAATGGGTAACAAGCTAATAGTTGAAAACTAAAAGTAAAAACACACGGGTCAGTGGTTCCAAACAAAAAACTAACAAAGAGGTCATTCTCACGAAAAACAAACAGAATAGGCATATTTAATTTAACAGCTTTAAACGATAATTATCTTGGCTGTACATTGCTGGTTTAACACAAGGTTGTTTTTCGCGTGTACAATAGAAAAACGTATTAGATAGGTGATGATGTTATCTCGATTCTTGTAGAAGGTAATCAAAACAATAACGGCCTTACATTCCTTGTAATTTGTGAGATATTGTGATGGATTTTGAAGGTTCTGACTCCTGTATTTTTGAATGAGATGTATGTAGTATTGGTTGGTATGTCACCTTTGTGATAAGGTACTGTCTTATCAAACGAGGGTCATCTGTGGTAGACAATGTATCGCCTATCTTTTATGTCCTTTAAAAATGTATTAACTTTAACAAAAATTTACCAAAAAAGATCTTTAATTAAATTCCTCTTTAAACATTTGAACTATTATTAATATTTTAACTTTGTTCTTATAGTTGGTAACTTTATTGTGCATGCTGTGGGCTCCAATAACTGAAGGAGGCTATGACCCTTTATTTATTTGTCATGTAATTGTATATATCTTTTGTTAGTGATTTTAAATAAATAAATACTATAGCTCTGTAGGTATCAGTTTAGGTCCACACGGCTACATATCAAGCTACACATTTGCAGTATAAGGGCTCCCACAAACAGGCGCGACGCGACAGCGCTACACAAAGGCGCCGCTCGTCGCGCGACACGCGGTGCCTTTGTGTCGGGCGTTGCATCGCGCCAGTGTGTACGAGCCTTAACACCGTGTTTTAAAATGAAAAGTAGGTATAGTTTTTGCGTAGTATTGCGCAATGTTTTGGTAATTTTGTCACGTTAACAAATGTCATTGTTGTGGTTACTTAACCTAATAAATATTGATTTTATATAAATGCAAATAAAATGCTGTTCGTTGGTACGCGCATAACTTGAGAACGTCCATCACCTGGACGGATTTGGCTATATTTTATTTTGAAATATTCGTTATAGTCCGAATCTGATTTTCACGGAAAGATAAATTTGAAAATCGGGAAATTTGGAAAATTATGGACAACTGAAAATGCATTTTCCATGGAAATTTTGTATGAATTATTGTTTGGACAGAACAACATCTGTCGGGTCAGCTAATTAAAAATAATAATTAATATTTACTTAGCCTGTTGTTGCAATAAAAAAATCCCTTGCGAAATAGTGCAGTAATTTTCGTATAAAAAGGAGACTAGACACTTTACACAGTCAACTCATGCGCAATACACTCACAATTAGAAACTGTAGCACTAGCATTAACCCCGGGGTATGTTCTCATATCGCTATACATTCTACGCAGATGTGCGAGAAAGTGCGACGTGATTCGAGTCTCAATCGATTACTTATTCTTTCACTTTTCGCCGGCATTTTTGCGAAAGAGTAGCATTGTCGAGTGATTTCTAGAATAGGTTCCTTATCGATGAATTGAAAGGGAGAATGAAAGTTGATTTGCGAGTTTAGAATTTAAATATGTGCGTTTGTTTATAGTTGTAGTTATAAGAAAAATATAATATACTTGGAAAATTATGGGAGGAAAATGTTGTGAGAATTTATAACTGTAGGGAAGTTATTAAAAACCTAGTCAGTATTATAATAGTTTTGGTTTACACCATTAACGAACTTAATAAACATTTTTTTAATCTGCTTTGACCATTCCTGCAGAGTTGGTCAAGCTCAATGTTTCTTTAATTTGATATTTTACTATAATCTCTCAAGATCTACAAGTGTAGAATGCTAATCTCGAGGACGAGGCTACAGTAAATTAGTAATTAAACGAACTTACCTATAAGTGAAGTGCTATCATAATTGAGGAGGTTAGGATCAAACCACAACATTTGGTAATTTCGGTTTTTTTTCACGTTTTCTGCTCAAAATGATAAAACCTACCATTAGTAGTAACTGTTTAGATCAAAACAGCATATTGTCGTTAGTAAAATGATGTCAATGATATTAATGTTTAGTTCAAAACCTCAACAGTTTTATTATTCTAGCGTATGTCACTCGTGGGTTGCAGCTGAAAATCAGCGTCAGGTGGTACACCTTGTGTTGTCATCTGACATTATGCTGAGCTGAGGCCCCTTTGGCATTATAATCATTGTCTTCCGTATTTTTTAGTTTTAAAGTGTATTTTTGTTGCTGCAATGTCAATAAACGCATTTTTCTTTTCTTTTCAACATAAACAGGTTAAAACAAAAGAAAAAAAACTGTTTTAAGGACCTATTTATCACGTACGTATATGGTATTCTTAAAAAAAATGTTAATGGGGCAAAGTAAAAAAAAAAAAAAGGTTTTTTCAATTTCTGTCTTATTGAGAAAAGTGGATATGTAGTGCTTTTGATCCTAACCTTTTCAATTATATGGTAGCTTCATCCGAAGAGATTAGTAACCCACTCATCCCTTTACTTTTCAATAGACCCTAGTAGTAAAATATCTGTTAAGTGTCGTTACAGCTCTGACCTTAATGAAGCATTGACGGCAAACTGACAGCCGACAATATGGCATCCATCTTAAAAAATCTAAAGGAGGCTAAACAAAAGAGGCGACATTCTATGTGGTACTAGTGGTCTAGCTCAGGTTATTTGTAGTCAGACCGAAAGTAGACTTTAACTAGGTAATTTAAAACGACTTTCGCCAACCAAATCGAATGATTCTATTAATTTGTTAAACATTAAAACCCCTTATAGCCTAGGATTATAGCGTGACCTTGCCACTTACCAGGCGTTACAAAATTCATTACCGCCACTTCACCATTCAAACATTGCACGAATCGCGTAATATTTGACAATCTTAAACACTCACGCGACTTTAGCCTTTATTTTTACGTGTTAAATCTTATATTCCCATGTTTTTTTAATAGTAGTATTTGTACACTGTCCCACATATTTTGTGAGTTAAAATTGCGTGACAATTGGAAATATCATCGCTTGTATGTAAATGTGTGCGTATCGTAATAGTTAAGATATTTCGCGTTGAGATAAAGTTTACGCAGTTTCATATTTAATCAAGAATACGATTCGTGATCATTCTTGACAGTATTTTATCGTAACTTCAATGAAATCATGTTTTGATCTGCATTCCAAATCTACTACGTAGAGATTTTAGAGCAGAATCTATTCGCTACAAATCAAATACATCATCATACATTATATTCTGCTGAGTAGAACAATTATTTGAATCAGTATCAGAATATGAACCAATACGATCATAATAATACTAATAAAATAATTAAAACCAAGTTCCATCACGATTCACTAGCACTAGTTCTGCCTAAAGACTAGAATATATGTTCTATTAATTCATTTGAAGCCTAGAAAGCCAAGTTCTCATATAAATCAAACAGTCTGTTGAATTCAGACATCTTAATCCTAACTTCCTAACTAATATTATAAATGCGAAAGTAAGTTTGTTTGTTTGTTTGTTACCTTTTCACGCCGATCATCCTGAAATTTTGCATATACGTTGTCAGGTGTACTGAAACGGACATAGGGTACCTTTCATCCCGAAATAAAGTACTGTTCCCGAGGGAAACAATAATAACGTTCTTATGATAATAGATGGCGCCACGTGTCTTTAGAATCAGGATTGAATTAAAACCCGAATTTATAGTCTAGGTATAATAATTAATTTATATTTAATTTAATTTATATTTTATTAACGCGAGCGAAGCCGCGGGCAAAAGCTAGTTATAACTAAGTCTAAAATGTACCTAGTCTTAAATCCGATCACCTAGTTAACCAAACTCCCTTTCTAACTCGGAATTCACTACACATATTTATTATCTGCTGCGGTAAGATGTTGAAATGTACGAGCACGATCAGACCAACAGGCAGATTAATCGAAATTCGAAACTATCGGAATCGAATCGGGATTTTGAACTATTTTGATTACATTAATTGAAGGGTGTTTTGGAAAAAAGACCAATGTTAAATTGATAAAACTTTAGAGGAAGCTCAAAAAACTAAAAAGAATGGAAATATTGGAATAATAATAACATATATTATTTTATTACATACAAATACATTAAAATGTACAATATAAGCATTATATTTTTTTTATGTTAAAGTGTTTTTGTTTGGCTGGTTGCTTTTCCAGAAAAATAATAATTTTGAAGCAACATTTTGACTGGACATCGGCTGTTTTTGCTCAGTAGGAAATGCGCAGATTATAGAACAACATACAGAGAAACCACAGAGCAAAAACAACTTTTTTTTTTTTTGGAGATAATGTGACGTTGACATTGTTTTCTTTCCAAAACACTCTTCAATTGGATTGCAAGGATTATTGCTTTCAATGTGACTAGGGTAGATACATTTAATATTCCTTGGTCATGAATGCCTATTTAGAATTTAAACAATAGAGAGTCAATTTGAATTGCCGTAAAATCTAGAATGTTTGTGCATGTCCAGGTTTCTGTCTGTGAAATAGGTTCATACCCACAGGAGAAGTTCATTCGTTGTATCTACAGATGTTTCAAATAAAGGGTAGATACGTACCTGATTTCTGTTACATATTTATTTATACATTGATTCTGCGCACATAATCGAGAAAAAATCGCTTGAGATTAAATCATATTTGTGCGTGTTGTTTGTTGCGTAGATATTGCGTGTAAAAACTAACAATAAAATTAAATATGGGTTGTTGAACTCCACTAATGGGGGCTATCATTTTTGTGCGCACCAGTTGGCCCCACTGTCGAGTAAGGTCCTGTTGCAGTACTTTTATTTGATGTTTTGGATATGTTTAAGTACTTTTATATTCATATTATGTTTATTTTATTACATTTTAAAAGTTTAAATGAATATTTCGATTATAATGTTCCTAAAATTGGCAAGCATGAAGCAGACAAATCTTATTCTTCCTTCAAGTGCTACCAAATTAGCTCCTAACTTTTTACTTAAAATCTTAAGCCATAATTAATCAAAAATGGCAAACCCATTACAGCTATTATGAATCATTCGATAAAATCCGTGATAAAAAGTCCCGGAAACAGTGAACGTTCAGTACATATTTTGGCATCTAGAGAACTTACTCTACACTAGCGCCTCTAGCGGCGAACTCAAGCGCGATAGCTCTCATTGCATGAGGATTCATGCTATTTAAATAAAAATACAATGTATTCCAAGTAAACTAAAACCAATAGCAATTCTTGATTATAAAAAAAGCTGTGCAATAATCCCTAATAATATAATTAGCTGCTACTTGTAAATAAAGTTGCTACAATCATTAGTTCGAACTAACGAAGCAAGAAAGTGGTTTCATAAATCCGTTTCACGCACTATCCCTCTCATAATATTTATTCAATGCTGAATTTTATTACGACTGTTATAGTATAAAGTAAAGTATTGAAAACGATAAAATTTTCGAATAAAGAATGTTGTCAAAATTTGAAAGTGACAGTGAAAATGGAATGGTAAAGTGACAGTCGAAAATAAGCGGAAAAAGGTGAAACGGCATTTTTACCTTCGTAAGAAACTGGATTGGTTTACCTGGACAGTGTTTTTTTTTTTACAAAAACCAATAGCCGCTTGTTTTGTAAAACGGATTCTGTTTTGGATAATGATCCAGAAAAGTGAATCATAAAAAAGCTAAAAATAGATGTGAGTTGAAGTTGAATAAGAAACCGATGGATATTTTCGAATAAAATTTAAATTAATTAATAGATAACAAACAGTTCATTTATCAAATAAAATTTCATTTGAAAACATCCATCGGTTTCTTACTAAACTTCAACTATATCGACGACCCTGGTTACTTATCTCTTTTGGTGACTGTACCTACATACCTACTTATATCAAGGGTCTGATTTCTCAAATCAAACTTTAACTTAGTTCCTGAAATCCTGATGAAGACTTTCGTTCAAGCTGTAGTTTTTACAGGTTTTAAGAACATTTGTTAAGAAACCTCCGAAGGCTGCCGACGGACGTGCGTTAATTTATTTATTTAATTACAAGCCGTGTGCCTGATGGGAATTCCCACCGGCAAACATGACGAACTTCCATACAAATTTTCAAACTTCCATACAAACTTTCACTTTTTCGTACGATTTTTCAAATATTCTCTTTCATACAGACCTTGTTCTGACAATTACAAATAAAACAAAAAAAAATTGCTATATCGGTGCAACCGCTTTGAAATGATGCGCGGAAAAAAAATTTTGGCAATTGATTTTTATTTATATAGATAGATAGACAAGTTTACGTCGTCGTTTACGATACAAATATTTTACTATACCAAGTGCAACATATGCAAATTTTTAAAATTTCCTTTGATGAATTCCCGCTGCGTCCCGTATACATCAAGTATACGACAAAATACACAAACTTAAAAAAATTACCACGTAAAAGTTCAAATGTAATTTGTAGGTATTAAACTGAAAAGAACTTAACTTTCCCATCTAAGTTTAAATCTTATCTTCTATATTTTATGTGGGAATAAATCTCTAACTTCTGCAGAAGCTATTCATAAATTGTTACAAATAGGTTTCTCTTAACAGCATTAGTTAGTATCAATAACAGCACAAGTTATTATCCAACGAGCTAGCGACTGCGCGGGCGCCGAAGCGCGACCATAGGTTACGTGCTTATTTATATTCTAGTTCATTTCCTTCAGTTATTGCTGTGTAAATTATACAAATATTAATTGGCTATTCGGCCTAGAACGATCAGTAAATAGAAATTGTATATTGATTTATTAGAAATCTTTTGTCGGCTTGTTCAAAATACAAACACTTAATATGGACTTTCTGGATCATCCACACCAAATCTACCATAGCTAGAGGGAAGGACTTGGTTATGAACTTGACCTAAGTGACCCTTTGCATGACGTGAACTTGGGGTTAAAAAATTATTCTTATTTTTCCAATCGCGTTAGCTGGGTAGCTTAATTAAATTTCGCGCCATCTATCGGAACATTGAGGTTGGTAGGGGCAATATGACGTCTATTTAATTCAAAAGAATATTAACTTTGCGCTCAACTCAAAATAAATCAACGATATAGGAGAGGGAGGTAACTTTCGGGCTGAAAAATATATAACCTATCCTAGAGTCAATAGAACAGATGTAACAATGCAACCTTACATACCTCTTGAGGACGTCAGCCATGACAGTTACATAACATAACAAAAATAACAAAATGTAAAGAAACTGAGGAAGAGAGCGCTCCGTAATGATTCGTCCATTTTCTACAATAATCTGCTCGCTCGTGAGTTATGAGTGTACACTTTCACACGGACAAGAGCGTTATTATATGTTATTTATTTATTATTATGATTTGGTTTAGTTAGCAGTTTCAACTGTCATTTGGCCGACGGTTTGATACGAGAGAAACTTTCAAAAACACGGAACCTTAAATGCAAAATGGTATCTACTTATTAAATCCTAAAATCTGTATGCGAAATAATTTTAATATTATGACATTTCATCAATATCCATTGCTCTTTATGCTTGGACAAAATTGTGTCTTCTGCGGCTTATTTACGCAATGAAAATGGCAAAATTAACAAAATAATAAATTTGTAATAATTTAACTAAGTAAGTAGTAACACTAGTATTGTAAGATTTACTGTATTACTAACATGCTATGGATTTCAAAGTATGAATTAAAAAGTTTTTATTTAATTAAGTTATTTACGACATAAGTTATTCCTAGACCTTATTAATTTTTTAGGTTTCAACACTATAGATGTCAAAATATGCTTTTAAGTAGATGCAAGACTCCACTTTAAAGCATGTTACTTTGAACCAATGGTAATTTGATTAATTTCTAATGACATGAATACTTTTTTATACATATCAAGAGCACAGTAAACAGGTACTTAGGTATGTAGACAAAAACCCGTGGTTTTCAGTAAAATGGCTTATTTCTCGATTCGCACGAATTACCTCGCCCGAAACGGGCGATTCGACACTTTTAAATAATATATTATTTTATGTTGGCGATTCGCACGAAGGTAATTTATTTATGGCCGAATCGACAACTCCAGAAATATCATTAGGCAATTGCCAAATTTTGAATTTATGCAATACACTAGCACATATAAGTGATAAGAGTAAAATATTCTTAACTTTATTGCATAAAATTAAAAACGTGCAATTGCCTGATACGTATTTCCTTACTTGTCGATTCGCCCACAAATAAATCAACTTCGTGCTAATAGCCGACAGAAAATAATATACCTATTATTTAAAAGTGTCGATTCGCCCGTTTCGGGCGAGTAAATTCGTGCGAATCGACTAATAAGCCTGCAAAACCGCGAACCTCGGCTCGCCTACCTGCCTACCCAAATTAGAGTGTATAACCACACTCATTGTTAAATTACTGGTAAGTATTGCTAATTGTGGCCAGCACCCTAATTGCGTAACACACTATCAGTCACAATCTGAATAATTTTGAAGAATATTCCTAATATATTGCTCCATATGTTCGAAAAATTTGCCTGCTCAACTACATAAATAACTCAATGAATGTTGTTGAACTGTCAAAATGAAACGCATTCCTACTGTTAGTGTGTTACGCAATTACCCCGCTTTTAGCTATGTGTAAGTGTGAACTTATGGGCCAACAAAATTTGAAATACTGTACTGCAAAGTTTTCTATGACTTTTAAACTATTATTGGTTAATTACGACTCTTTTTACCAAACATGGAAATGTGGAAAGGTGGGAGACCTTTGGATGTGTTAGCGTTTGCAGGTGAAATTATTAGTTCAAGATTTTTTGATGAACACTGAGATTTCCAAATAACTACTAAAGCAAAACATGTCTGATCTAATAATGTACTTGGACAACCTGCATGTTCTGTATGTAGACTCATGTTTCCACAAATGAAGAATCTAGTATCTTGTAAGGATAGAACTGAGACATAGGCGAATAGGAAATTGACCTATGATCGTAAATGGATTTGGACTTTTCTAACATTATAATAATAATAAATAAGAAATTCATTTATTTTCAGGTAAATAACACCAATAGTAATGATAATAATGATAAATTAAAATAAAATCAAAACACTAAAGAAAAAAAAAAGAAAAAAATAAAGCAAATAAAATCATTTTTTTCATCAATTCAAAGTTCTCATCTTAGGTACCTTCACAGGACATATAAAAATACACATCACCTTAAATGTGATGATCCGTGCAACAACGTCATCCATCACACCTCTATATAGACAAAAGATCTCAGGCATTTACCGTTCAGAAGATAAACTGCATGCTTCAAATCGCTAGAATGGCATATTACGCGCATAGACTATTAAAAATATCTGTTAGTTTAATGTCAAAGTCGTGCAGTGCTCTCACCCCTGACATTTAAGTTGCCTGTCGAAGTAACAAGCTTGTGGGCTTAAGTTTTGGACTCATAGTACTACTAAATTGTTCTATTGTAGTTGTAGTACGAATTGTAATAAGAAGTGTAACTTTATGAGTTGACATTTCTTTTAGAATGTCACAAACATAGGTGTAGTTGGTCAAACACTCGTGCTTTCGATGAATTGAACCCGCTCATAGTACACGCATATTTAAATATTTATCTTCGTTTTAGGGCTCCTAACAGGCATACTAGATTTAGGATTAAAAACATTTCTTTGCAGTATCTTTATTGCTATACCTATTCCTCGTTTGGTGGATATTTCGGAGACCTACCATCATGATGTACGTAAGTCATGATTAGGATATTACTGTGCTTGATCGTGCCATCACGTACCGAATCTTTAAAAATCTCGTCTGGCTAGCAATGCACTTTTTCATGACGACCTTTAACACTCTAATTAATTTTATTAGTAATGCTGGTTACAGAAATAAAAACTTATAATTACCATAAACATTCCACTTTTAAAGAAAAAAAAGCAATCCATAATTTACCAAATTTTAAAGGAACTCGACAAATTTCACGTGTCATGAGATGTCACATTCCTGTCTTAAACACGGAAAAATTCAAATTATAACCAACAAGGGACTTATAAATAACAATTTATCATCAAAGAAAGGAAAAGCGACCTTACTTTTAAAATACTAAAATCCAAAATGAAATGTCAAGTCGATATGTTAATAGGGATGTGGCCTTTTGCAAGGTCGAACCGGTGTTTAATGTCAACTTTGACATTATTTAAACCAGTCGACGGATTGCAAAATGAGACGATGAGCTCGAGCAGGAATTCGGTTTTTTTATGTTTCTGTAAGTAAAAAATAATAATTGGTTTATTAAAATAATGTAAATATTGACTTTTAATGCCGTATTAAAACTTAATCAGTATGTTTAATGGTTATGAAGATGTTTCCGTCTATTTAATAAGAAAAATCAAATGAGCTTTGGTTAAAAGTTCAAGGTAGGAATTTTCAATTTAAGAAGACTTTTTCTCGTGTCAAATTGTTGCTGGCAGAACGTCGAATTGTTTTATTTTATTTATTTCCGGTTTTATTCATCATAGGTAGGTACTGTTGTTAACATAAAAACTTTCATCATTCAATTTAACCAAAAAGTATATCGAAATTAAAAACGTGAACGGATAAAACAAAATTGCTAACAATAGAATCATACATTTATTCCATCATACATTTAAAAGTGCTTATCAGTGTTATGCAAACATCAATCGACTTAGAGAAAGTCGACTAAAGAATCGAATAGATAGCGCAAATAAATAGAATTGATTTGTGTATGTGAGAAAACAAATTGAATGATAATCGTTTTGTTACACTATAATTGTTATTTATTACTCTTCCAATAGAGTAACACTCTATTAAATTGAATGTTGTTACTGTTTTCTTTTCGACATGGGAATGTGTTATGTATATGGCTACCAATATACAGGGTTATTGGTTATATGTCGGCAATACATTAAGGGGATGTAGAAGAGGTCACTTGCAACAAAATTACCCCGATGCAATTGTCAACCATTTTGAGTAATTTGACATTTTATATTTTTTTAGCGGTAATCAACTTTGAAAATTTATTTAAAAAAAACAATGCATGATTTTTTTAAATTATTATTATCTGCTTCTACTTCGATACATAATAATCAACCATAAAATGACAATTATCTTTAATAGTTTTACAAATCGTTATAATTTTTTATAATTTTGAGCAGATTATTTGAGTAAAATAGTCGATTTCTGCAAAAAAAACACGGAAGTACTTTATCGGTAAAACATTCCAAAAACATGTACAACTTCTCAGCTATCCAAGGAGATACAATAAGATAACAGATATCTTCAAAATAATATAAAATGTCAAATTACTCGAAAATTGTTGGCATTTTTGACTGCCTCGTTGGTTTAGTGGTCGCAAGCTGAACATGAGGTCCTGGGTTCAATTCCGGGGTCGGGCAAAGTGTTATTGGATTTTTCCATCTGGAATTTCTCAGTAGCAGCCCGGAGCCTGAATTTGTGCCCGGTTGATGGCAATAGGCTCGCCCCCTATTACATGGAACTAAAACATAACTGGCGAAATGTGGGTGTACTATAGATACACCTCTGCCTTACCCTTCGGGAAATACAGGCGTGATGTTATGATGTTATGTGGTTGACATTTGCATAGGGATCATCAGAGGTCATTCGGTTGCAAATGACCTACACCTACACCTCACCTACATCCCCTTAACGGATTGCCGACGTATAACCAAGAACCCAGTATAACTTTTGAAATTAAGTAATAACCAACCGTTATACTTACATATAGATTTAGTTAAAAAAAAAACATAAAATTGCAAATTATTTAAACTGGCGAAAGTAGGCAAAATGAAAACACAAATCTAGAATATTTACCAGATCAATAATCTAAGACAGGTAACGTTATTTTTTTTTTGTGTTGGTGTTGGTAGACACGATTTTCCGATAAAATGTCAAGTCTTAAACCCGATTTAAGAGCCCCACACACGGGTCCTCTAGCGCCACTCCTTTAAAATAATATTATCTCGTGTTTGAGAAGGAATTTTAAATAAAGACACGAAGCAACAAAATACGATCTAGAGAAATGTGGCCGCTTTTCTTAAGAACGAATTTTGTTGTTTCTTGTATCAATATGAAAGTTTATAAAAGGTATTAGAAAATTCTAGACCGACTTACAGAGGGTGCTTATTGAGCCGTTATTCAAAATTCCTTCTCAGTCACGAGATAATATTATTTTAAAGGAGTGACGCTAGTAGACCCGTGTGCGCCCTCTTAATCTCATTAAGTATGGATTGATTATTGAAAAAATACTGTCACAATCTGTTGCACTCTATAAACAAATCTTCCAAACGCATTGTCAGTCTGTCAGTTACGGGACTGTTTTAAATGTAAGTATAAATAAACAGACACGACACGTTCAATATTAGTATTAGATATCAAACATTGTACATCATCTACTTACGTAAGACTATTTAGTAAGCCATTCTTGTAATGTCTGAGCTTTTAAAAGACGCCCAAGGCCATGCCAGAGTGTTAATTGTTATAAAGAAAGTTTATAATGTAATATAGTTATGTAAGTATTATTTCGTAATATTTGTAGATTAAAAATAGAGAGATTTTTTTTTGCGAATATTTTTCTGTTATTCAAAAGTAGCCGTGGTGGCATCTCTTAAAGTTTTTTACGTACAATTCGGAATTAAACGTCACCATCATCTGCCTAGCCTATTCCCAATGTTGGGGTCGGCTTCCAGTCTAACCGGATGCAGCTAAATACCAGTAATTTACATGGAGCAACTGCCTATCTAACCTCCACAACCCAGCTACTGGGTACTACGATACCCCTTAGTAAGACTGATTGTCAGACTTGCGGGGTTCTGACTACCCGTAACGACTGTCAAAGTTCTGTGGCTGTTATTATGTAGCCACGAGCCCCTTCGGGATGAAACATACTGCTCAATTTCGCGTTTATAATAATAGAAAAAGACAGCAGTAGCGTGAATGAGCTGTCTGAAAAAAATTAAAGGTGTTTTTCAGTCTACAGGATTCGTCTTGCTTTGCAGAAGTCATCAACAATGTCAATTTAGCTTTTAATGATTGCACACTAATTGACGCTTAAGGCTCCCGCTGACAGGCACGACGCGACAGCGCGACGTGACTCTTGTAAAACAATTTCCATGTAGTTTTGCGGGCGGGGAACCGGCCGCAATCCACCACCAAGCGGGTCCAGTGCGGATTGGTTGTAGTCTTCGAATTTCGGATTTCACCGGTTTCCGCTCGATGTTTTCTTTCACCGTTTTGAAGGTAGTGGTGATAAAATAAATTACACAAAGTAAAGTGCCTGTCTGGGTTCGAACCCACGATCTACTACTTGTGAAGGCTCCTTCAAACAGGTGCGACACGCGACGCAAATCGCACGCGATACAAAGGCACCGCTCGTCGCGCGACAGGCGGTGCCTTTGTGTCGCGTCGCGTGTCGCGCCTGTTTAAATGAGCTTTAAATCGGGGCCATTACCACTGGGCTACCTGCGTGTTCACCTCAAAATTATTAAATCAAAATAAACCTAAAAACCACAAATAAAGCGGATCATAAAACTCCATTACATCAGTCATCAAAAATACAGCAACAAAACAAAAATTACAAAGACTTCATTCACGTTTGCGTAAATCACTACTTTCTTTTGCTCTCAGCACATTTTTTCTTTCTTTTTAACTTTATAAGATTTAACGGCTACAAAAAGGTTGGCAGTAATCCGGCTGCGGTCCACTCCGCTCCAATAAGCCCATAATTAAGAACAGAGATAGGCTCTGCTGGTTTCAGGGGGTCTACTCTTTAAGTCCGTCAACGAAGATACGGGCTCCTCCGAAAGCAGTTCGAGACTTCGGAGTGAACCCTTCTTCCGATTAATCAACTTTTTCGGGCGGGCAAATACACATCTGGAGTAAGGACAAGTGAAAAACCGAGTTGTCATTAATTTTTTGTTCGGGCCCCGGACTTGAAAGCCCGTAACTTCGGTCGAAACTACAGACATCGTGCTAAGAGAGTAGGCCCCCAGAATCGTATCTTGATTTAAGACGAAATTCAT
This sequence comes from Dryobotodes eremita, assembly GCA_917490735.1. Lineage (NCBI taxonomy): Eukaryota > Metazoa > Arthropoda > Insecta > Lepidoptera > Noctuidae > Dryobotodes > Dryobotodes eremita. Next base: position 20,636,034 of record OU823254.1, read on the forward strand.
CTTACTTCTTTTGAAAGGGTTGGCGAGGTGAATAAGAATAAGAATAATTTATTTGCAGAAAATATAGGTGTTATTGTAAAAGTTGGTGCTTTAAATGTACAGTCCATATTTTGCCTGTTTAGGGCATGCAAATTAATTTTACAGGAATACCTAATAGGTACCTTCTTATTTTAATAAGATATGCAGAATATACATAAATAATACCTATGTTCTAATAATTATAATTTATAAATTAAGATAAATTTAAGTTACAATAAATATAGACTCGTAACGAAACTTAAAACCTTAAAATAACATTTTGTCAATAAATAACATATAAAAAAAAGTTAAACTAAATAAATACAAGCCACAAAACTATAGGAAAAGGAATGAAGGAAATGGTTACGATGTGCTTGTATTTGTATAACGGTATGTAAGTAACTTAAAATTCATAAAATCCGTTTTTTTTTCGCATAAACCAACATGGCCACTTTATAAAACGTCATAAAGTAGGTGTACGGTTCCAATTAATCGTCGTTTTTAATGGTCGTTTAAGGAGTTTATACGTCTTTCTGGACAACTTTAAGTATCGGAGCTGATAGTTGAAAAAATTTCCATGTCCACTGACCTTTTAGTTAAACATGGTTTTGATTATACAACCAAATAATGCTGTATTATAATTATTAATAATGTCTCTTTTTATAATACGATGAGTCATTAAATTCTTCAATAATGGTGACCAGCCTTGATAACTGCGTAATTTATACAAATGTCAACCTACCTAAAGTCTATTCAAATCCTTGTTTCCAATTGATATTATTTCTAGTATCTACTATTGAAAAGTCATAAAAAAATTAAGTGTTAGTGCAAACTGAGCTGTTTGTTTGAGTTTAACTGAGTTATTTGTGCAAAAACACATGCTTGTTTACATGTTTGGAATAGTTATTTGTGCAACAAGAGAGCAAAGTCGTTTTTTGCTGCGAGTGCTGATTTTGAATCCTGAGCAAGCGAAGGATTCAACGATTGAATCACGAGCGTAGCGAGTGATTCTAAAGTTGAATCCTGAGTGTGGCGAGGGATTCAAAGGCACGAGATGCAAAAAACTTTGCTCTCGTGTAACACACATAACTTTTCACTTCAGCAGCGAGAACACTTTAGGAGATAAAATAATAAACAGGAATAGATTGAAATAACTATTTATTGTGAATCAAAATAATTAAGATTGTAGGTAGAGGTACCAATTCGATAAAATGGAACATTTTAAAAGTTAAAAGTAAAATTACTGCAATTCTGCAAATTAAACGTAACCCGCTCTTTTATTTAAATTGAGGCGTGTTCGGAAATAGCACCCATGATATTTTATTATTCAAAATATATTACGTAACATTATTGAAACTAGAAATAAATATGTACATGTTAAATATCAGTTTTATTTACAGTAAATACTTATTTTCGTTTAAATACAACAATAAGTAAAAAATTCAATAAATTACATTAAAAGACATAATTATCTTTTTGAAAAATTTCTTTAGTTAGTACGAAATTCCGAACGTGTTTGTCTTTGAGGTCGAATTCAAAATCGGAACTTCGAAAGGGCTGGTCTTTGTCTCTCTCTCTTTCTAATGGCGAGAAAGAGATAGAGTGTGAATGTTTCGAATTGTATGTATTGTATTGTATTGTATTATTCTTCCTTGAGTTAATCTCAAGGAAGAATAATATATTCGCGGCTTTCTGAAAAAAAATAATTAAAAAGTTACTTTGTCTCACTCAGTGAGCAAAATCGCATTTTGCTCACTGATTTCAGGCAGCAAAACCTACATGTTTGAGCTACTGAAGTGAAAAATAAATTGCGACCCTAGGATACAATGGCATGAGCTATTCTTGTTTACCTCGTGTTCCTAGATATGAATCTATTTCCTCAGTTTCGATCTTACGTATAAAAAAAACTCAATATTCTTAAACATCGAACGCGGCTGTAGCGACGTGTGAAAGCGGTGCTCCGGCGCAGCAGCCGAGCCGGTGCGCGCTTATTGCGAAACTCCTGCGCACACCGCGTTCCGAACTCACGCCTTGCGAAACACATCCAAGGAATCTGTTCTGTTATTAATTTTATTTGACGATAAATATGCAAATGATCGAAATCAATCAGCAATTTAGAAGTGAGAGGGATCGGAAATTTGTAGTTTGTCAATTTTCCTATCCATTTTACTAAAATCTACTAAATAACTAACATTAGATCGTTCAGATGACTTATACGTTAAGTTTTGAAAGCTTCCTTTATTACTATTTTGCTGTGCCAGACATCGACCGGATGCAAAATGATCTCATAGAATTTGAAGTTACCTCCTAAGTATTGTGTACTTAGGAAAGGGAATGCAATAAACGATTGAGTATTGAGGAACTTGTTATTGCTGAGAGAGTTATGAATAAAATGGAAATCGAAACGGTAAATATAACGGGCGAAATGTGGGTTTTATACACCAGCTCCTAGGATACCCCTTAGGGAAATACTCGTTCGCGTGATGTTATTGTAATTAAATAAAAAAAGTATCTTTTAATTCTGGGGTATTACAAAAGTTCAACCCCTCTTTGCATTTGCTAGTAGTACATAAAAAACACACCATTATGCCCCTTATTCCCTTGATCCCGAAGGGTTGGATTACGTTGGATACATTTTCATAAGAATTCTCTACATCCTCCAGAGATGAGAGGTCGTCTTTTCTAAATATGTTTTATATCTGCAGTGGTTACGGAGCTGTATGACATCTAAAGATTATAAATATGCAGGTTTTATTATCAATATCATGATATCAGTCAGTAATGCAGGTAGCCACACCATCCGTTCCACACCGGTAGATCAAGTCGGACCAGCTCACCAGTACTACTTGTTACTTGTCAGGGCGTTACACTCACGGTACATTTTTATATAGAAATGTGGATATCCTCTAGAAGTCGCGACTCTTCCGTATCCGTTGTGAACCTAGTGATTTATATTATGGGTGACTGTTGACTGGTTCTGCGAGGAATGGTATTTCGAGGTTTGTGGTGGATGTTCCGGGAATTGGGTTTTTCTAAAGTTGTTGAGGTTGAGACAGCTAATTAAGCTACTAGCGTGGGATAACCTAAAAATCGGACAAGTGCGAGTTGAACTCCCGTGGAGAGGGTTCCGTACGATGAATATGTTACCCACCAAAAATATTTCATGTCAAGTTGGTTGCCAAGACTTACATAACACATTCCTTTCACTGTTAAAAAGGTATCATTGCGTAGCACAATTTCATACACAGTTTGAATAAGTTTGAAAGATATTGCTAATTCATTGCTACACAATGTTCAAAAAAAAATCTGTTCAGCAACGTAAATAACGTAATGAATGCTGTTGAACTGTCAAAATGAAAGCCATTGCTACTGTAAATACGTTACGCTATTACCCCGCAGATCTAATGTAGGGAATTCTTAATTTTTTCGTTGTTTGTGTGCAAATCTTGCTCTGCATACCAAATTTCAGCTTTCTAGGACTTCGAGAAGTGCCCTAGAGGTTTTGATGAGCGAGTGAGTGAGTCAGTCAGTGACGAAATCGATGTAGTTTAGGTCTTATAAAATCCAAAGTATAAAAGCTATATACATAAAACTAAGTGTGTTTTATAATTTCTGTATATTTTCAAAATTTTCGGCTCAGTAGTTTCGGAGATAAGGGGGTAATGGTAAATTTGCACATATTTTCTTAAATAACTTCAAATCTATTTATTTTATATATATAATAATATCTATATAACAAGCCCTTTTATTTGATAAGTCACTCGGTACAGTTAGCAAAACAATTGTTTTTAATTTTCTAGTTTGGTCCCCAAAAGTGACACCCATAATCAAAATTAATTAATTTACGTTACACGTCCGTGTTTGGGTTACAAGAATTCATATGTGCACCAAATTTCAACTTAATCAGTCCAGTAGATTCGGAGCAAATTGACTGTGACAGACGGGCAGACAGACAGACACAAACGAGTGATCCTATAAGAGTTCTGTTTTTTCATTAGGACGAACGGAAACCTAAAAAGAAGGAAATTAATAAAGAAGCACTGAGAATTTTATAACGTCTACTTTTCACTAGCGGGGTAATTGCGTAACACACTAACAGTAGGAATGGGTTTCATTTTGACAGTTCAACAACATTCATTGCGTTATTTACGTTGTTGAGCAGACAAATTTTTCGAATATAGGAAACAATGGATTAGTAATAGGCTTCATAATGATTCAGATTGTGATAGATAGTGTGTTACGTAATAAGGGTGCATGTATGAACGTAAACGAGGCAAAAGGAGTATGTAAGGATCGTAGCAGACGGGGTTCTGTAGTTTCTGCCTACTCCTATGGGAAGAAGGCGTGACTTTATGTGTGTATGTGTGTATCTTATCTAATCTGAGCATCGTTACACTACCGCTAAAAAGAAAGTATAACCGCTTATTATATTCATGATACTTTTAATTACGACATCAATCACTTGTGTTACCAGTTTCTTAACTTAAGTAAGTAAGTAATTGGTTGCTATTTGTAAAGATTACCTAAAGAACTCGAGACAAAAGCTTCGCTCAAAAGGGTCAGTTAGAAGGTTCGGTGGCTTGTTTTACTTACCAATAAGCGGTGAGTCACTGCAGGGTTGCCAAAGACAAAGGAAATACAAATGAAGTCACGATTAAGTTCTGTCCACATATATGAAAGCCGTGCCCGGGACGTGGTCGGACACTTCGTCGTCAGGGGCTCAAAAAAAATTTGGTGTGTACTTTTTATGTGAACTCGTTCACACACGTCCGTGTCCATCCTCTGTGTGGCACGGCCCTGGTGGGCTACTCTCTGAGTCCGTCAACGAAGATACGGACCCGTCCGAAAGTAGTTGATCACGCAAAACAAGTGTCATACTCGTATTCAATTTTGCGGATGGGCAAAAATATGTCGGGAGTAGAGGCAACTGTTAAATCGTGTTGTAATTTATTCTTAGTTCGGGCCCCAAACTAATAGTATTTCTGTAGGTGACACGGAGTAAAAAGGGCCCGTAACTTCGGCCGAAGCTACGGATTTCGTGCCTCGGTAGTAGGCCCTCTGATATACGTGCATAGACCTTTAAATCGAATAAAATTACGATTAAATATGTTTTTAGTAGATAAGACACAGGATGGACTTACACTCAGATTTTTATTTCCTAGACCAGAATGACAGCTGCGATCGACCTTCTTTTTTTAAATAACGTTTCGATGAATCACTTGAGCCATACTACAACACTATGCTCCACGATTGCAAAATTTTAGGTGTAGATAGTAATACAACGTAGGCAGGGTCTTCTGTCTACTAACTATTTAATAATCCAAGTGTGATTTAGGCCTCCTTGAACCACAAATCAGTAAAAACATTTAACGCTAAACGAATTTAAAACACCGTTCTGTTTCTGACAATTATTTGAAGTTAACAGAGACCGAATTATGATTTAAATACGTATAGCGCTAAATATATTTAGTGATTGGTGGTGCAAGCGGGCTCTAGTATCAAACATGGAGTTTAGAATACACCGGCATAGCTTGCAGAGTAAGTAAGCAGGAACTGCAGTCTCGACATTAGATAGCGACAAAAATCTGTCGCTAAGTCGTATCGATGTCAAATTCCTTCAATAGATTTTCAACTTTATGTCCAAAGATAAGGTTGAAAATTTATTAAAGAAATTTGACATCGATTCGTATCGATGTCAAATTTCTTTCGCGGCGTCTTAGCGACGGATTTTTGTCGCTATCTAATGTCAAGACTGCCGGCCCAGATGTGACTTTGAGCTGGCCATGTTTGTCAAAGGACCGATGGCCGGTGGAGCAGACGACTCCTGGAGTGGAGACCGCATATCGACAAGCGTAATGTAGCCCCCAAGCTAGATGGATAGACGACCTTAAAAAGGTGGCTGGGCTGGATGCGGAAGGCGGAGGGCTGGGTGTTGTGGCGTAGCCTGGGTGAGGCCTATGTCCAGCACGGGACTGCGATAGGCTGAGTTGATTCATAGTTTAAAATGTACTCCAGATTTCGCTAAGCAAATTTATTTCTTGCGAAATATGTTCAATTACTTTATTTAGTTCCGCGATAACCCTGCAAGTCGTGCAGCGTTTCATCAAAGATTTCAAAAACACAGAAACTCATTGATGGATTTCGTAGTCAATGATCTGTGAAGAGGTTGCGCTCGCGCACTGAGAAAGAAAGAAATTCATCAGAATTTGTTGTAAACAAATTGTTTTACTCAACGCTTCTTATTACTTATTGATGGTTTTTGCGTTTAGGATACAATAGATAAAGTTTTGAAACTGTCTTGTCATCTTTTGACATTATTTTAGCTGCCGTTGACTAACTGATTTGTTTAGTCTGTGTATTTTTTATGTTAATGGGGTAACTGTTATTTTTGTAGGCTGTAACAGTTATGTCAAATTGAATGCGTAATTAAATTATATTGATACCTATACGTTTAGTCATCGACAGTTATGACCAGAAGTCGGTCATGTGTGTCAATCCTTGTAGGTACGGGAAGTCGTTGCAGTAGATAGGTACCTACTTATTTATCGCCCATAAATATCAAAGTGTAATCATGCAAGTGTGATACAGTTTTAACGATAAAAATAATGGTTTCAAAATACGCACATTTGCATGTTACCTCGATATTGATTGTAATAGTTTCTCATTCATTCGACTCGATGGTTTAGGATTGAGATTGTCTGTTGATTTTTCGTGGCCCAAGGAACTTACTTAAAATAATTCTACCGCACGAGTATCATAACTTTATAACCAGAGATGTGATAATTGGCTGCACATTTACCTAAATTAAATTTTTCGCTATGAAAGTATGGAAGCAGCCTCTTAAATTATTATTTTGTAAAAAGAAACCCGGGATGCCAGGAACACCTGGAATGCATAACTAGTCAGGTGTATACTGTTTTTTATATTTCTATGGGTGTATAGTACGGACGCGACTGCTAAAAATATATTTATTTAAAAAAGAAACCCCGGGATTCTTGGATTGCATATTCAGATGCATATTTATTTAAAATTAATGTTCAATCCTCGATGCAAAAATGTGAATGTAGGGTGTAAGAGGACTGCCGGGGCTGCGGATTGTTCGAAAGAGTTACCGTGGCCCTGGCGCACAGGCAACTGAAGGAACACGGGTGGGTTTTAGTCAGTAAGAGTCTGACACGCCCTTCCGCTCCGCCCAGAGCGGGAGAGGTCATTTGATGATTTCCCAACCAAAAAAAAAAAAAAAAAAAGGGTGTAAGAGAAGGGGTGGTGTGTGTTAGTTAAAGTTAAGATTTTTTCGATACAAAAGCGCATTCCATATTAGTAAAAATTTCAACTTAAGGTGAATATGCATCCGAATATGCAATATCTGTTTATAACACAACATACCATAACATCATGCCTGTATCCCCCGAAGGGTAAGGCAGAGGTGTACCTATAGTACACCCACATTTCGCCAGTTATGTTTAAGTCCCATATATAGTAGTCCTATGTATATGTATAGATGTAATAGGGGACGAGCTTATAACTATAACTTTATTAATTATAAAATATTTCGTTACTACTGTAACGAAACATTCTGCTACTTCTGTAACGAAACATTACATAGATAATGTAACGAAACATTTCCTTACTAATGTAACGAAATATTTTACCACCATAATGTTTTAGTTTACTAACTAAAAACAATAGTTCATGGTAAAGTAAGCGTGATAGACCCTGTGTTCATTCTTCCAATGTTATGATCCCATTTCACAACTTTTTCTGGCACTCCAAACTATTGTATTACCTCACGCACTGTCTAATTATTCACCTGTAGCTTCAAAAATGAGGCAATACATGACCTAAGGGTCTACTTGTGCCAGCAATTACCACGGCTATGCTAAAATGAGTGAAATCTACCGTTAAACTGATTGACACGAGCTCTGCGCTTGCGCTTGCGCCGACCGACGTTACGCATCATCAGTGGTGCGAATAGCATGGGAAATTGTTTAGGCTTGCTTAAGTTAAAGATTTTTAAGTTTTGTGGAGTAAGCTGACGTTTTGAAAAGGGATAAAAGATGTTTGCGCCCTTGCCTACAAATTTGCTCGATTTGTGATGATTGAGACGTGAGATTCAACAATATCGAGCCAACGTGCAGGTAAGCAACAGACGATCGATATCATATTTTTGTAAGAAAAGCTGTAAGAAACTAACAGATCCGATTGATCGTCAAAATACAATATTATCATAATAATCAGCCTATAATGTTCCCACTGCTGGGACACAGGCCTCCTCTCTCTGAGGGGGAGTGGGCCGTAATCCACCACGCAGGCCCAGTGCAGGTTGGTAGATGTCATATGTCTTCGAATACACGATATGAGCGATAAAATCGCGCACTTTCAAATCTTTGGACACCTTGATTTAGTTAGATATTCGGAGATCATCTCCGAAACTTCAAAGCCTTCGAATTTAATTTCTTTTAAAAAAATAGGTCGAATTGGCGTGCGTATATAACCAGATGTATGAACGTAAATAAAGCAAAAGGTGTATGTAAGGACCGTAGCAGGTGTCGTTCTGTAGTTTCTGCCTACCCCCATGGGTAGAAGGCGAGAGTTTATGTTTGTAAATAGTTTGAATATAATGCATGTGTGGTTAGCTCTATTCAAGTAAAATAAAACCACTGATTACTTATTTTAATTTTATTGTCGTCTTCACAATCGTCTTACGGCTTTCACCATTTTCTTTCTAATCGCCGTTCTTTTTTTTACTAATTCTCCATTTAAAACATTCATTCACTATCTCTTTCAATCCTTGACTATTTCGTACATTCATCTCGGTCACTCGTTTATGCTTCATATCTGTCATCCATCTTCAGATCTCCTTTCACTGTCCTGACACGCTCTGTTCCTACATGCATTGTGCACTAAAAGCAAAGCAAGAAATGCATTCCTGCTGATCAAAGGACAATATTATATTGTTATTGTTTACAGTTTTGATTCATTATGTTTGTTTTAAGACTCATAGGTAGCCCTTAAGGTATACATGAGCTCATAATGCGATGAGGAAGTGAGTCAAAGTATTCAACAATCGAATTTAACTGCACCGGAAAACTCAAGCAATTGTTGACATGCTACTATGCTGCACCTACAACTAGGTACCTACAAAATGTTGTCCCCCAAATCTATGGAGTGCAGTCTAGATACAGACTACAGCTTTTACTACGACTTACCCGTTTTACTACGACTCCGCTGTCCGTCCGTCTGTCTGTCCGTCTGTCGCCAGGCTGTATCTCATGAACCGTGACAGTTAGACAGTTGAAATGTTCACAGATGATGTATTTCTGTTGCCGCTATCACAAAAAATACTAAAAAATAGAATAAAATAAATAATTAAGGGGGTTTCCATACAACAGACATGATGGTTTTGCTGTTTTTACAGATAATGGTACGGAACCCTTCGTGCGCGAGTCCGACTCGCACTTGGCCGGTTTTTATTTATTTATTACTAGCTTTTGCCCGCGGCTTCGCCCGCGTGAGACACCGTAAGATAAGCACCTTATGGTTTCTTTTTTCTGGTTCCAAGTTTTGAAACTCGGAAAAGTAAAACTGTACTCGAGAGCGGAATCAGTAAATTAAGAAATGCCTTCAGTAAAAATTGATATAAGATTTTCTATAGATTATCGATATTGCTAAATATCGTACAAAAAATGGTTTTCTGTTACTAAAGTTACATTCTACAAGTTATAAATCTAGCGGCTAATCAGAAATCGGGGTCACCATAGACAGCAAACAATATTATGTCACTTTGTTTTGTAAGCTATTATCACTTTTATAATATTCTCATTAAATGTCATAATTGCGTGAAATTATAGTTTTTAAATTACCTATGTATCAAATTGTGTTTTTCGTAACTCTCAAAACGAATTCCAATGAAAATGTTATGAAATTATAGGCTCAACTATTGGGTGCTTCCTATTTGTCCTTCTAAAAATACTTACCTAGATATGGGAACTTCCAATATTTTTGCTGATTTTTACTTATTTGAATTTATAAAGGCATTTGTTTATCTTAAAGACTTTTCTTTGGATGTAGCTTTTTATGGTTTAAGTTTGTCTTGAACTTACCAGTAAAAAAAAACTTAACTTGTAAACTGCGTTCTACGAATTTCACTGATTTCATACCATCGAAAAACTAAGAAGTGTATGTGCTACTTCAGAAATGCACAGCACAGACATAATTTTATCAATTAAAATATTAAACTTCTCCTTTAAAAAAAATGTATTTACTTACCTATATTGCAAAATAATTTTAAGAAGTTCCTGATTTGCAATCATACTCGCATATAATATTAGCTCGCATGTGGCGTTGTGGATACCGCTACAATACCAAAAAAGCTTCATAAAAGTAAAATATTATGTTTGCTTACACGAAAAAGTCAACATATCAGATTTAACTTTCGATATAAATGGAATGTTAAGTGGACTGGCCACTGGCCATTGATATTAATAATTTATTGAAGTCTCATTTTAATTTCCTGTTCTGAACGATATTTACGTTGTTTGTTTTCCTTGAGTGTTTTTGCGATTTTCTGACGTCGGTATCGATCGTGTCCGTTCCTTCTATGACCTGCATCTTTCACTTCCTCTTTTATGATAAGCAAGGGACCACTGTCATGGAATCCGAGAAGAGTCAATTAAGCAACTGTAATTTTTTTGTGAATTAAAATTTATCTATGCTCATGTATTGTGTCATAGCGTCAGAGATGCAACCTTTTTTTGCGGACTTTAGAACTTCGCATTTGTTTAACATAATATGCACAATTGAATTTAGTAATGATGATACTTGTTAGGTATAATTAGTGGCTTTGTGAGCTGTAGACCTCGCGAGTCTGTCTTTGCATAGCTTAAAACTGACTAAATGTTCACGGCGCACCTTAAAACAAAAAGCGCGCGCAAAGAGCGCGAAATGGCTGAAGTATGGTTCTTTTTAACATTTTCAACCCCCATATTTCCGCCATTTTGAAAAATTTCGAAAAACTGAACCGACAAAAATTTCCAAATAATCAAACACATAAATCTAACCTATATCTTCCACATATATCTAACTTGCTCACAAAATTTTACGAGAATCGGTTGAGAAATGCGACCTGTAGAGAAGAATAGCCGGACATCCGCCGGACATCCGGACATACGACAGCATTTTTACCCAAGCTGAAACGGAGACGCTTCGCGTTTACCATAGCATAATCAGCCTATAATGTTCCCACTGCTGGGACACAGGCCTCCTCTCTTTGAGAGGGAATGGGCTGTAATCTACCACGCTGGCCCAGTGCGGGTTGGTACATGTCACATGTCTTCGAATTTTTGGTTCTAGGACATACCGGTTTCCTCACGATGTTTTCCTTCACCGTTTTGGAGAGCAGTGGTGATGAAATGATTTACACAAAGTAAAGCGCCTGCCTGGGATCGAACCCACGACCTACAATTCGTAAGTCGGGGCCGATACCACTGGCCCAACACTGCTCGGTCAAAATACCAGAGTCTTCGTTTAGTAGCTGTAGTGTGTGTAACTATTAATATGTTATTAACAGCCTAAAATTTCGATTTGTTATTTTAAAAGTGTCACATTCAATACAACAGATAGATATCGCTAGGAATCATACAGTAACAACTGCACGGCATTATCGGCCTAGACTTTTCTTCCAGTCTAACCAAATACCAGTATTTTCCATGGAGCGACTGCCTATCTGATCTCCACAACCCAGTTACTGGGTAATACGATACCCCTTCGTAAGACTGGTTGTCTAACTTTCGGCCTTCTGACTACCCGTAACGACTGTCAAAGATCCACGAATGACAGCCGGGACCAACGGCTTAACGTGCTTTCTGAGGCACGGAGGGGTCTTAGTATGTAAAGATGGTCACCCGTCCACGGACAACACAACTGCACCTATTTATGTAAAAGTAAAAATGGCTTAATATTCAAGTACCTATGACACTTTCCATTTTCTACACTTGGCACTGGAGGCTTAATTACGAAAGCTACATATTCGCGCCATATTAATTAGCCAATAACGTCGAAGTATCGAGGTAACCCTGCACTGTGCACTGTGCTGCATTAAGAATACCAATGATTCATTTCTTTGAAACTCGATAATAAACGTTTTGTAGGACAAGTTATAGGCTGAAGCGAGTTTATAATATCCACTAAGTATATTCAGGGAAATTAATTGCTAAGCAATTGATTACCAACTTAAATTGTCCGTTATATTCAAAACACAACTGTCATTCTTTGACAGACTTTGTATGAAATGGATATAACACGGCAAAGTGACGTAGGGTGTCAATTTGTTTAATAACTGATTTTTCTGACTGTAAGGGCCTGGACACATTACCACGGCACGGCGCCGCCACCGTGATACGGCACGACGTCATATCGCGCCACGGCGCCGTGTCCGGTACGCCGCGCCGGCTCACGGCGCACCCGCTCGGCAGTAATGTTTCGCTGTCGCAAAGTTCGTACGTGTTAGAGCAAGACTTTTTTGTCCATAAAATCCTCAATTCTCTGGGTATTATCAACCATCTTTTTTTGCACTAACACTTAAGAACTTTGCGACAGCGAAACTTCAACTGCCGAGCGGATGCGCCGTGAGCCGGCTCGGCGGGCGGTACATGGCGCCGTGGCGCGGTACGACATCGTGCCGTTTTACGGTGGCGGCGCAATGCCGTGGTGATGTGTCCAGGCCAGGCCCTATCTACTTAGGAGTTGGCTAGTGAAGTGATTCGGTTTCATTTTCGTTTTCTTTTTTGATTTCTCCGTACGACAGTTGCAGTTGCAGTTGCAGCATTGCATTTCGTTCAGAAACAAAATACCTAATTTAATTAAGTAGGTATTCCTTAGTAGTTACGTCAAGAATAACATAATTTTTACACGCAACTTATGACCCCTTAGCTCCCCTCCCGAACGACTTGTCAGAATTTGTCAGTTGCGTAAAATTACATAAACTTATGAATAACTCGAACTTTGTTATTTTTTCTACATTAGTAAATTCTATAATTTCCATCGGCACTGTCTTCCGTAATTGAATATGAGTTAAAATAAGTAAGCTAAAAGACTACCTCGTACGAAAAAAGGAAAACCTTCTACATAAGATGTTACAGAAATCAAATCGTAAAGTTAAGCGAGAGTAAATCCGGTATCTAGGGTAATATGATTAAGGAATGAAGACTTCGTCGTAATCAAACCATAGACAGGCATAGACCTTTTTGGGATGCTTAAGAAATCATGTAACACCATTTCCGTGAAAGTATTTAAAAGAAAAACTGGTGTTTCTTTTTCTAATTTGCATAAATTGCAAAGATTTGTGTATACATTTTTTACTCGGATTTTCACAGTAGGTTTTTTTCTAACTACTCTATATTCTAGATAATTATGGTCAAACGTATATAAATCAGGGTTTCTATAAAAACTCTATTCTCGTATCACTTACACAACATATTTCGCAATTCGACCCGCATAGTGATGTCCCTAAACACGAAGACAGCGTTGCACACAGTTCTTATATATATGTGTAAGCGTCGCATCACTATTCAGACATAGCCGTCCTTATTATCTACTTTTTAAGGGCCACATTAGCACCATTCAGCCTATAAGAAAAACTGTTGCAATATTTTGCTACTTGTCAATAATTCTCCGGTTGACTAATTACTTACTAACTAAAGATCTTTGAAATTAGAATGTGTGAAGTAGCGAAAAGGTTCGCGTGTTAAGTTCTGTAATGTATGGTATTTGCTTTTTTTTTTCAAATGCATGCAGGAGTATTTTGTCTATGTGATTTTCTGGTTTGTCCATATTGGGATGAGCTGCAAATACCATTTTAAAATGAATTTTACTATGCGTAGAATAAAAATAAAATACTATGGCAAATGTATCTAGGTTAAAAGGGTTTAAAGATTGGTATAATGTTGATTGCGAGATAAATCTGTAGACATTGATGAATAAATTAGTCGATTGCCACCTGTCAAATTAGTCGATTATTTTTAATAAATCAGGGCTAACACAAAACAAGTTTTCATTCGTAAATTAGGGTCATTACATAATTCTTATATTTGCCTTGAATTTAATCATGACAAAATCAAGTTTTTTATGACCAAGCACCTGTATTGGACAACTCATACCATGTTAACGAAATTACGTAGTAGAAAGCGATATTACAAAGTGATGTAATAGGGCGCGGCCGAGATGAGCCGACCGCGCCCGAATGGGCTTTCCATTTTCAAAATTGAAGGATTGAATTGGCAATTACAAATGTATGATTTGTTTTTGTTTCTATTGTTTTGTAAAGCGTTGGGCATGCAAATTGGTTTTGTAAATATGTTTTCTTTGTGGTCATCAAAATTGTGAAGAAAAAAATACACGTGTTATGAATAAAAAAGGGATGACTTAATTGTATTATTGTTCAAAAACTTATGTTATGTTTTTATTTTTTCAGGTACGTACGCTGTTTGATGGATTCCAGTATCCATGAGGCCTTCTCATACGAATGAGTACTTGCAACGTTGCAACAATATCAGGGAAGTTGATAACAATATTATATTTGACTACCTTGGTCTAGTAGGTCTGGGTTCAATCCAGCCCCTATTGTAATGGGACTTAACAAAACTGGCGAAAACCACATCACCTACATCGTTTTCATCAAGAATGTTATAAATAATTAAATTAACGCCAAGGAAACGACTTTCTATCATCAATACATTAAAACAAATAATTACCACACGCGGCCAGTGATTGGCATACGGATGAAATAGCATTTCCTACAGTCACTGACAAGAAATAATTCATAATGGCCGACGATCTACATTCATTTTTAATTGACTAATGTAACTAGATTGTCATACGTCGGGATTTGAAAATGCAATTTATATTTTTGTTGCGTGGCCTGCAATTGTTAGTCTTATACACACATCAAAAGTGCCTACGGAACAAGCACGTTTTTGCTAGTTACTAAAAATCAAATCAGTAACAATTCTGCCATACTTCTGAGTGGAATCAATACAAAAGAACGTTATTATGGAGAGCAGACGTCTTTTGAGCTGAGAAGAAATTATCAGAGTCGTGGGAATGGTGGAAGCTGGTTCTCGGCAACGTGCTGTGGCAATCGCTCTGGGTCTGGTTGACTTTGGACATGTGACCGCATCACTGGCAGCGTGGCAAAGCGACATGGAGGACGAGCTCGCATCACCACACGCAGACAAGATAGTTACATACAAATTACTGCTCGACGAAATCGTATAATGACCGCGATGATGTTGGTTACGAGGGTTTATAGCTCTTCAGGCATGTTGATAAGCAATCAAACTATAATCGCTTGCATGAAGTCAATCCCCGTTCCTGAAGGCCGCTACGGGTACCGCCTATCGATTCCCGTCATCGCAGAGCCCGTTTACAATGGGCTCGTGAACACAGAAATCGGGCAGAAGAAGAGTGGCGTTTTGTGTTTTTCTGACGAATCTCGCTTTGGTATGAGGCCAGATACTAGACATATACGGTGTTGGAGGACCCCTGGTCGCCAATTACGTTTAAAATCATGCTAGGAAGTCCATGCATACAGTGGTGGAACAATCATGATATGGGCGGGTATTTGGATCGGCGGAAGAACCGAACTGATTTGGATCAGTGGCAATCTCAATGCACAGATTTACGCTGAAACGATTGTATCAGATGTTGTAATTCCTTTGCGGACCCAACTTGGTGCTTAATTTCTGCCAATGCATGATAATGCACGTCCACACACTGCCAGCGTCGTTGCAAACACACTTGTTGCAACTAATGGTCCTACCATGGCCTGCTCAATCACCAGATTTGAATCGCTACGATTGTGTTATACACGTTAACGGCAGAAATACAGACTACTAATTGTTTATTTTTCGCAAAACCTTTCAAAACTTTTATTTTATATTTTTAACACATTTTAATGTTAGGATTAACTAAGGTGAAAATTCCAGGATAAGCATAAATAGTGAAAAGTCATTATGAATGCAAAAGCAGAGAGTACGTACTTCGTCGATCTACAGATTCAAAAACATTTTATTTAATCCATCTAAATAGATATTTTTATTTAATTTCAATAGGGCAATAAAATATTTTTATCAAGTCTCATATTGTAAAATTCTAATTATAAACTGCAAAACGAGTTTATATTGACATCCTACTAATATTATAATTATAAAAATATTATAAATGTGAAAGTTTGTGAGGATGGATGGATGGATGGATGGATCGATGGATGTATGTTTGTTACTCTTTCACGCAAAAACTCCTGAACGGACTCGACAGCCACGCGGGCGAAGCCGTGGGCAAAAACTAGTACTTTATAAAACCAATACCAGAATTTAAAAACAGAATCATATAATAACAATTTTCTCGGACAAAATAATGTTAAAACAATTTTATTAGCAATACGATACAGGGCAAATCCAAGAAGCTAATATCACCAAGGAGTTTACATCAATAATTTTGTTTTCTAATGGAATGCATATGCGGGGCGCGCCTTTTTTATAGCATTACAAAAAAGTTTTGATTCCAATTTTTACTTGTCTGTGGCAGCGCCCGCTTTATGCGCGGTGATGTGCTGAGTTTTGGCGCCATTCATACGTTTTGTTGTACTGAATTTCGTGGGAAACTTTGAATTTTTGAATTTTTTGAATCTTTTATTTAATAGGTTGAATCCCAATGTTTGAGAGTAGATAAAGTAGTGTATGAAACTGCACATAACTAAAGTTTTCTTCGTCGCGCGAATACGCGATTTTTGTCAGTTTTTGTTCGGAAACCCGGAAAGCGCCCTCTGTCGGCACGACCAAGCGTTCAGGTTCACTGAACAAAAAGTGATTTAATGGACGCAACGACAGCGTATTCGCGCAACGATCGCTTTTAACACACACTCGTGTTTCAATACCCCTCATTATGAAACTGTTGCCTAATACTTATGATGTGTGTATTATTTTTAAGTCATTGTCATCATATTAGGTTGTTACTGAAACTTTACAAATGTTTTGAAGAAATATAAATGTGTCTTTTGTGAAAAAAAAAAACATAAAATACACACATACAAAGTAGCGAAAAGACTTGTATTCGACTAATAACTAATTTAAGTTTGTAAATTTTCAAAAACACAATGCGTCGGTATTTGATTTTAAGAAAGCCTTCAAAATTGTTCAAAACTGGTAACAGTGATGAAGATGCATTTATGGTAGAGGTCTTGCAGTGGTGGTCTTCTTAGACTTCCAAGCATTCGATTACATTTTAGGGCTAAAAATAGGCCAAAGAACACCTAGGTGAAGTCGGAATATTTTTTCATTGAGGGCACCACTTAGAAGTTTCAATTTGGCAGATTAACCGTCCTGTTTTGCATCTTACAAAAGTCTATTTATAATGAACCCCTTATTCAAACAGAATATAGAATTAACTTTATGTAGACTCGTAATTAACATAATTAAGCTACCAAAGTATTGCATCAACGAAAGTACTTAGTAAAAGCGTAAAGGCTCAATAAACCATTGACCGATAACAATGATTGCGTCATAAAACGCATAAAAAAAATACAGATTATAAAACAATTGATCGATTCATTTGCAAATCGATTACATTGGCAACGATTCTAATTACTTTAGTCGATTTATTGTCAATCACGAATATTTTCATTTCATTGTTACCCGTTTTTTACGTTATTTTCTTTATTTTGTACAAGCTAAAGCTGATTATCAATTGTAGTTGGTATTATTATGAACGAGTACTCCGCGTGCGAAAAATCCATTGAGCAATGGCAATTTTGTAACTGGCTGTTTGTATTGTATTGTCTGTGGGGTGGCGTGTAGACGCTGTTCTAATTTTGAAATAACAATAATTGTTCGAATTATGCTTTTATTTTCATTTGTGCTTAAAGTGGCGGATAATGATATAAAAAATTAAAGTTTCTTTTGAAATCTGATTATGAATTTCGCAATATAAAGCTAAAAAGAATTCCATGCTACAAACAGGACTAATTTAATTGTAATTGTATACTTATCGCAATAATTAGTGTGTAGTCATTACAAGTGGATAGCTTAAGAAAAATAAAATAACTACAAGCAGGCTGTCATAATGCATGAGTCATTTCAGCATCAATGTTCCGGTTTTAATAGCAAATTTAACGTACCTAAGTACCTACAAAGGTAGGTAGTTACTTGATCACGCCCTTAATTTACCTAAAAGTTATTGTAATCAAAGGATTATATCTATTTCAGTTCTCTCCTGGGTTTTCTCTAACGTATCAGCTAATCTGGACGCCTATCTTCATAATATTATAGTTAAACTCATTTGTCAATGTGCAGCCTTATTTATTATATATTTGCTTGCCTTCAAAACTCTTGTGAAAGCTATGATTAATACATGCTACTAAAGTTTCACTGTGAGCTTTTGAGCAGAGATTCGAAACATTACAATTATGGTTTGTTAGACGTGGTTCAAAAGGAAATGAAAAGAACTGTATAACAAAAAAAAGAAAATACTTTTATTTTACTACTTTTATTACGAAAAAAAAAACTACTTTTGTAATATTTTGTTTTTCACTTTTTTGGTGTGGTACCGACCCTACATAAATTCGTATATCTGCTAAGTAAATAACAGTGACAGGAAGTTATTATAACATCATCAACATACACTAAGTGGAAAATTACGTATTACTGAAGCTAACTCAAAAACCACTCATCAGAATTTGACCAAATTTATATGGGACCACTCTATAAGTATATCCCTTCGAACAAAAGAAGAATTTTTCAAATCAGTTTATAAATGACGGAGTTCTGAAGTAACAAACATTGAAAAAAATTACAACCGAACCTCCTCCTTTTTTAAAGTCGGTTAAAAAGAAAAATAAAAATGAGCCGTCGCGGTACACCTGGCAGATGTGAAACATCTAAACTATTTTGTATAGAAAATATAGCGTGGTGACGCGTCGCCACGCCAACAATCGGTTTTACCCGCGGCTATAGAAGTTTCACATCAAAAATATTTTCTTTTTATTCTTTTTTCCTAAAGAAACTACTGTGTGAAAGATGATATGGATAGAAAGAGCGTGACTACCGAGATGACGACTAATAGAGAAGTATGGAAGACATGTTGCGCCGCCGCCGATGCTAAATAAAATGGGATAAGGCAGGAGAATAATGATGATGACTTCTTTTTAATATACTTTTAATTGTTAATTTATAATATGTCTTTGCTTTGAGTTTCAGTTTCATTAATTTTAATCAATTATCTAGAATCTAGAAAAAAACCTGTTCTTTTTATAAAATGTTATAAAAACCGATGTATTTTGAATCACCGCAGGAATAACTAATGAAGTCGATAATGTCAGAAATAATTAATTGATATATTTATGTTTCCGCTAGATTCCTGAGGAATATTTACAATTTGGTTAGGTAATACAATTTTAAATTAAAACACTAAAACAAGAAACATTGACAACGCATAAACAATACACCATTCGCCATTTTTTTTCGAGGCAAGGACACAATTGTTATTCAGCCTCTAATTCGGAAACGATTCTGCATCGAGACGATTTATCGACTAAAAGTACATGTTTAGTTTATTAAAATAGTCTAATTTAACATGTAGATGGTCTAAGTTGACCCTGATCAGTGTTCGAATGACTACGTGATGTAATTGACCTTGATAGCTTGTGCTTGCTGAATTGGACGTTGACAAATTGAAGCTTCTGTATCGATGTTTTAGTTGATTTATTTTTGAATCGATGTTGTAATGTTATTTTGGGTATTCGATGGTCAATTACGTGAAGGCTTAGGTAATGGTTACCCAGCTAGCAGATACTTTTTGGATCAAGAATTTAATACATTTATAACATTAAAATCTAAAAATATATTATTACAAGCTTCTGCCCGCGGCTTCGCCCTCGTGTATGTCGGAAATTATCCCACGGGAACGTGCTACCGGGAGAAAAGTAGTAGCATATGTCCTTCCCCAGGATGCTATCTATCTCCTTGCCAAGTTTTATCGAAATCCGTTCAGTGGTTTAGGCGTGAAAATGTAACACACAGAGTTACTTTCGAATTTGTAATAATTATTAGTATGGACGAAGAAACTTTAAACATAGAGTTAAAAAAAAAAAAAGAATGAATTCAAATAAATTCTAAAGATATCTTTGACGTAAAACACATAAATACCGTTTGACCTGACCAGTCCAGGGCCAGGCGTAATTTGGAGTCTGCTCCTTTTGGTTGCATGCTCTCAATTTCCGTATGCAGACCGAGTGCCTACGTGCGTGCTATATTTAGTATCATGCATGCATGAGACAGGAACTCCCAGTGGGGCAAAGGGCTATGAATGGGACGATTTTATTAGGCCTTAGAATCTATTTATAGAAATGCAAAATTCGTACCCCTATGGATCTAGTTATGAATATGGAAAAGCACTCCTTTCTAATTTTAAGCCTAGCACACTTACTTGGACCTTCTTTCATCACCTGAAACCATAAGTTAGCCCACTAACTAAGAGGAAGAAACTCCTTATCAATGGATGTTAAATTATCTACAGTTCTTGGCCTAGAACTTTGCAGGCTACGTCAGCTCCTGGGCTACAAAGGCCAAATCAATCATAAATCAAATTCAGTACATTCTTCAGTTACTTGCAAAATCAACAATGGATCAAATTTTGATCGTTTTTTATCTATTCCGCCACCTGTCAAGATATTAGATAACCACATAGACAATGACCACACACCCACAATTTGCGTACTCACTCACGGAGTCAATAACATAGACAAGCGAGTATGTAATGAAAGTGAGAGTGAACCGGAACCGGCTGGCATCCACCTGCCAGTTGCGCCTGCGCTGATGACGTCACACACCAACTATTACTAAATGTACAGTTGGCGAAAGAGTTTGGTTTGCAGGCAAGATACATATAGACGGTGCAGGATTTTATTTAAGGTAGCCCGCGAAATATAAATTTTCTTACGTTTTTAGCAATTTGCAGGCCAGTATCAGGTTGTATGTTGATCAAAATATGATTCGCGGCCAAGTCAAATATTTATTTATAGAATTATAATCATAAAAATCATCAATACATCTCTCTCTAAGTTCATATTACCCTATTGAATGACTATTTCATGAAATCATGACATTTGAGGCCAATTCTAACATAAGGAGGTATTGCTGATTCTAATGATTATAATTCTGTAAAGCCATATTTGTTGCGGGCTACCTTAGCGCATCCCCCTTATTTTTTTTATTATTATGGAATGGGCCTGCCGATCTATTTTGTAAAAATCTCATCATGAAAACTAAGGTGAAGAGAACTGTCATTCCACTTGATGCTAGGGATTGATACTATTGACAGCTCACTCCATCAAGGTTGTCACTGTCAGATTTTTACAGAATAGGTCGGCTGCTGTTGACTTCGATCACGCCTGATGGGACGCGATGGATAAGGTGTACAATGGAACGGGCGTGCCCAGAAGATGCCTATTTACTCTTGCTTGGAAGGCTGTCGCTCTGTCGCTGTCGTGCTATGGTACTGATTGGATTCGGGTTAGAAAGTGTTGTGCTATTGCCGCTATATTCATTTTATTAGATCATCCTCCTGCCGTCCATGCTCCTCCAGAACAATTAATTTTGTACGTAAATTAAATTAAAATAAACTAGCTGTTTCCGCGACTTAGTACTTACGTAAATAACATTTTAAATATCAGATGAACGATGTCTATTCTATAACTTGATTACCAGCCCTCGTAGAACATGTTTTAAGAAGGTAGCTCTGCCTGCACACCCATCTCTTTTGCCGACTGTACTTTGGAGCTACCGATAGCCGCTCTCGAATATTTTTAGAAGATAATTGTGTACAATTCAATTATTTGCGCAGTTACTTGTTTTTTCTTTTTTGATCTAGATAGTATTGCAGCGTGACTTCAGATTGAAACGTAGATATTATAGTCATTGACTTGACTGGTATAATTTCTATTCTATTATTTTTAACCGACTTCAAAAAAGGAGGAGGTTCTCAATTCGACTGTTTTTTTTAATTGTATATTAGCTCAGAACTTTTTTATTTTATGGGACTTAAACATAAGTCCCATGTAATAGGGGGCGCGCCTATTGCCATCAATCGGGCACATATTCAGTTTTCGGGCTGCTACTGAGAAATTCCAGACAGAAAAACCCAATAACACTTTGCCCGACCTGGGAATCGAACCCAAGACCTTATGCTCAACAGTACCACTTGCGACCACTGGATCAACGAGCCAGTAAATTTTGTATTATAAAGTATTCCTATGCCCGTTTTTACTAACACTAGGAAACATCGTCGAACGTCTAAAATTATTGCCCCGTGTGATTTTCAATTCTCGGCGGTCAGCTCAGCGTTGAAAATCGAACAGTGTGTTTTATTTAGGCATTCATTTAATTGTCACCTAGTGTAGAAATGGACATTACTAATTTTGCAAATTCTTTTAATTATCATGTTAATACATTCAGGCTCGTTTCGCTAAGCACCTGCTGTCTGACTTCCGCATAGCTTAGGACAAACGGAGTATGTCATGAAAGTTACAGTACTGATATTTTTATACCTTGAATGTTTTAGATAATAATATAATAAGAATAATAAGTTTACTTCCAATGACGTATTATAAAAATACGTCATTGTTTACTTTAATATTTTTTTACAATGGTACAATTTCTTATAGGCAGTACAATATTTTCATTTTACAAAATAAATTAAACATCGTAACCGAACTAGACAAATGCCTGTATTGCTGCTATCAGCGTCAATCCCCTTAAATAATAAACAAATTTTGAAAACTACAATAAAACAAATAAGTAAGATTTTCTTTTTGCAGAAAAAATAGATGCCTTAATTGGGCTGTCGATGATGGTGGTGACAATGACTTTTCAATAAATCTGGGTTTTTCACTCCAAAAGTTCCAAAATCAGGCACGGATCTAAGTTTCCGCTCAAGTGGGGGGGGGGGGGGGGGAATGTTTCTTTCTGAGTGGATGGGGGACGGGGGGGGGGTGAATGCCTCAAGCCATGAAACTCTTTAAAAAAAACCTTTGGCACCTATTTTCCGTAAACTCAATAATGTGCCCCCCTTTTCGAGGATGACTCCGATTTATATATCTTAGTACGCAAGAATACAGGTTATAAAACTATGTTTATTTCCAATTTAGAGTTTTAGACTCAGTTTGGTCGAAGCCCAGGGGGGAGCAACTGCACTCGTTGCCGCCCCCTGTATTCGCGCATGTCCAAAAGGGTCCTCTATCTGGATCTTAGTAACTCTGGTTTTTTTTCCAATAACAATGGTTTCTCTACCACAAACCACACCTTAAAAACTTAAACATCCGCAAACCGCTCACGAGTACTATTTTTAGTACCACAGAGTATAATTAAAAGTTCCACAGTATCTCAATGACATAATGCTATAAAAATGTAACAGTAGCTGCGGGGCAAGGCCAGTGGACGCGATTCATTGCGTGCTGGCTTCGTAATATATGTAGTGATCTACGGCTTATTACTTACTAATAACTTATTAGTAAGTAAGTTAGCCAACATCCTGAAGTAACGACCTTATTAGTAATAAGGTCGTTACTTCAGGATGTTGGCTGAAAGAGTTGGTTTATGAAATCTGCCTATTGCATTTCACTGTTCAAAATTGGCGCCAAATGACGCAAAAATCAAGTTGGCGATATCGTGGTTTTTATTTTGGTTTAGCCTCTGATTCTTTTGTGGTTCCATACCCTCTATCTACGTGTCTCTAGGCTGCCTTCCGCCATCTGCGGCCAGTTCCTTAGATAGGATTCCAATTTGCAATTGCCGTTTTGCGTGGGTGTGGCGCATATTTTCCCCCAACTCGTTCTGTTTTGTAACTGTGTGTTTTCTCTACGTCATGTTTGCCGCAAATAAACGTATTTTCTTTCTTTCTTTCTTTTCTTTCTATTTGTCCAGTCGTCGCCTTCTGGGCTTGCCTCGAAGTCGTTTGCTGCTATTTGGGACCTCGGTGATTTACATCACATTCCACATTTAGCAAACATGCCTAACTACCAGACCACCAGGCTAGTTCCACTTGAGTCTGTTATTTTATCCTTATGTCATCAACGCCAAGACCTGAAACCCATGAAAATGTCAAGAAGTTACCCAACCAAATAACAATTCTTAGAATCCAAACTATCCAAACTATAATTTTAATTTAATATTATAAATGCGAAAGTAACCTGTGACCTCTGAGTTTGTTTCGGCCTTTCTTCTCAGAGTAGTCAGATAGGAAACGCCGACCTCATCTAGTTTAAAAAACATGATTGACGTGTAAAAGTGTTTGTACAAACCTACTTACAGAAATAAAATCATTTATCATTTATCATTTATCATTTATCATTTATCATAAGTTTGTTTGTTTGTTTGTTACCTTTTCACGCCTAAACCACTGAACCGATCATCCTGAATTTTTGCATATACGTTGTCAGGGGTACAGAAACGGACATAGGGTACCTTTCATCCCGCAAAAAAGTACTGTTCCCGAGGAAAACAACAATAACGTCCTTATGATAATAGATGGCGCCACGTGTCTTTCGAATCATGATTGAATTATAACCCGAATTGATAGTCAGTCTAAATTAACGCGAGCGAAGCCGCGGGCAAAAGCTAGTTAAAAATAGCCTCATAACAGATATATGAAGATGACCCACCATTCTGTTACCAGCAGTTAAAAAGTTACTGCGTCCAGTTTTCCACTTACCACGTGTCGTCGAAAGGTCACAAGCATTTCGCAAAAGCGAGTTAATATCGAGTTGCAATCAGAACACGTTATAGTGTCAAGTGGGTGTCGTAAGGGATGCGTTTACCTTCGAATTTGAATTGTAATTGTTCTATGGGGTAAGAAATTGTGTTTCGTGAGTTGAGTTTCTATGGTATTTAGCATAATAGTCTTGGATTTTTATAGGAATGTAGATTTGGTATTCTATCGGAGTAGAGTTTTGGCACACTGCCTGCTGCTATGTCATTATCTTAGAATACAGCTCTTGACCGCTTGTAACCTTCGCTATGCACGATAGTATGGGATATATACCTTCTATTCTAGATAAATATGTATGATTAACTCTACAGTATAGGGTTTCTCGAGAGTTTTAAAGGTCGTATACCTGTTGCTTCACATAAACTCAAACACAGCATTACCGTGGATGAGGAAATCTGACGATTGAACATTATGAATCATAATATTTCCAAGAATAACTTAAATTTGGAACAAAATAAATCGTCATAGTCTTGCCGTTACTCGAATTTATTCATCCAGGGTCGACGCAGCATGCAGAACTGAGGGAGACTGACTGACTGAGGGATGTGAACTTCGTTAAAATCTCCAACAGGCGTCCTGGATGAATGGTTAAAAGTAGATTCGTAACCATTATTTCTTAAAGACTAACCGACCGACTAGGTTCAAATCGACACTCTATTGCTAAGTAATGTTGATGGTAAAAATTACCTTCCTCCAAGAACTTATCAATCATCAGCTAGCTAGGCTATCACAATGGCTACAATTGAAGTCGAACGGTCCATTATTGGGTATAGTATAAGACACAATCATCTAGACATGACAAACATTTAACTCAACTAACAGATCTGCGGAATTCTCGGTGTCGCGTGACGCCGTAACTGGAGCGGCGCTGGCGCAACGGCTCACTTGCGCGTGTGCATATCACAACCGATGCAAACGCCATTAGCGTACTGTTGAGATAGTACAGACTGTTTGACTGGAAAATTATTTCGGTTGAAATATTTCACGGTTATGGGTTTTATGGTGGTAACATAAAAAATAATCTGTAATACTGTAGCTTCCCATTAGTGATTTTTTCGGAATCGGTGCAGTAGTTCCGAAGATTACCCCCGACATACAAAGTCACATTTTTATAAATAATATTAATGCAGATTGGTTGTGGCTGGAACATCGCTAAATTAAAGATAGGTACATACACACACCCATACACAAAAAACACACACACCCCAACACAACATACACACACATACATACATAATACAATACATACATACATACATACATACATACATACATACACACACACACACACACACACACACAAACACACACACACACACACACACACACACACACACACGTAATGCACATACACAAAAACACACATGAAACACACACACACACAACAGACATTCACACATACACATTTTCGATACATATGGAATGCAATGAAGAATTTTAATTTTTTTAATTTAGTATTGAGTATTG
Organism: Dryobotodes eremita; assembly: GCA_917490735.1. Lineage (NCBI taxonomy): Eukaryota > Metazoa > Arthropoda > Insecta > Lepidoptera > Noctuidae > Dryobotodes > Dryobotodes eremita. Next base: position 20,662,335 of record OU823254.1, read on the forward strand.
TAGGTTATCAGTATCGTCAGTATCTGAAGGTCCATTCAATTTAATCTGCTGTCAAATATTATGTCAAATGATTGAATGTTAATTAAATCAAGTAATTAATTAATTGCAACAACTACACGAGCAAAGTTGATTTACTGAACAGACCTGATCCGGCTTTCAGAAACCAGCCTTGGAAATCATTTAGTCATTCTTGTTTGGAAAAGATGTTTTGTCGAATGTGCCCCGTTTAGTTAGGTACCCTTTTAGTAGTTTCGTAAATACTAATGTTGAATTATCACGCCGGAAGGAACCAGGAATTGAGGAGTAATGGAGGAACTATTTAATAGCTTACCAATGAGCCAATAAACCATTCCATAAGCAAAGCGGAAATCAAGTAGACTTTCTGTCTTCGGTCTAGAGATTACGAAATATTAAATTTATATGAATTTTTCATTGATAAATTATGAGGTCCATGTTTACGAAATCGATCTAAATATTTTACGTTGGAAAAGGTTTTCAATGTGTTTCTACCTATATGTGTAACTCTTGCTAAACCTGTCAGCAAGTTGAACGAATAAATTCCACTTAATTTGGACAAGTTTTTGTTGACAACTTTTTGTAAATAAGTATCCAATTGTAGTACAGGGACATGTTGTCCAAAATTATTGCTCGAGTAAACTTAAAGTCTTTAAGTTTTTAATGGATGTCATAATTGAGCACAAACTTATTACACAAAAATTGTCTTTAATTAAGTCATTATATAAGATAATGCCTTTGCTAAACAACCCGAAAAGCAAACCAAACTAGCAGAAAATGAAGGAAGGAGAGCAGCAAACTTAGTTTAATGCATCCTCTAGGTCAAAAATAATTATAGAAGCGTAGAGACTCAATGAAGCTACGCTATTTCAATAAAATGCATAAAATTCCATACCTTTTAAATAACATTTTACAATAAATGGCCAGAATCCAAATAAATGATTAACTTGTAAAATAATTCAACTTCCATGGATATTGGAACTTGGAAGCTATTTCAAACTATAGATAATGGTATTTAGTAACGATTGCCAGAATTGCTAACTTGCGAGCGTATATGCAGTTTACATATTTCGTAAAGCTAAGCTAGCATATTAAAATATAGTGACTCACGTATGATTCATTTAAGCTAACATTATAAAGAGGAAAGATTTGATTTTCTCTATTTTGTTTGTTTGTTTGTTACGCTTTCACGCTAAAACGGCTGAACGGATTTGGATGAAATTTGGCACATGAGTAGAACATGACCTGGATTAGGACATAGGATACTTTTTATCCCGATATTCCTACGGAATCGAGACTTATGCTGGTGAAACCGGGGGCGTAGCTAGTCGATAATAATAATAGTACATACTAGTCCAATCGACACCCGTCTGCATGATGTCCACTAGCTAGTCGATATTTTGCGACCACCTTGCACTATGCAAACATTCACAGTCATTTTTATTTATTTATAACTTCTCGCACACAATAAGGTAAAATGGCGGACTTAATGCCTTAGGCATTCTCTATTAGTCAACCAAGGGTGGTGAAGAGATAAGATGGCAGGTGCTCTGTTTGAAACTTTGGAAATTTGTTCCACCTAAGAATTTTCATATGAAATATTCTGAAAAATTCTTAAGTGGAACAAATTTCCAATGTTTGACGATTGATATGAAATTGATAATTATGATTCAGTACCTAAATATAACATTCCTACAGTCGCAAATCGCATTTTGATCAACATACGACGTAAAACAGAGAGCTGCAATTTGCAAAAAAACCAAAGAAAATTTGAATTTAGCGGGCTATAACTGAGGATTTACCTTAATAAGGTTTTAGATAAAGGATGGCTTTAGATTCCAGATTAAATGATGCAATAACTGGTGAACGTAAGATGTTGGCTTAATGGAGAATGTTGCTATCCATTCTCCAAATATACCTGTTAGAATACCTAAGTTTATAAGTTTCTTGTATTCAAACCTTGGAGTCTAGGCATTTAATTTTGGTACAGGTACCTATTAAGTATGATCTGTTCCAAAAGCATCTGGTGAAAGTGTAAACAAACCTTGTTTAGGTTAAATTCTTACACAATCACTAACTAAAGGGAACTAGTAACACATTTGTCTGTATTTAGAAGGTTTCAACTTTATGTCATACCATTTTTTCTTACAATTATTGTTTGAATAACATTATTAAATTGGAATTGAAAAATCATCGACGAAAATTGAAGTTATACATTTAACCTCAATTGTCAAATGAAAAACATCTTTAGGGTAATTTTAAATCAAAATTTCGGGCTCAAGCAAAGCATTCAATTTGTAAGTGGCACTAGAAATTGGCACCCGCAATTAAGTTTTCAGATCCATTGTTAACATTTTCATTAAATACTTTTGGAACAGACTATAGGTTTGTGTATGTAATTTGTATGTCACACTAATGCACTCATAAGGTATAATTGTAACTCGTGAAGGAAGTCTAATTTCCGCATCAACAAAGCCACGCTAAGTGCTAATATAGTTTCAGAAATTTCATCCGATACGAAAAGCCGTTGTTAAATGGAAAACGAAAGACGCTTCCTGTTTCACGGAACCTAAAACTGCCATTGAAGAATTATGAACCCAAAGACTAAAAAGGAAGCATGTTAATCCTGAGAGAAAGGCTGATAAAGGAAGAAAAAGACGGAAGACCTACATCCTATATATTGGCCTAAAACAATTAAACTAGGATAGAAGGAAAATAATTCTTGTAAATTACTAGTAGACTGGCAGCCGATCCCAGCTTAGTTGGGAAAAAAGCCAGGCAGTTGATAATGAGGGAAAGGAATACAGTAAAAAGACTTAAGCATTTGAAACGGGGATATGGTAGAAGGACTTAGAAATGCTTCGGAATAGTCCATGTAAGAAAATGTCTTATGCTACATCCTATCCTACTTATCCTATCCTTCTAATCCTACTAATATTATAAATGTGAAAGTTTGTGAGGATGGATGGATGGATGGATGGATGGATGGATGGATGGATGTTTGTTTGTTACTCTTTCACGCAAAAACTACTGAACGGATTTGGATGGAATTTGGAACACAGATATTTTATAACCTGGATTAACATGTAGGATACTTTTTGTCCCGGTAGTACGTTCCTGTGAGATAATTTCCGACATCCACGCGGGCGAAGCCGCGGGCATAAGCTAGTGATATTATAAATTAATGTGAAAGTTTATGAGGATGGATGGATGTTTGTTACTGTTTCACGCAAAAACTACTGAACGGATTTGGATGAAATTTGGCACACAGAAAGACCATAACCTGAATAAGAACAAAGGCTACTTTTCATCCTGGATTGCAAACGAAGTCGCGGGTAACAGGTAGTAAAATCTAAATACCAAATCCATCTAAAACACAGAACACGTTTAGCACAGGACATGCGAGTACAAAGTACCTTTCCGTGCCTAATGGCTGTTTCACTACGTTTCACCATGGCACCATGGCGCATTTCCTAGTGCTCGAGAAAGTGGATGGCTCGTTACAGATCATATTTACCTGTTCTTGGTACTGGGGGTACGTGTGAATGGTTCGAGTATGTTTAAGTACATAGTTTATGGGGTAGGTAAAATTCGAGGTAGGTACTTTTTCTTAGATTGGACTTTGTAAGGGTAACCCCCTTTACTCTGGGAAATTAATTGTCAAGCAAATCGACACCCCACCTTAATGTGCAGTTAATGCAATTATTTGACAAATTTACAATTTTATGAAATGGCTATACCATTTCACAAAAATGTCAATCTGTCAAATAAATGACAGTTGTGATTTTGATGTAGAATTTAAGTTGTTGTTGACTTTGCTTAGCAGTTAATTTACCTGACTTAATATAGGAGTCATTGCCCTTATAAAAAGCGTGCCCGTTACTCATCCAGTAGCCACAACAAATGACGTAATTACGCATCTTCTCCGACAACAATAAGAGCGTAAAGATCTTATCTTTAGCACGCAACTAGCTATTTACTTATCTTTATTATAAACTACTCCATAACTTCCACGAGTACACCACAAAGTAACAAATATGAGTAAACTAAGATCCACTTGCACCGCCAATCACTAAACACGTTTAACGCTAAACGAGTCTTAAACATCATTCTGTCTCTGTCATCATTAAACATTTGACAAAAACAGAATTATGTTTTAAACTCGTTGATCGCTAAACGTGTTTTTTGTAAGTTGTTTGTTGTAAGTTTTTTACAGAATCAACCGGCTGGTTAAAACTAACTCGAACAGTAATAACCTAATTATGCCATAACTAAACCACAGCCTAAGAAAGAAAGAAGAAAGAAAGAAAATACATTTATTTGCGGTAAACATGACGCAAAGAAAAAACACACAAACACAAAAAATAACGAGTTGGGGAAAAATATGCGTCACATTCACGCAAAACGGCAATCGCTCAACATAATGCTACGACCCTATACGAGACAGAGCCCCAGCGCTGGTTTTCAGCGATAGCCGGCGCTGACGTGATGACGTTATAGAGGTATGAGGAACAGGGTGTAAAGCTCACTCATACTCTATGGAAAAGGGAGCATCCTCCGACCAGACGGGTGTTGTGTCTGGTGGGCAACTGCCCAACGGTTGATGTCGGGATGTTGTATATACGCTAGTTGCGCGGTAAACTCTGCTTGCGCGATGTAGGATTTTGCGTGACGTCAGTATGACGCGTAGCTCGCATGTGGCGTTTTGTAGATGCCGCTACATCACTCCCCCCCGGAGACCGGAGGTCGATAGTGGGCTGAGTCGTGTATCTTGCGATGCTTGCCAGGGCCAGGTGAGGTTCCAGTGAGTCGGAACCGGGTGCCGCATAGTTCACGGTGAGTCGGAACTGTCTGCGGTGGTACCCCAGTGAGTCGGGGTGGCGCTGCGTTATGCTCCAGTGCGTCGGATGTGGTACAGCGCCGAGTTGAGGCTGACTGCTGGCGTCGACCAGGAGAGGGTTTGAAGGCTCTGCTTGTGGACCGGCCGAGAGTGCAGTGTGCTGAGCCAAGGTTGCTGATGAGGCTGAGGTTGATGACCAGGTATGCGCGGTCGCTGCATGCTGGTGGTCAGGATACCCGTTGAAGCCGTGGGTGCTGGCTGGCTGTGTGACTCGCCGCTCTAAAGCTTGCGGAAGTGATGATGATGACGTCACGCTGAAGTAGTTGCACGAAGGCTGCGCTGACGTTCATGTTCGGGGTCACCAGTATAGAGGTATGAGGAACAGGGTGTAAAGCTCACTCATACTCTATTGAAAAGGGAGGATCCTCCGACCAGACGGGTGTTGTGTCTGGTGGGCAACTGCCCAACGGTTGATGTCGGGATGTTGTATATATGCTAGTTGCGCGGTAAACTCTGCTTGCGCGATGTAGGATTTTGCGTGACGTCAGTATGACGCGTAGCTCGCATGTGGCGTTTTGTAGATGCCGCTACAACGTCAACCAGTGCAGCATACGAAAATACAAAAACAAGAAACATTCCCACAGTGTACCATAACGATACAGTCCAACAATTGCTCTTACTGTAAATATATATCTACAATGATGACCGTGACATATTAGCGGCAGGAATTCATCGGCATAAGCCGTGAGCCTCTCTCCTACTGAATGGTTAGAATAGTTCACGAGCGAATCTTGTTATCTAGGAAACTGAACGGATTTGGAATTGTACACGATATGACTTTAATAACGTTTAGATGACAAAAAGTGTCTCCAGTTGTTTGTTTAGAAGGCAAAAGACAATTGGTGACGTCACTTGGCAGTTGGTATTTAAGTTGGAGGATGGGTCAACTGTGTAACATAACATAAGATGACGCTTGTATTTCCCGAAGGGTTAGAGGCAGAGGTGCACCTATACGAAGTACACCCAACCGTTTTTGCATATAAAAAATATTGTTATTATGTTTTAGGATAAAGAAATTGGTGTAATGACTGACATGGTGAAAGCTTTTTAATTCACAACAAAATAAATAAAGAAAAGAAAGAAAACAATATTCACACAAAAACAAAATATAGAAAAAAACAGCATTGTGTGCCTTACGGCTGCGCCAAATAGGCCCAGTTCAGCATTAATGCCAGACAACTAGTGCCTGTGCATATTTATCTGCAAAAATATCTTTGACTTTGACGCTAATAGTCGTAGTATGTAGTAGTAGTAGTAGTGTTAGACGCAACTATTGGATTTTGCAGATTTCAATAACGATTTTGATTACATAATAGAATAGGACTTTTGGGTTTTAAAAATAAATAGGTACCATTTTATGTGAAGTTACTAAGTTTGGTACTCTTTTCATAGAATTTGTCATTTTCCGACTTAAGAGAGAACATTATTACTAGATAAATAAGCCATTAACCATAATTATTATCTCTATTCAACACCTCTCGCGTCTAGTAAACTTAAACTAGGAAATGCAGAAATAAGTGAAACTTCCATTAATAAGGAAAGCATAGCGTGGGCCTGTTCAGAATAGAATAATAGAACCGGACGCAGAATGTAGTTCCACAGTGGACACAACTGTAGATAAAGATTTTAAAGTAGTAGAGTGCGCGCAAAATAAGTCTGCAAGCGACCGAAATCGGAAATAATCGTTTGCCGCCATCTCGACGTTTGTCAAGAGAGTGTTCTGTGTTCCGTGTTTTCCAAAGTAAATAATTGCCATCATTATGCCGAAAGTGATTAAAAGTGCTGGTAGTGACATAGTCTTGAAAGTCTAACACGCGTACAGACTTATCTTGCGCGTACTTTAGAATCTTTTGAAGTAGGTAAATACGTGTGTTGCATTTTTCATTTATGAACTACGGAATAAAGAAAGATTTGCAAGATACGGCATTTTGTTTAGATTTGAACCATTGCAACATCTTTACTTGCAACACTTGTGCAAAAAACTTGGGGGAAACGAGGATTCTGTGAGGAATGATATGAAAGAGAAGGGAGTGAATGAGCATGTCGGGTGACAGGGGAGAATGGAAGAAGGAAACGTGTTGCGCCGACGCAAAGACATGGGACAACAGCAGGAAGATGTTGATGACTTGAACAAAAAACTTCTTGTTAGAGCCAACTTCTTATCAACCCAGACTAATGTAGTCGTTGTAGTTTAGATTACTCCTAAATACGAATTTAAACGTTAAGAAAATTTTATTATTCGATTAAAATTGTAGTTTACAATGATTGATAGTTAATTTTACTCAGATGTTCAAAATCAATATCTTATTTTTCGAATCTTTCTGGCCTGTAAAAGCAGCTACAGAGCTGCATTTGGTAAAAGCTAGCCATTAGATCCAACGCCAGACTTTTCTCTGCCCAAAAGATCTTGACGACAGATTCTGTACACGTAATCGTAACAAAAATTGTAGTAATAGTGTGATAATAAATAAGATAAACTATCAAAACGAGAGCGTGTGAAGAAAATAACAAAAGAAAACAAAATGATATCAGTATAAGGATCAGCCAATCATCTAATTATAGCTGAGTTACTGATAATCATATTGTGATATTATAAAATACATATTATGCATCCTTCTTACGATGTTACGATGTTTGTTACTCAATCACGCAAAAACGACTGAACGGATTTGCATGAAATTTAGCACACAGATAGTTTGTAACCTGAATCATTACTTAGGATACTTTTTATCCCGGTTTTACGTTCCTGTGGCATCATTTCCGACATCCACGCGGCCGCTGGCAAAAGCTAGTTTAATATAATTTCTGATATTCTGTAAAGCGAAGAAGGGATACATCGTTTGTGATTATTAATAGTGTTCATTAGAAGGTCTAAGATTAGCATGAAATTTTTATGCGCTTAATTATAACTAAATTACTTAATTTTTATCATCTTTTCCTCATATTCCATCCCAAAAGAGGCCCACTATTCATCACTGAATATATTTATCTTGTTAAATTTATACCGATTTGTTAATTATTTTATGACAAGCCGTGTGGTGCTGTATGTTCAAAAATCTCTCCTTAGAAAAATCTGTCCAAGGCTTTCGACCTTGTAGTGTATGACCTGCTGTGGAGCAAGCTGAGGAGCATAGATTTGCCGCCGGAGCTCATCAGCATGTTCCAGTACTGGTATGCGCATCAGTCAAATAGTGTCAGGTGGGCGGGGGCAATGTCGGATGCGTATCAGCTCGAATGCGGAGTCAGGCAGGGTGGCTTAACATCTCCTACCCTGTTTAATTTGTATATTAACGAGCTGATCGTGGCGCTCAGCAGCCAGCATGTCGGCTGTCACATTGACGGTACATGTGTCAATAATTTAAGTTATGCTGACGACATGGTGCTGGTGAGCGCTTCGGTTTGCGGCTTGAGGAAGCTGGTACAGATATGCGAGGAATATGCTTGTGGTCACGGTTTATTGTATAATGTAAAGAAGAGCCAGTGTATGATCTTCGAGACCGCCAGTGCGAAATCTCCGGGAAGCATACCTCCGGTCAAACTTAATGGGGTTCCTTTGAAAAGGGTTGACCAGTTTACATACTTGGGGCATGTTTTGACTGTCGACCTCAAAGATCACGCAGACATGGAACGGGAGCGGAGGGCGTTGTCTGTTAGAGCGAACATGATCGCCCGCAGATTTGCGCGATGCTCTAATAAGGTCTTATACATATGATTACATAATTAATGTGAACTTACATAATATTGTAAAATATTTTAAAAGAGTAACGGTGGAGTTTCTTGCCCATTCTTCTCCATACGAAACTACCTTTTGGAAGGGGCAACTAGAATCAATTCTATTTTTTTTGTAAATTTTGACGTTCAAAAGTGCCTTTTATGTGCCTATTTGAAATAAATGATTTGACTTTGACTTTGACTTTGGTTAAAGCTACGCTCTTTAGAGCGTACTGTACATCGCTGTACTCATGCAGTCTGTGGGCTCACTACTCTAATAGAAGTTACAGCGCCATCCGCGTCCAATACAATAACGCGTTCAGGGCGGTGATGGGGCTACCCCGATACTGCAGCGCCTCGGGTATGTTCGCAGAGGCCCGCACCGATTGCTTTCACGCGACCATGCGCAAGCGTGCCGCGTCCTTGGTGCACAGGGTTCGGGTTAGCCCCAACATCGTACTGGCGATGATAGCGGGAAGGCTGGACTGCCCATTCATTCGGCATTGTTCCAGCAGACATGTAGCTGTACCAGTGTCGGAGAGGGTGTATTAATTTTATTGTTTTGATTATTTATTTTGATTTAATTTTATTTGATTTATTTTTATATGGTGTTTTTGATTTTATTTTAATTGATCTCATTAACCTATCATTATTTTTTATCATTACTATTAATTTGTTAATTTATATCTAGCTAAGGGTGTTATTTACTTACCTGAAAATAAATGAATTTATTTAGTGCTCTTTACAGAAGGAACTCTTGCGCAAAATTTCATACTTCTAGACCAAGCGGTTTAAGTTGTGCGTTGTCTGTTAGTGAATGCATGAATGAATTTAATATTTTTATTAAGTCATTGGAAACATAACCTTTGAATTCCATAAGTTTCCAGTCATAAAATAATTATGACATCTGTCAAACTGCAACCAGTAAAGAAACAAGAAAAATAATAACAAATGATTGAAGAATACAAAAAGTAGTATCAACCAGTCGTGCGTACGTTGAAAGTGAAATGGCGGCTTTCGTCGGAAGAATGCTGCCTCGCACAGGAATCGATCCCGCGGCCGTTGCGTAACCAACGTGTCGGATTCTTGCGTTAGGGTTCGGTAGACTAAGATGGAGGTGACGAGGATAGAATATTAGAAACAAAAATAAAAAATCAAAGAAAAATAAATTAAGGGACCTAAAACAAACTAGGTCTATAATCTACATACATACATAGATAAACTCACGCCTTCTTCCCATGGGGGTAGGCAGAAACTACAGAACGGCACCTGCTACGCTCTTTACCTACTCATTTTGCCTCGTTTACGTTCATACATCTGGGCATACACGCACGCCGGTTGCGAGTACTACGCACCTGACCTTTCTGAAGAACATCACCAATAAGGTCACTCTACGTCTTCCTAGGGCGTCCCCTCCCGGCGTTTCCACTCACATATGCCTTGTAAATACCTTTTGTTAGTCGCCCTTCATTCCTTCATAGGTCTATAACCTAAGTTACCAAAAGCAAGTAATAGGTACTAAGGTATTTTAAAGCATAAAATATGTTGTTGGAATACGTGATAAGATCGGGTTCGGGGCTCGTGGTTAAATAATAACAGCCCCATGGATCGATCTTCTTGCCGAGGTCTTTCTGCGGAGGGATGAACGTCTCTTACATATTGAGAGGCGAGAACCCTCCGTGCCTCGGAAAGCACGTTACGCCGTTGGTCTCGGCTGTCATTAGATCCTTGACAGTCGTTCTGGGTACCCAGAACCCCGAAAAGGGTATCATATTATCCACTGTGGTTGTGGAGGTCAGATAGGCATCCGCTCCATGTAAAATACTGGTATTCAGCTGCATCCAGTTAGACTGGAAGCCGACCTCAACATAAGCAAAGGCTAGGCATGTGATGATGAAGTGGAAAGATCAACCAGGATGTTACATTTTAAAATATGTAGGTCCAGTATATATTTTTAATTAGGACTGATTAAATTGTATTTACAGTACGGAACACGATTCATGCAAGTAGGTATATATTGCTTACTTAATCTAGTCATGTTTTTTCTCATCAGTGACTATTCCTGGCAATAGATTCCTAATTCATTTACATGCACTTTTGATCACTCTTGTGATATCACTACCCGAAACGAGTTTATGCAATATCAGGTAAATAGACTTTTCACTTCAGTAGCTCAAACATGTAGGTTTTGCTGCCTGAAATCAGTGAGCAAAATGCGATTTTGCTCACTGAGTGAGACCAAGTAACTTTTTAATTTTTTTCAGAAAGCCGCGAATATCTTATTCAGCTTCGGGTTAATCATACAATTCGAAACATTCACACTCTATCTCTTTCCCGCCATTAGAAAGAGAGAGAGACAAAGACCAGCCCTTTCGAAGTTCCGATTTTGAATTCGACCTCAAAGACAAACACGTTCGGAATTTCGTACTAACTAAAGAAATTTTGCAAAAAGATAATTATGTCTTTTAATGTAATTTATTGAATTTTTAACTTATTGTTGTATTTAAACAAAAATAAGTATTGACTGCAAATAAAACTGATATTTTACATGTAAATATTTATTTCTAGTTTCAATAATGTTACGTAATATATTTTGAATAATAAAATATCATGGGTGCTATTTCCGAACACGCCTTAATTTAAATAAAAGAGCGGGTTACTTTTAATTTGCAGAATTGCAGTAATTTTACTTTTAACTTTTAAAATGTTCCATTTTATTGAATTGGTACCTCTACCTACAATGTTAATTATTTTGATTCACAATAAATAGTTATTTCAATCTATTCCTGTTTATTATTTTATCTCCTAAAGTGTTATCGCTGCTGAAGTGAAAAGTTATGTGTTACAAGAGAGCAAAGTTTTTTGCATCTCGTGCCTTTGAATCCCTCGCCACACTCAGGATTCAAAATCAGCACTCGCAGCAAAAAACGACTTTGCTCTCTTGTTGCACAAATAACTATTTAATGTTTAGTATTACTTATTAGGGGCTCGTGGCTAAGTAATAACAGACGCACGGGTCGATTGATCAGGTTAAGCTACGCTTGCCACGGTTGATCCTTGGATGGGTAAACATCTTTACATACCGGGACTCCGTGCCTCGGAAAACAAGTTAAGCCGTGGGTCCCAGCAGTCATACGTAGATCTTTGACAGTCGTCACCGGTAGCCAGAAGCCCGAAAGTTTGACAACCAGTCTTACCAAGGGGTATTACCCACTTAATGGGTTGTGGAGGTCAGATAGGCAGCCGCTCCATGTAAAATACTGATAGTCAGCTGTACCCAGTTAGACTGGAATTCGACCCTAACAGTGGGGCAACGCTCGGTAGATGATGATAAAGTGGAAAGATATACCAGAATATTATATTTTTAAATATAAAGGTCCAGTATTAGGACTGATAAAATTGTAGGTACGGTATGGAACGCGATTCACGCCAGTAGGTTTATATTTCTTACTTAATCTAGTCAGGTTTTTTCATAGTTTATCGGTGACTATTTCTGGCATTAAATTCCTAATTCAGTTACATGCACTTTTCAAATCAAATCAATATTTTTTTCAAATTATCGTACGTGCGAAAAAGTACAAATTGAACTTGAAATTTGCGACCTTACTGCTACAAATGCTACAAAATAAAAGCGCTGCTCTGGCAATGTCACATTATTATCATAGACAATGATTTTTCGCTTTTAATTTTTTTTTAATCATGTCATGTCATAATCAGTGTTGCTATAGTATAATTTGAAATGTGGCGGACATTTCATTTCTTATTATACTAGCAACCCTTTTAATTATTTCGAAATATTCATGCCAGCGCGCAGTGTTGCTACAGATAAAATGAGAAAAATATCATAATACCCGCAATCTTCCCACGGAACAATAGTTTGTGCCAACAATATTCTGATATAATTTGACTTTCACATAAATATCTATGGGAGGTTAACTTTGACATTAGAATAGTGTGACATTGTTTGCTTTCAAGTATTTTGGCTTCAATAAAAGTGATATTGTATGGAGTTTTTATCTGTGTTACAATAAACGGTTTATTTACAGTAGGTATTTTTTTTCAGATTTATGTACATTAGGTAAGTTTACATTTCACAACTTACGCAAAAGCGATAAAACTCACTCGATGCATTTTATTTCAAGATTTGTCAAAATCTTTTATGAAGTCAAAAACAAAAAACGATAAGTATTTATTTCGTTATTTTTTTACATCGTTATCATTATAATAGTAAAAAAAATACCATACCACACATAGAAACAACTGGATCCGTAGCTTCATCATCTTACATTGCATTATTCGGGTCATAAGGTCACACAACGACTCATCGAGGACTCATCTTCTCAAGAACGAGTCGGTTACCCTGTCACTGCCATTACACAACCAAAATGACCTTTATAAGAAAGAATGCCTGAAGAAAGAATGAAGGCGATATAAGATGCGAGTGATCGGAATTAGTACAAGATTATGAATAACCTATCACGAACTAACAGATTACACCAGCTATTAAGAAATTATCTGTCAGGTCTAAAGGTAAATGGACGACACCATGTCTTGCGGGCGGTAAGGCCGGATCCAGGTTCTACTAGTAACTTTCAGATTTTCAGGTCATAAAAATTCTTGATTAAAGCTCGGCATATTTAAAGACCTCCATAGTTTGGTACAGCTGTTCCCTTGGAAACTATATTTTTATGTAGTATGTTGCGTAAACAGCAAAGAGGCCTTTATTATGACATCCTTGTGGCAAGTGGTTACCGTCTCCTAAAGACACTTGGATTGCCGATTCGCCGTGACAATTATGGAGCAGATCAGACAAAGTTAAAAGGAACAGACCAAAAAAAAAAGGATCGTAGCAGGCGTTCTGTAGTTTCTGCCTACCCCTATGAGAAAAAGGCGTGAGTTTATGTGTGTATGTGTTTACCAAAAAAAAGACTGACGCACCGCGAGTATATTTACGGGATAATAATATGATTTAGGCGTAAAATGGCATTTTCTCTAAATGATACCAATGTTGGTTTGGAAAATGGTAGTAAAAATGACATTTAAAATCGATAATTGATCTGAATCATATGAATTAACACCGACACATTAGCAAATGCCCTATATTATCACTCAAGGCGTGAACAGCCTGTATCCCTGCTTGCCTCAGAGGAAGTCGGCTTGATAGTCACAATAATCAATGAGACTGGCCACCGCTCAGAGTGGAGCAACTTCCCGTGTAACAGATGAGGCAACTGCATGCAGCTTGGAAATACGACTGGCTATCTCTAGATAGTTACCTCCTCGCGTAGGTAAATGTTTGTGCATTTATTGACATAGTGATTTAACGTGTGAAACAGAATTTAACACACATAATATCACGCTTATTCTCCCCAAAGAGTTACGCAGAGGTGACCTATAGAAACACCCATATTTCACCAGTTATGTTTAAGTCCTATGAAATAGGGGGCAAGCCTATTGTCATCATACGGACAGAAAATCAGACCCCGCGCTGCCACTGCGAAAGTCCAGATGAGAAAACTCAATACGACTTTGTCCGACAAAGAAATCGAACACAGGACCTCTAGCTCAGCAATAGCGCTTTAATTTAAAGTTCTTGAAAAGTCCAAAATTTTATAGAACATTTTGGTAAGAAATAATTTTCTTAAAAAAGAAAATGCTATTTAACATCAGTTTCTGCCCGTAACTTTTCCGTGTGAAATTTCTCGTGCCCCCGACCCCCACCCCGTTGCATCGCATCGCCTGCCCGCGCTATCACTTCGTTTTCGCTTAGCGTTCTTTCTAACGTTTTTTTTCTTTTTGCTCGGATCCTAAAGGTCCTACCGTGATGTTAAATAGTCTAGAGCCTTCCTTAAGAATTGGGCTATCAAATGCAAAAATAATTTTCAAATCCGACACACAAACTACACACAAACTAACAAACATACAAATTTTACCTCTTACATTTAACTTTCTATACGAATGCCTTCAAAAGACTGCGATGTTCAGTACCTACAGTTTTACAAGTTACTTTTTCACTGGTCTCCCTCACTATCCTCACTATACCTAGGAGTGTTTTTGCATCACCTTAGAAATTAACTGATATTGAAGTTTATGGCAACAACTGGGATCATTTATCACAGTTTATTAACTCTTTCGATGCGCAACTTCCAATATCATCTATCTCCGATAACCGCCATTTACCGCGCACGAACTAAACACATCGGTTAACAAGATTACACCACGCCAACGAACGGTTTGTCTTCACACTTCCTTATTCGTCTATGTAAAGCGGTTTTTAAACGCCTGTGAACGTTATGCAAGCTGCCAACATAGAACAGCAATAACAATAGAGTATGCAGTTTATTATGTAAACAGCTTCTCTATTAATTGTGTAAAACTTGTACATCGCTCGTAAGATTTACAGTTTTTATACTGTTTTTGGGTTCTTGTTCGGCTTTATTCTGAAATTCAGGACGACGAGTCAGGCTTTGGAAGCACACAAGAATTAAACTCTAACCTTATAGCTAATGTACCTAAAAGATTTACCAAAATATAGGAAAATAGATTTACGCAAGTCTACTCACACATTAGTGGGAACATTTGCACTAAGAAAATTGCCTTTACAGCTACGACATAAGAGACATGGCGAACAGTGGTTGCCCAGTGGTAACGGCCGCGACTTACGGCCGTAGGTTCGAACCCAGACAGGTGCTTTACTTTGTGTAAATTTATTCTTCACTACTGCTCTCGAAACGGTGAAGGAAAACGTCGTGAGGAAACTGGCATGTCCTAGAACCAAAAATTTGAAGACATGTGACACCTATCAACCCGCACTGGGCCCGCGTGGTGGATTACGGCCCACTCTCTCTCACCGAGAGGAGGCCTGTGTCCCAGTAGTGGGAACATTATAGACTGACTAGCTTTTGCCCGCGGCTTCGCTCTCGTTAATTTAGACTTTGACTATCAATTCGGATTATAATTGAATCATGATTCGTAAGACACGTGGCGCCATCTATTATCATAAAAACGTTATTGTTGTTTTCCTCGGAAACAGTACTTTTTTTCGGGATGTAAGATACCCTATGTCCGTTTCTGTACACATGACAACGAATATGCAAAATTTCAGGATGACCGGTTCAGTGGTTTAGGCGTGAAAAGGTAACAAACAAACAAACAAACTTACTTTCGCATTTATAATATTAGTTAGGAAGTTAGGATTATTCTTATGCATAAGAATAGAATAAAATAGAATACTCTTTATTATGTACACCATAAAAATTACAGATATAAATGTAGAAATTTTTCATAGGGTGACACAATGGGCGGTCTTATCGCTAAAAGCGATATTTTACAAACAACCTTTCAATGGATACCAAACCTTAACCTTTGGACCTTTGAAGAAGCGATGTCAATGTCAAATGGCGGTTTTCGTGCACGTGTAAATGTCTGGGCCTGCATCTCTTGAAGACCACTCCATTGCCAACGCCCCATAGGTTAGATGTCGAAACCATATGTCAATGGGGGCTATCGTTTTTGTGCTCACCAGTTGGCGTCACTAGCGAGTAAGGACCCGTCAATATTTTTATTTGATGTTTTGGATATGTTTAAAGTTCCCATAAATTCTTAATATGTTTATGTTATTACAATTTAAAACTTCAAATGAATATTTAGATTATAATGTTCCTAAAATTAACAAGCGTGAAGCAGACAAATCTTATTCTTCCATAAGCGCTACCAAATTCGATCCTAACTTTTACTTAACATCTTAAGTCATAATTAATCAGGAATAACACAACCATTACAACAATTATGAACCATTAGTTAAAATCCGTGATAAAAAATCCCGCAAACAGTGAACGTTCAGTACATTTGACATAATTAGAGACCTTACTCTACACTAGCGCCTCTAGCGGCGAACTCAAGCGCGGTAACCCTCATTAACTTGGCATTAAAGTTTGGTACTAAAACTTCTTTAGTTACCCATTCACAAAGAGATTATTATTATTGTAAAACCCACCAACAAAGGTATACAAGTAACAATGATATCATAATCACAATCGCATTACCCGAACACAACGTTATCAGACGATGTTCAGCAAGTGTGTAAACAGTTATTACATTATCTAACACAAGTTTACTCAGTGGTGCCCATCGTTGCGTCACGGTAGCGGTTACCCAACGGTTACCGTTGCGAGTAACCGCTACACGTGTGGTTAATTAATTATCTATGGTTCAGAATGGAATTTTGAGTTATTGAGTTCGTGTTACTTATTACTTAGAATGAATAATGCATGGTATTTTTTTTTTGATTTTTTTGTGAGACTTTTTGTTTGAAAAGTTTTAACATCATATCGATGTTAAAACTTCTATTCAAAAGGAAGGGCTGTATTTTTATGTTGTTTCTGATATCTGACTTCCAGCAGGCGTAGCAAAATGCTTTCTATTTCTTGGAAGACAAGACATAGCTATTTCTATACAAATTGACGTTTTGTTTCTCCATTTTTGACATCGCACCGTAAAAATCCTTCTTGAATCCGTCATTTTGTCTTTCGTTTTTACCGATCGTTGTCTAGGTCCTTTTTTATGTAGACTATTTCAGAAGAAAGTTTTCTATCCCAAACTGTCAAAATCACACTGACAACTGACATGTCTCTAAAGGTAGTAAAGACAATTTGATTTTGTAATCGCCATGCTAAAGACAGTAGCAAACTTTTTACTCGACGGCCGTAAAGTATAAAAATGGAATGGAAATATGGAATTTTTCACTTTTTGTATGGAAAATGTGAAAAATTATTACCTACATGTTTAGTTTTAGGGGGGTCGTAATTTTCATTATTTTTGCGATAGGACAAACCATTTTCGAGATATAAGCAACATAAAAGAAAAACGTGAATAAACTACAGAACTTCGTAAAAAGTGCAGTTGACTCTTTCTACTTTGCTGCCGTCGTACTGTCTTCACGGAACGTCATTTTTGTCTATTCTTCCGTCGACAAAACCCGTTTCTATGATGGTCATGCTACGCGTGCAGAGACATTTGTGTACCTACATTATGCTGCAAGTCTGTTAAATTATCATTACACTGTGTTTTCTATTCTTTATTCAAGCGATGAAAGTTGCATGACGCACTGAATCTATTGCTTATATCGCAATATTGTAGTTCAAAGATCATAGTTATGTCATATAGTTACAGGTTTCTAACGTAATATATAATTTATTGTTATCTCCATGTCTAGGATGGTTTTTTCCTTATGATGGAAGCTTATCTACTGAGAAACCTCATATTCTTTTTAAAACGTATCAGTATTCATAGGCTACTGTACTTTACTTACGATTCTGTGTGAAAAATTATTTTTATTCCCATTGCTTTAACGTCTAATGAACAAATCAACAATCAGTTCTGATTGCTTGATTAAAAAAATAACATACAATATGATCACCTGACATAATATTTCACAGTAAACTATTTTCAGGGCTTCAGAAATAGAGTACCTCTGCCTTACAATGTTTTAAAACTTACTTACTTTTTTTACAAATGACACCTACATTTATACATATTATTCAAAGGCGCAATATGTCAATCTACATTCGATACATCTTTTTACATCGCCCTATATTCCGAACCAATAAAAACAATTGAATATTCATACCTCGTTACAATACTGTTATCTAACGGTTGCGCCTGGTTGGTCAGCAACCTTCAGTAACTGATAACGGTTACATCAACCTATATGATTTAATTGGAGTGTTTGTGTGGTGAATAATAAGAAGCTCGTGTGTGGTTAATGATTATTTTTGGTTAACGATCTGCGAGGACGGAATATTTAATTAAGGACCACCATAAGTGTCTGAGAACTGTATTTTGAATGAAAGGGTTCTCATGCTGACAAAGGGTTAATGACTGTTGAAGCGTTAGTTCTTCTTCTGGGAAAAAGAAAAGAAGAAGAAGAAGGAAGAAGTAAAGGCGAAAGCGCCAGTTTGCCCGCGAAATTCATATTTCCTTACGTTTTTTGCAATTCGCAGGTCAGTCTCAGGTTATATGTTGAAAAAAATATGATTTGCGATCGTAACAAGTATGTATTTATAGAATTATAATCATTAAAATCATCAATACAACCCTCTAAGTTCATATAATCTTATTGAATGACAATTTCATAAAATATTAATCAATAGGATCATATGATTGATGATTTTAATTATTATAATTCGGTAAATACATAAGTGTTACGGTCACAAATCGTATTTTGTTCAACATACAACCTGACACTGATCTGCAAATTGTAAAAATCTTTAGAAACATTGAATTTCGTGGACAACCTGGCGCTTCCCCCTTAAATATAGTAGACGCCGCTATTCCGAAGCATCGCTTTGTACAAGAACTTGGTTTTGCGTTTCTCGAGGCAGTGTTTAGGGTGTTCAAATTTGAAGCATCTGTCATTTATCGGATTTTCCACAAATTAATGTCACAAAGAAAAGCATAATCTCTTTAACAAAAGTTCCAAACTAAGTTCGTTAATGATCTTAAAATGATATCAGGATAACTTAAAAAAGAAAAAAAAACAACCCGTCATAACCCCAACGAATTGATCCCTTTCTTCTCTATTTCGTTAATATCAAACGATTCCAATTTTACAAGTAGCAATTAAGTAATTAAATAAAATGTAATCGTTATTACGTTGTAATATAAAGTTTACTGCTATATGAAATATGCAACCAGTATTCAGCACAATTCAGAATTGTTATATAACGAAATAGTTTCGTACTAATGACAAAACTGCAACAATTTCTTTGTTAAAATTAGCCCCAGTTTCAATTGACCCCATTTTAAACACATTGTGTTTACACTATGTGACACTACTAACCTCTGCGAACTTGTTTCCTTGTATTTCAGTATCATATGACAAGTTAAATAAATAATTTTAATTTTTTTGGAAATCTAATTCAGGACTGCCTAGATGGTCAAGTGGTTGCAAGCGCCATGGCATAAAATCATGTCCTAACTTCGATCTATAGGCCGGTCAGTGTCATAAGGTTTTGTAGGATTTTTTCAGAAAGTCTGGATTTGTGTCCGGTTGATGGCAATAATTTCGCCCCTGCAACATGGGGCTTACACATAACTCGAGAAATGTAGGTGTGCACACCTCTGCCCAGCCCTCCGGGGAATACAGGCATGATGTTAAGTTTATTCAGGCACAAAGGTTTCGTTTTGCTTGTAACATTATAATGCCACTAAAACAAATCTTTTAATACAACAAATACATTTAATAAAATTAGGAATGCTGTGAAATAAATTATTTATATGGAAAGAAGGCGGTTTTTGCCATTTTCATGGTAACCACGTAATTTAAACACAGAAATTATCATAAACTTATAGACATATCCTTCACAACTGGTAAGAACATACGTGTAATGAACTTCAAGATGGCGGAAAGGAATATTTATTTGTAATTAATGAAGATACCACAAACAGGTTAAATCGTCGCGAAGAGACTCTTTATAGTGTAGTTCACCTTGAATATATGGCAAGCTTTTTAATTTCTTTTAAGCATACGAGCCTGTACGTGTCTATTAATTAGCATTTGTATCCTAAAGACTGCTACAGCGAAAAGTCATAAGGATATTACAATGATCATCATTATTTTAAGGCCGTTTGTTGATAGCTAAGGCTGCTGTATATCCCGTGGCTTAGTATATGGCCTTAACATAATCCTTTAACCACCTATTAAGACTCTTTTCTTAATGGAAATTAGAACGGAGTGTTCAATTTTTTCCTGGTCATAAATTGGACCCATCGTTATCTCAAATATTGGCTTTTATATTAAAAACATCTTACCTATGTATATATAATAAATTAAAGTCGCTTTTTGTGTCTGTCTATGTGTCCGCGTTGTTCTTCTAAACTACGAAACGGATTTTGGTGCGGTTTTCACGATCATTTAGAGAATTTATTGCGGCAGGTTTATGTATAAGACATTAATATTAAACTTATTTAATAAGGAAATCTCAAAGCTTTTTCAAGTCGTAAAAAGCGTGTAAAGCAGGGGCGGGTCGCTAGTGTGGCATAAAAATAACTATTAAAATGAATAATCGTCCGCAAACAAAAAATTTGTTCACGTTTTACCCATAGTCGATGCACTAATAACTCTTCATGCAAAAGACATCAACGCGCGACCGTCGCCTGCGCATCTTTTTAGTCTATTTCAAAAGTAACATTGTATTGCAAACAATGCACAATGGAGGTTTTCTTGCTTTATTGTATTGTAGGAAGTATGTATTGTATTGTGTGGTCGAGTTCATGCGCGCAGTTCAAGTTCTTGAAATTATTGTGTGTATATCTGCTTTTTGTGGTATTTGGTAAATGATTGACTGTAAACTCGTAAGATCGTTTTCTGTCATTGGTTTTGCTTTCTGATTAAAATGGAGTTTTCTTGTATTTTTTATCAATCTAAGAAGTAAAAGTATGTATTAGTGTGTTAGATAATGGTTGCCTTTATTCTACCCCAATGTGGCAACGGCCCTCCTTTGTGCTTATTACGAACGGTCTGGATTTTTTTGATACAGACTTTTAACTTTAATAACGTATGATAAGGATTCAGTGCAGGGTATAAAGGAAATAACCAAAATACTGAGAACATCAACCCAAGGTCCTGACATTTCCCCTTTTGCTTTACATACATTAAGTACTTTTTTGTCATATTTCGTTTCTAATGATTATTTTTCTTTTGTCCACAGGAAGTCACAACATGGCTATCACTACTGTTAGCAGTTATAGCATTAGGAACAACAGGTAAATACATATTTTATTTGAAATTTCATTTTCGAAAATGTGATTTTTAACTGACTTAAAAAAAAGTAGGAGGTTCTCAATTCGACTGTATTTTTTTAAAATGTGTGTTAGCTCAGAACTTTTTTCTGGGTGAACCGATTTGGATGTATCTTTTTTTATTTGAAAGCTGTTACTTCACATGTGGTCCCATTTAAATTTGATCAAGTTCGGACCAGTAGTTTTTGAGTTATCCTTAATACTGCCTATTTTTTCCACTTAGTTTAAATGATGTTTTAATAATTTCCTATCACGGTGTTCGGGGTTGGGGTGAGATTAAGATAAACTAAGATTAAAGATTATAAAGATAGATATATTTCAGTGCTACAAATGGGATAACAATTAAAACTAATGAGGTGAATGAGATGAGATTGAGTCGCGCCCGATATGCTATCCGAAAGCGTACTGACTATTTTACTTAGGTAATACATAAAATATTCAAGGCATAGAGCGCGGTGTCGCAATTACGCTGACATGTTTATTATTGTTCGGTGATTGACCTGAACATGCTCCCGAGGGAGAAGAAGATGAGGTTAGTAAGTTCGTATAGTTAAATGGGTAATGAAATTAATATTAACAAGGTGAAAACAATGTTCAAATAATACTAAAATAGTTATGTTGGGGTTAGTTATGTTAAGAGATGAGATGCAAGTAATATTACAAATTAAACAGAATCGCTACAGTGTAAATCAGGAAGAGAAAACACGCGAAAGATCGGTGAAGAACCTCTATCTTCTTTTCTTTGTAAGCACTCATTAGATAGCGCTAGTTGCTTAGGATCATTTTTCACTGATTTACTACTAGATTGTCCTTTTTCCCTAATTTCACTACACTCAATCACAACACTTTCTGGAACGGTGTGTGGAGATGGCAACGAAGTCGCCGCACAGGCTGTCGACTGCTCCGCTGTTGAAGTGGTACGATTTCCTTTACGTTTTCTTTGCCGCCAACGTTTAAAACAGTATGCTGCCACCAATAACAAGATTCCCAATATGATGAGATATGTAGCAGCATAATGATGGATGTCGTGGTAGGAGATATTGGTGCTCAAAGGTTCACTCTGCTTCATGATTTCAAGACTTCTCTTAATAACTTCAAATTGTCTGAGGTTGTCCGAGTTATTCGGATTAAGCTCATATGAGATTTCTGGCATAGTGATATTTATTATGTCATTGATTGGTGATATTTCTGGAGAGATAATCTTTGTCGTCGTGCTAATTTTACTAGATAATCTTTTGTTTGAATACACCATAAAATCTTCTGTTTTTAATAAACAGCCTTCCCCAACACGCAACAGACCAGCACCTGATAACCTAACCGCCTTAACTTGATTTTCACACAGCAGTTTGACATTACATTCATTGCAGCATAAATAATAATATTTGTTCTCTGATGTTAACTCTCTCCAGTCATTATTGCACAAGTTAGTTTTAGTTTTACAAGTTCTTGTGCCTGGGATCGTCTCACAAAGGCTATGATCATCTTTCATGTGGTAAATAGGCCTTCTGATATGACACAGAATAGTCGCAGGATTTTGTATTATGCATGACTGCAGATCCGTGTCTGTGATAGTTAAATACGAATCCTTTCTCATGTTGATGGCTGCTAATTCAGAAATAGTTTCGACCTTCATCATCATGTTATTTTTCACAATGCGTGGTACCGGGATAAGATTGAATACTTCGTAAATATCCCTTTCAATCAGGGGTATTCTTATTTCTATAATCAGGTACTTGCCAGAGTATTTGGCTCTTACTTTGAGCAAGCCGTAAAGATCTTTAAGATTAAAGTTGTCGACAGGAACTACCAAGTCTCCAGATATTTGTGCTGATATTATACTTAGCTCTGATCTGAGTTGCTTCGGAGATATCAAGTGAAAATCTAATTTTCCACTATAAATATCAGTTACTGTATCTAAAATTGAGTCCTGGATTCGTCTTAGGGTATACAACAAGTTGTTGGCAGTAAAAGCCGTGGTTATGAAGTCGGTGATGATAGTTATGTTTTGCACTTGTTGAACGAGATTTTTATAAGCATCTTGGAGATAATTAAGCTTTTTATTTATTATTTTATGATGTTTGTTTATAGTATTCTCCATCCTTTTCATCAGATTAAATTCAGCTTCTACGACCGACGTTTGGTTTTTCCAGAGGTTGTATAAATGGTTTTCATTATGCTTTAAAAGGTCAATATCCTTCTCATATTTCTCAGCAAATCGTTGGTCCAACACTCCGAATAAACTATTTGCAACGTAGCCTACTCCGTCTAGCAAGCCGCGTCGCCGGCGCTTCTTATTAGTCATAAACGAGTCATTTATCATGACAATGTTATCATAATGGTTAATTTCTTCGAACTCGTGCTCGAGTTGTAACATGATGCCGTCGCAAGGTGTTTGTGTTCTAATCGTAGAGCATATGGTTTCAAGATACTTGATATACTTTTGCAATGCCGCCATTCCTTCTTGATAAGGATTTGTGTCATAATAGACTATTAAATGCCAATCATCTCTAATTAAGTGCATATTAGATATTTTGTCGAAGTAGACACTATTGTTTGGCAGCAGGGTAAAGTTGTAGGATGCTTGAGCGGTGGATATTAGTGACAGCAAAAATAATGTCAAAGATAAAGCCATAGCTGAGAATGAGATAGGACGTGCTTTCTTCGCTGCTGGCAATTTATTATCAACTTTTGGGGCATTTGTATCTTGAACATTTTTATTTGTTGGCAGTAAGGACAGTTTTACAACAGGGCGTTTTAAGAGCCCGTTTTTTGTTTTAAGTGTGACGACCCTTACGTGTCCGTCACTTCCAGGATGCAGCGCTACTACGCGACCTAGACTCCATTTTCCTGGTGGGAGGTTGTCGTCCTTTATAATAACGATGTCGTTAAGGTTGAGATCTTTTTGAAGCTGTCGCCATTTGGACCTCGTAGAAAGCTGCGAGAGGTATTCAGTCTTCCACTTATCCCATATATCTTGATAGATTTTTTGTGTCATGTGCCACCGTGTTCTGAGATCATGCTCCGTTTCAAAAATCGTTAAGTTGGGACCACTTGCTAAAAAGTGACCCGGGGTCAAAAAGTCCAGATCCTCGGGATCTTCTGTCAGAGGGCACAGTGGTCTGGAGTTCAAGCAAGCCTCTAGTTGGGATAGTAGGGTAATATATTCCTCATAGGTTAGTTTTTGTTCTCCAACAACACGCTTGAGATGATGTTTTAGGCTCTTCACTGCAGCTTCCCAGAGTCCACCAGCAGATGGCCATGATGGGGCGTTAAAGTGCCACTCGATATTCATTTCAGAGATTGTCGAGGTTACTTCTTGGTCAGACAAGATGTAGGAGATATCGGCAAACTCTTGTTTTAAAATTTTGTTGGCTCCTATGAAGTTAGTTCCCTGATCACTATAGATGTGCCCAGGAACTCCTCTTCTAGCCGACATTCGTCGAAGCGCCGCAATAAATGCTGATGCTGTGAGATCGGAGACGATTTCTAAATGTACGGCTTTAGTTACCATACAAACAAAAACTGCGACATATCCTTTACAGGTTTTAATTCCACGACCTTTGTTTGCCTTAATAAGGATGTGTCCGGTATAATCTATTCCAGTGTGGTAAAAGGGTCGGTTAGGAATCAATCGTGCTGGAGGTAGGTCACCCATGATTTGATGTTGTGTTACGGGATTATTTCTTTTACATTTCACACACATTCTTAATCGTTTTTTTGTGGCTCCGTTTCCTCCAAGAATCCAGTATTTGCGTCTTATAAATCCAGTAGTCATTTTTACTCCACCGTGAAATACAAGCTCGTGGGATTCATTTATGATAAGATCTGCCAATTTCGATTGATTCGGGATTATGATAGGATGCTTCATTTCGGGATCAAGATTCGAATGCTTAAGTCTGCCACCGACACGGAGAATTTGATTAGTGTCTAGTATAGGATTGAGATTAAGAATCTGGCTTTTCTTATTTAGTGATTCATTATTTTTCAGCCGCGATATTTCTTCGTTGAAATATTCGTTTTGGACGTGCTTAATTAATATTTCTCTTGCTGTTTTTATATTTTGCAGAGTAAGAAAACGTGTGCGTTTTTTCTTGTAAACAACAATGTCGATGAACTTGTTGATGTAAGCTAATACTCTAGTAACTTTCCTTAAAGTGCTATATTTTGGTAATAGTTGATTAATTATTAAATTTTCGGGGTTAGCAATGACCGTATTTACTTGTTCCTTTTTTCTGAGTTCTTTGCTAGTAATACTCGTATAAATCGGCATCTTATGAGATTCTTTAGGCTTATATTGTGGTAACCAGTCGGGCCCTTGCCACCATAGCGAGTGATTGGCTAATTGCGCAGCAGGTAAACCGCGGGTTGCGCAATCTGCGGGGTTTTCTTTGGATTTTATGTAACTCCAGTTATCTTTAGGGATTATTTCAGTAATAATCCTTACTCGGTTCGCAACAAAGGGTTTCCATTTCTCCGGTTCGCCACTTAACCAACCTAGAACAGCCATTGAATCAACCCAACCATAAATATGCACTTTGTAGCTTGATAGGGATAAGCTGATTTTTCGCATTAGTTTTGACAACAAGAGAGCGCCGCAAAGTTCCAAACGAGGGATTGATTGTGGTTTTTTCAGCGGTGTTACTTTTGATTTCCCAGCAATAAGGGTTACGTGGGTTTCATTTTCTCTCTGTATTTTGCAATACACGACGCAAGCGTATGCTTTTGTGCTAGCGTCGCAAAAGCCATGGAGTTCGATGGTATCTTTTTCCTGGGTTTGAATCCAACGTGGTATTTTAAATCGAGATATATGCGATAGATCGGCTTTGATAGTATTCCACTCTAACGCGATGTCTTGAGGGACAGGGTGGTCCCAACCCAGGTCTGATTTCCATAATTCTTGGAACAAGATCTTTAGTTTTATTGTCACTGGTGCTAGCCAGCCCAAAGGGTCAAAAATTTGAGATATTTGAGATAAGAATTGTCTTTTTGTAAGGATGTCTTGTGAGATAAAATCTATAGGATGAAAGATAAATTGATCATTTTTTGGTTCCCATCGAAGACCTAAAGTTTTAGTTGACTCTGGTTGCTTAAAGTCAAAGTCTTCCCTTTGTAGTGCATCAGAACTGTCTATTATTTCCGGCAAGTTTGATCGCCATTTTCTGAGATTAAACCCGCCAGATTTAAGGAGGTTGATCATCTCCGCCTTGAGCTCTTTAGCTGCTCTCGCTGAATGTTCACCATGCATGAGATCATCCATGTAAAAAGAGTGTTCTAAGATGTCAGGAGCGCAGCTTTGTGGATAGTTTGGCCTTTCATCGATGGCCAGTTGCTTCAGTGTCATCATGGCCAAAAAAGGTGCGGCTTTTGTGCCATAGGTAACTGTCGCTAACTGGTATTCTTTTAAAGGTTGAGATTGATGGTTCCGCCAGATAATTTTCTGATATTTCTGATCATCAGGATGTAGCCAGATTTTGCGAAACATTTTTTCTATATCTGCTGTAAAAGCGTATCTAAATTGTCTCCATTTTAAGATAAGGCTCTGAAGGTCTTGTTGTAAATTGGGTCCTCGGCACATAAGATCATTGAGGCTGTATCCACTCAAGGTTTTTGCCGAGGCATTAAAGACAACTCGCAATTTAGTAGTTGATGACTCAGATCGTTGGATGCAATGGTGCGATAAGTAGCAGTCCGGTTGTATGTGTGGCGCAACGGGTGTCATATGTCCGAGCTCTAGATATTCAGAAATAAACATTTTATAGTCACGTGCCAGTGCTGGTTGCTTACTTAATTTCCGCTCTATTTGGAAAAATTGAGCAATCGATTTTGTTTTCGACTCGCCTATATTTTTCTCAAAATTTTCTTTGAATGGTATTTTAACGACGTAGCTTCCATCTTCCCGTCTGGAGGTCGAAGACTGGTAAAACTCGATGCATTTTTGATCTTCTTCTGATAACACTGGAGATTCATGAATGTCCTCCACTTCCCAAAATTGCTGAATCTCTTCGATATTATTTAGGACCACATTGCAATGGTACGTTTTGTAGTTGCCGCTTAAGATCCATCCCAACTGGGTTTGTTGGGCAATAGGCAATATACCTTCTGCACGACAGATACCGTCCATAAGGATAGTGGAATAGACATCTGCCCCAAATAAGATATCAATAGGCCTACTTTTATAAAATTCGGGATCTGCTAGAGTTATTTGGTTAAGAGTAGGCCAGCCTGGCTTAGGTAAGGTACAACTGGGTAAGTTATTTATGAGTCTATTCATTATATATACGTCCGTTTCAAAGGTGAATTCGCTAACCAACGACGAGCATTTGATGGTAATCATGCCCTTACAGTTGTTTTCCTTATTTCCTATTCCAGAGATATAACCGTTACATTTCCGTCGCGGTAGTTTTAACAACTGAGCTGCGCTTTCCCTAATAATGGATGTCTGTGACCCTTGGTCTAAAAGGACTCTCAGTTTTTGGTAAGATCCGTCCGCTGCTTGTACGTTAATTATTGCTGTGGCAAGCAATATTTCTGAGGGTTCTTTAAGAAGCGATGCAACTGTGTTACCTTCTTGCTGCTGAGATGGCGATTTCATAATCGTGGCTGCATTTGACCCAGATCGATGTGACGTGAAAGATTCATGCAAAATGGTATTGTGTTCTTTATTGCATTCTTTGCATCTTATTTCGGACAGACATTTTTTGCCTTCGTGATAATGTAAACAATTAATACAAAGGTTCAAGTTAGCGACAGCAGTTTTACGTTCATTAGGTTGCATTTCCAATAATTTTTGACATGCATGAATTCGATGATCATTGACGTTGCAAATAGGGCATTGCTTGCGATAGTTACTTTTGTATTTGGACTTTGACGATTGCGAAACTTGGTTTGTTGAGTAATTTGTTTTAGAATCGTTATAATTTCGTTTATAATTGGGACCCTTTGAATATGATGGTTTGTTATTATTGTTGGATTGAGATGTGGATGATTTCTGCGTGGAATTTTCTTGCTTCTTACGTGAAGTTTCCAGCATCATAAACTTAGTTTCCAAAAAATTAAGGAAATCTTCCAAGACGGGTAACTCTCGCGGGGATTTTAAGGCTTGTAGATAGTCCTCGTATGTATCTGAGTCCAATTTTTGAGACAATATACATACCAGGAAAGGGTCCCAGGAAGACACATCGACTCCCAGATTCTTGATAGCATTCACACTCTCGTACGTAGTGTCGTGGATGCGTTTTATATGATTTGATGATTGTTGCTGGTTTGTAGGGATATTCATGAGATTGTTAAGATAAGAAGTGAAGATCATACGTTTATTATTATAACGATGATTGAGGATATTCCAGCATACAGGATAATTGTCAGAGCTTATTTGGAGATGTTGGATCAATTTTTCGGGCTCACCTTTGACCTTACTCTTTAGAAACTGCATCTTTTGTGCATTCGACAAAGAGGGGTTGTTGTGCACTGCTTCGGTAAAAAGATCTTTGAACGAAATCCACTTATTATAGTTTCCGTCAAAGGTGACTATCTCCATTTTAGGAGTAGATTTTTCAATATGCGCAACGGACCACATTTTCTTATTGATGTCTTTCTTGATTTTGTTATAATATTTCTCATAATGAGTAAATTGCTCTTCGTACCCGGGGTTTGATCCGCCATACTCGTTGTCCAGCTCCCAATGAAGCGAGTCAATAGCTGCCCAACGAGATTGTATCGTCTTCAGGATGTCTTCAAACTCCCATTTTTCCGTGACGAGATCAAGGTCGATATTGGAGGATGTTCTCAGGAAAGCTTTAAAGTTGGTAGCTTGCTTTTTGAAGAGAGCTTCGGCTTCCTTACTCTCTTCAAGAACAGGGGTTTTAGAAGCAGCGTGAGATGCGAGGTTCGCGGTTTGAGATTCCGCAGTAGGTTGGAACGTAGGAGGTTTCAATTCAGGGGTTTGCGGTCTGTTTGCGAGAGGGTTATAGTTTTGAATAGTAGTTTTAATGTTGTTATATTCTTCCTTCATTCGATCATATTGTTTAGTACTGAAATATGCATGAGATTGATCACCAAAAGACAGCAAAGTCATATGATTATTATGGAACTCCGTAAAGTATTGTTCCACGGTAGCTAATCGACGACGTAAGTAGTCTGAGGTCTTGCGCTCTGCACCATCCTTCTTGAAATTGGTGAAGAGCCTATTTACGGCTTCGATTAGTTGTTGTTGGGTTGCTAAGATGTCATCCATTTCCGACATTATAAAGATAAATAAGAGACCTTACTTGTACTGAAGGCTTCTTTGTAGATCGAATGTCCTTGCGATGGCTGCAAGAACAAACCTGGAGTAACAGCGCGATGAGATGACGCGATGCTTTCGTAAAATCCAGGGTCGATAACAGCAGGATTATGGCAAGTTTCCGTCCGGGGCACCGAGATAAATTGAGGTCAGCAAGATGATGGCACCTTTCCGTCCGGAGCAGTTAGGATCCGCAGGATGATTCAATTTTTGGATAGTAAATCCACTTAGTTCTGTTTGCCAGGGTCTGGCAATAAGTTCCAAGCGAGACACTCACACAGTATAGTTCGTAGATATACGCGTAATGGTCCCGCTCCGATGGCTCGAAGGACCAATGTTCGGGGTTGGGGTGAGATTAAGATAAACTAAGATTAAAGATTATAAAGATAGATATATTTCAGTGCTACAAATGGG
The DNA here is from genome assembly GCA_917490735.1 of Dryobotodes eremita. Lineage (NCBI taxonomy): Eukaryota > Metazoa > Arthropoda > Insecta > Lepidoptera > Noctuidae > Dryobotodes > Dryobotodes eremita. The sequence continues at coordinate 20,692,457 of OU823254.1, forward strand.
ATAACGATTAAAACTAATGAGGTGAATGAGATGAGATTGAGTCGCGCCCGATATGCTATCCGAAAGCGTACTGACTATTTTACTTAGGTAATACATAAAATATTCAAGGCATAGAGCGCGGTGTCGCAATTACGCTGACATGTTTATTATTGTTCGGTGATTGACCTGAACACACGGTTATTTACATATCAAGTAGTGGTATAAGAATGTGTGTGGGGTAGGTACCACAACAAAAAAGTGAATAATAAAAACATTTTTTGAAATTAATGTTATATTTCTCGTTTTTTTTTTTTTTTTGTAAGTCTGTTGTTTTTTTTTTGTAAAAAAGTTTTTTGTTTGTTTGTTTCTTCATGGCACCTTAACTGCTGAACCAATAGATCTTCAACACAACCCGGTGTAGGCTATATGATACTTTTTATTCGCGTAGTTCCTTAGGATGGGACTGAAACTATGGACAACAGCTAGTACTTGTAAATAAATAAGAGCAATATGCTTTTGTTTCAACATTAACATAAAACAATATCATGTCTTGAAAAAGCTTTCTCATTTCATACATTTTTGAATGCATGATATACGATCTCCAGTTCTGTATTTTTTTCATTATTTAAAACTCATTGTGATGCATGTTTGTATTATTATTTTTGACGAGTATTATATAAATAAATATTACACTTTTCTATACTGGGTATAACCTATAATAAGAATTGTATTTATTGAAAGTAAAACATAAAGTCATCAGTCAACGATCACTTCATTTTTTTAAGGGACGCTTTTTTGTATAGAGACGATAGAATATAATTAAAGTTGTCATAATTACAATTTAAGTTGTGTGACAACTTGTTATTATATACTTTGTCAGAAAAGCAAACATTTTTAAATTAAACTGCCAGGTGATTTTTTTATAAGATGGCGATTCAGCTAAGTATGTACTTTTTATTTATTTATTAGGATTACCAACTACATATTTACAATACATTTTACATAGGATCTTCGTTCTATGTAAATGTGTTACATATACGAGTAGATGAACGCAACTCATGCATAAGACTGTAATTAAAATTGGATTAATAAATTAGATTGGAGATACACGGATTACTTAATTAATATTTGAATTTAAAGTTAATAAAGTCTTAAATTTGATAGGTATACATTTGATTTAATTTATTAGATACAAGTGATTATAATTATTCAGATATAGTGCCAAAAAAGACTGCACAAAAAGGATGGTACAAAAAGAATATTTATTTTTTATTTTATATGGCTTTGCTCTTGACCCTAGTTTAGGTCAGAGATGACAGAGACAAAGTCGACGATGGAGTGAGCTTACCCAGAAGAAGCCTGTTTACTCTCACTTTGAAGAGATTTGGGTTGTATGCGTTCGGAAACACAGACGCATGTAGAGAGTCCCACTCTTTTGCTGTGCGCTCTATAAAAGATATTTGGAAACGCTGATTGCGAATTGGTGGAACAGAAACTAGGTAGGGATGGTAAATTGCTGAATAATAATAATAATAACGGCTAGATTTCAGATGGTAGAAGGGGGCCGGTGGAATGAGATGATGATCAGTACAATCTGTAGAAGACCGACAAGCAGGCAACCTGGCGGCGATGAGCCAACCTGTGAAGCTTGGCATCCACCAGTTTTACGTCGCCAATGAGCCTCTTAACTCTGTGTTCCACCGAGTCAAGCGCGGCAAGCTGGTATTTAGCTGAGCCATCCCAAAGGTGGCTGCAATACTCCATGCAGGATCGGACTTGCGCTTTGTAAAGTGTTAAAAGTTGTCCAGACGTAAAGTATCGCTTCATCCTATTTAGGATGTCCAGTTTCTTGGCCGCCGTTTGGGCTTTGTACTCGATAGTGGCGCCGAAGTTGAGACCAGATGTCAACTCCATGGCCCGGGTCGACGGCGCGTCGTGTTCCACGCGCGCCTCAAAGAGATGTCAGCACAACAGACGGGGTCCGATAGGGCCGATGCCTGCCGGGGTCGCGGATTGTTCGAAAGAGTTACCGTGGCCCTGGCGCATAGGCAACTGAAGGAACACGGGTGGGTTTCAGTCAGTAAGAGTCTGACACACCCTTCCGCTCCGCCCAGAGTGGGAGAGGTCATTTGATGATTTCCCAACCAAAAAAAAAAAAAATGCTTTCAACTCCATGCCTGGGAGCTCGAGCCGATCAGTTACGGGAACAGATGTACCCCGAAAAGTAGGAGTTTGGTCGAAACAACTCCTTTTAGCAGTAAAAAGACACGCCTATGTTTTGGTGGCGTTAAAAGAGACCAGATTGTGATCACCCCACTGGAAGACAAGGCTTAAGGTCAAATTTGTCCCCTTTACCATGGCCTCTCTCAAGGATACTTAACGAACTCTTCTTTCATCTTATGACGTCATTTGCATAAAAATCACATAACGAGACTCGAGCCATATTTAGCCATATAGAGCTTAATAAACAAAGATAATCCTTTTATGGAACATTTTATTTAAACAGTGCTCGTAAATTGGTTTTTATGTTTTATTTTAGGAAAAAAAAACACTAACTAAATTGCAAAATCGCTTATTCAATACTTGATCCTAATATAAACTTTTAAAGTTGACTAGACTCAAAAACTATAATGTTATCGTCAAATCTGCCCAAAGAGAGTGCCATGTTTTGTTCAATAAAATCTGGAAACGCCTGTTTGACACTTCCCGTGACCCAAGGGCTGGCTTTTACCTAGGCCAGAGGCTAAGCATTGCCTTACAACGTGGCAATGCCGCCAGTCTCCTGGGTACATTACCAGTCGACAGCGATGCGGGTTTTCGAAGCCATATTTCAGTTTGTTAATAATTTTAGTCAGTTTAGGTTATTATATTTTTATTTTTATTGTAAATACTGTAATTTCATACCTGCCCAAATATGTTGAATTATGATATATGTATTGCTCTACTTACCGAATACCAAAACTAAGTGTGATATTATCTATCATACATAATATTAAGGGCCTATGATTATATGTGTACATTGAAAGGTCGATAACTGTTGGATACACTACAGAAATTGTCGTCGATTTAATAGCAAGCAATAAATTCCCTTTTAAAATACTTAAATCATTTATAATCCCACGTCACAACATCCTTTTAAAAGTTCCTTAAATTATTCTTAAGCTCTGAGAAACCTAAAATTAACCTAAAACCTGTAAAATGAACTCTATTTTAAACTGTCTACGATTCATAGTCCAACGGTAGATTTTAATAAAACTGATAGTATTTTACAATGTCATACAATCGTGAGCGGCTGGAAGTGAATCCCGAACAATGGATCATTAGTCCCACGCGTACTCCCGCGCACTGCGCCGCCGCCGGCGCAGCGAGCAACGACCTTACTTGCAAGCTTTACGAGTATTTACATGAATCATGTAAGCATATCATCATCATCATTTCAGCCGAAAGACGTCCACTACTGGACATAGGCCTCCCCCAAGCACCGCCACTTCGACCGGTTCCGTGCTGCTCGCTACAACGGATTCCTGCGGCCTTCACCAAGTAGTTTTTTCTTAGTGCTTGTTTTTTTTGGGCCGTTGTCCTAATTGGCAAACGCAGTATGGTGTTAAAATGCATAGAGAACGCTGCTGCCCATTCTCTAGTAAGTCCCTTAGTTGCCTTTTACGACACCCACGGGAAGAAATAGATACCACACGGAACATACGAAAGCATGGAAGTGTATTTATATACGAAAATAAGTAAGTATCATGCACAGAGCTTTTCAGCTGGACTGGATTAAATTTGTATGAAGTTCTTTCAATTTACCTCCGCTCAAACCATGATAAAGGGGCTATTTGCCAAGTGCCAAGCGTGCGTCAGACGCACTTAAGCACCTACCTACCGTCACTCTGCCGGTGGTTGGGCTCATGGTTCTTTAATGCATCCCTAAACAAAGTAGAGAATTAACCAACTCACGTCTACTGAAATACGTAATAATAAATTCTAATATGTCTGAACGTTATGAAGTTTAACATTACAATACTAAACTTCCTTTAACATCACACACCTTTCATAAAATCAGTTCCTGTAAACCACAACACTTCCTTTTGAATTTCCTGTAGTCGAGTAATAAAACGTGGCGCACCCATATCCATAGCTGTTTATATTAAGTCTGCATTTATCTTCAAAAGCATACATTCTTGGGTCCATCCAAACGTAATTTCTTTGTGTCTGGCTACTGACCTTTTCAGCCTTTTTTCTTTTTATCAGAAAGACATAAAATAAAAACGTATTGCTACTCCTCCCTGCCATGATCTTTCGCCAGTTCCAGCCAATCAGCGATGACCTTTTAATGCATGTTTGCAGACATACCTACATATTTTTGTATACAACTTACATGTTTTGTGACATTGGTTATACATTTATTAAGGTACTAGCTTTTGCCCGCGGCTTCGCTCGCGTTAATTTAGACTGACTATCAATTCGGGTTATAATTTAATCATGATTCGAAAGACACGTGGCGCCATCTATTATCATAAGGACGTTATTGTTGTTTTCCTCGGGAACAGTACTTTTTTGCTGGATGAAAGTTTCTGTACCCCTGACAACGTATATGCAAAATTTCAGGATGATCGGTTCAGTGTTTAAAGCGTGAAAAGGTAACAAACAAACAAACAAACTTACTTTCGCATTTATAATATAATTATATATTATATTATATATATTATATTATATTATATATATATATATATATATATATATATATTATATTATATCATTATATAATATAGTTAGGAAGTTAGGATTAGGATAAGCACCGGCTGTAAACTCTTCTTGTCTGATTTATTCGTCTGTAGGTTTTATGGTTTACGTCTGTTGAACGAAAAAAGTTTCAGCGTATCTTTTGTGAGTAAAAATAGGTATCTTTCCTTGTTTCGCCACTCGTTTAATTATTTCTTGATCAATTACTATCAACATCATTGCATTCGACGACTTTTCATAGACGTGCAGAATAGGAAATCGGCGACTCAGTAATATTTTGAAACATGTGCACCTAGGTTAAATGACAAACTAGATTATCAATGCGTAATGCATACAGCTAGACGTACATATATAGATATATACATAGGTAGGTGCGTCCATAAATAATCTTGAAGGCTTTACTCATTGTTCAAGAATTTGCATTGTGAGTCACAAGATGAATCGGTTTAAAGTTACATCTGTGCTTTTAAATAAAGCTTCCAGTTGCAAATCGTAGCGAATTTCCTAGATATTTTTTTATAATAATACCAACGATTTTTGTCCCACTGCTGAACAAAAGCCTCTGCTCGTACAAAGAAGGCACTAGCATTGATCACTACGCTTGCTCAAGACGGGTTGGTGATTTCAGATTTAAATTAACTATGTAAGTCTAGGTTTCTTCACGATGTTTTCCTTCACCGACGTCAGTTATGTCCAAGATAAACTTTGAAAGTACATATGAATTGAAAAAGTCACAATGGTACTTTGATTTGAACCCACAACCACGTGCATGACAGGCAGGGCGTTAACCACTTGGCCATCACTGATATTCAGGTTATTTTGTAGTGTGTTTAGTACTGCAAGTATAACTTACTTAATATCTTATTGTGATAGTAGGGGGAGGGAGCTTAATGTTCATAGAACAATCTACCTCAAAGGTATTGATCTTAGAACAGTTCTACATCTTTTTAAGGTAAAATGTCAAGGTAATTGTCGTGAACGTCTTTGGGAATTGTGCTTTAACTGGAATCGGTTTTAAATACTCATTCCTACACCCTAATTGCGTAACACACTATCTATCACAATCTGAATCATTTTGAAGCTTATTTCTAATCCATTGTTTCATATGTTCGAAAAAAAAATCTGCTCAACAGCGTAAATAGCGCAATGAATGTTGTTGAATTGTCAAAATGAAAGCTATTCCTACTGTTAGTGTGTCACGCAATTACCCCGCTGATTAGTGATTAGCTAAACTTATCGGTTTGTTTGTTTTGTATTTAAAAATTAACAATTCAACAGATTCTTTGTGAAAGGTACAATATCTATACCTATAAACAGGTCTTTTACCGCAGAAAACAAAAAAAAAACATTCTAAAATACCGGCCGTTTTTTTTTTACTATGCGCATATTAAGGAGTTCCGTCACTGACACTAGATTTCTTTATGTCTTACGGTTACATAATATTCAATAATAAGACTACCTGACTCCGAATAAGACTACATAACAAAGGTCACCACAAAAGCTCTTAGACAGACCACATTAACCGGTTTATCCTCAAGTCAAGATGTCAAGCACTTGTCACTTGACTAACGAGCATGCAAACATGCAATACGTCGCTGCTCACTCGGTCAGCTGTGACGCTGCCTTTAATCGCACCGACACACTTCAACTCAGTGTCGTCGTTGAGATGGTGGTCAATAGGTTAGCGATTTGATGTTGTAGACAAAACAAACGACAAAAGACTGTCTACGTGTAGGTCTAGTTTGATTTGACGCTGTGTCAATCGGTGTAGAAGCTGAGGGAGACTGAGATACGGATTGTGGGTTTGAGTCCCATGTGGGGCCAAATATTTGTAGGGGTAGTTGAATTGGAAAATTACTAAACTCTTAAAAATATGGTAAATATTACATTATTAAATTAAAATTCAACACAATTAAATGAGACTTACAGTCTTATTATTCAATTAGATAAGTACAAACAGGCAGCTGATTACAGGTAAATTTTATTCATTTTAGTTTTATATATTGTAAGGCTATCAAAGAAAATATAGATATTGCTGTCGACTGAACAGACTCTGTTCTAAAAAGTCAACATTCTGTTTAGGGGAGCATGCTGGCCCAGGTTATATATTCTCATCAATAAGTCTTTATCTATAACTAATGCTCCAAATACAGCTATAGAATCAAATCAAAATCAAAAGTCATTTACTCAAATTAGGCTTGTAATCAGCACTTTTGAATGTCAAAATTACATAGGACAGTCCCCCAAAACGCCCGCCCGCCTACTTTACTAATAGTCATTAGTGTAATATCAAATACGCACAATAATCTTTCCCACATTAATCGACATTCGCGATACGAATGTCGACATATTTTTATTAAATAACAACACTAGAACATCAGTGTTGCCACACGTCCATCAAATATAACTTTTATCAAGTCTTGCAACAAACATATAATTGTTAATTAATTGTATTATTGATTGACAAACGATGTATTGTAACTGTGTATGATAGTTTTTATTAATAGAATACGTTTCGTCATTAAAGATGATTAGCGTATGGTTGCTAAATTGAGTGGCATATGTTTTGAGGTTAAATATTAGTTACAACAATTTTAATCTGGGTTAAAAGATTATTGTTAGCTAAATTTAATTATTTTAAGAAAAACTTGCAGTCTAATTAATAAGATATTTTTTTAAAGACAGTAGGTAATAAACTTAACTGCTTTTCGTAATATATACGGCTGTGCCCAGGATTCCAGGATAATCTTGAGTTTTTCTTTCTTTTCATGTTTAACAGCAACGATACAAAAGAATGTTGTAAGATTACGATTCTTTTTTGGTCAGTAATCGGCTCTCGGAAACCCAAAATCTTTGTGGTTATTCGGAGAAACACTACGTGGACTCGCGTCTGTAAGGGAAAATGGCTTCGAAAATGCAAAATATTATGTGCTTACTATAGGACGCCACAACCTAATTTTACCCTCATCTTATTTCATCAAGACTCGATTATTATTATAGAAAAAAAAACTTAATTTTGTATTATTCTTACTCAACCCTACTGCTAGTGTCACGGACGAAGTACAAAAATAAAGTATTATTTTCTTTTTCTTAATAATTTTCCGCTGCGTTAGACATACTGATTAGCGAGCGACGCCGCCGGGCGGCGCGTCGGTGCCATAGACAAACTGTATCAAAAGTTGCACTTTCAGTTATTCAATAAGTCTAGAAACCCAGCCGTGCGGAAAGTTTATTTGCTAACAGCTATTGTTTTATTTCTAGAAACAGTCCATAGAATAAATAAAATAAAAAATATACAGATTATATTATCTATGGTTGATAAAATATCGCGATGTTATTTTTTTTTTTGTTGTTATGGTTTTAATCGTTTGTTTTAGTTCATTTCCCGAATAGTTTCGGATATGAAATTCGATTTATTACACAATAATAAACAAATAAAAATGAAAATCGTTTAGTTTAGACTATTTTTGTCCATATTTTGTTAGTATTCAAATAAATTGAGACTATTTTAGGTCATGACAATACTTAAAAGTATTCATAAGTATTACGAAAAGTATGTATTAAAAGAAAATGAGTGATAAATACTTAAAATAAAAGGGGGTAGACAGTTTTTTTTTTTTATGATGTACATAATAAAGAGTGTTCTATTCTATTCTGCCTAAAATAACGTAGCTTTTTTACCGTCCACCGGCACCCTACTTCTTCAGTCACCCCTTGATCACGGCGATTGTTACAACGTCCAAATAACGAAGCTTAATTTAAAGAATCACCGAAGACATTCCGTTACTGCCAATCCAAGAAAACTAGATCAGAATATTGCATGTAAGTAACAAATAGTAAATGCAATAATGCATGCACTATTATGTGAAGCCCGCCATTTGTAGAGACATAACGTTAGTTATTATACGCTTGACAAGTTACATGTCTTCACTTGACGCTCTGCTTTCCATGTCCGAGAAAAGTTGTAAAATATCATTGTTATACTTACCTACACATTATTTTCTGTAAATATTCCAATAATAAATATCCATAAATAGTTCTTTATTTACGTGCCTAATGTAGGTTGGTTGCGTGGTAGGTGGGTTGAAGGTTGTATGTAAAAATGATGTAACTAGCATTCAAAGCAAACAAAATCTTTTAGCGTCTACCAAAGTGTTTCTAGTTTTCCTCATAAGTATCTTTCGGTACTGTCTTTCTTTTCAGACTTCTGTGACGCGTTCTGTCATGCAATGTTTTAATTGAATTCAAGGTGTTTCTTTCAAGACACGTTAAATTATGAAAATGAAACATGCTGTTTGATACAAAGCTGCTTGAGGAACATTTAAAAATAGTGCATACCTAACGACTAGTGTCATATTTTACCAACTACTAAAATATGTAATATTGCAAAACAACACATGATTGAATATCATAAGACAAGTGGCAATGCAATGAACGCAAGTATTTAATTTTCAGACAATAAAACATTTTTGATTCAGTAAACGATTGTAAACGGTATGCAATATTTAGCAAATGCCAATATGGCGAAACTTATTTTTAAATGTCAAAGATAAAATGTTAAGTGGTCGCCTAGTATTAAAGTTAAACTAAAATGGATAACAACCACTAAATAAAAATCTACCTGAGTACTTAATTTAAAGGCAACGAAAAAGGAATAGTCAGAATTATAATACTATACCATTTTTTTTTCCCGTAAAAACCCGTATATGTATAACAAAATGCGATGGCTAAAAATAAATTAGCGGGGTAATTGCGTAACACACTAACAGTAAGAATGGCTTTAATTTTGACAGTTCAACAACATTCATTGCATTATTTATGTTGTTGAGCAGACGATTTCTTCGAACATATGAAGCAATAGGCTTCAAAATGATTCAGATTGTGATAGATAGTGTGTTACGCAATTAGGGTGTTGGTCTCAGATCCCATCGATCTCTTCTTAAGTGCCAATTTCACCAATGTAACGTCGTTCAAGAGCTATTAGTGTCATCATTGTTGGCGAATATTTTCACTAACAGCTCTTGAACGTAGTTTAGGTGTGCTGATTGCGTTAAGTTTCATTGGTGAAATTGGCATTAAGGAAGGTGACGTGATGACCTCAACAATAGCAACTCATAAATCACCTTATGTTTCATTGCAGTGTAACACAAACCTATCTAAACTAACGTTAGGTAAGTTATGTATGTCTACGCAACTGTGTAAACGATTGTAGTGCTCGTCAATATTTAGTTAAATTATATTTAAATACCAATTGTTAGTATGTAATTTCACGTTAGTGCGGTGTTTGATGTGCTAAATACCGGATTTTATTTGTTAGAATGGTTAAGTCGTGGGTGTATTAAACTTTTTATTTCGTAATAACTACATTATACATAGTGTCTGCGTTATAGTAAACTGTCTTATTTTGTAAAAACTAGCTGTTTACCTACGTCTTCTGATTACCTCTAATTTGGTATACTTACTTAAGTTCCAGAATCTAATACCCTCCAGTCCAGTTTGAGTCAGCTCAGTCTCAAAGTCCCACTTCAAGTAGCCTTCTCCCAAACCATAACCCTTCTTCATTATTGTTTCAGCATCAGCGAGTGAGCCCCGCGTGGTGTGCTACTACACAAATTGGTCGGTCTACCGGCCTGGAACAGCGAGGTTCAATCCCCAGAACATCAACCCCTACCTCTGCACACATCTTGTCTATGCATTCGGAGGATTCACCAAGGACAACACGTTCAAGCCTTTTGATAAATATCAGGATATTGAGAAAGGTTAGTACAATAACTTATTGATGCTCGTTGCATTAAAAAAAATTGCGTTCTTGACTTTTAAACAAATTACAAATATTCGGCCTCTTTCATTGTTTTGCTAATAAAATAAACCCCACGTTGGGTGCTAATTCCTCAATTTGTTTAAAATTTATCAATTTGTGTTTTATGATTATTGTCATCGTTCCGTAAGTAGTTGAATTAACATTAAGTGTTGACTAAACTGATTTGTTTATCAAAAATCTAAATTGTCCCAGTTGGGCGCCACTTTGTCAATTTCGCCAACATTAACCAAATCTTTATTTAGACTAATTAATATGCTGAGTAATTAGTTGAATTACTTTTAATGATACAAAACTGATAATATGATTATCAAAAAAGTAAATGGTCCCAGTTGGGCGCCAATTTGCCAATTTATCCTAAATCAGTCAGTTCTTAATTTAAATGAATTGTAATTAGGTTTATGAACTTTTTAACTTATAATTAAATATGACTAAATTGATGATATCGGGAAAATCCATTTTGACACAGTTGGGCGCCATTTTAATTGTTTTCTTTATATCAGGTGGTTATGCCAAATTCACCGGTTTGAAGACATACAACAAGAACTTGAAGACAATGCTGGCTATCGGCGGATGGAACGAGGGCTCCTCCAGGTTCTCTCCCATGGTTGGCTCCAGGGAGAGAAGGAAGGAGTTCGTCAGGAACGCTATCAAGGTATCACAACCTGAATAGATATTTTCCTTAGCCCTAATGGTAAAACAAAGTCGTAGTACGTCAGCATCACAATGTCAGGACAAAAAGACTTTTCAAACAGTCTGTTTATCCCGATATTTTGACGTTGATTGTACAAAGTAAAACATAATATTTGCTGCTTTATAAGATAATCGAACACTTAAGCATCATTCAAAATTTACCCAACCAAACACACAAACAGCAACTAGCAACAAAAATTCAAATCTCTTCAGAAGGCGTAAAACCTGTCCTTAAAAAAATTGTATCGCCAACTTTTATTTTAACCACCATTACTGCCTCCGTTTCTTTAGTTTAAAAGATGTTTATCACAGCTGTCAATAGACGTAATTCAAAACACCTTTTACGTCAGTAATTGTCATTAAATTTTCTCTCCATCGATAAAGTCTTCATTCAAAAGATTGGACATGTTGAACATCGAAAGCTTCTCTGATCTCTGCATTTGCGAGACTATTACTTTCTCCATAGACCTGTAATTACATTGCACCTTTCTACACTGGCGTGCAAAAAAAAGGCCCACCCCGTGCTTTCAATTTGAGAGACGATATCTCAAAAATCTTAATGAATATAATTTATTAATTTATATTGTGTGAAGGTAGGTAAGGTACAGTCTGTTTGCACATCCTAATCCTAACTTCCTAATCCTAACTTTCTAATCCTAACTAATATTATAAATGCGAAAGTGTTTGTTTGTTTGTTACCTTTTCACGCCTAAACCACTGAACCGATTATCCTGAAATTTTGCATATACGTTGTCAGTTTTACAGAAACGGACATAGGGTACCTTTTATCCCGAAAAAAAGTACTGTTCCTGAGGAAAACAACAATAACGTTCTTATGATAATAGATGGCGCCACGTGTCTTCCGATCATGATTGAATTATAACCCGAATTGATAGTCAGTCTAAATTAACGCGAGCGAAGCTGAGGGCAAAAGCTAGTATACTATATTTGGATAAAAGCAATATTCTTGACAAGATCGACTCAATTCTTCAGATATCCTCATCGCTCACTTTTGCTCGGATAACGTGCGTGACTTTTTTTTGCCAATGAAATTGACAAAAGAATAATTTTGTTTATTTCGGTTCGTTTAATGAAAATTTTACTTGATATTTTCACGGACTTCAAAAAAGGAGGTTCTTTATTTGAACCCCCATGTTTGTAAGTTCGTGATTTTTTCATAAACTTATAAATCAGTTTTCATAATTCTTTAACTAACGTAATCTACATACTTTCAGGAAGGTTTTTTGTAAACAATATATTAGGTTATTGTTAGTAAACTTTGTTGAATAATATTGTTTCAAATCGAAGAGCACGGGGTGGGTCGATTTTATTGCGCGCCAGTGTATGTGGAATGAGATTAGAAAATATGACTACAGTGTATTACGAATTATACGGTAGCCATGACTTTGGGAATTGCTGCACAATTTGGCTACTTATTACTTTCTCACAATAGCTTTTGTTTATTTTACGAGAATTTCTAACGTAAATAAGAGTAGTTAATGATCTTAATTTAAACCAAGTTTCATTACTCTGAGACTTTTTATGCGCCATAATGCCTCTTTTATGCAAATAGCGTTTTAATACAATGAAAGTATAAAACTGTCGCAAGCGCACACTCTCGAAAATACATCGTAACCTTGACTGGTGAACTACATTATTTTCAATCGAGATCATGACTTCTTGTTACTTTATCAGTCGCCTTTCACCTGCTTTTCCGCATTTGGTACAAGAAGGAATCAAAATTATAATTAATTAAAATGATAAATAGATTTTCGTTCTAAGAAAACGTTTAAGGATTTCTATAGGGCGCTTGTGGGGCGTCATAGCTCAGTTTGCCAAAGAGCTTAGATTTTAAAATAATAGGTCGGGGAAAACTATTTTTCATTTTTTCTAGGTATAAAGTTGTAGTAAAATCTCTTTGGCTGTACTGTTTGTATCTAGTTAGTTTTGATACCATTAAATACAAAGATGACATTTAAAAAAAAAAAAAAAAAGACGATTGCCCGCCGCTTTTGTTATTGTTTTTCTGTCCGCACAAAGTGAGTGAATCTATCGAAGAAGTTCTATACATTTTGAAGTTTTACTACAAAAAAAGGGAAAAATGCGACACGAGCGACGAAAACATATGTCACGTCTATGGACTAAACGCAGTGTCAGTAAGAGTAGCACAAAGTTGGTCAAGCGTTTTCAGAGCGGGAATTTTGATGTCAAAGATGCAGCTCGCTCTGGTCGCCCTGTTAGGGATAAAATCGATGCCATTATTGAAAAAGTGGAGCAAGATCGGCATATTAGTAGTTACAACATAGCTGAAAAGTTAGGGATTGACCACAAAACAGTTTTGACCCATTTGAAAAAGTCTAGGTATACACAAAACCTCGATATTTGGGTGCCACACGACCTCTTAGTCTTGAATTTGTATACAAAATTCGAAATAATTTTTGCCCTGACCTAATATAATAGGAGGGTAGTGGGGATCGGAAAGAGGTAGTTGGTTGAGAAGCAGCTGGGTTTGGGTTGACAGAGTTGTTTTTTTTTTCTTGTAATTAAGGATCCATGTTTTTTCTCCACAGTTCCTCAGACAGAACCGCTTCGACGGCTTAGACCTGGATTGGGAGTACCCAGCCTTCCGTGACGGAGGGAAGCCCAAGGATAGAGAGAACTACGCCAAGCTCGTGAAGGAGCTTCGGGAGGAGTTCGACAGGGAATCCGAGAAGACTGGCAAGCCCAGGCTTCTGCTGACCATGGCTGTGCCGGCGGGCATCGAGTACATTCAAAAAGGATTTGATGTGAAGACGCTGAACCGGTGAGTGTTGTTTTATTTGGGTCAGTCGTAAATACAACGGTGATTAGAATAGTGGAAGGAAGGACATCTTTTTGAAGGCCAAAGCTAGGAAACACAATGCAGAATACCGTTTACTTAAAGAATTTAAATTTACATTTTTAAAGAAAAGAAAGAAATACGCTCAAGGTTAACATACTTACACGCTTTTGTTTTAAAAAAAAATCTGTCTAACATTTAATTTAATAGACTCTTATTTCTTCCACAAACAAATGCACTCTTTTAAATCATTACAAAACCAACCGCAAATACACACATGACATTGTACAAATTACCAAAGACTACACTGTGCAAATACTTAATTGTCACATGCAAATACATTGCTCCATACACGCCTTACATACATACATACATACATATATACATACATACACTACTCATACACAAAAGATCACGACACTTGCTTAATTTATTAGTTCAATGTCGTATTGCCCAATATATCGACGGTGGTGAAAGTGATAGGCGAATGAGCGCGTTAGGATGAGCTTTTTGAAACGATTTTAGTATAATACTTATACATATTTATATAAAGGGTGGATTTTTGAGATGGGGCAGCAAGGGCAGCTACTTTAACCGTTGTAGCTGCAGGAAAACGGTCTTAGGAGACTTTCCTTAACTTTTTGAGAAATTTTGATAGGCATTCAAAGATTTTGAAAAAAAAATACAGTCAGCAGGAAAATGGGCAATTTTCATAAAAACATTTTTTTATGCCAATCGATCATGTTTCATATCAGGATCAAGTTGTAGTCTCATTTCCTACGAAATGTTTGAGAAAAGTTTTTTTTGCGATTTCTGACTTTTCTAGTACTCAAACCTCAGTTGGTCCAATAGAGGTTTTTGATACTTATATGAAACATGATCGATAGGCATAACAAAAATTGTGAAAATTGCCCATTTTCCAACTAATTGTAATTTTTTTTCAAAATCTATGAATGCAAATCAAAATTTCTCAAAAAGTTGAGTAAAGTCTCAAAAATCCAACCTGTATACAGGATCAATTTTTAACTAGTGCACAAACTGTAACTATGAATTCAGCATATGATTCTAGACCCTCTAGAGCAGAAATTTCTCGTCAGTTATCAAAAAAAAAAATCTGCTGTTTCATAGAAAACTGCAATAACTACGCGGTCAAAATGTATGGAACAACTAATAAAAAAAAATATAACGGAAGAATCATTTCTACGCTAGGGTGTATAAAATCAAATGCTGAATTCATGGTTACAGTTTGCGCACTGGTTAAAAATTTCCCCACGATGATGTTTTGTTTCTAGTCCGAAAGTATTTCTACCTAATATTATTTACTCGAGTTACTGAAAGTATGGATAATTTTAGAAAGCATGTGCCAAAAAATCGCTTACTGCTTCAATTTTACACCACCAAACAATCCATGCCCCCGACAAGAATGTCACACGATCGAAATCGGAATTTTAATTATTGTAAATGTAAAGCCTAAACCGTCGGCGTCGGCGCGGGCGCACACTTGTAACCAACGTCAAACACGTTACTACTGAACTTACGCCTCGTCAGTATGGCCGCTCACATTTTATGATCGAATACCAAGAATTAAGTCGGCAACTTAAGTACGTAGGTACAAGGATTCTGTTTAATAAAAGTTAATTTGATTCCTATGAACTTGTTGAAACAAGTCTTCGATGTATAGTTTTGTAATTCATAAATAATTTATTATGTAACATCCATTATTGACTCATCAAATTTAAAAGCTTTAGAATCTGCATATGCATGGAAACCATTGCGATTCTTTTGTGATTTATATATATTTTGTTTGAAGAAAAATCGAGCTCTATCTTTATCTGCCTGCTTTTTTGGTCCTCTATCACAGAATATAGTATTGGAGATGTCATAATTATGCCGTTGAATAATATCATATTAATCGGGAAAGTATTTGTCTGATATAATTTATACACTAAGTAAGTAAGTATAACAACCTTGTCGGTAATTATATTTTCGAGCCGTTTGGGGTTGAAACCCTCGGGCCGTGGGGTCCGAGTGCCCATATTTTATTCAAGGAAATCTCCAAACGCCTGTTTGACACTTCCCGTGACCCAAGGGCTGGCTTTTACCTTGGCCAGAGGCTAAGCATAGCCATACAACGTGGCAATGCCGCCAGTCTCTTGGGTACATTACCAGTCGACAGCGATGCGGACCTGTTACATTACCATTATTATGAATTTTTGACGCCATTTTTTAGTTTGTTAATAGTTTTAGTTAGGTTAGGTTAATTAATTAGATGTAAGTTGTTATTCATGTACTTATAATTTCAATTCTGAATAAACTAATAAATTATAACTAATTATATTTAAAAAAAAATTATACACTTACGTTCTCAATAAAAAAAAAATAACAAGCTGCTCCGATTCCCTTTCAATTAAACACCATTAAAACACACCAAAATCCCCATTCACTTAGTATCCCACAGCACATTCTCATCACCTTTTTCGTTCAGAGCCCCAATGTTAGCGAGTACAAGTACTAGTGGTTTCGCAAGTACCAGCTGATTTGAATGTGGCATACAATGCATCACAGCTTGGCGTACACAATGGGAATTGCTATGGTGACCATGGAGCAAGGGTTATGCAAGTTAGATGGCCTTGGGAGTGTTCGCGTGATGTGTAAACGAATCTTCGGGTTAATTTTGCATGTGTTGAAGTGTAGAAATCAAAAACTCACTTGTTGCAAATCAATTATGGCAATCATGTTCGGTCAGTATCGAATGCTGCTGAAGTGGTTGTCTGTTTTTTTTTATTTAATTGTTTAACTGTTTTCTTAATAGACGGTGATCTTTTTTGGCAAAGATACGCAGGACTTGATAAAGCCCACTTGCACATTTAGTAGGGTTAAATGAATTTGTAAACTTGGGAGTTAAGTAATTAACATTTTAACTCTTATTACGCGTTGCGCCACTAAAAAGTAACACCAGAACCCTAATTGCGTAACACACTATCTATCACAATTTGAATTATTTTAAAACCTATTGCTAATCCATTGCTTCATATGTTCGAAAAATGGTCTGCTCAAAAACGTTAATAACGCAATGAATGTTGTTGAACTGTCAAAATGAAAGCTATTCCTCCTGTTAGTGTGTTACGCAATTACCCCGTTGATTAGTTAACCATACATTAGTGTTTTTTGAGTTGGGAACATTGCAGTACAATCCACGAAACATAAAATAGAATTGCAATATCTGTGCCCTGATTAGTAATCCGACCAAAAATGTATGCACGAACAATGAACGGAAATTGTATACCTATCTCTTTTACACTAACGTTTCATTGACTCGTTTTTTATAACGATACATAATACTTTTTTTTGTCTTTGAATTTTATAACATGACGTTTAATTTTAATCGTATTGTAGGTGGTTTCCATGGAGATTTAATTTATTGATTGACGAAAACGTCAAATATGGAAAAATATGTTTTAAAGAATTTTATAATTTGTATTTATTTTTATATGAGTTCATGAATATATGCCTGTTAATATAGTACCGAACTTTCATTTACTGTAACGTCGAACAATATAAAATGCTAAATAAGTTATCAGCTGTACTTCATAGCGTCAATTTATTTTGTTCTTACTTACACTAACCCAGAATTTAGCGACTTAACTCTCCCACATCGGTGGGTTAAATATTTAGAAGTTTACCTAGAACTAGATTTACCTCTATCTCTTGGTGGCGCAAAATCAATAATTTGATTAACCCTGAATTTGCTGTTAACTCCGATTTAATTAGGATAACCCATGAACGCGCAAGTGGGCCTAAAAGACATAGGTAGACTACCTTACAGCGCACAATTGGTAACACATCAATTACACGCTTGCTTGTGAAATTTTACTTTAATATAAAACTTAATTGGAATCAACACCCTCGACTCTAGCTTAGTAGAATGACGCTATACTCAGTGTAAACTAAGTAAAAAGACATACATTCTTCATAATGGGTAATTCTCATGTCTGAAAAAAATGGCAGTGCTTATTTACATTCACTAAATTACATCCCAATTACCATGAAATCTTGGCAGCCCTACAATTTTCTAAACAATGAGATGTGTTAATTCTCTTCCACCGTCCTTCAACGCTCTGGTTCCTTCGCTTAGCTTTGTCTTAAGATATTTACGCAAAGAGCTCGGAAGACAATGGTTTAGTTTACGATTCGGGCTTTACGATTAATTAAGTAGCAGGTGATGAAAATCAGCGCTAACTATTTGTGCAGGCTTTGTCGGTGTCTGCACTTTCGTGATTCCCGTCTGGTTAGACAAGGACATTCATAATTCGTGTCGTACACGCTCACTAACTTCAACTTTGAGAAAGAAGATGACAGAAGGATCCAGTTGGGTTGGCCAGCGTTTACAAACTTCATCAAGTCTTCTCGTCGCCAATCCCGCAATGTTTGAAGATTAAGGTCTTCAACCAGTGGCTCCCTCCCCTTTATAACATACGATGCCGAAACGTGGACACTGACAGTCGGGCTGGTCCACAAATTTAAGGTCGCTCAGCGCGCTATGGAGCGAGCTATGCTCGGGGTTTCTTTGAAAGATAAAATCAGAAACGAAGTTATCCGGAAAAGAACCAGTTATCGACATAGCTTGCAGAGTAAGGAAGCTGAAGTGGCAGTGGGCTGGCCATGTTTGTCGACGGATCGATGGCCGGTGGAGAAGACGATTCCTGGAGTGGAGACAGTGTAGCGGCAAGCGTAGTGTGGGATGCCCCTCAGCTAGATGCGGAAGGCGGAGGACAGGGTGTTGCGGTACAGTATGGGAGAGGCCTATGTCCAGCAGAGTGGACTGCATTAGGCTAAATTGATTGACGCTCACTAACTTATGGTTTCTTGTATTTGATTTTATTGTATGTTAAATACTACCTGTATTTAGAAAACAATTGTTTCGTTTATAGCAGTTTTTTTAATCCTAATATTATCATTATTGAAGCCCTGTGTCAAGTGCGGTAGACGCTGTCCCTCCCACCGATATTCGAAATACGGCTCATTTACACATCAATAAAAACTTAATGATAACTTAATTCGCCTACAGACATATAGTTATTTAATAACACACCAAACAAAGGACTGTCTTTGAACCCACACTAATTCATCTCTAATTTATCAGACATAATTACAGGAAATACATAATCATTCGCTAATGTAAGGTCAGCCCTCAGTATAAAAGTTAAGCTAAGTTTAGACTACGCCATTATACATCATACACTCATTGTATATGCCTAAGCCACCTGGTTCAATTAGCTAGCTAATTGGACGCCTAGGCCGTTCATTAAATGCCAGCATCCAATTAAATAACTGAAGGACAACTAGCCAAGTCATTGAGCGCAACGTTTAGCCAGATGGCTGAATGTCGAGTAGTCATTTAGTTTAATTGGATATTGATGAATTTGTGATATTTGGTTAAGTTACGTTAGTTTGAATCACTTGGCTGAGTCTTGGTCAGTCATCTTCAAAGGGCTGACTTTCAACACGCCAAGTTGTTAAACGTTGAATGATTCTAGTTCAATTAACTATCGGCCTGGGCATCCAATTGTATGCCGGCGTTTAATGAATGGCCTAGGCGTCCAATTAGCTGGCTAATTTAACCAGATTCTGTGACATATACACCGTGTGTCTGTGTTCGCACGGGTATTGTGACATTTATGGTGACACGAAAATTTGTGTCGAATCAGCGGCTGTGTGAACACGTCAAGTGTCTGTTGTGGTTGAAGAGTTTTCAAACAGGTTCGACACCTTTCCATACACTACTAGAAGATAGCCCTAAATGAATAAGTTTCGCGCGGAATAAGGAGATAACCAAAAGCCACGTGAACTACGAAAACAACCCTAACCGCTACAAAATAAAAGCGCTGTCAGAGTCAAAATTAAACTGAAACTCAAACTCAAAGCATTTATTTCAAATAAACCAATTACAGGCACTTTTGAATTGTCAAGGGGTCGGTCGGTCAGAAAGATGAAGCTAGTTGCCCATTCCAAAGCGTAGTAGGTACCTATGGAGAAGAACGGGCAAGCAACTCCATGGACGCTCTTTTAAATCAAAATATGGTTACAAAATATTGGTTATATCATTCATGTTGAAATGTTGCATGTGAGAACGATGCAGAACGTTAAAAGTGTCCGTAATAAAGAGAGAAAAACAATTAAAATATTAAATTAAATTAAAATAAGCCGTGGCAGCTAAGAGATGACGTATGGATCAGCACCGTTCAGCTCAACCATTTTGAAGGAAACTTAATGATCCAACACACCATGCAGTTGCGGTTGTCTGTACTATAAATACATTTTTTTTCACTCATACATAAGGATAGATCAAGAACATAATTATTTACCTTCTGAATCAATTGCGTAGGCGAACTGGTTAAACAAATATTTCGTGCTATGGAATCTGGTTGACTTACAAAGGTCAAGGTGAATTAGTTTGGAACCATATTGAGCGACCGTCAATCCCATGACGATGATGATCTTGAAACGATAATCATGGAGTGTCACTAACAGGTGTTGTTGATGCTTGAAATATTCCGCATTCGATAAGATCGGAGCTTAGAGTAAAGGAAAAAAAAAATGTAATCTAGTTTAACTATAGAAGGTATTCTCTATTTTGACTGCTCTAACAGACACAAATCTTTATTAAAAAACGGCAAAACAGCTTTCCATAATTATACAAAAAACAGGTGGAAGAGACATCAACGTGCATACTGTTACCATGGATTTATTACATGATTCTAAAACCCCTGAGTTGAAATTGTTCGTCGGTTATTTAAAAAAAAATGATTATTCATACATTTTGACCGCGTAAGTATTGCACTTTTCTAAGAAACAAATTTTTTTTTTATTTGATAACCGACGAAAACATTCTACGTTAGGGGGTCTGGAATCATGTGCTGAATTCATGGTTTCAGTTTAAGCGTCGATGTCCCTGCCTCCCTGTATAATGGTTTCTTACGGGAATAGAAACTACAAGCCAAACCGCTACCGCTGCAGCAAATAGTTCAGTTATTGTGCGTAAAACCGTCTTTTGTTGATACACTACTAGCGACCCACCCCTGCTCCGCACGGATTTTACGACTTAACAAAACATGGAAATTTCTCTGCATTATATATAAGTTTAATAATAATGTATACATCCGGTATAAATTATAATAAATGAATCCGTCGCGTAGTATAGATGAACAACGCGGTCACACAGACAGACACGAAATGAGACTTTAATTTATAATATGTATAGATATAGAAGATATAGATAAAGATGGATCGTGATACACAAGTCACCAACTGTCAAATGTTGCGTGATAACGTGATACTAGCGCGACACGGATACGCGCAAGGCTGTTCGAATCTTTGGCCCATGTTGATAGGTACACTAGACCTGCTTTGCTATTCGTACATTCAAACTGTATCCTGCAGCTTTAATATATACCTTTTTACTTCATTGACGAAGCTAAAACAATATCTGCAAAAGGAAGAGTCAATCCATTTCGAATATATGTAAAATCTTCTCTACGTACGAGCCACGAACCTGTGTTAAAATATTACTCGTTAAGTCTACTAGCAGTGGTAGCCCAGTGGTAACAACCGCGACTTACGAGTTGTAGGTCCTAGGTTAGAACTCAGATAGGCGCTTTACTTTGTGTAAATTATTTCATCACCACTGCTCTTAAAACGGTGAAGGCAAACATCGTGAGGAAACCGGCATGTCCTAGAACCAAAAATTCAAAGACATGTGACGTCTACCAACCCGCACTGGACCCGCGTGGTGTATTACGGCCCACACCCTCTCACAGAGAGGAGGCCTGTGTCCCAGTAGTAGGGACATTATAGGCTGATTATGTAAGTCTACTAAGCTTCTAAAGTTACCACATTATTGAAACACTCCAAAAAGTTACAATATCTCGTTCTACATTATTATTATTATGAAGCCAATCCCAATATTGTAGGTGCGAAAAGGATACGCAGACCATGACGATCCAGTTCTAAATATGAGCAATCTGTTTCAGATACTTGGACTGGATGAACCTGCTGTCATACGATTACCACTCTGCGTTCGAGCCGGCAGTCAACCACCACGCGCCCTTGTACCCGCTGGAGGAACCCAACGAATACAGCGTCGACAACGAACTTAATATTGTAAGTACAGCTTTAGTGATTCAAAGGCTTTAGACAAATCAAAGGTTTTCGTTTGAAGGCAATAGCTCCATGACAAACAACTGACGAAAAACTTCTATTTTCGAAGATGATTCGTGAAATAAGGTGACTTTTTACTAGTCAACTTGGTTGACAGTTGCTGGTTGGTTGACCTATGACACAAACAAAAAAAGCGACCAGCATTTTTGAACTAATTCAGATAGCCATTATCAAATACTTTTATTTTATTGCTCAATCTTTGCGACTGACAGTAGCTCGGACAGTTGTCACAAACAGTATCCAATGAGAAACCGGTCGATCCTTCAATCAATCAGAACAGCCTATTGTAGACGGCTGCTAGACGTAAGAATTTCAAAGTTGCAGCACGATTTTAACCTTAGGAGACCGGTATACCAACAATAAGCAAGGTCAACGGCATTACAATGTGTAACCACTGATACTGAAAGTCTGATTAAAAAATCCGCTGTCAAAAATCTGATTTGAGGTCAAGTACTTCATATGATTATTAAAAAAAAAAAACATAAAAACAACAGCAGTCGAATATCATGTAACATTACATGAGATTAGACAAGAACTAAACTTGAAAAGGCTTTCAGATATTGGAGATACACCTAAGAAACACTCTACATATAGCGTAGCTGGCAGGTTAGGCTGATAACTTCTGTTGGTTTATACTCTGCTAGCTGCATATAGACCTCCTTTACACGCCATCTTCTACAGATACTATAACCCCTTTCCACTTTTTCCAGGATTACACGATCAAGTTCTACATCGAGAGCGGCGCGGATCCATCGAAGTTGGTGCTAGGTATACCGACGTACGGACGCTCCTACACGCTATTCAACCCTGATGCTGTGGAGATTGGATCACCGGCTGATGGCCCAGGAGATCAGGGAGACGCCACCAGGGAGAAGGGGTACTTGGCTTATTATGAGGTAAGGAGAAGTGCCTCAATTGTTCCTGTAATTTAAGTGTTTCTGCTATACCAGAGAGAATCGGAGAAAAGTGGGTTTTCGAAGGACTAACTTTTGTAATGTTTTTTGTTCGAAAATTGGGGATGCTCAACCCATCTAGAATAATAAAAATTTAAGTTTGGAGGAGGTAAGGTTAACAGTGCCACTAGTTTTCTGACCCTAGCATATCAGTGCCATTATCTATTCTGTGACCAATTGACCATAGTTCAGAAGCCGTACTATGACGTGTTAATACCATCATGGTTCCATTTCGAAAAAGGGATAGTGCTATCGGTCATATATAAATCCGTCTCTCTTTCACGCTGGAACAATGATGGCTTTAACACGTCATAGTACGGCCGCAGAAGCGTCGCTACCATCACTGTCAACAATGTTTCCGAATTTATAATTTTACTATTGTCACTTGTATATAATTTAGTTTTGTTAGATAAGTTATTGGCACCACTTGTAACAGCATCAACAACTTATCAACAAACGGCATTCTTGTCACTAGATTGTGATTTATGACGTATGATTCGTAATTACAATGTCAACCACCAAGGCTCTTGACGGTGTATTTGAATGTCACTACATACATTGAGACTCTCTCGGGTCTTACATTGAAATTTTGATAATGAGAATATTATAAATGAAGCAAAAAAATTAACTTGACTAGATGTTAGCAAAAATTTTCCGAGTTCACAATGCTTTGAATATTCTCATTCCTTCCAGATCTGCGAATCCCTAAAACCCAAAAAGAAGAAGCGCCAGGCATCCGAAGAAGATTCCGAAGAATATTCAGATGAAGAGGAGGAGGAAGAAGAGTGGACGGTGATGCACCCCAACCCTGACGCAATGGGCCCCGTGGCCTTCAAGGGCAATCAGTGGGTCGGCTATGATGATGTGGATATCGTTAGGAAGAAGGCTGAATATGTGGCTGAGAATGGACTTGGAGGTCAGTTGCTTTAACTATCATAATTTCTGCCAAAGAACGTGCACGGTTTGACATAACTTCTCCACAATGTTGCTTTGCTGTTAGGATTGATTTTTATTACTTCCTGAATATTCGTTTGGTAAACTGCTTGGTACCTTTTGTCAGTGTTTCAAGTTCAACATCAGGTTAACGGTCAGTGGATAAGTTCTGGATGACATATCTGGCCGATCATTTCATATAGTGGCGAATATGACAACGGACATTAAAAATACTCATTTTATATTTCAGGTATTATGTTCTGGTCTATCGACAACGATGACTTTCGTGGTGCGTGTCACGACAAGCCTTACCCACTCATTGAAGCTGCCAAGGAGTCGTACTTCGCTAAACTTGGGTGAGTATCTACTTGTTTCCTTTCAAATGGATACAAATCTCCAGCCACTGTTGGTATTTTCTGGTATTTAACGTCGTAGGGCTTTGTTAAATCTATTATGGATTTTTTCTCATTGCTGAAACGTCTATAGGTGTCTCCTCATTCCTCAAACTTCTTTGTTTCACTGTACAAGTGATTACATGTAGGTAAAAACAGTACGTACGTACTTTTCCTTATATATAGTAATCAAAATAATAACGGTTTCTTCTTCAACAGATCAACAGGCAACGTCATTAAGGAGAAGGTATCCACCAGCACCAGGAGGAAGAGCAGACCGAGGAGTTCCACCACCACTACCACTACCACCACCACGGCCAAGCCATCTGCCAAGTAAGTTTTTACCATGTAATATTTTGTTGCTGAGGGTATACTTAATTTAATCTGATGTTGGTCTGATACAGATAATCATGAGATTTTTACTGCACGCGTAGCATGACCACTTTTATATTTACTCTACGAAGAATAGACATACCCTTTCTATAGAAAGTAACATTTATTTTCTTCATTTTTGACACTGCGTCGTAGAATTTTTTGTACAATCTGTCATTTTGCATCGTTTCTTCGGTTTCTACGGTGGTCACGTTAAAACTTGTGTTGATGAACCCGAAGAAAAATAATGGAAGTCTCTTAAGTATGACATTCAAATATTTCCAACTAATTATAAAATGTTATCTAATTTAAACTTGTAACAGGAGCAACAGACGTAATAAGCCGAGCACAAGTGTCATCAGCACGACTCCAGCCTGGAACATTCTCACTCCGGAACCACCAACCACCCCCGATCCTGGTTCAGGTACTTTATTTATTTTATCTTTCCAAAGTTAAGGTCTACCTTAGCCGATACATTCTGTCTATCCTATTGAGCTTTTGAAGCGGAACACATCCCGTATTTAAGCTAACGATTATTATATCAATTCTCAAAGGAACCTTTAATTTATATTGTAGTTTCTTTTAGTCGGCCTTTCTACTCTTCTTCTTAATTTTTCTCAGCTACCTCATACAAACTCATATTACCAAAGATCAATGGTACCTATTTTCTTTGCAAAACGTTATATCCATAGTATAGAAAGCATAATGTTTCATACCTTTTTGTCTTTCTTCCAGACTTCAAGTGTGTTGACGAAGGCTTCTACCCTCATCCTCGCGACTGCAAGAAGTACTTCTGGTGTCTCGATTCTGGACCCTCCAACCTCGGAATTGTTGCTCATCAGTTTACTTGTCCTTCTGGTAAGTTAACCTTCAATTATCGAGAGAGTTATTTGATTATATCTACTTGTCTCGTCATTATCTAGCACTGTACGGACTTAGAATTTAAAAAAAATTGTTTGCAAGTTATAAGCATAAAACTTCGATATTTCAGTGCATCTTTGGACGTAAAATGTAACTCCCGGAGTATGAAAATGGCAAAAATGTTGCCGTACAAGGATAAATAAAATGTTTTCAAAATTACAAAACCCTTTATTTTGAATAAATACATTCAGTAGTTTTTTCATAATATCTATACGCCCAAATGTCTATTCATGAAATTTCACGCTCGTTTTCGTTATAAATCATTGTCTATTTCACTAAATAAATAAATAAAAACTAAATAGCATGCATATTACCCACCCCCACCAACCAGTTTGAGCCACCGCGCGCCGACTATTGCAATTAATGTTGCCATTTCAAAATCAATCTCAAAGTAAAATATTTTGATCGACAGTCTTTGATTTTTTTTTTCTCTTAAAACTGCAATTCAGGCCTTTGCCCAACAGTAGGATGATGCAGACTGACAGTAACCGGCAACCTGTGTCCGTTTCTCTGTATCGAGCACAATTTTTAGCAAATTGTTTATCTTCTAGTATTCTTATGATGCACATTTACTACAATTATATCAGATATCATGATTTTCATCGCTCTGTCCATTCCTCAGGTCTATTCTTCAACAAAGCAGCTGACTCCTGCGACTTTGCCCGCAACGTGCTCTGCAAGAACAAAGACCCCACCACCAAGGCGCCCACCACGCGTGCCCCCACCACGAAGGCCGTCACCACCAGCACCACCACCACCACCACTACCACTACTAGGAAGCCTATCAGACTGAGTACCAAGAGTTCTTCGCTGTTCAGGACTACTTCGACGACTACCCCTGAACCTGAGGTTAGTTTTAACTATTTGACATCATTTACTTACTATTACGTATTTACGATACCATTTTTAAGAATTTCCTTAATTTTATTACCCCCAACCTTTTCCCTATGTTATATCTTGTTTTATTTTTGGGACCAATAGGGAGTGACCAAAATACTTTTATACTTCGCTTTCCATCAGGCGTGATCGAGGCCTATTCGACAATAAAAATAAACTTTAATGCGATCGAAATTAGAATAGGAATGACTTTTCACCAGATCTGTTGAAACGAGTTGGGTAAGATTTATACATATAGCCTGCATTTACATATATCCAAGAAAAGTTGGTAACATGATTTCGGTAAAAGCCATTCTAATTCTTATGTCGATCACAAGCTACATATAAAAAAAGGTATTTTAAATTGTTTAGGAAGAGGAATACGAAGACGAATCTCGTGAAGAACCAACTGATGAAGATGCTGAAGATCCCAGAGTTATCAAGGAACTGATTGATCTCATCAAGAAAGTCGGTAAGTAAAAACAACACAAAAAATATTTTTCTACACAGTTACTAGTCAAATGTCAAATGTCTCAGGGAATAAAAAAACGGCACGCACAATTCACAAAATAATAGAATAGAATAGAATAAAAAAAAGAAAGAGAATAATTATTTTTATTAGTAATTTTGCAAGCAATATTTTCTATAGGAATGTTTTGTTCACCTGATGTCAAAAGAACGCAGGCCGATTGTCAACTATTCTACGAAAAACTTTCCAGAAACCAATGCTTGTATGTATTAAACGTTTTAAACGGTTTTACAGGTGGTATCGAACAGTTGGAGAAACAGCTTCGTTTCGGCGAAAACAACCAGGCTAGCACAGACGGCGGCATTACGACCACACCATCTCCCTACAAGAAGAAGCTGTACCAGAAAGTATTGGAGAGGACACGCGGACAAAACAGGTACTCATTTAGTGGATAAAATTACTTTGTCAAAGGTACAAACAAGAAAACGTCTTAAATATCGTCATTAAAGCAGTTGAAAACTTGGTCAAATACGTCGAAATATATCTGATTTAAAAGTACTAACATCTCCTACAGATACACTGGGCCTAACAGCATACTCGAAAATTCTGGACAAAACAGTAGGCGAGGACCACAGAATGCTGGTATAGCACCATCGAATGACGGAGACAAGCTGATAAGAAAAGACCGACCACAGTAAGTCTTGTAACTCCTTAAAATGCATTGATTCAAATACGCGCTTAGACAACTTGATGAATGAACAAACACTATTTAGTTTTACTTCATACTCATTTACTATAACATCGTCCAGGTACACAACGATCAATCGTCAACGTGGCTCTAAGGGAACGACTGAAGCTACTTCCGAAAGCGAAGAGATTGAAGATGAAGCCCAACAGGAAGTACAACCGAGCCTTAGAGCTAAGTCCACGGATACAGAGTCCAGGTTCGGAACAACTACCAAGCCATTGCAATATGTAAATATCCGACGAGCGAGACCGACCACTTCGGACACAGCTGATGATACTGCTTCAAGGTAAGCTTTCAGCATAATGAGACACTGGCGTTTTAATGATTTTTATGCGGGATACGTAGCTGAAATGGACAAAATCTTACAAAGCCAAAATACGTTATTTTTACTTCAACTATGAATCTACGGCCATTCTAATTATGTTTCGTTATTCTAGGAACGCTCTGTTTGAACGCTCAGAACCTTTCGTAACGGTATCCGACACGCCAAACTCGTTGGATATATTGAGCGCAAGACGAGAAAATCAACCAGAATACGTCACAATCAGGAGACAGCGACCTACCACTGAGGAAACTACTACTGTGCAGTAAGTTATAATTTACATTACAAATATAATTCCAATAAATAAAAAGACTTAAAACTAACTCTAACATATAATTTTTTCTTATATTAAAATATCCTGTCCTTTTTTCCAGATACCAAAACTCCGAAGAAGAAGTAGAACTCCAAGAAACGGCATTAGAAAGAGAAATATCTACACAACCCCAGTATACTTCTATCGTACGATCTCGTGCAACCCCTCGTCCCATTGAAGAGCCTAGCTCTGAAGCCCCTGTACTTAGTGTACGTTCCACAACCGTCACTATTGAAGAAACAAGTAGTCCTGACCCTACTACTGTCCTATCTGTCCAAATATCCTCCTTACTTAATTCCCCGAGCTCCGCCGAAATCGAAACCACTGAGACTGAATCGCCCGCTCCTACTACTGTAGTTGAAACGACGAGTCCAACCACAACTACAACTACGACTACTACGACTCCAGCACCTCCAAGTCTCCCAACTCGACGCACTCTGATCAGACGGCGAGGCTCCACTACGCCATCTCCAAGTACGGCAGCTCCTTCAAGCTCCACCCAGGTAAGTCCCAGGAATTATACTTTTGTGAACCGACGACGACCTTTGCCAAGGCCGAACGAAATATCTTTGGATTCAGACGATTCTGCTGACGTTTCTCGTAAAATTAGATCCACTACTCCAGATAGTCGTGAAGTTGATGAAGCCATACCTAGAGAAACCGGTCCGGTCGGTAGGAAGTTCAGGAGTAGGTTCCAAGCCTCACAGACTGCTCGCAGTGATGACTCTATTCCCGCTGCAGCGTCTCCTGTATCAAGGGGCTCGTTCAAACCCCAAGTTTTGAACCCCGATGAAGTTATTTCTCTGACTCCAATTGACGTGGAGCCACAATTCATTCCGAGAAAACTTCCTAGCTTTAGTACAAGAGCTGACCGACGTTTCCGCAGGCCCATTGCTAGCACTGCCTCCGATGCGATACCTGATAGTGAAGGTTCAGCTGCTACTGTAGAGACTAGTCGACCAAGCCTTCTCCCGCGTGGTCGTAGCCGCTTCACAATAAGTACCACAACTGAGGCCACGGCTCAACCAGCTTCTGTTTCTTTTGCTCAGAGAAGACCAACATTTGCAAGATTCACTCCACGGCCTTTTACACGTTCGCCGTCTTCAACTGCTTCACCTGACGCGGACGACGAAAATACTGAGTTACCTGATCAAACTACAACACAAAGAATTGCACTTCGTCTGCCTTTTGGTAGATCTAGACCTACATCGACCGCTTCACCGAGAATAATAGCGAGAAAATTACCATTCCCGTCTCGCCAATCAACTACACAGCAAACCTTATCCAATGCTGATGATGATGATGATGACGATGAGCCAGAAGGTAGGAGTGATGATATTTTGCTTTCTGAAAGTGCTAGAGAAGAGAAAGAGCACGAAGAGGGTGAAGTAACCGACGAAGCGCCTAAACGTAGAGTTATTATTAAGAAATTCAGGGCTCCTGGTGCAGCCGACAGTGACACTGTCTCCACTGAATCAATTCCTATTGATGATTCTGGTAAAAAGAGATTCAGAGTTATTAGACGTAGGCCAACTTCTACGACAGTAGCTCCAGAACCAGTTACTACTGAAGCGCCTACTGCACCTGGCCCACAGAGGATTCGAAAAATTATTCGCAAGAAACTAAAACCTGCTGAAAATGATGCAGAATTAACAGCCAAGTCTGTTGATCCTCTTAACACTTTCAGAAGCTCGACTACTGAGGAATTTAACTATGGAGAAAAGACACGACCCACTACTACAACTACTGAAATTGTAACAGAGCCAATAATAGAGGAAGTGACAGAATTTTACAAAGAGAAGAAAGTTAAAGTGGAACTTCAAAGTGAAAACATTGAGCCCAAGGAAGAGGTTACAGAAAAAACTATTGAAAATGAAGAAGAAAAACAATTAGAGCAATCAATTGAACAAACAACGGCAGCACCTGCTAACATTGAATCTAATGGAAATACTCAAATGGATGCACTTGAGAATACGGAAAGTAGTCCAGAAACAGTTACAGAAGCCAAATCTGCTGATACTGAACCAAGTGCCGACGATGTTTCTAAGATTGCAGAAAAAAATAAGGAAAGTTCCGATAAGTCTGAAGGCGAAGCTAAAATTGAAACAGACACAAAACCTGAAACGGAAGATAAACCCGAGGTGACAGTGATATCTGAAGGTAAGTCTGTAGATATTTCTGAAAACAAAGAAACAAGTGTAACCGAATCAACTGTAACTGAAACTAATGAATCACAAACAGAAACCACAACCACAAGCACCACTATATCGACCACATCATCAAGCAGGACTAGGTTACCTTACAGGCCACGAAAGAAATTATATACACCATCCACGGAAGCTTCAGTAATATCTACCAGTAGAGTTTTTAGCCGTAAATACAATCCTGGCGTTTACACAAGTCCTGCGACTGCTGACAGACCACTGTTCAGACCATCTGGAAGTACCAGAAGACCATTCGCTTCTAAATTATTTACTAGAAAGCCTTTCACTCCCAGAACTACTCAGAGATTCGAAGATGACGAAGAATATAATGACGAGGAGCTTCTTGAAGAGGATCCAGAATCAGATAACCCATTCGTTTTCGTACCACCTAACCAACTATTCACAAGAAAACCTGACTCTGAAGAAGAAGAAGGAGAAGAAGGCATTCATGACGAAGCTGCTAACTCTCAAGAATTGTTAGATGAGGAAGAAGAAGGACCTTATGACGAAGAGGTAGTCGATGAGGATGAGACACCAACAAAGTTTGCGCTCACAACAAGGAGACCAGGTTTCAGACCTCGCATAGTAAACTCAAATACATTTAGAACTTCTACTTCTACAACAGAAATTCCAAAGAAATTCCCAAGCTCTCAAAATAGAACTGGAATCATAACTAGATTTAGCAACAAACCAGCTGTTGATAATAAAAAACGAGTGCAAAACTTCCCACCAGGTTACAACTCCCCTGTGAGCGCCTCTAGACCTAAAGGTACTGGACCAATTATAGTTAGGAACGGAACTCAAGCAGCTGAGAAGGAATCCAAAGATGTAACGACTACGACTGCTTCTGTTACTGGAGGTGAATCCACTACATCATTTGATGATGATTATCTCACAGTAACTTCAACAACTTCAACTGACGGTAAAGAGCTCACTACCTCTGAGGATGAATCTACAACGAATACTGATGAAATGGAAACGACAACATATGAAATGGAAATAGACAATAGTACTGATGATTACTTAGAGAGTACAGAAGGTACTACGAACTACCCAACAACACAAGATATTACCACAATTTCACAAACTGAGGCTGAAATTAAAACAACAATTGTACAAAATACTTTTGGTTACACTATAAGTAATACGGAAACTACAACTGAACCAGTACCTACGACTGTTCCCACAACTACTACAACTGAGCTTGCTCCACCATCACCGCCGATCATAAAAACACAATTCGACAAGTTATTCTCCATAACTAGAGTTGTTGAAGTAAATTCAAAATTAGACAAACACCACATTAACAAAAATAATGAAACGACTTTCATTGAAGAAGGAAAAATCATGGTTGAAAAGAAACCCGTTATTGATAAAATCGGTGAAGTAAGTAGATTTAGTCTTATAAAAATAGTTGAAGATGATATCCCAATCTATTTGACTAAATTCGGTCACATATATCCAGTTGAACACCCACCTGAAAATCATATACGTATTGACGAAGCCAGAAATGCTAGAGCTTTAGTTGAAACTTTCCCCGAAACACCCAGAGAAAATCTAGTTGCATCGGAGAGTGTTAATGAAGCCTATAGGCATATTAAGAAAGTATCTGATATTGAGAACGCCGATGAAAATAAAGATCATGTGGAACATCTACCAAGCGATGACTTTTTATCTTACGTAAATGAAGAAAATAAAACCGACCAAGAACATGACGCCCCACTGTTCGCTACATGGCAATTCGTTCCAGCAGCATATGAAAACGAAAAAGTAAGAGCTGCCAAAAGTTTTGAAATTGTAACACCACGTTCGATGCTAACTAACCCATCTACATTATCTTTAGAAGGATTGTTTAAAACCGAGAACCCACTTATGGCACGTAAAGTAAATGATGACAAAAATCAACCTTTTGTCGTATATTCTGCATCAGTACCAAACCAAGAAGAAGTCGCCAATATTGTCAAAATAACCCCCTTGAAACCTGAATCAGGTCGTAGCATACTTACTTTTGCCAAAGGCCAAGAATTTAACGGAGGCTCTGCCGATGAAGTGGCTACGGTGAAAAATCCGATAATCAATGTCTCAGTGTTACCGCAAACTTCCGAAAGTTCAACAGTGTCTCCCTCTTCCACGACATCTACCACTATTTCCTCGACTACTCCCACAACTACCACAACAAAGGAAAGTCCGTCAACTTCAAGTCCTATCATAGACTTGCTTTCTACGACACAAGCTACCACCGAAGTTCCAACAACTACTTCAACAGACACACCCTCAACTACAGAAACGGTGCCAGAAGAAACGACGACAGTTAAAATATCGCCTTTGGATGCCAAACGGGCAAAATTCGGATTACCTAGAAGACCAATCATAAAATCTTCAAACTTTACTCGACCAAGCGTAGCTCCAAGAACATTTAAGAAAATAAACGTAACATCGAATTTAAACCAGAAAGCAAACAAAACCACTTTCAGTCCGTCTAAATCCCGTTTCAGTGCAAACAGAGTTCAAAACGTCCCAGTAGATCTTAAGAAGAAAAATAACACCCCGAAACTAGTTGCTAAGACCTTTACTACAGCTAAAACGTACACGACAGAAAGTCCAAAGACGACAACAGAAAGAAAAATATATTTCAAACCAATCAGACCTAACTTTAGACCAGCCTTCTTCCCAAGAAAAACAACTACACCTCCCGTCACTGCAGACACTTAAAAATCCGGCTAAATCTAGTTCTTACTAGATTTATGCGGCTCCCACTAGTAGGATCCGGTTTCTCTGGCCATAATAACATGAACGACTGATATTATTTGTATATTTGGTTAATAATAATGCAAACACGTTTCGTCCGAATCCGAAAATATGAAATTGCAAGATTTTAAAATTGTCATTCGTTGATCTTTCAAGGCATAATATTTTAACATGATAATTTTGAAAAATACTCTTATACTGATGGGATAACTTGTATATATAGGTACACAACATCATTATAGTCATATTTCTTAGAGATTTTAATAGCTTTAATAATATTCTAGGTTTTAATGAAAGTTTTATTGTACCAAATAATTGTATTTATTAGTTCGTTTTGGTAGAAGAGACTTTCAGTTTACAAAATGTCATAGGTTATGATTAGATTACATTTATTTAAAGGTTTTATTATTATATTAATAATTATTAATCGTTACCATTAAATGTACATATGGATGGTTAGGATTGGGATGTTTTTTGTAATAATGTGAATGAATTATTGTAACATTCAAAGAAAAAGGTTTGTAATAAAGTATTAGAATTTATTTTTTATGTTATTTTAGTTGTAACAAAATTGTCGAACAAATATTTTGTGCTCGCACCCCTTTTATTAACAGAATCGTCACAATATCTTTATAATTTAAAACTTAAAATTGAACGCAAAATTAGCACAAATTGATACAATTTTATCATATTTGTGCTGAACCACGACTGGGATTCGCAGGTAAGTGCTTATTTCTATATTTTTTCTATGTTAAGTTACAAAGTTGGCATCTATAATTATTCGTCAATAGGCATCACTTAAGTTGACAGAAAGAAACAAATGCACATTGAGGATGTTGATAGTTTGTTAACTATCTAAATGAATTTATTACACAATTTGTAATTGTGTGAAATATGCTAAATGTTCGCAACCTTCAGTTTCATTGAAGTATTCTTAACTATTCCGATTTAAATGAATGATTATCACGTTTTTTGTAACAAATCTATTTTCCTTAATTTAGACAAATTGGTTCCTAGAATTAGCGAATATTTTTCTTAAATCTTTTTACCTACCACAATCGCCGTTTTTATCGACACCTTTTAAAACTGCATTGTGCTATTTCTTATCGCGTTCGGAACAATAGTTAGCTATTATTGAAAGACAATTGACTCCCATAGTCAAAAGGTTTTCTCAGTGGCATGTCAAAATACAATGTTGTGTGGACATTTCATTAGAAATTGTGCATCGAATGTGCAAAAAATACAAAATGCTATTGAACTTTTATTCAAATTACGTTAAAGTCATGGAATTAGTATTTACTAGGTATAAAGAGTAAAGTAGAAACACAGATTATATTATTTTTTATATGATCTTTATTGCACACAAAAAAATTAAAAACGAAAAATGGTACATGCAGCAATTAAATTTTGTAAATTACAAAAACGTAATCTTTGTCAATCATGTTACAAACATTAGAACGTCAAAATTAAAACAATTACTCAAATTAAACTGCATATTTATCAGTGCATAAACAAAACTGATTTATTACCCTTTCTAGCTGCATTGAACATTGCAATTTTCAACATTAAAAACGTATATATTATCCTCGTTAAATGTTTGGCAATAATACTAATTATACACACAAACTATCCCCTGCCTACAATGCAGGGGTTTAACCTATCCTACTATATCCTACTAAAATCATAAATGTGAAAGTTTGTGAGGATGGATGGATGGACGGATGCATGGATGTTTGTTACTCTCTCACGCAAAAACTGCCAAACGGATTTGGATAGAATTTGGAACACAGATAGTTTATAACCTGGATTAACACGTAGGATAGTTTTTATCCCAGTAGTACGTTCCCGTGGGATAATTTCCGACCTACACGCGGGCAAAACAGGGGCAAAAGCTAGTTGATTATAAACGTGGCTTAAAGTTAAGAGACGTTTAACCGTCATAAATGCATGGATAGACGCTAATCACAATTTAATTTTAAACAACGTTTATAAACAAACCGCCTCATGTACAAAGACTTTGAATTCATTCACAAGTACTTATTTGTATATGACTCATTCATAGCTAACGGTCTATAGAATGCATTGCCATTCCAATCTTTAGGTACTTATTGTGTGTCAATGATTCTAAAATTAAACCTGTAGGTTTGACGCATGCGAAGAATGAGTTTCTAATAATTATGCTGATAAAGTCTCTGATTGGTTAATCTACTGTCACATCTCATGCTCAATGTTGTGATTGGATGACAGAAATGACAACAGCCGATGACTTGACTGCAGATTCCATAGATATCCGATTTGAAAGTAAATTGAGCTTCATAATTTAGCCGCTATAATCGGTAAACAAGGATCGATAGTAAAGCTGTAATGGAGTTGCCTTCAGGCGTAAAACAGAATTCTCGCAGAGCGTCAGTTATAGTACAAACCATTATAAGTAGTTTTCGTAGTACTAGTTTTGCGTGGATGTGACGCATATTTTCTCCCACCTCTTCCTTTTTTGTATTTTTGTTTTTCTCTGCGTCATGTTTACCGCAAATAAACGTATTTTCTTTCTTCTTTCATCTATGTAGGTATCTATAAATTAAGTTTTATGATTGCCTGACTTACAGACAACGATCAGTCTAAACCATCAGTGGTAAACATTGGGGAAGTTAAATAATGTTTCTTACAGAGTATAGAGCGTGGAGGACATTATACCCCAGTATTACATGGGACGAATCTAACGGATAATCGGGGTTTGCAGTTAAACCTAGTCAGTTAGGTATATTATTTATTTTCTCATGGTCACAGGGGACTTAATTAATTTAAAAAATATAGTCCAATAGCAATGACCTGCATTGCATTAGAATTTTAATCACACATGAGATAGTTAGCCCACAGTGCCCTTCACTTTTATGTTTAAGCTAACAGCCGTCAAATGAAACCTAAAGTTAGGTAACCTAGGTTTATATCGATAGCAGTTTCTAGTTAATCATACGTTGATTGATATCTACCAGTAGTTGCGATACGGATTTAGTAAGGATTGCAGTAGGCTGGCAACAATGATGGATAGAGTGAAATTGTAATTAGACAGCTGTCAGAAATGGTAATAGTTATTTATGATTTCTCACTTTAATACTAAAGAGAAAATGAGATGAAAGATGTAGTTCTAATTTACAACACGCGCACGTGGCGCCATTTGCAATGCGCGCCATTTTCGTATTAGAATCGTCAAAGATTATTGCGACTTTCCGACTGATATTTATAAAAAAGTAATAATAAATGAGTTCTAGCGAGGAATCCGATATTAATATTGTACTGTTTTCTCGCAAATGTGTAGAAAAACGTATGACACACGTGCAGAAATTGGTATTTAGAAACTCGTGACTATGGTATTTTTAAATTCGTCTACTCGTTTGTAATAACCAACTTACCGCACTAGTATCATAAATATCTATTTTACATTGCATTGCAATCAACGGATTCCCCGTTTTCATAGAATCTTTCTGAGTCATAGTCGTCCTATTTGTAGTACTTTATCATTCTTTTCTTAACTATTTGACAAGTTTGCTGATCTACTACCTAGTCTATTGTATAACTATTATCGAAAAAAAATACAATCTTTGCTGATCCGATAACTACTCTATTCCTTTTTTTTTTGTTTAGCCTATACTGTCCCACTGGGCAAAGGCCTCCCCCGACTCCTTCCAGGAACTCTTTTCTCGCGCCGTACATTGTTTATTAATGAAAAATATTTTCTCTACTTGTGAAACCAAACCAGCTACTATCTTGTCATCAGCAGCTTTAGGTTCAAACCTCTAGGCCATATTATATACTTACGATAATAAATAACAAAAGTCGTGACTACTGCGCATCTTACGATACTGGATCCTCGTGATTCTTGTATACAAACCTGCTTATGCACTGCCTTTGTCTATTCATTCATCGTACTTACATGTTCGGTTTCATCATTTTGCTAGCGCCTGCCGTAGGGAGCTTAGCAATTACTATCCAGCATATATTTAACTATATACCTATCCACACAAAAGCTTTTGTTTTTCTGACAATTAACTGTTTTACAAAAAAAGGTATATCGCCTGGATATCACCAGGTATAAAAAATACTAAAGATTAGGATGCAGTTGAAACTTGTTAATCGGTTCTGCTGAGATATTTGATAGTAATTTAAATTGGAGCTTTATTCATTAAGGGACAAAGCGTTCAGTATTTGTAAACTTAATTATTCTGTTTACATGGATGACATTATTTTGTCCATAGTAAAATTGTATTCATTTCTTGATTTCACCGTAGATTTGCATAAATCAGCAGGGTAGTTGCGTAACACACTAACAGTAGGAATGGTTTTCATTTTGATAGTTCAACAACATTCATTGCGTTATTTACGTTGTTGAGCAGACAAATTTTTGAGCATATGAAGCAATGGATTAGCAATATCCTTCAAAATGATTCGAATTGTGATTGACAGTGTGTTACGCAATAAGGTGCAGATGCATTTTTAAGCTATATGCAAAATTATAGGCAATGTTTGTTGTGATCTGAATTTTTCTAGTAACTTGAACAAATTCTGTTCCTAGATTTGATAAGAGAGTACCACCAGAAGCAGGTACATCATTTTTGTTTATTTTGATAAACAAAAAATAAATTTTGTTTTTTTTGTATTGTGATTCTATCGACTTTCAGTTATCACATGTGGGTTAAAAGTTCACTCTTATTATCCCTATTTCCTTTTCATTACAATCCAGTAGCCATTTGCGTAGTCTGAAGTTCTCTAATACTAGCTAGTAAATTACGAGCGTTGTATCATCCGCGACCCACTTTTGGGCCGGTTTAACAGACACTGCTATGAATATCAAGTAGATTGTTTAGTATTAAGCTATTTTCCTTGTGTGGTAGGCAGAGAGATCTTTGCTAATTTGAATCAGCATAATATTCACAATATAGTGTTGTATTAAGTCCTATCTTACTTCTATCTATTAGGTACAATATTGCTAGGTATTAAGAGTTCATGAGCAGAGTATTTTAACTACACTGCTCGCCATGGGCATAGAATCTTAGGTACTACTCGATCTAGCACCGTATAAAACCAAATCTGCTGATCTGCTCTAAGATGTCTGATCTTTTGAAAAAGGTTTATATCCTACAGAGCATATCCTCGCACAAAGGCATAAACTCTTAAAAAATCTTCTTTGTCAATATTATATAAAACTGGTTCTATTATACTACATTTATGTAAAGTGAAAGTTCTGATCACAATTATGTTGTTTTTATTACGATTGGAGTAAAAGTAATTCCACCTCCAATCACAACTTTCAATATCAAATTACACCGTTATCTGTGGAGATTATTATTTTACTTTAAAACAACCTATTACCTGCTCTATACATCGAAGTTACTTAATAAGGATATTGATTAAGGGTTCAGGGTCAATCAAGGAAACACGCAAATTGACTTGTTTTATTTTACAATCTCTATCATCATTGTCTTCTTAAATCTATCCTGAGAATCTTCGAAATTCTTCTGCAAAGTCCCCGTGTCCTTCTCCATTATTTGTTCTTCATGTCACCAGACAAATCTGGCTTCCAAGTTCATGCTTCATCCACCTTCCATGTTGCTCTGTAACAATGGAAAAGAAAAACGTTAGTATGATGTAATTGTCAATAGTATCTTTTCCTATTACGGGCTATTAAGGGCTGTCTCATTGGTCTAGTGGTCGCAAACGCTACCGCTGAGCATGAGGTCCTGGGTTCGATTCCCAAGTCGGGCAAAGTGTTATTGGGTTTTTCTATCTGGATTTCTCAGTAGCAGCCCGGAGTCTGGATTTGTGCCCGGTTGATGGCAATTAGCTCGCCCTATTACATGGGACTTAAACATTACTGGTGAAATTTGGGTGTACTATAGATACACTTCTGCTCAAACCTTCGCGGAAACAAGCCGTGATATTATAATATTATTATATTATCATTGGTTACATTTGGGTGCACCTCATTTATGTTTCCACCATCAGAGAATTCAGGCAAATAAGGTTCAATAATTCTAGTAGGTATATTGTTATGTATGACGTCTAGACTGTATATATATATAAATACATAGTGTATATAGATTGTATGGCACGATTGGTTCCCACGCGAACTGTGAGAGTTGTTAGCATCTGAGAGGAATGGCCGGTTTCTTGCGATGCTACTGGCTGTCGATTTCACTACATATTATACATTATTGGAATCTTGGGAGTTCGCACGTTGTTACTTATAAGGCGCTGTGTTTTCATCGAGAAGCAAGTCGACATTCTTTGGTTATTCAATGTGCCTACAGATGTTAGTTGCTGCCTGGTCTAGTGTTCTGGTGCCTGAATTTTAAGGCTTAATAAAACCTGGATCTCATTTGCATTTTTGCGGAAATCCGATGAGACTATTATAATATTCCCTAGTAAAACTTTAAAAGTTATAAAACCTAACACAGAAACTATATCGTCTATTAGAACATAGAGTTTTATTGATAGTGGCGTAGGTACTATACTGTCATTAAAATCTAATCACAAGATCTTTCTTTCATATCCCGCAAATATATATACCTACACAGAAATCATATCATAAATTGAAAAATCAATAATTAGTTCGGTTATTTGCACTGTGGAGCTTTGGTAATATCTAACACTAGAATCACGAAAACCGGTCTTGCTATTTCGGTTTAATCGTAAAATTGTTGCCATGGACGTGCGGTTGCCTGTACTATTGTACTACAACAGCTACTAATATAGCATCTACGTGCTAAACAATACATCAATCCATCTAATTTGCGCGCACGCATTTCACCCACAATATCGACGCGCAGCATCCGACCGGAGAAAACTACTTTCTCTGAGCAACGACTTGTTTAGCGAGATATTATCTAACGATTGCGTCAAATCCTGATGGTGTCACGTTTTGATTACAACGCTGTTATTAATTACAGTTCTTTTTTGATCTGATAGGTTTATTTTTCAAGAAAAATGATCTATGGATCCGAATGAATGGCGGTCGACCAATAGTAAAAGGGTTATTCTTTTACTAGTAGATAGTTCTTCTCCATAGACATCTACGTTTTGGAATGGGCAACTAGCTTCAACTTTCTGACTAACTGACCGACTCTTTGACAATCCAGAAGTGCCTGTAAATGGTTTAATTGAAATAAATGCTTTGAGTTTGAGTTGAGTTCATCTTTATATTATAATTGCTAATCGTTATTTATGTTGACTTTATTATAAACTATAAATAAAGGGAAGTTATAATAGATTTGCGATATGCATCAATAACCTATAAAATAATAATCACCATGTCTGAACAAAATGTCCTTTTAAGTACTTAGTGCTTCGACGGCAATTATTATATCTTGATATTGTAACTTGTATGTACCCTCGACAGCACATCAAGTTACCACAAACTGTCAGATTTTCTCATTCGATTTTGAACTTAACCGTCAACATTTTAAAGTTTAAAATCGTTTGGAGAAATTTGACAGTTTCGTGTAGCTTGACCTGCTTGCGACTGTACTAACAAGCTAATCATTTAGTATTTGTTTATTTACTAAAAGGTGTTCAATCAGTCCTATGATAATCCGAGGGACTGACACCAATTAATATTGATCTGGCAAATATTTTGATCAAATTAATTTGCTGACTTGAAATATACGATTCATTAAGAAACTTATTGATGAGGTAAAGGCCGACCAAATTAATATAAATCATTTTTTTATTATATATACTTGATTTATATTCATTTAAACGACCTTTGATAACAGGCACGTAACGCCAATTTATAATCATAAGCCAAATAATCTAAATGAGAAACGAATCCAATATATTTTTGTCTTAGTAGGCAGACATATTATGGTCTTATTTTTATCAGATAATATGTAGGTACCGTTAACACCTTAAGCTAAAAGACAAGGTAATGAACTACCTTCCAAATAAAGATATAGAAAACACCTAATCACGTTATTACATGCGTTTCCCAATACCTCGGAGAACTAACTCATAGGGCCGGCGCACATCTGGCGAAGCGCAGCGCAGCGCAGCGCAGCGCAGCGCATTCGTCACTGCCAAACAAATACCGACCTTGTGACAGTTGAAATAAAGTTGAAAATAAATAAATTTCAATTAGCTTAAGAGCGCGTCTAGACGGAAAGAAGCGCGCGTCTCAGGTTATTCATTCTTAACTTTATTTTTAGTCGCACAACGTTGATATTTGATTGGCAGTGACAACCGCGCCTCGCTGCGTCTCGCCAGGTGTGCGCCGGCCCATATAACTCTACTTAGCACTTTTTCTATCGATCACCTAATTATAGTTCGATTTAATACAGGCAGCTTTGTGTACTAGTCACGTCAGTACCTAGCATGTACCTACCTAGTGCTAGCTCATTGAGTCATTGTGGTTAGGACCATAAAGTACGAAGGAATGGAGTATCAAAGTGTGGATGAATATTGCGACGCAAGAGCACAAGCAATGCCTAGCAGAGCAAAAGTGTATTTTTTTCATAGTAAGTAGCTCTATCTTGTGCCCTATGTGCCGTTATGAGTGAATTAATAGATTGAATCCAAAAAAATGCTCCTCTAGTTTCCAAATAAAAACAGATAATTGGACTGTTGCAATAGGAAACCCACTAAGTTATTGTAAGTAGGTACTTAGACTCAATGATAAGCATGGGTTGGATATCAAAAACCGACCAGTCGTTAACGTTTTGTCCATATTGCATGGCGCTATGACACTCATGCCAAAGCTTAAAGATATAATATGTTTGAGAGAATTCACTCATGAGCCCTCCATTCCTAATACTCCACGTGTGTAAATAGCACCTCGATATAGTTACTGACGAGTTGTGTAATGAGTATGACATAATGAGGTGCGATCAAATCGTAGTTTTGGTAATATTGGTCAGGTCAATATTTACAGATGATTGAGTACAGAGCTCGTATAGCTAGAGGCAAATATTATATTTGTACCTACATAGTAATTGCTAATGGCAGAATTACTCTTCCTTCTCTTTTCCGTGGTGTTAACATATTGAATTTAGAAAAGACAAAAATCTAGGAGAGTTACTCGAGGTCAAAGTCAAAGCATTTATTTCAAATAGGCACATAAAAGGCACTTTTGAACGCCCCTTCCAAAAAGTAGTTTCGTATGGAGAAGAATGGGCAAGAAACTACATTTTGAAATTTTTTACAGTATTTTGTGTACATTCAGTTAATTAGTTATATGTGAAGACGATGCACCTAGAATAAAATTACTATACCACACTATGTGAAAATAATTAAAAATGAAGCAATGACAGATAAATTAATAATGTGATAGATCATACATGGTGCTCACATTGCTCTCATATAAACATTGTAAAAGTATACGATTTTCCTAACATTTTAAAAGTCAGTGTGTGTATTTTCAAGTATTCACAGAATGTAGATTAATGTCACAAAAATAATAAATTATACAATTATATTAGCAACCATTTTGATTTTGTCTAAATTCTAGATTGTCCTATGGAGCAAGACCAGCATGTTTTCAAGCATTCTCATCTTGGATATAATCCTCTAATTTGTAATGCTTGTTTAAAAAGTGTACTTTATAAAAGAGTTTTAAATTTTCTTTAATTAAATTGCAATATATCACACGGTATTAAAAAGGTCTGTACTTTAGCTAATCTGAAAAATGGTTGATGTATTTTATTTTTATTTCTAGTATTAAAATTACGTCTATCACTTATTTTATTAAAAAGATGTAGATTTTTCTTACGTACATAATATTTTCATAAATGAATTGGATTTATTAGAAAAAGGAAACATGTTGAACGTTGCTAAGAACAACACGTAGAGTTGTTATGTGTCGGTTTTGAGCAGGCCCAAGTAGGCTGAAACCTAATATAATATTCCTAGAACAAACGGATAACACGGGATAACAAAAGAAAGTTACAACACATTAAAGTAGAGAACATAAAAGAGTAATTAATTATTGCTGAAGTAATCACTAATCGTAGCAAGGAATATGACTCGAGAAACATCTAATTAGAAGTGTATGCTAATTTAAAATTACCACGGTAGGTATAAGAAGATTGATAATGTTGCCACAATTTCGCATTTCCGCTTCCGTTTCTCACTGTACCCGGTAATTTTACAAA
This sequence comes from Dryobotodes eremita, assembly GCA_917490735.1. Lineage (NCBI taxonomy): Eukaryota > Metazoa > Arthropoda > Insecta > Lepidoptera > Noctuidae > Dryobotodes > Dryobotodes eremita. The sequence goes on from OU823254.1 coordinate 20,736,112, forward strand.
TTAACCGGTAACATTCGCTTATTAACTGGTTCACATTCTCGTTACATTAACCGATGAGGTAATGACTTATGTAATGTTCGCTTTGCTCCGAATAGGCTAAACAGGACCTTTTGTTAAATTCCTTTGCCTACCTACTTGAAATGTTAATTTGAGTGGAGTTAGTCTATGGATTTCCTTTCAGTATAGTATAAAGTACTCTGTGGATTTCCTTAAAGAGTTGAGTTTCTAAGAAGGTTGAATATGTATGTTCAGTGTAACATATTTGTGTAATGAAACCATTTCCTATACTTTAGAAGATATTTTCCGTTGAGACATAAATGCAGACGAATTAACTACAATACAGTTAAGTAATTTTGTCGTGGTAAAATGCGTGTGAAAATGTTACTATGTTGATTTCTCAGATTATGTATTTGTATAACGCAACGCGGTTTGCAGTTGTCATCCGGTATTTCTTTGGTTATTTAAGCTCTTGGCTCTTAGGTATTTTGCCTCTTGCATGAAGTTGTTATTAAGACTATTACATCTACCTAATTTAAGCCATGCCCTATAATAATCTTATGACCCTAAACAAGTCTATTCTCGGCCTAAAACCACATAACACTGCATCTACCAGCCATTTAAATCTACTTACGATCTACCATAACCAGACATGTTAACGAAGGTGCTACCGCAATCTTATTCCCTTTCACGGCACTAATCAAGTGATTCTAATGTCCGCTTAGACGTTCCTAAACAAGACATCATTGATCATGTCACATTCCTCTACAAATTGGCATAGCAGGAAGACATCGTCAGCACTAATACTCAATTACCTAACATCTAATTAAATAGAAAGCTCATTATTCAAGTTTGCCGCCAAATATTGTGGGCAGGCGTTATGCAAATCCCATTCACGGTCAAACAGCGCGTAAGTCGCCAAGCCTCTGTTTGAAAAGCCGGCTTTACGTCATGGCGTAGTAAGACTGCAAATAGACGGATTGGAGGGATCGCAAAAAAATTAAATCCTGTCAAAGCTGCCAGTATTTAAAATATTTTGGAAAAAGTGACAATAGACGCGACATCTTAAATTCTGTTTTCAAAAATATTCTGTCAAGCTTTTATTTGACCACTTCTCTGTTACTAAAGCAAATAATTAAACACTGCCTCTAAAATTAAATTAAGTATTAAAAAAAGCCCGATTTGGAATAATTAATAACTTTAAGATTCTCATATTCTAAAAACGAAAATTCCATTCATACACTCGAAGAATGTCATTTGACTATATCAGCGTTCGTTGCACATCTCTACATGATCGTATATGGTCAGTGACACGGTTGGGCAATGTAATCGCATGTAAGTGGACCCTCAGTTCCGTCACAGATGCTGGACGTGAGTCATGGCTTTGTCAGTTAGGATTTAGAGTTATTTAAATGGCTTATGGTAATTAAACTATGAATATATTACTATGGTTTGGTATACCACATAGGCATTCATAGTTCTCCTAGCAGGAAGGCACATAGACGTTCTTAAAAGCCAGGTCATGGGTCAGTTAGTAAAGCCTTGTCGACCTAAGTTGCTGTTGGTTTTCAGTAGATAATCACATTTCATAATAAAGATTACTCTCTTCATAATTAAGCTTATGCAATGCTGTAGCATAGCATTTAGGTATACCATCAGCCTACAATATTCACTGAACATAGACCTCACACACAATGACATGTGATAGCGAGGAATAAGGAAAAAACGTAGATTAAATTGGCAAAAAGGCTAACTTAACTTGTTTGTGGAATGAAGGAAAATGCACTATGACAGCAAAGGTTATTCTTGTAACGCATACACGTGCTACGTGATCTTAGTCAAGTACGTACCTAACTGGCAAGATATCATAATTGGTTTAGTATTTAAATCCAACATGTTAACTTTCTGGCGGCAAAAATGGCTTACTGAAAACCTGCTGTAGTTTCGAATCAAAAATTGAACCATCGACGTAGAGCAGGGATGGCAAAGGACAAAAATCAAACAACCCACGCCAAGGAATTAAATCCCGCCAAGTTACACCACTGGCTCTATGTAACCGTTATGCTAATAGGTATGTCATATATGGATTATGTAACAAAGCGACCAAGGCCCACTCATGGCATCCGAACAATGCTGGCCACCATGACAAACGAGTTAACTCGTAGCATTGATTCTCGATTAATTGGTGAGGAGTATTCGAATAATCGATAATAATTGAGGTGTGATTGATAATCGATTCAGAAAAGGGGCATAGGTTTTATGACATGTGTCACATGACCTAAATGAAAAATAATTACCGCAGGTCTCAGGTACATCATAGGTTGACTGGTAGAGAATAATTTGTGGCTTTAAGTCCGCCTTATTTATCATCTTTTATAGGTACACATAATCATAATCAGCCTATAATGTTCCCACTGCTGGGATTCAGGCCTCTCTTTGAGAGGGAATGGGCTGTAATCTACCACGCGGGCCCAGTGCGGGTTGGTAGATGTCACATGTCTTCGAATTTTTGGTTCTAGGACATACCGGTTTCCTCACGATGTTTTCCTTCACCGTTTTGAGAGCAGTGGTGATGAAATTATTTACACAAAGTAAAGCGCCTGCCTAGGATCGAACCCACGACCTACAACTCATAAGTCGGGGCCGATACTACTGGGCCACCACTGCTCCATACATAGGTACACGCAAAAACATAATTATCAAGCTATACATTTCCAATTTTAGCTGTCCTCGCATTGGATAGGCTTTTCGTACAATGAGAAGTGAGCTTATACTGGATATGTATAGCTTGATATGTCGTCGTGCGTACATAGCATCGCAAATAATTAATTCTTGATAATCATCAGAAAAACTTAAACTATTAATAATCATGTGAAAAAAAAAATAACTCGTATTGTTCATCAAAATATCGACTGCCGTAGTTCTACGAAATATCTGATCGATTTAAACCTACCACTAATCGATTTGAATATCGAATAAGAGAATTCATTAAGAAAATATGTAACTTACTGCGTAGTTTCGCAACGAATTACATTAAAACCTTTTTTATTAAAATGGGAATGAACATTCAACATTAACGTTTTTTACCATGGCCGATTGGCAATCTGAGTGTTACGTTTCATGTGTTTTGTTTTTATCTGGACTGTGATCTAGTTTATAGCGAGACCACTAAAAAAGGTAGGAACAATAAGATAATATAAGAGCAATGTACCTATATAGGTACCTATATGTGATCAATGTGATATCATAACCTGTGTAGGATAATATTGTAATGGATAGTTAATTTTAGTTATCAAATCTTGACAAATTCTGCGATTTCAGTGGATACGGTTTTCAGTAAGATTTTGCTTATCAACCAATACCATTGAGCGTTCGGGATGAACAAATTTAAAATAATCGACCGATAGCATGTTTAATTTTTTATGGCAATGTAACAGCCGCAAGCAGCAATATACGTTAGTTGTTAACGTCTGAATACCATAGACTAAAATGTGGCGACATAACTTCACATTATTACAGTTTGCTGTCACAATCTGCGCGGGAAAATGAGAACTGTCATGGGTGTCATGGGTACTGTGTGCAATCGCAATCATGAACATAAAAATGTAGGTATTATTTACGTAGTTACATACATTTTAAAGAGGACCTACCGACCTATTTCGCCTAAGTTTTCATGTGTGATTGTTTTACCGAGTAGACCAGCTGGATTCCATCACTAATTTTGCTCTAAAAATTGCAATAAAATTGGCAAATAATTTACGACATGCAAATAAATAAGCAAAACCAAGGAGGTGTAAACTTCTTTTGATTCATACTTTTTAAGCGGTTATCAGTTCTAACTATTTCTGACGGGCAAGCGTGAACTTAAATTACCAATTAACAACAGTTATAAGTACAAGCTATTATTCAATGGTACCACCATTAGGTACGACTACGACAGAAGGACGCATGTTTTTATATAGGTATTTATAAGTGGTTAAACCACTGGTTTCATGGCCGACCGTTCCATCACGTGCAAGCAAATATTTTTAGAATTTTGCGCATTTATTGATGCATAGACAACATAGACACATGGAATTTGAAGATGGATGTGTTTTTTATTAAAGAATATTTAATAATTAATGAATTCATACATTAGGTTCTGGTCATTTTTAAATCAAGCTGATATCGTGTGCAACGCAGTATTGGAAATACTTCCTAGTTTAGGAAAAAAGAGGTGTTCTTAACGATTTAATTGCAATATTTTTTGGTAGTTCATCATTTAATTTAATTAGAATAGTTTAAAGTTTGTTTAGCAAACATAATACAGTTACTCATAATATTACTTAATATTTCTACCCGAATCAAAAGTTTAAAAACTTATTCAAATTATAAAAGTTGATAAGCAAGAGAGCTGAAAATAAGAGTTACAGGCGTATGACAAAATTATTAGGCTACCCTAATCTTAGAAGAAAAAAAATAACCAGAAACCCGCCACTTATAAACCACATCCTTCATTCACCAACCTTCACAGAAAAATGCTCGACAACAATTTAAACACACATTTTTCTTCATAAAGAACCCAACAATTCAAAGCTGCGTGCTACCAGGAAAAATAAAGGTTCCACTTAACATTCCTGCTCCGTATCGTAAAGCAATAAATTGTTATTCAGCACTCAGAATGACCTTTAACTCGATTCACAAGTCGATGTGATCGCGATGAGCATACATTCATGAGGGTAGCGTAAAACTTGTGTTTACATGTGCTATACTTCGTTGCTATGCATGCTAAGGCGTGACGTCATTTGTCAGTAGATTCGCCGATGCTAGTATGGCGATCAGTGTGGGTTTAGTAAATAGTTTGTAAGGGTTTTTGTATGCGAATAGAGCGATGGATGTTGTAAATCACTGAGCATAGGGCCGTGACACATTTTAGGGTCTACTTAGGCTCAAATTTTTGGGCAATGGCGTGTCCAATCTCTGTGTCAATAGCTGTTTTAAAAAAACTCATTGGTATTGTAACTATCTAACACAGATTGAAATTCTTACTCAATTACCTTTTATAACTAGGAAGCTAGCATACGAAACCCAACCCAAACCATGTCATACTTCGAGGTACTGTAAGCACGTTACATTGGGTAACTAAGGTGAGCTTAGATTACCTAACACACAACACACCTATATTGGTAAAGCAATTACTGATAAACAAATCAGAAAAGCATTGTGAAAGTGAAGTAAACTCTACTCCGTATGTTTTCCTGAGAGGAAAATGACAATAGCACTGCCGTTTCAAAAAACTGCTGTCAAATCTATCGTAAGCTGAATGGTTGATTTCTTTTGTCATTGGTCACGAGCTTACACGATTAGTTTAGAACAACAAATAATTTTAGCTCTTCATCATTCTCTTGCTCTTATTCTAATATATTTGGGGCCGGCGCCGGCGCAGCATGTCTTCTTATTCCATACTTCTCTATTAGTCGTCGTCGAACCTGGGACCCTACTCTCGAAATCCGTCAACAAAGATACGGACTCATCCGAAAGTAGTTGGTAACTTCGGGATGATACCAGCACCCGTTTAATTAACTTTTTCGGACGGATGAAAACACATCGGGAGTAGGGACAGCTGTCATATCGTGGTGTCATTAATTCTTTGGTCGGGCCCCAAACTAATCATATTTCCGTAAGTGATACGGAGTTGGCTTGGAATCGCCCGTAATTTCGGCAAAAACTATAGATTTCGTGCTTAGGGAGTCAACCTCCTGATATAAATGTATCCAAGATCATCATCATCTTCCATCCCTTATCCCAATTTCACTTAATATAGATATTTATCTCTACTAGCTTCTTTTTTTCATCACACGAAAGGTCAAATTCCTTTACAAAAGCCCAGTTCGCCATGATCCACGCAATCTTCGCACCTTTTTCGTCCACACAAGGGCGACCGGATGGTTTTATAGATTTAATTGAAACAACACTGTAGGTACATGTACATCGGGTCATGAAACCAATCACTTTGTAATCAAAATGACTTCCGTGTTTTTTTTCGTAAGTAGTTGATGCGGTATTGTTGTTCGGCATACAGCCTTTAATTTTTTGGGCTGATGATAAAAATCTGGTTTCATTTATGTTTTCCTGTATCGTTAAGATATTATCTTTGAGTGGTTATCAATATTATTTTGGTTATTTTGTGATGAGCTTAATAGCTTAATTTTTTTTAAGCTATTGCATAGCTTTTATCGCGGGCTTTGAGCGCGGCGACGAATCAAGAAATTCCGTAACGAAAATAAAACCTAGCACCCCCCACTCCGCCTACCATGTAGCTCGGCCGAGCGTTCGTATGTATATAGTACGACTGTACTTGAATTAATAAAGAAAAGAAAAATACTGCATAAATAAATAATTATAATTGCATAAGTTGATAAATATGCTATGTAATAGCTTTACCGCGACAGTCCCCGAGTGCCACACGTGTTCTCTTTTTTTTTTTTTTAAATTAAATTAATTAATTTTTAATAATTAAAAACGGGCGGAAACGCTCACTAGCAGAGCATTCCGCCCGTTTTTAATTATAAAGAGATAATAATGTAGCCGTCAAAATATTTGTCGTTAAAATAAATCAAACATGACTTCCACAACCTATAACAAAAAAGAACAACACGGTCCACGGTATGTACAGCCATATTCGATGGACATAAAACAAAGATTAATGATAGTCCGTAACTCGGTGAACGTGTAGGTAACTAGTACGTAATACTTATTGTTTGTCGTTTAGTATTCATTAGTTTAGCTACTAAATAAATATAATGTAAGTAGATTCCGAAAAGACAATTCCTTAGAAACTTCGTGCTGTATCATTTGCTTTCAATGTACTAAAAATCGGCGGTAATAAGTCATTTCAGCGTTCATAGCAATGTGTTTTTGGAAGGCCCAAATTCAGCAGAAGGTATGCTTATAATGCCAGCAACGTTTATTTAAGCGCGTAGTTCAAACTAGGAAAACAGATTAAAAATGAAAAGAACGCTTAAACTGACTAGTAGGCAGGGCTTGAAATACCGGTACACGTCTGGAACCGGTACCCGTCTAGAACCGGTAGGTACCGACTGGAACTGATACCCGTCTGGAACCGGCACCCAGGTACCGAAATGTCAAGAACTGCTAACTACCGGTACAATACCCGTACTTTAGGTACCTGTTCCAGTTGAAGTGCCAGTACCAATTATGGTCATTACGAAGTTAACTACTATGGATTTGTATATAATTTACATTTAAATGTAGGTATGTATGTCAGAAGGAATTCGACGATCGTCAGTAAACACTATGAAGTTACTAGCTATCATAACCTGCTTACCATTAAGTTCGAATACTTACCATTACCATTGAGGAACGAGTTATTGTAATCTGCCCTATTATCAAGTTAACTAAATGCTAATTAACTTATCTGCCCTACATTATTGACGACCAATATAAAGATACAACCAGCCGATCTATTTTGTTAAAATCTCACCGTGAAGGTGAAGTGAGCTTGCAGGGAGCTGTCAATGAGTGTCAATCTCTAGCAACAGGCGTACCTAATGTTAGCGCGCTTCAAATTCACTTCACCTGTGTTTTGACGGTGAGATTTTTTACAGAATACACGGGCAGATTTCAATTATTTCAAAATAAAAGTGGAATCATATATCTAGGCTCAGGGTATTTCTAAGAGAACATGCTTTATAGCGAGAATATCCAACATGAAAAAAAAATATGACGACAGACGAATAGAGAACTCGTCTTTTGTCAAGTCGATAAAAAAGTGACAGCTTTAGGTAGGACCTACCGCCAATTTACATAATTATGACGACATCCACATGAACTAACAGGAAAGAATCTTGTTGAAACCAAATTCTTTAAAAGTGCTCTTCAAACGACGCATTTTAAACACATAACACTCAGAGCAATCTTTACTTTTCTTTCATAATCATAACCTACATTACACCACTATTAACACGGAAAAATGTACAAATAAACTCAACCCGAATTGCGAGCAAATAAATCTTGTTTACCTTCCATAGAGCCTACTGCGTTTAAAATTGGAATATTTAATCTTCACTGACGCTAAAATATTCCAAGGGCACTATAACGAGTATGGTCGCAATTACTAGAGTATTTTATAATCTGTGCCGAGATGATCAGTGGTTGATCACCTTGAATGATGCTGTAGTGTGATTATGTTACAAATGTTGAGCATCCCACCTGTACGCCTACAAGTTTAATTTATTGTTTGGTCGTTATGACAAGGTTTGTTTGAATAGTTATTCACTTAATTTTAAGGATTTGGCATGCTGAAATTTTGACTACCGATCAATTAATTTGCAGAGGTAAAATTACTATCTCTACTTGAAAACAATAATATCAGCCTTTCCTAGATAGAGAGTAAGAAAAACTCCAATAAAGAAGATGACTTGGCACCAGAGTACCTAACAATATGAAAAGTTATTTAAAATGTTATAGTAGGTATTATGGATAACTGTCCAACTAGATGACAGCACCCTAATTGCGTAATACACTATTAATCACAATCTGAATAATTTTGAAAGATATTGCTAATCCATTGCTTCATATGTTCGAAAAAGTTGTTTGCTCAACAACGTAAATAACGCAATGAATGTTGTTGAACTGTCAAAATGAAAGCCATTCCTACTGGTGGTGTGGTACGTAATTACCCCGCTGGTCGGTATACGGCCCAGAGCAACACCCATGGATAAAATGTTGTGATATAGATACTTCTCGCAGATCTGACGGAATGCGGAAAGTTCAGAAATAGGTACCTAATGAGTATTTCCGTGAAATCATTTCTGTATCAAATCAACTCTATCATATAAATACATAGACAGAAAGACCTCTTTAAGAAAAATCCCAACAAAACATCTAGAGTACACATAAAACCTTATTGCTACAACTCTAGAACCAGTTTATTTTATAAAAAAACATCATCAAAATATTCAAAAATGTTGCTTCCTTTATTTTATATTTCGCGACTTAAGTACCTTAATGGGCCTGTCACGATTTAAGGTTAAGATCACACTAGAGTAATAAGCGATTTTTTGCGACATATTTTTATAACGGACTGCACAATTGCAATGCAAATGCAGTGTAATGATACTAATACACATATTTTGCACGATATAATATATATCGACCATTGCCATTTTTTGTGTTTTTGGCGTAATAATATTAATTTCAGAAAAAAAATACAATTAGAAAACAAAGGAATTCGTTAGTATGGAACGAACGCCAACGACCACGTAACTGCGTTTCCTCTTAATCTTTTTAAATATATGTGACATGATTACCACTATTAAAATGTGTTGAAACTCATGTGCAATGATTATGAAATCACAAAAACTTGAGAAGTAAAAAGTTAAATGGCCTGGCCGTTAATCTAGAAACTGTGCCGTTTGCAGATGCATGATGTTTTTGCTGCTACTTTGAAATATTAAGGTAGAAAATACTTGATATACGTAAAAACTAAGTTATGATACCTAAAGCTAGCAATTTATAAAATACTGAAGAGGTCATATCAGAAAGTCTACACCAGACATGTTCATTTCCCAGAAAAAAAAACTACACGTGAGTTGAATATGACTACTTATTCCATCACAAAATATTTACTCATAACCACGTGGTGCATTCAAGCTGCATTTATTTTAAATGAGTCAGTCAGAAAATGCTAATTAAATAAGGTGTGCCAATGACGAACAGTATAAGACCTTACGATTAAAATTGCTGCGGCGCGGCGGCGATATGAATCAATTGAGGCAGGTATATAACATGCTTCATCATTGTCACGCCCAGGAACGTTGGGAACAGATACCACTGTTACCTGATGGTGCTAAATAATTCTTAAACAGCCGATCGATTCTATAAAAAGCTCACCGTGAAAACGTGAAAAGTGAGTTTTGTACAGAATTGATCGGCTGAACTAGGTACTATAGTGAGTTTTTTACCTACTTGTCTAATTTAGTAAACAAAGATGGCGGTGTTTAGATTTTGAGAATATTCATGTCTTTAATTTGTTAATTCGAAGTAGTTATTTATAATTCACATTGTTTGTGCTTCTTACTAAGATTAACGCCCATATTCTAAGTCATTTCCTCCACCCGACTCTACTTCGACTTCGCCCTCCTTCTGTCACATTGACATATGATAACAGTCTTAATTTACAAAATTTTCGTACCATTTTTGTTTACCAAAAAAGACATGAAAGAAACTTTAGTTCAAGTACCTTTAGTAGTAGTTTGTTTACAAAATCTGCGGGGTAGTTACGTAACACACTAACAGTAGGAATGGGTTTCATTTTGACAGTTCAACAGCATTCATTGCGTTATTTACATTGTTTAGCGGACAAATTTTTCGAATTTTTCGAAGCAATGGATTAGCAATAGGCTTCAAAATGATTCAGATTGTGATAGATAGTGTGTTACGTAATTAGGGTGTTGGATATGAAAGGAAAGATCCACGGCAATTTTGTTACTTTCAAGGTGTACATACAATAAAGACACAAGCATATTCTATGTATCTGTCTTACCGTATACCGTATGAGTAGGCAACCAATTAAATACCTATGCACCTACCTAGGTTTAGTGGGTCAGTAGAGACTTTAGGCTTTGCATATAACCTTTATTATCGAGTTAAGTAATGAGAAGTGTCTGAAACCTGTTATGTAACAGATTTACGAGGTATTGGTAAAGTCCCCAGCACGTCATGTTACCACAAAGTTTTCTCATTCGATTTGGAACTTAACCATCAACGTTTTAAGGTTTAAAATCGTTTGAAGATATTTGACAGTTTCGTGTAGCTTGACCTGCTGGCGACTGTACATACTGAACACCTGTATTATCATTTAGCCATAAATCACTTGACATTAATTAAGAGAAATTGAGGTTTAAATGGATTGTAGAATTATTATTTATGAGTTTGAGAAGAATCATAATAAATTAATACCTAAATATCAACTAAAATATTAGTCCTTCTACTAATTAGTGGTATAAAGGCTCCTGCAGACAGGCGGACGCAACAGAGCGACACAACTCTAGTAGAACTATTTCCATGAAGTTTTTATAGAAATTGTTCTACTACAGTCGCGTCACGCTTGTTTGCGAGAGCCTTTATGGTCGCAGTAGTATTAGTAATGAAGAATGAGACCTTCCTACTTTATCTATTAATGGCTCTCTCATGCTTTAAGCTATGAAAAGCTCCATAAAAATGTAACGCAAACATTATTTATTCTTAGGTGAACACTTATGTAAACAATCAATGAGCGTAAGAGCAGTTTTGCACTGCATCTGATTCGAATCCGAGAAATGTCGGTCTAAAGTTCGGACGTTGCAAAATTTCATCCGAAATAACCATAGTACTACATATTTGTATAAGGGGATGCGTTGCGTACTAAATCCGAACTCTTTCCGTCCGAATTGAGAACTTTCCCAATTTGGATTGAACTCGGATCTGGAATTCAGATTCGGATTGGATGCAGTGCAAAACCGCTCTTAAGTTATTTCCAAATTCGACGATTGCGTTCAAACATCAAAACAAAAGAAAAATCAAAGTTCGATTTTCAACCTAAGAAATAAAAATAGACATTTCCGCTCCGCTTGTCACCAACCTCTAGCCGTCACGCTCAGTTTGCGCGGCAACCGACCGTGTCTCACCAGCAGACAAGAAAACAATGATATTGTCGGAATATGTTTAATTATTAACAGATTTCACCTAATGACTAAATCATAGCGCGGTAATGGGTGATATAAATGAATTTAAAAATATTCTTAAATTGTTTATGATTATTGTACAGAATCTCAGCGAGGCGCGTACTTACGATTTCTTTTTTTTTTGCATTGGAAGATGTGGTATGCAGCCTCGTCAGTTGTGAAAAGTTTATGTAACGTTATTAACTTTCTTTATACTACTTACATTTGTAATTAAATTACGATTTTATTATTTGAGAAGTTGTGTTGTGGATGGAGGTAGAAAATTACAACAATTTGAAATTGTACCTAATGTGTAAAATATTAATATTATAAGCAAAACAGTAAATTAATCAAAAACGTCACATAAATTACAGAAAAAATGTTATTTTAAATGACGAGAAAAGAAAGAACGTAGTAGATATCATAAAATTTGAGACCATAAAACAGAATATTAAGAAGCCACGAACGTTGATTTAAAATTTAAATGAGATAGAAATTCTTTTCGTAATATTTTATTTTATACCCAAACTAGTTTTTGACTGGTTTTAATTTCACTGACTGGGGAAAAAACATGGCGCCTGTTGCCCAAAGTGGCCAAAATAATATTCAGCAAATTATGTTATGTCACGCTAGGTAGACCAGGTACATGGTCTTGCGACACGCTATTTTCTTTAGGATATCCTGGAACTATCTATATAGGGCCGTATACAATCGTGCATAACAGATCTTCAGAGATCCCAGTGACGAAAACAGACTAAACATCATCATTCATCATTTCAGCCAAAACAAATAGGCCTCCCCCAAGCACCGCCGCTGCCGCTTCGACTGGCACCCTAATTGCGAAACACACTATCTATCACAATTTGAATCATTTTGAAGCCTATTGCTAATCCATTGCTTCATATGTTCGAAAAATTTGTCTACTCAATATCTTAAATAACGCAATGAATATTGTTGTACTGTCAAAATGAAAGCTATTCCTACTGTTAGTGTATCCCGCGGTTTTCTCGCATCCAGCCGATTCCTTCCTAAACAGGCAACCGAAATCTATTTAAAGACATAATAGGTATGCCTCAAACTCAAAATTGTTTGAAGCTACGTGATGTTAACATGTGGAAATCATGCTGACCAAAAAAAATCCTTGAATAAAAAGAATCTATGGAATTTTCCTAAGTTTTCCATTAAAAAAATCTAAGGCAATAAAACTTTTATTTACAACCTCTTAATCTGTCCTACGTTGTATAATAAAATTACCACATTAGAATATTAGATGATGGTGCTTTGGCATATTTTTAAATATTTTATGTTGGATTTCAAGTTTCAATAAGTGATTTGTGAGAATTAAGAAACAAGTTCACGATAATCGATTTGATTTCGATTATATTTCTATATCGATAGACTAGGGAGCAATGGAACACGACCACATTTTTTAAAGTGGTTAAAATGCATACTTTTTTAATAAAGTATTCATTAATTATAATTAACGTTTTAACATTCTTACCAACACATACCTACGTGGTATAACAACGCAGTTTGTTATCACCCTAATAAAAATTTTGGCAATAGCGGATACAAAATTGCGAGTCATATTGCTAATGTTTCATTATTCTCCGGATGTAAGTAATTTAATCCAAAACTTGAACAAATAAAGTAGGCGGTAATGTGGGTCACAATTTTTTCGATTCAGTCATTTCGACCGCAAAAAGCAAACCGCATGATATCTTGTATTACAAGTTCTATGAGTTGAAATAATCCCTAGACCACAATCAAACGTTACCTTCGGTGTAATTCGCGCCATTACATCTTAACAAAACTAATTTAACCACCATACAGAAACCATGACCAATTTCGTGAATAAACAGTGTGGAAATTGCTTATTAGTTCTAGAAAAAAAATGCTTATCCTTATTTCTTCACTCAGTTTTAATAGGTATATCAAATTCGTGTCTAATGGTTTTACAAATGCTAAGTGTTTAATTGAGAAACAGCATTTAATTACCTATAGATTACATATAGGGAGGTATAGTATTGCTAGTTCAATTTTGTTCTGTGAAACACAAAACTTTTTAACTACTTATTAATCATTATTTTGATAGATCTGTCAATTTCCAATAAAACTTTAATTCAAGTTAGTTTATACAATTTATTATAGATGCCTTCTCTTGTACAAATATTGCGCAATTCAAAGTTCAAGCTAGACTTTTGCATAATATTTACACATGGATAAATATAAGGATATTGTGACGACCTTACAAATAAGTAGGAATACGAACAAAGCTATAGTACGAAATAGTTTTACTTAGTAACTCCATTTAGCAATAAACAACATTCCATTCAGGTCGGGTCTCTGACACAACTCCGTACAAGAAAACTATAATAATACAAATAAATAAAATAAGACTTTACTAACCGTTTATTTTTTCCACAGGCTCCAAAGCGCAGTTTCCTTCGCCGTACAAAAGCGACAGCTCCACCAGACACAACGGAGACGGAATCCGCCACAGATAAAATAGAAACCACCACAAACAAGTTCACAAGACGCGGGAACTCCAAATTCAAATCGCGAAAAGAGGCTGAACTCGAGAAAAAAGGTGCGACTGCGAAAAATGAGGTTGAAAATGCTTCGCGTCGGCCATCTTTCAACGGCGGTGCGCGGCGTAGTGAGCGCCCGACTCGCAAGTTTGTTCGCGTGCGGCCTGGGGGGGCAAACGGTGAGTCCGGTTTCGCTCTAAGCTATTTGTGTTTATTTTCTGTAGATTCTATCAGTTTCCATGGAAAGCCGAAGGGAAATTTGCGGTGAAGCTCGTTGCTGTTTTACCTACAGGCCATGATTTGACATTGCATTCTAAACGTTATTTAATAAGGGTTTGTTTGCACTGTATTTATAGAGCTTCCATACAGTCTCCATCATTTAAACATATTTCTGCAATTCTTCGCAGAATTTTATATATTTTTTGGCGAAAAATAAGAGTTTACTTACTTTTCAGGCTTGTTCCACAACAATTTCTATAAAACCAGAAAGTCTACTAATCACCTCGTAATAATACATTACTGTTTTACGTAAGTTTTAAATCATGGCAAAACAATCGTAACTTTTCCGTTGGAGCCCTTAGTCATAGAGTGGAAATCGAAGGTCGCTGCGATTTACTATCGTCACGATTTCATGGTGTACTGATACCTGTAAGTGCTAACTATAGAATTTAGAAGGGAAGACGTGGAACGTGGCTTATCGACGTGAGAGTTTATTACAAACCTCTAGCAAGGGTTTTGGTAGCCAATCAGCTTGAGAGCACCATTGTCTTCGGATTCGGTCCAAAAACACATGTTTAATATTTTGACGAAGAGATACATACTCGTAGATGGACCATCATCATGTCATCCGAAAGACGTCCACTGCTGGACATAGGCCTCCACGATGGACCATCGGTCACTTCTAATTACATAAACATACATACACACTTGGACTATGGTAAAAAATCAATATTAAGAGAAGCATTTAATAGTTTGACATTTTTTAAATCACTTGCACTCACATTTCATAGCATTACTTATAGTAGTTCTATAGCACATAGCATATAGCTAAGTATTTTGCATTAGATATAGGTACTACTGCAAAATACTTAGCTGCAGCGGCGCATCTTGGAACGTGAATATTACGACCAGCACCCTAATTACGTAACACACTATCTATCACAATCTGAATCATTTTGAAGCCTATTGCTAATCCATTGCTTCTTAAGTTCGAAAAATTTGTCTGCTCAACAACGTAAACAACGCAATGAATGTTGTTGAACTGTCAGAATGAACCCATTTTTACTGTTAGTGTGTTACGTAATTACCCCGCAGAGGTGGGCTGCTATATTCAAGGTTCATCACCATAGTAGTACTTATGTACTTATACATTATGTTTATGTAACGCCCACTATCAACAATAACAATAAGGTGTCTGATTTGTTGGGTGTTACCAACAATTGACATTCGCAACACATCAGACTCAAGAGCTGTTTGATCTACGAAAACATACACGTCGAATTGGGAACCTCCTTCTTTGATTTTCTTAGAATTCGGCCGATACCATTGCAATACATGAAAAACAATGAACATTGCATTTAATCTATCCTCATCAAGTCAGATCCTGAAACGAACATGAGGCCCACAGTTTTCAGTATTAAATTCCACACTGGGCGAAATTGGGACCTGTTATCTGGGCTGCACCTTAAGCCAAATACAAGAACGTAGCGGTCCCGTTACTTAGGTCCTTTTGTATTCCTGCAAAGCTTATGTATCCTTTAGTAGCAAAATTAGTACCTCAATTGAACAGTACCGTCAAACGGTGTGAATAGGTATGAAGGGGTAAATCGGGACGAAACTATATTATTTCAATGTCAAAATCCCTTTTAGAACTTCGTCTCGATTCACCCCTACATCCCTATGCACACCGTTTGACGTTAATTCATGTTTCTACGCCTAAAAATAAACGTGACAGAAAAACTTAACCCTATACTCTATTCACTCCTCAAGTTCCAACATAATAAACATAACGATAGGTACATCACTTTTACCCATAATTAAATCACCTCTCTCTCTCTCTCACCTTTGACCAGTGTTACATAAACTAACACCATAGATCATGACCCTAACTGTAGAGCAAGAGAAATCGTTCACTCTCACTATTACAACTAGATGAAAGTCATGTTCTATTATGTAGCTAGGGAAGATGTTTTATTAAGTTCAATTTCAGTCTCCAGGGTCTCCTGGGTTAGATACTATAATATCAATCAGTAACTAAGTATCCTCTGAAGGGTAAAGACCTCTTTTCAACAGCGCTAGAATGATCATTTCCTCAGTAGGTACTGGATTATTTCAGACCATTGTAAGTCCAACTACTTAACTATTAAAAATTAAAATTTTCTTTTTGATGAGTTTTCACATTAATATCCTAGTTCGAGACTTTCCAAAGATGAACGGATCTTTATCCAAAATCATCATTTACGTCTGAAGATTTCAACACTATATACCATTTTGTCAAAAATGCAATTCGTTCATCATGAAATTGAGCAGAAGATAACTCACAAGTTCACGACCTTTCGATCGACATCATAAACTTTCTAGAACTTGCTTTGCAACAAGTTACGCACCAACTTCTTAAGCATGGCAAAAAACTAATAAGAGGCGAGTATAGCTTATTTTAATGATTATAATTCTGTAAATACACATACATGTTACGGTCGCGAATCTTATTTTGATCAACTTCAACCTAATACCGACTTGCAAATTGGAATAAAACGAAAGAAAATTTTAATTTTGCGGGTTTACTCTGGCGCTTACGCCTTAATAGATATCTAGAAAACATTGGAAGAACTGCCTTGAAATAATTAATTAATTCTGAGTACCCTCGAAAAATACGAACAAAAATATGTTTTGTTTACGAATAAATTCGCTCAAAATGCAACCGCATGACATCATCGATGTCAAAATAAAACGCAATAAGAGATATATTACAAAACAAAATAATCAAAACGATGAAAATACGAGAATAAAAAAGATAAATGGCGATAGGGTCGACCCCAAAATGGACTTAATTCCGTTAATGGAAATCTGTAGGCGTGAAATGCAATCTTATACAACTCTACCCGTGATCATTTATCAGACACACACAAGAGGCGTTGCTAAAATAAGTATTTTCCTACAGTAAAACAAATAACAGAATTTCTCACACATCGGGTAATTCCTGGTCAAGGTATATGTTACTTATAAAGGCTCTAAAAATCTATGTTTTCCGACCGTCTCCAAATCCGCCATCTTAAAAAAAACCGTTGAATAATTTTGAAAAAGAGAACTCTACTAGCTATGGCAGCCCTAACATCGAATAACAAACCAGCCCATTCAGCCAGTATACTAAGAACTAAAATAAACTAAAACAACTACAGCCTAGAGCTTCGACCTAGACATTCCGGGGACGTTGTCCTCACTAGCCAGTGCGGGACAGACCTCCACGGAGGTCGGTCGCCTTTACAGAAATCAAATAAATGCTAAAATTATCATAATAGGTCTTTACCTATGAATACGTATGTACATACGTTTTGTATGAAAAAATTTAAACGAATTTTTTTCATGAATTTTTTATTTGTATTAATCGAAGTAATCACCCATGCAATCAATGCATCTTTGCCATCGCAGTGGCAGTTTATTGATGCCCTTCTTAAAGAAATCAGCTGGACGGGAGGCAACAAATTCTTCAAAGGCATTTTGTACTGCCTCTCGGGTATTAAATTTTTTTCCCGCCAAGAAGTTATCCAAATTCTGGAAAAAGTAGTAGTCTGTAGGCGCAAGGTCTGGTGAGTAGGGCGGATGACGGAGAGCTTCCAACCCCAGTTCTTGCAACTTGGAGACCGTCTGCTGTGCAGTATGAGGTCGCGCGTTGTCGTGCAGGAGCAGCGGAGACGAGCGATTGACCAATGCTGGTTGGAGATGCGCCAGCTTCTCCATCATTGTGTTCAGTTCTTCACAGTACACATCTGCAGTAATGCTCACCCCGTTTGGTAAGAAGCTGTGATGAATCACACCGGCGC
Source organism: Dryobotodes eremita (assembly GCA_917490735.1). Classification (NCBI taxonomy): domain Eukaryota; kingdom Metazoa; phylum Arthropoda; class Insecta; order Lepidoptera; family Noctuidae; genus Dryobotodes; species Dryobotodes eremita. The sequence goes on from OU823254.1 coordinate 20,754,385, forward strand.
TAGACCACCAAACAGTGACCATCACTTTTCTAGGGGTAAGTTTTCGTTTAGGGCATTGTTTAGGTGCTGAACCAGGATCCAACCAACTTGCTGAGCGCTTACGGTTATCAAACAGAATCCATTTTTCATCGCAGGTAACAATGCGGTTCAAAATTCCTTCATTTGTGTGTCTGTTGAGCAGTGCAAGGCACGTCTCGACGCGTACTTCGCGCTGGCGATCATTGAGTTCGTGGGGCACCCATTTGTCAAGCTTTTTACCTTGCCAATTTGACGCAAATGGACCAATATTGTTTTGACGCTAACGTCGAAAGCTGCTGCTAATTCAGCCGTAGATTGTGTATCATCAGCTTCCACAATCGCCTTTAATTCGTCATTGTCGACCAAAGTCTTCGGACGACCGCGAGGTTCATTTTTCAGGTCGAAATTTCCAGAACGGAAGCGAGCAAACCAATAACAGGTGGTGCGTTGGTTTGTAGAGTTAGCTCCGTAAACGTCGTTGATGTTGCGTGCCGCTTGTGCCGCGTTGCTGCCACGACGGTACTCATATTCCATAATTACTCGAATTTTTAACGTATCCATGATGACGAAAAATATTGAAATGCGATGAAAATGTAACACTAATCAATAAAGAAATGACTACTTTTAGAAAAAAAAATCCATGTTTTTAAAATAAAATTAATTTGAAATTAGAATTCATAGCCAAACAAAAATTATTTTGATTTGAAATGGCCAGTACTGCAGAACGGCAATTTCATAGGTAAAGACCTAATATAACTATGTAAAGTAGATCGTAGTGATGTCAGACTTGTAGAGATATACTACTTACTTTACATATTTATTGGCTAGAATGTTGGAATGAAATGGTCTTGGGCTATGTTTGTAAGAGCCTGCCCACGCAAATGATCGGATAAATTGTTTTGTTTGTCTGGATAATGGCTGAATGCAAATAGCATTCAGCCATATCCCAAGTAATTCATAAGTAGGTACAGTCAGGGAAATGAACTGTATATCAAATTGACACACTATTCAATTTATCGTGTTATATTTAGCCATTTTATACAACTGTCAAAGAATGACAGTTGTAATTCGAATTTATGGACTATTTAGGTTAGTTATTAATTTGATAAACAATTAATTTTCCTGTCTTTATCCTTATTAAATACAATTTTAACAATAAATTGGAAGCGTAGCGGCGCCGGCGCTTCACTGCTCTATAGCATTGGAGACCCTATGATTCTTAAGAAGCATTAACACCTGTTACCCTTCGAAGTATTCTTAGACAAGAATAAGGGGTTTTTTGTAAAAAAAACCGCGAAATTGTCTCAAACTCAAAGCATTTATTTCAATTAAAACATTTACAGGCACTTTTGAAATGTCAAAGAGTCGGTCAGTTAGCCAGAAAGTTGAAGCTAGTTGCCCATTCCAAAACGTAAATCTCTATGGAGAAGAATGGGCTAGAAACTCCAAGGGCACTCCTTTAATTCAAGATATTACAAAATCTTGGGAACATTATTCTTGTTGCTTCTACATATGAGAACAAAGTAAAAAACTGTATCTTATAACTTTCTTCGTATCAATGCACGAGGTCTAAAACAAAAATATAGCTCACCATTACAGTAATCCATACTAATCCACGTTCATACTAATAGTATAAATGAGAAATTAACTCCGTCTCTCAGTCTGTTACATTTTTAACCATTATGGCTGAACGGATTAGGATAAAATTTGGCACATAGATGTACCACGACCTGGGTTAGTACTAGGGTTACCACCCGTACTCTAAAATAGAGTATTGTCCTCTTTTAAGTGTAGGTGTACTTTATAATTTATGACACCAATAAAGCACGCTAAAATACTTACTGACTTTTTCTCCCATAAGAGTTTAAAATGGAGAGACGAAAGGAACAAAGCTACCCTAAACGTAATTAAAAACGATCTGATCAAATATTTCAATTTAAAGTTTGTAAAGAGGCTGTAAGGGTACGTATTGGAATATCGAAGATTAAAATACCTACTGTTAAAATATCGATGTTCATAACATCGAAAATGGAAAAATCGAACGACCATAAAACCGAAAATTAAAATAACGAAAGTTTATAGTATCGAATGGTTAAATATCCTACGTCCAATATATCTAAAATCTAAATATCTACAAAAGTTACATCGAAAGATCCAAATATCGAAATACAGATTATCGAATGTCCTAGTAGTAAATTAAATTATCTAATGATTTTTTAAGATATTTGATATTTCAACTATGTAGGTATGAAATACCTAATGGACGACTCGCCTACAGTTTATTAAATTTAACGGATAATTAGACAATGGTGAAAACATTTCTGCGAGCAACTTGGAAGTAGCGCTCGCCGGCCGCTGCCGCGGCACCGCTCGCTACGCTCGCTCGGCTCGCGCGCGGTTGGTCACAGTTTTAACCTAACCTAACCTATTTCACTCAATTCAAAATGACGAATCATACAATTTGCCTGCGAGTGGATAATTAGCCAATGGTAAAAACATTTCTGTGGCAGATTGTATGATTCGTAATTTTGAATTGGGTGAAATAGGTTAGGTTAGGTTAAAACTGTGACCAACCGCGCGCGAGCCGAGCGAGCGTAGCGAGCGGTGCCGCGGCAGCGGCCGGCGAGCGCTACTTCCAAGTTGCTCGCAGAAATGTTTTTACCATTGGCTAATTATCCGTGTTTTCGCAATATCCCCAGGATTTAATTTAAATGTTGATATTTTGAACTTAGGCATAATGTCATTCGATATTTTGAATCATTCGAAATTTTAATCACTCGGCATTTCAATCTTCGACGTTTTAAGCTTAGGTATAACAATTTTCGACATTTTGATATAATCGATATTTAAATTTTCGATGTTTTGAACATTGGTATTTTAAGCGTAGGTATTTTAATCTTCGATATTCAAATACGTACCCGGCTGTAACTATCTTTAAGAAATACAATTTTTGTTGAATGTTGCGAAAAGTAACGAAAAGTGTTTTTATTAAAGATAAATAAGTAAAAAATAACTGAGTACTCTTTTTTATGCTGTGTACTTTATTTTCGTTCTACCGAAATGAAAAAATACTTTATTCATCCCAAAAAAAGGTGGCAACCCTAGTTAGTACATACTTTTTATCCCGGCATTGCTGTGGGATAATTTCCAACCTCCACGCGGGCAAATCCGTGGGCAAAAGCTAGTAAATCACATAAACATTCAATAAATATTTAAATTAGTTTAATAGTTCAGTGTGAAACAGTAGGTAACTGGCTCACCGGTAGCCGCGCGTAACTAAATAACGTTATAACGATACAAGTCCAAGATCACGCAATGCTGTGAGGAAAACTTGGATGTAAGAAGAAAATTCTTCGTAAAATAATAGATGCCTAGTAATATTGGACGGCTTTTTGTTGTCAATCAAACGTAAATTATAGTAAAAAATTGATTTATTTGGTAGACGATGAAATGTCTGATCTTATTAATAAATTATCAGGCAGTGACTGCCATATAGAGGTGGTGTAAACTGTAGAGCAATCACGCGATTAGATCAATGTATTTAAACTGTTCTTGTGGTCGTCAGTCCGTATACCCATGTGATGATTATTAATTATTTACTTCTTTCTCGTAGACCATGTCACCCCACTAGCATCTTTCTCGATGGTTTAAAGTCTGGAATGGGATTGCCGCTGGAAAAGATGAAGATGGAGCGACTATCATTCGAAATATTGATAATCAAGCGCACCTAGATAGACTGCATGCCGAATTACGAAGCAAAGAATACTTAAGTAGTTAAGAAGAAGCTAGGAAACTGGATTAATTACCTATGCAGTGAATGGAACTCATTCAGGCCGTATTAACTGCATCATTGGATACCTGCTATGCAAATCTATAAATAACGATGATATCCTACCGGCCTTGTATCTTTCTTCATATCTTTGCGTTTCCTGTCACGAGTTTTCTCTTTGCATAAAATAACGAGTTTTGCTCACATTACCGAGCACCTTATCCAAACATAAATCTTTCTGTAGGTTCACGAAGTTATTTTCTTCTGAACTTTGTTTAATTTACAGAATAATTAATCATGTCTCCCTCTCACAGAAAGGAGTCCTGTGTCCTATAAGCAGTGGGAACGGCTGATTATGCTTACTCCCATGCATTGCCAAAAGATATAGGAGTTCCCCGTTATCTTTTTAAGATTCCATAACTCAAAAGGAAAAAACGGAACCCTTATAGGATCACTTCGTTGCCGTCTGTCTGCCTGTTTGTCCGTCTGTCAGTCTGTCAAGAACTTTCTTCTCAAGAACGCGTGGAGGTATCAAGTTGAAATTAATATCAAATACGTAGGTCTACGGTCCCTTGAAGCTCTATAAAAATCAAGCTTAAGTCAAAGCAATAAAAAATACGGGCATTTTTGCGACATATTTTGATACGTGCAAATAAATCAACACCTATATGGTACTTCCCGTTGACCTAGAATCATGAAATTTGGCAAGAAGCAAGGTCTTACAGCACAAGTAAAGGAAAAAGTCCGAAAATCGTTAATGTGTAGTTTTATCATTAATTTTTTCACAATTACTAACTTACATTTGGAGAATTGATCGTGACATATATCAATGTATGAGAGAACAAGTTTTTCAACTACAATGTTAAGTTTGTTTTTGGGATAAATTCATCCCAACTACGGAACCTTTCATTGTGCGTGGTCAGACCCGCACTTGGCCGGTTTTTTTTTCAATTTACACCCACATTTTTAAACATAACATACAGAGGCACACTTTGAAAAACTTAATAATACTTAGCCCGGCGACCTTGTAAATCCTAGGCTCACCAGACCTCGGCAGTCACGCTTGCAAATTCTATTTTCATTTAAATACGTAAGTAATCAATTTACTACCTAAACCAACCTCCCGTTTGACCCACTCAGATCTTAATTTCGAACAAAAAAAACCAATTAAGCATCATTTAACTGCACTTAATTTTTTTTCTTTTTAAACGGCTTCAAAAAAAGGACGAGGTCTCAATTCGACTGTATTTTTTTTAAATGTGTGTTAGCTCAGAACTTTTTTCTTGTAAAACCGATTTTGATGATTCTCTTTTTATTTGAAAGGTGGTGCTTCTCATGTGGTCCCATATAAATTTGATCAAGATCTAACCTGTAGTTTATGAGTTATCCTTAATAATGCGATTAGCAGTCGGTGGCAAAAAACGAAAATACAAAACCAAAGACACCTACTTCCGAAATTAAACTTATTTATCACATTTTTTTTTTCTTTGTAGAAATGTTTTTTTTAGTTGCATTTTATCAGCATCTCGACTCTAATCAATACCGTATGGAGTTACCTTCCAATTTGCACGTTTTAATCTTCAGTCCTACCTATGCGTTGTCTGTTCATCCGTCACGGCACTGTTTCATATTAATTACTGTGAGATTCCAACAGATGTAATCTCCTGATCTTTCGTCACCCACGTGGCGTGCCAAGCCCAAAACAATAAAGCCTAAATACATAAGGTGATGTCACACTGCGGTTCCCATCGCACTTTCCACCTAACAATGAGTGCCTCGTTATGTAAACCGCCTAATGATGCGCCCGCGCCGGTTCTGTGTGTTGACCCAGAACTTTCTCCTGTTAAAACAATAACAGAACTTGTGAACTGTAAAGCTATGCCGTAAGGATCTATAAAACTATGGCGTGTTATTTCTGAAGTAGGTAGAGAGATGCAGGACTCTCCCGAAATTCGGCGCTACTAATTTGTTCCTGGTACCCGTGACTAATCCGAGGAACTAACAAATTTAGTGTTGGCATTATGAGAATCGTTCATAGCAGGAGCTGTGTTGATTAGCAGTTATTGACATGAGTACGAGCAATCAAATATTACTGTAACCAGTGCTGGGTTTAATGAACCTTTGAAGAGTTAAAAATATTATGATTGGGGACCGCGAATGATATTATTAGAATTTCAAAGCTATTTCAAAATATTTTGGGACGAACAAATTCACACGTTTGAAGATACATAGGTTTACTCCGTGGACCCTTGTAACACACGGAATCTTTTCCAAAATAAAGCTGTTTAACTGCATACACCGAAATAATGATGGTTGCCGAAACGATCAGTTGCATCCATTGTTTAGCAACGATTTGACCGTGAACGTTTTAACATCTGCCTGCTAAGTTGACCAGCTCGAAATGATTTGTTCGACTCCTTTGAAATAGCTGGTTTTGATTTCAAAGGCAACTGAATGATTGTATTTATTTAGCAAGTTTGGCAGGGTCAAATTAATTATGATCTTTTGTAGCAATGACCGCGAGTTTAACATGTTTTTCTGTATCTACATACATTTGTATGTGTGATTATTTGTAAATATATAGTGGCGGTGTATGTGTTCCTAAGAGAAAAAATACAAAATTGCCTTATTTACAGGCTTAGCAAACACAGATCGTGCGTACGAACTTATCTTGCTTCTAACGCTGTAGGTAACGCTGTTTTGAATTAATTTACATGCAGTAGTCATTGAGACATTTTCTCGTACACATTTTTGACTATGTGTAATTAAGCATTCTTATTCCATCGCCACCACCTCCACCTGACCTAGTCGTTGAAAGAAAGAAATAAAGAAAATACGTTTATTTGCGGTAAACATGACGCAAAGAAAAAACACAAATTTGTATTTGTGTTTTTTCTTTGCGTCATGTTTACCGAAAAGAACGAGTTGGGGGAAAATATGCGTCACATCCACGTAAAACGGCAATCGCTCAGCATAATGCTACGACTCTATGCGAGACAGAGCCCCAGCGCTGGTTTTCAGCGAAAGCCAGCGTTGACGTGATGACGTCAACCAGTGCAGTGCATTATTAATTGAGTTTAAGATTCTCTTTCATAATGCCATTTTGCCAGGCCCCATTTCTTTCGCAATATCTATCAATATATGTAGCTCCATTTACATTGAATACTATCCCACAAAAATCATTTCCTTGCACGAGGGTGCTAACACAATACTTTGATTGACAGTTTCATTCAACTTAATTATTGTTTGTATTAACACTGTGTACTTACAAGCAGTTATCTCTACATCATTTCCATACGCTCTGCCAAGGCCTCGTCAACACCGTGACACCATTCTGTCACAAGCGTCAGGATCATTGTCATGTTTAACCATGCAGTCTTACTACCTGTTCGGTGATTAATTTAACTGTAGGCATTATGTATTAACCCATTTGTTTTCTCATATTAGCAGATGCTTAATCATTATACCTATCACTGATTAGTTTTTTTATCACACTTTGTCGATCTATTTCGTGCTTTGTCGTGTGGTTTCCTGTGTGTACAGCCACATCTCATCCTGCAGCTGTATCGCAATCTTCTTGTGGCTCTACAATTCGTTTGATGTTAATCATAATAATGGTAATCCCGTACCTAGTCTAGGTAATACCTAGCAGTCTCTAAAGGAGCCTTTCAGCTTTGGTCTACTGCTCTATCATCCGAAATTAGATATAAATACTATAAATTCGGAACAATACCGGATGTTGGCAATCTGTGTGCTCACATCGTTCAATGTCATGTGGATGTCTTCTTGACCCTGAAGATCTCCGTGAGACGGAAACACATCACTTTGTTCACCACCATTGCATCATTTGACGACTCATTTCCAGCCATTCGTGTCGCAACGCTATAAAGTGCTCGACTCATCATATCGACGCTCGCGTGAGAGTAATTGCAGTAGGTAATTAACATTTCTTCAGCAGTTCCTATTCGCAGCTGATCTATACGGAAATTAAGCGTTACGTAACCATGTGGGAGATTTATTGTGATGTCGAGCTGTCTTTAAGCGAGAATTCTGCGCGATGAAGCGTTCTTTTCTAGTATCCTAACTATGAATATGATTTCAATTATTTTGGTACAGTATTTTATTTATTTAAAAAAACAGCCTGCAGCGTCATCACATACTCATCACATTATGCTAGAAACAATCTTAAGGACTAATGCACATAACAATTAAGGCGTACAATTTATTGCTGCCTTGAAATTTAATTAATACGGGTGGCAGGGACATCGATGTACAAACCGTAACCATGAATTCAGCACATTATTCTAGACCCCTAGAGTAGAACTTTGTCGTCAGTTATTAAAAAAAAAATCTGCAGTTTCATAGAAAAATGCAATACCTACGCGGTCAAAATTTATGGAACAGCATTTTTTTTTAATAACCAACGAAGAATTTAAACGTGGATGGGTTCAGAAACATGTACTGAATCCATGGTAACAGGTTGCGCATCGATGTCCCCGGCACCTTGTATAAATTATTATACAAGGTGCCAATCCATTACACTGGTCTGTATTATTAAATACAGACCAGTGTAATGGATTGTCCCATCTCTATCATACATGAATGATAGTTCAGATTTCCTTTAGAGAAAAGAAAGTAAAGATAGTCGTATAGAGTGAACTGTCAGTGTTTCCTCAAAACTATAGTCCTCAGAAATCTGTTTTTTTATTTAGTTAGCTTTGCTAAACAAAGCCACGAAGCCTAATTAAAAACTAACCTCAAAAAACATGCAAAATCATAATGCTACAAGGAAATAACTCTAAACTCTACGACATAAAAAATCTGCGTTATAAATCGAATCCGGAACAACATTAAAATTAATGGCATCAATATAATTCAATACAGCTGTAAAAATTCGAAAGTTAACCACAATAACCGCAAAAACAAACAATTAAAGAACCCAGAAAATCTATTAGAATAACAATTATCTACACTTTTAAAACTGCAAAAACTTGAAAGAATCTGCATAAAACAGCTCTATTCTTCTTTAAAATCTCAGCCTTATACAATCGCAATAACAATAGCAATTATCAACCGAGATGAGGTGAAAGCGACCGGTCAGGTGTAACCGTTGGCGATAGCAACTCACTTTCATTGACGCGTAGTACTTGCGAGACTGACGTGAATGTGACAGATTATCGGAAAGGAAGTCCTTGGGTGATTATGAAAGCATTATAGGTGGTGATCGTCCTATTGGTCGAATGGTCATCTCTGGCAGTGTCTTGTCATGAGGGATTTACAGTCTTCCCATGTACTATAAGCCGTGCGCCGGGTGGGATTTCCCGTCAACAAAAATTACGAATCTCCAATACAACTTTCATTCGCTATTTAACTCATTTAAGGGATGAATTCTCAGAAACCTTTACTTAGTTCCCACTTTCGTTATATAAGGAATTTTTGTGCAAAATGTCATGCTTCTAAACCCAGCGGGTTAGGCTGTGCATTCAGCGTGTTGTCTGTCAGTGTATAAAATAGTTTTTTTTTGTGAGTATTCAAAAGGCAATTTCTATGGAAACTTAGTAGAGGTGATACTTGCTCTATGCAGTATTGTATTAAAAATATAATTTGAAGTCAGAGTGGTATGAAAAGAATGATAACGAAAGTTAGTAGAAATTGTATCCGTCCGCAAATTACAGGCTGCAGTTGTGATGGATAGAGAGAGTTTCAATTGCACGAAAGGCTGTTGATCGAACTAGGTGCAACGTCGCCGCTGCCGCGCTGCGAAGCTATTATTACTTTACCTATGAAATTGCCGTTCTGCAGTACTGGCCATTTCAAATCAAAATAATTTTTGTTTGGCTATGAATTCTAATTTCAAATTAATTTTATTTTAAAAACATGGATTTATTTTTCTAAAAGTAGTCATTTCTTTATTGATTAGTGTTACATTTTCATCGCATTTCAATCTTTTTCGTCATCATGGATACGTTAAAAATTCGAGTAATTATGGAATATGAGTACCGTCGTGGCAGCAACGCGGCACAAGCGGCACGCAACATCAACGACGTTTACGGAGCTAACTCTACAAACCAACGCACCACCTGTTATTGGTTTGCTCGCTTCCGTTCTGGAAATTTCGACCTGAAAAATGAACCTCGCGGTCGTCCGAAGACTTTGGTCGACAATGACGAATTAAAGGCGATTGTGGAAGCTGATGATACACAATCTACGGCTGAATTAGCAGCAGCTTTCGACGTTAGCGTCAAAACAATATTGGTCCATTTGCGTCAAATTGGCAAGGTAAAAATGCTTGACAAATGGGTGCCCCACGAACTCAATGATCGCCAGCGCGAAGTACGCGTCGAGACGTGCCTTGCACTGCTCAACAGACACACAAATGAAGGAATTTTGAACCGCATTGTTACCTGCGATGAAAAATGGATTCTGTTTGATAACCGTAAGCGCTCAGCAAGTTGGTTGGATCCTGGTTCAGCACCTAAACAATGCCCTAAACGAAAACTTACCCCTAGAAAAGTGATGGTCACTGTTTGGTGGTCTAGCGCCGGTGTGATTCATCACAGCTTCTTACCAAACGGGGTGAGCATTACTGCAGATGTGTACTGTGAAGAACTGAACACAATGATGGAGAAGCTGGCGCATCTCCAACCAGCATTGGTCAATCGCTCGTCTCCGCTGCTCCTGCACGACAACGCGCGACCTCATACTGCACAGCAGACGGTCTCCAAGTTGCAAGAACTGGGGTTGGAAGCTCTCCGTCATCCGCCCTACTCACCAGACCTTGCGCCTACAGACTACTACTTTTTCCAGAATTTGGATAACTTCTTGGCGGGAAAAAAATTTAATACCCGAGAGGCAGTACAAAATGCCTTTGAAGAATTTGTTGCCTCCCGTCCAGCTGATTTCTTTAAGAAGGGCATCAATAAACTGCCACTGCGATGGCAAAGATGCATTGATTGCATGGGTGATTACTTCGATTAATACAAATAAAAAATTCATGAAAAAAATTCGTTTAAATTTTTTCATACAAAACGGCAATTTCATAGGTAAAGACCTATTATTTTAAGGATGCTCTTTGGATTTTCAATCTTATGCTCGATGCATAGCAAACCCTTTTATCCTTTGGAAGCCTTCAGAGTTTTTAAAGGAACGCGTTACCAATTGCTACGATTTAAAAATATATCGAAAATTTAATATCAAAACCGTAAAAAATCCCCCTACCTTTATTGTGCACAAAGTTTAATAAATAAATAAATCGTTGTATCCACCACTATGTAGAATTTTATACCCAGAACCACCCATTACTCAGTTTTTCCATACAATAATGATCAATGTCGCAAGATCATTACGAACACGACATCATCTGCATCAAGGTTGCCCCTACGCACTGTCGCGCAATCGTCCCATAGTTACAAAGGCGTGAGAAACTAGACCGAGCTGATTGCACTCAACCCTAATAATGAGTGTGTGCTCATGTGGTTTTGAGACGAATACCACGAGTTAATGTGATTATATTAGTGCTAGGTACTGTTCCTCTCATATCGGCCGTGCCTTGCTAAAACATTTACAGTATATTTAGGTTAGTGGCTAAATAATAACAGTCGCACCGGCCGATCGCAGGATAAGCCACGCTTGACGCGGTCGGTTCGTGGATCGGTGACCATCCATTACATACCGTGTCTCGGAGAGCACGCTCTTGGTCCCGGCTGTCATTCGTGGATTTCTGACAGTCGGTATGGGTAGTCAGAATCCCAAAAAGTCTGTCAACCAGTCTTACCAAGGTGTATCATGTTACCCAGTAACTGGGTTGTGGAAGTCAGATAGTTAGTCGTACCTTGTAAAATATTAGTTAAACTCAAAAACTCAAAGCATTTGTTTCGAATAAACCAATTACAGGCACTTTTGAATTGTCAAGCGGTCGGTCAGTCAGAAAGATGAAGCTAGTTGCCCATTCCAAAGCGTAGTACGAGTAGGTACCTATAGAGAAGAGCGGGCAAGAAACTCCATGGACACTCTTTTAAATCAAAATATGGTTACAAAACATTGGTAACATCATTCATGTTGAAATTATGCATGTGAGAACGATGCAGAACGCTAAAAGCGTCCGTAATAAAAAGACAAAAACAATTCAAATATTAAATTAAATTAAAATAAGCCGTGGCAGCTAAGAGATCACCAGTCCCTACTGACGGCGCCAGTTCACGAACATGACGTATGGATCAGCACCATTTAGCTCAACCATTTTGAAGGGAACTTAATGATCCAACACACGCCACCACCAGCGAGACATTTGGTATTAAGTTGCATCGGGTAAGACTGGAAGCCGACCCCAACATAGTTGAGAACAGGCTAGGCAGATTGATTGTGTTAGGTTAAACGAGGGAAATTCTTTAAAGGAGTGTGAAGTATGAAAAAGACAGCTATCCATACATTAGTGCAATACTAACACGATCAAAAATTCGAAATGTATGGAACAGCTAATTTCTCTTTCCACGTTTTAGTGTTAAGGTCTTCGAGTAAAAGTTGTGGTGGTTGTGTGCATATAAGTATTTTCTGTAAAAGCACCCATGATACATTTTTTTTTGGGTGGGAATTCATCAAATGACCTCTCCCGCTCTGGGCGGAGCGGAAGGGCGTGTTAGACTCTTACTCACTAAAACCCACCCGTGTTCCTTCAGTTGCCTGTGCGCCAGGGCCACGGTAACTCTTTTGAACAATCCGCGACCCCGGCAGGCATCGGCCCTATTGGATCCAGTCAATTATGCTGACATCTCTTTGGGGCGCGTGGAACATGACGCGCCGTCGACCCAACATTCCCATCTAGGATGTCTTCGCATCTGGCGTTTATAGAGGTCGCATTTACGCTATGTAGACATTCCGTTAACGCGAAGTTTGGGCGTTTTTCCACCGCCACCGTCAACGGGACGTCAACGTGAACGAGATGACGGCGCCGAAGTAGCGATACATACATTTGCTATGGCCGCGTGTCCACCGCAGGTCGTCACCGAGACGTCACACTTGGTTCGAATAATCTCGTTCTTCGTTGACGGTGGCGGGCGCACAAACATTGTTAGCGTTGCGTTTGCGTGTCATATTCGTTTGGCGAATGCCTTACGCCAGATCATACAAGTGCTTTATGCAATTATTATAAAAATGTCGTGTAGTTATAACGCAAGATATAGTAAAAATGTGCTGTTCTACATAAAAACGCAATATAAACGCAAACCCTTACGGTTCTCACGCTCTGGTTGAGCCTCGCATGCTCCATGGTGTTTGTGTTAACTACTTGGATAACGTTGGGAAACGCGTTAACACGGTGACTTTCGACAGGTTAACGTTAACGCCTGCATGCAGGTTTATAGGATTTCAGACCAATATAAGATGGTGTTGCGTGACGATCTGATTCGTGCGTTTTAATTGCAGTGCGTGTGAGTATTTTGTTTTTGCGTTGCAGTCATCATTTAAATTGCTATTCATGTGATTTATTTGTGTCTGTGCTGTGCTTATGAGCCATTACATATGCTGCACTGGTTGACGTCATCACGTCAGCGCCGGCTGTCGCTGAAAACCAGCGCTGGGGCTCTGTCTCGCATAGAGTCGTAGCATTAGCATTAAGCTGAGCGATTGCCGTTTTGCGTGGATGTGATGCATATTTTCCCCCAACTCGTTCTTTTTTGTATTTGTGTTTTTCTCTGCGTCATCTTTACCGCAAATAAACGTATTTTCTTTCTTTACTTTAGCAAGTATTTGTTTATTTATTCAGCATAGTAAGCAACTTGCTCTCGTTGGTCAAAAGCAATGAAATAAGGGCCGTTGGAAAAGCAGTAAATTTGTCAATAATCTGCCGTTACCTGGGTGATGAAATGTGTTCCTTAGTAGCTTTAGACTTTAGGGCTCACCTCGCATTAAGATATAATTACCTTGGGTACCCTGTATCTGGATCGGCCAGTTTCAAATGTATCTTTATGAAATCAGTTTACCAAACAAACTTACTTTAAGAAATGTTCTACTTCACATATAAGTGCGTCCTTCCCATACAAGGATATATAGAGCCAATTACCTGATGAAGTAACGAACTAAATAATATATTTTCCTTGATATTCATTCGGTTTGCTTACACACGACTACAAGATAACATTAAATAATTGCTCTGCACGTTGAAGTATAACGAAGTGTAATAAACACTAGTGCGAAAATTGCCAATCGTGGTAGGTGGTAGAATGTAGCCATAATTACATAACACGCTTGGAAAATTGTTTTTGGTTTTGGAGTTTTGTTCTTATGTTAAACTGCTAACACAAACCTCCGAAAGACTGCTGCTGTTCTTCGATTTGCAATAGTTATCCCTCCTTAAGAGCGGCCAACCCGTCATACTTTCCATACAAAGGCGATTATGGCGTTGTAACACATCTTTCATTGAAATTTTTGAACTAATAGGTATCTTTTGCACTTCATTTAAGTTTCTATGCAAGTAAAAAATCAAAATTTGGAGAAAAAAATTCAGTATAAGCCTACAAAAATCTTCTTTTATGCACAAATTTTATTTGAACTTTGGCCGTTCATAATGTAGGTACTCATAAATTGTAAAAGTAAACAAAACATCTTCATAGAAACCTCGCACGTGTAATGGAGGCTAAATGACAAACATTTTTTCCAAAAACTTGTAAGTCTTTTTCAAAAACTCGTATTTCCTGGAACAAGTTTTGTGAAATCTTTGTGCGCCAATTTTCGTTCCATGTTATCGCGTTCTCACTCTTGCTTCTTTTTCAAACATTGCGTTGGATGAAACAACAAGCTCTTCAATCATGCTCGCGTTGACGATAGAGGAACCGGGAAGGGCCCTCTTAACACATTTAAATAATTGGGATTCAAAATTCTTACACCGTAGTGTATGATTTTGATTCCACACCTAATTCATTGCCATTCACATCATTCATTCATTCGTTCAGTTTTTGTTTTTGTTTTACTTTTAACAACAGATAATAATAATAATAACCTCTTACGGGCATCTGTACTTTGGCTTCGGCCCCTCGTACCCCTTCCAAGGGTCCGGGACCATAGGAGCCCGAGATATGTCAAAAACACTTTCAATAATAATAATGATAGATAATGCACCCACTGTCCAGTAATCTTCAATACTTATACATCAATAAGGAAGTAGATTACTCATTCTTTGTCAACCACACACCAATTTTCAATCATTGACCACACCTTGCTCAATTACCATACAACCTACAATTATGTGGGTAGTCAGGTAGTTAGCTACCTACTGCCGCGAATTCAGTAGCGTGTCATCAGTAATGGCTACCGTATAATAAAATTAATTGCTGTACGGTAACGTGCTTCTTGTTAATTACTTTAAGATTTGAAGATTACGATATAAAAGTTACGATAGTTTTTGCTGACAATATAGTCAGGGAAAGATGTACCTAATATATTTTTCACTTGTCGTTTTTCGATTTTAGTATAGAATTGGATTGTGTACTTATACACGGTGGCAGGGACGCGCAAATTGTAACCATGAATTCAGCACATGATTCTAGATCCCCTAGCACAGAAACTTTTCGTCCGTTATGAAAAAAAATCGCCTGCTTCATAGATACTCGTAAGTGCAATACCTGCACGGTCAAAATGTATGAAACAGCTTTTTTTTTAAATAAACAACGAAAAATTTCAACGTAGGGGGTTCAGAATCATGTACTAAATCCATGGTAACAAGGTTGTGCGTCGATGTCCCTACCACCCTGTATGTTTGAGTTTTCTATGTACCTATTATTTTTATGGCAATTACTACCTGGTTAATTACAGACATATTTTTTTTAAATATTTTTACTGCGAAATCCGATTTCACAATATGGGCGTATTCCATATTTGCTTCTCTCCACTTCTGTATACTGATGATTGCTACCAATAGTTCCTTCTTGAAAAGTCATCTCTTACTAATTATAATTTAATTTAAAAAAAAAACAATTACATCAAAGATTGCTAACAGCCTCTTCTATTGCCATCGCTGCATCAGCGATCTCAATTACGACACCTTTCTCTTTCACCCCGATCATAGTGATACGTGATGAAATGCTCGTGCTGCAGAAATTGGATCAAATGAATCAATGTCTTGCGCGTGAACTCGTCTCAGTATGTCTTGAGAACGAGCGCACGTTGCGTCATTGAAGCTGCCTTATATATTTGTAGTTGATACTATAACCAATGAAATGCTCTTAATTTCTTATCTTACATTCACTCACGACCATCTTGTTAGTAAACTAACTTGGTAAACGTCGCCACCAATCGATTACAGCATCAACGTGGGGAGCATTCAATCTGGCAAACTTACGTAATTTGGATTCTGTGTTGCAGAAAACTTGAAAAGTCTAACAACCAGTCTTACAAAGGGGTATCGTGTTACCCAGTAAATTGGTGTGGAGGTCAGACTTGCAGTCGCTTCATAAAAAATACTGGTAGCTGTTCTGCTGTTTCCGGTTAGACTGGAACCCGACCACAACATAGTTGGACAAAGGCTAGGCAGATAGATTTTTTTGTTGTGGAAAATGTGCTGTTCCTGAGTAACTTGTTCGAATGAAGCTTCCAAACTCATTTCATAGTTCTCACTTAGGTCCACGTCAGGAATAGATCTGACAAAATCTACCTTTTCAGTTGTTGAGAAATCATAATAGTGTCTGCTTATTTAAGGCTTTCTTATATTCAAAATTTTATAAACATAATATAGTTCTTATATCGCTCATTTGGAGGAACAACGACGTAAATGTAATTTTTCCCAAATTGATTTGTCGATATATATTGTGCTCGAAAAAAATTTCAGAGGAGCAGAGGCGTGAAATATTTAATATGGTTTTGGGATTTATTAACATTTCAGAACGAGACGGTAACAGATTACAAACAAAAAATAAACGACTTTAAATCACTCTCCTGTAAAATTTTAAAAGCAGTAGTTACGTCGATGTTTCTCCAAATGACCGATATATGAGTATAAATATCTTCTGCGAATACCAATCCGCACAAGTTTATGCAATAGCCTCTATTTCGTATTACTTGTTCACCTTACCTCGCTGTTTATCGTGCCTGCTTCAAATTTGAGTAGCCTCATAGAAGACCAGATTATTTAAAGTTCATCAACTTTGCCGTCGTATATTCTTTTAATTGTTTACTCTGACATACAGGTCCTTCGAAATTAATTTGTTTCCGAGAATTTATCATTATTTACCAAATTTTGAAAATAATCTGCCTTCTCTCGAGATTTGAAATGTGCCTTAAGGTATGAGAGCAAAGCCCCAGTAAGATCTAATCCCACAATCCACAGTCCACACTCCACATAAATTCAAACGATACATTGTATCTCTATCCGTCCGGCAGAGCGTCCGGCTATTTCACGGTATGAACCCGAACAATAGACAACACTTGTTTGTTTTAACAAATGTATGCATAGACCTTGGAATTATGTTTATTTTGCAAACTTTCGCATGCATCATTTATGATTATGACAAGAGATTTTAACGGGATAAGAAGAGTTTAAAACGGTATTATCACTTGTATTTCGTGTGCTAGCATACTGCAGGTAAGGCCGATGCATATCTACGTTATGATAAATTGTTACACATGGGTTTGCTTCAATGAACAGTTCTGAAGAAACATTGCGATAAGTAATCAGTGTTGGCGAACTTATAGCCTAAAATTAGGTACTATCCGCTAGGATAACTGCTCTCCCTTTTGCATCTTTACTTTACAGTACAGAAAGCATTATAATATTTTTGATCGAAGCATTACAAAGTTACTTTATTTGTCTATGAAAGCGAATAAACCTGTTTACAAGCAGCCAACTTCACAAAAACGTACCTGTACCAAAATTTAAAAAAACAAACCTTTCCAACTGAGCTCCAAACATCAGTAACACTATCAAAAACTAACTACCTCATCATTTTTGCAGCAACAACAACAACACCATCAACAGCAGAGCCCCTATCAACATCATTATCAACGCTAGTAACTCGCCGTCCGTTCCGCGTGACCAGTCGCCGTCGTCTGGTATCCTCGACAACTACAACAACGACTACAACCACAGCCGCACCTACAACCACAGTTGTTCCAACGACTGCTGCTCCTCAAGCGGTGACTAACGCCTATGAGGATGAAGAGTCGCTGCAGGACATTGGTGATATTGGTAAGTGAACAGTTAATTTATTAACAACACCTGAACTTGCACCAAGTAGTGGTGGTATATGTTGGCGAGGATGAGGAATTGGTTCAAGACATTTGTGGTAGGTATACTCACCAAAAGAAATAAGTAACCAGGGTCGTCGATATGTAATGCTCGCGAAGGAGGAGGCGGAGCGCGAAAGGGAGAGGCAATCTCTGCGCCCTCGCGCCCCTAGCCGCCGCAGGAGGAGGAGACACCCTGGGCGTCGGGAGTCGATTGCCGACTCCCGGCCACCGTAGGCGCGGGCTTGCGGACGGCGAGCAATGGGCAGCTCGCCGCCCGGTGAGGACCAGGCCCGGGTTGACGGCGCGTCGTGTTCCACGCGCGCCTCAAAGAGATGTCAGCAAAATTGACGGGGTCCGATAGGACCGATGCCTGCCGGGGCTGCGGATTGTTCGAAAGAGTTACCGTGGCCCTGGCGCACAGGCAACTGAAGGAACACGGGTGGGTTTTAGTCAGTAAGAGTCTGACACGCCCTTCCGCTCCGCCCAGAGCGGTGGACGTCATTTGATGATTTCCCACCCAAAAAAAAAAAAAAAAAGGGTCGTCGATATAGTTGAAGTTTAGTAACAAACCAATGAATGTGTTCGAATAAAATTGTATTTAATGAATAGAAAACAAACAGGTAATTTATCAAATTTAATTTCATTCGAAAACATCCATCGGTTTCTTACTAAACTTTTACTATATCAGACGACCCTGGTTACTTATCACATTTGGTGACCGTATCTATAAGAAAGTCGCATCATTCGGTTAAGAGACGTTGTGCATTTTTTCCAGACACAGCTTAGGTACCTATCGCTAAAGCGTGTGTAAATACTTAGGATCAGTATAATGTACTCAACTTGGTCATTAATATAGTAGGTGAAGCCGATATTAAGCACTTATAATGCTTTATATGTAGATAAGAGGTGTAAATGCAATTTTGATTCTTGCTCTATGGAGCATAGATTACAAATACCCTTCCAAAATTTGATCGTGTTAATGTTGAAATGATGGATCAATTGCAGAAACAAAATACTTAAAGATAAATTATTTTATTCTATCATTTTCGTCTCTCATCATAACAGACGCAATCGAAGACCCAACTCTAGAGCCTAAAGTAGCCAAAAAGAACTTCAAAGTCCAACGCCGTCCTCTAGTCAATTTGAAGGACGATGCCAAAGACCAGAACCCATCGGCGACCAACGAAGAAGAGAATAAGAGACAGAGTAAGAAGTACAGCGCGACCATCAAGCAGAACCAGTTGAATGAGCTTCTGAAGCTGAAGAGTCAGGAGGAGACGTCTACGGAGAGGAAGACTACTGCTGATGGTGAGTTTATAGATAAAACTACAGGGGTGGGAATTATGGTAATACATTTATTAAGGATGATAAAAGAGCATGGTGTAAGGGCCATCGACAAGCAAATGTTACAATGAATTCAGTACCTCATTCTAGACCCCGATCCTAGACATACTTCGTCGGATATTTAAAAAAAAACTACTCTTTTATACAAAAGTGCAATACCTACACGTTCAAAATGTATGGAACAGCTGATTTTACTCCTCCTTTTTGATAGGCATTAGAATTTAAGTTTAAAAAGCAATAAAGAATACAATAAACCACAAAAAACTTAGCACCAGCGCATAACCGTTACACGTTGCTAACACATAAAAGGCACGACGCTTAAGTACTTCACAAATTCACAATGCGCATTACATGACATATATTATTATACTCTACAAAAATTAAAATTCTCTTTCAGATTTCAGTGCCGAAACAGCTGTAGCGATAGCAGCACACCAACTAATTACAGCACCAATACCGAGTATACCCGACTTCGAAGAAGACGTCAAACCTACCAGAAAGACTCAAACCACCGTAGAATACAAATACACGAGTCGAGAGTACAACGAGTACACAGACAGCAGCAGAACACCTGCCTATGATGAATATCAAAGTACGCCAATCTATAGGGGCTCGGGAAGCTTCGATCAGACTACAGCCTACAAAAACCCTACTGACTTCGATACCACTAAAATAGATACTGACTTCTATAATACGAAAGAAGTTACCGACTTCGATACTACTAAAGTAGGCACTGACTTTGAAGCGCCGAAGTTACCTACAACATCAACTAACTACAAGCCTGATTACACTCAAACAACTGCTGATGAGCCGTTCACTTCAGAATTTGATGCTCCTAAGATTTCAACTACCACTTACGACGTTCCTAAATCAACAGCCTTCCCTAACACTGTGAATACAGCTAATACGGCGAATTTGGAGTTTATTAGAACCAATCCAAATGATTACACTATTAATACTTCTGCTTATCAACTTCCTGAAGTCACTCCTACCTTTAGTCCAAGGTCACCTTCAACTAACTTCCCTAATACAGCGACAAACCAAGAATTTGTTAGAACGACATTCGGAAGTGCATACAACACAGGAAGTACCTTCAATTCCAGAAATACTTACCTTCCGAAAGCAACTGCGACCAACTTCCCAACTAACACAGTGCCTTCAGAATTCGCCCGAACAACCGCGAACACATACCTGGATACTTCAACAGAGTTAGTCTCAAAAACATCTCCGACTTACGTCCCCAAATTCCCGACAACTGACTTCCAGAACACGATAAACCAAGAATTTGTGAGAACGACACTTAATTCTTACGATAACACGCAAACAGAAGTGACTGCACCTAAAATCTCTTCAACTTTAGCTCCTCCTACCCCGACGAGATACTTCGAGAGAACGACCTTCGCAGATACACCAACTGAGAACTCCCCAAGAATTTCATCAGCTTTCGTACCAAAATCTACAGCTACCACCAAGTTCTCAAGAAGCGGCTCCAGATTCAGTCCAGCTTCAACAAATGCTGCTCCCACTGGATATACTGGAATCCAGAGGAGTTCTACTTCGAGGTTTAGGACTGAGAAGCTGATACCGGTACCAGTGGAGAATACTGGCTACTCTACGGTTTCGTATACTGGACCTAGTCAGGAGCCTTCATACTTTACCAGGGAATATCTTTTGGAGTCGCCTGTTACTAAAACTTATGATGGTAAGTGAAACACTGTAATTGATAATTTTGAAGCTATTGGGCTCGTTGTTCTAGTGGGCAAAGAGAGGAAAAAGTAATATAAATTGTAACCAAGTTAAAATCCTCATTGTCAACTCATTAAAGTAGGTTTATTAGCACAGGACATAAATCAATGCAGCTACCAAGCTCTTAGCACAATACTTTATTAGCCATATAATTAATGACACCTACGTGAAGAGGAGAGCATACTGAATCCAACCTTGTTCAACAAATTTATAAGATAGATACCAACTGTTTTTCAAAATCTAAAACCTTACTCTTCCCACAGATGAATACCAATATCTCTCACCGATCACCACTCCACAAACGCCCGCGACCCCTCCAACACGGAAGGTCATCAGAAAGAAGATCCAGCGCAGAATCTCGACCACTCTGCGACCCACCGAGCCACCATCTACAACAACGCCTGTACCACGGCGCCGAGTACCCTCCAAGCAGCCGTTCGAGAAGATTCCTAAGGTCCCCAAGAAGACGTACAGGCCTATAGCTAACTATGATTACTATGATGACAGTGATGAGAAGGTAGCTGTGAAATACGTGGAGGGTACTAAGATTGTGATGCATGATAATGGTGAGCAAGATTCTAATTTTTGACTGAGTAGTGAGGCAAAATCTTAGACTCTATTTTAAGGAAATCATAGCAAATGTTTGGGATATGTATTTTTGAGCGTAATTCGTGCTGAATGGAAAACCATGAAAGCTGACTGCAGTCATCATCTACATAGCTCGCCGTCCGGTAAGGACCAGGCCCAGGTCGACGGCGCGTCGTGTTCCACGCGTGCCTCAAAGAGATGTCAGCATAATTGACGGGGTCCGAAAGGGCCGATGCCTGTCGGGGTCGCGGATTGTTCGAAAGAGTTACCGTAGCTCTGGCACACAGGCAACTGAAGGAACAAGGGTGGGTTTTAGTCAGTAAGAGTCTGACACGCCCTTCCACTCCGCCCAAAGCGGGAGAAGTCATTTGATGATTTCCCACCCAAAAAAAAAAAAACATCTACATACATCTCCATTGTTATACAACAGTATTTAGCAGGATGGCTAGATATAACAGCCACGGCCGCTGTGGTTCTCAACCAGTTTACCACCACCATTATTAAAATCGACACTTCATCAGTCCATCTCAAAGGCCAACGCTGCTAGATGTATTAATTTTATTTATTGACCTCCTATTTGTTCACAGGTCAAATCGAATGCCTAGACATCGGTAACTTCCCTCATCCGAAGTCTTGCAAGAAGTTCATCTCCTGCGCCCGCATTGACAACGGATCGCTCCTGGGATGGGAATACGTCTGTCCCAAAGGCCTGAGCTTCGACCCCGTAGGAGGCATCTGTAACTGGTCTGCAGGACTTGGCTGCGACGAGAAAGACATTTGAGACAATCCCGGTATCGTCGTGGTTCATAGAAAAAAATATGTGAATTAGGATCAAATTGGACTATTTTTACATGCTATTTTGAGGAATTTGAAAATTGACTGTAATTCTTTTTTTTTATTTAAAAGGAAACGGTTTTCAAAATTGTAAGATACGATTTTTTTATCGAGTACATATCTATTTTAAGTCCTATCTAAATTAATTAGAATTTTGTATAAAATCATTTTAGAACGTGAAGACTACTTGATAAAATACAACGAAAACAAATGAATGTAAATAAATAAAATAGTGGTTTTTACCATACTTGTTCACAAAATATTATGTATTGAATTTAATTTCAAATTTATCTATAGTTAAGTACTTATTATTTCAGTCGTGTATTGTATTTTTATTTTTATATTTATATGTTAACAATCAAAATTTTGTAAAAATCTATGTGATATTTAACTATCCTGTATCTTTGACTGAACAAAAGTAAATTAAATTTTATAAATAAAATATTTTAGTAAAAAAAGGAGTAAGCACAAGTGAAGGGCACGATCTGAGTGGTCTGACAAAATTTTGTCATTTTCATGACAACTTTTTGTCACAGTTACAAGATTTTGTCATTAGTCATTGCAATTTTTTGTCACTGGCTGACAAAATTTTGTTAAAGACAAAATATGACCAGAAAATTAGAAAAAAAATTGTCTTTATTTCTGTAATGCAGTTTACTCCTTGCAATTATAATTCTAAGTCAAAACCTGGTACTTTTGTATCAAATTCGTACGAACACTGCCAATAATATACTCGTAGGTTACGTTCGTACACAAGTGTGTAGGTACCTAGGCAGAGAGAGATCCTGAATGTACCCGCTTTTGTGGATTTATATACATTTCAGAATGTGCCTTAATTATTTTACAATTTTAGCTATAAGATTATTGAGACAAATAAAATATTAAAATCATTGTTTTGTTCTATTAAACCTTACCTAAATTGTAAATTCAAATGTCACATTGTTTTTTAAAAGAAAGCCGAATAATAGAGGGTAGAACGATATACCGAAGTTCAGTAAGTTTAATAAGTTTTCTGTTAATTGTAAAATCAGCCCTTGTATGGGGCGCGACCTAAGTGGTACCTGGTGGGATTGTTACGCTGCTAAGTTAAACACTCAATTAACTTTAAAAGGTTTATTCCTGAGAGCTAACAATTAAACGTCTACGCTAAGCTATCGCTAGAATGAGCAAAATGATGGAACTGAATGCACCCGGTTGCTGTCCGTTATGCACTGAGCTCGCGGCGCATTCAGTGCGACCGTATTGGGTCGCTATGTCAGCAAACGTGGTCGATTGCAATTATTGCATCGAACAGCCCTAATTAAATTAAGATCGTCAGTTATCTATCTATCCGAGGAATAAAACATAATTATTTTTATAAAATTTTTGCATTTGCTTAATGTTTTAATATTCTAGAGATAAAAAATTACTATAGTAGTATATATCGGCGCCGGTCCAGGGCGCGCACCGTCACAGCCTAAACAACGCCTGATGTACAGTTTTTAAGCATGATTATTACTTACATGGTATTTATTTTATAAAATTCACCAATATTAGATTTAAATTCTTATGAGAGTAACCAAAGTTTAAGTAAAAGTATCTTAAATCTCATAACGTTATCCTGGTTAAGTTTTATCAATTAGTTAAAATGGTAAAACGATAATTTGATCCTTTCCCACAGCACATCATAAACTAGCCATAAATGTTACATCTTTATTACCTCTCATGTTGTTTTTGTAAACTTTAGTTTTTACAAATACTTAGGCAAACGTGCAGAGGCGGGCATGCATTTTTTACTGCTGAACGTGGTCACGGGGCGAGGGATGGGAAGTAAGACTCCAGGCTTAAAGGTTTGGATGTTGGACATTCTATTTTTGGCAAGTAAACCATACGGTCGCTAGACGAACTATTAGCTCACACGGATGTTTCCCGATTTTCTGAGCCCCGTGAACTCGTGAACGCCTCTTCTCACATTTAGACGGAACTAAAACTTTTGTGTATTCATGTAAGATTTTAAGCCTGTGTATTACAATTTTCCATCGTACTGGTGCGTGTTACATTCGCTTACACAAGTGTATTGCGTGACAGCCTGATCCCTGGCAATGGAAACTCATAGAAAACAGCATAAACAATCTCCCAATTTTTTTTTAACAATAACATAGTAATAATGTATATGTATGTATGTATACACGTATACATACATACATATACATTAAAACATATATTTACATACATTAACAGTATGTACAGAAAATCTGCCAAAAATTTTTAGTTATTTCTCGTATGCTATTGACGATTAAAGAGAATGATCCAGGATTAAAATAACACTCAATAAATCTTAAAAATACTGTATTAAAATATTAACTATTTACAGCGTCCTTTTACTAATATTAACGTATCCTATACCGACGCAGGTCATCTTGATCTTGTTGGCGGGCGTGACCTCTTCATCGTCAGACTCGTCGTCTCCAGACCCTGAGCGCTGCACCTCTAGCTTGAACATCACGCCGAAGAACTCTTTGAGGAGTTGTAGGAAGGTTATTGTGTAGTCTGAGAGAGGTCCAACCTAGGAAATAGAAATTTTTATTAATTTTACTGCTTATTTCGCCACCTTCGGACAAGGTCCAGATAGTGAATTCAGCCGATAACTTTATTTACATCGACAAAACTTTCAAGTACGTAAAATTAAAGGAACACGTCTTGTATTTATTCGTAATAAAATATGGAATTTCGTGTAATACGGTAGGTAAAGCCAATCACAATAGTCAATTAGCGCTTCAGTTTTTTAATCTTAATTATTGAACATAATATTTAATTAAAATCGGAACAGAAGTAATATATTTAAAAAAGTAACTGTCATTTAATAAAGGAAATGCTAAAAAGCAGTTTATCGAATCATTTTGTGTCAATTTTGATGATATGAAAAAGTAAAAATGTTAATGGACTTTTGTTGCTAACCGTTCCTAGGTAAAATTTTATAGGATGTTTTTTTAATTGTTGATGGAACGTTATGGCTATCTAACTGAGAATCCACCACTCAAAGAACTCCCTATCTTATCCACTTACAACTTAGATACGACTATAAATGAAATAGGTCATGTTCGTGAACGGGCGCCGTCAGTACCGACTGGTAATCTGTTAACTGCCACGGCTTATTTTAATTTAATTTAATATTTGAATTGTTTTTGTCTTTTTGTTACGGACAATTTAACGTTTTGCATCGTTCTCACATTCATAATTTCAACATGAATGATGTAACCAATATTTTGTAACCATATTTTGATTTAAAAGAGTGTCCATGGAGTTTCTTGCCCACTCTTCTCCATAGGTACCTACTACGCTTTGGAATGGGCAACTAGCTTCATATTTCTGACTGACTGACCCCTTGACAATTGAAAAATGCCTGTAAATGATTTATTTGAAATGCTGCATTCTTAAATGGTTTGAGTTTGATACTTACAATACATTCACTGACGTCCTTCTGTCCGAGCGCCATCCACAGAGCGCATAACCACTGGAAGGAAGAGTCTAATGCGCCGCCGCGGTATATCTCATCCAGCAGACGCTGAGCGCACTCGCGACCTAAGTCCTCGGGTAGTATGATGTCGCCAGTACCGACGTCCGTGGATTTCTAGAAGGAAACAAATAGGCAAAGATATTGGAGTTAATGCAGCTATAATAAAAAAAGAACGTTGAAAAGTGTCACCATAATTTTTTTGCCCTCATCCCAATGGGGAGGCAACTGTCAAAATGGCGCTATCGTAGCTAGTTCCCAACTCAAGCTAATATTATGGTTGTGGTTTAATTTTATTTTTGCGAAAATGACGCGTTGTTGTGTTCCTAAGTACTCCGAAATCAGAGTCCAGCTTTTCCCGAAAGATCCTAAAATATTAGAAGATTGTGGCTTAACGCCATTCATAGAGATTTTTTTTTTAATTAAACGGAGTTCGAGGTCCTGTCGGAATCATTTTGAAAAAAGTGATTACGAGAAAATATTTAAGGTTTAAAATTCTGACAGTTTCCATGTCAAATAGTCGATTTAAAATATTGAAATCACCGAAAATAACGAAATATTGCAATAAAATCAAATTTATGAATGAACACGAAATGGGACGAATGAACGACATGTCAAATTTATTGTAGGCCGTAGGGACCTAGCTATGATCACGCCATCTAGAATTAGCTTTGCCCGACATTCCCCATTTATTAGGGGTCGGCGCATGTATTTTCTTTCCATACTTGTCTATTAAGGCTAAAGCAGATCGGGGCGGACAGCGCCGCAACGCAGCGCATTGCAAAAGTCCGCCTCCATGACTTTCGTTTATTTTCTATGAACCAACGATCACTACAGGCGGGCCATGCCGAACTTTTTTGTATGAAAATGCTTTGCGTTGCGACCAGTTGCGGCTGTAATGTGCGCTTGGCTTTAATCGTCATCTCGGTAGTCACCCCCTTCCTACCCATATCATCTTCACATTCATACTCAAAAC
This sequence comes from Dryobotodes eremita, assembly GCA_917490735.1. Lineage (NCBI taxonomy): Eukaryota > Metazoa > Arthropoda > Insecta > Lepidoptera > Noctuidae > Dryobotodes > Dryobotodes eremita. The sequence continues at coordinate 20,781,367 of OU823254.1, forward strand.
TTCATGTTCAAGTTGTTGAAGTGTCATGTGTCTAAAACTGTGATATACTACGCCAAAAGAAATAATATATTGTATAGAATCGAACCACTGGCTTTAAACTTACAAATTACTCCTTTTCGCTTATAGTTTTTGGGCGTATGATACGCCCAAATTCGCTTCTATAGACAGTTCCTTTGTAATCAATATTTCGTCTACTCTTGTTTCCTTGGTTGTGTGTCCAAAAATTGTTGATAAATAAGTCAGTTGTAATTATTTCTTTATACTTGTGCCTTTATCATTCACACCCGGTTTCTCACAAGTGCTATATACTTATTCGGGTAGGCATGATTCGGCACCGGCGGGCCGGCAAAATATATATTCGATTTTCCCGCTCGGCTGTGCTGACTCGTCGTATAGTATTTTTATCTCACGAAGCCACTCGCTCTTTACTTGTGGTAACCAACTGTACAAACACGCTTTGAATGTGTGCGTGAAGACGTTTGGCGTCAGCACACAACCCACACACGCACACCACACAAACACATACCCGATTTCGCCATTGTCTCGGACGGTACACATTCACACTTGGTTACCACAAGTAAAGCGCGCGCCGCTTCGTGACATAAAATGACTGTACCAAGGCTCAAACGCATATCACATAACAATTTGTCATAGTAGTTATGAATTAGGAAGGTACAACTTACAGCCTCAGCACAGTAGAAGGTCTTCTCATTAGTCTCAGCGACAAGACTGACGCCGAAGCCGGGGCTCTTGCCCGCGTTGGAGCCGCGGCACTGGTCCGTGTTTATGTACACATCCGGGATGAAGTTCAGCATTACCTGCAAATTATAAAATGTTTGTGTTGTTTCTTGTAAAATTGATTTGGATAAGGTCTGAATAAGGTAGGAAGGAATTGAATAAGGTCTAAAATTATCATTTCTCTTACTCAAAAGTAAGAGAAATGTTATTTTTAGACCTTATTTCAAGCCAGCAAGGATTATTCATATTGTGCAATTATTACTGTGTTACGATAAACCTTTACCACAGGTTCATGAAAGTGGGTGATTAAGTATGTTTATGTCTCAAATAAGAATGAGCTAAATTAGTTTTCGAAACAATTATTGTCCTACTAGCAGTTGCCCGCGACTTTGTCTGCGATCCAGGACGAAAAGTAGCCTATGTCCTTCTCCAGGTCCCAGGCTACCTATCTGTCAAATTTCATAACGATCTGTTCAGCCGTTTTAGCGTGAAATCGTAACAAACAAACTTACTTTCGCTGTTATAATATTACTAGCTTCTGCCCGCGGCTTCGCTCGCGTGGATGTCGTAAATTTTACCACGGGAACGTGCTACCTTCATCCCCTATATCCCCCTCCCCCACTTTAGGGATATTTTTGAGAAAAATACCCCGGGATGCCATCTATCTCCTTGCAAACTTTTATCGAAATCCGTTCAGTGGTTTAGACGTAAAAGGTAACGTACAGAGTTACTTTAATATTAGTATGGATAGTTAGGATGATTCATATCTTTTTAAAGCAGTTTCTTATAGTAAGTATAGTTGAAAATAGTTGCCTCTCATTTTAAGTTGAAAAAAAAACTGCTACTGTGAAAGAATGTAGACTTAAGCCATGACGCGAGAGAAGGGCTTGTTTATCCTTCAACTAAGATGCAATCATTGCTGGGTTGATTGCAGCAATCTCAGTTGCTTGAAAATTTAATTAAATAAATATTTTATCTATGTATCTAACTCACCCCCTTAGCAGCATCAACAACTCTGTTAGCCATGGTAGGCGACACCCGCAGGGCATACACAACGCCTCGTATTCTCTTCACCAGCCCCCATTGAGTCCACTGTAGTGGTCGCAGGCTGCGCCGCACTGGACATTTGAATACTACCTCGCCGCCGCCGAGAGGGGGCGCGCCTAAAATTGGTTAATTTATAAGATTTACATTTTATTCTAATGTTTTGAATGCTTTAACAAATTATTTATGGTTTTAATTAAAGTGAGAGGAAGTACAGGTTCTCAGCCCATCATTTTCTTATTAGTGAGCACATATTTTTTGTCATAAATACCTTTTTTTGTTCTTAGAAACAAAAATAAATAAAGGAATTTTGTTTTGTAATATTGGTACGCATGCCTGAAGAGAGACGTCGTCAGCGAGACAAGCCTTAGAAACGCTGGTGTGATGACCTAGACTCATTATTGACTAATTGGCCAGAAAAGGCAGCAGACACAGTTGAATGGAAAAGTATGAGGGAGACATTTGACCAGCCGTGGAACAGTATAAGTAAAATAAATAAATTATTTGCCGCTTACTGTTGCAGGTCACAGTGATACCTACTTTATAATGTTGTAACACCTTATTGTGAACCTTAAACATATTTGATTTGTTTTTTTATTTGAGCAGTTGATAGTTTTGTTTCTTCAACTTTGCTTTTGGACAAACTACAAAAGGCATGTAGACCAACAGAGACTTGAAGGGTGCATATTCACATATTGTCTTCTTGAAATTACTGTTAGTGGGCTTTACTTGACCACAGTCATGCAGAATGCATACTATAGTATTTTACACAAGACAAATTTTTTGACACAAGTTCCTCCATTGTACTATTCAAGCTTACTTACCTCTCCTTATAACTTTCAACTCCAGTCCATCGTCAACTAATATAAACTTCAGCAGCACAGGTAGGGCGGATGTCTTGATCTTATCAACTGAGACGTCCAGATCACTGTGTGTAACACCTTGGAGGACGGCATTCAGAGGCTCCTTGCAGAATGGACCCAGGGCTAATAGGATTTCTAAGTAATAGCCTGAAAGCAATAATAAAATTATTTCAAAGGTTTCTTTCTTACAAGATACTTTTCAATATCTTATAGTTATTTATTTCGGATATAAGGTTATTCATATAGGAGACGAAGTGTTGTCTTAGTAGCGGAGGTATATCCATGATCAGTCTGAGAAATATGAAGATACGTATTTAAGATAGACTTGGTAATTACACCCACCTAATGAGGAAAATTGGACTTGGTGACTTCTCTAAGGAAGTCACAAGAGTCAGCTTAGCATATAACACAAGAAAAAATCACTTATATGAAGAAAATGGTAAAGAAATAAGTAGATACTAACCTATACCCCTCTGCGTACTACAGCTGTGTGTAACTTGCCCGCCGACCAATATTCCAGGCTGATAGTAGACAGAAGTACCCGTCTCACTGAGTTCCACCCTAGTTCCATTCGTTACCTTGTCCAGAAGTCGAATTAAACTCACTTCATACTCCCGAAGACCTGGGTCATCATTCGTACTCCGAATCTCATCAATTTTTATTGTACGACCACTTAGCGTGGCCAGCAACAACCTTTGGCGAAAGAAATTGCTGCCCTTGTATACGATTAAGTCATTATGCACTGTCGCTACCATTTTATCAAGAAATAGGGTAAATTAAACATGTAAACATTCGGCCAAATAAAAACACGTGTGGTGCGGCACAGACTAAAAACCACTTTATCCGTCACTGTCAAGATAATACGGTCTTCAACATTGTCTTGTTGTTACATTTTGTTAGACTAATTTTAGACAAGGAAAAGGAAACTTTCTATTAATTCAAATATTTTATTACTAAAACATCATATTACTAAATAATTATCATTAAAATACCCTAAAAGGTACACCATAATCAAATATCTACTCGTCTCAAAACAAACAAAAAATTGTATTCTGGTGTACCACAATGAACGAAACGAAATTCAGTTTTTCTAATCTGTGTTAAAGTGTAACAGCCCGCCAGTCAAAACAAACTTTAAGGTTAGCTATTTGTGTGGACAATTTTGAGTATATTGCGAAAAAGCTAGCTTGATTTCCTTAACAAATGATATAAAGAATCAATTATGAAGGTATCAGTTGGTGATGTTGTTCTACCGGGAGATTTCTCCGAAGAAATCGCTGTAGTAGGCGAGAAAAGTAAAGTTATCCTTGGACCAGGATTACGGAAAGAAGTCGACGGTATTTTTATCACAAAAGCTGGAACTTTGAAGAAACGAGCGCCTAACACGTACTGGGTGGATAACTACCAGAAGCGATACATTCCAGCTCGCGGGGAGAATGTAATAGGGATTGTGGTGCAGAAAGCAGGAGATATATTTCGTGTCGATGTTGGGGGCAGTAATACCGCATCTTTATCTTACCTGTCCTTCGAAGGTGCTACAAAGAAAAATAGACCAAAAGTGGTGAACGGTGACGTAGTATACGCCAAAATGCTTGTAGCCAGCAAAGATATGGAGCCTGAAATAGTTTGCGTCGATTCTCATGGGAAAAAAGGTCGTTTGGGCGTATTAGAAGATGGTTTCGTGTTCAAATGCTCCTTAAATCTAATAAGAAAGATATTAAATCCTGAATGCCCATTATTAAACTCTTTGAAGAATGAATGGCCCTTCGAATTAGCAGCAGGCATGAATGGCAGGATCTGGATAAAAGCAAACACTATGAGAGAAACCATTGCTTTAGGCAATGCAATTTTGGGATCAGAATATCTAAGCAATGATGAAATTAAAAGCATGTGTACTAATATTGCTAGTATATTGGCTGGACATATTTCATAACATTTCTATGATGCTGAATTATAATTTTTTTAATAAAAATATTTTTAAGGCCAAATGATGTTCTTTTTTATATTTTTTCTTAGAATCTATGATAATGATACCTTTTTAAAGTAATTCCATGTCAATCGGGAAGATTTGGTGAAAATGTTTTAGATTGTTTTTTTTTTATTATAATTTATATCAGACGAGTTGATAGCTTTTGATAGGAAAGAATTCCCCACTAAGAAAATATTAATTTGATTCAAACTCAAACCATTTATTTCAATTATACCATTTACACTTTTGATTTGTCAGAGTCGGTTAGTTAGTCATATATAAAAGTACTCTGTGGCTAGTGATTAGCTAATTTAAACCCCAGCTGTACAGATATACTAATATTTTCGAACTACACAGAATATTTTCGAATGCTAATCAATTAGTTTATGCGCCCTTGTGGAGCAGAACCAGCATTGAGCCGAGCATTTTTGTCAGCGATGTTATCACCCAACTTATAATAATTATGCTTGACTGCATAGTGTCCAATTTATACAAAATTTAAATTTCGTTTCATTCAGTTGGAGTATGTGGGGAGGTATTAAATGTAACATTTTAAACAGTATCCCATGAAGGATGATTCTATTTTAGTCAGTCTGAAACCTGGTTGAACTAATTGGTCCCTATTTCTAGTCTTCTATTAGTGTATTTCACCTAGTTACTGAAAAGATTTAAATCCTTACATACATGATATTTTCATAGATATATTAACAAGGTACCGTCATAATGTTAATTAATATCTATAAACAGTTCCCTAGAGAAATACATGATACTATGAAAGTAACTGAAATGACTAGCCTCATGGTATCTACATTAGTAATTTGGGGGATTTTTCTTACAGCATAATATGCTAATGAACTTAGCCGTCCTGCAAGAAATGTTAAATGAGGACCCCATTACAGCCTTGAGTCAAGCGCTATCCTCAGGAAAACTGTTTTACCGACGAATTCAAGTTTCTCTTTATGCAATACTTTGTCACAATCACTACTTTTAACATTCGGTAAAGCAAATCTTATGTGTTTACTTTTCTTCCCATTGAATACTAAATTATTAGCAGTGAACCAATTTTGTACCTGCAGTAGGGCATTTTTTACGTCCTCAAGATTTAATGCACGTCTGTTTACCTTAAGTAACTTGGTTTTCTGTTAAATGGGGTAGATCATTAATATAGACTAAAAAAAGGACAGGACCTAATTCGAGCCTTGTGGAACACCGATTTTTATTTTTAAACCAAGTGAATTGACATCATTTCTTGAACTTTTTGGTGGCTTAAATAATATTTTAGTAAACTGAGCGCAAGTTTATCTAGTTCGTAATGCTAAGTTTTAAGAGTATGGTTTCGTGATAAACGCAGTCAAATGCCTTGAAGAGGTCACAAAAGATTCATATGGCGTCTTGGGTGTCCTCTCACACTGTAAATAAAGTAACACTCGTAAAACGTCCTTTGGTGAAACCATACTGCTGATCATGTAAGATTTTGTAGGTGTTAAAATGATTAAACATATGATTGAGCATTACCTTTTCGAACACCTTGATGAATACCGGCAACACGGATACTGGTCTATAATTGTTGGTGTCTTTGTAGTCCCCAGACTTAAAATGTGGTATAACCTTACAGTATTTCATTAAATCCGAGAAGACTCCTTGATCTACACACAAATTAAATATTAAAGCTAAATAAGGTGCTATAGTCTCGATGTACAAACTTTGATAGACATTTCCCATGGCCATAGATCTTCGGTCAATTCTATTTTATTTACCTAAAAGCTTTTATAACTTTCATAGGGTCTAAATTTTTAAATGGAAATTCAACCATGCAGCCTGGAACGTTCGCTCTTATTATAAATCAATTGAGACATCGGGTGAGGAATTTAAAACTTCAGTCGTTTTAGATGATATATTAATTTAAAGAAATTTACAAATTACCACGTGAAGTGATATAATCAGTCGTATTTTTTCCAACTAGTTTCATAATTTGGAAGAAATACCTTGCATATATTAATGAAATAATTTCAAAGCATTCTGTTGATCTCCTTTTCGATAATTAGATACTTATTTTAGAGTAAGATGATACCTTGTTGTTCTTAGGTATAAGAATATTCTTACTGGTACCTTCTGTTGTCTTACAAACTAGTTTAAATGATCATCCGGAGTTAATCCCAAGACTTCAATGATATCACCAGTCAGTGAGCTCTAGTCAGTGAGGGACATGGAACCTCCTTCGTACTAGTTATATAAATACTTATAGCATTTGAGCTACATTTTTTTTATATGTTGTTAATAAACTCTATATTTACAGTATGACATAAATAAAACAACAAAGAAACAGTGATCGGGAAATTTATTTTGGCAAATGCAACTAACCTAATCATTTCAAATCTCAATACATAATGTAAAACTACATCCATCTGCATTCCAACCATTGTTCTTTTCTAATAAATATATATTACAAATGGCGGACGCCCCGCGATTTTCATATTTACACTTCTGCGTGACGCCATCGCCTTATTTTACAAACTATCATAATAGGAGTCGACTGACCAGAACAATTTTCCTTTATAACAATAATTTAGTAAACAATAAAATAATGAGCTGTTATTTTTCGTTTTTTTTTTTTTCATTTTAAATGATATTTTTTTTTGCTAATTGATGATATGATGACAGCTTTTTTTGTGACGGGCTTGAATGTGACTGGGAAGATTTTGTAAGATGAATGTATTTATAATTTTTTAAGAAACAATTTGGATCTCCTTTATTCATTACCATCTAAAGTTTGTCACAATAAATTTTACTATGGATAAATGAGCATGTTTTATTAGTTTATTTATTGAACATTTTGTGTACTCAAATATGTGACTTATTAATTTAGCATGTAAAGTTTGTATTTGACAAACTTATAAAGCAGCAAATGAAGAGCAAAAAAAGAAATTGCAATTTCACTGTTGTATAAAATACTGAACCTCAATTCAATCTTTTGCTGCAATTTAAACCACTCTAAAAAATTACAGGACACTCCAGTCACATCTAAACCCGCGACATAGCATAAACATCCCTGTGTTCCAGCCTAGACTAACGATAAGCCTCTTAGCAACGATATAATAAAGTGGTAACTTTAAAAAAGATACAAACTGATGCACTACAGCTTGAATAGTAACCATCAAGTTTTAAACCTCAACAACCTACGAAAAGGAATGTTATATTCTTTTATTTACAAAACATATTTGCCGTCGAACCCACATTTATCGAAATTGACGAATAACTCGTCCGGTTTGTACCAATTTGTGGTGACTTTTCATAACCAAAGGTATAAAATTATGAAAAATCTGAGGCCGTTTAGGGAAGTGTCAGTCTTCATTGTTCCAATGTGGGAAAGAGATGGAGCTATATAGCGCCATCTCCTTTTTGCACTTATTGCAGACAAATCACGACAAAGATTTACCACTTTTTTCCCCAACTTTAATAATCTCAGTAACTATAGCAAAAATGTTGACTGTTACTTTAAAATAAACTGTCGTGTCACATTATACTATGTAATATCAAATAAATTCGTGTCGCACCGCGAGGGGACTATCATACTTTTAATAAGAAAACCTGTAAAAATAATGTAGTAGGTATGAAATATGTCAACTCTTAGCCTAGTACAGACATAATATTTTGTTGAATGCACTGATCTTATAATGATATATCTCGTTTTTATAATGATATCACAATTTTTAAGAAATTACCGTCAAACGGGGTGAATAGGGATGCAGGGGTGAATCGAGCCGAACTATAAAAGGGATTTTAACATTGAAATAATATAGTTTGTTGCCAACAAGGGCACTTAATCGTTAATTATAATACAGTAAACACATTAGAGTCCTTTTTGGCAACAAACTATAATTATTTCAATGTTCAAATCCCTTTTAAAGTTTCGTCTCGATTCACCCCTGCATCCCTATTCACCCCATTTGACGGTACTGTAATTATTTATTTTCGTAGTTTCGGGGCTCAAATAACGTTAGTATTCAAAGATTTACCGTGTAGACATTGATACCTGGGTATTGCCCGAGATTTAACATGCCATTACAAAAATAACTAAATCTACGCGCTTGTTTTTAGATACTTATAATATTGTTATAAGGCTTTATCTTGGTGTCCAAGATCAGTGCATTCAATTTGATTGTCCTAGTATAGAAAAACCACATTTTTGTAAATTTTGAAAGAGGAATAAGTCATGACTATCATTAATTCTTGTATAGACAATTTTTATCTTTTTGGGGTCAAAATTATGTGAATTATTCGGATCATAGAGAAGCTAAAAATCTCTCCAAAAAATGGCTTTTCTTCACTAGAACATTCGATTCATCGATCACAGCAAAATTTTAACACTGTACAAATATTTACAATCTATCAACAAAGCAGTCATTTTTACGTTTTTTTCCTTTTTTTTACTTGAATTAATTATTATTTTAGTTACGAAAATATAATTTACTCTATCGATTATTCAGAGATCAAGATTGTTTACTTACAATAGACGTTATTAACATATTTTACATTTAGTTTACACTAAGTATCGAAAACCCGTTTGTTGTGTTATACTGAATATAACAATTGTTATATTTTTTGTTTACAATTTGGGAGGACAATTTCTGGAACTTGTAACACTTTAAAAGTTACAACAATTCGAGAAACACAAAACGACTTTAAGCAATACTGTATTGTGGCCTAACCTGTGTCCAGAAATGGACTGCGATCTATAAAAATCGCCCCGCAGTTTCGTCAAGAAACTCCTATTTATAACATTAGCCAAAAAAAAAATGATAACGATAATGTAAACAAAAATGCGTTATATGACACGTCAATAAAAGAAACCTAGAACATTTTTACAATTTACATAAATTATGCGAAATTTCGTACGATAATAACCAATTCTCATTAAATTATTAATTTAATAAATAACATAGAAAATAATATTACAGCAAAATTGTTCTCCCAATTTGTTGAAGAGAAAGAAATCTTTTTGACACTTCAAATTATAAATATACAGTTTTTAAATAGTTATATATCTATTTCGTCGAAATAAGAGAGTTGTGAGAGAATACTTTTTGTAGTGAAAATGGCTAGTGTGGTATAGTTGTCGATAAATAGATATTCGATAAGTTGTAGGTGGATACGGTAAATTTAATATTATGATTTTGCAGACTGATAAATAAACCATTCAAGACTGTTGATATCAAGCAGTAGACACCACAGATCTAATTTAAGTTGTAATCAGGTATTATAATTTGTGTTTTATTTTAAAAACTCTTTTATCGATATTTTAGTAATCACCACGTTGGGCAACGTGATATCGTTGCCCAGCGTTGTGTTAACTGAATTATCTCCTTTTGTAGGTCGAATAAATGTGTATAAATAAGGAAGGGACGAACCACGACACGACCCCGATATTTCTGCCTATTTCTTCTTGTAATTAGTTTTGTATATTTTCAACTTACACTTTTCTACCAACCAGTCTTACACAGCGGTATCATGTAACCCAGTAACTGGGTTGTGGAGCAGAAATGGACAGTCACTCCATGTAAAATACTGGTATTTAGCTGCATCCGGTAAGACTGGAAGCCGACCCCAACTTGCCAGAAGGGGAGAGAACCCATCGCGGCACTACCCTTCAGGTACCTACGCACTCTGATAAGGGAAGAACCATGGACCAACATCACCGATTATTATTGGACCAAGGTCAGTGCAAGCAGGCTAAGGAAGCTCTCCTTACAACATGGATGGCCGCCTCACGGAACAGGTCCGACTAACTAAATAACAGCTGGGTAGTTATAGCAGTTATAACTAGCCTCGGGTCATTTAATAAACACCTCTTTGTCGTTGGAGTCACAGACAGTCCGCTGCGCAGGGCCTGCATGGAGGACGACGAGGCAGCAGTTCAGGTGCTTCTAAAGCTGCGCGGTAGTCGCCATGTACAGGGCGAAGTACTTCGGCAACCGAGGTACCCTACGTGAGATTGTCAGTAACACCAAGACGTTGCTGGCCTTCCTCGAGGAGCTGGGGTGGATCGAATGATCGATATTCTCACCCGTACGCAAAATACGCGCATTGACGTGGAGTTGCGGACACCAGCCCGTATTACCCATTACCTAAGCCGACCTACAATTTTTTTTCGAACAAAGGTCTTTACCGCGGCTTGCAGTAGGACTTAGGAGTTGACTGGAAGAAATCGTCACGTAAGGAAAAAGCGTTATGCCACCTCCATGCGACTCTCTGTCTCTTTCTATTATATACGTGTACAAGTGCGTGCGAGTATCGCGTGAGGAACGAGTTCCTGATGGGGATCCACAGACTGCACACGGTTTTTTAAAATCACTTTTCTATCGACAGAACACGTACTATACCACACTGAACCACACACCAAGACACTACACGATCTCCACTCCCGCGCACCAACACTAGGGTCGCACACACAGTGCCCCCGCGAGTTGTTCTCAGAACACCGAGTCGGCCGAGCGGGACAGATGTACCGGGTGCGAGGGAGAGCGCGCGAGGCGCTTGCGAGGCAGCTTCTGTAGTGTTGTGAGCAGATGCGGGAAGTCCGGCCGTTCTGATGATCGGTACGACCAGCAGAGCATTAGGATGTCCTGGAAAGGGTAGGAGTGGATTAGTTAGTTTGAATCTAATGTAATATTCTCTCCCACATCCGCGGGTTTAATATTTAAAAGTTTAACTCTAGGTTTACCTCTAACTCTTGGTGGTGCAAGATGAATTATTTGATTAACTCTGAGTTAGTAGTTATGTAGGATAACCTATGAACGCGCAATTGGGCTTTAGTGAATAGGCAACTTACAGTACAACCATTTTCTTAATGTCCCTCGGGAATCTTCGGATTTCCGAATACATATGGTAGTTTCAATGTCCATCAATTATTAGATTTATCGTGTATAATAAATAATTTTAAAACAACAAAGAAAGACAATTAAAATAAAAAGCAAAGAGTAGAAGAAAATTGTTGTACTGTACAAGGTTCTTTCGAAATAGTAGCTTAGCAATTTTGTTTTTTTTAATTTGTTAAAACAGCTTTTGCCCGCGGCTTCGCCCGCGTGCAGGTCGGAAATTAATCCACGAAAACGTACTACCGGAATAAAAAACTATTCTATATCTTAACCTAGGTCATGGTACACGTTATGTGTCAAATTTCATCGAAATTCATTCAGCCGTTAAGGCGTGAAAAAGTAAGACAGACAGACAGAGTTACTTTCGCATTTATAATATTAAAGTATGTAAAGTGGGGATTTAGTAGTACCTTGATATCTCTAGAAGCCTGCATATTAGCTAGCGATTGCTTGACGCCCTTGCCGACTTGCCAGATCACAGCCTCAGGCGGCTGACCCTTGAACGGATACTCGCCGCATAGGAGCTCGTACCACACCGTGCTGTAAATTTAAATAACTCAGTTATAATTCCCAGCATCAGGATTTTTTGTTTCTTGATGTCTCACCCATAAATGTAAAGGAATTATGATAAATGATAAATTATTTTATTTCTGGAAGTAAGTTTGTACAAACACTTTTACACGTCAATCATATTTTTTAAAGTAGATGAGGTCTGCGTTTCCTATCTGACTTCTCTGAGAAGAAAGGCCGAAACAAACTCAGAGGTCACAGTCTCTTTTAAAGTCCAGACATAATCTTGGTCAGATCATGCGAAGACCATGCAGATTGGTCTTTTGAGGAAAGAACCACACAGATTGAGTGGACCTGTCCAGTCAGTACACGCATTTGTCAGTAATGGTGCAGCTCGACTCAGGAAGTCAGGACTTTAGGAGCTCAACGATTCGACGAACAATACCAAAGAAAGGACATTTGGGTAGGCCGCATAAATTCCTCAAACTGCCAGATCATGATTAAAATTAAATGAGAGATAAAAAAAAAGCAATGACCCACCCACCACACAATTTGTAAGTTACGTGTGCAATATATTTTTTTGTGGAAGCCATCATTCTCATATTCACCTAACACTATCCTATCGTTATCTCATATTTTAGCGCAGCACGTCCTTTTCTTCTATAATGTACTTAAATTATTTTAAGTTTGCGGTTTTATCCACGTTTTTGTTAGGTATTAGCATGAATAGGTAAATTCGAATAAAGGTCTTATTTACGGATAATTATCGGCGAGGACGAGTAATTTGTGAAGTATAAAGCTATAGTTACCCGAAGGCGTAGACGTCGGTCGCCTTGGAGAAGGGCAGGTGCAGCGAGGCGTGCGGCGTGAGCGCGCGGCACAGCTCGGGCGCCAGGTAGCACAGCCAGCCCGCCGGGATGCCCAGGCTGTCGCCGCGCAGGCTGCGGGCACACGCTACGTCAAACTACCGCCACACAGCGACGGTGGACGGGAGATTACTTGCCCCCTACACACAGTTTGCCATAATCCCCAAGTCAAAATTTGCCATGTCTCCCAGACACAGTTTGCCAAACTCCCAGACACAATTTTCCATAACTCACAGACACAACTTTCCATAACTCCCAGACACAATTTTCCATAACTCCCAAACACAATTTTCCATAACTCCCAGACACAATTTTCCATAACTCCCAAACACAATTTTCCATAACTCCCAGACACAATTTTCCATAACTCACAGACACAATTTTCCATAACACCCAGACACAATTTCCATAACTCACAGACACAATTTTCCATAACTCCCAGACACAATTTTCCATAACTCCCAGACACAATTTTCCATAACTCACAGACACAATTTTCCATAACTCCCAGACACAATTTTCCATAACTCCCAGACACAATTTTCCATAACTCCCAGACACAATTTTCCATAACTCACAGACACAATTTTCCATAACTCACAGACACAATTTTCCATAACTCCCAGACACAATTTTCCATAACTTACAGACACAATTTGCAACATACCGCAGACACAATTTGCAATCTCTCCCAGACACAATTGGCAATATCCCTCAGCCTCAGACACAATTTGCAATATCCCCCAGACACCATTTCCAATATCCCCCAGACACAATGTGAAATATCCGTGCAATGTGCAATAAGTACGGCGTCAATGCAGTTAAAATTAGATATCTTATGTAGCACTGACTTCCCTATTCAGTGTCTACTGATGAATGCCTATCATTGGAACCTAACTTAGATGGCTTTAATTAAGTCTTTTGGTACAATAAAACACACTATTCAATTTTAAATTATAAAAAGCCATGTATCATAATCAGCCTATAATGTTCCCACTGCAGGGACACAGGCCTTCTCTTGGTGAGAGGGAGTGGGCCGTAATCCACCACGCGGGCCCAGTGCGAGGGGTTGTTTTCAAATTTTTGGTTCTAGGACATGCTGGTTTCAGCACAATGTTTCCCCTTCACTGTTTTAAGAGCAGTTATGATAAAATAATTTACAAAAAGTAAAGAGCCTGTCTGGGTTCGAACGACCTACAACTCAAATCGCGGCCGTTACCTCTAGAACACTACTGCTCTAGAAGAAACCGTGTGCCCGATGGTATTTCAAATAGGAAAACGGACTTCCATAAAACTTTCGTCCCCTATTTAACTCCTTTAGGGAGTGATTTTCAAAAATCCTCCTTAGTGCTTACTTTCGTTATATAAGGTATCCGTCTGTACCTTGTGCCTTAAAATTTCATGTTTTTAGACCCAGCTGTTTAGGCTGTGCGTTGTCTAAGTATGCTGCTGTGTGTGGTGTGGTGTGTGTGCGTGAGGGGGAGTGTGCGTGAGGGGGAGTGTGCGTGAGGGGGAGTGTGCGTGAGGGGGAGTGTGTGAGGAGTGCGTATGTGTGTGTGTGTGTGTGAGGAATGTGTGTGTGTGGGTGGGGGTGTGTGGGGGGGAGTGGGTGGGGGTGTGTGTGTGTGTGTGAGGGAGAGTGGGGGTGTGTGTGTGTGTGTGAGGGAGAGTGGGTGTGTGTGTGAGGGGGAGTGGGTGTGTGTGTGGGGGAGTAGGTGGGTGTGTGTGTGAGGGAGAGTGGGTGTGTGTGTGTGTGTGAGGGGGAGTGGGTGTGTGTGACGGGGAGTGGGTGTGTGTGTGTGTGTGTGTGTGTGTGAGGGAAAGTGTGTGTGTGTATGTTGTTTAAGATTTTTATTAAGTATATTTTTCAAGAATTTTCTTACTTTTTTTATCGTGCATTAGATCCATTAAATCTATTTGCTGTACATTTCTTGACCACATTGTATTCGTGCTTATACAGGGTAGCCGAGACATCGCTGCGCAAACTGTAACCATGAAGTGCAATACCTACGCGGTCAAAATGTATGAAAAAGCTGTATTTTTTTTAAATAACCGACGAAATATCTCAACCTAGGGGGTTCAGAGTCATGTACTGAATCTATGGTAACAGGTTGCGCGTCGATGTTCCTGCCATCCTTTACAGTATAGAGAAAGAAGACATCCCCACGCTTTTAGGCGTCATGCAGTGGTCGTGCAACCGCGTGCTATATTGCAGTTGAAAATCAGTTGGTCTGTGTACACTTTGGAAGATACTTGTATAAAGAAACCGTTCGTCTTATCTAATGGTACTTGCTCGTACCGCAGAATCTCTTAATTTTATGTTGTGACATACACTGGCCAGCACTTCTATATACAAGCACGCTTATCTGTGATAATATTAGTTTACAAGATGCTTATACAACGAGCATGTAACTGAAATATGTTCAGTCTAAAACGGCTAACTCTTGCACAGGTGGTGGCATTTTTAACAATGCATATAACTTGCATATTTCAGTGCCTAAATATTACATGCACCGTTTACAAGCATCAAAAGTTTATAATTAAAGTAAGTAAAGTGCAAAATCCTGTATTGACCTTTGTACTAACTTGTTTCCAAAGCATAGTTTGGTAACGCTGAAGAGGCCGAAGTCTGTGATGACAACCTTGCCGTTCTCGAGGAAGATGTTCTTCGTCTTCAGATCTTTGTGGATGATGCCTCGTGCATGCAGGTACCCCATACCCTGGGGAAGATTTATAGGCTTGTGACGAACATGTCTGTATGCAGACGCAGGAGTAGACCTATAGAGGTATGAGGAACAGGGTGTAAAGTTTACTCATACTCTATGGAAAAAGGAGGATCCTCCGACCAGACGGGTGTTGAGTCTGGTGGGTAACTGCCCAACGTTTGATCTTGGGACGTTGTATATGTTTTCAAGAAGCTACGAAACTCTGCTGATTACGAAACGCTAAAATTAGTATATTTTGCCCTATGCCGGTCTGTCCTAACGTACTGCTTGCCTGTTTGGGGTGGTGCCACCCAAAATGTATTTATCCGCCTTGAGAGAGCCCAGAGAGCCGTCCTTAAGGTAATGCTCTCTCTTCCGCGTAGGTACCCCACTGTGCAGCTCTATTCCGATTGCAAGGTACTTACAGTCAGGCAACTTTATGTGCTTCTGTCGACCTTACGCAAACACTCTGCCCGCCCTCCTAAGGAACCGACTGGCAGACTTAAGCATAATGTTTTCCCCCACGAACGCCATAGAACTGCCTTTGCCAAGCGTCAATTCTACGTTATTAGCATTAAAATCTACAACTTCCTAAATAAAAAGATAAAAATTTATTCGTGCCCTAAATATCAATGCAAAAACTTACTTATAGATTATCTCCAAACACTAAGTTACGACAACACTGAGGATCTTCTGCTGGGTAATTTACAATGATAATGAACTAAAATTCTCAATCTAACCCTAAGAATGTGTACTGGTTATATCCCATTCTTTCTCACTACACACACACACACACATACACACACACACACACACACACACACACACACACACACACACACACACACACACACACACACACACACACACACACACACACACACACACACACACACATCCTACACTCACACACACATCCTACACTCACACACACATCCTACACTCACACACACATCCTACACTCACACACACATCCTACACTCACACATTACATTTTTCATAAATTATATCCTGTTTTTTTGTTTTTTTTTTGACACCATTTACTCATTGTTGAAACGTCCTGATTTATTATAATACGGCTTTGTTAGTTACGGAGAATCACTGACTCCTAAGACACAGGCACATACACCTAGTTTAGGAGTCAGAGTATTTAAATTATTGTGACATAGTTATAAGCCTTATTTGCTCATATTGTTCGAATCAAATTGTAATGACTGTTTTTGGTGAAAATAAAGAATTATTATTATTATTATATATGCTAGTTGCGCGGTAAACTCTGCTTGCGCGATGCAGGATTTTGCGTGACGTCAGTGTGACGCGTAGCTTCATGTGGCGTTGTAGATACCGGTACAGACCAATAGGGAATGGGTATGGTATCTGACTGGTAAGCGAGGACGGGTTTAAACCCTACCCATTGCACTATTGATGTGAATATTACTCTTATTGATTTAGCATTTTTCTCAGAGTGAACAGGGATACTGGTATTGCGCAAGAAATATTGCAAGCTATCTTTTAGAAAACATAAATAAATTAGTTTGTGCTTTGAGAGTGAAGAGAAACTTCAAAGACTTTTTTTGTATTTAGATCATGCTCAAACTACACTGGCATGCAAAAAAATCAGCCCACTCCGTGCTTTCAATTTGAGAGACGATATCTCAAAAAGCTTAATGAATATAATTTATTAATTTATATTGTGTGAAGGTAGGTAAGGTACAGTCTATTCGCACAGACACTATAAATATAGTGTATGTGCAAATAGACTGTACCAAATGGATACAAGCAATATTCTTTATTATTTATTATTCTTTTTCCAATGAAATTGACAAAAGAATAATTTAGTTTATTTCTGTTTGTTTAATGAAAATTTAACTTGAATTTTTAACAGACTTCGATCCCCCATGTTTGTAAGTTCGTGATTTTTTTCATAAACTTATAAACCATTTTTGATAATTCTTTAACAAACGTAATCTACATACTTTTATATGGTTATTGTTAGTAAACCTTGTGGAATTATATTGCTTCAAATCGAAGAGCATGAGCCCGGGGCATGAGCACGGGGTGGGCCGATTTTATTGCACGCCAGTGTATAACCGCTGAATGATGGATAAAATAGATATCAGTATTTTAATGTGCGAGTGAATCGGGATACAGATAAACTTTTTGTTGTATTATCAATCTGCACAAAACTCATTGTGCTCTTACTCCAGAGAAGTCCAGAACAAGTTTCTGTGGTACCCTTTAAGGTTCTCAGTTTTACAATACAAATAGCTATAATTATATATTTTTTTATAATACCTGTGATATCTGCTGCGCCACAATAACACTTTTATTCGCAGTAAATTTGTCCTTCCTCAAATGGATGTGTGTGAAGAGCGTCATGCCCTTGCACAGTGACGTCACTATGGCCAGGCGCGGCGGCTTCATGCATGCGCCCATGAACAGGACCAGGTTCTCGTGACGGGTCTTTCTGAAGGTCGCCACCTGGGGACATACAAGCTGGTTTAGTTTTTTCTTCTTCAATTTAATAAATGGGAGTAAAACGCTCTTACTAGATTAGATTACGCTGAGATGACACAATAATACATTGAAATAATTTGTAAAATAGAGCTACATTTTTGACTTGAATCCATCAAAAATTGGATATATGTATACAGCAAATGACCATTATTCTTCTTAACGTATCAATGGCATAAAGTTCAAACATGTTTGGCCCAAAATTCAGCTGTGCGAACTCCGCTCACTGACGCAATAATTTTTTTTTCTTTTTTACATGGGAAATCATCAAATGACCTCTCCCGCTCTGGGCGAAGCGGAAGGGCGTGTCAGACTCTTGCTGACTAAAACCCACCCGTGTTCCTTCAGTTGCCTGTGTGCCAGGGCCACGGTAACTCTTTCGAACAATCCGCGACACTGACGCAGTCATAAGATCATCATCCATGAACCATTATCCAATGGAGTAATAATGGTGACTGTTTTATTCATTTTTCACAGACAAAGTATTGATATATTTTTTAATGATTTATTTTAATTGAATTTTAAGCAACCGCATCCGACCCGCGTGTATGACCAGGTGTATGAACGTAAACGAGGCAAAAGGAGTATGTAAGGGTCGTAGCAGGTGGCGTTCTGTAGTTTCTGCCTACCCCCCAGGGGAAGTAGACGTGAGTTTATGTATGTATGTGTATGTCAATTTTAATATTCGGATTTTATTTGTTCATTATTGATGTTATGTTTTTGATTTTTGTATATTCTTTTTACTGTTGTATTTGTAATGTTTGTGATTAAGTACATTCAATTAAGATTTGCACACCAGATACCTGGTAGAATATGACGGAAAGCAAAAATAAAATAAATTTGTAAAATATAATTTAAAAAAATATATTTGTCAACATATTGTACTCGTATTCTTGCAAATAAATAATATTCTACTTTATTCATAGATTTATATCCGGGGGCACGGTAGTGCCCCCGCCACGACGAGCCAAGCGAAGCGCAAGGGCACTACCTACCTTTTCTCGAAGTGTTTCGTCGTTTTTTTGAACCCTCATAGAGTAGGTTTCCGATGTACCAGATAGTTCATATTCTCAGGATATGATGTCAATAATAGACTTATTAAACATACAAAGTCTCAATTGAATAGCTCTAATACTTTAGATTTTATTGATATCTAAAATACACCGATTTCGTCACTGACACACTGATGATCATCAAAATGTTTGGCTACTTCCTGAAGTGCTAGAAAGCTGAAATTTGGTATGTAATCTAAGTTTAGTATACAACCACCAAAAAAATTCCTCCATCCCCTAAAATGGGGGGGTGGAAGTTTGTATGAGACTTCAAAATGTTAGGGGTACTTCCTGAAGTGCTAGAAAGCCGAAATTTGGTATGTAAACAAAGTTCAGTATACAAAAAAACACTACCGTGCCCCCAGATAAACTTATAACTTTCGCCCCCCATCCCCTAAAAAGGGTGGGGGGGGGGGGGTGGAAGTTTGAATGAGACTTTCACCAATTTTATGAATTAGGACATGAAAGTTTACACGGGACTGTAGACAGTAACTAAAAAACCTATTAATAGGTAGTTACAAGAACCTCCGCCTTAATCAAGAGTCTCATAGTAGGTCTCAGTTATTTACGCCCTTTGACGACGAGGTGAGCAAATCGACTGTAAGTACTTAATTAATACGATAAGATATAATACTAAAGTTAGGTATATAATTAAAATAATTTTATTAACCGGCACTGCTGATGTGCAAGAATTACACCCCAAAAAAAGAAGAAAAAAATAAACACTAAAAAGACTGCCTAGCAACTTACAAAAAGAAGTGAAATCCCACCAAAAACATTTCATGTAAAATGTTGCCAAGACGACCACATAAGGTTTGTCCTGTGAAAAAGATATCAGATCTCATGTAGAGCCAAGCTTCTGAATCTACACGGCCTAACTCTACCGACCCTAACTTCACAAATTCTACATATCAGTAAAAAGAACAATGGCGAGGAAATTGTTGATAGAATTAGTAAGCGTCTACTTATGTGACCGTGATAGATACCGACGAAATAATTTACTAAGTTTTATCAAATCAAGCTTTTGGCCTATCGAAGTCTGGCAAAAAAGTCGTCATTAATGAATACTTAGTTGACTAGTTTCTTAATGATAAAAATAATCATGGCTTAGTTTTCTTTTTCTGGCTTGACTTCATGACTTTTGGCTAAGCTGAACTTTTAATGTTGCCATGTAATAAAAATCTTGGCAAATTACATAAAATGCTTTGCTTTACGTATTGCATTAATATACTTAGGAAATACATTTCTGCATCAGAATATAAATATGAAGATAAATATAATTGTTTGTGCTTAGAATAAAGCGGTCATCATTTGACTTAACATCATTTGACATCACGGAAATGAGTGTAATTCGAGTATGGCAACATCGCCAACAAAAAACAGATGACATTTCTTCTGTCAATCAACCGGCCGACCTACTGACAACCACAGAGTACAATTTTCTGACAACTTGTCGTTTGTTGCTTGCGCGTGTTTCTCGTTATTTTGTGTTTCCCATCGATTTGCCGTGATTTTCTACTTTATCGACTGCTTCTGCTTATGGACTCTGAGATTTACTGTTAACTAGTGCTTGCCTAAGGATTCTGATTATTTGCCTATACGACGACATTTTTCTGTGGCTCTGGATTACGATTCTGCCTGATATCTTGGATTTTGTTGTGTGTGCATCTATTTGTTTACCACGATGGGAAGCCGTGTAAGGCCTACAAGCTTACACGCATCATATATGTCTACTGCAACATCATGTGTAAATAAATTGCGCCGATACCCGACATTGGCACTTACACGATAGTCGCTGCTTTAATCTGCAGCTGGGTATACCCTCAAATTGTAAGTATTTCTACATTGCATAAAACTGTGTAACAAGTATAGTACAAGATTATTTACCCTAGCTGAAAACATTGTTTGATTTCTTTTAGTGGCCAACTATTAAAAATCATGACTTTAAATGAAATAATTATGTAGCCGTTTAGAGCTTTGTAATAAATAAAGGTCAAAGGAGTGTTTTTTTTTTTTAATACGAGTAACGTATTTTGCTTTTACCATAAATATCTTGAACTACAATTGACAAGTTTTTAATTACTAAGTACGTCTATGACATTGGTCTAGAAATATTAATAAATCATTCTAACTTATTAAGAGTATTATCGTTGATGTTTTTTAGATTTTGGAAGATGACTATGTCTACGAGGCATGCAGAGATCTTGCAATGGCTGCAGTTAATAATAACTTACAAAGAGAAGTTTCTGGCAGAGAAGAAGCTGAACCAAGTACAAGGGGGTCGAGCAGGAATAATAGAGTACTGTGGTAGTTGTTTAGTTGCAAGACGAACTGTTGGATGTTGCACTTATACAATCACTGTAATTATGGTATCTAGGATGGGCCAGACATTACCCAAATAAATTAGCACCTGCAGGTTTTCTTGATGATGTTGTGAATGATGAGCAATATTTATAAAAAAATATACATACTTTGTTTTTTTAATCTATCCCCTATACCCGTACCATATAATGAATCATATATATATATGACGGAGAAGGTACGTCTCTCTCGTTGTCATTAGCCATATTTTAACTACTGTGGGCGTACTATGGGAAGTGTTGGTTATTGCGCAATAGAAAGCAGTCTGTAACGGTTTACCAACACTCGATTGGTCCATGAACCGTTGGTGAACAGAATCTTTAAACCATTAACTTTTCATCCAAAGTACTTTTCACCCACGAACGTTTCGCCAACATCACGGTCGACGTCAGTGGCATCCCGAGGTTCGGTTGGTTAGGTTCCTTTAAACCCTTTAGACAGAAATAGGAGCCCCGCAAAGCGGGGCTCCGTCGACCAGCTTATTTAAACCATTAACTTTTTATCCAAACGACTTTTCCACCCGGGAAAAAAAAAGGTTAAGTTAGTTATGTTGGCGAAACGTTCGTGGGTGAAAAGTACTTTGGATGAAAAGTTAATGGTTTAAAGATTCTGTTCACCAACGGTTCATGGACCAATCGAGTGTGGGTAAACCGTTACAGACTCAATAGAAAGACCGTTTGCTGTTCAAACCAAATTATAATTTACGAACAAATTAATCACGCTACCGAATCACACACTGTAGGTACACGACACAACTATAAGTACACAACGCCAAGGAGTAATAGTGTTCTGTGCAGAACACGCGACGGTTTCTAAACGTGTTCACTGCTTGACCGCCACCGACCAACTCTGCTTTTACTCTTTTTTTTTGTGATTGGCTTCTCGCAGGTCAACCTAGGAGGTTGTCGACTGCTTAACTGGACATGTCTGTGGTTGCCATAGAAGACTTACAAACTAGGCGACAACACGCTAAGGGCACACGCTGCGGGGTACGAGCCTCGGTTTAGGGCTACGCTGGGAGAGGGCAGCAAGGGACAGGCTGGATCGGAATTATTATTAGGGGACGAATTTAAAGCTACAGGCTCAGCGGCGCGGGCTGGCTCTAGCAAGGGTCGGGGCGGACGTGGATTGGAACGTCGCGGCGGGCCTCGGCGGCGAGGACGGAAGGACGACGGTCTGTGTTTGTGTATCTTTAAAGTACTGGTGGCCTTACTACTCTCCTGGAGGAGGGTAGTGGCGTCGTCGGGGTCGACTAAGGTATGCCTCGGGCGGCGAATTTTACTAATGCGAGAGGGAGTGTAACAGGCGGCTGCTTTAATTAGGGGGTTGGGGTGTTTTATGCCGCAGTCGAAGAAACGCTTTTAAAGGCGTTTCATGAACTGTTGGATGGTGGGAATTCGGAGGTCTAAGTGAAGATTCACACTTCGGACATAGACGGGGGCTCCCGTAACCTTTCTGAGGAAACGGTTCGGTAGGGTCTGCATCCTATGAAGATGGTGGGGCTTTGCGTGTGCAAATACATCGCAGGCATAGATCATGATGGGACGGATGACTGCGGTGTAGATGCGCAATTTGGATTTGAGAGACAATTTACTGCGGGCGGTTAATAGGGATTGAAGTCTACCGAGAGCGAAGGCGGCGCGCGAGCGAGCCATCCTTATGTGCTCACTGAAGGTAAGGTGGTGGTCGAGGACCACATCTAGGTATTTAGCTCGCTTCTCCTAAGGGATCGGCTAGCCATACATAGTGATCGGACTGGTCTGCTTTTACCCTCTTTACTCGAGCATTATATTGTAGACTCTCTCGAGCACTGCCTGGTGGCGTTGGCGTCCCGATTAGTCAAAGTAAAGTACATACGTCGCATGTGGGCTATGTGGCAGACCTTCGCACGTCGCGATCGGCTAGACTTATAATTCTGAAGCCGTAGTCCGTAGTTTATTTTGCAAAAAAAAATGCATCTCTATGAATTTATATTTTAAGTGGTAAGTAGTATTTCTATATTTATTTTTCGACTAGGGTCTGTTGTTGACTAGACATAACCTCTATAACTTAAAACTGGAATATCTTTAATTCCTGACTTCCTATAAAAGTATGTCTGAAGACAAACCTGTTTAGGGATTCGAACTCTGTATTTTTACATATTTTTCATAGGCAGACGCAAAAAAAAATGTCAACAAAATTTTGTTTGGGCGGTTGCCATTGTCCTTTATGGCTTGGCTGTTTCGTTACTTACTTCAGAAACTAAATATTCGCATCACCTCCATGACGGTAGCGAAACGGCGAAGCCATACATTTTTACTGATATGTAGAATTTGTGAAGTTAGGGTCGGTAGAGTTAGGCCGTGGAGATTCAGCAACATTTTACATGAAATGTTTTTGGTGGGTTTGAGTTACCAAAATATGTTTGACTTTTACTAGTTACGTGGTCTCTAGTCACCTAATTTTGAATTGTTGTTTCCATTTCACAGCTGCGGAAACTCTTCTTAGACATATATCAAGAAACAATGTCCAAGTTACCTCATGTTTGAAGGTATCGAGCGGCACACAGTCGTCGCTGAGCACGTGCAGCACCTTGACGGCGACAGCGCCGTGCCAGCTGCCGCGGTACACGGTGCCGAACCGACCCGTGCCGATCACTTCGAACAGCTTCAGCTCGTCGTAAGGGATGTCCCATTCTTTCATAGATAGCTGTGGAAGAACAAAGGTTTTACTATACCGAACAATAATCTGAATATTAATTTTAACAAAAACAACGTTCTTTTGTTGTTTTAAGCTATTGCATAGCTTTTATCGCGGGCTTTGAGCACGGCGACCGAATCAAGAAATTCCGTAACGAAAATAAAACCTAACACCCCCCACTCCGCCTACCATGTAACTCGGCCGAGCGTTCGCTTAACGTGTATGTATATGGTACGACTGTACTTGAATTAATATCAAAGAAAAAAGAAAATACTGCCTAAATAAAAAATAAATAAATTATAATTGCATAAGTTGATACAAAATGCTATGCAATAGCTTTACCGCGGCAATCCCCGAGTGCCACACGTGGTTTTTTTTTAAATATTTTCATCTCTGTCTGTCACCTGTCTAGCCTTTTAGCATATATGTTGTGGTCGATTTCCAGTAAACCCGGATGTAGTTAAATATCAATATTTTATTTGAAGGGACTAATCTGGGATGACCTGACCAAGATTATGTCTGGACTTTAAAAGAGACTGTGACCTTTGAGTTTGTTTCGGCCTTTCTTCTCAGAGTAGTCAGATAGGAAACGCCAACCTCATCTAGTTTAAAAAATATGATTGACGTGTAAAAGTGTTTGTACAAACCTACTTACAGAAAAAGAAATCATTTATCATTTAATCGACCCGCCCCTGTTTCGCACGGTTTTTGTTCTTTATTTACAGTACATTAACGTTATGTAATACTTTACATAACATAACTGTCAAAATGTTCATATTAGGTAAAACTTAATATAGGTATACCTCTGCCTAACCCTTCGGGATATAGAGGCATGATGCTATTTTGCGTGTTAGTTTATTTTCACAAAAATATTTCTTGTAAATTTGGAGATGCCCCTTTCCGATTGACGGCTACAGTGGATTTGTCATGTTCAGCAAAACTCAATGAAAAGTAGCTACACGGTTTAAGTTATAACGCTACTATCAACAGGACATTGTAAAACAAAAGCACTATAGCATTTTGCTCAAAATAAGCCAACTTCTGTAATACTTACTTCTTCAAACAATTTACGCCTACGCACAAATATAGACATTATTAAGTACGGCTTGTCTATTAATAACTCTTGTAACATACAAATTTTAGTAAAAAATCAGGAACCCTTTACATCTATACCATCACTACATATCGTAAAACAAAGACCATATTTCTGTTTTACAATTTAAAACAGACAAGTTTGAAATCACAAACCCACTATAATTATAAAAAAATACTGTTGGGTAAATAGTGGAACTTGTCTAGAAAACTATTTCACAAATAGATATTTTAACACAGTACTGCAACGAATGATAGCTTCCCACAAATTAAATTGAACTAAGGAAGCTTTATAACTGACAAGTTCCCTACAACAATACACAAATTTAATGTCATGTATCATTCGTTATCGCAAGGAGAGCGCCCTCACGGCCTTATCGGAATAATGACCGGAAATATTCCTACTATTTGTATGGGTTTACGTTACTGCAATATGAAGCTAAAAGGGATCTTATTTTTTAACCGACTTCAAAAAAAGGAGGAGGTTCTCAATTCGACTGTATTCTTTTTCTAATGTGTGTAATCTCAAAACTCTTTTCTAGGTGAACCGATTAGAAATATTTTTTTTATTTGAAAGCTTCTCGTGTGGTCCCATACTAATTTGATCAAGTTGTGACCAGAATTTCGTGAGTTATCCTTAATACTGCGTATTTTTTTCCACTTAGTTTATATTGATGATGTTTTAATAATTTCCTGTCACTGTTATTTACATATCAAATAGTGGTATACGAATTTTCGTGGGGTAGGTATCACAACTGAAAAGTGAAAAATAACTTTAATTTTGGAAGTCGGTGGCAAAAAACAAAAATACAAAACCAAAGACACCGACTTTCCGAAATTAAAGTTATTTTTCACTTTTTCGTGTTTTTTTTTTTGGAAGTCGGTTATTTTTATTAGTAAAGCTTTCGGAGATTAGGAATTAAGACAATATGATAAAGATTTTTTTCGGCGGAGTTTTTTCATCATGGACTTATATCGATATTGAATAAACGGAAATAATACCAGTACTATTTATAAACAATCAGCAATGCTTAGTACTCAATCACACATAACCAGAGATCGGATATGCGGATGCATATAAGTTAATTTGAAGCTAAGGAAGTATGGAAGAGGCTTCATAAAATATATTTTTTGTAAATAAAAACCGGGGATTCCAGGAACACCGGGAATGCATAACTATTCAGGTGTATATTAAGGAAGCTAATTAAAAAAAAAAAAAAAAAAAAACCCTGGTATTTTTGGATTGCAAAACTATTCAGATGCATATTTATTTAAAATTAATGTTTAACCCCCGATGCAAATATGTGTATGTAGAGTGTAAGAGGTCGGGTGGGGTATTTTAGGTAAAGTTAAAAAAAAAGATACAAAAGCGCATTCTATAGTAGCCAAGATCTCAACTTTAGGTAAATATGCATCCGAATATCCGACCTCTACACATAACACATGATATGTAAACTTCTGAACCAATTTGTTTAAATTTTGGCACACTTGCAGACCATTTCTTGGATTACCATAGAATGAGTATATCTTAAGGCCAGTATTTTCAAGCACTAATAAAAATGTGATACTATCAAGATATTTTATCTTGTTTACAGGCAGAAGCATACAGCAGTTAGCGTATGCGAATCGAACTTCTGGTCGGTCATCAAAATAAAGAAATACAAATTGCAGGCAGGCTGGACCACAAAAATAGTAAGAGCATTCCATTACATTATAATCTAAATTACTCTAGGCACATTTCAGTCCACTTATTTATTGGGTGATCAAGTTTATTGCGGCGTTAGAGACGTCGGTCAGCACCCTAATTACGTAACACACTATCTATCACAATCTGAATCATTTTGAAGCCTATTGCTAATCCATTGCTTCATATGTTCGAAAAATTTGTCTGCTCAACAACGTAAATAATGCATTGAATGTTGTTGAACTGTCAAAATGAAACCCATTCTTACTGTTAGTGTGATACGAAATTACCCCGCTGATCATGAAGTGAACGGACATTTGGGACACTCCAGCAAATGGGACATAACTTTCATCTGACCAGAGCCAAAGTGAGTATACTTACACTGTTCTGTCGGGGCCACCTGTTGTCGTGCTTGTTGGACAAGTCGAGCGAGTCGCCGCGCTGGCAGCCGCCGCTGTCCGTGGAGCCCGAGCCCGACAGCGACACGCAGCGGGAACTGTCGCCTGCAGTACATACAATGGTTATATCATATAATTTGAAATAGCCGCACTTCTCCACTTTTCAGCTTTGTAAAAGACATCCATATTTTTCAGTACAACTCCAAGAATCCGCAACATCACTGTGGCTACAATAAATGGATTCGAGATAGAGATAAGACTTTTTTTCAATATATTCAAATTTTTCATCATGGGTGTCGTTTTCATGGTTTTCGAGGGTGCTAAAGCCGATAGCGAGGTCAAAATGAAAATCCAAGATGGCGACAACTTTATGAGAGCGTACGTATACTAGATGACTCTGTATTAAAAATACGAAATAAATTCATACTTTCTCACTCTTTGTCTCTTTCTATTATATACTTGTGTGTGCATCCGAGTATCGCGTAAGGAACTTCGTTCCTGACGTAATCTCCCGACCGCACACGTTCTTTATATAAGGCTTATCTAATCATACAAGAAATATTTTAAAAGATACCTACACCTTTAAAAGGTACAGAAACTAGACGCGATTTAAAAAAAAATCTATATGGTTTTTTTTTTACGTAATTATTATAATTTAAAAACGGCTTGAGACATATTGCATAAAACTCCCGATTCTATGAATGACCCCCTAGACGCGGCGAGAAAAAGGCAGCGCGGGCACATGGCCCGCGCCCTAGCCGCATTGTGGCGTCTCGTCTATTCTGTGTCGAGCAGCATGTTGGTGAGGTTGTGTTCGCATGCATGTCTCCGCGCGACCGCGCAAGCATGGTAGTTATTTCGCTTCGTAACGGTTAGCGCACTCCAGTCTGTGTGCTGCCGGATGCAAACACCTGCACTCACCCCCATTTACATGGGACCTAACAATATCACCGGTGAACTGTAGCAAACGTACGAAATTACACCTTTGCCTATCTCTACGGAGAATGCAGGCGTAATGATGTTTAAAATAAACTAACGTAGGTAGACTTCGTAACTCGATCTAGTCCTATTTTAATAGCTTATCGCTTACAATAATAATAAATGTGAATTTAAAATACAAAACCACCTAAACCTAAGAAAGTTACATTATTAAATTTCCTCCTTAAAGTTTGACGAAAAGGAAGGCAGGACGATAAAAAAAAAAAACGAATCTACAGTACCTACACATCTGTAAACTAGATAAAAACTAATAAACAGCTGATAGGTGCAACTTCAATTCGCATAAGTTAATGACCTCTGAAGTTACGAGTGCGTCGAGTCGTATCCTACAGCTGATTCAAAAATCAAAAATCTTACCAGAGATAGGCAGTCGAGGAGATACCTACTATTGTAGGTACACACTGTTTTTGAGAATTTCATTACCTACAGAAAACTCATGGTAGTTGCCCAACCGAACCGAAGGAATCATATCACGATCGGCACTCGCGAGGTACGCACTTAGTGCATCCTATGGTATAATAATATACTTCGCCAGGTATAGCATTCCAAGACACAGTGGTCACGTGGGAGACACAAGCCTACGTCATCACCGCTGTGTTACCAGTAGTGTGTAATAATAACTCCCCAACCGCCTTTATTACCTGTGCGAATCCGATAAAACAATGAGGTTTTAACTAACAATTACGTTGGCATAAGTTTAAATTGAATTGTTTCGTTTGATTAGAAAAACGAAACAACAATTTAAATGCTTTATACATATTTTTTAACAGAATGGTGACTGAAAATGTTTCCATACTTCTTGTTTTGTTGCAATAAAGTGGCAACTGGATAGTGACGTAAGCTTGTGTCACTCTCGGAATGCCAGACCTTGTTTATTTAGACCATGGTGCCTCCCTATGATACTTGTTATTGTAGCACACCACTATGATCTGGTACTCCTGGTTGGTATACCTATAGTTTGCATTGTTGCCCGAAGCCCGACGCGCACGCCCTACAATGGCGCGTGCGGTGCAATACGCGGGTCGTGCGGGACTGAAGGAAAAGGCGCGGGGAGGAAGGTGCGCGTGCGGCTCACTCGCGTTCTACTCTTTGATCATTTATAAAAACCGCGCGCCATCTTATACTGCCGACCGCTTCAATGACAGTAAATACTAGCGTAATGGATGATAAAAAATAAGAAGGAAGAATGTATTATGTGTGTCAAGTAATTTTAAATTATTACATTTTTTAAATAACATTCTTAGATACAATTTAAAAAATTGTTTCTATGGCTTGTATACCTGCTATAGGTGTATCTCTTAAAATATTTCGTGTATGAATAGATACACCTTATATACAGGGTCAAATTAAATTACTTAGCGAAATTCCGCAGACGTGATAAACACGATAAAATAAAAATATTGAATGTTGTTTTTTACCGGTCAACGACCACTGGTAGTGTAGTCTCTTAAAATATTAGTTAAAAAAAAACTTTTTTTATAAACTTCGCAGTTTTGATAGATATTAATGTCTAAACATGATAAAACAAAAGAAAACACATTTTCTCTACTCATACTTCAAGTAACAACACTAACAGTGGTCGTTGACACAACACCCAAAAAAAAACGTTTTTTTTTAATTTAATTGTGTTTAGGTATAGATACCCATCATGTCTGCAGAGTTTCGCTAGCTAATTTAATTTGACCCTGTATTATTTGAACTCACCGCTTTTAACGCTAGCCATGAGGTCTTCCTTGTTATCTTGTTGTCTCGCCGGCGACGGTACCGACGCGTGGTTAGGACTTGACACTACCGGCTTCAGTTCTGTCGACAAAAACAAATCTTTATTAAGACTTGGAAAATGCTCTGTTTAGTTGGATTTTGGTCTGCACCCAAATTACGTAACACACTATCCATCACAATCTGAATCATTTTGAAGCCTATTGCTAATCCATTGCTTCATATGTTCGAAAAACTGGTCTGCTCAACAACGTAAATAACGCAATGAATGTTGTTGAACTGTCAAAATGAAACCTATTCCTACTGTTAGTGTGTAATGCAATTATAAAACAAAGAACCCAGCGGGGTCGCTGGGTTCAGTCTAACGATAAACAATCTTACTGAAAAGGAGTGTTAATTAAGCCTTTTGCAATACATTCAGAAATTCGTGTTATTATTAAAGAAGTCTGTTTTTTTTTCTTCACAGTAACCGGCTTTAAATATGGCGCATCGACTTGTATACGACTTTGCCGATTGCCCTTACTGGCACGTATACCTGTGTAACAGTCTGTTTCTATAATTCGATTTACCATAATTATGAGAATGTTACATGTACATCTCAGGGTTGGCCCCAAAGAAAACATTAATTATGAGTACTACTTACTGAAACTAGAAGTTAAGATTTCAACTACAGTCTGATTATTATCGCGGGGCAAAAGACAACATAAAATAATTACGAAACAACGTAACATAAAATAATTTGACTCATAGTCCAAAAGGCCTAGTACGCAAACTCAAAAAAAATATAAAAAAAAGTTATTATGATATGATATGATATGATCTGATATTTTTATTTGCATAAAACATGGTATACAAGGTGTTATTGGAAAATATAGATTAAACATGTTTTGCTTAAAACTAAAGCGTGCAAACTTACTTACTAAAAATACATTATGAAATTGAAATACATTACATGGATTTCATATTAAAAAATTCATTAATACCATAGAAATTATTATTATTAAGCCATTTATAT
Source organism: Dryobotodes eremita (assembly GCA_917490735.1). Lineage (NCBI taxonomy): Eukaryota > Metazoa > Arthropoda > Insecta > Lepidoptera > Noctuidae > Dryobotodes > Dryobotodes eremita. Next base: position 20,812,450 of record OU823254.1, read on the forward strand.
AATTGGATTTTAAATAACGTACAATTTAACGTTTTAAACATTTTTGGTAATTTATTATAGAGACGTACACACATAGCCAAAGAGTTTTTATTATATTTCGCTGATCGAGGCAGTACATCCCGTACAAGTCTGTATTGGTCTCGCCTACTTCGAGAGCTTATTTCCTCCGCTGTTTTAAATAGTTCTTTGTGTTTTTGAACGAACATGCATGCTTCATATATGTATAATGAAGGTAACGGTAGCAAACCAAGCTCTTTAAATTTAGGTTGACATGATTCGTTAGATGGAATCTCGTATAGAGCTCGTAAACATTTTTTCTGTGCGACAAATGCTCTATAGTGGTCAGTACTATTTCCCAACATCATAATTCCATACCGTAGTGAGGACTCAACATATGCGCGGTATGACATCACAGCCATTTTTATATTAGTGACTTTTTTATTTGTCTCAGAGCATAGACAAATTTATTTATTTTATTGCATACAGCATCAACCTGTGCTTTCCAGTCTAAATGTTCGTCAATTACCACTCCTAAAAACTGAGTTTATGTCAATTATATAATTTTCGGTACTTATGTCCATTTTAAAATTAAATGTATTATTATAAGATTGATTAAATTGTATATATACTGATTTGTTAAGATTAATAGATAAAATTATTTAACCAGTTAATTATATTGTCTATTGTATTATTTATGTCCGCTTCATGATCCGCAATTGATTTATATTTTTTATCGCTAGTGACAATTATGGAAATGTCATCGGCAAAGAGGAAGCATTTATGATTGGTTACAATAACTATGTCGTTTATATAGAGTAGAAATAAGATAGGGCCCAATATGCTACCCTGGGGGACGCCGCGTTTTACACTTATATATTCAGACGAACATTCTGTCATGTCCCTACTTTCATTACGTTTAGCGACAGTGACTCTGTTGTCTGTTAGTTAAGTACGACGATATCCACTGGAGTGGCAGACCTCTAATACCGATAGCCTCTAGTTTTTTCAATAAAATTTCATGTGAAACCAGATCAAATGCCTTTGACGGATCAAATAATAGCCCTGTCGTTAGCTGTTTGTTGTTAATATTGTTCAATACTACTTTCAAAAGTGAAAAGATAGCTAGGGATGTGGACTTATGTTTCTGAAAGCCGAATTGCATGATGAGCATTAGGTCGCTTCTTATCTCCATCCCTTTCCCTCCTATAATAATTAAGAGACAAGAGGACTTACTTCGGCCATATCCGACTAATGTCAGAAGCAGTTCCGTTCGCAATGCACTTATGGAGTCGATATATTTTACGAAGGACACTTCGCTTGATGACACCGCTGAAATCACATATTCATAAATACGTGCGGGCGCGTAATTTCTGAAGCTTTTAAAACCGCCATAATGTAGCGCTGCTAATACTGCAATCTATTAACTTTGAGTGAACATTATGCTTTCGAAATAAGGTTGAAAATCTATTAAAGGAATTTGACAACGATACGACTTAGCGACCGATTTTTATCGCTATCTAATGTCGAGACTGCAGGGGCAGGTCAGTTCTTACTCCCTTCCTCAGCGACAAATGCTCTCTTTGCACGCGTCACGTACTTAGTAATTAACCCGCGCAAAATACCTAAAATTACCGCACTATCACTAAATAATTCAGATCCAATTAGTATAAACTACCGATTTACCATACATTTTTGGAAGATTAGGTTTGGCATAACTTTACTCTGCGTTTATTAATAAGGGGGTGAATGTTTAGAGGGCTCTTTAGACAGTAAGTTTTTCCATGGCATAAGTCTGCCTCTGTACATTTGTATGCTTGAAATACAATAAATAAATATGCCTTACCTGGGAAGTGGAACTGCTGCTTGGTGGTGGGCGGGTGGTGCGCGTGGTGTGCGTGGTGTGCGTGGTGTGCGTGATGCGCGTGCGGCGCGTGCGGCGCGTGCGGCGCGGGCGCGTGGTGCGGCGTTAGCGGCGGCGCCAGCGCGGGCGACGACGGCGTCGAGCTGTTGCACGACGAGGTGTTGGACGAGGAGTCGGGACCGCCCTGTAGATCATACCAACTTATACAATATACTTGTTTGAACTTTCTGCCTAACTGACCGACTCTTAGACAAGACAAGTGTCTGTAAATGGTTTAATTGAAATAAATGCTTTGACTTTCAGTTTGAACGATTGACACAAATAGAAAGATGATTTAAAAACGCGCCGGAGTATGAATTGTCCATACAAACGTAATACTTAAATCATTTGCAATTTGAGCATATTTCCACCATATTATGCTGATATTTGAATTAGACAGTATTTATCTCGATTCCTATGACTATCTTCTTTTTTCTAAAATACTTACCTAAAAGGAAGTTTAATCGAATTTCATTTCGCAGATTTTTACAGCGTAAATGACATGTTTTCTTATATTTTTTTTTCTCTATTATACACAACAATATTTGAAATATTATAATATCAAGTTACAGATTATAAAAAAAATGAAAAAACAAAGTTTTCCTTCATTATGTGGTAAAAACACATCCAAAATCATAAATCGATAGCTTGTAGTGCTATCGCGTCAAGAAGATGTCAGTGTGTGTGTGGTCGTACTGTGTCATTGTACGTGTGTATCGCTCTGACAAGCACTCACACTAGCGCAACATGCTTGTACACTCCTGCGCCGGGGTTGGGGTTCGTTCTGGGTGTTTGTCGACACTTTTTCCATACTAGAACTGTCAGACGTCAATTTTATTCCACGGATAAAAGATATATATTATGACTTTGGTCAAATCAGCCCTAAATAAATTATAAGTATTCTAATTTTCCACAAGCAAATTTGGAAATTTTCGGAGATAGACAGTAAAGCTTGTATATTGGTGTTGTAACTAATACTTACAGTATGATGCGGTACGGGCGGCGCATGCGTTCGGCGGCGGTGCGTCAGTGTCGACAGGAGCCCGGAGCCGCGCCCCGGCTGAGGTGACACGTAGCCGTAGTACCCACCTGCAAAACACACCGCTTAGAGTAAACATGGATGAATTTGTAGTTAATTTGTAACTACCCACTTTTATTCTATACGTTGTTGTGTAACAAATGTAAACACATGACTATGATATTTAATTTATAATGTTACACCTTGCTGGCCATGTGTGATTTGTATTTGATTTTTGTGTATATCGTGCTACATGCTCGTATTTTGGACAAATAAATCCAAATAATAACAGCATCATCAATCTATGAAATATTTATAATAATCGATCTTTTCAAGTATCGAATTCAAAGTTTGATTCTATGCGTGCCCGCATGCGGTTGCGCTACAACTAAATTTTATAACCGCAATCGGATACGACAAAATGTCACTTTATGTCACACCTTGCGAGGTTAAAGAAAACATTGGTTAATGTTTGGAACAAGGAAGTTGTGTTTATTAAACAGGATACAATATATATGGTTATCCTACTTAATATTATAAAAGTGAAAGTTTGTGAGGATGGATGGATGTTTGTTACTCTTTCGCGCAAAAACTACTGAACGGATTTAGATGGAATTTGGAACACTGATAGTTTATAACCTGGATTAACATGTAGGATACTTTTTATCCCGATAGTACGTTCCTGTGGGATAATTTCCGACATCGACGCTGCACAGTATTGCTTTTGCTTCAAAAAACCGACATCCCCATTTTATTAGCTTATTAGATAAAACAGGTCATTTTAAAAGCAAGACTAGAACACCCGGGTGACAATTTTGCCCCAATCTGGAGATATAACTTTATTTTTATTTTTATGGTTTCCATAAAAACCATAGAAATCGCAATAACTTTAGAGCCAATCCGTTTTTGTTCTATCTTTGATTGCAATTACTTGATGCTTTATATTAAGTAAATTATCAAGCAAATCTAAATTTGTATCGTTAACCGGAAGTGAGTAACATCGAATTTTACATATTATCGATTTTATTTTTTTATGGGCTTATTTTATGGAATTTGGATTCAATATCAAGACAAGCTGTTGCTTTGGCACTAAGAAGTACCGATTTAACATATCATATCCAAATCTTATGATATCTAGAATTTACAGGATTCTGAAATTTTGGCGCTACGGTTGACACAAGTCGTATTAAAAAAAAATATATATATATATAAAAACCACATAATAATGGGGCCCTGCTCCCGATACCGGTGGGTTACTATTTTTTTATATTTTTAAATTGTTTTTATGTATTTATTTTTAAGAAATGGTTATAAATGTAAAATAATTTAGTGTAAAAATAAATAAAGGACATAATAACATTGTTATCTGAAAGAAGTTACAATATCATTGATTTTCACATTGTTAATGATAAATGCAACTATTTTATATTATTTTATAAATAATTTAAAAAAATTTAATTAAAATGAATAAACAGAATTATAATTCTAGTAATCCTACTAGTATTATAAATGTACAATATTTTAGTCGTTTAGATATTTGTTTGGATATTTGTTAGTTTACTAATGGTGCCGATTCTCTTGTCACAAAATTCTCTAAACTAGACTACAAATCACTAAAATTTTGTCTATTCCTGTCAAACGACGATTTCCCATTCTGAAGTAGACTAAAGTGACACAACTTAACTATAAGTTTGACATCACTAAGATGGCACTGAGTTAGTAATTTAGTGAAAGTGGCAATTTTGCTATTCTGAATTTGACATTTTTCACCTACAATTTTGGTTGTCTAACTAAATCTGACTATTTTTAATCGCGAATAAAATGTGTGGAATAAAATGAGTTGTCATGAACTAAAATTCACCACAACACCTCGACTTCAGGTGCAAAAACAGTAATGTATCTTTTATTTTTTTATTTTGCTTATATCTCGAAAATGGTGTGTCCTATCGCAAAACTGATGAAAATTTCGACCCTCTCTACGAAACAAATAAAGCCCTAAAACTTTACATATAGGTTATTATTTTTCATATTTTCCATACAAAAAGTGGAATATTCCATATAAAACACGTCGAGGCTGCCCCAATGCGCGCCTCCGGCTCTAAAAACAAATTCACGGGGTAGGGCAAACAAGTACCACGTGGAGTCGCGATTGTCAAATTAAATTTTAGTTTTGTCAAAATTATTTTTAAAATAGAGGTATTTTCGTAGGTCTTATAGATTTAGGTGGTGGAAAGTAGCTCGAAATGGTTCATGTAAGGTGTGCTTCACCCTGTTCAAGTCTGAACTTGGCTTGACATGCAATAAAGCACGAAAAAACATTAGTATAAATAATTACTTTACTTTAGTTGTATGTTTAGTTCGATGTAAAAATAATATAAAGATATAAGAGCATTATTTGTAAAATGTATGAGAGTGGGTGGTAATATGTATACGTAGATAAGTATTATTCTATGTTAAATTGAATCCAACATAAAATTTAAACCAATAAACAAAATTTATTATTTTTTGTGAAGTGATGACCCTAAAATCAAAATTATCCGAAAAAACTTTAGAAGTGAATTACTCCTAGATACCGCGAGATTTGGATGTGTTTTTTTGTGTTTTTTGGAGATCTGAGTATGATTTACAATAAATATTGAATCCAACTAAGCAAAGATACAACCATGAAAAATCAAAATCTAAAAACACAAAAAAAGCATATTTCTTTACATCTGTACTAGTTAGTACTCTCTTGTATTTTTTTTAAATAACTTTAATATAGTTTTATTACACATAATAAAGAAAAGGGTAAAATAATGCGTATTGTTTTTGTAATTAATTAATTTAGAAAAGTTTAAAAATAAATTAAAAAATTTTTTACTCGTGTTTGGTGCAAAATTGGCACACGGGTATTTTACTCTTACTCTTAAAATAACCTGATCTATGGGATAAGTTGATAAAAAGCGGATGTCCGTTTTTCGAGGCAAAAACAACACTGCGCTGGCGAAGCCGCGGGCAAAAGCTGGGGATGTAGGAGAGGTAATTTGCGACAAAATTACCCCTGATGACCCCTATGCAAATGACAACCATTTTCGAGTAATTTGGCATTTTATTTATATGTTTACATCCCCTTAACGGATTGCCGACATATAACCAATAACCCTGTATACACTGGATAAACTTCTTTTAAGGACTAAATTACCTAACAAAATATTAAAATAAAAACATAATATCCTAACCTAACTAAAAGTATTAACAAATTAAAATATAGCGTCGAAAAATTTCTCCGCATGGCTGTCGACTGATAATGTACCCAAGATACTGGCGGCATTGCCACGTTGTATGGCAATGCTTTGCCTCTGGCCAAGGTAAAAGCCAGCCTGGTCACGGGAAGTGTCAAACAGCCGTTTGGAGATGTCGTTAAACAAGGAAGTTGATTTGAAAATTATTTAAAATAATTCCCTCACACACTTACCGTCTTTGTGAAACTTTTCTTTGAAAGCATCCACAAACTCAGGCGGTAAACCACACGATGGAGGTACTTTACTTTCGCAATCCCTGAAATAAATAAGGTTTCATTACTAATAACACAATTTTTTGACTAAGTTAAAACGGACTAAAGAATAATAAGCGTTAAATATTTTATATTTAAGCCAGACATTTTGTTAACAATAAAGTAAATGAAAAATGGGTAAATTAGAAATTAGCAGTTAACACGAATTAACATGATTTAAAATTAACACTATTCATTCCCATTCTGTCAAGAATACCGAATCGCAGGCCTTTGAACACGAGAGAAAAAAATACTCATTGCCCACCACTAACCTGTGACATTTAAACTTGCATTCCTTACACTTCAAACCAGACCCGAACAGCATCTGCTTATCACAATAGTCACACGTCGCTATCATATTGAAGGTCTTCGTAAACCGATGCGCGATGTCATGCGCCATACATCGGCTAACCGTCGGCGTGCGCGGCGACCGGGGGGCCACACCCACTACTATAGCCTGGGGACGAAATGTAGGGTGTAAATGTGGGTGTACATTGAATTGGGTGTAATGCTGGCACTACACCTGTGCATTTTCGCAAATATTCGCCTTATTTCGTTAATACAAAATGAGCTTTATATCAATAGAAATAAGGTACGTTTTGTATTATCAAAGTAACGTGAATATTTTGACAAATACGCCCTGTGAAGTGACAGCATTAAAGGACGTTGTGTTGTTGGTACAGTTTATTTAAACAAAGAGAAATGATCATTGATGATTGTGTGCCCATGTGTCGTGAATTTTGTCTATCGATACATTGGACAAAATTCTCGAGACATGTTTTTTTGCTAATGTACCACTATCATCGATGATTAAGTGTATTTTTTCTTAGCTTAAACAAACTGTAAGACTTGGTTTCAGATCGTCAGCGTAGCGGAACTTACCTTGCGTACGTAATTTAAATATATTCAGTTATTTATTTACAGCGCCAAAAGAATGTTTCGTTAAGAGGCGCTCGAACTCTCATTTGTCGTAGGATCCCTGTTTTTTTTTTTCTTCATAATTTGATTTGTTTTATACATTTATGCATGTCACTACATCTTCTTTTAAACCGCACCGTTGCCTTATCACAATTCTTCAGCCTATTATTCAATCACACCACACATGCTTCGCAAGGAACGCATTTCCACAGCATTTATTCTACTTCATGCTTCTTTTGCCACACCCAACACTCACTTCTATACATAAGCGTAGGCACCAGCACACCATTGTGAACAGCCAGTCGTGCTTTTTTGGACATCAACTGGTTGATCACAATTGCATGTGTAGCACCATTCACTTTATTTCCCGCATTTACTCTTCTTTCCACATCTCCATCAATCTTTCCATCCCTTGTAAACAGACTCCCCAAATATACGAACTCACTCACTTGCTCCACACTCTTATCATTTAATTTCACATCACACACCGATACATACTCTTCTCTTTCAAACACCATGACCTTCGTCTTATTCACATTTATATTCATCCCTTTCATTTTATATGATTCATCCATCACAGTCACCATATCTTGCAACTGTTCTGCTGACGATGCAAGGCAACTCATCCATCGTCAATCCACACTCACCCTCTTTCAAATCTGTCAGACAACTTTCAAATCTATCTACAAGTTGAAAAGCTATGGTGACGCCACACAACGCTGCCTAACACCCCTCGAGATGCAGAACCAGTTCGTGTACCAGAAGATGTAGTATCCAGAAGATGTAGTGACAAAAATTGAAAAGGGTATGCTTAGATGGTTTGGTCATGTTGAGAGGATGAATGAAGGGCGACTAACAAAAGGTATTAACAAGGCAGATGTTAGTGGAAACGCCGTGAGGGGACGCCCTAGGAAGACATATAGTAACCTTATTGGTGGTAGTACTCGGACCCGGCGTGCGTGTATGACCAGATGTATGAACGTAAACGAGGCAAAAGGAGTATGTAAAGATCGTAGCAGGTGGCGTTCTGTGTAGTTTCTGCCTACCCCCATGGGAAGAAGGCGTGAGTTGATGTGAGTTTATTATGTATTTATGCATGTTACTAAAGTATACATACACGGACGGAACTGATATTAACATCGGCATACAGGGTGGCAGGGACATCGACGCGCAAACTATAATCATGAATTCAGCACATGATTCTAGACCCCCTTTTCTTTTTTGGGTGGGAAATCATCAAATGACCTCTCCCACTCTGGGCGGAGCGGAAGGGCGTGTCAGACTCTTGCTGACTAAAACCCACCCGTGTTCGTTCAGTTGCCTGTGCGCCAGGGCCACGGTAACTCTTTCGAACAATCCGCGTGATTCTAGACCCCTAACGTAGAAATTTTTCATCGGTTATCGAACAAAAAATTCGCAGTTTCATAGAAAAATGCAATACCTACGCGGTAAAAATGTATGGGAACAGCAATTTTTTTAAAATTAATAACCGATCAAAAGCTTCAAAGCTTCAGAATCATGTACTAAATCCATTGGAACAAATGGGTTTCGCGTCGATGTCCCTGCCTCCTGCATATTATTTGAAAATCGGTGTGCCGACTAATATCGGAAATCAAAGAACAAATGACACACACAGAAAACAGTTTTTTTTTTATTCGTGCAGTGCTATTGCTCACCTCATAAGCGAAGCACGTGAGGTAGTGCTCTACTCTCGCCTTACAAAGAACAAGTAATTCCTTGAGCTAAACATGTCTCTATTTACTTCATATCGCACTTGTAGAATAAGGTTCACACACAAACGTCAAGAAAAAGCACTAGTTTCAACACTCGTGTTATTTTCAAATGACATTTTGCTATTTAAAATAATGATAAACTGGAAGTCCGTGTGTCTGTATGTATGGATCTTGGCATGGTCACGATAACTCCCGAAAAACTTAACTAATCGAGTCTATTTTTTTTATACGCTTCAGTTTTGTCGAAATCTAAGTCATTTTGAAAATTAGGGTCTGATTCAATGTAGTTTAATAGTAATTAGTAAAATAAAAATTCGACTGGACATTTCGTTCGTTTTTGTTATTTTTTATAGAATTGAAGGAGATTATGAGGCGTGCACTTTTGGATTGTCCAATTTTTTTTATTTATTTAGAGTCTCCTATAAAACATTCAACACATGAATTTACATAATTATAATAAAAAATAAGTACATATTTAAAAGAATATTCCTTGAATTTCAGGAGAGGATTGTATCGGTACACACGCTTGCGCAAGCGCACGCTCGCTGGACGATCTGAATGCGGACGTGTCGCGCAGTACCCACCGGCTCGAGATGCGGCAGCGCGTGCGGCGCGGTGGGCGCGATGGGCGCGCGGCGGCTGCGCGACGCGGCGGCGGCGCAGGCGCACGCCACCATGCTGGCTAGGCGCCGCCGCAGGCGCGGCCGCGCCGCGCTACTCGCGACCTGCCGCGCCACACTAGCTAGCGTACCGAGCACAGGCCAGGCCTGCTCCTCCGATATATTACAAGCCTATATCTACAGCAAGGTACATGTCGCCGAGCGGCCGGCCTTCAAATCCTTCCTATTTATATTAATCTATGCCTAAATAACCTGAGATGATCGTTTCCTATCTATAACATTACCTCGGCCGGAGAAAGCAACACATAAGGACAATGAAAAGCAATGGGGGCGACCTTTGCCCAGCAGTGGGACAATACAGTGTGAAAAATAAAAACTTTACCTGTGTTTGACTCTGAAAATATGTAAATTTTTCAGCTACCGGTGAAAATCTACTCAATAATGTGTGTGCATAATGAACGCTGTTGTGGTCAGTTATAAACAGAGATGGAAATAAGTAAAATATATTTTCCTAAACTTCGAGGTAAGTAACATAGAGTGGATAATGCCTTCTCTAAAATACCGGAATGATGATAATAATGACGTTTTAATCGCGGGATTTAAAAATTACGAATTATTTATTGGACTTTATATATACAAGGTGGAGACAACAATCAATTAAACTGCGTATTTCTTATGCCGTTCCCTGTCTGTATACGAAAATTCAATCAAATATATCCAATAGTTTAGTCACTATAGCTCATCAAAGATTGACACAGCCCATAGTCCGCCCATCACTACTAGTTAGTTTGTTTGTTTGAAAAAATCACTTTTTAATTTCGATGCTAGGATTTTTTGATAGTTCCAAAATACTCTTATGCATTAGTATTACCATTATTTTCATTTATTGTCCTATTGTTGTCTGCACATTGTATGGTTACAAATTATTATCAAAACAAAACAACCATAAAGTACTTAGTTCTGAATTCAAATTATGATACACGATAAATCTAATAATTGATGACATGGAAATTAGCATTCGTTTGTATTCGGAAATCCGATGATTCCCGAGAGACATTAAGACAATAATTGTACTGTACATTGTGTTGTACAGTTATTTAGTTATTCTGACCCAGGTAATGGTGGCGGTTCCTATTGTTTCAAAATATCTTTGGGTACACAGCAAATTGTGATATAATTTACTATCTCTTTCACATGATGTAGGAGTTGCTATTTGATTTCTCTTTCACTCAATGCAAAAGCTGTGTGGAAGACGTATCAACTATCGTTTTCTATTGTAAAATGTGCGTGAACGCATTCCTGAATAATATTTTGTTGAGATTGATGATGAATTATGATTTTTCAGATTGATTTTTATTTGTATCAACTAAAATGAATAAATAAAAAAGACCACTTGTTTATTTTTATATTAAACTAGCGACCCGCCCCGGCTTCGGCCGGGTAGCATTTAATTTATACTTCAGTCTAATTAACACGTGGCCGGCTATGCTAACACCAAAAATGAAAAAGTAAGAACAATTGAATTTCACTGTATTTCGTTTATTACAAAATAAATTTAGGTTATACCTTAGCCTCAGCAACACGTGGTGGTTATGCTATTAAATTGTAGCTTATATAAAACGTTCGTATTTTTAACATAGCGCCATCTATTGAATACTTACTCAATCCAGTCAACAGATATCGCCATCTGTTAGAATCGTTTAGAGCTAACAGATAATTGTGACTCAAATAATAGACAAATAATTTGCAATAAAATAATATTGCGACTATAAATTGAGATGTAAGCTATCCTATCTTTCAAGTTGGATCAAATTGCACACGGTGCGCAAATCAAATTTAAAATCGGTTCAGTAGTTTAGGAGTCCATCGCGGACAAACAACGTGACACGTAATTTTTATATATTATATAAAGATATAAAGATGTTACGAGTTACGAGAATTTGTATTTTTTTTACCCAATGGACGGCGCGACAGCAAAAACAGGTTTTTTTTTTGTTCTATACTTTTGAAGGGTATATGACTACTTTGCTCTGGGTCTTTGTGTAGTGTTACCAAGCTTGTAATTGTACGTAAATATATATTGTTTTGATTAAATATTTTACTTTTTATTTTTAATATTACCCATTTTATCGGTATAAAATTACGTAAATACACACAATAACCAGCTAACTTTTCAAGAATTTATTTTCCTTTAATTATGTAAAACAAAACACTTTAATTTGATAGTTTTAGTACGAAAACCTAAAAAAGTAATAAAATTCTTGGAAATAATAATTTGTTACGAATGCATTCAAAGTGCAATAAATAATTTGCAATTTCTTAAATCCCGGGACTAAATCATCATGTTCATGATTCCGGGATTATAGTGGAGGTATTATCCACTCTGTTACTTACTTCCTCGAAGTTAAGGTAAATATGCTCTACCTATTCCGATCTCTGGTAATTAATATAGTAATCTACATCCTATTGTTACTAAATTCTAATATATTTAAGGTAATATTTAATAGGAGCTTTGCAAATTGGACTCATCACATGCTTTACGTAACTACAAAATTTCAAAAAAGAATGAAATTCGGACATATACATAATGTACGAAATACATCCTTTTAGGTGGATCTGTGATTCGCAACTTGTCCTAAACTATACGTAATAATTTATGGGGACATTCCTTTTTTTTCTCATGGGTAACATCACACGGGTGTCTTAAAAAGCTCTACATCCTACAGAGGACGGTCAAAAGCGCTAATCTGTACAAATGCGATACAGTAAGTACTTGCGCCTAACATTATTGTTGAGGTAGACTTTATGTCCTAGCAATATTGTGACGATAGCATTCCTACACTTCACTTTAGAGGCCTTTTCATAGCACACATCACAAGTCTAAAGCGCTAATCTGTACAAATGCAATAGATTAAGTACTGGCGTCTTACGTTATTGTTGTAGTACGCTGGTGGTCGGTGTTGCGGCGTATTTTCGGACTCTGTGTCGTGGGGGGAGGCCGGGGGCGTTACTTCCACTGTACCCAAGGCCGATGATTGGCTGTTGTCGCTACAAATTAATGAAATTTTTTTGAAATATTACGCTTTATTTACTCGGATAAAAGCATCCTATAGGCCCGGCTACACAGAACAGCTTGCATGCCCAAACAGCTTATGGGCACGTCACTATTGCGGCGGTCTGTCCCCTCTTGGAGGGGTGGATTGAGAGGCGCCACGGCGTCCTCACCTTCCGCCTGACGCAGGTCCTCACTAGACATGGTTGTTTTGGGAGGTTACTGTTTCGTATAAGGCGGGAGGAAACGCCCGGGTGTTCCCACTGTGTGGATCGCGCGGAGGACACGGTGGAGGTCTGCCCGGCTTGGGCGGAGCACCGCCGTGTCCTCGTGGCGGCGATCTCTCGCGTCCGGCCCTGGTCCAGGCCATGGTACGGAGCGAGAGGACGTGGGATGCCGTCACCTCTTTCTGCGAAGCAGTAATGCTCGCGAAGGAGGCGGAGCGCGTGAGGGCGAGTCAATCGTTGCGCCCTCATTCATGCCCTAGTCACCGCAGGAGAAGACGCCCAGGGCGTCGGGAATCGATAGCTGATTCCCCGCCACCGCAGGCGCGGGCTTGCGATCGGCGATCAATGGGTAGCTCACCGTCCGGTAAGGACCAGGCCCGGGTTGACGGCGCGGAGTGTTCTACGCGCGCCTCAGAGATGTCAGCACTTACTGACGGGGTCCGATAAGGCCGATGCCTGCCGGGGTCGCGGATTGTTCGAAAGAGTTGCACAGGCAACTGAAGGAACACGGGTGGGTTTTAGTCAGTAAAAGTCTGACACCGCTCCGCCTAGAGCGGGAGAAGTTAATTGATAACAAAAAAAAACCATGTGGCGTAAACACCATAGCTAAGAGTTTGCACAGTATACAGTTTTTCCCTCTTAACGTTAAAGTGGGTTTAGACCAAATGAACATAGACTAAGAACAAGAGCATTATTTTCGTGATATTCTTGACATTTTTGTATGATTTCAAGATTGAATGAAAGCTCGAATAAATTAAAAAATTAATGAACGAAAGAATGCTCTGTCCTTGTGCACACGAATTTGGTAGAGTGGGGGATAGAATGTACATTCGCTCGTTTAGTCTTAAATTTAACCGACTTTAACATGCTTGTGCAAATAAAAATTCAAGCAAAAAAGATGTAGCGTATAGCCTTTTTTTGGTGGGAAATCATGAAATAACTTCTCCCACTCTTGGCGGAGCGGGAGGGCGTCAGACTTTTACTGACTAAAACCCACCCGTGTTCCTTCTGTTGCCTGTGCGCCAGGGCCACGGTAACTCTTTCGAACAATCCGCGACCCCGGCAGGCATAGGCCCTAGCGGACCCCGTCAATTCGCGAACACGACGCGCCGTCGACCCGGGCCTGGTCCTTACCAGACGGCGAGCTGCCCATTGCTCGCCGTCCGCAAGCTCGCGCCTGCGGTGGCCGGGAATTGGCTATCGATTCCCGATGCCCAGGGCGTCTCCTCCTGCGGTGACTAGGGGCGTGAGAGCGCCAGGATTGCCTCTCCCTCACGCGCTCCGCCTCCTCTTTCGCGATCATTACTGCTTCGCAGAAAGAGGTGACGGCTTCTCATGCCCTCTCACTCCGTACCATGACCTGGACCAGGGCCGGCCGCGAGAGGTCGCCGCCGCCGATCGTCGCCACGAGGACACGGCGGTGCTCCGCCCAAGCCGGGCAGATCTCCACCGTGTCCTCCGCGCGATCCACAGAATGGTAACACCCGAGCGTTTCCTCCCGCCTTATGCGGAACAGGAACCTCTCGAAACAACCATGTCCGGTGAGGACCTGCGTCAGGCGCAAGGTGAGGACGCCGTGGCGCCTCTCAATCCACTCCGCAAAGAGGGGACTTAACGCCGCAATTGTGGCGTGCTCAGTAGCGTGTAGCCTGGCTGGGCCATATGGGCGCTTTTACAATTCACCACAGCACGGTATGTCACGAACTCACGACACAATTTTGCCATTTGGCACGAAAATAAAAGATGGTTTCCTCTTCTTCTGTACTACATACCTGAGGTCGGAAGCGTCAGGTCTGACGGATAGTTGCGACTCGTGTGAGCGCGACTTGGTGAGGGCGGCAGGAGGGGGGAGCGTGCTGTTCTGTTTCCGCTTGGCTACCGGTGTGGGGGGGGATTTAGCACCTGGAATTTTGTTGTTGATTAGAGTAGTGTCATAGAAACAATATGCATACGTACAGAAGTAAAAGCGAAGGAATACGCATAGAGAAATGGGAGATTGTAGGCTAATATCTTGATTTTGTACGCGTGTACCACAATCAGCCTTTAAAGTTCCCACTGCAGGGATACAGGCCTCCAATCGGTGAGAGGAAGTGGGCCGTAATCCACCACGAGGGTCCAGTGCGAGTGGTTGTTTTCGAAATGTTGGTTCTAGGACATGCCGGTTTCCTCACGATGTTTTCCTTCACCGTTTTTGAGAGCAGTGGTGATGAAGTAATTTACACAAAGTAAAAAGCCTGTAGGGGTTCGAACCTGCAACGTATAACTCGTAAGTCGCGGCCGGTACCACTGGGCCACCACAGCTCTCACACTGGGCACGCGATTAGAGCATATGATATTTGCAACCAATCACTATACAGTCAAGATTTTGCCCCCACTTCATTCCTTCAGTCACCGTAATTTTGAAAACGTTTAAAGCGGACATTAAAATTATATGTATAAGAAGAATTATTTATCTGTACATGGTCTTTTTGAACTAGTTGGCAAACTTTACAGACGTTTCGATTTATAACGTCCATATTTTTATTTTATCTGTACTACTTATAATAAAGCTGAAGAGTTTGTTTGTTTGTTTGTTTGTTTGTTTGTTTGAACACGCTAATCTCTGGAACTAAGTAATAGTTGGATTTGAAAGATTATTTTTGCATTTTGATAGCCCGTTTCTAGAGGAAGGCTATAGGCTACTTAACATCACGCAAGGACCCTTAGGAGCAGAGCAAAAATTAAAAAAAAAGTCTGAAAGAACGCTGAGCGAAAACGAATGAATAGCGCGGGCAGGCGATGTGACGCGATGGGGTGGGTCGGGGGAACAAGAAATTCGCAGGTAGAAGCTAAATTAATAATAACTTCAGCTAACAATACCCATAATATCTGTGAAGTATCACCAACAAATTTATAAAGACGAGAGAGCCCTCTTCTAAAAGTATCAGTACCTTTCTTATTATGCGGCGTGCCATGATGTTCGTGGTTGGCATGCCTGGCTCGGGGGGCTCTAGGTGACGCCCGCACGGTCCGTTCCCATGAGTCCCAGAACAACTGTAGCTCTGCACCGCCCTCGCCACGACCTAGCGCCTCTGTAGGGGAAAAAACAATCATGAGTTTCAAGAACAGACTGTCACATAAGTATGATTGACAAAGACTTTTTCAACTCAATGACTCATTTGAGAAGCTGGTGTACTGTAGCTTATTTATTTAAGGGGTGTATCTTACTTAGTCTATTGTCGAAGATGAACAAAAGACTGAAAAATATTGTTTATGATATAAAAGATAATTTCTAAGAGAATCCATTTTCAGACTTGGCAAGCTTTGGCCTGTGAAAAAGTGGACATGGTTCGAGGTTATCATGATGACTGAAGATCTGCGAAGGGCCTTTGTTCTATGACAAATAAGGTAGCAAAGGTGGTAAAATAGGATTCGCATTCATTGTTTGTAGTTTGGCACATTATTTTAAAACACTTGTACTTTTGTGTAGTTGTAAGGTTTTAGTACTACTTAATTTGTATTCGAAGGCATACCTATGTAGCTCCTGAGCCGCTGCATGGCTCGACAAAGTCGCAGCACCTCCTCGTCGCGCGCGCCGGCGAGTAGCGCGCGCATCTCGTGGTCGGAGCGCTCCCGCAACGTCTCTAACGACGCCACGCGGGAACATACCGCCTGCGAGACATAACACATTTTATATTAATATGTAATGGGGGCAAATCAACCTCAATTTAAGGGGATCCGTCAAGGTAACCCGCGAAATTCAAAATGTCTTACTTTTTTGCAAATTGCACCGCTTTTTTATTAGTAATAATTTTATCATAATTGCCACGTACTGAATGTTGGTCAACCTACAAAGTAAAAGAACGCCACAATTTGCAGAGAACCTAAGAAATTTTGAATTTCGCGGGCTACACTGAAGGATTCACTTAAAAACAATAAAAAATCAAACAGAAAATAAGAAACAAAAAGCAATTAGGAAAAAAGGATATCATCCAACGCAAGCCTTTCATGGGAGATCAGGAGAGCTGACTCCATTCAGTCTGAAACATTTCCCATTTAAAATTGCATACTTGACTGCGCAAGCACGTTGGTTCGGACCCAACAAACAGCTCACGGCTGAAGATCGTCTTGGTAAGTTAGCCGAGAGGTCTTTAGCTAGTTTTTGATAAGTATTTTCTAGGAAGACATCTCTGAATTTAGCATGTTGCGATCTAATTGAACTCCGCTTTGATTGATATTATTATTTGACCTTTAACAAACCTCAACTAGACCTGTTTTAGACCGTTATCATGAAAGGGAACCGCAGTAACATATTGTACCACGAAAAAGTTTGTTCTGGCTCGTTCTTCAGTCATTTTACCTCCCGGGTTCCAGCTTATACCGAACGGGGAAACCCCACAGTAGGTTTATTGTGCCTTATCTAATATCTAGTGTCATATAAAAATGTTGATTACTTGATTGCGAAAGTAAACCGAATCATAATTTTCTTCTCAAGAAGTCCAACACCGAAACCTCTTTATCTTGTCTTATCATACCTTTTTAAATATTTGACGACAGCTTTTGTAAGATGTTGAAAAGAATATAACAGACAAATTGACTGTTGTTTCCTGAGTTGTATGATTGCAAAACAAGTGACAAATATTTACTTCCTCTTTTTAATCACATGACAACTTTAACCATGGCTATGTAATCCTTGAAAAATGTGTGTTTTTATTTTGGTAAATAAATTAATATTATTTCAACAACAACAAACACATTTCTCGAAAATCACGTTTTGGTTTCATACTAAGATCATAACTTTATAGCCTTATTGCTCATAAATAATAGTGGTCACTCATGTCTCTGTGCTTGTTAGTTAGATACGACTCCAAGTTATCTTAAATTCCTGCAAACTTCGACAGTCATTCAAACTTGCAATCGCTAGGCCTCCTATAGGTAGTATATCGGAGTTTGATTAGTGTGTAACAATAGTATCGCATAATTATCTGTACATTCTGTGACTCATTCGAAAACCCAGCGTGACACAGAGTCGTAATTTTTCTGTTTGGGGTAACTTACTTACCTAAAAGGTGCCAACAGGCTGTATGTTTGCTCGTCTTTCAGTCAAAGCACAGAAAATCTCTGGTGTTATTTAAATATATAGCGGAAAGTTATAAATTACTGGCTGAACCACAGAGCACGGAGACGCTCGGTGACCGCTGCCAGACACGATATCGTCAACATTTTTCATACAGACCAGGCGTGAATGACTTTTAGAAACTGGACGGCTTTTAATGTCAGTCCGGGACAGAAGTTGTACGCTCAACGCACTTTCGGCGCCACTAATTTCAATAGTAAGTTCATACGTAGGTACTGCTGTCTCTAGACCCTGCAGGCGCGGCGATTCCGTGCTATGTGGTCTAAATCCTCAGTTCACGATTAATTAAACACGAATACGAATCGCATTTAATCAACTTTTTTAGTTTTTGCTGCTTCTTTTTGAAGTCAGCATCTTTATCAAAACGTACTGCTCACTACAAGTCTACAGACGGTGCCTGAGGTAGCTGCGCGGTGCCTCTCAGTTAAGCGGTGGACCTTCTATATCTGTAAAGATTTAGTAGACGATCCTACAAAGTTACAAACCTCGATACAATCGGGGCCGAGCCATGAGCCTACTGCGCGTGACACGACAAGCCACCGAGCTTACGCTTCACCTCCTCAGCGAAGCTGGCCTTGATGACCAGCTGCCGGGAGCAGTCACACAACCTTTAGTAGATCACCGTGGATAGTTGCATACCTCGATAGAATCGGGGCCGAGCCCCACAACCCTGAGCCACTGCGCGAGACACGGCACGTCGCCGAGCTCACGCCGCAGCTCCTCACCGAAGCTGGCCTTTATAACCAGCTGCCGGGAGAAGTGCTTCACCAGCTTGCCCTGGAATAGAAGGCTGTATATAAGTTATGGAATCAGGCGTTGCTTTGCGGAAATCAATGACAGTAAAATGTTATGCATAATGTTTAGTTTTGATTCAGCAAAAAACTAGATCTTGCATTGCTATTCACAAACTTCGAATTGAACATCAATTAATTTTATTGAAGGAATCCTCTAAACGCAGTTCACAAATCCAAAACCGCGAAATTTTGTCCGTTTAAATCAAATAGACAACCGCTATTCTTGCGACAGCCTGTTTGCAGTCGGGAGTAAGGCAAATCAGGTGACCAAAAAGTGTGTTTTTGTAGCAACAGCCTGTCGAATAGTTGTGAATAGCTATGCACGCTTGGATCTTGAATGCAGCACCGCCTTCTGCACACAAGGGTGGATCTAGTTGTTTTGCGGAATTAAGACTAAACATAACAATTTAGTTCTGTAGGTCGTGAGGAAACATTAGAGTAAGAATGTGGATTGGATGGATAAAAGAGTAGGGGAAGACCAAAGGAACGATGGATGAATTGATGTGTGCACATTATGGCTGAAATGGGTGAGTAGTGCCAGTAATACTGATGAGTTCAAATAATATATTTTGTCGCCGTTTTACTCAGGATAGTAGTCAAGAATTTATGATTTTTAGTAAACCACTAAATGGAACTATAGCAAAACTAGCAGAGTTGGTTGTTTTGATTATGTGATAAACCTCGCCACGAAAATGCGAGCGAATGTTGTGTATTGACGTACCTACACTACCTACTGCTCTTTGAATTCTTTGCCAACCTAAAAATGCTTATAATATTTACACATAAACATCGGATTTATATTTGCTAATGTCAACAAAGAAATCTATAATTGTTAATTTGTTAGCTTCACGCCGAGAAATTGCAACTGGGTATCTAGCGAATCGTAAACACGCATCAAGAATCATACAATCATTGAATCGTAACAAATAATTCTGGTAATAACAATTGGTCGAGATTTTAAATCTTTAAATAGAGATGATCGCGGTTTCGAATACGACACGGTATCGGGAATGAGAATACGGAGAGATCGGAAAATGAACTTCACGAACGACGATATTCTGGGTCTGCCCACTGAGGCGTTGCAGCGGCGGAGCGGCGCCCTACCGCATAGGTACACAACGGACTAAAAACATCGAAACGAGGCGAAGAGTACGCATTGCGTTGCGGCACCGTATCGCTCGTATGGCCGCCAATGCGGCACTGCACCTCAAGATCTTTGTGATTTCCTTGCTTCTCTTTCCCTTGCTCATATGATTGAGCTACTATGAAAACATGTACCCTTCCCTCCTAGTGTAATGTACATAGAGTTACAGAGCGACTATCATCCATCCTAACTATGCAAAGTACTAATAATAATGATTGCTCCCAAAAAATATTAGTATTAAAATAATCATTGTTGTCTGTTGTGAGATGGACAATCAACGATAAATGATAAATGATTTTATTTCTGTAAGTAGGTTTGAACAAACACTTTTACACGTCAATCATATTTTAAAAACTAGATGAAGTCGGCGTTTCCTATCTGACTACTCTGAGAAGAAAGGCCGAAACAAACTCAGAGGTCACAGTCTCTTTTAAAGTCCAGACATAATCTTGGTCAGATCATGTGAAGACCATCTCGATTTGTGTCTGAAATGGTCTTTTGATGAAAAACCACACAGATTGAGTGAATCTGTCCAGTCAGTGCACGCATTTGTCAGTAATCGTGTAGCTCAACACAGAACAATCCAATCTAATCCTATCTCACAACAGTGATATAAAATGTTTACTAATTGTTTATGAAAACAAATGTTCAATACAGAGGATTTATTTATAAGCAGTATTTGCTAACAAACTATAAATAAGTTAAATAACACAAACATTGTTTATTGTAGGAGGTTCCAGATTGTGTATTAGTCATAAAGAGTGTTTAAAACTATATTTAAACCCACATTGAAACTAACCTACATAGAACAGGATTAACACGTTTTAAGAAATTCAGAATATTTGTTCTCGTGGCTGAATGAATGCAAACTAATTCAGGCTGAAATGAGGAAGAGAGGTACTTTTGTTTTATTACAGGATACTTAAATAAAAGAACTAAGGATGCTACATGCTGGCGCTATCATTTATCATACCATTCATGGTATGGACCTAGTATCGTAAAATAAAACAGTTCAAATCCCATCTCAGTCAGAATCATCAAAAGGAATAGATCTTATGAATTACTATTATCTATGATGTAACATGGTGGGTCCATGCGCTACAGCTGAGCAAGAGTTCCTGGGTGCGATTTCCAGGTCAAAGTGTTATTGGGTTTTTTTCAGTAGCAGCCAGGAGTCCGGATTTGTGCCCGGTTGATGGCAATAGGCTCACCCCCTATTTCATGGGACTTTAACGTAACTGGCAAAATGTAGGTGTACTATGGGTAAACCTCTGCCTAAGCCTTCGAGGATTACAGGCGTGATATCATGTTATGATGTTATGGAAAGTGTATCATATAATCCATTGTAATTGAATCTTTAGGTAGTAAGTTATCCTAGAATTTTTGATCCTATACTCGAATAATTTAAAGCTCTTATAATTTGAACCAACTATCTTTTAATGTCCTTTCTTGGGTATTGTTCATCGAATCGTTGAGCTCCTTAAGTTCTGAGTTGAGCTGCACGATTACTGACAAATGCATACACTAACTGGACAGGTCCACTCAATCTGTGTGGTTTTTCCTCAAAATACCATTTCGGACACAAATCTACATGGTCTTCACATGATCTGACCAAGATTATGTGTGGACTTTAAAAGAGACTGTGACCTCTGAGTTTGTTTCGGCCTTTCTTCTCAGAGTAGTCAGATATGAAATGCTAACCTCATCTAATTTTTAAAATATGATTGAGGTCAAACTCAAACCATTTCATTTCAATTAAATCATTTACAGGCACTTTTGAATTGTCAAAGAGTCGGTCAGTTAGTCAGAAAGTTGAAGCAGTGCATTAGTAAAACAATACATTAAAACAAGCATCAATAAGTGTGGTGAACCATATCAGCATTAACGTTGAATCACTTGACTAAATAGGCGGCCACCCATTGTTGATAATACTATGGCACGATGACACATTGGCATTGCTGCTTAAGACAATTTTTTTGTGTTTTTATTTTTTGTTCTTGTGACAATTTTTTTAGCTTTATTATGTGTCATTCTGTTTACAGTGTGGGAGGGACATCGACGGGCTAACTGTAACAATGAATTCAGCACATGATACTAGACCCCTAGCGTAAAAAAAAATCAGTGATAACCAGAAACAAAAAAAAACTCTGTTTCACAGAAAAGTGCAATACCTACACGATCAAAATGTACTGAACAGTAATTCTTTTTTTAAATATCTGATGAAAAATTTCAACTCAGGGGTGTTCAGAATCATGTACTGAACATGGTAACAGGTTGCGCGTCAGTGTCCCTACCACCCTGTATTTTTTGGAGGTCTGCTGTAAGTTAGATTTTTGGTCTGGTTTGAGGAAGTATGGATGTTAAGCATTTAATCATATGGCATGTCCAAAATTATATCTGGACTGTGACCTCTGAGTTTGTTTCAGCCTTTCTTCTCAGTGTAGTTGATAAGGAAACACCGAACACATCTAATTTTAAAATTTAATGCAATTTTGAAGTGTCTAATGAAAATACAAATTTACAGAAATGAATATAATTTTTCATCATTTAATTGGAACTCATTGAGTGATAATTTTCAGCTAGTTTGTTGAACTGAATAGTTTGATTTTTGTGTTTTGAGTTTACTTAATGTGTTTACTTAGTCAAAATAATATCTTTACAATGGCAGGTTATCCTAATAAGATCTTTTACCTTGCCTTTTGATTGAAGATTTTAATGTTCTTCGGGTAGAATTAATTTACTAGAACGGGAAAATAAAACTTTAAATTTTGGTTTATTTTGAGTTAAAGTTACAAAAGATACCTATGTATTATAACAAATAGTTCTGCTTGACAAGAAAATGACACAAAAGAAAAACTAAAATTAGGTTGAAAATAATAAAGTTACTCAGAGTCAGAGGTAAATAAAGATGCAATGTAATATCCAGAATAAATTAAATCACTCTACTTTTTTACCACATAACATGTCTAATCTTTATCTGTGGCAGGTGAAACCAGTGAATCAATGATAATTATCAGATTCCTTAGCTTTTGACTAAACAACTAGCAATCATTTACTCTCTCCTAAAGAATGCATGTTTTTCTCATTAATATGTTAAAAACATGCCACATTTCGCATAATGCGAATTCCTAACACAAAAACCTACTTTTCTATGAATATCTACGCACATTATGTTGGTAATTTTATGTTAAAATAGATTTCACAACCTAACTGTAGCATCAGAATTCAAATACCAATAAAATTACTACTACACTTTTATCGCGTGAAATTTAAAAAAGGTAAACATTCAAGGTGAGAGGGAGCGGTGCGCGAGTAAGGCAACGATTTCCACTACGGCAATGAACTATTCACCCCAGTCCTTGAGTGCACCAAAGTCCTTGAGGCCCGGTCTCTCGGTATAATACTTTCAAGGGCATTGCCTATTTCCCCTTGATGTATAACAATTTGTAAAGGTTATCACCCCTACCTCCAGGGTCCGGATCTCCTGCTGCGTCAGCTCGGCGCTCGTCGAGCATTGTGTCCGTAAACCCTCGAGTCTATCAGCTGAAACGTCGATCATGGACTGGATAGTCTCTATCGTTTGTATGGCCTCACGAACTCTCTTTATTTCGTACTCGTTCTCTGCATCCATTACAAATATCACAGCACTGTACACGGTCCACTAATCACTATACATAAGTAAAAAACACCCTATTCATTTTATAAAAATTAATTTACAAAACATTGCAGATGTTGTATTGCCGATACAGCGGCCATATCCGAAGAAAATCTATATTTTAGTCTATGATCGTGCATTGTAAAACCATAGACAAGCAGTATCTGACAGTTGTCAGAAAAATTAAATGTCACTTTCACAAAAACAGAAAAAGTGGACCAAAAATCCGTGCAAAAATAGTTACGAATATTTCAATTACTTTATTTATTGTGCTCCGGTGGTTTTAATGTGAAATCAACCGTAATATTTGTCGATGGACCTCTAAAGCGTGGAGTTCACCATAGCACAAATTTATTTTCCCATTTTCTATTTATAAAATGAATAGAAGTGATATGCAAAACATTGAGAAATACTTTTAAACTTAAAAGAGTAAAAATAATAATTGTTAGAATAAATCTTGATTAAAAGCAGTTCAAAATAAAATTTTCCTGAGTGTACAGCTACCTTTAGTTGCAAATGACATTTTATTTTTTGAGTAGCAATATTGTGTTGCGACAAATGAGATATAGCAACATAATTTATGACAAAATTAAATTAGTCTATGCCTTTTATCAATGGAGTGAAGACGTTTGTTGTGAGATTTGTTTCCTATTATTTCGCCTTCCGTCGTTTAATTAATTCTGTGTGATGTAATATAAATAGATAGGGAATAAATCTTTTTTACTTTACAAAAAGTATAGCTCGAGAATTTTTTCTAAGTGTCTAAATGTAGTTTTAGTAGAATGTTTTTCGAGCGTATATTGTTGTCTGTGTTCTGCCTTGGATTAGAAGGTAAATAAATTGCATTTTTATAAAAACCGGCTTGAAGTAAATTTACTAATTTAATTTAATGACAAAAGCAACATTAGATATATTAAATATTTTTTTCATTATTAAAATTATTTTAATTTATTTTTTGTAGCCTTCCCCTTGGCTCTTGCCGAGGAGGTGGAGATCAGGGATGTAGCTGCAGACAAGGGCACTAATGTGACTGTTCCTTGTGGCAGTCTAGACACAGTTCCTGTGCCCAATGTGCAGTGGGTGCACAGGGGCAACAGGACACACCATGAAGTTTTGGTGAGTTTATATTTTATTAAAAAATTTGAGGATATTTTTTAAAACCTGTTTATGTTAATTATAATTACTCAACGTATTTGAATTTTAAATATTTCTAAGATAAATAATAAATCATTTAATGAAAAAAGAAACACTAAAAGATCCTATTAAAAAAACATAATTACTTAACCATTTAAAATATACAGACAAAATAATGCAAGCAATAGTCCAATAAAATAAAATAATAACAAACAAAGCCCTGAAAAGCCCTACTCCAAGGGCAAGGCACCCCTACTATTTTTCACCTCACAATATGAATTTATTATTGCTTCCATTTACCCTCTAAAATATAAACTTATACATAAACCTAGTTAGATAAATCTTAGATTATGTACAAACCATGTAAACAATTATATTAACAGCTGTTATTTGCAGCTTATCACAACATTACCCAAGTAGTAATTTACATAATTCATGCAAGAAGCTTAAACTCAAGCTATTAGCAAAATAATAACATCTTATAGTAATTGGCCAATTTACTGTACTAATGACTGTTGCGAAAATTACACTGTTTTACACTTAGATTCTTATTAGAACTTGGTTAATTCTTATAAGAATCTGAACAGATATGATACCCATGAAAACATCCAGAAAACAACTTTCAGAAGATTTCAGAAAGCGTTTGAAAACTGGTGTAAATGATACTTTTAGGTATTCAAATAAATAATTTAATTATTATATCCAAAAAAGAAACAGTTACCTTCCACCCATGCAAATAACTTAACCAAAGACTGATCAAAATATGCACAAGGTCAGTAATTGAATTGTTCATATTATATCTTCTACAATTGGAACCTCTTTCATAATTGCTAAGAAAACTCTGCTGCATTATATTTATATTCAATTCAATGACATAAATCGTATTTACAACAAAGACTTGTTAATAAATAGATTAACAAATGTTCTAGCTGGTGGCAAGGCCTAATTCTTTACTGCGACTAACCACCTAGAATAATTGATCAACGATACAAAACTATTAGTTTCTCGACGCTTTAGATCTCTACAGTTCTTGAAATCCAGAACGAAACCTATTGAAAAAGTACTGCCAAAAAACCAGCCTTCTCTGCCCGCACTCGCCTTTGAGGAGAGGACGTTACTAGTAAATACAATAGTCAAAAACAACCCTCGAATAGCGGTCTCTCTTATTATAGTAAGGCAATCAGAAATTCTAATAAGAGGGACAGTTATTGCATCGGTATCAAAACCTCACAAAGATAAACTCCTTTAATGCCCTGAGGACTGCCCTCAGGACGTGGCCCAAAGAATTTCGTACCCGCTACATTGTCACCAAGAATCGACTCCGTAAACTCCCAAGCTACTGCGTCCACAGTCTAAATAAAATATGAACACACGTCTTCTCTTACGGCAGCGGACTTAATGGCCATCAATATATTCCAAGCGACTGGCACTGAATGCCACGTGCATCAATAATTGTAAGGTTCAAAGACCACATACAAAGTCATTTTCCTCGTCTCGTATCGTAATGAACTAATGATAGACAGACTAGGGTGTTATTAATTGTTTTTGTGGGTTGAGAATCTACGGAAATATGAATTCTGGCTTGTTCGTCGTCCTGACCGTATTTCGGTCATGACGGCCAATCTTAGCGGACACTAGCCATCATCGCAAGAGATATTACAGTGCACAAGTATGGATGCAAACATAGGTACACGCTCATACGTCGGCTACAAAGTGCCGCAGCAGTCACGCAGCAGCTTGGTCAATCTATCCTTTAGTTCATTGGAACTGACTGCTAACCAAAGACCGTCCCTGGTTCTTTTCCACCTGCATCCAATAATCCTGTGTCTTTTTCAAGCCATCGCCGTCTCGGTACGTCTGCCGGAACCACGTTTTGCGTGCTAGAAAGACTGAAGAAGATCTTGTGATATCCAAACTAGTTTCGATCAATAGAATCCTGATATAGGCTCATTATTTAACAGGGAAACCAGGTTGTCAATATGTGTTCATCAAACGACGAGACAGCAGTGGTGCCCCAGTGAAGTAGTGCTAAAGACCCCGACTTATGTTTCGTAAGTCGTACGTTCGAACCCAGGCAGGCCCTTGTAATTTATTTCAACAACACTACTCTCAAAGGAAAATATAGTGAGGAAACCGGCATGTCCAAGAACCAAAAAATTTAAAACGTGACATCCACCAACCCGCACTGGGCCCGCGTGGCGGGTTATTATATCCCACTCCCTCTCACAAAGAGGAAGCCTGTGTCCCAGTAGTGGGAACATTATAGGCTGATTACCTATGCTTAACGACGAGACATGTAAAAAAAGAACCATCAAATAAAATTAAAACGGAATTGTTATTCCGTTGACCTTAGCAGCTCTGCACGTAAATCTTTATTTTGTGAACAAACAACATTTGCCAGAAAACCACTTAAAAGTTTTATTGGTTTTATTCAAAATATTTTATTTGAAGTCACAACGCTTGTGTGATTATACATGTAAGCACCCTCGAATGGTAAATCGTTTACTGGTAAAATATGTTTTAATTTCGACGGGCAAAATAAAATCCGCGTTGTTTTAACATTTTTGCACATTTTTGATCATAAAACTGAAGTCGGACATTAACAGCCCCACAGTATCTCGATTAGATCAATAGCTCTTACATACGATGCTTTAATGGAATGGCAATTTCTATCACATGTGTGTTAGAGCCCAACAACAATGCCTTTTTGTTTTTGGAACGAAGTTAGGAGTTGTCTGGTAAAAAATCGTCACGTAAGGAAAAAGCGCTATACTCCCTCCATACGACTTTCTCTCCCTCTCCTTCTTTCTATTATATACGAGTGAGTGTGTGCGTGCGGAACTTCGTTCTTAACGGAGGTACCCTGACCGAACTTGTTTTTTTTTGTGATCCTGTTGTACCACTGCTGGGTCAAGGTCTCCCCGCATACTTTTCCAGTTTTCTTTATGTTATCTACGGCCGATCGGTCAGGAACGAGACCAGATTGTCACGCTAGCGTTTCAGAGGCCTGCCAATGCCTCTATTTCCTAAATATTTTGCTGGACCTACTAGTGCAGATCAGAATGTGATCCCATAGACACCTCAGGCTGATATTTAAGTGATCCATAGTAAGGCAAAGAAAAGGATCCTGAATCAAAACCCTTTTCTCGACCGACCGCATTTCCATAACAGCTTCTTACGATACATCGTTACCACGGCAAATTGATGAGGGTATACACATACGAATAAAACTCCCACCCCCTTTTCCAATCCGGGAACCACTTGGTATAGGAAACAAATTATTTCCCCGCCTATAAACGTAGGTACTCTTTTTTATCCTTTTCCGGTAAACAATTATCTGACAGTAGGACTGTCTATAATAAACCTCTCCACACCATTAATTTTAAATGTTCATAAAACATTTACGTCTGCTCATAAAAAAACTCGTCGTTTCGTAGTTCAGTGTCAAGTTTATATGCTTAGCGGACTCACAACCGACTATGAATCGATCAAATAATCACAATCGCCAAAATTAAGAGGCCCCCAAAAATCGGCGCTGATGAAAACAGGACAAAAGGCTTAGTCATTATTATACGCAGCTAGATCTCAGACATGAGTCCTCTCGGTCGATAAGTTGGTGACCATGTTTCAATTGAGAATATGACTGGGTGCTTAGCCACAATTGTCTAGTCGGGAATAAGGATAATTGAAGAGCATCTGTTCAAAAGGTCGTATTTCACTTTCCAAATTTTATGTTTTTTTAATTTAATAGTACCCTTGGCATAAAAGCCCATCGAATGGGCCTAAAAACTTTTTCAAAAGGAGTCTATTTCCCGTTCAATAAAATCCAAAAAATTTGGATTCCAATCTAAAATGATTGAATGGATTCTCTTAGATTGTTTTAAACAGAAAAGGCAAATTTCTTCTACAAAAAGCATCTTTTATTTATTATTTTGTTCAAAAGGTCATGTTTTTTCCATAGGTACTTCACAACTATAACAAAAATGGATTCATTCGACTTATTTTTTTTCTGTTTTATGTAAAGTTTGTTTATCATAGAAATACGACCTTTTGAACAGATGCTCGTCAATTATAGAAAAATCAGAAAATCACCAAAATAGTCGGCAGTCTTCGTCTGACTCAACAGACTAATTAGTCTGTGGACTCAACTCCGTTACCGATTCATCTGCGTTGGACCTGTATTTGTACATACGTACATACATAGGTACATAATGTTTACATTATGTGTAGAACATAAGCACGAAACCTGTTTGATTATGTCAACACTTGTACAAGCATACTACGATGATAAGAAAAAAATCCGCTCGCATGCGCCAAAAGTATCGCAGTTTTTCGTTGATGTAAAATTTTCTTTCAAAATAATTATTGATTACATTCAGGCACTCCTAAACGGGGTGCCATATTAAAAATCTAATCAAATTATTGATTTGCTTGAATATGGGTTAGGTACCTTAGGTACCTTAGGTAATACATAATACAATAAAAGTTCTTTAAACCATCCTCCGGTCCATCCTACCAGTGTGCAAATATCTATTATAATAAAAATATACACATACATAAACTCACGTCTTCTTTCCGTGGGGGTAGGCAGAAACTACAGAACGCCACCTGCTACGATCCTTACTACTTTTGCCTCGTTTACGTTCTTACATCAGGGACGTACACGCACGCCGCCCAGTTGCTAGTAATATTTCTTACATTAATCCATAACAAATATTAATATTAGAGTATTTATTGACATTTATTCATTACTAGCAGCGTCCTGCGATTTCACCTGCAGCGGTATGAAATATACTTTACGACCTATTCTCAGACCTACCAAATATACACAAAAAATTTCATAAAAATCGGTCAAGCCGTTTCGGAGGAGTTCGATAACAAACACTATGACACGAGATTTTTATGTATTAGATATTATGATTACTTAATTTAAAAATTAATTACATGTATCATTTAAATAATCATTAACCTTATAATAGGGCTTTATTGATCCAATAAATCTTTAACCTATTTTTGTGTATGTAATTTATTATATACTAGCTGCGCCCCGCGGTTTCACCCGCAGGAATCTCGATCCAGTGGGAATATCGGGATAAAAAGTATCCTATGTCCTAATCCAGGTCATAGTCTACCCATGTGCCAAATTTTATCCAAATCCGTTCAGCCGTTTTAGCGTGATTGAGTAACAAATATCCAAACATCCACACAGTAGGATTCTAGGGCCCATACAAAATGCACTCCTGTTAAACATAGCCGTTACACTTTCTTCCTCAACCATTACATACATTACATAGTATTGATATTTTTCCGAAATTGTCTAAATCCGTCGATGAAGTCGGTTTGTGTACCCAAAAAAACTGTTTTATTGACCCCTCATCATGACTTCGTAATGCCTGCCCGCCATTGATGTCCCACACCGGGTTGAGTCCAATGTCCCTCAAATGAATGGGGGTGAATATGTAAAAGCAACTGTCTCGTACCTCGTTCACGGAGATTCGGATCATTGATTTTGTTCCATTTTCAAAGGGCGACCTTTCATAAAATCCTGTACGTTTTCCATGTCGTTAGAGCATAAAGGATGTCTAAATTACAGTATTTTATATGAAAACCAGCCTAGAGAGACTGGCGATTTCTTTACCCGTGATCTGCCACGAAAAAGAAATGAAATTAAAACAGGAGTACCTTTGCCATTCAAAGTTATAAATTAAATTTATGCCAACTGAAAGAAAAATAGGATAATAATTTTTTTAGGTGTCAATCTCTGGAAATTTTCTCGCTACGATTTTTTACCGAAACTAGACTTTAATTCTTTAAAAATATTTCATGAGAGCGTAAATAAAGAAAGGCTTTGGACATTTATGTAGTTGGCAAGTTGTCAATACTAGAGAACTTTAAAATCAACCCAATTTTCAGTACTAAGGCTTTTATCTGTTAAAACAACAAAATATGACTCCAGAAATGAAAGGGCCAGTCCACATTACTACGGTGCGACGATGCACCGTAGAAATCTACGACGTCGCACAAGGGATCGTGTATTGCAGTGCGACGTGTCGTCGGAACGCAGTGTTGTGGCCTGGCCCAAAGACTTGGAATTTTATAATTCTAAAGTAAAATACACATCATGGAAATGCAATTAAAACTTGTAGGCATCTAAAAGCCACCTGAGAAACTCGTGTGTGATGAGTTGATGACTGGTGGTACAAACCTTAATTACGATATACTTGCTGCCTCTCGGCTATTTATGGCAAATTGTTTAACGACCGCATTACGTCACAAGTATGGGTTCCAATCTAAAAATATGGTTTATACTGAATCATGAAACCAACTAAGTATGATAGCCATTCAGGAAATAAGAAAAAGAAATTGGATGGGTCTATATTTTTGGCTGTTAACTCAGAAAACTTTTGTGCAAAAAAACCTGCGGATGATTTCTTTAATAGAATCTGTGACATAAATGTTTGTTCCCCATGGCTTTCGATGTAGACAACTGTGCCCCTGCTACGAGGCAACACCTACAAAACCTACTAAACTCTATAGAACCTAATAAGCGAGGCTTATGCAATGCACCGATGAGAAATCAGGCTGCCTGCCGCAGCTCCCATATTGTCTGCGGTCTTCGTTTAAGGGGATGTGCCAAGGTAGCCCGCGAAATTCAAATATTCTTACGTTTTTTGCAATTTGCAGGTCAGTATCAGCTTGTATGTTGATCTAAATATGATTCCCGGCCGTATCGAATATTTATTTATAGAATTATAATCATAAAAATCATCAATACATCTCTGTGAGTTCATATTACCCTATTGAATGACTATTTCATGAATGAAATCATGACCTTGGAGGCCAATTTTAACGTACGGAGTTGTATTTCTGATTCTAATGATTATAATTCTGTAAAGCCATATTTGTTACGGTCGCGAATCATATTTTAATCAACATACAACCGGACACTGACCTGCAAATTGCAAAAAACGTAAGTTAATTTGAATTTTGCGGGCTACCTTAGCCCATCATACATCTTACATCCGCCCAATTCGCATCGTCCTTCTAAAGATCGATGGAAAAGAAATGGAAACATGAATTAATAGCTTGTGAACCTCAGTTTGACAGTGAAATATTGTCCTTCTTTAAAGCAGCGTATCTTTATTCTCTACCTCCCCTTCTGAATTGCTTCCATTCTTGTTGTCTGTGGTATTTCTTTGTTTACCCAGTTCATCAAATATTGAAAATAACACAATAACTTGTACATTTACGTAATTGAATGTCCACATAACTGCAGGTTTGAGGGGTTCTGATGTAAATATGATAAATGATGGTATGATGGTATCGTATTCCCCATGTCCCTAATGGGCTTTCACACCTGTCTACGTTGTAATCCTTTACAAGCCTTTAGGGAGTGTGAATAAGGGGAGCCGCACTAATAGTCAAGACGATTATCGATAATTATACGTTGGAAAAATTGGGGATTTTATGTCTTATCGTGATGGTATAATTTGGGTTTTGTTTAGAGTTGTCTAAAAAAATTTGGGAGTAGTTTTGTGTCTTTAGCCATATTTTATTTCAGTTTATCCTGTAGTTTGGTCTCCTTAATGCTGAATGGCAGTCATTACTGATTATTTTTAAATTGTCTAAGCACTATTATAGATTTTGATACAGAGTCGCTAATTGTAATTAATTTCGTAATTTGCTGAAGTCTGCACAGTGTCAACGCTAGGGGTGACCCGTCCTCCGTCTCCAGTCTATAGTTAATGTTACACTATTAAGGTCTGGCACTCAACAGATGACCTAGCCACTCCGTTTATGTAACGGTTCAGCGTATTTTGTATTCTTATTATAAAATATTTTTTTCTTAAACTTGTAGTACTAATATTAGCAATAAGGACGATTATTAGTTTCAGCTGTCGTTAAAACTTATATATTTAGTGCATAGAGTTTCCAAAATGATCATACTTCTCTTCTTACTCTAACGATAAGTGTTATTACATTGTTAGCTAGTTGAAAACTGTCTGGCACGATGGTCATATTTTGTGTCTCTAGAAATTGCATGTGTATCAAACAATTAATATTAAAGTCAAGAACTTTGATATTAAAAACCTTGGCACGTGCGTTCGAGCGCCTTCTCTTATTAAATTATCTGATATTGTCTTCGACGAACTCTGCAATTTAAAGGTTGAAAAAAAATTGATCACGAATGGAACGAACCTTACAAAATTGGTAATTCTTCCACTGAAACCATAATTATTGGACCAAATGAAACAGCATTTACAGTTGCTCCAGATATGTCACTCTCGTTACTACATTGTTTCAGCGAAAATATCATTTTCATGATACACAATCTTTCCAACGAAGATATTAAATATGTATCCAACAAACACGTATTGTGTCATACGGCAGAAGGCGTACATGAGAAGTGGGAGCTCCTCAGAGACCTATTGTTTCTAAAACGGAAATATAAAACGAATTTTAAAAAGAAAAGAGAACATGCTTTGTCTTGGTATAAAACGTAGGACTCTTAACATTATACTTTGTATCCTGACACCTTCATACAGGAGTTCCTAATGGAGGCTTTTGATAATGCAGTACTCGAAGCTAAGTGGTGCAACTTATACCGTCATAACTGGCCTATTATAAGAGACAGAGGAGCCCTATATTTGAAAAAAAAATCAGGGGATGAGTTTTCATATATCTAGGCTGACACAATCAAAACCAAAGCCTAGTATCGGCTCTCTTAAACCACAAGTTAAAAAAAATGGGTTTGTTAAAGCAGAAATAGAGCAGTCCCGACGCTATCGATGCGCCTTTCCCGCCAAACCTCAACTATCAACGGTGAAAGACTAATTGGGTCAGCGGCCTTTCAGACCTCTATTCAGAGGGCTGCATATCGGTATACAGCGGTGGGGATCCAATCATTTCAGTAACGTTCACTGGTTCAATCAATCAACTCGGTCTATCGCAGTCTAGTGATGTTACACAATAGTGGTGTATATGCACGATGTAGCAGCGACCGTATCGCCAATTGGCAATATGTTTGCCCTTTACATACAATGCAGTAAGGACATGGCCAGCTGTACATAGACCTGCGACTAAATTTATAGTACACACAGCTTCGGATTGTACTGTTTTTTTCCAGCCAAATGCTAGGAACGACTACATGAAATCATCAGTAGAATGAGTTACATAATTACAACCAATCTATCTATCTATCTATTATACTAATATAATTAAGCTGAAGAGTTTGTTTGTTTGAACGCGCTTATTTCTGGAACTCCCTGTCGGATTTCAAAATTATTTTTGCATTTTATAGCCCAATTCTTGAAAAAGGTTATAGGCTATTTAACATCACGCTTCGACCCTTAGGAGCCGAGCAAAACGAATAAGTCAGAAAGATAGCTAAGCGAAAACTAAGTAATAGAGCGGGCTGGCGATGCGATGCGACGCGGTGGGTTTGGTGCTGAAATTTCACGTGGACGAAGTCGCAGGCAGAAGCTAGTAATATATTTGGTGCACACACTTTGACGTCAGACTCAGAACCATTTTCATTTAAGATCCTCAACACAATCTATAAACCGTCCAATAACCATGAATTGTGCCTTTACCAGTGTAGCTATAAGCTAAGCATATCCGGGGTTTGCCCATTACGCTACTCATGGGCGCCGGCAAGTTTATTTTCAATGGGATGCATCTTCAGCTCCACGAAGCGAGCTCAATCTGTTTTGCACTTCACCTCGGATATGTTAGGTTATCGTTTGTCCATTCATACAAGGAGTAACGTTGTGGATTTATGCAGAAAAGCTTAATATTAAGAGAATGTAGGAGGTAAGAGCGAGCAAAGCGAGTTCGATAGTTTTTGTATCTCGTCTCGAATGGGATGGGTTTTATTTTGTCCATGCATACAGAAAAAGGACCAACTGTGTCGATTTATATAAAGATACTTAAGAATTAAGATAAAGTAGGATGCACGAGCGAAAGAAGCAAGTTCGATAATATTAGCACCTCGCCTAGGGCCGATTAGATTTTCGGAAATGGAGTTCGGTACTTTGTTGACTAATGCACAAAAGCTTGATAACTAGTAATTGTGAGTATTTTTTTAATTGAGAGGAAAATTTTATGATCTCGCCTCGAACATGTTAAGTTCTCCATTATTGTATTAGGCGTTTTCGGATATTTTTTTAGTTCTGAATGTTCTGAACACCTATATTTTATTTTGAAGCTAAGAGGATGCAAGTTCACCCTCTTGCACCCCGCTCCCGGCGCCCATGACGCTACCCGTACCCAGATATACAGGAAGGGGCTAATTGGGTCAACGCCCTGTAGCTTGGTTAGTACCAAACCGGACCAAATAGACGTCAAAGCATACCGGTATAGACCGAATATAACCTTGCACTTGCAACCAATGTGGAGCAAACGGTTGGTGCCTGCGAGTCTAGGTCCAATTGAGTAGCGAAGTGTTAGTACTATTATGTGAACCTGAGGACCAATCAGAGTTAAGAGCATCAATTGTTTTAGAAAAAACGCGTTTTGTTATTGGACTTAAATCTCTGATACCCTTAGCCAAGGAGCATGAGTGAAGTTGCAAGTCAGCCCCAATAAAGCGATCCTCAATAACTTCGTGTATCGAGACCAAATATTTTACGATCATACAATTTTGGTGTTAAAAGGAATAAGAATATCGGTAAAAGCATTAGCAGCATCAATGCCAGACGATTGTCCTTGGTAGATGATTACAGGCCCGAAGCCTCCGTTACATTGTATGTCGGATAAGTGTCTCCAAAAATGTCTCGCGGATAATCTAAACGAATTCTGTTTTTCTCCGGAAGTTTTACACCTTATCTTTATTTCCTTACGTAGAAGACTTAAAGATAAGGGATTATTGAGAATAGTAGTTTTAACTTTCGTCCTACATTCCTGAAAACATAGTAAAAGTTTTCTGGCAAATGAGCTGTAGATTGCATCGCTTTACCCAATTTTGGAAGAAAACCAAACTAATAATGTAGACTTTAGTTCAGCTAAAGTACCAATGTAGCGTTACTTAACTTTGAAAGCCTAATGAACGATTAGACTCTAATCAAAGCAATCTATTTGAATGTTAATCGAAGTTGACAGATACTAGGTAAAAAAAATATTATTTATTTAGGTACTTACTGAATTTTGCTCGTATTTCGCCTTCCTTTTTTTCAAGGTGATATGAGACTTTTAATGTAACCAAAGACTTTTCAATTAAAGTAACGGTGCTTTTTCCCAAAACGCATAATATTTCGCCTGCTATAAAATATTTTATGGAACCAATTTACAAAATCAAATGCAAATAACATCGAAATCGTTTATTGCCATTTCCATTGGCGTATTTTAATGGTGGAACCTTTTCTAGGGGGCTCGAGAGTAATTCCTCCCTTCAATGCATTTAATCAGGATTAGGGTCGTGCATTTTCCATTTGCTTTACTCAGCTTCGGCTTAGGGGATGAAAAACCAGTTATGTGCCGCGCTTTTGAAGATTCGCTGAAGAGAAATTTTTGTAATATCCCATGGGAATAATTGTTTGGTATTATTATATTACCTAGTATTTTCTGTACTGAAATGTGAACCTATTATAACTCTCTAGTCTGGAGGGTTTAACAAGTAATAATGTAGAATTCAACATTCAGAGACGTGGCAATATAATACTGATAGATTTGTTTTCGTTTGCCAAGGCTGAAGCGTTATCATTAATTAATGTCACTATTTCAGTTACCATTACAAAACGTCTCATCTTACATAAACTCAAACAAACAAGAAGATCGATCTGGCACACTCAACATCCAAATGTCATGTTTATCAGAATTTTTATAGCTACCTATTTACTGTAGATCGTCCCCGTTGTCCACCGTTGGCCTCGACAAATCTGGATACAACTGGTATTCATTTGGAGATAATCAACGTGTTCGCCTATGTTCCATCTCTCTCCATCACGTTCGTTACAACAAAGACAACTATCTCGAATTCTCGACATGTCTATTATTGATTCTCAAAGGATATGCGGTTTTGTAAGGAGTCCTGGGAATCAGTTGCCGAAATTCTGAAGCTTTTTCTCAGAATATGATATAAGGACCAATTTCTAACTGGTTCTGTTTGGTTGTTTTGCTCTGAAAATTTCTGTATAGTTCGTCCGCTGGGAGGTGATATAAATCTTTAATCCGGGCACGCTTTGTTGCATTGTCTTCCATTCTCTACGTGTCAGCCTTTACGTCTTGTAAGATTTTACAAACGACTAAAGAATATTTCGTTGCATAAGAATCTTTAACGTAATTTTGTTTTCTAATTTGAGTTTGAGGAACTGCTTTTGATGATACCCGGATACATTAATATTTCATCATGAAAAAATATCCAACATTGGGAATTTAAATTTCAACGGGATTTACGAGCACGTTGTTTTTGCGTAGGTAAGGATTGTAGTAGGTAGCGTTCTGTAGTTTCTTCCTACACCATAGGGGAATAACGGGTGAGTTTATGTAAGTTATTTATCCCATAGACGAAAAACCATAAAAATCTCCCATAACAATTCAGTGGTATTAATTGAGTCGAGATCTTGCGAAGATGGCTGCCGCCTGCCGTAAAGTAAATTGGCCGATGTCTCAATTCGGACAGTGCTCCGTCTATTTATAGAGTCCTATCAAGGCAGATGTTTCTTGATAGAACTGATGAATTACATCCTTTTATTGCTTTTGGGGCTCGTGGCTAAATAATAACAGCCACACGGATCGTTCGAAGGTTAAGCTATGGTTGCCGAGGTCTGTTAGTGAATAAGAGACCCCTCCGCGCCTTGGAAAGCACGTGACGCCGTTGGTCCCAGCTGTCGCTCACAGACCTTTGCCAGTCGTTACGGGTAGTCAGAAGCCCAAAAGTCTGACAACCAATCTTACCAAGGGATATCGTGTTACCCAGTTACTGTGTTGTTGGGGTCAGATAGGCAGTCGCTCCATGTAAAATCCTGGTATTCAGCTGCATCCGGTTAGACTGGAAGCCGACTCCAACATAGGTGGGAAGAGGCTACGCAGATTGATATTGATCTGTCAAGTTCAATACTGATATATTTAACCCCACTATGTTTGGGAACAAATAAACTGTATTATTATAGTTGTTTAGTGTTTCTGTTCCAGATTTTAATTAACTCCGCACAAACGGCAATGTTGCTGAGACTGTGAGAGAAAATTGAAATGTTTGGGGCTTTTTCCACTCCGAAACAGTAATGAGTATTGTCAGTTTGTGACATTTTGTCGGTTATAGAAATGAAATAAGCGTCGTTAATATTACTTTTAGTGATTATTAACCGACTTCCAAAAAGGAGGAGGTCCTCAATTCGACTGTATTTTTATTTTTTTATTTTTTTATGTCTGTTAGCTCATACCTTTTTTCTGGGTGAATCGATTTGGATGATTCTTTTTTTATTTAATCTGGTGCTTCACATGTGGTCCCATTTAAATTTGATGAAGTTCTGACCAGTTGTTTTTGAGTTATTCTTAATACTGCGTATTTTTTGCACTTAGTTTATATTGACGATGTTTTAATAATTTCCTTTCAAGGTTATTTACATATCAAGTAGTGATTTACGAATGTGTGTGGGGCAGGTACCACAACTAAAAAGTGTAAAATAAAAACTTTTTTACAAAAAAACAACCGACTTCCAAAAAAACCCTTTTTTTTTAAATATCTGTAGTTTCGGAAGTCAGTGGCAAAAAACGAAAATACAAAACCAAAGACACCGACTTCCGAAATTAAAGTTATTTTTCACTTTTCTTAGTGTTTTTTTTTTGGGAAGTCGGTTGTTTTTTGTAAAAATGTTTTTATTAGAAGCATGTTTGTTCTAGGCATCTTTAACGTCACAAAAGAGGAGTATTCAAAAGGGTCATTATAAAGTTCGTGTTTAACTTTTTTACCATTAACAAAATGGTTATTGTAATTTTTTGATCTACTTCCGTTTCTTCTCAAACCAGTGTGTCTGTGAAAACAATAAGCCTCCAAAGCCGGGAGGATATTCGACCGGAGTATCCTCAAGGCTCCTACTTATTCCAATTAAATAAGAAGAGGGCGAGGGATCAGGAACTATCTAGTTAGTTGATTAATACTTAAATTCAATTATATATATAGTCTGTATAACAGGAGTCACCAAATGGCGGACCGCGGTCCGTGTCCGGATCGCCGACCTATTTTTTGTGGACCTTAAGTAAACAGTAAAATTGAATCTAATCTATTTTTTTTTTTGAGTTCTTGGTTGCACCAACTTTACTCCAAATTTCAGACAGATACCTAGTTCAAAGTAAAAAATATCATTTTTCAGATTAATATTAATTATTTACTTCTATAAGTTTTTTCTTTATTACTTCATAAAAAAATATTCAAGGTTTTCGTTTTACTATTAAGCTATTGCATAGCTTTTATCGCGGGCTTTGAGCGCGGCGACCGAATCATGAAATTCCGTAACGAAAATAAAACCTAACACCCCCCACTCCGCCTACCATGTAGCTCGGCCGAGCGTTCGCTTAACGTGTATGTATTTGGTACGACTGTACCTCAATTAATATCAAAGAAAAAAAATATACTGCGTAAATAAAAAATAAAACAATAATTATAATTGCATAAGTTGATAAAAAAGGCTATGCAATAGCTTTGCCGCGACAGTCCCCGAGTGCCACACGTGTTTTTTTTTTTAATTTTATTTGCTAGTAATCGTCTACTAAACGGACCGCAAAAGTCATATTATATATTTAAAAATACGGACCCCCCATGAAACTAATTGGTGTTCCCTGCTGTAGAAGATGTCGCTGGCACATGGTCCTGCTCTCATTTAAGGCTCCCAGAAACAGGTGCGACGCGACAGCGCGACACAAAGGCACCGCTCGTCGCGTGACACACAGTGCCTTTGTGTCGTGCTGTCGCGTCGCGCCAGTGTGTACGAGCCTTTATCCGTGTGTTTTATAGACAGAATTATTTACACTGTCGGAAAAGGACTGAATTCTTGCCTTTTTTAATCGAATTCAAAAAAGGAGGAGGTCTATTTTCGTCTGTATATATTTTTTTATGTGTGTTCATCGATATTGTCATCAATTCCATTCTCATTAATGTTCTATGATGTTAAAAACTTGCTGTCACTGTTGTTTACATAGCATGTAGTGGTATACGAATTTGTGTGGGGTAGGTAGGTACTACAGCAAAAAAGTATAAAATAAAAAACGTTTTTCAAAAAATAACAACAAGGCAGTTCCAAAAAAACATAGTGAAAAATACTTTTAATTTCGGAGGTTTTGAATTTTCGTTGTGTGCCTCTGACTTCTAAAATGAAATGTATTTTTGACTATGTTTTAGAAGTCGGTTGTTTTTTTTTTTTTTGCAAATATTATTCATTGCTCAAAGGACCGCATTGTTCACATTTTTACATTCATTCCAATTTCAATATATACCATGCTTTGCTAATTCTTAATTAGATGCCCTAGACATTTCGTATTAAATTAGTTTTCGGTTAGCTTCTTCTGTCTTTTCAATTTTGATTATTTATTTATTTTATTATTTATGTACACACAGTAAAATAGATACAGATACGGCATATTAGTATTAAGTACAAAGTTACTGCTTATTTCTTAAGAAATTTCTTCCAACAGACCTGCGAAAGGAGAAATGAAAAAGAAATCTAGACAATAGTGTGTGAGAACAAGAAGATAAGAATTTGATTTGATCATTCTTGTTATGCTAAGTTTCATCTGTCAACATATTGTGTAACTTTCATATAACTTCAAAATCACTTTCAGCCGTACATGTAACATTAATAAATAGCAGATTTTTATGATCATAGTAAGCAATATACTTTTACGAGTCAGTCAATGTTTGCCCTCGTTTCGCGCTTTCAGTAATATTTTTAATCAAAATCTCTCGGGAACTAATGTGGACTTGCTTTTACTTTTCATACGATAAGCCAAGCTGTAGATGGAAATGTGGTACCGAAACCTTTGGTTTTAATGTGATTTTGACGTGTGTATTCTAATAACACGAAATATATACATTAGTATTATAAATTATTATACTTTACAGAATAACGTTATTTATTCAACAAATTTATAATTTGAAATTACTAAGCTCTAATCCCTCTAATTAATTTAGGTAAAGCTCGTTTATCTTTTCGCCTTTTGGCATTTAGATAAGTGGATAACCTTAATTTTGCCTCTTCAAACCTACGCCCAAGCCTACGCCTCATTCTATCTCAAGCATCTTCGTCTTGTAATCTTCATTCTTCATACCTGTGCTGTTTGTATCCAAAATTACATCAAACATACCTTTTTGATGCCGCATCGACTTAATTTTCATGTCACCGAATTGGATTTTTAAGAATAGATACATAGTCTAAAAAACCGGCCAAGTCCGGGTCGGACTCACAGACGAATTGGTGCCGCACCACAGTACATTTTACCCCCTTTAATTTTTAACTTAATATTATTTGCTGTTATAGCAGCAATAGAAACACACTCTGTGAAAATTTCAACTGTCTATTTATTACGGTTCATGAGATACAGCTCGGTGACAGACAAACGGACAGCAGTCTTACTAATAGGATTCCGGTGGCACCCTTTGGGTATGGAACCCTAAAAACGAACAATAATAATAACCTATTTTCTCCCGCTCCTATTGTAGTCTTAAACTCGTAGCTTGTACTACACCATTTTCAATCTATTTGATAAATGTATTCAATTTTATACCCTCGTGCGGTTCAAGCCATTTCCACTTCAAACCAATCCCACTTAGCCAAGTTTGGATCAACAATATTTACACGCAATCGCAGCCGATGTGGCGGTGAACGAGCAGTGTACTGTAAACAATTTTATAACATCATAACTTCATGCCTATATCCCCTGAACAGGGTTGGCAGATGTGCATGGCTAGTTTCGCTAGTTTTGATGAAGGGCCAACTAAGAGAGGACGAGACTATTGACAATAACTGGTCACAAATCCAGACCCCCCGGGCTGCCATTCTTACATTAGGAAAAACCCCTTGCCCGATCTCAAAGGACCACTAGGGCTCCACGCTCGGCAGTTGCGCTTACAATCACTCCAACAAAGAACCGATTGAAAATGGATGTATTTTTCGGGCGACAATTGCCGAAAACCTAAGACGAAATTCGGTCAGTTTACTCCGAACGAAGCAGTCTACCAGGCAATAGTCGAAGTAGTTTTTATAACCATTGTAAAAATCCATTAAAATTTCCGCAAATAAGTAATTCTTGATAGTAAAGTCTATTTGATGGCCTTGGTCGACGCTGCTTAGATTTTCTCTATAATCGATAAGACCACGTGGTGCAGTTATATTTTTTGCTGTCGAAATGTCTAGATCTTGTCTAATGTGCGTATTAGAATAATTAACTGGTTTTTCATAGGAAGTTCGAGATTGTTATGGTACTTATGTCTTGGTTTCTTTTTGCATAGGTAGTTTGTTGTCCGCGAATTTTTTTAATCGTGAATTCGTGAGCGAATCTTCTCCATTGATAATCGGCTTCTGATATATTTGCTTAATTGCGTTCATCTTGTAATTAACATGATTATAGGTATCCAAATCATGCTTTACGTCTGTATTATGTATGACTGTTTATTAGATTTGTAGCGGCATCTACAAAGGCCACATGCGAGCTACACGTCACACTGACGTCACGCAAAATCCTGCATCGCGCAAGCAGAGTTTACCGCGCAACTAGCATATATACAACATCCCGACATCAATCGTCGGGCAGTTGCCCACCAGACACGACACCCCTCTGGTCGGAGGATCCTCCCTTTTCAATAGAGTATGAGTGAGCTTTACACCCTGTTCCTCATACCTCTATAGATTTGTGAAATGGACTTTAATTAAATACATCAAATTAATATTTCCCTCGAGAACAGAAAATTAACTAATTTCAGAAACAGCGGACGTAATCGTAATCAACATCTACCGAAATGACAGCTGTAATCTCCCGACCTACCTCACAAATCCTGTCATTTACTGGCCCACCCCGACCAACTGTGTATTGAGGCCAGCTACAAAGTTGATAGGAGCAAAAACTTTATCAACGTCAGATGCAGGACCTATGTCGATTTGATAGCGGTCTCAAGGTTTTTGCTCAAATTTAAACGTTTAGCTTGTTTGTGTGTAAGGCTTTACAGTAAGTCAGGTCGTCATCGTAATACCTTCATGATTCTGATCTCCCAGTAGTTTGTTCCACCTTGCCACTATAACACATATACGAATCTCAAAATCCAATACTTTTCCCAGTTTGTATTACATTATCATACTGCATACTTCCTCATGATTGTGGTCTCCTGGTAAAATGTGTCTACCACCGCTCATAATTTTTATCTCCTGGTCTGTACAAATTTACCACTACCTATTTTATCCAATGTAAACTTGTACTTGAAGCTATTCGTGCCAATATACCACTAGCAAACCCAAAGAGGGCAAAATTTGCACTATAAATTCGCATGACTGGCAATTTTTCACCGTGCGTATTTACACCTACTCCATACGGGGTAAATAGTGTTAAATAATTTATAAAACAAACGTTTGTTGCCTCTACATTCTACAACAGTGTGTACACAAGGTCCTTTCTGCACCTCGAACGTTTTACACTCACAACAGCTTGGTTTCACAAGCCTTTTGCTTGAGGCAACTACTTCGTGCTACTAGCAGACTTTATTTTTCTCGGTTCCATACGAAAAGATGAAATAAACTTAGCTTCCGATACAATAACTACCTCAAGTGGTTGAAAAACGTCCCCATGCCCGGAATCGTTTCGAAAATTGCCACAAGTCAAGGTAGTTTTGGTTGTCATATCATAATACCTGTACAAGTGTACATAGCTCTTTTCCCATTCCCATAAGAGATTACTTCATCCCGATACAAAAAGCGATAAAAACCCTAAATCCAGTCCTCGATATAATTTGCCAAGCGCCAGACATACCTACCGGACGTGTCTCTTATCAATATCCCATCTGGCTAGAAGCCACCCCTGCCTCCCCCGGATGTCGGATGAGATCCCTCGCGTTCTTTGTGTCCAGATATAGCTTCCGCCATCTAAAACGTTTTCTTAGATATATGAGCCGCGATGTTTGGCGCCTCGGAGCATGTATCAATTTAATAAAAAGGTTTATTTCGGTCC
Organism: Dryobotodes eremita; assembly: GCA_917490735.1. Lineage (NCBI taxonomy): Eukaryota > Metazoa > Arthropoda > Insecta > Lepidoptera > Noctuidae > Dryobotodes > Dryobotodes eremita. The sequence goes on from OU823254.1 coordinate 20,856,439, forward strand.
GTTTTTATATACTGCCTTTATTTACTACCCGTTTATGATCCTGAAAATAAATACAATCCGAGGAGAACATTCTGGTGTTCGTTTGAGCGAAATTGCAATTTTTTGAAATTGCTGCCTTTGGTATTTCTCTTTCAAATTGCTGTGTTGATTAATCTAGAAAACTTTAGCTTATTCTGTAAAAACGTGTATTAACTAAACCATTGGTGATTTATGAATCATGCAGCACTAAATACATGTTGATTTGTTGGTTATTGTACCGCAGAAGTTATGATCTTCGTCAATTATAATCGGATTATTGCGGCTTTCGCAAGATGCGGTGCGAGCCATCTCGCGACTTAATACAATTATGATCTTAATCAGTTTGTGCTCTGTCGTCTTCAGTTTAAACAGAAACAACACAATTTCTGTGGGATTTGAAGCATTTTATAACAGAAGCCTGGGAAGTTGGAAAGGTAAACAAAGGTCTGATGAAGGCAGTGACAGTATTTGTTTATATTAAAGTAAATGCAGTGGAATTTGGTTTTTATAAGATATATATTGCGTGGGATGTAGAATATCAAAGGTACATAGAGTAACAAGTGTAACTATCATATTTCAATCTAGAAGAGAAGACTTCATAATATAGCGCTGCAAGGTCTCTCCGAACATCCCAGATTTTCCTTCCATTCACCCGTCCACCTGCAAGTAGCGGTTCCAAACAAACAAATGAATGATTCCCTCGACTCGTCAGAGCACAAAGGTATTCAGTGTACCGTCGTTTAATCATAGACAATGAGCGTGCTACAAGCAACTGTGCGTTGTAATGACCGCTTTTGTCGTAGTACAATAAGTCTGTGTGTTTGTCCAACAATATTGTCATGATAATAATATGCTTTTTCTGTGTTTAAACAACGCGTTCGTCTCTGGCAAAACCATGTTTTTCTTATGTTATTTAACGACGTGTTGTTTCCTTCTTGGTTTCAGACAACAGCTATACTTTGGCTATTTTGACCCCGTTAATCGAATGCCTCCATTTAACTTGGGTACGATCAAAGATTTATGTGGCTGTTACATGGAATGAACCCCTTTTAGGTCAAGCCAGATCGTCATACGACTTAACCTTTGGCTCCTAAACTCATTAACGTCTTTATGAAACGTTTAACGCGTTTAAGACATTTTATTGCAGTTAAATTATTCTGTCCGCATAGCAACTCTGGTGACCATGGCAAAGATATTATTTCATATAACTCTTCAGAAACTTAACGAGGAACGCCCGTGACTTATATCAAACAGGGTGCATGAGTCATCATGAAAAATGTCGACAGTGAAAGAAAAACTCAAATTAAAACTGTAATTCTGAATCAATCGTCCATATAGTTTTGGTCGACTAGATGCGGCAATAACCGCTCCATCCGAAGCATACTGGCTATCTAACCGAACACATTAAAGCTAACCGCATACATCCGAAATGAACTCACAAATTTCGATAGAGCAATTCTGTATGTACATCATCATTATGCAAGGTTTGCTCTTAATGTGTTGCATGCCGTGAATACCAGTATGTTAGTTGTCGAATCTAGGTATACGGGCAGCTGAGTACCTTTTAGTTTCTGGGACTTTTACCTTCTTTGTGTGCAAACTATGATTACTAAAGATATTTTGTTAAATGTGTTCAGATGCAAAATGCTTAGTTCATAGGTAGTCACGAAAGGTTAAGCGTAAGAGCCTGCCGCCTAGCTAGATATGATAGTATCCCAGAGTTAGATCTTCTGTTTATCTCAATTTTTTTAAAGTCTTTTTCCAATGCCTTACATGGGTTCGATGGTTCATGTCGTTCGGAGGCTAGACTTTTATTATTTATTTATTTATAAATAAAAAATCATACATCCATTCCATTCTTCCTTTCTTTTCTTTTAACCCGGGGTTGAAAGAATCTGGATGTGTAAACAGCTGTCTCCCAATCCATCATGACTTACCCAAGACAATATTGTAATCGATACGGAAGTGTGTGTCTGTAAGGGTCTCAACATTCAGAGAATCTGAGTTCCGAAACGGAAAACAGGAAAAATCGTACCAAATGGAAGCTTCCCACCTCGTATAAGTCAATGATGTATCGTATTCCCGGAAATTGATTCGGAAATTCCGGACCGGAGCTCCTGATGACATTCAGGATATACGCAGCCGGCTATTGGTGGTATTTACAAACACTCGGAAGTTTCCAAATTGCCTGACACTTATAAATACTGACAAGGCAATATTGCGATTATACTTTGCTCAAACGTCATTCAACCGATGTACCTACACCGTGGTTAACATTATGCGTTTTAAACGTCTTCATGGTTAGAAATAGCAACCCATAATCGCCATATTTTCTTTGCTGATAGTCCGAGTTGTTCCTCCCTTATTGACCCCCACACTGCCTTTAAAACTAAGAACTAAGCTGTATCTTGAAGTTCCAACGTAAATAACTCCATCTTTCACACAAAAGTATAAAACTTTTCAATTAAAAGCTGCCTTGGCAAAGTTACTACACTTGGCAAAGTTGCACACTTCCCATACGTCTTGCAGTCCGTGGTTATGATTCAGGCGGCTTCACGACTATTCGCAGGGGTGCATGGCATTACCTGAGGGTGCGTTGCCCTTTGTAGCTGACTCATATTTAGACGGGGTGTAGGATTAAGTTAGAAGGCATGGCGGCGCTTGTGACAAGTGAATTGTGAGTCAGCTTCAGGCATGTAGGGGGATAACTCGCTAGACTATAATAAATTCGGGGATGACTAGGCAGCCATGTAAAGCTTTTAAACTCAAAGCATTTATTTCAATAAAAACATCTGCTGGCACTTTGGAATTGTCTTTCTGGATGTACCTTAAACTCGAACTTATCTAAATAAAAGGGGAAGAAAGGAGGGGAGTGGGGAGGCAAAAACTGCTGATTTCGATGTTATTTTTAACGAAACCTAGTCGTTGTCCACTATAGGCTTGAGTGATTACATGATCCTTGAAACACGTTCATTCAGAATCAAGTTGCATAACATTAGAATTGTAAACTTCATTCATGCAAGAACCAGTAGCTAATGTATTACATTCATAATTCTGTACGGTCTGCCTTTACAAGTTTCATTCAACAAAATTTTCTTCGCATATACTTCGAATGAAAAATAAACGCTGAACAAAGTTTTCAACTTCGTTGCTTTATAAAAACACAGGTATTTATTGCTCCTTTCTCATTTAATACTCCCTGAAGCGTTCGTAAATTTGCCAAGTTGTAAGTTACTCTTCTTAGTTCTCATTCAGTTAGGTCCGTCGTCCACGATACTACTCAAAAGTTACCGATTACAAACTCAAATCACCAATGAGCAGCCAGAATGTCACAGCACTAGTATTTCAATGGGGGTCAGTGCACGAGGCTGCTTCATCAATTTAGGTAAAAGACTTCCACTGCTGGACATAGCCTTCCCCCAAGCACCGCCACTTCGACCGGTTCTGTGCTTCCCGCATCCAGCGGATTTCTGCGACCTTCACACGGTCTTCAACGCTAACGGTCTGCCAACGCTACGTCTTTCGGTACGCGGTCGCCACTCCAGAAGCTATCGGCCCCATCGGCCACCTGTTCTGCGAGCAATGTGCCCTACCCACTGCTACTCAAGTTTGACAATTCTTCGGGCTATGTCGGTTACCTTAGTTCTCCTGCGGATCTCTTCATTTCTGATTCGATCACGTACGCTGCTACGCTGCTTACTATCGGGTCATTAACTAGCTTGCAATTGGCTACTAGTGTTGTGACATTCTGGCTACTCATTGTGCGCTTTTATAATTTCTAACGTGGTTTTATCATCGTGGACATGGACGTCCACGTCACGGCGTCGCGATAACACGGAAGTAAAATTTATAAAAATATATGAAAACGCTTTTAAATTTCCGTCCACGATAACGTCATAACGTGCACATATTTTCATATATTTGATGGACGTGAACGTCCGCGATAATATCATCACGTTAATGATAAATGATTTTATTTCTGAAAGTAGATTTGTACAAACACTTTTACACGTCAATAAAGTTTTAAAAACTAGATGAGGTCGGCGTTTCCTATCTGACTACTCTGAGAAGAAAGGCCGAAAGAAACTCAGAGGTCACAGTCTGTTTTAAAGTCCAGACATAATCTTGGTCAGATCATGTGAAGACCATGTAGATTTGTGTCTGAAATGGTCTTTTGAGGAAAAACCACACAGAATGAGTGGACCTGTCCAGTCAGTGCACGCATTTGTCAGTAATCGTGCAGCTCAACTCAAAACTTAGCAATGATAAAATTGCACATTGGTGATTTGAGTTTGTAAATGCTTAATTTCGAGTAGCGTCGTGGACGATGGGCTTCACTCTCTTTAGTTCTTATTCCGTTATGCTCTGTCTTGCAAGTTTTTTCTTGTTGTTAAGTTACCCGCTGCCGCTTATAACTTGGGTTGTCACGGCACAGTTTAGTTTATAGTCGACAAAGGTAATAAAGTGTTTATGACTGCTGACTGTTAGTCGCTTTGTGGTTGTCGTGTAGTCACCTGACTGTCCTGACGGAATAGGTAAGGGGAAGTTAATGAAGATGTGGAAACAATGTAGTACCTAATGTTATGGTCTTTGGGGGTTGCAAGTGTGTCGGAAGGTTTCTTATGCAAAAGGTAGGGACGGTTTCTAATGAGATTGAGATGATTTCACCAGTGTATTGCTAATAACTTACTGATCGAGCGATTAGGGTGCTTCCGTGTTTCATTTGGATTTAATTATATTTTTCGTTAGATGAACAAAAAAAAGGATGTGTTATTTTGTACAGCTGAATACGTGTAGTCTCTAGACATCGTCTGAAAATATTCGTCAGTCTTAATTAGTGACAAAATGTTCCATCAAAAAATTTTAACCGTCAATTCTAGTCTTTCAAGGAAATATACTTACTACTAAAATTAAAATACACCCAAAATTCATTGAGATTCAAAATAGCTTATGTTGTGTGATACTAAATCTTTGATAACTCCAGCAAAAACAACTAGACACCACGATGCCGCGTTGGTTTTAGTCCATAAAGTTCAATTCTTGCTTCTAGGAATAATATTGCTGCATTTCTAAGTTATAGCTACTCCACCTCTTCACATAATTCTTTCGAAATAGCGGCTAGACCCAACGTCAGAATTACAAGAAGTATAAAAATTGTGGAAGCACCTGCATTAAATAACCTGCCACTAAGTTAGCCCAGGTTCGCACGGGCGATATTTTCTCGTGGTGATTTTATTTTCGCGCACTGAATTTTCAACGCACTGCTCAACACCGAGAGTTCAAAATCCAGTGCGCGATAAAATCCCGCCCCGATATTTTTACGTCCGTGCTAGGTGGGCTTAGGCCGGTGTTTCGTAGCGTAGCAAAAAGCGGAGGTACTTTGGCAAAAACTGTTAGTAGGCCGTAGGTACCGCGTAGCGGCACCTACGATATTTCGTAGCGTTTTTTTTCTGCGGTGCTACGAGGGGTCGCTTTGAGATGTTTGATCAGGGTAAAGATTAGAGCCTAGTCCACTATTAGAGATGTCTGCATTGTTTCTCAGTATCACTGTTGGATTACTAACCATTTGTATTTTGTATTATTTAATTTTCCTAATTGTTATTTAAAATTTAAGTAAATTAAATAATAATATGATTTGCATGCCCATGTGACGGTAGAACATGGAGTTACCCATGTTTGCAAACCAATAAATGATTTGATTTAATTTGATTTGACTTGGATTTGATTGCAATTTTATAAAATGTGGTCAATGCTACGATCGAGCCGTCACATTCAATGAAGTTTCTCTTTTATCCCAATACTTTTCGCTCGAAGCGTTTTTGTGAAAGCTACCCTGCAGCATAATCGCAGCCTTAAAAGTAGCTATAAACTACTCCGCTTCCAGACGCTTGGTGTTAGCGGCGCTTTAACTTTTGTTCACTGCGCTCCGAACAAAAATGTGGCACCTGCATACCACAGCTCGCACCGCTAGACAGAGATGATTTAGTATTATTTAACACGTTTTCGCTCAAAACATTCTGAGCCAGTATTCCTTATACTTTGTGGTGAATATTTTTTATCATTGGCCGACTGTCGTTTCCATGGTCGAAAGTGTCGAGACAACAGAAAATGTACAATTTCCCTGCAAAACTACCGCAAATGACTTAATCGAACCGTGGTTGGTATACGTGAACGGCTCCATCCATACTTAAAACTTTAATATATGTGAGAGTACCTAACTTTGTCTTTCTGTTACCTTTCCACGCCTTAACGGCTGAACGGATTTCGATGAAATTTGGCACACAAGTAGACTATGACCTGGGTTAGAACATGGGACATACTTTTTATCCCGGTAGTAGGTACTTTCCCTTGGGATAATTTCCGACCTATATGCGGGCGATGGGAAATCTAGTGTAAATCTATGGGGCTAAAGCTAGATCGTAATCGTAACTAATATTATAATTGCGTAAGTAAGTTTGTTTGTTACCTTTTCTCGTTTAAGCCACTGAACCGATCATCATGAAATTTTGCTTATACGTTGTCAGGGGTACAGAAAAGTACATAGGGTACCTTTCATCCAGAAACAAAGTATTGTTCCCGAGGGAAATAATAATACCTGTCGACGGTCACAATTGCTTTAGGACGCTAGATGGCGCTACATGTCTTTCGAATCATGATTGAATTATATTATTTAAGTGTAAAAAAATGTAATTCGTTTTGTGAGTCTAGAGTGAACCACCGCCGTTTGAACATAGGTAAGTTTTTATTAATGGAAAAGGATATTAGGATTTTTCCACCTCCACGCGGGCGAAGCCACCGTCAAAAGCTAGTTAAAAATAAAATAAAAGCTACTTTGAGTAGTGAGAACGCTCCCTTAGATAATAATGTTTTTACTGAAAACTTGCAGACGGTGTAAGTTAAACTCGGTTTTTTCTCGGTTACCGCGTCACACACTCGGTTTTTGTGCACATACTTGATGAGATTTTAATATCTAAGTGTTTTGGTAGTTAGAGGGATCATGGTACGCTTATGCATCCGCTTATAAAACTCATGTATTTTGGTACTGAAAAAACTACTGGTTGTAAATTACACTCGAAATAGTTTTTACGCTCTGTGTATTTTAGGACCAAATTTGAATAGCAGTATTTGCAAACAGTGACCTAAGGACGAACTATAGTATGAGCTTGCATAATAAATTCACAAGTAAAAAGTGTCTAGACTCAATAAAGCCAACTAGACCACATAAGAAAAACATCTCTGTAACCCGATTTGCAATTCAAGGTTTTACCACGCTTAAATAATTTATTATGTAGATATTTCGCAGGTCATAAAACTGCCTACAAACAATTCGATAAAGTTTTATTCACTTCGACACGTAAATATTTATAACAAGGCTGATGTGAGTGAAATCGCCGGGATACGACGCCCAAGAAGGACATAGTGACCTTATTGGTGATGTTCTATAGAAAGGTCAGCTGCGTAGTACTCACAACCGGCCACGATACGACCAAATGTTGAACGTAAACGAAGCAAAAGGAGTATAAATGTAAGGATCGTAGCAGGTGGCGTTCTGTAATTTCTGCCACCCCATGGGGAAAAACCGTGAGTTTATGTATGTAAGTAAGAATTTAGCAAGTAGGATTAGAAGAACACGACCTATAAGCTACTTTACTTCAACGCATAAGGCTTATGCAAAGTAGCTGATAGAAAACAAGACGGTTTTTGCACTACCTAAGGAATTGTTTGTTCTTCTAAAGTGAAAATGTGGCGACTTTTTTTTTTTGGGTGGGAAATCGTCAAATGACCTCTCCCGCTCTGGGCGGAGCGGAAGGGCGTGTCAGACTCTTACTGACTAAAACCCACCCGTGTTCCTTCAGTTGCCTGTACGCCAGGCCCACGGTAACTATTTCGAACAATCCGCGACCCCGGCAGGCATCGGCCATATCGGACCCCGTCAATGGTGCTGACATCTCTTTGAGGCGCGCGTGAACCACGACGCGCCGTAAATGTGGCGCCTGCATTCAGATATAAGCTGTCCCACTTCAAAGCACTATGATTTAACCCTGTTTACGTCGGAAAAAATGATCAGGACGTGTTTCAGAACACGATGTGGCGACGTGACAAAGAATTTTCTTAGTACATTTTTCACGATTTATATTTTTATCATCACCACTGCTCTCTAAACGGTGCAGGAAAAGATCGTGAAGAAACCGGAATGTTCCAGAACCATATTCGAAAACATGTGACATCTACCAACCTACACTTGGCCCGCGTGGTGGATTACTACCCGCTCCCTCTCACAGAGTCCTGTACCCCAACAGCGGGAACGTTATAGGCTGATATGTTCCTATGTAGCCAATATGAAATCACGTCTTCAGATTCCTATTTCGCTCCACAAAAAATATATTAAAATCAAAATATTTTATTTCACATAAACCAACATGGCACTTTTGAAACGTCAGAAGCTAGGTGCACGGTTCCAATTGGTTGTTTCCTATGGAGAAGAGCCAGCAAGAAACTCCACGGTTACTCTTTTAAAAATAAGGGGCTTTAACAATGTTTCAAATTACAGTGTTGATAATGGGAGGACAGTGTAGGCCTGACAACAAGTAACAGGCACTCAACAAAATACAAAAAAGAAAATATAATATATATTAGCATAAATATTTATATTAATATTTATATTTTAATATTAGCTTCAGAATATCTAAGCTGTTCCAGACATAGGTATAACATTTAAAAATGCCTAGACTGTTCGGCTTATCACGAAGTCTCGACGCTAAGTATAGCATGTCCTTCATAATGTCTATCGACAACAGACCTTGTTCATAGTCATGTAGTATTAACATGAATTACTTTAAAACATTGTAACTTCTAGTTTATTAACGTAAATTTGTTTAAAAGTAGCGAAAAGATCCCTTCTCTTGGTGAACAGAGACATTTGCTGTAGTTTTTCTTGTGGTACCTGAATGGAGCTGAACGGTGCTGATCCATGCGTCATGTTCGTGAACGGGCCCGTCAGTTACGACTGGTCAGCTCTTAGCTGCCACGGCTTATTTTTTTTTTGTTCCTTTTTGCTTTGCTCTGGAGGCTTTTAACGTGTACGTTTTCTTTTTACATCGTTTTCACATATAATTATAAATTCAACATTAATGATTTATCTACTTACCTAATATTTTTGTAAAAATATAATTTAAAAGAGTAAGATAAGATTTATTTATTTGTTTAAACATTGTACAAGAGTATGCAAGATATTACATAGTTTAAGTCCAATCATGTTTAGCCGTAAGTATCGGCGTACAAATATTTCCATAACATTGAAAAAAAATAACAAAAAGAAAAATCGAATACTTACCTAGAATAGTCACAAATTTTATAAATTAGAAATTATTTTTATGTTATAATTGCAAAATTCCATATTCATATAAATATAATATTAGTCTCAGGAAAAAGAAAAATATATTCAATAAAAAAAACTTTTTCGTCTAGAAATTCGGAGACACTATAACATGCTTTTTGCGAAAGAAACAATTTTAATTGACACTTGAATGTCCTACTATTTAGCGCCTTCCAACGTTTAGGCAATATGTTAAATATAGTAGGCACCATGCAGACGATACTCTTGCGCATGAGTGCCGTTGTGTCGACCGAGTGTCCATGGAGTTTCTTGCTCGTTTTTCTCCATAGGTACCGACTACGCTTTGGAACATGGGCAACTAGCTTCATCTTTCTGACTGACAATTAAAAAGTGCCTGTACTTAAATGGTTTAATTGAAATAAATGGTTTGAGTCACTCAAAGTCAACGTATTCCGATTAAATGGTTTGAGTCACTCAAAGTCAACGTATTCCGATTATCTATTAATTCTTGAGTTCGATGAAAATGCTAGTCTCAAAAATTAGTTGAAGAAGCCCATCTTCAGCAGGTAACACCCAATCCCTATTAATAGTCCGGGTTTAGTCCAAGTTAGGTCCCAATCTTTAAATGGATCTTGTACCAAAAGATAAAAATGTAATTTCATTTGGTTCAACATTCTTGAGTAAATAATATCAGATAAGGAGCTGTGGTGGCCCAGTAGTAACGGCCGCGATTTCAGAGTTGTAGGTCGTAGGTTCGAACCAAGACAGGCGCTTTACTTTGTGTAAATTATTTCATCACCCCTGCTCTCAAAACGGTGAAGGAAAACATCGTGAGGAAACCGGCATGTCCTAGAACCAAAAGTTCGGAGATATGTGGCATCTACCAACCCGCATTAGGCCCGCGTGTTGGATTACGGCCCACTCCCTCTTACCGAGAGGAGGCCTGTGTCCCAGCAGTGGGAACACTATAGGCTGATTATGCTTATCATGATATCAGACGTTTTCCTATAAGGTACCTACCCTGAATACAGTGTTGAGGTATAACTAGAACGTCGCCTTATCAGAAAGGAATATTGTCCTTGCTCAAGCTACCATATGGAGCAGTTCCGCAAAGTATAAAGGTTCTGATAAATAAGCCATAAAGTGCTAAGGCAGTAAAAAGTAAACATTTTCAAATAATATTATTGTGGTTTGATCCACTTTTGCTTGCTATCAACCTGGTGTTACTTGAAAGCTTGATAGGGTTGCCAGGAGTGCACTGCTTTTGATACATAGCTCTGGAAAATGTGTATTCATTTCGAAAGCAATACCAACTCTTGCGTAACATACATAACATCACGCCTCGTTTCCCCGAATGGTTAGGCAGAGGTGTACCTATAGTACACCTTTTTTTTTTTGGGTGGGAAATCATCAATAACTTCTGTCGCTCTGGGCGGAGCGGGAGGGCGTGTCAGACTTTACTGACTAAAACCCACCCGTGTTCATTCAGTTGCCTGTGTGCCAGAGCCCCGGTAACTCTTTCGGACAAACCCGCGACCCTGTTAGGACTTATACTACACCTACATTTCGCCAGTTAAGTTTAAGGAAATTTGGTTGAGTTAGCCTGCTGCCATCAACCAGGCACAAATCCAGACTCCGAGCTGCTACTGAGAAATTTCTGATGGAAAAACCCAATAACACTGCCCGATGACCAATCGAACCCAGGACGTCATTTTCAGCAATAGCTTGCGTCCACTAGACCAACGATTAGTCTCCTTTAAAAAAATCTTAATCAGAAAACGCAATAAAAAATACTTTTTATCAATGACTCAGCCTAATTTTTAAATCAAACTCGAAACCCCAGGTTCTATAATTCTGCTTGCAATCGCTAGACTAACAAGACGGTCGCTGTTCTTACCCTGTATGACCTAACATGTGGATCAATTTTATGGAAAAGGGCAACTGAATGGCCTACTAACCTATCGTACATTTACATTCAAGCTATTTTCGAACCATAAAGCCGCTTCAAGCGTAGCTAGCCTCTTTATCAAGTAGCCGCTTTGTCAAGCGTAGGTAGCGGTATGGAAATCTAAAATTACCTCTATTTGCATCACGGACTTGACCAGCACCCTAATTACGTAACACACTATCTATCACAATCTGAATCGTTTTGAAGCCTATTGCTAATCCATTGCTTCATAAGTTCGAAAAATTTGTCTGCTCGACAACGTAAATAAAGCAATGAATGTTGTTGAACTGTCAAAATGAAACCCATTCCTACTGTTAATGTGTTACGTAAATACCCCGCAGTTCTGTCACATCTTGCTTTAATTTCAAGTACTAACAATAACATTTTAATACGAGAATCTATTTTGGCGTCTATAGATATAGTAATACAAATAATAAAGCTGAAGAGTTTGTTTGTTTGTTTGTTTGTTTGAACGAATTAATCTCTGGAACTACCAGTCGGATTTTCATTTTATAGCCCAATTCTTGAGGAAGGTTATAAGGCTATTTAACATCATGCTGGACCCTTAGGAGGCGAGAAAAACGAAAAAAGGTCAGAAAGAACGTTAAGCGTAAAGTTATCACGCGGACAGGCGACGCGGTGGGTCGGGGGAACAAGAAATTCGCGAGAAGTCGCGAGCAGAAGCTAGTAATTTCAATAATGTTCTTCGAGGGGTGTGTCATATTTCATTGTCAATTTGCCAATATCGAAACCTACTTGCTCCCACGAGACAAGAGTTTCTATTGCCATAATGCTTCCAAAATTGCCGGTAACCTCATAACTTCTAAAACAATATCCAAAGAAAAACAATTTTCATGAGTGCAATAAATAACAATTGATCGATCGTCCTCGAGGTCGACGAGAATATCCCCCTTCTCAATGACCCTTAGTTTGTCGCATGACCGCATGTTGTAGAATTTCAGCCACAATATCGCAACCAATTCGTCGTTTTCTGTACATTGTCATAACTGGGGAAATTTAATCAAACTCCCTCTAGGCCATAGGTTCTCAACCTTATTTTGCCCACCGTCCACTTTGAGAATATTTATTTTTCTAGAGCCCACCATTTTTTTTACTTACGAGTACCATCTGTCGCGAATCTGAAACAGCTTTTGCCACGATTATATTTAAACGTGTAATATTGTGTAGTCGTAAGATCCCATCTCAACGCCCTCTAATTTTCTCTGGGTCTTTTACTGCCCTCTGAAAGTCTCAAACGCCCACGAGGGGGCGCTATTGCCCACGTTGAGGACCTATGCTCTAGAAGTCTAGACGGTAATAAGGATCTGGTCCAATTTCGGCTGATTTTAAATTACGACAGTTATGACGGTCAGAACAATTCTTTGTTTTATCTTAGGAGATTTGAGTAATTTATCATGGCTTAATATTTCTTTATAAAGTTTTGAAGGAGGATTATTTATTTTTCTTATTGTTTTAATACAATGGCTGTTTTATTCATGAGCGACAAGGTTTATTTATAAACCGGGCTTGAAGTCAAAGCTTTTTATAAGGCTGCTAATATAACGCGTGTTACATAACAATGTGTTCAGTTTTCCAACCTTCAGGCTGCCTTTTTTCCACGCGGTCTAAACATATTAAAATCATTTTCCAAACAAACTTTTTCAATACCCTTTAAAACAATCTTCAAAAGCTTTCAAAATCAGTGGCAAGTACCTCGCCGTATTCGGAAGCCAAGCCTCATAAAATAAACGGCGGGTCATATTCTCTACATCCTGTGTTTAACCTTCTAAGTGGAATACACCACGTCCTCATATAACTCACGATTAATGCCGAGCATAACCGAGTATTGCCGAGACCCCCGCGCGTTTCCACGTGCGGGAAAATAATGCTTGTTACAGCAGCCCTTTTATGCGCTGCGGTGACCTTGGAACCATTACCATGATACTGCTGTTTGGTTTTAATATTGTTGACCTCTTCTTTGTATAGGAAAACAGTTTTAATAAAGACTGCGAAAGAAATAAGACCCGACAAGGAGAAGGTAAACAATAAAACAGAAAAAAGAGGAGTAAATCTTGAGAAACTTCAGCTATTTCATTTCTGACTAAAAGTTCATGGCATTCCACGGTTCACTTACGCCTTTTCAATTAGGATGAAGCTACTAAATTGAATCGTGTAAACATAAAAAGGGAATCAATCAATGCCGGCCATACCCTTTTAATCCAAATGAATCAATTTATCTGAGTCGTACGAGGGTCATTCAATAAATACTTAGCCTACAAAAAGTAAACGAAAATTTTGGAAAAGTGGCAATTTATTTTTCAACATAGTCTCCTTTTAGTTCGATACACTTAGCCCAGCGATGCTCCAACTTTTTTAACCCGTCCGAAAAATAGTTTTTGTCAAACTCTGCAAAATAGGCCTCCGTGGCGGCGATGACCTCCTCATTCGATCCATATCTATTCCCGGCGAGTGATTTTTTCAGATTAGGAAACAGAAAGAAGGGGCAAGGGGCCAAATCTGGAGAATACGGTGGATGGGGCAGCAATTCGTAGCGTAATTCGACCAATTTGGCCATGGCAACCGCAGACGTGTGAACCGGTGCGTTGTCGTGGTGAAACAGCACTTTTTTCTTCGCCAGATGGGGTCGTTTTTTCTTTAATTCGGCGTCGAATCGGCCTAATAAATCGGCATAGTAAAGCCCTGTAATTGTTTTACCCTTCTCGAGGTAATCGATGTAGATCACACCTTGTGAATCCCAGAAAACGGTGGCCATAACTTTTCCGGCCGATTTTACAGTTTTCGCCTTGTTTGGAGCACGTTCCCCGGTCTGGATCCATTGTTTTGATTGCTCCTTGGTCTCTGGTGTGTACCAGTGGATCCAGGTTTCATCGACGGTCACAAAACGACGCAAAAACTCCGCTGGATTCATCTTAAACAGCGCCAAACACGTCTCCGATGTGGTCTCACGGTTGCGCTTGTTTTCTGGTGTGAGTAAACGCGGCACCCATCGCGCCGACAGCTTTCTCATGCCGAGTTCCTCGTGAAGAATATGATGCACTGTTCCTTCTGAAATGCCTACAGTCTCAGCTAGCTCCCGAACCTTCAATCGGCGATCTGCCAATACGAGATCATGGATTTTTTTAATGTTTTCCTCCGTAGCAGCTGTTTTCGGTGCACCTGGACGTGGTTCATCAAAAACCGACGTACGGCCACGTGCAAACTCGTTGAACCAATTCTTGACGGTGGCCATCGATGGAGAAGAGTCACCGTACACAGCATCCAAGCGCTCTTTGATTTCGATGCGCGTTTTCCCTTCCAAAAATAGGAATCGAATCACCGAACGATATTGCTCTTTTTCCATTTTTGTAAAACCGATCGACACGTTCGCTTCCATAAGTTGTCAAATTAAAACAAATGAAGGGATTGGAATGAAAATTTGAAAAAAGAATTAAAAAAGAATGTGCTACACTGTGGTAAAACTCTTTTGAAACTACAGCGCCCTCTGGCGATGAGGCTAGGTACTTATTGAATGCACCTCGTATATTATTCCCATTATGCCATATTATAGTATGCAATTTGGTCCGAAGCCATGATAAGCTATCATTAATGAATTAAGACCGATTGCTGTCAATGGCGGTGCTCTCGAGGTTGTTCGAGAATACGTTTACCTCGGACAAACTCTGCAATTCGGTAAGAATAACTTTGAGAAGGAGGGTAACAGAAGAATTCAGCTGGGCTGGGCAGCGTTTGGGAAGCTTCGTCCAGTGTTCTCGTCGCGTATTCCGCAGAGCCTAAAGACTAAATCTTCTTCAATCAGTGCGTCCTGCCTGCCGAAACGTGGACACTCACGGTACGACTAGTCCATAAATTCAAGGTCGTTCGACGAGCTATGCTTGGAGTCTCTCTAAGGAATAAAATCCGGAATGTGGTGATCCGGCAGAGAACCAAAGTTCTCAATATAGCTCTCAGAATAAGCAAGCCGAAGTGGCAGTGGGCCGGCCATATTAGCCGTAGAACCGATGACCGTTGGGATTGACGTGTTCTTGAGTGGAGACTGCGAATCGACAAACATAAGGTAGGACGCCCTCAGGCTAGGTGGAGCGAAGTTCTTCGCAGGGTGGCTGGTACCAGCTGGATGAGAGTTGCCGAGAATCGAGCGGAATGGCGTACAATTGAACATGCCTATGTCCAGCAGCGGACTGCTGTAGGCTAATGATGAATAAATTAATACTGATTAGTGAATATCGACGGCAAGCCATTAATTGCTAAGCCAAACATTCCCCATAATAGATGACCCTCATTAATTACCCGTTCCGCCTAGCAATTGCTTTTTAATTTAGGTTTCCCAACGCCTATTATGTTGACTGATATGGATGAATCGAGAATTAGCAGCTTCTTTTAATCGTTTTCTGCTAATGTATTTTCGGACTAATCGTTTAAGTTAGGAAGAATTTTCCTAAGTAAACCTAAGGACCATTCTTCTTCTTCGTCGTGCGGTCACTGCTGAGGATCGCGACCACTACGTCAAGTCTCCAAGCTGTGCATTCTTCCGAAGTGTAGACAGTTTCCTTCATAGCATCTGACTATATTGCCGACTTTCCAAAAAAAAATCCTATGCCTTCCAAAACACCCTAAAACGTCTATACCTACCCGAAATACTTCTCCCCTATTCATTCGAAAATGATCTGCAAATTCAATGACACAAACAAACTCAACAAGGCTCCTGAAATGAAGTCTTAATGTCGGAAACTCTGAACCATCTGCATAGTCCCTAACACAATTTTCTCGGATACTCGCAACGGGTTTACAGAACCATTTTATTTTAATTTTACACAAAGAAAGCCGCTGTAGGGTCGCTGCTTGCTAGTCAACCATAAATTACCCCAAACTCCCACATAAATAAAGTGCTGGAAAACAGGTTCGTTTTCAGACTTAATTTATTCTGCAGTGTCGATGTAGGCAACTATTTCTACTGAAAAGTATTTTACCCTATTGAATTTAAAAGTTCTGTCTCAATTTGATCATTCTTCTCCTACTCATTGTTGTAACATAAATAAATGTTTGTGGAAAGACAATATCTTGACAGTTGTTGTTGACAGGCAAACGAACATTTCAGGTAGATTGCCTGTGAAATATAAATACCTGTTTATTCCACGAGCAATACCTAAGCTTGATAATATTATCGCAAGCCCATGTTTATTTTATCAGATCGTCGAACGCTTCAAATGGAACGTTCAAATTACGCCAATCAGATAATGGAGCCTTTTAGTATGAGCTAATCGAATCTTTTAAGGCCCTATGGCTCTTTTGAGGGGTAATTTTTATTTGTACACTAGCTGCGCCCCGCGGTTTCACCCGCATAAGTCTCGATCCTGGGGAAGCGGTATGAAATATACTTTACAACCTATTCTCATACCTACCTAATATACATAAATTTTTCACAAAAATTGGTCGAGTCGTTTCAAAGGAGTGCGACCATAAACACCGTGACACGAGATTTTTATATACAGGATGGAACTTTTTTAATCCCACCTAGAGGGAAAGTACTCTAAATACTAGAGATAGCAAATTTGACTCAAAAGAAACATTCCTTTATTTTTTTAAAGAAACAAATGTGCATTAAAAGATTTTAGAAAATTCGCTCGCCACACTCGGGAATCGAACCAACTAAAATCCGAAAAAATAACAGCCTGTACTTTTACGGCATCAATCGACAGGGTCAATCATAAGGATCGAATCTCCCTAACAGACATGATAAATTAAATTAAAGCAAAACAATAAAATCTAAACTTATAGGATAAGATAAAGCACTTTTACTCAACGATCCATCAGATTACTTATGTTAGTACCTAATTAACAATTATCTTTGATGTCATTTAATTATTAAAATAACGAAGAACTTCTTAGATAAGAAGATTGCAATTTGCACGTGTTTGTAATACCGACTCTTTAAATGCGACATAACTGCGTGAGGCACAAGTAATTTAAATATGGAATGTTACATTTGAAAATGGAATTCACATAGTGAAATAGGACGCCCTGCAACGATACTCTTTTGTTATTCACATTTGATTGTTTTTACAAATTATTTAATATTCGTCAGCTGCAGCGTAGCTAACCGTAATAGTGGCTTACCAAGAACAATTTGATTTATTGGAAGCTTACTCTTTAAATCACAAAAATGTAAATTTAGCTCTGCGGTGGTATGGAGAGATATCGGGACCGACAAGTACCAACTCGATTCGTTTTGAAGAGAATAGTAGATCATTTTAAAAAAATCTGTTAGTTGCAAAAGGCAACATTTTGCAACTGTAAACGAGTTAAGAACTGAGGATTTATTCCAGAAATCCCCACCGACAAATCACCACCAGTGGGGACTGTTTTTTTTTTTTCTCCTGAAATCCCCACTATTTAAATAAACTCAGCCTTGTGGGGGTTCACAATAGGATATTCATCACAAGTTACTGGAAACGAATTCCTTAAAAAAATACATTTGTGTATCCAATAAAATGGAGCTCATTTCGAGCAACTAATTAGTTACTTCATCCTACTTTTTTCGTTCAATTAAATTAAGTTAAGATTTTATGGTTTTCCTTTCATTTAAATTATCATGTTTGTTAGAGAGATTTGATCTTTATGATCGACCCTATCGATTGATGCCATAAAAGTACAGGTTGTTATTTTTACGGATTTTAGCCGGTTCGATTCCCGAGTGTGGCAAGCGAATTTTCGAAAATCTTTGAATACAGATTTGTTTCTTTTGAAAAATAAAGGAATGTTTCCTTTGAGTAAATTTTGCTATCTCCAGTATTTAGAGTACTTTCCCTCAAGGTGAGGTTAAAAAACCCACCTTGTCTGTGTATAGAAAGTATGTATGATACTGTAGCGGCATCTACAAACGCCACATGCGAGCTACGCGTCATACTGACGTCACGCAAAATCCTGCATCGCGCAAGCAGAGTTTACCGCGCAACTAGCATATATACAACATCCCGACACCAATCATCGGGCAGTTGCCCACCAGACACAACACCCGTCTGGTCGGAGGATCCTCCCTTTTCAATAGAGTATGAGTGAGCTTTACACCCTGTTCCTCATACCTCTATACTGGTGACCCCGAACATGAACGTCAGCGCAGCCTTCGTGCAAGTACATCAGCGTGACGTCATCATCACTTCCTTCAAGCTTTCGAGCGGCGAGTCACACAGCCAGCCAGCACCCACGGCTTCAACGGGTATCCTGACCAACAGCATGCAGCGACCGCGCATACCTGGTCATCACCCTCAGCCTCATCAGCAACCTTGGCACAGCACACTGCACTCTCGGCCGGTCCACAAGCAGAGCCTTCAAACCCTCTCCTGGTCGACGCCAGCAGTCAACCTCAACCCGACGCTGTACCACATCCGACGCACTGGAGCATAACGCAGCGCCACCCCGACTCACTGGGGAATCTTCGCAGACAGTTCCCAATCACCGTGAACTATGCGACACCCGGTTAAGACTCACTGGAACCTCACCTGGCCCTGGCAAGCATCGCAAGATACACGACTCAGCCCACTATCGACCTCCGGTCTCCGGGGGGGAGTGATGTAGCGGCATCTACAAACGCCACATGCGAGCTACGCGTCATACTGTCGTCACGCAAAATCCTGCATCGCGCAAGCAGAGTTTACCGCGCAACTAGCATATATACAACATCCCGACATCAACCGTTGGGCAGTTGCCCACCAGACACAAGACCCGTCTGGTCGGAGGATCCTCCCTTTTCCATAGAGTATGAAGTGAACTTGACACCCTGTTCCTCATACCTCTATAATACTATTCAGGGTTGTAAAGAGGAAGGGCACGCCACAATTGCGGCGGTAAGACCCCTCTTTGAGGAGTGGCTTGAGAGGCGCCATGGCGTCCTCACCTTCCGCCTGACGCAGGTCCTCACCGGACATGGCTGTTTCGGGAGGTTCCTGTTTCGGATAAGGCGGGAGGAAACGCCCGGGTGTTACCATTGTGTGGATCGACCGGAGGACACGGTGGAGCATACGGTGGAGGTCTGCCCGGCTTGGGCGGAGCACCGCCGTGTCCTCGTGGCGGCGATCGGCGGCGGCGACCTCTCGCGTCCGGCCCTGGTTCAGGCCATGGTACGGAGCGAGAGGGAATGGGAAGCCGTCACCTCCTTCTGCGAAGCAGTAATGCTCGCGATGTCATTTGATGATTTAACACCCAAAAAAAAAAATTTAAAAAAAGTGTTGTAAAGAGGAAACTTTTAAGTATGAATGTGGGTGGCTATAAGAGTAGAGGAAGACCAAAGAAACGATGGAGGGACTGTGCGAAAGATGATATGGCTAGAAAGGGGGTAGCTACCAAGATGACGACTAGAGAAGTATGGAAGCAATGACATGTTCCGCCGATCTCAAATAAAGTGAGATAAGGACAAGAGAAAGATGAGTATCAGGGTTGTAACGGACTGTATGATTATCATGGCCACCACCATCATCAATACCATCACCACCACCACCAGGGTTTTGTCTTAACATGCCTATTTAATTAAATACATTTGGCACTAAATATCTTCAAATGATTGAATAGTGTTTGTATGTCTAAAAGTATTTTTAGAGCCTAAAGTGGAATAGTCGATATGAACTTAAACAAACAAGACGCGTTTTGTCCTTGATGGTACTTAACAGATTCCTGTCTTAGTGCGAAGCACGTTTAATTTTAGCCTGAAAGCGAAATATCGTTTTTGCGACTTAAAATGTAGATTTAAATTCCTAAAACGTTTCAAAATAGGTACTTGTAAATAGAAAATAGAGAAACCGGGGAAATAGAGGCAACCAAGGATTAAGAACACAGACCAATTAGGGGGCGTCCATTAATTACGTGAGGTGATTTTAGCGATATTTAGACCCCCGTCCCCCGCTGGTGAGACGTCGTGAGATTAGGTTTGAACCCCCCCCCCCCCCCCGTTAATATCACGTGAGATTTTTCAGAATACGTAATAAATTCGTTAATCGGTGCTTTATTTACTGCGTTGGATTAAAAAAAAAAAACACAATTTGCTTTATTATTTTTATCTAAGACTACTCAGAACGTAGTCTAGAATCACAGTGACAAAGTAGAACAAGAAAATACTGAAGTAGGAACTACTAAAATTCGTAAAAGAATATTCACTCCAATTCAGTTCACGCGGACTCATGTGTGGCCTCTGGAACCAACATGTCCATGTGATTTTCAGTAAAAATAATATGCTCCTTTAATCTCTCTCTTCTGATTTAGCTAATCTAAACCGTTGTGGCTTTGAACACAAGCTCAGTAGCAAGTGAGAAACATGGCTTACTTGATTTACCCAGTTTTCTCGCAATTTTAAGCGGTTTTAGCGAAAACATAAAATTACGTCATATTTGCCGAGACCCCCTCTCCCCCACGTGATAACGGGTGAGATTCGGCTCGACCCCCCCTAAACGCCTCACGTAATTCATGGACGCCCCCTTAGAGGGAAAGAAATAATCATAAGAAAACATCACGCCTTTTTTTTTTTCTGGTTGGGAAATCATCAAATGACCTCTCCCGCTCTGGGCGGAGCGGAAGGGCGTGTCAGACTCTTACTGACTAAAACCCACCCGTGTTCCTTCAGTTGCCTGTGCGCCAGGGCCACGGTAACTCTTTCGAACAATCCGCAGCCCCGGCAGGCATCGGTCCTATCGGACCCCGTCAATTTTGCTGACATCTCTTTGAGGCGCGCGTGGAACACGACGCGCCGTCGACCCGGGCCTGGTCCTTACCGGACGGCGAGCTGCCCATTGCTCGCCGTCCGCAAGCCCGCGCCTACGGTGGCCGGGAGTCGGCAATCGACTCCCGACGCCCAGGGTGTCTCCTCCTGCGACGACTAGGGGCGCGAGGGCGCAGTGATTGCCTCTCCCTCTCGCGCTCCGCCTCCTCCTTCGCGAGCATTACTGGTTCGCAGAAGGAGGTGACGGCTTCCCATTCCCTCTCGCTCCGTACCATGGCCTGAACCAGGGCCGGACGCGAGAGGTCGTCGCCGCCGATCGCCGCCACGAGGACACGGCGGTGCTCCGCCCAAGCCGGGCAGACCTCCACCGTATACTCCACCGTGTCCTCCGATCGATCCACACAATGGTAACACCCGGGCGTTTCCTCCCGCCTTATTCGAAACAGGAACCTCCCGAAACAGCCATGTCCGGTGAGGACCTGCGTCAGGCGGAAGGTGAGGACGCCGTGGCGCCTCTCAAGCCACTCCTCAAAGAGGGGCCTTACCGCCGCAATTGTGGCGTGCCCTGCGCTGGGTTGCGACAGTCGCACTCTCCATGCCGCCATGAGATCCCGCCGGAGCTATGTCCACTGTGCCGCGATTTCTCGCGGCAGCGGAGTTACGCCCCGGCGTTTCGCCTCCTCGCGCCCCTCCCAAACGTGCGCGAGGACCTTTGCCTCCAGATCCCACGGCGGTAATCCGGCAAGGAGGCTCGCCGCCTCGCAGGAGACCGTGCGGTATCCCCGTACCATCCGGATGCCCATGACCCTTTGGGACGCGTTTAACCGGCGGGCTGGCAAAAAAAACATCACGCCTGTAATCCCCAAAAGGTAAGGAATATATTAAAATATACAGAGAAGCGAAAAAGTCATAATTTTCATAGAAAATATATCCGTCACTGACAACTGACACTTCCTTGACTGATATAAGGATGGCAGTTCCAAAAGTGTTTACCTAGACCCGCGAGGTGATTACCTAAAGGCTCCTACACACTATGCCGCCGGCACGGCCGGCGGGCATGCCACCAACTGCCCGCCGGCTGTGCCGGCGGCATAATGTGTAGGAGCCTTAACACACTAACAGTAGGAATGGGTTTCATTTTGACAGTTCAACAACATTCACTGCGTTATTTACATTGTTGAGCAGACAGTTTTTTCGAACATACGAAGCAATGGATTAGCAATAGGCTTCAAAATGATTCAAATTGTGACAGATAGTGTGTTACGTAATTAAGGTGCTAATGAAAGGCCTTGTCTACTAGACTCCTGTTTGAATTATGTTCGAATTATTACCTCCCCAAATATCAGACCATGATAGCTGGCTACAGTTCGAGAGATCACGATCCAGCATTATGCATTGTGATAGACATGACTAAAACCGAGAAAAAGTCTCGCAAATGTCTATCACCTCACCTAATGTGTCACTTTTTTTTTTTTTTTGGATGGTAAATCATCAAATGACCTCTCCCGCTCTGGGCGGAGCGGAAGGGCGTGTCAGACTCTTACTGACTAAAACCCACCCGTGTTCCTTCAGTTGCCTGTGCGCCAGGACCACGGTAACTCTTTCGAACAATCCGCGGCCCTATCGGACCCCGTCAATGGTGTTGACATCTCTTTGAGGCGCGCGTGGAACACGACGCGCCGTCGACCCGGGCCTGGTCCTTACCGGACGGCGAGCTGCCCATTGCTCGCCGTCCGCAAGCCCGCGCCTACGGTGGCCGGGAATCGGCAATAAAATTATATAATCTATACGACCTAATATTACAAGGTCAAATTAAATTAGCTAGCGAAACTGCAGACGTGATGGGTATCTATCTATATAGGTATAAACATGATAAAATAAAAAAGATTTGAAGCTTTTTGGGCGGGTTAATGACCGCTGATAGTTTTGTTTGGTACTTGAAGTATGAATTGAGAAAATCTGTTTTCTTTTCTTCTATCGTGTTAAGGTATCGATACCAATCACGTCTGAGAAGCAAAGACAAAAAAAACTGATGTTTTGGATTGATATTTCAAGTGACTACATTAACAGCAGTCCAGGACCCCACAAAAAAATCATCTAATTAATTTCGTTTTCATTTTATCATGTTTAGATATCCATACCCGCCACGTCTGCGGAATTTCACTAGCTAATTTAAATTGACCCTGTATAAAGAGGTACAACTTGTCAGTTTGTATGTAGGGGATAATCTTCGAAACTACTGATCCGACTCCGAAAATTCCTTCAGTAATGGGAAGCTACAGTATTGCCGAGTGTCATGGGATATATTTTATGTTATAATAGGCAAAATTAAAAAAAAAACCGACACAAAAGAGCTGATGACCTTGAAACGGCTAGACCGATTTTGATAAAACATGTCTATAAACCACTGCTTTCAAATTAAAAAAAACCGCATCCAAATCGGTTCACCCGTTAAGGAGCTACGGTGCCAGAGACAGACACACACATAGCGGTCAAACTTATAACCCCTCTTTTTGCGTCGGGTGGGTTCAAAACAAGAAATTTCATGCGGTTGAGGTCGCCGGCAGAAGCTATTTATCAATACAGCCATTTCACGCAAGTTATAAAAAACTGAGTTTTGTGGGTTTCGTTTACTGCCTGCCACTCCATATAACGTTTCATTTTATTGCTAATAGTTATGATGTAATAGCTAATCAAATCAAGCATGATGTGATAACAGATTACTACCCAGTTAAAGTATAATGGTACTTACCACCTGGTTTTAGTGATGTAAGCGCCATACGAAGAGAGGTTATGAAACTGTGTTTGTAAACATGGGTAACAGAAGTTTCTGATAAGTTACATCCGATAATTTGAAAATTTTATTAGTCAACTAGCTGCGCCCAGCGGTTTCACCCGCATATATCTCGCAACTTTCTTAATTTTTTTTCCGTAAGAACCTTCTACAAAGTACTAGAAAACTATTAAAAAAAGATGGATGAAATCGGTGAAGTCGTTCTGAAGTTATGGCGTGACCAATGGAAATAGGAATTCATTTTTATATACATAGATTATTTTTTTTTTTACCATAAATGGAAATGAAAACCGCATGAAAATCCGTTTCATATAGTTAAGAAGAACAACACAGTCACACGATTTTGCCTTTTAGGTCTAAGGACTTTCTATTTATAGATTTATTAGTTTAATGTACGCAGGTATTGGGTATTTATTTTACTTTTTCATTAATCACAACACAATACACACACCCATGTCACAACACTTTTAATTTATTAGAACGGACACGCACTTCCTTATGTGTTTATTATTCTAGCGTATGTCACTCGTGGGTTGCAGCTGGAAATCAGCGTCAGGTGGTACACCTTGTGTTGTCATCTGACATTATGCTGAGCTGAGGCCGCTTTGGCATTATAATCTTTGGTGTTTCCGTTTTTTTTTTAGTTTTAAGGTGTATTTTTGTTGCTGCAATGCCAATAAACGCATTTTTCTTTCTTTTCTTTATGATATCTTGTAAAATGCACATGCCAATAAAGATTTTAAGAGGAAGAGCAGTAAATTTGAAATTCTGATGACATTGTGTTGGTCCTTCAAAGTTATTCCTCGGGCATATCCGTTGGAGAACTTGGTGTACCCAAAAACATCAATAGTGTTTGGATTCCGGATACACAGCTTCGTAAGCTGGAATATCTGAAATGGGCCAAAGATCAATTAATCGACTTCTGTTGTTGTCCTATGATAATAAATGTCATCCAAAACAAACATGATTCTTAAACATAGATTAACCACTCTACCTATTCGTTTGCATTCAAATTCTTGCCGGAATCCCTCGCACAACAATTTCCGTGGATAACGTGCTGTAACATAGTATCAAATTTAAAAAAACTTGTAATTTCTGGTGTCCTATAACAAATTCCTCACAAATCTCTGTTGGAGACCTTCACTTATTCAGTAACATCAATCAGATAGACAGTTTCAAATGCTAAAATATCGGGTCAAGATATTCTAAGCATTTACCTCTATAATGTCAGCTAAAGCAAACATGGTTCTTACACATAGATTAACCTGAACTATGGACGTTATGGAGCAGGGAATTTAACCTATTCGTTTGCATACAAATTCTTGCCGGTGTCCCTCGAGACTTATGCTGTGTACTAACACGACTATTTCCGTGGATAAAGTGCTGCAACATGGTGTTTATATACAACTGTTGATACCCAGGCCCGGCAGACGTGGGCCACTCCATATCGATCGCAGTTCAAGGCTTGAACCAAGGCCGCCCGATGCCTACATAATTCGAAGCTCGGCCTAAACGGTGCCGGTGCCACTAAAATTGCCTTAGCAAATATTGGGCTTCGGCAGAATTGAGTTACGGACATTATTCTGATTGCTTTTCATGTGAATTTTTCCACTTCGAATTTTAGGGTGCTTAGCATAACAGTAATGGAGATAATTAATTACGTTTCAAGTATTTTGAAGCGTTCTGTAGAGCCTCTGTTTGATGTAGCAAAAGGGAAACAAGGAATACATTGATAGAAACACCAAATGTGTATTAATGTGTGGTGTGTGTGTGTTTTTGAAGACAGCATAGTGGTATGACTGATATTATATCCGACACAGGTATATGGTCATAGATACATATATGACTGCTCCAAATTCATTTGTACACCTAGTACTACAAATGCTAAAAGCCCTCGTTAAGAAGTTAATGTCCCTTGGTTGTAATATTAGAATTTACTGCTTAAGTCTGTGAGCAAGCTTGTACACAAGATTTATTAGCACTGTAGTTACGTCTTAGATCACCTAGGTCCACAGATTCTGGTATTACGTAAATACCGTTAACCTGCTTCTCTCAGATAACTGTATAAACATTGCCGTCAAAATTGCTGTTCGGCCACCAATATTTATGTTTGACGGAATTAAGTTACGGGTATTAATCACGTAATGGCTTTGGTCGTAAATTCTACTTTGTTCCCTTACAACTTTATGTCAGGCTGTAAGTTAGCCTATAAATGACAGCCGTCGGTTTATATGATCGATCAATTTACAATGTCTTTGACCTAGTGACTTCTCCGGCTGTTTAGAGGGTCTGCCTTTCTTCATTTAAGCTTGAATTGGGTGTTTAGTTTTTGTACCCTCGATAGATACCAGTTTTTGGAGAAGGCATTGTCTCTTACAATCTCGTTTAAGAAGAGCAAATTGCTAAAGAAACTACGAGGCTATCAGAACCTTGTAGTTCTGCAAACACCTTATGAAACTTCAAGGCCCGTAAGTATATACGTGTAGAGAAATGTTAATTGACGGCTCTCGCGTGTTTGCCTTCACAGCTTCATAAATCAGTCATGCCAAATCCTCAACCCAAAAAAATGGTACAGAAATGACAAGGCTACCAGAACATAGAATAGAATACTCTTTATTATGTACACCATAAAAATTACAGATATCAATTTAGATATTTTACACAGGGTGACACAATGGGCGGTCTTATCGCTAAAAGCGATCTTTTACAGACAACCTTTAGATGGATTCAAGGGACAACGAGAGACAATAATGCAGGTAGTCAGTGGTGTACCATTTACATATACAAGAAATACATACATACATACATAAAACATATACTTATCTACATATAATATATGCAATAATAAACATGAAGCAAGAGCAAGGTAACTAAATGTAATGGTGATGTTTAAGGAGAGAGGAAGTGTTTTTTAACCATAATTTTAAAAGTGGACAAAGATTGAGCACGCCTTATCGATTCGGGCAAGGCATTCCATAACCGTGCTGCTTGAACTATAAAAGACTTGTCATAAAAAACTGGTGGAATGCATCGGCATCTCTAGTCTTAAGTTTTCCGATGACCTCAGATATCTATTATGTGTGTCATGAAGGAACTTGAAACGTTCTTTAAGATAAGAGGGGGTTTTAGGGTTGAACAGAATACTGTAGAGCTGAAACAAGATATGAGAATTCCCGCGAAGACGTTTGGGAAGCCAATTGAGCTTTGTACGAAATTCAGAAATGTGATCATATTTGCGCAGGCCAAATATAAATCTTATGCAAAAGTTTTAAAGTCGCTCAAGTAGTTCGCATTGTAGTTCTTCAAAAACCTTTTAAACTTCAATACCTGTAAGTGTATACTTTACGTATACGGGAATGTTTTCGTGCCAATGGAATCTAAAAGCACGCTGGTTTTTAAAATCGGTGCAGTAAATAGGTCAGTAGTCCAACTTCTAACGCAGTGGGCGCCACAGCACTAACCAATTTCCCTTAGTTGATTCTTATCGTACAAAAGCAAGTTATTGAATAGCAGGCCAACCCATTCCGGGCTAGAAAATAGTATTAGAGATTACGATTATTGGTCCTTTGTAACAAAAACCTGGACTTTGGGAACAGAATTCAATGTTAACCACTCTCAAGTTTCCTGGATGTTAGGATTTCGACTTTCTGAACCTGGATTCTGGAAATGAATTAGTTGCTTTAACTGGTCTTAGACGTTATTATTGTCTATTAAAGCCCGCGTAGCTTTGGACACCCAGTCTAAAGAATTGTCGTCGGTTTGACGCCTAAATAAATAACGACACAACCCAGTTTATAAAAACACACCATGTAGCATATTGAAGTAGTTCAGTGGTGTCACGCGATATCTCGGAGGGCACAGCTGGATATCGAGACGAAATACGAATGTACCCACACACGACACAATAACTCGAATACAAGGCAACTCTGGCTTTTATACCTTTATTTTTGAGGAAAAAAGGACGAATTTTGTATGTAGGTAAAGCAAAAAAATAAATATGTAATGTTTATGTATTTCTGTATTATACAGATTTCTGTCTAGTGACATACATACCGTAGTAGCAATTGGTACCTATTACTTATAAAATGAGTGGGCCTCGTTTCCATAAAACCCTTGAAAACAGGACGTCTCCCAATACTTGCTCATGACTTTCAAGGACCCACTATTCATCATAAGTATAATGCTTTGGTGACCACAACCAAACTACGACTTCTGATTGATAAAGCAACTTTCCTCCTAGCCAACTGGTGCTAAAACTTTGCAGACAATAAACGAGACACGATAGAAGTTATATTATTCTGATAGTAAAGTAGTAATAGACACGAGGAGAAAGATGGCTACCGCTTGCAGGCCTTCTGATCATATTTTGTCGGGTTGCACCCCTTGCACGATATGCTGGTGCTGTTCTTGGCTTGACCGTTACAATTCTGATATTAAACAATGGTTTAATAATATATTCTATATTGTTGCAGAGCGACGGCAGTTTGCTGCTTAAAAACATAGCTGTAGATGACGCAGGCCTGTACGAGTGTTCAGTAGAGAATGAGACAGCGTACGTCGACAGAGTCAATCTTACTGTGCGAAGTAAGTATCATTTCAAAGACACATCTTACGAAGGAGTTAACAATGGAGGATTTGAAAGCCCGTTCATATATCTGAGGCCTTACTATAATCATTTCTGTAGCAATAAGGTTACTTCGCTGATACTCCACTTTTCGTCTAAGTGTGACATGTAAATCAGCCGTCAAATATATTTTACTTATCGTGTAATTACCTGACCGAAGCTAAATCCGCCATTATATCTTGACGACTGGCTACTTGGTGTAAGATCTTTAGAATTCAGAGGTAAACGCTCTGAAACACAATTAAGCTGTCTACCTATGCTTAACAAAAGAATGCGAAAACTTTTAAACCTTCCTCAACTCAATACGTTTTAATCCAATAAATGAATTTCGTATATAAATCCGAACTTGTTTTATCCCGACTAAAGTTATAATAATGAATAAAACATTGTTCGGAACAGATGAGTCTGGAATACTAATTCTACCACATTATCTTCAATTCCATTGGACCTCCTCGAGACAAACTGCCCATTGATGATATTCCGAAAAATGTGACTCTCCGTGATAAATTGTCCTTTGAACTACATACTTTATTTACTCGTTAATTAACTTTAAAATTAATGAATGTAAGTCTGGTCAGGTCAAACGTGACCAGCATACTAACACGTTTGCTGATGCTGTATCTGTAAGATATGTCTGCAAACTGATGCCTTGAGGAATTAGAACTTGGACGTGAGATAAACTTTTAATACTAGGTACACATTTCTGTTGATCAAAACTTAAGCCAATGTCATTAGAAAGGGTAACATTAAAAGACCCTCTATGAGAGTCTACCCCATACCAACCGTACTGATCATCTTAATAAAAAATCTTAAAGTTACTGACATACAACAGACAGCCTAAACCGCTGGGAATGGCTAATCGCTTTTAGGAAGGATTATTGAAATTTCGTCCTCTACTTGGGTTAAAGAGGGGATGAAAGCTTGTATGGAAGTTCGAAAGTTTTGAGCCTGATGAGAAATCCTGCTTGTAGAGAAATAATTTACAATGAAAAAAGCTATAGTATTTTGGCTGTCATGAAAGATGAAAATGCTTGACAAGATACGTTTTATAGCTGACTAAAATAACCCTACCCGCAATGTTCTCTAAACTTTTAATAACGCAAGCTAACTCATGTTCGGCGCGATCCTGCATTTCTAGCGAAGTTTGAGCTACAGTTTGATTTAATTGCCGGGTATCAAATCCCGACCTGCGGTTTAGTGATGTTCTAGTTTCGTAAACTATTTACAGTTCGCTACATTTTGAATTGTATCTACGAATATTAATAGTCTTATTGGCATAGTGTAAAGCTCTCATAATGGTGTCTTCACTACTAGAGCTTTTCAGTATGTCCCTTGAGAGATAAAATACTTTCTTCTCTTGGTTCTCTGATCGAAAGTACACATCTGTTAAGGAATGCTTTTCGGATTGAAATGGGATGTGCTCAATAAGTAATAATAGTTTTGACAGTAAGAAGACAGATTTCAATTTAACAAGACGACCCATCTCACTTACTTTTGGGTCGTCTTTGTGAGTGAGGTACATTAACAAATCATATTTTATATTGATGGAACTGTAGTCCTGAAAAGACAGCTGAGTTGCAAAATAGAGTTTAGAATGTTGAGACTGAACTTCGAAAAGACTAAGGTCCGCTTTCACCACAAATCACTAAATACGTTCAGCGCTAAACGAATTTAAAACATCATTGCTAGCTGTTTCTGTCAATCCTTTAAAGATGACAGTGACGGAAAGATACATTAAATATACGCTAATCGTTTTTAGGGATTTGCGTTGCAAGTAGGCCCTTTACCTTAATCCCCGTCACGCGAAGTTGATTACACAAAACGTCTCAAAGAACTTCCACTTGTTTCAAGCTATGCTTCAATAGCCCCCAGCTCTCAAAGACATGCTCAGCCATTCGACTCATCGTCGTCAAGTATCAATTTCACGTCAAGTTGAACTTAGTGCTCAATAAGTAGCCACCTGTTACAGAATTATGCGATGTTTAAAGGTTTAAACACAGCAGCGCATATTAATGATGCCGCTTCAAGCGAAGTAGCTCTTGAAGCGCTGTTTTATTCCGCAGAACGAAAATATGAGCAATACTTTTTTGTTTTAACTGTAGTTGGACTGGTATTGCGGTTTTTATTGCAATTAGTTTGTTTTTATTTTCCCTGATATTTAAAACGGTACGAATTAAAAACTTTATTTATACTGGCGAGCTGAAACTTAAATACATTGGGTTTCCAGTAAAAGTCATGCTAATTTTCGCCAATGACAGACTTACAATTTTTGAGTAAAATACAGTTCCGATTTTTAATAGAAAAGTCAGATGCCACAAGTCAGGGTTAGCTCGCTTCGCTAAAGTGAAATCGCACAAATCAATCCATGTTAGAGATAGAAATCAAAATATGGGACAGCGGTTAGCGGTAGATCCCAATCATTTCTAGAGTTACAGTCACCAGCCCGCCTGCACTTCTTGTAAAAGGGATATTAAACGTCAACTGAATTCAGTATAACTTAGAAACTCTCCGTTACTTTTAACATAGGCTAGGATTATCATAAATTCTGGTGATGCATTCTACATGGTCTCAATTTTTATATTATAACAAGTATAATTATATGAAAACCGTAACATTAACCGTCGCAACTGTGACAATAAATCACATTATTCTGTCCATTGTTGTCCTTTACAATAAAATAACCATAGTACATAAACGGTAGCGCGTGACCTAAGGAACATTGTTGCAGACGTAATCAGCATTTAAGCTAATACTTTTCCTCAGATTAACATCCTTCTACTAACGTCTAACCTCGGTAGTTGTTTTGACATCTTCCTAAGGCCATTTTTATACCGCCACATCAGCAGGACGTCAACAAGATCGAGATGACGGCGCCGAAGTAGCGATACATACATTTGCTATGGCCGCGTGTCCACTCCAGTTCGAATAATCTCGTTTCTCATTGACGTCCCTTTGACGGTGGCGGATGAACAAACGTTGTACGGGGGATTTTACTTGGATAGGACTGCAGCCTTTTATCAAATGTAATTTTTTTCATTATCGCCCTAATAAGCCAAAAATCATCTACAGCTAAATAATGCTGACTTCAGGGAACGCCTTTCGGGCTTTACTACTTTAGTTCAAATTTCGGTTTATTTTTAAATTGTATTGAGGAGGTTTATAAGTATTATCATTTTATTTGCGTCGTTGATTTTGTAGTTACTTCCTTTCAATGTATTTTCTTTTTTGGATTGTATAAGAAAGTTGTATACCAATATGGCTGTGGCTATCTTGTTCTTGTGATGTCTCATGTTGATGTCTTGTAAATTCTTTCTTTCTTGTGTTTATTACGTAACTAGTGACCCGCCCCTGCTTCGCTCGGTTTTTGTGACTTGACAAAAGTTAAATTTTCATGTATTATGCACATCAATTTTGCGGAATCAATTCTCTAAATAATGGTGAAAACTAAATCCGTCTAAATCCGTTGCGTAGTTTAGAAGAATAACACGGTCACACACCCAGACACGAAAAGCGACTTAATTTATAATATGTATAGAAAAGGCAAAAGAGGACATCTTCAGCAAACAACTCCTTTTTGCACGCCTTCAAAAAAAATTCAAACGACCGAACTTAATCATTCATCGGCATCGATCAGTTGAAAGTTAGCAATCGAGTTGTAGCATCCCTAGAAAACAGTTTAAAGTGTGCATTGTGCGAGAGGAAATCTATTACACACAATGAGAGCAATACAAATCCAAGCGACACAAATAGCAATCTGATAAAATGAGGCTAGTAGGGGGACAATGGATTGCGAGAATGTTAGGACTGGTTTCTCTATGCTGTCGTTTATGGGTATATGGTACCTTTAAGGGGGATTTTGTGGTTTACTTACATTGCGAGTTCTCTCCCTCCGCGCATTGATTGTTTCTGATTTCCTCATGTCATCGTTTTATCCCGGATACGTCCCTAATGAAGCTTGTAGAGGAGGGAAGGCAACCATTATTTTTCTGCTTTACCTTGTTTTACCTTACTTAGGGTTGGCACATTTTTCTTCCCATATCCACAGATGGTAACCACAGCATTGATTAGTCTTCGTTCAGATTTGCAGCATTTTGACTAGTGATTCATATTTCTTTGAAACAATCGTTTGTCATTTAGCAAAACAAAACATCTGCTGCTGATTTATATTTTATGAGCCTTTGGTCTCTTTGACGATGTAGCTAAGAGTAGAAGTAGTTAAACTGTCAACAGTGCAATCATTTACAAGCACAATGCTCTCGTATCTACAAGCTTGTCGAGAATAGCATATACGTGTTCAAGAGATTAATCAATCAGCTAGGTTTGTAACGGAGCTCACATCCAAGTTCATATAAGATACTCTTTGAATACACGAATGTATGAATTTTACGGAGTTCATGTATATCCATTCATCGGGGCTCGTGACTAAGTAATAACAGCCGCACGGGTTGATCGAGGTTAAGCTACGCCTGCCGCGGTCGACTCGTGGATGGGTGACCATCCATTACATATCGAGACCCCTCCATGCCTCGGAACGCAAGTGAAGCCGTTGGTCCCGACTCCCGACTGTAATTCGTAGATCTTTCACAGTCGTTACAGGTAGTCAGAAGCCCAAAAACCTGACAACCAGTCTTACCAAGGGGTATTGTGTTACCCTAAACTGGGTTGTGGAGGTCAGACAGGCAGTCGCTCCGTGTAAAATACTGGTACCTATTCAGCTGCATCCTGTTAAACTGAAAGTTGACTCCAACTTTCACATAGTTGGGAAAAGGCTATGGCAGATTGATTAATGTAAGTCCATTTTAAATTGTAGGTTTGTGGCGGCATCTACAACGCACCATGCGAACTACTCATTACAGTGTCACGCAAAATCCTGCATCGCGCAAGCGAATTACCGCGCAACTAGCATATATACAACATCCTGACATCAATCTTCGGGCAGTAGCCCACCAGACAACACCCGTCTGGTCGGAGGATCCTCCCTTTTCTATAGAGGATGAGTGAACTTTACACCCTGTTCCTCAAACCTCTATAGGATATATATTTTCAGATAAATCTCGTTATTAACATGTTTCGAAGCGCTCATGGTCACTGCACTTATTGATGTATCGCTCAGTTCAGAGAATATTAATTAAATTTATGAATACGTAATACATGGCATAAAATAATGCGTTCATTGTAATTGATTTCATATTCAGTAGCGTTCGCCTTAAAAATGGCTTGCATAAGTTAGTATATTGGAATATGTGATCAGCAATTGATTTGCGTATATTAATTAAGACATAAATTTCTTCTCCCTAAAAGACATGAGAAGTTGTAAAATTATCAACTTCTTATCTTATTTAATGATTATTTTAGGATATCATGCCTTCTAGCTGATACAGATGATAATTACCTCTCTTTGAGAGAAACTTGTGTCGACCATTAAAAGCACAGAACCGTCAAAATGTATAAGTCAATAAGCAAACCAAAGAAGAAGAAAGAAAAGATAGCTGCTTGTGTAGTAGATGATATTGACTAGAAACTCTAGTAAGGAAGAGAACACTGAGATGGGGGCTGATAGAGATGTACAGAACAAATCTTCATGGACTGATCCAAATAAATTGGGATAAAAGAAGGACCTTGATTATCGTCAAATTTGTAACCAATGCCATAATATTCAGCTAATCAACCTATAATGTTCCCACTGCTGGGACACAGGCCTCATCACGGTGAAAGGGAGTGGGTCGTAATCCACCACGCGGGCCCAGTCCGGGTTAGTGGCGGATGTAACATGTCTTAGAATTTTTGGTTTTAGGACATACCGGTTTCCTCACGATGTTTTCCTTCACCGTTTTGAGGGCAGTGGTGATGAAATAATTTACATAATGTAAAGGGCCTGTCTGGGTTCGAACCTACAACTTGTAAGTCGCGGCCGTTTCCACTGGGCCACCACTACTCTTAGTTATTTAGCTATAGCTTAGTTAAACCAGAGGCAAACAGACTATTTCATAACTAATCAGTAAATCAAGACTCCAAGACTTATCTCGTCACGACATCTCATTACATATAGAGAAACACGTGAATCGTAGACCAGTACTTGGAACTGATGTTTCCATAAGCGAACAGTATTATTATCATCATTAGTGCATCGCAAGTGAACGATTTAAGATAATCACTACATTCTCAAAACGTTAAAGGAAAACATCGTGAGGAAACCGGCATGTCCTAGAACCAAAAATTCGAAGACATCTGTCATTCACCAACCCGCACTGGGCCCGCGTAATTGATTATTGCCCATTCCTTCCCACACAGGAAGCCTGTGTCCCTGCAGTGGGAACGTTATAGGCTGATTATGCTTTTATAGAGCACTTTTGAAGCCCCATGAAGGCACGGTTTAAAAACGTAACTAGATGAACTTGTAAGTTGTAAAACTGTAGCGGTATGTACAGCGCCACATGCGAGCTACACGTCACAATGACGTCACGTTAGATCCTGTATCGCGCAAGCAGATTTTACCGCGCAACTAGCATATATAAAAACGTCCCGATATCGAACGTCGGGCAGTTGCCCACCAGACAACACCCGTCTGGTCGGAGGATCTTCTCTTTGTCATAGAG
Source organism: Dryobotodes eremita (assembly GCA_917490735.1). NCBI lineage: Eukaryota > Metazoa > Arthropoda > Insecta > Lepidoptera > Noctuidae > Dryobotodes > Dryobotodes eremita. Next base: position 20,891,480 of record OU823254.1, read on the forward strand.
TATGAGTGAGCTTTACACCCTGTTCCTGATACCTCTATAAAACATACACTGGGAAAGGTCTCAGTGTCTGCTTTAGTCTCTTAGATTTAAAAAAAATTAGATTTTTTGATTTCGTTGAATGGAGAAATATATTTCAGTGACAAAAATCTTCCATTTGTATTTAAGTTTTCCTACTCGCTAGTAGATATCCCTGTGATTATTATGTGGTTACAACTGCATCAGTTCTGATTTAGAAACCAAGAGACGTACCCAGACCTCATTAGCTAAACCAACATGCTGTACACAGACCGTAAATCAACGTTCGTACATATTGAAACCCTATATACATACAGCCGAAGTAAACAACTTATTACAGTACCTACCTAAGTATGGAAATGTAGCAATATCGTACTCAAAGTCTATCGGCACGAAACCTTTCATGTTCAACCAACCCACTACGTTCTCCTAGCGTGAAGGCGCGTTTACATTCGAGCAGTGAAAACTGGAATAAATAGTACAGAAAGAAATTAATATAATACGTTTTTTTGCGGTATACATGACGCAGAGATAAACACACAAATACAAAAAAGAACGAGTTGGGGTAAAATATGCGTCACATCCACGCAAAAAAGCAATCGCTCAGCATAATGCTACGACCCTATGCGAGACAGAGCCCCAGCGCTGGTTTTCAGCGACAGCCGGCGTTGACGTGATGACGTCAACCAGTGCAGCATACGAAATAATAATAAAAATAACAAAATAAAAGAAATAAAATAAATACACTACATCTAGTTCAACAGTCGCTGCATTGAATGCGACTCCATTATTATCATATCCCACAATCATTATGAAATTTGTGACTTGGAAACGACACTTTACATAGAACGCAAAAAAGGCATCGAAAGGGCTAGCTTAAATCAAAAGATTTAAAGAAAGCCTTCTCGCCAATAATTCCACCATAGAAGATTTGAAAGAAAATGAAGAATTAAATCATTTAGAAATAGAGACCATAGTAGACAGTGAGAAGATATCAAAAAAAGATGACTCAACCGTAGATTCATTAGAAGTAATTGAGGAATGGCAAAATAAAAAAAAAATGTAAATATGTTAAATTTAAAATATCATATTTAATGTGGCGTTGCTTTTCCGGGCAGAACGACGTCTGCTGGGTCCGCTAATTTTATTATATGTTAAGAATATGTATAGATGCGATGCGCTGCCGCCGAACGCAGCTGTAATGTGCGCTGAGCTTTAAAACCGCAAACCTAACTCAACGCCACATGATATAACCGCCAATATGCTACTACGTACAGTCGTTATGAAACACTGAAAGGACTGAAATAGTACAACAACTTAGACTACAGTATAACATAACATCAAGCCTTGTTTCCCCGAAAGGTTAGGCAGAAGTGTACTTATAGTAGGCACACCCACATACCACTAGGTATGTTTAAGTCCCATTTAATAGGGGGCGAGCCTATTGCCAATACTGCCATCAACCGGGCTCAAATCCAGACTCCAGGCTGGCCGTGTCCTCGTGGCGGCGATCTCTCGCGTCCGGCCCTGGTTCAGGCCATGGTACGGAGCGAGAGGGAATGGGAAGCCTTCACCTCCTTCTGCGAAGCAGTAATGCTCGCGAAGGAGGAGGCGGAGCGCGTGAGGGAGAGGCAACCGTTGCGCCCTCACGCCCCTAGTCGCCGCAGGTGGAGACATCCTAGGCGTCGGGAGTCGATTGCCGACTCCCGGCCACCGTAGGCGCGGGCTTGCGGATGGCGAGCAATGGGCAGCTCGCCGTCCGGTAAGGACCAGGCCCGGGTCGACGGCGCGTCGTGTTCCACGCGCGCCTCAAAGAGATGTCACACCATTGACGGGGTACGATAGGGCCGCGGATTGTTCGAAAGAGTTACCGTGGTCCTGGCGCACAGGCAACTGAAGGAACACGGATGGGTTTTAGCCAGTAAGAGTCTGACACGCCCTTCCGCTCCGCCCAGAGCGGGAGAGGTCATTTGATGATTTCCTACAAAAAAAACAATAAAGCTGGTACTGAGAAATTGCTAATGGGAAAACCCTATAACACTTTGTCCGACCTAGGATTCGAACCGAGGATCTCATGCTCAACAAAAGTACTTGCGACCACTGGACCAAATAGGCGGCAACTAATTACAGCTAACTACAGAAGCAAGCTACAGTAGTAAGCTAATTGCAGTATACTAACTTATAATGCCCAACTCGACTGCACTAAGAAAGTCTTATGAAAGTTTTGTTATGACTTCAGCACTGGCACAGAATTTATAATTGTTACTGGATTTAGTAGATGAAGTTTGTGCTTTAATAATTTCAGGGTTTATTGAAAGAAAATACGTTGTATTTGCGGTAAAGATGACGCAGAGAAATCACACAAATACAAAAAAGAACAAGTTGGGGGAAAATAAGCGTCACATCCACGTAAAACGGCAATCGCTCAGCATAATGCTACGACCCTATGCGAGACAGAGCCCCAGCGCTGGTTTTCAGCGACAGCCGGCGTTGACGTGATGACGTCAACCAGTGCAGCATACGAAATAATAAAAATAACAAAATAAAATAAATACACTATACCTAGTTCTAAATGTTTATATAAACATAATATTTATAAAATTGTAACATTCCGGGCAACGACTCATGCGCCGTCGGCCTTTAATAATCTGTGCGCGCAGCTGTCATAAAACTATAGGTTTGAAATTTATTGGACATTACCTTCTTAGTGCTTGTAGAATCGTTGATTTTGAATGGGTCGTAAAGTTGAATACGATTTAACTGTAATACAGACTAGTTTCTGCGACTTCGTCCGCGTGAAATTTGTTGTTCCCCCGATACACCCCAGCCGCCGTCGCATCGCATCGCTTGCCTGCGCTATTACTGTTTTCGTTTAGCGTTTTTTCTGACTTTCATCCTTTGTTCGGCTCCTAAACGTCCTAGCGTGATGTTAAATAGCCTATAGCCTTCCTCAAAAATTGGGCTCTCAAATGCAGAAAGTTTTTTTCAAACTCGACCGATAGTTCCAGAGAATACTGCCTACATACAAACTTACAAACTAACAAATTTTACCTCTTTAGAATATTAGTATAGATATAGATGAAGTATGTTGATATTATAGCTCTCAGAAGAATGTAGCTCACTGTTCGATGAGATATACCTGAATGTACTAATTAAATGCTTTTCCCAAGACTTCTAAAATACCAGCAGCACCCTAATTGCGTAACACTATCAATCACAATCTGAATAATTTTGCAGCCTATTGCTAATCCATTGCTTCATATGTTCGAAAAAATTGTCTGCTCAACAACGTAAATAACGCAATGAATGCTGTTGAACTGTCAAAATGAAAGCCATTCCTACTGTTAGTGTGTTACGCAATTACCCCGCAGGAAAAAAAACTGGTGTGTATTTCAAAACGTACTTTCTGCAAAGGACTCTGATGTCACCATCCAACTTTTACAAACGAACTCTTTCTCTTTAACCAAACATCTTTCATAAGGCTTACAGTATTTCTATGCTCTGCATTTTTCAATAAGCTCCAAAGTCATCCATCATAGTTTAATATTACAGAAAGAACAATTTTCTGCACAGTCTGGGTTTCAGGGTGCCTTTATGTCAATCATACTTACGCTAAATGCAGTAAGGTACTTTTTAGTAATATAATAATGTCCATCATTATTTGCCTGAGCCTTGTTTGCGTTTTAACGGGTATCTTTAGATAAAAGACAAGGTCTTAGGTTAGGTTAGCCCCCATTCTAACAGACGATTTTTGTCACAGAACTTCGTATGTCGCAATACTGCGCGATAGATAAACACGGCGGGAAAAAACGCTTCCGTGCGTACAAATGTACCGTTTTCTATTTGTTCCATTCCAAGCACGGTAGACGATTTCTTGGCGCCACGATTTTTTATCACCCGTGCGAACGTGGGTTCAGTTGTTGTGGCAAAAGGAAATATGCTGCTTGTCAATCAGTTTGATATGATGTCCGAGTTATATTTACGATATACACACACATGCACGTAAATGAATCCTCATCCATCGCTCTCCACCAGGCGAGATCGAAGTCTAGGGCAGGGCCATTCAATAAAAAATCTTTACCGGGAACAAGAATGCTTTTCCTTCTCACAAACAGCCGAGCACAATTATAATTAATTACTTCTCATAAAACGAGAGAAGAGCTCATTACGCATTCCACCTGTTTCTTAGATACTATTCCGCACAATACCATCACAGGTGTCCCTATGTAGCACGTAATTATTTCCCTGCAAATTGGAGTCCTGGTGCCATTATTGAAATGACAATCAAGTGAAAAAACGCTGTTTTTGCGGCAGTTTGAAGCCGCGGAAGACGGATCGAAGCTTTTCAATCCAATACCCAACTAATTGCTCTGGAGATGGAGTTCGATATTGAAAAGTTTTTTTTTAAATGAAAATTCGATTGAAGGAAGACCAAGCAATTATTTCTTAATCCAAATAAGCATACTGATTTTAGTCTTTTCGAGAGCGAAAGTTGAAACTTTTGATAGAGGAATCCTATTTCCATTTCTGGTGTCTTTACTACAAAACTGTCCAAGAGATATCCTGCATAACATAAAGATTCATCAGCTTTAAGAATATTCATTCTAATACCCTATACATGGCCACTCCACAGTACTGAAGACGCGTACGCCACACGAAGGCCGCGTAATGACGGTCATTACTCATCAGCCATCACAAGCTGACCCCCCACCTTGCACCGTACATCCCCCCTCCACCTGCAATTCATTTCGCAACAGAAGAGACGGACAGGTCAACAGTCATTGGTGGTTTAAACGTAGTGTCGTAACGACGTGCCGCTGGCCATTTTTCTCATAAATTCGTGTCGGCTATTATGGACGACGATGCTTGTTCATGACACGTATTGTTGAACTAGGGCTACGCGATTACAATTGCTGATAGAATAGAATACTCTTCTGATGGCCTGGGGAAACCCTTTTCTAAGTATTACAAAGTCTGCTCACTTGTGTAGTTTGAGTACACGTCGCAAATGGCGATTACCTACATGGTTAAAAGCAGATAGGCCACAGAATCTGTCTTATGTTTCAGTGACCTTCTCCAAACCGTTTGCCAAAATTGGCATAAGAGATTACAGCACGTTTTCTTTACGACTTTTCACTTAACTCTCTCAGTAGAAAACTACTGGGTAATTGCTTAACACACTACCAGTAGGAATGGCTTTTATTTTGACAGTTCAACAACATTCATTGCGTTATTTAAGTTGTTGAGCAGACAATTTTTTCGAACATATGAAGTAATGGATTAGCAATATCCTTCAAAATGATTCAGATTGTGATTGATAGTGTGTCACGCAATAAGGTTGCAGGTCATTGAACCTCCATAATCAATCCCGAAAGTAAAAATGAAATACCTTGTAACCCGCCCAACATAAACTGCTCCCCTGCCATTACCATACAACGTTCATAAATTCCCTAATTACCTCGCTTCTGTCAAATAATCTAGCTGAATTTACAAACGCATTCGCACTATTTTGTTTACTATGCTAGTTAGATGTCTAGCCTATCCCGCAGATCAATACGACGACATTTAACAGACACACAGTTGACAAATATTTGGGTAGTGTAAACGCAAGGTTCCATCGCTCGCTTTTCGTTAATAGTTGGGGGGACCACAGGTATTCGATAGGGTCGTAGCTTATAATTCTAGTTACAATACAAACAGTGAGATAGCCTACGCTAAGGTTTCGTTGATATACCAGCTACAGCATTTTACCTGACTACGGCAAAATCAACGAGAAGGGTTGTGAATCTAACTGGGTATACGAGGTAATGTTTTACCTCGTAGAGTCTACATTATGAAGTCGATTTCAACGAATGACATGTCCTGGGATTTTTCTTTATCCAGAGAAGTAGCTCAGGCTTTATGAGGTCACGGGAAATTTAATATGGCATACGCTAGACATCTTTTTATGAAACATCCTTAGTTCGTTTTTCTGTAGCTCTAGCGAATGTTCTCCATCACAAGTTAGTGCTAATACACATGAGTGTGAGTACAGTGGTCAAATACACGAGCCGCACGTTTTCGATGGCTGCAGTTGCCTCTACAGTTAACGCGTGACGCTCGTGTTTATGAGCACTTAGTTAACGAGATTTTGTCATGTTTTCAATATAAGCCACTTTGTGTTTTTAACACTTTCACCTGACCGCTAATTGGATTACAACCTAATTAGGGTTTCGCGACGTGGACGATCCCTGTACAAGCGGATTGTGGTTGCAAAACCCTTTACTTTTAATTCAAATTTACACTATAGTTAGGACAGTCCTCAACTCCAGATGGGATATAACTCTGGTATCATTATTTGGAACCCTTTTCCCAGTTTTTACCGTACTAATGAGATTGTAAGGACAATGTAAGTACGAATGATGTTATTTTTTTCAGCGGTTTGATGTGTGAGAAGTTCAATCGCCAGTTACTGTGCACTGGTCGATCCGAGCGATTGTGTATTCGCTTTACAGGATAATTTGGATGTAATAAATAACAGTCGTGCCATTAAAAAAGTTTTATTTAGTGGAGTGTAGCAGTGGCTCCCCACATAGTAGGCATCAAAATGGCTGTAACATCATTTCTTTTTAGAGGTCGCCGTATTATCATGCCAATTTCGTATCATTATGTAGATCATCAGTCTGTTCGGGTATGCCACTCATTAATAAGCTTCCATTGTTTTCTCATTAAGGATTCTGAGTGAGCATATCTTACAACCCTATATATACCCTATTGGATATAATTGTAGAGAAGGACGCAAGAAGCTGTATATTGATTAATAATCCAATTCGCTTGTAGCACATGCAGTCAATGGTGTTGGCGACAAAGGAACCTGTAAATTGACAATCAGAAACTAAGCACACAGAAATACTGCTTGTATTTCCGATTGCAGTTGGTTTTGCAAGGTTACTGGGGTAGGAACCTAATAATTATTAACTTTAGTTTTGGTATAGACTGTGGAACTAGTCACATCCGCATCGCAGACATCAATCAATCTGCCTAGTCTATTCCCAATTATGAGGTCGGCTTCCAGTCTAACTGGATGCAGCTGAATACCGGTAGTTTACATGAAGCGACTGCAAATATGCAGTAACTACTGGGCAACTCGATACCCTTTGGTAAGACTGGTTGTCAGGCTTTTGGGCTTCTGACTTCCAGTAACGACAGTCAAAGATCTACGAATGACAGCTGGGACCAACGGCTCACGCGCTTTCCGAGGCACGAAGGGGTGTCGATATGTAATGGATTGTCACCCATTCACGAACCGACCGGGGCAAGCGTAGCTTACTCTTCGATCGACCCATGCGGCCGTTATCATTTAGCCACGAATGCTTTTATATTCAGAATTAATTTGTAAAGACCCAACTATTAAGCTTACGAACTCAAGTTATACTCAAGAACAAACGAAAGTAGACGGAAGTCGTGAAAAAACGGTAAAATATAGTTAATTACACGTCCTGCCAACCCTATGATGGTGACGTGCATATCAGCCAGTTACATTTTATCACGTGTAGTATTTTATTGTTAATAGACACGCGACTGGAGTAGAGGAATATTTTGACGACGCAGTCCGCGAGGCCGCGACAGACGGCTTGGCTGGGGTCGCACGGATTTTATTGTTTATATGCTAGGGGTGAAACGAGTTGAGATTAGCTGCACGCGATTTGCTATTGTTTAAATATGGTTAATAGGTCGAATGACTCGACTCGAATGGAACCAAAAACCAAACAATTAAATGTAAAATTATTTGATTGTTTGTTTTTATTATAGCCCTCACTTAATTGTGGATTTATTTTACTTGTTCACTAAATGCCACGGTTTTAAAGAGACCCCGAGAAGTGGTTTATTACTCAGTCGTGCATCATTTCGCTAGATTCCGGCCAGGATAAACTCAAACTCAACATTTGTTTCAATTAAACCATTTAACAGCACTTTTGAATTGTCAAGGAGTGGGTCAGTCAGAAAGACGAAGCTAGTTGCCTATTCTAAAGCGTAGTAGGTTCCTATGAAGATATTCAGGTGGATCTGCAAACAACCTTCTTCAATGATTACAGACTAAAATGCACCTAGCCATAGTTTTATAACCATGGCCAGGCCTGCACTCCTACCCTTATGGGTCAGTAAACTGAAGTCTTTCTTTTGGTTCTTATGAAGCCATTTGAATGGTCTTGCCTTTATGCCCCATTATTCCGCCTTCATGAATTTGCATGAGGTTGTAATACCTTGCTACTTTTATGTCCACAATATGTAAGTGTTAGATTATCCATTTAAATAAACGTGTTCAAGATTAAAACGTTTTTCCAAAAACGAAACAACCAGCTTCCAAAAACAAACACTACAAAGTGAAAAATAACTTTAATTTCGGTAGTCGGTGTCTTTGGTTTTGTATTTTTGTTTTTTGCCACCGAAAAAGTAATTTTTCACTTTGTAGTGTTTTCTTTTGGAAGTCGGTTGTTATTTTTTTGTAAAACCTTTTTTATTTTTCACTTTTTAGTTGTGGTACCTACCCCACACAAATTCATATACCACTACTTGCTGTGTAATAAAATTTAATTGTTATTTTTCTCGTATTTTTTTTTTTGTGGGTCGGTTCGTTTTTTTCTAAGTTACAATAGCCTAATGGCAACTGCTCATCACCTTTTACAAAATATTCCTTTTCCGGATGCAGGGACGTTAATTGTTGAGGAGTTCTCCTGGTACTTCACCATCAACTCTACTTCACCATATACATTGTATCGAGCATTCATTGCTTAGCAACCATATTAAAGTAATCGAATCGCAACCCGTGAAATATTATTAAGTAGTTCCGGTGGCTTCGTCATCTATGGTCTTCATCATCAATTCCACTTCACCAAATAATGCTTTGCTAGAGCAAATGCACGAGTTACTAGGAAAAAATACCCAAATCACTATAGGTGTGCCTATAATAATTGAAGAGTTCCCTCGTTTTCTCCAGGATCCCATCATCAGAACCTGATCTTATGACAATGGGACCACCTGGGAATTCCGACGAATTGAGAACCTCCTGCTTCATTGAAGTCGGTTAAAAATTGTATTAAAAGTCTTTGTGGGTCTGTTTAACGACTCCACTTAGGAATAAGTGGCTCTATTACAACAGTCGTAGGTGTAAAGGTCGCGAGAAAGTTATTACCGCGTGACAGTTACGGCAATATTGTCAAGTTGTGTACCTAAATTATTTTTTGATCCAGCTAGTCCTTAAAAGATGTTGATATTTTAACACTAGGTCGTATTCTGTAAAGTAATACCCCTTTATTACGCACTCGTGGCAACATGTGTTGGGTGAGCCACGTAATTATGCACTTGATCATATCAGAATCAAAAATGTATTTGCTATGAATGTAGGTACAGGTATAAGATGTTGTACATAAATTAATGAGATGGGCTACAGTCTACCATACGGCGTGCAAATTATTACAATAAAAAAAAAAACAAAACAATGTCAACAAAACAAAACAGGAATTAAAGTGAAATCAATTAATAATATTATAGTGAGTTACATACGTCTTACATGATTAAATTTGCAATTAATTATAACAATCAAAATCTTGATAAATTCTTAATAATTATTATTATTATTTTTATTAATTTGCATAGAAATTAGGTAAAGAAAAAATGCATATGTTTTATAATTAGGGATCCTTAGACATTCTACCATAATAATTTCGGTATGGTCAAGCTCCGTGTTTTTTTTTTTAACTAATTTATTCAACCTTTTCACTTATTCATTTTCTGGAACTGGATGCGGGCTCATTATTATTGGCAAGCGTGCCGCCATTTTTATATTTCTTTATACCTAAATGATAAATGATTTTATTTCTGTAAGTAGGTTTGTACAAACACTTTTACACGTCAATCGTATTTTTTAAACTAGATGAGGTCGGCGTTTCCTATCTGACTACTCTGAAAAGAAAGGCCGAAACAAACTCAGAGGTCACAGTCTATTTTAAAGTCCAGACATAATCTTGGTCAGGTCATGCGAAGACCATGCAGATTGGTATCTGAAATGGTCTTTTGAGGAAAGAACCACACAGATTGAGTGGACCTGTCCAGTCAGTGCACGCATTTGTCAGTAATCGTGCAGCTCGACTCAGGAAGTCAGGACTTAAGGAGCTCAACCATTCGACGAACAATACCAAAGAAAGGACATTTGGTTGGGCCGCATAAATTACTCAAACTGCCAGATCATAATTAAAATTAAAGGAGATAAAAAAGAAAGCAATTACCCACATAGTCCTCACGTTCACAATAATTAAAATAACATTATACTTTACAAGTAAATACTCATGTTATTGTATATATCTATATGTAATGGTATACAACGGACCGTTTTCGTATCCCGTACTCAAGAACTAGTCCTTTGAGAGGAAAATCGTGCGCTACATTCCGTTTAAATGCCAAATATAATGTAATACTTGTTGCACGGTTGCAATTCGGAGATGGGTGCGTCCTTGATGGCAAGTTGTTGGAGCTCGGCAAAAATGTGGAATGGAAGTAAAATAATTATGATGCTAAAGGTACGATGCGACAATTTTTGGGATTTCTGAGCTGCTTAGGTTGAGGCAGCATCATTTCGCCAGTCTCTGATAAATCCATTAAGTATTTCTAAACGAAAATGAGAATAAGACATCAGTACGCGTCCTTTTTTTTTTTGGTTGGGTAATCATCAAATGACTCTCCCGCTCTGGGCGGAGCGGGAGGGCGTGTCAGACTCTTACTGACTAAAACCCACCCGTGATCCTTCAGTTGTCTGTACGCCAGGGCCACGGTAACTTTTTCGAACAATCCGCGACCCCGTCAATTATGCTGACATCTGTTTGAGGCGCGCCATCGACCCGGGCCTGGTCCTTACCGGACGGCAAGCTGCATCAGTACGCGTACTGTGTTTATAAAACAGATGTGATCCTTAAAGTTGACCCTTTCGAATGGTGTCATATAACACATAATGTTCTTTTTTTTTTGACATTTGTGTCGGTTTAATTCCGGCTTCAGGGGGTATACTCTCTAAGCGCGAAATCCATAGCTTCGGCCAACGTGGCGGGCGTTTCCTACCCTTATCACCCACGGACATAAGATTAGTTCGGGGCCCGACCTAATAATTAATGACATCACGATGTGACAGTTGTCCCTACTCCCGATGTGTTTTTACCTGTCCGAAAAAGTTAATTAATTGAGTGTTGGGTTCACTCCAAAGTTTCAAAGTACGTTCGGCCGGGCCCGTATCTTCATTGACGGACTTAGAGAATAGGCCCCATGAAAAGCGATATTTCAATTTTTTTTTATTTTTTTTTATGGAATGTAGATTTATTTATTTTAGAAAAATATAACGGAGGTTTACTTTGAGTAAAAATTGGTAGCATCAATATTTAACGTACCTCTACAGGGCTCGCTTTAACTTTTCCCTCTGTGTATAGCAGAAATTCTTCCAATTTAATCAGAATTATCTAATTCGGTGTCTTCTATTATAAGATGGTCAATGGTAATTGAAGTTAACGTAGGCAGAACCTATGCAATGTGACGCTATGCATGCAATAAAGGACGCACGAACGCTTTGTGCACGTGTACTCGACTTCGCTGTGAATTAAAATGTTGGAGATTTTATCTCCAGCAGCCCATTCACACGCTGCTCGCTGAGGCGTGGTTTTATGTCATTACTTACTGGCGTACGTGCAGTTTTTGTGTCAGATCATCTTTGCCCTAGTTTTAGCCAAGTATTTAAGGATATCATATATACTGTTAAATGTTAATAAATATGGGTGTCAGTCGGGAGATCTTTACAATCCAACTAGCAGGGATGCGATGCTAGAAACTCTTGTTAACCAAATAAGAACATATCTTACAGGAAACAGTTATTTGAACTGATGAATGTTATCATGACATCAGCTAGTACGGTCCCGCCTGCTGGCCATTGTTTGCTGTTGTGGACAAATCCTTGAGAAACAACTCAGTTTTTCCCGCCATTTTCATCTGGTTTCCACATCATCGCTTTTCACTTTATGGCTTCCAATTTTATGTTAATTTCACTCTACATTCATCATCAGACCCTAAATAATTTCATTTAATTCGTTCTATAGAAACACCAACTATTTACCTACCGAGCTAAAATGATTTAGTTGTAATTTGTTCACGTCCTTGATACGAAACTGTCAGGCGTAACCGAAACACACTTGCCCCATTACATCGGATATCAGTGCCGGTCGTGCTGTTGCAGAGATACTCGTGTGCCATGCAAGCATTCATCACGTTGACGGCGCTACTTACGTACCTAACGTTGGCTACCTTGAGGAAACATTACCTTCCAGCCCCCTAATTGCGTAACACACTATCACAATCTGGATAATTTTGAAGCCTATTGCTAATATATTGCTTCATATGTTTGAAAAATTTGCCTGCTCAATAACGTAAATAACGCAATGAATGTTATTGAACTGTCAAAATGAAACCCTACTGTTAGTGTGTTACGTAATTACTCCACAGGTTACATTAAACTGTCGCGTTTAGTTATTCCTACGAATATTTCGCAGTGTGCTGAATATGTAACGAATGTTGCCTTTTTGATTTAAAATAAGGTTTAGGTTGATTGTAATTTATTTCTGCGCCGAAATAACTTCTCGATCTGAAGTTAGTTGGGATGTTTCGTACGCTTCTACAGAGTTCCTTTACCCTTTACTTATGTAGCACCGTCCCAGCTGTACCCAGGATCTAGCACAAACATTATGTAACAACAGTCTATTCGGTCGCGCAAATATTACTACAATAAAACTATTTGCGGAAAAATAAGCATTATAATTACATGATAAATTCTTTTTCTAACTTGAATGCGAACAATAAGCTAACCTAAATTAATTAATTTTTAATGCACTTGAAATAAAAGATTTATTACAACGAAACTGGGAATTCTAAACAGGTTTATAGGTAACTACATATTAAGTTAAGAGTTCACCTTGACCTTAAGTTTTGAGTTGAGCTGCACGATTACTGACAAATGCGTGCACTGACTGGACAGGTCCACTCATTCTGTGTGGTTTTTCCTCAAAAGACCATTTCAGACACAAATCTACATGTTCTTCACATGATCTGACCAAGATTATGTCTGGACTTTAAAAGAGACTGTGACCCCTGAGTTTGTTTCGGCCTTTCTTCTCAGAGTAGTCAGATAGGAAACGCCGACCTCATCTAGTTTTAAAATATGATTGACGTGTAAAAGTGTTTGTACAAAACCTACTTACAGAAATTAAATCATTTATCAATATAAATACGATAGTTAGGCTAACTACGTTTAATAATACTTTTGTTGTTTCGGGAGGTTCAAAATTATTTTGTTAATATACCACAAAAATTCCTTACTAAACTCTTTTTCCATAGTTCGTTTCTGCGTTGTAGTTTAATGTGATCATGTCATTATGTAACAGTGACATAATAGCATAATCATCGCGCTTGGTCTCGAAGGCAGTTTAGTTTGGTGTTGACAAGATGATACCACAATTCTATATGTGGATATTAATTTCTGTTGTTTTGATTGTCACAAGTTTCTTGGATTTCAAGATACGCTTCCATAACTTGAATAGAGTCATTATAGGAATTTGCAGAATTCATACGCTCAAATTATTTTAGCGTATAAATAACTCACTTTGAATTGCAAATCACGGTAACATAATATTTATTCCTTAGCTTAGGAGCGTATATTTGAATAAAACAAACTTAGACATTACATATGGGGTCACTGCCCTTGTTTGTTTTGATATGCTTAAGCTTGCTGGTAAAACACAAGAAGAAAGAGAAAAATGTTTATACTTGCGTCAAATATCGAAGCACACCATTAAAACAAGGTTTTAAATTCCCTCTTTAGGTAATGGGTCTTGTGTTCCAAGAAACACAAGTGGCCAAGTAGCATTTGTATTCTTATGTACATCGCTTCTTCCTCAAAAACACTACACCTGGTATTTTTCTGTACGCTCCCAGTTTCTGCTTACTCTATGTTTTAAAAGTCATATCTAATCTTCTTTAATATTCTTGTCTTCAGCGGAGCCGCCACCGCTGGTGAACGTGACAGTCCACGCGTCCACCATCCTGGCGTTGATATTGTGGAACGTGGGTGGCGATGGCGGCCATCCCATCATAGACTTCACCGCACAGTATCGCTCAGCGGCGCCTGTCAACGGCACCTTGGAGCCTTGGAGGCCTATTAGTCCCAACCATATCAGTCCTAATTCGGTAAAAGAAGATTTTATTATTTACGACAGAAGATCTGCATAATTGACAAAATAGATGGCCTGGAGTTTACAAGACGCTGAATTTACAAAGTGTTTTTGATTAAATACCAAGCTTTTTGTAAATATTTTCCTATAACTTTCCAGCGCCAGGTAGACGTGTACCACCTAGACACAAACGCATCCTACTGGTTCAGGGTGTGGGCGACTAATGCTCTGGGGCCGGGGCCGCCAGTAGAAGTGCTTGCTACAACATTGTACAGTGACCAGGAGGCTGGTGAGTTAATGTTTTACTCCATGATAATAAACACTTAACCGAGACAAATTGGTCCAATGTGGGCGCCAATACTTTTAGACATTTTTGTTTACTAGTGATCTGAACTACTGGTTACTACGCTTTTCGGTGACCAGAAGTCCTGTGTGTCATGTATTGTTTACATCTGATGAATCACTGACATAATTTTATTATGATCGCTTGCTACAATTGGTGTCCAACAAAATGATTCAAAGTGGGGGCCAATACTTTTAGGCAGAATATTTTTATTGAAACTTATGCCTTGAACGGTTACTGGTTACTACGCTTTTCGCCCAGAAGGCCTGTGGGCCATGTATAGTTTACACCTTATGAGTAACTGACAGTAATTATTAGGATCGCTAACTGGCGCCCAACAAAGTGGTCCCAAGGTGGGCGCCAGTATTTTTAGAAGCATTTTTACTGAAGTTAGTGTTTTCAACTGCTTAGTGTTACAAGTCTACCTAATACAATATAAGATTTTGCTTCACACTTATTTTGACTATTAATAATAATCATAACCGGTAGTTTGGACCCTGCACCCGACACCGGTGGACCACATCTTTTTTATCTATTTATATATTTTAAAATACATTTTATACGGTTTTTTTTTTTTTTTTTAATGTTATATAGGATAAATAAAATGTTTTATTGACGTACATTTTCAATTCAAGCCCTGACTCCTGAGTTATGTGGTACCTGTTACAGGAGTCAGTGTCTTTACTCGTTTGTGGAACATTAACAATTTATGCAATATAGTTTAACATTTTATCCGTGTATGCAATAAAATTAAAACAAACTATCATAATTAATTAATGTAACTTCGAATGTTACAGAGCTGTACAAGCACTTCTTCTCGGGCGCAGAGCAGTTCGACGCGCGCACGTGGGTGGTGGCGGTGTGCGTGGTGATGGGCACGCTGGTGGTGCTGGCGGCCGGCACGTGCTGCGTGCTGTGCCGCGAGTGGCGGCGCCACGGTGAGCCCGCGCCCTAGCACAAGCCGCTGCCGCGCCTCTACTTCATGTGGGGCTAGCGCGCGGACAGGATGCATGCGAGCGTGACTGATTTCGCGTCGTCGAGACTTCGTTAAATTTTCGAGATGTTTGAACGGTTAAGCAGCTTTTGATAATTTGATCAAAAAGTGCAATTTCGCGTAATGAACAGTTTTTTATTGTTTCTATCGAAAGTTCCATCATCGACCAACTTTAAATTCAACCGTTCAGATTACTCGGCTGGCGATAACTCGACGATTTTAGCGCTCAATTTAGTGAATTTTCATTCCATTGATACAATTAAATTGAAAATTAGATTAGATATTTATTCACTGATCGGTCATGCGAGCATTGTACTATTTGAGTTGATCGTTCGATTTAATAATTCGATTGATGATGAACCAATAGCAATAATGAAAAGTTAATAATTATTAGTATTTATGATGTAAGCTTGATAAAAAGTATCCAGTACAGATGAACAATAATAATGTTTAATGAATTGATCGTGCGATCAGGTGATCAATTATAGGGATATTTGCATCTAATGAATAGAAGAGTAGGGGTAAGTTCATTAATAAATATTATATTTATAAGAATTTCCAGTCGAACGGTCGAAAGTGTCGCCAATCGAACTAAGTTCAAAAGTTCGATAAATTAAACCTTTATTTTTCATGGAATTAAGCTTATTCCTACTGCAATAATTGATACGCTTAAACTTTAAAGCATAATAAAATAACAAATTATTCATCATTTTTAGATCTTTCAAAGCACAATTTTACAATTTTCGACGCACAGCTTAGATTTTAAATGATAAATAATTGATATAAAATATTATTAAAAAAATTACAATTATTATAATAGTGCCAATTTTAAAATTAATAATAAACAAAAATCTTCCAAATAAACATTTGATTAAATAGATTAGATTTGTATAAAATAAACAAATGGTACAAAAATATAAATTTTTAAGCGTTCACTAGAATTTCTACGCTATGCGATTGGTGCTATGCATATTATGATATTGATAATGACTAAAATACCAAAAAAGCAATCGATTGAATCTCGCTTTAAGTAGTTACCTATTTGCTGCAATATTGCTGAGGATTTACTATTATTATGGTAGATAGTTTATTATGTAGGTTGTCGGAGAGTATACCCAGTGTATTTTGATCACTCATTAAGTTAAAAATCCTGAAGGAAATAATAATTCAGACTAACAAATTACCAAGGTCTGTATCTTGAAGGAGAAGTGCATGATTGAAAAATCACTCAACCAATTTAGTCTTGGCAACGCTCAAAAGATTGGGTGCACTATTTGTCCATTTAATTCCATTTATACAATTCAAATGAGGATCATAAAGGAAACGTTTCATGAGGCGAAAGCCCCAAAAATAGTTCAAAAGAATCGCTGAAGGAAAAAAAATCATAGGCAGTCAATGAGACTGCAGACAGAAGTGAAAACTAGAAACTGTTTTTTTTTTGGGTGGGAAATCATCAAATGACGTCTCCCGCTCTGGGCGGAGCGGAAGGGCGTGTCAGACTCTTACTGACTAAAACCCACCCGTGTTCCTTCAGTTGCCTGTGCGCCAGGGCCACGGTAACTCTTTCGAACAATCCGCAGCCCCGGCAGACAATCCGCAGCCCCGGCAGAAACTGTGCATAGCTACAGGTACACTTTCAACATTACCATGTCGGTGAACGAATCAATAAGATTTTCCCCTACCTAAAAAGGCTTAACGCGCATTAAGAAGTTTTCACTTCAATAAAAATGAATGCTTACAGCTGCTGCACCATCCGGTTAAACTGAAAGCCAACCCCGAAATTTTTGGGAAAAGCTAGGTATGCGTTAAAATATACTGGGGTACTTTCCAATGAACATATTAGATACGGACCAATAACTACAGGACGTCAATTATAACAATAGAACTCTGCTTTAGTTCGTTATAATGCATTTTTCTATTATAACAATTATATTGCCGTTCAATTATTCCATTAAAATAATTTACTATTCGCCATTCTTGTTAAAAGGCTGCGTTAACATCACACTAGTAAACCAGTTACAATAAAAATAGTACGTTTTAAACAAAAATAATTGGAATAATTATGCAGCTTTAAAATAATAAAAGATAAAAAATACTGCAAAAAAAAAGTAATGTTCAAAATATATTCAATTATAAAATATAGCAATTTATTTAGTTTAATATATATAATGATATTAAAAATATATTGATTGATATATCCTATTAATAAATTATATTCGCGTGTTATAAGAACTCATTTACCTCGTTATAATAATTTAATTAATAAATATATTTCTATTCGCGCTCTTTATAAATTGATAATTCATTATTAATATAATTCGAAAGTTTATGAGAATATATAATTCTATATTCCGTAGGATCTAAGGCATTTCAATCTATAATTAAAGTAAGTATAATATATTTTAGTATAAAAAGCGTTTAGATGTAGGAATAAAAAAAGCTTTACTGCTAAGTAGTTTAAAATTAATTTATTCTTGCCAAAACTTTTTGTTTTACACATTATCTTATATTTGTGATTTTGTATACTGTTGTGATATATATTCCAAATAATTATAATCATTCCTTGGAAATATTTTAGTATAATCAGGTATTGTTTTCTGATAACAATAATTACAATTATTTTATATTTTAATAATATTAATAAAAGGTCTATAAACGTTACAATTTTACATAAAGGCTTCTATTAAAAAACTTTGTGATCAATATTATCTTGCCTTTAAATAATTATAGCAATTAAATATTAATTAAATATAGCCACTGAATTTCAATAAATATTAATTACTTGCACTATCTTGTGATGACTTCAGGACCACTATAACTATACTATAGGACCACTATTACTACTCTATAGGACCACCAATTTATATATAATGCTTGTAAGTAACATACTATAATAGTTGCTTAGGTAGGCTTGAATAGGTAGTTTACAATGCAATAAACAAAATATATTAATACATCGCATACAATGCACAAAACTACTAAAATTAAGCACTAAAAAAATATAAATAAACTTTTAGTGACAGAATAACATGAACTCCAATAAAACATATCAAACTTTCTAAGAGATCAGGAGTGTTTGCAAAGAATTTAAATATTTCCTTGCTATTTTAGACTACGTCAACAAACAGACAATAAATAACTTTCAAAAAAAATCGTGGTGTAATATCAGTTCCTACGTATTAACAATACAAGGCGATGAAAAATATTTTGAATTTCAATACTATTTTGAATTCCAATTTCAATAATATTTTGAATTTCAGATAAACAACTTGTCTATATAATTTATATGGTTTTACTTAAGTGAATCTCATTCTCAAAACATGCGAGTAAAACCGTGGACATAATATTTTTATAACTAGACATAAACTATTTATGAAACAGGGCTGTTTGTATCCAATTATGTTAAAATGTTTAATTTCAGGTTATTTTGATTTCGTGATAACTGTACGATACAAATGTGCCCTGTTAAAATGTCGTAACAACAGCGATGGATAAAGCAGTATGATTAGAGCTCTAATGCCGACTTACAACTTGCTTATTAACAATAGTAATTAGATTTTTTGACATTTTAGACGATCTTTAATCAAGAAAAAGGCTTGGCATAGCGCTCAAGTGCATTACACTATTTCAAAGACGAATTTCATATCCATTTCAAAAGTCCTTGTTATGCTAAAAATTATGGTCATCTTTTCAAAATGTGAAATTCGTCTATAACAGCAAAATGTGTCGAGTATTACTGCATCTCTTCGATTTTGCTGTCAAAAAGTAGCCATTAGAAAATCGCTCTTAAGTCTATGCTGATAAAGACGAATTCCGAGCGAATTTCCACTCTTCGATCTATCCGCATGACTTTTGCATAATCTTTTAATAATGAAGAACGCCAGTTTCTGCCAATTTTTTATTCATTCGAGATTTTTTTCTTCTTTCCCCTCTATCGCACTCGCTTGGAACGCACGCTTGGACTGCGGGGCCGCACACTAACAAACAAACACACAAATTTGGTGACGGTATGTATACTAACCTTACCCACGACCTCTCCTTGACCTTAAAGACTACGTCGAAGATCAAGACGTAATGGAACTAGTGCCTAACATAATCCTGAACCCTGGCTTCATGGAGATGGACCCCATCAGGCCGCGCGAGCCGCTCGCGTCTTCCATCATCAAGTCGGCGGAGTGTCCTGGCCCCGGGAAGCCGAGGCGTGTTTGATTCTCGTCAATACTTAACCTTAGGATATTCTATCGCACCGATTCCGGCCTATTGTCATGATCGTGGGCCTCACACGACAGAACTGTGGTGGTTGATAAAAGCGTTAAAGTTTGGACTACTTATAACGAATCATTCAATGAGAGAAACACATCACCACAAGTATTACCTGTGGATTGACAGCACTATTGTCATTTTTATTAAAACAAATGATGTTTAAAAAATGCCTTTTGGTCGCAGTCATTAGATTTTCAAATGCATTTGAGTCATTCCCAAGACTGCCTTGGAATTTAATGATGTTTGTGACCAATGCTTGCTCTCACTCAAAGTTAAGCTCAATTAACTGCTTTGATAACGCTTTCATTTCCATCACAGAGTCTGAAATACCAAAATGTGGGTACATTTTGGTTGGAGGTGAGTCAGTTTTAAAGTATCGCTGAATGACACCGACACAAGTCATTAAACGATCAAAAACAATTAATGAAAATTTTAGAATTTCCAATGCGATCATGTCTAGTCATTTGCGCAATATACCAGTTAAAATGTCATTTAATATGACTTAAAATACCAAAGAAAAGTATTGCCAATTTCAAATTAAAAATGTGTTGGTTTCATACAGATATGTTTAAAAACGACTCCCAAATGCTAGGGTAAAGATGGACATATCAAAACGCATGAGTTTCGTTTCGTTAGCCGATCGGAGCGATAGGGTAGCCGGGTTATTTAGTGTGCTCAAGTTTCTCAAAAGTTGTGACAATCTTTGCTTAGAATATCCCCTTGTATAATACAGTGCCCCTAGACACTAATGTATGTTTGTAATCTGCATGTCAATTATAAATGTAAAACTGCTCACTAAATTGTTTGAGTGACAGCTGTCAACGTCGTTGTTGACAGCTGTCAAAGTGAAAAGATTCGGTGTTTTATTATTTCCATTAGATTTTCATTTCGTTTTAAATTGTATGCGAAATGTAGTGAAGTTATCCCTTGAAAAATGTATTTATGAAACGTTTTTATGAAAAACGAATTGTTCAACTTTAGAGAAACGGAGACGCCAGTTAAGCAAGTAATAAGCTTATAACTAATCACTGAGAGAGATCATTAATTCTAGTTTTGTAAGCGTTTCGTGTTTAACCGTAGTGGTGGTTGCCATATACAAATAAGAATTACGTAGTGTTCGCTATAACATTGTACACATTTGTTTGTAAGAACTGATGCTTGCATTTACTTTTTATACATTTACAAGTATTCGCCGTAAGTCTGATACGGACGCTTTATTTGATATTGTAGTTTGTAAGAGTGGTAACATTTAACTTCTCGGTTCTGTTGAAGGTTCAGTATGATAGCATTTTACGAACAAATGGGAAAAGGTTTTATTCTGAAAAGATTTAAAGCTAAGTATGGGATATAGTAATCTATCTATAATATTGTAACATGCAGACAAACTAAGCTCTACTCTAATATTTTGTGATTGGGTCACGAGTTACCATTCTTATAAAATAATCGTCTTTCTGGCAACCCCAAAATCTGATTGGAACTTTTTTAGGAAACATATTGCTTAGCGTTCAATATTGTTAATGTTGCTAGCTATAGTGATAGTATATTTTTAATTATATATTTTTTGCTATATTTTAGATGATATTTTTATAACGAGGATCTCACGTATTTAAGACACTTAACATTTTAATATTGAAAAGACGGTTTGTTTTCAAATTTTTGTGATTTTGAACGCTGTGATTATTATGTTTTCCGTGTAATTGGGTTTTTTGTAATTAAGGTAAGGGTTAAGTGTATATATTTTGATATATATCGTATGGAGACTGGTGCAATGGTATTGAGTAATAAGTATAGTTAGTAATTGTAGTGGCGTAACGTAAGCTTACTCGTGGGATCGCCCAGTGTAGCGTAGCTAAGATACACTGCTTTGTTGAAGTTTATAATAAATGACAATATGGTAGTGGTTGTATATTATCTGTGTTATGTCCTGCGACACTTGAAGGCAATGATGCGAAAGACTGTACCGCTTTGTAGGTATTATCGTTATCGTTGTAGCTTCGGTTTGACGTTTGGAATTTGACAGCTGTCATTTTCAGCTGCAATGGCGGCAATTTTTTTAAATTGTCTAATAAGTAATGTCATTCAAATTAAAGATTTTATGAGAGTGAAGAAAATAATCTACGATGAAAGATAGGTAATTAAAGGAATTATAAACGTCGAATAAAAAGCTGTAATATTTCCGATAATTCTTACACAGCGGGATCACAAAACTGTCATGATGAGAAAAAGAAATAAACATTACAAAAGTCATCACGACGGATATAAAATAAAATAGGTTGATATTATAACATTGTTGTGTAAGTGTAGAGCTGTTTATTTTTGTATACGGCCTGTATACATATCAGGGGAGCCTTAGAATGTAAAGAGATATATACATACTTATTATTATATAAAACGTTTTTCAACTTCCTTCCGATCTGTCTACTTGCACGCTTAGTCCTGATTAGATTCCTATACCGCTATAAATTATAACGCAATACTCCTAAATAAAGCAAAACGTCCCTCAAAAATTATAATTCGCAGATACGTTAACTTATACCTATTTTTACGGTTTCATTATGACAAAACATTCTATAATACCTCTGAACGTTAATAAAGTACCCAAATAAATGCACCAAATTATGAAAATTAAAAAGCTATTATTTACCAAACTTAATTTATTTTGCAAAGATTTTATCCTAAGCGTGCAAGTAAGTTTCCTTTCTTCTTAGCTCATTGCCTTTCTGTGTTCTCACTACCTTCCGTACTGTTCTTGCACTCAAATATATATTTACTAATAAATAATAATACAAATCTATATCGAAAGAATTATGTGTTTGATGGGATTTGAGAACGAATGCCTCTTCGCAGCTGAAACATTGAAGTGTTTTTAAATTAATTATTCTAATTTTTTCACCAAATCTACAGTTATCAAAGAAATTTAGAACCTATCCAAGTTTGTACTCAAATCCTATCATTCACACTACTAAACGGATATTCCTACCGCGTTGTGCTCGCTTCATAAAACGAATAGTGTTTAAGTGTTAGGAGCTCCGCGATCACCAAACTCATTATTTTGGATGCTATTTGAAATATGTTAATACCTATGTTAAATATGTTAAATAAAAAAACATAACAGGTACTACAGTTTACTTATAATATATGTCAGTCTTGAAGGATTAATTATCGCTCAAAACAATAGTAGCGCTCTTTTTAACTCAACGAAACTCCTATAACGCGCCATCTTGTTTTTTCAATACATGTCACATGTATACCAACAGCGCCTGTCAACGTCATTCGAGCACCAAAATATCCTTTTTACAATGTATCCTGTATGTATATAATATCCACGTAGGCCTGTTACTCCATCAGTAGCAATTTTTCTTAAGGCTCATTTTTCAGCCATTTCTTAGATTCAAAAGCATATTTTGGAATTTTAGAACGTTCTGTTCTGCGTGTGTTCGGAGCTCCAACAAACTACTTTGTCCGTCTCGCGTATCAATGTGCTATGGTGTCAATTACGTGTAACTGTCTGCATCTGTTTGTTACGTATTGTGTTCTCGTGTTGTCGTGTCTCGTCCTTGCACTCTCTCACTTTACTAACTTCTTCTAGTATTTAATGCGCGTTTGTGGTAAAGTTACAGGTTTTATTAAAAATATAGACTTGTTTTATTAAAAATATAGACTTATATAATTTTACTATTTTATATATTTATTGTGTTTTTATAAAAAAATGCTGCCATTGTTAAAAATTAAATTGTTGTGGCAGCTAATTAATCGGCCACTACCTACTTGCTTTGGTCAATTTTCAACTGCAAACTTCATGACACTTAAATAACAATATTTATTTAAATAGGTCGCTCATCATTAACACGTTTTATAAAGGTCTGTAATTCAACCACAAACCGCAGCTATCACAGTGTGCGCACAGTTTTACTCAATGCCTCTTCCTTTCAAAGTACCTATATTTATTAAAAAATATTTCATATTTTTGTATCGAAAACGGTATTCAATTATTTACAACATACATATGTGTTGTGAGACTAAACGCAAATTATACTACTTTAATATAAATATAGTAAAATAGTGACGAAATTTGTATGTTATAAATTGTCTTTCCTAGACCCGTCCTAACGAGCATATAAGAGAGGGCGCACATTACAGATTATTCGCAGCTTAGTAAAATAACTGCACTACAAAAAAAAAGACAAGGTGTCGTGAGACACCCGGTTGGAACGAAGTTTCTTTCGCTTTCGCCCACTTCACGAATGAGAGCTGGATTGAAAAAAACTGTAACATTTTGACCGCCACGACACTTCAGTTACGTAAAAGAAGCGTCGTGACAGTCAAAATGTTGCACTTTTTTCGATCTAGCTTTCATTCATTAAGTGTGAAGAGTATAACGTGCGATAAGGAATTTAATTCCAAGAAAAACAAATGAACAAAACCTTCTTCCTTCAAAAATTATATCTTGTAATGTGCGGTTATCTCTCCTATCTATAAAACTACATGTTGTAATCTTTTTCTTCTATTCGAATCTCAATGTTTCGCCAAGAGAATGACTAACAATAACAAGTTGTGTGAACTACATAGAGCGGCTTGTAGTAACGTTGTAATTTTAGATACTGGCTGGACAATGGCTGTGTTTGTGACTGGTCGTTTATGTGGGTTGATGCAAAATTATGTTGCTAAAGCAACAATTAAATAATAATGGATTGTTGCTGAACAAATTACAGAAATTGAAGGATTGCTAGTGTTGAAATAAGCTTGAATGATGTTAGAACAAATGTTTTTGTTACTACGAATCTATTGTTAATTTCCTCATTTTTTTTCTGTCTATAGTCTTGGAAAATATTTTATTTTTATACAGTTAAAAAAAATAGTATTCAATGGCTTATTCGAAGACTGATACTTCTTTTTTAACTGAAAAGAATTTAATAAAATCCTTCTCGTCAAATATTTAAGAGCAAAATAAAATTTTGCATCAACTCAGATCCAGCCGCGACAAACGACATCGCCTGAATGCGTGTAGTTTAGTAATAAATGGTTGTTAGACTAAGTGTTGTCCTAGACTAGTTGTTGAACGCTAGCGTAGAGGGCGCGGACGTCGGTCAAGACTGCCAAGCGACGGGAAAAGGTAAATTGAGAAAAACAGGACTTTTGCATCAACAATCAAAATTCCAGTATAAAAAGTAATAGGTTATGTCTTAGAATGAGAAAATGCGTAATGGTTGTGACGATTGTCTTGCGATTTGTGTTGATGCAAAAGTACAATGTGTGCGGAGTCTTAAATGTTGGATGTTGAAAGCGCTTTTGATTTTTCATTTTTGAAAGGTCTTGGAAATAATTAGATGTTTTTATATGGAAGGCTGCGTTTTTAAAAGTGGGTAATGTGGGGTGTTAGTCGATTTGGATTGCAAGAAATAATTTGTAATTCGGTTTAGTGAGTTCCGGAAAGCCACAGACCACTGCCAAACGCACGTACCTATATGCTACTTCTTACTATATTATATTCCTTGCTTATTTCTGCAATGGTTCTATTGCATGCCTACTATTTTGCAGAACTAATGAAGCTTGCTATTATATCGTAGTTTGCATTTTACACTTGATATTCTGATCGGTCGACAAACCCGAGTTTGATCGATGAGATCTTTCAAAGTTCAAACGATCAAAACAGTTTTACTTGAACTGTTTTTTCTGAACGTATTACCCTGTTCTATTAATCGGTCAAATTTGAATTTGATCGTTTAGTGGCCATGGGATACAAAAGCAATGCATGAGTAGAAGTATATGTGAAAAAATATATGTTTTGTGGATTTCATGTTATTCCGTCTGTTTTCAGTTTGTGCACTTGTAGACATAATTCTCGTACAAAAGACGTAATAATTATATATTATAATGATATAGTGCTAATTGCAACGATTCATATTCTAATTGTATGAATCCTCGAGTATTTATATGTTTGTATATTTAAGCTAAGGATGAACCAGTGACAATGGAATTCTTTAAAACGTGGTGATTAAAATGTTATGTTGTGATATTTAATACATAACTTTATTTTTGCGGATGCTCCCCATGGTGGGTATACCTACAGTTTAAGACATATAAAAAAAAACTTAAAGCTTTCCTTATTAAAGTGCTGGATATGAAAACTTGAAGATGTGATAATATCCTTAGCTTAACATATGCACAGCTATCGGCGTCGCCTCCGACAAATATATATCTCGATTTACTTTATATTAAAGTAATAAATACTTTAGGTTAAGATTGCCTTTTATAAATTAAGCACGTCCAGTTGGTGAGGGCAGCGAATCGTTTAGTTCTTCGCAAATAATTAAGATTGTGATGTCACAGTGAATTTATACAAGCAGGACATATTATATTTATTTTTGTATATTTGGTGTATAATGGAAAAAAAAATCTTTATTTATAAATAGGTAAATCAGGTAACTGATCAATTTGACGTTGCGTGCACGTGATTTTTTCCTGATGACTAGATAAAAATATATCGACTGGGCCACGGTCTAAAAAAACAAGGTCTGGCATTCCGAGAGTGACACATTCTTACGTCACTATCCAGTTGCCACTTTATTGCAACAAAACACGTATTATGGAAACATTTTCAGTCACCATTCTGTTAAAATATATATATAAAGCATTTAAATTGCCGTTTCGTTTTTCTTATCAAAGGTAGGTGATTTTTCTTATTCAATTTAAACATATACCAACGTAATTGTTAGTTAAAACCTCACAGTTTTATCGGATTCGCACAGGTAATAAAGGCGAATGGGGAGTTATTATTGCACACTACTGGTAACACAGCGGTCATGACGTAGGCTTGTGTCTTCCACGTGACCACTGTGTCTCGGAATGCTATACCTGGTGAAGTATATTATTAAACCATGGACTGGGCAGAAGACAATCATTATAAGTGTTACCCCAACCAAAAAGTGAAAAACTAACAGAGATGTCTTCCTTAACGCTGTTTGTGATTAATTCACTGTGGCAATGTGTTACCAAATACTTATCCTTTGTTTATGCGCATTCCTACTATAAGACTAGTTCATTCTGAATATTATATTATTCCATAGATCTGCACACGATGATAATATGTTTTATTATTCACCTACCATGTTATGTATGATGACAGTATTTACCTAAGTAATAATGCCTCTTGTTTTCATTATAGCCGCAATATTGCTTGTAATAAACGTAATTTGTTCACTGTAAATTACCTAGCATTCATTGTGCTAGTATTATTGTGAAAAGAAGAGTTCACATGTCTATCTCATTCAGGGCCGTAGCCAGGCTGTTTAATCAGGGCAGGCTCATGAAAACTCAGGGTAGGCTGTATCCACTATTATATGCAAGTACAAACTTACTGAGTTCCTTAATGTTGTTAGTAGGTTATACATAAAAATGAAAAAACGTTGACATGGTAACTTTTAATTTAAATGATTTTTGTAAAAAGAAAATTAATGAGAAATACGGACAAGGAACCTTCGAAGTGAATTACCAAGGAGATACCAAATTTTTGTATACAAAAAAAAATAACTATAACAAAAATTTTAAACTCAAAACTAAAAACCACTGTCAATAAAATATTTACGCTTCGAAACATTGTTCTAGTAAATAAAATAATAACAATTAGTTTCGTTATTATTATTAACTCGAAATTTTGAAATCCTTAGCAAGCTCTGGCTATTGGCTAGGGCAGGCCAAGCCAGCCCTGGCGTACCCCTGGCTACGGGCCTGATCTCATTTCTGCTGTTCTCATTTCCGCCGAGGAGGGGACAATCTGTACAATTACTTAACAGCGGCTGCTACTATCTATTTGATAATTTTTTGCGTTAATTACAAATTTATTTCAAAAGTACAGTGAACAATATTACGTACATAATCTGGAGTATTTATTTCATCACAATAATACGGATGTTCTCCAAAAAAACAACAACCAAGGTAGGAAGGTATTTAAGAAAAGGAAAATAAATTAAAAATGTTTTGTTATTTTTGCACTATTGACTGATACGATAAGTGGTTGAACCCAAAAAGTTTTTTTTTTTATTTATTAAAAGTTATTGGTGAATCTCATTATAATTTATAACCCAAAAATTTTAAGTGCAATATGTTTTTTACAGTTATTGTTTTATGTTATTATATTTTATGTTAGTACAGAAGGCTAAATAGTTGACTCTAGCAAAAACTTTATCAAAATGAAATCGGTAGAAGAAGTTCATTCAATCAATTTGATCGATTGAACCATGGTTGGTCAGAAAGGTCATGCACTTTAAAAGTGTAACTAATTATTCAAGTCAAATTAAAATCGTGCTGAATCGATCAATTAAAAAAAACCTTGTTCCTAGTTAGTTAAAAATTGTTAAAATTTTCCGAGTTTTCTATGTGGATCAAAAATTGTCAAAAATTTTCTCGAGTCAGCTATTTACTTGTCCCCAAAGTATGTTTCAGGAAGGTTGCGTTAAGTACATAGGAATTGTGATGCCCGTCGTAGTACATAATGTTAAGTACATTGTTGTAGCTAATGTTGGAGGTCATTCCCATTAAAACTACATTTTACACATTACAGAAGTTTTATTGAAACTTTAGCAAATACCTAATACCTACATAAATACTGCTATAAAAATAACTATTTTCTAGACTAGCTCGTAGTGTTTGTTGTGTTATTAGACTCGTCACTTATTACATGGGTCTAAAACGTAACTAGGGTGTACAAACTGCCTAATTTCTTGGCATATACAGCCGTGATGATATTCCTAAATAGAATCAAAAACTATCAAGGTAAGTACCTTCAACATTTTTGTGGTGTGTGCTAGAGAATTTTTAGGAACATAGGTACACCGATACTGATTGTAAGGTATACAAATAGAAGATTTGCTTTTGCGTTTACCACCAATACATATCATAAAGAGTGCGTCTGAGGCGATTAAATGCTAGTCTGCTTCTCACCCGCGGTCGGATGCTGGCCAAATCAGCTTCCAGGTTCTGCAAGCAATCACAGAATCCTAAGACAAAATCAGATAACAACACAATAATCTGATACTGAGCGACAAATTGCAAAAAAACTAAGAAGTTAGTTTAATTAATTTAATAATTAAAAAAAACCGAGCTCCCTTATAGCCCACTGGCAAAACGGGTGTGCTTAACACTTCTGCCGAACCCTTCGGGAAGAACAGGCGTGATGGTATGTTATGATTTATGTAAAAGTGCTTCGTGCATCTAAATTCGTAGTGCCAGGCGAAGAATGAGTTTGAAACTGCGACGGTTTGATGTTGGCCAAGTCTGCTTCCAGTGCCTGCTAACAACAATTGATGAATTAATACAATGTAGGTATGCCTTTAAAACATTCTTGTGAATGTTAGAGTTGTATGGAGGCAGATATGCTGCGCCAACTCCAAATAAATTAGGAGAAGGAAAGAAGGATCAAGATGATAATGATCCTTGAGAATGGTAAAGGGGACATTCACATTGCATGGTCGGCAAACAGCAGGTTATGATATCACACATAAGTACAATGATAATCAAACAGTTGGAGCTGGAAATCGTATGAGATTCTAGAGTGTAGTGATGTCCAAACTAGACTGATCATCTTGATTTCCAAACGAAAACATTCCGGGCGGCACAGGTCCAATCATTGACGATGCTTTTCATGCTAGATGGAGGACTTATATCCAGGAGTTCGATCATGTCAATGATGATGACTCTAAGAAACTTGCACTATTCAAAATGAAGACTACAAACTTTTAAACGGTAGACCTTCATATCCAAACGTCGCAGCGAGTCTTGAAGCTCGAGCAGGCTCGGATCGCCAGGGGAGTAGATGTAGCACTCTTCATCGAACCGCCTCTGCAAGCGACGCCGCAACTCTTCGTTGTACCAGCGCCGGCGTTCAGCGAGTTCGGTGGCATAACGCAGCTCTCGGTTCAGTAACTCGTCATCTACGTCTGTGTCCAGGTACGGGTATCTGGAGGTAGAAGAAGGGGTAAGTTAAAGCTACCATTTTGTTATCCTAACTAATGTTATAAATGCAAAAGTGAGTTTGTTTGTTTGTTACACTTTCACGCTAAAAAGGCTGAACGGATTTGGATGAAATTTCGCTCACAGATATACCATGACCTGGGTAAGAACAGGCTACTTTTCATCCTGGATCGCAGACAACAGCTAGTACTTATTCAATTAATGGGTCTGTTGTTGTCGTCGCTTCGGTCTCGTCTGATGGAAAGCGGTGGGTTAGATCTAAGTACCTCGATCGAGTGTACCCAAAAGTTGGCCTATACTTATAGTTTACTCTCAGTGACCCTACAAACGCTGCCAGCGAGTTCCACACGATGGATGATCTGGTCAACCTTTAAACTTTCTTTATGATATTAGGTACCTAATGCAAAAATAATCTGAGGTAAGAAATGTCTTTATATGGAAAATCAAACACCTTAACCTACCTGAAACTTTTCGAACTTCAGTTGAGAATATTTCTGAAGTCCACCCAGTTTATATCAAACGCGGATGGTGTTTATGACTTGGTATCTTAGCAGCTTTACTCAAATATGAAAATTTATAGAAGAAAGTTGAAACGAGTTCACTGCGGTCGTATTGCAAATTGAAAGGCCTTATTGTAAGTTTTCATTTCGACTTAGGTAAGTATCAATGTTGCAAAGATGTTTTTCTAGATATGAGTAAAGCTTTTGACTTCGTTGATAATAAGCTATTACTAAGCAAATTAGATAAATATTGCATAAGGGGCCAAGCGAACGATTGGATTAAATCGTACCTAAGTGATAGGTGCCAATGTGTAACAATATCTAAAGTCAGTGATGGAAACAAAGCAGAATATACAACTAATGCATTAGGAGTACCCCAAAGCAGCGTGGTGGGATCGTTTTTATGTCTAATATAGGTATATTAATGAACTTCCCAATGCATCACGCCACATAACAATTTTATTTGCTAAATATACAACACTAATAATAAAATGTACTTAATGACAAAAATAAAATGTAACAGGAAATCAATGAAGCAATCAATGACATAATAATTTAGCTTAACAACAACAATATAAAAATCAATAGGTATAAATGAAACAAAAATAATTCAATGTCAAACGTATAAATCAAACTTTCAAGTCTTAGTATAAAATATGAAGACAGTATCCTAGAACAAGTAGTAAACACAAAATTCTTGGGCATAATAGTGGATCAAAACTGTAACTGGAAATCACACATCAATTAGGTATGCGATAAGCTAGATAAATTCGTATACGCAATAAAACGTATACCATCAACAGTGTCCGTAGCCGCAGCAGTCACGGCATATCACGGATACGTTTCGTCTGTGCTGTCATATGGTCTGATACTATGGGGCAATTCAGTTGAAGTTCTAATGACATTTCGGGTCCAAAAAAGATTGTTAAGGCAATATCAGTCTGGCGTCAGGTTTTTGGATAGCTGAAAACCTTTATTTAAAAAACTTCACATTTTACCTTTACCCTGCATGTACATAAAAGAACTATGCATGCTGTTAAAACAATATCCGCACTATTTTCGCATGCAATCAGAAGTAAGCCACAAAATGGTTTCTGTTAGAAATCAGTATAAATATATGAATTAAATGTACCTCAATGTAGATTGCAAATATTTAGGAGGAATGTATATGTTAACGCCATTCAGGTGTACGAGTATAATAAGTTACCTAACTCATTTAAGGAACTTTCCATCCTTAAGTTCAGGTAAAACCTGACAAGTTGGCGAATAGGTACATGGAATATTGTAAAAAATCCAAGATGACATGAAGGTATTGTACTTAATTTTGAAATTGATATACTTAGTAACGATTACCTAATTATAATAATTATTATTCATATTGGACTTATTGTAAATCACAAATCTTAAAATTAACTGTACCTACTTAGTTATTTAAAAATTACATTTGCATATTTGTACACCATATGTTGTAGTAGAATGTATAGAACTTAAAAAATATGAACACAAGACTATGTAAAACTACATTCTTACAAAGATATAAATTCTAATTCTATTTAATTTTTATACCATTAGACTTTCTGTACTCCACCGCACTGGGCCCGCGTGGTGGATTACGGCCCATTCCCTCTCACAGAGAGGAGACCTGTGTCCCGGCAGTGGGAACGTTATAAGCTGATTATGCTTATCTTATGCTAGACTTAGACATGACTGCGCAACCACGAACATAATATTACTTACATTGAAATCTATATTTTGACACTATCACAAAATTAATATACTTAATAAATTACTGTTGTAAAATAAGTTTTAAATAAATAAATCTCACCTGTTAAGAGAAGCCATACCTGTAATCCGACAGGAAGTACAGAGGATCTCGCCAATAATCCCAAGTGTCCGCGTAGTTGTAGTTCCTGAACTATAAACAAACACTCTTTTACCAAGAAGAATTTTTTATATCTCTTTTAGTTAATAACCGAAACTTAAGAGATTCTACGTGGTTCTCAGCCAGTTACAAGTAGAAACCACTCCACCATAATGTTAAATGCTTTAAGAGGAGGCTAACCATATCATGGCATGAACGGTTCAATATCATGAACCTCTTAACCAAAAGATGTTCACTACTGAACATAAAGGCCCCCACAAGAATCGCCACGATATTGGACCCCGTGCCTAAAAGTCTTCAGCAATTAATTATACGGAAATATCACTATCATCCAACTAACAGCTATAAATAAGGAGATTTACAAATTACCCGTTTGTAAAACTCGTAGTCAATCTCGGAGTCAGTCATGGCCCTGGACAGCGACATACTGGAGTCTGTACTGAGGGTAAATTTGTCGTACTGCTTCAAACTGTCAGTGAGAAACTGTCACTCCTCAAAGAGTAGCAGTCATTCAAATCACTCCACGCGTAGGGTTCCCGGATTTCCAACACTGAAACGTAATCTGCTCGGTTCCCTGGTAAAGATCAGTTCAGGTATATTTTATTCAAACATGTTCCTTCTATTAGATATATTATATCACTGTGTATCTTTGCCTAGTTGTAGGATAGTGGAGACCGACGGTAATAACAGTACCTTCTCGTCATAAGCTGGATGACGGCATTAAGATGGTCACGCACAAAAAATTACTCTCACTGGAACTATTCAGAATATAGGTACTAGGTGGGGTAAAAACGCGTCTCGTCTCACGTATTTCTGAGATATGAAACCCGGTTGCCAGTAACTGTTGTGTAATGCTAAAGTTTGGTCGATGCGACGTGATGGTTGCCACGCGACTGCTACTACAAGGCAAAACTCACGTTCGCAGAATTTCGCTGAAATGATACCTTCTAGAAAGGAATTCATGATTCTCCTACCTTTATCCCAATTTAATTGGGGTGCCTGCCCATGCAACATGCCTTTTTCTTCCATACTTTCTATTAGACATATAGCTACCTATTACTTCATCTCGGTAGTTACCCCCCTTCTTGCCATATTATCTTCCACATAGTCCATTCATCGTGTCTTTGATCTTCACCTAATCCATCCACCATCCATCACATGCCCATACTACCGATTTCCACACAACTTACTATCCATCATACCTTTTCCTTTCGATTTTCCAAACACATCTTTTGCTACTCTCCTTACACAATCGGCCATCTTTTTTCAACATTCATTCACAGGTTTTCCTTCCATACCCTTCATTTCAATAATTTTCTCTACCCCTTCACTTTTAAAGGTACTGGCACATTCCTCTTTTTCTATCAAACGCCATGTGGTTATGGGTGGGGGCCGTTCTTTGTTCCTACTAGACGAGACACTGACTTTTACCTGTATGAATAACAGTATTAGTATATGTTATGGGACTAAGTCTTCGTCTCCTGGCAGCACTTTACAGTTTTTGACAGTTTACGGCTGTTCTGTCTTATCAGAAATAAATCAATTTGTGACGCCACTTTTTAAGTAATAAATAATGATAGATACTCGTTTTTCTTTTCTAACCAGGTAGTTACTTGTTATTGCCAGGTCGAATGCGGAAGCAGCACCTCGCCATCAGTGTTACGATCTTTGTATCCCCAACCGCCATGCACTCTCTCGTACCCACGCTTCTGTCTTCCTTAATGCCTGTTAATATCACCCCCCACGTACCTTCACTCTCTTACACATCCATCATCACACGATCGAAGTCCTCCCAAAACTTTTACACTATCCTCACATCCCGACAGAGGTACATCCTACACACTAACTTTATTTAATATCAAACCGTCCACAATCACTTTAACAGCTTTCACTCTTTTAACATCTACTTTAAATTCTTTCAACTCGCTATCCAAAACTATACCCACTACCAAAAATAAAACGTATCCTTCTCCTATCTCTCTAGCTTTCGCATCCCTCCACTTCGTCCCTTGCAGACACACTATGTTCATTCTTCGCCTTATTAAAACATATTTTAGTCTTCCAGTCATCGTACCTACATTCCAACTCACACACCTCAATCTAACTTCTCTCCTCCTTCCTCCTTCCTTCCTCCTCGTCCTTCTTCTTCTCTTAGCTCCGACCTTGCGTCTTACGCCGCACCCGCTCGTTCGACAACCATTGTCCATTCCCCACAGGAGCCGGGGGCTGCCTTTGCGTGTCGCCGTCGCGGGTTACACTCTAGCCCTATAGGGCATCTAATTTTTACTCGTCATGTTACTAGAGTTTTTGGCACAGTATTACAGTCAGCCGCCTGCCTGACACCAACACTATTTGGGAATGCTTTGCTTGGTGGATTACCTGCCACCGCGCGGGTGACCCAATTTGCTAAAACGGTATGCAATAGGTCTCAAGTTTATGAGATGGGATAGCCACATTCGTAATCCGGAATCACATGGACAAAAAAAATTAAAAGCAAGAAATTGTAATAAATTCCACCCTTTTCTATATTTTTGCGCTATTGACTGATACGTAAATGAGATTCACCGATAATATTTGGAAACAAAATAAACTTTCGAGTAGTTTCGAGTTCAACCACTGAACTCGAAAGTTTATTATAATTACAAAAAGTTATCGGTGAATCTCATTACAACCCAAAAATTATAAATGCAATATAATTTGTACAGTTATTGTTTTATATGATTATATTTTACATAATATGTTATTGCGGAAGTCAATAAGGTTGACTATCGAAAGTGGATCGAAATGAAAACGGGCGAAGAATATAATCGATCACATTGATCGATTGAACCATGTTTGGTCAAGTGTGATTAAATTATTCAAGTCAAATTAAAATCGTGCTATTTTAAAAGCTAAAACGATCAACTAGAAACAAAAATAAATCTTTGTGGTTCGTTAAAACATTTATAGAATAGAATAGAATACTCTTTATTATTTATTTGTTATTGTTTTTATTTTTTTACTTTTCTTTCTATATTCAGAATTTAAATTATATGTACATAAATAACAACTTACATCTAATGAATTAACCTAACCTAACTAAAACTATTAACAAGCTAAAAAATGGCGTCAAAAAATTATTTGTTATTAAAATTAAAATTTATTTGTTATTTCTTTATTATTCATCATATTTACCAAGATTATTAAGTGGGTTGTCAAAATTTTCAGAGTCAATTATTTAGTGGCCCTCAAAGTATTATTCAGCAAGGTTGCCTTGAGTAAATAGGAATTGTGATGCCCGTCGTAGTACATAATGTTAAGTACATTGTTGTAGCTGATGTTGGAAATCTTTCCCATTAAAACTACATGTTACACATTATAGAAGTTTTATTGAAACTTTAAACCTAATACATAAAGACTAGCAATAAAAATTACGATTTCCTATCAGAGTCAACCAACTATGATGTACCTATTCTAAATCGGAATCCAAAAATTCTCCCAATCTCTCGATGCTCTTCTAGTGATCGTAAGTAAGCTCGTCTGCTGACCCCATGCTCATGTCCTTCGTTTTTCCAGTTATGATACAGTGTTTTTGTTTTTCCATCAGGAATTTCTCAGTACCTGAACAATCCGAAGTCTGAATTTGTGTCGGGTTAGTGGCATTAGACTCGCCCCCTATTACATGGGACTTAAACATAACTTGTGGAATGTGGGTGTACATCTCTGCCTTATCCTTCGAGGAGTACAGTCGTGATGTTATGTTTAAACTCATTAAACATCGCTAATGAATGAGACACAATAGGGAACATTACGCAAAACTCTGCGTAGAGGGCGACACTAGCACAAACCGTAAACAAACCGCCATGATGCATCATGTCATATTTATTAGTAACAAATAATTAGTGAAAACGTGTTAAATTATAATAGTTTTTTTTAATATTCATGTATTAAAAAACCTGTACTGTGATATTATGGCATCCTACGGACATTTAAAAATTGTTTACGGTTTGTGCTAGTGCTGCACTCTGGCGGCAGAACATTGCAGTAATACTCCCTATTGATTTTCTATTAGTATGGCCCTCTAGCGGGCTGACTGAACAGTACATTCTAAATCTTGCTGGTGTTTTTGAAGTAATGGTGCTAGAGAAGTATATTGTAGGAAAATACACCGACTTTACAAATTGAAAACGTTTGATCTAATACAAATAAAAAGTGCGTCTGAGGCGATTTAATGCTAATCTGCTTGAGAAGCAGATCCACGATTGTGATCGGTATGTTCGGATGCTGGCCAGATCAGCTTCCAGATTCTGCAAGCAATCACAGAATCAGACGACATCAGTCGGTGACATATCAATAATTACGCAAACAACAAAGTAATCTTTATTTCACTGGTAGTAGATAAAATTGTATTGCTCCTGATGTCCCATCAGAATGTCTTGATGATAATCAAGTGATGGATTCACATTCCTTAAGTACTATTTAATACCTATGCGTCTATTTAATCGACTCGAGCGCCCCCTAGCTTGAGCAAAGTATTATTTGACTTTTTCATCAGGAATTTCTCAGTAACAGCCCTAAGTCAGAATTTTGTGCCCTAATAGCAATACGCTCACCCGTTACTGCGTGTAACTTTAAGATAACAGGCGACTATTGTGGGTGTTATAAACAACTCTACCAAACTCCTTCAAGGATTACAAGCGTGATGTTATGTTTTGACTTAAAGTGCATAAGCGCATCTAAACTCTAAAATAACCTATTATAGGTTTGCAGTGCCGACAGGAAGATTGGATGAAGCTACTCCGTGATTTGAAGTGTGACGTCACTTCGACGGTTTGATGTGGACCAAGTCTGCTTCCAGTGCCTGCTAACAATAATTGATGAATTAGTACAAATATGTAAGTTTGCTTTTAAATATTCTTGTGAATGTTAGAGAGATGTATGGAGGATCATAATGATTCTTAAGAATGATAAAGGGGACAGTCACATTGCATAGTCGGCGATCAGCGGTGATCACACATATACGAGTATTGAACCACAATAGAGCGATGGAGCTGGAGATCTTATGAGGTTCTACTCTGAGTGTAGTGATGTCCAAACTAGACTGAACATATGTAATTGATGTCCACACAAGAAAGCTCCGGACAGCACAGTCCAATCATTAACCATACTCGGTGGGGGAGTTCTGTCCGACTAATACAATACCAATGATTATGTACGCAGTGACTACAAAACGCGATGACTCTGACAATCAGTCTTACCAAGGGGTAAGGGGTTAATTATTACCCAGTAACTGGGTTGTGGAGGTCAGATAATCAGTCGCTCCATGTAAAAGAAATACTGGTACATTAAGTTGCATCCGGTTAGTCTGGAAGCCCCCAACTTAGTTGGGAAAACTCTGGACAGATTGTGTTTTTTGATGACGCTACAATTGCGCTAAGTATTCAGGTTTTCGGATCACAAACTTTTAAACGGTTGACCTTCATATCCAAGCTCTGCAGCGCGTCTTGCAGCTCGAGCAGACTTGGATCGTCAGGAGAGTACACGTAGACCTCTTCATCGAACCGCTTCTGCAAGCGACGCCGCCAGTCTTCGTTGTACCGACGCCGGCTTTCAGCCAACTCGGCGGCGTCACGCAGCTCACGGTTTAGTAACTCCTCGTCTACGTCTGAGTCCAGGGACATATACCTGTAAGTAAAAGGTCTGCTCTTGTTCTATCCTCGGTCTCGCCCGATAGAAAGTACCCAAAAGATGCCTATGCTTACAGTTACACTCTTAATCTGACGGTAAAAGCGGGTTAAAATTACCTAACAGGTTACCCTGCAATCGCTGGTAAGGAGTTCCACACTTTGGACGACCTGGTCAAGCTCTACATTAATATATATGTTTACATTAGAATTATTTCTCAATTGCCTACCTATAAATATTTTGTCATTTGTGTCAATTCCACTATTAAAGAACACTGTCCTTCGAGATACGGGTTATTCCAAGTTTGAGGACAGGGATCTCACTCATCTGTAATAGCTATAACCCTGTGCCATAGCCATCCTACACATCTTTTCTTGAAATAACATTGATGTTACCTAGGTTTTTGCAGTAAATCTAAGTTAAAAAACATCTTTCAATAGAAAATCGAACACCGAACCTGAATCAGAATATTTCTGAACTCCACGCTGTTTTTATCAAACGCCGGTGCTTTATAAGACTTCAGACAAACAGCTTTTCGGAAAACTTACGATTTATAGAAGAAATTTTAAACGACTTCACTGCGGCCGTATTTCATTTCAAATTGAAAGGACTTTTCCTTATAATTATTTTCGTTTCGACTTACCAATAGTTCAAAGCTATTTTATTTTAAGTCCATCAGGTTTTCTCTGTGACCTGACTGTGTAACCATGAACATAATATTAACTGTACTTAGGTTGGTTAGAATTAGAACCTTGAAAACTACATTTTGATACGATTACAAAATCAATATTGGTACTTATCGCGAACCTATGATTAGATTATGTTTACCTATCTACTCCATGGCTATGTCGGTCTACCTTCTGATAAACAAAAGAAGTAGGTATTAAAGTATAGCACCTGTTAAGAGAAGCCATATAACCCGACGGGAAGGCGTGCACGGCATCTCGCAAATGCTCCCATGTGTCCGTGTAGTTGCAGTTCCTGTACTGCAAACAAAGCAATCGTTTACGAAAAAGCAACAGAATTGTAACCAAAAACTGGACAGGCACATAAGGAAATTCAACTGAGATTGACAGTGATTAACGGCTGGCAGTAGATGAACAAGGTTCATATACCTCTTTGTAAAAGCCTTCAGGTGCCAGATTATGAGGTATTATTGTCATCATGATTTCATTGCAAAAAAGGGATAATGCTATAGGGCATGTATACCTCCATGTTTCTCTCGCACTACAAAACTGAAGACAATAACGTAATATTACGGCTCCTGGACACCAAACATGGCGACCGACAGAATCTCTAATTACGCATTATGCGAATTTTTGATCGCTCCCCTCACCTCCCTCCCCTTCCCCCTCCCCTCCCTCCCTCCTTCAACCCTCTCCTTTAAAAATTTACTTCACTCTACCAATTATCATTATGACTATCCAGAAATTACCCGTTTATAAAACTCGTAGTCTATCTCAGAATCCGTCATAGCTCTTGAAAGCGGTATGCTGGAGGCCGTACTCTGCGTAGATTTGTCGTACTGGCCCAAACTGTCAGTGAGAAAGCTGTCACTCCTCAAAGAGTAGCAGTCATCCAGATCAGTAGACACGTACGGAGTCAGGGTTATCTCCGGGATTTCCAAATCTGTAACGTAATCTGATCGGTTCTTTGGCAAGGAGTTTAGGTATGTTTTAAACATGTTCATTCTGTTGGTTATGTCACTGTCTATCTTTGCCCAGTTGTAAGATAACGGAGGTCTACGGTAATACCAGTCTCTTCTCTTCATTAGCTGGAAGATGGCCCTAGGTTCTTCACTCACAAATAATTACTCACAAGAGAACTATTCAAAATAAACTTGGTTGAGTAAAAACGCGTCTCGTCTCACGTATATCCGTGATGTGACCTGGTTACTGGTAACTGTTGTGTAATGCTAAAGTTTGGTCGATGCGACGTGATGGTTGCCACGCGACTGCTACTACAAGGCAAAGCTCACGTTGGCAGAATTCCGACGGTGAAATGATGTCAGATACAAAGAAAATGCAGACGCATCCGTTTCTTAATAAACCCTTTGGGTATGTAACTAAGACTCCGTTGTCCGTCCGTCTGTCTGTCAGCGGGCTGTATCTCATGAACCGTAATAGATAGACAGTTGGAATTTTCAGAGTACGTATTTCTTTTCTATTGATATAACAAAAAATAATAAAAATAAAGTATAGTTAGAAATTAAAGGGGGTCACCATACAAGAAACGTGTTTTTTTTGGCGTTTTTCGCCTTGTGGTACGGAACCCTTCGAGTGCGAGTCTGACTCACACGTGGCTGACTTAATCTAAACCCTTTTTATCTTTGTAAATAGATATTGCAGGCAGTATACCTCTTTACCTACCCTAGGTCCATTTTCTAAAACCATGAGCCTCTGGCTCCAACTTACACCAGGATATTAAACAATTTTATAATACCATGTCCACGACGAGGATCATTAAATTCAGATCCATGTACCCATGTTCCACTTTCCACCTATCCTATTGCAGTCTTGCCAAATACTTGCCACTGAAAAAGTCCTGAAAAAATTACAAAGTAATTATAAATACTAAGCCTGTCCAAGGAATTGAATCATCACGAGCTGCTCCCACTATTATGTCCAAATGCTTCAATTGATCATACTTAAGTAGTTACAGTCAGGGCCCCCATAAAATAAATAATTGATTATTGTAGCTGTCGGTAGAGTCGCAGAACGTTGTTTACTTTAAAAACTCAAACTCAAAGCATTTATTTCAAATAAACCAATTACAGACACTTTTGAATTGTCAAGGGGTCGGTCAGTCAGAAAGATGAAGCTAGTTGTCCATTCCAAAGCGTAGTAGGTACCTATGGAAAAGAACGGGCAAGAAACTCCACGGACACTCTTTTAAATCAAAATATTGTTACAAAAATTGGATATAATAATAATAATCTTTATTATGAAACACACAAGATTCATGATACACAAGAGCAGATGTACAAAATAACTTGGTATACTCGTATCTACAAATCTACACAGATCATGTAACCCTGTCTCTTAAACTAGGTAGACAAAGTAACATTCGATTAGCGATGACTCTAGTAGTAAAGCCAAAAATGTATAGGGTTGACATAAGCTAACGAAATGTCACGTGATCAATATCAATATCAAAATCAATCAATAGGTCAACGAACAGAAATTAGCTAGACAATGTTAACAACAATCGATTCTATAAAACGAATCGACAGCGTCGAACGATTACTTCCATAGAGATGCGTAGCCAAATGGCACTTTTTGACAAGGGTTATCGCTAGTTTTCGATTCGTATGATGGTAACATTAGCGAAAGCGATAGCGATTGTAGAAATAGAATAGCTTTGAAGCGAATGCTATTTGTCTAAGCCCTCTGTATCTTAGGAGACAGAGTCAGGCCATACAGGGCAGTTAGTCATGTAGGTATATCAGCAGCCAGGGTATTTACCGCGAGAGTGGTTTAATACATTTAATAATTTGTTTGCCGGTGTGTAAATGTGTTTGAGTGTGAGTGAGTGAACACAAGTATGTGTAAGTGTATGAGTGGTGAATATGGGAGTGTGTGCGTACCTCGAAGGGTGCGCGTGAGAGAGAGTGAGTGAGTGTATGCAGTGTGAATGAATGATAATATAATAAATAATGAATAATAATAAATGTTACCGTTAGAATACGGAATACGTTAATATGCGCATTAACTAGGTAATCTGCAAATTAGGTACCAGGTACAATCCATCAAAGTGTGAAATTTGGATTTATAAAAAAAAAATATTAGCAAAAATCTCCACTTTACCTAGTTAATCTGCATATTGGATGCTACATCGTTAAATCGCGGAAGACAGTGAGAGAAATACTTGTCTCGTTTTCTCGGGCCCACAGCTTTAAAATTAATTGAATGATCTATAAAAATAATGGTTTCCACTAGAAGAGCGAGCGAAGCGAGCTCGGTACTTGGGGCACCACGACTCGGACAGGTTAGGTTAGAAGGGGATGGCGATTATCTAGTTAATATGTATAAGAACATAAACATTTTTTTCCACTTTAACGGACTCAACCAGATAACCTGCAGATTAACAAGTTTATCTACACTCTAACTAATTTATGCATATTAGCGGTGACATATATAGCTGAGATAAATTCGATATTGATCTCATACGGATAGTTTAATTGCTAGTAATCATTTATCAATAGTTGTTTCGTATTGACACCCATTAGTAAGTAGTTCTTTATAATACCTACCTTATGACTATAGTGTGTCGCATTGCATGAGCGCATCCATTGTTTGCGCGTTCAGAACTGTTAGGTAACGTGATAGTCAATTGACCGCATGTATGTACCTATAGGTAC
The DNA here is from genome assembly GCA_917490735.1 of Dryobotodes eremita. Taxonomy (NCBI): domain Eukaryota; kingdom Metazoa; phylum Arthropoda; class Insecta; order Lepidoptera; family Noctuidae; genus Dryobotodes; species Dryobotodes eremita. Next base: position 20,933,707 of record OU823254.1, read on the forward strand.
CTAACAATGTTATAGTTGTTTGAGTCCATTGAGGATAATGTAGGTATTGATGAGTTAATGGCATACACTGTAAAAGGCACAAAGAATAGCGTGAAAGCGAGCTGTCACGGGATACAAAGGGATTATGATCAGTGATAGGAATAGGTAGTGCCTATTTGCCTAAACTTCGAAGAACAGAGACGAGACTTCCTTAGGACTAAATTTTTTCCGGGACATCTGTCCTGAAAGTCGGGACAACACTTTTAAATACATTAAAAAAATATGTTATTTGGAATAAGTAATTCGTCTATATTTACCTAAAGTTTGCGACTAGACATAACATTTATAATTTATAACTTCATAATAATAACTTATCCTATATGGGCTCTAAAGGAAAAATAAAACACATAGAATATTGTTTTAACAAATATATGTATATTTATATTATTTTTTAAATATCGCACCTTTATTTTGAAACCGTTACTAAACGAAATTTTCACGATATTTTAAATATTTAATTATATGACTACACACCTTAAAAAGAAACCAATAATTTTACAAATAATCTCAGGAATATCACTTATGAGTTCATCACTTTTTTTTATACTTATTATTGGTTTCTTTTTAAGGTGTGTAGTCATATAATTAAATATTTAAAATATCGTGAAAATTTCGTTTAGTAACGGTTTCGAAATAAAGGTGCGATATGACGTAATTGGAAAGCATGAAACAAAATGTACAGACGGAATAAACTTAAGTGACAAATTTCTGTTTATCTATCTATGTCATATTTATTTTACTGACGTTGAGTGATGCAATTTTAACTCAAATCAAAGTACAAATTAACCTTTGAAGTATAACATTTAGGACAATCAGTTTTAATAGTGAACTACTAACTGTCCAGTTTTGATACAGATCTTGACGCATTAAAAATTGCTAAGAATTTGAAAATCTTTATTTGTGTTACAAATACCATAAAAAATAAAGAACGATTTTAATTTAATCATCTTGATTCGATTCGTCAAGTTCAGTATCAGAACCAAAATTTTCTTTGTCAGATGAGTTATCTAAGTTAAAATACACAATCATAATTTTTTCTATATTTTCAACTGTCAGGCGATTTCGTTTTATGTTAAGAATCCATTTATAAGTTGAAAACGACCTTTCAACATCGACTGAGGTTAAAGGCGCGTACATATAGTATGATCGCTCATCCCTTCCTGCTGTTATCGCGTCACATATGTCTCTAATTTTATCTAGATCGGGATTTCTGTCCATGACATTTACGAGTTTATTTTTTATAGGCTCAGACGAACACCAGCTAAGCACAGTTCTCACGTGATCAAATATATCAATGGATTCCGTTAATTCGATTTTTGTAATTTCTTTAATCCAATTTGTATATCTTTAAAATATCCCTCAATGTAGTCCAAGTACGATTTCAAGTTTTCCTTTTGAAGAACATTTTTGGCACACCTGATAGAGAGCGCGTCGGAACTTCTTAAAAGATTTACAATTGTTTTAGTTTGATCGTAATATTTTGCATAATATGACACTGCCTCCAACCAAGTACCCCATGTTGTAATAACGGGTTCTGGAGGCAGCGGCATGTGGGGAATTACTTATTCCAAATAACATATTTTTTTAATGTATTTAAAAGTGTTGTCCCGAATTTCGGGACAGATGTCCCGGAAAAAATTTAGTCCTAAGGAAGTCTCCGTTTCTTGTCTCTGTTCTTCGAAGTTTAGGCAAATAGGCACTACCTATTCCTATCACTGATTATGATGATACTGCTACACAGGTATTTATAGGTGTTAAATCTAGCCATAGAACTAACTTAAGTCTCTCCTATTACAAGAAAGTAGCTCTGGCAGGCAAGGCTTACTTTGGTTATCCTGGAACCTCGACGAGTCAGGAAGATTGGCATATAATAGTCCTAGAGACTCGACACTGGTAGTCAGATTTTGAGAGCACCTTGAGTTGTTAGTAAGTTGTTACTCTTGTCATCCATGTTCTGCTGTTCCACTATCTATAGATTAGGACTATGACTTGCATAGTTCTAAGGACATCACTCACTCAAGACTTTTATTGTAGTGCCAGTTGACCGATAGGAATGTCTTGAAAAACAATAACAGCACCCTAATTGCGTGACTCACTATCAATCACAGTCTGAATCATTTTGAAGCGTATTGCTAATCCATTGTTTCATAATTTCGAAAATGTTGTCTGCTCAACAACGTAAATAACGCAATCAATGTTGTTGAACTGTCAAAGTGAAAGCCATTTCTAATGTTAGTGGGATACGCAAGTACCCCGCAGTTCCCCATCATCATCAGCCTACAGCAGTCCACTGCTGGACATCGGCCTCTCTAATTGCACGCCATTTAGCTTTATTTCCGGCAACTCTCATCCAGCTGCTACCAGCCACCGTGCGAAGATCGTCGCTCCACCTAGCCTGAGGGCGTCCTACCTTACGTTTGCCGATTCGCGGTCTCCACTCAAGAACACGTCTACCCCAACGGTCATCGGTTCTACGGCTAATATCGCCGGCCCATTGCCCCTTCAGCTTGCTTATTCTGTGAGCTATGTCAACAACTTTGGTTCTCTGCCGGATCACCAGATCGCAGATCCCCAACCACTGTTAAAATTGCGACACAGCCACTGCAAGTAAATCAAGTTGCAAAATGTAAGACCGTGTATGTGTAAGATACATTGATCTAAAGACAAAAGGACTTGCTTATAATTGTTGTTTGTTGACCGATACGGCTCCGAACAATGATAGATACGTTACCTTGACCAGAGTAATAATTCTACCCTTGTTGACTCAGCCAATACGCAATAGGAATGATGTGTGATTTCATTGTTTTTCCCGGGAATACCCTCAATCTGCCTAGCGTTTTCCAACTATGTCGGAGTCAGCTTTCAGTCAAACTGGATGCAGCTGAATACCAGTAAATTACGTGGAGCGACTGCCTATCTGACCTCCACAACCCAGTTACAGCCCGATTCAAACTTTAAGGCGGTTCGGAACATGAAGTCTCCTGTAGACTGGCGCGACGCGACAGCGCGACGCAACTCTAGTAGTACAATTTCTATGAAAACTTCATGGAAATTGTTCTACCAGAATCACGTCGCACCGTAGCGACTCGCCTCAAGGCTCCCCTTGAGGCGAGTCGCTGCGCAGTAACGAATTCACGTGTCAGCGGGGGTGAGGGGTGAGGTACCTACTGCGCAGCGAGTAGCGCACTTCAGAGCCGCCATAAACTTTAAATCGGGCCTGGGTAGCACGATACCCCTTGGTAAGACTGGTTGTCAGACTTTTGGGCTGCTGACGGGTAGTCCGAGGCACGGAGGGGTCTCGATAGGTAATGGATGGTCACCCATCCACGAACCGACCGCGGCAACGTAACTTAACCTTCGATCGACACATGTGGCTGTTATTCATTACCCACGAGCGCCTCCCGGGAATACCCTATCTCTACCTATAAATACAATACTATCGAATAAAAAATACTGCGCCAATGCGCGGTCGTTTCGGTCGCTAATTGTGACAATTATCATCAATCGAGTGCTCAAAGTTGAAATTATTTGCATCTGGTACATACATTATGACTATTTTGATTAAAATAATGACGGTAGAGTTGTCACTACACTTAACTTCATCACATTGGTAAAGCCAATAAAGATTTAATTGAGAATTTCAAAGAAAAACTGATAGTATTACGTAATGTACCTCTGCTAGGACTCAGGCCTCCTCTCTTCGAGAGGGAGTGAGCTGTAATCTACGACGCGGGCCCAGTGCGAGTTGGTAGATGTCACATGTCTTCGAATATTTGGTTCTATAACATGCCGGTTTCCTCACGATGTTTTCCTTCACCGTTTGAGAGCAGTGGTAATGAAATTATTTACACAAAGTAAAGCGCCTGCCTGGGTTAGAACCCACGACACACAACTCTTAAGTCGAGGTCATTATCACTGGGCCACCACTGCTCTAAATTTACATGGTGTTACTTATAAATTTAAGAATCTGAATTATCATTTCAGTAGGCATCTTTATCTTACCCGAATATCTAAAAGTGATATTTGGAATCATAAAACATGTAAAAAATTAAAAGAACATTCTTTTCATGAAATTAATAGCATCTCCAAAGCTATTCACCACTATTCGATAGGCTTCAGAGGCGAAAATTACCTACACATTTTCTGTTACCTGATTTGCCTAGTCCTCGACAGCAGATAGCTGACGGAAGATTAGCGGTCGCCGATTTGGTTTAAACTGTCAAAATTTTCGGTTTTCGGATTGGTGAACAGCTTTTAGAGGACTCATTCCTTAACATAGATTGGTGTTCGATTCGGCACGGAAGCGTATCGAATGGTTGTGAATATTATGTAGTTCTTACTTTAAGTTCGGATTTCGGACGGGTTCAATACATTTCTCATGAATATTTGACGCAGCATGGTCAATAAAACTATTCCGTGATTACCCCGACCCCGTCAAAACTTAACCTCACACAAGATCCTGTTTATTAGTAATTTTAGTAACGTTATTGAATGAACATAATTGAATGAGATGGATTATGTTTACATCCGAACCTTTCCGTCAACAATGTTTGTATAGAAGCGTGATGCGATGACGATTGATACACGCAACTGAACGAAATACCTATTGCCACATTTTGATGACACATCCATCTACAAGAATCTATCTATTCAAAAGTTATATTTAACTTGACCTTACATCAATCGCCAAAAGTTTTCTTTTTCTGTTCACTTCGCTTACGAGTATTTGGATACCAAATTCTTTCCTTCCCCTGCAAGTCTTCGATCACGATTCTAAGAGCGAATTCGAGCGAGACAATAACATTTATCCCGCACTCAATCAGGGATATAGACAGAGTACAGCGTCTCGGAAGTGTTTACGTTAGTTGAATGGCACACTGCCCATCTCCCCGTGAGAGCTGCGTGACGCGCCCTGCTCGCCTGATCGCCCTTGCACTTGAATGTCGTCCCCAACACCCCACAGCATGCAAGGCACAGACAAACACGCACAGATATCGCCGTCTCACCCGACACTTCCACAATCAGCTGTGGACATCGGACATTGCGAGCGCGCGCGGCACAATTCGATTCCGTTTCTCAGTCATGCTTCGATAGCGCACACAGATGGATGTTCCAAACGGGTCGCCCTCGCTGCGACTTCGCGGTGGCGTGAATAGTAGTAGTGATAGTAAAAAACATGAGTTAAATCTGTGTCCGAGTTTTATGTCGCCGGAGACCCAGCGGCTGCTGCCGCCGACGACGGAGACTATCATGACGAAGCCGTTCCCTATCCGAGGTAACTATGTTCAGCTACTTTAGAATAATAGTTCTGTCGGACTAAAAATACGCCGGACGCGCGAATTTGTGACAGCTGCACGCTCGCTATCCGTTCGATTCTTCTCCCGGATGCTCAACCGCTCAACTGCCGACAATTTGCAATGTGCTCACATCGGAACTGGACTATCATATTTTATTTCCTCTCACGACGCTGTAATGTGTATCGATTATAAACAGCTTAGCGGTCGTAACGTAGCGGTATTATATTTATAACAACGATATAATAACACGCGCAAGAGTTATGATAGCCGGGACAGTTGTGAGCATGATTCCAATAATTAAAGTGACAATTCCTACTCAGCCACAGAGCTATCGTAAAATTCGATAATTGGATATCATTCACTCGTTCAATTTCATTCTATTTTCAATGTGTATAGAACCTTTAGCTATCGAAACGAAGTGGAGAATATTGTAGAGCGTCTTAACACGCATAAACAACACTATAATAGCCTCGTTTAAAAAAAAACCTGTACCTAAATATATCCTAAAAAAATGAAATAATATTTAACCTTAAAAATATGGTGATATAAAGAAAGAAAGAAAAATAGGTTATGGCCAATAATACTCATGGCGCGCTTTGGTAAAGTTGCACATGAGAAGCATGGAGATCATTCAGCACTCATGGCAAGCTCACGAATTTGGTGCCGCATTGAACATGTTAACAGGTCAACCACTAATTCTTTAAACAAACAACACCCTGTTTGGACTTATTTACATTTTCAGAGACAAACAAACCTATAAACGATATCTGATTTTCGATAGGTACTTTTATTGTTGAACAGTACCTAACATTTCCTGTTTAGATAATTCCTATCAAATCCGTGATATCTTAATCACTCTTATGACTTCCTGTTATTAGCCAGAAGAAGCGCTTACTTCATGAGAAATTCAAGGTACTTTCCTTTCTGTTAATAATAATTATTTATGCCCCAAAGAAGTGGTATCCTTATCTACCTAATAATAATATTATGATCAAAAGTCTTAAAGAAACTCTTGATTATTTTCAGAATTCATTCTTTTGTCTTCGTTTCGGAACGAAAGAGTTTTTTAATTAAATATAAATGGATTCTATTATATTATGGCATCGCAGAGCATTGTTTATTATGAGTGACACATAAACGGTGTTTATGATTCAATTTTGTTGAGGATAATAGTAAATGCTACTATCCTACAAGTTAATTACATACTAAGAAAAAACATTAATAAATAAAAGACTATCTTTTTGATAAACGAAGAATTTTTATAGTACAACAACTTAATCAAAATAAGAGACACACAGTATAATATTTTTACAGATTGTACAAACAAATACCTAAATATAATAAATAAAATATTTATAACAGACGCAATATCAGAATTTAAATAACCGTGCGTCATAAAATCTGCCTAACCTGAGAAAACCTGTAGACGAACTCGTTAAGAAGCGAGTTATTATTATAATACAATTGGGCCTAGCCTAGGATAGCAATATCTATTAAGAAAACTACAGTCAATTTAACCAAATAAAAATAGACGTATTGGTAGCAAGAAGGAAACAAGATTCAACAACAGGATGTCAAGATGAAGAGAGACTCGGGACGAAAATAGGGTAAATCCCGACCACAGACTGTCACTGTGACTGATCTCTCGAGAGCTTTCAGATAGAGAGAATAAATATTCGTGAATTTAGGACCGTGAATACTCCTAATGACAAAAAAATCGATAGTCTACGGGAAATTAGGTACAACGAGAGGTCTACGGAGTTAAGTTAAAGAAGCTAGGCTAAATCTGGCTATAGGTATAAAGGAAAACAATAAAATAAATAATAATTGAATTAATATCCGCTGTATAACTGACCCTATGCAGAACCACGGCCTTGCGTTTGGTTGACCCACAATCTAGACGAAGTCTGTCATGTGACTGTGACCGATCGCTCTTCGCATTATAATGTAGCTATATTATAGATATAAACCGGTTTTACACATAAATAAATACAACGAAGTCACACAGCAGGTAAGGACGCAACACGTATAAATAATAATCCATGCAGGAATTTTGTTTATACTACTTTAATTGGTTTATTTGTGCGAATATAAACTTGTACAGACTTCAATACCTCAGTAGAAATGTAACTAAACAATTATACTTACATTTATAAATCCTTAATTTCATGTTTCAGTCCTTCAGCAGGCTTAGCATGACGCTTTCTATTTCTTGAAAGACAAGGCATAGCTATTTTTATACAAAGTGACATTTCGTTTCTCTATTTTTGACATCGCACCGTAAAAATCCTTCTGCAATCTGTCATTTTGTCTTTCGTTTCTACCGATCGTTGTCTAGGTCCTTTTTTATGTAGATTATTTCAGAAGAAAGTTTTCTATCCCAAACTGTCAAAATCACACTGACAACTGACAGTTGTCTAAGGTGGTGAAGACAATTTGATTGGAATGGAAAAAGTGAAAAATTATTACCTACATGTTGAGTTTTAGGGGTTTAAGGATTCCATAAAGGGGGTCGAAATTTTAATTATTTTTGCGATAGGACACACCATTTTCGAGATATAAGCAAAATAAAAGAAAAACGTGAATTTCGTCAAAAGTGCAGTTGACTCTTTCTACTTTGCTGCCGTCGTACTGTCTTCACGGAATGTGATTTTTGTCTATCCTTCCGTCGACAAAACGACGCTCGTGTTACGCCTGCAGACCGTATTTCAACCATGGTGGCCAATCTCAACGAAGACTAGCCTTCGGCGCGGAGATATTATAGTGCAAAAGAGTGTGCGCAGACACAGGTGCACAATCTCTTCCCTCACTTTCATTTCTATTTTCATTTCTACTGAGACATTGAAGTCTCTACTTATAAGTTTACATTATAATTAAGTGGAATTTTCTTTACTGACATAATTTTCTCAGATCAAATTAATTTCTCACTCTGAGTTCTGGTTGATTTCCATTCTACCACAATTTCTTTATAATCTCAAATAGTTGCCCCACTTTGAGTAATCGTCACGACTTCACGAGGCACATTGATGACGAAAAGGTATGATTAACGATAATTTACATCGTTCTCAAGATAATAGTGTATAGTTGGCAAATAATCCTACTCTCTTACAACTTCTTGCTAAGTTAGATAAAAAAATGACGGATATTTTATTATTCAATGCATCTTTATTATGTAGAAGATGTATGATTGCACGTATTCACATTCAAATATATCAATCATAAAGATAAGTAAGAATCGCATACTTAACTCACATTGTGTCCACAGAAGGTAATATTGATACAGTGATAGATAACGCAAAATACAACATATAGTTTCTCTTGTCAAATAGAAATTCAATTTGCTTGGAAAATTGATTTGCAAAGACCGCAGCTGTTTCAATAATACGAAAACCCGAGCATTCGCTCCAATCAAATCGTGTTACGGGTTTGATCGAGTTGTCTATTATTGGATAGAATATTTCCCTATCAATGTAGGCGTTTTATTGGTTTTCTCTTGATTCAGATTATGTACTAGTAAAGTAACTCTCCTCATCTCCTTCAGTAAATTATTTACTTAACGTTTTAACGTAACTAGAGTTTATCCTCGGCGTACCCCAAGGGACTATCCTGAGACGCAATAAAATTCAAAAGTGGGATAATTACTTTCTTCCATCTCCTTGAAGGGAAAGAAACAAAAGACATAGACATTAGCATCATGAAAGACACTGATGAATGGAGATCTGAGGAATCCAGTTAACACACGATTCATTCAACTTGTCGACGTGGGAGTGGGAAATAACCTTTTACAAGGCAATGGTGAGACATAATGCTTAATAGTATTATTAGTATCCTGTGACTTCCAACTGGTACTAGTCTAGACAGAGTCTCCACATTTTAAGTCCTACACAAACAAAGTGGTTTCTTGTGTTTTAAAATAGGTTCCGGTGTTCCATAAATCGATTCTAGGAAAAATTACCCCACGTAACACATAACAGTAGGAATGAGTTTCATTTTGACAGTTCAACAACATTCATTGCGTTATTTGCGTTGTTCAGCAGATACATTTTTCGAACATATGACGCAATGGATTAGCAATAGGCTTCAAAATGATTCAGATTGTAATAGATAGTGTGTTACGTAAATAGGGTGCCGGTCCACGAAACGGCAGAACGAAAGACAAAATGACAAATTGAGAAAGATTTGTACGACGCGATGTCAAAAATAAACAGAAGAAATGTTACTTTGTATAGAAAGAGCTATGTCTAAGTTTATACTTGGTAGAGTAGAGGTAGAAGTGGTCCATGCTAGACGGGGTGTTTTGAATTCCTTGACTTTTTCTCACCACACACGTCATCCCTTCTTTCCAATTCATCAAAATTCTATAATTTTCTCAAGAACACCTTTGTTTTAATCAATTGAGATAACCAAAACTCCAATGTGTCAGTTCTCTAATTAACACAAGTGCTTTGGCAATGTAGAGCAAGGAGTTCTGACAGTGTATCGATCCTGCGAGGTTATGTCGTCGACTTTATGAAGATCATAGCTCCTCGGTTATATCGCTGAGAGACCTCTGTATCATGAAGGCCAACCCAAGGTTTAGAAAATGAACTAATTTGTTATATTGAGCTGATAAGCACGAAGAAAAATATGGTATAAAATTGTCTTTTATGTGAGGAATTGAATTTGGAAGATAGACTTGATTGGAATTGGAAATTCTGTAAAGAGATTATTTCGTTTTAAAGATTTTTATAATAGGAATTTCTCAGGAGCAGCCCGGAGACTAGATTTGTGGCCTACTTATGGCAACAGGCTTGCCCCATATTACTTGGGACTTAAACCCAACTGAAGTGATCGAGATGTGAGTGTACGGTCTACTGAACACCTCTGTTTAGTATCTATCTCTTCGAAGCATACAGATATGATGTGATGTCATGTCATATGAATGATTATTATCTTTTTAATTTTACCTTTGATCATTGCTAAGAAAGCGGATATCTATGCTCATTGTATAGTTACGGAAATACGCGATAAGCATAATCGACATTTGGCGCCGAATGGTGCCAAGACGCCTCGTGCATGTCAGTATGTACTCTAGTCAAAACACTCTACTTGTGTTATGTTTTTTTAAATAAACGTATGTTGTGTTGTGCTGTGCTATATTTACTTCTAAGAAGTTGTTTTTAATTTCGTGATAAAAAAAAAATTTGCCCCGAACCTAAGGGTCATTTTCAAAATTTTTGTACATTTTGTTGTGTGAAAACGTCCACGTGAATATTGACCAGAAATAACACATTGAAGCAATCAAATTAGTATTATTTTCCTTGAACAACATTTTCTCCAGATGGGTTTCGACATTTCAGATCAAAATAATAGGTAATTATATAAAAAAAAGGTGTTAACTAGTTTGGTGTCATAATATTTCCATACATTAACCCTGTGTCTCTAAGCACGAGCGCGTTACAAAAAGTTTCATAAAAAAGAAACTCCTCACATATTTACTTGTTTTCATTACGCAATATTTTTATGACTTTAATTGTGATGTTAAGAATATAAAATATAAATAAATAACCTATTGCATAATAATAATAACATCCTTTCAATATCTGTCTTCCATTTCATTCAATTTTGTTATTCGTTTTTGTTACACCGATATCGGTAGATATTTGACGTTATCAACTATCAACATTCTCAATTTAAAACCGTCCAGTCAGATGACAATAGAACGTCAGTCCGCCATTCTGACAAAGGGTTCCACCGACAAGAAAAGTGTGTTTGTTCCTGTGCACTGCATTTTCAACAAAAAACCATTCATTTTGGTTGTACACCAGTAAATACCACGGTAAGTCTCTCTCTTATTATTTTTGCGTAAATGTTAAGATTAACTATGACCAACTTCGAAACAGAAGCTGGATAAATCCAATAAGATTATTTCTAACCTTAAAACATTAGAGGTTGTAATTCAATCTCATGGTTGATTTCATTTTCGTAACGATTTGTTACGTTTTTTTGTTGCTTATCAAAAATGATGTAACAAAAATGAGATAAAGCCGATTCATACGGAACTATTTTTAAAATTTTTAAATATACTTACATTGTATTATTTTTTAAATATCCTCTTGACCGTTAAGCGACGTAAAAAGTAATTGGAACGAAGTACTTTAACGCGGCTTGCGGTAGGAGTATACTGGCAGAAATCGTCACGCGAAAAAGCGTTCATACTTACGACTGTCTTTCTCTAATTCGAAAGAAAGAGAGAGAGAGCGAGAAAATGTGAATTTGGTCAAAATGAAAACCCAAGATCGGGGCTGCGAAAAATTTCACACTTTTCGCATAGTAAAAGTCTGTTGCTCATTTTCACGAGGAACTACTATGTTCTGTAAAAGTCTGTCAAGGTATTCTGATTACGCCAATAATAATTAATATCATTTATTTTTATTAAAATGTAATAATTAACATTATTATTATTAATCTCTAAAAAAACATAATTGTATGAGAAGTAAAAGAACATTTCACAATTTTTTTATGTTACACGATAGTTTCTAAAGTTTAAAACTTATTGTAGTAGGCCACTGTTGATTATCTTTCCCTACCTAGTGACTTGTGTAATATAGATACTAAGTATGTTTTATTTTATTTGTTTAACTAGCCTTTTCAAAATAAAAGTTTTGCTACAAAATAATTCGCTTCACCATTATTTTTGTAATAACTTATATAAGGTTATTACTAATTTTCAACTCTATGTTCCTCGACAAAATGTTTATTTTGACTGGGCTAGATATTTTAATAAGTAATTAAATAAATGTTAAGGACCATAAGAAATACACTATTTTGAGACTGATTTTATGTGACTAATTCAACAGACTCATTATATTATTAATAATTGATTAAGAAGTGATTTCGTTGTTTTAATGATCTTATGTGAAACAGCCCTAATATTTCGTTTTTGTTATTTCTTTGTTACGTTATTCATTTTTGTAACGGTATTCGTTTTTGTTTCATTTTTGTAACTGTACAATAAATTTGAAAATGACCCAAGGACCAAAAATGTATTGTGGGGAAACCTATAAATGCTTGATATAAAAAATGTCAATATTCTATCTTGTTTTTACTGTACCCGAAATCATAAGTTACTTTATGTTATTTTTCCTGGAAACTATTTTGTTTTATTCTAAGTAATTATTATCAATTCATTGAATGACTAATGTAATGTTTGGGGTCACGGTGAGTTTAAATGTTCAAGTTCATTAGCAAACGCGTAGGTAGGTAGGTACTGTTGTCTGTTTCAGCTACCGTCTATTTCTTATGAGCATTGTTCACAAAAAACTATTCATTAATTTACGTACATAACTTTTTTAAATATTTGCTTCCAAATTACCGCTGAGGTAAAATTAAAACTTTTGTAGTCAAAAGTGAGAGTGTGGTCAAATTATTTTCATTTCTGTTTGAAAACAAAATGTCTAAGGTATCTACTTAATCTAAGAAGGTATCTAGCAGATATACTGCCTTTTAATCCATGTTTTTTTGCTGGATTAGTGTTCGTAGTATAGTACTAAAAACTGTGTACCTGCCCCTCATAAAATAAGTCAAATGTCTACTCTAGATGTAGCGTTAAAACTATATGTATAGTGATGTTACTCGTTACCTGAACTAGTACGCGGAACTGTTATTTACTACGGAACTGTACTGAATAATATCGAATTTGGAACATTTAGTAACAACAAGATCATTCAGTTAGTTTTGTTCAATGGTTAAACAGTTATAAATATCGCCTGAAGCCTTGTCTAAAACTGTTAATTTAAAATTTGTTCTTTTACTTATTTATTTATCCGTCTTCAATTATTAGTTATGTAATTAATGTAACCGAAACGGAAGTAGGTATGCCATGAAAGTGGTAAACACTGTTGAATAAATAACTTTCATTGTGTGCCAAAGAAAATAATAATATGTACTCGTTAGATACTAGATAGGCCGTGATTGCCATGAAGCTGGCATGGAGCCAACTATGTGTATGAAAAGTACCAGAGTTTATGGTGCTATCCAAATACAAAAATAATATGATGAATAAACACTATTACATCCAAACAAGAGGTTGTACTCACCTCCAACCTTCAGTAGGGGAGGCTATATCTCGAGACACAAGCGGCGGAGGCACGGAGAGTTTTGGCACATTAAATGAAATTAAATTAAATTGATTTGGAAGAATTGTAGTACATACAGATGGTCGGGTTTTTTAAACTATTTCTAAAACAATTCGCTAGAACTAGCATGCACAATTATTGTTACTTTGATTAAATAAATGAAGCTAATAAAATAAAATAAAAACTAGTCAATAAATAATAAAAAAACAATCAATCAATAAATTAAAATGTCTAGTATTTGTCAAATTATAATAGTAAGATGTCAGTGAGAATCTTTGAAGTCTAAATACTTATTGACAGAATATAATATTTCTTCTATAAGCCATTTGAATAACGCCACTTTAAATCGATTGATTAATAATAATAATAATAATAATAATCACAGTTCACTCTACGATTTTGGTAGTTTATTAAATATCCTTATAACCAAAACAACTTCTGTGATTTGATATAAATGGCTTTTCATTGAAGGGAGAATTAATCTACCAGGATACCTTTTCTCAAACGTAACAGTGCCTCCAAGACGTTGAAATAAGTCGAAGTGCATTTTAACAATAGCATTCAAATATGCACATACCGGGAACAGTTAATATTTTTAAATCTTTAAAAAGAGGTTTACATGATGTCAATGGTGGAACATTACAAAGAGCACGGATATTAGAATAGCATTATTTTAGACACTATTTTGAATGCGTACAACATGCAATTTTTTTGCTGGTTATGAAGGATTTCGTGTCTTAAACCTAAAAATCGTAGGCTTCAAGCACTTAGCGTAGCGAAGCTACTTATTTTCTTGCCTAAAATGTAAATTAGTTACTCCCTGAACTCACTACAGTAACTCTCAGCTCTCCGTTACCAGTGGCAGTGACCACAGTTCTAAAATTAGCAGTTTTATTTATAACTTAATCTTCTCATAGTTTGAACCATGGACATGAGGTTAAGGCGTGAAACCGCGTGGCAATCACCTCGGAGATGCAAACGCCACTGACCGCATAGTAAATAATAAATATATAGAGAGATTACTTTTATTTTTATTTTGGAGACGGATATTTACATATCTGAGCATTTCTTGTAGGCTCTAGAATGACTAGAATCTGAATTATCATCACTAACATCTTTCTGCGCTTGTCCCATGTTACTTGGGTGGTTTAATACGTTTTCTTCTTCCATTTTCCCCTGTCAGCTGTCACGCTATCATTCACTCCCTTATATCATTCCTCACACAATCCATCTATGTTTTCATTAGCCTTCCTCTCCCTCTCCATCCATCAACATTTATATTCATCGCTTGTTTAAAACATCGAAAATATTATGAGTAATGTCATGTTTGGATTATGTGTCACATGCAAAGTCACAATGTTTTAGAGTGCTACTTATCTCCATAATGATAATGGTGTAGGAGACCATTGTTTAACCGTATAAATATTCTAACTTATACTCTCTGGTTACCTTTAAAATCCAGCAATAAAAATGATAAATGAAGAATCGTCTTTCACAGTTTGATCAATTATATAGCTCTGAAAAAACTCTCTTGGGATTTTCACGTTGTTCAGGTAAGATTTTATCATGAAGAAAATAAGTAAATAAAGTCATAATGGTACATACAAGATTCCCGTAAAGTTAATTGGCCCTTTATTTTGTTATTTGATCTTTGTAAGAGAATTTAAAACATAAAGCCCCTGATTTCGACAAAGCCCTGTAGCGAAATCCATTTCCTATCTTTATTTCCTAACTTCTCTTCTTTATCTGAACACGGTAAGACTTTTGGCGAGTCTTTGGACTGGACGTAGCACAAGAAAAGTCGTGTTTAGACCTGTCAACCTCTTTTTTAGAGCTAATTTATTCTGCTGGCGAGCTCCAAAAGTGCACACAAAGTAATTATCCAATATGTATCAGTTATCGCAATAAGAATCCGTGAAGAATATCCTAATACGTATTAATATTATAAATATGAATGTTTGGATGTTGGTTAATCAATCACGCAAAAACGGCTGAACGGATATTGATGAAATTTGCCACACAGATAGTTTATAACCTGGATTAACACAAGATACTTTTATCACGGTAGTACGTTACCGTGGGATAATAGAATAGAATAGAATACTTTTTATTATATACACCATATAAATTACAGATACAAAAATATAAATATAAATGTAGAAATAATAATCTCCGAAATACACGCGGGCTAGGCCGCTGGCACAAGCTAGTTGTAAATAAATAATTTTATAGGACCCATAGCCGTGACATACTTTTACAAATATACAACGCTTAATGTTGTTTTTTCTCAAAGGTAATAAAATCATTGCATGTTTATTGTATATGAATTCCCTCGATTAGAAATTGCCTCAAAACCAGTTACAGCCGTAAAGATGCTATAACATATTTCTAGGATCTATTAAATACTTAATTACCAACTTATTTGTCACATATTATTGTGAGTAATCCATTCATTTATGCACATAAATAGTAAAAACATTATCTTCGCACCCTGAGTCATTGTTCTGTTTTAAGGCTCCTTCAAACAAGCGCGATACGCGACACACAGGCACCGCTCGTCGCGCAATAGGCGAGGCGGTGCCTTTGTGTCGCGCCTGTTTAAAGGAGCCTTTACTTGTTTCGAGTATTCCTCCGGAACCTTACTTACATCCTTTAATTGTAACTTATTAGGGAACATATAAACATAACATCACGCCTATATTTCCTTAAGAGGGCCCTTCCCGGTCCGTCCATCGTCAACGCGAGCATGATTGAAAAGCTTGTTGTTTCATCCAACGCAATATTTGAAAAACAAGCACGAGTGAGAACGCAATAACATCGAACGAAAATTGGCGCAAAAGGATTTCACAAAACTTGTTCCAGCAAATACGTGTTTTTGAAAAAGCCTTACAAGTTTTTGCAAAATATATTTGTCTTTTAGAATCTCCATTACATGTGCGAGGTTTCTATCAAGATGTTTTCTTTACTATTACAGTTTTTGAGTACATTATGAACGCCCAAAGTTCAGGTAAAATTTGTGCAAAAAAGCAGTTTTTTGGAGGCTTATACTGAATTTGTTTGTCCAAATTTTGATTTTTTACTTGCATAGAAACCTAGATAAAGTGCGCAAGATACCTATTAGTTAAAAATTTTCAATGAAAGATGTGTTCCAACACCATAATCACGTACGAGCGTTTGTATGAAAAATATGACGGGTTGGCCGCTCTTAAGGGTTAGGCAGAACTGTATCTATAGTACACCCACATTTCGCCAGCTATGCTCAAGACGGAAGCGCCAGGTTACCCGCGAAATTTAAATATTCTTAAGTTTTTTGCAATTTGCCGGTCAGTGTCAGGTTGTATGTTGAACAAAATATGATTCGCGACCGTAACAAGTATGTATTTACAGAATTAAAATCATTAAAATCATCAATATGGGTTGCATTTCGCGGGCAACCTGGCGCTTCCCCCTTAAGTCCCATGTAATAGGGGGCCAGCGTCTTGCCATCAACCGGGCACAAAACCAAACTCCGGACTGCTACGGAGAAACTTCAAAATGAAACGCCCAATAACACACCAACTACCAAAAAATATATTTACAAAAAACTTATTTTTAATTTACTTTCCGTAAGATTGACATTGAAAATCTCTTCAATCTTTCCAGACATTTGTGTTCTCCAAATTCAACAAAAATACTTTCCTCCAGCGACCTACCACGACGCGTCCTTGACCCAGAAAGTAATCCGTTCCAAATTCTCCTGCGAACAAAAAGACCAGATTTTTATACGCCTAGAATGCGAAAAACCTGTATTTATAAACTATGTAGGTATTTAATTTACCCGGGCAGCTGCGTTGGCTGATAATGTGAAAAATCACGAGCGGACCGCGTGGCACGACCGAGATAACCACACAACAAATTGTGTAATGTAAACCGTTGCCATAACAAACGGCGCGTACGTAATGTACTTACGTGTTTAATGTCTGAACATGCTTATTGTTTTTTTTAAGCTGAAGTCATCAAACGACGTGACGTTATGCCTTGTTGAAATAGTTTTCGAATACGAATGAGGACCGTTTTCTGTACCTACTTATTTGGAAATGTTCTTCTGTGACAACGATATTTTTGATTGAATAGAAAACATATTGTTATTTTGGATCAAATAGAACTGTCCTTATTGCTTTCAATGAGTTCTTGATAACAAAATGGATCCGTACAAACGGATACCTGTCACGGAAAAACCTGTTCCATTTACGAATATCATAAAAATCATACTAAGAACTCAACGAATATTTACCTAAGTAGGAACTTATTATTGGCCTTTCATTTACACAACATAACATGACCCCTGCAAACCCAGAAGGATTAGACAGAGGCGTACATTATAGTACCTACATCTATATTTCGCCAGTTATGTTTAAGTCCCATGTAATAGCAGGCGAGCCTATTGCTATCAACAGTGCACAAATCCAGATTCCAGGCTGCTATTGAGAAATTCCTAATGGAAAAACCCAATAACACTGCCCGACTTGGAAATCGAACCCGGCCTCGTGGTCAAGCAGTACCGCTTGCGACCACTGAATCAATGAGGCCATTGTATAACGACAGTAGTAGTCGTAGTCGGCAGTAGTGATATTTAATTTGTCTATTTGTAATGTAAATAGTCTGATTGATCTATGAAACCAGTTAAATTACATTGTCCATTAAACTGTGTGTGATAATCACCAATAAAAACTAATTCCGACCGGTCATTGTTCCCAATATTACGTTACATGTTCCACCCATATGTTCCAAATTCCAAATAACAGTGATAAATACCGTGATTTGCGGACAACACTAGTGAAGTATCGATGGGAGTCTCTATTTTATGAACATTCAGTGTCAAATATTCAAGCAGTGCTTGAAAACGAATGCTTTTGCTCGCAGTGAAATTTTCACAAACACGTGAACACTTGCTTTCAAAGTAGATACCTAAGTATCGAATTTTTACTCTATGGACGCGTGATGATATGATGCCCAGACAAACCATTTTTTTAATTTGATTAATTTACCCAATCTATTATTTACCACATGCATACAACCATTAGATTGACGGCCGGACGCTGGACTGTTAATATTTACAGAAGCCATTTTTTTCTTCAAACTTATAATAAAACTTAGGTACCTACTTGGTTAAGGTCATCGTCTAATAAACATTGATATCTAAATCTACAATGTATTCCCAAACAATAATAAACAAATACAATTAGAATAGTAATCGTTGAGATAACATCGCCAACTGATAGGTAGTCGATGTGAACAATTTTATTATTAATACTTTTGTTCTGAGCCTGATATTATCTTATATATGGCAGGCTATATAGGTACCTAGGTCAAGGAAGAGTGAATACTAAGGCCCACTAGCACCAAAATCTGCATCACTAAATGCATTTAGCGCTAAACGAATTTAAAACATCGTTCTTTTTCTGTCAACCATTTGAAGATGACAGAGACAGAATGATGTTTGAAATACGTTTAGCGTTAAATGCATTTAATGATTTGTGACGCAAGTGGGCCTTAGTATTTTAGTAACACTGGCATACGACCCATTAGCGACCATTGTACACATTGAATTCGGCAAGTAGCAGCCACATCATGCAAGAAAAATTGCTGTCGCTTCGCTTACCAAAAGTACGCGAGTTATACCAGTACAAGTAAAAAATGGTCTTTGGAAGCGAAACTAAAAGACAAGACTATTAAAACTATTGCTAAGTTATTGAGGTTGAAAATCTTATGAGGGGGGGAATAGATGGCTCTTTAACATGATTGTAAATCTTGTCCTGTGTTTCTCTAACACGGTCATAGAATTTCGAATTACGTATTTAGTTAAGGGGACTACAGGACCTAAATGTAAGTTTTATAATGCCTAAAAGTATATGATCCACTGCAGTAAACAAAATGATATTCTTCAGGATATTTGCTAATTAGATAGTGTGTTGAAAACATAATACAACTAATTTGATACGGTAGAAAAAAATCACGAGGATACCTCTAAAAATTTCTTATAACGATTAAAAACCATACTACTATGCATTAAATCATTCTGTTTTTTTGTCAGATTATTCTACAAGCAACATACTAACGTAATAGTGTTTTAATTTTTTAATCCAATCAAAAGATTTTTCGTAAATTGATAATTGCTTCATATTTTGCAATAAATTACCAGCGTTGTGTCATCGCGCATCTCTTTCTTTTCTATGCAGTCCGACAGTGACCGCGCTTTAGCTGTTGTAAGCCTCTTAAAGTTGAAATTACCATCATAAATAAGCCATTTGACTGTAACGTAAGGGATGTCATTTCTGACCCCTTCTCTAGAATCTAACAAAAAAAAAAATTGTGATCAGAAGACTAGCCTTCAATAACCCCTTACAAAATTTTACTCAAGCTCAACTCGTATTAAATTCCAAAGGGTCAACTGTCAAGTCAGACTATACTATCCACATCGTTGCAAAAAAATAATAGTCAATTATTTAAAACTTGTAGAACAACAGACTGGTTTCAACTGACGGTTTGTGTGACATTCGAAGTGCACTCGAGACTAGATTAATACCGTCGAGATAAGATGAAAATACTTTATATTACGCGTTACACACGATTATTACACGTTGCCACTTACACGTTTTATTACTATATGATGGATCTTTTGATATGTTATGGCTATTTTTTTCGCTCTATACCCATCTTGTTTTGTAAATTCTGTATCATATAAAACTACTTAAATATTTTTGTTCTTTTTTTTTTACTTTTCCCCACACTAGAAATTTCCCCTTTATTTTTGTCCTGTATTTTGTTAAAAAAAATCGTAACTATATAGCTAAGTGTGTACTCTAAAGGCACGTGTGCTTTTAGAGTACCTACTTAGTTATATTTACGACTTTTTTGTGCGCAAAGTCTCCAAGTCCCACGGTACTTGGAGACTTAGCATCTAGCGGGATTAAGAAAACTGTCACCGAAAGTATTGCCTAGCCAAGAATTTAACAAATAAAGGCACGACGCGACAGCGCGTCGCGACTAGTAGAAGAATTTGTTTGAAAACTTCATGGAAATTGTTCTACACGCATCGCGTCGCGCTGACGCGTCGCGCTGTCGTGTCGCGCTGTCGCGTCGCGCCTGTCTGCGGGAGCCTTAAGATTTTTTTCCAAAAGAAACAACCGAGTTCCAAAAAAACACTACAAAATGAAAAATAACTTTAATTTCGGAAGTCGGTGTCTTTGGTTTAGTATTTTCGTTTTTTGCTACCGACTTCCGAAATTAAGGTTATTTTTCATATAGTAGTGTTTTTTTTTGGAAGTCAATTGTTTTTTTATTGTAAAAACGTTTTTATTTTTTAGTTGTGGTACCTACCCCACACAAATTCGTATACCACTACTTGATATGTTAATAACAATTACAGGAAGTTATTAAAACATCATCAATATAGGTATACTAAATTGCAAAAATACGTATTATTGAAGCTTACTGAAACACTACCCAAACAAAGTTAATAAAATTTACATGGGACCACCCCTACCCATTATTTTTTAATCGATCCACAATTTGCCGGAGATATCGCGTAACAAACATATAAAAAAAAAACATACAGACGAATTGAAAACCTCCTCTTTTTGAAGTCGATTAATGAGTAAAAAACTGTTGAAACCAGACACGTAAACAATTTTCAAACACGTTTTCATCACGGGACATTCTTGGTTTTTGACATTTTTCAATCGCTCGTGTTGTGGCAAACCTTGTCATGCGCTGTGAAAAACGAATGCCATCATAAATTATTTCTTTTACACAATCGACCTTGGTAGCAAGTTTGCAAGTCTGTTGAACCGGTTGCATCTCGAATATCGCGTCGTCTCCTACGTGCAATGAATCACGACACTTTACTGGATCTAACCACTTTCTGTACCACTTATATCATGACACGGCGTGAATTGGGACAGGACGTGCATATTTCTGAAGCCTTATTGATAACAGGCAAACATTTTAGTTGTTACTGTTATATTTGCAATAAGTGTGTATGTTTTATTTGTTTAAGAACTAGTGAAAACTAGCGAGCCGCATTTGTTTCGCACGGTTTTTATTACGACTTGACGAAACATCGAGATTTCTTTATTAAATGTACGTTTAATATTAATGTAAATTCTACATAACGGGTGTGAAAGACACTTAACGAAGCCAAGAGTCACTTACTTCCCGTCATTGTATTTTTTTTTTACTGGACCATACCTGGGAAACTTCTGGTTACGGAAGACCAAAATTCCAACTTTTACTGACGTTTCTTTACGGAAACAAGTTGTTATTGTTATAACAACTGTAAATACCCCACGACCCCTGTACCGTTGCATGCACCCATAAGCATAATGTTTTGCGTGAGTTGTATTGCGCAATACAACTCACGCAAACAGAAAATTTTCACACCAAAAATAAAAATCGTTTCCCAGCATTTATTTTTGTGCAATGTTACTTAATTTGATGTACACGTACTTGATGGCTATGTGATGGGTTTTTTACACCCTGCTTAAACCTTAAGGAATGGTCAAAACCGCATCAAAATTCATCCCGTAGTTTAAAAGAACAACGCGGTCACAAACAGACTCAGAAACCGACTTTGTTTTATAATATGTATAAGTTACAGCAGTAACTATCACTAAAAGAAGAAATGCTGCTGCATGAGCTTTTATTTATTTTTTAAACTTTGCCCCACACTAGTATTTTCTCCTGTATCGTGGGTGCGTTTACAAACATTCCAACTCACATACACAAACAGCCAGACCCGGAACAACTACTTGTAGGTCATACAAATATTTGTTCCGTGCGGGAATCGAACCCGCGACACGCAGCGCAGTAGTCAATCGCTTAACCACCGCGCCAACCGTGCCGTCCAGTTCACAAATCCAGTACACTTAGCTAAATAACTTAAATTGCATTGCAATCTGCTACTAAGCATGGCAGTTCCAGCAATGTTCCCTATACAGGTTAGCAGGGACCGACCCACCACGTGCTACCATGGATTCAGTACAGGATTCTGAACCCCCCTGCATTGAAATTTAACTTCGGATATTTTCAAAAATATTAGCTCTGCCATACATTTTGACCGCGTAAGTAGATCTATCAACCACTTAATCCAGTCTATCTATCACTTTTCTTCTTAAGAGGCTTACAACAGCTAAAGCGCGGTCACTGTCGGACTGCATAGAAAAGAAAGAGAAGCGCGATGACACAACGCTGGTAATTTATTGCAAAATATGAAGCAATTATCTATTTACAAAAAATCTATTGATTGGATAAAAAAATTAAAACACTATTACGTTAGTATGTTGCTTGTAGAATAATCTGACAAAAAATCAGAATGATTTAATGCATAGTAGTATGGTTTTTAATAGTTATAAGACATTTTTAGAGGTATCTTCGTGATTTTTTTTCTATCGTATCTAATTAGTTGTATTATGTTTTCAACACACTATCTAATTAGCAAATATCCTGAAGAATATCATATATTTTTCTGATTTTGTTTAGTGCAGTGGATCATATACTTTTAGGTATTATAAAACTTACATTTAGGTCCTGTAGTCCCCTTAAATCAATCTATCTATCACTTTTCTATGAAACAGCTGTTTTTTTTTGATAACTGACGAAAAGTTTCTCCTCTAGGGGATCTAGAATCATGTGCTGAATTCATGGTTTCAGTTTACGCGTCGATGTCCCTACGACCCTGTATATTACCGTAACTACCATTCGACACACCATTTTGCTGAGAGTTAGGAATTCATTGAATATAGAAATTGTATTAAGATTAAGATTGTAGTGTTTGTTTATTTACAAAGTCATTTTATTCTACGTAATGAGGATGAACGTCTCATTGTCACTGCCAGTGCCAAATGACGAAGATATTTCGTATCCAAACAGCTGTTAGCTGATGACATATTTCATATGTTTATCAAATTATTTTATACGAGTATTAGCTTCTGCTCGCGGCTTCGACCGCGTGGATGTCGGAAAGTATCCCACGGGAACGTGCTACCGGGTCAAAAAGTAGCCTATGTCCTTCCCCAAGATGCCATCTATCGCCTTGCCAAATTTTATCGAAATCCGTTCTGTGGTTTTGGTGTGAAAAGGTAACACACAGATAGAGTTACTTTCGAATTTATAATATTAGTATGGAAATATGGATATTTATTATTCTAACATGAACGGTTCTAATTCCGCCCTAAATATTAATAAGAAAGGACCAAAGTCGGAAATATAAATGGTCCTTAAGTACAGATGGACCAGCGAGGTGATTACCGTAACACACTAAGAAACACACACACACACACTAGGAATGGCTTTCATTTTGACAGTTCAACAACATTCATTGCGTTATTTACGTTGTTGAGCAGACAATCTTTTCGAACGTCTATGAAGCAGTGGATTAGCAACAGGCTTCAAAATGATTCAGATTGCGATAGATAGTGTGTTACGTAATTAGGATGCTGAAGAACTTGGCCCTATTAATTTACTTGGCTATGAACCTTTGAACCGTTTCAAGCGTCAATAAGAATTATATCTCTAATCTGTACAAAATTACTCAGATAACGAGGTTAGAAGCAGGTCCATAATTCTCATGATTTAGAAATTATAATAACTAATCGCATATCAGAAATAAAATAAAAAATACGGCTTCCGTTTGTATAAGTAGTACCTATGTAGTATTGAATACACTGAAAGACTGTAGTGTTCTTCTTAAAATACATAATAAAAAGAAAGAAAGAAAATACATTTATTTAGCACAGACTACAAAGCACACAACACAACATATAACTACAAGTAAAAAAGAAAAATGAAACAAATAAAAAATGTAAAGTGCGTTGTGAGAAATTTGCAGGAAAGTGTGCCTCGCGGCTGCGCCAAATAGGTCCAGCACCCTAATTACGTAACACACTATCACAATCTGAATCATTTTGAAGCCTATTGCTAATCCATTGCTTCAAATGTTCGAAAAAATTGTCTGCTCAGCAACGTAAATAGCGCTATGAATGTTGTTGAACTGTCAAAACGAAACCCATTCCTACTGTTAGTGTGTTACGTAATTACCCCGCAGTTCAGCAAACATGTCAGACAACTAGTGCCTGACATGGTGACGACGGTGGCTTTCAATTGAACCTGAAGTGTGAGGTGACGGATGTAAATCAGTAATAGATAATTAAATAGATGCAATAACCAGATAGGTACCACATACACGTAGGTGTTATTCTAAAATAATCTCTTATGAAACATAACTAGGTTCACATTCGACTCAAAACATGTATTAATCACGCTGTATGTACATAATGATGATGTGCCGTCATTATGTACACAGAAGTGTACATAGTCAGTTTATTTTATTGTCTGTTATACATTGTACCTACATACGTGGAGTGATAACTTCTGGCATGACTGCAAAACGAGAACGCCTTATAAGGGTTCATTAGTTTCTAATTGTGTACGAACGTAAAACAATTTAAAAAAAAACACGTGTGGCACTCGGGGACTGCCGCGGTAAAGCTATTGCATAGCATTTTTTATCAACTTATGCAATTATAATTTTTTATTTATGCAGAATTTTTTTTTTCTTTGATATTAACTCGAGTGCAGTCGTACCACATACATACACGTTAAGCGAACGCTCGGCAGAGTAACATGGTAGGCGGAGTGGGGGGTGTTAGGTTTTATTTTCGTTACGGAATTTCTTGATTCGGTCGCCGCGCTTAAAGCCCGCGATAAAAGCTATGCAATAGCTTAAAAAATATAAAGAAAATGCCTCGTTGGTCTAGTGGTCGCAAGCGCTCCTGCTAAGCATGAGGTCCTGGGTTCTATTCCCGAGTCGGGCAAAGTGTTATTTGGTTTTTCCATCTGGAATTTCTCAGTCGCAGCCCGGAGTATGGATTTCTGCCCGGTTGTTGGCAATAGGGTCGCCCCCTATTACATGGGACTTAAACATAACTGGCGAAATGGGGGAGTAGGTACTGTAGGTACACCTCTGCCTAACCCTTCGGGGAATACAGGCGTGATGCTATGTTATTTTATAAAGAAAATGAACTTCCAGTTGCGTAGGTAAGCATTACCTACTGTTTCAAATGAATTCCCTTTCAGCAATGAAAACTTAAAAGCAAAAAGCGAAATTCAAAAGAGTCCTTTTTCATAATTTTATTTCGTTCTTTTCTTTTCCTGAGGACCACTCCAGAGCAAGGACAAAAGAAAACACGACGAAAATTTAATTCAGCCAGTAAAAGGGTAGTTTCAAGAATTCAATATCGCAAAAGAGTTTTGCTCCGTTTCCTTTGGTACTATCTTTTATCTTTACTGTAAAGATTACGATCAGTAGATACCTAGACCGAGGCGTTGGAATTTCCACTTTTCTTTTCGTGTGACTTATCGAAACCAGTCTCCTAGATCATCATCTGCCTAGTCTTTACCAACTATATTTGAGTCAGCTTCCAGTCTAACCGGAATCAGCTGAATACCAGTATTTTACATAAAGCGACTGCCTATCTGACCCCCATAACCCAGTTGCTGGGTAATAGGATACCCCTTGGTAAGGCTGGTTGTCAGACTTTCGGGATTCTGACGACCCGTAACGACTGTCATAGATCCACGAATGACAGCCGGGACCAACGGCTTAACGTGCTTTCCGATGGAAGAGAGGGGTCTTGGTATGTTAGGATGGTCACCCATCCACGGCAAGCGTAGCTTTACCTGATCGATCTACCCGTGGGGCTGTAATTACTTAGCCACGAGCCCCAAACTAGTTTCCCAGATACATGAGAATATCGTGTGCATTCTTATTTTCTATTAATATTGTAGATGTGAATGTTTGTATGTTTGTTACTTAATTATAATCACGCAAAAATGGCTGAACAGATTTTAGATGAAATTTAGCACACAGATAGTAGTTTATAACCTGAATTAACATATATAGGATACTTTTTATCTCGGCAAGTCGGCAGTACATTCTCGTGGGCTAATTTTAGACCTCCACGCGAGGGAATCTGCGGGCAAAAGCTAGTCACAATTAATTGACCGAGCCAGCAGTCTCCGTTTCAGCTTGGGCAAAAATGCTTTCGTATGTCTGGCGGATGGCTGTTCTCCTGTACAGGTCGCATTTCTCAACAAATTCTTGTGAAATTTTGTGAGCAGGTTCGATAATTATATGAAATTTATTTGTTGATTAAGTTCTTCGTAATTTTTCAAAATGGCGGAGACATGGAGTTGAAAACGTAAAAAAAAACATATTTCCGCCATTTCGCGCTTTTTGCGCGCGCTTTTTGTTTTAAGGTGCGCGGTGAACAGCAAAGACAGACTCGCGAGGTCTACAGTTCACAGAGCCACTAGTTTTTATCCTATTCAGTTGAACTCTTGTATTGACAGACCAATATTTTTTTCTTAGTCGTCCACGAAGTACGGCTTTAGTTGTCCTTTTATCCATAATGTATGACTTAGGTGTTTTGTCCTAATGGTTGATAGTTAGGTTGTAACATAACACCTTACTGAAGTTTATTAAAGCTTGCAAATCCATCACTGTCTCCATTATTCACAGGCAAGAGATCTATCAAAGCAGTTAATTTAATCCCTCGACTATCTATTACTTATTTTAAACTCTAGAGTATGGTCCAGCAGGGTACTTGCGTAACACACTAACAGCAGGAATAACTTTCATTCTGACAGTTCAACAACATTCATTGCGTTATTTACGTTGTTGAGCAGACAAATTGTTCGAACTTATGAAGCAATGGATTAGCAAGAGGCTTCAAAATGATTCAAATTGTGATAGATAGTGTTTTACGTAATTAGAGTGCAGAATCTAGAGCGACTGTTTCTGCAAATTGCGTATCTACAGGTCATTAAAACAGTTCAAGATAGCTCTTAACTATCTAGATTAATTGTATCTATATACAAACATTGATACCTACTCGTATCTCCCCCATGTTTTTACTGAGATACATAGATACGGAATGTCATAATGGCCTAGTGATTAAAGTCCCGTCTCTTATGCACGAGTTGAGGGTTCGAATTTGGGCAAGTAACAATGTGACTTTTTCAATTCATATGTATTTCTAAGTTTATCTTGGACATAACTGACGTCGGTGAAGGAAAAAAATCGTGAGGAAACTTGGACTTATAGTTAATATAAGTCTGAAAAAACCAACTGCAGGGTAAGGGGGAGCTATCGTTTTTGTATTCACCAGTTGGCGCCACTGTCGAGTTAGGTACTGATGCAGTACTTTTATTTGATGTTTTGGATATGTTTAAGTACCCTTATATTCAAATTATGTTTATTTCATTACATTTTAAAACTTCAAATGAATATTTAGATTATAATGTTCCTAAAATTGGCAAGCATGAAGCAGACAAATCTTATTCTTCCTTCAAGTGCTACCAAATTAGATCCTAACTTTTTACTTAAAATCTTAAGCCATAATTAATCAAGAATGGCACAACCATTACAGCGATTATGAGTCATTCGACAAATCCGTGATAGAAATCCCGCAAACAGTGAACGTTCAGTACATATTTTGACATCTAGAGACCTTACTCTACACTAGCGCCTCTAGCGGCGAACTCAAGCGCGATAGCCCTCATTGCGTAACTCTCTAACAGTAGGAATAGCTTTCATTTTGACAGTTCAACAACATTCATTGCGTTATTGTATACGTTGTTGAGTTGACAAATTTTTCGTACATATGAAGCAATGGATTAGCAATAGGCTTCAAAATGATTCAGATTGTGATAGATAGTGTGTTACACAATTAGGGTGCTGGTGTTAAACAAGAGTAGTGTTCAATGCTCGTGCCTTCTCTGTCTGAGAAGAGGCCTTTGTCCTGCAGTGGAACAGTGACAGGCTGGTTTTATACATAGATACAGCAGAGAATATTGTCATTGGTTGAAAGTGCGTAGTAATTTGTTCCCATTTGTCATTTCAAAGTCTGGACCTCATATTTCTGAGTTCAAAGTTCGCTGCGATTATAATAATTATAAACAACAAAAATGAATGCGCCTCATTTTCTCATTGGTCAACGAACAAGACTCATTAGGTACCTAATTATTATTTAATAGTTACTACACTGCCTACCTACTCACTATCTATTGAGTAACAGCAGTAGTTATAAAGGGTCCAGGCAAACAGGCGCGACGCGACTCTAGTAGAACAATTTCTATGAGAACTTCATGGAAATAAAATTGTTCTATGAAAGTCACGTCGTGCCCGGCAGCGGGAGCCATAAGGTGAATATTTTAAACTGTTGTGGTTCCATAAACCGGTTATCTTCCTATTATTTAAGGTGGAATGTATTAGAGAGATGTGACCCTTTAAATTGACCCTTCCGAATGATGTCATAATAAAGAGTATGTTCTTTTTTAACCGACTTCAAAAAAGGTTCTCAATTCGACTGCATGTTTTTTTTTTCTGTGTGTTACCTCAGAACTTTTTTCTGGGTGAACCGATTTGGATGATTCTTTTTTTATTTGAAAGCTGGTGCTTCACATGTGGTCCCGTTTAAATTTGATCAAGTTCTGACCAGCAGTTTTTGAGTTATCTTTAATACTGCGTATTTTTTCCACTTAGTTTTTATTGATGATGTTTTAATAATTTCCTGTCACTGTTATTTACATATCAAGTAGTGGTATACGAATTTGTGTGGGGTAGGTACCACAACTAAAAAGTGAAAAATAAAAACACGTGTGGCACTCGGGGACTGCCGCGGTAAAGCTATTGCATAGCATTTTTTATCAACTTAAGCAATTATAATTATTTATTTATTTTTATTTATGCTGTATTTTTTTTTCTTTGATATTAATTCAAGTACAGTCGTACCATATACATACACGCTAAGCGAACCCTCGGCCGAGCTACATGGTAGGCGGAGTGAGGGGTGTTAGGTTTTATTTTCGTTACGGAATTTCTTGATTCGGTCGCCGCGCTCAAAGCCCGCGATAAAAGCTATGCAATAGCTTAAAAACTTTTTTACAAAAAAACAACTGACTTCCAAAAAAAAAAAAAAAACACTACATAACGTGAAAAATAACGTTAATTTCGGAAGTCAAACAAAAAGACAAAAAACGAAAATACAAAACCAAAGACACCGACTTCCGAAATTAACGTTATTTTGCACGTTTTTTAGTGTTGATTTTGGAAGTCGGTTGTTTTTTGTAAAAAAGTTTTTTCGTATTTAAGCTTGAGGTTCAATTCTCGTTCCGACAAGCGACTTTTCAAAAATGTTTAGGGTACTTTCTTCCCTCCAAGGCCCGCTTCAATTTCCCACAATGTATTCCTATCTACCTACCTTGAGGAACTAGGTTATAGAATCCTCCTTGAATCAATTTGCCTGGGTACGCCTAGGTCAATAAACTCTGAATAGACCGTAATCGTTTGATATCAGGTGCGTTATGAAAGCTTATCGGCGTTAAGTACTGTATGTGACTTAGCACCAGTGTGGTAGAATTGACATTCAGGCATATTTTGATACAAGTGGCGAAATTTTGTTATTGAATTCGAGACGGAATACACACACGAGCCGTAGGCGAGGGTGTTATGGAGGCGAGAACTGCAATAACATATGTTCACGTGTATCAAACGACGTTTTTCAATACACTTTTGAAGCAATAAAATAAAAGAATGAAAAATATTATTGTCATGAATTTCCTTTTTTTCCCGCGCTTTACCTTCGCAGGATAAAGGAGAGGCAAAAGTATAAAGCCGCTGAACACCCTAAGATGAAAAATAGAAAATTCAAATATGTTTGAATTTAGAACACAAATAAATGTTAATTTGTTCATAAACGTATATTTTTTTTTTTGTAATAATCATTGTTTTTGATGATATTCTATTTATAAAGATAATTTAAATATTCAAAAAATAATAACGCCGTAAAGACGTATATCTCTTTGCCGAGATTTAAAAAATACAATCACCGCCGACTATAGGCATTGAACCAATTTGGACTACGTAGAGGTATATCTGTGGCAATTTTTATTTCCGCACACGTGTTGGTAAATGAAAAAAACGCCCGCGTGTGAAATACATTGCATGTTGAACCTAATCGTAGTGCGATAAGAACCAGTTTTCGAGGAAGTGTATTGAAAAATATATTCCGGACTCTAGGTTGACTGTGTCTGTGTTGTGGTCTGCCCTAAAGACCACAAGATATGAGGACCAAAATCTAGCGTGAAGTAATGACTAGGTAAGTAAACTAATGAAAGTTTCACCAGTCTTTTCTTTATTGAATACTAGCTTTTGCCCGCGGCTTCGCTCGCGTTAATTTAGAATTGACAATCAATTCGGGTTGTTCGGGGAATTATAGTTAGGAAGATGAATAATCGGTCTATCGACACTCTAGGCTCACAAAATGAATTAGATACTTAATTTTTTTTTAAAACCTTACCACACTACTAAAGTTTCTATAATAGTATAATTCAATCATGATTCGTAAGATACGTGGCGCCATCTATTATCATAAGAGCGTTATTGTTGTTTTCCTCGGGAACAGTACTTTTTTTGGGGATGAAAGGTATCCTACGAGTATGTCCGTTTCTGTACACCTGACAACGTATATGCAAAATTTCAGGATGATCGGTTCAGTGGTTTAGGCGTGAAAAGGTAACAGACAAACAAACAAACTTACTTTCGCATTTATAATAATTAGTTAGGACTTTTGCCCTGTCGCGTCCGTGCGATATTAAAACGTCTATACTAATATTCTAAGGAGGTAAAAAATTTGAGTTTGTATGTAGGGGATAATATTCGAAACTCTTGGAGACCTACTCTCTAAGGAAGACACGGGCCCGTCCAAAATTAGTTCGATACTTAGAAATGAACCCTATAGTCCCGATTAATTAACTCTTTCGGACGGGCAAAAACACATCGGGAATAAAGACAACTGCCAAATCGTTTTGTTAACTTTTAGTTTGGGGCCGGGACTAATGTTATGTCTGAAAGTGATACGGAGCAAGAAACTACGGTCTTCGTACTTAGAGAGTAGTAGGCCCCCTAATCCGATTCCGAAAATTCTTTCACTTATTGGAAGCTGCAGTATTGCCGTGTCATAGAGTATATTTTATGTTAAAAAACGAAATTTCACGCGGACGAAGTCGCGTCTAGTGATTAATAATTATGTCGTTCTGTTTTATTTAACATTTTTAAAACAAGGACAACTGCTTGGCTCTGTTTTCCACTGTTTGGGACGTGTATTTCCATTAACTTGTTGAAAGATTGAGACTCTAAACTGGTCGTCTTTTAGATAGAAACTCCTTAACCAGTCGTAAAATACCTATTTTGTCTTAAGACAAGAGACTGGCTCCAATTATGTAACACGCATAACTAAATTATGCATAAAGGAACGATCACAAAGCAAATAGTACACCTATCTACTTAATTTCAATTATCTGGATACAAATTACAAGCAAAATACACATTCTACATAAAAATAAATAAACAAGAAATATTTTATCGACACAACAAATTATAGAGATGACAACATTGTGTCGTTATCTCTCAGACGACAATAATTTTTCGGAAATAACTGGATTCACCCGTTTGATGACATCACCAATCAGTTCTAGATATTTTAAATTAAAAACAAATTCGACAATCACAAAAAACTAACCGATGCAGTGCTTAATGAAGAAGAAGATAAAATAAAAAACAAAGTTAACGTCAGCAAATTAAAACCATGAATTATCTTTAACACAATCTAAGGTTTTCCCCATTCTATCTGATGATTGTATTAATTAAAAGTACATTTTAGATGGTGTTTTCTTGTGAACCCACTGGTGTGGTGGTGTTTTGTCCTAACAGTAGGTCCCACTAGGAGAATGTTGTTTCTGTTAGTTCTACTGAATTGTGACGTCAAATAGCTGACAAAGAAAGCATAATTTTTGAGCCCACTGTGTTTCCTTTCGAATTGCGTTTACAGACAAAAATTCGTATTCACAAACACAAGTACTATAAAATAAAGACTGGCTTCTTCAGTATCGATACCATAAATATAATGTCTCTGCTAAAACTACAAGATTATAATTATTAGAGTGCATAGTGAGCAAATTCATGGTGATTGTATTTTTTGCATTAAAATTATTTACGTGCTGCCCCCGTGCCAATATTGGTCCTTGTTGTCTTTGTTTGAAGAAAGCATTGCATCCAAACGTGAATCGATTCAATTGGTTTCTGCAATAAATTAAATGTGAGTTAATTTTACTAGGCTGTCATTATTCTTCAACATACAAAGCCAGTTCAAAAGGTAAGGAAAACGGCTTCATTCCTAATACAAAGGTAAAACAAGTCGTAACCTAGAATAAAATAGGAATGGTCCTAAAATACTGCCTTGGAGCATCCCCTAATCAGTTTATTCTACTGAATGCTCACAAACAGTTTGCGTGGCTAATCCACTGCTAAAACTTGACATTCGATTCACCGTTACTTTATTAAAGTAAAAGGAAACTTGTAATGTAATCCTATGTTTTTTTTACTTACTATCTTTGCCGTGAACAGTAATTCCCAGCGTCAGATGACTCGGGTCAAATGCCTGAGACAGGACGTGGTAATCGCACGTAGGCTACAATTTCCTTGATGATCCCATTCATTGCTTGCTGCCTCTGTTGTTTCGCTTGCAACTATACTGCTTATGTTAGAACTATGTTTTGAAACGGTAAGGTTAATTTAATACTTCTGAGAAAGTTTAATATAGTTTGGTAACTTTGAAGCGCTCAAAATAGTTGCTGTGAATCACTGGCGTCCTTAGACCATTTAATACGCGTTGCTTGAAATGGATTACCCACCATAACTTCACCTAAAGCTAATTGCTTTGAATGCTCTTTCTAAATATTACTTTACCTACCCTGTAAAGACTGTAAAAAGCATTGAAACATAAAAGTAAAATGTTTGGGTCTTACTACAATCAACGATCTTCTCCAGACAACCTAAGGATAAACGTTCATAAAACAAATGAAAATGCAGTGTACGAGTAAACTATAGCGATACTTAAGGGACTGTGCATTTTACGGTGCTATTGATAGCACTTGTCGTTAAATGGAGAGAAGAAATATCAATATTATTTTACAATGTAATAAGTATTAATTAATAAGTTTGAAAGTTTGTGAGCAACTAAAAATTTGTTAACGTATAGACAATGCGTAACAACCTAACGGCAGTCTAGCAGCCGAGGTAAACACGTGCAAGGTAATCACAACAAACAAAATAGTGAATTTCTTAGAATCTTCGGTACGTATGATGCCGACAGTCGAGGTAAATACGTGCTAGACAATAAAGCAACAAAATATCAGACAAAAGAAAGTACACAGCTGCAGTTCTTATTAATTGCGGCAACTTAGAAAGTACTGTTTATTACTTCAGAGGGCGCACAATGGTACACTAGCGCCACTCCTTTAAAAAAATATTATCTCGTGACTGAGAAGGAATTATGAATAACGGCTTGTAAGGACCCTCGGTAAGTGTGTCTAGAATTTTCTAATTTATTTTCTAAAGTTTCATATTGAAATTATTAAAATTAAAATTCGTTCTTAAGAAAAGCGGCCACATTCCTTTAGATCGTATTCTGTTGCTTCATGTCTCAATATGAAAGTTTACAAAAGGGATTATAAAATTCTAGACACACTTACCGAGGGTCCTTACAAGCCGTTATTCATAATTCCTTCTCAGTCACGAGATAATATTTTTTTAAAGGAGTGGCGCTAATGTATCGTTGTACGCCCTCTTAATAATGACGTATTGTTATCGTTATTTAGAGTGGGTGTGATGCTACATAGAGTGTATGGACAACAAGGTAAACCAAACAAAGTCAATTAATTTCGACGTTTTAGGGAGTTTGTCGTTAAATCAAGTGGCATTAAATGGAGTTTACATTGTAAAAGACTACCGAATAATAAAGGGATAATTATTTTCCAGGCGACTAACAACTTAAAGGGCGACTAACTATTTGCTACTAGAAATCATAGGCGAGGTACTATACATAATGACATGGCGACTAATATTAACAGTAGGATAGGATGCAAGAGCGAGCGAAGCGAGCTCGGGACTTGGGGCACCCCGACTTGACAGGTTAGGTTACAAAAACACCCAGAAGTAGGAGCCCCGCTAAGCGGGGCTTCGTTGACTACGCCTTATTATTATTGCCATTCAGAAATAGGCCTCGACAAGACAAAAACTCGATGCCAGTTTAAATTAAAACAAAGCTAAAAACTAATTATTAAGCTGCTACTTTCTACTTAAAATTATCCTTCGTTGTAGCTGCCAATCTACTATTTTTGCTAATGGCTTTTAATTATTTTTTAATACCAATTTCAGATTAATTTGTCGATGCGTTAAATACATGCCATAATAAAGTAGCAGCAGCTAATTTAATTAATTGTACAGTGCAAGCAAGTCAAGGAATATTTTTAAATTAACAAATAGATTTATATATTGATGCTACTGTGCTTCTAATATATCTAGTGTTGGTATTTCCCGTCATCCTACTGATTGTCGTATCTGACACGTCGCATCCATGACATGGACATGCGCAAATAATTATGGAGAGTTGTCTCCTTTCTAATGTTATTAAATTATTAGCTTTTATTATTTTAAAGTATACCTAGGGGACTTTATTAACTTCAACAGTGACTCTCTGATCTGATAAACCACCATTATAAAGATTTACGATTCCCAAACTAAAAATATTTATGGCTCCTATAGATACTAGATATCGTATAGGTACTAATGAATCCTTGACTGAGTTCACGTGTTTGAGGCATCTTCTTTTACTAAGAACTACTATTCAAAAAATGACTAAAACCTTCTGTCTTTTCTTTACACTTTTCTTTTTCAGTCTTTAGCTCTCCCATCTCTCTGTCTTCGAGCTTAGGTAGTCCAAATCCAAACTCGTTGGCCAATTAATCGAACTTCGTTTTTGTCTTCAAATTTTTCTAGCATCACCTGTGGACGACATTTTTTAAATTTTACTCAAGTTTGAGTCCCAAAACTACATTAGTAGCGTATACAAGAAGTACAGCGCTACCACAAAAAAAGTCCTTAGCCCAAGCATTTGATACAAAATTACAAGGGTACAAGAATTTTTTGGCGCGCCGCCGAAATAGGAACTACCGCCGCCATCTTGTTTTTCAATACAATTTCTGTGGCAATATAACAAATGTGTACCAGCAACCCCCCTGCCAATGTCATTCAGGCGTCAAAATATCCTCGTACAGCTATTATACAAACGAAGTACAAATTGCCAATAAGCCTTACCCGAATCTTATCGAGCCCGAATCTATCAAATAAGACACCGCGATTGCTCGCAAGACCCTACAATTGCTATCTTTCTGTCACTTCTTTTGTCAAGTGACAACGGTAATACCCTTACTCTTCCCCTCTTCTCCTTCTTTTATCTATTTTATTACATATTGCATTCACAATAAAATTGTTTTGTCGATTAATTGATAATGCAGTCGGACTGTCAGGCACATTATTAGTAATGATTTCATCCATTTCATTTAACAAGAAAAAAATCGTATTTTCTCTGAATGCTTCGTTACAGCAGACATTTTCGAGTAAATTATAGATTAAGTCTCAGACAGTCCATTAATTTTATTGAGCCCGGGATGGTACTGATTATGTTTGAGGCTTCCTTGATATATTGTGTACATATATCTAGCAAGGAAACCTCAAACATAATCAGACTGAATACAAGATAAATGAGCTCTTTAAATCGCACCTAAGCTTGATCGGTAGTTATCCACCATGCGTGATACGCTACCCTGTATCATGCTAGATTACATACTGCCGATCACGCTACAGACGTTGAGAAGTCGAATTCAATTACCAACGCGCATGACTGACTTAAGGCTCCCACAGACAGGTGCGACTCGACAGGGCAACACAAAGGCGCCGCTTTTCGATCGACACGCGGTGCCTTTGTGTAGGGCGTCGCGTCGCGCCAGTGTGAACGAGCCTTAAAGGCTCCCTCAGACAGGCGCGACGTGACAGCGCTACACAAAGGCGCCGATCGTCGCGCGACACGCGGTGCCTTTGTATCGGGCGTCGCGTCGCGCCAGTGTGAACGAGCCTTAATACAGCTCTACATAGATACCTAGAATATAGTTGTTAATATCTGCCTATACGATGTCTGATATTTAACTGCAAAACAGTGTGGCACGGACATTGACGTAGAAACTGAAGCTATGAATTCAGCACATGATTCAAGAGCCCCTAGCGTACAAATCTTACGTCGGTTATCAAAAAAAAAAACTGCTGTTTCATACAAAAATGCAATACCTACCCGGTCAAAATGTATGGAACTTTCAACGTTTGTGGGTTCAGAACCATGTGCTGAATTCATAGTTCCAGTACGCGCGTCGATGCCCCTGCCACCCCGTATACAGGATGACTAGAATTACGAGTAAATCTCGATCGCACGGATGTTTCTCTGCCAGCGAGAGCGAACATTCAAGAGATGTAGGAGTGTCGGCTCTGCCCAAAACTGAATGCACTATTTAATGGCTATTTTTATCACAACTGTGCGTCAGTTGTTGGTCCTAATTCGTAGACACAATGATGGAATGCATAAAGGAGTTCTACGTAAGAACATGACATATAAATGTCACGCGTAATATCTCTGATAGGTGCAGATAGAGCCAGGAGGCATGAAAAGGAGGATTGTAAAACTGTGGTACTATAACTAACTGATCCGACATAACCACACACGATTTGCCAGTTATTGGCCATTCTCTAGCTTTTATACGAGTTTAAGATTGAAATCAGGATGGTTTTATTTTAGAGGTTACTAACTAAACGTATATGACTCTAGAAACAATAACTTGAGTTTTACTTGGATCAGGGTTTCTGTTTCAAACTTGCGTGGGGGTTGCTGTGCTTGGTAAGTAAGTTGTAGAACCTCTCGCTCTATTTTCAGACAAGAACGGAAGACACCGCTAAAAATTTGCATTAGGCTTGCTTTGATCTTATAATTAGTAACATGTGTAGTCAACTGACTTGAGTCGAATTCGAGACAAAGTCAAGGGCGTTTAATGACGTAGTCAACTGCGACCTAAATTAGCGCATCCCACCCACCGAACATCGTTCACTTTCATTCAAAGACCTGATCTATGACGTCACAAACGTAATGGTAAACAAACGTCCGTCAATTTGCACGTAACGACGACGTCATATTGAAATAAGCTCTCGTTAGAGAGTAGTATATTCTTTAGAAATAAGTAGGTAATGGGAACCAGTTGCGACTAGCCCTGTTCAGTGAAACTGGAATCGATTTGTGTGAATGAGGTCGATTTAAATAAATAGGTCACGAGTCGGTTGCCCGTACAGAAAAAAATCTGTGTACTCGCAACATAGATTTAATTGAAGACACTAATGCCATCTAGCTTAATGTTCCCGAACTATCCATTAAGTCTTTGTTTATATAGTAAACATGAGTGTGGCGATGTCGTTTGCTTCAATTAGAGTAATTGTATTAAAAGGATAAATACCAATTAGGTGTTTACGTGTCTGTAGGTAAACAGTATTGTGAGACAACGAACGATTATCCTAATGACAATTGGCAAACCCGCGGGCTAATTGCGTAACACACTAACAGTGGGAATGGATTTCATTTTGACAGTTCAACAACATTCATTGCGTTATTTACGTTGCTGACAATTTTTTCCAACTTAAGAAGCAATGGATTAGCAATATGCTTCAAAATTATTCAGATTGTGACTGATAGCGTGTTTCGCAATTAGGGTACTGATTTGGGTAAAGTAAAGCCAACTTTGTCTGGTGGAATGTTTACCAACGAAGTGACTAATTCTCGTCTAGACGTGAACGTGAACTTGTGAATTAAACACGTGGACATCGCCCGTGACTTTATTATTAAAGGACATACAAGCAATACCTTGTATAAACTTACTGTAGCGAAACAAAAAAAAAGAATTCACCACATAAACACGTATAATTTATAATTGTTTAAAAAACATAAACCGAAATTACAAATATAAAAAATTATAAAAAATCGCAGATGGTTGGCGATATTTTTTTTAAAGAAAGAGAATTACACGAGGAAAACTTAGACACACAAAATC
Organism: Dryobotodes eremita; assembly: GCA_917490735.1. NCBI lineage: Eukaryota > Metazoa > Arthropoda > Insecta > Lepidoptera > Noctuidae > Dryobotodes > Dryobotodes eremita. Next base: position 20,972,240 of record OU823254.1, read on the forward strand.
GTTAATACCTCTTTAGGCCCACCTTCACTGCCAATTACTAAACAATATTAGCGCTGAACGTGTTTAGTGATTGGGGGGCAAGTGGGTCTTAGTGTTGTTTTACGCTTCAAATCCTAAATAGCCTAATTGCAATCTGCACCATAATTACGTAACACACTATCAATCACAATCTGAATCATTTTGAAGCCTCTTGCTAATCCATTGCTTCACATGTTCGAAAAATTTGTCTGCTCAACAACGTAAATAACGCAATGAATGTTGTTGGACCGTCAAAATGAAACCGATGCAGTACTGTTAGTGTGTTACGTAATTACCCCGCAGTATTCTAAAGACGCGCACGTTAAATACAAGGTTTCTAGGAAATATACTGTTTGATAGACGGCGCTAAGTTAAACCGTGGTCATGGTACGGTCTTAAATTATGAGGTAAAAGACTAAATAATAAAAATATAAATATCTGGGACGTCCACCAATCGACGTGCGCCGTCAAGACAGGATCACGACTTAGGCTCGTTGCACGCCGAGCGGTTATTTTACTATGACTCACAGGTTTGACATTTAGCTCGGGGGGTAAGACCGAAATTCGGCTTAATAAACACGGTCAAAACCTAAGACAAATAATAGGAGAAAAAATCTGTCATACAAACAGAATTTTTAATAAGTACCTAATACAGAAGATGAGAAAATATTCATACCGTTTTGTTGAAGGTATGATTCCTATTGCTATAAGGCAATCGATGCAAAGCGTGCACTGAACGTTCCTTTGACAAAGAAATAAAATATAATATCGAGACAAAGAGACAGAGGTTTCGATAATTGAAAAAATACGTACCCAGTTTACAACGCAATAACTAAACAAGGACAATTAGCTAGTGAAGTGAAGTGCTACTAACATACTTTTAAACAATATTTATTAACACAAGTTTCAGTTTTATTATGTATTAGTTTGTTATTTTGTAATTTGTGTATTTTATCTATGGGCTTCAGTTGCCTGACAATAAAGGAATTATTATTATTATTATAAACTAATAACTTCATTGGATAAATCGAGTGATTATCATTAAATCGACTTCAATATTGTATTTCACTAAGGGAATTTTGGCTCATAATGGCCTAATCAAAATATCAGGCAACCATTTGGTTCTACAAATTTTTCTGTAATGACATCCATTGTAGCATGGTCTAAAAAAACAAGGTCTGGCATTCCGGGAGTGACACATGCTTACGTCACTATCCGGTTGCCACTTTATTGCAACAAAACACGAATTGTGAAAACATTTTCAGTCACCATTCTATTAAAAAATATATTTATAGCATTTAAATTGTCGTTTCGTTTTTCTAATCAAGTGAAACTATTCAATTTAAACATGTACCAACGTAATTGTTAGTTAAAACCTCATTATTTTATCGGATTCGCACAGGTAATAATGGTGGTTGGGGAGTTATTATTACACACTACTGGTAACACAGCGGTAATGACATAGGCTTGTGTCACCCTGTGTGTCGGAATGCTATACCTGGCGAAGTATATTATTATACCATGCATTGTAGGAAAATTTTGCTTGTCAAAAACAGAAGTTCTAAACTTCGAAAAATTCAAGAACAAAGTTAATTGCCGGTCAAATAAAGCTTAAAACAGGTTGAATATGTTTTAAAAAATGAAGAATTATTCCAAAAAAAATGCAGTAATATAAAACTGCAGTACTTATTATCAATAGAGGCTTCCACGCTGATTTGGTGACGCTTTTCACTTGCTGTTGCTGTCGAGCTGCGAGGTAATTGCGTAACACACTAACAGTAGGAATGGGTTTCATTTTGACAGTTCAACAACATTAATTGCGTTATTTACATTGTTGAGCAGATACATTTTTCGAACATATGAAGCAATGGATTAGCAATAGGCTTCAAAATGATTCAGATTGTGGTTGATAGTGTGTTACGCAATTAGGGTGCGGGTCAGCAAAATAAATTAATCATTAACAGACAGCTAACTAAAAAAAAAAGTATTCATGTAGTGCATGTGTTATAAAAAAATTAATAATGAGTTCATGACTATGTAAAAATAAATATTGAAAAAATTAAAAAACTCTACTGAAACTAAAAAGCTCAAAACAACTAAAACTACATATTAGATCACTTTTCAAACAGTCCGATACCGTTGGTGGCAGTTTAATCTCAGATTTCACGCCACATTATTTGGACTGCGTGAAAACTGTGTTTTGAACTTTTTTGTTGCAGTCGGATTTTTTTATATTTATTTTCAACCTTCTAGTGTTATGTTTTTGGAATCGTCTCCTCAAGCCCTTTGTTTTGATACCCCACATCATTGATCTGGTACCTACATGGTGTAAAGACTCTTCACGAAGCCATCATCTACGCATTATGTACGTACATCAAACATTGCGCAAAAATAATTGCTGAGAAACGCCCTTTTTTTTTAATGTGAAACTTCGCTGTTTACATCAACGCGCAATGTAACGTACGAAAAACATCGTGCATATGTGTGCATGCAACGGGAACAAGGATCGTGAAGGTATTTAAAGTTTAAAACTTGTTTTCGTAAAATCAACATCAGAAAAAGTTGGAAATTTGACCTTCAATATCACCATTACCGGGAGGTTCCCAACTATGGTCCGGTCCGTACAAAAAGGTGTTAACAATCACAAGAAGAACAAGTGAATCTCGGCGTCGTTAAGGGTACTTTTTCTCCCGTTATTTACTAGATTTGATGTCAGCGCGACGGAGAAACAGCACTCAACTTACCTACCCCCACAGAATGGTGGACATGATACAAAAAAAAAATGTCAACTCCTTATTTATTGGTTATGTTACTTACTGTCTTTACGGTCGCACTGTCGAATAAAGGGCAGTCAATTAGTCAATGCAAATGGAAAATTGGATAGTAATCGTACCTACCACCATCTGCTGATAAATAATATAATCAATACTTTGGCATAGGGTCCAGACTCCAGGGAGCAATTTTTATTTCATTTTATTTTATTTTATTGGTTCACCAAAAATTGTATAAACTGGATTTACCTATGCTAAAGTTAACATGCAAAAATGTATTTAAGCAACAGTGCAACAATCACTTTGTTTACAGATAAATTCCGCATGCATAGAGAACTTGTACAAAAAAAAAGTATTATTAATCTATAATAGTTTGTAAATAAACATAAAAAATAAGGAAAATAATCATGTAAGGCATCAAAAAGTTCGTTCGCATCGCTGTCGACAGGAAAAGTGCCCAAAAGGCTGGCAACATTGCCACGTTGTATGGCGATGATAATACGAGTAGTTATAAATTACTTATCTAAAAGTCTAATTAATTAAAATAACAATATAAGGTACTACTTATTAGATAATGTACCTATCTTCATTGCGAATATAATATTTTTAGGAACGAAATTGGATTTTAGATGTGTACTAGGCTATAATCGTTAATCCGTATCTAGGTAATCCGCGAAAATTGGTTTAGGAGCGAGACCGATTTAGACCGGCTTTTTATCTACTTAATATGTATTTTGACGAGAATCAATACCAAAATGGCATGGCATTAATATGAAAAAACCGGCCAAGTGCGAGTCGGACTCGCGCACGAAGGGTTCCGTACCATTATCTATAAAAACGGCAAAAAATCATGTATGTTGTATGGGAGCCCACTTAAATATTTATTTTATTCTTTTTTTTAATATTTGCTGTTATAACAGCAACAGAAATACATCAACTGTAAAAATTTCAACTGTCTAACTATCACGGTTCATGAGATATAGCCTGGTGACAGACGGACAGACAAAACTCAAACTCAAACTCAAACTCAAAGCATTTATTTCAATTAAACCATTTACAGGCACTTTTGAATTGTCAAAGAGTCGGTCAGTTAGTCAGAAAGTTGAAGCTAGTTGCCCATTCCAAAACGTAGATCTCTATGGAGAAGAACGGGCAAGAAACTCCAAGGACACTCTTTTTAAATCAAGATATTACAAAATCCTGGGTACATTATTCTTGTTGCTTCTATATGCGAGAACAATGAAAAAAATATATATATATTAAGAAACAATACAAAATATAAGATTAATAATAAAAATAAGCCGTGGCAGTTAAGAGATGACCAGTCTCAACTGACGGCGCCCGTTCACGAACATGACGCGTGGATCAGCACCATCCAGCTCAACCATTTTGTAGGGAACCGAATGATCCAACACACGCGCCACCAACAGTGAGACATTTAAGTGAGCATGACATAGTCTCTACTGCCATGCTGTCAAGTCAACATAATTATATAATAAACGAATCCATTGTACTCACATTTACAAAATTGCAATATGCTTCTAAATTATACAAAACTATAGTTTGCTATGTATTTGAGCAATGAATAAAATTTTACTACATAAAAGAAAATAATCATTAAAATATCTATTGAGTTATTCAATAATAAAACATATTTTATAAAAAATAAACAAACATTAAGTTCGCAATGTCAAAAAATAAAAGGGGGAATAAGAAATGAGTATCTCTTCCAAACATTCAAATTTTAACTAGTGCGCCCGGCTGTGGAGCAGGACCAGCATTAAGCCAAGCATTTTTATCTACTATATAGTCATTGAACTTATAATAAACTTGTCTACATAGTGTGCGTTTAATGCATGTTTTAAATGTCTTCTCATTTAGTTGAAGAATATCGAGTGGTATTTTATTATAACATTTTACACAGTACCCCATAAAAGAAGTACCTACTTTAGATAACCTGAAACGTGGTTGATCTAATTTGTTCCTATTTCTAGTGTTAAAATTATGCCTGTCACTTATCTTACTAAAAAGATGTAGATTTTTTCGAACATACATAATGTTTTCATATATATATTGACAAGGTACCGTCATGATGTTAATTTTTTTAAACAGTTCCCTTAGAGATTCGCGTTTGCGGAGGTTGTAGATGGCTCTGACAGCCCTCTTTTGCAGAATAAAGATAGAATCAATATCCGCAGCCCGTCCCCACAGCAGAATACCGTAAGACATGATGCTATGAAAGTAACTAAAATATACTAGTCTCGCGGTATCCACGTCTGTTAATTGACGGATTTTCCAAACAAGCTAAGCGGCTGAACTGACAGACGGACGGACTGCGGAGTCTTAGTAATAGGGTCCGTTTTACCCTTTGGGTACGGAACCCAAAAAAGCAGCAGAGAGAGCTACCATCCATCAAGCTACATCATTGCTTCCCACAGAATATTATTTTTCTGAATTTCAAACCGAAACATCATTTTGCGATTTCTGACTTTTCTAGTACTCAAACCTCAGGTGGTCCAATAGAGGTTTTTGATCCTTATATGAAACATGATCGATTGGCATAAAAAAAAGATTTTGTCTATATTGCCCATTTTCCTGCAGACTGTAATTTTTTTTCAAAATCTGTGAATGTAAATCAAAATTTCTCAAAAACTTAAGAAATGTCTCCTAAGACCGTTTTCTTGTAGCTACAACGGTTAAGGTAGCTGCCCTTGCTGCCCCATCTCAAAAATCCATCCTGAATAGCTTCATCTTTCTGACTGACCGACCCTTGAAAATTCAAAAGTGCCTGTAATTGGTTTGTTTGAAATAAATGTTTGAATTTGAGTTTAAATCCGAGTGCATAAAGCACACGATTCACAAATATTCATCTAATGAAATGGAGTCCACGTTCAATATAGGATAATTACCTACTTCTACGCAATATAAACACCAAAAGAGGGTAGAGTAGACCATATTGGAGTAGAAGCTCAGGGGTAACTTTGCAAATGAGAACCCTTGTTAAGTTTTGCCTTAGCTAAACTGAGTACCAATGCTGATCGTTTTTCGAGCTCCAAAAAATCATTATTTTCTTAATTAGGTACAAGCAACGACATCTATGAAGCCACTACGATAACTAATTTTTATACAAAGAACTTAAAAACTATTCAATCAACATGCCTAGCCTTTTCTCAACTATATTGGGGTCGACTCTCAGTCTAACCAAATGCAGCTGAATACCAGTTTATTTTTTACATTTTACCTGGATCGACTGCCAATCTGGCCTCCACAACCCAGTCACTGGGAAAAACGATATTCCTTGGACAGACTGGTTATCAGAGTTATGGACTTTTGACTACCTGTAAGGACTGTCAAAGATCTACGAATGACAGCCGGGACCATCAGCTTAACGTGCTTTCCGAGGCACGGAGGGGGTCTCGATATGTAGTATATGTATTTTCTATTTTATTAAGTTCCTAATACTTGTTGACAGGCCTACACTGTCTTCCCATACCCATTGACACTGGACGTTACTTATGTGCCCATGAACGCTTATGTGAACCTTACTTCTGCCCGCGACTTCGTCCGCGTGAAATTTATTGTTCCCCCGAGCCACCCCTTCCGCGTCGCCTCGCATCACCTGCCCGCGCTATGATTTCGATTTGGCTTAGCGTTCTTTCTGACTGTTTCTTTTTTTGCTCGGCTCTTAAGGGTCACAGCGTGATGTTTAATAGCCTATCTATAGCCTTCCTCAAGAATTGAGCTATCAAATCCAAAAAGATTTTTTCAAATCCGACATGTAGTTCCAGAGTTTACCCCCTACATACAAACTTGAAACAACCATACAAACAAATTTTACCTCTTTATAATATTAGTAGGTAAATATAGATGTCAGCGTTACCACAAGGGGGCAACATATCCTGAGGTGCTTGAGGAGTGAAGAGGTATTCCATGGCTATCAGAATAATCCCAGAGTCCATAAGATGGTCAAGATCCATACCAGCACTTACTGGAATACTTCCTTCCTCCGAGCACGTTTGCTCTTGCGCATCTCCACTCAAGCCGGCCAATAAAAGCAAGAAATAGGAGCTTTGTTCCTCGTCAGTATTCCTCGTTCACTGCAGCCGGTCAATAAAGGCAAGCCAGGGATGAAGAACAAGACTTCTCCCGGAAGATAGGTTTCGTGGGGTCGCTACTGGCCAACAGCTCGCCACATGCTGCTCTGCGGGTTCCTGTATCTCTCTTGGTCTGGCTCCTCACCCTAGACCTGTTCTGGCAAAGTAAACTCTACCGGACTGCAAAGACCTAGAGTTCGGAGCGCAATATTATATTAATATTATAAGTAGTATAAAGATAAAATATTTTTATTTTTATTTAATTGAATGGATGTTCAGGGTCACCCATCCACGAACCGACCGCGTCAAGCGCAGTAACTTAGAAATTACTCAAATAACTCAAATGCATTATTTAATGGACTTAGGAACGATTAGTTATTATGTCGACGTGGAAATATTATGAGCCGTTATCATGCAATTTAAATAAAGGTTATCGTTTGGATGTCGTCAACTGGCTTCATCAACACACGACGTGATCTCTGACGCATTTCTCTCGCTAACAGTATTACAGAGGTTACATTTGTCGTAATCTTTAACATAATAAAACTTCGTTATACTTACTTACTAATTAAGCGTTGACGAAACCTGCCCTATAAAGAACATTAATATAATTAGGATTTTGTTAGTGCCTACGTGCTACTTACATACATGCAGTTACCATACTCTGATCGAAACAAGAAAGAAAGGCTGTATAAAAGCGTTTATTCAATATTAAAAATACTGTTAATTAAACATACGACCGTATTTTATTGTAATACATCTACAATAAAATAGCAAACCAGTTCGGAAACATACGTTGATAATAAATCAAGCCAAAAATAAAGGTGGCTGAAACGGCTATTGTCCATGCCTGGTAAACCTTCTGTCATACTTGTCATGTCAATCGATTTAACTTCAAACTCTACAAAGTTCAAGTTGACAATTGACACTTGACAGTTGGCGTATTGCCGTCGGCAGGGCTGATCGAGTGCAATTTAATTAAATTTATTAATATCAAAAACGTATATAATCTACCAACCGCGGTAGTGCATAAATCAGTGTACTATGGACTCGGAAGATAACCGCGCCGAAGGTTGGAAGTACCTCAACAAGCAGTATTTTGGTGATGGTTAGTGAAAACTCTTGTTTCGCGAATTCCGTTGGAGAATTTAGCAGTAGTTTACATGCTGTCGTCACAAGGACACTCATATTTCCTATGGCGACGAGTTCGTAACATCTAGTTTATTAGAACTTGTATCATAACGAGATTTTTTGCTAAAAACGAGTGACTACTTGGGGTGTTGGTTAACTAATTAATTAAACGTAGTGATGGATTATTATCAGAGATAAATGTCATAATCGAATTAACGTGTCAGACATATCTATCGGTAGACTTGAAATTGTATTAGAAGACGGTTGAATATCGTTTTGAAGAGTGAAAATGTCAGATAGCAAGCAACATCTTCCAATTATCTATTAAAACACTTTAGATAAGCAGATAATTCAATTGGGTTTGGTTCTATACACAAACATTATGTATGTGAAAAAAAATCGTATTTGAAAGTCTATTATCATAAAGTAAATGACTAAACACATGCAGGCTCATGGCACAAGTTACTCAAAAACCGTTGAAAATATTATGAATCTCATGTTTTCTTCCCAGATAAGAAACACAGATCATTACACATTCTGCCTCAAAGGTACTGATAAGCAAATACCGGCAGCATAGACAAGATAACTTGCAATCAATTTTATTTTAATATCCAATTGATATTGTTTTTAACTCTATGACCTATGAAACTACTCACTGACCTTGTTGGAACATTTATTGATTTTATATTCATAATCTTGTTGAGTGGATGAATAATCAATATGATAGAGCTTTAAAATGGCAAGTAACTAACATTTCCTTGTATTGGAATGTCGTTATTTAGACCAGTTTCTGTAATAATTTTAAATTATAACAAAAATAGGTACTGTTTTCACATTTAATAAACAAAACTTGTTAGTGGGGTATAAGTTAAGAATATTATTCATAATCAAGCAATAATGATACCAACTGTCAATATGGACAGCAGAACATTTACATAGACTATCAAGTATATCATAAAACTAAGCATAAACAAATAGTTATTGATGATAACCTCCTGTTATACCTAGAGGTATCACATGTTTGATTATAAACAGTCTTGGTACACACAGCTGTATTAATAGATAAAAATGACCCTCATTTTACATGAATCATGTTTTGCTTTAGCATTTTTATGTTATCTAAAGAATAATTATTATGTCTACCATAATAATTATTGTTGCTAAAATAATAATACTGCGCTAGATGATAATTTTGTGATGCCCTGTGGCAAGCAATTATCTTAGAGTAGTAACGTAACTAATAATACTTTTATTTACTTAAAATATTCATACATACTTAAACTCGCGCCTTCTCATGGGGGAGGCGAACCTTTAGAAAGTCCTTTTGCCTCGTTAACATTCATACATCTGGTCATAATCACTTAAAATTATGACACATTAAAATTTGCTTATGGTGTTGTGACTTCCTAAATTACCCTAGCTAAGCTTATAAAATTTTTGTTTTTCCTAATTATGTAAATATTAGTATTTAGCTTGGGTTCTCCTTTACAAAAAAAGTCTATTTCTTGTACTGTCGCCAGCACACCAAGGGGTTTATTCATAAAAGTTGCTTAAAGTTAAATGATGTTTAAACGTCAAAAATGTATGGTTAAACAGTCGCTAATCATGACTTAACTTTAAGCAACGTTTATGAATAAACCCCTAAGTTACCACAAACTGTCAGATTTTCTCATTCGATTTTGAAATTAACTATCAACATTTTAAGGTTTAAAATCGTTTGGAGAAATTTGACAGTTTCGTGTAGCTTGACCTTCTGCCGACTGTACCTACCTATCATGAATGTGTCTTTAACTGAGCATAATGAATGATAGCTTAATCAGCCTATAGCATTCCCACTACTGGGACACAATGAGCAATAAAACAACCGGTGTGATAATTACCCATCACCACACTGGGCAGGCTAGATTGAATACCTATAGTGGTTGCATTTCATGAGCACTTGTAATGTGAAATAACTATACCTACCTATGCTTACAATTTTATTGTCTAACTTACCTCTCAGAAATTTCACATAGGGTGACACAATGGCCTGTCCTATCTCTAAAAGCGATCTTTTACAGACAACCTTTGGATGGATTAAAGGGAGAAGGAGAGACGTTAGTAACGTCTCTGTTTCTCCCTTTAATCCATCCAAAGGTTGTCTGTAAAAGATCGCTTTTAGAGATAGGACCGCCCATTGTGTCACCCTATGTGAAATTTCTAAATTTATATCTGTAACTAGTGCTTATAAAATCAGCTAGCTGCCAGTGAAAGTTCCGTCAAAATCGCTCCAGCCGTTTCGGAGATTAGGCGGAATAAACAGACACAAAATTTAAAAATTGATTTTTTCGTATAAGTACCGTACCTATATACTTTCATATGCATTTAGTAAAAAATTGTTATTATGACGTTACAAACAGACACTTCAATTTTATTTATTTGTATAGATTTTTATGGTGTACATAATAATGAGTATTATATTCTATTCTTACCTAAAATTTTATTGAAAAGTTTTTTTATGTTTTTCTCAGGTGAACGTGCTAATTATGTGAACATACCACACGTGATCGCGATGGTCGGCTTGCCGGCCCGCGGCAAGACTTACATCTCCAAGAAATTATCCAGATACCTTAACTGGATAGGAATTAACACTAGGGGTGAGTTGTACTTATTCTTTCTTTTTCTTTTTACCCGACTACAGCAAAGCCAAAAGGAAGGGTTATGATTTTTTTAAAGTGTTCCTATTTCATAAGCTCGATTTACTAATCCTTCAATATCGGTCGTAAAACTAGCCCAGTAACTACATCATTAATGTTTCGTTATCAAAATTGGGCTTATCATACGCCCCGAAACCAAACCTTTTTTCCATACTAACAGAAAATGTAGGCAGTTAAAAGTACACGGACAAGAAACTTAAAGAGGACGCACACCGGTCCAACAGCGCCACTCCTTTAAAAAAATATTATCTCGTGACTGAGAAGGTATTTTGAATAACGGCTCAATCAGTGCCCTCGGTGTGTTTAGAATTTTCTAATACCTTTTATAAACTTTCATATTCAGACAGCAACAAAATAAGATGTAGAGAGGGATGTGGCAGCTTTTCTTTAGATCGAATTCTGTTGCTTCGCGTCTCAATATGAATGTTTATAAAAGGTATTAGAAAATTCTAGACACACTTACCGAGGGTGCTGATTGAGCCGTTATTCAAAATTCCTTCTCAGTAATTTTTAAAGGAATAGCGCTAGTGGACCGGTGTGCGCCCTCTTAAATGACGTACCTATACAACTGGCTGGATAATCTATTGTTTGAATTCTTTGATAAGCATTCGTCGCGTGTCTGGCGTAGAGACCAGTCTAGAACCGAATACTTGTTATTAGACTAACAACAATCATGTACAGTATTTTTATCTCACGAAGCGACGCGCGCTTTACTTGTGGTAACCAAGTGTGAATGTGTGCGTGGAAACAAGTAGCGTCAGCACATAACACACACGCACACACACAATTCCGACTTTGCTTTTGTCTCGTACGGTACCGACAGCTCCTATACGTCTTGGTAACTACAAGTAAAGCGCGAGTCGCTTCGTGAAATAAAAATACTGTAACGTAAAACGTATATGCTCCACGAGCAATGTAAACGGCTAGCTGATATCAGACACTTCACTCTAGTGAATGGTTCACTCGAATTAATGTCATTTTGGTTTCATTCCACGCTAACACGACGCCGACAAAATGTCGTAGGATTGAACGTTCATCTGCTTCTTTTCTTTCATTTAATTTCTCGATCATTCGGTTCGATAGTAAGTGTCAGATGCCGAGTGCCGAAATCCAACGTCGTTGAATCGGTTCACTAATAAATTAATTTGTCACATTTGATTCATTTTGTGTTCACTTTGAGTGAAAGATGAATAAAATACAAATAAAATAACAAAAAGCGAAGCGTTTGATATCTGCTTTACTGACGGTAAAAATACGCCCAGCGCACTCTATGCTCGTCAGGACTCAGGTCTGCTAACACTTTGTTGGCTGGTTATATAGCTATTCTCATAATATTATTCGTGCCGATACGACAGAAAAAGAACAGAATATTTCCTGCATCTTCCATGGGAAGTATCTGCATACCCTATTAATTTAAATTGAATTTGAATAAGTACGCTAAGGAGTTGTGCAGTGAATGCTGTCACGCGATGTCAAATAAATGCGGTACTGTTGACCGTATCGCGTTTGTATAGCCAACCACGTACTTGGTTTACCACTCTGGTTAAATGTTACTTGCACGTCATGACAAGGTCTATTTGTCTATGTGGCAGATAGATATTTTCAACCTTAGTGAAGATTGAATTTACTGGGAATTTTCAAAACTGCATCAAGCTTAATATAACGCCTGTAGTCCAGGGTTAGCCAGAGTTGTACCAATAGTACACCCAATTTTCGCCTAGTACACCCACCGCCTGTTGTCCAGGGCTCGCCAGAGTTGTACCAATAGTAAACCCACTTTTCGCCTAGTACACCCACCGCCTGTTGTCCAGGGTTGGCCAGAGTTGTACCAAATAGTACACCCGCTTCTCGTCTAGTACACCCACCGCCTGTTGTCCAGGGTTAGCTAGAGTTGTACTAATAGTACACCCACTTTTCGCCTAGTACACCCACCGCCTGTTGTCCAGGGTTAGCTAGAGTTGTACCAATAGTACACCCAATTTTCGCCTAGTACACCCACCGCCTGTTGTCCAGGGTTGGCCAGAGTTGTACCAATAGTACACCCACTTTTCGCCTAGTACACCCACCGCCTGTTGTCCAGGGTTGGCCAGAGTTGTACCAAATAGTACACCCGCTTCTCGTCTAGTACACCCACCGCCTGTTGTCCAGGGTTAGCTAGAGTTGTACTAATAGTACACCCACTTTTCGCCTAGTACACCCACCACCTGTTGTCCAGGGATAGCCAGAGTTGTACCAAATAGTACACCCGCTTCTCGTCTAGTACACCCACATTTCGCCAGTTATGATTAAATCCGATTTAATAGGGGGCGAGCCTATTAGCATCAACCGGGCACATATCCAGACTCCAGGCTGCTACTGAGACATGTCTAATGAAAAAACGGAATAACACTCTGCCCTACCTGGGAATCGAACCCAGGACTTCATGTTCAGCAGTATCGCTAGCGACCACTAGACCAATAAGGTCTGGGAATTGCCAAAAGAGGTAAATAAGAAAAGAAAGAAAATACGTTTATTTGTGGTAAACATGACGCACAGAAAAACACACAAATACATAAAGGAACGAGTTAAATCAATTACGAAGTTTATTATACTTACATAAGTCGAAGGACATTAAAAAATTACATACGCGAGCCTCGTCAGTAATGGTCTGTTATATCAACAACTTCGTTTTTACCTGCATTGACGTAGAAGATAGCCGGGCCAAGTAATTAATTAGTTTCCAAGGAAAATGTACTGTGCAAACTAATCGATACCTTTTTATACACACGCCGCACTCCCACGGGACAGGCAGAAACATAGACTGGTCTAGGTACACACGACGACATAATTATCAGGGTTTAGCTGATCTCGCATTTTATAAGCTTTTCCTACAGTCGCCAGCATGGTCTAAAAAAGCAAGGTCTGGCACTCCGGGAGTGACACATGCTTACGTCACTATCCAGTTGCCACTTTATTGCAACAAAACATGAATTATGGAAACATTTTCAGTCCCCATTCTGTTAAAAAATATATATAAAGCATTTAAATTGTCGTTTCGTTTTTCTCATCAAACGAAACAATTCAATTGAAACATATACCAACGTAGTTGTTAATTAAAACATCGTTTTATTGGATTCGCACAGGTAATAAAGGCGGCTGGGGAGTTATTATTACACACTACTGGTAACACAGCGGTGATGACGTAGGCTTGTGTCACCCACGTGACCACTGTGTCTGGGAATGTTATACCTGGCGAAGTATATTATTATAACATGGTCGCCAGCACATCAAGTTACCACGAATGGTCAGATTTTCTCATTCGATCTGAACTTAACCACCAATCTTTTAAGGTTTAAAATCGTTTAGAGAAATTTGACAGTTTTGTGTAGCTTGACCTGCTGGCTACTGTACAATGAGAAGTCGACTAAAACTGGAAATGAATAGCTTGCGTCGTGCGTACAAAATATTAATAGAGTGACAGATAAAATATATTATTGCTAACATTCAAACTCAAAGCATTTATTTCAATTAAACCATTTACAGGCACTTTTGAATTGTCAAAGAGTCGGTCAGTTAGTCAGAAAGTTGAAGCTAGTTGCCCATTCCAAAACGTAGATCTCTATGGAGAAGAACGGGCAAGAAACTCCAAGGACACTCTTTTTAAATCAAGATATTACAAAATCCTGGATACATTATGCTTGTTGCTTCTATATGCGAGAACAATGAAAAAAATATATATATTAAGAAACAATTCAATATATAAGATTAATAAAAATAAGCCGTGGCAGTTAAGAGATGACCAATCTCAACTGACAGCGCCCGTTCACGAACATGACGCGTGGATCAGCACCATTCAATTTTGAAATAAATATTAAGTCATTTTTACGTACCTGAAGGTACGGTTTCCTAGAAAAGCGCTGGCCGCAACATAGCGTCCGCTATATACCGTTGAATGTCGTCACTGATACGTTATATTATGTAAATAAGTTGGTGTTTTCCTAGAGAGCGTTTTTTAACACCATAAGGGTGCGTTTCCACCAGAGATGAGCGAGAATGCGTAGCGAGTAATGTGCGTACAACTAACCAATAACAGCGCTAGCTTAGCTCAAGCTATGAAAATGAAGCGATGTTATTGGATAGTTTCACCCACATCCTTCGCTACGCATCCTGGCTTTTTTCTGGTGGAAACGCAGCCTATGGAGTCCCCGAAACGATCAACTGCAATTGATCAATTGCTGTTGTAGTAATACATATTGTCAATTGCTACTGTAGTAATATTGTCAATCGCTTCAATTGCATTTGGTAGATGTTCAATTTGCGCATTAATGTGTATCAATCACGTAAATATTGACAATTGCAATTGATCGTTTCGGGGACCCATAAAGTCGAACCCCGCAGACCCCGCTGTCATCATTTTCATGACAGCTGTCACTGCCGTTAGTGCGGTAGGTGGCGACACCTGCTTTTTTTTTTTGTTATGGCATCTCGTATTTGACCTTTAGAGCTCGTGACTACTTAACCGGACTATCCTGTGGCTGCCTTAAGCGAACTCAAAGCCTCCAGCCAAGGGCTAATTTCTTACATTAGTAAGCGTCTGCACGCTAAGGGCACCCCTGTGGAGTATGGACAGGACAGCAAAGTGGGACAGGCTGGGTCGAATTTTGAGCGGCCACTGCTCGAAACCGTAGCATAAGTAGCCGATCAGCAATTTTTATCAATAAGTAACCTGCCCCTATTACGTGGCACACCTAGGTACATTACCTAGGTGTCCCCCGTAATAGGGGCAGGTTCAGGCCCCTGGACGTGGGACTCTGTCTTCCCCTTCGAGGATACAGAGGTTATGTATTGGCTAAGAAAAAGTTACTATATCCCTTGTATAATTTTCGTTTTAATTCTTTGGTTGTTATCGTTTTAACTTTCCTCAACTTACGAGGGTCATTCAATAAATACTTAGCCTACAAAAAGTAAACGAAAATTTTGGAAAAGTGGCAATTTATTTTTCAACATAGTCTCCTTTTAGTTCGATACACTTAGCCCAGCGATGCTCCAACTTTTTTAACCCGTCCGAAAAATAGTTTTTGTCAAACTCTGCAAAATAGGCCTCCGTGGCGGCGATGACCTCCTCATTCGATCCATATCTATTCCCGGCGAGTGATTTTTTCAGATTAGGAAACAGAAAGAAGTCACAAGGGGCCAAATCTGGAGAATACGGTGGATGGGGCAGCAATTCGTAGCGTAATTCGACCAATTTGGCCATGGCAACGGCAGACGTGTGAACCGGTGCGTTGTCGTGGTGAAACAGTACTTTTTTCTTCGCCAGATGGGGTCGTTTTTTCTTTAATTCGGCGTCGAATCGGCCTAATAAATCGGCATAGTAAAGCCCTGTAATTGTTTTACCCTTCTCGAGGTAATCGATGTAGATCACACCTTGTGAATCCCAGAAAACGGTGGCCATAACTTTTCCGGCCGATTTTACAGTTTTCGCCTTCTTTGGAGCACGTTCCCCGGTCTGGATCCATTGTTTTGATTGCTCCTTGGTCTCTGGTGTGTACCAGTGGATCCAGGTTTCATCGACGGTCACAAAACGACGCAAAAACTCCGCTGGATTCATCTTAAACAGCGCCAAACACGTCTCCGATGTGGTCTCACGGTTGCGCTTGTTTTCTGGTGTGAGTAAACGCGGCACCCATCGCGCCGACAGCTTTCTCATGCCGAGTTCCTCGTGAAGAATATGATGCACTGTTCCTTCTGAAATGCCTACAGTCTCAGCTAGCTCCCGAACCTTCAATCGGCGATCTGCCAATACGAGATCATGGATTTTTTTAATGTTTTCCTCCGTAGCAGCTGTTTTCGGTGCACCTGGACGTGGTTCATCAAAAACCGACGTACGGCCACGTGCAAACTCGTTGAACCAATTCTTGACGGTGGCCATCGATGGAGAAGAGTCACCGTACACAGCATCCAAGCGCTCTTTGATTTCGATGCGCGTTTTCCCTTCCAAAAATAGGAATCGAATCACCGAACGATATTGCTCTTTTTCCATTTTTGTAAAACCGATCGACACGTTCGCTTCCATAAGTTGTCAAATTAAAACAAATGAAGGGATTGGAATGAAAATTTGAAAAAAGAATTAAAAAAGAATGTGCTACACTGTGGTAAAACTCTTTTGAAACTACAGCGCCCTCTGGCGATGAGGCTAGGTACTTATTGAATGCACCTCGTACAATGTAATTGACATAATTATACGTGATTACTTTATTTAAATTACCACGCCCTGTCGCCGCCCGCCATTATGTAATTATATTTTTTTAATTCCATGTTATACCGTCACCGGTAATAATTGAAGCAGCCTTATTTTAATTGTGTGCTATTGGACTGTCCAAGAATCTTACACGTGGTTAGTATGCAGTATGTTGCCAAAAACTTAGTGCAGATATAAATAATAAATATTTCTACAAACGGACTTATTAAATAAGAAGGTTTAAAAATAGGTTTCTGGTTGGCGTCATGACGGTTATCCATCGACTTAAAATTTCCGTGACACAGGCTAAGATAAACGAAATTAATATGCTTTTGAGGAACAGACCATAATTAATACATACCTACACAATCAGCCTAGTGCAGGGGTTGGCAACCTTTTGAGTCGGAAGAGTAAAAAATTACAATTTACAAAATTTCAAAGTTTTTTAAAGAGCCACAAAAATTTTCTTGCCTACAATAAAGTAGTACTTGCAATAGAAAGTTTATTGATAAAAAAAAACTAATCTATTTATTCATATATAAATTGTGTTTTTTCACAACAAATTAGATAATATAAATATGGTATAAAAATAAATAATATTTGCGTATGGAACTAAAGAGCCGCAGCTTCACATCCAAAGAGCCGCACGTGGCTCGCGAGCCGCAGGTTGCCGACCCCTGGCCTAGTGTGTTCTCACTGCTGCATACGGGGACTCACCAGAGCCTCCTCTCCTTTCTGTGAAAGAAAGAGACTGGACCGTACTCACCACGCGGGCCCTGTGCATAGTTGGTGGATATCACATAATCTTTTCAGAAGTAGGACATGCCAGTTTCATCATGCTGTTTTCCTTCACCGTTATGAGAGCAGTGTGGCTAAGGAATGCAATCCGGACTATCCGTTATCCGAAAAATCCGGGTATCCGCACATTTTTACTAGACTTCCAAATCCGGATTTGAAAATCAAATCTGGATTTTTGAATTACGGATAATCCGGAAGTTTCGGAACAGAACCGAAAGCCTGAAACTTATATTTCTAGTTTAGTGCGAATGGAGATGGCGTTATTCGAGGATAGCGGCTCACGAGGACGATACTTGGAGGCCGCTTACAAGCATCTTCAGTGCATTCCGCCTACAAGCGTCGAATCAGAGCGTGCATTTTCCGCAGCAGGAATTATGTGCAACCGAATTCGCAGCAGGTTAAACGACAGCACTTTAGCCGCCTTATTATTTTTGAGGTCACATTTTATGTTTAAAAAAATACATAGTTTTTTTACATTGTTAAATTTATGTTGTTTTAAGTGAAGTTAAATTGTTTTGTTACTTTTGTTTATGTTATATCTAATAATTTGACAAGGAGTCTATTTGTCTTTAAACGATAAATGATTTTATTTCTGTTAGTAGGTTTGTACAACCACTTTTACACGTCAATCATATTTTAAAAACTAAATGAGGTCGGCGATTCCTACCTTACTACTCTGAGAAGAAAGGCCGAAACAAGCTCAGAGGTCACAGTCTCTTTTAAAGTCCAGACATAATCTTGGTCAGATCATGTGAAGACTAGTGTCCGAAATGGTCTTTTGAAGAAAGAACCACACAGATTGTTTGGACCTGTCCAGTCAGTGCAAGCATTTGTTAGTAATCGTGCAGCTCAACTCGGAACTTAAGGAGCTCAACGATTCGACGAACACTACCAAAGAAAGGACATTTGGGTAGGCTGCATAAATTACTCAGACTGCCAGATCATGATTAAAACTAACTGAGAAAAAAAAACAAACAAAAAATCCAATATCTTTGACCCACATAGTCACAGTAGTTTATTTCTGTTCTTCAGAGTTTCTTTTAATTTGTACCTATTAATTATTTTATTAACGTTACTCAGCACGCGAGTCACAGACACATTATTTTAATAATAATAAGTACATATTATAGCAATAACACCATAATTATGGTATATAATAAAATGATGTTAGTTTGAATAATACCAATTTTTTTAATTTATTTTTTTATTCATTGGATTTGATTTTCATGTGTTTTTTTAAAAATCCATTTACACAAATATAAGAATCATCATATTAACAAACTAATGTGGGTAAATTTGTTTATTTTCATGAAAAATCCGGATAATCCGGATTGGACCAAAAATCCATTCTTCAAAATCCGGATTTCAAAACAGAACTGATTTGCATTCCCTAAGTGTGACCCAGTGGGAATGACTTACGAGTTTTAAGTTCTTGGTTTCGAACCCGTAAAGTTATTCGCTTTAACTGAAACATTGAATACCAACTTTTTTTCACATTTTGATTGCAGTATTCAACCTAGGCGAATACAGGCGGCATGCGACGACCGCATACACCAGCCATGAGTTCTTCCGCGCGGACAACAAAGAAGCTATGGCGATACGGCAGCAGTGTGCGCTGGACGCCTTGCATGATGTTTGCGAGTGGCTCGTCAAGGGCGGCGAGGTCGCTGTGAGTATAAACCATCAATTACTTTAAGTCCTAAGCCAATTAAGATTAAAAATTTCGGTTCTGTACATCTTAATTTATTGAATCTGATAAAAAAAGCGGCGTTTCTGCCTGCTTTAGAGGGTATAATGCTGTTCCTACGTAATAATGTTAAGCCCCAAGGCCCTAATATAATATCAATCATAGAAATCAAATACCTTTTTAGAGGAGCCTAAAATAGAGAATAAAGTCTCATGCATTCTCCGGCAAAACTCAATTTTTTTCTATATTGTTTCGGAATCTACATCCCCACATGCGAGCTAAGCGTCACACTGACGTCGTCACGCAAAATCCTGCATCGCGCAAGCAGAGTTATCGCACAAATAACATACGTACAACGTCCCGACATCAATCGTCGGGCAGTTGCCCACCAGACACAACACCCGTCTGGTCGTAGGATCCTCCCTTTTCTATGGAGGTATGAGTGAACTTTACTCCCTGTTCCTCATACCTCTGTACTGGTGACTCCGACGTGATCAGAACACGCAATCTTCTGATGCCAGAAGCATGATCTTTAATAAGGGCCTAAAGGGGAAAAATACTAAGTTATTTTAGTCATCATCACGTCAGCCTAGCATCACCTATACTGCTAGGTATAGGCCTTTTTTCGTTCCCACAGTTCCACTTACGTGCGAAAATAAATAATAAAATATGCCAAAGCAAATGGAACCCTATTTTCATAACACAAAATTCCTTTTTCCCCAGGTGTTCGACGCGACGAACTCGACGCTCGACCGGCGGCGCATGATCCGCGACATCGTGGTCCACAAGATGGGCTTCAAGCTCTTCTTTGTGGAGTCCATATGTGATGACCCTAGGATTATCGAACAGAATATTATGGTGAGGTATATGAATAGGACAGGTTTTTACTCGCAAGTATACATTATGGTAAAAATAATAGATGAAGAATAATCTTATGACTGTTTTTGGAAACACCATATTTTTAAATTATTAAGAAAGAAAGAAAGAAAAGAAAGAAAAAGAATGGAATGAATGATTGAATTGATGGATGATTTTGAATGGATAAATAACCCATGTTCATATCTAGCTTACAAATTACCAGAAAGAGATTATCTATATTATTTGCTTTGATTCTGAAGTTTTACTAAAACGTTAACCTTAACCCAAGTTTTAGAATTAGAATCCTTTCTTCAGTATTACAAGATTCAATTTCGTTTCCAATTTAAATTTTAAGTCTCAAAAATTCTCACATACTTACCGCATAAGTTACCTTTACTTTATATCAGTATTTCCCAACTAATTATGATATATTTAAAACTAGCTTCTGCCCGCGTGGATGTCAGAAATTATCCCACGGGATAGTGCTACCGGGACAAAGTAGCCATCTATCTCCTTGCCAAATTTTATCGAAATCCGTTCAGTGGTTTTGGCGTAAAAAGGTAACATACAGACAGACGGACAGAGTTACTTTCGAATTTATAATATTAGTATGGATTCTTAATCACAAGACTAACAAATCTATAACTATACTTTATTAATAATAAAGCTGAATATTTTGTTTTTTTGTTTGTTTGTTTGTTTGAACGCGCTAATCTCTGGAACTACCAGTCGGATTTAAACATTATTTTTGCATTTGATAGCCCAGTTCTTGGGGAAGGTTGTAGGCTATTCAACATCACGCTACGACATTCAGGAGCCGAGCAAAAAAGAAGGCATATAGAACGTTAAGCGAAAACCAGAGAAATCTAAATAATAAGGTACCTTATTATTTAGATTTTTGTGACGAAAACGAAGCAATAGCACGGGCGGGCGATGGGATGTGACGCGGTGGGTTGGGGGCCGAAATTTCACGCAGACGAAGTCGCTGGCAGAAGCTATAGTAACCAATAAACAAACACAAAATCTAACTATTCCCTCTCTTTACAGGAAGTAAAAGTAAGCAGCCCAGACTACACAAACATTCAGAACACAGACAATGTCCTCAACGACTTCTTACTCCGGATAGAGCACTACAAAGAGAAATACGAGCCTCTGGACGAAAGCATGGAGTCAGAATACAGTTATATGAAGATCTATGACACCGGGGAGAAAGTTGTGGTACATAAACATGAGGGCCACATACAAAGCCGGATTGTGTATTATTTAATGAATATACACATCGTGCCTAGGACTATTTATTTGACTAGGGTGAGTGCTTTTGTATTTAGGTGTTGTTTTTCAGGTAAACTCCTTAGTTTGCAAGTTTGAGCGAACTGGTAAAGATGATTTTTGTTATTTGTCTTTTATTTTAGATCATAGCATTTACATAGATTTCAAATTGCAAGACAGTATAGCCGCTGTACGCGTTTGCAAAAAATACGGACTCGTCCACTCCGCAAGTTAATTATTAATCTTCATTTAGGCGTTATTTAGAAAAAGTACCTTCAGGCTTGGATTATGACTTATTGGGGATTGACTCGAGAAAAGTACTTGCTTTTTAAACATAATAATACCGTAGGTGTTACTTGCTACGTCCAAAAAATCATAGTCATCCACATTTGTCACTTTGGATTTTTTAATTAATTCGCGAAACTTCTCAGGCCTGACGGGTATGGGGATCGGTATCGATACAGTCGGTACCCAATTGCATTCAATCGGGCATAATTTTACTATCACAATAATTTACACTCTGTTATTATATTATTTAAATATCTTGGACATATTTAGGGACCCTTGGGTCCCGGACCTTTGGAAGTCGTATGAGGGGCCGCAG
Organism: Dryobotodes eremita; assembly: GCA_917490735.1. Lineage (NCBI taxonomy): Eukaryota > Metazoa > Arthropoda > Insecta > Lepidoptera > Noctuidae > Dryobotodes > Dryobotodes eremita. The sequence continues at coordinate 20,994,386 of OU823254.1, forward strand.
CCAACTCGCAGAGGCCCGTTAGACGCTTTTAATGAAATGAGGCACTTTATTACATAATCCCACTGCTGAGACAGGCCTTCTCTCTTCGAGAGGAAGTGGGCTATTTATAATGTACCACGTGGGCCCAGTGCGGCTTGGTGAATCTCACATGTCTTCGAATATTTGGTTAGGGACATGCCGGCTTCTTCACGATGTTTTCCTTCACCGGTTTGAGAGCAGTGGTGATAAGTAAAGCGCCTACCTGGGTTCGAACCCACGACCTACAACTCGTAAGTCGGGGCCATTACCACTGGGCCACCACTGCTCTACCTATTGTCAACTTAAAACTGCTCCCTAAAAACATCACTACATTCCATAAAATCTTACCTTCAAATTCTAGCATGGTGAGAGTACACACAACATAGTAGGTCGCATCGGCGGCGACAGTGACCTCTCATCGCGAGGGCGGCAGTACGCGAAGGGGCTCGCCAACTACATCGACCAGCAGCAGATCCCAGGGCTCCGGGTATGGACCTCGTGGATGAAGAGGGCCATACAGACCGTCAAGGATGTGAAGGCGCCGCAGGAAAGGTGGAAGGCTCTCAATGAGATTGATGCGGTAAGATTTTATTTTACCCAGGATATTATAGATATCTAAAGGCCAATTGTCGTAATTAAAAATAGTTAAAAAGTCGCTATCATATCTCAGTGACAATCAATGTTAAAAACTGAATGATTCAATTGATTGTATTTTTGTCATTTTCAGACTGAACGTTGAATGCGAACGTTCGGTTTTAAATGACGTATTTTAGCAATTTACTAATGGCTTTTGTAGACAGGATTTTAATTCAGATTTGTTACCATTGTAATGGCAATCATGTCATTTGGTTTAAATAGGCTTTTATTTTTATTATTTTATTTATCTTTTATATAAATTCTTCTATATTTTATGAATGTGAGAACGTAGTAGGCCTAACTTGTAGACTGTAGATTTGTAGACCTTTTTCTATTTTGATGAATACCTGTTACTTGTTGACAGGCCTTCACTGTCTTCCCATACCTATTAACACTGTAATTTGAAAACATTGTAAAAACCCTATTTTTAAAAGAGTAACCGTGGAGTTTCTTGCCGGCTCTTCTCCATAGGAAACGACCATTTGGAGCCGAGCACCTAGCTTCTGACGTTTCATAAGTGCTCATGTAGGTTTATGTGAAATAAAATATTTTGATTTTGAACGCCTAAAGTTTTACTTTTCCAATTAATATTATAACATTCACTGAGTACCAAATAATTATGATAATTAATGAATAAACTCTCTTATTAACTTTAACTTAATTAAACACATCCTCAATTCCAGGGCATATGCGAAGAGATGACATATGCAGAAATCCAACAAAAATACCCATCAGACTTCAACGCACGCGACGCCAACAAGTTCGCGTACCGCTACCCTCGCGGGGAGAGCTATGAAGACCTGGTAGCACGCTTGGAGCCTGTCATCATGGAGCTAGAGAGACAAGGGAACGTGCTGGTAGTGTCGCACCAGGCCGTCATGAGGTGTCTACTGGCTTACTTCTTGGACAAGTCCGCTGGTAAGAGCAAATCTTTATCTAAAACGTAACACCCGCGCCCTAATTGCGTAACACACTATCAATCACAATCTGAATCATTTTGAAGCCTATTGCTAATCCATTGCTTCATATGTTCGAAAAATTGTCTGCTCAACAACGTAAATAACGCAATGAATGTTGTTGAACTGTCAAAATGAAAGCCATTCCTACTGTTAGTGTGTTACGCAATTACCCCGCTGATCTATTCTGTAAAAATCTCACCGTGGAAACTTAGGTGAAGTGAAGAATACCGGCAGGAGTTATCGTCGAGAAGAGTCAAGAGCAACTGAAGATAGAACTCTGGTTTCTATAAGGTTATTCATACTCTGATCAGTTAATATGCTGTCACCCACTATTTATGAGACTAAGGCGTGCAGGAATCGACCAATCGCATTGGTTTAAATCCACGTGACTCTCGTCTCATCTTATCTGTGATTGGCCGATTTTGGCACCTCTCCGCTCCGCCCCGCTGGACGACCCTTTTCGCGCATTTCACCCTAGAAATTAGTTTGACACATGGACGAAAAAGGTCGTAGAGCTATAATAACGCGTTGGTACTTGCTCGTGCGTCTATCACCCACTTAAGTTTTCAACCAGTTAGTCCTTCAACCATTACTCATTGACACTAACATCTCCTTGGCCCACAGAAGAGCTGCCATACCTCCACGTCCCCCTGCACACGGTGATCAAACTCACGCCGGTCGCGTACGGCTGTCGCGAGGAACACATCAAGTTGTCAGTCCCCGCCGTCGACACGCACCGGGCTAAACCTTCTGTAAGTATGACGTGTGAATGTCCCTCATTAGGCCTCAGTTGAGGACGTAGAACGAACTATGTTGGTTTCCTTTGAGGTCGTAGAACGAGCTAAGTAGGCCTTGTTTGAGGACGTAGAACGAGCTAGTTAGACCTCGTTTGAGGACGTAGAACGAGCTAAGTAGGCCTCGTTTGAGGACGTAGAGCGAGCAAATGAGGCCTAGTTTGAGGACGTAGAACGAGCTAGTTAGACCTCGTTTGAGGTCGTAGAACGAGCTATGTAGGTCTCATTTGAGGACGTAGAACGAGCTATTTAAGCCTATGATAAGAGAAAGCGAAGATAATATGTCTAATTGTAGAAAACATTTGCACAGAAAGTGCATATGTAAGTACATGGCGGAGCCGAATTAAATAACTTATGAACAAAAAGTTATTATGGTTAGACACTCGATTATAGAATAGGTAGTAAGTTCATATATCTATTATGTCGCCGCTAGTTAATCCTGCTTGATAGGTGGCTCACCTAGCATAGCTAAAAACACTTTATCTTATCGCACTGTTAAATTGCGGGGTAAACTATACCCAACATGTTCGACGTTAAAGTCATGTACAAATGCGAGTTAATTTAATATGTTTCCTCAAGAAAACTAAAGTGGCAAAGACTAAAGCGCATATTGAACAAAATAATAGTTAAGCTCTCTTAAAATACATTCAGGGCCTTTTCCTTATATAATACTTTCTATCATAAAAAAAAAACTCTACAAATTCATTTGATCACTACTTCTGCATAAATCCTTCTTTCTTCATAAAAAATCTGAATTACTCAAACATAGTAATATCAGACCACAAAAATCATAAAAAGGCAAAAAAAATTTTTTTTATTAAAAAGTAATTTATTTGACAGGACGACGAAGATGCGGCTGAGATCCAAGTACGAAATGTTTGAAGCATGAGCATAGATGATATAGCATGGGTGTAGTATATAGATGTTGTTGTGAAAACCCGTAATCTATCGCGAAATTACTAGTGATCATGTTAATTATTTGCAAGATTTTATAGATCTTTGACGATACAGCTAATGTTTTTTTTTGTGATTCACATTGTACAAGGCAACAAGGTTAATAGTTCCAAGTACCGAATGTCTATGACAAACGTCATAGACAAAAACCAGCCATGATGCAACCATCTATTTAATGCATTGCTCAGAGTTCAGACAGAGAGCACGTTCAAACAGACAGGTGGCGGGCCGTTGACAGTAATATGATTATGTCACGTAGAACAATTACGCCCGCCAACGCCTGTCTCATGGTCTAAAAAACAAGGTCTGGCATTCCGGGAGTAATCAGTGACACATGCTTACGTCACTTTCCAGTTGCCACTTTATTGCAACAAAACACGAATTATGGAAACATTTTCAGTCACTATTCTGTTAATAAATATATATAAAGTATTTAAATTGTCGTTAAGTTTTTCTAATCAAACGAAACAATTCAATTTCAACATACCAACGTAATTGTTAGTTAAAACCTCATTGTTTTATCAGATTCGCACAGGTAATAAAGGCGGTTGGGGAGTTATTATTACACACTACTGGTAACACAGCGGTGATGACGTAGGCTTGTGTCACCCACGTGACCAGTGAGTCTCGGAATGCTATACCTGGCGAAGTATATTATTATATCATGACCTGTCTGAAGAACGCATAACGGTTGCGGATTGTTTACAAAGAGGATCAGATGGGTTCCTGCAATTTTGTAGTAAGTCCGCAGATCAATTTAGTTGACGTTCCACACGCCGTCTTCCAATACCTACTTCATCCATGAAGATAAAATGTTACTTTTAGTTTTGCATCCAGATGTGATACTTCTTCAGGTTGAAAATATGACCTGAACTCTATTGTTTGAGCAGCCTCTATCTTCTTGATTAACCAATCTATCCGAGTTTAATCCTTGAACTCGTCAATAATTCGCATAATAACTAGTTATACCGCCCAGTCGCGACGAATTATGGATTTTTACAGCAACATGGTTGACAATTTTTTTGGCGGGAAAATTGACAGTTGACAGGTGGTGGTTATCTGTGTGTGTTTGCTTATGGCGGAGTCGGAGATTTTTTCTAGAAATAAAAACGTGTTATTTGTTGCGTTCAAAAATATGTGTGTTTATTCTTTTGGATACGTTTATGTATTTATTGGTAAAGGTGGTTTATAATGTGCCAGTATTGCCCATATTGGTGCCACACCATACCGTTCTTTCCCTGTTCCTTTCCCTTTTGGGGTTCAGCAGAGATCATCGTGATACCGGCACAAGTCAGACCTGTTGAAGTTCACATAAAGCACTCAGGTTTTGGGTTGAAGATTCGGTAATATAAAAACCTATCAATATAAAAAAAAGATTAGTCGATCATAGATGTCAAACAAATATAAAATGCATAGTAAATAAACATTCTTTATGAGAATCCAACTAACAATATTTTGAGTGTTTGAACCTTAGAATAGTATTTTGAATGTTAAATGCATGGATTATTTCCATTGTATAAGTTTCAGCCGGAATATATAACACACAGACAGTAGTGTTTCTGTCCACTACAATGGTGAAAAGGCGTGATGGCATATTACTTACTGACGTGGTGTCGGATAAAATAAAATAATCCATCCATGACTAAATATCCATTTAAAGTATACATAATAACATTAAATGTATAATGTACGTAACGTTACAAATAATGGCCAAACTCTGCAGTCTCGACATTAGACAGCGACAAAAATCGGTCGCTAAGTCGTATCGTTGTCAAATTCCTTTAATAGATTTTCAACTTTATTTCCAAAGCATAAGGTTGAAAATCTATTAAAGAAATTTGACATTGATTAGACCTTTTTTTTTGGGTGGGGAATCATCAGATGACCTCTCCCGCTCTGGGCGGAGCGGAAGGGCGTGTCAGACTCTTACGGACTACAGCCCACCCGTGTTCCTACAGTTGCCTGTGCGCCAGGGCCACGGTAACTCTTTCGAACAATCCGCGACTCCGGCAGGCATCGGCCCTATCGGACCCCGTCAATGGTGCTGACATCTCTTTGAGGCGCGCGTGGAACACGACGCGCCGTCGACCTGGGCCTGGTCCTTACCGGACGGCGAGCTGCCCATTGCTCGCCGTCCGCAAGCCCGCGCCTATGGTGGCCGGGAGTCGGCAATCGACTCCCGACGCCCAGGGTGTCTCATCCTGCGGCGGCTAGGGGCGCGAGGGCGCAGAGAACATCGATTAGACCTAACGACCGATTTTTGTCGCTATCTATGTCGCAACTGCAGGGGCTGGCCGCACCTCCTATTTCCTTCCAAAACCTAGTTTGCGCCAACGCAAACTGCGCGAGTCACCGTTACGTCGCCTAAAAGCATAGATTTCTTATATACTCTAAGATAGATTTACAAGTACAAGCCGTCGGTCGGCAGAGCGCATGAATAAAAGCCCGAGAGTACAGACTATAACTGGCCTTAAAAAATGGAAAGCGGCCATCTATTTTAGAAGACCACAATTCTATACTAATAAATGACACTGTTAAAGGTTAATATTAACGATTCTAAACAGCCTACTCCAGGGCCCACTTGCACCTCCGATCACTAAACACGTTTAACGCTAAACGAGTTTATACCATAATTCTGTTTTTTTTTTGTTTAGATGATAGAGACAGAATAATGTTTAAAACTCGTTTAGCGCTAAACGTGTATAGTGATTGGAGGTGCAATTGGATCTAAGCCTACTAATTTACAAACGTTGCAACTGTCTCACCGTCATTATCGTATTTTTTTTTATAGATTGTCTATGGCAAATCTGTCAAAAGCTTACAATGAATAGACCATTGAAACATTTATAAATTAGTAGACTTGGCCTGCACCCTAATTGCGTAACACACTATCAATCACAATCTGAATCATTTTGAATCCATATCCATTGCTTAATAAGTTCGAAAAATTTGTTGGCTCACTAACGTAAATAACGCAATGAATGTTGTTGAACTGTTAAAATGAAAGCCATTCCTACTGCTAGGGTGTTGCGCAATTACCCGGCTGGACTGTGGGGTTCGGTTATAGCCGTTGGCTCAATGAAGTCGCTACTCGGCTTTTACCCCGTTTCAAAATAGTAGCAATACCCAGCGTTGTGGCAACGCGTTGGCTAGAAGCATAAATATTGCGCTGGCGCAAATCTATAAGATTTTATGCTAGTACACACGGCTACATATCAAGCTATACATTTCCAGTATAAGCTGACATCTCATTGTATGGAAATCCTATACAATGCGAGATCAGCTTATACTGGAAATGTATAGCTTGATAAGTAGCCGTGTGTACAGTCAGCAACGAAAGTCGATTGACAAAGTTTTTGAATGATTAAAAATAAAGTAGCTAATCGACCTTCGTTGCTGACCGTACCATCAGTCAGTATAAGAAAGCATTAGATAGGCTGCACTTTCTAATCAGATGGCCATGAGCCAATAATCCATTGTGTCTCTATTTGTATCAATGTGTACCCACAGAATTATGTATTTGTTCCATCAATGTCTAAATCACAGTTTTTTTTTTTGGTTTGTTTGTACGTGCGTGATGCACATTGTAATTAAACGCCATTGCAAGAACCAAGTTTTTTTTCTCCGCAGGTGATACCAGCGCCGCTCATAAAGACGCCCATACCGCCCGTGCTCAACGGTGATACCAACGGCGAACAAAGCGAGGAAAGCCAGTCGCATTAACACTATTTATGGGACATCTTACATAGAGAAATAAATACATGTCCATGCTAGTTCAAAAAATTAGATTAAAATGACATTTGGGTATTTTTTTCTGTGTGAACGAGTTGAAAAAAAACCGTATCGTGGAGGTTATCTGTGACTGTCTGCAATCAGTCAGTCAGTCAGTCGACGAATTTGAGACTGATGCTAAGTGAGTTTAGATTTTTAAATTTTTAAGTCGTTACTGTCTTTGTACAATACAAAAATACCTAAAATACGTTCACATACACTTGGTCGTAAATCACCGTTCACTCAGATTCAGCGCGGGGTCACAACATCCGGAAATTATTAATTTTCTGTTTTGACAGAAACCTGACCTAACATTTCAAACTCCCACCACTATTTTTTTAATACACTCAGTGCAGCAATTGTTTGCAGCTATTCATTTAGCGTCGTTTGACGTTACTCACGGCCCATTCCGGCCCAGCTGCTACCAAAAGCGCTTAAAACGCTTACTGGCGTCAAACGCAAGTACAGCGTTAATAAAAAAGAGGCGCGAATTCTTGATAACGTGTGCCCCCACGCTTATATATTTTTATATATTGCTGTCTCGTTTTGTTTTAGTTAGTTTTTATCATCCTATAATATTTATAAATAATTAAGAATTTTTACAAAGTGGCTATGTATATTAAATGTAATATTGTAAAATTATAATATTAACTTTTATTTAAATATAAGTTTAATGTAAGTGGGTCCTTGAGTTTTATTTTATTATCCACTAGCTTTTGCCAGCGGCTCCGCCCGCATAGATGTCGAAAATTATCCCACGGAAACATACTACTTACGACAAAAAGTATCCTTTTATCTTGTTAATCCAGGTTATAAACTATGTGTGCCAAATTTCCTCCAAATCCGTGTCTCCGTCGGGATGAACGGTCACTAAGCGTATTTAACGTTGAACTTATGCCAAGAATTGCTTCCTATTCTCAAACAATTGCTTCCATCGTATTCCAGAAGGAAAACAATATTTTAAGGGTGACCGTTCATTCTGATATCAGGACGGCCGGTCACCGAGTCGTAGTGTCCCTAATAAATAGAATTATTGAAATTCACGGTTGCCATTAATGACTTCCCGTTTGCTTCTCTCAATGTTTTACAACGATAATATTGTAACTATCACGGCAATAAAGATATCCACAAAAGTGTTGTTTATCAATATTCTTAGTGCCTGACAAAAAATAAAGCAAAACTCTTAACATTGCAGTTATGCTTGAGTAGGCGATACTGATATCTGTACTGGATGAACTGATGTTGGTACATGAAGCGCCTCCAAGGTTGGTTTTACAGAATAACGAATATGAACTGCTTTCCATCATTGAATTTGTTCGTAAATAAAGCACATTTTAGGGGTGTGGAAATGTATGGGAATGTTATGATGATTTAAGTAAGAGTTGTAAGGAGTAATAAAAAGGTGGTACCACATTGCATTATGTATATTTAATAAAAAAGTAAAAAACTTGTCACATACGTATTTTTTTTTCTACTCTTTGGTGTTGTATATCTGCCTGCATTAGACACACCCTTTAGAATTGAAATATTATCTTAAAGTTGTTTATTACATTTGTAAGAATTTTTGTCACTAAGTACGAATACGCACTTCTTTTTAATAGCATAATACTTAGCTGTATGCACTGGTAAAACACGATAGATTTATCTCCTACTCGAGCATAACTGCAATGTTAAATAAGAGTTGCTTTATTTTTTTTATCAGGCACTAAAAATATTGATAAACAACACTTTTGTCGATATCTTTATTGCCGTGATAGTAACAGTATTATCTTTGTAAACACTGAGAGAAGCAAACGGGAATTAATTAATGGCCACCGTGAATTTCAATAATTCTATTTATCAGGGACACTGCGACTCGGTGACCGGCCGTCCAGACAACAGAATGAACGGTCAACCTTAAAATGTTTTTTAAGCTATTGCATAGCTTTTATCGCGGGCTTTGAGCGCGGCGACCGAATCAAGAAATTCCGTAACGAAAATAAAACCTAACACCCCCCACTCCGCCTACCATGTAGCTCGGCCGAGCGTTCGCTTAACGTGTATGTATATGGTACGACTGTACTTGAATTAATATCAAAGAAAAAAATAATACTGCATAAATAAAAAATAATTATAATTGCATAAGTTGATAAAAAATGCTATGCAATAGCTTTACCGCGGCAGTCCCCGAGTGCCATACGTGTTTTTTTTTTCTTCTAGAATACGAAGGAAGCAATTGACTGAGAATAGGAATCAATTCTAGGGCATAAATTCAACGTTAAATACGCTTAGTGACCGTTCATCCTGACGGAGACAAATCTGTTCAGCCATATTTGCATGATGAGTAACCACCATCTAATAAAAACATCCAAACTTTCATATTTATAAAAGGATTAGTTGTCCACAAAGAATATTTTTATCTTTTATTTTAATATTACTAACTAAAGATTACACATACACACACTACAACAAACACAATACAAATAGGTACAATATTATTAAAACTTAATTAACTTAATAATGACCACAGCTAACACATTAGAAGTTGGTAATAGGTAATACGGGCTGGTGTCAGCAACTCCACGTCAATGCGCGTATTTTGCGTACGGGGAACCCTCATTAGAAGTACAAAATGATCTTTGATATTCTTGATTTTATTGCAATGTAGTTATTATGGGTCATTTTAATTTTTTAACCTCATTTTCAGTAATAATACGTCTGAATGAATAATGTTGGAAAAAAAAGTTTAAGTAAATTACTTATTATTAAGTAAATTAAATTAAAAATTAAAAGTGATAGGTACATAAATTATATCGGAATGAGTCAAATGTCCTATATAATTGAAAGTGCATATCATTTTGTTTAAAAACTATCGTGATTGATGTTGATAATAGGTTGGTTTTTATTAACTAACTAGCTGCTGCCCGCGGCTTCGCCCGCGTGTACGGAAACGTGCTACCCGGACAAATAGCCTATGTTACTCCTTATAACATCAGCTATCTGCCAGTGAAAGTCTCGTCAAAATCGGTCCAGCCGATTCGAAGATTAGGCGGAACAAACACAGACAAACAAAAAATTTAAAAATTGATTTTTTGTTAAATTTCCATATATACTTTCATATGCATTTAGTAAAAATTTGTTATTTTGACATTACAAACCAACACTTCAATTGTATTTATTTGTATAGATATACATAGATGTATAGATTTTATAGAGGTAGTAGAAATATACAAAAACAGAAATTCATAGGTACAGTGCGCCCAGTAATTTTGGCAATGTAATAAATAATAACTTAATCCTTAAAATAAAAGAAACTGAAAATGCAAATCACAAGTTAAAAGTCTCCGGATTTGGCCAGTTTCATGAGCAGGTCATGTTTCTCATCATCCTTTCTCATATTATCTAATTCTGACAAACAGTTAGCAGCTAATTGGGTAGAGCTATCGGTCAACTTCCAGTTCTTGCCAGAGCTAGTCTCTTCTTGGATTATAATACCTAGTTTTGAGAAGAGCTCTAGCCTGATATGTTCAGCCATTGCTGTAGACTGATAGGTAGCAAAATAATATCTCAAGATTTGGCTCAGACTACTGGTTTTCCCATCCTGCCTGTGAATTACATCATCTAATTTAATCTGCACCCACAGCATCACAGGATGGAAATTGTTTTCTGCTTTTAAAGTAAAGGGGCAAACAGATTGCAACAATGGGTAGCAGATAGCGTGGGTATCAGGCTTTGTGCAACCCGGAAAAGTGTCATAAGGCACTAACTCTTTCACTGCCTTCTTATCAAACAATAAGGTACAGATTCCTGGGAACGCTCTAGAAATTTTTGGCAAAGTGATTGCTCTTGATTCCAAGGAAGTGCCACTATCCTTTATGTCATACTTCTCCTGCAACATTTTGAAAAGTTCCTTGCCAGGTCCGTGAGCCTTTGCAATTAGCTCGTGGATATTGCTGTTCCGAGTAAGGCCCGCTATAATAAGGCAGTTCATATCATGCTGTAATTCCTCCTTGTTGGTGTAGCAGCTATTCCTATCTCCATATAATTTGAGTTTGAGGTCGTATTTCACATCTTCGGGTTTTCGTGCCAAGTACGAGGCGCTGTTCTGAAGTAGTTGAGAAATGATCACTTTAGTGTCAAATCCTTGGTATTCCACAGCAGATTTCACAGCGTTGACCCAGTCCTTGTCATAATTGAAGAAGTTCGCAAATTCTTCTGCAGGAGTGACTTTAACTATTTCCTCGTCGGTACGGAAATAGTCAATGATTTCATGAAAGGGCTCTGCAGTGTCCTGTGCTGCAGAGGCAGAAGAAGAGTTAGACATGGTTCTCGTGTTCTTGGTTCAAAGAAAAAAGTTCAACGCGCAGAGATAATTTAATGGCCTACACAACACAAACAATAGCCATTGACTCTTAAGTGTGGACAGTTGAACACTAATAACACAGATAACTATATACTAGTTCGAGAATAATAATTAAAGAGTATAGTTTACCACGGGAGACTATTACCCTCCTAACAATCAACAGTGTTACCAGATGACCGCGTCCCGTTCTCCCCAAACCTTCACGGAAATCCCCCAAAATTCAGGTTTTAAAGAAAAATGCCCCACAAATGGCAAAATATTTGTTTATTAATTAAATACAATTTTATACTATTTCAGGAATAGCTTCCTCAGCTAAGTTTTAGTTTATCAGCCGTCCAGTTGGAAGTCCATATTTTTATTACAAAAAGATCATATTATTAGAAGCCTCAACGTAAAGTTTTAAGTTGCGGAGATAAATGGTTTACGAGAAAAAAAAAAAGAAAATCCTAGAAATGTACCAATATTTTGTCACTTTGACATTTTGTCTCGCCATTGAACGTTTCTTTCTAAGTTAGATCAACGCACTAAAATATTTCACTTCATATAATGATGAAATAAATACGTATATTTAGTGATTTAGATACTTTTAAAGCATATTTTATTATATTTCTTAAATTAGTGCTATCAAATTAATACTTATAATAATTTACCGCGTATTGCCATATGTAAGACTAAACATAAAACGACGCCATTTTGTGCTGTCACTGTCACTTGACATACTTCAAATAGAAGGCTGAGCTTGAGCGAGCAAACAATGACCCCGCCATCCCCTTCGAACCTAACCTGTCCGAGTTGGGGTGACCCAAGTCCCGACATAGCTCCACGTAGTAAAAAGGCAATGAGAACTTAGGATGCAAGAGCGAACGAAGGGAGCTCGGGACTTGGGGCCCCCGGCTCGGACAGGTTAGGTTGGAAGGGGATGACGGGGTCTTTGTTCGCTCGCTCAAGCTCAGCCTTCTATTTAAAGTTCTGTCCTGTCATCTCCTTCGTGTTAGGTTCCTTTGAACCCTGCAGACAGAAATAGGAGCCCCGCTAGGCGGGGCTCCGTCGCCTACGCCTTGGGGGTCTCGTCCCTCCTTTTCCACTCCCTCCCCGCATAAATCAGGTATTCCAACCTTTAAATCGATGTCAATACAAGAAAATTCTAAAGTTAGGTTAGAATATTTAAAAAAAAAAAAACATCTCAAAAAGGGGGGTTCCGCAACTTTTCCTTCAAAGGGGGGGTTCTACACCTCCTCCTCCCTCCCTCCACCCACTCCAACCCCTTAAGTCGACGGCTGATTAATAAAATCCTACCGCTTCCTCCCCAAACTTTCTCCGAAATTCCCCCAAAATTCAGGTTTTGAAGAAAAAAGTCCCCCACAAATGGCAAAATATTTATTTATTAATAAGGATTATCTATTCATACACGAAATATTTTAGGAGATACCTACACAATATAGCTGGTACAGAACCTATAAACACTAATTTTTATTTTTTAACTTAAGTGTTTTTTATTTTACGTATACTCCCTGTTCTATGAATGACCCGCCCGATGCGGCGAGGGAGACGTCGTCGCTGGCACGTAGGCCGCGCCGCGCTCCGCCGCATCGGGGCGTCTCGTCTATGTATTCTGTGTCAAGCAGCAGCGTGTTGGTTGAAGTTGTGTTCGCATACATGTGTCCGCGCGACCGCGCAAAGCATGGTAGTTATTTGGCGTCCTGACGGTTACCGCACTCCACGGTCAGTGTGCTGCCGAACGCAAACATCTGGCCTCACCTCCTTTTACATGGGACCTAACAATATCACTGATGAACTGTAGTGAACATACGTAAATACACCTCTGCCTATCTCTAGGAAGAATGCAGGCGTAATGATGTTAAAAATAAACGAACGTAGGTATAATAATAATAAATGTGAATTTGAAATATAAAACGACCTATACCTTAATTAGTTTTATGAAAAGGAACTTAAAGTTCCCGCCACGAGAAGCTATACATTTTGTAAACACACATTCAGGGGTTCGCAACCTTTAGATCAAATTAAAAAAAAACAATTTTTTAATGATTTTTATTTCTATAAAGGGATATAATTATTAAAACAAACAATATTCCCTAATTCGCGAAAACAATACCAACAAACTGAGACGCATTAGAAATTCGAACGACAGCACTGACGGCGTCATCGTCAGCGTGAACTTATTTCAAAATGGCGGCCCAAATGTTTACGTTACATGAGTCAGACTAAAGTTACATGCTCTGTGAGTCAGACGCGTTCCAGTACCACAAAACATTAGACGACAGCGCTATAAACCGCTATAATATAACCCGACCAATTGAAATTGCTCGTTAGTTTCGTATTACACGTATGTTACTTTGAGTTGATTGAATTTGGGATTATTTCTTGTTAATTGAATTGTCGCTACTCGCTACGTAACTTTGTAGAAGTTCTTTATTTATTTACAAAATTTATAGCTTCTCGTGGCGGGCACTTTAGGTGCGATTATAACAAATTTTAATCCTAAACCTAAACATCTGTAAACTAGGTAAATACTAATAAAGAGCTGATAGGTGCAACTCGAATTTGCATAAGTTAATGACCTCTGTGAGGTTACGAGTGCGTCGAGTCGTATTCGTATTATTAAAGCCCGGCAGCGCATGAGTCGTTGCTCGGAATGTTACCACTTTATAAATCTTATGTTTATATACATTTTGAACTAGATATTTTTAATGATTATTTTCTTGTTTGTAGTAAAATTTTATTCATCGCTCAAATACATAGCAAACAATAGTTTTGTACAATTTAGAAGCATTTTTTCAATTTTGTAAATGTGAGTACCATGGATTCGTTTATTATATAATTATGTTGAATTGACAGCATGGCAGTTGAGACTATGTCATGCTCTCATAAATGTCTCACTGTTGGTGGCGCGTGTGTTGGATCATTCGGTTCCCTACAAAATGGTTGAGCTGGATGGTGCTGATCCACGCGTCATGTTCGTGAACGGGCGCCGTCAGTTGAGACCGGTCATCTCTTAACTGCCACGGCTTATTTTTATTATTAATTTTATATTTTGAATTGTTTCTTAATAATTTTATTTTTTCATTGTTCTCGCATATAGAAGCATCAAGAATAATGTACCCAGGATTTTGTAATATCTTGATTTAAAAAGAGTGTCCTTGGAGTTTCTTGCCCGTTCTTCTCCATAGAGATTTACGTTTTGGAATGGGCTTCAACTTTCTGACTAACTGACCGATTCTTTGACAATTCAAAAGTGCCTGTAAATGGTTTAATTGAAATAAATGCATTGAGTTTGAGTTTGATTATAGTGTATGTATTTATTTGATTTCTTATTTTTTTGTTTATTTTTAATTTTCGTATGCTGCACTGGTTGACGTCATCACGTCAACGCCGGCTATTGCTGAAAACCAGTGCTGGGGCTCTGTCTCGCATAGGGTCGTAGCAATATGCTGAGCGATTGCTGTTTTGCGTGGATGTGACGCATATTTTCCCCCAACTAGTTCTTTTTTGTGTTTGTGTGTTTTTTCTTTGCGCCATGTTTACCGCAAATAAACGTATTTTCTTTCTTTCGTTCTTTTTTTTAATTCGTCAGCAGATTCAAAAATCTTACCAGAGATAGGCAGCCGTGGACATACCTACTATTGTAGGCACACGCTGTTTTTGAGAATTTCCTTACCTACAGAAAATTCAATGTTGCTGCCCAACCGAAGCGGAGGAAGCACATCACGATCGGCACTGGCGGGGTAGGGTACCTAGTGCCTCCCTATGATACTTGTTATTGTAGCACGCCACTATGTTCTGGTACTCCTGGTTGGTATACCTATAGTTTACCACTGTTGCGTTTGTTGCCCGAAATCCGAAGCGTTTTAGCAAAGGCACGTGTGGTACGATAAACGGATCGTGCGGGACTAAAGGAGTGAGTTTAGTAGTTAGTTAATTATGGGGTTGGTAGAGTTTTATGGATGTCGCAGGTGTTCTGTTCATAGTATTCCTAGAAATATGCAAAAAGGAACACAATTTAGTTAAAAAATTAAATCAGAATATTAGCGATAACAATACAAATTTTAAAATCCTCTGTGTAGACAACACTGCTAGGGTTTAAAAATGCTGCCTGGACAAGAAATGGACATGAATACCCTGAAATGTGCAATTTCTGGCATATTAATGTAAAGAAACTACCTACTGAATGTCTATAAAGCCAATTTTGTTTATTTGAACGACTTTTTTTTGGTCTTTTAAAAATTGCTTAACTCCTAAACGGGGTAGCCCAGGGACTTCATTTGGTATATTGTGTTGGTCAAGGGCGGATCCAGGGGGGGAGGGGCACAGTACCCCCCCCCCCCAACGGTTTAAGTAAAATAAAATCGAATCGTCTGAATGGACTGGCCTGAATGGATATATCCATCAAGACATTGCTTCAATGAGGAACGTTTTAGAAGTACCTACTACATCTTCAACAGCAGTGGCGTAAATGCAATGACATATTTGTGATGTTACACATGAAATGAAAAGGATAAAAATAAAATTCGTATGTAATCTTAGAGACGTGCTCGTTCTGAAATTATCACTGTCTACATTGTTTTGGGCAAAGGGTGTAGGTATAGATCAGTGGTTCTTAACCGGTGGTCCTTGGAAGCACCCGAAGTGGTCCGCAAAGCCATCCAAAAGATATTAACTAGTGACAATGAGTCGTCACAACGACGTGTCGTGCGAGTTGAGAACCTAGCCGGGGCGAGGTGGGCGCCACAAAAATAAAAATACTGTTGGCTTTGAACAATTTTATGCGTGTTTTATTTATAGATAGAACAACCCTTTCAAAAAAAAAAAACAAAATATTTTATTTCACATAAACCAACATGGGCACTTATGAAACGTCAGAAGCTAGGTGCACGGTTCCAATTGGTTGTTTCCTATGGAGAAGAGCCGGCAAGAAACTCCACGGTTACTCTTTTAAAAATAAGGGGCTTTTACAATGTTCCAAATTACAGTGTTGATAATGGGACGACAGTGTAGGCCTTTATTCATTTACATTTACTGTAGTACCTCCAAACAGTTGGTGGTCCATGGCAAGACAGAAATTTTGTCAAATGGTCCCTCATTACTAAAAGGTTAAGAACCACTGGTATAGATGTTTTGGGACCAAATGTTTACCCTGTTTTGTTAAAATAAATTGTGGACTAAGTTTTGTATCTATACGTGAATACTACAGGTTATAGAACAAAGGCTGTTGACAGTAATTATGGTTCCTGTGTATCTATACAACTTTTTGGGGCTGACTGTACATCGAGAATTTTCTATCAAAGCGAGAATTTTATCAATAGGGGCTATTATTTGTAGAATTCATTGTGATGTTAATAACGCTTTACAATTTCAACCCTCAAACATCACATAATTTTTCGTTTTTAGTTTGTACTTTGGTGGGAATTAGTATATACTTTAGTAGTAGAATTTTATTTTAAAACTTCCCGCCATTTACGAGCAAATTCTGTAACCGCGCCACCTACTGCGAGATAGAAAAGTTATTTTAAAAAGTGTGGTGCTTAATGTTGCATCACCGCATCACCCTGCTACTAGATGGCACGACTTGCATCGAGAGACCTAAAATACTGAAGGCACTAACTGTCGACAGACAGACGAACCTTTGGCAAACTCAATGCTACAACGCAAGATGTACTTAAACATATCAGTTTAGCACCTTATTTAATAAAATCGACCAAACCGTCTGTCATTCTCCCGTTGGGTATGTGTGTGTGACGCGATAGTTGATGAGTGCAGAGATCTTGCTGTAGTATATTTTTTTTTCCATTAAGTAGTAGGTATGACTTCAAGCCATTACTGTTAGTGGGTAGATAGTTTCTCAGGAACGTTCAAATTAGTTTCAGATTCTGCCGCCAAAGCAAACATAACTATTTTTGATACTTGCGATAATCTAGTAACGTCCGTTATCGTAAAGCCTAGCCTGTGCCACTGCCACGTACCTAATGCAGGCATTGGTAATTTGTGAATTATTAATTAAGGATGTCATTCATTACAGGTCGTGGAAATACATTGGTAAGACATTTTATAATTTTGCAAAACTCAACTGCAGAATTATTTTACGTGTACGGGGAACGTAGGCTCGATTCCAGGTAAACATCCGGGCGACCTACATAGCTTTTACAGTGCAAAATAAACGGGCCGACCGTCCGTACCTACTGTACCTAGATAACTATGTAACATGAACGTCCACGGCTACATACAAACACGTGAGCAATCAATAAAATACTATATAGACGGTCATGTACTGCCAATGCCTACATACACGCGTCCCGGTCGACGACTATGGAAACGAATAGAGTTGATTTCACATTCATTGAGTAGGTGTATTTATTTGTTACAGAGCAAGGGTTCCGTCCGTAATTTGGAGTGTTACTATTCAAATAAATTTATATTTGTGCAAAATTTCAATATATCATATTATTGTCTCATAATTAGACGAATTACAAATTATTTACGCAGAGTGTCTGTACTTATTATTTTTGAAATACAAATTCGTGATATCGATTGCAGTATCGATTATTTACCATAGATCTTCAGAAAGTCTTTTCTCTATTCGTCACAGCTGTCAATGACATTTCGACGTTCGAAACGTATTTTACGAAATGTATTTTGCCTAATTTTCTTCGTCTAATCGTAAACTTACATAATTATTTAATTAAATATACTAAAGCAATGCGTCTATAGATTTAATATGCATTGATTATGTGCCGTTAAAGTTAGTGGATTTTCTATACACTTGATAACAAAAATGGTATCAACTTTGAATTTAGATGAAAAATATAATAGAGGTGCGTGCGTCATATTTTCAATGTGACCTATTTTGCCGAAACATTACTTACAATTATTCGGTTTTATCGTAATACTGTTGTGTTGCAGTGAGGAGGAATTTCTGTTTTTATTTGGACATTCAAGACCATGGTTTGGCTAGATCCATATCTCGCAGGATTCAAGACATGGGTTTGGTAAGTACACAAGGCTTTTACCGCCAAAATTGTTATTCCTCGAAGTAGCACTGCTCTAAACCTACGTTGCCACATATTTTTTGGTTATGTACAAATATAGTGTGACCAAAACAGGGATAACAGTATTTTTTCATTTGTATGGCTTCTATTCAGGCTAACTGCATTTGGTCATGTTATTTACGTTCTGTTTTATACTTTGAACGCTCTCCTCGCATAGTTTATTTATCTTTTTTAGAATAGTAAAGCTATCAGACGTTCCTCTAAATATTTCCTTACAATATTCGTCATGTATTTAATTTTTATAATTTTCTTTTGATTTAATTGTTTCAAACTTTCATATTAAAACATCGTCGAAACGAAAGATTTCTATTTGAAATGGAACGCAATTTGAACGGACCAATAAGAAGTATCTCCCCTTCCATCTGACAACAGCGCCCACGGTGTCAAAAACATGAACTAACGTGAAATATCTCCATCTTGTATGACAGATTTGTGTTTGTTGTTACTTTTTCGATTTTATTTAACAATTGTGCATAAATACGTTCAAAAAGTGTATCAGACGTTGCGTAATTCATCCACAATCACATAATTGAATGTGTGCTACAGACAATTTGAAAGCATTTACCGACAGAAAGTAAATCTATGAGTGACGAACATAGTGGTCGTCTGAGTGACTAGTATATAGTTACTTATTTTTGTGATAAGCGGAGCGCGGGGCCCTCGCGGACGGCTTTTATGTAAGTATATACAGTGTATAATACCTACACGTGCGTACCGACACAACGATCGTGTCAGAATTGTTTAGAAAACAGTTTAAAAACAGTTGGAGTAGCTAGTGGGTCGCATAGCTTGCGTTCAATTTTAGGTCATCTTTTGTACGTTCGCGTTAGAGCCGCCGCCGCCGCACCGCGAAATGCAGCGGGCCGAGGCCGCGCGGCGCGCTCTCTCGCGCTGCGTTGCACTACATCCATTTTAAAAGCCGTTTGAAATGTAGTTTCCTTCGGGTTACGCGTGTGTCCGCTTGATTTTTGACAGTTGATATTGCTTTCATGTAATCAAGGGGTTGTGAGTCTTAAGTAGAATGTCTTAAGGGTGAGATTTGTGTGTGGTAGTGTAGTGTGTTATTTTTTTGCGCGGGACGGTTGGCGCGAGTCGTGGAGGGCGCGATGGCGCGGCCCGCCGGCGTCGTCTCGTTGTGTCGGCCGTATTTCAAGGAAATGTGTGTTCCGGCGCGTCGATACTCGTGGCGCTGATGCCCGCCCCGTTACATTGTGCCGTCGCATGCATCGCTCAATAACATATTCCGAGAATACCCTCTGACCAAACGCCGCCACTCGCTTTGAGTAGGTAGCAGTTGCGACACATACATTACACATATTAGGTCAGCCTGGTGCAATGCTGACTTTCACATAATGTCACTGCACACTGCATTACCTAAACAATAACATTCGCTGACACAAAATTTCTATAGTTGCCACATTTTTCATGAATTTTCTTAATCATAATTTAATTTAATGCTGGCAACATTAAACTAATTAAAACTATAATTGTTCATGATACATACACAATGAACTTTATCAGTAGTTTTTTACTGACATGCAAATAAGATATTATGTACCTATTAATAGTAAGTACTTATCAATAGAATTAAATATATTTGAGTGGTCTGTTATGTTAATGTGTATGATAAAAATGATCATGTTAAATAATCAGACTGACATATACATTAAACGGATCTATTATACTTTGACACAATCTTTGTGTTGAGAATATGTTAATTCCTAAATTGCAAGGTTAGCAATACCACACATTATGTGACATGCAGCTATTTAATAAAATGCACATAAACAGCAAAAAATTAAGGGCACCTTGTTGCAGAGGCATCATTTGAAAACATTTGCCAATGTATTTTTGATGACAGAAATGATTTTGTAATACATAAATATAATAACTAATTTGTATAATAATATTACAGAATAATTATTTTCGCAAACAACAACACTAGCACACCACAACACATTTTAATATATGTTTTTTTTTTATTATGTTAACTTATTATAAATTCATTAGTAAGTTATAGGAACTGTTTATGCAAATATACCCATATTTATAGATAGTAGGTTGCTAGTGTTAAACCATAGTGAATGAATAATTAATTAAAACTTTACAAAAAATGAATATAAGTAGGCTTGCTATTATAATATTACAATTATGCCAGACTTAAAAGAGGTATTGTGAGAATTTACTCTTTAAAACTTAAATTAAGTTTGAATAGTCAGGAAAATTACAAAAAAAAAAACTAAAAGAAACTTAGCTACTTTTCGCTGTTTATTATTCATCTAAGTAAAGTCTTATTTAACAAAGTAGAGTAATTCTAAAGTTTGCTGAATCTCAGATAGTTTATATTCAACCTGTTGCTGTACCAAAACATGATAAATAATTAATGTATTTAGAACAACAGTTGTGATTTTCGTCTGAAACTGAGAAATTGTGCATACAATTTGTTTACTATGGATCAAGACCTCAATTGAATGGTAAATCTTCCTGTTTTAAATTTGTTGGTTAAAGGCAACATAATTCGATTTGAATAAATACTTCAATTAAAACTTACATCATATTCATGTGTCTCCCAACTCGAGAGCACATGATAAATAAGTGTGATTGTACATCCAAAATTAATTTTCCTCCCGTACCTACTTATATTGTTATGGGATAAATATGGCAAAATATAGTAATAACACATCTATGGTTATATAATCATTAATTTCAAATAAAATTTGTTTTGATCTCCAAAAAGAGTATCCCAGGCTGCAGCTTTATGTTGGCGGTCTATTCCTGGACATACAGTCTGGCCGTTGAGAGAATGCGTTCCTGACACCTGTCAGTGCAACAATTCTAGTCTCACGTATTCGTTTGTATGAAACTGACTGGTGTCAAGAACGCAGTCTCTCGGTGGCCGGACTGTAGTAAGTTTCCCTATAGGGATGCACTAAGGTAGCCCGCATAATTCAAATTTTCTTACGTTGTTTATTATTAGAATTATAATATAGTTATAACTGCAAAGACATACATATTTGTTACAGTCACAAATCATATTTGATCAACATACAACCTGATACTGACCAGTAAATTGCAAAAGCCTCAGAAAATTTTAATCTCGCGGGCTACCTTGCTACCTTCGCCTTAAAAATGGAGCAAATCTAAGTGATGTTATTTTACTTTTCCATTTCAAAAGTAAAGTAAAACAGGTCATCTGTTGTACAATTACAGGCTTCATGTTCTATGGCGTACTTCCAATTAGCGACCGTCGACTGACATACGCAGTTTCGATCGAATTATTCAACTACACGTAATTAAATATGCAATACCTAATGAGCCTTGTTTTCCCATGAGTATGGGGAAATATTATACAATTAATCCATTTGACAACTGATCAAAGCACTGTGCTGTTACTACTTTCTTGCAACAGTCTTTATGATATGTTCAGCTTCGCAACTGTGATAAACTATAGCAATAATCAGACTCGCACAAGTAGTTCCAAGTGCACTCAACAGCTTGTTGATAAATAGAGTTGTTTGCTTCCAGCAACAAGAAGTATTCCTAACTTCCCGCGTGACGCACGTAGTGCGCGACCGACCTGCGGGCGCGGGCGGCGCATGGGCGTGCGGGGGCGCGCGATGGGCGCGGCGT
This sequence comes from Dryobotodes eremita, assembly GCA_917490735.1. Classification (NCBI taxonomy): domain Eukaryota; kingdom Metazoa; phylum Arthropoda; class Insecta; order Lepidoptera; family Noctuidae; genus Dryobotodes; species Dryobotodes eremita. The sequence continues at coordinate 21,016,551 of OU823254.1, forward strand.
GAGGGGCGCGCGCGCGCCGATGCCATGCTGGAGCGCGTGCGGCCGGACCCGCCACACATCTCGCCCAACAACAAGTACATACAGCTCACTGTGCAGAAGGTATACCCTGCCCCCCACCCCCACACACCTGCACCCACTAGCATAAGCGAAGGTGCGAGTTTGATGGATAACATGTGGCATTTAAACCCAAACGGTCCGAGCTCAAAGAAAGATACTTTGTATTTATGTAAATACTTAGCTTAGGAGCTTTTAAATTCTTTTTTGCTGCTTCATATCCATGAAATTGATACCTTGTAATATTTTAGTAATTTCACATAATTGTATGTTTGATATTCATACAGTTTGTGTAAGATAAGAATAATAGTTAGATTATGTAGGTCTTCATAGAGCTTGTTGCAATTGAATATCTATTCTATGCATGCTACTTTCTTTCTAAAACTATTAACAATTTTCCTTTTCCTTCTAATATTTCTATTTATTTATATCTTAATGGCGCTTTATTATTATATATCTTTACAAAATATTTATTAATCTTTCAGGCTATAAGTCTATTGGATAAACTGTATGATACATTCTTCACGGCGTCGCGCAAAGCGCATGTCACGCTCTTCACTAAACATTTTATCAAGATTGAATTTTTGGACAAGTATGAAATAACATTTTTAAGAAAAACTATGTCTTTTCACTCACTGACAACCAAAAAACTTAAACATGTTGTACAATTCCAGGTTGTGCAGGCCTATTTACAAGGAATTCGATGAATGGCCCGAGATATCACTAGAACCGGACCCACCTAAAGAAAAGAAGAAGGAAACACCAGAAAAGATTACTACTACCACTAATCAAAATATTAAAGATATTGCCATACAGAAGTAAGCAGGAGTTGCGTTGATGCAGATTACTGAATTTACTCAATGTTTTCTTATAGTGAAAAAATATTTCTTTTTACAGAATGACGAGAAAAAGTCGTCCAAGAATCAAAGAGAAGGAAGACAAAGAGGTGAAGGGAGGTTACTGTGAGATGTGCAACACTGAGTACGTGGACGCGGCGCTGCACCGGCGCTCCCCGCACCACCTCGCCTTCGTGCGCAACCACACCAACTTCATCGCGCTGGACTCGCTCATCGGCGCGGGCACTGACGTCACCAGCTTCCTCGACAAGGCCACGCCCATCAACGGCGAAAGGCGCTCCCTCAGGAACATGTGCAACGGCGACGTCGATCAGTCTAAGAACAAGAGGTCGAAACGATCGCAGTCACCAGACTCTACGGTCAACGGCAACCTGAGCCCGCGCCGCAACGGAGTCGTCGACGACGAGAGAAAACACAACACGCGCTGCAGTAAGCGAACCAGCGAAGCGCTGACTGAAGACCGACAGTACTACAAAGTAGTCGGCGTCAGCACCAAGTTAAGGTCGAGTGGCGGGTTCGCCAACAAGAGGAAAGACTCGCCGCCCGCGTACAACGGCACTAAACCTCTAGTCGTCAAGTTCAGGAAGGTGCGGCGATCGGAACTGTCGGTACTGAGCGACGAAGCCGAACAATTCATGTTCCCAAAGCGCGCCAGTTCTACGAGCTCTACTTCTTCCGACGACGACGACGACGACGACGACAAGGAGCTGAGCGCGCGGCGCAAGGTCTCCTCGCCGCCGCCCTCTGCCGAGCGCCGGCGGCTCGCGCGCCCGCTGGCGCTCAAGGAGGAGTCCTCTGAGGAGGACAGCTGGTCCGAGGACAAGCGCAGGCGGAAGAAAAGAGCACCCGCCGTCGTGAAGCGGGCGCGCAGAGTGCCGTGTAAAGCACAGGATACTGAACCGCCGCCTGAACCACCCGAGGTCGTGGAACAGCTTGTGCCTACAGAGCCACCGGCACCACCAGATCCTGAAATCAGTCCATTGAGAGAAGAACCAATAGAGAAATGCATGAAGTGGGAAGATGGGAAGCTAAAGTATACCCCAGCTGTGGAGCAATTGGAGTTCGCCTTTGAATCTGTGCCACACAGCGAACCCTGGTTCGAGACCTTCAAAAGACAAGATGAGGAAAGAGTGCTTGCTAAAAATATACCACAGTATTTTGGTAAGTAGAGTGGCTATGAAACATAATAAATCATTGCTTTATTATTTGATTCGTGTTTTGATCAATGATGTTTTATTTGTTACAGCACTATACTCAAAATCGCCAAAGTTACCGTATGAATTCGGTCAGCTACCGCCCTTGAAGCCAAATTGCTGTCCACTGAGTGACTTAGTGAAACGAGAAGAAAAGCCGGGACCGTCGCGGTCGTACGGAACGCGGGGGATGAAGAAACAGAAGATCAGGAAGCGAACTGCCGTCGCCTTGCTGGCGCTCGAGGGACACCCCAGGAAGTCCCCGCGCGAGCACGCATCCACGCTTGCCATGCTCGGCTCCGCGGGGCTGGGGCAGCGTCGCAGGCACCACGACGACAACAAGTCCACGGCGTCGGAAGACACGATCAGCGACACGCACAGCAACGTTAAACTTGATCCTGTCATATCTGAGACTCAGGAGGCATCAGAAAGACTGCAACAGTTTCTCTCAGAAGTATTTGAAGACGCGGCGGAGTACGACGTGTCCGACGATGTGATGGACGGCGAGGCCGCCGTCACCACGTCAACCAACGCGCCCGACGTGTCCAGCCTAGTGTCCGAGTGCGAGAACTGTGACCTAATCAGAAACGAGATCAAGGAGGCGGAAGATAAGCCCAGAGGAAGGCGCGGCAAATTCAAAAAGAAGAACCGAACAGGCTGGCCGAATAAAAAGAAGCAAACTAAAAAGGGCTCCAGAACAAACAGTGTCGAGTCAGAAAACAAAGTGGAGAGCAGTTTAGACCGGTCGTCAGCAGAGCCGCCCGATGACGACACGACACAGGACACCATCAGCGAGGAGGACACCAATCTATCAGAGACTGAAAAAGAAGATAAAACTATCACAGAAACCTCTAAATCAGAGTGTGACTCACAAGACAAGACTCTATCAGAGGATTCAATAGAGGAGCAATGTGAGCCAATGGATATATCTGGTAGTAAATATAAGACGTTATCTGATAGTAAAGATAAGACGTTATCTGATAGTAAAGACAAGGCGTTAGAAGAGTTGAAGGTATCGGCGGAAAAGGCAAAGGCTGAGGAGAAAGAGGAACGAAAATTGCGTTCAGAGACTGATGAGAAAGATAATAAGAAGAAAAAGCGCGCGTTGCACGGGCTGGGCGACTGGCTGCAGCCGGTGGTGCGTGTCGCGCGCGTGGACCCGAGCGCGGCGCGCCGCCTGCGCTCGGCCGGCCGCGCGCGCACCAACCGCTTCAGGTAGCGCGCCGCCCAGCGCTGCCGAGCCAAACAACGATAACTTCATAACCAGTGGACATAGTTAAACCTACCGTCATACACTAGTGTTGTGATCGCGTTCCGTGCGACATAGCCGCAGTAGACTCCTTACTGATGACGTGGGTTATTGTTTTGTTGTTATTTATTTTGTAAATACGCTGTTGTTGTCTGTGTTCAGCATGAACTTGGCCATTTCTGGCAGTTGAGAAACTGGGAGTATCAGTATTTAAATTGTTTTTCGTTTATAAAAGAATAATATATCTTGAGGCTGCAAACTTCAGATTAAAAGTGTACATAGTGGTGTAATATAATATGAGAACTGGACTCATGCATGTGTGTGTGTAAGAACAGTGCGGTGCGTAGATGTCGCGAGCTTAGTCTGTATATAAAATGTTATTATTGTATGCTTAGAAAGTATCTTTCTTTTCTAAAGATAAATGGAGATGCAGGAATATTGTTGTAATTTCAATCAATAACCTATGTATTACTAAATGTTAATAATAACCGAAATAATAATTGCTGTTAATAGAAACCATAGTTATGTAATGTTTTTAATCTCAATTTTATCTCATATCTACCATAACCAACTAGTCAAACCTGATAATTACTTTTTGCTGGCATTACCTACATTTCGTATTTCTGATCCCATCTCCTTTTATCTATGTAAAACTTCATCAAAATAAAGTTGTATATATACTATGATTCTCAATTACTTGTTTTGTTTACTTCATTTGCTTGATTATATGGGCAAACACTTGTCCATTAAACTTTACCCAATACAAAGGTAGGAACTTGGAGTTTCAAGGAACTCACGCCTTGTTCTCATGGGGGTAGACAGAAACAAAATAAAACGGTATAATTTTATTGACGCTGGGCTACTAAAGCGTGCAGCGCATTTGATATTGCGCTTTGAGCTGTTGGCTGATAATAAGCGTTGTGACTTGAGCCGATATCAGAGTACTACGTCGTAGGTAGAAAGGTACCTAAATCTATTTTTATTTGTTTCAAATCTCGAACATGAATGTTGATCGAAGAAGCGATATAAGTAGTCACTTAGACCACGTTCTTACGGACGTAAAAATAGCGCGGCGGAGATTGCGCGCACTGGATCTTCAACACACTGTTTAGAGCGCCGAGTGTGTTTTTCGACGCGCTGGGATGTACTGTTGGATTCTCAATGCTCGGTTCAACACCGAGAGTTGAAAATCCAATGCGCGATGTTTTTACGTCAGTGCTAACGTGATCTTACCCGTTATGCCTACCTATCAAATAACAAGAGCCCTGTTGTTTCCAGACAAGTAGCACACAAATATAGCCTTGCTAGTTGTCGGTTACGAAAAAATATTGAAAGCATACAGATAATGCAATCTTGCTTGAACGGAACTTCGAAGATGCCTAACTTGCGTAAACAAACAATATAGGGAAGGCAGGTAGGTGATGTAATACTCCGATAAGAATATTCCAAACAACGCCATCTAGAAGCTTCGGTACACACTGACAGATCGAATGTTATTTATTGGGCCGGGTAGGCATAGGCACACACGGCACAACCCATTATTATCACATTTGCAAGAAGCAAAGGTCAGATGGCAGTGCCAGCACTTTCAGACTCTTTTTAACCGACTTCAAAAAAAGGAGGAGTTTATCAAATCGTCGGAATCTTTATTTTTAAAGTATGTTCACCGATTCCTCGAAGAGGACTGAGCCGATTTGGAAAATTGTATTTTGTTTTAAAGGATATACTTCCCAGGTGGTCCCATCGTCATCAGGTCAGGTTCTGATGATAGGATACTGGAGAAATCGAGGGAAATGTTCAAAAATTATAGGCACACCTATAGTGATTAGGGTATTTTTTATAGTAACCCGTGCATTTGCTCTTGGAAAGCACTATTTGCTGAAGTGGAACTGATGATGAAGCCACCGGAACAACTCAATAATAAGTATTTCACGGGTTGCACTTCAATTACTTTTATATGTTTGCTAAGCAATTTATGCTCGTCACAATGCATATGGTGAAGTACCAGGACAACTCCTCCACAATTAACGTCCCTGCATCCAGAAAGCAATATTTTGTAAAAGGTAATGAGCAGTTGTCATTAGGCTATTGTAACTTCGAAAAATTACAAACCGACCCACAAGAAAAAGTGAGAAATAAAAATTAAATTTGATTGTAGTGGTATAAGAATTTGTGTGGGGTAGGTACCACAACTAAAAAATGAAAACTATTAAAAAAAAACAACCAACTTCCAAAAAAGCATTATAAAGTGATAAATAACTTTAATTTCAAATAACTAAAGACACAGACTTCCGAAATAAAAGGTATTTTTCACTTTGTAGTGTTTTTTTTTCTTTAGTTGTGTAAAAACTATAAAATAACATAGATACTTTGGAAAATTTATCAGATTTGGAGTAATAGATAGTTGATTCTTATATGGCTACTTATTATGGTTTATAGTTATTGTGTTATATAGCCAACATTGAACGCAGGGAGGGGACGCCTTAGAAGGGCATACAGAGAACCTTGCTGGTGATGTTGTTCAGGAAGGTCAGGTGTGTAGTACTCTCAATGCGTGTATGACCGTGAACGAAGCAAAAGGAGTATGCTTACATACTCCTTTTGCTAAGATCCTTAGGTCTTAGCAGGTGGCGTTCTGTAAAGAAGGATGAATGGATGGGAAGAAGACGTGGGCTTATGTATGTACGTCTACGTATGAACCAATGCATTGGCACATGATTCAGTATCAAAAGGTTTTCAAATGTAGACATTTCATAAATAAAAGCTTGCAAGTTTGTTATAACATGTTATTTGATAACTGATGATATCACAACAAAAGAGATACTAAATACTAAAGATGTGTGGCAGAAAAACGGCAAATGCATAGTATTTCATCAGTTGCTTTTCATGAAGTTTTGTTAATTAATTACTATAGAAAACCCATTGCAGTGTAACTGAATTAATTTATTTGTCCAGGTATTGATATTGACCAAATGAAAAACAAATGATCTACTTAACAGGCATATAATCAATAAAAAACAGAATTTACACTTTATACATCTTCAGAGATGATGTTAGATCAGCAGTTTACATTGTTCATTCTTATTTGAATTACAAGTAAAGTAAAATAAATCAAACTAAACCCTAACTTCAATGTCTTGTTATCTTTAACCAGTTGTATCCTAGAAGCACTGAAATTTTAACAGACATGATGCACAACTGGTCTTAATTCCATAGACAATGCTACTGTGTTATTTTATTTTATTTTATGCATAAACATCCTCTTTGTCAGCAATATATTGGATAATGTCTTTGGGTCTAACCAGCCTCTCTGCATCTCCATCAGGAATTTCAAAGCCAAATTCATCTTCCATTGCCATTATGACTTCCACATGGTCCAGAGAGTCCAAACCAAGGTCATTTATAAAGTGGCAGTCTACGCTCAGCTGAAACAGAGAAATACTTTGTTTGTTACATGTTCTGAAATTAAATGAAAAACAATAAGCATAGAGAGAACACATTTTGCAAGAAGGGTTTTGTTCTTCTATATATGAACATAAATAATTTCAGTATAGACTACCTTAGCAGGATTAATTTTGTCATAAAGTTGAAGAACAAGTAGCACTCTACTTTTAATAAGTTCTAATGTGAGCGGGGGTCCGCCGCTGTAGTTGCGGACACTGATATTCTGGGCCTGAAACAGAATATTATGGAAATAAATGTTATGTATGTACCTTCATACTACTGAGTTTGTCGTAAGCCTTGCAAACTTTCAGCACTCGTTCCTCTATTTCCTGTGGCGAAGGCTTGGGGTGCCCACCTGTCGAGTACTGTTGTGCTTGCTGTACCTAAACAATTTGGGTGACACTGTACACATTTGTTATGCAATAAGATTGAGGTTATAATTTCAACAAAGAGTAATCTATAGAAACTGGGACTCGCCGATAGTACTTGTAACTTCACTAGCACATATCCCACCTAAAAAAAACAGTTTGTACGCAAAATATTACGTTGTATTGACTGATGAGACCCTTACCCCATTCTGGTGCTGGGTGTTGTATGTCTTTAAGGCAGCATTTACTGAGCTATATTTTTGCTGCAGGGCAACGGTCGAGAGCCGGCATACTACCGGTGTTCTAATGGTAGTGGATTTTCGTAATAATCCACTTAGAGCACTGCGGACAATATTTGCAGCAGCCATTTTTCCAGCACTTCGAAATTGATTAGATATTCATTCATAGACAACTCACAAGTTCACAACTGAGTAACTGACAAGCACTGACAACTGACACAAGCAAGCAAAAGAAGAGAGCACAGCCTGCAGAGATCAATAAATACGTAATATCTCTATGTATGTAGTCTGTGATCAATACTAACAGACAAAGAGTATCGATGTAAAAAAAATACGTCAAAATGGAAATATATTGGTCTATAAAGTCTTCCCGTTCGCTATTGATCAAAATAATGTTTCAGGCGTTTTAAAAATATTCATAAAATACTTATTTATTTATCCTAACTAGGTGGCTGAAAAACTAGATTCATGACTTTCAAAACTTTGAAAAGATTTCTTATTTGTCTTTGACACGTCGTCTTCTGTCAAGTCAACCATCTGTCAGTTTGTCATTTTTCATTGTTTTTATGAGAACTTGTGTTGAGATGGATTTATTGTATTTAAACAATTAGAAATCGTGAAAAATGGGTAACGCTGACACAAAACTGAACTTTAGGAAAGCTGTCGTTCAGCTTACCTCTAAAACTCAGGTAAGTGTTTCGCATCTGACACAAAAAATATATAGTTGATGTTAGAGTATTGATGTACCTAATGATTTCATTTTAGCCTATTGACTCCTCGGACGATAGTTTTTGGGACCAATTCTGGTCAGAGAGCGTGACCAACGTTCAGGATGTATTCGCACTGGTGCCTGGTGCGGAGATCCGCGCTTTACGAGAAGAATCTCCAAACAATCTCGCGACACTAGTTTATAAGGCTGTAGAAAAGCTGGTGAAGATGGTGGATAGCAGCTGCAGGACCCAGAGGGAACAGCAGACAGGTATGACTTCATGACACATACAACATAGCATTAACAAAAATAGAACATCCTACAATCCCTTAAATAAGGTAAATTTATTTGATCCTACATTTCTCTTATATTCGTAATAATATGTTATAGATATGATTACAAAAGTAGATAGAAATGCCAATCAGGATGTTATGCTTTTCCACATGACACATAGTTTTAATAATAATCTTGTAAAGGATCTCTAGCAGCCTTAGACTTATAAAACTAGCAGCGGAATTATTGTAATCATTTTACATTATTTTAATGATTCATAGTAAATATGAAATATGTCACAAGTACGGTATGTAATTTAATATCAAAAGTAAACACTGTCCATGAATCATTATTAAACATTAATAAAAGCTACATTTTATGTACTCAAAGGTTATTTTATTGTTTTTTTTATAGGAAAGTTATTAAAATTTCTACAGAATTATATTAATCTTAGAATCTCTATATTATTTCCTGTCTTAAAATCAGTTGCTGCTATTAAAAATCTTTATTTAATTAAACCTGTAAACTTATAGTTAACTTGCTGTAAATATGTGCCAGTGCTTAGTTGACTGGGTGAACAAAAACAGTAGTTCATTGAATAATAAAATCCACAATCTGTTTGTCATGCATTCATTTATTTACCACCTATTAAAGCTTATTTTTTTTTAAGATAAAGATTTATTATTCTTGTTTAATATCATGAGTGTATATTTTTATTCATCTCCTTTCAATATTACAGTTGGCAGTAACAATATGCCCGTTAAAATGATTAATTATAATTATAGTATCATTGTTAATGCCTTATTTAATTTCAGCATTAAACTGTGCCCGTCTCCTGACGCGAGTGCTACCATATATGCTGGAGGAGCCGGAGTGGCATGGTTTCTTCTGGTCTTCTCTCCCGGCTGCCGCTGAGAATGAATCAGTGCCCCTCGCACAGTCTCTTATCAACGCTGTCTGTGTGAGTGTCTGTCATGTCTTATCAATTTTTTTATTTGTTTATGGCTTAGTGATAATATTGTATTGAAATTCGAAATTTTCGTTGTCTTGGCAACTGTGCTAGCTAATTCATTAGTTGCCAAACGAAAATGAGACACACCTGTACTTACATTCCTAAAACCTAAAATTTTTGTTCCAATTAACTTTGTTATAAATTCGTCAAGTTACTATGTCTGGGTAATGTTAGAGGGATCATTGTGATCTATCAGCACTTATCTGACACATCAGTATCATATTTTATAAAGAAAGCTGTGAACACAGATGATTGATTTATGTAAAGCAGTGGTTCCCAACCAGTGGTTCCGTGGACCACTAGTTGTCCGCAATAGCTAAAATAAGATTTCAAACATATTGTAGAAAATGTAAGGACGCATTTGATTCTTTGGATCTGGTTCTTTGGAGCAGTTTTTGTGTAAAAAAGCAATTTCATATACTAAAATTCGAGAAGTCGCAATCTTATGCTTTTCTCCACAACAAATTTATGCGAACAAGGATTTTCTGCTTTACTGATACTTAATTAAAAACAAGTCCAGGAATCGACTGAAAATAACTGATGATTATACATGTAGCTTTGAACAAAAACATTAACCCAAGAATTCCAGAACTTGTACAGAAGATGCAAGCTCAAAAACCTCATTGATGCAAATTGAATTATCTACTAAAAATTAAGCGTTTTATTAATTAATGTTACTTTTGAATTTTACGATTACATATGTTAAACTTTTCGTTTATAGTTTATTTTTAGATCGTTAGTTTATTTTTTAACCTTGTGGTCCCCGTTAATAATAATGAAATCAAAGTGGTCCCTGGTAAAAAAAGGTTGGGAACCACTGATGTAAACTGCCTCAATATTGAACACCAAATATTTTTTATAAATTCAAAAAGGCAGAGGATGGGTGGTGGTGATCTAAGAAAGCAGTTCCTCAATGTTATGCCAAGACTGCTCAATCAAACCTCATTTGATAAGGCTAGGTAGATACTTTTTACTCATACAAACACTATGCATTTTAAGGAGGGTCTTGTGTCAGTCCTTTGAAAAGTTCTATAGGTAATGTCCGCATTGGCATAATTTACGGCGCGGCCCCTATGGCGATCGATCTATAATTCCCCTAGTTATATTGTTTTAGAATCATGGATGTAGTTTTATTTTGAAACATAATTCTGTTTGTCTACAGGATCTGTTGTTCTGTCCAGACTTCACAGTGGCCACTACGAAGCGGGCAGGCCCCGTAAGTATTGATTCATACATATTATTTTATTTTATCTAATCAGTGCACTAACCGCTTTATCTCCTTTGAGCCACAAGTAAGTGCTAATGGACTTAGCTAGTTTTTATGACGTCATAGAAAATCACTTAGGTTTTATGTGTTTGGCTAATTAAATATGTGTTTTTACGTGTATTTTTATTTAATGTTCATGCTGTTTTGTTTGGGAGATGTTATTTATTTATTTTATGATGTTGTTACTTAATTTTAACATTTCTAAAAGGTTGAATTTAGCCCTTGTTTAAAGTGGGAAGCGCCAGGCTGCCCGCAAAATTAAAATTTTCTTACGTTTTTTTTTTGCAATTTTCCGGTCAGTGTCAGGTTGTTTGTTGAACAAAATATGATTCGCGACCGTAACAAGTATGTATTTACAGATTAATAGTTATTAAAATCATCAATACAACCCTCTAAGCTCATATAATCCCACTGATTGGCTATTCTATGAAATAGAGTTACACTGACCTGCAAATTGCAAAAAACGTAAGAAAATTTGAATTTCGCGGGCTACCTGGCGCTCCCCCCTCAACTGATAGAATCCCGGTGGCCCTCTGTAGGGCCGGGGTGGCGCCACCGGTATGTCGTGGAACAAGACAGTTCGTCAGCCCAAAAAAAAAAAAACCCGTACAATGAAATGCTCAAAAGACGATATTAGCCCTCATTTAGAAGCAATAATGATGATTATTTAACCGCACGACCGCGCGACCCTCTAGAGGGCCAGCGGGGCTTGACGGTGGCGCCACCCCGGCCCTACAGAGGGCCACCGGGATTCTATCGGTTAAACAATATTAACAAGCGTTTATTCATATTAAAGGTTTATTACCGAGGATATCCTCGTCAGTGGTGGGAATATTCCCACGAGGAACTAGAAGCATATTACCAGGATATACCTATGGGGAATTAGTACAACCTCATTGGGCTTACAGCCTCACAACGTTATTGAATTAGGAATCTAATTTCTTCCTCCTCACCATATCCTTGTCATATAGCACACTTTCATAAGGCGATGGCATGCGATATTTTGGTTCATAATGTTGGGATCTAATGGCCGGCAGTTTTATACAGCATTTGTTTTTCACCATATAAAAACAGTAGGATGTTGATTGTTGACGTGTGATCCCAATATTTTACTAAATATCTTAAGAGTGCAACTGAACTACGGTCGATTGATGTCGACCAGTCGATATTGATCGCTTCAAAATAATTATGTCACCTCTCATAAATCATATTGTTTTAAAATAGTCACGTGACGATGTCATCGATCGGTTCAAGTAACAAAGGCTTCTGTGTATACTTGTCTTTTAATTTTTTTTTGTTTTAATAAGAACTAAAGTTTTTAGTTTTTGATTACAATCTAACCGATTATAGCCTAATAAAGCAATTTAACTCTTTAATACTTTTACACAATTTCTTAGCACTTTCTTAGGGTCTGATAATTGATAAAAACACTTCATTCATCTGTTGTTTGCTTTGAGCAAATAGTTATATCTTACATGATAATGTTATTCCAACTTAAATATCTTCATCAACATAATTCACAGCTTTCTTGTCGCACGGTCCCATTGACCTCCATTTACTCCATCAAATATTTCGCTAAAGGAAAATATTATCTAAACACGCAACTTGCGTAGGCGGAACATGAACTTATTCAGCTTCAAGTCCCATAATATATTCCTTATCAATTTACTTTATGACGTGCTTAGTAGGGCGAGGGCAGGATACGATCACGTTGAACTAGTACACCGGTTGCCATGACAACATCTGTACAGTACGATTCAAACATAATGGCGGCTGTGAAGTGTGCTATTCGCTGCGCAGTACCTCACCCCACACCCCCGCTGACACGTGAATTGGTTTCTGCGCAGCAACTCGCCTCTTGTTCTGAGCCGCCATTAAGTTTGAATCGTAATAAAACAGTTGGCAGGCAAATGGCTGGAAAATACCTACCATGGTATTATTAGAGATTAACCATTCTCCAGATAAGTTTGATAGCATTCGCCCCACGTAATGAAATATTTCTTCCTGTATAGAATATTTATATCTAGACATGTTATTATAACTCGCTTTTCGTGTCTGTCTGACCTCTTAGATCTTCTAAACTAGACCATGGATTTCGAGCATTTATTCCGGATTCCTGTGTACTTATAATAAATTATTATTTAACTTAGACAAAGTATTAAAATCTGGATGTTTTGACATGTCGCCATTGAACCCTTGCGCAGGAGGGGCTGGTCGCTAGTAAGCAAGTATATAAGTGAAATAATTATTCTGAGCTTATATTTTTTTGGGAGTGAATATTGTTCAGTACTGGTCGTAAATATAACACATCTAGTTTTAGAACAGTGGTTCTTAACCTTTTAGTAATGAGGGACCATTTGACAAAATTTCTGTCTTGCCATGGACCACCAACTGTTTGGAGGTACTACAGTAAATGTAAATGAATAAAGGCCTACACTGTCGTCCCATTATCAACACTAATTTGGAACATTGTAAAAGCCCCTTATTTTTAAAAGAGTAACCGTGGAGTTTCTTGCCGGCTCTTCTCCATAGGAAACAACCAATTGGAACCGTGCGCCTAGCTTCTGACGTTTCATATGTGCCCATGTAGGTTTATGTGAAATAAAATATTTTGATTTTTGTTTTTTTTTTTGAAAGGTTTGTTCTATCTATAAATAAAACACGCATAAAATTGTTCAAAGCCAACAATATTTTTATTTTTTTGGCGCCCACCTCGCCCCGGCTAGGTTCTCAATTCGCACGACACGTCGTTGTGTCGACTCATTGTCACTAGTTCATATTTTTTGGATGGCTTCGCGGACCACTTCGGGTGCTTCCAGGGACCACCGGTGGTCCACGGACCACCGGTTAAGAACCACTGTTTTAGAACAAGGCAGTTGTGAGTGGAAACGCCGGAAGGGGACGCCTTGGAAAGACATAACATAATATCACGCCGTGTATACACCCGGAAAGGGTTAGCAGAGATGCACCTATAGTACACCCATTCCGCTGGAAGGACAGTGACTTATTGGTGATGTTCTTCAGAAAGGTCAGTTGCGTAGTACTCGCAATGCGTGTATGACCAGATATATGAACGTAGGCGAAGTAAAAGGAGTATGTGAGGATCGTAGCAGGTGGCGTTCTGTAGTTTCTGCCTGCCCCCATGGGAAGAAGGCGTGAGTTTATGTATGTTAGTTTTAGAAGAAAACAAAATCGGATTTGTTGAGTGCCGTACCTGTGTAGCAGTCCCTTTCCAGCCGTCGATGTGTCATATTAACCCCAAAATATGCTCCACCTCCTATACTGCCCTCTGTGCCCCAAAATTTACAGCCGAAGTGACCTCTGCGCTGCCTCCGATAACGCCGTGGGAGTGGCGAAGTTTTGGGCCAACAAAATTTGAATAACTGTCGTGCCAGCGACACGAGGAAGGAGAACGTCCATTAACTTTAGTTATATATACATATCTACATATCATATAATATAACATAATACCTGTATTTCCCGAAAGGTTAGGCAGAGGTGTGCCTCATAACCAGTGATCGGAATAGGCTGACTATATTTGCCTAAACTTCGGAGAACAGAGACAGAAAGTGGAGACTTCCTTACGACTATATTTTTTATCCCGGGAAACGGAAAAATCTTCAGTAATTTGAAAATAAGCTTTAAGATGTGTATAGGCTATTTTTAACTAAACTTGCAATAACCAAATTTTCGGGATTTTCACGTAAAATCCCGAAATAAATAATCTAACTTTAATTCATGTATTCGAATTATATTTACGATCCAACTAACTGTTGTATCAAATCATTGAATACATTACGTTTTGTCAACAAGTATTATACCTATTTTACTTTTTTTATGCAACATGCACAATTTTTTTTAGTCAACAAAATGTTATATGGAGCAGTTTGTCATTGGCTTTGGGATTTTAAATTACTGTAATAAATTTCCACACAAATGTTCTTACAGATGGTAAAAACAACCTTTGTTTTTTTAATGTCTTCATAAATATTCATATTCATTATTCAAATAATGAAAGCTAAGTACAACTAATTGCTATACAAGTTGTAGAATTTTTTCCTGTCGCATGAAAATAAAGTTAAGAAACATGGATGTGTTAAATAAAACAGGCAAATGTTACAATGAAAAATTTTCATTTATTTGAGTAAATCTTATATACCGACTTATGTACAAAATGAACACAAATTAACTATAACTAGTGCAAAACAAGCATCACTCAGGTTGATCCTCATTCACTCGTAAGATTTTTTAGTTGCAAGTTTAGTTAAAAATAGCCTTTACACGTCGTAAATAAAGCTTATTTTCAACTTACTGAAGATTTTTCCCGAATGCCGGGAAAAATAAATTGTCGTAAGTAAGTCTCCACTTTTTGTCTCTGTTCTCCGAAGTTTAGGCAAATATAGTCAGCCTATTCCGATCACTGCTCATAACACACACATTTCGCCAGTTATGTTTAAGTCCCATGTAACAGGAGGTGGATCGATTGCCATCAACCGGGCACAATTCTAGACTCCGGGCTGTACCTGAGAAAATCCAAAAGGAAAAACCCAATAACACTGCCCGACCCGGGAATCAAACCTAGGACCTCGTACTCAGCAAGAGTACTTGCCACCACTACCCCAACGAGGCAGTTATATAGTCTAAGCTGAACAGCAGGATACTAATAATATAATTACACTTAATTAATCATTAATATTTCATTCTATATTTAGTTTCGTATCGAAATTAGCAAGGAAGCGATTGCGTTAGTTAGGAGCACATAATGTGGCCAAGGCCCAAACACTTGTAACAATGGTTCGTGAAGGTCACTCCTTTCAGCGCTTTGATTTTATTATCTGATTGCTAGTAATTTAATGGGCATGCATATTTGTTTGCACGGCTTATTGATATTCTTATGACTGTCATATCTCTACATAGTATAAAACAAAGTCGCTTTTCGTGTTTGTACGCTTAAATCTTTTAAACTGTGCAACGGATTTTAATGCGGTTAGCACTTATAAACAGAGTGATTCAAAAGGAAGGTTTATATGTATAATACATGCATATTATAGTAGAGAAAAGTCGAGAATTTCAAGGATTTATGATGTAATGTCATAAAAACATATTTTTGTGCGCTTATATTGCAAACACTGGCTAAACCTTACGAGATAGATCAAAATAATGTCTTACGGAATTGCATTATCTTAAAAATATCTACAAAAAAGTCTCTCTCTATAGTTTGTGTGTGTTTTCTTTTGATAACCATTTTTATCTTTTACATATTACAAAAATATAATGGGGTTATTTACGAAGCTATTTTAAACAATACAATATTAATCCTTATCCAATTAAATACATTAGATGCGTTGTGCACTTAATGTAGACCAAAATTGCCCGTTACAGCATATCATTAAAATGAATATCTTAGAAGATATAACAGATTTAAAAGTGTAACATCTCAACCCCAAAGTGGTCTATATCGACCCCCATTGTTATGGGGGTCGATATAGACCACTTTGGGTATCATTGGGTAGTCATATTTAAGGTCCAGACAGCACAGCAGTAGCAGGTAAAAACAGCTGTAAACATTGTATATAAAGATATATACAATAGTCTTATATTATTAGTATAGTCTAATCGTAATAATAATATTATTAATCACTCCACACTGACACCACATTAGTATCTACATTGCACCCGTGCGAAGCCGGGGCGGGTCGCTAGTTTTACATAAACCATATTTTTTTTTATGTAATCATTACTAAGGGGCAAAACGCGAATACGAAAACTAGATAACTTTCACACTCTCTATTATGTGAATTTAAGTTAAGCGACGTCTATTACATTTTGTTTACATCTGTATATGTACAAGTCTAGTGATTCACCTTTGGAGAGCCCGTTATACCCCCTCACGTATCAGTCGTACCCGCCGTCTAAGGCATGCCCTGCCGACCCCGATGACCCCATAACCCTCCTCCAGGAGAGCGGTAGGGCCACCAGCACAGTATACAAACACAAAAAACCACCATTGTTCCGACCGCCGAGGCCCCTCGCGACGATCCCGACGTAATTGTCCCCCCCCGACCCTTGCTCGATGAAGCGCCAGCCCGCGCCGTAGCTGAGCCTGTAGCTTAATAATAATTTACTAAATTCTATCCAGCCTGTCCCAACTTGCTGTCCTCCCTTCAGTGAAGCCCTAAGCTGAGGTTCGTACCCCACAGGGGGTGCCCTTAGCGTGCGGTAACCTAGTAATATAAGAAATTCGCCCCTGGCTGTAGGCTTTGAGTTAGCTTAAGGCAGCCACAGGATAGTCCGGTTAAGTAGCCATGACCTCTAAGGGTCAAAACCACAAGATGCCAAACCAAAAAATAAATCACCTTCGGAGAAAAATAAGCAACGGAAAGTTCGGCGTCAGGCCGAAATTACGTCGCCTAATTCGAATTGTAAGCGTAAGCACGCCAAACTTTCGTCAATTATTTTCTGGGTGCTTTTTACAACATCTGAACCACACCCTATCTTTCTACCCAGGAACGAGCCGAAGAGCTATCCTCTCTGGACAGTTGCGAGTACATCTGGGCAGGCGGCGTGGGCTTCGCCCGCTCCCCTCCTCGCGTGTCTACTCACGAGGCGGCCAGGACTGAACTATTGCGGCTGATGCTCACGTGTTTCAGCGAGACGATTTACAAGCCCTCCTCGCATGCCGCCTCGCATCATAATAAATGGATTGCGTAAGTTTTTTTAAATGTGTAATGGGTATTCTTGGTGTTTTGACGGTGATGCCCGAAAACAGTTTTGAGATTTCTTTGGGAGAAATGAAACAATGTATTAAATTAGAAATGATGGGGTCTAGCTTGTCCACAAAGACTCATGGGCTGGTGAATTGAGTTTTTTCCGGGGTGGATATACGGCATAGCCATACTTATTTTTGTTGCCAAGTGCTGTGGCATTGCTGTGTTCCTTTTTCCAGGCTGAAACAAAGGTCAGAATTTGAAAAAAGTGGCGGCAGTCACCATGGTTTTGTAGGATATCATCTAAAACACGTAATAAGATGTAATCTTTTATGAATTACCCTTTTTCAGGTACCTGACAAGTCCTGAGAACCGTCACGCACTGCCTCTATTTACGTCTCTAGTGAACACAGTCTGTTCTTATGACCCTGTGGGTCTCGGCCTGCCCTATAACCACCTGCTGTTCGCAGACACGCTCGAGCCGCTCGTAGAAGTAAGTACAGGTAAACAAGAAAAGGTATGCGCTTCGGCAATCTTCGTGTTTCCGAATTAGCACGAACGTTGTGCCACAGAGTAACCCCCACAGAGGCAAAGCTTCAAATTTTCGTACTGCCGCACTTTGTGGTAGAGTACGCTCAAAATAAGTCTGTGCGCATCCCAAATCGGAAATGATCGTTAGCCGCCATCTCGTCGTTTATGTCAGGTGTCGAGAGAATGTGTTGTGTTCCGTGTTTTCCAATGTAAATAGTCGCCATCATTATGCAGAAATTTTATGCCAAGAGACAGGTTCCCCTTTTAATCACCTTAAAAGGGGAACCTGACTCTTTGCATACAAATTTAAGGCTTAATATTCTTGGCATAACGTTTTTGCATAACTTTTATTAGCATAACGTTTTTGCATAACTTTTATTAGCATAACGTTTTTGGATAACTTTTATTAGCATAATGATACTGTGGCATAATGATACTGTGGCATAATGATACTGTGGCATAATGATACTGTGGCATAATGATACTGTGGCATAATGATACTGTGGCGTAATGATACTGTGGCATAATGATACTGTGGCATAATGATACTGTGGCATAATGATACTGTGGCATAATGATACTGTGGCATAATGATACTGTGGCGTAATGATACTGTGGCATAATAATACTTTGGCATAATGCAATGGTTAGGTTAGGTTAATTTATGGCAATAATCAATAAACATTATGGCAAAACGTTTATGCATAATGATCATTATGCTGAATTTCGTTATGCCAATGTTATATTATGTCTTAAAACTTTATGCAAATGGATAGGGAACCGATTAAAAGTGCTGGCATGGACATGTTTTCTGGAATTGTATAGAGTAGTAGAGTAATAGTGTTGGGTTGTATTGTGTAGTATTGTCTTGTTTAATCTCTTATTTTTATACCTATGGTAATACGAAATAAGTGAGTACTTCCATGATTTTAGCAGCTCTATATTAGATTTCATCATTACGCGTTCATATATCCGAAGATTCCGATGATTGTCGAATTGCATACTTTTTCTGAAAGATCTGTATACATGGTCAAAACATAATTAAATAAAATTTCAGTAAATCACAGACGAGGGATGTTATCGATATCAAATTATGATAAAACAACACTCACTTTTAAAACTTGTTGCAGGTGGCGCTACAAGTTTTAATTGTGACACTAGACCATGACACAAGTAATGCTATCAACGAGGAATCTGATGAAGTAAGTACAAACACAAAATAGCTTTGAAAAAGTCATGAATTAAACATAAAACTCTGTACATTGGTCATACTATCGAAATATCAGAAGTCTCCCACGTATAATCAGCCTATTTCTCCCACACTTTTGATAAAAATTCTCCCTTTAAAAGTGAAACGGTTTAATATAATGATATATTCCTGTTTGTGTTACCAGCCACAGCTGGGACCGATGAAACAGATGATGACGGTATGACCGGGAAATATATTAAATACTAGATAAAAATAATTTATTAATAATACAATAAGGTGTGTCCACACCGGGAGCAAAAGTTTGTGAGCATTTGAGCAATCCAATCGAGCGTTCCCGTGGTTTTAAAAATGCCATTGCGAGCCAAGCATTTGTTTCCGCGAACGAGTTAATGTAATACAAAAAAAAACCGGACTTGCACACGAAGGGTTCCGTACCACCGTACAATATAATTTTATTTTTATCATTTGTGGTTATAGCGGCAATAGAAATACACACTGTGAAAATTTCAACTGTCTACCTATTACGGTTCATGAGATACAGCCCGCTGACAGATAGACGGACGGACGGACAGCGGAGGGTTAGTAGTAGTAGGTAACGTTGGCACCCTTTGGGTACGAAACCCTAAAAACAGTGTTGCCAACCCTATCAAACTAAAAAGTAGCAAATCAACCATAAAAAATCAGTAGAAAACAGGAAATATTAATTTCAGAACAGTAATTCTACAGTCTAGCAAAATGAATAAAAAAAACGAAAATGCATATTTTCAGCACTTACTTTTTATACATTTCGGGTTAAACTCTAGAATCAGTAGACGGTAGACCTTCGGGATGATTGCGTAACACACTAACAATTGCAATGCCTTTCATAATGACAATTCGACAACATTCATTGCGTTATTTACTTTGTCGAGCAGACGAACTTTTCGAACATTTGATTAGGAATTTCTTTCAAAATCCTTCGCATTGTGACAGAAAGTGTGTTAGGAAATTGGGGTGCTAGTTTGTACCCACACCAAAAGCAAGAAACAAGCATTTTGGATTGATTGCTTCAGATGCGCTTACAGTACAAAAAACAGTAGAAATATGGACTAAAACAGAAATCAGGGATGACATTGAAGTCATTAGCCGACTCCTGGCCACCGTAGGCGCGGGCTTACGGACAGCGAGCAATGGGCAGCTCGCCGTCCGGTAAGGACCAGGCCCGGGTCGACGGCGCGTCGTATTCCACGCGCGCCTCAATGAGATGTCAGCATTATTGACGGGGTCCGATAGGGTCGATGCCTGCCGGGGTCGCGGATTGTTCGAAAGAGTTACCGTGGCCCTGGCGCACAGGCAGCTGAAGGAACACGGGGTGGTTTTAGTCAGTAAAAGTCTGACACGCCCTCCTGCCCCGCCCAGAGCGGGAGAGGTCATTTGAAGATTTCCGAAACCAAAAAAAAAAGTGACATTGAAAATAGCTGACGATCTACTGTTAAAACAGTAGGGTTGGCAACACTGTACAAAAACACGTTGAATGTTACAATATACTCACCATTAAAAACGCTCGTGCTCGCGTGCATGCTATGTAACGCTCGGTGCAACGTCAGGGTCAACACTTGAACTACGAAAACCGCCTTTACTGCTACAATATTGAGGCGCTCTCAACGGTAAATTGTAACCACGGACGTGCGATTGACTATACCCACAGCTCAATTGGTCCTAAGCGAATGCTCACAGTGTGGACGCATCTTGCTTAATATATAAGCATACAAAATTACATTTCCTTACAGACTCTACCTGACAACCTCTTCATTAACTACCTATCTCGGATCCACCGCGATGAGGACTTTCAGTTCATCCTGCGAGGGGTGACGCGGCTCCTGAACAACCCTTTAGCGCAGACCTATCTGCCTAACTCTGCTAAGAAGGTCAACTTGCATCAGGAGTTGCTTGTGCTGTTCTGGAAGATGTGTGATTATAATAAAGTGAGTTTATAATAATAATATTAATACTTTATTTCAGACCATGGTGTCCATTTTGTTAGTAACATTGTTCTAATAGACTAGTGTTAGTAATACTTAAACTACCTACAACAAAAATATAAAAGAAAATAAACCCAAAAACATATAGTTTATGACTTTGTATTAGGCATAATCGGCATTTTTTACTTGACCCATATTATGCTGATCTTCAATTTAGATGGTAGCTGAAAACAGCTGGAAATACTCGCGTTTAAATTAATTTTAGCTCCGCGAAAATTGTACCAAAGTCAAATATTATGCATATTTATTTATTTATTTAGGTTAGCCAACAATTGTTAACTACATACATTTACAAAAATTTCCATAATAGTAGATATATTTATAAGTGCAACAACAACTTACAGGCTAACACAACATGCATCATTTATGGTTTTACATAATAATACAAAGCCAAAAATGATATTTACAATTAAAGTTATTCAATAATTTTGGTGATTCGGACGTAACAATAATAATAACAAAAATGTAATCCAAAATAATATAATAAAAAGATTAAAACATTAACATTTAACAAATAAAAATGATAAAAATCTAAAATAAAAAAAATAAAAATTAACATTCTCTAAAGAGATCATTGGTTGGATCATTGTATAGCATAATATAATAAGAAAGTTTTTATTATACAAAAATAAGAAGGGTGGGAGATAATTATACATGTAAGTTATGGCCACTTGCTTTGCTTATGATTAATTTTGTTTCAGAAATTCATGTATTACGTACTGAAAAGCAGTGATGTGCTCGAAGTTTTGGTACCCATATTATATCACCTCAACGACTCGCGCGCAGACCAATGTAAGTTATCATTATCATTTTACAGTTAATAGAATGATTTACTTATATTAAAAAATAAATACAAACAACACAATTTGGAAAATAATATTTTTTTTACCAGAATCCTAATTTGTAGTATTTTCCCCCCATTGAAAACTTTTTGCAATGGCAGTTTATTTGAAACAAAAACACCACTACTGAAACAAGTCTTTAAATATAGAATACATTAACACAAATAATAAATTGCTCTGAATCAATCTTTGAGTTGAAAATGAGCACATAATATCCATATAATAAGAAAGAGGAGTAAAATCGCTTTATTATTGGAACTTCAACTTTTCTATAATTTCTAGTAGATTACTAAAATTATTTTTGCTATTACAGCGCGCGTAGGCCTAATGCACATCGGCGTATTCATCCTCCTGCTTCTATCCGGCGAGCGCAACCTCGGCGTCCGGCTCAACAAACCGTACACGGCGACCGTTCCGATGGACATTCCGGTCTTCACCGGTTCGCATGCGGATTTACTGGTGGTTGTGTTCCACAAGATCATCACCACGGGCCACCAGAGGCTGCAGCCGCTTTTCGACTGTCTGCTCACTATACTTGTGAATGGTGAGTCACAAATTTGTATGATTAATCATCATCATTCCCCTACCCTTATACCCCTACCCCTTCCCTTTATACCCTTCCCTTTATTTGTGGTCGGCGCAACATGTCTCCTTCCATACTTCTCTATTAGTCGTCATCTCGGTAGTCAACCGCTTTCTAGCCACATCATCTTTCACACAGTCCATCCATCGTTCCTTTGGTCTTCATCTACTCTTAAAGGCATCCACACCCATACTCGAAACTTTTCTCACGACATTTAAGCCTAAAATGTTCCCTATGAAATTATCTTCATTCCTTCACATCAGGGCATGTGATGTGAAAGAATGAATACCTTTAAGGAATACCTTGTGAAGAAATAAATATTATTTTTTTTGGGTGGGAAATCATCAAATGATTTCTCCCGCTCTGGGCGGAGCGGAAGGGCGTGTCTGACTAAAACCCACCCGTGTTCCTTCAGTTGCCTGTGCGCCAGGGCCACGGTAACTTTCGAATAATCTGCGAACTCGGCTAAAAGTATGCTTGGTTCAATAAGATTTGAACCAGCGCCACACAAGTAGCAGTGATTGCACTGTTCCTCCACCCCACCGAGGTACTACATGCCCATACCTTGTCAACCGCAGCGGCCTTTGACCCCGTACTCATCATTATAGGAAGTCTGAAAGTGGCACCGGTGCCACATTCAGAAGCAGACACCCATACCTTGACAACTGCTCCTGAATGTGGCACCGGTGCCACATTCAGAAGCAGACACCCATACCTTGACAACTGCTCCTGAATGTGGCACCGGTGCCACATTCAGAAGCAGACACCCATACCTTGACAACTGCTCCTGAATGTGGCACCGGTGCCACATTCAGAAGCAGACACCCATACCTTGACAACTGCTCCTGAATGTGGCACCGGTGCCACATTCAGAAGCAGACACCCATACCTTGACAACTGCTCCTGAATGTGGCACCGGTGCCACATTCAGAAGCAGACACCCATACCTTGACAACTGCTCCTGAATGTGGCACCGGTGCCACATTCAGAAGCAGACACCCATACCTTGACAACTGCTCCTGAATGTGGCACCGGTGCCACATTCAGAAGCAGACACCCATACCTTGACAACTGCTCCTGAATGTGGCACCGGTGCCACTTTCAGAATTCCTCTAATGATGATTGTGGGGTCAAAGGCCGCTGGTAGTGTAGTTACCTGCAATTATGAGACCAGACTTTTTTTTTTTTGTCTTCGTTAGGTATCGAACGATACGCGTCGTGTCTGACGTTTGGCCAGCTAATTTATATTGACCGTTTATAATTTTGTATCGTAGTGTCTCCATATCTGAAGACGTTATCAATGGTGGCGTCGACGAAGCTGCTGCACTTACTGGAAGCGTTCAGCACGCCGTGGTTCCTGTTCTCTCAGGCACATCATCATCATCTGGTGTTCTTCCTGCTGGAGATGTTCAATAATATGATACAGTATCAGTTTGATGGTGAGTTAAATGATAGACATAATTCATGTAGGATTCCATGCCAATCTCCAATGAATTTTATTAAAATAATTAATGAACCTCCGTGACGTAAACTTGACGCGTTTACCGCAAGCAATTCGCATACATTTATTAAGTTACATGTCTGATTCCAAGTTCCATTGCGCTGAAACAGAATATTTGACTTGGAAAACACAACTGTTTTGTTAAATGTTTGTGCAAAAAAAAAGAAGCAATATCCTTTACTAGCTGCTACCCGCGACTTCGTCTGCGATCCAGAAAGGAAAGTAGCTTATGTCCTTCTCCAGGTCATGGTCTACCCATGTGTCAAATTTCATCCAAATCTGTTCAACCGTTTTAGCGTTAAAGCGTAACAAACAAACAAACAAACATACAAAAACATCAAACTTTTCTCTTTATATTAGTTTAGAAATTTAGATAAATGTACTTTTAACAAAACATTTTCGTATTGTTTTTGCTATAAGGCTACTATTTTAATCCGATATGTTTGAATAAGTAAGGAGTATGTAAGGATCATAGCAGGAGGCGTTCTGTAGTTTCTACCTACCCCCATGGGAAGAAGGAATGAGTTTATGTATGTATGTGTGTGTATGTATGAATAAAAAAGTATTCTTCTCCGTCAGGAAACTCCAACCTAGTCTACACAATAATCCGCAAGCGAGCAGTATTCCATAACTTAGCGAATCTACCGCACGAGCACGGCGCCATCGCGCGCTCGCTAGCGGCCGGCCGGGCTAAGGGACTCGTGCCCCATAAGACTACACTTCCCAGGTGAGATAGCACTCGTTAACTAGCCAAGCTACCGCACGAGCACACAATCGTAAGTAAATACAAATAAATGGGAAAACTACAATACATCGAAGCAATTATTAAGCTTCCTTCAAAACTGCCTTTAGGATAAAAGATAGAAAATTACAAAGTTCAGAACTCGTCATCTGCCTCATGTGTCTAGTCGTTCCCCAACTATTTTTTGGGGTCGGCTTCCAGTCTTACTGGATGCAAGGGACTTCCAAGTGGACCACGAAAGGTTACACTTGGAAGTCCCTGAACCGTCTCCGGACACAAGTGAGAAGATGTAACTCTAACCTGGTAAAGTGGGGCTACCTCGATGGAACGGCAGCTGGATGTGGATGTGGAGCTATGTCGCAAACTATGCTCCACCTTCTATCTTGTCCTCTGTGTCCCAAAACTTGCAGTCAAAGTGACCTCTGCGCTGCCACCGATGACGCCGTGGAAGTGGCGAAGTTTTGGGCCAACAAAATTTGAGAAAAGTCGTGCCAGCGACAAGAAAAAGAAGACTGGATGCAACTGAATACCAGAATTTTACAATAAACTATGACAAACTTCAGAACTACAACCTCAAAACTCAAATCATTTTTAATTCAATAAACTCGACCCATTCCTTTTTGTTTTCTAGACCCTTTTATTCCTACTTCCTATATTTATGTTTATTTAGCAGGTTACTTAACATTCCCGATGCTGGATAAAGATGCCACCATCTTCTGTCTCCTATTATATGAATTGTTGTCTACCTACCCAGCTTACGGCAGTCCCCTGCTGACCAAACGCCACTACACCTTGACGTGCCTATAGCCAACGGAGCTACCTCTAAGCCAGTGCTGCCCGTCGAACGACTGCGGTATTTAGTATACGCGCATTGATAGCTAATCACTAATATATGGCCGTCGCACAAGCACGAGTTACGACTCACCAACGACTTTAAGTAATCATTTAAATGTGAGGATTATAAGGGATCCTTTAATTAGTGCAGTTAGCGAAACGTCACAAAGTTTCGCTAACTAATTAAATGAACGCTCTTGGAACTCTTATCTTATACAACGTGTAATTGAACGCAAACTATTACACGTTTTGAGTTACTTCAATTGTATCTTGTAGGAAGAAAGAAAAATATAAATAAATTTGTTTAAAGTCGTTACGTAAGTAGTTTTGTGGTAATAAGCAAAACAAAAAAAAAAAAAACAACCGACTTCCAAAAAAAAAATACCAAATAGTGAAAAATAACTTTAATTTCGGAAGTCGGTGTCTTTGGTTTTGTAATTTCGCTTTTTGCCACCGACTTCCGAAATAAAAGTAATTTTTCACTTTTTTGTGTTTCTGTTGGAAGTCGGTTGTATTTTTTTTTTGTAAAAATGTTTTTGGTTTTCACTTTTTAGCTGTGGTACCTATCCCACACAAATTCTTATAACACTACTTGATATGGAAATAACAGTGACAGGAAATGATTAAAACATCATCAATATAATGTACTAAGTGGACTCAAAAACATCTGGTCAGATCTTGATCAAATTTATATGGGACCACATGAGAAGCACCAGCTTTTAATCAAAAAAGAATCATCAAAATCGGTTCACCTAGAAAAAAGTTCTGAAGTAACACACATAAAAAAAAAATACAGTCGAATTGAGAACATCCTCCTTTTTTTGAAGTCTGTTAAAAAAGGTCGATCAGATCTTAGAAATATCTAGACGTACCGTCACGATATGAACCTCACATTTTAATGTTTTTCTTTAAGTCGAGTTGGAGTTGAGTTGTTACGGCGTGGGACGGCCAGTTCACATACATACATACACACCTTTTGCCTATGGGGCTAGGCAGAATATAATTAAAGCCATGTGCTAAGATTCTAATACATTTTGCTTAGTCTACGTTTATCACGCCGGTTGTTAGTACTACGCACCTGGCCTTTTTTGTAGGGCATCACCATTTAAATCTGTGTATGTCCTTCTTGGGTGGGATTTCCACTGACATTCTCCGTAATTTTTCATTTTGGTAATCATGTCTCATTCATTCTGTCAACTACATTAATCAATGTTTGTACTACATTTTAATCATCGCTTATCAAGCTCTTGGGAAGAAAAGATAATGATGATTATTTAAATCTGTCCAAGTTTATAATCGTGAGACTAATACCTACTTTCTGAAAGTCTTTTCAATTTTCTTCTACTTTTAACCCTTATTTGATTGGTTGATATTTGTCAAGTTACTGCATGTTTCTGTAAGATTACTAGCAATATGCACGTTACTAAATTACTAATATTCATGTTAACCCTGCTAAATATACTTGTACCTATTGTAGCAAAAGAAAAAAAGAATAATTCACCACATAAACACGTATAATTTATAACTGTTAAAAAATACATCGAAATTTCAAAAATATTAAAAATGTAATCAAAATTTTAAAGAAACAAATAAAAAGAATGCAAAAAGGGTATATTGTTTCTAATATAAAAAGGAAATACACGAGACAAAATTAAACGCACAAGTTTGATAACACCTTTTAGTCTTGTATTCGATATATACGTCCTAAAGAGCCTGATTGAAATCGGTATTCTACGACGCGCACGTTAAATAGTAAGGTTTCTATTGTCTAAGAGACAATGCTAAGTTAAACCGTGGTCATGGTAAGGACTTAAATTAAAAAGATAATGAACTTAAAGTTAAGGATTATCATGATATAAAATTCTGGAAATATGCTCCCATTGACGTAGCTGCCGGGACGGGAACAAAGATGTCGTAGTGTAGTCTCATTGCAAGTCGAGAGGCAACTTATTACGGCTTAAACCATTAGCCCTGGGCGTGAGGCCTAAATTTGGCTTGATAAACACGGTCAATATCGTTTTGCTGAAGATAAGATTCTTAAAGCAATAAAGACACTCGAAGAAAAGGGTTTCGTGATCGGTCACAGTTTTTAACGGCATAATTAATTATTTTATTGGATAATCGAGGGATTATCCTTAAATCGATTTTGGTAATGTATTTCAAGAGGAATTTTGGCTTATATTGGCCTAATCAAAAAATCAACAATCCATCTGGTTCTACCAATTTTTCTGCAAAGACATCCATTGGATGGAAAATTTTGCTTGTCAAAAACAGAAGCTCTAAACTTTAAAAAATTCAAGAACAAAATTCATTGCCGGTCAAGTAAACCTTATAACAGGTTGAATATGTTTTAAGCGAAGGAGGTATATTACAAAAATATTAATGCAGGAATATAATGCTGCACTACGTACAAAGAGTGGGTTCAGGCCGTACCAGAGTAGAATTTACTCGATCCCTTTACATTATTTCACATGAGATTTGGCTCTCCTATCAAATCAATAAAGAAAAAAGGTTAAAATATCTTTTAGGACAGACTTCAATCGTTAGATTATGACAGTCTGACCGCTTTTCTAAAGAAAATATGTCAAACCGACAGATAGGTCAATTCAATCTCTCAGCCCTTAAGCTACTTTTTCTAGAAGAGCGTTTCCGTCACATTCATAATGGTCGCCATGAGAATCCGTCATTTTTAGCAGTATTTGACATTTAGGTGTCAAAAACCCTCTGTATTTGGAGATTACGGCCGCATGTAGCGGTCACCGCTCTTCTCCGAAACCGTAGCTTGAGTTAAGAAGATCATGACGGGGCTGATTACCTGAGGGCGCGGACATAAAAAATAATTATCGCCACCCTTGAAGGCTATTATAATGCGTCCCGAATAACATGAGATTAAAATTGATAAGGTCTTCAGAAATCAACGGTAAATGTCTCGAGGGTTCTTAATAACAAATTTATATTCTAATACTATTGTGTCATTCTTAGGTCTCGGAGCGCTGAATCAGTGGCGGAGACTCCGATGGAAGGCTCGCGGCCCGCACAACCTGCTGAGCCAGGCACACTCAACCCTACCCTTGCTGAAACACCTGGTAACTACCCGATAACTTTATTATTTTCTGTTACAAGCTTGATACACCCGGCTACATATCAAGCCATACATTTCCAGTATAAGCTGACCTCTCATTGTACAGAAATCTTATACAATGCGAGATCAGCTTATATTGGAAATTTATAGCTTGATATGTAGCCGTGTGTACAAAAATACCGAAGGTATGAAGAACAATTTTAGGTTCATTAGGTAAACACTTCAAAACTATGTTCCACTAGTGGTTTGGTGGGCTACAGATAAGAAACTAATTGTAATCTTACTGCGGGGTAATTACGTAACACACTAACAGTAGGAAAGGGTTTCATTTTGACAGTTCAACAACATTCATTGCGTTATTTACGTTGTTAAGCAGACAAATTTTTCGAACATATGAAGCATTGGATTAGCAATAGGCTTCAAAATGATTCCAATTGTGCTAGATAGTATGTTACGTAGGAAGGGTGCAGATCTTATTGATATAAGTCATTGATTTTCGACGAAGAAAATGTTGTAAAACTAGTAATTTACGAACTAGTGAACGTATAGCCAGCTTTTTTTTTTCGCATAAGTCTTACAAGATCGTCATTGATAATCTTAGTACTGACAGCTGTGAAGCACTTTTTGGTTACCATAACATTTTTTCAGGACACTCCGAAAGTATTCAACTTTCAAGGCACACACTACAATTTTCTCCCGCCAATAAAATCAATCACAAACAGCCTTCCCTTACACAGCAATCAGCACAATGACAGAGCGCGAATCCGCGCACCCTCCGCCGCAACGCTTAGAGGGCGACACCATCGAGCCGACCGACGCGATCGACACGTCCGACGCGACCGATACGACCAACACGCCGCACGACGGCGACGGGGACAGCAGAGAGCCAAGGGATAGGCTACTGCCGCAGAGGGCGGGGCCCGATGGACAGGATAGGCCTGATGATGTTGATATGGAGGAAGATACTGAGAAACGGACAGTGGCGCATGTGAGTGTACTATTCCAAAGTTTTTTTTTTGTTATTAATTTATTTACTAAGGTTATTTATTCTGTAGACTTTTTATTTATTTATTCATGAGGATCTGTAACAAAAGATGTACACAATAAAATCACAACTTATATATTTAATAAGTTTTTACCTAGTGCACTCCTTCAATTACAGGAGGTCACAGCATGCTTTAAAATATCGACCAAATTAACTTGCTAACTCTACTTTATCAGTTCTTAAGAAAAAATACAAACACATTAGATATTAAATCATGCCAAAATTCCTTCAAAGATTTTTCAAAGACTTTATCAATAAATATACACAAGCCTAAATCTGGGTCTACGTTTGTATGATATCTTGATCGTCAGTTTGTATGGTAGATAAATCCGCGTCGCGCGTGGACATAAATAAAAAATTAAAATTGTTAAAAGTTAACTAACGATAATGTCAGCCACAACATTACGCAGAGTGTAACGAAACGTTACGTCAATATAAAACAAACAAAAAATACACCGACACTTGACAGATGTCACATCACTACATCAGAAAAAGAAAAATATAATTAACAAAATATTATGGGTAGATTAACAAAAGGAAAATCAAATTTTAAAATTGTTCTTGTATTCTTGCAAATAAATATTATTCTTATTCATCCTAGTTTTATTTCTGCTTCCTGTTTTACCAATAGGGCAGCTAATAAAATCTATAATATGTATTCCAGAGGAACAGCATTCAAGTAACCAGCACGGGTCGTCGTGAGCTAGAGTCGGGCGGAGAGTGGAGGCCTACGGCCGAGTGGGTGTCGAGCTGGCGCGGCAAGCTGCCGCTGCAGACCATCATGCGTCTGCTGCAGGTGCTGGTGCCGCAGGTCGAGAAGATCTGCATCGACAAGTAAGTGGGCTTTACGATAAGAGTCAGCACGGGTCTTCGTGAGCTGAAGTATTATTATGTAAAAATCTAACCATGAAAACTTAGGTGAAGGATTGACACTATTGACAGCACGTCATTCCGAAATTAAAAAGGTAATTTTAATTAAATTAAAAAGGTAATTTTTTAAAACGTCGCGTCGTGTCGTAGCTTTTGTTTAACATATAGGTAGGCATTCCGACGTAAAATTCACTCTTCTTTTAGTGTTACAAATTATTACTATGTACTTAATTTTTTCATCGTAGGGGTCTGACAGACGAGTCAGAAATCCTGCGATTCCTGCAACACGGCACGCTGGTGGGCCTGCTGCCCGTGCCGCACCCGATCCTCATCCGCAAGTACCAGGCCAACGCGGGCACGGCGGCCTGGTTCAGGACTTATCTCTGGGGCGTCATTTATATACGGTAAGTTCATTGATGCTAAAGCCCATTCACCGTTGTTGATAGGGACTCAGTACTTGGCTTAAATCATCATCATCGCCTAGCCTTTTAGCGACTATGTTGGGGTCGGCTTCCAATCTAACCGGTGCAGCTATATACCAGTAATTTACATTTAGCAATTGCCTATCTGACCCCCACAACCCAGTTACTGAGTAAAGGATGATTTCCACCGAACGGCTCGCATCGCTTCGGATCGGAAAGGATACGATCGGATGCGGCGACAGCCGATCGCGTCCGACAGGATGTCGACGCATACGATCGGCTCCGTACCGACGCTTGCGAACGTATCCGTTTCTACGCCTAGTCAAATAGTTTCATTCCAATCGTGTTGACGTGTTGTAATTTTTGAAAATGGTTGAATTTGACGTAGCGTTGTTGGCTATTGCATTAGAAGAAGAAAATAATCATAAAACACAGAAGAGGAAAAGATTTTTTTTTATTGATGATTTATGGCAAAAACTGTGTAAGTTTGGCGCCCGCCCACGGCTTTGAGCGCACGCGACGACAGCCGAAAGGATCTGATCGGATACGACGACAGGCGAACGGAGCTAATCGCGCGTCGCAGCATACTTTCGGCTACGATCGCGTGTCGCGGAAGACGCCCGCTGTCAAGCTGCTGTGCGCGGCTTGGTAATATAGACTTTAAATACTGTGTACACGATTTAATATCGTTTAAAGATTATAAAATCCGTTCCGGTCCGATCCGATGCGATGCAAGCCGTTTGGTGGAAATCATCCTTTACGCGATACCCCTTAGTAAGACGAAGTCGCTTACGGTTTTTGTTAAGATGACATATTTTAGTTTAACATTTTCATTTTCTTATTTACAGCAACGTAGACCCACCGATCTGGTACGATACGGATGTGAAACTCTTCGAAATACAACGGGTATAATCTTCGCGACTTTCAAAACGACATAGCTACAATTATCCATTGAAATATACCGGCGTGATGATCTCCAAACCGAAACGCGGGTAAAATATTGCAATTTTAAATCATTGATGTTTTTTAAATGTATTGAGAAGTTTGGTTGATAGATGAGTTGACCTTATTATTAAAGCTTTATCCAAACACTTCCGGGTCAGGACCTTCCGAGCTTTGTGTGCATGTAGAGACCGTTTTATTTTTTTCTTTATTTGGTGTACTATATAATAATGTAGGTACATTTCTGTCTAACCTTTCGGAGATAACAGGCGTGATATAATGTAATGTTGTCTGAAGCCCCGTATTCATGGTAAACATTTGTTTATAAATAAAGTATAATCAACATGTTGCTGAGTTGCTGGCAACACTGCGTGTTGTAGAGTTGATCACGGTATGTTGATAAGTTCTCGCTCGACGAGCGACATCTGTTTATCAACAATTGTTCGTGTGTGGACGTGTTTTCAACCAGTTTATAAACGTGGCAGTAGTGTGGCGCAATGATTTAATAATACAGTTAATAAAGTTCTTTCAATAAAAAGCATTATTATGGGATACCTACCTCAAGAAAAGAAAGAAAAAAGAACAAATTTTCTCTTTGCAGGAGATAGTCTCGCACCCACCATCTTTTTTTCTTTTTCTTATTAGCAATTTATATATTAGATACAGAGAACACAACAACACTACCGAGATCTACGTTTTGGAATGGGCAACTAGCTTCAACTTTCTGACTAACTGACCGACTATTTGACAATTCAAAAGTGCCGGTAAATGGTTTAAATGAAATAAATGCTTTGAGTTTGAGTTGAGTTTGACACTTCTTTGGGCAACATTTTGACAACATTTTTTGTGGTCAAGACATATTGATATAAACTTTGTTTTTAGCAACTTTGTCGTTGCTCATCAAAAGTATTGATCAACTGTTGCTCAACAAAAGTTTACCATGAATACGGGGCTTTAGGGCCGATTTTTCAAGTCTGATTACTTTTATTTGAGGGCCCGAAACCATTGCAATCTTTTTTTTCTTGTTCCTAACTAGATACTGAACCCGGAAGACCATGACCGCAATGTTTGATAATACCCTTATACGTAAAAATATACGTGTATTTTTTGAACGAACGAATATTTGTCTAAGACTTATATTTTGGCCTAGGCACAACTTTAGCAGCCTTATTATTACTGAATGCTGCTACTGGTTGGCTGCTATATTTTATGTATATTAATTGATGATATTGCATATCTCTTAATATAAAAAAGGTCTTTCTGAGCCTCTCTGCCTTGACTGACAGACTTCTTCGAATATTGTTCAAGACCAATAAGATCTACTTACTTGAATTTTATAAATATTTCATGTATTTATTATTTATTTTGTAAACTGAAACTGATTGTTCAGTTACTTTTATTTATTTACATGGTACAGGCGCCTGCATGAATTTATTGCTCCTCATGGGTGCAG
Source organism: Dryobotodes eremita (assembly GCA_917490735.1). NCBI lineage: Eukaryota > Metazoa > Arthropoda > Insecta > Lepidoptera > Noctuidae > Dryobotodes > Dryobotodes eremita. The sequence goes on from OU823254.1 coordinate 21,050,001, forward strand.
CTACCATAGAAAAGGGTATACGCAACCTTGAATGCAGCTGTCTGTACATTACACACCAATATCTTCCAGTTTGAAAATGGTATTTACAAAATCTTTTGAATTTCAAATATTTTACCAACTAAACGTTATAAAAATTTTGTTAAATGTAATTAATATATTTTCACATATTTTAAATATTCTTATGAATGAAACAGCTATCTATTTAGCCCGTCGTGTGTGTGTGTGTGACAGTAAAATGCATACAATACACATATCCATGTTACTTTAGTCAATTGAATCATTTCATTGTAACGGACCATGTCTTATGAGCGCTTTACGTGTTTACTTATATAAATATATTAACTTAAAAGCTGACAGCTAGTCATAATTTTTAATCTGTGTAATCGTAATGAATTTCTAAACTTATGAATGAATGTTTTCTCTTTCAAAGCTTGCTAGACGCATTATTTTGTATTTAAACATTTCAAAAGTATTCACATGACATGGCTATGCTAACGTTGGTGTAACGCCGCCTTGTTTTCCTACAAAAAGTTGCAATTATGAACACTAGTTTTATTAATCGTGAACTAGTGATTGCAATACAGATTCCGCTGATGTTTTAGTTTGCTCTGAGATAGAACAGATGGCGTTGTTGTAGCAAAATGTAAGTGTCCCTAAAGCAGGTAAAAGTACAAGTACATTGTGTTCATATAATTTTCATGCCGTAATATTGCGTTCTTTATACTAAGCTTGCATTAGCGGACTGCAAATTTCAGCGTAAACTACAAGTTTTGCGTAATCTGTACTCGGTTCAAAACGAGGCTACATTAACAGATGGGATTGTTTTATTAATTATTTTAATGGAAATATTTTATGTTGATCGGGCCATACTTAATGACCCCATGTTCTACCATTAATTTAGTTAAATAGTAGTGCAATTATTATTTTTATCAAATCGAATACATACAAATTGATATAATGTCGCTACAATATTAATATCTAATATTTGCAGGGTTTATTTTGAAAATGTTATAAGTTTATAACAAACGAATTATTTTTCTTTGTTTTGTTTTTATATTATGACAAGTAAACGAGGCTTATGACAAAAATACAATTATGATGTACATACATTCCATAAGATGGTTTTATTTTTATGATTATTGATATGTGTGTCTATAACATTATGAGAATTTAAATATAAAATAGTTTTTATGAATTTATCACCAAATTTTAATAGTTGTATACTTACGCATTTGTGTTATGGCCGGTCCACACGCCATGCGCCGTTTAAAGTACCTACTAAAGTTATAATCATCTGCCTAGTCTTGTCCCAACGATGTCGGGGTCGGCTTACCTACCTGTACCTACTAAAATACTTAGTAAATTAACAAAATTAGGTTTTGTCGTGGTCTACAAAAACAAGGTCTGGCATTCAGGGAGTGACACATGCTTACGTCACTATCCAGTTGCTACTTTATTGCAACAAAACACGAATTATGGAAACATTTTCAGTCATCATTCTGTTAAAAATATATATATAAAGCATTTAAATTGTCGTTTCGTTTTTCTAATCAAACGAACGTAATTGTTAGTTAAAACCTCATTGTTTTATTGGATTCGCACGGGTAATAAAGGCGGTTGGGAAGTTATTATTACACACTACTGGTAACAAAGTGGTGATGACGTAGGCTTGTGTCTCCCACGTGACCACTGTGTCTCGGAATGCTATACCTGGCGAAGTATATTATTATACCATGGGTTTTGGATGTTGTTAAAGTCCGTGACCAACTAAACATTCCGTGTTCGACGTAAAGTCTGGGAAATTTGCAATTTGACTAAGTACCAACTTAATTGTCCGAATATTCAAATTAAAACTGCCACTTTTAACAGTTGTATGAAATGGCAAATTGGCGTATGGTGTCCATTTGATAAACAATTAATTTCCCTGATTGTACTTTACGCCTAGTAAAGTCGTGACGTGTGGACGAGGCTTTATTTGTCATGTTTAGCGCACTCAACGTAATTCTTATGTAAATTTATAGGGGCCTTAGTGGACCACTCCAATGAGAGAATAGGTTAAAACGAGATGTAATAAAATGCTGAATAAACGCAGAAAATAAAATTATTTATCGCAGATTAAAATATAATTATTGTATCAGATAAAAATAAATTAAATTTAATGTGTATTACTACAATGTTCTAAGTCCCCATAGATGTTTCACAAAAATGGTAATTTGAACACTAAAACTAAAACAGTAGAATTTATTTGTTAGAAGCTAATTTCAAAGATTCCACTGCGGCCCGCTTTTAGTGTACCTTGTACTTTTAATAATTTATTTGACACAATCACTGTACTTAATGTTATGTAAAATAGAAAATATATAATAATGTGAGCATTGATATTGTAATTTTCTTTAATTATCCCGAACGCATTTTTAACAAATATTATAATAGTATTGCTATAGCTGGCGAAATGTGTTTAGGTACACTTCTGTCTAACCCTGCAAGAATTACAGGCGTTATGTTATGTGTTGTACCATAACATTTTTTTTTTCGTTTTGACAGAGCTTGAAGACAAAATAACTTATTTTATTGATGATCTAATTCTATATAATTTGCGTTATAACGTTGTAATAGTGATCATTGAACCACCTTTATATTGACACTCTTCAAAACTGGAAAAAAGGCCTTTAAAGCTCTGAATAATGATTTTAAAGTCCTTTTTGAAATGTTGAAGATTACGATAGATGTAACTTGATCTTCCAACATTTCTTACTAATGAAAAAGTATGAACTGAATCAGACATAAATACCTAGAAAAAAAAGGAGTTTTACATACTGGCCATCGAAAACCAACGAATGCGTCGCCTTTCACAGGTATATAAATAAAACAACAAACTCACAGATATACAATCTTTAATAACGAAGCGTCTGTTATAAAAGACGAACCGACCAGTTCCTTTCTAAAAAGGATCCCTTGTAAAACAATAGTTGCAAACGCCAACAAAGTAAAATTTCAACTAAATAACATCACATTCATTAGAGCTAACATGACTAGACTTAGTATTAATATATTATTTAGCGGTGCAGTACTTGTATACTTTCTCGAATATTTTGATAAAAATGTTTTTCAATGCTTAGCTAGTACACACATGGCTTGAAAATTGAGGAATGGGTAAAGTTGGCTTTTAAGAGCGTTTCACATTCATGGCATTATATCATTCCCAGCAGAGGCAGGTTACCAAGTTAGAAAATTCTGTTCAGTCAATCAGTTGTCTCGAATGGTTTAGAGCCCGTCAAAAACATTTTTTGCTAATTATCTCCTTAGAATAATGGGAAAGACAACTGTCAAAATGGCGCTGTTGTAGCTAGTTCCCAACTCAAGCTAATATTAATAAGGCGTGAGGTGGTTTTATTTTATTTTTGCGAAAATGACGCGTTGTTGTGTTCCTAAGTATTCCGAAATCAGAGTCCACCTGTACCCGAAAGATCCTATAATTAAGATTGTGGCTTAACGCCATTCATAGTGATTTTTTTAAATTAAACGGGAGTTCGAGATTTTGTCGGAAACATTTTGACAAAGTGATTACAAGAAAATATTTAAGGTTTGAAATTCTGACACTTTCCATGTCAAATACTTGATTTTAAATATTGAAATCACCGAAAATAACGAAATATTGAAATAAAACCAAACTCATGATTGAACGCGAAATGGAACGAATGAACGAAATGTCAAATTTATTGTAGGCCGTAGGGACCCAGCTATGATCACGCCATCTACAATTAGCTTTGCCCGACCTTCCCCATTGTTGATCGAATTCCATAAGCAGTTGTGATGCTCTGCTTGACTGTTTTTAACACGCTGTTATTAGCTTCACTTGTAACTAACTAACAAACAATGTAATAAAATCTTAGCAGTCAATTTATACCTTCTTCTAATTAATGATTTCCACCAAAATGCTCGCATCGCATCGGATCGGAACGGATCCGAACGGATGCGGGGACAGCCGATCGCGTCCGGCAGGATGTCGACGCTTAAGATCGGCTCCGTACTGTCGCTTGCGAACGTATCCGTTTCTGCGCCTAGTCAAATAGTTTAATTCCTACCGTGTTGACGTGTTCTAATTTGGATGAATGTGTGATCGGATACGACAGGCGAACGGAGCCGATCGCGCTTCGCAGCATACTTTCGGCTACGATCACGTGTCTTTAAATTTAGACTTTAAATACTGTGTACATGATTTAATATCGTTTAAAGATGTAAAATCCGTTCCGATCCGATGCGATGCGAGCCGTTTGGTGGAAATCATCCTTTATTGTCGTATCGAAATGAAACTTTGTATGTACATAATAGGTCTTTACCTATGAAATTGCCGTTTTGTATGAAAAAATTTAAACGAATTTTTTTCATGAATTTTTTATTTGTATTAATCGAAGTAATCACCCATGCAATCAATGCATCTTTGCCATCGCAGTGGCAGTTTATTGATGCCCTTCTTAAAGAAATCAGCTGGACGGGAGGCAACAAATTCTTCAAAGGCATTTTGTACTGCCTCTCGGGTATTAAATTTTTTTCCCGCCAAGAAGTTATCCAAATTCTGGAAAAAGTAGTAGTCTGTAGGCGCAAGGTCTGGTGAGTAGGGCGGATGACGGAGAGCTTCCAACCCCAGTTCTTGCAACTTGGAGACCGTCTGCTGTGCAGTATGAGGTCGCGCGTTGTCGTGCAGGAGCAGCGGAGACGAGCGATTGACCAATGCTGGTTGGAGATGCGCCAGCTTCTCCATCATTGTGTTCAGTTCTTCACAGTACACATCTGCAGTAATGCTCACCCCGTTTGGTAAGAAGCTGTGATGAATCACACCGGCGCTAGACCACCAAACAGTGACCATCACTTTTCTAGGGGTAAGTTTTCGTTTAGGGCATTGTTTAGGTGCTGAACCAGGATCCAACCAACTTGCTGAGCGCTTACGGTTATCAAACAGAATCCATTTTTCATCGCAGGTAACAATGCGGTTCAAAATTCCTTCATTTGTGTGTCTGTTGAGCAGTGCAAGGCACGTCTCGACGCGTACTTCGCGCTGGCGATCATTGAGTTCGTGGGGCACCCATTTGTCAAGCTTTTTTACCTTGCCAATTTGACGCAAATGGACCAATATTGTTTTGACGCTAACGTCGAAAGCTGCTGCTAATTCAGCCGTAGATTGTGTATCATCAGCTTCCACAATCGCCTTTAATTCGTCATTGTCGACCAAAGTCTTCGGACGACCGCGAGGTTCATTTTTCAGGTCGAAATTTCCAGAACGGAAGCGAGCAAACCAATAACAGGTGGTGCGTTGGTTTGTAGAGTTAGCTCCGTAAACGTCGTTGATGTTGCGTGCCGCTTGTGCCGCGTTGCTGCCACGACGGTACTCATATTCCATAATTACTCGAATTTTTAACGTATCCATGATGACGAAAAAGATTGAAATGCGATGAAAATGTAACACTAATCAATAAAGAAATGACTACTTTTAGAAAAAAAAAATCCATGTTTTTAAAATAAAATTAATTTGAAATTAGAATTCATAGCCAAACAAAAATTATTTTGATTTGAAATGGCCAGTACTGCAGAACGGCAATTTCATAGGTAAAGACCTAATATATGTAGTTCGGATGACAAAACTATAATTTGGTATCTTGGAGCTGATCTGATTATGGAGCCAGGGGGTGTGTAGTGTAGTGCAACTCTTCAGTGGCTACAAGTAAACCCCTCGAGTTTGGGCTCATATGATTTGTTTTTACGAGTCCAATAGATTGGGCTTGGTTAAGAGGGTCTGGTGATCGAGCCAGGAGATGGATAGTGGAACTCTTTAGTGACTATTAGTAAACCTCTCGAGTTTGAGTTTGTTTGACTGGTTTTAGTGCTGCGGGGCTTGAAATATCCCACCCAAGCCAAGGTGAGAAACGTGCCGAGGGCTGAATGGTTAAACATGTCATATCGCAAGCGTCATCTCGGGGCACCGAACGAAATCCTGTTGTAGTTAGCCTTGCCTTCCTACACGGACCACTGGGGAGGTCGACTGTTGAATTTTCCGCTACTCGTGGGAACAATATAAAGGTAAACAAAAATAAAAAATATGACTGGAAACAGCAACACAGAAAACGACGACAGGAGAAGGAAACAAAATCAACAGCGTGAGACCGAAAAAAAAAATGTAGTTAAAAATTAAAAATCACGCTTTAATCCCGCACAAAAAATTATAAAACAAATAAATAGACTTGTATTAGTTACGATATAAAAAAATATTATTTGTTATTTTAAATATCGTAGCATTATGCTGAGATAGGAGCCTTTTTGGCCTCGCATAGGTTTTTTACTTGTTTATTGTTGTTTTTTTTTTTCCTTTTTTTTTTTTGTTAATTTTGTTAGTTTTAAATGCTCCTGTTTATTTTTTACTCTTTGTATTTCCTGTGCGTGTCCCAAATAAAATATTTTTCTTTCTTTTCTTTCTTTTTTATGTAAGTACGTATTCTACCCTTGCCAATATTTTAACTTCATTGTACCAACAATACATGGCGGGTGATAGATACCTTCGGTAGTTAGTAGTACGCTTATGACTTCTTTTATATCCAATGGTTAATTAAATGTGGAACGCTTTGTTTAAACTAATTTCAAGTACACACAACCAAAAAGTGCTCCACGCTTTTTTAATTAACCATTGCTTATGCAAGAAGTGACAAGCTTACCAATAACTACCGAAGGTATCTATCACCAACATCATCACCATCATCAGCCTATGTTCGTCCACTGCTGGACGTAGGCCTCTCCTAGTGAACGCCACTGAGCCCGATCGTCGGCTCTCCTCATCCAGTCTCTGCCAGCCGCCTTTCGCAAGTCGTCACTCCAACTGACCGGCGGGCGTCTCAAACTACGTTTGCCTAAACGCGGTCTCCACTCTAGAACTCGTTTTCCCCAACGATTGTCGGTTCTGCGGGAGATTTGACCAGCCCATTGCCACTTCAGCTTGCTTAGTCTTTGGGCTATGTCGGTTACCTTGGTTCTCTGGCGGATAACCTCGTTTCGGATTTTATCCGTATCAGTATCACCAACATGTATTGTTTAAAAAAATATATGTTTCATTTCCTCCACAATGAAGTTAAAACATTGGCAAGGGTAAACTGCATAGGTACTTGTATCGTAAATGCAAGTTAATTTAATTATTTTATAATTTGTAGTTCGTGATAAAAGCGTGTTTTTAGTTTTTTTAAACTACTTCTTTTTTTAGTCAAAATTCCTGATCATATCCTGATAAAGTTACCCACTGGGTATACTTTAAATACACAATTTACAAGATAACCAGAACTCCAAACGATAACTTTTCTTTGTGCGTCGATACCTCAGTCAATAGGTCTGGTTACCCCATACAATTGTACAAATATTCTCAAAATATACAAGAAATGGAACACTGCTACCATATTGTTATCAATTCGCCATTTATGAACTATACGGATGAATCCTGCTGATTTAATAATCAGTAAATTTCGAGTTGCCAGAGAGTAATTTACGCACGTTTAAATTCAGTTTTTCTTTATTATTCTAATATAAACAGACTTCTTATTTTACCATGCATAATGTGTAGAAACAGCTCTGATTAATGGTGCATGAAAACTTTTGAAAAACTACCAAGCATATGTTTTTTTAGTCTGGCAGCATTTAAATTACCTTGTCTGGCAACCCTGTGTTATCAGCAGGTTTTTTATCAATGATATTGGCTGTGCACTAATGTGCGATTTTAATGGCATGGAGTCTTAAAATATGTCCTATGCTTTATACCCGATCTGCCCTTCTAATTTGGCAGAACTTTTACAAGTTGGTAATTAAGAAAAAAATAATGGTTTTTCTTAGAAATGGTCGTAGATTGGGTATAAAAAATGGACGTCTGTAAGCAATAATATCAGCACATATAAATACATGTTTGCTTACCACAGACATACTAAACTATAAATACTATACTAAACATGTACAGAATAAATGGGGTTTAAGATTATCTCTCTATCGTTATATGCGATACAAAACTAGTTTCGAGACAATTCTAAAAATATTTTATTTTTTTTTTGCCGATTATTGAACACCGTATTTATTGTTATTTACATTTAAAATCGATTTACGAACCATGGCGTGATGATTGGTAAAACTCCTAAAATACAATCTATATAATGAAGTTAGTTACATCGAGATCGGTCTAGCAATTACGGACAGAGAAAAGATAAGTATCTTGTCTTGATAAGTCGCAAAAACGGCGACTGCCTGGCCGTTATGGATATTCCGTACATTTAAAACAATTCTTCATTGTCCACATTAACTCTATCGTTTACAATTCTCACTTCTGTTCATTTTTAACATCGAATTTAGGTCGAAAATCTAGTAATTTTATGGCGAATTTTAAGAAATCAATTATTCCATCAATATACCCTATCTTATTCACTATCCAGGCATTTCAAAGCCAAACATTCAGCAAAGTAAGCAACACGATATAATTTCCTTTGCATACTCTTCTTTCATACCCTAACATAACCACACAGGTTAATAATAACAATCATCAATAATTTTCTTAAATTATCAACTTACAAACATATCAGAATCAATGTTGTTAAAATTCCCCATAAAATTCATTAAAACATTCATTATTCATGAGATCTTGACAAATGTTTCAGATTGTGTAGGACACCAACTAAACAAAACTTTAAATATTGCTGTCTCCTATTGGCAGGTTAATCAAGAAAGAGAAGGAATCATTTTAGAGCTGTCAAACTAGTCTGAATTTGTTTGGAAGATTTCAGTTCAGCTTATTTTAACAACTTTAGTATATTTCCTGTCTATTCCTGGTTTTATTTACTAGAAAATATAGCAATGTTTTAAATCAGTTAAATCGCCCATACAAATCTGAACCAAACAAAACCAAATTAAAATTGGACTGTTTTACAATTTTTTTATGTTCAAAAACACTACCAATACTTGAATTTTATATATTGAACAGTGCCAAAACTTTTAATATTTACCGGGAAGGGAAGTAAACCTTGGAATCATAGGAAATGGTGGGAAATTCGAAAGTGATCGTGAAGATATTTAGATCATTTTGGTGATTATAAGGGTGATAATCGTGAGTCAGGATATAAGTGTTTACATATAGACTAGTCTAGGGTAAGGTTTGGGTAGATTTCCTATAAAATGCTTGGTAATATTAAAATTACGTGTAAAAATATTAAATGCAAAATACTTCACCTATTTTTCGGCAATCTGGGGCATTATAAGTGACTTTAACATAAGTTATATTTGGCTTTCTTTTTCGAATTATTTACTTATGGAAGCCACATAATACCCATTTCAATTTTTTTTTCAAATTTCAAAATGCTATACAATGCACTCATAGCGATTGATAACCATTCTTTAAGTACCAAGCTGTCGCAAACATGTCATCATAACTCATTGTTTTCTTCAACTTGCAAATCATCTTAATAATCCATTTACTAAAGCTACTAAAATACTGGCAACACTTGCAAACAAACCTCTAGTGCTGCCAACGAAAAAAATAAAGCTACCATTTTAGTATTTTTCTGTAAAAACCTGTATTATTGATTGGTGTCTTGTAAAACCGCTGTGTTGACAAAACCTTACCCTCATGTGCAGTCTATATGATGAACTCCTGGCTCACGGGCGCCACTAGCTAGCTGAGCGAGCTGTAGGCGGGGGGCGGAGGGCTAGCGTCGCGACCGGGCATCAGTACTGCGATCTTGTACGGGGGCGGCGCCTCCGGGGACTCTGTCGTGGCGGGCTGTGATCGCTCTGAAGACTGTAGAAGTGTTGCGAGCGATATGTCGTCTGAAGGTTCTGATGGCGGTGGCTGGAAGAAAGAAAGATATTGTGTGACAATAACACTGTCAAATACTCCGCACTTCAACAGCTTAACGCTCGGTATCTACCTGAGATCCCCTCCGACACGTAGCGGGCTTAAAGCTGTTGATTTCGGGAAGAATGTGTGTTATTTTGATATATCTCCCGTTTAGCTTCAACTTCGACAACTCGCAATTCAACTACTTGGGGAGTACCATAAACTTATATAGCAGGTCAATATTAGGCAATGTGAAGTGCCGTGCAGTGACTTGCCATAGATTTATACCTTGTGCGATGACACGTGGGTGCAACAATTACCGCAGCTTGACTTCAACTGCACTTAAACTGCCCTGCAATTGGTACTGCCCTTTTTGGTTGTTTAGACACATCTCTGTTCTCCACTTTTAAGCGTTCTTCACACCAAAGCCTACCCGGGGGTTCAGCTAATTTTGTTCCGGCTTGGTATGTTCCAATGCCATTAAGCCAATGGCTTCGGTATGTAGTCCCTCGATATGACACGTACCACGTAGATGCTGACATGGCGGTCCCGCTGCGCGGTGGAGGACACGCGCTCGGGCGTGCGCACGGGCGGCGGGCGCGCGCGGCACAGCGACAGCGCGCAGCCCACGCCGCACACGCACGCCACGGCCGCGCACACCACGCTGGCCTCGCCGCCGCCGCCCGAGCCGCCGCGCTCGCGGATCACCTGCGGTGTACGTACGGGTACATATGTGATAGTACTTCCTAACTTAGGAAAGTGAAGGGTTTCTTATTGGCTGCCTAATTATCAGGTCAAGGAAAAAAATCCATCAATTAGTTTCAATAGTTAATAGCTACATATTCTGACTTCTTTCGTTTGCAGGATCAAACTGCCGCACTTGGAATTAGGTTCTCATCTTCTGGGAGAAAATAACCACCTTATTGACTAGTATAGACAGTCTCTGGTTCAGCAGATGGTGGTTTAGACTATCCATAAAGTGGCTAAAACCTCAAACTGCTATTAGTTCAGCCGTTGAGTTCAAAAAGTTCAGCGATGGACGCAAAAAGAATGTGTGGAACAATCCTTTATAAGCCCTCCAAAATCAAGAGTTTTCGTGATAAAGAACTGGCTATGGCTATTGAATGAGCCAGTAGTAAATATACCAAAGTTCATGGTGTATACGTGTCCTGCGTAGGTTTTTCACTGTAAAACACGCAACGAGATTTTTCAGATTTTGACAAGGATCGCGATAAAATACCGATGGCTAACTCGGCACGAAGTCATGCTGCCCCAATAGGTTAAAAGTTTATTTAGAGAAATAGGTGAACTAACAAAGCAAACTCAAAGTCCATAAAATGTAGACTTTTCTTTTTTAAACGAAACCTAAATATTTAGGTACTTCTGCAAGATTTCTTGAAATTGTTAGATCCAATTTATTATTTTTCGCTCATTGCTCGGCTGATTTATCGCAATATATTTAACGTGCTTTTGAATCCAGATCAGATTTTATGGTACCTATCTTGCAAATGATGATTCAGATGAACGCTTCAAAGGCACTTGTATGTTATTTAGTACCTCAGCTTTGTTTAAAATATAGATTAGAGTCAGCCATTATTTCTCATCTACTGAAGAATGATGAATACTCATCATCCATACTATAATATATCCATACTAATATTATAAATTCGAATGTAACTTTGTCTGTATGTTACCTTTTCACGCCTAAACCTCTGAACGGATTTCGATAAAATTTGGCAAGGAGATAGATAGCATCCTGGGGAAGGACAAAGGCTTCTTTGCGTCCCGGTAGCACGTTCCCGTGGTATAAATTCCGACATCCATGCGGGCGAAGTCGCGGGCAGAAACTAGTTATAAATAAGTAAGTATAAAGTTTTTTTTTAAATATATGTATACATAAATCTGCCGAAAGACGTCGGCCTGGTCACAGGCTTCCCCCAAGCATCGTCACAAACTTCGGTTCTGTGACTACCACATCCAGCGAAATCCTGCGACCTTTATCAGGTCTATGGTCTACCTTGTGGGTAACACGCTGCGTAGTCCTATGGTCGATTTAAACCAAACGAGCACATTCACATTCTATCCTCCCTCGACCAAATTTCTTTTATGTAAATAGAGACAGAGCATTCTTTCGTCGGTCTATCCATACCAAAATTTCAAGAATACTATGAAAATAATTCTCTTGCTCATGTCCTGGATCTATATTCGTTTGGTGTAAACCCACCTTCACTAAACTAACTTATAACAAAATTATTAAACATCAAAAATAGACTCACGCTCACCTGCCGGTCAAAGTAGTACTTAGCGCCGGCCAAGAACACAGTAGCCAGCGCGAAAGAGACCAGCATGCCGAACTTTAGGTGCGGCGCCATCATCGGTGAGTGGTGGAGGCCTAGGGCTGCGGTCCGCAGTAAAGTGTCGGGGGTAACTGAGCGCGCGGCTGCAAGGCTCGCGATTGTCGGCTGGGGTGGTTCCGCTGGTATCTCCACGTACAGGCTAGGTTCATCGTTCTGTCGCCGCGCGTGGACTGCCGGCATCGGTGGAGGCCTAAGGGATTATATTTTGTTGTTCGGTGTCTGGACCACAATTAAAGACGTCATTCTTTACAATGATTATTTACAGATCTTTTTTGGAAGGAATAAAGTTGCCAGTAGACCAATGCAATTATAAACTGACCAACGTAGTAGCATTGATGATCTCTCGAGTCACTACTCCGGAGGTCGAAAAAACTATATTACTGACTAGGTATTCCCTCGTCCACGACACGTACATACATACATATACTCACACCTCATGGGAGTATGCGTCCACGACAAATCATTATAATATCAAAACTATTATTTATCTACTGAGTAATAAAGACGCACCCAGCATGTCGATGCGAGCGGTGCGGGCGGCGCGGCGGGCAGTCCACGGCGGCGAAGCGGTGCACGGGCGCCGCCATGCCCTTGCGGCCGCCGCCCCCGCTGGCGCACACGCGACCACGCGCTCGGCCTGTGTGAACACCCAGATGTTTACTATCAAGTAGTCACTAGTCAAGCCTAAAATCTCCTGACTGAAGTACCCCGTACCAAGATACGAGATAGTAGGGCTTTCCCTGACAAAATAAAGTTTTTTTTTTAAAAGAGATATTGGGACTTGTACTGCGACGCGCGCTTTACTTATGGTAACCAAGGGCAAAAACGCTGTCTATGTGTGCGTGGCGACGAGTAGCGTCAGTGGTAAGCGCATAACACACACACACTTCGCCATTGTCTCGGACGGTACCGACAGCTCCTGCGCTTACACACACATTCACAGCGTGTTTGTACACTTGGTAACCACAAGTAAAGCACGTGTTACTTCGTGAGATAAAAATACTATACAGATAAACAATCCCAATAAAATTGTGTCTCTAAATATTTCAGCGAACATTCAAATCCACTCTTAATCCAAGAATACTTTAAGTAGGTAATCAAACAGATCTCCCAAAATTCCATAGTTCGCAAGTACTTTCAGACCCCTTCTACTCTCCTACTCTAAGGTCCCCATATTCTCAACATGTAACTTAACAAAACCAAAAACTACTCCACATACCAGCAGAAAGTGAAGATGGAACACGGTGACGGCCGTTGTAGGCACACTGGCTGCGTTTATCTATCCAAAAATGCATTGGAATGCCTCGGTGCTAGCTGCTAAAGGAATATCAGTGGCCGTACAATGCCCTCAGTGTGCACATTGGACCATTGTATGGAGTTGCTGCAAGGAGAATTTACTTGATGATAGTTTATAAGTAATGTGGTTTAGTTTATGTAGATACAGTCCTTTCACAGCTTTTCTGTATTTAACTGCTAACAGCAACAAAACGGCAACCGTAACAAAGTTAAGATTAGTGTGATGCAAAATATCTGTGAAAGGACTAATTTCAACGTTAATTTTTTTGCAGGTTGAATTCCGCAACCGGCATGCCTGACTCATACAGGTAATAAACATTGATTGTGTTAACATAAAACAGATGTTTTGGGGCATGGTACATTTTTGATGTTGAAGATCATAGTAGTATTTGTTTGTACACAGCAATTACCTTAGGTATTATTATACAAAATTGTTAATGGAATGAAGAAGCCTGGATCTCAGGATCTCAATGCAGGGAATCCTAGTGTGAGGTCTAGGAATTTAATCCACTTGAATGTAAGCTTAGCAAATAAATTTATTCTTTCCTATTCTTAATCAAAAGAAAAATTTTGGTGTAGTACTTTAAAAAATATACAAAGGTATGGTAATGGTATATAATAAGCTGAAAGGACATGGGTATAGTATAAGACTTACTGCAGCTGAAACTACTAGTAATCAACCATCTGTTGTGTGTACCTAAATATGAGTGGAGTGCCACAAGGGATAGTCTTAGGGCTCATAATAAATTATAAAGCTGTGAGCTACCATAAATTAAATAAATAAATAAACGAGAAATTGCAGACTTCTTACCAAACAAAAAGATGACTTGCTAATAAATTCGAAACTGCTTTTAAGAAGTTTGTCTTTATTGCTAAGTTATAAAATATTTGCAATGTTTTCTTTTATGATATTTACTTTATTTGATAACACCAAATAATGATAATAGTAATCAGCTGTGAGTTACAGATCTGTTATTATGGTAATTGGTGCTTGCAGACAATAGGTGGCAGGGCCTGACCTATAGTGACCTATTTTTTTAAATCTGTCACTATGTCACACCTAGTTTCGTGATCTCCTGACCCCTTAGGAGAAAGAGGGTGAGGGTTTTAGAGCTCCTTTTGTTATGACACTGCCACACTTAATATGCCAGAATATAACAGCCACTATGTAAGTAATATTTTCTTCCTGCATCGATGTCTACTTTTCGAAAATATAAGTGCAAAATGAAATCATCTATAAAACTTAGTAGTAGAAGTAAATAAAAAACTGAAATCATAGAAAAATACTTTACCTTTTTATTTAGGTTATTCACACTTTAAAAGGAGGTCACAGGGTAAGACCAGCTGGGAATTAATTATCAAATATATACCTAATAATACATCCATTCATGACTATTTCCACTGTATATTCACACGGACACGGCAATATAAAACCTTCTCACTTATTAAAAAATATATAAACTATCTAAATACATAGCTAATACACTAAGACATAAATCTACAGTGTTATATTTTTAAAATATAATAAAATAAATCATCAATTCACTTTTGCACTTGACAGCCATTTGTGGGCGGGGTGCGCGCGCTAAGCAAAACAATCAGAACTACCAACTGCACCACGATTTTGCAATCAATAGGTATTAATTTGCTCAATTACTTTTTTAATTCCAAATACGCAGTTTCATGTCATATTCTGAATAGTAGCATTTACAAAAAAAGAATTAAGTTTTACAAACATGGAAAAAGTGGTAAATCCTAAAACTCATACCAGGAACTGAGTTTAAGAGTTATTTTTAATCACTTTTTAAAAGCATTTCTATATCATTCTGTATTTGTATATGTATTTTATAATGATTTTAGTAGTTCAAAGGACACTAACACTAGATAAAAATAATTTATTGACATTATTTAAATTTACCTCTCAAATATGAATTTGTGATGATTTCCGGAAACTTCTATACAATAACTGTCGTTCAGAAACGTAGCGAATGATTTTTTTTTCGCCGGTACCCATGACAATATGAATAAATTCATTGGAAATGCTTGAAAATAATTTATTCCACTCCTTGGTCATGTATACTTGGTTATGTGTACTTCAAAAATAAATAAAATTACAACAAAATATCTCTTCAGCTCAGCCGTAGTTGTATTTCTGAACGATCAGAGTTTATAAAATATAAACCCCTCCTCTAAAAAGTTCAAATCAATCTGTCAAAAATTATCAAATCAAATCGACAAATTGTGTGACAGACTTGGTGACAGATCAACCGGTCGTCGTCGTGGATCAAATCAACAGCAGCGAAATTTATTCAATAAGTTTTTGTTATATTATTGAGTCTGGTGTGAGATTTCGCAAACTGTCAACATTGACATGCAAATTTGGATTTTGTGATATTTTACAAGTGAATTAGAAGTTTTAATTGATTATTATAGTGCATCGTGATTGTATGAGGACAAAATGCTAACATCAAGATTTAGGAGTAGTGACGATCGTCAGAGATCAGCGAAGCCCTATTGCCAGTGTTGGAATGAGAGCAGGCCTACACCATGGGAGCACACTGGTGGCTGTGCATGTGGTGAACACTCGAACAGTAAGTAGACAAACACAAATCTCAACAAAAAGACTTATCACAATCGTCAGTTTTCTACCCGCCTTTCGAGTTATCTTCAATAATATCTTGAAGATTGAAGGAAGATAAAAATATAACAAACACTTGATGATTAGATTTTAGAAATTAGAAGTTATAGAAGTTGCTTGATCAGTTAGCTATTTCAAGGCCTTATTACCGTAACTTTCAAATCAATGACAACAGGTATACTTACATAATTAATACAATATTCATTAGAATCAATTAAGTTCAAAGGTACAGAAAAACAACAAACATTAAAATGTAAGCCAAATATTCTATTTTCACATTTTTCAAATCTAGATGGTTTGTTGACAGGTTCTTAGGTATGACATGCATAATCAGCCTATAATATTCCCACTGCTGGGACACAGGCCTCTCAGTGAGAGGGACATTAGTTCAAAAAACCATTGATCAAGTTCTTGCACATTTTAGTGGCCCATTAACATGCCTATATCCATATCTTGGTCTGTAAGACTGACAAAATACTTTTTAGTGTTTTTTTTTTCAGGCTGCAAGTTGTCATTGTGCAAGTAGCATTTTTTTAAATTAATTATTTATGAAACTAAATATAAACAGAACCATCACTAAAACCTCAAAAGGTTTGTCTGGATGTTGAAACACTTGTAAGCAATCTTAATACTTAACATAATAACCTTTATGGTCAAATCAAATCATTTTTTATTTGCTTGAATATGTGTAAGTACCTAAATGAGGTCATACATAAATAACAAAAGTTCTTTAAACCATATCCTACCTTAATATCATCCTATATCGATTATAATAAAAATATACACATACATAAACTTACGCCTTCAGCCCATGGGGGTAGACAGAAACTACAAAACGCCCCTGCTCCAATCCTAACATACTTTTGCCTCGGTTACATCAGGGACATACATGCACGTCGGTTGCGAGAAATATTTCTTACATTTATCAATAATAAATCAAAATAACAAAAACAAATATTATTATTAGAGTATTTATTGACATTTATTAATTATATAATTTTATTATCATTACTTAATCGGTTAACACATAGTTTATAAAACATTGTGAGGTAGTCAGTAAATTATAACTAAAAAGCACAAAAACGACGGTGGCGCGGCAGCACGGGTCCGGCATCCCGTCGATGCTCATTACTAATTGAGGATGCTGCATTTTCAAAAACAATCAAAGAATTTGTATTCATTTTTATAATTACTATTTGTTATTTCTGATTAATATTTTCTTGGAACATCATTAATTAGAGTAGGTTTTAAATAGGCATTCATTCTTTTATTTTTATTTTTACAATTTTAAGAAAGCTTACACGTAAGTGGTAATGAAAGAGTAAACAACTGACAATTGCAAATTACAAGCTTCCGCATATATTTTCCCGTAATAGCTCTTATATCTCGGTACTGCCAGTTTTGATTGGTCTGCCATTTTTGCTTTGTATACTAATTTGCAGTTCTTTGTTTGCAAACTGTTCTATTAATAATCACTTTCGCATTTGTGTGTGTAATGTATTGGCAAAATACGAAAGAATAAATAAATAAAGAAACCAGTTACATTATCTCCTTTGATCTCCTTCATAAAGTGTTTCTCTTATTTTATTTGGTATTATTATTTTTTATAAACGAAGTTGTAGGTTGTATATTTTGTCTAAGAAAGTTTTAAACATTCTGCTATAGCTAGTAATTCCATATTAAATTATTAACTCCGCGAGTGCATTGTAAAGGTTAAGTAATATTTTAAAAGGTACTTTGTATTTGGTCAGTGGGTCATCTTAGGGGCGGAATTAATTATTGAAAAATGTGTGGTTGTATTCGCTTTACAAAGTGTACCGAGCTGAAATAATGAGACTTGTGTATGAATTAATAGTATTTAGATATTCCTCATGAGTTGCTCTTTTAGATTTGTAAGTTTGCCTTTCTTTGTTAGAAGAAAACATAATGTTTTTGATAATGTTTTGTAAATTCTAACGAAAATTTACTATTTCAGAGACTGAAATAAAAGACACTGTTACTCAGTAGGGAAATGAATGGTTTATCATCAATAAAATAGGTTTATCTTTTTCATGATGTTCCCTAGTTTCTGAAAACATAATTTCACCACAATTTTATTCAGAATATGTAGGTACTGAAATTGGGTGTCGAAGTTTCGGTGTCTAAGACCGTGCGCGGGTATAGGTGTCACATAAATTGGCGCGGCTATAGGAAGGTTAAATAAATGTAATATTTTGGGAAACTACCCTAAAAAAAAACTGCATATGAACAAAAAAAAAATAATTGTTGCCATGTGTACAACATCATAGGTAAAAAGTTGTAATGGCTATCAAAGTTAAAGATCAACTTGTTAATGATTCTACAATTAATGATGCAACTTTTGTTCAAGATTACATCAACTTTTAGATATTCTATCTAGAATGCTCAATAATAATTTTTCAAGCTGTTGTTGTGGACTGTTGGTAAAAGTGATAAGTAACTAGAGAAACAACTAAAGTTGTCGCGTTTTTGCATGGCAATAGCGGTCATTGACCCACCTACATTTTCTAGCATTTTTTTATTTAAAAAATTGTAATAAAGTCTGTTGACGTCTTGAATCAATATCTATCGTGATCTCCAACATGTTCCAATAACGAAAAGCAATACATAGTTTATTGTTTGGGTTCCCACGGAGAGATATTAGCGTAAGGGCAATGACCGCTATTGCCACGCTAAAACGCGACAACTATAGAACTCTTTTTCTTTTTGGCTGGATACTCAAAACTTATGATTCCTTCAAATTCAAAATAATTTATTGGTGAGATTTTTGGTACATTTGACATGAGATCTTAATAATAAATAATTAGTTCCTCAAAAAATCTACCTTAAAGGTTTAAACTCTTTCCCATCATTAGTAATTATTGTAAAAAAAAATAATCAACATATTAAGCAAAACATTAACAATTGAGTATACATATAAATAATGAATGGAAATAAAGATAATAATACAATGTAAAAATTAAATAAATGTCAATGTCGAATAACTTACAATTTATCATTCGTCAATAGTATAATAACATTTTCTAATAGATGTCTTAATTTGTTTATAAATTGAACTTGACTGTTTCTTCTAAAATAATTGGCTTGCTATCACTGTTAGAAAATCTTAAAATTTTCTGAAAGGCTGATTTACACGATGCTACTTAATTGCCTGTGGCATGCCATAACTTGAAGCAATAATAAAAGTTGCGTTGTTGTAAACATTGTTTAGACAATGTAAGTCAAAGTCAAATAATTTATTTTAAACAAGCCTAGCAAGCGTTGCAATGCCTTTTAAAATCTTCTCCAGCGCGCGCACAACCACTTACCAAAATTCCATCGCCATCGGTCGAGCCATTTTCGAGTTTTTGCGAGACTAACGAACGGCAATTGATTTTTCTATTTAAGAAGAAGATAGGCATATAAAACACACTTTTAAATGTCAAAACTTTACAAGAAAATAGAATTGATTCTAGTTGCCCCTTCCAAAAGGCAGTTTTGTATGGAGATAAATGGGTAAGAAACTCCACAGTAACTTTTTTTCATTTGTAGCTTCTATTTTCTGTGCTATTTGGGCCCACAGTTTGTCCGGCATGTGGCAATAGTCCTGCCCAGTCCTATTTAAGTTGGGCAGCCTTTTGAGCCACGTCAGCTATCTTTGTTTTGGGGCGCAGTATTGTGTTTCGAACACAATCCGTTAATTTAAGGCATAGTATACTACGCTTCACTGCTCGTAGGCAGACCTTGAGTTTGGTCTTCTGGATGTTAGTTAAAGACCAAGTCTGTGTACCTTAGGTTAAGACGGGAAGAATGCACTTGTCCATGAGCCAGCGTTTCAGTGCTACAGGCAACTCACCCTTGAAAAGGTCCGTCCCAGTAGCTCTTCCAGGTGTTTTCCGTTCGTCTTGTGATTTCTTTATCTTGCCTCGCATTGAATTCTATTTTATTGTATGCTACAGGCAAGAATCTTGTATCGTGTAAATGGGGATTTACGGTTTTATCTTTATTTCAATAAAAAAATGTAAGTAAAAACCTTATTAAAAACAAGCTTAATTAAATAAAACATACGTTAACATAGAACTTTAATATTTTCTTACAAGCTTGCGGCTTATCTTAAATTGTAAGAAGGACGTTCACGCCTCAAGCTTTAAAAAATTTATTAAGGTTTTATGTTAACGTAAATTTTATTTAGTACTTTTTAGTTATTAAAAGCTTGTTTTAAAAAAGGTTTTTACTTATTTTGTACTTTTTTGCATTAGAATTTCTTTAAATATCCGTTCTATCACCTTATCTTGAAAGGTAATTGTAAAGACAAATCAAATAAACCCAAACACGCCTTTACACAAGTCTTGCCTATGAAGCCATCCGAGTTGCACTATCCAAGTCATGCCATACTTTAGAACGGGCTATCATAATAAAATTGAATGAGTACTTGTACAAAATTTCGTGCCCGTGCTGTTGACCGCTGAGGAGATCTCTCGTATGTAGCCAATCCTGGGTGCGGCAGCCAGATCATGGTAAACTTTAGAACGAGCTATCGTAATAATTATGATAGCTCGTTCTAAAGTTTGATATATACGCATACAATCTTGTATATATCATCATCATCATCTTGCATATCAAATTTTGTGTCTCTGCTGTTGACCGTTGAGGAGTTCCCTCGACTGAAGCCAATCCTGGGTGTAGAATCAATTCATGCATCATTAAAAAAATGTATTGTGCTCGAAATAGAATTCACGTGAAAATTTCAACTCCGTAGGATAAGAGGATGTGGTATTAATTCAGCTTGCAAGATTTGTCCCGAACATACATACAAACATTGCAAGTTAAATAAAATCTTGTAAAATAGTATCATGTATTGCCAATCAAACTGAATCATTCTCATTATAATGTTATTAATTAACATACGTACACAATAACATTGCAACAAAGATAATAATTTGTCAACCTTTGTGTAAGTTTATCATATCAATGTCGAAAGGAAGTTGTTTATGATAGTTTTCATAAACATTTATTTATATCAATTACTCCTTTTTTACATAGTATGATAGTAGTAGTAGATTTTTTATAGTACCAATTTGTTTTTACACTGCACTTCCAGACGATAATAGAAACTACAAAAAATAGAATAAAATATCATTTTGAAAATCATCTGATTTAGCTATGAATTTTACTTTCTTTGTGCTAAAAAAAAACACCATCCTATTTGTATTATTGCAAGTATCAATCACTACATGCAATTCCTGACATATAAAAAGGTTACTTTCCTCCCAAGGGCTCGAGCTCTCTAAAGACTCGTTTACGCTGGAGCAACAACCCCCTTCCCATAACATTTATTTTATTTTATTTATAGTTAATTAACACGGTACAATACCAATTACATTAACTAACATAGAAAGAAAACCAAACTATAAAATGCAGACCATTGTGTCATAAACAATTATTCGCTACTTACTAACATGGAACAGTGGACACCCTCGCGTACTGTTTCTCACAGAACGTCAGACATTCGCGCTTAATTTTACTCCATTCGTCCGCAAACACATCACATTCAGGGTTGGCCATCAGGAGAGCATTGAGCATCCTTAAAGTACGGCACACAGGCGATTCAGCTCTGGCGACCGTTCTGCAAGGCAGTTGCGCGAACAGATTGCGTCGGCAACTTTGGCAGTAACCGATGTATTTGTCGGGCACAAATAGCCTTACAGGCTATGGTGAGCTGATCAAGGCCTCGTCTTACCTTCAATGAGTTGAAACCCAAAGTCCCTAGGATATAGTTGGTGGGGTACATGTAAGGGTAGAAAT
This sequence comes from Dryobotodes eremita, assembly GCA_917490735.1. Lineage (NCBI taxonomy): Eukaryota > Metazoa > Arthropoda > Insecta > Lepidoptera > Noctuidae > Dryobotodes > Dryobotodes eremita. Next base: position 21,071,941 of record OU823254.1, read on the forward strand.
TGTAAGTTCTTGTAAAAAGATATCTAAGAAAAGTTTTCTGCAGTTTCTCGAGCATTAACGTTTGAACCGCGTTATATATATAACATAAACAAGCCAACAAAAATAAACAACCCTCTACCTTTTGTTCCAGTAAGTGAATGGCGATGGGAGATGCCAGAAAGCACAGGAACCAGCTGGGTGATGATGTGTCCCAACCAGAAGCAGGTCACCTTCCACCCGTTCTACAGCTCCGGTACCGCTGCAGTCAAGGGTGACACTCCGTTAGTTCATGATTATCATTATTATTGGGAGGTCAAGATGCTGACGGAGCCTTATGGGACAGATATTGTGAGTACATTACTTCAATGCATCATCATTATCATCTTCCTAGCCTCTTCCAAACTTATATGTTGGGGTCGGCTTCCAGTCTCACCGGCTGCAGCTGAATACCAGTATTTTATATGGAGCGACTGCCTATCTGACCTCCACAACCCAGTTACTGGGCAATATGATACCCCTTGGTAAGACTGGTTGTCAGACTTTCAGGCTTCTGCCGACCCGTAACGACTGTCTAAAGATCCAAGAATGATAGCCGGGACCAACGGCTTAGTGTGCTTTCCGAGGCACGGAGGGGTCTCGGTATGTAAAGATGGTCACCCATCCACGGACTGCCCACGGCAAGTGTGGCTTAACCTGATCGATCGACCCGTGGATCGATCGACCCGTGAGGCTGTTATTACTAGATTAAACGCCAATTGATTAGGTATAGACAAAATGTGGCCAAGTTACAAGATGTTGTTAATAACAAATACAAAATCCGACAATAACGATATTGTTTCGAACGTTCAGTAAAAGCACTGTTAAAAAAAAAATCACTTAAATTCTGCCTTTTAGCAGTGCAACTTATGTCTTCATTAATCGAATTCATGGACTGAAAGAGTCAGTTGAGAGATTAGTAGGAACAGATCCAATCAAGGACGTTTGCACTGGAGGGGTAAAATAAAACGTATATTGCTCAGTTTTGTGCCACTGCATATTATTACAAAAAATAGGTAAATATTTATGATTTGGTTGATATCCTTCAGTCAAGACACGTATTATTCTTTCTTATAATATAATCTTATCTTTTGTTGGGTTCTCTGTCTGGCTGTTATCATTTTACACATGTTTGACTAAATTATCTCCATTTAGCCTTCAATTACCTATTTATATCTTACGATAGATTAGGACATACAAAACTGATTATCATTTACACCACGGGAGCGTAGATGCCGACAAATTAAACGCCCATCAGAAGCAAGTAGATCTAAAGACCTGAAGTTTCCTAAGCTCAAGATAAGGAGAGCGGCAACAGCTCAATGCCCAATGGCTTAAGCATAGAAATATAAAAAAAAAACAGGGCTTAAGTGTCTGAGTAGCAAGCAGGAAGTCGTAAGATTGAAGCCCACTCATTGCTCTACTGCCACGAACTCAAGGCTGTCAAGCTTAGTTACATAACATAGGTGTTAATACCAGCCAGTAACAAAAAATAAAAACAACCGATCATTTATATATGCTTAGTAGAAAAAAATAGGCATTATTAAGGATAACTCAAAAACTACAGGTCTGATCAAATTTATATGTGACCCCATGAGAAGCACCAGCTTTCAAATAAAAAAAATAATCATAAAAATCGGTTCACCTGGAAAAAAGTTCTGAGGTTGTGACCTCAGAACGTTTTTCTTCTTTTTTCTTTGTTCTGTGTGTGCACATGAAAAAAAAAACAATCGGTTAAAAACGAATTCCCTTAAAAAAATCAAGTCTTTTTGATGACACGACAAGTCTTCATTCTCAGTTGTCAACTAGAAACAGCCATTGATTACATAAACATTAAACACTGACGTATTCCATTTTCGAATACAATAGTTATACAAACACGTGACGTTCCAAGTGCCGTGTTATAGAACGGCTGTGATAACACGATGCATTGCCTCTATGATAATTATGATATGCAACGATTCGGCCAATTCATAATCATTACAGGAGACAAATTAGAAGCGTAATAAAATTGGAAGACTTCTAGGTTTTTGGCAAAATCCAGCTCTCTAATTTAATAATTTAGTCATTTCTTTGCCAGCTACCACATTCAATATTTCATGGTAAAGAAAGACAGGATTATCATCATCATTCTCCTTGTCCCAATTTATTGGTGGTTGACGCAACATGTCCCTTTCTTCCATACTTCTCTATTAGTAATTTTATGCTATAAAGCAGGGATTCCCAAATTATTTTAGGCAAGAGACCCCTTTCCAAAATGAACTGATACCTCAGTCTCCCATAGCCAAATTACTTTAAAAATCCTATCTCTAGTTTTTTTCCTATTGATACAAAATACTTACTAATTAAAAAACTTTGCGGTTAGTTAAGTGAGTAAACTTGTCATCATTTTCTCATCAAAATTTTACAAAATAAATAGACATACAATTTAGTAAATATCAAGTGTAATTAATAATTATTAATACAAATTACGTAAAAATGCTTAAGTACATAATTATTTTTTGAAAAAAAAAACATTAAAATTGCAAAGTTAAAAATAAAAAATAAATCAGTGTGATGGATGTAACACGTAACACAACTTATACGGTATGTTGAAAGTTTTAAATAAGAACTTGTGTTAATTAATAGGGGTCGATTATCAAACCTCGTTGACCTCCAAAATCAGTTTTCGTTTGTCGACCCCTGAGAAACCGCGAACCTGGGAGACCACTTTGGGAATCCCTGCTATAAAGTGACCATAATGCTGTTAATCAGGATATAATTATGGCCAGTTTATCGCATAAATAATCATAATATATTTTTCGCTAAAATAAAAGAGCGACCTGTATACTTCAAAATATCATTATTTTTTAAATTGTATATATTAAATACTAGCGACCCGCCCCGGCTTCGCCCGGGTAGCAAAGCATAATATAAGCCTATGTCACCCGGAGATAGTGTAGCTTCCCAACAGTGAAAGAATTTTTGAAATCGGTTCAATAGGTTCGGAGCCTATTAAATACAAACAAACAATCATATCTTTTCTCGTTACTAAATTGTAGCTTATATGAAACGTTTGTATTTTGAACATAGCGCCATCTATTGAATACTTACTCAATTCAGTCAACAGATATCGCCATCTGTTAGAATCGTTTGGAGCTAACAGATAATTCTGACTGTCAAATAATAGACAAATAATTTGCAATAAAATAATATTGCGACTATAAATTGAGATGTAAGCTATCCTATCTTTCGAGTTGGATCAAATTGCACACGGTGTGCAAATCAAATTTAAAACCGGTTCAGTAGTTTAGGAGTCCATCGCGGAGAAATAACGTGACACGTAATTTTTATATATATAAAGATTTTTGGTAACAAAAACAATAAACACGAAGTCTGATGATTACGTGTGTTGTTCTGTGAGCACTTTCCGCGTTGGCAAACCGCCACAATGCCAATGTTGATCAACAAGTTCAAGCAGATGTGTTGAACGTGAACGTCTACGTTGTTTTTATAGAAATATTTTATGTTTAAAAATAGAACTTGACCTTTTGTTTCATAAATATTATTGCCTATTCAAATCAAATCAAATCAAATTATTTCATTTCACATAAACCTACATGGGCACTTATGAAACGTCAGAAGCATAGAAATATAAAAAAACAGATTCTTCTAGACAAATTCTTTCTTATATCTATGGTCAGAAGCTAGGTGCACGGTTCCAATTGGTTCTTTCCTATGGAGAAGAGCCGATAAGAAACTCCACGGTAACTCTTTTAAAAATAAGGGGCTTCTACAATGTTTCAAATTACAGTGTTGATAGGTATGGGAGGACAGTGAAGGCCTGTCAAGAAGTAACAGGTACTTAACAAAATATAAAAATATCTACAGTCTACAAGTTAGGCCTACAACGTTCTCACATTCACAAAATGTAGAAGAATCTATATAAAAATAAAAGCCTATTTAAACCAAATGACATGATTGCCATTACAACTGTAACAAATCTGAATTAAAATCCTGTCTACAAAAGCCATAAGTAAGGAGTTGACATAAGAATTGAAGGTATATAATCCAATCCTACTAATATTATAAATTGGATGGATGGATGTTTGTTACTCTTTCACGCAAAAACTACTGAACGAATTTGGAACACAGGTAGTTTATAACCCGGATTAACACGTAGGATACTTTTTATCCCGGTAGTACGTATCCGTGGGATAATTTCCGACCTCCACGCGGGCGAAGCCGCGGGCAAAAGCTAGTGTCAAATAATGAGAAGATTATGTCAAAGACGAAAGTAAAAGACATGATTTTTTTTATATAAACTTCGTAATTTCGGAGCAGTTAATAGACATTTACATTTGACGGCGTTAATGAGGTACCAGGGAAGCCACATGTGCAGAAGGAATTATTGCCAAACTTCCTTGTCTTCAACGTAGTCTTTAATCTTATAATATGCATTTATGATAACGATACGTTTGATATAGGTTTGAACTTTCCATCGCTAAGTTCTGTAACTGACTTTGGCAACTTGTTATAAAAGCGGATACTGTTTGTAAGAAATGACTTGCGGGGTACTTACGTAACACACTAACAGTAGGAATGGGATTCATTTTGACAGTTCTACAACATTCATTGCATTATTTACGTTGTTGAACGGACAAATTTTTCCAACATATGAAGCAATGGATTACCAATAGGCTTCAAAATTATTCAGATTGTGATAGATAGTGTGTTACGTAATTAGGGTTGCTTGTTTTAGTTAACCTAAATTTGGGTATCACTATTTCATTTTTACTACGTTATTCTACTACTACAATTACTAGTTACTCTTTCTACTACTAGTGATTCTTTCACACACCCACATAGAAAAACATTGAAGAGGCTACTTTATTGCCCCATGGAAAACCCGGCTTCTGTTGTTTCCGAAGGCTCCTAGACTGGCTCTATAAACCACTAAATACTAGCGGCTCTGCGAGCTGTAGATCTCGCGACTCTGTCTTTGCATAGCTTAAAACTTAATAAGTGTTCACCGCGCACCTTAAAACAAAAAGGGCGCGAAATGACTGAAATATGTATTATTTTACGTTTTCAACCCCCATATCTCCACCATATTGAAAAATTAAAAAAAAAAATCCTTATGGTTATCGAACTTGATCACAAAATTTCACGAGAATCGGTTGAGAAATGCGACCTGTAGAGGAGAACAGCCTTCCGCCAGACATCCGGACATACGAAAGCATTTTTGCCCAAGCTGAAACAGAGACGCTTCGCGCTCGGTCGGTCAAAAATAAAACAAAAAATCCTACTCATACAAACCTACTTTTCGTTTTTGACGACATACCTATAAAAAAAAATGCCAGCCTGTAACATTCCCAAACTTTAATTTTCAGATGGTAGGCCTCGGTACCAACAAAGTGGACATGGCGGATTGCCTGTTCACGTTCACCTCCTTCCTGGGCCGAGACGGCGAGTCCTACGGGCTGTCGTACACGGGAGCGCTACGACACAACGGCTCAGTCAGTCGGGATAACACCGGCTTTTGTAAGGGCAGCATAATAGGCGTGAAAGTGGATCTATGGCAGGGCACGCTCGAGTTTTATCTTAATAGGAAATCACAAGGTGAGTTGGCACTTTTTTTATTTTTGCTTTTACGTACAGCCACTAAAAGAGGTAAGTAAGCAGGGTCGTTGATATAGTTGAATTTTAGTAAGAAACCGATGGATGTTTTCGATTGCAATTTAATTTAATTAATAGAAAACAAACAGTTCTTTTATCAAATTAAATTTCATTCAAAAACATCCATCGGTTTCCTGCTAAACTTCAACTAAATCCGACGACCCTGGTTATTTATCTCTTTTGGTGACTGTACATTTAACTTAACGTTCCTGGTAACACTATGCCCTTGAACTGTCCTAGCGTAATAGGTTTTGTTACTACTGACGTGCGGCCAACTGTACAGTAAACTTATAGTTACCTTAGTCTCATACATAGACGATTAACATAAGTCTAAACGCTCGAATTCTACAACGATATTCAAATATAGGTCCAAATCCTGATAGGCTACAATTAAATCCATCATCTCTTCCATGTATCGGGACTTAAACATAAAGAATATTAAAATATTGATAATTGAGTGAAGTGGGTATAAGGAGAGTTATGTTGAAAGAAAGAAAAATATATTATTTACGACACCTGCAGAAAATAGAAACAATAAAAATTTACTACTAATAACATAATTTACGATCACCAATGAATCCGATTTACAAAGAACGTAGCGGTCAAGGAGCGTCACAAGTTCAGCGTCATTTACAATCTGATTTAAATAATAGGTACATAAAAAAATATTTCTAGTAGTAAAAAGGATTTGCGACAATATTAAATTTGTTTTGATTAAAGTTTATCAGTAGTATAGCTATTGTAGCTGATAACGACAGTACGATGCTAATCGGCCCATGTTGTCTGTGGGTCAAGTCCTAGCAGTAATCTAAAGATAACTCGAAGATAACGATAGAAATCTTTGCATAAATACACACTGAATCCTGTAGGTAGGTGATCATCAGTCATTCTATGATGAATTTTCCATTTAATTAACCATAACTAATTGGCAGATATTCCCTGTTTGTCGATCGTCAGGTTTGAAACTCAAACTCAAAAGCATTTATTTCAATTAAACCATTTACAGGCACTTTTGAATTGTCAAAGAGTCGGTCAGTTAGTCAGAAAGTTGAAGGTAGTTGTCCATTCCAAAACGTAGATCTCTATGGAGAAGAACGGCAATAAACTCCAAGGACACTCTTTTTAAATCAAGATATTACAAAATCCTGGGTACATTATTCTTGTTGCTTCTATATGCGAGAACAATGAAAATAATATATATATTAAGAAACAATTCAAAATAAAAGATCAATAATAAAAATAACCCGTGGCAGTTAAGAGATGACCAGTCTCAACTGACGGCGCCCGTTCACGAACGTGACGTGTGGATCAGCACCATCCAGCTCAAGTATTTTGTAGGGAACCGAATGATCCAACACACGCGCCACCAACAGTGAGACATTTAAGTGAGCATGACTTCAGGAACTCTGTGGCGTGCATATTTTGGGACTTTTTATGTCAATCACTAAAAAAAGAAGACGTTACCTTTGCTTTGCCGTAGTCGGGTAATAAAACTAGGCATACGTTCATCACCATAGACAAAAGCTAACTTAAAATTTTAGCCATAGGTTTACACATGGTGTTGCTATGTCGTTGTTTTACGATGGTTAAAATGGTGCAACGGCTAACTGGTAAGCATGGTAGAATCACCTGTTAAGGTTAAATTTAAATGGGCTTGAGAAAAAAAGTAATCTAGCCTAAATCAAAAAGTTTACAGTCACACAAAGCTATGAAAACCCTTCACAGATGCATCATAAGATCATTTACCATTTTTTTTCCAAATTATTTTTATTTCTTTGATTTGTACTTAAGTAGGTGACTTAAATTATGGTTAATGAATTAAATACAAAAATGTTAACTTAGTAAAAAAATGGAGTATTTTTTTTAAATCCATCGTCATCCTAGCGTTATCCTGGTGGCGCCCTTTCGGAGGCCGAAACCCCCCCGATATTATATTTGGCCCCTACCAAATATAATACTAAATTTTAGCTGAATTAATACCATTTTTTTTAATACAAAATTTTTGCTGAGCTAATACCAACATTTTTTTAATACTAAATTTTAGCTGAATAATAAAATAAAAAAATGTTCTTAGAAAGTTTGTTTGCTAACCGTACAATCACAAAATACGAACACTAGACTCTCGATGTGTGTATCTAAGTTTCATTGATAAGTACGAGTAAATAATTTTCATTCAAACCAATCATTCATATTTAAAGCCAAGAAAATGCGACGTTGTCATATTTCACGTAAGGGTGTTTTACATAAATAATCGTGACTTTGTCGAATTATTTTGTACTAGCTTTTGCCCGCGGCTTCGCCCGCGTGGCTAGTCGGAAATTATCCCACAGGAACGTACTACGGGGATAAAAAGTATCCTACGTGTTAATCCAGGTTATAAACTATCTATGTTCCAAATTCTATCCAAATCCGTTCAGTAGTTTTTGCGTGAAAGAGTAACAAACTTCGATCCATCCATCTTCACAAACTTTTACATTTATAATATTAGTAGGAAGTAGGATGACAACGAAAAAAAAAACGATTTTTTTAAAAGTAATTCCTATGCCTATTGATTCTTTGAAATATGTAGTCTCATTAATAGCCTAGAGTTATGGGATATCAAAAGGAACACGTATATTAACTATTCAATGCTACCAAGTAACTTGTTCTTGGTGTTTGATTAATATCAATTTAATTGTTTAGCGTGAAAATATAAAACAAACAGGCAAACACACAGATAAACTCGCATTTATTATTACGGATAACTCGATAACGCCATGTCACCCTTAGTCCAATGTAACGCTGAATCCATCGGTTATCTACCCGGGCCTGCTGCATGGCACATGACCTCTATTTACATCTCCCAGTTAGTGTTATCTGCCCGATAAGTAACATGTCATACAACCACAATATACTTGATAAGAGATAAGGACTTAATTAGTTAATTAGTCGCGTTTCGTCCCTGGGTTCGTTTGAAGATTGTACTGTCTGATGATATTAAAAAACCGTTTTGTAAATAAATTATAAGTATTGACGAAAATAATAAATTAAACACACCCCGAAGAGTCTTGTAGCTTGTGTGGGGCTGAGGGGCGTAGTGTGGCTAATTAATAACAGCCGCACAGCTCGATCGATTAGGTTAAGCTATAGGGATCCCTTCTTTTCGCATAATGTTCTTTGTCCTAATATACTTCGGCATAACGATTTTGGCACAATTTGTTTTGGCATAATAATACTTCGGCATAATTTTTTTAGGCATACATTTTATGTTGGCATAATCATCTTAAAGACTAATTTGTTTTGGCATAAATTTGATTCGCATAACGTTAGTAGGCCTAATGACTATTAGCATAACGTTAGTAGGCCTAATGACTATTTTAGTGACAGAACCGAATTGCTGCAAAACCGACTCCACGTAGTCTTGTTTGTCCTACCCCTAGAGTGTAATTTAAAATCGCGTAGGCGCGTAGGGGTGAGGCGGCCCGCGGGCTGAGGAGCAGGCGGCTGCGAGTGAGCCGCCGCGGCCAACAAGCCGAAGCTGCGGTGGTGAGCGAAAGCCGTCTGCGACGATTAGCACGCATGGGGCCGCCGGAGGCCCGCAGCCCCGGAGCCGTGACAGAAACCCTGCCTGCTGCATGCTTGCTTGTTTGCTGCATGCTTGCTTGCATGCTTGCTTGCATGCTGTATGCTTACGTGCATGCTGTATGCTTTAGGATATTATGCTTAAAAAAGTTATGCTTTAGAACTTTATGCTTAATAAATTTATGCTTTAGAATATTATGCTTAATCATTATTATGGTTAGAGAAATTATGTTTAAAAAAATTATGCGTAAGATGTTATGCGTAATTATATTATGCGAAAATATAATTATGCCAAACAAAATTATGCTAAGTTATATTAGGTCTTAAAATTTTATGCAAATGGATAGGGAACCTAAGCTATACGCTTGCTGCGGTTGGTCCGTGGATGGGTGACCAACTTTACACATCAAGACCCCTCCGTGCTTCGGAAAGGACTTATGGTTTACCCGTTGCTCCCAACTGTCATTATATTGTTATCGTACAATATTTAACGCTACATATTAGAAAAAAAAACACGTTTCTTGTATGGAGACCATCTTACACTTTTTTATTTTATTTTATTATTTGTTGTTATAGTGGTCATAGTAGTAAACACTCTGTGAAAATTTCAAGTGTCTACCTATTACGGTTCCTAAGATACAGCCTTGTGACAGACAGACGGACGGACGGACAGCGGAGCCTTAGTAATACGCTCCCGTTGGCACCCTTTGGTTACGGAACCCTAAAAACTATTCGAAGTGAAAGAAGTTCCAAGAACTAAATTACAATGTATTCTCTATATTGTTTATTTACTCTAAATAATACTTAATTAACAACACCATATTAAATCTAAATTGCCCTAATATCACAATTGACCGATTTAATTTAATCTAGCCAGACTGTAAACATAATGTTTACAGTCTGGCTAGGAAACGGATCTTTGATAAGTAAAAACAATAGCAAAAGCTATGATGAATCTAGTACAATGACCTACTAATATCAGTGTCCTAATCGTCATTAAAAATTAAATGATATCAAAGCAAATCAATTTTTTGTTTGAATATGGGTAGGTACATGTATTTATTTATTTATAACTGCTTAAACTATCATTACAGGGTTTCCCTAATGCGACAGCTAAGAAATTAGAACTTAAACTATTATAGTTACAGAAACCAAAACTAACAACATTATTAAAATAAAATATAAAAACATAGCATTACACAAGGTTACATGAGGCAAGCATTACATGAAGTGATAAATAAATTAACAAAATTCCTTTAAATCATAGGTGTGCAAATATCTATTATACCTAATAAAAATATACACATACATAAACTCACGCCTACCTCCCATGGGGGTAGGCAAAAACTACAGAACGCCACTTGCTCCGATCCACCTTTGCCCTGTTTACGCTCAAACATCAGGGACATACACGCACGCCGGTTGCGAAAAATATTTATTACATTAATCCATAACAACAACAACAAACATTAGCCTATAACAAATATTATTATTACACTATTGATTGACATTTATTAATTACATTTATCATTTAAATAATCATTAACTTTATAAATAGGCTTTATTGATCAAATAAAACTTTAATCTATTTTTAAATGATATAAAATTCGTTGCTTCCTATGTTGATATGAAAAAGAACATACTTAGTTACAAAGAAGATGTTCCAGAAATGTATGGAGCCTGGGCTAGCACCATGTACATTATATGTAAATATCGCTATACAATATAGTAACTGTTTTTTAATGTTAATTTTCTATTATTGTACTTCGTTTCAATGTACATTCAAATTAACTTTGTCAAGGAGAGCAACACAACATAAATATGGTGGATCAGTAATACGCGAAATGTTAATTGTACAATGACATTAGATTGATGTGTCTATGTAATACTACGATAAAAAACAACACACGAATTCCGAAAATACTTGGGTTTCGTTATAATAATAAAATAAGACTACAGGATATTCTACTCGATTGCGGCAGCAATAATAAAATAAGTGCAACCCTAGTGCAACTTGTTATTGTAGAATACCACATACACGACGAAACCCAAATCACAGGTGAATCAGAAACCATGTAACAAAGCTGGGGTCAAAAGAGAAGCAATCAATCAATGTCCTTAGTTTTTGATGATTTTTAAAGAGAAAACTGTCTATGAATGTGAGTAGCATTCAGGCTACATTGATTATCATTTTAATATTGTGAATGTGAAGACTATGTGGGCCATTGTTGCTTTTTTTTTTCTCCTCAGTTAATTTTTATCATGGTCTGGCAGTTTGAATAATTTTTTTGGCCTACCCAAATATCTTTTCTTTGGTATTGGTCGTCGAATCGTTGAGCTCCTTAAGTTCTGAGTTGAGCTGCACGATTACTGACAAATGCGTGCACTGACTGGACAGGTCCACTCAATCTGTGTGGTTTTTCCTCAAAAGACCTTTTCAGACACAAATCTACATGGTCTTCACATGATCTGACCAAGATTATGTCTGGACTTTAAAAGAGACTGTAACCTCGAGTTTGTTTCGGCCTTTCTTCTCAGAGTAGTCAGATAGGAAACGCCGACCTCATCTAGTTTTTGAAATATGATTGACGTGTAAAAGTGTTTGTTCAAACCTACTTACAGAAATAAAATCATTTATCATTTGTCATTAGTAGTAAACTGGGTCGCAAAAAAAAACAATCACAAAAATCTTCGAAACACGTCCAATTCAAAGTCAAAGCAAAGAAAGACTTCACTTCACGAAGCTTGAAACTGTCAAAGTCATTAAACGTCATGTCAAACACAACTGTCATGGCTAACCTAAAAATAGGGATATAATATTAAAAAACTTTCCAAATGATAATTTTTGTACGTCTGTACTCTTCTTCAAATTAATTAGTTAGTATTTTTATGAAAATCCCTTATTTTTTTCCTATTTATTTATGTAGTGTACATAGTGGTAGCCCGAAATCAAACATCTCCTTTGATAGAAGCAATCATGTTCAAATGCAGTTTTTTCAGAAAGCATCTTACCATCTTCCATACTTGAAATGAATATGCATAGGCTTGATAAAAACGTCCTTCGATTAACAGAGAGGTTACCTAGTTAAGAAGCTGATACAATCCTTGATAAATAATTCTATGTCATTAAAAATTATGTGCATTTAATGACATATTATTATTTCTTTATACAGGCTGGCGATTTAGTTACCTGCATCTGTCAAGGGGGTGATTCTACACGTCATTCTAAACAACTTTCACTATGAAACTCATGCCCGAATTGTAAAAAAAAACCATACAGGCATCGAAATAGTTTGTCTACTGTTGTATAGGAATTTGTTTTTATTTTTGCACGAATCGTATATGAGTTTCGTAGTAAAAGTTGTTTAACATTACAGGTCTCACCCGCTTGATGGATGCAGATTAAATGCATGATTAAATCGCCACCCTGTATGTATACTATAGATCCAAGCGACCACCGATAACTACCCTCCTGGAAACAAGCTTCAACATGAAAGCACTATAATTAACTAATCAGTCGGTATCCCATTGATAGATTTAATATACACGACGTTGTTTGTTAATTCCATTTACTTTTACAGGCATATCATTCTACAACCTCCGTCGGCATCAGTCCCTCTACCCGATGATCTGCTCGACGGCCGCGCAGTCTTCAATGCGCCTGATTTACGCCGCCTCCTGGCAAGCATCCCTCCTCGTCGACGCCGCGAAGATACTGGCAGCATCGGTGAATGGAGACAAGACGCTAAGACTACCGCCTGGCTTGAGATGCACGTTGAAGAATCAGTTTTGGTTGACGTTACCTAATCAAAGTGAGTGTGTGTTTGTATTCTTTAACGTACTATTTACACTAGCTATTAGTCATTGTCGGAGTTTTGTACGTCTGTGGGTGTGATGAAAGAGGGCTAGTGATGATATTTTATTAGAAAGAGATTGGTAATAACGTCCTTCTATCACCAATTCGACTACCAGCATATTGAATACTAGCTTCTGCCCGCGACTTCGTCCACGTGAAATTTCTTATTCCCCCGACCCACCCCGTCGCATCGCACCATCTGCCCGCGTTATCACTTTGTTTTCGCTTAGCGTTCTTTCTAACTTTTTTTCTTTTTGTTCGGCTCGTAAGGGTCATAGTCTTATGTTAAATAGCCTATAGCCTTCCTCAAGAATCGGGCTATCAAATGCAGAAATAATTTTTCAAATCCTACCGGTATTTCTAGAGATTACCCCCTACATACAAACTTGCAAACAAACAAATGTTAACCCTTAATAATATTAGTATAGACAGTATAAAATTATACAGGTGTAGTGTAGTACATGATTCTAGACCCACCAACGTTGAAATTTTTTGGTTATAAAAAAAGTCTGCTGTCTACATTTAAACCGTGTATTGAACTTTTGTATGAAACAACTGTTTTTTTATTAATAACAGACGGTTTTCTACGCTGGGGGGTCTAGAATGATGTGCTGAATTGATGGTAACAGTTCTTCAATACACCGTAAGATTACACTGTATTGAATGGTAATTTCCACTATGATGGTAAACATTTAGTAACTCTACATAGGTTGTGACCAATTGCTATTTGATCCATAATTATTGGTACTTAACCAACATTCTATGCCTTTTTTTTGATTGGTAAACCATCAAATGACCTCTCCCTCTCTGGGCAGAGCCGAAGGGCGTATCAGACTCTTACTGACTAAAACCCTCCCGTGTTCTTTCAGTTGCCTGTGCGCCAGGGCCACAGTAACTCTTTCGAACAATCCGCGACCCCGGACGAATACGTTGTTTAGCAAATCTGTTAATTACTCATTTGTATGTCTATAAAGTATTAGGTTACTAACCTACAAACGCAGATTAGATTACTACAAGTATGATAGTGGTTCTGCACTATTTCTTGTGACCTTACACACGGGGTCATAGACTGATAGACATCCGTCGAACAATCTAGTTCATTATTTATGAAGTTCAGATTAACATTGTGGAAAAATTATATGTAAACAAATAATAATTTAAAAAATCTTAGTATTTTATTTTAGTTTTCAATTTTATCCAAAACTTGGCTGCTTATCTAGACATTTTTTTTTAAAGAAACAGCGTATAGTCATAATAAATTGATAATGAATTAAACCGTCAGTAGGACACAATAATCATGAATAAATTTTTCAGTGTCAACAGCAGTATTATACGGATTATAATATGCATAGTAATTAAATTCATTATCTACCTAGTCTTTTCCCAACTATGTTAGGGTCAGCTTCCAGTCTAACCGAATGCAGCTGAATACCAGTATTTTACATGGAGTGACTGCCTATCCGACCTCTACAATCCAGTAGCATAATAATTACCTACTCTATACAATGTGGTTAAAAAATCGTCCATATATCAACAATCTAGTAAAATATTAAACATAGTCGGTACAACAGATTGCTGTCCATTGCTCCGAAGGGAGGTCATTCGCAGTAGTCGTTTTTATGAACATATAAATGATTTGATAGCTTTTAATGTCATCATCATCATCATTTCAGCCGAAAAACGTCCACTGTTGGACATAGGCCTCCCCCAAGCACCGCCACTTCGGCCGGTTCTGTGCTTCACGCATCCAACGTAATTCGTACTCTCCTGGTAATCTAGAACGATTTAGAGACTCACATCGTGATGAGATTACTTAGATGCACATTTATAAACCATTTTGTATATACATTTACATCCTAACTAATATTATAAATCCGAAAAGAAGTTTGTTTGTTTGTTAGTTACCTTTTCACCGATAATCCTGAAATTTTGCATATACGTTGTCAGGTGTACCGAAACGGACATAGGTTATCTTTCATCCCAAAAAAAGTACAGTTCCCGAGTAAAACAACAATAACGTTCTTAAGATAATAGATGGCGCCACGTGTCTTTCGAATCATGATTGAATTATACTATTATAGAAACTTTAGTAGTGTGTTAAGTTTTTTTTTTTTTTTTTTTTTAGTTAATACATTTTGTCAGTCTAGAGTGTCGATAGATCGGTTTTTCATCCTCCTAACTATAATTCCCCGAACAACCCGAATTGATTTTCAAATTCTAAATTAATGCGAGGGAAGCCGCGGGCAAAAGCTAGTTTGTTATAAACTATTATGGCTATAATTGAGTAAAAAGGCACAAAATGGAACCTGCAAACATAATCAGTGCAGCAGCCACAACTCCTGTACGACCGATGTCTGCAGGAGTTCTTCTATGCGCTAGTTTAACACAACAGTCTACTGCCATCAGTTCTTTAACCATTTCTAATTGTCTCTATAAAAACTATTAACTACAAAAGAAGTTAACAGCTTCATTAAATTTTAATCGCACTACCAAAGTTTACATAACAATTAACCCAACATGTTTTGAACCCGTACTTTGAACTGAAAGCCAGTTTAAATTAACAAACCTACATACATATCACTCAAAACAAACGGGATATCCACGTGTCCTCATGAAAGATAACACTTTTATACGAACACTATCACCAGCTCAAATATTATGAACGACAGTGCACACGGAAAGTCAATGAAAATAATAAGAAAAAACATAATGAAAATATTTAAAAAAAAAATTAACATAATATTACTTATACATTTTATATATAACACAAAATATTATGACCTTAGATAACCACATGATAATGGTGTTGCTATTCACTTTAATTTTGTTATTATTTATTAGTATTCGTTATAATAACTTCTACAAAAATATATTACATACATAAAATATCCGGAAGTGACAAGGTTGGATAAAAATAGATACAGTTGATATTATTATCCAATAATTTAATTAGTAATGGTAATAATGTATTTTGTCCACAATTTTTTTTTTTTTTTGTATTGTGCGTGTTGTTTGTGCAGAATAAACAATTTTTCTTTCTTTCTTTAATTAAAAGTTGTTTATATTATAACTTTTCTCATCATTAGTTATCTATTGGTTTATGAGCTATGCTAAATATACGGATAAACGAATCGCATCACCTGTTTCCCAACCGTATGGATGTCAGAAAATATCGCACGGGAACGTACTACCGGGATTAAAAGTACCCTGTGTTAATCTAGGTCAATCAAAATCAAAATATTTTATTTCATAGAAACCTACATGGGCACTTATAAAACGTCAGAAGCTAGGTGCACGGTTCCAATTGGTCGTTTCCTATGCAGAAGAGCCGGCAAGAAACTCCACGGTTACTATTTGAAAAATAAGTGGCTTTTACAATGTTTTCAAATTACAGTGGTAATAGGTATGGGAGGACAGTGTAGGCCTGTCAAGAAGTAACAGGTACTCAACAAAATAGAAAAAGGTCTACAAATCTACAAGTTAGGCAGGCCTTTTTTTTTTTTTTTTTGGGTGGGAATTCATCAAACGACCTCTCCCGCTCTGGGCGGAGCGGAAGGGCGTGTCAGACTCTTACTGACTAAAACCCACCCGTGTTCCTTCAGTTGCCTGTGCGCCAGGGCCACGGTAACTCTTTCGAACAATCCGCAGCCCCGGCAGGCATCGGTCCTATCGGACCCCGTCAATTTTGCTGACATCTCTTTGAGGCGCGCGTGGAACACGACGCGCCGTCGACCCGGGCCTGGTCCTTACCGGACGGCGAGCTGCCCATTGCTCGCCGTCCGCAAGCCCGCGCCTACGGTGGCCGGGAGTCGGCAATCGACTCCCGACGCCCAGGGTGTCTCCTCCTCCTGCGGCGGCTAGGGGCGCGGGGGCGCAGAGATTGCCTCTCCCTTTCGCGCTCCGCCTCCTCCTTCGCGAGCATTACTGCTTCGCAGAAGGAGGTGACGGCTTCCCATTCCCTCTCGCTCCGTACCATGGCCTGAACCAGGGACGGACGCGAGAGGTCGCCGCCGCCGATCGCCGCCACGAGGATAGTTAGGCAGGCCTACAACATGGTTAACAATGTATTGATTCCTTAATACATTGTTTTCATATTATAACTCTATTGGTTTACGCGGCGCACGCCAGTAGCTCCCAGTCGGCATGACTTATTTTTTCGACATCTTCAACAATCTTCGTCATATTTCAGCCAATTTACACAACACCTTAGAATTATACATCTCCATCCTCATGAATCACTCCACTCCGTCCATTGGTGAAAAGCTTATGAAAATCCATTCGGTAGTTTTTGAGTTTATCGCGTTCAGACATACAGACGGGGCGGGGGGACTTTGTGTTAAAATATGTAATGAAGTACTGCATCCTACCTGCTACTCTCTTTAGACGCCAGATTCACACAATCCCAACCAATATTGTAAATGCGACAGTGAGTTTGTTTGTTTGTCACGCTTAAACGGCTGAAAGGATTTGGATGAAATTTGCACACGGATAGACCATGACCAAGGTAAGGATATAGGTTACTTTTCATCCAGGATCGCAGACGAATTCGCGGGCAACAGCTACTAATAACATGAAATGAAAACTAGGTGCCGAAATTGATTATAGCCCCAATACCGAGTATTTAAGTGTCAATTGCGACAACTGTAAATCACAGACCACGTTCACTCCTCAGCGGCCGCTGCTCGAGACGGAGTTGACAACACATTTCCTACAAACTATGCGTGTCACCGTTTACTCGCAATATGTCAGAAATCATGTATAGAAACTGACAGCTTTGAATGGTGAAGATGACAGAAGTTCTGTGCTCAATGCACTTTCGGCGTCACGAATTTTATTAGTTGGTACTGCCGTCTCTAGACGCTGCTCTGTGTACAAAATAGAGAATCAATAAAAAACTAATAAACTTTGTCCGTTTCTTCCAGAATGCATCCTAGACGAAGATGAGATCCAACCAGAAAGTAATCAGACGCCGAGTAAATCGAACACAAGTATGGTGAGTTCGAGGTTTTATTAACTTTGGTAATAACCATCTATTTATCTATGGCACTCTTGACAGGCGCGGGATGTTTGCTCTCTTTCTAACACTAAGCTAGCGTCTAGTGTTGTCTCCTACTGTCAAGATGAACACAGGTTGATAGTGTCATTGATAAATTGACTTGCCAACAAGTGAGCACTATGAAAATAGTATGAATATTGAATGTACATACTGATATTAGCAACGTAACCTGAAATGCTCGCATTTGTGGCGTTTATCTGACTGCCACGATGCATTTATTTATTAAAACTTTATGCTTTTGGCTTTATTTTTTTTTATTTTGGTACACCTCTGCCTGGCCCTTCGGGAAATATAGGCGTGATGTTATGAGTGTTCATGCCCAAGTAAAAAAAAAACTGTTGGCACAAAAGCGAACTTAAATACCTTATATTTCATGTTGTGTTGCCAATCTTGGCTCAGTAACTTTTCACTTTTTATGAATGCGCACGCATGAGATGGGTTTGAAACCAATTGTCATAAAATAATTATTTATTTATGTAAGATATTTTTATTTATTATAGTATAAAATAAACAAAGCCTTGTATTTATATTCTGTTAGGTCTTAGGTAATTAAAGACAATAATCTCATATTTTTGGTAAGATATCATGTAAGTATTATGTTAAGTATGCAGTCGAATCTTATTAGCAGAGATCAGATATTTGGATGCATATTCACCTTAAGTTGAGATGTTGGCTAATATGGAATGCACTTTTGCTATCGAAAAAATCCCGCTAAAGTCAGATGTCAGTAACCAAACCGGATCAAACCAAAGCGATCGAAAGGTAGTGATTAAAATTGTTGTAGCCGAGGTAATATGTACGCCCAATCAGGATATAGTACTTAATTTAATAAAAATAATAATTTTAATGTATGTTTTTTGATTTTTCTTTGTTTTAACTAACACACACCACCCCGTCTCTTACACCCTACTTACACATATTTGAATCGGGCGTTAAACATTAATTTTAAATAAATATTCATCTGATTTTTTTACAAAAATATATATTTTAAGAAACCGCTTCCATACTTTCATAGCAAATTAACTTTAGGTAAATATGCCTCCTAATATCCGATCTCTGTATAATAATATTAGTTACAGCACGCCATGCAGCTGTTTGTCGAATATTTTTAAGTAGCTAGCTCCCTTTTTAAAATAAGCGAAATAACGGTTTTATGTTGTGTTATTTCTCTGTGTACTTAATTATAAAACAATGTTTTTGTGTGCCATCAATAATAAAAAATGGTTTCATTTATTGTGGATTGCATGGACTGGGGAATTATAATAATTTTTATAGTAATTTACAAACCTTTCAAAATGACTATCTATCTATCTATCTATCCCATTAATCCATCCAAAGGTTGTCTGTAAAAGATCGCTTTAAATTTCTACATTTATATCTGTAATTTTTATAGTGTACATAATAAAGAGTATTCTATTCTATCTGTTTAACTTATGCACTCTAACACTTCTCGGCATAACCGAAAGCGAACGTCGCGCGAGTACGCGATCGTCGCGATAGTTTGTATGAATTATGACATAGAAATACGACTTGATTGATCGTGCGAGTACCTTCAAGCGGGGTGAATAGGGATACAGGGGTGAATCGGAACGAAACTTTAAAAGGGATTCTAACATTGAAATAATATATTTTGTTGCCAACAAGGGCACTTCATCGATAATTATAATACAGTACACCCATTAGAGTCCTTTTTGGCTACAAATTATATTATTTCAATGTTAAAATCCCTTTTAAAGTTTCGTCTCGGTTCACCCTGCATCCCTATTCACCCCGTTTGAAGGTATGTCATTCATATTCATATAAAAGAGTGCGACGATCGAGTACTCGCATGAAGATGGATTGCGGTTAGGACACAGCCTAATTTTGGCTAGGGTAGTCAACTCGATCTGGTCATAAAAATATTACTGGGCATGCATGAACTTAAAAAAAGTCCAGTTAGTTTGTCTGACAGGGGGACACTTAACGCATGATATTAAATATTGGTACAGTTCGCGAAAAACTTTATGGGGTCTCGGAAGTTGCACGCGAGTGGCTACGCAGTATGCATAATATAGGTGTCCGAGGGAACTCTCTCACTCTCGGGCCTACGTTCAGAGGGCTCATAAAGTTTTGCGTGAAATGTATAGTGAAACGTTTGGTAAATTGCTTGTACTACCCTAAGGTTGAATATCGCTTGCATGTCATAAAACAACAAGGTCTATTTTTGCTTTCAAGACCAATGTGAGAAAGATATTTTCAACCATAGTGAAGTTTCAATTTACTGCGGGTTTTTGTCAAAATTGGTAAAACAATTAAGAGGTCGGCTATACAGGCTTTCGATAGTTCGACCTAGGGCACCCAAGGGTGATAATGGCTTTGGTAAAATTTTGCATGCACGATAAACTATCTGTTCTTATTTCTTAATGCTCTTCCCCAGTCCCTGGCATCTGCTGGCCTGAAGAGAAAGCACTGGCATAGGAGGTGGTAGCACACGGCGCCATTACCTCATGGGGCGCTTTTCCATTGCCCGACCAGGCACAGTCAGCCTCAAAAAGATGTATTCAACGACAAGATTTCATTCGATTGTCTACATTATTGGTGTTTCATAATATTGTGTAGCCACGAATCATATTACATATTGCGTATTTAATTGTAGATACTCATTGAAACAGTATTACGAAAAACCAATTGTGGACAATAAAATGAATTCTTATCGATTTATACATCTTTTTGAGGCTGACTATGCCAACGGCACGGCAAAGGTGAAGGAACCCCAATATTCCCCCATCTTTGCCGTGCCGCTACAGAGCCAGCCAATGTAAAGCCCTATGAATTGGGGTCGACGCCGTGCCGCTGCCGGCAAGTGGAAAACGCATTCTTACAAGTCAAACAAATTTTCCACCATGCGCCATCTTACCTTGCCGGTGCCGAACTTGCCAATGGAAACAATAGGCGTTGTTGCCAATTAATTTTAAAATAAGAATAATTATAAACTAAAAATCGGCTGAAATTAATTTTAAATGTATAGAGCGATTTATTTTTTTAATTTGTGGCCATTTTAAATGTGAGTCATAGAGTAAGTTAAGTATATAGTTTAAAATGAATGAGAAGACTGTAAATATTGATGTAATTAAATTTTTGATACATTAATGACATTTTTATTATAGTAATCCTTTTTTTTTTTTTTTTTTGGTGGGAAATCATCAAATGATCTCTCCCGCTCTGGGCGGAGCGGAAGGGCGTGTCAGACTCTTACTGACTAAAACCCACCCGTGTTCCTTCAGTTGCCTGTGCGCCAGGGCCACGGTAACTCTTTCGAACAATCCGCAGCCCCGGCAGGCATCGGTCCTCTCGGACCCCGTCAATTTTGCTGACATCTCTTTGAGGCGCGCGTGGAACACAACGCGCCGTCGACCCGGGCCTGGTCCTTACCGGACGGCGAGCTGCCCATTGCTCGCCGTCCGCAAGCCCGCGCCTACGGTGGCCGGGAGTCGGCAATCGACTCCCGACGCCCAGGGTGTCTCCTCCTCCTGCGGCGGCTAGGGGCGTGAGGGCGCAGAGAATGCCTCTCCCTTTCGCGCTCCGCCTCCTCCTTCGCGAGCATTACTGCTTCGCATTGTAGTAATCCTAGTCCTGCAAACAGAGTTGCGTTTGCGTGAGTAAACTTATCCAAGCGCAACTCGGTACCTTCCACAACTACAAAGACTGTCCTACATAAACCTTTCAGAGACATGGTTCTTGTTGATAAATGCAAGGCTTTGTTCCAATGAGGGCTATCGCGCTTGAGTTCGCCGCTAGAGGCGCTAGTGTAGAGTAAGGTCTCTTAGATGTCAAAATATGTACTGAACGTTCACTGTTTGCGGGATTTTTTATCACGGATTTTAACGAATGATTCATAATAGCTGTAATGGTTGTGCCATTTTTAATTAATTATGGCTTAAGAATTTAAGTAAAAAGTTTGTATCTAATTTGATAGTACTTGAAGGAAGAATAAGATTTGTCTGCTTCATGCTTGCCAATTTTAGGAACAATATAATCTAAATATTCATTTGAAGTTTTAAAATGTAATAAAATAATAATAATAACTTACTCGACAGGGGCGCCAACTGGTGAGCACAAAAACGATAGCCCCCATTATACCCACACGTCTTTTATCACGGAGTAGACAGAAACTACAGAACGCGACCTGCTATAGTGGTTGTAAAACTCGAGCGCGCGTTTTTTGGCTAGCATCAAACATAGCACTTGACACTGTTACGAGGATCTTTTAGCGCTTTGGGGGGCGCTGTTGGTAAATATGTCTGCGATTGTTTCGCAAATGTATTGAAAAAAATAAAGATGGTGGCGTTAGAATCGGCGTGGTCGATATTGGCCCCGCGGCAAAAGACCCTTGTACCACTATGTGTATTTACGGTTTACATGCTCCATTTGTTTCACGCACATGTTTGTATTCATTCAATACATAGGAATGTAACAGATATTTTTTCAACTCAAAACCTATGTTTTTCAGCGGAGCGACGTTATGCCGAGTCCGTTCATGAATGGCTACTACGTTGACAGTATCGCGCGGGACTACCGGATCGTAGTGTGGGAATAATCTAGACCACGTTTTATAGTTAACTTACCTCTGACAGCACCCCAATCAGCAATAATAATATAGTTTGAAAAATTGGATAAGTTTGTTCCCTACGTAAATAATTTGATAGCATCAGAAAATGCCTGTAAAATACCTATAAATCCTATTTTATTAGGACCTTTACGAATTAGCAACCTTATATGAATCGGAATTAAAATCACTATGATTTTAACACTGATGCAAAATCAGAGGTAAAGTAACTGTGGAAGCTGGTCCGAGGTGGAAGCACTAGAGTACTAGCCGGCCCAGTAAATAAGACAACTGTCAGCCATGAGAAAATACTTGGCATATTTTAACTGATTTAAACGGTACCAAGAAAGACGAACATGGAAGCTGAGGCGCAAAGAGTATGTAATTAAATACTCTTTGCCGAGGCGCTAAGCGAGTGGGTAGCCGAATTCCACCTAGTTATCTTATTTTGTTTGTCGGAAAAGTGCAAGAAAATGTATGCATGAATTCTATCGGATAATAAAGTTTCCTTTCCAGCAAGAAATGCTATATGTGCATTTGTAAAGGGGTAAGCATAAGTTATGCTAGGTAGAGGTACACACGCAACGACTTAGTGGCCAGCGACCCCCTCACAGTGTACTTTTGGACTCACTGACGATTTCAAAATCTCACGTAACCACAGATTTTGTTTTTGACATCACTAGCGACCAATCGGCTATTCGGCTGTCAAAAGAGTGTGGACGTGTTGAATTCGCTGCGTACCTATCTAGCATAACGACCACTTTTAGAGCCATAAAGATAAAATCGACTAAATGGCGGTATTATTACATACAATTCTGATTTAAGAGAGTTTTAGTGTTCTTGTACTTGTCTTTCCTGTGAAAATTCAAATTTATTAAAAAGACTATTTAAGTATATTACCTCTCGATGACTTCACAAATCTACGCGTAAATGACCCCTCAATAACAATAAATTCTAACTTAAATTTCAAAAATAATATAATTTGCAATATTTTTATCTATCAAATGCGAACTTTTCAACATATTATTTGTAGTATATTTAAGTTATATAAAAATATTCATATTTTTGGGTTAATTAGACTTGAAGTCGTAATTCTAGGTACTTTTAAAATGTAAAATTTACTGTTTTCTTATTGAAGAATTTAAGATCTTAAATATTTTTTGCAATAAAATGTGGTACTTTATTTTATTATAGTTTGAATTTACCTCCTCCCAGGTTTGAACCTCACTCATATCGTAAGAAAACTAGAAACTGAACTTCATTCCACTGCATTGCGTTATATTAGTTCCTTAGGTTCCTTCCTTGCATCAGTTCGTGCTAACTGATGGCGAATCGAAGATACATGAATGTAATTAAAAAAAAACACGTGTGGCACTCGGTGACTGCCGCGGTAAAGCTATTGCATAGCATTTTTTATCAACGTATGCAATTATAATTATTTTTTATTTATGCAGTATTTTTTTCTTTGATATTAATTCAAGTACAGTCGTACCATATACATACACGTTAAGCGAACGCTTGGCCGAGCTACATGGTAGGCGGAGTGGGGGGTGTTAGGTTTTATTTTCGTTACGGAATTTCTTGATTCCGTCGCCGCGCTCAAAGCCCGCGATAAAAGCTATGCAATAGCTTAAAAAATACCTTCAGTTGTACAAAAACTCTACAACAACATAACACAGTTTGAGTGCTTTATGCGGCCTACCCAAATGTCCTTTCTTTGGTATTGTTCGTCTAATGGTTGAGCTCCTTAAGTTCTGAGTTGAGCTTCACGATTACTGACAAATGCGTGCACTGACTGGACAGGTCCACTCAAATCTGTATGGTTCTTTCCTTAAAAGACCATTTCAGACACCAATCTTACATGGTCCTCAAATTATCTGACCAAGATTATTTCAGGATTTTTATACCTGTTGACATTGATGAATTTTTATAAATATATGAACATGAATATTTACTTTGTAAAATAATATATTATTTTAATTATTGTGAATGTAAAGACTATGTA
This sequence comes from Dryobotodes eremita, assembly GCA_917490735.1. NCBI lineage: Eukaryota > Metazoa > Arthropoda > Insecta > Lepidoptera > Noctuidae > Dryobotodes > Dryobotodes eremita. Next base: position 21,096,677 of record OU823254.1, read on the forward strand.
GATCATTTTTTTTTCTTTCTTGATTAGTTTTAATCAAAGTCTGGCAGTTTGAGTAATTTATGCGGCCTACCCAAATGTCCTTTCTTTGGTATTGTTCGTCGAATCGTTGAGCTCCTTAAGTTTTGAGTTGAGCTGCACGATTACTGACAAATGCGTGCACTGACTGGACAGGTCCACTCATTCTGTGTGGTATTTTTTCCTCAAAATGACCATTTCAGACTCAAATCTCATGGTCATGGACATGGTCTTCACATCATCTGACCAAGATTATGTCTGGACTTTAAAAGAGACTGTGACCTCTGAGTTTGTTTCGGCCTTTCTTCTCAGAGTAGTCAGATAGGAAACGCCGACCTCATCTAGTTTTAAAATATGATTGACGTGTAAAAGTGTTTGTACAAACCTACTTACAGAAATAAAATCATTTATCATTTATCTCACAAGTCGTAGGTACATAATACCCTCACCGTCTTATATCTACGATGGCGTCGTGATGTGGCTTACGCGCTCCGAACTCTAGGTCCGTGCCGATAAAGTTTACCGAAACCAGTCTAGGGTGAGGAGCCAGACCCGACAGCATGTGGCGAGCTGTTGGGCAGTAGCGTCCCATTTTTTTTTTTTTTGGGTGGGTAATCATCAAATGACCTCTCCCGCTCTGGGCGGAGCGGAAGGGCGTGTCAGACTCTTACTGACTAAAACCCACCCGTGTTCCTTCAGTTGCCTGTGCGCCAGGGCCACGGTAACTCTTTCGAACAATCCGCAGCCCCGGCAGGAGTAGCGACCCCATGGACCTATCTTCCGGGACAAGTCTCGTTCCTCATTTCTGGTTTGAATTTTTTGACCTAGAATGAACACTGACGAGAAACAGATCTCCCACCTCATTCTTGCCTTTGTTGGCCGGCTTGAGTGGAGATTAGCAAGAGCAAACGTGCTCTGAAGAAAGATGCTGATAGGGATCTTGACACAGTCCTTCCGGGATTGTCCTGAGAGCCGTGGAATACCTCTCCATTCCTCAAGCATCTCAGGATATCCCCTTGTCGCTACGTCACTATGTGCTGGCGACCGTTTCCTGGAGCCCATTATTGAGTGTGGAAGACACCCTCTGGCATTTTATTCGTGTATTGTATTTATTTTATAAAATATTGCTCAGGCAAGTGCCATAGTGACAAATTTTATAAGCACAAACCTGGATAACGGCATGCACACCATAGGGATATTTTTAGACCTTGCCAAGGCTTTTGATACAATTTCTTGTACTTTGCTTTTGCACAAGCTGGAAATGCTCGGAATACGGGGAGTACAATTGGAACTGTTATCTGATTACCTCAGCGACCGCCATCAGAGAGTAAAAATAGGTCAGTCCATGAGTTTTGAACTTAAGAATAGCTGTTATGGAATCCCATAAGGCAGTATTTTGGGTCCCACTTTATTTTTAATCTACATAAATGACCTGTGCAATTTGACACTCCAAAAGGGTGACATTATTTCATATGCGGATGACACAGCTCTACTGTTCGCAGCTAAATCAAAGGCCGAGGTCTATGAGGTAGCACAGAATGGTTTTAATACTGTGTCTAATTGGCTTCATAAGAATCTTTTAACATTAAATACAGATAAAACCAAGTACCTATTATTTACAATGAGAAACACTAATCCAACGCTTACTAATCTAGACATTCAAGCGCATAACAATAGTAATTTACATTGTGCTGACATTGCATGCACTTGTCCCACTTTAGCTAAAGCCGACCATATTAAATATCTAGGCGTCACGATTGACACAAACCTGAACTTCCGCAAACACATCGATTTATTATGCACCAGAGTACGTAAACTAATATATATTTTTAAAAATTTACGTAACATTGCCGACTTTAAATTAATTAGACAGGTTTATTTGGCTTTGTGTCAATCTATTATTACCTACTGCATAACGTCCTGGGGTGGTGCCGCTAAATCAACTTTACTGCACCTTGAACGTGCCCAAAGAGCAGTTTTAAAGGTTGCTACTTTTCGTCCATTTAGATTCCCTACACACCAGCTTTATATGGCATGTAAGGTGCTAACAGTACGTCAATTATTTGTTTTGAATGTAGTTTTATTCCAACACACTGAACTTTATTTTAACCCAGTACCTTCAGATAGGAGAAGAAAAGATTTGGTTTGTGCTAACTCTCAGACTAAACATGCTTTTGCTAGTCGATTTTATTTATTTTTAGGACCCTACTTGTATAACCAGTTTAACAGAGTGCTAAAGATTTATAGTTTAACTTATAATAGGTGTAATTTACTAGTACAGGAATATTTGGCAAAACTTAATTATGCAGACACGGAAAAACTACTAGAGATTTTAAAATAAAATTTCTATCTACCTACTCAAATATAAGTCTCTTCTTTTACCTAAATTACAATAGTCTCCGTTTTATCTACTTTAATATTATTTGCTAATTTATTTAAACATAAATATATCTTACATAATCTAGTTTTATAATAATATAATCAATTAGTTAATCTTTAAGTCATTGAAAATATTATGTCTACTTTCAATTAAGCTTTTAATAAATTTATTGTTGTCATCTTTTTAAATGCTTGATATAAATTGATGGCCTGAAACACAGGTTTTATAAACCTAGATCAGGCAGGTCTACATTACAGTTAGAATTAAAATTTTCCTCGATTGTTAATGTAAATCATAATTTTATTTTATACTTGAATAAATGTATTATTATTATTTATTATTATTTATAGTCCTAGGTAACCAGTCCATCTTACCCACCCAAACCACCTCAAACTCATAGTCCATTTTTTTTCCATGTCCTGCAATAGTCCTACACCAACGGGGGGCTGCCCTTGGGTGCACTTGCACAGCGTATAGTCCCAGTCGCCCCCACATGGATTGCCACCAGGTGGCAATTGGGAGAAAAAAATCCCAGTTGCCACCGGGTGGCGACTGGGACCTTATTGCCCCCACTTCAAATCGCTGTACATTGCGGCGTGGATCGCCAAACCCCCTCATCACTATATTTCTTATGGCCGCGATGACGGGGTTGGCGGTCACATTTCCAATGTGGTTTTATTAGTAGATATGTGATATTTTTTAACATTTCTGCGAGCAACTTGGAATTAGCGCTCGCCGGCCGCTGCCGCGGCACCGCTCGCTACGCTCGCTCGGCTCGCGCGCGGTTGGTCACAGTTTTAACCTAACCTAACCTATTTCACCCAGTTCAAAATTACGAATCATACAATTTGCCTGCGAGTGGATAATTAGACAATGGTAAAACATTTCTGCGGCAGATTGTATGATTCGTAATTTTGAACTGGGTGAAATAGGTTAGGTTAGGTTAAAACTGTGACCAACCGCGCGCGAGCCGAGCGAGCGTAGCGAGCGGTGCCGCGGCAGCGGCCGGCGAGCGTTAATTCCAAGTTGCTCGCAGAAATGTTAAAAAATATCACATATCTACTAATAAAACCACATTGGAAATGTGACCGCCAACCCCGTCATCGCGGCCGTAAGAAATATAGTGATGAGGGGGTTTGGCGATCCACGCCGCAATGTACAGCGATTTGAAGTGGGGGCAATAAGGTCCCAGTCGCCACCCGGTGGCAACTGGGATTTTTTTCTCCCAATTGCCACCTGGTGGCAATCCATGTGGGGGCGACTGGGACTATACCCTTGCACAGTGCACGCAAGGATAATCGTCCGTTGGTGCTTCATTTTTTTTACTTATAGAGTCTAACGCGCCTCTGCGAATTAGCTTCGGCCACTCGTATGCCTAATAAAGGTCCAGGACCCTATGGTCCCGAGATATGCGAAAAGCTTAAAAATTAATTACATAATACCACCAGCCTGTTATTGCCCCTCGGCATTGGAGATAGAGTTCTTTTTATGCAGATAACGTTCGAGTATTGAATATTATGCAGTGATCCGATAAAAATTGTAAAGCATTTTATATCAATGTTGATTAGAATCGACAAAATTACGGTCATTATATTACTCGTTACTCTACGAGTTTGCCAGCAGTAAACATAGCACACCTCTCACTAATACTTAGTTTAGTCTATGCTCTGACTTACGACTTACCTCTACCATGGTATGGCAAACGTCATTCCGTGACTTTGACAGTGACAGTGGTGGTTAACTTGTTAATTTGCTACGTAACACATTAGTAATCTGTGGTGGCTAGCGGCTACTCTGGTCTCACTGTGGTAGTACTACGAGATCCTGTAATTTAATTTAAATAAATATTTCTATTACGTGAAAACGTCAGTTTCAGTGTTCGTGCAGGCTAATTAGAATTGGTGGTTTTATTTACAGATATCCTGTGAAATCGTGTCAGTCAGTGAAAGATCTAATAAAATCTTATTATCATCTCCAGTAATCACGTACTCTTTTTGTATTACAAAGAAACGCTCTTCAAATAGAAAAAATGGTGTTCCAAGTGAGTATTCGATTGCTTGATTTGTTATTTCCTGGTAATGGTGGGCGTAGGGCGGATCCCGGTGACATCAGATTACGAATTAGGGCGCAGGGTAGGACAGGCAACCTTGACCCGCGCGTCTTCGACTAGTAAACAACTACCAAAATGGAATATCGAGCCCCTATAGACACCGGATAGTTTTAGTCTTTTAATTCCTTAGTTATTTATCTTTTCTTCTTTTAGTTTCGTTATTCAAAAGACTCAAAATCAGCCAGGCCAGCCTAGCCTGTTCTACTTATTTTTTTTAAAGTTTTTAACCAGTTTGTAGCCCTGAATAAAAAAAACGAAAACTAGTTTTAAGTGGCCCTGACATATTATAACATTCTTGAATAGGACGTTAAGTATTGTAATAAGTAGTACTTAATGAGTTGGCCTTAATTTTATTTTTATTCACAAACTATGTTTAGGAGATTACACCAAATACAGACTTAGGTACTACTCATTTAGTACATTAATTGTTTGTTTGTATCTCCTGAAAGAAAATAAGAAAAGAATTGAGTAAACACCTTCAATGATTAAAAAAATGTACCTATGTAATGTTCTAAAAAAGACATCTTTTTGCAAGAAAGCCACTTAGAAAGTTAAAGCACTTGATAGGATCTTTTGAATTTAATACCTGACAAGTGAAAGTAGGCACAAGCAGTTTTTCTCCTTTTTACTTGCAATAACTACAATGTAACATAAAATCATATTAAGACATAAAAAGGTAGGCAATCAATTACAATATTTTAAAAGCCACTCATAAATTTTTAACACCATTTAATAGTATTCTTATAAGAACTTGGAATTCCATTCAGACTGTGGAATCCATTCATTAACATTTATAGTACGCTGGTGTACTTTGTAGTATGTCAGTTGAATAATAATGAAAATGATTCATGCATCATTTTATGACTGGACATTACACCATGACCATGCAGTGTTACTCACACTTAAATGACCATTAACCAAATTTGTTGGTATAAAACCACAAATAATAAAATGTAAGTAATAATTTTTTGTATTGAAGTGTAGGCAAGGCAGAACTCAATGGACAAAAAAGCTTCATAATTTCCTTGAACTAGTGAGACCCTTTTGTGTATGATATAAGTATTTGAATGACTGCATGCTGAAATTGGCATAGAAATGATAAATACAGAGTACTCATAAACCACTATATTCCAACTAATAAGAAATTTACGAAAAGTTAGCAGAGGCCCTTTCCAGCACCTCTAAGTATAATTAAAAAGTCAGTTATGACTCATGATATTTTAATATTTTTAACTAGAGGGCTAAGCTCCCCAGGGTCATTATTATCTATTACGCACACAATGAGGTGTGGCCTTAATAAGACAGGTTAATGACTGACATTAAGACATAATCATTTATAGTTTGTCTGAGTTAGTGTCAGAATGAATAATATGCTGATTTTGAGATGCGACGCCATTCGCATCACCTTAACGTGACTTTATTCGGTTTTTATGACACCTTTTCTATTTTAGGCGTGAAATTGTGCCCGTTTTAGTAGCGCCCACCAATCAGTAAATTGGGCTTCTTAAGGCGAAAGCATCAGGGTAGCCCGCGAAATTAAAATTTTCTTACGTTTTTTGCCATTTTCAAGTCGGTATAAGATTATATGTTGATCTAAATATGATTCGCGGCCATATCAAATATTTATTTACAGAATTATAATCATAAAAATCATCAATACAACTCGTAAGTTCATATTACCCTATTTCATGACCAATTCCAACTTAAGCAGTTGTATTGCTGATTATAATGATTATAATCCTGTAAAGCCATATTTGTTGCGGTCGCGAATCATATTTTAATCCACATACAACCTGACACTAACCTGCAAATTGCAAAAAATTAAAGAAAATTCAAATTTAGCGGGCTATCTTAACGCACTTAAATAAAAATCACTAAAACTCCAATTTCCCATTTAGCGTGACCCAACTGTGGTGGGTGTCCCAAACTTCAACGCGACTGAGGATGCGGCGGCGCTCCGAGCTGCCATGAAGGGCTTCGGAACTGATGAGCAGGCCATAATCGACATCCTGACCACGCGGTCCAATGCGCAGCGACAGGCCATCGCCAAGGCCTTTACTCATGAATATGGCAGGGTAAGTCACTAAGTCTTATGGCGTCAGTTAGGTCACGTGCCCACGGCGTTGATCAGTGCGGCGAAAGGTAGGATTACACGTCAATATCCCGCTGTTCATACGGTTAAAAACAAATGCAATATAAAACTGCCATGTGATCCCAAAATTACACAGTAAAGTATCGTACTAATCAACGCCGTGTGTCCGCGCCTTAGTCTAGTTTATGTGTTTACTCTAAGACGAAGAGTTTTAACAATTGGCAGCATGGTCAAGTATTGCGTGAGATGCTCGTGATGGCGGAGACGTCGGCAATGGAAAAACTTATGTATAAAACGAAAGCTTTTGGGTGTGAGTATGTTGTCTATTGAACTAGTCTCCTGGTGAACACCAGCTGATAATCTTTTGGCAATATGCCTCCCGCGATTTTAATTTCACAAGTCCTCTCCTCGTCTTTTTATCGTGTTGTCAGTAACTGGGTTGTGGAGCTCAGATAGGCAGTCGCTCCATGTAAAATACTGGTAATTAGCTGCATCCGGTTAGACTGGAAGCTGACCACAACACAGTTGAGAAAAGGCTAGGCAGATAATGATGAAACAATGCTAATCTCGAGGTCAAGGCTAAAGTATAAGGCTCATTTGCACCGCCAATCACTAAACGCGTTTGGCGCCAAACTATTTTAAAACAGAATTCTGTTTCTGTCAAATGATTGAAGATGACAGAGACAGAATGATGTTTAAAACTCATTTAGCGCTAAACGTGTTTAGTGATTGGCGGTGCAAGTAGGTCTAAGTCTTTTATACCTCTTATACTTTTTAAATCATTGATATCGTGAACAATAGCCATTTAATTTATAATCAATATTTTCTTAGGTGAGTGTAAAATACATGTAAACACTGAAAATAACTACACAATCTCGAATACAAAGAAAATGCTGTGAGGAAACTGTTACTCATTTTCATTTGCTCTCAATCATAGCTAAATATATCAAAAGATTCACTGAGCTAATAGATAGTGAGCAATACCGCCGATCGCGTCATAACGTCTATTGAAAACGTAAGAATAAAACCGTCTATTATTCCAGCTCGAGTCGTGACTTCCATTGTAAAGCCAGAGTAGCTTGGGGATTAACAAACTAGATAATTCTCACATGTTAGGCAGAGATGTCCCTAAGTACACCCACTTCAGCTCAAACTCAAAGCATTATCAAACTAGGTTCTGTCCGCGGCTTCGCCCGTGTGAATGTCGGAAATTATCCCACGGGAACGTTCTACCTGGACAAAAAGTAGTCTATGTCCTTCCCCAGAATGCTATTTATCTCCTTGCCAAATTTTATAGAAATCCGTTCAGTGGTTTAGGCGTGACAAGGTAACATAGAGACAGAGTTACATTCGAACTTATAATATTAGTATGGATATACCAATTACAGGCACTTTTGAATTGTCAATGGGTCGGTCAGTCAGAAAGATGAAGCTAGTTGCCCAATCCAAAGCGTAGTAGGTACCTATAGACAAGAACGGGCAAGAAACTCCACGGCCACGGACACTTTTAAATTAAAATATTTTTATAAAAATTGTTAAATCATTCATGCTGAAATTATACATGTGAGAACGATGCAGCTTTCTACATGCACGTTAAAAGCGTCCGTCCATAATAAAAAAGATAAAACAAAAAACCTATTCAGAAATTAAAATAAGCCTTGGCAGCCAAAAGATGACCAGTCCCTACTGACGGCGCCAGTTCATGAACACAACGTATGGATCAGCACCATTCAGCTCAACCATTTTAAAAGGAACCCTATGATGCAACACACACGCCACCACCAGCGAGACATTTGAGTGAGCATGACATACTCTCGGCCGCCAGGGCACATTCAAGACAATGAAAGACGAACCCAGTAAATTATAGCTTTATAGTAGGTACATAGTGCTCACACATGTCCTATACAATAAGAGATTGAATTTATAATACAATGAAAAAATAGTTTTAGAACCTTCAGCAGCTCCAACAATATTTTCGAACGCTAATCAATTAGTTTATGCGGCCCTGTGGAGCAGGACCAGCGTTGAGCCAAGCATTTTTGTCAGCGATGTAATCCCCCAACTTATAATATGCTTGTGGTTGCATAGTGTGCGTTTCATACAAGATTTCCAGTCTTCACCAGTCCTCACCACTCCAAACACAACTCCCATGTAATAGGGGCGAGCCTGTTGCCATCAACCAGGCACAAATCCAATGCTGCTACTAAGAAATTCATGACGGAAAAACCCAATAATACTGCCGACCTGGGAATAGAACTCGAACCTGAGGACCTGTACTCGCGCGTTGACAATAACAAACATTTAATTTTAAAAGATTTTATAGGTAAATATTGACCCTGTACATTGTTTGACTTTGATCTTTGATCTTAATTTATCAATGATTAATTACAAGATAATAGTGTGAACGGAAGAGAGTAAATGAGTCATAGCTTTAAAATATATGGATTACAGATCGCCCGCATATCCGCCACGAACGTTGAATAGGTTTTTATTGAGATGAGAACTATTGAACTATTCATCGAAAACACGAAGTACCTCCATACATAAAGGAGTTTAGATCCCGCTAGCTGTTGCCCGGGACTTCGTCTGCGTGTATTTTATATTTTATGTCCAGGATGAAAGTAGCCTATATCCTTCTCCAGGTCCCAACCTACCTGTCAAGTTATGTGGTATAGGCGTGAAAAGGTAACAGATAGATAGGTTACTTTCACATTTATATTATTTGTATGAATAATTTGTAGCTTGTGGTAATCATTTGTAGCTCAGACTAGAAGCTCCTTGCCGCGTTCTACAGTTAATGTCTCGAAGGCGGTTTGCTAAGATCATCATCTGCCTAGCGTTTTCTCAACTATGTCGTAGTCGGCTTCCAGTCTAACCTGATGCAGCTGAATACCAGTATTTTACATGGAGCAACTGCCTATCTGACCTTCAAAACCCGTTACTAAGTAATACGATACCCCTTGGTAAGACTGGTTGTCAGACTTTCGGGCTTCAGACGACCCGTAACGACTGTCGAAGATCCACGAACGACAGACGTTGATATAATTTTTCAGGCGCCTGAATTTTATTTTTTTTTGTTTTCGGGGGGAAACCTTCAAAAGGCACCCGGCCTCTGGGGAGGGAGGTCGGGGAGTGTGCTATTTTTACCTCATTTAAACCACCCCGGTGATCACCTTCAGCACATAGAGGGGGTCCCGGTTCTTCTTAAAAGACCAGGCGCCTGCCTGCCGTAACAATCTATTCTCTGGTTGCTGAAAGCCTCTGCTGTCAAAATTAAACTCTCAAGAAGTCATGATTCGATTTAAGAAAACCTGTAGTAGGTAGGTATACTCCCTCTCAAATACAGGAGGCCTGTGTCCCAGCAGTAGGTATGCGATCAGTGACCAGCTAGAGCAATAAGCCATAATCTATAGAGCTATAGTCTTTACTTTCGTAGTTAAAAACTTAGTCTGCTCCAAAAGTCTCTTCACCCCTGTAAAAACATCCATTGGTATAGGTAATACATTTATTGATCCATATTTAGCTTCCCCATACCACTACAAGTCTATGGTTTCGAATCGACAAACCGTTTTAAGTCACTATGCATATATTACATGGTGCGGTGGTTTCGTGCGCTAGATACACATAATCTACTACCAAGGTAACTTCGTACCTCCGACATGCCATTAGTCATGCTTCTTGGCGTATCATGGTGCTTGGTTAAAGGTGTTTGTTTTGGTGATTCAGTATGTTTTTTTAAGGTCGAGATAAATTATGAGTTGATGAGTTGAAAAAAACTTGAGGGTTTTTGTTCTGCAAATAGTAACTAGCTAATTCAATCTAATTAGAGTTTTTCTTGGGGTAATTTACGTAGATTCAGGGCCTATGTACTGTACATACTCGTATACACAATATAATACGATTAAGTACATTAAACATAGGTGTGAGGTAGGTTGCGGCGTGTGTTCGTTAGATATCCAAGTATTTAGAAAATTTGTCCATAGTCCTGAAGTTATTTCGACATTGCCACCTAAAAACACACATTGCGAAAATTGCTATGTGGTTGTACCGAATTTTCCCCAAATATTATGAAGGTGTAGAAATGATGCAAAAGTTTTAATACTACCTATCATTAAACTGAGTTTTACGGTTAAAACCAGTTCCTTTAATTCTTAACCATTCTTTTACATTACCATCATAGGACATCATAGAAGACCTAAAATCAGAACTGGGCGGTCACTTCGAAGACGTGATAGTGGCGCTGATGATGCCCCCCGAGGAGTACCTGTGCAAGGAGCTGCACAAGTGCATGGATGGAATGGGAACTGATGAGGACACCCTCGTCGAGATCCTGTGCACCAGGACCAAGCAGGAGATCGCTTCCATCGTGCAGGCTTATGAGAAGAGTAAGTAGTAAATTATTTTATTTTAGATTTGTAGCATAGATCTCTGATATGTTTGTCGCCCATTTTATAGTCCTCTTCAACGTATCCAGCGACAGCGACCCAGACAAAATTTTTTTTTTTTCGTGAGTTCTCTGATGACAAGCAAAGCCAATTTGGTCTTAAAAACCCAGTCACCGTGTATAGAAGAGCTGATCAGCATCATTGTGTACGCTAGTTTGAAATATGTTTGTTGTTTTTGTTTTATGTAATGTCCAATAAAGTGTTTAATAAATAACAAATAAATGTCGGTAGACGTTGACCTGAGTTCGAATAATCGGAAAATAGTCCAAGATACGTTTGTATTAGGTCTAGGTGCCTAACTAATATAACAAAAAAACGATCTCAAATGACAATGGTTTCTGTACGCGTCTTGATTTTTATTTTTTTATTTAATGAGTCATTCCATGGACAAAGTTGAATGTCCTATGTCCAACTCTTACAAAATATATTTCACAAGCGTTGTTGGTAAAGACTGATAGATGAAGACTGTTTCATTGTTATAGACAGATTTCATAAGTGGATTGTCAATTTGGCGGTACAAAACACCAAAACAAGAACACAAACTCTCAACAAAATAATCTGAATCATTTATTGTTAAACAGTACTAATTATTTTGCAACACATTTAACACAATTTCGGACTCAAGAAGTCCTGGAAAATATCTAGCTATTATTAAAAAGTCCGGTTTCTCATTGCGGATTAAAATCAATTTAAATATGTAGCTGCACAAGGCACAATGCTTATGTGTCTATGTGTATCCTGTGAAGTAAGCCTGGTTACCAACCTTTCTGACTGACTTATCTTTTCACCAGTGAAGAGGTATCCAGCTAATCCTGTTTTAGCTTGTGACGAAAATAGAGAAGAAAAGTCGATCACCTTTAATGAATAATGTCAATATTGTCTATGTACAGTGTATGACCGTCCTCTTGCCGAGCATATGTGCTCCGAGACCTCCGGAGACTTTCGTCGTCTGCTGACCCTCATTGTGACTGTGAGTATTAAGTTGATGTGGTCGTGACGCATGCTCTTTGAACTACATTGTGTTAAAATTACATTGATGTAGTGGGGAACTTAATTAATGTTAGCAGTCGCTATGAAAAAGTGGAAATTGTAGATAGGTCAGTATTTTTACCTCACGAAGCGACGCGCGCTTTACTTGAGGTAAACAAGTGTAAAAACCCGCTATGAATGTGTGTGTAAGCGCAGGAGCTCTCGGTACCGTCTGAGATAAATTATGGCGCAATCGGAAGTGTGTGCGTGTTTTTACATTTCGTTACCACAAGTAAAGCGCGCGTCGCTTCGTGAGATTAAAATACTGTACATAAGTAACTGTACTGTATTTGTAATACGTTTTAAATAACAAAAGTAAAATAAGGCATGGCATAAGATGGTTAATATTGAAGCAGGAAAATCTAGTTTTTATTTGCAAGCAAAATTGGTATATATCCTATGAATAATTCTACCTAATCCATGTCAGAACAACCATTCTATCTAGAAAAATATATTCGAACAGACTTTCAGGCAATCGTATGTAAATTCTAGCCTAACGACTGGCATAAATTGTCCCAAGCAAAAATAAAAAACTTGCTTAACCAGTTGCAAAGTTATCTCTAGTAAGACGATGTTAATCGCTGGTTATTGTTGTTACTCTGTCGCCATGTTTGATTATTAGGAGGCTTACAACAGCTAAAGCGCGGTCACTGTCGGACTGCATAGAAAAGAAAGAGAAGCGCGATGACCCAACGCTGGTAATTTATTGCAAAATACGAAGCAATTATCTATTTACAAAAAAATCTATTGATTGGATTAAAAAATTAAAACAGTATTACGTTAGTAAGTTGCTTGTAGAATAATCTGACAAAAAATCAGAATGATTTAATGCATAGTAGTATGGTTTTTAATCGTTATAAGAAATTTTTAGAGGTATCTTCGTGATTTTTTTCTATCATCAAATTAGTTGTATTATGTTTTCAACACACTATCTAATTAGCAAATATCCTGAAGAATAACATATATTTTTCTGATTTTGTTTACTGCAGTGGATCATATACTTTTAGGCATTATAAAACTTACATTTAGGTCCTGTAGTCCCCTTAAGCAGGACATTTATTATTCTGACGTGGATTGTAAGCAGTATTACAGTAATTCGGCATGGATAACAGTAACAGTATTACAGTAATTCACATGAACGTAGTTTATAATCTACTAAATGGCCAGAAATGTAAAGGTTAAGCGCCATGATGGATTTTTATTGCTCGGCTGAACGCCGAAAGTTGGGAAGTCCAAGAGCGGCGTTTTATTTAGGCATTCATTTAGGAGACGTCTAGAGTTAGTGAAAACGGGCATGTATAGAGTATAATAGAATATTTATTCGCCAGAAACATGGTATGTTTACAAAGGTGTTTATAACATTTCATAGTGCTACATGTCTCACCGTTTTAACGGTATACAAAATCAATTTACAATTAAATAAAATCATTGAAGTGCATTCATTTTCAGTTTACAATAAATTAACTTTAACATTTTAAATATTATTTCAATTATTATATACTACACACACTTCCATTTATACAATGTCATAAAAAAAAAACAAAAAACTTTTTGTTTTTTTTTTTAATTACTTATGCCTGTATTTTGATGCCAGATCAAGAGAAAAAAATTACAGGGACATTTAAAAAAAAAACTCGTGAAATGAGTAAAAACAACAGTTCAACAACATACATTGCGTTATTTACGTTGTCGAGCAGACAATTTTTTCGAATATATGAAGCAATGGCTTAGCAATAGGCTTCAAAATGATTCAGATTGTGATAGATAGCGTGTTACGTAATTAGGGTGCTGGTATCTCGAAATCTAAATTTATAATAATGGTAAAAAAATATGTAAGTAGGTAAGGCTTATTGGGAATTTTACTAATTCTAACATAATCTTGCAATGCTTGAACTGAATGTATATAAATAAAGCTTCAGCGGTGTTATCTTTTGCACTTAACGCTTAACTGGACTAAGGGACGACGAACTATATTTTTTATGTTATCCAAAAACCAGCCTCCGTAAAACCCATATCGAAAACCAACCCTGCTCCCTATTCAGTATTCACAAACATTTTTGAAGTTTATCCTTGATGTCGATCTAAGCCCCGGGTACGAAACGGGTACATTAATAATAATTGTCTTTGAATTTAGCGTAGCAACTGTTTGTGAATTGACTTGTAAGATTGAAGGCCATTTTTCAATTGTAGCTCAGAATCAATCTTGCATTTGCTCACTACTCAACGAGTAGCGAATCTGTACTTCCGCCATACTCTGGGAACTCACCAGCGCTACCACTTACAGTCCGGCCGTTTGTCGTCGGTAGAATGCGTTCCTGGCACCCGTCAGTTTCATACAAACGAATACGTGTTTTGCGAATTTGATCTTTATTAGCTACTAGAATTGTCGCACTGACAGGTGTCAAAAACGCATTCTCATGACGGCGGACTGTAGCTGATTGGCCTTGTTGTTGTAACTATAGCGACCTGAGCTATCCCTATAGGTATAACACGCGAAAAAAATAATTTCCCACTATGATTAAGATCTAGATTCGTACAGGCAAACCAGAAAAGGAAGGCACGCGCTTTGGTAATCTTCGTCCGTTTGTATGAAATCTTCTCTCTGTCGTGGTACCTACTCCGGTCTCAGATCTTCATTTGTAACTAAACAGGGGTCTACTCTCTATGCTCGTCAACGAAAATACGGGCCCGTCCGAAAGTAAGTGATCGTCAAAACAAGTGCCTAATTCAATTTTGACCCCCAGTTTTGATTTTTCTGGAATTGCATAGAGTTGTTAATCTTTAATTTTGTAAAGATGATACAAAATAGACAAGTACTTCCATTGTTGTTATCTCACCATCGCGCGTCCGTATATCCGAAGATAGACGATGATTCCCGAAGCGCATACTTTTCTTTGGAAAACTGTATATCCCTTTATCAATGAAAGTGACACGCCTTAACAAATCAGCCCCATTGTTCACTGTAGGTATTCGGATAGGGCCAAGGCGAGGGCTCGCCCTGTACTATAAAAGCTCTCTGAATGCACGCACAATTAATTTTCTTTTTGACTTCGCTTTCGCTCATAATGTAGTAACCTTGGAGTGTCGTGATCAGTAATTGTTGTGTCGATACCGTGTATGTGTTCTGTTTGATTTATTGATTGTTGTATAAATTGGTAGTTTTAGTTAGAAATATGACTTGCGTGTCGTTTTGTGGTGAGTTTGCATGTGTTTTTCAAGGTGAAAGATATTATTGTAGAATTTATAATTATAGGACTGAAGTAATGTTACATTAACACGTATTTAATTAATTTAATAAAAGCGGTTTTTACTGTATTTTTACCCGACTGCGCGACAGTGAAGACAGGATTATATTTTCTTTTAGTTATCTTTTTCCTATTGATATTTGTTCCAGGGATATTTATTACATTTTGAATTTAAATACAAACTAAATAACTATCACCGATACATTACTGTCTTAGGTATGTATGTAATATTAAAACTGTCTACGGTCGTATGTAATAAAATGAATTGGTAAAGTTTCTCAGTTATCAGGTCTTTCTGCGGATAGAAAGATAAATTAATATTTATTAGTTTAGTGTTTGCTGTACCGTCTGC
Organism: Dryobotodes eremita; assembly: GCA_917490735.1. Classification (NCBI taxonomy): domain Eukaryota; kingdom Metazoa; phylum Arthropoda; class Insecta; order Lepidoptera; family Noctuidae; genus Dryobotodes; species Dryobotodes eremita. Next base: position 21,112,345 of record OU823254.1, read on the forward strand.
CATTTGATTTAGAATGCGAATTACATTTGTACCTATAATTAGGTACAAATAACAATATTCTATCTATATTATATCTACAATATTCTATCTATATCTATCTATTAAGATAGATTGTATATTTGTACATAATTTTGATAAATGATATTCGTTTCTGTACTTAAATGGGTAAAAAAAAACTTTTACACGACAACTTTAAATTGTGTTTTAAAACTAGATGAAGTCGGTTACCGAAATTACTCTGCAATAAAAAATATCTTTAATCTTCCTTAAACTCAAAAATGTTTCACATTATCTTCAAAATTCGACCTAGTTAAAACTAGATGAAGTCGGTTTCAATTTTACCGAAATCAAATAATATGTTTATTGATCCTTAAACTCAAAATCTTTCACATTATCTTCAAAATTCGACATAGGTGTCTACAAAATCGTACATTGTCGTACTTCTAAAGGCCACACACACAAACACAAGTACTGGTCACCACCCCCAAGGTATGCAAAGAACATTGGCTACGTGTTAACATAGTCTGTGCGACAGGGCGCTCGGGACGAAGAGGTGGGCGTCGACCCGGAGAAGGCGCGGGAAGACGCTCAGGCGCTGCACGACGCCGGGGAGGCCAAGTGGGGCACCGACGAGGAGGTGTTCAACAGGGTGAGTAGAAACTGGTGCAGAATGTCAGAGACTAAAGTCCCATTAATTGGAAAGTTGAGAGAGAGTTGCAGAACATTGTATCCCGTCCCATCAAATGTTTCCGGCAAAGATTTTCCATGTTATGTTAACCATGAATACAAAATTTATTTTATTTATTTATTTATTTAAATGCCTTAAAACTATCATTACAGGTCTTAACCTAATGCGATAGCCAAGTCACACGCACAAAATTAAAATTAAAGCACAAATACATCTCAAGATCATTGTTTGTAGCATAGTGTAAACAATAGTACCTTTGCGAATTCACCCAGTGACATGTAAATATATCAATTTGGACCTGAATATAATTGATGGTGCGAATTAGCATAACAACATAGCAAATTAATTAACATATTAGCCTATTATCAGTAACGCTGCAACTGTTGCTGATACAATGTTGCGGTGTTTGCAACTTGTGTTTCCAAACGAATAAAGAAACGATGCGGATCTTGTGTGTATTAGAAAGTGTGTAACTAAATAAATGAGGCGAGGATGAAAGAAGATCTCAGGAGTTCACGCCACACATTCCAAGTTACTGGGCGACAATATATTTATAAATGACATCACTTTTCTTAATCAAGGCCTAGATGTATACAGGGTGGCAGGCACAGCGACGCGCAAACTGTCACCATGAATTCGGCACACGATTCTAGCGTATAAAATTTTCTTCGGTTGTAAAAAAAAACAGCTGTTTTATAGAAGAAGTGCCAATACCTACGCGGTCAAAATCTATGGCGCAGGAAATTCATTTTTAATACCCGACAAAAAGTTTCAATTTAACGCAGGGGGTTCACTGACTACATGGTAACTGGTTTCGAGTCGATGTCCCTGTTAGCCTGTATATATGCGAAAGTAAGTCGGTCTGTTCGCTGTGGGTTACCTTTTCACAACTAAACCATTGAACCGATCGATAAAACCTTAGACAAATAGGTAGCCTGGGATCTGGAGAAGTACATATGTAGGCTATTTTACATCCTGGATATATGTACTAAAAGGCATAAGTACAAAATACACGCAGATGAAGTCGCAGGCAACAGTTACTATTCTATAATTTAATTGCTAAAAAGGCTTCAAGTTTCCAAAATGGCCTCGAATGACATCATCACAGTAGCTTTTATATTATTTTATATTCGTCTAATATAAATATGTCATACTAGCTGTCGCCCGCGAATTCGTCTGCGATCCAGGATGAAAAGTAGCCTATGTTCTTACCCAGGTCATGGTCTCTGTGTGCTAAATTTCATCCTAATCCGTTCAGTAGTTTTTGCGTGAAAGAGTAACAAACATCCATCCATCCATCCTCACAAACTTTCACATTTATAATATTAGTAGGATTCTTAAACCACACCATGTCTTACAGATCCTGGCACACGAGAGCTTCGCTCAGCTGCGCCAGATCTTCGAGGAGTATAAGAACATCTCAGGGCACACCATCGAGCAGGCCATCAAAGCCGAGATCGGCGGAGAGCTGAAGGAAGCACTGTCGGCTATCGGTCGGTAACATACGTTACTACTGTTACTATTAGCCTGCATCATCCCACTGCTGGGCAAAGGCCTCTCCCCATGACTTCTAGCTCTTTCGATCCAGGGCTAAAGTGGACCACTGGTCGTTGGTTTTCTCTAGCTTGTCCCGCCATCTTCTACGGGGTCTGCCGCGACGCCTTCTGGCTGTGTCAGGGCTTCACGTAGTGGTTATTTTGTCCCACAGCTCATTGGGCATGCGGTAGGCGTGGCCAGCCCAATCCCACTTCAGCTTAGCGGCTTTTTGAGCAACATCAGTAATCTGTGTTTTGGAGCGCAGTGTGGTGTTGCGAATATGGTCTGTCGTTTTACGTATAGAATACTGTGCTTCATTGCACATTGGCAAACACTGAGTTGGGACTTTTGAATGTTTGTCAAAGACCCAGTCTAGGATCCATAGGTCAAAATGGGAAGGATGCACATATCCATAATTTTTCGCTTGAGTGACAAAGGAAGGTTACCAATCATAAGCTCTTACATGTAATTCTTTTTTAAATGAAATCATTTCTAATTGCTTATTGTTCAGTAGTAACACAACTCAACTCAAAGCATTTATTTCAATTAAACCATTTACAGGCACTTTTGAATTGTCAAAGAGTCGGTCAGCCAGAAATAATATACCAACTTACAATAAATACATAATAATATAATATAATGAGTTTTGAGCAGTGAATGTGCGGACTGGATGCGTTGAACCGGCTGCTGTGGCCGGTGGTGCAGCATGGGGAGGCCTTTGTCCAGCAGTTGACGATAGGCTGACTTGGTTAGCTGATTCTAGCGTTGTTTAGGCCTTAGCTTGGCAGTGGATGCCGTTACCTTACCAAAGAAGTGACTCACGTTTTTCGTGTCGTATCCTGCAGTGTACTAAAAAAACAGTGTAATAAACGCAGTAGAATAAGATGAGACTAATAAGTAAATGAGTCAAATTACAAGCGCTCATTTTAACACGAGTCACGAAAAAAAATAAAAATAAAAAGGAATTCCAATCGAATTATTGTTAAAAAAAAAGGAAACTACATTCTGATCAGGTTATTAATAAAATATACGCTCGCGTGCCAGTACTGCGACATACTCGTAAGACGCGAGTAATTGAAACAATTGCGCGCTACATTACATCCGGGCCGCGCTGGAGACGTCACACGTCGTCGGCGGATGGAGACTGGTAATGTTATTATTGACGAATTACTAGCTTTGAGATAGATTAGGTCGTTGTATGAAGGATAGTTAATATTTTAACCTTTGGTTTGAGGCTAAATCTGTACAGGAATTAAGCTTTTATTTATTTTATGTTTGTTTTTTTTTAATAGATTATTGGCATGCTATTTAAAAATAAAATTATCGATGAAGGCTAATAAACTTTAGCTTTGACAAAGTTTTAATCAATCAATCATTTATTTTCAGGCCTAACTAGGCCTATAGATACGATACATTTGTTTGCGTGGGTGTCTGTATATTTGTGTGCTTGAAGTATAAATCAATAAAAAAAAATATACAAAATGTGCTTGTAAACTATAAAGATACACTATCAGACTTCTAATATGTTCCTTCGACGCTTACTGACATAACGGGTTCTCGCTAATATGGAGAGAACATTCAACATGGTAGAAATTAATTAGTATAATTGTCACCCTTTTATAGCAGGTTGAATGCACTTCAATTAGCAAAGCTAGCCGCCATAGCTTACAGGCTGACTTTGAAATCATTGGGTTGTCTCATACAAAAATTAAAATATTTAAAAAAATATCTTTTTATCGGAATTTCAGAATTATAAAAGTCACTTTATGAGTACTTCTTTCACTCCTTAAACATTTGCATTTTAAAATTCAAAGTTAGTGTTCACGTGTCATATCTATAAGTTTATCAAATTAAACCTTTTTTTTTCTAGCCTTTATAATCTGTGGCAACATCATCCCCCTCACAAAAAAATAACCAAACTTTTTGCCACCAAAATATTTTCAGTGGAATGCGTGGAAAGCGCATCGGCTTGGTTCGCGACCCGCCTCCGGAAAGCGATGCAAGGCATGGGCACGGACGACCGGACGCTCATCAGAATCGTCGTCAGCCGCTCCGAGATCGACCTGGGAGCCATCAAGGCAGAATACGAAAGACTTTACGATAAGACCTTGGAAAGCGAGATTAGGGTACGTATTATATCTTTGAACCTTCAATTCCAGTGGAATGTGTGGAGAATGCTCCCGCCTGGTTCGCGGCAAGACTCCGCAACGCCATGCAGGGCGCTGGCACTGAAGACCAGACCCTGGTCAGGATCGTTGTGGGCCGCTCGGAGGTAGACCTGGGCAGCATCAAGGCAGAGTACGAGAGATTGTATGATAAGACCCTCCAGAGTGATCTATCGGTATGTAGGACTATGTGGATGGTGGGGTGGTGGTGGACTTTCATCTTTTTTGACCAAATTTTTTCACTATTGCAAACTCTTACTGACTCGCTGGTTTGAAAGCGCTAAATGTCGTTTTGATAATTTTAGACCCAAAAAAGCGTCACAATAAAGTTAACTTATTGACGCTTGGTGACATTGTATAAATCATTACATTGCTGCTGTCTACTAGATTTCTAGGCTGTAATCGATATTATTGAGATATTTTTTATCGGTTTTACGGTTGATTTTAGACCGGACTCTTTAGCATCATATTTATATTTTAGAGGCTTACAATTCCCTTTGAAGATTAATTGAGACACGTCAAATCAGCATATTTTGATAAAAGTACTACTCCTTGTTAAATTGAACGAGTCAATCACTGCCCCCTTTGTAATAGTCGGATGCTTGAACTTCGCACTTCACTCGCATACGCCGTAGAAAGCACGTCTTGTCTTGCTGTCTATACTTTAAAATAATTAATTTAGTGAACAATTTAAATTCACTTATTTTTGCTACGTGAATCATATTGATATAAAACCATCGATTTGATGACTACTAGTTCCTCGATATATTCGTTAGAATCATTCTTAAACTGGTGATGGGTTAGCACATTATTACTTTTGATTTAGCGTTATATGCGATTCAGATAAAAAAAAGAATAACTTTGACCAAACCTAGTCCAAGGTTTTTATTTCACTTAGATGAATACTCAACTACACTCAACTTTGTGTCACAGTATGCCAAAATTATTTATTTTCGTATCTGAATGCACAAACATACACAATATTATTAAAGCACATTATAAGCATGACAGTAATGCTTGTTATTTTATCCTACCTATTCAAATCTAAGCATCATAATATTCTTTTGCTAAGAAAGTTCTGAATAGAGATTCTGGTCCCAATTTTTTCTGTATACTATTGTTCTTATATCTACGCTTTCAATGTTACTTTTATGAATTGAAACATTACTTTTATGTTGTATGTAATGTGGTTTAATATTTTTCACATTTTCTGTAACTCTGGCATCGTGAATGGAAAGGAGGTGAGAACGATTTGTTTTGAGTATTTTAAAATATTGACATAGAGCTTTATGGCTGTTTTAGCTAAAAGCATCATATTCAGAAACTAAAAGATTTACTCCCAATTTCCAAACGGCCGGCTTATGCAAAAATTAACTAACACACTGTCAAACTCACGTCAAGTGATTTGATTGGTTGTTGTTATTCTACCCAGCCGATCACACCAGTTAACCTAAGTTTGACAGTCTGTTTTTTTTTTGCTGTAGCCTTTCAGTAACTGGGTGTTAGCCTTTAGAAAGACTGAATTCAGATTTTTTATGTATTTGCCATATATTTATTTAGTACTTATATAAATAAATAAGTAATTAACCCACTATTTCCTAGACCCGTAACGACAAAAAAAATACTACTTATAATTTAATCTTGGTTACGGGTCTAAAAAGAGTCACAAAAATACTAATCATGTCGCGTTTTCTCTTTCCGCACGCCGCATGCGCTCCACGACACATCCCTTCCTTGAACACAACGCCATCTATTGACGACCCTCGGAACTGCTTGGTAACGCCATCTTGGTTTTGCGACACGTCAGCAGGGCGAAACTTCGGGCGACTACAAGCGCGCTTTGGTGGCTCTTCTGGGACCTGTTTAAAGAGAAGATTATGGAAATAAGCAAATGGAGGACTAAAGAGCATATTTGGTCCTCAATTCCGCGTTTGACTGACAGAAACACCTGTCTTTGAGCAATTGCAAGCACGTACTATGGCTTAGTATTACCGAGTTATTGAATAGGAGAAGAAATACATCTGTGTTTAGGGTTGCCACCTTTTTTTGGGACGAATAAAGTATTTTTTCATTTCGGTTTAACAAAATTGAAGTACCACCATAAAAAAGGAGTGCCTACTTTTTTAATTTTTACTTATTTATCTTTAAAAACACTTTTCATTACTTTTCGCAACATTCAACAAATATTGTCTTTCTTAAAGATAGTTACAGCCTCTTTGCAATCAAACTTTAAGTTGAAATATTTGATCAGCTCGTTTTTAATTAAGTTTAGGGAAACTTTGTTCCTTTCGTCTCTCCACTTTACATTCATAAGGGAGGAAAAGTCAGTAACAGTCAGAGTTACGTAAATAGAGTATTTTAGCGTACTTTATTGGTGTCATAGATTATAAAGTACACCTATACGAAAAAAAGGACAATACTCTATTTTAGAGTACGGGTGGTAACCCTATCTGTGTTGGCTACTTATTATTTCTGCCGACCTTTCTTTGCTCTTTAGCGCTCCATTTGGTTAGAACTACAAAATCTAAGCTTCTGTGTCGTGTGCAGCTAGATTATGATATTTTATGTGTACTCAAGTTGCCCTTAGGGGCTTGTGAGATAGTTTGCATCATTACGTGTTTTTTGCAGTTGAATGTTTATAATAATTAATAAGATATTCGGTCGACGGACCTAAAAATGTAATACAAAGTGTTTTAAGATTTCAGACATTTTTTAATTTTAAGCTCAAATATAGGCGGCTGATTTGTTGAATCGAATATGATTAATTGATAAGTAAAAGTAACATTTTAAATCAATTCAGTAACGTATAATACTTTTTTTTAAATTATTTTCTGTAATTTATAATGCAGTAAGTAAATGAGAATCTCAAAACTTCAAAGTGCAATAATAATGTAAACTTATTCAAAAAGTAATAGGGCTTGAAACCAGATTATTTAGTAATGACGATAACCCCCGAAGTATACGACTGATTTACTAAAACATAACATGACCCCTGTCCTCGAAGGTCAGGCAGAGGTAACGTGTTACTACTGATTGCTTATTGCGCTTACAACTAGAATAAGAACGAAATAGTGCATTCGATGTTAGCACACGATGCTGCCTTAGCGGTGCCTTTGGTTAATAAAAAATTGTTTTAGCAGAGGATATTTAATTAATTAATTAATTGTTTATCAAATTGACACATAACGTCAATTTGTCGTGTTTAGCCGTTGCATAAAAACTGTCAAATAATGACCCTTGTGATTTGAATATACGGATAATTTAAATTGGTAGTCATTTTGATAAATAATTAATTTACCATACATAATAATTATTGAAATTAAACAAGGTTTTGATAACTTAAAAGATGACTGCTGTTTAATATAATTATCTCAGTCAGTTTTCGCCTATTTCCGAGTGATATGGAATGTTTAAAATATGGTAAAAATCTTGGTGGTTTAATTCTTTTCACCGTTTTTGTCCATTTATAATAGATTTTGCCTGTTGTTAATAACAAAATGATTATTTGAAGTATTTAATTTATATTTATAAAAATGTTTATTGGATTGTTTGCATTCCACTTCGAATCTTTTTAATCTTTGTAGCTTTAATTTTTATTTACGAATAAATTCAATTTTAGTGTAAGTTCTTGTTTTATTTTACTCTTTGGTAGTAACTTTAGTCGATAAGGTTTTATCAACCGTACCAAAATTACCTACCTGTCTAATATGAGGTTACTGACCAGACTAAAGTGAGCATCTAACCCGGAACTCTATACATCAGCGGTCGCGCTTGCAATACGCCACTCCCAAGGCTAGACCAGGAATCGAACCGGTTATTCCGTTCGCGGAAACGCATGTCCGAGAACACACCCTAAGCCTATAAATTCCGTTTATCCATTTAGGCCTAGGGTGGATTCTCGGACACATCGTTTCCGCGTATCCACCTTAGGGGTGGATAAACGGAATAACCCTCCTATACAGCAAAGGTCGCTCTTGCAATAGGTTACTGACCAGGCTAGGCTAGGAATCGAACCCAGGACCCTGAAAAGCAGCGGTCGCGTTTGCCACCACTAGATGTATGAGTTACTGATCAGGCTAGCTGGAGATCGAACCCAGGACCCTGACAAGCATCGGCCGCGTTTACAATCTCTAGACCTATAAGCTAATGGGAAACTTTCTTCACAGAAAAACCCAATTACGCTTTTTGGCCCGACCCAGTATTCAAACCCGGGAGGTTATGATCCAGAGCAAAGTCTGTCGCTAGATCCATGAGGCAATCACGTTATGAATATAAAGAGCCCTGACACTTGATGCCAAGCACCCAGCATATGGGTTAAAGAAAAATTCGTTCGTGTTCCCACGAGCCGCCTCCGAGCCGTCGCTACAAGTACCTATAGATGACTTCTGTTCATGCCCAGGATCCAACTAACGAGACCAAATCTAAGTATGCTTTAAGGGCTGTCAAAAATAAACTATGTGAAAGGTATATTTTTTTATAAAATGTCAATAGAAACATAATCTCTTCCGTTTAAGATGTACCTGGTATTTACGCAAAACTTTTCATATTTTTTTTTTAAATCAATGCCTCACACTAGGAATTTCTCGTGTACGTTACCCCAGCAGGAAAGTGTCTCCTAGAGTTATATGAGTGGAACATTTAATTGGTGCCTTAGCTGCTGTAAATGTGCCCCCACATAAAAAATGTGTGCCCCCTGTCGTTTTAGAAAAAAACGGAAAAAACGATTCCTGCTGGGGTAACATTTTTCTAGCAGGAAAATTCTAAACGAATGATCGGAGAGAGAAAAATTGTGCATGGCCAGATAGCTTATATGTGTACCAAAATGTGCCCCCAAAAATAAAATCTGTGCCCCTTCAGGTTTTCGAGATATTGCATTTCCTGCTGGAGTAACGTTTTCCAGAATCGTATATCTCTAAAACCATTGCATGTGCCCCTGTAGAATAAACATACACGAGTAGCTCTTAATGTGTGCCCCTTAGTGCCCCAATTAGATTTAAGAAAATATTTGTAGTTTTCAAGTTATCGCGGTTTTATGAAAACCCGAAAAAACATCGCAGCGCCTAAATGAGAGAAGGTATAAGTTCGCTGAAAATTGTATTCGGTCCTTCTTGACGCTAATAATAACCATACAAAGTTTCAAAACTGTCAATGCATGCGTTTTTGAATAATCTTGCTAAAAGTCAAAACGATGGTGTCATAACTTTGACGGCAAAATACAAGGAACCGGCTCAATCCCAGATGTGTAGGTGTAAACCAAAATCTTGTGCCTTTAATCAAAAATATATGGTGAAAATATTCAGCTTGGAATGTTTTGCATTAAGTAAATATTAACAAAAAACCCAAAATATGTAAACAACGTCTGGTTATCCGACCAAATTCGAATGACGACTAAAAAGCGATGGATCATACATATCGACGACCTTCTTTACTTTACTCACTAACCGGTTCAGTGGTTTAGGCGTGAAAAGGTAACAAACAAACAGACAAACTTACTTTCGCATTTATAACATTAGTTAGGGTAGTTAGGATGAATGATTTACTTTCAATACATAGTGATGAAGCCTTTGCTTCTCCGCGTATCTCTTACCAACGCGTTCGTTTCGGCGAGTTGTTTCCAACGTAGAAATAACGTTGAAGACAGATTTCTTGGTAATGCAAACATGGATTTAAATAGGAAAACGTGTTGTATAAAATAAACTGCATTATACATGTTCATAAAACTTATTTAATCGCACGCCATTCGCACGTTACAGCCATTCGTTAACTGATTCTAACATTACATTATTACAGTATATTTAAAAACTTCAATAAAAATACTTGTAAACATCAAGCTGTGAATGTAGGAAAATAAAGTATGATAAATTATCGCCCGCCTTCGCGTGAGGAGATACACTGCTTTTAGTTAACAAGTAGGACTTCTCCGAAGAGTTTTATCTGCAAAGCGAAAATAGATATGTTTCTTTTCCTACTTTAAAACTATTGATATTTATACAATTTTCATACAAGACAAACCTTTAGAATGTTAAGGCAGTGAGATAAATCATGATTTATTGAATGCAGTTTTACGCAGACTCGTATTGAAATACTATACATAATTTCTTGAGTGAATTGTAACATTATAAGTTACAGTACTACTGTGACCGTAACTGGCAACATTGGCAAAAACAAACAATATATACAACATTTCAACTCTAAAGAGTGTACATTCATACATTACATCAAATCACTAAATCTAATTTACACGAAAGCAACAAAAACTAATGTAAATTTACACGAAATACGTAATAAATACAATAACATCACACGCTGACGTTACAGTATCAAAAATATTTGTTTACACTTAATTTTAAAAGCCTCTTTCTTTACATTCAGGATTTAACGTTTATTTCTAACTAGCTTCTGCGAGCGACTTTGTCCGCGTGGAATTTCGGCCCCGACCCAACGCGTCGCAACTCGCATCCTATCGTCCGCCTGCTCTATTACTTTATTTATTTTTGCTCGGCTCCTAAGGGTCGTAGCATGATGTTAAATAGCCTCCTCAAGAATTGGGCTATCGAATGCAAAAATATTTTTTCAAATCCGCCTGACAGAAGTTCCGGAGATTAGCGCGTTCAAACAAACAAACTTTTCAGTTTTTGATTAGTATAGGTAGATAGATAACATCAATCTAGCGAATTACGCGCGGGATTTAAATGTGAACAAATAATTTTGATAATGTAATTCTTGTTATATAGAGGAACATACGCAGTACGCTACCGAACAGTCGCAGTCCTGGCCCTGCAGTCTCGACAAATATAACGACAAAAATCGGTCGTTAAGTCTAATCTATGTCAAATTTCTTTAATAGATTTTCAACCTTATGCTTTCGAAATAATGTTGAAAATCTATTAAAGGAATTTGACAACGATACGGCTTAGCGACCGATTTTTGTCGCTGTCTAATGTCGAGACTCCGGCCGTGTACACACGAGCTCATAACGACTACTGTATTTATTACGCGCTCACTAAGTTAAGGCCGGCACACACTTATAGCTCATTATAACGCAAATTAACAAACAATCAGACAAATCGGCACCATCACATAAATATGTCCTGCATTTTTTTACAATTTATGACTTAGCATAGCCTTTGGCGTTATACGGACACTACAATGTATCCCGGACCTAACTACGTCTAGCACAGGTTTTGTAAAGCGGATTAGACTATGATTATGATACGTATTTACAATTTGAGCAGGTTTAGAGCTCTCAGCGAACATCATCTCCGGCGTCCGTGTGCGAAGATACATCGAGTAAAGTCTAGTAGTGTCGTTATGAGTATAGAAGCAAGAACTCAGAGATAACTTGCATGAGTATTATAACGAGCTGACTGCCCACTCAGTACCAACTTCACAAAACCCGTCCTAGTAAGCGGTGGTTTCATTTGCGCTAAAACTTGTCAATTTACAGACTTATAGACATGCACGTGCGCTTTACTAAGTATTAGGCACAGACTGCTAAATGAAACCCTCGAACACTACGATAAACAGGTATTTTGTAATTTTCTGTAGTCAATAAACGCTTATAATATAAATAGTCCCGTGGGTCACTGTTTAACGTCCGCTGCTGGGGACGTGGAGCGAGTCTCAGGCCGCGTGTGTCCGGCTGCGCTCAGTCGTTGGGGCCGAAGAACTTCGCGTGCAAGGCTGATAACGGGATGATCTGCTCGTCGCCTAGAGCAGGCTGCTGTTCGGCTTTAGACTGCTCTCGCAGCTCTGTGGGCACGAGAACAAATGTTTGAATGGAGTTATCAAGAGATGTTTATATTGACAAGTATATGATATACTTACTGAGCCATTGTTTGTCTGGAAGAGAACAGACTTCTATAACGATTGTTCTATAAAACTGGTACCCAATTAATCCATTCCCCGTCCCATAAACCATGTATGGTTCAAGTTGGTTATTTAACTATTGTGTCTACTTGTGGACAGCGAATGTGTTAATTGAGTCCCAGTTTTATACAACAGTCGGCTACAGGGTCTATCTTTTCTCTAATAACTTTAGCGTTATGTAGTCTAAGGCCTGAGTTTTCAAAAGTCAGACAAATTTTATATTAAAAAAAAAGTTTAACTGTCATGTTATCCGCTTATTATCCGGTTTTTGATTGACCATCACCTTATTGGTGATGTTCTTCAGAAACGTCAGGTGCGTAGTACTCGCAACCGGCGTGCGTGTATGACCAGATGTATGAACGAAATCGAAGCAAAAGGAATATGTAAGGGTCGTAGCAGGTGGCGTTCTGTAGTTTCTGCCTACCCCCTTTAGAATAAGGCGTGAGTTTATGTATGTATGTATGTATGACTGACGGTTTTTAATAAAAAAATGTTCTAAATAGATTGTAACGGGATTAGGACTTTGTCATGCAAAACATTGAATTTATTGTCCTCAAAAACTTGATAAATATCTCAAATATGAGTTCGAATATCTCGTAACATACCCTGCCAATGCTGCAACAGCCTGTTGTAGTGGTTGGCGCGGTCGTGTCGCTTGAGCTGAGTGAACACGTGCACCAGGCCGCGGTAGTCGTACTCCAGGCCAGAGTAACGTTCGCCGAATAACTTCAGACCTGAAATGTAGTGTTGTATTTACTAGAAATCTTTTAGGTTTTTATTTTAGGTTCAGTATCGCTCGTTTAGCGAAGTGGCGGTGCTTGGGGGAGGCCTATGTCCAGCAGTGGACGTCTTTCGGCTGAAATGATGATGATGATAGCTCGTTTGACGACCGCAAGTCTTTTCGCTGAATACCGGGTCATGGCGTCACTATTTGGACCATCCTGTATATTATTGTTTCGTGCACGGAGCGACCAGAATAAAACACAGTCTATTGGGTAGAACCTTAGCAACTTTAGCTATCGAGTGTGTGTTTGAATGTGAAAGTTTTCTTGTAAATTTTGATATTCAAAAGTGCCTTTTAATGGCCTACTTGAAATAAATTATTTGACTTGACTTCAACATCTTGTATACTCTCATACAAAATGTTATGGTTATATGGTTTTGTTGGTTGTTCGATGGTTGGGCCAGAGTCACAGGTTGGTTTTATTTTATTTATTATGGGACAATAAACTGCTACAATATAAAATGTCTACAAATAACATATATAAATGGCTTCATACTCTCACATACGAAGAATTGCAGAATTTAGTCAAACCCTAAAGACTTTCTTTCGTAGACAAGCACACCAAATACACGAAGCGTAGAGTGTGCTTGTGGGGAGGTGCCACGAGCATACTCTACACTTACACCCCACAGACACGCACTACACTCACATAAAACACTCCCACACCCACATCACTAAGCACTTACCTATTTTAACTATTTTTTAAATTTGTTATTGCTCTTTTGTACCCCTACTATATTCATCTCTAGAATCCGGAACGCTGTCGTCTCCCTCTTGGAGGTGGGCGTTAATAGCAGCGACACAGTGTTTCAACTAATGTAGTTACGTACGCAACCAATTTGTAAAATGTGTTTTTGTATCCAATAAAGATTATTATTCATTTATTTATTTACATCCTTATTAAATACATTTTTAAATATTTTTATAAAAACATTAAAAAAACATTTAAAAATATAAAAAATAGTGGTCCGCCGGTATCGGGAGCAGGGTCCAAGCTACCGGTGGTTAGGACTCCAGAGACAGGAACCTCCTCACAATGCGAGCCGTATCGAGGAGTACTGCCTTCTGGATCAGGCCCTTGATCCAACCGCCTAACGAGAGCCTCGAGAGATGCTGGTCGAGGCTTTCGGCCATCAGGCCATTGGCCGATACGACAATCGGCACAATGATAGCCGAGCTCACATTCCACATGTCAACAACCTCGTGTGCTAAGTCGAGATATTTAATTTGTTTCTCTTTCTCAGCTTTCACGAGGTTCTCGTCATGCGGAATGGTAATATCGATAATCATTGTGCGACGCGCTAATCGATCTATCACCACTATATCAGGTTTATTGGCGACAATAGTCCTGTCAGTAATGATAGACCGATCCCAGTACAACGTGATATGGCCATTTTCAAGAACTGGGTCGGGCACATACTTGTAGTACGGTACCTCAGAATCCACCAGTTTATATTTCAAAGCAAGTTGCTGGTGAATAATCCTGGCTACTTGGTTATGCCTGTGCAAATACTCGCCGTTAGCTAGACGAGAACAACCAGAGATAATATGTCTGATGGACTCACCCGGACGATGGCATGCCCGACACACGTCAACCGTCCCATCTTTCATAATATGTCTCCGGTAGTTATTCGTCAAGATAACTTCGTCCATAATTGCACAGACGAAACCTTCTGTTTCCCCGAAAAGGTCACCAAAACGAAGCCAGGATACGGACGCTAAGAAATCTACACCGGGCTCATGAAGAGCCCGGTAGAAGCGTCCGTGAAGCTCCTTGCTTTGCCATATTTCCTTGCGGTCATCTGTAGTAAGTACCACAGGTTTGCGCCAGTTCTCTTTAGCCATGGAGAGCGGGGTGAGTCCCTTGTCCACTGCTACCACATCACGGTGCATACCCACTTCGGCTTTTAAAAAATATTCCCTGAGACTGCACACTTCACGGTTGTGGAGGGTCTTTGCATTTAAAAAGCCTCGACCCCCGCACTTCCGCGGTATGTACAGTCTCATCACCGATGATCGTGGGTGATGCATCCGGTTTGCGGTCAGCAGTGTACGGACCCTCCTATCTAGGGCGTCGAGTTCAGTCTGAGTCCATTTGAGTATGCCGAAAGAGTACATCAAAACCGGCATGACCCAACCGTTGAAGGCCCGCACCTTGTTTCCGCCTGAAAGAAGACTAATTAATACTTTCTTCAAGCGACCAAAGAAGCGCTCCTTCAACGATTGCTTCATGTCAGTAACGTTGATGCCTAACGCTTCCGACATACCTAAATACTTATAGCTTTCGGATAAGGAGAGGGATCTAAAGTGTATGGAATCCGAAAGTTGAATTCCCTCGGATTCCATAATCTCACCTCGCTTTACATGCATGACTGCACATTTGTCCACACCAAATTCCATCCTTATGGTGCTACTGAAAGTTTCAGTTACCTTCAGTAGCTCCATCAGTTGCAATTTGTTGGGTGCAAAGAGTTTCAAGTCATCCATGTAGAGGAGATGAGATATGACTTGACCACCTCTCCTCAACCGATAGCCTAGTCCTGAATCCTCAAGTAGTGAGCTTAAAGGATTCAGGGCTAAGCAGAACCAAAGTGGACTCAAACTGTCGCCCTGAAATATTCCCCGTTTAATCCATACAGGCTCATCGCTCCCCTGGATCTGTCGACACCCTGGATAGCGAAGAACCGTTCTCCATTGCCCCATACATGACCTAAGGAAGGTGCGTAGAGTTGCATCTATCTTGTACAACTCCAGCACCCTCATGAGCCATGTATGTGGCACCGAGTCATAGGCCTTCTTATAATCAATCCAGCATGTCGACAGATCCTTGCGGGATCGACGAACCTGTTGGCTTATGGCCATATCGATGAGGAGTAGCTCCTTAGTACCGCGGGACCCGTTCCGACATCCATTTTGAGAGGTTGACATAATCGAGTTACTTTCAATGTGCGTATTAATTTTCGCTCTCAAAATGGATGTAAGAAGTTTATAGACCGTCGACAAACACGTGATCGGTCTATAATTCTTGGGATCCGTGGGACTACCTGACTTGTGGAGCAGGTGGGTAACGCCTGTTGTTAGAAACTGCGGAAGCGACCCAGACTCTAAAGATGACTGGAACTGAGATGCCAGGCGGGCGTGTGAACTAATTAGCCATTTCAACCAAAAGTTGTGCAATCCGTCCGGTCCCGGTGATTTCCAATTCGGTAACGGACGGACTGCTCTGGCGACATCTAATGGCGTAATTAAAACTGCTTCCATTTCTGGTACAGTTTCACACGCTCGCCCGATATCCAGTATCCAGCTAGCCTCAGAGTGACAGACGGGCACTGACCAGATGCTGCGCCAGAATGTACTCGTGGTGGCATCATCCGGGCGGCACTCGTCTGTCACATTTTGTTCAGATCGCTCCCAAGTTCTATACACCCATCTCTCATCGCTCTGGAACATGCGATTCTGTGTGTACCGATCAACCCGCCGCTTATACCGCCGAATACGACTCGCCCATGCACAAACTTTCTGCTTCAGGAAGTCGATGCGCTCTGTGACACGGGACATGTATTCTCGAGGGCTGATTCCAGTCCCCGAGAATGCCCGCCTTACAAAGCGCATCACTCGTGGTCGTGTATTGCCCTCCCTGAAGCAGTATAGTTTACCGATGAGTACCCTGGCCTCATCGATACGACGTTCGATCCTGCACTGCCAGGCTGGTACGGCTGGTTTTGGTCGAGTAGCCCCGTCACAGTTTGGAAACCTGACGTTAGCTAAACGACATGCCGCAACAGCCGCGCAATACAGGATCGAATGTGTATCAACGAGATCCTTGCTGCTCTCGAACACATTCCTAAGCTGCGAGTCCAGGGCACACACCAGCGCCCTATTTTTTTTGTGCATAGGCAGGCGTGGTAATCGGGGTCTAAGTTCGGTCGGAGTGGATCTGTACTCACGAAATGCATCCTCCAGTGCGCTCCTCAATCGGGCGTTGCACTGGCTACTTACTGACGCAACCATATCATCTTCTAATTCTACACCATGATTAGACCGCGATGGTATTTCATCAATGGTTGATGCGTGTATCGCGGTTTGTGCTGGACTTGAGACGATATAGTTGCTCAGCTCTGAGCGCAGCCTATCAAGTGCGGCATCGTCCAACCTATGGTTGCGTTGGATGACCCGCACCTGATCCGACAGTCGTTGGGCCGAGACGTTGACGGTTGGTTCTAGTTCCCGAAACAGAGACAGCATCCTATCACGGTACGCAATGAGGTTAGTTCCCCCCTCTGTAGACCTGTAATATGCGCGCATGACGTTCTCGTTCATAGACTGAGTCCATTTCATACGCTGCACACAACCACCGGCAGCGGGGACCCGGCTCGGGGCCGGATGGCCCCTAAGTCCCAAGCTCCTCGGTGGCCGGCCTCTCCCCTGCCGACGTACAGGTGTTGGCGACGTTGGTGGAGAAAAATACTCGTCGCTCGAGCTCGACGCAACTACCGCGGCCGGTGTCATCACAGCGCTCACGGTGGGGCTGGATACCGGCGGCGGCGAGGCGGAGCTGAGCGAAGAGTCCGGAGGTGGTGGGCGTGCTCGTCTCGTAGCAGATCTCGTCAACATAATTTAATTATTCAGTGGTTTTTTGGTGTTGTTTGTTTTATCGGAGGTAACATGACAGATGTCACCTCCGATTCGGCAGTTTTTGATGGAAACGTTTAAAATTCTCGTTCATTTTACTTTCTTAAAAATATTTTGTATATATTTGGATTTTGGGATTGTAAGTTTTCACATAAAATATATAAACTGTGTCTAAAATTAGTAAAACTGTGTGAAAATTATGAATAAAAATTTTGTGACTTGTTGACGTTAGTGTTGCCTGCTATTATAGATTATATTATTATTATATTATATTATTATTATTATTATAGATTATTATTATTATTAGGATAACAATAATATAGGTTTCCTAGTACACTTACTGATAGAAATAGATCTGAGATAGAGCTTCTCGGCGGCGAGATGCATGTTCATGTGGTAATTGTAGAGCGAGGCCAGGTGGCCGATGCTGAGGCCCACCTCGTAGTCCTCCGGGCCTAGGAGCTCCTCCTTTATGGCTATCGCCTTCAGGTGCATTTCTTCTGCGGCCTGGAAATATTATAGTGTTTGAGATAAATATAATAATTATATTACAAAAGATGTCATTTAAATAACCGAAAACGCCAAAACGGGGTCATTGAAGTCATCACTACGAACAATTATTACTATGCAAAAATCTGCTGTTCCATACATTTGGTTGAGTTACGCAAACAAAGTATAGAAACTAGTGACTGCGTTGTGGAGGTCTGAAAAAAAAAATCTCATCAGACTTTCGGACTTCTGACTACGCGTAACGACTGTCAAAGATCGAGGAATGACAACTAGGATAACGGCTTTATGTTCTTTTTAGATTTCGGTATGTAATGAACGGTCATCCATCCGCGGGCCGACCTCGGCATGCCTAGCTTAACCTTGATGGACCCGTGCGGCTGTTATTACTTAGCCACGAGCCCCTCCTTGTGAAAAGAAACGTGTTTTTATGACCAGACCTGGAACTTCTGCATGCTCTGGTACAGGCGGCCGAGGTTGCCGTAGTGTTTGGCGGTCTGCACGTTCTTCTCTCCGAATGCCATCATAGACAGTTGCAGCGCAGTCTTGTGCAGGGCTTCCGACTCCTCTAGCAGAGTGGGCGCTGGAAACATATTTCATTTTTATTCATAAGCAATTTACATTGTGTTTGAAATCGTTCCACACATTAAATATTAAACTACAGTACGAAAAAAACATTCTCTTATCCTCGTAAGGCCCAACCTAAATTTAGGTCGATATACATTACGACCCAATGTACTAAAAATAGGTGCAAGTAGTTGTGGCCCAGAACTTTGATTTAGTAAAAAAGTGTCACTAAGACAGATTATTGGTTCTAAAATTTCAAGTTGACATTGTCAAAATTAGAGATGCGTTCAAGATTAATAATTTGTTGATGGCAGATTTAAATTGGCGGGATTATTTAAACCACAAAATACGTTTAAATATCAAGTCATAATTTTAGGTCGCTGGGCCGGAATTTAATGATTTTAAAAAGTGCCTTGGCCCGGAATGTCAACATTTATTTGTCATTAAATTAGGCCGTTGGGCCTTACGAGGTTATAAGTATGGTTGGTATTAAAACATACAGGGTGGCAGGGACATCGACACTCAACCTGTTACCATGGATTCAGTACATGATTCTGAACGCTCCTGCATTGAAAGAGAAGACGGTTTTAAAAAAAAATTGCTGTTCCATACATTGTGACCGCGTAGGTATTGTAATTTTATTTTTATGTTATCGACGTAAAATTTCTACTCCTGGGGTCTAGACTCATGTGCTGAATACCTGGTTGCAGGTTGTGTGTCGATGTCCCTGCCACCCTATATTTGTACATAATTATGGTGTACAAATATTGTAATGTCATTCATAACTAAGTAAAATTACTTTTAAGAAGTCCAATATCAATTAATATTATTGTTTTATTAGCCCCCGACGCAAAAACGACGGGGTGTTATAAGTTTGACGTGTCTGTGTGTGTGAGTGAGTGGGGGAGGGGTGGTGTTGTGTGGCTGTGGCACCGTAGCACCCGACCGGATGAATCGATTTTGTTTTCTTTTTTTTTAGAATGCTTATTCTAAAAAAAAAAAAGAACAAAATCGATCGAATTGTAACTGACTGTGCTGTTGATGTGCTTACATCAACAGCACAGTCACTTACAATTCAAATGAAATACCATCTAAAATTGGCATTTCATTAACCATGCAAATAACAGGTATGCATGAATTTTAAAAATGTATATTAAGACAAAGGAATAGTATAATAAATGAGGTAAAATAAATGTCCACATTAATTAAAAGCTTACCAGTCATGTCCTGTCCAGCGGGTGTGTCGAGTGCGATCTCCTCCAGTATGAGGGCCTTTACCCGTTTGGCAGACGCCAGCAACAAGTGGTCTGGGGGCACCAGATTCTGAAATACACACGAAATAATTTAGTTTAATTCGTGTAAACCGGAGTTCCTTCTGAAATTCAGAGGTTTTCGGTTCAAATCATCTCGTACCTTTGGTTATTAATCTTTTAAACAAATAAATTTATTTGAAATTAGTCTTTGTATGGTCTGTTCCAAATGCATCTGATGTAAAAGTAAACAATTAGATCAGAAATCTTGTGTATGCAAATTCGTAGTACAAGAGTGCTTTAATTGCATTATTTGAATACTTATACCCGAAATTCTAATTTTAAATCAGCTTTAATTATTTTATTATTTTAGCAATAATGAGGTTAATTTTATAACCTTAATTTTCGTCGATAATTTTTCAATTACATAAAAAAAAAATTGTTGTTAAAAGTGGTAAGATATAAATTTGAAACCTTCTAAATACACATGAATGTGCTACTAAACCCCTTTAGTGAGTGATTGCGTAATAATTTAACCTGAACAGGGTTTGTTTACACTTTCATTAGATACTTTTGGTATCGACATTAGTCACTTCAGACAATCTTCATAAAGCTTATTTTCTTACAGCCGTCTGGCGCCGTATTATGAAACGTTGAAGCGAGTGAATCAATGAATGATCGTGTGTTTTATTATGTTATCTATAAACAACGTGACACGTAATTTTTATATATATAAATATATAAAAATTACGTGTCACGTTGTTTGTCCGCGATGGACTCCTAAACTTGAACCAATTTTAAATTTGATTTGTACACCGTGTGCAATTTGATCCAACTTGAAAGATAGGATAGCTTACATCTCAATTTATAGTCGCAATATTATTTTATTGCAAATTATTTGTCTATTATTTGATAGTCACAATTATCTGTTAGCTCCAAACGATTCTAACAAATGGCGATATCTGTTGACTGGATTGAGTAAGTATTCAATAGATGGCGCTATGTTAAGAATACAAATGTTTCATTTAGGCTACAATTTAATAGCATAACCACCACGTGCTGCTGAAGCTAAGGTATAACCTAAATTTATTTTGTAATAAACGAAATACAGTGAAATAATATTATAAAGAGAAAAGATATGATTGTTTGTTTGTATTGAATAGGCTCCGAAACTACTGAACCAATTTCAAAAATTATTTCACTGTTGGGAAGCTACACTATCTCCGGGTGACATAGGTTATATTATAATATGCTTTGCTACCCGGGCGAAGCCGGGGCGGGTCGCTAGTATACTTTAGATTGTTGTTGTTAAGTTCGTTCCCTGATCTCTACAGCATGTCGTACCTCAATGATCCGTATGGCCCGCTCGGCGTGGTCCCGCGCCTTGTAGAAGCGGCCCGACGAGTACTCGAGCACGTACAGCGCGTACGCGAGGTCCTCTTGTGCTGTGGCCACGTGCAAGCTGCTGCGACCGAATACGCGGCGAAGAGTGCATAGGGCCTCCTGTGATAGAAAAGTATAGGTGATATAAATTACACAAATTTTTAAATTTACAAAATCGAATTTTTGATTTCAACCCATCCTGGCGCAAACGCACAAGGAGGCTCGGCCCCAAATAACTTTGGTATAAGGCAGGAAAAAGGAGGAGACATTTTTGAAGCAAGAAAATAGTTTTCTTTTTTTAAGATCTGTAAATTGTAGCTGTACCCTTGAATAAAGATGAATTAATTAAGTAAACTCTAACTTAATTAATTATTCATTTAAAGCATACAAATTCTTACAGAATATAAGTTTCAAGTATAAACTCTGCTAGGGCACCGTTTTGATTTAACGTGTTATTTTTTTTTAAACTAACTATTCTAACTTGACACTGGAGCCTTTTCGCTATTTAACTGGGTCGACTTCCAGTCTAATGAAATTGATATTGTTGCAGTCCAAAGGTGAAAGATGACAATTGTGACGTCACATTACCTCATACACGGCCACGCTGTGCACGATGGAGTCGATGTTCAGCAGGTAGAACCCTAGATCCAGCAGGGCTGCAGCATAACGTGGGTGCTGCGGACCGAAGGCCCGCCTCGCCAACGCGACGGCCTGCCGAACCAACACACCGGCTGAACCAAAGCGACGCTTCACGACGCACGCCTTGCCGCAAGCACGGAGAACCTCGATCGTTATCCTGGAACAATGTGGGCTTGGTATTAGCACGATGTAGCTACCGTACAGTTAGTTAATGCAAGAGTTTTCATAGAGCAATCTTGCGAAACTTCGGAGTGGGGGGAAATGATGTTAGTAATTTTTAGGGCTTGTACACTTTCTGCTTTAGAATTTGATTGAAATAATCCTAAGCAGGTATGAAAAATTGAAGTTTTTAGACATTTCTGTAATTTTTATTAGTTTTCCGTGGCTGATGCAGAAAATGTGGTCAAAATACAAATCCAAGATTGCTGAAACAAATTGTCTTTTTTGGGAAATTTTGTTTCTGCTGAGAATAGTTTCGTTTGAAACTAGCAGTTAAAAGAAGATGTAGGACATTTCATTGCGATTGTAGTGACAGTCTGGCTAGACTCACTTGGGCGGCGTGTGCGGCGTGAGCAGCTTGAGCGCGCGCATGGCCCAGTCGTAGGCGGCGGAGTAGTCGCAGCGCACGAAGAACAGCGCGCTGAACTCCTTGCACACGCGCGCCGCCAGCGACGTGGCGCCCCACGCGCCCGCGCCGCTGCGGCCGCAGCAGCCGCGCGCGCCGCGCCCGCCGCCGTCCACGCTGCAACACCGCGCCACGTTGCATCGTCAAAAAACGGTCAAACTCAAAGCATTTATTTCAACTACACCAATTACAGGCACTTTTGAATTGTCAAGGGGTCGGTCAGTCAGAAAGACGAAGCTAGTTGCCCATTCCAAAGCGTAGTAGGTACCTATGGAGAAGAACGGGCAACAAACTCCACGGATACTCTTTTAAATCAAGATATGATTACAAAATATGGGTTACATCATTCATGTTGAAATTTATGCATGTGAGACTATTTTATTATTTATTACTATACTATCTGACTATTTACTATCGCACACATACACTGCTATAAGGATCTTTTCGCGCTTGAATGATGTTGACATAGAAGCGCCGTTGGTAAACATTTGTGCAATTGTTTTGTGAAGTGGATTCAAAAAAAAAATATTTATATATTTGTCCTTAAAAAACAAGCTGTTCGAGCAATTTACCAGCTAGGTACCAATATCTCTGAGAGATTTTTTAAAGATATTGGCATTGTCACGGTGGCATCACAATTCATCTTCGCCAACATATACATATATTAGGCAAAATATACACTTATACACAAAAATCAGTGATTTTCACAATGGTAACACTAGAAATAAGGACAAACCACGTGCTCCCTTTCACCGGTCACCCTTCATAAGGTTCATAAATCATTTGTTGGGCTTGGTATATATAACCTTTTATAAAAAGCTTCCCTCTGCTAGATTTCCTTTGTAATGCGTTTAACTCATCAAGCATCGTTAATGAGACACAATTGATTATCTATTGTTTTGGCCCTCTAGCGGGCCACCTCGGGCTTGACTAGCTAAAGCTCAAGTAAAATCCAAGCTTAGTTCAAAAGCATACTATTCTATCAACAACTAATTATTGATCACTGTAATTAAATCAACACAATGTTCTTTCTCCAGAATTAGCTTACCTACTGACAGGTTATATGAGTTCATATAACTGTTTTTTTTTTCTATTTGACTATATAAGTCAATTTATTTTAATTTATTATTGATTGATTTACTCATTACAATATCTTTTTTTTTTCATTGAGTTGTATTGCAATATGTGGTTAGCGACCTAGACAATTGATCCTAATTATTATTCTTGCCTGAGCAACCGGCAGAGCAAGTTCGTCATACTGGCTTAGATGTTACTGCTTGCGGTAGCGCCGAGGGTCGGGGTGCCTCCTTCCCTCAAATATGGCGCGGGGATTATGGCTGATCTTTGCGTTCTGCTCGTGAACGAGTGCTGCTTGTGGTGACAGGTCGTCTTGCTGACCATAGTTTTGTTATTGTTAATAGTAATTAACTGTTTATTTATTTTACTTCGATGGTCCTAGTTTATCATTGGTGCTTTCGAGTTACAGCTATGTGAACATAATTCAGCATTGTATATATAATATAAGCTGTCACGCCATTTATGCCGGGAGGCTTTTATTTAGGTATTAAATTTTGTTTCAAATGCAGATGTAGTGACAAAAAATTAAAAGAGTATGCTTAGATGGTTTGGTCATGTTGAGAGGATGAATTGAAGAAGGATTGGTTGAAGGTGACACAAGACAGATTAGAATGGAAATACCGTTGAGGGGACGGCCTAGGAGGACATATAGAGAGTAATATTATTTAGAAATAAATCATTACATACCTGAAGTAACATCTGATGCAAGAAAAAAGAAAATCACTTGTCAATTATTGTGAAAATAAAGTAATCTCTGCCGAAACAAATTTAAATCGAAATCGAAAGTCTCAAATTAACATTGACATAACTGACACACTAAGGGCAAATTTCACCAAACTTTTATAACTAGAATATGGGCCCGTTGTTTGATCAGTAGTCAAACATACTAATAGTTAAAATGCGTTAGTTAAACTAACAATTTGTTAAAAATTACAGAAGTATGTTGTTTGACAAATGGTCAAGCTAACTACAGTTAAAATAATTGACAATCTGATATAAAAGTTAACCATGCGCAGACAGAGTAGTTAAACTTTGACAGCTATTTACTATTGTCGAGTGAGTAATTGTTAAGTTGACTATTAGTCATGTTTAACTATGTATCAAACACCGGGCCCTAAGTCTTATCCTGAGAATCAATTTTGAATTTTTGACAGTTTTTTCATACTAGAACTGTCAGACGTCAATTTTATTCCACAGATAAAAGATATCCGACTTTGGTAAAATCAGCCCTAGAGGCTACGGGAGACGGTTTAATTGCGTTACAGGTGTTTGTTTTTAATAACGACAATTCTAGTTTGTAATAAAGATCAAATTCGTAAAACACGTATTCGTATGAAACTGACAGGGGTCAAGAACACATTCTCACGTCGGCCGGACTGTAACAGGATGCGATTTGTTACAGTTGAAATGATTGAAATTGTGGATGATTGATTAGTGAACTGCGCAGGCCGTCGACAGTTACACATGACTTGCAATTCAAAGCCTACCATCTGCATAAGTGTTAGGCTGAGATCTATACAGGGTCGCACGGACATCGACGTGAAAACTGAAACCATGAATTTAGCACATGATTCTAGACCTCCCAAATTTTTCGTCAATTATCAAAACCAAAATCTGCTGTATCATATAAAAGTGCAATACCTACACAATCAAAATGAACAGCATTTAAAAAAAAAAATAACCAACTATAAATTTCGACGCAGGGATTTCAGAATCATGTTTTGGATCCATGGTAACAGGTTGCGCGTCGATGTCCCTGGCACTTTGTACAGCGTACTTGGACTTTTCTTCACAAAGTAAAGAAAAGTTTACATACGAATATGAACCTTATTCTTATGCAAAATAATGTTTATATTCAATGTATGTTTATAAATATAAAAGATAATGTGTTCAAGCGTTTCAGACAAATATAAACAATAATTTTATACGAATAATGTTTAAATATTCGTATGAAACGCTTACTCAACAAAGAAAAGTCTAACAATGCATTATAGATCTCAGTCTTAGTGAATAGTGAAGGTATTTACAGACTGATCGCACCTGTATAGCTATACTTTTCACACCCAGTTCACCTATACTACCTACAAGTTATTTGTCTTATGTACCTAAAAAATAAAACTCATACATACTTGGAGTCAGCTTTGTACTGCTCAGTCTGTAGCTCGCGGTCGTTCTCGGAGACGTCGCCCAGAGCGATGGGTCCTTCGGGCCACTCCGTCATGTATTCTTCGGGCATGCCGAGCAGGTCCAATGCGAGCTCATACGTCTTCGCGGCGCCCGAGAAGCAGCAGTACGCTGACTGTGTGTTCAGTAACCTGGGAAGGAAATGAATAAACGTTATTAATTTATTCTACTTAAGGGGACTACAGGACCTAAACGCAGGTTATATAATGTCGGACAAAATCAGAAAAATATATGATAGTCTTCAGGATATATGTTAGTAAGATAGTGTGTTAAAAACATAATACAACTAATCTGAGAAGATAGAAAAAAATCACGAAGACACGTCTAAAAATGTATTTTAACGAATACAAGCCATACCAATATACCTACATGCAATCATTCTGATTTTTTGTCAGATTATTCTACAAACAAACATATTAATGTAATAGTGTTTCAATTTTTTAGTCCAATCAATAGATTTTTTGTAAATAGATATGCTTCATATTTTGCAATAAATTACCAGCGTTGTGTCATCGCGCTTCTCTTTCTTTTCTATGCAGTCCGACAGTGACCGCGCTTTAGTTGTTGTCAGCGTCTTAATATAAATCTTAAATTCGTTCACTGACAAACTATGCAACGCCTAAACCCCTGAGTCTAGCTAGAAGCTTGAAATATTGCACAAGAGCTCCTTTTATAAATAAAATAAGTGAAAATAAATAAGTGTAAATAATAATAATAACAAGTGTAAATTATAATAATAATAAGTGTAAATAATAACAATAATAAGTGTAAATAATAAGTGCACTATGGCAGGATTCTTGAAAATATGGGTAACAATAGAACAGCGGATGGAAGTTTGTAATTTTCTAGGCGCATGACTCTTTAGATCGAATTTTGTTGCTGTGTCTCAGTATGAAAGTTTATAAAAGGTATTGGAAAATTCTAGACACATTTACCGAGGGCCGTTATTCAAAATTCCTTCGAAGTCACGAGATAATATTATTTTAAAGGAGTGGCGCTAGTGGACCGGTGTGCGCTCTCTTAACAAGGGATTATTTTAGAGGTAAGATTTTGTTCAGGCGATGCTTGTGGGATTAGATGGGTTATCGGCTGTCGTACATAGAAACAACTCAATTCGAAGTGAATCATTGAGCAATTGTTTATGTTGTGATCGTGAGATAATCTCAGGACAAAGGGTAGATTAGAATGCTAAAGTTTCTATCATCTTTTTTTATCGTCGGCTGTAAGTTAAAAACAATTCTAATATAACTTTTTCTTTCTCTTTCATTTAGCATATAAATAAGCGATTTGGTGCTCATATACAATAACCTTTTTGAGTTTTAAATAAAGAAATAAATTGTAAACTGTTATACAGGGTGGCAGGGACATCGACGCGCAACCCTGTTACCATGGATTTAGTACATGAATAAAAACCCTCTGCGTTGGAAATTTTCATCGGTAATAAAAAAAAAAAATGCTGTTCCATACATTTTGACCGCGTAGGTACTGCGCTTTTCTATGAAACAGCAGATTTTTTTTATAACCGACGAATGATTTCTACGCTAGGGGGTCTAGATTTGCCGGGGTCGCGGATTGTTCGAAAGAGTTACCGTGGCCCTGGCGCACTGGCAACTGAAGGAACACGGGTGGGTTTTAGTCAGTAAGAGTCTGACACGCCCTTCCGCTCCGCCCAGAGCGAGAGAGGTCATTTGATGACTTCCCACCCAAAAAAAAAGGGGGGGGTCTAGAATGTGTTGAATTTATGGTTACAATTTGCGCGTCGATGTCCTGTCACCCTGTATAGAGCTAAATTAGTACCTAAACAAGGCGGCCTTCAGAGATACGAGGCGTAATGTTATGTTAGTAAACTTTACTTTGTGTTTTATTTATAAAAGATAATGTCATAATACACAAAATAAATAATACTCAGAATTTATTTTTACAGCTAGGAATAAATTCTTAAAATATACGGCTTCCATTCAATACTTCAAACAAAAAGAAACCTACAAACTTCACACTGACGAAATGTCCATAACATCAAAAATAATAGTTGCATAGCGTACCGAACCGCACGCTAGCTGTGTTACGTTATATACTGCCGTTATAAAACAGTAATTATGTGCATCGGTTATGCAAATACCGGCACAATATACAGGGTGTAATTTTAAAAACCATCAACCTCTTAAGGGGTCATTGTACTCCTCATTATGAACAACTTTTACTATGGGACCAAACCTGAAATCGCGAAACAAAAAAATCTGCTGTTCCCTACATTTATGTTCGCATAACTCGTCAAAATGTCGGGAACAGCCGATATTTATTATTTTTTAGTTACGTGATCTGAAATCCTTAGTAATTGTAGTGTTTATACATGTCTAGCATATTCCCACTGCTGGGACACAGGCCTCCTCTCTGTGAGAGGGAGTGGGCCGTAATCCATCACGCGGGTCTAGTACGGATTGGTAGATGTCACATGTCTTCGAATTTTTGGTTCTACTATGCTGCACGGAAAATAAAAGAACTACTACTTATATAGCATGTACCGGTAAGGTGTGGTAAAATTTAAGGGTGTGTTACATCATCAACATCGTTATCGAGAAAAAAATATCAGCCGTCCATACATTTGGGTCGAGTAGGTATAGAAGTTTTGTATGGGACAGTTGATAATTTTTCCCTTTTTTTTTCTAGTTATTAATTATCTACTTGAGTTGAATCGAAATTATTAATTTATCTATAATCTCGCACAAATATTCATACAATTATCATAAGGGGATCAGTCATAATTATTAGTGGCAGTAGGACAGAGGGTTTTTGAGCAAGCATGTGCAGGGCGAAAAGTTGATAGAGCAGTAGGTGCGGCATGATGAGAGAACACCGAAAATATATTTGAAAATTTACAGATAGGAGCCTCGTGGTTAGATTTCGAAAATGGTCACAAATATAGTGATCTTCAGAGCCATTAATTTTGGTATGATCGTGTGCGGCCTAACCCAAAATGACTTAAATAGGGAAATCTGATGAAGAAGCTGTGGATTAAATCTGACGACTTTGAAATCTCAGATTTGGACTATTTGCCGTGTATCATTACTTCCCAGAATTTGATCCTTATTAACGACACCATAGGACGGTGCAGTACACAGGTATGTTATTTTTTTTTCTCAAAAACTACGAGTTTGATTCCTATAGCTAAAGAAATTTCTTTTTCCCAAAATCGAATGATACAGTTTTAGTTATCATCAAAAATTACTACGAGACTCCTTTAGGTATTTTTCGGTATTACCTAATTTCGGGTTTGGTCATCCATTCTGTCTTGAAACATTCACCCTGTATACACAGATGAATTGAGAACCTCCTCCTTGCTTTGAAGTCGGTTAAAAACGAACTATCACTGAGAATTGCGGGCGATATAAGTAAAGATATCGAGCACAGAGTTGCGTAGTTGCAGTAAAACCTTCAATAGGAAAGTATTAGGACGGCGACGTAAGTGTTACGACGGCGACGTAAACAAATCGTTAATTTAAATGTTTTCCTTAATTTTAGTAAGTATGGTTTTCCATCTTTGGCAGCTTTATGAAACAATTGACGAGCATCTCTGAATATTTTTTTAAATGTTGATAGCTCGTTGGATAGCCCATAAGATGAGGATGTTTTTCAAATAACTGAATTGCTTAGTGTCGTAGTAAAATTTGGAAATAATCAACTTTGTTTATGTATATGTACTCCGACGATGTTTTAATTTAACTTTTAATCATTACTTTTAAGCGTTCCAAACTTCTGAATTCTGAAAAATCCAAAAAAAGGGTCAAATTCAAATAACAATCAAAGCTACCTACTCGGTTCGTTGATTTAGGAATAAATACAAAATAATAACCAGTTTTGGGTACTTTTGTTAATCAATGAAATTTCGTCATAATTGCCAAAAGGCTCCATCAATCCATCAGATATTTATAAATTCACTATCAGGGCATGTAACACTATTGCACGGAATAACTTTTATTCGCCCTGAATATCCTTTCAAAAAATTTACAAGTCTGACTTTTTAAAGTCATCGGATTTGCCTATTTAAGTAATTAGATCTCTGAAGATCACGATATTTCTGGTTTATTTTCGAAACCTGAAAGTGGACTCCTGACCACGAGGCTCCTATCTGAAACTTTTCAATTATATTTTCGATGTTCTCTCATCGTCATCATCACGCCGCACAGTATTGCTTTTGCTTCAAAAAACGGACATCCCCATTTTATTAGCTTATCCGATAAAACAGGTCATTCTAAAAGCAAGACTAGAACACCCGAGTGACAATTTTGCCCCAATCTGGAGATATAATTTTTTTCATTTTTTTTCTATGGTTTCCATAAAAACCATAGAAATCGCAATAACTTTAGATCCAATCGGTTTTTGTTATATCTTTGATTGCAATTACTTGATGCTTTATATTAAGTAAATTATCAAGCAAACTCTAAATTTTTATCGTTAACCGGAAGTGAGTAACATCAAATTTTACATATTATCGATTTTATTTTTTTATGGGCTTATTTCATGGAATCTGGATTCAATATCAAGACAAGCTGTTGCTTTAGCACTAAGAAGTACCTATTTAAAATATCATATCCATATCTTATGGTATCTAGAATTTACAGGATTCTGAAATTTTGGCGCTAGGGTTGACACAAGTCGTATTTAAAAAAATGTTTTATTATTGAAAAAATAAAAACAATATGATAATGGGGCCCTGTTCCCGATACCGATGGGCTACTATTTTTTAATTGTTTATATGTATTTATTTTTAAGAAATGTTTAAAATGTAAAATAATATGTTTAAAAATAAATAAAGGACATAATAACATGGTTATCTGAAAGATGTTACAATATCATTGATTTTCACATTGTTAATGATAAATCCAACTATTTTTATATTATTTTATAAATAATTAAAAACAAATTAAATTAAAATGAATAAACAGAATTATAATGCTAGTAATCCTACTAGTTTTATAAATGTACAATTTTTTAGCCTTTTAGATATTTGTTTGGATATTTATTAGTTTACTAATGGTGCCGATTCTCTTGTCACAAAATTCTCTAAACTAGACTAAAAATCACAAAAAATTTGTTTATTCCTGTCAAACGACGATTTCCCATTCTGAAGTAGACTAAAGTGACACAACTTAACTATAAGTTTGACATCACTAAGATGGCACTGAGTTAGTAATTTAGTGAAAGTGGCAATTTTGCTATTCTGAATTTGACATTTTTCACCTATAAATTTGGTTACCTAACTATATCTGACTATTTTTAATCGCGAATAAAAGGTGTGGAATAAAATTAGTTGTCATGAACTAAAATTCACCACAACACCTCGACTTCAGCACGCGTAGCATGACCATTATAGAAACGGGTTTTGTCTACGGAAGAATAGACAAAAATGACGATCCGTGAAGACAGTACGACGGCAGTAAAGTAGAAAGAGTCAACTGCACTTTTTACGAAATTCAGTAGTTTATTCACGTTTTTCTTTTATTTTGCTTATATCTCGAAAATGGTGTGTCCGATCGCAAAAATAATGAAAATTTCGACCCCCTTTATGAAACCCTTAAACCCCTAAATCTAAACATGTAGGTAATACTTTTTCACATTTTTCATACAAAAAGTGAAAAATTCCATTTTTCCATTCCATTTTTATACTTTGCGGCCGTCGAGTAAAAAGTTTTCTACTGTCTTTAGCATGGCGATTAAAAAATCAAATTGTCTTCACTACCTTAGACAACTGACAGTTGTCAGTGTGATTTTGACGTTTGGGATAGAAAACTTTCTTCTGAAATAGTCTACATATAAAAAGACCTAGACAACGATCAGTAAAACAAAAGACAAAATTACGGATTTTAGAAGGATTTTTTCGGTGCGATGTCAAAAATAGAGAAACGAAATGTCACTTTGTATGGAAATAGCTATGTCTTGTCTTCCAAGAAATAGAAAGCGTCATGCTACGCCTTTTTTTTAACGCCTGCAGGTGCAAAAACAGTAATGTATCTCTTTTTTCTCATATTTTGCTTATATCTCGAAAATAGTGTGTCCTATCGCAAAACTGATGAAAATTTCGAACCCCTCTACGAAACAAATACACCCCTAAAACTTTACATGTAGGTTATTATTTTTCATATTTTCCATACAAAAAGTGGAAAATTCCATATAAAACACGTCGAGGCTGCCCCAATGCGCGCCTCCGGCATTAAAAAAAAATCACGGGCTAGGGCAAACAAGTACCACGTGGAGTCGCGATTATAAATTAAATTTTAATTGCGTCAAAATTATTTTTAAATTTAGAGATATTTTCGTAGGTCTAATAGATTTAGGTGGTGGAAAGTAGCTCGAAATAGTTCGTATAAGGTGTGCTTCACCCTGTTCATCTCTGAACTTGGCTTGACATGCAATAAAGCATGAAAAAACATTAGTATAAATAATTACTTTACTTTAGTTGTATGTTTAGTTCGATGTAAAAATAATAAAAATATATAGGAACATTATTTGTAAAATTTATGAGAGTGGGTGGTAATATGTATACGTAGATAAGTATTATTCTATGTTAAATTGAATCCAACATAAAATTTAAACCTATAAACAAAAATTATTATTTTTTGTGAAGTGATGACCCTAAAATCAAAATTATCAGAAAAAACTTTAGAAGTGAATTACTCCTAGATACCGCGAGATATGGATGTGTTTTTTTTTTTAGTGATTGGTTGGGATCTGAGTATGATTTACAATAAATATTGAATCCAACTAAGCAAAGGTACAACCATGAAAAATCAAAATCTAAAAACACAAAAAAAGCATATTTCTTTACATCTGTACTAGTTAGTACTCTTTTGTATTTTTTTTTTAAATAGCCTTTATATAGTTTTATTACACATAATAAAGAAAAGGGTAAAATAATGCGTAGTGTTTTTGTAATTAATTAATTTAGAAAAGTTTAAAAATAAATTAAACATTTTTTTACTCGTGTTTGGTGTAAAATTGGCACACGGGTATTTTACTCTTACTCTTAAAATAACCTGCTCTATCGGATAAGTTGATAAAAAGAGGATGTCCGTTTTTCGAGGCAAAAACAACACTGTGCGCCGCACCCACTCAGCTATCAACTTCACCCTGCATTAGCGTGCTCAAAAACCCTCTGGGCTCCTACTAAAGACATTACTATTAAAGACATTAGATTTGGCTAAAAAGTTATAATAAAATGATTAGCTTACGGATGGGTGACTTTGGAGATGACAGCTAATAGAGATGTTTGGAAGACGAAGGCATGTGCGGCGCTAGGCTATACATTTTTTGATTTTTTCCTAATTTATGTTAAAACTAGGTTTTGCCAGCGGCTTCGCCCGCATTGATGTCGGAAAATATTCCACGGAAACATACTACCGGGATTAAAAGTACCCTATGTGTCATACAGGTAAACAATGTATTAATTCCGTAATACATTGTTTTCATTATTGGTTTACGAGGCGCATGCCAGTTAAGCTCCCAGTCTGCATGATTTTTTTTCAACATCTTCAACAATCATAGTCACATTTCGGCATATTTACACAACACCTTAATGAATTATACACCTAAACCTTCCTCATGAATCACTCCAATGCGTCCATTGTTGAAAACCGTATGACAATCCGTTCGGTAGTTTCCGAGTTTATCGCGTTCAGACAGACAGACGCGGCGCGGGCGGGGGACTTTGTTTTATAATATGTAGTGTTAAGGCTCGTACACACTGGCACGACGCGACGCCCGACACAAAGGCACCGCGTGTCGCGCGACGAGCGGCGCCTTTGTGTAACGCTGTCGCGTCGCACCTGTCTGTGGGAGCCTGTGGTAGGCTTCCCCAGGAATCTATTGGGTAACTTACCTATGGCAGCATTCTAGTGTGAGCCTCTTATAATGCGTAGACTGTGGCATTGCCAGGCAGAGATCGCGAACCTGCAGTAGCACGTGCTGCGCGTCCGCATACCAACCAGCCTCGTTCAGGAAACCACCTGGAAGGACACAGACAATGAACATGATTACTAAATTAGGTGATTGATAGAGTACACAGAGGTCCTGTGTCGCAGGGCAGTTTGCACATAGTTATAAATTCACTTTTTAACACGCTTTTAAAAAAATATTTCACATTTGGTCACACACATTATATTAGTCCTACAGGCCGAATTTTGGCCATAGCAGCCAATCTTAAAAAAAAAAGACTTCGATCAATATCGACCAGTACTTCATCGAAGCAACTTCGCGAGTTAGTGTAGTGCTGGTTTTACAATGACGACGCAAGTAGGCAACAGTTTGAAAAAGTTCTGGATTTGTCACATCTTTCTGACTGACCCCTTGACAATTCAAAAGTGCCTGTAATTGGTTAATTTGAAATAAATGCTTTGAGTTGAGTTGAGCGATGTGTCCTTTTTGCTCATGCTTATGACAGCGTATTTCCCACAAATCTTTTTTAGTTCAGAACTACCTACCTACATGATTTTAACTCCTGTGGGCGACTAATGTACATATAGGTACGTGCAATTTTTAATGTTCTCGCTTCCTCTTGACGTCTGTGGGTTGTTATGGGTGTCGGATATGCTTAGAATTGATAAATGGCAAGCCAATTTTAATCCTCTGTGCAGACTGGTACTTTGTGCACAGTTTTTTAAAGAAAGATTTGTGACTTGATTATTTGCTCGCGGATTTGTGGGTTGCCTTTGAAAGCAAATGTAGTTTTGCGGTTATTGACTGTTGTGTACTCGCCTTTTTAAGATATATGTCTCGTATATGTCTATCCTCCCATACCTATTAACATTGTAATTTGAAAACATTGTAAAAACCACTTATTTTTAAAAGAGTAACCGTGGAGTCTTACCGGCTCTTCTCCATAAGAAACGACCAATTGAAACCGTGCACCTAGCTTCTGACGTTTCATAAATGCCCATGTAGGTTTATGTGAAATATTTTGATTATGTCCTTGAG
This sequence comes from Dryobotodes eremita, assembly GCA_917490735.1. Taxonomy (NCBI): domain Eukaryota; kingdom Metazoa; phylum Arthropoda; class Insecta; order Lepidoptera; family Noctuidae; genus Dryobotodes; species Dryobotodes eremita. Next base: position 21,147,218 of record OU823254.1, read on the forward strand.
ACATTTAGAGCATTTTCGCACTGCATCCGATCGAAATCCAACCTTAACATCCGAGTTCAAATCGAATTGGAAATGTCCAAAATTCGGACGGACAGAATTCGAAATACTGCCAATCGTGGATAGGGTCACCATAAAATGTCTGGATTAGTCAGAACTTTTCGACATAAGAGCATTTCATTTAGAAAATAAAAAAGTGAAATAAATACTGAAAATGAAAGATTTATTTATAAATACCTAAAATGTCCGGCTTTTTTTTTCAGGACTTTTCAAATTTCGATATGGTAACCCTAGTCGTGGAGGGTATTTAAATGCTTTATTAACTACTTCATAACTACTTACTTACCGAGTCTGAGTCCAAGATGTATGAGTGAAGTCTTGCTGTGGCGCGCAGTCTCAGCCTTCCTTAGATAGCCGATCGCCAGTTCCGACGACAGCTTCGACCCGTGCTCTATCACTGCCTGGGGATAAGAATAAAAGGTACAGTCAAACCAGAGGGCCTAGACAAACGGCATTCGCTTCGGAACGATTCGATTTCTACAATCGTTATCGCTTTCGCTAATGTTTCCATCATACGAATCGAAAATTAGCGATAACGCTTGTCAAAAAGTGCCACTTGGCTACGCATCTCTATGAAAGTAATCGATTGAAGCTGTCGATTTGTTTCTTAAAATCGAATGATGTTAACATTGTCTAGCTAATTTCTATTCGTTGACCTATGATCACGTGACATTTTGATAGCTTATGTCAACCCCATATATTTTTGGCGTTTCTACTAGCGTCATCGCGAATCGAATGTTATTTTGTCTAGACCCTCTGAAAAGGTATGCGCTTCGGTAGTCTTCGTGTTTCCGAATTAGCACGAACGTCGCGCCTCAGGGTAATCCCCCACAGAGGCCAAGCTTATTAGTTTTGCACTGCTGCGCTTTGTAGTAGTGCATCTATTATTGCGCATTTGTAGGAAATTTTGTGTCAGTCGGGTTACCTTCTCTGGTCATAGATCGTCATGGTAACATACTTTTCTAAGGATATCTGTATAAACTTTGATTATTTTAAACACGCAATATTATATTGGCCATTTGTTATGACTTGGCTATTATGTTGAGCTTTGATACCGAAAATCACACTAATTTAAATAAACATCTCTATTCTCTATTGTAGTTCTGGAATAAAAAGATAGGAGGCTCATTGCGGCATTTCTTTATAATAATAGTTAAACGTTTTATAAAAATGGAAGGCATCATGATTAGTTATCGGATAATAATCGGATAATAATAATCTCTCGGATATTATTTTTTATTAACAAATACATAAACATACGCCTTCTTCCAATGGAGTAGGCAGAAACTACAGAACGGCACCTGCTACGACCCTTACATACTCCTTTGCTTCGTATACGTTCATACATCTGGTCACACATTTACTCTGGTTGCGAGAAGCCCCTGACCTTTCTGAAGAAAATCACCAGTAAGAAATTATTCATCAAAACATTACTAACAGGCATCAGAACTCATCGGCATCGCATCCTGTATAAAATCGCCAACATTGAGCAGGCTAATATTAGGGGTATTGAAAGAGACCGTATTGATGACATAACAACTGAATTGATTTGCCTGCAGGCTCTATTTAGTTAACAATCGCTGTTACCTGCAGGGCTGTCTAACTCCTACTCCACGGGATTTAAAAAAAAAAACGGATTTTACGCCGGAAGCGCCCGCGCCCTAGGACATAATAATATAGCAAGCAACCTTGCTGTTGATGTTCTTCAAAAAGTTCAGATGCATAGAACTCACAACCGGCGTGCGTGTATGACCAGGGGGTCCCTATGCACGAATCCGTAGTTTCGGCCGTAGTTATAGGCGTTCCCTACTCCGTATCACCTACGGACATAAGATTAGTTCAGAGCCCGAACTAAGAATGAATGACAAAACGATTTGACAGCTTTCCCTACCCGCGATGTGTTTCTGTCCGTTCGAAAAATTGAATTTGTCACTTGTTTTGAACGATCAACTACTTGCGGACGGGCCCATATCTTCGTTGACGGACTTAGGGCCCGTTGTTTGATCACTAGTCAAACATATTGATAGTTAAAATACGTTAGTTAAACTAACAATTTGTTAAAAATTACATAAGTATGTTGTTTGACAAATGGTTAAGCTAACTATAGTTAAAAAAATTGGCAATTTGCTATAAAAGTTAACCATGCGTATACAGAGTAGTTAAACTTTAACTATTGTCAAGTGACCAATTGTTAAATTGACTAAAGGTCATTTTTAATTATGTATCAAACAACGGGCCCTTAGAGAGTACGACCCCTGATATATGAATGTAAACGAAGCAAAAGGAGTATGTAAGGATCGTAGCAGGTGGCGTTCTGTAGTTTCTGCCTACCCCATGACGAAGGCGTGAGTTTATGTATGTATTTGTCGAATTAACGATTGTGTAAGAGAAATGTTGTCTTAAAAGCACCAACTGCATAACAAACAATCGTATCTCTAATTAGCGGATAATTACGTTATTCTATTTATCACATAATTTGTTTATTTAAGCATACTTATCATAATTTGGCGATCAGCGATAAGGCATAAAGTTGCAGTGACGATTCTTATCATCTTTATCTATATTAATGTGCACCGTGCGAAGAAAGGGGGGGCTTGCTGCGCACGGGTGTACTAACGACATGTAAAAACATCAAAATTTCTGTGATATACAGGCTGATTGGTAATTTTAGACAATTACCAATCAGCCTGTCAATCTAAGTTAAATATTAATGTGTTAAACACATTCCAGAATAAATACACCAAATGATGGTGAAAATCACATCAAAATCCATTGTGTAGTTTAGAAGATCTAAGCGGTCACCCAGAAAGACGATGTAAAGCGACTTTGTTTTATACTATGTAGAGATAGAAGATACATATTTACATGCCACGGCCATTAAAACAGGGAAGACCAACAAGGCTTGGGTTTATCCCACTTAAGAGGTAACAAACACTCACAAATACGATGTAAGAGTGATTAATGATCTAATGTTTGTCAGCCCTAGTGCTCACCGGAGCGCGCAACACTAGTTGTGATGGGTATGACATTGCGTCCGTCGTAAACACTGGCTGTTTACTATTGAGTGTGTACGTGACAGGAGATTTATCTCTTTGGACAGCCTGCTATAATATTCCTTTCAACGTAGGAAAATCTATTTATGACAGGTTTTGCGTCAGAAACTGTATTTTAAGTAGATACTAAATGACGTAATGGGTTGGGATGTTAACAGACGCAAAAAGAAGATAATGGATTTGGAATATTTTTGTTAGTTTAAAATTAAATAGCACATGAATTGTAGCCACTAGCACAGACCAGAATGCACAATTGCACATACTAGGGCGCTTTCATTGTCCTGCCTTCAGCCCAATTGCCCAGGCGGCAACATTCAGCGAATTTCGGAATTGGGTTGGTTGGATTTGTCGGCGCAGTAGCTACAAAGTACCCAATGTGTAATATTTTTTATGGGTACACAACTACACATTGATACAAAATTGTGGAACTAAGATTGTACTGAGACAATTAAATGAATTCTTGTCGATGTATACATCTTGTTGAGGCTGACTGTACGTCTTTTTCCACACACTCTTCTATTATCCGCTATCTTCAAAAAGAGATGTTTTTACCTGGAAACACTGCAACAGCCTGAGCTGCGAGCCGGCGAACCGCATCAGTCGTTCGAATATGTCCAGCTCGGACAGTTCTGCGCCGAGGATGCACAGACGCTTCTCCTGCAGCATCTGTAACAAAGACAAGGCAAATTAAAATAATGATGTGTGATAATAACCTCGAACTTGAACAATGAAGGAAAACATAAGGAGGAAACTGCCAAGTAGAACTCAAATCATATCACCGAGGAACCTACTACGCTTTGGACTAGCTTCATAGTTCTGACTGACCGAGTCCGAACTATGGACTTCGAAACCTTGACAATTCAAAAGTGCTTGTAAATGGTTTAATTGAAATAAAAGCATTGAGTTTGATTTAAACTTCGAACAGATGTGGCATGGATCCGTTCACCAACCCGCATTAGGACCGAGTTTTCGATTACATACAGCCCACTCCCTCTAACAGATTGAGAGACTCTAGAACGCCCGCAGGCAGTGGACACATTATAGGCCGATTATAATTATATGTGATGATAAAATCAGCGTAACCTTGAACTAGGCTGCTCGTTTATGAAGAGGAAGTATGACTGGACGCATAGTTAGTTCTTCCCAAAGACTGTGCTTAAACATTTAATCCTTGGAATCCGCGGGGTAATTACGTAACACGCTAACAGTAGGAATGGGATAAATTTTGACAGTTCAACTACATTCATTGCGTTACTTACGTTGTTGAACAGACAAATTTTTAGAACATATGAAGCAATGGATTAGCAATAGGCTTCAAAATGATTCAGATTGTGATAGATAGTGTGTTACGTAATTAGGGTGCTGATCCCGAAGCTCGTCGATCGGTAACAAAGTGGATTGATCTTCAGAGAATTTGTCCATTAGCACTGATTGTAATATAATTGTTATTCGTTGGCTTACTACGTCACAAAAGATTCATCAATCAGAGGAATTCCCAAGAGAGAACTAGCCGGGTCGCAGATTGTTCGACAGAGTTACCGTGGCCCTGGCGCACAGGCAACCGAAGGAACACGGGTGGGTTTTAGTCAGTAAGAGTCTGACACGCCCGCTCGCTCCGCCCAGAGCGGGAGAGGTCATTTGATGATTTCCCACCCAAAAAAAAAAGAAAAAGAGAGAGCTAGCCATAACTTATTTTGTTACTACGCACGCATACTTTGTGGCAACAAAACCAATAATATCAACAATGTCGAGTTGGAATCCCGTTGCCGACAGGCTCGTCCTATAACGCGCAATAAAAGCAATGTCTTATGTCAACGAACGCGTTTCTGAAGACAAACAACATTGTAAAAACTGTTATATATTTTTTATTCATTCATTAGGTGGCTTCGGTAGAAGCGCGAAGCGGGGATCATGACTTATTTCTACTAGGGAAGCATCTGGCGATGCTTAGCACTTGCGGGGAAATTGCGTATCACACTAACAGTAGGGGGCGGGGGTAGGTTTGTTAGTTTTAAATGCTCCTTTTTTATTTTATTTTGTTTGGATTTCCTGTACGTGTCCCAAATAAAATATTATTTTTTCTTTTAAGGAATGGCTTTCATTTTGACAGTTCAACAACATTCATTGCGTTATTTACGTGTTGAGCAGACAAATTTTTCGAACATATGAAGCAATGGATTAGCAATAGGCTTCAAAATGATTCAGATTGTGATTGTGTGTGTTACGCAATTAGGGTGCAGGATATTAATATCCTTATATTATTGCGGTTTACTAACCATCGACTGCCTCGTTGGCCTAGTCGCAATTATTCATATTTATATTTGTATTCATGCCTCTTTAGTTATTTATTCAAAAGAAGCTTAATTCTAATTGAAAGCATTGATGATGGACTTTCTAAGCACCAACAGTTCCTTTACTGCATTCAATAAAAAATACTCATCTTTTCCTCCGCTATTCACTTCTCCCTTGCACCCCACATTATAGAACAATGTCTTCGATAAGCGCTGGACAACAAACACCATACAATGTAGTACTTTGTGGTTACATACATTGAGCGAAGTGTTTTTATGTGTTTTTATTAGTCCATACGTTTTAACGGATAGCGTCTCACCTGCTAGTGCAGTAGGCACTTTGTTGCCCTCGGTTTTTGTCTTGTTTTTGTCCGATGAGCTGTTTAGTTCCGTTATTGCTGTTAATAAGAGGAACCTTTACAATATAGTGTCTACAAACATTGTTTGTAAATGGCTGGTCAATGCCAGTATGACTAACTCCAATTGAGGTTGGTTTATATTTTTTATTCCTCATAGCGTGGTCGTGCGTTCAACCATGTATCTTTTCTCCTTGAACTTGAACAGGAAAAAACGTATGAAGTAATAATGTGTGGTATTTTTCTTGCTACAATTGCTCTCAGGAATTTTGGGGCACCAGGTCTTAAGAATTATAGCAGGCGTTTGTGAAAGCAACACCCGGGGTAATTGCGTAACACACTAACAGTAGGGATGGCTTTCATTTTGACAGTTTAACAACATTCATTGCGTTATTTACGTTGTTGAGCAGACAAATTTTTCGAACATATGAAGCAATGGATTAGCAGTAGGCTTCAAAATGATTAAGATTGTGATAGATAGTGTGTTACGTAATTAGAGTGCTGGATATTAATACTATTATATTATTGCGGTTTACTAACCATCGACTGCCTCGTTGGCCTAGTCGCAAGCGCAACTGTTGAGCATGAGGTCCTGGGACCGATTGCCAGGTCAGGCAAAGTGTTATTGGGTTTTTCAATCAGGAATTTCTCAGAAAGCAGCCTGGATCGTGAATGTGTACCGTGTGTCTAGTTGATGGCAATCTTCAATATTACTGGCGGAATGTGGGTGTAAAGGTACACCTCTGTCTAACCTTTCTGAGATTACAGGCGTGATATTATAATGGTAATTATGTCAGTATCCCCCCGCAAACGTTATTTATAGTTTACTGTGGGGGAGTTCCAAGATCGATTGTACGTTACAAATGGACAGTTTGTAACTCTTCTTTACCAACAAAGTGTGAGGAATAACCCTTCTTTACTTAGTTCATTCATACACTTTGTAAGTTATCGCCACAATCAGGGCGTTGTAGGTCAAAGTGAACTATATTGTAAGCTTGCGGATTATTTGAGCGAATTTGTGTGATTTCCTTCACTCATACAATGTGGACAAAAATGAGGACCTTCTTGGAAGTCTTTAAAAACAAAGTAAGTTTAAAGCTTGAGATTATTTTGCTTTACTGGTTTAACTCTTGCTTGGTTATTTAGTGAGTCATTGTATATGATGTGGGGCTCTGCTTTTTTAGCGGTTTGGGGGCAGATATTTTGTAACCTGCTGGCTGTTCTAGTAGAACACCGTAACGTATCTTACGAACTAAGGATGTAAATTGTATATAGTCTTATTGTGCCAAGGGTTTCGGGTCAACGAATAAAGCAACTAAAATTATAACTTGTCATTTTTGCCAGGTTGCATAGCAACACGTCAGCACAGCATGTGCAAACTGACAATGTTGTGAATTTGTGATGTCTAGTACAGGCACATGTCTAAAATATCGAGGTATAGGCTCTAAAACTGCATTATTGCATTCCAGCCTGATGCAATAAAAGCTACCTCTATAAATTTAAAAGTACATACCTCATTTTTTTATCAATGAGTCATTTACGTCGCGCAACAAAATTAAGTAATCAAATTGAAAACAACGATCTAAATAATATGTAGTCCAACTTTGTGTGCACACGACGCGACCCGCTTATTTGTTGCATACAATAGTTTGTCGTTTATCACGTTCGTCTGCCTTAAGAGGTGAACAGAAGTCCTAGTGACGTGTGCTGGTGTATATTATGGCGTTGACTATATGATACAGGTAGATATAAAAAAAAACAATACAACAAAGAATATAAAATAATATTGGATCAAGTTGAATCAGCACTTATAAAACGCACAAAATAAATTCATTGCAACATACCAACCAAAATTAGATCGTAAACATCCGACAGTATCTAATTATTAGGGGCATTACTCATCAATGAACGGTCGACTTTGACCCTAGGAAACTATCATCACAGGTTACATGAATATTTACATACAAATGAGCAAATTGACAAAATTCATTCATTTAAAAGTAGGTTTTGTCACGGAATAATTATGTTGATGTTAATTTTGCTACGACAATAGATTAACAGTAGGTAAGTCCTACACACACATCAAAAGTATCTAGGGATCATGGTATAATAATATACTTCATCAGGTATAGCATTCTGAGACTTAGTGGTCACGTGGGAGACGCAAGCCTACGTCATCACCGGTGTGTTACCAGTAGTGTGTAATAATAACTCCCCATCCGCCTTTATCACCTGTGCGAAGCCGATAAAACAATGAGGTTTTAAGTAACACTTACGTTGGTATAAGTTTAAATTGAATTGTTTCGTTCGATAAGAAAAATGAAACAACAATTTATATGCTTTATATATATTTTTAACAGAATGGTGGCTGAAAATGTTTCCATAATTCGTGTTTTGTTGCAATAAAGTGGCAACTGGATAGTGACGTAAGCATGTGTCGCTCCCGGAATGCCAGACCTTGTTGTTTTAGACCATGCTAGGGATCAAGGTTTTAAAAAATATATTTTATTGCCCTATTCAAATTAAATAACAATGTCTGATGAAAGATGCTGAAAGCCCAAATCCAACACAGTTGGGCGGTTAACTATTGAATTCAATTTTCACTTTTTATTCATTTTATTTTCAGACGTTTTACTTTGAGTGAAAGACGCCGAATGAAAGACAAAAATGAACAAAAAGTGAGGCATCTGATATCTATTTTGTAGGACACATCTGGAACAGGACTTATCCTGTTGCCAAGCAAACTTTGCCATTTGAACTGATTGCACTTTAATGAGCAAACCAGACTCAGTGCACTAGTAGTTCCTTAGTAGGTACTTTGATAAGCTAATTGTAATGACATTAGGTCGGTTTCCAATTGAAGGGTACAGGGGAAAAACATGCTATGTCACATTTTTATGTTTTTTGAACTGGCAATGCCATTGTGAAGTATAAATTTGGTAGAACGAAACGCCAAAACACACTTTGCAGTAACATGCATAGTCACTGAGTAATATTCATAGTAAAATATTGATACAGTGCAATAACAAGCAATGTCCAACTCGTACAGGAGAAAAATAAGCATTGTCCATCGTTGTTAGGTTGACGTTTGTTTAATGACGTCTTGTTTTTTGAGGTTATTTTGTTCGTCCGTTCGTCTTATTGTGTTGTGTCGCGTGTGTTTAATATTATATTTTTATTGAAAATGTCGTCAGAAGAAGAAAACGAGGTTAATTTGAAGCAACCAACCAAAAAACGTAAACTTTACGGTCGATTGTCGGATGTTAATAAAAAGATTAGACTTCAAAGTCATGAAACTGGTCCAAATTGTGATTGCAAGAGATACAAGTGTTTTGAAGCTGTGAATGAGAAACAGAGGGCTAGAATTTTGAAGGATTTCAACCTGTTTCCGTCTAGGGATAAACAAAACCTTTATTTAAGTGGTCTAATAAGTGTTTTGGAAATTCAAAGAAGACGACCTAGAAAAGAAGAACCTGAAGCTAAGTTACATACAGCAAATTACGCTTACAGAGTGAGAGTTGTAGACGAAACCCAGCAGTTTGATGTGCCAGTGTGTGCCTCAGCATTTATTGCAATACATGGAGTAACAAGACAAAGAATATGTTCAATAAAAAAATCGTTACTCACAACAGGCAAAGCCCCAACTGACATGAGAGGAAAACATTGCAACCGTCCTAAAAAACTGAGTCAAATGCTTAAATCTAAAGTCATGGATCACATAAGGTCATTTCGTGGAAGAAAAAGTCATTACAGCTTACATGACAGCTCAAAAATTTATCTACCAGAGGAGTTGAATGTCAAGAAAATGTATGATATGTTCGAAGACAAAAATCAACTATCCTACGAAACATATCGATCAATATTCGTTAATCATTTTAACATAGGATTTGGATATCCAAGAAGTGATACCTGCAGTACTTGTGATGAATTTCTGGCTAAGGCAAAAGCTCTCACAATAAATCTAAAGAATGCTTCCGAGCTCGAAAAAGGTGACATTGAAAAAGAAATAAAAAAGTTAGAAACTGAGAATAAGTTACATAAATTGAAGGCTAATGTCTTCTATAAACGAAAAAGAGAAACTAGAATTCAATGTCAGTCATCTTCTCGAAAGGAAGCTATTGCAATGGACTTTCAAAAAAATTTAAGTATGCCAAACATTACTACAAATGACGTTTATTATAAAAGACAACTAACCTTAAATCTTTTTAACATCCATGAACTATCTACATCCAAATCATATTTCTTCTGCTACCCAGAAACTATAGCAAAAAAAGGATCTGACGAAGTTTGTTCATTTCTCCATCACTATATATTTAACATGCTTGATAAAAATACTCGAGAACTAGTGATATTTTGTGATTCCTGCGGTGGGCAAAATAAGAATTATACTGTGTTTCGTTTCATACACTATGTTGTACACTGTGCAAAACGCTTGGATGTGATTAAAATCATATTTCCCATTCGCGGGCACTCATATTTAGAATGTGACAGAAATATGGGTTGCATAAACCAGAAATCACCTTGTGAGACGCCTGATGAGTGGGTAAAAGTGATTCGTGAAGCTAGACAGAAGCCATGCCCCTTTAATGTGATTGAAGTTGATCAACCGCTTGTCAGAAAATGGACAACCTTTCTATCCCCAATGTATAAGAAGACATGTCCTTTTTTATCTCGACCCATAAGAGAAATCAGGGTTGAAAAGGATCATCCAAGATTGATTTTTCACAGAGAACATTACAATTCCTCTTGGACGTCATCTATTCTCATGGCACCTAAAAAAAAGTTGAAATCCCATAATGACTCTCATAGTGCAGGTGAGTTTGTACTGCCAGATCAATCCTATGAAGACAGCCTTCCAGTTTCAAAGGCAAAATTTATGGATATCCAGGCCCTGTCAAAGTTTTGTGGACCAAAAGCTAAGCAATACTTCTCACTGATAAAATATATTGATAATTAAACAATAAATATTTCATGGACATTGCATATTATTTGCCTGTATTTTCTGACTTCGATCTGTTTTCCTGTGCTAACTCAATAAACATAAGAATGAAAAGGTTTTTTTTTACTACACAACAGAAACAAATATATTTTCTTTATAAATAAATATATTTTCCTTCTATTTGAAACTTTATTGTACCTTTTTTCAAGGATCAAAATATTAATTTAGCAATTTCTCAGTTCATTGTCTTTGTGACATTGCATATTTTTCCCCTGTGCCCTTCAATTAGATAAGAAGTTTCATGTATGGTGAATTACTAACGAAATAACGAGTGTCCAAGTTGATCAACATGCGTGCACTATAAACACGCATTTACTATGCAAGATTGGGTACAACTATTTTCTTAATGTTTTTCGGGAATCATCGGATTTCCGAATACAAACGAATGCTAATTTCCATGTCCATCAATTATTTGATTTATAGTGTACTAGCTGCCCGCCCCGGCTTCGCACGGGTTGCGGTACTTATCTACGGCGTACCCTACCTACCCTACCTACCTACCCTGCCTACCTACCTACCCTACCTACCCTACCTACCCTACCTACCTACCTACCCTACCTACCTACCTACCCTACCTACCTACCTACCTCCCTAACTCCCTACCCTACCTACCAAAAAAAAAAAAAAAAAAAAAATAGATGTTGGCCGATTCTCATAGATACCGGATAAGCACAAAAAATTTCATCAAAATCGGTTAAGCCGTTTCGGAGGAGTATGGCAACGAAAACTGTGACACGAGAATTTTATATATTAGATAATAATTTGAATTCAGAACTAAGTACTTTACTGATAGAGTACTTGTTCTGAATTCATTAAGGCAAGTACACACTGGCGCGACGCGATAGCGCGACACAAAGGCACCGCCTGTCGCGCGACGAGCGATGCCTTTGTGTCGCGCTGTCGCGTCGCGCATGTTTGCGGGAGCCTTTACACATATAGTTCAGTTCAGTTCTTATTCATTCGTTGTTGACAGTTGTACTGTACATACATAAACTCACGCCTTCTTCTCATGGGGGTAGGCAGAAACTACATAACGCCACCTGCTACGATCCTTACAAACTCCTTTTGCTTCGTTTATACGTTCATACATCTGGTAAATATTCTAAGAAATTACGACTTTTTAATCGCTATAGACAGTTTCCGTAGGTATTTCAGGTAAGTAAGTAGGCATGCATTAAAATAGGCTCCACGAAAGGCTACCTTTATATAGGTCAGCTCGCTACCACCTTGTTGACTGGCAAATATTTTTATCACGGCATGACAAGATTGATAGAAAACAAAAATTAAAAACTTTTTTTTTAATTTAAATCGGATTTTTTTTTGGTTTAAATCAGATTTTTTTATTTTATTTTAATAATTATAATTTTTTTCTTTTCGGTGCACAAAACAATTGATTTAAAACACGTGATTTTTTTAAAGTCACTTGATTTTTATCGTGATTTAAAGCAAGTGATTTAAAATTTTAAATCATCTCTACCCTGCGGCATGAGCTATGCCCATTATAATTCGAGCGAGCCGATACGAGATACAAAGAAGTTATGTAAGCAGACGCAAAAGTCTGATTCACAATGTGTGGTCGTCTGAATCGTATTCAAATCAACTTACAACAAATTGATAGATTTGGCCCACTTGTGAATCGTGTTACTAGGTACTCTAATACTGATAAATACAAACAATATTAGATTACTTATTGACGTTGGTATCACTGAATTGACATCTTGAAATGCATATCGTTGCTCTAAATTGAAGTTAGTAACACTGTAGTGACATATGACACATCTTCGTACGGGTTTGCGCCTTGACCTTACAGGCTAAAAATCAATACATACATTGTGAGAAGACCTTCCAATTGTCCTCGGTTCTTTGTAATTTTAATCAATTGAAGGAGTTGGGGCTTCAATGTAATAAGATATCAAATCATGTGATGGTAGGATTGAGTCATTGGAATCGATTAGATCAGTGCGTCTACCAGCACGAGCACGCGAAGTATAAGTAACGTAAATTCGAACGATTTGTGAATCAAAAATACAATTATGCTGGAAATAAATGTGGCAAGCACAATTAGTATCACCCATAGTCAATAAAGTCTTGAAACTATATAAATATTATGTGCGAAACGAGTATTATAAATTTTAAAATCGATCGAATTTACTTTACGTTTATTCCGTTTGTACTAGGACTACTGATTCTCCGAGAACTCTATTTGCTTGTAATGATTCCCTATGAACACCTGCCTTCTTAGTCTACATAGTTTCTGTCAGCTCGCGACTTCGTCCGTGTGAAATTTCTTGTTCCCCCGAGCCACCGCGTCGCATCGCATCGCCCACCCGCGCTATTACTTCGTTTTCGCTTAGCGTTCTGTCTGACTTTTTGCTCGGCTCCTAAGGGTCGTAGTGTGATGTTAAATAGCCTATAACCTTCCTCAAGAATTGTGCTATCAAATGCAAAAATAATGTTATTGCGACTTGTAGTTTCAGAGATAAGCGCGTTCTAACAAACAGTCTCTTCAGTTTTATTATATCCATACTAATATTATAAATTCGAAAGTAAACCTGTCTGTCTGTGTGTGTGGGGAAGGACATAGGCTACTTTTTGTCTCAACAATAATCCTAAAAGGTACACTTGCGTGCAATAAAATCGACCCACCCCGTGCTCTTCGATTTGAAACAATACAATTCAACAAGGTTTACTAACAATAACCTAATATATTGTATACTAAAACCTTCCTGAAAGTATGTAGATTACGTTAGTTAAAGAATTATCAACACTGATTTATAAGTTTACTAGCGACCCGCCCCGGCTTCGCCCGGGTAGCAAAGCATAATATAATATAGCCTATGTCACCCGGAGATAGTGTAGCTTCCCAACAGTGAAAGAATTTTTGAAATCGGTTCAGCAGTTTCGGAGCCTATTCAATACAAACAAACAATCATATTTTTTCTCTTTATAATATTATTTCACAGTATTTCGTTTATTACAAAATAAATTTAGGTTATACCTTAGCCTCAGCAACACGTGGTGGTTATGCTATTAAATTGTAGCTTATATGAAAGGTTTGTATTTTTAACATAGCGCCATCTATTGAATACTTACTCAATCCAGTCAACAGATATCGCCATCTGTTAGAATCGTTTAGAGCTAACAGATAATTGAGACTGTAAAATAATAGACAAATAATGTGCAATAAAATAATATTGCGACTATAAATTGAGATGTAAGCTATCCTATCTTTCAAGTTGGATCAAATTGTGCACGGTGTGCAAATCAAATTTAAAATCGGTTCAGTAGTTTAGGAGTCCATCGCGGACAAACAACGTGACACGTAATTTTTATATATATATAAAGATGAAAAATTACGAACTTACAAGCATGGGGGGTCGAAAAGAACAGAAAATATGTAGGTAATACATGATCAATGGCGGCGCTAGATTTCAAATTAATGATGATAATATTAAAATGAATTATTTTTAAGTTAGACATCATAAAAACCTGTTTAACAAAAATAAAAAGAAGATTATTTACATTTATTGTGTGTCTGCTACCTTTTCACGCTTTAACGGCTAAATGGATTTGGACGATAGAATACTATTTACACAGGTGCGACAGTCGATGCGAATCGCACGCGACACAAAGGCACCGCTCGTAGCGCGACACGCGGTGCCTTTGTGTATCGTCGCGTGTTGCGCCTGTTTGAAGGAGCCTTCATCCCGGTAGCACGTTCCCGTGGGATAATTTCCGACATCCCCGCGGGCAAAGCCGCGGGCAGAAGCTAGTTGATTAATTTCCACTTGAGATGACACTTGGGTACAAGTCGTTGAATTTTCAAAAGGTGAATGGGCACGGCATCACCTTTGGACTGTAAACGAATATCGTCTTACTGTGAAATCCGAGTTTCCGTTGTGAGCAAGAATAAAGACATTCTTATGCACTGTCAAATGAACAAAATCAAATCATTTAAACTAAACATACCGACTGACATGGATGATATGGCTAAAAAGGGAGTGACTTATGAGATGACGACAACAGGATGGAAGTATAGAGGTATGAGGAACAGGGTGTAAAGTTCACTCATACTCTATGGAAAAGGGAGAATCCTCCAACCAGACGGGTGTCGTGTCTGGTGGGCAACTGCCCGACGTTTGATGTCGGGATGTTGTATATATGCTAGTTGAGCGGTAAACTCTGCTTGCGCGATGCAGGATCTTGCGTGACGTCATTGTGACGTGTAGCTCGCATGTGGCGATGTAGGTACCGCTACAGAAGAAAGTCATGTTGCGTAGACTACAAATAAATTGTGATAAGGGCAGGAGAATAATGATGATGATGATAATAATGAGGATGATAATAATGAGGATGATAATAAGTATGATGATAATACTTACAGTCTTACATCATCAATTCATCATTGTGTAAATCAAATATTCTCGCGATAAAAATCAAAATGGCATTATTCAGTGTAGAAAATATTATGTTATTTAACACACAAACTCAATTATAACAACATTAGGCCTTCACAAAAATGTAATAAGAACTTCATGACTATCATAATATTTTTGGCGCTTGGACGAAGAATCGGTTTTTGCAGTAAGTATTTCGTCATAAAATGTGTTTATTCCTAGGATAAACATCACAATAACAGATAAAGTTAGTTTGATATTACACTAATTACTTCACAGACAATACCTCATTAAAGCGTTTAAAGTGCGGCTCTAACATAAGTATTTGCACTGCAAATTGTAGTGTAAATACTAAACAATTGTACTTACTTACAGACATATCATCACGCCTGTAATACCGGAAGGGTCAGAGCAGAGGTGTACTTAGTACACCCACATTTCGCCACCTACGTTTAAGTCCCATGGGGGCAAGAAATAAGAGGGTTTTCTGAAATGACGTTCACTAGATGGCAACACTGACACGTCAGGTCATCTGTCAAAAGTGTCACAGCGCCCATCTTTTCTTGATGAACGAATGAATGAATCGAACGATGAACGTCATCATATATTTTATATTCATTGTCGAAATAGACGGCCTCTTTTCAAAGTGGCTCCAACTGGTCGCGTGAATTTTAATGAAAACCCTCATTGTAGTAATGTGCAAGTAATTGTAGTCTACAATTAGCGCAGTAATCGCTTCGGACTTCAACATGTTAATTCATGTTATTGTTTTACTATGTTGCAACTATTACCACTAATTATGTCATGATTGTAAAGATTTACGTTGATACACCGCATGCGTAATATACCTGTAACATAACAATGTGCACTCGGGTAACTTGATTGTTTAGCATATTAACAAACTACGTGAATAAGTCGTGGTAAGCCCACTTGCGCGTCGGATTATCCTAAAGAAATCGGGAGTTAACAGCTAACTCAGGGTTAATCAAATAACTCATCTTGCGCCACCAAGAGTTAGAAGTAAATCTAGAGTTAAACTTTATAATATTAAACCCGCCGATGTGGGAGAGTTAGGCCCACTTTCATCGCCAACCACTAAACACGTTTAGCGCTAAACGAGCTAAAACATAATTCTGTTTCTGTCAAATGTTTGAAAATGAAAGAGACAGAATGATGTTTAAAACTCGTTTAGTGCTAAACGTGTTTAGTGATTGGCGGTGAAACTGTGCCAGTCGCTAACTCTGGGTTAGTGTTAGTGATGTCAAAATAAATTCATAATGTCATTATGAGGTTCCTACCGCTGATAACTTATTTTGTATTTTGTATTATTCGACGTTGTAGTAAGTGAAAATTCGGTACTATATCAGTAGGCAATATATTCATGAACTCATATAAAAATAAATGCAATTGATAAAAAACTTATAACATATTTTTCCATAATGACGTTTTCGTCAATCAATAAACTAAATCTGCATGGAAACCACATACAATAATATTAAAATGAAATGTCATGTTATAAAATTCAAAAACAGGAAAGTAAACGTATCGTAATGTAGTGTAAAAGAGATGGGTACACAATTTCCGTTCGATGTTCGTTCATTAATTTTTGGTTGGATTACTTATCAGGGCATCGACATTACAATTCTATTTTATGTTTCGTCGATTGACCTGCAATATTCCCAACTCAAAAAAACACAAATTTCAGGTTTACTAACCCTGTGTTACTTTTCAGTGACACAACGCGGATAAAGAGTTAAAATGTTAATTACATAACTCCGAGTTTACTAACTCTATATTTATTCATTTAACCTGACTAAACGTGCAAGTGCGCCAACACAACTGTCAAAGAATGTCACTTGTGATTTGAATGCAGGGTTAAATTAAATTAGCTAGCGAAACTCCGCAGACGTGACAGGTATCGATATCTCAACAGGATTTAGAAAAACTTTTTTTTTGGGTTTTTATTTACTGTCTTTTTTTCATGAGTTTTTTTTTAGTTAAGTCTTCACAGACATGATGGGTATCCTAATGTGTACACGATAAAACAAAACAAACTGATTTTCTCAACCCATACCTACTTCAACTAAACTAAAAGCGGTCATTGACCCCAAAAAAAATAACAATCAATGATTTTTTTTTTGTTTTATCGAGCTTAAATCGATACCCATTACATCTGAAAAGTTTCGCTACCTAATTTAATTTGACCCTGTATACTGACAATTTAAGTTGACAGTCAATCTGCTAAACAATCCGTTTCCCTGACCATTATTAAAGTAATTTTCTGGAAACTGCACACAGCTGCAATGAGTGACCCTGGCGAAATAATAATATGGCTCTAGAATCAGCGCGCTAGCTCGGTTTTCTGTGCAACATGGCAATCGATTTTCACCGCCTCGCTCGCGAGAATTATAATTGGATCTGATTTAGTTCTATATTGACCGCATCGGATGTATTAATCGTATAAGTTTTAATTAATACCTATTGTGCCTCCTTCAAGGAAGTTAACCTTAAGCAATTGCAAGTTAACCTCAAGTAATTCTAGAGTTTGACAAGTTTTCTAAATCAAATTCTCAATTCAGAAACCGCCACCCTAATTACGTAACACACTATCTATCACAATCTGAATCATTTTGAAGCCTATTGCTAATCCATTGCTTCATATGTTCGAAAATTTTGTCTGCTTAACAACGTAAATAACGCAATGAATGTTGTTGAACTGTCAAAATGAAAGCCATTCCTACTGTTAGTGTGTTACGTAATTACCCCGCGGGTGTTAGACATGAAATTAAGTTATAGTTAGACTTGTAATATTATTACTCGATCAGAAGTAAATAAATACGGGTTCTCTTTGTATTCATGTGCTCAAAGCTCATCCAAAAACTGGTCCACAGTTAGGGTTACAATTACGAAATTTGTAAAGTGCTGACAAAATTCCGGACATTTTAGTTTTCAGTACCTAGAAACGATGGATGGACTGTGTGAAAGATCGCTAGAAAGGGGTGTGACTACCGAGATGACGACTGATATAAAAGTATGGAAGAACAAGACAAATAAATTATTATAGCTGCACGATTACTGACAAATGCGTGTGTTAGATTTATACCGATATAATTAATACATAACAACGTATTACGTGTTGTAATATAAAGTAATAATATATTTCTAATTTAATGCAGTAAAAGTATAGTAAATAACATCATTTTAAATAGAATAAGGAGTGTTTAAATTTTGTATAGCAAATAAGTATGAATCATGTTTGCTTGTCATCGTTTATGGAAACATGAGTCATACTTGTTTGTCGCCGCCTATAAAAGCGAGTGTTCCGACTACATTAAAGGTTTTTTGGCTTGAAACGTTGACCGGTACGGAGCTCCCGAAGAAAATAATAGATAAGTATAACTATGAAAGGCTATTTTTAATCAATAAATGTGTAGATAAATGTATATTATTATATAACTAGTTTTTATGAAATATTAAATTAAAATATTATGTTTCCTGAACAAAGTACTTTCATTTCACTATTCTGTTCTAAAAATAATAATATTCTTTGAGTATATAACTATGTGTATTTAATGTAGAGCTAATTAATTGCCCTTTAATGTTACTTTTATTTCTCTATTCTAACATCAGAAGTGGGATATCGCCTAATTTGCCCATAATAACATGTGTATGTTTATGTACAGATCATGGAGCCGTCCCAACTACTGGAAGGTCTGGTGAAAGCCATTCAGGAAGCAATAACCTCAAATCGGCGCTCCGATGACATCGCCTTGCCTATCTTCGACCCAGAGAAAAATGATAATGGTGCTGAAGGTTGGTGTCGGAGCATAGAGAAACTTGGCGCTGAATTCAAGTGGACCAGTATCCAGCAAGCTGCCACAGCCGGTAAGGCCCTACGAGGTTCCGCATTAAAATGGTTCGAGACATGGGAACCAGATACCGAACGGTCTTGGGAAGCTTTGCGTAAGGATATAATAGATTTATATCCAGCAAAGAAGAATTTAACTGAAAAGATGTCAAAGGCCATTTTATATACATCTGAACTCACCGACACATATTGTGAATATGCTAGGGAGAAAGTCAGGCTATTACGAGGCACAAAAGTAGCTTTTACGGAATCGCAGTTGATTGAACTTATTTGTGGTGGCATTAGCGAAGTTAACGTAAGAATGTCAAGCTTAAATAGTTCGATAGGTTCCGTACCAGACTTAATTACGCTATTATCTACCTATGAAAAAGCCCCCAAAAAGAGATCTTTAGAGATAGCTACAAACGCAGCACTAAACGGTACTAAACGTTTTAAACCTAACATTGAGGTCGGGCACAGGGAAGCAAAAACATGTTACTCATGTGGAAATAGTGGCCATCTGATTGCTCGTTGTCCAAAGCTTGAAGCCCACTCCAGTAATAAAGAGTCAAATTCTTCAAGGACTTTGCGAACCATTAGAATTACTTGTTCTTTTTGTAAGAAAGAGGGTCATTCCTTTGAAAAATGCTTTCATCGAGTAGCTTGCGCGGTTTGTAACAAGACGGGGCATTCACCCGACAGGTGTTTTCATAAAATTGAGCAAAATAAAAACATTAATACTGCAGAAACCAAATGACTATCTAGCAAATTTACTAAAATTCACATAAACGGTATCGAAATTAATTCTTTGTTAGACACTGGGGCTGACTGTAGTTTAATAAGAGAATGTGTAGCAAGGCGCCTACGATGTAACTTAATACCATGTTCATTATATTTAGACGGCATAGGTCATGGTAAACTTCATGTTTTTGCAAAAATAAACGTTCCCGTTCAATGCCGAGACTTGTGTATTGATATAGAATTTTATGTAGCAGCAGATAAAGATTTCCATTACGATTGTATAATCGGCCGTGACGCTGTTAAACATCCCAATGTAGCAATTGTATTAGATTCCTTAAGTACCAAGTTAGTTAACATTAATACTTATACGCCTCAATTGGTAATTGGATCACTTCAAACGCAGATAAATTCTGGTATAGATATAAACTCTCTCTCGATTGCTCTTGCCCATCTAGACACATCCTTACAAAGTAGTATAATTAATATCTTTCAAAAGTATCCTCATATTTTACCAACAGACAACAATATAAGTACAGTAACAACAGGTCAGCTTAAAATTCGATTAAAGACTAATAAAATGATAAACTACCACCCGTACCGTTTGGCCCCGATTGAGAGGGAGAAGGTTAAACAAATAATTGACGATTTACTTGAAAAAAGAATCATACAAGAAAGTGAATCTGAATATGCGAGCCCTATCCTGCTTGTAAAAAAGAAGGATGGGAGTGACAGACTTTGCATAGATTATAGAGCATTAAATCAAATTATTGAAAAAGAACGATATCCCCTCCCTCTCATCGAAGACCAAATAGATCGACTAGGTAAGGCTAAATATTACATTGCTATCGATATGAAAAATGGGTTTTATCAGATTGCTATTGAGCCACAGTCTACAAAATACACGGCTTTTGTTACACCTGATGGACATTTTGAATTCTTGAAAATGCCTTTTGGTATATGTAACGGTCCCTCAGTTTTTCAAAAGGCTATTACCAAAGCAGTTAAGCACCTTAAATTCATATTAGTTTATATTGATGACCTGCTAATCCCTTTTAGCACAATACCAGAAGGGCTCGATTATTTAGATCAAACCCTTAACGCTTTAACTAATGCCGGATTTACTATTAATCTTAGCAAATGTAGCTTTTTCGAAACCAGCATTGAATACCTAGGCCGTATTATCTCGCAGGAAGGAGTAAAACCCAGTCATAGAAAAGTATCTGCTTTAGTAAACTCTCCACTCCCAACCAACGTAAGACAGGTTAGACAATTTATGGGGCTTGCTAGTTATTTTAGGCGGTTTATACCAGAATTTGCTTCCCGGACTACTTCTATTACAAAACTTGTTAGAAATAACCAAAAATGGGAATGGGGACCAGAACAAGAAATGGCTCGTGATTATGTTTTGAATCATTTGACAAAGGAACCTTTATTATCAATCTTTAACCCAGACTTACAAACAGAATTACATACAGATGCCAGTGCTATAGGGTTTGGTGCTATACTATTACAAAAAAATGACTCATTAAATCGGGTAGTTGCATATTATAGTAAGAGAACAAGTCCCTGCGAATCCCGTTACCATTCCTATGAATTGGAGACGCTTGCTGTTTATAATGCATTAAAACATTTTCGTGTTTACCTATTGGGTATCAACTTTAAGATAATTACTGATTGTAATGCTATAAAGTCCACAGTAACTAAAAAGGACATTTCATCTCGAGTAGCACGATGGTGGACCTATATGCAAGACTTTTCTTTTGAAATTATATATAGAAAAGGCCAATACGTTAGTCACGTAGATTACCTTAGTAGAAACCCAGAACCAAGCTTAAGTTCTTCCCAAAATGTAGCTGTTTTATCGAACCCTCCACAAAATGTTTCAATCAACCCAATAGACTTGCCACGATCTTGGTTAGAGGTAGCTCAAGATAGGGATTCTGAAACTCAAACCCTTATAGAAAAGGTTCGGACGGGCGACTTGGATTGTAATCAATATATAGTTCAAAATAATTTATTATATTACAAAAACGACTCAATGTCTGCGACTAAGTTGTTTGTACCAAAAGGGAGTAGGCTCGACATTCTTCGTTTATTCCATGATGAGAATTGCCATGTGGGTTTTGGGAAAACATACCATAAATTATCAGATTACTTTTGGTTTCCTGGCATGTCAAAATTTATCAAAAAATACATAGCACATTGCCTAGTTTGTGTCGAAAAGAAAACTCATCATGGACCAAAACAAGGAATGCTGCATCCAATAGAAAAAACCCCAGTACCTTTTCATACAGTACATTTGGACTGTACAGGCCCTTTTCCGCAGTCTAACAATGGTCATAAACATTTGCTCATAATAATTGACGGGTTCACAAAATTTTGTATATTAAAACCTTTGAAAACAATGGGTGCTGAGGAACTAGTCGAGATTTTACGAAGTTCTCTTACGGACTACGGCACACCATCCTTAATAATAACCGATCGTGGAACAAATTTTTGTTCAAGACAGTTGAGACAATTATTTGATGAGTGGCAAACTAGGCATCACATGATAGCAACCGGTAGCCCGCGGGGGAACGGCCAAGTCGAACGGTACGTATCCACAATAACTAACATGATAAGCACTTCTTGTACTGATGTGTCAGACTGGCCGAGCGTTTTGTGGAAAGTCCAATTATCCTTAAACACTACTGTACAGCAATCAACTGGCTTTTCACCTATTAGGCTGCTTATTGGCAGAAACTCGAACATCCCGTGTATACAAACTCGATTAGATGAGGTAATCCAAGATGATAATATAATTATTGACGTAACGGCCGATCGTCAACTAGCACATCAGCGTCTTAAAATTGTTGCCGATAAATTCAAAGACCGCTTTGACCAAACGCGTAGAGATAACATAAGTTATAGCATAGGAGACACTGTTTATGTAAATCAAGACCATAGGCGACATGACAAACTAACTGCAAAATTTAAGGGACCTTACGAAATTATGAACATATTGGATAATGACAGATTCTCATTAAGGGGTATTGGAAATTTAAGAAATATAATAGTTGCAAAAGAAAAAATTCGCCTGTGGCCTGGAGAGTGGACTGAACAAAACGCTGTAGCAGAAGGTTTATTATAATATTAGTTTAAGACATGATTATATTATGGATGGATTAAAACCTTAGCTGTAGAAGAAGGTTTATTATAATATTAGTTCAAGAGATGATTGTATTATTACGGATGGATTAAAACCTTAGCTGAGGTATGACATTCACTGGCTGCGGGTGATTAAGCTTCACTGACTGCAGGGGTTTGGTCTGCCCAGTAAGGTCTGATTATTGATTATAATATTAGTTTAAGAGATGATTGTATTATTATGGATGGATTAAAACCTTAGCTGTGGTATGACATTCACTGGCTGCGGGTGATTAAGCTTCACTGACTGCGGGGGTTTGGTCTGCCCAGTAAGGTCTGATTATTGATTATAGCATGATGATTATGAAACGATTACAGATATTATGTAAACAAAATGTACCTTTAATTAATAAGAATAATGTGTTTGTACTTCGAGAGCGAAGTACTTGTCAGTATGGCCGTGTTAGATTTATACCGATATAATTAATACATAACAACGTATTTCGTGTTGTAATATAAAGTAATAATATATTTCTAATTTAATGCAGTAAAAGTATAGTAAATAACATCATTTTAAATAGAATAAGGAGTGTTTAAATTTTGTATAGCAAATAAGTATGAATCATGTTTGCTTGTCATCGTTTATGGAAACATGAGTCATACTTGTTTGTCGCCGCCTATAAAAGCGAGTGTTCCGACTACATTAAAGGTTTTTTGGCTTGAAACGTTGACCGGTACGGAGCTCCCGAAGAAAATAATAGATAAGTATAACTATGAAAGGCTATTTTTAATCAATAAATGTGTAGATAAATGTATATTATTATATAACTAGTTTTTATGAAATATTAAATTAAAATATTATGTTTCCTGAACAAAGTACTTTCATTTCACTATTCTGTTCTAAAAATAATAATATTCTTTGAGTATATAACTATGTGTATTTAATGTAGAGCTAATTAATTGCCCTTTAATGTTACTTTTATTTCTCTATTCTAACACGTGCACAGACTGGACAGGTCCACTCAATCTGTGTGGTTCTCTCCTCAAAAGACCATTTCAGATACCAATCTACATGGTCTTCACATTATCTGCCCAAGATTATGTCTGGACTTTAAAAGAGACTGTGACCTCTGTGTTTGTTTCGGCCTTTCTTCTCAGAGTAGTCAGGTAGGAAACGCCGACCTCATCTAGTTTAAAAAATATGATTGACGTGTAAAAGTGATTGTACAAACCTACTTACGGAAATAAAATCATTTTCTAAAATCAATAGACAAATTACAAGGCCTCACAAAGTCCGGACGGAAGGCCAAAAAGCCGGACAAATCCTGACGGGTGGTAACCCTGACCGCAGCCCGCAAATTGGCCTTTTCCGTCAGTCAGAAAATAAAGAAAGGGTTGTTTTGTTCACACAGACGTTGTTTTGTTGTTTGTTTTCAGTTGGCAGGCTTTGAAGGCTGTTTGCAACCTTGAGCTCGATGGTTTAGATTAAAATGTTTTTGCTTTGTAAATGAGAAGAAAGGAAAAATTATTGCAATACGTGTACGTTTTCATGTTTATCAGCAAAATAATGTTTTAATGTTAACGTTTTTGGAATTTTATATAATCCATAGTCTTTATAATATTATAAATTCGATAGTAACTCTGTCTGTCTATATGTTACCTTTTCACGCATAAACCACTGATCGGATTCCGATAAAATTTGGAAAGAAGATACATGGCTTTCTGGGGAAGGACATGCCTACTTTTTGTCCCAAAAACAATCCCAAAAAGGGTGATATAGGGGATTAAAGTTTGTATGGGAAACTTAGCATTTCTTAAGTTAGGGATACGAAAATTATAGTCAATTTTGTTGGTAAGAAATAAAAGAAAATTGTTTCAGCGTTTTGTAAAATCACCCCCCAAGGGGGGTAAATATGGGGAAGATTTTAAAATTCACATGATTATAAAAAAAAAAATTAAGGTACGTCTTCTTAGGAGATTTAAGGAATTGAAAATACAGTCAGAACTCTATCTTGAGATATTATTTATGGTCCATCCGCTTACAAGTTATTACAATTTAAGTTATAAAATAACTTAGCTAATAATACGTGGCTAAGGATTACCTAAGCCACGTATTATTAGCTAAGTTATTTTACCACGTATTAACGTGGCAATGGCGGCGCCAGAGTAATTCAAATTATTGATGATAATATTAAAACGAATTATTATTATATTTAAGTTAGACATTTAGAATCATAAAAACCTGTTTACTAAAAATAAAGATTATTTGCATTTTAATCTCTCTTGTCTGTTACCTTTTCTCGCTTTAACAGCTGAATGGATTTTAATGATAAAAATACTAACTATCCGGGCAGCACGTTTCCGTGGGATAATTTCCGACATCCACGCAGGCGAAGCCGCGGGCACAACACACACACCCATGTCACAACACTTTTAATTTATTAGAACGGACACACACTTCCCTATTCTTTTTTTATTATTCTAGCGTATGGCACTCGTGGGTTGCAGCTGAAAATCAGCATCAGGTGGTACACCTTGTGTTGTCATCTGACATTATGCTGAGCTGAGGCCGCTTTGGCATTGTAATCATTGTTCCCTATTTTTTAGTTTTAAGGTGTATTTTTGTTGCTGCAATGCCAATAAACGCATTTTTCTTTCTTACTTTCAGAAGCTTGTATGTATTATATACAGCCGCGATGGCCAAGTGTTTAGGCCTCGCCTCTCATGCACGAGGTTGTGGGCTCAAATCTGGGCTGTTTCAATTCATATGGACTTTCTGAATTTATTTTGGACATTACAGACATCGGTAAAGGGAAAATATTGTGAGGAAACCTGGACTTTTATAGTTAATATAAGTCTGAAATCGCCAACCTATCTTGCGCAAGCGTGGTGATCAATGCTCGTGCCTTCTGTGTATGAGAAGAGGCGTTTGCTCTTCAGTGGGACAGTAATAGGCTGACATTATATTTTTTTTTTTTTCATCTACATAGTTACAAGGCATAATGCAGAGTAAGGCCATTATTTACTTTGTGAGAGAGATTCAAGTTCTCCGTAGACACAAAGTAGATTCTTTGCGAACGATTTACAACTTAATTAAGCAACCAAAATCGTAAAAAATGCAATAAAAAGTAAACATTCCTATAAAAATGTCTGTTAGTCACGAAATAGATCAGTGTGTTTAATATTGCTGTAAAAATGAATGTTTAATATCTATTGTATTAGCGAGAAGGGCTGGTGGCTAAGTGATAACAGCCGCACGGGTTGATCGAAGGTTAAGCTACGCTTGTCGCGGTCAGTTCGTGGATGGGTGACCATCCATTACATATCAAGACTCCTTGCCTCGGAAAAAGCCTTTGGTCCCGGCTGTTATTCGTAGATCATTGACAGTGGTTACGGATAGTCAGAAGCCAAAAGAGTCTGACAACTAGTCTTACCAATGGGTATCGTGTTACCCAGTGACTGGGTTGTGGAGGTCAAATAGGCAGTCACTCCATGTAAAATACCGGTATTGAGCTGCATCCGGTTAGACTGGAAGCCGACTCCAACATAGTTGGGAAAATGGTAGGCAGATTTTACTGCACTAGCGACCCGCTCCCTGCTTCGCTGTTTTTACGACTTGTCCAAATATCGAAATTTCTTGATTATATGTAAGTTTAGTATAAATACAGGATAGCAGGGACATCGACGCGCAACCTGTTACCATGGATTCAGTACATGATTCTGAACCTCCCTCCCTGCGTTGAAATTTGAAAAAAAAAAAAAATGCTGTTCCATACATTTAGATATTTTTTTTTCATTTTTCAATGAAACAGCAGTTTTTTTTTTGGATGACTGACGAAGCATTGGGGTCTAGAATCATGTGCTGAATTCATGGTTTCAATTTGCGCATCGATGTCTTTGCCACCCTGTATATTGTACACTTAAAGGCTCTCACAAACAGGCGCGACGCGACAGCGCGACATAAAGGCACCGCTCGTTGCGCGACACGCGGTGCCTTTGTGTCGCGCTGTCGCGTCGCGCCAGTGTGAACGAGCCTTAAATCTTCCGGAATAAATGCTCTAAATTATGTGATGGTAAAAACCGCATCAAAATCCGTTGCGTACTTTAGAACAACAACACGGTCACGAAAAGCGACTTTTTAAATTACAATGAGGTTTATTTATAAACGTTGCTTAAAGTTAAGAGACGTTCAAACGTCAATAATGTATGGTTAAACAGTCGCTAACCACTACTTAACTTTAAGTAACGTTTATAAATAAAGGGTAATATGTTTATATGTAGACACTGTACTGACAACCAACCGACCGGGATTAGCGATCCAATTTGCAGCCACCTTTACCAATGACGGGTTTCGGACCTGCAGAGGCAACATTGGCTGAGAACTAGGGACAAACTCATAGGTATACTAGACTAGACTATAGGTAGTTTTAAAGGGATGTACCTACGGAGTACTTACCTACCACTACGTAATTTTGAGTAGACATTTAGCTAGCAAATATCTGTTTTACATTTTTTGTTACAATTATTTTGTTGAAAAGAAATGTGGTTTTTTTTTGTGGGGTCATCGATCTCAATTAGTGTAAGTATTCATTTGAAATATCAGTTTATAAAATCTTTTTTTTTTTTGTGTAAACTTCATAGACGTGATTGGTATCGATATCTAAACACGATAAAACATATTTTTCAACTCATACTTCATATAATAACACCAGCGGACGTTGATCCCAAAAAAATAAAACTTATTTATTTTAATTTTATCATGTTTATATATCGATACCCACCACGTCTGCGGAGTTTCGCTAGCTAATTTAATTTGACCCCGTATAGCATGGATGTGTGTGGTTTTGGCCTGCAGTGGGACAATTGAAGCTAAATAGAAAGTAAATGTATTAGTTCTACGCAGGTTTTGTTTGCATAAGCAAGTAATAATGATAGTGGATAATGATAATGCCTGTGATAATACGTCACTTGTGACATTATGTGTAGAGATTACACACAAATATACTTAACAATTGCCAATGACGTACGTAATGTGACTCAACTCGCGTCAATACTCAAACGTCTAACATATTGTTATTGATGCATGCCAGGATATAATTACCTTGAAGGAAACAGTCACGACATCTGGGTAAAAACTAAATTCAGGAAAAAAAGCTATTGTCTGCCGCTATATGGTACATTAAGATATTCGTCTTCAGGTCTTTGGAGCACGATATTATAAGTAAAACTATCGAACCTGCACCCTAATTACGTAACACACTATCTATCACAATCTGAATCATATTGAAGTCTATTGCTAATCCACTGCTTCATATGTTCGAAAAAATTGTCTGCTCAACAACATAAATAACGCAATGAATGTTGTTGAACTGTCAAAATTAAACCCATTCCTACTGTTAGTGTGTTACGTAATTACCCCGCTAGCTATTACACTTTGATACAATGTGTTTTAATCATCATTCTCCTACCATCATCCTCATCCTAACATCTCTTTTTCTCCCACAATTCTCTATTAGTCGTCATCTCGGTAGTCACTCCATTTCTAGCCATATCATCTTTCACACAGTCCATTGCAATACAATCAATACAATATTATCTCTATATAGTGTGTCCCTAGACACAGTGCACAAACGAAAATGTTGGAAACTAGACCATTATTCATCGACAAAAAATTGGAAAAAGATTGTAATCATTATTATTAACTGTAGGGATAGAGCGTGTCAGGACAGTGAAAGGGGATCTGAAGATGGATGACAGATGTGAAGCATAAACGAGTGACAGAGATGAATGTACGAAATAGTCAAGGATTGAAAGTGATAGTGAATGAATGTGATAAATGTAGAATTAGTTGAATAAAAGAACGGAGATTAGGAAGAAAATGGTTAAAGACGTAAGACGATTCTGATGACGAAAATAAAATTATAATAAGTAATCAGTGTTTTAATTTAACTTGAATAGAGCTAATCCCACATTACTTTTCGTATTTTTTTTTATTGCCAATTAAAGACCCCTGTATTTAAAACATACTAACTTTTAATTAATTGAGTGAATTTCGTTAAATTAAAAACAATAATGATGTCTGGTAATTGATGTTGCACGGCAAATAAAAAGAAACCCTTCAAAAAACAGTCATCAAGTACACAAACACGTTTCTTAGGCTCGTATTACAGAACCTTACTCACGACTCAAGCATTACTTAAATCTAGTTTAGAGCCATTTGATTGGTTGAAACTAGTTTTAAATAATGCTTACGTATTGAGTGAGGTTAATTAATACGGGATATTTTTGTCAGGTTTTTAAGCTATTGCATAGCTTTTATCGCGGGCTTTGAGCGCGGCGACCGAATCAAGAAATTCCGTAACGAAAATAAAACCTAACACCCCCCACTCCGCCTACCATGTAGCTCGGCCGAGCGTTCGCTTAACGTGTATGTATATGGTACGACTGTACTTGAATTAATATCAAAGAAAAAAAATACTGCATAAATAAAAAATAAATAAATAATTATAATTGCATAAGTTGATAAAAAAAATGCTATGCAATAGCTTTACCGCGGCAGTCCCCGAGTGCCACACGTGTTTTTTTCAATAAATTTAGATTCTACAAAACTTGATACTAATTGTCTAGTTTCACCCATTTTCGTTTGTGCACTTTAGCCAGGGACTTACTGTATATTGCAGCAAAAAAGCGTAATCTAACTAACGCTACGAAATGACGAAATAAAACTGACCTAAAAATAACATAAAAACTCACATAATCAGTCCACAGCACATGCTCATATATGATAGAGTATTAATAGTTTAGCACTAAATAAAGATGTTTTGCTACAAGGTCGCGACTCGCTACACCGTGCACCGAGGCGGTTGTACGCCAAGTTTCTCTACGTAACGTTTCATTTATATCAGCAGTCTTCCAATTCCGCTCGCTAACCTGCTGAAGATTCTAAAGAAATAATATAGAATATTTTACAAAAAGTTAGATGGCTCAAACTCAAAGCATTTATTTCTATTAAACCATTTACACGCACTTTTAAATTGTCAAGGAGTCGGTCAATTAGTCAGAATGTTGAAGCTAGTTGCCCGTTCCAAAACGTAGATCTCTATGAAGAAGAACGTGCATAAAACTCCATGTACACTCTTAAATAAAGATATTACAAGGCTATAGTCTACACAAGGTGAAGACATCTATAAGCAATTTATAGCAAGCCATTTATTAACAAATAAATTGATCTTTATCTTTGTAAGTATTTGATCTTGAGCAAGGTGATTGCTCCGCGAAATCAATTTTACCGGAGTATTTTCTAAGGCAAAACAAAGATTAAGTGAAAATAAATTAAATTTCAAGGATAGAGCCTTCGATAATCTGTAGACGTAATTCGGATCATAGAGCTTAAAAAAGATCAACTGTACTTTTTTTCATAGCTTTGCTTCTCTATCACCCCCATACCTTATCAATAGCCATAATCCGCCACACGAACCCAGTGCTGGTTGGAGGATGGTTTTGATTTTTTTGGTTCTAGGACAGTTTCCTCACAAAGTTTTCCTTCGCCGTTTTGAGAGCAGTGGTGGAGAAATAAATTACATTAAGTGCCTGGCTGGGTTCGAACCCGACCTGCGACATGTAAGTCGGGGTCATTACCCTTGGGCCACCACTACCATATCACTTCTAGGCTTCGGTCTTGGAGTCTGACCAAGTAAGGAGTCAGCACTCTTTCTCACCAGCATAGCAACAAGGGTTACATTATTTTGAAGTACTTAATACTAGGTAAGTATACTATTTTCATATACATTATACAACAATAATCAAACAGCATTTGTGGTGATAATGAGAGATCTTCTGAACTAGGCCACGCCTGTACCTCAGAAGATAGCACTCCGCTGACAAGTGACAGCATGGTTGGCGAAGTGGTCAAGCGATTGACTGTTGCGCTGCGTGTCGCGGGTTAATTCCCGCACGGAACAAATATTTGTATGACCTACAAGTAGTTGTTCCGGGTGTGGCTGTTTGTGTATGTGAGTTTTAAATGTTAAACTAATTTAATTCCGTTATTTTATAACCTAAAAACACTGTGTGCTATTGTATTAATTTACTAATAAATAATGTAAGTAGTGAATAAAAGTGTGTGTGTGTGTGTTTAATTAATATGTCTGTGAAGACAAAATATATTCGGTATTTAGGTAGACTAATTGTAATAAGAGATCTTAGCATCATGTTTGCTTAAAAGACCAGACAACAAATGCAAGGTTTGTGCTACAAAACTAAACAAACAATACTCTATAATTAGTTACCTAACGACAAGTTGGACCATCCATTCAGCACAAAATATTCGCTTGTGTTCAAACAAACAGCTAGTTTCAATAGTGTGATCATCTGGCGTCAATAAACATGGAAATAGATGACATTCTCGGCATGCTAAATGCTAAATCTGTCAAACAAACTCACTACGAGTATTTTCGTCACTCTAGGCGTGTATCCTAAAAAGTAGAATTTTGTTGATGTTATTTTTCTCCTGGCTGATAAGTTTGGAATCTTTATGGACAGTTTTATTGGATGTTATGAAGATGCATCTGAATACCAGTATTTTACACGGAGCGACTGTCTATCTGACCTCCACAACCCAGTTACTGGGTAAAACGATACCCGTTGGTAAGACGAGATATTGTAAGAATTGTTCACTTTGTTTCTATATACCTATCATATAGACTGTATTGAAAAAAGTATTTATCAATGCTTTACAAAGAGGAAGCTCTGTTAATTGTGTGTACAAAGGTTCCAATTCTAATGTGGTAGGGACTGATATGATATGAACATTTGTTTATAGATAGTATAATGTCTGCTAACGAGATCAACATCGGCGGTACTTACTCGTCGTTACTTGGCTACAAACAGGCGCGACACACGACGCGAATCGCGCGCTACACTAGGGCAACGCCCGCTGCGCGACACGCGCCGTGCGTTTCGCGTCGCGGTCGTGCCTGTTTGAAGGAGCCTTTAATCTCTCACGTAATCGACAGGTATAAATTTGAACCTCTGTCAGTCAAAAATAATATGACTGATTAAAACATTTCAATTTTGATGGTGGTGGTGTTTGATTGGTTTCCCACGTGTAAAAATCAATTTAAGTGATAATAGTAAATAAATAAATAAAACTGTTGACTTTCCAACCCTAGACCGACCTGTGAAAACACGAAATGAAAGACAAAATCATTCTAACGTTAGTAACACCAATCCGAGCAGGCGACCTGATTCTTTTGAACAATACACCTATCATTTTTGATGCTCGTATTACAATCAAACTAAAATCACGTAATGGGGATGGCAGATGCCGTGAGAAAGGTCGCCGGTTTCACTTTCATTCTCTGAATTAATTAGAACAACATCGTGTGAACATGAATGGAATTTTCAAGCAATTAGTAATACATAGTATGAATATGTCTGAATATTCGCAGATAGAATGCCTTTTTTAAACAAATATCTGTAAACACTTTCTTACAGAACCCTAAAACGTAAACAAGGAAGTAAGTTGAGACAGAAAATAAAACAATTATTATAATTACAATCCTAACTATCCTAACTTCCCAATCCTAACTAATATTATAAATGCGAAAATAAGTTTGTTTGTTTGTTACCTTTAAAGCACTGAACCGATAATTCTGTTTTTTTTGCATATATGTTGTCAGGTGTACAGAAACGGACATAGGGTACTTTTCATCCCGAAAAAAAGTACTGTAAAGAGGAAAACAACAATAACGTTCTTATGATAACAGATGGCGCCACGTGTCTTTCGAAGCATGATTGACCCGAATTGATAGTCAAAGTCTAAATTAACGCGAGCGAAGCCGCGGGCTAAAGCTAGTCATATCCATAATTGCAAAGCAACATTTCAGGATAATCCTATGATATAAAGGCATAAACTTAAAGAAAGAGAACAAGAAATAAAAATAAACAAGCAACCTCGGTACGGAAGTAACACAAAATCTCGCCTTGAAACAAAATTGACAGAATATTATCCGACTCAACCCTGTTTAGTTCATGAAAATAGGCTTCCAAAACTGCAGTTTCCTCATAGCTGTGTGTGTTTATCAAAACAAAGCAGTTCCTAACATATTTGGGTAAGTAATTACCCTAATCGTCCTAGTGGAGTTGGTTCAACATCTTATTATAACCTCTATCTCAACGGAGATTAGCCAGGTACGCATGAGATATTATAGTGCACAAGGGTGTGCGCTAACACAGGTGCACTGTCTGTTCCTTTACTCTCATAGTCTTACGGGACGGCAATCCGACACGACCGGGGAGAGATCTGGCGCAGGACCAACGGCTTTACGTGCTTTCCGAGGCACGGGTGCTTCACACCACCAATTTCCAAATTCTGAGCTGCTACGCCTGCTACTAAGAAATTCTGGCTTTATCTTATAACCAATATGCGGTTAAACCCAGAGTTAAACAGTATTTTGAAGCTATAAACTAAACTAATTAAAATTCAATATCGACAAGCGTTGTTGTGGGTGGCGACCTCGACACAAGCCGACACAGTGTTATGTTACAACATTGCGCAGGCGCACCTTGCACAATTGTGGGCTCGAGATTAGATGTTGTGCTGTTAAAGGTGAAAGGTCACTTTCACTTAAGCCTGTGGATTAATCCGTCAGGCGAATTAACTTTATCATAAACTGAATTTTTATCTAGAACAAGTCTTATTTTTTTGTAGGACCTATCGAATTCAGAGGGTCAACAAATTTATATGTAGCGTTCCCGTATTATTTTCATTTTTCATTCATTCATTTTATTGAAGTTATTTGCATATTAAATTCGTGGAGGCATCATACATAATATCGGTTTACAATCACCTTTATAATTTATAATTTTTTAGGCTTTACATAATAATTAGGGATCAAGACCGAGTCTTATTTAGCAGAATAATTAACATGCAGGTACATCTTTTAATTAACTATAAACATTAAACAATCACAGATAGACAGGATTTTCCCGGCTCTACCTACGTGACTATTTATTTACTTGGAGTTATCGTTATGATAACATTGATTTATTTGACATAATCACAATACTGAATATCCTAACACATGTAACTAAAAGAGTGATGAATATTAATGATGATGGATGGAGAGGGAGACCAAGGAAAAGATGGATAGTGTAAAGGATGATATGAAATAAAAGGAGTGAATGATGGCGTGACGGTCGATAGGGGAGAATGGAAGACAAACCGCCGACCTCAAGCAACATGAGACAAGTGCAGGAACATGGTTGAAGGATTACAATAACCTAACAACAAAATCACAAATCATTTCCTTATAAAAGATCAACGAGTTAGTTTCCAAGGTCCAATCTAATAAAAATTGCTCGGCTTCTATCGAACCGGACGCGCCAATGAGGCAACGAGCAACGATGGCGGCAGACAAAGGCTGAGTCAGCGATGTGAACTGCCAATAACCGTTCCGACAGACACTTGAACTTTACAAGGTCGGTTCACACCTGTGGGGTCTATGTCCATGGGCAAAGACAAAATAAGTCTCGTATAGTAGTTTAAAGCTGTACAAGGATTTTTTGGCGCGTGGCCAAAGTCGGAACTAACGCCGCCATCTTGTATTTTTAATACATTTCACAAAACAATTGCATTAAATATTTACCAACAGCGCCGCCCTGTCAACGTCATTCGAGCGCCAAAAGATCCCTGTAGAGGTGTACCTAGGGTTTTACTGACTGTCACATAGGTATGAATACATTATGAGGTGACAGACACAACGCTCTAAAAAGCCAAATTATTTCTATCACTCGATTTGCCATACTAAATGACTGCGTACTAGATGTACGTTGCTCTGCTGCCATAATTAAAAGCTAAGATCGCTAGGACTCGTGACTATTCCAATGTAGCCCTTGAAGGAATCACCTAAATTCTAGAGTTTGTCTCCACTTGAACGAAATTCAAAATTTCTGATGTCTTTTGTAAAGAACATTGAATTTCGCAGGCTTTCACATTAAGTAATGCTAAAGTAGATTTCGATAAATTCTCAACTTCAAATTCTCAAATAAAAAACCCATTGCACTTATACAGAGTAAAACCAATAGATTTCTACACATTTGTCACATTTTTTGGCTTTTGTGCAATACATCAGTTCACATCACCCATCATTATCATCTCTGCATGGATTTTCCCTGCATCATTCAATAGGCCTTCTCAATACACAAATGTCACGTGTTCGGTACTCCAAATCCTCGATCCTCCTCTTACGACAAATCAAAAGCCACTCAGGGCATCGGACATGTTTCTCTACTCGACCTTGACCCTGCCAATTTGCACAACGCAACTCGGTCGTTCGCCGCACTATTGCCACAACACACGACACATAGGGGTTAAAAGGGGAAGCGCGATGGCAGCCCGCCAAATTCAAACTTTCTTACGTTTTTTGATATTTGCAGGTCAGTGTCATGTTGTATGTTGAACAAAATATAATTCGCGACCGTAACAAGTATTTACAGAATTATGAACGTAGAGGATTGTATTGATGCAAATTGCAAATTGTAAAGAAAGAAAATTTTAATTTCGTGGGCTACCTTGGCGCTTCCCCCTTAAACCCTGCGATTTGTGCGATGTTATTGTTCTTCATTATATTATCAGTGTGTAGATAAAGAGATCTTATCCCACCGTATCACGAGCTTTATGAGTGTAACTTATAGCGTGATAAAAATATTAGCCACTATCTGATACATTTCAAGCATAAACACGTCTCTCTTAAGAGGTTAAACGATTCAGTATTTGGTACGATGGCACACAACATTAGAAATTGGATAAACACTAGAAAGCTTACAACACACTGGCTAGACACTACATCAAATATTTCACTCAACGTCAGGTCCAATTGAAAACCAGTACCAGCCATTAGTTGTCTCGCATTTTTTGCTGAACTGGGCCTATTTGACGCAGACGTGAAGATATATGTAAGTACTTAAAACATGTGCTAAATAACCATATTGTCTTTCTTTCTTTCTTTTAATTTAGTGGCACAAAGCACAGACATGTGCAACGACCTTGACCCCGCCATCTTGCACAACGTGACCCGGTCAGCGCAGCACGAAGCCAAAACCAAAACAGACCAACAAGCCAATTGGGTAAGAATATTTAAGCTTATTTAATCTGTTATCACTATCAGATAGCAAAGATAGTGTTGTGTTGACAAAGTTAAGCAATGCAGGTGACGATAGTGTGACTGTGACACAAATTGCGATACAAGGAATCACTGTGGGTCGTTTTGCGGCGCGTACGCACACAGACCGACGTTTCCTTTGTTAGGTATGTTTACTAATATGAATATCATAGTACAATTTAATAACGGTGTTGTATATATTTGTTATGTCTTGCCGTGTGTGGCTGTTTTTTGCGTCTGGAGCCTAAGAGGCCACTTGTAAGTTCACGAGGTGTTAAGAGTTAGAACTTGATCTTTATACAAATATCAAGCATGGTTTGTTATTTACTAACGGATATATAATACACTTTATTTATACAGCATTTTTGAAAGCCATACACTATCAAGGCTCCTTCAAACAGGCGCGATACGCGACGCGAATCGCAAGGCACCGCTCGATGCGCGACAGGTCGCGCCTGTTTGTGCCTTTATGCAAGAATCTTAGGTATAGATAGGCGAAGAGAAATTCCTAGTCATTTAGTCAATTTTGAAACATTTCCAAAACTTTCAGACGAAATTATCATGAAAACAAAGCAGTGAAGTTTCAAGTGCATCAACACTTGAAACCAGCAATCATGTGCAATTTTGCAGATTGTTTATACCAAAACCGAAAACATTGGCTCAAGGCTCTTGCAAACAGACGCGACACAAAGGCACCGCCTGTGTCGCGTGTCGCGTGCGATTCGGGTCGCGCCTGTTTGGAGGAGCCTTCATGCGTTTGCGCTGCTAAACATTTGACCAAAAAAACAAAAATACTTTTATTTTCTGGTCAATCGCAGTCGTTATAGTACCTAATAGATATGTACATGATATTAAATATACTTTATTTATTTTACTTTCAAGACATTTTTTTATAAATTAAACAATTTGTAGCGTTATTTATGCATTACTATGTGTCATTGTTAGTGTTCATTCGTAATATAAGGTGACATTTTAATAAATTATGTATACAGCAAATAACACATTATTAGCTAACGCGCATTTTTTTTTTATGCCCAATGTTATTAAAATGATAAAGTAAAACTCTTAGTTTATATTGATATCAAGTAAATATTACAACACAACACTCTTCGTCTTATTCGGTCAAGCATAAGTGGTATACATAATATGTATAAGAAAAATCCAAGAAAATAAATCTTAAAAACTTTCCCGAATTCTGCTTTCGCTCATAACCATGCGCAATTGAGATTTCACCAGCACCATAATTGCATAAAACACTATAAATCACAATCTGAATCATTTTGAAGCCTCTTATAATCCATTGCTTCATATGTTTCAAAAATTTTAACGTAGATAACGCAATAAATGTTGATGAACTGTCAAAATGAAAGCCATTCCTATTGTTAGAGTGTTACGCAATTACCCCGCAGGTCTATAAATGGTAATTCTATGATGTTCTATACGTATCACGTGATACCATCTCCTCATCAATCTCCTGTAAACACAGGAAATTGATGGGAAACTATCGTATCACAAAAAAAATATGAAGAACAGTAGATCTAATCCACAATAGACTAGATCGCAACATAGCCAAACGCAGGAGGTTACTCTATAAAATATCCGATTCACAAAAGAACTACTCTACAAAATATCAAATTCACAAAAGGACTATTCCACAAAATGTCCAACTCACAAAAGGACTACTCCACAAAATATAATTCTCAAAAGGACTACCTTCTTTACAAACGTCCAATTCATCAAAGGACTACTTGACAAAGGTGACATGAACTTCTTCACGATCTTTTTTATTTAGCGTTTAGTTTAAGACTGATGGTTATTCATAGAAGACAGTACCTTTGTGATTGTGGTGGAATCCCGGCGCCTTAGCCCTGACGTCATGGTGATTGAAGAGAATTATTTTTTTTCCGTGAAGATTTGTTTGTGCCCACAGCGATATGCAGTAGCCATGCCTGAAGGTTGTTTATTATTGTAATTCAGGTGAATCTCATCCATTCTGTTTTTAAAACGGATAAAGGCTCCCGTAAACAGGCGCGGCGCGATTCTGGTAGAACAATTTCCATTAAGTTTTCATAGAAACTGTTCTACTAGAGTCGCGTCGCGCCTGTCGGCGGGAGCCTTAGATGAATAATGAGAATGTGGGCGGATAGAAGACCTGATGCTGAGACATTTTTGACGATCATGAACTGATTAATAATGCTGTATATACTTCTAATGAATCAGCTGTTGCTATGGACATTATTATTTTATTATCTCTTGAACAGGTGACGGATGACCTTGCTATTTATGTAATACGTAATATTAAATGCGTGTCATGTAAAAACATAAGATAATTTGTGTAATGTTTAAATTGTTATGTTCAAAGCGTCAGGTGACGTGAACCAGATGTGGCTTTAAGAGTAGGGCAAGACCGACAAATGTTGGATGGATTATTTGAAAGATGTTTTGGCAGAATGGGGGTGAAAACTGAGATGACGGCTGATAGATACGTGAGGAAGACGAACACGTGCTGCACAGAGCCCAAATAAATTCACATAAGGACAGGATAATGATGACTTGGGGAGTCAAGCTTAAAAATCTCGAATAGGATGACCGCAACCAACGGCAAATTCCATGCAACTGGCGAGAAGCCAAAATACGCAACGATGGAAAAGAATTGTTAAGTATACATAAGTAGCTAAATACGTTATAAAGGTGTGTTCTAATTTGCATACATTTTCCACTCCTAAAAGGACTCCACTAGAAATTCCTCTAAAATTAATAGACCTCAGTACGAAACCTAGCATTATAGACCGCTAAAGTATTTTATAAGTGAACTTTTACACTTTGCAAAGACCACAAGCAGATGCTTATACCAAGTGTTCTCCATCTTTCACTGGATTAAGGTCATCGAAATTTTGATCATTGTCAATGACAACTGTATTCCTCCTACCGCATTGCATAACATTTTAACCTGTGTACCCGCATCTTTATAGCCATGCAAAAACGTCTAACATTAAATCAACTTCGTCAACTTCCTCATCTGTTAACTGATTATCATTCATACCAGCATGCCGCCAAATGTTTTATTTACTTGTTGTACCGACGTCGGATCACAATCAATATTGGTAGCTACCCTATACCGATTATAGGTTGCGTTTGCTGAATTGTAATTGAGAGGTAATGATGATACCTTAGTCATGTTAGTTTTCGAATGAAACTATATCTAAATAGGTACAAAAGTTTCAAAGTTTCCATTCAGTGAAAATATTGTCAGGCTGGTTTTAAAAACTGTTTTCTTCAAGAGGTCACTATATGTCTTCCTAGGGCGTCCCCTCTCGGCGTTTCCACTCACATCTGCCTTGTAAATACCTTTTGTTAGTCGCCTTTCATTCATCCTCTCAACATGACGAAACCAACTGAACATACCCTTTTCAATTTTTGTCACAACATTTTCTTTTAAACCTCACCGTTGCCTTATCACATCATTCTTCAGCCTATCATTCATCATTCGTAAACGAGGCAAAAGGAGTATGTAAGGATCATAGCAGGTGGCGTTCTGTAGTTTCTGCCTACCCCCATGGGAAGAAGGCGTGAGTTTATGTATTTTTCTTCAAGATAGGAATGTTTGTAAAGGAAGGCTACAGTGGATTAAGCAGTACACGCGTAAATGATATCACATACCTTTTTTTTCCCTGTAAACTTAAATAAACAAGCATTTCCTAACCCAAAACTGATCACCATCGCACAGGCCCTAAAGCCTGTTGACGATAGTCACTTCTTGCAATTTCGAAGTTTGAGATCAATCGACAAACTGTAAGGACGCATGCACACGATATGGCACACCCATCAAGCCGCTACCATATAACGCTCCACCCATAAACGTGCAGCCGCGCAAGCGCAACGACATCCGCGATCTTTTAAACCGAGACCTAAAAACACAGCAAGAAAACAGCAACCAGTCGGACTTCTAATAAATCCACATAGCACATATTTTCCCAGAAGCCGGAGCCAGATAATTAACAAACATAATTGTGACCAACGATCTCCGTAAACGCGTACGGCGCGTACAAAAAGGGGCGCTCGCACAAGTGTGCAAGCAGGCCACCCGGTTACCGAGTTGGCAGAACCTAGAATGTCTAGCGCATATTGCCTAGATACGGCCCAGTCTAGACTTGTGTGAAACGCATGACACACATTAACGTAAGTTAATAACACCCGTGTGTAAGTGTACCGATGGCGTGAGTGGTCCTTGTGAGCGCGTACTATAGGACCACACAGTATTCAGGACCGCGACAAGCGACATGTTCTGCGAAAGTGTGAAAGTTATGATAAAAATCAGTCCTTCAGAGGACCTACATCCTACTCGTTGCTGCACTAATGTTTATTAATAATGTTGATTAACATTTATGGTAATCCCATTGGTTCCGTTGGCTCAGGCGATGAAGCATCGATTCGCATCTCGGCAATGCGGTCAGCGCGCCGATTGGATGAAGTGTTGATTGGGATGGTAATTGAATTGGTTAATGGATACAAAGACCAAAAACTCATGCAACCTAGTAGGTGCCTCTTAAAGTTCAACTTTTTAAGGCTCCTACAAACAGGCGCGACACGTGACGCGAATCGCGCGCGACGCAAAGGCACCGCTCGTAGTGCTACGAGCGGCGCCTTTGCGTCGCGCTGTCGCGTCGCGCCTGTCTGGGGTTGTCTTTACAGGACAAAAGATTCTAGACATCTTCTATACATATAAATACTGTTTGTAATGTCAAAATAACAGCTTTTTACTAAATGCATATGAAAGTATTATACAATATTTATAACAAAAATATTTTTTAAATTTGTTGTCCGTCTGTCTGTTTGTTTGTTCCGGTTAATCTCCGAAACGGCTGGACCGATTTTGACGAGACTTTCACTGGCATATAGTTAATGCTATAAGGAGTAACTTAGGCTACTTTAATTTTATAAAAAAGGAATTAGCGTTCCGCGCAAAACAAAAAATCCCCACGCGGGCGGATCCGCGGACAGAAGCTAGTGATAAATAACAAAGAAGTACAAAGCCCACAGTTTTATTAAGCAATGCACAAAATGTTCACCAACTCATTTCTGATAACTACCCTGTGCCTAACTAGGTAGTGACGTAAGTGTGTGAGCTTCAGTTCCTGACTCATTCTCAAATCAAAACAAAAAAGGATCAATTCTATAAAACAAACTCTTAATATTAGGTCGAGGAAAAGTTCTTTAAATTTTATATACAAATTAGCTGTTGTCTGCGACTTCCTGCGATTCAGGATGAAAAGTACCTAGGTCATGGTCTATCTGTGTGCCAAATTTCATCCAAATCCGTTCAGCCGTTTTAGCGTGAAAGCGTAACAAACAAACAAACTCACTTTCGCATTTATAATATTACTAACTTTTACCCGTGGCTTCGCCCGCGTGGACGTCG
This sequence comes from Dryobotodes eremita, assembly GCA_917490735.1. NCBI lineage: Eukaryota > Metazoa > Arthropoda > Insecta > Lepidoptera > Noctuidae > Dryobotodes > Dryobotodes eremita. The sequence goes on from OU823254.1 coordinate 21,188,667, forward strand.
AGAAAAATCCTGTAAATCCTTCTCCATTAAAATACATATGTACTACCTATGTGCCAACTTTCACGGTGTTCTGTCTAACGGTGTTGGAGTTCACTGAAGTCTAGACTCACAAAATATATTACTTATATATTTTTATTAACAACTTCTTAAGTTAGAATTGGCGTCAAATGTCATGATTTCATGAAATAGTCATTCAATACAGTAATATGAACAAAGACAGATTTATTGCTTATTCTAATGATTATAATTCTGTAAAGCCATATTTGTTACGGTCGCGAATCATATTTTAATCAAAATACAACCTGACAGTGACCTGCAAATTGCAAAACCGCAAGAAAATTTGAATTTCGCGGGCTACCCTGAAGGTTCCGCCTTAAGTCCATAAACTCCAGATTTTTTTTTTTCGGGGCTTGTGTCGTATTTTCCCTTATTTTGTAATAAAACTTCAAAATGTATCAAATTTCTTCGTTAGTTTCACTCATTTTGGCGGACAGAAAAACAATTGATAAATGGCGGGATATCGTTTTAACTTTTAATTTTTTTAAATGTCATCTATTTAATGGTATCAAAACCAGCCAGATACAAACAGAACAGCCAAAGAGATTTTACTACAACTTTACACCTATAAAATACGAAAAATCGCCGACCTATTTATAAATGAGCAAAGCGGAGTTCTCACAAAAACACCAGGAAACGAGGTATAGATATAAAGTTAAGCAAAAAAATTGGTGCTAACGATCTAGGACCGATTTGGAACAAGGCGAACTACACGGAACTAAGATTAATTGAAGTGATATAAATTAGCGAAAGGTGTGGCTTCAAATAGGACCAGAATAAGGGTACAGCGCAAGAGCATAGACTTAGTTGTCAGCACTACTGATAGGCATTTCCCCAAGACATGATCCTTTCAGAGAAGAAAGACCAGGGAGGACTACGAAAACAAGATTTTAACGATCTATGTAAAAGTAAAATAAAGCGCTATTCCACATACTTCTCATGCGATGTTTGTGTGGGATGAGGGCCAGACAAACTACTTTCATGAGCATTTAAATAACAACAATACAAAGATTAAAACCTGTTTGTTTGAGGTTGACACAAAAACAGTTTAATCTGATAAGAAAGTCATTAAAATATAAACTACTGCAGTATAATAAATGTGTAGAATGTTCCACTATAAGTTATCCACTCATAAAGTTATGCTTGACATTAATGATGAAGGCATAAAATACTTCATGCAAATAGATAATGTGTACCAAGCCTAAAAAGGGCACAAAAAAGTAACGTCCAACAGTTTTCTATCGACTATGTATGGAAGTCTTTGATTAGCATAATACTGACATGGTTGTGTAAAGAAATAATGAATATCAACCAATAGATGGCAGAGTAATCCTCTGACAACTCCTTTCAATTTGACTGCTCAACCACGTTCATTGCATTATTTACGTTGTTGAGCAGACGAATTTTTCAAACCTATGAAGCAATGGTTGAGGATTTTTCTTCAAAATCCTTGGGTTGTGATTGAAAGTTTGTTACGCAATTAAGGTGCTGGTATTGTGATGAGCAGCAATTTAGAAAATGGAGTAAACTATCCAGCAGTGACCCTTCTTTGTCACACTTGGTTTTTATCGTAGCATTTAAATTCAATTGTTTCGAAACAAAAGCATAAATAATTAATTGCACAATTAGGAAATTGTGAACGCAGCTATCGAGAGCAATAACCTATTTTATTTACTGCATATATCGATAAGACTACTCGATAACAGCCCGGTTTCTCGATATGACTTTGACGTTTGACCCAAAATGTATTCATTTGATGTTTGTTTGTAGTCTATGCTAAGAGGCAGTGATATTTTTTTACAAAAGTATTTGTTCGATGAAAACGATACCATCAGGCTAGGTGGAGCGACGATCTTCGGGAAGTGGTTGGTGGCAGCGGGATAATATTATCAATCGAAGATCGAATATCAGTGTAGCAATTTCCAATCTAGTCTACCTAATGATAGTTCTTTTAGCTGCTTATTTGTCTCTTCTTTTCGTGCCCACTTTTTTCTCTTTGCCTCTTATTCCCTTCTATAATTTAAGACGTGGATTTAAACAAAATCTTTCTAAAATTGTAAAAAAATTACAGCGCCGTAAAGCCTGCAGTAAAACCCATTTTAAAACTGATTTGAACGTGTGCCACACCGATACGGTTATTTACGTAACGCGTACCGGTTAGCAAGACGTAAACATGGCGGACCGTACATTGATAGTTGATACAATATACTTGCCTCATTGAGTCATTGATACTGTGTGTAGAATAGCGTAGCAACTGCTGAGGTTAGGAGTTTAGGACCAAGTTGACAAAGGACAGAACTGTTTTGCATGATTAAAGGGGAAAAATACATATAAATACTTGAAAGGCTTTAGTTAAACAACTCAACAACAACAACCTTGACAACCTTGGACTCCGTGTTTTTTATCGATAAAACCATTTACATCCCTAGTTGCAACATGAAAGGCTCCCGCAGATAGGCGCGACGAGACTCTTGTAGAACATTTTCCATGAAGTTTTCGTAAAAAATGGTCTACCTACTGGAGTCGCGTCGCGCCTGTTCGGGAGCCTTAAAGTAAACACAAGCAATGGCGTTAGAGTTTTAAGAGTTTACTGGCAGAATATCGTCGTGATTAACTCATTATGATGACCAATAAGTGTTAAAGCAATGGGGGCTATCGTTTTTGTGCTCACCAGTTGGCGCTACTGTCGAGTAAGGTCCTGTTGTTGTACTTTTATTTGATGTTTTGTATATTTTTAAGTACCCTTATGTTCATATTATGTTTATTTTATTACATTTTAAAACTTCAAATGAATATTTAGATTATAATATTCTTAAAATTGGCAAGCATGAAGGAGAAAAATCTTATTCTTCCTTCAAGTGCTACCAAATTAGATCCTAGCCGTAATTAATCAAGAAGTGCACAACCATTACAGCTATTATGAATATTCGATAAAATCCGTGATAAAAAATCCCGCAAACAGTGAACTTTCAGTACATATTTTGAAATCTAGAGACCTTACTCTATACTAACGCCTTTAGCGGCGAACTCAAGCGCGATAGTCCTCACACCTACTTACAAATTAGTAGAAAAATAAATTTAATTAGTACTTACCAAAACCACACCAGCGCGCAGTGGGAAACATAATGATCATTGTAGATGTAGCATTTCAAGTTATTTACCTGTAAATAAAAAGAAATAACATTATTATCATCATTAAATTTTACTACTTAGAAGGCGTGTGCCCGAAGGAATTTCCCATCGCCAAAACTAGCGTACTTCCAAACAAACTGTCATCGCCTATTTACCCCCTTTAAGGGATGGATTATCAAAAATCCTTTCTTAGTGCTCACCTCCATTACACAAGGAACTCTAGACCAAAATTTCATGCTCCTAGACCCAGCGCCTTGTGCGTTGTCTAACAGTGAATTAACGAAATTAAGATTTTTAAATATACTCAATTGCGGAATTTCAAAAGTATCTTGCAACTATGAAAAAATCAGTAAGCAGGTACATTAATTAAAGTCTAGATTTTAGTCTCTCTCGATTTATTAGAAACCAAGCGTTTAAGATATCAAATTAATTCTAATTTATCAATACTATTAATATTTTACAATCCAGCACCCTAATTGCGGAACACACTATCAATATCAATCACAATCTGAATAATTTTGAAGGATATTGCTAATCCATAGCTTCATATGTTCGAAAAATTTGTCTGCTCAACAACGTAAATAACGCAATGAATGTTGTTGGACTGTCAAAATGAAAGCCATTCCTACTGTTAGTGTGTTACGCAATTACCCCGCAGGAAAAGAACACAGCACGTTTATTGCACAGTTTTTTATTCCCGCACCTCGTTCTAAGAAATAAATACTGCAACTAATAAGTCACAAAGTTAAGGCCCGTGAAACATTGTTACAATAATTATATTTATTTATATTTACATAATTATTATTCTAAAGAACCCATTAATATACCACATTGGCATATTTGTATTGGTTTACTGAACAATGTTAATAACTGTATGCATAATTAATCAATTGATGTTAAGTGTGAATAATTCTATACATATTTGCAGTTAGGTATTGTTTCCCGGATTAATTCATGTTTTAAGAGGTAAATCAGAATTAAATCGACATTGCTGTAATTATTATGAGGAAATTTACATTTACACATACAAATACACACTACTGTATTGGTTTTCCTAACAGGTATTTAAATTATTAGTAGTAATAACTTCATAATTTTTTTTCTACTTCACTTTACTTGTATGTATACCTACCTAATATACCTACCATATCTACCTAATATATTATTATTCAAGTATTTGCAAAGAATGCAATACATTATAGGTAATCTGATTATTAATTTAATAAGCTGACTTCGCAGATGAGGTATTCCTCGTAGCGCTCCCGTTTTGAAACGCTCCCATCTAAGCGCTCCCGTTTTGTTCCTCCAAGCGCTCCCAAAAGGAGCGCTTCGAGGAACGATTAAAAATATTAAAATTTATTTCCTCGAAGCGCTCCCACGTTTAAAAATAGGGAAAAGCATGAAGTAATGAATTATATCGATAATTTTTAAAAACTCATGTGTGCATCATCGACATCGAAGTTGCTTAACCAAATTACGAAATTGAGAGAATAATATCTTTTTGCTTTCGGCACTCTTATGTGTATACAAGGACCAATGTTATTGTGTAGGTATTCAAAGAGGATGTTATAAATAAAACGCATAGATATACTTAATATAAATTATATACGTATAATAATCACATTGCAGTAGACCTATAATTACATTAGTACTTTGTGTGTACCACTGGCGACGGGGTGTGGACGAACGGGAATAACCCCTGGCGACTAGCTCCACGCCACGGTACTGTGACGTCATGCGCATTAGCGAGTCTGCCAGCGCGACTGAATATTTTTCGAAACTTTAAATGCTAATAAAATAAAAACTACTGGGTATTTTTGAGAGAAACAAAAAGTTGTTAACTTGTATCCATACAGGCTATATTATGACAAACTTTCAGGCGATTTGGCAAAGTAACATTATCCATTACAAATAGGATATAAAAACATATTCCAAGTTACAATCACATTAAAACAACATTAATACTAAGAGTAGTATAAGTATGTATATTATAAAAATCTTTAAAATTAAAAATCACAGATCGTTTCATAATCTTAATTATTACTGACTAATTAATAAGTGTTCATTGGAGTTGCACAATTTGATCCCGCCAAGTCCGTTCCATCATCGGACCACAAGACGTACGGCGTTGCGCCACCGTTACATGGTCGACATCCCACCCATACGTACAAAGCGTTTTGGGAACACATTCATTATGCGTACAGCTAAGGAGTGGAATTCCCTGCCGGAGTCTGTGTTTCCTGATAGCTACAACCTAGGAGTCTTCAAGTCTAGAGTGAATAGATTGCTTCTAGGCAAGCGTGCTCCATCGTAGGCCATATCATCGCTTAACATCAGGTGTGATTATGGTCAAACGCGAGGCTATCGCCAATAAAAAAAAAAAATCACAGATGGTTCCTTCATGTTTAACAATTACAAATTACAAATAGGATATAAAATAATATTTCCAGTTACAATCACATTGAAACAATATTAATCTTACTAAGAGTAGTATAATAATATAAAAATCTTTAATATTAAAAATCACAGATCGTTTCATAACCTTAATTATTACTGATTAATTAATCATTACTAACAGGTGCAAAAATACTTATTAAAATCTTAACATCTCTAGGCAATGTCCTATAGAAATAGCGCCAGACACGTATTGATGTAATATATTTTCAATTACATTGTTTCGTTCTTGGGCATGTTTTTGATTTTCGGAAATGTTCATTTTTAATCTTATTTCAGCAAAATTGTTACAATAGTTTTGTAAGTACCTTAGCAGTTTGGCTAAATTTACACCTTGCTTTTGATTGATTTTTTTATTAATGTCTGAATAATGTGATTCCACGAAATTATTTGTTTTATTCTTTTCACCGTAACATGTAAATTTGTTTTTCCAAAATCGGTGTTCTAACCATTGGGAAACCATATAATCATTGAATTTTGTGATATTTTTGTCCTGTGGAGACTGACTCATTATATAAAGAAATGCATCATCTAAATCTGAGGCAGGTAAATGAGGTAATACAGTACACAAAGCAACATGCTTCCTAAAAATACTATTTTTGGATAGACCTAGGTCTCGAGATTTTCTTTTAAGCGCTTGTTTGTAGTGAAAAATACACCCACTTGCAACTGTATTTGGAAACTCTGCTAAAAAACCGCTGATTGCGGCTTCCTCAAAGTCGCTTTTAAAAAAATCAACCTGCATATTTGGTACTGTTGTTTTCAACAACAGAAATAATAATTTATATGTTGACTTCTTTTTATCACATAATAGAGCATATACTAGTGGCTTCACAACGCCATCGATTTCTCCATGGATGCTGTACAGCTGCTTAAATGGTTTTGGCACACTTTTGAAAGTCCCGTCGCAGTATAAATGACGACATCTTCCTAATTCCCCTCTACTCTTCTCGGTAGCAAACAAAAGGATCCTCCTTTTACCGTCATCATAATCCGCAAGGGTGAAGTTGTGAAATGATTTTGGCACCTAAAACAAGAAATTTATGGTCATTGGCAGTGATCGGTATTTACAAAAACGTTGACGAAAATAACGATTATGTTTAGATAAACAAAATTTATCTAAACATGATACCTACATAATTATAATATATATAAAACACATGTAACTTTTAAAGATTTTTTTTATTTTACCTTCATACTGACCTCTATTTATCTAGATGTGTTGATAAAAAAAATAGTTAAAACATAATCACAGTTCTCAATAACATAAACACAAAAAGTTATGTTAAATTAATTTTATCGAAGAGCAGCCCTGCGCTTGCTGTGGGATCGCTCGGTGCGAAGCAATTACAACTGTACGCTTGAGTATTTAAGCACATTTAAGCATGCAGTGGTTGCTGACGCGACGGAGTAGGCTAATATAGCAGTAGGTTTTATAAATTTTCTATGGAGTGAAGTATCTGTACGTAATCTGTGCTAGAGCATAGATTAATGTGACTCTAAAGGGCAAGGCATCAAATAAAATATACATATTTTTATATTAATTACTTACTTGCACATCTGTTAGACATTTCCCAAACAAACGCTTAACTCCAAAACTTTTATTTCTTTTATTATAAAGTCCAGTTTTAATATTTTCAAACTTTGGTATTTGATTTGTCAAATTAATTCCCTGGTCTAATAAACAATTAAGTTTTCTTTTATAAACCTCAGGGAGAGGGTCTAAGGTGGACATGGCTTCTTGGTGAATATCCTCCACTACTTCTCGCACAAATTGTGTTGCCTCATTACGCCGACAAGAATGTTCGTTCTTTTTTAAAATATCTTCATATTTATTAAGAGTTAGGAAGGCACCACACGTTTTTATTGTACACCGCCACACACTGTTCCCATTCTTATTAACTTTTATAGGTCTGTATATATAATTATCACATAACAACACTTTCTTTCCTTTTTTACTTTGGACGTATTTAATTTGCACGTTTCCAGTACTTGGTCCAGCAATTGGTTCCATGCTCACACATTTCACAAACTTTATTAGTAAACAAACTTGCTTCCGTGACACATTTGCGCAACTTGCGATAACAACAAAACGCAATTTTACGTAAACAAAAGTTCGGGCAATGCTCGGCTGGGTTCGTGTGAATTCGTTAAACGCGACTCTAGGATACAATGGGGAGGCGGGGTTACGGTTTGTATGTGTGTGTGCAGGACTACACGCCGCACGCGCCGCATCTTTAACTCTTAGTTAAGAAGTCAGTATCGCTATTTTTGGCAAAAATTAATTATAAAATTGTTTTAACCATTTTATCAATCGCATAGGTAGCATCACCGTTGAGCGCAATACGTTACTGGATCCCGGCTCAGAGCAGGTGATTTTAGTCAGTAGGTGGTTTTAGTCAGTAAGAGTCTGACACTCTCTCGCCCCGCCTAGGACAAGGAAAGTCATTTCTACCATTGACGTAAACGATAGACACCTCATTGCCTTATTTCTACGAAAAACTTCCGAAAAAAAACATTGAGGTGTGCGGGGAAGGGGGTAGTAATGGGAATCATAATAGAGAGTAATCATAAGCTTTCTAAACAATAAAAAATATGAATAGGTACATATGTCGGTAGATTATATTCATCTTTTTGGTGGACTAAAGGATTTACAATAAAACAAAAAAAAAATAATTACCAAACCCGTGCGAAGCCGGGACGGGCCGCTAGTTGTATATTATAACAATGTGTTCTACTTATTATCGATAATTTCAGATAGTATAGTCCCATCTCTATCCGAAAGTTAATCATGGGAGCGCTTCGAGGAAATAAATTTTAATATTTTTAATCGTTCCTCGAAGCGCTCTTTTTGGGAGCGCTTGGAGGAACAAAACGGGAGCGCTTAGATGGGAGCGTTTCAAAACGGGAGCGCTACGAGGAATACCTCCGCAGATATTCGATAACATTGTTTTGTTTTGTATTATTAAATTATGGAAGTACATAATAATTAGTAGGTAGCTATCATAACATTTGTCAATATAAGTCTGACATCACCAGCCCGTCTTGAGCAAGCGTGGTGATCAATGCTCGTGCCTTCTGTGTGTGAGAAGAGGCGTTTGCCCTTTAGTGGGACACTAATAGGGGGACGGGGGGGGGACGGGGGGGTGTAATAGGCTGGTGTACTGCCCATCAAACTAAAAAATTTTCTCTGCAAGGCCAACATCGTAAACGGGAAAATATTATCAACTGTCATGGGACAGTTGATAATATTTTAGTTTTAATTTTGTATTGTGTTTTATTTTTTTAGTTTTGTATGGACAAAACTTAAATACCTACTCGACCCAAATGTATCGGACGGCTGATTATTTTTTCGCGATAACGATGTTGGTGCAATACAGGCGAGTATCACATCTCCCCTGCGAAACCATAGCAGCGAAACCGCAGTAGTTCCGCCATGACTTGTCCGATGTACTACAAGCTAAACAGAAGCGAAACTGTCTGTTCTAACGCACAGATTTTGTTATGATTCTATCGTTTTCCCGCGTGATTTCGCCGATCTGCTCGGAAGTTAGTTACACCTCCGCGCTCAGCCCGCTGTTTTGATGCGGTGCCACGTTAGTTTCGCACGTATCCTTGGCAGTCGACAATTTTATAAAGCGAAACTTCTATTTTTGGATAAATGGATGTTGATTTTACGAAAAACTAGTCTAAAAGCTCCGAAGTAGACCTATACTGTATTTACTAAGTCAACAGCGACGACATTTTGCTCCGATTGCTACAATTCAACTGACTCTCATGATGTTCCGCGACTCCAATCGCGAAATAATGTAGTAATGTTTCATAGCGGAATTCGTTAAGCGGTTTCGCATCATAATTTTCGCGGCGGAGGTGTGCTAAGGCCCTGAGAAATTGATGTTTGATGGTCTTTACCACAAACCTTTCTGATACATGCTGTATATACTACGGTCGTGTTACAGTACTAGCTTCTGTCCGCGTGAAATTTCTTGTTGTCCAGACCCACCCCGTCGCATTGCATCACCTGCCCTCCCTATCACTTAGCGTTCTTTCTGACTTTTTTACTTTCTGCCCGGTTCCTAAGGATCATAGCGTGATGTTAAATCCTATAGGTTTCCTCAAGAAATGGGCTATCAAAGGCAAAAAGAATTTTTCAAATACGACCGGTACTTCCAGATATTTACCCCCAACATACAAGCAAACAAACAAATTTTACCTGTTTATAATAGTAGTATAGATTACAAAGAGAGGATCAATAACAAAGTTATCATAAATGCAATCAGATAAATAGACGATTAAAATAGGTACCCTGCCTACCTGTGGACAGATATACTCCTTGTTCGTGATATAAGTATTCCTGATAATCAAGTCCTCTGTTACGTGATATAATTATGATAATGGCTGCATAAATATGAAGTACTAGCTTGTGCCTGCGGCTTCGCCCGTATGGAATCCCACAGGCACGGGCTACCGGGACAAAAAGTAGCCCATGTCCTTCCCCAGAATGTCATCAATCTCCTTGCCAAATTTTATAGAAATCCGTTCAGTGGTTTAGGCGTGAAAAGGTAACATACAGACAGAGTTACATTCGAATTTATAATATTAGTATGGGATTTGTAATCGACTGCCTCGTCGGTGTAGTGGTAGCAAGTACTTCTGCTGTGCATGAGGTCCTGGGTTCGATTCTCAGGTTGGGCAGTGTTAGTCGCAGCCCGCAGTCTGGATTTGTGTCCGGTTGATGGCTATATACTCGCCCCCTATTACATGGGGCTAAACGTAGCTGGCGAAATGTGGGTGTTCAGGTACACCTCTGCGTAACACTTCGGATATTACAGGCTTGATGTGACGTTTTGTAAAAGAGGTACCCTGCTAACCTTTAGATAGATAGGTATACTCCTAGTTAGTGATAAAAGTATCCCTGATACATGATAATCAACGTCCCTGTTACGTGATATGATAATAGCTGCATAAATATATATAAGTATTTGTTATCAATACCGCAACCATGAGTAACGGTATATCCAGTTTATGATTCAAAATAACTGAAGCGTTTCGGAGAAATCTTTAATGCTGAGGCGATTTTATGTTTGCACTCCGTTAAATAAACTGCTTTTAAAAAAATGGGAATATTCGGAAAAAGGCTGAAGTCTTAAAGCCCTGTTAAGGAATGCGCCAGACTGTCATCTAACAAAACCAGATGGCGAACGATCGTGAGGCGAGCTACGACTGCACCTGCGATTGGACACAATTCGTCGTGACCACGACCGCTCTTTCCAAGAGCGAAGCCAAAAAGAACAAACTCTAAAAGCTGCAATTTGTACAGTCAAACGCACAACAGTGGTATCGGTCCAATTTTAGTATTATGCACTGCCGAAGCAAGTATAACACACAACAGTGGTAACTCTAGCACAAGGAAAATCACCCTTACTTCTACGACATAAAAGCGCTGACAAAGCGTTACTTACCACTGATGTGTACCATGTAGATAGAAAGCGCAACTGTGCTCCCAGCTAGAAAGACCGACGACGAGCTTAAAAGCAGGGATAAATTGGATACGAAAATCCGAGATGACGACTAATAGAGGAGTATGAAAAAAAAAAAGATATGTTGAGCCGATCTCAAATAAATTGAGATAAGGGTAGGAGAATGATGATGCAACTGGATGCGAAAGGCGGAGACCCAGGTTTATGGTGCGACTTAGGAGAGACCTATTTCCAGCAGTGGCAGCAGTGGACTGCGAAATGATTGTGCTACTAAGTAGGCTAATGTGGAGACGGCAGATAGAATATATAAATGGACGAACGAATGCCGCGAAGAGAGGGATCAATCAAACCGATGACCGGGTCGACGAGATCATGCAGTAAGGAAGACCTTGACAAAATTGGCAAGATTTTCGTATAAGGGAGAAGGCAGTGACGGAAAGGGTTCGAATCGAGCATAGATAGAATCGGAATAAAAACGCGCACATAGAATAGAATAGATTACTCTTTATTATATAAACCATAAAATTTACAGATATAAATGATAGAAAAAAAATAATGAATGATAGATCAATGAGGAAAAGCCATTAAATTCACAACGATATAGAAGTCATAATCAAATAAGTGTTATCATCGCTATGCGGCATGCTGGGTACATGTGATTATCTGATAAAACTACGTTTGTGAGATCTTTGCATTCTTTGTGACTTGGTTTACATAATATTGACGTAGAATGAATCGACCATGGCTTTTCACTCTGATTAGAGCTCAGGCATAGAATAAGTTTGTCCGGCCTTGGTCCAGGCCATGGTACGGAGCGAGAGGTAATGGGAAGCTGTCACCTCCTTCTGCGATGCAGTAATGCTCGCGAAGGAGGAGGCGGAGCGCGTGAGGGAGAGACAATCGTTGCGTTCGATTGACATTTTATGTGTGTTACGCCATTACCCCGTGTTGTGCTATCTCATGTTATACCTCCGATTGATAATTGGCTAAAAAAACAACCACCAGCCATATAATTGCAATGAGATTCGAGAACAGATTGAACAATCTGAATATCTTCCAGAATTCAGAAGTAGTGCTGCTAAATTCATGAATACTTTGTTCGACGTATCTCCTGACCCCGTTTGATACACTGTTACGGATCTAGATTTTTTGTAAATATGCAACAAATTATTAGCAGTAGCTCTCTAGACAATGTAGGTCGACTTGCAAAGCAATATAAACTTGCAATGTAGTCTCCTTTACATTTTATCCTCTACAATAAAAAAAAGTCGCTGCGTTGCAATATAATGTATAGTCCCTTACATTATCCTCTACAATAAAACGGGACGAGGAGCTCATGGCTAAATAATAACAGGCGCAAAGGTCGATCGAAAGTTAAGCTACCCTTGCGTAGGTCGGTTCGTGGATGGGTGACCATCCATTACATACCGAGACCCCTCCGTGCCTCGGAAGGTCCCGGCGGTCATTTACACGACAGTCGTTACAGGCAGTCAGAAGCCCAAAAAAGTATGACAACCAGTTTTACCAAGGGGTACCGTGTTACCCAGTAACTGGGTTATGGAGATTAGAAAGGCAGTCGCTGCATGCAAAATACTGATATTCAGCTGCATCTGGTTACACTGGAAGCCAACTCAAAATAGTTGGAAAAAGGCTAGACAGATTGAATAAAATCAGGAACAAAGGATTCTTCCTCATTACTTCTCCGAACTCCACCGATTCGAATAAAGTTGCATGCACACAGACGCGGCGTAAATTACAAATCGCGTGATCGTCGATAAAAGGTCGCAGTGGTTTATGTAAGCAAGCGAAAGTGAAATTTTCGCGGAGCCGCGCGCGACCTGCAGCGCGTGTTAAGGCGACACACTCGTCTTAAAATAAATGGGAAAGTTTGTGCATTGCCTAATGACTGGATTTTATGTGACAGATTGTGAGTTGTTTATCCTTGAATTCTTGGAACATGGTGCGGGTAATGTTTATTGTGTTTAGGGAAAATGTTTGGACTAAATTGACGGAAATGTAATGCATATTGTTATGGGTCGATCTCACCATGAATCAAAAAAAGAAAGAAAGAAAATAAATAAAATACGTATTTTTGTCGGTAAACATGACGCAAAGAATTAATACAACACAAAAAAGAACAAGTTGGGGGAAAAATATGCGTCACATCCAAGCAAAAAGGCCATCGCTAGGAAACCAGCTCTGGTTTTCAACGACAGCCGACGTGATGACGTCAACCGGTGCATCATCATACGCAAAAATAAAAATAAGAAATAAAACTCAATACTTACCTACGTAGTTCTAAATTTTTATATAAACATAATATTTATAAAATGGTAACATTCCGGGCAACAACGACTCATGCGCCACCGGCAAAGACATTTAACTATACTAACGATAGACGGGACAAAGCGGACATCAAAATCTACCTGCAATTACCTTCAGGTTCGCACCTAGCTCAGTTTAGTTCTATATCTCGTGTCATACGCCCTACATGACAAGTCGCATTATGTTATAAAAGAAAATATTACGCTAGATGGCGTCACTGAAACATGGGATCACAATATTTCTATGACATTTTTCTGATAGCCTCTCCGTAGTATCTTAAATATCTTTGCCATGAAATAGACAGGGCAGGACATGAGATTTTATAAAACAAAGACCTATAGAACAAGTCCCATCTTCTTCGTTACGTTAGGTTAGCTAGAAACTTTCATAAACGCCAAACAATCATATTATCAACTTTCAACAAAAGTATTACAAAACAAATTTGTTTATTTTTCTATTTTTCGCCTACTTAACGCGTTGCGGTCGCAAACAGTGTCGGCAGCAATTATCTTGCGCTGATAGCTTCGAATAGAGAGGTTTTTGCCCTTGGGACCCAATAGACTCGCTATGGAGCAAAACTTGCCAGTTACAATTACTTAAGGACCACAGTAATTGCTTCATTTGGTGTCGCATAATACCCAGTGCACCATATTAGCTGGACAAAGTACAGACTCGTGTTGCTATCAGGGCCTTGGAATCAAAGATATTATAGAATGTATTATACAGTATCTATTTGATTGTAAAATATCATGAGGATACTTTGATTTTTGCAGTAAATCTTCAGCACGCGATTAACAGACAGGACGACCAATGCTCATTACTTTTCTGATGAGAAGAGGTTTTGCTCCGGCATAGGGACAATAATTACAAGCTGCAATGACATGGTAACTCCTATCATTTGTGACCTTACGGGCTGTTTTCATACGAAAGTGTGAAACAGATAAAAAAATAAAATATAAAAAAAAACGTTTTTACTAATGTTGTTTATTTTCAGTTACGTTAATTAGCATACCGTAATTGGCAACAGTAATCTTACCAATAATGTGATACAGACTCATCGTCATCTGCCTAGCCTTTTCCCAACTATGGGGTCAGCTTCCAGTCTAACCGGATGCAGTATAAGCTATTGAATAGCTGTATTTTACATGGAGCGACTGCCTATCTGACCTCCACAACCCAGTTACTGGGTAAACCGATACCCTTTGATAAGACTGGTGGCCAGACTATAGAAATAAATATTCTCTTTATAATATTTGATAGAGAAAATTGTCGATCAAGACCTTGGGAAACTTCCTGCCGAGTTCGGGGCCAACAAGATGAGGATACGACCCATATTAAAAACAACTTATATTATTATTTGTTATATTCTGCACACCCAAGCTGCATGCAAAACGTTAGCCACCTAATTGAACTCATTTTAAAGCCCCATATGTATTATATACTATACTAATACATGAAGAGTTATTGTTTGAACGCGCTAATTAACAGACTTTCTAAAAAGCAGGAGGTATATATTACGCCATATCTCCGCAATTGTAAATCGATTTAGAAAAATCTTTTTTTTTAATGGTAATCCATTAAATTCCAGCCACATAAAATGTATTAACTTTGTTTGGTTAGCTTCAATAATACGTATTTTGTCCACTTAGTTTATATTGTTAATATTATAATAACTTCCTGTCACTGTTATTTACATAGCAAGTAGTCGTGTACGAATTTGTGTAGTTTAGGTATTACCCGCGCGGGCGGATAATGTGGCTGTTATTTTTGTATAAATATGTGGTGTTTTACGACTTCCACGGGAAAGGAGTCGCGGGCGCTAGTAATCTTAAAAAAAAGGTGCAAGATTTCATGAGTATGTTAAAATGACGTTTATGTATGGATAGCGCTTCACCTTAACAGTTGTGTGCTAGAGAAATTCCCCTTGAAAAGCGAAAGGTGGTTACAAATCACGTGGTTCACGTTCGATGGTAGGTAGGTGGCTTCTGAACGACAACCAGTTTCCAACCGAAACTAGTAGAAAGGGGTATCAAGGTAACCGATGATAACTTTTGAATACACACCCACGTTTTGTTTGAATGAGTTGAGTGAGTTTTGGGGAGAGGTAATGTTGCTTGCATTCGCGTCTTTAGAAACCAATGGCGTTTGAAATTGTAAAAAAACTCCTGTAAATAGGATCCTCACTCAATTCTAGTTATTCGGTTCATGGTATGGGCATGTCATGCGGAGGAGTGAGGAAAATGTCGTGAGGAAAGTTTCGAGTATGAATGTAGATGGCCATAAGAGTAGGGGAAGACCAAAAAAACGTTGGATGGACTGTATTTAAGATGATATGGGTAGACAGAGAATCCTTTCTAGCCATATCTAATATGACTACGACATGATGACTAATCGAGAAGTATATATGGAAGATGAGACATTTTGCGCGCACCCCAAATAAAGGCTCCTTCAACAGACGCGACACGTTACGCGAATCGCACGCGACACAAACACACCGATCGTCGCGTCGGATAAGGCAGGAGAATGAAGGCTCGTGCACACTGGCGCAACGCGACAGCGCGACACTGAGGCACCGCGTGTCGCGCGACGAGCGGTGCTTTTGTGTCGCGCTGTCGCGTCGCGGCTCTTTGTGGGAGCCTTGATGATTAAATCTTACTTAGCTTGGGAACAAATTCTGCTTTGAAAAACTCCTATAATTACTTGCATGGCGGATGGAGCAGACTTCATCCTGATAAGCAATTACTAAACTCAAGGCACACGAACTTCCCTCTACTGTTAACTTTAGCGCAAAGTAATTATTTTGTTTTTAGCCACACCTACGAACATACAGACTCAGACATGCTATTCTTATAGCAGTTTAGCTAATTAGTAAATAAAATCAATTAGATGCCGGAAATAATTAAGGTTATTTTTGGTAAATATTTACCTACGTAATTTGCGTTGAACTAAAATAATGTCATCAGCCGATTTATTCTGTACAAAATCTCACCGTGAAAGCTGAGGTCAAGTGAGCTGACGTGCCACCTGATCCTATGGACCCCTAGGGATTGACACTGTTGAGTACTGACACCTCACTTCAACTAAAGGCAAACAGGCGCGACGCGACCTTTATGTCGCGCGCGATTCGCTTCGCGTGTTGCGACTGTTTGTAGGAGCCTTAAGTCTTCACTGTGCGATTTTTACAGAATAGAGCGGCACTGAAGTTAAAAACATCATAAAATAGAATTATAGTTGAGAGGAAAACAAAAGAAAGAATTATAAAGAAAACAATACCGTTACGTAAGTTTATTACATGGATTTATAATAGTATTGTTCTAAAGAATTTATAAACAATGTTGATAGTGTATTATTTTGTACGTTTCTGATGCTAACACAGACAGTAGGCACTCACACATACTTTAAAGTTCAAAAACCATAATATGTCGCAATAAGATGGGATACTTTACGATGAACGTCGATGTTTTGGTATTACTAGATAATTGATTTATTTATACTGCGTCGTCGTTGTCTTGTTGTGCAAGCGACAGCTGCGCATGAGGTCCTGGTTTCGATTCCCGGGTCGGAAAAATTTATATATGGTTTTTCCATCTGGAATTTTTCAGTAGCAGCCCGAAGTCTGGACTTGTGCCCGGTTCATGGCAATAGGCTCGGCCCCTATTACATGGGACTTCAACATAACTGGGGAAATGTGGGTGTACCTAACCCTTCGGGTATTACAGGCGTGATCATAAGGTTGTGATGTTAAAATACAATTATGGAGGGATCGGACAGATTGCAAAGTAAGCAAATTACACTGAAAAGCCCAGTAGTCTCCTGGTGGTGCACGAAACTTAAATAGCGAGCGATTAATCACTTGGATAAGTATTGAAAAACAAACATAATTATTATTGTGCACCTTATGTATTTATAATTTAAAACAACACTAACTCAACTTGCGATCAATGTACTTAATGACAACTGTGTAAATACACAGCGGCAAATTTAGCGGAACATATTTATTTTTTCGAAAATCTAGGTTATGTAACATTGCTGGCTGGTTGTTAATTCGTTTTATTTTAGATTTATAATTATTTCAAATTGAGAAAACAATTGAACGTCACCTTATATGCGATTGTTTTAATTTTATTCGTACTTACATCATTTCGAGCGAATTTCCCTTAATCATCATTTTATAGATTTGGTTTAAAATTTCGTAAATTTATCTTTAAAATACATTTTCATTTGTATTTTTTTAAAGTTTTAAATCTTTTTGAAAGTCAAGGACTGCATTATGCCCGACTTGAGCGCAACTGAGATTGCCAGGGCACTTAAGATGAGGAGAAATTATCAAATCTACAGAGTGATATCAAGAATTCTTCGCCGACCGTTTCAACAATGTATCGCAGTAGCCAACGATTCAGGGAGACTAATGCTTTTGTGAGAAGACCAAGGCAAGGCAGAAAAAGACGTACGTCGAGCAGGGATGATCATTTCATTCAGCTTCGCGTACTTAGGAACCCACGTCTAACGGCCATCCAAGACAGAAATGAGTTTGAGGAAGTTCGAGGTGTCACAGTAAGTGAGCGTACGGTACGAACAAGATTCAAAGAAGCTGGTTTTGATTCGTTCGTACCCGCCAAGGCTCCAAAACTTGAGATACATCATCGTAGAAACAGACTAACTTTTGCTCGAGAACATCGACTTTGGACCACGGACCAATGGGGTAAAATATTGTTTAGTGATGAGTGCAGAATTCTTTTAAATCCAGTTGACGGAAGGCAAAGAATATTTAGACGCAAAAGAAAACGATAATAAGACGAATTTTGAAACTACAGTGGCATATTGTGGAGTATCATATTGATGTAACCAGTGCACCAATTTTAATAATTATTATTTAACTAGCTGCGCCCCGCGGTTTCACCCGCAGAAATCTCGATCCCGTGGGAATATCGGGATAAAAAGTATCCTATGTCCTAATCCAGGTCATAGTCTACCCATATGCCAAATTTTATCCAAATCCGTTCAGCCGTTTTAGCGTGATTGAGTAACAAACATCCAAACATCCACACTTTCACATGTATAATATTAGTAGGATAATATTTTGACATTTATTTACAGATATATCTTGACATTCTCATTCAATACATGACATTTAGAATTTTAAATAAACTATTAACATTATTATTTTTCACAGTGAATTTACAAAATAATGCACGAAATAAACTTTTTATATATTGTTCTTACTGTGACATTTATCCACAGTTGTATCTTGACAATATTATTTAACAAATGACATTTTAAACTTCAATTCTATAAGGTACATTATTGTCAACTTCATTTAGTATGTTTTCTTTGTTATTTGCTACGGTGAAATGAATAAACTAAATTGTGCTATTAATTATAAATAATTTTTGCAAGAAAATGGATTATAATAGTAAAGCTTGTAATTTGCATGTCTCAAGTTGTAATATGGTTGGACTGTGCTATATTTTCAATAACTTTATGTAATTACCCATATTAGCAAATAAATGATTATTATTAATAATTTTTAAGCTTTTCGCATATCTCGGGACCATAGGGTCCCGGACCTTTGGTAGGCATACGAGCGGCCGAAGACAACTCGCAGAGGCCCGTTAGAATCTATAAGTAAAGGAAGTGAAGCACAAGCCGGCGATTATCCCTGTATGCACTGTGCAAGTGCACACAAAGACAACCTCCGGTTGATGTTGGACTATTGCAGGATATGGAAAAAAGATATTGGACTATGGGTTTGGGTGCCTATAGTGGACTAGTTACCTAGAATTATAGAAGGACTATGGACCCCTGCCTGATCAATGTTTTATATATACACGGATAAAATGACAGGGTTATTATTATTATCAATAATGGTTTTGGGGGGGATTTGATTGGGAGCCCGTACCGACCTGGTGGTGATCGATAGAGGAAGTCTGACTGCAGATCGTTAGGTAAGAGAAAATTTTAGAAGAAAATGTGGTACCGTTTCCCCACCTTATCGGTGACGACTTCGTTTTGATGCAGGATAATGCTCGGCCGCATACTGCTCGTTCAACTTAAGCATATCTTAATAATATGAATATCACAGTTATGGAGTGGCCGGCGAGACCACCGGATATGAATCCAATAGAACACGTCTGGGGTATGCTGAAACGATGAGTAAAATCCAGAATCCCAACTCCTGTCACTGTGGATGAACTGCGAATCGCCGTAGTTGAGGAATGGTGGAGACTACCACAGGAAACAATAGATAACAATATCATTCTCAGCATGTCTAGGCGGGTGGAAACTTTGATAAGAGCACGTGCAGGAAACACGCGATATTAATTTGTATTTTTATTTTATTTAAAATTTGTTTTCTAATTAAATTTTCAAATTTTCTTGGTTACCTTAAAAAATCAAGAAAATAATATTTTCATAAAAAAAATAAAAAATCTCGCAAAATTTAAAAAGAGTATTTTTAAATGTGACGTCATTTTAATTTTAAAAGGTGTAATTTTAAATAAGAAAAGAAGTATTAACATTAGATTTTAAAATCAACAATATTTTGTAAAACAAATTGGCCTTTTTATAATATGAAGATGAAGATGAAGATGTTCCGCTAAATGATTGTGTGGTGTGTATTCATTTCGTTTATAATCCACAAAAAATAAAAATAAATAAGTGTCGTAAGGTACATTGTTTTGTTAAAAACAAGAATTTAGAGGACTATGACGTATTGTTATTGACAAAATGATAATTGAAAAATAAGAACGTAATACCCTCATACTCACTAATTTATGCATTGTAAATGTACAACTGTATGCACACTTTCCACTTACATCTCTGCCTACATGAGTACAGACACAGTATATACATACATACATAAACTGTGCCCCAATTCTATACGGTAATTATTATTCCCCGCGTAATCTTACCACGTCAATATCGTGTCTTTTAGAAACGGTTTCGTTTATTGTATCATAGAGAATACTTTATTAGCAGATGTCGAGGTTAGACAACTAATGAGGGCTATCGTGCTTGAGTTTACCGCTAGAGGCGCTAGTGTAGAGTAAGGTCTCTAGATGTCAAAATATGTACTGAACGTTCACTGTTTGCGGGATTTTTTATCACGGATTTTAACGAATGATTCATAATAGCTATAATGGTTGTGCCATTCTTGATTAATTATGGCTTAAGATTTGAAGTAAAAAGTTAGGATCTAATTTGGTACTCGTGGCACTTGAACGAAGAATAAGATTTGTCTGCTTCATGCTTGCCAATTTTAGGAACATTATAATCTAAATACTCAATCATTTATTGCATTCCACAATGTGCTTAGGTGGTAAGTTAACATTAATTGTACCAATTAACCATTAGTTGTTGTTGTTGTATTGTTTGTTGTTGTTGTTGTATTGTTTGTTGTTGTTGCTGTAGTATTTTTTGTTGTTGTTGTTGTATTGTTTTTGTTGTTGTTGTATTGTTTGTTGTTGTTGAATATTCATTTGAAGTTTTAAAATGTAATTAAATAAACATACTATGAATATATGGGTACTTAAACATATCCAAAACATCAAATAAAAGTACTGCATCAGGACCTTACTCGACAGTGGCGTCAACTGGTGAGCACAAAAACGATAGCCCCCATTGACGTGGTTTAGAAATAAGGAATCGTTAAGTGGTCATAGTGAATTAGGGCCCTGACGCCTTTTCCCATCGAGGTACGCAGAAACTACATAACTACAGGGTCTGTACTAGATAAAGTTATTTAAAAAGATCCGGAACAAATCTTATCAATAACAGAATAATAATTATATACAATTTTATCGTCATGTATCGTATTTTTATTACTTTTTATTGATAATAAACTGACCTCGGAATTTAAAAACGTGAGACGTATCAGCATTCAGCGCCAGCGCAGCAACCGTATTATTTATATTTTTCGATTAAGTTAGTACGTCAGATTATAATATGTACAACTTTTCATGCATAATAATTTTATTATACTATAGTATATATAACTTTCATATTTTTAAGCTATTGCATAGCTTTTATCGCGGGCTTTGAGCGCGGCGACCGAATCAAGAAATTCCGTAACGAAAATAAAACCTAACACCACCCCACTTCGCCTACCATATAGCTCGGCCGAGCGTTCGCTTAACGTGTATGTATATGGTACGACTGTACTTGAATAAATATATAATAGAAAAAAAATACTGCATAAATACTGCATAAATAAATAAATAATCATAATTGCATAAGTTGATAAAAAATGCTATTACTGCTTTACTGCGGCAGTCCCCGAGTGCCACACGTGTTTTTATTTTTATTGCAGTTAGTACCGATGCCGAAACCGCTTCTAGAGTTCAGCGCATACTCGAATTGCTAACCATCTCAGCACTGGCTCAATGTGGCTTGGCTATAGTTAAGAGGGCGCACACCGGTCCACCAGCGCCACTCTTTTAAAAAAATATTATCTAGTGACTGAGAAGGAATTTTGAATAACGGCTCAATCAGCACCCTCGGTAAGTGTGTCTAGAATTTTCTAATACCTTTTATAAGCTTTCATATTGACACACGAAGCAACAAAATACGATCTAGAGAAATGTGGCCGCTTTTCTTTAGATCGAATTTTGTTGCTTCGTGTCTGTCGCCGCCGTCTTCGTGTCGGTGACGCGATGCGACGCGGTGGGTCGGGGAACAAGAAATTTCACGCGGACGAAGTCGCGGGCAGAAGCTAGTGGTTAATAAAACTGACTGTCTACTGACAGGTTGTCAGCCTCAGTCCGTCTATCATACTTTATTATAAACTAGCGACCCGCCCCGGCTTCGCACGGGTGGAATGTAGATACTGATTTGTATTGTCTTTGGTCCCTGGCTTTAGCATCAAGCAATAGACAAAATTGTCAAACTTTTATAGCTTGAATGCGAGGCTTTTGGCTATTTTGTATGTGTCTATTAAATTAATGCCGTTCATTTGTAAGGTGCGTTTTGTTTGTGCAGAATAAACTGTTTTTCTTTCTTTTTCTTTTTTCTTTATACTAAAGTGGTGTCAGTGTGGAGTGATTCATAATATTATGTTACTAATTAATAAGTAACATATTAAATTGATTTATAAGCACGCGCCGCGCGCACCAGCCGCTGCCACTAGGCGGACGTACAGCCTGACGGCCGCTCTGCCCCCGCATTTTAAATCTCTGATATCTTCTAAGATATTCAATTTAATGATATCCTGTATGAGGCAATTTGGATCTACATTAAGTGCACAACTTATCTTACGTATTTAATTGGATAAGAAATAATACTGAATTGTTTAAAATAGCTTCGTAAATAACCCTTTTTTTTTTTGGAAATATGTAAAAGATAAAAATAGTTACTGTGGGTTATCCTTAGGAGATAGACATGCCATCGCGGACTTTTTTGTAGATCTTTTTAAGATATACAATTCCGTAGTACATTATTTTGATCTATCTCGCCAGGTTTAGCCAGCGTTTGCAATGTAAGCGCACAAAAATATGTTTTTTACGACACCACATTACAAATCCTTGAAATTCTCTGCTTTTGTCTAGTATAATATACATGTATTATATATATAAACCTTCCTCTTGAATCACTCTGTCTATTGCTGGACACCGCATTAAAATCCGTTGCGTAGTTTAAAAGATCTAAGTGTACAGACAAAAAAGCGACTATTTTATACTATGTAAGAAGAAGATAAAGATTGATGTGAAAGTAACTCTGTCTGTCTGTCTGTTACCTATTTCCGCCTTAACGGATTTCGATGAAATTTGGCATAAGTAGACAATGACCTGGGCTAGAACATTTTATCTCGGTAGTAAGTTTCTATGGAATTATTCCCGACCTCGACGAGGGCGAAGACGCGGACGGAACTAGTAAATAATAAAATTCCCCTTTTCCTTAGAAATTTCTATTAACTGTGTGTCATGAAAATGATTTGTAAAATACGGCAGCTAATTCATTAACTTATGTTTTTAGGGTTCCGTACCAAAAGGGTAAAACGGGACCCTATTACTAAGACTCCGACGTCCGTCCGTCTGTCACCAGGCTGTTATCTCATGAACCGTGGTAGTTAGACAGTTGACATTTTCACAGATGATGTATTTCTGTTGCCGCTATAACAACAAATACTAAAAAACAATAAAATAAATTTTTAAGGGGGCTCCCATATAACAGACATGATTTTTTTGCCATTTTTATAGATAATGGTACGGAACCCTTCGTGCGCGAGTCCGACTCGCACTTGGCCGTTTTTTTTAACTAAAGCCGCAGGTGTTACTTACTACATTTAACATCTATTGTGTAAGTGAAACAAATGACAGCAAATTCTGTTTTTCCAGCATCTCTGCAAGCAATAGAACCTTAATAAAAATAATACGATAACGTCTGAAACTTTCACAAAATCATAACGATTGTGGGTCATGCATTTTAGCGGTTAGCATCTTAAAGTACCGTTGCAGATACAGGAACGTTTGGTACAATTTCTACCTGCTGACAAATCATGAGTCATCGATAATAAGAGCAATGACCTTTGTTACCTTTGTTATAATCTTCGTACTAGCTTATCGATACTGTTTATAAGGAAACTGCTTATTCAGAAGAAGCATCTTATTTTCAAGTCAAGCTGTTCTATTTTTAACCGACTTCAAAAAAGGAGGAGGTTCTCAATTCGACAGTATTTTTTTTATTTTTTTTTATGTGTGTTATCCCAGAAGTATTTTCTAGGTGAACCGATTTTGATGATTATTGTTGAAAGCTGGTGCTTCTCACGTAGTCCCATATAAATTTGATCAAGATTTGACCAGTAGTTTTTGAGTTATCCTTAATAATGCGTATTTTTTCCACTTAATATATATATTGATGATGTTTTAATAATTTCCTGTCACTGTTATTTACATATCATACGAATTTGTAGGGTAGCTACCACAACTAAAAAGTGAAAAAGAAAATAACTACTAATAATACAGGAGAAATTCCTAGAGTGGGGCAACGTTTTAAAGAAAAAAAAAAAAATTAAAATGAAAAAAAAATGAACTAATTTCGGAAGTCGTTGGCAAAAAACAAAAATACAAAAACCAAAGTCACCGACTTCCGAAAATAAAGTAACTTTTTTATTGCTTTTTTTTTAGTTGGAAAATAGTTTTTTGTATAAATCTCACCGAGATAACTTAAGTGATGAGTGCTTGAAGTGAGCTGTCATTCTGCTGAAGCTAGGGATTGACAACTCACTCCTAACGCACTTCACCTAAGTTCAGACGGTGAGATCCTTACAGAATACATCGGGAATCCTCAAGTTTGGCTGTGCTGTGGGTCCCTCATAGCACAGCATCATGCTGAGTGGAAGCCTTCTTGACACAGTCATGACGTACAGCTGTCGACTATTTCTGTTTTATGCTTGTGATTATAGATCTACTTTTCTTTATTAATCGAGTTAATTATCTTTTTGTATGCACGTGTTTCTGTGACAAATAAACCTGTTTTTCTTTGTTTCTTCTTTCAAGGGTCGCTGATCAGCACATGAACTTACATAATTAATCAAACGATTTCATTTAAGTACCCCAGAACTCCGATTAAACTTCTGCAACTCGTTTCAGTCACCAATGGAGTGCTAATTTGATTATGTAACACTAGAATGGTGATACAAAATAAATGAATATTATCCAAACACGATCATACAGGAAGAAGAGTTTCAATCGAAAATAAGACCTTTTAAAATCCAACAGTCAATCAATTAGCCAACAAAAGTAAATCTTTAATCGAAATCATGATTCATGATCAAATGTTGATTGATTTTCCAAAATGACGTCAACTCATCGACTGCCGAGACACGTCAAACATCACATAACACATTCGAATCAATATTATTTTTCTTGTAAATAATCGACTTTCTTTCTGTAAAGCGTCACTCGTTAGTCAATCAAATTCTTACTTTATACAGAGAAAAATAAGGTAGTATTTTCGTTGGATCATGCCGTTCAGTTCACATGGCCGGTTTGCCTTCACCTAAAATGCTAATCGCTGTAGCGGTAACCGAGCAGGCCGGACAGATATCTAACGGTAAAGGATTGCTAGTAATATCTCCACGGCACTAAACATTTTGACCGGATCATTCAGACACGCCTTCCGTAAAGACCTCGCTTTAATGTTTACGTACGCCTGCGCCCGCAACCTTTTTTTTTTGAACAAACTTTTGAAACTTGGTCACGTTTTTAACAAGAAATGTAATTCCGTTCTACAGTTTTGTCAAAATATTATTATATTGACTGGTTTATTGTTGAGGCGCTCCATGTAAAATACTGGTATTCAGCTGCATCAGGTTAGACTGGAAGCTGACCCCAACATAGTTAGGAAAAGGCTAGATAGATGATGATATTGTTGAGGCCTTTCAAGCATAGAATGATGTCTTTATCAGATCACGTAAGAAATTTTTGGTCTAAAAATAGTGATGAAGACCGTGGATGAAGATTAGATTGGAAAGACAAAGATATGAGGCGAGTCACATCATAATATTTAAATTTATATAATACCACGAAACCTGTTTCTAAGATAGTAACTAAAAATCATGAGGACATAATAACCTGTGTGGAAGACTGTCAGTCTGACTTATAAAAAACAAAACATGCTGTCCAATTTTGACCGCTACACTTCCATGGCGCGGCGTGACGGTTTGGACTCGTTCCTGACCCTGTCTTGACCGATTGGCCAGAGGAGGCACAGCATAAAGAAAACTGGAAAAGTATGAAAGAGACCTTTGCCCAGCATTGGGACAACATAAGTTAACTAAAAGAAGAAGAAAAGCCACTTCGTTTCGCACACCGTCATCGATTTGAGCAAAAAGAATATTCTAGATATTATTATGTCATCGGACGAGTAAATAAAGGATAGAGTTACAAATAAAATAGTCGTGAACAGAAACCGCAACGAATGAGTATAAGAAATTTGTAGGAATATTTTGAACACCTATTTACCTCTAGCTTCAAAGTTAGGGTTAGCCAATGACGTCTCAATTTCTTAGAATACTATGAGTAATTTGGAAAGACAGTAAACAAAATAAATGATTGGCGTGCCGATGTTACTTGTGCAAAAAGGTATAAAAAGGAGGAAGTATATCTAAAATATGATTGATAAGTGACTCATAAATCTACTGTTACGAGAGAAGTTTTACCATCGTTTCGTACAGCCTATATAATATTGTAAGTACTGATCTTATCAATTAACGGCTTGGAGAAAACACTGCTTTTTTTCTGATTTTCCCGTTACGGGAACATAAGTCTGGTTACTGCGTTCAAGATTTTAAATTAAGTTGTGTAGGTACGCAGTGGTTTCACCAATTTATCACACGCCGGACAAATTTTCAGGCTAATTCTTCGCGAAAAGTCGGTGTACTATAGGTATAGCTCTGCACAAGCTTTCGGGGAAAGAAGGCGTGATGTTATGTTATGCAAGATCTTCAACCATTTTCTGCATTGGAGCTGTGTTATCAGCAGATTTAAAAGGCAGAACAAGTAAGTTATCTAGGGACTCTTTTCTTAGCAACACTATTTGATATTAAAGACCACTGATGGAGACGGGTCACTGCACTTCGTTTACCCCATGTTATCCTTTCAAAAGCCATATTTATACTAATGTTGAAGGACCAAAGAGCTGCATTACAAAATGTTCAACCTAAAGTTCCGGTTGGTAATTTGCCCCCCTGTCTTATTTTGACTCGGTTCAATATTGCATTATCACTACTGTCAGCGTTTAAAGCTTTTTGGGAAACCTTTGAACACTAACATGAGGGGGTGCGGGACCATTAAATGAGCAGAACTGTGTAAACAGCTCTTTCCAGAATTCTAAAAGCCTGGAGCGGTGATTCAAAGCCTTACTATGAGAATCAGTGATTTTGTGGACTGTAATAAAGTTTATGTGGCAGCATGCATTGATTTTGAAGGAGGCTACTTTTTGGTATGGAGAAACAGGAGTAAGAGAAGGACACAGGATGCAGCGCCTTACCTTTCTAGAAGTCTGGAGTAGCCTTCCTGTCATCGACGTGTAGGTTAGCCGCGCGGCATGCCAGCGTGGTTACACAAATAAAACGATTCCTATTTCTTCACAGCACTTCCAATCAGTATAGCTTGATAAGTATGTAGGTCTTGTCTGATATAAAGACCCGAAAACCCGGATTTATCGCGCAATCCAGATATATTAGCGGTAAAAGCACTGAAGAGGTGCTTTCGCGACGGATTAAAAAGAAGTTAGGACACCTTGTTCAAGATGGCGTCCGTTACGATCCTTCCAACTCAGCCTAGTACTACTGTTTCGCTCTGACCCATGGTAGACGCTGCAGGAATGAATAGGAAGGAAGGTGATTGATGGGAAATATGTACCTACCATACTGCCACATTCTAGAAATGATTCGAAATATATAGGTTTAGATATGAGCAATGTATATGGCGATAACAACTACTAAAGCAAAACGCAATAATAATAAAAAAATAAAAATATTTAATTGAAACAGCCACTTCAGCTAATTATAATAAATTAAATTAACTTTTCTATTGCATAAGCACCAAAGAGTTGTGACCAATGATAATTTTTAACTTTTTTACCAGCTTGCATGCTTTTCTTATCGTAACAGAGTGAAAATAAAAAGGAAATCTTAATTAAAATCGACTAGATAGTTTATCGTTTAGACAGCTTTTCCAAACTTCTTCGGAACTGTTCTTCCTTATGCTCACGTATCGGTCGAGCCCACTTTTGATTTTTAATAATCATTTCCTTGATTTCCTGGAAACAACAATGACCACATATAACGCAAAGACTATAATTATCAACTAGACTTAGTTGAAAGTAGAGTTCCTACATTTTATTTTTTTTGGCTGGGAAATCATCAAATGATCTCTCCCGCTCTAGGCGGAGCGGAAGGGCGTGTCAGACTCTTACTGACTACCTAACTTTAACATCTGAGGGAAATTCCCGAATTTTTAAGACCGTTTTTTATTTCGGACTGCCACTTTGGTCTAGTGGCCGCAAGTGTTACTGCTGAACAGGGCTAAGTGTTATTGGGTTTTTTTCCATCTGGAATTTCTCAGTAGCACCCGGAATCTGGATTTGTGCCCGGTTGATGGCAATAGGCTCGCTCCTATTACATGAGACTGAAACGTAACTGGCGAAATGTGGGTGTACTATAAGTACACCTCTGCCCAACCCTTCGGGGAATACAGGCGTGATATTATCTTATGTTTTTTTTTTTACATTGATTGTCGCTGTCATGAGTTTGCAGTCTGTATTAACAGGCTATAATCGATCGCCTGTATTTTTATCGATCAAAGTGATTGAACATAAATAATATTTATATTACAATTTTCGAATCTCGAACACTACGTGTGATTACAATTTTCGAATCTCGAACACTGTTTGATGTACTCATTATTATTGTTGTATTTTTCCTCATTTCACCAATAAAACACTGTGCAATACCCGTACCTCAGGACGGCCATACACGATACACGCCCCGGTGTACCGTGTACCTGACATTAAAACCAGGCGAAATCGCAAAAGGACCTACTTACTCTTGTTAGTACCAGCAGTAATGATTTATATATAACTAGCTTTTGCCCGCGGCTTCACCCGCTTGAAATTCGGAAATTATCCCACGGGAATGTACTACCGTGATAAAAAAGTATCCTACGTGTTAATCAAGGTTATAAACTATCTGTGTTCCAAATTCCATCCAAATCCGTTCAGTAGTTTTTGCGTGAAAGAGTAACAAACATCCATCCATCCAGCCATCGTCACAAACTTTCACATTTATAATATTAGTAGGATTTATTGACATTTATTATATAATTTACTGACATTTAATTTTTCATATACATAGGTAACCTATTACAAAAATTCCTACTAAAAATTCTAACTATTTTCATAAGGCTCTTCGCAGTTTAAAAAAAAAATTGTTGTAGCTCGAAGTATATAACAAAATCACGTTCAGTTATCTTGATAGAATTCACAAAAACTCTAATAATCAAGTAATCTAAAAAATCCTTACTAACTACTTAGACAACATTTCCTAAAATGATTAGTAATTCCTAATTATGTTTTTAAAATAATTGTTACGTTCTTTAAGAATTTTAGTATTTAATTTGGTTTAAAAGTTTCTTCTAATGGCAAATTTTGAAAGAATGTACACGTGCTAGTCCGGAAGTGTTTTTAAATAACGTTTTAAAATATTAAGGGTGGGGATATTATTGGCGGTAACGGCGAATATGATTCTGACTTGAGCAGTTGTCGAGTTCAGACGTAAGCGAACTCAGCGTGTGCTGAACTAAATAATTGGTATTTGGTTAGCGACTAAGTGATAATTATTAAGAAATGTTTAATTTCGCGGGCTACATTGAAGGAATCACTTTAAGTAATGCTAAAGTACAGTTTGATAAGTTCTCAACTTTAATTTCCCAAACCGAGTGTTAGTGGTTATAAGTAGGAGGGTAAGCAAATAAAGGTTACCAATATGAAATGGGTGTCAAGTTGTCAACATAAGTCCATAGAAAAAATGGCTGCGATGGCGCATCGCGTCCTTCACTTAGCCCGACCTGGCTGCCTCGCCTATTAATAAATTAGCGGTTCGATACGCAAAGCTTGACTACAATGTCCATAAGCAACCACCCCCACAAATGACGTCCATGGCAGTTACCCTGCGGAGTAATTGCGTTACACAAAAACAATGGCATTGTCTTTCATTTTGACAATTCGACAACATTCATTGCGTTATTAATGTTGTCGAGCAGACGAATTTTTCAAACATATACTTAAATAAATTTCCTACAAAATCCTTTGGATGGTAAAAGAAAGTGTGTTACGCAATTGGGGTGCAGGACGTCATTTGTGGGGGTTGTAGACAAATAAATTAAGACTTAGAAAGACCGAAGAATATAAACTTAGATACGGTCTCGTCTGAGTAAAGTAAAAGAAATTAAATTGTAATTGTGTGTAAAAGTGCAAATTGTCACTATAAAGTTGTTTACTAGTCTATTGGACTAGATTGTAATAAATTATTAAGAACTTTAGTTCTTATTAGTAAAAAAAGAATAACGAGACTGATGTTTAGCAGAATACTTATAGCTAGAAATTATCATGCATGTTCTTTTTCTTCTACCGATGTTTAAACTTTTACTATACCTCTCAAGTTTTTTTACAATATTTTGCGACCTCCGCTTATTCGCTTTCAAAGTAAATAACTATTCATTTTTGCTCAAGAGGATGTCAAGTGATTTTAAAAGTCAATTGCCTGTGATAGAAAGTGAATGTGTTTTTTACTGGCTTACGAGATGACGCATAAGACGCATTACTCATACGATATGGAGACTCCCAAAGACAGCCGCGATGCGACTCTTGTAGAACAATATCCATGAAGTTTTCATAGAAATGGTTCTACTAGAGTCGCGTCAGGCGGTCGCATCGCGCCTGTTTGCATTAATGTCATCTTAATAGTACCTAATATTAAGTAATTTGAGTTAAGTTAATATAAAAAAATTGAGTAATTCAAAATGTTCAGAAAAAAAAAATACAATGTTGTCAGCAAGTTTCCACTTATCAACAAATTCCACTGGCTTCTTATCAGTTGTCAGCTTGAAAGTAATGAAAAGTCATTACTTTTCGTTACCGTAACAAGTATTAAGAGCGGCCAACCCGTCATACTTTTCATACAAACGCTCGTACGTGATTATGGCATGTTTTGAATTAATAGGTGTCTTGTGTACTTTATCTAGGTTTCTATGTAAGCAAAAAATCAAAATTTGGAGAAACAAATTCAGTATAAGCCTCCAAAAATCTGCTTTTTGCACAAATTTTACCTGAACTTTGGCCGTTCATAATGTACTCATAAATTCTAAACGTAAAGAAAACATCATCATAGAAACCTCACATATGTAATGGAGATTCTAAATGACAAACATATTTTCCAAAAATTGTAAGGCTTTTTCAAAAACACGTATTTCCTGCAACAAGTTTTGTGAAATGTCAGCGCGCCAATTTTCGTTCGATGTTATCGCGTTCTCACTCTTGCTTCTTGTTTCAAACTTTGCGTTGGATGAAACAACAAGCTTTTCAATCATGAAGCTGGCGTTCACGATAGACGGACCGGGAAGGGCCCTCTTAAGTAGCCGATATCCTTTGTGCAAGCCACTACCTCAAATATTATATGTACTATTTCGTATGTAATCTAATCGTCATTATTCTGAACATTTTCCTCAGGAGCAAATTCATTTTATTCTATGCTAACCATATGCTGTCGATTATTTACATCAAATCACACCAGCGCGTCAAACTACGTCACAACTTGTTTTTATTAGATGGTAAACAAGCCAACGGCCCACCTGCTGCTAAGTGGTCATGGTCATCGTCACCTATCACTGTCCTCCCATACCTATCAACACTGTAATTTGAAACATTGTAAAAGCCCTTTATTTTTAAAAGGGTAACCGTGGAGTTTCTTGCCGGTTCTTCTCCATAGGAAACGACCAATTGGAACCGTGCACCTAGCTTCTGACGTTTCATAAGTGCCCATGTAGGTTTATGTGAAATAAAATATTTTGATTTGATTTGATTGACTA
This sequence comes from Dryobotodes eremita, assembly GCA_917490735.1. Taxonomy (NCBI): domain Eukaryota; kingdom Metazoa; phylum Arthropoda; class Insecta; order Lepidoptera; family Noctuidae; genus Dryobotodes; species Dryobotodes eremita. Next base: position 21,220,699 of record OU823254.1, read on the forward strand.
TGAACATAACTGCAATACCAGGACATCCTGAATGGGTTGCCATTTCAGAAACAAAGCTGAAAAGACTCAATTCCCTGTAATTACACCGGCCCACACCCTTCAAACCCGAACACAACAACGGTGCTTGGTGGCAGAAATGGGTAAGATCCAGGTTCACCAAACAAAGCTCCTTCGCAACAATCTCTACGTACAGTCACGAATAAGTATAAATATAGCTATGAACAGTTCGGCAATAATATCTGATTTCATGACTTGTACATTAATATTTGTCGTGAAGATGACGGCAAATATATGTGATTATTTGTGGAAGTCATATACAAGTGGTAGCGCAAATATGTGACATCGAAGGAACACCAAAAGTATCTGACGAGACAATCGAGGCCAAAATATAGGATGCTGCATCGGCTTTATACAGATTTGTCAGCTACCTGCCTAGTCAGTTAAATACAGAAAAATGTGATACCTTGTTGCTATCAAAAATATCTGACATTAGGCAGCATAAAACCTGACAGTATATTGTTAATGTTTTCTTCTATATCGCAATCATTGCCACTCATATTGCAAAAAAATGTAACATCCTACTGCCTGGCACCATAAATATCTGACGGTAATGTTTGACAGTAGAAATGTCAACAATGAGCGAAAGTTACCTTAGTTAAGTTACCAGTGAACGCTGCGTTTGTGTCGCGCCCGATTCGCGTTGCGTGTCGCGTCTGTTTGTAGGAAACTTTATGCATAAAGGCTCCTGCAAACAGGCGCGACGCGACACAAAAGGCACCGCCTGTTGCGCGACGAGTGGAGCCTTTGTGTCGCGTGCGATTCACGTCGCATGTCTCGCCTGTTTGTAGGAGCCTTAAACCATTAAATAAATAAACCTGACTCATCCATCACACTCCTGTCCTTATCCCAATTTATTTAAGGTCGACACAGCAACATGTACATGCATGTGTGTGTGTGTGTGTGTGTGTTTATGGTTCCATATTATTAGTGACTCTAAACATCAACATTCGATTTATTCTTCGTTTGGCCCACTGAGTTTTGTCTTACATAAAAAATACTGGGTCGTTCTAAACAATATGCTTCCTTCGTCCCAAAATATAATTTCAATTATTTTATTCCCTCTTCGTCCTATTTTATATTCCTTCTATATTTTGTATAATATGCCAAACTAACTTATTTGTACAATCGGCAAAAAAGGGTTACGCATTATTAAATATTTAACATCAATCAATTATTTAAAACAACAACTCCTCTCTGTCTTCTCCCCGAGAGAAAATTTACCCGTATTATTTTATAATAACACTCTTTAGCCGCTCTTAGTGAGCAAGTTATACGTATAGAGCTGACGTCACTGGAATCTGTTTAGAAGAGCAGGTAAATAATGTCCCGACCTTTTTCCTTGCGTCCTTTGTTTGTTTGCTTATATTGACTCATTTGGCAATAGCATTACTTTCCGTTATCCACAAAACGGGCTTCACGCTAGCTCCCGTGATGCATGGTGCATTCAACTCATTCGTCACCTGGTTAAAGTGTGTGTAAAGTGAGATTGAGAATTGATCGAGTTTGTCATAGGTAAGTTAATATTTTTATCTGATGTATTATTGATAAATTAGAAGTTAAATACCAAATAATTGTTCTTATTTTCAAATAATACTAATTAAGAAATCAATTATGTTAAGCTAATAATCCTTTTAAGTTACAAATCATATGATTATATGTATGGGCAACTAAATCATTTATGCTTTATTTTCAGTTGTTCTACAATGAAACCAAATCTTAGTTTACCATCTACCTTACGGGAGCCGAACTCATTTATAGAACCCAGAAGAGGTCAACCTCTCATTTAATTGTTGGTTGGTAAATTTTTCAGTAATTAAAATTATCATGTCTTAAATATTGTTTATTACAGATCTGACTGTTCTGTATATTTAAACTATAGTAATGACAAGATGATTATTATACCATTTCTGTGATTTTGATTATGATACTGGATAATAAAGATGATTTATACTTAAATGTTTAGAATTGTTTTTATTATTGAATAATTGTTACAAATTTTTTAAATAAGTACTTTTTTTTGTTGTCTGTACCTTTAAAGTACTTGTAATTTGGGACGTAGCACAACTTCAATAGTGATATGGGACAAACTAAGTTTTTTTTGGAATTTGGGACAAAACTTCAAGACGAACGAAGAATAAATCCAACATTCACCCCTGTCTTCACCCGACCATTGTAACAGTTAGACCCACTTGTTGACCACAAATCACTAAATACGTCTAGCGCTAAATGAATTTAAAATATCGTACAATTTCTGTCAACTGTTTGAAGCAGGGACAGAATGTTGAACGTTGTTGTGATGTTTTAAATATTTGTATCGTATTCTTTCACACGATCATAAGTATTTCTTTAGGCTTCTCCAGAGTTCTCCCACTCTTATATAAACCAACACAAAACAATTCGTCCAAACAATTAAGAAGTTATTGTTCTTCATAAAAACTGAGGAAAAGGCTCACAAAATATAGGTTCTTATATAAAATTTCCTTCGCAACGGCTCGCAAATTGGACGGAGTCACGTTTTGAGCACCAGCAAGGCTTCCACGTTGTATATTGTTCGTTGATTGGTCCCTCAGCAAGTTTCAAAGTTACAGGTAAACGAATATATTAAATAAAAGTCACAAGGACGTTTCTTGTGGGATGAAATTAGAATCACGTGTAAAAGAAGGGGGAAAACATAATTCTGAAATTAAAAAGAGTTATTCTTCTAGTTTCCATAGAAATTGTTAAATATTGTACGGCAATTGCGAACCCAAAGTCAGAGTCAAATCATTTATTTCAAATAGGCACATAAAAGGCACTTTTGAACGTCAAAATTTACAAAAAAAAATTAATTAATTCTAGTTGCCTCTTCCAAAATGTAGTTTCGTATGGAGAAGAATGGGCAGGAAACTCCACCGTTACTCTTTTAAAATGTTTTACAATATTATGTAGGTTCACATTAATTATATAATTATATGTGAAGACGATGCACCTAGAATAAAATTACTATACCACAATAGGTAAAAAGAATTAAAAAATATAATGAAAAGACAGGTAAATTAATTATGTGATAGATACATGGTGCTCACATATTTACAAATATTGAAAAGTAAATGATTATTCCAAAATTTTAACTGGTTGGTCGGACGATTTCTCGTAAGTTTTTTCGTAAAACAGAACTTACTGAATAAGTAATTAGGTTTTCCAAAAATTATGTGTAAAGAAAGAAAGCACCTATAATACTATATACTTTACTCGATAGTATGATAGGTTGGTTGGTCGTTAGGTAGGTTGGTCACATTAATCAAATCTTTGAGAGAAAATTGCTTCAATATCCAATAATTTCCATGTCCAAAACATCATGTTCGCTGTTAAGGCGTTAGCCATGACGTGCTTTTGTAGTCCCTTAAAATAAACTGCAGAAGTCAGGAAATACTGTAACATTGAACTGAAGCCAAATTCTCGTTTATTTTTTTTCCTGTTTTAATCCACTTTACACTTGAATTCGTAATGCTTCAAACATGCGCGATTGTGCACTGAATTTTAAAAGAAACTTGTGCGTGTGGCGTTGTTATGCCAACCATCGATGCACAATTCCTGAATCATACCTTCTAGGTCAACAATTTACTCTCCAATAAAAAAAAAAACAACGGCTTTGGTAATAATTACAAATACACTCTATGCAAAGGGTCACCAGAACCCTTGCATAAACTCAAACTCAAAGCATTTATTTTAATTAAACCATTTACAGGTACTTTTGAATTGTCAGAGTCGGTCAATTAGTCAGAAAATTGAAGCTAGTTGCCCATTCCAAAACGTAGATCTCTATGGATAAGAACGGGCAAGAAACTCCAAGGACACTCTTTTTAAATCAAGATATTACAAAATCCTGGGTACATTATTCTTGTTGCTTCTTTATCATAGGTTGCATCGAAACAGATATACATAGGGCAGCAGTAACTGTCAACGCTGAGGAAACCAAATCACACGGGACGGTTCGAATCTTCCTGATCCAATGCAAAACAAGTCACTTGCCCTCGCAACGGTCTGCTCCTGTGTTTTACACACACACAACTTAGATCATCCAAACCGGATCCTTGATAGGGCAACATAATCTCAAAGCATCAACAAAAATAACTTTCGCTGAACCAACGTCATCTTATAAAGACAGAACTATTTACATTTCCAACCACATTACTGATATTCGTTACATCATAAGGATTATCATAATTTATCTCGCCACGTAATAAATAACTTTCTATAGAGGAAAATGAGAACGATGCTTTTTGTACTGGATCAGTATTCTGTATGGCAGACACTTTCGATAAGTCCGCTCGGTCGCATGACAATCGACCTTTCGCGAATTCGAGAGTGCATGTAGGACTGTAGGTACTGTAGATATGGGTAGGTTTTCATAAGGACTTTCTTACTTGCAAATCTTTGAGGATAAAGTGTACAGGATATTGCACGTAGATCGGAAGATTCCAATCTCGATTGAAAGTTAATATCGGCGGAATGAAGGTGATGTCAGAAGAAATGAATTTAATAATCTCCACTCCTTGGTAATTATAGTAAAGCAGCTGTACTGCAAAGAACAGAGATATTGTGGAAGTATGAATGAGTCCTCAAATGCAACACTTAACAGCTTTCAAAGATCATCATCATTCGCTTGCCCTTATCTCAATTTATTTGGGCTCAGCACAACCTGTCTTCTGCCATACTTCTCTATCAGTCATCTCCGTAGTCACGCCCTTTCTAGCCATATCATTTTTCACACAGTCCATCTATCGTCCCTTTGGTCTTGCCCTCATCTTATAGCCATCCACATTCATAACCATCTCAAACTTTCCTCAGTTGAGTATCAAAGATCTCTGCTTAAAAAAATCCAGCTCAATTACAAAAAGCCTATGACTGTTTCTGTTTAACACCATTTGCAATGTCAATGAACTTCAAGTGGTAATGTTTAGAATTCTTCAAGCAATAAGGAAAAAGAATGAGACGCTCTATGGCCTTGTCTGATCGTGTATTAAGTTTCTAGTTTATAGACTTATTGAACCAATTGCACAATGTTTGTTGTAAACAAAACAAAAATGGTGTCAATGACCCTCGACATGTTGCAATCAATTAGTAGATTTCTAATAATTTCCATATACCATTAAAACGTTGAAGTCATCATCACTGCATGGAATCATTCAATTTTGGATATAAGTATCCCGTTTTTGCTAGTCTTCATGATTGTCTGCATCCCTTGTCTAGGTTTTTGATATCGTCAGCACGAGCTTTCAGTGACTTATCATCAATTAACTAAAGAATTAGAAACTAAAAATGCTTTTCAAAACTCTGAAATTGGAGGTAAGCACAACCATTATCAATGTGTAGTTTGGCCGGTTTCTGGTATGGGAACGTGTCTACCTACACCCATACCAGAAACCAGCCAATATACAGGCAGATCAATAGTTCAGAAGCCAAAACCGATGGAACTAATATCTTGTACCATTGCTTGTAACAATATAATTTAAAAGAGTATCCATTGAGTTTCTTGCCCGATCTTCTGCATAGGTACTTACTACGCTATGAAAGGAGCATCATATTTCTGACTGACCGACTTCTTGACAAGCCTGTAAATGGTTTAATTGAAATAAATGCTTTGCGTTTGCGCCACTATAAAGACCAAGACACGATATGAACCACACACAGTACATATGCACACACAATCGACAATAGATATAAACGTACGCACAGTTGTTGAACGCATTGAGCAACCATTGCATCAGAGTATTGTTCGTCAGCGGTGCCAATACTACGACTGACATGACAATTGAAGGATATTCTACCTCTAGGTATGTATGTCGACTAGCTTTGTTGAAGGGAAAATAGTCTTCTACTTAAACTATGAAACGTAAGTAGCTTTGGGCTATGTTGTAATACAACGAATCACTACCAAGAGTATTCTGGAATGTTCTGGAAGCTGAGAACAAAAAAACTAGCATGACATGAATCGGCGTGATGCGTGATGGAGAGTCATGGAAATACCACCATAAGAGTTTAAGTCAGCAGTAAAAGGTCTACCCTACAAGTGAGAACAAAAGACTAGATGAATATTTGGGCCAAAACGTTAGAAAAAGACGACGCTGGTTTTCGGTAATTCCGATAAGTTGTGTAATAGAAATTCAAGACGAGATATTATCATAATTCTTAGAAATAATTAATATAGATCATCAGAGATTAGCTTTTTAGGGCTTCGCCCGCGTGTAGGTCAGAATTTATCCCACGGAACTTACTACCGGGATAAAAAGTCCTATGTCCTTGCCCAGGTTATGGTCTATCCGTGTGACGAATCGCAACTTAATCCGTTCAGCCGTTAAGACGCTGCCCATACGTAGGACACCGTAAAACGCTCAGCTTTTTGTAGCAGTTAGGCGTATTTGTAAATATTAGAAGGCAGAAAAAAATATTGTGTATTGTCAAATATTCAAAGAAAAGACTTATTCAAACAAACATATTTCGTAAAAATAAAATAGTATCATGAATTCATGATAAATGAATCGTAAAAAAGAGCTAAAAAATTTTTTTTCGTTGCATAATTCTCAAAATGTTGAACGTAAACTATTATATTTTATGTAATAATAGTAATAAAGAGAATTCAATCAACTAAAGAAATACCTAAAAATTATTCCACTGAGTCGTGCGTTTATTTGTTAAATTAATTAAAACTGAAAAAGTATATTTCATTTTGGTGGTTATTCGACTCAACTAACATCAAACGCATCGCTGTTTTGAACCTTATTTGTTGTAGGGATGCGCTAGTTAATTACTTATAAATTTGCTTCTTACCGCGAGTTAAGTCATGAATAGGTAACAATCAAGAGTTACTTTCGCATCATTTACTTTAGTACAGATAATAACAACACTACTTTATGAAAATCGTGTGATATTAATTTCCTTATCTCTTTAAATAAAATGTTTCATGGCAGTGGAACGTATAAATTTTTATGACAGCCAATTCATGTTAAGACATCAAATCTAGGGCGAGTAATTAATTGTCTGTCATAAAAATAAAACAACAAACAACAAAAAGACATATACATTATTTTTATGTATTTGTGTGTTTTTTTTTCATTATTTTTGTACTTATTTGTTTTACAAGGTTTATTGAAAAGTTAATGATATAAATATGTGCGGGCGCTCAAGCTTTGATAGCGTTGATAGTGAAGATCAGCCTTTTAATGACATAAGAATAGAGATGAGACTGAATGGACGGAGTGGGACAGGAAGGCCAAAGAAAAGATGGATGAATTGTTTGAGGAAATTCAAATTCAAATTCGTTATTGTATTCATGGGTACATTTAGTTATTACAATATATAAGTAAGTTCCAGCATGAAACCCGGTTAGTGCACGGCAACATAATAATAATAATAATTTTAACATAATAATAATTTTAACATAATAATAATAATAACAGTATGTATGTGTGCGTTTCTGGACTATGCGACTTAACCAGCGCTGGGGTTCTGTCTCGCATAGGGTCGTAGCATTATGCTGAGCGTTTACCGTTTTGCGTGAATGCGACGCATATTTTCCCCCAACTAAAATGATATAAAAGAGAAGGGAGTGAATGATAGCGTGACTGTTGACAGGGAGAATGGAAGTAGAAAACGTGTTGCGCAGACGACAAGTAACGTAGGACAAGGACAGATGATGACGATGAAGAGTAGAGATGAGACTACGGCCAATAGAGATCTATAATAAGCTGAATTTGAACTTGTTTATAGAAGCCAGATTTTTTTTGATAGTTTTGTTCTTATTGGTAACTTCAACCTTCTTTCACAGTGACGGTAAAAAGTGTGGTCTTAATGGAACCAGATAGATGCAAAAATATGCCTAAGGAAAATTAGATAGGATTATTTATAAATCTGTGACCTTTAATAATGTATTTCAATTTCCATATCACAATAAAGGCCCACTTGCACGTTGAGTCCGGTTAAATGAAATGAATTAATGTAGCGTTTGTAAACTCGAAGTTCAGTAATTAACATTTTAACTCTTATTACGCGTTGCGCCACTAAAAAGTAATGACGGGTTAGTTAACCAGACATTTGTGTTTTTTGAGTTGGGAACATTGCAGTTCAATCGACGAAACATAAAATAGAATTGTAATGCCCTGATAAGTAATCCGACCAAAAATGAATGAACGAACAATTAACGGAAATTGTATACCTATCTCCTTTACACTACATTACGATACTTAATACTTTTTTGTCTTTGAATTTTATGACGACATTTCTTTCAATCGTATTGTATGTGGTTTCCGCGCAGATTTAGTTTATTGGTTGACGAAAACGCCAGATGAGGAAAAATATGTTTTAAGTTTTTTATAATTTGTATTTATTATTATACGAGTTCATGAATTTAATGCCTGCTGATGTAGTACCGAATTTTCACTTATTACGTCGAACAATATAAAATAAGTTATCAGCAGTGATCAGAATAGGTAGAGCTAATGTACCTAAAGTTTAAAGAACAGAGCCCAAAAAAGTGGAGACTTCCTTACGACATTTTTTTTTTTTTTTCGGAATATTTGTTCCGAGTTTCGGGACATCACTTAAGTACATTTAATATTAATGTTATTAATACAGTAAACTAATTGAATTCATTTTCCTTTTTAACCGACTTCAAAAACAAGGAGAACGTTCTCACAAAACCAGTAGATACTTTTCTATTGTCATTAATTCAGGTAAAGAACTGGGTCCGCCTCATATTTTCGTTTTCCAGAATAGCCAAAACTTGCTCTCTCTTTCTATCTTTTGTTTGTCACTGGTAAACAATGACAAAAGGGTTGAGGGGTATTTTGCATTCCTGTAGTTTCTAAAGATGTGTGCGCATATTTGACTCGTGAATTGTTTTTTTTTACCTTTACCTTGTTAGTTATATACTTATTAAAGCTGGTATGTAAATTACATTAGCTTCGCGCTTAGTTACATCGTTCAAACGAAGATAAGGAGATTACTTTTTTTTTTAACAATAAAAATCGTGCATACTCTTTAAAACAGAAACAGGAAATGAATTCGATAGTTGTTTTACTTTATTAATTTTAGTTGTACTTGAGTAATGTTCTGAAACCCGGGACATTAGTCCCGAAAAAAATAATTTTGTCGTAAGGCGTCTCTACTTTGTCTCTGTTCTTTTTCGAACTTTAGGCATATTAGCTCTACCTATTCCGATCACTGGTTATCAGTTACCTCATTAGGCTAATTTATTGCACACCTCAAGCGAAGCGCGTGAGGTAGTGCTCTACTGTCGCCTTACAAGGAACAAGTAATTCCTTGAGTTAAAAATGTCTCTATTTACTTCATATCGCACTTGTAGAATAATATTCACACACAAACGTCAAGAAAAAAAACTAGTTTCAACACTCATGTTTATTTTCAAAAGACATTTTGCTATTTAAAATAATGCAAAAACTGTTTAAAAAAAATATTCTGTGGACGTTCGTGTGTCTGTATGTATGGATCCTGGCGTGGTCACCACAACCCCCAAAAAACTTAACTAATCGAGTCCATTTCTTTTTTAAACGCTACCGTATTATCGAAAACTAAGTTCTTTCGAAAATCACAGTCCAATTCAATGTAGTTTAATTGTAATTAGTAACATAAAAATACGACTGGACATTTCGTTCGTTTCTAATGTTACTTTTCAACTTTTTCATAAGTAAACCCGTAGTTATAAATTCAGAAAAAATTTGCTGAGTAGCTGGATATTACATCTCATTCTCTCTTTTAATCAATTAATTCTCTATTCTCTAAATTTTTTGTTATTTTTTATAGAATTGAATGAGATAATGAGTAACACTGACACTAACCCAGAGTTTACATCGGTGGGTTTAATATTTAAAAGTTTAACTCTAGGTTTACCTCTAACTCTTGATGGCGCAAGACGAATTATTTGATTAACCCTGAGTTAACAACTGTTAACTCCGAGATATTAAGTATAGCTCATGAACGCGCAAGTGGGTCTAAGTTTGCTAATTAGCTTAAAAAAAATGTAATCCGTTAACGATATAATAACGCAACATTTTTTATGTGTTTGTCTGTCCTCGACAGTCTCGAAAATTACTGATCTTTTGTTGATAAAACAGTTCTTGTTTCTCAATACTTTAACGGCGTGTCATTAAGAAGACGAAAACAGCACCCTAATTGCTTATCACCCTATCAAGCACAATCTGAATCATTTTGAAGGATATTGCTAATCCATTGCTTCAAATGTTCGAAAAATTTGTCTGGTCAACAACGTAAATAACGCAATTAATGTTGTTTAACAGTCAAGATGAAAGCTATTCCTACTGTTAGCGTGTTACGCAATTACCCCACAGGAACATAACAAGACCAACAATCAGCCTTGGCAGTAGGAACAAGAAGCAAAATATTTACTTACTATACAAGATTAATTTCGACGATAAACAATGTTTAAGAAGAACAATGAATCAAAATGATGCCTACAAAGTAATAAATATTATTTACTCAGTTATACGAAAAACGTAATGAATGTATGAATCTGACCTAGCGGTCAGCGAATTCAACGATAGTCACATTACACTTTGTCGCTGACCACGTGTGACCACGAGTGAGTGGTCCGTGTGTCGCTACCCTAAGGATTATAGAGGTATGAGGAACAGGGTGGAAAGTTCCTCATTCTCCATTTAAAAGTTATTTGTGTATTTGAGTTTAAATGTTTGTAAACGCACCCAAAATACAGGAGAAATTCCTAGTGTGGGGAAAAGTTGTAACAAAAAATAAAAATTAAGTTTTGATCCACCGACCAGACGGGTGTTGTCTGGTGGGCAACTGCCAGATGGTTGTTGTCGAGCATATAATAATCTCGCGGAAAACTCTGCTTGCGTAGGATTTGCGTGACGTCAGATGCAATGCGTAAATGCGTAGTTCGTAAGTAGCGTTATTGATACCGCTACAGGATCACGAAAACACCTGACAGTTCTCGGTGATTTACGATAGCTAAATTGGTAGGTTAACATTCAGAACAACTGAAAGCCATCGCTAAGCCTACTGGAATAATTAGCTCCAAAAAAAAGGATGGTTTAAATTCCCTAGGCCCTAGGACCTTTTCTGCTAGAAGAATGCTGGAGTCGAGACCATCGCCATTTGCTTCGAGAACAAATAAATGTTTTTGTGACAATAACCTCATTAAGTGAACTGTTGTCAATGAGTTTACTGATACACCTGTGCCGAACAAAACAATGGTAGCTTATTGGACACTCATACATTTTTCATAAACCGTTTTGACTAGCGCCACTCCTTTAAAAAAAAAATTATTTCGTGACTAAGAAGGAATTATGAATATCGGCTTGTAAGGACCCTCGGTAAGTGTGTCTAGAATTTTCTAATACTTTTTATAAACTTTCTTATTGAGACACGAAGCAACAAAATACGATCTAGAGGAATGTGGCCGCTTTTCTTTAGATCGAATTTTGTAGCTTCGTGTCTCAATATGAAAGTTTATAAAAGGTATTAGAAAATTCTAGACACTCATCGAGGGTCCTTAGAAGCCGTTATTCATAATTCCTTCTGAGTCACGAGATAATATTTTTTTAAAGAAGTAGCGCTAGTGGACCTTTGTGCGCAATGTCTAAGGACGCTCTTACACGGTAAATTACCTGACAAGGGTCGTTCAACCGAGTGGAGCGATCAGTTGTCAGTGTTGTTATTCTTTTCTTTCTTTCTTTTCTTTGTGTCGTTAGGTCCTCAATGTTGAGATTTTGACGACGTTTCTGGATATTTTGTAGCCCTTTACCTCTTTGAGAGACGTGCGATCTTGCGCGCAGAAGACGATGCCTTGGCACATGACAGAGCAGTTTGGTGCACGTGGCGCGAATTGCCCATTGTAGTCATACCCCTCATACATGAGAAAGCGACGAGGAGAAGATGACGCCCCTTATGAAACCTACAGTACCTACGTCACCAAGTAGGAAACTGTCAAAATGTGACATTTCTGACATGTAATGTACGCGGCAGGAATTTGTATGAACAGTTGTGTTTTGTTTACCTATGCACATGTAAATATGTATAGTTAAACAAATGTAATGCATATATTTGTCATTGATTGACACACTTCACGGTTGTCGGAGGGTTCAGAATAACAATGTAGTCACATTACACTGATGCACTTAACAACGGGCAGTAAAAGGCTTCGTTATTGATATCAATATGGTATTTCAGATTATAGAGAATATTGACCTCAAGATGATTTAGGCACTTAAGCAGTCGCTCCATGTAAAATACTGGTATTCAGCTGCATCCGGTTAGATTGGAAACTGACCCCAACGTAGTTGGGAAAAGGCTAGGCAGATTGATGATGTAGGTATCATAAATTCATCAATCATCAGTCTATTGCAGTTGGATGCCTCCTTCGGTGTGATGAAACCCCACCCTCGCTATTGAACTTTCAAATTGCATCAACTTCATGTAGATTATATACTATTGTCGCTTTTATAGCGTCATGTCGCTGATAGCCTTCACTACTGAGGTTTATTCAGTTGGTAACTTAGATGGATACCACTTAGATCTGCCGATTGTGAAAAAGATTAGTTGATCCATAGTGAAGTTGCCAGCGAAATTAATTGTGTAATTTCTGGATTCTGCGTGTGTTGGTTCATTCCCTTCAAAATGGTTGAGCTGAATGTTGCTAATGTTGTTGTCATGATTACGTCATGCTCGTGAACGGGCGCCGTCAGTAGGGACTGGGTCCTGCCACGTCTTTTAATTGTTTTTTATTTGATTACCTTGCACGCTTTTAACGTGCACGCATCTCTACCTCGTTCTCGCATGTAAATTTCAACTTGAATGATTTAAAACAGTGCCCATGAAGTTTCTTGCCGTTGGTCTCCATAGGCACCTACTACGCTTTGAAATGGACAACTAGCTTCATCTTTTTGACTGACCGACTCCTTGACTATTCAAAAGTGCCTGTGATTGGTTTTATTCAAATACATGTTTTGAGTTTGAGTTTTTCTGAGTAGACGGATATTGTGTCTCTGTAGCTTTCGAATGAATGGAAGACCCAACTTTTCGCCCGGATAGGCTTTAGGTACCAGTCGTGCGTTAAATTCGTTCAAATACTACTTTAGAGAGCCCACATACACCCATCTATCGTCCGATACTGCTAAACCGACAGATTCAGACTGTTTTTTGTAGGTACCTGGTCTAGATATCGATTTATGTTGGCGAATGCACTGTTCGAAGTTCGAACTACCTATACGAAAAAAAGAAACAACAGACTTCAAAAAAAAACACTACAAAGTGAAAAATACCTTTAATTGCGCAAGTCTGTGTCTTTGGTTTTGTATTTTCGTTTTTTCTCCACCGACTTCCGAAATTAAAGTAATTTTTCCCTTTAGGTATAGTGTTTTTTAGGAAGTCAGTTGTTGTTTTTTTTTTTGTAAAAGTTTTATTCTTTTCTTTTTAATTGTGGTACCTACCCCACACAAATTCGTATACTACTACTTGCTGTGTAAATAACAGTGACAGGAAGTTATTATAACATCATCATTATACACCAAGTGGAAAAATACGTATTATTAAAGCGAACTGAAAAACTACCCAAGCAAAGTTAATAAAAATGTATATGTGACCACCCTTGCGGCATAGCCTACCTATAAAAAAATTAAGATTTTTCTAAATCGATCCACAATTGCCGGAGATATCGCGTAACAAACACACACAAAAAAAAATACAGACGAATTGAGAACCTCCTCTTTTTAGAAGCCGGTTAAAAATAGTATCGATATTCGAATTACAGTTTAATTTGTTAGATATCTGCGCCCTTTATACAACCTTGGCAGGCTATTGATCAACATACTTTTTCTTGACGAACATAAAAAATCCGAGGGTCACTAACCTCTGATTTGTCAATGGAGGCAGTAAACTGTATGACATTGTATTGTTTAGTCAACATTGTTAAAGTCACCGTCAGTGTTAAAACCAAATACATAATTATTCATATACTTAATTAATTACCCATTTATGTTCCTGGTTTTTAACGGTAGATACAAGATTTTTCCTTAAACACGTATGTAATTAAATTACAAATATTGTTGTGTCAGTGGTATGTATTTACCTATATTATCACGGTATTACAGTTATTTCTGGTTTTTAAAGTGTTTTTGCAACTCAAAAATATCCTGTTTTAAGTTGTTTATGGCTTTGAAAAAGGTTTTAATAACTGTTCAAAGCTAAGCGGATTTGTTAAAAACAAGTTGTAATTTTGTATGAATAAGATGCATTTATGCTGTTGCTGTTTAGATTTTCTACATAATCAGGGGTCTCCCAAAAAGGCGTGACGTGATTTTAGACACTCATCCTAACATTATTTAAAGTAGCATCTGTAGCAAAGTCGCATCTGTGTAGGAAGCCTTATTTAAAGTAAATCGCCAAGGCTTGGTTACGTATCTTATTTATTAAAATATTTTCAAGTAAATGTTTCTTACAAACAAAAGAAAGATTCTTACATAAACCCTGATATTTATTTGCTCACATCTTAAATAGTAACTAAGTTATTTGGTTTTGTTTACTATTATCCATTAAAGTGGTCAGTGATTAGATAATTAGGTAAATCTACTGCTTACTTAATGGAATTCATCTTCTTGCATGATAAGATGGTATTGTTTGTTTCCTAGGCCAAAGAAAAGATGGATTGATTGTGTGAGGATTGATATGAAGGAAAAGGGAGTGACGGTTGAGAATGGAACAAAAATATGTGTTGTGCCAACCACAAGTATCATGGGACAATTGATGGTACTGTTGTTTCATGTACTTATTATTTACAAGTGCATTGCCTACCTGGTATTGTAAATAAACCAAGATACTTCCCAATGACCATCATAGAGGAGATTGATTCAATATTGTGAACATAAAACTGTTGGCCTGACCAATTAATAATGCTGTTACAGACCACATTTTAACGTCAGTTATCTCATTATTAACAGAACAAATTTAGTATCATATGCATGTTCTTAGCTTATATGTATATGTCCCTCTTGTTCTCATTTACATTTATGATTAAAATATAATTATTTGTTGTAATACCCATGTCGCACACACTTCCCTATTTGTTTATTATTCTAGCGTATGGCACTCATGGGTTGCAGCTGAAAATCAGCCTCAGGTGGTACACCTTGTGTTGTCATCTGACATTATGCTGAGCTGAGGCCGCTTTGGCATTATAATCATAGCTTTCCGTTTTTTTTTCTTAGTTTTGAGGTGTATTTTTGTTGTTACAATGTCAATAAACGCATTTTTGTTTCTTCTTTACTGTTCTTTAATTATAAAAGTAAACAATAAAATAGTTTAGTTTTTAGGCCTACATAAAGATCATAAACAGGTAATGATATAATTGGCGTGTATGGTTGAGCCACTTTTCCTTAGTTTATAATGTTTTCTGAGATTCCACTGGCACTTTTCCTTATTAGAGGGTACTAAATGAAAAGTACTCTTTGGTTTAGCTGTAAAATCAGGTCAATCAAGTCTGATTTTATTTGAATAATTAATGGCTGGAAAATATATTACAAATTCTTGTTGGATTCCAACAAGTTTTTGTTTAGTACACAATAGGCAAATGTTTCATTGGGCCAGGAAAATTAATGATTCAGTTATATTACATGGGTTTTTAGCAAAACCTGTCTGAGCAAAAAAACAACATGTCTCCATTTTTGCAGCATAAACAAAACAATCTAGTTGAATGCCAGGCAGCAGCTTACTAATAATTTTTTGTTTTAATTTATTTAATTTAATCAAATTATTACTAAGATGCTATCAGGATTATGACTATTTATGATAGTGTGAAACACACCATTATGTATCTAAATAATAGGAATTAACTAGTAAACCGTAGCTCTGAGCCATTTTTATCCATTGTTAGATTAAAAAGAGCACCTATACATCTAAATATTATTGTTCTTCATAGACTATATATTATCAGTGCCTCCTGGGGGTCAAACTAAACATAATGCAGACAGCGGGTGAATACTATCGCATTATTATCGTCTGGAGCTACAGATTAAAGTATTCAGCCGACATTATGTGCAAAGAAGTAGCTACTTGAGTACTCGCTTGCCATCGAAATTTTATTGCTATACAAAGCAACAAATTGGGACTTTTATGGGTCGAATGAAACACAATAGTGGGCAGATTGATATCGACGCACGCTGGCGATGCACAGCTAGGTGTTTCGTAACAAAGAGCGATCGTGTGACGGTGCAGCAGTGAAAGTGACTAGCTGCGAATACACGCACTGACTACGTTCACGGTCACTGCCCAAACCAAACTAATTACTAAACACCCTCCACTATCGATTCAGCGCAACTTTGATAACGATATTATCGCCAACAGTTACAAAATCTGACAATAATAACGGTATTCTCACTGTACACTGTATTTTTTATCGATAAGAGAAAGACGAGCTAAGTATGGCATAACTCACCTTGTAATAAACATCCATGCGGACGGTGTCCGGAATCCCTTCGAGCACATTTCTGTCGCACTTTGATTTCTGCAAATAGTTCACTAAATTCGTGAGGCACAGCTCGTACAAATTATCGGGTATTTTCTTTGAGCGCATCGCCGACGAAGATGCGTCAGCCATTTTGCCGAGATAAATGAAAACTCGATTCAATTTGCTTCGCTCGACGAGATGTCACAGCGGCGCAGCAGTAGAGGGTTCGTACGAACTTCACGTGGTATGCGGGGATCCTATTGGTTGATCGTAAGCTCGTTTTCTAAGCTCAAATTGACACTCATTTCTGATTGGCTGTGGCGATTTATAAGTCGGAAGTACAAAAACATTGTTGTCTTTTTTAAATTGACGTGATAAGGACCAAATCCAAAGCAAATCAATGTTTAGGAAAGAGATGGAGATACGTTACGTTATCACGACTATATCATGGAATAGCGAAGTAACAGCTGTGTGAGCTGGCTGATTGAGAATGTTGAGAATGCTATCTGCGAACGAATGCGAACAACGAAACGAACGAACAGCTGTCAGCTGACTGCGGGTCATGCTAATGGAATTAGTACCTATTGTACTTTATTTGTGAGCACTCCCCAAGTGGATCGGAAAACGCGAGATATTCGCACAATCAATGTAGACTATGTTCTGACTGAGCTAACGATAATTTTATCACGAAACAAGACAATGATGATAGTTCCTTTTTTGCTATGTTGTAACCAGCCAGCTGATAACAGTTTTAAAAACATCGTTTTTTGTACATAGTTAACACATAAATAAAAGATCTAGTTACAACTTTTCTTCTGCAGTACTTTTAAATACTCTGAGCTGCTGCTGCTGCAGATACATACCGTTGGGTACAAAAGCTAAATATTATATTTCACATATACCAACATGGGCACTTATACGGTACGCATGCCTTACCATAACGTCGTCTCATCTTTCAACAAGCAAGCGCACAGTATTGTTTTTGCCTCGAAAAACGGACATCCGCTTTTTATCAACTTATCCGATAGAGCAGGTTATTTTAAGAGTAAGAGTAAAATACCCGTGTGCCAATTTTACACCAAACACGAGTAAAAAAATGTTTAATTTATTTTTAAACTTTTCTAAATTAATTAATTACAAAAACAGCACGCATTATTTTACCCTTTTGTTTATTATGTGTAAAAAAACTATATTAAAGCTATTTAAAAAAAATACAAAAGTGTACTAACTAGTACAGATGTAAAGAAATATGCTTTTTTTGTGTTTTTAGATTTTGATTTTTCATGGTTGTATCTTTGCTTAGTTGGGTTCAATATTTATTGTAAATCATACTCAGATCCCAACCAATCACTAAAAAAAAAAAACACATTCAAATCTCGCGGTATCTAGGAGTACTTCACTTCTAAAGTTTTTTCTGATAATTTTGATTTTAGGGTCATCACTTCACAAAAAATAATATTTTTTGTTTATAGGTTTAAATTTTATGTTGGATTCAATTTAACATAGAATAATACTTATTTACGTATACATATTACCACCCACTTTCATAAATTTTACAAATAATGTTCTTATATATTTTTATTATTTTTACATCGAACTAAACATACAACTAAAGTAAAGTAATTATTTATACTGATGTTTTTTCATGCTTTATTACATGTCGATCCAAGTTCAGAGATGAACACGTGAAGCACACCTTACACGAACCATTTCGACCTACTTTCCACCACCTAAATCTATTAGACCTACGAAAATAT
The DNA here is from genome assembly GCA_917490735.1 of Dryobotodes eremita. Classification (NCBI taxonomy): domain Eukaryota; kingdom Metazoa; phylum Arthropoda; class Insecta; order Lepidoptera; family Noctuidae; genus Dryobotodes; species Dryobotodes eremita. The sequence continues at coordinate 21,238,993 of OU823254.1, forward strand.
CTCTAAATTTAAAAATAATTTTGACGCAACTAAAATTTAATTTGACAATCGTGACTCCACGTGGTACTTGTTTGCCCTACCCCGTGAATTTTTTTTAGAGCCGAGGAGCGCATTGGGGCAGCCTCGACGTGTTTTATACGTGGAATGTTCTACTTTTTGTATGGAAAATATGAAAAATAATAACCTACATGTAAAGTTTTAGGGGTTTATTTGTTACGTAGAGGGGTTCGAAATTTTCATCAGTTTTGCAATAGGACACACTATTTTCGAGATAATTATAAGCAAAATATAAGAAAAAGGAGATACATTACTGTTTTTGCACCTGCAGGCGTAGCATGACGCTTTCTATTTCTTGGAAGACAAGACATAGCTATTTCCATACAAAGTGACATTTCGTTTCTCTATTTTTGACATCGCATCGAAAAAATCCTTCTAAAATCCGTCATTTTGTATTTTGTTTTACCGATCGTTATCTAGGTCTTTTTATATGTAGACTATTTCAGAACAAAGTTTTCTATCCCAAACGTCAAAATCACACTGACAACTGTCAGTTGTCTAAGGTAGTGAAGACAATTTGATTTTGTAATCGCTATGCTAAAGACAGTAGAAAACTTTTTACTCAACGGCCGCAAAGTAAAAAAATGGAATGGAAAACTGGAATTTTTCACTTTTTGTATGGAAAATGTGAAAAAGTATTACCTACATGTTTAGATTTAGGAGCTTAAGGGTTTCATATAGGGGGTTGAAATTTTCATTATTTTTGCGATCGGACACGCCATTTTCGAGATATAAGCAAAATAAAAGAAAAACGTGAACAAACTACTGAATTTCGTAAAAAGTGCAGTTGACTCTTTCTACTTTGCTGCCGTCGTACTGTCTTCACGGATCGTCATTTTTGTCTATTCTTCCGTCGACAAAACCCGTTTCTATAATGGTCATGCTACGCGTGCTGAAGTCGAGGTGTTGTGTTGAATTTTAGTTCATGACAACTAATTTTATTCCACACCTTTTTATTCGCGATTAAAAATACTCAGATTTAGTTAGGTAACCAAAATTACAGGTGAAAAATGTCAAATTCAGAATAGCAAAATTGTCAAACTTATAGTTATGATAAATGATAAATGATTTTATTTCTGTAAGTAGGTTTGTACAAACACTTTTACACGTCAATCATATTTTAAAACTAGATGAGGTCGGCGTTTCCTATCTGACTACTCTGAGAAGAAAGGCCGAAACAAACTCAGAGGTCACAGTCTCTTTTAAAGTCCAGACATAATCTTGGTCAGATCATGTGAAGACCATGTAGATTTGAGTCTGAAATGGTAATTTTGAGGAAAAAATACCACACAGAATGAGTGGACCTGTCCAGTCAGTGCACGCATTTGTCAGTAATCGTGCAGCTCAACTCAAAACTTAAGGAGCTCAACGATTCGACGAACAATACCAAAGAAAGGACATTTGGGTAGGCCGCATTAATTACTCAAACTGCCAGACTTTGATTAAAACTAATCAAGAAAGAAAAAAAAAAAACACAATGATCTACATAGTCTTCACATTCACAATAATTAAAATAATATACTATTTTACAAAGTAAATATTCATGTCAATATATTTATAAAAATTCATCAATGTCAACAGGTATAAAAAATCCTGAAATAATCTTGGTCAGATCATTTGAGGACCATGTAAGATTGGTGTCTGAAATGGTCTTTTAAGGAAAGAACCATACAGATTTGAGTGGACCTGTCCAGTCAGTGCACGCATTTGTCAGTAATCGTGAAGCTCAACTCAGAACTTAAGGAGCTCAACCATTAGACGAACAATACCAAAGAAAGGACATTTGGGTAGGCCGCATAAAGCACTCAAACTGCCAGATCATCATTGAAACTACCTGAGAAAGTGAAAAAAAAAAGAAAAATACTGACGCACATAGTCCTCACATTCACAATAATTTGATAATAAAGTTATACTTCAGAAAGTAAATTGTCATGTCATTCTATATGTAAAAATTATCAAATGTCAAAGTTTATGTAAAATACAAATTAAAAAAATAGCAAAAATAAAAATAACAAAAAAAAAACATTCAGTATGCAAAAAATTGGAGCAACTCAATCCCAAGCCTTTTTGTCCTCAATATAATCTTTAATGGTATAAAAGGCTTTCTGGCACAACTTACGTTTAATGAATGATTTGAATTTATTAAGGCTTAGATCTTGAACGTGGCTTGGAAGTTTATTATAAAAGCGTATACATTGACATCTGAATGAGCCACCTATTTTCTTGAGCCTTGTTGTAGGTACAACAAATTTGTGTTTGTTCCTAGTATTTATACTATGGATATCACTGTATTTTTTAAACAATTTTATATTTTTATGGGCATATAAAAGATTTTCAAAAATATATTGAGAAGGCACGGTCATTACATTAATCTCCTTAAATTTGTCTCTGAGAGATTGTCTCGGACTTAAGTTAGTTAAGTTGTGTCACTTTAGTCTACTTCAGAATGGGAAATCGTCGTTTGACAGGAATAAACAAAATTTTAGTGATTTTTAGTCTAGTTTAGAGAATTTTGTGACAAGAGAATCGGCACCATTAGTAAACTAATAAATATCCAAACAAAAGGCTAAAAGGCTAAAAAAATTGTACATTTATAAAACTAGTAGGATTACTAGCATTATAATTCTGTTTATTCATTTTAATTTAATTTGTTTTTAATTATTTATAAAATAATACCTATAAAAATAGTTGGATTTATCATTAACAATGTGAAAATCAATGATATTGTAACATCTTTCAGATAACCATGTTATTATGTCCTTTATTTATTTTTAAACATATTATTTTACATTTTTAAACATTTCTTAAAAATATACATATAAACAATTTAAAAATATAAAAAAATAGTAGCCCATCGGTATCGGGAACAGGGCCCCATTATCATGTTGTTTTTCTTTTTCAATAATAAAACATTTTTTTAAATACGACTTGTGTCAACCCTTTTTTTTTTTTTTTTTTTTTTTTTTTTGGGTGGGAAATCATCAAATGACCTCTCCCGCTCTGGGCGGAGCGGAAGGGCGTGTCAGACTCTTACTGACTAAAACCCACCCGTGTTCCTTCAGTTGCCTGTGCGCCAGGGCCACGGTAACTCTTTCGAACAATCCGCTACCCCGGCAATTCCGATTCACCCCTGCGTTCGTTCGTTCGTTCGTTGTGTCAACCCTAGCGCCAAAATTTCAGAATCCTGTAAATTCTAGATACCATAAGATTTGGATATGATATTTTAAATAGGTATTTATTCGTGCCAAAGCAACAGCTTGTCTTGATATTGAATCCAAATTCCATGAAATAAGCCCATAAAAAAATTAAATCGATAATATGTAAAATTTGATGTTACTCACTTCAGGTTAACGATAAAAATTTAGAGTTTGCTTGATAATTTACTTAATATAAAGCATCAAGTAATTGCAATCAAAGATATAACAAAAACCGGTTGGATCTAAAGTTATTGCGATTTCTATGGTTTTTATGGAAACCATAGAAAAAAAGTGAAAAAAATTATATCTCTAGATTGGGGAAAAATTGTCACCCGGGTGTTCTAGTCTTGCTTTTAAAAGGACCTGTTTTATCGAATAAGCTAATAAAATGGGGATGTCCGTTTTTTGAAGCAAAAGCTATACTGTGAAGCGGCAGCATACATTTGGCCATTTGCCGCATCTTACGCGCGAACGACAGGAAAGATTTAGAGCTGCGAGACCACCCTCAGATCAAACAAAGACACGTATGCTCCTTGTTGACAGTCCGACAACCAGGGCGAGGAGTTCGGATGATCCTAAGCGGTGGTCGACGCTCTAAGTGAGAGTAAATAAGGATTTCACATTTTTCGGGTTACAGCATTTATCCAGCCTAAGGCGGATACGCGGACATGTATGTCCGAGAATCCACCCTAGGCCTAGTTGGATAAACGAAATTTGTAGGGCGTAGGGTGGATAAACAGAATAACCGCTTTTTTTTCAATATTGTATCAATCAATGCTGGATAAGTACGTCCAGCTTTATCTGTGGTTCAAATATAAATACTTCGTTAATAGTGTTTTATAGAGGGGGATTATAGAACCAAAATAAACAACACAAATAAATTGGAACAATTTAATTGAGATAACTAATATATAACTAACATTAAACAAAACATCACCCTGACACAACTAAACTATTTTAAAGCTGGCTACAGCATAAATGCTTCACTCCTTACAACTATGATATTTTAAATGTATGAACATTTCTTTCATTTAAAATATGAAAGTTGTAATTGAAATTTACAAAATATCTTTAGGACCTGTCTTCAATTACCAAACAGTGAGTTTATTTATTTTTTGAGTACATTTCCTAAGAAGAAACATGTCTACAATTTGTCTCAAAATTCTCAATAACTCACAATAATGGCTTTTTCATGATGACAGAAGTTAAATACAGCCATTAACCAATCCGACTATTTAAAGTTGTATATATTTAAAAAAAAACATAACATCATTATCATAGTAAACTCAGATAAAAGACAAATACTAGGGGTATTATTAACTTAACACCCAACTACAGCACCCAGACGTTAATATTACAAGAGCTTTAGAAAGAGACCGTCATACACGGCCGGCAGTCTTGACACTAGACAGCGACAAAAATCGGTCGCTAAGTCGTATCGTTGTCAAATTCCTTTAATAGATTTTCAACTTTATTTCGTAAGCATAAGGTTGAAAATCTATTAAGAAAATTTGACATCGATTAGACTTAACGATCGATTTTTGTCGTTATATTTGTCGAGACTGCAGGGCCAGGTAGGAGTGACATACACGACACTCTCCAAAGAAAAAAAGAAAGACGAGAAAAAATGAGAAGTTCTTTCTAGTTTTTCTGTGCAAATTTTAACGGCCGAGCACGGTGATTGGATGATTTTGAAAGACTGCATTAGAATAGTCGAATTTTCAATCAGCTTTTATAGTATTTGACACTTTGTTCTTGTGATTAAAAAAATGAAGCTGTATTGGTTTCTATTTTCCGATGGTAAAGCGCGAGACGGTCTCGAGAAGGTTAATATAGGCATGGTGTTCGTATCCCGTGCTGTAGTCTGACAGCTTGTTGACGAACTCGTTGCTGATGCCCTTCTCCTCGAGTAAGTTCATCAGAAGGTCGTAAAGGTACTGTGGAAGGTTGGAAAAAATAACATTAACATTTTTGGAAGGCAAAATGGTTTGAAGAAACAAAAAATTATGAAAAATAAATATATGTGAGGGGCATATTTTTCACGACCTTTGGGTTGGCAATAACTTCTAGATTATTTAGAAAAACAGAAATCTGCCAGATAAGTGGATCGCAAGTTATCCCTAGTGAAATATACTCTAAATTGATAAAGTTATAAAAAACAAAAACAGTTAAAAATAAAACACAGTCGAATAATGTTCAACAAAACATTCCGAAAAAAGCATCATTTGAAACAGTTACTATTATTTTTAAGTTATTACAAAAATGTAGCATTTCAATGAATACCCCGCATACATATTGCGAGATCGACTTCACTTCAATGCGTTAATATACCCCGATTTTGGCACCTGACGACTACTTGTAGTATAGTATCAAGTGTGGCATAGAAATGGGGCGACCCGGAATCGAACCTGCGATCATAGGATCATGAGTAGGCGTGTTTAGCCGCGAGGCTATAGTAACATGGAATGACATGGTGAATTTGAACCTTACTATGAATGGAATAGTGATGCTAACTAAATTAGTATGCACTGTTATGTTAGCACTTAGTAGCAGGACTTATTACTATTAAAAATTATGACAAGAAAAATTTATGTTGATTATTTTTTTTATTTGTATAATCGAGATAAGGATTATCAACAGTCACTCTTTTGACTAGGGTAATTTTTTATGGGAAATTCGATAAGATTAAATAAATATTTCGTGCCTCGCGGCGGGACTACCCTTATAGTCATGCAAGTGTTATCAATGTTTAAAGACTTGTTGTTGTTGTTGAAGAGTTTGGTTACAACGTACCCCGTCAAGCACATCGCCAGCCACAGCATACACTTTGTCGTTCCATTCGCCTTTGTAGACTGTCAGCTCGTCGATACCGAACACGTCATCTGTTAATAAAGAAAAAATTACTTAGTTTCTGAAAACGGACAAAATGCGTAAATTTTGATTCCTATTATAATAGGTCTTTACCTATGAAATTGCCGTTTTGTATGAAAAAATTTAAACGAATTTTTTTCATGAATTTTTTATTTGTATTAATCGAAGTAATCACCCATGCAATCAATGCATCTTTGCCATCGCAGTGGCAGTTTATTGATGCCCTTCTTAAAGAAATCAGCTGGACGGGAGGCAACAAATTCTTCAAAGGCATTTTGTACTGCCTCTCGGGTATTAAATTTTTTTCCCGCCAAGAAGTTATCCAAATTCTGGAAAAAGTAGTAGTCTGTAGGCGCAAGGTCTGGTGAGTAGGGCGGATGACGGAGAGCTTCCAACCCCAGTTCTTGCAACTTGGAGACCGTCTGCTGTGCAGTATGAGGTCGCGCGTTGTCGTGCAGGAGCAGCGGAGACGAGCGATTGACCAATGCTGGTTGGAGATGCGCCAGCTTCTCCATCATTGTGTTCAGTTATTCACAGTACACATCTGCAGTAATGCTCACCCCGTTTGGTAAGAAGCTGTGATGAATCACACCGGCGCTAGACCACCAAACAGTGACCATCACTTTTCTAGGGGTAAGTTTTCGTTTAGGGCATTGTTTAGGTGCTGAACCAGGATCCAACCAACTTGCTGAGCGCTTACGGTTATCAAACAGAATCCATTTTTCATCGCAGGTAACAATGCGGTTCAAAATTCCTTCATTTGTGTGTCTGTTGAGCAGTGCAAGGCACGTCTCGACGCGTACTTCGCGCTGGCGATCATTGAGTTCGTGGGGCACCCATTTGTCAAGCTTTTTTACCTTGCCAATTTGACGCAAATGGACCAATATTGTTTTGACGCTAACGTCGAAAGCTGCTGCTAATTCAGCCGTAGATTGTGTATCATCAGCTTCCACAATCGCCTTTAATTCGTCATTGTCGACCAAAGTCTTCGGACGACCGCGAGGTTAATTTTTCAGGTCGAAATTTCCAGAACGGAAGCGAGCAAACCAATAACAGGTGGTGCGTTGGTTTGTAGAGTTAGCTCCGTAAACGTCGTTGATGTTGCGTGCCGCTTGTGCCGCGTTGCTGCCACGACGGTACTCATATTCCATAATTACTCGAATTTTTAACGTATCCATGATGACGAAAAAGATTGAAATGCGATGAAAATGTAACACTAATCAATAAAGAAATGACTACTTTTAGAAAAAAAAATCCATGTTTTTAAAATAAAATTAATTTGAAATTAGAATTCATAGCCAAACAAAAATTATTTTGATTTGAAATGGCCAGTACTGCAGAACGGCAATTTCATAGGTAAAGACCTAATATTTGGATAGAAGCAGCACGTCTTTTTCAATATTCCTTATCTCTATTAGCGGTCAGCTCATAATTCATCCATTATCTTTCACACAATCCCCCAATCAATGCTTTCCCCTTTTTTTAATTAGCATTTGGATTAAGTTATTAATTTTATAGTTTGTTGTCTACACTCAAATCTTTTATGGTTTATTCTAAACCAAAAATATGTTTTGTACGCCATAATATGGCAAAACATGCAGATCTACCTACCTGTTATTTTAAGACCTTGCACATATTATTTGATGTATACTCATGTTTCACAATAAATATATTCTATTCTAAACCATTTCTTTGTCTTTTCCTTCCCCTATTCTTATGAGTATATTCACATTTACACAAGAACATTCCACATCCAATGAAAGAAATATCTCTAATAAATATAAAGAAATACAGTAGTATTTTTGTAGCAGTACTGTTCCATACTCAGTGGCATGTGGCTCAGTGGTATTCTACTTGACTGCGTTACTGTACCCCACACTTGGCACCCGAGCATGCCATGGAGTGGCGACGTCGAGCGTGGCAATTGTGAGGGGATATGAGCTAAAGGTCCGTCATTCAATCAATTGAACTTTGAGAGTAACTGTATTGATAACGCAAAATACGCGCATTGACCGTGGAGTTGCGGACACCAGCCCGTATTACCTAACTGTATTGATAGAATAGAATAGAATATTTATTCGTCAGAAACATGGTATGTTTACAAAGGTGTTCATAACATTTCATAGTGCTACATGTCTATTTTAACGGTATGCAAAATCAGTTTACAATTAAATAAAATCATTGAAGTGCATTAATTTTCAATTTACATTAAATTAATTTTAACATTTTAAATATTATTTCAATTATTATATTATTATATACTACACACTGATGATTGCAATGACTATAATTCTGTAAATACATATATTTTACGGTCGCGAAGTATATTTAGATCAACATACAACCTGATACTGACATGCAAATTGCAAAAAACTTAAGAAAACTTGAACTTCGCGGGCTACCCTTGCACTTTTCTTTAAAATGTTTGCGCATGCAAGCTGCTGCGTGTTGTCGGAGCTTTAAGCAATTTAAAGTTAAATATATTCCACGTGTTTACTACAGGAAAACTATTACTGGAACAGAAATACAATAAATCTATTTCCAAAAAAATCAAAGTTCTACTCACATACATAAACTCACTCCTATTTCCCATGGGGGTAGGCAGAAACTACAGAACGCCATCTACTGCACTCCTAACATAATCCTTTTGCTTCGCATACGTCCATACATCTGGTCATACACGCAAGCCGGTTGCAATTATATATGAAGCCATACATACTGTACTCATCAGCACTCGCATTTGCAGCTGGCGGGTCCTGCAGGTAGGAGCACGTGAAGCCGAGGGTGGTGTCTCCGCGCACGATGTCGACCTCGAACTGGGGACGTGATCGCATCTCCGCAAACTCCTGCTTCTCCGGCTGCACCTCGCCTTCGAGCTCTTCGGAGTCCACCGTGTGGTTCACGTTGAAGGTTATTTTGATGCTGTAGGATAGTTATGTAATGTATGAGCTTAATAAGTTTGTCTGTCTGTTATGGTTAAATGTGAATGTAGCAGTACTGTTCCATACTCAGTGGCATGTGGCTCAGTGGTATTCTACTTGACTGCGTTACTGTACCCCACACTTGGCACCCGAGCATGCCATGGCGTGGCGACGTCGAGCGTGGCAATTGTGAGGGGATCTATTTTCTGCATTCCAATGCAGAAAATAGCTTTATATGTATAGTGGAAAATGTGTTAGGCCTGAGGCCTGAAACTGCGTTAAGCGGGCGCCCGTAACGGGCACCCGTCGCGTGTCTATGCGCGTGGACACGCTGGTGGGGTCCGTGGGAAGAATAAAAAAAGGCAAGGTGGTGGGGATATAATAATTATTATTAGGGCCCCGCGCGTGCCCTCGAAATGGATTTCATCACACGGACTCGGGCCCTGTTGCACTGGCACAGGGCCTGCCTCCCCGCGACGGACGCCCGCGCGGGTCTCCGCGACGGAGCACTTTTGTATGGAACCGCCTGAAACTGTGTTAAGCGGACGCCCGCGCGGTTCCATACAAAAGCGCTCAGTCGCAGGGACCTGCGCGGGCGTCCGTCGCGGGGAGGCAGGCCCCGCGCCCGCGCAACAGGGCCCGACTCCGTGTGATGAAATCCATTTCGGGGGCACGCGCGGGGCCCTAATAATAATAATAATATCCTCACTACCTTGTCTTTCTTTATTCTTCCCACGGACCCCATCAGCGTGTCCACGCCGCGTAGACACGCGACTGGTACCCGTTTCGGGCGCCCGCTTAACGGAGTTTCAGGCCTTACAAACCAAAGTTTTACCCTAACCTGACACACCTTTAGTTTCTCTAGAACATAGGTTCTCAATGTGGGAATGTGCCCTCATGGGCGGTTAAGACTTTCAGGCGGGCAGTAGAAGACCCAGAGAAAATTAGGAGGCGTTAAGATGGGATCTTACGACTATATTATATTAAATATAATCGTGGCAATAGCTGTTTCAGATTCGCGACAGACGGTAAGTAAAACAAATTGGGGGCTCTAGAAAAAATAAATAAATAAATTCTCAACTTGTCCAGCAGTGGGCCAAATAATGTTCGGAACCTATGCTCTAAGGTGAACTCTTAACGTGCTAGGGATGCGCTCTGTTGGATGTTCAACGATCGGCGTGTCGAAAATCAAATGTACAGTAAAAGAGTCGCGACCGAAAAAGGGACCGTGAGTACATGGGCTGACCAGATGCAAAATTTTGATAAACCTAAAATCATGGTGATAACGTAGGGCCTGTTGCATACAAGCTATTAGCCTTAAGTTTCTAGCCCTACACTTACAGTTCCTCCTTGAGGTTCTTGGTGAGCACAACTTCAGCGCCAGCTCCGGATATGACAAAGCCATCAAGTTCCTGTGGCAGCACCTTCATCTTCTGTGCTTTGCGTTCAGCCACAATCTCCTCAGTCAGGAATTCCACCAGCTCTCGCTCTCCTAGAAACATTATACAGTGAGTGTTTAGCAGGAAACGTTTTTTTAGAAGATTTGTGTAGATAACTTGGATACAATATCTAACAACTTCCAAGTTTTTTATCTACCTCCTAGTTCCCATAAGATTTTTTCTCTAAATATTTGAAATTCTGCCATGTGTATGTCATTGAAATATGGTACAATTTTAAATCCATTTTGTTTATGGTAAAAACTAAAAAAGCCTTGACAGAAATGAAATTACAGTAAAACCAATTATAAAATGGTTTATACAAGGTCAAATTAAATTAGCTAGAGAAACTTCACAAACGTGATGGGTTTCAATATCTAAACACGATAAAACAAAAGAAAACAGATTTTCTCAACTCAAACTTCAAGTAACAAAACAACCAGTGGTGAACAACCCAAAAAAAAAAACAAATCATAAATAAAATTATTTTATCTCCTTTAGATATTGTTACCTATCACGTCTGCAGAGTTTCGCTAGCTTATTTAATGTGACCCTGTATAATGTTATGAAATTGTTTAAGATCAGCTCCCAGTACTTTTATTTGTGATAAGTGATAACAAATTTCTGTATGTATGATGCAACATTTTCATAAGTTAACAAAAGAGGGAATTAAACGTTATCTAACTGTTTTATCATCACCAAATAATGGTTAACTCGGGTATATATGAGGTATATTTAAACCTAGCTTTTATGACTGTGTTAACAAGAATTTGTATCTGAATAATACCTACAGTTTATTTTACAATTGAGCATTTAAAAAAACCTTTTTAATTTACATCCAACTCTTACATGAAAACTAGATACAAATTCATAAATTAAAACTAATTATGATTAAGATACTGCTAATAATGTCCCATGCTTTTATGAAGAAACAAGACACAGGTCCGTGTTCCTGGATGTGAACATGGTTTTACTCTCCCCTGCATCTGGCTCTGTGACTCTCCTGATTGGAGGACACAGTGTGGCAATAGTGCAGGGGGTAGGCAGTACTATACTCTCATTTACTGCTATTACACTAATTAAAAGTATAAATAACTAATTAGGTATCCACATCTTCCTACTTTTTTTTTACTATGTTTTTTATATTTTCTACTAGTTTTCTGAAATAATGTTAAAGTAAGAAATTAAGGGATAGAAATGATGCAAGTACCTAATTCTATAAATTAAATTAAGAAAATGGAAACATATGAACAAAAAGCTAAGGAAACTTACCTTATCTCGACGAAACTGTTGCGTAGGAAGGGAAAGAGGAGAGGACTCACCAAGGGGCTTGGGTTTGAGTTGAGGATTTGCACAGTCAATTTCCGTATCTGGAGAAACGATAGCATATTGAATTAAAGCCATGCCTAACAATGTTTTACGAAAAGAAAAACGGCAAAACAAGTAATGTTAGCAACAGAAATTCCGGCGTGATCTTTGCGTGTGGTGCAACCACATAACCTCAAAATTGTCCCAACAAAAATGGGTCGTATTACCTTTTGTGTGTAACGCCTTCAAACCGCAACCGCAGCCGCATGCGTTGGAGTGATTGTGGAGAAGGGTTGACGTCGCTGCAGTTCCATCTAGCCTCTTTGAACAGCTCATGTGCCATATTCCCCTTGTGAAATCACGTTTCACAGGCGCCTGTGCTCGGGACACTAAGGCACCCGTTAATGATGTAGTTTTAACGCAATTTTGTATTACCCGTTGCGCAGTTCTCCCTAATCCATTCATTTTGACTAGTTTTTTGTAAATGTGTCACTTAGTTTCTTGAAAATTATTCGAAAGAACGTCAGAAGACACAATAGAACGCCGCCGGTGTGAACACGAAATTGCCAGCAATGTAAAATCGGACTGCAACGGACTGGAACCTTTTCTATGGAACAGTAAGACATCGAGAATGTCGGTATGGTTACTAAAAATAAAACGTAAACTTCTCAGGTGCACCTCTACTGTCATATCGATTAACAGTGGCAACAACAAATGCAAAACATCCGTTAGAGTGCGCGCATGATAAGTCTCCGGGCGTGTTTGTACTTCAAGACTATATCCCTGCCAGCACTTTTAATCACTATCGGTATAATGATGGCGATTATATACTTTGGAAAACACGGAACATAGCTCACTCTCTTGGCACCAGTGAGATAGCGGCAACCGATTATTTCCGATTTCGGCCACGCGTACCTATTTTGCGCGTACTTCTAGTATTGGTCAGTCAGTGGGTCGTCTTAGGGGCGGAGTAGTAGGAGTTGCAGTATCAGCAGTATACGCTTAGGGGCACTATGAGCAGCAAAACAAACAAAAAGAAAAAAATTGGTACATTCAAATTTTTCGAAAATCTACCAATTTGATTGCAGTATCGGGTTAACCTTGACCATAGAAACCATTTACGTTCTGAGAAGCATGGCCCTACGACGCACATAGTCGTAGTCGACGGATTCCCGCTTCGCGGGGCTCCTCCTTCTAACCACGAAGGGGATGGCGGAGTCTTTGTTCACTCGCTCACTAGACGTCACCCTCCCCTTTGAACTTAACCTGTATGAGTCGGAGTGACCCAAGTCCCGAGCTCGCTTCGCTCGCTCTTGTATCCTAAGTTCTAAAAGGATAAATGATAAATGATTTTATTTCTGTAAGTAGGTTTCTACAAACACTTTTACACGTCAATCATGTTTTTTAAACTAGATGAGGTCGGCGTTTCCTATCCGACTACTCTGAGAAGAAAGGCCGAAACAAACTCAGAGGTCACAGTCTCTTTTAAAGTCCAGACATAATCTTGGTCAGGTCATGCGAAGACCATGCAGATTGGTATCTGAAATGGTCTTTTGAGGAAAGAACCACACAGTTTGAGTGGACCTGTCCAGTCAGTGCACGCATTTGTCAGTAATCGTGCAGCTCGATTCAGGAAGTCAGGACTTAAGGAGCTCAAGGATCTCTTCGACATCTTTTTTATGACAAACGTCTGGTCGTAGACGAATAAACACCAAACACCAAGACGCTTTTAGCCTTATTTTATTTTTTATATTTATATTTAGGTGTTCATTACGATAGAATCGAGAAACTAGCGATTTGCGAAAACAACATTTTTTTGTTTAATTTGTCTTTTTCCTCAGTAAGTAAAAAAATATTCGATGGCCTATTTCTCGGAAACGGTGCGTCTCGTAGAGCCATGCTTCTTAAAGCTAAATGGTTTCTATATACCAGGGTAACTCGATACTGCAATAAAATTGGTAAATTTCTGAAATAAAAAGGTCCTCGCTCCATAGCGTCCCTAAGGCTACACTCCAATCCTAGTATCTTCTTCTTCTTTGCCCTCGCCTCTTCCCAATACGCGGGATCTACTTTCTTACCATGGCGCCATTCACGTCACTGGTAAGCATCGTCATCTGGGAAGCCAAGCTTTTGCATGTCCTTCCGGACATTTGTCATCCAGGTAGTTTGCGACCTACCTCTCCCTCTCTTCTTTGTAGCCATGGAAGGCACTTTTTCACAATATGGACATCGGGTTTACGCATATGTCCGTAACACCTTAGCCTGGACTCTGTACTCTTCTCAGTAGCGTGTTCGTTAAGCACTTTGTCGCGCACTTCTAGTATGAGCACTTTAAAAGTTTTTGGAAGAAGCAAAAACAAAGGATGCATTTTCAATATTAAGCCTCCCAAAGATCACATATAGAGCTCCTCGATGTAAGTGTAAATCATTCTGATATGATAACTTTTGTTTTGTCAGTGCATCGAGCGTGGCAATAAAATACTCGGTATTTAAAAACTGTGTACTTGTGCTTGAAGCTTGCAACCCTGAACGTTCTGTTGTCAAGTCAACGTGACATAAAAGGAAGGTTCTTTCTTGTCAGTTTCACGTGTGTTTTTTAAACATTAAATTCCTTAATTTTTAATAATATAGTAGCTGAAACTAGTCAAAATGCCTAGAAAACGTAAGCTGGAGTCAAACGATACCAACACCCAGAAATCTTTACCCGTGGAAGTGATTATAGAAGATGTAATTTCACATCCAATATGTTTGCATGGGCCGACGTTGTTATTTTCTACTGAAAAAGGCCGATATTTCGCTTGTGCCTCGTGTAGGAATAAAGAATGTACAGTACACATAGATGAAGAAGATTGGCAGAAGGAAAGTGTAAGGAAACGCAATGAGAAGTACTACAGTTTGATTCCGAAGATTGATAAAGCAGCAGCATGGAGTAACTTTAGTGAGGTTAGTTTTGAATAATAAACAATAGATTTGTTTGTCCCCCGATCCACTGACCAATATTTTTACATTAAAACATCTTCATTTTCTTAGTTGATTCAACATGGTAAATATTTTTTTAAATTATATACTACCACAATAATTAAATATTTACATTTTAGGTAAAATCCAGTCACTATGTTGACCGAGCATTCTGTAACACCTGCGAGGAGCTCTACTTAGTCTCAAAGCCTTCTAAAAAGCATGCTAAGGACCACAGGATCATAACTCCATTAACGGATGAGCAGCTAACCCGCCCCACTACGTGGCTTCCAATGTTAGAGAATGATTCGGTTGAGGCACAGTACATGTTTACTAAGAACTCTGTCGGCACTGTGTTTGGGATACTCAAGAATAATAATATCAGGTAAATATATACCCACGGGAAGAAGGCGTGTGTTTATGTATGTATGTGTGTATAAATATATACAAATACATAGAAATTATTTTTTTACTAGTTGAATGCTGTAACTACAGACACAATTAAAAGCTCTTGGGTCTCGTGTGGATCCACATTTCGGTATACGAAAGGTTAAAGATGTATTGTGTTCATAGCATAATAAATCCTGATTTGTAGTTGAAAACTTATATTACAAGTCAGAAAAATAATGAATCTACTGCATACTTAGACTTTAAAAAAACTGTAATAGTTCAAAAAATGACCCGAATATAAAAAAAAGAAAACAGAAACAAAAACACTCGCAGTTTCTTGGAAGGAGTGCATTCTAACAAATCACTTCTGTAACACTTATCAATATTATAACAGCAACATCCTCTGCATTGGCACTCCCTCCATCCACGAGGCGGCACAGTCCCGAGATGACTTCAACTCCATCCTCTTGGACTATGACAAGCGTCACCAGAATTTCAATCCACCTAACAAGTTTGTGTGGTACAACATGTTCAATAACTACATGTTTAATGGAAATGAGGATGAGAAGGTGCTCAAGAAATTCTTTAAGCAGTCCCGGTAAGTGCTAATAGGCTGATTATTTATAACAAACTTTAACAGACCCACGGCTTAGGCTTACCTAAGACAAACAAAAAAAAAACAAAGAAACAAAAAATATATTAAGAGGCATTTGGCATATTTTCTGTCTTGTCTTGATTTTTCTTTAACCTTTTTCTGCTATATGGATGTAAGTACAATAAAATTCTATTCACTGTACAATAATAATAATAATGTACAAATAACTCTAAACAAGCCCAACACTATTAGGTTCTCTGTTTGTCAGCTAAACTGTAATATTTTTTGTACAACATACCATTTCCTAAAATGCCTTTACGTCCTTTTCAGAGATGGCGGCATCTGCATAGTAATGGACCCTCCATTCGGTGGCCGTGTAGAGCCACTGGTTCAAACTCTGAAGGAACTGACGGACTCTTACAGGAAAATCACTGACAAGCCTGGTGAAGGACTCCTGCCTGTTCTGTGGGCTTTCCCTTACTTCTCAGAGCCTTATATTACTAATATGGCGCCGGAGATCAAGATGCATGACTATCAGGTATGAGTAAATTTTTTGGTGGGGTTGCTACAAGAATCCTTACTGCAGTAAGGAAAAGGAGGAGGAGGGAGGTAAGGTCGTACCTGTAATTGAGTTAGATTAATTGACATTGTGAATACATCTGCACGCCATGTTATGGCAGGATATGCTGAAACAAATTTACCGTAACACCTTATGTACCATATTCTAGCAAATAAATATTTTTGATTTGATTTGATTTAAAGCCTGCTATGATAAATCATTTATAATGGCAGCTTTTTATTCCTGATTCACAGAACTGCAGAAATCCTAAATAAAAAATACAAAAACGCTTCTAACTATCAAAAATTCTATGCTACTTAATATATCAGAATTATACAAATTATGATCTTTTTTCCAGATTGAATACACAAACCACAAGAAATTCCTAAACAAGACGAAAGATGGCAGAAAATTCGCATCACCAATCCGCTTCTTCACCAACTTGCCACTACGGACCATTGACTTGTCCAATGACAGTAACTACAAGATGTGTAACAAGTGTAAATGCTATGTCTCAACGTCTAACAACCACTGTCACAAGTGTGGGGAGTGTACGAGTAAGAACGGCATGACGTACAAACATTGTGATGTTTGTAAACGGTGTGTGAAGCCAACCTTCTTCCATTGTAAGGTGTGTGGGAGGTGCAGTCAGCAAAGGAATCATGTGTGTGGTGTTGTTGTTGAGAGTAAGGTGAGAATTTGTACATAACATTTTATATATGTGGAATAAATTGAAATTGAACTACAACAAAAACAGTGGTTCAATTGGACTTGGTCCTTAATAACTGCAAGATTTATTTGTAAATTAAAAAAAAATACAATGCAAAATCGATAATTTTCTGTCAGAAGCCTTTTGTCTGTAAACACTCGAAATGCACAAGAGAGACCTAAAAAGTCGGTCTCAATAATACTACTGTAGACTTACAATAAAATGGCTCTGTATTATATTTTACAGTCTTGTTACAACTGCAAAGAGAAAGGGCACAAGCAGACCGACTGCCCGCAACTGCAGGGAAGAAATAAAAAGAAACGAAAAAGTGCATAATTGATAATAATCACTATATTCTTATATGTACACAATAAATCACTATAAAAACACTAATTGTTTCATTATCATTCTATTCGTCAAATCAACATGATTGGTAGGGTATCTATACTTTCTATAATCAAATTAATTCTATACAAATAATTGTAAAATAATCAAAATTTTAGTAAATTGAGGTAACACACGGAATGGTAGCAGATCTCAGATTGCACTGAAACAAAAAATGTTTTCATTATATTAGAAAGAAAGAAAGAAAATATATTTATTTGCGGTAAACATGACCCAAAGAAAAAAAAAACATAAAAAATAGAACGAGTTGGGGGTATGCGTCAAATTCACGAAAAACTGCAATCGCTCAGCATAATGCTACGACCTATACGATGCTATACGAGACAGAGCCCCAGCGCTAGTTTTCAGCGATAGGCGGCGCTGACGCGACGTGATGACGTCAACCAGTGCAGCATACGAAAAATAAACAAAAAAAATAAGAAATAAAATAAATACACTATACCTAGTTCAAAATGTACATAAACATAACATTTATAAAGTGGTAACATTCCGGGCAATGACTCATGCGCCGCCGGGCTTTAATAATCTATATTACTAGCTAGAACACGCGGCAGCGCACGCGGTTTAATTAAAAAAAAAACGGGTTCATTTATAAATTACTTCGTTTTTGCTTAGCGTTCTTTCGTTTTTTTTCCTTTTGCTCGGCTCTTAGAGGTCGTAGCGTTACAACGTTCCTCAAGAATTGGGCTGTCAGATGCAAAAAGATTTATCAAATCCGACTGGTATTTCTAGAGATTAGCGTGTTCAAACAAAAAAACACGTGTGGCACTCGTGGACTGCATTTATGCAGTATTTTGTTTTCTTTGATATTAATTCAAGTACAGTCGTACCATATACATACACGTTAAGCGAACGCTCGGCCGAGCTACATGGTAGGCGGAGTGGGGGTGTTAGGTTTTATTTTCGTTACGGAATTTCTTGATTCGGTCGCCGCGCTCAAAGCCCGCGATAAAAGCTATGCAATAGCTTAAAAACAATTAATCTCCAGCTTTCAAAAATAATATAAGGCAGTAAGTATAACTTTATTTGGAGATTCAAGCAATGAAATTTTGATGAATATAGGTCTGCTAGTAGGTTATTATAAACTTAATTATATTTGATAGGTACCATTACATGAGGAGGGGCTCGTGGCTAAATAATAAAAGCCGCACGGGTCGAACTTCAAGGTTAAGCAACGCTTGCCGAGGTTAATCCGTGGATGGGTGACCATCCATTACATACCGAGACCCTCCGTGCTTCGGAAAGCACGTTAAGCCGTTGGTCCCGGCTGTCGTTTCGGGTAGTTAGAAGCCCGAAAGTCTGACAACCGGTCTTATCAAGGGGTATCGTATTACTCAATAAGTGGGGTGTGGAGGTCAGATAGGCAGTCGCTCCATGTAAAATACTGGTATTCAGCTGCATTCGGGACTGGAAGCCGACCCCAATATAGTTGGTAAAAGACTAGGCTGATGATTTGATACCATTACATGAGATAGTGGTCCAACAAGAGTTCATTATGACCACTTTCTCACCTGATTCAGAATTGATTTTTCAGTAGCAGTCAGAGTTTGGATTCGTGCCCGGTTGATGGCAATAGGCTCGCCCCCTAATACATGGGACTTAAACATTACTGACGAAACGTGGGTGTACTAACGTACACCACTGCTTAACCCTTCGGGGATTACTAGCGTGATGTTATGTTTATATGTTTTATCACCTGGGCCCTATACAACAAAACTTTACAATTACAATTTACAAAATTTCAAGTGTCTGTGCCACAAAACTCTTAGCCACATAATTTTATCGGAAAAACTTAACAAATATGTAAATTGTAATGACAAGTCTACAATTTATATATTTGTACATAATTTCTGTGTGACGCAATATTTTCTACAATTTAACAATTTTGTAGACTTGTAAAGTTTTTTGGTTTAGGGCTCTGATGGCAGCAATGCTATGATCGACGGCGTCTATAGGCACGCTTACTTAGAAGTAACCTAACTAGTTATAGGCAGATGTAAAAAAAATGTTGGGAAGAGCATGGTATAATAATATACTTCGCCAGGTATAGCATTCCGAGACACCGTGGTCACATGGGTGACACAAGCCTACGTCATCACCGCTGTGTTACCAGTAGTGTGTAATAATAACTCGCCAACCGCCTTTATTACCTGTGCGAATCCGATAAAATAATGAGGTTGTAACTAACAATTACGTTGGTATATTTTCAATTTGAATTGTTCCGTTTGATTACAAAACGAAACGACAATTTAAATGCTTTATATATTTTTTTTTTAACAGAATGGTGGCTGAAAATGTTTCCACAATTCGTGTTTTGTTGCAATAAAGTGGCAACTGGATAGTGACGTAAGCGTGTGTCACTCCCGGAATGCCAGACCTTGTTTTTTTAGACCATGGGGAAGAGTGTGTCAATCAAGATTTTCTAGTGTTGACAGATGTAAGGGACTTAAGAAGAATACATTCTATATCAGTACTTACTTAACATTGATTTTGTTGAGGACTTGCTGCGCGGACTCATAGCGAGCCTCGACCTTGGCGGCTTGTTCTAACCAGGCCTGTCTCACTGCCAACCATCGGGACGAGTGTGAAGCCAGGAGCTGCTCTCGAGTCGGGGGCGGGGCTTCACGCTGTGAGGAACAATGTCTACGTGTGACTATCTGATGTTAGTTAGTTGTAAGTTACTACAGTAACAGCATATTATTCTAAACGCTACATAATTTCAAGTCGCCGTGGTAAGACTGAAGTCTTACCAGTTAGTCGTGTCCTAATAGAAAGCGATCTTGTACAGTCGCTACGTACCCGTTAGGGGACGCGGCAGGCGGGTTATGGACAGGACCCTTAAAGCGGAACCTTCAGGGTAGCCCGCGAAATTCAAATTTTCTTACGTTTTTTGGAATTTGCAGGTCACTGTCAGGTTGTATTTTGATTAAAATATGATTCGCGGCCGTAACAAATATGGCTTTACAGAATTATAATCATCAGAATCAGCAATACAACTCCTTAAGTTAGAATTGGTGTCAAATGTCATGATTTCATGAAGTAGTCATTCAATACAGTAATATGATCTTAGAGATGTATTGCTGTTTTTAATGATTATAATTCTGTAAAGCCATATTTGTTACGGCCGCGAATCATATTTTAATCAAAATACAACCTGTCATTGACCTTCAAATTGCAAAATACATAAGAAAATTTGAATTTCACGGGCTACCCTTGCGGTTCCCCCTTGAAGGCCCGCGATCTAATACGGGGTGCCCGTTAATTGGGGGGCCATGTAAGCCTGGCCTGTGCCTAGTGCGGCGGCGGAACAAAATGAACGCGATGATCGCATATACATATTAGGACATGACCTTATTCTGTTGCTATCCTTACAACACTACGTTACAGTGTTGTAGTAAGCAATATCTACTTTAAGAATGTCTTCAAGTTAAGTAGCTATTGTTCGAAAGGCAAGAAGGTTCGTTTTAAAAGTAACAATCAGTTATAATATACGCCAACATTAGTGCCAACAGCGGTCATAAAACGCGGGAGAAGATGACACGAGACTCCGTTTAGTTACGAGTTTTTAAAAACTGCGTATTCTATATTTAACATCCTGTGGGGTAATTACGTAACACACTAACAGTAGGAATGGGTTTAATTTTTACAGTTCAACAACATTCATTGCGTTATTTACGTTGTTGAGCAGACAAATTTTTCGAACATATGAAGCAATGGATTAGCAATAGGCTTCAAAATGATTCAGATTGCGATAGATAGTGTGTTACGTAATTAGGGTGCTGGTCTCTCTTTTTATGACCGCGACTGCCACAATATACACAGACAACCTTAGAATATTAATCAGACAGTTTTCTTTCCTTGACAAAAACTTACATAGTTTAAGTTGATATTGTTTTTGTTGGCCTTCAGTTGTTCAGGCAGTAGAGGTGGTATCTTGGATACGTGTGAACCTTCCGGTCCTGGTAGCTCCATTCTGTCTGAATTCTGATCCACATCCTCATTCCTGCTAAAATTTAATTGTAAAGAATAAGTAAATTACATGTACCCATGGTATAATAATGTACTTCGCCAGGTATGGCATTCCGAGACACAGTGATCACGTGGGTGACGCAAGCCTACGTCATCACCGCTGTGTTACCAGTAGTGTGTAATAATAACTCCCCAACCGCCTTTATTATCTGTGCGAATCCGATAAAACAATGAGGTTTGAACTAACAATTACGTTGGTATATGTTTAAATTTAATTGTTTCATTTGATTATAAAAACGAAACGACAATTTAAATGCTTTATATATATTTTTTAACAGAATGGTGACTGAAAATGTTCCCATAATGCTTGTTTTGTTGCAATAAAGTGGCAACTGGATAGTGACGTAAGCATGTGTCACTCCTGGAGTGCTATACCTTGTTTTTTTAGACCATGCATGTACCTATGTATGTGTAAGAGTAAAAAACACCTGCCCAATTACGTGTCGGACCCCGCACATTGAAGGGTTCCGTAGTTGGGATGAATTTATCCCAAAAACAAACTTAACATTGTAGTTGAAAAACATGTTTTCCCATACATTCCATCAGCAATTGTAAGTTGATCGACTATTACTCGTTAACTTGTAAAGCCTACTTAGCTGTGATGATTTTCCTTCGTCTTATAACCATTTAGCGGGCGGGGGGAGGACTTGCCTTCAATAAAAAATTAACACTTTAAAGCTTAATATTTCGCAAACGTATCCCTGAATCGAAAATTGTTGTTTATATTTTGGAACAGCCTATTCAACGACACCCCACACTATGGAACAGACGAGAAAAAAAAAAAGACTATCTTTTGTCGGCGTGATTACTATGTAACTATACCCATGTGAAATTACAGCTTTCTAGTACTAAGAGTCTCTGAGCTAAGCCGCGGACTGACAGATAGACGGACGGACTTGGATTCTTTGTTGACTACGGAACTCTAAAATGGAATGATTTTCATGGTTTGTAGCCCGTGTTAATGTGTAGTTTAGTAGTGTCCGCTGTGTCATCACCTGCCTAGCCTTTTCCCAACTATGTTGGGGTCAGCTTCTAGTCTAACCAGATGCAGCTGAATACCAGTATTTTACATGGAGCAACTGCCTATTGGACTTCCACAACCCATTTACTGGATAATACGATACACCTTGTTAACACTGATTCTCCAACTTTCGGGCTTCTGATGACCTATAACGTCTGCCAAAGATCCACAAACAACAGCCGGACCAACTGCTTAACTTTGCTTGCTTGAGTGCAGTGCGATGCGCGCTCGAACACGGACGTGTTTCCACTGTGCACGGTACGAATTTTATTCACGAGTTGCGCGGCCATAGCCGCTGCCCGTAAACACAATGAGTTCCAAACAACTCATAGTCAATGAATTGCTGGCATTCCTGGTCCATGCTATCGACTACATGGACGAGGTGAGCATCCTGCAGATATGCCGGTCCAATTATAAGGAGGACGAGATCTGCAGCGGAAAACGATTGCTGTTCCAGTCGCTTGGAAAACTAGACCAAATGCCCTCTCGCCGCAGAGATGGAACCGAGAAGAGTCTTCAAGATATAATCGATATGTTGAAGAAGACTGACCCGGACGACGTGCCTGATTTCGTGGCGAAGGAGCTAGGTAAGCTGCCCCCAGTCACGTTCGATCACGTCGACGTGACGCGGCTGTTAAAGGACATCACTACCTTAAAAGTGGAGATGACAAAGATGCAGTCCAGAATGGAGGAATCAGAAAAAGTCAATACTGATCTACGTGCAGAAATAGCATTATTGCGCAACGTTGGTTCGGTAATTGGGTCACCTGAGGCCTCACGGGTGAACACTCGTCGAGGGGCGCAAAATGCATCCGTCGGCAGTTTTGAATCGGCAAACACAAGTGCGTCACTAGCTGCCGACAACGCTGAGCAAGCGCCGCCCGCCGTCGCCGTCTCCTGCACCACAACACCGGCTGCGGAAACGTCACGCGTAGGTACATTGACCCCTAAACGTGCCTACGCTGCTATTGTCACTGGTGGCAAACCAGATGTGTCGCAACCAAAGCGACAATCTAGAAAAGGGGAAAAACAGAAAAAGGGTACTCAACCTGCCCTGACTGCGGTCCGTAGCTCCTTGCCAAAAACCTGCAGCCAAGTTGATGAAGAGGGTTTCACGAAAGTGGAAAGGAAGAGGAAGAAGCCCTGTTCTCGTAACCTGTGCGGCACCGCACCGAGTGGACCCAATATGCTGTTGCGCCCTGCTGTGCCTACGACGCAGCTGTACCTATCGCGTCTGCATCACTCCACTACAACTGAGGAAGTCGTGCAGTATTTGAAAGTGAAGACCAACTGGACTCTGAGGGTTGAAAGGTTGGAATCGCGCCACAACATCAACTTTAAGTCATTCGTGGTACGAGTTCCAACCCACCATCTACAGACTTGCCTGAAAGAGGACTTTTGGCCGAAAGGTGTCGTTTTTCGACGCTTCCGAGGACGGTTACGCGACACCACGCAGCGATACACGATGCCGTCAACATTACGTGTATAGATAGTTTTATAAGTTTGTTTGATATGTATTAGTTTATTATTATATAAGATTATTTCGTGTATTTTATGTATGGGCCTTTAGTTGCCTGATAATAAAATGATTATTATTATTATTATTATTAACGTTCTTTCCGAGGCACAGAGCAAGACTACTGATTCAAGAGCTAGGTTTATTACTTTTATTACAGAACAATTTCTTACCCAAACTCGTTGTAATTTGCCCTAGGCTGGTTAGCAATCCATGCCCTGCATATAGGATAAAGTGGGGACTCCTCATTGAACTGGGATAGGTCCACGCTTCGGTCAAATAGCTTTAGAACGTAGGACTGGTGAGGAGAGCGCTTCCTTCTGTATGGTCTCTCTTCATCTTCTGATCTCTGGTCTCGGCTGGAAATATTTGTAATTACAGTCAAAACTATTTATAATGACTTCACTTAAAACAATGTATCAGATATTACGATGGAGTGTAGAAGTCCTGTGATAAGGACAATGTACAAATATGTATGTATATGAAGACTATTGACTATAACATCAGCATTTGTAAGCAGTTTTGACTGTATAACATATTATTAGATTTTGTAAAATTATGTTTAAAAAACTGCCTCTAAGATGACCCACTGACCGAACCCCTTGTCACAGAGAGGAGGCCTGTGTCCCAGCAGTGGGAACATTAAAGCCTGATTATGCTTTTGCTATGTAAAAAATAATGTTTACTTGATGTTTTATAAAGAAGAGGTTACTGTCCCTTCCCAACCTTTTGTCCTTGGTTTTGGTGTAATTATATTGGAGACACCAGTTAAATGTGAACTGATGATGGACTCTCTATATATTATCTTTAGACTAGGTTTGTGATGTTAAAGTTTTTACAATAACAAATAATAAACAGACATTTTTTTTTTGACTTTCAACTCAAACACAGTAAAAATACTTTTATTTATATCTAAGATTAAACAAACCTTTCTCTCTTATCTGGAACGTAATCAGAGGATGCATCAGACTCATCAGCAGTGGGGTCCAGTACCTCCATCAAGGCTCCTTTGAGCCTGCCCCGGGCTGTGGAAACTTCTATAAAAAAGAAAATAGTAAGTAGTATTATTTCCTTCAAAGGAACTATTTAAAAGACTACCATCTTAAAAGAAATGGAGCTAATACATTGGGTTATTTTATATATTAATATAATAAAAAGGTATAGTAAGAGGATCACCTCTGCATAACAAATACATAGTGTTTGTACACTTCATTCAGAATATTGTAACAGTATTGATTAAATAAACGAAGAGAGTCTTGATTAGCTCCTGTTCACTTTCGAAAACAATGAAAGTGAATTTGTAAGTGGGTCATTGCTGTAATAGCGTTTATAATTTGTCACAAAAGTAATAATAAACCCAAAAGTATTCGCTATACGTGGCGCATTTCGATACTCGTAAAGACCCTTCATTTTTTTTTGGCACCGCATCGATTTCTTTGTACTCCGCGAGGGCTAACACACAAAGATACTTTAAAACTTTCAGTAACACATCAGTTTTAGAATTGACTAGGGCTGTATTGGATAAATTAAAATGTTTTGACTCAGAAATTAAATTAAAATACAGAGGGTTGTAATAAATAGAAAGTGATAACATAAATTACCTCTTGCATCGTTGCTATCTCTGTTGAGAATAGGTTTTGTTTTGTTTTTCAAAGGCGTGAACAATCTCCTTCGTTTAGGCATCGCGTTGATAAAGTCGTAATTAAAATTTTAATCAAAACAAAAACAACACTAATATTTAGCAAATTCGAATGTTTCCCTGGCTGAAAGGCGCTGTCACTGGTCACAGTGGTCTGGTCACTCGTAAAATAATTCGAATTTCGATGAATAAAAACACTAGAGTTGAACGAAAACACACTAAAACCGGATTTTTACGTTTTCCAATCAACGTCACAGATGTTAGTCTTAGTGTGGCACCATTTTTGTTTCTGGATTTCACTTGTTTTTTTTCATGGCCTGAAAGACTCCGAATTCGCTTGTATAGAAATAAAAAAAAACTGTTCGTCTTTTTGTCAAATGTCAAAATAGTTGTGTACGAAAATAGCGAAACGAGAATTTCGCAAGGCCCACCAGGTTGTGGAGATTTTTAATTTACATAAAGCTGTCGCTTCAAATCAATGAATTATAATGGCCACAACAACATCGTATGAGCATGATGCTGAAGGTAAGCATTCTTTGTTTTTTTTTATACGTTTACAGCGTTTGTTTATCTAATTAGAAATTAAACAGCATTTTGGTGCGTGATAATGTTTCTCTCGACTTTCCATATTTTCGTGCGGTCGATGTACAGCTGCTAAGCCAGTGAAAGTCTGCTATAAAAAAACTCAAGTGATAAATTATTAAACTTTACGATGCGTCAATTAAAACATTCTTGTCGTTTTGCTTATTAGTGTCATACAGTTAACAACACACGCTTCGCCATACCAACAAGCCGCACTTGAGACCTCAGGGAAGGTACAAAGACAGTATTAATATAAACTTTTATTCATCATCCATTTATTATACGGAGTTTATAACTAAACCATCTTTAACTCTGTTGTTTTAAATTCCAGGTGGGAAATTTATCCCAGCAACGCAACGTCCCGACGGCACTTGGCGCAAACCTCGAAGAATCAAGGATGGCTATGTCCCTCAGGAGGAAATCCCACTGTATGAGAGCAAGGGCAAACAGTTCAAAGCTCGTCAGAACACTGGCCTGCCTGTGGGCCTCACCCCTGAGATAGTAGCGCAAGCTCAAAAGAAGAAGAACCATGGTGTCATTCAGCCCATACCTGGCATGCTCATCAACGTTGACAAAAAGAAGAAGAAAAAGAAGACAGGTTGGTTGACATTCATTTCTCAATTATTCTTTTTATACTGGCAAAATTGTGGTGACTCTTCCAGAAAAATTACTAAAACAGAGTTCCGTGTTGAGAAACTCAAATAGTTGCATATGTATGAAGTTCAGTACACCATTTTGCTGCTAACCAGAAGAATGGGCAAAGTATTGCATTGTTCAAATGTATAAAATAAGAAGCAAAGGTTATTGGGGATAAATACTCAAGTGCTTACTTCTAAAAGAATCTGTAAGCTGTTACTGGTAATAATAGTAAATGTTTTATGTTTCTCATAATAATAATAATTTAATTTTGTGTGTAAATATTGTGTAAAGGAAGTTTTAATTCAACAACAGACATACCTAATTAATTTATATCGACTTCATGAATAAGAATCTTTCACTTTCACTCTTGTTATGTAAAAAGAAACTTATATAGAATTGTAAATTAGAATTAAACATCAGTAGACTGGTTACTCAAGAAAAAGAAGTGCATGTTTATTACATTTTTACATTTTTCATAGATCATCTCAAGGGATTGATTTGAACTTGTATTCATTTGGTATTACTACTAGAATCTGTAAAGAATTTTGATTGAACTTTTTTGTCTCATTTACTTAATACATCTTCCACTTTTCAGGAGCTGACGAAGCAGCAGAAAAACTTGCCAAATGTGAGATAACAGAACCTGACTTTACAACTCCGGCACCTTCCACCCCCAGTAACACTTCAACAGACCCCGTTAAACGCCTCAAGAACTTAAGAAAGAAACTAAGAGAGATTGAAACTCTTGAGGAGAAAATAAAGTCTGGATCTCTCAAAACCCCAGACAAGGATCAAAAAGAAAAGATGTCAAAGAAAAATGACATTCTCAGAGATATTGAACTTTTAGAGAAAAATTGTGAATAAGTTATACCAAATTGAATTAAAACTTTATTGTTGAAAAACTATGGAATAATGTCTATGGTTAGCATGAATGATTGTGTTCTTTGTGTGGGTGCAAATTAATGAATTTCTTTATTATAAATTATTTACAAAACTATTTTTTTTGGTGTTTTGTTCAGTAATTCTGTGGTGGTACATTCCTATAACAGAAAGTAACATATTCAATAAACATAGCCTGATAAAAGTAGGAACTGCAATAAAAAAATATAGAAAACAAATAATTCTATTGTATCAAATAAAATAATTGAAATTCTGATTTTGAGATTGCAATGTAACAAAAATAATGAAAAATAAGCCTCCCATCTTAGGGATATCTCTAATAAAAAAACAAGAAATATCACATTTTAGTGTTGGTCAGGCTTTTATCTGTTTTCAGACAGCATTAACTTTACAGTCAAATTAATTAACTAGTAAATAAATTATCTGAAGTTTTGAAAGACTATTATTAATATGCAACCTGCATGTGTAAGTAGACAGGAAAACATAATTTCTACTGCTAATTTTGTCTGAAAACAGACTTATTTCAATACAAATAATATACTTATATCCTACACTTGCTACATATTCGATAGCCTTATAATGATAATAATGGAGACTAATATTATAAAAATAGTTTTTGTTTTCTGCTTCAATTTATACCCTCTTTACACAATGTTCATGGCCGAAATGTGATATCTTCATGCAAAAACTATTTGATCAGCATGGTTATTATTTATTTGTCGCTATATTAGGGGTGTGTTCGTCACTTCCTTTATATTTATCAGTGCTTGCATGTTCTGGAAACAAAAATAAAATATAATTAAATATTGGTGATAGTTAATAGGTATATAATGTAACCTCATCATTAGGAATGAATTACGTTCAACGATCTATTGAGCAACTTAATTTAAAATTGATAGCGTGAATACAAGGACGCAATAACCGGTTTCGACGATTTCTCTACCAAAAAAAACAACTCAAAAATGTTCTAATCTGTATTGAGATCGAAATGTACTCACCAGATGTGGAGATGTTTTTATATGAACTCATTTCTTGCTTGCTGCCTTGCATATTTGCCTAAACAAGCGAGAATTCCTATAACAGCAATTCCAAGTCCTAAAACTGTCGCCAAAAAGTCGCCGAAATCGTAACCTTGTGCTGCCTCAACATTTGTTACGGTTAGCAAGGTGAATAGGAACACGCACAATTTGAAATTCATTGTTATTTTGGAAGCAACTCTTTTTGTACTTGCTTTGGATTATTTTGTAGTATTGTGTTATTTTTTTTTCTTTGTCACGTCGTTATGTCAATGAAATTGACAAACACAGATAACTGTATCGATATGCTTAGAAAAAAATTGGAGGAAGGATACCGCAATCACAGACTACATAGAGATACTACCGACCACAGAGCTACCGACCACAATGCTGATTCATTGTTGGCACAATGCGATTAGTCGAGTCAGAACTAAAAAAGATATTCTATTTCACAAAGTAAATAGTTCAAGATTATGATCTCTTCTTGTTCATAGAAAACAATTTAAACCATTTCATGTGCGGCAACACAGTTAAACAAATGTCAACGTTTTCCCGTTGAAGTTGAGAATTTATTGTTTTTATTATCAAATAACTAGATAATTCCTGTAAAAATTGAAATTATGAGCATTAGAATCGTCTGATGTCATCTTGAACTCGAAGATTTATTAAAGACATTGTTGTAAACATAAATAAAATAACCTTAACGTGGTAATGAAAATAGATTCCCTACGGGGTGTTTTTATTGTTATTTAGTGGCATTTAAATAATCAAAATGAGTTATAATTCGGGTGGGAGTGGTAGTAAAGGGTTCGGGTTCGCTGGTTTTACGATGCCGAAGCGTAACCCATCGAACGTGTCGCTTCATGCGGTGCCTCCGCCGACGACAACGATGCATGCCGTGCCGCCTCCTTCCACCGGCCTGTCGAAGCAGGGCTACTCGACAATGAACGCGATTACACAGAACGCTGTTACTGGGAACTGGGGCTCGTTGGGGAAGAAACGGTCCAAAACAGAGGATGAGTAAGTTTTGAAATTCATAATAATTTGGTACTTCAAACATAGTTTCTTTGATTTGCATAGGTATAGGTTGAAAATAATCACAGACAACAATGTTTTTATACATTGCATTTAATCTAGCCCATGTTACTGTTCAGGTATTTTGATGAAGATGATGAGCCACCAACTCCAGCACTGGCATACATCCCTGCACCCGGGAGCCCTACATATGAAGCTGCTTGTAGTTCTAAGGTATAGACACAACTCTGCTGCTGATAGTGACCTATCAGAAACTTGTAGTAACACCTTAGTTTTACCTAGATATGATTCTGAAACCATTTCAGTAATGAAGTGGTTACATGTTGAAGTAGTATCATATTTATGTTATCATACATGAGTTTATGAAAATAATGACATAAAGCTGACTATAGTTAGGTTAAAGTTCCTAAGTATATATGATTAAAATGTAAACAAATGGATCAGAAAATGTACCTGTGGATGCCAATTTATATTTGAGTATTGGAATACTTAAACCTGAAATTGTAATATTAAATCACTTTACATATGTTTTTCATTTGACAATTGAGGTCTAAATTTTCATCCATGATTTTTCAATTACAATTTAATTATGTTATTTAAACAATTTTATTTATTTATAGTATTTTTTCAGAGTGATAGTTGTAGTACAAAATGTTTAACTAGTCAAGTACGCTAATGAGACCCAATTGATTTTCAATTGTAATGGCCCTCTAGCTAGCGGCCCACCTGGGGCCTGAATACCAGTTCTGAGTATCTGTGTGCCTTTTGGCGAAGGCCTCCTCCAACCCCTTCCAATTCTCCCTGTTCCGTGCCTGTCTAGTCCATGTCTTTCCAGCCGTCTTCACCATGCCATCCTGCCATCTTTTCAAGGGTTTTCCTTTCTTTCTCTTCGCCTCTCTAGGGTACTATAGAGTCACTTTTTTGTTCCATTTCTCTTGTCCCCTGACACTGTGGCTTGCCCATCTCCATTTTAATTTTGTCAGTTTTAGTACCACATCTTGTTTTTGTTGCCTTCCTGATTCCTGATTACACAGTGATTGGTTCTTTCCATCTTTTTTTTCACCATCATACTCCATTCCATGCTATACTGACACGTTTGAAGATATGTCTGTTGGGTTTTGGTCATGGCCCATGTTTGGCATCCCTAAGTTGGTATAGGAAGGATGGTGGTGTCTAAAGTTTTCCTTGAACAGAGATGTTTATTTTCTTGTCTTTCATTATTTCTTTGGTATTTAAACAATACTTGTTGGAAAATGTGAGTTTAGTGAGTGATTGCTTAAAAATTGAACCTGAATAGAGTTTGTTACACTATCATCAGATATTTTTTTAACAGACATTACATAAAGTTTATTGGATATGGAAGTAATCATAAAACCAACAGAACCATTTATTAAAAATGTGGAGCCTACCACAGCGTACTTAAAAAATACACAAGCTTTAAAGGTTGTAAAGTTAAGATTACATTATAGGCACAGGAAGAAGACGAAGAAGATCCCCTGGATGCCTACATGGCTGGCTTGGAACAGCAGGCGGCTAAGGACCTGGTAGCCAGCAAGGAGAATGCAGCCAGCGGCAAGGGAGACAGTGGGAGAGGGACCAGAGGAGACATTGATGAGATGGATGATGAGGAGAGCTATTATAAGTAAGTGTATTTTTTTTAACTTTGTCCCACACTAGAAATTTCTTGTTTGCACTGCATGTATGTTCCAAAATTAATATCATTAACAGAAACAAATAGCAACAGTATTGTGGATTCAACAATATATTTTTAGTGAGGAAAAGAGTTTTGTTGGTTTCGTGATCAGATAGCTTAGGGCTCAAAATTATCTTCTTTCATTTTTGCTTTTGAGAACAAAAACTTTCACTGGCTAATGTTATGCATACTCAGAAAATCTCATAGGTAGTTTAGCTTAATTATAGGATTTGCTTTATTATTTTGTAATGAAAGTACATGCTGCGTGATTTTAATAAACCGGTCAGCAAGGTTGACAGCCTCCCGGAGTATTGCAGGAACTAGATTACTAACATAACATGTGAAGACTCACATACCCTGTCTGCTGCTGCGAGACAATGTCTGATTGCCTTTCAAACTTCCAACTTTATAACAATTAAATGAATCAACTTTTTACCACAGATACATGGAAGATAACCCCCTAAACCACGGCGACGATGGTTCCGACGTCGAGATAGAATACGATGAGGATGGGAACCCTCTCGCCCCGCCAAAGAAGAAGTTCATAGACCCACTGCCGCCCATTGACCACTCCGAGTTAGTGTATGAACCTTTTGAGAAGAACTTCTATACCCCACATGAAGATATTGACCAGCTAACCCCACAGCAAGTTGAGGATTTGAAGAAGAATTTGGGAGTCAAGGTGAGTGATAGAAGTTTGGTGTTATATAGTGCCTGTATACCCGAAAGGGTAGGCTGTATAGCCTACAGGCTGTATAGCTGTACAGGTAAACCAGAAAAGGTTATCCTCTTCGGTAATCTTCGTGTTTCCGAATTAGCACGAGCGTCGCGCATCAGTGTACACCCCCACAGAGGCAAAGCCTCTAAGTTTGTACTGCCACGCTTAATAGTGTACCTAGCATTGCGCGTTAGTATAAAGTTTTCTTTCTGTCGGGTTACCTATTCCGATCGCTGGTCGTCATCTGTCTCCTAAAAGTTTTGAAAAGCATTTGAAATTGCATGGAGTTGTTAATCTATAATTTTGTAATCATGGTAATGCAAAAAACGTAAAACTCCCATAGTTGATACAGCTCTATTATATTTGGCCTCATCATCGCGCGTTTGTATTTCCGAAGATAGATATTTATGTGTATAATATACGCTTCCCAAAGCGCATATTTTTCTTAAGAAATCTGTGAACCCAATACCAGTTCTGTTAAAGTGTCATATATTCTAGGGCGCCTATTGCTACCAACCGGGCACAAATCCAGACTTTAAGCTACTGAATTCCTAATGGACGTTTCATTTGGTAATATTTTTAACCCCTGACGGAAAAAGAGGGGTGTTATGAGTTTAACGTGTGCATCTGTGTGTGTGTCTGCGGCATCGTATCTCCCAAACTGCTGAACCGATTTTGTTTTGTTTGAAAGGTGACTTGATCGAGAGTGACTATAGATTTAAAAAAAACTTTGTTTGTGTCATTTTGTTTGTGTCGGGGGTTTTTCTTTATTTTAAATTTAACTTTTATCTTTCAGATATCAGGGCCAGACCCACCAAAACCCGTCAGCAGTTTCGCCCACTTAGGCTTCGATGAACAACTAATGAAAGCTATCCGTCGCTCCGAGTACACACAACCTACGCCCGTACAGGCCGCTGGTGTGCCGGCTGCTTTATCTGGGAGAGATCTTATTGGTAAGTCCTGTATATTTTAAATTTTACCAGTATACCGGCCCACAGCTTACCAAATAAGGTAACAGCTTCAACGACTTCGTAGATTAGGACAGTAATAATAATACAATAACGTTGATTAGCCAAAGAGTAAAATTGTGGGCCATAAACTGAGCATCGCTTGTATCTTGTTGCTCGGGAGTCATTCAGTATACGTGAAAAAATATCAATAGATGGCGCCACCAGCACAAGCTGTAAATAATGAATTATACGTTATACTTTATCTTTATTGCTTTATCATAATGTCTACTTAGGTGGTAACTATATAATTGAGATGATTATCGACCCTGTAGGACACAGCAAAAGAGTAGGACGTTTTATTGGAACATCCGAACATGCAGCACTGTTGTAATGTTTAAGTTTACTCAAATCATTGAATATTTTTTTTATGAATGGAATTGAATTATGTGACATTCAAGACAAACTTGGCAGAATGGCTTCTAAAGTTTTGTTTTCATAGTATTAAGGAATTTATGGAAAAACTAAATTGAAAGTTAGTATAATTATTAGAATATTAACAAATAAATTAAAAATTAAATACTGAATAAATGCATGGTAATAATATATATTAATAATTGTAATATTTTTATTATTTTTACGTTTCTTGACATTTCTCGGGATCCTGGGTGGATCCCCAGTTGGTGTAGGACTATTGCAGGATATGGAAGCAAAGATATTGGACTATGGATTTGGGTACCTTAAGTGGACTGGTGATCTAGTTCTATGGAAAGACTATGGCCCCTGCCTGACCAATGTTTTAAATAAATTAAACATAAAATGGCAGGGGTGACTTACACAATCAATAATGTGCCCCCCCGAAAACGATCGCTAGCAAATAGTGTCGTAGCGACAAAGGGGCAACATGTCCTGAGGTGCGTATGAGGAGTGGGGAGGTATCCCACGGCTATCAGGACAATCTCCCAAGTACGGTCAAGATCCCTATCAGCATCTTACTGGAATACTTCCTTCCTACGAGCATGTATGCTCTTGCGAATCTCTACTCAAGGCGGCCAATAAAGGCAAGAAAGAGGTGGGAGCTCTGTTTCTCGTCATTGTTCACTCCAGCCGGCCGATAAAGGCAAGCCAGAGGTGGGGAACAAGACTACTCCCGGGAGATAGGGTCCGTGGGATCGCTACTGCCCAACAGCTCGCCATATGCTGCCCTGCGGGTTTCTGTATCTCTCTTGGTCTGTCTCCTCACTCTAGATCCGTTTCGGCAAAGTAAACTCTACCGGTACAGACCTAGAGTTCAGGAGCACGCAAGCACCACCATGGCGTCAACGTAGAGATACGGCATTGGGGATATTATTATTAATATTATGATTCACCAGCAACTTGCTTAGAAATATAAACTAGTGGATTCTGAGGTACCGTATTATAAGTTTGTGTCCGACCCAGTTCTCGAAAATGACCATATCACGTTGTACTGGGATCGGTCTATCATTACTGCCAGGACTATTGTCGCCAATAAGCCTGATATAGTGGTGATAGATTGATTAGCGCGCCGCACAATGATTATCGATATTACCATTCCACATGACGAGAACCTCGTTAAAGCTGAGAAAGAGAAACAAATTAAATATCTCGACTTAGCACACGAGGTTGTTGACATGTGGAATCTGAGCTCGGCTGTCATTGTGCCGATTGTCGTATCGGCCCATGGCCTGATGGCCGAAAGCCTGGATCAGCATCTCTCGAGGCTCTCATTAGGGGGTTGGATCAAGGGCCTGATCTAGAAGGCAGTACTCCTCGATACGGACATGGCTCGCATTGTGAGGAGGTTCCTGTCTCTGGAGTACTAACCACCGGTAGCTTGGACCCTGCTCCCGAGACCGGCGGTTTTTATAAAAATATTTAAAAATGTGTTTAATAAGTATGAAAATAAATAAACGAGATAGTTATATAGTGAGAATGTATGTAAACTTAATAAAAAATTGCACACTTGCAGGCAGAATACAATGACACTTAGGTTATAAGATCTCACCATCACCAAAACAATTTATTTCTAGCAAATAAACGTTTGATTTGATTTGATTAAAATTTAGTGGACAGTGACGAGAATTAATACTTACAGTTACGCAAAGTTCAAAAGCATTTTTCTCGTGATGCTTTTGAACATTCTCAAACTATTGATTACAACTTTGAGAAAATAAATATTAAATTTTTCAGATTAAGTAGTATGGCTTCGAAAATACTATGTTCGTTACACCATACAATGCTATGTTCGTCACACCATACAATGCTATGTTCGTCACACCATACAATGCTATGTTCGTCACACCATACAATACTATGTTCGTCACACCATACAATACTATGTTCGTCACACCATACAATAATATGTTCGTCACACCATACAATACTATGTTCGTCACACCATACAATACTATGTTCGTCACACCATACAATAATATGTTCGTCACACCATACAATACTATGTTCGTCACACCATACAATGCTATGTTCGTCACACCATACAATACTATGTTCGTCACACCATACAATACTATGTTCGTCACACCATACAATACTATGTTCGTCACACCATACAATAATATGTTCGTCACACCATACAATACTATGTTCGTCACACCATACAATACTATGTTCGTCACACCATACAATTTCTACCAAAACTTGAGGATGCTCGTGTCTGGACGGGACGTCACAAGCATTATTACATTTATACAAAATTCATGAGACGATGCCATGAGACAAAAATTGTACGAGGTGCATTCAATAAGTACCTAGCCTCATCGCCAGAGGGCGCTGTAGTTTCAAAAGAGTTTTACCACAGTGTAGCACATTCTTTTTTAATTCTTTTTTCAAATTTTCATTCCAATCCCTTCATTTGTTTTAATTTGACAACTTATGGAAGCGAACGTGTCGATCGGTTTTACAAAAATGGAAAAAGAGCAATATCGTTCGGTGATTCGATTCCTATTTTTGGAAGGGAAAACGCGCATCGAAATCAAAGAGCGCTTGGATGCTGAGTACGGTGACTCTTCTCCATCGATGGCCACCGTCAAGAATTGGTTCAACGAGTTTGCACGTGGCCGTACGTCGGTTTTTGATGAACCACGTCCAGGTGCACCGAAAACAGCTGCTACGGAGGAAAACATTAAAAAAATCCATGATCTCGTATTGGCAGATCGCCGATTGAAGGTTCGGGAGCTAGCTGAGACTGTAGGCATTTCAGAAGGAACAGTGCATCATATTCTTCACGAGGAACTCGGCATGAGAAAGCTGTCGGCGCGATGGGTGCCGCGTTTACTCACACCAGAAAACAAGCGCAACCGTGAGACCACATCGGAGACGTGTTTGGCGCTGTTTAAGATGAATCCAGCGGAGTTTTTGCGTCGTTTTGTGACCGTCGATGAAACCTGGATCCACTGGTACACACCAGAGACCAAGGAGCAATCAAAACAATGGATCCAGACCGGGGAACGTGCTCCAAAGAAGGCGAAAACTGTAAAATCGGCCGGAAAAGTTATGGCCACCGTTTTCTGGGATTCACAAGGTGTGATCTACATCGATTACCTCGAGAAGGGTAAAACAATTACAGGGCTTTACTATGCCGATTTATTAGGCCGATTCGACGCCGAATTAAAGAAAAAACGACCCCATCTGGCGAAGAAAAAAGTGCTGTTTCACCACGACAACGCACCGGTTCACACGTCTGCCGTTGCCATGGCCAAATTGGTCGAATTACGCTACGAATTGCTGCCCCATCCACCGTATTCTCCAGATTTGGCCCCTTGTGACTTCTTTCTGTTTCCTAATCTGAAAAAATCACTCGCCGGGAATAGATATGGATCGAATGAGGAGGTCATCGCCGCCACGGAGGCCTATTTTGCAGAGTTTGACAAAAACTATTTTTCGGACGGGTTAAAAAAGTTGGAGCATCGCTGGGCTAAGTGTATCGAACTAAAAGGAGACTATGTTGAAAAATAAATTGCCACTTTTCCAAAATTTTCGTTTACTTTTTGTAGGCTAAGTATTTATTGAATGACCCTCGTATGTTTGCTCACTATTTCATTGCCTCTAGTTTGTGCAATTACAAAATATCTGTTCTATATTGTCATATATTTTGTGGTCTATCTCCACATTACTAAGACCATCATGACGTCCACAGGTATCGCTCGCACGGGGTCGGGTAAGACGGCTGCGTTCCTATGGCCCCTGTTAGTGCACATCATGGATCAGAAGGAGCTGGGGCCCGGGGATGGACCTATTGGTCTCATCCTAGCGCCCACTAGGGAATTGGCGCAACAGGTAAATATTATATTTGTTGCATTTCAGTAACGCGCGCTAATAATTGCATTTAAACCTTATTTCAAGCTCGTGTCTTGCAACTGTAAACTAGTCCGAGGTAACTTCGAAAAACAAAAATACAGAAAACCAAGGGGAGGTTTTTGCACGCTTTGAAACAGCATGTGCTTATTCAAGTACGAGCTTGTAAATTGGGCGTTGTACAAAATTAATACAAAAATGAAAATTATAAAGACTGTATAATGCCAGTTAAAATAAACAATTTATGTTCAAGACGTGATTTTATGGTTAATAAAAATAAGATACAGGCTGGCAGTGAGCCAAACAATGAGCCGAAACATCTTAAAGAGAAGACATAATGTACAGGGTGGCAGGGACACGACGCGAAAACTGAAACCATGAATTCAGCACATGATTCTAGACCCCCTAGCATAGAATTTTCTCGCCGATTATTTAAAAAGCAATCTACTTTTTCATAGAAAAGTTTTTTTTTTTTTTTTTTTTTTTTTACTTAATTCTAAACTCGCCAAACTTTTACGTTTGATGGCGAGAGGCGCTCTTTTTACATAACAATGCACCACCTTACGCACATACCTACTACTTATATAATTATTAACAATGTTTTTAATTCTATTTGCTATCCTGTATAATGTTTTTTAATTTTGTCTTAAGTGATCCTTTACTAATTTTGACTTTTTCTCTTAATAAATCTAATTTGTTAAAAACTTTAGGTTCCAAATACTTAGATGTTCTCTTACCATAATATTTTTTTTTTATCTGTAGTGCACTACCTACGCGGTAAAAATATATGGCAGAGCATATTTTTTTTATAACTGCCGAAATATTTCAACGCAGGACAGGAGGGTTCAGAATCATATACTGAATCCATGGTATCAATCAGTTTGTGCGTCAATGCCCCTGCCACCCTGTACATTATGTCTTCTCTCTTTAAGATGTTTTGGCTCATTGTTTTCATAATCTAATGGGCCCTACTTATGTTTATAATTTAGTACAATAACTTAATAAATAATTTTTGTTTAGATCTACATGGAGGCCAAACGTTTCGGCAAGGTGTACAACATTAGATGCGTGTGCTGTTACGGAGGAGGCTCCAAGTGGGAACAGTGCAAGGCGCTCGAAGGTACCTACATACATACTAAACGATTACTGACAAATGCGTGCACTGACTGGACACGTCCACTCAATCTGTGTGGTTCTTTCGCAATAGACCATTTCAAACACAAATCTACATGGTCTTCACATGATCTGACCAATAATATGTCTGGATTTTAATAGAGACTGTGACCTCTGAGTTTGTTTCGGCCTTTCTTCTTAGAGTAGTCAGATAGGAAACGCCGACCTCATCTAGTTTTTTAAATATGATTGACGTGTAAAAGTGTTTGTTCAAACCTACTTTCAGAAATAAAATCATTTATCATTTAACGCCAAGACTCGTGGTGGTCGCGGTCATAAAACGTGGGAGTGCGATGACCTTAGACTATTAGAAAATGATGACTGTTCTAGTTGCACGTTTTATGACCGCAACTACCACGGGTTTTTGCAATTCTTAAAGTAACTAATGTCGTACGTGGTCGTAGAATGTTACATATTACATACAAGAAGAATGTTTGTCGTATAAGAACGAGTTAACGAAAATAACCTTACATTTGGAGAATGAGGGCTATCGCGCTTGAGTTAGCCGCTAGAGGCGCTAGTGTAGAGTGAGGTCGCTAGATATCAGAATATGTACTGAACATTCACTGTTTGCGGGATTTTTTATCACGGATGTTATCGAATGATTCATAATAGCTGTAATGTTTGTGCCATTCTTGATTAATACTGGCTTAAGATTTTAAGTAAAAAGTTAGGATCTAATTTGGTAGCACTTGAAGGAAGAATAAGATTTGTCTGCTTCATGCTTGCCAATTTTAGGAACATTATAATCTAAATATTCATTTGAAGTTTTAAAATGTAATAAAATAAACATAATATCAATATAAGGGTACTTAAACATATCCAAAACATCAAATAAAAGTACTGCAACAGGAGCTCACTCGACAGTGGCGCCAACTGGTGAGCACAAAAACTATAGCCCCCATTGTAAACTCATTAATCACTGCATTTGCCTAACATTTCACTGTTACTACTTTATAATGTTTTTTTTAAAGTTATTTATTACTTTAATTGTAAATATAAGGAATCAAAACAATTTCTCACCTTACTTTATTAATTTCAGGAGGTGGAGCAGAGATAGTAGTAGGTACCCCCGGGCGTGTTATTGACATCATCAAGTGTAAGGCGACTAGCTTGCAACGCGTCACCTATTTAGTGCTGGACGAGGCCGACAGGATGTTTGATATGGGATTCGGTAAGTCATCTAATCTTTATTTTGTAGGGTAGTTTTATATACTATGATTAATAAAGTTTGTGAAAAAAAAAACAACCGATTTCAGAGATTAAAGTTATTTTTCACGTTTTTTGTTGTTTTTTTTTTGGAGTTGGTTGTTTCTTTGTAAAAAAGTTTTTATTTTTCACTTTTTAGTTGTGGTACCTATCCCACACACATTTGTATACCACTACTTGATATGTAAATAACCGTGACAGGAAATTATTAAAACATCATTACTATAAACTAAGTGGAAAAAATACTCAGTATTAAGGACAACTCAAAAACTACTGGTTAGAACTTGATCAAATTTAAATGGGACCAAATAAAAAAAAGAATCATCCAAATCGGTTCACCCAGAAAAAGTTCTGAGATGACACAATCCGTAAAGAAAAATGTGTTACTTATTGAATTACTTTCTATGTTTTAAGATTCTCTGTTGGTTTTCGAAATTCTATATATTCGGCTATTATCCGGCCGTTAAAAGGAGACTAGACATGCAAAAGTTCGGCTTTGTAGTGCGTTGTCACTGCCATTTATACATGAGCGACAATCTCGCTCAGAGAAATCGGATTTCCTGAAATTGGTAGTACTGCTTTCGTAAATGTATGTATTAAAAGTGTGATTGTCTTTCCAGAGCCGCAAGTCCGTTCAATCTGCAACCACGTGCGGCCTGACCGGCAAGCTCTGCTGTTCTCCGCCACGTTCCCGCGCCGCGTGGAGCGCCTCGCGCGCGACGCGCTGCACGACCCCGTGCGCGTGCAGCACGGCGCGGCGGGCGAGGCCAGCCATCTGGTGATGCAGCACGTCAGGTACACATGACCCCAAGGACCCCATAGGCCCTGTATAATGGTACACCACAGACTACCTGCAGTATTGTCTCTCCTTCTCACTTAACCCATCCAAAAGTTGTCTTTAAGAGATCGCGCTAGCGATCAAACCGCCCATTGAGTGACCCTATGTAAAATTTCTGCATTTTTATCTGTAATGGTTATGGTGTATATAACAAACAGTATTCTATGTATACAGGGTGGATTTTTGAGATGGGGCAGCAAGGGTAGCTACCTTAACCATTGTAGCTACAGGAAAACGGTCATAGGAGACTTTTCTTAACTTATAGAGAAATTTTTATTTGCATTCACAGACTTAAAAAAAAAGCAACTGTTAGCAGGAAAATGGGCAGTTCTCACAAAAACTTTTATTTATGCTAATCGATCATGTCTCATATAAGGATCAAAAACCTCTATTTTACCAACTGAGGTTTGAGTACTAGAAAAGTCAGAAATCGCAAAAAAGTTTTCCCATACATTTCGTAGGAAATGAGACTACCGTTACCACCACCTTACCATTACCATTTTTTTTAAATCTGTGAATGCAAATCAAAATTTCTCAAAAAGTTAAGAAATGTCTCCTACCACCGTTTTCCTGTAGCTACAACGGTTAAGGTAGCTACCCTTGCTGCCCCATCCCACAAATCCAGCCTGTATATATTTCATGTATAGCTATATAAAAAGCTATTAAATATAATAAAACAGAACAACAACAGAACACTACCGTTACCACCACCTTACCATTACCATTTTTTTTAAATCTGTGAATGCAAATCAAAATTTCTCAAAAAGTTAAGAAATGTCTCCTACCACCGTTTTCCTGTAGCTACAACGGTTAAGGTAGCTACCCTTGCTGCCCCATCCCACAAATCCAGCCTGTATATATTTCATGTATAGCTATATAAAAAGCTATTAAATATAATAAAACAGAACAACAACAGAACAGAACATTGTACAGTAAGAATCAGTTTTGTCTGGCACCTCGACATGCGACGTGATTCGTTGCATTGTTGCTGTTAATTAAAAATATTGACTCAGGGTAATCATGCTGGGACGGTATAAAATTAATGTGCTGTGCCTTTCAGTAAGCAAAGTTAATATAACATAACGTTTTGTTTACAGAATATTCCACAAGCCAGACGAGAAGTGGTCGTGGCTATTACATCACTTAGTTGAGTTCCTATCGGCCGGGAGTGTGCTAATATTCGTCACTAAGAAGGTAAATAATTCATTATACTCTGGAGAGTTTTGTACCAGGCTTGCACCAGGGATCGGCTTTAAGTCCTTACCTCTTCATGTTGTTTATGGACGCTCTGAGGTCTTCCATACAG
Source organism: Dryobotodes eremita (assembly GCA_917490735.1). Taxonomy (NCBI): domain Eukaryota; kingdom Metazoa; phylum Arthropoda; class Insecta; order Lepidoptera; family Noctuidae; genus Dryobotodes; species Dryobotodes eremita. The sequence continues at coordinate 21,280,995 of OU823254.1, forward strand.
GAACAGGCACCCTGGTGCATGCTGTTTGCCAATGACATTGTTCTTGTCGGTGAAGATGGATCTGAGATCGAGAGCAGATTGGAGAAATGGCAATAGAAGCTGGAGAATGTTGGCTTGAAAATCAGCAGAACCAAAACTGGATCTATGTTCTGCGATTTCGGCGGTCTCTCCCGTTCTGGAGCCATAGCGCTTGATAGCGCGCTTCTCCCGGTCTGCTCCGACTATCGGTATCCCGGTTCACTGGTGCAAAGCGATGGCGAAGTAGATCGGATGGTTAAGCACAGAACACTGGATGGATGAAATGGCGGTAGGACACGGGAACAATGTGCGACTCCCGCATTCCCCATAAAGTTAAGGGGAAGATATATAAAACAATGGTTAGACCTGCTGTCTTGTATGGATCAGAATGTTGCACCACGAAAGGCATGAATGAAAGACAATTGCATGCAGCTGTGAGATGAGAATGTTAAGACGGATTTGTGGTGTTCCACGAATGGATAGAATAAGAATTGAGTCCATAAGAGGAAGTCTGGAAGTGACACCGGTAACTGAAAAGTTGTGTGGAAATGGGTTATGGTATGGGCATGTGATGCGGAGGAGTGAGGAAAATGTCGTGAGGAATGTTTTGAGTGGCAATGTGGATGTCTAAACGAGTAGGGGAAGTCCAATGAAATCATGGATGGACTGTGAATGACGATAGGGCTAGAAAGGGGGTGATTACCGGGGTGACGACTAATAGATAAGTATGGAGGAAAAAAACATGTTGCGTCGACCACATATCAATTGGGATAAGGGAGGAGAATGATGATGGATGCGAAAGGCGGAGAACCAGGTGTTATGGTGCGACTAAGGAGGGACCTATTTCCTGCAGTTGCAGCAGTGGACTTCCACATGATGAATGATACACTAGAATCTCTTGTAATTTGAAAAAAAAAAACCAGTGGAACCTTTTAAAGTAGTCTTCACTTCTCTCTCATAAAACTAGAATGTAATGGGAGGTATTTCAAGGTTTAATTTGCGTTTTATTATTCCAACCTAAATTACAAAATAGCTCGATAAACATACTTTCACTTAAATACTATATAGATGGACTGACGAAAATGCACTCAGTCTTTTGCTAATCTTCTGCCTGGCTTTGTAAATTGTCAATATAAGAGCGCCTTAAGTTATATACCTCAATCTCCACAACTTGTACACCTCAACAATAACACTCAAGAACCGATATCTATACTTGCAGCTAGAAGCAGAACAGACAGCAGCAAACTTAGGGGTTCAGCAATACGACGCGTTACTGCTGCACGGAGACATGGAGCAAGCGGACAGAAACAAAGTGATCACCGCCTTCAAACGCAACGAGAACAACATACTCGTCGCCACCGACGTCGCAGGTCAGTAGCCACGTAGTTAGTGGAGCAAGTGAACGTCAGTTTCGGCATCAGCAACCCCGAATATCCATGAAAAATTACAACTGAGTCGTTTGATCAAGAATACATTAGATTCAGGGTTGGCGCCTCAATAGGCCCCAAAAAATTAAGCATCGTGACCTTATATTGTTCATTTAAAAAAAGAATAAGCACCAATTACCAGCATATTTTTTTCAACCCAATTGAATTTAAAGATATATATATATATATATTTTTTTTAATTATTAAGAAATTACTTTGCTTTCAGGCTTTAGGCGAATTTGTTTTTACATTTCTTCTGATGGATGACAGTCAGTTCTAAACAATAATATATCGCGAACATAATATTCAACTTTATGTTCGAGTACTAAGGTTGATAATAATCTGAAGTTCATTATATTTAAAATATGTTTTTACATTGATATACGGTAGCGGTAGATACGGTACGCTCTAACATCGCAATCACTAAACCTGGGCTCGGTGCACAACTACATGCAACGAAACTCACACAACTGTGATCACAGTTATATTTACAGTTACCGATAGACAAGGACAGAGATAGGACCCGACACAGTCGTGCGACCGCAATCGCGTTAGCCGCCGAATGTTGATTATGAATGACATTGAGGTAGCATTAGCGAGTCGCGTGATGCGTCGCATCGTGTTTCTCACGCTGTTTTGTATTATCTATCTCGCTTTCACAAAAATGGCGAAACAAACAATAAATAAAATTATAATTTTCAACAAATTAACATATTTGCCTGTACGTGAAAACTAATCCCGTGTCTTATTTTTGTTTCTTGAGTGATTAGAACACTTATTAAGTACACATGAAGGCATTTTAATGCGTATTTTTAAACAAAAAAAGAAATTATTGAGCTGTATCGACATGCGCTGTTTAGACGATGGTCCGCGTGTGACTGAGTGCAACTGTGTCTATGGACTTAGTTCAGAATAAACGCGCGCTGTGTTCAAATGCAAGTTTATCAAAGAGTTTTTTTTTATAAATAGGAATATAAATATACAATAATCGCGGCCAGTTGGGCAATTAGAATATCATCATGATCACCATCTTGGATGAGATTAATTGCCAGGTGTAAGTACTTACCATGGGGGTTGGGAATAGTGTGGTGTGTCTGGCCCAAAAATCAGCTACGTAATCTTGGCATACTTATCGTTAGTGAAAACGGGCCAGAAATATTTTGTGACCTTTTATACTACTATTACTTTCACCCCCAGCTCGAGGTCTGGACATCCCGCACATCAGAACAGTGGTCAACTACACAGTGGCCCGCGACATCGACACACACACCCATCGCGTGGGACGAACCGGGCGCGCCGGGGTGAGGGGAGACGCCTACACGCTGCTGGATAGAGGGAAGGACAAGGACTTCGCTGGACATCTGCTAAGAAACCTCGAGGGAGTGCAGCAGGTACTATTGTCCTCTGCATAGGCTTTTTCCCAACTACGCTGGGGTTGGCTTCCAGTCTAACCGGATGCAGCTGAATACCAGTATTTTACATGGAGCGACTGCCTATCTGACCTCCACAACCCAGTTACTTAGTATCACGATACAACCCCTTGGTAACACTGGTTTTCAGACTTTCGGGCTTCTGACTACTCGTAACGACTGTGAAAGATTTACCAATGATATTTGGGACCAACACCATAACGTGGGTTTAGCTTCAGAGGCAAGAAACAATCGAAAAAAAAAACGTCTAAAATATCCAAACGAATTTTTTAAATCTTTTCAAACATTTTCGTTACCTTAATACAGGTTACCATGTAACCTAGCTAGGACGCCAGATTCAATTCCGTTAATTGTTACTCCCGTTAGGGAAAAACTGTAAAATTATATTTATTGTAACAGACTACCACACTTTTTTGAAATAAATAAATAATATATATTTATGTCACATAAAGAAAATTGATGCCTCGTTTGCCAGCATCAGCTAATGTAGCACTATCCCATAAATCTCTTTACAATGTTCTCAGTAGACAGGAAACCATTTCATCCATAATGTTGTACACAGGAAGTTCCAGAGGATCTGATGCAGATGGCGATGCAGTCGGCGTGGTTCCGCAAGTCGCGCTTCAAGAAGGGCAAGGGGAAGAACCTCAACGTGGGGGGCTGTGGATTGGGGTATGTACAACTATCATGAAAATTATAAACAGTCTTCAAAATTAAGTATAAAAAAATTAACTAAACGCAAACGCAAATGTTATATATCAGAAACAGAGTGAATGTACAATTTCAACATAAATGATGTTATCAATATTTTGCAACAGATTTTTTTTTAGCTAAATAATGTCCGTAGTATCCTATTACGCTTTGTAATGTGCAACTAGCTTCATATTTTTGCCTGACCAATTCCTTGACAGATTAAAATGCCTGTAAATTTAAATAAATGCTTTGAGTTTGAGAGTAATAAATCTGAAGCTAAGGTCCGTTGTACACATACGTTTTTCTTTTCGTGAAAAACTACGGTTGATTCGCCGTGTGTAGGTTCAGTAGTCAGTTTTGTATAGTTCACTATGTAAGCTTGTTGACGGTCACGTCGCCACTACACTTTCTGACTAACTGACCGACTCTTTGACAATTCAAAAGTGCCTGTAAATGGTTTAATTGAAATAAATGCTTTGAGTTTGAGTTTTGAGTTTGATTAAACTACGGCACGGCGCGGTCGCCGTATGCGGCGTCCGGTTTGCCGTGTCATATACAAGTTCACACAATTATTCTAGAGTGCGGCTAGCGCACCGTACCGTGTACAACGGCCTTAGTCTTAAAAATGCAGTAACTCGAATCATAAGAAGTTTGATTTTTGTATGCAGATTCCTAAAACAAAATTTAAAAATGTTATGTTTTTTTTCTATATTTTCTACGTGCTCTCTTTTCTCAGTATTTTTCGAGAGGCACGAAATTAGTAGCATTCAATACCGTTCATGTGTCTATGAAGGAAAAATTATTGTTGTGATCAACACAAAAGTAAATTAAATACGAAAATGACTTATTCTTATCATAAATAGATAAATATACCAACCATTTTTCCCTTTACGTTCCTCAGTTACAAAGAACGTCCCGGCCTGCCCCCTCCGAAGGAAGAGGCGCCCCCTACGTTGAACTTAGACAAGTCGCACGGGCCCGCCACAGACAGACTGGCCTCACTGAAGGCCGCCTTCCGCTCGCAGTATAACCAGGTAGTCGATAATCTGTCCTATTCGACCGTGCACTCACGAGGCACGGTCGGCCGCAGCAGTGACGGACAGGATAACACCAGGAATGGTATTTTTAGTTACGATATGAAACGCGGTGGAAGCGACATCGTAATGGATTCTATACATACATGATTGTCACACCTCTCAGCATTGAAACTTTGAATCATGTAAATCTATGGTAAAAGTTTTTGTTACGATGTTTCTTCCACCGTGGATCTATATCTATGCCTACCTGGGCCTATCAAGCAGTGGACTATGATGGCTGAGTACAGTCATCATCATTTTCCTAATGCAAAAGAGCTATAACTCTCCCCTAACTATAGCTATACAGAACGACATAGGACCACCCCTTATTCGCACAGGAACAATGACGGTTTCAACACTTCATAATGTCACGGCCTCAAATTGCTTCAGGTCAGTTTACTATAATCAAAACCAACAAACAGCAAGTTCGCTGTATTGCATTTTAGACTACGTCCCCCTAAATATGTCAATTTCCTCCTCCAGTTCACAGCATCAACAGACCACTCCTGGGAACAAACACGCCCCGCCATCCAGCCGGGCGTCAACGCTCCCGCCGCTCAATCCGACGAGCAAGGCGACGAACGTCCCGACGAGGGAGCCGAGCGCTCTGAGGAGCGAGCCGAGCGAGCGGAGCGGGCCGAGCGCATTCGCAAGAGCGGCAAGAAGAGTCGGTGGGAGTAGAAAAAAGCGGATGAGGTTATGTGTGACCGCTGACGGTCCTGGTGGTACTTTCAATGTCACTGGAGTTGTGTTTTGGGGAGAAGACCGTATTTTCTTCTGAGGAGAATGATATTCTATTATGGATTGAGAAGGAAAATATGTTTACTAATTTATAAAAGTAATGATGTTGCAATAAATGGTTTTCATAGAATATAAATGAATTTGAAGAACTGCCTCTCGTCTTGAAACGACCAAGGGATTGTAATAAGTTTGGCTATTCTGATTTTTAATAATAAATCAGCTTTCCTAATGGCTACATTCAACACTGCCTTTTTTTAAACATCCAACCAAAGAGTTTGTCCTTTCCCCAAAACATGATTTCATTTCAGTTGTTTTTTTAAGAGATAAATAAAGGGAGGTGAAAATAGTTCTGGCACTCCGCAAGTATTTTAATAATGACGATAATTGCTGCAACCATAAATAAGACTTATAACACATTTCGCCGATGTATTTTGGTACAGGACAAGCCTAAATATACATATTCTTTACTTAAAACGTTCGATGGTATAGTATAAAATGTATATTATGTATAATGTATACATACAGTAATACCTCAAAGTTACGATAGTTATACGTTAGTATTAACCAAAGTAATGCCCCAAATTAATTACGTAAATATATGCCCTGTAGGATAGGGGCTCGACGTGGATTCGTCGAGATATACCAGTACGAGTTGTAAAAAGACGCCCAACTATGCCGAGAGTCATTGGTTATTTCCTTCATTGTGATCATTTTTTACTTAACCACAACTGGGAACCTTCTGGTTACGGAGATATTGAAGGTCAAAGTCCCAACTGTTTTCGACCTTTTGTTACGAATACAAGTTTTAAATGTTTATAACTTAACTCTAAGTACTTCCACAACCCCTTTACCATTGCACTCAGTTTTGCGTGCGTTACATTGCGCGCTGCCGTAAGCAGCGATTTTTCATAATAAAAAAATAAGTCATTTCCCAGCAATAATTTTTACCCAGTGTTACTTAGTTTGATTCATGGTCTAAAAAAACAAGGTCTGGCACTCCGAGAGTGACACAAGCTTACGTCACTATCCAGTTGCCACTTTATTGCAACAAAACAAGAAGTATGGAAATATTTTTTGTCACCATTCTGTTAAAAAAAATATATCAAGCATTTAAATTGTCGTTTTGTTTTCTAATCAAACGAAAAAATTCAATTTAAACTTATACCGACGTAATTGTTAGTTAAAACCTCATTGATTTATCGGATTCGCACAGCTAATAAAGGCGGTTGGGGAGTTATTATGACACACTACTGGTAACACAGCGGTGATGACGTAGGCTTGTGTCACCCACGTGACCACTGTGTCTCGGAATGCTATACCTGGCGAAGTATATTATTATACCATGGTTTGATTGATGTACAGAATGCGTAGGTGGCGGTTATGTGATGGCTCTTTTTACATCCTGTATTTATTTATAAGATTGGATAGGCTTGCGTTTATTTACTATCTGACTTAATGGAATTTTAAATGCCTTTTAATTAAGAGTTTGATTATAATATAATATTGATATATTAGTCAATATATTTAGCAAAATATACTTAGTTATGCACTTAAAAGAGAATTTATGACAAACTTAGTTATCTCGGTAACTTAATTCCCCATAAGTTAAAGTAAATAATTCAAATAGATTATTATATCTCGAGTGCCACAAGCTTCTTTTGGCGCCTGAATGATGACATTGACAGGGAGGCGGTGTTGGTAAACATTTGTAAAATTGTCACAGATATTGTATTGACAAAACAAGATGGCGGCGTTGGTTCCGATCTTTGCCACGCGCCAATAGATCTCTGTAGCGTTGTACGGTCGTCAGCATATCAAGTTACTACAAACTGTCAGATTTTCTCATTCCATTTTGAACTTAACCATTCACATTTTAAGGTTTAAAATCGTTTGGGGAAATTTGACAGTTTCGTGTAACTTGACCTGCTGGCGACTACAGTACAGTATAGTGATGTTCAAACACGCTTAGTAAAGTTACTCGTCAGCAGATTTAATTATAAGCATCGTGCAAACAAAGGAAGGCAAAAGGAAAGGAATAAGTTTGTGTAGCTTGTGGTATTACTGTATTCAATAGATATTCTACTTCGTATTGGTTTCTATACAAGATTCGTATTTGTCACACATTATAAATTATATCGTTAGTGCTAAGTGTCGTTTTCCACGGAGTAGTTAGTAAATGGAGTGAACAAAATATGCGGTTTAAACTCGTAACAATCTAAGAAGTCCGATTTGACGTTTTATATCTAATAGAAAAGTCTAATCCATAATCCTAATTAATTACTATTTTATCCATACACTATAACAATGAGTATCATTCACTATAACATTAAGCACCAAGTTACACTTTATATTAGAAAAATGCACTAAAAAAAAAGAATTAATAGTTGATTAATATTACGACGGACCGTTATTACAATGTCATTATCTTTGGGTTCGTTGCCGTAGTGTTGTGACCGTTATAAGCCGTTTTTTGATCGAATAAAATTGATGTCTTGAATAATCTACACATTTACAAACATTACATTTAGAAAAGAGAGAAACGTATAATTACTGTATTATTAAATGTTTAAACATATTTAAACAAAACTGATAATTTCTTCTTTCAATCTGTTATATTTTCTGACTCGGCTATTACTTCTGGACTGTTTCTGTTTTCGTTGACCTAGGCTTGCTAATTCCGGACTTTGATTACGCATTACGTGATTTTGGTGTTATTGTGTGAACTCTTCGACATGTTTAAAAGAGGACGTACTCTATGGGCTCTTTTAGAAGTTACCCAAGTACAAGAACGAGTTGCAGAAGCGGGCACGGGCCTTCTGGCTGTGCAGACTATGTACTTCACACACCCAAAAAGCGAAAAAGATCAGTATGCCGGGTTTTAGTTTATGTTTTGGTTTGGCTTTGAAACTCGCCCAAATATAAACTTAGTTCGGATTTATATACTGTTAAATATTACAAACTAGTACGTGTAATAAAACGATATACCTAGAGAATCAGTTTTAAGCAATGTAGATAAATTGTCGATTACAAACTCTAAATCGATGTCTCGAGAATTGGTTATTAAAGCAACGGATTTCTTTCCCATCGCTACACAAAGTATTTTGATAGCTGTCAAATCGGGCTTCTTAGATTGTCAGGAATATAGTAGGTGTATGTACCATTGGCTGACTCAATTTCATTTTCATGTATCTATATGTTTTCTATATTTGAGTATTGATAATTTTTCACTTCGCACCTGTATTTTTTTGAATTGCGAAATGTGCCTGCCTTCGACCTCGATCTCGGCTAATAGAAAGCGATGGATGAGGTCTACAATGGAACGAGCGTGCCCAGAAGATGCCTGTTCATTGTTTTGAAGGCTGATGGGTTATATGGGGAAAGGAGTATATATGCTGTCAGACTTCCACATTTAGGCCTTGCGCATAATAAATGTGGAGGAGAAGCGCTGAGTATGACTGGTCGGGATATCAGCCAAGTATGGATGGTACCCTACAGTACGTCTGGTAGTCTTGTAGTGAAAGGGAGATGGAAGGATCAGGTCGTGTAGCTCCTGCGCACACGCAATATTACGCCAATGAGCCAGGCCAAGCCAAGGTGAAGCCTAGCCACCAGAGCCTCGTCGCCTTTTGCTCTGCGTTCCACCGAGTCAAGTGCAACAATCTGGTATTTTGCTGAGCCATCCCATAAGTAGCTACAATACTCCATACGGGAACGGACTTGTGCTTTGTATAGATTTAAAAGTTGTCTAGACGAAGTACCGCCTCATCCTATTTAGGATTCCCTGCTTTTTGGCTGCACTATGTGCTTTGGACTCAATAGTTGAGCTGAATTTGTGATCTGACGTCAATTCCATGCTCAAAAGCTCCAGGAGGTCGGCAACTGGTACAGATGCACCTCGGAAAGTAGGAGATAATTGAAACGGACTGCATAATTTACTTGTCAGATGTGTATAAAACATAACTGAGGAAATTTGGGTGTATTATACACACCGACCATTTCAGGGATTGCCGTAATGTTTTGTCTTGATTACATTGTTGTTTTATTTTATTTGCATGTGTACACTCTTTCACTTACTACTCCGTGTTTTTATTCACAATGTCAAAGCTACACGATCATGGTACGTTCGGCGACGCCATGGTAGGCTCCGAAACAAGCGATTTTTGAAGCGGAATTATACGCAGGAGCGTAGAACTGATCATTAATTGTTATTATTTAGTAGTCAATGTAAGATTTAATAATGAGTATTTTTCTTTGTTTTAATTATTATTGTTATTGAATTGGTTGCTATTTTCAATCTTTTCTTTATTCGTTTGAATAATATTGTAAACAGTGGATCCAATATTTTAGGATCTTTAGTTATACTAATTATTTATGCAAGTAATACGTATTAAATTTACATAATACTGGATGTTTTTATTTACATTCTTATAATTATGTATATTTATGCTATATTTCTGCTACCCGCTAAAAGGATCGCTTGTTCCTGAGCTAAGTTCGGCACAATATGTAAAATATACTCTATTTGTATAGCGGGAGAGTCGATATTTGTTTGTACCCCACGTTTTCAGTACCGATTGTTTTCATTGACTGCGCTAACTAAAATATGTTTATAAATGTTTATTATATTATAATAGTTAATGTTTTATTTAGGAGATAAGCAGAGATACTAGTTCCATGATGTACTTATTATTCCCGTGTCGAGATATTTAGTTGTTTCTAAAAGGGAATTTTAAATACTTTGCATATAAGTACCAAATAAATGCGCAATAATTTAGTTATAGGACTCAACTTTAAGTGAATATGGTCACTGGTGGAATGCAATTGTACATCAGTATAATTCTGCTTAGGTACCCCTACAAGCAATATGATGTAATTTTTTATGAAGCTTTAGAAGAAACTGGTTGTTTTATCATAGTAATATTGGACAACGATTATTAAGTGGCCTTAGTCCAAGTATTTTTTTTTAAGAATAATTCCTGATACTAGAATATTTCCTACAATTTAGTGTCGTTAAAATACAGATTAGACTCGAAACAGCTAGTGTAATTTCAACGCTAGGGGTAGCGTCAAATACTTAAATACCTTCAAAGTCACGATGTGTGTGGCACAGGTATTTGAGCATATGTGTAATGTTTTCATTCATAATAATTATCAACCGAATGCTCACATGCTTCTCAACTATGAGTCGTTATAAGTCTAATGCTGTGTCTGTCACTTTAGACTGTATTTTAACGAAATTTCTGTCGCGAAACTTCACTTGAGAACGTTTATAAGCTTGGTGTCGTTTGGACTAGCGGGGAGGCACATCTCTGCTTGTACTGTTAATATGTAAGCGTGAAGTTTTATAATAAACACGTGTCTTAGTTAGCGAAGTCGAGTTAATTGTTTGTCACTTTGTCTGTCTGCACATTATACATGAATTATTCTTAATTTTACGTGTAAATAAAAATAAAGTGCTATTTAACGAATAATTTTTTCATTCCTATTGCCCAAGATGTCAAATAACATATCTCCCGATTTTTGGAAAAATCTAGGTCAGTGAATATGGTTTTAAAGTTAATGCGAGCTGTTCTGACAATAATAGTTTTTAATTTAATTTTTTAGTTGTGGTACCTACCCCACACAAATTCGTATACCATTATTCGAAATAACAGTGACAGGAAATTATTAAAACGTCATCAATATAAACTAAGTGGGAAAAAATACGCAGTATTAAGGATAACTCAAAAACGACTGGTCACAATTTGATCAAATTTATATGGGATCACATGAGAAGCACCAGCTTTCAATTAAAAATAGAATCATCCAAATCGGGTCGCTGAGAAAAAAGTTCTGAGATATCACACATAAAAAAATAAAAGAATACAGGCGAATTGAGAATCTCCTCCTTTTTTTGAAGTCGGTTAAAAAGAAACCATCACCACGAAGTTATAAAAAAACCAATTATAAGAGCAAGCATGTTCGTCTCGGTAAGTCAAGTACGCATTTTGGCGAATTTCGCTGAATTAACGTAGCTACAGTAGGCCGCACGTCAGTGGTAACACTGACCATGGGCTGGCCTAGCGTAGGAGTTCGATAAAATACGAGGCCAGCTTAGACTGGTTTTGTTACCACAGCTGTGCGACGTACTGTGCGAATCTCGCTCTTCCTTGCTCTCCATCAGTCAGAACATTTTACAATAACCTTCAAATAACCAAACACCTTATGACCTTGACCTAACCTTTCCCACCTTCATATACGAACATATTCAACTCAATTTCGCGATAATCGCTGGAACTTCCAACTTTAGCGTTAGATTAGCATTAGATTGTCCGGAATCTATCACTACAGTAGGTACAGTCAGTCAAAAAGATGTAGTATACATAAAAAAAAGATTTATTTGACTGTCTTCAATTTTTTATCCATAGTACTGTATCAAGAAAATGATAACGAGGAATACTGTAACAGTGTGTTTACAATTAAGTACCCAATTTATACTAATTCACTATGAAGAGGTAAAGCTTCTAACTTTTCTTTGAAACTAATCATCCGGTTTAAAAAATTCTTGCATTGATAGAAAGCTACGCTGCCGATTAGTGCCACAGGACATGTTTAATGTTAAGGCTCCTACAAACAGGCGCGACACGCGAAGCGAATCGCGCGCGACACAAAAGCACCGCTCGTTGCGCAATCAGCGGCGCCTTTATGTCGCGCCTGTCTGTGGGAGCCTTTAAGAGACTGCATAGAAAAAAAAGAGAAGCATGATGACAACACGCTGGTAATTTATTGCAAAATATGAAGCAATTACATATCTATTTACACATATGTTGATTGGACTAAAAAATTAAAACACTATTACGTTACTGTTGTTTGTAGAATAATCTGACAAAAAATCTGAATAATTGTATATTAGTATGGTTTTTAATCGTTAAAATATTTTTTTAGGGGTATCTTCATGATTTTTTTCGGTTATAATTTAAATGCTCACCAAAATATTTTTTAGACCCTAAGATGACAATTACATGAATTCTTGTCGATGTATACCTACATCTTTTTGATGCTGACTGTACCACTCGTTGTGCGTGCCAGCGCACAGTTTGCAGAATAAATTAAAACTTGGTGGACTATTAACGCTGTGATTACGACTGGCTGTTGGTAGAATCGCGCCCTTTATCGAGGTTCTTGTGCCGATTGTTATGGCTTCTAATTTGTGAGGTGTTGAATAAATTGCAGTGATGGTATGAATTCGCTGTGGGTGGTTGGTTGTACGGTGGCTAGAGATAACACTCAACAGCTAAAGTAAAACCAATGAAATCTAGCTCATTATAAATGGGTACTTATAAAACGTTATATTTGGGGGAACGGTGCCCCCCGCCAAGACGAGCCAAAAACAAAAAGCAGGGGCCCTATTATATGTAGTTACCTATCTTTTCTCGAAGCGTTTCGTCGTATTTTCAAACCCTCATAGCTTCGGTCTGGATAATGCTAGAGAGCTATAATTCTCAAGATAATATTATAGTTCGCAGACTTATAAAACACACTTAGTTTCATTTGTCCAGCTTTTTACTTTAGGTTTTATTAATACCTAAATACATCGATTTCGTCACTGACTGACTGACTCACTCACAAAAACCTCTAGGGCACTTTCCGAAGTCTCAGAAAGCTGACATTTGGTATGCAGGCCAGGATTTGCACACAAATAACAAAAACATTAATACATCTGTAACTTTCACCCTCCAACCCCCATGATGGGACTGCAGGTTTGTATATAAAATAAAACCTCTAGGGTACTTCCTGAAGTCTTAGAAAGCTAAAAATTGGTATGCAGGCTAGGATTTGCACAAAAACAACAAAAAAGAAAAAATAACTTTCGCCCTCCAACCCGCTAGGGAGGTGTAAGTCTGTATTTCTTACAGATACAACTCTTTTCCGTTGGCTGTGAAGAAATGATTGCTGGCGTGCAAGAAATACCTTTTTTATCCGACTGTGCTAGAAGTAAGGGTTATTATTTTAACATGTATGTGTAATACTAGTACAATTTCGCTGCTAAAATAAAAATAAATAGAGCACCTTTTTGGCGCAGCTGTGAGGCACACACTATTGTTGTCAACACGTTACTTTTATTTATTTTTTGTTATTTGTATTTTGTGTTCGACGGATTGTGTCCAAATAAACTTTATTCTTTCTTTCTTTCACCCTACAAAAAGAAATGAACCCAACCAAACACACTTCATACATAACGCTTTCACTGTTAAAATGTTATCCGATCTAATGTAGAGCTAAACCCTTAACTCAAGCCTAACTCTACAAACCTTACATCTTGGTCAAAATGTATGGCTTGACCGTTCCATTGAACTATTCCATGACACAACATTAAAGACCAGTGACTTAATTTCTTACCATAAGTCCATAGGAGTGTCTGTGCGACGGCCGCCAAACGGCCAAGTCGTGCATTTTGGCCAAGACGTATTAAGGTTTGTAGAGTTAGGCGTTGTAGAGTTAGGGGCTTGACATTTGATCTGATAACTTTTTAACAGTGACAGCGTTATGTAAGTCTTGGCAACCTACTTTACATGAAATGTTTTTGGTGGGATTCCTGTTACTCTAAAGAATCTTAGTTGATACCTATGAGACAGGATCACTGTGTTGTCAAAAGAACGGTTGGGATTCGAAGTTTCGAACTCACGGTCACCAGTTGAATTCCGCGGGATAGATTCCCTTATAAATAAAAAGAGATGTTATGATAGGTAAATAGGTCTATGACCTTCCAGATTACTGTTCTGGACCGGCTTGTTTTCGCATGTTAAAGTGTCAACGTTCTTTAACATAGAACAAACACTAGTAGAGGTTTAATTAAAGACATTAATTTGTAGTTAAATAAAAGTGTCTATTCCTTCAGTGTTAGGTATCAAAATCAGTTCGGTTACAGTACTCATTATTCAAGAAACTTATTCATACCTACTCCATCAAAAGACGAAGTTGAACGTTTTACTTGAATCACTCACAATCTTGCCACCAAGCAGGCATGGACAGAAGACCTCTAGAACGAGTATGGATACCACATGTTTACATCAGCACAAAAGACAATGGACTTTTGCGACAGATGTAAAGAGTACCAGTGTATTTGTCACAGCCTACGGTCCCACACTGCCTGGTTCCCGAGTGCCTACGAGCAAATTTTATGTTTAATACCTAACTACCATGACTTCAGCTCACCCCGTCTCCTTAAGATACAGGTGCTGCCGATGCCGCCGCTTAGTTTGGAGATCACTGTTTATCTTAATCCATCCATTAATGTTAAGTAGATATGGTTAAGGAAATGCTTGTAATAATGGTTTCATAAATGTATTCTTATTTGGATAGCAGTTGTACGTACGTTCGTCGCTCCCTGGGCTGGGCAGTCAGCCGCGCTATCTTGCTGACAGCACGGCATTTTTTCCGAGTACGGCATGACTCATTCTCCAAGACTTCGTGGCGTTACGAGAGAAGGGGCAATTTCGTACCAAGTTGTACTTCTACCTCCCCATTTCCCAGTGCCCCCACCCTGCCCGGGGGTGTAAGTTCCCCAGATAACGCTCTGTGTAGATAGTAACCCGAGCCGTGCTCAAACTGCAACCGCCTGAAAGTATTCCACTCGTGTTGCTGAATCGCGAGCGTATTTCTAATTTTAAAAGTGCTCATTCTTTGGGTTTCTTTTGGATATTTTATTTCAAGTTAACTGAAACTTGAGTAGCAGTAAGGTAGATGTACCTACTGCGTAAACGAAGAGGTTCTGCAGTCAAATAATTGAAATGGTGGTTGTAATATTAGCAGTCGCAAAATGAAATTTATTTTCTTACCGTAATCACCGCTTGTCAAGATGATGGTGATTGAGTTTCGCTGTAGTTAAAAGTAAATTATGTAGTACTAGCTTTTGCTGGCGGCTTTGCCCACGTGGAGGTCGGAAATTATCCCACGGAAACATACTACCGGGATAAAAAGTATCCTACATGTTAATCCAGGTTATAAACTATCTGTGTTCCAAATTTCATCCAAATCCGTTCAGTAGTTTTTGCGTGAAAGAGTAACAGACATCCACCCATCCATCCATCCATCCTCACAAACTTTCACATTTATAATATTATAGTAGGATAAAATTATTATGGTTTATGCTTAAGTAGATGGAAGAAGTACTGCAATGCAATTCAGTACACTGCACTAGCAGTAGCACTGCATTGCAGTAGGCTGATGATGAGGTGGAAGAAGCTGCTAATTAATGAATGCCTAACAGATGGACTGTAATTGACATGTGAGCCTAGCTGATTAAACGATTATTTTATAGGTGGGTAGTAAATTACGTTTTGTTCATAAAAAGATACCTAAGTTCAAGTTGCCGTCGTAAAAGAACCGCACCCGCTAGTAGGTAGTTCCTAAACAAATTCATTGTGTTTGCCGTCCCTAATAGCTTTTTAATACTGTTGAACATGGAGACCTACATTTGGGGCAAAACTTGCGCGATAAGGCATTTCGCCGGCGACTGATAACGAAACTATTCAAGTTTACGTAACTATGTGTCTACGGGGATTAAAGGGATGAATATTTTAGTGTACTAGTGGAAGATTTTGAAGTCGGTCCTGTGTGTAGGTTCTTGGTTAAAGCAGGTTTAGGTAGAGGTGGACACGTAAAGTATACACTCACATTCGCCGGCTATGTTTTAAGTTCCATGTAATAGAGGCAAGTCTAATATTGCTATCAATGGTTCACGCACGATCTAGACTCTGGGTTGCCGCAAAAAAAAAAACATGATATAAAAATACAATAACACTGCCGGACCTTCCCGGGAGTCGAACTTAGCAGGAGCCCACGCGCTC
Organism: Dryobotodes eremita; assembly: GCA_917490735.1. Lineage (NCBI taxonomy): Eukaryota > Metazoa > Arthropoda > Insecta > Lepidoptera > Noctuidae > Dryobotodes > Dryobotodes eremita. Next base: position 21,297,209 of record OU823254.1, read on the forward strand.
AACAGTCTTTGCTTTGAGCCCAATAGACCTCGTTGGTCTTGGAATAGGTACCTACCTATGTAATTAAAAATACATACCGGTCAAACGGGGTGAATACTCGTAGGAATGCAGGGGTGAATCGGGACGAAACTTTAAAAGGGATTTTAACATTGAAATAATACATATAGTTTGTTGCCAACAAGGGCACTTCATCATTAATTATAACACAGCAAACGCATTAGAGTCATTTTTGGCAACAAACTATATTATTTCAATGTTAAAATCCCTTTTATAGTTTCGTCTCGATTCACCCCTGCATCCCTATTCACCCCGTTTGACGCTACCTAACGAAAAGGTAAAGATTTTGTTTGAGGAAAGGCTGCTTTGTGAGATACTGATTCACATCTAAACTGAGTTAAGTAAGTATATTTGAATCTAATAAACATTTTAAAACCAGACAAGCAGACAAATGATTATTACTTAGTGCTGTAATAGCCTCTAATAACATGCGACATGCGCGGAAAAACTAAAATGTTTTTGCCCGAAACGAGTAAAGCAATATGATAAATAATAGACGACGCGTCCTCCAACGAACCTCCATGGTAACAAAGGCAGAATGACTGTGTAAACAGTGGTGTGTTCGGACACAAACATTTGTTGTGTGGCTGTATGCCGCGGCGCCTGTGCCTCGGGAAAATACTCGTAAAGTTAGCGCGGCAATTTTGACAGCAATGGAAGTTTGTTTTTAGTTTCGTTTTGTGCTTTTATTATTGTGAAACTTTTGGAAAACAGGTATTTACGTTTATTTAATTTTGTGTTATGTTTGTTTTTGGTTTTGAGAAAATTATTGTAGAGAAAGAAAATTTTCTTTTTTTAATTTTTTAAGTCTAAGTATCGATTTTGCTTTTGGATTGCAGTTAAGAAGGTATAAAAAACCTTTAATAGGTACTTTTATGCATTAGCTAGTAAATACCTACGGATCTTCATAAGTGTCATCATTGTAAGCCAGACTGTGACCAAAAGGACCAATGTTCAGTAATGGGAATAGATCATGGGTTTGGGTTTGATTCCTAGGTTGGAAAAAGTAAAATAACTTTGTAAACTCAGAAAATGGTGCTCACCTGGGTCTGAGCACCGCACCGGTTAGTTCCCGAACATAATAAGAATTACGTGGTGAACACACGTAACGGAGGTTGCATTTGCTTGAATAATTTTAATAATAATTTATTTATTTTTTAAAAGTGTGGTACAGTCTGTTACAATAAATACAATTTTACAGTTTATGGACAAATCCTAAAGGGAGTAACAATTAACGGAATTGAATCTGACGTCCTAGCCAGGTTACATGGTAACCTGTATTAAGGTTCGCCAGCCCAGGTGGCCCACAAAAGGAGTACAATAATTCGAGATAACTCCTACCAGATTCCATACATTTACTATGATATTGGTAACCAGAAATAAAATTAAAAACCTGCAAAAGAAATTAATCTAAGTACTGCCTTGCAAAGACCTACATAATTTCTCATCACGTTGATCCCATTACTGGTCCGCGATGATAATCTCCCTTATCTATGCCAAGAGATTAACTCGTCACTCCTAAGATCATGCACCATGACTCATGCCATCCACCATGGATTATGGGAATTAAGGTCACTTTGAAGTTAACAGCGAGTAATAGAATAATAATCAATTGGTTACATATTAATTGTTTTTATTAAGGTGGATGCGGCAAGGTAGCCCGCGATTTCATATTTTCTTACGTTTTTTTGCAATTTGCAGGTCGGTCTCAGGTTTTATGTTGATCTAAATATCATTCGCGGCCGTATCAAATATTTATTTATAGAATTATAATCATAAAAATCATCAATACATCTCTGTAAGTTCATATTACCCTATTGACTGACTATTTCATGAAATCATGACATTTGAGGCCAATTCTAACTTAAGGAGTTGTGTTGCTGATTCTAATGATTATATTTCTTTATTTAATTCTGTAAAGCCAAATTTGTTACGGCTGCGAATCATATTATAATCAACATACCACCTGACAGTGACTTGCAAATTGCACAAATCTAATTTGTTTTGAATTTCGCGGGCTACCTGAGCGCATCCCCCTTAAGCACAATGTTATGTAAAGTTAGTTAAGTAGCAAAAATAGGTACGTATTAGATAAAAGCAGTGTGTAATTAATATTCTTGTCGTAATAAAAATGCAGTAATGTTCCCATTGCATAAAGTTACTGTTCTTAATAAACAAACCTCATAAATGCTCCTTCAAACAGGCGCGACACGCGACGTATTGTTGTATGTATCACCTCATGTAAACATATTCAAGCAATTAAATGATTTGATTTGATTAGAAACTAGGTTCTGCCCGTGACTTCGTTCGGGTGAAATTTCTTGTTTTAACATAAAATACATCCTATGGCACTCGACAATACTGTAGCTTACCATTACTGAAAGAATGTTCGGAAACGGATTTATACTTCCGAAATTTCGCCGTACATACAAACTCACACTTTATTATATTATTACTAGCTTCTGCCCACGACTTCGGCCGCGGGAAATTTCTTGTTCCCCCGACCCACCCCGTCGCATCGCATCGTATCGTGCCTGCCCGCGTTATTACTTCGTTCTCGCTTAGCGTTCTTTCTAATATTTTTTTCTTTTTACTCGGCTCCTAAGGGTCCTAGCGTAATGTTTAAATATCCTGTAGCCTTCCTCAAGACTTGGGCTATCAAATACAAAAAGAATTTTTGAAATCCGACTAGATTACATTCCATAGATTTCACCTACATACAAAATTACAAACAAACAAATTTTACCTGTTTATACTATCAAGTATATTATATAGTTTATTATTAATCAACTTCAAAAAAAGACGAGGTTCTCAATTAGACTGCTTTTTTAAATTTATTTTTATTTTTTTATGTGTGTTAGCTCAGAACTTTTTCTAGGTGAACCGTTTGAATGATTATTTTTTTATTTGAAAGCTGGTGCTTCACATGTGGTCCCATTTAAATTTGATTAAGTTGTGACCAGTAGTTTTTGAGTTATCCTTAATACTGCGTATTTTTTCCACTTAGTTTATATTGATGATGTTTATAATAATTTCCTATCACTGTTATTTACATATCAAGTAGTGGTATACGAATGTGTGTGGGGTAGGTACCACAACAAAAAATTGAAAAATTAAAACATTTTTCCAACAAAACAACCGACTTCCTAAAAAACACAAAAAAAAAGTGAAAAATAACTTTAATTTCGGAAGTCGGTGGCAAAAACGAAAATACAAAACCAAAGACACCCCGCACACGGCGGGCGACTCGTTTTAGTACGTCTCGGTTGTGCGTTTGACTTGCCCCAGTGTGATCTTGTATAAGATTCCTCGTCTGGAATGCGATTTCCGATACATAAATTGTGCTTTTCGAATTTTAAACCAAAATGCTGTAGGATAGTTTCTTTTTCATAAAAAAATCGATTGAATTTAAGTTACGTTTACTCACAAAATCAGCATTTTAAGAAACCATCTCCATAATCTGTAACATATTCAGATCTAAACCACTTGTTTTTCAACGACCACATATTCCACATAAATCACTACTTTCCTAATGACCACAATTAGTCGTAAAATGACTGGTCATTCATTAACATTATCATTATCTATTGTCACGGAGACACGGAAGGCAGTCGCCCGTAACTCGGTGGCTCGCAAAAAGATAAATAACCACTCTATTAGTTAAAAAAACATATAATTGGTGAGTGTTGAAGGCTTGAAGGGTACAGCAGAGATTGTGGGCTGTCATGTCCGCTTGTCTTTTGTTTTAATTATAGAAGATTTTTGTCGAAGGTTGTGTTTAGTTGTGTTGTTTCTTTAGTGTGGACTTGTATTAGTAACTGATCGCAGTTCGTCACAGAACCCAATTTTCTGCCTTCCATATTCAGTTAATTTCATTCGACTGCTGTAGTCTGGTAGTCTCACGTATTTTTTTTTCGTTTACTACTGTTCGGTGCTCTTTTTACGACAATGACCGTTGAAACTGTTGGAAGAGTAGGCAGCATATCCTTCGACAGACAAGCACCAATGTTAATTAACTTGGTATAGCCTGTACCAGACACAAAACATCAGTCGGTTCATTCAAGTTTTTTTACGTCTAATAGGATAGTAGTCGATAATTCATCAATGGAAGTCGCCGTATTATTGTAAGAATGACTCATTCAATTGTGTACAGGTAATTGATTCTACAGATCCATTGAATTGTAATTTCCGAAGCTAAATATCCCGAGACTTGTTGGAAAACGTAATGGTAGAGTACTTACCTACTTAGTTCAGAAACGAATGCTTTATTACGAGTCGTTCATGTACGATGAGATGATTAATATAGCCAAAATCGTTGGGGGAAAGACAGACAGGTGAGGTGGCAGCGAGCATGCCAGTGGGGTTTTAGGCAATGAATAATTATCAACGTAGGAGAGTGGTAAGAAGTCCGAAGAAGCGGTAGACCAGCGGACGGACGGTTTCTTGTCACATTCACGAGGTGCAGCTGCCGACTATTTCTGTTCTGGGCTCGTGATTATAGATCAATTTTATTTTTCTTTATTAAACAAGCTGACTTATCGTTTTGTATGCACGTGTTTTTGTGACGGTAAAACCAATATTTCTTTGTTTTCTTACTGTGGTTTGCTGTCTTTATAAGCGGCCCAAGGTGTAATGAAGGAAACTCAGTAAAGCTATTTCTCGTGATTCTTTAACTAAGCGTTGGAGAATTAGTTGTTGTGGGAGATGCCTAGATGCAATGAACTGCGTTGTGATATGCGAGTTGATTAATTTATAAGGATCTTTCAATACATTTTCCTTCGTACCTTCTTCTTTTGACCGTGACTGAGCCATAAGTTACAGTTCTTTCCCGTTCTCACATCAATCAGTCTTTCAAATATTCGTTCACAAATCTGGTAAACAACTCCAAATAGATAACAGACCACGGTCACCTGCTCGCATGACCGGCACCACATAATGTGCTTCCGCCGGAAGTGCGACAATTGCCGCCATTTTGATTTCTGCCCACATTGTGCGCCGGCGCACACCGTGTCATCAATGTTACACAATCGGTTGTGATTGTATTGATCATCGTGTTTGGGGTAAATCGATGGGAAGGAAAGTTTGTGTAGGATAAACATCTAATTTGACTTGTAATGACTCATAATATGAACTAGGTAACATACCTATAGCCTGTTCCAAAAGTGTCTACAGAAAGTGTAAACAAATCCTGTTCAGGTTAAATTCTTACAAAATAAAGGGAATTAATAACTTTATCTGTATTTAGAAAGTTTAAATTTTATTATATTTCTTATATATTTTTCAGCAATGATTGTTAGAATAACATCATTAAATTATAATTGAAATATCATCGACAAAAATTTAGGTTATAAAATGAAACTTAATTGACAAATGAAAAACATCTAAGGTGATATAACACAATAACATTAGACTTTCGGGTTAAAGTATTCAAATAATCAAATCAAAGCAAAATAATTAAATTTGTAAGCTAAGAGGGACTACAAAGTGGCATAAACAGGTGCGTTTTCTGATACATTTGTTTACATTTTCATCAGATATTTTTGGAACAGACCATACTCATGTTCATTGATGAAGAACACCCCTTTCGCTCCATTGAATACAGCTATTGCGATAAATTTTAATGAATGGTGACTTACAGAATAAAACTGTGCTACATATTGCTAGACTAGTCCACCAGACTTGTCGCAGATTGTTCGAAAGAGTTACTGTGGCCCTGGCGCACAGGCAACTGAAGGAACATGGGTGGGTTTTTGTCAGTAAGAGTCTGACACGCCCTTCCGCTCCGCCCAGAGCGAGAGAGGTCGTTTGATGATTTCCCACCCAAAAAAAAAGAAAAGACGTGCACATCAGGAATTTGACCACTCCAGATTTTTTAAATTCCAACGACGACTGTTTAGTAAATAAACAATAACACATGAAGGTAAAAGGTCACATCATTCGTCACGCCAAACGTGTAGGACATTGTATCAGCACGTTCAATGTGAACCGCTCATCATGGAGATAACATCAAATAATTAACTCTACTGACAGAACCGCTAGCTTTATTACTTTCTAACACGCAGGGATATTTGTGTGGAACCTTACACCTGGAATTTCTCAGCTTAGGTAGGAATTTGGTTCCTTCATTGGTCTAGTAGTGCGACTGTTGAGCTTGGAGTCGTGGGTGCGATCTCGGATCTTTCATTACGGTATTATCAGTAGCAGATCGGAGTCTGGATTTGTGACCAATCAATGACATTCTAACGTGACTGGTCAAATGAAGATGCTTCTACTGGGTACTTCTGCCTCCTCCTTTAGGGGATGCAGGTATTGACATCTTAATTACTTACTTATTTCTACTATATGTCAATTACTTATTTTTCTTCACTTCTATGTGTTTGTCAGGAGCTATGGGGTCAGGAGCATCAGGACTTGCAAGCGAGACACCGGGAGCAGACCTGCGTCTACCAGCATCAGGGCTACGGTTCTCACTCAACCAGCTGCGAACATTAAACTCTTTCGTGGACAACCTCTGGGAAGAGGACCAGACAGGTATGATTCTAACAGAGTTTTGGAGCTCAGGATCGGTTCATAGGTGCCTGTGCATGAGAAAAGCAGTGACTAGCTACTACTATGTACTACAAAATATAGTCTGAGAACCATTAACCTTTTATGAAAACCGAAAGAAGCTGTGAAAAAATTAATGTCTAATTATAAACTTAATTATGTCATTTTCTTGATTCTTAAACAGGACGCATATCAACTGAGCTGGAGAGTGCAGTAGAGAGTTTGGTACAGAGGATAGTAGACGGAGCTGGACAGAGGGATCCGAGGTTCAGATGCTGTCATCTAATAGCACTACACAGAGGGAAGAAGGTAACAAGCTAATGAAGTAAACGTACATGGCCATTTTGTAGGTTGTTACCTTGCTGATCGACCACTCGACGGAAAGTTTTTGCCAACCTTAAGGATGGAATTGGAAAGTCGTATCTGCACATCATTTAAAGGCGAAAATAACTCAGTGTATTTTTTTCTGAAAAAGCTTAGTGATTTCTATCTTGTTATCTGGCTTACAAAAATAAAATTAAGTTATTGTTTAAGAGGGAAGCGTCAGGTGGCCCGCGAAATTCAAATTTTCTTACGCTTTTTGCAATTTGCAGGTCAGTGTCAGGTTGTATGTTGAGCAAAATATGATTCGCGACCGTAAAAAGTATGTATGTATTTAGAAAATTATATAATCATTAAAATCATCAATACGACCCTCTAACTTCATATAATCCTTTTGAATGTATTATTGTCATTCAATTAAATACATAGTTGTTAAAGTCGCGAATCATATTTTGTTCGATGTACCTACAACCATGGTCTAAAAAAACAAGGTCTGGCACTTCGAGAGTGACACTAGCTTACGTCACTATCCAGTTGCCACTTTATTGCAACAAAACAAGAAGTATGGAAACATTTTCAGTCACCATTCTGTAAAAAAATGTCAAGCATTTAAATTGTCGTTTTGTTTTTCTAATCAAACGAAACAATTCAATTTAAACTTATACCGACGTAATTGTTAGTTAAAGCCTCATTGATTTATCGGATTCGCACAGGTAATAAAGGCGGTTGGGGAGTTATTATGACACACTACTGGTAACACAGCAGTGATGACTTAGGCTTGTGTCACCCACGTGACCACTGTGTCTCGGAATGCTATACCTGGCGAAGTATATTATTATACCATGCCTACAACCTAACACTGATCTGCAAATTGAAAAAAACGTAAGAAAATTGAATTTCGCGGCAATCTGGCGCTTCCCCTTAAAAACGTACAAACATCGTTTAACAGATGCGGTCCCGCTCTCTGGAATACCTGGTGACTTTGGACTCTCTACCTCCTCTAAACTTGGGAGAAGACTGTCGTCTTCAAGACGGACCTGTGGGCTACGGGCGTGTTCGCCTCACAGGAAGGGAGGCTGACAAATGGGAGGAGTTTCTGACACCTTCGGGATATTTGTGCAGGTTGGTAAAATCCTCTTCTTCTGCTATTAAAAATATGAAATTGACCCGTAACCTCACCAAAAATACGACATCTTGCGTATACTTCAATAACGTCTGTTTCAAATCAAAAATGTACAGATTTGAACCTTAACTGTATTAAATGACGCGGGAAGAAGATGAGTAACCTTTTAAAGGAGCGAAAGTGGTCTGGTGATAGGATATGATATTCTTCGCTTTGCTATTAGAGGTTTAGAGTTGTCTAAAGAGTGGAGATCCACTGAAAGAGGAATAGGGACAGGGCATTCAGGATCGCCCAGGGATATTAGAGCAGTTTTTCCATATACCTATTGTAGTGTACCGACATAATAATGTAGCGCACTGGCGCACGCCTGCAGAGTGGTCACTTGCTTGCTGGCGCCCGAACGATGCGGACGTGTGACCTGTGCTGTTGTGCAGTGAATTGTTGTTTAATTTATCTACTCGAAAACGTGGTGAACACCACACCTATTGTGATTGAGTTACTGTTACGGCTATTCATAGACTTTATCTTTTTCTAGGGACAAAGTGGTAGAACGTTGGGTGGAGCTGATCGCTCGCTGCACGTCCGCACGCGGCGGGGGCGGCTCGCGAGTGTTGTGTGCGCGCGCGGTGCAACATGCTGTGCCTTACAAGCACTGCTACCTACAGAGGGGTGAGTAGGCAGTTGTGGAAGAAATGGGAAACAAAGTTGCTTTTATTTATTTATTTAAATGCCTTAAAACTATCATTACAAGTCTTAACCTAATGCGATAGCCAAGTCACACACACAAAATTAAAATTAAAGCACAACATACATCTCAAGATCATAAAGATCATTGTTTGTAACACAGTGTAAACAATAGTACTTTTGCAAATTCACCCCAGTGACATGTAAATATATCAATTTCGACCTGAATATAATTAATGGTGCGAATTGCTGGGGTCAGAGGGGTTTTGGCCAGCAAGTTAGTCCTGGCTGATGGTACGACCAGCAGCGGCGGGGGCCGTCACCTCCACACGTAACGGTCGGGTACGTACAAGTGCAACCGCTGCAGCACTCTCGGGTTGTGCTCTATGCCTCGGAGCAGTTTCACCATGTACGAAACCAGCGAAAATTCCCGTCGCACCCCGAGTTGATTGTACCCCACCATGCCCAGTACGAATAGAGTGGGGTACATCAAAGGATAAAATGAGTATACCCCATTTAAATACTTCCCCCGAATATGGTAAACCGGTCTACTGACTGACGACCAAAGAAGATTGACAGTAAGACCTTCTGATTTGTGGTCTAGCTTTTATAATGTGACAAGTTTCCTTTCCTTATAATAATATGTGTGTATGTCAAAAAGGTGTGTGGCAAGGCCAAAGTGTATGACTAGTTGATGAAGCTGGTATCTTTTAACGTTAGTCAACGAATTAAACTAAATTGACATATTTATTTTCATCAAAATATCCTTTGGACTTACAACAATTTCAAAGTTATCATCACTATCCTTTTATCTCTGTTTCTTTACATAAGAAAACGTAACAACGACTTAGTCCTGCTGACACCGCCTCGTGCGAACATGGTCGGCGCTTCAGGAATGTAATGTTATCGCTTCGTCGGGAATCCGTACGCGACGCCGACTTGGACGAATGTATATGTATTAGCTATCGTTACGTAAGATATATCTCTTGTGATGTATGCCAAGACTGGCCCTGGCTGGCTATTAGTGTAGTTGTTTGTGAGCGATAAATGGTGCATCGTAGTATGAAAGTTGACGAAATCTTTCAAAGTCGATAAAGTAATAGGGAGAGGCCTACGTCCAATGTCCAGTAGTTGACTACTATTGAAGCTGACTTAATTATAATATTATTACTAGCTTTTGCTCGCGCCTTCGCCCACGTGGATGTTGAAAGTAATTCCGCGGGAGTCTACTAACGGGATATTTAGTATACTATGTCCTAACCCATGTCATCTACCTGTGTGCCAATTTGGGTACGTATTTGAATATCGAAGATTAAAATACCTACGCTTAAAATACCAATGTTCAAAACATCGAAAATTTAAATATCGATTATATCAAAATGTCGAAAATTGTTATACCTAAGCTTAAAACGTCGAAGATTGAAATGCCGAGTGATTAAAATTTCGAATGATTCAAAATATCGAATGACATTATGCCTAAGTTCAAAATATCAACATTTAATCGCAACATTTAAATTAAATCCTGGGGATATTGCGAAAACACGGATAATTAGCCAATGGTAAAAACATTTCTGCGAGCAACTTGGAAGTAGCGCTCGCCGGCCGCTGCCGCGGCACCGCTCGCTACGCTCGCTCGGCTCGCGCGCGGTTGGTCACAGTTTTAACCTAACCTAACCTATTTCACCCAATTCAAAATTACGAATCATACAATCTGCCACAGAAATGTTTTTACCATTGGCTAATTATCCACTCGCAGGCAAATTGTATGATTCGTCATTTTGAATTGAGTGAAATAGGTTAGGTTAGGTTAAAACTGTGACCAACCGCGCGCGAGCCGAGCGAGCGTAGCGAGCGGTGCCGCGGCAGCGGCCGGCGAGCGCTACTTCCAAGTTGCTCGCAGAAATGTTTTCACCATTGTCTAATTATCCGTTAAATTTAATAAACTGTAGGCGAGTCGTCCATTAGGTATTTCATACCTACATAGTTGAAATATCAAATATCTTAAAAAATCATTAGATAATTTAATTTACTACTAGGACATTCGATAATCTGTATTTCGATATTTGGATCTTTCGATGTAACTTTTGTAGATATTTAGATTTTAGATATATTGGACGTAGGATATTTAACCATTCGATACTATAAACTTTCGTTATTTTAATTTTCGGTTTTATGGTCGTTCGATTTTTCCATTTTCGATGTTATGAACATCGATATTTTAACAGTAGGTATTTTAATCTTCGATATTCAAATACGTACCCGCCAATTTTCATCGAAATCCGTCCAGACGTGAAAAGGTTCTTTAGTATAATTATCTTAGTTAAATATTAATGTGGCTTGTTACTAAGCAATAACAGTCATACGGGTCGATAGATCAGGTTAAGCTACGCTTGCCGCGGTTGGTCCGTGGATGGGCGACCATCTTTACATATAAAGACCCCTCCGTGCTTCGGAAAGCACGTTAGCCGTTGGTCCCGCCTGTCATTCGTGGATCTTTGGCAGTCGTTACGGGTCGATAGAAGCTCGAAAGTCTGACAACCACTCTTACCAAGGGGTATCGTATTACCCAGGAACTGGGTTGTAGAGGTCAGATAGGCAGTCGCTCCATGTAAATTATTGGTATTCAGCTGCACCCGGTTAGACTTGAAGCCGACAACATAGTTGGGAAAGGCTTGGCAGGTGATGATATTGATGAAACCTTTCGGAATAAATTATCTAAATGATGTAGAAAGCCGCATCAAAATCAGTTGTCTATTTCAGAAGAACAACGTGGTCTCACACTGACAGACACGAAACGCGACTTTAATTTATAATAATGTAATGTAAAGATAATATTAGATAAGATAGTATTATTAAGGATTATGGATTTTGAATTCTTGATTCACTATCCATTTGCATCTTCTTCTGTCATGTCACTTTACTCGTTTAGACGATGAGGCACCCAAAATCAATTACCTATTAAAATTTTCTAATCTAATAAATATAAAAAAAACGTTTATTTCAATTAACATACTTGGTTTGCATTATATGATTTGGAGATTCCTTTTAAGCAAGGAAATGCTTGTGTTAGGAGACTCCGCCCTTCCAATTTATCTTTATCCAAATTATGTAGAATTGAAAAATATGTAACTTAAAAGAACATGCAAGCAGAGTTAAACAATAAACAAAAAGGCAAAGATAATCTAAAGTAAGATAAGGAAGATATCTAAAGTAAGATAACCTAAAGTGTAATTTTTATACGGGAGGCATTTAATTAAATTGGCATGGTTTGAAATCAAGCCTCCCATTACACTTTAAACGCTTTAAATCTAGGTCAAAACACTTCAGACTTTAAACACCGTTCAGTCAGATCCGTATCAACTTTGCACCTAACATAAATACGTCTTCTGAACCCCGGTCGACACGCTAGGAATTTTCAGAATGTTAAATGATAAATTATTTTATCTCTGTAAGTAGGTTTGAACAAACACTTTTACACGTCAATCATATTTTTCAAACTAGATGAGGTAGGCGTTTCCTATCTGACTACTCTGAGAAGAAAGGTCCAAACAAACTCAGAGGTCTCAGTCTCTTTTAAAGTCCAGACGTAATCATGGTCAGATCATGTGAAGACCATGTAGATTGGTGTCTGAAATGGTCTTTTGAGGAAAGAACCACACAGCAATGAGTGGACCTGTCCAGTCAGTGCACGCATTTGTCAGTAATCGTGCAGCTCAACTCAAAACTTAAGGAGCTCAACGATGTTGTTATCGGCCCCTTTTCAAAAAACAATAAAAACCTCTAAAAAGTAAAAAAAAAATGTATTGGCCCTTTTTGTTTAATACAAGTTGTAGGCAATATTTTTTAACATAACATATCTTAAAGCACTCGGCGATAGTGTAGTTTTATATCAGTGACATATTTTTTGTAATTACCCTTACAAACAATCAATGTTACCTATTTATAATATTAGTTTAGATTGCTACTGATTCATAATGATGAATTTATAAAGCGGCGCGGCTGTAAATTTTTGTGTGTATTTTTCGTTATGGCCTACTTAAAACGTCTTTTAAAAACGAAAAAGAGCTCTAACTTTCTTTAACTTTATTAATTTCGTAACGATACAACTTCCAGAACTTCCGAAACAAAGAAAATAATTTGATTACCCACATATCACACCCTCCTATATTTCCATATCCACCGCTCGGTTCGAGAAAGTTGACTATAACCCTAAGTCATCAATTCAGATAATTTAAGTAAACAAAGAAATGTCATTGTCAAAATGACAGGACAGTGGTACAAAACAATTTAATATTAAATTTTATAATTAAAATTTAATATTAAATTTTATAATTAATTTTAAAAATATTTTTCATTATGTGTCTGAGTCTGAACAACTATCGGATTCGGAATCAGATTCGTTCACACTTATGACAAACCTATCAGTAACTTCATCAATTATGTGGTCGAGTGTGCACATTTCATCTTCTACTTTTACAGTATGTCTAATACAGTCTGCCCATTTCTGCGGTGTCACTTCTCTTAAACCTTCTTCTAACAATTGTTTTATCTCATTCATTTTGAAAGTTTTGTTGTTTCGTGCGACATACCCCTTTACCTGAGCCCACACCAATTCAATAGGGTTTAGCTCACAATGGTAAGGAGGCAGTCGGTTGTAAATAATAGTTATTCTTAGTAAGGTATAATAGTAGAAAACAGGTACCTATACCCACAGAATTTTATATAAATCTACTTTACGTAATAGGTATTCAAAGAAATTCTCACCTTTTTTAATGTAGATGCCTCATTTCTGCGAAAAAACTGGTGTACGATTCGTCTTATTGCAGACATGGTAAAATCGTCCATTTTTTGGACGAAGTTGGTCTTTGGACCTTCCTTCTTGGGAGAACTCAGGGTTTGGGTTGTTTTATGTTCTTTTACAATTCTTCCCACTGTCACTGCTGATATGCCTAATAATGTAGCAGTTTTGGCAGCACAGCCTCCTAAAGACCAGTATTCGTTAACAGGCCAATTCTTGTATGTCTGCTTGTAGACATTCATCACCATGAGTTTTTCAGTGGCACTGAGATTTTCGAGGCCGCTTTTTGACAGGCGACAAACTGTCGGTGGCAGCGGCCTTCGAGGGACCCGGCTGGGGCTCCATTTGTCAATTAACAAATAAAACTTAACAAAAACACAACTAAAACAAGGAAATATAACAACTAACAACAAGATGAAACAGTTAACACGATGATAATAAAGCACAATTAACAAAGACGCAGCGAATAGTATTATCCGGGAAAAGAAAACGAATGTTGTGAAAAGACGCGACTTTGTAATTATGTCAAACGAAATTTGAGAATGTTGGGAACTCCGGTAGTGTTACCAGTATCATAAAATATTTTATACCACAAAATTTTCTTTTTTTAATAACTTTGTTTAAAACCGAAAACTTATAAAAATTAACACGGTATAATAATTTTTTAATTATTATTTTAAAAATCAGAACTTAAAAGCAAATCTAACCTTGTTTTCCACCATTTTATGTGAATTACCATTAAGACGATATTTTTTTGATCTGTTATCACATTTGTTTACATAAATTATCTGAATTGATGACTTAGGGTTTTAAGTTTTAATTAAAGGAAATTTTCTCAGCGGATTTCGTTGCACTGGCAGATTGTACAATGGACCACACATCAGTAACACTTGAAATACGAAAACCACCCTTACTGGAACGACATTAAGGCGCTATCAATGATAAATAGTTACATGAACTTGCAGTTGGCTGTACCCAAGGCAGTTTAACTTATAAAGTAACATGGTTACGGCTATTGGAAACTCAGAGAGGAGTGTAGAAGGTTCTTCGTAACCTGTAGTTAAGTGGAAACTTTTGCTTGTTTCCTCCTACAGTAAAAGTTTCAAGGCATTCAGTAGTAGGTTAAAGGATGCGTGGTAATTGATTAACACACTTGCAACGCTATTCATTTTGACTATCCAATCATGTTCATTGCGTTGTGAAGCGGACAAATTCAAACATATTGCAGCAAAAAGCCCTCAGATCGTGATTATTAATGTTACAGATTTATTTACATTAGCGAAAATAATACCTAGGTATGTATAACAGGATCTGCGGGGTAATTGCGTCACACACAAAATCGCAATGGGTTTCATTTTGACAGTTCACGCATGTTCATTGCGTTATTTATTTACGTGTTTGAGCAGACTAATTTTTCAAACCTATGAAGCAATGGATTAGCAATATCCTTCAAAACGCTCGAATTGGGATTGAAAGTGTGTCACGTAATTAGGGTGCTGCGGTCATTTAGAATTTAAAATGACGTATAATTTTGAAAGGAGGACTGCTGTTCGTGGCAGCATAACATACTTACTTAGGTAAATTATTATTAAGTAATACTCACTTTTGGAAAACGTTCTTGATGTCGTACTCGATTTAGTATTTTGATGAAACACTCAAATATTGGAATACCGTGAAAATATTATTCAGTATTCGAGGAATCGCATCTGAAACTCTAGTGAACTCGCTTCCAACTGCAATATATTTTGTTATGTTATTTTCCTCTCATTCAAAACAGATTGGTAGCGAACTATTTATTCAGTTTGACAGTTAGACGCGGTTCGCATCCCTGTGGACACAACTTTGTTATGTTGCTCCCTTTCAAGGATATGCATGGATTCATCGTATCGAATATACTGTAATTTTTAAGTATAGGTATAATGTGGTATTTATCTAGGGAATAGATCAAAATCCTTTCCTTAAAAATGAAAGATTTGCAGCCTTTTGTTCTATACCAAATTCTAGGAATCGGTGGGAACTTTTAATTTGTTTGTGGTTATGGAAATTGTCTTTGAACAGAAGTTTCGCCTGATAGTTTCACTATGATGAAATGCTAGACGTTTTGAAATATAATCAAATAATATTAAACCAAACGGAGCGTTTATTTTCATATGTTGCAACCACAGAGCATTAAATATCACAGATGATGCAAAAATTGGGCTAAAGCAAAGTAATACCAGCCGTACAGGTTGATCGATCAGGTTATGCTACGCATGCCGTGGTTGGTCCGTGGATGGGTGACCATATTTTCATACCAAACGTACCGAACGTTACGAATGAACGAAACGAACGAACGAACGTATTTTCTTTCTTTCTTTCTTTTCTCTCCTCCGTGCCTCGGAAAGCACGTTAAGCCGTTGGTCCCGGCTGTCATTGGCGGTTCTTTGACATTCGTTACGGGTCGTCAGAAGCCCAAAAGTCTGCCCACCAGTCTTACCAAGGTGTATCGTGTTACCCAGTTACTGAGTTGTGGAGGTCAGATAGGCAGTCGCTCCATGTAAAATACTGATATTCAGCAGCATCTGGTTAGACTGGAAGCCGACCACAACATACTTGGGAAAAGGCCCTATATGATGATGGTAATATTGAAATAATTACAATATTTCGATATAAGTTTTCGGTAAGCCCGCGGCCGTGCGATTTAAATGATCATAGCTAATTTCTATGATACCATATAGGATATAGGTAGGTATTTAATATTGGGGATAAATAGAAGGAGTGCTGTTTGTCTATAGATTTCGATACTAACAAAGGTAAATGTGGCCATTTGAAACGTTTTGAACAAACAAACGCTTTACATAATACACCATCTACAACATAAAAAACCGTGAAACCTTAAAAAAAAAACTAAATAATAAAATTTAATAACGTACGTAACCTTTCACTGGGTCATTATTCTTCCTCGCTACATTTACTTATTTCATTAGCAACATTCTTAATATCAAGTCGAGTAGACATCCTAATATTTTTGCAGAAGCACTCAGGGGGACAGAGCATGAAATATGAAGAGTTTTTTTTTATAAATTAGGGCCACCTCAGGACTGTATGGCTCAAGATGAATAAATGAAACTTGCAAAGTAGAAAATGAGCGCCGTATTCATCTTATTTAACGTTAGAGCTATGTAGATGAGAATAAAAGATGTACTGCAGCCTAGAGTTTTTCAGGAAAATGCGTTATCATAATAACTTATACATACCTACGTAAATAACATAACATCAAG
This sequence comes from Dryobotodes eremita, assembly GCA_917490735.1. Taxonomy (NCBI): domain Eukaryota; kingdom Metazoa; phylum Arthropoda; class Insecta; order Lepidoptera; family Noctuidae; genus Dryobotodes; species Dryobotodes eremita. Next base: position 21,313,998 of record OU823254.1, read on the forward strand.
GCTGTTTTTCCAGACGGGTTCGACAAAGGTGGACTTATAGAACAGCCACATTTCGCCAGTTATGTTTAAGTCACATGTGACCGGGCGGGGGTGCCATCAACCGGGCATAAATCCAGGCTCTGAGAAATTTCTGATAGAAAAAGCCAATAACAGTTTGCTCTGGAAATCAAACCTTTTACGAAGTATTTGAGACATGGTTATATTGAACGTTCATTGATATAGATAAATTGATGTGGCTTGTAAAACATTCAATTTTCCCTCATTCGCAGGTATTGTTAAAGTTGTCTAAAGGATGACATTTACAGGCAGAGGCAGAGTCGTCCTTCTGTCTATTAAAGAGACTGTAAATAATAAATGATTTTATTTCTGTAAGTAGGTTTGTACAAACACCTTTACACGTCTAACATATTTTGTAAACTAGATGAGGTCGGCGTTTCCTATCTGTATACTCTGAGAAGAAAGGCCGAAACACACTCTGAGGTCACAGTCTCTTTTAAAGTTCAGACATAATCTTGGTCAGATCATGTGAAGACCATATAGATTGGTATCTGAAATGGTCTTTTGAGGAAAGAACCACGCAGATTGAGCGGACCTGTCCAGTCAGTGCACGCATTTGTCAGTTACTGTGCAGCTCAACTCAGGCCTTACGAAACTCAACGATTCGACGAACAATACCAAAGAAAGTACATTTAGGTAGGCCACATAAATTACTCAAACTGCCAGATCATTATTAAAACTAACTGAGAAAAAAAAAAGCAATAACCCACATAGTCCTCACATTAACAATAATTAAAATAACATAATACTTTACAAGTAAATACTCATGTCATTGTATATATAAAATTCATCAGTGTCAATGTGCTTATAAAAATTCGGACATAATGTTTGAGGACCATGTAGATTGGTGCCTGAAATGGTCGTTTGAGGAAAGGACCACACAGATTAAGTGGACATGTCCAGTCAGTGCACGCATTTGTCAGTAATCGTGCAGCTCAACTCAGAACTTAAGGAGCTCAACGATTCGACGAACAATACCAAAGAAAGGACAGTAGGCAGCATAAACTACTTAAACTGTCAGACCAAGAATAAAACTAAAACAATCACCCACATAGTCATCATATTCACAATAATTATTCATCATTCAACAAATATTCATGTCTAAAATAGTTAGCAAAATAAAACCAACATTCACCGTGTAAATTTATTGGAGCAGCTTTAATCTTCAATATGCTTATCAAGCGTGATGATGAAATTATCTGTTGTTAGCTGACCAGTCAGACATTATCCTGTCCAAATTTAAATAATTCATACAAAAGTCCCATAGGAAAAAGCACTTTCAGTTTTTTCCGAATTTCCAATTTCCCGGGCAACTTTTCCAATTTGTCTTTGTCTAAAAACCTTTATTCAGATTATTACGAACATTTTAAAACAAAAAATAGCCAAATCTGTCCAGCCGTTCTCAAGTGTTGCGCTAACGAACGAACAGCATTTCATTTTTATTTATATAGCTAGGTTCTATTGATGGTGGTTGAAAGAAAGATATTTTTCAGCAATAACTTATTTTAGATACGAATCGAAAAACTCTTCGAAGACGGCTTGGTGCCGGCAGTTTATTTAATAAACAGTCTGTAAGATAGGTACTGCTGCTCATCATCAAATATATATCATTATTTGGGGGGCAAAGCTCCCAAATCCCGATCCAACTCTTCCCCTGAGTGTCGGGGGTTATATCAGGTGAATTAGTACATATTCGCTCATACGTACTGCGGACTGTGGAGCCCTGATTTCCCTGGAGATGGCGAAGTTATTCAGTGACCAGTAATAAACTTGTTCAGAGCATTGTAGTCGCTTAAATTATTACTACGAGTATATTGGTGTAAATTATTTAATTCGTTGTTAGAGCTTTTGTTTTAAAGTATGTACATGATTATCATCATGGTTCATGGTTCTATTTGTGCTTCTATTCAGTTTCAAATATGCCTAACTAGAAAGTATACTTTGTAATAGCTTGAACAGGCTTCCTGAAAACGTGCTGTATCTTTCAAAGTGGTCAGTTAGCACTGCTAGGTGGTCTTCACATACACGATTATCTGTACGTTTCAATTCCTCAACTATGACTCACCCATCTTTGCGATAAAGATTATTATCTGCATTCAATTTTATACCTATAACCCTTTCAAATCCTAAACAGATAAGTGATATAACTCTACTAATATTACTAGTCTGGTTGTGAGTTTGGATGTTTTTTGAAATGGAGCGAATAAAACGACGGGCAATAGCAAGTAAAAAGTCACTCCATCTTCCTCCCAGGGTCATCACTACTATCAAGCACAGACCGTCGCCTCGCCATCGTGGAAGGAGCAGCCTGGGTCATGGTGCGCGTTGGCGCTGGTGAAGCAGAGGCCAAGCTGATGCTGGGAGCCAGGGTCGAGGGGTGCAGTGCAGCTGCCTACACCAACAGGGTGCCACTGACGCATCCGATGGCGTTGCTGCATTATACTAGCGCTCAGGGGGTAAGTAACTGAAAGGAGAGACACAGCTTGACTTTGATTAGTACCCTCCTTTCGAAGGTATGATTAAGTTATTTGTAAAATAGCGCTTTTAGCAGTAAGAACGCTCCTTGTAACATACAAATTGTAAATTTCAAATCCGTCCTTATTTGTACAGTGAAAAGTAATCTATCTATTATCTAATTAATTTAAGAGTCAATATATAATCATGATAGAAAAAACAGCTGTGTTGTGTGCACTATCTTGCTTATTCTTGCATTATTTTATAAGTACCATCAAAATAAAATAAAAATGAACGTTTTATATACTTATACTATCTGCTGTCTTTGTCCTTATTTGCTTTAGTCTTATACTTAGAAGGCAAAACCGTATAACTGAAGGAGATATTTCGAAAATACCAACATTCCATATTGATTTGACTGAGCTGAAAACTTTAAGGATTCATGAAACATAAAACAAGCGAATCATTATTCCTCCAGGGTTACTACGCCGTCGCGGTAGGTCCACCATCCTCCCTGGTCTGCGGCGACCGCTCGTCCACCTGGCAGCTGTGGCATCCAACATTAGAAGCAGAGCTGGACGCGCACTGTTCAGAACTGTCCACTGTTGCCAGGATCGCGGGGGCGCTTAATGTTCTGATAGATAAGATGAGGGAAGGAGTGTATCAAGTAAGTTGTTATTCCTCTAAGGACACTATACCCTTGCAGTAGGTCCACCATCCTCCCTGGTCTGCGGCGACCGCTCCTCCACCTGGCAGCTGGGTCATCCCTCATTAGAAAAACAGAACCCTTATAGGATCACTTCGTTGTCCGTTCGTAATTCCATGTGTCTATCTGTAAGTTTTCTACACATTTCCTATCAAACTCAAACTCAAAGCATTCAGTCTGTTAAGACCCTTTTTCTCAGGAACGCGTAGAGGTATAGGTTTAAATCATTTATTCTCATAAAAGACAAAGAAGCCACTTACATGAGAACAGACAAGAAACATTCAGTAAACTTATTTTAGGTTACCCTCACCAGAGTAATATGTATAGTATTATATAAGATTATTCTATACTCATTCAACAGTTCAATTCTCAACCATTAAAGTACATTGGAGGATGTTAGTCAAGGCAGTTTTCAATTATGTGTTTGGAGAGCCGAGATTTAAAACTGCTGAGAGAGCGAACGCTTTTTATATATGTGGGTAGATCATTAAATAGTTGTGCTCCTTCATATGTAATACTCTTTCTAGCGTAATTAGTGCGCATTCTTGGCAAAACAAGTAGACTTGGTCGACGAAGACTGCGTTTAGTAATTTGACATTTTGTAGTAAATGATAAGTTGGTGTGGATGGTTTTGTCTAAAAATTTTCTAATCAGAACACAAGTATTATATGTGTAAAGTTATTTGATATTCATTAGTTTTGTTTCTTCAAAAATTTTACAAGTTGGTGTTAGGTATGGATAGCGAAACAATATCTTTATGACCTTATTTTGTACTCTTTGTAATTCTTGCAACTACGTTTTTCCGGCACTTCCCCAAATTTCTATGAGATACAACAGATGCGACTTAATAAGAGAATTATAAATAGTATAACGTTTCTTTTTAGGTATGCACTGGTTTATACTATGAAGTGATCCTGTAAGTGCTGATAGTTTATTTTTAATATGGTCTATTTGATTGTGCCATGTTAAGTAATGATCTATTCTCAAGCCAAGATATTTTTCACAGGTTTTTTGATCTGGTGGGATATTATCAATAGTTAGTGTGTCGTGCTGCGGATTTCTTTTATTCTTAGCTTTAGAGACAACGTTACAAGTTTCAGAAATGTTTAGGTATCAAGTTGAAATTAGTATCAAATATGTAGATCTACAGTCCCTTGGAACTCTAAAGAACTCAAGCTTCTAAGTCAACGCAATAAAAAAATACGGCCATATACGCGACATATTTAGATACTCGCAAATAAATCAAAACCTACCGGGTACTTCCCGTTGACGTAGAATTATGAAATTTGGCAAGAAGCAAGTTCTCCCAGCACAAGTAAAAAAAAAATGTACGAAATCGTTATTTTTGTAGTGTAATCACATTTTTTTTGCATTGCCACCTTAGTTTTGCAGTTGGAGAATTGACCGTGGAGTATATCGATGTATGGGTGAACAAGTTTTTCAACTACAATGTTAAATTTGTTTTTGGTATAAATTCCTCCCAACTACGGAACTCTTCAATGTGCGTGGTCAGAAACGCACTTAGTCGGTTTTTTCTTTATTATTCGAGTTAATTACGTTTTATTATGTACGTGTATCTGTGGCAAATAAACCAATTTTTCTTTCTTTCTTTCTATATTGAGTGTTACGAACATAGTATTTTCGAACCCATATTTTAAAGAAATTTGTCTTATATCTTACTTATCTGTTTTCTTAAGTTTTCTGAATATGTAAGAGTATCAATATTGCCTGTTTAAGGTTCCGTAGTATTTTTTTTATTACAATTCGCAGGGCACGCTACGCGTTCTCAGTCGCTACGCGGCGAGTAGCTTGCTACGCCGTAGACTGGACCGCTGCGGTGCGTACGCGCACTCAGCGGCGAGATATTGCGTAGCGACGCATGCCTCGCACCATCTGTTACTGGTGCTGGATTCGTGAGTTTTGTATATTCATAATACTCGTACAGTGATGGTATACAGGGTGGATTTTTGAGATGGGGCAGCAAGGGCAGCTACCTTAACCGTTGCAGCTACTGGAAAACGGTCGTAGGAGACTTGTCCTAACTTTTTGAAAAAAATTGATTTGCATTCACAGATTTTGATAAAAAAATGTACAGTCAGCAGGAAAATGGGCAATTTTCACAAAAACTTTTAAGCTATTGCATAGCTTTTATCGCGGGCTTTGAGCGCGGCGACCGGATCAAGAAATTCCGTAACGAAAATAAAACCTTACACCCCCCACTCCGCCTACCATGTAGCTCGGCCGAGCGTTCGCTTAACTTGTATGTATATGGTGGGACTGTACTTGAATTAATATCAAAGAAATAAAAATACTGCATAAATAAAAAATAATAAAAATATTATAATTGCATAAGTTGATAAAAAATGCTATGCAATAGCTTTACCGCGGCAGTCCCCGAGTGCCACACGTGTTTTTTTTTTAATTTCAATCGATCATGTTACATATAAGGATCAAAAACCTCTATTGGACCAACTGAGGTTTGAGTAGTAGAAAACTCAGAAATCCCAAAAAACTTTTTCCATACATTTCGTAGGAAATAAGACAACAACTTACTGTTTTACCATCGTTAAACTGACAGCTACAAGGAGACTAATCGAAAAACAAATAAAAAAAGTATCTTCTTTGGTTTCATGGTGTGATTTTCCAAAATTGTGCCGTTTTGTAATTTCAATAGTCTGTTCTGTCCCCACGCCAGGAAAGGGACAAAAATATCGTCATTCCACTTCTGTACAATATTGACTTTTGTGCATCTTTTTATCTAAAACAGTAGGTAGCGATAGTAATTTTTTGGGAGATTTCTTGTATTGTTTGATGCCTAGAAAATGCTGTACTTGATTTTTTGCCTTTTGTGCACTTTTTTTCTAATATTTTGGTTTTACATGCTGAATATTCAATTACCAGGTTATACGCCCTATGCGAGCGCGGCGGCGTGGCGGGCTACGTGTACGCGGTGCAGCGCGGCGCTGTGGTCCGGCGCGGGGCGAGGGATGCCGACTGGCAGTTCGATGCTGCCTGCGTCAAGAGCTGTCTGCAGCAGATGCATCATGTTGCTGGTAACACAGTTTGAACAACTATGGTCTGTTCCAAAAACATCTGATGAAAACGTAAACAAGTGGATTAGTAAACGTACTTGTGGGTGCCAATTTGTAGTGCCTCTTACAAATTGAGTGCTTTGATTTGATTATTTGAATACTTAATCCCGAAATAATAATTTGAATCACCTTATAGATGTTTTCCATTCTTAAAGTATTTGCTGGAAAAAATGGTGAGATATAAAGTTGAAACCTTCTCAATAAAGATGAATGTGTTATTAATTCCCTTAAGTTAGGGATTGCATAACAATTTAACCTGAGGGGTAATTGCGTAACACACTAACAGTAGGAATGGCTTTCATTTTGACAGTTCAACAACATTCATTGCGTTACATACGTTGTTGAGCTGACAATTTTTTCGAGCATATGAAGCAATGGATTAGCAATAGGCTTCAAAATTATTCAGATTGTGGTTGATAGTGTGTTACGCAATTAGGTTGTTGAGCAGGGTTTGTGTACACTTTCATTAGATACTTTTAGAACAGATTATACAATATTATAGATAGCGTCATTACTGTGAATAACAAAAACACAACTGCGTAATAAACAGCAAAAATCTAATAAACCTCACAGCGTTGCTTTGATATTGTAAAGTTTGTGAAGAACCTTAATAATATTTATGACGGTTCAAGGTTTTTTTGACACGGACTTTGAACCGGAGCTGTAATTAATTAAATGTACACGTCGACGTCGCAAAACGAACTGTTTACATTTAAACAAAGATTGAGTAGCCTTCGGGAAAACCTTAATTACGAATCATTACGAATTTATAAATTAAAATTCCTCTTCTTAGCCTTTTCATTCAAAAGTAAGGCTAGATTACAAAAACTAATAATAGCACAATCACCAGGTGAAGATATCTCGCCATCCCCTTCAGAATGCCTAGAGACCGCATTACTCAGTCGCTGGGAGAGCCTCAACAGAGTGGCGCGGCTCTCTGCAGGGTCTCACCCGACGTACTCGAGCAGACAGCTGCGCTACTTGTGGAGGGTGGCTAGTGAGCTGATGAAGTGCAAGAGTATGGTGTTGTGTGTAAGTATCTAACGAAGACATTCCCTTCAGACTGCAGTACTCTTTCGCTAGGAGAGCCTCAATAGAGAGGCGCGGCTCTCTGGAGGGTCTAACCCTACTTTGTTACCCTATGGTTTTACACGGTGTACACTGTCCTCCCATACCTATCAACACTGTAATTTGAAACATTGTAAAAGCCCCTTATTTTTAAAAGAGTAACCGTGGAGTTTCTTGCCGGCTCTTCTTCATAGGAAACAACCAATTGGAACCGTGCACCTAGCTTCTGACGTTTCATAAGTGCCCATGTAGGTTTAAGTGAAATAAAATATTTTGATTGATTGATTGTTGTAAGTGAAAACAGACAATTTTGAGTTATGTTGCTATAGGTTAAAACTTGACTTTGAAAATATATATTGTCCATAAAAAACAAAGCTAAAAACTAAAATCCAACTACGACAAAAACGCCAACTAAAAAGGGAGAAACAAAAAACATCCGTTTCGGTTATCGTATAACCGGATCACACGATCATCTGTATGATTTATGGTTTAATTACATGACGCTTTAATTGCGTGACACGCAGTACGACATGACACTTCTAACGATACCTCGTTTATCAAAATACAACGAGTATAAGGGAACAGATAAACTTACATACCCTGTCAAAATCATATCCCTCCTTTTGCTTTGCCGTAGTTGGGTAAAAATAGACGCTAGTCTCTCCCAAATAATCCCTCCCTTGTGACATGGCAATTTTTTATCAGGCTGATGGTTGCCTTCCTCATACTTTATTTATTATGGTCAACAGACCATCAATGTGTCACTTTTGTATCCTTACGTAACAATCATTGCTCATAATCAATCGTCCCAAACAGTGGTTTTTCACTGGCTCTAATAGAATCTTAATAGATAAAGAGAAAATTAAATTATTTTTTAAAAGATACTGAAGACTTTATCATTAAGTTCGAATTTTATCTTTTCTCAGGAGAACCACAGCACATTCAGAGCGAACCTGATCCAGGTGACGTCATTAAACCAGGAACCCATCGAGGATTTGATCCACATCCTGGCGATCATGCTGGACCAGGCCCGGGACCTGTATCTGAACAACTTCCACTCCAGGAATGTGGGGGAGTTTGATAGAGAACTGTCTGCTTATAGGTGAGTTTTCATACATTCTGGTAATGGTTTTGGATGCTCGTAAGCATCTTAGAAGTATGGTTTAATACTGCTTATTATCCCATCCTTCCAACTACAAGTAAAGGAACAACAAAGAATATATTGGTAGCGAAAACTGGCTATAGAACGGATTTTTTGCAATCTAGTTTCAGAAATTCAACTTCCCAAATTATGTTTATGCTGCAGCTGCAAAGGCAATTCATTACTGAAAATTATTTTAGTTCATAACAGATATTTCTTTTTTTGTTACCTACAAAATTACTATTCTATTTCCATTTATCTTAAATTACCATTTTCAAAATCGTACTTTTTATCGCATTTGCCAACAGATCAAAAAAATGGAACAAACTTAAAGACTATTACGACGCATCGTCAGCCTGCCTCATCGACGCCGTTCGAAGAGACCCGGACCTTCGGCGAGAAGACCTAAAAGACCACCAGGTCGTCATGAAGAACATCCTCAACTGGCTCTACAAAGGCGCGAAAGACGACAAGAAGTACCTAGGACCGGTCCTAAGACCGTATTTAGATGGACTTTTCGCCAGTTCTTTGGAGAATGCATGGTTTTTGGAAGATTTTGATGGGAAGAAGTGTTTAAAGGAGTACGACGGGTTGAAGGAGTATTGCTTGGGGGTCCATGATGGGTCCCTGGAGCCGTGCATGGCTCTGCTCGATGCTGCTAAAAAGTTTGCTTGGGCTAAGGCTATGGTGGACTTTGTGGATCGGTTCCGGCACATTGGTGAGTAGTAGTTTTAACATATTTCCTGTTTAAGTAAAAGCAAAAAAATAAAAAGAACATAAATAAAAAGCATTACAAACATTATGCTCTGTCGCAGTCGGGTAAAATATATTTCACGTTTAAAAAGGTTTACATTTTAAGCCATGGATGTATATGGTTTTGTGTAAAAGCGCAAACTTCTCGTACTAACTATTTTACTAAAGCTTTCTCCCTAAAACTTATTTTATTTACCAAATATTTTAATTAGTATTGTGGTTGCGTTTAAGCATAAGAACAATGTTACAAGGACATTGTCGGAATCTTTTTAACACTCACTGCCAAATAACAGTACCTGCAAAAAACTACTGGCTCCCCACCCCTCCCCTCTAGTTATTGACATCACATAACAGCACTGCATTATCAAACTCTAAACACAAACTCAAAGCATTTATTGCAAATAAACAAATTACAAGCACTTTTGAATTGTTAAGGGGTCGGTCAGTCAGACAGATGAAGCTAGTTGCCCATTCTAAAGCGTAGTAGGCACCTATGGAGAAGAACGGGCAAGAAACCATATGTTGGTTTCTTGCCCGTTCTTCTCCATAGTTACAAAAAAATTTGGTTACATCATTCATGTTGAAATTATGCATGTGAGAACAATGCAGAACGTTAAAAGCGTCCGTAATAAAAAGAAAAAAACAATTCAAATATTAAGCCGTGGCAGCTAAGAGATGACCAGTCCCCACTGACGGCGCTGGTTCACGAACATGACGTATGGATCAGCACCATTCAGCTCAAGCATTTTGAAAGGAATTTAATGATCCAACATACACGCCACCACCAGCGAGACATTTGAGTGAGCATGACATACTCTCAGCCGCCAGGGCACATTCAAGTCAATGAAAGACAAACCTAGTAAATAGTATCAATTTATCATACACAATGTACCGGTCATTGCTCTCATGGATACATGCAAACATGACGCCAGTTTGATTGTTAATTTCAAAGTCCTGGGGTCTGAACTAGCGTGGAAAATTGCGAAAGATACATTTTGTTTTTTTCGAAACTTTGTATCTTTCCTGTAAAATACATGAAATTTTCGAAAAAAACTATTTTCACGTTCGTACGTAAAATACAATCATACACGTATAATACTTGTTAAATACTGTGTATTTTTCATATTTAACATTCAAAGGAAAAAAAAATTGCTTATTAATATTAATTGAACAGTAATGTAATTAATTAAATGATACAAGTTTTATGTACAGTCGCCAGCAGGTCAAGCTACAAAAGCTGTCAAATTTCTCCAAACGATTTTAATCCTTCAAATGTTGACGGTTAAGTTCAAAATCGAATGAGAAAAACTGACAGTTTGTGGTAACTTGATATACGTCATAATAAATTTTCCCTCAAAATACCATCTTATTATAATAATATTTTAATGCGTAAAATACACCGTAAAATACATGTAAAAAACTTAAACTTTGAAAGATTCAACCGAAGATCCGCTAGGAAAGTTTTTATATTTTATTGAAAAATACATGTATTTTACATGTTATTTTCAACGCTAGCCTGAACCCCGCTTTAAGCTGTTGCGGTGAATTACTGCAACCACTCACATTTAGCTAAATTCTAGGGATAATAGAGAATTGAATGTGGAATTTGAAATAAAACACGATTTTACCTGAATTCTTTAATAATATAGTGTTATTTAAATGGGGCGAATACCTCTTCTTATACCAAGAAAGAACGATTGTTGATCACCCTGCTTGCTCATTAGGTATTAACGATTTCATGATCATTAAATCTAGCTTTCTTTACGACTAGCTTCTGCCCGCGTCCGCGTGAAATTTCTTGTTTCCCCGACCCACCGCGTCGCATCGCATCGCCCGCCCATGCTATCACTTCGTTTTCATTTAGAGTTCTTTTTCACTTTTTTTCTTTTTACTCGGCTCCTTAGGGTCCTAAGGATCGTGATGTTAAAGATTTTTTTAAACCCGACGGACAGTTCCAGAGATTAGTCGCGTTCAAACAAACAAACTCTTCAGCTTTAATGTATTAGTAAGTATATATTTTTCCTTCTCCGCAGGGATGGAGGCGGAGATTTTGAAGATTGGTAGATAGTTAGAAGGTTTTGAAGCCCACAACTTGTTGCCTAACAAGCTTGTCCTTAATCCTTTGGGGTATTAAGACACTGATACCATATTATAATTTTCTAGTCCATTTATTTAAAGCCTTAATTTTTTGCATCCAATGTCAATATCGACATACTACTAAAGCAACAGAGAACAGCGGTGGTCGCTACTTATCGGTCGCAGTGATGGCTGTCATATAATAGCTAAAATAAAAAGCCTTCGACACAAAAAAAAGCTGATGACCTTGAAACGGCTGAACCGATTTTGATAAAACATTTCTAAGAACTACCGCTAGAAAACCTGCTTTCAAATAAAAAAAAACCGTATCCAAATCCGTTTACCCGTTTAAGAGCTACGATGCCACTGACAGACACACACACATAGCGGTCAAACATATAACACCCCTCAATTTGCGTCGGGGGTTAAAAAAGGTTCTTCTCCATAGGTACCTACTACGCTTTGGCATGGGCAACTAACTTCATATTTCTGACTGACCGACTTCTTGACAGTTCAAAAGTGCCTGTAAATGGTTTGGTTAAAATAAATGCTTTGAGTTTGAGTTTGAAAAAGGTGGCAGCGGGGTTTGACTTTACGGTGTCAAAAAACACTGAAACACATGAACTTACTTTCATGAATAAAGTTTCAGTGACGTCATTTGCCGGTCAGTTGCGGACGCTATGTGGCGGCCACCGCTTTTGTAAGAAATCGTAGTTTTAGATAGCACATCGCTAAGCATTCACAAAACATTCCTTTCTTCGTTTCCGAACCGAAAACACAACTTTAATACTCCAAATAATTCCTTTAAAACGTTCACAACAATAACAGAAGCCACTATTTTAAAGCACAATCCAGTGGATCAAAATTTCAAGATCGTTTCGCTTGCAACGGAATACGTTAGCATTTTTAATATCACCGGTATATAAAGGTATTGGGTATGGTGGCGTTGTTTGGGCGACGCGGGTCAGGGTTGAGTGGGCAGGAGTTAATGCTGGCTGTGGCTGGTGTGGTGTGGATGTAGATCGCTGGATGGGACTGGAGATGAATTAGTTTTTTGTGGGAATGTTCGTGTTTGTATGTACAGTCCGCCGTCGAGAGAATGCGTTCCTGACATCTGTCAGTGCGACAACTCTAGTAACTAATAAAGATCAAATTCGCAAAACACGTACCGTCAAACGGGATGAATAGGAATGCAGGGGTGAATCGAGATGAAACTTTAAAAGGGATTTCAACATTGAAATAATATAGTTTGTTGCCAACAAGGGCACTTAATTGTTAATTATAATACAGTAAACATATTAGAGTCCTTTTTAGCAACAAACTATATTATTTCAATGTTGAAATCCTTTTTAAAGTTTCGTTCCGATTCACCACTGCATCCCTAATCACCCCGTTTGACGGTATTCGTTTGTATGAAACTGACGGGTGTCAAGAACGCATTCTACGATAGCCGGTCTGTAGTTGTAGCTATCTATAATTAGGTTTTGATTTGTCCAAAGTCGAGAACAGTTAATTTGGCATGGGAAATTGTTGTTTCTTTTTGACTGACTTAAAAAAAAGGAGGAGTTTGTCAATTCGGTTGTATTATTTTTTTATGTTTTTTAGCTCAGAACTCCGTCATTTAATAACCGATTTGAAAACTTCTTCTTTTGTTTAAAAGGGTATACTTATAGGGTAGTCTCATATAAATTTGGTCAAGTTCTGATGAGCAGTTTTTGAGCTAGCTTCAATAATACGTATTTTTTCAACTTAGTGTATGTTGATGATGTTATAATAACTTCCTGTCACTGTTATTTACTTAACAAGGGAAGGTATACGAATTTGTGTGGTGTAGGCACCACAAATAACAAGTGAAAAATAAAAACTAACGGTAAACTTTAAACTTTATTCCAAAAAAGAAATAACTGATTTCTCCTCCTTTCCCTTTTCTTCCTTCTTTTTTTGTAATAAAGTTTTTATTAACATTGGTAATCGGCATGATTAAATAATCGTAGAAAATTTAGAACGTATACATGTAGAAAGAGTCATCTTTTTTTCTTTCAGTGTCGTTCGAAACATCGAGGACTCTTTTTACCCGACTGTCCCAGAAGGAGGGCAATGTTTTTCAAGAGTATGTGTGTCTATTTCTTTGGTATGCTTGGTAGCCTAAACGGCTTGATGGATTTTAACATTTATGAGTTATCTCTTAATAGTGGTAGTGAGATGGGCTACATAATATTTGTATCTTTCATCTGCAAATACAAACAAAAGGGAGGGGAAGGTTTTTATAAAATAAATTATAACAATATTGGTATCAAATAACAGCTAGTAAAGAGTCAATTCCAATTATCTCGTTCTTTAATAAAACTAAAAAGCTTGAAATAATGCAAATATTTAAAAAACAAAAAACGTGACTGCAAAACACATAATTGAAAAAACAAAAATAAGCATTATAATCTATAAAAAATGTATACATAGGTTTTTGTAGTCGGGTTTAACTCGCTCTAACTAGCTGATCCGACAGACGTTGTCCTATCCTGTCGATCATTCTTATAAATTCCCATAGAAAATGCATTAATTCTCCCGGCAACTTTAACTTTACTCTGTAAAAACCAAATTCGGACTACTACGAACATTTTAGAACAAAAAATAGCCAAATCGGTCCAGACATTCTCAAGTGATGCGCTTACCAACGAACAGCACGTCATTACGATCCAAAGTTCTAGTTTTTCCAGGAAAAATGTATTGAGGAGTGATAAGATTCCTCACATAGCCAGAGGTGTAGTGAATAAAACAGTTTTATCCTCCGATCCATTATACAAGTCTATACGAGGGCTTTAGAGGCTAACAGACTAAAGTAATCATTTATTATAGCCATGGCTGGACTGTGTGAAAGATGATATGGCTAGAAATTGGGTGACTACGGAGATGACGACTAATAGAGAAATACTAGCTTTTGCCTGCGGCTTCGTCCGCGTGGAGGTCCGAATATATCCCACGGAAACGTACTACCGGGATAAAAAGTATCTTGTGTGTTAATCGTGGTTATAAACTATCTGTGTGCCAAATTTCATCCAAATCCTATTAGAAACATAATTAATACTAATGATTGAAATACTATCGTGAATTCATGCAAGCCTAGTATTTTTGGTTGGGTTTCTGCTCAGAAATTGTGCACGACGTGTCGTGAACAGAATACCGTCTTGTATGCATGCAATGTGCTACCGGGATAAAAAGTATCATCTATATATTTTTAGTTGTCTAAAACAATTTTCGCATTATTGCCTTTCTAATGAAACAGGTTTGGGGCACATCGGTTGGATGGTTTCAAAATCTATAACAGACATAGATAGAAACCATTTTTGTGTTCTATATTATAAAGATAGATAGATGGAAAAAAAAAAGACATGTTACACCGACCCCAAATAAATTGGGATAAGGGTAGGAGAATGGTGATGAAGTACATACCTACACAGTAAAACACTTCCAGCTCTCTATCTCCTTGTTAAAGTTTGAAACTGTGGCGAGTTGCAAATCCCGCCTAAGTTGTGGATACGGCGCCGAGTCTGTTCCCGCGAGCTGTTCCCGATCTCTGCCATCGCTACTACTGTGCCACTATTATTTGTGACCGTTTCTTATATTGAAAATTGAAAAGATGTAATGGTTTGTAGTCGCAGAAGATGGATGGATTGTGTGAGGAATTATATAAAAACAAAGTAAATACTAAATAAATACATATTTATTTTTATTTAGTTAACTTTACAAACTTCTACAGTATTTAATCTTACATAGAGGCCTCCTTTTAAGTATAAAAAATAACTGTGCTAGGAGACCCCGCTCTTCTAAAACTAGAATCAACTTATATCTAGGAAGGTGTGCGTGTGTGTGTGTGTGTGTGTGTGTGTGTGTGTGTGTGTGCGTGTGCGTTTGTGTGTGTGTGTGTGTGCGTGTGCGTTTGTGTGTGTGTGTATGTGTGTATGTGTGTGTGTGTGTGTGTGTGTGTGTGTGTGTGTGTGTGTGTATGTGTGTGTGTGTGTGTGTGTGTGTGTGTGTGTGTGTGTGAGAGTGAGTGTAGCTTATTGTCAAATTATCGCAAGATGCTTTGTAAAAGAGTTTCAATGTCATCATAGCTCTTGCATTTTCGCCAGTCTATTAATGATTTTTTACATTCTCGATAAGTAATGGCATAAATATTGAAAAGTTTATTTAATTTGTTGTAGATGGAAGCGGATTGTCT
Source organism: Dryobotodes eremita (assembly GCA_917490735.1). Taxonomy (NCBI): domain Eukaryota; kingdom Metazoa; phylum Arthropoda; class Insecta; order Lepidoptera; family Noctuidae; genus Dryobotodes; species Dryobotodes eremita. The sequence goes on from OU823254.1 coordinate 21,329,561, forward strand.
GGTGAACGGTCTTTTTGCATATGAGGTTTTAACCGAGACTTTTGGGGCAACAATATATTTTCTTCTTTTTTTGTTAATCGTTTTTTGTTAGTAAAGTGATAGCGTGACGGTTTGACAGGAGAGAATAGAAGAAAAAAACGTGCTGCGCTGACCACACGTAACTGGAAGATGATGAGTCGCCAGCACGCAGTTAGCAAACGAAATCAATACTAGTTCCTTCTCTTAAAGATGATTTACAATCGCATTACTTCAGTAGCGAGATAAGTCCCTTGACGTCTATACGTGACACTTCTCAATGAAAAACTGTCACTTTGGGCTGACATTCTGGATACATAACTTGCTACTTGAACTAGTTTCGCTACTTAACTAATGCAAATGTTTGCAATGTGTGCAATTATTATTAACTAGCTGCGCCCCGCGGTTTCACCCGCAGAAATCTCGATCCCGTGGGAATATCGGGATAAAAAGTATCCTATGTCCTAATCCAGATCATAGTCTATCCGTGTGCCAAATTTTATCCAAATCCGTTCAGCCGTTTTAGCGTGATTGAGTAACAAACATCCAAACATCCACACTTTCACATTTATAATATTAGTAGGATATATAATATATATATATATATAGTAGGACTTAGTAGGAAGTAGGATAGTAGGATTAGTAGGATTGATACGAGGTCAATCAATTTGCCTAGCCTTTACAAAATTAAGTATGTATGGGTCGGCTTCCAGTCTAACTGGATGTAGCTGGATACTAGTATTTTACATGGAGCGACTGCCACCCATCCTCGAACCGACTGCGGCAAGCGTAGCTTAACTTTCTATCGACCCGTGTGGCTGTTATTATGTAGCGACGAGCTCTTTAATTGATACGAAGTATGATCGAAAAGGATCGAGATCGTGTAAAGGTTTAGTTTGTAGCTGCTAGCTGCTACTAAAAGAAACCAAACTTTTATAAGAATTGCTATTCACAGAGATTTACTGTGAATTACATTCATGCGCGAGAGTCACTTACAACAGTTTTAACATTTAACATATTCCACTGAACTTCAAACGCTTCGCAGCGCTTCTGGCTGTAATCGTTGAAGCAGTAGGATTCATTCTATGCTAAAATATTATATGTCATTCTACATCTGGCTTTACTGTTCAGAATCGTCCGTAGCTGCATTTTGCCAAATAAAAGCTCTGGCTAAATAAATGTTTGGGTGGTATACATACACATATTGGTGGGTAAACAGACAAACAAATTCATTTCTTTTTGGAACGAAGTTCCTTATCGCACGGTATGAACTTGGCGGATGGGGGCTAGGCGAAAAAAAGTGTAAGAATTTTCCGTCACGAGTTTCCGTCACGACCCTTTCTTTATTTGTTTGTTTGGTTGACCGCGCCAATCTCAGGAACTACTGGTTGCAATTGAAAAAATATGTTTGTGTTGGATAGTCCATTTATCGAGGAAGGCTTTAGGCTATATAACATCACGCTACGACCAATAGGAGCGGAGCATAAATGAAAAATGGTGCAAAAACGGGAAAGAATGATTCCTTTTGAGAGCTTCCCTTGCGTAAACGGTTAAAGTTACGCAAAAATCATGTATGACGGAATTGTTTCGTTTTAAAAGTTCAGAAAAAAAAACCGCGACAGCATATGTCTATCTTATAAGGTTGACTCAATATAACCCTTGTTATGGTAATCAAATTTGTTCTATGGATGTTCTAAATACACTATGAAAGGAACTTCGTTCCAACCGAGTGTTCCACGACACTCACGCATTTTTTTTATTGCCCAATGGGCCTGCTCTTGACCACTATCACGCCTGATGGAAAGCGATGGATGAGGAGTAAAATTATAGCTGCTTAGACTTAGCTGAAGAGCGTGTATTTTTTTTTACTTCCACGTCTCCTAGTAAATCCCGGTGTCTTTAATCAAAACTGGATTATTACTAGAGCCTCATCATCATAATCATTTAACCGAAAGAGCACCAGTCAAATCAAATAAAAACAAAAAAAACAAAAGTAATTTATTCAAACTAGGCTGAGTCAAAATGAAAAATTACATAAGACAGTCCCCAAAACGCTCGTCTTTACCACTTCCCAGTTAAAGCACTATAGCTGGGAAGAAGTGACGCAACACACTCCCCAGCAGCATGTGCTCTCCGCGCCCTACACCAGCAAGGTAATTGCGTAACACGTTATCAGTAGGAATGGCTTTCATTTTGACGGTTCAACAACATTCATTGCTTTATTTGCGTTGTTGAGCAGTTTTTTTTCGAACATACGAAGCAATGTATTCGCAATAACCTTCAAAATGATTCAGATTATGATTGATAGTGTGTTACGCTATTAGGGTGCTGGTCATCATCCTTTCTGCAAGCAATATGTTTCCCCCACTGCTACTTAAGGGAGATGCGCTAACGTAGCCCGCGAAATTCAAATTTATTTACGTTTTTTCCAATTTGCAGGTCAGTGTCAGGTTGTATATTGATTAAAATATGACTCGCGACCGTAACAAATATGGCTTTATAGAATTGTAATCATTAGAATTAGCAATACCACTTCTTAAGTTAGAATTGGCCTCAAATGTCATGATTTCATGAAAAAGTCATTCAATTTGATAACATGAACTTAGAGAGATGTATTAATGATGTTTATCATTATAATTCTATAAATATATTTTTTTTACGGCCATGAATCATATTGAGATCAACATACAACCTGACATTGACCTGCAAATTGCAAAAAACTAAAGAAAAATTGAATCTCGAGGGCTACCCTGACGCTTTCGCCTTAAGTAACTACTGTTGAGATAATATTTTCTTAAAACTAGCGTCTTGTTCCAGATTTCCGCATAGTGTTTCCCACGGGCGAGGGCATGGCCACCTCGTACCCCAGCAAGCTGCCGTCACGACGCGAGCACAGCTCCGCGCGCACGCTCACGCTCAGCCGCCGGGATAAAGCCGACGCCAAGCTGCGGCTGGCTAGGAGGTGTGTGCTGGGAGCGTTCGCTACTGGCCTGGTAGGAGACAGAAGGTGAGTGACGTGAAACAAGCCAGAGGGCATTCTGGGCACCAGAGGGTTACTCTTACTGTCAGTTAATATCAAATTACCTAAACGCAAAATTATATGTCATGCAATGTTCTAAAAATTATCATAATGTTATAGGGTGCCAGTGCGGTCATCTCTCACCATATTTTCTCTGAACTCGGCACGAGTCAAGGCTCATTTTAATTAGTCGATACTTCCCCGTAGGTGAGGTAGTGACTACTAATGACTAATGAAAGTCATAAGTCGAGAACGCGGTCGGTACTCCGTCTGCGGGGAATCCCCGTAGCGGGCGTACCGACCATTGAAATTCATCGGTCGTTAAAAAGCGTGCGGGGACTCACACCCAATGAAAATGAGCCTTCAAAGCAACTGCCAAACGTGCTGTGCAGGTTCTTTGTATACCGCAATCATTCTCTATTCTCTATCGACTAATGAAAATGGTTCCCCGAATGCGGGCCCTATGCCAGCCGTTATAGAAGTCCCCCGCACCCCGCATACGAACCCTATCGACCAATGAAAATGAACCTTTATACATTAAAAAGAATTATGTGATTGTAAAAAAAGTTACTATGCAGTCAGCTTTGGTAGCAGCAGGGCTGCCTTGTTGTTGACGCCGGGCGCATTTAAGTATCATTCGGAATTCGCCATTATAATAATAGTAATTAAAACAAATAGGCTCATCTGTAATATAAAATAATATTAAGTCTCTATTCCACAAAAGATAAGGCAGAAGTGTTCGCACGACGACATGTCAAGCTCCAAATCCAGCTCTAATTAAATCAGCTCTGAATTTCCAGTATAAGCTGACTTCTCACTGTACGAAAAGCCTATAAAATGAGAGATCAGCTAAAATTGGAAATGTATAGCTTGATATGTCGGCGTATGTACAGTACCTACTTATATCATGATAGTTTATGGTTGCTAACAAATTGTAGTCTGATAACCAACCTGTTTGGTCTAAATCTTCTCATACGGTACTCCGTATGAGAAGGTTTTGACCAACTCCTAATTTACTAACACCAAAAACATTTGAATACAGAAATGATTAAAATAACAAATCTTATATATAGTATATAATACTTGTACATTCGCTGCACCCCCGGCTGGTACCTACCTAACCTAGATAGATCAACAAAATCAATGGATTATCCACTCGAGACTTACCCCAACATCGCGACGATAGCGCTCATCGAAACCCGTGGAACCAACCTCTTGAGAGATGTCTTCGAAGACACTGGCAGCCGTTGGCCGAAGTAACGTTCAGGCTAGTCACACTTGCTGCAAATAACAAATAGAGAAAAATGCAACAGCAATCAAAATTTACTTTCATAAATACATAACAATATCCTATTTCGGACTTCAAAACAATTTTATCAATGTCAAAAAGCAGCCGTAACTTTATTGGCACGAGGTATAATATCTGGCTGACTGCTGGCTGGCTGCCAGAGAGGTAGATACGGTGCGACACTATAATTAGATGACACCGGTTCAGGGGGTCTACTCCATAAGCACGTAATCCATAGTTTCAGCCGAAGTTACGGGCGTTTTCTACTGCTCCTCCTACTTTCCTCCTAATCAAACTGGTTGCTAATCTAATTGTATAATTTATTCTTTTTATGACATTCATTTACATTCTGTTATTACTTTAAACCATACACTGATTTATCATTTGTTAAAATTTTAGCAACCAATTTGAGCACCATGTTACTATTGCATAATTTATTTATTTGTCATTGCTTCATTTTTAATTCTTTTACCTATTCTGGTATAGTAATTTTATTCTAGGTGCATCGTCTTCATGTATAATTATAAAAATAATGTACCAATACAAAATATTGTAAAACATTTTAAAAGAGTAACGGTGGAGTTAATTGCCCATTCTTCTCCATATGAAACTACCTTTTGGAAGGGGCGACTAGAATCAATTTTATTTTATTGTAAATAAAAGTGCCTTTTATGTGCCTATTTGAAATAAATGCTTTGACTTTGACTTACGGACTTATGATTAAATCAGGGCCCCAACAAAAAATTAATGACAACACGATTTGACAGTTGCCCTACTCCCGATGTATTTGCCCGTCCCAAAAATTGAAATTGACACTTGTTTTGACGCACTAAATACTTTCAGACAGGCCCGTATCTTCGTTGACGGACTTAGGGAGTAGGCCCCCAATTCGGACCGATATCGTTAAATAGGTAACTATAGGTAAGGTCAGATAAGATGTTATTTATTATGGTAAATGGGCGTGTGAACGATTTGAACTATTGTATCTACATGCATTTGTTGATAGAGACTGAGGGATAAAATAACCCGTCCATATAACTGCCGTTTGAGTCTAGGTACTTACGAACATGAAGTACAATGGTGTTAAGGCTAGGGTTGCCACCTTTTTTTGACACGAATAAAGTATTTTTCATTTCGGTAGAAGGAAAATAAAGTACACATTAAAAAAAAAGACTTACAAGAATACAAAACACTTTTTGTTACGTTTAGCAACATTCAACAAATATTTTTCTTTCTTGAAGATAGTTACAGCCTCTTTGCAATCAAACTTTAAATTGATAAATTTGATCAGCTTATTTTAATCAAGTTTAGGGAAGCTTTGTCCCTTTCGTCTCTCCACTTTACATTCTTATGAGAAAAAAAGTCAGTAACAGTCAGAGTTACGTAAATAGAGTATTTTAGCGTACTTCATTGGTGTCATAGATCATAAAGTACACCTGCACGAAAAAGAGGACAATAATCTATTTTAGAGTACGGGTGGTAACCCTAGTTAAGGCCTACCGTGGGTTATCCCATAAATATTCATTAAAATTAAAAAGATAAAGACACGTAACATCTTACCTGAAACACTTAAGGCTATTTCCGATGTCACACGCTACGTAATTACCAGTACTCATTACGAATTCAATTAGTTCAGTATGTACATGTACGCAGCATCCCATCTGTGGCATTGAGCTACACGTATTTCTTTGTAGGCTGGTTTATCCGTGACATACCGATCTCATTTTAAACAATGACGGCAAACTTCTCATGCATGCTAATGATAATACAATAACATAAATAACAAAGTACGTACGTACAGTCACGAGTACTAATATGTATACACTTAGTAAAATTTTAAAGCGATTTTCTCATGGAACATTGATTGCAACTTTGAGATAAGACCTATTTCATAACAGTATAGGTTCCAAAATGCTATGTTCGTAACAGCATAAAATTACAATCAATACAATAGGAGAAAATCACATTTAGAAGTTGCTAAGTGTAGACATATTAGTGCTCGTGACTGTACACTACTTTGGGACCTACTTTACGGGAATTTATAATACAAACATTAAATTACATTACAACTTTACATTGTTACTAACAAATATGGAAATGATTCTGAAATAAATGTTGATTTATTTATTTATTTAATAACAGCTGCACAGATCGATCGAAGGTTAAGTTACGTTTGCCGAGGTCGGTTCGTGGATGGGTGACCATCCATTACATATCGAGACCCTTCAGTGCTTCCAATAGCACGTTAAGCTATTGGTCCCGGCTATGTCGTTTTCACAATTACATAAAATATCAATTAATAGGATTATATGAACTTAGAGACTTGTATTGATGATTTTAATAATTATAAATCTGTAAATACATACTTGTTACTGTCGCGAATCATATTTTGTTCAACATACAACCTGACACTGATCTGCAAATTGCAAAAAAAAGGTAATCAAATTTGAATTTTGCTGGCAACCTGGCGCTTACCTCTTAAGGGCTGTGTCGTAGAGATATCGTCAGTACCGGAATCGAAATGGGGTAGGCGCTACATAAAATTAAGAAGCAATACTGAATTTTCGCTATTTATTTCAAGAGGACCTGCTCTGTTTTATTAAAATAATCGTCGCATATGAAACTAATTCTATATTGGATGTAGTGATCGAATGCAACCGGAGACATTTTTCTACCAGCCTGCATGATGTAAGGTTCCCTTTTGCAAACCTGTACTGTAAAGATTTAGCCTACTTCCACTTTTACTATTGTATTCCTAATCAAAAACTCTGCCGCATAATAATAACAACAATTAAAAGCTTTCTAGGATTGTAGTTTGAAACTGCTAACCCAATCAGATATGAAATGAAGTGACCGTCGAACCCGAGGTTCAATGGTAGAGATCGTTTGCTAGCAGTTAGTAGTTATGCCGGTCGATTTAACTAGCCATTGTTAAAACTTTCGTTACGGCAACTTGTGAGGATTAGGTACGCAAGGTGACTGCTTGCGTAGAAGTACCGGCATAAGTCAAATAGATCCTAATAATATTATAAATGTGAAAGTTTGTGAGGATGGATGGATGGATGTTTTTTACTCTTTCACGCAAAAACTACTAAACGGATTTGGATCGAATTTGGAACACAGATAGTTTATAACTTGGAGTAACATGTAGGATACTTTTTATCTTGGTAATACGTTCCCGTGGGATAATTTCCGACCTCCACGCGGGCGAAGCCGCGGGCAAAAGCTAGTAATTTATACAGGGTCTAATTAAATAAGCTAGTAAAACTCCGCAGACGTGATGGATATCGATATTAAACATGATAAAACGAAAGATGTCTTGAAGATTTTATTTTATTTAGGGTGAACGACCGTAGGTATTGCAGTTTGAGTTTAGAAAATCAATTTTGTTTTGTGTAAGCTTCACATACGTAGGTACCAATATCTATACACGATAAAACAAGTAAATCTGTTTTTTTTTGAAGTAACTAAATTAGTTGGAGTCGTTGACCCCAAAAAATAAATCATAATCAAAAGTATATATTTTTGTCCTGTTTAGATATCGACAATCATTACATCTGCGGAGTTTCACTAGCTAATTTACTTTGACGCTGTATAAATGGAGCTTAGTGGTGTCTAGTTAACAAATGGGTGTGTAATTCCTACAACAAACAAAAACTGGTCATACACGCACGCCGGTTGCGAGTACTACACACCTGACCTTTCTGAAGAACATCACCAATAAGGTCACTATATGTTCTTCTAGGGTGGTGTTTCCACTCACATTTGCCTTGTAAATAGGAACCTTTTGTTAGCCTCTCATTCAACCTCTTAACATGGCCAAACCATCTCAGCATACTCTTTTTAATTTTTGTCACAACATCTTTCTTTCAAACCGCCGTTTTTTAACTACTGAACTGTCCGAAACTACAAATTCAGCACTTAAGAAACCCTAGAATGTCCGAACGCACGAAAGTCACCACTTCAAAATGACAGCGGACCGCGCGTTCTCGCCTCTAAGTTTTTTATTTTTTTGAATTTTCTGCGTGGACTCACCTCTTGCGTTTCAGGTTCTTTTGAAAGGTGGATAAATGTAGCTTGCTGTCTGGTTCATAAAACCTAAAAGGGTGTGTCATTCCCACAATAAAAAAAAACATCGTTGTGCAATAAAAATATAGCTATGGTTTAAAACAAAACCAATCGGACTTCTTTAGTAAAGTTTTTCATGTCATCTGACGGTGTAGGAAATTTGAATTTACATTATGTCCATAATCATCACTACGAGGATAGTGTCAAGATCGCATATTTGGATACTTACTCGTACAATTAGTTTTAAGTTTTCTTTACTAACACTACTGGACCCTAATTCACTATGACCACTTAACGATTCCTTACTCCTAAACCACGTCAATTCCTTATCTAACCACGACATCTGCTAATAACGTATTCTCTATGATACAATAAACGAAACCGTTTCTACAAGACACGATATTGACGTGGTAAGATTACGCGGGGAATAATAATTACCAAACAGAATTGGGGCCCTGTATGTATTCATTGTGGTCTGATAATAAAGGTTTATACATAAAAAGTGAATGTATAAAGAAAACAACTGGTAATTAATTATCTTTATATGTACCTTCCTATACATAAGGGAAGAGTTCATTGCCCTGCAGTGAGACTGTAAGACAAATGTTAGCAGATATTAAATTGCATTCAAGATAAAGCATTATAAGTCCGTTAGTGAAGATATTTCTCAAAGTTTCGCTCAAGTCATAACACTATATCAAAGTAAAACAAACCAACTAAATCGATAGAGTTGTTGTTCCAACATCGTGACAATTTAACTGAAGTTGAGCATGAACGAAGAACATCCCATCATTAATATATTAGAGAGTTGTAAGGGCGCCACTCATTTGTCATTGAATAAGGGTGAAACCACAGTAGTGAAGGCACAGTTCTATTGCTGCATTGTGCTCTTAGCTTATCTTTGTTCTCACATATGCAGGGTTATTTATAACTCGACGTATTCCTTGCAGGATGTCATAGTAGGGTTAAAATGCAACAACTTAAGCCACCAAATGTTCTACCGAAATTCAGTAGTTTTTAAGATAGTAAGTTTTTTGGTTTTTTAATTAATAACCCAATATAAAAATGATTTACGGTGCGACTGTACTGGAATTTAAGTTATTATCATAGCTGATGCCGTAGCAGATCTTTGTTAATAATTAAAAGGTCAAAAATGCCATAAACTTTGGCAAAGATCACCAATTAAACATTTTCTTTTCCGTAATTTTTATTTTTGTCAGACAAAAGTTACGAAAAAATACTGAATTTCGGTAGAACATTTGGTGGCTTAATTTGTTGCATTTTAATCCTACTATGAAGTACTGCAAGGAAAAAGTCGAGTTACAAATAACCCTGTAGAAACAACAAGAATAATGTACCCAGGAATTTGGAATATCTTGGTTTAAAAGAGTGTCCTTGGAGTTTCTTGCCCGTTCTTCTCCATATAGATCTATGTTTTGGAATGGGCACTCAAAGCTTCAGCCATCTGACTAACTGACCGACGCCTTGGCAATTCAAAAGTGCCTGTAAATGGGTCAATTGAAAGGAATGCTCTGAGTATGAGTTTGAATAAAAATGTAGACGAAATCTTCCACTGTGATTTAAGGCTACGCTACGTACCCGGGATTCGCAGCTGGCAATCAAATGAACCCGGGCAGCTAAGACTTTGTCCACACAACATGAAAGACGATCATGTGAGTCATTTAGCATCCAAACAAGAGATATGATATAAGACGTTGCCACGCAGCGGAGATCTGATACACCAAACTGATATATATATAGTCCTCCTGACCGTGTTTCGGCCATGGCGGCCAATCTCAACAGAAAGTAACCTTCGGTGCGGGAGATATTATAGTGCACAAGTTTGTGCGCAGACACAGGTGCACTCCGTCTTCCCTCACTTTCATAGTCCGATGGGACGGCATTCCGAGACGACCGGAGAAAGATCAGGCGCAGGACCAACGGCTTAACGTGCTTTCCAAGGCACGGGGGTATCACACCGCCGACGTCCAAACTCCGGGCTTTTACTAAGAAATTCCAAGTGTTAGTGTTATTGGGTTTTTTTTCCACCAAACTGAAACAAGGGTGGACAAAGCCTAACGTGCGTAAACTCTCCCTGCGCGGCCACGCAGCAGTGGAACTGTGCCTTTACATCTAGGGCTGAAATAGATGAGGATTTCGAGTTTTATTGCTTACTTATACAAATTTTATACAATAGCTATGCAAAGTGTAACTCATAAAATAGGTATAGGTAGATTAGTATCGACACAAAAGATTGTTCTACGAAATATTTTCCTTAGTAGCAATTTTTACGGAAATTCTACTTGAAAATTGAACCCTGTTTGTAATTAATTTTCAGTCGTCACCTCATAAACAAAGAACTACAAAGTAAAGGTTATTATAATCGTGTTTAATTAGTCTACATCGGGATTATTTATTTTAGACCAAAATCGTACCGACGACGCGTGGCGCTTATTAACTCAGATACAAAGCCTAATTTACCATCTTGAATTAGTTTACTTGTGTGATATTAGCGTTCGAATTCATTAATTCCTAGGGTTTCTATTGTAGCCATTGACCTGTTGCTTGCTATTGCGTGTTTACATACATAACCTCATACTTGTATTCCCCGTAGGGTTAGGCAGAGGTGTATCTGTAATAACACCCACATTTCGCTAGTTATGTTTAAGTCCCATGTGATAGAGGCGAGCCTATTATTATTATTTCAAAGTCAAAGACAAATATTTTTTTTCATATATGCTCATAAAAAGCACGTTTGAACGTCAAAATTTACAAGAAAATGGAATTGATTCTAGTTACCCCTTCCAAAAGGTAGATTCGTATGGAGAAGAATGGGCAAGAAACTCAACCGTTACTCTTTTAAAATGTTTTACAATATTATGTATACATTCGTTATATGTGAAGACGATGCAATTAGAATAAAATTACTATACCATAACAGGTAAAAAGAATATAAAGCAACTTCCCCCATAGAATTGGTTTTAAATTGAATTTAGGTGTTAGAATTGGTATTTAACCAATTTGGTTGACCTACATAAATTGGTCCTATCGTAATTAACGGGTGTAAAAAGACAAGGGAACTCTCTGGTTACGCAGATATTGAAGGTCAAAATTTCAATTTTTACTGACGTGTTTTTACGAAAACAAGTTTTTAATGTTATAACACAACTTTAAATACCACCACGACCCTTGTACCGTTGCATGGATCCTTAAGCACAATTTTTTGCGTGTCTTACATTGTGCACTATTGCAAAAAGCAAATTTTCACAAAAAAATAAGAGTCGTTTTCCAGCAATTATTTTTGTGCAATGTTACTTCGTTTGATGTACAGAATGCACTCTGTATGTATATAGAATCATCATGAAAATAGCTAAATGAGAAAACCATCAAAGGTTTATCGAAAGTGTTACTGTGAAAAGTCTTGTCTACGTAAATCCGTTGTAGCCCCCGTTCGCGGCGGGATTTTGTCGCGCACTGGATTTTCAACTCTCGGCGTGGAGCAGAGCATTGAGAATCCAACATCCCAGTGCGGCAAAAACACATAATGTTCGGTTTTCAACTCCTGGCGCTAAGTAGAGCGTTGGAAATCCAGTGCGCGAAAATAAATCGCCGCGGGAAAACTCGCCCGTGTGTGCCAGGGCTTACTCTGAAGTCTTGAAATATCATTGCACGTTATATTAACGCACTCCATGTTATTGCTAACAGACGCCTTAAATTGATATAATCTCTCCACAATTTTTTTGGCAGATGAAGTATCAAGGAGAACAAGTCAGAAAGTAGATAGATCAAACTAAGATTTTCTTAAAAATAACGCTGGTATTGTTGGACTTTGTAACCATATTTTGATTTAAAAGAGTGTCCGTGGAGTTTTTTGCCCGTTCTTTTCTATAGGTACTGTAATAATTATAGGGGCGTAGCAGAGGGAACGGCGACATATTTAATTATTAGTTTTATTCTAAGCGTTCGTGTTTATATCAATGCGCCTATATTTTCACTAGTTGTTCCAAACAAAATCCTAATTCAAATTTCACTCTAAATTCGCTTAACTGTTCGAATATAACTGGAATTATTTTACTACCAGCCTGCACAATATAAGGTCGACTTTTGTAGACAACTTTTACAGTACCTTCTACGTTTTGGAATGGGCAAATAGCTTCATCTTTCTGACGGACCGAACCCCTGATAATTCAAAAGTGCCTGTAATGGGTATATTTGAAATAAATGGTATGAGTTTGAGTACTAGAAGAGACAAATTGATGTAGACCAATTAATATCACTCCTTACTAAATAAATAAATAATAAAATTTATAAAATTATAAAATAAAATTATGGGCTGCTTGCCAAATTTTTTATATAGGAAGTCAATTATAAAAAATAAAAAAAAACTAACAAGCAAATCCGACATATCGCCACGTAACTGTAACGTAGGGTAGCGATTTGTCACGTACCTACTGATAACTGATAAGGGTAGAACGTTCGTTATCAGTGAGTTGTGACGATGATCTGCAATATGCTGCGGTCGTGCGCCGAATTATTATTGCCACCACTGTTCAATTATGGTTTCGTTACTGAGATCATATTTAATGTAATGCTGAATAATGAATTGCACACTGATGAATATTTTCGGTTTGTACAGGATGGAAGCTTACAATGCATACAACTCATACATTAATTTAACTTATATTCTGATAAGAACAAATCAAAAATGTTTTTAAATTTCATACTGTTTTTCTTTTAAATACATTTCAAATTAAAAGTCATTTAATAAAACTAGGCTGAGGATCAGCACTTTTCCTGCGCCCTCGCGCCCCTAGCCGCCGCAGGAGGAGGAGACACCCTGGGCGTCGGGAGTCGATTGCCGACTCCCGGCCACCGTAGGCGCGGGCTTGCGGACGGCGGGCAATGGGCAGCTCGCCGTCCGGTAAGGACCAGGCCCGGGTCGACGGCGCGTCGTGTTCCACGCGCGCCTCAAAGAGATGTCAGCAAAATTGACGGGGTCCGATAGGACCGATGCCTGCCGGGGCTGCGGATTGTTCGAAAGAGTTACCGTGGTCCTGGCGCACAGGCAACTGAAGGAACACGGGTGGGTTTTAGTCAGTAAGAGTCTGACACGCCCTTCCGCTCCGCCCAGAGCGGGAGACGTCATTTGATGATTTCCCACCCAAAAAAAAAAAAAAAAGGATCAGCACTTTTGGAACGTCAAAACTATATAAGCTGGTCCCCCAAAACGCTCGCCTCTCACCACTTCCTAGTGCTTTCGCTGGGAAGAAGAAGTGGGCAACAAACTCCCCAGGAGCACAGCTGTCTGTTCAATTAGAAAAACTTGATTGAAAATTTAAATTACATACATATCTTTAAAGTAAGCTTTTAAAGAAGTATACGTATCATACTTACTAGCTTTCATTATTATTGCTTTAAAAAAAACTCAATTCTGCTGTACTGCAAATATTGCCAAAACGTAACATCCCATAGAATCACGCAATCATCCGTATATACTGATTCATACAGTCAATTAAAACTTTACTAATTAATGGGGATCAAACTCTCTAAACTTCTGAAATAGTTATTTTGTTTCTACAATTCGACAGCTATCGATAATGCGAATAATACTCAAATACAAAATCAAAATATTTTATTTCACATAAACCTACATGGGCACTTATGAAACGTCAGAAGCTAGGTTACCGGTCGCAATTGGTTGTTTTCAATACTAGTATTAATTAGTTATTGTCAGATAGGTCATCCCGACCTCTTATAATCCTTTCAGATTTAGATTATAGATTTTGAGTAATATGTTACTGTACATAACCAAGGCTAGGGAGATGACAAAACAATTTTAATGATTGGAAATATTTATAATAATAATGACTCAGCGATCATTGTGCCAATAGTCGTGACAGCCAATGGCTTAATAGCCAAGAGCCTCGACCAACACCTGAGGAGGCTCTCGTTGGGCAGCTGGATCAAGGGCTTGATTCAGAGAGCGGTACTTCTAGACACGGCTCGCATTGTTAGGAGGTTCCTCTCTCTGGAGACCTGACCGCCGGTAGCTTGGACCCTGTTCCCGAAATAAATGATTAAATGATTTACCGGAATAGGTGTATGTGTATTTCTATATCCTACCATGTTGAGTGGCAAATCGGTCTGACCGGACAAGGTAACACGTTGCATTTTCTTAGGTTGTTAACGGTAGAGGTAGTAGGAATGTGCCATGATTATCATTCTTTGGTTCAAATGTAAAACTGTATTTTTTTAACGTGTACAACAATGCTTTGTTTTTGAGTAAATAAACATTATTATTATTTCCTTTATTTCATATATATGTAACTACAAATTATATTTTTAAATAACAGTTTTTTTTAAATTCTGATATCTAAAAATATAATTTGTATTTGTAAATCAAGGTTATTTCATGTGTGGCAATATTGCGAATTCAGTTTCTGTTATTGTTGGCCTGTATCATCCCACTGCTGGGCAAAGGCCACTGACTTCCAGTGCTTGCTATTTAGTGTTAATGTGCATCACTGGTCGATTGTTTTGTCCAGCTTGTCCCGCCATCTTCTACGGCGTACTTAGTTTTTTCATTTCAATGTACCTGTTTTTTTTACCATCAGACAAAAACAAAAACCAATATCCCGCCACGAGAGCAGTGATGAGATTCTCGCAAACGTCAAGACCGGTAACTACTGGAGGACCACAAAACCAGACATCATCCCCTCCTCATCAATCCAGGACATCTCCAGAGACACGCTGGACAACCTGCCCAAGGTCAGGAGACGGTCGCGAAGACATCGACCAGCTACTTCTTACGGGTTCCCAGAAATTTCCATTTCTGACCATGCGGACACAAAGACTATGAGAAGGAAGTACCATACGTTAAAGAGTCTGGTGTATACGGAACCGGTGGAAAGTATCAGGGAGATGAGGCAAAGACCGCGGTCTGCTGGGTCTACAGTCAAGAATAAGGAGGCTTTGAGTAGACCGAGTATACTGGAGACGCTGGATTTTATTAACAGCGTGAAGAATGCTTTGTGTGGTAAGTTTGATAAACTAGAACTTCATTATTTTGGAGTGTCCTAATAATTCACGTGTAAGACGAGTAAATATTCATTTGAATTTTTCATTAGCATAAGCTAATGGCCCATGGTGACACCAAAGTGACTCTCGATGACAGTTTTATGACCGTGGCCCACGGTGACACCAAAGTGACTCTCGATGACACTTTTATGACTCGTGGCCCACGGTGCCACCAAAGTGACTCTTGATAACACTTTTGTGACTCGTAGCCCACGGTGACACCAAAGTGACTCTCGATGACAGTTTTATGACTCGTGGCCCACGGTGACACCAAAGTGACTCTCGATGACAGTTTTATGACCGTGGCCCACGGTGACACCAAAGTGACTCTCGATGACACTTTTATGACTCGTGGCCCACGGTGCCACCAAAGTGACTCTTGATAACACTTTTGTGACTCGTAGCCCACGGTGACACCAAAGTGACTCTCGATGACAGTTTTATGACTCGTGGCCCACGGTGACACCAAAGTGACTCTTGATAACACTTTTGTGACTCGTAGCCCACGGTGACACCAAAGTGACTCTCGATGACAGTTTTATGACTCGTGGCCCATGGTGACACCAAAGTGACTCTCGAAGACAGTTTTATGACCGTGGCCCACGGTGACACCAAAGTGACTCTCGATGACACTTTTATGACTCGTGGCCCATGTTGACACCAAAGTGACTCTTGATAACACTTTTGTGACTCGTAGCCCACGGTGACACCAAAGTGACTCTCGATGACAGTTTTATGACTCGTGGCCCACGGTGACACCAAAGTGACTCTTGATAACACTTTTGTGACTCGTAGCCCACGGTGACACCAAAGTGACTCTCGATGACAGTTTTATGACTCGTGGCCCACGGTGACACCAAAGTGACTCTCGATGACACTTTAGTGACTTTCGGTGACACTTTTGTGACTCGTGGCCCATGGTGACACCAAAGTGACTCTCGATGACATTTTTGTGACTCGTGGCCCACGGTGACACCAAAGTGACTCTCGATGACACTTTTATGACTCGTGGCCCACGGTGACACCAAAGTGACTCTCGATGACAGCTTTATGACTCGTGGCCCACGGTGACACCAAAGTGACTCTCGATGACACTTTAGTGACTTTCGGTGACACTTTTATGACTCGTGGCCCACGGTGACACCAAACTGACTCTCGATGATACTTTTGTGACTCGTGGCCCATGGTGACACCAAAGTGACTCTCGATGACACTTTTGTGACTCGTGGCCCACGGTGACACCGAAGTGACTCTCGATGACACTTTAGTGACTTTCGGTGACACTGGTTTGACAATTATATAGATCAATTAGGTTTTTTATAATGCAGGCTTTCATTCAAAATCAAAACATTTTATTTCACATAAACCTACATGGGCACTTATGAAACGTCAGAAGTGAGGTGTGCGGTTCTAATTAGGCGTTTTCTATGGCGGAGTGCCGGCAAGAAATTCCACGGTTAACTCTATTAAAAATAATTGGCTTTTAAAATATTTGTAAATTACAGTGTGAATAGATATGGGAGGACAGTGTAGGCCTGTCAACAAGTACCTCTAACCTAAATATATTTCGTACAGTGGAAGAATCTGGTGCCTCAGACGCTGAAGACTCCGCCTGGTCGTTGGAAGACGAGTGGCTGGTGGGTCAGTGTGCTCCACTCAACCTGATCGCAAGTCGCTGCGGACATCATACTCTGCATCTTGCACTCGGAGAGTTGGTACTGGCGTTGCTACAACGTGGCAGGTTCACTGTGAGTGTACTTATGTAGAATATCATTTGGAAAGGGTTTAGACCTGATAGAAATAAATACACACTTTTACATCCAGTTTCTATAGCAACGACGCGGGAAACTGACCCGGGTTTTGTTCACATAAGGTGAAAAAAAGGTGTGGATACAACACGTCCACTCCCCCCTGTCAACCTGAGTAAAGTTATTATATGCAACAGGTACCACTTATGGTACATCGAAATCTTATTGATCAGGGAATTACTGCTGGTCAGACAGCCATTTATTTATGGAAAACATTTTGTGTTACTTTTGTTTTTGTGTTGTGTTCCAGATACTACAAGAACTATGCTCATTCCTGGGAGACGCCAGTGAGGGTGCGTTGTTCGCTCTGCACAGACTTGCGAGGGCTGCCCGCTCCAGAAGTAGTGAGAGAGCCTCAAGGTAATATTATGTTATATATTTAATAACACTCCTTCGGTTCACTTTAGTTACGTTAATATTTTAGTTTAACATCACAAAGAGATATTGAATTATTTAAGTTACCCGGATGCGTGTGCCAAATATTTTGATTTTGCACTGTACTATTATCTACATAGAAGAAATTCTTGTGGAAATTTCGTTATCATCCCTACCAAAGCCTATTCCTGCACCAAGAATAGAATGAAAATCACTTTAGATTACACTGACTCTTGCAGTCACACTGTTTAGAAACTTTTCCGAAGCTGCGGGAAACCAGCGCGCGTAACTCGTGGACAAAATGTAACTTATAAAAAGTAATTGAACTATGCCTAAATTCTTTTCAAATAATCTCGTACAATAAGAGAGTACGTTCGTAAATAATAAGAGAGTACGTTAGAAATCATTTGTTCAATTGAGAAAACCAACTCTTAAACCGCTCTCCTCTAATTATTTCCAAGATATCTAACAGCAACCAATGTTATATAGAAGGAACACGCTGATAGACGCAGGAGGTGGATACCTGCCGGGACCAGAGCATAGTCAATACTCAAAACAAAGATAACCTCGTTCGTATACTATAACGGCAACCAGTCGGTAATCTTTTAAATTAAAGGCACGTGAGCATATCTATCAGAAGTTGGCCGAAACATCCCATCGCTGATTTGCTGGATTCGTTTTCTCCTCTACCGATCGTTATTTCTCCTAACAAAGTTTATTTTGTTTATATGTATTAGTATTTATGTATTAGTATTTATTCTCGTATTTTATAGTTATTTCTGAGCTATCTATCCCGTATATTGCACCTGCCTTTTTGTCTCTGCATCACCCTAAGGTTGACTGGTATAAAATGCTCCGGCATTAAGTCCGCCCTTGTATAATATTTTTTTACTTGTGCATAAAGTTTTAATAAATAAATAAATAACACTAGAAAGTGGTGAAGTATGGGCTTTTTGGCGGTTTATCTTTTGTAACTTTTGATTTTCACAATGAGTTGATTCTTTTGTAACCTTTGATGTTCACAATGAGTTGATTCTTATGTAACCTTTGATGTTCACAATGAGCTGATTCTTATGTAACCTTTGATGTTCACAATCAGCTGATTCTTTTGTAACCTTTGATTTTCACAATGAGCTGATTCTTTTGTAACCTTTGATGTTCACAATGAGCTGATTCTTATGTAACCTCTGATGTTCACAATGAGCGGATTCTCAGCCTAATTTGAACTGACTTTTTGACTGCCTTGTTGGTGTGGTGGTCACATGCGCTACTGCTGAGCAATGAGGTCCTGAGTTCGATCGGTTCAAAGTGATATTGGGTTTCCATATAAGTGGGTATTTTCCATCAGGAATTTCTCAGGAGTATGGAGTTGTGCACGGTTGATGGCAATAGGCTCGCCCCCTGTTACATGGGACTACAAAATAACTGGCGAAATGTGGGTGTATTATAGATGCACCTCTGCCTAACCCTTCAAGAAATATAGGCGTGACGTTATGCTATTTATTAAAACTTCCTAGTTCCTGGCGCCTGCCTGAAGCGGAGGGTGCGGTATCGGAATCTCCTCAGAAGTACAGAACGCGGCACCCGGACTATGTGTCAGGAGACGAGGGGCCTCCACCTCCACCACCACTACCTAGGACCTCCAGCATTGGGAGACAGGTATGCCATCATTTTCCTTCCCTTATTCCAGTTAATTTGGTGTCGGCGCAACGCAACTTGCTCTTCCATACTTCTCTATCAGTCGTCATCTCGGTAGTCAACCCCTCTCTAGCCATATCATCTTCCACGCAGTCCATCCATCGTTTATTTGGTCTTATCCTACTCTTATAGCAATCCACATTCATACTCAAAACTTTCCTCACGACAACTTCCTTACTCCTCCGCATTACATGCCATACCAGGCGATTTTTACAAAAACATTCAGTCACCTGTGTCACCTTCTATTGGGATACAGGTACGAGATTGTTATAAAACTATCCGTATATGTATGTTAGCCATGTGGGGAAGGAACAAGTTTATTAGGGGTATAGAGGTATGAGGAAACAGGGTGTAAAGATCACTCATATTCTATGGAAAAGGGAGGGCCGTCCGACCAGACGGGTGTCGTGTCTGGTGGGCTACTGCCCACCGATTGATGTGGGGACGTTGTATATATGCTAGTGGCGCGGTAAACTCTGCTTGCGCGATGCAGGATTTTGTGTGACGTCAGTGTGATGCGTAGTACGCATGTGGCGTTGTAGATACCGCTACAGGGGCATGCAGTTTTACATGAGCAATCAATCTGCCTAGCCTTTCCCCAACCATGTTGGGTTCAGCATCCAGTCTAACCGGATGCAGCTGATACCAGTATTGTACACAGAGTTACTGCCTTTCTGACCTCCACAACCCAGTTACTGAGTAACACGATACCCCTCAACAAGACTGGTTGTTAGACTTTTGGGCTTCTGACAAACCGTAACGACAAATACACAAAATTATGACAAACATATGATGCCAAATTCGATGCTCGAAAGGTGTCAGTGTCCCTTAACTCTTTAAAATGGATCGTTGGTCGTGCGTTCGATTCCCGGGTCGGGAAAATTGTTTTTGGGTTTTTCTATCTAGAATTCTGGATTTGCGCCCGGTTAATACGAGTAGTATAGAGTCGCCCCCTATTAAATGTGGCTTAAACATGCCTGACAAAATTTGGATGTACTGTAGGTAGACGTCTGCCTAACCCTTCGGGGGATACAGGCGTGATGTTATGTATATAAACTAATTATATTAACTTTAACTCTCATTTCTCTTGCAGGTATCGAACCGCTACTCCGACTACTTCCCTCCAAGTCGTTTTCAATTAGAACCTCCCCTCACACAGGTAAACCCCTCCCCGCCCCCCCCGTACACAGGCATTATAAACCCGATATACGACATCAAAATACCTAAAGACAAGTTCTCAGTCAAAAGATCTAAATCCCTAGGTCGTAGCTTCAGCTCTAGAAACCTAGGTCTGGAGATAAACAAGTATAACATAACCTTAGGTCACAAAAGTGGGCGGAAGACCAATGACGTGGTGACGGCTATTACTGGAATGACGGGAGAAACTGGACTGGAGACGAAGGGACATTTCATCCAGAGGTACAGTACTGCAGAGGTGGTCGGGGACTCGTACCGACTTAGTAGGGTTACTATTGATTGAGTTGTGGTAACTGATGAGGATGACCAAAAGATGGAATGAACTACGAGTATATAAAAGATCTGATTACGATTTTATTGTTTATTCGTTGATATTATAAAGATGAGGTTTCTTTAAGAGTTCTAGAAATGACTAGAATATTGAAGAGGAGAAAGAATCGTGGCATGAATAATTTTGAAGCCATGGATGAAGACCGGATATTGAAGTCTTTAGAGAATTGTATGAAGAAAGTAGCTGGGTAACCGCATGGAGTCAACCTTGACTGGGAGTTGGTCTTCTAAATTGAGTAGTATTCTGAAGGAAAGCCCACATAATGCATAGAAGGAATTGATTATGAATTAAATTAGTATTTACTTAAAATTAAATAGTGTTTGTGTTATGTTTTGTTAAAACTTTGTGCCTGAAGCCAATTCCCCCTAGAATTCAACCACGTGGATAAAGTTCCAGGAAAAAGATGTGACAGAGAAATTTAATTGCCATGCGAGCAATAAATTGATGCCAAAAACACAAAGTTTTGTTGGTGTTTTTATTGATAGTACTTTACAGACAGTTAAATTATGTATATGCTTTTATTTATTGTACTTAATATAAAAAATAATGTTAATGAATAAACTCGTTTGGTTATTTTATTTCTTATTCTATCCTTCATCGTCATTCTCCTACCTTATCCCAATTTATTTGAGACCGGCGCGTCATGTTATTTTCTTCCATACTTCTTTCTCTATTAGTCGTCATCTCGGTTTCTCATTTTATAAAAATTGTGAAAACAGAGTTCCTGACTGAAAATTCCCAGTCGGTATCGGTGGCGACCTAAATTTAATCTGGGTGACGGCACCGTTGGAATTACCGATGAGTTCAATATTATAGGTTAGAAAATAATATTGTGAACGACCCGTTCTCATAGGCATAGACTTTATAGTTTGTGAATATATTTGTGGTGAATTGATGATCACGTTGTTGGCAGCTCAGGTTACCGTTGCGCATGTGACCAACGACCACGTATTTTAAAATAACATGTGTTTAAAGGAGATCTTAAAATAAAATAAGGAAAGTTCTTCTTTTTCAATGGAGCGACAGAACGCAGTGTTGGATTGGATGTCCTTGTGTTGCACAAAATGACCAGGCACATGTTAAATTGCATACTTAGATAATGCCTGCAACTATGAAAGAAAAGGGTACTATTTAAACGCTAATCAAAAAATATCCTTTTTCTATGCAATAAGATTCCGAATTCCCATCAAAATTACTGATTGCACAGCAAAATATTCAACTCAAAATATCACTAAACACACTACAATTTATTTTCGCAGCGTACAGCGATTTTTCCTAAAGCAAAAGCTTTTTCATCAACGTCACGTTTTACCGAAATCTAGGGTTAGGGTTAATAAGCTGGTCGACGGAGCTCCGCTTCGCGGGGCTCCTATTTCTGTCTAAAGGGTTTAAAGGAACCTAACCAACCGAACCTCGGGATGCCACTGACGTCGACCATCTAGGGTTAGTATTTTCGGGAACATTTATTATGTTTTCGGAAACTTAGTTCATCACTCAAAGCATTTTAATTTTACTGAACCTGACTGTATCTGATTTCTTCAAACTTGTTTTGGTATTGGTTTTAAAATGTGGTACTCGTTGGGAATAGAAAATAAATTCGGAAATAAACTAATACCAAATTGTATTAGCTCTTGGTATTGGATGGGAATAGAGCATTTTTACGACAAACGGCTGATCGGAGACAAATACATAATACTCACACGCTATGAATGTGAGTATTATGTATGTACGGTCTGGTTGATTTGCTGTGCAGTGAGTATTTAATTTGCTGTGCAGTCAGTATTTAAATGATGGAAATAAATTGATAGGTGATTATTTATTTGATGTGCAATTAATAATATCCCGAAAGAAAATAATATTAGAATCTCTATTACTACTAACGGTTTCCCCTTTGAGAGAAGATTAGGCAGACTGCGAGGTTTATGGCCTAATTAAGTCCTGCAACCTGTCCCACCGCCGATGAGGAAGCGACTAGCTATCGATGATTTTCTTGCTCATGAAACGTACAAAGGATTGTAGGTACCCGTGTAAGTAAAAGAGATACATACATTAATAAATTAATAGTTAATCGCTGACTGTTCAAACCGGCGGCGAGTACTCGTTTGTTGCACCGACTAGAGCTGTCAAATAGAGTACTTGTTCAGTGACTCTCGCTAGGCAAACAGAGCACTCGCTGAGAGACTCACGCTTGGTACTAGCTGCTCGTTTCTCGCCAATTCGTTTTTAGTTGCTAGCTCTACACGTTTCTCGTTGATCGACGCGGTAGGACAGTGTGCTTAGTGTGAGTTTTTTTAACTTCACCATCGCGTAAGAGTATACTCAGATTTATATGGCGCTGAGCTAGCGCCACCTGGTGCCATACGCGAAAACAAACAATTGTGAGTGTAGGTTTATTATTTTACTTTGTAGATGGTGACGATAGATTCCCACTCGAAAGTGAGCTCGTAAATTAGCATGACTCCGTGTTATCGCGAGTGTGAGTTACAATTTCGACAGTTTTGACAGCTTGTTTGAGAAACTTGTTCACTTTCGAATAAGTAAAGTGTTCACTGAAGGATTTGTAGTGAGAGCCTTGAAAATGTGGTGAATTATCAAAATTATTTTATTTTAATTCGTTGTGTGGATTAAAGATAACTATGGCATCACGTTTATATTTTGTTTGGAAGATGTTTGAGATCGCTAGGGCTCAAAATGATTGTAATTACATGTCCTGTGTTCGTGCAAAAGCCCGTACTTCTAGCAATCCCCTAAAAGATCTTCCGGAGGCCGAATTTAAAAGAAGATATCGGCTTCCTAAGAAAGTGGTCAGGTTTTTTATGCCGAGAGCTGAGACAGCCGACTGGTTTAAAGTCTTCTCAATGGGTAACCTTGGAAGATAAAGTACTTAATAAATCATAAATGTCGCCATCATAAAAAATTGGGACGAACTTGTCTTCATTTTTAATTAATAGAATCCAATATAATGCAAATCACACTAGCTTCAAACATACACGAAACATAAACAAAGTCGTTATAACAAGCACAATTTTGATATACAGCCGCTTTCACTATGAACACTGAATTTGAATGTCATTCTATGTGGTCGGTTTATCGGACGACGCGTACGCGGCACCAACATAAGAAAAATAATGATCGCAATTCACGGTGACCAAACGCGTATTGGATGGTTAGCTTTGATGGTAACTCGCACTCGCTTGCATAGGGTTGTCGATGGGTTTGACGTTAACTCGATTTACTCGATGGTGAAGTCATTCGAACAATGTTGATAAACTCACACTAAGCATACAGGTGCCTAAAGCCTAACTATCGCCAAGGGGCGTCGGACTGGACTTGCTAATGTTTTTGTCACTTATAGAGACTTTGTTAATGAGTCTTATCACCAATGCAATGGTTAATAGAACTTCTACTGGTACTACTACTTAGTTAATATTAAATACTTATGTAAACCAGGCAAACCCACAGTAACAGCTAAGCTTACAAACACGCCAGGGTCACGAGACCGTGCATTTGATCTGGGTACCGAGTGGCATCGAAGATTGGGTGCAATAAGCGATAAAGTAGTTTTCATTTCAAAATTCTATAGTCGCTTTTGATAAAAATAAGAGTGCCAAGTAATGTAATTAGGTGCGCGCTATCGAATGGCATCAAAAATAGAGTAAAATAAGCGAAACGTGGGTGTAGTATAGGTACACCTCTGCCTAACCCTTGGGGGAATACAGGCCTGATATTATGTACATAATGTTATCGCGTTTTACTTCACGGTGACAGCGATAAATTCTAAATATGCTTTCGGAAGTAATAATTAGACGATCTCAACGTGGCGTTAGTGTGTTTTGTGTGATCGATAGTGTGGGTAATTATGGAATACGCGAGACTTCCGGCTGAATTAGTGTTAAGATCGCTGCATACGTAATGAGTTTTAACCTGGACGGGACGGGACGTAAATTTTTGGAAATATCGTTTCTTAGAAAATTTGTACGAAAGAGCAGACGCCAGAAGTGCACGGACGGGACGCGGCGACGACGGCGCGACGATGCTTGGATTGTTTTGTGTGTTTTTTTTGTTTTCTTTGCTGCTCATAGTGCTCCTAAGCGTATACTGCAACTCTTACTACTCCGCCTCTAAGACGACCCACTGACCCATTCTCCATTTATTCTAAGAACTTAACATCACACCTCTAATTTCCGCTTCAGCCCTCGCTGCTCAATAATTAACCCTTACCTCGGTATAATGAAGGCAATCAGCTGCATTCCGGTGCACAATGAGTCGCCGCGTTCTGACCCAGTTCAAATGCACGGTCACGTGACACCGGCGTTTGTAGGACAACCTTTAACCGTGGGTTCACTTACTACACATTGGAAATATTTAACTGATCATCTAAAAATTTATTGATCTTCTGATGATGGATGAGTCGAGCGTGCGGAGCGAGCGGTGATGCGGTACCGGCCGGCGAGTGCTACATCCAGGTTATAAACTATCTGTGTGCCAAATTTCATCCAAATCCGTTCGGCCGTTTTTGCGTGATTGAGCAACAAACATACAAACTTTGACATTTATAATATTAATAAGTAGGAAGTAGGATAGGATAGGATTCTCCTCAATTGCTGAGCTGTCAAACGTCAAAATTGGTAAGTCTGCCGACGGCCCTGACGCTGCCCCGCCCCCTTTCGGACAACTTGCGTTTAAAACCCGATTTCTCGTAATCGTATTCGTAATCTGTACAATATATGACTTTAATGTAATTTGGTTTATAATAAAATGAGCATCTTTAAACCAAAACCAAGTTTTGTTATTTTCACCAATTTTTTTTTCATTCCGGACGTTAGATATCAAAATTCTGCAATTTTTTACATTATACAATGATTTTTCTACGAAGTTTATTAACCTATTCATAAGATAAAATAATAATATAACTTAAAATCATTTAAAAATATGTCCAAATAACGGATTGAAACACGTCATAGAGTTTCGCGGCGCCAACCAATGATGTATTATCATTTATAATACGTCATTGGCGCCAACCCGATTCAATCAATGCTCTGTAATTATCGTAAACATGTCAAAGTTGTCTATGCTGAGAATTATGTTATTAGCTTATGGGTGTACCTAACAATACGGACACACTTACGGCCGAACCCAATAACCTATTTTCAGTGAAATACCTACGGATCGCTATTGATGATCTAAAGTATAATTCTATCTAACTAACGAAAACCATAGATATGGTTTTATAGTTTTCCATCCCGTGCGTTTCGTTACAACAACATCACCTTAAAAAACAACGTGTATAATTAGACGTTTAAAAAAAACTTCTTTCAATTTAAATTCTTAAATTATTGGAGTCAATTATAATTTACATTAAATTAAAAGTCTGTAAGTAAGTAGTACATTATAAAAGATTTTACTGCATTTAGCTGAACAGATTGTTAACGCTGGAGAGGAGGAATGAAACGTAAATTGACAGTTTGACATAAGAAACACCAAACCATGGTCTAAAAAGTATATTATTATACCATCACTAAACCTTGTTGAGGTTACTTTTGAATGAGGTTATATTTCGGTGAGTAAATTACTCACTGCTGTTTTATTGTATTATTTCTTTATGTAAGTTCATAACAACTTAGTTTGCTCATATTATTATGGTCAATGCGGCATTTATAAGTGCTTTTGATTTGAAGATTTTGAAGATCATTTTCATCTCAAAATCATTTTTCCAGTCGCCAATTCAACTCTGTTACGATTTCAAAATCACTTTCGCTAAAAGTACTTTCACTTGAAACGGACATGTAAATGATTATAAATTATGTATAAAGTGTATTATTTTAAAGTAAATATTGTTTATATAGAGATACGTGTATCGCTGCAATTCGGCTGATAGACATATTTGTCATCTTTAGTAACTGTCCTGTCAAACAT
Organism: Dryobotodes eremita; assembly: GCA_917490735.1. Taxonomy (NCBI): domain Eukaryota; kingdom Metazoa; phylum Arthropoda; class Insecta; order Lepidoptera; family Noctuidae; genus Dryobotodes; species Dryobotodes eremita. Next base: position 21,356,353 of record OU823254.1, read on the forward strand.
ATAGCTGTCAACATGTTATTGGGAAGCATAATTTGGCTTTTTCATACAAATAGCTATCCGTTGTAAGCGATATACCCTCCCTTCGGTAGATAACGTGGGCCGGTAAGATTCCTTAATGTCTGATAGATTATTGGGACGTTAAAATAAGAGATAGGTAGGTTTTTCTATCTCCAGTACGACATCGCACGTACAGCGATGCGGAAGAAATGATATATGAAGGCTGAACGACAATAACAGGGCAGTGACTAGGTCGACTAGTTCTTCTCGAGATTCGCTTGTCGTGCAGCAAACCCGAGCTGCTTCTAGACGGGCACGTCAAAAACTTGCAATGTTTTTTAAAAAGTAGTTAAAATAAGAGATACCTCAATATTCATATTATATATATTATTTTATTATTATTATTATTTATTTATTCATCTCAATATTTTATATACGTTAAGGGTAGAATAAATAATAAATGTAAAGTAAGGATATTGTCTTATAAAAGGAAGATGCTGTGCCTGTACGGATCGAATATCGTACCTTTGTATTTTCATAACATTGTGTAATTGGTGGTGGGAGTTTTTTTTTTTGTTTGAAAAAGGGGAAGATGTTGTATATTAATATTATATATTGAGAGAAACCATATAATAATGTTTTGTGCGTACACCTTAGACATATATAAATCAGTCATTATCTAGCAAGATCGTGTTTCACTTCAGCTATAAGACATACATATAAAAAAAAATACCTTTTTTTCTCTTGTGAACGGATTCTCGCAGGTCAACTTAGGAAGTTGTCGGCTCGTCGCCCCCCCCCTATATAACAGGACCCGAGGCGGCGGCGCGTAGTGTTCCACGCGCGCCCCCTATAGGGCGTCGCGGGGGCAGTCTTACACCTCACTCTCCCCGCGGACTTGAGGAGGCCCACAGAGGCGGGCCGGCACTAGCCGGGGAAATTGGAAGGCGCACAAGTTCCCATGATCTCCCGTGCAAATGTGTGAAGGGAACATCGGGGTGGTTTTTAGTCAGTAAGAGTCAGACAGACCCCTTTGCCCGCCCTAGGGCGGAGGACATCCATGAGGACTTTGCAAGCCAGAACAAAAAAAAAAACAGATTGTCGGTTGCTCAACCCGTCGTGCCTGTGGTTGCCCTAATAAATTAAGGCCCCGAGCCAGGGCTTAAAAAACTTCAAACTAGTCGACTACACGCTCAGGGCAGCCCTGTGAGGTACGGACCTCGGCTTAGGGCGTCGCTGGGGGAGGGCAGCAATGGACAGGCTGAATCAGAATAAAAAAAAATATCACAGGGTACGAAATACAAAAACAGTTGACGGCGACAGTCGTGACGCACCATTTTTTTGTTTGTGAAATAGTCTGTTTACTTCGATTTTATTTGATGATTTTAATAAAAACTTAATTCAATTGCCATCTTGTTACGAGAAGTTCTATTTTTATTATTGATTTGAGCAATAAAATGCAAAAACATTAAATCGCAGCCATGCGATTTGTCGCAATTTTTTTCCTTTTTTCTCATTTTTCGTTTTGACGTTTAAAATGTTAGTTGAATGACGTATTTATTTGTTAGCTTTGTCTTTTGTGTTCACTATTCCACCAGAAACGAAAGAGATAGGGTGCTTAGTTTTCATAGATAATCGCAATATTGTGGGACCAAAGTAGCGATGTGGTTGTACATTCGTTGGCAGTAGACTCAATTTTGACGGATGTGGTTATACGACCGCGGACGGTTGAAGGGTAGGATTTTAATTAAATTAATTTAATATTTAATTTATTAGTTTTTTTTTTTATCTCCAAAATACTTAAAACAGCATAACTACAGTAGGCCGCATGTCTGTGGGCGACGTATTGTCGAACTGAACTCAAAGCATTTATTTCAAATAAACCAATTACAGGCACTTTTGAATCGCCAAGGGGTCGGTCAGTTAGAAAATGAAGCTAGTTGCCCATTCCAAAGCGTAGTAGGTACCTATGGAGAAAAACGGGCAAGAAACTCCACGGACACTCTTTTAAATCAAAATATTGTTACAAAAAAAATGCGTGAGTGTCGTGAAACACTCGGTTGGAACGAAGTTCCTTTCGTAGTATATTTAGAACGTCCATAGAACAAATTTGATTACCATAAAAAAGGGTTATATTGAGTCAACCTTAAAAGATAGACATATGCTGCCGCGGGCTTTTTTTTTGAACTTTTAAAGGGAAACATTCCGTCATAAATGATTTTTGCGTAACTTTAACCGTTTACACAGCGCACGCAACGGAAGTTCTCAAAAGAAATCATATTTTCCCGTTTTTGTAACATTTTTCATTTATGCTTCGCTTCTATTGCTTCCTCGATAAATGGACTACCCAATACAAAAATAATTTTTCAATCCAGTAGTTCCTGAGATTAGCGCGTTCAACCAAACAAACAAATAAAGAAAGGGGTCGTGACGGAAAATTCTTGCACTTTTTTTCGCCTAGCCCCCATCCGCCAAGTCCGTACCATGCGATAAGGAACTTCAGTCCAAAAATTGGTTACATCATTCATGTTGAAATTATACATGTGAGAACGATGTAGAAAGACGTGCACGTTAAAAGCGTCCGTAATAAAAAGATAGAAAAAATTGGAAAATCCAAAAGTGCACGCCTCATAATCTCATTCAATTCTATAAAAAAATATATTTCAACACATTTGCGAGAAAACAGTACAATATTAATACTGGATTCCTCGCTTAAACTCATATTATTATTTGTTTTATAAATATCAGTAGGCAAGTCGCAACAATATTTGACTTTTTTATACGAAAATGGCGCGAATTTGCAAAGGGCGCCACGTGCGCGTGGTGAAAATTAGAACTACATCTTTCGTCTCATTTTCTCTTTAGTTTTAAAGTAAGACAAACGTATCGAGCAAAAGCGCTCAAAGAGGTTCGATTATTCAGCTTATTTATTCTCGTAATGTCAAACTCCTTGGTGGAATTCTTAAATATTTTTTAATAAGGATACGCACAGCGCTATACAATATACAACGGAGTATGCGGTAAAACAGGTACTTAGGTGATAGTACCTATTTTACCGCACATTCCGTTGTATGGTGCGTAATTTTTTAATTTCGAACAATGTATACAGGCTTCGTAAATGCATTTTTTGAGCAAATGTGTTGAAAAATATATTTTTGTGTTTTATCCTGTTGAGATATCGGCGGTACTCATCACGTCTGTAAGGTTTACACAAAAATAAAATGATTTTAAAACTGATATTTCAAGTAGTAGGTACTATACTACCTGCGGCTATTGACCCAAAAAAAAAAAAACAATCATATCTTTTTTTGTTAAAATATGTTTATGTGTTGTTTAAATGTTGTTTTCTTGTTCATACATAGATAATTTGGCAAAGTGAGGAAAGAATGTGCATTCTACGATCGCTCATTGGCAACAAGGGTGACATAACTAAAAAATCTCCAGTTTTGAGTTAATTATACAGGTGGACGCAGCAAATTGTATTCTTTTTGCTACACAAACGACGTTACGCTAAAGCCTAAAAATGTGGTAGCTAGAAAGATGTGAATTTATGATACGTCGCACTCTTTCCACTACTTTTGAATTTTTAAATCATCATATCCAAAAATTGCTCTTTTTGAATTATGTCAAGCTTCTCGCAAATGAGCGATGTACTGCGATGTCAGTGAGGCACAAATGGGCAGTTCCATTTAAACATATGTGTAGCTGGCAGGTCGGCAGCTACACTAAACAGTTCGAGTGTGCACCTCGTTATTCAATTGATGACAATGGTTCAATCATGTCTTTGTTGTTGTGTTCTGTTAGTGTGATCAGACCATCTATATTGTGAAGGTCAACCGCTATACAAGGTGTATATTATATTCATGTACGAAATATTTGAAGAGAGCTGCCTATAGCTGGTAAAAAAGCCATGGAAACATTTTTTTTTTAAATCTGTGTATTATATTTAGAAAATTAAATAATTTAAAATGACTAGACACACATAATAAATACTGGCTCTTTCTAATTTTTTAACATCTATTACGTTAGTTTCTATGTAGTATTTACTGTTATTGAAGCGGGCGGCGCGGTAGGACGGCGCGCGGCTTTTATGATGAAAGAGTACAACGAAAGCGCGCCGCGCGCGCGTCTCCCACCCCCGCGCCTCTTCAGTCCGATCCGTGTGTTGCACCGCACGCGCCTTTGCTAACACGCGTCGGGCTTCAGGCAACAAACGCAAGAATGCCAGACTATAAATATACAGGAGTACCAGAACATGTTGGTGTGCTTACAATATTACGTAACTACCTCGCGAGTGCCGATCGAGATCTGATTTCTCCAGTTCGGTTGGGGAACGACATTGGCTTTTCGGTGGGTAAGGAATTTCTCAAAAACAGCGTGTATCTACAATAATAGATATGTCCATGACTGCCTAGCTGTAGTAAAATTTTTGAAATAAATCCGCGTTACGCATTTAGACTTACAGTTCACATCTGTACGAGTAGGTAGATAGACAACCAACAATGAGCTGACGGATACGACTGGACGCACGCGTAACCTCACAGAGGTCATTTACTTATGCGGATTCGAGTTGCATCTATAAAGATAAAAGAAAGAAAGAAAATACGTTTATTTAGCACAGACTACAAAGCACACAACACAACATATACCTACAAGTAAAAAATAAAAATAAAATAAATATAAAGTGTAAAGTGCTTTGTGAGAAATTAGCAGAATCAATCAATCCATCAATTATCAGCTGTTTATTAGTATTTACCTAGTTAACAGATGTCTAGGTACTGTAGATTAGGATTTGTTTTAATCGCACCTAGGTTTCTTTTCGTAAAACTTTAAGGAGGGACTTTAATAATGTTCCTACTTAGGTTTAGGTGATTTTGTATTTTAATTTCCCATTTATTATTATTGTAAGCGATAAGCTATTAAAATAATACTAGATCGAGTTACGAAGTCTACCTACGTTGGTTTATTTTTAACATCATCACGCTTGCATTCCCTGTAGAGGTAGGCAGAGGTCCAGTACAGTTCACCAGTGATATTGTTAGGTCCCATATAATAGGAGGTGAGGGCAGGTGTTTGCGTTCGGCAGCACACAGACTGTGGAGTGCGCGGTAACTGTCGGGACGCGAAATGACTACCATGCTTGCGCGGTCGCGTGGAGACATGCATGCGAACACAACCTCATCAACATGCTGCTCGACACAGAATAGACGAGACGCCTCGAAGCGGAGGCGGCGGGGCCCCGCTTCCGCGCCGCCTGCCTCGCCTCGACGGGCGGGTCATTCTTAGAATAGGGAGTAAAGGTTTTATTAAAAATTTCTCAAGTAGTTTAAAAATTACAGGGTCGCAGGAACATTGCCGCACAAACTGTGACCATGAATTCAGCACATGCTTCTAGACACCCTAGCGTAGAAAATCGTCGGTTATCAAATAAAAAATCTGCCGTTTCATAGAAAAGTGCAATACTTAGGCGGTCAAAATGTACTGACAGCATTTTTATTTTTAATAACCGACCAAAAATTTCAGCGCAGGGTGGTTCAGCATCATGTACGGAATGCACGTAACAGGTTGTGCCTCGATGTCCCTGCCACCTTGTATAATAATTACGTAAAATAAAAAATACTTAGTTAAAAAATAATAATGCTTCTACAGGTTCTGTACCAGCTATAGGCTATATATATTAATAATGCGTTCAGGGTGCTAATGGGGCTGCGGCGATTCTGTAGTGCATCATGGATGTTTGCTGAACATCGCATAGACTGCTTTTACGCTACGATGCGTAAAAGGTGCGCATCACTGGTGCGTAGAGTACGTGGCAGCGCCAACAGCATCCTAAGCATGATCGCTAGTCGGCTGGACTGTGGTTACATCAGTCATTGCTGAGCCATTTGTCATGGAATGTCGCAGTAATTATTGTTGAGTTTATTTTTTTTATATGTTTTGTTGTGGGTAGTTTTAAGTATTACTAACACTAGTCTATTAGAACATTGTTACTAACAAAATGGACACCATGGTCTGAAATAAAGTATTTATTAAAGGTTGTTTATGTCTTAAAATATTTCGTGTAAGAATAGATACACCTTATAGTTCTAGATTTGACGTCTATCTGTAATATAACATGGGTCGCCGATTATTAGTAAGTGGAACACCGACTTGACATAATTCCATACTTATGAGCTAAGTTATTAATAGCTAAAGTTTTCTAAGTGACCACTTTACTGTTACTAACACTCTTGTTTAGCGACCTTACTGTGGACAAAGGACATAAGATCATTTGTTGCCTTGTAATTCTGAAAGGCACAAAAATATTCATCTTCACGATAAAATGTAGTCTTATACGTTTACCAAAAATAGAAAAATAACAAATTATTTAAACTTGACAGACTGATTTACAGCATCTACGAGTACACTTATATTATGAAGAGGTAAAGTTTTTAAGTTTGGATGTGGGAGTTAATCTCTGCAAGTACTGATCCAATTTCAAAAATTCTTTCACTGGCGGAAAGTTACACTATTGCCAAATGCCATGGGGTATGTTTTATAGTAAAGTTGACTACAGTTTGGGCGAAATCGCGTGCAGAAGCTAGTTTTTAATAACTCAACGGTTGAATAAGCGAGAATGCTGGTTTACCTCGTGTATAAATTATTTAAGAGGAGAAAAACCTGAGAAATAACTTCATTGACGCCCCCTCATTATCATTACCACTTAAACCAGAGAATGAATCGCAAACTGGACGATTTTTAACGTCCCCAATCACTTGCGGTCTCTTGGGGGTTAAGGGGGATAATCATCTCATTTCAGTAATGATAATGTTCACACTAATGTATTTAGGTTCTAAGTGCTAGACATTTGGCGACTAATAGACTAATTAGAGGTAATGTTGGGGATAACTCAAGGATTCAAGAATAAGTGTAGGATGAAAAGGTGGGTAAGTATAAAATTATGGTAGCGTGTGGTTGGATTTTTGTAACGCAGTTGGGGAGTGCATGCATAAGTACTTATCATACCTAATGTAAAGACTATGTGGACCATTGTTTAATTTTATTTTCTTAATTAGTTTTAATCATGGTCTGGCAGTTTGAGTAATGTATGCGGCCTACCCAAATGTCCTTTCTTTGGTATTGTTCGTCGAATCGTTGAGCTCCTTAAGTTTTGAGTTGAACTGCACGATTAGTGACAAATGCGTGCACTGACTGGACAGGTCCACTCATTCTGTGTGGTTTTTCCTCAAAAGACTATTTCAGACACAATTCTACATGGTCTTCACATGATGACCAAAATTATGTGTGGAGTTTAAAAGAGACTGTGACCTCTGAGTTTGTTTCGGCCTTTCTTCTCAGAGTAGTCAGGTAGGAAACGCCGACCTCATCTAGTTTAAAAAAAATTATGGACGTGTAAAAGTATTTGTACAAACCTACTTACAGAAATAAAATCATTTATCATTATAAATTACAGAAATAAAATCATTTATCATTATAAATTACAGAAATAAAATCATTTATCATTATAAATTACAGAAATAAAATCATTTATCATTATATCATTGGTTTTAAAACACAACTCTCGAAATCTGCCCATCCTTGTGGAGAGTACAGGCGTGATATTATGTTAAGTTTATGAAATATAAATGTATTTGATTTATTCATCGTTATCCGGTCTCATTACCGGAGGCTGTCCGCAGTAATTAGTGCCGTCGGACGCACTTGACATTATTGCAGAACTATCCGCCGGATGAGTGGTCGCTTTGTTTGTTTTATTGAACACATCCAATATTGTTTCATTTCTGTCCATCTATATAAATAGAGATATACTCTATTTAGCCCGTAATGTCCCGCTGCTGGGCAAAGTCCCTTTACCACGCACGTCTGTCCACTGACATTGTGGGCCAGTTCTTACGGTAGGAGTCAAGTGCTGAAGTGCGTCTCTCCATCTTCTTTCATTTAAATAAAGATAATGTATGTACCGGTTTTTTAGGAGGATTACTTTGTAGCTGATATAATTAACGAGCTAAAACAGTGTGCTGTGAGGTCTATGTTATAAAATGAAGTTTTTCTCCGATCGATAGTAACTAGTTTTTGATTTCGAGACCAACTGAAGTAGCGCGTAGTTTCAATAAAAAAATATTTTGAAACATCGCATTGATTAATTAAAACACGAAAGATCCCTTTCTTTATTCAAGAAATATTTCATTGAAACATACAGGTTGTATTTTACTTTGTACCCAAACATTTCTGAGAACTCTGTTAATGTAAAACGATGAAGCTTTCTGTATAAATAAAATAGTTAAAATTCATCATACTCATTCTATGAGTAACTTAAAGTGCTTTCAAGCAATACTTGTGTACTAACTTAGTAATATTTACAGTACGAAACAGCTCGTAGCACTATGTAAATGAACACTGTTCTACGTAAATTACGTAGAACGGTCTACGCTGCTACGGTGCTACACAGCTACGGCGTAGCACCCACGATGTTGTTTAGTTATTTTGCGAGAATTTCTTAACTTGCCAATTCTGTTTAGTGGTTCTGGCTACGTTTTCAGAGTCTGATAGTGTTATGGAACTACCTACTAACTGAATGATTTGTAAGAAAAATAAAAAAAGATGACGGTTTAAGTCGAGAAAACGAAATTGCATTTTGTTAATGAGGAAGTTTCTTTCGACACATAAAATAGACGTGTCAATGATTGTAGTTGTTTATAAGCAAATCATTATGTATTCACTTTTTACTACATCATAATCTTGTAAAATTCGATAAAATAAAATTTTATTTGCTATCAATTTACACACAAAAAATACAAGGTGGAGACGACAATATGATAGTAAATTGTACTTTGTTTATCTAATGACTATACCAGTCTGCTTACAACAATTTATTTTTTATTTTTTTATAAGTATTTTATGGCCTGGTTGCTAAGACCTTTTAGCCAAGTCTTTAGATTATTTAATTTCCTTCACTAAATTTCTTCGAAAGTGTTTTTAATATATTTATATATTGCTCGATAACAAGTCTTATGTTTTAATAATTCTGTCAAGCGGCGGGAGATATTATTTAGCACAACACTTTCACTACACAATTCACTTAATTCACTCGCTTTGTTTGGGCTTGATAATTTAGGTTTCCACTTTTCAAGGTACAAACTTGATACAAAGAACAAAGAATATTTAGCTATTTTAGGTACTTATTTTCATATTTCTTGACAATGATTTCCATGATGGTCAATTATTATTTATTTTTACTTAGGTTTTCGTTTCCTTCATGTTATTCCCGCCATTCCTCCATACAACAATTAAATCAAATATATCCAATAGGTTAGTCACAATACCTTGTCAAAGATCGGCAAAACCCATCGTCGGACCATCACTACTATTAAGTTTGTTTGGAAAAATCATTTTAATATTTTTTAAATATTATTCATCATCAAGTAACAATAGACTCATTATTAGGCACACAATTACAATAACAATACACAGACAAATATAGGAAAAATTAATTGAATTAACAATTAAAATTAAACCGCATTACTGGTCAGCAAATAAAATAAATAAAACACAATAATTATAATTTTCTAACCGGCATTATAACAGCAACGTGGCTTTTTAATTTCGAAGTTAGGATTTATTTGATAATTACAAAATACTGTTATGCATGAGTATTACCAATGTTTTCATTTACTCTCGTATTGTATAATTACGTATTATACGTCCACTACGCGTTTATATTACATTACGTAGTTACAAATTCAAGCCATTTGAGACACTACTGACCTTGTCATGCGCACCGCTGGGGTCACTCTCACGACCCTCTATCCTGTTTACGATCGGTGTTCGCATAGTCGAGCGGGATTTATTTGCTAAATATATATCGGTTTGCAAAATAATATCACGCCTGTAATCTCCCATAGGTTAGACAGAGGTGTACCTATAAAGTAGTGATGTGAGTCTGATAAATTGTTGTGGATACAACTCTGGTCTAGACGTTTAGTCTCATTAACAACAAGTGGTATTTGGGTTTTCTTTGGTGCGTTTTGGTGCATTTTTAACAAAACATCACGCCTGTACTGTCCGAAGGGTACGGCAGAGTGTACCTATAGTATACCTACATTTCGCCAGTTAAGTGTAAGTCCTATGTAATAGGGAGCGAGCCTATTGCTATCAACCGGGCACAAATCTAGACTCCGGGCTGCTACTGAGAAATTCCAGATGGAAAACCCCAATAACACTTTGGCCGACTTGGGAATCGAACCCAGTATCTCATGCTCAGCAGTAGCTCTTGCGAGCGCTGGACCAACGAGGCAGTCTAGCATATATATATAAACACATTTTCGTTTGTTTAATGTAAAATTACGCTAATTAATAGTGTTAGTGCCATGTTATGCTATAATTTTGATACTCCTACATGCGACATCTACAATTATGATGAAGATTGTGGGTTAAAGCCGTGTATGTATTTAGTTGGTTAGCCTTTATATAAATTAACTATTGAACCGTCCCTGCTTCGCACGGATTTTACGACTTGACAAAACATCGAGATTTCTTAATTATACGTAAGTTCAAAATAAATGAATTGTGCACATAAATCTTCCGAAATAAATTCTCTAAGATGTTGAATACCACATCAAAATCCGTTGCGTAGTTTAGGAGAACAACGTGGTCACAGACACGAAAAGCTACTTTATTGTATTACTAGCTTCTGCTCGCGACTCCGTCCGCGTGAAATTTCTTGTTCCCCCGACCCACCCTGTCGCATCGCATCGCTTGTCCGCGCTATTTCTTCGTTTTCGCTTAGCGTTCTTTTTTGTCTTTTTTTTCTTTTTGCTCGGCTTCTAAGAGTCCTAGCGTGATGTTAAATAACCTATAGCCTTCCTCAAAAATTGGGCTACCAAATGCAAAAAGATTTTTTTAATCCATCTGGTGGTACCAGAGATAAGCGTGTTCAAACAAACAGACAAACAAAAAAACAAACTTCCGATTTATTATTGGTACATATATAAGATAGATATAGATGGTACTGATATAAATAAATAAACCTCCACCGTGTGGTGCACGATATTGCTTGTATCTGGTGCAAGAATCCTGTGAAGATTTCTACACAAAACAGTTAATGTAAGTATGCACAGGACCAGTCTCTGAGGCGATGCCAGGGTATGGGCTACGTCTATCATAGGACATCTTTTGACTGAGTTTTGAAGAATCAACTTTGAGTGTTACTGAAAAAGAGGAGCAATTCCCGTATTTTTAAGAACGATCGCTTTTTAATCAGACTCAGTTTTTAGTCTCAATCTCAGAGCATCTCCCACCTGCTGAAGTGTCCTAAGTGCCCGTTCACTTGCACTAAAGAAGACTTAATGATCGCCACTGATTCCGATGCGCCAATCAACGTGGCAACCTACTGGCCTCAAACAAAATAAAAACAAAGTACAATCGTCATGGAAAAAAGAAGTCTCTATCTTTCAAAAATACCTCTCATCGTCATAATTTTTTTATAAGTTTTTGACATTGATTGTCGCTGAGCAGGGCTTGCGACTAGATTTTGATCGATGTTAATTACGAGGATTGGCCTTCAGAACGCCACATTACTAACGGGTTAGTCCTATATACCTATCAACCTTAATTCCCACACTACAATAATGTTTATAAGGAATATTCCGCCGTATGAATAGTAAGTGGCGATGCGTACTCGTATCAAGTCGCCGTGTCCGGTGTGCCCACACCTCTATCTGACGGCCGCCGGTCGCCGGCGACGGCAGCTGGATCCTGACTGGTGGGTGTTATTATTGCCACTACTAAGGATGTTTTGTTAGAAATAAGGAACATGTTAAAAAAGACGTTTCGGATTAAGCAAGATGAAACAAGAGGGCTTTATAGGAGTGTCTAGAGGTGGGGTTCAAGGACGTTTGCGAAAACTTAGACTGACAGGCAATGTTTTTCGTCAGGAACTTGGTTCCTACTCGTACAGGATGAGTAAAGACCAGCCAGGAACCTGGGTATTAACAGACCGATATTGTTATACAAGCTGACTGGTATAAAGATTAGGTACTTCACTTACACCACGGCATGTACTATTTTGTTATGACTTATGCCATATCAAGTGGAGCGACGAAGACATTAACGTTATATTTGATAAAAATAATTGATTAGTCCTCGCACTACATTTGACTATTTAATTTGACAAAGTTACGTGATGAACAGATTGAGAACACGAAGAATCCAAACTTATTTTGTGGAATAATCTCTACTCTAAAAACGGTGAAGAAAAACATCGTGAGGAAACCGGCATGTCCTAGAACCAAAAATTTGAAGACACGTGACATCTACCAACCCGCACTGGGCCCGCGGGTGGATTACGGTCCACTCCCTCTCACAGAGAGGAGGCCTGTGTCCCAGCAGTGGGAACATTATAGGTTGATTATGATGAACCTTTTTTAACCCATGGATATGGAAAGGATGATCTTTGGTTCTATCAAAGTGAATACCAAGTGAGTATCAACCGGTAGTAGGGCCCATCGACACGTGCATCGCACAATAAGGCGCGGAAACAATTACTTACATTGTATCAGAAACGTGTCCAACGCCAGCAAATTGAACGTAGGTATCGACGTGCGCGCATGACGCACTGAGTAGTCTCTTCTGTGGATTTGTATAATCATTTGAAGATAGAAAGGTGTTTTGTTAGGCTGCTGGGAATTATAAGTATTTGTAAAACTTCTTTTGCATTTATTTCATTTAAATAAATTACAGGCACTTTTGAACTGTCAAAAAGTCGGCTAGTCAGAAAGATGAAGCTAGTTGCCCATTCCAAAGCTTACTAGGTTTCTATGGAAAAGAACGGGCAAGAAAATTCATGGTCATTCTTTGAAATCAAAATATTGTAACAAAAATATTGGTTACATCATTTATGTTGAAATTATACTTGTCAAAACGATGTAGAAAGACAGTTTCAGCTTTCCAGCTGTCGGATCCTATGAAATCATCCAAAAACCGCCAAGCTGAAGTGGCAGTGGGCCGACTATGTCTGTCAAAAGCCCGATGGTTGTTGGAGCAGCCTCGTCCTATAGATGAGCTGGCGTATTGACAAACGTATCATGGAACACGAATACACCAATAACTGTGTACTGCCATCCTATTAGACACAGCTGAAATGAACACCGGCAAGGGTTATCGTCGCATACTTTATCTCTGTGTAGAAATTGCACCTATAACTCTGCAAGAAAACCTAACAGTTTATCAATCAAGTCTTCATGCTTCAATTCCCACATTCCGCTTTAAAAAAATACCTTAAAAGCAATAAAAAAAAACAAATCAAATAAAATGCAAACGCAAAAAAACTAATTCAATAAAACACAAAGGCGTCATAGTACAATTTGCGGTATCTCTCCGCTCGTTCGCTCAGATTCGCTCGTTTCGCTCAGATAAGCTGACGCGTCGCTTTACCGCTCACTTTGTGAATTAGCGAGCAAATGACAAGCTCTTTACTCTGTACGCGATTGTGGAGATAAAAGAGGGTGCGTGGTTTAAAATTAAAAGGGAAAATAACTTGTGTGCATGAGTTTTTAGCTGAATTTAGTTGCTCAAACTTTTAATTTGGATATGCTTTTCTTTCTGTAGAATAAAGTCCCCTCTGTCCAGAAAGTTATATTATAGATTGTTATTATTAGCATGTTTCAAATTCAAAATATTTTATTTTGTATAAACTTACATGGATAAGGATCGTTAGAAGCTAGGTGCACAGTTCCAACTGGTCGTTCCCTTAAAAACAGTCTTAACTTTTAATGATTATGTAATGGTTTGTCGACTGGACACCGCCGTACCAACAAAACAAAACGAAAATAAACTAAACTAAACTAATATAAACCCAGACGAGGCTATGTAACGCTGAAGCGAAAGGTTCTAAACCGCAATACAAACAAGAGATAGAGAATGCAAAAGCGTACTAAAGCTGAAAATCCTTGAAAAGTGATCCAAGCTAAACAATTCGAAACCAGGCAGTTTATAATTAGAAATTGAGGTCCGTTGTACGCCCACTATCCGACTTTGGGCCAAAATCTATGAACTGACGTGGGCGAGGGCTAAATATGCAGGCTTTGTGCCTGGTATATACAGGATGTAATTAAAATAACTGAAAGTCGTAAAAAGGGCGAAATTCATCATTTTATAGGACCAACGCAAGAACAAGAAGAAAAAAAAGCAGCTGCTCCATACATTTCTATTCGCGAATCTGGGAAAAATACATGGCACTTTTTTTTTTGTTTGTGTCCCACTGATGGGCGAAGGCTTCCCATTTCTCCTTCCAAACCTCCATGTCTTGTGCTGTCTCTGACCATGTTGGCCCTGCAAACTTTATCATATCGTCACACCACCTTCGCCGTGGTCTACCTCGATGGCGATTTCCGCCCTTAGGCGTCCAATGAGTGACGATCTTCGCCCATCTCTCCGGGTGCATTCGTAAGATGTGTCCGGCCCACTCCCACATCAGCCTGGCTGTTTTTTGGGTTCCGTACCCAAAGGGTTAATCGGGACTCTATGTATTACTAAGACTCCGCTGTCCGTCCGTCTGTCTGTCCGTCTGTCAACAGGCTGTATCTCATGAACCGTGACAGTTAGATAGTTGAAATTTTCACAGATGAAGTATTTCTGTTGCCGCTATAACAACAAATACTAAAAAACAGATTAAAACAAGTATTTAAAGGGGCTCCCATACAACAGACATGATATTTTTAATAATGGTTTTTATAGATAATGGTAAGGAATCCTTTGTGCGCGATTCCGACTTGCACTTGGCCGGTTTTTTCTCCAACATTTGCTACCTGAGTTATGGAGCGAAGAGTGGCGTTTCTAACACGATCGGTACGCTTGACACCTGTTATGACAGATTTCTTTTAAGTTCTGATTTTGTGGGGAAAGATAACAGAAATAGTCCTTCATATACAAAATGGCGCGGACCTTATCACATTAAATTATACCACGTGTACTAAATGGTATACTCAGATGGTATACAAAATTTGAATGAAATCCGTTCACAAAAAAGATCTGCTGTTTCTTTACATTTATTTACACGTAGCTCGACAAAATGTATGGAACAACTTGTTTTTTGTGAATGGATTTCATAAAAAAATTGTGTATTGTCATGTAGTATACGTGGTATAATTTAATGTGATAAGGTCCGTGCCCAGATACGCGAATAGAAATGTATGGAGCAGCAGATATTTTTTTGTTCGCTATTCTTGCGTTGGTCCCATAAAATGATGAATATGACCCTTTTTACGACTTTCAGTTATTGACTTGATTATTTCGGTGATAAGATAATTGCCACTCTGTGTACATCAGCAATTTGTCATAATTGCTGACAATCTGATTTGAAATACTGTTATGAGTCTAAGTCCAAACTATTCTGTTAGTCTAAGTCCAAACTATTCTGTTAGTATGTTTTTTACTTTTTATACTTGCCTAGTCATCCTAGGACAAGATTCACAGATAGCATTTTGATTTTACTTTGCTAAGTAAACGATAAATGATTTTATTTCTGTAAGTAGGTTTGAACAAACACTTTTACACGTTAATCATATTTTTAAAACTAGATGAGGTCGGCGTTTCCTATCCGACTACTTTGAGAAGAAACGCCGAAACAAACTCAGAGGTCACAGTCTCTTTTAAAGTCCAGACATAATCTTGGTAAGATCATGTGAAGACCATGTGGATTTGTGTCAGAAATGGTCTTTTGAGGAAAAACCACACAGATTGAGTGGACCTGTCCAGTCAGTGCACGCATTTGTCAGTAATCCACTTATACGAATGTGAACTTTATTCGTATGTCACTTTAAAAAAGATTAATATTCGTGTGAAAATCTAACTTTAGTTAGAAAAGTAAACTCACACTGCGGTCTGTGAATCTTGTCTTTAGAGCAGGCGCTTCTTTGATTGTGCTAATTACTATACTGTCATATTTTTTCTACCGATCCGTTTTCTGATATAGGAATGGGACATTATTGGTTACTGTTGGAATATCTGACATTGAGATGTTCGCGTTTCAGTAAAAGTTTTTGGTATCCTAAACATATATATTATCCAGAATGTACTTTAAAGTTTAGGTTTTTTTTTTTTTTTTTTTGTTAATTTTTGATTATGAATAATAAAGATAAAGCTACGTATACACAAGCTTACCTTACGTAAAAGGTCTGTAACCACAGGGTCTGTTAAAACCGACAGGAAGTGAAAACTTTCAGTTAAAACTACAAACTCAATTTCGTATGTATGCTAGTACATTTACAGCTTGTTCAAATTTAGACCTTATTGATTAAAGATAGCGTGGATATTGCAATGGATGTTTAGGTTGCATTTGTGGCCATTGTTTGTGGCCCTTTGCGTGTGGTCTGTGATAAATTTGGTATTGAAATGTATATTGTCCGCACGTCCTTTAAATTGATTTTATTTTAATTTAGAATATGTTTATAATAACTAAATAGAACTTTAGAATGAAACATATTTTTTTATTGTTTCATCTACAACTCGTCAATTTCACCTACTCCACAATGGAAAACCGTTTGACAGGGAGGACAAAAATGAAACGGATCCAAAATTTTTCATTATGCGTCGTCTTCGCTAAAATTTTTAAGAAAAACTTCCTGTATTTGGAGGTCAAATGAGTTACGAAAAAACATGCATTAAATAAAAAAAATATCTCATAATTTTCATTATGAAGTTCGCCATTTTTTATATACACTAACTTATTAACTATATCTCCATGAATTAACAATTCAACAAAAAATAAAAAGCGCGCTCTATGAAAAATATCTTTTTTAAATTTCGAACGTGCCTAGACAACAAATTGAGAGGATTATTGTCTCACTTCGTTAGTATTGTCGTCTTCCTCTTTTATACGAAGCCGGTATTGTTATCTCGCTCTAATTTTCCAGTTCACGCCTGCGCATTGAGGGTTTTCCCGAAAGATGTGGGTCGGTCGAAGCTTCGTATGCTGATAAAAAATTGCGAAATAAAAGGACTTCCAGTTATGTTTTTTTTTATATTATTGTATTGAATGTAAATATTGAGGCAACGGAAACAATTTGTATTTTACCGAAATTAACGATTACGTATTTGTTTTTTTTCATGTCTTTCTCTTCGTGTAATTTGCAAGTTATAATTGACTGCGTTATACATTTCCGTTACATCAAATTATAAAAAAAAGATCTAAAGAAGATGTAATATTTTGAAGCCAATATGAGGTAGCCTAAAGAAGCTATTATAATTTACAACAATATCAGTTACGCAAGAGGGGAGGCGCAGTATACGTAGCTTCGATCGTCGGTCGAGCCAGAGTCAGCCTCTGGAACCGGCGAGATCTCCCGGGCGAACGTCGTGTACGAACGAAAAATCCCGGACGCCGGACAAAATTCGATCAGTGCCCTCGTAATAATTAAAAAAAGTAATCGAACTGTCAAAAATGTGTCTGCCGCGTTTCAGAGCTGTCACATTTGAATTTGAAATTTATTTCTTTTTTATTCGGCCAGTGTGAGAGTGGAGATTCCGTGTGTGATTGTGACCTTTGTTTTAGAAATAAAGCGAAATTCTTTATTGTTACGGTAAAAAAATTGAGTTGTAGTGAGGTGTCAATTTGTGATATCCGTTTCGGACCATGCGGTTTTCGGTAAGTTAATGACTAAACTAATTATGATTTATTGCGATAAGATTTTTTAATTGTTCATTTTACTGAAAAATTAGATTATAGTAATGAAATGTGGCCGAATAACAACAAAGAAAATTTAAAGAATTACGGTTGATTAAAATTCATGGTAAAGGCAACAAGTAGCAACTTATCTTTACCGGTTTCTTGCAAGCAACAATTGCACGATCTATATTTATGTAATTGACGTTGACTGTGCTTTTGTTAGCTTGAGACCTTTTTGACCTCAAAGGCTGAGGATTTGAGTTTATCTCGTCGCAGTCTTACCGGTTTGCCTGATTGATTATTTCAGTCGCATAAGGGATTTTCTTTGCAGTTTTTTTAAACGGAGTTTTCTTGGTTTTCCTCGTGTACAGGTGTGATTTGTGATGTAAGAAGGTTATTGTCAGAGTAGTGTCAATTGATTATTGATTTACGGTACTTTTGCTATGTTAATTTAAGCTTTGTACATTATTGACGTTAATTAAGTTCTGGGCTGTGGTTGCGATGCAGTAATTTAACTGCCGATATGCGGTCACACATCACTATTATTATTATTTACAATAGATTCAATTCATTGTATTCATAATTGAATTATGCATTTGGTATAGATAGCTTATCAAAGTAGTGATCTAAATAAGTATTTTACTATGAAACTAGACAGTTTTTTTTAAGTTTAATTGGTTACGGTTTTACAGGTAAAACAAAATGTCACACCTAGGCACATCCCTATTATGTCAAATGTGTGTGTTGGCATTCTAAATTCAAATTCTACTATGCTAATATTGCTGATGTTCTGTTGGTGCTGGTGCTGGGAACGTAACAGCAGTTGGTAAAGTAACGATTCATTAATTTATTCTTAAGCTTGGATTTCCCGAGAAAGCGATTCTGATATATTATAACGGTCGTCTTGAAAATCTGTCATTTACATCAGTATTTGACATTAGGGTGTCAAAAAATGCTGTATAATTGGACAGCCGCTATTGTGTGACCGTTTACAACTTTCTTCAGAAACTAAAGCTTTAGCGAGGGTTACCTACAACGCTGTAACTTCCATAGAACTTTTTCTATGTCGAGGTCCCTCCCAATCCTAAAACATAATCAGCCTCTTCATGGCTAATATTGTGTTGGCTTCCATCTAACACGGAGCAACTGCCATCTGATAATCTGACCTCCAGAGCCCAATATAAAAAAGGTACCATTATTATTGTAAGCCTTCAACCTGTCATCATCGTGTAACCCAGTAACTGGGTTGTGTTGGTTATATAGGTAGGCGCTCTATGTATGGAACTATTGGTGTTCAGCTGCACCCGGTCATCCTGGAAGCTGACCCCAACATAGTTAAAAAAAGACTGGGCAGATGCTGATGATAGTGTACCTAAGCTATCGGTTGTCAAATTTTTTGTTACATCAGCCCAATAACTCAAAAAAATAGTCGAGAGGTGTCGTGGGACACTTGGTTGGAACGAAGTTCCTTTTGCTGTATAATATGTATGCAATAACATGCACAGTGAAATAAATTATCAAAGTTTGAGAGTAACTAAATGGAAAAATGCGGCGTGACTATTACAATATGACACTTTTTTCAGTTCAGTTTGCACTGCAGAGTACGTTAAGTAACTTCGTTCCAATATAACTGTCACAGTAATTTACAGTACAACTATTTTCTTAATGACCCTCAGCAAACTTCGTGTTGCGTCAGTCGTCGAATTTCTATCAATTGCCTTTTGCATTTGGTGGAGACCGGACGCTCTCAATCGACTTGGAATATACTTCCAAATCGATTGAGAACACGAAGTTTGCCGAGGGACAATAAGAAAATAGTTGTACTGTACGCAACTTCAAGATTTATTATGTACCTGTAAGCGTCAAGAGACGAGTACAACATACTTCAAATGACACATGATTATATGCATATACTTACTTATCATATGTATATGTACATTTCGCCGGTATCTCGCCAAGGTAGCGAAGGTCGTTCCAATAATGTAAGTATATTATCAGCCAAGCTTTCTCGAGTGTGTTGGGTCGGCTCGCATCTTACTGGATGGTATACCTATACCAATATTGGTATATTGTTGACCTTGGCAAGGTTAATGGTGTTTTATGTTCCATATGATCTGATTGAGGCATCGTTGGTAGAAATCAGTTTAAGATTTGAGTCAGTTCGTCGAGGTTTTTGTGGAAAAATCAACGAATAAAGATTTGTCCACGATGCAGTAACAGAGCGAAGCAAGAGAGGAGGATTAAAGATAAACTAGTTTCAAAATAATTAATCGGTTAAAGGATACTGAACTAGACAAAATATAAGTTTTCTTGTTGTTATTTCTGGGAGCGTTTAGTGTCACGCAAAGTGTTAATCTAACAAATGTCAAATCTTAATTTATTGTGATTGGTTGGCGGATAAAACATCAGATAATCAAATCACTAGACAATAAGGTTCAGCAAAAGAGGGGCGATTCCCGTATTTCTAAGATAGTTCTGAATCTGTCAAAAATACCGCCAATATTTTCACCTTCATGTTTGACAAGTTGTTGACATTGATTGTCGCTGAGACAAGATGGCGGCTAGAATTCAAATGTTTTTAAATACGGGAATTGGACTACCAATCCCTTGACATGAGGTCGACAGATTTAGAACCGATATGGGTTAAACATCGCCGTCTTATTAGATCAAATTCATTTATGAAATGTACTTACCACGTGTCAAATATAAGCCAGAATTCAAGGTTAAATTGACGGAATCCTAACCGCTTCAATAAATCTATTGTATACGAATGAAGCGAGGCCTTGGAATGGGTCTAGGAAGCCAATGTGATCCGACCACAATTGATATTTCCGACCGTGCGGGATCAGGATCAATGTCTCGACCTAACAAAGCCCAGTAGGTAGGTACGAAGAAATTACTATTAAGACTGAAAAGTGTTCCGTTAACGGTGAATAAATATAATGGGAATATGACTTGAATAATTTCGTATTTTCCTGTAATATACTTTTCTTGGGAGCTCTTTTATAATCACTATTTCTGGAGCTACTGTTTCCTAAAAATATGTCACCGGGGTTTGAATTTATGGTGTCAAAAAACGCTCTCCATGAAACACCAACTTACTTTCATAAATAACGTTTCAGTGACGTCATTCGACAGTAAATTGCGGACGCTATATGGCGGCCATCTTAGGAAATCCTAGCTTTAGTGACAGTTTCTATATTCTAAATTCAAAACTATATTTTGTATGCAATGGAACTATAAACGCTTATCTTTGTAATACCACATTAAAAAAAATATAAACGTTTTATGCCAAAACCGAGAATTGTGATCGAATCTCTTGAAAAATAAAACTTTGTGGTACGTACTCGTACTTAGAGTCGAACCCTTCTCGTTTTTATCGGGTTCAAGGTGCCCGAGGCCTTGGTAGATAGATACCTAGATAAAACAGTGCTACCTCTTTAGTACCTTTCCTATCAGCCATAGCTTTTTTTTTCAGCATTTCTAAGATTGGCTTTCAGTACAAAATTACCGCCTTATAATTTAGAAATTGCGCTACCTACTTTTTTAAGAAAAGGAAGAAAATACGAAAACGAAATACGTCCTTTTAGGTCATGGTTCAACATAGACATTGATTTATCTATGATCGATAGTCATTGTAGCTTTTTATGAAAGCCTGAATAATATTTTTGAAGTGAAACTTCATAGGCGGCGATTCAATAATTAGATGCTAATTATTGAGAGTGAAATTTCAAGGACTCGTCACGTTTACGCATATTTTGTCACATGAGAGAGAAGAATGATATAACTCGCTCTGTCTCTCATACTAAATCTTTCTTATTTTTTATTTTTATGAAGCTTCATTTCTATCACAGGAATAAAACCCCGAGCAGAAGGAAAGCTTCTTAGCAGAGCTCAAAATTCTTACCTACTTTCATAGGGCTGTCACTCGGTTATTGAAAATAAAAAAGACTGGGCAAGTGCGAGTCGGGACGAATCCCTACTCGCACTTGCCCGGTTTTTTTATTGCCGAAACAATGAGCACGGACGGACGGACGGACGGACGGATGGACAGACCGACAGACGAACGGACGGACAGGCACTGTAGGTAAGGTGTAGGTAGGTACTGTAGGTAATAAGGTGATCCCATAAGTTTTCCGTTTTCCAATTTTGGTACGGAACATTAAAATTAGAGTAGCTTTGAAAGACGAAATGGTTTATAATGTTATGTTTGTTTAAATAAAGTAAGTAGGTACAACAAACCAAAGTAAGTTAAGTAGATACATTTAAGTCCTAACCAAACGCCAGATATTTGAGATCAAAGTGGCCAGTTGGACAAAACGCCAATTTCGTATGTAAGGACCTATAAAATTACTATGAGTTACGGACGGACGGACAGACGGACATAGCGAAACTATAGTGTTTCCTTCCTTGTTTTAACTATTTGACGAACGTAAGTTAAGTATCTAATAGAAAAGGTCAAACTGAATCTTGCTAAGACGGCCTACAAACACACTTTGGTACCTACAAACCTACTAAAACAAAAGTACGAAACAATTATGGGACAATAATACAGGCGGTAGGTATACTATAAGAATAATAAATAATAATATTCTTATGGGAAATCCTTACCTATTGCCATCTTAGCTAAACCTATTACCTACCTCGTAACTAAATAGTTCTGTAATAACTTATTATGCTTTAAAAATGTATGGTATATATGTAGATACTACTACTACTACTATTTTTCTTTCTTTCTTTCTTTCTTCTTCATATAATTTATTTTTTTGTATATCCAAAGGATCCTTTGGATATACAAAAAAAGAAATTTCCTTGGTTTTATTACCATTATTTGTACACTGTACAACAATTTGGCGTTTTTTAAAACAATTTAAAATACTAAAAATAAAACGTCCGCGTCGTATTGCAGCCGGTGGTACACCTTAACTTAGTTCGCTTGCTGAGCTGGCTCAAACCGGTTTTTACCCGCGCGGGCGCCGGTGACAGGTCACGTGTGCGTGTAGTAGTGTACCCGCGCACGGCGTTGGTATGAAGCTTGGCTTCTGCTCGGTTTTTTATTCTTGTGCTTCTATGACGTGTATTGCGCTGCACACGCAATTTGTTTATTTTAGTTTTCTTTAAATTCTCGACAGTAGTCCGTCTTTTGCAATATTGTCGGTTCGGTTTCCAATTGAAGTCAAATAAAATAACTAGCTTGGCCATGGCGACCATATCAGTTTTTGCGAAGAGACCTAACTAGTTGTAATCTTCACAAGAAGAAGAATAATATAAAACGCCAAAGAAGAAAAAATAAAACATTTTCTCTATTCCTACCATAAGTTTTTCCGTTTTACATTTTCTAAAGCGAGAACGTAATAAATAAATCAGCTGTTTCCAGCGAAGCGTGGGTCGACTGCCACAATGGCGCTCATTTGTTTCTACAGCCGCCATTTTCTTTTAGCGCGAAACAAATATGGCGCGAAAATTGTTGCCATTAAGCTTAGGACGGACTTTTCCTGAAACTAGAGAGGATTTAAAAGAAAACCTTTGTATGCTGCAAATAATTGGGGTGTGTCATTCGCTGGTAGAAAGTGTTTTTTCTAATAGAAAATTTGGTTGGAATTGGATGGTTTGCAATTGGTGTCCGCAAAAGACTCAATACCAATCACATGGGACTTCTTGTCATTAACATTTTTTGTAGCTTCAATCTATACATATTAGAAATTAAAGTCGCTTTTCATTTGACTGTCTGTGTGACCGTCTGTGTAAACTAAGCAACGGATATCGAATTGGTTTTCATCATCATACAGATATTTTTTTCTGGAACTTTTACTTGTATAATACATTAATGTTAAACTTACATATAATAGAGAAATCTTGATGTTTTGTTAAGTCGTAAAAACCGTGTGTAGCAGGGGCGGGTCCCAAGTATAGGTACCATAAACGATAATACACCATAACACAACCTTAGGGAATTGAAGGTGTAAAATATAACGATATTAAAAAAGAAAGCCGCGTGTCCTGTGGTGATCGTGGCAATATTCCTGGCTATTCTTTGTCATTTTTGTCGCTATTCTGCCTTTTGTGGTGGAGGAAGGGGGGAGGCCACATATGTCACAATAGACGTTTATAGCTTTTTGTGCGAGCGTGTGAATATG
Source organism: Dryobotodes eremita (assembly GCA_917490735.1). Lineage (NCBI taxonomy): Eukaryota > Metazoa > Arthropoda > Insecta > Lepidoptera > Noctuidae > Dryobotodes > Dryobotodes eremita. The sequence goes on from OU823254.1 coordinate 21,380,149, forward strand.
AATCTTTGTAGACGGCCATAATGGAAAATTTTAGGAGATGGCTAAGTAAAGTATTGGTTTGCATATTAATAGGTAAGTGTTTTAGCATGGTGAAGGTTTTGAATAATTGGATGACTTCTGTCCTTGGTACTGATACACAAAACGTTTTTGAAAGACGTTTGAGTCGTGTACAAATCACAAATACTTTGTTTTTAATAAGAGCTAAGTCCATAGCCTCGCACCCTATGATATGCAATTAAAACTGGCGAAATATTGCTGTTGTAACAAGACACCTCTGCCTACTCCTCTGGGGAATACATGCATGATATTATAAAAGCTACGATCAAGCCTCCACATCTAAATACCTAGTTACCTGTCTTAACAAGGTATAAAATGTATTCACCAAAACCACTTGGCCGACTTGGCCTTAGCAAATAAATCATCTATCCACAATTTTTAATATCAAAAAGCACTTAAATCTAAAAAGTTCCACAAAAAGGTCAACACGTAACGACTCTCTAGCACATTATCTGTTATGAGAAGCGATTGGATCGCCCCTATCGCATCGCGTAGCTTCGATATTTCACGTCTTTATGGGACATATCCCTTAGCTTTAATGATTTGTTAGCACACCCCGCGTGTGTAGGGAAGAAGCAGTAGGTTAAGCGGGTTTTTGAGTGTTATCTTCTTTGGTATTGGGTATTCTCTCTAGTATAGAAAGTAGTAGATTAAGAAATCCTACTTCACTAATATTATAAATGTAATAGTTTGTATGTTTGGAGTTTTTAATCTAGATTAATACATTGAGCAGTGGTGGCCCAGTGGTATCGGCCCCGACTTACGAGTTGTAGGTCGTGGGTTCGATCCCAGGCAGGCGCTTTACTTTGTGTAAATAATTTCATCACCACTGCTCTCAAAACGGTGAAGCAAAACATCGTGAGAAAACCGGTATGTCCTAGAACCAAAAATTCGAAGACATGTGACATCTACCAACCCGCACTGGGCCCGCGTGGTGGATTACGGCCCATTCCCTCTCAAAGAGAGGAGTCCTGTGTCCCAGCAGTGGGAACATTATAGGCTGATTATGCTAATATATTGAATAGTTTTTATCCAGGTAGTACGTTCCCGTAGATAATTCGTGACCGCTACGCGGGCGAAGCTGAGGGCTAAAGCTAGTGAGCAGTGAGTATGTAAGAAAAAGTTTGGAAGTGTCGTCGGTGACTGAAAAGTTGTGTGGAAATCGGTTGTCATGGTATGGGCTTGTGATGCGGAGGAGTGAGGAAAATGTCGTGAGGAAACTTTTTAGTATGAATGTGGATGCCTATAAGAGTAGGGGAAGACTAAAGAATCGATGGATGGACTGTGTGGAAGATGATATGGTTAGAAAGGGGGTGATTCCCGAGATGACGACTGATAGAGAAGTATGGAAGCAAAGGCATGCTGCGCAGACCTCAAATAAATTGAATGAAACATAAATGAAATTAATAGAATGATGATGATGAGTGTAATAGTTACTGATAAGTTAATTTTGTTTTTTTTAATGTTTCTTTCGGTTATGGGGTGGGACGCCTTGATAAATAAAAAAAATCAGAACCGTCAATGTTCGTAGTTTATTCTGAAACTTTGAAAAGGTGCATTGTTTTATAACTAAATACAGGATAAAAAATTTACCAGTGCGCAAACTGTAACCATGAATTCAGCATATGATTCTATCCCCCCTAGCGTAGAATTTTTCGTCAGTTATAATTTTGTTTAGCAGTTGTTCAATACATTTTGACCGCGTAGGTATTGCACTTTTATATAAAACAGCAGTTTTTTTTTTGATAACTGCCGAGAAAGTTCTGCTCTGGAGGGTCTAGAATGATGTGCTGAATTCATGGTGACAATTTGCGCACTGGTTAAAAATTTATCCTGTATAACCTGCATGAAATTAAATGAGATGTACCCAAAAAGTTCACTCCAATTTCAGCAAGGGTAAGGCTATAAAAGTTGTCCATTGCTATGCGACCACTAGCTTTTCAGTTAGTTGCCTAATTGCACTTGTAAATGCCCTAGTTATAACGAGTTTTTCCGGAAAGTTTTCCTAGCAACTAAATAAACTCGAGAGTCGTGTTTCTAGTTACGTTATCCTGCCGGTTACATAACATTTGGATGGCAATTTGAAGAATGTTACGTAACTAAACTACTGTTTTTTCTTCATACCGTTATAATATTATCGCCTCTGTCGGATTCTATCTCTCGTATATCTAGTTATTGGTCCAATGTTACGTATAATGGTCACAATACCTAACTAAAGGAGCTAGGTGTGTTGATCCAGTCAAACACTTGGTTGTGTCGTGTGACGATGTGTGTCTATGTTTATCAATACATACAGTGTATTAATTGTTTATCAAAACATTTATTGTATCAATATATACCTACATTGTCTTAGTAAATGATAAATGATTTTATTTCTGTAAGTAGATTTGTACAAACTCTTTTACAAGTCAATCATATTTTTTTAACTAGACGAGGTCGGCGTTTCCTGTCTGACTATTCTGAGAAGAAAGGCCGAAACAAACTCAGAGGTCACAGTCTCTTTTAAAGTCCAGACATAATATTGGTCAGATCGTGTGAAGACCATGTACATAGATTGGTGTCTGAAATGGACTTTTGAGGAAAGAACCATACAGATTTATTGGACCTGTCTAGTCAGTGCACGCATTTGTCAGTAATCGTGCAGCTCAACTCGAACTTAAGGAGCTCAACGATTCGACGAACAATACCAAAGAAAGGACATTTGGGTAGGCCGCATAAATTACTGAAACTGCCAGATCATACATAGTCATCAGACCTACATAGTCCTCATATTCACAATAATTAATACTTTACAAGTAAATACTCATGTCAAAATAAATACTCACTAGAGTTTAGTTTCTATTACCTATATCTACCTGCTGATGACGGACTAACACGTTTGATGCAAATCATGCAAAATACTTAGTCAAATTTTAAAGTAAATAAAATTCAAAACTACGATTCAATCTTCATAACGTTGTTCATCTAGTGGTCACTAGGGTGAATGCTGAGCGTGGGGTCTTGGCTTCGATCCCCATGTCAGGCAAAGAGCAACTGAGTTTTTCCATTGGGAATTTGTCAATCGGGTGTCTGGATTTCAGTACAACGAATGGCAAGTAGCCTGTAATTACAGGAGACACAAAAACCTCGAACAACGTATTTACTAATGAAATACCAACACGTTTTTTGGAAAATGCACAGAAAATGGAGCAATCAACATAAAAAATAATGCTCCAACATCAGCACTACACACGCTCCATTATACGAAACAAAATGACGAATATTTTTAATAGACTACACAACAATTCCACTCGGCTCTCATAAATATGTAACAGCAACGTTCGTGTTCAGCCAGATTAGCTAAAACCCTCTCGTTTTTTAAACACACGTGGTTAATCCTCCGCCATGGCTTGCTGGAAACATATCGATCAATATGAGTCGGAAAGTATTTAAATTGAACTGTGAAACCAAATAGGATGTTAGATAAGAGTGAATTGCGACTCGGTGATTATTAAATAATTAAGAGACGGCTTGACGACATACGAAATTATAATAAGCAAGACTGTTTTATTCAGCTATTGCTGACTCGTCACTGTTACAATTCGTCATTAATGAGGATATCCAATGCCAGTGTTCTGTTGCAAGAACGAAAGTTTAAAAACGACTGTGCTTCTTATCAAGCACCATCGTTTTTCACCACTACTAACCACGTTTGACCCTAAGAGGCTTTTTCAAGCGTGGTTATCTATAATTAACATTATTAAGAGGTAACATTTTATTGTTTGTAAGTTTTATGTAGGGGGGTAATCGCTGGAAAGAAAGAATTTATCAAATCCGACCGGTAGGGTCGGATTTGAAAAAATCTTTTTGCATTTGATAGTCCAATTCTTGAGAAAGGCTATAAGCTATTTAACATCACGTTAGGACCCTCAAGAGCCAAGGAAAAAGAAGAAAAATCAGAAAGAACGCTAAGAGAAAACGAACTAGTAGCGCGGGTAGGTGATGCGATTCGACGATGTCGCGGGCAGAAGATAGTTACGAGGGTCATTCAATAAATACTTAGCCTACAAAAAGTAAACGAAAATTTTGGAAAAGTGGCAATTTATTTTTCAACATAGTCTCCTTTTAGTTCGATACACTTAGCCCAGCGATGCTCCAACTTTTTTAACCCGTCCGAAAAATAGTTTTTGTCAAACTCTGCAAAATAGGCCTCCGTGGCGGCGATGACCTCCTCATTCGATCCATATCTATTCCCGGCGAGTGATTTTTTCAGATTAGGAAACAGAAAGAAGTCACAAGGGGCCAAATCTGGAGAATACGGTGGATGGGGCAGCAATTCGTAGCGTAATTCGACCAATTTGGCCATGGCAACGGCAGACGTGTGAACCGGTGCGTTGTCGTGGTGAAACAGCACTTTTTTCTTCGCCAGATGGGGTCGTTTTTTCTTTAATTCGGCGTCGAATCGGCCTAATAAATCGGCATAGTAAAGCCCTGTAATTGTTTTACCCTTCTCGAGGTAATCGATGTAGATCACACCTTGTGAATCCCAGAAAACGGTGGCCATAACTTTTCCGGCCGATTTTACAGTTTTCGCCTTCTTTGGAGCACGTTCCCCGGTCTGGATCCATTGTTTTGATTGCTCCTTGGTCTCTGGTGTGTACCAGTGGATCCAGGTTTCATCGACGGTCACAAAACGACGCAAAAACTCCGCTGGATTCATCTTAAACAGCGCCAAACACGTCTCCGATGTGGTCTCACGGTTGCGCTTGTTTTCTGGTGTGAGTAAACGCGGCACCCATCGCGCCGACAGCTTTCTCATGCCGAGTTCCTCGTGAAGAATATGATGCACTGTTCCTTCTGAAATGCCTACAGTCTCAGCTAGCTCCCGAACCTTCAATCGGCGATCTGCCAATACGAGATCATGGATTTTTTTAATGTTTTCCTCCGTAGCAGCTGTTTTCGGTGCACCTGGACGTGGTTCATCAAAAACCGACGTACGGCCACGTGCAAACTCGTTGAACCAATTCTTGACGGTGGCCATCGATGGAGAAGAGTCACCGTACACAGCATCCAAGCGCTCTTTGATTTCGATGCGCGTTTTCCCTTCCAAAAATAGGAATCGAATCACCGAACGATATTGCTCTTTTTCCATTTTTGTAAAACCGATCGACACGTTCGCTTCCATAAGTTGTCAAATTAAAACAAATGAAGGGATTGGAATGAAAATTTGAAAAAAGAATTAAAAAAGAATGTGCTACACTGTGGTAAAACTCTTTTGAAACTACAGCGCCCTCTGGCGATGAGGCTAGGTACTTATTGAACGCCCCTCGTATGTAATAACGAGAAAATTCCTCTCGGGGGTAATAATAATGACAATAATCTTTTATTACATAAGAAATTCGTTAAATTTGTGTGAAGTCCCTGACACTTGTGCTAGGTGGTTAACCTGTGTTACAAGAGCCAGTGCCCTCTCCCGGGAGGAAATACTATTGAAAACTTTTGCAATAAGATTAACAAAGGAAAAAAAAAGACTAAGGTAATACAAAATGAAAAATGGTTAGAAAAAGCCTATAATGGTGATTGTGTGTGTGTAGTGTGCGACGGTGTGGGTGTGTGTGTATGTGTAAATTGAATTAAATGTTCAGGAAAGGTTGATTGGGATTGCGAGTAAGGGGTGAGGTTGAGTGCCTCTCATAGGGTATAATTGGTGTTACGACAGAGTTAAGAATTTACTCTGTTTCGTCGTAATTGAGGGACAGTAGCCATGGTTTAAGACTCAGAATAGAATAGAATACTCTTTATTATGTACATCATAAAAATTACAGATATAAATGTAGGAAAGCTCAGCCTCAGCTGGACCTAATGCACGGTAAGTTTATAAATTTATAGGTTTTTGTTGATTTTATTATACATTTGGGAGCTTTGGGCGCGATAGTGTCGTCGAGCAAGCGCAGAACGACACTGAACAGATTCACAGATAGGAGAGCCAATCCGCCGATTGGATAGATTTCTATTTAGTGTCATCGTGGAATGTCGACGCAAGACAGTGCGGAGGACATCGTTTTCTCACCACGAGTACTTGGGCTTCGGAGTTCAACTGGGCTGTGGGGTAATCCCTTTTGCGGAAATACGTAACTTTGAGAACAGCCCGCAGAGCTCGTTCCGCCCTAAGCATCATGGTTTTGAAAGTCTCTCCGCACACCGCAGGAACTAATAATCGACGTACACAGGGAACGACATCCAAGTGAAGCTGTTTCAATGTCGGCCGAATGTCTGACCTATTAAAAAAAAAAAAATCTCTACTAAGTCGGGAGTATAGAGTATCCGTATGAACACGCCAATCTAGCTTATCGTCGATATGAATACCTAAATATTTCATACTAGCTTTTGCCCGCGGCTTCGCCCGCGTGGAGGTGGGAAATTATTCCTCGGGAACGTACTACCGGGATAAAAAGTATTCTACCTGTTAATCCAGGTTATTAACTATCTGTGTTCCAAATTCCATCCAAATTCGTTCAGTAGTTTTTGCATGAAAGAGTAACAAATATCCATCCATCCTCACAAACTTTGACATTTATAATATTAGTAGGAAGTAGGATTTTAAACCATAGCAAGGCAATTGCATGGTGAGGCATCATGATAAATATGCGCTCGTTTTAAGTACGAGGCTTTTGGCTACTTTTTATTAGTGAATGTATTTTGTCTACAATAGTTTTTTTTTGTATTGTGTATGTTGTTTGTGCAGAATAAACTATTTTCTTTCTTTTTTTTAAGCTATTGCATAGCTTTTATCGCGGGCTTTGAGCGGGGCGACCGAATCAAGAAATTCCGTAACGAAAATAAAACCTAACACCCCCACTCCGCCTACCATGTAGCTCGGCCGAGCGTTCGCTTAACGTGTATGTATATGGTACGACTGTACTTGAATTAAAATCAAAGAAAATAAATACTGCATAAATACTGCATAAATAAATAATTATTATAATTGCATAAGTTGATAAAAAATGCTATGCAATAGCTTTACCGCGGCAGTCCCAGAGTGCCACACGTGTTTTTTCTGTTATTTTAGTAGAATCCGATGGTGGTTTAAATGAATTTGGTGGTAAAAACTACAATTCAGAGCTGAGTAGAGCATTAGGAGAGTGTCTTTATTGGTTACTGTGTGTGATAGTGTGGGTTTTTAATATTAGATTGTTGGGAGACTTACTGACCTGTCGTTACATTTTGTCGCGATTACGTAGACATCTAACCAAGCCAACTGTCATCCAGGGTTTTATTACTGCTTTTCTATTAGGTATATGATACATTTTTGTATGTCTTTTTATGGCAGTTTGTATGTCGGAAATTCAAATGTTGGTTGCTAGGTCTGTAGTATTGAGAATAGGAGTGAAATAAGGTTACCTATTTCATTTTTTGTGGCCTCTTAGTAATATCGGATCAAAGTATTTTTTAATGGGGATCCAGCTGATTTATTTTTGGCCAGGAATATAGCAACAGGAAAATGATCAGTAATGTGGTTATCCAGCACGATAACCTTTGCAGGGGATTTAGTTTTCATCATGAAATGGTCCAGACAGTTATTTATCCTTGTCGGGAGAGTTTGGGCGGGAATCGGCCATGTGTTGCTGTTAGGGTTGAATAATCGTTCGCATGACGATCAGTATTGCCGGACTTAACTTTTGAGTTGAGCTGCACGATTACCGACAAATGCATGCACTTACTGGACAGGTCCACTCATTCTGTGTGGTTTTTCCACAAAAGACCATTTCAGACACAAATCTACATGGTCTTCACATGATCTGACCAATATTATGTCTGGACTTTAAAAGAGACTGTGACCTCTGAGTTTGTTTCGGCCTTTCTTCTCAGAGTAGTCAGATAGGAAACGCCGACCTCATCTAGTTTTAAAATATGACTGACGTGTAAAAGTGTTTGTACAAACCTACTTACAGAAATAAAATCATTTATCATTATCATTTGATATCAATATTATTATCACCTACAAGTATGATGTTTTATTGTTATTTAACAGATGTTATTATTTCACTCAAATTAGAGTTGAAGTTAGCAGGGTTTAAATAGGATGGGGAACGATATACTGCGATTATAGCTGTTGTTATAGCAAGTTACCAGGCAGTTAGCATCAAAGAAGAAAGGTTTATGCGTAGAATAATTAATTGTATTTTTGACGTAAATGACAAGGCCGTCATTGTTTATTGGGTTGTTTTTTGTGGAGTGTGAAGTATAGCCCTCTAAGATACGGAAAAGTCCTAAGGGAGGGTCGTATATCGTTCGAAATCGTATATCGATATGGCACAGTTTTCCGGAGTCGACGTTGATTCCTATTAACCGTATTTAAGTTGCTTGTGTCAGATTCTCAACAATAATATTAAACATAACTGGCGAAATATGGGTGTATCCACTCTGCTCAACCCAAAAGGGGTACCAGGCGAGATTTTATATGTTATGTTGAAACCCATGTTGTATATATGGGACATATAAGATGTGTTTCTCCGGTTTCGAAATGCTTACTCGTATTTATTGAAACTTCATGCCAACCTAAATCATTGGTTAATTTGGTCTACCAATCAAAATAGTCAACTAAAACTTTAATCGAAAATTAATCACGCTTTCAAAACCCATTTAATCCAAGGATAAAATGAAAATGCAACGTTGCCAGATTTACGTTGTTCATTTCACTGTAGTCACCCTTTCACGTCCGTATTACCATGAAAACACACTGTTCAAAAACAAAACAGCATTTAGTATTGTGTCATAACCTCGCGGGTACGAGCTACACGCTGAAGCGACATGCGTCTTGCGACAGCGACTGCAGAGAAAACAAATGAAAGAAGTTGAACAGATGTGTGAAGGATACAATTTTGTTGATTCCATGTTCACACGAAACCGAGAAAATGATAAAGGAATCAACGGTTAATCTGCTTCTTACATTCATTTTTCGATTATTCTGTAGACGAGTGAAAGATGCCGAGTGCCGAATCCAACATCGTTGGATCGGTTCGCTAATGAATTCTTCTAACTGAACAGACAGCTGTGCTGATGGGGAGTTTGTTGCGCCACTTTTTCATTCCCGCTAAAGCAATAGGAAGTGGTGAAGGGCGGGCGTTTTGGGGGACTGTCTTATGTAATTCTGACGTTTAAAAAGTGCAAATTCTCGGTTTAGTTTGAGTGAATGACTTTTGATTTTTATTTGAATTAATTTTTCACTTTTGATTCATTTTGTGTTAAGACTTTTCACTTCGAGTGAAAGGCAACGAATTAATGAAAAGTTAAGTGTCTGATATGGGGTTAACGAGTCACCGCGACGCGACTTGCGGAGCGACGGTACACACGCGAAGGAAACAAGTGAAGCGCGCGCGTGTCGTTTGACGCAAGTCGCATCGCTCGAGGCCGTGACCGGGGCCTAACTTCGTGAGTGGAAACATTTTGGTATTGTTCGGAATACGTCGATTATTCCGGTCGGAGCGTGAGGCGGCCTGTCATCTGTGAGATTAAACACTATGGCAGTTATTCGTGCCTTTTTGGTAACTGTGGAATTATTAGTGTCTTGGGACGTAAGAGGCTCAGCTATGGTATTGTGGACGTGAACATTTTTGGTTGCAAAAGGCTTAAATATGAATTTGTCACACATGAAAATCTCACGGATCAACATAAAATTTTGGGCACCTTGATTAAATACGAGTATGCGCGTTTTCACTAGGTAACCTAAAAGTATTGCCTAATAAAAGCGTTTTGGTTTTTATTACTGTATTGAACTCTCGGTGCTCAGCTGAGAGTTCAAAATACAACAGTCCACTTTTATTACGCAACAAGCCGTGTGCCCGAAGGTATGTCCCATCAGCAAAAAATATAAAATTCCATACCTACAATCTTTCAATCCCAACGAATTTTCCAAAATCCTTTCTTAGTGCTCACTTTCGTTATATATAGAACTCTTAAATCAAATTTTATACTTGTAGACCCAGCGGTGTAGACCGTGCGTTGTCTGTCAGCGAGTTAATTTAAGATTTTTGGTAAGTGAAATACATTTAGGTATCGTGTAATTTTCGTATTTAGGGGCACCAGACTTAAAAAAAAGCACTAGACTTAAAAAAGGGGCATAATACTTAAAAAAGGGGCTAGGTTATATACTCCTTAAGTCTTATTTGATCGAAAATTTTCACGTTGTAATAATTTAATGACAGTAAAAGTTTATCATATTTTAACTCGAAAAGTAAGACCTAAAAAATGCTGAAAATCCGGCCAATAATGTAGCTGAACAAATAAAATAAAATAAAAAGGTTTGGTTGACCTAGTGGTCGTAAACGCTACTGCTGAGCATGAGTTCCTGGGTTCGATTCCCAGGTTGGGCAAAGTGTTAAGTATTGGGTTTTTCTATGAGGAATTTCTCAATACTTACCTACCCGAAGTCTGGATTTGTGCTCGCTCCCTATTACATGGGACTTAACATACCTGGTGAAATGTGGGTGTAGATGCTAAAGTTCACCTCTGCTAAGCACTTCGGAGAATGCCAGGCGAGGCACTATATTAAGTTTAAAAGAAATAAATGATAAAATATTACAATCCGATCTCAAAAACCTTATAAGTATCGCATTGAAAGCAAATAGAAATACCTAAAACAAATCAAGGAATCTGAAGATAAGACAGTCCTTCCAACAAACCATTAAAAGGATACTGAATAGATTATTAAAGAGTCAAAATTCATTTCAATACTTCCCTCTCTGTCTATTCTCTTAAGAAAAGACACAGAGAGAAGAATTGAAATGGAAATAAAGAGCAAAAAGGTACTCAATATACTTAAAGCGTCGTTACTCGGTTTTTGTAACCAAATTACATTTTTATTGTTTCTGAAGGGTCTTTCTGAAACATTACAATTATTTTATCTAATGAAACGATCCGTAACAAGAAATTTTGAACGTTTACAGACTACTCGGTTGGAATGCTGATGCTAATCAAACGAGACTGCTTTTTTGAACTTACTAGCACTTCGCCTGCGACTTCGTGCGTGGATTTCTTTTTTTTTATATGGCTTTGACACTTAGGGATAATGTAGCTTCCCATTATTGAGAGGATTTTGGGAATCGGATCAAGAGTTCCGAAGATTACCCCTTATATACAAAATTCACAAATTTTACCTTTGTTACATTAGTACCGCCAAAGGGGTGAATAGGGACACTAGGGACGCAGCTCAGGGGTGAATCGGAACGAAACTTTGAAAGGGATTTTAACATTGAAATAATATAGTTTGTTGCCAACAAGGGCACTTAATCGTTAATTGCTATAAAAATAAATATTGTAATGAATTGGGAGTAGGCGCTGAAATCTGACACACAGGTTTTTACCTAGTTTGGGTTTCAGAGGCTTCATAGGTTTTGTAACTCTTACCTTATTTCAATAAAGATTATTACGATTATTATTATTTAATTATAATACAGTAAACACATTAGAGTCATTTTTGGCAACAAACTAACTACATATATTATTTCAATGTTAAAATCCCTTTTAAAGTTTCGTTCCAATTCACCCCCGCGTCCCTATTCATCCCGTTTGACGTTATAGAATATTATTTGTTTTGCAAGTGGTTTCGAAACTTGTTTTTTTATAAAAGGTCACGCAGTTGCTTATCCTCTGTATTAAGTACATTCATTCGAATCTTCTTATGCTGTTTAACTTGATTACATAACAAACAACTATTCTAACATCACTTAGGTATTAAATTTTGTTTAGAAGTATCAGCTTTGCTCAGCAGCATTAGGTAACTTAGCTACATTTAATAATTTGTGTAGCAAGTTTTGGAGTTGACCTTCAAGTCTTTAATTTCGAGTTATTAAGGCGCTATCCCGAACAAAAGGTTATTCAGAGGCTATTAACTCATTAAATAAGAGTAATAAACTACATCTAAAAGCACATTATTAATGTTCGATATCCTATCATCACAGCAAACGTTCCTATTTGTTTTTATGTGTTATAAATAAATTTAAAATCTCCTTGTAAAAAAGTGACTAAAATTATTGATTGCATGCATCTTTTGGTAAAGGTGACGTTCTAATAATGTGAGGATTACATCTAAATAATTCACTTTTTCTTTTATTTCAAAAGGTCGTTTGTCTTTTTTTATTAAAATAATTCCAAACTTTTTGTGAATTCTATGATAAATGGGCGTGCGCAGGGAGCGGGACAGAGTGCGACTCAGCGACGGGACAAAGAAGGACTGAACGCCCAAGGTCGTTTGGTCAGGGAAGCGCCTTAAGGTGGCTAGCTCGGTTTTAGAAAAGCCACATATTCAAAAAGCCACATATTCAAAAAGTCACATATTCAAAAAGCCACATATTCAAAAAGTCACTTATTCAAAAAGCCACATATTCAAAAAGTCACTTATTCAAAAAGCCACATATTCAAAAAGTCACTTATTCAAAAAGCCACATATTCAAAAAGTCACTTATTCAAAAAGCCACATATTCAAAAAGTCACTTATTCAAAAAGTCACATATTAAAAAAGCCACATATTCAAAAAGTCACATATTCAAAAAGCCACATATTCAAAAAACCCTTACGTATTCAAAAAGCCACATATTCAAAAAGTCACTTATTCAAAAAGTCACATATTCAAAAAGCCACATATTCAAAAAGTCACATATTCAAAAAGCCACATATTCAAAAACCCTTACGTATTAAAAAGCTACATATTCAAAAAACCCTTACGTATTCAAAAAGCTACATATTCAAAAAGCCACATATTCATAAAGCCACATATTCAAAATTCTAAAATGGTTATGTATGTAGTTATTATGACTGCCTCGTCGGTCGGGTGGTAGCCCGCGCTACTTCTGAGCATGAAGTGTTGGGTTCGATTCCCGGGTCGGGTCGTAGTGTCATTGGTTTTTTCCGTCTGGAATTTCTCAATAGCAGCCCGGAGTCTGGATTTGTGCCCGCTTGATGACAGGCTCGCCCTGTTACATGGGACATAACTACAGAAACGTGGGTGTACTATAGGTACACCTCTGCCTAAGCCTTCGGGAAATACAGGTGCGAGTGAAAATTATTTAGCAACTAAAATGACTATACCATACATGGTCAGTTCTTCTGAAGGAAGAACTTCTTCCTACAGATCTGTCTGATGTGACCAAAATCCTTAAGGCACAAGTCCGTAGCCGACTGCAGACAGCAGCAGCAGGTGACGTGTCGCCGCGACACTACTGGCTTCTATGTATTTCTATGAAATACCTTCAATAGCTAACGACACGTCGTTTTCATAGAAATACATCGAAACCAGTAGTGTCGCGGCGACACGTCGCCTGCTGCTGCTGTCTGCAGTCGGCTACGGACTTGTACCTTTACCGTGTCTATGGAGGCTGCAGTGATTAGATATATTGCCTACTTGAAGTAGGTACAAAGTTGTAGTAAAGCTACACAGTCTGGGGCCCGGGTAGGGTTGTTAACTTTACTATATAATATAGTATCCTAGTTTATTAGAGGCCTAAATACTATATATAAAAAAAAATGTAAGCGATACTACTATATTTTCATTTCAATACAAAACGGCTAAGCAAGGGGGAAAATAAATAGTAGTTTGATGGGTGTTGCTTATTTCCCCCGTACGCGGGGAGTTGTGAATGTTATGTGTTATTAAACCTAAAATCGTAAATAATTAATCGTCAGTTTAATCGTTTTGTATTGGCTGTGACTTAATAATAACATAACGTAGAAGTGCAAAATATCGTAAAACTCACGTATGACATCCCCAACGTACATTTTAGTCAGGGCTGCAAATAATTTGACTGTCACTCGCACGCCAGCTGGCATAAAATGTTTTTATTTCGAAAAGGAAACACGTGTTGTGTGGGAGGCCGGTAAATCCTTAAAACGAGGTTTATTTGAATCAATAATAATATGGCCACCCAATGTTTTGTAAGTAAACAAGGAGGCTTTTTCAATAAAATCCGGCAGTGAAAAGCGGACTATGCAAATAAAAAAATGGCGTAGTCTTTTTATTTTTACCTCTGGGTGACAGACAAAATTTAATAAAGGGGACCTATACTATTATACATGTACTGTTATTGTTATACCTACCTGGTGACCTAAAAGATTATTTAGGTTTATTATAGGTTGATTAACTTAGATAGACTTCTTAATCTGACCATTGAGCATTTTAATAGTGACCGACAAATCACCATCAAAATCACAACGATTTTCTTTTGTTTAAAGCTACGTCCAGTTATGTACTTTTGTCCGTACCGTTCCTCCGTTCCGTATCCGCGTCGCGATTCAAGAAAGCTAGTTTGGACGCGAGGGATCGCGGCGTACCTCGATGCGTTCCGTGGCGCCATAACGCCGTAACGTTCCGAGCGGGCGCGGCGTCTAAACTAGCGTTCTTCGATCGCGACGCGGATTCGGGACGGAGGAACATTAAGGACAAAAGAACATATCTGGACACAGATTAATGAGGGATACCATTAGTTAGCAGTGGGCTCATTATGGTAAAATAAAAGTAACTTTTTGATGTTACGATCCATATGAATGGCGGCAGGTTACGGGATCTCCCGCATTCCCCTTAAACTTAAGAGAAATATATATAAAACAATGGTTATACCTGCTGTCTTGTATGGATCAGAATGTTGGACCACGTAAGCGATGAATGAAAGGCAATTGCATGCAGCTGAGATGAGAATGTCAAGAGGAATGTGTGGATAGAATAAGAAATGAGTACATAAGAGGAAATCTGAAAGTGGCACCGGTGACGTGAAAAGTTGTGTGAAAATCGGTTGTCATGGTATGGGCATGTGACGCGGAGGAATGAGGAAAATGTCATGAGAAATGTTTTAAGTATGAATGTGGATGGCTATACGAGTAGGGAAAGACGAAAGAAACGATGGATGGACTGTGTGAAAGATGATATGGTTAGAAAGGGAGGGTCTACCGAGATGAGGACTGATAGAGAAGTATGGAAGAAAAAGATATGTTGCGTCGACCTCAAATTAATTGGGTTAAGCGAGGAGAATGATGATCGATATGGTATTAAGTTATTACTACTGTCTATTAAAGTCAGATATTTCAAATCTGAGGTCACGTCCTTCTAGTTTATTCCCGTCAATCACTAATCATCAGGTATGTCGAATGTGCGCTGGAAAAAAGAACCAAGAATCCCGTTCCCGACACCCCCTCTATGATTACCCCACGACCCCCGGTAGGCTTAAATGACTAGACTAGAAAAAGGTAACATTACAAATCGGTTACAAGACTTATGCAATAATTATAATTTGAAAATGCTGATAAATGTTCCTACACGTAAATTGGCTTGTATTGATCATATTTTGAGCAATATTTCCAATGCTACTGCAACCGTACTACCGTTACATCTCTCAGATCATGATACAGCACAAATGCTTAGCTTTCCTTCTCAAAATGTACCACAAAAAGCATCAATACACTATGTTTATAAAAGAGATTACAACCTAGATAATATCCGAAAATTCCGGGAATGCTTACAAAGTCTTTGCTGGTCTGATATATATATAAACACAGATTCAAATTCTGCCTTTAATGATTTTCATGATCTGTGGTGCCTCTTTTACAATCTCTGTTTTCCTAAGGTAAGAGTCAGGGTCAACAGTAGCGCTAAAAACACGCAAAAGTGGATAAGCAATGGTCTTAGACAAAGTTGCAAAACTAAGCGAAAATTACGCTATGAATTTTATAAAAAAAAAAAAATCTAATAAATTAATATATAAAAAATATTCCTTTATGCTTAAAAAATGTATTTACAGCTCAAAAAAGAATGCGAACATAAAATATATAGAAACACAAGATAACAAATGTAAAGCCACTTGGACTGTCATCAAAAATGAAATAAATAAAAATACCACCCCTAAAGATAATATAGATGCAATAAAATTAAATGGTATTGTAGTTACAGACCCTGTAGAAATAGCTTCTACATTCAATAACTATTACGTGAATTTGACGCAAACGTTACCGCAAGATCCAGCTGTTCAAAATTATAGGCAAAATAGATATGTCAACTCAATGTTTCTTAAACCTATGTCAGAAAACGAAGTGCGCCTTGAAATAATGTCCCTGTCCAACACTAGATCAGAGGGCTATGACGAAATTAGTACTAAAATCATAAAACCTTGCTGTAATGAATTGACTAGTATTTTAACCCATTTAATAAACATGTCTTTTGCAGCAGGAACATTTCCCGATGGGTTAAAATTATCAATTATTAAGCCGTTATTTAAAAAAGGAGATAAAAGTGATATTAGTAATTACCGTCCAATTACATTGATACTTATTTTTTCAAAAATTTATGAGAAATGTATGTATAAAAGGCTAATAGAATTTTGCAATAAATTCCAAATAATAAGTACTGAACAGTATGGATTTCAAAAAAAGAAATCCACATCATTAGCTATTTACTCTCTTATGAAGGCAGTACTCTCAAATATTAATAATAATCATCTGACTACGGGACTTTTTTTTGATTTATCAAAAGCCTTCGATTTTGTGTCGCACAGAATATTGTTGGATAAACTAGAGACTATTGGGATTAGAGGACCTGCACTTGAATGGATATCATCCTATTTAGGCAATAGACAGCAACGTGTCATTATTAGTAAAATTAACAGTAATAGAGATATGATACCATACTCATCAGAATATAAGCAAAATAAATGTGGCGTTCCGCAAGGAAGCGTGCTTGGTCCAATATTGTTTCTTTTATATATTAATGACATCATAAAAATAACCAATCATAAATGCATATTATTTGCCGACGATATATCAATCATAGTGACATCAGATAAAAAGAAAAACAAGACTGACCATGAGTTTGACATAAATAATACAATAGACAAATTACTGCTTTGGCTTGACATGAATAATTTAAAAATAAATTTAGATAAATCTGTTTACATTCAATTTAATTAATCAAATAATAATAAAAACAATATAAAACTTAACATTAATAAAATCGAAGAGGCAACCCATACAAGGTTTTTAGGCGTAATAATAGACAAAGATTTTAACTGGAAAGAACATGTAGATAATGTAAGCACTCGAATCAATAAATTTGTATACGCACTGAAGCAAGTTAAAAACGTAACTAACATAAAAACTGCAATTATGTCATACTACGCCTATGTTGAGTCGCTACTGCGATATGGTCTCGTAATGTGGGGTAATGGTACCAATATGGATAGAGCATTTATCGCACAAAAAAAGTGCATCAGAGCAATAAGTGGTATTAAACCTGATGACTCATGTAGACCAATGTTCAAGAGGTTTGGTCTGCTACCTCTACCATGTCTGTATTTAAATGAGGTGTGTATATTTGTAGTTAACAACAAACATTTATTTAAATCAGCAAATGATGTAAATCCCAGAAACAGACGAGATCCTCATAAACTGGTATTAAGTGATTTGCCAAGACTTGCGAAATACAACAAAAACTGCCTTGCAATGTGCGTACGTATTTATAACAAAATACCAAGTCGCCTTAAAATATTGAACTCGAGAAAATTTAAGACAGAATTACACAAGTGGCTTATTGAATGTAATTTCTACAGTTTAAAAGATTTTATGGATGTGAGATGTTGATTCCTTTTGTCAAAATATAAATTTTTGCATGCTATGTTATATCTTAGCGAAACATGTTGAGCTACTGTAATAATATTAACATCAATGTATACCATGTTTTACGCAAATAAATGATTTACTTACTTACTTGCTTACTAAAACCGTAAGAGCTTCTTACGCTCTACGCAGGCCATCCAGAATTAAACCCAATGAGAGAAACAGGTTGTGGGAAGAGAAGTATCCACTACCTTCGTTAAACCCAAGCAAAATTTGCCTCCCGGCCGTCATCTGCAGTGGCCTATTTGGAAAGCTTTCAATCGATTGTCTTCCCAAGTAGGCCGCTGCAGACACAATTAGTCGAAGTGAGGGATTACTGAGCAAACCAATACCCAGTGCGTGTGCGGTGCCTTTAATCAGACCATGCCCCACTTGCTGGAGTGTCCTAAGTGCCCCTTCACCTGCACCTTGGATGACCCAAAGAATGCCATTGATGCCGTAATCAACATGGCCACCTACCGGGCTCAAATAATATAAAATATCGAAGTAGAGTACCATCGACACGAAAAGAAGAAGACTAATCATGTCATGTGCTAACCCTAACTCACCGCCCACTGTAGGTGTACTTTAGGTCACGTCTGTACCTACGATATAGCTAGCACGGGAGGGTTTGCTGTCAACCACTCCACGATGATTTACACACGATTAAGTAGAATTGTGTGTGTGGGTGAGCTTTGAAATGAGTGGCTACACATTGATTTATTTATAGAAATTGTGTTTGTATGTTAGTAATTAAACGTGAAGCTCATTATGACGCAGGTTAACCTTTACCCCTTGGCCACGACATCAACGTTCGTGCGACCTGCGTCTTGCGTCTGCGACCGCGGCGAGTACAAATGTTAGAAATTATTTAGAGTGTGTCACGAGTCGCCGCGGTGCGACTTGCGGTGCGGCGCGGAAACACTCGTGCGACCGTGGCCGGTAGAGGCGTGCGATGTAAACAAAAGTACTAGCTCACAGCGCGGTGGCCACGACTCAGAGCGGTGCGACCGGTGAGTGCGACGGACGAATTCAGTCAAGCGTGTTGAATAAATAATTTAGCTTTTCCGACGCGGTCGCAGTCGCCGCCGCCACTGGCGGGTCGTGGCATGGCGGCGCCAGTCGCAGGACGCCCCGCGCCGCAAGACGCTCCGCCCAATGTCATGGCTGAGGCCTTACGGTCTGTTTCAAAAGCGTCTGATGGAAATGTAAACACATGGATCAGAGAACGTACTTGTGGATGCCAATATGTAGTGCCACTTGTAAATTGAGTGCTTTGATTTGATTATTTGAATAATTAAACCCGAAATTCTAATTTTAAATCACCTTAAAGGTATCTTTAATTTGCGAATTGAGGTTAATTTGATAACTTCAATTTTCGTCCATGATTTTTCAATTACAATTTAATCATGTTATTCAAACAACAGTTGTTGAAAAAAGTGTTGAATGATAAATGATAAATGATTTTATTTCTGTAAGTAGGTTTGTCCAAACACTTTTACACGTCCATCATATTTTAAAACTAGATGAGGTCGGCGTTTACTATCTAAATACTCTGAGAAGAAAGGCCGAAACAAATTCAGAGGTCATAGTCTCTTTTAAAGTCCAGACATAATCTTGGTCAGATCTTGTGAAGACCATGTAGATTGGTGTCTGAAATGGTCTTTTGAGGAAAGCACCACACAGATTGAGTGGACCTATCCAGTCAGTGCACGCATTTGTCAGTAATCGTGTAGCTCAACTCAGAACTTAAGGAGCTCAACGATTCGGCGAACAATACCAAAGAAAGGACATTTGGGTAGGCCGCATAAATTACTCAAACTGCCAGATCATCACTGAAACTACCTGAGAAAGGCGAAAAAAAAAACTGACGCAACTAGTCCTCACATTTACAATAATTTGATAATAATGTTATACTTCAGAAAGTAAATTGTCATGTCATTCTATATGTAATAATTATCAAATGTCAAAGTTTATGTAAAATACAAATTAAAAAAATAGCAAAAATAAAAAGAACAAAAAAACATTCAGTATGCAAAAAATTGGAGCAACTCAATCCCAAGCCTTTTTGTCCTCAATATAATCTTTAACGGTATAAAAGGCTTTCTGGCACAACTTACGTTTAATGAATGATTTGAATTTATTAAGGCTTAGATCTTGAACGTGGCTTGGAAGTTTATTATAAAAGCGTATACATTGACATCTTGAGTTGTTGAGATGTAAAATTGAAACCTTCTAATTACACATGAATGTGTTACTAATTCCCTTTAGCGAGTGATTGTTTAAGAATTTAACCTGAGCAGGGCTAGTTTACACTTTTAACAAATACTTTTGGGACTGACTATAGGTATTTTTTATAGTTTTAAGGTTTTTTTGTTATCTGCAGCCATATTGTTGTGAATTTGCGACGCCTCAGTTTGTTGCTAGATATAATCTTTCACAATATGTTCTTTCCTAAAAAACAAATTACTTGAATTTTGCTACATTCAGAAGTTCATTGATGCGTGACTGTTGTTTGCATTATCTTTCTAGCTTCGAAGTGTCAGTGTCGGCTTTCATACGAATTACTGTGAGTCTTTTTGGTAGTCTGATTAAGTTCTAACAATTTTGGTAGCGTTATTCAGATTTAGCTATAGTGATGTTGCGAAGGGTAAATGGAAGTCGTTTCGTGTTATTCGCCAGACAAGCTGCCTTTTACTTTTTAGTAATCTTTCCATAGTGTTTTATTAACGTAAATATAAAAATCCATGTGCGTCGGCTACACTTATATGCAAAAAATCTGCCAGCCTCAATTCCCAGAATTTTGCATAATATGTATAAAGCACCTGTCCCGCCGCCGACGAGGAAGCGACTGCTATGAAAGATTTTCTCGCTCAAGAAACATAAAAAAGATTACAGGTCCCGTGTAAGTAAAAGAGATACATATATTAATAATATTGATCGCTGACGTTTCACACCGCCGGCGAGTACTTGTTTATCGCAGCGATCAGAACTATCAAAGAAAGTACTCGCTCAGCTAAGCTTGCTTGGCGGGCAGGACACTAGCTGAGAGACTCACGCATACCAGCGAGTAATCGCTCGTCGCCCGCGCACTCGCTGCTCGTTGCTCGCCCACTCGTTTTTAATTGCTAGTACTACTCGCTTCTCATTAATCGCCGGCAGCGGGTCAGGTGCTTATGGCTGGGTTTCCACCAGAGAAGAGCGAGGATGTGTGTGAAACTAGCCGATAACATCGCTTCATTTTCTTAGCTTGAGTTAAGCTAGCGCTATTATTGGTTGGTTGTACGCACATTCCTCGCTACGCATTCTCGCTCATGTCTGGTGGAAACGCACCCTGAAGGCCGTCTACCAAACGACGCTATGTAAAAACGACGTTTTTACATAAACATTTTATGTAAATAATAATATATACAGTGTGTTGTATTTTGAAAACGTGCGTGGGTTTGACGTTAACTGAAACTGACATGTGACTGGCCGCCATTTTCCATTTAATACCGACACGTAAAGGAAAATCCTTGGATTATTTTAGGGAAATGATTGTTTTTGTATTGACATAAAAAATATGGAGCTTATTTAAAAACAAAGTGTACTTTGTAAGCTTTTAAAATGTGATGTTACGATCAATACACGTACCCAAAGTAATGCTATCACACATAATTTCGTGTCATAATTAAATAACTATGCATAATTGTCTTACACACAGCGTAGTTCTAAAGCTAAAAAGAAAGAATATTTTATTTAAATCAAACAATGTATTGGAACTTTTTAAGAAAATATTTTTGTTGTTTTAATCAAATGAAAACGTGCCCAATGAACTGGCTATAATGACTGCACTGGAAAAGAAAACGACTTTCTAAATCTATTTTAATACACATAATTGGTTTTACATGTTTCAAAACCTACTCTTATTCTATGGGCTTACGTCGCCTTTATCGCTTTAGAATACCATAACTTAACAGCAAAGATAACACGCGAGATTTCACACAAGTAAAACAGCATACTACGTACACATTTAAAATTAACAAGACTTGTTGCCTAGCAACCGTCACCCCCTGTCGTCATAATTAGTGACGTTAGGGGGCGCTCGCGTCAATTGCTCATTAAAACCCCCTGTAAGTATGTTAGAACACCCTGTAAATATATTAGCAGGCACACCTAAGACGTGCGCAGATTTAATAGGCTACTCGTTATTGCGTTTTATAAGAATATTACTATAATTATTTATTAAGTAATTTAATTATAATTTTATTACTGGATTTGGTTGTGGCCCAATAACTGGGTTGTGGAGGTCAGATAGGCAGTCGCTCAATGTAAAATACTGATATTCAGCTGCATCCGGTTAGACTGGAATCCGACCCCAACATGGTTGCCCGAAAGCTAGGCAGATTGATGTGGTTGTGACTCCGTTTGCCATGTTTTTGATTTCCGACACGAAAAGTATGTTTTTATTCTTTTTCTGATGCTGGCTTCCTTTTCTTAATTAGCTGTCTTAGCTTACTGTGTTAATTTTTTTTTATTTGGAAATTCTTCTGCTTTTACAATATTTGTAAATATGTGAGCACCATGTATCGGTCGCAGATGGATGGCTTAATTAGCTGTTTTACATAACCGCTAGCTGTTATACAAAACAGCTCAGTTATGTAATACAGCTGAACAAAGTTTAGCAATTTTTCGTAATAACTGAACTTTAACACGCAGATGTTTTTTCTTTAATTTAGACTTTTTGCATTTATTAATACTCGCTCAACGATTATAGGTTATGTAAAACAGTGTAAAATGAAACGTCAGATTGTGGATATTAGTTCTATTTTTTTTGCTCGTAGCTCTGCGTGTCAAAACAACAATAATGGCGTCTGAAACAAAAACAAATAAAACGAGTAAAGGCTCCTTCAAACAGGCGCGACACGCGACGCAAATCGCAAGCGACACAGGAAGTGCGTGTCGCGCGACGAGCGGTGGCTTTGTATCGCGCGCGATTCAAAGGCGTGAAAATGATTTGTATAGGAGCCTTAATATTCGTGAAAATTACCCTAACTGAAGTGAAAACACTGAATTTAAGGACAATAAAAACAGTTATCTGAATTCTATGAAAGTCAGTCCTAAAAATACTAAATAGTCAAATAACTGCGACCAACTTGGAAATAGCGCTCATTCAGCTCAGTCGCGGTTGGTTACAGTTATAACCTAATCTAAACCAATTGGTCAGGGTCTAGTTTAGTTACTACGACCAGTTCGGCAGTAGAAGCCATACCAAATGCTTGTTGTGATTGCGGATAAGCCATTCTGCATTCCGTCTAAACTCGGTTAGCAGTTTTGTTAAACGCAGCATAATGGCAATTGAGCTGAACGTTGTTCAGCTGTTTTACATAACGAAGCTGTTTTATAAAACTACTAGCGGTTTTGTAAAACAGTTAATTTGACAATGCATCTGCGACATATCTATCACATATTTAATTTATCTGTCATTGCTTCATTTCTAATTATTTTTACATATTGTTGTATAGTAAAAAATAAAAGGTACATCATCTTCACATTATCATAATTATATATTTAATGTAAACAAAATATTGTTAACATTTTAAAAGAGTATGTGTGGAGTTTCTTGCCCATTCTTCTCCATACCTTCTGGGAGGGGTAACTAGAATCAATTCTGTTTTCTTATAAGTTTTGACGTTCAAAAGTGCGTTTTATGTGCCTATTTGAAATAAATGATTTATTTCAAAATAAATCACAAGTAATTTTTTTTTACTTTGACCTGTTTGCTGTTGCCGGCTGTCGCTGAAAACCAGCGCTGGTGCTCTGTCTCGCATAGGGTCGTAGCATTATGCTGAGCGATTGCCGTTTTGCGTGGATGTGACGCATATTTTCCACCAACTCGTTCTTTTTTGTATTTGTGTGTTTTTTTCTGCGTCATGTTTACCGCAAATAAACGTATTTTCTTTTTTACTTTCCTTGTTTTTCTAATTGATCAGTTTAAACCTGATAAAATTAATCGGACAGAGAAGCTGAATCTCTCAATCTATTATATAAGTGCTCGTAGGTAGTATTTATAGTTTTTCGTTATCTTTTTGTCATAGTGTTAGGTTTCCGTCACTCATAATATATGGTGCCTTATCATGTTATCCAAAGTAGGGATGTAGCGGAGGCCATCTTAGCAGAGGCAGAGGCGGAGGTAGTCAAATAAAGAAAAAAAGATGAATTAAACATGTATTAATGTAAAAATTTAGCTATTGGTAATTAATATTAGAAGGGGCAAACGATATTCCACAAAAAACAGTTCAGCGGCTTTGTCACCGTCTAGGCGATTTCTTAGTGGTTAATAGATCCAACCGGCTCCACTAAATAGTTGCTCACTTGGTATTGGTACTGACCCTGGGGGTGGCGGTGACTTGGGAACAAAAGCCTGAAATTTCGAGCTATATCTCCACCACCCGAACCGCGTACCGGAAGTCGTAGCGTTGGAACGGCTCCCACAAGATGTCCCGATGACTTTGAGAAGGCCGCACGAATCCGATGGATTTGGGAAGCACAAAACCGGTGGAAGTGGCGATGCTTGAGGGAGGCCTATGTCCAGCAGTGGACGTCTTTCGGCTGAAATGATGATGGTGATCTCCACCACGTTAGAGGAATTTGGGGCCTAGTTTCTTTATTAGACTTCCCTAAACATTTCGTTAAAAACTTGCGGAAGCAGAGGATGGCAGACATTTTCGGAAATTCCACATTTGCGGAGGCGGAGGCGAAGTTCCGTTACAACCCTAGTCCAAAGCATGAAATTGACTCCATAATATCTGTTAATGATTGTGACAAGATGGCTTCCATTCAGTATGATGTTGTGCTATGGGGAACCCACAGCACAGCGCTGATATTCGTAGTACCCGAAAACGACATACGGAAACCAAATCAGGTCATAATGTTTACAAACAACCAGGACCCGCTATACAGTAGCAATAATCACTGCGTAATTTAACACTTTAATCGATTCGTGCACCCAACAATAGCGACGAGCCACCCAAACAGAATAGATGATCTATTCACAACGAACCAAGCTAAACAAGCACACTGTGTTGTAAACTAGTAATTCAAGCTAATTCTAACAGCAGGACAATATCTACAGCGCTTTAAGCACCTGTCCCACCGCCGCCGCCAGCGGTTAACGAGAAACGAGTAGTACTAGCAACAAAAAACGAGTTGGCGAGCAACGAGCATACTTATTTATATCTTTTTGCATACTATTGTATAGAATTAAGATCTTGTAACTGAACAGACAAGTGTGCTCCTGGGGAGTTTGTTGCGTCACTCCTTGTCGGCTAAAGCAGTAGGAAGTGGTGAAGGGCGGGCATTTAGGGGGACTGTCTCATGTAATTTTGACGTACCAAAAGTGCTGTTCTCGGTCTAGTTTGAATAAATTACTTAATTTCGAGCAGCGAGTGCGGGACAACGACGAGCGATTACGCGTACTCGCTGGTATGCGTGAGTCTCCCAGCGAGTGTTCTGCCTGCAACGTGAGCGTCGCTGAGCGAGTACTCTCTTTGGTAGCTCTTGTCACTGAGACAAACGAGTAGGGAAATCCGGGGCAATGCAGGAAATCGTGAATAAAACCTTAGCAAAACAAGATAGAAGAAAAAATCAATAGCCATTTATTAGTCTCATTAATGTTTTCTACAATAAACGTATAATAATTATCTTAGTCTACTAGAATTCTGAGATAATTGAACTTATAAAAAAATGCTGCCCCTTTTGCCACGTCTCCGGGGCAAAATGGTCATATGCGGGGCATAATAGGTATATCTAGCCTTATACTCTTATGTAAGTCTAAAACCGAGCAAACAGCAGCAAATTTGAACGGTCTCATAATCATATTCTCTTTGCCGGCACAGAATCAGACTGAACTATCTATAACATGCACGGCAAGTGATCAAATGATCAAACGCTCTCTAGAATCCATGTCTTCTTTTCTGATTCTTCTTCGTATTTTTCTATTCTTTTCGTCTTTTTCTTCTTTCCTTTCTTCTCATAAGCTGGTTTCTGTGTCTGAGCTTCTACCAGAGCTTTGAGCTCTGAGCTTTTACAATGTGAACAGCTAGCGGTTCGTTTATGAACTTGTGCTTCGGGTTTTGGCATGACATCTCTCTGTCTTCGTTTGTTAGTGGCGAATAATTGTATCTGCAGAATAAACATAAACTGAAAAAAGTTACCCGAAGCAAAATTGGAACCTTGCTCATTTTGCACCGTCCGAAGTGCTCCCGAGGTCATATAAAATAAATGTTAACAAAATCCCAAGAATATTTTGCAATTACTTTAAATTTTTTCTAGTTATTTAGCTACATTATTAAGAACGTAGTAATTAACTTAACAAAATAGAATTTACAACATAGATTTAAAAACGAAAACAATTATCAAAAGCGTCAACATACGTTTTTTTAGTTTTTTCTATGAAAGACGTGCAGTTTCGCACACAAAACTACTTGTCTCGCAAGCGCTAGATAGACTGAAATGCAATCCGACTTGTTCCAAACGTCTCAGTTAACTACTCTGCGAGAAAATAGGGGTGTCCTTCTTAGACCAGAGCCCGCAATGCCCCGGCTACCTCTACTTTCCGGCGGTGTGAACATTCATCGACCAACTAATAATAGAATATGTATCTCTTTTATTTACACGAGACTTACATTTTTTTATACGTTTCTTGAGCGATAAAATCGTTGATAGCAAGTCGTTTCCTCGTCGGCGGGCGGTGGGACAGGTGCTTTACAGCGCAATACAGCGCTGTTCGTCGCGTTGACAATTACGAGAGGCACTAATTGTGATAGTTCTGTGTAGTATGTACTAGGTAACTAGTTTAAGTTTGTTTGTTGAATTGGTGTAGTTCATATGTTTCGGGTTCATTTATTTACAGTCAGTTCGCTACTCTACTAAACCCCCTCTATAACTAATCCCTTGGTTATACTTAATTTTATATGTACGGACTCTACAACTTCCTTGGTCTCAATTAAATATTAGTAATCAACTGAGGGCCAATTTCTCAAACGAAAATGATCGCAAAATTTATGTGACAAATTATCAAGCGCGCGTGAACTGCTGCGATTGGCTGTTCCTTCACATATTGAAGAATATAAATAATAATAGACTGAATTTAAACTCTCAAAGCTCAAGTTTTCCCAATGCAAAATATGTTAGTATGTAGTATGTTAGTAGTATCGAGCTGAAACCTTTGTAAATTACCCAAGGGCGCCTTTAACAGCAACATAAGGGGTTTGCAACAAAAACCTCTTACGAAAATAAACCGTCGAGGTCCTCAAAGGCACCCAATTTCACCCTTATTTCCATTAAGTAAGATGTTGAGCGGAACCCTTTGCTAACAATTACTACCGAGGATGAGGGTTCCGTCGTTGCTTTTTTTGTAAATTGCTGTCGAAATTCGGTGGAGTTAATTGTTTTTGGAAGTGTTGATACCTACTCAGTGTGTTTATTTTAATTGATTGAATCATAATGTGGTTTATGATGTTAAATGGATGTTATGCTAAACTGGTTCTACGAATTTTAAAAGGCTTACTGCCGGAATCAGAGACGTCTCTTAATAATCAATCATTTACTTTAATTGACTTGCATATTTATAACGGGTGATAAATGATAAATGATTTTATTTCTGTTAGTAGGTTTGTACAAACACTTTTACTCGTCAATCATATTTTTTAAACTAGATGAGGTCGGCGTTTCCTATCTGAATACTCTGAGAAGAAAGGCCGAAACAAATTGAGGTATTAGTCTCTTTTAAAGTCCAGACATAATCTTGGTTAGATCATGTGAAGACCATGTAGATTGTTGTCTGAAATGGTCTTTTGAGGAAAGAACCACACAGATTGAGTGGACCTACCCAGTCAGTGCACGCATTTGTCAGTAATCGTGCAGCTCAACTCAGAACTTAGGAGCTCAACGATTCGGCGAACAATACTAAAGAAAGGATATTGGTATAAAAGACACTTAACGAAGCCGAGAGTTATTACTACTCACCGTCATTTTGACAATTTATTTGGACTGGACCATACCTGGGAATTTTTGGATAAACAAATTTTTGATTGAAGGTCAAAGTTTCAACATGCACCCATTAGCACAATGTTTTGCGCGCGTTACATTGAACGCTGCCGTAAACAGCGATTTTTTACGCCAAATATTAAAGTCGTTTTACAGCAATAATTTTTGCTCAATGTTACTTAGTTTGATGTACAGAATGCGTAGGTGACGGCTGTGTGATGGGTCTTTTTACACACAGTATTTAGATTTCTGAGTGCTGTAGTTAATCCTTTGGACATGAAATAGCCGTACCATAAATAAAAAAAAACATAAATTTAATAAGAAAATACCTACCAACTGTAAAACAGTCTTAAATCTCTTTTATATTTATTAGAAAACTTCAAGTCTGTAAAGTTTATTTTTATATTTTTATTTATGTCTTGTCTCGGCATTCTTTGTTTTAAGCTTCATTAAACTTGAACATGAATTATTTTAAGAGCTAATTAACTTTAAGCTGCTTTGTTTAAGATGAGCTTGTAAAGCATTTTATTCTTTATCCGGTGGAGACGACAGTAAATTAAACTGCTTATATCTATATGACGTTTCATATCTGGATCCAAAAATTCAATCAGATATATTTAGTAGTTTAGTCACTATATCTTGTCAAAAATTGCCAAAATCCATCGTCGGCTCATCACTAGTTTGAAAGAAAAAAAAACTTTTATATTTCAATGTAAGGATTTAATTTAATAAAATTAAATAATTTTATAATTATTTAATGTATTTTTTTTTACGTTTTTAAATAATTAATTTAATTTAATTTGCATATTTCCTAAATACTCCTATGCGTTAGTATTGCCAGTGCTTTCATGTATTGTCGTGTTGTCAGCTTCATAATGTATATGAATAAATTTAGCACGGAATCATGACGGAATATTGTCATGATTTCTAAGTGTACAGCAGATTGGTTGCTAAGCTTAAAATTAGTTCTTCATAGGTAACTTTTCATGTGGCGAAAAATATATAAATTAATTGTCCTTTCACAGCTTTTAAATAAAACTGAATCGAAAGTCTGCAACCTTTTAAAATACTTAATTTGTTTCTGTCTTTTACAAATTCCAAAGATGTTATTTATTAAAAAAAAACGTTATTTTTGTTCCATATAAAGTATTAGCTTTTGCCCGCGGCTCCGCCCGCGTGGATTTCCGAAATTATCGCACGGGAATGTGCTACCGGGACAAAAAGTAAGCCTTATGTCCTTTTCCAAGATGCCTTCTATCTCCTTGCCAAATTTTATCGAAATCCGTTCAATGGTTTAGTCGTGAAAAGTTAACATATAGACAGTTACTTTCGAATTTATAATATTAGTATGGATTTTTTCACTAATTGTGCTCATAATCCTCGTTAATCACAGATAAACCAAATAAAGAAAGGAAGCAAACAATTACTACGATTACTACAACACTGGGGCTCTCCTCCAAATAAGGGTGACGAAGTCCTCGCAGTATAATGCTAACTAAGCATAACTGCAGGCCCTCCTAAGGGAGTTATAAGGAAAATGGCGCAAAAGCCACAGAAGAGTAATAAAATCGAACGTGTGAACAGACGTGGGGTGATAGAAAGTGGCAGGTGTCACTTTGGGTAGACGTGATGTGGTTGCTATAGTTTTAAAGAGCCTACTATTAACTCTCTCTGGTTGATGGTTCAAGTATATTTAAACCTATAAGTAGTTGTTCCGGGTCTGGCTGTTTCTGTATATGACTTTAAATGTTTGTAAACGCGCTCACAATACAGGAGAAATTCCTAGTGTGGGGCAACGTTTCAACAAAAAAATATATTTTAAGAAGCTGCCTGTTCGCGTTTCTCTGTCATTCGGAAAAAGGTTTAAAAGTAGGTACCTACTTCACGAATTTTTGTGTGTTGGAAATCAAAAGTTTTCTACTTATCGGATAGCTCAGAACCTAAAAATCATCATCATATGTTGCCTTTTCCCAACTCTGTTGAACTCTGTTGGGGTCGGCTTCCAGTCTTACCAGAAGCAGCTGAATGTACCAGTATTTCACATGGAGCGACTGCCTATCTGACCTCCACAGCCTACTTACTGGGTAAGACGATACTCCTGGGCTTAACTCAGAACCTAAAAATATACATCCAAAATGCCTGATAAACTGATCATGAAAATCTAAAAGCATTAACATCAAATTCTGAGAAGAATGCGTATTGCATCGTAAAAAATGATAACTTTAATGGAGTTTAATATTAGTTCAGAGATAAATAATTGCATTCTACACTACTTAGTAGATTTCCTCGTTCGGAAATGTAAGTAATTGGTACCTAAAACTGTAGACAAACATAACAACTTCTAGTTAAAGTTATAAAACTTGAACTGAGGGCAACGATTTGAGCTCAGTGAACTTCGAGGCCTGTTGCACACCTGCGCACTTCAGATGACGGGGAAACTCGATCAACTTACTACCCACGACTTCTTGTGACTGTACTGTGAGGAGATTTTCTAATCCATTGTCGATAGACTAGAAAGTATACTCTTTATTATAGACACCATACGAATTACAAATATAAATGTAGTTTTACATGGGATGATACGGTCTTATCGTACAAACTTTGAAAGGATTTGTATTTTTTTGAATTTTGGCCGATATTAGATTGAAACACTTGCAGGTCACGGGGGAATTTGCAACTCCCGCATTCCCATTAAACTTAAGGGAAGATAATAGAGAACAATGGACCCTGTTAGACCTGCTGTCTTATATGGATCAGAATGTTGGGCCACAAAATGGATGAATAAAAGGCAATTGCATGCTGCTGAGATGAGAATGCTAACAGGGATTTGTGGTGTTCTACGAATGGATAGGATAAGAAATGAGTACATAAAAGGAAGTCTGACAGTGGCACCGGTAACAGGTAGCTTTTGAAGGAGCTTGCGGCCTCATTGCTCAACGGCGATGTGAACGATTCGTCGATGTCTTGTACGGGGCCAACCTTGTGCCCTGCGCGAGAAGTACGTTGGTATTTGTCACATCGCCGTTGGGTTCACATACAGGCGTACAGAAGTCAAAATATGTTTTACGTTATACAGCGAAACACAACTAAGTTTTAGCCCCTGCAGTTAGGTTTTGGCTCGAAAGGGGGCTGTGAGGCCGCCGTACATGACCTAAGGATGATACAAAAAAATAAACATCATCTATATAAACAAAAATGAAATGCAGTTCGTTGGTAAGCGCATCACTTGAGAGGGGCTGGACCGATTTGGCAATTTTTTTTTATGTTCTTTATAGTTCGAATTAGGTTTTCGAAAGAGAAAAACTGAACGACCTTTTTCCTATAGGATTTTTGTATGAATTATTGAAAATTGGACCGGACAACGTCTGACGGGTCAGCTAGTTGATAAATTATTATTGAAATATCATTAATCATTAAAATACCAAAGACGGAAAGCCAGTAATTATTGAAAATACTGTACATGATGATAACGATGATAACATTGTAAGAACAGGCGACATCCCGTGTCCTGGTAGGTGTTTATGATAACAGCAGTGGCTATTGACCCTACGAGTTAGGTAGAGGTGTACCTATAGTACTCGTACAACTATAGAGGTATGAGGAACAGGGTGTAAAGTTCACTTATACCTCCATAGAAAAGGAAAGAACCTTCGACCAGACGGGTGTTGTGACTGGTGGGCAACTGTCCAACAATTGATGTAGGGGCGTTGTATATAATATGCTAGTCGCGCGGTAAACTCTGCTTGCGCGATGCAGGATTGCGTGACGTTAGTGTGACGCGTAGCTCGCATGTGGCGCTACACACCTATATTTCGCCAGTTATATATAAGTCCCATGTAATAGGGGCGAGCCTATTGCCATCAACCAGGCACAACTCCACCCTCCGGGCTTCTACAATTATGGTAACCTCAATAACTTTAATCTTTCAGAAAATGAATCATTTTAAAGTTGAAGCATTCATTTGTATGCAAACCTCAATTAAAAACGTTTGCAAAAGCTTTTTGTAAACTATCTTGTTAGTCCAACACCTCTCTTCGCATACCTCACTTGCCCCGGCAGTAAAATGCCCCGGAATAATGTTTTTCCTTCTCAAAAGCAATAAAATAAATTCTGTTGGACGATCATCTAATTTCAATGAAAGCTTCTGCCGCAGTAAATCTGCCGCGTCTGTTTGTTTACCACTAGGGAGGTAGATGCAGAAGGTTTATTTGTAACAGCCCTGAATAAACTTGGAAAACTGATAATTGTCATTCTAGCCAGCTTCGACCAATTTCTTAATAGGATGCATGCTGAAAGTTGGCAACGTCGCAAATAGCTGTCAAATATTTTGCTGTTTTAATTTTTTTGTCACTATTACTAAATTAAATGATGAAACATCGCTCTGTATTGCACTAAAAAATATATATTATAAATTGCAATAATACAATGAATTTGTTATGACAGTTTTAGGTATAAAAAAGCACTTGCAAAGATTCCAAATGCTTTAAAAAACCTGATATTCAATGTTACGATATTAATTATTGCAATTCATTATCAATATTTTAATGCACTACCGACCGATATTTCATAATTTTATTTAGTAACTAGCTTCTGCTCGCGACCTCGTCCGCGTGAAATTTATTATGCCCCCATCCCACCCCGTCGCATCGCATCGCCCGCCCGCGCTATCACTTCGTTTTCGCTTAGCTTTCTTCTCGACTTTTTTTTGATTCTATTCAACTTCTAAGGGTCGTAGCGTGACGTTAAAAAGCCCTTAACCTTCTTCTAAACTTGGGCTATAAAATGCAAAAAAAAAATCTAATCCGACTGATAGTTCTAGAGATTACCTATCCCATTCATACATACAAATATACAATTTTTTTTTTAATTTTATATCTTTATAACATTAAGTATAGATATAGATAAATTAATCAAAACAGCGACATATTTGACGGCTATTCTATTCGTAGTATTGCCCAGTTCCAGAATGCACTCTCTTAAGAATTCATCGTTGAACAGCTGGATCAAGAATCGCAGTTGGGCCTAAGATTA
This sequence comes from Dryobotodes eremita, assembly GCA_917490735.1. Taxonomy (NCBI): domain Eukaryota; kingdom Metazoa; phylum Arthropoda; class Insecta; order Lepidoptera; family Noctuidae; genus Dryobotodes; species Dryobotodes eremita. The sequence goes on from OU823254.1 coordinate 21,412,876, forward strand.
ATGATCTGACGATCCGATTCAACGATGAGATAATAAAGAATGAGAATGTGTACATGATATACCAGCCTGGTACAGTTGATCTGTACCGTAAATGGATTCTTTCTTGCAAAGTAGGAAAGGCCATAAGTAGATCACCACGTTTATTCACCGTGTGGCGATTTCAAAAGATAGTTCAGGTTTTTCCAGGAGAGTTTCCCTTCACCGTAACTTACTGGTATCCTAGTTTACCTAGAAAAGTTTAATGATGGTTGAATTGGCTTTACTATTGATAAACCACCTGCAACATGCTTTAAAGCTTACAAATGTGTTCTAGAATATAATTTTTATTTGTGTAATTAAAAAACGATAGAGACATAGCATTTAAGAATCCTTTTTCATTCTGTTTTGTAATGAACCTTCTGTTCTCTCTGCTCTGTGTCACAGATACCCCTGCTTTGTCTACTTCGTATCTTATTGTTATACTGTTGTTATTTTCAAATATATTTGTGCTGCAAGCGCTTTCGGGTAACCGTTAAGATATATACCTTACTATCTTACCTGCTTTTGTGTACAATCTTCCCTTTACCAGTGCTTTTCTTACCTATTGCTAATGTTTCCAATGTAGCAAATATTGGAAATAATTAAAAAAAAATAACTGATGTCCGATTACGGATATCCACAATAGTTATTTCTAAGGTTCTGACGAGTACCTATGTGCCCTTAGTTATGCATTTTGATGCGGTTTTCAACATTAATTAGAGTATATAATTCGGATGGTTCATGTGTAAAATACTTAACAAAGATAAACTAATTAATTTAGATATATCAATCTGCCTAGCCTTTTCCTTTTAGTGTTGGGGTCAGCTTCCAGTCTAACCGCATGCAGCTGAATACCAGTATTTTACATGGAGCGACTGCCTATCTGACCTCCACAACCCAGTTACTGGGTAATAAGATACCCTTCGGTAAGACTGCTTGTTAGACTTTTGGGCTTCTGACTACCCGTAACGACTGTCAAAGATCTACAAATGACAACACCAACGGTTTAACGTGCTTTCCGAGGCACGGAGGGGTCTCGATATGTTACGGATGATGGTCACCCATCCACGGGTCGACTTCGGCAAGCGTAGTTTAGCTTAACCTTCGATAAACCCGTGTGGTTGTTTTATTTAGCTTTGAGCGCCTAACACACAGAACAATCACAATATTAGCTTAGATATATACATATATAATAATTAGCACAGAAATCAAAAGTGTTTTGTCATGTCGCTATGCAGGTAGATCGCATCCTTGCAAACCAGGGTAATTATTTTGAATACAAAAATCTCTGAATATTTCCAGACATTCTATCAAAAATATCCAATCTATAGTAATTCAATTTAACCAAGTAATAAAAATCATCAACGGGGAGGTCATAAAACGCAAGTTACGAAACCATAGCTCGATTCAGGAAAATGTACAACGCCATCTATCGAGTACAGAGTTAAACTTTGTGCTCCGAAGTTTTATAATAAAATTCTTATTTTTTTATTGCACCTCGTTCTTTTAATTGTTTACGATCTAAATTCAGCTAATTACATTTTCGTTTTTATCTTAATTTATTTTATGGAGAAAATAAGTGTTCAGATAATTGCCTGTACTAAAAATATTTATATATTTTTTATGCTTCAGAATATATTTAAATAAATGCATTACCGACCTACCTTAAAATATACCCTGTTTAGGGTTCCGTACCCAAAGGGTAAAACGCCCTATTACTAAGACTCCGCTGTCCGTCCGTCTGTCTGTCCGTCTGTCACCAGGCTGTATCTCACGAACCGTGATAGTTAGACTGTTGAAATTTTCACATATGATGTATTTCTGTTGCCGATATAACAACAAATACTAAAAGTACAGAATAAAATAAATATTTAAGGGGGCTCCCATACAACAGACATGATTTTTTCGCCGTTTTTATATATAAAGATAAAATAGATACAACTATCTTATAGCATTTTGGTTTCGTATGCGCAAGCACAATAATTAGTATCACCCATAGATATGAATAAATTCTTAAAATTAAATAAATATTATCATAATATTTATAAGTATGAACGTAAACGAAGCAAAAGGTAAGGAACGTAGCAACTGGTGTTCTGTAGTTTCTGCCTACCCACTACCGTGGGAAAACGGCGTGAATTTATGAAGTTTATTTTAGTTTTGTGTAAATAAATATTATGTGCGAAACGAGTATTATATATAAATGTTAAAATTGTTCCAATTTACGTTACGTTTACTCAGTCCGTTCCTGCTAGGTCCACAAAAGAGCACTAGCTATTTTAATTTATAGCTATTCTATTTTAATTTATATTGATATGAATATTTACTTTGTAAAATAGTATATTATTTTAATTATTGTGAATGTAAAGACTATGTAGAGCATTGTTTTTTTTTTCTTTCTTAATTAGTTTTCAGTTTGAGTAATTTATGCGGCCTACCCAAATTGTCCTTTCTTTGGTATTGTTCGTCGAATCGTTGAGCTCCTTATGTTTTGAGTTGAGCTGCACGATTACTGACAAATGCGTGCACTGACTGGACAGGTCCACTCATTCTGTGTGGTTTTTTCTCAAAATACCATTTCAGACTCAAATCTACATGGTCTTCACATGATCTGACCAAGATTATGTCTGGACTTTAAAAGAGACTGTGACCTCTGAGTTTGTTTCGGCCTTTCTTCTCAGTGTAGTCGCCGACCTCATCTAGTTTTAAAATATGATTGACGTGTAAAAGTGTTTGTATGTACAAACCAACTTACAGAAATAAAATCATTTATCATTTATCATCATTTATAATTAATTTTACTTCGTGAATTGCTATCATCATTATTCTTGTCGTTAACTAAACTTAATGGCAACACCAATAAACTTTATAACGCTGTCTCATTTGTATAGTGGATTCCGAGGGAATCTAGATCAAATCTGAAGTATGAAAAAGGTCATTCAGGGATTTTATTTGTAATGTCTGTACAGAAAAGGAAATAGGGTGATGTGAGAATCTGATCAGAAACATCAGTAGGTACCTAGATGTCCTGCCTTGTGTACATTTTTGTAACTTTTAAGTTTTGGTTTTATATGAGAGCGATGAATAAAAACAGCTGTACAAAAACAGAGCATGTTTTGACACATTAACGTCGAATAATGGTGAAAATGACTGATTTTCATGACGGCCGTTATAACCGCTTTCCGAGGAAACCCAAGTTTTACTTTTAAATCTTACGAATTAGCGTACACATACGAAAATCAACATATATTATTAAGGTATCGCGTAGGTTCCTGTGGGAGACGCAATTAGTGTGTTGTTACATTGTTTTGTGGAACATAATATTTTATTATTGTTTGTTCTTCTTGTGTTTTGTTCTAAATGAAAAGTAATATATACTTTTTGAACAATATATCACAGTCACAACAAGTTCTTGTGTTTGTTATTTTAAAGAATAAAGAAAAGAAAGAAAATAAAGAAAAATTGTATTCTGCACAAACAATAAGCACAATACAAAAAAACTATTAGACAAAATACATACACTAATAAAAAGTAGCCAAAAGCCTCGTACTTAAAACTTTAAAAGTTTGACATTGTTGTCTATTTAAATAACTTAAAAGTATCTTAATACAATATGGCCGATGAATCATGGCTGGTCCCAACCACAGAGTACATTGAATATACTGTCCCAACTTCGCGCAGAAGGCTCCGCAATAACAGTTTTTAGGAAACCAAATGGTTACATGAGGCGAGTGTTAGTGAGTGTTAATGCGCGAAAGTTCGGAGAGCCTATGTTCAGACCGGCCATGATTCTTCGGCCGAATTGTAAGCAGTATAGTGTTCCATAATTGTCGTTCATCCAAAGAGGCTATCCATGAGTTTGTCATGCTTTCTCCCGAGAAGATATCAATGCCAGAACCGAAGAGCTACCATACCATACCTATAGAGACCACAACAATAAAAAAGCGTACATTGTATAATATTTAAAAAACCCGAGGCTTATTTGAAAACTTCCTCACAAACGCTCTAAAAATCTTTTAATTTCAGAGGATTAAAACTGAATTTTGTAAGCGGACGTAAGCCTGCAAAACGTATTTTAAATCTTATATGATTAGGCAACAAAAGTGGTTGTTTCTCATGATAAACAAAAGGACATACCTGTACGACCGTGCTATTGTTTTAAAAATACTTTCAACGCTGAAATAATATAAGTAACGGTCCGTTTACCTTTGGATAATACCCGAAAACTTACCTGCCACATAACGTTGTAAATAATCTGTTCAATTTTTATTTATTTGGTAGATGATGCACTTAGTGGTTCTAGAGCAGTTCTATAACAATCAATTTAAAGTACATGTGCAAAACACTTACAATACGAGAAGTGTTAGAGGACGTAAATTCGTGCGAGCACCAGTAAAAAATTACTATGGCAAAAGAACCAATAAGTATTTGACCCCTACACTGTTCAATAGTATCGACTGGCTGAGAACAGATAGTCGTGTAATTAGCAGGCGAACACTGGGAAGTAAATTAAAAGCGGAACTTTTGAGTGAAATAGCCGTAAAATGTGATGATAATAATTAATGTATTCTATTCAAAAATATTCTTACCGTCCTTATACTATTTCTACCAACTGATTTTTAATTAGATTAATTATCAAATGTTTTTAAGACGAGCGCTAATCCTGCCGACAAACTGTCACGTAGTTTGGCAGGTTTATAAAATGTAAACAAGTGTTTGGTCCAAAATAAATGTTTTTTTTTTTTTTCTCCGGTTTAACAGAAATCAAGTCCTAAATGGCACTTAGGCTGTTCGTAGTGCACGATGAGTGCGATTCCAATTGACGGATAGAGCCTATGTGGCGCGGTGTACTATAGGTACACGTCTGCCTAACCCTTAGTAGAATACAGGCGTGATTTTATGTTATGTGAATAGAGCCTCTGGAGTTTAGGTAAAATCGTGGGTCGATTGACCTTCGCCTCTGACGGTCTGTGGGTGAGCAAACATCGTCACAAGTTATCGGAAAACCAAAAAGTTTCCAGATAGGGTCTAAATTAATACCTTATTAACCGACTTCAAAAAAAGGAGGAGGTTATCAATTCGACTGTATGTTTTCTTTTTTTTAATGTGTTTTAGCTCACAACTTTTTTCTGGGTGAACCGATTTGGACGATTCTTTTTTTATTAGAAAGCTGGTGCTTCACATGTGGTTTCATTTAAATTTGATCAGGTTCTGACGAGTAGTTTTTTAGTTATTCTTAATACTGCGTATTTTTTTCCACTTATGTTTATATTGATGATGTTATAATAATTTCCTGTCACTGTTATTTACATATTAAGTAGTGGTATGAGAATTTGTGTGGGGTAGGTACCATAACTAAAAAGTGAAAAATAAAAACTTTTTTACAAAAAACCGACTTTCAAAAAAATCACTAAAAAACGTGAAAAATAACGTTAATTTTGGAAGTCGGTGACCAAAAACGAAAATACAAAACCAAAGTCACCGACTTCCGAAATTAAAGTTATTTTTTACGTTTTTTTGTGATTTTTTTGGAAGTCGGTTGTTTTTTGTAATATTACAGTATCGATTGCAAGAATTAAGCTGCAAAATTCGATGACAGTCACTCCGACTAAAATACGAAAATTCAGCCTTTTCTTCCTGAAGTAATCCTTTAATCTCCTTAACGACATCCCCGCCCGTTTTTCTGCAGAAAATCGGCAGACCAAAACGGAACAAAGAGAAAAATATTCCCGATATTAAAAATGCCATTTCAAAAATGTGTTTTAGATCTAACCGCGGGCGTACACTGAAATCCTTTCTACGTTGTCACGTCGTCACGCAAGAATTCTACCAAGAGCGTGTCAATCGAAATCTTGTAATATACGTTTTGCGGATTGTAACAGCTTGCTTAGTCAGCAGTTCTGGTAGACGTCATGTGTGATTTGTTTATGCTTTGAGCGTTATCATGAGTTTTTGAGAGCCGTGGGGTGTAAATAGAAGAGAATGTAAAAAAAGTTGGATGAATTTGATTTTGGAGAAAAGCTAACAGATTTTTTTAGATGCAATGTTATTTTTTGCGCCAATCGGTACCTAAAGCTACTAGAACATCAAAAAACCGGCCAAGTGCGAATCGGACTCGCGCACGAAGGGTTCCGTACCATTATCTACAAAAACGGCAAAAAAAATCATGTCTGTTGTATGTGAGCCCCCTTAAATATTTATATTATTATATTTTTTTGTATTTGATAATATAGCGGCAACAGAAATACATCATCTGTGAAAATTTCAACTGTCTAACTATCACGGTTCATGAGATACAGCCTGACAGACGGACAGACAGACGGACGGACAGCGGAGTCTTAGTAATAGGGTCCCGTTTTACCCTTTGGGTACGGAACCCTAAAAAGAGAGAGAGAAAAAGAGTAGTTTAATGTGTTAAATAGAATTATATTTGTTTTCTTCTATTATGAATCTTTCAACTACTTTTCTGTATCCATACTAATCAACTTCATAACTAATATTATAAATGTGAAAGTGCGTTTGTTTGTTTTTTAAGCTTTCACGCTAAAACGGAGGAACGGATTTTCATGAAATTTTACACACAGATAGGCCATGACCAGGGTAAGGACATAGGCTATTTTTACTCCTGGATCGTAGACGAAGTCGCGGGCAAAAGCTAGTAATATTATAAATGCGAAAGTAACTCTGTTTGTCTGCCTGTTACCTTTTCACGCCTTAACAGCTGAACGCATTTCGCGATGAAATCTGGCACACGGGTAGATCATGACCTGGTTTAGGACATAGGATATTTTTATCCCGGTTGTACGTACCTGTGGGAAAATTTCTGACCATAACGCGGGCGAAGCCACTGGCAAAAGCTAGTTTCTCATAATTTTGAGTTTTATTCCACAGTTCTAATATTTCAACCTTAAAGCCTTGCGAAAAAAAAAAGATAGGCTGAATAGATTATAACGGACTACCTGCACTATGCGGTTTCACCCACCTATGTCCTAATCCAGGTCATGGTCTACCCATGTGCCAAATTTCATCCAAATCCGTTTAGCCGTTTTAGCGTGAAAGCGTAACAAACAAAAAATCTAATCTTTTCTCTTTATAATATTAGTGTACATATATACACCTAAAGAATGTAATGGAATTTGAAGTATTGCTTGGTGTGAAACTGAATCGCGTCTCGCGGGAAATCTGCAGTTTAAATTAACTTGTCTTACAGACTGTGTAAAGTAACAAACACTGTATTTCATGAAGGCTTATTGTAGGGCAGTGCGAGTTATGGTTATAACCTTCACTTGGTAAAGGAGTTACCTTAGAAGTACTACAGCAAATTTTCGACCCTTCACTTTTTCTGTTTTTTGCACTTTTTGCTTTTAAGCACGACTGGCTGTTCACAATGGTGTGCTGGTGCCTACGTTTATGAATGGAAGTGAGTGTTGGGTGTGGCAAAAGAAGCATGAAAGTAGAATAAATGCTGTAGAAATGCGTTCCTTGCGAAGCATGTGTGGTGTGACTATGAATGATAGGCTGAAGAATGATGTGATAAGGCAACGGCGCGGTTTAAAAAGTGATGCAGTGACAAAAATTTAAAAGAGTATGCTTAGATGGTTTGGTCATGTTGAGAGGATGAATGAAGGGCGACTAACAAAAGGTATTTATAAGGCATATGTGAGTGGAAACGCCAGGAGAGGACGCCCTAGGAAGACATATAGTGACCTTATTGGTGATGTTCTTCAGAAAGAACAGGTGCGTAGTATGAGCAACCAGCGTGCGTGTATGACCAGATGTATGAACGTAAACGAGGCAAAAGGAGTATGTAAGGATCGTAGCAGGTGGCGTTCTGTAGTTTTTGCCTACCCCCATGGGAAGAAGGCGTGAGTTTATGTATGTATGTGTAATTTTTGTTCATTTTTGTCTTTCATTCGGCATTTTTCACTCAAAGTGAAACGTCTGAACACAAAATGAATCAAAAGTGAAAAATTAATTTATTACTGAACCGATCCAGCGACGTTCGATTTCAGTATTCAGCATCTTTTACTCGCTTACAGAATAATCTAAAAATGAAACGAAAAGATAAAAGTTAATTCCTATGTCCCTATTCCCTGTCTTGAAATTAAAATAAATAAATTATATAATATAATTTTTTAGTTATCGTGTGAGTGGAATGAAACAAAAATAAACATTCAGTCGAGTGGTTCGTCTGAGATCAGCTTTACTTTACTTCACAGGATCGTGACTTCAAAACCCACAGCCTTTAGACCGTTAAATAGATAGGACAGTGACTTTTCATATTTGACACCAAGGCATACTTTGTAAGACTTAGTTCAATTACGAGCGCCAAGAAAAAGTAATTGGGTATTTAGTTAAGAAAACTCCAAGTCATTGGTCCTAATTGGAACTGTGTCGAAAAGGACGCGTTCGCAAACGCTGTGAATTTTCTAATTCCAACAAAATGGCTACCAACACGGTATTCTATCTCTTATAAACGTGGCATTGTATGAAAGTAGGAAGGTACGTTCAGAGTTTTAAAAGCACAATACCTTTTATTTTCCGACATTCCGGACGGATTGCAGCGACTGTTGGAGTCCCCGAATACATAAAAATGTAAGGGAGCGGTATTTTCAAGTGCAAAAGTGGTTAACGTTAGCCTCATTGCCTCCGCCCTACTGGCCTGTGCCAAAGAGAAAAATGGAATGGGACCTCAGGGATTACACGTCGAGTGACGCATGAGACCGCCGACTAGACGAAAACACTGCTCGTGCAAGTGACGACGACTTGAGGGACATGTTCGAGCCATGTATGAAAAATTTCCGTTGCGGCTTTTAGTATTAGTAGGTAGTCAAATTGTGTAGTGTGAAAAGTTTTGAGTATGAATGTGGATGGCTATAAGAGTAGAGGAAGACCAAAGAAACGATGGAGTGTGTGGAAGATGATATGGCTGGAAAGGGGGTGACTACAGAGGTGACGACTGATGGAGAAGTATTGAAAAAGAAGACATATTGCGTCGACCACAAATAATGATGAGGACAAAATAATGATAAGAGAGATAGGAGATCATTTATTTGTCAGAAACATGAGCAATACACACACAAAGCATGCAAGATGTTAAGTACATTTCAGAAAGGATCACAGTCATGTTTTACCTTAACGGCGTACAAATATGTATTATAATAACATTTGATCAGTTATTTAATTAATTATAAATATTAATAATTAAATTTACATATAATGTAGGTACCTCATAAGCAGTTCAAACATCAATTAAATTAGATACTTAGGTAGAAGAACAAAATATTATGATAGTAGACAAATTGTGATTTAATGTGTAATGGAGGCATTAAAACCAAAGCCTTTATATGACATGACTCAGTATAAAATGTAGGCATGTAGGTGCGCTACATTTAGGCTGGCACGTCGCACAAGATAGGTAACACAAGATAGGCACGCTCCCGGTAACCTATATTAATCTCTAGCACGCTGGCGGGAATTTATCACAAAAATCTAGCTCATGTAACCGCTTCATTGATTTTGCTGAAGTTAGCGTGTCTGCGGGTCACGAGAATGTAGGCTCAATGCTTCTACAAGACCAAACTCGGACTTTATTAGAAACCGTATCCGCGGCCAGTGGCCATAGTCTTTTTCTTTTATGTGTGTTCTAAACTAATATTATAAAGAGAAGAGATTTGATTTTTTGTATGTTTGTTTGTTACGCTTTCATGCTAAAACGGCTGAACACATTTCGCACATGGATTAGAACATAGCATACTTTTTATCCCTATTTTCCCGTGGGAGAGAGACTTATGCGGGTGACACCACGGGGCGCAGCTAGCCTTACGGTGGAGGTCTGCTCGGCTTGGGCGGAGCACCGCCATGTCCTCGTGGCGGCGATCGGCGGCGGCGATTTCTCGCGTCCGGCCCTGGTCCGGGCCATGGTACGAAGCGAGAGGGCATGGGAAGCCGTCAGCTGCTTCTGCGAAGCAGTAATGCTCGCGAAGGAGGAGGCAGAGCACGTGAGGGTGAGGCAATCGTTGCGCCCTCACGCCCCTAGTCGCCGCAGGAGTAGACACCCTGACGTCGGGAATCGATAGCCGATTCCCGGCCACCGTAGGCGCGGGCTTGCGGCCGGCGAGCAATGGGCAGCTCGTCGTCCGGTAAGGACCAGGCCCGGGTCGACGGGGCGTTGTGTTCCACGCGCGCCTTAAAGAGATGCCAGCATAATTGACGGGGTCCGATAGGGCCGATGCCTGCCGGGGTCGCGCTTTGTTCGAAAGAGTTACCGTGGCCCTGGCGCACAGGCAACTGAAGGAACACGGGTGGGTTTTAGTCAGTAAGAGTGACACGCCCATCCGCTCCGCCCAGAGCGGGAGAGGTCATTTGATGATTTCCCACCCAAAAAAAAAGGGGCGCAGCTAGCCTAGTATACATTGATGAATTGAATTCCCACTTCGTAAGTAGTGGCCGCAAGCGTGACTGCTAAGGGTGTTCTAGGTTTGGTTCTTGGGTCGGGTATAGTTACTGGGTTTTCCATTTGGAAATTATTTTCAGTAGCAGCCCGGATATGGTTTCTACCCGGTTAATGAGAATAGGCTGGAGGGGTGTTTACAGGGTACTTACATCCTTAGCGATATGTTATGTACTCTACACGCCTGCTTACCTCTTTTAAGATTACTGGCGAATTCTGTTCCTATGTATGTTTATTATTATTGTAGTAAAGATTACGCTTTCCTACAATTGGTGAGATTGTGAGTTAAAACTGAACTGTTACATGTCTACATAAAATAAATGTATTTACTAGATGTAGGCTGGTAGCGTGACAGGGATAAGCACGCTCCCGGTAACCTAATAGTTCACAGAGTGCTCTCTGCACGCGCGCGGATTTTATCACTTTTATACTGCCCGTTAAGAGCGCAGATAACTCTTTAGTTGTACCTAGACAAGCTATTTTATATCCCTGCGTACAATCTAGTACTTTTGTGTAAAGACAAAAGCTGTATTTTTTGATATGCTATGAATATTTTGAACGCGAAAGTGTGTTTGTTGGTTTCTTAGACCAAATGAAAAATAAAGACATAGCGCTGTCAATAGTGTCGTGGGGCCGGTTTCGTAAACATGTGTGCACTTAGTGAGGTGTAGTTTGGTTATAAATTGTGTTGTAAATGTGTGCGTGTGAGCGTGTATGCACAGAGCAAGGTGTAGTTTTGCATGCTTCACTGTATTGTTCGCAGTGCTATGTCTTGATTTTTTATTTGGTCGGAGTTTGGTTTGTCCTTCTTTAACGCAGCAACTGAAAAATGTACGGTTCCTCTGGGTATCACCATGCGGGTGGAATGCCCGGTTCCTGTGCGTATCACCATGCCGGTGAAATGCAGGGTTCGGTCGGTATCACGATGCGGGTGAAATTCACGGTTCCTGTGGGTATCACCATAAATGATAAATGATTTTATTTCTGTAAGTAGGTTTGTACAAACACTTTTACACGTCAATCATATTTTAAAAACTAGATGAGGTCGGCGTTTCATATCTGACTACTCTGAGAAGAACGACCGAAACAAACTCAGAGGCAGACTCAAAGTCCAGACATAGTCTTGGTTAGATCATGTGAAGACCATGTAGATTTGTGTTTGAAATGGTTTTTTGAGGAAAAACCACACAAAATGAGTGGACCTGTCCAGTCAGTGCACGCATTTGTAAGTAACCGTGCAGCTCAACTCAAAATTTAAGGTGAAACATGCGGGTGAAATGCACGGTTCCTGTGGGTATTACCATGCGGGTGAAATCGCCGACCACAGTAGCTAGTGCGACTTAAATAAGTACCTAGTATTTTTTATTATAAAACTAAAATTATCATGAAGTTTCGACTAGTTTTGCAGATCTCAGTTGTAAGCAGTCCTTGGGCCGTAGGTCCTATGCTGGTGATGCGCTGATGGTATGCCTGATGATGGTTTCATCTTGGAGAACTCGCACTCGAACATAATGGCTCTAACACGTTGTACAGCCTCTAGATGTAATAAATTATAAATGATACCACTTAGCTTCTGCCCGCGACTTCGTCTGAGTGAAATTTCTTTTTCCTCCGTCCCACTGCGTCGTATCGCGTCGCCTGCCAGAGCCATTACTTCGTTTTCTGTTAACGTTATTTCAGACTTTTGTTTTTGCTCGGTTCCGTAAGTTCGTAGCGTGGTGTAAAATAGCCTATAACCTTCGTTAAGAATTGGGCTATTTAATGCAAAAAGATTTTTTTAAATCGATTGGTAGTTTCAAAGATTAAACAAAAAAACAAACTCTTAAGCTTTATTATATTAGTTAGAAAGTTTAGATATTTAACGCCTACCCCCATGGGAAGAAGGCGTGAGTTTATGCATTTATGTAAATCTATACATCCATATAAATAAATAAAATTGAAGTGTCTGTTTGTAATGTCAAAATTTTACTTTGTCTTTTTACTAAGTGCATTTGAAAGTATAATATGATACTTAAAATTTTTAATTTTTTTGTCTGTTTGTTTGTTTGTTGCGGCTAATCTCCGAAACGGCTGGATCGATTTTGATAGGACTTTCACTGGCATATAGCTGATGGTATAAGAAGTAACACAGGCTACTTTTTGTCCTGGTAGCACGGATAATTCGGGATAATTCCCGACGTCCACGCGGGCAATGCCGTGAGAATAACTAAAAAAAGTAAAAACACAGAAATAATTTCGACATCGGTTTTAGTCTCTGTATACTCTGGATCTATGTGGCTAAGGCCGACCACGAAAATAAATAACAAGCAAGTACATAAGGTTTGGGGATATTTGGGTCTTTGAGGTGTAACCCTTTTCCACCACAATGATTTTAAAGCCGCAACATTTTCCAATGTGTAGTTTTAAAGTGGCCCTGATATTATTAATCTAAAATACCAAGTGATGGAGGATCCTATGGGCTAGTGGCTGAGTGATTGGCTGCTGTGCTACGTGTTGCGGGTTCAATTCCCATACGCAACATATTTACTTATTTATTTTATTAGATTTACCAACTGTTTACAGTGAGTACAAAACACGATACCTTTAAAAAAATACAATGCGAAAATTACTTAAAAGTGCATACATAATGTAATAAATCAGAAAAATATGCTTAGTTATTATTAACTTGATTAGTTTATGAAATATTGAAATATAATATACTATAACATCACGCCTGTATTTTCCGAAGGGTAAGGCAGAGGTGCACCTATAGTACACCCACATTTCGTCAGTTTTGTTTAAGTCCCATGTAATAGGGGGCGAGCCTATTGCCATCAACCGGGCACAAATCCAGACTCCAGGCTGCTACTGAGAAATCCCTGATGGAAACATCCAATAACACTATTAACCCAATAATATTAAAAATATTTATTTATTAATATTGTATATTTTTTGTCGTTCCGGGTCTGGCTATTTTCGTATGTGAGATATGTGTCTGAAAACGCTCCAAAATTAAAAAAAAGAGTACTATTCCGCAAACAAACCATTTATTTTCACCTAAAACTCAAGTTAGCAAAACCAATAAAAACCAAACCATTACAAAAGACATGTCATTCAATAGAATGAGCCGCCACGCTTGACGTTGACAAATGGCCGACAAGTCATTCCTAATTCATATGTTATGGGCCACAAGCTGACGATGTTAGGGCCTCCTCACTGCTGTCGAGTTGTGGCGCTCCTTACTCCGGCTGTTTAATGTTGGATCGTGAAGCTCAGATTGTTACGTGGTGAATTTTGTATGTACTGTTCATTGTAGCTACGTGTTCATTTATGGTGGATTGAGGGGAGTGGAAATGATTCAATTTAGGGTGTCATGGAGGTTTATCTTTTGTTAGTATAGTATTATTATCTCACGAAGCGACGCGCGCTTTACTTGTGGTTACCAAGTGTACAAACACGCTGTGAATGTGTGTGTAAGCGCAGGAGCTCTCGGTACCGTCCGAGATACGGCAAAGTCGGAAGTGTGTGTGTGTGTGTGTGTGTGAAAACACACACATGCACACACTTCCGACTTTACAGAAGTACATAAGAACTAACGCTAGTCGTCTTCACGCCCGCGAGTTTCTGCCCGCGACTTCGTCCGCGTGAAATTTCTTGTTTTAACATAAAATATGCAGATGATTTACAACTATATAAACAAGCTACCCTTTCGGATTTGGCTGGTGCAATTAATATAGTAAATAAAGATTTGAGTTCAAAATTTAACGGAACTGCTATTCCAGTCAGCGAAAAGGTTAAGAACCTTGGGGTTTGGATCGACAAACATCTTTCTTGGGGTCCTCAGTTGCAGGACGTAAGTCTCAAAATGTTTGCATCTGTAAGTCCCTGAGACGATTTAAGAACTTTCGTCCAACTGCCATTAAAACTGCGCTTGCACAATCCCTGTTACTTCCCATTCTTGACTACGCTGATGTCAGTTATCTCGATCTCACTGAGGCACAACTAGATAAACTTGAGCGACTTCAAAACTTTTACATAAGATTTATATTTGGCCTGCGCAAATATGATCACATTAGTGAATTTCGTACAAAGCTTAATTGGCTTCCCATAAGTCTTCGCGGGAATTCTAATATCTTGTTTCAGCTCTACAGTATTCTGTTCAACCCTAAAACCCCCTCTTATCTTAAACAATGTTTCAAGTTTCTTCATGACACACATAATAGATATCTGGAGTCATCGGAAAACTTAAGACTAGAGATGCCGATGCATTCCACCAGGTTTTATGACAAGTCTTTTACAGTTCAAGCAGTACGGTTATGGAATGTCTTGCCCGATTCGATAAGGTGTGCTCAATCTTTGTCCACTTTTAAAATTATGGTTAAAAAACACTTCCTCTCTCCGTAAAAATCATCATTACATTTAGTTTCCTTGCTCTTGTTTCATGTTTATTATTGTATATATTATATGTAGATAAGTATATGTTTTATGTATGTATGTATGTATTTGTTGTATATGTAAATTGTACACCACTGACTACCTGCATTATTGTCTCTCCTTCTCCCTTGAATTCATCCAAATTTTGTCTGTAAAAGCTCGCTTTTAGCGATAAGACCGCCCATTGTGTCACCCTGTGTGAAATGTCTACATTTATATCTGTAGTTTTTATGGTGTAAATATAAAGAGTATTCTATTCTATTCTAAAATATGTCTTATGACTAGATATCGGATATTGGGATGCATATTCACCTAAAGTTGAGATGTTGGCTAATATGGAATGCGCTTTTGTATCGAAAAAATCCCGCTTACGTCAGATTTCAGTGACCAAACCGGACCAAATCATAGCGATCGAAAATAGTGATTAAACTTGTGGTAGCCGAGGTAATATTTACGCCCAATATAGTACTTAATCTAATATTTTTTTTTTTTTAACTAGCACACCACCCCTCCTCTTACACCCTACATACACATATTTGCATCGGGGGTTAAACATCAATTTTATATAAATATGCATCTGATTTTTTTTACAAAAAAAATATATATTAAGAAGCCGCTTCCATACTTTCACAGCTAAAAATTAACTTTAGGTAAATATGCATTCGAATATCCGATCTCTGCTTATGACATTCAGCAATGTTGTAGGTTCCCATTAGTAAAAGAATTTGCGAAATTGGATCACTAGTTCCGATGATTACCCCCTACAAACAAAGTCATAAATTTTACCTCTTTATAATATTGTTATAGACTAGCTTCAGCCCACAACTTCGTTCGCGTGAAAGTCGTCAGACACCGCAATATACTAAAATAACAGCCACATTTTTATAAAACTTCCCCGTGTACTACGTTTGTAGTTTAGGTCTCAGCAATCAAAATATACAGGAAGCCAGAATTGATGACGTGGGAACAAGTGACGTACAGTTGTCTTTGTGAGAAACAGCTCGTCCTGAAGTCGACACCCGCAGCCTTCAGTAGCAACTTCCAATTGCTTCGAAGTTTTTCGTTTTAATTGGTTTAATGAACGCTGCGTTCCTGAATATAAAATATAAATCTACATGGCCTTCACATGATCTGGCCAAGATTATGTCTGGACTTTAAAAGAGACTGCGACCTCTGAGTTTGTTTCGGCCTTTCTTCTCAGAGTAGTCAGATAGGAAACGCCGACCTCATCTAGTTTTAAAATATGATTGACGTGTAAAAGTGTTGGTACAAACCTACTTACAGAAATAAAATCATTTATACTACCTAATGGTACACCAACGGTAAATTCTTACAGACTATTCCTGACGAACGGCCGGCTGTCACTGAAATACTCGTAATATAATAGTAGATGTAAACACACGGAATTTCTTATTAAAAGTCACTTAACCATAGTTAATAATTTTTATGATAACCATAGATGACAGAAGAGGCCTAAATTTCACGTTTTTCTGTGTATTAACTATCATATAATATAGTACCTATGACAAAATAAAAAAAGAGTCACAAAAGATATTGAAATAGTTGAGAATCGAACTTACAACCACAGTTTTGCAAAGCAGTCGTCGAACCGATAAGCTATTTGCTTTGTTAAAAGTTGTCTAAAATAGCCGTTCTTATATAGAAAGAAACAAAATACGTTTATTAACGGTAAAAATGACGCAAAGAAAATATACACAAACACAAAAAAGAACGAGTTGGGGGAAAATATGCATCACATTCACGCAAAACGGCAATCGTTCAGCATAATGCTACGACCCTATGCGAGACAGAGCCCCAGCGCTGGTTTTTATGTAGGTATGTATGTCATGATTGACTGCTTCGCAAAGCAGGTTGATAAAATCATTTCAAACGTTAAGGGCCAGTTTCAGCATACTGTGTTAATTCTAAATGTCCCAATATGCCATTTGACGGACTGTTTTTCGTAGTGACACAATCCGTCAAATGGCTTAACGGGACATTTAGAATTAACACAGTATGGTGAAACTGGCCCTAAGACTGTAACACTCCTGCATAAAAATTCATCTTGTACTAAAAACTAAGTTGGAGTCCTACGAAATTACGAAGTCCTACGAAGTCGAGGATATCCTACGACATTTTTGAAAATAAATGCGAAAAGTTTTTTGCGATATCTGACTTTTCTAGTGCTCAAACCTCAGTTAGTCCGTTAGAATTTTATGATCCTTATAAGGAAAGGGATCGATAAGCATAGAACAATAAAAAAAAACTGTGAATGTACATCAAAATTTCTCCAATAGTTAAGGACGTTTAGAGTACCTGCTGTAACTGCCCCAACTCAAAAATCCACTCTGTGTATGTCATAATTGACTGCTTTGCTCCATAAAGGTATAGCGTGCTGGTAATCATTAAAAAGGTTAAATCTATAACTATCTGCAATATTCTAAACTTTTGGCTCGTCTTTTTACAAATTGAGGTAAACTATAGAAGAATACCAACATAATGCAATATTGCTCATCCCCCAAAGCAAATAGCGTGATAATTTATAGTCTACATACTGACTAGACTTATATGGAATAACTATGCAAAATTTGAACACAACCCATCTGGTAGTTTGCTGGAATATACATTCAGATAAACAGACAATAATTCTAAAAACTATATTTTCGGCATTATGTAGAATTGTTCGTAGTGCTCGTAGCAATAACTTTTTTCAAAAATATTCAATGTACAGTTTCGACTTCGCTCTAATTTTATTATATGTATAGAAGACTACCCGACTATGTTTACCCGGCCCTGAGGTAGCACTGAGTATCTAACACCTACCCTACCTACCTACCCACCTACTTACCCACCTATTTACCCTACCTACATACTTACCCTACCTACTTACCTACCTATCCTACCTACTCTACCTAGGTACCTACCTAGCTGACCCGTCAGACGCTATACTGTCAAAAAATTTCCTTTGGGTTTTTCCTATATTT
Organism: Dryobotodes eremita; assembly: GCA_917490735.1. Taxonomy (NCBI): domain Eukaryota; kingdom Metazoa; phylum Arthropoda; class Insecta; order Lepidoptera; family Noctuidae; genus Dryobotodes; species Dryobotodes eremita. Next base: position 21,430,744 of record OU823254.1, read on the forward strand.
TTTTTCTTTTGAACACCCCAGTAAAGAAGTGAAAAAACAAAAAAAAAAACAAGTCGGGCCAGCCGTTTCTGAGTTTTAGCGAGACTAACGAACAGCTATTCATTTTTATACATAGAAGATATAGAATATAGATATAAATTTATGCCGCAAAGCTTAATATATACTTTAAACTTAATTTCAGAAATGTATTGATACTACATTATGGAATCATTATTGTACCTAGACAATAAAATGAATCCTTGTATGTGTTTAAATAATTTTTCCCTTATTGAGGCTGATTGTACCTACAGCACTACTTAAGTAGGACCACAAAAAAAATAAGAAAGCTTATTTCAGAATATAAATGTACAGTCACCAAAAGAGAAAAGTAACCAGAGTCGTCGGATAATAGTTGAAGTTTAGTAAGAAACCGATGGATGTTTTCGAATGAAATTTAATTTGGTAAAAGAAATGTTGGTTTTCTATTAATTAAATTCAATTTTATTCGAAAACATTCATCGGTTTCTTAATAAACTTCAACTATATTCGACGACCCTGGTTACTTATCACATTTGGTGACCGTACCAAAACGCACCTTCGCCAATACAAGAACCACTGTTGTTAATACTTTGAAGGACAGTGAACGTCCATAGCCGTAATAGAAATAAACCTTATATTGTGTTTTGTCCTTCAACCGATAAATCGGGCTAAACCTACGCTAGACCACAGTCGTGACCACAACAATTTATCAGACCGAGCACAACTTCTACCTCGCTATACACACTGGTTAGTTAAATGCATCGTTACATTGTTAGAAGATCAGAACTAGGTCAGCGGGCAGGGTTAGACTGAACAGTTCGCCCGCGCCGGTTAGACCAATTACATTGTATAGATCGCGGGTAGCGGTTAGTGTGTATAATATGTTTAGTCTTATATGCTTTATATGATGGGTTGTATGTTGTGGGTGCAGTGGCTTAATGGTCCTTAGAGCTTAGAGCTTGGAACTTGATTATTTATTAGGCTGTTGTCTGAATAATTAAAGACTTTATCGAAATGAAGCAAAATCTAGGTATTATTATTATATTCCTAAGTCAAACTTTCAGAGAATGATTATTATATTATCTTCAGCTAATTCTAGGAATATTTCATAGAAACTTAATTATTAGAAACTAGTTTCATACCGAAATGAAAATACAATAGAATATTGTAGCTCGTTTAATAATTAAGTTTCATCAATCAAACCCATCACAAGGCAAGCGTCCACGTGAAAAATTAATTAGTCAGCCATTGTAACCGCCAGACATTAATCAAGTTAGTGCAAACTTTAATAGATAACTGTTCTTTGTCCGCAGATGTCCGCCGACAGACACTGAAGCTCCGAAGATCCTCTCATTAAAAATGAACTGACACTAAACGAATAATAATGAACCCTTGATCGAGTAAAAATGACTAACGTTAAATTAAAACTCATGTTCTTTCTCTTGAACGCTTTACTAACAGCTGACATAGTCCATGCGAGACCGTACTCCGACATGAACAGTAACACTACAGATGTCGTCATCAAGTTTGGAAATAAAAATAACACTTTTAATATACCCATTGATCCAAACTCTGATACTCTAGTCGTGGCCGAAGAGACAGACGAAGAAATAAGAGAGACAGATAGAACATCGAAATCAGAACTGGAAGGTCTCATGAATGCTGAACAAGGCAGAGACGAAGATCTATCAAAGAAAGTCATGAAAGATCAGAACACGAACAGATTAGAGCAGAGAATGATGGAGATACCAAGCGGAGAGGCGGGTGCGGTCGAAAAACAAATGAACATATCAATTAGTCTGCTAGATGACATCATCAATTCAGAGACAGACAGAGAAGATACTATAACCGACATTCTTTTTAGGCCAGAGTCTGAGTTCGCAGAAGACATGCCAAAATTTGAATTTTTGATAGCTGCGAAAATAAATGAGAGTGAGTTTTCGAATAGGAATGTGAGTGAGACGGAGAGAGATAGGAACAGTAGTGATGTGCTGAAGAAGATTGATTATGTGGAGCTGGTGGAGGTGGCCAAGCCATCGAAGGAGAATAGAAGTGCGTTGATGATGAACATCACAGGACATGAAGTGGATAATGATTTGGCGCCCGATACGAGTGAGTATTCACATATGCTATTTTAGTTTTTAATCAGATAGTAACTACATATATGTATAAAAATCCTTAGAGAAAAGTTTAAAAAACTCAAGCTATAGTTTTGCTTGAAAGCTGTTAGCAGTATCCCTATTTAAGTATTCATGTTTGACTAAGTCCCTCAACACCTGAATAAAATATGACTATAACTATACATATAACTATTAACAAGAATATTAGCAATCACCAGCAAATCCACCTTTACTGCCTTCGTAATAAGACCCTACGTATTATGCTTCGCTTATCTCTTAGTCCACCTGACCGGTCTCTAGACACTAAATTAATAATCAAGAAGGCTCTGAATGGAGTCATTGAACCGGATCATAGCAGCTGAGGCTTATAAATAGTGAAAAGGCTACAATTTAAATGCTCACCAAAATAATTTTTAGACCCTAAGACTAAGTACCAAGTAAAATATGTTAACTTCAAATAAAATAAACCCACTTTATACCGAGGTGCCTAAAGAACAACGTTTTAAGTTCCAAAATAATATACACTCATCAGAATAATTCTACATGTTGTATTTATATTCTTTTTGCCTACCAAAATGGATAAATGCTCACCAGATCTTGTTGTTCACCAAAGTTGCTCACGTGTTGTTTAAGTTGCTCACCAAATATAAGTTTGCTTCAAAATGCAAGGGTGGAATAGGACGCAAGAGCGAGCGAAGTGAGCTCGGGACTTGGGGCACCCTGACTCGGACAAGTTAGGTTAGAAAGAGATGGCGGGGTCTGACAGACCCTGCCAACCCCTTCGTGGTTATTTTTTTTTAAACCACCCCTAAGTAAGAGCCCCGCATAGCGGGGCTCCGTCGACTACGCGTTATAAATAAAAACAGAAAATAGGTTCATTTCTACAATACTTATAAAACACAATTTGGTGAGCATTTTATACATTCTGGTGGGCATAATTTGATGAGTATTTCGAATTTTTTGGTAGTAAAATAGGTAGGTTTTCTAATAGGCGTTTAAACACAAGTCATAGCAAAAATAGGTTTCTTGTATAATATGTCATGTGTCTTGGTGGACCTAATATGGCTAATGACGGGGTAGTGTCAGTTAGGAAAAGTACTATGAGATACTCGTATAAATACATATAATTGATTCCTTATTTTTGATTCTTAGCGTCAGATTACATTAAATTCAGATCAATAACCATTGGTTGTTCTACTTCTTTAATCAATTTGGTTGCAAACTGACCCAGACTTGCATCTGTTTGTTGTAAATCATCCTTAAGTTTGCACCAACCATCTTTATTAATTTCTCTTTCACCCACTTTCCTGAATATAACACAACTGTAACTAAATACATGAATGAGGGTAGAAAATATTCTATAGCCCGCTACGGTCTGCTTTGTCCCGGGTTCCTTTTTTGACAAATTAGCGGAGATTTTTCTAAATTTATCTTGCTAGCTCGTTGCTCAACGCGACTTTGTATTCAGTCCCTAAGGCAGCACTGAACCGTATGGTGTGTCCTAAGAGCGGGGGCGAAAGTAAAGTTAGATTGGAAAAGTAGGGTAATTGAAAAAGAGTAAAAAATTTAAGCCGTTACGAAATGCAGTTGTATTTGTTTTAAAATGGTTTGGTTTTTTTTCGTTGAAGGTAAAGTGGTTTATGCAAGATTTATGTTTGAATTAATTATTAAGATAGTAGGTTATGGATTGGCGAATGAGAAAACGGATGTGCAGTGGACAGTCGAATAGCCCCCTACTGATTCTCTTGTCATCAATACAGTGTTCAAATCTTCTATACAAATAAATAAAATTGAAGTGTCTGTTTGTAATGTCAAAATAACCGCTTTTATATAAATGCTATGAAAGTATATACGGTGTCTGTCTGTCCGGCTTTTTTTCCAAAACGGCTGGACCGATTTTGACGGGACTTTCATTGGCAGATAGCTGATGTTATAAGGCTCCTTTTCGTCCTGGTAGCACGTTTCCGTGGGATAATTTCCGACATCCACGCGGGCGAAGCCGCGGGCAGCAGCTAGTAACATAATATAATCATTCATAGGCAGAATAAGCTTCTAAATGAGTAGGTATATCAATTGGAATACAATAATACGTTTTTTTTGTATCCAGCTTGAATGGTTCCCGAAAATTGGACCAAACACTTTCCTGTTTGATTCCACAATAATAGATGAGAGTTTGTACTGTTCACAAATTACAATTAAATGAATAGACAGAACAAATAACGCTAGACTTGTCCATCGTGATTGTTATTCAAAGGCTGTTTACATTGTTTTTGTCAATTAAAGCTGTTTAATTCCAGCGATACGGCGGCCATTGTTCCAGTTCGTTCTGCTGAAGTTTCAGTAAAGTTACTGATTTCAATGGAATTATTTGAAAGTATTCAAAATTTATTTAGAAATTAAAAAGGAGTTCGTGATTAGAAATTAAAGTGAACTTTATAAAAATACATTTTTTGAACGTTCAAAAAGGTGCTGGCACTAACAGATAACTTTACGTTTCCCAATCGGATTACGGGATGTGGGTGAGGAATTGATCAACATTTAACTGTTACTTAGGTAGTATTTAGTTTGTTAGATGTGGATACAGACAGACATATAGTGTCCTTATTGGTGATGTTCTTCAGAACGGTCAGGTGCGTAGTACTCGCAACCGGCGTGCGTGTATGACCAGATATGAACGTAAACGAGGCAAAAGGAGTATGTAATAATCGTAACTGCTGGCGTTCTGTATTTTCTGCCTAACCCTATGATAAATTATTTTATTTCTGTAGGTAGGTTTGTACAAACACTTTTACACCTCAATCATATTTTTTAAACTAGATGAGATCGGCGTTTCCTATCTGACTATCTCTGATATGAACGTTCGAAACAAACTCAGAGGTCACAGTCACTTTTAAAGTCAAGACATAATCTTGGTCAGATCATGTGAAGACCACGTAGATTAGTGTCCGAAATGGTCTTTTGTGGAAAGAACCAAGAGGTCTTATGGGAAGAAGGCGTAAGTTTATGTATGTGCATGTGTGTTAATTATAAGAGTAACCATGGAATTTGTTGCCCGTTCTTCTCTATTGGAATCTACGCTTTGGAACGGGCCACTAGCTTCAACTTTTTGACTAAGTAACTAACCGACACTTTTGATAAGTATGAATATGAAACGCAAAAACATCGTTTTAATACAACTAAGTACATAAATCCAATAAATCCTCATAAAAACTTCCGATAAATAAGAAACCGAATGAACCGAATAAAAGCAGACAAAGCAAAAAGAGCCAGTAATACAATTCATTGTGGCTTATTATTGTCTAAATCCTCAACCGGCTAATTGGTAGTTTGGTCACGTAAAATCGATGCTTGTAACGGAATAGCGCTGAGATTTTAGCAGCGGAAAGATAGACCGGTCCCACGTTGGGTGCCAATTGGAAGAATGCCCACGTTTAGAATGTTCGGTTCAAAGGACATTGGAAATTGACTTATTTGAAGCGTGTAGATCTTTAACGGTGGATTTTAGAAGTCTGCTGTATACAGTCCGTTGTGGTTACACATAATTGTTTTGTTTTTGGGGCAGTAAGAGGGTAAGTATAGAAGCAGCACGTTGAGTTGCGCTGAGCTGACTGTTTGTTTAATTATTATTGAAATATAACTCTTGAAATAATTACAGTCTGCGGGGTAATTACGTAACACACTAACAGTAGGAATAGCTTTCATTTTGATAGTTCAACAACATTCATTGCGTTATTTACATTGTTGAGCAGACAAATTTCCAACATACAAAGCAATGGATTAGCAATAGGCTTCGAAATTATTCAGATTGTGATAGATAGTGTGTCACGCAATGAGGGTGTCGGTCAAGGCGCCATTTTAACTATTGGCACTCAAGGATGGGACCAAGTATTTTTTTTAAAGAGTTGTGTAGTATGCTAGTTTAATCTGCTTTAAATAATTTAAAAATATATTTTACTATTATATTCGTCCGTATTTTTTAAATATAAATGTATTCTTCATCGATAAGTCATAGCTATGTTATTATTTGCCATTATCTCTGAACTTTCTACTATTTTAATTGTACCTATGTATCGCTACGAGGTATTTAAACAACGCGGGTCTGAGGCAAAGAAGCTTTGTACAAGAAATATGCATAAAATATTCTTACGCTCCACTACAACGCCGCTTCAACTTCAATATCAAAACATTTTTGATATTCTCATAATATTACTATTCAATATCAGTTTTATCGCAGCAAAACCAAAACAATCATAACGATATAGGAATGGAGATCAAATTGCCTTGTGTGCAAATGCACGTTACCAAATATATTTTGCTATTTTTTGCACATTTTCTATTGAATCCTTTGCTATCTTTTGCTTCGTACGACCTAGGACACGTCTGTTCAGTTGCTACCGAACTGATAAAAGAGATAATTGACACTAACAGACTTTCAGACGGCGATGAAAATATACGACCTACCCACGTTTCGACAGTAATTTCTTTTTACGTTGGCTCTATTGCTTTTCTTCGAACTTTATATATCTAAAAACTTTTTATTATGTTCATTACAATTTTCCTAAAACCTCGTGTGAGGGTAGGAAACTGTGTGTAAATGTTCATGAAAACACATCGGTGCTCACCAGGCTATTGCAAGTTTATGAACTTTTTATAGCCCTTTTATTTACTAAGGAGTAAGCGCGCTTGCTACCCGATAGATGGTTTGTGCACTTTAAGTGCTAGAGGGCGTGTATAAGTTACTTTTTTTAATTTAACAATGTTATATGCTAGTAGCAGTAACAACTGCCTTGTGATTTATTAAGTACTAGCTTCTGCTCCCGGCTTCGTCCGTGTTTTTGTCGGAAATTATCCCTCAAGAACGTGCTACCGGGACAAAAAACATATGTCCTTCCCCAGGATGCCATCTATGTCCTGGTCAAATTTTCTCGAAATCCGTTCAGTGGTTTTTTAGGCGTGAAAAGGTAACATACAGAGAGTTACTTTCGAATTTATAATATTAGTGTGGATTAATATCGTGATGATTTCAATCTATAATTGTGTTACATGATCACGCGCCCTGCCAACTCTTCAAGATCAGTCTGTAATATTTTCCAATTTTCTTAATATGTAAATAGAGTTTGTCTCATAATATTATGCCATCAACTCATATACTACTCGTGGACACATGGTCAAAGCTAGTAGGCTAAAACCTCTACAGTACATACAAGTACAGTCAACTTATATTAGGTCTTTACCTATGAAATTGCCGTTCTGCAGTACTGGCCATTTCAAATCAAAATAATTTTTGTTTGGCTATGAATTCTAATTTCAAATTAATTTTATTTTAAAAACATGGATTTTTTTTTCTAAAAGTAGTCATTTCTTTATTGATTAGTGTTACATTTTCATCGCATTTCAATCTTTTTCGTCATCATGGATACGTTAAAAATTCGAGTAATTATGGAATATGAGTACCGTCGTGGCAGCAACGCGGCACAAGCGGCACGCAACATCAACGACGTTTACGGAGCTAACTCTACAAACCAACGCACCACCTGTTATTGGTTTGCTCGCTTCCGTTCTGGAAATTTCGACCTGAAAAATGAACCTCGCGGTCGTCCGAAGACTTTGGTCGACAATGACGAATTAAAGGCGATTGTGGAAGCTGATGATACACAATCTACGGCTGAATTAGCAGCAGCTTTCGACGTTAGCGTCAAAACAATATTGGTCCATTTGCGTCAAATTGGCAAGGTAAAAAAGCTTGACAAATGGGTGCCCCACGAACTCAATGATCGCCAGCGCGAAGTACGCGTCGAGACGTGCCTTGCACTGCTCAACAGACACACAAATGAAGGAATTTTGAACCGCATTGTTACCTGCGATGAAAAATGGATTCTGTTTGATAACCGTAAGCGCTCAGCAAGTTGGTTGGATCCTGGTTCAGCACCTAAACAATGCCCTAAACGAAAACTTACCCCTAGAAAAGTGATGGTCACTGTTTGGTGGTCTAGCGCCGGTGTGATTCATCACAGCTTCTTACCAAACGGGGTGAGCATTACTGCAGATGTGTACTGTGAAGAACTGAACACAATGATGGAGAAGCTGGCGCATCTCCAACCAGCATTGGTCAATCGCTCGTCTCCGCTGCTCCTGCACGACAACGCGCGACCTCATACTGCACAGCAGACGGTCTCCAAGTTGCAAGAACTGGGGTTGGAAGCTCTCCGTCATCCGCCCTACTCACCAGACCTTGCGCCTACAGACTACTACTTTTTCCAGAATTTGGATAACTTCTTGGCGGGAAAAAAATTTAATACCCGAGAGGCAGTACAAAATGCCTTTGAAGAATTTGTTGCCTCCCGTCCAGCTGATTTCTTTAAAAAGGGCATCAATAAACTGCCACTGCGATGGCAAAGATGCATTGATTGCATGGGTGATTACTTCGATTAATACAAATAAAAAATTCATGAAAAAAATTCGTTTAAATTTTTTCATACAAAACGGCAATTTCATAGGTAAAGACTAATACAAATAAAAAATTCATGAAAAAAATTCGTTTAAATTTTTTCATACAAAACGGCAATTTCATAGGTAAAGACCTATTATAATAAAAATATAAGTTAGTTTGTTTACTCAATGTTTCGGAAATTAACTCGTTTTATTTAATTATAAATCAGTAGTTACCAATTTTTATGGGTGAATTTCACGAGAGTGCAAGCATTTGGAAGCGATTTTATTACGAACTAGATTTGAAGAATACGTATTTTTAAGGGTTTGAGTAACATTTGGTGTCTTTGTAGCGGTATCTACATCGACACATGTGAGCTACGCGTCACACTGACGTCACGCAAAATACTGCATCGCGCAAGCAGAGTTTACCGCGCAACTAGCATATATACAACGTCCCGACATCAATCGTCGGGCAGTTGCCCACCAGACAAGACACCCGTCTGGTCGGAGGATCCCCCTTTTTCCATAGAGTATGAGTGAGCTATACACCCTTTTCCCCTCATACCGCTATACTTCTGTTACTAGTAATCCCGTTTTCGAAAAAAAATGCTTTGTATAATCAGCCTATAATGTTCCCACTGCTGGAACACAGGCCTCCTCCGTTCGAGAGGGAGTGGGCTGAAATCGACTACGCGGGCCCTGCGCGGGCTGGTAGATGTCACATGTCTTCGAATTGTTGGTTCCAGGACATGAAGGTTTCCTCACGATGTTTTCCTTCACCGTTTTGAGAGCAGTGGTGATGAAATTATTTACAAAAAGTAAAGCGCCTGCTTAGGTCCGAACCCACGACCTACATACAAGTCACAAGTCGGAGCCGATACCATTGGGCCAGCACTGCTCGCAAAAACAATGCTTGCTCTTGTCTAAATCATATACTAATTAGTTTTACACCAACTTAGTTAGATTGAGGATATTTACTGCTGTACATAGGTCTCAAAAATACAAAAAGATAAGCAAAACATGTCATCAAATATAACGGATTTCAGCTAACCGATGCACACCGATATCCATCTTTCTGATATATAACATGTCAACTAAATTTGATGGAGTGGTCTATGCGTAGTCGAAACTATTACACGTTATGTACTACACGTATAGTTACCGATGTTGTTTGATTTTTGACTAAAACAGCCGACCTATAAAATTTGGAAAAGTAATAAATTTTTCACATTGGTTAATGGGGATGCGTCAATGTAGCCCGCGAAATTCATAATTTCTTACGTTTTTTGCAATTTGCAGGTCAGTATCAGGTTGTATGGTAATCTAAATATGATTCGCGGCCGTATTAAATATGGCTTTACAGTATTATAATCATTAGAATCAGCAATACAACTCCTTAAGTTAGAATTGCCCTCAAATGTCATAATTTCATGAAATCGTCATTTAATAGGGTAATATGAACATATAGAGATGTAATAATGATTTTTATGATTATAATTCTATGAATAAATGTTTGATACGGCCGCGAATCATACTTAAATCAACATACAACCTGATACTGACCTGCTAATTGCAAAAAAACGTAAGAAAATTTGAATTTCGCGGGCTACCTTGGCGCATCCTCCTTAAGTTAAAAATGGGCCCCAACATATAGGCTGTTGATTTCAGATATTCTGCCGTGGTTATGATAATTACAGTAAGTCACATTTTTGTCGATATTCAGTTGAGTACATATTTGGAATGTAGAGATTGCGATCTACATTTCTGTACGTTTAAAATTTGAAAATATGTCATAGAAAATCAAATAAGCTTAAGAAATGAAATGCAGATATGTAGATCTCAATCTCTACATTCCAAATATGTACTTAACTCAATATCGACTTACTGTAATTATCATAACCACGGCAGTATTGTTTTCCACATAGTATATATCCAGAAAAAAAAGTTGTAAGAGTGACAAACAGCTAAGCGCAATGCTGCTTAATAGGGAAATATGTAACTGATCCTCTAAAAACATAATGACCTTATAATAATCCTCTAAAAACTTTTGAGGGTTTTAATGATGCACAATGAAAGAAATAATTGAGCCTCTTTTTAAGTTTCTGGCCTTTTCTCATAATTGGTTACAGTAACTAAGCGAGGGCACCCTGATCAAATGGGTTGGATTAGGCACTTCATCTAAGTTGGTCGAAGTAACTTACCTATTTCATATTTTTAGGTCCCCAAAATAGGAATTATTAGAAGTTCATTCATTATATTAGAGTGTTTAATAATATTTTTAGGGAAAAAAATGGGAATTATTTGAAGTTCGATTGAATACATAGCTTTTAAATCGTACTTTCTTAAAGAAACTTATCAAGAATTGTTCAAAATCTTTTCTCTTGGTAGTCTGTGTGAGGCCTATGTTCAGTACCAGTCGACTACAGTACATGCTAGTAGTCTAAGCTGCCCTGTCATGTGAACTGTCGCAGTTTTGTCTGTTTTCTCAGGCTACTCGGACGTCCAGACTTTGTTCCTCGCGTGCTTCGGGACGCTGTTGCCGCTGCTTGCCGTGCTCTTCGCTACACTTCTTATCAGGTAAAAAGCAAACTTTATTTGTTGATAGTAAGAAGTTATTGTGATAATGTAGGAAAGTAATTTAAGCGTCTATAAATCAACTCAGAATTAAGTGTTGTTTAACACAAAGCGTCTTTTATAAAGATGACTCACAAACCAAAGTATGATGTTACATTAATTACAACAAGCCAACGTTTATTTGTTTAATTTTCTTTGACCTCTCCCACAAAAATTAGGGCTTTCTATAAACTAAGTCCCACAAAAAGGCTAATCCCAAACACCAACAAGAACTATAAAGTTCCCCCGTCCATGTGTGCAACCAACAAACATACGAATCCAAAATCCCCAAGCACTCTAGGTCTCCCAGTAAACAGTTTTACAGCTAAGACTAAATTGCTAGTAATATTTCAGACAATGCCCCAAGTACCCCACAACTAAATACGGTATTGCTTACAGTGAAATCCAAATCGCTGTGTAATCGGGAGCTGCACAATCTCGGCTCATAATTCATGTTTTAGTGAGCGTTAATTAAAATTAAATTTCTTGGAAGCTGTACTGTTGCAAGTACCGCTCACTCTGTTGCGCGTAGTCAGGACTATGCAAGCGGCTACCCGATTTATGGTAATGATTTAATGCTTCGTTTTGGAAGCTGTGCAAACTGTTCATGGGTATTTGTAGTATTACGAAGATGTACATAAAAAAAAAAATGTCAATATACTGGATTATTATTGTTGTATTTTAAATTACTTAGTGCTTAATTGTTCTTATCTGTAACGTATTATGAATTTTGTATGCCTCAATGGCGAGACATAGCAGACCTATATGCATAACTACACTTGGGAGCAAATAAATCGAGCCACTACCTTTTTTCACGTAAAATGGTAAATATTTTTGGTAATATGGAACGTATCAATTCGAACTATATATCGCCTAAAAGTTTAGTTAATAACCTTTACAATGAGGGTAAATTATTGAATAATAACCTTATTGAATGATAAATTATTGGCTCTGCAAGAAAAATGGTAATTTTGATAGAAAATTTAGTAGGGCTAAAACAGTCCATAAAAACAATAAAAAACAAAATTATTGCAAAACAAATATTCTTAATAACTGGTATTACCCCCCCGGGCCCTGATACATTCTTGTAGCCTATTAGTCATCGATCTGATCAGCGTTACGATGACATATTGTGGTATGTTCTCCCACTCTTCAAGCACGATGAAACAGCGGGAACCCTGGCTCGGACTCTCCGTTTTAGCTCGTCCCATAGGTGTTCGATCGGGTTCAAATCGGGACTTCGTGCTGGCCATACCATTTGTTGAATCCCGATCGCAGACAAGTATTCCGTAACGATCTGCGCGGTATGAGGTCTCGCATTGTCATGCATAAACAAGAAATTTTCTCCGACAAAACCAGCATACGGCATTACGTGGTTTTCAAGAATGTCAGTTATGTATCGGTCAGCTGTTAATCCACGTCTACCACTGCCATCGTTGGCGGGGTCGACGAAGACAAGTTCCGTTTTTCCGTCTAGAGAAATTCCTCCCCACACCATACAAGAACCACCACCAAAACTCACCGTTTCTCGAATGCAACATTGGGCAAATCTTTCACCAGGACGTCTATACACTCGGTTTCTCCCGTCATTGCTAAAAAGACAGATTCTTGACTCGTCAGAAAACAAAACTGACCTCCAGTCTTCTAACGTCCAATTAATGTGTTCTCGAGCAAACTCCAAGCGAGATCGGCGATGAGCTACAGTCAATTTTGGGCCAGTTGCTGGTTTGTGTGATGTTAAATTTCGTTCTTTTAGTCTTCGTCTCACTGTCCACCTACTGATTGCGACTCCTCGAACGTCACGTAACGCTTGCTGTAGCTGAACAGCATTAAGTCCACGGTCGCGCAACGAATTGGTTGCAATAAAGCGGTCGTCACGTTCTGTTGTTGCCCGTGGTCGGCCAGTTCCAGGTCGCCGAACAAAAGCACCAGTCTCCAGATACCTGCGGTATACCCGCTGTACCTTTGAACGACTCAAATGAAGTCTGCGTGCCACTTCACGTTGTCCGTGTCCAACCTCAAGTAAAGCTACAACTTGGGCAGCTTCCGTCGGTGTAGTATCCATTTTATCAGGTTATTTTGATTACACAGACACAGATAAAGACAACAATAACAAGTAATATGGGTATGATTAACAAAAACCTCAAATTTAATCTTTTCTTAACAGAGTACAATAAAAATGTCATAAGCAAATTAAATGCGATAATTTTATTCTACCCTTTAAACTTTAATAAAAATGAAATTTTGACAACTAACTACCCTCATTGTAAAGGTTATTAAATACCCTTTTAGGCGATATATGTTTCGAATCGATGCGTTCCTTAATACCAAAAATAATTACCATAATGCGTGAAAAAGGAAGTGGCTCGATTTATTTGCTCCCAAGTGTAGATTGTAACATCTTACTTTACCTATGTTCTACAATAAATTAATTTGAATTTGACATTAATGATCTTCAAGACTTTTGAAAGACAATCAATTAATTATGCGCTCAATTATGGAGATTTTATGTCCAATGTAAGAGTCTGAGAAACGTAAGAGAATCTACTACCTTGAGAATAGTATTGTTGGCTAGGACAAGCAGAAGATAGAATTTCCCAGTGCGAAAAAATTGACATATCACTTGTCTCCAACAGTAGTGAAAATAGGAAAAAGAAGACAAATATGTAGGAAAAAGATATCAAAGGAAATATAAGGAAGAAAATATTACACCATATATATCCCCCTTTCAATAGTCGACTTATGACAAATAACGGAGCATTACTTAACAGCCTGTCAATACCCATTGGTACACTCATTCATATACCTGTGCTTATATTCACACACAAACAAAATTCAACCTTACATGACGAAAATACGGTGCAGTATACATCAAATAATTTGAAAGTATAAGCGTATAATATGAGGGTACTTGCATACGGGAGGATGGACTAACAAACAGTTATTGGATTCGTCGAGTGCACCCGACCTATTTTTTTGTTTCACTGTAAACCGGCGGCCGTGTGTCGCAGGTTTTATTTAAACTTTCCAACTTTATGAAGTGGGCGAAATATTAAAAATGTTTTGAGGGTTTTTTTTTTCACAAACCCTGTTGCAGTGTTTGCAATTTTATGTGTCACTTGTGTAGAATGAACCTGTGTTGGGAGGTATTTATTCTATTGTCCACCCGTCGAGAAAATGCGTTCCTGAGACCTGCCAGTGTGGCAATTCTAGTAAATAACGATCAAATTCGCAAAACACGTACATTCGTTTGTATCATGGTATAATATGTAAACCTACCTCAGAAGGGAGTCAATGAATTTAAACAACAAACAAATCAACGCAATAACAATATTTACTATAAATTATTTAACAGTTTCTAGTACATTTTTACATTATTTTACTAACCTTAAAACTTGTCACTCCGGTGCCTCGTTCAAGACTGACTCATGTCGGCAACTTGTTAAACTGACAATTCACTTTTAATGTCAAAATGATTTGACAGTGACTTTTGAACGTTTCAAAATGACATAGAAGTAACTCGACTATAACAAGACTTATCCATGGACTGTTTTCTATAATATTACTAATGTAAATCTACCCTCACATAGATAAGTCCTGTTACAAATAATATACGTTTTCTTAGATCATGGTTTGTATGAAACTGACGGGTATCAAGGACGCATTCTGTTGTCGGCCGGACTGTAGTTGGGTATTTCGTTTTTGCTGTCATTGTTCAGGCAGATTATGTAGAAAAAATTTTGGATGAAGGGTTAGAGTAGCTTACTAGTAGTAAGCCTGCTATACAATCTGAAGATCAAAGGGCTTTTTCTATTTACCTGTTGAAAATACTACTTACAAACAAAAATGTCCTATTCACGATTGAAGCACATGTTATTTTTCTTTTTATATAAAAACTTTCAACACCTCATTTCGAGTAGCATATAACACGTATAAAGGTGTTATCTTCGAGCACAATTTCCAGTAATTCGATAAGGCCGGGTTGACTCGTCCTTAATTGTGTTCCTAACAGTCCATTCAGGCTCTATTGTGTTAAATATATAGCGCGGGTTCGTATGGGGTCTGAGAGGGTCAGGGGTCGAAAGTTTAGGAAATAGGTATTATAGATTTTCTTAATTCTTGGAGTTCTATTCGTAGAATTCGTTGGGAGTCTCAATTAGGTTCAATTCATATTGTTATTCATTTATTTATTTCGTTCCATAAAGTATTATAAATAGATGTTATAAAAGGGTTACAGCTATGTACAAATTATGGACCCTGTTAGGGCCCAGCAACGGGATGAAATTAAAATTATTAAAATTATTATTATAATTTAACAATAAAATGAGGACATAAAGAGTTCTTATTAATATTAGATTAGGTAAGCATTGGGAAATTCAATTAGGTACGAGATTTGGGCCATTTTTTGGCGTCGTATCTATAGTTATTAACTTAGTTCGTGCTCGTGAAGAGGTTTTGGTTTCATCTATGTGCAAGTTATTTTTGTTAAGAAAGCTTTTAAGCCATAATCGGCAAGTGCCACTTTTGCACGAATTTTATTGGCATCGACACGTTTTTATTGATTTAATGTCTATGACTAGATTTTGTGACATCTTATGCAGTATAGAATACTATTACAATGTGCGGAAAACATTTGGGTCCAACACATTGTTTGTAATTTTTTTCTTGAGTAGCGTCTCGTATGTTGGACATTAAATTTTGTTCAAGTAAAAATGATAATGTATTTGAAACTGAATTTGTTGCCATTATTTCTATAAGTGCCTATTGAAGTAGGATTTGTTGTTATTCATGTTATTTAAATCACTGAAAAGAGTAGTTTTGTACAGTTTTTTGTGTTAAATCCAATATGTGTCCCGTGTTGGGTGCCATTGCGTGGTTATGGCGCCCACCGTGGGACACCATGTTCGAGAAGTGAATATTTATTAGAAACAAACTGATTTATTGTGTTCTTCTTTATTTTAACGTGCTAAAACTGACTTTCAGTTTCAAATGTTTGATTGCCTACTCTCTATATTCGTTATTAAAGCCTATAAGACCTTTCTTGCTTGTTTTAAATCATAAACTATCACAAGATTCTAAAAAATGAGTGTTTGCATAACGAAATCATACAAAAGGTTGAATTTAGAAGCATATGACTGTGACTGTGTCCCACTCTGGGCGGCATTTTCACGGGTCAGGAAACGTACGTCTCTTTAGTAACGAGCTGACAAGGGGTGTTCTCATCTTAATAGAATTATTAAGGTAAGAACCTTCCTATAAAGGGTTCTGTATTTTTTTAGGTTATAAGGGGATCTTTAGAATAGTTTGATAGACAAATATATAAATACCTACCCGGTAGTGTAAGATCGCTAGACCTTGAAATTATATTTCTGGTGTCCTAAACTTTGACCTTAATCAAAGCAGATTAGATTTGCAGTTGTGTTCATAGCTTGCACGAAACCGCTGCTGTGCCAAGCCCCTTATGAAGTAATCTTATAGATAACTAAGATAGAAAAGAGTCATGCATGAAACACAATGGACGTAATATTCACTGAACAAATTACGCTGGAACTATATGGCTCTAGGCTGAAAGGGAAAGAAAAGTGTCTTGGGCAGCATCTTGTCTAAAGCTTTGGTTTCACAAGATAGCGGACAACGGTCACACAAAAGGGTTTTTTTAACCGACTTTATAAAAAGGAGGTTCTCAATTCGACTGTATTTTGTTTTAATGTATTTTACCTCAGAACTTTTTTCTAGGTGAACCGATTTTGACGATTCTTTTTTATTTGAAAGCTGGTGCTTCTCATGTGGTTCCATAGAAAATTGATCAAGATCGACCAGTAGTTTTTGTGTTACCCTTAATAATGCGTATTTTTTCCACTTAGTTTATATTGATGATGTTTTAATAATTTCCTGTCACTGTTATTTACATATCAGTAGTGGTATACGAATTTGTGTGGGGTAGGTATCACAACTGAAAAGTGAAAAATAAAAACGTTATTACAAAAAAAACGAGAATACAATTAACCAAAGACATTAGCTTCAGAAATTAAAGTAATTTTTCACATTTTTGTGTTTTTTTATGGAAGTCAGTTGTTTTTTTTTGTAAAAAAGTTTTTTGTTACCTTAATGTCAAATAATGATGAAAATTACAGAACTTACGGCCGTTGTAATAAGACGGAACCGCTTTCCTGGAAAACCCAAGCTTTAGATCACAGTCCAGCTACGTCCTTAAAGCCTAATTTAATAATATTACCTAATAGCAAAACGCCCAGACTAATTTATTTCCCCCTAAATTGGTCTCAGCTAAAGCTGTCCATTGCCTCCGAAGTAAAATTAAGTCGTTTTAAAATATATTCAGTGGCGCAGCAGCTGGAGCTGAGCCAAACTGTTTATTGAATTCTATCTACTCTGCTTAACATGGACCTTTTTGTGCTGGAGAAACTGGACCGGTTTCTGGAAATACTAGGAAGTTTTAGAATGTTTTCGTGGATGGAAGGATAAGGCTATATTTTCAATTCGTGGGTGTAGTTAAAGGTGGCTAAGGGATCCATCAAGAGGCTGGGCAGCAGTGTCCTTCTGCTAAGAATATAAAACTGCGACCAGCACGCGTAGCATGACCAGCGTTGAAACGGAAGAAATGAAAGACAAAATGACAGATTGTTGAAAGATTTCTACAGCGTGATGTCAAAAATGAAGAAAAGAAATGTCACTTTGAATAGAAAGAGATGGTATATCTAGTCTCCGTAGAATAGAGATAAAAGTGGTCCTGTAACGCATGCTGCATGTGATCGCCTTTCGTGATACGAGTAAGTTCTCCTCTGACCCATTAATTTATAGCAGTCATTAAAAGGATCCTTTTCGTGATTGGTCAGTTACGGCCTGCTATAATGATAATTTTTGTTAGTAGGTAACTTAAACAAGAAACTTAGGTATTTTGTTTAAGTTAATATGTTGTACTTTCCATAACTTTTTTCTCATTTCCCTAACCACCACTCTTTAAAAACACATAATTATCGAAATATTTACTTCCGCAAAAAACCTCTCTTTTACCCCCACTTAACGAGCCTTAACCTCGTTAAAGGTCAAAGCAACAACAAGTAAACGAACATCTAACTACCCTATTTTACCTTTAATAATAATTTTGGCGCCAACCTGCCTGGCCTTTGCTTTTATCGACGGGATGTTGTTGATGGTATTATGTTCTCGTTAATTTACTCTCGACGGTCCACACAAAGGAGACTGTGGAGCAGGATATAGTGTCCCCGCCTCGATTGTGTGCCGTTTAGGTTTTTGTCAGGCAATAGACAGGTTGTTAGGTATGAAGGCGTTCATTCTGCAGATAAGTTCTAGAAGGTAGGTCATTCCGAACTTTGTTTTATTATGTTGGTATTTTGTCGATTATGAATATAAACTTTGAAGTGCTGGAGTCAACAATAGGGGTACATTGTTGTAAAATTGTGGAAGGCTTCCAGTCACTAGTGAACAGGTTACTTCTGGGCAAGCGTGCATCATTATTGACTACATTCATTCACATCTAGCAAGTTAGGTGAAACACGAGCCTATCCTGTGTAAAAAAGCGTTTCGAGTTGTATGTTGGATACTCGTTGTATCTAACTCTCAATGGTTTGAATGTCACAAGGTCGAACGTAATTTGAACGGTCATAATAGTTGTTTGTCAAATGTACGTCGTAACAACATCTTTCGATACTACTAAGACCCTTTATAACATACCTACACATTTTAATTCTACTTCCCCTTTAACAGGTGTTTATGTCGACGGTATTGCCCCACCTTCTGCAAGAAGCCAACGGGGTCAACAGCTTCTGATAGCAGCGAGAAGCAGGACGCTAATCACCAGCAGGTAAGAATTTGTTACAATGTAGAAGAAAACACCATTAGAAATATTGGAGTGGTGCTCTAAACTTTTACGTTAAAACTGGCAAGAATATTTTGTCGTGCACACTTCGGTAGACATCCAATTACACATCTAAGACAATATCGTCTTACCTATTTGTAACACACAGGACCCCATAAATTCGTAATCTTTCGCCTACCTTTACAGCGTCAATAGGCCTCTTATATATTTATCTCTTACATGCATCTAAATAGACAAAATCTAGAGACCAGAGAGGGTCTTGACAAATGCCATTCGCTTCGGAGCGATTCTATTTCTACAATCGCTATCGCTTTCGCTAATGTTTCCATCATACGAATCGAAAACTGGCGATAACGCTTGTCAAAAAGTGCCACTTGGCTACGCATCTCTATGGAAGTAATCGTTCGACGCTGTCGAATCGTATCATAGAATCAAATGATGTCAACATTGTCTAGCTAATTTCTATTCGTTGACTTATGATCACGTGACATTTCGATAGCTTATGTCAACCCCATAAATTTTTTGACTTTTCTACTGGCGTCATCGCTACTCGAATGTTACTTTGTCTAGGGGCTCTGGTCACCATACTGAACGCTGCCTAAACTCCAATTTTCAGCCAGTTCTCAACCAAAAGATTCGGTAACGAAAAATCAATTGCACCCGTTCGACCGAGGTAGCCTGCCGCGGACCAGACCAATATTTGCGGAACCCGGCCGCAGCGGGCTCTACATTTTAAACAAAGATTACTCTCTATATTTTCTACCAATAATGTAATTGGATTTAGGTTGGTTGAAGTTTGTTCGATACAATATTAATTTTGAAATTGGTCGTTGGACTTTTCTCTTGGTACTTTACTGGGAAATATAGGCAATAATTTCCTAAAGACTAGATTCGTTGAGTTCGTAGGTAGGTTTCAGTTGTTAATCATTAACCCTCATAGTTATAAACGTTGCTTAGTTGAGAAACGTTTAAACGTCGAAAACTTATAGTTAAACAGACGGTTATCATTTCTTAACTTTTAGCAACGTTTACAAATAACGGGGTTTATCGTTTTAAGTAAATATGTTTTATGTAGATACAACATATTGTGGAGACATCTTATTTGTACAACATCATGAAATATCAGTTGGTCTGTGAACCTGAAAATCATCGAACTTCGTTTGAATATCAGTGTTTCTGAGGGAATACCTACTATTTGACGTTAACTACAATCTATTTGCTTAGTTTACCAGTTACTGGGCTTTTGGAATTTTGGAGATCATACTGGCTATACAAATACGCAGCCGCATCGAGTAGCTCAGAAGCCACACTGGCTTGCTGGATGGCTTGGGGTAAAGTTCAAAAGGGCATGTATGTAATCAAACCTCTAATAAAGTCCATTTTGTGCTTTATTTTTGAACACTCTAATATAATGATTATTTTGGGTTCCTAAAAATGCTAAATAGCCTAGTAACTGCGACCGACTTGGAAGTAGGTTGGTTGCTATTCTAAACTAACCCATTTGGTCAGGAAGCCCTAGCTTAGTTCCTGCGACCAATTTGACTCGCGCGTGGTTGGTACCAGTTCCAACCTTTTTTTTGTTTGTTCTGGGGTGGAAAATTCTCATGGATGTCGGCCGCCCTGGGGCGGGCGGAGGGGTCTATAAGTCTCTTAATTACTGACTAAAAACCATCCGTGACCAGACGTGTTCCCTTCGCACACTTGCACCGGAGATCAGAGTTAGTTACTGTGGCCAACTGTGACAAATGGCCGTAAAGTTAAAACAAAGTCTCTATTATTAAAAAAAGAAGTGCAAAATGTTTGTAGAGGTCCAATAATTTTAAAAGTGTTCATTATTAGAGGTCAATAAGTTGTTAGAGGATCAGTTAAATATTTTCCGTTCAAAAGGGGCTGGTAGGTGAAGCATACGTACCTTCTATAGTACCTCTCAAAACAATACCGACATAAACCTTTTGCTGAACATTTTCCCCTTTGATCTGTTATCTCCAGGAAGTAGCAAACTGTTTGTATATCGTTCCTAATATTGATTCTTCCAAGGTTCCGGGATCCGAGATATCCCAAGAGATCGGTAGCCTAGTCGAGATGATTTTATCAGGAAAATTCAAACACTTTTCTTTCCAACTGTACCTTTCATTGTTTACGTAGAATCGAAGAATTGCGTGTGTTAGAATAATAAATATGTATTTCTGATTAATTTCTGATTATATTGTGAAAGGAATTAAGCAAATATTGTTATAAATACGTAAAGTAAAACCCACGTAATTTCTGACTCACAAATAGCACCACGTGTTGTTTGTCTGTTTGAAACGAAGTGGGGTTTTACTTTACGTATTTATAACAATATTTGCTTAATTCCTTTCACAATATAATCAGAAATTAATCAGAAATACATATTTATTATTCTAACACGTGCATAGCGAAACTTTTTAGTAGGTATTTTTCGACTCGAGCATACAGGGACTAGAGCATAGGGGACTTACCGGTTTTATCGATATTGAGTAATACTCGTAGAAATGTCAGTGACGATGAATGTGAATTTTTATTTTTTTAAATTAGAAGTACCTACATGATAATGAAAGGTAGGGATTTATGTTGTTTTCTTAAGCATGAAAGCTCTAGTTTGTCATAATCTTATGTATTCTGCTTATCTATAACTTGATACACGAGCAATCTTAAACAAAACATAACAAAGAAAAACTAAAAACACTTTTAGGCAGCTTCTTATTGAAATCACTGTACACGAACCGTTTTCTGAGACGTAATAGTGACCTAGTCCGTAGATTAGACTAACGGAAAAGCAATCATGTACTTTATTTTGAACACCATCTTACATTCATGTTTTTCTTCAAAAAATTAACCAGCAGCTTCCAAAACCCTTTCTTCATTGCAGTCTTCATTTGCAATGCAACATTCTGCTCCAAAATGCAGCGCAGGCGTTTGCCACACGTTTTATTAGAATTGCCAGGTAGACGGGTTAAACCAGACATAGACTAGACGTGAATTATAATCTGTAGTCACACAGTCTAGGCCGAGTTAATCAAACCGTACAGCTGCACACTAGTAGCAGAGCAGTACGAGGGCTGCACTAAAAGTATCGGGAATGGAATATTTCCACTGTTCCTGTCATATTAAAATCTTTTTAATTGAAAACTCCTTGGTTTTAAAAATCGAATACCATTTATTTATTTAAAAAAAGATTCTCGGTCTTGTCACAAGGTTTTGTCAAACTTGTTTAGTCGTTGAGAAAATGGAATTGACTCGAGAAAATTCAAGAGCGATGATTTATTATGACTTTCGAAGTGATTTAACACAAAAACAGTGTGTTGACCGGATGATTTCTGCATTTGGTGATGAAGCCCCATCCAAAACCACAATTTATCGCTGGTTTGCTGAATTTCAACGTGGACGTGTCAAGCTCAGTGATGATCCCCGTCAAGGTCGTCCAAAAACTGCAGTCACCCAAGAAAACGTTGATGCTGTGCGTAAGCTGATTGAGGAAGATCGACATGTGACATACCGCGAAATTCAGGCAACTTTAGACATTGGCATGAGTCAAATACAAATAATCTTGCATGAACAATTAGGTGTAAAAAAGTTGTTTTCCCGATGGATACCGCATTCGCTCTGTGAAGAGCAAAAAGCGGCTCGCGTCACTTGGTGCGTCAGAACTCTCGAAAGATTCCACGCAGGATCCTCAAATGCTGTATACAACATCGTATCAGGTGACGAATCCTGGATATACGCGTACGAACCCGAAACAAAAAACCAGTCACGAGTTTGGGTGTTCGAAAATGAGTTAAAGCCAACAAAAATTGTTCGTTCATGGAGTGTTGCAAAAAAAATGGTGGCCACGTTTGTCTCCAAAACCGGCCATGTTACGACTATTCCTCTTGAGGGACAAAGAACGGTTAATGCAAAATGGTATGCTAGCATTTGTTTGCCACAGGTCGTTTCTGAACTCCGTAAAGAGAACTGCAACCGCCGCATCATCCTCCATCACGAAAATGCGAGTTCTCACACCGCGCACGGAACAAAAGAGTTTTTAGAGCAAGAAAACATAGAATTGTTAGACCATCCGCCGTACAGCCCCGACCTAAGCCCTAATGATTTCTATACTTTCCCTAAAATAAAGAATAAATTGCGTGGACAGAGATTTTCATCACCTGAAGAAGCTGTAGACGCCTACAAAACGGCTATTTTGGAGACCCCAACTTCCGAATGGAATGGTTGCTTCAATGATTGGTTCCATCGTATGGAAAAATGTGTCAAATTTCGCGGAGAATACTTCGAAAAGCAATAAATACATTTTTTAATAGTAATGTTGTGTCACTTCCTTGATTCCCGAAATTTTCAGTGCCGCCCTCGTAGGTACAGCTTCATTTACTAAATTCTCAGAAAGGTGGAAAACTATGCTTGGATACATTTTCGAAGTTCCAAATTAAGATCAGTTTATTAAACTAATATGTTTCTTTTACTGAAATCAATCAATCTGCCTGCCTTTTGCCAATAATGTTGGGGTCGGCTTCCAGTCTAGATGCAGGTGAATACCAGTATTTTACTTGCAGTGACTGCCTATCTGACCTCCACAACCCAGTTACTGGGTAACAAGACAATCCTTGGTAACACTGGTTGTCAGACTTTTGGGCTTCTAACTACTCGTAATGACTGTCAAAGATGTACGAATGACAGCAGAGACCAACGGCTTAACTTGTTTTCTGAGGCACAGAGGGGTCTCGTTATGTAATGGATGGTCACCCATCCACGAACAGGCCGCATCAAGCGTAGCGTATCTTCGATCGACCCGTGCGGAAATTATCATTTAGCCAGGAACCCCTCTTTTTACTGAAATCAATACCAATGTTAGTGAAGTTACAACTGAGATATGAAGAATTAGTTACTACAGGTTGCACTTAGAACAAAGTGAATTTGTGTGATCTAGTCTAGGTAGTAGGTATATGCACGAGGCAATATACCGGGTCAAATTAAATTAGCTAGCGAAACTCCGCAGGCGTGATGGGTATCGATACCTAAGGATGACAAAAAAAAAAAAAATTGTGGGGTCGTCGATCGCAGTTAGTCTATTTACTTGAAATATCAGTTCAAAAATCAGTTTTTTTTGTGTGAGCTTCACAGACGTGATTGCTGTCGATATCCAAACACGATAAAACATATTTTCAATACGCTTCCTCGAAAACTGGTTCTTATCGCACTACGATTAGGTTCAACATGATTGTGATGATTTTCACACGCGTGCGTTTTTTTTCATTTACCAACACGTGTGCGGAAATAAAAATTGCCACAGGTAAAACTATACCTATATGCTCTTAGTCCAAATTGGTTCAATGCCTATAGTAGGCGTTATTATTTTTAGAATATTTAAATTATGTTTACAAATAGAATATCATCAAAAACCATGATTATTACAAAAAATAAAAACATATATGAACAAATTAATATTTATTTGTGTTCTAAACTCATATTTTTTTTTTTCTATTTTTCATATTAGGCTGTTTAGCGGCTTTATACCTTTGCCTCTACTTTAACCTGCGAAGGTAAAGCTCGGGAAAAAAAGCAAATTCAGTCTTATTTATGTAAAAACAAAAATATTTTTCGTTCTTTTATTTTATATCTTCAAAAGTGTATTGAAAAACGTCGTTTGATACACGTGGACATTTGTTATTGCAGTTCTCGGCTCCATAACACCCTCGCCTGCGGCTCGTGTGTGTATTCCGCCTCGAATGCAATAACAAAATTTCTCCCCTTGTATCAAAATGTACTATTTTTCAAGTCATACTTCATGTAACAAGACTACCAGCGGTCGTTTACCCCTAAAAATAACATGAAAACATAATTTTAATTTTATCGGTATTAGATATCAATACCCATCATGGCTGCACAGTTTCGCTAGCAAATTTAATTTGACCCTGTATAACCAAAAATGCTATTCCATTTAAGAAAAATCTTAAGTTCATTCACTGTTAGACATCGTACAATATAACCGGTGGGAATAGATGCATGAATTTTGCACTAGAGTTCCTTACATAACGGAGGTGAGCAATAAGGAAGAATTTTCGAGAATTCTCCCCATAAAGGGATTAAATAGGAGATGAAAGTTTGTGGGGAAGTTGCTCATTTTTGGCGATGGAGAATCCCATCCGGCACGTGGCTTGATTCGAATAATCCGCTTGTGGTAAGCGTTGCTAGGCAAGTGAGCATCGCTGGTGCACCCAGCACCAAATTAAACAATAATTCGTATGAATAAGTAATAAATCGTGCTCTTATCCGTCTGCCATCTGTTTCAGCATAATTTACAGCACAGCCAGATGTAACAATGGCAGCTACTCATAGCTGCTAGTTATTCAGCAATTATTATCTAAAATTCTTAGCTGCAGGACTTAATCTAATCTTTGTAGAACTAAAATGATTTATAAGTTACGTATAACCAAGTTAATATTTTCGCTAGACTTTAACTAAACGAATTATCTTACAGTTTATTATCAAATAATTGCAGATCTTGGTAAGACATAAATTAGTTTAATGCCTACAGAAAATAACATGGCAACCTGTTGTTTGATTGAGAAATGAGAAGTTGATTAGTTTTTTATATTTCGTTTCAGGATCGAATTAATTTATTTTGGCATACAATTACGATCATAGTTTTAGTTCGGTAATCAGTGTAGTCTATTCCTGATTAAATTAACAGAAAACATAATACACACATAATGCCTGTACTATTCTTAACCTCAAACATATATTCTGATTCATTCGTGCTCACATTCACACACTCTCACATTTACATTCACACACCCACACTGTCACTCACACACAGGCATACCTGCGTGCATGCTGCATGTTTAGCTTTAATTCTCTTTTTTATATTATTATTTCCTTTACCTACATTTGTATAAAACAAGTAAAAGATACTTATTTAAGCTATCGAAGAGCAGAGTCTTCAACACAGGCTTATCTGCTTAAAAGGAGGCTCCAATCACTAGTTGCTAATGTTTACTTGTTCAAATAATAAACCATTTTTCATTTTAATTTTTTTCATATTCGTTTTAGAACAGGGTTTCAGAACCATTCATATCCAATCACGATTATGTAGACTAAACTCCTTTACCAAGCTATACCTATTTCGGATACGTAAATATATTTTTGGCTACTAATTTATTGTGACCAACTGTCATATTATTTATACATAGCGAAGGCTTTGAATTTTGCGTAACTGTAGATATTTATACTCGTGATAATACAAAGATTTGCTGGAGTCATAAAGAACTTAAAATTGTTGCTAAATCTAAAGAATTTAAATAACTGCTTTCGAAAGCTTTCATCACTTGGTACTTTAGTATAAACATAAACGGCTGTTTATGTTTATACTAATACTAGTGGCTACTAGTCAGTAAACTCTAGTTGTCGACTAGTTACTCCTAGTTAAGTTAAGCCCGCATGTAATCGATCAACCGCAACGGTTTGCTCACGTAAATACTGCAGGCGCTTGCAGTCAGTTCATTTGTTTATGTTAGTTGTCTGTAAGTTACTGTGCACTTGCTGTTATTTACTATGCACATAAGGTTTAAGTATACTTATAGGAAGTGTTTTGTTCTCAGTAATAGATAGGAGTACCTATTGAAAAATTTATTGTGACCTTTTTGATTTACTTTGTTAAAAGCACGTGGCTTAAAATATGTAATGGCAATGGATAGTAATCTTAGGGTTTGTATTTCCTTTTTAATAAATTTTACCTGTTGTGGTATAGTCATTTTTATAATTATATAATTAATGTATGTAAAATATTTTAAAAGAGTAATTGTGGAGTTACTTGCCCATTCTTCTTCTATTTCCTTGTAAATTTTGACGTTCAAAAGTGCCTTTTATTTGCCTATTTGAAATCAATGATTTGACTTTGACTTTGTATTAATGTTATTTTCTGTCTGATTAAATAGCTAAATTAAAAGATACAAATATAATATCGGAATGTGATATTTCACTGTATGTATGTAGTTCTCATTCGTTAGTGGTGCTTTATTTAGTCAATCTCTATTACAAAGAAAAGTAGACTTTCTTTGTTATTAGCAAAATTATAATCTTCATTGACTTGAAGCTATTGTTTCTTAAGACTGCGGCTGTAGCCACATAGCACCCGCAATTTACAGTGGAATGACGTCACTGGAACGTTACAATTTTATTAAAGTAAGTTGGTTTGTTTTCCTAGAGGGCGTTTTTTGAGACCGTAAAGGCAAATCCCGCCGCCATCACATTCATGACGGCAGTCATTGCTGCCGCTACGTGGCGGCCTCCGCCTTTCTAGGAAACCATAGTTTAAATCACGAGGAATTTGTTAGGACCGCTTTTGCTTACCACAATAGAAACTTATATAAAGACAAAGAAATAACCTAATTACCGCCAAATCATGACTCATTCCCAAACTAACATATTATTATTTTCTTCAGCCACTGACCAGTAAGCCTCTCAAGAGTATTACCCCTGAACAGAGTATTTGCACAGCATAAACCTCCATGACGTAAGCAGCACGTGGAGGATTTACCTCTCCTCTGGGACGGATCACACGTTCCGATGATTTAGAGCTACCCTTCGTTTATTTACTGGGCATTCTTTTGGAAGTGTAACGTTGGTAGGTGTTAAAGGTTTTTTGTGTTGGTGGAAATGTACTGTTAAGGATTTGGTTTACATATTAAAGTTCATTATAATATTAGTAGTGACAGCAGATCGTAAATTTTATGCATTTTGCACAATCAATCGTGTATCGTAGCTACAAAGAGAATGTGAATATTTTGTATAGTTTATATTTACTTGCATAAATGAGATTTTACAACATAATTATAATCTACCAGACGTCAACATCTATATGCATATTTCTGAGTAGATGTGAATATCTACGAAGAACACCAATATTAAATCAATTTATCCAAGTTTCATGTCTTTAATTCATTGTATCTTAATCATAAAGATCATAAAGTTAAATAGGTACCCACCCACTTTAGTAGCAATAAATAACATAATGAAGCACCCCGTTATCAACCGTTACATTAATTACGTACGAAACAAAATCTCCTGCTCCCAAATATATTGCTACAGTTTCATATATCAAACAAAAAGAAATCATTGCATGGACGTGCACTTCCATGCAACTAGTGTACCTCATTCATAACAATTTGTTCGGACATGTCCAGCTTTCAAACTGAAACCATTTATTTCAATTAAACCATTTACAGGCTCTTTTGAATTGTCAGAAAAGTTACCCAGAAAGTTGTAGCTTTCCATTCCATTGTTGTTGATCTCTATAGAAAAGAACGTGCAAGAAACTTCAAGGACACCCTTCTATTTAAATCATGATATTACAAAATCATGGGCCCTTCTGCCCCCCTCCTCCATCCAGCCTTGTCATTTGTTATAATGATAAATGAAAAAAATGAAAATCAAAAATAATAATATTTATTAATTGAAGGGCTTAAAGAACCATTGATTGAGTCCCATTAAATGCTAGACGACATCGCGTTAGACCATGATGATAATGTAGGGAGGAACTGACTCTTACCGAAAGGACTGGCCCGCAATGGCAGTGGACAGACGTGTGTGGACAAGGGTCAGGCTGGCCTTAGCCCAGCAATTGGACATTACGGGCTAAATAGATGAAAATAATGATGAAAGTGACCGCCTTATTGGTCTAGTGGTTGCAACTGCTACTACTGAGCATGAGGTCCTGGGTTCGATTCCCAGGTCGGGCAAAGTATTGTTGGGTTTTTTCATCAGGAATTTCTCAGCAATAGCACGGAGTCTGGATTTGTTCCCGGATGATAGCAATAGGTTTGCCCCCTAACATGGGTGTACTATAATATGTACACCTCTGCCTAATCCTTGGGGGAAAAGATGCGTGATGTTATGTTATATTAAAAGTAAAAATGTCCGGCTGATTGTCAGGACTTTTCAAATTTCGAAATGGTCACCCTACGTGCGCCGGCCCCGAAATCGGTTGCCGGCGCATAGGTCAAACTACAGCCCTCTCCTTCTAACGCGTCAGTAAGAGTAGGATGGATGTAGCGCTCTCTAGAACCCAAAAATGCAGTTTGGACAAGCTCGCAATCGAAGTAATGAGATATTTCGTGGCGATGCCTTTTTATTGCAGTTTTTTGGTGGAACTAATGCGAGAAGAAAGTAAGGTTTTTGGATGTTAGAATAAAATGCGTACGAATAATTTATGATCATTCTTTAGCTCGGTTATTCTGGACGCCTATTCAGTTTGATTTGTCTCCTGTCATTCTTCTATGACTGATTGTAGAAATTACAGTCAACTCGACCCTGTCCACTAGGTTGACCTTGTTTTGACAGCTGCCTTAAAACGTAACTGTTCCAGACTACGTAAAAGTTAACTTTGAAATGCGTAATCAAATAAATATGTAAACTGCCTTATCTTATTTAATTATATTTTATTTATGACTTCTTACAGACATTATAATACCTTAAATGTATCAGGTTTTACGAAAAAAAATAGGTAATTGTTATGCTTATTAAATATAGTTACATTCTATCGTACTAAATGACGGGATCGAATGTATTTGCTTCAAATGAATAATCCGAAAATAATCGTTTACACTTAGGTGAAGGTAAACGAAGTATGTAAGGAT
Organism: Dryobotodes eremita; assembly: GCA_917490735.1. Taxonomy (NCBI): domain Eukaryota; kingdom Metazoa; phylum Arthropoda; class Insecta; order Lepidoptera; family Noctuidae; genus Dryobotodes; species Dryobotodes eremita. The sequence goes on from OU823254.1 coordinate 21,460,431, forward strand.
CGTAGCAGGTGGCCCTCTGTAGTTTCTGCCTACCCCCATAGGAAGAACCTACATAAGTATGTATGTGTATATAGGTGAATCAGTATAGAAAAACCTTGCATCCACTCAAATATCAATAAAATATAAAAATTAAACAAATCTTTAATACTTATATATTTTGAAAAGAAGCTAATGTATTTATATTGCGGGTTTTGTACATCGAAAAGTAAACAACCAAATATAATATTTACATGTTTGTTTTACTTAAATACGTATTTATTATTCGTCGTCTTCCGACATGGAACTTGCGTCTGATGACGAGTCTTCGCCTAAATTTATTATGATCGGTTCTTGCTCTCTTATATTGTCGAAAGTCACATCTCTATCCCAATCCAAAAATAATATTTATCGTATAGTCCTTTCCACTACACTTGACCAATTTTTAGGCGTCACTTGATTACAAGAATCCTTCAGTAATTCGAGCATCTTGTTAGCTGTAAATGGTGGTCTCGTGTTATTTTTGGCAACATATTCCCACTTAGACTTGTGTCCATATTAGATCTAAAGTATTATATTGGCAGTGGTATGGTGGAAGTCTGAGAACCGTGTGGCCATGCTCTGTTGCCATTTAGTCAACCAAGTATATAGGTTTGTTTTTGCTTTCACAATTTTTACCAGCTCACTCTTCAACATAGATTCGTCTTCGTTTTCACCATTATCGCGAAGCCAGTTTATGATGTCTGACTTTTTGTTGACTTGCGTTGCCATTTTGTTCAATTGGAGAGAGTGATATGGTTTGTTATCCATAATGATGACATATGGTTCCTCTAGCGTCAGCAGTAATTCCTGAAACCGCAACCTTCAAATCTTCTGCATTCATTTCTTTATGATATTCTACAGTGTTTTATTTATTTAAATGCCAGCAAAGCTCCTTCAGCGAAACCTTTTCTTCTTCCTGCATGACAAATAATTAACCTTTTCCCTTTCCATATAGGCACCTTGGAGGTAGACGCATCAATATCATAACTCCATGCCTTATATAAAGTGTGGTTGGCATTAAGCCTCGTTTCGTTAATAAAAATCACGTTTGCCCAGTCCTCTATTTGTTTAGTTTCCCTCAAAAATTTACACCGTGCTAGAGCAATGTCTGTGCGCTCCGTCAACACTTTTCTTTTGTCCACTTATTTAAAGAATGTCCGTAAATCTGCCAACTTATTTACGAACGTATTTAAAATGAGGAAAACACTCAGCATACAGAAAAAATGTGACTAGCACAGGCCTCTCGTTGCGAGTAATAAATTTGAACAAAATGGCGGCGGTGGCATCGTGTTAGTGTTGCCAGGACACGGATTTGCCACCATGAACAAGATCTTAATGCTTTGTTTAGATTTTAAAACTTTCATAAAATATTATGTATAAAACAGATTTTTAATATGTAGTAAACCCCATATTTATTTGTATACACTAAAACACAATTGATACGACAAACAAGTGAATACTTTATTTTTACGCTAATTTATGCACTTGCAAAATTTAAATCAAAGTAAACGAAGCGGCTAATCTGTATGGTTTTGTATTAAATAATAATAAACACAGGCATAAAAACCGCATAATTTTTATTCGACACAATAAATCGATAATCGTTACTACATACAAATTACAATGTCAATAAATAATCGAATCCATAATCTAAATGTTAGGTTACTGCAATCACTAGTTCCATTTGCCAAAGAGCCGTTACCCTGGGACAGAGTGTAGTCACAACTTATTTGAGTTTGGATTGTTTCTTCACTGGAGACGTCATTTCGGGCTGTTGGAGTTAATTACTCATATACTTGTCTCGTACCACTGTTATCTATACAAGGTAGAGACGACAACACAACAACAAATTAAACTTACAAAAATTCAGACAAATATATCTATTATTTTGGTCACCAATAGTCGGGCCATCACTACCTACTCGTACTATTTTGTTTGCAAATTCACTTTTTTAATTTCCATGTTCGGATTTGTTTGATAGTTTCAAAATACTCCTAAGCGTTTTGTAAGCCTAAGTGTTTTAATTTAAACTCAAACTCAAAGCATTTATTTCAAATAAACCAATTACAGGCACTTTTGAATTGTCAAGGGGTCGGTCGGTCAGAAAAATGAAGCTAGTTGCCAATTCCAAAGCGTAGTAGGTACCTATGGCGAAGAACGAGCAAGAAACTCCATGGACACTCTTTTAAATCAACAAACACTTACAAAAAAAAAATGGTTACATCATTCATGTTAAAATTATACATGTGAGAACGATGTAGAAAGACGTATTAAAAGACGAATTTACTATCGTACTAGCTGTTGCCCGCGACTTCGTCTGCAACCCAGGATGAAAAGTAGCGTATGTCCTTACCCAGGTCATGGTCTATCTCTGTGCCAAAATTCATTCAAATCCGTTCAGTCGTTCTGACGTGCAAGTGTAACAAACAAACTTGGTTTCGCATTTATAATATTAGTTAGGATTAGGATTGTCGTCCCCAAATTATATTATAGTGCATACCATGGTGAAAAGTTTGCCAGTCAGCAAGTTTGGTTGCGGGAGATAAAGACTTCTGAGCAAAAAAATCTTAGATACTTGTTGAAGCAATATTCATAAAATTACAACCAGGAAATCAATTTCCACACACTCATTGAACTCCAATTAATTCATAAACCAATTAAGTTGTTATTCAAACCTCATTTCTCTCAACAATATTCCTTAACTCGGGACTCACTCACAAGGTGTCGCTAAATCATACAACTGCACATAAAGCCAGTCGCTTACTGCGGACAATAGTATTAATTAACCGATTGTTTGGCAACCAGTCGCGCGATCGCTAAACTTAAACTGCACAGTGCAGGGACGGATCGGCGGGGTGTAGCTCGCCGTCCGGTAAGGATCAGGCCCGGGTCGACGGCGCGTGGTGTTCCACATGCGGCACAAAGAGATGTCAGCACTAATTGACGGGGTCCGATAGGACCGATGCCTGCCGGGGTCGCGGATTGTTCGAAAAAGTTACCGTGGCGCTAGCGCACAGGCAACTGAAGGAACACGGGTGGGTTTTAGTCAGTAAAAGTCTGACACGTCCTATCGTTCCGCTCAGAGCGGGAGAAGTTATTTGATGATTTCCCACAAGGGACGGATTGGGTTGGTGGTTGGTATGCAAATAAAACAAGATTAGGATAGGGGCTCAAAATCAATTGCCGATTAATTATCAAAATTATTTTTCCAAAACTTACAAGGTAATAGCAATATATGGACTCAACACAGCAAAAATAAACTCTAGGAAAGCATTTACATCATTAAATTAGTATAGGCAAAAAACTGATCCAGAAATTAGTTGCTTTTGGTTTCTAAAGGTTTGTTCGATTGAATATGTAATCAAATCTTAACACAATTGATTCACCAGTTTCAGTACTATGTCAATTGGTATGTTATCTGATTGACAGTTGTTATATCCACCAATTAATCTCAAAACCTTAAATGAGATTTATAGCAGATTGAGATTGAAAGACTTGATAAACCCAAATTAAAGAAGAACACATTACAAGCGCTTACATTACTGAAACATAACTTATACCTAAGTACGTCGGTGGGCCCTTGTACCGAACTGATGCGGCCCTGTCCACGTTCGTGATTTAATTAATTAGTGCTTGACAGTTATCGATTCGGCGAGATGTCGACTTACTTCATCGGGTTACCGCGTTAATTTGTTATTTTCTTTGCATTTAACTGAAGCAGGGGTTTAATTATACAGATATCGTAGTTGAAAATTAAGTAATTTAATACTTATTTTCTGAAACGATTTCTTAAAAACATTGCCTCTGTAACACAGGTTAACAGTGAACATGCATTTGTTTGATTCTCTTGTTGCCTGACCATTATTTACTCGTATACATAGCTAAGTATCGTATATCTATATTTTATGTGCTGTTTTAGCTAATACGAAATAATATAGTCTCTTAACTGCCGCGGCTTATTTTTATTATTAATCTTATATTTTGAATTGTTTCTTTTTTTTTTACATTGTTCTCAAATATAGAAGCAACAAGAATAATGTACCCAGGATTTTGTAATATCTTGATTTTAAAGTAATGTCCTTGGAGTTTCTTGCCCGTTCTTCCCTATAGAGATATACGTTTTGGGATGGGTTTGGGACACTAGCTTCAACTTTCTGACTAACTGACCGACTCTTTGACAATGCAAAAGTGCCTGTAAATGGTTTAATTGAAATAAATGCTTTGTGTTTGAGTTTCAGTTTATATAATATGAAAGTTACCCAAAAAAAAAAAAAATTGAACCTGAAAACTGCTATTATACACTTGATGAGTTTCTTAGCGATGTGTATATGTAGGGGACTTTGTTGATTGTAAACCTTTTTTTTATTGCCATGATAATAAGTTTTTTTTTTAAATATTTATATCGGTGTTAATGTACCAAAATTTTATATAATTGTTATTTTGATAAAACTACATAACAGTGGATTTGCAATTTTGAAACCAGTCACTCGTGTGTCCATAATATCTAATATATAAAATTCTCGTGTCACAGTTTTCGTTGCCATACTCCTCCGAAACGGCTTAACCGATTTTGATGAAATTTTTTGTGCTTATCCGGTATCTATGAGAATCGGCCAACATCTATTTTTTTTTTTTTTTTTTTTTTTGGTAGGTAGGGTAGGGAGTTAGGGAGTTAGGGAGGTAGGTAGGTAGGTAGGGTAGGTAGGTAGGTAGGGTAGGTAGGTAGGTAGGGTAGGTAGGTAGGTAGAGTAGGTAGGTAGGGTAGGTAGGTAGGGTAGGTAGGTAGGGTAGGTAGGTAGGGTAGGTAGGTAGGTAGGTAGGTAGGTAGGTAGGTAGGGTAGGTAGGTAGGGTATGTAGGTAGGTAGGGTAGGTAGGTAGGGTAGGTAGGTAGGGTAGGTAGGTAGGGTACGCCGTAGATAAGTACCGCAACCCGTGCGAAGCCGGGGCGGGCAGCTAGTATAATATATATTTTTTTAAGTTATTACAATGGGTCGGGGAAAAAGTTTTTTCGTATTTTAAAGGTGCAAAATCTCTTTTGCTATACTGTTTGTATCTGGTTGGTTTTGGTACTAAATATGACATTTAAAAAATGAAAAATATAAAGTAGAAAAGATTTCCCGCCATTTTTCAATTGTTTTTCTGTCCGCCAAAATGAGTGAATCCAACTAAGAAATTAGATACATTCTGAAGTTTTATTACAAAAAAGGGAAAAATGCGACACAAGCCGCGAAAAAAATATGTGACGTTTATGGACTAAACGCAGAGGCAGTGAGTAGCACAAAGTTGGTTCAAGCGTTTTCAGTCCGGGAATTTTGATGGCAAAGATGCAGCTCACTCTGGTCCCCCTGATACGGATAAAGTCGATGCCATTTTTGAAAAAGTGAAGCTAGATCGAAGAGAGTGGGTATATTAGTAGTTAAATCATAGCTGAAGAGTTAGGGGTTGACCCCAAACAGCTTAGACCCATTTGAAAAAGTCTGGGTATACAAAATAACTCGATATTTGGGTGCCACACGACCGATCACGACACGATCTTAGTCTTAAATTTGCATATAAAATACGAAATAACTTTTTCCCCGACCCACAGTAATAACTTAAAAAAATATGTATTTTATATTATGGATACACGAGTGACTGGTTTCAAAATTGCAAATCCACTGTTATGTAGTTTTATGAAAATAACAATTATATTAACACACAACAAATTACATTATTAGTTTTTAATACATTTCGATACAATAGAGGAGTATGTCAGTGTGGAGGTGTAAGGATCGTAGCAGGTGGCATTCTGTAGTTCCTGCCTACCCACATGGGAAGAAGGCGTGAGTTTATGTATGTATGTATAATGTAAAAATTGTTAATGAAATAAATAAATAGGTTACGGTTACGATACATATTTCACTCAAAAACTTGAAACAATAGGAAACACACACAATAGTGAAGTAACGGTTTCGCGGAGTGATAAACTAAAATTAAGTTATAAACAACAAAAACAAAAGTATTTCGTAAAAACTTACAATTTACACATTTTCAAGACATGGTGCTTTAATAGCCTTTTAAAAGCTGAAAGAGATTTTAATTCTTTGATCACTGTGGGTAATTGCTTGTAGAGTTGAGCTTCTTCTTGTACGACGGTCCTTCTATCGTAGTTTGTCCTCGGTGCTCTTAAAATTATACGGTAACCCTGCCTCATCCCGTGCTCTGGAACTAGCATTATTTTTGTAAATGTTATCTAAATCTACAGATTTGGGAGTTTTATAAATCCTAACTTCCTAGCTAATATTATAAATGCGAAAGTAAGTTTGTTTGTTTGGTTGTTACCTTTTCACGCCTAAACCCCGGTACCGATCATCCTGAAATTTTGCATATACGTTGTCAGGTGTACAGAAACGGACATAGGGTAACTTTCATCCCGAAAAAAAAGTACTGTTTCCGAGGAAAAGAACAATAACGTTCTTATGGTAATAGATGGCGCCACGTGTCTTTGGAATCATGATTGAATTATATTATTATAGAAACTTTAGTAGTGTGTTCAGAATGTTTTTTACTTTTAATTTAAGTACCTATTACATTTTGTGAGTCTAGAGTGTCGATAGACTGGTTTTTCATCCTCGTAACTATAATACCCTGAACAGCCCGAATTGATTGTCAAATTCTAAATTAACGCGAGCGAAGCCGCGAGCAAAAGCTAGTGCTGAATAATTTCTCCCCCGTCCCTGCAGTAATTAATTTATCTTTCTGTTAACTTAGCGGTTCTCTCTTTATTTTTGGCTTCTTAACGAAACTCAAATGAGTGAGCTGGTTAACTAAACATTATTATTTTGCTAGTCCATTAAGATATTTATTTAAAAAAATATTACCTACGGATTAGTCTTCTTGTAACAGAAGCGAAGAAGTTTCTCATTTTGTTTTATCAACCTCCTTTTTGAATTGAGCGTCACACCTCGTTATTAAATTACAAGAACAATTCTAAAGTATAAAACTCAATTCACTTACATACACAAGTAATAAAACCTTAAAAACTTCATTGCAACGTATCTTCGGGCGCAGCCAAATTCTACCCATACATGCCTACTCCTCTAGTACTCACGAATAATGATCGCCTGCGCACGCACACTCACACACACACCCACATAAAGAGACTAATGCATTATACAGTACAATACAGACATGTTGCAATAGTGTGCATTCAATAAAATGAGGTGCGTTTTTAGTTAGTAAAATAGTAATTATTGTTATTACTTTTTTCGGTTTATTTGTTTATAAAGCTAAAATAATAAAATCAGCAACTAACAGAATTAACGTGGAACAATTTCTATTAAAATTATTACTTTTCTCACAACAATGTTATGTTGCCTATGGCTGACGCTATGAGACGTTTACGAAATAGTCCGTGCTACGGCGCAGCTATTCGTAGCACTAATCTATGACTTGCTACGATTAGTGCTACGAAATTGAAGATAATTATGATTATGTAGAACTTGCCTGTAGATTTTTAAAATATTTCTGAATCACTCTTACTCAAAACATAAAATATGCTTATGTTTTTTTTTTCTCCGTGATTATAATAATAGATTATACATTATAATACGTTCTCCGTATTTCGCACCCAATGTTTTGCATCTATTAATGCCAGATATTAAAAATACAAAAAGCACTCACCATCTTTCTCCATACAACATATACAACACGAAATTATTGCCAAAATTTCCCTTCGCCCTTCTTAAGCATGTGTGAGTAATGCGCAAGCGCAGACGCACACAAACGTCACATACCTGTACTTACTTCGCACGGGTGTGGGTTAGCCGGTTTACCAAAGTACATTTTTAGGGTACCTATACACCTATAAATAGTTTAATGAGGACTGAAAGAATTTTCGGGGATTATTCGATGCCAAAAAGTAAAGAGCATCTGTTTCGTTTTTGTCAAGTATTTTGGCGATGGCCTTATGCTGGTGGAAGGTTTTTACCTTTTTTGGTTAGTAATTTGAGTCTATGTATTGGGATATTGTCGTGTTTAAAGTTGAAGGAAGTCGTAAAGAGGTTAATGACAGACCAATGTGAGACCAAGGGCGAGGAACGTTCGAGTGTTTAATGTCATGGCTCGTTTTAAATGTTCTAATGATATAAAACTCGTAAGCTTACTGCCGAACTAAGGGAAAAGGATTATTATCAACTAGCTGTTGCCCGCGACTTCGTCTGCGTGTATTTTGTATTTCATCTTTTTTTATACAAATATCCAGGATGTAAAGTAGCCTATGACCTTCTCCAGGTCCCAGACTACCTAGGCGTGAATGGATCCAGTAGGTACATGATTCTGGACCACCCTGCGTTGAAATTTTTCGTAGGTTATTTAAAGAAAAAACAGCTTATTCTTACAAAAGTGCAATACCTACACGGTCAAAATGTATAAAATAGCATTTTTTTTTAAATAACCTCCTAAAATTTCAACGCCCTAATAACGCACGATTCTGGACCCTTCGGTCCAGAATAATGTTATGAATCCATGTTAACTGGTTGTGCGTCGATGTCCCTGCCTACCTGTATAATAGTTGAAGGGATTTCACTTGTGAAAGCCTATAAAAGATAAAATGGTTTTTATTATAAGGTATGCTTTATTATTCGTGAAGACACGAGGGTGTTAGTCTGAACTAAAAGCGGTCTTTAAGAATCTGGAAATAATTTGTATCCGAAATCTCACAGAAAATATCTAAGTAGGGATAAGATACGGAAAATTTAAAGCAATCTTTTTTTTTTATTATCTTTAAACGTAATCAAAGTTTTATTAGTTTGTGTGATTCAAGTTTATAACTTCATCAAAATGGGAGTTGTTTGCTTCTTAAGTTAAGACAAGTTTTCACTGTCAATCACAAAAGTTTTTGAGAAAAATATTTTGACAAGTACTTGTATACTTCTTTAACCGTGGAGTTTCTTGCCGGTTCTTCTCCATAAGAAACGAACAATTGGATCCGTACCCCTAGCGTAACGTTTCATAAATGCCCATGTAGGTTTATGTGAAAAAAAAAAAATTGATTTTGATTTCGAACGAGACATTCGGGGGTACAGTGGCACGTTTTTAAATGGTACTTTGTGTAACTTAACCTAACAACATGTCTGGGCCATTCCGGTTATGCATATGTTTTAACGCGACTTCTTTCCACGTGTCTTCATGAACCACATTATCAGAGCTGGTGTCGTAGTAAACATATTAATAGCTCAGTAATGAGTTAGTGGAGCTGATGGCCCAGGGATGCTGAACGTACATTTAAGAATCGCTAATCGCGAAGGGTACATTAATAATTTTGTCTGTCTAACAAAAAAATAATACAGGTTTTTGAAACTTCACTTGAAATATCCTGCTAATATTATAAATGTCAAAGTTTATATATTTGGATGTTTGTTACTCAATCATGCAAAAAAGACTGAAAGGATTTTGATGAAATTTGGCACACAGATATAGTTTATAACCTGGATTAATAAAGGATTTTTTTATACCGGTAGTAGATTCCCGTGGAGTAATTTCTGACATACAAGTTATAAAGGATAAATTTTGAATGTTGAATATTCTTACCGGAGAAGCTAAAGGAGAGAGCGTGTTGTTTTCTAGAATGCCAATTATCCCAAATAATTTACTTATATTAATTACTACTATATATTCCTTTTAATACAGGAGAATGAGCACCGAATTTTGGGTTTCTGCCCTAACGCGCAATTAGCCATAAGACATATACCAAAGGAAATAACTTTTCAAGTAGAACCTTTCCTACTCACACAACTGCCAATTGTTAGTCAGTACGGAGTTAATGACCTAAATAGGTGACAACTTGGACACCAAAGTTAAGGAATTATTGGCACCCAATAGCCTTAAGATACACTGAAATGGAAAGAGCTTCCCAAGGAGAACCTTTGCTACTAATACAACTTTTGCCAATTGTTCGTCAGTTCGGAGTTATCAACCTAAATAGGTGACTACTTGAGCACCGAAGCTAAGGAATTATTGGCGCCCAATAGCCATAAAATATACACCAATGGAAAGTGCTTTTCAAAGAGAACCTTTGACTATTGCCAATCGTTAGTCAGTTCGGAGTTAATGACCTAAATAGGTGACTACTTGGGCACCGAAGTTTAAGAATGTTCTTGGCGCCCAATAGCCATAAGTGATATATCATTAGATAGTACTTTTTAAGAAGAAACATTTGTTACTAAAACGAATTTGGATGGGACGGCAATCCTACAAGACTTAGAGATCTGGAAAAATTAAATAATATACAATTATACACTGCGTTGCAAAAAATTGGAGCATTTAGCTTCTTCATAAATGGAAAAACTTGCATGTTTAAAGTGGCTTTATCGATTGAAAATTATGTTGCTGGTATTAGGGTTGGGGGCATGGCCTCGGTGAAGGTAGTACCTACATTACAAATCAATGAATTTAACTTTTTTCGAACGCTGCCGCTATAGTCAATGTTGCATTATGATGCGTGAGAACATTTTGGCTAAAGAGGTATTTTTACCTCGGTGGCCGAAATATAGTTGTACAATTCATGTCTACCTATCCTTTAGGGAATTCAGGCGTAATGTTTTATGTGTTAATATAATAATGATGATGTTTACAAGTTACTGTTTATTAATAAGTTAACTTAAGACGAGAATTAAGTATTGATGTTAATGTCACATTTAGGACGATTTAACGCCGAACAAACGAATAATTCCGACAAGTAGTAGTAACAAACGTTCTTCTAAACGAGATGTTTTCAATGAAATATATCTTGACGGTATTGGGAGGTTCGGCAGTTTAACTGTCTGTCCGACCGAATCTTAGAAACATTGTTCCTAAAACTGCATATGAGTAAAGGAGGCCATGTTTTAAAGGCTGATAGGCTAAAAGATGATGTTGAAAGGCACAGAAATAATGAAAGTTAATTAATTTACACAAAGTTAGTTAGTGATGGTTGAGTGGTCGTATCGCTTTTTCTTATTATAAGGATAAATAGTAATGAGAGTATAAATAAGGCCATGTAATGAGTACGAGCATTAGAATTTTCTCAATTAGTTAGCTAAATCGTTTACCGTGCGATCCCCGAATTAATTTTAATTGCCTGCCATGTTCCTGGCGAACTATCCGCAGTTCTGTAACTTTGCCCGGCTCCCTAGTGTTGCCAACTAGTGGGGACTTGTATAAGGCAACGTGAGACGATTCGGGAACTACGGGGGTCTAATGAGGGACTGGATGAACGTTGGTATTTGAGGTTATTAGGGTGACACCTAGAAAAAGTAATTTTTGGTTGAGTTTCTCGGATTCATGTAAAGGTATTTGTATTGCACGACAATTTAATTTTAATTAAATTATTGCTTCCCATCCACAATTTCCCCGCATTTTAAAATTTGTTTATTTCTTCTACCTCTACTTTTTCAGGCACAGAATTTAATTCCATCGACGGGTTTGTAACATTTGTCCAGAGCTTTTGTCCTGAATTCTGGAAGAGACCGTCCCTTCTGCTTCGTTTAGATTACAAAAATGTAAGAATTTTGAAAAAAACTTAAGTAAATGCATTATTGCTAAGTCTAATAAATTACGACAGACATTACAGTAGACCCTGGATGTACCGCATCATTCTAAAACACCTTAAATGTAACTTGTAATGGGCAATTTCCCCAAAACTTTTCCTCAAACACCATCAAGCCTATACGTTTTGGAGCAAGCAGCAGCTATAATAAACACGATTTATGATCACCCAGTGCATTCCTCACACGTCCATGCTATAACAAAAAACCATCAGCATTGTTCACCAAGAACTATACAATTGGCAAACCCGAATAAATTGCTCCCAACTTCACTTTACACCCACGCGAATTTCCGAAGACCTTTAATACTCTAGCAATAAGGTTGATTTTCCTCTACCCATGGGGTTTGTGAAAGGTTGGGAACAAAACCGCAGCATCTTTGTTACTCCATGTTTTTGGAGCTAACGGTAATTCAGGTTTGTACCTATGTAGGTTTTGAACTTTGTTATATATTTCCCTTTAAGATTAATGTTGAGTGAATGATTGAAAATAAGGCTTTGTGCGATTAGATCGATCATGTCTGAGGACGATTAATGATGTCTTTCGGTGTGATAAGTCCTTTGTGTTACAGTCCATTATGGTCCTTATTTGAAACGTTTTAACTTTCTGCTGTTCTATTTTGGTATTTCTTTTGAACCAGTCTGAAATGGCGTTTTATTTTTCTTTTGAATATGTTAATGTAAAACAAGAAGACCACGTGGTATGAGTACCAAGTACGTGTAGCCACGTGCATTGTCATAATTATTTTTAAGTTTTAACACACACACATGTACTGTCAATACTTTATTAATAGTAACACATCTAGATATACATATAAATTAGGGTTCCGAGCGAAGATCAAAGTTTCATAAATTGTATAACAGGGAAATGCTAACACGATGCGCGGCCCAGTTTGGCCCGGTTGACGAATGTCAGACAGCTGATGTCAAAGACAAGGCCGCACGGCGTCTGTTTTTCAGGAAGCTTCTAGAATGTCCTAGAAGCTTCGACTTGCCCTTATTGGGCGAGCGGGAACGAGATGCGTTCCGTCACAAGCGCTCGGGTTGTGGCGGGGGCCGTTAAAAATAGGTCCGCGTTACAAACTGATAACTAAATAAGACTTACACGAAGATGATGATTTCATTGATTCAAGAAAATGGGTAAGAACGTTCTTCCCTCGCCTTGTTACTGACAAGCGATTGAGAAAACTTCCCAAAAAAATTTTAGTTATCTCTTTCACTTAAAATTATGCTTATTTGAAGATCCATAACGTTTAGGGAAGGACCATTTTAATATATTTAAATTCTCAAGTCATGTACGTGAACGGGCGCCGTCAGTAGGGATTGGTCATCTCTTAGCTGCTACAGCTTATTTTAATTAATTTAATTTATTTGGATTGTTTTTGTTTTACTTTTTATTACGGACGGTTATAACGTTTTGCATCGTTCTCGGATGTATAATTTTAACATGAATAATGGAGCCAATATTTTGTAATCATATTTTGATTTAATAGAGTGTCCATGGAGTTTCTTGCCCGTTATTCACCATATGTACCTACTATGCTTTGGAATGGGCAACTAGCTTCATCTTTCTGACTGACCGACCCCTTGATAATTCAAAAGTGCCTGTAATTGGTTTATTCGAAATAAATGCTTTGAGTTTGAGTTCGACAAAAGGAATTGCGACAAAATGCAATAAAATAAAATAAAAAGAAAACCGATGCCCTAAACAATTTATGCCGTAGTTTCTCAAATTCTGATCACGTACTCGCACAGCTGTCTGAAAAACTGAAAACTTTCTAAAATTAGTTGGGTAAGGTTCCAGCCAACTTCCCGGTCAGCTAACGGTATAGCTAAAAGAAAATGTGTTAATATCTCTCTCGCCGCCATTGTTCGAAAAGTGTCGAGATGTAAATTCAAACAATCATGGCGGACATTTTTTTAACTTTTTCCTTGTAGTTTACAAAAATGTGGTGTTTTTACTGCTTCGCTCGTAAGTTATAATAGCTTGGTATGGTCGCTTTATCGTAGAAGAGTCATGAATCATTTTGTGGTTGAGCAAATTTCGTAGTAATTTTAGAAATGAGGGTAACAGGAAAAATATGTTGCTGATTTAAGAAATGAGGTACTTTTTCCGTTTTGTGATCACTGGTCAGTCCCCCTAAGATTAAAAGAAAAAATCAGTTACTTAAAAAAAATTGGCTAAGCCTTTATTACTTTTATACGTTTATAAAAGTAAAAAGAATGTCACCGCCTTTTATGCTCTTGAAACGGTGAAGGAAAACATCGTGAGGAAACCGGCCTGTTCTAGAACCAAAAAATTTCGAAGACATGTGACATCTACCACCCGCACTGGACCCGCGTGGTGGATTACGGCCCATTCCCTCTCACAGAGAGGAGGCCTCTGTCCCAGCAGTGGGAACGTTATAGGCTGATTATGCTTAAACTTAGGATCAATTTTTCATTTTACAAGTTGTAATTTTCTTGTAATCTTCTATGCGTAGATAAATTTAGCACTAAATACACACAAAAACACACAATAAGTAGCAGTAAGTCTTCAATGTTTAGCAACCGTAAGACAACTTTCATATGAGAACAAAAAGGCTCACCCAAACTGCCATCAGCAACCATATCTGAAACAAACGAAAAATGGTTTAAAACAACAAACCAAGTAACTATTATTATACCACATAGATACACACAGACGTGTTCATCATGTTGTACTGATATTTTGTTTTAGAAGAAAAAGAAAGGAAAATTGTTTATTCTGCACAAACAAAACGCACCTTACAAATGAATGACATTAATTTAATAGACACAAAATAGCCAAAAGCCTCGCATTCAAGCTATAAAAGTTTGACAATTTTGTCTATTGCTTGATGCTAGGGCCAGGGACCAAAGACATTATATTCTGTATAATAAACGTGATATTTTTATGTAATATATCTACCAGCAATAAATGTTTTTTTGTAATCCCTAATTCCCTTCAAAGGAACATTAGTTTCTTTTGACTATCCCGTATATTTAAAACTGCACGGGAAGTAGGCGGCCCTCCACAGGCTAGCAACCGGTCAACCTGTCATTACCCTTTTTATATAAATGTTTATAAACCATTAAGTAGATACGGTATTATACCACGCTGACCTGTACTTAATATGCCGGGAGTTCAGCTAAGTTCCTCAGGAACTAGACCGTGTCGCCGCGGTGAAATGTTTGGGGATATTCAAATTGAGTAGGTACCTGTCAGAAAGTTATTATTAGTTCCCTTTTATTCCCTTGGGTATCAAAGTCTACTTTTGTCCAAAGTCATGTTCATAGAATTAATTTTAACTTATTGATAACTAACGACCCAGTCCTGCTTCGCACAGATTTATTTGACTTCTTGACAAAACATCGATATTTTTCTTTATTTATAATATCGAAGTTTAATATCAATGTATGACATGACATGTAAACCTTCCTGAATAAATTATTTTAGTGAGATGGTGAAAACCGCAGCAAAATCCGTTTTTATTTTTTTATTTGGTACACCAATAGCAGTACAGACAAAACATTCAAGCAGAACAATAACATAATAAAAGTAATGATGTTTAGAATAGAACAGAATAGAATAGATCATTTATTTTTCCAAAACATAAGTATACACACACATGGAATGCAAGATGTTACATAAAAATTATAGCACAGTCATGTTTTGCCATAACGGCGTACAAATATAAACAGGTTGGTTATTTTTATTAGGATATAAACATCAAATAGTTATAAATTTATCCATTATTCAAAGAAAATTAACATATCAAATTAAAATTTAATCAATCAAATTATAATAAATATACTACAGATAGTGTCATCATAAAAATGTATAATTAAATAAAAATTAGCCTGTCAAAAGTCAAAGAAATTAGGAATAAACCAACATATTATTTCACACGAGAAGAGTAAAACGACCATACAGACAGGCAAGAAAAGCGATTTTAATTTATAATATGCATAGATATTATTGTGTTATCTACTGTAAAGTATATATTGGTCCTTTTTATCCCCTTGGGTATCAAGACTATCAAGTGTACTTTTGTCCAGTGTCATGTTCCTGATGATGATTGCATGTGAGTCCACTGCTTGTGCTTTCAGGTGTTCGATAGAAAATCATGTGATACCCGTAGTTCTTTTGTTAGAAGTGATATAATTTGTGCCCGGTTGATGGCAATAGGCTCGCCCCCTATTACATGGGGCTTAAATATAACTGTCGAATTGTGGGTGTACTTTGTGTACACCTCTGCCTAACCCCTCGGGGAGTAGAGGTGTGATGTTGTGTTATATGTTAAATAATTACTCTACCAGCACATTATCAGTCATACTTTTAATCGCCTTTTAACGCTTATTAAGTTATAAGAACTGGATATAAACTCGGTTTATTATTGGTTTATAACTGCAGCATTTTGCTGAGCATAATGTTCATTTTACTGTTTTTTTTATGTTGAATTATTTTGCACTTGCTAAACTTTCCTTGGCCCAGTTTGAACAAAGCATGTTTTAAGAAATATTGTACTGTAGGGCCTTCAAAATTACACAAAAGAGTGATGCGTAATAATATTCTGAAAGGTTGACCCAAACACAGACTTTCTCTGCTAATAATAAAGGCAAACTCGATATTTAAGGACGCGTGTAGGGTGTCACAACCAATTATCTACCTTGTCATTATTTATCTAAAGCCATTATTTTTGTAACGGTGTACCTACGTTGGTACTTTGAAGTTCTGCGGTTTGACAATTGGAGTGAAAGGTGATATCGAAAATTTTATGTGTTTTGAAAACGAGTAAAATAAAACATGTATATTTATTAGTCGTGTGAATGTAGTTATAGTGACATATTTACGTTTTAGCATACCATTTTATTTATTTTGTATGTTTTGTGTCCTTCTTTTATCGAGAATTCTGTGCACACACTACATAAAGAATTTACTCTATTCGTATTTACCCACCGAAAATATACTCCACAGATCAGTACTAAAACTTTCATACAGAAACTACAATTTTCGCAAAAACAAAACTCCTAGTAATAAATATTGCTAAGATGTGTAGTGTCTAGAGCAAGTCTTAAGATACCGGTATATCAAGTATGAATTACTGATGTGACCTACAAACGGCTCTCATACTTCCAGCATACTGAACATATGTAATATTCAACACAAAAAATATTATTCTTGTGTTCATCTTCGGTTTTCTAAAACATGATCTGCCTAGTCTTTTCTCGACTATTTTGATGTCGGCTTCCTGTCTAACCGGATGCAGCTGATTACCAGTATTTTACATGGAGCGACTGCCTATCTGACCTCCACAACCCAGTGACTGGACACGATACCTCTTGGTATTGTTGTCAGACTTTCGGGTTTCTGATTACCCGTAACGACTGTCAAAGATTTACAAATGACAGCCGGGACCAACGGCTTAACGTGCTTTCCGAGGCACGGAGGGGTCACGATTTGTAATGGATGGTCACCGATCCACACCCCGTCCTTGGCAAGCTTAGCTTATCCTTTGCTCGACCCGTGCGGCTATTATTTAGCCACGAGCCCCTCCCGGTTTTCTAAAACAATATCTATATTAAATACCAAGGTGTTTTCCTTTAAGGATTAAACGAAATATTATAAAATTGTGGATTCAAGTAAATTACGGTAGGTTCAACAATTATTGGATAGAACCCCATTATTAGACCCTCGGGCATTTTGTTTTATTAACGGGTGAATGAGTTTCTTACCTTTCGTGAACGTTACATCATAATTCATGTTAAACGACTTTTGCACCTAATATTGAAGGTAAAAATATGAGTAGGTAAGTAGTTTACTTCGACCTTTTTATATGTAAATTACTATGAAATAATACAATAAAAATTAGACATAAATCAGCTAACACTGTCTTAGAAAACGCACTCTACAAAAACCAAATCAATTTTCAAACTATAACTTGCGGACAATAACTGGGCTTACCACCCTACAGTTTTTGCACAACATGACAACTTTCAAACGTTGGCACATCTGCCGATGTCCTCTAATTAGCAGGTGTGGGCTCACTTTATTATTTAAAGTCTTTTTGTACTTTCATTATTCTTTTTCGAAGTGAATATCCCTCTGGTTTTGTCGGAGTGGAAAAATCTGATGACGATTTGCATAATGTATAATTGTATACTTCGTTTAAATCTGTCAATCGATAACATAAAATTATGCATAAAAGTATAAATATTTTGGCCATAGCGGTTTGACCGGGTTACTAAAACTCAATTTAAATTATATGTACAAAATACTAAGGTAAGAAAAATGTCGCGGTGGCTCAGTTAAGGCCTCGCCTCTCATGGGTTCCAATCCGGGCAAATACGAATGTGACTTTTTCAATTCATATGTATTTTTTGAGTTTATCTGGGACATTACTGACATTGGTGAAGGAAAACAACGTGACGAAACATAGACTTAAAAAAAAAAAAAACATAAAGAAAACTAACCACCAATAACGAAAAAACACCACCAATAAACCACCACCACCACCATAAATGAAAAGCAATTGCCAAAAATGTTTGTCCGCGCATCACTTCAAAGCGGCTTCAACTATTTGGCTAATTCTTTTTTTGTTGTGTTTGTAATTGTCAGGACAAGGTTGTAATAAGGTCCAAAGTCGTAAATTTGGATGCTATTTTTGTATGAAATTCACCCCGGGCGAAGCCGGGCACGAACAGTTTGTAGTTAATATAAGGTGATCAATGCTCGTGCTTTCTCTGTATGAGAAGGGGCCTTTGCCCTGGGACAGTAATAGGCTGGTATTATTATTTTGAAAATCTTGGTACCATGTATCCTGGTCCTTTGGAAGGCGTGCGAGGAGCCAAAACCAACTCGCGGAGACCCGTAAGTCGTTTTAAATGAAATGTAGTACCAACCGACGATTATCCATGTATGCACTATGCAAGTGCACACATTTTTAAATTTTTTTTTTTCTTTTTTTTTTCCGTGCTGGAAAATCCTCATGGATGTCCTCCGCCCTGGGGGAGCGGAGGGGTCTGTCAGACTCTTACTGACTAAAAACCACCCCGGTGTTCCGTCTCACACCTACGCCGGGGTTCGCGGGAACGTACAAATCTTCCGCAACCCCCGGCCGGTGCCGGCCCGCCTCAGCGGGCCCCGTCCGGTCGAGGGGGGGAGTGAGGTGTTTGACTCCCCCCGCGACGTCTAAGAGGGGAGCGCGTGGAACACTACGCACCGCCACCTCGGGTCCTGATGTATGGGGGGCGACGGACGTATGCAAGTGCACCCAAGGACAGCCCCCGGTTGGTGTAGCATTATTGTAGAAAATGGAAACAAAACATATTGGGCTATGGGTTGGGGTGGATATAGTGGATTGGTTACCTTGAACTATGGACCCTGCCTGGCCAATTTTATATATTATACACGGATAAAATGGCAGGGGCTGACTTGTAAACTACATAATGGGCCCCCGGAAACTGTCATTAGCATTTGTTGATGTAGCGATAAGGGGGCAACATGTTCTGAGGTGCTTGACGAGTGGATAGGTATTCCAAGGTAATCAGAACAATCCCAGAGCCTGGAAGATGTTCAAGATCTCTACCAGCACTTACTGGAATACCTCCTCCCTCCGAGCACGTTTGCTTTTGCAAATCTCCACACAAGCCAGCCAATAAATGCAAGAAAGAGGTGGGATCTCTGTTCCTCGTCAGTGTTCACTCCAGCCGGCTAAAAAAAGCAAGCCAGAAGTGAGGAACAAGACTACTTCCAGGAGATAGAGTCCATGGGGACGCTACTGCCGAACAGTTCGCTACATGCTGCCCTGCGGATTTACGTATCCCTCTTGGTCTGGCTCCTCACCTAGACCTTTTCCAGCAAAGTTAACTCTACCGGCACAGACACAGAGTTCGGAGCACGCCAGCCCCACCACGACGTCGAAAAATTATATATTCACATTACCTATTTGACGTTTTCATCGGCATTTCTGTGTGTTGAAAAACATGCACACCACAATTCATAATGTCATTTTACGGGGTTTTTCCCTATACCAAAGAAATACTGACTCATTGCCTAAATATATCCTGGTGACTATATGTACGAGTAATCAGGTTAAAATCCCGGCCCTAATTGAATTTCGCCTACTTATAAGTTCTTAAACCAATTCAGTCGTACACGTATCCCGAACTAACCTACATTTGAACCAAACCACAACTTAAAGTTAACTTTAACTGACCAAGTTATTCTCAGAAGCGGCCTTTCTCTCATTAGCTGGGAATCGAACCCACGACCTCTAACTACGATTTATTCGTTATGAGATTACAGAAGCGGCATATGGCTATGGGTACAAAAGTTTTCTGTAAATTATAGTTATTTGATAATATGTTATAAAGGGTTCTGAAAGCACTATAGAGGAGTTTTATTATAACAAAAGTTTTAATGCTCAAAAATATTCGAAGACGAAGTTTGAATCTCTGTGAGCATTAGGTTGGGGCTTTAAAACCTAGCCACACTATGCAGGAGAAAGTTTTCGTCTAATACAGAGAAAGATCGACAATCAGACTATCAAGTTCATCTGAACTTAAATCTCTACATAGTATAAAACAAAGCTGCTTTTCGTATCTTTACGCTTAGATCTTTTAAACTAAGCAACGGATTTTAATGCAATTGTCATCAATATACAGATTGATTCAAGAGGAAGGTTTATATGTATAATACATGCATATTATATTAGAGAAAAGCCGAGAATTTCAAGGATTTGTAATGTGATGTCGTAAAAAACATATTTTTGTGCGCTTACATTGCAAACGCTGGACAAACCTCACAAGATAGATCAAAATAATGTACTATGGAATTATATATCTTTAAAAGATATATAAAAAAGTCCGGGATGGTATATGACTATCTCCTAAGGATAACCCACAGTAACCATTTTTATATTATACATATTAAAAAAAAAAATGGGTTATTTACGACGCTATTTTAAAAACAAAACAGTATTAATCCTTATCCAGTTAAATACGTTAGATACATTGTGCACTTAATGTAGATCAAAATTGCCCTCTACAGCATATCATTAAAATGAATATCTTAGAAGATATCACAGATTTAAAAGTGTAACATCTAACAATGTGGGTCGATATAGACCACTTTGGGTATCATCGGGTAGTCATATTTAAGGTCCAAACAGCACAGCAGCAGCAGGTAAAAACAGCTGTAAACATTGTATATAAAGATATATACAATGGTATTATATAGTATATTATCAATCACTCCACACTGACACCATATTAGTATCTACATTGCACCCGCGCGAAGCCGGGGCGGGACGCTAGTCAAAATAATAATTAATGATTTTGATTTGATCATTTAATTTATTTTTGCCTATAGCAATAAGTTCTACATTCATAGCATTATACTTGTCTGTTTATTTGTTTATTTTAAATAATTGATTTACATACATATTTACAATACAGGGCCTTAAACTAAAATATAATAATTGGATTCTACTTAAGCTAGGAATAAACCTGTATCGCAGGTATCTCACTCAAGTGACCAAGATAATGGCCTGGACTTTAAAAGAGACTGTGACCTCTGAGTTTGTTTTGGCCTTTCTTCTCAGAGTAGTCAGATAGGAAACGCCGTCCTCATCTAGTTTTTAAAATATGATTGACACGTAAAAGTGTTGGCACAAATCTACTTACAGAAATAAAATTATTTATCATTATCATTTAAGTGCTTATACCTAAGAGCTTACATGGTTTTTCGTGTATTATGACATTAGTAAGTAAATGTTGTTTTAAACCGATTGATATAATAGGGAAAGAATATTTGAATGGTTCACTCTACATAGTTGTTAGCGATAACCAAAGCTGCATGCCATATCAGGAGTATATAAAAAGGTATTATATACTAGTACTGAAGTGGTGTTTCAGTTGTGGCAACTATAAACTTTCACCGCAGCGTTAGCGACATACCTCGCCCTTCGGTGAGAGCAGACTGAGGTGGCTGTGTTTATACTACTAAAATACAGGATAAAATACGAGAAGTTTTGGCAATGGTAAGCACTTTATAACGGCATCCCTGTGCCCTAGTTTGAAGTGAATGGGTGCAGGCATGAAAAATACACGAAATGCTCAATCTTCAACACGTTCAATATCGAACAATTTCTTAAAGTTTCGGGGCGTAGTATATGCCTAGTTTCAAAATTATACGAAGTATTATTCCGTTTGCTATGATACCTGTGAATTACAGATTTTTGAGTTTTCTAGTGCGGGAGTATCTCTTTAGAAAAAGAGTATAGAGGTATGAGGAACAGTGTGGCAAGTTTCTCATTTTGCATTGTTGTGTCTGGTGGGCTACTGCCCAATGGTTATTGGCGGGCTGTTGTTGTATATTATGTTAACTTCGCGGAAAACTTTGCTTGCGCGATGTAGAATTTGTGTGACGTCAGATGACATCCCCATTTTTTTATGTGGCGTTGTAGCTAATACCACAAGAATAAGAGAGAGAGATGATGGGATTTCGATCGATCCGAGCGATATAGTTGTAGTTCGCATTAATTGAAATGCTATCACTCCTCCATCCCATGGTTTTCCTACCCAATATCGACAACTTCAAAGCTCTCTGCGCCGGCGCACCGATGGCGATGCTTTCTCCCGCTAACATCGTCCTACTTGCGGACGATTTGAATGAATTACGATGAATTCGCACGTCACTACATCGTAACGCGCGTTCCCCTTTTACGTAATTAGATGGTAAGACTTAAGACGAATTCGTAGAAATGACAAGATTTCTTTGCGGAAAAATTTCGTGTGTCGTGTAACTTTTACTTTGTTAAGAATTTGGGAGGATAATTACTTGATTGTGTAGAAAGGTACATTTATTTCTGTGATCTTGTCTCTTTCTTTAACTGAATGTGCCATACCAGCACTGGCTGATGTATATATTAAATATCATATTTTATCAGCCCTCTGCAATGGACGCATTTGATTATAGTAAGAAGTAAGTGAGTAAGTAACGTTTGAGTTCAACTAAAACAAAATTTCAACTCAGCCTATCGCAGTCCACTGCTGGACATAGGCTTGGCCACACCAGGCTGCTACACTAACACCCTGTCCTCCGCCTTCCACATCCAGTCTGCCCCTGCCATCGTTTTAACGATACGATACGCTGTCTCCACTTCAGGATTCGTCTGCTCCACCGGCCATTGGTCCTTCGACAAATATGGCCAGCCCACTGCCACTTTAGCTTGCTTACTCGGCAAGCTATGTTAGTAACTCTGGTTCTTTCCCAGATTATTTTCATTTCTGATGAAAACAAAACCTTTGCCACACAAAAATAGAAGACTTCAATTTGACTACAAAGACTAGACGGTACTACTTACCTCGTACAAAAGGCACATAGCGAATATACTCAAACTCACATAAAACCCTACATTACATACCGGTCTACTTCTAACAACAAAGCAAAGGCTGAAGTTTCTGTATCTCTGAACAAAAACAACAGTTTTACATTCCCCCGCATAGTTGAGTCGCGAACATTCAACCGTAATGAAAGAAACTCGTAAACACACTTAATACTCTTTTTATGAGCGATATTATCTCTATGTATATCGTAAAATATAACATCTTGGCACTCCTCGTAATTCTAATTTTTGTAGAATGTTAAATTTCAAGTTTTTCGGGCATAAGTTGTGTTACGCGTAAAGAAGCGAATTCTCGTCGAGTCGTGTTAAGTACTTATCGCGTAAATTATGATTGTTAATGGCAACTCTTAAAACGTTCGGATTTTAAAAACAATTATTGAACAAGTCGTTGATCGGATTTACGAATGCTTGATATGGTACTGGTGACGTAAGATCAGAATTTCATTGAATTAATTGACATTTCATGTGATTTAATCAATAAAAACCTGACAAATTTAGATAGTGGTGCCGATTCTCTTGTCACAAAATTCTCTAAACTAGACAAAAAATCACTAAAATTTTGTTTATTCCTGTCAAACGACGATTTCTCATTCTGAAATAGATTAAAGTGACACAACTTAACTATATTTTAGTTTGACAGCACTAAGATTGCACTGAGTTATTAGTTCAGTGAAAATGGCAATTTTGCTATTCTGAATTTGACATTTTTGTCCTAAAATTTTGGTTGTCTAACTAAATTTGGCTATTTTTAATCGGGATTCAAATGGTGTGGAATAATTTTGTTTGCCATGAACTAAAAATCACCACAACATCTCGACTTCAGGTGCAAAAACAGTACTGTATCTTTTTTTTATTTTATTTTGCTTATATCTCGAAACTGGTGTGTCCTATCGCAAAAATAATGAAATTTTTGACCCGCTGTATAAAAGCCTTAAACCCCTAAAACTCTACATGTAGGTAATAATTTTTCATATTTTCCATACAAAAGTGAAACATTCCATAAAAAACACGTTGAAGCCAAGGCGCGTCTCCCGGCTCTAAAAAAAATTCACGGGGTAGGGCAATCAAGTGCCACGTGGTGTCACGATTGTCCAATTAAATTTTAGTCCCGTAGAGAGTTTTTTTTCCAGAATAGCTTTAAGATTCTCATAGCCAAAAGTAAGTAAGTAAGTTTAGTGATAGTTTAGTTAGTTTAGTTTGATGTACAAGAGAGTCGGCACATTGGTGCCATCGACATTCTGTTTTCGTTGTTGAGACAGGTTTATTGCCCAATTTTTCAATGCTTTACATGTATGTACCCACATGAAGGCCTTTCTCTAAGTTGCACACCAATCATAATTTCTACGTCTTGTATTATCGCGAGTTTATTCTAAATATCATGCATTTTTGATTGCCCATAAAACGACAACCTATGTAAAGATTCCTTCCTCCACCCGATTAATAGTTCAAGTACGTATCATCAACCTATTTACGCCAAGAAAAGTCAGCAGTAACCATAACAATAAACATTACAATTTAATAGAAATAATAACAGCGAACAATATAATGATGCTCGCGTACGATGAACGTGTTCTTTATAATGCTTTGACGTTATCATAATGTCTTGTTGTGGGGAGAAGTCTAATGGAGTAGATATTTTACAGCAGTGGTTCCCAAACAGTCGGTGGTCCGTGGACCACCAGTGGTCCGCAAGACCTAATATAATGGTCAGCGCAAGATTTCAACCAAAATGATAGAAACTGTAAGGAGACGTTTGAATCTGATTCTTTGGAGCAGTTTTGGTGTAAAAAAGCAAGTTCATATACTAAAATTCGAGAAATCGCTTTGCGCTATCTTATGCTGTTCTCCACAACTTATCTATGCGAATAAGGATTTTCTGTTTTACTGATAATTAAAAACAAGTCCAGGAATCGATTGAAAGTAAGTGATGATATGCGTGTTGCTTTGAGTAATAACATTACCCCAAAAAATTCAAGAACTTGTACAGAAGATGCAAGCTCAAAAATCTCATTGATGCAAACTGAATTATTTGCAAAAAAATAAAGTGTTTTGTTAATTAATGTTACTTTTCAATTAAAGTTTATTTTTAGATTGATACAGTTTATTTTTTAAACTTGTGGTCCTTGTTAATAATAATGAAATCAAAGTGGGCTCTGGTCAATAAAAGGTTGGGAACCACTGTTTTACAGCATCCCTTATGTTATTTTATGGAGACAGGAGATATTTAAGCAGAGCTGCTTTTGAAGAACAATTCGTTGGTCTAGTGGTCACAAAGGCAACTGCTGAGCATAAGGTCCTGGGTTCGATTCCCAGGTCGGGAAAAATGTTATTGGGTTTTTCCACCTGGAATTTCTCAGTAACAGCCCGAACTCGGCATTTGTGCCCGGTTGATGACAATAGACTCGCCCCCTATAAACATAACTGTCGAAATGTGGGTGTACTATAGACTATCTCTGCCTGACCATTAGTGATGCTATAGGATATATCTTTTCACTCGTATAATAAATCGTGTGGACTCTACAATAAACTTCAATTGCATGTTTTCCATCCTTGCGGCTTTTAGGATTTTCATTGCGCGTCGTCTGAGCATTTTTGTTGTGAGAAGCAGGTTATACCAATCTGCCTTTCTTAGCCTAGATATTGAAACCAAATCTAGTAGCTACGTTTTTACCTAACAACTTTAAAAAATTAACTGGAATGGTGGTTAGACTTGCTCGTGGCTAAGTAATAACAGTCACACGGGTCGATCGATCAGGTTAAGCTATGCTTGCAGCCAACGGTCCGTGGATGGGTGGCCATCTTTAAATACCGAGACCCCCCCGTGCCTCGGAAAGCACGTTAAGCCGTTGGTCCCGGCTGTCTTTCGTGGATCTTTGACAGGCGTTACTGGTCGTTAGAAGCCCTAAATTCTGTCAACCAGTCTTACCAAGGGGTATCGTATTACCCAGTAACTGAGTTGTGGAGGTCAGATAGGCAGTCGCTCCATGTAAAATACTGGTATTCAGCTGCATCCGGTTGGACTGGAAGCCGACGCCAACGTAGTTGGGAATAGACTTGGCAAATAAATTTGGTGGTTACACTTTTATGCATGTAACATGCGTAAACGCACCGACGAATTACCGAATAAAAAATGGCTACAATTTAAATGCTCACCAAAATATTTTTTAGACCCTAAGACTAAGTATCAAGTAAAATATGTTAACTTCAAATAAAATCAACCCACTCTATACCGAGGTGCCCAAAGAACAACGTTTTAAACAGGAGAATAGGTTCATTTCTACAATACTTTATGAAACACAATTTGGTGAGCATTTTTCCATTCTGGTGGACACAATTTGGTGAATATTTTGAATTTTTTGGTAGTAAAATAGGTACTTTTCTGGTAGGCGTTTAAACACAAGCCATAAAAATCCATGGATGAAATACAATCGAACGTTAAAAACCATATTATCATTCTGTTCTCATGATAATCTATAGTATTAACATTAAACAAACCGTATCCTTCCAAGTCTTGTACTTCCTAACCCGTCAAGTTGTGAGGCTGAACCAAACCTCAGGGATTGTACTCCGTACAGCACAACTGAATTATAAATAGGACAAGCAACTTGGGAATACTCGAAAAGTTGACGGATCTTGTATATTTTATCCGGTTAGTTACAGATTTTGGTGAAGTGGGAAGGTGGAATGCTGTATATTTGATTTAGAGTGACATAAGTAGAAGTACGTGCTGTTTGTTTAGAGTTACAAGTTCTATAGATACATCTTTGATACGGGACATAAAATGAGAGTGGAAACTAGATTTCGAAGTAGTAAAACTTCTAGTGATAGGGCTCGCCGTGGAGGTAATATCTATGGTCCTATGATCTCGTCGAAAATGTATGCATAATGAGTATCTACATTTTAAATTTGTAACCTGCACTTTTTATATTAAATGGGCTGTTGAGCCATTCATTTATTTAGGATCTCCAATAAAAGATACAGGTACACAAGACATTAATTTGCAAACTTAGCCCTCACATACATGTAAGTATTTCAAACAAAAACCGTGACTTTTTTCTGTTAAAATAAATACTAAGCGGTCACATAGCAGTCCATAAAGTACATACTTTTAACTTTTCTCCAACCTTTCACATAAAAAAGAACTCTAAAATAGATACCTATTAAATTATGAAGGTGTTTCCATAATAGATGCCTATTCTTAAAGATGGTTGTATTCAGAAAAAGGGTAAATAAGGTGCTTCAAAGACGTTAACCGGAAGGGAGGGATAGCTTTGTAGCCAGAGGTTCCGAGGTACAGAGGTAGGTACTGAATGCAAATAAAGGCGAATGCGGTGAGGAGCTGCCTTCCGGGTCGGCATGCGATTGAGATAGTCCTTGGAGGAAGGAATGTAACGACAGCAGAAAAAAGTTGCGGTGACGATATTTGTTTGTGTTTTCGTTTTATTCGGTACAAGTTCCTAACTTGCTTATACAGAATGATAAAAAAGAGATCAGATATCAAAAGAGTCGTTGCATACAAGCAACTGAAATGATTAGGTTAGATTTGATAGGATGCCTGTAGTTCACATTTAATTGAGCAATGAAAGTTCAAAAGTGCATCACTTGACTCAGATAGATACATAGTAGATAGAACTCCTCCTTATTGTGTAAAATATATAAATTACATATGTAAAAAATATATAAATATATATATAAAAATAATTAGATGTTTTTAAAATTATAAATGTAAGAAAGTTACACAATGGGCGATCGTATCGCTAGAAGCAAAGCTTGATTAAATCACAAAATTCAAATATTCCCTTATATCTACCAGAAACTGTTTATGAAGAAAACAATTGTCCTTTAAACCTTTTACAGTTTACCTATAAGAATAGATAGGTATCAAATTCGAGGGTTCCCTTTGATCTAAGTTCACAGTGGATACAGGTTCTCATCCAAGAGGGTTTGGACTAATTAATGCATGGTACACTGCCTCTGATATGTTTCGCTCAAAAGGTCACCTGTTATATATATGAATACTCAAGTAAATAAACATTTCAAGGTATTTACAAGGCAGATGTGAGTGGAGGGGACACCCTAAACGGACATATAGTGACCGTATTGGTGTATTGTGGAACCTTTCGATCCAGCCTGTCCCCACTCGCTGCCTTCTCTCAGTGACGCCCTAAGCCGAGGTCCGTACCCACAGGGGTGCCCTTAGCGTGCGGTCATTTAAATATAAGTTTTAGTATTAAAAATTCCGCTCCTGGCTGGAGGCTCTTTTGAGTAAAATCATTAAGGCACCCACAGGACAGTTCGGTTAAGTAGCCAAGACCTCAGTAGTCAAAACTACGAGTTGCCATTCCCAAAAAAAGAAAATGTATTGTGGTCATAGTACTCGCAACCGGCGTGCGTGTGTGACCCGGAAGAAGCCACCCAAAAGGAGTATGTGAGGATTGTAGCAGGTAGCGTTCTGTTACACTGTGGGCCCAGCGCGCCGCGTTGTCCGGCTTCGCACCGACCTTCCGCGGTGACCACTAGGTTCGAATCTCGTTAGACGCATATTTTTTCCCGACCGACACTTGCTCGACGAAGCGTCAGCCCGCGCCGTAGCTGATCTTGTAGCTTCAAATTCCCCTGATAATATAATTATCCAATTTCCATCCAGCTTGTCCCATCTCACTGCCCTCCCCCCCCTCTCCCAGCGACGCCCCAAGCCGAGGTCCGTACCTCACGGGGGGTGCCCTTAGCGTGCAGTCGCTTAGTAATATAAGAAATTCGTCCCTGACTGGAGGCTTTGAGTTCGCTTAAGACAGCCACAGGATAGTCCGGTTAAGTAGTCACGACCTCTCGAGGTCAACTACGAGAAGCAAACGAAAAAAAAAAGCGTTCTGTAGTTTCTGCCTACCCCCATGGGAAGAAGGCGTGAGTTTATGTATTTAAAAAAACAGTTTCATGGAATTGGCAACAGTTTCTAGATGTAAATAACAGAAAGATAGAAAGATGAAAGATATAATTAAATAACAGTTGCCTAGATATAGTAACAGTTCCAAGTAATACGATATTCTCAGAATTCTGGATTTCAATTTCTAGGAATATTTAGGAGATGGGACTTCAGGGAAAACCGAAATAATGATGAATAGAGCAAAATATTCATAGAAATCATGAACACGATTGTGGAGAAAAGTAAAACCGATTATTTTTGTTGCTTTTTACGTATTTCTGCCGGTTATTTGAACAAAATATTTATTTCTTGGGAGTGCTATTGATTTTTCCTTTAAGGATTTTTTTTCATATAAGGAAAGGAAAAAATCGAATCAAAATCGCATTAAAAGTCATTAATTCAAACTAGGCTGAGAATCAGCGCATTTTTAACGTCAAAATTACATAAGACAGTCCCCAAAACGCCCGCCCTTCACCGCTTCCTAGTGCTTCAGCTGGGGAGAAGAAGTGGCGCAACAAACTCCACAGCAGCACAGCTGTCTGTTCAGTTAGAAGAACTTGATTCTATAAAATAGTAATTAATTAACATTACGAAACACAAAATATTAACTTAAATTATTTGCCATAATGTCAGCTAGCACACGGCAATATACCAACAAAACATTGTTGCAATTATGTCCGGATATAAAGAAATTAGGCTACCTCCCGCTCAAACTCAAACTCAAAGCATTTAGTTCAAATAAACTAATTACAGGCACTTTTGAATTGTCAAGGGGTCGGTCAGTAGCTAGTTGCCCATTCCAAAGCATAGTAGGTACCTATGGAGAAGAACGGTCAAGGAACTCCATGGACACTCTTTTAAATCAAAATATAGTTCCAAAAAAAATTGGTTACATCATTCATGTTGAAATTATACATGTGAGAACGATGTAGAAAGACGTGCACGTTAAAAGTGTCCGTAAAAAAAAAGACCGCTCCTTATGTAACCTAAAAAAATTGGTTACATTATAGCAGAATCTATAACTTTGACTACCATTTCATAAAATAATGACGTAATACTTCAAATATTCACGAATCGTTATGTTTCTTTGCTGTCGCTACACATAGGTATTTCACAAGAGGGCTCCGTTGACCGTTAGCGCCCATAACTTCGGCTCCCGACTACCTATGGATATATTCAGCCTCATGGACAGTATATTTAGCGTAGTTATCCAGCACGCGTAGCATGACCACAATAGAAACGGGTTTCGTCGTCGGAAGAATAGATAAAATGACAGATTTCTTTAGAAATCTGTCTACAATCTGTCATTTTGTCTATTCTTCCGACGACAAAACTCGTTGCTATGGTGGTCATGCTACGCGTGCTGGTCGAATATAAGTACAGTCACGAGCATTAGCATTAGTGGGATTTATAGATGTCCGTCGATATGTCCGTAGGTGTGTCCGTGGCATCACACCGGGCCCTGTCAGAATACTAGGGCTGCAGTATATTTTTTTTTAAATATCGCAGCATTATGCTGAGATAGCAGTCTTTTTGGCGTCGCACAGGTCTTTTATATTTAACTTGTTTTAATGTTAATTTTGTTAGTTCTAAACGCTCCTTTTTATTTATTTTTATTTTTACTGTTTGTATTTCCTGTGCGTGTCCAAAATAAAGTAATTTTCTTTCTTTCATTCATTACAGTTACGGAAAATTTTAAAAGAGTGTTCTCAAGAAATATAAATTGCACCCCTAAAGACAGACTTATTTCGTAATAATAACATAACATAACAATACGCCTGTATTCCCCGAAGGGGTAGGTAGAGGGGCAACTATAGTACCTACACAATAATAATAATATAGTTTCAATAATACTTTGTTTTGTAACACCATAAAATATCTATCAATACTATTTAGGAAACAATCGCTTTTGAATTTTGCGTAAGTGTAAGGTATGCTCGTGACTGTACAGAAAAAAATAACAACCTACGGACAATTGTTCATAGTGAGCATTTAGTAAGGGAATTGAGTTTATTTTTCAAGTTTTTCATGTTTTAAGGACTTTGTCAGCCTACCTTAGGTGCATTTTTCAGAAAATCTTTAAAGCGATATATATAGTCCTCCAGACCGTATTTCGGCCATGGCGGCCAATCTCAACGGAGATCAGCCTTCAGCGCGGGAGGTATTATAGTGCACAAATATGTGCGCAGACACAGGTGCACTCACTCTTCCCTCACTTTTATAATCCGATAGACGGCAACCTGACACGATCGGAGAGAGATCAGGCGCAAGACCAACGGTTTAACGTGCTTTTCGATGCACGGGGGTATCACACCGCCAACTTCCAAACTCCGGGCTGTTACTAAAATATTCTTAACGGAAAAACCCAATAGCACTTTGCCCGACCTGGGAATCGAACCGAGGACCCCACGATCAGCAGTCGCGCTTACAACCACAAGACCAACGGGGACCAACGATATTAAGTAGATCAAATAATTTGAGTTTGCAGTAGACCATCTCTGGTTAAAAGATAGTTGCTACCTAAACATATTTAGGTTTCAAACACATAAATACATAAATTGACGCTTTATTCCCATGGGGGTAAGCAGAAACTACAGAACAAGATTTTATTTTGTTTCTAAATCAGTGTTGAAGCGAATATTAATCGTAAATCCTATATTATATTTTTAGGACACTACATCATCATGGGAAACGATTTGAAGACTTTTTTATATTCCTAAATTACTGCTTTTTGTGGTTTTGTATCGAATCATAATTTTAGGGTTTTACAACGTAGTTATATTGATCATGGTTAATTGATTAAAATCGTACGACCGTTTTTAATTCCTTTTAATTAACGAACCTTCCTGTTATGAAGTTAAACGGTATGCTGTATCAAAACAGTGTGTTGTCATGGCATTCGACATATTCAAGTTTTTAAATCTATTCGTATTTTTCGGTTTATGCAGATTTTGTATGAAAATTCTATGAACAAATTCAGAAAATAATCCTTAATTTTAATAACCATATGGCGCCAGGTAACGGAACAAGCAAATGTGGGGGGAATTTTGAAATTTTTCTTTGTAAAATGAGTTTTTTTCGAATTACGTGTTTGAAAAAAGGATATTTTTCTAAGAAAAACTCAAACAACCACAGAATTCTTTATATTTGGTTTAAAGAATGTATTCTCGTATATATCACAAATAGTTCACTTAACGTATGAGATACAAATAAATCAAGCAGTTATATTATGGTAACATAAATACTCCGTGAGTCGATAAAAGGAAAACAGATATAAAACTAAGCTTCTAAAGATTTTAAAAGGTTATCTAAACTAGTATTTTTTGTGTGTATGTTTGTTACGCTTTCACGCTAAATCGGCTTAACGGATTTCGATGAAATTTGGTACACGGGTAGACCGTGACCTGGATTAGGATATAGAATACTTTTTATCCCGATATTCCCACGGGATCGGGACTTATGTGGGCCATGTTTTTTTTATTTTTCTAGCTCATTTTACAATATTCAACATTTCTTCGTATCGCTTAGCATAAAAAAAAAATGCTTTTTTATTAAAATTTGATCAGACAATTTATTGTACAGTGCCGCTCCTTCGTATAAGATATTTTCGGGGTGGTCTGAGTTCGAGTTAATTGAGATGTCTAGGGTTAGTACCCGTGATTTAATTGAATAAAGTCAATTGAGAGCGGGTTTCCTTTGTTATAATTTTTCTTATAGTACGGGCGGTGGCGTTAGTTTAAAAGAGTAATTTTATACCGGCTGAAAATCATGCCAAAAATAGTTTTTCATACGATTTAAGCTTCATCTGCTCCAGTAGTGGGAGAGTTCAAAGTTAGAGCATGACAAGGTTGTAAAAAAACTTATAAAAAAAGTAATTTAATACTGCGCCAAAACCTTATGGGAAGGCTTTTGGGATCATCTTCAAACCAAAAGAATATAGTCAAGTATTATTTTAAGCCAAACTCGAGGAAAAATTTTTCCACCCATTCTAAATTTTACAACCCAAAGTTGTCACTTTGTGTTTTACCTTCAAGAAGTGAAACATAAAGTCTGCAGCCTCAGCATTTACCTAAACACGGAATCTGCGACATCTCACAGTAGTAAAAGAGTTGTAAAACTTTGCGCCCATTCGTGAGCACTGAGCAATCTTGATTGTACTCAGAAACTGTACTTAAATGTTTTTTTATCATTCGAATCTTTTTTTTATCATTTTTGAAATACTGGCAGGTTTTTCTATTTTCTAAAAACGTAGGCGTTATTTTGTGTTTGTAATTGGAACACCAGACATGATATTTAACACAGAAATCTGACTTCAGGCGGGGTATGGTGGAGTGCCTAGGGGTAATTACCCCTACGTGGGTAAAACTGGTATTCTGCGGGGGTAAAAAGCTGGTAACATATAACAAAGATTAGACCAATAAGACTGAATCTAGCTTGCCAGTGGTCCATTAGGACCCTAGCGGTGTAATGTGATTGTAAGAACTTACTCAATATCTTTGTGCAATTTTTATATGTCTAATAAAGTCAATTTGTATTTATATGTACTATATTCATTGGTAAAATGAGGGAGGGGGGGGGGGGGGGTAAATCAGTTTACCTAGCTAAGTCATAGGGGTGGCAAGATCGAAAAGGTTAGGAACCACTGGCCTAGGGTGTTTTAGAAGTGACTTACGAATTTACGATCGAAGTTAGCATTAGTAAAGTTATTTTGAAGATTCTTCAAGTACAGCCTAAACCATGTAGCAAGACTTGCCACATTGTGATTAACACCACTAAACAATCCTCTTTAAAAGCTCTATCTACCCCTTTAAACCAAGGTTTGCTGCATGAATCCCACCTCGATCACTGCTGGTGTCAACTTTCAATATGTTCATACATAAAACTACTTAACAAAACTAATTACAGTAATATTATCCTTCATTTATTTTCAAACCCCATCAGAAAGTCATAACCACGTCGTGCAAGCGGTGCGGGGTGTGGCACGGTTAGGGGGGTAGAGGGGGAGAGGAACAGTGCATGCGCCGCGCGTTGCCAAAAATCTAGTCAAACTGGCTCGCTATAGTGCAACGCACTTCCCGACGAATGCGTGCGCGCAATGTTGTGCGGTGGAGTCGAATTTGATGTAGAAAATTTGCGTTAGTCTTATGATTGCAATCATTTGTTTAATTTTTGGACTGTATACCAAAAATAGGTTCAAGTTTAAAAGTTTAGTCTCAAAAACAGATAATTGTGATCTACAAAATAAGGTAGATTACATTTCAGAATCATCTATTTATTATAAATAGGTAATTCAATTTAAAGCTACTCGCAGTTCCATTATATGAAGATTGCTTCAGATACAACTCGCTATGAATGTAAGTCGTGCTAAATTAGTAGAGCGAAATGAGAGGCCATGAAAATATGAATTAGATACTCCTATGATGTGAGATGTCAAATGATCATTAAATAATTATTAATTCCTTTGATTTTGATTTCCTTTTTTATATTTTTCATTAATAATTTTATTTTATTTTTTGTCTGGATTTCTTGTGCGTGTCCCAAATAAAATATTTTTCTCTCTTTCTTTAATTTATATCTTCCAAAAACACTGTCGCAAATCGTAGTTAATTAATGATTCTTCATCTATTAGGTGCATCATGTAGGTATTCAACATTTCTGCTCTCCAATTTTCCACACAAAACACCCACTCTACGCCTTTCTTTCTTCAGGTCGTTAGATAGTCATACGACTCAAGTAGGTGCATCTAAAAACTGCAACTCGATTGGGAGGCTGCGGCGAAGCGGGGGGCAGGGGGACCAAAAAAAATAAGAGTACGCCAAAATGCGCGGGCGACGACCGGCCAATGACCTGCGAAGTTAGACCTAAGGACCTAGGTCTTAAGTGTGAATGTGGGTGTGAGTTTTTGCTGTGTATTTTTTGTGTTTTATTGTGTAGAGTATGTATATTGGTTGGTATTGTAGGTATTTTGGGGTTTAATGACTGGTGGGTTTGGTGTGTGTATGTTTACGATGTCCTATATGAGAATCGAAGTAGAATGGTGTATGCGCAAAGCAAATTTTGTTAAGTACTATATTATATGAAATTATGGGAATAAACAGAAAACAATTACCGTTAAATTCATTTTATATTAAATTAAATTAAATTTATTTTAGTCTGGAAATACTATTCAGTGTCAGCCTGTAAATTATTGCCTGCTGCGGTGTAATATGTTACACTACAGAGCAAATACTTCTCACACAAAAAAGAAGAGCGATTTATATTTTTTTTTGATAAAAGACTTCTTTATCGCTATAAAGTTATTAATAAATTATGTACAAAACAAAAAGGGGTACAATAACGAAACTTGGAAAGCACGTGGGCACGTGTTTTCGTCGTCCTTCTGTTTTCCCGCCCGTGAGACGGGGCACGCATTATGTACTCTGTGACTAGGTCTGAAGGAAGTGACGTAAGCGTGGGCACGTTGGCAAGCACGTGGCTGTGGTTCACAGTTTTGAAGTATTGCGGGACGAGTTTAGGGAAAGAAATAATAGGCTTTTGTTCGAATTTGTAAATTGTTTAGCGAACATAATCTTACCTCGAAAGACAGCGCGATAAAATAAAAATTTGATGATTTTTATTTTGTATGACATAAAAAGTTTTAGTTTTTTTACTTCGTCAAACCTGTACGATTAGAAATGGTAAAATATACATAAACTCACTTCTTTTAGAAATGGTAACGTTATCGAAATATGTACCTACCCTTGTGGATTAATTAAACCATCAATAGCAGACTGTTGTTTGACGTTCAAAAGTGCCTTTTATGTGCTAATTTAAACAAATGCCTAATTGAAACAAATGCGTTGACTTTGACTTTGTGTTTATTTCAGTTAATGTTATATGAATTCTAAAAGTTTGGCCAACATATCTTAATCGGCAAAATGTAGCCAATTTTCAGCTGCAGCTAAATTAGAAGGAACCCGTCTTATAATAATTAGATTTGAATCATCTCCATTACCATATCACAATATAACATAATTAAAAATAACTAATTATAACTCCACAAGGTTGCCAACACCTGGACACGCTTCATTGCCTGTCAGAAAGCTGAAATACCAAATCATTTTTTATTTTTACATTCAAACGCGAATCATAAAAATCCTTGCCAAGGGATTTTCGACTCTTTTGTAAAGTGATTAAGCTTAAAGCTATTATTTTTAATGTTACCTCAATATGTTTATGCAAAAGAATTTCTATGTGAGTTTGAAATGACGAGGTGACCAATTTTAAAAGGACTTCCTCTCTCCCTTCGTTTCTGAAATTGCGAAACGAATTAGGGATTTTTTATGTTACGTTAGAGGTCCTTTTATTTTGGTTTGTACCTATGTCATAAGTTAAAAGAATTTGCGAAATTTACATACTGAAATCGCTTGATTTTTATTATGAATAATAATAAACCCAACAAAATTATTAAAAAAATACCGCGAAGTTCGGTAAGGATAAAGGCTGTAAGCGATAGTTCGCCAAGAATCGAGATCTAAATTAGAGCCAAGTTCTGCATACTTAACTACATACTAAAATAAAAGCTTAAGGAATTTTTTGTTCTTCTATTTTAAAGGTTCTAAAATGATAGTCTAAAATTATGATGTTCATTTTAACAATTGGTTTTATCAAAAAAACCCGTAGAAAAATAATTAGGTAAGGTCGGTGTTTCCTATCCGACTACTCTGCGAAATTCAGAGGTCAGTCTCTTTTAAAGTCTGGACATTATCTTGGTCAGATCATATCAGGACCTTACTACTAAAATAATACATTGTAGCAAAATTATTTTTATTAAGAATGCATGTTAAATGTTAAATGCAATTAATTAATTCCCAATTAAAACTTTGAACCCAATTTCGATTTTTGGCTCTTGAATGACGTGCGCTGTTCGCAAACTTTTGTGCTATGGTTGTGTGAAATGTATCGAAAAAACAAGATGGCGGCGTTGGTTCTGATTTTCGTGACGTGCCAAAAGATTCTTGTACAGCAGGCTTCTTCTTCTTCTTCACCCTATGTAAAATTTCTACATTTATATCTGTAATTTTTATGGTGTACATAATGAAGAGTATTCTATTCTATTCATCTACATAAGATGAACTGATGCCATTTCTCAGTACCATCCCGGAGTCTGGATTTGTACCCGGTTGATGTCAATAGGCTCGCCCCCCATTGTGTGCACCAAATAAATGGTTTAAATCTATCTACCAAAATTTGGGTGTACTATAGGTGCACCTCTGCCTTATCCTTCGGGGAATACAGGCGATGTTATTACCCGACTACGGCGAAGCAAAAAAGAGGGTTATGATTTTGACCGGTATGTATGTATGTATGTATGTATGTTCATCTGTTCCCTCATAACTTCTAAACTCCTTGTCAAAAATCGACAAATGAGGTATCGTTGGTAGCGTCTTGATCTTACATCACAGACAAACAAATTAATAATCCAGGGTCACACGTAAACTGTTAGATTTATGCGTTAATTACATGATGTGACTCCGGATTTTTAATTTGCCTGTTTGTGATGTCTTGTTTATACCTCTTTAGTTGTTGTTATTGTCGTAGTTGGGTTTTAGTTTATATTAACTTTTATTTTTATGTATGTCCAACTGACACCCATTTGACAGTTGGTTGACATATCCGTCACCCGCTTCCACTCATGACATGCAGCCACAACGTGGGCGAAGGTGAACGATTTGTCAATGCGGGTCATTAGCGGCCCCAAACGAGAGGATAGCTCCTTTGTCAGTGGACTCCGTTAGTCATTACGAATGCCATCACCATTTGGGTAATAACAGATGTTATTTGAGGTAAAACATGCAGAGGGACTGTATTGAATTTGGCAGATGGCGTTTATTATTCTGGTGTTTTTGGGTTAAGACTGCAATTGCGAGTAAAGCATCTAACGAATCTAACCTTTAACAATTACCTTGCATAATAAAGTCTTTGGCAAGATGACCTGAATGCGTACCACGAGGGCTGGTGGAGTTGAGGGACGCGTTTGCCCAACCGAGGGTCAGTATATATTAAACTCTGATAAAAAAGTATACAGAGTTTCCTATTCTTTTCTACCTTTTCCGATATTGGTGTCGCGGTCCAGAAAAACCTGAGGTGGTTTAATAATAACAGTATTTTACAAGAGTAATTAATAAATAAAATAAAAATATCAACGGAGGTGGGTACAATTCATTTATCGTAATTAAAAACAATATCCGAAGTTATGAATGTTTTAAAGTTAGAGTAAACGACGATGTTTGTGCTAGTATTAACTGTTCCTGCCGGGGTCGCGGATTGTTCGAAAGAGTTACCGTGGCCCTGGCGCACAGGCAACTGAAGGAACACGGGTGGGTTTTAGTCAGTAAGAGTCCGCCGAGTTCCGCTCCGCCCAGAGCGGGAGAGGTCATTTGATGATTTACCACCCAAAAAAAAAAAAAGTATTATCTGTTGACAGACACCGATGTGTTGCCTGTCTTTTATAACCCCGTTCCTTTGTCTAATAAAATTGGAACTATGCACATAGGTGCATAGTTGGAAAATCATAAGCCTGACAAGATATCAAATGAACTTGCATTTCGAGTATTGTCAGGCTTACGACTATCCTTAATGGCAATTGCTAAACCCCATGTTATAAATTTCTCCGAAAGCTCTCGATGTGTAAATAATTGTCACTCTCTTACGGATTACACGGATCTAAAGCTCACATATGGGTCTATCGTTATTTTTTAGCCATGAGACTCCTGTAATGTAACAAATCTACCATTCATTTATTTCTGGATTTGTGCCCGGTTAATGGCGATAGGCTCGCCACCTATTACATGGGACTTAAACATAACTGGCGATATATGGGTGTACTATAGGTACACCTCTGCCCAACCCTTCGGGGAATACAGGCGTGATATTATGTTGTGTGTAATTTATTTGTAAATGAAACTAAAGCTTTTATTTAATCACTTTATTTAAATTTCCAGTTGAAGTCTCCAACAGACGAAAGCACTGGTACGGATGGTGGCGAGGCTCCAGCTGCTAACGGTTCCATCTTCACCATGACCCTGAAGAACAACCATCTTATTGTAGAGACTGAGGAGAGAAACGTGAGTAACAATATGCGAAAAAAAAAACCTAGACGCGTGTTGAAAATACTTAAAATCTTAGGTAATCGGTTATCGTTTTTTTTTTTTTGAGAATGCACGCCTCATCTCAAATCAAAGGTCCTAATATAGTTCCCAGAAGAACAATGCGAGTCTTAGACTCTATAGAACTGTGTACGAATAGCCAGGTTTTTATATTTATTCTTATTTCTGAAAATCTTTTCGGCCCTCAAACATCTAAACGTCGGTTATTCTCCCAAAAGTTTCTTCCGTATCAGTTCGGATTAGGATAGTTAGAAAGTTTGTGTGCACATGCATTCTGGCAGGGATTCCACACCCCGCAGGCAAAGTTCAACAAAAACCATACACAAGCTGTCAGACACTGTGGTTCCTCAGACATATCCCGTCATCGCGTCGGAACACTTGGTCGGGAACTTTGTCTTACACAGTGTTAATAAAGAGTTTGCTGAGGAGTTTTCGTGAATAATTAGACTACGCATCTATTCCAATGTTACTAGGTTAAGTCAGGAAAATTAATTAAGCAAATTGACTATGAATTTAAATTGTCCATATATTTACATCACAGATGTAATTTTTTGACAGTTGTTGAAATGGCTATAACACGATTCATTTTAAACGCAACAATTAATTATCCTGACTGTACATACTATCTTGGTAAAATTAGAATGCTCAGCGTGTTATAAGCTATAGAGGTGTTTCTAGATTTGATTTGGAATACCAGATTTTCTTAGTCTAGTATTCAAAATCAATGTACGTAGGTAGATATTATTTTAGTTTAACTACCTAAAGAAATAACTTTTATCTTTTCAGGACATCACCAAAAACGGACGAGAAACGAAGATGAAGTATTCACCAGACAATGACGGCATCTTTGTGGTTGAGGTCCAGCAGTCAGCAGTCTACAGGTCGAGCACCAAGCCCGTACACAACTCCCCACCCCATGATCCTCAGATCTCCACCAACCAGGCTCTCATACACCGCGTTCCCGAAGAGTTGGAGAAGAAGATTGAGGAAGACAGCGAAAATTGCAGCGGAAAGTACGAAAGAGACAAAGCACTTGCTTTGTCTAGTACAGGCCTTTCGATTTCTGACCTAAGCATGTCGTCAATTGGCTCTCATAATGTAAGCTACTCTTACAGCAGTCAAATGGGCTATGAACAAGGACCTTTCGGGTATCCAGTCTACGCTGGCTATGACACATCTAAAGACGATGTCCCGGAAGGAATAGTTAATGACAACTCCCAAGAGCCTTTGATCACCAAGACCCCGACAGATCCTGACAAGCCTGTGGTAACTGCAGCGATATTCAAGCAAGATTCTATCATCGGCAGCGAAGCATTGCAAGGACCAGGATACTGTATCGAAGGCTCAACTGATGGACCGTTATTATCAGATGTTCAAGCTAGAGAATACAGCCTACAACACCTTCACGACCAGAAGAAACTAGAGAATGGTGTAGCAGTTCCTGTCGCAGAGAAAGTCGAAGGTTCGAAGTCTCTAAACCGAGCTGATAGTCTCCCAGTACGGTTAGAAGAAGAAGATGCAGAAAAAGTACCGATGGAAACTATCAAAGAAGACGACGGTTCTGGAAAAGATAACATGAAGGGTAAGAGAGGATCATTGCCAATTATAAAGACAGATATGTACGAATCAGTTCGGGATGTGATTCTGCCTTCAGGGTCTCCGAAGTTTGAAAAGCTGATGAATGAAACATCGCCGGGAGATGGCGCGTACGACTCGCCCCCCATGATCACTATCACAGAGGAGAGTGAATCCAGCAAGTCTGATGGCACGAGTTAATTCAGCGCTCGGTTTTATGTACATAGTATGGGTCAGGTTGTTTTTTGATGTGTTGAGGTGCGGTGTCAGGGAGAAAAACCATTAAGGATATCCTTATGGTTTAACAATTTCAACTTGCATTGACATGTCTACAGTCTACGACTATTAATGTATGCTACATCTGTCAATTTGATACCAGACTACCAAGCAGTTTTTTGTAATTTTTTACAAGAGTATCCACTCTGATAAAACATATTTTTTCTTATTTCCATTTCTTCTATCATCTGTAATTGAAAAGTGGTCGTCTTTCTCACTGACACCGCATGTCCTAGTAAATAATTTTGTAAAATCTATGAAGTAGTCGTAAGCTTGGAATCACCTCGTTGTTTCAGTTCAGTTCTGGTTCAGCCGCTGGTAGCCCTTGACCGTTCTGTATGTCGCTCCGTAGGTGAATTTGTATAAATTAGATTATTACTGGTATATTTAGATGACATGATTATTTTCTTTAACTGGCCATACTTTTGACGATATAGAAAAATATAGATAAAGATAATTTGAAGATTGTGGAAAGCAGATAGATAAATATAAAGATTACTTTTTAAGAATATGCATACCTATAAATAAAACTAAAAACAAAAGAGGTACGGAAATGGTTGAAGACTGGAATTGGCACCAAGAGATAGGCCGTTGATCTGTCAAAGGCTTTTGAGTGTGTTATTGTTGAATAACTTCATAGAATTTAAAAGATAGTAAATTTGTGAAAGTTTTTAGAAAAGATTACATAGCTTATTGAAACGTTGAATGTTCCTGAAGCTAACGCTCAATGGATACTAAAAAGTCGATATTGGTATTAGTATCGCTTCTTGTTTCTTCCTTAGGAATACTCTATCGGTACCAGTAGGTTTCGATACCGGATTTCTAGTATACATTGGAGATTAAAAATGTAATCTACATGTACCAGTGCTTAGAGGATAAGCATGAACTTTGAAACATGTGATCAGATAAATATATCGACGGGTAAATGTTAAAGACGTTAAATGAAATATAACACAAGAGAAATACATACATACCCAGTTCAGGTACAAAGAGCTGTAAGTATAAACTATATGAACATACTCAATCAATCTGCCTAGCTTTTTCCCAAACATGTTAGGGTGGGCTTCTAGTTTAGTTGGATGCAGCGGAATACCAGTATTTTACATGGAGCAATTGCCTATGGAACCGCCACAACTCAGTTACTGGGTAATACGATACCCTTTGTTAAGACTGGTTGTCGGACTTTTGGGCTTCTGTCTACACGTAACGACTGTCAAAGATCTACGAATGACAGCCGGGACCAATGGCGGTGGCATGGAGGGGCTCGATATGTGATGGATGGTCACCCATGAATCGACCGCGGCAAGAGTAGCTTACCCATCGCTCGATCGACCCGAATGGCTGTTATCATTTCATCGCGAGCTGCTAACTATAATATCACAATATTACTTCATAAATACATTCGATGTTCATATTCAACGATTTGATACTTCTTAAAACTTGTTAGATTTTTCTAACTAGTTTTATTTTAAATTTTAATTTAACCCATATAATATAAATATTAGGACTAATAGTTATTCTTTGTGTTGAATTGAAATTAACTTTGCTTCTTTTTGTGATTTCTCTTTAACATTTAACCGTGGATGTATGTTATAGAAAGTCGTTTCCATGATATTGTGTACATTTCTGTTCTTCATCGTTGTGGCCAAATAGTTGTATGTATAGTTAAGTGATAGTGGAAGGACTGTTGACAGGGTTGTCACATGCAAGGTTATCACTATCAAGGTTATTACTATCAAGATTATCACTATCAAGGTTATCACTATAAATTTTAACATTGAAGGAAGTAAAATGTGGTTTGCCTG
Organism: Dryobotodes eremita; assembly: GCA_917490735.1. NCBI lineage: Eukaryota > Metazoa > Arthropoda > Insecta > Lepidoptera > Noctuidae > Dryobotodes > Dryobotodes eremita. Next base: position 21,503,151 of record OU823254.1, read on the forward strand.
TAGTTTGGGAAACAGTGAATACCTAGGTGTTAGAGTACGCACAATTTCAATGAGTATATCTGTATTATAATTTATCGTAGCAGAGGGATCGTAGTTTGTTCATTTTTTATGTATAATCACGAGCTTACATACCTTACAATTTCGCAAGACAAGTAATTTTCTGCTGAAGTATAGATACAAATTTTATAGTGATAATATGAAAATGGTATTCTCGAAACCAACCGTATCATTATAAAATAGGTCTTTTCTCAAAGTTGCAATCGTTATTTCACGCGAAAATCGCTTTTAAATTTTGCGTTGGTGTCAGGTGTTTATGCTCGTGACTGTACTGCCATCTTTTACTCTGTATTTTCTGTTTCTGAAGGTATGAGGGTAGATAAGCCAGTCTTGATGGATCAGGAATGGAGAAAAATGCATGCATTTAAAATGCCCGCAGAGCTAGATTTGTGATAATGACCTAATGAAGGAAAGTAGTGTACGTTTGAAATACTGTTTTTCTCAGTCAAGTGATGAATGACTCTGTCAACATTTTATTTCTGCATTTACACCAAATTTCGCTACTAACTAGTATAAGATACTTATTGTTAAAAATTATTTATAAATTAAGGAATTGAGATTCAATATTCAAGGCTCTTTTCATTTGTATTCATATAGTTTATAAATATTATAATAAAAACAATTTATTTTATTAGATTAGGTAATGTTAGTTTTGCTCAGTTTTTAAAATTATTTTAAAAGTTGTGATAGAATTTATAGATATTATGAAAATGATATTTTTCTGTAAACTTGGCTGTCAATTACAGTGTACTGTTTAATAATTTAGATATTTTAAATATCACAAGCACAACATCTACTTTATAAGCGTGAAACTTTAGTCCTTCGCACCGATTTAATATCTATATATAGAGAGCTAGTATATTTCTGGATCAAAGGACCAAATAATATAGAGCAAATTTCATATTTTCTCTATTATTTTTTTATGATTTGCCATTTATACAAGGCATGTATTTAATCGAACCTCTAATAACTCCTATTTTGAGAAACTAAAAGCCAAGTAACTAAGACCAACTTTGATGTAGACGCGGTTGGTAACAGTTTCAACCTAACCTAACCCGTTTGGTCGGGATGCCCTAGCTTAGTTACTGTGACCAACTGTGAGAAAAGGCCAGAATGTTAAAAAGATGCTCAAGAATTTAAAAAAAAGTGTGCGTCATTAGAAACACATAAAGTTTGTAGAGGATCAGTTAAATATTTCTCTTAATACAATTACAACATTTCAACAATTCCTTCTGAGAAAATTCCTCCTCTCAACACTTCTTTCTGAGAAGATTCCTCCTCTCAATACTTCCTTTTTAAAAGATTCCTTCTCGCAACACTTCCTTCTGAGAAGATTCCTCCTCTCATCACTTCCTTTTTAGAAGATTCCTCCTCTTAACACTTACTTTTCCTCTGGATATTTTGACATAACGATACTCTTAGAAGCTCTCATGTGTTGGCAAAGCTAACCATTAGTAGCTTTAGCAGAAGTATGTTATGCTCACGAAGGAAACTAATTGTCGCTGCCAATGTTACACTGTAATAGCAGCCGCCTTTATATTGTATTTAGTTTGAGTGTTAGTGCCGTCCGCGAGACAAACGAAACCTTTACGTGCCAAACGAACCTTTATGAAGAGTTAAAGAGAAGAACCAGTTTTACGGGTTATTAGTGAGTGACCACACTTCAATCAACTCAGCCTACCGCAGTCCACTGCTTGACATAGGCCTCTCCAAGGCTGTACCACAACACTCTGTCCGCTGCCTTCCTCTCTGTCTGTCCCAGCCACCTTTTTAAGGTCTTCGGTCAATCTAGCTGGGGGGCGTTACACACTACGCTTGCCGATGCACGGTCTCTTCTCCACGACTTATCTGCTCCACCAGCAATCGGTCCTTCGAAAAACATGGCCAGGCCACTGCCATTTCAGCTTGCTTACTCTGTAAGCTATATCGGTAACCCCGGTTCTTTTCTGGATAACACGTATCGACGCGGAATAAAGCTTTTTCTGACCGGCTCAAGAGCCTGTCAGAAAAAGCTTTATGTCAATGTAATAAAAACGAAAAAGAAGTCATTCGGTTCAGTTCGGACCACTCGACACCATTTGGAAACGAATTGGGACCGTGCAGAATTTCCGATCGCCGAAGTTAACGAAGTCCGCGCGAAAAGTGTGGTTATATCCTTATGCTCATGATTGAAAGCCATAGGCAATTAGACATTCAGAATGGCATGCTAGGGTTCACGATGCTACAGTTCAATATGAAAACGAAAGGATTTGATTATGATGTCAAATTCAGTAGGTACGGTCAAAACTTTAATACTAGTTAAACTACAGTTTACTTGAAGACTTTATTTTGAATGACGTCACTGAAACGTTATTCAAGAAAGTCAGTTGGTGTGTTTTCCTAGGTTTGAATTCCTCCTACGCTGATGTTGGTCGCGTACGACAGCGAGAAATAAATAATAAAATACCGTACTGTTATACCAACCGCTCTACGGGACAGTCGTCTGCCAAGCGTGGCATTCAGCTGATCGTCGGTAACAGACTGAGGGCGCTCGTACAATTCCATGCTCGTCAGTCGACTGACGGCGACGTACGCGGCGCTGACGAGCGAGAGAGTCGCGCGCGATTCGCGCCGCTGACATCAGCGTCGCAGTGTGGTGCTATATAGAACACAATGTATATTACGCGTACGCGCGACAGACGTAAGCGATCGACATCAGCACAGGAGGAATGCAGACCCTAGAGAACGTTTTATGGCACCGTAAAGTCAAACCCTGTTGCCATGACAGTTGGCACTGGGGCTGTTATTGTGGCAAACACCGCTCTTGTAGGAAACCGTAACTTTAGCGTGACGGAATCACTGCGTGTCATAGTGAATAAGGGCCCTAATTAAAATAGTGCTCCAAAATGTAATCGAGAAATAGAAAGCTGGTCTTTTCATCTCGATTAATCGAGAATTCGAGTAACCCGTAAAACTGGTTATAAAATGGAATATTCGTGTTAATTGATTATGAATTAAAGAAATTATCATTTCTTTGTAGGCTAGTTGAAAAGCTAAGAGTTTGAAAAATATAATTAGCATGTAAGTGATAATTATTGTATGTAAATGAATTTAGTTCGCATTACTGATTTTAATATTTTATTTAAAGTTACTTTTATAAAATAAATTTAAAGTGATTTGCGGAATGTGTGTTTTATTTTTGTTTCAATCCTTTTAAAAATAATATTTATTACAAGAGGTCGATATCTGTCGTTTGTGGCTCACCGAACATGCACATATTGTATTCTTACTTTTTGATAAATAAACGTTATTATTATTATTATTATCTTTCCAGGATCCATATGGTCAAACAAATAAATGTGATGCTCTATAAATAATTATTATATACCTACATACGATAATTTACCCAACAAGCTATTATCTGCAAGACGGATCAAAAAGGTCAGGTACTTAGAACTCGCAACCGGCTTGCGTGTGTGACTAGATGACTGCATGAACGTAAACGATGCAAAAAGAGTATGTTAGGATCTTAGTAGGTGGCGTTCTGTAGTTTTTGCTTACCCCCATGGGAAAAAGGCGTGTACTTTATGTACGTATGTCATATGTATGTGTAAAGATGGATATAGGTACTAGAACGCGTTCTTGTTTTGCACTATAAGTTTATAACATCTGTTCCGTCCGAATTTCCCCGTACAAAAGGCAAGAATCGTGGAACTCGAACACGAAGCAGGTCGTAACCCACAGTAGTTAGTTCCGGGAAAGCAAAGATGGCGCTAACAGAGCATTCTTGATTTCATTCTCGAAGGGCATACTGGTAGCGCCATCTACCGGGGGGTGAAAGAACTATGAAAAGCCAAAGTGCGCGTGTTTATAGGAAATATCACTGCTTTGTTATGATTAGGATTTCCGTTCATGAAAAGTTCCGGAAAATTCTGGAAGATGGCGTTTGTTTTAAACTTAATGCTTCACGCTAGGGTGTTGCAGGTTAGGTTGATTTGAATAAAATAGAATCATGATGATGTTGAAATAATCGTTAGTACAGGCAAGCTCGAAAAGATCGACAAGAATGTATTTAATTGTCTACAATATTTGTTCTATAATAGGGTATCAACGTATAAGCCACTAAACACATTACACATTGGGTACGTAATTGTAGCTACACATTGCTACAGTAGTAGGGAACGAAAATTCTCATCGTTTTGAGGCTAACTATACGATTATTTCTGGTATAATTATAAAAAAGAATGGTCCATGTAGAATTCAAATTCTTCAAAGACCATTGTTTCTAAGTTATTTATTAGTGTAATTCTTGGTGTTGATTCTCTTTTGATGCAGTCCACTACCGCATAAGTCAGTGATATAGTTAAATCTGTACCTATTACATATTAAAAACTAATGCTTCTAAACTACGCAACGTATTGTGAATTGTGATGTGATTTTCACCGTCATTTAGAGAATTTATTTCGGAAAGTTTGTCCACAATACGTTAATATTAAACTTACATATCTAAACTAATATTATAAAGAGAAAAGATTTGATTTTTTGTTACGCTTAAACGCTAAAACGGCTTCATCATCATCAAGTTACAGCAGTCCACTGCTGGACATAGGGCTCTCCAATTGCACGCCATTTAGCTCGATTCTCGGCAACTCTCATCCAGCTGCTACCAGCCACCCTGCGAAGATCATCGCTCCACCTAGCCTGAGGGCGTCCTACCTTACGTTTGCCGATTCGCTGTTAAAACGGCTTAACGGATTTGAATGAAATTTGGCATATGGGTAGACCATGGCCTGGATTAGGACATAGAATACTTTTTATCCCAATAATCCTACGGGATCGAGATTTGTGCGGGTGAAACCGTGGGGCGTAGCTCGTGCGAAACTGGGGCGGGTCGCAACCGGGTCCATAGTAACATATTTCCTTGAAATTGTTTAGATGCTTTGTACAGTGCTTAGTTATGAAAACTGAGCTTCGATTTTGCTATCAAAAAAAATATCAAAAATAGAAAAAGGTCTACAAATCTACAGTCTACAAGTTAGGTCTATACCTAACTTGTAGACTGTAGATTTGTAGACCTTTTTCTATTTTTAACCGACTTCAAAAAAAGGAGGAGGTTCTCAATTCGACTGTATGTTTTTTTTATTTGTGTCAGCTCAGAACTTTTTTCTGGCTGAACCGATTAAGATGATTCTTTTTTTATTTGAAAGCTGGTGCTTTACATGTGGTCCCATTTAAATTTGATCAAGTTCTGACCAGTAGTTTTTGAGTTATCCTTAATACTGCGTATTTTTTCCACTTCGTTTATATTGATGATGTTTTAATAATTCCCTGTCACTGTTATTTACATATCAAGTAGTGGTATAAGAATTTGTGCGAAGTAGGTACCACAAGTAAAAAGTGAAAAATAAAAACTTTTTTACAAAAAGCAACCGGCTTTCAAAAAAGAAAAACACTAAAAAACGTGAAAAATAACTTTAATTTCGGAAGTAGGTGGGCAAAAACGAAAATACAAAACCAGAGACACCTACTTCCGAAAATAAAGTAATTTTTCACGTTTTTTTGTGTTTTTTTTTTGGAAGTCTGTTGTTTTGTTAAGTACGTGTAACTTATTGACTGGCCTACACTGTCCTCCCACACCTATTAACACTGTAATTTAAAACATTGTAAAACCCACTTATTTTTAAAAGAGTAACCGTGGAGTTTCTTGCCGGCTCTTCTCCATAGGAAATGACCAATTGGAACCGTGCACCTAGCTTCGGACGTTTCATAAGTGTCCATGTAGGTTTATGTGAAATCAAATATTTTGATTTTGAAGAATCAGTCATCAAATTATTATAGTAAGATTAAGGAGTGGACCTAGTTGCAGGGAGGTTTCGAACGAGCGACCATCATAATTTAGTAAAGAGCCTAACGTAACCACAATGGTAGAGAAAAAAGATGACTGCTATCTACAGGGTCAAATTAAATTAGCTAACGAAACTCCGCAGACGTGATGAGTATCGATATCTTAACACGATAAAATAAAAATAAAAAGGATTCGAAGTTTTTTCTAGGAGGGTGAACGACCGTTTGTAGTTTTGTTATTTGAAGTATGAGTTGAGAAAATCTATTTTATTTTCTTCTATTGTGTTTAGGTATCGATACCAATCACTTCTGTGAAGATTACACAAAAAAAAAACTGATGTTTTAAACTGACATTTCAAGTGACTACTCACTACACTAATTGAGGTCGAAGACCCCAAAAAAAAAAATATCTTTTTATCATGTTTAGGCATCGTGTTTACCCATTACGTCTGCGGAGTTTCACTAGCTAATTTAATTTAATCCTCTATAGCCTAAGTTCAAACCTACTGGAAATGCACTGAAGGTGGTGATACAGATTAATTTCTTTTAATTGTTTCTGTGTTTCAAAAATAATTAATAACGTTGTCTTATTATCCAATATAATTTGTCATACAATAAGCTCATTCGCGTCATGGAATGATTGTAATGTATTGTAGTCATTACAATAATGAAACACCTGTAGCCAATGAAAAGTGAAATCGATTTATAATAACAAAAGTACATACCATACCACATAATTTAATACCTACCTAGTTTTGATCAGTAATAGTGCCAAAGTATGTAACTGTTGACACACTAATTAATCAATGAATTGTATGAAATTTTAACGACCTTATAAAATGAAGTATAAAATTCCATTAATAATTTTCCATGCTGCCTATCATAATAACTAATTCTACTGCTAGTTTTTCATGGTGAAAGAAAATCAAGTAAACTCAAAAAACACTATAGTATCAAAACATTACTTACGATGTAATTGAATACAGTTTTAATATTATTATGCGTTAAACTTTCGCATAATTTGCAAAATAAGGGAAAGTAATGTCGTGCCCCCACAACACACCAGGAAGTACCTCCGAAAATAAATTATAAAAAAATACATGCTGGTTATTTATACCCGCGCGTATGTTTGGAATACCCCTCGTTTGACTACGTACATTTTTATTCCCCTGGACCGCAGTAAACGGGAAAATAGGTCAAACAACCGCCGTGCCGCTCAAACACGGAAAAAATTTAAACTGATAAAAAGACATTAGCCCCGTCACAAACATCACAACTACCCTCATCTCGCCGCTATTGATTCACTGCGGATAATTGAGTACACGCGTGTCACCCCCTCACGACACCCCCACCCCCCCTCATCACACCCTCACACACACGCGTCGCACCTCATTTGATTACAACAGAAAAAGCGGCGAAAAATCGAGTAGATGCGATGCAGTAATCTACCCGTTGCCATAGCAACCGATATTAACGCGAGGGGGGTACATCACATAAATAGATTCCCACATAAGTCCGATTCCACACACGCGCCCCCACTCACCCCCTACATTTTTGTACAGTGTTAAAATGCCTAAAACCACCCCACCCGAGTTTAAAAATGCCGCGCGGGCCTCGACGCAGATTAGCTAAAACTACGTATTTTTTACCCCACCAAGAGGGATCTGTTTTCTCTTTTGCCCGCTTGCTAACTACCGAAATGTGGGGGGAAAGGGGGCTAGGGGTCGAGGGTACGGAAAACTTTGTGTTTTAAATATGTCCGAAGGCACGCATTAAAACCGTTTGCGAAATACGAATCATTAGTGTGTTGTTTTACCCTTTCGTCGTTTTATATTTTTGTTTCGTGTTACGTTTTTATTTCGGGGTGCTGCCTTGTGCCTGCTTGCATTAGCGGGTTAGGAATAGGATAATAACTGGGTAGGAGGTACTCTAGTGAGTCTTTTGGGACTGATAGAAACGTAAAAACAGTATCTATTATGTAACAATCTTGCCTTGAAAACTTATGTGAAATGAGCTATCATTCTACCTGAGGCTAGGGATTGACACTATTGAAAGCCCACGACAGACTTACTTCACCTAAGTTTTCACGGTGAAATTTTGTAGAATAGAGCAGCTGATATTCATACGTATTAGGAAACTCACAGGCACCTCTTTCTTATACAACTAATGAGGATATTTTTACCATGACATGAGCTGTGCCAATAGCAGAGAAGAAGAAAACCATGGTAAGTCTTAAGTTGGCGGAGTCGGAGCATGGTCAGCAGGGTCTTCTGAGTTGATAACAATGTCAAGATCGCTTCTTCGTTTTTTTTTCAATACTTTCAATCAAAAGCATGAAAATGATTTAAATATAGTCTATATTTTCCATTAACCCTCAATGAATCAATCTGCCCAGCCTTTTTCCAACTTTGTTAGGGTCGTATTTCAGGCTAACCGGACGCGTCTGAATACCAGTATTTGACATGAAGCCACCGCCTATCTGGCCTCCACAGCCCAGTTACTGGGTTACATGATACCCCTGGGTAACACTGGTTGTTAGACTTTTGGGGTTCTGATTAGCCGCAACCCTTTCCAGTAACCCTCAAATAGTTAGGTACTAAAACTATGTTTACGGGTTACTAACTTGTTGCTTTTAGCTCCACAAATATAATCTCAATATCCTTTGTGGGTTGAAAAGCCTCCATGCTGTTTACTCTTTAGTTTGCCTACATAGTTGTGTAAATACGACTTATGGTGAACCGCCATTAAGAGGGGTGTCTTGAGATCCCCTTAAGACTGAAGGGGTGAAGCAATGGTTCAAGTGATGTGGTTTTTGGGTTTTGTTAGCAATGTAAACTATACAAGTGCTTGGTATACCGTGCAATTGCATGGTTAACCATTTTTTTTTGTAGTCTATATATACTACGGTTATTTGTAGTGCTAACCTTGTCTGGACAGGTATATCTTACACTATATAATTGTACTTTACTTAGAACGATTCATTTCTCGTGACAATTACTGTCAGGAGATTTTTTGATTAAACACTTTTGTCAAAAGAGCTTTGCAGTTAGTTCATGATCAGTAAATCCCTCTCTGGCTGAAAAAATGCTACGTTCAACCCTTGCCTTCAGAAGTTTGACTGAGAAATACCTAAAAATCTAACTAAAAAGCTATTTGAATGAAAATTATCTATGTTTTTACCCATTTAGTTTTTCTCTATCCTAGATGCCACATTACAAATTTTCAATTAACCCCTCCTTGTTCAACTCAAAAGCCGAAAAACTAAATAAAATATTAGTTTTAATTAAAACTGCAATTGGAAAGCTCGTGATAAATTATTTTGAATTGTGAGTGCCACCACTGCCACCCCGGTTAAAAACGCGGGTTCCACAACCCTCCCGAATTTAAAATGTCGCCCGGAATACATCACGGATTAGAAAACTACGGGTATTTTATATTCTGTCTCTTTTCCTCATTTTTAGGAAGGAAAAGCGTGGTATAATTGGTTTTGGGGTTAGGTAGAGTGCTTTTGAACCAAGTAAAAAAATGGAGGAGGTTCTGTATTTATTAGACAAAGTGTAAAATCAGGCTGAATGATTGTTTTTGAGTCCTGAATACCTAACGTAAACTAATTTATTGTGTGTTATAGCTTGTGTAAGTACAGTGTGTTGTGTACTCGTATGTGGGACAATATAAGGCAAAAAAGTTAGCCTACAATTTTGAATTTAACGAAAATGGAGTCTTTTCACCAGTGTAAAAATTTACGACACAGTCTTGTAATGCGCCGTCGGCACATAATGTCGATAACACACTAAAACGTTAATAAACTCAAATGAAAAAAGAAAACAAAGATCAGTCTGTTGCAATCGGTATTTTTGAATTTTTGAATTTGTTATTTTAAACTTACTGAAGATGTTCTGCACAAGTAGCGCCATCCAGTGACAAATGTAAGTACTATTAGAGGCATGAAACTTGCCAATTATCATAGAGACTAAGGTCCATGCTATTTAGATAAAGATATAACTAGAAATACAAAAAAACATACTTTTTTGAGCCTTTACAATCATAGGAAAATCCCTAAATTTATATCAACAGAAAACAGTACGAGATATAACTAGAAATACAAAAAAAACATACTTTTTTGAGCCTTGAATTTAGGGATTTTCCTATGATTGTAAAATCATAGGAAAATCCCTAAATTTATACCTAAAGAAAACAGTATGTTTATAGCATTCAGTAAAACATACATATCTAAAACACATATACATTCCCTCCACGTACTCAAAAACTATCAATACTTCAAATTGATAGCATGGTGGTCTATAAAAGTCCCCCTAACCCACTTTCGACCCTTCTTCCTACTGATATTGGTATTCCGACCACATTTCCTGAGGCAGAACAAAGTTAGAATAATTTAAAAGATATCGAAAGACGCTTCATATTTTAAGATTTTTAAAGCATGGTGTTTTTGTCTTTTGTGATTTGTTCTTTTTAAAGAATATGGTTGTTATGTCTGAAAAAAAAAGGATTAACATTTGATAGCAATAATCTTATTTTTAAGTTAGATCTGAAATTAATGGCAAAGTTATTAATTACTAGCGACTGTACCTGTTTCACACGGTTTTTACAATTTGACAAAACTTCAAGATGTCTATAGTATAAACTAGCTTCTTCAGTTTCGTTCTTATCAGGCAGTTTGAGTGCTTTATGCGCCCTACGCAAACGTCCTAGCGTGATGTTAAATAGCCTATAGCCTTCCTCAAGAATTAGGTTATCAAAGGCAAAAATATTTTTTGAAATCCGACCCGTAGTTCAAGAGATTACCCCCTACACACAAACATACAAACAAACAAATTTTACCTCTTTATAATTAATTAATTAGACATGTTAATTTAATGAACCAAGTAACACACTCTTGTTGCCACTTGAAGTATAGTGCATAGCGATAAAAGGTTTAAGGTCCTAATTAATTAAAGATTAGACTGATAATTTAATTATTGACTGATTGAGGATATAACTGTAACGCAATTGCATAAATACCGAACTGTAAATGATAAATTATTTTATTTCTGTAAGTAGTTTTTTACAAACAGTTTTACACGTCAATACCAACGTGTGGTAGCGAATAGGGCCCGGCACCCTAACTACGTAACACGCTATCTATCACAATTTGAATCATTTTGAAGCTTATTGCTAATCCATTGCTTCATACATTCGAAAAATTTGTTTGTTTAACAACGTAAATAACGCAATGAATGTTGTTGAACTGTCAAAATTAAACCCATTCCTACTGTTAGTGTGTTATGTAATTACCACGCGGGTTAGGCTAGGCAGATGGATTTTGAGTCCGTCTAACTACGATAAAAAGTATTAAGCTATTACCACAACATTCACAGCAACTGCAACATAAATACAATCATGTAGCCATTAAAAATTCAGAGCAAAAATATATGCTCGATTAAACGAGCACAACAGGCAATTTAGAAAAATAACGCTTCACATTATAAGCATTACATGCCATCCGCTCAGGGCTGGCATTCGGTAATATAAGCCTTTCGGAATATTTGGCATTTTCTAAAAGTTATGCCTATGTCGTTAAGGGTATGTGTTTACAAATATTTTTGGGTTAGATTAAATTATTTATTAATAACGTACCTACTTAATATCACGCGTGTATTCCCAGAGGGGAAAGGCGAAAGGAAAGGTGTTTGGAACACTCTCTTTTCGCTAGTTACATAATGTTTATAGGTCCTATTCAGAAGGAGGGAGCGTAACTTTTACTTATGGGTACCAATTCAGACTCAGGGCTGCTACTGGGAGGGAGTCTATTTTAGTCTGACTGTTGCGCAAACGCTAATGACGCACAGAAGAAAAGATTTTGTAAAACAAAATAAACGTGAGGAAAACTAGCGATAATTATAAGGTAGGTATATATTCGCGGTCTGTAATTGTTCAAGTTCTAACCTGTACGGTAGTTGAAATTTCAGAGCTTTCTTTTTTGCTGCTACAACCTTTATTAAAAGCTAATTAAGCTGGCTTTTTGGTAATAATAATGTTAAATTGATCGGCAACTGGGTTAGTTGATCGTCAGCACATGATCCGTTATTTAGAGGTAAAACAAAAGATTAATTAAATCAATTTATAATTAGGTGTAAGTATGTTGCTATTTAAGTGCATTTCATTTTAATTCTTAAAATTTATATCAGGTATGTATATTGATTACAACCATCTGAAAAGTGGTGCGTCTAGTTTCGAGGAATACTTATAATCTTTTAGTTAATTAGAACACATTGATAATAGCTTTTAAATCAATGCCTTCATAATTTATTAAAAAAAGGCATATTGCAGAACCTTGTACAACTTTTACAGTAAATCTTACATAGGGATCTACTTTTAAGTAAAAGATATACCTGTGCTAGGAGATTCCGCTCTCCAATGACAAAATTATGAAATGGTAAAAGTGGTGTACAAAAAGAAAATAGAATCTAAACAAAAAATTACAAGTAAAATCTCAAACTAAACAACACAAGACTCGAACTATAAATAAATAAAAGAAAAATGAAAAAGAAACTTCGAGATATTATGTATGTATTTTGTTATTTATATTTATTTGACCCTGAAACGAAAAAAGAACTGTTACGTTATGCTATAAAATATTACTAATTCTCATATTATAGGTTTGAGATCATAATAAAAGGGTATAGACACGTAAGTAAATCTAACTTATTATTTTACTCCAACAGCCTCTTTTCCAGTACAAACCCTGGTCAGTAAAGAGGCCAGTAGCTACCTTTATTATATCGCCATATATTAGTTGCGGCCTCTGCCTACCCCAGTTAATTCCTACAGGAGATCTCTATGCACGTTTTATTTTCAAGCGATTTTAGATAGGGGTTGGTTCACATATCTAGAGGATGGTGCAAGGTGGAAGCGGTGAGCGGATGAGTTAGAATATTTAATTCGCTTTATTAGGTAAGAAAAAAGTGTTTTTTTTGGAATGAGAACTATTCTAACGCTTAACATAGAATTGATTTCGTAAATTTCATTCCGCTGTTTTATTTTTTCTCTTGCCCTCATCCCAATTTATTTAGGTGGCGTGGCATGTCTTTTTTTCCATACTTCTCTATTAGTCTCATCTCAGTAGTAACCTTTCCAGCCATAACATCTTTCACAAAGTCCATCCATCGCTTCTTTGGTCTTCCCCTACCCTGATCGCTATCCACATTCATACTCAAAAATTTCCTCAAGATATTAAACCGACAACCGATTTTCACACATTTTTTCAGACACAGGTGCCACTTTCAGAATTTTTGTTAAATCTACCTGTGTAATACGATAATTTAAAAATACCTGGAGACATACGCATGCGTACACAGCACTATTGCATATAAATAACAGATAGTTGAAATAGAGAGAGAGACAGAGAGAGTTGTATTCAGTTAAGTAACAGTAACAATAAGAATCTCTTTCACCACCCTCAAGTAAAGTGTCAAGTAGGCTAACCGCCAGTTAAAGTCACCCGTAACTGTATATGCGAATTTCACGACGTTCGAGTATCACTAATCATAAGATTTAACTGACCCGTAACTTACTTGCCACGACATCTGCCAATTAGCGTGTTTACTTTACAGTTAAAAGTTGTCCGTTGTCAAAAATGACAACGGGTAGATGCTTATCAGATAACAACAACGATTATTTTAAAATTTATTAATAAAAATGTATTTACTTGTCTTGATTGATCGTCAATTGGATGAATTAGAATATTCTACAACGCAACGAGTACCTAGGATTCCTGTATTTAAATTCCGTGTTGATTACTTTATGGACCTAGATGAAACTGATTTTTAGGCTAGATTTCGTCTATAGAAGTATGCAGTAAACCAAGTGCTTAACTTTATAAAACATAAAATAATCCTTAAATCGCAAAGGTGAGTGGTACTTTTTTCATTATTCAAGCGATTTTACTAATAACCTATCAAATCTACTGAATTCTGGTCAATATTTAACCATAAGTTTAATCCCTTCTACACCCTGAAATCGATTTCAGTTACGTCAGTAACTAATAAAAAATCATTGACATCAACCAATGACGTTTGACGAGTAACATTGACGTATTATTGAACGAATATAACGTATGATTTGTTACGTCACTCACTTAACCAGTAAGTTGTTACTCGAAGCTTTATTTTCGTTTGTGAAATTGACAATAGATACTCGCAACTTTTACTTGCCAATTAACGTTAACTAGGAAGCAACTAATCAAGGCTTTACTTGGAGATGGTGAACGACGACCTAAAACTCAGTGTTTACCTAGAAATTGTTCTCCTCCCATCACTACATGTCTATGGCACCTGTCCCCCCGCCGGCGATTAACGAGAACAGAGTAGAGCTAGCAACTAAAAACGATGGGGCGAGCAACGAGCAGCGAGTTTGCGACGGAGAGGAGCAATTACTCGCTGGTATGCGTATGTACCAAGCGTGAGTCTCTCAGCGAGTGTTCTGCCCGCCAAGCAAGCGTCGCTGAGCGAGTCCTCTTTTTGAAAGCTCTTGTCGCTGCGACAAACGAGTATTCGCCGGCGGTGTGAACAGTCAGCGATTATTAATATATTGTAAGGCGTTAGATGGCGCTCGAGAACCGCCATGAAGCTGACAACTGCGAAGATAGCAACGAGCGGGCGGCGCGCCTAGCTGGCGTAATGCACCGGGGGTTTCGTTCTCTTGTCTGGCGGACAGCGGCTTAACAACTACCTAACCTTTTGTTGTACTACTGAAGTGTATTTTTAATTAGATATTTTATTAATCTTTTACCTTGTTTTTCTGAGCTCTTACAATATGTATCTCTTTTACTTACACGGGACCTACAATCTTTTCACTGTTTCTTGAGCAAAAAAAAACGTTGATAGCTAATCGTTTCCTCGTCGGCGGTGGAACAGTTGCCTGCATCTAACCTCCCTGCTCCCGCGCCGCTCCCCGCTACCTCCCATGCCCCACACCGCACATTAGAAAGCGGTACATGTTGGGCGCGATCGATGTCGCCCTAAGGCGTCGTTTGAAACGCCAATAAAGTTTTTTTGTTCGGATTCTCTTATATACGAGCGGTAAAAGTGAATTATAAGTTTACATGGATGATGTGTGCGTGGGTTTTGTTATAAACTGGATTTTGGGAGTTTGAACAATTGTTACAGTTTTGAAAATGGGCCTCACGGGTGCAGAAATAGTAGACTATCCTTTGTTGAAATATTATTATGACTGAATTCTGCTTATTCATTTGAAACTTGAATTGTAATGATCCGAGCATTTCATACATGCAGTTTTGACTAGGTTAAGTGACCGTTCAGTTGGTTTAGCAGTACCTATTTAATAGTAACACCGAAATACAGTATGTAGACACTTGACACAGCTATGGAGATATTGACGTAAACTTGAAATTCTCCGTAATACAAGTTTACATCATTCAAATACCTACAAAACCGTGCACAGATAACAATGTACCCATTGAGCTGAACATAATCATTTTATAACTACAATATCAATAAACAACTCTACCGTTATAGAAAACGCAATACAACCTGCGCAAAATTAAACACAAAAAAGAACTTTCGTCCTAAAAAATTAATAAACAGTCCTTCTACCCGAACCCTTCACCACACAACATATATTTGTTCTACGTATACGTGAGCCGGGAATCGAATTAGTGACCTCTGGCTACTTTACGGTATTTGTTCAACCGGCCGCGACCCACCCCCGGGGTGGCATCGAAAAAACCCTTCAAAATTTGTTAAGTTAGAAATGTTTTCGACCCCTGACGGTAAATTAAAATTGTAGAATAAAACCGTGCTAGTTTTTTATTAAGGTATGTTTTCTTCGGGTTTTAAAGCTTTTGGAATTGGTAACATAAACAAAATGAGTAAATTAATCTTTATTATTTAGTTAAAGAGGATGCATTGGATATATTCTTTTGTTTTTAGTTTTTGTTGATCATGGCCACCTACTGGGCGCAACTAATTTAGAAAGCACCGTCGCTCGACTCGAAAAGAGGATTAAAAAGAATGATGCAGTTATTCATTGTCTACAGATAACCCTTTAATTGCAATTTCCAACGCCTACACGTAAGACAGTGGTCACTTTTGCTATAAAACACTTATTAAAATAACATTATTTATGAAATATTACAAAACCACACGTAAATATTACATATGGCGGTCTTCTCTCTAGAACTACACGAGCTCACGGCGTGGTAAAAAGATTAGCTACTAACCAAGTTAAAAACGTCGCGACTGGCAAATCTTTTTATCGTGGGGTGTTTAGAGTGGACCTGCACCCTAATCGCATATCACACTATCTATCACAATCTGAATAACTATGAAGCCTATTGATAATCCATTGCTTCATTTGTTTGAAAAATTTGTCTGCTCAACAAAGTAAATAACGCTATGAATTTTGTTGAACTGTCAAAATTAAAGCTAAATATTCCTACTGTTAGTGTGTTACGCAACTAACCCGCTGGTGTATAACACACGCTAGTCCAAGCCAACGAAAGAAACAAGCCTGTAATACAAAGCTTTTATTACTAGCTGCGCCCCATGGTTTCACCCGCATAAGTCCTAATCCCGTAGGAATATTGGGATAAAAAGCATCCTGGGTCCTAATTCAGGTCATGGTCTACACATGAGCCAAATTTCATCCAAATCCGTTCAGCTGTTTTAGCGTGATAGCGTAACAAACATACAAAAAAATCAAATCTTTTATCTTCTTTGTTATAAGTTTAATATTATTGTATCATGCACCTTCCGGACTAAATTCTTCAAATATGGAGATAACAGCATCAAAATCCGTTGCGTAGTTTTGAAGAACAACGATGCCACACAGACTGACACGAAACGCGACTTTAATTTATAATGTACTTATAGATAGATTACTGCTTACCCTTAAAAATAAGGATATATCTACGAATAACTTACTTAACATTAATTCAAGCAATTTTCAATTATTTTCAGTCGGTGCTTAAGCTTCAACTTACTTAAGTACTAAGCTATTTAATAGATTTACTACGCCAGTTAACTTGAAGTTGGTAAAAGTAGAGATTTGAGAAGATTTTAGAATCAAAAATTTTGTTTCTGCGGCACTGTAATAACTCTTGAATGACACCGATCTTTTTATTCGCTACCCGACGGCTTTTCAGGTAGAAAATGGTGGCCGCTTTTTAAAAATGACAACAATATCAAGAGATCTAACACGACCTGAGATAAAAAAAAATAATGTCTTGTGGGCCCAATTAGAACCCAGAAATGTTACTTGTTGCTCTACAAACGGTGAAGGAAAACTGCGTGAGGAAACCGGCATGTTCTAGAACCAAAAATTCGAAGACATGTGACATCCACCAACTCGCACTGGGCCCTCGTGGTGGATTACTGCACACTGTCTCACGGAGTGGAGGCCTGTGGAGACCTACATCTTTGGAAAAGTCTTTTAAAAGAATTTAGCAGTTTTTTGAAACTGTAAATCTACTTCACTGAAACATTAAAATCTTAAGTAATTTTGACAACAGTTTCGAGATGATTTAAAAAACCGGCCAAGTGCGAGTCGGACTCGCGCACGAAGGGTTCCGTACCATTATCTATAAAAACGGCAAAAAAATCATGTCTGTTGTATCGGAGCTCCCTTAAATATATTTTTATTCAATTTTTTAGTATTTGTTGTTATAGCGGCAACAGAAATACATAATCTGTGAAAATTTCAACTGTCTAACTATCACGGTTCATGAGATACAGCCCGGTGACAGACGGATGGACAGCGGAGTCTTAGTAATAGGGTCCCGTTTTACCCTTTGGATACGGAACCCTAAAAACAAATCAAAGATAACAGTGTCCCAAGTGACACAATTTGTAAGCAGAACAAACGCTTAGTTCTTCAATACTACATTATTGATTTTGATACGGTTTTCACATTAATTTACAGAGTTTATTCCGGAAGGGTTATGTGTAGAATACATTAATATTAAAATTAAATATAATAAAGAAATCTAGATGTTTTATCAAGTCGTAAAAACCGTGCGAAGCGAGCAGGGGCGCGTTGCTAGTAAAATAATAAAATTGATTATTTTAAGGAGTGTGACTACAATGTTACAAAAGAACAATGTAAGGTAATATTATTTCATACAAATGAGGCTTTCGATTTTGTCTTTTCTAGGAACTCGAAAGGTTAAAGTACTTAGGAAAGCTTTTAGCACAATTTTATCATTGTTAAGAATTTCCTAGAATTATAATAATTGGTTTATTGCCGGAAGAATATTGTTTCACAGAATTAAACAAGTTCAAAAAGTAACCAGCTTAGTTAAGGTGAATCCTCAGTTGTAGTCCGCCAAATTCAAATTCTCTTTGGTTTTTTTGCAAATTGCAGCTCTGTTTTACGTCGTATGATGATCAAAATGCGATTCGCGACTGTAGGAATGATATATTTATTGAATAATAATCATCAATTTCATATCAATCGTCAAACTTCAAAAATTTGTTCCACCTGTGAATTTTTCAGAATATTTCATATGAAAATAATTCTTAGGTTGAACAAATTTCCATAGTTTGATGATTGATATGATATTGCAAATTATTCAATAAATATATCATTCCTACAGTCGAAAATCGCATTTTGATCAACATACCACGTAAAACAGAGCTGCAATTTGCAAAAAACCAAAGAAAATTTGATTTTGGCGGACTACAGCTGAGGATTCACCTTAAGGATAAACGTCAATAAAACCAGATTTTATAAGCAAATAAATCCATAATGACAATAAACATTCAAGGACTTAGATTATAGATAGATAAACCATTTATTTGGTGCACTCAAAAGAAATAGGACAACACACAAAAGCACAAAGAATTGATAACAAATTAGGTACATAAATCTATATAAAATACAAGGTGCTAATATACAAAAAAAAAACCATGTAATAATATACTATTTACACTGGTAACTTTGTGTTTCTGTTTTGTTGAAATCCCGCTTAAATCGAACACACATTTTAAATCAAATAACGAACATAGTTACAAAGTGCGGTGTGCGTCTCGAGGTTGCACCAAATGGGTGTTCAGCTCAGCATGATTCAAGCAAATATACCTGACGCTGATATCCTGCTGCATCCCTGCACTGACATACGGACGTGGAGCTGACGAGATATTATGAAAGTATACACCCGGAATTTTAATTGTGTATTATATAGTAAAGGTTTGCATTGGGATACGTTCTTGTTCGATGATGATTTGATTATTTGATTTGAATCCGGTATTTTTAAGAACATTCGCAATTTAATCTCAGTCTCAATCTTTCAAAATACCTCTATGTTACCTAAATTGTTGACAAGTTTTTGATTTTATTGACGCTGATATGAGATAACGACTACATTTTAAAATACGGGTCTTCAGATTATTGCCATAAGAATAAATAATACTTATTCGCCCACAAATTACTTAATCTTAGTTTTCGAAAATTGCGACTCACCACAACCAACGTACTGAATTACTAACTATACCTTACAAAGGAGGTCGAAATACCTTGAAAATGCACATTAAATACCCTATGCTCAGTCCTACAGGGCGGACGAGGTCATTGTCCTAGGCACCCGAAATTCGAAAGCATTAAAAAAAAAGTTTCAAAATGGCGGGCGGACCTGTTACCGCGTAACATTACTCTATGCCAGGTGCTGCAAACTTTTTGCAATTATACTCCACAAATAATGCTTGTTCTGGGGTTCTGGGAGTTTTTGGGTTGAACTAATATTTTTTTGTTAGATAGTTATTGTTCTTAATGGTACTGTCGTGTTTATGAGTTTAGTTTGGAGTGCTTACGCAAATTTGATGGGATACTGGATGAAAAAAATTTGGAGCTTTTTTCTGCCTAATTTTCCCGACGGTTATTTTGGTTTTCTTTGGAATAAGGTTCAAAATGTAATACAAATAGGTGGTATTGCTCTCATAAGGTTTATTTACACCTTTATATAAGACGACTTAATATCTGAACGTGCGTATACATGTAGTACATTTATGTGGCTATATAACATAGTGTCCATAGCCTGAATATAGCTAGATTTAAGCATAGGGTAGAAGCATCTAAGTTTAGGAGAGTAGTGGATGCCAAACCTAAAATTGGAATTAATAAAGTAAAATCCTCAGGCATTAAACTAAATTGTCGTTATTGCTGCTCCTAATTTCGTACAAATGGAACTAGACAGAAATACATCTTACTTTTCACGCAACAAAAAGTATAAAACCTTTTTCAAATTGTGGTGGTTAATGTGACATCTTAGGCTGTTTGCTTCAAGCACTGTATGAGGGTCCCAATGTTCTATAGTGTTTTGACATAGACTAATATTACCTACTCATTATAACAAAAGGTATACTACCACAACATTATCGTATACTTTCCAAGGAAAAAGGCCATGATCAACAGATTATTATCAAGAGCCTATAATTCCTGCTGAAGATTTCCTTCATAGTCTTACACTTTTTCGGAGATGAAAATCTCTACTAAAATATCTATTAAAATCTTATTCCTTCTATATTGCTTTGGTGCGGAAAGTGAAAAAAATACCGAGATGAAAGACTGACAAAGTGATATGATAATGCAGTAAACACACAAGATCTGGTTTTCTTGAAAACGTAAGCTGAAGTGAAAACAATATCAACGCCATTTTAGTTAGTCATGAAAACAGAGACACTTTTTATAAACTAAACAAGCATTTTTGAGGTACCTACTATTCCTGAACAAAAGCTTCAGGGGTTTATTTATAAACTTTTCATTCAGTTAACAGACGTATAAACTCCCAAATCGTATTGTTAAATAGACGTTAATCATTACTTAAAGCAACGTAGATAAATAAATACGTTTGCAATTTTCTATTTCACACATATGACTTTTCATTTTCTTAATGTTGGCATTATGTATTCAGTAAAATAGTACATTTCTTGTACCGAATTTAGGGTGACTAACCTTGTCGTTCCGCGGATTTGTAAGAAACTATTTTGGAACTAATTGATTTTACAAGATTTTTAGAGATGTATTGTTTGATGATCGTCATCGTGCATCATGTTATGCAACATTTGTTTCCGTGATAGCGAAAGACATACTCTAGTCTGTGTATTTTACATCTGAACATTTCAAGTCGTGCAAATTTTTCACACACGAGTACCAAAAACATTTCTAAAAATAACCACAGCTTGAGCCCCGCTGCCGTTCTCTACTCCTAAGAACAAGTTGCATTTTACCCGGCACGCACACAGACGCACCGCACGCGCACACATACACACCGCACTAATGCACACCTGTAGGGCAAGGAACGAATTCGGGAATAGACCGGTTGTTACCGCTTGGAACCAGCTCGCGCCGGATCGCGGCGCATCGCACTAGTTTTGTTAGTTGGGGCGACACCCTAAATTTGGGTTTTTTTTAATTACGTCCGTTTTTGCTTTGAGATTCAAATGCAAGGGATGAAACAGGGGAGCAGGGATGTTGGCAGTGTTAGAGGTACTTAGGTTCGTGATTTTGCGAATGTTGTGAAAGTAATGAAATAAGTTTTGCTGTAGTTTTGTTTTTCAACGTTTTTTTAGCAGAATTAGCTTGTGAAAATTAGGAAATGGAAAAGATTAGTTTAAAAGAAAGCACGACTTGTAAGGGAGAACGTTTTATTTATATTTTGCCACGAGGACATGCAATTTTCCAACAGTCATTAAAGCTGTCTTTCATTATATTCCAAAAACAACATGAATTCAATTTACTTTCGAATGGAAGTTTACAATATCATCACTCAGAGAAGTGTGGGTGATAATTTGTTAATAAATCAATAATAAGTATATAATTTTTCAGGTCGTAATAAATAGAACGTTACTGGTTAGAAATATACAAGTTTTGGGTGATCAGTGATCGGGTAATATCGGATACTGTAAGGGCTTAAAAATACTGATAGTCCCCCCTTTTTTGTACAGTGTTTTGACACCCCTCCGAGTTCAATAGCCTTGTTATAAAATGTAAATTTTACGGAAAATTAAAAACAACAGCATTATCCAATATTTTTTTCTAATTAGGCATTACTTGATATCTTATCGTTAAGATGATTCTATCTAGAAGATAAGTACACAATATAAAAGGCCAGGTGAAAAGAGTATTCTGTTTAAAAAAGTATTTTCTAAGAAATTAATTAGTTTAGAATAATTTCTGTATGTTCCCAGAGATGACAATATTGGATATTGTCATCACTGGGAACATACAGAAATTATTAAATTCAAACATAGGTCGCTGTTTCTTTGTTTAAAATGCTTGCATAAAATTGACTTATTTGGTTCAATGAAATATGATTCGCTCAAAATGTCATCTAACCCTAAAAAAAGACTCACCTCAGACTATCTTTTACTTCGAAGCACCAAGTTATTTTGATAATTTCTCATAAGGATCTAGGAAACGTGTATTTATAAGTAGGTATAATCTACGACAGTAAAAATTTAGAGACTGAAAAAAACAAAGAATATCTTGAAAACTTATTTTTGTAACGTGTCTATTTCTTTTCAGAAGTTAGGAAAAAGAAAATTAAGCAACATTAAATTACAATGCCACTTTTCCCCGCTTAGTCTTTCATCTTTGTATGTTGCTAGAATATGTTGTAGTTCCAAATAAGAAAGTAATTTTACGTGTATTTTACTAATCAAAGTTGACGTCTATTACTGAAACTGGAACATTGCTTACCCCGATAACTGGCGTCATACAATAATAATTGAAAATTATGGTTTCACTAAAATATTTGTTGGTTTTTCAGGTTGCTGAAGTTGGAGATCTTGAAGAAGAACAGTTTATAAAGATGATTGCAGTAAGGAAGAAGGCCGGAATCATGTATTTTACGAGGGAACTACTTGTTGATCGGTTTGGATGCCAGTGGAAGCAAGAGATGCATGAAACGAAGTAACACAAATCTACGTGGTTTCTACGGCAAACGTCTTGAAATTAATGCGATGGTGACTTCATTACTGCACATTACTGCTTACCCCCACTTAATCCGCAAAAGAGATTCCATTTTATAACGACAACAAAGAACAGACAGTATCGTATAATTTGCTAGTTAAAAATCGTACATAATTATATCCCACCATTTTTCTACGCACTTTCGCGCACGCACATATGCGCACTGACCGCGTGTACACACGTCACCGCAACGCACACGCGTCCACCAACCAATAAATAGATTGAACTAAACGGTGAAATTTAAAAAAGGAACAAAACGAACGAATCGCTCGCGCACACATGCAAAGGCAATGCAACCCAATCATTAAACGGATTTTTTTGAATATATACTGTAAAGGAAGAAAGGTAAGGTTGAAAGTTGAATGGTGGTACGTTGTTTGTAGAACTAGCATGTTAACACATTACCCGTGCGTGGGAATGACGGTACACACACACACACGCAATTTTTGATTATAGGAACACCGAATTTTCTCTCCGTGTGCGTTTTTTCCTTTGTGTGCGCGTATAAATGCATTCTTTCTGCCTCAGTATTCGGTAATTGTCCCTGTGTTGTGTTAAAACGTGTCACTGTGTGGGTTATTTTGTTGTTCACATGATGGATTTGCGTGTTTGTATTAGTGCTTTTTTTGTTTTTTTTCGTATATACGGCAGTGGACACACAGTGGGCTGTGCAAGTAGTGAAAAAATAATTTTAACTGGCACACTGCAAAGCATGTTTAATTTTCGTTCAGTCGTCCTGCGAAATGGAATGTCATTACGTTTTAAATTACGATATTCGGCTTTTATATATATATATATGCTTTTTAATTTACATTGTTTGTTTAATTTCTGGATCGAGCTTTTTATGTTTGGTTTTTCGTATTGTAAAGGAAATGCTAATTTATTGATTCGGTCGGATGATGGCCAGGAAATTATGGTCCAGATGTCTGTATGTTTTCCACGAAATAAGTATTAAAAGAAGACAGACTTTGTATAATGAAGTACATTTCCTCATTAACAATTTCGTATTCCAGTTTATTTGGCCTGAAAAAGTTGATCATGCGCTTTTTTACGCTCGAGGTACAGAGCTGCAATTTCATGCATAAAACGTGGTAATTGCTAACAAATTTCTATCATATTTTCAGATCCTGCCTACGGATTTGACTAACCCTCCATTTGCACGATGCTAGCTAAAAAAGTTTCTTGATATGAAAGACAAATTGCATCTGACGTCACTCGTATTTTTTGTAACCTATCTTGGTCTTGCGAGAACCATCAGGAAATCTTTCTTAAGATCTTTAATCTCCAACTTGAATCAAATCAAATTATTTTATTTCACATAACCCTACATGGGCACTTATGAAACGTCAGAAGCTAGGTGCACGGTTCCAATTGGTTATTTCCTATGGAGAAGAGCCGGCAAGAAACTCCACGGTTACTCTTTTAAAAATAGGGGCTTTTACAATGTTTCAAATTAGTGTTGATAGGTATGGGGCCAGGATATTTAGGCCAGTCAACAAGTAACAGGTAATCAACAATATATAAAAAGGTCTACAAGTTAGGCCTACAACGTTTACACATTCACAAAATATAGAAGAATTTATATAAAAATAAAAGCCTATTTAAACCAAATGACATGATTGCCATTACAACTGTAACAAATCTGAATTAAAATCCTGTCTACAAAAGCCATAAGTAAAGAGTTGAAATAAGACTTGGAGGTACTTGAAGAACAATGACTAGTTCCAGGCATGAATAAAATGCGAGGAAACCTTTTAAAAAAGCTAGTGAAAATGGTCTGAAAGAAGACTATGAAAAAGAAAAACTATAATTGTATGACCAGATGTATGAACGTAACCGAAGCAAAAGGAGTATGTAAGGATCGTAGCAGGTGGCGTTCTGTTGTTTCTGTCTGCCCCCATGGGAATAAGGCGTGACTTTATGTGTGTTATGTATATAGATTAAGAACACCAAAATGGCAAAAATAGAATTGCGTAGGCAAGTTACTGGTGAGGCGATAGGTACATGATAAAGAAAATAATAAGTTAATCAAGTTCTCAAATACGATTCTATTTGTTAAGCAAATACTAAAAATGAGTCTGCATCTGTACATTTATACATATTATAAATTATAGTCGCTTGTCGTGTCTGTCTATGTGACCGTGTTGTTCTTCTAAACTGCGCAACGGGTTTTGATGCGCTTGTCACCGTCATTTAGAAAAGGACAATGTCAGAAACTCTATGGAACTTTGCCCCATTCAACAAAACTTGTTTGCAAGCATGCAATATATAGCATTTTGTTGCTTATTTATTACTGATAACTAAACATTTGTCTTAGGCTTGTAGAACTTGCGGTTTTTGTTTAAATCTAAAAACAATAATGATATTTATTATAGGTTACGTGCAGTTTATAATTGTTAAAATAAATTATTGATGTGTTATTATTATAGTACCATCCCTAGGAGGGCATTCCGCTATTACAGGTACTACTTATTTAGCGTCAGTCCCTATCCTAATAACATAGTATGAGCAGGATGAAAAAAAGCAAACATACACATAGATGATTTATTTATTAATCTTTAAAAGTAATTAACACATCATCATTTCGGAAGGTTTATATGTATAATACGCCAATTTTAAACTAACATATAATTATGAAATCTCGATGTTTTGTCTAGTCGTAAAAACCGTGCAAAGCAGGGACGGGTTGATAGTTTTATTATAATTTGATTAACTGTTAAAAGCAAAGCCGAAAAAAAAAATACCCAAAGTTCAATGTATTTTCATTAGGAACGATATTCTTTTTGTAAGTAGTGCCTATAAATATACGTTTTTTGTGCTAAATAAATAAACTTGTTTAGGAAATCTTTCTGCGCAGTAGCGACGATTTGTTTTGCATATCGCCACTCTCAATCGACGACGATTATCTTCCTTTTTTTTTGCCATTTTTGTAGTGTTAGCAAAAACTATCTGAGAATGTAAGATTTACAAAATCAAGACATAATATTTTCGCCATACTGATAATAAACATATATTGAAATATTCTCATTGCATTTTTATAACCCCTACAGGAAGAGCTATTCTCACACAAAATCTTCATCATTCTAATTTTTTTCAACAACTTTTTTCATAAAATCACATGGAAACGGATATGTTTTTCATAATATAATTAAAAAAAGCATCGTTTTTGTATGTCAAATGATACTAATACCCTGAAATTATTCAGAAATCTAAAACTATATGCGTGAACACAGTTAAGTTCAATAAGTAGAAAAATGTATGGAAAACGACAGAAAATTAACGGAGTACTTACTTGAAGATTGTGCTATGTTAAGTAAATGGTCTTGTTCTTACTTTCATTTTATTTTGAATACGCATCTCACCAGCATCTTGTCACGTATGTAATTTGAAAGTTTTGGAAAATAAATGCTTTTCAAAATATATAAAAAAACCTGTAAAATCCCGAATAAAAATACGAAGTCGACGGCATTGTAGATTCGTATTATAGGAACGTGGAAAATTAAAGAAAAACATTCAGCTAAATACTTTTATATGAGCTTATATTTTTCTTTTCAAAGCCCATTTAGTGTTCTTTTAGTTACAAAATCGTTCTACATCCTGATCCAACCTCCGGTTAAAACTACGTAGGTATATTATACAACAGTTTATGTAATATATATATACTGATTTCTCTATTATGACTGATTTCGACTGACTTAACTCTAGAATCGTACCTTAAGCTTGATATTTTAAGGTAGGTAAGGTTTTAAGATAGGTACCTACTACGCTTTGGAATGGGCAACTAGCTTCATCTTTCTGACTGACCGACCCCTTGACAATGCAAAAGTGTCTGTAATTGGTTTATTTGAAATAAATGCTTTGAGTTTGAGTTTGAAGTTACGATTATAGAGTTAAGTTTCATTTTCAATAATGATTTACTGTTTTTTTTTTTTAGTTATTAGCTCATAGGATGTATCAGCAAGAACATCAATCATTCAATATGCTGAAAACAATTTCAAAGACTTCCTGCACTACGTGAAACAAACTTAAAACTTCCAATTATCACGTAAAAAGAAACGTCAATTTTCCTTTTCAAACTAAATTCACCTCCACGTCTATTATAAACCTCTCCAATCACTGTGTCACAATATTTGAGCCAACGTCCTAGGCTGAGTTGAAGGCTGAACGCCGACGGCTAGACTTCTAGTTGTCGTAGGTCAGGTCTAGCTAGACTGAACTGAATAAATAGTTCTAACGTAACCTTGTACCCAGGCGTGAGCTAAATTCTTAGCGCTGACGTATTTTTTTACGTAAACGTAATAAGCTCGCAGAAATTAGGCGATTGAAATATTTTGTTGAATTATTTTTAGTTATGAATGAGTGTGAAAATTTCGTTGTAAATAAGGCTTGCTTTGTGTGTTTTATAACCTTTATTTCTATGTTTCTTTTTGATGTTATTTGTGTTTTTTTTTCAGGATTTTTGGGTAGATAGTACCATAGAGTTCATGTTGGTTCTACTTAATAGAAACTGACAAAGGTCGATTATCACTTTGTGGAAGCGCTTCTAAAAGGCTTTGAAGCTTTTCAGATACCTTACTACCTTAGAAACACGAAAAATGCCTGTCTTTTATATCATAGTCAAAGCAATATTGTTATGAATCGATGAATCTAATTTATAATCAAAATTAGCTGAACAGGCGACATTGATTGAAAAGAAACTGGAGTTACAATAGTTTCATGGAATAAACTATGTGTTTTAAAAATGTAATACTATAATACCTAATTCCTACTCCCTTAGAAACGGTTCTATGGTGACCCAAAGGCAAAAATCCGAGACCCGGGACCCACAAAATTATTACTTTCTATTTTTAAGCAGTTTTTGCTACCATTACAAAGGGGTATTGTATTACCCAGTAACTGGGTTTTGGAGGCCAGATCACCCCATGTAAAATACTGGTTTTCAGCTGCATCCGGTTAGACTGGAAGCCGACCCCAAAATAGTTAGGAAAAGGCTAGGCGATGATGAAAAGCCTTTAGCTAAGGTTCTATGGTGACCACAATTCTACGAGGATGACAAACTGGTAAAAAATTATTAAACACGGGACCCACGACATTAAGCTGTATTTTTTAAACTGTTTTTACTATCGCTACTAATATTCTAAGACGTAACAAGACTTGGCCTTGCTCTGTCGGGTCGATGCACTAGACACGAGGTATAAACGTGTGCGCATAGGTCTTTAAGCCAAACCTATTGCGCAGTATTGTCGGAAATTATAATGATTTATGACATGACACTTACTTACCTAACCTATGTGTGAGTAAATATATCACTACAATTAGTAATAATACTAATATTAAGGTGGTTAGCCATAATAG
Organism: Dryobotodes eremita; assembly: GCA_917490735.1. Taxonomy (NCBI): domain Eukaryota; kingdom Metazoa; phylum Arthropoda; class Insecta; order Lepidoptera; family Noctuidae; genus Dryobotodes; species Dryobotodes eremita. The sequence continues at coordinate 21,531,369 of OU823254.1, forward strand.
TTTAAACTAGTCAGTAAGACAACAGAGGGTACCAGTAATAATGTTATTAATCTCGCCACCAACAAGGTACCTTCTAGCACTCAATTATTTAATGGTAAAAAAGGGGCTAAGCAGAATTCCTTGAAATTGTTTCACCAAAATATTCAAGGTTTTTCTTCCAAACAATTAGAAATTGAATTGTTATTAGAAAAAACAATGTTTGATATTATTTGTATAACTGAGCATTGGTTGAAAGATTATGAAATGCTAATTAATTATGAAAACTATAGTGTGGGCAGTTGTTTTAACCGAAAATCCATGCTACGTGGAGGTTCACTAATCTTAATTAAAAATTGTATAAAATCTAAGTCTCGTAAAGACATAGTTGAACTATCGGTGGAACATAGCATTGAACTGTCCTGTGTTGAGCTAGATAAGCATTTTATAGTGTGCGTTTACAGACCTCCGAATTATCAAAACTACTCTATATTTGAGTCGGTAATGGAAGATGTTTTGGGAAAACTTGCAACTGGTAATAAATCAGTAATTATTTGTGGTGACTTTAATATTAATATTTTGGAAAATAATTCAAATAGCAGTAGATTCTTAAGCCTCTTCAAATCATTCAATCTGTCAAATGTGTTTTTGGAACCAACGCGAATAACTACGGCTACTACTACATGTATTGATAATGTTTTTTGTTGCTGCGACTATTTAGATAAAGCCATTGTAAATTATCTCCCTTCTGATCACAGCGGTCAAACTGTTACTTTTGAGTCCAACACACCAATACAAAAAGTGCAGATTCAAACTAGACCAATAACATCGGCTAACTTAAATAAGTTTAATAGCGCTTTAATTAGCAAGTTAAGTGCTCAGGGCCTAAATATGAATGATGGTAATATTTTGTATAAAGAATTCTTTTCATTAGTGCAAACAGAGTTCAATAATTATTTTAAGAAGAAATCTAAAACTATTTGCCCTAAGTTTTTATTCAGTGACTGGGCAACTAAAGGCATTAGGAAAAGTAGGGAAAGATTATTTGAACTGTATGGCCTTAAGCCGTATATTAACACGGAAACTTTCAATAAGTATGTTGCTACTTACTCGAAAACTTTTAAAAATGTCTGCAAAGCAGCTAAAGCGTCATTCATTAGCAACAAGGTTAAATCAGCAGACAATAAAATAAAGACAGTTTGGAAAATTATTAATAATGAAACGAACAGGAACAAAAGGCATAATACTGATTACACACTGGACACTTCCCGCGGTCTCATTAGCGATAACATCGATGTTGCTCAGGAATTTGCAACTTTCTTTACTAATATTCCAATTAAAACTACAGAAACTTTAAATTCCTCGCCCTCTCTTGCTATTGATTTATTAAGAGCGAATGTTTCAGCCTGTTCTATAGAATTTAAATTTAAACATATAAGCCCTGTGGTCGTTGTAAAGGCATTTAAGCAACTTAAGATTAAAATTACTGAAGATCTGTGGGGCATGTCTACTAAAGTTTGTCAATCTATTATTGAGACAATTGCACCCTATTTAGCTTTAATATTTAATTTATGTGTAGATCAAGGGGTATTCCCAGATTTAATTAAGTATAGTAAAGTAATTCCACTTTTCAAATCTGGGGACAGCAAAGACACTAATAATTATAGACCCGTATCGGTTTTGCCAGTTTTCAGCAAGGTGTTTGAAAAAGTAATGTTAAATCAAATGCTCAATCATTTTAATCGTAATAACATCCTACATGATCAACAGTATGGTTTCACCAAAGGACGTTGTACAACCGACGCCGGTGTTACATTATTAAAACATATTTTTAACGCATGGGAGGAGGCACAAGATGCAATAGGCATCTTTTGCGACCTATCCAAGGCATTTGATTGCGTGAATCACGAAACACTGCTCTTGAAACTTGAGCATTACGGACTGGGTAAACTTGCGCTTAGCTTAGTAAAATCATATTTGAATGATAGACTGCAGCAAGTTCAAATAAACGGTGTAAATTCATTGGGCTTAAAAGTCAAAATGGGTGTACCGCAGGGTTCAATATTGGGTCCGTTCCTCTTTTTAGTATATATAAATGATTTACCTCATTTACTGAAAATCCGACCTCAAATGGTGTTATTTGCTGATGATACATCACTGATTTTTGAAATAAACAGACATGCACATGAGCTTGACGACGTAAATAACGCCATGCTTAAGGTTCATAATTGGTTTACTGTAAATAATCTGGTATTAAATGAGAAGAAGACTAAATGCATAAGATTCTCGTTACCGAATGTTAGAAGTAGTAAATGTCACGTTGTATTGAATAAGGAGATACTAGAATTCGTCGAAAAAACGGTTTTCCTGGGGATTACGCTAGATTCAAAGCTACAGTGGGGTCCTCACTTAACATCACTTGCAGGGCGGCTAAGTTCAGCCGCTTACGCTGTTTGGAAAATCCGTCAATTAACAGACGTGGATACCGCGAGACTAGTATATTTTAGTTACTTTCATAGCATCATGTCTTACGGTATTCTGCTGTGGGGACGGGCTGCGGATATTGATTCTATCTTTATTCTGCAAAAGAGGGCTGTCAGAGCCATCTACAACCTCCGCAAACGCGAATCTCTAAGGGAACTGTTTAAAAAAATTAACATCATGACGGTACCTTGTCAATATATATATGAAAACATTATGTATGTTCGAAAAAATCTACATCTTTTTAGTAAGATAAGTGACAGGCATAATTTTAACACTAGAAATAGGAACAAATTAGATCAACCACGTTTCAGGTTATCTAAAGTAGGTACTTCTTTTATGGGGTACTGTGTAAAATGTTATAATAAAATACCACTCGATATTCTTCAACTAAATGAGAAGAAATTTAAAACATGCATTAAACGCACACTATGTTGACAAGCATATTATAAGTTCAATGACTATATAGTCTGTAGATAAAAATGCTTGGCTTAATGCTGGTCCTGCTCCACAGCCGGGCGCACTAGTTAAAATTTGAATGTTTGGAAGAGATACTCCTTTCTTATTCCCCCTTTTATTTTTCTGACATTGCGAACTTAATGTTTGTTTATTTTTTTTATAAAATATGTTTTATTATTGAATAACTCAATAGATATTTTAATGATTATTTTCTTTTATGTAGTAAAATTTTATTCATTGCTCAAATACATAGCAAACTATAGTTTTGTATAATTTAGAAGCATATTGCAATTTTGTAAATGTGAGTACAATGGATTCGTTTATTATATAATTATGTTGACTTGACAGCATGGCAGTAGAGACTATGTCATGCTCACTTAAATGTCTCACTGTTGGTGGCGCGTGTGTTGGATCATTCGGTTCCCTACAAAATGGTTGAGCTGGATGGTGCTGATCCACGCGTCATGTTCGTGAACGGGCGCCGTCAGTTGAGACTGGTCATCTCTTAACTGCCACGGCTTATTTTTATTATTAATCTTATATTTTGAATTGTTTTTTTATATATTTTTTTTTCATTGTTCTCGCATATAGAAGCAACACGAATAATGTACCCAGGATTTTGTAATATCTTGATTTAAAAAGAGTGTCCTTGGAGTTTCTTGCCCGTTCTTCTCCATAGAGATCTACGTTTTGGAATGGGCAACTAGCTTCAACTTTCTGACTAACTGACCGACTCTTTGACAATTCAAAAGTGCCTGTAAATGGTTTAATTGAAATAAATGCTTTGAGTTTGAGTTTGACTATATACCCCGAAAGGTTAGGCAGAGTTGGATAGTACACCCACATTTCGCCAATTTTGTTTTTGTTCCGTGTTATAGGGGATACCATGGCTTTGACTGGACACAAATCCAAAGTCTCATGCTGAGTTCATGTTCTCTGGTTTTTTTCTGTCTGTTATTAGTTAAAACTGACAGTACTGACAATGCATAGTGTGGGACGCCCCCAAGCTGACCGACCAACGACCTTAAGAAAGTTGCTGGGACAGACTGGATGCGGAAGGCGGAGGACACGGTGTTGTGGTGCAGGCTGGGAGAGGTCTATGTCCAGCAGTGGACTGCGACAGGCTGAGTTGATGACAGTTCCGTAAGTCTTGTATTATTTTGCAGCTTTTCTAACTTAGGTTGGCATCAAATTTTAATCTTTTAGACGCATTTGCAAGAATCTCTACAGAATAGCAACCAGACATTTTGAAACATAACGACTATTTCAGTTACGGATATGACATAACCAGTCCACAAAAACTAAATAAAAAAAGTGAATTCAAACATCGCATGCAGGGTGCAGAAGGGTAGAAGGCGCCCTATCTCTCAGCATTTAGGGTGCACTAATTGATTAGTACTGCGTTAAGCCAGACAGCAGACAGGGTAGCCTTGGGCATTCAAAACTGCCTGCATTTAACAAAGGAACAAAATTTCATAGGTATATGAAAATCGTCTTCCTTGCTTTCTTATTTGTTTGAAACTTTTTCGCAGGTATTTGGTAGAGGTAGCTTTATACCTAAAAAAGAATATGTTGGTTTTACCCCGGAACATTAAATATTTTACACAAAAACTGTAGTTTTATAACACCTTATGCGCGTTGATCCCTGAACCATGACGGCAACTAGGTTCCCATGATTAATCCATCTTTTTTGTGCTATGACTTATATTAAAAAGAGGTAAAGTTTGTTTGGTTTGTATGTTTGTATGTAGGGAGTAATTTCTTGAACTACCGGTCGGATTTGAACAACTCTTTTTACATTTGATAGCCCAATTCTTGAGGAAGGCTATAGGCTATTTGACATCACGCTAGGACCCTTTAGAGCCGAGCAAAAAGAAAAAAAAAACAGAAAGAAAGCTCAGCGGAACGACGTAATAGCACGGGCAGGCGATGAGATGCGACGGGGTGGGTTGAGGAACAAGAACTTTCACGCGGACGAAGTCGCGGGCGGAAGCTAGTGCTATGATAAAACAGAAACAATTTATAAAAATTAAATCCTTTTTCAATGTTTATTCAATTAGGTGTAGGTTCAATACTATCAATATAACATTGACGCCGAGATCTTAGCGTTACTAAGCACGCTTAGCGTACTTTAGCTTAGCGATATTCCTGTCACTGTCGTACAACTGTCAAAGCTACAAGTGCAAGAAAGAAACGGGAACATGGCAAAGCCAAAACCCGGGGTAAGTAGCGTTTATAGATCTCGCTGTTAGAAATTTTCACCAAATCAATGTTGTTTTCTATGTGGACGGAACACGCTTGCATGGTTTTATATCCTTCTATATCACAAAGTTTAAAGTTTATGGCGTAAAGTATGCACTGATGAACTGGTTATGGGACAATCCATGCCATAGGTCCATGTTCAACGGATAATCACGGGATTTATTTATTTATTTTAAAAGGCCGAAGCCAATTACACTATTTAAACATAATTATAATTTATTTATCACAGTCATGCATTCTTCTCACAAAAATTCAAACATTCTGACAGTATCATCTTCCATTCATTCGCAAACATATCGAGATCCGTGTTTGAGTTCAGGAGAACGTTAATAGCGGCTAATGTCCGAGGAATAGGTGACTTGGTGTGTGCAACAGTACGGTAAGTTGGAACAGCCAGCAAGCGGTGTTTTCAGTGTTTAACAGTAATTTTCTGCGACAAATAGATTGCAGATTTCATTATGTAGATCAGGAACATCTATAATCCTCCTAAGAATTTTAAATATTACAGTCATCTGATCGCGCGACCGTCTTCTAGAGAATTGAAACTTAGCAACCTAACAGGAATTTAGTGGGTTACAAGAGAGGATAAACATGAAAGATTAGTATATTTTCAAACATACTACAATGTACAAACTTACCGTCATCCCGGATAATACAATAATTTGTGAACAAAACCCTGATTTCACTGTTGTTATTGTAACCACATTCTAACCCGTAATACAACCGCAATGTTTACATCACTCAATTGACTGTGATACGTGTAAGCCCCCATAATCCTGATGTTTCCCATAGGGATGTTGTAGAGGTTTGATGTTCCGGGAGATAATAGTGAGGTACAAGTCGATATAAGTGACATTGTTTGTCTTTACAAGATTTGTGAGATAGGAAAGTTTGTTTTAGGCAAGAAAATACTCTTGATACCATTTAGAGTGTAATCATGAAGTTTTTTTCAATATAAAATTATAATTAAAATTGATACGAGGCGTTTTTATTTGTTTGTGTGTTTGAGCTACATACATACACACACACAGTCACACACTTTGGGGAAGCACATAAGTTTTTCTGAGTTCCGCCAGGATGCGAGTATACTATATTATTAAACCTTTATTTCAGAATACAGAAAATGCATACAATACTCGTAGTGTGAGTAAAGAAAACTTAGGCTATAAACTTCCCGTAGGCCGCGCTTGTGGACGGCGAGCAACGGGTAGCTCACCGTCCGGTAAGGACCAGGCCCGGGTCGACGGCGCGATGCGTTCCACGCGCGCCTCAAAGAGATGTCAGCACTAATTGACGGGGTCCAATAGGGCCGATGCCTGCCGGTGTCGCGGATTGTTCGAAAGAGTTACCGCGGTCCTGGCGCACAGGCAACTGAAGGAACACGGGCGGGTTTTAGTCAGTAAAAGTCTGACACGCCTTTCCGCTCCGTCCAGAACGGGAGAAGTTATTTGACGATATGCCAACCAAAATAAAAAAAGGGTATAAACTTCCTCTGTAGTTAGGTAAGTAAATATTTCTTTAAAAAAATTGGTATTGTGAGCTGCACCCTAATTGCTTAACACACTATCTATCACAATCTGAATCATTTTGAAGCCTATTGGTAATCCATTGCTTCATATGTTCGAAAAATATGTCTGCTCAACAACGTAAATAACGCATTGAATGTTTTTGAACTGTCAAAATGAAACCCATTCCTACTGTTAGTGTTTTACGCAATTACCCCGCTGGTTTATATAGGCAATACAAGTAAGAGTATTAGATAGATGGCTTCCACGTGTAATATAATACGTAGTAAACACAAAAAACTAGTGCGTTATAATTACATTATATTGTCTTGCCATCAAAACAACAGGCCATTGAAAAGTTTTAACTCAATCGGGTTAAAGGAAATCGGTGCAGAATCTAACACCGGCACCCTAATTACGTAAAACAAACTCAAAGTCAAAGTCAAATAATTTATTTCAAATAGGCACATAAAAGGCACTTTTAAACGTCAAAACTTACAAAAAAATAGAATTGATTCTAGTTGCCCCTTCCAAAAGATAGTTTCGTATGGAGAAGAATGGGCAAGAAACTCCACCACACTCCACACTATCTATCACAATGTGAATAATTTTGAAGCCTATTGCTAATCCATTGCTACATATGTTCGAAAAATTTGTCTGCTTGACAACGTAAATAACGCAATGAATCTTATTGAACTGTCAAAATGAAACCCATTCCTACTGTTAGTGTGTTACGCAATTACCCCGCAGATCCGGCTGTTAGTTACACGGGGTATGAAACTAACTAAAACCGAACTAGGGAAACCTATATTTCCAATATTGTAATAATATTGTATTACCATCAAAACAACACAACATGTTTGCAAAGTTTTAACTCAATCAGATTACGAGAAGTCAGTGAAAAATCAGTCGCAAGTTTCCACCACTAGTCGCGTGGCTGTAATACTGAATAAAACCGATCTCAGGAAACTGACCCTTTCCTTTCTACGCTTGCACAAACCCGAGGAAAACCCTCCAACATAGCTATGAACACCAACGTTTCCATTCCCGCCATCTTCTACACGTGTGTAATCCTATAATCGCGTGTTTGCGAACAATACGGCTTGCGACAACTATCGCACACTAACACACGTGCGGCCGTGTGCCTGTGGAGTAGTGTGGGCGGACCGATAGCAGAGTCAGTTACAATATTATTTGATTTATGCACTTTGAAGTGTAGGTTTTTGCTTTGATGTTCAATAGACACCGATAATTTCGTTTAGTAATAAAAGCTTAGACAGTAGAAGTGGTAAATGGTAGTAAGTAAATGGATTTACCAACATTTTTGATGGGTGGATTTTGGTACCTATACGATAAATTACTTAATAATAGTTAGTCGTGTTTTACCAAAAGCTTCACTTGTATGTCTGTCTCCAGAAGTGGATAGTGCAAGGAGTTTTTCATGACAGAATAATTTGTAGCGAAAAATGCAGCACAAGTAAATGGAGGTTTTTGTGGAATTTCAAGTTCTATATTCAGTATTTTTATTTTAGTGAGTTGTTTAAACATTTTGCTAAATATATGCATGTCAACCAGAGGGTTTTCTTCGTAATGCTTGATTTAGTACTTCAGTACCTACTTAAGAATTTTGTTATAAAGAGAAAGTATCGAGTTTGGTTATTCCATGAAAAAAAATAAGGTGATTAGATTTTGGTGGCGAAAAATCCAGAGCAGATGATAATGAAGTCTCTTGCTATTTTTTTATGTATAAATAATTAAAGATATAAGTCGCAACTCTTATAAAAAGGTGCTATCCGCCGGCTTACTGTAGCAGCAACGAAGCATTTTATACCCGCCTGATTTCTACACACTTTTAAACCCTAATCACGTCGGCTAATCAGACTACGTCTTTCAAATACCCTCCTGCCAGCAGTTCAGTGGCACTACTCACTAAGCATTCAGCCTGCGTGTGACTGCGTTCATTAATTACGTGTATGACGCTAATTAGAACACGCCACTGGCTAATTCTTCAGTTTTCGGCGATTATGGGACATACATGGGTTGCAGTTGTCCAAGTAATGTTTGAAGGGAATGAGGGTTTGAGGTCGTGACGATGGAGTGTTGTGATTGGTACCTACAGAGTTATAAGCTTAATTATAATCAGCCTATGATGTTCCCACTGCTGGGACACAGGCCTCCTCTCGGTGAGAGGGAGTGGGATAGAGGTAGTGGTTGATTATAAAGGTGAATATAATTATTTGTCACTACAACTGGGGATTTTTTTTACAGGTTTGGCTGTTTATGTCAACCGTCAGATATGATGCTTTAACAAGATGTTTTGTATGAAAAAAAAGCACGTCTTTTTTCTTTTATAAAAATTATACTTTTAAATGAGTTGAACTATGAACAAAATTCTCTAAACAAGTGTTGTGTAGAGTTAAATTAAAAAACTATACTTTAAGTATTTCAATTTCCAAAATAATATTTAAATAATTTAATAAGCTAATTGTCTTAAAATAATATTGTGTAAAGTTTATAAAAAGGGAGGGGGACTAATCAAAGAGCATCAAAAAATTCGTTTGAATCGCTGTCAATAGGAAAAGTGCCTAAAAGGCTGGCAGCATTGCCACGTTGTATGGAGATGCTGATTCTTTGGTCAAAAAATAGGCGGGCCCTCTGGTCACGTAAAGAGTCAACCAACCACTTAGCGATGTTTCAAAAAACTAACTGGGCACTCGGACCCCATGGCCCCAAACGGCTCAAAGATATTAGTCCCAAAAAGATTGGAGTATTGCGCCATTTGAGGTGCAGCAGCCGATACAGCACAGCCCGCCATGTTAGGAAGATGGGAGGGTATAAGAGTGTCAAGACACGTTGCATCCTACACCGCCTACCTACCTTCCAAGGTATTATAGTCATTCCGTCTGGTCTCTCCCCATCGTCGCGCGTCAAGCCATTGAGTTCTAAAACAGCTGGCACCCCAGCAGTGAAAAGAGTACGACGGATTATGTCATTGATGCTGGCGTGCCGTGCTCTTCAGCCTGCGCTCTTACTGCAAGATAGGCCATGGTGTCCGAGGTAGTCGACACCTTCACTGTATTAGCAGCGATGCGGAGCCACGCAAGGAGCGCCCAGACGCAGAGAAGTAGCAAGCTGGGTGGTGGTGTCATAGCAGCATAGTGCTTATGTTGGGTGATGGTAGCGCCTAAAGCCAGAAGCCCAATTCCCACTCACCCACAGCCATCAAGCGGGCACGCTCAGCAGTATTGGTGGACGTATTAATCAGATTATTCCGTACGTCTTCATCCCGCTGCATCTGTTTCCGGGCAAGCCACTTTCCACGCGTTGAACGCATCGGTTAAACACGGCACTTCAGAATCAACTAGGGAGGGGGCTAGAACTTTCCCGGTCACCTATTCGGTGCTGCGGACAGAGGACAGGAACGAGGTGAGCTAATACGAGTAATTTTGTTAAAACTATAGTTAAGCCTTGATTTTGAAATTATATTTCCCTTCTAAATCAACGTTGAGCAATTATTGGACCACTACTAAATTAGAAACTACATTTTGCATTTTTGTTTATTAAACCTAAACTATAACCAACTTCACACATACAAAACTATTTCCCACACCACAGCAACCCCAACAACTTTCGATCAACAAAACTAAATAAGTACATAAATAAATAATTCCCCACGTTCGACTTTTTTACTATCCCTACAACTAAACTAGTGTGCGTACTAGACGTTGCCTAGACGAAGTGACCCACTGCCCGACGACCTTGCGTTTCTTATGTTATTACTCCGTCTCCCTCCCTCCGTCCTCGAGACTATCGCCGTCTCCCTCGTGCGTGGAGTCTATTGATAGTTAAGATGGAGTTTCCAAGGTTATGGACAGGATCGGGTTATTGTGTAGGACGGGAATGCGTTCCGAGGGTAGTCTGGCGGGGAGGGGCGGCGGGGGGAGCATATGTGATTGATTTGTGAATAGTTTCATGTGATTTTCGTATGTAGTGTAGTGATGTGTTCTAGTTTCCGTTTGATAGTGGATTTTATGCATTGCTTTGGATGTATTGCTAGCTAAGAATGAAACTGGGAAACCGGACATGACCATAGTACATTACAGGTTACAATATAAGCTAGGTAGTCATCGTAGTATTGTCAGTAAGATTGGATAAAGTGGAGATTGTTCTACTATTATGGCATCTGTCTGGTAATCTTCTGCTCGTAATTAATTTATTATGCATATCCTATTGACACAAGGCTATTTAGTTTGGTTAGAGTGGCAACAGAATGGAATATCTTTATTTTGCATAAAATATAGTACATAAAAGTTCTTCAATATGAATAGGGAATTACAGAAATTACAACTAACAATACCAATGAAAGAAAAGAAAGAAAGAAAAATGCGTTTACTGGCATTACAGAAAAAAAATCTTAAAACTATAAAAAACAGAAAACAATGATTCTAATGCCAAAAGAGCCTCAGCTCAGCATAATGTCAGATGACAACACAAGGTGTACCACCTGACTCTGATTTTCAGCTGCAACCCACTAGTGACATACGCTAGAATAATAAACACATAAGGGAAGTGTGTTTCCATTATAATAAATTAAAGGTGATAGTATAAAAAAAAAAAACAATTTCAGTATTTTTTTAATACAAATTAATCATGAATCTGCTTTCACACTTCAATAAATCACCTCATTACCATTCCTACTAATTCAAAAAGTATCTACAAACAAAAACATAAAACAAAAGAAAATTAAACCTCTCTAACCGGGTTTTCCCAATCTTATGGGGACACAATCCCATTACATTAGTGGCGTCTATCGGGGGAACTTGACCGACCCCCGACCCCGAGGGGTTCGTCTTTCGTCTAGACATGTGGGCCGGATAGCGAAGTGGGTCACCGAGGTCTGCCGACGACGGTAGAATAGTTACATGTCATGACGGTGTAATTTTCTTCGGCCTTGGGAGAGGGGTTGGTTATTCTGGTCGAGTTTGTAGTTTTGATTTGAGAAAATGGTGTTTATTTGTGTGTTCAGATTATGTTAGTTAAGTTGGGGTAGGAATTAAGGGACTATGTGGCTATTTCTTAAATAATGCCGCTATTTTTGGATTTATGCGAAGTATTTCTTACGTCGTATAGAACTAACTTTTACCAAAGTTTCTACGTTATGAAACCTTAGAAAATCCTGTTCGAGGTTAACTAAATTAGCCGTAAATACGTATGATTTTGAATAAATGGGCTAATTAGCTAGCAAAGTAATTGAGAAGGCATCATAGCATAGCTACCTACTTCTATACTTGTGGGTGTCAAAAAAATCCAAGCAAAAGATCATTTAGAGAAAATGCATCTATGTAATTTGAGCTCATTGAAATTAACGTAAGTTCTGCGTTAACCAATAGTTTTCCCACGCGTGGTGTTAAAAAATATTACCATCCGTCGCTATTATTATCTTGTGTATTCTTGTTTCCGTTTATCACTATTTACAATAGAAAACACAAACAATTTTACTACAAAAGACCTGTCTAACAAACCCGTCTAAACTATTTCCCCGGGGTCCCTTAACAATAACATATTCCTAGTTACTATCTACTTGTCTAGTTGACCGTACTTGACCCCGGCTCAAGGGTCGGGGGTTCAGGTCTAGACGAGGACCGGAAATAGTCCGGCTTATAGTTCATTTACTTTGTTATTATAATGTTGTTTTGTTGAGGGTAGTTTTGGGTTATAATGGATGTTTGTTGATTGTGTGATCCTGTTGATTTTAGTGTTGTTGAATGTTGTGTTAATTATCACGAATATATTTAGTGAAGGTTGTATGATGTAGCTATTACTGGGGATGCTGATAAGTGTTATTTTCGTGTGGAATATAGATTTTTAATAATTGTTTGGGCCCGTTCCTTCTCACAGAGAGGAGGCCTGTGTCCCAGTAGTGGGAACATCAAAGGCTGATTATGCAAATAATTTATTTCATAAAGAGAGAAAATTTATGTATTATTATTATTTATTTAGGTCTAGAAGAAGTAAATTGCCAGTAGCCGAACGTAGCCAAAGCGAACAAAGAAAACCATTTTTGATCTCCAATCCTACACCGGCAAAGAGACACGGAAAATATTTTACACTATCTTTACTGGGCGACCCTGTGGGAAAGTACAAAAAATAATTAGCCAAAAAACTGGTAGCTTGCAATCATCGACCGGCGGCCGTCAGATTAACTTTCGTCATCTCTATTTTCCGTTCCTTCTCTATATAGGAAACATCACCACCACAAATAGATTCCTTGAAACAACCTTCAAAATCAAAAGGTACAAACATTTGGACTCACAGTCCTTATAATGACGTCACCTATCCGAATCTAAAAAAATACAAGGCGGGACATAAAAATTCGCACACATGCAGATTATAATGTGCGTCGTAAATACACACAGCGATGCGCTTGCGCCGATCTAAAACACTCGTCCGGCGAGCCCGATAATGGCGGTCGGGGTTAACGAACCGACGGTTACATATTTAGAAAAAAATATTTGGCAAATGTTCAGTGCAGCGGCGATTACATTGTGTGCCAGGAAAATTGGTGTGCGGAGTTCATTTTTGGGTTTTTAGATAAATGTCTTTAGTATGAGGAAGGGGGTTTATTATTTTGTAAGTTTTGTGCATCGCAAGATAAACTACTACGAAAACCATGCTATCATTTTTATTTCTGCTTGAGAATAGTTTTCAATTTTTTTTGTTCGCATTTTGGCGTGTGCTAGCTGACATAATATGGCAAATAATTTGATTCGTTTTCAGTTTATTTGTTTTGTAATGTTAATTACTTTGCATACTATTGCATAGAATCAAGTTCTCCTAACTTAATAGACGGCTGTACTGCTTTGGAGTTTGGTGCGTCACTTCTTCTCCCCAGCTAAAGCACTAGGAAGTCGTGAAGGGCGGGCGTTTTGTGGGACTGCCTTATGTAATTTTGACGTACAAAAAGTGCTGATTCTCAGCCTTGTTTACTAGTTTTTTTATTTTGATTTAATTTTATTGTTTGAATAACTTCAAACAAGAGTTGGGGTGCAAAATTGGGGCACTTTAACTGGATATCCGGGAAAACCAATATTGATAAACTATTTTCTCTTATTTTTTTTATCAACGTTATCTCCTTATGTATTAAAAAAAAAAACGTTTGTATTCTATTTTGATCTGAAAGTGATAACGCGGTAAACAATTAATTTATTGCTGACACCCTGTGTTTATTGTTAATTGGGAGAACGAGATCTAGAGTGCCTACATGCGGGCTAGGACTAAACTACCACTTATGGTCTCTTACGGTCTGTAAACACAATCTAGATTTATTTTTTATGGTTTATAGTGTTGCCCGCTTTAATAGAGATTGTTCTTAGCTTTTATTCGAGGTTATAGCTAAATATTTATAATAACAGGGGGTCAAAGTAACACAGTAGCTGGGGGCGACACTATTGCCATAAACCGGACAAAGTCCAGACCCCGGGTTGCTACCGAGAAATTCCAGATGGTAAAACCCAATAACACTTTGCACGACCCGGGAGCCGAACCCAGGACCTCATGCTCAGCAGTAAGCGCTAGCGATGCTAGCTTTTGCAATTTTATATTCCAGGTTAAAAATTAAATGATCTTTCTTAGTTACAGAAAATTTATATGTTCAGAGATGCCGCTGAAAAAAAAATCTGGGAAAAAGTCTGGAAATCGAATCAAGGACTTCGCGTTTGGCAGCCGCGCTTGTGACAACAGGCCTTAGCAGTTTATCAGTCTTTTCGGAGCCCTAACAGGCGAATAAGTACAGACAGCAAGATGCTACTACTTTTCTTCTTAACATAATTCGTATTTCGTTAAGAATATCGTGTCTAGGGGGAGGGGGTATAGGGGAGGTATAGGGTTTCCCTGTCTGCTAATAATCGCCAATCTATTAGTTAGTTGTCCAGGTTGGTAGTTACGAAAATTATCATGTGATTTTCGCTTATTGCGAGCCATGTTCAACAGTATTTATTATGTTTATTAGATGATTAGTTTATACTTATAGTGAGCCAATAATTTCGGCCTGCTGTGTATGAACTGGTCTGCCAGTAGAGATGGGTTCACTCAACATACCTGTGTCTATCTACTGCAGTTTAATGACCTAACGCAATTTTATATTTGTGCGCTGATATACTTGTTATGTATATGGCAGGATATAGCATTGGGAGGCCGCAAAAGGAGTACGATTCAAGACCCATTTAAAGATAGATTTTATGAGTGATTTTGTCTTTGTTTGTGTCTTGAAGAAAATATTCAACTTAAAACAATTTTTGTGTGATGCACCGATGCACCACTGAATCTTTGTCTATGAGTCAGAATAGTTGGATAACGAATCAATTCGCCAATTTTGGTGATTATGGAAATATTCCCCAGAGAATGTTGTTCCTGTTACAGGTCAAGCAACATTGCAGTAATCACCAGTTTTGGCTAACATATTGGTGATTGCAGGATGTTATATCGAGAACGGGTTAAGAGAATTAAGTAGATTGCCTACCTTCTTGTAATGAGCCTCCTTGTTAGCCACCTTTCGGAAGAAAAAGCTTTTCACTTTCAGGAAGCAACAAGGGAACAATGAACCTCAGCTTCTACGATTTCATTACTTCTGGCGGTCCGTGGATGTTTTTCTCTTCGTATGTATTCTAAGAATAGATGAATCATTGGCCGCTGGTAATGTTCGCATTATATACGTGATGTATATATGTGTTATGTATAGAGACGGCAGGATATAGAAGCGTGAGGCCTCAGAGGGAGATTGTGGGATGTGCATTATGTGCAATAACATAGATTACTTTTTCGTCGCTCGATGCGTCATCTTGTTATGCTGTGGCGTGTTGTTTTTTTAATGTGATGATAGGTCGGCGAACAGAGTGGGGGCTAAGCTGATGATAACTGAAATGCCGCTTATGGACACTAAATGCGTAACACACTATTTATCATAATCTAAATCATTTTGAAGCCTATTGCTAATCCATTGCTTTATATGTTCGAAAAATTTGTCTGCTCAGCAACGTAAATAACGTAATGAATGTTGTTGAACTGTCAAAATGAAACCATTCCTACTGTTACTCATTACCCCGTTGTAAGGCGTAGGTGTCGACTCGTACTATTGAGAATTGATCCTCTTTGGATATGCTAGTGGTGGTGTGGTGGTGGTTGGCCCAAATAACCTCAGGTTACTGTGCGAAACTTTGTTGATGCGTTACAGAATTTAAGAAAAGGAAAACACTTTTCACACTGTGATCTGTTTGCAAAGCGTGGCGTTTGATGATAAAGCCAATTTCTAACACGTTCATCAAACCGACAAATTAGGAGCTTTCTGAAACGACTTATGCTCATGTATTTTTGGCACACCCTTGGCAGTCAGATCCACAACCAACCCACTCTCTTGCTGACACGAGAGAGTTGATTCAAACAATGTTAAGATATAAACTGAAGAACCTATATTCCAAGTACCTACATATATCTTAAAGAAAACATTATAAACAGAGACAAACCATAATGAAAACACCACTCTAACTTGGAATAGAATTGCAAAGCAGTAATATTGTGTTCACAACACGAGAAGCGACGAAGGGCAACGCACTGCGACTTAGGTTCAAGGCAAGTGTCTTGTGTTAATTTGTGTTTAGTCGTTAGTTTTATATATTGATTTAGGTACTTATTAGGTGCATTGACTTTTAAGTTGAAGATGTAAGGAAAAGGTAGTGACAATTTTAAGCATGGATCGAAGGATGAGCGTTGTAAATTAGCGTCATGGGGCTGCTAGGTCAAGGATGACTTTGCATTCGTCCCTTAAGAGGCTGACAACAGCTAAGGCGTGGTCACTGTCGGACTGCATAGAAAAGAAAGAAAAGCGCGATGGCACAACGCTGGTAATTTCTTGCAAAATATGAAGCAATTATCTATTTACAAAAAATCTATTGGTTGAACTAATAAATTAAAACACTATTGCGTTAATATGTTGCTTGTAGAATAATCTGACAAAAAATCAGAATAATTACATGTATATGTAGTATGGTTAATAATAGTTAAAATAATTTTTTAGAGGTATATTCGTGATTTTTTCCTATCGTATCAAATTAGTTTTATTATGTTTTCAACACACTATCTAACTAGCAGATATCCTGAAGAATTTCATATATTTTTCTGATTGTGTTTACTGCAGTGGATCATATACTTTTAGGCATTATAAAACTTGCGTTTAGGTCCTGTAGTCCCCTTAAAGAAGTGTGGCTTTATGACTGAATTACATGCGGTGGTGGTACTACGAGTACTTCGAGATAACTCTTTTAGAGACCCCAATTGTCACCGTATCACTTGTTGTTTAAAACCGTAAGTAAGACTTATATTCTGAATTAATGGCGTCTTATTAAGATGATGTCTGTCAAATACGTCACCTGTTGACTCTGCTATAGAGGTTTCATTGTTAACCTTGATTTGTATTTTGTCCTACAGACGATGTTTCCAGATGTTTATCGCCGGATCCTGGTAAATGGAACCTTGAACTAACTCATCCACTAGTGGCTTGAACCCTCTCAGGTTATAACTGAGAAACAATATTGTTTTCTTCGCACATGTCATCTGGCGTTTTTTCTAACAGTCAATTATACAATACATAGGCACAAACCATAACCTTGACACTGACTAACTGCGTAGACTGCGCAGTAGGGCGGCGTCAACTACGCAGCGCAGCTAACACATGGCCAACGTCACTCCGAAACTACCTGATTTACAAATCGCACCAAAATAAACAGCCCACCATTAAAGCCAAAATAAATACAAGCAATAACCCAGTGTTTGCAACTAATATGAGCAAATTTAGTGCGTCGGGATAGTGAAGGAGCATGGGCAGAAGGACCAGTTGAGTCTATAAGGATATGCGATGAAAACAGATTGCATTTCAATGGTAAATGAAGGTTGAATACATTTAGTATTCAACCCAAATCGTTTGAGACTGCAAGCTAAATCTGTTTAAATGGAGTTGTCTAAACATATGTATTATGAGTTTTCCTATAATATATGACAAAGGCAAAAAGAGATATACTCGTAGTTAATATTGTTAAACAAATACAGTCACATTCAAAATATGTTCGTCACATTAAGAGCTATTTTTATCTGCTCATTGCACGAGAGAATCTGCTTTACCGACTCAGCATTATAATATTGCGTCGTTATGTCAATGTCGCAGATAGATTGTTGTATTCGCTGTTTTACATAATCGCTAGCTGTTTTAGAAAATAACTTTGTTATGTAAAACAGCTGAACGACGAACTTTAACACGTAGAATTGTATAGACGTTTTGCATTTATCAATGCAGCGGTCAACGATTGGAGGTTATGTAAAACAGCTTGAAATGAAACATCAGATTGTAGACTTTAGGTCTAAAATTTGTCGCTCGTTGCTCTGTACACCATAACAACAAAAATGGCGTCCGAAACAGAAATAAATAAAACGAGTAATATGAATGAAAATGACCGTAACACAAATGAAAACTGATTTTAAGGACAATTTCAATATAAAATTATCAGAGTTTTATGAAACTCAGTCTTAAAAACAACCGAATCAACTTGGAAGTAGCGCTCGCTGGCCGCTGCCGCGGCACCGCCCGCTTCGCCTCGCTCGGCTCACGCGCAGTTGGTCACAGTTCTAACATAACTTAAACCAATTGGTCAGGGTGCCCTAGCTTAGTTACTGCGACTGATTTGACATTAAAAGCCAGACAAAACACTTAGTGTGACTACAGATAAGCTATTCTGCATTACGTCTAAATATGGGTAGCAGTTTTGTTAAACTTAATTCAATGGCAATCCAGCTGAACGTTGTTTAGCTCTTTAACATAACCGAGCTGTTTTGTAAAACAGCTGGCGGTTATGTAAAACAGCTAATTATGCAATCCACCAGCGACATCAATACCGCAGATTGACATTCGGCCATCGTCTATACATTTCAGTCTGAATTAAAATGTGACACTGACAGACTCTAAGAATAAAAAATATAAATTATTTATTTTTAATAAAAATGGCCAGGTCATTAAAAATATTTTAAGTACATCAACTTTACATATTTTTAATGCTACGGCTACATTGTCGCGATAACGCGAACTACACTTCGCGCGCTCTCTCTCGCACATCGCTCGACGTCTCGCTGTAGGTACAACAGAGAGCGCGCGAAGTGGAGTTTAGTTTATCGCGATAATGTAGCCGTAGCATAATGGCCTGAGCATTTTCAACTCGACATTGGTCAAAAGTATATTATGCAATGCTGTTTTTTTTTTCAAGTAATTAAATATAGTTTTCTATGCAATAGTCTGCTCAGTGCCGTAGCTTCAAAGGGTATTATATTATGTGTCCTGAATTGATAACGGAAATAATTTGAAAACTAACAAAGTTATAAAATAGTAGGCTCTACAATATCGTAACAAACATCAGCTTATTTATTGGTGACATGATTTAGAGATATCCTCAAAACTTTTGTAAATTTCAACTTGATTTGATAGTTCTTATTTGCCGTACTTTCCTCGTTCATCTATAAGTAAAAAAAAATGCAGTAGAGTTTATTAAAAGCACTAGAAGTTTCTGTTTAATTGAGACTTGCTTTTCCCGGCGGCTTCGCCTGCGTGGATGTCGGAAAATATCACAAGGGTACGTACTACCGGCATTAAAAGTACCCTATGTGTTCATTCTGGTTATTAACTATATGTACATATGCCAAATTTCATACAAATCCGTTTAGCCGTTTTTGCGCCAATCCGGAACATACATCCAAACAAATAGACAAACGTTTTTTTTTTTCTAAAAAGCTATATTTTCGATATCAGAATCGTTCCCACACCTCGTACAAATGACTTTTTTTTCAAAATATTCAAAGTACAGTTTTGACTTCGTTTCTATTTTAATATATTATATACAATAGATTCCGTTTAAGCAATCTGTACGTGCAGAGTTCTGAATGTAGGTTCAAGGTGAGGTTTTGAAGGTTGAAATACTATGACGATATAAAATCATCGCGTGACCATGCAAGGATTGGTCCTACTGTTCCTCTCTTATCACTGGCCTGCCAGCCCAAGGCGAGAGTTCGACAGCACTGCCAAGGTTGCGTCTGAATACCTACAGTTTGTACCTACTCGTGATGTCTGCTTAATGCGCTGTTTTGGTCTAGTGCCTGCGATTTTTTGTCGCAGCGGAAATCTTTGTGTATTTTGATGTCGCGTAGGTACATGCACTTGTTGTTAGGTTTTGTAGCGTAACTTAAGCAGTTTTATTAACACAAGTTACTTGTAAGGAACTTCCTGGACGAATGTTTTCGACAATTTTGGGGTGGTAACAGAATTCTCAAGGTTACATGTCAGCCTTGGACGGTTTTTCAGTTGTAACTTTTTATAATTATCGATAAACAATACTTCCTTTGTTCTTCCTTCTTTTGTTTTACACGTGACATTTGCGAAATATTAAAAAAAAGACAATTTTACGTTAGAATAATTACGTAATTTTGATCTGGAGTAACATAAAAAAAATCTTGAACGCCTAAAATGGTGTTAATGAACATTCTAAGAGTATTCTTTTTCGCTAACAAATTCCCCGCGCCCAAAATCCTCCGGTACCTACGCACACGATGACCAATCAACGCACACTATAATATTATCACATCTATCCAATGACTCAGTAGGTAGGTACTATGACCTGCGCAACGTCTGATGCCTAGACCTTGGCAGCTAAAATTCATTCACAGTAAATATATGCTACATGGCGGCCAGTTGAAATAAATGTTTGTAGTGACGGAGACTACGTTATTTTTGATTCAGATTCATTTATTTATTGTAAAACATATGTACATTATAAGTTCTTTTTTGGTAATACATTGAGGGCGCTATGCTTTGTCACTAGGGCGTACAAAAGTAGTAATACATGCAATATAATTAAAGCAAAACCACAAATAAACAAGTAAATAAATTAGATCATCTATCGCATTAAGAATTGTCAATCGCACTGAACAATGTCGAATAGATAACTTGATAAATTATGTGTAGTGAGAAAAAATTAAAAAATGTCCGCAGTTATTGTAATAAAAAGAAAATTGTCAGCACTTACTTTATTTAAAGAATGTTAAAGAAATTGAATGCTGTCATAAATTAAAATTAAATGTCATTAAGGAAGATCAATAATTGTTACTTATGAAATGTCAAAATTTTTATAACAGCATGTCATTCAAATATTTTTTTATAATTTTTTTGGTTAGCTTTATTTTGGATGTAGTGCAGAGAATTTTTTGTTTAGAAAATGTTTTGATGTATTTATTTGGGTCTAATTAAATAAGTTGTAGAATCCATGACAGTAAAATGTTTTGTATAAATATTTCAAGCCATCATATTTTTTTTTTATTGTTTACAATCTAGTTCACTTTAAAAAAATCTAGTTATGATTGTAGATTGACCTTCACTTATACATCTACGGAACCGATACCTAGAAAAGTGGCAAACTGAATTATAATTGAGGAAAACCTGACCTAGAACTAATTACATACATTGGAATTATACATGAGGATAAAACATAGGCTAAAACTATTGGAAAACCCTATTTAATATTTATTCTTCATTTTCAAGGAAAAAAGCATTTAAAAGTGTAAAAAATGATTTAATTTTGTACCTTGAATTATGCACATGATATTAATGAGTCAGACCCGAGGTCGTGCCCGCTAGAGGGCCATTCCAATAGATAATCAATTGTGTCTCATTAGCGATACTGAAATTGTTTATTATTTTATTAGTCATACGAGTACATAGTGTGCAAACATGCATGAAAATAGTTTTTTAAATATGAAAAATATTTAAATGACTAGCTGTGCCCGTGGCTTCTCCCGCGTGGATGTCGTAAATAATCCCACTGGAACGTGCTGCCGAGACAAAAAAGTAGCCTATCTTACTCCTTATAAGATCATCTATATGCAAGTGAGTCTCGTCAAAATCGGTCCAGCCGTTTCGGAGATTAGCCGGAACAAAAACAATTTTAAAAACTGTTTTTTTTCTCGTTATAAGTACCGTATATGCTTTCATAAGCATTTAGTAAAAACCTGTTATGTTGGCATTACAAACAGACACTTCCATTTTATTTATTTGCATAGATTTAAACGTAGAAATTTCACACAGGGTGACGAAGTTTTACACACCTATATATATTATTAATTAAGCTTGCAATACCGAACAATCCTCCCTTAAGCCTATAGATACACTGTTCCATTTGATTACCTAAAATAATAGGTACTAAATTGCGCTGGAACATTACACACGCGAGCACAATAATGAGTCAGCTTATCTCCGACCTACCGCAACGTCCGGTCTATGCGACCTAATCGCCTAACCTTGAGTCTAGGTTGTTGACATTCAACTACTAACTGCTGTATTATGACGACTCAGTGGCGGGCTGGCGCTGATTATTTCGTCCAGACGTATAAACCGCTTTTTATTAGTACCTGCTGAATTTAAAGAGAACTTTAAATATCTATTATGGGGACAGGTCGTGAAGAAAGTTTTTGAGTCAAACTCAAACTGAAAGCATTTATTTCAATTAAACCATTTACAGGCACTTTTGAATTGTCAAAGAGTCGGTCAGTTAGTCAGAAAGTTGATGCTAGTTTAGTTGCCCATTCCAAAACGTAGATCTCTATGGAGAAGAACGGGCAAGAAACTCCAAGGACACTCTTTTTAAATCAAGATATTACAAAATCTTGGGTACATTATTTTTGTTGCTTCTAGATGCGAGTATGAATGTAACGCTAAAGGAAGACTAATAAAAGTAATTATGGATGTGTTTACTTCTGGCTAGAAAAGGAGACGAATACTGAGATTACATCTGATGGAGATATTGACGAAGACAACATGCTACGTCGACTCCAAACACGTTGCGATAAAGCCAGAAGGATCATGATTACAGAACTAATATTTGTCTAGTTTCGAGTACTGGACAAATCAGTTTATTGGACAAATCAGTTTATTGGACAAATCAATTTATTGAACAAATCAGTTTATTGAACAAATCAGTTTATTGAACAAATCAGTTTATTGAACAAATCAGTTTATAGGACAAATCAGTTTATAATCTTTACCTAGAGCTAAGAAACAAACCACATAGGTACTTACTAATTAGCAAGAAACGGTAGAGATGAAAATGACCACACAGATAATGAGACCACGTTTGGAAAAACCCTTGCACATTTCTAAGAACTACTAGGTTTTTAATGTGCCTTTAAAGAAGCGAATTAACTTGTCCTTCCGCTAATTTAGGTGGTCGATATAGAGTTTCTTGCCCATTCTTCTCCATATGAAACTACCTACCTTTTGGAATGGGCCACTAGAATTAATTTTATTTTCTTGTACATTTTGACGTTCGAAAGTGCCGTAAATTGAAATGATGCCAAAATGATGAACTATAAGATATTCTATAAGCTAATATTAGGTATTGATACTTAATATACCCATTGTTTACTGAAATATGATGCTGTTTAGCTGCACGTGAGATAAATGACCTAATGTGAGTGATCTAGCGACCTACCGGGGCGACCTTGATCAATGCGGTTGTTGACATGTTATGTTATGATGACGTAGAAGGCAATTTACGAGCAGTAGGACGTAGGTTCAAACCCAGACAGGCGCTTTATTTTATGTAAATTATTTAATCACCACTGCTCTCAACACGGTGAAGGAAAACATCGTGAGGAAACCGGCATATCCTTCAACTAAAGATTCAAAGACATGTGACATCTACCAACCCGCATTGGCAACGCGTGCTGGATTACGGCCCAATCCCTCTCACCGAAAGGAGGCCTGTGTCCCAGAAGTGGGAATATTATAGGCTGATTATGTAGGCAATTTTATAGGCTTTTACGTTTGATTCTAAATAACATCTCCACGCTGTAATGGCCACTATTTCCCGCTCTTTTTCAGCAGTATGGTCGACCATACTGCTGAAAAATGTTGACAGACTGGAGACAGTCAGCATTTTGTCTACCTAGCGCGGTGATCTATTGGATGGTTCAACGTTGTGGCTGTTAGGGGGCCTTTCAGCTAATGTCATTATGGATAAATAGGTACCTACCTATTATGGTAAGTAAGTTATCGTACTTCCATAATTCAGCATCTATGGTGACAGCGTCAGGACTAAGTATCACACATAATTAGTATTTCGTAACAATAATGCCTTGAGTAATGTGTGTCTACATTATCTTCTCTCTTGGTCTGGATTGGGCACAGATTAAAGGACCCCTTCTTTTCGCATATTTTGTTTTATACTAATATATTTTGGCATAACCGTTTTCGCATAAATTATTAGCATAATGATACTGTGGCATAGTAATACTTTTGCATAATGTAATGGTTAGGTTATGTTAGGTTAATTTATGGGAATAAACATTATGGGAAAACATTTATGCGTTACGATCATTATGCTGAATTTCGTTATGCCAATGTTTATTATGTCTTAAAATGTTATGCCAATGGATAGGGAACCTACAGATTAATCAAGAAAATTACATGGAATCCGCACAAACGCCAGTCCTCACCAATAAAATAAAAAAAACGATTTTTCCTTCAGTTTTTCTCATGCATTTGTACATAATATACTTTATAAACAACGTAGGTACCTCCTAAAGTGTAATAAAGTAGCCGGTTGTTTGAGCTGACTAATTTTACATAAATAATGGCTATCCTTGGCGCGGGCAATGCGGCCTGTTTAGTGAATGCTTGTCTTAGTGCAGTGGTTTTTATATATGTATGATGTATTTGTTTGATTGCTCCAAACCGAGTGAAATGACGTTACGTTTTAAGTAAGCAGGGGTCTGGATGGGGTAAAAATCGCTGCTTGATGACGATCTTGTAATGAAAAGAAAAATATTTTAGATGAAAACAGGTTTTTTCTCGAGAGTGCATTTATAAATACAATTTTCTTTTCACATAGACATACCGAGATAAACTATCTGTAGGTTATCAATTTATTCCTTGCGGAAATCCAACCCGCACCGCGCAGCGAAAAACCAATGGCTTAGCCGCTTCACCAACTGCACTCTTAAGTTTTCATCGAGTTTACTTTGAAGAAACGACGTAACGTTTTGGGCTATAATAAAATCCAAAATCAAGAGAGAGAAAAGAGAGAGAGTCAATTATAATATTATTTTATGAATTAAAACATAATTCTGTATCTATACTTACCTACTATCAAACAATATTTACACTATCTCAATCTCTGCTTACCCTTACATCCATGTAAACTAAAATTATAAATTTGAAAGTAACTCTGTCTGTATGTTACCTTTTCACGCCTAAACCACTGAACGGATTTCAATAAAAATTGGCGAGGAGATAGATGGTATCCTGGGGAAGGATATAGGCTTACTTTTTGTCTTAAAAATAATCCTAAAAGGGGATATTATAGGGGATGTAAGTTTGTATGACAAACTTAGCATTTCATGAAAATTTAAATGTATGTCTTTGGTAAAAAATTAAAAATTATTTGATTCAGCATTTTTGTAAAATCATCCCATCCCATAAGGCGATAAAATAGGGGATGATTTTAAAATTCACATGCTTATTGAAAAAAAATTGTACCTTATTTTAAGAGATTTAAGGAATTGGAAATATAGCCAGAACCCGTATCTTGAGGTATTATTTATTTTATTTAAATCGGTCTATCCGCTTAAAAGTTATTACAATTTGAAGTTATAAAACAACTTAGCTAATATGTGGGTAATACTTGATCAATGGCAACGCTAGAGTATTTTAAATTCATGATGATAATATTAAAATTAATTGTTATTATTTTTAAGTTAGACATTTAGTAACATAAAACCCTGTTTAATAAAAATAAAAAAGATTATTTGCATTTATTATCTGTTTGTCTGTAACCTGTACACGTTTTAACGGCTAAATGGATTTGTATGATAGGATACTATTTATCCCGGTAGCACGTTCTCATGGGATAATTTCCGACGTCCAGGCGGGTGAAGCCGCGGGCAAAAGCTAGTCGGTACATAAACGCATCATGAATGTCAGGGCCATTCATTTGTGAGTTAGACTCTCCTAACATAACAGGACATTGACATAAATTGCCTCTACGTAGAGCTGACAATAGTTGGCCGGATAGGCGTAGGAGCGGCGTGAACGACCAGCACAAGGTCAGGGGCAAAGTCAGGGTCAAGGTCAAAGGTGACTTGGTTAATGTGATTTTATTTTATTGGAAACTTAGGGCGAACTAAAAAACGGGGTATCTTTTTAAAGATGATGTTAGGAAGTGTTTGGTTTCCTGGTTTTGGTTTCTAATGTTCAAATATATACAGGGTGGCAGGGAAATCGAAGCGCAAATTGTAACCATGAATTCAGCACATGATTCTAAACACCATACAGTAGAAATTTTTCGTAATTATAAAAGTACTGCAGTTTTATAGAAAAGTCCAATACTTAAAAATGCGTGGAACAGCAATTTTTTTTAAATAACCGACAATAAATTTCAACGCAGGGGGTTTCAAATCATGTACTAGATCCATGGTAACAGGCTGCGCGTCGATGTCCCCGCCACCCTGTATTTTTATTTGCAGGATGTAGGTAAACATAAGTACCTGCACAGAGGTTATTATAATGAAATTAACAACTGCTGTCACTGCTATTGCCTACTGTTACCTACTTTCCCTTTTTTAATAATAATATTATAATAATAATCTCTTTATTTCAGAATACTTAAACAAAAGAAGAAGACACAACACAGACAGACGGAAGACTTTAGATTGTGTTTTAATAGAGTTTAGTGTTGCTTTCTGCATATTTTTACAGTATTTTTATTTTAAGTATTAGCCGTAAGTTATTTTTCAATTTATCTGGTGTGTGTTTGCAATCCACTATTGTATTGTGGTCATCCTGTAAAGATAGTGTGTGTAAGTTTAATAATAAATAAAAAAATAAATAGAATAAAATTCAATTTACTTAAAAACTATTTTAGCGTACAAATACAATACAAAGATGTTAGTAAAAAAAAACAAAATATAAATAAAAAAATAAATATAAAAGTACATAAAAACTTAAAAAAACTATGTTAGTAGACATTACCAATATTCACAGGAGCATGTAGCTGACTTAAGTACCGGATGAAAGGACAATCCAGTTTGTTGGCAATGACACTCAGGTGACTGTTGGTACTGGCACGCACCCTGCGCAACAAGGACGCTGCTCGCTTGCGCCTGATTGCAGCGAAGCTGTCGGTCTGGGCGTCCACGAACATCCCTGAGGCACTACAGAAGCGTGGCAGCCCCAACAGCATCCTGAATGCATTATTGTACTGGACTCGAAGAGCATTAATGGCCTTTTGAGTGAAGCTTGTCCAAAGTTTACACGAGTAACATACACATATTACACCTCACCGCCAATGCTCTTAGCTCCCGTCCACATCTAGATTGTCTCTTAAATCAAAAAATCCCAGATCTCAGATTGTCCCTTAATAATTTGTATTCATCATAAATCTAGTTTCATAATAAAACAATCGCATTGTGGGCCAGAAATCTAAGGACTGCTTAAGCATCAGATTCCTTAAGAAGCATTCGTTTTGCAAGCACCAATGTGACTTTTTATAATTTTATGTGATTTTACGTGTTTTTTTTTTGTTTTATCTAGAAACACCTCTATTATGGTGAAAAAACCCATCTAGTGGACATTTGGATGAATTATTCTAAAACTGCCAACACGCGCCAAGTTACTTTTAAAAAAGCGTGTTGTCACTCTGTTAAATCAATGCTTCTCCAAGCATGTAATGCATCACGCATCTAGACCGAAAGAAGTCCCTTTTTCCTGATATCAGACAAGTCCATGTCATAACTTCAATTATCCTCACGACGTTTTCCTCCACTGCCTCAGTGGTATCCAAGTCAGACTCGGAAAATTCGTCTTCTACTTGATGCAAATCTTACATTGACTGACAGACAACGCACAGTCTAAATCGCTGGGTCTAGATGCTTAGATTTTACACCAACCATACCACCACCATATCATTGTGTCACCCTAAGTAAAATTTCTACATTTATTTCTGTAATTTTTATGGTGTACATAATAAAGAGTATTCTATTCTATTAAGGAAGGATTTTTCAATATGTATCCCCTAAAGGGGGTTAAACAGGGGATGGAAGATTGTATGATGGAAGTTCGTCATTTTTACCCATGGGAATGCTATCGGGCACACAAATTGTATGAAATAGAAAAACATAGGTTCTTCCTCGAAAAGCGAGCCCCATAACCAATACTAATTTAAGTACTTAGTTTTTTCCTTCACAAAATACAAAAACATGGACCACTCCCAAAATCATGGCCTTTTAAGTTCCATAGTACGTTCAAGGTCAAATAGAGTCAATGTCCACCCATGTCCCAAGGTCAGTCGTAGAGTAGAACAATGACACAATGTTTGTGCTCATTTGCTCATGTTTTGATCATTACAACGTCATTGGTAGCTATAATTTGTATAGTCATCATAATTTAATGTTAGCGCAGTTTCTATTTAAATTAACGTATCGTATCTACTTTACTGATTTTCAACAGTTTAGTAAATCCTAGGATAACAACTTAACATCACGCTTAATCTATTCCTCGAAAAGGTCGGCAGGTGTCGGGAGTCGATTGCCGACTCCCGGCCACCGTAGGTACGGGCTTGCGGACGGCGAGCAATGGGCAGCTGGCCGTCCGGTAAGGACCAGGCCCTGGTCGACGGCGCGTCGTGTTACACGCGCGCGTCAAAGAGATGACAGCACTAATTGACGGAATCCGATAGGGCCGATGCCTGCCGGGGTCGCGGATTGTTCGAAAGAGTTACCGTGGCCCTGGCGCACAGGCAACTGAAGGAACACGGGTCGGTTTTAGTCAGTAAGAGTCTGACACGCCCTTCCGCTCCGCCCAGAGCGGGAGACGTCATATGAAGATTTCCCACACAAAAAAAGGGGTGCTCAGTACAACAACATTTCGGCAGTTATGTTTAAGTCCCAAGCAATGGGAGTGGTTTATTTCCATTAAATGCAGTAAAACAATTAATAGCAACAATGATAGCAATAATACATTAAGTAATTTTCTTGTAGGATAAAAACCGACTTAAAATGTCCACAAAATCTAGAAAAATTTGGTCCACTATTGGTCAAAAATGAACCAAGGCCATATTCGTGAGACATTAAAAAAAAAAAAACATCTACAATTTAATAGAGTTACCATTTAACCACGTGTAGAGTCCTACCACAACGTGCACTTTACATTCACATCGACACAAATTCTTAGAACACATAACTCTATGCGTGACTAGTTTGGTGACGTCACGTGTTGGTAGAGTCACCGACCGAGAGTCTAGGTTGCGATCGCCGAATAGAGACGACGTTAGTGTAGGTCAAATGTTTGATAAATCTCTTGTAGTTTGTGATTGTGACTCTATATTTTTATTTTGGTAGAGTGAATTTTATAAAAATTCTGTCTAGGATTTTGTTTCACCCGAATGCCGCAGAATAAGGGTAATGGTTTTTAATAGAAATAAAGGAAGGTGTTCCACTGAAAAATATATTTATGTAAGTATGGTCGAGTTTAAAGTTTAACTATCAAAATTTTTGTTTGTTAATATTTTTAGTTAAGTTAGGATATTATTTTTTTATTTAATTAATTAATTAGGTATTGTTGTTATTATGTGGAGTTCATTTTAATTCTCAATAAAGTTTAGTTCTTTAAAATATTTGCTCAATATTTTGTAGGAATAAACTTAGAAAAATTGTGAGTATGAAAACTAAACAAACCAACATTAATTCGCACATTAGCCAGTCAATGACCGGTAGAGTCATACATACTAAATTTTAAATTCTAACGACAAACGTTGGCGTAGGTCACGCTCTATCATAGACGTAATAGCTCTAAATAGAGTCAGTGACCGTTCAAGGTCATTCTAGTATTCTAGTCTCATAGAGTCATTGATGTAGGTCGTTCTATAGCACGACCTACATCAATGACTAGACTAAAACTACTACCTCCAAACTTTACTGAAATTAATTGTAATTAATTAATTAAAAAGCACTTTTGAACGTCACAAGAAGAACTTAAAATTGATTCTAGAGAATTACATTAATTTGCGTGATTCTATTTTTTAGAACGGTAGAGTCGTTGACCGGGAGAGTCAAGGTTACGTTCTAGATATTAGATTGCCGTTAGGAATATTGGCGTAGGTTATGGCTGTTTCTAGGTCGAGTTTGAAAAATAGAGCAATTATCCAAATTCCTAGAAATTCACTACCGATTTACATAATAATAATAATAGGGAGTGGCTTGCTCTACATCTCTCTACAAATAATTTGTTTAACGTAAAAATAGCTCTACATCGAATTAGCAAAAGAACTAAACACAATATTTATTTCTATTTTCGTCTATCAAGAAAACACGTTTTTCATCTTCATCTCTACATTGTATTGCAAAGCTCTACATGCGCATACGCTCGCCAACTTTTTTTATAAAACATAATGAATGTTTGTGTATGAATAAAAAACCGTGGTTTTAGTAAACACCTCTATGATAGAGTCACGCGAATGTAGAGTTCATTGAATTGAATGCAGTCAAGAGATGTTTGTTTTATGTCGTTTAATTGCAGAAATAATAATTTTTGTAATACAATATTTTGGCTTTTTGCAGGTAATCAGCAGATTAGTGTGCCAAGAGTGATTTTATAAATATTATTATCTCACACACACGAAATGTGGGTGGACACACCTCTGCCTACCACTGTGAAGAACACAGGCGTGAACACTTCCGCCTTTGTTTACGCTTTTGGAGATTTCAGTCGTGATGTTATGTTTCTGAAGTACAGTAAACAAATTGCTGAAGACAGTACGTTTTATGGGATGCTAATGCCTATCCTTAGGACTCATCCAAAATAAACAAACCAAATTCAAAATGGCGCCTTAAAGCAGATTTTGAAATAAACACACAATTTCTTTAACAATTTCAGGAGCCTTGAAACTCTAATTTATTTTAAAATTAGAAAAGAATTCGTATGTACTTAATATTTTTTAATAAACAGTACGAATTATTAGTCACACGGACATCGACATTAAAACCCAGGGACACTTCATAAAGCAATCCTTTTTAAAAATAAATTCATACAAGTCGAATTTTCAACGACCTATTTGAAAAATAAGTCTCAGACGAAAAATTTACATTTTATGTTCACAAAAAACATTAATCCTCCGGCCGTGGGCTCCAAAACAAAGGGCGTCTACGAACGGCGCGGGCGCAGCTGAGTATGTGTGCATTTACACATACATTAACAATGTTATATTTGAAAATTTCTGCAGAAGCGACATTTTTGATGTGATGTCCTGTTTTGCGACAAAGCAGAAGGGACCGTAGAGGTGTAAAATTTAGTGAGAAAGATTTATTTGGGAAACCAAGGTTTAAGAGAAAAATTACTGTGGAGAAAGTCGGAGTGCTTTAAAAACGCCTCAACGAGTGATAAAGTATACATCAGCCTCGTCATCGTCACTCGTGAAGCAAACTGGCAATCTTTTGTTCACATAACAGAAATAGTTTAATGCTGAAATTTTTCTCGACACGTTAGAACATTTAACTTCTTCAAAGTCTCAACCTTACCTGCATGCTGTTTCCGAAAAAAAATCACCATACTGCATTGCTGCACTTAGCTGCCATGTTGGGGAAAATGAACAAGAACGCGGTCGTAATTTTATAGGTAAATAATAGAATGATAAGGCTTGAAAGGTGGTGACAACCGAGATGACTATTACTAGAGAAGTGCGGAAGAAAAAGACACGTTGCGCTGATCTCAAATAAATTGGGATAAGCAGAAGAGCATGATGGATATAACGGGCTGGTGGCCTGATGCTAAGCTGTAACTTCTACCTCATAGGCCGAGCTTATTACTACACTCATTATTCGGAAACAAAGTTAAAAAAAAAAAAAAACGACTTTTATATCTGTAATTTTTATGGTGTATAGTCACTAAAAGAAATAAGTAACCAGGGTCGTCGGATATAGTTGAAGATTAGTAAGAAACAGATGGATGTTTTCGAATGAAATTTAATTTGATAAATGAACTGTTTGTTTTCTATTAATTAAATTAAATTTCATTCGGAAACAACCATCGGTTACTTACTAAACTTCAACTATATCCGACGACCCTGGTTACTTATCACTTTCGGTGACCGTACATAATAAAAAGTATTCTATTCTATTCTAAAGTTGATATATGAAATGTTGCACGGTGCCAGAAACAATGGTAGAAATTAATAACAAGACAAAACTGCTACAGTGGCAGTGTAGTTTGCTCCTACATTGCAACGAGGTTTTGGGGTCGATTTCTACATTGCACAAGGAATGTGTTTCAATAACGCGCTTACTGAAACATATCCACGAGATAGATAGTCCACATAATGTTGGTCAACAGTTATGCTTTGAAAAAGAAAATTAATTCAATGTCCAGTTTATCTGTTTCAATGGCTGATAATTGTATGCAAATTCTGTTATCTGATCGACATAGTCTTTCTGGAGGGTTACCATACCTCAGGATTTGTCCTGAGATCTCAGGATTTTTAGGCTCATGACAGGATTGCGGCCGGATTAAGGGAAATCCCGGGAATCTCAGGATATTGCGATTTTTTTATAAAATAAAGTATCCTCTATCTAGATTTTTCAGTTTTTTTTAAGATATTGCATAGCTTTTATCGTGGGCTTTGAGCGCGGCGTCCGAATCAAGAAATTCCGTAACGAAAATAAAACCTAACACCCCCATTCCGCCTACCATGTAGCTCGGCCGATCTTTCGCTTAACGTGTATGTACATGTATATGGTACGACTGTACTTGAATTAATATCAAAGAAAAAAAAACTGCATAAATAAAAATAAAAAATATATATAATTGCATAAGTTCATAAAAAATGCTACGCAATAGCTTTACCGCGGCAGTCCCCGAGTGCCACACGTGGTTTTTTTTTATTGGTAAGTTACAATCAACATAAACAGAAATAATTATAATCTTCTTTGGATAGTATCACAGCAAAAATCACAAATCAGCGTAATTAACATCAACATAATTACTATTTAAAAAAACATTATCTAAAAAAAAAACACCATGTGAAAAAAATTATGTTTCGTCGACAATTACGTTTGCGACAAAATCTCAGGACATTTTTATAGAAATCAGGCTTTTTGTCAGGACATTTCAATTTTCCATATGGTAACCCTATTTTGGAGAGACTCTGAACAGACCCTCAGAGTGCGATGACAGCGATCGACTCATTTGTTTTCAGAGCTCTTTTATTGTCACACGGTCCACGATTGTCGCGTCTGTCCTACTCTGTGGCCTATCAGTATTAGTCGATTCGTCCTTCGTCTAACAAGGGCGGCAGGCCGGCAACCCGGCCTATCGATCTAATGCGCAGGCGCAGTGTTTTTAACGTTTATCACTGAATATTGCAGGAAATGCACTTCTTATTTTTCATGTTATTATTATGTAGTTTAATGTTTACGCTGTGTTATGGAGTATGATGCTAGTTGGGTTTTTATAAGTGTTCTGTAATGATTTTAATATTTTGGGATTTCGATTAGCCGACATAAAACAAACAGGTACCTAGACTCAACTATTTCTATAATAAATAATATAACAATAACTCCACCGCCGTATCTCTACAATGGCGTCGTGGTGGGGCTTGCGCGCTCTGAAATCAAGGTCTGTGCCGGTAGAGTTTACTTTGCTGGAACAGGTCTAGGGTGAGAAGCCAGATCAAGAGAGATACAGAAACCCGCAGGGCTGCTTGTGGCGAGCTGTTGGGTAGTAGCGACCCAACGGACCCTATCTCCTGGAAGAAGTCTTGTTACTCATCGCTGGTTTGCCTTTATTGACTGGCTGGGGTGAACGCTGACGAGAAACAGAGCTCCCACCTCTATCTTGCCTTTATTGGTCGGCTGGAGTGGAGCAGCTAACAGCAACAGCTAACATGCTGGGAGGAAGGAAGTATTTCAGAAAGTGCTGGTAGGGATCTTGACCACCTTCCGGGCTGTAGCAATGTTCTGATAGATGTGGAATACCTCTCCAATCCTCAAGCACCTCAGGATATGTTGTTCCTTTGTCACTACGTCACTAAGTTCTAGCGACAGTTTCCGGGGGCCCATATTGAGTGTGCAAGTCACCCCCTTTTTTTTTGGGTGGGAAATCATCAAGTGACCTCTCCCGCTCTGGGCGGAGCGGAAGGGCGTGTCAGACTCTTACTGACTAAAACCCACCCGTGCGATCACCCACTGCTATTTCTTCCGTGTATAATAAAACACTGATCAGGCAGGGGCCATAGTCCTTCCATAGTTCTAGGTAACCAGTCTACTTTAAGCTACCCAAACACATATTCCAATATCTTTGTTTCTATATCCTGCAATAGTCCTACACCGACCGGGGGTTGTCCTTGGGTGCGCTTGCATAGTGCTTACAGGGATAGTCGTCGGTTGGTGCCTCATTTCATTAAAAGCATGTAACGGGCCTCTGCGAGTTGTATTAGGCCCCTGGTGCGCATTCCAAAGGTCCGGGACCCCAGGGTACCCTAGAAATGACAAGATAAAAAAAAAAACTTTGGTGAGAGCATCGAACCTATGGGCCATTATTTATTGGTATTAAATGTAACCCACTGCCTATAGACTCATTAATTATTTTCTGATATAGACATAATCCTATCAAAAATACTTGAAAGTTGGTTTCGTTAAGAGGCCTGTATGTTGTACTTAAGTATTTTTATTTTCTAGTAGCTGCGCCCCGCGGTTTCACCCACATAAGTCTCGATCCCATAGGAATTTCGGGATAAAAGTATTCTATGACCTTGTCCAGGTCATGGTCTACCCATGTGGCAAATTTCATCCAAATCC
Source organism: Dryobotodes eremita (assembly GCA_917490735.1). NCBI lineage: Eukaryota > Metazoa > Arthropoda > Insecta > Lepidoptera > Noctuidae > Dryobotodes > Dryobotodes eremita. The sequence goes on from OU823254.1 coordinate 21,565,973, forward strand.
GTTCAGCCGTTCTAGCGTGTCAGCGTAACAAACAAACATACAAAAAATCTAATCTTTTCTCTTTATACTAGCTGTTGCCCGCGACTACGTCTGCGATCCAGGATGAAAAGAAGCCTATGTCTTTCTCCAGGTCATGGTCTACCCATATGCCAAAGTTCATCCAAATGCGTTATGCCGTTTTAGCGCGAAAGCATAATAAACAAACAAACTCTTCAAAAATATTAGTAAGGATCGTTTAGATGAATGAATCTAGGAATCGTAAAACTCAAGAACCTGTTACCAGAGAAGGGGTAGGTAGCACCTTTGCCCCTCAAAGGTTCGATCAGTTTTACCGCGGTAAGCCTTTGCTTAAGACACAAAAGGCTTAGTCTACATACTCGTACACTATCATAGAGTACGAAAAATATCTATAACCCTATAACCATAACCTAAATCATTGATTATATTATAATTTCATGAGCACGCTCCATATATAGTTCTTAACGCTCTCGAGCCCACTGAGTAGTTTCAAAGGGATTTTTACTATTTTTGAACCACCTGTGCCGCCCGGCGACCTTTATTGTCCTTTTTTGCTTCGATGCCCTTTATACACTATGGTTTAGAGTACCTTAAATATAGGAGTTAGATCGCGTTTGTTTTTTAGGCTTTTTGTAAGTGTAGTGTTGAGATATTTAAGTTTAGTGTTGAGTTTTTAAAGTTTAGTGTTGAGTTTTTGGTGAGAGTGGGTGAGTGTAAGTGGGGGGTAAGGGTTGTAGGTAGGTGTGGTGCGGTGGGGTAGTGTTGTAAAGATAGAAGTGTGTTTTTGAAAGTCTTGGTAATATCAATCGAATTACGAATAATTCAACGATCTGGTGTAAACTTGTCTCTGAAATATTGTAAGCTTCAGCTAACCTTTCCGGTAGAAACAGGTGTGATTTTACGTGTGTTGTCTGTCTTGTCTAGCGGTAGAATTAGTACAGTTTTTGGTGACAAAGTGCTTATTTTATGGACAATTGATCGCAAAGGTTTGATTGTACCAAAATAATGTATTAAAAACATATGTTAGGTTTGAGGTAGACCAGAAAGTTTTTTTTTTGTGATATTACAATTTTCCTGCAAGACAGAGGGTTAGGAAAATAAATGTCGCTAACAGCTTTTTAGTGTTATTTCTTTACAGAAGATAAAATTCATTTAAAAATATTACCGATGCATCTGATTTTACCTTGAACTCTGCCCACCTCACAAAAACTGCATCAGTATGTCGTTAAGATATTGCATGCAAAGAATGCAATCTAAACGTTTTTTCCTTATAGCATTAAATAATCAGATTCTTAGAAAAATATCAAACTCATAAATTGTTTGGTACCTATAGTTGTTTTATTGGTTATTTTTAGACGAACGCCTTGTCTAGTCGACGCTAATCGTCTTCCATTTAGTCTAATTTAGTGTTTGACTAGGTATAGACAGGAATTGGTACCTAGGTTTATTAATATTAGAGTGTTATAATAAGTGTTGATTAAGTGATGAAGTTATCGGAAAAAAAATATTTCCAAAAACAGTTTGTGAAAAAGAAAGCAACTTGGTTTAGAAACTTTAGACCTTTAGGACGTGTGATACGGTTTCGCTATGTTGTGATTGGTTGTTTCAAATTCAGAATGCGGTTTGAACGCTCGGAACTTCTGCGACCAATCAGGAGTAGGTACGTAATAAGTAAAATATGTATTGACACAACTAATAAAGAATTTCGAAAACAAACGTTCCAAGTTTAAAATTCGTTCGCGCCGAAACGATGAAACACGAGCGGCGTTCGGAAACCGATCTTGGGTGTTCGGCTGCGACAGCCTCTGCTACCGGAGTGTGTACGAAAGAGATCCTTTTAGCGAAATTAGTCAGAGTTCCCGAAAAACGCGGCCATCGACCCCTTCGGGCAACACCTAAGTATTTTAGTGTCTAAAAAAAATTCCCGTGTTTACATAACACGCCGAATTTTTTAAATAAACTCCACGCCGAAGGGCTCACAACGCGCACAGACAAAAATTTCGTCGGTTGCGTTCGTGTGTGTGCCCCACACACTGACACCACATAAAAATGCCCAATCGGTACATGTCGCACCACTACAATGAAGGGACGACGTAAGTCGCATACAAGTGCATAATTCGGCCGAGATGCAAAAAAAAATATTTGGCAATGCGGCCCCTACGCGCCCGCCAGTCGCCCGCCCGCCTGGGTTAGGTTAGGTTAGATTTTTTGGCTCAAAACGCTCGTTGGCGATTTTTGAAAAGAATATTTGTGTCTACATCACTAGGAAAATGCGTTCTTCCTGCAACTTTATAGCGCGCCAGTACGTCGCGATTTTTTGAATAAAGAACCCGAAACGCGTTACTTCGCTCCACTTGGAATCTTGTTTGAATTTGATAGTTCGTTTTTAATAGATAAATAGATTTTATTTTTGTTAAATCAACGAGCGTTTTGAACTAAAATACCGCGGCAGTCGGGCACAGTGTTCATTCGGATTTTATTTTACAGACGTCACCGATTATGACTTAATATTTTAAAAATAAAAACCAAGAAATTTCACCGTTTTGGAAAAGACTCTAGTGCCTAAAGTGTCGTGTGGTGTTTTATTTTACTGCAATTTAGAATTTATATTTTTCTTTTATTGGACTTTTGTGTTTCCCGTTTTTATTATTTGGTAAGTACTTTTATTTTTCCCTGTTTTTATTTAAAGACTTTTTGTTATTTTTTTCCTTACGTATTGTATGAAGATCCGTTCTTGCAAAACTTTTGTAATATTTTTTTATTTTTAACGACAATTAATTAAACAAACAGACACAAAGGAATAATCAGCATCGTATTCGGCGCCACGTATCACAAAACTGCAGACTAAGCTTACAAAAACACTAGATAAATTATATTTTTCTAATAAATCGGGAATGTTCCCTAGACAAAGTGACAAGGACACGTCGTGAGTGACGTCAGCAGTACTAGGCACTGCGGAGAAAGTCGGCCATCTTGATTCTGTGTTCTTTTTTTGAAGCCTACGAAGTGCGCGGGCGCGGGCCCGCCATGTTGCTTTATGTTCAAATTTTGAATTTAGAACTACTATTTCTTCCTTTTTTTGTAGGTAGGTTTAATAAATTACGTATAGTATTTTCAGGTGTTATTTTATTGTTATAAAAGGACTTTTAATGTGAGCATTTCCTGCCATTGAATGCAGGTTAGGCCTATTTGAAGCGGCTCGATAGTATTGAAGAATTTTTGTTGCGACATTCAGAAATTGGATTATATTTTGAATAGCTTGAATAAAATAGATTTCTCGGTCAATAAAACGGTTGTTGTATAAAAATATTATTTTAAATAAACTCAATTCACATAATAAAATACAGTGTATTTAGGGTTAAGGTTTAGGGTATTTTTTACCACATTTGATTGGAGAGCTTTTGAAAAGACCGAGGGCTTTGAAAATTTTAACGAATTTTATGTAAAATTGATTTACAAAAGAGTCTAGTTAAGCTGAAATTCTTATTTTAATCTATTTTGTTTTTCATTATCATAAATCAAATACCAACTTGGAACAAGACCACCAAGTAAGAGAACCAAATAACAAGCGCATTCATGTGAATGAAAAAGACAAAAATATCACTGAACCACCGGCTCCTAGCTATAAACCATAAACTTCTGGCTAACGAACGAAGAGTTAAGTCGCAACTAAATTAATGGCAGTTTTACACTGAAAATGACATAGAAATGGTATAAAAATCTTTTTCTTTTCCTCTTTTTTGAGGACGTTAAGTACTCCTGTACTCTTTTTGAAAAAAAGAGATGGCATAACTTCATAAAGTAACAGGAACCGGCGGCAGCTACAAGAATTGCACATATTTTTTTAATGTAATATAGCAACGCATGTAAATATTATTTATTAACAAATAGGTGAATGACCAAGCAAGTCAATGAAGTCATTTTGTGCATCATCATTAAAGTTAGAATGATTATTTTAAATACAAAGCTGGTGTGGTAGCGTGTGTTTTTAAAAACAAGATTTTTCTTATAGGATCGTCATCAAAACTCATTGGTATGATTTTCAAAATTAATGGAATTATTCATAATTAAAACAACAACACTAATTAAACATAACTGGCGAAATGTTGGTGTACTTTAGGTACTGCTCTGCCTAACCCTAGAGAGAAAACAAGCGTGATGTAATATAAAAAAAATAAAAAGCTCCTAATTCCGCTTCCAGGAGGTTATTTTCACAGAAAAATCTCCACAACCATTCATATTCCACATCATTCTACAGCAGTAGGTATCAAAAAAAATAACAAGTGACAAATCCAAATTTCTTTTCCAATTAAATTACTTAATCAGCAGTCTGGATTTTATATAGAGATAGTTACCCTCAAATAGTCATTAAAAAAATAGCTAAAACTTCTTTTTTTAACAATAACACTATAACAATAACAATTTTTCCTTTTAACAATAACAATAAACTTTTTTAACACTATTGCGGCTTAGTCAGTAAAAAAGGCGCAGCGGAATCCACTATCATACGCAGAACCATCCCACGTAGCGTGCTGGCACCCGGTTCCACGTCTTCCGGAAGCCGTCCAGTCTAGAACAGATTATCATGACCATACAAACATCTTTCTTAACAAACACGTTACAATAACTATGAAAATACTAGCAAAACATTAACGGAAATATGGACTTCTAGCTCCATTAATAGTTTTTTAATAATAAATTCGTTTTATATTTTATTAAATAGTTTATTATTAAAGCCTTAAAAATACCAAAAATCTAAATAACCGTATGACCACTTAGTTCAATAAATATCATTGGAAATATAGACTTCTAGCTCGATATACTTATTACTTATTTGTAGCCATAATACAAAATGAATTTATTATATTTGATTAAATTTCATGTTATTTATTATCTTTCAAAAAAACACCAAAACATTACAAACTACATATATGATCATCTAGCTCAATAAACCAACTATTTTTACACTCAAATCCTATATTCTACAAAACAGCCTTGAAATCCTGCTGACGCCTCAGATCCTGCGCTTGCACATATCCCAAGGCCACGCAAGACAGCTACCTAGTCTAAATCCGTAGTAGCACGGCCGTCATGCCTCGTGTCGTTTAACTCTTGATTTTCAAATGACATTCGCCTGTTCTGCTTGCCTAAAAACTATTCAGTTATGTGTGTATCATTGTGTGTGTTTGCGTGCGTTTGTGTGTGTGTGTGGTTCATCTATTAGGTATGTTGAGTCTATGATAGGAGCATCCAAAGTCTTTTCAAAGTCAAAATTAATGTGTTTCGTTAGTGTTATTGTGATCCAAGTAAAATGTTGTGGGAATTGATAAAATCTGTTGTATGAATATCATTGCTATGATGTGTATAAACTTTAGTAGTTAAGCGGAAAACTAGAAATCGATGAATCATTGGTGATAAAAATGACAGTATGCTTGCTAATAAATAAATAGCTTTAGTTCCGCAGAAAAAGTCGCGTCTGGCGTCTGACAAAAGACATATCAACTTCAATAGGTGTACAAATCCTACTTTACGTTATTGCCATTAACGTTATTAATAGCGTGAATGTTAAAAATGGTAAATTGCACCAAAATCAGTACAGCGGTTTCGTGCGCCAGCGCATAAAAACAGACGTTTTGAAGTATAAATTACAGTCTATTTATATATTTACAACTTGTTGTTGGTAGCACGATACATGGACAAAACAAATTGTTTTGAAAACAACAATTTATATTCGCTGGTTTATGTCAAAATGTTTACTTCCAATCTACAGTTTTGGCAATCTTTTCTAGGTATCCTATGATACAAGCTTTTAGAAAGTAGTCTTTTATCTAAGTCCCTTGTAAATGCTAACAAAAATCTAGTTGTAAATGACTTTACTACACTTGGCAAACGGGCCGGTGATGAAAGTGGGAAGAGGCAGGAGGATGCTGCCCATCTAGACGTCACTTTTACGAGGTGGCAGTTGATCCAGAGGTCAGATAGTCGCTTCATGTAAAATACTGGTATTGAACTGCATCCGGTTGGACTGGAAACCAACCCCAAATTAGTTGGCAGATGATGAGTTGACAAGACTCAGGATACAAGATATACGACAAGGAAATTATCAGAATCGCCGCTCTCATGATAATCAAATTGGCGATTACTGTTACTACTACTAGAAGGCAAGACAAGGTCCCCAAAAATAGGAAACAGGCTGATTCTGAAACTATGAGAAATTTATTCAATGAAGCCTTTGCTTAATTGATACATTTGGCAAGGTTTTTAAACACAGCAACATCTTAAACCAAAATAAGTTATAAAATATAAACATAAGGCATAAAGGACCAACGTCCTAACATATTCAATGCCCTTGATACAAAACCTTTAAGGCTTAAAGCTGGCTATTCATGCGCGATTGGTCGCACGGCGAATTTCAAAAGGACGGAGGTCTAGATGTGAAATATCTGTTGTTGGCATTATTAATTTTAAAATATGATAAGCTGCTTTAAGACAATTCAATTTTTTTTCAATGTATTTATTCAGTAACAATTTACATTGCATTCGAATATAATCCAGCATGAAACATTTACATTTACAACAGTATTAAATATACAAATATATATGAAAACATGCAATTAAATTAAAATTAGAAAATTATTGAGAAATTATATAAATAAACTGTAAAATACCATGCAAACATAAATTATTAAACCATTATGTCAATAATTTAATTGCAATTTAAACGAAAAAGAATAATTAAAAAATAAAAGTCATATGAACACGGTACACAATAAAACACCATAAAAAATAATTACATGTCAGTTTGAAGAGCAATAAGATTATTACAACTCATCTAATGAGTAGAGACATATTTTAGAGTAGAGAAAGTCGAATAATATGACGATTATTGGAATAGGTACCTAATAGTATTACCTAATTCGTTGTATATTATGCCTAAAGTGCATTATTCACAGAAGCTACAAAATTTTTAGATGATTTAAAAATCGTCCTGTAATATCCAAAATATAATAACCCTATTAAAAAGAAGACGAGTGCTTTTGTCTACGAGAAGAATGCGACAAAATAATCGCACAAACTATTATTATCTGCACCATCCATGCTACACCTTAGCTTAAGAGAAAATAAACTAACAAATAATATAGGAAACAAAAGCGAGTCTCATAAAAGGAGCCCCAAGAGTCTACTTGTTGAATACCACCAATTTAAAACGACCTTAGCTACCGTATAAAGGGCAAGACAACAAGTGTCAGAATACACTGGCAGAAAAACGTGAGTACTGTTTTCCATCTATGAAACACAGACTTGCAAGGTACCGAGGTAACTTGACCTTCATTGAGGAACAAATTTCAAGGTTACATGTTTCGAGATGTATTGGTTGTGTTACCTTTGCAGGTATAGTGTTTTGTCAATGACAGTTTGCGATTACCAGTTTATTCTGAACTTTTGTGTTAAAGAAAATGTGCGACAGAAGAGGTCAAGGTGAATCGGCTTGTTGATTTTGTGCTAACGATTTTCCAGCTATGTCAACACAGTGTTAAACTAGCTTAGTAATGTAAGCTTAAGTAGTTTCAAGACATAATAACTACAGGATAAACTGGGTATGTCTAATTTTGTAGGTGTAATTTTCTTTCAAATGCTAGATGTAGAATAGACCAATTAATTCTGAACTCTTTAATTGAATTGAAAGCGATGCCACAGAGCTCTAGGCGTACTGGTTTTTTTAAGGAGTGCTGCCTGTGTTTTCCATTAAGGGCACAGTGTAATAATGTTAACGAGTTATTGAGTATATTGATACACAGTCCAACACAGTGTCATCTTCGGTTTAATGATGTGTGAAAGAGATGAAAAATATGCATAAACGAAGACGTTTGTTGTCAAGAGATGAGTACATATTGACATATTAAGTTTTTAAAATATTTAATAGAATAAAATCAGTGAGTTTTTTTATTTATGCCACTAGAATAAACCTTTTTGGAAAAGGATAAAATACAATAATTCTTCTATAAATCATTTTGTTCATCTTAGACTTCGAACCTGAGACAATGAATCGGATATTAACTGTATATAGCCAAACGATCACGTGATTAAATGACGCTTAAACAATCCTCTTCTTAAAAAACAAATTATCCCTAATATTTTTACTTAAATATTTTTTTAAATCGTAACTGATCAGAATCACAGACATGCATCAACTCCTAGGAAAGGTCTAGCCCGTGACCTTCCATTATCTGATGTCTGGTTGCAAATTACAAGAAAACTATTCAATCTATTGTGCTAACTTCGCATCATGTCTGTCAGACATCGGCTAAACTCGTGCGCTCGAAGATTCCCGAAACCGCTCGGCTATCGTCGTGGCGCCGAACATTGCCGAAGACAAATAATTCGTTTTAGAGTTTATAAGACTCAATAATAATTGTATTGGTTTATTATTTGAGTTTAACCGTCAGTAAGTCGTAACTTGTAACTTTTTGAGTTATAATAAAAACAGAAAGATTCGAAAACTGTGTAGTTAAATGTTTGACTTTATATTGCAGTCCTTTTAAGACTATTGTTAAACCAAAACTAGTTATTCTTTTTAAATAATATTATATTGAAATAAAATATTATTATCATCAACTGAGGTTGTGGGTTCAAATCTGGGCAAGTACCAATGTGACTTTTTTCAGTTTAAATATACTTTCTAAGTTTATCATGGTCATTAATAACATCGGTGAAGGAAAAACATCGTGACGAAACCTGGATTAATAATAGTCAATATAAGATTGAAATCGCCAACTCGTTTTAAGCAAGCGTGGTGATCAATGCTCGTGCCTTTGCCCAGCAGTGGGACAGTAAGAAGGTGGTATCATTTCATAAACACCATTTACAGAAAAAAGGGATACTGCAACCTACGACGTTCTAAGCCAATATTATTCCAAACAGAGAAAAAACTGACTGTTTACAAGTTTGCACACGTTCGTCCGAAAATTACTGAGCCAAATGTGGTTAGACTTTCACAGGTACAATTCTTTGTTACGTTCTTAACACTTTTAGAACAGTTACTTAGGTTTTAATGAAAATATCCTTTTATAAGAGTCAAAATATCGATGAAGGCGGGTTTTTTTTACTATATTCTTATCTAGGACTGTCTCGTTGGTCCAGTGGTCCCAAGTGCTACTGCTGAGCATGAGGTCCTTGGTTCGATTCCCGGGACGGGAAGTGTTATTGGATTTTCCATCTGGGATTTCTCAGTAGCAGCCCGGAGTCAGGATTTGTGCCCGGTTGAAGGCAATAGGCTCGCTCCTATTACATGGGACTTAAACATAACTGGCGACATGTGGGTGTACTACAGGTACACCCATATTCCTATTTGCTATGTTATATGTTATTCTTAACACTGATAGAACAGTTATTTAAAGGTTTTAATGAAAATAACCTTTAAAAAAAGTCAAAAGTTCGATGAAGGCAAAAATAATTTCACTTGATTGTTATCTACTCGTATGTCTCCAAAGAAATAATTCGCGTGTAGAGAAAGAGGTTCACCTTTTCTAAAGATAAGTAAATAAAATAAAAACAAAGCTTTATTAAAAGTTACCAATAACTAACAGTGAAAGAAAACATCTCTAGGAAACCTGGACTTTATGATCTGAAATCGAAATCGCCAAGGCAATTAGTTGTTAAGCAAACTTGTGTCATCTTTGACAGGTGTATGAAATGGCTATGGAAATGGAAAATTTACCTAGGGCGTCAATTTGCTTAACAATTAATTTCCCTGACCGTATTAGGGGAAACTTGTTGCCCTACATTAGGACACATACAGGCGAATATAATTAATGCGAAAATGCATAAAAACGTCTGCGTAAAGTAAGTATCACTGTGAAATACAATTCATTACCACACAATAGGATATAACGTGACTATTTGATGACGTAATCAATTATAATTGGTTAGTTTGTATTGTTAATGTATTCTACATAACATTGTCATGAAAATAAATTAATACTCATGTGAAGGTTATTCGATAAATAACTTTAATGTGAATGTACGAATAATTTTATGAGTTTCCCTTCACTATAATGTTAGAGGAGATTCGTTTAAAACCGACACGCCATCAGTTTATTTTCTGGAGAAACCCGAGGGGCAGAGAGGGGCAGGGGGTATTCAACAAGAATATAAAGAACATACGAGTACATACATAGGCTGATAAACACATTACACTTTGCGTAACGCAGTCGGGTAAAAAAGCTCTTCTCCACAGAGCCTAGCTTTTAGAAAGACATTATGTTCTTAACTTTTCAAATCTATGCGTGTCTATTTTCACCTGTTTATATGACAAAAGCTTGAAAACAAATTAGTATCGATTTAAATAATAGCAATTAGAGATAGCGTAACGGTTGGCAGCGGAGAATGGAAGAAGAAATTGTGTTCTGCTGACCCCAAGTGACGTGAGACAAGGACGGGAATATGATGATAAATAAGTCAGAATTTTACAACACTATTTAGCCAGAAAAACAAAAGAAAAACCCGAAACTTAATCCACCGTGCACTATTTAACTTAAACGCCCCACTACTACAACCTATTAAAAAATACATTAAAAAAGAACTTGGATCTAAGAAAAGACTTTACGTAGAAGTTTCCGTAATCAAACACGAACTTCAGGGCCGCCCGGTGTGTGGTGCGTGTGCGCACCTTGAATTGCATTCTTACTTGCTTTATTTTTGTTTGTGGCATTCGTAGCTCCGTAGCGAGATAGACGAGGGTTGAGGAAATAGTTGCACTTTAGTTGTGGCGCTTTATCTTGGTATGTTGTCTTTTTTTTTCAATAAGATATTAAATGGAATTGAAAAGCAGCTATACCAAAGTTAAAGTCAAATCATTATTTCAAATAGGCACATAAAAAGCACTTGAACGTAAAAAAATACAAAAAAACTATTGATTCTAGTTGCCCTTTCCAAAAGGTAGTTTCGTATGTTGAAGAATGGGCAAGAAACTCCACCGTTACTCTTTTAAAATGTTTTACAATATTTTATATACATTAATTATATAATTATATGTGAAGACGATGCACCTAGATTAAAATTACTACACCACAATAGGGAAAATAATTAAATATAAAGCAATGAAAGGTAAATCAATTATGTGATAGATACATGGTGCTCACATATTTACAAATATTTGAAACTAGATGATTTTTTCAAAAATTTAACAAGTAATAATTTAGTTTGTGAGTTAAAGTAGACACAGAAAAAAATACAATAAAATTAGCAAAAAAAAAAAATTATACAATAAATTAGCAACCAGTTTGATGTTGTCTAGACTCTAGCTTGTCCTATGGAGCAGGACTAGCATGTTTCCAAGCATTCTTATGTAGGACATATTCTTCTGATTGGTAATAATTATGCTTGTTTACAAAGTGTACTTTTAATATGAGTTTTTAATTTTCTTTCATTTAATTGCAATATATCACAAGGTATACCTACTCGTACAGGGTATACGTTACCTCTTCTGCATCTGTCATGTGAATGTCATGCAAGGCTACTTAGATTTACAAAGGGTCTTTAAAAAGATGGACAGTAGAGACCACCAGTTTGCCAAAAAAAAAAGTTGCATTTAACAGCCATTAAAAGGATGATACAAAAAAATAGCTCCTATTTTACACTTCAGATAATATGTCTGAATAAAATGTTGGTGCTAAGTACAATTTGACTTGGGGAGAGAGACTATGATTATTAACAATGCTGTAAGGATAACGTCCTTATGTTTTATTTAAAAAATCATTTATAATAAAAATCAATCATTGTACTGATAAAAAAACCAAAACTAAAATATCAAAATACGAAGCATTTTCACTATCACCCTCAAAATATATATTTACATTTTGGAAACACTAAAACATCTCAGCTGATCCCGTGCTCAATAACAAGGATAAACATGCATACATTAACAAATCTACAACAAAAAATATACGTCTGCACCAAGGCTGTCTCGGTGAGTAACCACCGTCTACGTGCGCACAGCTTTGGTAACACCATGTAGATTTGACACTTAAAGGTCTTCTGATACCCTAGAACTGAAGAAATAATAGGCTAAATAAAAAACGAAGAAGGGAGAAGTTTGTTATGTAAGAAGATAAAGTATTGAAATTCGATCAATACAAATACCAGAAATATCGAAAATTGTACAAATGTTAACAAAAACTTGTTTTTCTAGTAAGTTTTTTAATGGCAGTAAAGCTTATTTTGCAATTCTGACTTACAATAATTATAATTACTTGTATGTCGTCACTATTTCTGACTTGAGATGACGAATGCAAAAATTCTATTATTTTTAACTAGTGATCAACCCCTTCGCATGGTTTTTACGACTTCATAAACAATCGAGAGTTAATTATTATATGTAAATTTAATATTGACGTATTATACATATAAACCTTCTGGAATCAACTCTCTCGATAATGGTAAGAACCGCATCAAAATCCGTTGCGAAGTTTAAAAGAACAACGTGGTCATTCAGACAGTCACGAAAAGATGTATAGATATAAATGAAAACGTTATTTAAAGAATATAAAATTAATATGAATGCCGAATAAAAGTCTAGGTAGAAGTATAAGCGTAGTACATATATTATTATATTATCTGTGCTATAAAATAACGTAAGAATTTCCCTCCATCATAAACCCAAGGCCCCTGCCCACCCCACATCACAAACGCAGTCGTAGTACAACAATTGCAACAAGAGCAACGCGTCGCGTCAAGGCTGTCGGTGTGAGCAAGCCGGCTGCCCCAGCGCAGCTTTTCCTTATCGCTTTGTACTCGCGATTTTAACTTAGACTAGAGTTTTATCTAAAGATTTAAATGAGTGATGTCTGTTATCGGTTGGAGGATTTGTATCTACAAGGTAGGTTGTGATAAGAAGTTGATTTGTTCTAGATAAAGGAGGTTTCTAAAGATATTTTTATTTCCTATAAACGTTAAATTTGTGACTGGCACAATTGTATAGTTCTACAACTATAAGTGCATAATAACTGGTATCTAAGTAAATTTTCATATGGCATCTATTTACAGCACTTTTTAACTCAAGATGAAATAATTACAATCAATTATTTTATACTCTACTTCAAGAATCAAAACTATCATTATATGACTGAGAATTCAAGTGAGGTAAACAAATAAAAAATCCGTCCGTTAAAGCTTATGAATGAATTCGTTTTTTGGGCTCTGGGAATATAGATGTATCTAAGTAAGTACTTACTGAAAAGTCTTAATAAGAAATACTTAAAACTATCTTTAAATAAAAACATTTCCCAACGCATCTCACCAGTTATTAAGCTATTGTCTGACCTCCGGCCTTCCGTGGTTAAAGCGCACTTAATGCGCCTATAAATAACGCGCAAGGATACCCCCCTCGAGGGGTAAGCGCATCAGACGGAGGGGGGAGGATTCGAAAGTTGCACAAACATATCACCTTGACCCTGATATGCGCGCCTAGCCTTGCTATGCCTTCTGGGTTTGCCTGTTTTTTTGAGATAGTTATGTTGTAATGTTGTTTTCTTTTATGAATGAGTATGTCAGTATTGTAAGACTGTTTCACGATAGTTTGAAGTGTAAAAATATGAATTTGTGTCATAAATATTTTTTTTACAGAAATACGAGTTTAACAGTCGTTATTAACTCTTTTAATAATAATAAAAAAACACCCTATTGTACATTTTGTAATTCTAAATCTTCTATTTGCAAATTACCATTCAACCAACTGAAAAATACTAGGTATCGGCACTTCTAATTTCTCTATGTACTTGAAATAACAATAAGCAAAACCGTACACAGTACTCCTGAAAAAAAAAATGGTGAATACATGACAACAACCTACCACAAAAGCCCTTTCAAACACAAAATAAAACCACACATATAATACAAGTAATTACTATCAATTAGCAAACCACACATCACCCTTGACGATCGAGAATGACGTCACCCACCACCCTCCAACCCTTGATGACGTCATCACTGAGGAACGTCACCCCTGAGGAAGGGCGAAACTAGTTTATGCAGGAAATGGAAAAGGAATCCAGTTTAGTTCCGAGGTTTGTAAGTTGTGTCGTGAAAATGTTATTTCTGTATTTGGGGTTAAAGGAAAGGTAGAAAAATGGCAGAGTATATCCTGTAAATAACAATTTAAAACAGTATTGAAAGAGAGAAATCTCAAACAAAACAAAAGTAATTGAAGAACATTCTGAAATTTTTCTAAAAACCCGCGGAAATAAGTAAAGTTAATAGCATGTCTGAAGGTAGGCTACAACTAATTGGACTGAATCTATACTCTCCGCGTTGAAACATAACTGACTAACAGTCAGACACACCAAATTTACTGTTACATGACAGACAAGGTATTATTAACGGTCAATCACACATCGGTAATAACACTTGAAATACGAAAATCACCCTTACTGCTATGACATAAAGACATTGTCAAAGTCAAGTTGACACCATTGATGTGCGTTTGACTGCACTTAATTCTCACGAAAGGAGGCCCTTTTAATTAGACTTTAAAAAAAGATGCTGGAACAAAACTGTCAAAACCAACCGAACCAATGACGACACTAAAACCGATAACAACTTCGTCATTTAGCTTTTATATAAGTTTCAATAAAAACCTTCTAAATCGACTCCTAAGCACATGCTGTCACACGTGTAGTAACTAACGTCACTATGTGTCGCTAGATCTCAGGCCACGTGTCTGCCTACGTCGAGCGACATGTGTCGCGCGGCGTGGGACATGTGTCGCCGTGCGTGGCTCATGCGTGCACGTGCTTACGTCATAGTTACGCACGGATGGTAGTACGGGTCGAGTGAGTGTGGAGTTGGGGCATTTTGTAGACTATTTATTTATAATTATTATAGCGCATTTGTGAGATTATTAGTACAATAAAGGGGTATTTTTGGTTGACATATAAGGCAGATAATTTCACACTAATATGCTGTTTTATTTTGTTAATTTATCTGTTAGGTATCCTGGGTCTAATTTTTTTTTAAGTACAGTAAATACGGTCATGCTACGAAGTTGACAAAAGTTTATTATTATTGGTTGTAATAGATTCCTACATCCATTTGTAATCGAATTCAATCAGAAGGCAAGCAGTAACTAATTGAGCGTAAGAAAAAACTTTATTTCAATAATGATGATCACAGAAATCTAACCCAAATATAGAGAACAAAACGAAAACGGCTCAGCATTATTTAACAAAATATCACAAAAAAAAAAAAAAACCTAGTATTTCTACAAAGAATATTGCTAAATGTATCAAGATAAAACTAGTATGAACAACATCGAAGAATCATTTCACAAGCCCGCCCAACAAATACATAAACTTACAATTCTAATTCTATGCTACGCGCCGACCGCCTCTCGTAGCCTAGATCGTAGACACGCTACGGCGTAGCGTAGGTCTACAGTTTTCGTAGCATAGACGCGCCTACGGGGCTACGCCACCCATTCATATCGCTAACGTATTTCAAAAATATGAATGTATTGTATTTGTGTGTGCATTATGTACGTTGGTGTGTGTGTATTTTTTCAATATTGTAATAGAATTTGTACCGTCAGTGTTTAAAAATAGTCAGTTTACGCAACACGGATTAAAATGGTGAACGACTGGTTTTTCAGTTTTGTATCGGTATTTATATTTGATCGTCCACTATGTAGGAGGGATTGATTTGGTTTTTTGAATTGTAATTCCGACTTTTTGAAGAGTGGGAGTATAAATTCTAGATACGATATTTTACCAATATTTAAACCGAAAGTTATTTTAGGTTTGACCAAGTTTATTAAAGCTCTTAGCTATGAGGAAGTTTCTTAAGCAAATCTACGACCAAAATAATATCGATGTATCAAATTAATAAAATAATCTTCTTTTAGTGGGTACCGTACCACAAAAAAATGGAACCCTTATAGGATCACTTCGTTGTCCGTTTGTCTGTCAAGATCCCTTTTCTCAGGAACGCATGATGGTATCAAGTTAAGATTAAAATAAAATACGTACGTCTACAGTCCTTTGAAGCTATAAAAAAAACAAAGCTTCTAAGTCAACGTAATATAAAAACTTTTTTGAACATAAAATACAAAAGTATGACTATTTAAATGACATATTTTGATAGCAAGGTCTCACAGCACAAGGAAAAAGTCCGAAAATCGTTAATTTATAGTTATATCACTTCTTTTATTGCGATTACAAACTTACTTCGCAGTTGGAGAATTGACCGTAGCGTATATCGATGAATGAGAGAACATTTTTTCAAAGAAAGAAACAAAAATAAAGAAACAAAATTAAGTTTGTTCTTGGGATAAATTCTTCCCAACTATGGAACCCTTCATTGTGCGTGGTCCGACATGCACTTGGCCGGTTTTTATTTAATCATAATGAACGTCTTAAATAATTTTATAAGTAAACTATTTACAATCTATACAAAACACGTCTATATGACGTAATGTCGAATAATTTAGAAAGTACCGTCCCTGCCCAGTGCCTGTTGGTAACGGTGACATTGCTAAACGACTGATCATGTTACTTGATGCATCGCAATAAGTTAAGTTATGTAAGTATCGAAAACTAAGTTTTACAATGTATGTAAGTAGAGAAAGAGATTTTGGTACTCTTGGTCTTAATGACAAATGATTTTATTTCTGTAAGTAGGTTTGTGCAAACACTTTTACACGTCAATCATATTTTTTAAACTAGATGAGGTCGGCGTTTCCTATCTGACTACTCTGAGAAGAAAGGCCGAAACAAACTCAGAGACTCTTATATTAAATATTACTGTTAATCCTCGTAGTATTGCAACCTGATCAAAACTGATGACGCTGGTTCACAGTACATAGTACAATAAAAATCGGCACCAATCACCATGTTTTAACCGACTTCTAAAAAAGAAGGAGGTTGTGCAATCGGCGGGTTTCCTAACTACGTGTTGGCAATACAACTTAATACAACTTTTCCCACTTGCTGACTACCTACTATTTTAAACATCGTGAAGCAACCCGTACTTACCTGATACCAGATGTAGGGACAGTTAACTCCGCTACATCCTGACTGGCTAAACACTTTATTATGCCATGAGACTATTCTTTAATATTTTAACCGATACGAAATAAAATTATTTTATAAACAAGCCAGATTCACAAGTGGTTTAAAATGTTTTGGTCATCGTAATACGCCAAAGCTCCCCATATTTTGAATCTTCAAACATGAGTAAGTACTGTATATTTGATATGCTAATCATTTCATGGAAGACACAAATTGCTGAAGCAGCCACCGTGAAGACTGTCTGCCCTTCATAGGTCGTGAGGATACCTTTGTTATGTGGGTATCTCTTGGTATGGTGATGGTAGATTTGGAAGTAAATTAACTACAGATTTTATCGATAGTTTTAACTTGACGTTAAGTTTTTTCTGATTTCCACTTAAGCCAAGTTGCATAGCTGATCAGAAATTGCAATCTTTTCTAGGACACTACCATACGTTTTGGGAAGGATATTTAGCCTGTCAGTGATCTGTCATATTGTCATGTGTCATGTTCGTGAACGGGCGCTGTCAGTAGGGACTGGTCATTTCTTAGCTGCGACGGCTTATTTTAATTTATTTAATTTAATATTTGAATTGTTTTTGTCTTTTTATTACGGACGCTTTTAACGTTCTGCATCGTTCTCACATGTATAATTTCAACATGAATGATTTAACCAATATTTTGAAACCACATTTTGATTTAAAAGAGGGTCCATGGAGTTTCTTGCCCGTTCTTCTCCATAGGTACCTACTACGCTTTGGAATGGGCAACTAGCTTCATATTTTTCACTGACCTTGACAATTCAAAACTGCCTGTAATTATTGTATTTGAAATAAATGCTTTGAGTTTTTTTGAGTTGTATGATAAGATGAGAAGGAAAGAACAAAAGAACAGGAAACTAATAACTATTAATAGTATTGGATAAGGTACTCGTAACTTTCGTCACTTAAATCATAAGTTGCCCACACAGCGGCGACGATCACTACAAAAACTACACAACATAAAATGGAGTCTCATTTTATGTTGTGTAATTTTTGTAGACAATCAACCCTAAGAATGTTTACGACATCCTGCATTTTAAAACTGGTTAGAACGACATCATTTGTTCTGAAAACCGACCATCGATATTTCAAAGTAAAGAAACACAGATCTGTTATAACGTTATAAAATAATGTTTTCTTGGAAGTGTGTACGCGAACATTTACTAACATAATCCGTTTATACAAGCTCTTCCTAGAATCACCAGATTATTAACAAAAAAAAACCTCATTTATCGAACACAAGAACTCCATTTTACTTTAATACAATTTTATAACGAACTTGCAACGAAAATCTCGTTACCGGCTCCCTAATTATGCCGAAATAATACGTGGAAACGCGCCATTGTTGTCGAAAAAAAATGTTTTTGTCAAAAATGGACGCCATTATACGATTCCCGCGCAATGATGGCAAGATGGCGGGCCTATTTAGATCGAGCCTTCTATTGGCGCGCTATTTAAAAATGGAATGCACTGTCCTTGGCTGGCGAGGTTCGTTGACCTTCCGATGCATTTTGGTGGTTTCTCTTCACACACAAAACGTTCTAAGTTTGAATGCCACTATCAATCGAATTTGAACTCTATTCTTGTATAGCTGAAGCATTATTTAAGCTGCTTATTGTTAATACAATGTAGAAGCCGGTCTTTTTTTTAATTCAAATAAATTTAAACTCTTCAGCGTTGAATTAAGGATGGAATTCTAATGTACCTTAATGAATTATCTCTTGTTTATTATTCGATTTACTTTATTCTTTATTTTTATTGCGATAAGGTTGAGAATGGGTTGTTAATGATAATTGACGGATGGAGTGCTTTTAAGGTGACGCTAGGCACGGACGGTTGTATTTAAATTTTGTAAAATGATAATTAAAATAACTGCCAAAGTTTTTTAACAGAGGAGAATGATAATTACAGGTAAATGATGTATTGTTTTTAAATCTATAGGACTGCATGCATACTCAATTGTGCCAAGAAAACTGTCATTCTGTTTACAACATTACCCCACTGAAACGGAGGCAAACAGGCATTTTCAACATACATTCAGATTGTAAGTTAGACATCCAAATCATCATAATTTTCAACATTTTCACGACAATTAATCTGCCTCCTTTATTGAAAAGCCGTACATTGACCGCCCAAAAATAGAAAACCAACCAAACATTGCGAAAACTTCCTCAATATCGTCAGAAACTCCTTTAAATTAAAAACGTCGACAAGAATCAACTTCCTTCTAATATAAGATTGCTCACGTTGTTACATTTAGTGGCAGCGACCTAGCCAACACAAATAAAGCTGATCTATCGAAATATCCCAGGAATGTCTGACGTGGACGTGCGTTGAAACAGAGAATATTTTTTGGTCGGTCAGTGATCTTTGAGAAACGTATCTTGTTTTTAAGCTCTTAGAAAAAGCGTGCTGTGACTTAAGTTTTAATGAAAACCGTAAAAGATTACACGTAAAGTACGGACATATTAATTTTCCTGACTTGCAAATACAATAAAAGAAATAAGTAATAGCATCAGATTCCGTTAAGTAACCAATTTTCAAATGACGGTTACCACGCCCTCTTTCACAATGTCCTTAATACCGTCTTGGAAAAGTGGATAGCTAACTCACTGCTTAACCTTTATTATCACACACGTGATGATGCACTAGAACCATAAAACTATTAAGTAACTTAATTTACGGACAGCCTCAGCGTGGAAAATAACGTACCCTTCTACTTTACCATCTGCCACATACTGGCAAAAAAGTGGCCGGCTTATACTTAATTTAATAAATGTAATAATTACATCGGCAGTATTAGATTTGATTTTTCTAATCCATACATTAGTATGAAATAAAAAATAAAATAAAAAAATCATTTCATTATAATAAATTCGAAAGTAACTCTGTCTATATGTTACCTTTTCACGCCTAAACCACTGAACGGATTTAGATAAAAATTTGTCAAGGAGATGAAAGCATCCTTTTTTTTTTTTTTTTTTGTTTGGGAAATCATCAAATGACCTCTCCCGCTCTGGGCGGAGCGGAAGGGCGTGTCAGACTTACTGACTAAAACCCACCCGTGTTCCTTCAGTTGCCTGTGCGCCAGGGCCACGGTAACTCTTTCGAACAATCCGCAGCCCCGGCAGGAGATGAAAGCATCCTGGGGCCTTCCCTAGGATGCCATCTATCTCCTTGACAAATTTTATCGAAAGTTTAGGAACGTGCTACCGGGACAAAAAGTACCCTATGTCCTTCATAAGGTACTTTTGTCTCCGTAGCAAGTTCCTATGGGATAATTTTCGACATCCACACGGGCGACGCCGCAGTCAAAAGCCAGTATTTCATAAACACTTACACTACACCTACAAAACAACTGATTTAAAAACAGCTTATGGTAAAACGTTGTTACTTCCTATTTTACCACCCGCTGTACACCGCCACACAAGCTTTTAATTTTGTTAAATCAAATAATTAATAATTAAATTAGACATATGTAATTATTGTTATTTTGTACTTGTAGACACAAATCACAGGATTGTTGGGATTTGTGTGTAAGGTTCGTTCTTTTATATTGTCAATAAACTTTTTTACTTTAGTTTTTAAATATGTACCAAATCGACAGAATGAGATTATTATTTCTTTTCCCTAATTCCAATACCCAACTACTAATATTTGCGTAAATACAAAAAAAAAAGTATCAAAAAACGTCATATACCTACAATCTATGTACTAGAATCGTAACGTTACCGTGTAGGCGTCACGGGCAGACGTCGAAGAAACGTTACGAAAATAAACCGGAGTAGTGCTACTGAAATTACTCACTGTAGTGCACCGACACACTAGTGCGGGGAAATGGATATGTCGAGGGATGTGCGACTGTTTTGGAATTTGATTATCGATAGTTCATCATTCCTTATACCGATTTATTTGGGGTATATCGAGTACTTTTTTCCATACTTCTCTTTTTTATTAGTTGTCATCTCGGTAGTCAGTTGCGATGTACAATTTGCGATGATTAAAATGACAGTTTCTATTTTTATTATATTAATTGAATAGCGTTCTGAAGAATTTAATAATAAAATGTAAAATAAACGGCATAATGTGAACATAAATAACAGCAATCAAAATACACACCACGCCTGTATTCCCTAAAGAGTTAGGCAGAGGTGTACCCATAGTGCTCCCTGATTTCGCCACAAAAATTACCGCAAATATAAAAAATGTGCCCATATACAGATAAAACATATTTAACTACGTATTATGATAAAGTCACTCTTAAAGAAAAATCATTAAAAGTACATTAGGTACCAAGATTTAGAACAAAACTAAATTACACGGACAACACCATGAAAACGGTACTTGAAGATTGTGTATTGATGTAAACCGTGGTTAAAGCTACCCTCTTGAATACTCAGTGCTGAATTTAAAATCAGCCATATTTTTATAGTACATTAGATGACACTAGTGTTGTAAACATAATATTGTTGCATCGATCTTTTGAGAATATTTTCAGATTACGGATTTTTATTAAGAAAAATATAAGTTGAAACTAACCTAATCATTTATTTCAAGACATAACCTATTCAAGAAACCATGATAAATAGTTTAAGCTAATAATTCTCATCTCTAGATGATAAGTTTTCTAATTCTTAAGTAGTGTATTTGAAAAATACTACAGTAATATATGTATGTGTCAAAGAAAAATCCCTTCACAAAATCACAAATCAGATTGATTAACATCTTATTAACATAACCCACACAAACAAATGCATGCAACATAGTTAGGGTTCAGGAAACAATTGCTTTTCCATGCTAACCCTGGTTGCATTCTTGGGCTCATTTGTATTCAGCCGACGTCGATCGCTAATACAACGGCCGTCGGATTTGAATATCATTTTGACGTCGAAGCCGGCCATGTTGCAAGGTTATAGGGTTTATACTGCCTTTAGATATGGCGGTTGAGGTGTGGGGTCCGTAGTGTTGGGAAAGGTACGGTTTTCTTGGTGGGCCGTTTTCTTGATAGAAAAAAGTATCGGTATGGTGATAATGCTTTTTTGAAAGCCACCTAAGCGTTTTTGAGGTTTACATGGTTATAAAACTGTTAAGTTTGTAGGAAGACAAGTAATACACATACGGAAGTAGTTTATGTACTGACGCTTTATTATAAACTTCAAATTGACAACAGGGCGGAGCTAATGTCCTCCTAATAGTTGTGACTCATTCTTAATCAATCGCAGCTATGCCTGCGTGCAACCATACACAACAACAACCATATTATAAGACTTAATTACAACGACGAGGATAAAATTAAATAACAAAGAAAAATCTACTTAAAAAATTATGGTAAGAAGTTAAGGTCAAGAAATCTACAAAGAAGTAAATAAATTACCTACATACATAACAAAGCAGTTGGTAAATACATAATTAACAATGGGTTTAAATAATTATTTTGATTGCACAAGTTACAAAGCTAGTGTTGCATTATTTTCTTGTACGCTGACCCTTCAAAATGTGTTATTCAGTATTATTTCAATTGATAATACACTTTTAGGTAGTTGGTCGATTAATTAACTGGCTATTTGCATTATAATGAGTTTTTTGCTTTTTTTAAACACCTTTTTTTACAACAAATTACCATTTTGCTGTATAACTAATTTAGATAATTCATCAAGTAGGTAAATTTTCAATTACTTTTAATTTTTTTTGACTTTTACTAGATCTAACCAAAAACTAATTTTTTTCGCACTCTAAATTCAGAAGTGCCCCAAACATCGATAAATTTTTACAACTAAACAAACACAACACTACCCCCTCACCAACAAAATCCATCGACCATTTTCCCGCCTGCACATCGACATCACATCTCGACTTCACCGCATCACTACTATTTCTAATTTCACGGTCGTCGCGTCTATGTGTGCATGCGCCTGTGTGTGTGACCTTGTTGCGCGCTGCGTTTCGGCGGTCATTCACCCCGGTGCATACAACCCTTGACTTTGTGCACATATAGGTACTTACATGTGCCCGTAGATATACTATATGCGTAGACAAGCGATCTGAAGCCGGTTAGACCGGATTTAGACCGGATAGTGGACGCATATTTGGGGAGAAGGGGGAAGATCGTGATGATTCGTTGGTATATAAGTACGTGAGGGACAGAGAGTCGAAAAATTGGTTGATTGATTTAATGTCGACAAGGAAAAAACAGATAGCAATAAAACTTGAAGATTGTTTTTGAAATAAGACTTATTAATAAGTCTTAATAATCATTGGGCTAAATATAACGCGTATTAATCATAATATAAATTTTTATTTTCAACTTCATCCAACGCTATCCACTATTTAGAAGAACACTATTATGTTTATATCTACTAATTAAAACACAAGCAGTTATATTTCAAACTTATTCATTTTCATACCTATACAAAAGCGCGCCTGTTCTTCATGAAAATTTAAGTAGACGGCATTTTCTTTTACTTCAAGTAGTTTGTCTTCTGTACTTTACTGGTAACAACTAACTACTCAGAGTTGCTACAGAAAATTGACACTAGCGAAACTCCAGAGCACTACTAGTCTAATTAAGTAGTGACAGTAAACATATCCGCCACTAGAGGATTGGCTTCTGCGTTTCAACTTTTGAAGGAAATGCATCGGTGGATACTCTAAAATTCATGAAACCTAGGACGACGCGAGTCAATAGGTATACTGCAAAGCAATTCCTGAAAATGAACTCCAAAGACTCTACACATTATGACATAAAGTCATCCTCCATAGTGTTGACAACGACGTCGATAATAAAATATCGATCGTCGATTGTTCACGGTACTGCGCCGGCGCATCGATGCGTATGAGTTGTTTTTTATTTACTTCGCACGTAGTTGTATTGTTTATCTCTCTTTGTTTATGAAGAAAGATTCATTTCAATTAATTTTAAAAATATTGCGACATAGCCAGGTCAGCAGAAAAATTCCCAAAATTAAATTCTTCTTCTCTTATATCAGCACGAATTATAAAAGAGTATACAGAGGCTCATCGCTCATCCCCGACCCTTGCTGAAGTTGCTGTAGGGCATAAAACTTTCCCTGGTTGAAGGCCTTATTTATAAGGCACAACAGGATAGCCCATTTAAGTAGTCCACAACTTCCTAAGTACTTACACCTGCGAGATACATTTCACAAAAAAAATATAGCTCATGCTGTGGGCACTGGGCAGTCAGCGAGGTGGAAGCAGGGCTGACTCGTACATTTACGTATCGCCACTCGCGAAGCCTATTCTGTAGAATTGACACAAATCACACAAGCAAAGTCAAATCATTTATTTCAAGCAGGTTATTAAAAGGCACTTTTAAACGTCAAAATTTACAAGAAAATAGAATTGATTCTAGTTCCAAAGGGTAGTTTCATATGGTGAACAATTGGCAAGAAACTCCATAGTCATTCTTCTTCAATACAAGTCTTTTAAAATGTATAACAATATTTTGTATAAACGTTCAGATCGGAAAAAACCTACAAAGTCTACAAAATTTTGTAATATATCCGCTCTAAATCAAAAAACATTTATCTTCAACAAAATAGTCAAGAAAAGCAACAAGTTCCACTACCCATGTAACCAACAAATAAATAACATTTACCACAAAGAAAACGAGGGGGAAAATACCCGCTATTGCGAAGGAAAAAATACGTAAAGGATCGTAAGCTGCTTATCATCCTCTTGTGTAGTAGCTTGAGGTAAGCGGGAAACTGCTAGTAATGGTGTTATGTCAATATGAATGAAAATATGCGATTTGTTTCGTTTGATCTTTGTTCAGAAAAATGGTGCTTTATCTCGCTTTGTTTGGTCCTTGGGTGAGGAAGATACGTATTATTCTTTTATAGTTTGTTTGATGTAGTTTGTAGTTTTTATTTCTAAAAAGGCAGTGATGGGAGTTCACTTTATTACAAGTATCGATTATCGATAAAGTTGACAGATAAGTAACGTTTCTACTTTCTTGATAAAAAAAAAAGTATGTATACAATATTTTAAATCATGTCATAAGGGCTGATCTCATTAAATCTAATGCCTGATCGAAAGACGTCTTAGTTTCTATGTTTCAAACGTGTTTTTGTATTTCCATCGTATTTGTATCTAGAAGCAATCCGAGATTAATGCTTAAGTTGATATGAAAGCTTACCAGAAAAGCTATCATATCATGCCAAGCGTTAATCTAATTAATCAACAATAAACAAAACAATTAACCCATGCCATCCTAAATTCCTAACTATTTAACAACCCACTTAAAACTTTATTCACGTAACACATCTAAAATTACCCTCACGTTTACCTCACAAACGTTAAATAACTAATAAACCCCATGCCTAATTAAAACTAAACCCGAAATTCAAATCAAGAACACCAACGCCATTTAATCGGGTCCACCAACCGCATTCCGTCTGCAGCTCGTCTAGCAACGTGTCCAGCGAGTGAAGACACGGGAAGCCCTATTCAAATGCAGCGCAGACGATCCACATGTGGTATAGAAGGGGGGAAGGGGGGGATCAACGTATACTGGACGTCCCGTATAGTGTGTAGTGGTCCTGACCTACTGTAACTAGCGATAGTAGCCGTCTCTAGGTCAAAGAAGGATAGACGCACACATGCACAACGTGTGGGTGTGTTGTGTGTGTGTGAGGGTGTGTTCGTGTGCATAGAATAGTGTACGAGTGAATTTTGCGGAATCGGAACGCGATTAAGTTTGAATCGGATATTGATGTAATCGGTTCGAATTGTATTTTAAATTTTTAATCTATGCGTTTATTGTAGGTACTTTATGTTGGAACGTATTTTTGATACAATAAAACTAAAAAAAAAATAGTTTTCTATGGAAGCCATTACATAATATCAACATGTTTTAAGTACACTTCAGTTTAACTGAATGAAAACTGAAAATTGTTCATAATTAGAATAAAAAACAACATCTCAAAATTTAATGAAAATTATGATTTTAAGTAAGAAAGTACATAATGATTACTATGCTAGGGAAATGAGACAGACAAATTAAAAGGCATTTCTGAAAAACTGATCACGAATGTGACAAATGATACACCGTATTACATTTAAAACATCTTTATTTCAATTTATAACACTCGCGTTAATATAAATAACGCGTTCCTGCTATGCTATACGACTATAATAATTCATTTGACGCCACTATACGTCAATAAAATAAATGAGAAATTGCATTTTAACACACATATAACTTACCCTGTTACTGGCAAAGAAAAAATAACTTAAGAAGTTAAAAACCATATGTATCAAGAATAATGATAATCCTTGCCACAAATTTTAAAGCATCGTTTTCTTTTTTATATAAAATAGGCTGATATTATATGAGCAAGTCAAGGGAACCTATCAAAATGTTTTAAAATGCATTTGTTTTGGGCAGTTTTCGAAACAAAATACACCAACATTCTTCCAAAATAACGAAGCATCTCCCAAAACCCAACAAAGACACACACATAGGCATACCTATAACTAGTTACGACTGGTTCAATCCAGTTTTTTCGACCCTCTGCCCTTCGAGTCTAGCCCGACAGTTCTTGAAGAGCCCTTGCTTTTTATAAAACTCCCATCCAGTTTACCAAGACCCCTGACTTCTTAAGTACCCACCTTGATATTGTCCTGCCTTAGTTCAGCCCAGGGGGGTGAAGGGTTCCAAGTTACGGTGGTTTGGTTAAAGTAAGAGTATACTTTGTATGGTGCGGTTTGCCCTTGCGCTGAGTGGTTCGTCTAATTCTGTTGCTAAGTTACGAAATGGGGTAGGCTGCAGGAATGGAGATACAGTTGAGACTTTTATTAGGATCTTGAGATTTTTTATTAAATTGTGGTGAAGTTACTCGTTGTTTGAAATGTTACTGAGAATAAGAAAGTTTGGTTGCAGGTATTTATGAAGATCGAAAGTCTGACTGCCAGTCTTACAAAGGGTATTACCCAGTAACTGGGTTGTAGACGTTCCACGTAGAATACTGGTATTCATATTATAGTTGAGAATAGGCTAGGCAGATGATGATTGTTGCAGGTATCTACATGATTTCGTCCTTACAGTTTCTGGCAAGGTATGAACTCTTGTCTTCGACTTAGGCCGTCATAAAAAGGAACAGAAGATTCAGCATCAGGATTTGACAATGGATCCAACAAGCTGCAATTACCAAGACACCCGCCAAGTGAAGTAATTTAAGCAATTTTGATAACTTTTTCGATTATTAATTATTGCACTAATTGGTAACATATTCATTAGTAGATGATGAAATATAATTCCATGTGAAATAGTGTAGAACTAAAGTCTGTTTGTTACAAGAACAACTGCTTCAAGAATCGACTTTACAGATTAAATATCTCCAAGCAATTTAATACACACGCATCAGCTTATTACCAGCTAGTGTGTCCAACCAAATAATAATAACAATGAAATGTTATTCTGCAACTTATGAGATTCTACTGATTCTGGTTCTTTTGCCCAACAAAGGAATCGAAACTCAGACCTATCGCTCTGCAGTCTGACCACAACCAACGAGTGTCACAATAATTTCAATAATGCAAAGAATTTACTTTTTAATTAGGTACCAATAATAACTTTCATTCCACTATTAACTCATAAATTCCCCGAAATAATTAGCATTTCTCATTATGTAAGCTGTCCATACACATGCACGAAAGTACACAAATAGTCAATTCAAAAAACGAATCACAATATAAAAGTTCATTTGAAATTTTCTGTTTAAAAACAGTCACTAATTATTGAACGTGCCGCGACTATGTATTGTCCGGTTATGTACTTATGTGCTCTTGTACATACGTGTGCGTGTGTATTATGTGTAAAAAAAGGGTGTTTTTGTCTATGTGCCAAATAAAAATGAGTCCGTAATGTCCGGCTGCATCGAACGTTTATCGTGTGTCGTCCGCGAGCAAAAACGCGATAAGAATGTTTTTTTAGTTTTCTCATTTAATTATGTTGGTATTTTTATTTAGGTAGTGAGTTCGATTGATGACGCGTTGAGTTAAAGGAGGCTTTAATAAGGTAAAGTAACTGGAATTTTCAATGAATAAGTATTTTACTAATGAAAAGGAAATTTCCAACTGTGTTTTCCTGAGAAGTGCTCACAGTTAACCGTAGAGCTGACATGAAAAGAAAACTCTGACAACACTTATTTTATTGTCGGAATATTTCCTTTGATCAAATACTTCACGTCAACCTTATTTAACGTAACTAAAAGCGAATTTCTTCGTGTCAATTAAAACAACATTACACCGAAGTCAAGTCGAAAGTTACAAAAATAATGAAATTCAACCAAACCCAGTTTTCACGGTGTAAGGCCAGATATGAATCATAATTATAAGTAAAAAAAAAAAATAAAATAAAATAAAATAAAAGTGATAATCTCTGTATATTACTTCTATCTTTACGCCGGATCCGCTGAGGGTAGACAGAGGGTATTTAGAGGCCGTCACCGAAAAATAAAGAGGGTCCGACATTTATCTTCTTTTGGGATAGCAATAGCATTTCGATATAGCATACTAATATTTTGTAACAATATAATTTAAAAGAGGGTCCATGGTCTTGCCCGTTCTTCTTCATAGGTACCTTTCCTCTACAGGTCGCTTTGGAATGGGCAACTAGCTTCATATTTCTGACTGACAGACTCCTTGACAATTCAAGTGCCTGAAAATGATTTAATTGAAATACAGGCTTTGAGTTTGAGTTTGATAGGTTATCTTGACGAAAGTAATATTGGCGCTAGTACATTATTTATTAATGTTTTTTTTCTGTCATAGTAAATTACCTATTCCTTCATATACAAACGTTAAATCTATAAAAACCTGAAAAAAATAATCTTTTGTTACCTCAAACAAATGGTACATTCGATCCTCAATCTACCTCTGTTGACTGCGCACGATCTCCCGACGTGATAGTTTAATCTCATTCTTGCTTCAAGTATTAAAATATAAGAAAAATGTGTTTACATAATTAGCCGAACGAAAATGGTCAAGTTATCGTATCTTGTAATCTGATTTTTGAGGTTAAACTGAAAGGTTAGGCGCAGGCGCATAAAGTAGCCGTTTGAAGAGGTAGGTTCTTATGTATATTGAGACGCTTTTGGGTAAAACTATATTTTTGGATTTTTATGTGACAGTGTGTATGTTTCAATGTTTTTGGCATGTAAGGCAGTGTTTGAACACTTAAAGATATTATATAAAATTAGCTGCTGTTCCTTTTGGTTTAAACTAGCTAGGGACTAGGTACTTCTTGTCCCGGATAATTAGTATTTTTGACAGAGCGAGCGTGAAGCGTCTCCATTTCAGGTTGGACAAAAATGCTTTCGTATGTTCTGATGTCCGGCGGATGTCCGGCTGTTCTCGTCTACAGGTCGCATTTCTCAACTGATTCTCGTGAAATTTTGTGAGTAGGTTCGATAAATATGTTTTTTTTGTCTATTGAGCTTTTCGAAATTTTTCTAAATGGGGTTGAAAACGTAAAAAAAACATATTTCAGCCATTTCGCGCTCTGCGCGCGCTTTTTGTTTTAAGGTGAACACGCGGTGAACATTTATTCAGTTTTATAGCTATGCAAAGACAGACCCGTATTATAATATAGAAAGAGTAACAAACACTCATACCTACTTTAACATTATTAATATTAGTAGGTTCTGGTTGAGTTCTTTCAACAATAATAATTATAATACGCCAAAGTTCAATATATCACTGGAGTATTTGCATAATTGAAATGGTAAGGCTAGCCTTGCAACTTGCAAGTTATTATTAATTTGCTATCTTGATTGTGGCAGCTGATACATTCTTATTGTTATTGAAACTACAATTAAATTGTTGTGACATTTATTATGAGTGAATTTTATGGTTTTGCTAACAAATTTATTTAATTTAATCTGAAAGTAATTCCAGATAAACAAAATTCATTTGAAAAAATGCTTCATAATCTGTTAGTTTTAAATCAACATTCATACTTTTGAGCATCTTTATAGAACACATAAAATGTTATTGTACTGTACAATTTGAATGGTTAAAAGCTTAAAAATACGTCTTAAAATGGTGTGACCTAAAAAACGATAAAGAAATTGAATGACCATCGAAATTATAATTGATCACCATACCAAAACCACATTACGCTCAGCCAAGCAGTTTCAAAGCCCAACTCGGTCAGTTCGTCCGTCTGTTCAATGCTAACTAGGCGGGGCGTCCGCGCCGCCCGCGCCGCGCCGTGTTCCGGCTCGCCACAAGGCCGGCGAGGTTGTAAGTACACAAGCAGGTGTCTAGGCTGACTAACTGAAATACAGCTTCCTCTTGAGAGGGCTGAGATTTAAAATGCATTAACATGGGGCTATAAAGTTGAGGGTCAAAAAAATGGAGGTAGTAGTAGTAATAGTGGTAGTTTTTATTTTATTTTGCGAAACTTATAATAATAATAGTCGTCCAGACCGAATTTCGGCCATGGCGGCCAATCGCAACGGAGACTAGCCATCGGCGCGGGAGATATTATAGTGCACAGGTGCACTCTCTCTTCCCTCACTCTCATAGTCCGATGGGACGGCAATCCGACACGAATGGAGAGAGATGAGCTGCTTAACGTGCTTTCCGAGGCACAGGGATACCAAACCACCAACTTCCAAACTCCGGGCTGCTACTAAGAAATTCATAATGGAAAAACCCAATAACACTTTGCCCGACCTGGGAATCGAACCCAGGACCCCACGCTCAGCAGTCGCGCTTGCAACCACGAGGCCCCCGAGGCAGTTAGTGGTTATTTAGTTAGTTTCGGGGGGGGGGGGGGGGCGAAACTTATATTATGTAGTTATAAGTACAGTTCTGTTATCTTCTTTCTATTAATCTTTTATTTAATACACAAAAACATAACGAAAATATAGTTTATAAAAACCTTTGTGATAAGTGATTCAACTTTAAACTTATTCTGTATTCGGTGTCAACCTAAATGCATTCTGAAAACTAATTAATACGACACCAAAATGGCAATTTTGTGTTAAAAGGTGACAGTCATAAATTACCATCATAAAAGAAATAGGGTCACATCACTTTATGTTTACGTCTAACAAACTTTCAAGCTGCAAAAACCGCTGTAAACCTATATCACCTATCTAAAACACTAGCTCAGGTAAAAAACTAAACGAAAAAAACCTTAAATCCATACTTACACCCATTTCCTCACCAAGCGGCTGACAGTCGAAATTTAAATGAAGTAGCTATCGCAATTAGCGCACACAGACACAGACAAACGCAACTAAACGCACACGATTACAAAAAAGCCCAAATAAAAAGTGTAGTGATCAAAAATGTGTGAAAGAATGGTACGCACACATGCGCAACTCCGCCACAATTCAATATCGCTTGTCATTCCCGGTAGCGTCCACATAAAATTGCATTTTTTATCATAATTAACTTTAATTTTTCTTGCTGGTATTAATTTTTGTTGAAGATCTTTATTACGCTGTGTTAATGTTATTTTTCATGGTAGAGATAATTTTTCATTTTGTCAGAAAATGTGGATGCTTGAAGCTAATTAATTTAACTAACGTGAAGTAATTAAGAGAATTATTTAATTGATGTATTCTTGCTTATCAATATAAAAATACTTTTTAAGTATTGATGGTTAACTAAGAATTGATAACACCAAATGTTACGTAATTAGATGCCGCTAAGAATATGCTTTTCTTTCTTATCGACAAATTCTGAAAATGATACTTAACACTGTTCGCACATTCTCTACTTTCTAGCTAGTTTACTTTAGTTAGTTAAGCAATTTTTTTTCTACATAATCTCCTTATTTCGTTTAAACAGCAAAAATATATAAAGAACTTATAATAAACACAAAACATGATTGATGAACATAAGTAAGAAATTAGCTTCAAAAAGTTGCACAATGATACTTAAAAAAATTAACGAAATTAACTTTTTTCCGCACCCTACAGCAACAATACAACCTGTATCGTGCACACGCCTGCATCCTCACTCACACATGCGCAAGCGGCACATACGGACACAGATATGTGCGTTAAGTCGGCGCGACCATGTGGCGTATTTAGGTCAATTGCTGAAATAAACGCATCGCCGCAGCGCTGTGCGCCTGAGTCGTTTTTTATTGAACCTAAGAGAGAGTATGTTGCACATTTCTTTTTGTATGCACTTTAGGCGCCGGTTGGCGTGTTAGATTATTTGTTTTAAATGTACTCGAGATCCGGTAGTTGGCGCTCTAGCGTGGGCTTTGTTTAATAAGTATGTGCAGTAACTTGTGCAACTGTTTGCTTTTACTTTTTTGTACTGTTTTAGTTTTAATTTATGAGTAACACTTGGCACAGTAAACACAGAGTTTAATAAGACGATTCTTTTATATGGAAATTCTTAACTTCTACGCATACATAGACATTATTATTTTGTAAACAACAGGAAAAGTTTTCTTTTAGTCCGCACTCTTATTTCAACACCATAAATATCAATTAAAACTCTCACAATTTTCCTCAAATTAAAATTGAATAGGTAAGGTATAAAAATAAAACCTGAAAAATGAAATCATCCTTACCGCGAAGAACCACTAATATTCGGTCTTAAAATGTCAAGGTGCAAGCAAATTGCAGTAATTTTTATAAAATAATGACCGACTTGTAATTTTTCAACTGTTCAAACGTTTTACAACGAGTGAACGTCGACCATGATAATAAAATAAACCGACAAACAACTGTTATCGGCAATTTATTACATTTAAAAATCTAAAATAGGTAGTTTTTTCTTTTTGTATTGATTACGAAACTTAATTGGACGTAATTTGAAGTAACATTGCATCAGCACCATCTATCGGGGCTTATGTAAGGATTTCTGTTTCATAAAGGTCATACGTAACTGGCTTTTAATTAAACATTATATGCCTTGAGGGAAAACGAGCTTAAATTAAATGTTAATGTTGTTACTTTATAAAATATTAATGTTTCACTACTGAGAGGGTAATTATGATACTCAAGATTTCATTTTTTGCTTGCATTTTAAAAACATTGCAGTGACTTGTCTAATAAAAACAAGAAAAACACGTCAATGCCAAATGAATGTAAACATTTATTTGCCTTTGTGCTAGTTTTGTTTTACCTTAATTGTGTTTATTTCATCATATAGCTAAATAAAAACTGTAGATAAAATGATCTGGGTATTTTTACAAAAAAACTCAAATAAACATGTCAAACCCACAGAAAAGCTACTAAAATTATCCATAATTTTAAAAGAAGTCATTTCAAATAATCCCATCGTCTTGTCCAGATAAATTTTCTTGTTTTGACACGCAGTTTAATATTCTCACAAGGCTGATGCCGACACAAAAAAGACAAAGGTCGCCGAGCAGGTTCGCGATTGCAATTGAAATCGATTTTTATGCAATCAATATCGTCTCATTATTCTTTATATTAGGTGTGTTCGTGTAAATGTCACTATCGTACAGTTTTGGCGAACGGTTTCACTTGACTTTTTTCTGTAAAAGTTTTTGGGAGATCCGGTTGACGTAAAATCGGTAGTAAAAGTGTAATACAAAATCTATGGGCCATTGTTTTTATGTTTTTATGTAAGGTTTTATAATGTGTATAGTCATTTTGTACGCAGGTGTCGTACGCTGGGAGACTGTTACTGATTATTCATTGTGGAAATCTTTATGTCTAACCTTGAAGGGCTTATTTGTTCAGTCTGTGTCTGTACTTAGGGCTGCTGCTTAGGAAGCTACACACGATGTAAAGAAAAAAGAACCGTGATGTCAGACCGATAGAGTAGAATTTCAATAATGTTGGCGATGGATAGGCGGAATAAGAATCAAGGAAAAATACTTTGGTTCAAGTTTGAAACCTTTACCTGTTTAAGTTAAGTAAATACACATTTGCCGACCTTCATAAACTTTGTAAACATAACAAATTATAAATAAATAAAGGTTGGCACGTTTTTGTCGTACTAATGTAAAGTGCAAAAACAATATTCAAAAAGAAAACCACAAATTTAAAAACTTATCGCCTATAACAAATTGAAAAAACACTTAATCGAAAAACTTACATGAGTATTTTAGAATTCGAGTAAACAAGTTTAAAAACATATTTTAGTTAATTTAAAATATTAATTAATTGTATGGAACTAGGATGTGGCCCCGCTACGGTGATGCACACCACGATTGTCGATTTTTAATGCGTGCCGCGACAAGGCTTGCATTTTCGGTAATAGAGTACACCTAGACGCACCATAGACTATCGGCAGGATTTAATTTAAGATAAGTAATTATTACTTTTCTTTAGTAAGTGTTTGCTTATTTTGGTTTTTGATGTGAAACATCCATAGCCGCTGGTAAAGCCGAT
Organism: Dryobotodes eremita; assembly: GCA_917490735.1. Taxonomy (NCBI): domain Eukaryota; kingdom Metazoa; phylum Arthropoda; class Insecta; order Lepidoptera; family Noctuidae; genus Dryobotodes; species Dryobotodes eremita. Next base: position 21,600,431 of record OU823254.1, read on the forward strand.
TGTTGGCGTGGCGACGCATGCCGTGGCGTCGCCACGCTGTATTTTCTATACATAGTTTCGATCTTTCACATCTGCCAGGCGTCCCACGACGGCTCAATTTTTTTTTTGAGTCTTAGTTACATAGATAGTATACCTACATGATTTTATAATTTAATCGGTAAAAAGTGAGTTTACGTAGAACTTTTATTAAAGTGTAGTCCAAAGGCATTTTATTTGAGCTATTTTTGAGATTTGACCATATTTTCAAACAAAAATAATTTGTTTAAAGTAAATAAAATAACCTAAAAAACAACAAAACAAAGCAGATGTTCCTACACATTGAACATCTCACCAGAAAATAAACATTCAACACAAAAATAACTCGTTGCAACGAATCAGAAATGTCATCAATACGTTTTCGACCTCACTGTATTGATTTAAACCCGAACGAAATTTACATAAGAAAAACCACGGACTTTGAGTACCGAAATACACTTTATACCTAACGTTTCGAACAGAACTTGACTGTGTTTGACCTAAATATGCTTGCATCTGTTAACACAACTGGATATTGGGGCCGAAAAGGACCGATACATGATCCTTGCGAAAAACAACATGGCTTCTCCCTCGGTGTTAAGGCACATTATAATATATTTTAGACATATTATGGAAACAGGACTCGACTTATAACATTATCGTCACTCACGGGATATTTCGATTTCCACGATTTTTTGTTTAGTTTGGCTCCTGATATTTTGAAGCTGTTGCAAACACCAAAATCTCGGGATGATGGAATAAGAAACATTGATTAAATGGAGATCACTACAATAATCAAGCGTTTTGTAGGCTGGAGTGCTGAAAACTCCAACCTTTGTGGATAAATTCATCCAGCCTTCGTAGATGATCTCAGATATAAACAAGAACGTAAAAAAGCAATATTTACGTAAATCATTCGATCAGTCACGACATTACAAAACATTGGAAATGTGCAATAAATGATGTGTTGAAAAAAAAACTGGCACACAAACATGAGTTGAGCATAACAAGAGGAACCGTGCGGCGCTGGCGCTGGGGGGCGGAGCGAGCGAATGTGGAACATGCGGAATGATGTCGTTTGTTAATGACAAACCAATTTGTGTACTGCAGTTATTTTAGGGTTACACGTAACGGTTTATGTGGCCTACTTTTAGGTCCATTGGTCATTTTTTTAAGCCTAACTGTCGGAATTAATAAGCGACAATAATAGTCCGGCCTGCCATGTCCACAATTGTAACTTTGGGTCGTCTTGTTATCTATATAGATATATTTTTAGGTCAGTAGAAAACAATCTAAAAAAAGTTTTCAAAACCATTTAGTCATCAAATAGATAGCGAATCAGTTATTTAATTACTACGATTCACGGAAATTCGGTGAGTAATAAATTAATTTTATCTCATTGATGGTTAAGTAATTCTTGTGGAACGTAGTAAAAGTCAGGAGGAAAAAAACTTGAAAAAAAAACCAAAACAGTTTTACAAGAAACATAAACTAAAACATTTATGAAGGTACACAGCACGTCTGTTACAGTTTTATAACTAATAATATACAACACACTAAAACGCCGCCGCTATCTCAGAAAACGGCAAACTTTCCAAAAACAGGAGGCATTTTTTTAAATTGCATCACATGTGCCTGCCCCTGTACACTGCAATGTGACCTCGATACACACACACAAGCCAATACACACACACAACTGTAATAAACGTCTGTGTGAGTGCGTGCAGATGCACCTACACACATGGATCACTCATACACAGGCTGATGCCCATTTTTTAACAGTCATTTTTTAAAGGCATGTAATTTTTTATTAGTACATTAAAATGTTATAAAATAAACTTGTAATTCGTTTGTTTATTGTACAGATATTGTCGAACAGGTTTTGATAATCAGGAAGAGATAACATGGGTAATTATGTAGTGAAGTCTTTTGCTTGTAAGCAATATGAGGTCGCTTGTTCTTACAGCCCTTAGTCATAAATACTTGAAACCATTAATGGCCACAATATTTCAATTGTCATTTAATAACATAATTTAATTTAAGTATTTCTAAATGTTATATTCTCTTTTATGTCCTTTAAAGATTTATTAACATTTTGGATATCTTACCAAAATTTTGTTTTTTTTTTTTGAAATTTTAACTATTATTTTATTTTAACTTTTTATCTTTGTTGTTAAATTTATTGTGCATGCTGTGGTCTGATATAAGTGAAAGAGTGGTCCTGCTTAATACCTAATGTTGCCTTTTATTTATCAGTCATGTATTGTGTAAAATAAATAAAGAAAGGATGATTGAAGCCATCCATAAAATATGTAACAGTGATCCTTTATATAAGTTACGTAAGGGTTAAACTGGCATTTTTATGTCAATAAAATGTTTAACGGTAAGTTTTTAGTATTCATAACATTAAATATATTCTACGTATTGCTATTATGACGTAATTTTATTTTTATGACTTTATTTACATTCATGAGATTTTCTCAAAATTCAAAACATAAAAAATAACATTAAGTTTTTATCATCTGTTTGCATGTCGCGTCGCTTTCGTTGTTTATTTTAACTTGAATTTCGATCATTATCTCTTGAAATATTTAGATTATTTTCAACGGATATTATAACATTTTCATAATTATAATTAACTCAAAATAACTTGCATACTTAGGTATAACAATTTAATATATACCTACTTCATTATGCCAAATATAATTTATTTATCTGTTTTAGACACAGAAAATTCTACAAAGCAACTAACAGCGTAAGCCACTTTCAAAATCTCTTTAATCTTCAAATAATAATAATAATAATTAATTAGTCTTAAAATCAGCACCAGCCTGTATACGCACACACACAAGCGTCTGCCTCTCTCGACTGATCTGCTCATAATAAAATGTGGCTTTTTTATCATGTATTTACTTTTTTCTATGTACTACCTTAATTTGTATGTACGGTACATAGCGCTCATGTACTATTATCATTTCGAGTGTTGTTGTCTGTCCGTTGATTTATCGGAAATAACGATATTGTTTGTAGTTATTTATGCATAAGTAGAATGTGGTTTAGTGTCTGAAAAATTCAAGTCATTGCAGGATTGTTTGCAATAGGATACAAGGAAAAGTTATTTCTTCTGGCATTTTTATGTCAGAATTTCATTCAACTCTTGAAGGAAATGTGGATTTGTGAAAAGGGTTATTGATAGGAACATATTTAAATTAATTTTAATAGACCTACTTATCAAGTACCCAACAATAGCAACTAAAAAGATTCATATCTAGCAGTGAGCTCCTAATGGCTGATAAAATATAAAAGGAAAGAAAATCTGTATTGCTTCTTAAGGAATTTTCACAGGAATTTTCATTTCTTCATCCTTAATTTACCCTTTCCGTTTTACAATACCAGTCAAGTTTTACACGACTACACATATTGTTCTCCAAACTATCTTGCATTTTCACAAACCACTAAATTTTCAAGTCTCCTTTCTGAATTTTGAAAGAAAATAATTTCCCCTGAAAACCTTACTAGCAAAACCGTAAACCCAACACTATTCAAGTAAATAAATTTTTTGTTCATATATTTTAAATAAAATGCAGTCATCATTGTTTTATTATACAGGGTTATTTGTAACTTGACGTATTCCTTGCAGCAGGCTTAGCATGACGCTTTCTATTTCTTGGAAGAATAGACATAGCTACTTCTATACAAAGTTACATTTCGTTTCTCCATTTTTGACATCGCAGCGTTAAAATCCTTCTACAAGCTGTCATTTTGTCTTTCGTTTCTACCGATCGTTGTCTAGGTCCTTTTATATGTAGACTATTTCAGAAGAAAGTTTTCTATCCCAAACTGTCATAATAACACTGACAACTGACAGTTGTCTAAGGTAGTGAAGACAAATTGATTTTGTAATCGCCATGCTAAAGACAGTAGAAAACTTTTACTCGACGGCCACAAAGTATAAAAATGGAATGGAAAAATGGAATTTTTCACTTTTTGTATGGAAAATGTGAAAAATTATTACCTACATATTGAATTTTAAAGGCTTAAAGGTTTCATAAGGGAGGTCGAAATTTTTTATATTTTTGCGATAGGACATACCATTTTCGAGATATAAGCAAAATAAAAGAAAAACGCGAATGAACTACTGAATTTCATAAAAAGTGCAGTTGACTGTTTCTACTTTGCTGCCGTCGTGCTGACTTCACGGAGCGTCATTTGTCTGTTCTTCCGTCGACAAAACGGTGCTTGTGGTAAGCCTGCAGGACGTCATAGTAGGATTAAAATGCAACAAATTAGGCCACCAAATATTCTACTGAAATTGATAACGCTTTTAATTATTTAAAAGCGTTATGAAATAAACGCTCTCATGAGTATATGATTTAAAATTACTTAATTCAAATATATCAGTACATATATTGAAAAACCAAAATGCTACGTCGATTTCTTACAAAATTCCATTCAATAGAATCAAAATGTCTCAGCTTCGTAACTAAAACTTTATTTTCTTTTTCCTTTTTTAACAATTTTTTTAAAAACCAACCCTTCACAACTGCTTGGAAAGCAAGACACGTGGTTTACCTGACCGCAAGCTTCACGGCATTTAGAATTTACTGATTAATGTGTTGGCTCCCCTTTTGTTCCCTTTCCTAATTAAAGTTGGCATTTCCAATTGAAAAAGTCGTATCCTACATACATTGAAAGAACTGTCTAATTTTTCCGTCGGAACTCTGCCCAGTTCATCCTCAGTCGAAAAATTTACGTTGACGGATGTCGACAGTCGACAGCGATATGGAGGAATTTTTCGACGCCATATTTTAGTTTGATAATAGTTTTAGTTAAGTTAGGATATTATATTTTTATTTCATTAATTAATTAGGAATAAAATGTTATTTATGTACATTTCATTTTAATTCTAAAGAAACAATTTAACATTAAGGGATGTCATAAAAACCGGCCAAGTGCGAGTTGGACTCGCGCACGAAGGGTTCCGTACCATTATTTATTTATTTATTAAAACTTCATGCACAAGTAAAAAAATACCGTACAAAGGCGGACTTAATGCCTGAGGCATTTTCTACCAGCCCAGTCCAGTTATCTATAAAAACGGCAAAAAAATCATGTCTGTTGTATGGGAGCCCCCTTAAGTATTTATTTTATTCTGTTTTTTTTGTATTTTTTGTTATAGCGGCAACAGAATTACACCATCTGTGAAAATTTCAACTATCTAACTATCACGCTTCATGAGATACAGCCTGGTGACAGACGGACGGACAGCGGAGTCTTAGTAATAGGGTCCCGTTTTACCCTTTGGGTACGGAACCCTAAAAATAAACACTTAAAACATATAACATACAGATCTAGATTGATATGACAGAAAAAACATTTAATCAGTTCAAAAAGACACAAAACACTTAGATATTACATATGCTAATAATAAATGGCCCATACATATAACGGAACAGCTAAATAGCAAAAGTCACCATCTGCCTAGTCTTTTCAACTATGTTAGGGTCAGCTTCCAGTCTAACCGGATGCAGCTGAATACCAGTATTTTACATGGCGCGACTGCCTGTCTGACCTCCACAACATAGTTATTGCGTAATATACGATAACCCTGGATAAAATTGGTTGTCAGTGAGGGCACCTATTTATTAAGAATATCATGTCTTGCAGTTTGTCAGCTGTAATACTGTGGTCACCAGGGAGATGAGACAATTAGCTTATTTTTAAACTAGCTGCGCCCCGCTTTTTCACCCGCATATGTCTCGATTTCATGAGAATATCGGGATAAAAAGTATCCTATGTCCTAGTCCAGGTCATGGTTTACCCATGCGCCAAATTTCATTCAAATCCATTCAGGCGTTTTCGCGTGAAAGCGTAACAAACAAACATACAAAAAATCTGATGATTAGAATTTAGATGATCTCAGTATCACTGAGTTGGTGACCAATGTGCCCACGTTTGATAGAAGAGAAGACGGTCATTATGTTAGTTATAACTCTAAGGATTTATCATACTAGACAATTATGGCTTTGTTATTTATTGTGCAGAATTATATAGCTTTTCTTGGCTTAATATTGCATTGAATACATTCGTAATGACTAAATTGCTTTATTGAGAGGTAATTGGTTAAAAATACGTCTTTCTGTCAGTTGCTTTAGTAATGGTAATCATTTTTATTTTTTTATGGTTTATGGTTTCATCATTTTCGAAGCTCTTTTGTTTTTGGTTTTTATTGAGATTTCACCTTGTGATTATCATATTCTATAGACTCTTTGATTATGCCGTGGTTTAGGTTATCATCCAGCTGCGTAGCCTTTTCCTAACTATGTTGGGGTCGGCTTGCAGTCTAACCGGATGCCGTGGTGTAGGGTAACGGTCAGAATTAGGTTCACCTTGACTGGCCCTTTTTGTAAGAGAATCATGACACTCTACTAAATAAAATAAAATATTTATATAAAAGCTTGTTTGTTTTTTAACTTTTAATTTATATTTTACCATATAGTATTAAAGATTTATTATTATTAACATCTGAGTTCCTGTGGCCTCCTTCCGGCTTCATCATCAGACTCTGGACATAATCTACTAATAGAATACGTGTACAAATCAAATGAGCCCAAACTCGATGGGGCTGCGTCGTTTCGTTATAGAGTTCCTATGGCCACCTTCCGGCTCCATCATCAGATCAGCACGATGGCACCAAAATATTGCATTGTCACCGACTTTACATACGTGTGCCAAATTTCAGCTCAATCGGACACCGGGAAGTGGGTCAAATTTAACTTGCAAATTTTGAAAAGGACAACTTACATTCGAACATTGCAAGTTAAATAAAAGCTTGTGAAAAGGTAACTACGAGTATTATCGTAAAAGCAAAACCAAAAGTATAAAAATACCAACATACTTCACCTCTACAATTTAACCCATTTACCAAAACAAAACACAAACGCACATAAATTCAAAATAATATCCACCTCGCTAATCTGTTCCGACGCGGGACGTCCCGAAACTATGCACTGACGGACCTCAAAAAGTTTTATACTCCAATCAAAGCGACACTACACGGCTTTTTGACACTCGCCAAAAAAAGCATCAAATAGAATTCTGCGTCAAAACAATGAACAAACTAACAGAGTGGCTGTATAAAACACATGCATACAATTGGCTAGCACTGGACGCCGCGTCCGAAAAATCCTTTTGAAAAAATACAAAAAGAAATGGACGCCAGGAACGAATTTTAGATCGCCGGATAGGGGCCTGTAGATTTGGTTTCTTTTCACAGTTTTGAGAGTCTATTTGTGCGGACTTGGGATAGACGGACTAAGGGCTAATTTAAATGAAGGGAGTGACTTTTGTATTGTTGTTCGTTGCGCCATACCACCTCATAATTGTGGTTTTGATCAATTATGAGGAAATATCTAAATGTAGTCGATCAATTGAAATAAAGTGTTGCCTATTCTGCCTTATTTAATATTTTTTACACAAAATGCTCTTATGACACAGTAATTTCAACGCAGCTACAACCATGTGGCAATGTCCTGAGTCACTAATTCTCAGAAATTATTTCTTACGAGGGGTTACAACAGGTACTCGTGCGAAGCTCAGTCTTTTCTAAGAGGAAAAACCAGACTCACGATTGCTAACATGAAAATAAAAAAGCGCTTCTTCGGTTAATAACCACTCTAACATAGAATGGACTTCTGATTCATTAATACGGCAAATAAATTAGTATAAGGCTGGGAATGATGATAACACGGCATTTTATTCTCTTTGAAGAGACTGCATCCCACATCTCATGTTCTCTTTCTTTCATGAAATCGAAATGATAACTTGACTTATTCCTTTTATGATTAGTGAAAGGGTCACATGCACATCTTCCCTCCACAAAAAACATTCAAACCCCGAAAGCGGAACCCAAAATTTAAAAAGCGAACGGCGCGCGGGCATACTGAATATAGAACTTTCTCTCTCGTCGGGTAGATGGCATTTTTTCCGTTTTTTCACGCGTACCCGATAGAAATAGTGACGTTTTTTTTTCGTGGACCACTCTCACTTTCAGTAGTTGCTCGTAAAACGCAAATAAAGATCGGTAAAAACTCGTTTGCGGGTATTTTTTTGCGCGAACTACTTTTTCAGGGTTATTCATTATTTTCTCGCGGCTTTTTTTTCCATCTATTTTTCATTTCATAGTGGTATTTTTACGGGAGGTTCGGTAAACGGATTTTGTTTTTTTTTTTCAGTACGCTATTTGATTGGCAACGTATGGTGTTTGTAGTGGTTTAGATTTCAATACAAAACTGTTTTTTTTTAGTTTTGTACGCTCCATTTGGTATTTATTGTTGAACATTGGAATGTAAACTGTTGAATTATATTTTTATTGCTCTATTTGACTGACATTTTTCTGAAAGAATTAAAGTAAACTCTTATCTAGAACAATTTATATGATGAAAATTAATAAAAATAAGGGGAAAGACTTTACCTAGCTATGAATCTAGATTGGGTTAACGCGAGACTTTTGTTAAAAGAAGAATAGGGTTTTCTTTTACTTCAGCAAATATTAAGCCAGTTATAACTCATATATTTGTCCAAGCAATGAGATTAGAAAAAAAAAACAAAGATATACAAAAATTGATAACTTCTTTTTATAATTCTAAACGTAAATAACATACAACTTAGCTCTTTACTTTCTCTCTATAACATATAGAGTGTGTACGCAAAGTTACAAGTATGTTATGGGCTTTAGTTCATGCACAACGTCAAATTGACTTGGCCTACTTTAAAGTTAATAACTTAATAAACTTGTGTGTGATGGAGTTTGTATTTTTTATTACTTATAACATATTTAGTGGAGAGAAACTTAAGTGTGGCTTGTAACTATATTCAGTTATGAAAATAATAGTCTATGGCTTTTATACTTAAGATTTATTCAAAGGATTCGTGATCAGCATGCGTAGCATGGACACTATAGAAACGGAAAACAAAGTGACAGATTGTAGAAAGATTTCTACAGCGCGATGTCAAACTTCAAGAAAAGAATGAGTTTTTGTTAAGAAAGTGATTTGTCTTCTCTTCGTAGAGTAGAAATAGAAGTGGCCATGCTACGCATGCTTGTTTTCAGAATATTTTGTTTTTGTTGCTGATCGATTGGCTTCTTACCTATGGGTTGCGGATTCGTTTCCTGGCTATGTTGTCTCTGTCTATCCTTCAGTGTAGTGTAGTTAATATATGCTTATCTGAATGTCGAGTGTGTACTTAATTAATACTGAACAGGTTTTGATGATTATTAGGAAGTTTATGTTCGAGTTATTAATTCTTTAGTAATTGACTGTTACAAAATGACTTAGCATATTTGAGGGACACATTCTTTTTTGTTAATAATTACAAAACCATCCCCCGATTTCTTCAGCCCAAAAAATCCTGTAACTGTAATTTTGACATCCATGGTTGTAATTATTTGGCTTACAAGCCAACATGAGTTTGACAGAATATTTTCACTTGACCAGACTTCCTAAAAACACAAATTATCGATCACAAGTTCCCATTTCCCTTTCCCCCTTTAGAACTAGCCCCACATAAAATTTCCCATGAAAATCTTTACAATCTCGTCATCAATTTTACAATCAAAATAACGACATATTTTAACGCACGGGCATCAAACCCTGGACCGCGCCCTGCACTAAAACATCACTACCCTTTAAACATTTCGATCTTTACAAGCGACTGCTGGGTTTTTATTAGGCTAGTTTACATCGCGAGTCTGTTTGAAGTGGCGAAGCTTTTTTTTATCTATATCTCTTGAATTTGCTTACAATTAAGTTTGAGAACTTGATTGTTGTAAAAATCATCATTACATTTACTGCGCTTGGTGAATTTGTAATCAAAGTGTTTCGTTTCGTTTTCAGAGTTAGAAGATGCATACATACATACATAAACTCACGCCGTCTTCCCATAGGGGTAGGCAGAAACTACAGAACGCCATCTGCTACGATCCTTACATACTCCTTTTGCCTCGTATACGTTCATACATCATATAGTACATGCATTAGAAGATGCAACTTATTAAATATCAAATCAACGGGATAATTGTGTAACACACTTACAATAGCAATGCCTTTCATTTTGACAGTTCAACAACATTCATAACGTTGTTAAGCAGATGAATTTCTCATATTCATATTCATTTATTCACATTTAAATAGAGTAAGAACAATCGATAGTTTCACATGTTAGATTATTTGGTGTTATATTCTATTTAGCCTTAGTATGGCATGTGAAGCTTAATCATGCAAGATAATATAATGAAGCTTATAGATAATGTAGATGTAGATAATATAAAAAAGGATGGATATTTAGTCTCAAACTTAAGGTGAAATGGATTAACAATTTCCTTTAAAATCTTTCGTATTGTGATTGAACGTGTGTTACGGTTGGCGCAGTGGTTAAGCGATTGACTGCTGCGCTGCGTGTCGCGGGTTCGATACCCGCACGGAACAAATATTTGTATTACCTACAAGTAGTAGTTCCGGGTCTGGCTCTTGGTGTATGTGAGTTTGAATGTTTGTAAACGCACCCACAATACAGGAGAAATTCATAGTGTGAGGAAACGTTAAAAAAAAAAAGAACAAACAAAACAAAAACAACGTGTGTCACGCCATTAGAGTGCACTTTTATGATTGTTTATATACTACCAAACCTAATTCTAGTAAGGTCACAGAAACGTGCGTTCTAACCATGCTTGGATGACAACAGCAGTTCAAAGAACAACCTATTCCTTCACTCTAAATTAATACTAGAAATCTGTTTTGTACATTACTAATACTCATAGAAACTACACGATTAGCTAAACATATTTATACTTATTACGAGTACGGGTTGTCCTCAATGATGCAAGCTCAAACTCATGTTTTATTTTCGACCAGTCATACACTAAGATCTAATAATACCTAAAACCTAATCACAAAACAAAACAAACAATAATTCATTTAACAAAAACAAGCATCATCCATATTCCATCTGAGGAACTGATAAAACTGCTGAACTCGACAAATAACAAAGTTATAACTAAAAACAGAAACGTATCTACAACATTTAGGTTAAAATATAAGGATCTTGCATAAGAAAACGTGGGGGTAGCCCCCCCTGTATCTCCGTTTTTAGTATTTTAGTAAGTTCGGGGGAATTACCGCCCGGGGGGAGTGGGCCCCCCGGGGTGGCAAGATGTTGATGCTCCTTAGTTTTATATTACTGCTGTACTTTATTACTTATTTGTGTTAGTGTTTTATTCGTTTCGCGTGTGAGTGAGGGGGCCGGGGCAGGGGCCTGGGGCCCAGGGCGACGTGCCGCGCTTAGTTGCCTCTTCTATGCAGATGCGGGTTTTATGTAACTTGTAATTTTTTTATTAGTAGTTATGATTGCTGTGTTTTCGGTTTGTTTTGGTGTTTGAGGCTGTTTCTTGGGTATTGGTTGAGTGAAAGTCTTGTACATAGTACATTATCTACTTTGATCATTGTTCAAAATACTTTTAAATGAAAACCGGAAGTTATTTGCCATTTGGTGTGCAATTCATCGTGTATAATATTGGAAGTACTTAAAGTGCTTTGCCTTGGTAGAATTTTAGCTGATCTAAGTTAAAATGAAACACGGAAGTTATTAACAAATTGGTCTGTAAGACAGATTACATGATTTTATGACTCAGAGAAAAGGTGAGAAAACCCATGTGGCTATGCCACCGGCTCTCATTTCCTTCAAATCAACACCCTATTTGCGTAGCACACTATCAATCAGAATTTGAACCATTTTGAAGGATATTATTGCTAATCCATTGCTTCATGTATTCGAAAAATATATCTGCTCAGCAACGTAAATAACGCAATGAATGTTGTTGAACTGTCAAAATGAAAGGCATTGCTACTGTTAGTGTGTTACGTAATTACCACGCGGAACTTAGCAATGCTGTTTAGTAGTAGATATCAATACGGTATTAGGTCTTCGATTCTTCACAAAGTTTTTCATAGAGATCTCCACAACGACAATTATAAAATATGCCAATAACGAACCTAAAATTAAGAAAAAGTCTACAATTACCTCTGATTTTTAGCCACTGAATATTTGAACCGCTGAGTATAATCCCTTATTATTTTTAATAAAGGGCAGACATAAATCAATACACGTGAACAAGTTACACATCACATGGGATACTTAACTTCGGGCAATAACTTACAAGTAGTTACAATTTGTAAGTTAACCCTCCAGCTACCCTTTTTGCGTTTCCTATCCTGTAAGGGTTACTGATAACATGTGTTATGTGTATGTTTTATATTGATAGAAAATGGGTTGATTTGTTAACAAGAAGTATGGTTGTGTTTCATCTGGTTTGATAAGAGTCAGATAAAATCTCAATATGATCAACTTGTACTTATTTGCCTTCCATTGAAATCTTCTTCAAAATGTTATTTTTAAAAGTTTTTTATCGATAGCCACCAGGCAGGCTGCTCGCTAGTGTGGGTGCTCACAAATGGGACCTGCACCCTAATTACGTAACACACTATCTATCACAATCTGAATCATTTTGAAGCCTATTGCTAGTCCATTGCTTCATATGTTGGAAAAATGTGTCTGCTCAACAACGTAAATTACGCAATGAATGTTGTTGAAATGTCAAAATGAAACCAGTCGTAATTACCCCGCTGATCTGTTTTAGTTATTAAGTACAACATAGGCGATGCTATTTTGTTACTGACACTATGGACCTCATTGTAGTCCGAATAAATAAAGATTAATAATAATTAACTTGTTTCGTTCATTGTTTTAATATTATTATTAAGGGCTGTAAATAAATGCCTGTAGTCAAAGTCATACTTTGCCCCGCAAATTGCGACGAAAAAATTTCGTACGTACTCTGAAATATACTAGCTACGTGGATGGGATCCTAATAAGGTTCTTAGAACTCTTGGAGAGCTCTGATTGAGAGAAAGATGAAGGTCTCTCACTCATTAGGTCTGGCCGCTAGATTTAGACCTTCAACTAACACAAAAACACGGTGATTAGCGACTTTGTGCATTCAAATGGCTGAAATACGTATCACTAAAGTAATATCAATTTTTGGTTACTGCAGAGCAAGTACCTCTGCTAGTAAAGAGGACAAACGTGCATAGGTCACTGCGCTTGCTCGTCGTGTTATCTCATCTATGATAAATAATCAGTTAGGCTATTCTCACTACAATATTTTTGGAATGTCACTAACTACTTCAAACCAAAACAAATGAAACTCAACGTTTTAAATTACAACGTAAAACATTCACGTTGGAGGCACATCACGTACATTTTAAGCATCCCTTCACACTCAAGGTAACACCCTAAAAATTCAACACATTAACGATATACACATATATTATATAGTATATGTAAAACAGGAAACGACGCACATCAAAAACTCTAATCAAAGCACCCCCCAGGAAACTTTCTTGGGGGTCTTTGGGGGAGGACATCAATATTCTTAGTTGAATATAATCAATTCTGAGAGAAAGAAACAGTCTCCGTATTGATAAATGAGAGCACCCTTCATATTTCCGCATCCCCACCCCCCGGGGGTTGTTTTAAACCACCCCCGGGGGGACATCTTAGGAACGTGCAAGATAGTAAACGCTAGGGTTGTCGATGCTAATGAACTTTGCGTTGTAAGATGTTTTTCGTAGATCTGTGGCGGAAAAATCAATAGTGAAGTTTTTGAGAAAATGTTTTATTTTTGTTTATGGTTGGGTTAGGTGGTTGTGTGGGTTAGTGGGGTAGGCTGTGCAAGTGTGTGTGGGTTAGTTGATGTTGAAGTTGTGTAAATAATATTTGCTAACGCGTTGCTATTTCAAAATCTGTAATTAATGACAGGTTATAATTATTTTTATTAATTAAACATTTAATATGTTATAAGAAAAAAGCTTTGGCAATGGCTTAATTTTTTTTAATTTTTTTTTATAGTGTTATGAATAAACTAATCATATGTCTTAATTGAGTAATTAATAAAACTATCTATACCTTTACTTTCACGGAACACAGTATACAGCAAACTGTAAAAAAAAACAAAGAATTATGAATAAATCTAATCAATTAGAATAATTTGCGCGCAGCCCTGCTACGTTTGTAGCGAGGCCTACGACTCGTAGCGGCCACGGCTACGGCGTAGGCGCTAGTGGCGCCCCCCCTCTTACACAACTTTTTACTAAGAACCACGGGAAATGAGTGGATAAAACATAGGTAGCTTCACTTTACTTCTAATAATTATTATTTTATTGGGTATTATTATTTATTGTTTGCGCAATAGTACTGTTATTTGTTAGTTTATTAATATTGGTATAGTAAGCTTTTGGTATTACCTGAACGTACTATTACCAGTCTCTATGAAAACCTTATTTTCGTAGTATGTTAGAAGATATTGACAAATCCATAAGTAACTTTTACGAAAAGTACTATAAAATAATGTAGGCATTTGCGTCTTCGTCACAAAGGTTATAAAGCAGACCACAAAAAAAAAACGGTTTCCTATATGAAGTACCTCTGTATTTTTATATCGGTGGCACTTATCGATCCATTCACTTAAAATATACAAACCATTCTATAAGTACTATTAATAAAATCCAAAGTCCTTTGTAGGTTTCATTTCAGTATTTAACGAGTTTACTAAAATAGCAACTGTCATGTATCTGACTCATTAACTGAATATTGCTTTAGACAAGCACTTTGGATATTATATTATGTCATTATGAAACGAAATATACTTTCTGAGTTGTCATAATTAATAGTTTATGTCATACGGTAATGTTAATTAAAGACATGTCATTATGCTAAACCATTATTTTAACAATACCAAACAGATAGAGAATTTTCTTAAGAAATGCTTACCTATTATATATTGGTCCAAAATACGAACGAACCAACGAAATAATATGAATCAAAATAAATTAAAATAAACTCATTAAATACTTCGTTTCAAAGAAAACATTTCGTAACCACAAACCTTTACTACGACATAAAAAACATAACTCTTTTTTGCAGTTGTTTAAGTAATTTTATTTAAAAACAAAACAAAAATCAAAACTTCATCACTAATCCATTATCAATTCTAATCTATTTCACTCCAAAAATAGCCTATCCCAATCTACAAAACACACCTAACATTTTCGACAAACAATATACCCACCAAATTATTACATCAAACAGTTATCAAACCCACACCCCTGATCCTTCTAACCACTACACCACAGGCGCCCGTGGCCTGCTCTTATTTTAAACAACTACGCCTTTATAATACATCCAGTTTCGCGACTAAATATCAGCGAGTGTAGCGTTGTAGTGCGACCGGACGGTCTTGAGGCTTCTAAGGAACTAATCTGAATTATTATTTTTTGTGAATAGAATAATGACGCACGGTTGGCGCAGTGGTTAAGCGATTGACTGCTGCGCTGCGTGTCGCGGGTTCGATTCCCACACGGAAAAAATATTTGTATGACCTACAAGTAGTTTTTTCGGGTCTGGCTGTTTGTGTATGTGAGTTTGAATGTTTGTAAACGCACCCAAAATACAGGAGAAATTCCTAGAGTGGGGCAACGTTTTTAAAAAAGATAAAAAAAACCTTTGAAGAAGTGTTCTTGATTTTAATATGTAGTGCTGATATTTAAGCATAACTATAAATTGATTAAATGTGAGGCTAGAAAGTTCTCCTATTTAAAAAAAAATTGTTACACCGCCCAGTGTCTCTGGGCGGTGTAACTATTTTTTAACTAACTTTGAGACACCTAAGAGTGGTTCTGAAGTAACTTTCCTGTGAAGTTATCCTAGAACCAGTTTGTTTAGCTAGACTTGACTGCAAAGGTCGTAATTTAAAAATGTACTTTTTTCATTAACCCACGTGTAAGTTCATTTCCTCCATTAGAATATAATAGAATAGAATATCATTAATCCTGTTAATAATTTCAAGTAGATTACGCGGGGTAGATGTCGTTTTAAGATTATTTCTGATCCAGATTTGATGCTGAAGAGATTTAGGTGGGTGCCGTGTCTTTCATGATGTAATACCTTATTTGGCAGACCCATGAGAAGAGCTAGTGGTGGTTCATTCCTAAGCAGAAGCGTCACGGTTCCATAATGCCATGTTTACATGCAACTACTGCCAATTATGAAGTACCAAGACGTCTTAGTCGCAGTACTTCCGCGTACCGTATTTACAAGTATTGTAAGTATAGAATTATATATTTTATAACGCCACCCCACCGCCCGCCCCCCCTCGCCCGCGAGAACTAAGTCTTCGCGCATCTTTCTATCCCCACCTTTTTGCTTCTTTTAAAACCACCCTTCGTGTGCACCCCTTCCCCTATTTCGACTAATTTGGGGGTACAACTGAAGAATTATTTCTTGCCGATGTATGTTCAACAGAAATTCAACTCTCAGATTAAGAAATTAAGGTCTAAATTTAAGTAGAGACCGTGTATAGTCTTTGGACTGTATCTTTTCACTTCGAAAACTAATTCCGAATTAGAAGACGGAAGCAAGTGCTCTGTGAGTGCAAGCGAATATGCGTTCTAAAAAGTGACAGTGAGAGTTCTATATACGTTGCATGGTGGTATAAAATTAGAACGGTTTCGTCAAAAATATGAAATTAAAATCTTATACTAGCGAAAGAAGTTTTAGCATCTTTGTTTTAGAGTGAGAGGGGAGAGGTGCATTAGTCCTGCTCGCACAGGGGGTAGGCAGGGAGGCAAGAGATGGGTAGTTTGGAGTAAAAAGCTGCTTTCTTGATCAATGCGCCTCGCATTCGGTATTAATCATAACCGGGGTATTTTCGTCTATGTCCCGGGTAGGGGGCTGTAGAAGGGGGGTAGAAGGAATCGAGAAATCGTATTCTAAATGAAAATACGGTTCTTCCTGTTTACATTTTGTAATAAATTGTTTTACTCACTGTGTTTGTGTGACGTGCCAGCGTCGTATTTATTATTAAGGCCTCCGGGATTACTGTGCTGTGTTCTGTTCCATTGACCGAAGTTTTAGATATAACTTTGCTAAGAGAATACTTATTACTGTGTCATGTTTATATGAAAATTTTGCCTGGAAGCACTATGTTTATCCCCTCGAGAAGCCAATTGCACACATAACATCTCCAATAACACACATGATCTGAATATGAAAACTTATAATCACCAAAAGCAACATAAAATTAATTAAGTACAGAAAAACCTATCCATAAAAATAATTCCATTACTTTCTTAGGAACCACAATAAAGAATATTCTAAGAAATCATTCTCAAAATATAATTGTATACTTGAACCAGCTATTTCATAGAAGAGTGCTCTTAGAATAATAAGTAAAAGCTTCTTTGAACGGGAGCGCCTATAAAAAATGTTATAGCAATGCGCTTGGATGAACTTCCTTGCTATGCCGCAATTTTTAGGCGCATCGGACTTACGACTTAGCGCTACATCGAAAGATGCTCTGTCATAACTCGGTCGTGTCCGGTGTTATTATTGATTGCATTGACGCTTTACTTAGATATGACATTAATTAACATGGATATTTAGTCGTCAATTTATGCTGTATAAATCTACAGTTTAGTTTTAAATATTAGGCATTTGTCAGTCACAAAATAATGGAAAATATATTTGAAAATTTTGATACGATTCGCCAGTTATTGGCTCGTAGTTACCTTGTCAAATTTTTACACCGAAAATTATTTTTAGCGTTTGTTATTTGCGAGTTAAATAACAGAGAAATGTTTGGCGGGATCTATTCGACAATAAAATAAAAACAGATTCCGGATTAACGAGATTTTTGTAAATTGTAGTTTGGCAAAACATTGTTGGTGTAACTTGCTAATATTTTTTAATTGGATGCAGTTATGAGAGTTAGGCCACTTTGCTTTTTCAAACGTATGTTTTTATATTTTGTTTTATGCTACAAACAGAAGTTTTCAGTAACACATACATGAATGGTTTTGAAATAAGTTATTGTTGACGACTTCTTTTTAACAAACTTTACAGTTTATCTGAAAGTAAACGCTTTTAATAGATGAAAATAATCACTTGGATGAGTTATAAAGACGACGCTCCGATTTTAGCGAATATACAAAATTGTAGCAATTACCATCGGTAAGATTTAGGAACCGGGACTCCTTATAAAATATTCACCTAGGTACACGAATTCCCTTTTCCTGTGAACTTAAAGAAACCGTCGGAATCTAAACCCGCGCAGTGTGGTTAGAAACAGTTTTTTATAACCTTGAATGTTTACCTACGAGCGTAGGTACGCGAAGGGTAGTGGCAAGTGTTAGTTATAAATAATATACTAGGCCAGATTTTATATATAATAGGTCGGAAAAAAAGTTTTTTCGTGTTTTCAACCGACTTCACAAAAAGGAAGAGGTTCTCAATTAGGTTGTAATTTTTTTAAATGTTTGTTACCTCAGAACTCTGTCATTTATGAACCGATTTGAAAAATTCTTCTTTTGTTTGAAAGGGTAGACTTATAGAGTGGTCTCATAAAAATTTGGTTAAGTTCAGATGAGCGGTTTTTGAGTTAGCTTCAATAATAAGTATTTTTACCACTTAATGTATGTTGATGATGTACGAGGGGCGTTCAATAAGTACCTAGCCTCATCGCCAGAGGGCGCTGTAGTTTCAAAAGAGTTTTACCACAGTGTAGCACATTCTTTTTTAATTCTTTTTTCAAATTTTCATTCCAATCCCTTCATTTGTTTTAATTTGACAACTTATGGAAGCGAACGTGTCGATCGGTTTTACAAAAATGGAAAAAGAGCAATATCGTTCGGTGATTCGATTCCTATTTTTGGAAGGGAAAACGCGCATCGAAATCAAAGAGCGCTTGGATGCTGTGTACGGTGACTCTTCTCCATCGATGGCCACCGTCAAGAATTGGTTCAACGAGTTTGCACGTGGCCGTACGTCGGTTTTTGATGAACCACGTCCAGGTGCACCGAAAACAGCTGCTACGGAGGAAAACATTAAAAAAATCCATGATCTCGTATTGGCAGATCGCCGATTGAAGGTTCGGGAGCTAGCTGAGACTGTAGGCATTTCAGAAGGAACAGTGCATCATATTCTTCACGAGGAACTCGGCATGAGAAAGCTGTCGGCGCGATGGGTGCCGCGTTTACTCACACCAGAAAACAAGCGCAACCGTGAGACCACATCGGAGACGTGTTTGGCGCTGTTTAAGATGAATCCAGCGGAGTTTTTGCGTCGTTTTGTGACCGTCGATGAAACCTGGATCCACTGGTACACACCAGAGACCAAGGAGCAATCAAAACAATGGATCCAGACCGGGGAACGTGCTCCAAAGAAGGCGAAAACTGTAAAATCGGCTGGAAAAGTTATGGCCACCGTTTTCTGGGATTCACAAGGTGTGATCTACATCGATTACCTCGAGAAGGGTAAAACAATTACAGGGCTTTACTATGCCGATTTATTAGGCCGATTCGACGCCGAATTAAAGAAAAAACGACCCCATCTGGCGAAGAAAAAAGTGCTGTTTCACCACGACAACGCACCGGTTCACACGTCTGCCGTTGCCATGGCCAAATTGGTCGAATTACGCTACGAATTGCTGCCCCATCCACCGTATTCTCCAGATTTGGCCCCTTGTGACTTCTTTCTGTTTCCTAATCTGAAAAAATCACTCGCCGGGAATAGATATGGATCGAATGAGGAGGTCATCGCCGCCACGGAGGCCTATTTTGCAGAGTTTGACAAAAACTATTTTTCGGACGGGTTAAAAAAGTTGGAGCATCGCTGGGCTAAGTGTATCGAACTAAAAGGAGACTATGTTGAAAAATAAATTGCCACTTTTCCAAAATTTTCGTTTACTTTTTGTAGGCTAAGTATTTATTGAATGACCCTCGTAATAACTTCCTGTCGGTGTTATGTACTTAGCAAGTGAAGTAAAACGAATTTGTGTGGGGTAGGTACCACAACTAAAATGTGAAAAATAAAAAATAAATTTGAAGTCGGCTGTTTTTTTTCTTTGTAGTAAAGTTTTTTATATGTATAAAGTTGTCGTAAAATCTTTTTGGCTGTACTGTTTGTATCTGGCCGGTTTTGATAGCAATAAAAAGATTAAATTTAAAAAAAAAAAAAAGTAAAACGATTTCCCGCCATTTTTCAATTGTTTTTCTATGCGTCAAAATGAGTGAATCTAACGAAGAAATTTCATACATTTTGAAGTTATGTTACAAAAAAAAGGAAAAATGCGACACAAGCCGCGAAACAATTATGTGACGTTTATGGACTTAATTAACGCATTGTCAGTAAGAGTAGCACAAAGTTGGTTCAAGCGATTTCAGTGCGGGAATTTTGATGTCAAAGATGCAGCTCGCTCTGGTCGCCCTGTTACGGATAAAGTCAATGTCGTTTTTGAAAAAGCGGAGCATGAAGATTAGTAGTTACGACATAGCTGAAGAGTTAGGGGTTGACCACAAAACAGTTTTGACCCATTTGAAAAAGTCTGGGTGCTACACGAGCTCATAATCTTGAATTTGTTTATAAAATACGAAAGAACTTTTCCCCGAACTATTATTTAGAAAGTTTATTATTGAAAGGGTAATCAGAAATAAGGGTATCGTTAACGTTTGGAGTGTTTTTAGCGTTTTGTGTT
This sequence comes from Dryobotodes eremita, assembly GCA_917490735.1. Lineage (NCBI taxonomy): Eukaryota > Metazoa > Arthropoda > Insecta > Lepidoptera > Noctuidae > Dryobotodes > Dryobotodes eremita. Next base: position 21,621,090 of record OU823254.1, read on the forward strand.
TTATTTGTATGTGACGTTTAGTTACTTTGCATTTGGCTCCGCTTGCGTGTAGTTTTCAAGTATTTATTTGCAGGATTAAAAAAAAATGATGTTCTTTTAGAGAAACCAAGCTACTACTCTGAAATATAATCAAACTACCATTTTTTGTTTAGCCATAAAACGTATTTTACAAGCTTTTGGTTCAAAAAAAGAGCAACTCATTTTCAGTATATTCTATCTCGGTACCAAACAAATATGCTTTGTACCTATTTTGAAGTGTTTTCTTTCTGACGAACAATTTTACTTTTCTAAATGTCACACAACGAAAAACATGCACAAATAAAATATAATCTCAAATCTACATTTAAAAGTAACATTCCCACGTTTCCTATACAAATCCCCTATACACCTGACTATCACTTATACTTCTGCCTACCTCTACATGACAAGCAATACTTGTTGCTTACAAGTGTCAGTCACAGTACACATGTCAAAAATATCGTGTCACTACACCCAAACGGAATGGTACTAAAAAAATCTTCCGTAAAAATATTATACCCACTAAACTTCCCACACTCGATCTTAAACCTTGTTTCTTTAAGTTAAGGTTGGTTTTAGATGTGGAGACGAGTAAAAGGAACTATTTCTGCCTTATTTGCTGACTCAACGTCGTCATAATAATGTGTTTTCATGTATTTTTGCGGCATTTTATTTGGATTGGCTGTAGTGCGTTTTGGTATGAATTCTTGATTTTTTATGTTTTTACTTATTTCTTATAGGATTGTCTTATGTTTAAGGATATTGTACTTTTAGTTGTCTGGTGCTATATAGAAGTTCCTTAGTATAAAATACAATTTAATTAATTACTTGTTGTTATTGTTCCCGTAATACAAAACAATGTGTCCTAAAATACAGTCACTCAAGCTCTATACAAAAACAGCTACTCTTGAAATAATAATCGTTTCATTAACATTTTCAATTATTTGAAAACAGAATTCAACTGAAATGCCACTTTATTTAAACTTCAATCAACTAGGTTGTTTTCACAATAACTCACATTATGTAATTCATGTCAGCGAAATTACCTTTAATTTTCTGTAAAACATCATGAGCTTAACACGAACCTTGCATAAACATAGACGTCGTACAGGTACCTGAGCCACCCGTTAGGCTCCACACAAACCCTAGCCACCTTATCAAATATCTAACACAAAACAAAACACAACACAAAAAAAACCCAAGTATTTTTCATTACCGTAAGCCGAATGACGCAGCCTCCCAAAAACGTAGCTACTCCTATATTCATTTCCGTTTTGTTAATACCGCATACTTTTAACTGTCTAACTAGGTAGGTACCCCCTGCCTCCCTGCCCAAACCCACTACTTATACAGTAGGCACAACTTTTATAATACTACGTACTCGGGCGCTTTTTAACGAACACCCCTGGGGTGGGGGTGCCACCTGCCACGCATACCGAAAAATACGCAAAAGGGGAGGGTGGCGGGCCCTGGTTAGAAGTGAAGTGGCTGTATTTTGCGTATTTTTAAATTATTCCCACATGTGGAACGCTGTTTAGTTTTTTTTTTGAGCGTGCGTATGACGCGGCCTTTATTTCGTGTGATGGAGCTTTGCTGTTGGATCTCTAAGTAGGTGTTGAGTTGTAATTAGGAAGTCATTAGTAGGTATTATGTAATAGAAGGTAATTGTAATAATTGTTCTAGGATTGTGCCACTCCCTTTTTTCATGTGAAATGCGGCTGAATCGTCATGTCAAAGGAAAAGCACAGTAATTTTTCCTGTCTACTTGTAATAATAGATTTTTCACCAGTTCCTATGTGAAATCGTGGTGACTGTGGCGATTTCCTATTTAAGTTTCATTGGGAAATTCATGTTCAGTGGTGAACTTTTAGAGATTAGAATGACTTTATAATCACTTTATCGAATGATGTTAAGAGGAACACAGGTGATTTAAGTATGTGTACATACATTCAATTTAATAAATAAAATACAATCATTCTTTCGACAACTACTTGAAATGTAAATAAATGTACCTATGTTCAATGATTTCCTTTTACAACTAAGGAATCATAATCAGCCTATAATGTTTATTTATTTATTTATTTATTAAAACTTTATGCACAAGTAAAAAAAAAATACTGTACAAAGGCGGACTTAATGCCTGAGGCAATGTTCCCACTGCTGGGACACAGGCTTCCTCTCTTTGAGATGGAATGGGCTGTAATCTACCAAGCGGGCCCAGTGCGGGTTGGTAGATGTCACATGTCTTCGAATTTTTGTTTCTAGGACATGCCGGAAAACCACGAAGGAATAAATGAGTAATATTATATTACAATGAAGTCTTTATAATTAGGTACTACCTACATAATTAAGTAATTAATTACATTAGACACTCAGGGCACGCACTTACCTATGTTCCTCAAACAAAGTAGGTTCAAAGGTAGTCTCCAAAAGAAATATAAGTTATGAAGCGTGAATAAAATGAGAAGCAAGAAAGCTGTATAAGTTAGGAAGAAAATATATCTTTGGTCATAGGATATGACCAAAGATTTATTTCCGGTAATAGCCCTACTACCCATAATAGCTAGCTAATGGCAACATTGTCCCTTGGAACAGAATCCTAAGAAGAGCTGTCAAAATGAAACGTCAAATGAGTTGAATACATTTGACGGATAACACTTAAATCAGACTCTGAATAGTCTTTAATATAATGCGGATATTCTCATATGAGATCAGAACGTGACAAATAGACCACCTAATCTGAATAAGTGTATAAATTGTATTATATTAATTAATTGTTTCCTCATTTATTTATACTGTATACCAATACTTAACAAGTAAAACTGACTTAAATAAATGCTCTCAAATAGTGCCAGTTTACAGCAGCTATTTTCTAAGTAAAACCAAACCCCTTTGCGCACATTTACAATGCAAGAGGGCGATCATCTCTATTGCGGAGTGAGTGTCAGCTTTGTCCGGGCAAAAGAGGGGCCGACACTGAACTTTTATTATCTACATTCATCTGGACAGTGATTGTTTACAATACCATTGAAAATATGTATTCGTTTTTCCGGTTTTTATTGAGATATTGTTAACATTACCTACTAATAAAAAAGAGATATTAATATGAATAAATATTCTCTCGTCTAAATGAAGTTTAATCTCGTCAACGTAGCAATTGCTACCAGATTTCTGGGACTGCGTTTTAGGTAAAAGCGATGTAGAGAATTCTGATCACGTCTTATCGTGTTTTTTTTTTCTTGACAACAGTAATGAAGTTCATACACTGCAGTGTTACAAAATAAACACTTGTTTTAGATGCATTTTTTCTCTATGGTAGCTCATTCCAAGTTTGATTTTAAACGCCCGGTAAATAAATCAGTAATTAGCATTTTCTAAAACAGTAGGTCTGTACGTACATGAATTCATCGATGGAGTAAAAAAAAAAAATATCCGCAGTTATGACTTGGCTACAACTAGGCCTGTTTATATTTAATAAGGTACCTACATCGTTAGTATTCACTAATAATAGTGTCATATTTTGGCTCATAAGTCATTAATTGATTATACAATTTATTTCAGTTATGAAAATAGCTGTTATTACGTGAAATTGATACATGAAACTAAAAATTGGGTTACAGTAAATTTTTGTGGGAGATTTATTATGATTGATGAATTTGGAATGGGCAACTAGCTTCATCTTTCTGACTGACCGACCCCTCGGCAATTCAAAAGTGCCTGTAATTGGTTTATTTGAAATAAATGCTTTGAGTTTTGAGTTTTATTAGTGTAGTATACTAAACCTTTTGATATAAAGATAACTTATATAAGTCTGAAATTGCCAACCTGCCTTGAGCAAGCGTGGTGATCAATGCTCGTGCCTTCTGTGTATGAAAAGAGGCTTCTGCCCAGCAGTGGGACAATAATAGGCTGGTATTGTTATTATGATTTTATTATTAATATTAGAAACTAGCTGCTGCCCGCGACTTCGCCCGCGTGGATGTCGGAAATTATCCCACGGGATAGTGCTACCGGGACAAAAAGTAGAGTATGTTACTCCTAATAACATCAGCTATCTGCTAGTGAAAGTCCCGTCAAAATCGGTCCAGCTGTTTCGGAGATTATCCGGAACAAACAGACCGACAGAGAGACACAAATTTAAAACAAATGGTTTTTTTATGTACCGTATATACTTTCATATGAATTTAGTAAAAAGCTGTTATTTTGCCATTACAAACAGACATTTCAATTTTATTTATTTGAATAGATGGAAACGTCATCGTCTGTCTATCAGTTTAGTACACTATTACAGCTAAACTGTTTAACAGTTTTTGATGAAATTTCGCGAGACAGTAGCTTGATGAATGATAAAGGACATTGAATTTTCATCCCAGAAAATTAGAAAATTTAGACTCTATAGGAGTTACAAACACAGCCTGTTAATAATACAACATATCATCAACATGTCAATCAGTTGCTTCAATTAATTTACCAAACAAGCAATAGGCTAAATCCCAAGTAGTACAATTTCGTCAACTTTTAATCTAGGTACCATTTCTGTGCCAAAATGTGGTTTCAATTAGTGAAGCTCTAATTGTAGCATTTGTAAGGCCTACTTAACCCACTGCCGGTGATTGTAATATTATGAAAACTACTTACAACTTACGTCAACATGTTTTTTTTTATGTTTGCTAATGACGATGTGAATTTCTTTCAATTAACGCAATATTTTTTGCATTTTAATGATGTTGGACTTATAACAATTTAGGCATAATTTCATAGATTTATCTAAAAAAATGACTAAAATTAATTGACACAATAATGTTTAATTATGCTAATGACCCAACAAATCCGCGAATTTTCGCCTCTAAAAACACAAAACTTTTAACACACCATCCTTCTTTCAGCGATCTCATTACAAACATTTTAAAACATCATTCAAATCAAACGTATCTCCGGCGCACAGCATCCAACAACACCCCGCATCATCCCTCTAAACATCCAAAAAAACCGTATACTAATGACAAAAATTCACACACACACATACTGAAAAAAAAGGAATCTAATTCACGCACGCTTTCCCCCCTCCCACTCCGCCCCGCCCGCCATGAAACGTATATACTCGTATATACGCAATTTTTGATCAATACTTAAAAATTAACCCAGCCTCCCGGTAGTTTTTAAATTTATTCTGCGCATGTCATGCCTTTTAATCAGACCCCTTTGTGCCTACCCCTACGTGTATATAATAATGTGTGTGTGTGTATATGTGTGTCAATTTCATTCCGTAAACGGGACAATCTATTGGTACTCGGAAAAGTGTGACTTGGTTTTGATTTTGGAACGAAGTGACTTGGTTTTAGATTCGGAAGCAGTCGTTTAAGATCGTATGTGGTCGGAGGTATAAGCTTCTTTTTATGAAAATTTTGTTTTTTTTTTACCTTCAAATGGTTATGTTTTCAGGTCGTGCAGTATGATCTTTGTTTAACTTACTCGCTGTAAGACAAGACGAATTTTTTGTCACCCTTCGCTGTCAATTATCGAATTAAGTTGGATGGATCGGATACATGGCATCCATTAGTGTACTTAAGCCACAAAACGATGTCCAAATACAGAGCCTTTTTTGATACCTTAATGTCAAATGCTGGTGAAAATTACAGATTTTCATGACGGAACCGGTTTCCTATGAAACTAGCTTTACAGGCTATACTTATGACGCTGTTAAAAGTGAAATAGAACTTTTTTCTAGAATCTTAAGTACTAACACGTATGGAAATATTAAGTTATTAATTAAGTTTTAGGTTTTGAATTAATAAGATAATAATTTCTTATTAGTACAAAATAACATATTAGGTACTACAAAACTTTATTTACGAACTAATCAATGATTTTCAATAATTTAATTACCTATTCTAAAAACGATAACCAGTTTTGACAATAAAATCCTGTGGTAAGTTATTGAAATTAAATACAATACTTTTAAATTAATTATTTGTTACGTATAAGTAGTTAGTGATATAATTAAAAACTTATAAACTTGAAGTCTCTTTATCCTTGTCTTTAGAACCGCTTATCCAATTCACATTATAATTTTTTGGGAAATATTTAACTGATCCTCTAAAAATTTATTGATCTTCTAATGATGGACACTTTTTAAAATTAATGAACCTCTAGAATCTTTTTGCGCTTCTAATGATGCAGACTTTTTTTATAATTGAGCCTCTGGCCTTTTCTCACAGTTGGTCACAGTTACTAAGCTAGGACACCCCGACCAAATGGGTTAGGTTAGGTTACAACTGTGACCAACCGCCACGTCCAAGTTGTTCGCAGTTACAACTATTAGGCTATTTAGTAATTTTATATACAGGACCCCAATATAGTAATTACCAGAGGTTCACAAAAAGAGGCGCAATAATTTTGTGAGAGTGTTCAATAATATTTTTAGGAGCGCAGTATGGAAATTATTAGAAGTTCGATTAAATACATGCCTTAATTTTTATCCTCTAATACATGTTTTCTGCAGTTAGGTTTTAGTATAAGTACACCCACACGAATGAAAACAAGAGGAAGTCATACATAACATAACAGAAACAAAAGTTGTACATACTTAGTTAGGAATAAATAATGTCACGGTGATTCCAAAAAGGTTTCTTTGTTTTCAAGGTTTTTTTTTGTATTCCCCGCTCCGTTTTCCTTACAAGAAAGAAACCTTGTACTCATTATGAAAATATTGAACGTTAAGCCAGGTCCAGATGGGTGTAATGTGTAACTTGTAATGCTCGCAGTGCCGTACTCACGCAGAATTCGCGTTACATTTCACGATACATTACATTACACACGTCTAGATCCAGCTTTAGAGGTTATGTTGCACGATATTTTTTTTAACTAGTTTATTTTACATTATAATAAATTATAGTTTAATGAGCTTACATGTCATTCTCTTTAAATTTTGAAATAAATGACATTTAAATTCATCATCATTAAAATAAGGTAAAAGCAATTTTTTTAACATTTTTAAAGATAACTACTCTTTTTCAAACAAACACATTACTTTTACAAGGGACGATTTTTCATTCTTCAGATAACTAATAAGGTATTAAAATATGCAAAAAAAATACGTTAAGATATTTATTCTTCATGTTAAAGTTATTTATCGATCGGAAAATCGGCTCTAATAATAAGGTCTTTGAGTAGAGAAACACATTTTTTATTGATTAGCTAAGCTTATTTGCTTGAAAACTATAATAATTATAATTTATTTTCAGCCCGTTATGTCCCGCTACAGGGCAAAGGCCTTTCTTTATTACATACTAGTTATAGCCCGCGACTTCGTCTGCTATCCAGGATAAAAGTAGCCTATGTCCTTACCTAGGTCATGGTCTATTTGTGTGCCAAATTTCATCCAAATCCGTTCAGCTGTTTTAGCGTGAAAGCGTAACAAACAAACAAACTCACTTTCGCATTTATTATATTAGTTAGGATTACCACTGCTTTCAAAATGGTGAAGGGAAACATCGTGGGAAAAACCGGCATGACCTAGAACCAACAATTCGAAGACATGTGACATCCACCAACCCGCACTGGGCTCGCGTGGTGGACAATGACCCACTCCTCATAGAGGAGGCCTATGTCCCAGCAATGAGAACGTTATAAGCTGATAATGCAAATTACAGAAAATTCATAACGATTCATCGCCATTGAAAAGAGCCCTGCTCATGATCAGAAGCAGCACTTGCATGGCTTCAAATCCAAACCGTTGATAATTAATTATAAAGAAATTCACAATAATACCCCACTGAAAGGGCAATAGAAAAAAATGAATGAAGTTATTCGTATCTACCCCCGAAAATAGAATTACAGACGTCATTCCCCGGTATTTTTAAACAAGGAAACTGGAGGAAAATTCCAAGACATCTTGATAATATTATTACTCCGTCTTTTCTCACCGACCCAGTAGTTATGGCGACATTTAAATAAAATATACTTAAGGAAGAAATGGAATAATTTTAATCAACTATTAAACATAATCAATAGATAAAGCAAGCATAAAATAAAGCCAAGTATTATTATTATCAATATTATTAATGACAATATGCTTTTCAAGGAAAGTTATGTTATTAACAAGTATGTTACATAGATTTTCCTTTAACTTGTCTCCTTTAGGAAAACGATATCTTCTAAAAATGATTACCAGGTAAAACCATGCAATACTTACCTTCACTGTTAGTCAATCATAAGTACTAAATTCTCGTTCATTTACACATTTTTTTATAGCAAAATAAAAATGACATTAATAAATAACCGAACAACAGACATACTATTCATTCAAGTACGTCAAAATACGATGTGGACCAAACGATATCCAGTCGAACAGCGAATTAGTTCACCTAGTCATTTCGAGATCGAGTTGTATCGCGAACTAGTCTTACTGGCGACCTAGACATATCGTTATATCAGACCAAAAGATACCGGCTTCTATTTATGATATGCCTATTGAAGATTCTGATCAATCAACATACAATTAATAAATTATATTACTCTTAACCTAGATAAAACGTTCATTGTATCCACGAAAGTCTGTGATAAAAACATTGGAAAAAAAAAAGCTAAACTTCCCTTGACCGAGATATTTGACCTCATTCTTTATGTTAGGATAAAAAATTAAGTTTATTTCCTTTTTTTTCTTAAAAAGCGAAATATTCTAGTCGCTACCCGGAAAGCGTTTTATCAGTCACTTACTTTTCTTCAAGTTTATGAGGATATGTGTAGGAAATTGATGTTTTCTTTGTTCTTCAGAGATAACGGAATCTTTGAAGAACAAAGAAAGCATCAATTTTGTAAGTATTCTTGGAAAAGCAAACCGGATTTTTGTGAAGAAACAGTTATTAAAATGTTGAAGAAAAAGACAAGAAACTTCCAATAATTGTTTCAAATCAATCTACCTAGCGTTTTCTAAACTATGTTGTGGTCAGCTTCCAGCCTAACCGGATGCAACTGAATATCAGTAATTTACATGGAGCGACTGCCACTACTGGGCAAATCGATAACCCTTAGTAAGAATTTTGGGGTTCTGACTACCCGTCATGACTGCCACATATCTACGAATAACAGCCAGGACCAAAGGCTTAACGTGCTTTCTGAGGCATGGAGAAGTTTCGATATTTAATGGATGATCCGCGACTGTTATTATTTTAAAAGTGTAGTTTTTATCCCTTAAATTACTTTTGCTGTAGCTGCCACCACACGTTGCAGTACAGTAACAAAGTCGCGGATCAAAAGATACACGGAGTTCCGCTCGATCACTTTAATGATTGACCATTTCCTACTAATCTATACAACTCTGTGATAAGAGACATTGTATACGCCAATTATTTTTAAAAGAGTAACCGTGGAGTTTCTCACTTGGTCTTCTCCATAGGAAACGATGAATTGTAACCGTGCACCTAGCTTCTGATATTTCATAAGTGCCCGTGTAGGTTTATGTGAAATAAAATACCTTGAATTAGATGATTGATATTATTTATCCAAAAGTCTGGCAAGCCATCATCATTCTCCTACTCTTTTCTCAATTTATTTGGCGTCAACGCAAAATATATATTTCTTCCATACTTATCTATTAATCGTGATCTCTGTAGTCACTCCCTTTCTAGCCATATCATCTTTCACACAGTCCATCCATGGTTTCTTTGGCCTTCCCCTACTCTTATAGGCATCGACATTCATACTCAAAAGTTTCCTCACGACATTTGCCTCAATCCTCCGCATCATCTATCAGTCTGTAATGTCGTCCCACTACAAGACAGGCCTCATCATCACCCTTATCTCTTACTAAGGATAAGATTAAGCTTTTAAACCAAGCTGATCACTTTGTAACTGAAGGCATCAAAGGCATCTCAGAGCATGGCTTAACGAAAATTGTTTTTATACTATCAAGTAATTTATGAATTGTAGGCCAAATGGGAAAGTTGCATGACATGTTTTTTTTTTTTTAAGCTATTGACATTTGTAATTTAATTTCTTTGGTTGTCATCTGAAAGTTGATATTTAGACAATTTCTAATTTAATTATTTTTCTTTGACATTTGTAATTTGATTTGTAGACAATTCTTGATGTAGTATTTTTCTTTTTTGACACTGGAATTTAATTATTTTGTTTAAATTGCATAAATTATAATCTTTATTATTGTTACAAAATTTGCATGCCGAATTTAATAGGAATAATGAAGAATATATAAGGAAATATGAAGAACTGTTGTGTATGTTTTATAAAATCTGTATAGTACTATATTTCAGGCAAATAAATGAATCTATCTATCCATCTATCTATCTGACGATAGAATATGCAACTATTATCTAATTACCTATTAATTGGGCCCAACCTTAGCAACAGACGTAAGACTTTTCCAGATTGAACACATAGGTACACTATTATTTTAACATTTCAACACAGTGAAATACTAACTAAAAGCAGAAGAATAAGCTTTCCTACATCTTCCCTAAAAATTATAGCCTCTGCAATGAGTTTTGTGCAGAGATCGATAGTTTTAATAGTCAGAGGGGAGATCAAAAATGTTCGCGTCGAGAGTACTTCCTTTCTTCTGAGTTTAAGTTACAAGGGACTTGTACTGAACTTGTGTTCGGCACACAATAGACTTGAGGAGGCTGTAGTTGTATGTACCTCGAAATATAATATGACGTCATTCAAAATGGAATGGATATTTTTTTTTAAGCTACTTCAAAAAGAGGGTTATGCATTTGACGAGTTTTTCTGGGCCGATTTATATGATTATATTTTCAATCTATAGAAAAGTCGCACGAATGAGTCTCATATAACTTGAATTAACTAAGTAGATAAGTTTTAAATGCAGCTTCAATATAATAGGTTCTAAACAAAAGATTGCGTAAAGCGGAAGGCTATTGTGAACTTTACATAGAGTACAGAGACAAGATATTAATAAACAAACTACAAAATTCGAAAACATATAATTAGAAAGTACGGGAATTGAACGTTTTGAATGCAATATGTGTTAGAGTGAGCTAAATGATTTACATAATGTCATTAATTAGCTTGCATAAAGAAATTGAATAAGTATAATGCTATTATTTTAATAAAGTCATTTATGAAGATTATAACAAAACCAAATTTTCAAGAAGATAAAATACTAATGCTCCCCTGCCTATACATTCTTGAAATACGCAAATTTATTCGAAAGTACCAACACTTTTACACTGCAAGAGAAAATATACAGTCAAGATACACACTACGTCATAATAGTAGATTATGCACCAAGGGGATAAAGCAGTGTCTTATGCCGCGGGCGCCGTATTGAATCTCGAACGTAACGAAGGATTCTAGTGTTAACTCCAAAGCAAAGCGAGGGAGTTAAGACAAGAATCCTGAGTGCAGCGAGGGAATCAAGCTCACCCAAGACGAAAGCATGTTTATCCCCGAGGAGGATACTCTACTTTTCACACCATCTACGAGACAGTAAAAAGCAATAGTAGATACTAGAATCGAAGTATTTATTAAAATTACAATTACAGTTAGTAGACCTATTTAAAACAATTAAAAGTTAAAGGTAATGTTTGATACATTAGACCGGTTGTGGAAAGACAAAGTTATGTTTTTATTCGGTACATTTATTGAAGCGGAGTTAGAGTTTATTTGCGTATTGCTGTTGAATAAAGTTTCAGAAACTTGGGTCTACTAAGGATCATTTTGGATCGTGAAAGTTGGAGAAGGTGGTGCTTAAGGCAGCGGGCTAGATGAATAGTGTTTTGATGTGGATGGTTGCGGTGAAAAAAGTGTCCAAGGATCACCGTCGATAACTGTATCGACGGTGTTTTTAGTTTAATGTTATCACCAATGCGGCAGCTTATTTTATCCTTATTCTGTATAGAATTTTCAATGTAGCCCTCCTTCTACATCAAACTTCCATCCACCGTGTCTTTTAATCTGGATCATGTCTGCTCTTGAATCCGCCAATAGAGTAGCCGATGTTCTTCTGAAACAATGGCTCGTGTAGAGCTAGGCATTTGGCAATTTCAGGTATTTCGCATCGGCATTTGTCAATTTCAAGTATTTCGCAATTCCTTTCGGCATGCTGCTGATCTTATTTTTGCCAATGACTTGCCTGGTGCACTTGCCATTATTATAAGCTATGAAAAATCTGTTTGTATTTATATTATAAAGGCGTAGAGCTTGGTACTTTTCGACAATTCTTCCACGGACTACGAATGACCGTTCTTCCTTTGACTTTGTATCTGACAAATTTACCAGCAACAAATCTGAATGTTTTTCGATATCTTCGATTTTAATGTTTAAAAGTGCATTTCCACGACAAGCGCTATTCACTCCAAAAATCAAGGCCAGCTATAACAAAAATAGACAGGTAGGTTAGTAAACGGGAAGGTAACTTATATTAATTCCTATGTATTACAAGTTATACACTTTCTTCAATTCGATTGACACATATAATTGTAGAAATAGACACATAAACCTAACGAAGATTCACAATAATATTTAACTTGGGTAGAGCGCAGAAATCTCGATATTTTGGCTTGCCCAAACATTACGCAACGGTTCAGTAGATCGCACACAAGCGATCGATACATGAGCGGGTCGCTAGTAAGTATGTAGCTATTTTAGTTACAAAAAGTTCAATCATTAGTTAGGTACTTACTTTTGTGGCAAGAAAGCTGTAGTCAGGGGCTTTATTTAGAAACGTTTCCACATTTTGAGCTGTGAAAACTTTTGATTTCATAGCATGATGTCCTTCCGATTTTCTTTAAAAAATATCAGTAATTTGGTGTATGTATTAATTTTAATTTTTTGTTTAATGCTTATTGTTGACCTGAGCATAGAATAGATGCACCACAGGCTACTTGACTTCTTTGTACATGATAAATGCTGGAAGTAGACTAAAAGCACTGATTCAGATACAGACTTGACGCCTTTTATAGTTTTCCATTTATAAAAATCGTCGTAGGGTTTCATGTACGATTCTTTGGACTTTTCTAGGAGTAGATTGTTGGCAATGCTTCCGAATTCATTCATTCACGCAAAGGCTTCGGATTAAATGTACTTCGGAGTCAAATAACTATCGTCACTCGATATTTTTGTGAGAATTTGTTGTTTAACAGCAAAGCAATTTGCAACACATATTTATGCCTTTTTTAATTTGTGTTCTATTTTTTATTTAATTTATATTCTACTCTCAGTGGCCAGTTCGATTTCCGAATTTTTTTTTTTTTAGTGCATTGATGGAAAATGTTTGTATGCGATTTTTACTTGAGGTTCCAATGTTCCAAATTCAAATCACATTAATGACCAGCGGGTCTTAATGAAATTCAGTACAATATTAATGCCCGGCTAGACCCCAGGACTTTAATGACTTACTTTAGGTTAGATTTGCATGACGTATAATTTGACATTGTTGAGCAGGTGGTGTGAAAAATAGATTAAACCTACCAAGCTCTAAGCTAAAAATGCACTCAACAAGTACCCTAGTCATGTCAATGAAAGTATAATAGTAAATTACCGGCAATCATTAAAATTTAACAAAAATTTAATTAATTCGTAAATAAATTGAAACAATTTCTATTATCTAAATGCTATTAAAATATCAGTGGATATCTTAATGACAAATTTAAATTACAAGTCTTTTTTTACATATTAATGACTTTAATATATCAACTAGTTAGTCAAATTAAAGCCTTCTTCCTCTCTTACTTAGTTTGCTGTGCCCGACAGGGTGCTTAATAGCCATGTGTGAATGGAGTATTGAAATGTCGGCAAAATAGTAGTAAACAAAATAGCAACACAAATAAATGAATTAAGGGAAGGCTTGTGCTTAACTTGCAAACAAAACAATTCTTTGTTTTTGTAATATTAACCTCAGTAATTCGTAATAAATGATATAATAACTTGTAATCATGTTATCTTAATAACTATTTATGTCCTTATTTTATTCATAAATTAATTTAAACCCCTATGTTTTTATTTTTATATTAGTAGTATGTAGGTATAATTTCGTTTTTTGTAATATTAATTTTATCCTTTTGCAGTAGGTACGGACCGTTACAGGGTCCACATTTTTGTGCCTAGCTTTAAGCCCTTTGTAACATCATTTCTACAATATAGAATGCAATAAATGGATATGAATATGAATAAACCGTGAATTGTGGAGTTAAAGATACGTAACCAACATTGGCCAACTTAAAACCATTAAAACCCAGCTCACTTTTGAAACTTTCCACCAAAATTATATTGAGAACAGAAACATCCTTGATTTATAGACAAAATTAATCTAAAAACGTATAAAACTTTCTACTGGAGACTTTCATTGAGAGATTCAACAATATAATTAGGAACGCCGTACCGTTAGAAAATATTGTTTTTGCGTAGGCCCCGGCTACGGCGTAGTACTACGGCTACGGTCGCGTAGCTAGAACGCTACGAGATTTCTTGGACATTCTGAAGGCTAGCTATTGATTTTTCTTTGACGTTATGACGTCATATTGTAATATAATTTATTAGAGGCAATATTATCGTAATAAGGTGAGTTAATTACGCTAAAAACTAATTAATGACGTTGATGTTTTCGTTGCGATTCGGAAATCAAAGGACAGTTTTGTTTTGTTTGAAATAGGTAGTGAAATTAGCATATTATGCTAGAGTTAGTCTAACAAATAAAAACGAATAAAATACCATTTTTACATATATACAAAACTCACGCTTTCTTCCCATGGGGGAGGCAGAAACTACAGAACGCCACCTACTACGATACTTACATCCTTAAATACCATTTTCTTTTAGTGAAACGCCTAAACATATACTTTTATAAAAACCTACATTAATTAAGAAAGTTCCAGGAATTTTCTATTGAAAATCCAAATTGAAATTCCGTCCGTAAAATTATAGGTTAGCTAAAAATAGACGGTGTTATCTGATCTTTGGGTTTCTCCGAAGGTTGACATGACTGTTAAATTATATCAACGGTATCAATGATAGATCTGTTGTTAAGGAGTTTATAGTTAAATCACAAACAGATCGACTGATTTCCAAGGTTGAATTGTGCTAAACGCGGAGAGGTAATGGATGGGCGACTTTTATACTTAACTTCCAAAAATAGGAGAACGTCTCAATACTTTTCTTTACAATGAAAAAAGAAGGTGTTTACAAAAAGGCGAAGACTCTCTTTCTCTCTCTCTTCTTCAACCCACATTGATAAAAGGAATCGATCGTACTTTTCAACTTTACTAGCTGGCTAATTTTTAACACGACTTTAGTTATCCTCATAAAGGTCGTGCTATCACGAAACTGAAAAGAATCACTAAAGTCATTATGGATGAGCGTTTAATTAATAAAACTAGCTACTATTCCATACATTTCGACCGTGTAGGTATTGCACTTTTATACCTACACGGTCAAAATGTATGGAGCACTTCTGCGCACAGGCAACTGAAGGAACACGGGTGGGTTTTAGTCAGTAAGAGTCTGACACGCACTTCCGCTCCGCCCAGAGCGGGAGAGGTCATTTGATGATTTCCCATACAAAAAAAAGGTGTTGCACTTTTGTATGAAATAGCTGTTTTTTTTTATAACCGACGATACATTTCTATGCGGGGGGATTGAAAATCGTGTGCTGAATTCATGATAACCAGTTTTCCCGTCGATGTCCTTACACCGTGCATAATTTATCCTGCTATGAACAATACACGTTGTTAAAATAAATAAGTATTAAAACTACTGAATACCTCACCTTGGTTAATTTAAACATTATTCTATTATTAGTCCAAGTGTTTTCTATAAGATTTTGTTAGGGGCTTACTCATACCAACAAAATCCCGGATGTTAACTATAGAGAGAACGACATAGGTTGCTACGTATACTTCTATTGTGGAAAATATTTTTTATAAAATATCCAAGTCTTTTTAGGGTTCCGTACGCAAAGGGTGCCAACGGAACCCTTTAAGCCTCCGCTGTCCGTCCGTCTGTCTGTCAGCGGGTTGTATCTCATGAACCGTAACAGGTAGACAATTGAAATTTTCACAGAGTGAGTATTTCTATTGCCGCTATATCAACAAATGATAAAAATAAAAAAATTAAATTAAAAGTGGTCCCCGCACAAGAAACGTGTTTATAAAAAATATGAAGTGTTAAATATTGTCCAGTAGTACGGAACCCTTCGTGTGCTAGTCCGACTCGCACTTGGCCGGTCTTCGTAAAAAAATACTAGAAGTTTTGAGACAATTTTAAATGGATAGGGTCGTCGACTATTGACCTGAAACTCGTGTTCATATAAGAGTCTATGTAACATTTTCTTCTTCTTCTTCTTCATGTTGGTAAGAACTTTATTTGTGGTAAAATATTACGTGCGCCTGAGTACCACTCCTAATGCTTACCCAAAATAATTCCTTATTGACCGAATTATCGATTTATGACAGAAACATATCCGGATGCATTCTTTTGTCGGGGGAGGCTACGTTTTAAAATCAGTTTAACTCGCGACTTCGGGGCGTAATGAGCTCATGGCAAAGATTTTCGCTCGAGCTCGAAACTAGGCGGCAAACCCGAAATTGTAACGTGAGTAAATTATTACTAATTATTTTATATTTTTATTACTACTCCCACAGTTATTACAAAACCGAACACACAAATTGCCATAAGTTTAACGTGTGTATTTTTTTTTTCAAACTGTATCGTTCCAATTTTGATCAATGATCTTTTTTTTAAATCACAAATACATAAATTCAAGGCACAAATGTGAGTAATCTTATTCTTAAATAAGAATAAAATATTACCGACTAATCTGAAGATTAACATCACGTAATTCTAGGTTTATCATTATTTAATGTGTTAATCAAAGAGAAAACGTAGTAGATCACTTATCATCCCACACCACGTCGAACAATAATTCGAGGAAGTCAGATTAATACAGCTTGGCGAAAAAGATCGATTCCTAATATTTGTGTCTGAAGAAAATAGCCAGTTTTACGAACAAAAGGAGATTTTGGGTACATTGATATACAAAAAAGAAACAGAAGAAAGAAAAATTATTTGTTTCATAAATTTACCCGGAAATAAGTAAGTTATCAACTTGGCAAGTACAGCTACACCCAGCCAAAAAAAACATTGTATTTGAATCAAGTATCACCCAGAGACCAGCACATCCAATTAAATAAATCAAGCAACAAAATAAATGGAAATATAAAACACAATAAGTAATCATTGAACGCACTGTCCAATCATAATTACGCCCCCATTCTCCCGAAAAACTGCAAACATGCAAAAAAGCCGACAAAAATATATACGTATACACAATAATTACCAAATACCCTCATAGTAGTGAGAAAGGGATAATGATAAAAATGTATTGCGCCCCACGGGGGGGACACCCCCACTGCGAAATTTTTCGTACACCCGTTTAGCGAGATTCGATCCCGCAATCAGGGGGGAAAAGGGGGGAATTTTTTGGCCTCCCATACCCCAACCCCGCCATCGTAAATTGGAGCATATAATTTTTATTACATTGGTGTCGTGTGTTCCTACGTGTTAGATCGTATACACATGGTTTTTAGAGGGTAGTTTGAGAGAAATGTGGCAGTTATTAAATATTGGCAAGACAGGTTAGGTTATCGGGTAATTAATGTATGCAAAAATTGGTTCTGTTCAAGTATTTTAAATTTCCGGGGGTGTCGACTACTTTTTTCGTATGGGCGTGTCCTAGGCTTATTTTGTATTGTCCGCCTTTTTTTTCGACATACTTGTAGTAAGTATAGTCATTAGTATGCAGATATGTTTTATTCCACGTACAAATACACAATTTGCCATGCACGAGGTTTAATATGTCAATTTATTAAATTAACATAAAATATTAAAGACGTGATGACTACATTAAATTTTTATAAATCATAACTGCTCTTCAACTAGCAATATCCCTTAGCTTAGAATATTTGTCTAACCTGGAATACAATTTAGGACTATATTTATTTTGCAAATCGTCCAAATCAAGGCCTAACTTTAAAAAAAAAAAGAACAGTGAAGCATAATTCAAATATCCCACTACTATACAATTTTATATGTAATATCAAAACCAACCTCTATGATTTAAAAGAGAAAGAAAAGAATTTGAAATATATTTCCGTCGCATTACTGAACTTTGGAATCTCACTGCTTCGATTAATTAATGTCTTACTTAGCTTTGTCGGTAACTGACCTTTATTGATACTCAACTAAGGAGGAGAAAGAGAGCAAGAAATAGAATACCAACTATGAAGAAAAACTTACATTTCCTTGCATTAATTTTCCTTTGACGTGTACTTTATAGTCTACGAGCTTTTTTACTATTTTAGTTCAACTACAGCGTCTTAATTTAAGCTTGAAAGGAAATCACAATTGGCAAAAGAATTATCCGAAAATTGTTAAAGAAAAAATAATTTTAAACATAAAACTACAATTTTATTATCTCTTATGACATCATTATTACATAATAATCACAGTACTTTAACAATACCAAATCTCTAAGCATTAGACTAACTTAAACCTACCCCACAGTTACTCTCTAAGGTGTCAATTACCCTTACGTTCGTCTCATGCTCAACTAAGCATCGTACACACTGACCGAGACATTCCTCAAGAACATGTAGACGCAGCATTAGGGTTGGCTGCCCCAAGTGGGGGTGCGTTGCCCAAGATATACTGACCCACATCTAAGGGCTCACTTGCGATTCACGGACGATTCCTTTGCAGAGTGAAATGTATGATAATTTGCGTGTGATAATGTAAAGCAGGTAGTTTTGTAAAGCAAGGAGTGCTTTTTGTAGGTTTTTTTTACAAAGATAGTTATTTTTTGATCTAGCTTTTGTCGTGAGTAAAAGTTACAACTAGTTTAAATATTACAGGTTTATTTTATTGTACTAATTAGTAGTAAGTAGTTTTTCAGTAAATTTCTTACAGAACTGTATACGTTGGAATAAATAGTATGATTGATTTTCTCGTATTTATAAAACTTTACGAAGAAGAAAAATTGGGCTGAAGTTTGGTGTAGTCAAACAGGAAAATTACGGTTTTCCTTGTCAGAATTTTTCAGGTTTTGGATAATTTCGATCGCAAGAAATCTTTGGCGAACAATCTTTGTTGCTAAAAACATAAATCTATGAAATGTCGCCTCCTAAAAAGAAGTATTGTGTTATTCCGGAGTCGGTCTAGATATTCCTTTATCTATATTAATAATAAAGCCGAAGAGTTTGTTTGAACGCGCTAATTTCTGGAATTAGCAGTCGGATTTGAATAAATCTTTTTGCTAAGCTGAAGGCTATAGGCAATTTAACATCAAGCTAGGACCCTTAGGACCCGAGCAAATAGATAAAAGTCAGAAAGAACGCTAAGCGAAAACGAAATAACAGCGCGGACGGGCGATGCGATGCGACGGAGTGGGTCGGGGGAACAAGACATTTCACGCGGGCGAAGTTGCGGGCAGAAGCTAGTCAGTAATAAAAGCCTGTAGAACAAATTACTTCTTTTAGAAAGTAAATAAAAGTCACATTAATCACTTTATTTTACTCACTACGTCTCCACAATTTCAGACCAATAAGTCGAGGTTTCCTCACCATGTTTTCTTTCACCATAAAACATTAACATCCAAACCTAATTTATAAAAATAAATCACATAAACAGTAAACTAATTTTACGTATTTCAGCGACAATATTTTGTGCTTCAATCTTTTATTTCGTTAAGCAATGAACAGCGGTTTATGAATCGTCTAGACTTTGCTTCCGGCTTGGGTTATCACTGGGGGAGGGTAGCCACAAACTCTCTGGTTAGTCTCTAAATAGAGTGAGTCCCTACTGCTGCCTAAACGTAATTTCTTGAAAAGAAAAAAGCGCTTTGCCCGGTATGGGGAAAGTTGCATGATAAGATGCTAGATGATATATTATTTTAAAGGTTCACTTGCTAGATATTTCCTAGAAGTTTACGGATTAATGAAAAACAATGTTTACAGAATATTGGTTTGTTAAAAAAGCCTTTAAATTACTAATAAAAGCAGGGGATAAGAATATATTTCCGACATAAACATCTCTGCATAACAACCATAATGGTTGGAAATGAAGAGGATGACTCTGAAAATCTTTTTTACAAAAAAACAACCGACTTCCAAAAAAAACACTAAAAAACGTGAAAAATAACTTTTAATTTCGGAAGTCGGTGTCTTTGGTTGTGAATTTTCGTTTTTGGGCACCGACTTCCGAAATTAAAAGTAATTTTTCACGTTTTTTAGTGTTTTTTTTGGAAGTCGGTTGTTTTTTTGTAAAAAAGATTTTATTTTTCACTTTTTAGTTGTGGTACCTACCCCACACACATTCGTATACCACTACTCGATATGTAAGTAACCGTGACAGGAAATTATTATAACATCATCAATATAAACGAAGTGGAAAAATACGCATTATTAAGGATAACTCAAAAACTATTGGTCAGTACTTGATCAAATTTAAATGGGACCACATGTGAAGCACCAGCTTTCAAATAAAAAAAGAATCATCCAAATCGGTTTACCCAGAAAAAAGTTCTGAGCTAACAAACATAACAAAATAAAAAAATACAGTCGAATTGAGAACCTCCTCCTTTTTTGAAGTCGGTTAAAAATGTTACTGCCCATATTCTGGATCTCCTTTTTCATTCGTGCTATCACGAAACACCTCGGTAAGAATAACTTACTGCTCTTACTTCATACCCTAATATTAAATTCAAATATATACAAATGAAGATGGACACGTCAGAGCAGAAAAGCAAAATCTAGTAATCAAGTTTAATCAAAGAGGACACCCAGAGACAAAAATGGCTTTAGAAGCTCACAAATACATCCACATCCCTCCTAAATTCATTCATATTTTCCCATAAATCGTACACAAGCCATAAAAAGTAAAATACCCTATATTTACAAACACAGCACTACAAAAAAGCAAGTGAGAGTAAAACAAATCGGAATTTCACTTTCTATATAAAGCTAGTGAATAAAAATTCATCGGACGAGCTCGATTCTAACGCTGCCATGATAAAATAAAGGCTTTCAACCGAAATATTTCAGTTGGGATGCGTGAACTAAAAAAAGGTCTAAAAAATCATTTCACTTTCACTACAGCGTACTTCAATTACCATGTAACGCGTGATTTTTTTGTCTTTTTTGCATTTTTTCCGTGTTTATATTTTTATTTGAAGTGAATGGGCAGTTGCGTGGTTTTTTTTTTGGTTGCACTTCGCTTTTTAGTTTTTTGAAGGGCATGTGTTTGTGGGGACTGCTAATACAGTTTTCGTGTCAACACGAGATGGGAGAATAGGTTGTAATGTGGTGAAAAGATTTGCTAGTTATCAAGATTGATACTAGACTGGTCACTCAGGATATGCTGAAAGTACGGTTAACATAAGTATTGTCATTCGTCGCTCTTCTAAAACCTCATCTTTTCTTTATTCAAAGTGTAATAATTTGATGTAATTTAAGTCTTTATCTAAGAATAGACCTCTTATGTTTGCTGAGTAACTGACAGGACTGGCCGATAACCAGAAACTTAGTCACAGTACTGTGATGGTTACTGAGACTCGTTTTTTTGACTGGTACCCGCTACTTCTAAGTGCTGCACATCTCGTGAGTCATTTGCAAACCACTGACAGATTTATAGTTGTAAAGACTTTTCTAAAAATATTACTGGCAGTGTTATTGTGGTTGTACTATAGGTACACGTCTGCCTAACCCTTCGGGGAATGCAGGCGTGATATGTTATTACTGGCACCCAGCTAACGTCGACAGAAATTTGTAGTTATAACCTTAGTATTTTCCCGAATAAACTCTTTGAAAAGAAAATGTATGATATTGGTATTCAGCTGCATCTGGTAAGATTGGAAGCCGACCCTAACATAGCTGAGAATAGGCAAGTGTTATATGATAATTTCCCGCAAAAAATACACTTTGACAAAAACGCTGTAAAGATTTTTGAAAATTGCGAACACATTACTGCCTAATAATCTTAAGCATTTCCTTATTTCCTTGATATCAAATTGCAAAAACCTTCCGGTACAATCTTCAAATAATCTCTACATCGCCAATTTCTATTACAGTCTAATTTACGCATACATTAGTCCCTAATTTTTCAATCAGAGCCTTCGTACATAAGCGTGTAGCTCTATATGGAGTCACATGTAGAGTATCGACAAATTACTAGAGTTCTCCCCCGCGTTATTTTCTGAACGTTATGAGCGAAAATTTTCCTTTAGTAGACTTAGAACAGTTATAAGTGAAGTAGAGGTGCCATAAAGGTAATATACCGGATGTAGAGTTGATGTTTGGTGTTTTTATTTTTATTTCTGTATTTACTGTTTTGGGCATGATTTGGGTGAGTATGTAGATTTGGGTTACTCATAGGATGGAGAACACGATCAGGTTTTTATTTAAGATAAGCGAGATTTTTATGTTATAAAAATCAACTGCCGTCTGATGTCTATGATTATCAATACGATTAGTTTAAAATTATTGATTATTCAATCCTTAAAAGCCAAGTTACTTGCAGTTGAGTTAATTAGAATAAAAAAAGGCAAAAAGAGGTAATCTTGTAAAAAAAAAAACGGAGATCCAGGGCTTATTTAATAAAACGTCGCAGGCGACGGGTGTATGGCGACAAACCGACAATCTGATAATTTTGTCATAATTTTCTGCTTTATTAAACAGCATCTGTCGTGAAAATTTGACAAATATGTAATCTTTTTGACAAATATATCGCAATGACAGTTATATTAAATAGGGCTCTGGTGCCTTGCATACATCCTAAAATATTTGCACCCATATTTGAAGTTAAAACTGTTCTAGTACCATAACATACATACATGATAGTTCCCTTTCTGCGTAATATAATTATAGTCGTAACAAGGATTCATTGCCTGATTTGTGTATCACATATCATTTGAAATATATTAAAAAGGGGTGCATAGAAGGGGCTTCCCTAGGAAGTAAAATATTTTGTTTTAGTTGGAAAAAGATATATTACATTGCGATTCATTTAAACGTGATAAATAAATAGAATAGAGGTTATGGCTTGCATTTTCCGCATTCTTAAATTTAATATGTATGTAGGTCTTATACATTTACTGCTATTAAAGAATTCGTAACAACTACCAAGACATTTGATTAAAAAACCTTAAATAGTAATAATATTGAACCTGAAAAATACTTTAGCTAGATTTATTCCGACCACTCTACACTAATTTAACTTTCAGTCTTTCTATTTCAACTATATACCAACGTAGTATATATTACTAAAAGTTTACCGAACAGACATAACTGTTTTCTTTAATTTCACTTCCTTTTATAAGTTTTTCTCCACGTTAGACAAAACTTAAGTACACATTCTTTGCACTATGAGCCCAGCTACCAACTGCATTGGCTGGCTTCTCACCAGGACTCTAGCTCTTTTGCCGACATGAAAGAAGAAAAAAATTCAACTAGTGCCACAATAAAACCACAAATTCCTCCACATCCGGCCACTCAAAGATAACGCCCACATTACCTTTCTTCCTTCGCAAGATTACTACAGTTCTAACATCCCTTTACAACTTAGGCCCATAAAAATAGGGACATAAACATGAAAATGTTAGCGAAATGTCGCATCTACGGCAATTTCTTATTCCGCCGGTGCCGATACGAGCTTACATTAGCGTCCTGCGAGTGTGTGGAGTTACCCCCTAAATTATTTCGACATATGCAAATTTGTGCGCACCTACAGATGGTGCCAAAGATTAGGGCGGGAGAGAGGACGGTTTGAGTGAGACGGGAATGTCCTCTGAGAGGGAAATGCGGTTGAAGACTTTGAATTTTTCTCACGACATTGTGTCGGTTTTTTTTTTTGAGAATTTGGTTTAGTTTGAGATTGGCAAAGGATTCATGTACCCGGAGATATCAGTGGGCATCGGCTAGCATATATTTTTTTACTTATTCTTTAGGAATGACCGAAAAGATTACCTTAAAAAAAATCATATGCAGGTTGACTTGAGAACCTCCTCCTTTTTTTTCGTCGGTTAGTAACAGCCATCACTCAACAGTCTTGCTCATAGATTTGCAAGACGAGAGAGAAGATTTGCATAAATGCTCAGAAGAGAAACAAATATTAATGTGGGTTCGATCATTAGTACTGTATTTTTACCAAAACTTATTTTCCTCCACCTTTGTGATCGGCTAACATTTTTCCAGCTATTTTCAAAATTATTCTTCCCGTTGTAAGAGGAGAACATCTTCCATGAAATAACTCTTACATATCTACCGGTTTAGGCATGAAACCCTCACTACATATTCCGTCACATCTTCAAACATAATCTTTGCGCACACACCTAGCGAGGAGAGAACGCCAAAAAACGGAGCGGCGCAGTTGTAAAATTGTCTAACTACCCTCCCCCCGCGCGGGCTCATTACAGAGCGCGTGCGTGCGGGTTGCACGAGGAGCTGTATGTTAGGATACGTCTTGAGATTGACGGAGTTTTTTGTAGCGAAGATCTTGGGGTGGAAATGTTGTGAGGAAGAATTGTTTGTGCTGATTCGGTGTGGTAGGTCTAATTCTCATGGATTATCTTCTTTGCTTTTGAAGCTCGTAGAAGAAGCGTTCACTTTTTGGCAGGCAACATACCTAAGAGTTGATATAGTTTCAATCAAATGGTTCGTCAGTAAAAAATCTCTCATAATCTCTTCACCATGGTTTTTAAACTGCTGTGTTATAACTTGTACAGTTATTTTGGTTAAATTTGGCACGCTTCACAATACGTTTTAGTCTATTGTCATTGGTGTTCAGATAAATACTTTAAACTGTATGCTTATTAACTTGACAACACGATAATCAAACAGGAAACCATCATCTCCTGAGCTTATCTTTTTGCTTTCAGATTTTACAAAAAAGATTCCTCACTCCGAATTAAGCAACCACTTCCTCATCTTACACCGATATCTCGGGACCTATCCGTCTAATTCATTCTCCTTTACCTCCATACACCGGATCGCGATACTAACGCACGATGTTCATCTCTTTCTAGTTTTGAAAAACCTCCCGCTCCCCTCCCCCCTCACCGTTCCCCCCTGAGGGGGGCGACCCCTCTCCTAATTCCTTACATATTTAAATTCCACTTTGGGCGTCGAGTCTTCATATTGTCTCCACACGACATTCGTATATTCCATTTACTAGGTTTTTAGCCCCAAAATTGGGTTATGACTTTTCCCCTTAATGTGACAATCAGATTTGGTTTTAAGGGTTTTTTATATGGTATAATTGGAAATATAAGAATTTGGAGATTATTGTATTAGTATTTTCTGATGCAGTCATCAGAATTAGAACGAGGTTTTTTTTGCTGTTAGTAGGTTTAATGATGAAATGAATAAACATATTGGAAATAGCCATTGCGTCTACTAGTCAGGCGATAACGCGTAGTATAGCTTTTTCTTCTTCAATAGTTCATAGTAACTAATGTCTGTTCCAAAAGTATCTGCGGAAAGTGTAAACAAACCCAGGTTCTGGTTAAATTTTTACGCAATCACTCTCTAAAGGGAATTAATAACACGTTCATGTGTCTTTAGAAATGTTCTACTTTATATCCCACTCCTTTTTCCAACAATATGGTTTGATAACATTATTCAAATGTAATTTAGAAATCATCGACGAAAATTAAGGTTATAAAACTAAACTCAATGAGGGCTTGAGTTTACCACTAGAGGCGCTAGAGTAGAGTAAGGTCTCTAGATGTCAAAATATGTATTGAACGTTCACTGTTTGCGAGTATTTTTATCACGGATTTTAACGAATTATTCATAATTGTTGTAATAGTTGTGCCATTCCTGATTAATGATGACTTAAGGTTTTTAGGTAAAAGTTAGGATCTAATTTGGTAGCACTTGAAAGAAGAATAAGATTTGTCTGCTTCATGCTTGCCAATTTTAGGAACATTATAATCTAAATATTCATTTGAAGTTCTAAAATGTGATGGGTCCTTAAACATATCCAAAACATCAAATATAAGTACTTCAACAGGACCTTACTCGCCAGTGGCGCCAACTTGTGAACACAAAAACGATAGCCCCCATTGTCAAATGATAAACATCTTTAAGGTGATTTAAAATTAGAACTGTTGGTTTAATTATTCAAATAGTCAAATCAAAACACTCAATTTGTATGTGGCACTATGAATTGGCATCGAAAGGCACGTTTCCTGATCCATTTATTTACATTTTCATGTGATACTTTTGGAACAGACCATAGCTGGGTACACTAGTGACATTTTATGGTTTAAGTAGTTAATTTGATAATTTCCCTCCTACTGGTTAAAAGCCTGTTCTCATTGAACTTTAATCACCACACTGGCTGAGAACATGTTCCCAATTCTAGATTATTACATCCAAGTTTCATCACGATACTTTTGATTTACCTTAGTCAGTGATGACTTACTTAGCATAGAAACCTACCTAATACTTCATTAATTAACAACCGACTCTCAATTATATCATCAATACATTAAATATGTTACAAGTATTTATAATTCAACCATATTTTCGCCTATCCTTACCTAGTTAACCTTGATTGGTCTAAAATTCAGCCTCACATAATATATTTAAGTAAATATATACAGACATACATACTCAATGGCTTTGTCTCGCTATGTACATTGGCACAAATTCTGTCTAAGTTGAAACAGATGTTTTGTCACATATTCTAACAGTTGTAACTAAATAAAATCGTTTGAACAGTTGGTCAGTTTTATATTGATGTAATTTTCGGAAGACTAAAACTGCGTTCTACGTTGTCGTAGTTTCAGATGGGTCGTTTTTGATAGTCATAATGGTTTGCGGTTTCGTTCAAACTTGTGACAAATTGAAAGACACTTTTTTCAAACATGCTTGGAAATTCGAGCATAATTTTGACAACCTTCTTCGAGATAAATCGAAAACGCTGTACTGGTCAAATACATGCGAGCAGCGGCCGGCAATGTTAGTATGAAAATCCATATTTGTTGTGTTTAGCGGCCGGTAATGTCAATATGAAAATCCATATCTGTCGTGTTTAGCGACCGGTAATGTTAAGATGAAAATCTATATCTGTCGTGTTTAGCGGCTGGTAATCTTTATCTTTTATATATATAAAAATTACGTGTCACGTTGTATGTCCGCGATGGACTCCTAACCTACTGGACCGATTTTAAATTTGATTTGCACACCGTGTATAATTTGATCCAACTTGAAATATAGGATAGCTTACATCTCAATTTATAGTCGCAATATTATTTTATTGCAAATTATTTGTCTATTATTTGACAGTCACAATTATCTGTTAGCTCTAAACGATTCTAACAGGTGGCGATATCTGTTGACTGGATTGAGTAAGTATTCAATAGATGGCGCTATGTTAAAATTACAAACGTTTCATATAAGCTACAATTTAATAGCATAACCATCACGTGTTGCTGAGGCTAAGGTATAACCTCAATATATTTTGTAATAAACGAAATACAGTGAAATAATGTTATAAAGAGAAAAGATATGATTATTTGTTTGTATTGAATAGGCTCCGAAACTACCGAACCGATTTCAAAAATTCTTTCACTGTTGGGAAGCTACACTATCTCCGGGTGACATAGGGTATATTATATTAAGCTTTGCTACCCGGGCGAAGCCGGGGCGGGTCGCTAGTGTTAATATGAAAATCCATATCTGTCGTGTTTAGCAGCCGAATAAATTACTATGAAAACTTATATCCGTCGTGTAATTTAAAAATGGAATGGACTTTTTACTTCGACCCATGGCAACCAATGAAGTAACTTATCAAAGATTTTATTTAAATTTCGAACTGGCTTAGCGAATAGAGCTGTTTAAAGAGAAAAAGAAACAAATGAACATATTGCCGCGAGAAAAGTTATCGTTGCTTGTCATTGATTCTGAAGATAATTAATTTACTTAGTAGGAATTTCCGCGCATTATTTGAGAAAAAACCATACAAGCCTTGGCCGCAACCAGGCATTGATGGACTTACGTATGTGTGCCTCGGCTTCGACTCGGCCCACATTTTTACGTTCGTCCATCAATGCCTCTGTTATCGGCCGCTGCGGTAGTGTACCATATCCTAGTACAGTTTTCAAAGAACAAAAGTTTCATTTGTTTCTTGTGGTCAACCATTTAAACTTTTTTAAGCATTATACTATTTTTCAATTCAGTCAATTATTTACTTGTTTAAGTTTTGCAATAATTAATCTCTTGTTCTTGTTACAGATGTCCTTAGGCAGTCATCAAGTCAGGTAATTATACTATCATATTTTTTTACTAATTAGACATTCAACTTTCATGAAACTGAAACATACATACATAAAAATCACGCATGTTATCCCCGAGGGGTTAAGCAGAGATTAACACCCATATTAGGCCAGTTATGTTTAACTCTCACTATAATTCTAATACTCTCCTTCGTCGTTACGAGCTATTGAAGAATAAGTAATAGGTACAGCAGTATAATGCTTAGCAGGTCAATGCGCCGTACGTCAGTAGTAGCAAGGTTCGTCGCGTCACTCATTGAACCTTCAGGGTTTAGAAACTGACCAAAACGCGATAACTGAAAAATGTTATTACGCACACTGGCGAAATGTTGGTGTACAGTCACGAGCATAAATATGTACACACTTGGCTAATTTTAAAAGCGATTTTCTCCTTAATTATTGAATGAAATTTTATGTTATTACGAACATTGTATTTTCGGTTTCTGTAATATGTCGTATTTCATCGTTGCATTCGTTATTTCACGAAGAAATCGGTATTGAAAGTTGCCAAGTGTTGATATATTAGTGCGCGTGACTGTACTATAGGTACACCTCTGCCTAACCCCTCGGGGATTACAGGCGTGATATTATGTGTGTTGATACGCCTTGTATAGGATGTCCCAGAAATCGACCGAAATACTGTAGGTGATGAGAGCTTTGGTCAAGCCCTCCCAAAATAACAAAACATATTTTCTGCAAAATCTTATAGTTTCGAGTTACACTATATTTTTTTTTGAATTTTATCAAAAAGTCAAATAATAGTGAATTTATGTTGAATTTGTAAGTTTTTATGGAGAATCAAAGGTAATTACGGTTAGAGTAACTATTTAATAATATTTGGATGGAAAAAGTTAGTGATGAAAAGATTTTATTTACAAATGAGAGTCAAAAGAATGACGCATGGCGGTTAATTTGTTTGATTTTTTGAAAATCTAGTATTTTTTGACAACTTTAAGATTTTCCGAAACATATGTTATGTTATTTTGGGAGGGCTTGACCAAAGCTATCACCACCTACAGAATGCCAATCGATTTCTGGGACAACCTGTATAAATCCTCGATTTCAATAACGACGCCCCTTTGAAGCCTAAAAAATATAAATTATTCTATACGTCTATACTTTTAACTCTGCACGCCAACTTTACTGTTCTAGTTGTAATCGGTATTAGGAACTAAATTCGGTCTCGTAGGCCTTACTTCGGGACTCGAACTTAAGGCCATGAGTCTTGGTCTTAAGCACGGAGCATCTACCTCTTCGCAAAAGGCAGACGCTACTCCACTTACCATCCAATAAATAGAACTTCCTTTCGGCTTTAATTAGTCAACGCCATGCGCTTTTCAAAACAGTGTCTTTTAACTCTATAATGACAATTTCCAGCAACGCAATCAGGAAACATAATCCCGCGTAATAATTCCCTATTAGTGAATTTAAAAAGCCGATGCCTCGTCGCAGCGTCGAACCCACTCCCATTCCAGCCATAGGCAGCATCGCTATATGTTATCGGCGTATTAAAAATAAAATTATATTGTTATCGGGGTGGCAGGGGCGTTCCCAACCCCACACGATCTATAATAAATTCATTTGCTGTAGTTTTTACAGTAATAACCCTATTGGTGCAAAAATGACTACTTTTCATTTTGGCTACATGTGTGCGTGTTGTTTTATCTCTTTTTATCGCCAATACGCCTGTTTTTCGGGCGTAACTTTTTTTGTACAAAAATGGTGGTTGCTGTGTGTACTTGGATGGTGGTTGATTAATGTTTAACATGTGCTTTTGTGTGGGTACTGGACGTACGGCACATATACATGAGTAGTAATATACTTTATAGTACATACCTATGTTTGTTACCAAAAGAAAAAACAATGACAAAATAAAACATGCAGTCATGATCTAAATAAATTCCCTATACTGCCTTTAGGCACCGATTCATAACGTCTTAGACAAGTGCCTTGCCATTTCCTAACTCTTTTTTTAATAGGAGTCATAAGTTATAATCATCTAAAGTTAAATAATACTTTAGTTCTTTTTGAAAATTAACATAGCTTAATCTTCATTTTGTTTTGGTGTCTGGTATTATTATTGTTTGTGGTCGGCGAAACTTGTCTTCTTCTATTAGTCGACATCTCATTAGTCAACCCATTTCTAGCCATATCATCTTTCACACACTCATCCATCGTTTATTTGTTCTTCCTCTACTCTTTTAGCCATCCATAATTATACTGAAAAGTTTCCTCACGACATTTTCCTTATTCCTCCGCGTCACATGCCCATACCATGACAACCGATTTCCACACAACTTTTCAGTTACCGGGTTGGTAATCAATTCCGAATAGTTTAATACAGAACCCAAAAACGCTCGTCCTAACACTTCCTTATATTTTAGCTGAGGAATGCTATGAAAAATTCCGAGAAATTATTTAATTATTCTAGATGAAATTTGACCTACCATCATCAGCATTCATAACATTCCGATTTCTAGAATTTCTAATCTTGCAAGTTAATAGGTTTTTCAACAAAATGTTTAACTATAAAGCTTACTAAGGCAGATCTAACTCTTAGAAACTTAGTTACTTATATTTTACCTGGAAATTCGGTCCCAGGTATAACTTAGTTACCTCAACGTCAAACTAACTGATCTAAAGCGCGTTAGGTTAGGTTAACTTAAACCAATTTAGTTTACCTTGATAACAAAATGTAAGAAGGGATTGAGCGAAATGACAGTTTCAAGTTTAAGAGGAAAATATTCATTAAAACTACACTATGAAATATTAGATCATTTGAAATAAAATATATTATTTAGCAGCAACTATACTGAATTATTTATTAATTTAATGATATCATGATGCTCCTAGTAGGATACAACAAAATAATAGGAAAGAGGAAGCTTTAACTTATTATTCTCATAAAGTTATTTTCTAAATAATATGATTTTGTATCTATCGAGTATTTCCCGTTTAATAATATGTTTGTTAAAGAGATTGTCTATTGTAAATATTGAATTTTGTAGATTTTTCTAGGAACATTTCATCGTGTTCCTATATGCTAATAACTGTGATCACTTAACGCATAAACTAATTCGGTCCCCACGTGCTATTATTCTGCACAATTATTAGTTTTCTCGAAATATTAAGAGCAGCAATGTAGTATGTGTGTTTAGATGGAACATATTTCGAAATTACGAAGTGAATCCCGCAAAAGGCTACCATGGTATATCCCTTGCTTGTCCGTTTCACCCCTTAGCTATTGAAGCCTTCTTTTTCTGTATGGCATAAAAACTGTCTAGCACAGAGTGGTGTTACTCTAATTGGGGGTGAGATTAGGCGGTAACATCATAGAGAGCGGGATTTTTGCTTTGATGTGTAATATTGTTGTCAATTTAGGAGTCCATTTTGAGTTTGTTCCGCCATTACTTCTCATGGGTAGTCAGGAAATGTCGACTGCATCTAGCTTTTTTTTTAATGTGACGAGTAAAAGTGATTCCGATATTCTATTTACGGAATAAACAATTTCATTTCATTTCAGTCGACAATTCTGTCATTATTATAATATTCTGATACAAGGCCTTATAATGGAAGTGTAGGAATGTTTGTAAACTTTTAGGACAAAAAGGCAATTAACATGTTGCTAAACACCTAAACGAATATAGAAGTGATAATTATATATCTTCTATTGTGTCTAGTTTGGTGTCCCGCACAGTGTTAGT
This sequence comes from Dryobotodes eremita, assembly GCA_917490735.1. Taxonomy (NCBI): domain Eukaryota; kingdom Metazoa; phylum Arthropoda; class Insecta; order Lepidoptera; family Noctuidae; genus Dryobotodes; species Dryobotodes eremita. The sequence goes on from OU823254.1 coordinate 21,653,118, forward strand.
GTGTGTGTGTGTGTATGTGTGTGTGTGTGTGTGTGTGTGTGTGTGTTGTGTGTGTGTGTGTTGTGTGTGTTGTGTGTGTCTTCATGTCTTTGAATTAAAATCCTACTAATAGATAGGTTCCTCTTTAGTTAAAAGTCATTTTGATTACTTCTTTTACCATTATTTTAACTCTATATACAAACTGTTCCCAATGATTGCTTCTACCAACAGCATTCATTGTCAACTAGAACCTTGTAAAACCAGTATTTTCTCCTGTCCCGGAATTTCCGACTGAAGAGCAAAGGAAACAGTATTTTTTTCTTCCACAAATAGCTTTTTTGTCTATCAGAACCTTGCAATGAAACTTTTTTTGTCCTATCCTAGAATGTCCCACTGCCGAGCTAAGAAACATTTTTTTATTTATCGAAATGAAAAAGAATCCAACAACTATCATTATACCCCACTAAAAATACCCCATACTGACCAACACAATTAGTACATCCACCCCTGTCAATAGCACATCGAATACATTCGTAGACGTCTACGCGTCGTAGGCGCCTACGTACTTGCTACGACATAACCCCTTGCCTCGTAGCATAGTTTATTTTTGTTTCGCCCCTCTACGTCTGTGTCAGGTTATACTTTGCCTGTGCTGGGGGGTTGTGATCCGGGGTTCAATGTTGCTTAGAGCGTTTTAGAGGATTTTTTATGTGTGTGTGTGTGTTTGAAAGGTAGGTGGTAATTAATTATTTTTTGTTGATCAATTTTTATGTTGAGAGTGTGGCTATATATCAGACAATCAATTATAAATATTACTTGAAATGGGAAAATTGTTTTTATTTTTCATTTTTGGAGTTAAAAGATTATATAATTTATGAGATTTTAAAGTACAATAGTATTTACAATTAAAATATAATAACCTAACCTAACTAAAACTATTAACAAACTAGATTACTTTAAATTACATTTTGTAAACATTGTTAATTCAATTTTAATTAAAGTTAAAGAAAGATAGAATTAAAAATGATTTGCAGTTGTTCCTCGTAGTAACCGAATTCGCTGTGTATCTCACAAGTTACAATAATTTTGGTACCTCTCTTTATGGGAAGAAATACCGGTTTTTTAAGGGAAAAAAACTGGAGTAGGGACTGCATTTGCGTTACTGGCTGAACTGCAATCTTCCCTATTGATATCTAATTGTAGAAGTATTTAGGAAGAAATCTACGACCACTACACTCTGGGCAGTTGGTTCCACCACTACGTAGCTGACTTAACTAATTAATAAAAATCATAAATGCATTAATTCGCTGACTGATAACGCACAGCCTAAGCCGCTGAATCTACAACATAAAATTTAGAAATTTTGCACAAGAGCTCCTTTTATAACGACGATTAGCACTAAGGAAGGAATTTTGAAAATCGATCCCCTAAAGGCGTTAAATAGGGGATGAACACTTGTATGGAATTTCGAATATTTTTCCGATGGAAAATCCCACCGGGCACATGACATGTATTTCACATAATTTTCCTACGGCATGAGCATTTCTTATATATTTCGTGCTGATACCTTTCTCCTTTCTCACATCAGTGATGCATCTGAACACATAAATGGTCATGGCGGATTGTTAAAAGTGATTCTCATCATCATCACCTGCCAAGCCTTTTCCCAAGTATCTTGGGGTCAGCTCCCAGTCTAACCGGATGAAACTGAATACCAGTATTTTACACGGAGTGACTGCCCATCTGTCCACAACCTAGTTGCTGGGTAATACGAATACCCTTGGTAAGACTGGTTGTCAGACATTCGGGCTTCTGACGACCCGTAATGACTGTGATTTGTATGTCGGTAAAAAATGACGGATGCGCATCAGCAACTCCCTTAGTGTTGCGGATAATCATGAGTGCTAGTAATTAGCTAATATTAGACGATAAGCATGATCCACTGATAATATTTCAATGTGGACGTTTGTGAGAAAGTTTGTTGCTCACAGCTAAACAGATTTGAATAAAATTTGACACACAAAATATACCATTTTCTGAATTAAAATAGAGTATACTTTTTATCCGGGTGAAAGCAGAAGTTCTCTTAGGGTACGAGTGAAACCGCGGGCTAGTAGATAATTAAAACCTTATGATAATTAAAAACTTAAATACTTATGCTTGATTCAAATCGCATGTAAACCAGAATTTTATTTGACAGTGCTGCTATACTCCATAATGAATTTCTGAATCCTTAGTTAACGAAAATTCAATAGTTTGCTTTGAGAATTTATTTAAGGACCTCAGAAACCCTGCATTATTCACTCCGACTAATTATTAGTCGTCACTAAACACTGTGTTGATGATGCATTTAATTAACCGATATTGTGATTTAAATCCGACGTGGAACCAAACCATTTATCTTTAATTAGCTAGTAATTAAACACCATTTGTGGGATTTGAGTGGTGTAATGTAAGTTAGGACAGGCTTATGTCCGGCATGCGATGGATATAGGGGATGACGTTAACGGTAATTGGAATTTAGATTTTATGCATGTTTTTACTTTAGGTAGGATTTTTTTGACGGTATATTTTAGTTTGTTAAGTTTTCGTTAAGTTAGGAAATTATTATTTTTATTTGATTAAATAATTAGGTATTAGTTGTTGTTTGAGAGAAGAGAATTATTTTTAGGGTTTGTTTTTATTACGTTTTTTTGGCTCTGATGTCTTGAAATGTGTTAATAATGTGTCTGTAATAAAATCATTTTTTGCTTGTGCTAATAGTCACCAATTAATTTGACAAACGTGATAATTTAGTTTTGCAGGACTGTTATTTGCGGTAAGTTCACAAGGAAGCTGCATTTGATGATAATAAAATTGATAATTATCTTAATACAGTAACTGCTATAAGACACAGGTTTGCTGTCACACGACTTCCTATAGCAATAAAAAAATAAAGAAAGAAGGCTTTTCTTCCGTAGTTTTACAACATTATTTTTTGCTTTAGTATCTCAAATTTTGTAAAAAAATAAAATATGATAAAGTTAAAAAAATAATGTTTAGTAATCTTCCTAATAAGACCATGCTCATTTGTCAGGTGGATCATTGCCTGGCATAATAAAAAATGCTACAAAAATAAGCTCGGCTTCAATGGATATTTCTTTAGCAGCTTACAAGTCAGTTGCTTAATTTTTGGTATTGTGAATTAATTTATTTATTTTCACCATTGATCAAGATTGCCTTAATATACTTTTCGGGAAATGTTATATTCGCACCCTTATTAACTTACTCCCGTTGAACTGCGAAAAACCCGGTGAGACAGAGCACCATAAACCAAACAAAAAAAGTTGATGAAAGAAAATAGTTTGATTATCAAGTAGGTCGGCTCCCTCAGCCATCGATTTGAAGATGACCCAAAAAATATTAGTTCATTGCAACAAAAACCCACAAATAAAACACGTAATGGTAAAACAAACATGCCGTGACTGCGCGCCATAGAATTGTCATCGCAAATCATCAGATACCGGGTAACCCGGAAAAAAGGCAAAAACAGTACAGTTTCTACTAATAAAAAGTTCTAATAAACATGCAACTAAGCACTGGCTTCCGGGCAAATAAAACATAAAAATATATCCTATTTTCATAGGGCGAGGGTGTGGGGCTGTGGGGGGTGTCCCCACCCCTGGCTGCGCAAAAACCCAAAAACATCGAAATGAAAATGAGTATAACGGGGAGGGAGGCGCGCCTATGTGTTAGTAATTCATTTTTAACATTACATTTGTGTGTGTTTTAAAGTACAGTCGGATGAAGAATTGTTGCCTGTTCCCGTAATGAGCTGATGCTGTGACGAGATGAAAAATGTGGGTTTATGTAATTTTGTTGATTAGGCTTTGTTTTTGTGATGAATTTAGATGTTATTGATTATACTGGTGTTTAGTTATCGATAGTTTCCAACGTAATTATGTCTAATAATTTAGTTTAATTTTTCAGATCCACCCGTGCAAAGCTAGGAAGTATTTTAAAAGGGACACGTCCAGATTTAAGAACTTAAAAGACTTGATCAAGGTATTCTGGGCAGTTATCGATCGATGTTATTGACTGATCACAAAAATTAAGAAATGTTCAAACTTTTTAAATAGCCTTGACGAACTTACTTGAACGTTTACTTTTCCCTTGCGCAAGACCTGTTTTCAAAGGTATCAACAAATACAGCTAGTTACCAAAAACAAACTTTAGATTGAAGCAGACAAATCGCGACTACCCTTCAAGAATTGGAAATTAAATATTCAAGTGCCAGCCTATCTTAATCTATCAGGAAGTAAAAAAATAGTTTCTGGTAGATCCCAAAGGAGGTCCTTTCTTGAGGGTAGGAACTATTTTTGAAATTTGAAACGAGAGTAGGCAGGAAACTAAGCTACATTTGCCGCTATGAAATCAAATCATTTTTTGAGGTTTTTGCCGATATAGCTATGTTTAGTGTATTTCATTGGCCTTTAGAGGTCCCCTACTGGAAATAAGCTTTTTTCTTAATACAGTAATTGAATCGTTGGAGGTTTTTATTATTGGTGACAGTTTTTTTTCATTCCACTCTTTTTAATCCGTCTCTTTCGTGAGACTTGACAAAAGTCTACTGTACTTGCTAGTTTGTTGTTTGTTTGTTTAGTTTTTCTTTTTAAGAGTGTTTAGTTTGTGATAATCCTTGCGAGTCTCAATAAATACTTTTCCTTACTTTATTTCTTTTTTCCACTCTGTTGTTTACTGGACTGAAATACAACCGTTACTGACAATAGAAATGTTGTCGACTAGTTCTAACATAGAGTTTTCATATGGGCGGTCCGTTTGCCACCTGTTTGATTAGGCATGCCAATCCCACGTGTGTGATATATTCATGTTCTAGTAATAACTATCGAGACGTAAATAATTATAGTAACTTTAAACGTTTAATATCTAATGTTTATTATTATTGAAGTAGATAATTAACTAAGACAAATATGTTAACTAATTAGTTTTAATTTTTATGATAAATCAAAACTGAAATAATTATAGACCAAAGTAAAAACATAGAATAAATGTTGATGATGTAATTTTTAATTTTCTAATCAGCGCGTTGGGGCTGACTGTACATCCGCGAGTTCGCATTGTGCTCCCCTACACACATCTACACTAGCATCAACATAAAACGCAATTTTGTATTAGATTTAATTTGAGGGGTGCGTGTGTGCGTGCGTGTGTGTGTGTGTGTGTGTGTGTGTGCGGAAGTGCTTGCTTCCTACGCACAAATTGATTACGATCGTCGTCGAAAAGAGGAATTTGCATACACGTGAAACCTCTTTTTTTCTCTATCCGTTTGAAAAAAAATCAATCCATCTCGCGCTACGTCGCATTAATTTCGCGCGTATTTATTTATTTCTTTTCGGATGTTGGATTAGTATTGCCAGCGTTCAGTTTTCTGGATCTTTTTTTAGTACGTAGCTCTACTACGTCTGTTCGCTTGAACTTGGCAAGTCCTGGCGTGCGCGGAGTAAGTGCATACGTGATAGTTGAGGAGCATAGTGCGGTGCAGGGAGCGGCGAGGTGCAGTCGCGGCCTCCGCCCGCCGCGGCGCCGCGCCGAATGAGCGCCCGATTTAAAAACTATACGGACGAACCCGCGCAGCGAAGCCCCGTAATACCACCCCCCGCGTAATGATTTTTTGGCGATGAATTTATATTCGCGCGCGAGCGGTGCCACTTTTTCGACCCCCCACGAACCCCCTACCCCCGCTCATTAACGCAACCCAGATATGCAATTCTGATCTTTGACGAGGAGGCTGTAGTGTCGGCGGGCGCCTCGCCGGGAGAGGTGCCCCGTTTTGTTTTTTCCCGCCCGGCTTCATTATTGATGGCATCGGGACGGTAATGCGGAAGCATGTGTGAACGTTTCATTACAAAAGGTGGACGCGGCTCGTGTTAATATTGCAGACCGGCCGGACCCGACCGGACGGGTGGACGCCTCGGAAAAAAAAACTTTTACTCAACAAAAAAAATTATAGAAATTAACAGCCGCAATTAATTTTTTGGAATTACGGGTTCGGTCTCAAAAGAAAAAAAAATCTTTTTTGAAAGTTCTTGCGGGCGCGCGGCGCGGGACTGTCGGACGCGTGTCGGGGAAAGTTTTCAGTCGAACTTGGAACGAAGTTCTCACGTGCGTGTGTGGACACCGGACCGGTCGCCTGACGGATTGGCCGGCTGGTCGACGCTTGACGATCGTAAACCGAGTTTCGCACAAACTCGCCGAATTCTATCCCAATTTTACTATTTGAATAGTTTTTATTGGTGCATATTTTGTCAACACTCGGGTTAAGTTTGTTTATTTGTCTGTCGTGTTCTGTTACCGGACTTTACTTCTCATATAGTGACTTTGTTGAACTTTGTTGATTGTTTTTGTTGAGTTACATTTTTGTGCGTTCGACGGCGGCCGATAGAAAAGGTAAGTCACCTATCCGTTCAGCTGTTACATTATTAACTGCTAAAAGTACAAAACTCCGTGTATTTTCTCACATTATCTCCACAATTTATGCATTTAAAAACCCGGAAGTAAAATAAAAAATTCACTTACTTTAGAACTATTTTTCTTTTGAAAGAAATGTTTAAAAAAATATTAAGTTGGAAGATTTGCATATTAAAAAATAAGAATGGTCAATAGATACTCTGATTTTAATATGTTCACAATTAGCTTAACCCTCTGAATGCTGTGTTATTATTATGTTAATATTAAGTCCGTGGATGCAGGGGATAGCTGACTTGCAAGCGACGCCGGACCTCGAGTTAGACAAATCTTGCATAAATAATTAGGATCGGTAAAGAATTGCATCCTCCGTTGACCTTACGATTGTTATTTTGTAACAAGTCTGTAACTGGCGGATTTCAATGTAGCGAAACGGATTTTTGTACTTTTTAACGTGTGATTTTTTTTGTCATGTTAATTTTTTTTAGTTTATTTTTTTTATTTTTTAGTTATTAATTAGTTTGTTTTTTGTTTATTGGTAAGGTTTTTATAACAGTAACTCAACGTTCGCACTTAATAACTTTATTAATGTGACTAAACATTTTTGTAACGCTACGTTAAATTAAAACCAATACAATTAAATTTAACGTAATTTTTTTTAACACATTTTTACTTTGTTAAAAAAACACTAAGTAATAAAAAAATAATTGTTAATTTAAAAAAATATCGTACAATAATTATGTCTAGCGCGATTATGGCTAGCAATATATTAACCTAGAACTTCCCGAACCAAACTAGAACTATCACAACCATTATCTTATCTCTAAAACAAATTATCTAAGTGTGTCGCCAAAATGATTGGTCTAGCACAATTTTTGCATATGGCCGAATTTTATTAAACCTTCAATTTAAATTATGAGTTATGTTTGTTTTTATCTATTAAATATATCTAGGATCCTGAGGAGTTCTGCTTATCTAGCCTCTGTAAGAAGATTGAAGATATTATGTAGGCGTAAGTAAGTAAGAGTCTACGTTTAAAAAGTTTACAGGTTTTGTGTCATCCCAGCTTTGAGATCTGCTTATCACGCGATAAGGGCGCTACAATAATTGAATTCATTCCAAAAGAGATTAAAATTAAATAAGGAAAATACTATAAATCTAATAAGGCATTAAAAGATTCTACAGCTTTTATTATTCATTAATTATTGAATAATGAGGAGTATTTTAATTAACTTGAGTTACCCAAAACACACCAAAAACTGCTTACAAACTGTAGAAACATACCACTAACTACAGTTTAAAGTAGTACAAGTAAGAGAAAAATAACTGTATAAAAGAAATGCTTAAAACAATTAAAAAAAACATCCTAATCATTAAAACACAGATTAAAAAGCAAATAAATTCAAAACGGCTTCTTAAATCTCTCTCTCATCTCCTACAAATTCCGATCACTCAAACATGCGTTTCTCAACCCTTTATAACTGCCATAATAATTCCCTCACTTAACGGTAAGTCTAATAATTAAAAAACTGCAAACTCAAGCCGTTGGCGATGGTCATCCGTCTAAGCAGACCCTTTTCTTATTCCCACATTTTGTTGCAAGATGAGGTATGAAGCAACATCGAGCTAGCTGCAACCGTGCAAAACACCCCTTTTCGATGGCGATACCATTGTCCATTCAGAAAGGCACATAGATTAGGTGGAGCAGGTTTTCAAAACGTCTTTACTATTGTTGGTTCGTGAAATAGTAATTAATTTGCAGTTTTGTTGCTGGGTCAGCTTTTGAAGTTCGAAGAAAGTAAACAGACGGAGAGAAGATGCTAAATCAGTCGTCCAAATTTAAAAACTACGAAATACTACGAGAAAATGTGACTCTTTATTTTTATTTAGGATGTTTTAGGCACAGGACATCAACCGCTGATTTTCTAAGTAATATTTTCCTTAAGTTTAAGATGAGTCCATTTTCAGGTGATCGCTACAGGAGCAGGAACTATGAAAAAGGAACCATTTGGGATTTATGTAGAGTTTTATCCTTCAAAGCGGTTTTTATAGAAATTTGCTAGAAAACTAAACTGTTAGACTCGTATCTAATATGTAGAATTTACTTAGAAATAGAAATTAAAATACCCTAATTAATCTACATTAATTAGGCAAAAATTTAAGTCCACAATATCTCTAAGACATAAAATATGCAATTAATAAACATTGACAATAAAAAAATGGCGCATCATCTCACTTCCTAGATAACGGCGGCGATACATTTATCTAAGTTACCTACGCTCAGTACTCGACCAATAATCTAGTCAGACAGTCCATCGATTGAGTCTACCTAGGCATTCGTACACAAAATGCCAGACTAGGAAAAGAGTAAAAAAAAGCGGTGACAGACTCATTCCGCTCGCCGTCTCCTTTCTAATCGCGCCCCCACACGCACGCGCGGCTTTTTAATTGCATCCCCCACCCCCACCCCGGAAAAAAGGGCGAAGCACACGATGGATTAGCATACAACCTCAGCGAGAGAACGCGCAGCGCACCCCTTCAGTTTTTGCGTGTCGGATCCCGCCATATTTTTCGCGGTTGTATTTTTTTCGGGGGGGCGCGGGGAGCATGGAAGTTGCGTGCGCGCCGCGCCAGTCGGCTGGCTGCCGGCGAACAAGCGATGTGCATAACCCCGTCCGCGGCCCATAACAACATACTGCACTCTCGGGACATGATCGGTCTAAACTAAACACATAATTTTTTTTATTTACACGTAATAAACTGTGACCAAAGTGTTGTGATGTGAGGATTTATAACAATAATTTAATATTAAAACGGGTAAGTTTTTCTAGATTGCCTAGTTATCAACGTGACGTTAGGACTAGCAAAATTTGGCGATAGCTGGGAGCAAGGTCGTGGCATACAGATAAATTTATTTGCACAAAAAAATGTGTTAGACTTATACGGATAACCTCATTTCAGAACAACGCGCGCTGTTGTGTTAAAATATGTTTCATTTCGCATATTTTTAATTTATCGTTTTCGTTAAATACTCTTTTACTTATCTTATAAATTACGCCGTCAATTAACAAGAAGTTAAATTCTTTCGGCAACTTTTGAAAACTGTTTTAAGATACAAAATACTTTCGTTGTAAGTATGAATTTTAAGCCAATGAAGAGTTTTTAAGTTAATATTTTAATTAAGTCGAAACCAATATTGTCTATTTTAAAATAAAGATGATTGATTAAAACGTGATAATTTGAAAGTGACGTACAACTGAGTAATCTCTTAATTAGATTAGACTCGATACTGTTTTATTTATAATGTCGATGATAGACGAATTATAGTGGCACCCATTTTTATTAAAACGTCATCAATCCTTTCTTTAATAAAATCTAACTTACATAGGCTAACTTAGGAAGAAATAAAGTTTTGAACAACCCTACATTTTACTTTTAAGACTAACATTGTTTCTTTTTTAAATACACTAAAAATATAATCACATTATTACCTAAAAAATTTAAACTATTCATACATTTAGAACTTAGCAGTTTATAGGTCTCACAACTTAAAATCTATTTGTTTCCATCAGTCTTAAATCTTATTCCACATTCAATTAAAGCTCTAAATAAAAGTTTCTTACATCACAAAATTTTTTGTTACTCTAAAATCACAAAAACAAATTTCTCAACCAAACAAACGTCGTGCAATTTCATAAATAAAATATAGAGTACATTTTTTCCTTTATCAATTACAAATAGCAACTGCTGTGTGTATTTACTTGCATACAGTACATTCAACTTAATATTGCATTTAAAAATAGTTCTAATATATACTAACCCGATAATGCATTAGTCATTTGACAATTGTTAGTAATTATTTTATGTCTTGAAGTCTGGATTTGAACTATTGGTAGACTTACCTCCTATTTGGTAAACAAAACTTATAACTTAAATAAAGACTTCTATTTACATCTTAGGGGTATATAAGCATGATTTTATGTTATGACTTAAGTTATAACTCAGATTTAAATGACATTTTTATATTAATTAGTTCTTTTAACACTAAAATTAGCTAAGCGTCGTTACTCTATTACCTAATTCTGAATTAGAAATAATTGTCCCACCAAGACACGAAATCTTTTGAAATATTTCTTTCAAATAAAGTTTCTGCTTATCTTTAATGACCGTTAGTGTTCCTGCTATATTAAAATCTTTGCTAGAAGCAAACACGTTGTTTATTTCTATAAATTGCCTTCTTAAAATGGGTATTTTTTGAGTAATATTAAAATAAGTAGTTTCTCGTAACGTCAAACGCGACGGACAGTTTGAGCCACGTGACAACAGCTGTCAACGCTTTCCCGCTAAATTGGACTATGAATTTAATATTTAGCTTTCAAAGTGATACTGAGTTTTCTAGTTTCTCTCTGAAAATTAAAGATAAATAAAACAATACTTTACAGGTTAGATTTGATATTAGAAAGAACTTTGCCAAATTAAAATAAATAAAACATTGAAAACAATTGTAGGTAAATTCTTAAATCATTACTGTGAATAGAACTAGATTATTTTATACAACTAATGCTCTGCAACGCAATTGTCTTTAGAAAAATGCAGTTTTAGAGGGCTAAAAAGTTAAATAATGATTATTGCTAACCAAAATATATATTTAGGAAATATCTCTATAATGATTACTCACAGTAAAAAATTACTGGTTCAATTTCTATGAAAATGCAATAACTCTATATCATTTTAATATTGGTGCCAATAAAATAATTAAACTTAATTGTAACTTAATTATTAAATTCAATTGACTAAATAATATTGAAATAGTTCTCAACATTTTAGGGTTTCCACAGATACGGATTTCGGAATAGGGAAGTAGGTACCTTAATGACTTTTATTTTTTACAACTAAAATACCAGCATAATTATCCCGTAAGCGCCCACGACTAAAAATAGGCTTTCCGATGAACCCGTCAACAATGTACCATGTCTATATCTCCTTATTTTACAACAAAATATTGACATAATAAGTGACCTATTTGCTAAATCGATCGAATTCATAATTTACACGTGTGCCTGGGCTAGATAGATAAAAATTTAAAATTATTCGCAAGCATGGTACGATTAGCGATGAACTTCAAGACGTTATGTAAATCTATACTAATAATACTATGAAGATGTAAAATTTGTGAGTTGTGTGCGATGGTTATCTTCAGAATTACTAATCCGAATCCGAAAAATCTTTCATGTCATAGTATATATTTTATGTTTAAACAAGAAATTACACGTTTGCGAAGTCGCGGGTAGAAATAAGCTAATGATTAATTAATAGACAAACGTAATCATTACCCTTCCTTTGCCGCCGTAGTCGGGTAACAATACAAAAGCAATATCTACTTCATTACTATCTTACAAATGCGAACGTGTTTTGTCATCGTTTTACGCAGCAACAGAACATCGGATCAACTTGCAACGTGATATTTGTCATAGAGGTGACTGTGTTTAAAAAAAGTTAGTTAATAATATTAATTTAAAAAAAAAATATAATTAAAATTGTTTTAAGGCTAGGGCAATTTTAATTTGATAAATTTTGTAGGTACCAATTAATAACAGATAAATATCGGTAATATTAAATAATTTACCTGAAAATTATTGTAGGTACATTTAGATAACATTTTGTCTAAAATTAGATATCCGTTACAATTAATATTATCATAAATAATTTAATCTGCAAACTATTTCTCCATTGGTAACTGTGATGTAATACAGACCTCCAAAAACAGGTAATATTGTGTAAATAAATACTTAACTAAATAGAATTCATTACATAATCCGACAAAATAAAGCTTCAAACATCTTTATAATGGAGCAAAATCCCTTTTTAACACCAAAAAGTTAGAAACTTTCACTTTATCTTAGCTTTAAAGCCAAAAAGAAAACCATTGGTAAGTTTAACGATTCGTTATAATATAGAAACCCGGCATGAAAAGCTAAGGACTAACATTAAGATATTTCTTTAAAAGCAAGAAAGTAAATGATATCCGATAGTAAAGATCGAATAAATTATCTGTACCTACTCAAGTTACGTTAAGTCTTTGTATTAAAACAAAAGCCTTAAAAATACTATTTTCTTCGGAAGAAATATTAAATCTCGACTGAAGATAGGAACAAAATATTATGTTGACTACCACGCAAATAAAGTTTGAAAGTTTAAGTAATAAAAATATTCTCACTCTTAATTATTCTAGTGCAACCCAAAGATCAGTACTATTTCACAAAAGACTTAATAAAACGAAATATGTTTTTAGTTTTTAGTAAAATATAATATTAATGAAGTCGGTGCTGGAACGCAGACTATCACACCGAAAACATAAGCTTCCAAAATTGGTCCTTTTTAACCATTTAAAAAAAAAAAAGCTTTTTCAAGTCCACTTTAGTTGTTTGGCGTTAAAACACAAGCTCATTTTGTCAATTAATTTGAAATCAAGACTACCTATCTTTACTGTAAGAATATTATAAAGAGGTTAAATTTGTTAGTTTATATGTGGGGGGTAATCTTCGGAACTACTGATCCGATTACGAAAATTCTTTCACTAATGGGAAGCTACAGTATTGACGAGTGTCAGGTTTATTTTATGTTTAAACAAGAAATTTCACGTGGAAGAAGTCGCGGAAAGAAGCTGGCACTCATATAATTCTACCTAAAACAGTATTCGGTAAAAATGTCCAAAGGAATTAAAATAATAAAAGGACAAACAGGAGAAATAATATCTCCATTTCTCATTCTTGTGCCGTTAGTACGCAGGACACAGATTTAGGTACAAATGTAGGAGACTGTAAACAATTGTAGCCTTGTCCTTCGGGAGGTCAATAACGCGGAGCTAGATAATAGCCTAGCGAAACAACACTAGAAGGGTTAGTCACACTGTAAACAAGGATAGTTTTAGCACAAATTGCGCAGTTTTTAATTAGTGGTTAAGTAAAATTTTAAGTATAATAATGTTATTTTAAAGTTGTTTGTTTTTGTAATTTTTGGGTTAGTTTATTTTTTTCTATTGTTGTCACTTTACTATTTTTTATAATAGGTAGTTGAGTATAATAATTTTGCTACTAGCATTTAGTGACTTAGACCGTGTAAACACTTCACTGAATTAGGTTGCTCGCCCAGTGTTACTATTCTAAAAAAAATACACGCTTTACTAAAAGCATGAGATGTCTTTATGCGAGTGTTTAGTACAAGTAGACCTACTTAATTAAACTTATTCAAAATTGCCTTCTACGGACGGAAGCCGTCGGGTTAATAAAGGCGCTATGAAATCTAGTATGGCCGTTTACTTGTTGACAGTGACTTGTCATCGTGTTCTAAGAAGTAACGCCCAATCATTTCCGCTCGAAGGTCAATAATAAATTGTAAGCGTTAGGTGGGAGATGCCCTTTATTTAACATCGAATGCACCGCTCAAGTTGTTTTCGACAATTCGAAAGTTTAGTACCTAAATAAAACTTGCTTAAATTGACTTACTGTCAATGTTTGCATGATGCAAGTCGGTTTTGGACGTCCATGCGTTCAACTAAACTTTGTAAGCGGAAATATTTTTTTATTTAAGTAGAGTCACAATTTATAAATGCGAATAATAATTCTTTGAATGGGTTTTGTGGCATTTATGTAAGTTCGTAAGTGTGACTTTGGTGTTTTCTAGCTAACTGCGAAACGAAAATAATATCGGTATAACTTGCGAAAAATAAGTTTTATTTTTACAACTAAGTGAATAGGAAAACCTACTATTTAGAGTCTGGAGTTTTAAGTTAACTTTTCTCAAGTATTAGCCCATTTGACCAGTTTATTTATAGTTTAAAATTAGGTTACCTAGACTTCTGCAATATAATATTCCCGGTATGTTCACAAGCTATAATTGGATACAGACTGACTGCAATGTAATATTCTACTGGTAATCATTAGGTATATTTTTAGTATTACACATAGGTTTACCATTATTAAGGATATTAGCCTCATAAAATATGGAAGTAATTCAAAGTGTTAATCACGCCAACCATACATTCAATCTAGTTTGCCAAAACAAGGACAGGTCTAGGAAAATACTATAGAAATAATCAAATGTATGACCTTGGTATTTTAGCATTAGTAACAGTCATTTGAAAATACCCTACAGCTAGTTCAATTTAAATGGTTTTGCTAAGCTATGGAGTTGACACTCTTATAATGCCAGGTAGGTATGTAACTGATTTAATTTTACTGGACCCTTTTGCCGTTGAAAATATTACATAGGTACCCTAACATAATGTTATTGTAAATGAAAATATACCTATTCTTATTTGGTTACGACGGTAAACTTGGGTTGTGGAGGTCAGATAGGCAGTCGCTCCATAAAGTAAAATAATGGTATCCAGCTGCATCCGGGTGGACAGGAACCGGGAAAATGATGATGATGATCCTGGTGACAAAGATCCACCTGATAGGGGCAGGAGTGACATTTAGGAACATTTAGAAATTTCTTCTTACCTATTGTGGTATAGTAATTTTATTCTAGGTGCATCGTCTTCACATATAATTATATAATTAATGTATATATAATATTGGAAAACATTTTAAAAGAGTATGTGGAGATTCTTGCCTTTTCTTCTCCGTACTAAACTACCTTTTGGAAGGGGCAACTAGAATCAATTCTATTCTGTTGTAAACTTTGACGATCAAAAGTGCCTTTTATGTGCCTATTTGAAATAAATGATTTGACTTTGACTTTTTCTAACAATCGTAGTACCTACTAACTTTTTAAACTGCACAGCTTAATTCAAAGGACGTTTCCACATTCCTCCATACCTCTCTATATTTCTTTTATACAGCATATAACAGAAAGGTGTGGTCAAGTTTAAGAGTGTGACCATCAATCTGAACAACTTTTTCCATGGGACCTGTCAGAACCGAGATGTTCTCTTCGGAAAATTTAGTTATGATTTAAAAGTGATAGTTAATAAAATGCGGTATCCTATGATTTTCGTCTCAGTGTGATAATATTTACATTGGCCCGACGTTAGTTTTTCCAACGTTTGTCAGAAACCCGAGCTTAGTTTATTATAGCCGATATCTACTTTACTACAATTGGTTTTATTATAATTCCTAATAATTTTCTACGCTGTTTTAATGAGAAAGTGAATAGGGAAAAACAAGAGTTTTAGACGCTCTTTTACATAATGTTGATTCACAAATATAAACAAATACCTAACCAACATACTATTTGACTTTACTGAAATTCATTAAAATTAAGTAAAATGATTTTAAGACAGTTGTAATATCCTTTGTCGTTGCTGTTGTAGATCTACGCTGAACATTTTCATTTCAGGATCAATTATTTGAGTCAATAAGTTTTTCAGCTTCATCTATTAAGTATGGAGGTAGAAGATGTCTTGATAAAGGGATCATCAATCATATAGGTATAAAACAACAGAAAACAAACATTAATTATACTCAGGTACCTGTGTGTTCAAAAACACATGGGATCAATTTAAATAATAACGTTGTAAACTTGGTAATAATCAGATATTAATTAACTCCATCAATTAAAAAAATCCTGTCCTAATTTTACACCATTTTCATTTTATTGAAAAATCCGGAAATCAAAACAACTGTTAGTACCTAGGTACTAATAAAAAAAAGTTACTTTTCATTAAAACTTTGAAAAAAAGGAAACGCGTTTTCTAACCCCCCACAGCCGTCAGACGCCCCGGTACGCCAGTTAGTTCGTCTAGATTGAAGCCACAGGTAGCCGTAATATAAATCGTGCCTAACTACGTACTGACAGGTTACCCGCCGTTCAAGGGTTAATATTTGCGTCACCAGTCACCGGCGCTGGAGGGTTAGCCTTGTCACCTAGCCGCTTCAGTGGCTATGAATTGTTAGTTACCTTTTGGCTGAATTTGTTTTTTATTTATACTTTTATAGGCATACTATGTGGTACCTACATAAGAGGGACTTAATAGATACTGTTCAATAATATATAACCAACATTTTCTGGTTCTCAGCAAGAAATAAACTATTTACCTACCTATTTGCTAAACGTGGTTATTTATGGGTGAAGGGTATGGTGAATAAGATTTAACATCTTACTCACTATACACTAAGTTTTCAAATTACAGTGTTAATAGATATGGGAGGACAGTATAGGCCTGTCAATCAGGTACTTCAGAAAATTGAAAATGGTCAACACATCTTCAGTCTACAAGGCCTACAACATTATCACGTTCACAAAATATAAAAGATAAATAAAATAATAAAAATAAAAACATATTATTTAAACCAACTGACATGATTGCTATTACAACTGTAACAAATCCGAATTTATATCCTGTCCACAAAAGCCACAAAACTAAAGGCTATTATAGAGCTATTTTAGCATTTAACGTTATTTTATCTGTCCCAACATTCAATAGTAAACGTACTATACCAATACCAAATCAACAAAAAACCTAAGTAACTTTTTCTACATAACCACCCATCAAGATCCAAACCTCAACTACCGACGCTTAACCTAGCGTCCAATACAATCTAATGTGTGTAATACATAAAGGAAACAGTCGGCTGGTATTTTTTTTATCTTTTGGTGAGCATTGAACCTAGATAAGGTGAGCATACAGCTCTGCCTAGATAGGCTATGCTAACATACTGTATTTTTTATATTGTCGAATAAATAGATTTGTCATGCGTTACAAAGGGGTAGGCAGAATGACAGGTCGAAAAAGGTTAGTCAAACGAAACATCGGAAATGAAAAAGTAGTCCAAAGATTTATGAACAAAATAGTCTTTTTGTTTAAAAAAACATTTTATTTAGTCGGTAAACCAATTTTTTTTTTGCCAAGAACACCTATTTTTAAATATCAAATCTTGCAAAATACCTAATTGTAAAAATGTAACTTATCCAATGAATGTTTTATATCATTTAAATACATAAATGTCTGTTAATTCTATCACCATTTTATTATTTGGGAAAAACCAATGCACATCCCTTTTCAAACTGTAAAGAAAAGGGAGGTTCTCTCGATTTTCTTTTCACGTGACGATATGCAAAGGAAACATTGTCTATTTTTCTTTGAGTCAGCCAATTTATTTATGGTCATCCACGGCCTCTTTTTTCATCTTCTATATTCATAACTCTTTTCGTCATATGATCATCATCTCGCCTCATCACATGTCCGTACCAGCGCAAACGGGTTTCACAAAGGTTTTCGTATACCTTAGCGACTTTAAAATTACCACGGATATATTTGTTTCTTATTTTATCAATTTTCGAAACTCCACCAGACCAGCGCAGCGCAGCATCTTCTTCTCTGTGGTGTGTATTTTCTGTTCATCCGTCTTCCTCATCGGCCAGCAATCAGATCCATATAGTAGGACTACAAAAAACTACTATAAAACTACTGCTATCCTACTATAAAACTACCATTTACTAGGTTCGTCTTTCATAGACTTGAATGGCTGAGAGTATGTCATGCTCACTCTAATGTCTCGCTGGTGGTGGCGTGTGTGTTGGATCATTAAGTTCCCTTCAAAATGGTTGAGCTGAATGGTGCTGATCCTTACGTCATGTTCGTGAACGGGCGCCGTCATTAGGGACTGGTCATCTCTTAGTTTTTATCTTTTTATTACGGACGCTTTTAACATGCAAGTCTTTCTACGAGTATATCGTTCTCATATGTATAATTTCAACATGAATGATGTAACCAATTTTTTTGTAACTATATAAAGTTGATATAAAAGAGTGTCCGTGGAGTTTCTTGCCCGTTCTTCTCCATAGGTAGTACGCTTTGGAATGGGCAACTAGCTTCATCTTTCTGACTGACCGACTCCTTGACAATTCAAAAGTGCCTGTAATTGGTTTATTTGAAATAAATGCTTTGAGTTTTCAGTTTGAGCTTACTATGCCCTTTTGTACATGTTAAGTTTCCTAACTATGTTAGACTAAACGAACTCAACTCATAATTTAAAACTAGCTGACAATATATAAAAAAAAATGCAGCCCCCAATTGCTTTTGTATAATAAAACCTACTGACTCAAACCGTATAATTAAACAATCTAATACTCTGTCAAGCGACTCTTCCCGTAGAAAACAACAAAGTATCTCTAGGTAGAGCATCATTTAATCTGGTGTATGCTGATCATCATATGCCTGCCTTTTCCGTACTATGTTGGAATCGGCTTCCAGTCTAACCGGATGCAGCTGAATACCAGTATTTTACATGGAGCGACAGCCTATCTGACTCCACAACCCATATACTGGGAAATACGATACCCCTTGGTAAGACTGGTTGTCAGACTTTCGGGCTTCTAACTACCCGAAACGACTGTCAAAGATGCACGAATGACAGCCGGGACCAACGGCTAACGTGCTTTCCGAGACATGGAGGGGTCTTGGTATGTAAAGATGGTTCTTCCACCCACGGAACAACCGCGGCGAGCGTAGCTTAACCTGATCGATCGACTCGTGCGGCTGTTATTACTAAGCCTAAATCTCCTAATTCCCAACACATTTAACTTAAATAAAACTACTCTAAAAAATACTCTTTGTAATAAAACAATGCTGTAGGTAATAACTCAGTATCGAGTTTTGTGAAATAATACATTAGACCACCCCGCACTGTCTCCTGTTACGGTAATTCTTAGATACCGTGTTATTATCTATAAAACGAACAGACAGACCGGAATTATTAGTGTAAACAATTATTTAGAACTAATTGTTAATAAAACACCATAGTCTGTGATAAAAATGCGTTTTTGCATCTGAGTAAGTATTTTAAGGAGTCATGTTCCAGACTCTTATCATCATACTTGAACTATACTTATAATATAAAGAGTTAAGTTTGTAAGTTTTGACGTAGGAGCTAAGCTCTTGAAGTAATGATCCGATTTCGAACATTCTTTCATTGGCAGAAACTTCCTCTATTGCTGAGTGCCCTAGAGTATATTTCATTATAGTTGACTACAACGCGGGCGAAGTCGCGGACAGAAGTTAGTAAACTACAATTTCTTTTGAAACGTTCTAATACTCTAAACATAGCGGTGAGAATAAATTCAAGATGGCTGCTAAAACAGAATTAGAAGAAAAAACCAAAATGATAAAATTTTGTGGTGTCAACTATGTACATCACACTTTTTTTTAAAATTAAACATTGTAATTTGCGAATACAACGTAGAAAGCAGGTGTATAGTGCATCTATATTTTGACATTAATTAAGTACCGAGTAATAGAGGGCGAGCCTATTTCAATTTATCGATAACGTCCTAATCAAAAACATAACACTTTGCCTACTCGGGAATCGAACCCAGGACTCCACGCTCAGCAGTCGCGTCAGATACCAATCGGCCAACGAGCTGTTAAGGTGCATAGAGGCCTCAATGCCCTTGCGCATGTGGGCGGAGCTTAATGCACTACTCCCGCGCACAAGTAACGCGCGGCGGCGGTGGCGTGCAACATCAAAACGACGACATTTTTCGACATTTTTTTTAGTTCGGCATTTTTGCCTACGATTCCAAAAGGTAATGATGGATCTAAGGCTGATATTTGTATAGATAGATACAAGTTACGCAACTATGTTAAGTTTTTACTGGACATCATTTTTTAGCATGTATGTGGATAAAGTAAGATAAGAAAATATATTCATTTCCCCAAACACATGTGAACACAATCAAGAATTAAAGTGTGCATGTAGGATATTTAATTTTGTTTTATTAATTATTAATTGTATAATGGCGTGCAAATAATTATTATGAATAATTGTTAATAATTAATTTCATATCAATATCATTAATTAAACTTGAGTTTAGCAAACAATAATAAATACAGAAAAAAAATAGGATACATAAAAATATTGTTACTTCATATATTAAGAATATTTACAGAAGTTTGTGATACATATCATGTTTGTTTAAAAAAAAAGTTATATTTCGTTTAGTTTATTAAGGCTCGTACACACTGGCGCGACGCGACGCCCGACACAAAGGCACCGCGTGTTGCGCGACGAGCGGCGCCTTTGTGTAGCGCTGTCGCGTCGCGCCTGTCTGTGGGAGTCTTTACTCTCGACGTAAAGTGATTGTGTATTTAAGTGTTTATGATAAAAAAATATAATAAAGACAACTTACGGTACGAACGAACTACGATAGTACTTGAACTTTTGGAAGGAAGTTCTTTAACACGATTTGCAGTAGGAGTAAACTGGTAGAAATCGTCACGTAACGAAAAAGCGTTATGCCCCCTCCATGCGACTTTCGAGAGAGATAGTTGTCATGGTTTTCGAGGGTGCTGAAGCCAATGCGGTCAAAATGAAAATCCAAGAAGGCGGCCGCGAAATTTTTCAAATTGTTCATCATGGGTATCGTTTGCATGGTTTTCGAGGGTGATATAGCCGATAGTGACGTCAAAATCAAAGATGGCGTCTGCGAAAGTTTTTAAATTTATCATCATGGGTGTCGTTTTCATGGTTTTCGAGGGTGCTAAAGCCGATGGTGGATATATAGTAGATTATTACGTGTGCGCACAATCGGTCAATAGCCGGACTGGAGCAACGAGCAACACAACCCTCCCGTCTCCATGCTAAAGCTCGACTGCCGCCCGCGCCCGCCCGAGCAGAGCGGCTCTGAGCCACCATCTCAAAATGGGAACATTTTCTTTGCAAATGTTGATTGATCTACATAATGCTGTTATGTTTCTGTAGTACCTCTAACCACCAATTTTTCAGTATTTCCAAATAGGGAAGAATAGTAAGAATAGGGAACATTAGCCAAAAAATTGCGTTTTGGTAAATATTTTTTTGAGGAAAAACTATTAGCAATATGAAAAACTCCAGTTATAATAATGATGTACATGAATCTATAACTAATATATTTTTTTTAATCTTCTAACCAACCCGTTAATGAGAAGTAGGCTTTATAAAGTGACCGTGTAATGGTACTAAACGGGAGTAAGGGCCTTAATTAGGACAACAGTAAATTTAAACACACAGTAACACCTATACGTGTATGAAACCCGGAAACTACTTAAAATACTATTATTAAATTAAAATTATAATGTGCATTTAAACTTTCCTGTAATATTAAATAATTAACCAACATAACGTTACAAAACATCACGCCAGTTTTCCCCGAAGGATTAGGTAGAGGTGTACCTGTCTATAGTACACCAAGGTACTACTGAGAAATTCCTGGTGGTAAAACTCAATAACACTTTGCCCGACCCGGGGATCGAACACAGAACCTCATGCACAGCGTTTGCGACCACTGGACCAACAACGGTGACAATTAATAATTTTCTTATAATTTTATGTATAAAATGCAATTAAAAGAATAATCGGTCGTTAAAATATCGTAGGTATGTTTGGATTTGCATTACCGTGTGACGACGGCTAAGATAATGTATCCTCCCAACACGATATCCGTTAAAGTTAACTTGGACTTGACGGTCTGAAATTGCAAACACAGTGTCAAGCACACACTGTCAAACACACAGTGTCAAACACAGTGTCAAGCATACAGTGTCAAATACACAGAGTCAAGCACACAGTGACAGACACACAGTGTTAAGCACACAGTGTCAAACACACAGTGTTAAGCACACAGTGTCAAACACAGTGTCAAACACACAGTGTCAAGCACACAGTGTCAAACACAGTGTCAAACACACAGTGTCAAACACACAGTGTCAAACACACAGTGTCAAACACACAGTGTCAAGCACACAGTGTCAAGCGTGCTGATCAAGGCTCGTTTCTTCTCTGCGTACTCCAGAAGAACAAGTTGACCCGATTTGACCAATCATGAGCCTGATCACATCGAAGCTGGCCTTCGACCGCGATATAAAAACAAACTCAAACTCAAAGCATTTATTTTAATTAAACCATTTACAGGCACTTTTGAACTGTCCAGAAGTCGGTCGGTCAGAAATATGAAGCTAGTTGTCCATTCCAAAGCGTAGTAGGTACCTATGGAGAAGAACGGGCAAGAAACTCCATGGACCCTCTTTTAAATTATATTGTTACAAAAATATTAGTTACACTATTAATGTTCAATTATATGTGAGAACGATGTAAAAAAGACGTACACGTTAAAAGCGTCAAGAAAATAGAAACAAAAAAAACAATCCAGAAATAAAATAATTAAAAACTGTCGTGTCATCGAAGAGATGAAAAAATATTTTGTTTTCACTTAGGCATCGAGTTAAACCCCCAAACAACTCGCGATGTATCACAGCGAGACCAAGGTATCCTTTGACATGTACGTGCATGTCTAGTAGCATGCTTTTGTTATACATGGACGTGACATCGAGGTAGCGAGCTAAACTGCGATCGCGAGGTATCGCAGCGAGGCATCTGCGGCCTGTAATTACCATAAGAACAGTCGTTATGGAACACCAGAAACACTATTAAAACGCACGATTTTGGGTCTGAGACGTAAAATGGCGAAAGTAGAATTCAACCAGGAATGAGTAACAAAAGAAACATGGATTTTATTTTAAATAGTAAGTAGATCTAGTGCCTAGCGATATTTAACAGGCAATAGTGCTAGACCACGATAGCTAAAACTCCTAGATAACTATTAGTCTATAGGTAGGCTTTTGCAAGCTACTGGATAGTAATTAATAGCTCATCACCGCCTGTTTCTCTAATGTTGGCACAATCTTTACGAAAATAACTGACTATGGTAAAAATATTAGCTATTTGCAAGTTTCATAACAGGGATGTCTGCGCAAGGAGCACGGGACGTCGTTTGAAGGCTCCTACAAACAGGCGCGACACGCGACGCGACACAAAGGCTCCGCTGGCGCGCGACGATCGGTGCCTTTGTGTCGCGTGCGTGCGCGTCGCGTGTCGCGCCTGTTTGTAGGAGCCTTTAATCAACATCATCATCATTCTCTTATGATCGTATATATATGTAGATAAGTATATGTTTTATGTATGTATGTATGTATTTGTTGTATATGTAAATAGTACACCACTGACTACCTGCAGTATAGTCTCTCCTTCTCCCTTTAATCCATGTAAAGGTTGTCTGTAAAAGATCGCTTTTAACGATAAGACCGCCAATTGGGTCACCCTGTGTAAAATTTCTACATTTATATCTGTAATATTTATGGTGTACTTAATAAAGAAGATTCTTTTCTATTCTATTCTACGAGTATTCTCCTGCCCTTATCCCAGTTTATTTGCGGTCGGCACAACACGTCTTTTCCTTCCACACTTCTCTATCAGTCGTCATCTCGGTAGTCACCCCCTTTCTATCCATATCATCTTTCACACAGTCCATTATCGTGTCTTTGGTCTTCCCCTACTTTTATAGCCATCCAAATTCATACTCAAAACTTTCCTCGCGGCATTTTAGTCAAAGTCAAAGTCAAATCATTTATTTCAAATAGGCACATAAAAGGCACTTTTGAACGTCAAAATTTACAAAAAAATAAAATTGATTCTAGTTGCCCCTTGCAAAAGGTAGTCTAGGTACTATACTTACTTAGTTTCACCTATAATTAGCGACACGCCCCTGCTTCACACAGTTTTTACGACTTGACAAATAAACGAGATTTCTTTAGAATATGTAAGCTTGATAGACCTTCCCGAATAAGTTCTTTAAATGATGGGTAAAACCACATTAAAATCCGTTGCGTAGTTTAGAAGAACAATGTAGTCACACAGACAAACACGGGAAGTGACTTTTATTTATAACTAGTTGCACGGCGCGACTTCGTTCGTGTGGTGTCCTACCCCTACCCTATCCCTAAACCTTCGCGGGCGTATGCAGAAAAGCTCACCAAAGTTTCATCAAAATCGGTCCAGCCCTTTCGGAGTCCATAGAGGACAAAAAAACAAACATTGATGTTTATTTACATAGATAGATATGTAAAGATATAGCTGGGTATAGAAATAGATAACTTAGAACTTGAAATAAGTAACAGTTCGAAGTTGTTTACGTACGAATGGTCGAAAGTATTGATAACGCCCCTTCTCTATAATTATATAATTATTGTATACATAATATTGTAAAACATTTTAAAAGAGTAAAGGTGGAGTTTCTTGCCCATTCTTTTCCATACGAAACTACCTTAGAGAAGGGGCAACTAGAATCAATTCTATTTTCTTGTACATTTTGACGTTCAAAAGTGCCTTTTATGTGCTTATTTGAAATAAATTGTTTGACTTTGACTTTGAATTGTAAGTAACGAAACAACTAAATATAACCATTAAGCAGATTGGTTTACTTAGTTACATCTGAAGGCCAATATTCTGATGCTGAAAAAACGTATAAATTCATCGTCTCCTCAGCAACAATTAATGTCAAAAATCTTGGTAAAGGCTCCTACAAACAGGCGCGATGAGCGGTGCCTTTGTGTCGCGTGCGATACGCACCGCGTGTCGTGCCAGTTTTTTGGAGCCTTAAATTTGAGGTTTTTTGACACATTGAGACTGATTATGATATGAATGTTCTTGTGTGTGTTATTTACAATCCGGGAATAATTTCCCCCTGCATACAACACCAATTTGCAACCACGCGTTGTACATAGGTATTTTGTGCAATTTTCCCACTAGACTATTATTTTGTATTTCCCCCTAAACCATAATAATTAGTGCACTCCCGAGATAAGGTGCAATTTTAATATAAAATCAAAAAACCCATAAAATTCGTTTAATCATTGAGGTACAAATAATTACTCACGTAACGTCCTTTTATGCACATGGCAGCCGATAGCCCTTTTTCGATTCATTAAAATTTCCCCCTATATTAATAGCAATTAATACCTACACATAATAATGCATAGCGAGTTCTAATAAACAAACTTATTAATTGTAGTCCGTTTTTTGCGACATATCCTGTATGTGTTGTGGCAGACTGCGTCTAGCCGGGCGATTAGTCACTCCCAACGAACATTGAAGTGTCTGCACTGTTATCTAAAAATGTACTTGGTTTTGTGAGCGACTCCGCTCGAACATTAATACATTGTGTACCGAGTGGTTTTTCTATACTAATAATTATTATAAAGAAGTAATGTTTGTGCGTCTGTGTTTTCTAAAAATAGTAGAATTTTTCTATCAGCTTTTATATTTAAAGCATGTTTCTCTTGACGTACTTATGAAACAAATTAGAAAACAGTATTACACGAAAAAGGCTCCAGTTTCAACGCAGCTATTTGCTAGGTTGATCAAATGAACAAATACGACACACACACACACACACACACACACACACACACACACACACACACACTCACGCACCCCCACACACACACACACACACAACCACTACACCCACCACCAGTTCACACACACACCCATCACTAGTTTACAACAGATTCCATTGGCTGTTAAAGATCAGGAGTGAGTTTCATGAGTAAATCCCATATTCCCATAAAACTTGTATCTACAACTGTACTTTACAATAACACTTATCAAGGAAAATAATATAAAGTATTACCTATTTCGGAAGTACTGGATCTAATATTGAGTTTAGTTGCGAAATAATAGTTAATTAACAATTCAGTTGCTTGTTAGTTAGTGTATAAAGTTTTACTTGTAACTACGCAGTTGGATTAATAACTTCATAATGTCTATATTCCCCGAAGGGTTAGGCAGAGGTGTACCTATGGTACACCCATATTTCGCTAGTTATGTTTAAGTCCCATGTAATAGGGGGCGAGCCTATTGCCATCACTCGGGTACAAACCCAGACACCAAGGTACTACTGAGAAATTTCAGATGGAAAAACCCAACAACACTTTGCCCAACCCGAGAATCGAACCCAGGACCTCGCGCTCAGAAGTAGCGCTTGCGACCATAGTAGTCCATGCCAAAGAGGCAGTCAGTGGGTACACAACATTTTACATAACTAAGTATGGTATTTTTATCACACAAAGCGACGCGTGTATTGCTTGTGGTAACCAAGTGTACAAACACGCTGTGAATGTGTGCGTGAACACGAGTAGCGTCAGCACATAACACACACACGCATTTCCGATTTCGCTCTTGTCTCGGACAGTACCGAGAGCTCCTGCGCTTACCCATACATTCACAACGTGTTTGTACACTTGGTAACCACAAGTAAAGCGCGCGTCGCTTCGTGATATAAAAATACTTTACATATCCCGGGCGTTTAAATAGCACGTCGCGTTTTAGAAACAGACGGTTACATAGATTTGATAGAGATGGCGCTCTACAAACCTGTACTTTTCTAAAAAAGTAGTTTAGCCATATTTAATATTTATGTAACAGTTTTCCATTGAATTAATGACGTTTAAGGCCGCCATTTTGATTATCCTCTGAGGTCATATAGGATACACTACATTCATTGAAATCGGTTCAGCAGTTTCGGCTTCATGAGATAACAAATTATTTCAAATAAATAATCACAAACATTATACAGTTATCGACTGTAAATACGACGAGTTTTAAAATTTGGGATTTTAGAGCGATGTCTATGTCACTCGTAAGTGTATGACAGATCCTTTCTGAAGCTCGCTTTGTCCTATTTCCGCTGGGTACTCTTCACAGCTTGTGCTGCAGAGATTTGCTGAAAATGTAACAAAACCGGCCATGTGTGTGTCGGACCACGCACAATGAAGAGTTCCGTAATTGGGATGAATATATCCCAAGAACAAACTTATCGTTGTAGTTGAAAAACATGTTCCCCCATACACTCCAACTGCAACTGTTGGTCGACTATTACTAGTCAACTTGCAAAGCCTACTTAGCTGTGATAATTTTCTTTTAACTTCGTTATATTTATCGTTATTCAGCATGGTATTTTTATAGTAGATTGTTAATTTATGTTTAAAATTTTGCATGCCCAAGTGACGGCAGAGCATGGGGAACATTATCAAAACATGTATAACATCTATACCCCTACCCATGTTGGCAAAAATATAAATGATTTGATTTGATTTATATAGACTACTGCCGTGAATTTTTTAACTAGTGGTCAGTGGGGGGACACTTCACTCTAGCAAAAAATTGCACTTTAAAGCTAAAAAGTCATTGTATTTTCATAAATTTATACTACTTAGTAACCACCATCCAAGCAAGAAGCACTAATATCAAAACAATCAAAAGGAAACGTGTCAATCTAAGCAGTTCTCAGTAGCCGTATTAGTTAATTTTAACAAGAATATTGCGCAAACCGCAGTTAAGGAATTTAACTGCATATTGTTTTAAGAATTGAACTATCATGTCAGCATGTTCATCGACTCAAGGTGAATCTTCTCTTTGTTCAAGCTATGTATCTTTGGGTATCAGCAGTAATTGCTTCCCATCCTTTGATTTTCTGGGTTATCGTCATCTCTCTAGCCTTTTCAGAACCAAGTCGGGGTCGACTTTCAGTCTAACTGGATGAAGAATACCAGTAGTTTACATGGAGTGACTGCTTATATGACCTTCACAACTCATTTACTGGGTAACACGGTACCCTTTAGCCAGACTAGTACTCAGAATTTCGGGCTTAACTATATCCACCAAGGAATGTGTCATTTCAGTCTATGTATGTAGGCCTCTTCCATTTCCCTACATTCAGATATCTTAGGTATTTATTGACTTTTTGAAATCTCTGTCAGTTCAGACGGGAGTCTACATCCAGGATTTACAGCCAAAAAAAAACTCTAGATTGTGCAGTAGGTAAACCGCAGGTACATAGTAACCATTTGACATCAGCATAACCATAATCAGCCTATAATGTACCCACTGCTGGGAGGCAGGCCTCCTCTCATTGAGAGGGAATGGGCTGTAATCTACCACGCGGGCCCAGTGCGGGTTGGTAGATGTCACATGTCTTCGAATTTTTGGTTCAAGGACATGCCAGTTTCCTCACGATGTTTTCCTTCACCATTTTGAGAGCAGTGGTGATAAAATTATTTACACAAAGTAAAGCGCCTGCCTGGGTTCGAACCCACGACCTACAACTCGGTAAGTCGGGGCCGATACCACTGGGCCACCACTGCTCCACCTGACATCAACAATGCCTTTATTTCATAGCCATAAGAGCGGTTTTCGTAGTCCAAGTTAAGACTTGACGTGCTTTGGACCGTACCTAGTCCTATCAATATTAGTTTTACAAGTTCTAAGCCTACACAATTTTATCAGCTGTCAATAATATCAGTCAACTTATATCATTGGTTGTTGTTATTTTGATCAGCCAATCACAAGGCCTTACATCATGGTATGAGACAGCAGATTCACTGATAAGACCTTATCATAACCAGGAGGGGGTTCTCCTTCGTTCTAAGTACAATAGTCCTTAATTCTTGCTTTTTTATCTAGTTTAAGAAAGCACATTAAGCAGTTGGTCCCAGCTGACATTTGTAGGTCTTTGGCAGTCGTTACACTTGTCAGAAGCCCGAAAGTCTGACAATCAGACTTGCTAGAGGGCATCGTGTTACCCAGTAACTAGGTTGTGGAGGTCAGATATGCAGTCGCTCCATGTAAAATACTGGTATTCAGCTGCATCCGGTTATACAGGAAGCCGACCCCAGTCATAGCACAGATTAGGACAGATAGTTCACTCCATAGGAAAAGATAGATACCTAAGGCTATAATTACCTACAAAAATATTACAGGCGGTCGTGCGCGCTAAAATGTACCTTACGCGGACGCCCGAGAGTATCTACTACGTCGTCAGCCGTGATGCACGGGCGATCACGTGCGTCATTGAACGCAACGCTAGGGCTGTCTATGCTAAGAAATTATTACTTGCACAAAAGAATGGGTAACTGAAAAACAGTTTTTTTTTTTACATTGAAACCAATTTTATTTTAAATTAAAAATCACAAATGCCTCACTTTAATATAATGGTCAATGAACTTTTGACCCTGCTGTAAATTTCTATTATTAAATATAATCGTCGTTAAAATTTGAAATCTAAAAAATAATTTTAACAAGTACCTACTCCTTAGGAAGACATGTACATAAATGTGTAAATTTCGCTTCCTTAAGGTGCTTCCTGGTCGGCTAGTTTATGTTTTTTTCAAAATAATAATCCTAACTCTCTTAACAGCCGTCTACACTGCAATATGCAGGAGATTTAACGTTCTCTCGAACATACGCGTGGCAACCGACTGGATTTTGTTCGCCCGGGTGCACGCGAGCCGTAGGTAGATACGTTAGCGCGTGACCTCGAACGAGTGAACTATCTGTCCTAATCTGTGGTCATAGTTTATTATTTAGGATATGTATTTATCTATTTTAGTGTATTGTATAGTACTTATTATTCGCACCAACGACAGCCCCATTTTATGTCCAGGCAATTCACTTTCCATTCCAAGGTTGCCTGGAAGAGGTCGCAGGAAGCGATAAGGCCGTCCATTGTATATTTTGTAGTATTTGAGTTATTTTTTGTTATGTATTTGTAAGTGGTGTACAATAAAGAATATATAAATAAATATAAATAATTAGTTGGTAAGGCTAGGCAGGTGATAATCTAACTTAAGAGAGAGATTGTCGCAAAAGTATGGAAGGCAAAGGCGACACTACAAAGAACTTTCAAACTAATTATTTGAATATTATTTATAAAGTAACTAATATATTATTCATTATTATTTTATTTTTTAATATATTATTATTCCCTCTCAAAAAGAGGAGGCCTGTGTCCCAGCAGTGGGAACATTATAGGCTAATTATGTTATGCTTATGCTAATATATTATTTATATATATATTAGTATTTTGAAACTAACCTTTCAACTTAATACCTCCAAAGGAAGCGCTAAGATCTCACCTATCAATTTGTTGAAAAATAAATTGTTTAAACATAAGCGTGTGCGCATCCGGATGAGCAAATAAACAGCACATATCTAGGCGTCAGTTACAAGTAAACATAGTTTGTAATAATTAATTATCGTGACGCTGTAGTAGTAAGTGGGGTAAGCAGACTGGATGGTGGGCTTTAGCACGACTGTATTAGAACTTATTACCTATAATTCCTGTTGGTACCTAGTTATTAGAAATATTTTGTTTATTCAATCAGCAGTATTCTGTATGCTCAAAATTAAATGAAAAAGGATTACGAAGATAGAATTTTACTATCGATAGACTCTGGATTCATAATAAGATAATTTAAAGAAATAAAATCTCCAATAATTAATGAATCTCCATATACCTAATCATTTAATTCAAGTAGGCAACATATACTCATAATAAGAATAATATGTACATACACAGTCACAATAATTTACATCACATACAATTTGATACATAAATAATAAAATTAGTCGTCATTAATTAAAATGGTGAATTTTAGAAAGGATGACAATTTAACCATCAAAGCTAAACCTCTACAATTGAACTTATCAACTAAACATGAGGACTTTGTCGGTTCGTTGGGTGGCCTGTATCGTAACAGAGATATAAAAAGTATCCCCAACTTTTGATTAAACCAACGATTGATAAAAATCGCACTAACATGAAATCCAAGGCCCAAAATCTAGTAATTCTACTGATAACATTCGTAAAATAATAAAAAAGAACCTAGTATATGCTGTTTGACACGTAATCTAGATTTATTCGGCACACGTTATCATTCGATATATCAAATTCGCAATCTTTTGCAACGATAACTAGCCCAGCCCTAGGTTAGGGATGTGAAGCCAACTTTATCGATAAAAAAGAAACTTTGAACTGTGACATAAGTTTTATTTTACTTAGGT
This sequence comes from Dryobotodes eremita, assembly GCA_917490735.1. NCBI lineage: Eukaryota > Metazoa > Arthropoda > Insecta > Lepidoptera > Noctuidae > Dryobotodes > Dryobotodes eremita. The sequence goes on from OU823254.1 coordinate 21,684,221, forward strand.
ATGGCATTATCTAAAAATCTTTGGATTTGAAACACTGTTGCCATAATTTATGTTTTCTTAATGTCTTATAATTACTGAAAACGTTTCTTTGAGAACTTTCGTAGCTAATCTTTTTGAGCTTTAAGGTGTATCTCTTTTATACTAGGTAACATGTACAAGTGAAATAAGATCATATTATTATATTAAGAAGAAATAGAAATTATTAAAAAAAAAATCATAACAGCAGCAAAAATTATAATTAAATTTAAAAAAACGATGCTTTCTCGAAACTATCGACAACAGACATCAACACAGTCGCATCACTAACTCTCAATGCAGTCCTATCTAAAGCCTAATGTTTTAATACTCAGCATTAATGTTTGTATATCACCATAGACAATTTTTCGTGACGTTATTTATGGCAGGTAACGCTGCAGACGCATAAAATATTTGGATACGAAGGTTGCCACTGCCGGGTGTCTCATTGATAAATGAGCGTATGGGACATTTGTAAAATTATGACAAAACTTGTTATAATTATAGCAGTCTTTATGAGTCGAGATGATACTTTATTACGTACGTCTAGCGTAGGTACCGAGGAGCTGGCTAGCTGACTAAGCTGACTCAGCAGTCAGCCCCTCTACCGAGCTTACTGACTTGGTGACTGACTAAAGAGTCAGTCACCAAGTCACACAGAGGTCTTGACATCACGAAATAAGACACAAATTGATCAGGGTACGAAATTAAACAAAGGAAATAGATACCCATGTCTTATCCCTACCCGATCACAGAAAACTACTACGCATAAGTTTTATAAAAAATAGGTTTATTTAGTGCTTCTAAAAATCGAAGTTGTTTCTAGTCATGTCCACTATAGTAGTAGAATGAGTTGCTAGATAAGATAACGCAGACAAATATGCAGTTGTAATCTTGTTTGATATTTTTATTAACTTTTTAGTACAATGTTAGAGTACTAAGTGTCTATGTGCAGTATTGTACTGGCTGTTAATTTGTACACAGTGGCCCATCGTAGTCCATTTTCGGGCCTTACCATCTGTACCTCATGCCCAAAAAAGGTGCAATAATAAATATTTTGTGCAAGTGCACCGGCCTAATGTAAAAACTAAAACGAAGAAAACAGTTTTTTTTCTTTTGAGTAAGTTGAGCATTTCATTCTATTTTAGAAAACACAATTTTTTTGGTCAATGCCAAAATTGGATCCCGCGTGATTTTCGTTGGTAAATATTATCTGCATCGACAAAAATAGAAGCGATAGAATAAGCAGTACAATATGCAACTCTGCCTAACAAAGTTAACAATTATGAAAAAAAAAAACGTAATGTTGGTTAAAATTCTAATTTAACTGTCCACCTGGTCAATGACACAAATTCTTACTTTCTTCATATTTTATCGTGGAAATAATAAATGTTATAATATTAATATAATAGTACTATTATTATATAAACCTGAGATAAAGAGTTCACTCTTCCTTATGCTGTTTTCTAAGAGTTTTTTGACCCTAAGGTCGGCACGAATGGGACTATGATCGCATAAAAATAGGGATGTGTCACTTTATTATAACATTATAAATGACTAATATAGCATTTAATGCTTTCATATTTTAGCAAAGACTACGCTTTTTTATTCGAAGACATTTGACATCCATCAATCCGCACTGGGCCCGCGAGCCACTCTCTCTCTCACAAGGAGGAGGCCTGTGTCCCAGCAGTGGGAACGTTATAGCCTCATTATGCTTATGTTTATGCGAATGCGTTTTCTTAATATAGCATATTGATCGAACTAGCCCAAGCAAAGGAAGCTCTCTGTCCATTAAGTAATCAAGCTTCGACTTTTTCAGTTCAATTAGAAAAAAAATATGTATACAAAAACGGTAACAATAAACTATGTAAAGTTCTAGATTTAGCCAATTTGGTGTTTAGATGCAATCAAAACTACCTCCACGAAAGCTTTAAAATTGTGTTAAGATTTTGTAAGGGTTTACGTAGTTATGATAACAAGTAATTTCCGCCGTCGATATAGCGATATCTTTAGAATACTCGCTAGTAGTGATACTACAAGACTCAATGGCGAAATTACTAAGCAGTTGGGTTTCAATTACAGCTCGAGCCTATCGATGAAGTTCAGTGCAATAATTCCTTGGAAGCGCGAAAATATATGCAAAAAAAAATAGAAAAAAAAAATATACAGTTAGCACTCTCTGCCTACCGCACAGCACTATCTAGGGTCATGAATAGTGACGTAATACAAAATAATACAAGCAAACCCAGTATGCAGCAACTAGTTAATTCAACTCCTAATGTTTATCAGCTGACCCCGAACTAAGGAGCAAGAAAAAACATAAGTCAAATGAATACGTCTTTGTTCAAATAGATAATGACTGAGTTTGTGCTGTTTAATATGGTTTTTATATGAACGTAGTATAAAACTTGTGATTTGGAAGGTATATACTGAAGTACGGAATGTGAAAATATCCGTAGGACATCTGAAAATGACCTGAAATCGCCAAAATTCAATGAGCGAGCGTGATCAAAAATGCTTGTTTTTTCTCTGTGAGAAGTATTTTTCCTGCAGTTGAAAATTTTGGTTAAGCATTAAGCTTTGGTTTACTACGAAAGCGGTTCCGTCCATCCATCATGAAAATCAGTAATTTTCACTAGTATTTGACATTAAGGTGTCCAAAAACGTTCTGTAATTTGGACAGTCATTATTGTGTGACCTTTTATCGCTTTCTTATGTAACCAAAGATTTACAGGCAGTTATAACAGAAGAAAAACATGACTAGTATAGGAAAGTATCGTAAAAAATGTACTAAAAGTATGTGCTTGAAAGATTACCCGCTGTTTGTGAAATCTTTCAGTCCAAACGTTTACAAAAAATACGCGAATCCTTTTCAGTCAGTTATAGGTACGCGCTCGAAAAGGAGATCGTTCTTAGACTTGTATCTTTTCTATGTATCTCATACAATGTATACATATGTAATTAAGTCTGTTGACTCAGTAAAACTTCTAAGAATTCTCTCATTTCTTGAAGACAATAAAATAATTCTTGCGAAGTAACATCGACTGAATATAAATTCCATGAAATTGATGTTACTAAATCAATCTACCTAGCCTTGTCTTAACCATTTTTGGATCGGTTTCCAGTCTAACTGGATACAGCTGAATACTACCGGTGTTTTACATGGAGCAACTGCCTATCTGACCTCCACAATCCAGTTACTACGATACCTCTTGGTAAGGCTGGTTGTCAGACTTTCGAGCTTCTGACTCGTAACAACTGTCAAAGTTTTACGTATGAAAATGTGAATGATTTATGTAAGAACGGAGGGGTCTCTGCATATGTAATGGATGGTGTAACCCATCCGCGGACCGACCTCGGCAAGCGTTGCTTAACCATGAAGATCGACTCGTGCGGCCGTTATTATTTGGCCACAAGCCCCTCGACTACGAATCTCAAAGGATATAGTTTAAGAGCCTTTCCCAGCTTACATAATATCACTATATACTCAAGGAGACGAAGCAATTAACCCTTTCTAATCCGGCCCAAACCCCGCAACGGATAAGTCATATCATTAAAACAAACAGTGAGCCTTAAAATACCTAAACAATAAGGTTTTACGGGTACAGCCGTACATAACTCCACATCACTTCCGTATATAATCCTTACATATGAGAATTTTCAACCAATAGCGTGGAAGGTCAAAGTTGGAACGTCCAATCGGGCGGAGTCACTCGGTATTCAAACTATGTAGGTTTGTAGCAAAAGTGAAAGTGCTCCAATCACATGTGCGTGTTGAATGTGTGGGGGTATGTTGGACGTGTGGGAGTGTGGGTTATGAATGAAGGCTGTTTTAGTTTGTATGTTATATTTGAGCTTCGCGTTTTATCCGCAAAACATGGGTACAGGAAATGTAGGTTAATATGAGAGGTGGATTTGTGATGCTGTCTTGTGGGGTCAGCAGGGAATGTAGTCATCGTATTGAGTTCTATTTAAGCATTGGTTCTTACTTTTGATTATTGTTACAATAATGAGTCGTTTATAAGTTGCGCAGCTAACTATCAACGCTAATGTTATCTAAGTCAAAGGCAAGCTCTTCAGTTCTTAAAAGGCAAATTAACAGGTTGAATGCTGTGATTACAGAAACAGTTAAAAAGCCATTGTGTCTCACGTGGCTTTACGTTCATACGAAGGATTTAAGTACCAACTTATCTATATCTAGACCAAAACTACTATTACAGCGTTTACCGAACTCATTTATTAACCTCTTGAATTCCGCGTACTGAGACACAATGATAGTTACGTGTTGTGTCTCGCTCGATATCGCGACCTCGGAAATCAAAGAGTTAATCGTGGTGATTCAAATCAATGCATTTATTTCAATCAATCCAATTCCAGGCACTTTTGAATCGTCAAGGAAATTACGATATGATCGTCCCAAAACTAACATTTCATTAGCAATCACTATTTTGTTTATCATTTTTTGTAATCAATCACTAACAAGTTGACAACTATTTCCTCAAGGTAACCATTTTAACAAATAATTAAAAAGCACAAAACGCAACAGGACACAAAGTCCGGCCAAAGATGGCTATCATAACGAATCCAAAAAGTGGCAGTTAGCTATTTTACTTATTACTAATTAACTATAAAAACGTGACTAAAATTAACATAAATAAATGATTAACATAAGTTTTTATCGATGATAACTGATAAGTAAGGTCATGTACTTACCGACTCTACAATTTTACTGAATTATTATTTCATTTGTTTCAGGTTTACGCAAACAATCTAAGAGGACTTCTATTATATTTAAGGTTAGTACTGAAATTACTTAAATCTTACTAAGTAGATTATGATCTCGCAAAAAGAAAAAACATCTGAATTATACCTACAAGAAGACAGCACGTGAACCAACTGAAGGAAAAATCAATATAAAGACACATATAACTAGCTTCTGCCCGCGGCTTCGTCCGCGTTAAATTTCTTGTTCCCCCGTCCCACCCCGTCGCATTGCATCGCCCGCCCGAGCTATCAATTCATTTTCGCTTAGCGTTCTTTCAGCCCCTTTTGAGGTGCTGTTGAAAAAACTAAAAGAGGGAATCCTTATTTTTTACTGAGGAAAATATTGCCACGTTTCAAGTTTATTAACTCAAGGAATAAGATTTTTCATACAAACAAAATCCCCAATTTTCACCCCCTTAAAGATCGAATTTTCAAAAACCCCATTTTAGAGGATACCTACGTCATAATAACTATATGTGTGCTAAATTTCAGCCCAATCCGTTCAGTGATTTGAGCTGTGTTGACAGATCAGTCAGTCAGTCACGGTTTCCTTTTATTTAAGTATATATAGTCTTGGCACATTACTGTCTATAAGAATGTAAAAACTTTCGTAAAAAAGTGACTCGATACACTAACCAAAAAATATAGACATATTAGGCATCAGACTTAGCATTAGATCAACAAAAATTTTCGGTTGCCGACGTGATGCCACTCCAAAGAATTCAAAAGCTCTTCAAAGGGGAAGACAGCAACGTGGCTTAACGACATAATATGTGATGCTCCCTGGACGACACTTTCACAGAGAAATCTGCTACGCAAGCATTTGACCAATCAAAACTCATGGCTCTTCTCCAACTCCTCGGCTAAACACGTCATTTATTTTTCCACACACAGCTTCGTGGTCGCGTACTTCAGTACTGAAGGCCGTGTCCCTGAAAGACCTTTGTGGCTTTATGTATGATGTTCTTTCACTGCGTTCGGTTCTCGGCTTTCCTTAGGGGGCGGTCGTAACAGAGAGTCCGCACACTTCTAGTAGCCTTCATCTGAATATTCACCCACCATCTAGCTATATCATCTTTCACACAACACAATCTCAATTTATTTAGTCTCAAGACACGTAAGATAATCTTAGGTATATAAAGGACCTCCAAATACCCCCAAAACTGAACAAAAACAAGATTATAAATTTTAAAACATAATTTCAAATATTAATAAAGTACCTATTAATTGTGATATTGTTCATTAAAGCGATTTGAGATAAATACAGGTCATTCTGATAGCCTGCCACTAAGCTAGATAGGCAAAAAATTTAGACTTTTTTGTGCTCAAGATAACGAGTGAATCGAATCTTTTATATTGGTTACACATTCACCTATAATTGAGGGAATGTGTGAAAGATGATATGGTTAGTAAGGGGTTGACTACCGAGATGGCGACTGATAGACAAGTGTGGAACAATAGAAGAAGAATAGAGAATATGGACAAGTTGTGCCGACCTCAAATAAATGGGGGCTATCGTTTTTGGGCTCACCAGTTGGCGCCACTGGCGAGTAAGGTCCTGTTGCTGTACTTCTATTTGATGTTTTGGATATGTTTAAGTACCCATAAATTCATATTATGTTTATTTTATTACATTTTAAAACTCCAAATGAATATTTAGATTATAATGTTCCTAAAATTGGCAAGCATGAAGCAGACAAATCTTATTCTTCCTTTAAGTGCTGCGAAATTAGAACCTAACTTTTTACTTAAAATCTTAAGCCATAATTAATCAGGAATGGCACAACCATTACAACAATTATAAATCATTCGTTAAAATCCGTGATAAAAATCCCGCAAACAGTGAACGTTCAGTACTTATTTTGACATCTAGAGACCTTACTCTAAACTAGCGCCTCTAGCGGCGAACTCAAGCGCGGTAGCCCTCATTGGATAAGAATGAAGTCATGAATGAATGACTGAATTATATATTTATTTGCAAGAATATAGGTAGAATAGGTCTTAAGATCTATGGTTTTCTATAAGCAGGAGAATGATGATGCGTTCACCTATAACGCATATTTCTTATCGACAGATACCTTTATAGAATTCATCATCTCCCTATCCTTTTTCCAGCTATGTTGGGGTCGGATTCCAATCTAACTGGATGCAGCTGAATACTAGTATTATTCATGGAGCGATTGCCTATCTGACCGCCACAATCGGTGTCCTCCTCGGTAACACGATATCCGTTGCTATGACTGGTTGTCAGACTTTTGGGCTTCTGACTACCCGTAACGATTGTCGAAGATCCGCGAATGACAGCCAGGACCAACGGCTTAATGTGCTTTCCAAGGCACGGAGGGGGCTCGATATGTAATAGGCGTTGCTCAACTTTTGATCAACCCATACGGCTGTCATTATTAAGTGACGAGCCCCTTGTCTGAAAAACCTCAATCCTCGAAAAACGACACTTCCTCGTGTCTGATTGCACCTATATTCAGTCTGTCATCTTCTTTCAATAATTATACGTCTTCCATATAATATGTAATCAAATAAGACATTAATTTCTAAAAACGAAGAAACATTTCCAAGGATGCGCTCAAATTGCACAGATGGTTCGTATTACCGGCACAATTGGTACAAGTTACTGTTAGATCCGCACCCGTATTGGCAGACCTTGAATGAAAAAGGAAATTTTAAAATTGTTTCTTTTAGAACATAGGTGTTTCATTAAAGATGTATGTATAATTATTATAAATATCGATGATAAGAAATTACATGAATTAAGTCGGTTGCTATAGAAAACACGGGACACTGTTGTACGCTATAATTTATTAGTATTTAATCACATACAAAAGAAAAAAATACATACGTCGAAGAAAGAAAGTCAAAAAATGAAAAAGTAAATTTTCTGAACTAAGAATCGAAAAAAAAAAACATTCGATCAAAAAAAAACATTTATCTTTATTAAAATAAACTCATAATTGGTAGGTAAAAGCAAAACAATATGATAATATTTAAAATGTCGTTAAGGAAGGAACTGATATTGCTAATGTCAGCTAATGTCAACCTGTAGCAATATTATAATACCAGCCTAATATTGTCCCACAGCAGGGAAAAGACTTCTCATACACAGAAGGTACGAGCATTGATCACCAAGCTTGCTCAAAGCAGGTTGGCGATTTCAGACTTAATGTTGTCCAGGTTTCCTCTCGATATTTTCCTCCACCGATGTCAGTAATTTCCAAGTTAAACCCAGGTGTATTTTACCAACCAAGACTTTTTCAAGAGACCTTGCCCTTGTCCGTGGGGAAAACGTGGACACGTGGCTCTATACAATAAAACATATTTTTACACTAAGAATAGATCCAAAAAAGAGGATATATCCAAATATCTTATAATATTTTGTTTTAAAAGGGTGTCCGTGCAGTTTGTTGCCCGTTCTTCGCCATAGGCATATACTACGCTTTGGAATAGGCAACTAGCTTTATCTTCATGAGTGACCGACTCCCTGAGAATTTAAAAGTGCCTGTAAATGGTTTAATTGATATCTCTCTGAGTCTAGATATCGATCTGAGTTTGAGTTTCCTGTGTGCATCATCCATCTGGAAAAGTATGACTACCACATTTCTTTCTGCCGTCAAGCATTGCTGTGAACGGCACCCTAATAACGTAACACACTATCAATCACAATCTAAATCATTCGGAAACCTATTGCTAATCCATTGCTTCATATGTTCGTGTATGTCTGCTAAACAACGTCAATAACGCAATGAATGTTGTTGAACTGTCAAAATTAAAGACATTCCTACTGTTAGTGTGTTACGCAACTACCCCGCGGGTTTGAAACGTTTACCGGTGAAATCACAGACTCACTTGCGGCCTCTTAACTTATTTACTGTTTCTTTGAGAGACGAGGACAAACAAAAACATATTCGGTAAATATAGGGTTTATGACGTTATATCATACACAACATATAATAATAATATGATATTAAACATTATGCCTATATTTACCAAATAGTTAAGCAGAGGTGTAGGTAAGTACCTATAGTACACCAACAATAATTTGTCAGTTATGTTTGAGTCACATGTAACAGGCGCCGAGCCTATTGCCTTCAAACGGGCACAAATCCAGACTCCGGGCTGCTACTGAGAAATTCCAGATAGAAAGTAAACTTATAGTATATCCATAACTTCGAAAATTATTTCCCGGTGGGTAATTAAATTCACCTAATTCCCACCCAGTTTCTAATAATAATAATAATTAAATAATTATAATAATAACAATTATAAATATTCAGAAAGCGGTACTTCTAGACACGGCTCGAATAGTTAGGAGGTTCCTCTCTCTGGAGTCCTGACCGCCGGTAGCTTGGACCCTGTTCCCGATACCGGTGGGCTACTATTTTTTATATTTTTAAATGTTTTTATATTTTTTATATTCTAATATTTAAAAATATAATTTAAATGTATATAAAGAAATAAAGGAATAGGTAATAAATAATATTTGATGACGACTGCCGTTGTGGTCATTAAAATTATTAATAGTTGCCATGAATGATTGCAGTTTTACTGACGTACCTATTTATTCCGGGTTTATCCGGCCGATAAATGAATTGAATTGCTAAAACTATAAATTCTAGTTAAAAAATAAACCTACAAAGCTGCTCCAAATTGAACATGATATTATTTTACAACGCTATTACCTAACGGTTGAAGCCTAAACTTAGTGATAAGATATCACATAGCCTAGGTCTCTGATAAAATGCTAAATTTGCTAAAAAAAATACATTGATAACAGCTGGACTATCGTGGCGTAGCGACACGACACGGACACGACACACATTTTTTGTCTAATTCGGTTATTAAAATGTTTGCTTACGATTCGTCTGTAACTAGAAATATCTGAATTCGAGACTGTTCTGTAGAAAATATTATTTGGAATGAATGATGTTTTCAAAGGATAGGGTTTCTTGAGTTGATAAATAAATTTATTAAAAAAAAAGTTAAAACCGTCCTAAAAATATAATACAATTATAATAGCCCCTAAAATGGTATTTCATGTTTAAAAACAATGAAAAATATGCAAAATCTAGGAAGAAATCATATTTGCTAGGTCTAGGTTCGGCCTTTCTTCTCACAGTAGTCTGATAGGAAACTCCGACCCCATCCAGTTTATAAATATGATTGACATCTAAAAGTGTTCCTACAAACCTACTTACAGAAATAAAATCATTTATCATTTAGACCTTTGTAAGAACTTTTGAAGCGCCAATCAAATTCATGCATGATAATTTTTAACCGATATTCAAGCATGGAACCGTTTCTAATACATCATAGTACCCTTAATCCTTTATATAAATACCTCACATTATAGCCCCTAAGTGTCCTATTGACACTAAGGTACAGAATGGGCACAAAGTACCCAATAGTGTAACATTACCACCACATAACAAATTCATTGAAAGACCTCCATGTGACACGGACCTTACGGTGTGGTCTAAGTTATAAACTTTTAGACATGAGTCACGGCGTACTTTCGGTCTAAGCTTATATACTCGTTACTTTGCCTACTATTTTTTTTTTGTTATTAATTTGACATCATCAATCTCCTGCCCTTAACACAATTTATTAATGGTCAGCGCAACACGTCTTTTTCTTCCACACGTCTCTATCAGTCGCCATCTCGGTAGTCACCCCCTTTCTAGCCATATCATCTGTACCACAGTCCATCGATCGTTTCTTGGGTCTTCCCCTAGTCGTGTGGCCTTATAAGAAGTCCGAATATAGGGAAAAAATGCTACTAACATTTTTACTTCATAAAAAAAGTTTTATTTCTATAACAACCACAAAATAATAATGAAATGCATGAATGAGTTGCCCTTATCTTCTGATCTCAGATTATTGTCTAAACCGAACCATTTTACTCTATGTTTTATGTTAAACTAATTACCAAGTAGGAAATGAAAGTAAACGTTTTATATAGATTTGACATTCGTTTTAAGTGTTAAAATATGATAACATCGGTATATTTCCCTCTGTTTATTTATCATTTATCTGCGAAAATACATTATATCTACGATAAACTAAATGAACGACTCATCTGGGTAACTGCAAACTAGAAAGTTTTTTTTATTAATTATGATAAACGTAAAATGTTTGGCTCAAATCGCATTAGAATACCAGTTATAGAACTATACTACTTAAACTCGCTGTAACTCAGAAACTGGACCCTAAAACAAAAACGGCTGTTCTTCAATAAGACCGTTTTGTCTCGTTCAAAAAATCACCATGTACCTTTGTGACACATTCAAAATAGTTTTTTGTTTAACAATTCTACTTCACACTTAGTACATTATGTATTAAGTTAAAAAGAAACTAGATACACAACTATTTGTATAGAAGTAGACAGATTTCAACATTGGATTTAGTTTATAATAAGACCAGACTATTACTGTCTGACTGCGGGACAAAGGCCTCTCTCTTCACAGACAGGGAAGGCATGAGCATTGATCACCACGTTTTCATAGGACGGGTTGCAGATTTCATGGGATTTAGCATAATCAGCCTATATTGGTCCCACTGCTGGGACACAGGCATCCTCTGTGAGAAGACCATAATCCACCACGCGGGCCCAGTGCGGGTTGGTAGGTGGGATTTGATTGGTCTACGAAAACCTATAGTTTCCTATCATTATTAACCGTACTTTAATTGGATGTTTGTGCACAAATTTTGGCGTTTCCTTATCACAGTTGCAGTTCAAGGAAAATATATATTAGTTTACGGAAATAGTGTCCTACCGGTATTAAATAATACCTAATCGGTAATAAATAATACACGTGTGCTTTTACCGCCACGTTGACTAATAAAATTCCCTGTTTTAATTAAAATCGAAGTTCTGAATTCAAATTATTATACACGATAAAACTAATAATTGATGGACATGGAAATTGCATTCGTTTGTATTCGAAAATGCGATGATGCCCGAAGGACATTAAGAAAACAGTTGTACTGTATATGGGTATAAAAGGGGGATTAATACTGCCTCGAGTGTCAATTTTCAAAAAAACTTAGTCTACACTCACATATTACACAATCTAGCCTTTAACAGGCAATCGCCTTGTTTTCAGTTGAAGTGCATGCCAACAGGTAACACGATTACCTATCATTGTCAGCTAATATGAAAACGTCTGTCTTTCTTATTGTCTAAGTTTTGTTTTCAAACTTACGTGTCACACCAACTTAATTTTGCTTACTGCGAAAGCTGAAATGGCTCTTATATGTAGCAAGAGAAGGGTGTGCGTAGAGTAATGTGGTTGTCAAATAAAGTGGTTGGCATGAATGTAAGAAATGTACTAGTGAGAACTAGGGGCGATGGAAGGTAAGGTTTGGTCAGCTGAGGTGAAGTTGAGAAAAAATATTTAGTGCAATAACTTCAGAATGTGATGATCTACGTTTAATTTGGACACTTTTTGACTGGCGATCAAAAAATAAAGATTTGTAAATACTCCTGCTTTGGGGAGGTTTTTTTAATGTAAGTCTACACTGTCTCACCGCTAAACAAAGGCTTTAGCGGTGGGACAGTGTAGACTTACATTAAAAAACATGGGCACTTATGAAACCTTAGAAGCTAAGTGCACGGTTACAATTGGTCGTTCCCGGTCTATGGAGAAGAGCCTCCAGGTAACTCCACGGTTACTCTTTTAAAAAGAATTGGTTTTTACAATGTTTTCAAATTACAGTGTTAATAGGTATAGGAGGACAGTGTAGGCCTGTCAACGAGTACTAAGTACTTAAAAAAATATAAAATGGTCAACAAATCGAAGAATCTATGAGTCTACAAGGCTTTATGCAAGTACCCTTAACCAATGTCATGACAACCAAGACAATTCAAAGTGCCCTAATACCTGCTAATCCACCTTCCGAAAATCGTGAAGATATCCAAATATAAACGTTATCATCATGCACACGCCCCGTGCATTCGTCCGTGGAGATAATGCACCTAACACCTACTAATCATAGTTTTTCTAAGCCGTTATCAGCTGATAAGGAAAATATAATTCAATATCGTGGCGCTAGATTGTGGGTGTCGTGTATGCACGATGCTATCTGTGTCCAATCTTTTATGTAACTGTTTCGATGCTGGTGAAAAAATTTGGAGGGTAGGACGTGATTTTTGGTAAATCTAACTATTATTTATTGATTTAGAACTTAGATGGTCCGGTCATGTTGAGATGATGAATGAAAGGCGACAAACAAAAGGTATTTACAAGGTACATGTGCATGGAAACACCGGGAGGGCGCAATAAGAAGAAGATAGAGGAAGATAGAGATACATACCTACAAAAAACTCACGACTTCTTTCCATGGGGGTAAACAGAAAATACAAAACGTCACCTGCTACGATCCTTACATCATCATCATCATCATTTTGCTTCGTTTACGTTCATATATCTGGTCATACACCCACGCTGGTTGCGAGGACTACGTACCTGACCTTTCTGAAGAAAATCACCAATAAGGTCACTATACAGGATGGCTGGGACATCGACCACAACCTGTTACCATGGATTCAGTACATGATTCTGGACCCCAATGTATTGCACTTTTATAAGAAACCAAAGATTTTTTTTTTCAATAACCTGTGTTTTTTTTTTTAACGCAGAAGTTCCAGAATCAGGTACTGAATCCATGGTAGCAGGTCATGCGTCGATGTCCCTGCCACCCTGTATGTCCTTCTAGAGTGTCTCCACTCACATCATACGATGAATATTAGGTTGAAAAAAAGTGATGAGACCTTTCTAGTTAGAAGACCATGATCAAAGGCCGCTTAGCCTACAGGATATAAAAAAGGTTATAGTTTTGCTTTTTTCTGCCTCGGTGAACTGAAGGGGAAGTTTGTTAACATATGCATAGTTCAGTAACATAGCGCTGAGTATACTATATCCAATGTAACAATTCTAATATCTCACTGTCCGTTGTTCGTTATATATTAGGACTAGCTTAACAAAACCAACAAAACTCTACAAATAGAAGCATTGCCCATTGTGTCATCCTATGTAAAATTTCTACATTTATATCTGTAATTTTTATGGTGTACATAATAAAGAGTATTCTATTCTATAGAAGAATGAACACATTCAAATAGATAAAGTATAAAAGATAAGATACAGTACTATTGAAAAAATATTGCGCGTGCAGCCCCGCGATAGTAGTGACACTTCTTAAAAAATAAAGAAAAAGAGAGTTAATGTGAGAGACAGAGAGAGAGAGAGAGAGATAGATATATAACTTTTTTCTCTCTCAAGTATCGAAATGTGCCTTAACGTGACGCGTCCTTGAAATTTCACTCACAATTCTCGTCCAATTATTATCGAGTCGCCGCCAAGAAGTTTCAATCGAATTAAAATCTTTTGAAAAACTTTCAACTCGTGTCTTACGAATTCCATTACATTACGACTCAAAAAACCGAAAGCTTAACAAAAGTAAAACCTTGCTCCCTTACCTGATTCACGGGAAAACGAAATAATATGAAGCCGCAAAAATGGTAGTTCTCAATTATTGTTTTGTATTAACAAAGAACTTTCAGCAAAGCCAAGAAGCCAAAATAATAATAAAAATTAAAACAACATCCAAAACTTTTGTTTGAAAGGTAAAAGCGGGTCAGACAATACACGAAAACTGTTTTGTTACTCAACCCTTTCAAACGATGTTCTTACATTTTTTTTTTTTGAGTCGGACAACCCTTTGAATTTCGAAGACCTACAATATTCTAGGAAAATTTATATGTTACATAACAATATCAGGACATTGTGTACATTTCCAGACGTCTTTCTATAAGAGGAAAAAGGTCACTGATCAATCATTGTGTATTTATTGTTTTCAGAAAATTTAATCTACGTTACTTCGCAATATTCTGCCTGAAGTCTTTAAAATAATACGACTTTGACTCTGAAAAAATCTAGCAGTGTTTTCTCACTCGGTCATCTTACCCAAACAGTTGGTACTGATAGGTGGTGTATTAGAACATAATTAACTAATTGAATCCTCAATCATTATAATTTATTGTCGTAATTGCACAGTGGTTAAGACCCCATCTCTGATGCATTTAGTAGTGGGCCAAATCCAGGCAACTAAAAATGTATCTTTTTCAATATTAATATGTACTTTCTCAGTTTATCTTGGGCATTACTGACATCAGTGAAGGAAAAATATGGTATGGAAACTTAGACTTATACGTTAATGTAAGACAGAAATCGCCAACCCGTCTTGAGCAAGCGTTGTGATCAATGCTCGTGCCTTCTGTGTATGAGAAGAGGTATTTTATTTCTGTAAGTAGGTTTGTACAAACACTTTTACACGTCAATCATATTTTTTAAACTAGATGAGATCGGCGTTTCCTATCTGACTACTCTGAGACGAAAGGCCGAAACAAACTCAGAGGTCACAGTCCCTTTTAAAGTCCAGACATAATCTTGGTCAGATCATGCGAAGACCACGTAGATTGGTATCTGAAATGGGCTTTTGAGGAAAGAACCACACAGATTGAGTGGACCAGTCCAGTCAGTGCACGCATTTGTCAGTAATCGTGCAGCTCGACTCAGGAAGTCAGGATTTAAGGAGCTCAACAATTCGACGAACAATACCAAAGAAAGGACATTTGGGTAGACTGCATAAATTACTCAAACTGCCAGACCATGATTAAAATTAAATGAGAAAAAAGAAAAAAAGCACTGACCCACATAGTCCTCACATTAACAATAATTAAAATAACATAATACTTTACAAGTAAATACTCATGTCATTGTATATATATAAAATTCATCAATGTCAATGTGTATATAAAAATTCGGTCATAATGTTTGAAGACCATGTAGATTGGTGTCTGATATGGTCTTTTGAGGAAAGTGGGAAAATAATAGATCTATAAATAAGCCTTGCTTTTAATGTAGTTAAAACCACGGACCTAACAGAACTAATGCAAAGTATAAGTGGAGATCTTTTTACCCAAAGACACTATAGTCAGCCTGCTCTACATATGATCCATTTTTCAAAAACATCAACTACTTTTAAACTGGAACACATAACTCACCATTTATCTTCACAATAGGGTAATTGCAATTATTTCAAAAATATAGGGCAGATATTAAACAATAACATATGGTTGACACTAAGTATGCGAGACGGTAGTTTTTATCACAAGCGACCTATTTTTTGTAATCTTTGTTTTGTTATTTATAAGTTTTTCTCTTATTTTATAACTGTAAAATCGTCATGTGATCTCCTTACCTAGGTTATAAATGATATCCTCATCTTGTTGGTTATGTAGTGGTCGCAAACGCTACCTTTGAACATGAGTTCCTGGGTTCGATTCCCCGGTCGGGCAGTGTTTATTGGGTCTTTCTATCTGGAATTTCTCAGTAGCAGTCCGGAGTCTGGATTTGTATCCGGTTGATGGCAATAGGCTCGCCCACTATTACATGGGACTTAAACCTAATTGGCAAAATGTGGATGTAATTTCCCTGTAAATTATGATGAACTAGCTGATGCCCGCGGCTTCGCCCGCGTGGATGTCGGAAATTATCTAACGGGACCGTGCTGCCACCAAAAAGTAGCCTATGTTACTCCTTATAACATCAGCTATATGCCAGTGAAAGTCCCGTCAAAATTGGTCTAGCCGTTTCGGAGATTACCCGGACCAAACAGAAAGACAGACAGACAGTTATTTAAAAAAAAATGGTATTTTGTTATAAGCCCCGTATATACTTTCATATGCATTTAGTAAAAAGCTGATATTTTGACAATACAAACAGACACTTCTATTTAATTTGAAGTAAAAAAAAAATAAGCGTTTATTTGTGGTGAAATGCTGTTTTACAAAAAAAAAAAATACTTCTGCCAAACTGCAAAGACTGCTGCTGACGACTGCTTTATTTGTATAAATTATACATTCAACACTAACCCCCCTTTCATTTCCAGATCACATCACACATGACTCCATAGCCGTCAAGATGGTGGACACACAGCATTTTTGCCTGCGCTGGAACAACTACCAGAGTAGTATCACCAGCGCGTTCGAGAACCTTCGCGATGACGAGGATTTCGTTGACGTCACACTAGCCTGCGATGGCAAGAGTTTGAAAGCACATAGAGTTGTACTGTCCGCCTGCAGTCCTTACTTCAGGGAGCTTTTGAAGGTAATTTTTTGGGTTATTTTATGTCTTTATTAAAGTTTACAGGGATTTAAATGGATTTTTATGCCTTGAATCAAAGAATTTTATCATAGAGCCTGCTTTGAGCAAGGATTGTAAGGACAATAGAGCAACGTAGTGCGTACTAGAGATTTATTTAATAAACGTTGCTTAATTCTAAGTAATGATTAACGTCTGGTTAAACCATACATTTTGATAGCATTTAAACGCGTCTCACATAAAGGCCCATTCACACTTACCACAACCACACCACACCAAAACCACAAGACGTGGTTGGACGCTAATTTGTTTGAAATTTCACACGTAACCACAGCTTGACCACATTTTGTCGCTGCGATGTGGTGCGGCTGTGGTACGTGTGAATGGGCTCTTAAGCCACGTTAAAAAAATCCTTAGTTCCCAACATCTTATTATATCACTTCGATGTATTATTTTAAAAACAAGTGAGATCGTGTACGATTTATTAAGTAAGGTTTGAAGTGAATATTTCATAATCAGTAACTTCAGATTCAGGTTTTGTCAACTTAATGTTGGTATGCTGGATTTCTGCCGACCCTCTGACCAACAAGCGATAATTATTACATTAATAGCGTTGTGAAACATAAACAAATCAATTATAGAGTAATCGAACATAATTCGGTATTTCAATCGAGATGAATCATTACTTCATTAGTGATTATAAAAACTATATTGTAAGTTGCAAATAATGGCCACCAGATGGCGTATTTTAATTCCTTGATATTTTAATAATCTTGCTATATGCACAATATATTTAAAAAAGAATATTTAAATTTTTATTGTGAATCGTAATTTCCGCTTTGTGTGAACTATGAAAACCCATAAGAATAAACCAAACACATTTCATAATTGCAATAAAAATAATTATGTAAATAATATCTACAATCTAATCTATATAAAAAAAAACTGAAAAATCTGATTTGTCAGGTGTGGGGTTCGAACCCACGCTCCCTCTCGGGAACCAGAGCTTAAATCTGGCGCCTTAGACCACTCGGCCAACCTAACTTGTGAAGAGTCGCCGAAATAAGCGATCTACTACTAGGGTCAACTTAAGTTATAACTGATGTGTGGAAATAATAGATTTTTCGGTGAAAATCATTTTCATTATTAAGATAATGACGTCACTCGTTCGTAATCAAAACCAATAATTGCTTTGATAGTCTGTTTATGCCAATAACATTGGCAAAAATAAGCAAAAAAATCCGCCCAAACGCAATTAAATTTCAAACGAACATTCTAGGTATATTTTATTATTTTTAATCAGTTTTTCGTCTATAACCCGAATGGCCAGTGTTAACACACCCAATAAATAGTAGAGTGGTTTAAAACAGCCCGACTATAGCTCCACCGCTGAATATTTTATATTCATTCCATAGTAATTGAGTTTTTTGTTTATTTATCTGATAGCTGTATGATATTTTAAGCTCCGGAGTTATTTTAGGACTTTTTGATGGAACGATTTTGTGTTTTCTCGACATAGGTATGTATACCTATGATAAAACAACTCAACAACTCTCCCACCCCCCCTTCTTATCTTATGTCTCCCACTCAATATATGTTCTTCACACGCTAAGAATCTGCGTACTTCCTACAATCTTTTCTTCTCTGTCCTTCTCATACTTCTTATTTTGTTCATTCTTTCTTTCGTATTCAGTTCATTCTTCTCTGGAATGCGCTTCCTCTTGACATCAGCGGGGTAATTACGTAACACACTAACAGTGGGAATGGGTTTCATTTTGACAGTTAAACAACATTCATTGCTTTATTAACGTTATTGTGCAGACAATTTTTACGAACATATGAAGCAATGGATTAGCAATAGGATTGCAAATGATTCAGATTGTGATAGATAGTGTGTTACGTAATTAGGGTGCAGGACGGCCACCAGTCGGTATGCATTTAAGCGAAAATCGCAGAGTTATTTTCAAAATAAATAGCGTAGAGTCATCTCAATTACCTCTTTCCCTTTTTTTGTGTATAGTATATATATTACATATAATGTAGGTATATATTATGGTAAAAATGTATGTATGTGTATTATTAGTTTATAACCTATTTAGGTACTTGTATACCTATTTTATTTATAATTAATTATGTTATCTTTTTTTATTTTTATTATTATTATTAATTAACGCCTGTTAAACTGAGCACCTGCCATATTATCTCTACACCATCCTTGGTTGACTGTTAGAGAATGCCTAAGGCATTAAGGCCGCCTTTGTATGTTATTATGTGCGAGAAGATTAAATAAATAAATAAATAAAAGATGTTTGATAAGACTGCAATTATTTTATGAAATCCACTTTCAGTAGGCAATTTACAGACGGTTTATTAACAGGTCTTAGTACCTACTTTAAATTTATTTTAAGGATCTCATTTATAAGGATTTAAACTATAGAGTTAAGTAAAAAAAACTGTTTTTTTTAACAAAATAACGGTTTTTGTTTTTTAGCTGATCTGCGTTTCTTACTAAAACTACTTAATTTTCATGTTTCACATTTAATTAAATTTTAATAATGGTACCTACTTATACGTTAAAGTAGAAGAAACTTAACAATTGAAAAATTTGGATTCACATTATATTTAGTTCCAAGTGTAAATATTATTAATTATACAATTTCACAACATTTGACTTGCATATTGAAATTGTTCGTCTTAATTCAATTCATATAAAATATCGACTCTGGCACAAACGATTCTCTTAGGCTTTGTTCACTGAAGGCCATGTCTTCAGCCTTTGTAGGTTTTCTTACACAATTATTTTAAAATATAGATACCGCTTCTTATTTGTACCGTGAAAATATTTATGAGAATGTTAGGTTTAATTGAAAAAGTAACTTTCATTTCGATGTTGTACTATAAAAATGATATTTAAATACTAGTTCAAGTCATTGTCAATTTTTTTTACGCGATCCAACTATGCTATTAAGTATCTATAACGCGATAAACAAGCGATGAAATCACGAGCCATTATCTGCCAAAAATAACCAGTAAAATAGAAAAAAAAAACAGGAATAAAAAATTAATACTCAACAATAAAGGCCCTGGCATCTACGTCAATAAAGGTTCTACTACCCCATCCATAGTATCTAAGTACTCAACGTTCTTACCACTTGTCCTGTACAATCTAACCCTTATTTTCTATGTCCCCATCAATCATTATAACCCTCAAACTCTTTCCCCAGTCAACACCATGCAAGCACCCAGTGATCGTACTCCAAGACGTGGCGTTCACGGACCTACACGCGCTCGTCGAGTTCATCTACCACGGGGAGGTGAATGTGCACCAGAGGAGTCTGTCCTCCTTCCTCAAGACGGCTGAGGTCCTCCGCGTGTCTGGACTAACGCATAATGAGAACACCCAAGGGGTGAGTGATTTTAGAGTAAGGGGTTAAGTTTTAGTGATTTGTTTTTGGGTTTTTATGTGTACTTAGTAGAGTTGGCGGATTGGTAAGTCGAGGTAAGTAGGTTTTAGTCAAAAAATACCTACCTCAATTTGATATCAGTTGTGGTATAAAGAATACAAGGTTTATCATTATGTTATTATTAAAACGGTATAATCTATCTTCATAAATATCTACACAACACAAGTCTTACGATTTCTTTACAATTAGTAGTTTATTTATTTTTCATAAATGTATAAATTCAAGGCTTTTCCAACAACTGTTCAAAGTTTAAATCATGCTCATTAATGCCAATTGGTAATTAGTCCGAGTATAGATGGTATTTTAGAGCTCACATAGCTAAGTGTGTTATACTTATTGGTACCTATCTATGTTACCTACCATTTTACTTTATTATAAATTGATAATTATTTTGTTGAAAAGCAAAATGAGTTATAATTGTCTTTAAATTAAGTCTAACAATACATGAATTACTTAAGTAAGAAATTATCGTTGCTACTCTTCCTAACCTCTTTCTGATATGTGACATCCACCAGACCGGAATGGGCCTGTCTGGTAGATTACGGACCATTCCCTTTCACAGAGTCCCCGCCTGGGAGCCAGGAATTGTAAAATTATAGACTGATTATAAGTTTCTAACACACCCCCTCTCCACAGCCGCTGCTGCAGCCAATGCGCGCGCCCTCCACAACTTCGCCGCACACGCCGCCACACTCCGCTCACAGCACGCACATCAGCCACACGCCAACCTACGACCGTCTGGAAGAGGCTCTCCTCCAGCCAACATCGTCCAGCGTCCAGCAACTAATGCGCAGGACCCCGCTGCAGCGCCGGTCGAGCCGCTCAGCCGACAACAGTCCCGACGTCATCAAACGTCCGCGCCACGACAACAACAACGAGCAACCACAGATTCATGCAACTGACTTTTCAACTAAGAACAATACTCATGCCCGCGGGCATAATGAGTCAGGGAACAACGGGAATGGGATCTCCAATTGCAGCTCCTCGCCTTCCCCGAGGCTCATGGACGACGTGAAGAATGAGCCGATTGATATGATCTGTCCCTCTAACCCGGATATTGACAGGATCACGGATGATACGCCGCCGCATCATCACAGACCACTTGTGAGTTGGTAAAACGTCTACCATTTGGTTTTTTAGAGCGGTTTCGAGTGAGAAGAGGTACGGGTGTAAGAGAATGTTGAGTTCGATTCTCAATGGTAGTCTGTTGGATAAATGTGATTAAATGTTTTTTTATTGAGTTTGAAAATCTCGTCAAATTCTTGTTTATGTGAGACTAGGCAATACTACACATAATTACTAAAGATTATTAAAGAGTCACTTTTACATATTGACAAAATGGTCACATTTGATTGACAGACTACATTAAACATACTGAACACGCCTGTAGAGGTTTTGGGTTCGATTCCCTGTTAAAATATAAATATGCTATGTTTGTATAACTTCAATTTACATAGCATACCTAGGGGAAATCTTGGGTTCGAATCCTAAGTGGGGAAGTCATGTTGGGATTGTAAGCTATCGCCCAGGAGTGGCGAACATTTTGGATAGTTAACCCCCATGGGACTACCCCCCTCATACAGGCTGACTGTGGGCACGTAAGTAGATATGGGTATTCATTTATACCCGGTATGTGGCCGGATTCTTTCATAATAATTTTCATTAATAAGAAAACGTATTTGTAAACTCAACCGCGCATAATTTTAATAACTTCGCATGATAAAAATTAAAACAATCCAAACCGAACGAATCTGAAAACCGAAACACAAGGAAATCTTAGTTTCTCATGAAAAACTGAAAAAACAATAGTAATGTATCATTTAACTTAATTTTGAGAGAAAAAAAAAACTACTTTCAATTGAATTTGGGTATCGTTCACTTTGTCAACGAAAACTGCGTATGTCAACAAATACCTGAATACTTGGTAATACTTACCTACAATAAATTACAAACAATGTTAAAAGTACAAATAAGCAATATTATCGTATTACGTGTATAGGACTTGCTTAACATTCTATGAACGTTTATTCACAGAATTGATCGATTACCAAATCAATAAATTGAGTACGATCAATGTCGTACTACAATAATTTGGTGACGAAACGAATATTAGAACTCTGAACATTTTAAAACTATTCGATCTTGAAGAAGAGTATCTGAAAAAAGGATTAGATTTTTTGTATGTTTGTTTGCTACGCTTTCACGCTAAAACGGCTGAACAGATTTGGATGAAATTTGGCACACGGGTAGACCATGACCTGGATTAGGAGATAGGATACTTTTTATACCGATATTCCTACGGGATCGAGACTTATGTGGGTGAAACCACGGGGCGCAGCTAGTCAATTATAATGCCTGATTATAATAACTGGGACTAAGTTTCTTTTCAGTCAGTTCATCCTAAGTTTCGATTATCAAAATTATTTATAAGCAAATACGAGTTTAGATTTGAAGGTAAGGTAAGGTAATCTCCCTCATTATATGCTCATAAAAGTCCCAAACGTTCTCACAGGCGACGTTTACGTGCGGTCAGACACGGCTTCTACATTTCAAGATTCCTAATTCTCATAGAATAGAATAGAATAGAATACTCTTTATTATGTAGACAAACAAACAAATGTTAAACAAAACACATAAACAAACAAAAACAAAATAACACAACAACACAATACAACAACAACAGCAATATGTTAAACAAATTGCAATCAATAGGTACTTGAAGTCATCCAGAATAAGTTTGACAGTTATTTGAAAATAGAATATGAACTGTCAAAAAAAAATCTAACTTCATTTAACATTCTTAAATTAAATATCGAATTAGCACTGTTTTATTGCCAGTCTTGGGGGCCAAGTCTACTAATTGTACAAACGTTGCAATGGTTTCTCCATTGTGAATTTTTGACACATTTGTCAAACAAAATCTATCAAAACATCACAAAGGCGAGAGCATTGCATCATTTGTCAATAAGAAGACAGGCCTCTGTGAGCACTTCTTAACAGCCAGTCTGATTTCCTCATATTTTTTTTTAATTGCTCTTCTTTCCAGCCTTATTTCAGCCAGAGACAAAAACATGACCCAGTAGCCACAAAATCACCAATACCATCAACAAGCAATGCGTCTAAGTGTCAGTACCACGTACGTAGAGTGCTAGACACTAGAATTTGTACCCGGAACCCGATGGGTGTCATGTACAGAGTGTCAGGTAGTCATGACAGCGATAACATTGTTGTATGGGCTAATGAGACACTGAGTTATCGACCTTGACACTGATAGAGGCTTGCGACTTGGATTTCTAGATGGTTTTGGTGGAACTAGAAAAGAATTTTGACAGTTTTCGGGAATAGAAAGACGACCCTAACCTAAAAAAGGTTAGGGACACAGGTTAGGTCTTATTGTAGAATGTAATAATAGGTTTTTTGTTTTGGACCTTTTACATCTCCCACGCCAAAAAAGACACGATGTTGGTGGTAAAATACCCGCACACCACACAATCAAAAAGTTAGTTAAATAACAAAAAATATCACCGATCATTTCTAATTATTCAGCCCACTTCACGAAACTTCCTCCAAATACACATTATTAAAGTCGAGAAAAAACACGCAATTCCAGAGAAAACAAACCTTTTTTAAATAAAAATGCTCACAAAAATAAGATCCCATTTGGACTGAAGTGCCTATATTTTTATTAGGACGAAACTTTAGTTATTTCGAAGTTAAATTGGTGTAGCTCCTAATAGTTGACGACTCCTACAGACTTCTGTTAATAACGCCTTCTAATAACGCTCGGGGAAAACGATTTTTATTTTTTCATTTTGTAACATCAAGTAGATTTGAGATGTTAATAAGCTCATTCCGGGAAGTAAACAACGACATTTTGAATCGACAAAGCTTAGAGAAATATTAGTTTCCTGTGCGTAGGGTTTCAGGTTCGACTCCTACTTAGAAACAAACAAATAAAAAGCCTAGTTATTAATATTCTGTATCACATTACATCTTAAACAAGATACGGCCAAAAAAAGAGTAACGCAAAATTCGAACGCTACTTTAATGCCAACTCGCATCTCTCCTCAGGGAGGAGGTCCGCCATCGCGTGGCAGCTCGGCTGATGCTGAAGAGTGCACGCCACCACCGCACCCACCACCGTTCATACAGCCACCAGACTCGAAACTCTTCAACCCGGCGAACACATACAACTTTACTATGGAAGCTCTGACGCATCCTTCATTGACCGGTAAGAGGAGTTATGTTATAAGTAATTTTATTTTTTTATTTTAGCTATTTGAGATGACTAAAACCGAGTATATTTGTCAAAGTATGTAAAGGATTTTTGATCGCAGTTTATTCAGTCCCAAATTGAGATATCTCCTATATGAAGGAATTAAATATTGAAAGCAGAAACTACTGGTTTCAGTTACTAGTGTAACGCCACGACAAACACCTTGGAAAATGGACATAAAACCGAAATAACTTGACCCTTACCTTACCAGCGATAGTATTTTTGTATTTTCTTTTGTGTTTATATTATTTAGGCTACAATTGAATGATGAGCCTGTTAAATAAATAACTGATTTCCAAAATGGCCGACATCACCTACAGACGATTCTTAGCTCCTAAACATGATACGAGAAACATCAAGCATTTCTTATACTTACATTGATTTGAACAACTAAGACTTGATGATCGTCATACCATCATATTTGGCAGCTAAGAAGTGAAAATACCTACCTTAATCATCTATGAAGAAATATAAAGATGGCATATGAACTGCGTGTTGTTTCCAGGTCTCCAAAGTCCCTTGGCTCCTGACGGCATCGCAAGTACTTCCCAAGGTGAGTGCCAGCTTGTCTAGCAACGAATTTATTTTATTGCATTACTACATATATTGAGACAAACGATATTTTTAATGCACTGTCTGTCGTATGCCACCATCACCGCTTCCTCTCTGCTCTGTCATATTAGGTTTATATATCATTATTAGGTTTTTTTTTATTATAATTTTTTAAATGTATGAGGCAATTATCACGTGACATATAATTTATTTCTATTAATATATGTATATTATTATAATTATATACTATTAACCTTGTATATGTCTTCATTTGTGCTCTGTGTTTCTGTATTTAAATTAATTAATGTTAGCTTTTTGTGTTATGGTTCGATGGAGACGCGCGTAGGTACAAAATGATTCGATTTATTAAATTTTCAATGGCTTGGAGTATCTGTACGACTGGGACGTATGTTTATCATTGAACCAAAACGCAATGTGGCGTGCATGTAACTGTTACTGTAACATAGTGTATTGTAACTTTACGAAGATATGCGAGCTTGTTTTATAGATGTTCAACTATTGTGTGCTAGGAAAACCCCTCACTCCCATGTCTCCGAATTAGGTTTTTGTTGTTACTTTTAGTTTCGTTATTTTTTTCAAATTCTTTCATTATTTACGAACCCATTCCACGGAAATAAACGAAATGTTAACTAACGTAATTGTACCTACACGAATTGGCTGTAAACATTACATTCAAAAAGTTGTAAAGAAAAAAAAAACCTACTCGAAAATAAGAAGAAAACCACAAAATTAGCTTCCGAGAAATCCAATCATATCTTCGATATAAAACTTTAGCGAATTCAGTAAAAGTTGAGTTTACTTATTGTTCCGAGCATAGCGGATCTCATGAATCATTTCTAAATACACTATCGGGTTACACTCGATCACAATGTCTTGGGAAACGGAAAATATAATAACAGGGAGATCGAACAATGGATTTTTAGTCATGGTAACTTGGTGTCGGTTTATATAAAATACGCTCAAATTATTTCATTGAAGAATTAAAAACGCTTTTGTTCGGGAAATTTGAAACAAACGTTGCGCGCGTCTGTTATGAAAACGGACCATAGTCGATCACACAATCATTGCTGAGCTTAACTAGCGAGGAGTAGGCGACATGTATGCGTTACTAATACCGCTTCGCATCCCGCGGCGGGATCGCCTGTCGTCGTAACGGGGGGTGGCGGTGCTTAAACAGAGGCTACGATACGAGAGTGCATTAAACGCGCGAGCGTCGACGGGGCTAACTGCTTGTGTTGTGACCAGGTGGCGCCCGCACCCCCCAAGAAGATTACCGCTGTGAGCCATGTAACAAGAGCTTGTCGTCCCTGACGCGGCTCAAACGACACATCCAAAACGTGCACATGAGACCTTCCCGGGAGCCCGTGTGTAACATTTGCCGGCGGGTCTACTCGAGTCTGAACAGCCTGCGCAACCACAAGTCCATCTACCACCGCAAGCAGCAGCAGCCGGCGGCAGCGGCCCCGGGCCCCTTCTACTCCGTCAACTGACGCTCGACCCGCCGGCCCCGGCGCGCTCCCCCCACGTTGCCATTTGAAGAAACCGAGCTGCCATCCTAACCACCTAAAACGCCATACTCTTGCCCCTAGAACTTCGTTAAGTTTAAAAAAAATTGTAACGCGATATGTTCCTAACATTTGTATATAGCATAGTAATGCATGCGCATCGCAAACTTTATCTATATATATGTATAATTTATTATTTCTCACTAATAAGTATCTTAACGCTTGGTGGGAGCGCAGCGCGTCCGCGACGCCGCTGCGCTGCCACGTCCTCTATGGAACCAATTGGGACATCTGATCGGTACACGCATAACCACCAACCGTTTTGTAAAAAGCGCATTAGTCAAATTCGTGAAACACGTTGAATTGCCTCTGCTAGGTTCAAAATTGCCACCGAAACAATAGTGGTACACTAATTGTGCCAATTGGTTCCGTCACTTGGGACCCGTCGGGAGCGAGCGGTCGCATGGTGTGGATACGGCGGGGTCGCTCGCGCCGGCGTGTTGACTAATGCGCTGATGTTGGTTGTTATGTGTGGCGCAGTTGGCCCTCTGGGCGCGGGGCACCGCTGCGAGGTGTGCGGCAAGCTGCTGTCGACGCGGCTCACGCTCAAGCGGCACACCGAGCAGCAGCACCTGCAGCCGCTGCACTCGGCGCGCTGCTCCCTGTGCCACAAGGTGTTCCGAACGCTCAACTCGCTCAACAACCA
Source organism: Dryobotodes eremita (assembly GCA_917490735.1). Classification (NCBI taxonomy): domain Eukaryota; kingdom Metazoa; phylum Arthropoda; class Insecta; order Lepidoptera; family Noctuidae; genus Dryobotodes; species Dryobotodes eremita. The sequence continues at coordinate 21,711,703 of OU823254.1, forward strand.
TAAGAGCATCTACCACCGCCGGCAGCGCGGCGCGCCGCAGCAGACGCAGCCGCAGAACCTCACCACCAGCCCCGACACTAAGATCAACCCCCAGCATCACAATATCGACTTCTACAAGTTCAAAGACCAGTTTAACGTCTAATTCTACTCAATGAAAGTTTTCTTTTTTCAAAAACAATTATTCTCTATTTAAAAAGGAAAGTAACAATTTTATTTTTCATATATCTTTTTATTTCCGTAACGGGACTTGTATATTTTTTGTTTTTCAGATTGTTTTCCTCTATGAAATATTTATTTGTGAACTTTGAACTTGTAAGTAAGTAAGGGTTGACATTGACTAACATCACAATATTTAATGGCTTTCTGACATTCCACTTGTTACAAGGGAGGGCGAGTTAGATCGAATTTGAAATATGTTTTTTTGTTAAAATGTTATCGATCGATTGCGCCCGAAGAGTGCAATACTGCGGTATAAAATGATTCCTGAATTTTTACACTATGTTAAATGTGCGACAATAAGGCGAAGAGAAAAAAATAATATTTTGAGAAAAGATGAAAAATCTTGGTGCTGTAAATTTATATATTAGGCTTAAATTTATATAAAAGAAACGGTGTTCGTGTAAGTAACAGAAGAGGCATATTGATTTCAAATTGTGTTCATTATTTTCGGCAATTATTTATTCTGTAATTTATCTGTATGATCTCACTCTTAGATATTTATACGAGATTACTAAACGAAAATATGTAAAAAGTATAAAAAAACTATATACACAGATATATAATTGGCTTATGAGGCTTTCAAATTATAATTTTTATTTTAGGTGTTTTATTTTTTCATTTTTAAGACTGAATTCAGGATATAATAGCACCAATAGAATGAGAAGAAAGATTGTTTTTTGCAAAAAATATATATATTAACCCGCAGATAGCACAACCACAGAAATATACCGGACTTTAACGACATACACAAACAAACCAGGAATACATATACATACATACAGTACAGCAAACCGACTTAGACACAAACAAAATAACTTCTTGCTTTTGTTTTGCAGTCGACGGTTTATTTATATTTTATCAATTTATTTATTTATTTCTTGTTTGTCGACTTTTATAAATCTTTTGCTGCCTTTTTATTATTATTAATATTATTGACAAAACAACCATCAGTCGAAGAAAATTGCATTTTACAAAGTGAATCGCAAGGTGCCATTTTAAATGAATATGGCTATTTTATTTTTTAGTTTAGTCACATTTTTCAAACATTAGTTTTTATCGCAACCTTGTGTTCGTTTCTATTATTATTATGTCGTTGAGCCTTTTTAGGATAGTTTTTTTTTTTTTTTCAAATAATAATATTTTTTCGCTTTTTACCGACCTACTTGTACTCGTATTTTTTGTACATTAAACACTCACAGTTTGTTTTTGTTTTGTACAATTGTAATTACACATTATTATTATATTAAACATAATAGGTAATAGTATAAAAACAAATTTTTAATAATTCTCAGTGTTAAATGTTCCTAAATTTCAACAGTGTGAACTTTTCAACTATTAAACGTTCCGTGCTCGATGTTAATTAGTAACGGAATTTTGCTTGCCATAAAATAATTTTAGTATATGTCTCGACATTGGGTGACGAAACTTCAACGCGTTAGAAAATTATTAACTTGAGAAAAATACAAGAGCCCCGAAAAATATCGTGCAGCTTTGACTGTGAGAAAAATAGTCTAGACAAGTCCATATGATGGAAAAAAGAGACTAAATAAAACCTTGTAGAAGACTACAAAAAAACTATTTTGTAGGAAAAAAAACCATGCAATAAAGACTTGTTCTATTTTTAAAGCTTCCCTTCCGCGTTAAAGTTCAATCATCCAATAAATAAATTAATGTGCGTCTTTCCTTTGTGAAAAATATTCTAGTTCATGAATACATCACTATACTGACTTTAAAAAGTCGATAAAATATCACTATTGTTAAAATTTTCATTTTATAGCCATAAGGGAACTTTGATTGTAAATGTTAACATAATTTATTATAAAATGATATACACCTTAAGTAACATTAGTGCCTGCTTCATATTATTGTGTTCTTATTGACAAAAAAAGACATTTTGCGTATTTTTCGTAAATAAGCATTAGGTAGTGTTTGACACACTGTTTACCTAGAGAAGATGCTTTACCTTTAAACAACTAAGAGGCTTCCTAAAATGCTATATGTTATCAAATTCTGTTGTTATTGCTAGATACATAAATGCTTAGCCATTACTCGTTTAGTTATTTAGTAAGCTTTATTATAATAGTTTGGCCATTTGGAAGACTAGAGATTTGGTGCTAAAAGGAACGATGTTCGTAGAAGAGATAGGGAAACGAAAGGAATCTAAATTTTTTCTAATATTTCGCAACATTCCGTGTACGAAAACGAAAATGATAAAAAAATGTTAAGTTTTTATTTGCGTAACATTGCAAAGTTTGAAACGTAGGATTGTTGTTTTTTGATTAGTAATTTAGTCATAGTTTTTCTTGTTAATTTGGGTTTGGGAAATTAAGTTAGTTCATTAAATAGGATTAAGGTTTATCTGAATTCATATAGATAATAGAAATACATGTTTACTTTACGATTACAGGGATGTGCTGCAATGGCAGTACGGTTTTTCAGCTATTTTCAGTATAGCTATGAAAATTAAGAATTTATTTAGTAAAAAAACTTGTCTCTGGTTGGGAAAAATTTTGCCAAAATAATAAGCGCTATAGACTGATTAGAGTAAGTACGCGTTTGACTTGTACACTATTAGGCGTATTTTATAGATAAAAAATGTACATTATTTACTAAATTAATTGATAATTTAATAAAAAAAAATCGAGAAATGTTGTCGCACAGAAGGCGGTCAAAGCGTGATTAATTTTGGTATTATAAACTCGAAATTTATTTGTGATTTTGAAATGATCTTTGGTTCGAAATTTTTAGGTGTTAAGTTATTTTGGGATCTCGAGAGGCTAAAAGCCTCGGGTTTGAAAGGGTAAGAATTACACCGTGTTCTAAGGAGCAGAACACATCCCTGTCAAAAACTATATTAGTTAGGACCTTAGCAAGTTTAAGACTGTTTCTGTGACCTGTTTAAGTTTTTATCTTTCTAACGAGTTAAGAATTTTTTTCAAACTCGCACGTGCGCGTGTGTTAACTTTATCCAATGTGTTCTTATACTTCTTGTTGGCATTTTTACTTATTTTATAAGGAATCTAAATTAATTTATTGGTTGTTGTATTGAAATTTTATATATTTTTTTCTTAAATTATTGTTCTACTATCCACGAATCTAGATATTTTTTGTTAACAATTGGCATCTGTGTAATGCAGTCCATTAGATTGTTTAATGTTATTCGAGACTGTGCCAAAAAATACGGTGTTTTTATGTTTTGTCTTCCATTTAGAGGCGAATTCGTCTTGAACGTAGCGTGGAACGCCAAAAATAAACAAATTATTTTAATGGACTGCACTTAGTTATATTCTAATATTAAAAATGATTTCGCAACACTATATTATATATTCATAAATAGTTCTTTTCCTTCCTTACTTTTTAAATTAAAAATAATTGAAGTAACTACTCATAAAATGTAATCGTTAAACCGAACTTCATAAATCCTAATATTGATGATAATGGCGTTTTTAATAAAAACAAATATACAAAAAACAATATTGCCAGTTTTATTAGAAAATCCTTTAACTACCCGAGTATTTATTTGTGTTTTTTGTCAAAGAATTACAAGCTTTTTGTAGAAACAGTTAGATAATTTTCATAGTGCACTGTTTTCTTTTTTTATTAATTTCGAAACACGCTTAGCATATCTAGTTTTCCCGCCTAAATATTTATTTTCCCGCCTCAACGCATGCTGACTGTTAACACCCCTCACGAGCCACTGTAGCTTCGCCATCATTTACATTTATTTTTCTATTTTATTTATTATTTATTTTAGTCACACTTTTTTTGATTTTTTCTTGAAAAAAAATAAAACTTGTCATAATGAGATCCCTGGAGTAGGTTTAATTTTTTTTAATTTACACCGCGTTCGGGGAGCAACCCCATATTTTTTTGTTTTTTCGATCTGTTTACAGGTAAAAAGTTATTCTCCTGCTCGTTATGCGGGAAGGTTCTGTGTTCAAAGGCGTCGTTGAAGCGGCATATCGCTGACAAGCACGCGGAGCGCCAGGAGGAGTACCGGTGCACGATATGTGAGAGGGTGTACTGTTCGAGGAACTCGTTGATGACCCACATATACACCTACCACAAGTCAAGGACAGGGGAGACAGATCAAATACGATTTTTTTAGTGACTACTCGGACGGAGTTGGCGCGGCGTGCGGCAGTATTCATCTAGCAAAGAGAATCTACACGAGCCCAATCTACCTGAACCCGCCGTACATAGCAACACTTACAAAGGTTAGATATTGTTTATAGAACCAGAAACAAATTAGAGAACAGACGATCTAACTCATTAACAATGGATTTCCTTTATTAGACTAAGCTAGGTATAAGGGTCCTTCTTAAATTATCATTTCATATTTTTTCTGTTCAATTTTAATTTATAGATTTTAGTTTGACTTTTATGTTCTTTTAGTTCGACTGTACTTACCAACTCCCCCCCGCGCCCCCCCTCCCGTCGGGTTTCGCAGTTTTGACGTTGTTGTGTTGCTTGGAGCATGCTTCTATCATTTTTGTTATCACGTGTCTATGTGTTATTGTGGTTGAGAGAATTTCCTTAAGATTTTGAATATTATGAAAATCTCGTGATTATTGTGTAGTTAGTCAATGTGTACAGTGCATATTATTAGTATTATTAACTATTATTATTAACCTCATACATGTATTACCTATTGAATGAAAATTAACAAGCAGAAAATCACTCAGCGGATTTTCTCCATGTCTTCAAGTGTTGCCAGCTAACGATATGACCTTGTTTTTTAGTAAAAATGCCTAATGTAAATGGGTTGTTTGTTGTTTTCCAGCAGTACCGCCTCTCCGTATGCCCCCGCCCACCGCCGGCGGTATCAACGAGCCACAAGAGTGTCCTTACTGCCGCAGGACATTCTCTTGTTACTATTCCTTGAAACGACACTTCCAAGATAAGCACGAGCAGTCGGACACGCTGTACGTGTGCGAGTTCTGCCACCGGAGGTACCGGACGAAGAACTCGCTGACCACGCACAAGAGTCTGCAGCACCGCGGCTCCAGCGGCATGCTGAAGCGGCTGCTGAAGACGTCTGCGCTGCACTCGGCGCTGGCGCCCAGCCCGCACCATCTGTTCGACCTGGGCGCCGACCACGGCCCGCAGCTGCCGCCCGGCCTCCAATGACCACAGACCATGGCTTAGATCGCTCGCAGAACCCGCCGTTCCGAGTGCACTGGGTGTCGCCGCCGAGTGTACTCGGAACGCGGATCGACGGACGCGCTTACGATATGGACAGCATCATGTGCAATATAACGGACAATGCCAAAACAATGCAGGACTTACGCCGCATTTATGGTTAATATCGTATTATAATTAGTAAAATATTGACGTTAGGATTAAAATTACATAAACAGTATTGTCGCACGCGACTGTAGAAGTCGTTTAGTGTACGCTTCGAGGATCGGACTTCGCTTTGTGACTATTTCGTAACGGTCGCGAGTTACGGCATTTTCTAGTGAAAATGTTCCAACAGTGTTCAATATGACAATGTAATCCAGAGCAATACTAAAGTATTAATATTTCTAGTACTGCCAAAATTTTGCCAACTGTATTCTAAAAAATGAAATACATTTTTTAAAATCACTTTTCGATAAATGTCTAGTGTCAAATTAGATTCGATAACTGTACAAAATGAGAACGTACAAATTTTAAAACCGTAAATTTTAAAAGAAATGCAAAGAAAATATTTTTTACTGAAACTTTTTTCGGAACGCCAAATCTAAATTAATTAAAATGATACAGATTATTTAGCGGTTAATTACAAAAATGTTTAGAGTAAAAGTAAAAAAAAAAATGTTGATGTTGAGTAAAAAAAAATTAAAGACTTCTTAGAATCTGATTTCGAAAGTACAAAATTTAACGTCTAACATTATCTAATCTATGTGCGTTTGGCTTCAATAATAATAATAATGATTATGATCAATGTGTAAGTAGCCGTGCCTTCGTTCGTCTTCGAAATATTATGGATGAATTTCTGAACTGACGAGGTATGTGCAAGTGAAGACGGTTCACGGACGAATCAATGTTGGCGGTGACGTTTCGAAAAGGGAAAATACTGTAGGGTTGCCAGACTCCGGTGGGATCCTTGAATACAGGGTTAAGAGTGAGTAAACAGATGTAGGAAATAGAGGCGCTGGGTTGCCAGAAAGTGGGTCTTCGAAAAGCAGTTCGACGATCGTATACGTGTGCATGATTACAAATCATGAAACAAAATCAAACATTTCTTCTGTATAGAAATACGTAGACTTTAGGTATTAATTAATAGAATTATATTTAACCTGTATCCATTTTCGGATTTCTCTCTATGAGTGTATAGTGGTTCTTATTTAAATGTCGACCAACGTAGCTGATGTCTCGTTATTGAAAATTTATTAGATTATTATTATTATATTATTCTCAAAAATCTTAGGATACCTAACCATAAGATGGCTGCAAATTGTATAAAAAAATTATTTTATTTACTTATATCGTAGAAAATTGCTTGCGAACCGCGTTTTTCAGGTAACACGACATATCTATTCAGGGTGTTTGAAGAAATAATTCAATAATATCTTTAAAATCGCGATCCAATCTCTTAAACCACATATCACAAAACCATGAATATCTTTAAATAAAAGAAAGTATTTTTAACACCGTGATATTTCACAAAGCCAAAGAAAAAAATTAATGTGAATAATAATACTTACTGATTTGCATTTATTCCCGTAGAAATATGAAAAATTTCTGAAGAATGTTAAAATACTAAAATGTATTGTGCCATATCCATTTTACATGTTTCATAGAACTATCCAAAATTTAGGGACATATCAATCTCTGATCACTTTAAGTGAAATAAAAATCATGTTTGTAATGAATAAAAAAAGTATCAATGCAAGTTTTACAAACAATAGCAAAAACCAATGCAATCACGTTGTTTTACAGCAATGAACATCATTTTTTTGCATTTATTTGTCCAATGTTAAGTAACATGGGTATAGGATCGTAATGTAGGTTTTTTGTATTTTTACTTTCTTTTTCGGAATGTTACATATATGTGTACTTTGTGATATGAAATACATTTAATGAGAAGTTGTTTGGTATATCCAGATATTTTAACATTTAAGTTTTTATCATTTTATCCTCAGCTTAAATAGTGTTAATAGCGGGTTGATTTCGAAGTAAAATATTTTTTACGTGGACATTAGCCGGTTAAGCCCGTATACCTCCATTTATGTAGTACCTCAAGTATATTATTTTGTTTTTTTATTTTTATTTCAATGTTACAGGCTGTTTTATTTTAAATGTAAAAGAAAACACGTAAATGAAATAATTTCTGAAATATTAAAGATCATAAAATCATTTAGCTGGAGCTTAGAAGGAAAAGCAAGCGGGTAGTTTGAATTGTATATATAAGTTAGATTACTTACATAACTGAAGTATCGTGGCATCGTTCGGGAATAGAAGCCTCGTGATATTATTAACTAAATAGTAAATAGAAAAAATCATTAATGGAAAGGATTTTTATATATTCTACTAATGGATTTATTAATAGTGAAACTTAGACTTAGTCTTCATAATGTTTTTTTAAATGTTTGTGTTTATTGTTTTCGCTGTGCAATTATTTCTTATTGGTTTGGCTGTTTATTGAGCTTATTGTTGACTGCTTCGTTGAAATATTGGATTTTACATCCCCACTTATTTTTGTGGTTCGATTTTTTGGATGAAATTTTTCTAAATTGATCTCAGTTGAGAGCTGCGTACTACATCAATATTGGAGACAGCCGTTCGTGATTGTTGTTAGTTCTTAAACTATTGTAAAATTTGTGTTAAGTTTGGATTATGTGTCGGCAAAAAAGGAGGTTCAACAAAAGACCACGCGCAAAATTTAAAATTCATGAAAAAAAGAAAACACAAACAACCAATCGCTAAATAAAAACTACAGCGAAACAATAATAAGTATATTTTGCAATGTATACCAAAATACTGCATTTTTAAATAGTAAGATGAAAAGTGAGAAAATCTTTTTTTTAATATAAATACGTGTAAATTGTAATAGCAGCCCTTTGAATTCGCAATATAATTTTTCGCTTCTTCGCCAGTTAATAACGTTAAGTTTAAAGAAATAATTTTATAAACCGACTGTGTTACTAATTAGCGTAATGCACAAAGTAATCAACAACGGGATGCCTTCTAAACAGTACAAGTTTAACAATAGCCTACAGTAGATAAATAAATAAGATTTGTGTACTTTAAAATGACTTTATGGACGTGGGGATCGTCTCAAACTAGTTGCACAAAAATGTGTAGAATAGTTATCTACTCTACTTTAAGAGTAAGAACAGCTAGATTATGACCTCAAATTTGAGCATCGACCCTTGCTCGACATTCGGGCGACACTTTTTGGGTGGATGCTCATTTTTCGGGGTTGAGTTGTGCTAGCTCTCTGGTAGCTTTTTTTTAGTAAATTGGGCTTCATTATCTGAGCCATTCTACTTCCAAAAGTCATTTTAAAGTATTTTTATTGTCAGTTTTACTTTGCAAAATCAGTAACTTTCGTATTCGAATAAACAAAGCTAATACTGCCGTTTTATAAATTTCGTAAACGTTTTAAATGATTTGTTAGGGTTTTCCATGATTTTCCTTAGGAGTATTCGTGGATATAATAATAATTACCTAATCTTATGATAGGCAGGTAACTTAAACTTCTTTATGATCGAAGTTAAAACGTCTTTTACGGGAGTTCTCACCTGATAAATACATGTTCACAAACCGCTTCACAAAACAGTTTTTTTTAAGAAAATGAAATGCTTTTATCGTAAGTATTACCTCCTATAATTTTAAGTATTACCTCCAATTATATAATTTAATTTCTAATGTATTAGTTTAGATCGTGGGTTTGCCTGTAGACTACAGGCCGACGTATTTATGTATGTATTACAGTTACAACATACAGACAGGACAGTGTTTTATATTTATCGAATTATATTGTAAATCGCGAACGAGATATAACAGTTGTTACATAGTATTTTTTCCCATACAACCATTTTTTGTTGATCCATTTCCATGTTTAAAATGCAATAGATATTATAAGTTATTGTTTTAATTGAAAACTGAATAGTTTTTAATTAAAATCGTAACGCAACCAGAACATACAATAGTTATTTATAAATAATTTAAATTGCTCGATCGGTGGAGGGACAACCATCTTTTTTAAGAATAAATCGACTGCATTTTTAATTAAAAGTCTTTTTTAATCGTTGCTCACAAATTAATGTCAAATACTTACGAACTTGTAGTGTTTTCATAATTATGAGAGTCACGAGTCGATGTATTCTTAAGTCAATAGCTTTAATATTTATATCAGTATCTTCCACTTTAAACGTAATATAATTATAAATAATAACAGTTATAGCAATAGTACCCAATTTGCCACAGTACCTCAATATAATAGTTACATTTATGTATGACTTATAATAAGCTACAATCAGCAGATTTTCCTGTTTTTAATGTCAATTAAGATTTTAAGGAGCTCTATTTATTAATAATGTAAGTCTTATTTCCCATTTTAATTTCTATTCGCTAAAAAGGCGAACCTTTGACTTCAAAATTATCAATTCACGCCCTCAAATATTGTTTGTAGTTTATTATTTTCTTTTATAAACATTTCGCGTCGAAAATATCTTAGTGCCAAATATTGACAATACATTTAAAGTCACATGTCAAGGAACATCTCTTTTTATAATTTAAAGTACTATAGTATATCAGTGTTAAATCTGCTAAACCTACAGTAAATAGTAACATTAATATAGTTCCGTAACTCAAAGTGCACTTACAACTTTTTATATAAAAATAATAAGTATTATATACTAAGTAGTACATTTGTCCCCCTGGTCGAGCAATTATCGTTGATATCCCGTCTATAACAGTACATAAAAGAAAAGTATTTACAATATACACACTATGACATACAATATACTGACAGTTATATGCTAGAAGTAACTTTTATCTACAGATAAAGTAAGACAGTGGTGCAGTTTTACTAAAAAAAACTGTTAATTTATAAGCAAGTTTATTATACAGTCCGAATGTTGAGTGTTAAAACTGCTGAGCAGTCGGATGTCGAGTTGGGCGCATGCTCAGTTACCGATATTGAGCAAGTCGTGTTGTAGTATACTCAGTACTTAATCTTTTGAGTAATGAGTTGTTTTTCCTAATGTTTACGTTTTTATTTTTTAGTAAAACTGTGCCGCTGTTACTTGTTATGCTCGGTAACACATTTTATACACAGAAATATTTTTTTACGAGAAAAAAAATACAATTTATATTGTGAAAGTTAATTAAGTGGCAATTCTAATTTACTGCATTATATTTTTGCTGACACACTTAGGATTAGGTTTTTCTTTTTTTCGTAATTTAATGTATGCACGATCTGCGTTTTTATTAGCATTGATTTTTCTTTTTTTTTGTTCTTTATAAGCTAAAATCGTAAGTGATACATACCCTTGATTCCCAAAAATTGGAAAATTAAATTAATAATTTATTGTATTTAGTAATTTGGCAAAAAAATAACAAAACAATCAAGGGTAAGTATCACTTACGACGTTTTAATATGCCTAAACTAATATTGTGTTACTATGTAAAAGTTATAGTTTGCCATCGTTGATCAAAGATGAAAAATATGTGTTAAATTTAGTTAAATGGAGTTTTGTTATACTTTTAAAGGGTCCGGGGATGAGGTGTGTACAAAAATGATTTAAAGTATTGTGTATTGATCGAATAAGGTTAGATGTGGGGCCGATAGGACCTGGTAGGCTTCTCTTGAGAATTGTTGTAAGTTACACCCAAGTCGGTGAAGACACTTAAAGTACTATTGTTGTAGATCGAGGTCGAGTTTACGAAATGATTTTAAATCATCACTGGACTCATGAGGCGAAACCTAATCGAAAAACTGAGGACGCAACTCTTTAGTGCCAATATTATAGGTTTTATAGTATATATTGCATTGTATGTAATTATGAAAGGTTTTTCTCCTGGCTACGTACGTTTTTAATTTTTCGATTAGGTTTCTAATATTGTAAATTAATGTAAGAAATAATTCGTGTTGAATATTTTTCGTATTAATGCAGTAAAATCAATCAGTATTACAATCGCAATAGTATAATATGGAAAGGAAATCCAAAAATAACTTTAATATTAAAACAGTAGGACCTCTGATTCGTAATACATTAATTGTTAAATAGGACAAAGAAAAACTTGAAGAAAATACTCTGGAAAAAAAACGCAATGTACAACGAATCGGAAAATCTGCATTGATGCTAAAAGTTGAAAACTCATGTTTCAGTGATATTTAAAAAGTGGTGTCTTTACTTGTTTTAATGTTGTTGATATTTGTGAATAAGGAATCAATTCGGGTTGAGTATACGACTGCTTCCACGAACATAGAGATCCGAAGTTCACATATTCCATTGTTCGTTCCATTGCGGCATCCCAACAGTCTTTATCACGACATCACTTTACGATACCAGGAAGGGATTGAAAAATGGACATAGAACCTCTTGTCCTGTGTTCTCGTGGTGGCAGTCACATTGGTAGGAAGTTAGGAACATATCAGATAGTCGGAAAACTTAGTACTATAAGTATCTTTGAATCTGACTCTTTCGTCTAAACTATACTGGAGAAAAATATATCGGTTATTTTTAAGTTTAGGTTTCTAACAAAATCTGCGTTTCGAATTCTCAGCGACGTATAACAGTTGAATGTAATAAAAGTATAAAAATAAACTCGCAGTGATTCCATTGATTTTGAGGGCTTTTATTAATTAGTTTAGAACCTTGTCCCTTAAATTATTATGAAAATTTCATGTTACCGCCGTTTTCTCAGGCGGCGGCGGCGCCTGCGCGGCTCAGGTTTGCATATTAATGTGTAATTTATAGCAGCCTTGTGAATATTCTTAGATATGTGGAGATTTCTGAGGGTTTCCGAACCTTGTCGTGTGTGACCATAATAATATCGTTACTTTTTTAGCGGACAAGTTGAAGGCAAATTTTTACATCTTCTTAAACCTGTGTTCATGTGGTACATCGACAACGGTTTCAAATGTAATAGGTCGGGGAACGCAAAATACGCGCATTGACGTGGAGTTGCGGACACCAGCCCGTATTACCTATTACCTAGGTCGGGGAAAAAGTTTTTTCGTATTTTATAAGTATAAAGTTGTAATAAAATCTCTTTGGCTGTACTGTTTGTATCTGGCTCGTTTTGACAACATTAAATAGATGACATTTAAAAAAAGAAAAAGGTAAAATTATTTCCCGCCATTATTCAATTGTTTTTCTGTCCGCCAAAATGTGTGAATCTAACGAAGAATTTCGATACGTTTTAAAGTTGTACTACAAAAAGGAAAAAATGTGACCCAAAGCGCGAAACAATTATGTGACGTTTATGGACTTAATTAACGCAGTTTCAGTAAGAGTAGCACAAAGTTGGTTCAAGCGTTCTCAGTGCGGGAATTTTGATGTCAAAGATGCAGCTCGCTCTGGTCGCCCTGTTCTGGATAAAGTCGTTGCCATTTTTGAGAAAGTGGAGCAAGGTATATTAGTATTTACGACTTAACAGAAGAGTTAGGGATTGACCACCAAACAGTTTTGGCCCATTTGAAAAAGTCTGGGTATACAATAAAGCTCGATATTTGGGTGCTACACGAGCTCATAGTCTTAAATTTGTATATAAAATACGAAAGAACTATTTCCCGGCCTAATATGTGCGCAGACGCATGATTACAAGAAGGACAACATCAATATAAGGGTGACGACCAATGAACAAAGAAGAAATATTGACGTAGCTATCTTTATTTTGTATAATCCCGTAATTAGAATATATAAATTAATGGACTACTGACTAACTAACTAAACTACCTGAGCTCTATGTACCTACTATAAAGCTACCATTTACTAGGTACGTCTTTCATTGACTTGAATGTGCCGGCGGCTGAGAGTATGTCATGCTCACTCAAATGTCTCGCTGGTGGTGGCGTGTGTGTTGGATCATTAAGTTCCCTTCAAAATGGTTGAGCCGAATAGTGCTGATCCATACGTCATGTTCGTGAACGGGCGCCGTCAGTAGGGACTGGTCATTCCTTAGCTGCCACGGCTTATTTTAATTTAATTTAATATTTGAATTGTTTTTGTCTTTGTATTACGGACGCTTTTAACGTTCTGCGTCGTTCTCACATGCATAATTTCAACATGATGTAACCAATATTTTGTAACCATGTTTTGATTTAAAAGAGTGTCCATAGAGTTTCTTGCCCGTTCTTCTCCATAGGTACCTACTACCCTTTGGAATGGGCAACTAGCTTCATCTTTCTGACTAGCCGACCCCTTGACAATTCTAAAGTGCCTGTAAATGGTTTATTTGAAATAAGTGATTTGAGTTTGAGTTTGAAACAAATAAATAGAAAAACAAGAGGACACTTAGGCGTCGAAGTACTCGTTCGCATCGCTGTCGTCCGGAAATGTGCCCAGAAGAAAGGGAGCATTGCCCCATTGAATGGCAATGCTAATTATTTGGTCAAAGAACGAGCCAGCCCTGTGGTCATGTGAAGTGTGGACCAGTCGGTGAGATACCCCGTGTTAATAGTTAGTTACAATTTGGCACACAGATAGTTATTATGACGTAGATATCCTCTAAGAAGCGGCTTTTGGAAATTCGACTTTTAAGGGGGTGAAAAGGGGGGATTTTATTTGTATGAAAAATCTTATTCCTTGAGTTAATAAACTTGAAACTTGGCACGAATACATATCTAAGTAAATTATAAAGATTTTCTTTTTTTTCTATACTATCCTCTAAAGGGGGATTGGGTCAGTCAAAGTTTGTATGGAAGAATTTTAACGCGCGGTCCGATTAACTCGAAACTCAGTAATTATGAACTTAAAACCAAAAATTAAGAATAACGTGTATCAGGGTTTGTCTAAAATCGTCCTCTGAAGGGACACATTTTACTGCGTGCCTTGATCAATAAAAATTGGCAAAAATTGGTATTAATAATCTTTAGTTTCCGATATGGAAACACCCCAAAACGATTTTTCAAAATTCTACCCCTGTGTGGGGTTACAGTTAAAAGAGGGGATACAGTTTATATGAAAAATCTTATTCCTTTGGTTAATAAACTTGAAACTTAGCAATATTTTCTATTTTATATTTTTTATATTTTATTATATATTTTATATTAAAGATTGGAACTTTTAGTTTTTTTGTACATCATTCTGTGTTTTTCAAAAATGAACTCCTAACGGGGTAGAAAAAGGGTAATAAAGTTTGGATTTTACTGCTTGCTTCAATTAACTCGAAAATGGGTATAATGTTAAATCATACATACAATGGAAACGAACCAAACACTTTTTTTAAAACAAGCCCTTTCGTGGTGAAAAGGAAGCACACTGTTTATTTGGAAAATCTTTTTCAAATGATCTATTAACTTAAAAATTGGCCCGAATACTGATTTATCTAAATCTATACTACTTAATATAATAAAGCTAATCTCTGGAACTACCGGTACATTAGAACAAACATTTTTGCATTTGAAAGCCCAATTCTTGAGGAAGGTCATAGGCTATTTAACATCACGCTGCGACCCTTAGGAGCCGAGCAATAGGAAAAAAGGTAGAAGGAACGCTAAGCGAAAACGAAGTAACAGCGTGGGCGGGCGATGCGATGTGACGGGGTGGATCGGGGGAACAAGAAATTTCACGCGGACGATGTCGCGGGCAGAAGCTAGTTGTATATAAGAATGTACTACTGCATAGTCAAAATCCGAGCATTGGTGACCAAAGCAGTTTATTGCGTGTTGAAAATCTCAGAAAACTTTCAGTTTTCCTGTCCGAAGTTTTCTTCTTAAAGTCAAGGTAGAAAATGGGTACCTCCCCGAGTTATTGAAAAATCACTTAGGTATGAAATAAAATAACACTCATAACATGACATCACGCCTTATCTATAGTACATCCTATTTTGCCAGTTATGTTTAAGTCCCATGTAACAGGGGGTGAGCCTATGGCCCTCAACCGGCGGGGTAATTACGTGACACACTAACAGTAGGAATGGGTATCATTTTGACAGTTCAACAACATTCATTGCGTTATTTATGTAGTTGAGCAGACACATTTTTCAAACATATGAAGCAATGGATTAGCAATAGGCTTCAAAATGATTCAGATTGTGTTAGATAGTGTGTTACGTAATTAGGGTGCTGGTCAACACGGTTTTAACATGTTACCCTAACCTGCGGGGTAATTGCGTAACACACTAACAGTAGGAATGGTTTTTATTTTGACAGTTCAACAACATTAATTGCGTTATTTAATTTGTTGAGCAGACAAATGTTTGGAACATATGAAGCAATGGATTAACAATATCCTTCAAATAGATTCAGATTCTGATTAATAGTGTGTTACACAATTAGGGTGCTGGATTTGGCTTTTTGTCAATCCGAAGCACGGTGTAGACACAGATGAATATAAGTTGATACCTGCCTTAAAAGTACATATCATGGCAGCTATCTACAGTATACCTATTTTATCGAACAATTTTTAAACTGATTAACGAATCAATCTTATTGTGAGGTAAGACGCCTTCAGGCTAGGTGGAGCGACGATCTTCGCAGGGTGGCTGGTGACAGCTGGATGAGAACAGCCGAGGGTCGAGTTAAATGCACATGCTATACATGACACACACACACATGCTACATATGACATGCTATTGCAGAGTCCTATGTCCAGCAGTGGACCGCTATAATTATGTGCGAATCTGTTTTTTTTTGTCCACGGTATTTAAGTAATTCAATGGTAAGTCAGAGACAGCCTACTGGAGGAACCTGCGTCTAGCAGTGGAATGCTATAGACTGATGATGTTAATTATGATTATGAAGTTACACATTACGTTGTGGCGATTGCCGATAAATGATGATGATTAAATTATATTTATTTCAACAAATTGTTTAAAAAAAAAACACTTTTACACGTCAAAAATTATTCAGGTTTTAAAACGGCTTGTGTTTAAACGCCTACCAGAAAAGTACCTATTTTACTACCAAAAAATTCGAAATACTCACCAAATTGTGCCCACCAGAATGGATAAATACTCACCAAATTGTGTTTCATAAAGTATTGTAGAAATGAACCTATTTTCCCTTTTTATTTAAAAGGCGTAGTCGACGGAACCCCGCTTTGCCGGGCTCCTACTTCCGGGTGGTTTAAAAAAAACCATCCACCTAACCCCAAAAACCTATCCTGTCCGAGTCGGTGTGCCCCAAGTCCCGAGCTCGCTTCGCTCGCTCTTGCATCCTATCCCACCCTTGCACTTTGAAGCAAACTTATTTTTGGTGAGCAACTTAAACAAGATTTAGTGAGCATTTATCCATTTTGGTAGGCAAAAAGACTATAAATACAACACGTAGGTACAATTATTCTGATGAGTGTCTAATTACTTTGGAACTTAAAACGTTGTTCTTTAGGCACCTCGGTATAGAATGGGTTTATTTTATTTGAAGTTAACATACTTGGTACTCACAAAAAAATATTTTGGTGAGCATTTAAATTGTAGCCTTTTAAAACTAGATGAGTTCTGTGTTTCCTATCCGACAACTCTGAGAAGAAACAACAAGTTTGAGTCTGAGTTTGTTTCGGTGTTTCGTTGTTTGTGTGTGACATTCTGGACTTTCGAAGAGACCTTAGGGTACAAGGGCGTCGGCAAGTTTTTTGTCAGGGGGTTACATCGTCAGCTCCACGAATCGAGCTCGATAATTTTTGCACTTTGCGTTAGGTTATCATTTCTCAATTCATACAAGCGGTCACTTTGTCGACTAATGCAGAAAAGCTTAACAATTCAAAGAATATAGGATCCAAGAGCGAGTAAAGCGAGCTCAATAATATATTTTTTGCATATTGCCTCGAATAGAATAGGTTTTATTTTGACCATGCATACAGAAAGAGGTTTGACTGTGTCGATTTATATAAAGAAGCTTAAAATTAAGATAGAGTAGGATGCAAGAGCGAGCGAAGCAAGCTCGATAATGTTATCACCCCGCCTAAGGTCGATTAGATTTTCGGAAATAGGAGATCGGTACTTTGTTGAATAATGCACAAAAGCTTTAGAATTGAGAAATTGCAGATTACGAAAATTTTAGGATCTCGCCTCGAGTAGGTTAAGTTCTCTGTTATTGTAGATATTAGGCGTTTTCAGTATTTGTTTTTTAGTTTTTAATGTTTTTACACCTTATTTTATTTTGAAGCCAGGGAGGTGCAAGTGCACCCTCTTGCACCCCGCTCCCGGTGCCCATGTCTAGGTCAGTCTCTTTGAAAGTCCAGACTGTTGGGTTTTCATCAAACGCACTCTGGGAAGACAGCCTTGCTCCTTGCTGGCAGGCTAACATTCTTACAATAGCATCTAGCTTTTCATAATTCACGCCAATACGTGAGAAGAAAAAAAATTGCTGGAGTACAGTTAATTATGATTTGTTCCGCATTCACTTCACAAGTTTGGCCCCACATTACGACATTCCTTGTTCGCCCCATAATTGTTTGAGTTCTCAAAATAAAATTGATTTGTAGTGTCCGTAATTTATTTTATAATTTATAATTAAAACAAAACCTAAAACAGAGGCATACCTCCAGCAGTGGACTGCTAATGTGCGCTTTTATATAATTTCTAACGTAACTATATATTATCGTGGACGTCGACGTCCACGTCCATAAAATGTATGGAAATACGTGCACGTTATAATGTTATCGTTGACGCATATTTAAAAGCGTCTTCATATGTTTCCATATATTTTACTTCCTTGTGTTATCGTGATGCCGTAACGTGGACGTCCACGGTAGTAGGTATCATCACTTTACAAATTATAAAAGCGCACATTGGCTGGTGATGACGATAAAAGCAGAACCCCATTGAATTATAACTAATTATTTACATACAAAGTCTAGAAAGAACACTTGGTGACTTTAATATTCTTTTTCTATCGTAATCAGTCCAAATAAAATGGCGTGCGATTGGAGAGGCCTATGTCCAGTAGTGCACGTCTTTCAGCTGAATGATGTTGACGATGATTATCAGCACGTAAGTATGTGCTCACATAGGCCACTAAGACGCACACTAGAACGTTTGTCTGACCCTTTGAGTCTACCTATCTCCTAAAAAAAAGTGTGTGAGCTTATGACCACGCGATAAAACTGACAACTTACCTACGACTGGAGCCGAGTACAACCGATTCAGCGACACTAACCGACTGGAGCCGAGTACAACCGATTCAGCACCGCCGACTCGAGGGTGACGGTTTTTCGTTCGCTGAATCACTGTTCAGAAAGAGCGCAAGTCCGCCTAAAAACCTTTTCACTTCAAAAACACAGAACACGCGATTTCTATTGAAATGAAAAATGATTAGATAAATGGTAGTTGGGCTGCCTCAGAGTAAGTAACTAAGTACCTAATAAACGAAAATAATATTTAATCAATGTTCCCAAGCACCTCTTTGCGGTGCAAATTGACTAGTATAGCATATTCAATAAACCCTCAGTATGCAATTACACTATTACACGTAATTTCATGACGCTCCGATCAAGTTGCGGTGCACTAGCAGTTAATTTTAATCTTTTAAAACACAATATAACGACAACAAACTACTAATAACACCAAAATGCAATTATTTTATTTACGAAAGATCAAACTCACGCGCACTTTTGTTGTCAACTTTCACGTTTAGTTTTGACTTATGACAAGCTAACCTTTATGACGTTTTTCAGAGATGTTACCAGACTAAAAACGACAACACCACCAAATTGCTAAAGATGTGGGTTTTTTTGCAGGAGTCACTTAGTTTGCCAAAGAAAACGTTTGAAATTATTACATGCTTTGATTCCTCAGGCGAGTTCTATTGAACCCGTTTTACGGTACCATTTCAATAACAAATTTAATATAAAATAAAATTCAATTTTTTCTACGTTTTGAACTTTTGACACTCATTCAAACGTTATGGATTGTCTACTTAGCGATGATAAAAACTGTCACCTTGTTGTATTATTATTTTTGTGTCTTTTTATCCAGCTAGAAATTCTAATTATTTACTTTTCTAAGAGCTGATTTTTCAATAGTCAGATAACTTATATCTGAAGAATAAATACCTATGACATTTTGTCATATTTTCTATACAAAAGCTGAATAGTGTATGTTCTCTACCACCGAAAATCGAACGTAAGTAGACCCGTGACGATATGTAGTTTGGTAAAAGCAAGCGGTCATGTTATATTGGTTTTGGTGTATAGATCGGATCGGATCGTTCTGAACCAGCGAAAGTCAAGCGTAAGGAGAGCCGTGATTGTATAGAGGTTGGTTGACGCGGACGGGACGGTCGTGCTATATTGGTTTTATTTGAACGTTGGCGTTAGCGTGGTATTTTAGTATGGGGGTTCTTGGTCGGTGTTGTCTTGTAAGACAACGCGGGGAGTTGAATTTGCGGGGGCGCGGGGCGGTGCGGTGTCCAGCGAGGAGTGTAGCCGACGACAATGTCCCCACATACGTTCTCACGCTGCGGTTTTGGCGATAAGATGGGAGGTTAGCGTTGAGTTGGTTCTGGTTTGATAGATGCAGCCACTGCAGCCAGTGTACCGATTAAATAGTTTGTGATAAGGATGTGGTATAAGATAGGGTATATAAGAATTTTATTTTCCCATTAAACTAAATTGCTGCAGTGAGTGTTTGTCTATTTACAATAAAAAATGATAGATACGAGGTAGGTATGCTAAAGTTGCTCCGCTCCAGCTGCCGTCCGCTTGAGGTTTTGGTGATAAGACGGAACACAATGTAGCGCTGACACCCACGGGACGGTGTTCTAGAGATAAGGATGTAGGGGTCAACGTTTCGCGGATTGTTCGAAAGAGTTACCGTGGCCCTGGCGCACAGTTAACTGAAGGAACACGGGTGGGTTTTAGTCAGTAAGAGTCTGACACGCCCTTCCGCTCCGCCCAGAGCGGGAGAGGTCATTTGATGACTACCCACGCAATAAAAAAAAAAAGGGGTCAACGTTGAGTTGGTTCTGGCTCGCGGTCGGCGGATCGGCAGTTTTGTTTAAGATGGTGTGACTTCGCTGGGGTCAGCGTTGAGTTGGTTCTGGTTTTTATGTTGCTGGCGGCAGGATGGCTGCAGGTTTTTGATAAGCATAACGCAGATTTATTCGATATGTAATAGAACAAAGGATCGATAGGAAATGCGTAATATTCTAATGTGGGATGCTTAGTGTGGGTGGACGAATATAAAAGGCATTATGTTCAATAATTCCATACAGTCTACTAAATCTTCGAGTGAGAGTTATAATACATTAATAATAATTTTTACAAGTTTGTTACCATGGGTCGTAATGTTCCACTTAAAACGAGACAATGGTGATGAAATGGAGATAAGAAATGTATCACGATCCTTAAATGAAGACGTAAAAGATTTGTATAGTGGTGATGAACTGTGGCAGGTTAAGAAAGTGGAGCTCTTTAATGAGCAAGGTAATTTGATTAGAAGATGGTCAATGAAGTTTTTTATTTTAACAATGAGTATGATAACAATGTGAATAGCAGTGACAGTCGGAAGATGTTTCATAAGAAATATGTGACTGAGTGATATGAGACAAAACGGATTGAATTTACGTTTATGTAGTGACAACAACAGATTGTTGTGCAACAAACTGGAAATTACAAGAAGGTTCAACCCTCGTTCAAGACGAAGCAGCGGTGGTGTTACTACGAACAATACTTTAAAGCAAGCTTGGATATCCAGTGTGTTTCGTCAGATATATACTAATAAAAATGGTTTGCAAATCATAGTCAAAGTGCCTAGAGGTAGTCCAATTACAATTGCTGCAAGTTATCATCACCGTAAATCTGAAGATGGAGCCGAGGAGAGTACGACTGCTAGAACAACGGAGACGATTGCTACAACATCAACAACGATAATGGTCCATCCTTTACTAAGTAGAACCTGCGAGCGTTATAAAGTAATCATTGAAAGTGTGCAATTTTGGACATCTGCACGACTGGAATTTAAAAAAAAAGTGATATGAGCGAAGTCAAATGTTTAGCTAGTATAACCCTCAAATAATTTCTGAGACCGGATGAGATAATGTTTTTCATATGAAACTATGTACCCTATCTTTTCGTATAAATATCAGGACCGGACTTGTACAAAGCACCTTGTCCGATGAGGCGCCAGCCCGCGCCGTAACTGAGCCTGTAGCTTTAAATTCCCCTGATAATAATAATTCTTTAAACAATTCGATCCAGCCTGTCCCACCTTGCTGCCCTCCCCTCAGTGACGTCCTAAGTCAAGGTACCCCACAGGGGGTGCCCTTAGCGTGCGGTCATTTAAATAATTTTAGTATTTAATTTCGCCCCTGGCTGGAGGCTTTGAGTTACTCTTAAGGCGCTCACAGGATAGTTCGGTTAAGTATCCAGGACCTCAGAGGTGACAACAACGAGCAGCCATTAAAAAAAAAAAAACACATGTGGCACTCGGGGACTGCCGCGGTAAAGCTATTGCATAGCATTTTTTCATCAACTTATGCAATCTGCTTACGTATTCGTCCGATTTCGGAGCAGCTCGTCTCGATCCGTGCGAGCTTCGTACAGTCGTACCATATACATACACGTTAAGCGAACGCTCGACCGAGCTACATGGTAGGCTGAGTGGGGGTTGTTAGGTTTTATTTTCGTTACGGAATTTCTTGATTCGGTCGCGATAAAAGCGATAAAAGCTATGCAATAGCTTAAAAAATGTTCAAAGCACACTGGGTGCATGGCAACAGTTACAAGTAGTTACGTCTCATTATAGCTGTAAGTATTAATTTTTCTAAAATATTATTATTAGATTAAATGATGTCTTCAAATCAGGGAAAAATAATACTATTCTCGCCAAATTAAATAGTTGGGGAAATAAAACTTGGAGAAAAATGTGTGATTTAGAGATAAATAAGCCCATAGAAGATAATCTATATAAGATTATAGAAGCTAGTAGGATGTCTTCAAAGGTCAAACCAAACCAAAGTATAAACCAAACGCGATACAGACTGAACTTAATAGTGGTGTCCATCTCATTAATAAAGGACCAAGCGGGAATACGTGGATTATCAACTTTTCTTCTGAATAGATGATCTGTTGAGGAATTAAACTATTAATTTGTATTACAGTGGCTGACGCTACTGATATAAGCAATTTTAGATCAGGATATTCAAATGTCAATGGTGATGTCACGAGTTGAAGCTATGTATTTTGAATGTAAGAATAATTGGTTAAAACATTTATCTTCAAACAGAGGGGTAATTACGTAACACAATAACAGTAGGAATGGGTTTCATTTTGACAGTTCAACAACATTCATTGCGTTATTTACGTTGTTGAGCAGACAAATTTTTCGAACATATGAAGCAATGGATTAGCAATAGGCTTCAAAATGATTCAGATTGTGATAGATCGTGTGTTACGTAATTAGGGTGCAGGTTGCTGCAACTGTGGACAAGACCCATACCTCTTGCAAAGTTGAATGGAGACTTAACGTGACTGTTTTTCTTAAAAAAAATTACGTTGTTGAGCAGACAAATTTTTCGAACATATGAAGCAATGGATTAGCAATAGGCTTCAAAATGATTCAGATTGTGATAGATCGTGTGTTACGTAATTAGGGTGCAGGTTGCTGCAACTGTGGACAAGACCCATACCTCTTGCAAAGTTGAATGGAGACTTAACGTGACTGTTTTTCTTAAAAAAAAATACGTTGTTGAGCAGACAAATTTTTCGAACATATGAAGCAATGGATTAGCAATGTGCTTCAAAATTATTCAGGTTGTTATAGATATTGTGTTTCGCAATTCGGGTGCTGGGACGACATCATGTCTCATTTGAAGGACACTGGGCGATATCAACGTGAAAGTGACCGCCAGAGTGTTTCGCCTACGAATTGTTCACCGAACAATTAGGTAGGTAACGGTTTAATAAACTTTTTAATTTCGGTTGTAAGCGAGTGCGTTATAGAGACATTTTAAAGTTTTTCACTTACGATTTAATTTTTATGCATCTGCGAAAGTGTAGTTTTTTGTGTAAGGTGAGTGGGGGCAAGATCGAACGGTTTTTTGATGAGATGAGCAGTGTCGTATTTGAAGTCTTGTAGAACAGTTCATATTAGCTTATGCTAAAAATTTATTTGTATTGAGTAAAGACCAAAGAGTATATTTTTCTATCATATTGATAACATTCTGTTCCAAAGCATTAAAAAAAAAAAAAAAAAATGTTTTTATCACGAGAATGACACAGGGGGGAGACGAAAGGGTGATGGGGAAAGATCGAAATAGTTTCTAAAATCGTTCAAATGATTATCAGACGCTGTTGGTCGTCACTAGTCTATAGTTTGAAGTGCGATAAAAACTGAGAACTACCTGAAGTGTCAAAATACCTTTAGTTAACAAAGATATAATATTTTTGTATTTTTTTATATTTCAATCTTACCCCAACCGGGGGAGATTGACATAGAGGTTCTCAAACTTTCCACTTTAATTGCTTAAGGTTATACTGAAAATAAAACATCGCTATCAATCACATATATATTTTTATTTTACTCTATCCTAATACCAAGATATTACAAAACAGAGAGTTTGAACAGTAGCAATAGGTATATTGTAATGTTTTGCGGCGCACACTGGTCCCGAATGATAAAAAAGTGGACATTAAGAAATTTTTGACAGAAGGTCAACGGATTCGGCTGATTTTTTTTTTTTGTAGACAGCTGATGCAATTACAAATCACTTTTATAGATTGAGTTTTTGCCAAACAAGCCGTATTTTCAGAGAAAAAAAATATTGAAATATTTTTTGTATGAAAGAAATCCTAATTTTGTCTTTATCTTCCAAGATTCAAACGTATTCAAAATAAAACTTAGCGCAGCTTGTAGAGGGGCTAATTTCTCACTACTTTGTCATAGACACTCAACTGCGATTTTGTGCTCCTTTTGAGTTACATGCACTTTAAATATTTTTTGTATGAAAAAATCCTAATTTTGTCTTTATCTTCCAAGATTCAAACGTATTCAAAATAAAACTTAGCGCAGCTTGTAGAGGGGCTAATTTCTCACTACTTTGTCATAGACACTCAACTGCGATTTTGTGCTCCTTTTGAGTTACATGCACTTTAAATATTTTTTGTATGAAAAAATCCTAATTTTGTCTTTATCTTCCAAGATTCAAACGTATTCAAAATAAAACTTAGCGCAGCTTGTAGAGGGGTTAATTGTTCATCACTTTGCCATAGACACTCAATTGCGATTTTGTGCTCCTTTTCAGTTACAGGCACTTTAAATTTTTCGTTGTCGGATGAGCTTTACTAGTTTTTTGTAGACAGCTGATACAATTACAAGTAACTTTTAAAGATGTATTTTTTGTTAAATAAGCCGTATTTTCAGAGTTAAAAAATTAATTCAGGCGGATTAGAAATAATCTTGTTAAAGATAGACTAAGATGTAATAACATTTTCTTCATTAATAAGTAACTCTTATAAATGTCTTTCTATTAAAAAAAGTCTTATTTTAAATATATCAAATAAACAACTTGGATATCTCAAAACGTGTACAGACATGTTCAGGTACAGGTAATTTATTGTGTGACTCATATTCAGATTATAAGCATTTTTTGGTAATGAGTCATTGCTTAATTAGCCGATTACTTACAATTTGGGCTATATTTGGTCATCTAACGCTAGTGAATGCGTCGGAAACGCTGAATGATAAAAAGGTATAAATTGCAATTAAAACTTTTCCTTCGTACTTTAACGGGCTTAGGACCGTCAAAATACAAACCTATATAATAATATAGGTATTGTATTAAGGCGTACTTAAAAAATTTGAACTACCTGTAACCCTAACGCTTAATTTATCTTTACATGCATGTTTTGTTTATTTATTTATTTTATACTTTATCACTTAATATGTATTTGATTTAGGGCAGGGATCTTGGCGTGCTTATCTGTTGATCAACTAACATGAACGTGCGTATGTTAATGACTCATTACCAAAAAATGCTTATAATCTGAATATGAGTCACACAATAAATTACCTGTACCTGAACATGTCTGTACACGTTTTGAGATATCCAAGTTGTTTATTTGATATATTTAAAATAAGACTTTTTTTAATAGAAAGACATTTATAAGAGTTACTTATTAATGAAGAAAATGTTATTACATCTTAGTCTATCTTTAACAAGATTATTTCTAATCCGCCTGAATTAATTTTTTAACTCTGAAAATACGGCTTATTTAACAAAAAATACATCTTTAAAAGTTACTTGTAATTGTATCAGCTGTCTACAAAAAACTAGTAAAGCTCATCCGACAACGAAAAATTTAAAGTGCCTGTAACTGAAAAGGAGCACAAAATCGCAATTGAGTGTCTATGGCAAAGTGATGAACAATTAACCCCTCTACAAGCTGCGCTAAGTTTTATTTTGAATACGTTTGAATCTTGGAAGATAAAGACAAAATTAGGATTTTTTCATACAAAAAATATTTAAAGTGCATGTAACTCAAAAGGAGCACAAAATCGCAGTTGAGTGTCTATGACAAAGTAGTGAGAAATTAGCCCCTCTACAAGCTGCGCTAAGTTTTATTTTGAATACGTTTGAATCTTGGAAGATAAAGACAAAATTAGGATTTTTTCATACAAAAAATATTTAAAGTGCATGTAACTCAAAAGGAGCACAAAATCGCAAATCAAATCAAATCAAATCACTTTTATTTGTTAACACAGGTAGAAATACAGATCTTGAGTTTGGTGAACAGAGCGCTATGTTATGCCAGGGGGCATACAAATATGGTGTGCATCTATCTAATTATTATGAATTTAAATTAAAAAAAAAGATGTTAGAAATTCATGCATAATTACAATTTCAAAATAAATCATAACAATTATATAATATTATTTAAAAAAATTAACGATGTCAGATTTAAATGAGGAATTATTTAGTTATAAATGTCAAAAAATAAAAAAAACAAGTCAGAGCAATTGAAAATGTCAAAAATTATTACATGTCAATATAAAATTTACAACCTCAAATTAATTCGTCATTTAAGTTTTTTCATTTAACATAGAAACAAAACACTATATTGAGTCATCATTTAAAAATTCATCAAGTGTGTAGTAACATTTGTCACTAAGTAAGCTATTAAGTGCCTTTTTGAATTTTATTAATGGCATATTTTTAATGGCATCCGGTATTTTGTTATAAATTTTTGGAGCGTTGCCGAAAAAGCTTTTACGCATTAAGGCTGTTTTACATTTAACATTACATAGTTTGTTACAGTATTGAGTACGCAATGGATTTCTTCTGACTGCCGATAAGCTGACAAATAAATGCGGGTTTTTTTTTACAAACAATGCAGTTTCCATTATATACATTGCTGGCAGTGTCAATATCTTTAGTTTTTTGAAAAACGGAATACAGCTATCCGTCGTTTTTAGACCACACATGGACCTCACACAACGTTTCTGCATCCTAAATACAACCTCCCTATTAGCTGACTGTCCCCAGAAAATAATACCGTATCGTAAAACAGAAGCTGCAAGTCCATGGTATGCTGCTAACAATGTCTCAATATTAACCTTTTTTGAAAGTTGGAATAGTGCATACGCAGATTTACTTAGTCTTTTACATATTATGTCAGTATGAATGTTCCAAGTCAATTTATTATCAATAGTCATTCCTAAGAATTTAGCACTATCAACTTCCTGAATTTTATGGTCTTTATAGTTGATATTAAGGTTATTATTTTCACGACGCTGATGGTATTGCATGATATTGGTCTTACTTAGGTTAATTTTCAAATTATTATCATCAAGCCAGTTTATTATTTTAGTCAAAGATTCATTAATATCATTTTCATAATTATTTATGTCATTGCATTCTATTATTGCTGTGCTGTCATCTGCAAAAAGAACCATCTTATGCTGAATTATTTTTGGGAGATCATTGATGTAAATCAGAAATAGAGGTGGTGCCAATACGCCACCTTGGGGTACGCCATATTTTATGGGTCTTTGCTTTGAGAAGTATACAGTTTCTAATTTGGTTTTGGGACATAATCGAGTGACTTCAGTGCATTGAACTCTATCAGTTAAATATGATTCTATCAATTTTAGGATATTTCCCCTTACGCCGTAGCCATACAACTTTTGTAGCAATATCCCATGGTCAACATAGTCGAAAGCTTTCGTCATATCAGTAAAAATTGTACAAATTGGATTATTTTTATCAACTGATGTCATAATACTATTAATTAAATCAAACAGTGCCAAGTTAATATTTATGTTTTTGCGAAAACCTTTCTGTTCATTGCAGAATAGGTTATATTTTTCAAAATATGTGTACATGGAGTTGTATATAACGTTCTCAAAAATTTTGGACAAGACGGAAATTTTTGCAATCGGTCTATAGTTTTTCATATTTGTTTTGTCACCTTTTTTAAGTAAAGGTTTAATAATAACTTTTTTTAAGCTGTTTGGAAATTTGCCATCAGCAATACAAAGGTTAATAATGTGAGCTAATGGCTGTGCTATATTTTCCTTTACGTACTTTAGGACTTTAGTACAGACGCCATCCCAACCAACAGTATTGGTATTTTTTAGATTAGAGATAATTTTTATAATGTCATTTTTCGAAACCGGTGACATAAATAGAGATTGAGATGAAAGATTATCAAAGACATTACCATTAATCTTATCAGAATTTATATTATTTTGAATTGTGTCAATAAAGTAATTATTAAATTCATTAGCAATGTCAATAGGGTATGTAAAAGTCAAATTGTCTCTGTTTATAGTCATAATATGTTCCTGTGGTAAGCACGTTTTAGATTTATTAATAACTTGCCAAGCGGCTTTAGATTTATTCTGAGAAGAGCTTATAAAATAGTTGTTTTGGGCTTTTTGCGTCAATTTTATAATTTTTTTATAGAGAGTAGAGTATTTCTTTAGATTATTCTTATTTGTTGAGCTAGGGTCAAATCGATATTTCCAAAGTAAATGTCTTTGTTTCTGGCTGCATATCTTTATCCCTCGAGATATCCATTTAGTTTTTCTATTTAATTTGATAGTTACTATCTTTTCTGGAAAGCATAATTTATAAAATAATAAGAAATCGTCCATGAAGGCTTCAAAAGACACGTTTGCATCTTTAGCATTAAAAACTTCTACAAAAGATAAACTGCCTAGGATATTTTTAAATTTAACCAAATTATCTTCAGAGTACTCTTTCTTTTTACATTTCCAAAGTTGTAATTTGCAAGTTATTTTTATGGGCACTTTCAGTATTTGACATGTGTGATCCGAGAGGGCTAGATCTAAGATTTCAACTTTGCAGCCCCTTTTGTAACTATGTGCAAAATTATCGATGCAGGAATTACTACTGAGTCTTGTTGGTTTGTAAAGTGCTAGTTTTAAATTATATTGTAAGAGGAAATATTCAAATTCAAGAGTAATTTTATTTCTCTTTATTACGTCAATGTTAAAATCTCCCGCAAGAATAATGTTTTTATTTGCCCCAGAACTAAGCCTTTTGAGTATGTTGTCCAATTTTTCATAAAATAATACATAATTATGTTTAGGTACCCTGTATATAGAAATAATAATAATATTATAAGATATAAGTTCGACAGCGCAACATTCAAATAATCCTGAAATCGATTGTTTAGCTGCGTCAGTTAGTATTCGATATTGCAGTCCTGCTCTGACAAAGATGCATGTACCTCCTCGTTTTGTATTTCTTGAATAGTAAGCAGCTAGATAGAAGTTAGGTATATACATTAGATCCTCATTGCCTGATTCCATAAAATGTTCTGTAATGCATATAACGTCTATAGTAGTTCCCTTATTGAATAATTCTTCTAGTTTAACTAAAAGTATATCAGATTTGTTCGCTAGACCTGCTATATTTTGATGGAGAATATTGAGACAGTTATAGAAAAAACTGAGAATCAGTTGTTGTCTGTGTGACTGGTAAAGCATTCATTTGATTTTCCTGAGAACAATCAACCTCCAAGGGTGCAGCATTCAGGGCACTTATGTCTATAACGAGATCTTGAAGATCTGATATGACAGTATTTAAGCCTTTATTGTTCAAAGTTCCATAACGATAGCTGTATGTGTCGGAAGTATAGGGCAGATTTAAATTTGAATCTAAGATATATGCGTAATTATATGTGTCCGCATCCATGCAAAGCAGATTATTGAACATTTCAATTCGGCTGTTATACATTATATTA
This sequence comes from Dryobotodes eremita, assembly GCA_917490735.1. Lineage (NCBI taxonomy): Eukaryota > Metazoa > Arthropoda > Insecta > Lepidoptera > Noctuidae > Dryobotodes > Dryobotodes eremita. The sequence continues at coordinate 21,741,237 of OU823254.1, forward strand.
CTGTTTACCATAAATTTAAACGTTGGTAGACATATTATAAAGTTTGTGTGTTTCAAAGTAACTAGTTTTCCGCGTATAAGAGATACAAGTTCAATATAGTTATACGTTTTTCTAAAATGTACGTCGCCAATATAAATAATACAATAGTCATTATATGTAAAGTTCCGTACTTTTCCGTCAATATTATCTAATAAAAGGTTCAGACTACAATTAGGCTTGCGATAATGGCATATTTCAAAATTATATAATTGCGTTCTCTGTGCGATCTTGTATATTCTATTGGAAGGTTCAGAACTAAGTAGACATATTTTGTGTTTTAAAGATGAGACAGTTTGATCCATATGTGGTTTTTTTTTTTGAGAAGTGCTTGAGAGACGTAGTTTGTTATCTTCGCTTTTGTTCGTCAATATCGCATGTGTAGGTGTACAGTCTGTGCTCATGTTTTCCACAGTTTGTGTCTGTTTTGTTTTTGTGGAATTACTTGTATTTTTCTTTGGTGTTTGTTTTTTCTGTTTTACTGGACTGTAAGTGATCTTCTTGTAAATATCATTTTTCTTTATTAAGTCGTCGTCGCAGTTGAGTGTCTATGACAAAGTAGTGAGAAATTAGCCCTTCTACAAGCTGCGCTAAGTTTTATTTTGAATACGTTTGAATCTTGGAAGATAAAGACAAAATTAGGATTTCTTTCATACAAAAAATATTTCAATATTTTTTTTCTCTGAAAATACGGCTTATTTGGCAAAAACTCAATGTATAAAAGTGATTTGTAATTGCATCAGCTGTCTACAAAAAAAAAATCAGCCGAATCCGTTGACCTTCTGTCAAAAATTTCTTAATGTCCACTTTTTTATCATTCGGGACCAGTGTGCGGCGCCGTAAAATGTCAATTCCTACCGTTTTACTTACTCTATGGTGTTAGCAACATCGTAATGAGTGTAAGAAGTTGCGCGTAGAGGTTTCCGGACGTAGTTACGTGACATGGTGATTCTGAATTGGCAAAATGCATTTATTGAATAGTCATTCGGTACTCCTTTTTTTTTTTTTTTGGGTGGGAAATCATCAAATGACCCCTCCCGCTCTGGGCGGAGCGAAAGGGCGTGTCAGACTCTTACTGACTAAAACCCACCCGTGTTCCTGCAGTTGCCTGTGCGCCAGGGCCACGGTAACTCTTTCGAACAATCCGCGACCCCGGCAGGCATCGGTCCTATCGGACCCCGTCAATGGTGCTGACCATCTCTTTGAGGTGCGCGTGGAACACGACGCGCCGTCGACCCGGGCCTGGTCCTTACCGGACGGCGAGCTGCCCATTGCTCGCCGTCCGCAAGCCCCCGCCTACGGTGACCGGGAGTCGACAATCGACTCCCGACGCCCAGGGTGTCTCCTCCTGTCTCCAATTCTTCCAATTTCGCAATAATGTCATCATCATGGTCGTTGTTACCGGCATTTCGCGAAGTAATAAGCAGCCGTAATCGGTCTATTAGTTCATTCGGGTTGCCACAATACATAATATCCGTTTTAGGGTAGTATTTTTCATTATTAGAGTTGTGTCTGTATTTGAACAGTTATTCTTAGTAGATGATGATGATGCCAAACCTCTACCGGTTACTAACAGATCTCTCGCATTTAACAGACCCGTTATATCTGATCTGTTACCTGCTACATCTGACAAACCTGATCTGTTAGCTGTTCCACCTGATCTGTTATCTGTTCCACCTGATCTGTCATCTGTTCCACATAATCTGTTTGAACAACCACCAGTTGTTGTTTTCATTTCAGATTTTTTTAATAGGAGTAGAATGAGAATGGTTTGATTCCTTTATATATTTGAGAGTCCTGTCACCCTGTATCTGACCTTCTGCAGAAAAAAATACGTCTATGTGCATTTTTCATCGTTATTATTTTATAGTAGACGTCACTATCCACAGATTGGATTAAAAAAGTATTAGGTTTCCGTTTAAATAACTGTTTCATCAGACCTGGTGTCTATCAAAACTTTTGATTTTTAGTTATTAAATGTTTTATCTAATTCAACAGCTCTGTCGCCTATATAATACCCCTCCGACGTATGATCAATACCATAAGGCACTTGTTGAATGTATTAAATCTAATATATAAAATTCTCGTGTCACAGTTTTCGTTGCCATACTCCTCCGAAACGGCTTAACCGATTTTGATGAAATTTTTTGTGCTTATCCGGTATCTATGAGAATCGGCCAACATCTATTTTTTTTTTTTTTTTTGGTAGGTAGGGTAGGGAGTTAGGGAGGTAGGTAGGTAGGTAGGGTAGGTAGGTAGGTAGGGTAGGTAGGTAGGTAGGGTAGGTAGGTAGGTAGAGTAGGTAGGTAGGGTAGGTAGGTAGGGTAGGTAGGGTAGGTAGGTAGGTAGGGTAGGTAGGTAGGGTAGGTAGGTAGGTAGGGTAGGTAGGTAGGGTAGGTAGGTAGGGTAGGTAGGTAGGGTAGGTAGGTAGGGTAGGTAGGTAGGTAGGGTAGGTAGGTAGGGTAGGTAGGTAGGGTAGGTAGGTAGGTAGGGTAGGTAGGTAGGGTAGGTAGGTAGGGTAGGTAGGTAGGGTAGGTAGGTAGGGTAGGTAGGTAGGGTAGGTAGGTAGGGTACGCCGTAGATAAGTACCGCAACCCGTGCGAAGCCGGGGCGGGCAGCTAGTTAATTATAATACTCTCCAAATAGCCGCGTGGGACTCAAAATCCTCTTCCGTTTCCGATTGGATTGTTGTATTTAGAGAACTATCAGCATCTTTGTACTCTTCCTTATCAGTGTTACTGTACTCTTCTTGTTTCTTGCGCATTATTTTATCAACAGTATTTTTAATTTCTCGTTTAATTGTATTTTTAATAGCTTCTTATCAGTTTCATCTTTCACAACTAAACTCTTTACTATCGTTTGAATTGATCTAATGTAATAAAGTGTTTAAGGGTTGTGTGATTCGTTGTAATGTTTCTTGCAAGGCTGCCGTCAATTCAGCTTTGCCCTCATTTAAAGCTTTGATTTTCTTTTCTGAATTCACAGAGTGAATAAGTTTACGTTTAAGCCTCTTATCTCCAAAGATCTGTACTGCTGAAGAGGCCATGTTGAAATGTAATCAGCTTATTGTAACACGTATTTTTATACTGCTCTAATATGATAAAGTAATCAAAAGTCCTTCGATATCGAGCCTTTTCATCTCAACATCTTCACTGATCATTAAAAACCCATGCTTGTTCTTCCAACAAGCTCCGCATATTTCTAGAAAATTATCCCACGATATGTCCGTATTCACATGATCATCATACGTATGTTTTAGATTCATCTCATCCTGCTTAGTGAGTATAATGAAATTTGCACTATCCCGCACCAGCTGTTTAGCTATTTTGCTGTATGTTTGACATAGATAAAAACAATCTAGTCCCTTGTATCCTACCCATTTAGAAGTGTAAATAGATAGGTAGGCAGATAGGTTCTTCATCTTCCATCGACACATCATCCAAAATATTGATACTATTGCTCTGAGTCTCTTCCGATGAGGCTACTTCACTTTTATTTGAGAAAGTGTAGAAATTCACTTCCAGCACCTGAGTAAACACTTTGCTTAAGAAGACGTATTTGGAGTACAAGTAGACATTTTCAAATAGCAGAGCTTTTGGCTCCAGCAGTATTGTGACTAATAGATTAGTTTTACCACAACCAGATGGACCACGTATTAAACATCTGATACTGTTAGGTAGGAGTACACTATGTATGTAATGTATATTATCACTATTGTATTTTGAATTTATATCCCATCCTATAACTGTTAAACACGTGGGTAGCTTCTGAAACTTCATTTTGATACGCAATTTAATCATTTGCACAAGCTTTATCTACAATTTAATGCAATAGCAACAGCGGTAAGAGTAGCAGGTAGTCTTCTCTTAAATAAAATGATTGTACAACAGAGAAATAATATCAGTCTTCATGAACCTTGTATAAAAGGCAGAAATGGTTCAATCAAAACACTTATCAATAACCTATCTTTCGAGTTACATGTGCCCGGCTACAATTATTGCGGACCCGGAAAAATATTGGAAAAACGTTTAAAAAGAAAAGGTGATGTAGGTAGTAATCCTTTGGACGAAGCCTGTAAATTACACGACATTGCTTAAACTGAAAACTCATCCTTAGAACAACGGAACAGAGATGATTTGGAATTAGCATTGGCAGCGAAGAAACGTCGACTTGAATTAAATAATTTATCTGAAAGATTGGTGGCGCTTGGTGAGAATAAAATAATAAAACAGAAAGTGGAAAGTGGTTTAGAAATGATGCGCCTCAGAACACAAAGGTTATAGCTGCTGCTCTTAAAGCTATGAAAAACCATCAACGACTAAACTTGGAAAGATTAAAAAAAAATATCCACCAGTAAATTGATAAGCACAGCAATCTAAGCTGCTAAAACAAGCATTAAGGATAACAAGAGCAATGTGAAAAAGCCGAGGGTTATTCCTCTGCCGAAAATTGGTGGCTTCCTTGCGTTGATACCGATACAGGGGGCATTGGCGGCTGCTGGATCTTTCGCTGATGGTGTCACAACCGCTGCTAAAAATATTTATGAAATGGTTAGAATGAAAGATGAATAGAAAAATGTTGTATCAGTAGCTGTAAGCGGGGCATGTATATGACGCCTTACAATAAGGTATAGGCAGAGGCCTATACCTTTTTGTAAGGCGCCATGATACGGTGTCAGATAGAGACCTGACACCGTATCAAATCAACTAGGCATTGCCCTACCGAATCATGCCCCCCTCAACTATGGGCTTGTAAAATTATGTTAACCAGCTAAACATTCCTCATTTCCGAGGTGTGTTTATGAGAGCTGCTCTACAGAGGCGAAAATCACAGCCGTGGAGGTATGAAACGGGAATCGTACATTTTGACAATTCACATGGGTCAGGAACACACTGGGTAGCATGTTTACGTTTCAAAATATATAGTTAAGTTTTACAAAATGATTTGACTGTAAAGAAAAACAAGGGCACTTCTGCCGCTATTGTAAAAAAGTAACATTTCAAAATTATAAAAAAATCACTTGATTGTTACTATGTAAAATACGATACCATGTATACGTTTACTAGCGATAAGCACCATGTTCATACACAAATTAAGAGAAAAAAATAGAATTTCTGGTAATGATGATAAAAGGTGTATTATTAGTAATGTATTGTAATGCCAATGTATTTATTCCATCCTTAGGGATGGAATAAATACATTGGCTCGGGGACATTATATAATCAAATAATAGTAGATTGTTTTACAAGGGGCTAAAATTGCCCATTATATACGAGGTAGTTTTATTCCCGAGCAGTGGCGAGGGAGTAAATAGAAACCGAGTTATAATGGGTTTTTAGCGCCGTGTGTTAGACTTACACACTATTTACTTTTCACTACGATTGCGAGAAAATAAAATAATCAAATAAAATATCAAATAGTTTACTTTTTTTATTTCTTCTGTAGCCGCAACGCAATGCACGCGTTCTACCGAAGAGATCGCCACTTTTAGTTCCATAAAAAAAAACATGTTGTTTTTTTTATGAAACACTATATAATAGGTCGAGTCTTTATTTATGAATAAACACAAAAATAAAAAATATAAATCTTTTTCCCCTAGAGGAAAATATGCTATTTTATCCCTGCTCTGGGTAGGCTACAATGACGGACTTTTTGAGCAAGAGGAATTAAAAATATATTGTGTGTTGTATACAGCTTTTTATTTATTTTTAACCTTCCCATTTATTCTTGCATAAAATACTGTGCAAGTTTAAACTTCACATAAGCACACTGACTAAACCACTGAACATGTTGCTGCTAAGGATCATCATCATCTTCCCAATCTTTTAAGCCTCCTCCACAATGGAAATACGTGGTCATGTCTCCACGACCAGTCTATAAGAAACCGGCATCTGCTAGATTTTCAGGCTTCTGACGCATACCTACAGGCCAGTCTTCGAAACTGAGCATTCGTGTAGAAGTCTAGATTTTGACTTGAAGAATGGATATTGAGCTCTTTGGCACGACATGTTCTTCTCTCTTTCATGTCCACTCAACGATGAGGTGGTAGCTTTGTTACTCGATGATGCGTCCTGTACACCTATACCACACTCTTTCCTTTCCTCCACTCCTTTCTTTCTCCCCGGATCACAACAGTCCCTTTCATCATCAGCCTATGTTCATCCACGGGTGGACATAGGCCTCTCCTAGTGAACGCCACTAAACCCGTTCTTCGGCTCTCGTCATCCAGTTTCTGCCAGCCGCCTTTCGCAAGTCGTCACTCACCTGGCCGGCGGTCGTCCCACACTACGTTTGCCGAAACGCAGTCTCCACACTACGTTTGCCTAAACGCGGTCTCCACTCTAGAACTCGTTTTCCCCAACGATTGTCGGTTCTGCGAGAGATGTGACCAGCCCATTGCCACTTCAGCTAGCTTAGTCTTTGGGCTATGTCGGTTACCTTGGTTCTCTGGCGGATCACCTCGTTTCGGATTGTATCCTTCAGAGAGACTCCAAACATAGCTCTCTGAGCGACTTTAAACTTATGGACCAGTCTCAGATTCAGAGTACCTATTTATTTGTAAACATAGGTTACAGATACACAGGTGTGTGAGATGTTACATTTTTGTAAGTTCTCTATGCTTTGCCATTAGGCGTACAAATATTAGTACTTATAAATTTCAATTATTTCGTTATTCATTTCACAATATCAAACAAAATTAATAGAAGGAGCTAGAGTGTTGGATAAATCAATGTAATATTCTTTATTATTAATGTTAATGACAATGAATTAGTTTTCTCACCGTTAGTGTCCACGTTTCGGCACGGTAAGTCATAACTGGTAGGACGCACTCGTTAACGACTTTCGTCTTTAGGCACTGCGTTATGGACGAAGAGAAGACCTGTCGAAGTCTACTTAATGCTACCCATCCAAGCTGAATTATCCAACCGGCTACCCTCTTATTCTGCCCGAGGTAAACATATTCCTGAACAACTTCAAGTGGGGCATCGTCAATGACAATTGGTCGTTCAACATAACGTTGGTTTAGTCTATGTTGATCCCAAGACCGATGCGTCGAGAGGCGACAGCTAGGTCAGTCAGCAATATATCAAGATCCTGCAGTGACTCCGACATAAGGGCAATATATCGGTCAATTGTAAGTGTGAGATGTACTACACTACCCGCTGGACCATCACCCCGCCCCAGCAAAGTCAACTTCCCGCGCCGTCTCACAATTCAACACTGAGCCAGAAGTACTAAAATACCACGCTAACGCCAGCGTATCAAACAAAACCAATATAACATGACCATCCGTTTCTACTAACCTCCGTACCATCACGGCTCTACTTACGCTTGACTTCCGCTGGTCCAGAACCCAAAAACCCCATCTACACACCTAAACCAATATAACATGACCGCTTGTTTCTACTAAACTACATACCGTCACGGGTCTACTTACGCTGGATTTTCGGTGGTGCAGAACATACAATAAATAGCTACTATGCTACGCGTGCTGACTATTCAAAAATCAGCCCTAAAATACATAGACTACATAGAGATATTAGAATTGGTTCGTTCCTAAAGTGGTTGTATTACTTTTCAAAATTAAATACGCAGTCTGAAAATAAAAAAGAAACACTTGGCAACTCCTTCCTGCGTCTTGGTGTTTAGATATCCGAACATGAAAACTCAAAATCTCAATTTACGTCACTTTAACTGTCAAACAAGTATGTGTCAGTACTGTCAGTGTCATAAGCTCACGGTTGTTGTTGCAGTTCACACGTGTGTTTTTGTATTATTATAAATTAAAATCCTTTCTAAATGCAATAATAATGGACGCTTACGATATTTTTAAGAAATTAACAAAAGGCTTAACTTTCAAAAATCGTGTTTTGGGTGTTAAAAATAATGTAAGTATTGACATAACCTATTCTGTTACCGATATATTAAACTGTTTATAGTTGCAAGTTTTGGACAAACCACTAATGCTGCCAATATATTATCAAGCTGGAAATTGTTAGAAAATACTTTATTACCTCTAGTTGCCGGCACACTTGATATTTTGCCGATTATATATAAGAGAAAAAGTTTACAAATGAGAACAAAGTTGTGTTAGTCAGAGATTTTTCTTTCAACCTTTATTGTCCAACTGCTGGTCAAAGTTTTCCCCCATAGTCAGAGGATATAGGAGGTTAAAAGTTGACTCAAACAAGGGCTCAATGTTTTCTTCAACTTATTTTTTAACATGACAATATGATTTTTGTTTAGATTGACTTACATTTTATCATTTCTAAGGTAAAGATTCGTTAGAAATTGCCAGTAATTTCCTGTGAAATATTTTCTTTCCTATGGTAACTCACATATCGACCGTATGCTGCCAATAGATCCTAAGTGCTATGAGGACAAGTTTACAGGCAAACTTAAAAACGGAATATTTATAAAAATAGAGATGATATTCATAAACCCAAAATCCAGCTTTATTAGTTTATGTTAAATTATCTAAGCTGGATGTGGGTATAAATACCACCTCTATTTTTATAAATATTCTGTTTTTAAGTTTGCCTGTAAACTTGTCCTCAAAGCACTTAGGAGCTATTATTGGCAGCATACGGTCGATATGCATAATCACCACTTATCAAAATATTTACCTATAAATAAATAAAACACTTATTTATGGATTTTTTCTTTCTACCTTCAGGGCCAGAACTTAAAATCTGTAATTAAAAAGGAAGAAATAGAAATAAAACAAGAAGAAATCAGTGACAATGAAGAAGAGCTACAAAATGAATCAGACCAATCTGCATCGGACTCCGAAGGTCAAGGTACGGACCAGGAGGACAAGGAAGATGGTGATCTACAGCTGGTTGAAGGAGTTAAAGCGGGACAGAAGAAGAAAAAACGAGAAAAGAAGGAAAAGACTGAAGATTTAAAGAAGAAACTTGAATTGGAAGAGGTATTGAGAATTTGAAATGAATTGGGTGACTTTTGAGTTATTCCTTTATTAGTCCACTTATTAATTTTACCATTATTATCAAGGCATTAAATCTAATTCACTGGGGCTGGAACTAAAAATTATTTGACTAGTTTCGGTAAAAGATACAAATCCAATCTATTATCTCCATAATAAATTAAACTTTTGTTAATAAAATTGTCATCCTGTTAAATATATTATTCTTTGCCAGCAAAACCGTTTCCGCAACGAGCATGGCATCAAGACAGTGGGTCGTCACGTACCAGCTGCACTACAAGACTTTTCTGAGCTGACTGCACGATATAACATATCACCAGCCCTGGTGGACACGGTGACACAGTGCGGGTACAGTGAGCCCACTCCTGTACAGCGGCAGGCTATACCTTGTATGTTGGAAGTGAGTGCCATTTATATTCACCTCGGTATTCTTTATTTTAAATTATTAATAAGGAAAGGGAATTACAAATTATTCAAGGCATTGCTGGCCTTCCTCGAGGAGCTGGAGTGGATCGAATAATCGATTTTCCAACCCGTACGCAAAATACGCGCATTGACGTGGAGTTGCGGACACTAGCCGGTATTACCTATTACCTAAGCGAATTACAAAAAAATATAAAAGTATAAAAATAGTGCTCCACCTGCAAGGCGGACACAGGTGAGCATCCATGTAAACAGTTATTAGGATTTTATATCAAATTTTTATCAAAAGAGTTTGTTTCCTATTTGCTAATACAAACATGCACCCTGAAGGGCAATTTCCATGCTTAAAATCAATTCTGAAAACTTAGAAAAATTTTGGTAAAGAGATATTTTCGACAGATTGAGAAAAATCAGAATGTGAATGTTCATAAGAAATCAAAATCAAAATATTTTATTTCACATAAACCTACATGGGCACTTATGAAACGTCAGCAGCTAGGTGCACGGTTCCAATTCGTTGTTTCCTATGGAGAAGAGCCGGTAAGAAGCTCCACTGTTACTCTTTTAAAAAAAGTGGCTTTTACAATGTTTTCAAATTACAGTGTTTATAGGTTTGTGAGGACAGTGTAGGTGTGTCAACAAGTAACAGATATTCAACAAAATAGAGAAAAGTCCACAAGTAAGGCCTACAAGAGTATGGGAATTGCTTGTCTGGTCTTATGTATATTTAACCTTGTTTCTCATATCAATGCCTACATGGTGTGCGTGTGAGTCAAAAATTACAGAGACAAACAAGTATTAAAACAGCATTCACTTTATTATACTATGAACTCCAACGTTTTTAGGACCGTCAAATCCTGGCCTGCGCACCGACAGGTTCCGGCAAGACCGCAGCCTTCCTACTCCCAGTACTCCATGCCCTGGGAGCTCCGCAGGGCGGGCCGAGAGCCCTAGTGCTCTGCCCCACGCGTGAGCTGGCGCATCAGATCTACCGCGAGGCGTTACGCCTCAGTGCGTCTAGTCAGCTGAGGTGTAGCGTCGTCAGGAGTATCAAGGAATCGAAGGTGAAGGAACGGGAAGCTACCATTAGAAAGAGTGGTAAGTATTTTATAACGACACGCTTTTCTTTTACTTAGTTTTTATGGAAATAAGATCTTTTCATGTCAAACGAAAAGAACTACAGTTTATGGATTTCAAAATACTAATATTGGCCTGTCTGCATGTCAAGTTTACAAAAAGAGAGAACCCAAAAATGTTTGTGTAAATTCTTCTCATTACATACATACATAAACTCACGCCTTCTTCCCATGGGGGTAGACAGAAACTACAAAACGCCACCTGCTACGATTCTTACGTAGTATTCTTCTGATTGATCCGACTTAAATACCTAAATGTATTTAATTACTCATCGGGATGATACATTTTGCGAAAAGTATTAATTCACAATTAACTTGATCATTTCCAGATATAATAGTGAGCACACCAAATCGTCTCTGCTACTTGCTGAATCAAGACACCGTCAATATTTCTCTAGACAAGTAAGTAGTAATACATTGGAGCCGATTCACTTGTACACCGACCTAAACTAACTAAACTAGCACTAAAATTCCTTACTTTTGGCTATGAGAATCTTAAAGCTATTCTGCAAAAAATATCTCTTTTAAAAATAATTTTGACGCAAATAAAATTTAATTTGACAATCGCGACTCCACGTGGTACTTGTTTGCCCTACGCGATATGACACACAATTTTCGACATATAAGCAAAATAAAAGAAAAAGAAATTATAGTACTGTTTTTGCACCTGAAGTCGAGGTGTTGTGGTGAATTTTAGTTCATGGCAACTAATTTGCTTCCACACCTTTTTAATCGCGATTAAAAATAGTCAGATTTAGTTAGACAACCAACATTTTAGGTGAAAAACGTCAAATTCAGAATAGCATAATTGCCATTTTCACTAAATTACTAACTCAGTGCCATCTTAGTGCGGTCAAACAAAAATATAGTTAAGTTGTGTCACTTTAGTCTATTTCAGAATGGGAAATCGTCGTTTGACAGGAATAAACTAAATTTTAGTGATTTTTAGTCTAGTTAAGAGAATTTTGTGTTGAATCGGCACCGTTACCTGTAAAAATGACACATCGACTTTTAGAGAAAGTTCGCTTATTTAGATTGTCCCTGTCACTCCCACCTGCGTAAGGGTGTACCTCATACAGTCTCTTTTTAAAGCTCTATGTAAAGAAAGAAAGAAAAAGTATTTATTGAGACTCGCACAGGATTATCAGAAACTAAACTAAACACTCATAAAAATAAAAACAATAAAATAAAAACAAAAGTAAAATGAAAATAACAACAGTAAGTCCTGTACGAGGCCAAAAGGCCCCTGTCTCAGCATGATGTGTCTATTTAACGCAAAAGTACTGTTCCTTATCGGATACATATTTACGTGAATCTCTTCAATCTATCTTTTCAGAGTCCGCTGGCTTATAATCGACGAAGCAGACAAACTGTTTGAGGGCTCAGCAGACCAGTCCTCAGACTTCAGACAGCAGATGGAGCAGATCCTGACGGCGTGTGGCAGCAAACAGCGGCGCATCGCTATGTACAGCGCCACGCACACGCCCAACGTGGCCAAGTGGTGCCGCCATCACATGCGGGGGCTTATTAATATTACTGTTGGACAGAGGTGCGATTATTATTTATTGTCAAAAAACAGTGATTTTTAAATATCCTGGTTATAAACTATAGCCTCTCTCGAATCGGCGTCCTTTTACTAAACTTTATGATGATTTTTTTTATGAACTTCAATCTTTAAAATTTATATTTTAAAGATTGAACTTCATAAATAAAAAAAACATCATAAAATTGATGATCGGATGAACGAATGATCTGGTGATCAATATGCGATCCTAAAGCGCAAGGTACCATCGACATCGGAGCACATGTCAGTGTGCAGAAGCTCTTAAAGCTTATTTTAATGGTAAAACATTTCTGAAATAATGTCTATTAACAGGATGGACGCTAATTGTAGTCTCAGTTTTAAAATACCGTTTGTTTCCTTCGGATACGAAAATAACCTTTGCTTTCAACTCAACTCAAAGCTTTTATTTCAAATAAACCAATTACAGGCATTTTTGAATTGTCAAGGGATCGGTCAGTCAGAAAAATGAAGCTAGTTGCCCATTCCAAAGCGTAATAGGTACCTATGGAGAAGATCGGGCAAAATACTCCACGGACACTCTATCATTCATTCTCACTATCATTCATGTTGAAATTATGCATGTGAGAACGATGCAGAACGTTAAAAGCGTCCGTAATAAAAAAACAATTAAAATATTAAACTAAAATAAGCCATGGCAGCTAAGAGATGACCAGTCCCTACTGACGGCGCCCGTTCACGAACATGACATATGGATTTCAAACCATTCCCTTATATTTCAGAAACGCGGCAACAACCCTAGTGGATCAAGAGTTGTGTTTCTGCGGCAACGAGAACGGTAAACTAGTTGCGTTCAGACAATTAGTGCAGCAAGGATTGAAGCCACCTGTGTTAGGTAAGCAACATGACTCCCTCGTCAACATCGTGAAAATAAAGTATCCGGGCTTAAATATGGCACATCGAATTTTGTGGAGTCGCCGTCGTTATTGTCTTATCAAACAAATAAAGTTGAAAGTTACTTGCACGTCATAAAAGGTCAAGGTCTATTTTTGTTTTAAATGGGAAGTACCAGGTTCAGGGCGAAATTCAAATGTTTCTTACGTTTCAATCATTAAAATTATCAATACAACCCAAGTTCATATATTGTCAGTAGGATTTTGTGAAGTTGAGGGTTGTATTCATGATTTTAATGATTATAATTCTATAAATACATACTTGTTACGGGCGCGAAAAATATTTTATGCAAGATATAACCTGACACTGACCTACAAATTACAATAGGGTAAAAAAAAAATCGCTGCCGACCTGGCGCATCCCCCTTAAGACCAATGTGACGATTACAGATAGTTTCAACTTTGATAAAGTTTTAATTACTGGGATTATTGGTCAAAAGTGGTAATTACGAGGTTGACTGTACAGAGTCATCTCTTGCACTAATAATACCTGTACAATCTCTTTTTAAAGAAATAAAAGTATTTTATTTCAGACACGCACAGCAAATATAAACAATAAAGAAAAAAAATCAAACTCAAAATTATTTATTTGGTAAAATGTAGTGGTACACGATGTTATAAAATAAAATAAATGTTGCATCACTATGCGCTGCCTTGCAAGGCGTACAAATATGGTGTACACAGTAATAATTGTTGTACCAGGTAGTATAGCCTATAAAATACTGATAAGGAACCGTTTTAAATCTTTAGGAACTATATATAAATTAATGTAACAATTAATAGCTAGCTAAAATTATTTATAAGTAATTAGGTAACAATTACTCAATCTGAGCATAACGCATTAGGGTTGCAACTATCAGTGTTATGGATCATGCATACTGCACGACAATACTTTATTTTTTGCTTTAAAAGCCCATTCCCTATCCGTGAAATTACCACAGAATATTACGCCGTATCGCAGTGTAGTGGAGACGCATGCGTGGTATGCGGTAAGAACAGTGCTGCGATTGGCGATCTAGCATAAGTTGTTTAAGGCATAGCAATATTGATTTAGTTTTTTTTTTTTATTATATGATCAATGTGTGTTTTCCATGTCATGTGCTGATCTTACCAAAGGCCTAAAAATGTTGTGTTTTCTATTTTAGCAATCTTACTATCTTCGTATTGAATATTTGTACAAATATAGTTTGTTCGTTGGTAAAAATCCATTATATGGGTTTTACCAAAATTAATTTTTAAGTTGTTATCGATTAGCCATTGAATAATTAAGCCTAACTTTTGAATTTTCATATCTTTCTGTTTTTTCCTATAAAATATTGTTGTACAGTCATCGGCAAATAGAGCCATAAGAGAACATTAAATCTAACAAAATAATGAAAACAAAAAAAAATTAAAACTTTTAAGTTTATCTAAGATTAAAACTAAATTAATCTAAAAAGATCTAAAACTAATTTAATGCTCGATGTGTGTCCTACATCTACGTTGAAGTATCTTATGCAACCTATAATATTATATTTTCAGTATTTGTTCAAAGTAAGGATCGTGCAAAGCAGTTGTTCAAGGAGCTCATATACGATGGCATCAATGTGGATGTTATACATGCTGATAGAACCCAACAACAGGTAAGTAATCCTCACTGCTGTACACTTGTAAAGCTTGTCACAATAATATTATCGGTATTGGCATGAGATGCTCTCAAAGGTACCCATGCTTAGCATTCAATGGAATGTGAAAACCGTAGTTCCAATTCTAACAAAATAGGATTATCAATGTTACTGAATCTACCATCATTCCACAAATTGCTAATACACACACGCAGTCACCCCCCCCCCCCCCCCCCCCCACACACACACGGGCACATTGCTAATATTTCCAATGTTTTGTAACACAATATTTTGATTTAAAAGAGTGTCCGTGGAGTTTCATGCCCGTTCTTCTCCTTAGTACTTACTACGCTTTGGAATGGGCAACTAGCTTCATCTTTCTGACCAACAGACCCCTTGACAATTCAAAAGTGCCTGTAATTGGTTTATTTAAAATAAAAGCTTTGAGTTTCCAACTGAACTACAATATTAATTACCAATTTTACCACCAATATTATCAATCTTATTACCATTACCAATCTTACCATCTTTACCAATCTTACCATCTTTACCAATCTTACCACCATTACCAACATTACCACATCTTTCCCAGCGTGACAACGTGGTCCGCAGCTTCCGCGTGGGCCGTATCTGGGTGCTGATCTGCACGGAGCTCATGGGCAGGGGGATGGACTTCCGGGGGGTCAACCTCGTCATCAACTATGACTTCCCGCCATCGGCCATCGCTTATATTCATAGGTAAGTGTCTATTCTTTCATCAAACATTCTTATAAAATATTAGCTTTTGCCCGCGGCTTCGCCCGCATGGATGTCGGAAATTATCCCACGGGACCGTACTACCGGGATAAAAAGTATCCTACATGTTAATCCAGGTTATAAACTATCTGTGTTCCAAATTACATTCAAATCCGTTCAGTAGTTTTTGCGTGAAAGAGTAATAAACATCCATCCATTCATCCATCCATCCAACCAACCATCTTCACGAACTTTCACATTTATAATATTATTAATATAAATATAATATGAATATTAATTAATTAATTAATGGTGGGATAGGATAGAATAGGATTTATAATATTAGTAGGATATATTGACGTTGGGGTCAGAAAAGCATAAGCAGTGAACTACTCGAGCAGTTTTCTTTGTAATTATTAGTAATCAACTTAATGTCAACTGAAATAGAGTTGAAAATAAATTGTAAGAGATAATTCCCTGTGGCGCGTTTGTGTGCCATTTTCAACCCTTTTTCACTTGTGATTTAGTTAGTGTGTCCTGCGGAGTAATTGCGTAACACACTAACAGTAGGAATGGCTTTCATTTTGACAGTTCAACAACATTCATTGCGTTATTTACGTTGTAGAACTATTGTTTACAAAATGATTTAGATTGTGATTGATAATGTGTTACGTAATTAAGATGCAGACCGTAACTCGGCGTAATATGCGCTATTCAAAATTAAGTGTTTTAAAAACTTGAAAGTAATATTTTCTTTGTGTCTCACAGGATTGGACGCGCGGGTCGAGCCGGGCAAAAAGGTCGAGCGATAACTTTCTTTACTCAAGACGACGTAGGCAACCTTAGGAGGTAAAAACTTTTATCTATTCTACGGAATCACTCATCACTCTTGATTGCAACTTGATACGCAATGTTAAGGAAACGTAATTTGTTTCATTACGTATATTCGAATTTAAAATTCGTTATAATATTCAAATATTAAAATTTGTTCTTTTTGCCGCCAAAACACCTGTGTTGAAGCTTAGAAGACACTGCCAATAGTCTTGACTCTTCTTTATTATTTTAAGATTTTAATAAAAACAATATAAATAATCACCGCCATGTCACCCACAGCATAGCCTCGGTAATGAAGCAGTCCGGCTGCCAGGTCCCAGAGTACATGCTGCAGCTGAAGCAGAACCCCAACAAGCGTAAGAAGCTCATGTCGAAGGCGCCCAGCAGAGACAAGATATCCACCATACTGGAGAAGAGACCTGACAAGTAAGTTATGAAGAAGGTTATACATCCAAAAACAATTGTCTCTTGGCAATTTTAATCAAACTACGGCCTCTTTTATGTCTAAGTATGCACACAGTGGTTTATATTACCGCGCGTCGACGGCGCCTTAAAATCCAACACTAGTTGCGTTTGCAGCGCGTGTACGCACGTCGACGGCGCGCAAAAAGAGCGCTTAGACCCTTAAGATACCGACCACGATATCTAACACACCATCGGTTTTTCAAAATGCCATGTAAAAGTCTATTTTATATCTAAAATATATATTATAAAATTCTAGAAAGATTTCTACTCTGACAAAATGTGTCAAAATATTTCGCCATCTGAAAAAATTGGCATAACTGCTAAAGTGAGACTTGTTCAAGAACTCAGCCCGTAGAAAAATGCTCCGATGGCTAATCAAGGATCAGAAAGCTTCCTACTAAATCCATGAATATCAAATGTATGTCGTGCTTTTCTATTAACTTTTCAGAAGGAGATTAGAAGCAGCCAATGAAGCTTTAAAAGATGATAAAACAAAAACCACAGAGTCAATAAAGAATGCTAAAAACAATAAACAGAGAAGAACACAGAATTTAGAAAAACAAAAACAAATCAAGAATACGCCGGAGAAGGGAAAGAATAATAAAAAGAGAAAAAAGAAGAATGAAGTTAATAAGAAGAATAAGAAAGTTGTTAAATGATAATATAGGTATGTTATAAACGTAATATTTAATAGTTTCATTTAAAAAAGTCCTCGGTCTTCAAAGAAAATAAACCAGTATTTTACAACAGTAATTGATTTCAATATCGCTCATTAGCAACAAGGGTGACATACCTAAAAAATCTGCAATTTTGAATTAAGTATACAGGTGAACGCAGCAAATTGTATTCTTTTTGCTACACAATCAACGTTACGCTAAAGCCTAAAAATGAGGGAGCTAGAAAGCTGTGAGTTTATGATTCGTCGCACTCTTTCCACTACTTTTGAATTTTTAAATCATCATATCCAAAAATTTCTCTTTTTGAATTATGTCTAGCTTCTCGCAAATGAATGATATGTTACAATATTCAGGGCCAG
Organism: Dryobotodes eremita; assembly: GCA_917490735.1. Taxonomy (NCBI): domain Eukaryota; kingdom Metazoa; phylum Arthropoda; class Insecta; order Lepidoptera; family Noctuidae; genus Dryobotodes; species Dryobotodes eremita. Next base: position 21,758,928 of record OU823254.1, read on the forward strand.
TTTCTCGAACGTTTAAATGTGACAAATAGTCAAGCATACGTAAACTGCTGCGGTTGGCTGTTGATAAATCATTTAACCAATCGAATTTTCAACATTTTAGTTTGAAAAACTGACCCTAAGAAAATCATAAAAACATTGCATTGGATACAGAACTCTGGTATTATTATGTTAAGGCTTAGAATCCTAAAGCAAGACAATCATAACTAAATGGAACTGAAAAAGACGTGGTGCCCAGGAACCAAAAGCGATGACATTGAACTTGCTAAGGAATATAACGCGATAAGTGCACTTTTGATGCCAAGCACCCAGCATATGGGTAAAAATAAAATCGTTCGTGTGCCCATCCGAGTTGTCGCTATAAGTACCTACGGTGTCTTAGTGTCGCGTGCGACTCGCGTCGCGTATCGCGCCTGTTTGAAGGACCCTTTAGGCCTAACTTTAATGTCCCAGTTGTTTTGTTTTTCTCATTTTAACTGTACTCTTGCCCATATGCGAATTTGCCATTATAAGAATTTGCCCATAAAAAAATGCCCTTTAGCGAACAAAGACTATAGATGAATTCTGTTCATGCCCAGAACCTAACTAGCGAGACCAAATCTAAGTATGCTTTAATAACGCGTCTAATACCACACACGTTATCACAATCACTTTTCATGAAAACTATTAAATATACTTTGTATTCATCAGTAATAGCGAAATCTGGGATGGTTTTTGAATTCTTACAAAACGTCAAACGACTGACATCCGTTTTGTGTCGGCGAAATTTATTTTTATCACTGGACTAGGTGATGTTTCATAATAGTTATCGACAACATGTACAAAGAGTATTTAATACACATTTATAGAATAATAATAATGTCGTAGGTGTAAGTATAACGGATGACTATATTAGCGTCTGGAGAAAATTGGGTATAATAGAAGGGCGGAGAAGAAGCTCTTGGCGTTGAAATTTTGCAACATTCTTTTTTCATTAATTTTTTTTTTTTTTCATATAAAGTGATCTATCATGAAATTACTAATTATTTGGAGTAAATTTTTCGCAATAAAAACAAACGGAAATTATCACAATTCAAATAATTTAATCTACTGTATGCGCAGAAATAGTATAGTTATAATAACGGAACAGAAAAAACTTAGAATGGTTTGGGATTAAATAAAACGACAGTCCATACAATTATGTAACATCTATTATAAAATTTTCATACAAAATATACAGTCTTCACGTTGTAGTTAATATTATACAAAAATATCTTTATTTTAAAGTTAAAATATTAATTGATATATTTAACATTTGCTTGAAAACCTTGCGTATATTGTATCTTGTCTCTTACTACAATAAGTAGTTCACTCTGTGGTAATTTTATAGGTGACAAAAGAGTAGGCAGACTAGTTGGACAACAGCCGTTTACATTAGTCGAGTTAAGTAGTCTAGCATGTTAGGTAGAGAACTGATTTAAATTGGCATTTTGACTACTTGCAAAGTAAATTCGCCCTTGCTGGCCATACACTACAAGATTTTAACAAGCAAATGTTACAAATGAAGTCTACATTAAAAACATAATTTCTCAGCTAATCTATACGTAGAATATGACACTGATTTTCAAAATAATACACAATTTTCAAAGAGCCTCGTCAAAATAGTTAATATAGCTATTCAGCAATAATTGGTCCTTACACGTTAATATTTAAGCCTCTACAACTGGCCGAAGGTTTTGTAGCAAAAAAAGGGGTTATTTTACAAATAGTTTTCGGAAATAGACACTAAAGAAATTTAAGTCTGTGCTTACCAAATCATCCAACAATTCGGTGACTATTTGGTCCATGGCCAGCAACAATTACATGGCATCGGTTACTAGCAACCAACTCAGAAGATAAAGGTTACTATTAACCAATATTTAGCAAACAATGGTTGCCAGCAACTTGCACCCTTATTGCGTAACACTCTATTAATTAGAATCTGAATTATTTTGAAGGATATTGCTAATCCAATGCTTTATATGTTCGAAAAAATTGTCTACTCAGCAACGGAAATAACGCAATGAATGTTGTTGAACTGTCAAAATGAAAGCCTACTGTTAACTAGTGTGTTACGCAATTACCCCGCTGTATAGACTAACAAAATTAAAGTCATTTTAGTTTTGACGCTTAGTAAATTGCCGTGCCCTTACAGGGTTTATGTCAGGTGCTGGACCCCTTGAGTGTACACTTATCTACTTACACTTAAGAGTACAATAAAATATTTGAGTTTGAGTTTGAAAAATGAAGCTGTTTTTGTTTTTCTTCAAAATTTGCTCTCTTTTGCTACAAACTTATCGATTACGTCTAAAACCTGAATGATTATATTGTAAAAAATATTCAGTAAACGTTTTAGTGTTACATTTTTTAATGTTTAATCAATTTTAAAGGTTTTTATTGTTTTAGCAGGACTACCTATTTACAGTTTTATTGTGAGTTAATCAAAATAATGGCTCGGTTATCTACCTAACCAAACAATATTTGGCAAGTTTAGAATTCAAACTAAAGTCAGTCTTTGTTGAGAATCAATTAACTAGATTCAATTAATGTGTTACTGTTATGACATTACATGTGCAACACAAAATGCAATACTTCATTTTATAGGTAAGTATCCACCTAGGATTCTAAACCATTATTTTGACTATAAACAAAAAGTTCCTATCGAGACGAAGAAACAAGAGATTCTTGACAAACTGGCAAGTTTAGTAAAAGTAAAAAAAAACAAAATTTACATAAAAAAATAGAACTTATGTATCATAAATTACACATACAGCTGATTTACAGAGATCTCGGGCGAAAATTCAATTTATACAAGCAAATTAACACAAAAATTAAATGACTAAATAAAATAATTATGATAACTTATTCAAATTAATTTTATTTACAGTTTAAAAGTGACGGAAGGAAGCTTGACACAAAGACTTTTCCTTACAATGTACAGAAAACGAGTAAAATCACTTGCTAGCAGCAACGACACAATACAACACTTATACAAAGCATTAACGCATTAACCAACAAGGCATTCAACACAGAAGCAAATGGTTGCTGACAACCAACACTCAAAAAACGTCCTTCAAACATTCACCACAACACTATAGTCACCAACAACATAAACCAACATTGGTTACCCATCAACCAACATTCCGAAGCAAACGGTTGCCAGCAACCTAAATCTATTCACATAACCAATCGCACGGCAATCTTGGCATCTTGTTCGCTGGCCAGGGCAAGTAACCAGCAGTCTTGAACACCCAGTAGTCATAAGAAACCTTGCTTATAAGCAGGACTAGGATGAGTACTTCTAAGCCGATAATGTAGTAAATGTAGTCGGTCCAGTCGCGGGGAGTGTGGCATACTTGCGACTCGACTAGGTCCACTACGGGGACGTTGTTGTCACATTCCAGCATCTTGTAGTCGGGGATGTTTTTGAAGTTTTCGAGGAGCCAGGGCTGGAAAGAGAATAATTAATTGAAAATCAAATTCAAATTCAAAATATTTTATTTCACATAAACTTACATGGGCACATAATACACGTCAGAAGCTAAGTGCACGATTCCAATTGGTCGTTTCTTTACAAGAGCCGGCAAGAAATTGCAAGTGGCGGTAGAAAAAGATGAGGAAGGATAGAGTGGAGTCAAGGGATTCCATTTTGGAGGCTAAATGCCTAGATAGGTCTTTGACTGTTAAAAAAATATAACTTTGAGGTACCGACTTTAGCTAACATTAATTTTAGACGGGGACCGGTCTATCCGTAAATCTAGCTCTAGCTCACTGCATGAGACTAAAAAAGTATTTCTTCGGTTAACTCCAGTTAACTGTGAACCTATTATTATCTTCATCCTGGAAAATCTAGTTTGGTCTAATAGTGTAGTGAACATAAAAATCTGGATAACACGCTTCTATGGGCTGATCAGGCACAGGCTGCTTCAAGTGAACGGACCTTTAAAAGAGTCGAAGCAGAAAACAGAAACGAATTTCCTTACCTTGAGCATTTTCTCAGTGTTGCAATCACAATGTATAAAATTGCCCGCTATGGAGAAGGCGGGGCCCGTGGTGTCGAAACGGTTTGATAGGACGTATGTATGGATCTAGAATTCACAACACATTTATCATGTTAGTTATACGAGTAGCTCAACAAAACACAAAATCTTATTAAATGGTAAAAGTTTTGGTAAGATTTGTCCTAAGCTGATTTAATTTTTTTTTTTTTTTTTTTGACGGGCAACTCGCAGTTTTGACCACTGGGGGTCGTGGCTGCTTAACCGGTCTGTCCTGTGGTTGCCTTTCGGATTTTACTCTAAAAGGCCTCCAGCCAGGAGGCTGATTTAATACTAAAGATTAAGACATTTATACTGTTCTAAAGCTATAACCTGCCACAGCCAAAGAGTTAAAACTGTGGCTTAAGTACGACAATCAGTTTTATTTATCCTACGATAATTTGTAGGGGTGATGGGAAGGGCAAGTCAAGATGACAGATATCTGATGGTGCGTTGGTGAGCACCAAAGTGCCGAAGGTAGGTACAACATCGCATGACACTTCACTTGTCATCCATTAAATTAATCGAATTGATGTTAAAGGGATTGTAAATAGAAGTGGAGATGGGCGGGCCATGTGGCGCGATGAATTCTTAGAACAACCGCTTGGAAAGGCCCAAACGGAAATAGTACAAGAGGCAGAACAGCAGAACGTTGGCAAGACGAGATAGAAGAATTGATTGGTAAATCATGGCTGATGAAGGCAAAAAACAGAAAAGCCGGGTTACTGGAGGAGGCCCCTACCCTTTGAGGGGGGGGGGGGGTTCTTAACTTTTTTGGAATTAAGGAATAATAAAGGTCTTTTTACTTATTTATTAGTGATTGATTGGTGTTTGTTCCCGCTATGTCGCAGGCCATAAACTTAGCTGCTGCCTCAATAGAATTATCTTTCATCACTTATTTTTGAAATTATCACTTATTATTGAAATTGCTATAGTACTCACAGTCTTTAATTTATTATAAGCGATGGAGAAGAGCATGAAGTTGTCGATGAACTTGGTTCCCTCCAGCTCCAGGATGTTGGGGATGTCGTTGTGGTCCACTATCAGCTGACTGAGCTGCTCATATGTGGGGTCGTCGGCTACGGTCTGGAGGGAGGTTATCTGGAAGATAGAGAAAATAAAGAATTAGTTCATGCAACTGAAAAATTGTGGTGGGTCATCTGCGTGGCTGCTTATTAGCTGTAACCAGCCCCCCGGCCAGAAGTTGGTGCAAGAAGACCTTATGGTTTTAACTAGTTAGTATGTGCAGATCCCTCTACGTGGCAGAGGACATTCATGAGGATTTCCAAACGAGAAAAAAAGTAACTTCAGTCCTGACTATAACCAGACCCTCGAGCTAAGCGCAGCCGTCATACTTATGCGAGAGCGGCACGCTTACGGGCGGCGGTCTAAACATTTCAACAAAATCCGGAAATGCTTAAACATGTTCTAAGTTTAAGGTCGACCGGTTTCTATAAAAAAATATTTAGTACCTACCGACTTATCTAGAAGATTCAGGTATTCAGATCTACTCACATTATTACACGACACATTCAACTTCACCGTGTTAGGCGGCAGATCAGTGGGCAGCGAGGTGAGGTTCCGCTGCGAACAGTCCACGGCCACCAGGTTGGTGATCTCGGGGCCGAAGAACTCCATCCGCTCAGGTATGCACGTGCAGTTGATGTTCGCTGGCTTTATGTTACGGCAGCTGGCGTTGAGCTGCAAGTAAATGTTAAATTTCTGTAAGTAGGATTACACAAACACTTTTACAGCGCTACTTGAGCGTTTTTAGGCGCGTGGCCAAAATCGGAGCTACCTAACGCCTCGAACTTGTTTTGTTAATACAATTTCACAAATTACCAACAACGTCCCCTGCCAATGTCATTCAGGCGCCAAACGATCCTTGTACTCGTAACACTCTACACGTCAATAATATTTTGTAAACTAGATGGGTCGGTGTTTCCTATCCGACTACTCTGAGAAGAAACATCGAAAAAAAACTCAGTCACAATCTCTTTTAAAGTCAAGAAATTATCTTGGTCAGATCATTTGAGGACCATGTAGATTAGTTTAGAATTGGTCTATTGAGGAAAGAACCACACAGATTTGAGTGGACCTGTCCAGTCAGTTGCACGCATGTGTTAGAAGTCGTGTAGCTCAACCCAGGTAAGACGAATACTGATAAATTTTTGTGTTAGAGCTTGCAGAGTCAGAAAGGGGAGATGAAGGAGTCTTGCCAAGAAATAAAAATTAAAACGATCATGTTTAAATGTGAAGAAAGGAAGTTAATACCTAAGAGTTGTGGATGTGTAGAAACGAAACCGGGCGAATCTATACGCGGATAAACTGCACAATACCATGATATTGAACGTGTTCAGAGCGAGGGTTTCGTGTTCCCGGCAGATTGAATTAAAAACCCTTTGTAATTAAGTCGCGAATACACTGGGGAACAAAAAGTCCCCCAACATGACGCGCTACGCTCAATCTTCGTGACGCTACAACGTTGCCCTGTGCCCCACAATATGCCACGCAACATCTTGAGACGCCTTGATTTACGTGACGCGAAAATGTTGCTAGCTCCCGCTCCGCGAGCGAGCGCTTGTTTTGCGTGTCAGTGACGCGCTATTTCTCGTCATGTGTGTCTACGTCTGACGCACCCTGGACACCCAACTCCGCTAATACCTTGCTAACTGGTTAAAATGTAGTTTGTGGTGTTAATATGAGAGAAAAAGTGTTAGGAGAATAGGAAGAGACGTAAAAATACCTACTACCTCTTTCTGTATCCTCAGATGGTCAATCTGGACTATCTTGACATCCTTGAACCAATTGAAGTTGATGTCCAGCGCGCAGTACGTGTCTTTGTAATTGAGGAAGGTCACCAACGAGGAATTGTTCGTCTCCATCGCCTTCTGGAAGTTCTTGCAGGGCAGGTACTTGTTGCCTGGAGATGTGCGGGTGACATTAAATGGATGAGAGACGTTGTTCGGTTAACAGCTGGCTTCCTGTTTTGAGCCTGTGGTTACTGTAAATAACTAACAAAAACAGACAGAAAGGTATCTTCTTTGCAATGAGGGAAAAACTCGTTTGAGTGGTGAACATAGCCATTTTGTGAGAAAAGCGTAGAAAGTTTCGTCAAACACAGAATCCACCTATTTTTTTTTCGCAACCAGGGGCTGGTCGGTGGACAAAACGTTTGTCTTCCAGTTTTTACAATGACGACTTTTGCAGTGCTAACAAAGTAGTTAATTTTTTTTTCCCAAAAAAAAATACTTTGATAAATCAGTATTACAGCAGTATTTTTTTTGCTTTGGCACAGCAGAAAATACTATCTTTGTATAATTACTATAGATTATCTTAACGTCTAACCTGAAAAATCCACCGAGATCTTCCGGTTGCTCTGCACAAGACTCAGCGGGAACTCCGTCAGGTTGTTGGCGGAGGCGTCCAGCACGCTCAGGTTAAACAAGTAGGCGAAGGGGCGCTGTATGGACGGCTGCAGCTTCGCAGTCGTCAAGTTGTTGTTCGAGATGTTCAGGCACGCCGCTGAAGAGTATTTTGGGAACTGACCTGGAAGAGGAGAAGTTGAGGTTAACCTCGAGCACACATACATAACATACATAATCGGCCCATAACGGTCCCACTGCTGGGACACAGGCCTATGTGAGAAGGGTGGATCCCACGTCTTCTATTTTTTTGTTCTAGGACATGCCAGTTTCCTCACGATGTTTTCCTTCACCGTTTTGAGAGCAGTGGAGATGGATTAAATTACACAAAGTAAATTGCCTACCTGGGATCGACCCCACGACCTACAAGTCCTACGATACGTAAGTCGGGTCCGTTATCAATCACTGGTTTGTTTTATCATGTTAAGAAATAGATATCCATCTAGGCTGTGGAGTGTCGCTAACTAATTTAATTTAACCCTGTATTATTCGGATGGCAGGTAGCAGCTGGATGAGAGCTGCCGAGAATCGAGTTTAATGGCTTGTGATTGGACAGGCCTATGTCCAGCTGTGGACGATGATGATTTTTTGAAAGGAGGTTACGTAGGTATTCAGTTTCGGTAATCTTGAGGTGATCGTAGGCTTATTTTGTCTGATTCGGTCCTGAGTCTCACTGGTTAATTTATAGTAAGCTAAGTAAGCTAAAGAATTGTATTCGATGTGACATCATGACAAGGTTGAGATTTGCACAACAAAGACGCTTGGTATAATAAGCAGAATAAAGCCTTTGCAGGGGTTTTCAGAAACTTTGTGGAATACTTACTTGTGTCCTTTGTGTTATTTTCCATTCTCGTATCTTAGTTAAGCAGGAAAGTAACAAAAATGGTAAATGTAAAAAAATGCATTATAATTTTACAGTTTTTCAGAATTTCAGTCATATTATTATTAGGTATAGCGACCTTTTTCAGTACGACTACCCCCCACGTTATGCAATCCACCCTGCTACCCCTGATCAACATGGACAAAGCTGATAATCCTATAGTCTGTTCCAAAATTACCTGTTGAAAATGTAAACAAATAGATTGAACTGATTATTTGAATGATGAAACCCGAAATTATTATTCTAAATCAACTTAAAGATATTTTTAATTCGACAATTGAGATTAAATTAACCTAATTTTTTAACGATGATTTTTCAATTACAATTTGATAATGTTTTTTTAGTAATCATTTTTGGAAAAGAAAATAATGAAAAGAATATAAAGTTGACACCTAAATACAGAAAAATGTGTTATTACTAATTCCCTTTAGTGAATGGTTGCGTGACAATTTAACCTGAATAGCACCCTACTTGCATAACACACTATTAACTAGAACCTGAATCATTTTGAAGGACATTGCTAATCCATTGCTTCATATGTTCAAAAAAATTGTCTTCTCAACAACGTTAATAACGCAATGAATGTTGTTGAACTGTCAAAATGCAATCCATTCCTACTGTTAGTGTACTACGTAATTACCCCGCGGGGTATGTTTACACTTTAATCAGATGCTTTTGGAACCTAGACCATTACATAACCATCGAATTGTCGAATCTTCAAAACGGATAGCTAGAAGCACCATAATTATCATAGCTTTCACAAAATTTATCCCTATTTTCTGTCTGCGTGTGATCACAGTGTCGCACTGCGACCGCACGACACACCAACTCAAATACAAAGCTTCCTTACCAACAATCTTGTTGATGTTCCCATCAGTGAAGGCCATGGACGCGAGCCGTCGGAACATGGCATGGGACACGTCCAGCTCGTCAATAGACGCGTTCAGCACGTGCAGGTACGTCGTGTTCTGAGTTACTGGAATACAAGATGGTGGGGTTAGAAAATACTGACGGTTTGTAAAACTTTGCTCCTATGGTGCCTGTTTTTTATTTACCTTCCATGGTAAGTAAGGGTGATAAAACAGCGGCAGGGGCGCAACTCATTAACTGCTTGGAAAGTTTAAAGACTGCTTGGTAATGAGCTCCCAAAACATTACAGTTCAATCTACAGTCCTTTAAAATTTATTCTATCTCTGATATTGCATCACTGTAGAAAAATTAGAATAAGGTTGCTGTTGGATTATGCTGTCAGAGAGGTGAAATAACTGATAAAGACTGTAGCTATTTGAGGCTGTCACAAGAGCTCGTGTGACAACCTTTGCTACTCACTACTTTGCGGCTCAAGACTTTCCAATTTGGGGACAGCAAAACGGTTTGAAGGCACGCAGATGTTTCGAAGAGGCCATAGCAGTGAACCTGGTACTGTACCTTCTAGATAGCCACCATGCCAAGAAGACGCCAAAATAGAAAAAAAATACTCGAACTACTCTACCTACTAGGGTTGCCACCTTTTTTTGGGACGAGTATAGTAGATTGTTATACAAGGGTCGAAAGGAATCAATTCCCATACGAGGTATTTAGACGCCCGAGCGCAGCGAGGGCGGCTATAGTCCGAGTAGGAATTGATGACTTTCACCCGTGTTAAACACTCTACTTTTCATTTCGAATACAAGGAAAGTAAAAATAGTAGTTTTTCTAAAATATTAATTAATAATAATAATTTGAGACTCATTTTTAATCAAATACTAGTCTATTAAACTGATATTTTGAATTTCGGTACAGCTTACAGATTTTTTTTTTCTTGTGGCTTCGCACGGTTTGTTCATTCAGCCAATGTCACGTTTAGTTTAATTATTACGAAGAAAACAAAGCTAAGGAAGCTTACAAAGTTAGTATCCCGCCAAATGATAGTCCTTTTTAAATTTTAAATATGGAACACACCGCCTCACCGCCGCGGGCCGTCCCGCTTAAGGTGGATCCTCAGTTGTAGCCCGCCAAATTCAAATATTGTTTGGTTTTTTGCAAATTGCAGCTCTGTGTCAATTGTGTTTCTGGTGAGTCACTGCAAATTGCAAAAAACGTAAGTAAATTTGAATTTTAGCGCCTCCCCCTTAATGGGTATTTTTTTAATTCACACTGGCTGTTATGAAGTCACTATTATGTAAAAAAAATCGTAGCCGACTACCTAACCAAATTTATTTCTATTTTTAAAATTCATTCCCGCCCTAGAGAGGGAAGTAATTACTATGAGTCATTCCCGCCCTAAGACGGGGAACAGCGTATTCCACCCGCTACTCAGATCAAACAAACAGTACTTTCCGTGTATGAGAAATGAAAAAGTATTTTTTCATTTCGGTAGAGCGAAAATAAAATACGCAGCATAAAAAAGAGTACTTATTAATCTTTAAAAACACTTTTCGTTACTTTTCGCAACATTCAACAAATATTGTCTTTGTTGAAGATAGTTACAGCCTCATTGCCATCAAACTTCAAATTGAAATATTTGTTCAACTCGTTATTAATTAAGTTTAGGGAAGCTTTGTTCCTTTCGTCTCTTCACTTTACATTCATAAAGGAGGAAGAGTCAGTAACAGTCAGAGTTACGTAAATAGAGTATTTTAGCGTACTTTATTGGTGTCATAGATCATAAAGTACACCTACACGAAAAAGAGGACAATACTCTATTTTAGAGTACGGGTGGTAACCCTAGTTCCTATCTATTTCTATTAAGCGCATAATGGTCAGTTGCTTGGTTAATTACAGGGCCTAACTAGGTTTTAAACACCATCAACTAAGTAATCCGTGGTTTTATAATTGACACGCAGGATTAATTATTTTAACGTTGGGAATACGTAGATGCAAGTTACGTATAGCTCGGCGTAGAGTGAGACCATTACCTGTAGCGGCAGCTTCTGATAACCTCTAGATAAAGTTGTAACATGTTTGTTTTCAATGAAGAGGTAGGTTTATCGTTTATTTTACCGACTCATTGCCCAAGAAACTGTTTTGAACTAAAATAAAACAGAACCAGTCAAGTCTGGCTCTGTGTTATTTTAGTTAAAACAGCTTTTTTTATTTGTGTAACACGCTGTTTTAGGAAGCCTTTTAATTTAATTAATAGGTTTTTAATTTAATATTACCAAAGTTGTGTTGTTGTTGTTGTCGAGTTTCAATTTAATCAAAAACAGGAACTAATAATCAGAACGGACGTATTGTAGACTACCTAAATGTCAAGCGATAACCTCTATACAACATTATACTTACGACTGCATTAAATAGTCGGTCACGTCCACCTCTAATGTGCCCTGCGTGTAATTAACATGCCCCCGTCACTTGGAAGCGAAGTTAGAAAGTCTTGTATAGTCAGGGAAATTAATTGATAGGCAAATACTAATATTGTCCGTATATTCAAATACTAAAATTGTCCGTATATTTAAATACGTACTAAAATTATCCGTATATTAAAATATTAACATTGTCCGTTTATTCAAATACTTAAAAGGCCATATCAAATACTAAAATTGTCCGTATATTCAAATACTAAGATTGTCCCTATCAAATACTAAAATTGTCCGTACATTGAAATACTAAAATTGTCCGTATAATCAAATCACGGCATTCTTTGACAGTTGTAAGAAATTGCTATAACACGGCAAATTGACTTAGGGTGTCAACTTAATTAGCATTTAATTTCCTATCTGTAATTTTATCGCCGGGTGCAGACACTTATTCTTCCGAGTGAAATGAATAATTGAATATTGTATAGCATTTCTCTCTATAGTGTCCATTCGTGGGCCGAATTTCAGCATCCACTGAGTCCGTTTAATACGGATACTTACCTACTTATATTATCTGACTTTACGTTCAGGACAAAACAGCAGTGAATAATAACTGAAAACTTATGTTAATTTGGCTATGTTAAGCAGTGAAACTTACCTGTAACTAGCGGTAACTACATTAACTTAACAACGTACGTAATTAGCATAATAATTAAATACATTTTTCTATTTTTAACTAACTATGGTAATCGTTGGGTAATGATTGTGTGATTAAAACAATTGCTTTGTGACCTATTAACTTAACTATCAATGGGGTAAACATGGAAAAGTACATAGCAGGGGTAACCACTAACCACACTATCACGTATTCTCATATGTCCGGTTAATTCTAATGTTGAGCTATATTTTAATAGCCTTTCCTATGTAGAGGTAGATATTTGTTGAGGTTGGCTTCCTGTCCGACCAGCACCCTTATTACGTAACACACTATCTACCACAATCTGAATCATTTTGAAGCCTATTGCTAATCCATTGCTTCATATGTTCGAAAAAATTGTCTGTTCAACAAAATAAATAACGCAATGAATGTTGTTGAACTGTCAAAATGAAACCGATTCCTACTGTTAGTGTGTTACGTAATTACCCCGCAGATGTAGATAACCAACAAAAATGCCAACTGACTTCCACAATGGAGCAACTACAGTTTCTTGACGACACGAAACGGTTAATGCAGTGGCAATGACGACCCGAGTTTACCAACAGATGGTTAAATTTTAAACAGCTGTTTAAACCATAAACGGATGTTTATCAATATGTTTACCACGCACTAACCATTCATTAAGTACTGTAACCAAATAATTAACTTTAGCGAACTCAGTTTAATCATTGGTTTAAGCTTCCTGACGTGAAGTTTTGCATTGCGCATCACTTTTAGTTACAAAACATTAAAATGAAAGACGCTTTGAATTATGTACTCGTATATCGTTGAAGAAAATAATGTGTTAGATGGTTTTGAAATCCCTAGTGTGGAGCAAAGTTTTATTAAAAGAAAAAATAATAATTTGCGCGCTCCCCGTATAATACAAACACGGCACAATTATTTCGAGAAATATGTCGAGAAAGTATTTGGTACAAGATTTCGTTTATACACGAACGTAGTGCTTTGGAATTACTTGATTTAATTGAAAGGAAGTTAGAATGTCTAACCAACAGGTAGGTACAGGTAGGTTTATAGTAAGAAGGCTGTTTATACTATTTATGTTTGGGGTAGGTACTGTAGGTAGCAGTGGGTCAAGAACTACCTAGGTAATTTGAGGCTAGATTTATGGTGTTCCGTCAAACGGGGTGAATAGGAACGCCGCGGCCGGGGTGAATCGGAACGAAACTTTAAAAGGGATTTTAACATTGAAATAATATAATTTGTTGCCAACAAGGACACTTAATCGTTAATTATAATACAGTAAACACGACATTAGAGTCCTTTTTGACAACAAACTATATGATTTCAATGTTAAAATCCCTTTTAAAGTTTCGTTCCGATTCACCCCGTTCGGCGGTATTAACTTTTTTTACTCTCTCGACCCTTATTATTTAGATTTCTGTGATCTCGACGTATGTAACACCTACTATATATTATATTAATTTTTATTTCTAATAATATTATATTTATTAAAATGATTCTCTGTCACCCATGAGACAGCTGCTTTTCACTCTGAGGTACGCCACAGGGTCTCACCAGCTGACTATGGGAGAATTTGCTGTCGTCAGAAAACCCACAGCAAACAGGGTGATCCATTGAGTGACTGCTGCAATTGCCTCTCTACATAAAGATATCATACAATTTCCCGATACCCCCGAAGATATTCGCAAACTCAAATGGACATTTATAACATGGCCAAATTCCCCAAAGTGATAGGGGCATGCGGAAACTTTCAGAAATTGAAAAGGCTTTATGTCAATAAATGTTCAGGCTGTATGCAATGCTGGACTTATAATCACTGATCTTGCAACAAGGTGGCCAGGTAGTACTCATGATGAGCGCATTTTTAGTGCATCCCATAGAAATGCTAAGTTCTAGTTGGGCACATACAACCACTCAATTCTTGTGGCAGACAATGGCTATATGAATTCAAATTAAAATAATTAGTGGCTATATGAATAGAAGCTACTTGGAGATGCCTCTTGATAGAGTTCAAAGAGCTGAAGAGTCATTATACAACGAATCACAGGTAAGGACTCCGAAACCCACAGAAAGGATGTTTGGGATATCGAAGAGACGGTTTCCAATACAGCAAGTATTGGAAACCGTCTCTTCGATAACCGTCTATTCGATTGGGAATGCATGTGCATTTAAAAAACTGCTTTCCAATAATCGTTGCCACTGCTGTCCTTCACAATATTCTTCAATCAAAGCAAGAAGAATGCCCTCCTGATGACCCTGATTTGGAACTACCTGCTCCTTGGGAATATATAATAAAACAAGCCAGGATAGGGCAGCAACGGCATCCTGACATTGGTACGGAAGCGAGAGAAATTAATCCAGAGAGGACAAAACTAAATAACAAAAAATTTAAAACACTACAACATTCATAGCAACCTAGATAATTATACTATGTTGATCCTAACTATCCTAACTTTAATATTATAAATGCGAAAGTAAGTTTGTTTGTTTGTTTGTTACCTTTTCACGCCTAAACCACTGAACCGATCATCCTGAAATTTTGCAAATACGTTATCAGGTGTACAGAAACTGACATAGGGTACCTTTCATCTCGCAAAAAAGTACTGTTCCCGAGTACTGTTACTGTTCCGAAAACAACAATAACGTTCTTATGATAATAGATGGCGCCACGTGCGTTTCGAATCATGATAGAATTATAACCCGAATTGGTAGTCAAAGTCTAAATTAACGCGAGCGAAGCCGCGGGCAAAAGCTAGTAGATAATAAAAACAACATGTTTCATTATTTTTTTCAAATAAAGCAGTTTTTTTCGTCTGTGGTGAAATTTACAGTACGTTTGCGTTTATCTTCCATATTCACTGATTATATTCAAAAGAAAACTAACACGACAAGAGGAAACAATTATGGATTGAGTTTGATCACAGAGTTTGACAATGAAAATTATATCGATATTTAACATTCACAAAATGATGTCATATTCGGTCATTTTCAACCCACTCATTAAAAAACGTTTGGTTATAATAATATAACCGTGCGTTGGTTAGAAATAAATAGTGAACTCGGAAACAACGTGGTTTGTTTAAACAACTGTTAAATGCTAACAGAACGGTTACGTAATCAGTGATTATGTTGTAGTTGATGACCTCGGGCCTAAAGAGCCATTGGTACCGATTCTCTTGTCACACAATTCTCTAAACTGGATTAAAAATCACCAAAATTTTGTTTATTCCTGTCAAACGACGTTTCCCATTCTGAAATTGATTAGCTTAACTATATTATAGTTTGACAGCACTAATGCCATTTAGTTATTCAATTTAGTGAAAATGGCAATTTTGCTATTCTGAGTTTGGCCTTTTATCACCTAAAATTTTGGTTGTCAAACTAAATCAGATTATTTTTAATCGCGATTACAAAGGGGTGGAATAAAATTAGGTGTCATCATGGTTGTCATGATGGTGCAGAGCAATGGAGGCTCAGTGGTAACGGCTGCGACTTACGACTTGTAGGTCGTAGGTTCGAACCCTGACAGGCACTTTACTTCACATGATTTCACCACCACTGCTCTCAAAAGCGGTGAAGGAAAACATCGTGAGAAAACCGGCATGGCCTACAACCAAAAATTCTAAGACATGTGACTTCTACCAACCCGCAATGATCCCGCGTGGTGGATTTCGGCCCACTCCATCTCACGGAGAGGAGGCCTGTGTCCCAGCAGTGGGAACATTATAGGCTGATTATGGTTGTAATGAACAATAATTTACCAAGCTCAATTCTCTACTGGTTCTTGCAAGTTTGGATGCTTGTAAGTTTGGAAATCATAATGGAAGCTTATGTGATTGCAGCTGCTGTCGATTCGGCAGAAAGGTAAATAATAAAATTATTATTGATCCATTCGTGAAAACATAAAGGGATTTTTTACTAAACATCTAAGTAGGTTTGCACTACATTATGATTTGGAAAAGAAGTGGATAAATCCACTTCCAGATTCTGTGAAATAAGAAATAACTTTTTTTTTTACAACTATCAAGAAAGAGTTCTGTTGGAAAAATTGCGAGACCGTTCCAACCTATTCCAAATAGCTGAAGAATATTTTTTTGACTTTCTAGAGGCATAGAGCGATGACTTCTTCATGAAATAGTCGTTCAATGGAATAATATGAATTTCACTTGTAGCGGCATCTACAACGCCACATGCGAGCTGCGCCTCAGACTGACGTCACGTAAAATCCTGCATCGCGCAATCAGAGTTTACCGCGCAACTAGCATATATACAACATCCCGACATCAATCGTCGGGCAGTTACACACCAGACACAACACCCGTCTGGTCGGAGGATCCTCCCTTTTCCATAGAGTATGAGTGAACTTTACACCATGTTCCTCATACCTCTATACACTCTAAGTTCTTGTTCTTGTATTGATGATTTTAATGATTATAATTTTAAATTATTATTAATTATTATTATTATATGTTAATATACCTCGGGGCATGAGATCCCGGTCCTTTGGAAGGCGTACGAGGAGCCGAAGCCAACTCGCAGAGGCCCCTTAGACAATTTTTAATGGAATGAGGCACCTACCGACGATTATCCCTGTATGCACTGTGCAAGTGCACCCAAGGACAACCCCCGGTTGGTGTTGGGCTATTGCAGGATATGGAAACAAAAATAATTATTGAACTATGGGTTTCAGTGGCTAAGATGGTTACCAAAAACTATGGAACGGCTATGGCCTGACCAATGTTCTATATATAAAATACACAGATAAAATGGCAGGGGGTGACTTGCACACTCAATAATGGGCACCCGGCAACCGTCGCTAGCACATAGTGACGTAGCGACAAGGGGGCAACACTTCCTGAGATGCTTGAGGAGTGGAGAGGTATTCCACGGCTATCAGAACAATCCCAGAGCCCGGAAGACCGAAATATTATTATTTTTAATTATAATCATTAAAATCATCAATACAAGAACACGTAGGTACTTGTTACGGTCGCGAGTCATATTTTGTTCAACATACAACCTGACACTGACTTGCAAATAACAAAAAGTAAGAAAATTTGAATTTCACGGGCTACCCTTGCGCTTCCCCTTAATTTATTCAAATATAAACATTAATATCGTTTCACGCCGTCATTATGCTGCCTGTATTTCATTTAAATAATTATTGATAAACAATTAAAGATAATTATTTGATTTTACTCAGGTTTTTTTGGCGCTTCGGAACATTTTGTTCACTTTCATTCTCTCTTTATTTTAATTTCCGATAAATCTTGGTCTATGGTCTACTCAACTTAGCGATTGTCAAACTCGATTTTAGTTGTGTCAAAATTGTTTTTAAGTTTAGTGAATCTTGTTTGCAGAATAGCTTTTAAAATATAAAATTTTAGTGATAGTTTGATTTAGTTTAGTGTACAAGAGAATCGGCACCAATGCCTGCTGCACTGAGTGTCGTGGATTCGACTCTCTCATGGAAAAGGGTACCAAATATACCTATTTGTGTCCTACTGATAGTTCTGGGTTCCTCCTTTCAGCGTGTGTGTCACCCACGATACAAATGATAATGATACTAGTTTTTATACATTTTCTTTTTTTATGTTACCGACTGCCTGTAATAAATATAGTTTTTAATATTATTCCTAGTCATAACCAACCGTTCAATTTGAATTTCAATAGCTCGATCATCGATCGTCACTTTGTTAGGTATCATCAGTCATTTGACCACGAGTTCCTTAGTATGACACGACCTTAGATAGGGCACTCTAAAAACTTCTAAGTGGATATTCAATTATTTATATTGAAACAGGCAAACGTGGCTCATTTTATTTACTAGGATAATGGACAAATAAACTTCATACCTAATATTATTATGTTTGTATGACTAGTAGCCACTCGACTAATGACTTATTCAGTCTTATTGAATTAATAGCGTTATCAATTAAACTGTAATTAATACCTATTTGTTTGTCATGTAGCTATTAATAAACTTAAGTTAATAATATCTATTGCGTATAATGACATAGTTATTGTATTATTTTCTGTAACTTTCCTGTAAAATGCTACAACATACTACATAGGTATTTACCACACACACAACACACGTACACAACACACGTACACAACACACGTACACAGCACACGTACACAACACACGTACAGTGACCAAAAGAGATAAGTAACCAGGGTCGTCGATATAGTTGAAGTTTAGTAAGAAAGCGATGGATGCTTTCGAATAAAATTTAATTTAATTAACAGAAAACAAACACGTCATTAATCAAATTAAATTTCATTCGTAAACATCTATCGGTTTCTTGCTAAACTTCAACTATATCTGGCGACCCTGGTTACTTATCTCTTTTGGTGACTGTACACAGCGCACGCAGTTTCGGGACTACTGGCACATAATATATTCTCACCTAGCTGTAGGTAATATTTTAAGCTACTCATGTCATTTCAACTTTGTGTTAACCTGTGAACCTGCTTACTTACTGTATTACCTGGACAATAAAATATTTCCTAGTTTTCCATTTCTTATAATTGTGCACTACTTACAGCAAAATTTTCCTAGATTAATGATACAATTGTGGTTTAATAATTTTAAATAAAACCTATTTAACTCTAGTTCTATGAATTCTTTGTTGTTGTATAGGTATAATAGAAGTCACGTTTATAAGATTATCTAAGCCGTACCTATACAAGTATACATCATTAAATTAAGCGTATTTTAATTAAGCATGTTTGAATCTGGAATTCAATCTTGATTTTAGTTCCTATGTGACCTTATCTTCGTACCAGACTGCAGCGTGACCTTATGGTTTGTAAAAAGATGGTTTAATTTTCTTTCACCCGTTTGCTGTCATTAGACTTGAGATTATTTACCACGTCAGGTACATGCGCCTGACGCTAGTGGAGGTTTGACAATTTTGACCCAGCAGTGAATGTGTTAACTATAGGAAACTAGCTTTTTCTCACGGCTTCGCCTGCGTGGAGGTTATAACCCACGTCATAGTCTACCTGTATGCCAAATTTCATCAAAATCCGTTCAGTCGTTAAGGCGTAAAAGGGTAAATGACAGACGGACAGAGTAACTCTCGCATTTATAATATTAAGTACCTAAGGTAGTTTAGGTTTATTCAGATTAAATAGGTATTATAATTATACTCACTAGCAGAGGCCAGTGCCTCCTTCAGCCTGGCGCTGTCCAGGTCGCAGCAGAAAACAGACATGCTGCCGACCTTGGTGCAGTTGGCTTCAGCTGGGCACTTGGAGCGAGGCATGTGGAAGCACTTGCCCATGTTCAGGTGCTGGTTTATGGGTTCCGGTTTTTCGGTGGAGGCTGGCGGTTGCTGGAAATAAGGTTAAAGGGTATAAATTAAAAAATAAAACGGTAGTCCGGTACCCAGATATTCTTCTTTTAACCCGAGCACTAAGGCCACCAATAAAAGTCCATTAACGCTGTCACGTTTATACATCATCAAAATGATTCAAAATCATCAAAATGGACACAAAATTATTCAATAAACTGCTTTTCAGCATTTCATATAATAGCTAAGAGTTAATATTAAATTTTTATGGTTCCGTACACAAAGGATAAAATGGGACCCTATTACTAAAACTACGCTGTCCGTCCGTCTGTCACCAGGCCTCATGAACCGTTATAGTTAGAAAGTTGAAATTTTCACAGATGATATATTTCTGTTGCTGCTATAACAACAAATACGAAAAAAAAAAAATAAGGGGGCTCCCATACAACAGACATGATATTTTTCCCGTTTTTATAGATAATGGTACGGAAACCTTCGTGCGCGAGTCCGACTCGCACTTGGCCGGTTTTTAATCGACTTTTGTTTCTTACTGTACGAGTACATCAACATTTCGCCTATTTTGTTCTAGGTACTTAAGTCGAGGCAAGCATTTAATTGCCAAGTACTGAAATGTTTTCAATGAAAAACCTAGTTCTCTTCCGGTCCACTTTCTTTTTTGAAGTGTGAAATTTAAGTTACCTCATGAGGTTTCCATATATATTATGTCATCATTACCTAACTTTCCCAACACATCAGTAGGTACATACTTACACCTGCAAAAACTCTACTTAAATACTAAAATTAGTATTAGTTTCAGTCAAAGTTACTCAAGCAAATTCAGGCAACTTTTTTCGTAAGTGTTTATCAGTGGAAACTTGTACATGGCCTTCAATCTAATTCTTAAGTACACTGTACAAGTTAGAAATAAAATAAAATAAATAAATAAATAATCGAAAACGTGACCTGCTAGCGTAGACATAAATAACACTAATCTTATAAATAAATAAACATAAAGTATTGAACTGGCACAATAACAAAAAATCATAATATTGACTATGTAAATGAATTAGTTATGCTAATCAGTAGAGATAGAGGTATTTACGTATGTTAATTTTAATTAACACATTACTTGGCTACAAATCTTTGCATAGTCTAACAGCTATCAGACTGAGCACGTAATCTTCTTTTGTACAAATTCAGTTTCAGTTAATTCAGCCAGTACCTACCTGCTGGCTGAATTAATTGAAACTAAGCTAAGCGTTACTTAACTCAACAGAACACTTAGCTATATCTTGTGCATTAAAATAGCCTCTTTTAATAGCGATACTAGAAATAGCTTCCATAGGTGGCGATACTATTTATATTAAGCCTTCTTGAGTGCGGTTAATACTGACAACAGCCTCCTTGAGTGTGGTAGGTACTTAAATTAAAACATAGTCCCCATGAGTGGTGATACTAAATATAGCCTCCACAAGTGGCGATACCGACTTCAATGTACAACCTGCTAGCCACTTTGTCTACTGGGTAATCAAAGTTATGTAGGTATACGGATTGAGCTTCGTTATGAAACTAAAGAAGAAAACTGGAAAAGTAACTCCTACATCAACATTTCTTTTTTATTGAATGCATTTTACAATTTTCGCAATTAATTTTTTAACAGTTGATATGCCAGTGGATTCCACCATGTCGAAAAATACGATTTTTTAACCCTCTTACAATGAATCCCAGCAGTGGGAACATCATAGAATGGTTGGATGTTGTTATGAATGAGGCGACAACGTTGGGACCAACAGGAATTCACGTGGTTTTTCCTCACACAATCTATCCATCTTCTATTTAGTTATACTACCGTATATTACAAATCAAGTTTATAGTCCATACCTCTCTGGCTTGCGCAAGCGCCTGCTGCTCGAAGTCGTCGACCCTCATCTCTATGAGCGGCACGTGCATCAGGAGGTACACCGTCAGGACCCATAGTGACACCTGCGGGCAATAGAGAATACACAAATGTAGTTGTGTAGACATAAATAGGTTAAGTAAAAGTTACGCTGCAAGCTGTGCTTGGCGCTGGTGAGATGATAAACTATTTTACGTTGAAAGTCGGCCTTTGCTTATCATAATACCTGGGAAAATCAGTAGACAAAAGCTAGTTGGATTGCAGAATCCAGGATATGGCAGGCAAAGAAACTGATATTTATTTTATCCACAACAGGTTGAAATCGTCGGGTTAAAGAGGTTTTTATATGCACGTATCTACTTATGTACACAGTTCAACTCACACATGTAGGTATTTCTGATTGGTCTGATTGGTTCGTAATGAGTCCGGTCCCAGGTGACCCGCTAGAGGGCCATAACAATAGATAATAAGCAATTGTGTCTCATTACATTAGCGATGGTTGAAAGAAAATAGATACCTATACAGGATACATTTTTAACCAGTGCGCAAATTGTAACCTTCAGACTGTGAATAAACTTCAACCTGTGAATTCAGCACATGATTCTAGACCCTCTAGCGCAGAAATTTCTAGTCGGTTATAAAAAAAAATTGCTGTTTCATAGAAAAGTGCAATAGCTACGCGGTAAAATATGTATGGAACAACTAATAAAAAAAATTATAAGTACCTAACTGACGAAAAACTACGCTAGGGGGGTATAGAATCACATGCTGAATTCATGGTTACAGTTTGCGCACTGGTAAAAAATGTATCCTGTATAGGTTGGTACTTTTCTGGAAACAATGAACATCAATCTGCCCAGTCTTTTCCCAACTATTTTGGGGTAGTTCCAGTCTAACCGTATGCAGCTTAATACCAGTATTTTACATGGAGCTACTGCCTATCTGACCTCCGCAACCCAGTTACTGGGTGTAACACGATACCCCTTGGTAAGACTGGTTGGCAGACTTTTTGGGCTTCTGACTAGTCGTACTGACTGTTAATAGTTATTTATGATACGAGTGCGGTAAGTTGGTTTTTACAAACGAGTAGACGAATGTAAGCCCTAGACGAAGTCGAGGTCTTACCATAGTCTCGAGTTTGTAAATACCAATTTCTGCACGTGTGTCATACAACGTTTATCAACACATTTGCGAGAAAACAGTACAATATGAATATCGGATTCCTCGCTTGGACTCATTTATTATTACTTTGTTTATAAAATAAAAGTCGGAAAATCGCAACAATCTTTGACGTCACTAATATGAAAACGGCGCGAATTGCAAATGGCACCACGTGCGCGTGGTGAAAATTAGAACTACATATTTCGTCTCATTTTCTTTTTTAGTATTAAAGTGAGACAAACGTATTGAGCAAAAGCGCCTAAAAGGAGGTTCGATTATTCAGCTTATCTCGTAATGTGAAACTCCTTGGTGGAATTCTTATATAATTATTATGGAAATTAGAAATAAACCTTAAGGATACGCACGGCGCTATACAACGGGATATGTGGTAAAACAGGTACTTAGCTGTGAGTACCTATTTTACCACACGTTCCGTTGTATGGTGCGTAATTTTTAACTTTCGAACTATGTATACAGGCATCGTAAATGCATTTTTTGAGCAAATATTTTGAAAATGTGTTTTTCTGGAATCATAGCCACAAATAGTTACAATCTTGGTATAGCTTCGCCGATGAGACAGCATGCTTAAGTAAATGACAGGCACATGTAGGTAAAGTACGTAGCTACCTAGTTACTTAGATTTTATCAGTAACTAAACACCTGTAGATCCTTTCCAACTAAAACCTTGAGATTTTACCACGAGTTTTGCAAGCGAGGATGCAATAACATCGTATTACATAAAGATTTATAAATAAACTATTTATGATACCTACTGCGAGCGGTGTTTATTTGCGGTACATTGTGGTTGTTACATCGCGCCATGTGGCCGAGATTCCTGCCATGTGTAGGTATGGTTAATAGCAATCGTAAATATGTTGTTGGTATTACCTACTAGAATAAACGGAGCGAATATCTAAAATGGGACTACGTGGCCCCCGGGCCACCTATAACGGCAACAGCAACAGCAACGGCAACGGCAACGGCTTTTCTATGTCGCAAATTGTCCCACGAGAACTTGCTATCGGGATAAAAGTATCCTATGTCCTAACCCTGCTTATGATCTATCTGTGTGTCCAGCCCATCCAAATTCGTTCAGCCGTTAAGACGTACAAAGGTAACATACAGACAGAGTTCTTTCGACGGATAGAAGAGAGGTTGACACATTTCAGGGAAATATACTTACTGAAAAATATGAATATAGGAGCCTTTATGGTTTTGCACAGTTCACATAGTTACTGGAGTAATTATTTGTTTTTGTAGGTAAATACTTCCTTTTCTCGCTTTAAACTGAATTTTAGTCCCGACAGGCATTTTTTGTGACTAGTCATGTGAGCAAAAACGAATTATGTAGGAATCAAATGATAAAAAGTCGTTTCTCGCATTTCCGAACCATAGATCCTGCGGTATGGTAACATTTCCATATAAAGTTGATACATGATCAACAATTAAAACATATCAACACCTGTTATGATACTCATAAAGCACATAATTGATCTCTACTTAGTTCGATCATTACTACCGTCGCCGTCGTACGCGCAAGAAGACATACCTACGGGCGGATAGACCAATTATCTAATAGGTTGTTTCCTTATAAGAACTGCGGGTTTATTGCGTAACACACTAACAGTAGGAATGGCTTTCATTTTGACAGTTCAACAACATTCATTGCGTTATTTACGTTATTGAGCAGACAAATTTTTCGAACATATGAAGCAATGTATTAGCAATATCCTTCAAAATGATTTAGATTGTGATTAATAGTGTGTTCGCAATTAGGGTGCTGACCAGAAATTAAATTCTATACTTGACTCATGCTTTTTTCTGGAAGTGGGAATTAAGGATTTGAAAATAGAATAATGGTTAGATCTTTTTGAAGCAAATATTCAAAGTAATTGAAGATAGTAGATGGGTTGTTCCGCCACCAAAATTAATCTGAATGAAAGGTATGCTAAGCCATTGATATACCTACC
Organism: Dryobotodes eremita; assembly: GCA_917490735.1. NCBI lineage: Eukaryota > Metazoa > Arthropoda > Insecta > Lepidoptera > Noctuidae > Dryobotodes > Dryobotodes eremita. Next base: position 21,783,574 of record OU823254.1, read on the forward strand.
TATTACTATTAAAATATTTTATTTCGGACCCATATGTACAGTCCATTCGGATAGTGTACACATAACTTAGAAACTAGTGTTAGTACTTACATCTACCAGAAAAACAACACAAACTATTAATTACTATGCCACAGTGGCATATCCAAGTCATATCCAATCTCCTAACATGGGGCTGTCCCACCTATCAGCTGTAGCTTTCAGGATGCTGTTGGAACTGCCGCGTACCCTGTGCATGATGGCGTCCAAGCCATCTATTCTCGCCTCTGCGAACATGCCTGAAGCACTGCAGTAGCGCGGCAACCCCATCAATACCTTGAAAGCATTACCTAAGGCTTAGCATGCATGCAGAGGTATTATCGTACCATGTTTCTTTTGATATCAAAGTGAAAAAATTTTTTTTCTTAATAAAATAAACGAAGAGTGTCAAATCTACGGACTACCGTATTACAAATGCAAAAAGATTGTGCAATCGTACCTCCAAAATAAGTCATATGACGAAACAGAAAAAATCTTAACATAAACAACATCGACAAGAAAAACACACACACACACACACACACACACACACACACACACACCCCCACGCACCCGTGTTTGTACAGACACAATCACACACACACACACACACCCACGCACGCACCCCGGTTTGTACAGACACAATCACACACACACTCATTTATTTACCTTAAAATTAAAATTATTTTATTTTCACGTTTATTATAACGTATCTTAACTTTAATTGTCCATGTCAATAATCCAAAATGGTATCAGTAACATCGGAAGCACTATGTAACCTTTACGTCATTATACCTTAGGGGACCGGACTGTTTCTCCTTAACACAGGTTTTCATAACCTAGCTAGGAGAGCAGTGCTCACCCACACGTTTGTAGATATGGTACTTATTTTGTGAAACTGTATTTTTAACGTGTACAACAATGCTTTGTTTTTAAGTAAATAAACATTATTATCATTATTTATTATTAATTTTGATTTAACAAATAAAGAGTTGATAAGATCTTGTTCTTTTGTTAACATATTTTTTTTATGTGTACCTATCTTCCATAATGCAGCTTCCGTAATGTTTTCTACTAATATTTTATCACACATGCCTAACTTAATCCCCTGATCAAGCGCATAATAATTTGTTATGTATAACTACATTGTGACGTCACATCGTTATCTTATCAGCTCGGCTTAGATCACTAAATATTGGGAGCAGTTGATCCCAGGGATTTGGTCTCACGATACTTCAGTAGTCTATCAGAGATAGGAATGTACTAAAAATGACAAGCCATACGCATAACCTCTAGATAAAAGTACTACCGGTTATAAAGATTTCTGGCAATCTTGAGTGCCTGATACATTAATTCAAAAATAATCCTTTTTCTGATAAAATATTTAATTAGTTACTAGCTGCACACCGCGGTTTTACCCGCAGGTGTATGAAATATACTTTACGACCTATTCTCAGACCTACCAAATATACACAAATAATTTCATAAAAATCGGTCAAGCCGTTTCGGAGGAGTTCGATATCAAACACTGTGACACGAGATTTTTATAGATTAGACAAACGGGCCGCCAGCCTACCTAATGCAGTGTGATTACCATGGCCTTTAAAGACAATGCATAGTAACAAATCGAGCTTGTAAGTAAACCTATAACCCAGCTCATAAAAAACCATGAAATTATAGCTCTATTTCGCGATGCAAAACCATATAGGAGCTTATGTATGGCAACCTACTTAGCTTTCCTAATTATTACTACTGCAGGCGTAGCATGACGCTTTCTGTTTCTTGGAAGACAAGACTTAGCTAATTCTATACAAAGTGACATTTCGTTTCTCTTTTTTTGACATCGCACCGAAAAAATCCTTCTACAATCTGTCATTTTGTCTTTCGTTTCTACCGATCGTTGTCTAGGTCCTTTTTTATGTAGACTATTTCAGAAGAAAGTTTTCTATCCCAAACTGTCAAAATCACACTGACAACTGACAGTTGCCGAAGGTGAAAACAATTTGATTTTGTAATCGCCATGCAATAGAAAACTTTTTACTCGACGGCCACAAAGTATAAAAATGGAATGGAAAAATGGAAATTTTCACTTTTTGTATGGATAATGTGAAAAATTATTACCTACATGTTGAGTTTTAGGGGTTTAAGGGTTTCATATTTTTTTTTTTTACCTTTAATCGAAATTTTCGTTATTTGTGCGATAGGACACCATTTTCGAGATATAAGCAAAATAAAAGAAAAACGTGAATAAACTACTGAATTTCGGAAAAACTGCAGTTGACTCTTTTTACTTTGCTGCCGTCGTACTGTCTTCACGGAATGTCATTTTTGTCTATCCTTTCGTCGGCAAAACGGTGCTCGCGCTACGCCTGCTGGTACTGGTAGCTAAAACAGTCCTATTACATTCCAGTATATAAAGAAGCATACCTTGTTATTTAATTACGTACCTATTAAATTAAATTTAAACTTTTTGACCCCGGAAAAGAGTTTTGTAGGTCGTTGCCAAGGTGAGGACACTGACATTACTTGAACTTTACAGACAAATATGGCCTCCGTGACGAGTTTGTTTAAAATTAAATTTGGTAATGTACCCAATTTCCCAATCAAGGTTTTTTAAACAACAGGATAGGTAAGGTGGAAGTTTAATTAAAAACTGTTACCCAAAGCCATTGGTATTGAAACCATAGAAACTAATTCGAAAAGACAATCAGTGCATTCATTTTAAAATAACGGAAATAAAATCAGCAAGACTGGAGTTGAGCAGATAAGGAATCCAGCAGAAACGAAGTGGAGGAAGTCCATTTCTTCCAAAGTACATTCTTCTTCATCTTCTCGTTTTAATGTCTCATATTTTGTTCGACCAGTATCTACCTAGCAACCTGAGGGCCTAGACAAGTGACAATCGCTTTCAAAGCTTTTCATATTTCTACAGCTTTCAACAGGATTGACTAAGCTTTTTGCAATTCCTTTTTAGATTTTTCAACATCGTTATCGCTGGTAAAATGATACTTTGTCCTGGCCCTCTGGACAGCTCTATGCCTCTGTCGCATGCTCGTCGAGCACAACTACCGGTACCCTCAAAGAGTTTAATGAGGCCAAAGACGGAGTCGCCCCAAGTAGGTACATTAATCCTTTGAAATAGGCACGCTTTGTGACATAAATAAGCGAAGGACAAAAGGCCTATATTTAGTCAAGGAAAATAAAAAAAACCAATTTTATTAGCATATGTAAATGTACTCTGTCAGTAATATTATATTACGCTAAAGTATTCATTACTGTGCAAGTAGCAACACCGACTCGAAATACCGATAACTAAATATATGCCGCACCGCGTATGCACATAATTATCGTAGGACCAAAGACTAGCTGTAACTGCAGAAGTGACAACTGGACGTAAGAAAATGGTAGGCTATAAGTCTCCCTTCAGACCTACCGTTTGAAGTTCTTGGATACACAACGCATGGATAGACAACCTTGGGGTAAGACTGGAATCTAAACTTCTAAATCTTACTAATATTATAAATGTGAAAGTTTGTGAGGATGGATGGATCGATGGATGGATGTTTGTTACTCTTTCACGCAAAAACTACTGAACAGATTTGGATGGATTTTGGAACACAGATAGTTTATAACCTCGATTAACACGTAGGATACTTTTTATCCCGGTAGTACGTTCCCGTGGGATAAATTCCGACCTCCACGCGGGCAAAGCCGCGGGCAAAAGCTGGTAATATTATAAAGAGGTAAAACTGTTTGATTGTTTGTTTATTAGAGGTAATCTCTGGACCTACTGTAACGATTACAAAAATCCTTACACTGATGAAAAGCTACACTATTACAGAGTGTTATAGGCTAAGTTTTATGGTACAGTTGAGATACACGCGGACAAAGTCGCGGGAAGACGCTAAAGTATCGTTATAAAGACAAAAAAAAAGTTTAATAATTGTTATTCGGGATATATCACAAAAATTAAAAATCGATGCCTTATGGAACAGTAAACTATGTTCGGGAAGTTCTACTATATTCTACTACCCCCCATAAACTCTGGGCCCCTCATACCTATCTGAACTTGCCTGTAGGTCAACATGAGCCCACATAGCTTACCTAATATTTACCTACAGTCCGCTCTGCAAACATCTGTTCTACACCAAAGGTATGCACCATAGTTCTTTGCCACGCCTCGCCTTGCCTATAAATAGTCTGCCTGAATGTAAGCATCGTTTATGTACATATAGGTACATAAATTGTAAGTACTTACAATGTGTAAGTGTCCATTGTGGGGTGAGGTTACGATGGTTCACTATAATTAACAAGATTCATGTATTTCGAAATGCATTAACTGGGATTTCGGCACAAAAGTTGAATTTAACTATTTATTTTTACCTGAAACGTAAAGTACCTTTGGGAGAGTCAAGACTCATGATCCATAGGTCCAATTTGTAGTTACAAGTGCAAAAGAACCGCCAAGAAACTCTTAAGTCTTTAAAGATGATCGGAAAATAGATGTTAAAATGGTCATGAATACCTAGATTTTGCAACGAAATTTTCGGCAGAATGCAGAACTGACCTATTTACCTAGAGAAGAAATTATACTTATTAAACCTCAAGTTTAGAAAAAAAAAGGTTAAAAAAACTAGTGAAAGTTACAGTGACATGAATCTATTCAGTATCTGTATGATGTAAGCATGGGAGTAGCTTGCCCATCCTAGAAAAGTCAACAGTATTGAAGAATTACTTACTGTTTAAACGCTTTTTATTAGGGTTCCGTACCTCGAAAGGAAAAAAGTTGAACACTTATAGGATGATTCCGTCCGTCCGTCTGTCTATCTGTCAAGACCTTTTTTAACAAGATATCAAGTTAAAATTAATTTCAAATACGTAGGTCTACGGTCCCTTGGAGCTCTAAAATAATCAAGCTTCTAAGTCAACGCAATAAAACAATACGGTCGCATATGTGAAATATTTTGATACTCGCAAATAAATCAAAACTTCCCGTTGACCTAAAGTCACAAAATTTGGCATGAAGCAAGGTCTCACAGCACAAGTAACGGAAAAAGTCCGAAAATCGTTAAATTGTAGTTTACTGAAAAAATAAATGTGGTTACAAACTTATATTTGCAGTTGGAGAATTGACCGTGGCGTACAGTCAATCTGGGTAACTTAAACCTTCAATATAACATAGCCCAAAATTATATTTACAAAATTTTAATTTGACAAACTTTGTAAACAATATGTAGAAGGTACATAAATACCTTCTACATATTTTTTACAAAGTTTGTTGCAAATAAACTAGGCATACGCTAAAAAAAGACAAGTCTCAAGTAGAATTTTGGGCTAATGTTATAATGACGGTTTACGTTACCCAGATTGACTGTACTTATATCGAGGTATGGGAGAACATTATTTAACAGTTTATTTCATAGATATCCGTGGTTTATTTTATAAAATAAATTGTACAAATAAGTATTAAAAAAAATGATTTTGCAGCATTGAATGCGGAAGCTGTTATAACGAAAAACGTGTTGTAACTCAAAAAAAAACAAATAAACGTGGAAAATTTAAGAATTCATATGTAAACAAGTTCTGTCTAAACGTTGGAAACCACCGATAGTTGTAAGCCCAATTTTATTCGCTATAAAATTTTGAAATTGGTATGCCTTTATATTCCGAAAACAGTAATGTTTGTTAGAAGTAATTATAATTTATTTTCGCGAATGGCAGATCATTTCCCAGAAACAGGCGTAATCAAAGTCAGCTGTGTCTGCATAGTCGTAGGACTACACTTATGCGCAAAAGTGTTTTCTGCATGGCTCCCATTATTTATATTAAGGTACCCAAAAATTGGAGGGAGCTTAATAATGTACATTTGAAGAAACAACGAAAGTCATATCTAATTAACAAAGCTTACTATTATTAATGAATTTCTGACAAAAGCATTTATTTTGACATAGTTTTTATACATAACTTTTTTTTACTATTGACATTTTTTATTTATTACTGTGTGCTAATACATTTACCATTATATTTTGCCTTGAAATTAATAATAAAAAATCATTATTAATTCATAATATTTTCACGCCATAATATGTGGCAAACATGTCTGTCTTTTTTTTTTTTTTTTTTTGGGTGGGAAATCATCAAATGACCTCTCCCGCTCTGGGCGGAGCGGAAGGGCGTGTCAGACTCTTACTGACTAAAACCCACCCGTGTTCCTTCAGTTGCCTGTGCGCCAGGGCCACGGTAACTCTTTCGAACAATCCGCAGCCCCGGCAGGCATCGGTCCTATCGGACCCCGTCACTTTTGCTGACATCTCTTTGAGGCGCGCGTGGAACACGACGCGCCGTCGACCCGGGCCTGGTCCTTACCGGACGGCGAGCTGCCCATTGCTCGCCGTCCGCAAGCCCGCGCCTACGGTGGCCGGGAGTCGGCAATCGACTCCCGACGCCCAGGGTGTCTCCTCCTCCTGCGGCGGCTAGGGGCGCGAGGGCGTAGAGATTGCCTCTCCCTCTCGCGCTCCGCCTCCTCCTTCGCGAGCATTACTGCTTCGCAGAAGGAGGTGACGGCTTCCCATTCCCTCTCGCTCCGTACCATGGCCTGAACCAGGGCCGGACGCGAGAGGTCGCCGCCGCCGATCGCCGCCACGAGGACACGGCGGTGCTCCGCCCAAGCCGGGCAGACCTCCACCGTATGCTCCACCGTGTCCTCCGGTCGATCCACGCAATGATAACACCCGGGCGTTTCCTCCCGCCTTATCCGAAACAGGAACCTCCCGAAACAGCCATGTCCGGTGAGGACCTGCGTCTGGCGGAAGGTGAGGACGCCGTGGCGCCTCTCAAGCCACTCCTCAAAGAGGGGTCTTACCGCCGCAATTGTGGCGTGCCCTGCGCTGGGTTGCGACAGTCGCACTCTCCATGCCGCCATGAGATCCCGCCGGAGCTCTATCCGCTGTGCCGCGATTTCTCGCGGCAGCGGAGTTACGCCCCGGCGTTTCGCGCCACTCCCAGACGTGCGCGAGGACCTTTGCCTCCAGATCCCACGGCGGTAATCCGGCAAGGAGGCTCGCCGCCTCGCAGGAGACCGTGCGGTATCCCCGTACCATCCGGATGGCCATGACCCTTTGGGACGCTTTCAACCGGCGGGCTGGCCGGAGCCTTAGCGAACGCGCCCACACCGGTGCCCCGTAAAGGGCCATGGACCGCACGACCCCCGCGTAGAGCCTCCGGCAGGAGGCGTTTGGCCCCCCCAGATTGGGCAAGAGCCGCTTCAAAGCAGCCCCGGCCCGCTGCAGTCTGGGAGCCAAACGTCGGAAGTGCTCGACGAAGTTCCACCGGCTGTCGAGGACGAGTCCCAGGTACTTCATCGTCGACTCGACGCCGATGTGAACCCCTCCTACCGTTATTTGGGAACCCGACAGTGGCGCGTTCCGAGGACCGTGAAAACACATGGCCTCGGACTTGTGCAAGGCCACCTCGAGTCCCAACTGCCGGATCCTCTCGACGACTGTCGCAACCCCGCGTGTCATTAATTCGGCCGCCGCCTGGTGCGACCTCCCCTGCGCCAGGACCAGCGTGTCGTCAAACATGTCTGTCTGAAGCTATATTTTTTACGTTATCCTGCATGCATTTTTTTCTTGTATGTGTACACATGTTTGAGCAAATAAATATATCTCATCTTATCTTTACAAACTGCTCCAGGCAACAATAGTGATCCCAGTGAGCTCCGCCGGTTGCGAAAGGAGTCTCTGATGCCGCGGATATAAACCTGGCTGAGGACAACTATGCTCCAAAATCGTTTTTCGAAAATTATTCTGCTACTTTTTACAGAAAATTAAATAGTGAATTGAAGTCTAATAACAAGGAAATGTAAATCTAAGTCGCATGTTTAATGTTTAATTCTCGTTTTTATAAATATCAACCATTCTAATTAAAAAATTAAGTAAGTATTAGATTCCCTTTGGAATTACATATTTTCCCGCGGTAAAAAGTACCTTCCCCAGGATAAATAATATTATATCTTCTTGCCAAACTTTGTCGAAACCCGTTTACGTTGGAAAAGGTACCAGTCATACTTACTAGAATTTCTTTTGTTTTTATAATATTAATATAGATTTAGCTATTAGACTTTCAACTTTACTGAGTAGTTCAAAAAGACGTCACATGGTGGAAAGGAGAGTGAATGAACTGCATTATCTGGGGCACGGCAGTAATATCTTAATAATAGTAATATCTTGATTTAAAAAGAGTGTCCTTGAAGTTTCTTGCCCGTTCTTTTCCATAGAGATCTACGTTTTGGAATGGGCAACTAGCTTCAACTTTCTGACTATTGACCGACTCTTTGAAAATTCAAAAGTGCCTGTAAATGGTTTAATTGAAATAAATGCTTTGAGTTTGGGTTTGGAAGCCTTATAGCTTCGGCCTGGATGCTAGAGAGCTCAAATTCTCAGTATAAGATGTAGTTAGCAGACTTATAAAACACACTAAGTTTCATTTGTCTAGCTACTTTGGATTGTATTAATACCTAAAATACGTCGATTTCGTCACTGACTGACTGACTAAGTCACTCAATGTAACCTCTAGGCCATAGGGTCTCAACCTTATTTTGCCAACCGCCCATTTTGAGTTTTTTTTTTCTAGAGCCCCTAATTTGTTTTACTTAACATCTGTCGCGAATCTGAAACAGCTATTGCCAGGATTATATTTAATCGTGTAATATATAGTCGGAAGATCCCATCTCAAAGCCCCCTAATTTTCTCTGGGTCTTATACTGCTCCCCTGATAGTCTTAAACGCCCACGAGGAGGCGTCATCGCCCACTTTGCGAACCTATGCTCTAGGGACTTCTCGAAGTCCTAGAAACCTGAAATTCGGTATGCAGGCTAGGATTTGCACACAAACAACATAAAAATTAAGAAATCTGTAACTTTCACTCTCCAACCTCCTTAAAGGGAGGTGCAAGTCTGTATTTATTTCGGATAATGGTCAGTACAATATCACCGCTAAAATAAAAAGAAGTAGAGCACCCTACAAAAAAAAATGAAATCCAACCAAAAACATTTCATGTTAAGTAGGTCGCCAAGACTTACCCAAATAACGTTTTCACTGTTGAAACATTATCAGATCCAAGCCCCTAAGGGCTTGGCTCTACATTAGATCTGATAACTTTTGAACAGTGAAACCGTTATTTAACTCTTGACAACCTACTTTACATGACATGTTTTTGGTGGGATTATTTATTAATAGGTTTCATTTATGATCTCTCATTAAATGACTGTGGTTAGTTTAGCTGGACGGCTGCCCCCCCTAGACAAAATCCCTAGCTACGCCAATGGATGTAAGTAGAGTTTTTTTTAATCAATAGTCATCAATAATCATCATGAAGATAACAGAAAGAGTCGTGTGATCGTGTTTGTCATAAATAACAGAATATAAAATAACGTGCGATAGCTGGCAGCAATCACTGCCATACATACGTAAGATTACTGGCACATTCATGTAACATATTTCATTTTATTACTTACTGCAAATAATAAAATTAACACAAACACTGAAGAGGATTAGGTCTGATAACCAATCTTACCAAGAAGTATCGTGATACCCAGTAAGTGGGTTGTGGAGGTCAGATAGGCAGTCGCTCCATGTAAAATAATAGTATTAGAAAGAAAGAAAAAAAAACATTTTATTTGGGACACGCACAGGAAATGCAAAGAGTAAAAATAATAATAAAAAAGGAGCATTGAAAACTAACAAAATTAACAATAAACACGTAAAAAAATTAAACTCCTGTGCGAGGCCAAAAAGGCTCCTATCTCAGCATATTGCAGCGATATTTCAAAAATAAGTACCGCATCGCTGGTATTCGATAGGGCCCGCTGTGATGCCACGGACACACCTACGGACATATTAAATCCCACTAGGGGATTATTAATAAATAAATTTAAATAAAAACAAAAACAAAAAAATAAAAACTAATAATAAAAAATTATAAGAAAATAATGCAGTAAAAAGTTGTTTAGAAAACAAAAATAAATAAATAAATAAAAACCATGATTATGTCTGACAATGAATAAAGATTGATCCAACTGCAACCGTATTCAACTGCAACCGGTTAGACTGGAAGCTGACCCCAATATATTTGGGAAAATGCTAGGCTGATTGATTGATTGATTGAAGAGGATTAGGTTCACAAATAAGTGGATACAGAAGTTATTCAGTCCACAAATCTACTATACTGGCAGAAAGGCATACCTGGCTACCTGAAGACCTGGCATGGGTTAAGAAATTAGTACTGTCAAACTGGGTGAATAAGAACGCATCAAATGATCTCTTCCGCTCTGGGCGGAGCGGAAGGGCGTGTCAGACTCTTACTGACTAAAACCCACCCGTGTTCCTCCAGTTGCCTGTGCGCCAGGGCCACGGTAACTCTTTCGAAAAATCCGCGACCTCGGCAATTCCGATTCACCCCTGCGTTCGTATTCACCCCGTTTGACGGTATACCTATAAGAACTATGCAAGCAGGCGGAGCCCCGGGCCGACCCTGATATAAGTATTTCTCTAGCAACATGTACCTTCTATTCCCTCTCTGTTTTTTAATTTAATCAAGTATGATGGTACTACTAAGTAGTTACACGGTGTTGATTACACATGCGCTATCCCGCTTTGAAAAAAGCAAGCTTTAAAACACGCGGCAAAATGGGGTCAGACTCTACTGAACCATCAGTATCGTGTAGATAAACATTGACGATCATTACCAACTCTATGAAAGCCAGACAGACAAACATGAAAATGATAATAAACAGTTGATCTAAAGGATTGATGATCGAAGTATGTTGTTATTAAGTTTGCTTCAATTCCAAGAGTTCCAATTATTCTAATAGTCCGGTAGTAAATACCGGTATGAAATACCGCGACAGCTGCCGCTAATTACCGCTAATAGTGCATTCACATGTGTCCGATTTAATTGCAAACATGTGGGCTTCCTCACGATTTCCACCAGAGGTACTAAGTGATTATGTACAATAAAATAAAATGAAATTAAGTACAGTACAACTATTATCTTAATTTCCCTCGGGAATCATCGCTTTTCCGAATATAAACGAATGCTAATTTCCATGTCCATCAATTAATTATTAGATTTATCATTTATAATAAATTGAATTCAGAACAAAGTACTTTATTGTTGTTTTGTTTTGACGTAAGAACAATTAAAGTACCTACTTAGTTCAGAATTCAAATTATTATACACGATAAATCTAATAACTGATGGACATGAAAATTACAATTCATTTGTATTCGGAAATGCGATGATTCCTGAGGGACATAAGAAAATAGTTGTACTGTACCTCTGGTGGAATTCGATGGTGTGATTTGGTTGTTTGACATAAGTACCTTCTTGGCATAAGGTATAATATAAAGAACATTAGCTTATTGTGTCCAAAGCTATGGACTGTTGATGCAAATTGTGTGAACGACAAGGGCCTTATAATACCATTTACTCATCAAAGCATAAGACACTATTATTAAGCAAACTATCCAATTGAAAATATATGACTAACGGCTTTGTTACGAGGTGTCAACTATGCACAATATCGATAATTGTTAAGTAGGGTATATTATAGTTTCAAGGAAGGCCTAAGCTCTAATTTGTCAATGGCCTGCCACAAGTAGAATCGTGCGAATTTGGAGGAGGCCCTGGGGCCGATTATACTAACCACATTGTTCTGAAATTGCAATTGAATCTCAGCCCAATCAGGACTTTCAAGCGTTTTCTTATTCTACAAATGAACAACGATCGAAACATTTTTAAGTTCCATTCTGCTGCTGCAACACGATTGAACATGAAAAAAACGTTAAAGACGTTAACTCATATTCTACTAATATTTTGACACACGTTTGAATCGAAACGGGACTCAACGGTCTCGGTTCATGTGTCAAAATTAGCGGTTCATTATCGCACGGCTACTTATCAAGCTATACATTTCCAATATAAGCTGATCTCGCATTGTATATGATTTCCGTACAATGAAAGGTCAGCTTATACTGGAAATGTATAGCTTGATATGTAGCCGTGTGTACAAGCTACTTTTTCCCTGATCGATACAAGATTACTTTCGTTTATTATCATGAAAATGATGGTTTAAGCATATGAATCTGCGTGGTAATTGCGTAACACACTAACACACTTTCATTTTGACAGTTAAACAACATTCATTATCTACGTTATTTACGTTGTTGAGCAGCCAAATTCTTCGAACTTAAGGCTCCCACAGATAGGCGCGACGCGACAGCGCTACACAAAGGCGACGCTCGTCGCGCGACACGCGAAAAATAAGAGCAATAATAATAATAATAACCCCACCGCTGTATCTTTACGTTGACGTCGTGGTGGGGCTTGCGCGCTCTTGAAGTCTAGGTCTGTACTGGTAGAGTTTACTTTGCCGAAACAGGTCTAGGGTGAGGAGCCAGACCAAGAGAGATACAGAAACCCGCAGGGCAGCATGTGGCGAGCTGTTGGGCAGTAGCGACCCCACGGATCCTATCTCCCGGGAGAAGTCTTGTTCCTCACCTCTGGCTTGCCTTTATTGGCCGGCTGGAGTGGAGATTCGCAAGAGCAAACGTGCTCGGAGGAAGAAAGTATTTCAGTAAGTGCTGGTAGGGATCTTAACCATCTTCCGGGCTCTGAGATTGTTCTGATAGCCGTGGAATACCTCTCCACTCCTCAAGCACCTCAAGAAGTGTTGCCCCTTAGTCGCTATGTCACTATGTGCTAGCAACGGTTTCCGGGGGCCCATTATTGAGTGTGCAAGTCACCCCTTGCCATTTTATCCATGTATATATAAAACATTGATCAAGCAGGGGTCATAGTCCTTCCATAGTTCTAGGTAACTAGTCCACTCTAGGCTCCCAAACCCATAGTCCAATATCTTTTTTCCATATCCTGCAATAGTCCAACATCAACCGGGGGTTGTCCTCGGGTGCACTTGCACAGTGCATACAGGGATAATCGCCGGCTTGTGCTTCATTTCCTTTACTTATAGATTCTAACGGGCCTCTGCGAGTTGGCTTCGGCCCCTCGTATGCCCACCAAAGGTCCGGGACCTCATAGTCCCGAGATATGCGAAAAGCTTGAAAATAATAATAATACGAGCCTTTAAAAAGCAGTGAATTAGCAATAGGCTTCAAAATGATCCAGATTGTGATAGATAGTGTGTTACGTAATTAGGGTGCTGGTTGGATTTGCCCATAAGTTCACCAGTGCATTCGTAAATTAAGTTGTAAGTGATTAAACTTTCAATGTAATTATGTACAAAACATCACTAAGATCCTCCAAATCATCCAAGCTATATGAACAGCCGGTTTTACCAACTGTTAAAAGGACCTTGAAACTGTATTTGAGTCAAGTTGAACCTTCGCCCACAGTCTTGGGCTGCGACCACGCCTGTTCTCATCTTATTGATGTCATAATATAATAAAAGTTGTATTGTTTTCATCTTAGTGTGACCTTCGTGTAATTTATGTGTGTCAACGTAAATATTTACTTTAACTTTTTGGTATTGTAGGCATAAGTACCTATCTACGCACTGGAATATTATTATGTTTGTAAGCTTTTGCTATTTATTTCGTCTGAAAATATTTAGAATAATTTCATTTGCAAGATCTAAAATTGACTGTTTTATAAAAATATTATAATACCGTTTATTTGTGGAATAATAGTTCGTGTTTTGACTTCCATCCGTAACTTACTTTACTGCGGTCGGCTATATTGAAGCAGTCTGATTCGTGGAGCGATACCGAACGGTGTAACGGTGGAAGATTTAGAAGTTACGAAGTTAAGGAAGGTTTTCATTTGAATCAGGTTGTGAAATCAGTTGATAAACAGTGTGTTTTAAGGACGAATACATATTTGATTTGATATTAAGTATTAATTGTTTTATTGGTACACTTCTGACTATCTTATAATTATGTTTGATGTCAGAATTAATAATATTAAAGGAAAATCATGGAATACTTATCACATCAGACGCCATATTTAGTGATCCTAAAATTATTAGTCTTTATTTCAATAACATGCAACAGGCATTCCCGCTGTATGTTTATAATAAAATAACGCTGTCCGACATTTTAAATGCGTTTCGTTTTACGCAATTCGAACCATTCCGACTGTTTCCTTTAATTTTATAAAGAGAATCTGCTAATTTACTTGAATTAAAATGTATGAAAAGAAGAATTTAGGTTCTTTTCCTGTGGTAAATATATCGGAAAATAAGTTTTAATGAGCTCATTAGTCGTAATAACTTAATTTCTTATTTATCCATTTTTGTTATGGTAACATTATAAACTTACTAATTGGACTGTAGGCAACACTCGTTCATTAGTCATTGTTCATTCAGTCCCGTAGTGATTGGTTATACTCTATGGATTGGGTTACGTTTCGAGTTGGTTACAGTCACTTACAATTTCAGTTTTGTCATAAAAATAGTAGAATAGGTTTATGGGGGTCGGACGAGAGCCGAACGAAACCAAACCAATGATCAGACGGTACAGAGTGTATCTTGGCAAATAAGTAGAATCGGCCCCCGCAGTAGTAAAATATCTTCGATGATGACGCAAATACACACCTCAGTAGTCGTTTCAAACGAAACAGAGTTTTAGAGTAATACCTATTTCGGACGCAAATGGAGACTATACATGAACTAATTAGTTGGTATGGTCGCCTAGGCAAATTTACATAAATTACTCTAGAGTCTATAACTGTGACCGTTGAGGAATCTAGGGTGTCTTCAACAAATAACTATAAACAAGCTCTGTCGATAGCATGTCCAATTGTGTGACAGCATGCTGTGCATACAGATGGGTGATCAATATGGTGAACGTACGCATGGTAATGTACAAATACTTTGGTACTTGAGAACTGACACGCAGCTTTGACAATGTGGCTTAGGTATGTCCAAAATATATTATGATGATGGGCAAGAAAAAATGCTCGTGGTCCAAGACCAAATCCTGGAAATAAAAAGGCCCAGAAGTGCGAATAATCGTCAAGTAATACCAACAATCCAGCTATAAACTCATTTTATTTTATTCCATACATTTTATTTATTACAGCATTCAAACATTGCGAGGCGATAGTTAGGTACGTATCAGACAATTACTGTAAAATGAGAGCGATAATAAGGTAGGAAAGATTGTCAAAGATTTTTATCCTAGCGTACCTAAATCCGAGCAATCAAGAACGACTTTACGACGGCTTTAAGAAAAACACCCATGCCTCAAAGTTAATGAAATCAAAGCATTACACAGTCACACAGCATTGCAAATGACTTTATCAGTGTATGTGTTAGCTCTCTATGTAAGATTGCACTGAGCAAACCAATTAAAAACCTTGAAACTCACTATTTATGTTAAGATAACGAAATACCCACTCAAAATAGAAAATCTTGCTCGTATTATGTTTGTCCTAATTATATAAAAGTTAATAAAACTTATTATCTGGCGTCTTAACTTGTGAAAGACAAACAAAACGCGTATTTATATAATATTATGCTTATGACATTTTACAAATATTTTGTAAGAATAGAATGTAATATTTTGAAAGTAAACTGAGGCTGCAGCAATGCAATGCCACATTCTGGCTAAGCAGAAAACCAACCTACTGGCCTAAACGTCGAACCTTGTCATGCAGGTCCTAGTTCAGAGGTCGAGACCACATTGATGTTTTGATTTTTTATATTTCTTTATTATTATTATTAAAATGGTTTTGCAGCAACCCTAAGCTGATTTATGTTGCCCGCATTATCTAAACAGCTATTTAGTTGCAATGCCCACATTATACTACATAATTAGGTATATCGATTTGTACCTAAGTGGTCAATAAGCAAAATTGAATTTAGTTTTTTTATGTTATCGTGTAGCAGACAAACAGGGGCCCCTATCCCACCTGAGGAATAGTTTTCACCGCCACTTCGGGATCGAAACCAGCTCAGAGTCATAGCTGAAATGTCTCGCATACCTGCTGTTACAATGGCACCCTTCAAACCGAAGTGCCAGGCCATATCATCAAGATTCTAAGGGTCGAGCCAGAGGTTTTTCCACAAGGAATTTATCCCAAACCTTGTACGCAAGCAACAGCAGTACTAAGTAAACTAATTCTTCACACCAACACAAACAACATCGAACTCTCCCTATAGGAGGTCAAACAAGTAAATTGATCATAACAAGTCACAGCAGGCGACCAATTGTGGGCACACCCCTGTTTGTACAACGAAGGAATATTCCTAGACATTTATTCGTACATCGACATAAATATAACACCACGCCTATTTTCACCAAACGGGTAAATAGACAAAGGCATCACATGTGATAAGAAGCGGAGCGAGTCGATCTATTGCCGTAAACCGGGCACACATCCAGGCCCCGGGTAAACGTGCATCTTCGACTGCACAAGATGATCCTATACAAAATAAGAAAAACAACATGCAAAAGATCTAAAAAGGTACCACAACCTTGCAACGATGACTAACAACCACACCCACTCAAAAATCATCTTCAGTTGTAAACTCAACCACTCAACAAGGTACAAAAAAACAATAAAATACATATGACACTACCGGCCAAATTGTACGGTATGTAAAGACTCTGACCGCATACGGTCTACTAAAAAAACCACTTAATCATAAAAAGTAAACAAAAAACGTTGCCATAGCAACAAGACAGTTAAATGATTGTGATAAAAAACATCAGGGGAGGTCATCGCTCTCTGATCGTGGATGTGATAGCAAGGCCCTTGTTGAGTGATTAGATTTACGCGTTGCTCGCCGGGGTTTGGCTTCCGATATCCTTTTTTGGACGATGCGTCGAGGAGCGATGTTCATCTTAGGACATGGAGAAGGATGCTGAAGATGATGATGAAGAAGGCTGTAAAACCCAATTTAATGGAACCGTGGACGACAACAAAGCAGATCTTGGTAGAGGTCCAGGAAACCGGTACAGACATTTCTTCTTTTTCTCTCGAGCGAAGAATAGCTCTAGGAAACAATTAGCAAAATGGTAAAATGTTATTAGGGCCGGGTCTGACGGCGAAAAATAAGCTTAAGTCCAGCGTATGTTTAGGAATAATCACTCGTCATCTAATACTCCATGGGGTCCAAAATGATCGAAATCAAAACCTTCCCCTCAGCGCGGCAGCGCAGAGTAGAGATACAAGGAAAAGCAAATAAATCGAATTCAATCCAATAAACATTTATCCAGACCAGACACACTTCCGTACTTATAATTCAGAATGCATAGCTACTCGTATTGAGTCGTGGACGAAACGAAAAGTTATTTCTGTTTTGAAAGATAAAATATTAATAATTGCATTTGGGACAGAGAAGGAACTTGTTTTGCCTATTTTGGATCTTGAATTCTTGAGCATAATTAATTATTACTACACTTATGTGACGTTAATGAAATTACTACATGATTCAAGCTCAAACTCAAACACAAAGCATTTATTTAAAAAAAAACAATTACAGGTACTTTTGAATTGTCAAAGGGTCGGATGGTCGGTGAGAAAGATGAAGCTAGTTGCCCATTCAAAAGCGTAGTAGGTACCTATGGAGGAGAACGGGCAAGAAACTCCACGGACACTTTTTTAAATCAATATATTGTTACAAAATATTGATTACATCATTCATGTTAAAATTATACATGTCATAACGATGTACAAAGGCGTGCACGTTAAAGACGTCCGCAATAAAAAAAGATAAAAATAAAAAAATAAATAAACAGAAATTAAAATAAGTCATGGCAGCTAAGAGCTGACCAGTTCCTACTGACGGCGCCCTTTCACGAACATGCATATATGGGTCAACAGTATTCAGCTCACCCATTTTGAAGGGAACTTAATGATCCAACACACACGCCACCACCAGCGAGACATTTGAGTGAGCATGACATACTCTCAGCCGCCGGCACATTCAAGTCAATGAAAGACGTACCCGGTAAATGGTAGCTTTATAGTAGGTACATAGTGCTCACACGTGTGCTATGCAATTATACAATACTAAGAAATTGAATTTTGACAATGCAATTGTAGTTTTTACAATCTTCTGCAGCTCTGTTGGAGCTGCTGAAGATTAAGATTTTTTCGAATGGTATTTAGTTTCAGGACCAGCGTTGAGCCAAGCATTTTTGTCAGCGATGTAATCCCTCAACTTATAATATGCTTACCTGCAATAAGAAGATGATTCTCCTCTAGACGCCTAGTTGATAAAGAAATCCTGGTAAGGATCCATGAATCTGTGCAGTAAAATCTGCTGCTGCATATGGCCACGTGATTAGGAGGAATGAGGGACATGTTGTGGGGAATGTTTAGAGTATGAATGGATGAATATAAGAGTAGGGGAAGACGAAAGAAACGATGGATAGGATGCGTGTAAGATACCATATGGCTAGAAAGGGGGTGAATGGTGATATGACGGTTGGCAGAGATGTAAGGAAAAACAAGAAAACGTAAACATTGGGATAGGAGAGTAAAGAGGCGATTCTCGGTTTACAGCCGCAGGTTTATGATGACCGACGTTTTAAAGAGGAAGTTATTTAGCCTCCGTGGTGTTAAAGACAAGTTCTACAGCAAAAATTTGATTTAAGAATTCCCAAATCGTTTTCTGGGATATTGCGTACGTGACTGCTGTCACGTTTCATGAGGTACACAAAATGCAATTCTTTGTAATAGGTAGGCACTTAATTTTAAGATGCTTAGTCAACATTAAGAAGTTAAGCTGTGATGGTGGTACAAAAATACCCAGTCAATACTTGTATTTTTCCTTGTCACGTGAAGTGTCGACCAATCGGCGAGAGAGACGCGCACTCGGGCCCCATGACCCGAGCGTTTCGACCCCAAACGCCTCAAAAACTACTTTGTCCTACATATGAATCTATTTACATTTTATATCCAATCAATTGATGTCTAAAAACGATTCCAAGACATTCTGACTGTACTTTCATCTTCATTTTCCTCAAATGATTAAACCAATAAAAAAGCAACTTTAAGGAAACTGTTATAAATAAACTAAAACGCAGCAAAAAAAAGTGTCTCATCATTAGGTATGTAGTTACATACTCATTCGTGGAAACAAAACAGTGATTTAAGTATTATCTATTTATTAGGTGGCTCCAACACGTCATTATCTAGTACAATAACTCTGTTCGTAGGCTATTATTAGATACATTCATGTGTGAACATTGTTAACATCAGGGAATGATGCAGGTTGACAGACACCAGTATCCAGGAGAGGACTATTCAGTTGGAAAGGCCCTGAAGAAGGATATAGGCTTACCTACTTTTTGAAAAGAAATCAATCCTTGACGCTAATAGTCTTAAAATAATATTAATAATATGTACAAATTTATAAGAAAGGAGGGGAAAAAATAGTAGGACATCAAAAAAATCGTCCGCATCGCTGTCAACAAGAAAAGTGCCCGAAAGGCTGGCAGCATTGCCACGTTTTATAGCAATGCTGATTCTTTGTCTAAGAAAAGGCTGAAGTTTATATAAATATTATACTATAACACTAAAATAAATAGGATACCTGAAGGGTGAAATTAAATGTTGAAGTTTGTATGAGAAGGAGTTTGTAGGAGAGATGTTAGTGTGCTTGTTTTTCCATTGGGAATTCGTGCGACGTTGATGGCAATCACACAAGATCGGTTTGGTTTGTTTAATAAAGTACATTAAGATCGATAATGTAGTCGATAACGTCGTATCGATTCTATATTGCACGTTCTAATCGTCGTCGCGTCGATAAATACTATTGATCGATATGTCGGTCGGATGGATAGTTTAATAACACCCTAGAGCAGGTATGGCGAACCAATGGCACGCGTGCCATTTGTGGAACGAAACAAAATAATTTGGGCACGGCATTATTTCAGGAATTTAGGTACCTAAGTCATTTAGTTTGCAACAGCAGAAGTCGCACTAATTTTTTCTATAATTTTAATAAATATAAAACCGTTAATGTTAACATTACTACACAATAATGAAGGTATTATTGTAAAAGTATATAGGTATATTTTAAAGTTCCAATTAAAGAGTATTATCGTGTTTTTTTTTTCTAGTATTCATGTTTGCCGGCACCTCATGGCCTCATTCAATATTTATTTTTGCAAAAAAGTGGCACGTAGATCTATCGAGGTTCGCCATCCCTGCCCTAGAGTCTACTAGAGTATTCAAATGCGTGCTAAAAATAACATTTTGCATACATACCTACCTAACTAGATGTATAAGACACGAGGTAAACAAAGTAGTAAAGTATATAATTGGTCGTTACATCTAATTATGTACTTTACATAATAACGCTATTACCGCGTATTTATAGGACCCATTGTGATCTGTTTGCTGACTAAAATATCAACTTTATATTATGATACTGGGATTTTCCACATAGATAACTAACCGCTATCTGTTTTCCTGGAAATCAAAAGCTGTTGTGTGAATTTCCTACATTACAATCAAAATTATCAAGTTGCAAACTTGATAATTAAACGTACAGGCAATTTCCGTATTTTTAAGATAGATCGAGCGCATTCTAATCTCTGTCCCGATCTGTCAAAATTACCTCTAATTTCCCTAAATTTTTGACAAGTTTTTGTGTCCGTATGAATTGAGGAGCCATATCTCATATTTAAACGGCGGTACTACCAATATTTACTTAGTAGTAAATTAGTCGAATTTGTAGGATGTAAGTTCGAGCATCGGGATCCTGGATTTTGTAGTAAAACCCTTAAAAAGGTACAGGACGTTTAATGTGGCTCCTCGATTAAGAGGAATTCCTCAATTCCTATGAGACATGGCGCCTCAATATACGGACACATGTTTTTGACATTGACTGTCGATGATATGAGATTACGACTAGATTTTGAAGGTTTTTAAATACCACAGTTTGCCTGCTGATTCCTGATCCTGTTACCTAATGTTACCCTCATTTAGCAGTAAGTAGTTTATTTTTAACAGTTGCGTTCTTAGTGCTCAATAAGATGCTAATGCGTTTAAAAACAAATGAATGTTGCGCGATACTCTCTCATAGAAGTCTAGACCTACACAAAAACAGGATAGAGACCCTAATCATACACTTCCTAATAAGCAGTCAGTTCCCCTTAACAAGACGTACTTACAGGTCAACAAACTACAAGGTTCTGAAGAAATTACTTCTATGAGCTCTGTGTGAGTTTCTCCAAAGCACACAAAAGTTTGTGTGGAAAGAGTGTGGAGACTAACTACACAAACATGGTGTTTTCAACCATCGATTTCTACGGGTATTGTCCAAAAATCGATTCACTTAAGAATCGCTGGCCCATACATAGTCAATATTTGCACTAGGGTACGGCTAGCTAAAAAGGGGTTCGCTTTGCTGAATCTGTGACTATTAGGTACATGTCGTCATTATGTGGCTCAGTTCTGGGACAACAGAAAAAACGGCGACACCACAACTTTTGTAGATTCAAATAGAGAGAGAGAGCCTCTTGTTCTGTGTTGACCTAGTCGCAATCTCGAGGATAATTATGTCGGCTTGAACCCGTATAAGTTTAAAACAATAAACTGGGATCAA
The DNA here is from genome assembly GCA_917490735.1 of Dryobotodes eremita. Taxonomy (NCBI): domain Eukaryota; kingdom Metazoa; phylum Arthropoda; class Insecta; order Lepidoptera; family Noctuidae; genus Dryobotodes; species Dryobotodes eremita. The sequence continues at coordinate 21,805,175 of OU823254.1, forward strand.
TTGATCCAGAACCAACAGCAATCTATGTCTGACTGGCTTCCTTTCAATCGTCGCTACAATACCCGTATGGCACAAATATTTGTACCATTTCAATCGCAAATATTTGTGAGTGCCGCGAATATAAAGAGTTTTTTCTTGAACACATTTTCCTGTACAACTTACAACATTCTATATATATATTTGCAGTCTTGAGGAATGTATATTAGAGGTAAATCCTCTCGTCCACGAGTAACTTAAGACCGGTTTCACTAGGACACTAGGCGAAACCTAAATGGAACTGTTGGATTTTCAAACCTCGACGCTGAGCCGAGAGTTGAAAATTCAACAGTGCGCTTTTATTTGGGCATTACATTCAGGTGTCAATCGGGCACCAGTTCTACGCCAATTTCTCCAGCTCTATTATTCTAGTTACCACACTACTATAATATATAACTATAAAATATTATGATTTAAATAAAAATTTATAAAAACATGCATACCGAAATGAATCGCATTAATATGATTAACAATGCTAAAGCACAACAAATGCATTGCATTGCACTATGTGACATTAATGGCAAACTTAGCAATGTTCTACTTAGGAGTTACTGTGAACCCACACCACTGCGGATTTCCACTGAGGACTGAGGTTAGCTTGACGCAACGAAACACGAACTCAGCAGTTTAGGGTCAGCTCACCGCGCCCTATAGACCTCATTATGGTAATTAAGGATAAAAGTAGTCTTTTGCGTAGTAGTGTGAACTAGGTAGGTCGAACCAGCATAATTAACTTTTAAGCTGTTGCGTTTTCCTTATACCTGAGTGCGATTGGAGTTAGAAACTTTTGATATCAAACAGTAAATGAAATCAGATTGATCAGAACTGCGTACAACCGGGGCTAACTGGGCTGAATGACTAGGATGCTACATGATAAATATTCTATGGGACAGACCGCAAAAACGCTGCTAATAAAGACCAATAGACAACTACAATGAAACATTGAGGGAGCGCAACTGTTCAATGATTTACCGGAGGATTTAAAGAAGTGTGATAGTATAAACATACTTAAAGCAAAACTTAAGAAACATGTAGGTATGTACCCAAGAGATCTAATTTTAAGTGAACTGTTATTTAAGTTTTTATGAGAAATAAATTATATTTAAACCTAAACATCGGAGGTTTCATCAAAATCCAAGATGTTGCTGACTCAACTTAAAGTATTTATTTCTATTTTAAAACCATTTACTTACAGGCACTTTTAAGTTGTCACGGAGTCGGTCAGTCAGAAAGACAACTATCGTCTTGTGATAAAAACAGCCAAATATTAGTTCTACTTTAAAATAAAAACTAGATAGCGGTAGTTAATTATAGTGATTGCTATTGCTGTAGTAAACTCGGTTCCGTTATGTTTGTTAAGAACTGTTTATAATGGACATATATCAGACAACGGAACACGCGCAAAAGTGTCACGATATTGTCGTACTTTAGCACAGTTTGTCAGTCAAAATAGAAGATGATATGTAACCGTAGCTGAAGCTGGAGCAGGAACAACATCATAGAGAATTTCTAGAAGAGTGATTCAGCAGACCACTAGGCTTGCAAGCTATTCAATACATAATAGAAATATAAATATATTTAGTTAATATAATTATGTAGATACAAACACATAAGGTGGTGTGTGGTTAGTCCATTAGCCAGTTGTTATTTCCGAATTTTCTCTTTCGGGTATCAAAATTAGGTTGAGAATCTTTTTGTACACCAACAAAAAGCAGCCCCCAAAACGTTCAACCCTTATCACTTCCTGCACGCGTAGCATGCCCCCTTTTATCTCTACTCTACGAAGATTAGACATCTAATTTCTATACAAAGAGACATATTTTTCTTATTTTTTGACATCATAGAGATTTTCTACGTGCTAGTCCTTTCACAGTTATTTCACCTCTCGCAGCAACCCCACAAAAACATTATAATAATAATATATAAAATATTATAATAAGAATAAAGATCACCGCGATTTTGACTGTGATGCAAAATCAGAGGTAAAAAACTATGAAAGGATTGAAGTGTTTAAGGTCTAAAGAATAAGTGGCGCAACAAACTCTCCAGCATCATCTATCTTACAATAGGAACCAATTTGTCAATCAATAGTAATGACATCTCTATAACATCACTATTGTTTAACCTAATCATAAAGATTCAATTATATCGTTACTTCTAAGTGGATTGTGTTAGCGGCACGCGCTGTCCTTTTTTAATTAACGGGTCATGCGTACGCGCATCGGTTTAGAAAGACTCGCGCTTTACTGTTATTGCTAAAAGCATATACGATGATCGTTTGCCACCCAAATCTTCTTGGTTACAAAACTCCAAGCGGTTCTTCGCTCTTCGTAGACCATCTTTCCAGTTGGCCTCATAATAGTCAGCCCAACGGGCTGCTGGCGTGTCCTCTAGAGAGGAGAGACCCGCCGTTTGGCCGTTGAAATTGGGTTAGAACCCAATCTCAACCACAAACTGCGCTGTCGCGTTTGACTAAAACCATCCTCCATCATCCAGCACTATTCCTATCTTGTTTGGGGTAAACGCAGCATTTTTTTTTCTTCTTCTATAGTATCTCCATCCGCCGTCATCTCAGTTTTCATTTCCTTCCCAGCTATTTATATCATCTTTCACACAATTCACAATAAAATAAAAGTATTTATCTCGATCCTGGGGCACTCTCATCCAGCTAAATCGTACATAATTATTTTATATCACATCCCAATATTTTGAATCTGAAGAACCATATTCACAGGAGATCTCGTTTTAGGTCTGTGACAATTTTAAATAGCCTATAGTTCTATGATACCCTAGTTGTGTAACTCAATGGTTGCGATTAAATTATGTCACTCCGTGCAGTGATGTATGATAGCGACTCGTGCGCAGACCGCCCATTTAATTGATGTCTCATGTTCAAGCGCATCTCGTTTATTATGCAATTTGGTTAGTTTTATTTGTTACAAATTGAGTTATAATGTCATTTGATTGTCTACTCGTTGAGGCTGCATTTTTTGAAATGAGTCTTCTCTTCTTTACCTCAGTCTTGCCTCATGAATATTAATGGGTAAAAGGTCTATCCAAGATAGAACGAGCGCACCCAGAACATGCATTGCAGATTCGCTCTAACCTTGACGAGTTACAAGTAGTAGGGAACGCAGACGCCGACATTGTTTTCCAAACGTTACGCGCAAAATGAAGGTGGAGGAGAAGCGTAAAGAATGGTATTGCCATATGATCATTTCACCACGATCAGAACATCAACCCCTTTATTTATAAACGTTGCTTAAAGTTAAGTAATGGTAAGCGACTGTTTAACCATACATTTTTGACGTTTAAACGTCTCTTAACTTTAAGCCGCGTATATAAATAAACCCCCTAAACCGCGTTTAAGAGCTGTCAATGTCGTGAACTATTGACAATGACAGTTCTTGAACGCGGTTTAAATAGATGTGCTGATCGTGTTCATTTTCATTGCGGAAATTCGTAGTTTGATGATTTTATAAAGTTAATGATCTATCTTATAGTTCGCTGGTGTTTTGCTATTTAATTAAATTAAGTAGCCGCCCGCTCTACTAACACCTATTTACGTTTTGCCTATGTCCATTGTCTAGCAGTCCATTGTTATGTTAATTGAGTTTGGTAATGAAATTGTGAGCCAGTGTACCGTTTTAATTGATGCCGGATATATTGATGCCGTTTTAATGATATTAAAAGACTTCGATTAATTAGTTCAAAACCTTATAAAGTACTAGCTTCTGCCCGCGGCTTCATACGCGTGAAAGTCGTAAGACACCACAATATACTAAAATAACACCCACATTTTTATAAAACTTCCCTGTATACTACGTTTGTAGTTTTGGTCTCAGCAGCCAAAATATACAGAGAGTCAGGGACTGTTGACGCGAGAACAAGAGACGTACAGTTGTGTCCGTGTGAGAAACAGCTCGTCCTAAGGTGGACACCCGTAGCTATCAGTAGCAATTTCCTATTGCTTGCGAACTTTTTAGTTTTTAGTGAATTAATGATGTTCCTGCGTCATCATCAACATCATCATCATTCTCCTGCCCTCATACCAATTTATTTGAGATCAGTGCATCTTGTCTTTCTCTTCCAAAATTCTCTATTAGTTCCCGCGAATATTACAAAACGACCTAATATTGACGAAAAATTTCAACGCCCCTATGGAGGTTCAGAGTTATGTACTGAATCTATGGTTACAGTTTACGCTTCGATGTCCCTGCCATTTTTGGCATAAGAATCGTTCCCAGACCTCATAGCAATCAGTTTTTTTTTTAAATATATTTAATGTACAGGTTTGACTCCGCCACGATTTTATTATATGTTTCATGTATATATAGATTGGATATACTGTTCCAACTAGTTTCATTTTGAAGCTGGATAATTCTTTAACCATTTTCATAATAGCAACTTTCGACTCTGCCGCTTGGAACAATGGCAAGATTTAAGGCTTCTATTCAGTTCAAATTGTCGAAGAATCTCGATATAGTTAACACTATATGCGTGCAATATATCAAGATTATAAAACGTAAATATTGACTTGGCTCTTTTAACAGTTTTACTTTATAAAATAAACTACAAAAAAACAATAACACAGGCTCAGAACATAATGATCTTTTTTCATCTATATTTCGTTAAAATAGATACAATTCTAAAGACTCAATCTAAAGTACCAGCAATTCAAATACTTAGGAAGGTAAATTTTCTTCGCTTTCGAGCAGCGTACATTTTCTTGGGCGCGATAGAAAGTGAACAGGTTTCTATTTTCTAAATAAATAAGCGTTTGCAACAAAACGTATACGCAATGTTTGTGTAACATGCTGCCAGGGCTTACAGGTATGCCAGTAACCTGGTTACTTTTACCGATCAATATAAGTAAGTTCCTAGCACGTTAAGCCGTTGATCCCGGCTGTCATTTGTAAATGATAAATGATTTTATTTCTGTAAGTAGGTTTGTACAAACACTTTTACACGTCAATCATATTTTAAAACTAGATGAGGTTGGCGTTTTCTATCTGACTACTCTGAGAAGAAAGGCCGAAAGAAACTCAGAGGTTACAGTCTCTTTTAAAGTCCAGACATAATCTTGGTCAGATCATGTGAAGACCATGTGGATTTGAGTCTGAAATGGTCTTTTGAAGAAAAACCACACATAATGAATGGACCTGTCCAGTCAGTGCACGCAGTTGTCAGTAATCGTGCAGCTCAACTCAAAACTTAAGGAGCTCAACGATTCGACGAACAATACCAAAGAAAGGACATTTGGGTAGGACGCATAAATTACTCAAACTGCCAGACTATGATTAAAACTAATTAAGAAAGGAAAAAGAAAACAATGATGTACATAATCTTTATATTCACAATAATTAAAATAATATACTATTTTACAAAGTAAATATTCATGTCAATGTATTTATAAAAATTCATAGATATGGTAGATCTTTGACAGTCGTTACGGGAAGTCAGATGCCCGATAGTCTGACTATCGGTCTTACCAAGGGGTATTGTATTACCCAGTAACTGGGTTGCGAAGGTCAGATAGGCATTCGCTCCAAGTAAAATATTGGTATTCAGCTGCATCCGGTGAGACTGGAAGCCGACCACAACATAGTTGGGAACAAGCTAGGCTGATGATTTTTATGAGTAAATTCGTAATACTTTGAAACATCATATTAAGACTAGAAATGAGAATAGCTCAGTCCATTGTCAGTCAGCAAAGTTGGACCCATTGTGGCGCAGTGAAGTATTGTCTCTCATAGAAGGTCTTATAGAAAATGCACAACGTGACATCGACTGGGAAAACATATTTTATTCCATTATACATATATTAGATATACTCAAACTTGAACTTTTTGTGGATGTCTGAGTCAGACTAAATAAACATAAAACCAATTTAAAGCATTTCTGAGAAATAAAAATTAAATTAAATAAGACAAAAATTAAATATGACAAATCAGTGCAGAAGATTCACGATGGTATATGTAGTAGGTAGTTCCAAATATGGTACTACTAAAAATAGGAACAGCTCCCCTAGATCGAATCGACCCCAACATGCCAAAGCGCAAGACCATGCTAAGTATAATGAAGATTTTTCGTCTCTCAATCTCGTCACATTACTAAGATGAAAAACCATAATGGTTAATGTAATTCAACGTTAAACAGGGCGTGATGCGTGCGTGCCCCGCATGCGCTCTTATCTGCAGCAATAACGCGGAACCAGGGTAATAAAATACCAAGTTCTAGTAAAAAATTATGCTTTAAACTAGTATTGTAATGATCTGCACATGGAGGATAAATGTATCTTAGTGTTTGGTCTTTATCGATGACATTTGCATGACTAACTGAAGTTTTGAAAGTAAATGGATGTTGTTAGTAAACTGATTGTTGATGAAAGTAAACTGATTGTTGGACCTTAGTTATACTTAAGACGTTTTATTAGGTTCAGTAACTAGCTGCCCCTCTGATTAACAAGACAATACAACTCCAGTCGCTGGCGTCCACGAATAGTTATATTTAATCGCATCCTATTTCAAAAGATAATGTGGTGAATTGTGGTGTCGACGCACCCGATAGCTAGGAAACAAAAGAGAACACTGCACTAGATTACTATATTATTATTTCTCAAAGAAACTGAGAAACAGCAATTTCTATGGTTGTAGACCAAAATATACCATACAATAGCTAACGCGTTGCAATGCCTTTTTCATATACATTTTTTTTTAGGCACCCTCTCCGGCGCGTACAAAAACAACTTACCAAAGTTTCATCACAATTAGTCGAGCCATTTTAAAGCTTTTGCGGATCTAACGTCCGGCATTGATTTTTATATACACATATAGATATAGATTTCCAAAACTCCACGACGTATCATCTTCAAAACAATAGTCGTTGTACCTCTTAAGTGTTTTTAAGTTCTGTCACGAGTTCTCCTACTTAACAAGAGCACATCCACAATTTTACAGATGACCAGGGCGACATTATTCTATGTGATACATATTTTGTATTACTCAATACTAAATATATGTATGTGGACAATGTGAACATAAGTTATAGTAGGTTTCGGGCTACGTTTACGCTTGTATTTAAAACTGTTTATTTACTACAAATAATGATCTATTCAGTCAGTCCGTGGCTGTGCGTGTCACATCACAGCTCATCCCGGTTATATTTAGACGAATTATAGTGAAATGACGTCAGCAGCCCCATGTTGACGAGTGTCGGTCAACGCAACGCAATTCATTCACATGTTTGTGTAGTAGTAATTTTATTTAATTATCCTTCAGTTAGTAATTCATTTAAATAACATAGCTCCTAGAAACGAGGGAAAGGACAGGCGAAAAGAAAGGCAAAGATGGAGCAGGTGGGTAGATGCAGGCTACAGGTAATGATGATGAATATAATAATAAAAGAGATCATTATATTCAGCCATATCTAGGCAAGTTGGTAGGTGACCCAAGTATGAATAATGATGAATTGTGTGGAGATTTATAAAATAAGAAGGAATCACAAGTGAATAAAATAAAATGCAACGATTTGGATTTTCTAAAATTAGATTTTCATACGAGGAATACGACAACACAAATCGAATAAAACACGCCATGAATAGAGCATTAGATGAGCTGTAGTGTACTTGGGAATAGATAAAATGCATAATAAAGCATTTTGAAACCAAATCAAAATTGTGATTCTGTAAAAATCACCATTGAAAAGATTATTGAATGAAGATGATATTTTGAAGTGTGATTTGGTGATTTTTTGAGGGACACAACAATATCCCTTGTTATATATAATACTGCAAGTCAAAGGTATCTATATAATCTTCTTAGCCATACTGAGGTATAGCTAAAAGATTTTGATCCACAATATTTATGATGAATTTGAGTACTTGATGTAGGTTTGTATGTATATGTCGCAGTAAGATAGTAGTATCCCCAGGGATATAGCTATATACCGTAATATAGTTAAATGAAAGCGGTTCATACTGTCTTACTAGGCATATAACTATGATACGAGCACGATCTAGTAATATAATTATCTTACTAGACTAATCTAGTGAAATAATTATAAGCATATGAATTTCTTTGATTTGCACAACAGTGGGCTAATTACGTAACATACTAACAGTAGGAATGGGTTTCATTTTGACAGTTCAACAACATTCATTGCGTTATTTACGTTGTTGAGCCGACAAATTTTTCGAACATATGAAGCGATGGATTAACAATAGGTTTCAAAATGATTCAGATTGTGATAGATAGTGTTACGTAATTCGGGTTCTGGTTTAAATAAAACGGTCCAAGCAAATAACTTTTTTATTACTTACAATAGTCACAACCAAAACAAGCAATGTTCTAAGTAGTAATTTAAATAATTCACATTAATAAAAACAATCTGTTTTAGATGTAGGCATAGAATCAACTAAAGTAAGTTTTTTTATAAAAATCTTGTACATAATAAAGAACTATATAATTAAGTAGTACAATACTTCTATCTTCCTTTAATCTTTAGCTGTTGTTACGAAATTATCACATCCAAAACAAACGATATTAAAAGTAGTCGGTCATTAAAATAATTAACATTATTATTAATGTTAATTATTTTAATGACCGATGATGAGTTGGTTATGGAAAAACAGATTGTTTATAAAAACAATCTGTTTTATCAGACGCAGTAGGTAAAGTCGCGGCCCTTATCACTCTGGAGTATCTCAGGACACCCAATATTCAAAAATATCTTTAATAAATTGTAATGCTACCTCTGACGCACGCTTGGAGGTCAAAGGATGAAGGAATGAAAAATTTGTTGTGTGGTCCTTGATAATGAAGAATCCATTTGTAGACTCCATCTGGAGCAGATCGCAGGTCAATTAGGTCCATTAGCCTTCGATTGTTAAATGAGTTTGATAATACAGGGCGGACTACAATAACTTTCTTTGGAATCGCTTTCTTGTTTTGACACGTGTTACACATTTTGGTGAAACTGACAACCATCGGGGTAGGTATAAAATATTTGGATTTCAAAGTATAATGTTACATACCTACTTTGAAATCCAAATATGTATAATGCTGCGAGGAACGTCCCGCACTCAGCACCCGCTTTTACAATCATTTCACTAGATTATTCTAGTAAGATATATCTAGATCGTGCTCGTGCGTATCATAGTTATATTCCTAGTAAGACAGTTATGAACCGCTTCCATATAACTATATTACTGTATATAGCTATGCCCCAAGGGATATAACTATCTTTATGTTACGCACAGAAATCTAATATTTTGATTTCTGTGATATCACGGCTTCAACTATCTTATTGCGCATATACCTACACGATGGACGTGATAAATTAGTGGCAAGTGCATAATGCACAATCAGCGTATAATGTTCCCACTGCTGGGACACAGGCCTCCTCTCTGTGAGAAGGAGTGGGCCATAAGCCACCACGCGGGCCCAGTGCGGGTTGGTGGATGTCACATGTCCTCGATTTTTTTGGTTCTAGGTAATGCCGGTTTCCTGTCGATGTTTTCCTTCACCATTTTGAGAACAGTGGTGATGAAATGAAATACACAAACCAAAGTAAAGTGCCTGCCTGGGTTCGAACTCACGACCTATAACTGGGCCACCACTGCTCTCGGCTCGTGGCAAGTGCATTAAATCTTAAATTAAGTTAGGTACATAAAAATCATGGCTAGTTTAACATTATTAACGTTTTTGTGTAGAGAAGCCAAATTAATGAGTAAGATCTAATCTTTTAACATTAAATCTAAGATCTGCTTTTAATTTATGTAGTGAGTGATTTGCTAAGTTTATTCAGTGGGTAAGTTGTTAGGTACAGGGTTCATATCACAACGTGACTCAAACAAAATTGTAATTTTTCATTTCAAACCGCGCAAGACCGAATCAATTCACCAAAATGTAAATCACCTCCCATTAAATTGCAAAATAGTCGCTGACAGCAATCCACCTGTTTCCAAGTCTATAGCCACAAATATTGTAGTTAACTGCACTTGTGGGTACATTATCTTATTAGTCAAAGATGCCGGAGGAGGCCAGTTAAGCGGCGGATATGTTCTTACAGCCGACCTTGTTCCCGTCCCATATGGCAGTGGAGATGAACGTGGTGACTAGTCTTGCTGTATGATGATGAATAACTGGATTTCTCTTATTGTTGAGAATGAATCATTTGGTGGTTTCTTGTAGTGGTGGAAGAAGTTAGAGGTATGAATGAGGATGCGTTGAATTAAATATTCCATTTGGAATTTGTTTGTTCCTCACGACACTGAACACAATGTCGACCAAAGGGCTAATTATACTTAGTTGTTATTCTTGTAAATAAAATTAAAGTGCGTGATTTCTCTTCAGTGTCTATAATACCCCCTACATTCCTCCTAATTTTCTGTACACATAGTTTCGTATATATCCCTATTATATTTGTATTTTAAACACATTTCTCAGAGGATAGACCTTGAAACTGGAATGACTCTAGCTACAATCCAGTCACACACAATGTATTATGTTTCTCCAATCTTTTGGTTTGAGTCTGCTCGAGTGAATTGCAGATATTCTCAGAATCCATACAAAGAACAATGATAAAAATAAAAGACTTCACATCATATGAACACTCGCCTAGTTTTCTATAGACAGAAATACACTCGCAGAGATGAATAACATGCTAACACCACGTCAGTCAAATAAAAAATACCTAAATACCATATCCCCGTACTAAACAAATTACCTTATGGGTTGTCCTCATCGCAGTTAGGAAAATATGTCACCTAGTTTTGACCGATTACTTCTCAATTCTTTATTCATACAAGAGGAGTATCAAACTAGATGTTTCCATAATATCATACATACTGTGTTGGCGTGAAGAGCAGTAGGTATAGACAAGTATAATATTGCGAGGGAAGCGCCACCTGATATTGCACGTGGATAGCGATAACAATGGATCCCACATTGTGCCACACACTGATTACAACAATAAAGTATATCTTTGTTACTGCTTGTCACCAGGGGTCTGTGAACTGGCCTGAAATTGTGAGTTTGCCATCTGAGTAGGACATTTCGAAATAATATTCAAACGGTGTTTAAAAACTACTGTTAAAGCCATAGAGTTCAAGAGTGCCACTATACATTAGTTTAGCAATACCAAAATTATTTTTTGATTATTGGTACAAAAATATGGAGAAAGAGAGGGCGCAAATGCGAACCTTGGGCAACACCACAAGTATAGTAAGGTGTACGCTGTACGTCTCTCTTGAGCAATAGGAAGAGGAGTCTTTATATCCAGATTCATCTTTGCCTACCCTACGCACCAAGTTATCATGACAATATGTAAGATAAGCTTCAAGCTTAATAGATAAGAATATTTTGAGTACCTGTGTCGATTGGTTTAGTTAAATCTAAACATACCCACCCATACCCATAACCTACGTCATCTAAAATAAGATTTATATCTATGTTATTTGGACTTTGTTTAAGGATAAGACCATGAGCTGATTCAGTGATTTCGGAATACTAACATTGCTAACTAATAAATTGGCATATTTTTAATAACCGAGTTTGTTTTTCTTCAATTTAATTTAGATTTACCTACCTATGTACTTTCTGACGTGTCTAGGAAAATTAATTCAATAAGTATTAACTTCTAAGAACGTATGATACGCTTTTACTAACTACCTATATACTAAACTTCCTTAGTTATTCTTTTCATTTTTACATCGAACAGTGATATTTAAATTTTTTAATCAGATATAAATTTTACGAACCAAAAAATTGCGCCAAGGAACTACCCACCTTTGGAAAGTCAATCGAACAATCAATGCATTCAATACAATCATTGTAACAAAATAGTTAATGACCATATTGTAAGTTATTCTAATTGAAATATTGATCATGTATTATTAATTAATAACTTTAATGTCATTATCGTTTAACCGCAATCTAAATTACGAGATTATTGTAATGTTTAAATCCATTGATCATTTGCAATATCGAATGATAAAATTAAAGTGTTCTCCTGGCTCCCTGCCAGCTCTTTGTTTGTCAGTTACAAGGAAAAATGTTTGATAACACTTATTTATATTTGCATTATCTCGTTGAAGTGTATCTCAATAGTAATAAATTGACTGTCAGAAAATATTTTCATTTACCCAACACGAAATTATTGAAAACAAAAATTATTCAAATCATATTAAAATTGAAAACGACTTACGTTAAATAAAGAAAATCTCCCGTTGAACATTTTCACAATAATAATCACTGTTATTTATAAACACAGCACATAAACATAATCCGTAGAAAATCACAAACTTTCGTTCATTATTGGAATCTAAAAAATGTGTCGTTTCCGCGCCATCGCACGGCCGAACGCATATTACACTTGCACAATAAAAAAAAACTCCTGAACACTGCTCCACGTAAAAATGAGTTTCAATTCACTTTACACATTACTAACGACGAACATGTAGCGATTCTAATTTCGAACGACATCAACTTGGCAAAACTACACACAAAAGTAAACTATTCAGTTACATATTTCTAACTATAAGCATAGCCCGATATCGCTACGCGGTTGAGGACAAGGATGGAATACAAAAACGCGGCCCTTTTACAATGTGTTGGAAAGAGACGGTTGTATTTTCTTAGCACTGCGTCAGTATCCGGTATTCCCGTTCGAGATTTTTGTGTAGAGAGGTGTAGCGTGCAGGTTTGATAACGTGCGCGCTGTCGGTCGCCGCCGTGGTCAGTGCGTCGGAACTCCCGACTGACCTTTATACTAACTGATCGTAAAACCCTCCATTGTTAACAAAAATGCCGCTTAAATTATCAATCTATTAGAATAAAGATCGTGCTTAAACAGCAGATGTAACTTGGACAACGAAAGAGGTGAAAGTAAAAATAAAAGAATAGATCTTTTTGTATTCCGCGCCTCACTAGCGGTGTATTTGGTAGGTACTTAAATCTACTCCCTAGAAACGGGAACATCGTTGCATTGTTTAACATCGTTATCAGATAGATAACGTGCTCAATATAGCGCTGTCTAGGTAAAAATATATAAATAAATGTTTGCGCAGAAATGAGACGTTATATTAAAACAGTTGATATAACAGTGCGTCACTTGACATTTCCGAGTATCTTTGAATGTTTAGTAGGTTGTTGTAAGAAGGTATGCTAGGTCATCAAAGTTCTAAATACCTGTAGGTACGCTTAGAGCCATTAACCTGTCAACATAGGTCGGTAGGTATTAACTTAACTTGCCATTTTAATTCGGAGTTAGACTTTATCTTATTTCTACGCATAACGCCACCCAGTCATGGCTTAGTTTAGCCTAGTTACATTTTAAAATTAATATGTTTCAGCTATACATTTTCACATTAAACTAAAAAAGGCATAGACAGATTTAACATACTTTTTTTATCAGTTAAACTAAAGACATATTGCTAAGAAAGCTGCATGTAAGGCATTCTGCATGAATGACATATCAGCCTATTGTAACGTAGGTAGTCAAGTTTATTTCTTACCTAGTAAATGCATCAGTAACACAGGAAAATATTTTTAAATGACGGTATTAATTATTATAATTAACTTTCCTACCAACACTGCAAACTGCTGTAGTGCCTACTTATCAACGTCAAAACTTGAAGAATTTAACAGAATTCTATCCTAGTACCCTTAGTTAAATTATAATGATATTTCAAAAAACATGTATTACAATACAAATGGTATATTTTTAGAACAAAGGACATCAGTCGCTGGTCCGGCCATCCGGTGGGTGGACCTCTGATTAATCACAGCACTGACTAATATAATACATTTTTCCATTGAGTCCATTCAGTATCCAACCACATTACCTACACTTAAATGAGCGTGACGCTATCATAAAATAAAAAGGTAATTATTTATTAAAATAAATGTTTTTTTTAATGAGTTTAAATGGCAAACACGTTAGTTTCCCACATAATAGTGATTATAATGTAATAATTTGCAACGCCAGTGGCATCGATGCATCGCCATTATTTAGCGGCTGTAATATGCTATGGTGGTAGTATTGTAGCGGTATCTACATCACCACATGCTAGCCATACGTCACACTGACGTCACGCAAAATCCTGCATCGCGCAAGCAGAGTTTACCGCACAACTAGCATATATGTATACAACGTCCCGACATCAATCGTCGGGCAGTTGCCTACCAGACAAAACACTCTTCTGGTCGGAGGATACTCCCTTTTCTATGGAGGTATAAGTAAACTTTATTTACACCCTGTTCCTCATACCTTTACAGTATTTCACCTCATGACAATTTTGCAAAGGGCTCTCAACTACGAGTACATTAATGGAACATCTACGCTACGTTTTACACAACCCCTCAAGAGACGGTAGGGAAAAAGAAGTAACTACGCTACAAACTTCACAGCTACAAAATTATAGTTTGTCTTCCAAGAAATTGACTCCTCTTTCAACGTTTCAAAATGCAAATATGCTGTAGGTTTCAAGAAGCTAATAGGCAAACACGATCCTCCCCTGCTTCACTCAGGAGTTGAGTTTTGGTAAGGAACGACTCCTAAAATCCTAATAATTCACATTGAGGAAAGTCATCATTAAATCGTAGGTACAGACAGATAACATCATGAGACACAAATCACTGAAAAAAGGCAAAGAGAGCTCGAGAAAAATAACCTTGCAGCTTTATTTATGTAAGCCCAATTTCATCAGGGTTTGTGTTAGAACAAAGTATATGAATACTAAATACACGCTAAAACTACGCTGCTACGTTTTCACAAAATTTTATAACGCCTTATCAAACTTACTTTTACTACAAATTGCTATTGTTTCAGCGTAGGCGTTAGCGGTAACAAGACACTGAACAAGCATTGTCGACTGTGGTAGGTGATTGTGTACATTCGGGGAACGGAAATCTAACCTTGTAGTAGAAAACCTCTTAGGAAGACGGCCACCTTGTGCTTGGAAGCTTTATTGATTTCTTTCAAGACACTGCATGATACTCACTAAAAGATATATTAGTATATCTTTAACTTTTCAGTGTGTACAGCGGTAGGTTCTGGAAAGTAGCTGTGGCTACGCTTGGAGGACTCTGGAGAATCAGATCTGCTACCTTATTGCTGACTGATTAATTTTTTTATCACAGCACATGATATTGTCTAATATTTCTTAAGAATAGAAGAAGACATGAAATAAACACGAACTCAGATAAATCGGTATAGGAGCAGGAGGATGTGATGATATACAAAAGGCGCTAGTGCCTACAGGACACAATAAATATTCATTGTTATTTTTTCTATAAATACCATGGCTGAATTCTGTGTAATAAGCATCATGTTTGGTTTATTGTACACCGATGTAGGCAGAAGCCAAGGTGTCTCAAAACATAGGTACTAAGCAAGTAGGTGCGTTGACACCGACACAGAATGGTAGTGACAAACTATAGGGAATATTTTGTTTAAAAATAAGAAGTCATCAGCATCCTACTTTTTGCTCTATTTGGATTAGTTCACATATAACCTAATTCAAATGCTGTTTTTAAAGAACTCATACTTGACATCAGCACCTAGTCCAACCTATCCTGCTAAGTGCGCGTGCTCATTCTGAAGTTCTGATGACAAGTCCCAGTAACTATATCTGAAAGTCACTTAACGCAATTATGGCAAGAATTAATTTAGTTTTCTCTTCTTTAATAAAAAATCCTTTTGATAATAACTGCCTCACAAAAAATCACAGGGTGCACATAAACCAAAGCTTGAAAAACCTCGTTCAAAACCTATAAAGAACGCAATCACACTTGACACAAATATCGTGTATAGTAATTAGGTGCGCAGGCGTCGATTTCACGGTGCAGGCTTATCCGCTAGGGCTGCGGCCGTTAAAGTTTTATCAACATTCGATAAAGCGTTCGATCGGCGCGCGCAGTATGTGGGTCGCTGGCTACCTGCGGCTCGTCGTCATTGTCGCAGCTCGGTACGAATGCAGGGCTTTAGTGGAATGGCTAGGTGGTACCTTCGAGGCGAAATTAAATATGCAAACGCATTTGTTAAGCAGTTTTTGAGGTTGGAGGATGGAGAAACATGACTGGCGAAATATGGGTGAACTATAGGTACACCTCTGCCTAACCCTTCAAATCAAATCAAATCAAATCAAATCATTTATTGGTTTGCAAACATGGGTAATTAGTACATAGATGTTTTATTATAATAGTCCTCCATGTCCGTTCTTGTAAACACAGGGGTGAAGATATGTTATCTGTTATGAGCATGACGAAATAGAAATGGTTAGGAGGCCCTGTAAAGACTAGTCGTAATCGTATTAGCTAACCAATATGTTTTATCTATTGAATTGCCAATTTATTTTAATACTAAATATAGATCGTTTAGTTTGCGGAAAGAACATATTAGGTAAATATACCGTGGTATAATAATATACTCCGCCAGGTAGAGCATTCCGAGACAGTGGTCACGTGGGAGACACAAGCTTACGTCATCACCGCTGTGTTACCAGTAGTGTGTACTAATAACTCCCCAACCGCCTTTATTACCTGTGCGAATCCGATAAAACAATGAGGTTTTAACTAACAATTCCGTTGGTATTTGTTTAAATTGGATAGTTTCATTTGATTAGAAAGCGAAAGGACAATTTAAATGCTTTATATATTTTTTTTTAACAGAATGGTGACTGAAAATGTTTCAATAATTCGTGTTTTGTTGCAATAAAGTGGCAACTGGATAGTGACGTAAGCATGTGTCACTCCCGGAATCCCAGACCTTGTTTTTTTAGACCATGGTAAATACTAACTTGTTTCTAGTTATTAACGATTAATAAAAACTAGATGTACCTACCAAGTTTTAGTAACATTTTTAAACGTCGTCGAATCGACTACGATGCCAATTGAAAAGATGTTGAGTATCTTCTTAACATGCTGGCCTACCTAAGTATATCTTATTCGATTTTTAATGAAATGACAATAAGTATTTTTTGTTGCCAATATTATTTGATTGTTGTTTGTTAGTTTTACTTGTTTTGATTAAATTTTTGTGTATTATGTCCAACTGTTATTCCTTCCTTATTGTAAATATATCTGTTTTTATTGAAATTTTACTGTGCAATAACTTGGATCTGAATAGAATAGAATAATTTTATTTTTGCAAATATGGGTAGATGATACATCGATAGGTGTTAGTACAGTACAAAGATCAGCTATATTTTGCCATTCAGCATGCAAATATTTACGTCACGTACGTACGTCGTCGTCGTACGTCGTTATTTACATCAAGTTATTATCATATATTATTTACATCAAATTATTATCTAACATTAGATCAATTATTATTAAATCATATACCATTAAACTCCATTCACTCCATTTCTCTCTCCTCTCATTATCTGGGTCTGTAATGTGGAGCATGTTTTTACCAAATAAATAAATAAATGAAAAAGTTCAAAAATATTGAGCAAAGCACAAAAACACATGAAATAAGCGAATATACCGATTACTTACCTATACTAGCACTAAAGTTATCTACAGGTTTTACGGAAAGCCAAAGATAGATTGCGTTATAAAAAATGTCCATTAACTACTGATCTTCCAAAAATCAAAATCAAAATATTTTATTACATAACCTACATGGACACTTACAAAACGTCAGAAGGTAGGAGTGCAGTTCTAATTGATTTCACAAATAAAGACCACAACTTAATAATTTTTACGTCAAAAGGAAGTAATGTCTACTTTAATTCAAGTTAAGTAAGTTACCCACTATGTTGTGACCAACATGAAACTCCAAAAACTCAAAGCATTTATTTCAAATAAACCAATTACAGGCACTTTTGAATTGTCAAGGGGTCGGTCAGTCAGAAATATGAAGCTAGTTGCCCATTTCAAAGCGTAATAGGTACCTATGGAGAAGAACATGTCAAAATTAAATCCCTCGCAAAGACACCAGTCTTTAGTCCATGTCTTTATTGTAAGTATACGTACCAACGAATACTTACAATATTATAAGTAGCTACTATCGATTTAATTTAACTATCAGACACAAGGGCTAAGTACCACACATAATAATATTGAATTGCAGAAATTATGTTACAAATCGATCGTCGATCAAAAGTTAACTTCAGCAGAACTAGTACAGATCGAATCCTACTAATCCTACTTAATATTATAAATGTGAAAGTTTGTGAGGATGAATGAATGGATGGATGAATGGATGGATGGATGGATGAATAGATGTTTGTTACTCTTTCACGCAAAAACGACTGAACGGATTTGGATTTAATTTGGAACACAGATAGTTTGTAACCTGGATTAACTTGTAGGATATTTTTTATCCCAGTAGTACGTTCCCGTGGGATAATTTCCGACATCCACGCGGGCGAAGCCGCGGGCAAAAGCTAGTACGTGATAAATTGACTAAAAACAGCTGCTACGCGAACCGGCCGACCGCGTAGCACGGATTGAATTCGTAGCCGCTCTATTCGCTCGTAGACAGTTTTCAATGACCAATGGCCTTACCACACCATTCAGGATTGTAGGTTATGTTAGTGCTTTGAAAGTAAATTCGTTACAAAAATCTTTCAAATCTATACATAAATATTGATATCGTCATGAAAATTAAACACTGTTTTACCATAAAAAGATTTTCGGCGAAGGATTCCAGTTTGAAGTTTTCCCATTCAGGAAAATGGTTTTGGTTTTGGTATGGTGTTATATTTACGTAATATTTAAGATCCCTAACTTAGACTACAGTTGTTGCAAGAATTTATTTGCTTTTATAACATTGAAACGACTGGCCTTCAGAACGTTGCTTTAGCTTTAGACAACAGTCGCTTTGAAGTGTCCGCTCCGGCGCAGCTTTTATGTAGACACTCGTACCTACCTACATACTACGACTTATAGAAACAGCCTTTTCTAAAACGTCCAACTTGTATTTAACCTACAACATTACAAAAGTAATAGTAGAAAACTCCTTTAGAATTGTTTCAGAAAACACTTGTGCATACACTACTACGTTTTCAAGCAGTTGTTGTGTGGCGGTCGGCGTGTGCGCAGCTCTTCGGCGAGTGGCAGTGACGTCATGACTCACGCCATGACAGCGAGACAACCCGAGCGGATTGAGCAAACTATTTGTCTGTTAGCAAGTTTGTTCGCCCCGGCTCGAGTCGCCTCGCGTCATATATCGACGGACATGGACCAATCTGGATGAAATGGGAGGCGGACGCTGCGACACGTGAGTCGCTGTGATTGGCTGATAGCCTGATACTTACATGTTTTTTTTTTATTTCCATGTTCAGGTAATACGTTCCTTTTCAGAATTTTTATTTCGAAATATTCCAGATTTTCTTTTATTTCCTTGTGTCCAAGTTTGTGGAAAACTGTTTTCTAGTTAGTTTTCTGTGCTCGTGAATTAGCCACGGAACTTAAGTGAAATGTGTGGGAATAATGTCAATATCTTGATTAAACAAGAACTCAAGGTGATTGGAGTATTGCCCACATGTTTCAGTTTTTCAGTTTCCGACCTTTTTGTGAAAAACCAAGTCCTTATGCTGCGGTGCGTGGTTTTTTGTTCATTTCCTCTATTGTTCTTTTCTTTAGGGCTTGGTACGTAGTTTATGGGTACTGGAAATAGGTTAATTGCACTATCGATGTGTGGAACATACAGCCTGCTTCTAACCTAGTTCTACATAATTATATGCCTTGTAAATGCGAACCGGTGTAACCGGTGGGATCTTTTATGTTTGATAAATCGGTGGGGTTCAGGGAAAACTAACTTATCAACGATATATTCACAAATCCACTGTCTGTTTTGGGATTTTCGGGTTTAATAATAATGATAGGCTTTGAGTTTTGAAATAAATGATTTTGTGAACCTGCACCACCGGTACTCACCTATGTAGGTATGTACCTATTTAGTATGAGTTACGGGATAGTCAAGAATGAACAGACAGGATCTTCCTTCGTCTTCCTGCCTGCTTATAAAAACAAAAAGCAATCACCACTCCGTGACTAAGGATATTTCTTCTATGAAAGTTCGTTGTATCTAGTGGTCATTGGGTTATCCATGTCCCACGATCAGTAAAACGCGAGCATGATTTTCTTACCAACGGTTTTCAGGCGATAGGTTTTACTTTTCATACTATTGATACACACACCGAGGTATGTTCTCTTTTAGTGTCAAAAATGGCACTTTAACATACCCACCTAATGTTTTTACAACAGGCCAAGTTATAGCCAAATGCATTATCGGGAACAATTCTAACAATTTTGCCCGACAACAATGTAATCTTAAATGTTACAATAACTGGGTTATGGAACACAAACTAACCGTTAAAGGGCTTGTAAGTAACTAGGAAAGTAGGTACCTACACACACCTACTTAGGTAGGACTTACTAGGTTTTATTTCATGTAAGCGTTTACGTTTGTTGCGTTTACTGCAGCCGGTTTCGGTATTTTGAACTGTATTGGATTATGTACTGCTCCTAAAACGGTGAATGAAAACATAGTGAGGAAACCGGCATGTCCTAGAACCAAAAAATCGAAGACATGTGACATCCACCAACCCGCACAGGGCCCACGTGGTTGATTATGGCCCACTCCCACTCACCGAGAGGAGGCAGTCCCAGCAGTGGGAACGTTATAGGCTGATTATGCTATGTTGTGTTGATTCTTGAATTTTTTTTTTTCATGTATCAAAAAGCTAAAATTCTTTTATCAAAGTCAGAATTATTTGAGAGTGTCGCCTCAATAAGTTGCAATAGACAAAGCCACCCACAGCTATTTCCAGAACTTAGGCCGGGGTCGTGGATTGTTCGAAAGAGTTACCGTGGCCCTGGCGCACAGGCAACTGAAGGAACACGGGTGGGTTTTAGTCAGTAAGAGTCTGACACGCCCTTCCGCTCTGCCCAGAGCGGGATAGGTCATTTGATAATTCACAAACAAAATAAAAAAATGTGTGCGCAAAAATGGGTTCTGTACCTACTGTTATCCACCTGAAAATCATGATCTACCCCAACCTAGACTTAAGCTTTAACCAACATAGCAATAGGTACTACCCATTACATAGTGTAACGAAATTAAAATGAAAATTCACCACTTTAACGTGTATAATAATTTATTAATATTAAAAAAAGAATCACATCAATTTTTTTTTTAAAGTTGAAATTAAATACCATTAAAACTGTTGTGGAACAGGTAATGTGGCCGTAATGAAAAGAGATTACGAGAAAACTTATGGTACATCGGATGGTAAATCTTTGTTACGCATTTGGTTTCCCAACTAGGTAATCGATTGCAATCGGTTTTAGGTTCGCGACCACTAAATTACGTAAACTTTCAAATGAATATTATCTTACAAATATGAAACTAAGTTATCCCGATATAAACAGTCCTGGTTAAAGATCAACTAGTATTAAAATGTTAACCCTGAAAGTACTAATAACAGTTAAGTGTGGTGGCTTAAAATAACGAGTCGGTCTTGAATTGCTGACGAACCGCAACCTCGAAACGTAGCATCCCTCGACAGAATCGCTGGTGATACGTACGACGATCGTGTGTCGCGGGCCAAAACGGACTTGCCGCTCTTGAACTCCAAGGATTCTGTGCGGCTGGTATAAGCAACTCAAAACCTCGCATGCCTGGTGAATAGTCCGGAAAAAGAGCCGTAAGCAGCCCTTTTTAACTGGTTCTACACCTACCACAAATAAAATAGGGTATTACACCAGAGAAAAGGCAAAACCTTCCGCTGAGAGAGCAATTTAGTGAAAGTACATACCAAATTCGGAGAATATCTTACACCATTTGTGCAGAACTCAACAATATAACTTAATTGACTGCAGATAACAGAACATAATAACTTGGAACTGGATTAGGAATTAAGTTTAAGTATAATAAATAAAATTTATTTGGCTCAATTTAAAATTAAAAGTCGAAAATTTATAAAAATCGACTGTATTTAATTCCTATTTTTCAGCAACTCAAGTTTTTCTGAAATATTTATTCGAATAATTATTCATTATTACTCGCTTGCATTTTTGATCAATTGTCTGCACTTTTTTCAGATACTTATTATCAACAGTAAATACATTTATTAATATAGTTTACACACATAAATTAGTTTATAATAACAGCACACTTTATACACAACTAACACAACACTGTAGGTTAAGCGCACAGCTGATGCGTTCTCCTTCTCTATTTCCCTTTCTCTTTCTCGTCACACACACCCACATACAGTTGGCTAACAGTACTTACCAACCTCTCGGAAAATGGGTCGGTACTATCTGACGGCCAACTCTACCGCCGCGCGCGCTCATTGGTCAAATCAAATAGCGCGCGCTTCCCCGGCTTCCTGTTACACACTTCCGTCCCTTTTCACGAAATCACTCCCACATATTGCAGGAAAGCGAGAGGAAAGATGTAACACATCAATAAATTATTACACTTACGTGTTAAAGTGGTGAATTTTAATATTAATTTCGCTAGAACAGGTAGGATATAAAACTTATTTTAGAATCCAATAACCTCCTCAATAACACTGCTCTCTAATTTCTACCTTAAGTTCATTTGAATGGGACTAAAACTTCAAAAACAAGTTAGCCTTATCACAAACATGGCTCTTATTTATAACGGGTTTCTCAGTAGCAGTCCGGAGTCTAGATTTGTACCCGTTTGATGGCGTTTGGCGCCCCCTAAAATATGGGACTTAAACATAACTGGTAAAATGTGGGTGTTACTGAACATCTCTACCCATCCCTTCGGGGAATACAGGTGTGATGTTAAGTCGGTAAACTTTGAAATGAGAGCTCAGATATCCTGTTCTCACCATTTAAAATCATTCTAGAAAGTACTTGGGATAAGTAGGTAGGTAGGTACCACTCGGGTATTAATAATTTACATAATATTTATTAGTTGTGGTAATAAATTGCAAATGAAAACAAGAAAATCATGACGTGCTTACACTTTGTTTAAACATACGGTACCCATTATAAGCTTGGGTTAATAGCTTGACACTATTGTGGACAATGATGGCGCTGGGGACTTTTGTGGAGGCCGCTTCGTGTGTGGCCAACATTAGGCCTCGTATGTACTGGCCGATCTGAGGGCAAACTAAGGCGAACAGACCACATAAATTGAATTTCGTGTCGCCGGTAATTCAATGAATTTTAGTGGTCATATTTTTACTGAAATACCTACCTGCTACCTGCTTACATAATTAAATGGAGTTTAATAGCTGGGATCGAACAATGATTTTAGTAATTTTTTAGCTAAGTAAAGAGACTTACCTACTATACTTACGGGTCGGAGAATTTTATAATGCGTTATGATAAAAGCTTGTTTTCTGCGTCAAACATAAAATAAGCATAAAATTTGTCAAAAGCATGCCAACTTTCTGCTGTGATTTCATTGAATTATCAAAACAGCCATTGAGGTCACTTGGCATAAGTTTAATATTTACACGTTTTTGATTTTCATTCGAGTACCCGCGAGGTAATTACGTAACACACTAACAGTAGGAATGGGTTTCATTTTGTCAGTTCAACAACATACATTGGTTTATTTAAGTTGTTGAGCAGACAAATTTTTCGAACATATGAAACAATGGATAGCAATAGGCTTCAAAATTATGCAGGTTGTGATAGATAGTGTGTTACGTAATAAGGGTGCAGGTTTTATTCTTCTCAGCTTAAACATTTCTCAATGGTCCGAATATCTGAGTCAGACAGCCTCTTTTCTCTAGGTCTGCACCCTCAGGGCTACTACATATTTCAGGTGGTCGTGGCTGACTATTATTCTCCGCAATATTCAATTCAACTTACAGTGTGTCCGACCTTCGAGTGAAATTGCCAAGAACAACGTATTAATGTGCGACCACAGCTGTGATATTAGCCAGTGGTTACGTAACTTTATTTTAAATATGTCGTTTTGGTTGTTGCTATGCTAAGTTTCATGTCTCTAACTGGCCAGAATTCATGGTGCCTCAGAAGCTTAGATATCTACCATTTCAAACACTGGACAAAAGCCCGGATATCTGGCAACCCCTAATCATAGGATATCGAAGATATTGCTCAACAGTTTTCAAATTGTGGAGGTCAGATGGCAGGCTTAACGACAACCCCGCTTGGTTAGACTTAAAGAGGCAGCTGTTCCTACTAAACAAATTGATAGAGTTCGGCTAATTCCGATGCTTTAGAGGATTGCTGGTGTCCTCGTTAT
Organism: Dryobotodes eremita; assembly: GCA_917490735.1. Taxonomy (NCBI): domain Eukaryota; kingdom Metazoa; phylum Arthropoda; class Insecta; order Lepidoptera; family Noctuidae; genus Dryobotodes; species Dryobotodes eremita. The sequence continues at coordinate 21,829,427 of OU823254.1, forward strand.
TTAACAATCTAAAAGGATTCCTAGTAGGTATCGCATAAGGGCCTATTATCTTTTTTAAGAGCCATTTTGGGCAGTACGTACCAAGACAATATTATTTTTTGCTTTCAACACTAGTTTAAAAACCTTGAAGCAACAAGTAGTAGGTAAGGAAATTATGCTTTTCCGTTTGCGTAACAAACAACAAAGTTCAATATATAGAAAAAACGCGAATATTCTCATGGCGTAAAATTGTCCGCCGCCTTATCAGAGCTATAAAATATTTCATACTCAAGTATACTTCAAGTAATAAACAGTGTAGTTGGTAGCATACTGCATTTAGCTATAACTATATATGAATATATGTGTGCAAACTGCAAAGTATTATGTACGGGCCTTAGATACTTGGTTAATTGGAATTCAGGAAAGAGTATTTAATTAATCTTAAATCTACACGCTTATTTTCATTTAATAATCCGTCTATCTTCATGGTAGTTTATTTGGGAGCTAGTTGAGTGCCTGTTGACACTAACATTTTATTATTTTAATGGGTAATTTTAAACCAATTTTCTGACTTGTCGGGTTCGCAATATTATTTGGAATCACTTTTCTCTAGGTTTTTCTACAGCAAAGAGGTGCTTCAACCGACTAATACCTAGATGCTTCAGATAACAGTCTACATATTGTACGTGTTTAACTTTGGATTTCATTTCACCAAGAGGTTTGGGATGGACAGTTTCTTCATAATAAAATCATCGCTATTCCTCTCTATAAAGCGTGGTAAATATCTTTATAGAATAGAGTTACTTACATGATAAGTAGGTAGTACTAAAGTGTACCCATAATAATAGTTAGGGACTTCCAAAAGCTACTTGTTACTTGATAGTTAGGAGCTACCGATAGCTCTAGTTTGGTAGTGAATCAAAGATGGCAGGCAGCTACGGCGAGCCTTGATTTGCCAAATGTCGAAAACTGGGGGCTTACGGTATCTTCCCGCCTTAGACAGGTGGCATATCAAGGCTTGCGGCTCAACTTGCCATCATGGTTTCATTGTGACGAACAAGTAAGTATAAGCATCTATAGCACAGTATTCAGATAATGCACTAGTAACCAGATAAATAAAATTAAACCTTACTTTCTTTTCTTTGAATTTTCAAATAAAGTATGAAATTATTAGCCCGATATATTAACCGGAATTTATCTGGAGGTGGTGAAACATGATTAATTTACAATGTTTAAACCAGAAAGAGCAGGATAGTCGGTGCCGAAAGTGCTTTAACACTTATAATAAAAAATCCCAGTAAATTGAATCTTCACTAAGGCTGAAACTATCTAACTATCGCATAGACAAATAGACCTTGTCGTTTTATGACGTACAAGTGACACCCAACCTTGGGGTGGTAAACCAATACAATTTAGATGGTGCTCACTAAAGGTATTATTTACTTGAGTTTTATTTGCAGCCCATAAACCGGCGTTATCGCATATAGATTTCCTGCTAGATGTATTTTAATATCGCGTTGGGCAATGAGTTTTATCGAGCTTTTGCCTTTTATTACTTAGGTGTACTAGTCTCGAATTGTGAAATTTTAATGGTTTTCTTTGTAATATATTTTCTTCCCCAGTCTTACCAAAGGTCTTACCCAGTAACTGGGTTGGTCAGAATTCAGATAGGCAGTCGCTCCATGTAGAATATTGGTATTCAGCTGCATTTGATTTGACTGAGCGGATGAGATTTCTATACTTTGACCTTGTTGTTCTAGTAGTGGCAAGTGTGACTGTTGAGCAGGGGATTCTGGGTTCTATCTCCCGGTCAGGCAGTGTTACTGGGTTTTTCCTTTAGATATTTCTTCCATGAGTCCATGATATCCTGATTTGAGAGCCAATATTGAACAAACAAATCCATGAACTTCTTCTGATTGTTTGTATAATTGCAAAGCACATGATTGTGTGAGTACTATGTACATACTATAAAGCAACCATTTACTGGGTACGTCTTTCATTGACTTGAATATATATATATATATGCCCTGGCGGCTGAGAGTATGTCATGCTCACACAAATGTCTCGCTGGTGGTGGCGTGTGTGTTGGATAATGATGAGCTAAATGTAGCTCCCTTTAAAATGGTTGAGCTGAATGCTGCTAATCCATGCATCATGTTCGTAAACGAGCGCCGTCAGTAGGGAGTGGTCATCTCTTAGCTGCCACGGCTTATTTTAATTGGACTTGTTTTTTTTTTTCGTTTTTATTACGGACACTTTTAACGTTTTGCATCGTTCTCACATGCATAATTTCAACATGAATGATGTAACCCATATTTTGATCCAAAACAGTGTCCGTGGAGTTTGTTGCCCGTTCTTCTACATAGGAACCTACTACGCTTTGGAATGGGCAACTAGCTTCATCTTTCTGACCGACCATCCGAACCCTTGACAATTCAAAAGTGCCTGTAATTGGTTTATTTGAAATAAATGCTTTGAGTTCGAGTCTAGTTTTGTAACTGAGAGCTAAAAACGTATAGTTAATTTAAGCAGTTTATCACCAGGTTTCTGTAAAGCCAATCAGGACAAAAACTTGCTGACAAAACGTCATTCTCATGTATTTGATTGGCTGTTGGTATTTTAGTCAGCCAATCACAGCAGTTTGACAATCTGTCAACATATTTATGCATTGATGGACCTTACAGGAACCGGATGTCATCCTATTCCTAGTATATATGTATATGTATAGGGATGGAAATAAAACAAAATGATTAATTTATCATGTTTATTTTAATAATTCAATAAATTCTACTAACACTATATCTTTTATTGTTCTTAACGTGAAATCCTTAAATAAATAACACTTCGATAGGATCAACTTCGCGCTTAAAATTATTATTATTTTATTTATATTTTTATACATATTCTTTTATTTGTGACTTACAAACTAAAAAATAAATTGCTCATTCACAACGCTAAAGAATTCCATTCACTTAAAAATAAGAATTAGTTGATAGAATTTATCTACTTAAAATATTCTACTAAAATATGAATAACTAATTATTAGTTTGAATGTTGTAGTAGACGATTTCGAAGTATTTTTATCGAGTCAATTTGTATAGTTCGTAACGTCCATTCATCGAAAGTCCTAATAACTGATTAGTTACCAAAACTATTCGCTACATATAATTTAACACTAAATATTAGTAACATTTTTATCTGTTATTTTACCAAGTAGAAATTATGATCCAAAAGGAAAAATAATTCAAATTAATAAAAAATATATAACATGAATATTGTAAAAAGAAATATGGTCAACTATAGTTAACTGTAAAAGTGTGCTAGAAATTAAATTAAAAACACAAAATAAATACAATGTCCCTGTACCAAATGCTAGATATTATACAACTTTTTATTGTAGTTTTTCGTATTAAAATATTATTACAGTTTTATTTCAATTCCGAAACTAGGAGAAGCGATATGCATGATATTTACAAAATTGTTAAAGCTTTATTTGATTGCATCATTGATAAAAAAATAATCTTTATTTTATTACTAAGAATTACTTATTATATTGATTTGTTAGGATTACACCCAGTTTCTGAAAACCAGCTAAAACCAGCTCGCACCTATGCGACATGCGTCTGACCACAAACGCTGACCTTTCGCATGCGACTGTCATCGGGTATGTGCGTGCGCCGTGAGTCTGGAGTCTGGACGCTTCGACAAGAAGCAAGAGCGTGCGACTATCCTATTGTTGCGACTCTGCAATTCGACGCCAAGTGAGCGGAGCTTTGAACAAAATATATGAAAATTGTCGGCCGCAGCCTGTCGTTGCGTCTAGTCGCCGAGCTGTCGCAGGCGCATGTCGTATAGTGTGGGATGTGGGAGGTGGAGGTGGTTAAGACTTAAGACAAACATTTAAAAACGCTCTATCAAACCTTATGTCAACTGCTGTGATTGGTGGGCCAATCGAATTACTTGACATGAGTTTGACAACAGATTATCTTGTAATATAAAAAATCTCGTGTCACAGTGTTTGTTATCGAACTCCTCCGAAACGGCTTAACCGATTTTTATGTTTTTTTGTGTATATTTGGTAGGTCTGAGAATAGGTCGTAAAGTATATTTCATACCGCTGCGGGTGAAACCGCGGGGCGCAGCAAGGTTTTTATAGATTTTCAGAAACCAGGTGTTAGTTGAGTAAATATAGCACTAGATAGTGAGAAGAATCGATACATTTCAAGGTTTTTGTTATAAGATTCAAAATAAGATGTTTGCTACCAATTTTCTGGTAATATTTATATTGAATAGTTAGGTTACCCTAACTTGAATTTGAAATAATATTTTAAAGAAATGTCATCTTTATCTAGGTGGCATAAGGTTCAAATTCATGTGTCCCTTTATAGTGTTAAAATTTAAAGGTAGGTTTACCTGTAATACATACTTGTATTTATAAAATTAATTAAGCTGACGGTGTTCTCTATAGTAATTAGCATTTAATTAAAATCTAATCTTTTTTATTGGGCATTTAGGAAATGTAAACTGTAGGCAGCGTAGTTTTTTATAGATTAACATTCTGCTACAGTCAACCAGACATCAGTGGTAACAGTTGCCGTACAAAAATCACCCTTAGCGCTAGGACATAAAGGCGCTGTCAATGATAAATTGGTACCACTGGCGTGCGGTTGACTGTACTGAGTTATAAAAAACCTGTTTCCCAAGGACACTGAACCCCTACACCTATTTCTTTATTTTATTGATTGGATTTAAAAGAAAAATGAAAATGATATTTGCCGATATATCTTTGTAAAAAGTGCCATGAATTCTTTAATTACTTGTGTCTAAATCTCACTAATGAAATTCGTTACATGTACGTACCCCGGCCACCTTCGATGCTGTGTAGCAATATAACTAATTAGAATGTACTACACTTTGCAAGATTTCTTCATTAAAAACTTGATTACATAACGACACAGCGCCACCTACCGGTCACAATCAGATATCAATTCCACCTAACATTAATTGAAAAATAATTGATTTTAACTATAATTACTACTATGGCGATTTAATGTGGACTCTATACAGACGGTGTAAGGTTTATACTTCATTGCGGGGACTTGATCAGTAATTTCTTGATAGGTATTTCGATATTGAAGGTGTTTTTATTACTATGCAAGTTGGAAAGTTGGTTTTGTTATAATGAAATAGAAGAAATAAGTGAAAAGTGATCAATTTTCGAATTTAATTTGCTTTAAGAATATTTTAGATTATTAAAATGCGTGTGTACTCAAAGTATAAAGCACTTGAAAAATTAACAAAATTGTCCTTGGAATCTTATAAACAGCTGAACTCATTAGAATAATAATTATTCGTTTATAATAAATCTATTTTTTCACTAACACGCGATTTAGTCGAACAAATTTTCACTACATGTAATGGTAATTTTGAAATATTGTTTTCGTAAGCTTATGTATTACATATTTTTATCGAAGAATTACACTCATTATGTACTTAAAATACCAGTAACTTTATTGGCCTTTGGCCTACTAAGGAGTATCATTACGAGAAATAGGTTATTAATAATATTTTCTAAGAAGTTATCGCCAAAAAGTAATCTGTAATATTTCAGTCCAAAACCGAATAATTCTTCAACATTTAACCATATACCTATATACAACTATACATATATAATTATGTACGGAAAAATATGTGCAATCTGTTAGTTGAACTATCAAATGACGTCACTACCGATCACTCTCAAATATTGAGTTACAATCCTTACGCTTCACGTAAATATATATCTTATGTCCACACCCAGCGATAAAACTATACTGAGATTTTGGAACAGAGGACAAACTGCGGTCACCAAAAAGAAGAACTGAATGCTGGAACAGACTGGGGCCATGGGGCTAACTGGGGCTACGTGAGATGTCGTGACACGTCGCTAACGTGAGTCGCCGAAATTACGTTGCATTCGGTTTCATACAATTTAGCTGTTTGCGATAATTTTCGGGTTGTAATGAGTCGACTCAAATTCATGAGTAATTTTCTGGACATATTTGGTGTGACGCAAATTACGCCAAGTTATATTGGTTGTTCTCTAAGCCAACAAGATATGTAGCCACCCATTCTAAGCAGTAAAAATGTAGAAAATTCAAGTAGATCATAATATTTTAGTTATTAGATAAGAAAGTTCAATAGTCATTTGTAAAAAGAAATGTTTATAGTTTGTTATAAAATATGGTTTCCAATATTGAGTATTTATTTTATCGCTAAGTGAGACACATGTTGGCATAATTAGGCCAGGAGCTCTGTCCAAAAAACAAGCATTATATAAAAATATTACTCTTTACTATTTGTATTTATATCAGCTAGAAAGTAAGGGAATTATTAAATGAAGTAAACATTAGCATTTGTTTTATATTTTTATGATATATTTTGACACTTCTTCACTAGCTCCTGGACTAACCGCCACTTTCTTTACACAATTTTGTACCCGACATTTTTGTGGTATCTTACATATAATTCTGAGCATTTAATTTGGCTATACATAATATATCTGTTCATTTAGTATATTTATCTGATGCACGTAAATAACGCATGTTTGGCCATTACTATTGCTGGCATATATTCAAGACAAGAATTACATTTTACTTGGCAACTCTTATTTATGGTGGTATCGATATTTACCACCTTAAGTTTACAGGGCAGGATTCGAATTCGCGACCCATCGCCACTTCTTTATTCAACAATGATGTATAAATGCAATCCCTTGCAATAGAGATTTTTTTTTTTAATTTTCTCATTTTAATGGTATATGTTAACAATTCAATATAGTTACTGAATTATTGTAATTTCATATACTCGAAGTATATAAACATGCGTTATTTACGACCGATTAAATGTACATACAAACATTTTATTCACATATCTCGCTACTCATTGAAAAATAGACTTTATATTCTTCGTATAAGATTTAAATTTGTTTGGCTTCTTAGGCTTCGTTTTAGTTAGCAAGTTTTGTGGCTACAATAATGAAAAATATTATATAAGAACTAGGATTTGTCACACTGTGTAGAGGCTTGCTCAGACGAAGCGACAGTTGATAGATTTTAGATTTATATTAATTGTACTACGAGATTTAGCTACCACAAGTTTTAAACCTCTACAATAGAATTAAATTGCATTAGTTTATAAAGATTTATACTACTTTCCTACAAGAAGAGGCCTACATTTAATTTTATACACTACCCAACACGAGGCTACCGCCATTTTGGCTAAACAAATAAACATCGTCAAGGAGTTATTATTATTAACACTTCTCAATCTAAAATTATAAGATATCACAATTTATTTATATACTTCTGTCCAACAAATCGCCCCGTCTGAACACGCCTTGATATAAAGCCATATACGTACATACACACATTACGTGTATTTTCTGGGACGCTATGAGATCGTGTTATATTTAATAATATGCAATGTATTGAGAAGGCACAGCATTGTGGGCAATGTCCGGGCAATGTTGGCAATAATTCACCACGAAATGATTCTATGATTAATAAACATTTTATAGTTATAGCTGTTCAAAGATATTTTGGCGCGTGGCCAAAATCGGAACTAGCGCTAAATTGCACTAAATGTTTACCAATAGCGCCCCCTGCCAACGTCATTCGAGCGCCGCAAGGTCTTCACAGCAGTGGATTTTCAACATTGCCCAAAAATTATCAGCATTGCCCGCTGTACGAAATGACCGCACTTGATGCGATTGTCTGTCTATACAATATATGTATATATATATATAAAACATCGTCAATTACAATAAAAATATATCTTTTAAATCGTATTTTATTAACCCTAACCCTTGAAGAATTGCATTAAAAGAAAAACAATACAAGGTCTTAGAAATAAAAATATTTAACTGCAACTATTCAGATAGCTATTTGTTACACGAAATAACTTTGAACTAAATATACCGTAACGGGTAGTTACTATGCTAGATCTAACACCAAAGATGTTCAAATCACCTGCAAGATGTGTCAGTTGAGTTCGGAACTTTTAGCCGTTTAGCTACTTGGCCTTTTAGCTATTAAGCCGTTAAGCCAGGGCTCAGGAGAGCCGCGCGAGGGCAGGCGGCGCGTACGTCGCGGGGGGCTCGCATCACCGGGACGGGCAGCTGCTGGCTACTGACTTACCGCTGAGGCAGGAGAAACCGCTGGTACCTGATTGCAGGCTAGACATTGAGCCCCTGAGGAGAAAGGTGAGGTCAGATGTGGGGAAATAAGGTTTTGGTACCTACTCCGTTCATTATACTGACAGTATTACATACCAACACAAACGGGACAAAACAAGTGTTACAGACAAGATAAGAAACAAGTAAAGAGTCTAGAAATTAAAATCTTAAACATAGACAGAATTCATGACTGCTTATGCATTAAGTAACTTTAAACATCATACATACTCGGATAATTTAACTTCACAGCACACGCACAACAAGGTTTAAAGAAAAGCTGTAGTTAGCTGACTCGTTACTTATCTCTTTTGTCAACTGTACATTAAAAAAAAATCTGTGACATTAATATTGTCACGGGCATGCATTAAGAACAGAGGTCTTTTTAAGCATCACATCCCGAGTTGAATTAAGGTCACTTGGGCGTTGATAAAGTGGACCTTCTGGACTGTCATATATGACATACGTAAAATACGAGATTTAAAGCACATATTTTTAATACCAACTTTGGTTCTGATCCTATCTTTTCTTGGCATGTTGACACACGGTCATAATATCATAAATAAATTGTATAACAACCTCAATTGGCTTTTAAATAATTTTAAACGTAAATAAATAGTATTATAACGTGATATGGTTTTTCTTATTATTTAAATCTATGATACTATGTCGAGTTTGTGTTCTCAGGAGAGCTTTCGAGGCCTGACTTGTCCGATGAAGCTGACTTAGCCAAACTGGAGTGTCACAATAATAAACGGTGATTAGGGAAACAGGTTTCCACTGTATGATTATAATGACTGGTGACAAATTAATTAATCTCAAGATGTTATGAAGTCATCTCAAGATAAAAGACAATGTGACACACATTTAAATGTGTGAGTACATGCGGCACAAAACAAAATCAAATTACAAATACTAATACGTTCTTCTCCATAGGTACCTACTACGCTTTGGAATGGGCAAATAGCTTCATCTTTCTGACTGACCGACCCCTTGACAATTCAAAAGTGCCTGCATTTGGTTTATTTGAAATAAATGTTTGAGTTTGAATATGAGAAGCTGAAATAAATAGTTTGAGTTTGAAGCGCTGAATAGTAGCGTAGCGTAGCATATATCCTTGCCAAATTTTATTGAAATCCGTCCAGTGGTTTAGGCATGAAAAGGTAATATACAGACAGAGTTACTTTCGAATTTATAATAATAGTGTGATTGTTAAGCGCGAAGAAAATAGGGCAGAGTTCGGCTTTACCAATGCGATATTTTAGTAATCACCATCGGGGTTGTCTACAACTATTATTGAGAAGTTATAGTCAGTCAAGTTTGATTCAGGTCTGGCTAACATTCAGAGTGTGATCAACGTTTTAAGCATCGTCATTAAAACTGCACGTTTGTTTGCAGGCAGAACACGTGACATTCAGGCCATAAGATCTCACCTTTGTAATAACTATGTATTTCTAGGAAACAAACGTTTGGTTTGATAAAGCCCTAAAAGCACAGTAATACGTACTTGTAGTGATGGCTGGTGAGCGTCTCGTGGAAGTACATGAGCTGTGCTGCGCGGTGCGTGCTGTCCAGCATGTCGCAGCGCCACTGCAGCACGTAGCTGCCGCACTCCAGCATCACGTGGGATCCCTGGATATAGTCATGACACCAAGTGAGAATGAGCAAGATATGGAGTAAACAAGAGAAGACAAGTATCCTTAGCAAGAACATATTGATCTTTGTAAAGTTATAGAAACGCATTTCATGTCACGACTCCCATAAAGATGTATAAAAATACAAGACAATATTAGTAAGTCATCAATGTATACGAAAAACTTTAGACGCCAGTTTACACGAAACCAATAAATTGAAAGTAAATTATTTCTTAGTTTATTACTATTTATGATTATCATTGCTGTTATAATAAAAACACATGTTATCTATACAAATTTTATAGAATAGTTAGTGAAGCGGCATTTATTATAATACTCTATTTGCATTTGATGGTATCCACGAGCTTAGTCCAAATGCAATTATATGAAATAAGATCAACTTGGTACATCTGCTAATAGTTAATCCCATTATTTAATCATGAGATTTTGATTTATCGCGTGAAAATCGATTGTATTGTATATCGGGCGGGTGTCCGCAACCCCATGTCTTAGCGCGTATTTTGCGTTTGTGTTTTAACATAACATCTAATTGACAAGTGCTCGAGATCGCTGCGACTCGAGAGGTCTTATCCAATAGTATACGTGAAACACAGGTTTAAATAATTATAGCAATCCTACCTGTATGCTCTCTCCATCATGACAGACGAGGGTAGGTTCGACCCTATGGAAGTGTTCGCCCTCCCGCCAGCTCTTCTGATCCAGCACCGACTTGGCCTCGTCTCCGCCACCTACGCACAGGGCTGGAATGAATAGCTGGTGTTATGGGCAACATAAAATAAATAAAAAGAAGCGGTTGGTAAAAAAATAATTAAAAAGGTGGGTAGTTTGAAGATAATAGGTAAACCATGAAAATTTAAAATCAAAATAGTAATAAAAAATAATTTTTAAACAATGAGCTTAAAACGTCTGATTGAATTAAAAATTATACAAAATATGTGTGCAAAATTTGATACTTAAAACAGTTTCAAGTAAGTAGGTAATTTGAAATTGAGCAGCCGAGTCTGTCCCTAAAAAAACTTGCATCCGTCGAAAAAGGTCCTCAAATTCCCCAATTATCTTTTTTATATTTGTTGCTGTCTACCTATTACCATTGAATGGACTCTGACGAAAGGCAGTTGCCAATGTGCGACAGCATGCTGCGTAACCATTACCTAAGAACTGGCTGACTGGCACTTTCCCAAATTGTGACCCACAGCCATACCTCCCTGGAGACTTTCTGTCTCCAGGAGCAGTTTCAGACCCTGAAAGTCCTCTGTATCCCTACCTGAGGTGTCTGCAGGTGGATGACTGAGCTCATGTTCGCTGCGATACACGGTGAAGGCAATGTCGTGCCGAAGCACGTCGAAGTCCCAAGTCAACACGCTTTGAGGGTCCCGGTTTGGTACTATTACTTCGTGGACCTGGAGGAAATTTATAAGTATTTAAGATGTTAGAAGTTGAATAGAGGGCAGTTTTAAATGGTCAGTTAAAGGTGTAAAGAAATGCTTGGACAGCTGGTTTCAGATTGTACCTTTGGGATGATTCTATCACATATGCTGCAGTCTTAACTTATGATTAGATTGCATTTAATTGTGTAATACATATCTGTTTTCGCAGGTTCAAGGAACCACCACATTCTGCAATCCTATCCTCAAAAGCACAGAAGCTACAGATGTAATGTCATTGCTAAACCCAAAAAGGTCTTATTCAGGTCACTTTTGTACAACGGCTACAGCTGTTTCAAATCACGAGTGCACGTCGTGTGGTCTTTACATCAATGACAATAGAAGGTTTAAATTGCGAATATTGACGAGCGCTCGTGAAATGAAACAACTACATAAACCAAACAATATCCAACATACCTGTCCTTTCCCCAAGCTAACGGACCGGTAGATGCTATCCTCACTGAGAGGATCACCCTCGCGTTCTGTGAAGGCGCCGCTGACGTACAGGCTCTTGGGCACCAGTCCCCCTTCGTGGACGAAGCTCTGTGGACACGAGATACGGTCACAGAGGGTGACCACAACGCGGGGAGACATGTATGTGAGTGAATCTAGCTCGGTGGTCGCTAGGTGATGTGTGTTGTTGAATAATATGGTGTGTCTTGAAGTGTTTAAAGCTGATTTTACTAGAAGAGAGCGTAAGTTGACAGAAATGCGTGGCTTTATGTGCCCGGTTAAGTATTTACTCAATCTTTTTAACAGTATCTTGGCAAAAAATATCAGCCTGCACAGAGCCTGGGCTATTTATAAAACACTGCTATTAGCTCTGCACAGCAGCATCATCGACGCCCATTTCATGTAGATTCAGAAAGTCAACAGTCAATATTATTTTTGGCGGTTTTTTTTTCGTACAATATCTTTATTAAGAAGACGAATACAGTTGTACAATTATATTTCGACGATGTCTTCCCAGAAAAAACGGAGTTTTTTTTTAATGGAATGCGAACAAAGTTTGTTTCTACTGGTTCTGAGCACAATATCTACCATCAGTAAGCTTACAATCTTGCCAAAGTGATGATAACAAAGAGTGACCCTACTAGACCCTAGCATGATAGTGGTACATGTAGTCATTGTAGGATAGTGACGAATGTAGTCGGTGCGAGTGATAATACACAGAGTTTCTCGTAACACAAGTGTTGGTTCCACGTGAATCTGACTGCAACTGACTAGCACCATGGCAATACACTGACATACAGGCGGCCAGACCTCGGTATCCGCGATTGTTTCAACAAGAACTTATTTAAATTAAAGATCTAGGAGTTAGCTTAGTAAGTTAAAATGTTTCTTAGGTGGTTTTAATGATTTATGACGGATTGCTTTGTTAACAAACGAATTGTTTTGATTTCTAATACAATTAATCGAACCTAATTGGGCTCTAAACAATACTAAGTACTTGTACACGGTTCGGACAGGAACAAAGGGTTATCCATTGGTTGGTTAAGTGATTAACTCAGATTTGAAAGCTTTGAGAAGCCAGTCTTTTAGCAAATATACCTTGGGAATGCAATTAATTTAAACTCATATTATAAAGAGAAAAGATTTGATTTTTGGTACGTTTGTTTGTTGCCCTTTCACCCTAAAACGGCTGAACGGATTTGGATGAAATTTGGCTCATGTGTAGACTATGACCTGGATTTGGACATAGGACTTTTTATTTTTTTATCCCGATATTACTACGGGACCAAGACTTATGCGGGTAAAACCACGGGGCGGAGCTAGTCATAGATATTTTATTGTGTGGTGTTGTACGACTTTCTTCAATTTGTATTAGCTGTTATTGTTACAATTTTAATAAAGATTATGATATTATTCTGTGCTGAAGCCAGCTAACGATGTCACTACAATTCCTAGGTGTACAGTTTATCAGATTGATTGTAAGCAGTCCTAGCACACGGATACCGAAGGCCCAGCGCGATACTTATCGCGTACAGAGTCGAAATACTGATGAGGCACGTTTAACGTCGCGTTTACAATGTCCGACTGCAGCGGGCCGGGAATAAAACAATCATGTATTAAAATAACGCTAGGCGGTAGGTCTGCCTCGTTGTTCCAGTGGTTCTAGGTAGCTTCCAAGGTGTTAAGAGCTCCAATTTCCACAATTTGATGGCTTTTTGTAGAGCGTCTAGGTTTGGCCTCCAGATATCACCATCCAATGAGCTTTAATATAGGGGATGCTCATGACTAAATACATGTCTACTCTTTTTTTCACTCACATTAATTCCTAATTTTGTTGATATATACCAATGGAATAATACCGTCCTAGCAACCGGTTTGTGACTGACTCATCAACTCAAAATTAGCTACTTGAAAGACTGTCAATCTCATGTCGAGTGATTTAATACAGTCATAAAAGTTTTTTTGTTTTTAATTAAATACATTTCAGCCACCCAATCACAGTAAAAATGCTTCTTAGCAAGTTTTTGTGTTGAATAGCATTTCAGAAACCAAGAGTGTTAGTCTACAAGGCTTCGGCCAGCGACATCAGTCGAATAATGCGAAGCCATTGGATTCAAAACTGACTTGATCCTTGATAAAACTACTTCTAAAACTGGCCAATGTATGTAGATACCAAGTAGTAGAACAAAATATCTTGAAAGATATTCCGTCACTGAGAATGCTAGTGTATACGCCAGGAGTTGATAATCTCTCTCACCTTGCAGGGTCCTCCGAGGAAGTCCGGTATGAGGTCCTTGGGGATGTAGTCGAGTAGGCCTCCGGGCTGCAGGTAGTCCTTGCCGCCGTAGAACAAAAATTTGCTGCGGGTGTTCTCGTCTAGAACAGGCAAATTACATTTATGAAGCGTTTTATAGTACAAGTTGTAATTAATGCAGTTGTCACCAACCTTATTTCCATGTTTCAGGCAATCTTTAAATCACTGGTTGAATTTTTGTCCATTGGTCTGGTTTTTTAAGTAATATTCGGAAAAAAGCCCACAGTCACGCGTTTTCTATTATAAAGTCGAATCCGGTATTATTTCAAGGCGTTTATCTGTTAACTACCAACATCAATGGTCTATCAAAAGTGATGACTACAACCAGACAAATTATTTTAACAAGACTAATTAACAGCCAAATACTCGGTCCGATCCAACGCAGTCTGATGCTGTCTCTGCCACTTTAATGTGACTAAATACTCTTAAGAACTTCTTAAAATGAAGTGTCGTTTGAGAATCGGGAGGTTAGAGGCTCCTTCAGACGAAACAGTTCGATAATAAAGAAAGATCACTCACCAATAAACGTGCTAACAATAGTCCACAGAATCGGAAAGACTCTCGGCGCCCTCACAATTAACACCCTTCCCATAGTTTCAGGGTAGTTAGCCTCCACGATCTGTATGATGCGCAGGAGTGCGCGCACGCCGGGCCGCCAAAGGTGTCGCATGTTGAGTCCGTCCAAGTCTACTAACAGGCACCAGGATTGTACAGCATGTTCTGAAGAGTTGGTCGCCTCTTCTAGAAGTTTTAGACCTTCCTCGCATACGTGAAGTGTCTGGAAAGCGTAAGAAAAGAGAGTTTAAAAAGTGTTCGATGAAAATGTATCGATACTGCATAAAAATGTATCGATACTGCATAAAATTTGTTACTCTGACTTTGAGATAGGGGAATATCTGATCTCTAGTCTACCTTATCTAAGTAGGTAATTCAAAAATCTAGTTCCATCAAAGATTACAAATATTTAGCAGATGATAGTACCAGAAAAAAATATAATAATAGTATAATTGCATAGCACATGTGTGAGCACTATGTATGTACTATAAAGCTACCATTTGCTAGGGTCGTCTTTCATTGACTTGATTTCATTGGCTGAGAGTATGTCATGCTCACTCAAATGTCTCGCTGGTGGTGGCGTGTGTGTTGGATCATTAAGTTCCCTTCAAAATGGTTGAGCTAAATGGTGCTGATCCATACGTCATGTTCGTGAACGAGCGCCGTCAGTAGGGACTGGTCATCTCTTAGCTGACTCGGCTTATTTTAATTTTAATTGGTTTTGTCGTTTTTATTGCGGATGCTTTTTAACGTGCACGTCTTTTTACATCGCTCTCACATGTATAATTTCAACATGAATAATGTAACAGATTTTTCTTGTAATGTTATGTTGATTGAAAAGAGTGTCCATGAAGTTTCTAGCCCGTTCTTATCCATAGGTACCTACTACACTTTGGAATGGGCATCTAGCTTAATTTTTCTGATTGACCGACCCCTTGACAATTCAAAAGTGCCTGTAATTGGTTTATTTGAAATAAATGGTTTGAGTTTGATATAAGCTTTTCAAATCATACACACCCTGTTTTTGCATGCAGTTTCAAGTAGAGACTTTGGGCTCAGTAACTTCACAAGAATTAAGATATTATAATTATTTGAATCTAATAAGCCATCTTTCAAACTGGCATGATGTAGTACAAAACGTGTATCTTACCAACTTCAAGAGGCCATCTTCTCCGATGGACTTAAGCAGTCCCTTCACGTCCATCTGACCCAGTCGCAGAATGTACAGCGGACGTCCGTCTGAAATACAAAGCAACAGCTTTTATTAGTAATACTAAGGACAGAACTATACTAACAAGTTATAATTTTCAAGTCGAAGATTCTTCATCATCTGCTTAGCTTTTTCCCAAGTACCTTGCGGTCAGCCTCCAGTCTAACCGGATGCAGCTGAATACGAGTATTTTATATGGAGCGGCTGCCTATCTGACCTCCACAACCCTCTTACTGGGTTACACGACATATCGTGCTTTTGAGATTTTAAAGTCGAAAATTGAAAAACCAAATGTTGATGCCGCAAAATATTTTTTTTTTTGTCTTTAGCTATACATCTTGCTACTTCGAATTTTATAATGGAAAACTCGACCCGGGAAATCAACCCCAGAATTGACGCTTACGAGTCGCGCTTGCGACTAGAACAAAACCTCCTTTAGGGGGCTTTTCCTTTTTCCATAAGGGAGACTCCCTTATGACCTAGGTTGGTCTACTCACCCTTGTCATGATGATGCCAGCCTCCAGGGAAGTACTGCTTCACGACGTCAGGAGTCTCGTACTCTGAGAGGATGCGGTCCACCTGGTGCTTCTTGCGCCACAGGAGTGACTGGGAGAGCATCTCTCGAGCTTTCTCCACGTTGAAGTCCCGAGCGCGCAGGAATCGGAGAAGGGTCGTGTCGCTTGGCACCTGGGGCAGAGTAATTAGGTTGAGAAGATCTGTATTGGGAAATAGTGTCGTGGACATATCAGCAGTTCTCATATAATTTAGATTGAGTTGATTTTATTTCTTCTGCAATGTAGATTGATATGTGGGGTTTCACAATGGTTCTTCTCAAAAGAATAATGAAAAATTGGAACCCTGGACTTAACATCTTACTTTTTATATGGCCCTTTAAAAAGCTTGTTTTCAGCTAAGTTAAATGTAAATAGTCGTAAGGAAACTAAAGAATATCAGATGGTTTGACCACAATAGCATATCTTCGTAATTACATCCTTATGCGAGCAGTAGCAAATGCGCAATGCATATCAGTTTCATAACAAGAGATGATGCCAATCGTAACAATACTATCTAGTACAGGTAACTAGAAAATTCAAAACAGAAGCTGGTAAATCGATGATACAATGGTAAAAAACAAAGAAATAGACAAAAAAAATAGAACAAATAATAGAAAGGCAACACACATGTGTTAGTTCTCAGTCTTGGCACTACCTACACTCAGCTTTATTTCACTTCCATAGCGACATTGCTCGAGTTTACAATTTATTGCGTACGTGTGGAATGCCCGAAATTCCCCAGTCTGTTTCAAAGCGGCTATAAATTTCGACTTTGTGCACATGTTTTTAATATATGTTTGAGGCACGGGACATTGTAGACAGGAATTTAATTTTGTGTTCAGTTTTCTGTCTGTATGCTTGTTATTTTGTTTATTGGAGTATTCACAACGGAATTTTTAATAACTTTTCTACTGGTCCGCTGATGGATAATTGAATATTCTTTGTCGTCTTTCGTGTCGGCGCGAGCTCTACGTATTAAACATTGTAGCCAATCAGTATAATGTTGGTAGCCGGACTGCGTGTCCAGGATACGTAAGACGTACTTCGAATATGATCGCTCGTTACTCTTTAATTCACAAAGCGATGCAAGACTTTTGAGAGTCTCGCAACAATAGATACCTAAGTCATTTTAAGCACCCCAAATTAAATCCAACCTACCAGCACTAATGAGCCCATTCCAGTATTGCTTTTTGCCATTTTGAGCGAAGGCTCTAGGAAATTTCTTGTATCGTAGGTGCGTTCACAAACACAAATCTCACATGCACACACACCCAATCCGGGAGCAAAGTCTTACTTTAGGTGGCGTGGTCTTAACTTCCTTGAACCACCTCCAGGAGGTGCTCACCTTGCCCTTCTGCAGGTCGGCGATCCACTTGCGCAGCTGCAGCAGGCGCGACTCCTGTGTGGGTGTCAGCTCGCCCAGGTAGCGCTTTATGTAGTCGCTGTCCTGGGTATGCTGGTCTGGAAGTAAAAGGAAATATGGGTGAGTTTTTGTGATAGCGTTTCTACTCTTGAAGAAAACTGCAAGGAAAGTGTCTCATCCTATTTGAAGTAGGATCGTCAAGCTAAACACAATATTTCCAAACTGCGTGATAAAGATTTCAGGCTAATACGATGAAAAGTATAATCTGGCAATAAATGTACAATCACACGTTGCTACTAGACAAATCTTTTAGTAAATTTACTAATTATATTATTTTATTGGCATAATCAGCCTATAATCTTCCCAATGCTAGGACTCAGGCCTCCTTCCAGTGAGAGGGAGTGGGTGTAATCCAGGACGCAGGCCCAGTGCGAGTTAGCAGATGTCACATGTCTTCGAATGTTTTGGTTCTAGGACATGCCGGTTTCCTCACGATGTTTTCCTTCACCGTTCTGAGAGAAGTGGTGATGACATAATTTACACAAAGTAAAGGGCCTGTCAGAGTTCGAACCTACGGCCTACAACTAGTAAGTCGCGATCGTTACCACTAGGCCACCTCTGCTCTCCCCTCCCCTGCTCACCCGACTAGCAGGATAGCTTAAAATCGAACTGCAGAAATCTTAACTAAGTATAAAATAATACATGAACATCGAAAGTAGGTGAATTCATTTTACGCGGAAATTAAGGAGTATAACATGATATCTCATTGTATCCACAGAGTACATTTTATATAGTGATTCTATCGCAGGAAATTCAGCCATAATATCCAAGAAACCTTATAAACTCATAACTACATGGTGAAGGTGAAGTCGATTGAATTACGAGAAACAATTTCTCTAAACCTCTAGGGATAGTACACACATAGTGTCTAGGGAATTAAGTATAAAAAAATATATATATTGCCCTATTGAAATTAAATAAAAATGTCTATTTAGATCGAATAAATAAAATGTTTTCGTATGTGTAGATCGCCGAAGTACTCTCTACTTTTGCATTAATAAAGGCTTTTCACGATTTTTGCTTATGCTGGATTTTTCACCTTTGTTAATCCTGCCGTTAAAATGTGATAAAAAGATAAAAATAAAAGCTTTAAAAGTTTTTATTGCGTGAAATAAACAATTTGTAGTCTGTATTTCCGCCATTAACGCGTATAGCACAATCGCAGCGATTCGGCATACTAAATATTAGTTCATCTAAATCACGTTGCGGAATGGCCACCCACGTCCGTTGTAACAGGCGAAAAGGATTTTCTCGTGTGTGTACGGCATCCATATTTGGCAGAGCTCTTCTTTGAAGCATATCCCATGCGTGATCAATAGGATCCAAGTCTGGCGATTGAGCAGGCCATGGTAGGACATTGATATTAGCTACAAGTGTGTTTACAACGACTCTGGCAGTGTGTAAACGTGCATTATCATGCATAAGCAGAAATGAAGCACTACATTGGTTCCGCAAAAGAATGTCAACTTCTGATACAATCGTTTCAGCGTAAAACTGTGCATTAAGATTGCCTCTGATCCAAATCAGGTCGGTTCTTCCGCTGATCCAAATACCCGCCCATATCATGACTGTTCTCCCACTGTATGCATGACTTCCTGGCATGATTTTAAACGTTCTTAGCGTCCAGGGGTCCTCCAAATCTCCAATACCGTGTACGTTTAGTATCTGGCCTCATACCAAAGCGAGATTCGTCAGAAAAACACACAAAACGCAGCTTCTTCTGCCCAGTTTCTGTGTTCACGAGCTCATTGTAAACGGGTTCTGCGATTGCGGGGCTCAATAAGTGGTACACGTAACGGCCTTCGGGAATGGAGACTGACTTCATGCAAGCGATTCCTTATGGTTTGATCGCTTATTAACATCCCTGGACAGCTATAACCAACGTAACCAACATCATCGCGGTCATTGTACGATTTCGTCGAGCAGTAATTTGTTTGTAACGATCTTGTCTGCGTGTGGTGATGCGAGCTCGTCCTCCATGTCATTCAGCCACGCTGCCAGTGATGCGGTAACGTGGCCAAAGTCGACTTATAACATTCTGCGTAGTGCCCAGAGCGATTGCCACAGCACGTTGCAGCGAACCAGCTTCCAACATTCCAACGGCTCTGATCATTTCTTCTCAGTTCAAATGACGTCTTCTCTCCATAATAACGTTTTTTTTTTTTGTATTGATTCCACTCGTGAAATTCCACTCAATGGCAGAAATTTTACTGATTTAGTCTCAAACCCGTTGCAGGATTATAAAGAAATACGGACTTGACAAAAGATTTTCATCTTTTGACCGAAATCCAAAAACTATTCCCTTTACAAATGATGAAATTTACTAAAAAGTATCCATGGGAGTTACAAAAAATATAATAAAAAAAACAGATTTTTTGTAACTAGCAAAAACGTGCTTGATCCCGGGACACTTTTGATATTTATATTTGAAAAATATTCAGTTTGCTGTAATAACAATGAACATGAAATGTCTAGAGCAATAAACGAGTATGAAATGAAAATAAATGTATATGAATACGACGATGTGAAATAACATTCCGAAATAAAACTCTACTGTTTCTGGAAATAATTTTACTAACGTGACCTACAGTTAGAGCTAGAAAGATCAACCGAGCAAATCGACCTAACCCTCGAAATCAGAAATAGCTTCACAATCCAATGTCCCAATTTACATGCAGACTCTTTCAGCAGACCTTTTATTAAGTACAGTCACCAAAATGGATAAGTAACCAGGGTCGTCGGATATAGTTGAAGTTTAGTTAGAAACCGATGGATGTTTTCGGATGAAATTCAATTTGATAAATAAACTGTGTGTTTTCTATTAATTAAATTAAATTGCATTTGAAAACATCCATCGGTTTCTTACTAAACTTCAACTATATCCGACGACACTGGTTACTTATCACTTTTGGTGACCTTACAAAATATTAATTGGAGCACGGCAAAGTTGGAATCCTGACTAATTAAATCATTTCTTCAACTTTTCAGAGTAACAGCCCGGAATCTGGATTCATGTCGCAATAAGTTCGCCACTTATTACATGGGATTTAAACATTACTCGTGAAATGTAGTGTATTGTGCCCTCGAAGAAAAACAGGCGTTATAATAAGTTATCTATTAAAATACAATTATTTTATTAAGGCAAGACTTTGTTACCATATTTACCTAAATAAAATAGGACTCCAACTATCAAGTCACGGTGCAAGCAAATTTCGGCTATATCCGACACTTGATGGACAAAGACCCTTCTCGAACAGGTGACTTAACTAAGCTACAAGGTAAGCTCCCTACTACCCACTAAGCCTTTGCAAAAGCCTTTTTGGAACAAATGAACGCGGATAACATACAGCACGCTAATTGCGTAGCATATTCGTAATTACTTCCTTTTAATTTTCACAATGACTACAGGACTATAACTGATGGGTATCAACATCATTTTTTTTATGTTTATATCTGTACCCATCACGTCTGCGGAGTTTCGCTAATTAATTTAATTTTACCCTGTACTTATAACAAAATCCTTTGTTACTTGAATGTTTTCGATTTTTGAAAATTAGATAAAAAAATAACGCAATTAATGAAACATGAAAGAAATTGTCATTTCGCAATAGGATGCTTGAACTTTGAAATCCGATTTCAAACTGTGATGCAAAATATAATATAACAATAGCCTGAATTCGGTAAATCGGTAACAGAATATGGTTGCAATTTGATAAGCCTGTCGGTATCGTTATTATATCGAATCATTACGCAAAAATAATTCCCAGTAAATTACACATAGGTACCTCTAAAAATTTCCCAATATTCTGTTCGAAAACTAGTAAGGTCTTTAGAATAATTGGCAAACATGTTCAATCGGTATTACCATAATATAACATGACATGAATTTCTTGCCCGTTCTTCTCCATAGAAACCTACTATGCTTTGGAAAGGGCAACTAGCTTTATCTTTTTGACTGACCAACCCCTCGACAATTCAAAAGTGCCTGTAATTGGTTTATTTGAAATAAATGCTCTGAGTTTGAGTTTATATAAAATATCCCCAAGCAAAACTATTGGGATCTTTTTTCTAAACTAACTAAAAGTTAAAATGTTATAAGAAAAAGTAAACTCAAACTCAGAGCGAATGCATTTTTATAGAAATTCAGTCTAGCTTTGTAGTGCAAAATAAGATTGAGCCTGTCCCGAGTGTCCCAATCCATTATGTTTGTTTTACAAATTATTCTTTGTCCCTGAATGCTCTTTTTGCAAAGAGCAACGAGGCATCAAAGCAAGGCAAAGAGCATCTTGATACGTGATAAAATATTAAACTAAGATTAAGGCCCGCTTTCACCAAAAAACCTGAATGCATGGCTTTATAGCATATTTTTAGCATCTTTCTGCTACTTTCATGACTTATGAGATGACGGCTAATATACCTGAATGGATAATGAAGACATGCTGCTCCAACCCAAATACAGTAGTTGTTATAAGGGCAGAAGGATGATGATCAATCTATCGCTATAGACTTCAAACGAATTGCAGAAACAGAACGATGTTTTAAATTCTTTTAACGCTAAACGTTTTTAGTCATTTATAGTGCAAACGGGGCCAAAGTTCCGTATTTGGCATTATCTTTGGCATTGGCCTTTGACAACTTGCACCGATACAAAGTGCCAAGTTACACAGGATGCCAAGTTTCACAGGGTTGCAATTTACGTTCAATTGCGGCCGTTACAGCAACAGTTACACGTTGCAGTAGCGACAGGGTCAGGGTCGCGACTTGGCACGCGCGAGCAGTGGGTTAAACTTGTTGGAAAATGTACGTACGTGTGTCGATAAGACCTATCTTGAATGTAGGTTTACCTTTGAGGGTTAAGGTGTAGTACGTTGTTAATTAAATTAATTGGGTTAAGCTACGGTTTCTTAAGACTGTGGTGAACATCACATAACGTCCGCAATTTACCGTCGAGTGACGTCACTGAGACGTTTTTAAGGAAAGTAAGTTAGTGCGTTTCTAGAGAGCGTTTTTGGACACCGTAAAGTCAAACCTTCATTTTCATGACGGACGTCGCTTTAGGCCATATGTTAGGGCCATCGCTGTCCTAGGAAACCAGGTGACATATGTAGGTAAATTTCATGTTCTGAATTGAACAGGTAAAATCGTCAATAACTTTATGATATAGAGTAGGTAGTAATCCGCCTTTTATTATACAAAATCATGAATAATAATGTGCTCACTGTTTTACATATCTAATACGTATGTTATTTTCACCGTAACTCTATAACAGTGTTGTACAAACAGGCTGGACACGCGACGCGACACAAAGGGATTCGCGATTCGCGTCGTGTGTCGCGTCTGTTTGAAGGAGCCTTTAAGGTACAAGCTAGGTAATTGGTGTGGTAGGCGACCGCACCAATTATTGTCCCCTTAACCACTTAAAAACTTTAAGGTCCGAACCACTGCAACGAATAAATCAACCGGTCCCTACGTGGGCGTCCCACTCCACGCTGACGCCACCGCTATTACGTCACAGATACTATCGCTGGGTGAATGCGGGGGTGCACGCAGCTGAATGGGATGAATGAGGGTGAATTATGAGGACGGTTCTGCTAACCAAACTTCGGATATGAGCGATCATTTTGTTCCTAGAATAAAGTTTTGTTTTATCTCAGTTATTTGGCTTTGTTGCTAGATCAGATAGGCCTGAGGGAGTCGTTTATTACGCAAGTTAAAAGGCAAAAGGAGACGATCCAATTTATCAAGGTAATCTTGTAACCGATCTAACAGAGCCGAGACATTCTCGTAGTACGTGTGTGTATAAACAAAATAAAAAGATAAATGATAATTGAAGTGAAAACTTCTTTAGGCACGTTGAGCGATTTTTGGTAGGAGAAAATCTTATTGATTTTTATTTATTTATAGTTAATAAAAACGGTACAACACCAATTACATTAACTAACATAGAAACCATTATTACGTTGACAATCATAAGTTGTATATAATTTAATTTAAAACTAACATGGAACAGTGGACTCCCTTGCATACTTTCTCTCACAGAACACCAGACAAATACACATAATTTTATTCCATTCACCCGCAAACACATCACATTCAGGGTTGGCAGTCAAAAGGGCATTTAGCAATTTTAGAGTACGACGGACTGGGGATTCGGCTCTGGCGACAGTTTTGGATGGCAGTTGCACAAACAGATTGTGCCAGCGGCTCTGACGGTGTCCGATGTATTTGTCGGGTACAAATAATCGTCAGGAAAGGCCATGGAGCTCCGGGCAGTCGATACGTCCCCATAAGGTCTTACAGGCTACCGTGAACTGATCAAGGTCTCTTCTCACCTCTGAGTTCGTGTCACCGACATGCTAATGTTAACAGTATATCTGTAGCTATGTATGACGTGTTGCGTTTGCCTAGCACTGAAAGCATTTCAGTGCAAGGAAACACCGTGTGCAAGGAACACATTTGAACAAAATTAAAAACTAACGTATCTTCTCGATGGTTGAGCCTTTTGCTCTACGTTTCATGAGTTTGATATCCACCCGGAATTGATATCATTTGCATGGTCTGTCTGCAGATTATTACTTTTTCGGGTTTATGTGTTTGGACATGTCCGATTTAACAGTTATCTACATTACGTAGGTCGAAAAATGCAAAAAATAGCCCTGAAAATTTAATTTTTACGGTAAGAATCGTAAAGCTTTTGTTTCCTAGGAAAGCGGTTTCGTCATATTTATTTATTATTTATTTATTTAGGTTAGCCAACAATTGTTTACACAATACATTTACAATAATTAAACGCAACAATATTAAGTGCAACAATAAGTGCAACAATCACTTACAGACTAACACAACATGCACCATAAAATGGTATATTCTAACAGCCGTCATGAAATTCTGTAATTTTCACCAGTATTTGACATAAAGTTGTCAAAAACGCTCTGCATTTGGACAGCCGTTTTTGTGTGACCGTTAAATGATAAATGATTTTATTTCACTTACAGTGTAGTACATACACTTTTACACGTCAATCATATTTTAAAAACTAGGTGAGGTCGGCGTTTCCTATCTGACTACTCTGAGAAGAAAGGCCGAAACAAACTCGGTTACAGTCTCTTTTAAAGTCCAGACATAATCTTGGTCAGATCATGTGAAGACCATGTAGATTTGTGTCTGAAATGGTCTTTTGAGGAAAAACCACACAGAATGAGTGGACCAGTCCAGTCAGTGCATACATTTGTCAGTAATCGTGCAGCTCAACTCAAAACTTAAGGAGCTCACAGATTAACGTTCACCTCTTTCTTATGAAACTAAAGCTTTACAAACACAACGAATAACCCCACAAAACAATCAATATTAAAATAACCCCTAATCTAAACAGTAAATAACGAAATCTATGCAAATATAGACAAGAAAATAATTGGTATTTTTCCAAGAACCTTGTTTTAACAAGAAATTGATTCAGAAAAGAATCTATAAACAATATTGGCACAAGACTATATTCCCAAAACAGACAGCAAGATTTCTTTCCAAGATAAATTGCGGCCCCCATATAAAAGAAACAATATTGATGCCAAGTACTCGTACATTCAAATATATCCTTTGTAATTTCTATAATACTATTGATATTTTCGCTGTATATTATTTATGTAAATAGACACACTTAATGTCAACATTCTATGTTTATAGTATTGAAAGTAAGATATTAGATAATCGTAATAATGATGTCACATGTTTAAACGGATGCAACAAACAGGAATAGCGCAAAAAGGAGGAGACCGCGCTGAGTGGGATGAAGGATAATATGGATGAAGATGTACGAAACAAAAGAAGTACCTATGGGATCGTACCAAGTGGCTGAGGCCTTAGTACACACTCGCGACGACGCCATGGTAACGTAAATTCGAACGATTTTTTTATCGATTTACAACTAGCCTATAAACTTTTGTGACAAACACAATGTTACCAACAAATATGAATAAAGTCGTGCGAAACTTTAATAATTTTCACCTTTAAAATCGTTCGAAATTACGTTGCGTTTACTCCGCGCGTTCGTTCGCTAGGCCCACTGTAGTTTTTACCTTCCCCTATGGGGAAAAGGCGAGTTTATCTAAGTAATATTGCGTGCCGTAAGGTTCTAAGACATTAATGGGCCACCCCTTTTCAGCGGTAGATCTGAATGAATGGGCGACTAAAGCCCTGTATTTACTTGGCGGCAAATTGACACGTGATTCCTGACATGTTTGGTGACATGTTTAGGGACACGACGCTAAAAGTTGATCGTTATTGTGCGTCATGTTGCGTAATATGACGCAAATCATTATGATGAAAAATGTTTACTTAGTGAACACACGGTTTTCGGGAAGGAGGTGGAAGCATATCTTCCCTTTTTCGTTAACTATTTAACTGTCTACAAACATTCGAATGACGATATCGGTTTCGTCACCAGAAGCAGTAACTAACAGTCTGCTGTTCCTGACCCATCTGCCTAGCCTTTTCCCCACCATGTAGGGGTCGGCTTCCAGCTTAACCGGATGCAGCTAAATACCAGTATTTTACATAGAGCGACTGCTTATCTGACCTCCACGACCCAGTTACTGAGTAATACGATACCCTTTGCTAAGACTAGTTCTGCTGTTCCTGACTGAAAGACGAAAACCTTTGAACTACGTTAGGATACGAATGTCTAAGCGTAAACTATAAAACACTTTCAAGACTAGACTAGAGCTTAAAAAAAACACCGTCCTATTTTCAAAACATTTTCTTTTCTTTCCCTCATTGCGTCATACTTCATAAGCATAACCATTAATCCTGCTATCCAGAAAGCTTTAGTATAAGGAGCCATTCAGCCATCCCCTGGGACACATCAATATACATTATCGAGACAAGTTCTCATTCCCTAGCCGATGCGACGTCCGCCCACGCTAGGAGATTTACTGAAAAATTGCCGTCATTATCTGGTATAGAACCCAGATTGGTATGGGCACTGCACTTAATAATATTAATATACGTAAGTTGGGCAAAAAATAATCCACTTTAGTGCTAGCTGTAGTAGATAAAATGAACGACAGATCGATCATAAGCACCAAAGAACTATGTATATCTTTAAAACATGCAAATGAAGATGATTACAAATTTTCACAATGAGTGCTTCAATCTATGATCGAAAAGGTATTGGTCATAATCTAAATTTTTGGAAGACGCCTTGGCGATCATTTTCGGTTGATAGAAGCAGCAAATACTCGTCTATTTCAGTAGACTTAAGCATAACTACCGAAATGAGGGTGGGTACATTGTAAACCTCTGCCAACTCTTCGGGTATACAGGATTCATGGTATGCTCGCTGCTCTTAAAAGCTCATGTTGTTGCTCTTAATGGCCTTTTCGATGCGACAAGATATGGCGAATTCTGTAACAACCCAGCACTTTTTCAAAACTAATTTCTGAAATACCACTCGCTACTAAGCCTTTTATCAATCACTTTAATCTTAATTTAAAAGACGTGCCTAAGCTTGTGAGCCAACTTTAGCCACATAACTTCATTAAGCACTACTTATCCAGTCTAATGAATATACGTTTAGAGGTCAACCTTCGCCATTACGAACAGCTTTTGTAAAGAAAGGTCAGAAAGGCATAAATAGGGCTTGAAACTTGTTCGGAACACGACTTTGACCTATTTTAGTTAGTCGTTAGAACACTGCGGGATGATAAGCAAAAAAGCTATGAGTTATGTACTTGAGTTATGTGCTTAGGTGACCTAGATAGGTACCTCTTATTTTTTATGATGTTGGATCAATACGGGTAACATTATTTGTAAGAATAAAGGCTGACACAGATTTGGGGCGCACCGCAACACAAAAATCCTCTTATATCACTTTGGAACATCTTGTATGAAACATCACACACTACAGGGAGGCCGCACTGCGCTTTATGTATTCGAATGCAATGCACTGCGTCTCGATACGGCTGTTATGTGCGCTAAGCTTAAGTAAGAAAGAAAACATGTGTACCTACATAAAGGTTCAAAAAAAATCGCGTGAATGTAACATGTTTTCTTTCAAGCTAACACAAAAGAGCGTATTGTGTGTGACGTGTCAAAGGTATCGGCTTATTTAGATTTCTCACCATTACAAAAGATCCATGGAAGTTTATTTCCGAATTCTTTGACAGGTAAGAAGGTATGCATAACATAGGAGTTTCTCCAGTTCTCCCAAAGAAACGTACGCTTTAGATCAGGCAACAGTATTTCTAACTAATCTTGTGAATTTAAAAGTGCCTGTGAATGATCCTTTGACTCCAAAAACAGACGGATGCCTACAAAAATACTCATCAAAATAGCAATAGGAGCTCCAAAAAAACTTCCACCGTTGGTTATCATCCGGAAATTACCGAATGGCCAAATAGCAGATACTGTAGTCCCATTCCCGTAGCACTCCCCACTTCCTGCCATCACCGGGACCCGACAGAACCCATCTGATCCGCTTACCATCAATATTTCGTGGCTCCCCGCTTCCAATCGAGGCGTTGTCGGTTGGCAATCGATGGAGAATATTTCTAGGAAGTTGATAATGATTAAATGAGGTTGCGAGATGAAATAATGTACATAGATATTGAAATCGTTTTTGTGTTGTTATTTTGTGAAAATTATTTGGAAATGTTAGATCGAAAACGGTTCCTGGAAAATAGCTCTGTGTTACTTACACAAAAAATATTTTTACTTGTTACCGTTTCCAGAGAACAAACTTCTGGCTGAGTTTCCAAGACCTTCCTAGCTCCAATAAACCAGAATTCGTGCACATACCGTAATATTCACGCCCAAATATTCAAAAGCGCTCAACATAAAGAAAAGATAAATCAGAATTTGTTATTAAATTAAAAACATCTTTATTTCCTCAAAAAGAAAGATGAATGGAAAGAAACGTCTTGAAAGCACTTGTAAAGTTTGTTAATAACGCGGGAATACAAGCAAATGTGAGGGTGGCTATAATATCTACCTCATATTTCTTTACCTTACGTAACACGAAACGTTGGAAAATCTGCGCATTTCAGCTGATAAACATTTTACATGATTTTTTTAACGTTATATTAAACTTTGAAGAACCTATAACATGGTGATCATGGTTTTAATTTAATAAACAAAAGAAGACTGGCTGCTCAACTGGCACCTACACATACTTTCTGTGCAAATAAAGAACTATTCTATTCTATTCATGGCTAAACTACCAAATACTTCTAGAGATGAAAATGGGGTAATTTTTTTCCGTAAGAAAGATACGAACTTCATTATTAAAGCATTAATTCATTGATAGTTTGACCGAAGTTAAAGAACCCCATGGATATTATAAAAGCAACTCTGGTACAGTAGACCGCATGACTGTGGTAACACTTTGAGTTTGAGATAAACTAGCGAAGTATGGAGTTTCAATAGATTACGATGCCAGCTTCTAGGTACCGGTTTTGTTAACAGTGACGTGTGGGCTACTGTAGGTTGATACTGATCAGAAATCAAAATCATCTGGAAAGACGATAGTCCTGCTTATCCCCTCAAACAGAGACAAATATAATGACAGAACATCACATAAAGCGAATTGGAAAACAATACCAGCCTTTAGCAAACACCAAACAATGCCACATATGCTTTTGTTTGTCTATGGAAAACAGTATGTTAAGCAGTGTATATCGTAACAGAGCTTCTGTTTTCCTGATCCGATACATTTACTGTGTATCATGTAGCCTAGCATGTTGCCTATTGAACTTAGTAGGTATATCTGAGGGCTGTGAGAGGGATTAGGGTGGCATAACCTCTGATATTACACGAAGGAGGACTCAAAGAGGGAGTATGGATATTAGGAATAGGGTCGACCAAGTTCAAGTATATAATATATTGCCACAGAATGGATATATTCATTTTCACTCGGTTCTATTCGCTCTTTGCTTTTCGCAAGAGCAGACTCCTCGCCTCGTGCCGAAAAAACGTCGACGTTAGTTAAAACTCAAAATGGTACTTTTTAATGAATTATGAAAACTTAATCAAATGACATGACTAGAATTCGCGATATTACAGACCATTGTTGAATGAAATGCTTGGAAATAAATAGCGAAGGATATTTCCTTATCTCAATGGGATTTAATACCGTCATGGGAATAGTGTGTACAACGACCTCTGGTTATCCCCTCGAGGGAAACACGTGACGGTTATAAATCGCTTTTGTTGAGCGGCAGTTCCGCCCTTGAGAAAAGTTTTTAAATTTCCGGGATGAAAAGATGAAACGTACACCGTATGTCCTTGTCCAGGTATTAAGCTCACTTTCCACGAAATTCAAGCAAAATTTGTTTGGTAGTTTCGTTGAGCAAACGTACCAAAATTTACAAACTCTGGTTGGAAAATATAGCGCGGAAAGTAGGTACAGACGAAATTAATTATTGTACTTAGTTCGGTTCCCCAACGTCACCAACACTAGGATACACCTCATTTTTAGACCAAACAACAGCTTAGGTCATGGGTAGCAGACTCGATTTTCCACGGGCCCATCAACAAAATTAAGGGTATGCTAGTTCCAACAGGTCAGACGAAAAATTATTTAGATATCTCTCCTTCGACCCTTACTCATAGCCCATGACCGGTCCCTAGTTGTCATTTAGATCATGTTCTTGTTTTGCGGACTGTCCTGATTCCGTGCCACCCAATTTTAAAGACAAAAGCTCCCATCAACAGTGCTTTTAAAGCTAAAGGTTCTACTTCCCTATCGTTTTTGGGTCACTGTCGACATTTAGAGCGTACATTCGTGGCTCCATAATGTAAAATCCAAGACGTATTGTGACGATTTCTCATCTTGACAAAAATGATTCCAACGGTGAAGCATTCACCTATTTTGTTGCACCGAGCTCTCTGCACAGCGAATTTGTTCCATTTTCGCGACTCAATTGTTAAATCTATATCCGTTGACGATTTAATAGCTTGCATCCGAGAGATGTGCGAGGGTTTTCAATTATAGAAATGATTTTTTTTTCAGCAGCCCGTAAACAACAGCAGAAACTTCGACAGATCAAAAAATCGCCACTACCACTAAGCTTATATAACGGATTGATGATCGCAGTCTATCTATACTAACACAAAAGCCTTTCATATATCGCGATCCCTTTACAAAACCGCCCTTTGGGAAAGGCTATCATAATAGAGATAACTATTACTAAACAACAACTATTAACTCTCCATTTACTAAATCTCCTACTTATTTCCGCGTCACCGTCGTTGGCTAGGTCGCGTCTATCATTAATCATAACATCCCGGGGGCATATCCTACGCCCACCACTTAGAAAAACAACCATAATCTGATTAATATCTCGACCAGTTGCTCATAATACTAATTTAGCAATGTAAATAACACATTTAGGGGAGTATTAGAGCGCTTATGTCCCAGTTCCACGAACAGTAGGTCACGTCTGACATTTTAAACAAAGCGGTGGGCGTCTGTCCTCCCACGATGTGACCAGGCACTTAAAACGCGCTGATTAGGGACTTCTATTTATAAAGGACAGAGTAATGAGCTGGGTCTTTTGGGTTCCTTATTGTTATGTCAGGCGCGTGCTGTCAATTAAAGTAAAACAGTAGAAGTACCTAATTTTGGAGGAGTAACAACGTTAAGACTACTTTTTATTATGTTCTTTACGCTTTTATTAGTCCAAAGTGCAACGACTAGGCCTTGAAGTTTCTGGCCTAAGCTGTTGAAAATCGTGAAAATTACGGGATATTTTTAGCCAAACAACGATCGGACCGAAGAAGCAAGCCAAACTATCGCTGCAAGTCGAAATTAAACTACAATTCATCCGTATCTCCAGGATTGATTAATAAAAACTTATTGTCCACACCGGACGATCCAGTGCGCTCCGACCGCGCACGGCACCTCCACACAGTCCACACCGACCGCGCATTGGTCCTGCCGCGCCCGACCAAGTAACGACTTCTAACTTGTATTTAGACTATCAATCATGTTGACTGCGCTGCAGTGAGTCATTTCAGTTTTAGCATGTGTTGTATGCGTGCCATTACAAATGCCCACGACTCATTCAGTGTTCATTCTGTTGATGCAATTTTGTTAATTAATGTTGGTATCTTCCTCTTTTCTTTCACAGTTTAAACCGTATAAAAGTTTAATTGTTGTTTGTTTCGGGTTTGCCCGACTAGATTCAAACTCGATTGGAATTCAGTCATGACCATAGGTCATGAGCTTATCTATACTATATATAATTCTATAGTATTGTATATATATATTCGCATGCCGATTTCGTCTACGGTGTCCATTTCTGTTTTTGACGGCTACACTATCTAAACTGATATTATAAAGAGGTAATATTTTTGAGTTTGTATGTAGGGGGAAATCTTCGGAAGTACTGATCCGATTCTGAAAATTCTTTCACTAATGGGATGCTGCAGTATTGACGAGTGTCATAAGATATATTTTATATTAAAACAAAAAAAAAACACGCGGACGAAGTCGCAGGCAGTATTGTCTCATAAACTTCGTAAGAAATATCGGGCAATTCCGATATTAACTGAAGAAAAACTGTTTAAATGAATATAAATGTGTCGCAATAAAGCAATAACGTATGATCTTGGTTTTCCATGTAATGTTGGAAGAAACGCAGTATAAGGATGAGTAATCTATAGTTCAATTTTTCCAAAAAATACCGAGGGTTTCCCCATGTATAAAGTAAAATATCACGTGAAAAATCTAGTCCAGGCAATTCGTAAGTTTTGAGAGGCTAATGCGTAATTTGTAGGGAAATTCCCTGCAGCAGCTTAGTTAGATATTGGGCCCGATAAACAGCACGAGGCTCGCCACATTACGTGGGACCTAATAATCCTAATACCGGCTAAAAGTTGTCACAACGAGCCAATCTGCCACACTGCTTGTGAATTTAATCTAAATTTTGTTCATATACACGGCCATTTTGTAAAGGACGAGATTTAATTCAAACTTGAAACAGCCATATTGTAGGCTGTACGTGTGTTCATAATGGCTAGTCTAAACAACCAAAGACAATTTTATTCAGCTGGCTCCAACCCCATGTGTTGCATATAGAGTAGCCACATTGCTTTGATTGCGTTTATAAAGCAGTGTAGCGATAAAACTGTGGTTATTGGCAAAGAATGTGCTTCCCCTTTCCTATGTTTGCTTTCTATGCGGCGAAGGGATGACGTCAGAAATATGAGTAGGAGAGCTTACTGTTTGCCTAGACGGCTGTCACGAAAATTATAGCATCGGGGTTTGACTTTTCGGTGTCAAAAAACCTCAGAACAATAACCATAAAACGATCTCTACGAAAACGTACAGTACAACTATTTTCTTAATGTCCCTCGTGAATCAATAAAGTAATTAGTTCTGAATTCAAATTATTATACACGATAAATCTAATAAATTAATAATTGATGGACATGGAAATTAGCATTCGTTTGTATTCGGAAATGCGATGATTCCCGAGGGACATTAAGAAGTTAGTTGTACTATAATTTCATATTTAATTTTTTAGTGGCGTCATTCGCCCGTCATTTGCCGACGCTACGTGGCAGCCACCGCCAAGCTAGCTGGACAAAAGTCTGTTTAATTTTTTCTGCATTTATATCGACTCGTTAGGTCGTTTTATGCATAAATAATTTTACAAATTAAACAAAAATAAGAACATTTATTTTGTAATTATAGTACCTAAGTTTTTATGCCAAATTATGTTAGTGGCATTGTCGACTAGTCTTATTGGCATAAATGAAAAATAAACAGAAATTCCTCGGTATCCTCGCTATTTTGAAACTTCAGTTTGTATGCACTGTGACCAGAGCTTCCATCACAGCCCCATTTACTAATAAGGTTAAGCGAAGAATTAGGGCACACGCTTCCAAACACTTCCCTCTGAGCTTCTGTTTAGCGCTCAGCGGCTTTCATCTAATACGGCTTGTAGATTAATTACAGCACGAGTTTCAGTGATAAGAATGAGCTCCTATAGAGGATAGCATGCCATTTTTGATTTAGTCAAACAGTGATATGACGGAAACACGTGCCTTTCTAGTCCGCTTTATAAAAGTGTGTTGCAGATTTAGAATCTCTGTAGTAAGCTAACGCTTCATCATCACTTAGTTGTCTAGCAGTGTGCCCAGAACTAGTATCCATAATATAGAGTGATTCAAGACTTTCACTTGTCTTTAATATTTTTTCAACACATCCTATATTACTATTTCCCGTTAAAGGCGAAGCTACTTCCGAACAAAATCATCAACTCGCAAGTTTTTTCGATTTAAACGATAACCCTTGAAAGTGTTTCCGAGGTCTTCCCGTTGAAGTAGGATCGTTAACTGATGTAGAAGGTTGTGTTTGATTACCCTGAACGTAGAATTGAATGTCCTCACCTTCTAAACAGCTTTTAGTCATAATCAAGAAACGATCCTTTGACTTACTCATAGAAGTCTATTTGGTAGCAATTCTCGAAGAATAACTGGCCAATTTCATCATGATTTGCCTTTTCGACTAGCGTCAGCACATAACACACACACGCACACGCACCAAGACACACACTTCCGACTTCGTCATTATCTCGGACGGTACCGAGAGCTCCTGCGCTTACACACACATTCACAGCGTGTTTGTGCATTTAGTAAAGAACTAACTACAAGTAAAGCGCGCGTCGTCGCTTCGTCAGATAAAAATACTGCAGGTACTAGAATGAAACAACACTACTGCCCATCGTCTAAAACCGACCCCTTGTTACCTATATTCTGGCAAATAAATCATTCATTCATTTATTCAAGTTTTATGAAGGTGAGACAAGGCTGTTTTCACAAAACAATATTCCCATACTAGAAAATTTAAAATAAGGTTCGTGTTCAGGTCAGTACATACAAGCCGTAGCGATCAATAGCGTAGTCAATTACTTAAAAGTGTATTCACAGCGCGGTCCAATAATAATATTGTAGATGGACACGAGATCGTGGCGGCGATCGACGGCAGCGACCTCTCGCGTCCGGCCCTGGTTCAGGCCATGGTACGGAGCGAGAGGGAACGGGAACCCGTTACCTCCTTCTGCGAAGCAGTAATGCTCGCGAAGGATGAGGCGGAGCGCGTAATGGTGCGGTAACCGCTGCGCCCTCGCGCCCCTAGTCGCCGCAGGAGGAGACACCCTGGGCGTCGGGAGTTGATTGCCGACTCCCGGCCACCGTAGGCGCGGGCTTGCGGACGGCGAGCAATGGGCAGCTCGCCGTCCGATAAGGACCAGGCCCGGGTCGACGGCGCGTCGTGTTCTACGCGCGCCTCAAAGAGATGTCAGCATCATTGACGGGGTCCGAAAGGGCCGATGCCTGCCGGGGTCGCGGATTGTTCGAAACAGTTACCGTGGCCCTGGCGCACAGGCAACTAAAGGAACACGGGTGGGTTTTAGTCAGTAAGAGTCTGACACGCCCTTCCGCTCCGCCCAGAGCGGGAGAGGTCATTTGATGACTTCCCAAACAAAAAAAAAAAATGATGGACACGAGATACCCACTATCAGTGAGAGATGTACCTTGAACAACCTCAGGAACATGTATGGGCAAAATTATGCTTTTAGAATAGCAGATTGTCTAATCGCTACTAAGCGGTTTATTGCTGCGATAACTCAAGCAGTTTATTCAACACGAATGTTGACTATTTGGGGAGTTTTTGATGATATTTTCCTTGACTTATTATTACGAATTTTTCACTCTAGGATCCATTAGAAAAGTTTCGACTGCTCACGATTCAAAATATTAACCAACTAGTTATATGGAACCCATTGTCAGAGTTATCTGATTTCATAATACGTTAAATTAAATTTATATCTTACCATCAGCTTCTTTCTTGAATAATTAAAAAAATAATAAAACAAGAAAAAAGCTCAACAAAAAAATATAATTATTATATTTACACTTATCTCCTCCGCCGCCCCCTGCTCCTTCCAAAAAAGTTAGATAAGGGAGCGGACAAGATGAGCATCAACAAAGTAGCACAAACTAGCACCACGATCAGGTGATCCCACCTGGTGAGGTTAGCGGGGCAGCATGCTGAGCAGGTTGCTGGACATCGCCGCCGCGATCTATCAGATTCGGCAGGCAAGTTCATCGCACGAGCTGGACGCTGCTGTGTCAAATTCGCAGCACCATCTGGACGCTGCTGTTTCAAATTCGCAGCATCAGCTGGACGCTGGTGCAAGTTCGCAGTTGGAGCTTCCAGCTGGGGCAAATTCGCCGCGGGGGCTGGACGCTGGGGCAAATTCACTGCAGGGGCTGGACACTGGGGCAAATTCACTGCAGGGGCTGGACGCTGGGGCAAATTCGCCGGACGGCCTGGTAACTGTGGCTCTCTTGCCGAAGATTGACAAGGCGCATTTTTCGGAATGCATGAACATTCTATCCTAGGCGCATTCGTCGGAGTGCCTGAACTTTCTGCCCCAATGCAATCCTCTGGGGCTTTCGATGGAGAGGCAGAAGACACGTTCGCTGCAAAGCATATACACTCTGTAAAAATGACCGGAAAGCATGGAAACTCTGGCGCTTTTGACGCAAAGCCTCGAGATTGTGGCACTTTCGCCGAAGAGTATGGTGACTGGCGCTTTCGCCGCAAAGCCTGATAACTCGGGCACTTTCGCCAAGGATTCTGATGGGAGATTTTGCCCAAGGCCGGGACACTCTGGAAAATTTGCAGGAAGGTTAAATAACTTTAGCAAACCTTGCTCAGGCAGGCTGATTTTTGGATCTTCTTGCTTAGGATGCGACGCAAGTTTACGATAACCGAGCCGTTTCAACGACACCTTTGGCGCCGGTGATGAGTGTGCACCATCTTTATTTTTCCCTTTGCATCGATGCATAGCGTCTTGAATTTTCCCTTTGCCTCGGCGAATCAACTGGGTACCTTTTGATAAAATGTTCGGTTTTCTGCCCCATTCTTCGGAAGTGCCTGGGGAGAAAAAGGTGACGTGAGGAAGGGATAGGTGAGGTTAAGGATAGGATAGATTGGACAGACTGGAAGGATTGGGTGGACTTTTGTATATATTATGATTAGGTACCAATAATAATAATTATTATACAGGGTGTCCCGTAAATAATGGATCAAACTTAACGGGTAGGTAGGTAGCTTACCTGATTTCCAACAACTAATTTGACCCGCTTAAAAAAAACCATTACGGTGACAAAGATAAATTTTATTTCGTATTTTACCATTTTTCTACAAGAATTCAGTGTTTTTAATGCTGTCGCTGCAAATGATAACATTTTCAGGTATGATTTTTGTCAAACATTTCTGTATAGCGTACTAATGTTATAAGATACCATTTTTTAAAATAAAGTTTTAATTTCGTAAGAAAAAAAATATTTAATTGAAAAGTTATTAATTTACAATTTAAAGACCAGATTTGAAAAAATCTCCTGTAAATAAATTGTATGACACCGAAGTGTACCATTATTTTAAAAACTTTTAGAATTACTAAGGTTTGCAAATTGGTATAAAACTTACATCTAATCCTTGTCGTTTACAAAGATATTACTATGAATCTGAAAGAAGTGCAAAATTAACAAAATTAAATTGAAAAAGTGTACGCAATTCAACTTTTTTCTTAAAAAATTATTACTGTAGTATTTCAGAGGCAATGTTCATTGAATTAATGAGGTATCTCAGCGTATGAAAATAATTAGGAGTTCGAACAAAAAATAAACAATTAATTCAAATAAATCGTTTGTTTTGATTTTACAGTAAATGTTCGAACTAACGTGGGGGACGTTAGTTCGAACATTTCTTTAAATTAATGTTTTTTTTTTTGTACGACCTCTTTATTCTTTTCATACGCTGAGATGCCCCATTAATTCAATGAACACTGCCTCTGACATACTACAGTAATTAATTTTTAAGAAAAATTTGAATTGGGCACACTTTTTCAATTTTATTTTATTTTGTTAATTTTGCACCTCTCTCAGATTCATAGCAATATATTTGTAACGACAAGGACTAGACGTAAGTTTTATACCAATTTGCAAACCTTAGTAATTCTACAAGTTTTTAAAATAATGGTACACTTCGGTGTCGTACAATTATTTTCCAGATTTTTTTTTTCAAATTTGGTCTTTAAATCGTAAAAAATTACTTTTCAATTGAAGATTTTTTTCTTAGGCACATAGAACGTTATTTATAAAAATGGTATCTTATAACATTAGTAAGCTATACATAAATGAAAATCATTTGCAGCGACAGCATTAAAAACACTGGATTCTTGCAGAAAAAATGGTAGATTCGAGAAAAAAATATATCTTGGTCACCGTAATGGCTTTTTTTAAGCAGTTCAAATTAGTTGTTGGAAATCAGGTAAGCTACCTACCCGTTACGTTTGATCTATTATTTACGGGACACCCTTTATATCGGTACCAGATGGTATGAACCGTAATTTATGACACTTCGCTGGAACCACTTTGATGAATGAATTGAAAAATTAGAACGGAAAATAAAGTGTTCTTAAAGCTTTATATTCTTAAGTCTAATATTTATTCAAACATATCATCCGCACGGCATAGTCCATATTTAAGGACATCTGAAAGAAAAATATCCCGAGAATAATATCCAAAGAATATCCAGTATTGGATGCGGCAAGCACGAAATACTTAAACATAGTAGTATCGACTATCGACTCAAGCACCACGGTACTTGACATTGGATTAAGTATACCTACTTAACTGAAAGTACATAATCTCGGAAGCCTTACAGGTGTTCCGATAAAATCACCCAGCCTATTCATAAAACTTGACGACGAACGAGCGATAAATATTATCTCTGCAATAAAACGAAACTTGGTTCATGGTCGTTTCTTTTTAAATCAATGTATTGGAACTGGATCGGAACTGGTGTTGAGTGGTAAACTGCCTGTAATGCGGAGAGGTTATGATGTTATATCTTGGATCACTGCGCTAGCAATATCTTGTCACATAGTAGAAGGTCATAAGTTCGAATAAGGATCTTGGGCCCTGTTGGGTTGCGGAATAATCCTCCGTTTTCACAAAGCGAAGGGCCATCTATGAGGATAACTCCGCGTAAACATTAGGGTTAGGTTGTACTGCCACATTTCTTTCATGTTATGATACAAACAGGCTGTATCTCATGAGATACAGCCTGTCTCACTATCACGGTTCATGAACCGTGATAGTTAGACAGTTCAAATTGTCACAGATGATGTATTTCTGTTGCCGCTATAACAACAAATACTAAAAAATAGAATAAAATACATATTTAAGGGGGCTCCCATACAACAGTCATGATTTTTTTTTTGCCGTTTTTTAGATCCTTCGTACTCGCACTTGGTCGGTTTTTAGTTCACAATGCAGTAGATACAGTGCCATACATTTGATAGCTACAGAACACCACGCCTGTTCTGCCCGAAGGGTGAAGCAGAGGTGTATATATACACCCACATTTCGCCAGTTACGTTTAAGTCCCATGGAATAAGGGGCGAGCCTATTGCCATAAACCAGACTCAAATCCAGACTCCGGGCTGCTACTGATAAATTCCTGAAGGAAAAACCCCGTGATAGATAAACCATTTGGTAGTGATGCATGAAAACCTTTATCAAGAACCGAGGCGTCTCACTACTAAATAAAAAATTGGCAATACCGTCTTAGACTACTCATAAACCAACATATATCTACTCCTAAATTCGTTTTTTTTACCGTTAGGATAACGTCCTACACTTGTTACTGCCTCAAATAGGAAAGAAAGAAAGATTGAGGGTATTTTAAAGGTCGTTGGGCGGATATATCTTCCGGAATACGATGTACATAAATCACGGAAGGGTGAGAAAAGAATCGTTCGCATTTTGATCATGTTTTCAGGCTTTGCATGGGCTAAATATGGTGTGAAATTTTTCAGAGTATTGTTAGGTATTGGTAGGAGGCAAGAATAATGAAGGTGGGTATTTATTTAGACTAATTCTTCAGTTGAAAGCTAGACGAGCGACGCGTACTAAAGGTTTTATGAGCAACGACTTGAACTTTAGTCTAAATGGTGTAATATTTGTAAATTCAGCTTCCTGCTGTCTTGGGTAGAATACCTAATTCGAGGAATTACTGTTAGTTATTTTCAAATTCTCCCAATGAACGTTACGTAACCCGTTTCATAATGAAACCCACAATGTACATCGGCCTACAATTTGAATATCCCAGGCGAGCTTAGATAAACTTAAAGCGGTAGATACGGTACCTGAACACGGCGCGCGGTCCTTCTGAACTAATTCCAATAGACACAGTTGTACTCAGTCACACGCGGACCATCGTCTAAACAGCGCATGTCGATACAGCTCAATTTTTTTTTTTTTTTTTGTATTTAAATACGCACCAAAACGCTTTCATATGTATTTAATAAATGTTCTATAATTACGTAAGAATCAAAAACAAGACACACGGGATTACTTTTCACGCGTAAATACAAGCAAAAATGTTAATTTGTTGAAAATCATAATTTGATTGTTTGCTTCGCCATTTTTGTAAAAACGAGATAGATAATACAAAACAGCGTGAGAGACACGATGCAACTTATCACGCGACTCTCGCTAACGCTACCTCAATGTCGTTCATAACCGTCAACATTCGGCGGCTAATGCAGTTGCGCTCGCACGAGTATGTCGGGCCCTATCTCTGTCCTTATCTATCTATAACTGTAAGTATGCAACTGTGATCACAGATGTGTGAGTTTCGTTGTATGTAGTTGTGCACAGAGCCCAGGTATAGTGATTGCGAGGTTAGAGCGTACCGTATCTACCGCGTAAGTTTATCTCAACACGCGTGTCAGGTTTGCAACAAAATATTCATTTTTAATCTTCCGCGCTTATATGAACTACGAACACCGCGTTTTGACACGCGCCTGTTTGAATAACAGTGGACCGCACTCTGCAGTTGATTGAAATAATTTATGAAATCGACCCCTTACTAAGAACATTAAATATTAATTTTGTTTGCACAGTGTGTTGCAGTAAAATAAGCTTTGAATAGGTTATGGCGGCCGCGTTAGTCTAATACTTGCAAATTTGGCCGTTGAGCATTCGATTTCAAGTAAAGAGTTATACCGTCTTATTACAAAACGAACTCTAACTTTTTTCAAAGCTTAAACCTTCCAGCCAGTTTTTGTTTCAGCCGGATTTTGACAAAAATAAAGTTCTTAATACAAAATTGGGAACTTAGACACGGGTTTAAAATCAGTTTGTTTTTTGTATTTAGAACGAAAAAAAAAACAAAAATGGCTCGATAGTTTAAACCTGGGTCTAACCTAGATACCTAAATCCTGTTTTGTAATAAGGCCGATTGGATATTTCCATCAGGAATTCTCAGTAGCAGCCCGGACTCTGGATTCGTGCGCGTTAATCAATAGACTTACCCCTACCATTACATGGAAGTACGGGACTTAAACATAACCGGTAAAATGTGGGTGTAAACCTCTCCCTACAAGTTCGGGTAATGTTTTTTTACGTACGTATAATTTAATCAAGGTAAGTAACTGAAAAATTTGAGTTTGATTAACACGAGCCTCGGAGGAGTATGCCCCGAAGGGTAGAAAAAGATACTTTGAATAAGTTTCGTGATGAGGATGTTATCTCCCAAGTAACGGGCAAACCTATTGCCCGTATAATATAGGCATATAATCAGCCTATAATGTTCCCACTGCTGGGACACAGGCCTCCTCTCTGTGAGAGGGAGTGGGCTGTAATCCACCACGCGGGCCCAGTGCGGGTTGGTAGATGTCATGTCTTCGAATTTTTGGTTCTAAGACATGCCGATTTCCTCACAATGTTTTCCTTCATCGTTTTGAAAGCAGTAGTGATGAAATAATTTACACAAAGTAAAGCGCCTGTCTAGGTTCGAACCTACGACTTATAACTCTAAGTCGCGACCGTTACCATTGAGCCACCACGCACTGCAGCCAAGCTTAAATCCACTAGATTCAACTTGAAAAATGATAATAGTACACCTTGTTATAGTCTAAAATGCAAATAGTAATGACATGAATACTAATATTATAAATGCAAAAGTAACTCGTAAGTACTCCGTCACCTTTTCACACTTTAACGGATTTCGATGGCACACAGGTCGACCATGACCTGGGTTAGGCCTTTTTATCCAGGTAGTACGTTCCCGTGGAATAATTTCCGACATACATGTGGGCGAAGCCGCAAGCAAAAGTTAGTGTAATAAAAGCAGCAAAACAAATGATAATCCGATAGAGCAGGATGGAAACTGCTACACCAACACACACTTATGTTTTGGATGGATAGATTAGTAGAGTGGCAATTAGGTTATCACATTAAATTATACCATGTACACTACATGGTATACTTAGACGATAGGTATACAAAATTTTAATGAAATCCGTTCACAAAAAAACCTTCGGTTCCATACATTTTGTCGAGCTACGTGTAACAAAATGTATGCAACAGTTGATTTTTTTTTGTGAATGTATTTTGTTCAAATTTTGTTTAGCATTTAAGTATACCATGTAGTATACGTGGTATAATTTAATGTGATTGATAAGGTCCGCGCCACTTTGTATAACTATGTTAAGGACTAACCCCAGAACCGTTTTTCCCCCTTTTCCCGTACACCTGTCCTCAGGTACTTAGCCCGGGAGCCCGGCCGCTCAAACACGATCCCGAACTGTCCTTGACCGACTTACTACACAAAATAGACGGTTAAGGTTGGAAATGTTGGATATTCGTCGTACGATTTAGTTAAATGGTTTTATCTTCAGTAGAAAGCAAATAACCGTTTATCGTTTTTGTTAGTAGTGAGTGACAGACACGTTGAGGGAAAACGAGCCCCGGGGATTCCTAAGGGCGAATTTTATCGATAAAACTTAACGCGATCAACACATCTACATCGCGTTCAAAAGCTGTCAATTTTAATATTTCGCAACAGTGATGTGACAGCTCTTGAACGCGGGTAAGTTTAGCAGATTAGCAGTTTCATTGGTGAAATTCGCCCTAAGACAAGTCAAATTAGGTTTTATTATTTATTACTTATTTATTGCCCGGTGTTTAGATTTATATCTGGTGAGTTGAGATTCAACATAAATCAATATTATACAGGTGATTGGTAATTCGATGCATTCCTTGAAAGGGTATTTGATCCCGTTGATATGGGGTTGAAACTGGGTTGTTATTGAGTTATCGCACCTTTCAATAAAAAAATATAAGAAATCTACCGTTTAGGCGCAAATCTAATACTTTTCTGATAGCTCATCAACAAAGTAATCTTCCGAGAAACGATAAAAAAAAAAATCACTGGAAACAAAGCGTCGCCGTCGTAAAGGTACAAGCCCGTAGCCGACTGCAGGCAGCAGCAGCAAGCAACGACGTGTCGCCGCGACACTATTGGTATCTATGTATTTCCATGAAATACCTTCCGTAGCTAGTGACACGTCGTTTCCATAGACATACATAGACACCAGTAGTGTCGCGGCGACACATCGCCTGCTGCTGCTGCCTGCAGTCGGCTTCGCAGTTGTACCTTAAGCAAAATACAATCGATCGAGCGTCGATATGAAAATTTCTTGAAAATACCCTTGTTTTTGAAGGCAGATTACTTAAAATAAATTTATGGAACTTGGTGTACAAATTACAGAAACAACTTCCTTCTTTTAAAAGCTTAAAAAGTGCCCACTTTTAGCAAGTTTGTTAGGAAGTTGTTTGACTTAAGGCGAGCGTCTTAAACCTCTATAAATCTAGCCAAAAGTAAATGTTGCGCAAAAAAAAAATACATATTTAAGGAAAATTTGAACATGCGGTCAAGCGCTGTGTGAAGACAGAAACGTGAATTATAATAACTCTCTATAATCATCGTCTCTATAAAAAAAAACAAGATGACACTAAATCGCTATTTAAAACGTGTACTTAGAAGAGTTGCCATCGTGAAACCATGTAAAAGTTATATCAAAAGATAGGCTTTTTATTTTTAGGGCATGGCGAGAACATTTTATAATTTGGTTATTATTTTTAAAATATGTACAAAATCTAGCAGTTGAAATGCTCGTACCGGCCTGCCAGTGCCCGCCGAGACGCACTACAAGACACACCGCACTCCAAGAGGGACTTAATTCACAAAATCTGTCTTACCTACAATGTGAGACAATGAAAGCCGTAATTTGGTTCTGTTTGCCGCCTTAGTTCACGAACGCCCGGGCCCGTGGGGACGCAGATGCCAGGGCATCTATGTCCCGGTACTACTAAACTCTGCTCGCAAATCTTATTTATACCTTTCTGATAGCGCATCAAGAAATTTATCCAAAAGTTCGCATTAAAAAAATCTTGAAGCTACTCTCATCTTCGAGGCAGATTTACTTAAAATAAATGTATAGCATTCGTTTTAAAAGCTCTCTAAAATGATTTAACAGTGCCCACTTTAAGCACGTGTTTGAATAAAAAACCTGTTGTTCCAGACAAAGTAGTGTTTGGGAGGGATATTCTTGTTACTAGGGTGATGTTGGCTGTTGGACTCAATGCGGCGGGCCCTAGTCGATCGAATCAGGCAAGAATCAGGCAAGATCTGTCTTACCTATATTATGAGACAATAAAAGCCGTAACTTGGTTCTCTTTGCTGGGCGTAGTTCCAAAACGCTCGGGCCCGTGGGGACACCGATGCCGAGGCACCTAAAATCCGAGTAGTACCCGTCTCCTGGGCTACAGGCAGCTCCCCT
Source organism: Dryobotodes eremita (assembly GCA_917490735.1). Taxonomy (NCBI): domain Eukaryota; kingdom Metazoa; phylum Arthropoda; class Insecta; order Lepidoptera; family Noctuidae; genus Dryobotodes; species Dryobotodes eremita. Next base: position 21,873,911 of record OU823254.1, read on the forward strand.
TGATTAGCAGGAACTTTCGGTTTTTCTGGTATGAGAAACAGTTTGTGGTTATTTTCTGTACTTTTGTATTATTATTTTAAGTACCTCTAATCTGCCTTGTAAAACAGGAGTAGTTTCAAGATATTTTCATAACGCACGCATAGTTTCCAAAGTTACGGGTATTTCTTGATGAATCGGTTTTCGGAGGATTCATTCGTTCATGAGTTATCAGACAAGTAGAAGATTTATTTGTTTTTTTAGTACTTTTGTTTAAAACTTAAGCAAGGCTTTTACAAACGAACATAATGTGCGTCAGAAAACTTCGCTGGTAGATCCTTCATTAGTATTTCCTTTTATTTATAACTACTTTAGCACGATATACTGGAAATTTTCATTTGCTAATGTATTTAATAATTTCTGAATTATAAATACGCTGCTACAGTTGGCTCATGTTAATTAAAAATCCGTGACAGTTATAATAACCTTCGAGACTACAATAAAGTCATACCCTACTCAAGTGGGACAGCGTTCAAGGTGTTACATTAATTACATTTTACTTAATTTAGGGACTAACATCACACATTACTATTAGTCTTTACTGGCTATTGTTAATTTGTTAAACAATCACAGGAGTTCGTAAGACATTTGGCAATAGATTGATCTAATCAGGGATTTGATTAGGCTTTCTGAAATTCGGAGTTTTACAGTGTAATCGTAAACGTACCTACACTTCCGTAGGCGACGGCAGACCGCAAACTGCATACGGAATAACCGCAAACGACAGTGCCGCTGCGATTTTAATTCCGAACGAGACGTAAGGTCAGTTAAGAGAAACTCATTTGTCAAAAAAAAAAACCTCGTCACTGTTAGTGACAGCCACCGACAGCACCAAGGGGAATGCCGTCTGCAGTCACCGCTCGATCACAGCAAGCGTCGCCACCTACGGAAGTGTTGACATAGAAATACATAGAAACCGTTACTGTCGCTGCGGCCTGTCGCTGTGGCTGGGCACAGACAAAGCGATCCGTGATCTGCCTTCAGCTTCGCCATCCAGTTTGTACCTTTAAAGTAAAATCAGTATCGAAATCACTGTCGGTGACATGGCTGGTAGTCTAACATTACTAAATAGTATAATCATGGGCCTTCAAGTATGTGGCGCGACATTCGCAGGGTGGCTGGTAGAAGCTGGAAGAAAGTAACCGAGGTTCATGCTAAATCATGAGCAATTGGCGACGCTAATGTCCAGCAGTAAACTGACTATATGCTCTGTGAAGGCCATGAGTGAGTTTGACTTTGTGTGAAATATTTCATCAACACTGCTCTCAAATCAGTGAAGGAAAACATCGTGAGGAAACCGGCATGTCCTAGAACCAAAAATACGAAGACGTGATATTCACCAACCCGCACTAGGCCCGCGTGTTGGGTTATGTATGGCCCAGTCCCTCGCACGGAGGCCTGTGTTCCAGCAGTGGAATGTTAAAGGCTGATTATGCTATACTACGAGCCTATCAATCACCATTCAACAGAATAATCATGTTTTCTTTCTTACCACAAGAGCACCTTAAAGCAATTCTATAAATAAGCAGTGGCCCGCCCCCCGCTTCACACGGTTTTTACGACTTGACAAAACGTCGAGATTTCTTAATTATAATGGGTTGAATATTAATAAATTATACACATAAACCTTCTGAAATAAATTCTCTAAATGAGGGTGAAAACCGCATCAAAATCCGTTTCGTAGTTTAGAAGAATAACGCGGTCACACAGATAGACACGACTTTAATTTATTATATGTATAGATATGTCGGAAATACGTTAAATCAATCGTTTGACTTTGGCTAATCGGGACGCCAGCGCCACTAGGTGGCGCTCGACAGTCTATAACGCTAACGCTTGACCAGATAAAGCAGAGTTTGTTATTGGCGGTTAAGCAGTGAACACGTCTAGAAACTGTCGCGCGTTCCGTATAGTTGTGTCGTGTACCTACAGTCTGTGATTCTCTAGTGTGATTAATTTGATCGTAAATTATAATTTGATTTTAATTGTTAACGGTTTTTCTATTGCGCAATAACCAGCACTACCCATAGGTAGTTAAAATATGGCTGATGATAACGAGAGAGACATACCTTCTCCGTCAGATAGGTATAAGTATCCTTTGTGATAAGTATCTCATTACGGTGAAGATCGCGACGCATCGGAGGCACCCGCATTTCTTGATAACACCTCTTAAGGGTTCCCTCTAAGAATAGAACTCCCACGCAAAAGAGGAATGAGATATTTCTTGGTGGAAAGGAATAATGGAATTAATATGATCGGAAAAAATAATCAAAAATAAGGGTCTTGCAAGTGCCGAATTTTGGCAAAGATGTTACTGACCTTAGTGCGATTTTGAGCTGTAAAAATAAAATTATGCCTGAAATCCTGTCCAAAGTTACTAACATATCCATATTCCTGACGTTAACGTTATACCAAATGCTTGCCCTTTCGTAGACAGTTCGTTTTTAAATAACCAAACACAGCTTCAAAAAACCCTTAGGAACGTTCTTGTTTCCAAGCGATGTTATATTATTACTTAGACCGTTTCATACGATGTGTGAGACAAAAAAAGGCGCAATCAAGAAATAAATCAAATACCGCATCAGGTACACGCTACAACATCCAAACCATTCCAAATTCTGTTTTATCAAGCTTTCTCCAGTAGGAGAAAGCTTGATAAAACTGAATTTGGAATGGTTTGTGTCTACAATAAAGTAATATTGTAGATTATATTAAATTATTATACTTTCAGGTGCGTAGTGCTCGCAATCGGCACGGCCGCGGCGTGCGTGTATGACCAGATGTATGAACGTAAACGAGGCAAAAAGAGTATGTAAGGATCGAAGCAGGTGGCGTTCTGTAGTTTCTGCCTACCCCCATGGTAAAAGGCGTGAGTTTATGTATGTATAATTATATATGTTTCTCCTAGAATAACCCTAAAAGGTTACGCCAAAAAATATGACGAAAATGTCGTAGGAACGCGGTGTTTTATACCAGTTCGCGTATAAGTAACCCTCGCGGATGTCATAAATATTCATTATCCTTTAAACCAAGTTAACGGTTGTTCGTATGACAGGGCGCTTAATATGAGCCCGTTTTGACCTTCCAACTTCGTCCTTGAAAACATACGTTATTTTTGCCACGAAAAAATGTTTTTTATGTTAAGTTATGTTGACAAAGACTTTTTGGATTATAATTTCAGTTGAATTTAAAAGGTTGTTTTTAAAAATGTTACGTGAAATTCGGTGTCCTTAACAGCTTGTTTTGTAGACAATGGAACGGCGCTCAAAAGAAAATGTTTGATCGTGTTAGGGCCGTCACGTCAGTGAAGGACGTTCACTCATTTCCGATAGATTCATGAAACTTCAAGACTGTATAATGTATTCTATCTCATTCTCTCGCACGGTGAATCTTATAGATGTATGTACACATACATAAACTCACGCCTTCTTCCCATGGGGGTAGGCAGAAACTACAGAACGCCACCTGCTACGATCCTTACATACTCCTTTTGCCTCGTTTACGTTCATACATCTGGTCATACACGCACGCCGGTAGCGAGTACTACGAACCTGACCTTTCTGAAGAACATCACCAATAAGGTCACTATGTCTTCCTAGGGCGTCCCCTCCCGGCGATAGATGTGTTTGTCTCTTTTTAAGGCTCCTACAAACAGACGCGACACGCGACGGGAATCGTGCGCGACACAAAGGCACCGGTCACGCCTATCTGCGAGAGCCTTTAATGTCGCTTTTTCGTTTCATCGAGTCGAGTGAAAATCACAATGGACTAAAGAAGTTTTCGCTCAAAAAAGCTTGTCGGCGAAATTGCAACTTTATGAAAGGCTAGAAATATAATTGACTCCAGAATTTTCCATCTACTATCCTAGTAAATCTGTCGTTTTAACTACGTAACGATGTTTCCATATTAAATCAAATCATGAAGACGTCAGGGTATGGAAACACGTCGCACATCCGGACCTAAGGAACTGTATAGAGCAGATTTTTTCAATTAGATTTATTTTAACTATGGAATAAGATTAACGTGTCTGATAGTATTTTTTAATGAAAAAACTGTCAAAAATTCAAGCTGTCACTGTCAAAAGATGCCTGGCGTTGGAAAGATCATAATAAATTAAACATCCATAAACCTTTCACCGATTCATAGAACAAAATACACCATCTTCGAATTTCGAGTCACTAACCTGAACCCGATGGTAATCTGAAGATGCTAGAGCCCTGGGGTGAGAGGCTCGGAGACAACGTCTCGCCCAAGAGCCCGTGGCGAAGGTTGCGGTTGGCCTTGACCGCGTTAGACTTCCACGGTTTCAGTTGCCTGACGCCGTCTTCGTAGACCTCCGCCATGAATATGTCGATCAGCTCCTTGCCTGGTCAACATTTCATAAACGCTATATCATTTCCATTCTCCTCAAGTTTTAAATTCGATACAGATCGGACAGTGTCTTTCTTTTGTCATGTTTCCAGCCCTTATGCGGTTGTAGACCAACACCTAAGCTAAGTTAGTTTAGTTTAGCTCCATACTTGAGGTAATATTTCATACTTGTGTTTATAGTTTGTGGTATGCACACAAGTATGAAAAATTACCTCAAGTATGCAAGCGAAAAAAAACTAACTTATCTTGGCTTTTGGTCTGCAACCGGCTTTGGGCGCATCACACACTGCAACGCGTTAGATTCGCCCTAACGCGTCAAAAGATAGTCGCGTTTCTGTTTTGATACCTTTGACACACAATGACGCAGTGATTTGGTTTGATTGTCAAGGAAACGCTATTTATTAATAATGTGTGAGCTCACTCTTCTCTGTATGGACACATTTTCGCGTGACTAAGAACGGTGAGAGCAAATCTAGCGATTTAAATCTTTGGGGAACGGGGTTTGACTTAATGTCAAATGCTGGTGTAAATGACAGATTTTCTTGACAGCCGCGGTCGTTATAATATGACAGAACCGCTTTCCTAGGAAACTAAAGTTTGAAGCCAAAATCTATAAACATACTTAGCACGTACTTTAGCGAAGCGTTATTTATTTATTTATTTTTGCATAATGTACATTCAGTTACAGGCTAGGCTAAAACTTAAGAGTACATGACCCCGTTGGGGCGCAGCAAGTATTATTAGATTTTAACTTATATCTAGGTTAAATACTTAAAAGTTGACATTATATTGCATGCATAATAGATATCAATATCACAAAATTCAATAATACTACTAATACATAAACTGTTTCTAACATACTATATTTAATTTATAATTTTATTAAAGTTATTTGAAATATCTAGTAACATTAATAAAATTATTTTATACATAGATACATAACGTTGTTTCTGTCACTGTCCCACAACTGTAAAACTATAAAAGCAAGATAGAAACGGGAACATGTTAAAGTCAAAGCACGTGCTAAGTAACGTTTATAGATATCGGCCTAAGAAGGAGGAATATCTTGGAGTTACAAAGAACTCACCTTTGGCAATATTAGCGGTATACTGTTTCATGGCGATCTTCTCGACGGTGCTTTCGAGTCCGAAGAAGTTTTTCACGTCTAGCAACGCGTTCATTTCGAAACACGTCCAGTCTGGATTCTCTGGGTGAACCTGGCAGACAAATATATACATAATCAATAAAAAAAACAAGAAAAAGTCCGTTACATATTGATCTTTAAATTATTTGAAAGGAACATCATGTTTAAAAAAATTATTAGGGTGTGTGATGATCCGCTCTGTCCCCTTTAGCTAGAAAGATCTCGTAGCTTCATCCTCAAGGTAGACTGCTCTACGAGCATTTACGTGAAATTGGTCTTCTGTGGACGAGGCACTTAACGATTCGCATTGCTAACACACGCGCCGGCGGGGATATCATTTGCAATATGCAACATGTGTGGAAACGTTAATGCTTTCGAAATGGTCACGGTATGGATGCCATAAAAGGAATCTTGGCAGTACGCATATTGGCTTTATGCTATGCTATAATAATAATAATAATAATAATCATTTAATGCAAGTAACAAGACTCATACAAACAACAACAACAACAGTGTAACAATATACTTACAAAGTATGTTAGTAAAACATTAACACAGAAACAATTTGTTACATCACTGCTGCAAGGTGACAGGCCCAGCCGATACCCTGCAGCAGTGATTCGCAAACGCACAATCTAGCCTGCGTGCTACCATAGACAGGACGATGTTGTTATAAGGTTATTTTGTAAGCTTTGAGTATCTACACTCCTATATAGGTTACACACCAATATTAAGTTTGCAAATATTTGGTTTGTTTTTTATTTGTCTGTATTTTTGGTACGTTTTGTGGGTGTGACTTATACCGAACCAAGTTATGTACCATTGCAGAGCGTAGGCTTCTTTCATAGCGGGTACAGATTGCTGATACGTAACATGAAATGTAACACAAATTAGCCGTCCTTGTAGCGGTACCTACATCACCACATGCGAGCTACACCTCACAATGACGTCACGCAAAATCCTGCATCGCGCAAGTAGAGTTTACCGCACAACTAGCATATATACAACGTCCCGACATCAAACGTCGGGCAGTTGTCCACCAGACACGACACCCGTCTGGTCGGAGGATCCTCCCTTTTCCATAGAGTATGAGTGAACTTTACACCCTGTTCCTCATTCCTCTATATCCTAATGAATGCAATGCAACATGAAATGTACTACAACAACAAGGCGAATATGTTTCAACGTGCGTTACATTTCAGGTTACATTTCACCAATCTGTACCTTGCATTATACAGAAGGCAGAACGAACATTGACGTTTTCCTGATTCACAATAATGTCAATATCACTCAAAGACAACCAAAATACCTGAAGACAGAGACCAGCTTTGTACATAAGTTTAATGTTTTCTTAGCTTCGAAGTTCTAAGTGCTCAGTAAGTAGCTATGATTATTCGTATAATCACACTAAGGCTAAGGCCCAAAAATCAAATCTCATATCGTTTATTGCAATCCATAATGTACACTTACAGGTGGTAAATAAAAAATAACAGAAACAATTATGGACACTGTCGGGCACAGCAAATTTTTAAATAAGTAGCGAGAGGAAGAGCGCTTTAATGGGTTATGATTATGAATTAACAGCTCAACTCAGGGTTAATTTAATAATTCATCTTGCCAAGAGAAAAAGTCAGAATAAACGCTAAGCGAATAAGTGATAGCGCGGGCAGGTGATGCGATGCGACGGGTTGGGTCGAGAGGACAAGAAACACGCGGACGAAGTCGCGGGCAGAACCCAGTATTTAAATGAAACTATGGTAATATTTGATGATACAGTTGAACTCAATGTAGATCTTGTGGGGACTAGATCTCCAACGTTTCGGTGTCTACATTTTAAGTATCTACGAGTAGTACACCTTTCACCTCTCACCAAACATTAAGGGGTTTATTCATAAACGTTGCTTAAAGTTAAGTAATGATTAGCGACTGTTTAACCATACATTTTTGACGTTTAAACGTCATTTAACTTTAAGCAACGTTTATGAATAAACCCCTAATTAATTAATTTGTTTCTATAAATCCTAATGCATGAGCTCTTAGTAGTTGTAGCTGTCTTTTTTAAATGTAATTAAAATAATTACATTGTGCACGTTAAAATTAAATATTTGCACACCATATGTAATTGTAGAATGTAAAGGGGCCACTATAGTTTTAAGACCATACATTGTAAACCTACATTCTGGCAAATAAATGGATTTGATTGATTTGTCTTTAGCATAACCTGAGTTATAGCAACTTATAATTTTTTATTTAAGCTGACCTTACAGACATCATTATATTATACATACAGGATGTGCACTTTTTTAAAACACCTGGGCGTAGCTAAAAAAGTTGTAAAAAACAGTCACGACAGTCGTTTTTTTTTGGGTTTTTTCTTTGTTTCATACTGGATATGTGACAAAAAAGTTATTGGAATGTTGTTTCTGTATAATTAATACGGAAACCTAAGTTGATTCGTAAACCGGATTATAGTCGAAGTTAGTAATACGATATGTAGGTAATAATATACTTAGACAGCAGAAACAACTAAACTCGCCCCCTATTACATAGGACTTATAACAATAATAATAATAAGTTTATTGTATAAAGAGAAAAACACATACTTAAAGCTAATCATACACTAAGGGCCTTTGTTTGATACATAGTTAAACATGACCATTAGTCAATTTAACAATTAGTCCCTTGACAATAGTCAATAACTGTCAAAGTTTAACTACTCTGTCTGCGCATGGTTAACTTTTATAGCAAATTGTTTTGTTTTTAACTGTAGTTAGCTTAACCATTTGTCAAACAACATACTTCTGTCATTTTTAACAAATTGTTAGTTTAACTAACGCATTTTAACTAGTAGTATGTTTAACTACTGATCAAACAACGGGCCCTAAACATCATTGTACAAGTGGAGGTCAGAAAACAGCTTGGAGAGCTGGCTCCTGAACTAAGTAAAAAGATACTTTTATCTCAGGAGCCAGAACCAGAAACTTAAACATAACTGGCGAAATATGGGTAGGAGGCAGAAACTTAAACATAACTGGCGGAATGTGGGTAGGAGCCAGAAACTTAAACATAACTGGCGCAATGTATGTAGGAGCCAGAAACTTAAAAATAACTGGCGAAGTATGGGTAGGAGCCAGAAACTTAAACATAACTGGCGAAATGTATGTAGGAGCCAGAAACTTAAAAATAACTGGCGAAGTATGGGTAGGAGCCAGAAACTTAAACATAACTGGCGAAATATGGGTAGGAGCCAGAAACTTAAACTTAACTGGCGAAATATGGGTAGGAGCCAGAAATTTAGAAACCAGAAACTTTTTTTAATTAGCTGTTCCATACATTTTGACCGCGTAGGTATTGCACTTTTCCATGAAACAGCTGTTTTTTTTTTTAATAACTGCTCAAATATTTCTAGACAAGCGGGTCTAGAATCATGTGCTGAATTTATGGTTACAACTTGCGCATCGATATCCCTGCCACCCTGTAGATACACCTCTGCCCAACCCTTCGGCGAAACAAGGCGTGATATTATGTTATGTTAAGAACTTCGCTAATTCACCACGCACATGACGCCACATGCTATCAAAGCGTTATATCCAATTTCAGACCTTCTTGATCTTTATGAGAAAATAATTTTGCAACCGTCAATAATCATAGGCCATTATTAAGGCGAAAGCGTCAGGGTAGCCCGCGGCATTCAAATGTTCTTACATTTTTTGCAATTTGCAGGTCAGTATCAGGTTCTATGTTGATTTAAATATGATTCTCGCCCGTAACAAAAATTTATTAATAGAATCATAATCATAAAAATCATTAATATATCTCTCTAAGTTTATATTACCCTATTAAATGACTATTTCATGAAATTATGACATTTGAGGCCAATTCTAACTTAAGGAGCTGTATTGCTGATTCTAACAATTATTATTCTGTAAAGCCATACTTGTTACGGTCGCGAATCATATTTTGTTAAACATACAACCTGACACTGACCTGCAAATTGCAAAAAACGTAAGAACATTTGAAATTTCGCGTGCTGCCCTGGCGCTTCCCCCTTAATGCATTGTATCGAACGTACGAGGGTCATTCAATAAATACTTAGCCTACAAAAAGTAAACGAAAATTTTGGAAAAGTGGCAATTTATTTTTCAACATAGTCTCCTTTTAGTTCGATACACTTAGCCCAGCGATGCTCCAACTTTTTTAACCCGTCCGAAAAATAGTTTTTGTCAAACTCTGCAAAATAGGCCTCCGTGGCGGCGATGACCTCCTCATTCGATCCATATCTATTCCCGGCGAGTGATTTTTTCAGATTAGGAAACAGAAAGAAGTCACAAGGGGCCAAATCTGGAGAATACGGTGGATGGGGCAGCAATTCGTAGCGTAATTCGACCAATTTGGCCATGGCAACGGCAGACGTGTGAACCGGTGCGTTGTCGTGGTGAAACAGCACTTTTTTCTTCGCCAGATGGGGTCGTTTTTTCTTTAATTCGGCGTCGAATCGGCCTAATAAATCGGCATAGTAAAGCCCTGTAATTGTTTTACCCTTCTCGAGGTAATCGATGTAGATCACACCTTGTGAATCCCAGAAAACGGTGGCCATAACTTTTCCGGCCGATTTTATAGTTTTCGCCTTCTTTGGAGCACGTTCCCCGGTCTGGATCCATTGTTTTGATTGCTCCTTGGTCTCTGGTGTGTACCAGTGGATCCAGGTTTCATCGACGGTCACAAAACGACGCAAAAACTCCGCTGGATTCATCTTAAACAGCGCCAAACACGTCTCCGATGTGGTCTCACGGTTGCGCTTGTTTTCTGGTGTGAGTAAACGCGGCACCCATCGCGCCGACAGCTTTCTCATGCCGAGTTCCTCGTGAAGAATATGATGCACTGTTCCTTCTGAAATGCCTACAGTCTCAGCTAGCTCCCGAACCTTCAATCGGCGATCTGCCAATACGAGATCATGGATTTTTTTAATGTTTTCCTCCGTAGCAGCTGTTTTCGGTGCACCTGGACGTGGTTCATCAAAAACCGACGTACGGCTACGTGCAAACTCGTTGAACCAATTCTTGACGGTGGCCATCGATGGAGAAGAGTCACCGTACACAGCATCCAAGCGCTCTTTGATTTCGATGCGCGTTTTCCCTTCCAAAAATAGGAATCGAATCACCGAACGATATTGCTCTTTTTCCATTTTTGTAAAACCGATCGACACGTTCGCTTCCATAAGTTGTCAAATTAAAACAAATGAAGGGATTGGAATGAAAATTTGAAAAAAGAATTAAAAAAGAATGTGCTACACTGTGGTAAAACTCTTTTGAAACTACAGCGCCCTCTGGCGATGAGGCTAGGTACTTATTGAATGCACCTCGTAGATCTAGGCTCTGATCGTGACTATGATTGCGGTTTGAGATCTTTGAGACTTAGCAATAAACATTATCGACCTTAATTTTTTTTCGATTCTAATAACGAAAGTTGTTAACCACACAACATCAGGCTTGTTATTCCCCGAAGGGCTCGGCAGAGGTGGCAGATATGTTTAAGTCCCATGTAATAGGGGGCGAGCCTATTGCCATCAACCGGACACAAATCCAGACTCCGGGCTGCTACTGACAAATTCCTGATGGAAAAACCCAATAACAGTTTGCCCGACGCGGGAATAGAACCTAAGACCTCATACTCAGCAGTAGCGTTTGCGACCACTAAACTGAACGAGGCAATCCTTCGAACTCCGCTCACCTCTGCGGTCGACATTTACAAAATTTCGATTACAATGAGGAAAGTTGTTTAACAATACCATTCAATCGTTCAGATAAGTATTTCAATAATAAGAAATTGTATCAACTCCCAAAAACTAAACAAAGATACCAATTAACACCAAAGTAAAGGACACGCTAAATACAGAAACCTTATCAGCAACTGAAACTATTTACTGCGAAGGCGACAAAGGCATTAAAATAACTTATCCATATACATACAATGATATACAAGTAACTAACAAAGCAAATCACTTTCACCCTTCACCGTCATTGATCAATAGAAGCTGGTCACAATAAGTAGGCCTTCATGAATGGCTGATAAAGTATTTCCTGTATTATAAATAAATTAGTTCTTTATGGGCATATAAATAGTGTACAAACAATGTGCAAAGCAAAAAGCAAATGACTCCTGTGCTAGGTAAAAACACTTGTGTTACAGGAGCCAGTGCCTTCTCCCAAGGAGTAATTAAATATGTAGTAGTAATTAGAAAAAAAACGTCAGAGTGGTGGAACACTCGGTTGGAACGAAGTTCCTTTCCTAGTATATTGTTATTGATAAACGTATTATACTATTGATTAACAAATACAAATAAATGACTTGAACCAATAAGAGCGCAGCTATGACTGGGCACAGCCAATAGCATACGCGCTATGGATAACCGTCTACACTATAGAAAGGGTCGTGACGGAAACTCGTGACGGAAAACTCTTACACTTTTTTTCGCCTCGCACCCATTCGCCAAGTCCGCACCGTGCGATAAGGAATTTCGTTCCAAAAACAAAAATTATAATTAAAATAGCAAAATAATAGTTACATTCATGATTAAAATAAATGATTAAATAGTTAGTAAATACATTATAAATAATTATGAATGGAATAAGCAGCCACAAACCACACAAAGAGACCCAGAGAGATAAGTATAATAAGCTTGAGGATCAAATAAGGAACTCTCCTGATTGATCTATTTTTGATTTATAAAGGATAACAAACATATCATAACTTCACGCTTGTAATCCCCGAAGGGATAGGCAGAGGTATACCTGTAGTAGACCCACATTTCGCAAATACACATTCCAATATAAAGAGTGGGTCACTCACAAATTCACAATGAATCTGAATACTTGTAAGTTTGTCGCGCTACGTCTTCCCAACCTCTACACTTTGTAAGGGGCTGAATTTTGTAACTATTGCCGTTGAAAAAATTCTGACTCTTATACTTTTTTTTTCTAGCCTGTGCTGTCCCGTTTCTTAGCAAAGACTTCCCCTCCATCATTCATCGTTTGCGAGCCCGCGCGTCCTTCCAGTTTGGACGGAACCTACCCAGTTCGTCCCGACATCTCCTACGTGGCCCGCCACGACCCCGTCTTACTGTGTCAGGGCACTGACTATTATGATTACCGAATCTTATACTAAGAATTACTGATACAGAAAATATATTACACAATTAATGAATTCGTAAATGACAAATGTTTTGACTAAAATTTATTTAATACTAGCGACCCGCCCCGGCTTCGCCCGGGTAGCAAAGCATAATATAATATAGCCTATGTCACCCGGAGATAGTGTAGCTTCCCAACAGTGAAAGAATTTTTTAAATCGGTTCAGTAATTTCGGAGCTCAGTAATTTTGACAAACAAACAATCATATCTTTTCCCTTTATTAAATTGTAGCTTACGAGTATATGAAACGTTTGTATTTTTAACATAGCGCCATCTATTGAATACTTACTCAATCCAGTCAACAGATATCGTCATCTGTTAGAATCGTTTGGAGCTAACAGATAATTGTGACTGTCAAATAATAGACAAATAATTTGCAATAAAATAATATTGCGAGTATAAATTGAGATGTAAGCTATTCTATCTTTCAAGTTAGATCAAATTGCACACGGTGTGCAAATCAAATTTAAAATCGGTTCAGTAGTTTAGGAGTTCATCGCGGACAAACAACGTGACACGTAATTTTTATATATATAAAGATTATGACAATGCAATAATAATGCTTAATTATGACAAATGACAATTAATGAATGTATAATTAACTTATTTTCCCTAGTGGTAATTAATATTATGTTTCTTTGGTGTTTTTGTGTACTATGCCGATTAATTAATTTTTTAAGCATATAATTGTAAATTTAAATATTGTACACCTTATGGGTATGTTACAGTGATGTATGTTACAATAATAATTTTAAGAACTGAATTTCCACCTGTGACAAACAATAAAATGAATCTGAATCTGAATTTGTATATATTTTTTTTTTAATTCAATTGCTGCAAAAAATCAAAATCAATTGCAATTTTTTTGCAAAATGAAATTGCTGTTCCAAATATTTCTATACAATCCATACATTTGGATCGCGTAGGTAGCGACTTTTCTATGAAACAGCAGCTTTATTTTTTTGATGACCGACGAAAAATTGCTACTCTTTTTTTTGTTTTTTTGGGTGGGAAATCATCAAATGAACTCTCCCGCTCTGGGCGGAGCGGAAGGGCGTGTCAGACTCTTACTGACTAAAACCCACCCGTATTCCTTCAGTTGCCTGTGCGCCAGGGCCATGGTAAAAATTTCTACTCTAGGGGGTCTAGAATCATGTGATGAATTCATGGTTTCAGTATGCGCGTCGATGTCCCTGCCACCCTGTACATTTAAGCATTACCATACATTACTGTATAATGTTGGTAACTTAGCCTGTGTGGTAGCTCTTTAGGAATTTGCAAGTACGGTCTTGATTAAGACGGCCGATATTTATTCATCGCAGTACGCCTCGGGTATATAGCTCATCCTAACAACGTAAAACACTACACCCTCTTCATTTTATTATTCCATTAGAACCCAATTTTTCTATTTTATTTATTCCATTTCCATCGTTCTTAATAGGCACTTGTTTCTACATTCGAAGTGATATGACATGACATAACACATTTCACACCCTTCAGTTCTCACAACGTTGTAATATACATCAATAGAAGCATCGTCCCTGCCCTTCATGGCGTCCTTGTCAATATTGATGTATATTATTTCCCCGACTAGCGTTATTTGACATGCAACCACAATCAAAACAAGATTAATAGGAGAATACACTCTAATTAAACAAGCGTAAAGTGCATTTTCATGTTTTATAACGGCGATCATGCGATCCTCAATTTCAGTATGGAATGATCGTTTGAAAATAGGCTGTACGGTGATGGAAAAAAGTGGGATTTCGTTTGTACGGATTAGGTCTGAAGTATAAATTATGTGCGTCGCTAATTTGTTTCCCTTGCAATGACGGATAGCTAGTTTCTTACTGGGTTTTATAGAAAAAGGAGGCTTAATTTAAATCCTATTTTAGTACTTGTGCCACACAACCGTTACTGGTTGTTACTACAAGAACTCAGCAATTGGGCGTTTTCATAATTTCTAACGTGTCGATATTATCGCGGCCGTCCACGGCATCACGATAACACAGGGAGGTAAAATGTATTGAAATATATGAAGGTGCTTTTAAATTTCCGTCCTTGATAACATTATAACGTACCCATATTTCCAAAAACAAATTATGGACGTGGACGTGGACCGGTCGTAGAAATTAAGCGCACATTGGGTGGCCGTATGTAGATTTGACTTGATATTTGTCAATCTTTTAATGTTGAAAAAACCAGAATTATAAACTGAACTTTGTTTAGACCCTTCACCTAAATAATAAATACTTAATTCATTTTGACATTGGTATCGTATAAATATTCAAAAGTTAACTAAGGCAATAGCAAACAAGTAAGTAATCAAATATGTTTAATTAATAAAATCAAAGTGACAATTTACATTTAAGGCCGCCATTTTTGTAATTGATCGTCAGGATTTTATATGGCCAAAATTTTATCAGGTCTCGGTGCAAAAATATAATCAATATGACATTGTTAAAAACCGGATCTTGTTGAGGACAGGTTCTACCACCTGCCATTCTGAGTTCTGACACTTTATGTCAATGTCACCGAAATTGAGAAGTGGTTTGAAAAGCCTGTATTTTTTGGGAAATAACGATGAAGGCAAGTGAACTGTGAAATTTTGCCGGCACGAGTAAACTGGGAGGTTGATGATTTTAATCCAGGACTATCGAAAGGCATCAAATGAGGAGAGGGAACACTGGCAGATGAGTGAGCGGGGGACAATTACTAGGAATTTTAGAAGGTAAGGAGTCCCAGGTTTGTAAGTCATTAAGTATAGAACCTTGCATAGTTGACTGAACTACGTTCTGGTAGTTGTGGTATGCGCTATACTAACAAACTTTCAGGAGAACTAGAAAATTTAAATCATGGTCCAAAACTTTAAATGCCACCAAAGTAATTTTGTGGAGAGCCCAACTTTTGAACAATATTAGTCTCTTACGCTATTCCAGACTTTGCTTCCGAGGGCTGATATTTATTGGCAGTCGTAACGACCTGCACGGCCGGCTTTAGGGGATTCCTATTGCAGAATGTGCTCGTAATTTCAAGACCAGTCCACCCCACATGATGATCAAGTACATCGCGTGCGTACTTTCTACCGTTGCATCACAGTACATATAATCGGCTGAAGTATTCGCGCTTCCACCAGTACCCTTCCTTCGTGTTGCAACTGAGCAATATTAGTTATTAAATAAATTGCCAGCTTCCCCCAATTTGGCAACGAATACCTAGCGATTATCGTTTGTGGATGAAATGGTCGGGTGATTGATGGCTATGCATGAAGAACTGCTGAAGATCATGCTCATGACTAATTATACTGAATGATGGATTGCATTAAGCCAGCAACACAAGATTCTTTTGATTTAGTCGTGTTTCTTTTTAGACAGATGTGACTTCAATTCAAAGTCAAAGTATTTATTTGGTTAATGCATGTGTACAAAAATAAGTTGTTTGTGGTCGTCTTGGTCTTTTGGTGCATGTGGTGTGGTGGTGTAGTGGTGTGTGTGTTATTTATATATTTGCAAAACCAGAATTTGCATGTCGAAATTTGAATTCATGTAAACAGCAAGCTGTTTTCAACGAAAATATTTTAGACATACATCTGGCAACGTAATTGGATTCAGATTTCAGACTAGAGAAATCAATGAAGAACGTTAGAAACTAAACTCATTAGCATGAAATGTGTTTACACTGACGAGAAATTAGACTAGAGCTACTAATTGAAACACTTCTAGTTCGAACAAACATCCTTTCATTAATTACCCTTGAACTAGACGGAATTTAGATGCAGTTGCCGACCCACGCATTTTGAAAAGTGGGTCTCTAAATATCGATAAAAGATATCTAAGGTTATAATAGAAAAAGGCTTTCGCCCAATTACAATCGTTTGTATTACGGTATCACACACGTATCTGGTGAAAACAACAACGCCAAAAAATGGAAAAGCATCAGCTCTTAAAATAATATTTTTCAAAAACATGATAGAAACAGAAAAAATGGTTTACACTCCAAACAAAAAGGTACTAAAAACAATGACTTTTTTCGGCGAGCGTCGTAAGACCCTCATCAAAAAGACAGACTAGTAGATGTACAGAATAATTCAATTTGTCTTAAAAGGTCTTATAACAAATAATATTTGGACAGTAACCAAAAAATATTTCAAAGGTTCTTTGTTAAAACAAAAACGAGGTGGTAACACTTGGCTCTGTTTGTGTGCTCTGTCGTTTTTCGATCGAAAATCGAGTAGGTACTTTTTGAATAAGATGGTTAGCAGCACAAAGTAGTATGTAGGTAGTTGTAAGTTACATAATATGTAGACTCTTGAAACATATATATGTAAACATGTTGACTCTTGACACTAACGTGAAAATTAACTGGAAGATATCATATCAAACACCGGTCACAGTCGTTGTAGACAAGGAAGTTTGGCAATAATTCCTTCTGCACATGTGGCTTCCCTGGTACTTCATTAACGGCACCACTATGTAAGGGTCTATTAACTGCGCCCAAATTACAAACTTTATTTGAAGAACAGAAAAAAATTTTTTTTTGCTTTTTACTGTCTTCTTTGACATAATCTTCACATTATTTGACATTATATACCTCTAATTCTTATTTCAACTCATTACTTATGGCTTTTGTAAACAGGATTTTAATTCACATTTGTTACAGTTGTAATGGCAATCATGTCATTTGGTTTAAATAGGCTTTTATTTTTATATAGATTCTTCTATATTTTGTGAATGTGAGAACGTTCTAGGCCTAACTTGTAGACTGTAGATTAGTAGCCCTTATTATTTTTAATTTTTTTAATATTTTGTTGAGTGCCTGTTACTTGTTGACAGGCCTACACTGTCCTCCCATCATCAACACTGTAATTTGAAACATTGTAAAAGCCCCTTATTTTTAAAAGAGACCTGTGGAGTTTCTTGCCGGCTCTTCATAGGAAACAACCAATTGGAACAGTGCACCTAGCTTCTGACGTTTCATAAGTGCCCATGTTGGTTTATGTGAAATAAAATATTTTGATTTTGAGTCATTTCATGTTAGGTCACATCTCGTACTATACTAGAATTTGTGAATACTCACATAATATTTACATTTCTCGACGACTCCTACTCTTGCGGCGAAGGTCTCGTTCGTGGCTTCGATCTCCAAGGTCCTCTTCTTGAGGTCCAGGTTGTTCTTCTGGATGAAGTAGACGTAGTCTACGCCAATCATCTAGGAGATAAGAAAATTGGTATAAATAAAAGACAATAGAGACTATCATTATGTGGTTGCGGTGTAACTAAATACGTCCGGTTGAAAAAAGTCTGCTGTTCTATACATTATGACCTTGTAAGTAGGTATTGCATTTTTGTATGAAACAGTTGAATGAATGTATCCATACTGGAAGAACTCAACATCACCAAGCGGGTATTTGCAATATGCCAGGAGCGTGCCCTCAGCTTTTTAGGACATATTACGCGTTCTTAGGGGAACGCATGGTCTGAAAAGGCTTAGATACGGGGACGAGTGGAAGGAAAACGCGCTCAAAGCAAAATAACGGCAAGATGGCCAGACGCGATCAAGAAGGCTGTTGGAGACAGCATTTACCGAGCGGTCCACACTGCAGAAGACCGCCTAACTTGGACACGCGTCGTATGTGGTCGCTATCCTCAGCATTGAGGGAACGTCGTAGAAGAAGAACAAGATGAAATAGCAGTATTTTTTAATAACCGACGAAAGTTTTCTATGCCGGGGGGTCTAAAATCAAGGGCTGAATTAATGGTAACAGTGTGCGCGTCGATCTGCCTTACAGCCCGTATTTACTGCAAAAATATTTTTTCTTTTCATTGGTTAGGAAATTCATGGCTGAATAATTTGGGATTGAATTTCCTAGTTGTCCAAGATAATAAATGCAAATTTAGCGCAGAAAAAATCAGGTCACAGTTAAGATTCAATTTGCGTCCGATTAAAAGCTATAGCCTCGTTTATCACATCTGTTTCCAGCCCAGGTTAGGCTTGAAAAGGTCGATTATGAACTTCCCTTTAACCAAACGAAGGATATGAATACTTCTTACTTAGGAGTGAGAAGTATTCATATCCTTCGTTTGAAATTTAGTTTCCAAAAATGTAAACAAAAATGTGTATTTGGAAAAATTGCTTTAATAAAGTTTAGTTTGCGCTACAACTTCAAATTGTTGATGACTTTATCAATACTAATAGTAATTCTGAAATCAATTTAATTTACACAGGCATAAAGTTGATATTTCACCAAGTGCAAATAAAATACATTTGGAAACAAGGATTTGAATATGGAATAGGTAGATACTTAAGCGACGATGAGGGTGTATATGTGAGAAGGACATACCTTCTAACAAACGTAACTCCGTACGCAAAATACGCGCTTGGACGTGGAGCTGCGGACACCAGCTCGTTATACAATGCAATACAACAAACATATCTGGCGTAATGTGGGTCCTATAGGTACACCTCTGCCTAACCCTTCGAGGATTACAAGAGTGATGTTATGTATGTGTGTAATATACCTTCTTAAGAAGATAAGGAGCTTCTACATTCAGCTGGCACCGCCTGGTCGTCGATCGCTGGGAGTCGTCGGCTGTCCAGGTGTCGTCTGTGATTACGCACTCCACCACCACTGGGATCTGGGGGCAGCTGGGGAACCGCCTCTCGTATGCCTGGGACAAAGAAAAAAGTCTGTTACAACTGATGTCACTTTAACAGAAGAGGTCATCATAGTGGAACACCTAATTCTCACAACAGTATAATATAGATAGATGTACCGGCGATACGTAAAGACGAAGAACTTAAATGCATAACAAACGCTATAATATAGATAAATTTACCGTCGATACGTAAAGACGAAGAACTTAAATGCATAACAAACGGTATAATATAGATAAATTTACCGTCGATACGTAAATACGAAGAACTTAAATGCATAACAAACGGTATAATACAGATAAATGTACCGTCGATACGTAAAGACGAAGAACTTAAATGCATAACAAACGGTATAATATAGATAAATGTACCGTCGATACGTAAAGACGAAGAACTTAAATGCATAACAAACGGTATAATATAGATAAATGTACCGTCGATACGTAACTAAAGACGAAGAACTTTAGTGCATAACAAATATTATAACATAAATAGAAGTATCGTCGATACGAAAAGAAGAATTCAAATGGTTATTACTTGTGCAATGGTTATCCATCACTATCAGCTTTTCATTAAATTAACACTCGACCTAGGCCTTCTAGCACCTAGCTTCTGACGTTCCATAAGTGCCCATGTTGGTTTATGTGAAATAAAATATTTTGATTTTTCCTCTTTACTTCTTAAGTTTTATGGTATGCCATGGCTACATCCAAATACTGTTATAATCTTTTCTAAAAATACCAACTTATCAGCATTAGCATTACGTAGAAAACTACGTAAAATATAACCTGGCGCCATTAATTAACGTCTTCCAAGCCCCACTTTTGCGCCCCTAAATTACCATTTCTAAGCGCGATAAATATCTAAACACTCGTGTTCGTGTCCAAATTCCTGATTCACGACTTACAATTCGTGTCAATGGCCCAAATTACTGTTTTAGTTATTAACATACCTACAGCAGAAACCGTTGCTAAGAAAATAGCAAATTATGATAGACGAAAATAATGGAAAATGGGGCATGAAAAGGGCTCTGCGAGAATTCCCGAATGCCGAAATCAGCGAAGTTGGTAGCATCAATCAAATACGAATGTTGATGAATACTTGACAGTGAAGGACGGATGAAAATTTCTACGCAAAGTTTGCGTAATTTCCAATTCGGATCTTACTTTCGGGCCATTTATCTCACGTTAGAATGAGTTTTATTTTTCTTTGACTTTCCACAAAAATCTTTCTTTTCCAAGTTTGATATAAGAAATAAGAGAAAGATATCACAGAGGTCATACAATATTGAAGACTTGAATAGGTAATTAGGTCTACTTAAGTACCTTTACCTACTGAATAACTTTATAAAACCGAGTAAAGAAATGTTGGCAGCAAGCTAGGAAAACGAAGGTTAATATTTGTATAAGCGATGGAGGAAACTGCAATCAAACAGTAATTAAAAAGTTGAATAAAGCCAATTTTAATTGAACGTAAGTCTCTTAAAACTTTTTATTTTTGTTATAAAAGTATGGGGGGCGGTCGATTTTTATCGATTGCTGATATTAAACGTATAGATTAGGACGAGACATGTGACTGATCACGTTTCGATACATGTGTCGAAGGCACGAGGCAAAACACAATCTGGAATTTTGGCGTAATATATTGAATACATCAACATGTTCAGATTTTGCCAAGTTTCATCGTAAATCAAGTGAACCGTTTCTCGGTGAATCCCTTTAATACAAAACTTTTTTCTCCACAACATATTTACATAATGCTCAACCAAGCATGCATATTCTCTATAATTTGTTTACGATATACCACAAGGGTCTATATTTGGCCCAAAACCAATTTCAAAACTTTCCTTTTCCCAAACTTCTTGATCCATCTGGCTTCATTTACAATATACCTTTACGTAAGTCCTCAATAATATGGTACCTCCGATTAATAATTTTACGACCTATTGTAGTAATTCTCAATAGGTTTTTGTTTTCTTGACGATAATAGCTCATTCGTGTTACGTACCGTTCTGGTTTATGACCTATAAACCATTAAAAGATTTTCTCACGTAGTATTTGGCACAGGTGTAATGGAATATGGTCATGGTTTTTTTTTTGGGGTTGTGGTAGACTTAATGGGTTTTGGCTTTAAGTAATTTTCTGGTAATGGAGCTTAGTTGTTAGTTTCATTTTCGTTTGAGTTCATCGGCTAATGAAATACCAAGACATGAACTATTAGATCTGAGATGTGCCTGCAAATATTAAAGAGAACGTATTTAATTACTCTTTGAAGCAAAAGCTGTTTATTGGTAGACTGATTAGTATTCATGTGACAACCTACATTTTAGTTAACTTCCAAACAAGGACCTGCTTACCACTTAAATACTTATAAATTAGCGTAACAAAAGCCACAGCCAGATCAAGTTTTACAATATCCAAGTATTGTAGACGTAAATGTGCTTACACGTGCCTTCCAATAAATTTTATATTAAATTCGTCATACATAATATAAATATTTTATTAGGAATGTGACCTACACGCGCAGCGTTTTTGATACGACGACTATTGAATGTCAAGTGCTGTCTTGTAACATCATTTTTTTCTGAGCTTAATCATTGACACGAGGTTTTAATTTTACCTAGTTCAATTTTCAACGAGGGTTCGCATTATGTCATGAGCAATCTACTTTTAACGAAAACTGAAATCCTGATGGAAGTTTACTAAGCTCTTTCAATTGCGTCGTAAATTTATATGTTATTGCTCTGTGCTGTGCCACAGTTCGTCTCGATATAACTTTAGTAAGTTCGCTCCCCCCACCGGCGTTCACATTCGTGAACGTACTAAATATTTGCGATCAGAATCACGTAATGAGACGACATATAAATAGTTGAGCCGACGCGTGCAATTCTATGCTAAAGCTGTGCACAAATCGGCGATTAGGCCCGGACACCACCAAAGCGGAGATGTGCAAGTGGAGAGGAGAGGAGATGCTTAACAGCTAGGGTGTATCCACCGGAACTGTGCGGAGATGCGTAATGGCTAGACCGGAGCAGAGATTGTACTGGCTAGAGCGGAGCTGAGCTGCATGCAGCGAGCGTTGGATGGGGCGCGGGCGTGGCGGGCGGGTTGTGCGACGAGGTCTCCTAGCGGTGGGGCCTCACCACTCACATCTCTCGTCTCCGCTGCGCGCCGTCGCCAGCTTACGAAGCACAGCTCACATCTCTGTTTTGTTCGCGCTAAGCAAATATGAGACATCTCCTATCCTCTCTGCTCAACCGTATCCACTAAAGCTAAGCGGAGTCGAGATTTGTAAATAACGAAATCCTATTGGTTGTTTCTAACACGTCTCCTCTCTCTCGTCTCCGATTTAGTGGATTCCAGGCCATGATTTTAGGTCCTACTATCACACACATTCACTGCCGTACATGGGCTTCCTAATTGATCCATAAATATACACTATCGTCATGGAAACATTGTAGATTCTACTACAGTGCCCCTATGACTCGATGATGACGCGTTTGCTGATACTATAGTTTTGGTTGATCCTCAGACACCGTTTACAGAGCCCATTGTTGGGCTTATTATTCCTAGGAGAGTAAAAGGCAATTGACAAAGACATGAAAGCACAATCGAACTTATGAGATTCGTAACGTACTCAATAAGCTTAAGGGGCGTGAGTGCAAAGGAGAGAAAACAGAATAGTTTGAATAGACGATAAATCTTCTTCAAGTTTCAACGCCTTTTGAAGAGAATTGAAGACGTTTATGCGAAGGATATTGCTTTTTAAAAATAACTAACAAAAATGCATCATTGAAGTGAAATCCAATTTCATGACAATATTCCGATATATAAAATTTCGATTCGTCGAATGCTTTAAAATGTTAACAGACTGTTGGCTGTTTATCGTTTTAAAATAAAATGATCGTGAAGATAAAGCATGTGAATAAGCACAGCACAATTTATGCATTTTGTGATGTTATTAACTTTTTATTTTATTTTTCAAATGTAATTTATTTTGCCTGGATTCAGTTTCTAGTCTATGTTAATTGTCATTGTAGTCAACCTTAATTGTCCCTAGCGCAATTTCTTTAGTAGCCTGCCTTACAAGCAATATACCCGCAAATAACACCGTGTTTGCCTTTGTATAGAGACGGAGTACTAATCCTTGAGCCGAGAGAAACTGGGAGGAATCCTAATACAATATGACTGTCGTGACGGAGGCAAATAAATATTACAGCGAAATATTTGATTATAATATCAGATAGTTCTCATAATTAAAGTAACAAAATGGTAGATAAAAGCTTATTTGCACGAGGCATATATCCGGTAAAGGATATAGAACCCACAGGGCTGAGTAACACTACCACCAGTGAACTTAATGCACTACACGTCGCTTCATAATTGGCTGACAAGCTTACATTAGCATCCAATGAACGAACGGCTTTCGATATACGTCACACAATGTGCTTTACCTGCGACATCGTCAGAATCAAAGGTCTCTGAAAGCTTAAGGATCGCTGACTAGTAAAACGTAATGCGCCAGGGAAGCATAGCACATAGGGAAGTTTTGATTGAAGACCTTGACTTCTGCAATGACAGTGTCTGGAAGCAACTAAAACAAGAAACTAATTAGATAGGGAGCGTGTCCAAACTAATTTAGCGACAATTTACTTTAAGTAGCTTTCTAACGTAAAACTAAATGACAACTTTCTGACCTTCATAAGTAGGGAAACCATTTATTCTTAAGTAAAAGTCTGCAATGCTTGCAGCTCTAATGACACTGAAGCTGATAGCCAATAGTCTTTGAAATTAAAACTACACGAGAGTTTTACAAGCGACCCAGAACACATTATTTTATAACGAGACAATACACAGTAAAAGAGGACGACATAGTATAGCCTCCCATTTTGTAATAAAGACAATACGGTTCGTAATATCAACACTCGTTTTTTTTTTAAATGGTTTAGAGGTCTGACGTCAGTTGTACAGTTTCAAGTAATAGAACAACATCAACAGAATTTAGATTAGCTTAGGAAACAATAAAATGGACGCTGGTTAGGTTTCCTGAAAATAGACTAGTCGAGTAACTAGTGGAGTAGTCGAGATTTTAGGGCAAAGAAGAAAATTCGCAGTTCATTAGAGCATAAGGTTGATCGTGCAAGTCAGACTACCCTACTGAGCATAAAGTTATTATTTTACTTAAGTTTCCTAGCTGAAAATACAGTACCATTTACAACACACACAATTCCTGTGGGCAAAATCATCCTAGTCTTTTCCGAGTATTGTTTAGGTCAGTTTCCAGTCTTACCAAGTTATTCACATGCTTCACATCACATACAGTAGACTCCGTTACATTACCCACTGTCAACCATCCCACTACGTTCAATTCAGACTATTGTACAGCATCTTGTAAGTTCTTGTCGGACAACTTCTTCATTCTAACTAACTTTGAGACAGTGTATCATTACAATCGATTGACGTCATCTGACACGTCGGCGGCTTCGAATGAATCGTAACTGACAAGATTGACAGTTACGATTCCGACACCAGTAACGTATTCTCGGAGAGGGTTTCCATGTTTGTTAATTAATATTCCAATTTTTTTGTTGGTAAAATTAGTTGCGCAACAAACAGTTAAAAGCGTCTAGACTTAATTTAATTAGGTCACGAATCGATCGCAACAACAATCGCGTTCAGTCTAGTTTTCTCTTAGCTTAGCTATTGCGCTTCTGAATCCACTGAAAATACATTCGCACGACTACGTTGATATTGCCGAACGTTAACATCGATAAAACTGCGAATATCAATTGACCTTGTGCCGACTTAGGTCACGATACAATCGTCGACATAGCGCAAACGTAAACAGTTTTCAACGCAATTTTCTAATACCCCTTTTTTAAATCCATACGTTTTTTCGCATAAATATATAACAATATCATCTATCCCATTATTCTTATCGAGGTAAATTAACACCATTTATTTTAGTTTCAGTTTGATTAACAATAGAAGCTGACAGATGGGTCATTAATTATTGTGATTGTTATGACTTGCAATATAGTGTCTACTTTAAAATATTGGAGTCGTTTCAGTAGCACAATATTAAAATTAAGTACCTGCTATTTGTTTAATTAAGTATTTAATACTAGTTTTTTAATTAAAAGGATAACAACGTTATAAAAACAATGTCAATGCCAACAAAAAAGGTCCCTCCCTATGAATTAATTTCGAAACTAAAACCATATTCCATCTACATCCATAGAAGTTGCCCGATTATTGAGGAAATTTTGATGTTAAGACTAATGGAATAATAGAAGGATCATT
Source organism: Dryobotodes eremita (assembly GCA_917490735.1). Lineage (NCBI taxonomy): Eukaryota > Metazoa > Arthropoda > Insecta > Lepidoptera > Noctuidae > Dryobotodes > Dryobotodes eremita. Next base: position 21,899,608 of record OU823254.1, read on the forward strand.
GAAAAGCAGTAATAAGGGAATTCAGTTGGTATTCGTTATTTTGTATGGAACTGATTGACTGAATAATTTTATGTGTCCCCAAGAATTTCCACGCATTCTCGCTCACATTTCTGAGATTTTATTCTTATTGATAAGGCGAGATACTTTCGAACAGATAATTTTGACGCTTTCATTTTCATGTACCTTTGGGAGATGAAAGAAGCCAGTTCTAAAAATCAAAGGTATGTCTCGTCCATAAATCACGAACAAATCCGTTTATTGCTAGAATAATTCCAAGCCAATAAAAAACAACGCAATCTTCGTGAATGTGTACGAAATACGAATTTCGAATTCCCGACGGAGCTCGAACGCGCTCGTGTTGTAACATAACGATTTCATATCCGTTCGGACACCGTCGGCCGACGCTCGGCGAAGGGCGTTCGTTCGTTCCATTTTCGAATTCAAATTTCCATCAACTTATCTACTTGATTCGGAAGTATGTTTGGCTGATGAATATATTATTGATTACAACGGCCGATTCTTTTGCATGAATGTTTTTTTTTTGCCTTTATGGTAGATGTTCTGGTAATGTTGTATCATTTAAGCATGTCTTGAATTTATTTCAGACTCTATTGCATACAAATGTAAACAGACTTGTGAATACATACTGCGGTGCTACTAAATATTTTGTGAGAGCCGTGTTTATTTAATTTTAATCAGTTATTTGTGGTTTTTCCTTAATGAGATAATTAGAATATCGTCTATATACATAGTTAACGTACAGGAAAATTTACAAAACAGAGGATATGGATTGTTCAGGTGAGGGATTTAAAATGATATGCCTCCCCATATATACGTTTTTATTGTTGACCCTGCAGACTGATTATGTAAATTGTTTAAAATTGTAACCCTAATCCAGTTGACCTATTGGAAATTGTAATGATCGGCAGCGGCACGGCGACAGCGGTATCTGAATTTCATGCTTTAGTAGAGATTAAAAAAATCAAATTCATTGTAAGCGTATCAGCTACTTTGATCAGTTCACGCTCCGATGAGTTTTAGGAACTTAAAACTATCGATATCCGTAGTTTCAACAGTATGAATTTTATTTTTGGCTATTTTGAATTACATTTTCGAGACGTTTACTGTGTATCAATGGCCTTTGAAAGGTTGACTGCTCGATTTTATCTGCAGTAAACAGCAACGCAACCCATTGCATTTACGAACTGTATCCATCTACGAAAGGTTTAACATTATTAAACCTCATACATAAACCATAGCAATTTTGTAAAAACCCTAGCGAATCCTAGATGGTCACTGTCCTTGGACAGATAGATAATCGTAATCAGGGCTGAAAATAAAATGGTCAACAAGGTTTCCGTTCTTCATATCTTTTAGCTGTCTGACCTTGCAGAAAATTGGCAAATGGAACATTAATCACGTTCGGAAAATCGCAAATATGTATAATAAGAACCATTATGTAAATTGGTTCCAAACGTCGCTAATTGATTAATACAAAGAAGATATTCTTTATTAGCTATCATTACACTTAGGTTTGGAGTGGAACGTCCTCGTCCAAGACATTATAAGTGGGATCGATTTTATGGAAAACATGTTTTTTTCTTTTCTTTATTAAAAAGTTGTCATTATTTGATGTGGGAAAAAAGGCACGTGTGATGATGATGACTCACGACTTCAGTTTATACAAAACAAAGGGACTTGAAAAGGCAAGGACGACAAACTAGTTTGTTTGTAAATGTACTTTTTATTGACATTCATTAGTTCCAGATACGGCACGCTTTACTAGCATTTTGGCAATAGTCAACAACACGATAAACATTGTTACTGAAGGGGACTACGAACATCGTAGTCCCCTTCAGTAACAAGTGCCTCAAATGGAAGGATTAACGACCAGAAGGTCGTGGGGACAGGGGAGCAATTTGATGAGAGCAATCCGACCGATTACGAATACTCAACGCAATTGCCGGTGCGCAAACGTGACAGAGGAGCTATGCGGGCAATTGATTGAATTTAAACGATGTGCAATAAATCATACTAGGACGAAAATTTAATAAATAAAAATGCGTCGCGTAGAACGCAGAACGCTCATTCTCATACGCACTAAGCTTTAAAAGACCGTATTCAAACGAATAGAGCAATAACCAATTGACCCCTTTGATCAACATGCCCCCCACACAGAAGCCATTACATTTAATAACCAAGTACTTAGTTCAGTATATAATTAAACACAGTGACATGACGTTTGTAATTGTTAAACCTTAATAGCCTAACTTAACAATGTAGAAACACGCAACCGCGAGGTCACTTGTTCCGACTAAATGCTGCAATGAACCTGTACCTGTGCAAATAACTTGGTTTCTAAGAACACTTGGGGTACTAACGGCTTTCCTGGAAACACGCGAATTCTAGATAGCATTGCCATCAAACTTGAATGTTATGTCTCGTCTTCTCACCGATCCTCTCAAAGATTTCCGATTATTACTGTTTAGGACATCAATTTATATTTATGGGCAGCTTCATTAAATGGAATGACTCTCCCAGGAATTTATTTTCTTAGAAGCAATTCTATGTATAAGTACTAAAAGTTTTATTATTGAACAGGCCATCTTTGCTCGAATCCTTAACATGATCCTTTTTTATTAGGATGATAATAATGGCCACTCATATAGAAGTTATAACATTAAATCCTTACATCCTTCTGACTTTTTTTGCCCGGTATGTTCTTCTTGGCAGGATCCATGTACCGTTTCACTTATAATGTCTTAATAGCCATAAAGCTAAAAAGAGAAGAATCCCCATTACCTAATGAGGACTGTTAGTAATCTTGATCTCCGTAATCTTGATCCAACGTAACGGATTTTTTTTCCAAATTCCTAATAAGAATCATTCACAAAATAAGTTATTTAAATCAGCAGTAGAGGTAACCCGCATATTATTCTTCATTCAAGCTTATATAAATCATGTTTTACATAACGTGCGTGTTCAGCGCTTATATTTAATAACAAAATGGTCTTATGTAGACACGCACGAAGCGTTTGTTCAATAGGTTCATTCATTCGTTTTATTCTGGGGGAGTTTACCTTGACGACATTCCCCTTCGGGTAATTGCGAGGTTTAATTTATTTTGTCTAATGCTTGCAGATCGTGGGGTAAGTAAACAAGTTCATGTTATTTAGAGGAAACAATGGATTTCAGGGATAAATCCTCCTTGAAAATGCTGCAGGAAGACGGCGGATTATACTGTTCTATAGGGATTACAGTTCACTCGGAAGATTTCAAGATCAGTTCAAACATAAATTGTTGTCAAGGGCTTTAACCAAATTTCGGCTCGAGGCGTTCTTAAGATTGTAAGTGACAGCAAAGTTCACGTAATTGTCAGCGAAGTTCTGAATAGGCTCAAGATCAACACCTCAGAGAAGCGAGCACCGCTTTTAATGTAGTTTTTTTCTACATTCATTACGTAGAAAACATACACTCTCTGAGAATAAGAGATAGCATCTCATTAAGTATTGCCGGGGAAAAGAGCTTATCTCGCCGCTCAGTGCAGACTTAACTCGGAAATGCGGGTTGAAGTAGCGCTCGCTGTGATAAATATTTTAAACCGAGAGGTGGAAGCTATGTAGGTGACCTTGCGTACACGTTTATGTCCACAAAACGACTTGAAAATTCATATATTAGTATTATTTTTACGTCTCTTGACATTTCTCGGAACCCTGCGATCCCGGACCTTTGGAAGGCGTACAAGGGGCCGAAGCCAACTCGCAGATGCCCGTTAGACGTTTTTAATAAAAATGAAGCACCAACCGACGATTCTCTGACCCTGTTCGGACTATACAAGTGCACCCAAGGACAACCCCCGGTTGGTGTAGGACTATTGCAAGATATGGAAACAAAGATATTGGGCTATAGATTTGGGTACCTTAAGTGGACTGGTTATCTAGGACTGTGAAAAGACTATCCTGTCTGACCAATGTTTTATATGAAATACACAGAAAAATGGCAGGGGGTGACTTCCATACTCCATAATGGGCCTCCAAAAAGGTCGCTAGCACACAGTGTCGTAGCGACAAGAGGGCAACATGTCCTGGGGTGCTTATGAGGAGTGGAGAGGTATCCCACGGCTATCAGGACAATCCCGGAAGTACGGTCAAGATCCCTACCAGCATCTTACTGGAATACTTCCTTCCTCCAAGCACATACTATTATTATTATTACAATATGGCTTAATAAGAATTGAAAAACGAAAATAAAAATATTTGGACGATGTGAGAACGACACGATACTGTGTTACAAAATTAATCGTTAAATTGAATAGCGTTACAACATACGAAAAACAGGATAATTTCATCTAAATCTTCCTTCATCCCGAGATACCGTACACTCTTGTTTTTGCCTCTTACAAAGATATACGCATTTATCCACAAAAACAGGGACCAGTCAGCCATATTACGTAAAACGGGCTTGCCCTTGACATCCCCGGCATTCGGATTTACTATTTGTATTTTTGGCAATACTAAACCCTGGTTCTATAGCTTATGCGGCTGAGTCCGAGTGACGTCATCTGAATGATCAATATCTGAGCTTGGATGAGCAAAGGTTAAGGTAGGGTCGAAAACATTTGGCTACTTATCTGAATTTTTCTTGAATCAGAATGATACATTCTGGCTAGATGTTGGGAAAAAAAAAGAATGTCTTATAAAAGCGAACAACGAAGATATCAAATCAAATAGGTACAGTAAGAGAAAAACAGTGGCATAAATTGGATTGACTATTAAAACTAATATTACATTCCCAAAAAGCAAAACAGACAAAGATAATGATTTTAACCATATACAATAACAATACAAAATAACCCATAAAAACCATTTAAATGCTAACACAAAGCTTCCTTCCAATGATTTCGCTCAGACATTGTCATGTAATCATTATTGTTGGCGTCTTCAACGCGTTTGTTGACACTTGTAAGAGCCATTGTTACAACAACTGTTATTAGTATGACAGCGCACGTGGCATTGCTTTATATTCAGTACACGTAACCAATCTCTTTGAATACATGGAAGACATTAAGATTATACTTGCTCTCATCCACGTGATTTTCGAAAAGCAGGGTTTGATTTTCGAAAAAATTCTTTATATAAACAGTTGAACACCTCTAAATCCTCTAAGAAACATACATGTATGTTTCTTATTAAGAGGTTCTTGTTCTTTCATGTTAAGTAGGCTGCCAATACTCACAACGCTTTCACTATTAAAAAGTTATCAGATCTAATGGCTCTACATTAGATCTTATAGCTTTTGAAAACATTTTGATGAGAGAGTCAGTGACGAAATCGACGTATTTTATGATAATTTGCTCCTAGGGGTTTGGGTTGTGGGTGAGTTTTCTAACAATCGATCAGACCCCGGACTGTTTTCTATGTTAGAAGATTAGCACTAGGTAATCACTGACATCATTACGAGATCACCAATTAAGGCTCCCGCAAACAGGTGCGTAGCGACTCTAGTAGAATAATTCCTATGAAAACTTCATGGAAATTGTTCTACAAGAAAGAAAGAAAGAAAGAAAGAAAGAAAGAACAAAGAAAATACGTTTATTTGCGGTAAACGTGACGCAAAGAAAAAGCACACAAAAAAGAACGAGTCGCGCCGCTCCTGTCTACGGGAGCTTTTAGTCTTACAAGCCCGGTGATCAGCCCAGCCTGCACATTCCCCATCACCCATCCGCACAGTGACAGTTCACGTGAGTGTCCTATCTAACACTACGCAGAATCCGACCTACATATCTTGAGATTATTTAGGGTCACTGATAAATTTTAACCGGTCGCATACCGAACGTGATAGGCGAATGTTCAGTATCAAATGTTGAATTATTGTTAGTAATTATATCAACTTTGAACTTAGTAAAGCGATTGATAACGTTGAACATAACTGAGAAGTTTAGACCTATCTTTTTCAATATTTAAAATGTTACATTTAGGGACGTTAAATGCCAAGAAGTTATAATTAATTTCGAGCTCGTTTCATTCAGACCTTAGTAAAGCCTTTAAAGCCTCAAGTACTTAATACTAATTATAAAGGTCGAAACACAGCATTAAATAAATGTTTGTAGAAAAATTTTATCTGTCTTCTCAACAGTTGAATTTTTAAGAAAACAGGAAGTAGTAATCTAAGAAAGTAAATCTTTACAAATTCTCAAAGGTTATTTATTTTCTCAGAAAAACCACTCAATAAAGAAAATTTACTTTGCCAAGTCTGGGAAATTTATAGGGCAACATAATCGTGAATCTTAAATGACTTTCATCAGCCTACGTCCTATTTACACAATTTCGGAAAGGTCAGGTACTGGAAATTAAGTGCCTGACGTGCCTGTGCTTGTCATCCGCTCTGATTGATACGGCAAACGAAATATCTACCCATGCGTATGTATAAATTTTCAAGTCTTTCATCACACTTAATTTACTTCAGAAGGATATCTTAAGTAAATTAGGGTCATCTTTGCAAATTTTATGGAAATTCAAGCGGATAATTATAATTCAAAGGCAATTTTAAGCATATTTTTACCCAACACTAGATGAAAATGGCTAGCAAAATTCCAAAATTAATTAGAAATACTTTCTTAAGAAACTTTTTATAGGAAATTGGCAGGATGTCGATTTAAAAGTTAGCAACGGCTTTAATTGCCTTAACTGGGTCAACTGAAGGAAACTGCCAATTAGCTTTTCATCCTATCAGTGCGGCTTTTGAGTAATCACTGTAATCAGCAATGGAAGGTAAAGTTATTGATCAGCGTTATTGATCTGAACACGTTAGTGAAAGGAGCTTTGATTCTTCTACGACGAAGTCAAAATAACATGATGCTTGTAATTCCCGAAGGGACAGGCGGAGGTGTAGCTATGTATTAACTGTTAAGTCCAATGTAATAGGGAGCGAGTCTATTGCTATCAACCGGGCACAAATAAAGACCCCGGGCTGCTACTGAGAAATTCCTGATGGAAAAACTCAAAAACACTTTGCCCGACCTGGGAATCAAATCCAGGGCTTCATGTTCAGCAGTAGCTCTTGGGACCACTAGACCAACGAGGCAGTCATAACCTTCATCCATATAAACTTGTTACCTGTTTAACAACGACCACGTGTCCAAATAAAACTTTTAAGGAGGATACCAAAGTACTGCATCTTGAAGAAGCGCCTGTTGAAGTAAAACGGAAATAACTACGCAACTACACTGTACCCAGATATGGCCTTTATTCTCGGAAACTTGGAGCGAAACTTTGCCAAGAATTTAGTATCTGCAAGACGGAGAATCTAGTAATAGTTTGCGAAAGATCTTCGCTTGCATACCTCAAAGACGGGAGTATTTCAAATGAACAAAGATATCGTTGTATGAAACAAATTAAAATATGAAAGATGAAACGACAAGTAAAATTGTATTAATTATTTATTTCTTAACTTTATCTCAGTCACAAAAATCTCAGTTACTCATAGTATTTCCGTCAGGATTGCTGACATTGCTTACACCATAATCGTTTCACATAGCCAGGATACCGGTGCAAACCAGATTGCGATTTGCGAAACCGGTCCTAGCCGGTTTGAGAAGACGCTTCGCAACAGTATGGGACTTATAAAGTAAACCTAGCCATTTCAAGAAACATTAAACTTGAGAGGTATCTTTAAACTAAAACTACGTTGTATAGTAGCAATTAAAATATAGTGGTCGAAATAAGAAAGAGTGTGCGTCGTTTTGAACGGTATACTGAACAAGGGAAAAGAGATCGCTTTGTTTGGAAAAGATTTTTAACAGTCCGACCACATGTCCCAGTTGATACGTGCTTAGATAACAGATTTAATACTGAGACAGTTTAAATGTTTGCTTGTCCAAAATTTGATAGTGTAAGTCTAAGAGTCAATAATGAAGCGCATCGTTCATAAACTTATTGTTTGTTCATCGCGTTGGTTCGGAAGTGAACACTAGAGTTAGGAAATAGAGCGTCAAATAAGGCTTTATTCTTTGGTCCTTGGATCCTAGAAAAAACAACTGGTTAAATCCACAGCTAAACATAAAGTTTACGAAGCTTGTAAGGTTATATTTAAGACAATTATCAGTACAGTAGAAAGGATATGACAGACCATAATTAAAGTCAATCTCTCTAAACTTAGAGAAACAATTTTAAATACCAAGAAATGGATACAATTTGAAGTCGTGGATGATGATGATGATGAACCAAACAAATGTAATTATTTAATCAAATATTAACATTCAAGGTTAACCTGACTAGCTCCTTAGGGTACTCTACCAATCCACTCGAAGCATTATGATAAAGCAAACACCTGTGTAATCTCAATATCAAGGTAACGCAGATATATTTAGCTGTTCTCGCGGAAGACCATAACATCGTTTCGGAGCTGCGCAAACGCAACGCAAGCGGATCTGTTTATTTATACGGCAGACGCTGGATAATATTCGCAAACTTATTTGACGAGTTGCTTGACAATAATGTCTTTTGCAGTGGTTTGGGAAACATAATTGAATATGTGGCGTTATTTAAATTTGTGTTAGATTATCTTAGATTTGTATCGGATTACCCGGATTTTGTTCTTTTGTTTTAAAGTTTACGAATCAATTCAATACTTTCAACTTTGATGACCATCAGAGTCTGCGGGGCAATTGTGTAACATATTTGCAATGCCTTTCATTTTGGCAATTCAACAACATTCAATGCATTATTTACGCTGTCGAGCAGACGATTTTTTCAAACATATGAAACAGGGGATTAGGAATTTCTTTCAACATCTTCCTCCTTCGGATTTTGAAAGAAAATGTTTTCCGCAATTGGGGTGCTGGCCTTACAAGAGGCGACAGTTATTCGAATTGATCTCTACAAGCCGACGAGCCGAGTTTAGCAAAATTTGCACAGGATTATACAGCCATACTGTAATGTAGATAGGAATTTAACGCAGAACTCTCGTGGCATGCATATTTATTAAATCCAATTTAGAGAATCAGTGATCCGCATACGGACTAAAGACAACTTTAATTGATTTGCGTTCCAATGGCGTCACACATAAAGATCATTTTGTACTATCACGGTTTCAATTCGAAATTCACTTCCTGTTCAGTCAGGTTTCCGGCAAATATTTTGTTGTTATGAATTGGATATTTATATCAAATGTTTTTATTACAGTACTGGTTTATATACGGAAGGTTGACCACAATAATTAACACCAAATTAGGATTTTTTTTATGGTTTAACGTTCGGTTAGTTTACCTTTGGCATTCCTGTAGTTGTTGCGACTGTTGTCAGAGAGACAGTTGAAAATAGATTTGTCTTAAATGCAAATATTGGACGACTGGAACCCGATTTCAACTTGGAAATGGGTATGGAAGATAATGAGTTATCACTAAATGATGAAGAAGTCATCAACATACGGAAATATCTAACTAAGCAATTGCATTAGTTAATACTTGACAAAACTCATAAACACTATCTAAAGCTACTGATCACTATCTGATTTGGTTTTGTAGCTATAGCTAGCTTTATAGAAACTTATTTATTTATTTGAAAATTTTGTTCTTTTTGGTAATGCTCGTCTCGTGGCTACCACTGATCTTTAAATATATCTTATCTGCGGATAATGCAGTGGACTGCAACATTACTACTTAAAGTTTTGTTAACCTTATGTATTATACATATATGTTGTAGTTGTTTATTATCCCTAAAAAAATAAAATAAAATAAAGCCATATCAAGCCTAGCTAGAAGATGCCTATCCACCATGGGAAAAACATTTTAGGAATAAAGACGCTGACGTGACGTGACCCATCCTTAGCAATCTTAATGAATGACAACGCGAAATTCCTTCCCGTTTTAGTGAGCGTAGCCGTGAAAGTAATTATAATGGAAATAAACATTAAGCAACGTGTTGAAACGTTAATGAAAACACGTGTAAATGAATGAAATTGTTTACAATACTCAATAGGCAGGGCCGGTAGCGTGTGATAACAACGGTAGGTAATTAAATTAAATTTTAAGCCGTATACTGTATAATTCCTTTAATACGCAGTCAAAACAGATGTTACTGAATATTTTCATGTTGTATTCGTTGTTGTGATCCTCCGAGGCGGCCTTTATCCAGCAGCTGTGGATGACTTTCGACTGAGATGATAATAATAACACGGAGCAACTGCAATGATGATCATTACCACTATAATTATCGTCGTAGGAAATCTGTACTGTATCTCTGATATCAAATATGTTTTATAGACGTAAAGGTATAGAAGAGACTTAATTAACTTCACCGACCAATGTCAATGACAAGACACCTATTTTTAACTACAGTTTGAAAAACGGAAGCACTTCTTATCAAAAGTGTTTATGTGGAAATGGTTTTTTTGAATCTTTTTTGTCCACAATACCATTTACTTTGCCGTCTAAATAGGAGCTGCTCTTAACAGTTGTGACAACAACCACCACGCAATTGTTAGTGTTTTATTGGAAGACCAGACGAATGAAAATGTCATGACAACGGAACAGAACAATGCAGTAAAAATGCTAGTACAATCATCAAAACAAGCGCACAGTTCTGGAATAAGGTCACCAGCCATCTCTTCCGCATACTGACGCCCGTCCTTGTTATCAGCTGGTGTAGTGATACCTACACTGTCTATTTCACTGTGACAACAAGGACTTTTATTTTCGTCTACATTTGAGTAAATATTAGTACGGAACTAGAGATATTTTTCCAAGTAGCTGTCACGTTTTTTACTCACTGTCTTCAGATCCAATACATTTAAATACTCATTCTGTATCAAATTATCAATAAGTAGATATCTATGATGAGAAGGTAAGCGTGTTAGTCCATCGAGATCTACATTTGATCAGAATTATAGGACATCTGAGACTCCTGTACTTATCAACTTTTCAAGATGTAAGAATACTTGATGAGACTGGAACCCAGTTGGAATTCAGAATGATCGTTGGCAAAACTTTCCAAGGTTAAGTCGAAACATTGTTGGAAGGATTGCAAGGTTGATACAACTTGTATGGAGACTTGGGGAGACGTGCCACATTAGCATTTAATTCAAGTGTTCAAGGCGTTTCATTGACGAAATGAATGGAAAGCTATGACTCCTCTCTCGAATGCTCGTGTTGATTCACTTCCGGGACAACATCGAGATATTTTGTTCCAAAATTTTATCACAACGAAAGAATAAATCCAGTTGATAGGTCATGATATGGCCAGCTTTTTAAATAGTCAGTGACCTTTCCCACTCGAGCGGCCACCGGCGGGCACAGATGGCTCTTAGCCGAACTTAGATATGCTTAGTAAACAACATTGGCTAAGTGGGTCGCGTTTGAGCTCGGCTTAGAACTTAGAGACAAATAGGGGTCCGAAACTGGTTCGGATTTTGTGCGAAAGTTCTCGGATTAGGATGACCTAAAATTACTTTCATAAATGTGGATAAGAGGTCTTTGCCCTGAACTGGGACACAAAAGGGTTAAAGACTAATAAATATGGTGAAAAAAATATATTGGGATAAGTATTAGGACGTTACAAACAATGTCATAGTATCTCATGATACGGAAGAGATAGCAATGGATACAGAAGAGAATACAGAAATGCAAAAGAACTGGTAGCAGCAACACAATTGAGGGAAAAAACATGAAGTTATTGACTACCAGTCTTTCAAAAGTCAGGACGATAAGTAATGACGACTGAAGATCTAATTAAGCCAGTCTTATGGGCTTTATTCAGGCCGAATACCTACAAGTGAACCACACATTATCGACTTGAAAAAGTGGGAGTTTTCGCGAACAAAATCCCATTCTAAACAATGAAATTAAATGAATTTATGAGTTAACAGCTAGCAAAACATATGAGTAATGCAAATGCACGTGTTAGGAGGCGTGTATAAATCGCTTGAACATGTAGTAACTAACTGACTACATCATTAAGGGGGAGATTCATCCCGCACAGATCCAATTATTAATTATAGGTATTATGAGCAAGTTAAGGAAACATGAAGATAGTTTCTAACTACGACACGTGCCAGACACATGTATATTGTAATACGACGATATTTGTTTTACGTTTAGCAGTCTTCATCCTTGAGCTTCATTACTGGATTGCCTGGAAGTTCCCGATCTACTTCAGTTTATGAATCGGGATGGACGGTAGCGGTGACACTCACCACGAGGGTGTTGAGAAGTGTCTCTTTTTCTCCCAGGGTGAGCTATAGGCGGAAAATAGCAAGGGTTTTGACGTCAAGTGCGTTTCACCGGATATTTCAAGTTCTTGTAAAGAGTCCGTCGTGACACTCATAACTATCGCGCATTAGCTAGCGCGGTGGGTGTTCAGAAATTTCTACGGAAGTACTAAGGTCAGTCCTCGCGTAGATGGATTCCGCGAACCAGCTTACACAACATTGAGTGGGAAGAAATACGCCCCTTAGCCAGATGACACCAGAAGCATGAAAATGAACAAGAGTATATGCGGGACATTCCTTAAAGTGAATAAGTTAAAGGCCAATTTTAGTGGATGCCTAGGCCAATGGATAGACGTAAATTTGTCAAGAGCCTCCAAGACATACCAACTAACATTTCCAATTGAATAAGACATGACCAAGAGTCCAATCGTTGTTATTATTACATACATTATGTACTTAAAATAAAACTCTTTTATAACGAATTGTGTGTCATCGCTCGGTATTTAGGATAAAACATTTGTGTGTATTACCAGCACAATAACGTTTTGAGGGCAGATGAGTTTAATCATGTTTAATATCATTATAAATAAAATGCCTTTATGCGCACATTATGTTAATGGGAAATTGAGAATTTACAGATACGCCTTTAATACTATTGTTGACGGTTTTTATTTAGCTTCTTTATTTTACGTTTTCTTGGATTGGTCCTTAAATCCGCACCGTTTTAAGAATTGGTATTTTAAGACTTGAAGACTTTTTATTTGATGACTAGCGAGTAGCGACCCGCCCTAGCTTCGCACGGGTGCAATTTACACGTGAAGACGGTATCCTGCTTACGACACGTTGTGCACTAGTTTTGAGCAGTAACCTATCAAAAAGCAACAGGCTTGCATGAATTCAAGATATAACTATTTCATTAGTATTATTGAGCATTTCTTTTTGTATATATTTACATAATATATATAGCCTTTGTCTATCTGGAATAATGTACCTTTCAAATGGGAGTTGTGATGCCGCAGATAATCCTATACATATATATATATAGTTTATGCGGCCTACCCAAATGTCCTTTCTTTGGTATTGTTCGTCGAATCGTTGAGCTCCTTAAGTTCTGAGTTGAGCTGCACGGTTACTGACAAATGCGTGCACTGACTGGACAGGTCGACTTAATCTGTGTGGTTCTTTCCTCAAAAGACCATTTCAGACACCGATCTACATGATCTTCAAACATTATTGCCGAATTTATATATACACATTGACATTGATAAATTTTATATATACAATGACATGAGTATTTACTTGTAAAGTATTATATTATTTTAATTTTGTGAATGTGAAGACTATGTGGGTAATTGCTTTTTTTTTTTTTTTTCTAATTTAATTTTAATTATGATCTGGCAGTTTGAGTAATTTATGCGGCCTACCCAAATGTCCTTTCTTTGGTATTGTTCGTCGAATCGTTGAGCTCCTTAAGTCCTGACTTCCTGAGTCGAGCTGCACGATTACTGACAAATGCGTGCACTGACTGGACAGGTCCACTCAAACTGTGTGGTTCTTTCCTCAAAAGACCATTTCAGATACCAATCTGCATGGTCTTCGCATGACCTGACCAAGATTATGTCTGGACTTTAAAAGAGACTGTGACCTCTGAGTTTGTTTCGGCCTTTCTTCTCAGAGTAGTCAGATAGGAAACGCCGACCTCATCTAGTTTAAAAAACATGATTGACGTGTAAAAGTGTTTGTACAAACCTACTTACAGAAATAAAATCATTTATCATTTATCATTTATCATTTATATACAAACTCACAAAATTCGCTCTCTCTCTCTTTATAATATTAAGTATAGATAACTCTCTTCAAGACCATAGCTGCATTGTTAACTAACTGTTTGGTTACTAAACACGGCACTAACTGGTCTTTTATATGCAAAATGGCGGCCCACCAGCAGTATGTGACCAGTAGCAGTTGGAACCCATATAAGACCTCGTAAATAACTAACAAAAATCATTAACACCTCCAAATACAGGTCTAATATGTTTTTTCTTTATTGCTATTGAATGGTAATGATAAACAAGCCGATGGCCCACGTTATGTTAAGGTGATCACCGCCAACTATGGCCATCTGCTATACCAGAGGAGGCATATCTCAGAGACAGAGTTGAAATATTCCATGTGCCTTTAATTACACCGGCATCCATACCTTTTAAGGTGCGTTACAGTCGCAACGCAACTTGTAGAGCAATATCCATGAAGTTTTCATAGAAATTGTTCTACTAGAGTCGCGTCCTGCGTTTTTTTTGTGATTGGCTTTTCGCAGGTCAACCTAGGAGGTTGTCGGCTGCTTAACCGGACATGCCTGTGTTTGCCCTAATAAATTAGGGCCCCCACCCAGGACTTAAAAAACATACAAACTAGGCGACAACACGCTAACGGCACTCCCTGTGGGGTACGAGAATCGGCTTAGGGCGTCGCTGGGAAAGAGCAGCAAGAGACAGGCTGGATCGGAATTAGGTCGCGTCCTGCCTATTTGCGGGAGCCTTTAAACTGGAACAGCAAGGGTGCTGCGCAAAAGAAAAAATATAATATTATGGTGGGGAAGTATGGTACTTTCCCAGACAAGCTCCATTAAAACAGCTTAAAAAAGTTGTATCATTAATAAGTCTGTTGAAACTTAATTACGAGTTATAACCAGAAAAGGAGCAACATTCCATAAATTTTTTGTCATAGTCGACTTGTCTGTCAAAGCGGCTTAACAAGTAAACGCTTAACTAATGAGTTATTTACTAACTTCCTGCCCACAGCTGATCATTATGACACACACTAATTTATGTACCGTCACGGCCTAAATGCCACTGACAAGATACCTCATACCTAATCGGCACGCAGGCGCAGCTATGCATACGTTAAAATTATTATACTGGATTACCTACTAGAAGACTGGCAATACCAGACTATATACCTCACTACTATATATAGCTATATAGCTCTCGAGACTGCCCCGTTTCTGTAGTGCGTTGGAAATGTTTGCACAGAGTCGGACTGACGGCTTCCATGCGGTCATTCGAAAAAAAGTCGCATGATTAGTAACTAGAACTCGGGCCAGTAGCAACAGCATTCTTAAAACATTGGCAGATAGTGTCTATTCTCCCATTTTGAGGCATTTTGTGGAGAGGATGGCCAGGTGAGAAACTTGTACCTTACTTGGTCATCTTCTGTGCAAAATGCTTCAACCTCAAACTCAATTATAATAAGAATATTACTACTAACACTAGTTTTAAGCTAACATTATGGATCTTTGTTGTCCGAATAAAGACATTTTTTGTTTGTTTTTGTTAATAGGCTCGGCCCCTCTCATAATCAATCTGCCTAGCATATTCCCAACTTTATTGGTGTCAGCTTCCAGTATAACCGTATGCAGCTGAATATCATTATTTTACATGGAGTGACTGCCTATCTGACTTCCAAAACCCAGTTACTGGATAACACGATAAGACAGACGATGCCTCTCACATGAGACTGAAAACATAACTGGCGAAATGTGGATTCTCCATACATTTCTGTCTATCATTGGGGGGAATTCAGATGTCATGATAAGTTAGAAGACTACTTCAAGAATAATCAGTATGTGAAATTATTTAAATAACTCTTCTAAATCCCAACCCGTAAATATTCAGGCCCCCATTAGATACCTCACCTCTGTGCCGTTCATTTCATTAAATATTTACAAAGTGGCGCATCAGCGGTGTCGGCGGTAGCTTCCATTTCATTCAAAGTTTCAAAGGGTCGTCGTATCGCATGCCGCATCGTCATGACAAACTCCATCAGGGCCATATCAGGACAGAGTAGGTAGGCTATGGAGAATTTGTGTGACTAGTTAAACACTCTTGATACTACAGCGGCGAAATCCAAGCAACAAAGCGATCCTTTTTTTAACTCCCCTTAAAACTAAATGATCATAAGGGTGTCTTCGTACCTGGCGTTGATTGACGTCACATTACCGCAGGGTATGGCACACCTACACGAACGCCTACGCTAAATGTAAAGTTGCGAAGTGTTCCTCAGGGCAGAAAACTTTTTCCAAGTAAATAGACGTCCTACTTAGAAAATATTCAAGGTACGCTGAATAACAATAACAAGGGGTCAATAGAACTGAAAAACAGCCAGGCTAGAGGTCTAGGAATTCTCGCGAGATCAACAGTCTAGAATCATAAACATCTGTATTTTCTTCCTCAGTTCATTCAAGATCAAACTTATCAGATAAATATGACATTTCATTAAAGAACAATGACTTGAAATTACCTTCAGCTAAAAGACATTTATGAAATTGAGATAAAAATTATTTTTACTTCCCTTTGATCCAAGGTCGCAGGTTCGACGCCTGTTCCAAACAACTGGATACAACATGATATTGGATTAGAAAAATTAATTTATAAGAGTTAAGCAATTAGCAGCGGTATAATGAAGAAACTATATTAACCACGGCTTAATAAATTTACTAAATTAAAGGTTCACGGGCAGATTTTTATTGTAATCACAATCAGGTACGCTGCACGAATTTGTTAAGTAATTGATACGATCGTTATCTTCATGTAAAATGATTGACATATCCCTGAAGATTGGTAGGCAAAGAGTTTCTCCCAGGGTCCTCGAGTAATATTTGACTTTACGTTCTGTTCAAAATGAAAACAATTGGATCATAAACCTTTAGATGCCAATTTGTAGTGCCCCTTGAACGCTATAATTTGATTATTTGAATACTATAACAGGCAATTCTAATTTTAAACCATCTTAAAGATGTTTTTCTGACAATTGAGGTGAATTTTATAAACTCAATTTTAGTCGATATTTTTCAATCACTATTTAATAAAGTAATTAATTCAAACAATAATTATTGGAAAAAGTGGTGAGACATGTTGAAACCTTTTAAATATAGATGAATGTGTTACTACTAAGATAATAATACACTTTAGTGAGCGATTGCATAAGAAATTATTCCGAACAGGGTTTTTTACACTATCATCAGATACTTTTGGAACAGACATTAGTTAGGTTGTGACCGAATAGTGTCCACGGACTGGAAGTAAAAGTATCGACCTTCCGTCGGCGAGATGAGCGTATGAAATTGTTGTCATCGCGGTTAGAACCTGAATGAGGCTGGCACAGGAGTGTGGCGATTGGCATAACCAAAGAAAGGCCTATCTATGCCCAGCATTGGGAGAAATCGGGCTGTGGATGATGATGAGTCTGGTAAACTCTAGGCAGTCCGCCCTACTGCCATCCTTACTGACTGCTTAATCCTATAGAATCATGAGCTATTGTAGTAAAGCTTGTGTCTACTCGTGAAAGGTTCCTTACCCTTCGCAATAATACCGCAAAGTTCTAATTCAGACTGGTTAAGACAGGGTTGTCACCGTGTTATTGTCACTAAACAATGCCGTCAACCAATTAGCTGGTTCGGACACAAAGGACAGCAAGAAGAGGGTTCCTAAACTTAAGCACCGTTCCATAGCTCTTAGAATACACTGGAGATCTGAGATGCTTTGTTACTGGGTATCGTCTAGTACCCAAATAAGCACACCGATCAATATTTGCCTATTTAGAGCAAGTGGTATTTATTAAAAAGAGGTCAGAAACGGTTAAAGCGACGGGGAACAAATGAGTCTTGATAGATATTTCAAATAATGCAGGAAGTAAAACCCATCAAAGTTTCATGTGCACACAGTCTGCGGTGACACGGGCTAATCAAAATGGTAACTGCAACTCAGCAACATGGTTTACAGCGACAAAGAGTTACACTGCTGCTATGCTGTAAAATTGTGTAAAGTAAATTATTTAGACATTTTGAGCACTGCAGTGGAGGCTTCAAAATACTTCCTTCAATGAAAGCATTCGCCCCAGAAAACAATAAGCATGACTCACAAACGACTTCCATGTCCAAAACCACAGGCAAACAAATCATTTAGATCATCGACCGTAGCGTGACTGAAATACTTCATTATCAATCAAAAGCCTGCCTTAACACTTTGGAAATAGAGTCGAAAAACTATTTATAACAAACCTAATTATAAAATGAACTTAAACAATCGGTCATGGCAAGAGAAATCCACTAATTTTGAAGGTACAAATGAGATTAAACTTTATCGTATTGTGTTAGAAATTGTTTTGTTTTGATGCTCCTTCTCCAACAATTTGATACGAAATGATTCCTATTAAATATTGCGAAGGTAAGGTCCTTCATAACTATTGACAAGCAGATTGGAGTTCTGATAAAATATGTAACGTCACATCAAGCCTATTTACCCCAAGTCTTGTCAGGGTATAGGCAGAGGCATGCCTATTACACCCAAATTTCGCCAGTTCTTTAAAGTCCCAGGATGTAGGGGTCGATCCCAAAATACTGTAAGTTACAACAATGACAATACGTGACAATAGCATAGTTATTTTAATTATTAATGTTAAATAACCCTCAAATTTTCGATGCCTGGAAAAGGCCGCTAAGCTGTAAGTACCTACATTATAAAATAACACCAAAATGTACACTTAGTTTGCAAATAAACTTTTGACTTTGACTTTGACTTTTGTTATCATATGTCTAACCTTTTCCCAACTATGTTGGGGTCGGCTTCCAGTCTAACCGGATGCAGATGAATACCAGTATTTTATATGGAGCGACTGCCTATGTGACCTCCACAACCCAGTTACTGGGTAACACGACACCCCTTGGTACGGGTTGTTAGACTCTCGGGTTTCTGACTACCCGTAACGACTGTCAAGATCTACAAATGACAGTTGGGGTTCTTTCCGAGGCACGGAAGTGTCTCGGTATAGGTAATAGGTAATACGGGCTGGTGTCCGCAACTCCACGTCAATGCGCGTATTTTGCGTACGGGTGGGAAAATCGATCATTCGATCCACCCCAGCTCCTCGAAGAAGGCCAGCAACGCCTTGGTGTTGCTGACAATCTCACGTAGGGTACCTGGGTTACCGAAGTACTTTGCCCTGTACGTGGCGACCACCGGGCAGTTTAGAAGCACATGAGCTGCTGTTTCGTCGTCCTCCATGCAGGCCCTGCACAGCGGACTGTCTGTGACTCCTATGACAAAGAGGTGTTTATTAAATGACCCGTGGCCAGTTAAAGCTGCTGTAACTGTACGCAACTGTTGTTTAGTTAGTCGGAGAACCTGTTTCGCAAGGCGGCCATCAATTGTAGGGAGGGCTTCCTTAGCCTGCCTGCACTCACCTTGGTCCACCCACAGTTTGTAATGTTGGTCCCTGGTGCGTTTCCTTACCAGAGTGCGTAAGTACCCAAAGGGGAGTGGCACGATGGGTTCAGGTCCCACTGGTGCCACGGTCTCGGTATGTAATGGATGGTCAGTTGGTCACCCATCCACGGACCGATCTCAGCGAGCGTTGCTTTACCTTGTAGATCGACCAGTTCGAAAATATTGAAGACAATCTAAACGTGAATTACGTAACCATTGGTATTAGACAAAGCAGGTTCTTCAGTGATTCACAGTTCTAAGAATAGGATGGCCCATTTCTCCAGGCGTTCCATAGAGCGTTAGAAAAGCGACTTTATCACCAACGGCATAGGGTCTAATGCTTACAAAGTCCTAGTAATTGTCCTAAGGATTGTAGAGGATAAACAACAGTAATTCAATATTAACCAACACCGTAATTGCGTAACACATTATCAATCACAATCTGAATCATTTTGAAGCCTATTGCGAATCCATTGCTTCATATGTTTGAAAAATTTGTCAGCTCAACAATGTAAATAACGCAATGAATGTTATTGAACTGTCCAAATGAAAGACATTCCTACTGTTAGTGTGTTACGTAATTACCCCTGAGCTTACTACTAAGACTTATAGAAAAGTAGAAAATGTTTTGTTTTTATGTGAGGGTCCGTTACATGGGACTTAAACATTACTACGAAATGTGGGTGTACTATAGGTATACAACTGACTTATCCTGCGGGGAATAGAGGGGTGCTATTATGTTATGAATTTCTAATATTGCTTTTTCTTGATTGCAATACTGCTATGCGCATAATATAAACAACACGACAAACACATGACTAAATATCTAATTAATAATTATGATCAGTCTCTAAAGATCATAGTTCAGGAATTAAGATTAATTATGATTCTCTTTGTCAAGTAGGTGAGAAATTAATATAAATTAATATACATTGTTGTCCATAATACTAATAACATAACTTGTCTTTGTGTCAGCTTGACAAAGAAAATAGCTGCTATTAATTTTAAGAATAATAAACAACCAACAAATGCTGAGGATTAAATGAGAGTAACCAGATGATTGATAACTCAAGGATAGTCTCGGAATATTACCAAAAATATTTATTTTAATTTTTTGTCCTACTAAACGAGTTTTATTTTTCTGTTTTAATATTATCCTGTTGGGTCGGATCTCCTTGTCTTGTCTGCTTTATCTACTCAGTTTTATAAAGCACGGAACGGCGTTGAACAAAAATATCGAATTACCGGTTTGTGACTTGCAAAAAAAACTGGATTTTACCGCGCCAAGCATCGATTGTCTTGCCACGCTTCGCAAGTAAATACAAAGACAATACAGCTTGGTTATTTGATATCCTAGTTCGCGGTGCGAACGAAATCATCTACGATTCTTGGTAATCGGAAAATTTTGCACCAGCTTAGAAAAAAGTTAGGTACTTCATTTTATTTTGCAACGCGCTGTAAAGTGAACGCATTCATTTGATTGGAAAACTATTTATGAAACCGGCATGTTTTTAGAAATAAACATTCGAAGAAGTTTACCAAACCCACATGGTGGAAAACGAGCATTGAGAAGACTCAAACAATGAGGGGGGGTCTAAGTCCTAGCAGTAGAATGATGCACAGAGCAATGTGTATTGTCTTTGGTCCCTGGCCCTAACATCAAGCAATGGACAAAATAGACAAACTTGTATTGCTTGAATACGAGGCTTTTGGTACTTTGTATGTGTGTATTTTAATGCCATTTATTTGGAATATTCTGATCTGTCACCCTGCTCCCTTAGGAGAACAGATCGGAAAAAAAATTGATCTGTCCTTTATTTAACTTTATTGTTTGAACTTTATTCACTACCATCTGTCCCCCTATCAGTAATAGGGGGACAGATAGTAGTGAATAAAGATCGAACTGTCCTCCTAAGAGGCCAAAGCAGAGTGACAGATCGGAATAATTCACTGTGCGTTTTATTGTGCAGGATAAACTATTTTTCTTGCTTTCTTTAGAAACTTTATAGACTGATTAAGTTATGCCATGTTATTCACAAGTTCATCTATACTGTTTCAATCAAACTGCGGCGTAATTACGTAACACACATAAAATGACAATTGATCGCATTTTCTTTACTTTTGACAGTTAATTGCGTTATTTACGTTGTTGAGCAGACAAATTTATTAAACCTAAGAATCAATGGATTAGAAATATCCTTCAAAACTCTCGGATTGTGATTGAACTGTGTAACGCAATTAGGGTGCTTGGTGTATTTAAGCTAAAATTGATTTTGTTTGTAAGAGGTAATCGATAGAAGTACTGACCCGATTACAAAAACATTTCACTGATATATAGCTACACTACTGCAGAATGCCCATAGAAAATAGTTTTATGTTATAGTTAACATCAACGCGGACGGAAGCCGCGGGCAAAAGCTAGTGTATAAAAATATTAAGCTAACAATTTACTAAATAAATATTCCACAGCTGCAATTATCATGTGCGATACGAGATCACGCCTTTTCGCACGTGTCGATTACGTTAACGTTTCTGACTGAATTGTGTGAATCGTTTAGCATTGTTATTATCGTAGTATCAAAACATTATAATGCGCCATTTTAAGGCGTTTACGAGTGCTTTATCTCAGATTATCGTGGACTTGGAGCTGCAAAAGCAGAAGCGTAACTTTAAACATTACCCTCCTTCTAGGATATCAAAGTCTTTTTAGGTTTGCAAGTTGGGTTATAATGCCTTACAATTTGCGCTGGTTAATTTGTATCTGAAAGGACATGAACTCATTATGAGTAGTAGTGACCTCGTGACCATCAACTCATTGTTTAAGCCATCCTTTTAGCATCCCATATCCGCACAGAAAACAGGAAGTTACGTAACATGGAAATGCTCTCGAATCCTTTTAGTCACCGATCTCAATATCGATCCGGAACCAGAATACCTATCTGCCGAGTATCACCAAGTGGCAATTAAACAGTCATAAACACAGATTAGAGGCCGATAAATTAGAAACATATTTAAAGTATCATATACTAGACTAGCTTTTGCCCGCGGCTTCGCCCGCGTGGATGTCAGAAATTATCCCACGGGAACGTTAGTACTTTTTCTCCCGGTAGTCCGGGAGAAAAAGTATCCTACGTGTTAATCCAGGTTTTAAACTATCTGTGTTACAAATTCCATCGAAATCCGTTCATCCATCCATACATCCATCCATCCATCCATCCATCCTTACAAACTTTCACATTTATAATATTAGTAGGAAGGATAGGAAGTAGGATATGATATAACTACACTCGTGGCTAAAGAATAACAGCCGCACGTTAAGCTAAGCTTGCCGCGGTCTGTTCGTGGATGGGTGACCATTCATTATATATCGAGACCCCTCCGTGCCTCGAAAAACACACTAAGCCGTTGGTCCCGGCTGTCATTCGTAGAACTTTGACAGTCGTTAC
This sequence comes from Dryobotodes eremita, assembly GCA_917490735.1. Classification (NCBI taxonomy): domain Eukaryota; kingdom Metazoa; phylum Arthropoda; class Insecta; order Lepidoptera; family Noctuidae; genus Dryobotodes; species Dryobotodes eremita. Next base: position 21,922,520 of record OU823254.1, read on the forward strand.
GAGTAGTCAGAATGCCAAGTCTGACAATTAGCTCTACCAAAGGGTATCGTGTTACCCAGTAAATGAATTGTGGAGGTCAGATAGGCAGTCGCTCCATGTAAAATTCAGCTGCCGACCCCTTCACAGAGGCTAGGCAGACTGGCAGATTGATATATAACTACACTAAATGATGTGGACGAAGTAATTACAGGTTTAATCTGATACTCGAAATTGGCTCCCAATTCCGACGAAGATTGAGCATTGCCAATGCGCAATTATTTTATCGGTTACACAATTTAAGTGGTAAAATGATAAATTAATTGGTTATTATGACATCGTTTCGGGTTTTTTGGTTAGCAAATATTTAAGTACTTTAAAGTAGCTAACTGCGAAGCTTTTGGCTAAAATAGTGCGCATTACCGTGGTGACGAACTGTTGATTATGTTATGGAACGATACGCTATCGATCCAGACTTTCACATGATTAGCAGTAGTTAGGGGTAATTTAAAACGCGTTTTTCTATAACTTTATCCACCCCACGATGAAAAGAATTGTAATTTTAATGAGAAAATTCGCCTGTCTATCGAAAATCAGAAAAATAAATATTTTATCTTCATTAAGTTCATATTATCATTATGATGATTGATGGATGACACTCACGTGTAGTTTATTGTATTTATTTATTAGTTGATAACGTTATCGTAAACACAACGCGTGACAGTAGGCAACGATATCAATGCACGCTTAGCATTCTGAGCACGGCGGGTGAAAAGACCCCGATAATGGGCCCGCACAATTGCAGTGCCTGACGGTATTGTGCCCGTTTCACGGTTAAACGATCCTCGGTATTGCTGGCAGGAAAACCGAGAGTTATTATGAATTTATGACTGAACTTTGTTGCCAAGTTTAGTAAACACTCAGAGAGTAAGGCAAAAAGTAATGTACCTAGTAATGCGAAATTAAGGTTAAGAATAACTTTTGACATAAAAACGTAGCTGATGACAAAACTATAGTAATCTTGAACAAACAGTAACGTATATGGGTGCTAATTGAATAAAAATATTGTAATTACTGTCTCGTATCCGCCATTAATGGTTAAGATCCTGCGCGGATATACCACCAGGCGAAATTTCGGCTAAGCAGTAGGTACCTATTGACAATGGTGTATAGACTCCATTATTTTGCATACAATAGGTACATACGTGCTAGTAAAGATAGACAAGCAGTAAAAGCATTGTCTAGCTCTGTAAGTTAAGTGTGTTAAGTGTATAGTATATTTTATTGACAACAGGAATGTCCGGGATAACGCTGAACTTCATTGCCACTCCACTTTCATCCCACGTCCAAAAATAAAACGTTGGTTCCGGAAATTGATTCTCAGATTGACAAGTAGTAATTTGAATACAAATGGCGACGCAAATTTTTTCCCCATAGTGTACCAAATATGAAATAATAAATAAAATATAATCGTATATATATTTGTGTAAACAATCTATTTGTCCTACTAGGTAGGTATTTGACCTAACAATGTCCAGGAAAATTGTGGTTACCCGTACAATGTGTTTATTTATCCTCAGCTAATTATGGTGTTCATCTAATACGTTTAAAAATTTAAAACACAGTTTATGTGGATTTTGCGATATTTAAAACTAAATTAAGTAAGTTAATTTAATTTTAAATACCACAAAATGTCACAAATATCAGTGTCGAAGCAAAAGGAGTATTTAAGGATCGTAGCAGATGGCGTTCTGTAGTTTCTCCCCATGGGAAGGAGGCGTGAGACGCGAATCGCGCCTGTTTGAAGGAGCCTTATATCGTCTATCAATTCGCGAAAAGAACTCGACTAGGAATGCAAATAGACATAAAAAAAATCACAAAGATAACATTTCGTGAGATATCGTGCATTACTGTCGGTTTAGCCTTGGGCCTTCATCTCTCATATTCTGAACATGAATCTGCGGGAATGTCGACAACAGATGATACGTACAGTCAGCCGCACGGACATGTGGTAACAGTTCGACTAGCAATATTTATTTCGTAGCAATAAGGGCTGTTTTCATATTTCAAGTCTTCAAATGTTACGACTGAAGTGCAGTTGACTGTACTGAGTGTGCATTTAAACGTCTTTTTAGCTTTTTACGGCTGTTATAATATGTCTGGACAGTAATGTACTGAATTTACTGATACTAAAATGTTAAGTGTGGTATTTATCCAATGTTCATTGAATTAAGTGTATTTATTTACATAAATCTGTTTTATTACTTGTGTCATTTTCTTAACTTCTTTGCTGGGGTTACCACTTGAATAACAAGGCATTTTAAAATGTTAATGTGTGTGTTAATGTTTTACTTAAGTTTTTTGGACTGAAACGCCTCATTATTGTATTATGTCAAACAGATATGCTAAGTTTTATTTCAACAAGCGGTCTTGTTAGTTATTATTACAGTTCTGGCACATTGTTCCAGCACCTTACATAACAATTTATCAAAGTAACACACATTCCACAAAAAAAGCAGTGTAAAAGTATTTTAGATCAGAATCTTGCACTTACAATTAATATGTTCAGTTCTTAAACGTTACCTGCACATGAAATCCTTTGACTACAAACATGATTTAGGACCCAAGTACCTATTTGACCAAGGGAGCGCGAAGCGTCTCCGTTTCAGCTTGGGCAAAAATGCTTTTGTATGTCCGAATGTCAGGCGGATGTCCGGCTGTTCTCCTCTACATGTCGCATTTCTCAACAGAATCTCGTGCAATTTTGTGAGCAGGTCGCGATTCTGATGAAATTTTATTGTCCACTCGATTTTCGAAATTTTTCAAAATGGCGGAGATATGGAGCTTGATAACGTAACAAGAAACATATTTCAGCCATTTCGCGCTCTTTGCGCGCGCTTTTTGTTTTTACGATTTTGTTTTAAGGTGCACAGTGAACATTTATTCAGTTTTAAGCGATGCAGAGACAGACTTGCGAGGTCTACAGCTCACAGAGCCACTAGTTTGACAAAGATCTTAATACCCAGCATCAAATGTACTTCTTTTTGGTACACAGAACACTTGACTGCCTTGTTGTTCTACTGGTTGCAAGCGCTACTGGTGAGTATGAGTTCAATTCCCAAGTCGGACGAAGTGTTATTGGGTTTTTCCTTCTGGAATTTCTCAGTAGCAGCCCGGAGTTTCGATTTGTGCCCGGTTGATGGCAATAGGCTCGCCCCCTATTAGATGGGATTTACACTAAACTAGCAAAATGTGGGATTACTATTTTATTTTTATTTATTTGGGAAAATAAACAGTTACACATTAGTGTTACAAAAAAAAAATATTGTGCTACAGAGTGAGTAAGTACCCACGACATTTTCCATATATATACTATGGGTACACCTCTGCCCAACCCTTCACGGAAACAACGTGTGATGTTATGTATAAAACAACAAAACACTTTAATTTCCCATATTTTTAACCCCCGACGGAAAAAGAGCGGGTTGTTATATAAATTTAACGTGTGTATCTGGGTGTCTATCTGCGGCATCGTAGCTCCCAAACGGCTGAACGAATCTTGTTTTTTTTTTTTTGTTTTGTTTGGATGGTGACTTGACTGAGAGTTCTTAGCTAAAAAAAAGAAGAACATCTGTTCAGCCGTTTTTAAAGGTTTTTGTTTTGGGTCGTGGGTTTTTTTTTTATAATTTTAAAGAATGATGGGCATTTTTGTATGAAGCCTGGCCTGATGACCTATAAGTTCTAATGCATGTCAACTTATTGTTTAACACCGGCAATTACTGTAACAAAATATGTTATCAACATTTAACAAAGAGTCTAATATTACTGAGAACTGCAGTGAACATTAGCATCATAAACTAAAACATTTAAGGCTCCTAAAAACAGGCGCGACACGCGACGCGAATCGTGGGCGACACAAAGGCACTGCTCGTCGCGCGACGAGCGGCGCCTCTGTATCGCAGTCGCGTTGCGCCTGTCTGTGGGAGCCTTTACATGGTACTTGCAGGTCTGATACCTCTTCACCCCGGTATTTCACAGCCTTCATCTCGAAAATTTATGCTTATGTTATAAACTTTCATCTGATATATAACTCATTAAGAATCGCTAATGAGACACAATTGATTTTCTATTGTTATAGCCCGCTAGCAGGCTACCTGGGGCCTGACTAGTTAAGTGGTCTTTATTGGATATAGTGGCCAAAGTGACCCATCATTCTTTATAGTCATTTCTATAGTCTTACCTTATATATCTTTGAAAAACAGGATCAACAGTAGTCTAAGACATAACAAGATAGTATCACAAGGAAGTAGCTCTTTGATAAAATAACAGATAAGTGTCAATGATAAGGAATGCTTTGTTTTGAAATATAAGACAGTAGTATTGGTTGTAGTAAATGAGAAACATGGTCATCAATGTTTAACATTAAAACAATAATTATGATGAAACGTCAGTATAATGAAATTCTGAAGCAGTGAAATAATTATTGTCAAGATCCAACACATAATCAAGTGAAATGGACAGGAACTATGACGGGCATAATATAATGTCCAAATGTGTCCGACAAATAAATGATTGTGTCCTAAGTGCTCATAGTTGTAAGCTGTATAATGTAGCAGTTAGAATCAGCTCAAAAGAAAAAACAGCAAAAGCATTATGGGTTCTTCTTCTCCTGTTTCATACTATGGTGAAAGTATTAGCCAGCCAGCAGGTCACAAGGTGGTACCTGTGCTGACGGACTGCCCACAGTGTGCTGGATGTTTATTTAAATAGTGAAGGTTATTTTAATGCTTCAGATGCATGATAGATCATAGAATAACTAATCTAAAAAACCTAATTAAGATTTAAAAATTATTTTAAAGAAAGAAATACTGGTTTTTTTGGACAGACCTTTGCCCAGCAGTATTCTGTACTTAATAGAAATAAATTAGTATAACTTGAAGGCTAACACAAACAGAATGTTATTCGAGTTAGCTAAGTCAATAGTAGGTACTAACCATAAGTAGATATGAACTGATTTTTCCTTGTTCTACAAGGATGTACCTTGTCTTCTGTGGTTTTTAATTAGCTACTTATTGCATAGCATTTGTGTTATAAGTAATTGTGAATTTATTAAAATGGTCTTTGTAATTGAATATTAAACAAAACTATTTATCTGACTACAGTTATTTGAATAATTATAAAGCATTGAAGAAAATTGTATTCCCTACTTAACTATTTATGTATTCCATTTAGAAAATGAACAAAGCCACTGTCAAAATAATAAACCAGGTGACCATTGCACAAGACAATTATTTTTTTGGTGTATTTTGTCAACTTTATGTTTGTCAATTTATCAATGAAAACTCAATGTCATTATACTCTTGAAGCTAAGCAAATATTTTGGAGGTGAACATTGCACAACACAGCAGTCGAGTGATTGTCAAACCGTGTTGACTAAACAATTTTGTGGCTCTTATTAGGAAAGTTTCATCAATAATTATCTAGCCTGACCTTGCCACCACAGTATGTTATTGTCAATAACCACACAATTATCACCTCTATCACAATAAATTAGTGCTAAATACTTACGGCCATCACCATCTCGAAGGTGTGCTTGTGCACCCTTACTGGGGCCTGGTAGTCCTGCACCATTTTTCACACTTTTAAAATACACGAAACAAAATAAAAGAATACAAGGACTTCACAAACTTTTAAATATCAACAGTTTCACAAAGTAGTCATGCTGCTCGAATTCCTTTCACTCGCGATCAGTACGACGGCAATATATTCGTACGTCGAGTCAGAATTACACTGTGTCGTGTCGTGAACTTGAAATAAAATCCACGGATTGAAACAAAATGGAATGTTTGCTCTGAAGTTAGTTGCGTGTCAAATTGATAGACGATTGACAGCTTTATTGTTGCAAGTGCAAAATATTTGTAGGTTTTGTTCGAAACCATTGCTTTTTTTTTTCAAGGCTAGGTCAACTGTAGAAATACGAGAAAGAGAATGATTTTGCTTGCATAGTACATTTAATATTATTGCAATGAAACAATAAACGTTTTTTTAATTTGATACAAATAATTTCAATAATATGAGTAAAGTTCAAAAGAAGTAACAGAAATGAGAAATTCCATCTCTCAGTCTCATTTTCATGATCCAGAGAAATTTTTGGCAGTAACCGTGTAATGCAATAATGACAAAACTGGAAAATAGCAGTTTCTAGAAATAAATTATTTATAAATTTTCTTATCTGGACCGTACCAATAGCTACTATACAATGTTGCTATAATAATAAAAAAATACAAATTCGCAAAATAAAACTTTAATGTCCCTTGCTTACTCTTGCCGCTCGTTCATTGTCCGGTTCTAAATTAAATAAACTTGAAAGTGAAATTATCAGTGACGAATTAAGTTCATCAGAATCCTCAATAAAAAGAGCTATCAGAAAAATAACCAAACAAAATATCATTTCCGCAGGTCATTTTCCACGTATTTCGCAACTAACTTCAAGACAGTGAGTAAGCGGGCCTTGACGAAGCGCGAATGTCGCTTTCTATTATTTGAAGATTATTTCTTCTGAATTTAAAACGCAAAGCAAAATTCTGGCAAAATTGTGCGCGTTCGTGCCCGATGTCTAGTGCTGAAGTCGCCGATAATTCCGTTGACCCCCCGGCGAAAAAGCGGAAACTAAATACAGGAGAATCACGTTCCAACAACTCGGCAATGGCGAACAATGGGACGCGTGTGGAAGATGAGATTGACGAGGCTCTGTACTCGCGGCAGCTGTACGTGCTGGGTCATGATGCCATGCGGCGGATGGCCAGCTCGGACGTGCTTATTTCGGGGCTCGGGGGTCTCGGTTTGGAGGTAGCGAAAAACGTGATCCTCAGCGGCGTGAAATCGGTGACTCTTCATGACGAGCGGAATTGCACGATCGCTGATTTGTCATCGCAGTTCTACCTGTCCGAGCAGTCGATTGGACAGAATAGGGCTCTGGCGTCGTGCGAACAGCTGTCGGAGCTGAACCACTACGTGCCTACGACTGCGTACACCGGCCCGCTTACGGAGGACTTCCTCCGCAAGTACAGCGTGGTGGTGCTCACTGATGCTTCCTGGGCCGAGCAGGAGCGAGTGGCGGCCATCACACACGCCAACAACATCGCTCTCGTGATAGCAGATACTAGAGGACTCTTCTCCAGAGTCTTTTGTGATTTTGGACCTGAGTTCACAGTAGTAGATGTGACAGGAGAGAACCCCGTGTCAGCCATGATCGCTGACATCACACATGAGTATGAGGCAGTTGTCACCTGCCTCGATGACACTCGTCATGGTTTGGAAGATGGTGACTTTGTCACTTTTAGTGAGGTTTGTATTTTTCTTATTTCACAATTTGTTGTAATTCATAATAAGTTATCAATGTTTTTGACCATCATGTTAGTTAGAATTACTCACAAAGTAAACAATTACAATTTCCTAATATTATAATGATGATTGATTGGTAAGAACATTCATCTTGAATGTCAATGTTATGGTGCTATCACCATGGTGGCATCCTTGACTTTTTTTAAGGTCAAACATTTTGAATATCTGCCAGAAACTCTGTTTATGTAGACAGCACTCTGTCATGTATAAAATAAACGTTGATGAGTATGTGTTTATCTCATTCAATAGAACTTTCCATGTGGATGATGACATCCTCTCAAGTCTTCATCAGAGGAGAGAATGTTTTATTATCTCAATCTTGTATGCTTTGGTTTTTGAGGGTAGCAGAGGTAATTTATGCATTACATGAATTGTATTGATTCTTTCATGATTGAGCTAAAAGCTGATCTGACTGAACATAGAATTAATGTAATTTTTCATGAAAATAAATGATATTTAACTAATGCCACGGTATAATAGTTATTATGGTTATTGCCTTACTTGATTTCATGTTCTACCTGCATACCTACTGATATAATTATTGCAGTTATTCTTGAAATAGTTGTAATTCCATGTACAAGTAACATTGACTGCAAGCAAAGTAATTAAATGTGGTTGAAAAGCTATGATAAAGCACATTACAATTTATTGAAGTTTTCATGGTATTCAGCCATTTTAACTGCAGGTTATTCATTCTTTATACCTGGTTTACATACAATTATTTAGCCTTGTTAATTTTCATGGTATTTAAATTTTTACTAAGAACACAAGAATCAGGTCTGAATTAAATTAGTTTATCATACCTGACAGCAGTAGCGAAGGGTAAATTTTTGTAAGAGGTAAGCCGGAGCACATATCTTTAATGTGATTATATTACTTGTCTATAGAATACCGACTGTCATTTTTCAAAGAGAAGCCGGTAGGAATCTACTTATGGAACCTTCGCCACCGCCTGACAGACATTGTTTATCTTGGACAGCCAACTGAACCATGGCTGAATAAGAAGTTTATAGCTTGTGTTATGCTAAACAATTATGTAGCATGATTACATGAAGACATCTATGATTACACATAGAGCATTTTCTCTTCTGTTAAGTACCTGGTACTTGTTGACACACCCACACTGTCCTCCCATACCTATTAACACTGTAATTTGAAAACATTGTAAAAGCCAATTATTTTTAAAAGAGAAACCATGGAGTTTTTTGCCAGCTCTTCTCCATAGAAAACAACCAATTGGAACCGTGCACCTAGCTTCTGATGTTTCATAAGTGCCCATATAGGTTTATGTGAAATAAAATATTTTGATTTTGACATCAATTGCTTCACTATAAATATCCTGGTTATTAAAAAAAGAAGAACCAAAAATTTTTTATCTACTGCTTTGTTTTCTACAACTATTTCTTTATTCCCTTTACAGATCCAAGGCATGTCTGAACTGAATGGCTGCGAGCCCCGCAAGATTAAAGTGCTCGGCCCATACACCTTCAGCATTGGCGACACAACCACTTGCTCCAAATACATTCGCGGAGGCATAGTCACACAAGTGAAAATGCCCAAGAAAATCGCGTTCAAGCCTCTTAAGGAATCCTTTACCAGCCCAGAGTTCCTTATTGCTGACTTCGGCAAGTTTGATTACCCACAGCAGCTACATGTTGCGTTCGCTGCCCTCTATAAGTTTGAGGAGTCTGAGGGCCGTCTACCAAAGCCCTGGAGTGATTCCGATGTCATCAAGTTCATGGACTATGTGGGCAAAATTGATGTCTTCAAAAATGGGGACATGGAAGTCAATTCTGAATTGCTGAATACTTTCTGCAAGGTTTGTTTACTTATTTCTGTCCTTTCAAAGATTTTTGTTCAGTTTTTTGCAACAAAATAAAAAAATATTGTTCCTATCATCAATTTGGGCCTCCCCCAAATGTCGCCACATCCATTTCCAGTGCTTCTTGCGTCCAGCAGATGTCCAGCAGTGGACGACTATCAGCTTTATTGATGATAAATCATTAATAGTCTCTACATTCTTCCGCCAGGTATCTTCCGGCGACCTGAACCCCATGAACGCCGCCATCGGTGGTGTAGTAGCCCAGGAAGTGATGAAGGCTTGCTCCGGCAAGTTCCACCCCATCATGCAGTGGCTCTACCTAGACGCAATTGAATGTCTTCCTAAGGACCGTGCTTTCCTGAACGAGGAGAACTGCAAGCCAACTGGATCCAGATATGATGGACAGGTGGCTGTGTTCGGCAAGCATTTCCAAAAGAGGCTGGGTGAACTGAAGTATTTCATTGTTGGTGAGTATTGGAGTTTGTGTTTTCTAGGTTTCCGGGCTTGTTATGCTGCATGGACTAACTAAGCAAATGACTGGGCAATTCTGGCACTTCATGTTTTAAAAAAAGGCCTTGATGGTATACTTTGGTCTACTAAAGTCGACTTCTATGGCAGCATACAGTTTTCAACATTTGGGTTAGTATTGGGTTGCCAACTTTAGCAGCTAGTAATGGATTTGTTGTGCGCAAGTGACGGTTTAAGGGCAACTAACTTTATGGATTGGTTTTTCTTAATTTTAGGCACTGTTGCGGAAATACTCATTAAACGTTGTTTATTACAATGATTCTCGAGTTATCATGTCTACGCACCCATAATACTGACCGATACAGACTAATTCCAATACAGCGGCATAGCGTGCACAGAAGTTATTATGCCAAAAGGTTGTTAACCCTTTTAATGTTAAAGACATTTTTATTAACGTTATCTGTTTGTTTTGGTATCGTTTCTTATCAAAACAACTCATATAAACATTAAAGGGAACTTCACAAAAGAACCTTGCTTGATACTTTTCGATTAGTTGCTATTTTTCCTTATGTTCTTATTTTATTATGGTGCCTGGATCGCCCTTGACGACTGTCAATGGCAGTCTTACATATTTATGCCGATTTAGATGTACGTTTCCTATATAACGCGTGTGCCACTTTTATACCTCGAACGTTTTTACCGCCCACTACCCAATGCTCGTGCCTTCTCTGTAGGAGAAGAGGCATTTGCCAGGCAGTGGGACATTGATGTGGTTTTTTTTACTATACAAACTCAAACTCAAAGCATTTATTTCAATTAAACCATTTACAGGCACTTTTGAATTGTCAAAGAGTCGGTCAGTTAGTCAGAAAGTTGAAGCTAGTTGCCCATTCCAAAACGTAGATCTCTATGGAGAAGAACGGGCAAGAAATTCCAAAGACACTCTTTCTAAATCAAGATACTACAAAATCCTGGGTACATTATTCATGTTGCTTCTATATGTGAGACAACAGAGTGCAACAGTCTTACAACAGATTGCGATGAAAATATCCTTTGGGAGTTAGCTTTTGGATTTTCAATAACCGGCGCTGCGCGGCAAAAAACAAGCGCCCTCGTGGACGTAGGCACGCTTTTAGACACACAGTGTTTTTTCTCGTCAAAATATAAATGAAATAAGGGCTCCCACAGACAGGCGCGACGCGACAGCGCTACACAAAGGCGCCGCTCGTCGCGCGACACGCGGTGCCTTTGTGTCAGGCGTCGCGTCGCGCCAGTGTGCACGAGCCTTAAAGGTCTACTATTTTTTCTAACATGCTTTTTTTATCTGTCAATGTATTACGTACCGGAAAACGCGTGAACAAAGACTATACTAGTAATTACTTAGGTATTTTTTTTTAGTTCTGTTGTGTGCTTGACGACCTGACTCATTATCTTAATAGTTTTTCCTGTTTGATTAAAAAGCATAATAATTAGAAAAGATATGTTGCTCTGAAACATTATTCAGTGAATCAAAGTATTCATTTTTAGGATTCCGTACCCAAAGGGTAAATCGGGACCCTATTACTAAGACTCCGCTGTCCGTCCGTCTGTCACCAGGTTATATGTCATGAACCGTGATAGTAAGACAGTTGAAATTTTCACAGATGATGTATTTCTGTTGCCGCTATAACAACAAATATTAAAAAACAGAATAAAATAAATATTTAAGGGGGCTCCCATACAACAGACATGATTTTTTTGCCGTTTCTTATAGATAATGATACGGTACCCTTCGTGCGCGAGTCTAACTTGCACTTGGCCGATTTTTATGACTACAGTGAAGAAATGACTTTGTTATCATTAAATTTAAATTGGCGTTTGAATCGGAGATAAAACGATCGTCTTTCTAGCCATACAAATCACCTTTCATACAACCCATCCATCGTTTCTTTGGTCTTCCCATACTCTTAAACTACTCACATTTATGTTAAAACTATTCTCACTGCAAATCATGTTAAAGATGATTTGTATGGCTAGAAATGTGTGACTATTGAATTTCTACTGATAGAAATGTATGCAATAAGAACACCTCTACCAATCCCAAGTGGTAAGGCACAAGAATGAATCATACTTCATACCGTCACGCCTGATTTCCCCGCAGGGTTAGGCAGAGGTATACCATTGTACACCCACAATTCGCCAGTTATGTACTGTCAAGCACAATTCTGCCTACCTGCATTATTGTCTCTCCTCCCTTTAATCCGTCCCAAGTTCGTTTGTAAAAGATCGCTTTTAGCGATAAGACCGCTCATTGTGTCACCCTATGTAAAATTTCTACATTTATATCTGTAATTATTATGGTGTACATAATAAAGAGTTTACTATTCTATCCTATTCTGCCGTGCTTATGATAAATTACGTTAAGTCACTTTTTTGAATTTTTTTTTACGTAAGTCACTTTGAATGTAGAGATTGAGATCTACATTTCTACATTTCATTTCTTAAATTTATTAATTTGATTTTCTATGTCACATTTTTAAGTTTTAAATATACAGAAATGTAGATCTCTACATTCCAAGTATGTACTTAACTCAATATTGTCGAAAATGTGACTTAATGTAATCCTATCCTATCCTACTAATATTATAAATGTGAATGTTTGTGAGGATGGATGGATGGTTGTTACTCTTTCACGCAAAAACTACTGATTTGGATGGAATTTGGACGTAACACGTCGGATACTTTTCATCCCGGTAGTTCGTGCCCGTGGGTTAATTTTCGACATCTACGCGGACGAAGCCGCGGGCAAAAGCTAGTTATTCATAAGCACGGCAGAATTGCTTCCCGAATGTGCCATGTAATTGTTCCCATGTAACTGGGATAACGATATGAATCCGTGGGGATCAATCACTCGATTGTTGATTTATTTTATTTATAGTGACTGATGTCCGATTTCGGTGGTGTAATTTGCATGAAAGGCACTTAGACCCTTCTCTTCATCATAAAGCATACACGAATAGCATAAGGGCGGACACATCATAGCGATACGATGTCGCAGCGCACACACATCTTTATTTTTATAATGCTTCGGGTGACATCACCGATTTATGCGTTTCGATGTCGTCCGTCTCTTTGATGTAGGCAGTAAATGTCACGGTAAAACAAAAAGATTACCCGCGTTATTCTAACAACTGTGCTACTTTTTATATTGATTAGTTTCATTACGGGTGAGTATATCGTTCGACTGCGAGGCGCCGAGGTCATATAATCGATTTTGAGAAACCTGTCATTACTACTAATTTATTTGTCGTCCATTTTCTAGAATTCTACAGTGATGCGATTTGGATATAATTACGCTATGTTACTGAATAATTTCCCTATTTGACGGATATTATGTCTAATTTGCAAATGGAGATAACGCGTTATCGTGGTAAATACAAGTTGCAAAGATAATGTGTTAGAAATCTAGGAAATAGCACCAACATTATTAGGTTTACAAATTATCAGAATACATTGTATGAAGTATTTTTTTGTATGTTCTATGTAGGTAGGCATACATTTATGTTCAAGTCCAGATGGACGCGCATATTCCTTACACGTAATCTATATACCACAGATATGTTTTCTGTGAAATTAATCCTTCTTATGACTGCTATTTCACGGATTGAGAATGCAAGATTCCATAGAATGTTTTAAGAAGTAAAGTCGTTATTGGGCATTTTCTTGTTGGGGATTGTGCTGCTCTGCAAGACAAAAAACCGTGTCGATTTCAACGGCATTTTCTAGGCCTTTTTCGATGATTTTTTCTATTTCGTCTGTCCGAACAAATACGGCAATAGAAATAACAATTGTGAATACAACATGAATGAGTCAAAAGTTTGCACAACTGACTGCCCCAAATGCGGCTCTCCGGGAAGCTTTCATTTAAGATAGATAGATAGATATAACGTTTATTTGATGAACACAAGAGACATAAAACAACATACAAAGCACGATTAAATAATAATTTAACGTGATTACAATTTAGTTACGTCGGTACAAAGTGCCAATATACCACAAGAGAGAAAAAAAAAGGAAGACATAAAATAGTGACGATGACACTGTGTCACAAATTAAAATATAAATGAAAATAATGTGCGGTGGAACTATGTATGTAACCAGTAATGACAATCTTCATAACTTTGCGTCCTCTACTCCTAGGCGCCGGGGCCATCGGCTGTGAGCTGCTGAAGAACTTCGCGATGATCGGCGTGGGCGCGGCGGGCGGCCAGATCACCGTCACGGACATGGACCTCATCGAGAAGTCCAACCTCAACCGACAGTTCTTGTTCAGGCCTTATGATGTGCAGAAACCCAAGTCTAGCACTGCTGCTAAGGTAATTTATTAATTTTAATTTAACAAGCAAGTAAAAATATTTCATAATGACTAATAATGTTAGTAACTTTATTCTACACACTTAACCTAACACTGCCAGAATACTTTTGTTCTTGTTACCGACCTCCGTAAAATTCATATAGATTTTCTTTTCGACGCGTATATTGTTTTGTATTTTTCTATAATACTTATCAGATTTTTACCTTCGTTTAGTGGTCTATTTTTTTATATTTTACATTTATATATTTTTTTTGTTATATCTTGTTACTTATCTCATAAAAGTTATCCGTTATAAAATCTTATTGAGAAGAAACGGCCAATTTATACAGCTTCTGTTACAGCATTCAGTCTTAGTCAAACAAACTCCTCCTTAATCATGATAATTTAACGTTCTCAATGCCACTTTCCAGGTCATCAAACGCATGAACCCGGACGTGAACGTGATGGCCCAGGAGAACCGCGTATGTCCCGAAACCGAGTCGGTCTACGACGACGCTTTCTTCGAAGCACTGGACGGCGTCGCCAACGCGCTGGATAACGTGGACGCGCGTATCTACATGGACAGGCGTTGTGTTTACTATAGGAAACCACTGCTGGAGAGCGGTACGCTTGGTACTAAGGGGAATACACAGGTTGGTTATGCACTATGTGAATGTAATAACTGGCTAAGAATAATATACCTTTGCCTTTTATTATCTTGATACCCTTGTTCTACTTTCTGGATAATAAAAAGAGCTACCGCGTCTGACCATAATCTAATAAAAACTAATCACAAGCCGTTTGTGTGGTGATTTAAGCAGGTTCTAAGACTCACTGAGAGACACAATATTGAGGATGTTCACAATGTTGTAATCAATTACATTTAATACATGTGGCTATCTGTATCTATATGTTAAAGTGAAGAAACACCTTTCCAGCCAAGAATGTTACTGTGTATCAAGAAAATCCAGGATCTGTTCCACTATTATAAAATTTTGGGTTCAATTTAATTTTAATACACTACAAATCAACAACTCTTTCGTCCACAGGTGGTAGTCCCATTCCTGACTGAATCCTACAGCTCTTCCCAAGACCCCCCTGAGAAGAGCATCCCGATCTGTACTCTCAAGAACTTCCCGAATGCTATCGAGCACACCCTGCAATGGGCTCGTGATGAGTTCGAGGGTCTGTTCCGTCAGGCTGCGGAGCATGCCGCCCAGTATATGAGGGATCCTCACTTCTTGGAGAGGACCCTGAAGCTACCTGGTAGCCAGCCGCTTGATGGTATTGAGAGCGTCAGGGTAAGCACGTTTTTGATATAACTTTTTATGAGTTTGCAACGTGAGTTTATTCGTTGTCTTAGAGACAAAAGTTATATAATCATAGTCTTTCAGTAACGGTACCACACAATCCTTCAAGATACATGAAGGGCTTGAAAGCGATACCAAAAGTACAGGTTCTGTATCGGTACTTAGCTATTTTTGCCATTTCGGAATCTGGATACCGGTTCTAGACGGGTACCGGTACTCCACCTAACAAGTACCGGTACCAAATTAAAGTACCCGGCGCGTACCACAAATCTCATATTTGTACGAGAAACGTCGTACGGTTGGCAACGTGAAGTTGTTTTTCTAATGCCTATTAACTACCCCTTGACTTAATATATCTGTTTTGTCACTCCACCTTAAGGAAATATTTATTTGATACTGGTACGGTACCGATACTGATTAGAAATACCAACAGTACAGGTACCACGTCTGGTACTGGTACCAATAGTACAGGTACTACTGTGGTACTGGTATCACACCAAGACCAACGGTACCGATTCCTAAAAATACCGGTATTTCAAGCCCTGACCGCATGTGCATGGTTGCAATGTGAATTTGACAGAATGACAGTGCTTTTATTTCGGAATAGTTAAGAATGGTTTTCGTAGTTCATGTGTTACCACGCCACCGACGTGCGGTGGACTTTACATTACTGCTATTGTATTTCTTCAAACATTGTGAGACGGCCGAAAAAGCTCTTTTATACAATAACTCCTGTTTAGAAGAAGTACCAACGAGTTCCTTGAAGTATTGCAGGTAGAATGAATGGCATTCTTTTATATTTTTAGTATGTCTGTAAGATCAGTATAACTGAAGAAAACATGTCGTTATAAATACATTGTTGGATATTTTTCCAGAACGCGATCCAAGAGCGCCCTCTTACATTCGACGACTGCGTGACATGGGCGCGCCTGCACTGGGAGGCACAGTACTCCAACCAGATCAAGCAGCTGCTGTACAACTTCCCGCCCGACCAGCAGACCACTTCCGGGGCCCCATTCTGGTCCGGCCCCAAGCGCTGCCCAGAACCCCTCACTTTCGACCCAACTGAAGACCTGCATTTGGACTATGTGGTGGCTGCTGCTAATCTCAGGGCTCATGTGTATGGAATGGCCCCTTGTGTGGATAGGGAGAGGATCGCGAAGGTCGCTTGTAGTATCCCGGTAAGGAAACATTCTTCTTTTCCAATCAATGGTACATTTATTTTATACTGTTTAGGCCTAGTGGCTGGCCAAGGAAACGTTATTTTTTTTGTCTAGATAGAATACTCTTAACATGTACACCATAAAAATTAGAATTAGAAATGCCTTATGTGTTAAGTGAAATAGTGAGGCAAGAAACCTTCGCAATACCTGGAACAACTTATATATATGTATTGACGTTTCTCATTTACTAATAAACCCAATATTTTACAGGTACCAGAATTCAGCCCCAAATCTGGCGTAAAGATCGCAGTAACCGACGCTCAGCTGCAGCAGAACAGCGACGATATGGACCACGACAGAGTACAGAACATGATCGCAGAACTGCCGTCGCCTGCCAAGCTCGGCGCGCTCAAGATCACGCCGCTCGACTTCGAGAAGGATGACGACACCAACTTCCACATGGACTTCATCGTCGCCGCCTCCAACCTGCGCGCCGCCAACTACAAGATCCCGCCCGCCGACCGGCATCGCTCCAAGCTCATCGCCGGCAAGATCATCCCCGCCATCGCCACCACCACCTCCGTGGTCGCCGGCCTCGTCTGCCTCGAACTGTACAAGCTGGCACAAGGCTTCAACAACCTCGAAGTATTCAAAAACGGATTCGTCAACCTCGCCCTGCCATTCTTTGGCTTTTCAGAACCCATAGCTGCCCCGACAAACACATACTACAACAAGAAATGGACGCTCTGGGACCGCTTCGAAGTGAAGGGCGAGGTCACCCTCCAACAGTTCCTAGATTACTTCAAAAACGAGCATAAGCTGGAGATCACGATGTTGTCGCAGGGCGTGTGCATGCTGTACTCGTTCTTCATGCCGGCCGCCAAGTGCCAGGAGCGGCTGAACCTACCCATGTCGGAGGTGGTGATGAAGGTATCGAAAAAGAAGCTGGAGCCGCACGTGAAGGCGCTGGTGTTCGAGCTGTGCTGCAACGACGAGGACGGCAACGACGTGGAGGTGCCGTACGTGAAGTACACGCTGCCCTAGGCGGCCGGGCCCCGCATGTCACGCCCCCATGTACACTGTCGTCGACGATGTGGTCAACACGTGGAGTTTAGAGCATAATAGTTACCATTTTCGGAGATGGTTGGCATCACACCGGGAGGCCGAGTGATCGCTCGCGAGTGTCGCACGATGGACGAGATGTACAGATAGTGTTTACATGTGTGACGTTTTATTTTGTGCTTCAGAACACGCTTTTGTCTACTTATTGATTCATATATTTATAGTAGTTTATAATTGATTGCTCACGTCTCATCAAACGCGCTCGCATTTATTCTTTTTTATTTGTCTCGTGATACCACAATAGTTTTTACACCAAATTTATTGGATATTTTAAAGTTGAAATCAGTTGGGTCTGTATATGGAAAGAAATAAATAAAATTTGAGCAATGTTTTGTTTTATTGTATGGTAGTGTTTTTCCTGATACACGAGGCGAGCCTGTCGCTATCGAGAACATTCTGATCTAGATGAGATCAATACTGTTTATATGTAGTGACGAGGTCGAGCTTGCTGCATAGTTGGGTATATTTTCTTTACCACTGTAGTAACCATCAACCCACTAGTAACTCCGCTCCGCTTGTAAACTTTAGACCGCGTCCTATATGTCGTCAAATGGCGTGATCCTTTGTCTCGACGCGCAAGCTCCGCCTTCCTTCGAGAATGTACCGGAGAAATCAACACCGGTGCGCGGACGCACGGTAGCTCGCGGCCGGCCGGCACTCTTCAGTTGGTGGTCGACACGCGCACGCGTTTTTTTGCTAGCTTATGTATTCATTCTTACCTGCTTTAGTTTTCCTAAAGCCAATCCAACCAATTTTGTATTTGCTTTTAGATTATTAGGGTTGAAAGTGAATATTAAATTCATTAGTTTAAAAGTGTATTAAAGTCGTTTATTTTTTTCTTGTCATCGAAATTTGTGCACAGTAAAATCACCTTTCCGCCTATCATAACGCTCATTATCGCCTGCATTGCTCAAACACCTTACACTACAGCCCCGGGTGAAATTCTGGGATAGCTACGACTGCTGTTTAAATACCTCTTCACCACCATTAAGCTAAGCGCGCACTACGTATTTTAATCGTTGTGGATAATAATCGCAAATCTGTGAACAATACCAATTCAAGTTACATACATGCTCTGTGATACCAATATAAAAGACCGCGCATTGCGGTAAAAAATCGCTTTAGGGCCGAGTCACACCGGAATGGCAGCGGCCGACAGCGACGGGCGAGCACTTTGTGTGAAATAATTTTAAACTTTATCTACATACTTAAAAGACCGGTATCGCTTGAAAAGGTCGCGAGGCCGCCCGGGCTGACGCGAGCGGCCGCGCTTCTTGTTGGTGGTTCCGCCAGCGGCGACGCGAGGCTGCTCGCGCCACCGCGGGCGGCCGCGCGCTCCTCACCCGCGCCGCAACACAGCGCACCATTTCTCTGTAGTCTAGCGACGGGATACGTTGTCGTCAGAAATAAATATTTTAAAACACGATAGTATTGTACTGCGTTAAACAAAAATGGATACTTCTTCTTCCGCAATAAGAGCTATAATAACCAATTCCATCATGTTCACTCCAAACACACGAATTTCCTTGCCGAATGTAGAAACTAAACTAGTCAAGAAGAGACTAGGCGCGTGGGGTCTGGAGGTCGTGCGAGGCCGCCAGCGGCGACGCCGCCGCCGGGGGCCGGTGGCAGCCGCTGGCGTCGCCGCCGGCCGCTGCCATTCCGGTGTGTCTCGGCCCTTAGAAGTACCTTGACAATTTATTTTTGTTTACGTTGTTATTTCGCAGTTTAAAAATCGTAGTGCGCGCTTAGCTTTAGATGCATTATAAAGCAATATCCGATAGCCGTTATTACTATGCGAATCTGCGCTAAAGCCAATATTATCGCATACATACCCATCCTCTTCGAGTGCAGAACGTATCACTCGCTTGCAGGAACCTACCAAGCGCAACGAAATAGGTCTTTGTTTGGATGAAGCAACCAAATTGAATCGAGTCATAATTTAAGTGAATCAGTGTCGAGCGATCTGGTTGATACGTGTAATATTGCCCTTATTATGACGAGGGTCCTAGGTTCAGTAACGGGAGTTTTTTTCCCCACTAAAGAAACCTCTTGTGCAAATGTATAAATTGGATAAAAAAATAACACGTCATGATGTTTTAATATTTATTGCGTAAAAATGTATGCATGGAAAATACAGTACAATAATCTCACTTGGTCAATGGAAAACCATATAAATATACTATTTGTGACACCAATGACTTAATAATTATAATAAAAAATATTTAGCAAGCGTTCAATATTTTTGGTACAATTTTTTGAAAACCGACGACCTGGATACTGAACGAATTTTTAAGGAGCATGCACATAGCACTTACTGCCTCTAGGCGAAATAATATGTCTTATATAACATAGTTAAACTTTTCTTTGAATAAAACTAAAATGTCTTTTGAGATAACAGCTGTTACCCGCGTTTACACCCGTAAACAAGTTGTGATAATTGTTTTCAACAAAGCCTATGGGAGCCTATAGGGGGAATAGGGGGATCCTATAGGCCTATGGAAGACTGTCAAAAACATGTCACAACATATACCATACATCTATCGACGTTGTTTCAGACATGTCTTGTTCTATTTCATGTCTTGTTCTATTTTGACTTTATTGAAAAAAATTGTATTGTTTATCTAGTCTTTACAACACGCTTTAGGTGTTAACGATAAACACAACACGTAGAATACTTGTTTTATACCTTGGTATAAACGTGGGGTTACGAACATATTTTAATGAATTAGTAATTAATACGTAATCCGAGGCGTAAAAGCCTATGTGCGATTCTTCAGAAATGAATGAGTGTTTTGAATGTGTTTTCAGATGCGTATGCACTTGAATGTGGTGTCAGACAAGGAGGCCTGTCCTCTCCAAGACTATTTAACTTTTATGTTAATCAGCTGATTGAGGGGCTCAGTAACAGCCACATTGGTTGTCATATAGATGACGTCTGCGTTAACAACATCAGTTACGCTGACGACATGGTATTGCCGAGTCCATCATTCAGTGGATTGAGAAAACTGCGGTATCTGTGAGTCGCATACGGAAGCTCATGGTCTGAAGTACAACGAGAAGAAAAGTAAGTTTATGGTTATTAGAGGTAAGAATAAGTCAACGGAGCATGTACCCCCAGTCTATTTAAACGGAATACCTCTAGAACGTGTCTCTCAGTTTTAGTACCTAAGACACATAGTGACTGAGACTCTTAAGGATGATACAGATATCGAGTGGGAGCGAAGGGCGTTGTCGGTGCGTGCTAATTATGTTGGTGCATAGATTTGCAAGGTGTACAGTAGACGTAAAAGTGACACAGTTCAGGGCCTACTGCAAAAGCTTTTACACCAGCGCTCTATGGACCAGCTACACGCAACGGGCCTACAGCGCTCTTCGCGTACAATATAACAACGCCTTCAGGACTCTGGTGGGGGCTCCCACGTTTCTGCAGTGCTACAGGCATGTTTGCTGACGCAAGGGCCGACGATTTTTATGCCATAATGCGTAAAAAAGTAGCATCTCCGATGTGTATGATCTGGGGAAGCGCCAACGGAATTCTGAAGATGATATCAGAAAGGCCGGAGTCTGCAGTGCTGGGGAGGCTTATTCGGCTTCACGTGACGAAATGAAGCAATGTTTTTATTTTTATAGGTATTATTTTTGATATTAATTAGATTTTTATTGGATTCTTTTTATGTGAATTTATTCGAGAAACCTAGAATAGGTACTAACATTGTTTTGAAGATGTTTGTTTCTACCATTATATGGTAAATTTTTAATTAAGTCTGAAATAAATGTATTTTTTTTATTTTATTTATCTTGCCCTCATCACTTTAATAATGCAATTAATAGCATGAGTTCGATTAGTAACAGAAAAAAGAATAATAAGTAGTTCGAAATCTGTGAAATAACTGACTAGAGGTGCAGAGAGTTGGCACAAACATACAACCCGCATAATAGATACCGGTGCCGGTTTTCAGTAGGTAGCGTTATAACTGGTACTGTAGCCCGTACATGGACCACATACTTATATATAACTAAACAGATGGTTAAAATTTAAATTAAGCTTGAGATTACAAAGACAGAGAGTTCTGAGTTATTACGGAACGGCGTAAGCAGAGATAGTTTGTAACGATATCCATTTGAGTTTAGCGTAACAAAGAACTACAATAATTTAGTTTTGCTATTTCTTTCTAAATCTATGATTATTGTCAAATTATATAAAAAATATCCTGAGAGTTAGAGGCACTTTAGTAATAGTTAACTATTCGTCAATTAAAAATCTACACATCTTTGTAACGCTAACACAAATGAAACCAAAGAAATAAGGGTAGCATGTAAGGCAAATTGCCTATTAGGTACTTCTAATCCTGAGGTTAATTACTGTACCAAAATCTTACATTTTAAATTCACAATTTATGCCTTGATTGCATAACGAGTCATAACGGCTAGTGTAAACAGGTCTTCAGGAGGCGTGTGGATTCTAACTAGCATTCTAGAGAGATTACACCATGTGTAAAATTTCTTAATATCTAATGATTACAAAACTTACGATAATTTTTGGATTTATCGCCGCGACATACAAAGGCCTCTTTTTAAATTTGGTTACCCATTATTAATTATTATCCGTTCATTGTTTAAAAAAATAAAAACAATTTGTTGAAAAGCTCTTATTTACACCAAAAAGAAAACTTGTTTCCGAGCAATTATTTTTGCTCAATTTAACTTAGTTTGGTATACAGAATGATTTTGACTATACTCGGTTCAAACGCTCGTGTCACGCGGGGCCATAAAACACACTTGTGACGTCAGTCATAAGGGTTGCGCATACCATTGTGTTTATTAAACGTGTTTTATGGCCCCGCGTGCCACGAGCGTTTGGACAGAGTATAGGTAATTTTTACACCTGTATATAAAAATTAAAAAGTTGAAGACTACGTTTGGGGGAATGCAGGATCAGGTTCTATCTAGGCAGGCACGCCACCCACACCACCACTTCACTATAAACATACGTATTTTTTTTTAATTACCCTCTCCATAAAAAGAATCTTAAGTTCGATCATCCTGCCGCCCTTTGCGACCGCCAAACTTAGTTCCCAATCCGTCTATTTACACAATAAACGGAAAATAAATTACAAACCTACAAATACAATTTAAATAAACATGCATGGTCGGCGTACTTACCCCTGCAATGCGCTTTAAATGACCTACCGTAACATGCCTACCACAATTATCAAGCCGAAATTACGTGTAGTTTGCATTGTGGACGTAAGTATATCGAACTTCCGTAGACTGAGGCAGGTCTTACGCTACACTAACATTATCCGACAGGATTTAAAGATATAGTCAACCTACTGAGTCGCTGTTTCATCTTATAATGAGTTATTTAGGTATTACAAGTATTTACTATAGATCTATTTTATTTAATATTATCCTAAATATATTGTTAAATGTAAGTGCTATGCATAAAATTATAGTTTTTGAAACAGCGACTTAGAGGGCAAATATGAATGTTAAATATAAGTTACATAGGCAAATATAGGCACTTTGCTTAAGAAGCATACAAAACGGATTAACAATAAAATTACAACCATAATTTATGACTTAAATGCTAATAATAAATAATTTTGTTACAAATAACATTTGAACTTGCTTCGGTGTTTTTGAATATTAGACGTTATCGCCCGAAGTTTTAAAGAAAGGGGAATTACATAATTATTATTATAAAAAAATGCACTTTAAGCTACAGTAAAGCACGATTTAGTCGTCGCATTTAAACTTTATAAAAGAGAGCATATTAAAAGGCGGAGTACAAAAGATAGGAAATCTTGCATAATCATTAACAAATTAATATTTATTTATTCATTATTAATCTTTGCTCATATAACAAGCACGCAAAGTAATTAACTTCGGGCATTTATTCTTCCCGCTATAAACATTTAAAAAACATAGACAATGAACTTAAATAATAACAATAATTTTGGCTGTACCAAAGCATTACCATTTTATCGAAAAATAACATCATTTACATATACAGGATGTTTCGAAAAACATTTAAAATATATAATCGTTAAAAAAAATCTGTCACAAGTTTACCGTGCGTGGGCAAAGCAGAGGATTTACAGCATTCATTTTACCAAGTTTACAGCCCAGTGTCATAGCGCTTTGCCCAGCAGTGTGCGAAGAAGCGCGGCAAGCAGCTGGGCGGCGTGGGCGCGGGTCAGCGCCACGGGCGTCGGTGAGGGCTGGCCATGTGGCGGGACACCGACACTCCGGGGCCCTTGTCCTCGCTAAACGTCTCTGCGATATCATAACGAATATTTTAAGGCCGGTTCACTAGGTGGCACGACGCGGCATGACACGGCAAAGCATTAACATTTTTATACCGATGCCTTCTGCGGCATACCGCAGCTTCCCGCGGTACGCTCAACTCCCCTTGTGACGATATCAACGAAGTAGTGCTAAGGGTATGAAAATAAGAATCAAAATCATATCAGCTTACGAAAATCCTTTGCCATGCCCGCCGTGCCGCCTGGTGAGCCTGGTGAGCCTGGTGAGCCTTTATCAACAATTATATTACACATGCTCGCTTTTCAGTGGTCTTACAAACGACATAATGCATAATTATGCGAGGTCGATCTGGTGATAAATGATTAGTGAGAAAATGTTAGAAAATTTCATTTTGTTACTTTACATAACCATTTGGTTTTTCATGGTGTACAATAAACAGTTTATAAAGTCAATACAAAGCAAACGTCTGATCTCGGAAAACTTTTTGTTTCCTATATATTCCTACACACATTACAATTGAGGAATTTGAAAAAATAAAACGTTGTTGGTAAAAACAGCCTCTTCAAAAATAATTAACAATAAAATAAGCATCACATCGAAATTAAAACATTCATGCGGCCATAGAAGGTTAGTAGGTATTTTACCGTGCTAACGAAAGATGACAAATAAATAAATTATGTTTACAACACCATTTAGTTTCAGTAATCTGGCAATGAAAACTCAAAGGTTAACAATGAGTCAAAAAGCACATGCTACTTTATTGGAAATTCAGAATTGTTAGCGACTTATAAAAATGATAAGAATAAAAAATGGATGAAATCCTCTGCAGGCAGGTAGGTAACATGACTGTTCAATTAAAAACTTTCTAGGACTTCCTAAAGAATGTTCTGTATGCATGCCTCTGGGCAAAACAAAAAGAAAGCTGGCAACATTATGCTGTTCAGTGTTACCATAGTTCGACTGCGTCATCAGCGAGGCCGTGGGTGGTCGCTTGGTGCGCGCGGGAAACGCACCGGTGTGGCTTTGTGACATTAGATCCCTGTTTTAGTATAGTTTTGTTATAGAACTTGTTCAATTTAAAAAAATTTAAGTCTTGATGAAATCTTATAAATGAGAAATTATGAAAATTATAAAATTCTGACGTGATATTATAATGACATTCAGTTATTTAATACGTTCATAAGCTTGACAGGTACCGTCACCCTTTACCAAAGACCCAACACCATTGAAAATAGTCTAATTAATCTCGTCAAGACCTCTACGTTAAAATCTCGAATTCAGCATTGCCTTGTTTCCTTGCCTAAAGTATCCAAAAATTTACAGAATCTTCTCTAAAATGCGTATCCAGAAACATTCCCGAAATAGGGTTCCAGTCGTATTTGCAAACGTCAATTCTAACGTGCAAATCAAGAGCGTCCCATGAACTGAACCAGTACCCTGCCAACAAATCCAGGTTTGTCGGACCCTCGAACCAATCATCATCATATTAACCAACAGCAGACCACTGCTGGACATAATATGTATCCAAATGCCCTTACTTTGTTATTTATCGCCGAGTCGTTAAGCTCCTTAAGTTCTGAGCTGAGCTACACGATTACTGACAAATACGTGCACTGGACTGGACACTCAAATTTGCGTGGTTTACTGCGTGCTTCTTTCCTCAAAATACTCTCTCATCTCAAACATTACCCTGCATGGTCCTCATATGGCCTGACCAAGATTAAGTCTGGACTTAAAAGGAGACTGTGACCTCTGAGTTTGATTCGGTTTTTCTCATCTAGTTTTAAAACACGTTTTTTGACGTGTAAAAGTGATATTTCTTTAAACCCATTTTCTGAAATAGATATCAATTATCACCAATCACGGAGCACTATTTCGGGATCGCACTAGATATGGCACATAAAAGCATTGTCTTACGTCTGTTTGAAAGAGCTGGTGTTGCCGAGTTGCCGCGCAGCGAGCGACCGGCGGCGCCCTCTGTCGCCCGCGATCATCGCGCAACGTTCAGCGGCCGTGCTTGCCACGAAGGTATCGTGCAAGGCGTAACATGCTGCGGTGATCTGTATATTATATATTTTTTTAGCGGTAATGACTTAAGCCTTAATAAAAAAGAAGTAATCTGAT
Organism: Dryobotodes eremita; assembly: GCA_917490735.1. Classification (NCBI taxonomy): domain Eukaryota; kingdom Metazoa; phylum Arthropoda; class Insecta; order Lepidoptera; family Noctuidae; genus Dryobotodes; species Dryobotodes eremita. The sequence continues at coordinate 21,948,515 of OU823254.1, forward strand.
TTTGTTTTGCTGGCAACACTACAGTGACTGTGTATAAAAATATTTCCAGCAACGCAAAATCATGTTGCGCACATTTTGTTTACGATGAATACAGATGCTTTAAGAACATCATCTACCTACATAAGTGTTGATCTTTCGAAGTAGAAAGACGAGGTAGAAACCCTTTGAGTCACCGATAACATTTCGTTTAAATATTACATAACCTAAAGACACCACTATACATTAGTTTCTATAATTCTAAGTAGAAAAACTAATCAGATAGGTAACTAATCAAGTATAATTTAGAACTAATAATAAGTGTTTTAGAAATGTAATGAATAAATAAAGATTTTAAAACTAAATCATACATTTTATGAAAAATATTTTAACAGGACTTCCAACGACTCCACCCAAAACCAGTGCACCCTGAACAGTTTCACGAAACGTACCTGCTGGATCAACCGTCGGTGCAAGTCTACATCAGCACCCCTGATGCCCTCCCGGTCTTGATGCAGCTGCAAGGCACACAGCAAAGCATCCTTGATGGTCTGAACCGTCGCCTGCACCCGGTCCGTTTGCATCAGTCGACGGACTAGGTAACCCTTGGCCAAAGCCACAATTTTGGTCGCAGCAGCTCGCTGATTCGGACAGTACATAAAATTGTTTAGCGACTTATGCTGAAGTGGTATGAGTTAACGGAAAAGGAAGCAGGCTTTAGGGATTGCCTAAAGGCAGAAATTTAGAGGTTCTGGGTTAGCAAAAACAGAAGGCATCAAAACAGGTGAAACTTAGTAAATAGCAGCACTTTGTTATAACCAAAGCATATTAATGAGACCACAACCGAAAAATTTGAATGTGAAAAGCAAATACAAAGTAAAAACTAATCTTTAGTTTCAGAAAATCATAAACACAGAAAGTCATCGAGATAAGCAAACATGTTACCCGATAAAATATAAAGCAGTAGCTGGATCGGGGGACTTGCCGGAAAGGAAGGGATCATAAGCACAAGGGTGGACAACAGCTCGCCGTCCGGTAAGGACCAGGCCCGGGTCGACGGCGCGTCGTGTTCCACGCGCGCCTCAAAGAGATGTCAGCAAAATTGACGGGGTCCCATAGGACCGATGCCTGCCGGGGCTGCGGATTGTTCGAAAGAGTTACCGGGGCCCTGGCGCACAGGCAACTGAAGGAACACGGGTGGGTTTTAGTCAGTAAGAGTCTGACACGCCCTTCCGCTCCGCCCAGAGCGGGAGACGTCATTTGATGACTTCCCACCCAAAAAAAAAAAAAAAAAAGGGTGGACAAGGACCAAGTACGTAAATAAATAATAACCTCAAGGAAACAAAACAATTGGGAAATAGGCAACCGATAATAGGTGAAACGTAAAGCAACTGATTAATGATCACATTTTTAACTCCACAGTGTGCGCTATAATAATAGGTCGAGGAAAAAGTTTTTTCATATTTTATAGGTAGGTTTTTTATAGGTATAAAGTTGTAGTAAAATCTCTAGCTGTACTGTTTGTATCTGGCTGGTTTTGACACCATTAAATAGATGACATTTAAAAAAAAAAAAAAAAGTAAAAACGAAATCCCGCTATTTTTCAACTTTTTTCTGTCCGCCAAAATGAGTAAATCTAGCGAAGAAATTCGATACATTTTGAAGTTTTATTACAAAAAAGGCGCCACAACGCCGCGAAAAAAAATTGTGACGTTTATGGACTTAGAAAGCCCCAATTACACTAAAATATATTTATCATATAAACATGATTTCATATCAGTCAAATTCTATGATCATAATTAAATGATGCTATTCTTCATTTTTACATATTACACTTATGAAAAAAAAAAAACTTACAGAAATAAAATCACACTTATGATCATATAAACGTGATATTTAATCAAAATGGATAACGATTTAGCCGTGTTTTCTGTTGCTATGGGTGGAATTTTATTAACTGCGTTAAAAGAAGATAAAAACGGTTAAGGAAAGAACAAAAAATAAAAGAAGTATTTAAGTTAGATCATGGGTAGCAAGGCGATCAGAGAGTGGGGTCCATAACACCTTACTCTAAGAACTTAGATTCGACGATAAGTCTTACAAAATAATATCTCCAAATGGATGAAGTTGTGTTTAACTGTTGTCAAAGATAGCACCCATAATTTCTATGCAAGAAACTCACTTTAAATGCCCAATTGGTGCAAAAGATGCATTTATTAGTAACCCTGAATTATCTAGCTACCGGAGAATCTTTTTCCAGCTTACAGTTTCTAACCAGGATTCCCCAATATATGGCTTTCAAGTTCTTGCATTTTGACGCCATTTTTGAGGTAGTCTCAAGCGTACAAATACGACCATATCCGTCTGGATATGATCATATTTGTACGCTTGCTGTCAAATAGGATCCCTTAACTATGATCATAGACAATATGAATCATACGTAGTTATTATACCGTCATAGATTCTTCATATAAAAATGACTCATACATCTCTGGTCATATTTCTATGATAGTCAAATATGGCTCTAACGCAGTATCAAAAGAAGTAGCACAAAGTTGTTTCAAGCGTTTTCAGTCCGGGGATTTTGATGTTAAAGATGCAGTTCGCTCTGGTCGCCCTGTTACGGATAAAATCGATGTCATTTTTGAAAAGGTGGAGCAAGATCGGCATATTAGTAGTTACGACATAGCTGAAGTGTTAGAGGTTGACCACAAAACAAGTTTGAACCATTTAAAAAAGTCTGGGTATACAAATAAACTCGATATTTGGGTTCCACATGACCTCTTAGTCTTGAATTTGTATATAAAATACAAAAGAATTTTTCCCCCGACCTAATATAATTCTAAAATTGCCTTGGATATTACTACGATTAAAAAATCTGTACAAGATTCCAGACAGACTGAAGATGGTACTCTTTTTGTAATTTATTAAATAAATACTCTACAGTCTAACAGACAGTTTATTTGAATACTAAAAATATCTAAAATGTAACTATTATAGGGTTACACACATATCTTACCTCTCTTGGCGTTGCTTGGATGTTGCATCTAGCCTTGCACGCTAGCGAGTTCGTACCATTTACTGAATTATGAATAGTTCTTTCCATATTTCGGACGGCACTGTCGGCAGAACTGCAGTGCCTTTCCGAAGTTGCATGGATCGTTTTAATTTCTTTACCATAGATATGGCGGGTTACAACACTGTTATTTTCTTCAGCATAAAAATTGCCATCATCGTTGTCAGAAGGAAATGTAACATTCAAATCAGCCATCGTGTCGTTCGTACGATCGGTTAGCATCGGTTCGTAATCACGATCAGATGATGCACTCGTCTCATAGTTCAGTCGTCGGGACGTCGGAGTGTTTTTTTGAGGAGACGTCGGAGTTTCTCGCTGAGGGGACTGAGTTCGTGTCCTGGACCCCTCTGGTTGCGTCCTCGGGGACATAATCTTAGTCCCGTTCTGACTACGTGCTTTTATCGGTTGTTTTTTAATACTCCCAGTAATATTCCTGCTTTTCTTCAACACATTATCACATTGGTTTATGTAGTTGTTGGTTTTGGTCAATGTGTTAGAAACAGGACTGTGATGACTACTTTGATCAGGTGATTTGTAGTTGATCAGCTGACTTAGACTGACCGGACCTCTGTCACTCGCCTCACACTGTTCTAGATGTTTGTCACCCCAAGCCTCTTTTATTTCTATCGGAGACGTGGGACAAATAGTCTTCAGCTGCTTAAAGAGCAAGTTGTTCTGCTCCTCAAAGACCTGCTGAAGGAGCATCTGTTCCCTTTTCTGCTTTTCCACTAAACTCGCCATTTGTAACAACTGTTGATTTTGTATCTTCTCATAGAGTTCTCTGACACGAGCAGCCGGGTCTTCTGACTCTGATATTAAAGGAGGAGGCTCGTGGCTTTGAGACAATGGATCGAGTTTTTTACTTACTTTCGGCGATCCTGGTTCTTTTGCCATACTACGGTTGCTGGTGTCTCGGACAGGACTGGTGGATTTCCTGGTTTTCGGGACTGGTTCTGACTTGGGTAAAGGATCTGAGCTGGGTGTTGGATTCGATTTTATCAGTGGTTTTGGGGCAATAATGGTGCGTTTAGGTTTTTCTTGGGTAACAGACTTTGCCCGAGTAGGTGAGATTTTAGGTTGTTGTTTCACGAAACTTTTATTAGAAGCATTTCTATTAAGACCATTTGCCTTAGTTTGCTTCAGTTCCAGCGCCATGGATGACCATTTTACTTTTGCAGACTCCAGGTCCCAACTCCTTCGCTTCTTACTTGGGCTTAGGTTTGAAAGCGATTCGCTCATCGAAATAGAGCTCATCTCAACACCAGTACTCAATGATTGCACTTCTAGATGAGCTAAGAGTTGAGGACTAGGGTTTAGCAGGGTATAAGATCGTTGCCGTACTAATGGCAGAGCATTGTGCGAGTCCTTGAGACTGTCCCTATGCAAGTCATTCAGGGATCCTGTGAAGCTTTTGGAAGTAAGAGAGGCAGGGCCATCTTGAGACACAGATATATCTTCACCAAAAGGGTCTATTGAATGATTATTATTAAGATTGAAGCTGAAGTTAGCAATTTCTGCTACAGCACCTTTTCGTTTTTTATTTCTTTGCGTTTCGATTACTTCTTTTTCTGTTATTACTTTTTGAGTAATTCTTGTTGTGCAGTTATAATCTCTTTCAGGAAGATCTATTTGTGGAGATTTGTGTGGTGAGCTTCTAGAAATGTCGCGATGTTTTTTTTCAGCCTCATTGTTGATACTTACACTGAGATCTATAATGAGTTTCGGAGAGCCTGACCTAGAACGAGATTCTATCGATTCCACCATCACATTGGACGTTTTATTGTTACAAAAATCAGTCACACGAGACTTTCTTGGCGACGAAGGAGTATGTCTTGGCGATGAATCAACAGATTTTTTGTGATGTTTAGCATTGTAGCCACCTTTTACTTCTTGATGGGGTACTTCGTATTCACATTCAGGAAGTTCAGGAGCATCAGTCTTATCTTCAGACTCCGAGTCGGATTCAGCCACAAAGGGTTGAAGAAGGGAAATGCGCTTATCTACTTCCTTGGCAAGAAGCTTGTAGTATTGCATTTCTTTGCGACATTCTTTAGATAACTGAAATATAGAAATAAAAAATGAGACACGAAACATAAAAATAATCATAAATACCAACAATTATTGATATTCAATCACCTTTGCAAGAGATAACAACAGAAGAAAGTACAATATTTTTTTCATTTTTGGTATTAAACTTTTCTAACAAGCTCTTGAACAATATTTAATCTGCAGATGCTTTTTTTAAATTCTTCAAATTCTGCAAATAAATGAAAAAAATAATGTAGATTGGACCAGGAAACTTAGAATAGGGATGTTGACTAATGACAATAAACTATAATAATATAAAGTATTCTAAAAATAATATAATTTCAGAGAAGGGACAATAAACGCAAAAAAACAATAAAATCAATGGAAATATGGAGAAACTACACACTTTGGAAGTTTTTTAGGAGGGGATTTCTTGTCCTTGTTGCACGCAGCTAACAATGAATGGCACAGATGTGAAGAAAGTAAATCCTAACAAAACTGTTGCCACCTCTATCTAGCGGATATAATTTTGTAAATAAAATCTATATCATTTTGTTTTTTACTATTGATTACACACACAAAACAACAGCACGCTTTGTTTCCCTGAAGGGTTGGGCAGAGGTGTATGTATAGTACACCCACATTTCGCCAGTTAAAGTCCCATGGGGGACATCCCTATTGCCATCGACTGGGTAGACACTGCAACTTATATCTAGTTTCAAAACTAAAATAAATAAATTCAACATCACCTACATAATAAATTAAGTACCTTGCTGATTCTATTGCATTTTCAAATATTGGCTAGAAGTTGTTTAGTATAATTAGTAGATTGTGGATTTACTATAAATAATCTTGAAGCCAGCAAATTATTACTAGATACCTACTTATTATTTTTTTATGGTTTATATAACACCATATATTCAAAACTAAAGTTAAAAATATTGATAGGACTTCACTTTAACACCCATAGAGGTTATATCAGGGACCCTCCTTAAGGAAATGTCGCGGAGCCCCCACCCCTTTTTTGAGATATGATTTTTTTATATATATTCTAACCTAACTTTCGAATATTCTTGTATAGACATTGATTAAATGGTCGGAAGAGGTGACAAATAAAATGAAGGGAGAAGTAGCAGCCACCCTCCCCCCTTGTATCAGTTGAAGGATTTTCAAGACTAAAAACGAAGGACTTTTATATAAGGGTATACTTAATATATTTATGTATATTGAGGGCGGGGAGGGGGTATACCCCCCCCCATAAAAAAGTTTTTACCGCCATTTTGAATTTTATTTATTTATTTCAAAACCAATTTCTAGTAATAAGTTTGGTACTTGCACTTTTAGTCTGAAAAGTATCAAGTTTTTTCAACCACAGTATACAGCACGATCAATGTTTTGAACGTATTTATTTTTTTGCAAAAAAACGATACACCCATGCTATCTAGGGCGCGTCTGAGCTCAGAATGACATACCGCGAGTAGAAAATGAATGAATTTGAGAATGTTCTTTATTTATTTGTCTCATAAATGCAAAAGTTATTTATTTAAGTGCAAAATATTAAGTATACATATAGAAGAGTATATAAGTGACAATTTCTGATTATTTTAAAGTTAAAATATTCAGTTGATCTAGCTATACTGGTTCCTATTCAGGTCCCATTTTTTCCATTTTCTGTGATTATTGTGGTGATGAAAAAACTATTGTGTGAAAATTTTGTATGAGGCTATACAATTTTTATGGTGCCATTCTGGAGATGAATATATTATCTTTAATTTGACACCATGGTTGCCTCGCAGTTGTGAATCCTATTCATTTTATTGGTACCTGAAAAACAGCTGTATTTGTAGAAAAATGTGATAGCGTCCTTAAGAAGTAAAACATTTTAGCGTGTTGCCCTTACATAAAACAAAACGTTCAATAGCAAGAAAAAATTACAAAATATTGGTAAATTTCTGATTGTGTTTATTTTTTTTCTCATAAACCATTTGTCTCCGCATGTTAAAACTTCACATGGGAACTTCTAATAATAATATTATCTTTCTGTAAAAAAAATATGGACTCCCCAACTCGATGGATGTTAAAGTGAAGCTTATCCAAAATATTTGTCAGTGCTACCTACTTAGAAAAAGACAGGACACTTGACATCATATTCTACAAGCCCTAATACTCGTTGATTTTAAACTACCCTAGAATTTTTTACTCGTTTGGGTTCCCTACTGTGCCATCTCCACCTTCCTACCTTACTTCTTTATAGGTCTGAGATGGGCAGAGGTCGAGGGGAGATGGCGTGTAATGATGTTTTGTCAACTATATAGTTCAAAAGCTTACTAGCTTTAACAAGTTAACAAAGAATGAACTAGGGCCAAATATAAATAATTGATGTACTTACAACTGGAGGTAGGAGCGGCACCCCATTTATTTTCATACAGGACACGTACTGGCCGGCTTGTCGCACACATTTCACATTCCACGGGTCGTTCATCCTTGTCATCCACCCGACAAATGCAACTAACAGCTCCTAGACTCCTGATGTACCCGATTACTACGATTGCGATGTTTTATTCGATTACTAACATCAGTAAAGGAAGTTTAACGGCATTTTTCAATCTATCTAATGTAATAAATCACAGATTTTGAACCTTATGACGAGGGAAATTTAATTTAATTACGCCGACGGACTTACATCGTCGTAATATACCAGATGTTGTCATGCACGATTACGTCAGTTAATAAGTATTGTAACCGGTCTGATGGCAAACACTTACTATAATTTACTCTACGGTATGCGGTTAATGCAAAAATATGACATTGGTTGAACTAATATTTTTGTTTTCCAGCTTTTAGAATTATCGGTACTCGATTAACATGAATTTGAAAATGATGAGACTTTTCTCGGTTACGTTTTCATAGACAGATTCAACTATGAGTTTGTAACCAATCACATCAGCTTGTTTATGAAGGTTATAGGTATACAGCTAATAGAAAGACTGAACGAGCAAAACAAACTATATTCCGGATTCGGAAAACAGTCTTGCTTTTAGTTGTCAAACAAACTTCGTGTTGCCATGGTAACATATTCTAAAAATGAATTAGAAAGCATCAATATATTTAACCTTTACGTATATTTTTACTTGAAAATATTATCAAAGTTTTATTTACAATATGAAACGATATTACAATAGAATATTTATTATTTGGGATCATTTTTGAACGCCACAATGTTCATATTGGTTTGACATTGACACTTGATTGACAGTTTGACAGTGACACTGGCATTACCAGCGAAAGGTATTAGATTAGTGATTTCTCATGTAATTTTTTTGGATTATTTTACAAATTTTCAATGTTTACTTCAAATAAATATTGGGGTACATATCGGAAATAGTAGCAGAATTTTATCAGATACAGTCCCGTATTTTCCAACAGCTTAAGCTTGAAGAAAATGGCAATTTCAAGAATGACAAATATTTGTCCCGCCGGAAAACAGGCGTTAATTTGTTTTTTTCTGTCTGTATTTATTTTTACGATATCATTCTTCTCTGGGACAGTCCTAGGATTCTCTTCGGAGCTATGGGCCCTGACATGTTGGGGCCCAGCCCTGTATTTCTGCCTACTTAACTTCATATTAAGATACTGTTACACAGGCTTTATTTACGAGGTAAGATGTATTTTATTTAATTAACTAGTTACATTTAATGATTAGTGCTTTGTTTTCTGAAATTTCATTTCATTTCACTTCACTTCCAGGCTTAATATTTAAGCAGAAGATTTTACAAGCTTCTTGAAATTTTTGCTTATTGAATTACCTTGTAGGTCAGCATGACTCACAGTTTTAAGAGTCATCATTATATTTTGGAATTCTATTTCTGATTTGCGGAATAATATTACACATTTTACAAACATTTTTGAATGAAACAAATCATTACTTTTGCCCAGGAAATTTAAATAAAATTTTAATTTTCTGTTACTTTCAGGTATCAATAAGATCAGCATTCCTCGGTGCAGTATTCTCCCTGGGTATCTTTCTCGTTACCTTTGACAATGGCTGGAGAGTGTTCGGTCTCTACACTGTAATACTATCATTTTTCCATTTCTCGGAGTTTATGTCCGTTGCACTCACGAACCCACGGACTCTGTCTGTTAATTCATTCATATTGAACCACAGTGTACAGTACGGTTTGGCTGCTGTAGCCAGCTGGATAGAATGGGGAGTGGAGTACTATTTCTTCCCTGGTAAGTATTTTACTTAATTGTACATTCAACTGCTCAAAGAGTTGGTTAAGTTACATGCGTGACTTATTAGCCAAATGAACATCCTTACATAGTACACTGGGCAGTCAGCGCCTCTACAAAGGTATCAAATAGGAATGTTTTAACCCAGCAGCGCTTGCTACTGGTTAAAAAATAGAGTATCTATATGCAATAGTTATTACTTTTCTGAGCGCTCGGGCGCCACGGGACTTCAAACTGATAGTTAACACACACGCATACTGCGAGACGGCCAATTCGCCTGTGGCGCTTGGTTAGGACGAACGTATAAAGTACATATGGGTGAAAAATACCCAGTAGTGCGAGAGCGAGTGATTTTTATAAAAGTATAAAGTATGCTTTTCTATTTTTCTTACTATGTCAAAGCTCGCATTTTTTATGAATAAAGATTGGAACTTGAATTCGATATTTTATTTATTGTATAATATCAATAAAACTATTAAAGCCCTGTACATCTTAATAAACTAAAAATACTTTTATTTTTTAAATAATGATATTTATATTCTGTGGTATTATTTACCCGGTAGCGAGTATTCGTGTTCGTAGATACCTAGCAAGTGCTGCCGGGTTAAAACAATAAAAATATTCTCAAACAAAGTTAATTCCATTATATGCAATAAGAACAAAAATATGATCTCGAACAATTTATTAATATTTCTCTCAAAGCTTTCTTTTATTCAGAAGCCTGGCTTTCATTCAACTGATCTGTTTATTGTTTCAAAGTCATAGTCAAAACCTTTATTGCTAACTAAGTGTACAAATATTCGTCTTACATTTGGTACATGACATATGACTTAACAGCCTTTTTGCAAGCATTTGAATATTAGCAGAAATTGTTTAGCTTGCTTCATACTTACATTAATTAATTTTAATTATTATATGATTAAGTACCATTTAAATCAATCAATCATTAGCCCTTTTTTTATCCTGAAACTCCTTTCTTGTGCTAGTTTGATTGCTGTTATTTTCTTTCCTGAGTTATCTCAGAGTTCAGTGAGCCTCTTGGCAAAGACCTCCATTTTTCATTGCTTTCTGTCTTTTACAAGTCTTCTCCAATTTGGACCTGCAGGGTAATTACGTAACACACTAACAGTAGGAATGGCTTTCGTTTTGACGGTTCAACAACATTTATTGCAATATTTACGTTGCTGAGCAGACAAGTCTTTCGAACATATGAAGCAATGGATTACCAATATCCTTCAAAATGATTCAGATTCGGATTGATAGCCTGTTACGCAATTAGGGTGCCACTGTGAGATTGAGTTTGTCCTCCCATCTTTTCCCTTGTCGACTAGAGTACTCTAGGGCACCATTCTGTCAGAATTTTACACCATTTATCCTTCGGACTTCGTAACATGTGACCCGCCCATCTCCATTTCAATTGGTCTATCTTAGTGAGGATGTCTGTCACTCCTGTCTTAATCTTATATTAGGTCTTTACCTATGAAATTGCCGTTCTGCAGTACTGGCCATTTCAAATCAAAATAATTTTTGTTTGGCTATGAATTCTAATTTCAAATTAATTTTATTTTAAAAACATGGATTTTTTTTTCTAAAAGTAGTCATTTCTTTATTGATTAGTGTTACATTTTCATCGCATTTCAATCTTTTTCGTCATCATGGATACGTTAAAAATTCGAGTAATTATGGAATATGAGTACCGTCGTGGCAGCAACGCGGCACAAGCGGCACGCAACATCAACGACGTTTACGGAGCTAACTCTACAAACCAACGCACCACCTGTTATTGGTTTGCTCGCTTCCGTTCTGGAAATTTCGACCTGAAAAATGAACCTCGCGGTCGTCCGAAGACTTTGGTCGACAATGACGAATTAAAGGCGATTGTGGAAGCTGATGATACACAATCTACGGCTGAATTAGCAGCAGCTTTCGACGTTAGCGTCAAAACAATATTGGTCCATTTGCGTCAAATTGGCAAGGTAAAAAAGCTTGACAAATGGGTGCCCCACGAACTCAATGATCGCCAGCGCGAAGTACGCGTCGAGACGTGCCTTGCACTGCTCAACAGACACACAAATGAAGGAATTTTGAACCGCATTGTTACCTGCGATGAAAAATGGATTCTGTTTGATAACCGTAAGCGCTCAGCAAGTTGGTTGGATCCTGGTTCAGCACCTAAACAATGCCCTAAACGAAAACTTACCCCTAGAAAAGTGATGGTCACTGTTTGGTGGTCTAGCGCCGGTGTGATTCATCACAGCTTCTTACCAAACGGGGTGAGCATTACTGCAGATGTGTACTGTGAAGAACTGAACACAATGATGGAGAAGCTGGCGCATCTCCAACCAGCATTGGTCAATCGCTCGTCTCCGCTGCTCCTGCACGACAACGCGCGACCTCATACTGCACAGCAGACGGTCTCCAAGTTGCAAGAACTGGGGTTGGAAGCTCTCCGTCATCCGCCCTACTCACCAGACCTTGCGCCTACAGACTACTACTTTTTCCAGAATTTGGATAACTTCTTGGCGGGAAAAAAATTTAATACCCGAGAGGCAGTACAAAATGCCTTTGAAGAATTTGTTGCCTCCCGTCCAGCTGATTTCTTTAAGAAGGGCATCAATAAACTGCCACTGCGATGGCAAAGATGCATTGATTGCATGGGTGATTACTTCGATTAATACAAATAAAAAATTCATGAAAAAAATTCGTTTAAATTTTTTCATACAAAACGGCAATTTCATAGGTAAAGACCTATTAGATGTGCTCCTTTGTCTGTCTAATTTCTTGATTCCCAACATGTTCCTCTCCATAGCTCGCTGACAATGTTTTAAAATATTCCTGTGGTGTTTGGAGAATGCCCAGGTTTTGCATCCAAAAGTAAGGCAAGGGAGAATACCCGTTTTAAAGACTGCGCTTAATCTTTTTTAGTTATTAAGTACTAACATAGCCTAAACTATTTTGTTACTAATACATTAGACCGCATTGTAGTCTGAATAAATAATAATAGTTAATACGTGCATAAAGGTATAATTTTATTAATAAGTAATATAATAGAATTGAAAAATGTTATTATACTTAATTAATACTATTTTTATTGCAGATATGAAGACTTACTTCTGGCTGTCATATGTGGGTGTTGTGATGTGCATCACAGGAGAACTGCTCAGGAAGTCTGCCATGTTCACAGCCAAGACAAATTTTAATCATACAGTAAGTACCAAATTATTTTTATTTATTTAAGTACATACAATTATTTTTAATAAATGGTATCTACATCCCAGCTTAATCATGCTTATGGTTTTCCGGTTTTTTCAGTGTCATCATTATCCAATCAATTTCATATTATTATGTTACAAATACTGTATGTACCACTGTTATATAGTCGTTCTCATAATTGATTTACCACTTTTGATAAAAGCCCCAGTAAATGAAAACTTCACTAATTATTTACTATTAGGGAAATACAGAAGAAAAAGACGGCTTATTGGTTGAATCGACACTTTTAAATAATAGTTTTTTTCCTGTAAGCGATTCGCACGCATATGTGAGCGAATCGACAACTCCAGAAATACGTATTAGGCAATTGGCACATTTTCAATTGTATGCAATAAAGTTAAGAAAAAGTATACTAGCGCACAGAAGTGATAAGAGTAAAATATTCTGAAATAATAGGTACAAAACATTAATAAATTATTCTTTAGACCATAGGTAAGAAAAATCCAGTCGTCTCTTTGTGCATTTACAGCATTACAAACTTCCAAATCTGAAACATTAACAGGGCGCACAACGGTCCACTAGCGCCACTCCTTTAAAAAAATATTATCTAGTGACTGAGAAGGAATTATGAATAACGGCTAGTAAGGACCCTCGGTTAAAATGTTTAGAATTGTCTAATAACTTTTATAAAGTTTCATATTGAGACACGAAGCAACAAAATTCGATCTAAAAAAAAGCGGCCACGTTCCTCTAGATCATGGTCTAAAAAAACAAGGTCTGGCACTCCGGGAGTGACACATGCTTACGTCACTATCCAGTTGCCACTTTATTGCTACAAAACGCGAAATTATGGAAACATTTTCAATCACCTTTCTGTTAAAAAATACATATAAAGCATTTAAATTGCCGTTTCGTTTGTATAGTCAAACGAAACAATTAAATTTAACCATACCAACGTAATTCTTAATTAAAAACTCAATTTTTTAACGGGTTCGCACAGGTGGTTAGGGAGTTATTATTACACACTACTGGTAACACAGAAACGGGCTGTCTCATTGAAATTCCGCCATTTTGTCGTGTATTGCTATTCTTGTTTAACGCGTATGCCGGTCTCGCTCTCGCCAGTGTAAACAGTGATTCTCAAACATTTATTTGTGGACGTCTAACAAGTTTGTTTTTTTCTTTGACTACAAAATTAATTAAAATGGTTGGTTGTTCTATTCGGAACTGTAAGGGTGGAAGTTTAAAAGGCGGTACAATAAGGTTTTTTTCATTTCCCCTAAAGGAATCTGTAGCCAATGAATGGCTGCGCTATTGTGGACCTAAAACAACCACTAAACATGGTAAGTATGTAAAATTATTAATGTATTTAAGTTATAATTAGTAGTGATTCTGTGCTGTATTCTCTAATGCTAAATCGCGGTGAAGTTATTGTTATTTTTTACCTTTGTTCTCACAAATAAACTACCGGCACCTTGGCTTGGAAGTTATTTTTTATTTATTTATTCGAGAGATTTATAAGACCTGAAACGATAGTTTTAAGGTATTTACCTTAAAACTATCGTTTCAGGTCTTAACCTAAAGCTTGGAACCCTAGCATAGACATAGGATGCTTTTTGTCACCGAAAACCTAAAACGCGGGCGGAGTCACAGGTAGGGTTGCCACCCGTACTTTATAATAAAGTATTGTACTTTATTTTGGGCGAACGTTCTTTATACTTTATGAAGGCAATAAAGTACGTGAAAATACTTTATTTTATATATATACTTTTAAAGATTTTTTTAAATTGTTTACTTAAAGAACTACAATTAAAGTTTAGGCTATTTTTCGCGTGTAACGGACGATACAATACTGTTAAATTTGAAAGCTATCAGAACTTAATTATTTTGTGAGCTTAGAAGAAGACTGTCCAATGATATTAAAAAAATATATATTGCTGAAAAACAGTGATATATAATTATGACTTGATAGATGATTACTTTAATTTTTATAGTCACATGCTGAATGTATTTTATAAAACTTAAGTTCTAAGAAGAGAATAACATTACAATTTTAGACGAATACAATATTATGCACAATCTAAGGAAATAATTAATGACAAGAAAAGAAAATCTCTTCTTTGAATATGGAACTGGAAAAAAGATAAAAGAAATTGAGATGTCTTCGCCTGAAGTTAATAAAACAAATTCATAAGTTTTATATTGTTCTTGGACAAAACCTTAGGGTATCTGGATAAGTGGTTCGATTTTAGTCACACAAATTGGTACTTTTCACTGTTCAACATAAACTTAAAAAGTAATGTTGAATATAAGCATTTTGTTCAAATAGTTGAAACTTTAAAACCGCTAAAACGTAATATTAATATGTATAATTTCTATGAAGAAATTACCTTATTGAAGGCGTTATACGCACAAGTTAATCATTCTAAAGATTTTTCGGGATTATCCACATCACAGAACTGACAATTTTTTTTTTTCAAAATGAAATGTTTTTGTAAATAGGTATATACAAAATTATGTCATTTCTGCTATCCATTCCTGCCACTTCAGCATTTATACAGAGTTTTTTTGTCTGATGACCGAAATAGACTGTCCCTATACTTAATAAAAAATAAACTATTTATATACTTAAATTAAGACAGTCTGTAAATATGCTGTTAAGATATTCACTAGTAACAAATATTTTTTAGGTATAGTTAGAGCCAACAAAAAATATGTATTCAAAAAAATTGTAGGGCAAATAATTACTTAATACTTTATTTTCAGGTGTTGTACTTTATTTTTAACCTTATAAAAGTAAATATACTCTATTTGCTTAAAAAAAGGGTGGCAACCCTAGTCACAGGCAACAGCTAGTAGGAATTTAATAAGTTTAACGTTTTATTAAATTGAATTTCCCCATGAATTTCCCCAAATATAAAGTTTGAGAACCATCGATAGGGGTGATGACGTAGGCTTGTGTCACCCACGTGACCACTGTGTCTCGGAGTGCTATACCTTATATTATTATACCATGCTCTAGATCGTATTTTGTTGCTTCGTGTCTCAATATTTAAAAGAAACGACTAGGAGAAATAGATCGTAGCAAAATATATTCGTACAATTTATTACATTTGACAAAAGTACATCAGAACATATTAAGGCGGAACCTTTAGGGTAGCCCGCGAAATTCAAATTTACTTACGGTTTTTGCAATTTGTAGGTCACTGTCAGGTTGTATTTTGATTTAAATATGATTCGCGGTCGTAACAAATATGGCTTTACGGAATTATAATCATTAGAATCAGCAATACATCTCTCCGAGTTCATATTACTGTATTAAATGACTATTTCATGAAATCATGACATTTGACACCAATTCTAACTTAAGGAGTTGTCTTGCTGATTCTAATGATTATAATTCTGTAAAGCCATATTTGTTACGACCGCGAATCATATTTTTATCAAAATACAACCTGATATTGACATGCAAATTGCAAAAAACGTAAGAAAATTTGAATTTCGCGGGCTACCCTTGCGCTTCCCCTTAATTTAAAATTTACTTCATAAGCACTTCATATACCTACACAGAGTTTTTATATCCAGATCACTTGTGTGCGCTAGTGTACTTTATTGCATAAAATTCAAAATGTGCCAATTGCCTAATATGTATTTCTGGAGTTGTCGATTCACAAACAAATTAACTTCGTGCAAATAAACTACAGAAAAAAAAAAGTTTCGATTCGCCCGTTTCGGACGAGTAAATTCGTGCGAATCAACTAATAAGCCAAAAAGACATGTTGCGCCGCCGGATGAGGGCAAGATAATTGAAACAATACAGGAGGAAGAACAAAACATCAAGAAGGTTGAAACTATACAGTTGGTCTTAAAGCAAAAATAGAGCTAGTCGTTTTATGACGTGCCAGTGACGAACCTTGGGATGGTGTAGCACACGTACGAGGTCGAGTATATGAAGTTAAAATAAATAAATAAGTTGGATTCTATCCCACAGCCCATTGTTTCACCCTATGTAAACTGTCTACATTTATATGTAATTTACATGACTGTGTATGTCTGTACATAACAGAAAGTGTTCTATTATATTATATTTTTTGCACTTAATTTCCAGGTGCAGTTCGTGAAGCGTCCGGACCATGAGCTGGTGACTCATGGGGTGTACTCCATCTGCAGGCATCCTAGCTACGTGGGGTGGTTCTACTGGTCCATTGGTACACAGGTATGAGATAAAAATAATCTTCTTTAAATTAATGTATGCGATTATCTTAGTTATAAGAAGGTTAGCGCCATCACATTGGTAGCGATCCATCCATCCATACCAGGGATGTTGCGGGTATTCGCATCGTCAGCCGCAATTTCGGAGCTTCCGCATCGATTTGGACAGCTGCATCCGCTTCCACAATCATCAATGCGGATGTTCATGCGGATGCAGATGTAGCGCAGGGTGTGACAAGAACGAGAAGAGAGACGCTTGCTTGCAGGCAGAATACAATAACTTTTAGGCTTTAAGATCTTCCCTTGTTAAACAATGTTTTCAGGCAAATAAATATTTTGAATTTGAATTTGAAATTAATTGGATAGGACTGCGAGTGGCGCCTGCCGTTGGCACGTGCTGATTGAGCAATAGGTCTGAAGATTTCGGTGACAAGATCCGACGCGTTTGTTATTAAACCAATCATAACGTGTGCAACTAAACACGTTATGCTGACATAAAGTGAGATTTTCTGCACCAACACGAAGTGTCTTAAAAAAAAATCTAAGATCCGCATCCGCATCAGGTTCGTGAACGGGCGCCGAGCGCCGTCAGTAGGGACTGGTCATCTCTTAGCTGCCAGGGCTTATTTTAATTTAATTTAATATTTGAATTGTTTTTGTATTTTTATTACGGACGCTTTTAACCATCTGCATCGTTCTCACATGTATAATTTCAACATGAATGATGTAACCAATATTTTGTAACCATATTTTTATTTAAAAGAGTGTCCGTGGAGTTTCTTGCCTGTCCTTCTCCATAGGTACCTACTACGCTTTGGTATGGGCAACTAGCTTCATCTTTCTGACCGACCGACCCCTTGACAATTCAAAAGTGCCTGTAACGGGTTTCATCATCCGCGGATGTCAAAAAATCTGCATCCGCAACATCCCTGATCCATACTATACTAAAATTATAATATATTTATAATAATAATATAATAATTATTTTTATAATAAACTTCCTAGCCACATTCAAGACCTCAGCCTTAATAAATTCAAATCTTTTATAAAGCGGAAACTATGCCAGAAAGCCTATTATACTGTGAAGGACTATATTGAGGACAAAAATACTTGGGATTGAGCTGCTCCAATAAATTTACACAGTGAATGTTGATTTTATTTTGCCAACTATTTTAGACATGAATATTTACTGTAAAAAGTATTAGATTATTTTAGTTATTGTGAATATGAGGACTATGCGGGGCATTGTTTCAGTTTTATACATGGTCTGGCAGTTTAAGTACTTTATGCGGCCTACCCAAATGTCCTTTCTTTGGTATTGTTCGTAGAATCGTTGAGCTCCTTAAGTTCTGAGTTGAGCTGCACGGTTACTGACTAATGCCTGCACTGACTGGACAGGCCCACTTAATCTGTAAAAGACCATTTCAGGCACCAATCTACATGGTCCTCAAACATAATGTCCGAATTTTTATGTACACATTGAAATTGATGAATTTTATATATGTACATTGACATGAGTATTTACTTGTAAAGTAATAAGTTATTTTAATTATTGTGAATGTGAGGACTATGTGGGTCATTGCTTTCTTTTTCCTCATTTAGTTGTAACCATGATCTGGCAGTTTGAGTAATTTATGCGGCCTACCCAAATGTCCTTTCTTTGGTATTGTTCGTCGAATCTGTGAGCTCCTTAAGTTCTGAGTTGAGCTGCACTATTACTGACAAATGCGTGCACTGACTGGACAGGTCCACTCAATCTGTGTAGTTCTTTCCTCAAAAGACCATTTCAGATACCAATCTACATGGTCTTCACATGATCTGACCAAGATTATCTCTGGACTTTAAAAGAGACTGTGATGTCAGAGTTTGTTTCGGCCTTTCTTCTCAGAGTAATCAGATGGGAACCGCCGACCTCATCGAGTTAAAATATGATTGACGTGTAAAAGTGTTTGTACAAACCTACTTACAGAAATAAAATAATTTATCATGTTTATATGCGAATATAACTCTGTCTGTCACCTTTTCACGGCTAAAAGGATTCTGATGAAATTTGGAGATGTATAGATAATAGACCATGACCTGGGTAGGTTAGGTTAGGATACTTTCTATCCCCGTAGTACGTTCCTGTGGGATGATTTCCGACCTCTACGCGCGCGAGTGAAGCCGACGCTGGTAAAAGATAACCATACATAACGGACATACTATCGATCTTTTCAAATCTTTGTTTCCATTTTATGTTATTTCGTCTTACTTAAAATCACTGTCCATTCCAAGGTTGCCTGGAAGAGACCGCAGTTAGCGATAAGGCCGTCAATTGTATGTTTTGTAGTGTATGTATAATTAATTTTATGTAATGTATAATCTTCTGTACTATAGATAGAGTATACAGGGTGGCAGAGACATCGACTCGCAAACTGAAACCACGAATTCAGCACATGGTTCTAGACCTTCTAACGTAGAAATTTATCGTCGCTTATCAAAAAGAAAATCTGCTGTTTCATAGGAAAGTGACCTACGCGGTCAAAACGTATCGCAGAGCTATTTTTTTTTATAACCGACTTTATATTTCGACGGTAACAGGTTGTGCGTCGATGGCTCTGCCACCCTGTTTATAAATAAATAAATATCTCAGAAAATAAAGTACAATGAATCGAGATGTCCCTAAACTTCCTGATGCGCCTTCCCATTCCCCATATATTACCTGATCACGCTCCATCTTTCAGATAACGCTCCTAAACCCAGTGTGCGTCATAATCTACGCGCTTGCTTCCTGGATGTTCTTCCGAGAGCGAGTGTACGCAGAGGAGCTGACCCTCCTCACGTTCTTCGGGCCGCAATACGCGGACTATCAGAAGAGGGTCAGCACCGGTCTGCCCTTCATCCGGGGGTACATCTCTGAGAATACTCCGCAGAATATTCGGGATCACCATTGGAGTCACTAAGGTGAGTGGGAATTTTGAAAAAATAAAGGGTTATATGTGACTTTGGGCGGGCGCAGATCTGCCGGAGCGCAGCGCAGTTCTTACTGGCAAAAAAAATCAAGTTTGCATTTTTTTTTTCTTTTACCTCGCCCCACTAGGAATTTCTCCTATAATGTTGGTGCGTTTACAAACATTCCTACCTATTGCAGCGTAGAGCTGGCTGCTAACACGCCGGGGACTCGAACCCCGACGTGAGCTAGCTAAAAAATCAAACTCACGCAGCTGGTACACGTAAAATTTATTAAAAAAAAAGAACAACCGAAATAATTAAGAAATAAGTCAAAAAATTAAAATATTTAGCCTTATACAATTTCCAACGACTAAATATTTTAATTTTTTGACTTATTTCTTAATTATTTCGGTTGTTCTTTTTTTTTAATAAATTTTACGTGTACCAGCTGCGTGAGTTTGATTTTTTAGCTAGCTCACGTCGGGGTTCGAGTCCCCGGCGTGTTAGCAGCCAGCTCTACGCTGCAATATGTGGAGAAAAAACTTATGGATGTTTCCAAATTTTTAGGAATTTAAGTATATAGACGAATTTAAATTCGATTGCAATCGTACGAAATTCGTGCCGCTCTATAAATTATTTAACACAAATAAGCTCAAAATTAAGGTTTTTCTTTACATAATTTCGTTAATATAAATTTTAAAGAGAATAAGATCTGATATTAAGAATTTAGGAAAGCAACTTAAAATTAAAATGTCACACGACGGTATAACACAGAACACTTCTATTATATGATGGTTGGGCGTTATTGCGCCACACAAATGTCTTATTTAGCACCTGATGTGTCCGTTAGGCACCTGTGTCGTCGACCTTGCTCGGCAACGATCCTGCGCTTCTCTCCGCAAGCTCGCTCGGACTT
The DNA here is from genome assembly GCA_917490735.1 of Dryobotodes eremita. Taxonomy (NCBI): domain Eukaryota; kingdom Metazoa; phylum Arthropoda; class Insecta; order Lepidoptera; family Noctuidae; genus Dryobotodes; species Dryobotodes eremita. The sequence goes on from OU823254.1 coordinate 21,969,100, forward strand.
CTGCGGCCGGCAGACGAAGGAAGAAGACAGGCGAACAATAAATGGCAGGGTAAGGCCAAAAAAAGGTGGCCTTTCAAACAATCTAAGAAAAAGGAAATCTTCTTAGATTAAAGAAGAAGGCACAAGTAACAAGAATACGGAACCTATAAAGGGATTACTCACCAAAGAAAAAAGGGACGAGAAATTCCAGGGAACGTATCCGCTGGCTACTCACATATAGTGGTGGTTAAAATTTGAAACTAACTTTCGAAGAAAGATTAAATATTATTGAATAAAATATCCACACAATAGGAATTCCAACGACAGAATGCGTTGCATTTTTTTCTTCTTGACAATGTACAGAACAATTGTCAATTTTTTGAATATTTCAAAAAAAACGAAAAAGTAAAAAAGCTGACCGAATGACTCGTAAAAATAATTTAATCGAAATGACAACAAAAAGTATCTACTTGCAGGAATTATACTGCATCACACCCATTCCAGCAAAAAAAAAAATATGTCGATAAAGGAACAACAACTCAATATGAGTCGCATCACTAAAATTAGGAACAACACCAAAGGATTGTTATTATGAAAAAAATAGGAATATCACTATAAGAGTGACAATACCATAGAAGAATGTGTACGAAGTATGTGAAAGAGGGAAGATAAGAAAAAGAAAAAATAAGGAATTAAATATGTCTAGTAGATAAGTTACATAAACCTAATAAGCAGCATCGAAGTGCAGCAGATAAAGAATAAATTTGAAGCGCCTCCAATCTAAACGTTACCAATGCGAGCTCCTGACGTGTCTTCTAAACCTATGAATAACCTAAAAACTAACGACTTAGGAACTAAAGGATATAAATTAATCTAGAAGTACCTAACTAGCCTAATTAAATCATAGTATCCCTTAGATAAATTCAAAAACAAAGAATAAAATACGACCTCAGTCATAATATCCACCAAACACAAATTAACAACATCAGTCAAAGAACTAATAATAAATTGTGAAAAAAAAACTTCTTCAGACGAAATAAGAAAATAACAGGATGATAAAGAGTGTATGATACGTTTTGATGATAAAAGATGAAAGGTTTAGTAAGAAAACATTTCGTTAAGCAATTTAAAATTATCGACAAAAAAATATCGACATGTTCCCAACACTAAACACTTTGTTATAGAAATTCAAATCATCGACAAAAATCTATCGACAGTGTCCCAACACTAAACACTAAAAGTAACGCCTTATGTGGGCGTGGTCAAAATAGTGGCAGTAAACAAGAAGTTGTCAACAAAAAGTTTATTTTAACAACTAGATGTCGCTGTCTATTTTTAGCCTTAAGTTAAAAGTAACGACTTAAGTTGAAGTGAAAACTCCAGTAAGATACGGCTTCAGACACAAAAAAGACTGGAAATCAAAGGGTCAAACAAGGACTTGAGTCAAAGATAGGACTTGAGTCAAAGATAGAACTTCAGTCAAAAATAGGGACTTCAGTCAAAAATAGGGACTTCAGTCAAAAATAGGGACTTCAGTCAAAAATAGGGACTTCAGTCAGACGACTCAAGTCAAAGGAACCTTAGATTGACATAAACCATAACCGAAACCCTAGAGGAAATAAATGTGGGTGGAGCTAAAGAAAGCTAGTCAACAAATGGTTTTTAATAAAGCGAGGAGCCAGCTTGCCAACCAAAAAATAACCAGTGGCAAAAAAATCTAGAAAAAAAATACGTCACCATAGAATACCATTAACCAAGATGTAGAGTGATGGAGAAAAAATAAAAAAGATCTACGCATGCTGAGTCCGACTTTCAGCTAAATTAACGCTTAGAGTCTGACTATTAGCATGAGAAGAATCTATAAAAAATTCTTACCAAACATAAGAAAGTTTGGTGTAAAACCGGTGGCAAAGTTAATGCATGAATTGAGATATAGTAGGTAACAATTTTGACCATTATCCTTTATAGAAAGGATTTACGAAAATGGGCGTTATCCTTTGTAATTTTTTGTTACAGTTGGATGAAGAATATTTACGTAAATTGAAAATGAAAATGAAAATTTTATTTACGTAAGTATTTAGATAATTTTGGTATCCCGGTTTAGAATTATATGTAAAACTAATATTCCGATTAAATACGGATAATTAGGTAAGTGCTAAACGCAAAAAGGGGATAAGATTAATAGAAGGGAAATTGGGGGGTAAAACAAGCTCTAAATATGCGAACCTCCGTGAAACAATGTGGACAAATATGAAAGGCGTGTTATTTGTTGAAACTGGATCAGGCACAGAACAGACGTCGAAAAAATGGGCAAAAAAAAAGAAGCCATAGTCTGCCCTGTTAGATCACAAAAAGACAACAAACAAAATAGAGCAATCTCCTTGTACGAAGCTGGAAAGTGACCATGTTGAGGTTTATGGCTGATGAAGGAATGTTATGGCCACACAACAACAAAGAAAACAGTTGGGCTAATAATCAAAAGACAAATAGATAATAGCAAACAACCGCCACAGAAAAAGGTATGCTAGCATCAAAAAAGAAATAGATACTAGCAAAAAAGATATCAATGGACAGCTGGACTAGAATCAAAAATGAAATAGATACAAGCAAACAACCGAGCATAAAAAGCTTACCTTCGGTCACGAGGCCTAAAACATTCACACTTCAGACACACACTACGGGAAACTAACTACAGCTAAGTTACAGGAGAGAAATTAAACTCAGGATAAAAATATATTTGTGGGGAGAAAAATAAATAGTCAGCTATGTGATATAGTTACAGGGTTATTTTATAGAAATAACACTTCAAAAATAAACAGGTAAGTAATGCAAACTGGTCGAAGTATTGTCCACAGCTCAGTGCAGCGCAAAGTTCACGGAGCATCCACTTTCTGCTGAGCGAACGCAAGGCGTGTGCCGATTCGAATGAAAGAAACAGTATCCAAGCTAGTCGGATTCCAGAATCTGTAAATAACAATGGTGACACGGGGATTAAAATATTTTTTGCTCAGAGGGAGCACCACAATATGGCGCCCGAACAGGGACGCCATATTGCAGCGTAGAGCTGGCTGCTAACACGCCGGGGACTCGAACCCCGACGTGAGCTAGCTAAAAAATCAAACTCACGCAGCTGGTACACGTAAAATTTATTAAAAAAAAAGAACAACCGAAATAATTAAGAAATAAGTCAAAAAATTAAAATATTTAGCCTTATACAATTTCCAACGACTAAATATTTTAATTTTTTGACTTATTTCTTAATTATTTCGGTTGTTCTTTTTTTTTAATAAATTTTACGTGTACCAGCTGCGTGAGTTTGATTTTTTAGCTAGCTCACGTCGGGGTTCGAGTCCCCGGCGTGTTAGCAGCCAGCTCTACGCTGCAATATGTGGAGAAAAAACTTATGGATGTTTCCAAATTTTTAGGAATTTAAGTATATAGACGAATTTAAATTCGATTGCAATCGTACGAAATTCGTGCCGCTCTATAAATTATTTAACACAAATAAGCTCAAAATTAAGGTTTTTCTTTACATAATTTCGTTAATATAAATTTTAAAGAGAATAAGATCTGATATTAAGAATTTAGGAAAGCAACTTAAAATTAAAATGTCACACGACGGTATAACACAGAACACTTCTATTATATGATGGTTGGGCGTTATTGCGCCACACAAATGTCTTATTTAGCACCTGATGTGTCCGTTAGGCACCTGTGTCGTCGACCTTGCTCGGCAACGATCCTGCGCTTCTCTCCGCAAGCTCGCTCGGACTTCTGCGGCCGGCAGACGAAGGAAGAAGACAGGCGAACAATAAATGGCAGGGTAAGGCCAAAAAAAGGTGGCCTTTCAAACAATCTAAGAAAAAGGAAATCTTCTTAGATTAAAGAAGAAGGCACAAGTAACAAGAATACGGAACCTATAAAGGGATTACTCACCAAAGAAAAAAGGGACGAGAAATTCCAGGGAACGTATCCGCTGGCTACTCACATATAGTGGTGGTTAAAATTTGAAACTAACTTTCGAAGAAAGATTAAATATTATTGAATAAAATATCCACACAATAGGAATTCCAACGACAGAATGCGTTGCATTTTTTTCTTCTTGACAATGTACAGAACAATTGTCAATTTTTTGAATATTTCAAAAAAAACGAAAAAGTAAAAAAGCTGACCGAATGACTCGTAAAAATAATTTAATCGAAATGACAACAAAAAGTATCTACTTGCAGGAATTATACTGCATCACACCCATTCCAGCAAAAAAAAAAATATGTCGATAAAGGAACAACAACTCAATATGAGTCGCATCACTAAAATTAGGAACAACACCAAAGGATTGTTATTATGAAAAAAATAGGAATATCACTATAAGAGTGACAATACCATAGAAGAATGTGTACGAAGTATGTGAAAGAGGGAAGATAAGAAAAAGAAAAAATAAGGAATTAAATATGTCTAGTAGATAAGTTACATAAACCTAATAAGCAGCATCGAAGTGCAGCAGATAAAGAATAAATTTGAAGCGCCTCCAATCTAAACGTTACCAATGCGAGCTCCTGACGTGTCTTCTAAACCTATGAATAACCTAAAAACTAACGACTTAGGAACTAAAGGATATAAATTAATCTAGAAGTACCTAACTAGCCTAATTAAATCATAGTATCCCTTAGATAAATTCAAAAACAAAGAATAAAATACGACCTCAGTCATAATATCCACCAAACACAAATTAACAACATCAGTCAAAGAACTAATAATAAATTGTGAAAAAAAAACTTCTTCAGACGAAATAAGAAAATAACAGGATGATAAAGAGTGTATGATACGTTTTGATGATAAAAGATGAAAGGTTTAGTAAGAAAACATTTCGTTAAGCAATTTAAAATTATCGACAAAAAAATATCGACATGTTCCCAACACTAAACACTTTGTTATAGAAATTCAAATCATCGACAAAAATCTATCGACAGTGTCCCAACACTAAACACTAAAAGTAACGCCTTATGTGGGCGTGGTCAAAATAGTGGCAGTAAACAAGAAGTTGTCAACAAAAAGTTTATTTTAACAACTAGATGTCGCTGTCTATTTTTAGCCTTAAGTTAAAAGTAACGACTTAAGTTGAAGTGAAAACTCCAGTAAGATACGGCTTCAGACACAAAAAAGACTGGAAATCAAAGGGTCAAACAAGGACTTGAGTCAAAGATAGGACTTGAGTCAAAGATAGAACTTCAGTCAAAAATAGGGACTTCAGTCAAAAATAGGGACTTCAGTCAAAAATAGGGACTTCAGTCAAAAATAGGGACTTCAGTCAGACGACTCAAGTCAAAGGAACCTTAGATTGACATAAACCATAACCGAAACCCTAGAGGAAATAAATGTGGGTGGAGCTAAAGAAAGCTAGTCAACAAATGGTTTTTAATAAAGCGAGGAGCCAGCTTGCCAACCAAAAAATAACCAGTGGCAAAAAAATCTAGAAAAAAAATACGTCACCATAGAATACCATTAACCAAGATGTAGAGTGATGGAGAAAAAATAAAAAAGATCTACGCATGCTGAGTCCGACTTTCAGCTAAATTAACGCTTAGAGTCTGACTATTAGCATGAGAAGAATCTATAAAAAATTCTTACCAAACATAAGAAAGTTTGGTGTAAAACCGGTGGCAAAGTTAATGCATGAATTGAGATATAGTAGGTAACAATTTTGACCATTATCCTTTATAGAAAGGATTTACGAAAATGGGCGTTATCCTTTGTAATTTTTTGTTACAGTTGGATGAAGAATATTTACGTAAATTGAAAATGAAAATGAAAATTTTATTTACGTAAGTATTTAGATAATTTTGGTATCCCGGTTTAGAATTATATGTAAAACTAATATTCCGATTAAATACGGATAATTAGGTAAGTGCTAAACGCAAAAAGGGGATAAGATTAATAGAAGGGAAATTGGGGGGTAAAACAAGCTCTAAATATGCGAACCTCCGTGAAACAATGTGGACAAATATGAAAGGCGTGTTATTTGTTGAAACTGGATCAGGCACAGAACAGACGTCGAAAAAATGGGCAAAAAAAAAGAAGCCATAGTCTGCCCTGTTAGATCACAAAAAGACAACAAACAAAATAGAGCAATCTCCTTGTACGAAGCTGGAAAGTGACCATGTTGAGGTTTATGGCTGATGAAGGAATGTTATGGCCACACAACAACAAAGAAAACAGTTGGGCTAATAATCAAAAGACAAATAGATAATAGCAAACAACCGCCACAGAAAAAGGTATGCTAGCATCAAAAAAGAAATAGATACTAGCAAAAAAGATATCAATGGACAGCTGGACTAGAATCAAAAATGAAATAGATACAAGCAAACAACCGAGCATAAAAAGCTTACCTTCGGTCACGAGGCCTAAAACATTCACACTTCAGACACACACTACGGGAAACTAACTACAGCTAAGTTACAGGAGAGAAATTAAACTCAGGATAAAAATATATTTGTGGGGAGAAAAATAAATAGTCAGCTATGTGATATAGTTACAGGGTTATTTTATAGAAATAACACTTCAAAAATAAACAGGTAAGTAATGCAAACTGGTCGAAGTATTGTCCACAGCTCAGTGCAGCGCAAAGTTCACGGAGCATCCACTTTCTGCTGAGCGAACGCAAGGCGTGTGCCGATTCGAATGAAAGAAACAGTATCCAAGCTAGTCGGATTCCAGAATCTGTAAATAACAATGGTGACACGGGGATTAAAATATTTTTTGCTCAGAGGGAGCACCACAATATGGCGCCCGAACAGGGACGCCATATTGCAGCGTAGAGCTGGCTGCTAACACGCCGGGGACTCGAACCCCGACGTGAGCTAGCTAAAAAATCAAACTCACGCAGCTGGTACACGTAAAATTTATTAAAAAAAAAGAACAACCGAAATAATTAAGAAATAAGTCAAAAAATTAAAATATTTAGCCTTATACAATTTCCAACGACTAAATATTTTAATTTTTTGACTTATTTCTTAATTATTTCGGTTGTTCTTTTTTTTTAATAAATTTTACGTGTACCAGCTGCGTGAGTTTGATTTTTTAGCTAGCTCACGTCGGGGTTCGAGTCCCCGGCGTGTTAGCAGCCAGCTCTACGCTGCAATATGTGGAGAAAAAACTTATGGATGTTTCCAAATTTTTAGGAATTTAAGTATATAGACGAATTTAAATTCGATTGCAATCGTACGAAATTCGTGCCGCTCTATAAATTATTTAACACAAATAAGCTCAAAATTAAGGTTTTTCTTTACATAATTTCGTTAATATAAATTTTAAAGAGAATAAGATCTGATATTAAGAATTTAGGAAAGCAACTTAAAATTAAAATGTCACACGACGGTATAACACAGAACACTTCTATTATATGATGGTTGGGCGTTATTGCGCCACACAAATGTCTTATTTAGCACCTGATGTGTCCGTTAGGCACCTGTGTCGTCGACCTTGCTCGGCAACGATCCTGCGCTTCTCTCCGCAAGCTCGCTCGGACTTCTGCGGCCGGCAGACGAAGGAAGAAGACAGGCGAACAATAAATGGCAGGGTAAGGCCAAAAAAAGGTGGCCTTTCAAACAATCTAAGAAAAAGGAAATCTTCTTAGATTAAAGAAGAAGGCACAAGTAACAAGAATACGGAACCTATAAAGGGATTACTCACCAAAGAAAAAAGGGACGAGAAATTCCAGGGAACGTATCCGCTGGCTACTCACATATAGTGGTGGTTAAAATTTGAAACTAACTTTCGAAGAAAGATTAAATATTATTGAATAAAATATCCACACAATAGGAATTCCAACGACAGAATGCGTTGTATTTTTTTCTTCTTGACAATGTACAGAACAATTGTCAATTTTTTGAATATTTCAAAAAAAACGAAAAAGTAAAAAAGCTGACCGAATGACTCGTAAAAATAATTTAATCGAAATGACAACAAAAAGTATCTACTTGCAGGAATTATACTGCATCACACCCATTCCAGCAAAAAAAAAAATATGTCGATAAAGGAACAACAACTCAATATGAGTCGCATCACTAAAATTAGGAACAACACCAAAGGATTGTTATTATGAAAAAAATAGGAATATCACTATAAGAGTGACAATACCATAGAAGAATGTGTACGAAGTATGTGAAAGAGGGAAGATAAGAAAAAGAAAAAATAAGGAATTAAATATGTCTAGTAGATAAGTTACATAAACCTAATAAGCAGCATCGAAGTGCAGCAGATAAAGAATAAATTTGAAGCGCCTCCAATCTAAACGTTACCAATGCGAGCTCCTGACGTGTCTTCTAAACCTATGAATAACCTAAAAACTAACGACTTAGGAACTAAAGGATATAAATTAATCTAGAAGTACCTAACTAGCCTAATTAAATCATAGTATCCCTTAGATAAATTCAAAAACAAAGAATAAAATACGACCTCAGTCATAATATCCACCAAACACAAATTAACAACATCAGTCAAAGAACTAATAATAAATTGTGAAAAAAAAACTTCTTCAGACGAAATAAGAAAATAACAGGATGATAAAGAGTGTATGATACGTTTTGATGATAAAAGATGAAAGGTTTAGTAAGAAAACATTTCGTTAAGCAATTTAAAATTATCGACAAAAAAATATCGACATGTTCCCAACACTAAACACTTTGTTATAGAAATTCAAATCATCGACAAAAATCTATCGACAGTGTCCCAACACTAAACACTAAAAGTAACGCCTTATGTGGGCGTGGTCAAAATAGTGGCAGTAAACAAGAAGTTGTCAACAAAAAGTTTATTTTAACAACTAGATGTCGCTGTCTATTTTTAGCCTTAAGTTAAAAGTAACGACTTAAGTTGAAGTGAAAACTCCAGTAAGATACGGCTTCAGACACAAAAAAGACTGGAAATCAAAGGGTCAAACAAGGACTTGAGTCAAAGATAGGACTTGAGTCAAAGATAGAACTTCAGTCAAAAATAGGGACTTCAGTCAAAAATAGGGACTTCAGTCAAAAATAGGGACTTCAGTCAAAAATAGGGACTTCAGTCAGACGACTCAAGTCAAAGGAACCTTAGATTGACATAAACCATAACCGAAACCCTAGAGGAAATAAATGTGGGTGGAGCTAAAGAAAGCTAGTCAACAAATGGTTTTTAATAAAGCGAGGAGCCAGCTTGCCAACCAAAAAATAACCAGTGGCAAAAAAATCTAGAAAAAAAATACGTCACCATAGAATACCATTAACCAAGATGTAGAGTGATGGAGAAAAAATAAAAAAGATCTACGCATGCTGAGTCCGACTTTCAGCTAAATTAACGCTTAGAGTCTGACTATTAGCATGAGAAGAATCTATAAAAAATTCTTACCAAACATAAGAAAGTTTGGTGTAAAACCGGTGGCAAAGTTAATGCATGAATTGAGATATAGTAGGTAACAATTTTGACCATTATCCTTTATAGAAAGGATTTACGAAAATGGGCGTTATCCTTTGTAATTTTTTGTTACAGTTGGATGAAGAATATTTACGTAAATTGAAAATGAAAATGAAAATTTTATTTACGTAAGTATTTAGATAATTTTGGTATCCCGGTTTAGAATTATATGTAAAACTAATATTCCGATTAAATACGGATAATTAGGTAAGTGCTAAACGCAAAAAGGGGATAAGATTAATAGAAGGGAAATTGGGGGGTAAAACAAGCTCTAAATATGCGAACCTCCGTGAAACAATGTGGACAAATATGAAAGGCGTGTTATTTGTTGAAACTGGATCAGGCACAGAACAGACGTCGAAAAAATGGGCAAAAAAAAAGAAGCCATAGTCTGCCCTGTTAGATCACAAAAAGACAACAAACAAAATAGAGCAATCTCCTTGTACGAAGCTGGAAAGTGACCATGTTGAGGTTTATGGCTGATGAAGGAATGTTATGGCCACACAACAACAAAGAAAACAGTTGGGCTAATAATCAAAAGACAAATAGATAATAGCAAACAACCGCCACAGAAAAAGGTATGCTAGCATCAAAAAAGAAATAGATACTAGCAAAAAAGATATCAATGGACAGCTGGACTAGAATCAAAAATGAAATAGATACAAGCAAACAACCGAGCATAAAAAGCTTACCTTCGGTCACGAGGCCTAAAACATTCACACTTCAGACACACACTACGGGAAACTAACTACAGCTAAGTTACAGGAGAGAAATTAAACTCAGGATAAAAATATATTTGTGGGGAGAAAAATAAATAGTCAGCTATGTGATATAGTTACAGGGTTATTTTATAGAAATAACACTTCAAAAATAAACAGGTAAGTAATGCAAACTGGTCGAAGTATTGTCCACAGCTCAGTGCAGCGCAAAGTTCACGGAGCATCCACTTTCTGCTGAGCGAACGCAAGGCGTGTGCCGATTCGAATGAAAGAAACAGTATCCAAGCTAGTCGGATTCCAGAATCTGTAAATAACAATGGTGACACGGGGATTAAAATATTTTTTGCTCAGAGGGAGCACCACAATATGGCGCCCGAACAGGGACGCCATATTGCAGCGTAGAGCTGGCTGCTAACACGCCGGGGACTCGAACCCCGACGTGAGCTAGCTAAAAAATCAAACTCACGCAGCTGGTACACGTAAAATTTATTAAAAAAAAAGAACAACCGAAATAATTAAGAAATAAGTCAAAAAATTAAAATATTTAGCCTTATACAATTTCCAACGACTAAATATTTTAATTTTTTGACTTATTTCTTAATTATTTCGGTTGTTCTTTTTTTTTAATAAATTTTACGTGTACCAGCTGCGTGAGTTTGATTTTTTAGCTAGCTCACGTCGGGGTTCGAGTCCCCGGCGTGTTAGCAGCCAGCTCTACGCTGCAATATGTGGAGAAAAAACTTATGGATGTTTCCAAATTTTTAGGAATTTAAGTATATAGACGAATTTAAATTCGATTGCAATCGTACGAAATTCGTGCCGCTCTATAAATTATTTAACACAAATAAGCTCAAAATTAAGGTTTTTCTTTACATAATTTCGTTAATATAAATTTTAAAGAGAATAAGATCTGATATTAAGAATTTAGGAAAGCAACTTAAAATTAAAATGTCACACGACGGTATAACACAGAACACTTCTATTATATGATGGTTGGGCGTTATTGCGCCACACAAATGTCTTATTTAGCACCTGATGTGTCCGTTAGGCACCTGTGTCGTCGACCTTGCTCGGCAACGATCCTGCGCTTCTCTCCGCAAGCTCGCTCGGACTTCTGCGGCCGGCAGACGAAGGAAGAAGACAGGCGAACAATAAATGGCAGGGTAAGGCCAAAAAAAGGTGGCCTTTCAAACAATCTAAGAAAAAGGAAATCTTCTTAGATTAAAGAAGAAGGCACAAGTAACAAGAATACGGAACCTATAAAGGGATTACTCACCAAAGAAAAAAGGGACGAGAAATTCCAGGGAACGTATCCGCTGGCTACTCACATATAGTGGTGGTTAAAATTTGAAACTAACTTTCGAAGAAAGATTAAATATTATTGAATAAAATATCCACACAATAGGAATTCCAACGACAGAATGCGTTGCATTTTTTTCTTCTTGACAATGTACAGAACAATTGTCAATTTTTTGAATATTTCAAAAAAAACGAAAAAGTAAAAAAGCTGACCGAATGACTCGTAAAAATAATTTAATCGAAATGACAACAAAAAGTATCTACTTGCAGGAATTATACTGCATCACACCCATTCCAGCAAAAAAAAAAATATGTCGATAAAGGAACAACAACTCAATATGAGTCGCATCACTAAAATTAGGAACAACACCAAAGGATTGTTATTATGAAAAAAATAGGAATATCACTATAAGAGTGACAATACCATAGAAGAATGTGTACGAAGTATGTGAAAGAGGGAAGATAAGAAAAAGAAAAAATAAGGAATTAAATATGTCTAGTAGATAAGTTACATAAACCTAATAAGCAGCATCGAAGTGCAGCAGATAAAGAATAAATTTGAAGCGCCTCCAATCTAAACGTTACCAATGCGAGCTCCTGACGTGTCTTCTAAACCTATGAATAACCTAAAAACTAACGACTTAGGAACTAAAGGATATAAATTAATCTAGAAGTACCTAACTAGCCTAATTAAATCATAGTATCCCTTAGATAAATTCAAAAACAAAGAATAAAATACGACCTCAGTCATAATATCCACCAAACACAAATTAACAACATCAGTCAAAGAACTAATAATAAATTGTGAAAAAAAAACTTCTTCAGACGAAATAAGAAAATAACAGGATGATAAAGAGTGTATGATACGTTTTGATGATAAAAGATGAAAGGTTTAGTAAGAAAACATTTCGTTAAGCAATTTAAAATTATCGACAAAAAAATATCGACATGTTCCCAACACTAAACACTTTGTTATAGAAATTCAAATCATCGACAAAAATCTATCGACAGTGTCCCAACACTAAACACTAAAAGTAACGCCTTATGTGGGCGTGGTCAAAATAGTGGCAGTAAACAAGAAGTTGTCAACAAAAAGTTTATTTTAACAACTAGATGTCGCTGTCTATTTTTAGCCTTAAGTTAAAAGTAACGACTTAAGTTGAAGTGAAAACTCCAGTAAGATACGGCTTCAGACACAAAAAAGACTGGAAATCAAAGGGTCAAACAAGGACTTGAGTCAAAGATAGGACTTGAGTCAAAGATAGAACTTCAGTCAAAAATAGGGACTTCAGTCAAAAATAGGGACTTCAGTCAAAAATAGGGACTTCAGTCAAAAATAGGGACTTCAGTCAGACGACTCAAGTCAAAGGAACCTTAGATTGACATAAACCATAACCGAAACCCTAGAGGAAATAAATGTGGGTGGAGCTAAAGAAAGCTAGTCAACAAATGGTTTTTAATAAAGCGAGGAGCCAGCTTGCCAACCAAAAAATAACCAGTGGCAAAAAAATCTAGAAAAAAAATACGTCACCATAGAATACCATTAACCAAGATGTAGAGTGATGGAGAAAAAATAAAAAAGATCTACGCATGCTGAGTCCGACTTTCAGCTAAATTAACGCTTAGAGTCTGACTATTAGCATGAGAAGAATCTATAAAAAATTCTTACCAAACATAAGAAAGTTTGGTGTAAAACCGGTGGCAAAGTTAATGCATGAATTGAGATATAGTAGGTAACAATTTTGACCATTATCCTTTATAGAAAGGATTTACGAAAATGGGCGTTATCCTTTGTAATTTTTTGTTACAGTTGGATGAAGAATATTTACGTAAATTGAAAATGAAAATGAAAATTTTATTTACGTAAGTATTTAGATAATTTTGGTATCCCGGTTTAGAATTATATGTAAAACTAATATTCCGATTAAATACGGATAATTAGGTAAGTGCTAAACGCAAAAAGGGGATAAGATTAATAGAAGGGAAATTGGGGGGTAAAACAAGCTCTAAATATGCGAACCTCCGTGAAACAATGTGGACAAATATGAAAGGCGTGTTATTTGTTGAAACTGGATCAGGCACAGAACAGACGTCGAAAAAATGGGCAAAAAAAAAGAAGCCATAGTCTGCCCTGTTAGATCACAAAAAGACAACAAACAAAATAGAGCAATCTCCTTGTACGAAGCTGGAAAGTGACCATGTTGAGGTTTATGGCTGATGAAGGAATGTTATGGCCACACAACAACAAAGAAAACAGTTGGGCTAATAATCAAAAGACAAATAGATAATAGCAAACAACCGCCACAGAAAAAGGTATGCTAGCATCAAAAAAGAAATAGATACTAGCAAAAAAGATATCAATGGACAGCTGGACTAGAATCAAAAATGAAATAGATACAAGCAAACAACCGAGCATAAAAAGCTTACCTTCGGTCACGAGGCCTAAAACATTCACACTTCAGACACACACTACGGGAAACTAACTACAGCTAAGTTACAGGAGAGAAATTAAACTCAGGATAAAAATATATTTGTGGGGAGAAAAATAAATAGTCAGCTATGTGATATAGTTACAGGGTTATTTTATAGAAATAACACTTCAAAAATAAACAGGTAAGTAATGCAAACTGGTCGAAGTATTGTCCACAGCTCAGTGCAGCGCAAAGTTCACGGAGCATCCACTTTCTGCTGAGCGAACGCAAGGCGTGTGCCGATTCGAATGAAAGAAACAGTATCCAAGCTAGTCGGATTCCAGAATCTGTAAATAACAATGGTGACACGGGGATTAAAATATTTTTTGCTCAGAGGGAGCACCACAATATGGCGCCCGAACAGGGACGCCATATTGCAGCGTAGAGCTGGCTGCTAACACGCCGGGGACTCGAACCCCGACGTGAGCTAGCTAAAAAATCAAACTCACGCAGCTGGTACACGTAAAATTTATTAAAAAAAAAGAACAACCGAAATAATTAAGAAATAAGTCAAAAAATTAAAATATTTAGCCTTATACAATTTCCAACGACTAAATATTTTAATTTTTTGACTTATTTCTTAATTATTTCGGTTGTTCTTTTTTTTTAATAAATTTTACGTGTACCAGCTGCGTGAGTTTGATTTTTTAGCTAGCTCACGTCGGGGTTCGAGTCCCCGGCGTGTTAGCAGCCAGCTCTACGCTGCAATATGTGGAGAAAAAACTTATGGATGTTTCCAAATTTTTAGGAATTTAAGTATATAGACGAATTTAAATTCGATTGCAATCGTACGAAATTCGTGCCGCTCTATAAATTATTTAACACAAATAAGCTCAAAATTAAGGTTTTTCTTTACATAATTTCGTTAATATAAATTTTAAAGAGAATAAGATCTGATATTAAGAATTTAGGAAAGCAACTTAAAATTAAAATGTCACACGACGGTATAACACAGAACACTTCTATTATATGATGGTTGGGCGTTATTGCGCCACACAAATGTCTTATTTAGCACCTGATGTGTCCGTTAGGCACCTGTGTCGTCGACCTTGCTCGGCAACGATCCTGCGCTTCTCTCCGCAAGCTCGCTCGGACTTCTGCGGCCGGCAGACGAAGGAAGAAGACAGGCGAACAATAAATGGCAGGGTAAGGCCAAAAAAAGGTGGCCTTTCAAACAATCTAAGAAAAAGGAAATCTTCTTAGATTAAAGAAGAAGGCACAAGTAACAAGAATACGGAACCTATAAAGGGATTACTCACCAAAGAAAAAAGGGACGAGAAATTCCAGGGAACGTATCCGCTGGCTACTCACATATAGTGGTGGTTAAAATTTGAAACTAACTTTCGAAGAAAGATTAAATATTATTGAATAAAATATCCACACAATAGGAATTCCAACGACAGAATGCGTTGCATTTTTTTCTTCTTGACAATGTACAGAACAATTGTCAATTTTTTGAATATTTCAAAAAAAACGAAAAAGTAAAAAAGCTGACCGAATGACTCGTAAAAATAATTTAATCGAAATGACAACAAAAAGTATCTACTTGCAGGAATTATACTGCATCACACCCATTCCAGCAAAAAAAAAAATATGTCGATAAAGGAACAACAACTCAATATGAGTCGCATCACTAAAATTAGGAACAACACCAAAGGATTGTTATTATGAAAAAAATAGGAATATCACTATAAGAGTGACAATACCATAGAAGAATGTGTACGAAGTATGTGAAAGAGGGAAGATAAGAAAAAGAAAAAATAAGGAATTAAATATGTCTAGTAGATAAGTTACATAAACCTAATAAGCAGCATCGAAGTGCAGCAGATAAAGAATAAATTTGAAGCGCCTCCAATCTAAACGTTACCAATGCGAGCTCCTGACGTGTCTTCTAAACCTATGAATAACCTAAAAACTAACGACTTAGGAACTAAAGGATATAAATTAATCTAGAAGTACCTAACTAGCCTAATTAAATCATAGTATCCCTTAGATAAATTCAAAAACAAAGAATAAAATACGACCTCAGTCATAATATCCACCAAACACAAATTAACAACATCAGTCAAAGAACTAATAATAAATTGTGAAAAAAAAACTTCTTCAGACGAAATAAGAAAATAACAGGATGATAAAGAGTGTATGATACGTTTTGATGATAAAAGATGAAAGGTTTAGTAAGAAAACATTTCGTTAAGCAATTTAAAATTATCGACAAAAAAATATCGACATGTTCCCAACACTAAACACTTTGTTATAGAAATTCAAATCATCGACAAAAATCTATCGACAGTGTCCCAACACTAAACACTAAAAGTAACGCCTTATGTGGGCGTGGTCAAAATAGTGGCAGTAAACAAGAAGTTGTCAACAAAAAGTTTATTTTAACAACTAGATGTCGCTGTCTATTTTTAGCCTTAAGTTAAAAGTAACGACTTAAGTTGAAGTGAAAACTCCAGTAAGATACGGCTTCAGACACAAAAAAGACTGGAAATCAAAGGGTCAAACAAGGACTTGAGTCAAAGATAGGACTTGAGTCAAAGATAGAACTTCAGTCAAAAATAGGGACTTCAGTCAAAAATAGGGACTTCAGTCAAAAATAGGGACTTCAGTCAAAAATAGGGACTTCAGTCAGACGACTCAAGTCAAAGGAACCTTAGATTGACATAAACCATAACCGAAACCCTAGAGGAAATAAATGTGGGTGGAGCTAAAGAAAGCTAGTCAACAAATGGTTTTTAATAAAGCGAGGAGCCAGCTTGCCAACCAAAAAATAACCAGTGGCAAAAAAATCTAGAAAAAAAATACGTCACCATAGAATACCATTAACCAAGATGTAGAGTGATGGAGAAAAAATAAAAAAGATCTACGCATGCTGAGTCCGACTTTCAGCTAAATTAACGCTTAGAGTCTGACTATTAGCATGAGAAGAATCTATAAAAAATTCTTACCAAACATAAGAAAGTTTGGTGTAAAACCGGTGGCAAAGTTAATGCATGAATTGAGATATAGTAGGTAACAATTTTGACCATTATCCTTTATAGAAAGGATTTACGAAAATGGGCGTTATCCTTTGTAATTTTTTGTTACAGTTGGATGAAGAATATTTACGTAAATTGAAAATGAAAATGAAAATTTTATTTACGTAAGTATTTAGATAATTTTGGTATCCCGGTTTAGAATTATATGTAAAACTAATATTCCGATTAAATACGGATAATTAGGTAAGTGCTAAACGCAAAAAGGGGATAAGATTAATAGAAGGGAAATTGGGGGGTAAAACAAGCTCTAAATATGCGAACCTCCGTGAAACAATGTGGACAAATATGAAAGGCGTGTTATTTGTTGAAACTGGATCAGGCACAGAACAGACGTCGAAAAAATGGGCAAAAAAAAAGAAGCCATAGTCTGCCCTGTTAGATCACAAAAAGACAACAAACAAAATAGAGCAATCTCCTTGTACGAAGCTGGAAAGTGACCATGTTGAGGTTTATGGCTGATGAAGGAATGTTATGGCCACACAACAACAAAGAAAACAGTTGGGCTAATAATCAAAAGACAAATAGATAATAGCAAACAACCGCCACAGAAAAAGGTATGCTAGCATCAAAAAAGAAATAGATACTAGCAAAAAAGATATCAATGGACAGCTGGACTAGAATCAAAAATGAAATAGATACAAGCAAACAACCGAGCATAAAAAGCTTACCTTCGGTCACGAGGCCTAAAACATTCACACTTCAGACACACACTACGGGAAACTAACTACAGCTAAGTTACAGGAGAGAAATTAAACTCAGGATAAAAATATATTTGTGGGGAGAAAAATAAATAGTCAGCTATGTGATATAGTTACAGGGTTATTTTATAGAAATAACACTTCAAAAATAAACAGGTAAGTAATGCAAACTGGTCGAAGTATTGTCCACAGCTCAGTGCAGCGCAAAGTTCACGGAGCATCCACTTTCTGCTGAGCGAACGCAAGGCGTGTGCCGATTCGAATGAAAGAAACAGTATCCAAGCTAGTCGGATTCCAGAATCTGTAAATAACAATGGTGACACGGGGATTAAAATATTTTTTGCTCAGAGGGAGCACCACAATATGGCGCCCGAACAGGGACGCCATATTGCAGCGTAGAGCTGGCTGCTAACACGCCGGGGACTCGAACCCCGACGTGAGCTAGCTAAAAAATCAAACTCACGCAGCTGGTACACGTAAAATTTATTAAAAAAAAAGAACAACCGAAATAATTAAGAAATAAGTCAAAAAATTAAAATATTTAGCCTTATACAATTTCCAACGACTAAATATTTTAATTTTTTGACTTATTTCTTAATTATTTCGGTTGTTCTTTTTTTTTAATAAATTTTACGTGTACCAGCTGCGTGAGTTTGATTTTTTAGCTAGCTCACGTCGGGGTTCGAGTCCCCGGCGTGTTAGCAGCCAGCTCTACGCTGCAATATGTGGAGAAAAAACTTATGGATGTTTCCAAATTTTTAGGAATTTAAGTATATAGACGAATTTAAATTCGATTGCAATCGTACGAAATTCGTGCCGCTCTATAAATTATTTAACACAAATAAGCTCAAAATTAAGGTTTTTCTTTACATAATTTCGTTAATATAAATTTTAAAGAGAATAAGATCTGATATTAAGAATTTAGGAAAGCAACTTAAAATTAAAATGTCACACGACGGTATAACACAGAACACTTCTATTATATGATGGTTGGGCGTTATTGCGCCACACAAATGTCTTATTTAGCACCTGATGTGTCCGTTAGGCACCTGTGTCGTCGACCTTGCTCGGCAACGATCCTGCGCTTCTCTCCGCAAGCTCGCTCGGACTTCTGCGGCCGGCAGACGAAGGAAGAAGACAGGCGAACAATAAATGGCAGGGTAAGGCCAAAAAAAGGTGGCCTTTCAAACAATCTAAGAAAAAGGAAATCTTCTTAGATTAAAGAAGAAGGCACAAGTAACAAGAATACGGAACCTATAAAGGGATTACTCACCAAAGAAAAAAGGGACGAGAAATTCCAGGGAACGTATCCGCTGGCTACTCACATATAGTGGTGGTTAAAATTTGAAACTAACTTTCGAAGAAAGATTAAATATTATTGAATAAAATATCCACACAATAGGAATTCCAACGACAGAATGCGTTGCATTTTTTTCTTCTTGACAATGTACAGAACAATTGTCAATTTTTTGAATATTTCAAAAAAAACGAAAAAGTAAAAAAGCTGACCGAATGACTCGTAAAAATAATTTAATCGAAATGACAACAAAAAGTATCTACTTGCAGGAATTATACTGCACTATGTTAAACAAATGAATAAATGACTTATGACCAGAGATCGGATATTCAGATGCATATTTACCTAATATTAATTTTTAGGTATGAAAGTATGAAAGCGGTTTAATTTTTTTTTTTATAAGGAAAACCCGAGATGTCAGGAACACAGGGAATGCATCGTTAACTAGTCGGGCGTATAGAATGGCAGAGACTACTATAAAAAAAAACCCCGGGATTCTTGGATTGCGTAACTATTCAGATGCATATTTATTTAAAATTAATGTTTAACCCCCGATGCAAATATGTTTATGTAGGGTGTAAGAGGAGGGGTGGTGTGTGTTAGTTAAAGTTAAGATTTTTTAGATACAAAAGCGCATTCCGTATTAGCCAACATCTGAACTTTTGGTGAATATGCGTCCGAATATCGGATCTGTGCTTATGATTTCAATTAAAGTCAAAACTAAGGAACACTTGTACCAGTAATCACTAAATAAGTTTAACGCTTGACATATTTAAATCATCATTCTGTCTCTGCCATCTTGAAACGATTGACAGAAACAGAACGATGTTTTTAAAACATTCTTGATGATTAGTGGGTGCCAGTGGGCCAAGTAGCCTGACTCTTAACTTGAGGCGCGCGCCTGTGTTCGCTTTGATGCGCCCTCGGGCTAATGGTAAAGTTTATAAATTTTTGCGTTTGTTTAAACGCCACACGGTCATATTTTTTTGGCGGTTACAACACTGACAGCTAATGATATTATATGAAAAAGGCGTAAACAAGAGGTGGTGCCCAGGACCCAATAGCGATAACATTGAACTTGCCTAGGAATAGAACGCGATACCTGCGCGACCCTGATTAATATGCCGTCTAATAGCACACACATATTATCACAATCACTTTTCATGAAAACTGTTAAATATACTATGTATTCATCAATAATAGCGAAATCTGGCTCGATATTTAAATTCATTCTAAACGTCAAACGACTGACGCCCGTTTTGTGTGGGCGAAATTTATTTTTGTCATTGGACTAAGTGATGTTTCATAATAATTATCGACAACATATACAAAGAGTATTTAATAGACATTTATAGAAAAAGCGAAGAATCACCCTATTATACCCTATTTTTTCTTGCCCTTGGCGTTGCAATTTTGCAATTTTCATTTCATATTTTTTTTACATGTATAATGATCTATTAATAAAACTACTAATTTGTCAAAGTAATTTTTTCATAATAAAAACAAACAGACAAACAAAATTCAAATAATTTAATCTACTTTACGCTCGAAAATAATATAATTATAATTATTATAACATAGATTACCCCGGAATTTAAATGTATACAACCACATCACTAAACCAAATTAAAAAAGAAATGGTTAGGGATTAAATAGATTACCTACCCAACATTCGATCGGCAAAAAAGGCACAATTTCACACTATTAGATGACATTCACAGACACGTGGAAATAGAAAGGCATGTCGTAATTACCGGGAGCGTAAAAGAGAAAAAACGAAGAAAACTTGACTATTTAGCCAAGTTTTGACGTGCCGCTTGCGGAGCGTGTATCACCTATCTACCTCTTTTTAGGGTTCCGTAGTCAACAAGGAACCCTTATAATTTCGCCATGTTCGTCCGTCCGTCCGTCCATCTGACCGCAGCCTAGCTCAGAGACTCTTAGTACTAGAAAGCTGTATTTTGGCATGGATATACATATTAGCCACGCCGACAAAGTGGTAAAATAAAATGTTCAAAAATCAACTTTTTTTATGCCTCTACACGTATAGTGGGGATGTTTTTTTTTTCTCGTCTACTCCATGGTGTCGTTGGATAGGTCTTTCAAAAATATTGCGGGATTGTGGAAACAATTTTTCGATAAAGGGATCCGTTTATGAAATATTAAGCTTTAAAATGCTAATTTTTGTTAGAGTGAAGTCCCCCCCCCTGCCAGCTAAATGGTTATTTTTGGATATTTAAAAAAATTCACGGTAGTAGTATATATAATGAAGTTAAAAGAAACTTTCACAGCTAAGTAGGCTTTACAAGTTAACGAGTAATAGTCGATCAACTTACATTTCCAGTTGGAACGTATGGGGGAACATGTTTTTCAACTACAATGTTAAGTTTGTTCTTGGAATAAATTCATCCCAAGTACGAAACACGTCATTGTACGTGGTCTGACACGCACTTGCTACTTAGAATTTCATTGTCGAAAACCGTTCTACCGAACTGTTTGTTACACTTTTATTTTTTAAATCCCCTCAGATTTTTTTTGACTCTTTGACGCTTTACATGCTTCATCTTCTATGTGCAAATGGACAAGCTGGAATGGTTTCCATGCGTTATATTAAAATGGCTTCCTTAACAGTGGCCTGTGGTATACAATACAGGTTAAAATTATGTTTTCTATTTGCAGGTACTTCATTACTTTGGGGAATCACCACAGCAGGCTCAAGTCAGTTTTCTAGTCTAATAATATACTAAGCGAGAGGTACATAACTTTATTCTATAATAAATAATAGTAAAGGCTAGGACTAGGAAAATATTATGGACTTTTTAAATTGTTGTAGTTAATATAAACGACCTTTTAAACCTCAACTTTGAAGATTTCGTGAACCATAATATTTGCATTGGGTGATCTAAAATAGCCTGATTGTACTTTCATACCCAGCTAACACCCGGTTTCTGAATTGTGAATTTGAAGTTGTCAACTTGGATTAAGCAACGTCAATCAAATCAATCAACTCAGCCTATTGCAGTCCACTGCTGGACATAGGCCTCTCCCAGGTCACGCCACAACACCCTGTCCTCCGCATTCTGCATCCAGACTTTTTCAGCCACCTTTTTTAGATGGTGGGTCCATCTAGCTTAAGCAATGTAACCCGGGGAAATTTAAAATTTCTTACGTTTTTTTAAACTAGAGTTTGACAAGTTTTCAATTCAGAAACCGGGTGTAAGTATTAATAATACTAAAAGTGAAGTAAGTAATTACTTAAATCTGAACTCACGATCAGACGACGGCTAATATCACTTTTCGGTCTATGATTCTACCTTATTAATACTCGTTTTGGGATATGATTTTTTTCCCAGTTCTAAGACATCCAACACAGGAGTTTTAATCTTTGGAATTAAATTATTATTTTTTTGTAAATAATTGCATTCTTTGACATACAATTACTGTTGTACATAACGTATGTAGTAATTCTGTAGTACAATCTTGTATATTTTAATGTAAACAGTTTTACAAGGTACTCAGGGGAATATTACATATTTTAAAACTTAATCAACGAGAAGTATGATTCAATGCATTCTATAAATTTCATTAAATTATCAATATAACTGATAAGTATAAAAAATAATTTGTAAAAAAGTGAAACTAAATTCATTTGTTAATTCGGTCCCATCGCTGGTGGTGCCATCTATGACTAAGCTTGTCAAAGTTACAAAATCAAAAGGAAACCACTGCTCATCAGTTTAAAACTTCATAACATAATGTAACTTCAAGATATAATGAAAATAATGCATTTGTGTATTTGTATAATAATGCATTTGTAAATTAATACATTTTAAAACTTTACAAAAAAAATAGCAAGACATATTTGATAACTTTACTAAAATTACTATTAAAACTAAGTATATTTTACTAGAATTTCGATACTATTTGTGGTAATAAATGTGTAAATAGACTTGATTTTCCAATATTTAATAACTTGTGTACATAATTACTGAGAGGCAAGACATCTTTTGTATATCCTCTTCCATTTTATGTGAATTCGAATAGACAAAGACGAGACGCAGTGTACAGAAGCCAAAGACACTAAACTCAGACTATTCTTGCGTGCCCGCATGCGGTAGGATAAGTCCACAAAGACCGCGACAGACAATCTCAAGTTGTGCGATTTTAAATAAACAATAATCGCAGCCACAATTTAAATGCGGCAAAGTAGGTGCGGGTATTAAAAAATACCCTTTACTACCCGACTGCGCGACCGCAAAGACAGGGTTATGGTTTTTTGACATTCTACGAGAGTTGCGGGCCCGCATGCGGGCGCGTGAGTTTAGATCCGCAATAAATTCAACATTGTGCAATGATTGTGATCGTTATAAATGCTTGTATGTGTAAAGGTTGTGAATGTATTAAACAAAATAATGTTAAATCAAAATAAATATTTTTAATGACTATGTCAGCTTGTATTTTTTAACCCTTCAACTTTTTCTCTTAATAGTGTAAACTTGTATTTAGAATTTTAGATATTTATAACGTATTAGAAACATAAACTCAATGTCATACACGACAAAGTTCAAATTCCATTGCAACCAAAATTTTATATATTATTTTGGACCTCATCTGCCTAGGCAGATGAGGTCCAACATAGTTGGGGAAATGGCCATTTCCCAGCTATGTTGGGGTCAGCTTCCAGTCTAACCGGATGCAGGTGAATACCAGTATTTTATATGGAGCGACTGCCTATGTGACCTCCACAATCTAGTTACTGGGTTATATGATACCCCTTGGTAAGACTGGTTGTCAGACTTTCGGGCTTCTGACGACCCGTAACGACTGTCAAAGATCCTCGAATGACAGCCGGGACCAACGGCTTAACGTGCTTTCCGAGGCAAGGAGTGGTCTTAGTATGTAAAAATGGTCACCCATCCACGGACCAACCTGAACCTGAACCTGAACGATCGAACCGTGCGGCTGTCGAAAATCAACTGGGACTAAATAACGCTAAAATAGATAGTTGAGTACGTGGCGATGAATGTAAACGATTTAAGAATCTAAATTCAACTTGAATACAAAATACTACATAATGTAAAAGAAAGAAACCGTTACACGAGTTGCGTTACATAATGTTTTACAAAAGCACGATAACTTTACGATTGTTTACACAACATTACTGTTTAGTGCGAAAATTAACAGTATAGGCCAGAAATCAAGCCTGAGCAGTCACCACCGAAGAACCCTGACATGGTCTGAAAAAGACACGAAAGCTGAAAAAAATATTGTGAAATCTGATATTTATAACAAGCCAAGATTTATCTACAAATATTGCTAAGAAAAAACTAGTCTTCAAGTTGCAGAGATATTTTATCAACAAGTAATTAAAAACAGTGCGTACACGTAACACACACATGCAACGCTAAAGTCAAGATTCGTTGATTAACACAAAACAATTGCTATCAAAATGTCGACTGTAGCGGTTTTTGTGTTTCTACTGGATAATCTGGCAGGTAAACTATGTTCATAGATGTACAGATAGATAAATTAAAGTCGGGGAAATGAATTGTTTATCAAATTGACTACCAACTTAGTTTGGCCGTATTAAAATCACAACTGTCATTCTTTGACAGTTGTACGAAATGGCTTTAACCTGGCATATTGACGTAGTGTGTCAATTTGATAAGCAATACATTTCCCTGGCAACATAACAGTTTTTCATACTATATTACATTGATCTAAGTTTTCTCCACTCGATTCAGTCCAGTTTCACTAATCCTAATCCAGCATAGTAACCGAGGTGACTTGTGGGACCACGAGGCATATCATTATTGGGGTTTTCCTTCTATTGAAAACATTCTTATTTTATAAGAAAGTGGTTTGGATGAATGAAAGGTGACTAACAAAAGGTATTTACAAGGCAGATGTGAGTGGAAACACCGAGAGGGGACGCCCTACGAAGACATAGTGACCTTATTGGTGATGTTCTTCAGAAGGGTCAGGTGTGTAGTACTCGCAACCGGCGTGCGTGTATGACCAGATATATGAACTTAAACGAGGCAAAAGGAGTAAGTATGCATGGATCGTAGCAGGTGGCGTTCTGTAGTTTCTGCCTACCCCCATGGGAAGAAGGCGTGAGTTTATGTATGTTTGTGGTGTAGTAGCATTGGGATATGTGACTGATTTAAAGAAGAACCAATGGTGCTGCCCACCCCATGTGCCTTGCGGTCGTTTGTTTCCGTAGCATAGTGACCAAAATCTTAGTTGAGCTAAGATGTATTGTTAGTTTGTTACTACCTTCTACCAAACAAAGCCCGGTGTGTTTACAAACAATAGAAAAAGGGCATCATAAAGTTTATGTTGTTAATGTGTTCTTTCATAACATACTTCAAAGCAAGTGTTTGAGTTTTCATGTCTGAAACTTAGCAAAGCCAAGCCTCTTTCGGAGTATCTTGGTGAAATTTAATGAAATGATGTTTATTTCTGAAGTAGATCTTTTAAGACACGTCAATGTTTTGATCGATATTTTAAAACCGTCGTGATGATGATCTAGGTAGCGAAAATTATGTTGATCTAGTGTAGTTACCTTTTTTTTTCAATTATTTTAGGTTTCAACTACGCCCTGAACGACTCTCTGTTTCAAAACGCTAAGTTCACAAACAGCGACGAGATTCCAGTCATACAAGACTGTGATCCCTACACCACTGACCAGATCCTGAGCGCCGTGGGGCAGGACCTGGACTTAGTCATCGTGCCTTCCTTCAGAAGAAATAACAACCAATTCGACAACGAACAACCCGATGAACAGGCTTCAGAAATTTTTGACACAGCCGTAATCGACGGTTCTTTGCCTGAACAAGATGTTTCGAGATCGTTCGATGAAAATAAGTCAAAATTCGACAATGATCTGACTACATTCTCTAGAAAGAGTTTCGTTAAAAGTAGACGCGAAAATACTGCTAAAAATATCCATGAAGTTAAAAATAAGACGAAAATAGAGTTTCCACATAGCGCGCCATTTTTGGTCGCCATATTTGAGACGCTTGCTAATGTTACCGCGCAAACTTGTGCAGGAACTCTGCTGACCCCTCGATGGGTGCTCACCGCTGCCAACTGCATCAATGTCTTGAGTAATTTGTACGCTAACAAGTAAGATTTTTAAAGCACTATTTATCCTATAAGCCAACAGAATCTTGATTAGCAGCGAAGTTATCATCATGTTGATTTGACCATAGTAGAATCACCATCTGGATGTGACTGTTGATAGTGAGCTTATTGCCGAACGAAACTGTTTCTACCTATTGAAACATTACGCTTGTAAAGTTGCTGTTCCGTTCGGGTTTTTCTGACAATTTTAACTCAACCCTAGTTCTTCCAGCACAAACATGACAGAAACCAACCACTATACCATAGTGGCAGAATCTTCAAACCCACTCCTGGACGGTTCAGCGCACAATGTGACGACGATTGTCCTACACCCTGACTACAACTCCTCACGAACAACCCTCGAGGAGGAAGAGGACATGGATGGGTCGTACTTGGCGCTGATGAGGATCGAGCCGGAGGTTGAAGGTCCAGCCTTGGAGCTGATGAAAGGGGAAATGGTGAAAGGGGACGTTATGGCGTATGGATGGATTTTGTCGAAGGTAAGAAGGCGCGCGCCGGAGAGCTCAAAGGTATTACGTCAAAAGCTCTTACGCACATCTGTCGTGGTGAGTTACCTACGGCAAAGCATCACATCGTAAGGAAAATAGCAGTTCAAGTATGAATTGTAAAGAATAACTTCGGTTGTGGTGACGAGAGCGAAAACATATTAAAACTTTAATTCATCATATTATTATCATCATTATTAATTGTGGGTAAGACCAAAGAGATCTTTAATTGCCATAGCTAACACCATCTTACATTTACCTAAAGCTTTGTTTCCTGTTTGCACTGCCATTTTCATGATGGCCATCATTTAGCGGCTGTTATATGACGGCAAGGCTTACGTAGGAAAACCCCAATTTCAACAAATCTTGACTATTCCAGAACGATTCAGACTCAGAGCACGACACCATGGAATGCACGTCAGCGGCCAGCCAAATCCTGAGCCACTCGGAGTGCCAGGCCATGTACAGCTATAAGGACAACGATGTCCTATGTCTTAGCCAAGATATGGACAGTAATGTTACGCAGGTGTGTATGACGTCCTCTAGATAGAAAGAAAAAATGTTTTATTGTCACAGAAACACGTGCATTTAAAAATACAAGTTATCTCGAATACTAAAACAAAACAAATACTACGTGTATCAGAAAAGTGTGGTACAGACCATAAACTGAACAACTTTCTCCATGGGATGATGGGACCAACATGGTAATCGCGAAAAAATAATCAACCGTCCCATACATTTGGATCAAATAGGTATAGAAGTTTTGTTTGCGACAGTTTTATTTTTTGCTATGTACCCACAGAACAGCGTTGATTGTCAGTGATCACCCAAAATTTTGATCATTATCATCATTCAGCCCCAAGACTTCCACTGCTGAACATAGAATCCCTTGCAACGCCACACTGACCGGTGCTGTGCTTCCCGCATCCAGCGGATTCCGGCGACCTTCACCAAGTCGTCCACCTTTTGTGGGGCTTACCGAACCAGGTCCTCTGAATACTTCTTTGATATTCTACCTATCTAGCGGGTTCAAGGTTTGTATTCCAGTCGAACCAGATGTAGCTTCCCTGATATTTGATCATCAATGTTTTAATCTTAAAACATAACTGACTACGTCGTTCCAATCGCAACTGTTAAGTACGGGGTCCTAGTTCTGGATTCAAACTCTTGAGTCGGGCTAAGAATGTGTTGATGAAAATGATTTGTAGATTTCTGGAGTCTGGATATCCCCGGCTAGCGACGACGACCTGGCGAAATGTGGTTCAATCTAATACTTATTTATATCTTTGCTAGCTCTTTGTGCCTACGCCTTCTGAGAGACAGGCGTAATGTTTTGGTGTTATTTCAGCTAAGTACGGGCGGTCCCGTGCTGTATGTTCACGAGGGCAAAGTGAAGATGTTAGCCGTGGTGCAGACTGATGAGCAAGTGTTCGTATCGTACCCGGTCGCGGCGCATTACGACTGGATCCAACACACTATTAGTAATAAATGATATCATATTATTAATCGTGTTTTATTAAGATAATTGGTGGTAAGTAAATCATTTTAAATTAGGAGTAAGTCTATGGGATAGGCAGGATAG
This sequence comes from Dryobotodes eremita, assembly GCA_917490735.1. Taxonomy (NCBI): domain Eukaryota; kingdom Metazoa; phylum Arthropoda; class Insecta; order Lepidoptera; family Noctuidae; genus Dryobotodes; species Dryobotodes eremita. Next base: position 21,997,267 of record OU823254.1, read on the forward strand.
GATAGGCATAAGGGATTTTGAAGGATCCGATTGATAAACGAAAACCTTTTGACCTAATCACCAAAATATTCTATTCTTTAAAGAATCGGTATTTATGACGGTCATTGACGAACTAACGGTAATCGAACGAAGTGCGGTTCGACATTATCCAAGCAAAACACCTCTGTACCCAGCCACGCCGTACGCATGATGGATCTTTATTGTACAGCGCCATCTAGCGACGAATAGTGTGATGGTTTTGCAAGCAATAAGCGTGCGATTTGTGACAAAAATATTCATTGAAAGAAGTACAACTGCCTACTTACTCAATATGACAAAGAGCAATTATAGACTACATTGTGCTGTTTTTGGTTGTTTGAATTCGTCAATAACGCACCCAGAGATAACATTTATTAAATTACCTGGAAACTCCGAAAGGTAAGACGATAAAAAAAAAAAAAAATTAAATACTTTGGAAGACTTACAGCTAAATACAATGGTGATAAATAACAGTATGATAATCTGACAGCCAATTACAGGTCTTCACGTTTAGAGCTTACCTACTACCTACTAGTACGTAATTTGTTCATTTTTTAATAGGTAGGTATTACGCTTTATCCACCGAGTAAAATGCCTGGGTTAATAAATAAATTAGTGGATAGGGTGAAAAAAGTGACACACAGTGACCTACGTACGCTTGAGTTAAAAAAAGAACTAGTAGTTTCCTAAGCTAGGCTATCTACTTACTTATGTACTTAGCTACTTATTACATATATTATTGAATTAGACGAAACACCATTATGAAATGATTATGAGACTAATACATGGTGGGTACCTACCGAGTAAGATTTACATTATAATTTACTTTTTAAGTAAGATTTTGTAGGTAGTTAGAGGTTTTGCTTGCTGTAGGTAGCGCACACGCGATGAGATGGTTGATATTAAGTAACTTTTGCAGCGGTTCGACATCGGATGGGCAACCAAAAAAATTTTTATTTGGAGTTATTACTCCGTGCTGTAGGTAATGGGTTCGGGTGCTTTTTTTAAAAATAAATCTGCCAATCAAAAACACAACATGTATTTTTATTGAACACTTCCTATTTCATTTACAACGAATTTATTTATTTTTAATAGACATAATTATAATATTTACGATTGTAAATATTATATGTTTCTATATCTGTATGTTATATATCTATGTGTATATGTGTCTACGTCTAAACTCAAGTAGGTTAATAAAATTAAAATACTGTAGGCGGGCAGCCCTATCGCGTGTTTAGATACAGTCGAGTTCTTTAATATATGAGCATTTTCATGAATCAAAAATATGTAGGCAATGGTAAGTTTCATAAAACTCTAAACAGCTTTGCCTTACAATAAATTCTAAACAATCTGTGACATCATAAATATCCGACTACATTATATCAATAATATTGCTACAGACAAAGACTCTAAAAGTTTTGCGCAATCCCTTGTTAATATTATTTAGCGCAAAGTAAGGTTCACAAAATTTCTCTGAATTTTTTCTATGAAAAATATCTTGACAATTTGACATGTCTCGAGTTGTTGTCAAATTCTTTGAACAATCTCTTTACAGAAGTTTTTATGTCTGATAAAGATGGGAGTAGGTATATCTCTTTATTGTACTAACAACACTTAGATACAATGAAGAAAACATTCTTCCTAACAGGCGAAGTGCGGTCTCAAGCGGTTTTTAGGGCTGGATGAATGCCGCTGGGCCCGTGGAAATATGCAAAGTCACTGATCGTATGACAGGTGTCGATTAGTGGACATCTTAAAAAAATGTCTGTAGCGGCACTTACAAACGCCACATGCGAGCTACACGTCACACTGACGTCACGCAAAATCCTGCATCGCGCAATCAGAGTTTACCGCGCAACTAGCATATATACAACATCCCGACATCAATCGTCGGGCAGTTGCCCACCAGACACGACACCCGTCTGGTCGGAGGATCCTCCCTTTTCCATAGAGAATGAGTGAGCTTTACACCCTGTTCCTCATACCTCTATATGTCTATCGTCCGACCGGTAAAATTGTTTATCCCGATGGCCATCGAATCGAATTTGTACAGGACGGAAGTCCCGTCCACAATGCGAGAAGGGTCTAGGAGTGGATAGCACAGCAAGAAGATTTACATTTGTGAAAGAGCACTCAAGTTTTTTATAGCATGTGATTTGCATTCAAAATACGCCCGTCGAGACCCAACACATTTAAAAATTCCTTCACATCAAAGCACATTATACCATAAAAATTGCTTTAGCTCAGCAATTAAAATATTCAACAATATTCCAAAAGAAATAAGGGAGCTCCCTCTTAAACACTTTAAATACGAACTACATAAATGGCTTATTGGTGATTGTTTTTATAGTGTGAAAGAATTGATTGATAAAAAAGTAACAGATAAATATGGCTATTGAGTTAAGTACATCACTTTATGATTTTATTATTGTTAAGATTTTACCAACGTTATTAGACTCGTTAGAATAATAATGTTAACAAATTAATGTATCGTTGTTAATTTAACATGTTTAGATATTTGTATGCCAGTCCATGGCGAGACATGTAAGATCATAATTCTATTTATAAGACCTTAATGTACAATATTTTAAAGCAAATAAATATATTCTATTCTATTCTACATTTAATTAAACTCCTGCCAAGAAGCCCTGACCTAAACCCCAGCGAAAATGTATGGGGTTTAATTGTTCTAAATTGGTACTGGACCCGAGTTAGATCAGTCAACAATTTAAAGACCCACGTACATGAGATTTGGGAAGGCTTTAGAAGTAGCGCCGCCTGTTCAAACATGATTGCAACAATGCGTGAACGGTTGCACGATATTATTGATGTCAATGGTGGATATAACAGATTCTAAAACTGGCAGCACCATTGCTAAAACCTTGCCTGGAACTTTCCTACCTTATTTTAAATGTTAGGTTTTTAGAAGAACAAAATAAGAATTTAAAAAGAATAACATAAAAATTATATAGGTACTAATGTGCTTAAGTAAATGTTATTAAACAAAATTAAACCGACTGAAAAGTTTTGAACAAATAGTTAGTCTGCGTTGACCCTAAGATTTCCTAAAACTTAATTAATCAAATAATACAGCTACTACGCAACGTTGTCAGATTGATACAGTCCTATTACGAACGGCAACATTGCATTATTACTCGTACTTCTGCTCCGGCACGCAAATAGTTATTTGTGCAACAAGAGAGCAAAGTCGTTTTTTGCTGCGAGCGCTGATTTTGAATCCTGAGTGTGGCGAGGGATTCAAAGGCACGAGATGCAAAAAACTTTGCTCTCGTGTAACACACATAACTTTTCACTTCAGCAGCGAGAACACTTTAGGAGATGAAATAATAAACAGGAATAGATTGAAATAACTATTAATTGTGAATCAAAATAATTAAGATTGTAGGTTGAGGTACCAATTCAATAAAATGGAACATTTTAAAAGTTAAAAGTAAAATTACTGCAATTCTGCAAATTAAAAGTAACCCGCTCTTTTATTTAAATTAAGGCGTGTTCGGAAATAGCACCCATGATATTTTATTATTCAAAATATATTACGTAACATTATTAAAACTAGAAATAAATATTTACATGTTAAATATCAGTTTTATTTGCAGTAAATACTTATTTTCGTTTAAATACAACAATAAGTTAAAAATTCAATAAATTACATTAAAAGACATAATTATCTTTTTGAAAAATTTCTTTAGTTAGTACGAAATTCCGAACGTGTTTGTCTTTGAGGTCGAATTCAAAATGGGAACTGCGAAAGGGCTGGTCTTTGTCTCTCTGTCTTTCTAATGGCGGGAAAGAGATAGAGTGTGAATGTTTCAAATTTTATGATTAACCCAAGGATGAATAAGATATTCGCGGCTTTCTGAAAAAAAAAAATTAAAAAGTTACTTGGTCTCACTCAGCGAGCAAAATCGCATTTTGCTCACTGATTTCAGGCAGCAAAACCTACATGTTTGAGCTACTGAAGTGAAATAGTTATTTGTGCAACAAGAGAGCAAAGTCGTTTTTTGCTGCGAGTGCTGATTTTGAATCCTGAGCAAGCGAAGGATTCAACGATTGAATCACGAGCGTAGCGAGTGATTCTAAAGTTGAATCCTGAGTGTGGCGAGGGATTCAAAGGCACGAGATGCAAAAAACTTTGCTCTCGTGTAACACACATAACTTTTCACTTCAGCAGCGAGAACACTTTAGGAAATAAAATAATAAACAGGGATAGATTGAAATAACTATTTATTGTGAATCAAAATAATTAAGATTGTAGGTACCAATTCAATAAAATGGAACATTTTAAAAGTTAAAAGTAAAATTACTGCAATTCTGCAAATTAAAAGTAACCCGCTCTTTTATTTAAATTAAGGCGTGTTCGGAAATAGCACCCATGATATTTTATTATTCAAAATATATTACGTAACATTATTGAAACTAGAAATAAATATGTACATGTTAAATATCAGTTTTATTTGCAGTAAATACTTATTTTCGTTTAAATACAACAATAAGTTAAAAATGCAATAAATTACATTAAAAGACATAATTATCTTTTTGAAAAATTTCTTTAGTTAGTACGAAATTCCGAACGTGTTTGTCTTTGAGGTCGAATTCAAAATCGGAACTTCGAAAGGGCTGGTCTTTGTCTCTCTCTCTTTCTAATGGCGGGAAAGAGATAGAGTGTGAATGTTTCGAATTGTATGATTAACCCAAGGATGAATAAGATATTCGCGGCTTTCTGAAAAAAAATAATTAAAAAGTTACTTGGTCTCACTCAGTGAGCAAAATCGCATTTTGCTCACTGATTTCAGGCAGCAAAACCTACATGTTTGAGCTACTGAAGTGAAAAATAAATTTATTGGTATAGGCCATTTAGTTGAATATTCAAAGCTGAATGGATATTTATGAATCCTAGGTTGCACCAAATGTATTAAAATCTATAGAATACTCAGATATTTATGTTCCGAAGAGTAGTCAGATATTTTTGACTGCACTACCGTAACATACATACAAACAGTTTACATGATAACATTTTATTGATGTCTAAGTTTGTATAGAACTATATGATTATTTTAATGCAATATTTTGAAACATGTCACTGCCAATATATTAATAAACTCGACTATACGTACCGCGCGGCTCACGGCTGTATGTAATAGGGATGATAAATAATATTAGAAATGTTCGAAAAAAATATGTAATTTCAAAGAAGGCATAGTATAATGAGATAATCGAGAAAATCTGTAATATCGATGGAAATATGGAAAAACTACACGCTCTTAAAGTTTTTGGAAGGGATTATTCCCGGCCTTGTCGCGTGGTACGAACGATGTATGGTGCTAGTATGAAGTTACACAGTAGTGACGTCACCCATGAAAATACAATAATAGCTAGCACGAGTAATGCCAGGTTCTTGGGACTGCATTTAGATAGTCATGCATCTTGGAAGTCTCACATCGAAATTATCTGCAAAAAGTTAAATCAATACTCTTATGCACTCTATAACTTGAGAAAGATTGTAAATGAGTCCGTCGTCCTAGTAGCGTACAATGCCTACGTAAAATCTACTCTACGTTATGGATTTATATACTGGGGAAATTCTACAGAAAAGCTCATCGCATTTAAGGCGCAGAAGAAATGTTTACGATCTGTCTTCAAGCTAAAATCAACTGGCAGTTGCTTGCCATTTTATAAAAAGTATAAGTTGCTAACCCTGCCGTCCTAACTATCCTAACTTTATTTCCGAACTTTATTATTATTAATTATTATTAATATTATAAATGCGAAAGTAAGTTTGTTTGTTACCTTTTCACGCCCAAACCACTGAACCGATCATCCTGAAATTTTGCATATACGTTGTCAGGTGTACAGAAACGGACATAGGGTACCTTTCATCCCGAAAAAAAGTACTGTTCCCGAGGAAAACAACAATAACGTTCTTATGATAATAGATGACGCCACATGTCGTCTGATCATGATTGAATTATAACCCGAATTGATAGTCAAAGTCTAAATTAACGCGAGCGAAGCCGCGGGCAAAGGCTAGTGTTTATATATTTATGAGACAGCAGTATTCGTGAAATCAAACTTACATCCATTGAGTATAGTAATAGATTGGGAACTTACATCTATTTGAAATACTGAAGTCGAAACGTCGCACGGTGGATCGAAAATCGGCTGTAGAAGACATAGGATCTCGATTTCTTAAATGTTATTTTTTTTGCTGGAAATGACTTCTGCTGATCATTACTATTCTATAAAATGGCATATGAAGTAATTGTGTGCACAAATGGAAGAGTTATAATTTTTATAAGAAAAAAATGTATGGAGCTGACATGAAAAATGAGGATATCTCTGGAATCGCAAGGTTGGCCGTTATATCCTTGCACACTGTTATAGTACTATTTATTTGTGAATTTTTGACATCCTTAATATCGCGGCATAACTTGCGTTTTTTTTTTTAAATCTTCAAAATTAAAAAAAAAAACGTATATGATACATTTTAATGCTTAAATATGGCTATACCAAGTGTAATTTACAATATTTTTTATGCTTAGACCAAAACATTCTAAGAAATCACAAAGTCGTATTACCTACTTTGTGATTTTCATTTGAAATGACATGGTAATTATGAATTACGTAATACGTAATCTTGTCTAATGCCTCAAGTCCACATTAGCTAATGATTAATAAAACTTAATACCTATATACCTAGTTAAAAGGATACGTACCAAAATAATTTGGGGTACTCGCTAATTTAGCAATTAGTGCAGGATTAACTTAATGAAAGTAATTAGATAAATGTGATACCATCATTAGTCAATAACAATAAATAGTCAAACATTGGATTCACAACTTCAGTTCATTTAGAGCATTTCTAATACTAACATCTATCCTACCGTGTCTTTTTACTCAGTGATCGTGAATAATGGAAAGCATTATTACAAATTTGGATTTGTTTGTTCTTCTGGTTCAGAGAACACCATTCTAGGAAAAAGAGTAGACAAGCATCAAACGAGGATATCCTCAATATGCTTATCGTCTCTTCTGATCCTCTAATTTCTTCCACAAGACCAAAATTAAATGCCCACAAGAGGCAGACATACTTTAAGGAAACAGTAGAACTACTGAAACTTCAGGATCAGGAAGCTCCGACAGAGTTCTTAGAAGTTATATCTATTGTAGAGCCTGATTCTGAAGTGGATTTTGATGGTGACGAAGTATAAAATAAGTTAACTTTTATTGTTTATGTTAGGTTAGGTTAAGTTAATTTTTTTTTTAAATAATTTGCTTTTATTTTTAATCATACAATAGTTTACCATTTATTGTTATTGACTAATGATCACCGTTTATCTAATTACCCTCATTATGGTACATATCCTTTTAACAGGTATATAGGTATTAAGTTTTATTAATCATTAGCTAATGTGGACTTGAGGCGTTAGACAAAATTACATATTATGTAATTCATAATTACCATGTCATTTCAAATAAGTAGGTAATACGACTTTGTGATTTCTTAGAATGTTTTGGTCTAAGCATAAAAAATATTGTAAGTTACACTTGGTATAGCCATATTTAAGCATTAAAATGTACATATCATAAACATTTTTTATTATTTAATTTTGACGATTTAAAAAAAAAAAATCGCAAGAGGTGCCGCAACATTAAGTATGTCAAAAATTCACAAATAAATAGTACTATAACAGTGTGCAAGGATATAACGGCCATCCTAGCGATTCCAGAGATATCCTCATTTTTCATGTCAGCTCCATACATTTTTTTCTTATAAAAATTATAACTCTTCCATTTGTGCACACAATTACTTCATATGACATTTTATAGAACAGTAATGAGCGGCAGAAGTCATTTCCAGCAAAAAAAATAACATTTAAGACATCGAGATCCTATGTCTTCTACAGCCGATTTTCGATCCACCGTGCGTCGCAACAATGAGATTTGTGCTAATACACACAACACAGCATTTTACACAAAAAGTTTTCTAGGCATGGCACCCAGAATGTATAACAAAATACCGAAGCCTATTAGAGACAAACGCGATTTGATTAATTTAAAAAAACATTTAAACAGTTTCTTAGAGCAGAAGGCTTATTATTCAATTAATGAATGCCTAAACGATACTACAAATTATTTGGATAAATATGTGCATTTAAAGTTAGAGGTAGTTAATGCTGTGATTATGTTATATTTATCACCCTCTAAATATATAATAAAATGTTTAATAATGATGTTATTCTAATAATTTAAATTTGTACAAATTTTGTATGCATAATTGATAACTTTGTTTGTCATTTAGCGTGGAAAGATATTGTCATTTAATTTTAACGAAATTTAATTCTGTTTTAACTATGTTTTGCCGTCAACGGCAAAACATAGTGTACGTATACATATTTTATTTACAACACCTGTTTTTACACCCACCTATGTTTTACAAATAAAAACTTTGACTTTGACTTCTATGTAGTGCCGTCTTTGTCTAGCAATTATTTGAAAACGTTTATAACTTAGTATTTTTTAAGCTTTTACACTTTTCATAACATTGTTGGCAATATTTGCAAACAATATTTCATAGAGTATAAAATAAAAAATAAATGTCATCATCCCTATTATCTCAAGAACAGGGCCGAGTCATAATACTGTTGGATAACATTAGGTACCGCGGCCATGGTAATAGGGTAGTTTTCTGATCTCATTCTTGTTGTTTGATGTTTCACGATGTTTTATTTACAATTTCCTTGTATGATATGAGTATTGTTTAGCTGAACAATAATCTGACATAATGGCCTACTAATATTAATAAACAAACTGATGTGATCTACTAATTAATATTAAAGAAAGTTCTGGTACGCTATTTATTAATTATTATCATTAACAGATTTTTCCTTGTTCAAACATTTAATAATTACCTCCTTAATTAGTAGTTAGAGTGATCCCTCTTATTATAGACCTAGGTATATCCGTGGGCGTACCCAGCTTTTGGCCCAGGGGGTGCGGGGGGGGGGGGGAGATTAGAAATTTCTTAAGCCACTCCCCCGCGCTTTTTTTACCCTGGCATACACACTACACGAAGAAATCTACACGAAACATTCGGTGTATGTAGTGTGTAGGAGAAACACCCGCAGGAGATCCTGCTTTATAGGTAGTCAAATAAACATAATAATAAGCATTTATTTAATATAAATTGTTTAATTAGACATCTATTTTAAAAGTAATTTCAGAATGTGCGTGTGAACTCAGGGGCCACACCGGGAATTCGCAAAATAAAAATCCCAGGATTTAGTAGTAGGCTTAAAACAATAGAACGAATCTGGCATTTGTAAACAAATATGTTAAAAACTACAGCTCAAAAAGTGTGGTCCCCCACCATCAACCATTATCTCGGAATGATTTAAAAAAATAAAATATTTTGTGAATACAGACATTTAGTAAAGAATTTGTAAAGATATTTACTAAATAATAGACCACAAAACATTAAAGATTTAAAAAAAATATAACAACTAAACTGTGGTCCCTCAGTCCACACAACAAAGATAAATATTTTTTCACTCCTCTTGCTCAAAAAGTCCGTCACTGTAACGTACAGATTGGGGCTAAAATAGCATATTTTCGTCTATCTAGGGGAAAAAGTTCTTTTTTTCTGTTACAAACGAGCCCACAAAAACGAAAAAGTTTTTATTCATAAGTAGAATAATTACATGAGTAAAGACTCGACTTATTACCTACTGTTTCATGAAAAGGAAGAACATTTTATTTTTGAAAATGGAACTAAAAGCGGCGATCTCTTCGGTAGAATGCGTGCATTGCGTTGCGACTACAGATGAAATAAAAAAAGGCATGGGCGCGAAATCTTTAAAAAAAATCTGTAATTACAAATTAAATTGGTGACCGTAATAATTTATTTTACAACAGTGAAAATATCATCATCTAGTAAGAATGGAGACCCTAATTTGCAGATTGAGGAGAAAGGAAAAGAAATAATTCTCAATTTGTTGCTGTCCAGCACCCTAATTACGTAACACACTATCTATCACAATCTCAATCATTTTGAAGCCTATTGCTAATCTATTGCTTCATATGTTCGAAAAATTTGTCTGCTCAACAACGAAAATAACGCAATGAATGTTGTTGAACTGTCAAAATGAAACCCATTCCTACTGTTAGTGTGTTACGTAATTACCCCGTAGGTCACGAAGCATTTATTAAATACTTACGAAAATTTTATGAAGTGGGGGCAAAAAAACGAGTAGATTCGCTTTCCCAAGTTTTTCTTACGCATTTTGATGAACTTTCCAAAAAATATCAAAGTTCAACCCTTTGGAGCACATAATCAATGGTACGAACAACTATACAGACAAGCCATAATGTCAATATTAAGAAATATGTAAAGACGGCTTTTCTCAATAAATTATCACCGGCTACAAGACCAAGAAATCCAAAGTTTTCACGAAGAAAGATATCGAGTATTTCGTAAATAAGGCTTCAAATGAAAAATACTAGGCAACAAAGGGTTACATTTTTTAAACGTTGTTCTATTATTTTCATGAAACTAAATTTCTACTAGGTACCAACCAAAATACAATTTTAACACATCTTATTTTTTGTTTTACATGTTGCTTTAATTTTTGGGATCAGCGGTGACTGCAGAGGGATAGAACTGGCTAACATAACAGTGGAAGATGACGAAACTGATACCCATCTTCAAGCCATAAATCTGCCCAATACAAAGACAAATAAGGAAAGGAAATCGTTATAAGTGGAGAATTTCAAAAAATTGTCAAAGCCTACCAATATTTACTGCCGAGTGGAGTGGGCACGCCTAGATTTTTTCTTAACTATCGAAACGGAAAATGCACAAGGCAAGTTGTAGGCAAAAATAAATTAAGCAACATGCCAAAAGTGGTCGCCACCTATCTAAATTTGCCTAATCCGGAACAGTACACTGGCCATTGTTTCCGAAGAACATCCGCCACTCTTTTGGCGGATTCTGGAGCAAATATAACAACGCTAAAACGTCACGGTGTATGCAGTTCCGATCAAGTGGCGGAAGGCTAGAATGGACCAAAACAAACACAAACTCTATCCAAAACTAATTTGACATCACCCAGTGTATCACAGAACGCATCAATATTCTCTCAACCAGCCCACGACCATCGACATCAAGGGATGAGTCAACTCAGCTGATTCTCTATTCAGAACATTCGAATGAGGGACCCTCAAACCTGGAACTACGTGTATCTCCCACGTTTACCCCACAGACAACTCAACATTCATCTTCACAGAGGACTGAAATTAAGTTCTCGGGAAAAAATATCTCGTTAAACATCCAGAATTGTACAAATTGTCCATTTAATTTTTAATAAACTATTTAATATTGTATCGGAATATTTTATTTTATCGCATTCGTAGTGAAAAGTAGAGTGTAACACACGGCGCTAAAAACCCATTATAACTCGGTTTCCATTTACTCCCTCGCTAAGGCTCGGGAGTAAAACTACCTCCTATATAATGGATAATTTTAGCCCCTTGTATAACAATCTACTATCGTGTATATTACCGAATTAAATAAATAAAAACCTTCTTTTTCCACATGAAGTTTTAGTAAAGTCTTAACACATTTTGTAAAAACGAAATGAAGCAGAAATATCCACGCAATTTGAAGATAGTGATTATTAAAGCTGGTCCCTCAATCCTCACCTCCACTGACGTGTGTGCGTGTGCTAGTAGCTGCTTGGCGAAAGAAATATCAGAAAGTCTAGTGTACTTACTACTAACTTCTAGTAAAAAGTTTCTACTAAATAATGGAAAACTGAAATTATATATTGATTACCTCTTGGCCTAGATAATATTATATATTAGTAATCCTATGAAAACAGATAGAGTAGTGTCACCACACAATGAAAGAAAATGTAGACATACTTTATAAAATATGGCATTAGACGGAATGAAAACAAGGTTGTATGGTTAAATTAATGTTATAAACTTATATGCATGGCGTATGTGTATTGCATTACCAGCATTGAATAAAATCTATGAAAAATCTTGCTAGACCAGATTTTGTCACATTTTAACTCAAATGGAATTTTACATAGTGGCCAGTTTGGTTTCACGAAAGGTAGGTCGACGACTGATGCGGTTGTAAAACTCATCAGTCATATTTTGGAATCCTGGGAGAAGTCCCAGGATGCAATTAGCATTTTCTGTGACCTCTCCAAAGCATTTGACTGCGTTGACCACAATACACTAAACTTGATCTGTAAATTACATCACTACGGAATTCATGAACAAGCTGCTGATCTTGTTCTTTGCCATCTATAAAAACCGGCGAAGTGCGTGTCGGACCACGCACAATGAAGGGTTCCGTAGTTGGGATGAATTTATACCAAGAACAAACTTAACGTTGTAGTTGTAAACATATTCTCCCATACGTTCCAACTGCAAATGTAACTTGGTCGACTATTACTCGTAAACTTGTAAAGCCTACTTAGCTAGTTTTCCTTTTAATTTCGTTATAAATACTACTGCCGTAAATTTTTTCCCATATCTAAAAGCAACCATTTAGCTGGCAGGGCACTTGACTCTAACAAAAAATTGCAATTTAAAGCTTAACTTTACGCAAACGGATCCCTGAATCGAAAAATGGTTTTGAAAGGCCCGTAATATTTTTGAATGGCCTATCCAATGAGACCCCCCACCATGGTATAGAGGAGAAAAAAATAAACATCCCCACTTTACGCGTACAGGAGGTCACCTACAAAAATTTATTTTTCGTCATTTTGTTTTACCACTTTGTTGGCGTGATTAATATGTATATCCATGCCAAATTATAGCTTTCGAGTACTAAGAGTCTCTGAGCTAAACTGCGGACGGACAGACGGACATGGCGAAACTATGAGGGCTCCTTGTTGACTACGGAACCCTAAAAAGGGCAGCAAAAAGTAAACGTTAACGGGGCGACGTCCTCGGAGTCTCTAGTTATGATGGGCGTACCTCAAGGTTCAATTCGTGGCCCTTACCTATTTCAAGTTTATACTAATGACCTTCCTTACAAGATGGATCGGATATAGTTTTATTCGCTGATGACACTTCTCTTATTTTTTAAATAAATAGAAAATATGAAATATACGGATGTCATACATTCATGTCAAAGATAGTCTGGTTGTTCTTTCGAAGTGGAACTTAATGGCTTAGGTTCTCATTACCAAATGTACCCCAAGTGGGTCTAAATTTAAAACTTGATGGCAAGAAATTAGATGCTATTATGGAAACTGTATTTCTAGGAATTACTTTAAATTATTTGTTACAGTTTGCATGGCAATCATGACATTTAGTTTAATAGGCTTTTATCTTATTTTTTATATAGATTTTTCTATATTTTTTTAATGTGAGCACGTTGTAGGCCTAACTTCTGGACTGTGTAATTATAGACCTTTTTCTATTTTGTTGAGTACCTGTTACTTGTTGACAGGCCTACACTGTCCTCCCATACTTATCAACACTGTAATTTGAAGCATTGTAAAAGCCCCTTATTTTTAAAAGAGTAACCGTGGAGTTTCTTTCTGGGTCTTCTCCATAGGAAACGACCAATTAGAACCGTGCACCTAGCTTCTGACGTTTCATAAGTGCCCATGTAGGTTTATGTGAAATAAAATATTTTGATTTTGAGTACTAATCAGTTAACTCAACCTGTCGCAACCCACTGCTGGATATAGCTTTCTCCAAGTTACAGCACAATACACGGTTTCCCGCAAAAACATAAGCTATCCTCATGTATTGTTTAATAGATCGCGCGGCTGCCGAGAGTGAGGTGCTAGGTTTGAAAAAATATCGATTGAGTTACTAACCTAACTAGGTGCTTAAGTACAGATTGAGAATTGATATGATGAATCATAGTTGAATTAGGAAACAAAAGTATACCTACACATTCTTATTGTCTAGTACCTACCTAAAGTTCATCCAAAGAATATGGAAATCAGGGTAATAATGTCTGCAAGATCTAGATTAGAATCCGTTGTTATGCGCATCCTTTTGATAAGTTCCTTAATCCCTCAAGAGGTAGGATGGCCTCTGGGATTGTCCTTTGTTCAAAGTAATCACATTAGTTATTCTAAGTTATAAATTTTAGAAATTCTTTAGTAGCCATAGCTAGTTTTATTCAAACATCTACGAGCTGCAAGTTATGCCGACTCCCTTGAGGTAGGTGAAATTTGTCAGAAGCGCTAATGTAAGGCTTCTTGCAAACAAGACAACGTGCGTTGCATAGGGCTTCCACACACCGGCAATTTTTATTTACTGCACTGTAAATTGTTAATGGACCAAACAAATGGGAAAATATGACCAAGTCGGTACCTAGGTACTATACCTACTTTATTACGTCGCTCGTTGGGATAGGTATACTGGGTAGGTAACCTTCAACCTTGAACTTGAGTATTTACCTATCTACATTTAAGGGCAATATAAGTAGTGACGTCAATATTAAAGTGTATATGAATGCGGGAATTAACTTCTTTATTCTATGGTTAAGGGGGATGCGCTAAGGTAGCCCGCGAAATTAAAAATGTCTGAGGTTTCTTGCAATTTGCAGGTCAGTGTCAGGTTGTATGTTGATTAAAATATGATTCGCGGCCTTAACTAATATGGCTTTACAGAATTGTAATAATTTGAATCAACAATATTACAGAATTGTAATAATTAGAATCAAAAATACCAATTATAAGAAAGCAAATCTAAGTCAGGACTCCTGACTTTCATTTGCTTTCTTTTCTATTAGATGAACGAACAGCGGGGTAATTGCGTAACACACCAGCTGTAGGAATAGCTTTCATTTTGACAGTTCAACAACATTCATTGCGTTATTTACGTTATTGAGCAGATAAATTTTTCGTACATATGTAGCAATGGATTAGCAATAGGCTTCAAAAAGATTCAGATTGTGATATTAGGTCTTTACCTATGAAATTGCCGTTCTGCAGTACTGGCCATTTCAAATCAAAATAATTTTTGTTTGGCTATGAATTCTAATTTCAAATTAATTTTATTTTAAAAACATGGAATTCTTTTTCCAAATTTATTCATTTGTTTATGGATTAGTGTTACATTTTCATCGCATTTCAATCTTTTTCGTCATCATGGATACGTTAAAAATTCGAGTAATTATGGAATATGAGTACCGTCGTGGCAGCAACGCGGCACAAGCGGCACGCAACATCAACGACGTTTACGGAGCTAACTCTACAAACCAACGCACCACCTGTTATTGGTTTGCTCGCTTCCGTTCTGGAAATTTCGACCTGAAAAATGAACCTCGCGGTCGTCCGAAGACTTTGGTCGACAATGACGAATTAAAGGCGATTGTGGAAGCTGATGATACACAATCTACGGCTGAATTAGCAGCAGCTTTCGACGTTAGCGTCAAAACAATATTGGTCCATTTGCGTCAAATTGGCAAGGTAAAAAAGCTTGACAAATGGGTGCCCCACGAACTCAATGATCGCCAGCGCGAAGTACGCGTCGAGACGTGCCTTGCACTGCTCAACAGACACACAAATGAAGGAATTTTGAACCGCATTGTTACCTGCGATGAAAAATGGATTCTGTTTGATAACCGTAAGCGCTCAGCAAGTTGGTTGGATCCTGGTTCAGCACCTAAACAATGCCCTAAACGAAAACTTACCCCTAGAAAAGTGATGGTCACTGTTTGGTGGTCTAGCGCCGGTGTGATTCATCACAGCTTCTTACCAAACGGGGTGAGCATTACTGCAGATGTGTACTGTGAAGAACTGAACACAATGATGGAGAAGCTGGCGCATCTCCAACCAGCATTGGTCAATCGCTCGTCTCCGCTGCTCCTGCACGACAACGCGCGACCTCATACTGCACAGCAGACGGTCTCCAAGTTGCAAGAACTGGGGTTGGAAGCTCTCCGTCATCCGCCCTACTCACCAGACCTTGCGCCTACAGACTACTACTTTTTCCAGAATTTGGATAACTTCTTGGCGGGAAAAAAATTTAATACCCGAGAGGCAGTACAAAATGCCTTTGAAGAATTTGTTGCCTCCCGTCCAGCTGATTTCTTTAAGAAGGGCATCAATAAACTGCCACTGCGATGGCAAAGATGCATTGATTGCATGGGTGATTACTTCGATTAATACAAATAAAAAATTCATGAAAAAAATTCGTTTAAATTTTTTCATACAAAACGGCAATTTCATAGGTAAAGACCTATTATATAGCGTGTCACGCAATTAGGGTACTGCACTGCGACAGATCGTTGTGAATGTATTCATTTCATCTCCAATCGGCGGGGTAATTACGTAACACATTAACAGTAGGAATGGGTTTCATTTTGACAGTTTAACTACATTCATTGCGTTATTTACGTTGTTGAGCTCACAAATTTTTCGAACAAATGAAGCAATGGATTAGCAATAGGCTTCAAAATGATTCAGATTGTGATAGATAGTGTGTTACGTATTGAAGGTGCTGATCGCCACTCAGTTCTCGGTTTACATATGAAACCTGTTATTACACAACACAAGCAATATGCAATATCCGATATTAGTTCAACCTACTTGTTATTACTTAATTCTATGCAAATATTGATAAATTGTTTTCATATTTTCTATTTAAAGGGAACGAAAGAATTCGCGATTTGTAGAGAATGACTAAGCAAAGAGTAGTTCATTCATAATGTAAATTTTTTGCATATTTTGTTACATCATATTATGACTTAACTTTCACGCTTCTTTTCTTTTCTTACGCATAATATAACTACATAACGCTGACCTCTGTGAACTCTTGCTGGCAAACGTTCAAAAGTAACTTTCGGAGTTGTACGCAAATACGCGCTCGGACGTCGAGTTGCGGACACCATCCATCCCGTTATACAATACAATACAACTTTCGGAGTTATGTATTCGATGAACCAGTTACCAGCGAGATGAAAACCAATGTCAGTCACTTTCTAGTAGCACCACACTCCCATCTGCGCTAGTCTGTCCCCTGGGCAACTGCTCGTCTGTCCACCTTGGTGAGTCATTCATGATGATGGTAATTTCCGTTTTATTTTGGTCCTTCGAGATCCTTAAACAGCTGGAATATCTGGATGCTGAAGGCGGAAAACCAAACTTTGCAGTGCAATTAGGGTCCAGCTTAGACTGCGAAACGCTAATTTCATATCGGTCCGAATTCGAGCCTCAAACTTTGCTGTTCCGTTCCTTACGGAAAAGGGGTCACTTAAACGTTCTCTTCTAATTCTGCATGCCAACTGCATGTTTCTAATATTATGAAATGGTTATAGGTGAAGACGCTAGATAAGTGTCAGGTCGGTAGCCCATTGCCTTCGCCCACTAACACGGCAATAAGCCATTTCCTTTGACATTGACACTTCCAATTTAACATCACATTCTATAACTAAGATCCTTCGCGCACAGGAGTGTCATTCAGTTCCACTTCCCGCTACTATTGTAAGGAGAACGGAAAAATCTTCTGGAATTAAACGAGGAACTTGAATGTTGAGTCAGCTACCAGCTTTTTCCTGCAACAAACCCCTGAATTAAAATGTTCTGAATGACCAGACGATTTGCTAATTTTTCCAACTTTATAACCGTCAGTTCCATTCCGTAATTTTCTCTCCGCGATAGCTGATCTAGGTCACTTAGTAACTAGCCCTAGACCTATATTGTTGCACCCACACGGAAGTTAGAACACGCGAGTGAAACCACCACGATCAGCAGACACTGACCGCCACGTGACGTCACTGGCGAAGAAAGTGCTGATCGCTCAGCAGTGGGGCCGCCGGCGCCAGTCCACGACAGACGCGCGCGCGGGCCGCACGCTCGCGACATGGCCGAACGGAACACGCCTTAACCAATAAAAAGTTTAATTAAAAACACAATATGTCATTCCGGCGACTGCTGAGCGCGGTCCGCTCTGCGCGGGAGGCTATCACCCGAGGTGCTCCGATGGCGGACGGACTTTTGAAATCCTTGTTATCAGTTGTTGTTATATTTTGCATCGCGGTGTCTTCGCCGCCGTCGGCGTCTGCGAAGCCTTTCGCGTTCAGTTTTCCTGCTGGATGGTCGCTGGCTGGCCTGGTAGGGACTGTGGGGGCCAGGTCCGAGGATGCAGAGCGGCGGGAGCCGGCGGCGGGGGCGAAGCCCTACACGGGGCGGCGCATCGGCAACGACACGCTGCGGATGGTGTACCACCACGACCTGACCGTGGCCGTGGTGGAGCTGGGGCTCAACAAGCTGCTGCTCAATTGCGAACTTATTGAGACACAGTGAGTACAGTAGCATGCTTCCTTTAGTGTTATAACCCCCAGCACTTAAATGGCATGACCCTTCCAGGGCTTAAATTAAGCAATAAAACACAAAAAAAAAGTTTACAAAAAAAAAAAAACACCTTTAACAGTTGGTGTCTTCCCACTTTTCAAAACAAATCATTTTCAGGAAAAACATGTCTCGCATGAAAAGAAAAGTTAGCTTTCAGTGTGCGAACGTTGACACATGCTAACTAATGAATACTTAATAACCAACCATTACAAGCCGGTGCTACGACAGCGTGTTCCACGAAACTTAATAAATACCGATCAGTTATCGATTCTGACTACCGCTGTCCACTAGCTATGGGATTTACTACACATTAATTAAGGCCTGACTAAAGACTAATTTACATTAATACAGTATTTCAATCATGCGTTTTGAATCCAGTAGCACTAGATCGAAATTTAACCAATTACCGGCTGTTCTTTTCAAATCCAGCGCTAGATACGTGAAGCTGGACGGGATTGAAAATTCAATATCGATCCTGTGTTGTGTCTGTCTGTGAATGTAGACAAATCTTGCCTACCCTATAATCAAATGCTAGCGTGAAGTTTATATAACATAGGGAACACGAGCAATTTTATCGTTACTGCCTAGTTTTAGCTGCTCAATTGTCCAATTACAGACAATTTTCTCAACTAAACAAATAATTTCTTTAACAAGATGGAACGCTTGTCTTTTTTTACTTTAGTTTATTGAAGTTTTAGTTTGTAAGGAGTCTGTTGCTAGTCGGCAAGTTAATCCCAATAGTAGGCACAACAGTGGTGACCTTAACCTATCACGTAACGCTGTTTACACGCTTCTAGGGATTCCTAATCCAATGCATTCGCTCTGAAAATAAAAATAAGTCGGTAAATCGGAGAGACATCATTGATTAAAGAACGCTCAAAACAAAAATGCGGAAATTAGGAATTTATCCAATAGAAAAGTGGAAACCAAATAAAAAATCTAACAGAGTAAACGCACGATAGTTATCATGGGATAAAGTCAAATGACAAATTATGAAAATCTTAGCAGGAAAGAGACGATACCACACTGACCAGTCTATAATGCTACCTAATTGATAACGGAAGATGAAATCAACAATTGACAAAATCGCACAAACGACATCATTTTTAAAACTACTCTAAAATTCACCTTAAAAACCCGATATTCCTGTACACCGCAAAGCGTTTCGCGCCAATTATGTGTATAATTAACTTTTTATAGAAACGCGAGCTTGCACTAGCGATTTTTAAATGCCGCTTCACAATAAAGGAACTCGGTGCAATCAGGGGGCTAATTACCTTCGCACACCACACCGCGTTACCGCTGCATGGGCAGTAATCCAACGTTTCATGAGGTTATTACGGCATAATTTCCACGATTCAGTATAGTTTTGCTTTTCCATACTTATATTATAAAATGCGAAAGTAACTCTCTCTGTCTGGTACATTTTCAACCCCGGTAGTACATTTCCGTGGCATAATTTCCACCCTCCGCGGGTGAAGCTGTGAGCAAAAACAAGTTACTTGTAAGGAGGGTAAGAAGTTATCGTCGGCAATAGCTGCATTGCGACTAAGTATATTGACAAAGACATTGAACTTGTTCGTAAAAAAGCACATATTAGGCAGGTACATATTTGGCTCCTAAAAATCTGATATCAATCGTTTACCTACAAGCCGATCCCAGACGAACTTAGGAAAAGGGTTTCTCGTAAGAGCAGAGCACCCTGCGAAGTCCGAAGTCTAAAAATAGACCCAAAACAAACGTCTATGGCACTTTAAGTACGTTTAGTTTTACGTAACCAAGGTTACGAGCGGTTACGGTAGCCAGTTAGCCACTTAGGTGAGTAACACGGTGCAGTCAGATGACCCTTCCTACTGGCCCCTATGGTCCATAAATCTAGATGCCAACGTACGTAACAGATAGCAGCTGTGTTGACCGATTAGTTGTGAGAACTGGCTGATAAAGAAGGAATTTAAAGCGGCTGATTCCCAGTTTTATAAAAATGTACTAATGAAAACTTCAGCATCTCTTGCCAAAAATCCAATAAGACTTGATAATTATCTCCTAGAATTTGCAGAGTTAAAGTTATTATTGCACTACAGCACGTTTTAACTTTATATAAATCCACTAGGCGGAATATTTTGAACTGCTAGACACCCGATCAGGGAAAAAAAACAAATCTTCCACTAGTTAGGTACTTATTCTGCATTCATTGAGCAAAATAATCTCCAGGTCCTTTTTAGAATCCTCCAGACATAAGTTTTAAGAGGAATAAATAAATAACACTTTACTTAGGAGGCTTTTATGTGATGGTGACATAAAATCCAACCATTGCAAATCCACTACTGTTCTGCCAATGATCAACCTAGGCACCAACCTGGCCATCAATCAATATTAGCCAGCCCACAGTGACCACTAGCCACACACAAGACGATGGTATCCGACCACTTCCTCCGTCATCGTGCGCCTGAGTCGTTTATCTTTGTCCGTCGATCACACATCCTTGCGCATGCCCATTTCATTGTGTTGATCTCGTGAATCGTCGAGGCGAAGTGGTGTGATGTTTCGCATTCGCTAGATGATATTATATCTAGGTACTAAAATCTTTTGGACGGGAAATAAGCAAGTTTTTAAAAGCTAAAATATCTTTTGAAGAATCATTCGTTGTGGTTTAATGTGCACTATATAGCAGCAGCGGCAGATGGGATTTGGGAACCACAAATAAGTAGAGGAGGTGATTGTACAGGTCTATTACTTAGCCAAAAAAATTCTTTGGCGCCTATGAGCGTCGACTACAACAGTTTTGAAGTCTTGAACACAGTTTAAAAAAGTTTAAAAATCAGAGAATCAATAGCCAAAGTCCACTAACTACTCTTAGGCAGTGTCAAACCTATTAACTGCTGCCGATTCATTGAAACTCCTTGAACCATTTTCGAACAATAAACAGGATCCATCAGACTCTCATTATGTGGAATGTGATTATCATTAGTATTTACCAAATAGTAGTATATATAATGTAATGTAATACACAGCAGGCTATGTGTATTTCGCCCAGGGACAGCAATTACGTATTGATTCGATCAGACGGATAAAAAATTAATGGAGTATGTGTCACTAATGTTACTGTGAAGAACAGTAAAACTATTGAGTAGTTCTGGAGATATAATATATTATTGTTATTTATTTAATTGGTTTGCTTTATACACTTTGACCTCTCCCAAGCCTGAAACTTACAAAGTTACAATCATGTTCACACGCTTCAATAGTGAAATATGACGGTTACGTTACAAAAACAGTTGAATCCGCTTATCCGTCCAAAATAAAATCACAGTCACACCGGATGTATGTGTGAACTAACCGTAAGTAAACCAGTTGAAACGGACTTGACTACATAAAGTGTATTTGTACACTAAACCACCCGAAAATGTATATTTCTTTTGCTTGATATAGGTTTACTCACTAAATCTGCAGGTAACTGGGGGCCTTATACTCTTTAACTCCGACAGCGAAAATACGGGCCCGTCTGATAGTAGTTCGAAACTTCGAAGTGCATCCCACATTCGATTAATTCGCTTTTTCGGACGGGTAAATACGCATCGGGAGTGACAACTGTCAAATCGTGGTGTCCTTCATTCTTAGTTCAGGCCTCAAACTAATCTAATGTCCGTACGTGATACAAAGTAGGAATCTCCCATAAGTTCGGCCGAAATTACGGATTTCGTGATAAGGAAGTAGACCGCCTGGTTCTAGATTTCGACAGGATGATACATGATGTCCAAGTCCATTAAAACGTCTGAATACCATGATCCAATCGTCATTTTCTCAGCAGTACCCCTTTGTACTCATTACAATTCATGTCTATACTGGACTCTGGTTACCACTGATACTTTTATTAGCCTTGGGTACCCGAGATAAACTAACCCCTAAATTTAGGGGTAACTTTGTTTACTTTGCCTACCCAAAAGTCCTTTCTTTGGTATTGTTCGTCGAATCGTTGAGCTCCTTAAGTTCTGAGTTGAGCTGCACGATTACTGGCAATTGCCTGCACTGACTGAAGAGTTTCACTCAATCTGTGTGGTTTTTACTCAAAAGACCTTTTCAGATACCAATCTACATGGTCTTCACATGATCAGACCAAGATTATGTCTGAACTTTAAAAGAGACTGTGTCCTCTGAGTTCTTGTATGACTCCACCATCATCATCGACCTGTCCTAATCGCAATGTATGCGCAGCATGTCCTCTTCGAGGCATAAGCAGTATGTAAGGATCGTAGACGGTGGCGTTCTGTAATTTCTGCCCTCCAGTTTATATCCACTTCTGTTCTATACATCTCTATAAGTCTTCTTCTCAGAAGTCACTCCCTTTCTAGCCATATCATCTTTCACACAATCCATTCATCGATTCTTTGGTCTTTCCCACTTCGTAAAACCATCCACATAGATAGTTAAGTCCATAAAACGTCCAAAGTTAAACATAGGTTTACTTGCGAACTTGCGGCCTAAGATTAATGTACAGCGCAATGCAAGCAGTGTTAGTAGGTCAGAGCATTATCCCGGCAACTCCTCGCCTCCGTTCAAAGGCCTCTTAAAGTTTATAACCGCCGCGGTACTATAAGGTCAGCCTGTGTTTGGATTACGTTGTGAAAGCGGACTAGGTTAAAGCACTATGAGGATGAAGGATTACTTTGTATGTTGGTATCACTTTGAAATAAGTGAGGGGAGTAAGTGCGGGGTGTATAGTACCTAAACCCATATTTCGGCACTTTAGTGCCCCCCTGTTATAGGGATTCCTCGTTTGAATTTGAGCCCGAATGTCACATACCGAACAATAGTGAGGGGATTTTTTTAGTAAAACAGATTCAATCACATGCCAGTACAAGTGTGTTTAACCATTTCATTAACAATTAAAATGATTGTGTTTATAATCACTATAAAATTTGTGGTTCCTACTTGTTACCAGTAAACGCGTACAACAGAATAATCGTATAACGATCGTAAATCATTTTAATGGTGTACAGTTTACATTCCACATAATAAATGTTTCCAGATTTCGAAAAAGAATTTTTTTTTTTTTTAGCGCAACATGCGTTGTTTCACGTGGTTTTTATAACCATGAAGGCTCCATTCCGGGGTGACGAAGGTCATCAATAAATATTTTTATAAAACTATAGCTAATGTCTTCTTACGGAAATCTTCGAGCTCATCAAAATCATAAATATAAAATTCAAAAAAGGAGCTCATAAAATTATCATATATGATTTAGTCAATTACCTAAAGCTAATATCAGTCTGTCATCATGTCATTCATTCGGCATCTTTCACACGAAGTGAAACGTCTGAGCACAAAATGAATCAAAAGTTAGTTATGAATTCATTACTGAACTAATCCAAAGATTAGTAAATTAGATTTCGGCATTCGGCATCTTTCACTCGCGGACCGAGTGATCAAAGAATAAAAACAAAAGAGCAGATGAACGTTCATTGCTTTTTAATTTTATCGACGTCGTGTGAACGTGGAATTAAACAAAAATAAACATTGACTAGAGTGAAGCGTCTGATATCACTTTAATTAAGCACTTCTTTCGCACCCAGTAGAGACCCCTTCACTTCATGGAATCGATTTCTTTGGTCTAACGATCCGCATCCTTCCCACTCTCAGACAAATTCTGAGATGAAAAAACTTGTTATTCTCTTACTGCAGAACAAATGCATCTAGGTAGTAACTCAGGAAAAAACAACGAACGAGCAAGCGTGGTAATCGCCGCTTCAAGATATCAGACTGTCCATGCAGTTTCTTGCCCGTTCTTCTCCATAGGAGCCTAATACGCTTTGAAATGGGTAACCAGCTTCATTTTACTAACTGACCGTCTCCTTTGACGATTAAAAAGTGCCTGTAACTGGTTTAATTGAAATAAATGCTTTGAGTTTGAGACTTACATGGTATACTCACTGTTTGTCTTTCACGATCAAGTCAATCCTAAGGATAATAGCGTAGCATAATCGGCCAAATAACATTCCCACTGCTGGGACACAGACCTCCTCTCGGCAAGTTGAGTGGGCCATAATCCACCACGTGGGCCCAGTGTGGGCTGGTGGATTTCACAAATTCACATGTCTTTGAATTTTTGGTTCTAGGACATGCCGGTTTCTTAATGATGTTTTCCTTAACACACATAGTATGAAATGTATGAAACATGGTATGAAATTCTTAATAACTTTTTGACAGATTTAACAGCAAGTCCCAAACTAGGCACAGCCTGTATCTTGGTGACACAAACACTACTCAAAGTTAATGACTTAACGTGTTCTGCTGGCGCAAGATTGTAATTTATAGCATAAATGTGAGTAGGTACAAAAACAACTAATTAACAAAACAAAATAGTATCAATTATTAATAAGTACTAAGTACCTTATTATTCATTCATAATGCTTAACGACCTTAGCCATTCTTCACCTCCAAATTTGTTCACGTCAGGCTGAACACATTACACAACCTCTATATCCTTCTTGTTGTAACACGACCTCGATTAAAATATTATGTCACTACCATGATCATATTGTGTCAGAGAAGATTTGAATCATAGTTGACCTATGTTTACCTCAACTAAACTAAGTTGCGGTCGTGTTGTCCAAATTATCAAAAGAATATGGCTCGTTACCAACAAAGGTAGCCTAGCCTGCCCAACATCCAGAATCACTGCATTCTTCAGTGTGAAGCCTATTTAAGATACTGGAAGTGAGACCAGAGTGGTTTACTGTCAGGAAATAACTATACTAATAGTAATAAATGATAGATCCAGTCATAAGATTATTATGAAAGTTAGCTGGTACTTGCTTAGAACTTTTATTGGCATTATTCCTGTCCATCTCCATGTATGTTACACACGGTGTAAGGGACATTTACGCGCACACTGTAGACAGAACAGCGTTAATTTTTTTGTTGGTAATTTAAAAAAAACAGCTGTTCCTTACATTTTGACAGAGTTGGTATGGGACTTTTGTATGAAACAGCAAATTATTTTTAATAACTGGCAAAAAGGAAACTACGTTGAGGGATCTAACAATTATGTGCTGAAATCATGGTAACAATTTGCGCGTCGATGTCCCTGACATCGTGTGTTTACATTGGCGCTGCTTGCCAAAGCAAAAAGCAAATCACATAGTCTTGCTATAAAATGCAACCTGTACTATGTCAGGTCATTTCAACAAAGCTGCGTAGTACACTCGTGCAACAAAACTCGTAAAACACAACTCTTTTATCCCTCTGAATCGCCACTACTAACCTGAAGTTGTGAATACGTTGAATGGATAATGAGGGAGATTCCGGAAGTCCGGACATTATTCATGCTGGTGGAATCTTTTTACGGCACGTTTCCAGCCGCGCTGTTTGAGCTGTTGAAAAGATGCAATATTCTCCAAGAAAAAACAGACTGTCTAGTTCGATTTTGGATCCAGTCAAGCTGACAAGGTCATCAACAACTTGATAATCTGGTAATGATTCTGTTTGCATTGGTCGTTCTCATCTTCTTCATCTTACTTAAAATGGTAATCCTTAGCCAAAGTTCTTCAGTAGTAAAATTCAGAGAGTAAGGAACAGGGGATCTTTTTTGGATGACTTGAATATTTTTGGTACCTAGACATGAAAATAACAAATCAAACTCGCTTCAATGTCAATGTCACGTGTAGTTTTATTAAAATTAATGATTGTTTGTCGATGTCAACAACATTTTAACTTTGATATTGTGAAGAGATAATTGAGTAGACAACACGCGAGTTCAACAAACTAACACAAAAAAATTAAATAGAACAGAATTCTACACTTATTCCTACTTGCTTTACAAGTAATATTTAATTACTCCTTCTGAATATTGTTTTTTAAAAGAACCCTTATTTTCTTCCATGAGCGCGCAAAAATCCTTGAAACTTAAAAAATGCCATTAAGTATAGAAATAACTAATTTGATTTTTGTTAGTCTACGCAGCAATTTCGTTTAATTATTTCGAATTATTATTCGACCCTGATAGGCTTCTAGTTTCAAGTTTCATTATCAGCTGAAATCATTATTATCATTAAAATAACTAATGCATCTATAGAAGGTGGATTATAATCGACCATCTGTAAGAATCATGAATATATCCAATCATCAAATATTATATATCATCACGAATGTAAAGAATTTAACTCTTAATTTACAGCCAGCATCAAATTCGCCACCATATTGTCCATTTGGATGGCATCGCAATTGATACAGAGATCCAACGATGATGAGCGAGGGCACAAGGTCACGTGGCATACAAACTATTGATATAGATACCTATTACTGGCAATATACCAAATGGACTGCAAATATTGCTAAGTAATGCCCTTTTGTGATGCCAATTTTTGGATGTTAGATAACGGTTTCATATAGATATGAAATTGAAAAACATTTATCTCTTCAAAAAATAAAAAATAAATCATAAAAAATGTTGCCATTGAATGGCCATTTGTATTCGGGAACACATACTTGCAAGTTGTACCTAGTCCGGAAAGAATCTGTCTCGTGATTTGTTCTGTAAAAATCTCACCGTGGAAACTTAGGTGAAGTGAGCTAGTGCCTAGTATCAGCTGGAATCACAGCTCACTTCAAGTGCCATAGAAATACTTAATCAAACTCAGGAAATATTATTATTTTCAATGATTTGTACTTATATGTTAGAAGACCATTGTTTAAATTATTTATTGTCTTATTTAATGCACAAGAATGGACAACGTCCACCAGTTTGCTAATAGTGTTGTTATTAGCAACTAACTGCAACTAGCTTCAACTTTCTGACTAAATGACCGATTCTTTGACAATTCAAAAGTGCCTGTAAATGGTTTAATTGCAATAAATGCTTTGAGTTTGAGTTTGAGTTTGAGAAGCGAGGGTAAGAGGGTTAGGAAATTAAGATGGCTTTTTCCATAAACACAGTTTTTTTAAACAACCTTTTATTTCCAAAATGACGTTAAACATTTCCAATTTCAAAATCATCCGATGTCAACCGAGCATAGTCGAACTACTAGCCTCGTTTAGCAGTCGGAGCGCATGCGTCGGCCTTTCAAAAGACTGTGGCAAGGACATACAAACGTGAATTATTTAGTGGAAGCTAGTCGCCCTTTTAAAGACTGAAACACACTTTCTGCGTACAATTAGTAAAAGAAGACGTGACTGTTTTATTAAAGGTTTCCGAAGAAAGTTGAGCTGAATAGGTTATTATTTGTAGGTAGGTAGTTTATTTTATTCGAGTTTTTATTACACTTTCTTTTAATTTATTGATAATTGAATCCAAGACCCTGAAGCAGGCGTTTGCAACGAAAATGAAAGATGATTCAATTTTATTAAAACCTTAACATCACATAGCATCTCACCAGTATTCACCGAAGTGATATCTAGTACATATACCTACATGTCACCAAGAGTTCTATAATATACCTAAAAGGGAGTAAGCCTATTGAAATCAACAGAACACTAATACAGGTCCAGACTCCGAATTCCAATCTGCTACCTACTGACAGTACCCTAATAAATGTATTTCCATGGGAAAAAACTATATGCCTACCAATACATATGATTATGCTACACTTGACTTACGTCGCATTACGTCTAAGCACTTTCTCTACCCTTGACCACTTTGCCTCAACGTTCAGACACGGACACTGATTACAACACTAGTTGAGTCAGTCAGAGAACCTCCAGGGGCAGCAATACGACTTTACAGACTAACATATTTTATTTATTAATAATTATACCGTTTAAATGTCGTATTATACAAGATTTTATAAAAAAAAATTGATTGGTTAATCAATTAAGTAATTTATTCAAAAGACATCAACGCGTTTCTTAATTTGATCATGTGTGACCCAAACCTGCCTATAATTCCGAAATCGAAAACTTTAGGTAAATATTGCACAATCTTAAAGAGGTCAGTGTTCGACTATCGTTTGGGTAATCGGTGCTATTGTTGTCTGTTAGTGCAATATTGGTCTGAAAGCCCTAACTTCTGTATTTCACACTCATCGACTCGAATGCGTAATTAAAAATAGTCACAATAGCTACTCGTACTCTTAGTAAATGGATTGGTACATAAACATGAAATCACCGCCGTATTCCTCGAAAGGATATTCAAAGGAGTGTCATCCTGAAATATGGAGCGAGGGTGTTGCCATATACCGTACACCAATCTAAACAGTAAGCTGCTACTAAAGGATCCTTGGAGAAAAATCCAATACCACTGATCGACTTGGGAATCGAGCTCACGACCAGACGCTTACTTGCGACCACTTGACCAACAAGAAACATGTCAATTACGTCATCAGCCACTACTGAAGGATTAATCTATTTATATAACTGTATTACCTAGATCCTAAATGATAGGGGGCAAGATACGTCATTTATCATAGACCTAATGATTGACTGACCCCTCAAGGGCATACCATGTATTGTCGACCCTGATATTGAAGCCTTCATTTAATTTTAAAGCGATTTCCCCACTTCCCATCGACGTCATTGCCTAGAATCAATCGATAGTTAATATGGAACCTCCATTTAACTTCGTTGCGTGTTCCATGATGTTGGAAAGCTATTTGATAGCGTTTTCGATAATTATTTATATTGGTTTTATCCAGAGCTTTGATCGGTTAATGGTAGATGACGATCGTGCCATAATTGCGGAATGATCGATGAAATCGGCTTTGATTTGGTCGATAGATTAATGGTTGATCTGATCGATTGAACTTCAGTAAGTATTTGACAGACAATAATAGGTCTTTACCTATGAAATTGCCGTTTTGTATGAAAAAATTTAAACGAATTTTTTTCATGAATTTTTTATTTGTATTAATCGAAGTAATCACCCATGCAATCAATGCATCTTTGCCATCGCAGTGGCAGTTTATTGATGCCCTTCTTAAAGAAATCAGCTGGACGGGAGGCAACAAATTCTTCAAAGGCATTTTGTACTGCCTCTCGGGTATTAAATTTTTTTCCCGCCAAGAAGTTATCCAAATTCTGGAAAAAGTAGTAGTCTGTAGGCGCAAGGTCAAGTGAGTAGGGCGGATGACGGAGAGCTTCCAACCCCAGTTCTTGCAACTTGGAGACCGTCTGCTGTGCAGTATGAGGTCGCGCGTTGTCGTGCAGGAGCAGCGGAGACGAGCGATTGACCAATGCTGGTTGGAGATGCGCCAGCTTCTCCATCATTGTGTTCAGTTCTTCACAGTACACATCTGCAGTAATGCTCACCCCGTTTGGTAAGAAGCTGTGATGAATCACACCGGCGCTAGACCACCAAACAGTGACCATCACTTTTCTAGGGGTAAGTTTTCGTTTAGGGCATTGTTTAGGTGCTGAACCAGGATCCAACCAACTTGCTGAGCGCTTACGGTTATCAAACAGAATCCATTTTTCATCGCAGGTAACAATGCGGTTCAAAATTCCTTCATTTGTGTGTCTGTTGAGCAGTGCAAGGCACGTCTCGACGCGTACTTCGCGCTGGCGATCATTGAGTTCGTGGGGCACCCATTTGTCAAGCTTTTTTACCTTGCCAATTTGACGCAAATGGACCAATATTGTTTTGACGCTAACGTCGAAAGCTGCTGCTAATTCAGCCGTAGATGGTGTATCATCAGCTTCCACAATCGCCTTTAATTCGTCATTGTCGACCAAAGTCTTCGGACGACCGCGAGGTTCATTTTTCAGGTCGAAATTTCCAGAACGGAAGCGAGCAAACCAATAACAGGTGGTGCGTTGGTTTGTAGAGTTAGCTCCGTAAACGTCGTTGATGTTGCGTGCCGCTTGTGCCGCGTTGCTGCCACGACGGTACTCATATTCCATAATTACTCGAATTTTTAACGTATCCATGATGACGAAAAAGATTGAAATGCGATGAAAATGTAACACTAATCAATAAAGAAATGACTACTTTTAGAAAAAAAAATCCATGTTTTTAAAATAAAATTAATTTGAAATTAGAATTCATAGCCAAACAAAAATTATTTTGATTTGAAATGGCCAGTACTGCAGAACGGCAATTTCATAGGTAAAGACCTAATATTAAAAGTAGCAACCGTCGAATAGAATTCTTCCATTACTTAGATTCTAAAGACCAATTAAGCATTTCAACAACTGTAAATGCATATAACATTGACATTTTATTAGCAAATGCATGATTAAATGTTTGTGCTAAGGCCAAGAAAATACAACAATTTTTTTTCCGCCACTTTGGCGGCATAAATTTCGGCAAGACAAGAGTTCTGATTTTACAGACTTTAAAATCCAATTGCATAAGGGTTGATTTTAATTACTTTCTTAGCGTCTCTCTCTCCCCTCTATGTTAGTATGTATGTGAACTCCATTGTCCTCACGTAGATACTCATTTGGCCCGAGGTGCGGGGTGGCTCCTGGCTAACCTAGCTGCCTAGCTCCACCCAGAAGCACAGAAGCTTTCTAAGGGCTCCACAGGCGTCGCGAAGCGTCTCACTGTTCCGAGAATTGGTTCACGTTGGGAAGTCACAGCCTCGCATTCTCTTCCCCTCTGAGGAACATACTATGATCCTTCTATCTTGAGGGTTGCGCGTCATTCTTTCACTCACAGAACTGCTTTATATGTGGCCGTCAAAAAAAAAACCGGCCAAGTGCGAGTCGAACTCGCACACGAAGGGTTCCGTACCACCGTACAATATTTAACTCTATTTTTTAAACACCTTTCTTGTTTTTGAACCCCCATAATTTATTTGTTTTTCAATTATTTATTGTACTAAAGCAGCAATAGAAATACACACTGAAAATTTCAATTTCCACAGTCTACCAATTCCGGTTAATGAGATACTGCCCGCAGACAGACAGACGGACGGACGAACAGCGGAGGCTTAGTAATAGGGCTCCGTTAGCACCCTTTGGGTACGGAACCCTAAAAACTACCTAAGTAAGGTTTTCTTCATAAATCACACAGAGTGACACATGTAAATGATGTGTAACTTGTTTGCGTGCACGAGACAGGAATAGCTAAGTTCACAGGTATCAACAAACGTTACCTAATATAGTACGATTCAAAGTTAATGGCAGCTGTGAAGTGCGCTATTCACTGCGCAGTACCTCACCCCTCACCCCCACTGACACGTGAATAGGTTACTGCGCAGCGACTCGCCTCATGTTCCGAGCCGCCATTAAGTTTGAATCGTACTATACCTTAGGTAATGAGATGGATTGGCCATGAATGTAAGCCTAGGAGGATTACGAAATTAACTTAGGTATTTATTTGACTAGTAACGTAAGACAGTTTTGCCACTGTAACCTCCTAGTGACGTTAAAGTTTTATTTATTCATGTTAATATGTGGACAGCGCTGTGGGCTACATTATTATTTAAGTTACTTATGTTTTTCTGTTTGTAATATTGTATAATGTAGCTGTTTGTAGTTCTTATTTAAGTAAAATAAAAAATATTTAAAAAAAACAGCTCAAGAATGGCGGCGCAGGGTAGTAATAACAGATTAAGACTAGTAGTCTAATCTCAATCAATGGTAGCCTAGCCCCCTGCACAGAGTAACTTCTTCCAACATCTTCAATCTTCTTTATTTTTCTATCTTGTCGATGGCACTGGTGATGCTGCTAAAGTGCGCGCAACATAAGTCTGTGCATGTGTTTCACATGTCATGCACAGGGATATCCCTGCCAGCAATTTTAATCACTTTCGGCATAATGATGGCGATTATTTACTTTGGAAAATATGGAACACGGCACACTCTCTTGACACCTGATACAAAGGTTGAGATGGCGGCAAACGAATATTTCCGATTTCGTCCGCGCACAGACTTATATTGCGCGCACTCTAGTGTTGCGAGCAACATCTTCTTCTTTGCTTTTAAAGAGAAAACGTTTGTCTTTGGGAAGGTGAGAGATCCAAGTTTAGAAAGCTGTTGTGATGATGACTAATCCAATCATAGTCTACTTCTAGACGCAGTCCAACATTGTACATAAACATGACGTGGAGTTGTGTTTAAATCTTTGCTAGCTGGAAACATTACAACACGTGTTTAGCAATTTATGACGTGGTTTGTTAAACTAGGCAACTTATCTCGAGTATTCTTGAAGGTCAGACAGTTAAGTATTTTTAAGGTGGGCTCACACAATATTTTGGCCAATCTACTGCATATGGTATGCTCCTAAAAAAATTGTAGTAAATAGTAAGAGCCAGACTTCTTCAACCTACTCAACAGCTGTTTGAGGTTAGTTAACTTCGTATTCGACAGCCATTTCTATTTATTTAGGGTTTATCGTTTTTATAAAATAAGGGTCATTATCAGGAGACTCATTATTTGGTTGATTTCGGTGTCATTTTTTTTTTTAAATGACCGCGTTACAAACATGAAATATCAAATCTAGAGTTAATTTAAAACATATTAGTAGTAGAGGGAATCAAATAGACCGAATGGATATGAAATGATTTAATTTTTTTTAAATGGTGTCCACCGAAATCAATATTCTTATCACCGAAATCAAATATATCAAATAATTTATATTTCAAAGACTTTATTACATTAAATGTAATTAAAAATAGTAGGTAGTCTTAAACTAACGATATAGGAACTTACAAAAAGTTGAGATCTAACTTAATCACAGACAGTTTACTTATTGATAAAAATCACTACAAAAATCACTTAAAAATCAGTCTTTTCAACAGCATCAACAATTATAGAAGGCACTTACTTAACTAATAATATTTGTATTTTTATTTAAAATATTACTTTGCCTGTTGATTTTAACACAATTAAAGTAATACGTTTTTAGGTATATTAAGCACCCTGCATTAAATTAAAAATGTAATAAAAACTTACAAAAACTTTATATTACATTATCAATCCTTAATTAAAAAATGTTATATTCTTCGTCACTGCTTTCTTTGGAATTTACAATTTTGGAGAATACTTCATTCATTACTATCGGAGCAATATTTTCACAATCTGTTGACACACGTGTCCAGAAGCTATCACTTTCATGCAATCCAATGTCTGAAGTTGAGAAGGTATGGGACAGGCGCTGCTTGGTTTCATAGAATTCATCAGCAAGATCAACAGAATAGCTACTACCAGGTTGAATCAGAATATTTGATAAAATTTGAGGTTTATTAGATTTAGCTCCACCGACTCCACTCCCTTTTTTGTCTTGACTTGACTTTTTAATCAGGTCCATCTTGTCACTCTTGTTCTTGTTGGTTCTATCAGTCAGCAGTCTGTCAGTTTGCTCACCTATGATGTATAATCCTACATGATACCCATGTTCACACGACACTGAATTATTTTTACAGTCACCTTCGGCGCAACTCATTTTTCTCATCGATAGTTGGTTAGGTTCATTGGCGTTCCATACTGCCTGATGAACTTTCATAGTCCCTGAAAATTGCTTGAGATCGGATGGAATCAACAGCTCTTTTTCATAAATACCGGAATCGTTAATAGTTTTCGTTTAATACCTTGAACAGATTTCAGATGAGTCATCAATGATGATAAGCTTGTGATATCATTGCCTTGAGCAACTATTCGATCAGCTGTTCTTTTGAGGGTTGCACCGACACCATCTGGGGCTCCTTTTCCATGGCCGCTTTCTGTATAATTCCATGTACTACTAGTCAAACTGGGAAGGTACCAGTGGAGTTTGCTGATTATATAAAACATTTTACGATTTCGGTACTGGCCCGACGGACTATCAGAAATGAAATGTAGTATACGAATATTCAGATTTTCATCTTCTATGAATTTTAATATTTGAAGTAAATGCTCCCAAATGGCTGGTGCGTCATGGCGTAAAGACTCTGATAATGTACATATCGACTGAACTTTCAAAAGTCCATTTTTACGATAGTAAATGACCACGGTGTGCAGGGTTATTTGTTGGCGGTTACCCCCAAAATGAATGGCTTGAATCTCAGTAGCGTATTTTGTGCTGTAATTTTCACTAAAGTCGCAGTGAATTATGCACTCTTCATCAGTGAGATCGCTTTTCATTTTTTTAATGAACCTGTTCTGTGCGATCATAACTCCACAGTGAGTCATGTATGGAGGTAACATTTTTTCAAATTTTAAAATGGTGTCTCTAGGGAAAGCATTTACTTTATCTTTCGCTGTGTGAATGGTGTTTTTTGTTACTCCATTCTTGGAATAAGTTCTTTTACTTTTTTGCCAAGTCCAGTAAAATAATACTTCAGCGTTATTGAATTCTTTATAGATTAAGCTTTTATCTTTGCAGTCATCGCATTTCCCTGTTAAACATGACACATTCGTAGAGTCACAGCACAGTGATGACAAAATATGTTTGGTAGATTTTTCTTGAATTAAGTTGTTTTTTCTTAACGCAGCCACCATTAAGTCCATATTTTCATGTTCAATACAAAGACAGGTTTCTCGTTTATTTACAGTAGGTTTCAGTATCCAAAACGGTCGCTTTTTGCAAAAACTGGAGTAACTAATTTTATTTTGGGGATTTGTTTGCTTAAACTTAGTATATAAGTCTATTAATGAATCATTTAAGTAGCGTCTTTGTTTTTTATCCTTTTTCTTGGTAATGAACTCCTTTTTTCCAGAACACATACGACTGTTTTCATCTTCTTCAAGAAAAGTTTTAATGTCCTCTTCCACATTATTTTTAATTGTTTTTATAGCGTCTGATTCGCTTTGTTGTTTCATATCTTCAGTATTGGTTTTACTTGTAGGTTCATATTTTCTTAATGCAGCACTTTGGTGTTTTAATCTATATATCTGTTTTCGTTGTCGTTCGTTGACAGTCTTCAATTCATCAATCTTCTTTTTCTGTAACTGATACATTTTGTTCATGCGGTATTTAAGTCTACGTATAATAACTTTGGTATTTAGTTTCTTGTTAGCTGGAGTTGGAGGAAATTCCTTTTCAATCACACGAACTGATGATCTGGTACATGGCTTTGAAGTTGTACTTACGTCACTAGATGGACTCAATGGTTCCGGTCATGTCTCGGTAAGCCTTAACACGCTGAGGTAAAGGAGATGAAACGACCGATGAACTTGATGGTAGCAAATCAACATAGGAACATACTTCAGTTTGAAGCGCTCGTGATCGTTTTGGTTGTGAACGTGAAGTCACTAAAGGATCGTCAGTTTCGTCGGTTACTTCTGGTACGATTATTAAATCCTCTTCAAGACACCTCATCTCTTTGCGTCTTTTTTTCAAATTGTGTTTGTTGGAAGACATTCTACTTCTCTCCCTAAAAATTCTTTGTTGGCGAGGCTCTAATTCACTTACAGGCTTTATCTTTCCTTCATTCTTCCTTTTATAATACCGTTGCCTATCTTTCTCTTTGTGCACTGCGTAAAGCTCTGGATCACTCTTGATGCGAGCTTTCCGACGTCGTTCAGCCAATCTCTTTTTAACCAACCGATCTTCTTTTGAATCTGCCATAATCACAATACTGAAACAAGATGAGAGGTCATGAGAAAGTCAAATAAACGATCTTAAAATGTAAGTAAATGACTATTGATTGATTTCGGTGACTATAAAATTGATTTCGGTGCACCTATTTCCACCGAAAACACTGAAATCAATGCCACTGTAATCAAAATAATTAGCAAAATCCTAGATATTTTCAAAAGTAGCCCGAATTTTTCATATTAATCTCTTTTATTGAAATCGAATACACATAAGGCATACTTTTATTATAATTTAAAAATATTAATTCAAATAGATGTGGATAAAATAGATTCACCGAAATCAATTTTAAGGGTATACCAAGCCACCGAAAACGATTACGTACCTGAATAAAAGAGTGGCACGGAGACGCACAGACGTGTTATCCTTACCACCGATGCGGCGCGACTGACAGTTTGTATTACTCGAACAACTATTCTCGCAGTCACTAGAATACAGGATATATGAACGGATCGGTGCGCGCCACTGATATCAATTCTAAACGTCGGACGCGAAGACAACCAGTTGTAACTTGTCTACTAAGGCCTATTATGGCGTATAAATATTATAAATTGAGTTAATAACTATCTAGTTGTTTGTGAACACATGCAAAATAGTGTCATGTATTGTAGAAAAAATGATAAAAAATAATTTCCGCCACAATACGGGGCCGGACGCGACACCGAGGTCAATATTTTGGAGGTTTTTATTTTTTTAAACTAATTTATATTGAATTTATTTAAAAAATAACACAGGCCCCTCCTACTATTTTGATCGTATCTGTTATAGAAAAAAATATCAAGTTGTTAGTTACCCATTTCGTACTGGATTTCGACCCGGACACGCGTATTTGAACCGGCTGAGAATGACCCATAATGCCCTTCAAAATCTTCTAATATCTTTATGTATTTTCTAAGCCTAAACACACAATAGTCTTCCAGCACCCTAGTTGCGTGACACACTATCAATGACAATCTGAATCATTTTGAAGGATATTGCTAATCCATTGCTTCATTATATCTATAATTTTGGTAAATAACGCAATGAACGCGTTGAACTGTCAACACTGTTAGTGTGTTACGTAATTACCCCGCAGGCGGTAATTTGTTCATGTTTTCTCCCAACTTTTCTTAGTTACTTTCCAAGACATCACCATACGATAACACTTCATCAGCATCATCTCATCAGTATTACACTCATTGTGTAGTTCGCGAACAATAACAATGAAATAGCCCACGTTGAGATTAATGTGGTCTCGTATAATTTGATAATGATTTGAGCCGCTGAGGTTGAGTTGCGTGTGCGCAGCTTATGCGATGATCACGGAGAATTAGATGGCAAATTATTATCATTAGAGGCTGTTTTGATGGCAGTAATAAAAAGCTGCTGTGGTTTTTATTTGATTTCCATGGAGTTAAGTAGAAAAATATCAAAGACAAAGACTAATTGAGTTAGATTCGAGTTGTTTGATTGCAAATATCTACCTTTTGGGTAGGTATACCACCGAATTCTTTTACTTGTCTTGATTCACGCGAACTTCTCCCTTCTAGGAACCTTCCGGCAATTTTCTCTTCAATGCGAATTTACATCTTGAATAGCCAGTTCATTGACGTCCATTATGATATACTACGACATGCGATCAGCCATCCATTGACCGTTGGGTTTTTTCCACAAACGCTGTTTTTTTTTTAAATAAACAGGTTAATTAAACCTGCCTACGGATTGCCTTTGAAAACGATGAATCTAAACTTGTAAATTAAATAAATCGGATATTTCATACAAACGAAATATTTTCCATTGATAGCTCTAGGTACTGTTTTAAAACTTAGGTACATAATGAATACTTCGATGCTGACTACCACCATTTCTATTGTGTGCGGCCAAACTAAAGATCAGTTAATCTGCCTAGCCTTTTCCCAACTATGTTGTGGTCGGCTTCCAGTCTAACCGGATGCAGCTGAATACATGCGAGCGACTGTCTATCTGACCTCCACGACCCAGTTACTGGGTAACACGATACCCCTTGGAAAGACCGGTTGTCAGACTTTTGGGCTTCTGACTACCCGTAACGACTTTCAAAGATCGAAGAATGACAGCCGGGACCAACGGCTTAACGTGGTTTCCGAGGCACGGAGGGGTATCGATATATAATGGATGTTCACCCATCCATGGACCGACCTCGACAAGCGTAATTTAGCCTTCGATGGACCCGTGCGTTATTTAGTTACGAGCCAATGTAACGATGATCAGCAAATATAATTGAAAAAAAGAAACGTCGTGAACTCGTTCAAATATATTTTGCATTCAAGTTTTGCTCCATAACTTTGCTTTTGCTTTCACTGCTTCTTTTCGTTTCATCACACATACTACGTAGTATACGATTTGCATAATAATAGGTAAGTAGGTGCTAAGACTGAATTGTAATTAATTGCTTTCTAGATTTATAACATGAGTACTTTTATTTATATTAAAAAGATGGAAAACAAGTGACTATCAATATTGATTAGTTAAGTTAGATTAACGTTCCACTTACTTTGGTACTAGCTTCTGCTCGCGGCTTCGACCGCGTGGAGATCAGAAATTATCCCACCAGAACGTACACTACCGGGATAAAAGTATCCTATGTGTTAATCCAGGTTATAAACTATCTGTGTGCCAAATTTATTCCAAATCCGTTCAGCCGTTTTAACGTGATTGAGTAACAAACATCCAAACATCCACACTTTCACATTTATAATATTATACTAGCTGCGCCCCGCGGTTTCACCCGCAGAAATCTCGATCCCGTGGGAATATCGGGATAAAAAGTATCCTATGTCCTAATCCAGGTCATAGTCTACCCATGTGCCAAATTTTATCCAAATCCGTTCAGCCGTTTTAGCGTGATTGAGTAACAAACATCCAAACATCCACACTTTCACATTTATAATATTAGTAGGATTATATATTATATTATATTATATTATACATTATATACGAGTATAAGTAGGATAGTAAGATGTGAAGCCCTCATTGATTTTTGATGCTGAATAACTTGCAATTTACAAAGCTGGATTGGCTTGTTTTTATCCGATAAACGGAATTCAGTCACCCTTGTTCTAAAATTGAGATTTTTTTAAGGGCGTTTTGAGACAAGATGCCCTTAAAAAATCTCTTGACCCTCGAAATCCTGCTCATCTCAGCTTTGTTCAAATAAACACAATTTGATTAAAAAGTGGTTGACGAAAGTAACGTAAGACTTACAAAAGTCTATCTATCTGATACTTTCATCAAACAATTTTGTATATGGTTATCCATATACTTCATAGAGCTGCAACCTATCCAAAACAACAACCCCTTGTCTCCAAAAACATTAAAACCAAAGATTTGGTTCGACCTGTGACGAACGAAATGTACAGCGGAGGTATAATGTCAGGTGTTGGCTGTCGCTTACTGAGCAGTTGAGCACAAAACACAATAGACGATACGCTTTATATGACACGGGACCGGCATGTGTGCACGTTGCCAAGCAATTGAACATCACGCCACTTATTAAGGCAGGTAGGCAGCACACGACTAGTGATACTTTCGTGTCATGTTCTTCTTGGGAAGTCCCCTGCTATCAAGCTTAAAGATTGTGCAGACAAGAGAGAAATAGAAGCTTAGTACAGTGTTCCCTTAATAGGTAACTATATGTTTGTTTTAGTCGATTTATTGGTCAGTGCCAAATGCTGTTTATTTACAGAGAGAGATTCAAAGCTGAACTCCTTGTTTCAATTAAGTTAACTGATAGGTAAGTCCAGTGTCTGATTTTGTGGTTGCATTACTTAGAAGATTATATTCAGACAAACTAACTCCGTTCGTTTAACGATGTATCAATAACCATCTTCCATCTACTGCCTGCCTGACCACGGATATCATATAATCGAACAATTCGCACGTTCGCCAGCCCATATTCAAAAGATTAGCTTGTCATCCAAGATCGTATCTTGACCAACTGTCCAAGGTGCGCCGGACATGCCTAGGCATCGTCACCGGGGGTGGGCGGTTTCCATGAACCCTTGCGAAGGCGTCACATTTCGAGATGACTACCTCAGTAGTAGATGTTAATTCGATGTGCATTGACTATGAAACAGGATTCACTTGCACGCTGCTTTTGATTTTAAATGGTCGTCACGCCACGGGTGTAGGTCAAGAAGGAATGTGGCGTGGTTTCAGCTATGATCTGTATCGGACTCTACAGTTGACTACAAGGAACCGTGTCTCATCTTACCTAATGAATCCATTTAAAATCAGTTGCAACACGTCTTGCGTAAATCAAATCATCCTTTAATCCGAATCTATAATATCTGGATCATTATGAGTTCATTATAACTATGTTACCACGTCATATTAATCGATATTCCCATGTCAAAATAAGTAGAATGTACGTTTCGTTCCCAATTAGATATATTAAGTTTAAAGCACATGTGGAAAACACATTTCCCGTTCATTTTCATTCAAGGGATTAGCAGCATGTTAAAACAACAGAATTCAATATCATAAAGTACGACGTTGCGTAGTAAACCGCACTGGCAGCACTCGATTTAAGTGAAACCAAACACCGCACAAGTGGAACCATCAATATATCGGATTGTCTATTGTTTTCCAGCGGTAAAGTAGGGCAAACAATCAAACATAATATTATACTGCTTCCACTGCTGTGTCACCGTCAGGAAGGAAATCTTGAGTGGTTTGCTTTGTCTCCTTTCATCATTAACAAATTGATTGGCATAACAAGCTGATCTAGCATACATACCCCAAAAATAACACTATAGCTAGAAGAAGTGTTAAAATGAAGGTAATTGATTCGGATTCCTATAACTTCCCGATGGTTCGAACAACATGTAAAGTGAAGACTTGAAGCTATCTTTAAGCATGCATTAAACATAATCAAACATTGTAGCATAAAAGATTCCTTCTGATGTATCGGGTGTTTTTAGGGTTCCGTAACTGAAAAGGAAAAAACGGAACCCTTATATGATCACTTCGTTGTCCGTCCATCCGTCCGTCCATCCGACCGTCCGTCTGTCAGTCTGTCAAAACCCTTTTTCTCGATAACGCGTGGAGGTAACAAGTTGAAATTAATATCAAGTACGTAGGTCTACGGTCCCTTAGATTTCTAAACAAAACCAAGCTTCTAAGTAACGCAATAAAACAATACGATGCGATATGTTCATACCCGGAAATAAATCGCAACCCATAGGGTACTTACCTATAGGGTTTTGATTTGCCCGAAATTATATTCAAACATTAATGCCATAAAATTATCTGTCATACAAAGCCAATTTCATAGATATAAAAATACTGTTTTATGTATCATTATAAAGTTCTCCGCCTCTAAAAAAACACCCTTTCGAAATTATAGAATCCACAGAAGAATCTGCATCTCTGCCCCGACCCTTGCTCGAGCCAGCCGACGCCGCTGAGTCCGTAGCTTTAAATTCGTCCCTAAATAATCTAAATCTGATCCAGCCTGCCCTCCCCCCAGCGACGCCCTAAGCCGAAGTCCGTACCCCACAGGGGTGCCCTTAGCGTGTAGTCGCTAAGTTTATAAGTTTTATGCCCTGGGTGGAGGACTTAATTAATGGAGTCACCCACAGGAAAGTCCGGCTAAGCAGCCCAAAACCTCATAGGTTGAGGCTGCAAAATGCCATTTATAAAAAAAAATCTGCATTATGTAGAGTCAGTGAGTGCCAAACTCCCCATATTTACAGTTACTATTAACGATTTTTTAATTCGTTTTGAACACGGCAACAGCGTGGTAATTGCGTAACACACTAACAATAGAAATGGCTTTCATTTTGACAGTTCAACAACATTCATTGCGTTATATACATTGTTGAGCAGACAAATTTTTCGAAGATATGAAGCAATGGATTAGCAATAGGCTTCAAAATGATTCAGATTGTGATTGATAGTGTGTTACGCAATTAGGGTGCTGGACATTAAGAAAGAGAAGTAGGTTCATTTGTCACAGAAACACCTGCATGTAAAAAGATAAGTTAACTCGAGTAATAAAGTAAAATAACAAAAACAAAATAGGTTAAAGTATTGATGAACTAGTTTTGTAAGGATTATAGAGTGAAGGGAGTCTAAAGTGTGACCCTGTTCGCGGCCGATTATAACCTCACAAATAAGTGAATGTTGAAGGACATCGCCTAGCAATTTACTATCGATGGTAAAACAAACCGGTCCGAGTACTTAACTGGGTTTTCCCTTGAATACTTAATTTTATTCTCGCAGTGGCAAGTTCGGGACCCAACCTGGGTAAATCCCCAAGTAAACGCTTTGATTCAAAAAGCTAGCAGCTAGGAATCTTCCTAGAGCTACTAGCTTCTTGAATCACATGGAAATCATCTAGATATATATGTAAAATAAAATTGCAGGCAGTGCTTAAGATGATACTGACCAACACACAGAACAGGTAAAAGTTTCTTAAAATTCGCTTCAGTGCTCCATTACAAACAATTAAAGGACGCGTTGAAAAGTGATTGATTGACATTTTATACGCCGCGCACGAGCAGCAGAGTATCAATCATTTACACTGTGTAGGGTTCGCTGGAAATATTGAACTGGTTGTTTTGTCTAGCCTTATAAAGTGGCACTCAGTGGCACTAACCATAGCAGTTCTTAGACTAACTGATTGACATCTTAATAGTGTCTTCTCTTATTTGCCTTTTCGTTTTATTTTGCTGGTTAAGTACTTGTTCGTTTGCCTTCTACATGCCTCCTAGCTTCACTTCATAGATAGAATTAAAAACGCATTCATTAAAATGAATATTGCGCTATTTATTTTTGCAATTCACAGAATGCTTGTCCCATTGCCACGTTGAATGGCAACATTCATTCGTTATCCCAAAACCGTCCGAATTGTACTTATAAATTGTTAGTGATTGTTAAAAACAACATTGTAGTGTTACCAAATAGCCAGCATGCCTACAAAATTCGAATCCACACGTGAAAAAGTAAAAATAGAAACATATCGAGCAGTTAGCAGGACATCACTAATAAGAGCCGCTTTCTCCATCTGCCCGTCTTCCGGCTCTCCCAGCTCACGGCCAGTAGGGTACTGCAGTTTAGTTACACTACTGACATTGAGCAGCACAAACTTGGGTCTATTTCATGCACTATCGCGTCTGTCCTATTCCCCAAACAGATGGTCAAAAGCACCAAAGTTGAAGTTGAAGGTCATCCACAGTTATACAAAGCTGCGAAAGTTTACTGACATGACACTATCGTGTTTTATTTGACAGTTCCAATTACATTTTACCCAACCCAGTAAGAGGGGGGGGGGGGGGGCAAATGCCTGCCCTTTTACCTTCAACAACAACATTTGACCAAACTGAATCTATGAATGAAGTTACTATACTCAACTACTGACAAAATTACATCCAATGACCACTTTACTTCTTACACGTTCATTAATTCGCTACGCCAATCAATCGTGCCATTGATGATGATTGATTCGATAATTGATTGTTGCGAAACAAACAGTGAAAGTTGCGTTTAATTCCGCTCGGATATTAGATCGATATAATGAAAGTGTAAGTAATACGTGATCGTGACACAAATATTTCAACGGTCTTATGGTAATTGATGCCACTTCCGTAAACTTTTTTTGTCCTAGTTTTCATTTTCATTTTAAACAAAGTGAAATTTGGTTGGTATGACAATGAATCCCAGTTTCCAGAAACCTATATATGATTGGTTGGGTTGTTGATATTTTTTGTACCAATAACCACAAAATGACAATATTAAGATTCTGCAACAGATTGACT
The DNA here is from genome assembly GCA_917490735.1 of Dryobotodes eremita. NCBI lineage: Eukaryota > Metazoa > Arthropoda > Insecta > Lepidoptera > Noctuidae > Dryobotodes > Dryobotodes eremita. The sequence continues at coordinate 22,040,871 of OU823254.1, forward strand.
AATTATTAGAATTCCAAAAAGCGTAGGAAATCAGTCCATCGAAGTCCATAGGCCTTTTTAAAATAAGGCAACAGCCCAGTTAGTGACTTATTACGACTTATTTTATTGATTTATTTATTTATTTATTAAAGTTCTTTGGAAGACTTACAGAAAGCAATATATCACTCTTTCAAATAATAATGAAGAGACCTATTTGAAAGATAATGAAATACACTGTGTATTAATAAATAAGCACAATAAAATTGTGACCTTTTCCTCGGCCGACTTAACGATTTGTGTGGGATTAAAGCAGGTGGTACCGTCATTAAGTAGTCATGTTCGTGGAAGCCTCATTCTTGAACCCTTGCAAGGACAGTAGCAGTTATCGTTTGGAAGGTAGTATGGAAACGGTGGATGGACTGGTGAAAGATGATATGGCTAAAACCCAACCACAAATGGTGTTATTTGCTGACGACACTTCCTTAGTTTTTTAAATTAATAGACGTGCATCAAATCTTGACGACGTAAATAACGCCCTACTGCAGATCCAAAATTGGTTCACTGCTAATAATTTGGTATTAAATGCGAAAAAACTAAGTGCGTAAGATTTTCTTTACCAAAAATGTCAAAAGTATTAATTGTGAGACAATATTGAATCAAGAGAAACTAGCATTCGTCGATAAAACTGTTTACCGGGAGAACACGCTCGACTCAAGACTTCAATGGGGTCCTAATTTAACATCCCTTGCAGGACGGCTAAGTTCAGCAGCTGTGTGAAAAATCCGTCAATTTACTGATGTAGGGTACCGCGAGTCTAGTCTATTTTAGTTATTTTCATAGTATTATGTCGTACGGTTGACTATGGGGATGGGCTGCAGACATCGAGTCTATTTTTATTCTGCAGAAAAGAGCCATCCGATCGATATAATTATGGCCTCTGCAGGCGCGACTGTTTCAGGAAACTGTTTAAAGATATTAACATCATGACGGTAGCCTGTCAATATATCTATGAAAACATCATGTACGTAAGGAAAAAGCCACATCTTTTAGTAAAAGAGGTGAAAGACACAATTATATAACTAGAAATAGGGACCAATAAGTTCAACCAGGTTTCAGGCTGGCTGAAGTGGCTCATCTTTCATAGGGTACTGTTTAAATTTTACAATAAAATACCTCCCCATAAACGTCAAGTGAATGAAACGAAATTTAAACACACACTATGCAGTCAAGCGTATCATAAGTTGGGGGATTACATCGCTGATAAAAATTGCTTGGCTCAACGCTGGTCCTAGTCCACAAGAGCGCGTAAACTAATTGATTAGCATTTGAAAATACTGTTGGAGCTGCTGAAGATTTTGAAAATCATCTTTGCATTGTATAAATTAAATATTTTGGTATTGTACTAGTATTGCATGGCATATGTGTGAGTACTATGTACATACTACGCTTTATAGTATTTTTCTTTAGTTATTTTTTTTTTACCCGTTACTGGGTACGTCTTTCATTGACTTGAATATGCCCTGGCGGCTGAGGGTATGTCATGCTCACTCTAATGTCTTGCTGATGGTGGCGCATGTGTTGGATCATTTAGTTTCCTTCAAAATGGTTGAACTGAATGGTGCTAATCCATGCGTCATGTTCGTGAACGGACGCCGTCATCTCTTAACTGCCACGGCTTATATTAATTTAATATAATGTTTGAATTGTTTTTATCTATTTGTTACGGACGCTTTTAAAGTTCTACATCGTTCTCATATGCATAATTTCAACATGAATGATGTAACCAACATTTTAATTTAAAAGACTGTCCGTGGATTTTCTTGCCCGTTCTTTTCCATAGGTACCTACTACGCTTTGGAATGGGCAACTAGCTTCATCTTTCTGACTGACCGACCCCCTGACAATTCAAAAGGGCCTGTAATTTATTTATTTAAAATAAAAGCTTTGAGTTTGAGTTTGATGGGTGTGACTACTGCGTTCACGTCTACGCGACACGAGAAGTAAGGAAGAAGAAAACATGTTGCGCCGACCACAAGTATATTGGGATGAGGGTAGGAGAATGATGATGAAGTTGGTTGATACTATCATTTTAGTAGTACAGGCAGACCTTAGTAGAGCGGGGAAGTATTTACCACCAAACATACCTATTTCTGCCGCCAAGTAAATGATGCTACTATTTTGGCAAGTGTCCATACGTGGTTACTGCCAGTAACTTCTCATCAGATGAGCTACCTACTTTTTTGCCACCCAGTACCATTTTAAGCCTACAATGGTGCCGATTCTCTTGTACACCGAACTAAACTAACTAAACTATCACAAAAATTCCTTACTTTTTGGCTATGAGAATCTTAAAGCTATTCTGCAAAAAAATATCTCTAAACATAAAAATAATTTTGACGCAACTAAAATTTAATTTGACAATCGCGACTCCACATGGTACTTGTTTGCCCTACCCCGTGAATTTTTTTTAGAGCCGGAGGCGTGCATGGGGGGCAGCCTCGACGTGTTTTATAATATGGAATTTTTAATTTTTTGTATTAAATATGTAAAATTATTACCTACATGTTGAGTTTTAGGGGGGCTCACGCGTTATTTAAAGGGGGTCCAAATTTTCATTATTTTTGCGATAGGACACACCATTTTCGAGATATAAGATACAGTACTGTTTTTGCACCTGAGGTCGATGTGCTGTGGTGAATTTTAGTTCATGAAAACTAATTTTATTCCACACCTTATTAATCGCGATTAAAAATAGCCAGATTTAGATAAACCACCAAAATTTTAGGTGAAATATGTCAAATTCAGAATAACAAAATTGCCATTTTCACTAAACTACTAACTCAGTGCCATCTTAGTGCTGTCAAACTAAAGTATAGTTAAGTTGTGTCACTTGAGTCTATTTCAGAATGGGAAATCGTTGTTTGACAGGAATAAACAAAATTTTTGTGATTTTTTGTCTAGTTTAGAGAATTTTGTGACAAGAGAATCGGTACCAATATCAAAGACACATCTGTAGAACTCACCCAACCTTGAAGAGTACATATAAGCCGATGCCAGTGCCCATTTAGCCGAGTCAATGACATTACACGACGAGTCTCAAATCTCGGCCAGATTTTACAACCTAGTTCTAGAAGTGTCAAGTGCCTGCCTAGGAAGATGTAGTGAAGGGGGGGACGTGCGGGGCTATGTCCCGAGGGGGGCAGATCTGATTGGATCATTGAGCAATTGTTATAGGTCCGCGTTATGCCATAGTGTGTCATGCACTTCTATATTTATATTGTATTTTTACACATATTGTACATTAAAGTCAGTTTTCGTGTCTGTTTGTGTGACCGCGTTGTTCTTCTAAACTGCGTAACGGATTTTGATGCGGTTTTCTCCATCATTTAGAGAATTTATTCCGGAAGGTTTATGTGTACAATACATCAATATTAAACTTACATATAATAAAGAGATCCCGATGTTTCGTCAAGTCGTAACAACCGAGCGAAACAGGGGCGGGTCGCTAGTAAGCAATAAGAAGTTGAACTCTTGAATGACTTGTGTAACGTGGGTTTTTACGCGCATATAGTATTCGAAAGTTTTTTTCAATGAATGGCCAGGTTCAGTCGACGATATACAACGATATACAACTTTAATTTTAAATATTTTAGTAATAAAGTTGTTGCTACCTATTACCTATCTCATTTATTTTTACATGTGTAAATTATGTAAATTTTCTATAGCTTTATATATTTACCGTACGTGCATGTTATTATAGGTAATATCAGCTAACGGTCATCATTACGAATATGCTTATGTGCATAACATATAAATTTTAAATCAACCTTGCATTCCGTTCTAATGATTTATTGCAATCTTGTGTGGTATTTACTGTGTCTATGTGGGTTTTAATGAGTAAGCACCTATTCTATAATATTAAATTTGTGCATTCTTAACGATGACAATTTGTTAATGGATAAGTATAAATAATAGCCAACTTCATCATGAGCCCTCGATGCAAAAAGAGTGATGTCATAAGTTTAAGAGCTTTGTCTTTTTAGCTCTGTCTGTAAATGGTATGGGACTTTGTTTCTCCCAAACGAATGGACCGATTTTAATCAATGGAAAAAATAACTTTTTTTTAAACAACCTACAAACACAGCCACTCTTCAGGGAAAAAAAACTATGTACAGTGGGATTTTCATGCTTTGAACATTTTTAAGTGTGTTTAGTTTAGTTTCTGATAATCCTGTGCGAGTCTCAATAAATACTTTTTCTTTCTTTCTTTCCTTCCCTATACTATGCATTCCATTCGCTTATTCGCTACTATTTTGCACCACAACAAAGACATTTCCTTCTCATCGGCTAGATGTGTGTCAATAAACACATAAATTACCACCGAGATGCTTACAGACTAATAAAATGCACGCCGATGCTGCGACGAAGTCATGCGTATAACCCACTCGGGTATAAGTAGGTACACCAAATGGCTTCTAAGCGCATTGATTATAATATAATATGAGCAGATTGCTCACTCCCGAATACGACCATCTTGAATACACGTGTGGTACTGGCGAGCACAGTGTCGTTTAAACAACACAACAACAATAATAATATATGATGATGATTATACTCGTAATATAACGTTTGTGACGCGTCTGTCTGTCTGGTGATCCAGTTAGTACTTACGTACCTACTCATCGTAAGGCGCGGTAAGAAGTACATTTTTATGTAATTGACAATAGCGCATCGCGGCAACAAATAAGGTTCCAAACAGCGTTTGATGTTAGTTGAATCGAGTGACCACCAGAATAAAAGTAATTTTGCAGTTTTAACTAAGATAAAAATAATGCACGCTTCAGGGGAATAATTTTTAGATATTTCTTTAGTTGATTGAATTCCCTTTATTATCATTACATAAAATATGATAGTTTACTTTTAACATTTTGATAATTATGCGATGAATTTTTTTTTTGAGCTCTGTTTTATGATCTTTTAATCATAATACTATTTTACTTTTACCCGACCGCAAGAAAAGGGTTGTGGTTTTCGCGCGTATTTTGTATGTATTTAATATTCTTTATTACCTCAATGAATCTTTCAAACCGCTAGACGGAACATAAAGATATCGTTAGATATGTCTTGAACGCCCAAGTGGTCTTAGACAAGTTAAAAAAATAACAATAATGGCGGCTGTGAGATGCCATTCCTTGGAGTGAAAAAAAAAAGTGGTTTCGAATAATGCAATAAAAAATATTATAAAACATATTTGAAAAAACTTTTCTTTGAACAGTTGACAATACACATTTTTTTTTCTGGCTTATAATATAGTGCCAATGGCAACTGTGCGACAAAAACTGAGTGTTTTACGGTGTTCTACGTTTGGGCAGCGCCTTAAGTAATTTCGCCTACCTGTTTGTTTTCAAATAGCTTCAACTTTCTGATCGACTCGACTTAGGTTACTGGATTGAAGGATGGTGTAGCAGCATAGAGGTTACTAGAATTCGGAGTCCACGAAATATCAAAAAAATATTATTGTTGGAAAATTTAAATTGAATAGAAAATGCAAACGTGATTCTGTCAAACGCCGAAAAATCGCAGTTTATCGGTAAGCCGCTGTTTGTTGCCCACTCACTGTTCGGCGTCAAGTCGCTGACTGGCAATGGTTTTGTATGGGAGTGTACACAGTGACACATCATTTAGATCGTGCTGCCCTCGAACCTTCATATAAGTTAAGACGACATTTTCTTTTCTACAGGATGTGTCAAATAAATTCAAAGGCAAATTGATTCAGCATTTGGAGCGAATAACCACTAACTACTAATTGATCAGCGACGCGAAGTATTTCGACGCCATATTTTAGTTTGTTAGATATTTTATTTTTATTGTTTTTATTATTGATAGTTATAGTTTGTTAGTTAATTAGGTAAGTATAAAAAGTTTATCCAATGAATGTATATATTTTTATCATATTATATAAGTACTATCTACTAATTACATTTTGATTCCAATAAGATTATGCTCGAAGTTGAATATTTTGTTGTTTTGCAGTGGTCAGGTACTTAAACCACGTAAGCACAAGATTTGTCTTAAAATAAATTATAAATCCACGCAGAAATAATAAATAATAAATTGTAAAGTTGCTGCAACTGAAAATGTTACAATTTATAACATACCGTCATATGGTACCAACCCATGTTCCGAGAAGTTGGTACTGTTAAGTAGTTTCGAATGCAATATCAGCAATAATTACTTATAATTAATTAATTCATTATATATTCATTCTTATCATAGCTAGACATAATAAGTTGGTGTGCGTCGGTCTGTTGATTGAGTTCTGTTAACACTTCGCAGTTTTCAGTTCTCGCGACACGAGATAGAACTACGAATCAGAACAACGCTAAACAGTTTTACGGCAAATGCACAAAGCAAACAAACTTTGTATGCAAGTCATACAATACTAGCGTTTCGCCCACAGCTTTGCCCGCGTGTAAAGCAGACGTTCTGATATTTTTTTTAATATACCCTAGCTTCCCATTAGTGAAAGAATCGGATCAGTAGTTCTGAAGATTACCCCCTACATACAAACTCACAAATGTTACCTCTTTATAATATTACTTAGAGATTTGCTAATTTAATGTCTTGTAAAAATCGACGCTACTCTTGTAGAACAATTTCTATGAAGCCTTTAATTTTTGTCGAAAAGTGCCGTGGCTGCTACCAATCAATGCCAGCGAATACGGGGAAATGGAACGCGAAGTGTTTCATTATCAAGGGGACGACCGGTAATAAACTCTCCGTTCCAATTATTTCTAACAATGAAACGTGTTTTTACTTAGCTGACACGAGATTTTTATCTAACCTTCTAAAGACTTGTCTAAAGTTTTTATTGAGCTACAATATAGTATTATTTCAGGGCATTAGATATGCGAAACATAAAACGGAATACTCTAATTATCTTGTTCCAATACTAAGTAATATACTTTTCCTTATAATTTTAAGGGATTTATTTATAAACGTTGCTTATTAAATGTACAAAAAAACCGACATAAGTCAATGCTGGGAAGTCCGTACACAAGGCATCTCCGTCTGAACGCCATAGCGCTGGTTTATGATTATCTATGCCGCCTCCATCTCGTTCGGTAAAACAGTATTGTGGTTCTAGTTCGAATTCAGAATCATAGATGTCGCTGTAAGTCGTACTGCGGAAGAAAATTGACTTCCTTTTTTAGTCGTGTTGTGATCTCAAACAACGAGTGTCATGTGTTGCGGTGAAAAAGAAAAAAAGTACCGAATCCAACAAAGTGAAGCGTAGAGTGTATATTACGTAAGTAGTTAAATAGCCCTTCTATATATTTCTTTTATTGAATTGATCAATGACTCTAAGAATGTTGAAATATCAAGTGTAATAAATATGTATCCTTAAAATGCAATAGTTGGAAAGACCGTCTAAGACGCACGAGGTAAGTCCGTCATAAGCCGGTCTTGCCTCGAAGCACAGATCGTCAACCCTTTTTGTAGCGTGCGCGTATTCTTAAATCATTATATTTCGATTTCTCAGGTTTCAAAGGGTCATAAAGGCATTTTGTTTTGTTTCTAGATAATTATTGATAGTGAGTGTAAAAATGCCTTACCTAACGCCCTGATGCCTTTTATACCTGAAGGGTCGATTTATATACACCCCAAATGCAGCGGTTTAGCTTGCACGTTGCTGACGTTAGATAGGTATAGTGACTATGCGAGAGAAACCAACAAATGTTTTCTTTTTTACAGAAATACTTAAAAAATAATGGATATGCCTTTGGATGTTGATCGTTTTTTATCTAGAAATGATTTCGAACTTTTAAATCAGCATATATGGCCATGGCTTGTGACACATTTTATACTGTCTAGAAGATGTTATCATTGTGGTTATTACACAGACTTAAACTTACCACCCCACTTCATGATACATAAATGGAACTTACAATTGTTATTACATTTTGATTTTTTCTGGTGTCAAAGCTGTCTGCATATGGCAATTTACGATCATTACCCTGAAGACGAATGTACTTACTGTTTTTAACCTACTTATTTCATTCCACAAAAAACGGTACGTATAAATAATTAACTTCTAATTCATTTTCAAGTATTTTTTTATTCCTGTGCCTAAATGGTACCTATTCCCTCTTTGCTTTGGGTCGGCCGATACAAAAGGTTTAGCGCGATACAAAACATTGCACGTAAGACTGCCCTACGGTATCCACATTATATTGGAGAAATAAATCTTTTTTTTTTTCAGATATCTTTGCTTGCAATCATGGTAAGCAATTACAAAAGAAAAACAAACAAAGGATCATATTCGAAACAAAAGTTACAAGAAGCAGCAGAAGCTGTTAGAAATGGCCATCTGAGTGGCTATAAAGCTGCGCAAATTTATAATATTCCTCGCATGACTATTATGGACCATGTGAAAAACAGGAGATTTAAATCCAATTCTCTTGGCAGAAGCACTGCGCTGACTTTGGAAGTCGAAACAAAATTAGCTTCGTTACTACATTTAATGGAAAAATATGGTTTCGGTTTGACCAAAAAAGAGGTCCTAGAAATGGTTGGCCAGTATGTAAACCGTAATCTCATATCGACGCCTTTCAAAAATGGAGCTCCAGGGCAGGCGTGGTTTACTGCATTCAAAAAACGACATCATTTTTCCGTGAAGAAACCCCAGGCAGTGGAATACGCGCGTAAGAAAGCCGTAGACCCATTTATAGTTTACCCATATTTTGAATTGCTTAATAATACATTGAAAGAATTAAATTTATTGAATCAACCAGCCGCCATTTGGAATTTAGACGAAACTAGTTTTTCGAATGATCCCAAAAAATCAAAAATTGTTGGCATGAAAGGACACGCCGCGACAAGAGTCATTTCCTCGCCTGGTAGAGAAAACACTACTGTTTTGCTTGGCGCCAGTGCATTAGGACAAAAAACACCCCCACTAATAATTTTTAAGGGCAAAAACGTTTGGGATGAATGGACATCTCCGTATGCTTATCCCGGCACATCCTACGCTGCTACAAAAAAAGGATGGATGGAGACCGACGTCTTTGAAATGTATTTTAAAAAAGTTTTTTTGCCAGCTGTTGGAGATCAACGTCCGATTCTTCTTATTTATGATGGACACGCTACTCATGTAGGATTAAATATAATCGAGGAAGCGCGTAAAGCAGATATAACAATACTTAAACTACCTCCGCATACTAGTCACATATTACAACCGCTGGATGTAGCGGTCATGAAATCATTTAAAGATCGGTGGGATCCAATGCTCGTAAAATGGCAGCGTTCAAATATCGGAGTGAAGCTCCCAAAGAAAGAGTTTGCGAGGTTAATTGGAGTGGTTTGGGCTCAAATTGATAGTCAAGTTTTAAGAAATGGCTTCCGCAAGGCTGGAATTTACCCGTTCAATTCTGAAGAAATCAAAGAAAGTCTGTTTGATTCGTTACAGCTAAGACGTTGGAAAGAACTCAAAGTTCTTAAGTCCCAAGAACGACATGAATATGACCACAATAATCAAGAAAGACTCGTTTGTTACAATGACGAATCTTTGTACGTTGCTACAACATACGAGCCACAAAGTTTGCTTTCGTTAGCCTTAAATTGCACCATACAAGTAATTGGCATTAATTCTTATCGTAGCATTAGCAATCAGCACTGTTCTGCACATTTTGTAACTGACGACCGTATTCAGAATGATGATTTAGAGAAAAAGGGTGCCAAAAGTTTAAAAGAAAACCAGTTTATAGGAGAAGAATCTCATCAAGAACTGGAACAAGAATCTTTCGTATCCAATAAGGATTTAAAACGAGTTGACAATAGTAGTAATAGAATCCAAATATTAGAAAACAGACTAGTAACTTTTGAAGAACTACTTTTGATGCAAGTTAAAGCTGGAGTTAATGTAAAAGGTAAACGACAAAAAATAGCTGCAGGAGCCGAAGTTATAACACATAATGACGTTGTTAAGCGTAAAATGGAAGAAAAAATTAAAAATATAAAAAAAGAACCACAGACAGAGAAAAATACGACTATGAAAAAAAAACAACCAAAGACTAACAACCTAAACAAAAAAAAACAAAAGAAAACACAAAGAAAAGCACCATCCAACAAAACGACACCTGACATTACGAGTGACGATGATTCAGATGTGACAACTAAGCGAGATAGTTCATTTTATGGTCCATCTACTTCAACAGGAAAGACGGGTATAACAAGAAATAGGAAACGAAACCGATTGCCATCAATTGACTCCATAACTAGTATATCTGATATAATGAGTCTATATAGCGATACGAACATCAGCGATAGATCACTGTTCGACTATGACTTCGATAATGAAGTCAGTTGTTTTGCAGACAATTATATAGTGAATCAAGAAAATCTTAGTGACAATGACATCTTACAGATTAACGTAACAGGTAAACAACAAACTAGAAAGAACGCTCTAGAAAGAATAAAAAAAGAACCGAAAGCAAAGAAAAATACGACCATGAGCAAAAATCAACCACAGAAGACTAACCTAAGCAAGAAAGGAAAAAATAAAATACAAAGAAAAACAACTTCCAACGAATCGACACCTGACGTAACGAGTGACGACGATTTTACCAAAACGTTAAGTGATCCTGAAAACGACAAAGAAAATTCTGTTCCTGCATATCATGCAGATATGACATCAAACGGAGATACTTCATTTTCTGGCCCAACTACTTCAACAGGAAAGTCATTGAAAAGAAATGCTAAACGAAACCGCTTGCCATCAACTGACTCCATTATCCCATCTGATAAAATTAATATATTTAGCGTTGTGCATCAAGAAAATACTAGCAACAATGACAACTTACAGCATAACGGAACAGGTGAACGACAAACAATACCTCCAGAAAGAATAAAAAAAGAACTGCAAGGAAAGAAAAATACGACCATGAGCAAAAACCAACCAGGGAAAATTAACCCAAGCAAGAAAAAAATAAAAAAAACACAAAGAAAAACATCTTCCAACGATACAACACCTAACGGTGAATTTGCTACCACGTTAAGTGATCCTGAAAATGACAAAGAATATTCCGTTCCTGCATCTCATGCAGATACAACATCAAAAGGATTTACTTCATTTTCTGGTCCAACTACTTCAACAGGAAAGTCATTGAAAAGAAACCGCCTGCCATCATCCGACTCCATAACTATTGTTTCTGATAAAATTAATAATCCTAGTGACAATGACATTTTACAGCAAACTTACAGTATCAATGATTCCGTGCTTGTGAGATACCGTATGAGACAAAAGTGGAACTATTACATTGGATTTATCGAGAAAATCAAAGTAGTGGATGACGAAACATACTATTCCATAGATTTCTTAAAAACTGTTAAGAAACCACAACTAGTTTTTAGTATGACAAAGAGAAAAGATCGTGATGATGTACCCACAGTGTCGATAGTTAAAAAAATTGAAATAGAGACTGTGAATGCAAAACAATATTACTTATGTAATATTGAAGATAAGGTATATTTTTAAATAAAAATATACCTTGTAGTCAATAATTATGTAATATTGTTTTTTATTATCAGTTTGTCTTTCTATTTCGGCTAAATTTACGGGTTTGTGTGATTAAAGACTACTACTTGTAGTACTTTACGGATTTCATAGAGAATCATTCTGGTAACTATATTTTCTTATTTTTAATAAAACAAATAAGACTGATTTTAGTGATTTGTTAAATTTACGGCTGTGTGCATGATTAAGGGAAAAGATTGCATTGTTTTTGTTGTTTACGTACTTTACGGATTTTATAGAGAATAATTCGGATAAATAATAACATTATTCTTATTATTAAAAAAAATGTAACACTAGTGATTCGTTAACTTTTTGTAAGAAATTAAAGCTATATAACTGGTAAATTACAACCAAATATCTTTTAATAATTTAATTTTACATAAATAAGTAAGAAGACTGTTTATTTTTGTATCTTTTTGTAAGAAAATAATAACTAGTGTCTGGTAAACGAAAGTTGATCCTGAAAACACGCGCGAAATTATAAAAAAACAAGACTGTTTATCCCTGTACATAGTGCGATAACACGTGTTGATAATAGAAATTTAATTTCATTTAAATAAAATAAAATGTCAAGTGTCAACACGTGTTAACGCACTATGTACGAGGATAAACAGTATATATTTTTTAAATTTCGCGCGTGTTTTCAGGATCAACTTTCGTTTGCCAGACTCTATCGGTTTATTCTCACTTAAGTATATCCGGCATGACGAATCATGATTTTATTTTGGACGGATTCAACTGCTTTTTGACTTATTTATGTGCAATAAACAATTGAATCCGTACTAAATAAAATCTCGATTTCTCGTCATGTCGGATACATTAATTATTAGCAGTTAGTAATTGCTTTGTAACAAAATAAATCATGGTTCAGAATGTATATTTTTATTTTATTTTATCGAAAATGTTTACAGCCCCATCACACAAATATATGCCGGTCTTGCCTCAAGTATGAGAAATTTAGCTATTTAAATTAATTGCAGCCTTATAAGTACGACTGTAAGGCACATATTTCAATGCCATTCATTACTTTATCGAAATAAAATGTTTCCATCATGTAATCTATCAAATCTGGTGTAAAATGACTACTAGACGGACTTACCTTAAAGAGCAAGGCAAGTCCGTATAATCGTCGATTTACGAAAAAAAATGCTCTATTTAAGTGATATTTGACATTAAAGCAATACAAGTGTTTTTAGAATATTCAAGATAATATTTTCATCATTTGTAACTATCAAGAGATATCCTAGAATGCATAGTTCCATTAGTTACTTCCAATGAAAGTTAACTATTTAAAAACTATGCCGGTCTTCCCCACATTGACCTAAAAAAAACACTACTAAGGGAAAAATAACTTTATTTGCGGAAGTCGTTTCTTTGATTTTTGTATTTCCGTTTTTTGCCACCGACTTCGGAAATTAAAGTTATTTTTCACTTTGTAGTGTTTTTTTGGAAGTCGTTTTTTTTTATTTTTTATTACGTTTTTTTTTAACTTTTTTGTTGTGGTTCGTTAACTACCCCACAAAATTTCATATGCTACTTGCTATGTAAATAACAGTGTCAGGAAGTTATTATAATATCATCAATATACACTAAGTGGAAAAAATACGTATTATTGGAGCTATAAGCTACAAAAACTACCCAAGCAAAGTTAATAAAATTTATATGGGACCACCCCTGAAGCATACACACATACATAAAAAAAACATACAAGCGAATTCAGGACCTCCTCCTTTTTGAAGTCGGTTTAAAAAATGTATGGTTAAACAGTCGCTAATAATTACTTAACTTTAAGCAACGTTTATAAATAAAGGGGTATAAGCGGAATTAAATAAAATAAATAGCTAGAGTGGAATTGCCAGTCAACCATGTTAGCTTATCACCTTGACTCCTATAAGTGCACTGGTTAGAAAAATGTAACAGAGCCAAGGTCACGCGCAACACACAGCGCACACGCATTAGTCATACTTAGTTCACTATTTCTTTCTCTACTTCTTAGTAAACAACTAGTTCCGACTCGCCAAATACGTTCATAGATTGCCATGCAACCTCATTAAAAGTTTTCATGTGAAAAAAAAAAGCTAGTAAAAACAACAGCATTAACAATGAATCAACTGCTGTCAACAAAGGCAGTATATTACGAAGTAGTTTCTCGATGCATATACGTGGTCGTTTTCAAGGGGTATCGTGTAACTCAGAAACTGGGTTGTGGGGGTCAGATAGGCAGTGGCTTCAAGTAACATGCTGGTATTCATCTGCACCCCGTTGGACTGGAAGCGGCACCTACATAGTTGTGAAAAGTCTAAGGTGATTATGACTTATCTGACAAAACGAAAATTCCATACATAATATATGCCACAATGCCATCTCAAAAATAAATGCTACATAGCTGCACCTTATTTGCGCAACACACCACACTAACAATCACAAACTCAATCATTTTGAAGCCTATTGCTAAAACATTGCTTCATATGTTCGAAAAATTTGTCTGCTCTACAACGTATATAACGCAATAAATGTTGTTGAACTGTCAAAATGAAAGCTATTCCTACTGTTAGTGTGTTACGCAATTACCCCGTTGGTTAGCGTAACTAACCACATTTTTATTGTTTAATGATTATCTGTGCAACAAACCAGAAGCACAACTTATTCCACAGCCACTTCATCTCAGTTTAGTCAAGTTGTGCAACAGAATGTGGCACAAGGATGCGCCTGCGCATAGTAGCTTACCAGGTCAACTGAAGCAGTCATTGCGCTTACAAATGACGCGAAAATGGGTTGTTGCATGGACGATAGTTAAATAATGGTGATTTTGTGGTGTAGTCGCAACCCACAAGGTCCATCAAGAAATTATTGGGATTTAGAACCTTATAGTGCTGAATTTTAGTGATGCAGAATGAGCACACACCTATATGCTGATGATCTATATCCCATTACATGTTGGTATCGCACCGACTATGAGGATTGAGGACGCTAACGACGAGGGATGAATAATAATTGGTTATTAAGCAATCATTGCAATAATGTGCTAATGAGGCCGTAGTGACTAAATGCGAAGTCGCTCTATGGCTTGTTTCAAAAGTATGTGATGAAAATGTAAACAAATGGATAATAAAACGTTCCTGTGGATGCCAATTTGTAGTGACACTTACAAATTGAATGCTTTAGTTTGATTATTTGAATACTTACTTAAACCCGAAATTCTAATTTTAAATTACCTTAAAGGTGTTAAGATGATTTATGCTAATGCTAACGGAGGTTAATTTAAAACCTCGGTTTACATCAATGAGCAGGCCTGCTAGGTGCGGGCGTGCAGGGCGTGCACCGCACAAGGGCGGCACTTTCAAGGGGGCGGCAAACATAGAAATCTCCTTATTGAACACATTGTTCTATATAGAAAATTAACGCAAACGTTTGCAGGTTCAAACCACTTAGGGCCGGTTTTTCAATCGCCAGTTAACTTTTATCCCACGAATAAGTTTTTAATTTTGACAGTTTTTGTTTGGACAATCTGTCAAAACGTCACATTTATTCTTCAGGTAAAAGTTATCTGATTATTGAAAAGTCGGCCCTTAGATAGGTAATCTCTAAGAAGGTATTCCCCTGTTATAAATATAACCCTTCATTGTGCGTGGGCCGACACGCGCATGGTCGGTTTTTTTTATACACTTCCATAACAACTTAACCAACATCAAATTCCTCTCTAAAAGCCTAGTAGGGTAAAGAGGGGGCGGTATTGTCAGTTTTGCACGCGGGCGGTGAAGCGCCCAGCGGTGGACCTGTCAATGAGTTTTCAATTACAATTTAATAATGTTAATCAAACAATAAATAATAAAAAATTTAAACTTTCTAAATTCAGGTGAATGTGTTACTAATTCCCTTTAGTGAGTGATTGTGTAAGAATTTAACCAGAACAGGATTTGTTTACACTTTTGGAACATACATTAGATCATTACCTGATTAACTTATTATATATTAATTTACTGAAAATCCGACCTCAAATGGTGTTATTTGCTGATGATACATCACTGATTTTTGAAATAAACAGACATGCATATGAGCTTGACGACGTAAATAACGCCATGCTTAAGGTTCATAATTGGTTTACTGTAAATAATTTGGTATTAAATGAGAAGAAGACTAAATGCATAAGATTCTCGTTACCGAATGTTAGAAGTAGTAAATGTCACGTTGTATTGAATAAGGAGATACTAGAATTCGTCGAAAAAACGGTTTTCCTGGGGATTACGCTAGATTCAAAGCTACAGTGGGGTCCTCACTTAACATCACTTGCAGGGCGGCTAAGTTCAGCCGCTTACGCTGTTTGGAAAATCCGTCAATTAACAGACGTGGATACCGCGAGACTAGTATATTTTAGTTACTTTCATAGCATCATGTCTTACGGTATTCTGCTGTGGGGACGGGCTGCGGATATTGATTCTATCTTTATTCTGCAAAAGAGGGCTGTCAGAGCCATCTACAACCTCCGCAAACGCGAATATCTAAGGGAACTGTTTAAAAAAATTAACATCATGACGGTACCTTGTCAATATATATATGAAAACATTATGTATGTTCGAAAAAATCTACATCTTTTTAGTAAGATAAGTGACAGGCATAATTTTAACACTAGAAATAGGAACAAATTAGATCAACCACGTTTCAGGTTATCTAAAGTAGGTACTTCTTTTATGGGGTACTGTGTAAAATGTTATAATAAAATACCACTCGATATTCTTCAACTAAATGAGAAGAAATTTAAAACATGCATTAAACGCACACTATGTAGACAAGCATATTATAAGTTCAATGACTATATAGTAGATAAAAATGCTTGGCTTAATGCTGGTCCTGCTCCACAGCCGGGCGCACTAGTTAAAATTTGAATGTTTGGAAGAGATACTCCTTTCTTATTCCCCCTTTTATTTTTCTGACATTGCGAACTTAATGTTTGTTTATTTTTTATAAAATATGTTTTATTATTGAATAACTCAATAGATATTTTAATGATTATTTTCTTTTATGTAGTAAAATTTTATTCATTGCTCAAATACATAGCAAACTATAGTTTTGTATAATTTAGAAGCATATTGCAATTTTGTAAATGTGAGTACAATGGATTCGTTTATTATATAATTATGTTGACTTGACAGCATGGCAGTAGAGACTATGTCACGCTCACTTAAATGTCTCACTGTTGGTGGCGCGTGTGTTGGATCATTCGGTTCCCTACAAAATGGTTGAGCTGGATGGTGCTGATCCACGCGTCATGTTCGTGAACGGGCGCCGTCAGTTGAGACTGGTCATCTCTTAACTGCCACGGCTTATTTTTATTATTAATCTTATATTTTGAATTGTTTTTTTATAGATTTTTTTTTCATTGTTCTCGCATATAGAAGCAACACGAATAATGTTCCCAGGATTTTGTAATATCTTGATTTAAAAAGAGTGTCCTTGGAGTTTCTTGCCCGTTCTTCTCCATAGAGATCTACGTTTTGGAATGGGCAACTAGCTTCAACTTTCTGACTAACTGACCGACTCTTTGACAATTCAAAAGTGCCTGTAAATGGTTTAATTGAAATAAATGCTTTGAGTTTGAGTTTGAGTTTGAAATATATGAAATGAAATGAAATACCTTCCGTAGCTAGCGACACGTCGTTTTCATAGAAATACGTAGAAGCCAGTAGTGTCGCGGCGACACGTCGTCTGCTGCTGATGACTGCAGTCGGCTACGAACTTGTACCTTTTTTTTTTGTGTGGGAAATCATCAAATGACCTCTCCCTCTTTGGGCGGAGCGAAAGGGCGTGTCAGACTCTTACTGACTAAAACCCACCCGTGTTCCTTCAGTTGCCTGTGCGTCAGGGCCACGGTAACTCTATCGAACAATCCGCGACCTCGGCAGAATAATCCGCGGCCCCGGCAGACGAACTTGTACCTTAAGACCTGAATTTTCACGACACGGAATAATGACGTACAATCAATAGGCACGTATGAATATTGTTATTTGAATTGTTGCATTGTGCACACTTGCTTACAAACTGCGCATAATTGGATTGCTTGGTTTGTGGTCTCAATATGGTGTGAATGCAAGGTCAAGCGGGAAATGGTAGTTTGTTTTTGAAAACCATGAATGAACATGATAGAGCAGATATTGAAGCGAAATTGGGAGTTTGTAGCTTAGGTACCTATGTATGGAAAAATATGCATTATTAGCATAAGCATAATCATCTGCCTGTAAGTGTACCTACTGCGTACGTGTTTGTATAACATCCCCACTGCTGGGATACAGGCCTCCTCTGTGAGAGGGAGCGGGCCGTCCACCACGCGGTCCCAGTGCGGGTTGGTGGACGTCAAATGTCTTCGAATATTTGGTTCTAGGACATGCGGGTTTCCTTAGGCTGTTTTCCTTCACCGTTTTGAGAGCAGTGGTGATGTAATAAATCACACAAAGAAAAGTGCCTGCCTAGGTTCTAACCTACGTCCTACATACAACTCGTAAGTCGCGGCCATTTCTACTGGGCCACCACTACTCCTTATATGCATTATTAGGTGTGATCAATATTAGGGATGAAACATTTTCAAAGCGGTGGTAGTCGGAAAACTGGATTTTATATCTTGAACTTATTACAATAAGGAAATTTGAAAACAACACCACAGTTGGTCATTTTATCATAGAATGTGGAGATTTAGAGCTGCCTATGCTAAAAACGAATAATGGGCAGGCTAGGTACTGCTACTGCTACTATCAGTCTCAAAGTCAATTAAAATAATCTGGTTCAGTGTTAAAAGGTTTATGGTGGACATAATGAAGCAGTGGCACCAGCAGCCGTAGATAATGAAGCAGTGGCACCAGCGGCCGTAGATAATGAAGCAGTAGCACCAGCAGCCGTAGATAATGAAGCAGTGGCACCAGCAGCCGTAGATAATGAAGCAGTGGCACCAGCAGCCGTAGATAATGAAGCAGTGGCACCAGTAGCCGTAGATAATGAAGCAGTGGCAGCAGCAGCCGTAGATAATGAAGCAGTGGCACCAGCAGCCGTAGATAATGAAGCAGTGGCACCAGCAGCCGTAGATAATGAAGCAGTGGCACCAGTAGCCGTAGATAATGAAGCAGTGGCAGCAGCAGCCGTAGATAATGAAGCAGTGGCACCAGCAGCCGTAGATAATGAAGCAGTGGCACCAGCAGCCGTAGATAATGAAGCAGTGGTACCAGCAGTCGAAGATAATGAAGCAGTGGCAGCAGCAGCCGTAGCAATGCATCAAAATAGTGTTGTAACAAAACATCCGGTGTCTGTAGTGACACGGATAGCGGCGATGCGCAAGACTGGGCATGCATACTTAATTGCTTATGAAGGGTTTACGACATTCACAAAAAAAAGATTGAGTTTGCGGTAACTTTCGTTGTTATGAACCCTTTTTATTTTGATTTGATTCTGTCTTGTAAGATCAGCATCTAATTCCCAAGCATGAAATCAGTTGTTCCCTTTGTTGCGTTGTTCCTGGTTGTTAGGGTCACATACCTATATAAAACCAAACCTGTATTTCCCGAAGGGTTAGGCAGAGGTGTACCTATAATACACCCCACATTTCGGCAGTCACGGGGGACCATCCTATTGCCATCTACCGGGCACAAACCCTGACTCCGGCCTGCTACTGAGAAATAAGGTTTCCTTTTGAAGCAATTTCAATTTATTGCACTCTAGAATTTTCTCTAAGTGCATCTTCATTTTCGATTTCATCTCAAGGCTCATTGAAATTAACATTAACTCCTCCAACTTCCAAAATGTAAACCAACCAACTTAATTTTGCGTAAAAGCTGATATTTAGTTAGCTAAATCAGTGTTATTGTATCTTTCTCCTTAGTCGCGTGAATGTCAAGTGCTTAGTTTCCCGTAACAAATCGTAGTGTTTATCCACAATATCCACACCGCCACGGTAGTAAATAATAGAACAACAGACAACTCAAAAGTTACATGTGCGTACCTACAGATGCCTTAAGTTTCCGTTTATTATACAGTAGATTAAATTGAGTGTCTACATCCGAAACCTACCCTTCAACACTACCTAATTTGACAACGCATCCACCAGGACCAGTACAATGCAATAGAACTTCCAAAAACACTGCATTGTTTCTCTTCTTTCTACAATTAGCGCCCTTATTGCGTAACACACTATCTATCACAACCTAAATAATTTTGAAGCCTATTGCTAAATCATTGCTTCGTAATGTTCGAAAAAATTGTCTGCTTAACAACGTAAATAACGCAATGAATGTGGTTGAACTGTAAAAATTAAAGCTATTCCTACTGTCAATGTGTTAGGCAATTACCCCGCTGACCTATCTATTGCAAGCCAACTAGCGTAAAATGCTTTTAGATGTGTTTTTACGACAAAACACAGAAAATATCACGGTAAGCTGTGCATGAGCCTTCTACTCCATCTTTTCTTACGGTATAGTTTCCAAGCGACACCTGATTGAGGTGAAAACTAACAAGGCGTATAGAAAGCGGCGCGCGCGCAGTTTCCACATGCGCGGGAGCATCGTGGGAGCTTACAATGCACCGCTCGAGCAAAGCTAACCTTTGACATGGAAAACTATTAATTAAATTGATTAATAGAATTAACTTTCCAGTAGATAATAAATTTATTTTGTGGGACAATCTCACCAAGGAGAAAAAAAGTAAATGGGTTTTAAGTACCTACTTTTCTTTTTAACCCCTGACGCAAAAAGTAGGGGTGTTATAAGTTTGACCGCTATGTTTGTGTGTGTGTGTGTGTTTGTCTGTCTGTGGCACCGTATCTCTTAAACGGGTCAACCGATTAGAATGCGATTTGTTTTATTTGAAAGCAGGTTTTCCAGCAGTGGTTCTTAAATATGATTTATCAAAATCGGTTCAGCCGTTTCAAGGTCGTCAGCTCTTTTTTGTGGAGGGGTTTTTTAATTTTACCTATTATATCGAATTGCTTCTGAACTGCCCGCGACGTCGTTCACGTAGAAGTCGTAAGACACACAATATACTAAAATACAGCAACATTTTATAAAACTTCCTGTCCGCCCGCGCTATTACTTCGTTTTCGCTTAGCGTACTTTTTTTCTTCTTGCTCGGCTTCTAAGGGTCGTAGCGTGATGTTAAATAGCCTATAACGTCCCTCAAGAATTGGGCTATCAAATATAAAAAGAATTTTCAAATCCGCCTGGTAGCTTCAGAGATTAGCCCGTTGAAGCAAACAAACTCTTTAGCTTTATTATTAGTATAATAATGTAGATTAGCTTCTGCCCGCGGCTTCGCCCGCGTGGATTTTGGAAACTATCCCACGGGAACGTGCTATCGGGAAAAAGTATCTATCCATGGCATAGGTCATCCAAATCTATTCAGCCGTTAAAGCGTGAAAAGTTAAACAGGTGTTTACGGTTCCAAATTTCTAACATAAAATAATATTAATTCATTTTAATTTAATCAGCATTAATTTGAAATACTCTACCCCTATTTTACCACCTTGGGGAATGATTTTACGAAAACGCTGAAACATGTAATTTTTTATTTCTTACCAAGAGCATAAATCCCTAATTCATATCCCTAACTTAACAAATGCTAAGACTCCCATACAAACTTTCATCCCCTATATCCCCGTCGTATCCCCTTTAGGATTATTTTTGAGACAAAAAGTAGCATATGTCCTTTCTTAGGATGCCGTCTATCATCTCCTTGCAAAATTTTATAGAAATCCGTTCAGTGGTTTAGACGTAAAAAGCTAACAGACAGACAGAGTTACTTTCGAATTTATAATATTAGTATGGATAGTATGGATAAAAGGAGCTTGTGGCTAAAGAATTACCGCCATACGGGTCGATACAAGGTTAAGCTACGCTTACCGCGGTCGGTTCGAGAATGGGTGACCATCCATTACCCCTCTGTGCCTCGGAAAGCACTTTAAGGCATTGCTCCTGGCTGTCATTCAAATCAAAATCAAATCAAAATATTTTATTTCACATAAACCAACATGGGCATTTATGAGACGTCCGAAGCTAGGTGCACGGTTCCAATTGGTTGTTTCTTATGGAGAAGAGCCGGCAAGAAACTCCACGGTTACTCTTTTAAGAATATGGGGCTTTTACAATGTTTCAAATTACGGTGTTGATACTGGGAGGACAGTGTAGGCCTGTCAACAAGTAACAGGCACTCAACAAAATATTTTAAAAAATATATATAAAAAGGTCTACTAATCTACAGTCTACAAGTTAGGCCTACAACGTTCAACGTAGATCTTTGACAGTCGTTACGTGTAGTCAGAAGCCCAAAACTTTAAAAACCAGTCTTACCAAGAGGTATCGTGTTACCCAGTAACTGGGTTGTGGGGGTCAGATAGGCAGTTGCTCCACATAAAATACTGGTATTCAGCTGCATCCGGTTAGTCTGGAAGCCGACCCCTACATAGTTGGGAACAAGCTAGGCAGATTGATTGAGTATGGATAGAGGTAGTTAGGCATATATCGATGACTTTAAGGACACAAATACATTGACGATTACTCTAATATTTCACTCGCACATCATCTATATTACCTAATGTATGTAAGCTTTTAAAGGAACTTTATACCTATAGGTACTAGTCCGTGGTGAGTAGGTACTTGAACATTTCAAAGATAACATTGTGTTATATGACTTCATGCAATGCGTGATCACAGTTTCCTCAAATCTGTAACTTGCGGAATCGAAATCGATTACTTTTAGTATAAAAACATCATGTCGGAAATACAATAGGCGTGTGGTTGCGTGTCCGCATCCGAGTGCATCGATTTATCGTACTATATATTCCGTGTTCATGACTGGAGGCGGTGGTTATTGGATGCGTTCATTCAGGTTTTAAACTTACATCTGGACCATGATGCCCCAAAGGTTAGGCTGAGGAACAATCGTGCAACAGTTTGTTGACTATCTTAATTGAGAATATACTTAGTTTGCGAACGTCACGTCATAATGACAGAGTTTGAATTCTATAATCCTGAAGTATTCAGCCTGCGTCCCTGGTGCAAAGCGTCGAACTCTCGGTTGCCCCGTCACCTCAGCTGATGCCATGCTCAATCAGTCGTACCTAATCCTAATCCTAACTAATATTATAAATGCGAAAGTAAGTTTGTTTGTTTGTTTGTTACCTTTTCACGCCTAAACCACTGAACCGATCATACTGAAATTTTGCATATACGTTGTCAGGTGTACAGAAACATAGGGTACCTTTGTCCTTTGTGGTGGACATAGGGTACCTTTCATCCCGAAAAAAGTACTGTTCCCGAGGAAAACAACAATAACGTTCTTATGATAATAGATGGCGCCACGTGTCTTCCGATCATGATTGAATTATAACCCGAATTGATAGTCAAAGTCTAAATTAATGCGTGCGAAGCCGCGGGCAAAAGCTAGTTAATATCATATTTTTAACTGTACCATCGTTCTGGCAAGTCAATGAGCTCCGCCGCTACCTTGCTGACCGACATATCTTCCACGACAGGAGGTACCTACTCTAATGTTCGCTCCTAAATAAGAGAAGGAAAACTTTCAAATTAAAGAATCGCAGACCGTGTAAACACCCATTACCCGGAGTATATAAAACTAGCAATAAACACTATTCAACACTCACGTTTCCGGCAAATACGTTTAATACCACTAAACCAACCCTTTATCTAAACGTGACCGAAACGTTACGCAAACGAACGGTGCTAAAACTATGATAAGTAATTCAATTTGCCGGAGATCCAGCTCACTGGGTGACCGGCCAGAGCTGAGCGAAGCCTTTTCAGTGCTTACTAGTCTATTTTTTTATTATATTTCGTCATTCGCGCGGTATTGCTTACCAAGCGACATTGTTCGGACAACGAATGATTCTTCCGACTTATATCTCTTAAATTCGTCTCTGTTCTTTATCTTGAGCAGTACTAGATATTCAATTTAATAAAAAAAAATCTTCAACATTATTTTCTTATTTCTAACAAAGGGCCTTTCTAACCTTACCTACTTAGGTAGGTACTCGTTTGTCCTTTAGCAGTTAATTAATTCTAAAGCGTTTCTGCTGCTACAGCGATTACATTATAATTGCAATTTTATACCTAAGTATACCTACATACCTACTTTATGTTTGCGATTGCTTTGAGTAGTGAATGTGCTCGCATCTACCTATGTTTGTCTACTTATATAAGGTAGAGCAGCTCAGTAATAATAATAATAATCCAAATGATTCTTTCATTTGTGACACCTTTTTAAACTGAAATCATTCATTAAACCTTAATAACTTTGAATTCAGCAAATCCCGATGTCCCTGAGCCCTGTAACGCCAAACCTCCTAAACTTTCTAGAACTTCTTCCTTCTAAATCCAGGCATATCTACAGCCACGTGACTCCGTCGCCGCCTAGCCGGTGCCAGCACAATGGGCGCTCGGTACGGCCACAGTGCTGGACAATAGACCGCTTATTGATATGTCCTGGTATGCATGACGATCGCACGGCTATTTCCCTTGCCTGCCCAAGTGGCCAGTAGGTATGCCTCGGGCTGGCGATAGGACGAGAACGGAGGGTGGTGTGATCGCGCAGGTGTCATTAGTAATACCTTTGTGGTAGTAAAAACAAAATAGATATATGCTATCCAGTCACAAGATAGAAGATCATCTAGTATTGGCTATGTAAAACAGTACGAATATAACAGACGGAGTTCTCTCTGTGAACGAGTTCGTCCGGAATAGTAGATTGTTATACAAGGGTCGAAAGGAATCAATTCCCATGCGAGGTATTTAGACGCCCGAGCGTAGCGAGGGCGGCTATAGTCCGAGTAGGAATTGATGACTTTCACCCGTGTTAAACACCCTACTTTTCATTTCGAATTTAAGGAAAGTAAAAAAAGTAGTTTTTCTAAAAATGTCTCTTAATAATTAATGCATGAGACTCATTTTTAATCAAATATTAGTCTCTAAAACTGATATTTTGAATTTCGGTACAGCATACAGTTTTTTTTTTCTTGTGGCTTCGCACTTTTTGTGCATTCAGTCAATGTCACGTTTAGTTTCTTTATTACGAAGAAAACAAAGTTAGGAAAGCTTACAGAGTTAGTATCCCGCAAAAATATATAGTCTTTTTTAAATTTTAAATATGGAAAACACCGTGTCACCGCCGTGGGCCGTCCCACTCAAGGTGGATCCACAGTTGTAGCCCGCCAAATTCAAATATTCTTTGGTTTTTTGCAAATTGCAGCTCTGTGTCAGTTGCAAAACACGTACGTAAATTTGAATTTCGCGGGCTACCTTAGCGCATTCCCCTTAATAGGTATTTTTTTAATTCACACTGGCTGTTTATACACTCTTAAAGCCCCCGGCATTTCTTTTAATCGATATTTTACTTAATTATATAAAAGCTTTCGTTGCCGACTACCTAACCAAATTTAGTTCTATTTTTAAAATTCATTCCCACCCTAGAGAGGGAAGCAATTACTATGAGTTTTTCCCGCCCTAAGACGGGGAGCAGCGTCTTCCACCCGCTACTCGGATCAAACAAACACTACTTTCCGAGTATGAGAAATGAAAAAGTATATTTCCGTTGTATTTCTTCCGCCAAGTAGTATTGCTGTTCCGGATTAAAAGGTCGGTGAAATTAGAGACACGTGACAGTTACACCGCTGTCTCTAAGGTCGACAGCGCAGTTTTATTCGCAGTCGAGTTCATTGACTTGGTCCAATAACAAACAATAAACATTTGACCACGCTCAGATAACTATGCAGGCTTAAGTACTAGAGATTCGCGCGTAATAGGGCCAAGGGCCGCCCTCAAAGGACCTTGACTAACACGTCATAGACGGACTAGGTCAACATCCCAGTAATAGGCAATGACTTACGTAATGTCCAGTTAGTGACACTGACCACTAGTGGTTGGTGGTCAGTGGTCTAACCAATTTCTCCGCACGACCCATCGAACCAGTCCCAAGCACTTGCGCGTCCCGGTGTGAGGATATCCTTCGTTTAGTTACGGAAGCGATAATTGGTTAATTTTAATTAAGGAAGTGGAAACTGGAAATTGATATTCAAATGGTGTGTTTAGTTTTGTTACATTTTGTGTCTGATTTCGCGACGATTTTTTTGCGGATGTTGATATAAAATCTAGTGTCAGATTTCCCTTATTACCCAACTACGGCAAAGCCAAAAGGAAGGTATGTTTTGTTTGTAGTTACGTATATTCCACCGTAGCGCCTAAACTATTCATCCGATTTTGATGAAGGACAAAGACAGGCTTCATTTGATAGTAACCAAATTTTTATCCTTTTTAGTTGGCGCTTTTGTCGTAGCTGGGTTTTAATTTTTATACCTATGTATATATGTGTATTTTAATATATAACAGACCTGAAAGTCCCCTCTTCGTTTATAAACCTATCATGCTCATCATCATTTTTCTTTTGTTTCCAGTGACGAGGACGACACGGGTCGTTTGCTGCGGCAGCTCAGCAGAATCAACAGGCCACTCGGCGTCTCCTTCCCGCAGATGGTCAGACTCATGTCGCAGTGCCAGCAGGTAAACACACATCTATAAATATTATAAAATAAAGTCGCTTTTTGTGCCTGTCTGTGCGACCGCGTTGTTCTTTTTAACTACGCAACGGACTTTGATGCAGTTTTCCCCATCATTTAGAGAATTTATTCCGGAAAGTATAAGTTTGTAATGCATCACTATTAAATTTGCACGAAATAAAGAAATCTCGATGTTCGACCAAGTCGTAAAAACCGTGCGAAGCAAGGGCGCATCGCAAGTCGCTACTTGGTAATATATCGTTGGAGGTAAGGAAAAAGTGTGCAACTGGCTAAGGGCCAAAATGTCAGGCGAAAATACCCAGGAAAACGCGCGAGCTTTTCCGTTTGATCTTTCTTCCTAGGCATTGGCATCGAGTAAATTATGATATCTATTCTTTGCCATTGGGGAGGCTTGCCTATTACCTACTGATCATAAAGTACCTAGGTAAGTACTGCGGTTAAGAAATTCACAATCTGTCCAAGAATATGCGTTCCCACTGACGAACATTATCATGGTGATGATGTATCTTGACAATACTCAATTTGTGGCGAGAACTGTAGGTACTCATACTATATTGCTTTTTGACATTCATGTGACACTTTAAGTTATTGCAAAAGAATAGGTGCTTACCTCACTTTTTGAAAATGCATCCAATAATTGATGGCCCGGTGGTCTAGGCCTCGCGTCTCATGGAAGAGGTTGAGGGTTCAAATCCAGACAAGTACCAATGTGATTTATTTATGGAAAACATCGTGAGGAAACCAGGACTTATAGTTAATAATGGGTGTCCCAAAAGTACGTATAGGTTTGAAGAGGCGATTTCCGAGATCTTGCGATCTGACGTCACTGGATTTCTTTCTTTGGAGCTCCGTCAAAGATAAGGTCTACGCCAACGATCCACAAAACATTGACGACTTGAAACATTGACAATATTCGCCTAGTTATTGGTGAAATAAGCCGCGAAATGTGTGAAACTGTAATGAAAAAAGTTCGGCAAAAAATCGGCATTTGCAAAAATGTCTGTGGCGGTCATTTGGTAGATATTCTGTTAAAATAAAATTGTATAAATCTCTTCTTTAAGGCTCCTACAAACAGGCGCGACACGCGACGCGAATCGCGGGCGACACAAAGGCACCGCTCGTCGCGCGACGCGCCTGTCTGTGGGAGCCTTTCAAATAAAATAAAATTACGAAGAAATTCGTTCGCATTTTATTGAAAAAACACATCCTATACCTACTTTTGAGACACCCATTATAAGTCTGAAATCACTAACCCGTCTTGAGCAAGCGTGGTGATCAATGCTCGTGCCTTCTGTGTATGAGAAGAGGCCTTTGCCCTGGGCATGGGACAATAATAGGCTGATATTATTATACCCAATAATTGCACGACCTTCTATCGTCTAATAATGATTTATGTAGGTACCTACAGTTAATTCCTCGGTTTTACTAAACTTTCTTCCAAACTGATAATTAGGTACATGGGAAGAAACACAATCTATGTGTTCCACGATTGTAATGTTCAGCTAGGTAGGTAGTTAATTAAAGACATTCATAAAACCGTAACACCTCGTGAACTATGGTAGGTAAAAGAAAAGATCACACAACATCGTAACTTCCGCGTGGTTCTCAAGCAAGAACACGCCATTCTTTTCCATTTCCTACCCATACGTGGTTAAAAAATAACTAGATTCCTTCCTTGCCTTCAGTTCAGCAGAATCAGCAAAAATTATTAACTTTTTTTAAATGGGTAAAGTATTTAAAAAACTTTAATCGTAAATTTTACATTTACTATTAAGCTGTTTCTACCTATACTTTTCATGAAGACAATAACAATCAAAGTAAGTTCTCTGCATCTGTCAATCACCGTCCACTGACCACAATGATTAAAGGCTCCTACAAACAGGCGCAACACGCGACGCGAATCGCACGCGACACTAACGCACCGGTCGTCGCGCGAGAGGCGGTGCCTTTGTATCGCGTCTAGTGTTGCCATCTGTCCGGCTTTAGCCGGACATGTTTGGCTTTTTTAGGTCGTGTCCGGCTAAATATTTATAGGTCCGGCCTGTACGACTTCTGTTAAGCTTTTTGCCAGTGTAACGCGGTGCACGCAGCGCCTGTAGAACCAACGCAACGCAAGCTACCTAAGGCGCAACGTGTAAAGGACGACGAGGGGCCGGGGGACAGTGGCTATTCTTGGTTCGCGCGGATTTTTCTTAAGTCGGTATAAAAGCGATGTTATATAAACGTGATGTTTGGCTATTAAAGAAGGTAAAGGTTTAGGGCAATATGTCCGGCCTAATACAGCGCAGAGTCAGGCTTTTTTATTTTAGAAGTTGGCAACTCTAGTCGCATCGCGTGTCGCGCTTGTTTGTAGAAGCCTTAACAGTTGCCACTACTTGCCAGTTAGATCGTGTACGCACGACGACGAACGAAGCTATACGTTTCCAGTATAAAGCTGACTTCTCATTGTACGAAAAGCCTACACGACGAGGTCAGCTAAAACTGGAAACGTATAGCTTGATATGTTGCCGCGTGTACCACAATCATAGTGATATTGCGCAGACAAATAGTATTGGGAATTGAGTATAGGTAGGGATAAAATTTTAGACTTTCTCTCATTCTTATCTCCTTACTTTCTTGTTGTTGATTTTATAATGTGCCTCTTATTTGTGCAGAATAAACATGTTTTCCTGTAATCTAAAACGTATTGCGGTCAGTATTAAGTATTTTTGTTTTATTCGTACGGGAGTTTGATGGCTCTCAGGGGCGTAGCTACCGCCGTATCAGCCGTATCAATTATACGGGGCCCCCAAGCTACAGGGGTCCCCACGTGTGTAGTAATAATTCGTAAAATATTACCCAAGACCTCATTCTTATTGATATGAGGCACGTAATAAATGAACACCTAGTAAAAGCTTGTAAGCTGTAGGCGCGGCATATCGTACTGAAAATCTACCCTATCCGAGTCAAGATGCTCCAATTTTCTATCTTACTTCGCTTGCTCGCATTCTCATAAAAAAAGTTACAATGAAAACTACCAATCCCGATCCAAAATACTCCAATTTCCGAGCTCGCTTCATTCGCTCCTCAATGAAAACTTGCCGTATTCGGGTCAATATATCTCAATGTACTACCTCGCTTCGCTCGCTCTTGCATTTTCTTAGTAAAGGCGCAATAACAACTGACAAATGAGTGCACTAACTGGACAGGTCCACTCATTCTGTGTGGTTTTTCCTCAAAAGAACATTTCAGACACAAATCTACATGGTCTTCACATGATCTTACCAAGATTATGTCTGGACTTTAAAAGAGACTGTGACCTCTGAGTTTGTTTCGGTTTTTCTTCTCAGAGTAGTCAGATAGGAAACGCCCACCTCATCTAGTTTTAAAATATGATTAACGTGTAAAAGTGTTTGTACAAACCTACTTACAGAAATAAAATCATTTATCATTTATCATTAACAATTTACTGACGGTGGATGCTATTTTAATTATTTTGTTAACAGAAAATATCGCCATCTTCAGCGGCAGTCGGTTACGAAGGGCCCCCAACAAATTTTTATACAGGGCCCCTTTAGGACTAGCTACGCCACTGATGGCTCTTCTGATGGCGGTAACCTCTGTTTATTGCAGTTTCAATTAACTATAACCTCCCACCTCGTAGATCGTCCTCCGGGTCATTGCTTTCTCCAAAAGTCGTGAGTTGTGCCTCAGCGCAAAGACCACAACCCCTTCATTATGTTGGTTTAGGTACGTATTATCTTACGAGTCTAAGGCATTTCACGAAACGTATGCTTTCTATCAATATATCGAATATCAATCCAATAATTCGTTGTTGTTATTGTTTACTTGCTCGATTTTTTATTTATTCATTATGAGCTACTTCTATGCAATATTTTGTGCTGCACATACTGTAGTCAAAAAAATTAAAATCAATTAGGTACCTATAATTTTTGTATCTTAGACCAAAAAGGTGCGACATTTGCAAAAACGATTGGCATTAATGCCCCCTTCGACCAGTATTTAATGAGTATCTCATTATATGCCGCATTTTTTTCAACCACATTGACCTCAGAAACGTCCTTAACCCGAAATTATTGTGCTGTCAAACAATCAGTATTAAACATAGTATATTTATTTTTATCTCTATTACCTATAATTATGAGCGACACTCCGACTCCTACGGTAATTCATACTAATCGCGGATAAAGTTTTTTTCGTTTTGTATAGGTATAAAGTAAATCTCTTTGGCTGTACTGTTTGTATCTGGCTGGTTTTGATACCATTAAATATATCACATAAAAAAAATGAATTGGAAATATAAGCAGTTAGTCCGTAGGTATCTTGAGGTAATATTTATTTTAGTATTTATTTAATTAAAAACACCCGCTTAAAAGTTATAACAATTTAAAGTTATAAAATAACTTAGCAAATATAGCTATGTATTAGGTACATATGGTCGATGGCAGCGCTAGACTATTTCAAATGAATAGTGATTATATTAAAATATATTTTTTTTTAATGTAGAGTTGTCGTAAGTACGTAAGACATTTAGAATAATCATAAAAACCTGTTTAATAAAATAAAAAAAGATTATTTGCATTTATTACCTATCTGACTGTCATCTGTTACCCTTTTCACGCTTTAACAGCTGAATGGATTTGGATGAAAGGTATACCGGATAGACCATGACCGGCGCGGTAATTACGTAACACACTAACAGTAGGAATGGGTTTCATTTTGACAGTTCAACAACATTCATTGCGTTATTTACGTTCTTGAGTAGACAATTTTTTCGAACATATGAAGCAATGGATTAGCAATAGGCTTCAAAATGATTCAGATTGTAATAGATAGTGTGTTACGTAATTAGGGTGCTGGGTTAGGACATAGGATAATTTGTATCCCGTTAGCACGTTTTCGTGGGATAATTTCCGACATACCTACACGCGGGCAGAAGCTGGTAGGTGATAATTATGTCGTGTCGAAACTAAACACCACTGAAATACTTTTATGTGCTATCTGTTAGATCTCCGCGCATAGAGAACCACCGCGTGATCAGATCGAAATTGTGATGTATCACGAATGTGATGCACGCAAGTATATTATATAAATGGATAATTAATAGCAATTTTCTCATTCCTATGTTGCTTATATCAGTAAATCAGAAAAGTTACAAGCATAATTACTATTATTTCCTATCTATGAATATTCTGCATACTGGTTACGCCATCTAGCGGTAAGCAGCTAACACTAGACTTTAAACAAAAACATGAAAGTCACAGTTTATTTTTTAATTCATTATGCCGTGTGCTAAAATATCTGTAGATATCATAGGTAACTAGGCCCAATTGTCTAAGAATTCTTCCGCAATTTAGTAATGTGCAACATTCTTATTGATTCTCACACAATAAACAATCTGTTCCAGGTGGCAGGTGTAGAAGCGTTCGACGAGGGTGGGGATACGCCTACAACTGGCAGCAGTGGCGGCGGCTGGCAGGAGACTGGGGCAGCGCGGGCCAGGTTGGACGCGGGCGGGGCGCATGCAGGGCTACTGGGGGGCAGTCCACTCACGCTGTTTCAGGGGATCATACCAGGTAATCATAGAAAGAAAGAAAATACATAAAATTTGCACTAAATATGACGCAAAGAAAAAGAAAACATGAAAATACAAGTTGCGGCAAAACCGCCATCACTGAGCATAAACGCTTCCGCAGACAGGCGCGACGCGACGCTTGTAGAACAATTTCCATGAAGTTTTAATAGAAATTGTTCTACTAGAGTCGCGTCGCGCCTGCTTGTGGGAGCCTTAATGCTGTGAGGTGAAACGTGAATTGTGATACTGGGCAAAAACAGTGCCGGCTGGTAGGAGACCAGCGCGTCGTTTTTCAAAGCTACTGGGGAAAACAGCTAACACTATATATCGTTACGATACTTTATGTTTATGAGTATTAGGTACATTGTGGGGACTCTGCCCGCCCACCGAGTGACCCCAGGAAATACGGTGGCACAGCAGTCACGTGCTGCTGCGCATAGCGAGGCTCAGGGGAGGTCCCTTTGCAGTCTCCCCAGGGATGTGCTTTACAGGCGTTGAACAGGGTGGGTTCCGGAATTGGTCTTTTAAGAGGAACCGGCACCTCGTCTATGTGCTGATGGTGATCACTGGGGTGGTTTTAGTGAGGTAAAAATTCCACACTCCCCGACCTCCCTCTCCAGAGGTCGGATGCCTTATAAAGGTAGGCCCAGAAAAAAAAAAGGAAGTGAATTGTGGACTCCTTAAGTCAGACGTTACACTGTAAATGTTTCTCATAAGAAAGTAATACGTAAAACGATGATATAAATTATTTCACTCCAGGTACAAAGTGGTGTGGAACGGGGGACATAGCAACTGACTACCACGACCTGGGCGCGGACAGGCGCCTGGACCGCTGCTGCCGCACGCATGACCTCTGCCCCACAAAAGTCCGCGCCTTCTCCAGCCGCTACAACCTCACCAACAACTCGCTCTACAGCAAGTCGCACTGCATCTGCGACGACATGCTTTTCGAATGCCTCAAGACCACCAACACTTCCGCCTCACACCTCATGGGACACATCTACTTCAACATCGTCCAAGTTCCCTGCCTCGAGGACGTCGACGACGCGCGACGGTTTCGTAATGCAAGGCTCGGCTTTTAACTCCGTCCAGCGGAGAATAGCGGAATTAAACTCATCAGCGCCATCTAGTAGTCACGATAGTGTGTCTCGCATGCACAGATTTTTTTTTGATGCTGTAAATTTTGCATTTTATTAATCTTCGTGTTATTCTCTGATTGAGATTGTAAATAATGATTAAATTTTAATAATGTTCTTATAAAACATTAGACATCAAGCTGTGATACGTCTGTGCCTTTAAATGTACTAGAGAGTATTTTTGTTAGAGGATGGCGCTATACAAATAAAAAACATTGTTTTAAATAGATAATAAGATATTTATTTGTTACAAACATTCATGACAAAGATGCAGATTGTCTATTGTTATAAATAGTAACAATAGTTTTATATTTGTTTCCTAAGACAAAGATATTTTAATAATAATGTAGAGAAATAAATGTGAATTAGTTCATACCAAATAAAATTATTTATTTTAAATCGTGTGTAGGTACATTGTTTTATTTTTCTTAGCTAATCAATGAATAACAAAGTCGTAGGAGTTCCTTCTCGATAGGACCATGGGTTGGAATGTTGGAATGTGCGTAACGGACACTGAGGAAAAAATACTTACTTTATTTTCGCAAATGGTTTACTTTCTGGATTCTATCGTTTAAAACACCTAAATACAAGGCTAAAAGCATCTTGTTTTTTTTTGTTTCCGATCAGCCGTTTGTCGTAAAAATTAGGACGAAGGGATCGGTACAAAATTGAATATTACTGTACTAGGAGAACTTAGGATGCACGAGCGAGCGAAGCGAACTCGGGACTGGAGGCGCCCCGACTCGGACAGGTT
The DNA here is from genome assembly GCA_917490735.1 of Dryobotodes eremita. Lineage (NCBI taxonomy): Eukaryota > Metazoa > Arthropoda > Insecta > Lepidoptera > Noctuidae > Dryobotodes > Dryobotodes eremita. Next base: position 22,074,447 of record OU823254.1, read on the forward strand.
AGATTAGAAAGGGATGGCGGGGTCTGGAAGCATCATGCATCCCCTACGTGGTTATTTTTGTTAAACCACCCATAAGTAAGATAAGGCGTAGTCTATTATTATTAATGCCATTCAGAAATATTATTTATTTTTATTATTTGACAAACCTGCGTCTGATACGCCCAGGGTAGACGCGGTGATTTTCCCGTATGAGACAAAGAAACCGGGCGGCATCAGAATTAAGATTTTGTAAAATGTTTGTAAAAGCTTTGACAGCCGAATTTCTGACGAAGTATGTTATTTTCTTTTTTTGGGTTATGTGGAATATTTGAATTTTTTCATAATTTATTATTAACAACATGTTGAGAATTACGCAGCAACTGGATATTACGGGGGTAAATATTTCATTTTTTTGCGATAGGACTCACCGTTTTCTAGATATAAGCAAATTTTGACAAAAAAGAAAAATAAATACTGTTTTTGCACTCAAAGTCAAGGGTTTGGTAGTGTCAGGGCACTGGAATTCCAAAAACACTCCCAAGGTCACTTGACCATGACGTCCAAGGTCACTCGACCTTGAACTCCAAGTTATCATGACCTCCAGAATCACTTGACCTTGACCTCAAAGGCACTAGGCCTTGACCCGATCACTTGCCATGAATATTGACCTGCACCCTAATTACGTAAGACACTATCATAATCTGAATCATTTTGAAGCCTATTGCTAATCCATTGCTTCATATGTCCAAAAAATTTGCCTGCTCATTAACGTAAATTACGCAATGAATGTTGTTAAACTGTCAAAATGAAACCCATTCCTACTGTTAGTGTTACGCAATTACCCCGCTGTTACTGCACAGTCAGTCTTGTATATAGTAACACTCATTGGTGAAATACAGTAGCAGAGGTCTTCCAATTTCCCCAGAAATAGGATCATTTCAGGTAGGTACTTACCGCTGCAAAAACAGTATTTATTTTTATATTTTTTTGTCAAGGTTTGCTAATAATAATAAATTTATTGAAACGACAAACAGCACCCTAATTACGTAACACACTATCTATCACAATCTGAATCATTTTGAAGCCTATTGCTAACCCATTGCTACATGTGTTCGAAAAATTTGTCTGCTCAACATCGTAAATAACGCAATGAATGTTGTTGAACTGTCAAAATGAAACCCATTCCTACTGTTACTGTGTTACGTAATTACCCCGCTGTTACTGCACAGTCAGTCTTGTATATAGTAACACTCATTGGTGAAATACAGTAGCAGAGGTCTTCCAATTTCCCCAGAAATAGGATCATTTCAGGTAGGTACTTACCGCTGCAAAAACAGTATTTATTTTTCTATTTTTTTGTCAAGGTTTGCTAATAATAATAAATTTATTGAAACGAAAAACAGCACCCTAATTACGTAACACACTATCTATCACAATCTGAATCATTTTGAAGCCTATTGCTAACCCATTGCTTCATGTGTTCGAAAAATTTGTCTGTTCAACATCGTAAATAACGCAATGAATGTTGTTGAACTGTCAAAATGAAACCTATTCCTACTGTTACTGTGTTACGTAATTACCCCGCTGGTTTACAAAAACTCTGTGTTCGATAACAACTGCATTAATATAATACTGTGTCGCAGTCATTACGGCCCACCTCCAAAAAGTCAGAACAAAAGCAAAACTAAAAGACCAAAATTATACTAAAATAGAAAAATTAAAAACTAGAACTTAAAATTAAAACTGAATAATATTTATATTTATACTGTCTAATTTTACCTGAGATTGTGTTTGTATGGAAGGATTGTGTAGTTTAATGGATGGAGTGTATATGTGTGCATGTGTGGGGTGTGTGTGGGGGTGTGTGTGGGGAAGTGTGTTTGTGTGTGTGTGTGTGTGTGTGTGGGGAGTGTGTTTGTGTGTGTGTGTGTGTGTGTGTGCATGTTATACATATATAAAGGGCAATTGGAAAGTGAGTTTAAGTTTTTACATATATTAAGTTTCTAATTCTTCATAAGTGAGTGTATGAAGCCATTTATCCGTGATCCTTCGACATTCTCTCAAGGTCAGTGGATATATATTGAGCTGTTTATTTACTCGATTATCGAATCGAATTAAATATGATGCATGTTATTCTAAAGTTCAATCAATGTGACCTTATCGTTCACGGGATCAAGCCATCAAGTACAGCGCCTTGAGGAGCTGATCTTGGTAACTGAGATACTGTTTTCATGTGTTTATTAATTAATAAACACATGAAAACAGTATCTCAGTTATCAAGATCATTACTAATTAGTAATGATCTTGAGATGCTGATATCGTAATAATGGCGTATCAAATGATTACGCATTTGGCTACGTCGCGTCGTTGAGGAACGTTTATTAACTCGGGCCTTAATCACTTTCGGCACATCGGCGATGGCGATTATTTACTTTGGAAAATACGGAACACAGCACACTCATGAACGCCGAGATGGTGGCAAATGATTATATCCGATTTCGGCCGCGCTCAGACTTATTTGGCGTGCACTCTATTAAGATCATCAATTCTAGCAGGCAATGGTACACGATTTCCAAAGACAATCGTACTAATTCTCTATTTGCAAAGAAAAACTTGACTAATTGACTAGGCATTAGACTTGTGTAGGACCATGTGTAGGACCTGTGTAGGCTTGCACCCCAGTTTTGACTAAAACCACACTAGATCACCCGTGCCATTTTGAACAAACAACAACATCCACAACACGATCATACTATGTAGGTACCATGTCTAAAAAAACATTTTTTTTTTTACTTTTTGTTGCCGCTTGACCCCAATATTGCTTACCCACTTTTATAAGAAAAGCTTACATTTAAAAGCGATCGTCGCGCGAATTGACGATCGTCGCGTACATGAATCATAAATGTAATTTTTTGTTCGGTCAACCTGAACGCCGTCAGAGGACGCTTTCCGGCTATCGCTTTTGGAGAGGGCACAATTATTGAAAAAAAAATATTTTGCGGGATTCGTAAGTTTTTGAAAAAAGATTGCGAGCTTTTTTTTACAGCTAGGTAAATTTTACGCACTATTCTCAACAAAATAATGCTATGGGCACAAAAACAGTCCAAATATTTTAGATGATTTAAAGAAAGTAGGTATGTAGGTAGGTACTACCCTCAGTCGAGAATGTCCAAGAGTGTCTATCTGTTGGAACGCCACAAGTTAATCACTATTTTATGTAGGATGTCGGGACATCTCTATTTGTAAATTCTCTTGACACTTCCTTTTTCCCAGGAGCCATTAGTTACTGACTGCATTCATATAATTGTGTTCTGTTTTGCTAGTAGCAATAAAGTGATATTATTAATTAAAAATACCTTGTTCCGTTTTATATAATTCATTCGTCTTTCATTGTGATCACCGACCGAATCAAACCTTGTATCCAACACTATCGTACTCCTGTTTGCAACAATGATCAACGATTGATTGACACTAGCATCCCCGAAGACCCCGAAACCTATTACAATACGCACCAAGCCAATATAATATACAAAAATAACACATCTCGACTTAGTAAAACGGCAATTTTACTTTAGGATGCAAGAGCGAGCGAAGCGAGCTCGGGACTTGAGGCACCCCAAATCGGATACTTAGATAGGTTAGGTTCGAAGGGGATGCCGGGGTCATGTGAGTGAGCGAAGAAAGACCCCGCCATTCCGTTCGTGGTTATTTTTTATTAAACCATTCAGAAGCAGGAGCCACGCCAGGCGGGGCTCCATCGACTACGTCTTATTATTATTGCTTGCAAGCAAATTTAGACCCGCCACGTGATCTTCCCCACCCTTAATACTCCCAGTAAGCCACCAATGCCGAAATAAACGTTGGCGATTTTTTTCTCGGCACCTATGGTATTGCGCACTTATGGGTTTTCAAAAATACACTAAAAAGGGTCTATCCTGCCTTAAAAAAATTGCTACTCTCGTAAAAACGCACCGGGTGCTAAAGTACAGTGGTTCCAAAATATAGCTTTGAAGTGAAAATTAAACAAAGAACAAAGGTTACGTGCCACAGAAAAAAGTAAAAAAAAAACACGTGTGGCACTCGGGGACTGCCGCGGTAAAGCTATTGCATAGCATTTTTTTATCAACTTATGCAATTATAATTTTTTATTTATGCAGTATTTTTTTACTTTGATATTAATTCAAGTACAGTCGTACCATATACATACACGTTAAGCGAACGCTCGGCCGAGCTACATGGTAGGCGGAGTGGGGGGTGTTAGGTATCATTTTCGTTAGGGAATTTCTTGATTCGGTCGCCGCGCTCAAAGCCCGCGATAAAAGCTATGCAATAGCTTAAAAAAAAAACAAAACATAATTTATTTATTTATTGAAATGCGCCTTGCGGCTTTTCCGGGCATTGAATTCACGCAAGATAGTATTCACGTCTAACGTTTTTAACATATCGGACTCTATGTATAATATCGATAAATTATCGAGCGTTTCTTGCCTTTATCATCTTTGCCCTTTTTTCATTTTTTAAGCTATTGCATAGCTTTTATCGCGGACTTTGAGCGCGGCGACCGAATCAAGAAATTCCGTAACGAAAATAAAACCTAACACCCCCCACTCCGCCTACCATGTAGCTCGGCCGAGCGTTCGCTTAACGTGTTTGTATATGGTACGACTGTACTTGAATTAACATCAAAGAAAAAAAAAACTGAATAAATAAAAAATAATAAATAATTATAATTGCATAAGTTGATAAAAAATGCTATCCAATAGCTTTACCGCGGCAGTCCCCGAGTGCCACACGTGATTTTTATATTTTTAATTTTGAAAAAGAACGTTCCGCTGAGCAATTTGTATATACAAGCGATAAAAATATACGCAGGGCTGTGTCCACATTAGGGATAGCTGATTCAATTTTATCATCATGTATTATTTTATACAATTGTGCGTGAGTTTGATGTATACTTGGGCGAGCCGAATCACTGGGTCTGGAACTTATTTTACTTATGACATATGAATGAAACTGTTGAATTTCTGTTATTAATTCGGTGTTAAGGTCTTCTGGATATGTGTTTATTAGATTTGTACTGTGCTGACTGTATTCTGCAGTTTGATCGGGACACATAATTTTATCGGCATCGGGTATTTTCTTCAAGAATGAGAATTTGTTTGCTGTTTCTTTGTATATCTCTCTTCTTTTTCGCACCTCTGCATTTAATTTATTCTCTCGGGCTGCAACTTACTTCAGGAGCTGAATCATCATTGGACATTTTCTTTCTTAGTCTTTGACGGGTGTCTTTGTATTCCACATCTGGTAGCTTTTCTTTTGCGCGGGCTCCTAAAGAATCAAAGTCGCACCGCAATTTTTCAAAAAAATCCATGAGTGATTTGTAGAGATTAGCGCAAGTCTCTAGAGTAACTTCTGGGTCTTGTAATACCTTGCTGACTTTTCGGAGGGTTTGCAAAATTTCGTCCCACATGACCAAGATGAGTACGAACTCCAATTCTTGTAGTTTATTTGACAAATTAGCTGCTTCTCTTTTGGTTTCTCCTTTTTGCATGTCATCCACAGAAACTAATCTAATGCATCTATAATTTTATTATATGTCTGTGATATAGCTGATGTCGCTTAAGCGTGTGCTTCCCATCTCGTTTCTGATAAAGATTTCAAGGTGGTGCCCCCCCCCCCCCCAGACGTGATGCCCTAGGCAATTGCTTAATTTGATTAAGGGTTAATCCGTCACTACTCCAACCCAAATGCGTGCTCTGACTGGACAGGTCCACTCGATCTGTGTGGTTCTTTCCTCAAAAGACTATTTCAGACACCAATCTACTTGGTACACATCCAGACATACATAAACTCACGCCTTCTTTCCATGGTGGCAGGCAGAAACAATCTACATGGTCTTCACATGATCTGTATGTCTGGACTTTATAAGAGACTGTGAGCTCTGAGTTTGTTTCGGCCTTTCTTCTCAGAGTAGTCAGATAGAAAACGCGACCTCATCTAGTTTACAAAATATGATTGACGTGTAAAAGTGTTTATATGTACAAACCCACTTACAGAAATAAAATCTTTTATCATTTATTTATCATGAGTGTATAATAAATACACTCGGCGTCACAAAAATCGCACCTCTTTAAGAATTCCCTTCAAAGTCATTTTAACCCTATTAATCAACGGTAGACATATGACTATAAGGTATCATTGGAATGGCAATTTATTTAAATTTCAGAATAAATCAATAGATTTCGTTTTTGTTTACCAGGGAATAAAAAAAGCAAGCTCATGCAAATTATTAAAAAGTTTAATTTAATTTTATCAGCAAAAATTGCAACAAAGTCCATAAAAACAATTTAAAACCTAGTGTTACCCCCCCCTAGCCCTGATGACTGCTTCCATGCGTTCTCTCATGGACCTAATTAAAGTGACAACAGTCTCTTGAGGAATGTTGTCCCATTCTGCAACGACGGCATCTTGGAGGTCTTGGAGAGTGGTAGGGGCAGGATCACGTGCCCGTACTCGCCGTTTCAGTTCATCCCAAAGGTGCTCAATAGGGTTCAGGTCTGGACTACGCGCCGGCCAGCGCATAACAGGGATTCCAACTTCTTGCAGGTAGTCACTTACAATTAATGCGGTGTGACAGCGGGCGTTATCGTGCATTAACGTGAACCCACTGCCAACAAAACCCGCATAAGGGACAACCTGCTCCTCTAAGATCTCTGTTATGTACCGATGAGCAGTCAGCGACCCTTGCCCGCGAGCACTTCCAGTCCGAGAAACACACACAAGGTTCGTTTTGCCGTCTATTGACATGCCGCCCCAGAACATGCACGAGCCACCCCCGTATTCCACTGTCTCTTGAATACAGGCTTCTGCGAATCGTTCCCCTTGCCTCCTGTACACTCTTCTACGCCTGTCGTTGCAGAAAAGACACACCCTCGTCTCATCCGAGAAGAGCACAGCTCTCCATTGGTCTATTGTCCAATCGACATGGTCACGGGCAAATTACAACCGGTCTCTCCTATGCTGTGCAGTCAATTTTGGCCATGTAGCAGCCCTGTGAGCTACAATTTTCTTCTCCCGCATTCTTCTTCTAATCGTGGAAACGCTTACAGAAGTTCTGCGAGCTGATCGCAGTTGTTGTTGCAGCTCAACAGCATTGGAGAACCGATTACGTAAAGACGTCGAAACAATGAAGCGATCGTCTCTTTCGGATGTGCACCGTTGTCTTCCAGATCCACGTCTTCGGATATAGCCACCAGTCTCTTGGAAGCGTTGGAACACTCTTCGAATGGAAAAGCGACTTAATTTCAGTTGCCGAGCAACATCACATTGCCGCATCCCTGATTGCAGTAATGCAATGACTTGAGCGGCTTCATCTGCAGTGGTATCCATTTTCTGGGGTATTTTCTTGCTGTAGCTGTTCACGTGTGTTCACTTCAAAGGTTGGATAGCGAATGACCCACATTTTTTTTTTTTTGAATGGCTACTCGCAGTTTTGACCACTGGGGGTCGTGGCTGCTTAACCGGACTGTCCTGTGGTTGCGTTTTGGATTTTACTCTAAAGGGCCTCCAGCCAGGAGCGGAAAAATTTAAACTAAACTTACAAGTTAGATGACCGCACGCTAAGGGCACCCCCTGTGGGGTATGGACCTCGGCTTAGGGCGTCATCGAGAGAGGGCAGCGCGATATTGGGGACGGGCTGGATCGAAGGGTTTATAATATCATGATTATTAATCGGGGAATTTAAAGCTACAGGCTCAGCTACGGCGCGGGCTGAGGCCTCATCGGACTGGGGACGGGGGGAACGGATGCGGGGGGGTCGTCGCGTGGGACCTCGTCGGCGAGGTCGGAACGATGGCGGTCTGTGTTTGTGCACTGTACTGGTGGCCCTACTGCTCTCCTGGAGGAGGGTTATGGGGTCATCGGGGTCGACTAGGACATGCCGGGGACGGCGGGTACGACTGATTCGGGAGGGGACATAACTGGCGGCCGCGACAACCAGAGGGTTGCGGTGAGTGGCGGCGGAGTCGAAGAAACGCTTGGATAGGCGTTTCATGAACTGACTGATGGTCGGGATTTTAAGGTCGAGATGGAGACTTTCGTTCCGAACGAACCAAGGAGCACCGGTCGCCCTGCGGAGGAACCGGTTTTGGAGGGTCTGCATCCTATGGATGTGATGGGGCTTCGCTTGTGCGAATACTACGCTCGCATAGGTCATGATGGGGCGAATGCACGCTGTGTAAATGCGCAATTTGCACCTAAGTGACAATTTGCTGCGTGCATTCAGGACGGAGTGGAGCCTACCGAGAGCGAAAGCGGCGCGCGAGCGCGCCTGCTTTATGTGCTCCGAGAAGGAGAGGTGCTGGTCGAGGACGACGCCCAAGTATTTGGCTCGCTTCTCCCAAGGGATATGCTTGCCGTACATGGTCAGCGGACGGGGGAGGAGGGGTCTGAGTCGCGGTTTCGAAAAGAACACCGCTTGACTCTTGTTGGGATTGACTTCGATTCTCCAGTTCCTAAACCAGTCACCGAGCTGGTTGACTGAGGTTTGGAGAATACGAGAGATCGAGTCGCGGCCGAAGCCGGTGTAGTAAATGGCCGTATCGTCTGCGAACAGAGCCAACTGAGCCTTTTTACTCTTGGGGATATCGCTGGTGAATAGCGTGAAAATGAGAGGGGCGAGCACGGAGCCCTGAGGGACTCCGGCGCGGATGGGGCGGGGGGAGGATAGCGCTCCTTCGATGCATTGATTTTGATTTTTGACGTATATAGTTGATCGAAGGATGCGATAGCGAAACGTGCGATTCGACAAAAAGTCTCGTAAGATGAGCACGAGACGATCCGGCACTTTAAGTTTGTACAGCTTATATAATAAGCCGTCGTGCCAGACTTTGTCGAACGCTTTCGCTATATCGAAGAACACGGCACCGGTCAAAGAACCGCGTTGGAAACCGACGCTTATGTGTTCGATGATCCGGTGGACCTGTTGCACGCAAGAGTGTTGGGTTCGAAAACCGAACTGCTCGTTGGGAATTAGGCCCTTCGTCTCGGCGTAGTCTCTGAGACGCTTATAAATAAGCCTCTCATAGATTTTGCCGAGGACGTTGAGCAGACTGATGGGGCGGTAGCTGGAGGGAGCGGATTTGGGCTTGCCCGGCTTGGGAATACCGATGACAATGGCCTGTTTCCATGATTGGGGGAAGATGTTATTGCTCATGGCACCATTGAAGATGGTGGTCATGAGCATGATCAGATGAGCGGGGAGGAGCTGTATCACCCTATTGGTGATACCGTCCGAACCGGGGGCTTTGCGGGGCTTGAGACCCTTTATGAGATCGTGCACTTCGTCGGGAGTGACGGGAGGCAGAGGAAACTCGGGGTCTTCTACGGGGGGGAGGGAAGCTCTCCTTTCGACTTTAGCTTCCACCTCAGAGAGGTGGGCCTGGTCTACTGGTTGAGTGCTGGGCGAGCATTGGGCCTCTAGACTATCGGCGAGGCATTCGGCCTTGTCGGCATCATCGAAGGCGATGGTGCCGTCAGGGCGGGTCAGGGGGTGCATGGGGGCTACTTCTTGGGATTTGAGTTTCCTCTGAAGCTCCCAGAATGCCAGGTGGGTGGGCTCTAGTTCGCTCAGCATCTTGTCCCAGCCCGCGTTACGTACTTCCGCCACGCGGTTCCTTACAGTTCGCTGTAAGTAGCGCATGTGGGTTCGGTTCGCGGAGCAGGGAAAGTTGCTGTACGCACGGACGGCCGCGTTCTTCTCGGTCAACAGCTCACGTACATCGTCCGGCAATTTCCAGCGATGGTCTTCCATCGCCGGAACTTCCCTTGAACAATCGTTCAGGACGGATTGTACGTGTTCTGTGAACGAGCCGATCGCGGCCGTCGTGTCTGCGACAGAGTCGAAGAGGTCGGGGATAGAGTCTAAGTGGAGGGACGTGTTGGCTTTCAGGCGTTCGCTTACTAACCTCCAGTCCGTTACCACTCTTGTGGAGGGGGGTTGATCGGGGTCGGGGAGACCTATGCGAGGGGGTAGTCTCATTACGACTGGTCGGTGGTCAGAGTCTAGCTCTTGTAACACTTCTATAGAGGCCAACCGTAGGTTGATACTCTTTAGGAGTGCCACATCGAGCACGTCAGGGGCGTGGTCAACGTTAGCGGTGAAGTGGGTGGGAGTCATCGGGGCGATGACGTCGAAGTTAAGAACGGGACAGAGGTCGAACAAGTGTCTCCCTCGGGTAGAGATTATGGCACTATTCCAGGCGGTGTGCTTGGCATTGAGATCGCCCGCTATGATAACGGAGTCACTCAAGCCGAGCAGGAGGGTCAGGTCGTCAGTCAGGTATTGGAAGTTCTCTGAGGTATTGGTGGGGGGGAGGTAAGCCGACACCAGAGTGATCGGCTGGTGACCCGTCATGCCTAGTCGATATATGGAAACTTCTAATCGTGAGAGGGGGGGGGGGTCTATTGGGATGCAATAGAGCGAAGCCCTATAGTAGATCATGGTACCGCCCCGGTGACACCGAGTCCTGTCGTTGCGAACTACGCGATAGTTAGCGATCGACGGCCTACGGTGATGGGGTTTTAGGAACGTCTCCTGTACGAGGAGGATGTCTATATCGTGATCGCGGAGGAAGGTCGCGATTTCGTCTCGCTGACCTATGATGCCATTGGCATTGAAATACCCCAGTCTGAGGGATCAGGGTTTTATTCGCGCAACGATTCCTTTATCCATTAATTGGTTTTAGGTTTGTTGGAAAAGGTCATTAGCGCTTGCGTTATCTCCGGATACGCATTGTAAATTTGCTGGATGGCGAAAAGATCACAAGAGTTTCTTGCTGTGACGATTTCGCCAGCCATCTTTCAGGCGCGAGGGGTGAGGAAGACGAGGAATGTGCTCGAGATCACATTGAACGCGTCGAGAGGGTTAGGCCCGACCACTGGAGGAGTGGGTGCGGGCGGGCGGGGTGCGACCGGCGCGGGGGGAGCGGCTTTAGGAGCCGGAGATGGGTTACCGCGGGGGGGCGCGGGCATGGGCGCGGGCGCGGGCCCGGGCGCGGGCGCGGGTGCGGGTGCGTGGGCATGGATGCGGGGGCCATCAGCGGAGGGATGGGGGGAGGGGGAGGTTGTTGGTAGCGCCCCAAGGTCGGGAAGGCCTGTTGGTGGTGCAGGAGTTGCCAAGGACTGGGTCTTTGGGGACTCAGTCGCTCGGGAAGTTTGGAGGCGGGGGCTTCCCTTTGCTGACGGCCGTCGGTAAGCTTCGTCAGCTTAGGGGCGGTCGATTTTGGGGCTTTGGGACAGCCACGGTAATTGGCTGGGTGCCCGGAGTTCCCACAGAGCACGCAGCTGGGTGGCTCCGTGCACAAAGTCCTGTCTTTGGGGCGGGAGCAGTCGGAAGTGCCGTGCTCGCCCAGGCACTTGACGCACCTGGGTGTCGCATGGCAGACCCACATTTAACCCGCGTCGCCCTTTTTATACCCTTGTAGGGAGGTGCAATTAGTGGCCGTTGTAATGCATATTTTGACAACATTTTTTTTAACGTTACGTGCTAATGAGATCTGTTGTGTTTAGGAATTCTAACTAATGTTAATTTAAAGGTCGTTCAATATACTTTCAATTGATACTAATATTAATTAGGTTTAATGTATTCGTTGATGGCGGGACATGCTTGAAACTTATTTTCGGAGAGGTGCGATTTTTGTGACGCCGAGTGTAGTTCCATTATGAACTACAGTGCATTAGGTACACATTATCTAGATAAGTTACTTAGCAAAAATAACATGTTTTGTGACAAATTTCGGATACTAGAAATTATGATTTACCTTAGCTAATCTATGTAGTGCTTCTACTGCCTTCAGCGTATCGGGCACAACTGCCGCATGTGTCGCGGGAGGGGTGGGAATGGATGCATTATGCACTGTGCATTCGTGTTTAGCGTCGAAAGATATACTACCATTGATGATATTAATGACTTTTATTTTGTGACAAGTTTTAGGTTTAACTTAAAAATTTTTTTTTTTTTAATGCATTATACTTTTTATTTTATTTTGAGACACATTAGCACTAGCATTATCATCTCCAAAGCTCATCAGCCTGTATGTGAATGGTCTCATTGTGGAACTCAGCAGCTTGCGTGTCGGTGGGTAGTATTAGTGTTAATAATATCAGTTACACGGACGACATGGTGCTGCTGAGTCCCACTGCAGTGGCACTCGGAGAGATGCTGAAAGTTTGTGAAACCTATGCCGTTGCCGCGAAAGAGTCACACGGACCTATTTACAATGTAAAAAAAAGTCAGTACATGGTCTTTAAGGTCGCCGGTAAGTGTCCTGTATCTGTTCCACCCATTACTTTGAATGGTGTTAAGTTAGATAGGGTGTCGCAGTTTAAGTACCTTAGACATTACCTGGCCGACGACCTTAGGGACGATATTGACATAGACAGGGAGCGTAGGGCTCTGTCAGTCCGTGACAACATGCTGGCCCGTAGATTCGCCCGCTGTACGGACTAAAGAGGTATGAGGAACAGGGTGTAAAGTTCACTCATACTCTATAGAAAAGGGAGGATCCTCCGACCAGACGGGTGTCGTGTCTGGTGGGCAACTGCCCGACGATTGATGTCGGGATGTTGTATATATGCTAGTTGCGCGGTAAACTCTGCTTGCACGATGCAGGATTTTGCGTGACGTCAGTCTGACGCGTAGCTCGCATGTGGCGTTGTAGATGCCACTACAGGACCAAGTCAAGATCACGCCGTTTAAAGCGTATTGTCAGGGTCTGTACACGGGTGGTCTATGGGTTAATGATACTAAAAAATCCCTGGACGCAAAGTGTCCAGGGATTTTTCAGTGTCCAATACAATAACATTTTCAGGATTTTACAGAGGACATTAAAGAGTACAATAAATAAGTAAGGAGCGTTTGCTGTGATCTGATTTCGAGGGTAAGTATGAGTAGATGTATTACTTGAACTACAGACATTTCAACTTTTTCTCTAGGATAGCCTTTGGTATTGCAGATGTCCACAGGGGGCTATGGGCGGTCGTTTCCACCACGTAGTACTTTTAATGACCACTGACTATACGTGGAACGTAGTTGCCTGCATGCCACCCAACACCATACAAAATTAAAACGATTTGTAATAATCATGAACGTATCTGACATTTGCATTCAAAACGCAGTTTAATGTTTTTTTAATCTGTCAACACATTTAAAACGTCAACTGAAAATGAGAAACGTCAAATAGTTTTAGTGATTTCATCTTTTTCTCTGCAATATTCATAATTTCTAAACTTTTGAAGTTGTAAATCTGTGCAATAATGCGAATAATTCGAAGACTACTACTAATTTAGCAATAATTAGAGTTAATGGACTGCCAGTCCACGATGTCAAGTGATACAACAGAGACTGCGAAAGGTATGTTATTTTGTTCAATTGTTTGCTAATTTAGGCTATAATGTCTTCCGTAGAGGCACTGAATGGTGTTTCTGTTTCAAGTGGAGGCCGCAGGCGAGTGCAACGGCCCGGCCCCGGACCAAGCGAGACGATTACTTGAAGAAGAATTTAATGTTCAGCGGGCGAAAATGAAAGAGTTGTTCTTGCAAAAAGAAGGTTCGTTGTCCGTTATCAGCAGAGTAGGCCGCGCGGTGGTATCTTAGGCTTTGGTTCTGGTTTGTTGAAATGCATGAAATTACAATTATTCACGTGATAACATTGTTTTTGTTATGGTTGTATGTCAAAGTTATTGACATGGAATCTTAGTTTGTAGAGCACCTTTGTTCTGCTATTGGTTGGTTCCCTGGTGATTGACATTCCGATATGTTGGCCTTGTCCTCGTGTTACCTGTGAGACCTGTCCCTGCAGCTACACAAACTGGTTTGTTCATAACATCAGGTAGTGGGCCATTTTACAACATTTACTAACTGCATGTTAGTTTCCTGAATGCATTAATTTTGTATGTTTACGTCCTACAAAGCAAAGAAAACATTAACATCTATTTGTCACTAGTAAACTTCACCTTGCTCAATGTTAGTGTCAGTTTTGTAAAACAATATGTTTGTTTTATTATTTTCATTTTAAATTGTTATTATGCTTATCACCAGTCTCACAATAAATAATAGTGGTGGTTGGATAATAGTGCAGTATTTAGGGTATAATAATAACTTCTAACACCTGCTGGTAAGTTACTGTAATGATTAGATTAAGTAAATATTCCTCATTAGTGTAGCAGTCTGGCTGTTATATCTTGACAGTTAATAGAATCAAGGCATTGATATTGTAACATGTGAATTTAGGACCATGGTTACACTTCAAAGCTTCTTGTTACACAACATTTCACCTTTAAAATTACACTTCTACAACACTGAAACAAATTACTTTTGACCAAATTCACCACAGTGCTGATTGAATTCACAATCACACCTGCACCACACCACTCCTTATAGAACCTGGTGTAACCATAATATTGATGTTAGTTACCTTCCCTCTTTGCAGAGGACATGAGGAAGATGATCCAGGACAAGGAACAGCTGGAGTCAGAGGTGCTGGGGCTCCGAGCTGAACTGCAGCAGCTGCAGACCCTCAGCGAGAACCAGAAGTCTGAGATACAGAGCTTGCAGATGCTTGTTAGTGGTATGTAACACTGCGTTTTTATTAGCTACTAGCTTTTGCTCGCGGCTTCGCCCGCGTCGTGGTCAGAAATTATCTAAGGGTAATATACTACCAGGATGAAAGTATTCTATGTCCTAACCCAGGTTATGGTTTAGCTGTGTGCTGTGTTTTATCAAAATCCATTCAGCCATGAAAAGATTAAGCCTGAAATTAAGATATGGTTAAAAGGGAACTTCAATACAAGTGGTTCATTAATTCCTTTACTTTGAATACCATTGTGGACTATGATAGTTTTTGTTAATGGATGTATCATATAGTGTTCTTACCTGACACAGAATTGTATCATTATCAGCAACAGTATCCTACACATTGCTATGAGCAAAATCCATTTCTATTTTTCTTATTCCATAATGTTTTAGGAATTCCTAAAACTGTGATAAAAGCTTAGTGATTTTTTTCATTTCAACAGGATATTGTTCCTACTCTGAGTATACTGATAAGACTGATTTTAAAACACACAAATATGTAAAATGTTGTTCATTAATTAATTTGATGGGAAGTCATGTAGAACTTTTCTTGTTATCAAATTGTTTTAATCAGTCAAGTTGATACTACTACAGTTGTTCTGCTTTACTCATAAAACAAATGCAATATAATAAAAGATTGATTACCCATTTTGCAAGGGTGCATAGGGCCGGAATCTCTTAAAGGGTTTATTGGTGGTCAACTTGGCTATTTTCATAGATATCGTCAGTTGCATAACAAAGATAAGTCTATACGAACAAACCAACTAATGTTATTGACATTGCTATGTATAGTTAGAAATCAAACATACAGTAATTAAAAAATATCCATTTGTTAAACCATTTTCCTTGCTGAGTTGTGTGATGAAACTAGAAAGTGAACAATGTTTCAGTCTTTCTGTTTAGGCTGGGGCACCAGAGGTAATTAAAAAAAAACCAATGTGAAAAGAAAAGTTTGATAAATAATAGAAATCCAAATTAAAACAACAAGTGTTTTTGGGTGATTGAATTGTTTTTCAAGTGCACAGACTCTCAAAAATTACAAATATACCTTGCCAACTGTCATTTTAACTTCAATACCATAAAAATAATTTAATTTAATTTTGTCAAGAAAATTCTCATTATATGTATATTCATACATTACATACACAAAACAACATTCCATATTAAAGTTAGCGCACCTACCATAAGGTAGATTGCACACGGATCACCCATTTTATTGTTACATCTTATTTTATGTACCTACAGTCTAAGCAAATAAATTTTACTTAAAGCAGTTTCCCATAATTTGTAAAATTAGTAGCAAAGAAGACAAAGAGTTTACCTGTGACCTTGAGAAAATAAGTTGAAGTAGGTAACTAATAAAGAGAGAAAGAAATTTACTCTAAACTTGCCAGTAAAACCTTCCTATCTACAAGAACGATGACTCTACAGCTACAGAAGAGACAGTAACTAATTGAAACTTAAATATTGCCAACAGAGACAGTGGAAGTCTCATCTTCAGGTACAGAAGAAGTAAGAAGGTTGCGAGCCAGGAACATGGAGCTCGAACAACACCTGAGCCAAATGAGACAAGTCGCACAGCAGCAGGTGAGCTAAAAAATTATTAGATGTACGATGACTTGCACCTCAATTGCGTAACACACTTACAACCACAATCTATAGGGTTTCTATGGAAATACATAATCCATTGATTTAAAAATTGGTCTGTTTGACAATGTAAATAACACAATGCATATTGTTAAACTGTCATAATGAATGGCATTACCATTGGAAGTGTATGCTATTAGACTGCCGAAAGATGAATTTCATGTAAAAAGAAAATAGACACACAATTCATAAGAGTTAGAAATGAGTAATTTACACAAACCAGAAAGTTATCTATTTACAGACTTTGTTTCGTCCTCACAGGCACATTTACATAGTGTTTACCTTTTAAACCATATTTAAATGTTTAATTTAACACGCACGAAAATAAAGTCAACAGAAACGTGTATCGTTGAAGCTATTGTAACTGGTATCGGTATCTGTGGAATATTAACGCGACCGACGCTTGCGCATCTTATCGGAACCATTAGGAATTAAGACCGATACTGGCGCACAGGTTAGACACTAGTACAGTCAGCAATTAAAGACGATTAACACTTTAGTTTTTAAGCACAATTATTGAACACAATATTTAAATAATTTGGAACTGATATAAAATTGTGGAAAAACAGATATAAAGCAGATGTGAAAGTAACAGTGGTAATGTAATAACTTTCTTTGCTGACCGTACATATATTACGGTCTTCTTCTTTACGTGTCGATTTCACTCAAACGTCCGACAAAAATGTAATATAGGACACACCCTGGACAGCTAGCACTTGGTAACGTAGAGTGTAGCTGACTAATCCTTTCAACACGATGACTCAAAATCAAATATATTACGATAATACTTACCGATGCAAGTTCCAAAATCTAACTAAGGTGAATCCTACGCGTTGACCTCAGCAGACAGCAACACTGTTGTTCTTTATCATTTGAAGGTAGACCGTGTTTACTTATCTTCGGGCCGACACACTGTGTACATATTTGAATACAGGCTGTTCTTACTAGAGCGAGTTATAAATAAATAAATAGTTTTATAACTAACACAAGCCTTGCGTTTTTCCATCGGTAAAAATGATGAACTTTCATACAAACTTTCCCCCATTATTTACTATTTAACCCCTTTGGGCTTTATGGCATGAATTTTCAAAAATCCTTCCTTAGCGCTCACTTTCGTTACAATAGGAACTCTTGTGCAAAACGTCATGCTTCTAGACCCAGCGGTTAAGAGCGCGGCGAAAGAAGATGTAATTGAAATTTTATTCGAGGCCAGTGTAAAATTCGTTCAGAATATTCCTATATCTCTGTTGACAAAAGAAGGCGAGCGGGGGACGCGGTGCGCAGCCGCGTGTGTGTGAGTAGGTAGATAGCTATTACTAGCTGTACCTACTATTGATTCATAACAACTTGAACGCATTTCTATTTATTAGTAATTAATTCATCATAGATACAGAAATAAGAGTTACTTTGTCGACTTAAGTAGTAAAGATTAAGAATTAAGAGAACCTGGGTTGCAAGAGCGAGCGAAGCGAGCTCAATAAATTTAGTACACTACCTCGAATTGGTTTGGTTAGTTTTTCTTTTGACCATTCATAGTATTAGCTAAAAAAAAAAACATGAGTTGATGAAACCTGTAGAAACTTTGCACGCGCGAGGCCCCTCAGACCGCGCTATCTTTTTAGCATTATATGTTATCCTGAAATCCTCGCGCCGACTCTAGGCCGGCGCATTGTTGGCATAGCAGACCTCTGTGGCCGAGTACGAACTGACTGCACCACTTTGAACTTTAATAGTTACGCCACTGCTGCTGAATATACATATAGTAGATACTTCAGCGTTCCTCATTGAAGCAATGTTTTGATGGATGCGTATTCAGGCCAGGTCCATTCAGATGATTCGATTTTATTTTACTTAAACCGTTTGCGGGGGCGGGCCGTGCCCCTGTGCCTCTCCCCTGGATCCGCCCTTGTTAATATGGATATATTATTTATAGTATCCAGCCGTTTTTTATACTATCTACTGTATTTAGACAAACTGGTTATTGTGGCAGAATTAAACAAATTGTCTAGATACTTTACAAAATATCTAGTAAGACTTGGATATAGTAATAAAACAGAATACATTTTAGTTAATATGTACTGATTTTTTGTTTATATGTACAATTTTACATATGTACCGCTTCGTGAAATAAATAAACAAGGTTATATTCTGTCTTTGATAGGCAGATTTCATTCAATATTTCTAGGCAGACGAAATATTAATTCAGACAACATGCATTTTAAAAAAATCTTCCCATTTTGGGACTATTGAATTCCACAATTCGTTGTCTTTTTCTATTTTTAACCGACTTCAAAAAGGAGGAGGTTATCAATTCGGATGTTTATATATTTTTTTTTAATGTATGTTCGGGCATAACATATATATATAAACGGATTTGCAAAATATTTTTTTTCATATGCCAGTCCATTTGGCTTCAAAACTGTAAAAATACAGTATTTGCGGTTTGTTATTTGTACGTTGCACGTTTACATGCACGTTGAGCTAGTGTGAGTGCCTGCCAGCGATACACACCTACCGTGAGCAGTACGGCCACGCACACATTGACATTATTTTGCTTGACGTGACAGCACTACTAGCTATTGAAAATTTATGGTTTTTAGATGTGTTCCGTAATACCAAAAGTTATGAATGAAAACTTGAATGTTTTTTGTTTTCAGATATTTTTTTCAATAATTTGTGGCTTGATAATATGAGCTACACAGCTCATATTATCATATATTCTTCTAAAACAATATTACAGATATTGTTGTTTATAATACAGAAAAAACATGTCATTTACGCTGTAAAAATAAGCGAAATGCTTAAACTTAAATTTAGGTACGTATTTTGGAAAAAATGAGACATAAGAACTTAGATAAATACTGTCTAAATCCGAATATCAGCATAATATGGTAGAAATGTGTTCAAATTGCAAATGATTAAGTGTCTGTATGGACAATTCATGCTCCGCCGCGCTCTTAATGGTGTGCGCACTGCGTTGTCTGTCAATTAATGATGAATCTAAGAGTTTTATCATATACTGAAAATGCAAACGTAACCTTTAGGTAATTAACAGACTCTACGAATATTGTTTAAGAGTTTTTTGAAAGTTAAAGTAATTTGGTTTGCCCGACTGCGCAAATATTAATAATTCAATACTCACACGGCATACATAAGGAAAAGAAAGAAATATGAGCAACAAGGAAAAGCATAGTTATTTTTCGAAACACACCTTGTATAAGCTCAAATTACTTTAACATATGTTTAGAAAACCGTTTGGCGCGCACACGAATCAAACTATACACGATATCGTATCACATTAGTACATAAACTTAAGCAAACCGGTCCGGATAAGTAAAGTAACTTATTCCAGTATTACTTACAGAACAATGTCGTAATTTATGTCTGTCGTGCGTTTATCGAGAAATTTACATATCGGTGGATCCGTGCTGTGAAACAAGTGTAGAATTATCATACTTACTTGGAAAATACTTAAATGTAGCTTAGAGGTCTTTAGTGTTTGTATAGCTGTGTTGTGCAAATAATATTTGTTTGGTTGTAGTGTTTTCAAAATGTATCTGTTTTGTGATACATTGGGAAGGCAAATAACGGAAAAATACGTAGTTGTAATAGAAAAGTGGCTGATAGAAAAACTGCTCTTACAGCAATAAAGTGATATATTATTTCGTCTCAATTTCCTACATCAATCCAAGTTTGACGTCACTACCGACCTCATCCTCTATCCGTTTTATCATTTTTGGCTCCCACAAAATAGTATTCCCACAAACGATGCTTATTAAAATTCTCTTGTTAAAATGAGCCTTCAATATCTACCAAAAACACCTGTAAAACTGCACTAAAATAAATGATTCACAGACAACGTCTTACCCCACACCTTTAACGTTCCGCCACATATAAAACCACACATTCCCACACCCCTACAATCCTACCTACCTCCTAATACGTAGCCTAGTACAATGGACGCGAGCTACTTGCTAAACGCTCGCGCTGTGTGGCAGGAGGTGTCGCTGGCGCCCGCCAACATCGTGCGCTCGCTGGCACGGAAGTTAGGCGCCGAGGCAGAGGAGCAGCAGCCTAGGAAAGTACGTATATCTGTAATATTATAAATTAACACATATTTTTTTTAGTTTTCGAAGTGTTTAGATGTCAGTGGCACTATCTACCGTATTTGTATGAAATAATCTAGCAGTAAGTTATCCGCGAGTGGTGGTGGCCCAGTGGTAACGGCCCCGACTTACGAGTTGTAGGTCGTGGGTTCGAACCAAAGTCAAAGTCAAATCATTTATTTCAAATAGGCACATAAAAGGCACTTTTGAACGTCAAAATTTACAAAAAAATAGAATTGATTCTAGTTGCCCCTTCCAAAATGTAGTTTCGTATGGAGAAGAATGGGCAAGAAACTCCACCGTTACTCTTTTAAAATGTTTTACAATATTATGTAAGTTCACATTAATTATGTAATCATATGTGAAGACGATGCACCTAGAATAAAATAACTGTACCACAATAGGTAAAAAGAATTAAATATAATGCAAAGGCAGGTAAATTAATTATGTGATAGATACATGGTGCTCACATATTTACAAATATTGAAAAGTAGATGATGTTTCCAAAATTTTAACAAGTATTAATTTAGTGTGTGAGTTAAAGTAGTTAAGTACATAATGTAACAATCAATGTCATAAAAATTATAAATTATACAATTAAATTAGCAACCAGTTTGATTTTGTCTACACTCTAGATTGTCCTATGGAGCAGGACCAGCATGTTTCCAAGCATTTTTATCTAGGATATAATCCTCTAATTTGTAATATGCTTGTTTACAAAGTGTACTTTTTATATGAGTTTTAAATTTTCTTTCATTTAATTGCAATATATCACAAGGTATTTTGTTGTAACATTTAACACAGTACCCCATAAAAGATGTATGTACTTTAGATAATCTAAAAAATGGTTGATCTATTTTATCTTTATTTCTAGTATTAAAATTATGTCTATCACTTATTTTATTAAAAAGATGTAGATTTTTTCTTACATACATAATATTATATAACCCAGGCAGGCGCTTTACTTTGTGTAAATAATTTCATTACCACTGCTCTCAAAAACATCGTGAGGAAACCGGCATGTCCTAGAACCAAAAATTCGAAGACATGTGACATCTACCAACCCGCACTGGGCCTGCGTGGTAGATTACAGCCCGCTCCCTCTCACAGAGAGCAGGCGTGTGTCCCAGCAATGGGAACGTTATAGGCTGATTATGAAGTTATCCGAAGCTTATCCTGAAGTGCTGAAACAGGCGATTAATCGCCAGTTACGAACTTTCGTGTTTGTTTTTTATGATACGCTGGGCTAAATGGGAGCCCAAGATACCTTACTTAACTTGCCAAGTTCGCCTAATATTTCCAAACTGTTCTTGTGTGTGTACTACAGGTACACCTCTGTTTAAACCTTCGGGGAACATAAGCGTGATGTTAGGATGTGTTGTTCTTGTGGTTTTTCGAAACTTGTTTCTTATCGACATTTCCCATAAATTCAAGATAATTCAATAGTTTACATTTGTTACAAAATTTTAAATATTTTTATTTTGTCTTGGTCGCACACTCACGCAGTTCCTCTGTATGTAGGAAGAAGAGCTACTGCGGTCCATCATACAGCCTCTGGAGATGGAAATCACAGCACTCAAAGGCAAGTTGCGGGAAACTGACTCACAGCTACAAGATGCTATGGCGGTAAGCAACTGTTCTTTGTTTTATATCCTGCCGACTGTGGTCGTCATCTGACGTGCCAGCTTCGGTGCCGGCCGGAGTCAGGAAACTGCTCAACTAATAAATTAAATGTGTGATTTTTTGTAATTGTTTTTTTTTATTGTCCAGCACCCTAATTACGTAACAACTATCTATAGCAATCTGAATCATTTTTAAGGCTATTGCTAATCCATTGCTTCATATGTTCGAAAAATTTGTCTGCTCAACAACGTAAATAACGCAATGAATGTAATTGAACTGTCAAAATGAAACCCATTCCTACTGTTAATGTGTTACGTAATTACCCCGCAGACTTATTTTATTATTGAGACTTGGCTGGCTTGATTAATTAATTACAAACATTTGGACGTCCTCTGGCATAACATAGTGCACTCTTTATTATCTTTAGATACCGTTCTTCTTCTTCTTCTTTATGGGTTCTGGTTTCCGCACTTAGTCCTTCATATGGACCATTGTGCGTGTTAGATACCGTTATTATTGTACCTATGTTAAAACAAATAAATAAATGACGACTTAATACTAAACTAAATGCCGCTGGCTTCATAATCTGAAGCCATCATCTTTTATCTTAAGTTTAGGTGATTATCTAGCTGACTTCAACTAGCAACATGCAATCTTGCTGCGGCCATGTTTTATATTTTGTTTATGTTACAGAAAGCGAAAGCATCAGCCGTTGCTACCTCAAGCGGAGACGCTAAACCAGAAACAGGTGTGTATTTATCTTCAATCTTATTCAGAATCTTAGATTCCATCCTCCTTAGATTGATTCCTTTACACAATTATTTATTTAAGCATTTTGTAGTTTGAGTGACCAATTACATGACGACATGCATCAATTTTGGTTGCATTGAGTTGGTGTTTCCAAAACTTCATAATTACCTAAGATTGTTTTTCATAATTTAATTCAAATTTAGTAATTAATTATAGAAATAATACAAATAAAATTGTTGACGTTGTATATTTGTAGAGACGAACAGACAATGCGACATGTGTGCGAACTATGAGAAGCAGTTAGTCCTCGAACAGGCGAAGGCTGAACAGTCCAGAGACCGCGCTAATATGAAGGAGCTGGCGCTCAAACAGGTGGGTTAGAACTACCATTCGTTTTGGTAAAGTGACCATTAATGCCATTAAATAAAGTTCAGTTTTCATTGCATTTCAAAACTTTTGATTTACTTTTAATTAGGTTGTCATTCTGATATTGACGTAATTTTATTGCTGCTAATATTAACAGTTATTTCTAATTACCTTTTTTTGCCATATCTACAGCCAAAAGTAAATATCACGTTAAAGCGGCCACTAGCTTGCTTGGCAGTTCGCTCATCTTGTTATGCTAGATGCAGAGCAAACTCCACCACCTGCATCGCTTGACGACGATTGTCATGTAGTATACTGAATAGACTACTGTAGTAGCTTAAGCAATAGAGTAATTGACTGGACTTTTTAATTCGATTTGTCGAAACTTAGAATAAAATTAAACCACTGTCAAAAAAATTGCGTTATTTTAATTTTAATTGCGAAGTCGTATGCGTTTTAAAGTCTATGCTAGACAGAGACAGCTCTGCTGCGTTCTGACGTCACAACACAGGAACGCCATAGTAAATTTGCGCCATTCAGTACAATGTCACTGACAAGTGCGTGCACTGACTTGACAGGTCCAATTAATCTGTGTGGTTCTTTCCTCAAAAGACCATTTCAGACACCAATCTACACGGTCTTCACATGATCTGACCAAGATTATGTCTTGACTTCGTGACCTCAGAGTTTGTTTCGGCCTTTCTTCTCGGAGTAGTCAAATAGGAAATGCCGCCTCATCTAGTTTAAAATATGATTCACATGTAAAAGTGTTTGTACAAACCTACTTACAGAAATAAAATCATTTACTATTTATAATGATCGTTTTGCGTGAAAGGATAGAAGAATAATTTCAAAATAGTGTAACTTCTCTATTTTTCCATCGACTTCTCTATTTTTTCACAAATCTTCTTATTTAGGAACAGCTGACATCTTTAAAATAAGTTCTTATCTAAACTAATATTATAAAGAGAAAAGATTTGATTTTTGTATGTTTGTTTGTTACGCTTTTCACGCTAAAACGGCTGAACGGATTTGGATGAAAGGCACATCGGTAGACCATGGGCTAGATTAGGACAGGATACTTTTTATCCCGATATTCTCAGGGGATCGTGATTTATGCGGATAAAACCGCGGGGTGCAACTAGTTCATGTATATTTTTGATAGCAGTCAAATACCCTGCTCTCTTTTATCTTCCAGGCCACAGACGAGTTAGAAGGCGTCCGTTCCCTCCACGACGAGACAGTCAGGTCTTGGCACTCAGAACGCCAGTCCTCCGCCCAACAGCTGGAAGAACTACAGGCGGCTGTGAAGGCCGCGCGCGAAGCCCTAGGGCTGCAGGTGGCCCAGGCCGAGGCCGCCTCACAGAGAGCCCTGCAGAATGTGACCGAGTTGACAGTGGATAGGGAGACGTTGCAGAAGAAACTTGACAGGTTTGTGGGTTTGGTCAATATTCCAGATTGTAGCAGCTTTTCTAATTCAGACCAAAAACATCACGCCTATATTGCTAGCCAGTTACCGGTCAGAAATCCAGACTCAGAAGTCTGGATTTCTGACCGGTCCGGCCAGAGCGGCTACTAAGAAACTCCAACAAAAAAAAAACAATAACAACGTGGGAATTGGGAATCGAACCCACGTCCAGTATCAGTCAGATCCATAACACTTGTTTTAATATCTTGCAATCATGTTTATGGTTTTATCTCTTTTACTTACAGTTTAGAAAGAGACAACGCGATGTTAATAGGCCAGTACACAAAGAGAGCATCCGAGATGCAGAACGAAATCATAGACTTACCCGACAACGTAGAGGTCAGTACTAATTGTCCATTTCTTTTTGTCTCCCCTCCTCCCCTCTTTCTGTCTCGCCTCTGTTTTGTTATTTTTTTATTTAAAACCTTTATGTAGGTACAGTTTCAATACGGCAGTAAATAACAAGAAGTAGTATGGTTTTGGATAACGTAGCTTCAAATGAGTTATTGGGGTAGTCATAAGTCTACCAACAAACTAGGCTAATTATGATGTGGTTGAACCATGTTTTATGCTGTTTCTTCCCCAGGAGCTCCAAGAGCACACTCTTCGACTACGCGAGCAGCTAATCTTCTGTCAGATAGGCAGAGAAGAAGCTGCAGACGCAGAGAGAGAGCTGCGAGCTCAGCTGCTGGAGCAAGGTAGCCTGTTCCACAGCCAGGAGGCCGAGCTCAACAACCTGCGCGCGCAGCTCAAGCAGGCCAGGTAACTTGACTGCCTTTATCGACGCCAATCTCCAATATACTTACAACCAACTGAAAATAAGTTAAAAAACCGTGCACCTTAGCCATCATTGAGCTACTGCTAGCATCGGAGGGATGCTAACGGTATATAAATATATCGCAACATTATTTGGATCTTGAAATTCATTTACACATTATGTATTACATATTATGACATGCGGTTGTCAGCTAAACTGACCACTACTGTTTTTTCTTCTATTCTTAATGTAAATCAATGTTTGTCGAGTATTTATGCCATCAACTAATAACGGACTCACGCAGGTGCAGGTTGCATGCAATATCATGTCAGGTTGCAGTCTCTACACTACTATCGTTAAACCAATAATTATGGTCTGTTCCCAAAGTAGCTGATGATAATGTAAACAAACCCTATTGTGGTTAAATTCGTACGCAATCGCTCACTAAAGGGAGTTAGTAACATATTCATGTGTATTTAGAAGGTTTCAACTCAATATCTCACCATTTTTTCTAACAATTATTGTCGAGTATTAAGGTTATAATATTAACCTCAATTATTGTCAAATGAAATGCGTCTTTATAGACATCTAAAATAAGAATTTCGGGTTTAGGAATACAGATATTAAAATCAAAGCACTCAATTTGTAATTGGCACTACAAATTGGCATCCACGGTATATTTTTCAGTACATTTTAATGACCCATTAAAAGAATAATCAGATACTTTTGGAACAGGACAACCATCTAAAAATCTATTTAAAAATAAAGCGTGCACGTGAGCTACTATAGTAAAAACTAATTATTTTGGATTCTTGTCCCAACTGTTACCCTCCGATCACAATATAAAAACTAGAACACGTTAGTGTACACTCGCTGCCTCCATTTAGATGCAACTGATTTGCATAATGTGGTCACCAGAGATAAAACTATGAAACAAAATGACTGTGTATAACACCCTCCGTACAAGTTTACCTCCTTTGAGCTTTGTTACATTCAATTCGATATTTGTCGATAGAGGTAGCCTTAGGGGAAGACTTGGTGTCTCACTTTAGATTTTAAGTATGACCTAAGTTTTTAAGGACCCACCGAATAACATTTTTAACTTTTCGTTTTGTAGGGATGAAGTAGACCGACTACAAACAGAACACGAGCAGATGAAAGAACTAGGCGACAAGCTACGTCACTCTAACGACATGATCGAGAGCCTTCTCGAAGACAAAAAGCGGCTACAGAACTCGCTGCACGAGGTGCGCTCGCGCGTGTCCGTGCTACAGCAGGAGCTGGACAACAGCGAGAAGGTGCAGCAGGACTTCGTCAGGCTGTCGCAGTCGCTGCAGGTATGATATCACACGATACAAGAAGCGGCTGCAGAATTATTTTACGGTGTAAAATGTTAATTTACTAATATTTCCACGACCCAGTAAGAACAGCGACAAACGACAGTCGTTCAACGATCTAAAAATGATCTTGAAACAATATAAACCCCTCATCACCTCCCTGCGTTCATCCCACACTACTCGTGCTCGCCGCAACTCGTTTTCTTCTTTCATTCTCCCCTGTCAACCGTCACGCTATCATTTCACTCCCTTTTCTTTCTTATCATGATATTTTCATAGTGGAAATTGAAACAAAACAAATTAAAATCTCTCCGTCTCTCTCTCTCTCTCCCTCTCTCCCCCTCTCTCTCTCTCTCTCCCTCTCCCTCTCTCACTCTCCCCTCTCTCTCTCTCTCCCCCCTCTCCCTCTCTCTCTCTCTCTCTTATACTTATTGACATAAGGTTTAAACTGCAAGTATACAAGTGAGCGTTATGTTGCAGGTGCAGTTGCAGCGCATCCGCGAGGCGGACACGGAGGTGCGGTGGCAGCACGAGGACGACGTGCACGACTGCCCCGCCTGCCACACGCATCTGCCCAACAATAAGAAGAAGGTAAGCATGACACATCATTTATTTGTACAGTCAGCGAATTAAATTCTTGACGACAAAAAAAAATAAGTTCCAGAAAAAATATCATTATATTATTTCGCCGAGTGATAGATCCTACTAATATTATAAATGTGAAAGTGTGGATGTTTGGATGTTTGTTTGAACGGATTTGGATAAAATTTGGCACATGGGTAGACTATGACCTGGATTAGGACATGGATACTTTTTATCCCGATATTCCCACGGGATCGAAATTTCTGCGGGTGAAACCGCGGGGCGCAGCTAGTTTTTAAATAAAGATCATAACAGACACTTAACGAAGCTGAGTCAGTTATAAAAAAGAACATATAATGACGGGGATCTTTTTGTTTTTTGTACCGTATTATGCAGGGAGCCAGATTGGGAACCGTCTGGTTACGGAGATATTTATTAATTTATTTATTCTTTGAGAGCAGTGGTGGCCCAGTGGTACCGGCCCCGACTTACGACTTGTAGGTCGTGAGTTCGAACCCAGACAGGCACTACTTTGTATATTTAATTTCATCACCACTGCACTCAAAACGGTGAAGGAAAACATCGTGAGGAAACCGGCATGTCCAAGAACCGAAAATTCGAAGACATGTGACATCTACCAACCCGCACTGGGCCCGCGTGGTGGATTAAGGCCCAATCCCTCTCACAGAGAGGAGGCCTGTGTCC
This sequence comes from Dryobotodes eremita, assembly GCA_917490735.1. Lineage (NCBI taxonomy): Eukaryota > Metazoa > Arthropoda > Insecta > Lepidoptera > Noctuidae > Dryobotodes > Dryobotodes eremita. The sequence continues at coordinate 22,102,398 of OU823254.1, forward strand.
CAGCAGTGAGAACGTTATAGACTGCATACATAACAAAAAAAAATAACAAATACTACAAAATATACAATGGGCGGCCTTATCGCTTTCTGCGATTTCTTCCAGACAACCTTGGAATGGACAGTGATTTGCCTGGACATAAAATCGTTGGTGCAAATAATAAGTACCCATGCAATATACAAAAATAGATACACAGATACAAAAAACACAACAACAAATAAATAAATACATAATAAATCTGAAGGGGCAGGAGGGCCTTCATCAGAACTCATCTTGTGTTGTATGTGGGTAGGTAGGTAGGCAGGTGGGCGTGAGCAGAAAAATCACAAGTCCTTGTTACAAATCACAGTTGTTTAATCAGCACAGCGTTTAATAACCAAAATACACAGTCAAATGAGCAATGTACGGTCTAAGGAACACGACACCAACTTAATTAGAATATTAGATCAAACTATCACTCGGATGCAAAGCGATTCGTCACAAGCGTGGTGCGCGGGCGCCGTCTCGAACAACAGTGTCAAGATGGCCGCCCTCACAACCATCGACAATGACGCTTCGCTAGGCTGACTTTGACAGCTAAAAGTCAACCTGACGTCTGACGTTGACGGATGCGCCGTCACGGCCGGACTGACACTCGACCGTCCTCGGGCGATTTTCTGAAACAATGAGTTGCAATCGTACATAGTCCGTTCGGCATCCTGACCGACGACTAATTACAATTATCACAATGCGCTATGATACTTAAGACTTAAGGCGAGTGTCTCGCAACAATTAAGCCGGATGACACAGCCTCGTCACTAAACAGCATGTAGGTTAACTGTTCACAATTGGTACTATTAGACAAGTCAATCCTTTGGTGGATGTGACCCGGACGACACTATTCGTCTTACCATAATCTGCAAAACATCCAGAACGAGTCAGTCAACTTAAAGGGCTCTGACTCGGACGACATATTTCGTCTCATAGAACAAAAGCATAGAGACAAGTCAATCTGATACTGACTCGGACGACATATTTCGTCTGACTTTTTCTTAGGAAAGAGATTCTTAGAGGTCGCTCCACTTACCTACGACTATGAATCGTCTTGTTCTGTATGAATTTCAGTTTCGTGCAACATTTCCCAAGTCTCATGATCTGAGCATGTACTGACAGTGTCCGAGCCTGCTGTGAGCGTCCTTGAATCGGCGGAAACAGTGTTTGAGCATACGGTCAAGGTGTCAGAGTTATCATTGTCATGATTTGAATTAATTATACTTTCTTCATCCTCCGACGCCGTCTCGGCCTCTTCACAATTTAAAAGACTAGTAGCTATTTCGATCAAACCGATATGTCCCTGGGGTACTGCGCGCAAATTCTCGTGAGAGTATTTATAAGTTCTCTGAGAACCACCTGAACTTTTAAGTTCGTAGCGATCGTTTTCAAGTACTTCTACTATAACATATGGACCTCGAAACTTCCTATCCAATTTTGTTTTATTCCGTTCGCAATTTTTAATAAATACGAAGTCTCCTTTAGAGAAAGGTCTTACTGTGGCCCGACCACGATTAAACCGAAGGGTATCAGATTCAGCAGCTTTGCAAATGTTAGCTGATGCATCAGTTCTTATCGAATCTAAATCTAAGCGAACCTCATGATCTATATTATCGGCGTTCAACTTAGACATTCCTAAAGAATTAGAACGAATTCCAAACATTCGTTCTGACGGTGAGTATTTGGTAACGGAAGATTTAGAACTATTGAGAGCAAGTTGGATGTTACTTAATTCGTCACGCCACGCTTTGTTAGGGTCGTTTTCAATAATGGTAAGGAGGCTCTTTAGAGTACGCATCACTCGTTCAACTTGGCCGTTTGCCCTACTCGTACCAGTCGCGATGAAATGGAGGTCTATTTTATACTCTTGGCAAAAGCTCTTAAAATCTGAGCTAATGTAGCAACGGCCCTGATCTGCGATGATTCTTTTCGGGGCTCCAAAAATACACACAGCTTTTTGTACGGCATATATTGCACTCTTGGAATCGACTGACAAAGTATGTTCGAGTAAAACATACTTGGTAAAGGCATCGATTATTACCGAGCAATACTCCTTTCGGTCACTCTTCCCGCTCAGCTTCCCCGAAAAATCTATGTGAATCGTGTGCCAAGGCACGGATACTTTTGGAATCGAATGGAGCTGAACAGGCTGAGCACCCGATGGACCTTTCGATGCCTTACAAATAATACACGAATCTATAAATTTTCGTACACATTTAGACATATCGGGAAACCAATACTTTTCATACAGCTTGTCTAGAGTTTTGTCCCTGCCTAAATGTTGCAATTCGTTGTGGACATGATTAATTAGTGTCCAAATAAGAGATCGTGGAACTACGGGTAGCCATGAAACCGCTTTGTTACGAGTAATCTTCCTGTAGAGTATGCCATCTCTAACGTCATATGTTTGACCTACTGTTTCGGGAAAGCTATTATTATTATGTTTTGCGATAAGATCCTGAATCTCCGCGTCACGTTTCTGTTCAACTGACAGCCAGCCCTGATGTAGTTCAACATAATTGACAGTTTTAGGCTTAGGCTTTACAGGAGTGATAGGAACAGCAGAATCTAACAGTGGGTTTCGGGACAGGTAGTCAGCATGCTCCATTTTACTTCCTTCGCGGTACATAATATCGAAATCGTAAGCTTGTAAATAAGCCCACCATCGGTAAACGCGGGGTGTTAGGTCTTTCTTCGATTTCGACGCCTTGAGTGAATTGCAGTCGGTAACTACAACAAATCGCCTACCATATAAATAATGGCGAAAATGCTCTACAGCTCTGACGACCGCTAAAGTTTCTAACTCGTATGAACGATAACGAGATTCCGCGTCTGCTGTACGGCGGCTATAATACTCTACAACGTGCATAAGATTATTTTTCTTTCGCAGAAGGATTGCTCCATATCCTTCTGAGCTAGCGTCGGTATGTAGCTCCACCGGAAGTTCTGGGTCGAATATAGTTAGCACCGGTTCGGACGTGAGAATGCCTATAATTTTGCGCCGTATCTTTTCATGTTCGGTAGTCCAATTAATTCGTCCTTTAAGTTTTGTAAGAGGGTATAGGGGACCGACTATTCGTGTGAACTCAGGAATAAATTTCCTAAAGTAGGAGGCTAGACCGAGAAATTGGCGAACATTAGTAGCCGATTTAGGTTCTGGGGCGTCTGCCAATGCTTGAATCTTCCGTGAATTGGGCCTAATCTCACCGGACTGTACAGAATATCCTAGGTAGTCAATTCGTTGTTTCATAAATTTACATTTCTTTGTATTGAATGTAAACCCGGCTTCTGATAACGCACCTAAAACCAAGTTAAGGCGCTTCAGTCCTTCGGAGATGTTAGCAGAATGACATAACACGTCATCCATATAGATGAGTGGTTTATCTTGTAAATGACTAAGAGCCCTTGTGATACATCTCTGAAAGACTGAAGGAGCATTACGCAAACCAAATGACATGGCGAGATACTCGTATTGCCCTTCGTTTGTCACGAAAGCTGTCTTCTCCACTGACTCAGGGTGGATAGGGATCTGGTGGAAGCCAGAAGCCATATCCAATGAAGAGAAGAAATTAGCACCCGTAAGCTGGTCGATTTGTTCCTCGATTCGAGGCAAGGGATAATGTTCAGGTATGGTATTTGAATTTAACTCCCTAAAATCTACACAAAGTCTATCGGAATTATCCTTCTTTTTCACAAGAACGATAGGGTTAGCAAATGGGGACATACTCTCTCGAATCACCCCTGCGTCTAATAGTTTTTGAACCTGTTCCCTAATTATTTGTTTCTCTATAGGTGCTCTTTTATGGGGACATCGCTGCACAACTTTATGTGGATCTACTAATTTAATTTCGCATACTCCCGTCTTCACACGCTTGGTAGGTATACCCTCGATAAAGTTATTCGCATATTTGCTCAATATGGAAATCAACACGTCTTTATCCCGTTCCTGCAAATCCGTGTAAATTTTTGAAAAATCTGGAAGATCTGATGTCGCAACACAAAGATTAGATTGTTGTTTAGAGTATATAACAAGATTATCATTATCAATTTCTACACTTAACCCCTGATCAAAGATATCTCTACCAATAATTACAGGCTCAGATATATTATTGTCGGAAACCACGTGAAAGAGTAAACTAATCAAGCGATCACCAATTTTAACATCGGCCTGAATTTGAGTCGTGCACTGTATATCATCGCCTCCAATGCCGCTCAGATAGACGAGACTTTTACACACAGTACCCAAGAGTTTACCACGATGACTTTCTTTCACAAGAGAACAGGACGATCCGCTATCAAATAGAAAAGGTACAGACTCACCGGAAGATGTTGTCAAGATACCCCTTGAAGGACGGTGTTCACAATGGTGGACTTCCTTGGCCGCAGCTTTACCACCGTTCCTTTTATCGGGACAGTTAGTTGTCACATGACCTTTCTGGCCACAAGTGTAGCAAGTTACATCGGTAGTCCTCTCCAATGGACGGGAAGCACTCGGAGTGTCTCGAGGCTTGACTGATCCCAGCGCGTCACGACGTTTTCGGCAATCCGCAAAACGATGTCCCGATATTCCGCAAAAGTTACATCTGCCAGTGAACCTTTCGGTAGCACGAGAACGCTTCGCCTGAGGTTCGTCAGCTTCGACACCGTCTGAACGCCGCTTAAGAGATACTCCTCCCAGGATTCGGAACAATTGAGTGCGAGTTGTGATGTTGTGTGCAATCAACTCGCGTCTTATCAGGCTGTCCTTCTGACAAAGCACAGAAATAACGAATCCAGTCACCACTTCTTCAGGCATCACAGTCTTAGGTATTCGTTCGATTAAGTTCCATAAACGAAGAGCAGCTTCTGAAGCTGTCTCCTTAGCTCCTATTTGGAATCGCAATATTTCGTCGAAATAGTCCTGAAGAAGCTTTGGTTTTGAAAATTTAGCTAACAGTGTCTGTTTGACAACGCTCCAGGACATTTCATCTAAGTTTAGCTTAGTGATACAAGCAGCCGCTCGTCCTTTTAAAGAGGTAGTAAGAGCCATGAGCAAGTCTATTCCTTCTAAGCGCTTATTGTGAACGATAGCTTCGGTAATATTGCACCAACCATCTATGTCACAGTCTGGTTCGTCTGGATTAAACGGTAAGAAATGAGTTGCCTGGTAAGTACTCACAGTTGGCGATGGCTGGGCTTGGAGAACACGAGATAAGAGCATTTCCATGTTATTCAGCAATTTTTCTGCATCCGATTTTGGTGTTTCTCGCTCAATTCTAGCCCCATCCAATCCCACTTCTGATGAAGGGGCAGGAGGGCCTTCATCAGAACTCATCTTGTGTTGTATGTGGGTAGGTAGGTAGGCAGGTGGGCGTGAGCAGAAAAATCACAAGTCCTTGTTACAAATCACAGTTGTTTAATCAGCACAGCGTTTAATAACCAAAATACACAGTCAAATGAGCAATGTACGGTCTAAGGAACACGACACCAACTTAATTAGAATATTAGATCAAACTATCACTCGGATGCAAAGCGATTCGTCACAAGCGTGGTGCGCGGGCGCCGTCTCGAACAACAGTGTCAAGATGGCCGCCCTCACAACCATCGACAATGACGCTTCGCTAGGCTGACTTTGACAGCTAAAAGTCAACCTGACGTCTGACGTTGACGGATGCGCCGTCAAATCAAAAAAATACATAATAAATATCCTAAATAATAGATACATACTAAATATATAAGCAACGAAAATAAATGAAGACTATAGATGATTACAGTTCAGAGAACAAGATCACAACGACAAGTAATGTTCCCTCACGAGTCTTTTAAACACAAGCAAAGACTGCGCGCGTTTAATTTCAACTGGCAATGTATTCCACAAACGAGCGACCCATGGTAAAAGATTTGTCGAGGAAAGTTGTGGAATGCATAGGCATTTTAGGCTTCAAGTTAGCTGATGACCTTAGAAATTTCGGGCGGGAGTCGCAAAGAAACTGCAAACGTTTCTTGAGCTAGAGTGGGGTGGAATGGGAATAGAGCACATTATACAAAAGGGAAAGAATATGAACATTCCGGCGAAGGCGAATTGGTAACCACTTGAGCTTCACTCGAAATTCGGAAACATGGTCATATTTGCGCAAACCGAAAATGAATTTTATATAAAAAATTTTAAGCCGCTCAAGTTTATCGAGTTGGTCTCGGGTAAGGCAAGATAGCTGGCATCAGCATAGTATAATACGTTACGTTACGCGTTATCGTACGCACAGCGATTAATCACGCCTAAAATAAAAGTCGTTTCCCAGCAATCAATTTTTTCTCAATTTTAGTTTGTTTACTGCGTAGACAAATGCTATGTAATGGGATTAGTGATTATTACACAATTACTGCAGAAAAATCTGTTAAAACAAAGTAAACTGCTACTATTTTTAGCTATTTTTAAGTGGTCGGCCGGAGCACCCCCTTCAGGAACATAGTTCTTTACGCGATACTCGCACGCACACACACACTTGTATATAATAGAAAGAGAAAGTGTGAGTTTTGTGGACGCCAATAAATTTTAAATAAAATAATTTAACTCATATAATCTAAAGAGCCTCGTACTCTTAATTCATTAATCTATAAATGTTTAAGATTGTCGTTTCTGAGAGCATATTCGATCGCTTCCTATATGCATCCCTTTCCCTCCCATAATGATTGAGAGATAACATATTTTCTACGAGTGACACTGCGCAACGAGACACCGCTGAAATCGCATGTTCGTATTTACGTGTGCGCGCGCAATTTCTGGATCTTTAATAAACGTTTTAATAGGCTGCTTATATTGCAACCTATTAACTTTGGGTGAAAATTAATCGTGAGTGAAGTGCAGTGCAAAATACCGACTAATAAAGTTAAGTAGAGCCAGCTAGTTAATCAGGCCCACACCAGTTTACTAGATCAGTCCTTAATCTCTTTCTCAACTACGATGCTCTCCGCGAACGCGTCACCTAATAATGAGCCCGCGTACATTACCTAAAATCTCACCGCAAATATAAAATCAACACTACAAAGAAGCCACCAAGTTTAATACGCGTTTTTAAAACAGCGCCATCTAGTATAAGTGTTAAGAAGCTCTCATAAAATTTTCGCCGTCTTAGATTTTTGTTATCGGCTTTAGCACTCACAAAATCCCGTTAAAACGACACCCATGACGAACAATTTGAAAATGATCGTAGCCGCCATCTTGATTTACATTTTGACCTCACTATCGGCTTTAATACCCCGAAAGCCATGAAAACGACACCCATAATGAAACATTTTAGAATTTTAGCAACCGCCATCTTGGATTTTAATTTTGTCCTAACTATTATTGGCTTTAGCACCTTCAAAAACTATGAAAACGTTGCATGGAGGGGGCATAACGTTTTTTCTTAACGTGACATTTCTACCAGTTTACTCTTACCGCAAGCCGCGTTAAAGAACTTCGTTCCAAAAACATAATTTTTCTGTACTAATGTAATTTCTGTATGAGGAATTACGGGCGTAGTCGACAGTACTGCAGCACATTGACGCCCCCAGATCCACTGCCGGCACTGCGGGCGCATCTTCTGCGTGTCGTGCGTGGCGCACAGCGTGGCGGCCGGCCCGCGCGGCGCGCCCGCCCGCGTGTGCGCCGTGTGCCGCACGCTGCTGCAGCCGCACGCCGCGCCCTACTTCAGCACCGACCCGCCGCGCTCGCCCGACTAGCGCCGCCGCACGCTGCTGCAGCCGCACGCCGCGCCCTACTTCAGCACCGACCCGCCGCGCTCGCCCGACTAGCGCCGCCGCACGCTGCTGCAGCCGCACGCCGCGCCCTACTTCAGCACCGACCCGCCGCGCTCGCCCGACTAGCGCCGCCGCACGCTGCTGCAGCCGCACGCCGCGCCCTACTTCAGCACCGACCCGCCGCGCTCGCCCGACTAGCGCCGCACGGTGGATCGAAAATCGGCTGTAGAAGACATAGGATCTCGATTTCTTAAATGTTATTTTTTTTGCTGGAAATGACTTCTGCTGATCATTACTATGTACAAAAATGACACCCGAGTTAATTCTGCCCAAAAACGAAGGAAATATATTTTTTTTACGAAAAATTTGTATGAAGCTAGTATGAAAAATCGAATTATCTCCTAAACGGCATGTTTAACCGTAATATCCTTGGAGGTGGTCATAGTGCTAATTATTTATGATTTTTTGGTTGCCGATTTGACGAAAAATTTAATGCCGTTTTTTTTTAAAAAATCGTCAAAATATTTTTATTTATTTTTACATGTAAAACGATCCCTTTTAGTGTCCAAGTTAAAAAGTTCGATATGTTATTAACCCAAATATTAAGAACACAAAACAAGAAAAATTAAATAAAAAAATTGCTGTTTTTTGACACATTTTTATTAATTTAAATAAAAAAAGATTATCAAACTCTTATTTAAGTAACATATAAAGTTATATTATATACAAAATAATTTAATTTAAGGAATTAATACTAAGCATTTGTAAAATAAAGTAAAATAAATAAAAAAATAGACAAAACTCTGTCATCGAATACATGATGAAAAATCCTGAAGCAGCCGCTAAATTAAATGAAACGCTTAAGAAACCAGCGAAAACAATCATATTTACGTCAGAAAAGGCGCTTGGATTGCTTCTTTCGCTAAAACTCTCAAAGTGGCAATATATTACGTTGCGAGAGGCTGCCATTCGGGAAGGTGCTAAGGATATTTATCCATCTTACTATAAAGTGCAACAAACTAAGCTTGATTGCTACCCTCCGAAGCAATCAGTGACAGTTACTGATTCATCGGCTAGGATTACACTTCAAGCTTTACTTGATATCACAGTTACAAGAATCCTTCAAAGCCTTTCTAAGGAAGAGCATAACAAGCAGTTGAAGCTGATATCCAAGTGGGGATTTGATGGTGCTTCTAACCAAAGCCGATACAAGCAGAAAATGGAGGGTGAGGAAGATGACTCGAGCATTTTCATGACCTCCTTGGTGCCACTTAAACTGACAGATGGAGACAACATCTTATGGACGAACCCAAAACCATGCTCAGTTTTGTATTGTCGTCCAGTTCAGTTTACTTTTGTAAAGGAGAGTGAAGCAGTTGTCCTTGAGCTGAAAAAACAAATGGATGAAGAAATTGAGGCCCTTATCCCCACAGAGTGCAATAATAATAATAGGGTGACTCATGAACCAATGATGACGATGATCGACGCTAAAGTTTGCACTTACCTTTCTGAAGCTAGATCAAATGCATCGTGCTACCTGTGCTTAGCAAAGCCTACAGAAATGAACCGCTTAGATGCTGTAACATCAAAAATTGTGTGTTCTGACCTGTATGAATTTGGCTTGTCATCCCTACACGCCCGTATAAATTGTATGGAATGTCTGTTACACATTGCATACAGGCTCGACTTCAAACGGTGGGCAGCGAGAAGTGATGAGCACAAAGAAATGCTACAGACAAGGAAGAAAATAATTCAAAATAAATTCAAAGATGAGCTCAATCTGTTGATTGATATAGTAAAACAAGGCTCGGGAACCACCAATGACGGGAATACTGCAAGAAAATTCTTTGAGTTTCCTAATAAAACCGCAGCTATAACTGGTTTGGATGAAGACCTCATCAAAAGATTTGCTGTAATTTTACAAGCAATTACATCTGGAGAGCAGGTCGATATAATAAAATTTAGAGATTATGGCCGCAAAACAGCAGAAAAGTACGTATTATTATACGACTGGTACTACATGTCGTCAACCGTTCATAAATTATTAATCCATGGGGCTGACATAATTGAGAAAAATAATATTGTGCCGATTGGGACTCTCTCGGAAGAAGCCTCAGAGTCTCGAAACAAAGATTTTAGGAGGTTTCGAGAACATCATTCGCGGAAAAGAAGCAGGCAGGATTCCAATCAAGACATTTTAAATATGCTTGTTGTTTCTTCGGATCCTTTGCTAAGTGCACAAAGGCCTAAGTTAGATGCCAAGAAAAAGCAGAGCTTTTTTGCTGAAACTCTCGACTTAATTCAATTTCAGGAAACTGAGTTCGAGTTTTTGGATATATCCAATCTGGGTGCTGACTCAGAATTGGAGTCTGACAACGAGAGTGATAAGGAAAATTTGTAAAAAAATTATATATGTACTTATTTGTAAATTTGTATTTGAGTCTGTTTGGGTTTTTTTTTTTGTAATATTTAATGATATTTTGTCTTTTTTTTAATTTATTTTACTTTATTTTACAAATGCTTAGTATTAATTCCTTAAATTAAATTATTTTGTATATAATATAACTTTATATGTTACTTAAATAAGAGTTTGATAATCTTTTTTTATTTAAATTAATAAAAATGTGTCAAAAAACAGCAATTTTTTTATTTAATTTTTCTTGTTTTGTGTTCTTAATATTTGGGTTAATAACATATCGAACTTTTTAACTTGGACACTAAAAGGGATCGTTTTACATGTAAAAATAAATAAAAATATTTTGACGATTTTTTAAAAAAAAACGGCATTAAATTTTTCGTCAAATCGGCAACCAAAAAATCATAAATAATTAGCACTATGACCACCTCCAAGGATATTACGGTTAAACATGCCGTTTAGGAGATAATTCGATTTTTCATACTAGCTTCATACAAATTTTTCGTAAAAAAAATATATTTCCTTCGTTTTTGGGCAGAATTAACTCGGGTGTCATTTTTGTACATAGTAATGATCAGCAGAAGTCATTTCCACCAAAAAAAATAACATTTAAGAAATCGAGATCCTATGTCTTCTACAGCCGATTTTCGATCCACCGTGCGCCGCCGCACGCTGCTGCAGCCGCACGCCGCGCCCTACTTCAGCACCGACCCGCCGCGCTCGCCCGACTAGCGCCGCCGCACGCTGCTGCAGCCGCACGCCGCGCCCTACTTCAGCACCGACCCGCCGCGCTCGCCCGACTAGCGCCGCCGCACGCTGCTGCAGCCGCACGCCGCGCCCTACTTCAGCACCGACCCGCCGCGCTCGCCCGACTAGCGCCGCCGCACGCTGCTGCAGCCGCACGCCGCGCCCTACTTCAGCACCGACCCGCCGCGCTCGCCCGACTAGCGCCGCCGCACGCTGCTGCAGCCGCACGCCGCGCCCTACTTCAGCACCGACCCGCCGCGCTCGCCCGACTAGCGCCGCCGCACGCTGCTGCAGCCGCACGCCGCGCCCTACTTCAGCACCGACCCGCCGCGCTCGCCCGACTAGCGCCGCCGCACGCTGCTGCAGCCGCACGCCGCGCCCTACTTCAGCACCGACCCGCCGCGCTCGCCCGACTAGCGCCGCCGCACGCTGCTGCAGCCGCACGCCGCGCCCTACTTCAGCACCGACCCGCCGCGCTCGCCCGACTAGCGCCGCCGCACGCTGCTGCAGCCGCACGCCGCGCCCTACTTCAGCACCGACCCGCCGCGCTCGCCCGACTAGCGCCGCCGCACGCTGCTGCAGCCGCACGCCGCGCCCTACTTCAGCACCGACCCGCCGCGCTCGCCCGACTAGCGCCGCCGCACGCTGCTGCAGCCGCACGCCGCGCCCTACTTCAGCACCGACCCGCCGCGCTCGCCCGACTAGCGCCGCCGCACGCTGCTGCAGCCGCACGCCGCGCCCTACTTCAGCACCGACCCGCCGCGCTCGCCCGACTAGCGCCGCCGCACGCTGCTGCAGCCGCACGCCGCGCCCTACTTCAGCACCGACCCGCCGCGCTCGCCCGACTAGCGCCGCCGCACGCTGCTGCAGCCGCACGCCGCGCCCTACTTCAGCACCGACCCGCCGCGCTCGCCCGACTAGCGCCGCCGCACGCTGCTGCAGCCGCACGCCGCGCCCTACTTCAGCACCGACCCGCCGCGCTCGCCCGACTAGCGCCGCCGCACGCATCGCTAGCTCCACGGCTGGACACGCATCGACCCTGCTACCCGAAACTCCTAGACCGAGGAAACAATACCTGCACTGAACGCGTCATGCGGCGCCACTAACATTACGTTAACAAGATGTACATACTCATCATCTGCCTCGACTTTTCCCAACTATGTTGGGATCGGCTTAAACTCTTAAATACCAGTATTTTACATGGAGTGACTGCCCATCTGACCTCAACAACCCAGTTACTGGGTAATAGACTGTCGGGCTTCTGACTACACATAACGACTGTCAAAGATCTATAAATGAAACTGGAGGCCGATTTATCAATCTTCAGATAACTTTTATCAGAGAAATAAAAATTGTAATTTGACAACTTTTGTATAGAAAATACGTCCAACCACCATATTTATCTAACAATTAAATAAAATTAAAGTGTCTGTTTGTAGTATTAAAATAACCGCTTTTTACTAAATGCATATGGATGTATACACGGTACACATACCAAAACAACATTTTTTACTATTTTTGTCTGTCTGTTTGTTTGTTCCGGCTAATCTCCGAAACGGCTGGACCAATTTTGACGGGACTTTCACTGGCAAATAGCTGATGTTATAAGGAGTAACATAGGCTACTTTTTGTTCCGGTAGCACGTTTCCGTAGGATAATTCCGACAGCTAGTTAGTCATATAAAATTTATCTGGCAATTGAAAAATCGGCCCTACTATGAATTCAGTCGGCATACTGAACTCGCTTATCTTCCTCATTCCTAAAACTTATGCAATACACGACCTACAGAACCAAGACATAATTATGATATATCGAGCTGTAGAAAGAGACTGTCACACAGACCTTAGTGACAGAGACGACGCGACGTGAAACAAAGACACTTTTTTTTCTCTAAAAACTTATTCTATATTTATCAACGGGAACTGTACCTTATGAACGACTTTGGCAATAACTCTTCCAAGATCGTTGTTAAAATATTATCCAACGAGAAGAGATCTAATATGTTTAACAAGTCTTCAATACTTTGATTTATTCCTCCACTATGTCATGTTTTTATACGGCTCTATTTTTGGTTAATGTCAAGCGACGTTCTCAACGGTATTTGTGATATCGGGTATACTACTAAAGGGTGGATGAACGGACTCTGTCCAACTTATGCTTATTTACTTGGCACCGTTTTGGTACGGTCCTTAAAAAAAGTTCAAGATGCATAAAAAAAGTGGCTTTTAAGACCTTTATCCCTCCAAATGTTACGTGCAAATCTCGTGCTAAAGTATCTTAAACAAGGAATTCTATTCACCTCATAGGATAGCGGCGTGAGTTTTAAGTAGAACAAGTGTAGCTAGATGATAGTTTTTGTGTTAAATTATTTTTGTGTTGACTCGTCTGGTTAACAGGTTTGAATTGTGATTAATCAACAGCCTTATGGAGGGTGATGGATGACTAAAATATTCCTGGGTAATAGTAAGGGCCTATGCACACGGCGTTTTTTTACAAAACGCGCGTCGACGGCGCGTTTTCTGCTTTGCTAAACTTGACTCTGCGTTTGCAGCACGTATACACGCGTCGATGGCGCGTCCAAAAGTTAGTAAAAAACCGTCGTGTTCCTAGACCCTAACGAATGGCTATAAAACGATTGAGTAATAAATTATCTTGTTGCATACAAATATGTATCCTGTGAGCTACATTTATGAAACAAACAAGAGTAAGAATCCTAGATGGAACGTTCTAAACAATTACCTCACAAATACGGGGTTAATCTTGAAGTTCGCCGTACAATATTAACCCGTGCTTGCGAAATGGAGATCAGGAATCTCAGGATTTATAAGCCGACCAAGGAATTTACACAACTGGATGGAGTAAGGCCCACTCACCATCTTGAAGTCCCGCGATCTCGGAGGCCGAGATTTATAAACGTTACTTAGCTCGTGCTTTGACTTGGACATGTTCCCGTCTCTGTCTTGCACTTGTGGTTTAACAGTCGTGCGACAGTGACAGTAATAACGCTTAGCGTAATTACGTGCTAAGTAACGTTTATAGACCTCAGCCTGAGTATCGTATCCGTACCCGAAATATTTCCAGTTGACAGATTGACAGTTGTCTAATCAACTTGGTCGGCCAGTTGAAGGCTGTTGATTGTGAGGTAAGTGCTTGCGACCGGCAGGTGCAGTGATAACGCGTGCTGGCATTTGATAAGTAAATTATGACACCTAGCGATAGCCTAGCATAAGTTGTAATATAAAGATATTTTATTGTAAATAAAAGAGCTCCATATTGACATGTCTTGTTTTTTATTGATTATAGCCCGAAAATAGACTGAATAAAGATCACGGTCAAGGTCAATTAAGCCAGTAATTAATTTGTAGACAAACATCCCGGGGGGTGTGATACAAGGGGGGATGAAAATTTCAAAGAACGTCTAGTTTTCGAGGTATTTGCGAAGAACTTGAAAGGAGATTTCAAGCCTTCCAGTCACAGAGTAGATTTTTACATATAGCTTCCCTTTTAGGACGCAACTTTCGATTACACTTGTCTGACAAAATTCAGCCAAAAGCGCTAAAGCACAAAAAAAAAGCGCTTAAGGCCCGGTTCCTATATTCGAGAACGATTCGTTTTGCTTACGAATGGTAGAATTGTCTACGAGGCGTAACCCAAGTGTTCCTATAAAAAACGTTTAGTAAGCGACGTTACCATTGGCTTGCTACCTACGGATGGGAGGATTACGAAAAATTAACCGTAACCGTAAAAATTTCAAACGTCAGTGATCGCGACGATAGGTCGTGGTGGAGCAAATGAAAATATAGCGGACTGTACATAATGAAGAAGTATAATGACATAAAAGATAAATTAATACGGTAAAAAAAACAAGAATTCAAAATGAGAAATTATTAGGATGTTAATAAAATGCGCAAGCGCAGCCGTGCGTGGATGCGCGCAACAGCTGACTGGTGTGGTGCGGGGGCCTGCGCTCCGCCGTCGTCGGCTGGCTGACTCCCCGCTGTTCCCGCGCCCCTCGTACACTGCCGCCTGTGTGCGGCGATGTTGAGAAGAGCGGTCTCAACAGTCAGTCAAACTGTAAAGTTTATCGTAGTTGGTTTGCGTACCGCCCGATTTAGGACGGTTTAAGAAAGTTTTGGTATTTTTCAAGTGTAAACTTAAAATTATTATAATATGTCGAGTTCAGAAAGTGAAGTGAGTGATTTAGAAATGTTAAATTTATTATCGCAATCCAGCGACTCTAATTCTGAAGAAAATAATCGCCATAATTATTATAAAATAAAATAAAAATCGGCTGAATAAATTTTAAAGAAATACAAGTAAAACATTTTAATCAACATTTACATACTTTATATGATTTTTGTATACAACTGCTATGTAGTTTTTACTAATAAAGTATTGAAGTTTGTTTGAATGGAATGTCAAAATCTTTGAAATGGTAGAGAATTTTCTGCACGACTATTAAAAATCAAATGCAATGCATTGATTGAATACAAATTAACAGAAAAATCCCGAGCGTTGTTTGATTTGTCATTATTATTATAGCGTTTTGTTCACACTTTAGCAACAGTAGCAATTATGTTTAAAATGTAAGTTATAAAGGACCACATTTTTTATTTTTTTTGCCTGATCAGCCGCATTATATGTGAAACTAACATTATTTAGTATTTAAATATCTCATAATGTTTGAAAACAGGCCGTGGTTTCTGAACTACACATTACATAATTTACTACGAAACGCAAAGAGAAGCATTGAGGACCATCGGTTAGCAAGTAACCAAAGAAAGTTCGTTGCTGGTAGGCTAGATAAAAACTTTGTGGAACACCAAGTTACGCCTCGTAATACGTAACTTGGAAACAGGTGATAGCTGTTATCCTATTACGATCCGTTGAATATAGGAACCGGGCCTTAGAGATTCTCATCACAAATTATGTTTTTTATGTGTATTCAATTCAACTAGTCGACATGCTTTACAATTGGGAAAGGAAGAGAAAGGAGAACGTACGTAAGGAAAATAATCATATATTCAATAAAACAACATTATTGTATGCTTAACATTAATATAATCATTAAAACGCTAATCGTAGCGACGAATCGACAGTGTGACAATGAGGAATGAAGTAAAACATCAATATAAAAATATGTTCACTATTAAAATGTAATATTTGTAGTTAATCGGGGTACGCCTCCAGGCTGAGGGTCATCACGTCGCTCACCAGGCAGTCTGCCGGCTGGAACAAGGGAGTGATGTTTAGAATGGTGTACTTAAATGGCGAAATCACTGAGAAACCCTATGAAGAGTAATCAAGTTCAAGTATGCGTAGCATGACCACTTCCATCTCTACGAAGAAAAGACATCACTTCCTTTTTTTTTGGGTATCATTATTTTCTTGAATTTTGACATCGCACCATAGAAATCTTTCTACAATCTGTAATTTTGTCTTCCGTTTCTATAGTGGCCATGCTACGCATGCTGTTCAGGGCGTGTGGTCAAAATCTGAATTAACGTCGCCATCTTGTTTTTGAAATACAATGGTGTTAAAAACTGAAAGCTCCTCATAGGTGGCAGCATAGTTCAAAGTCTACAAATCGCCATTGTTTTTATGTTTACTTTTGTTTCGATCACAAATTAAACGAAAACGAGATAAAAAAATATATGAGTGTAGTAGTATTAAAAGACGAGCTAAGGAAAAGGGAATCGTCTACCACTGTTAAAAAAGCAGCTTTAGTGGAAAAGACAATAAATTATGAACGTTTTATAATTTATAGTTTATCTTGTATTTGTTAACTTGAAGTTAATTTTTTGGTGAAGACTGGAGGCGTACGACAGGAATAACCTGATCGGAGTAGAACACCAACTCGACGATGATCTTCCTCTGAACAAGTTCAGAGATGTTAATTCTAGCACTGATCTAATATGATAATATTAGAAACACAAAAACCTTTACTATAATATAATTTACGTAATATCACAGAAGTGCCTGAATGTAAGAAAAACGGACTTAGTTCCCTTGGGAGCATCACCTGTACACGAATATCTGCCATAAGTCTTCAGGTTTAAAAAGAACAGCACATAGTCTTGACGAAATATCGGGATTCCAATATTTTTTCGAAGAGTTTACTCCCACAATTTTCGTCTTTTAACATATTTGGCAAGTAAATGAGCCCCGTTTTTTTTTTGCAGTCAACAGCTTCGCAACGGGGAATATTAAATAATAATGCGTACAAAAAGTTGTTTGTTTACAAAAAATAATAATATGGATAGCGACAGCAAGCTGTCAAATTCTTGTACTTTGGATAGCAGTGACATCTGAAGTGAGCAAGGGGCAGTTTTTATCCCCATTTCTGTGTCAATTTCACAAATGTTAACTAACTATGCCCCCCTGTCAGTGATGATGAAGGATGAATGATCAAGCGCCAAATGATCCTTGTACTACTGCATACAGTCAAAAATCCTTAGATAATCTCCTTAACATCTACACATTTGGTACTACTGAAGAATGCTTTAACTCAGTATTTCATGACTGACAGTTGTCTAGTGGTGTAGTCCTTTCAGTTATTTTACCTCTGACAGCAGCAACACAACTACAACCTTATAGTAACGTGAATAAAGATCAGTGTGATTTTGACAAGCTAGTCAGTGGCAACACCAACAGCAACCTTATTGAATCGAGAATAAAGATCACTTCGATTTTGACAGTAATGCAAATTCAGAGGTAAACTAACTGTGAAAGGACTAGATCTCCTAGTCTTGAGCGATTTTCTATAAAGTGCAGCACACATTAGGGCGGATCGCACTGCATTGCAAAAATCCTCCTACATCACTTTCGTACAGTCGCCAGTACATCAAGTTACCACAAACTGTCAGATTATCTCATTCGATTTTGAACTTAACCGTGAACATTGTAAGGTTTGAAATCGTTTGGAGAAATTTGACAGTTTCGTGTAGCTTGGGCCTGCTGGCGACTACATTTTGTATGAACCATCGTACACTACGAGCCGGCCGCATCGCGCTTTTTTGTACTGAAATGCGAAGCGCTGCGGCCCGATGGGGCTGTAATGTGCGCTTGGCTTAACACGTTTACGATATTAATGGTTTACTGCGAGTCGTGATACCTGAGAAACAGCGTCATCTACGCGAAAATACTACTTTAACCCGCTTGTCTAGGGTAACTACGAGGACTTCCTCTTTGGAGTAGGATCTTACCTCTGAACAGATCCCGACCAGCGCATCCGCGCAGCCGTAGAACTCCTCCTTGAGCGAGATGACGATGGTTTGCAGGTTGCCCTTCTTGGAGCGGATGTAGGAGGCCACCTTGCCGATGTTGGTGTTGTCCAGGGCCGCGTCGATCTCGTCCAGAAGGAAGAACGGCGCGGGCTGGTAGCTGGAACAAAGTTTTAAAGATTATTTCAAGAAAATAGAATCGTAAAAAAAGGTTGCAGGTTGCTTGCAGTTGAATCATTCTCTGATAAGAAAGAACAAGATTACCTGCATTTTCTTTTTCGAACGCCTCAATTAAAACAAGTAGGAAAAGTCTTGTTCTTTCGTACATTAAAACAGTGCGAACATATTCCGAAGAAAATGCATAAAAAAAAGATATAACACGCATACTCATCGTATAGAGACGTAACGCCCGGTATGAAGTTTTAAACGTTACTAGTCTACAGCTTCGGGAGTTTATGACACCCAATTCCTTTATTTTTTATATTGGAAGTACTATTTCTTCCTCTAGGTGCGCGCAGTGCGTACCTGTGTATCGCGAACAGCAGCGCGAGCGCGGCGACGGTCTTCTCGCCGCCCGACAGGTTGGACATCGGCTGGAACCGCTTGCCCGGCGCCACGCAGTTGTAGTTGATGCCGTCCAGGTACGGCTCCTCGGGGTTCTCGGGGCCCAGGAACGCTTGCGCCGACTGGTTCATGGCTAGAGCCTGGAAAATAAAGGATTTTTGCGGTTATACATTGTCTTTAAACTTTTTGATAGTTCATAATTTTATGTTTAGCTAATGTAAAATAGGCACCCTCCGCATCGAGTGTAATAGTTTGCCAAACGTATACGCTGCCCAAAAGAAAAGTTAATTTCAATTCTTTTGATACAATCATGTCCATGCGGCGTTAATGCGACATAGACAATTGCCAGACGCGAAGGCACGTATCATGGCATTGAAAATTTTATAACGTGTGACGAATAACATTTACCTTGTAGATAGCATCAATTTCATTGGCCACATGCTCGAAACATTCGATGAACTTGTCGTGACGCTCCTTTTTTACCTGAAATATTAAAAAATAAGATGTCATGAAAATAAATAGATAGCTATCAAACGACCATAGTACAGCCCAACTGCTGCATAAAGATGTATAAGTGCGAGAAAGACATGAAGTTATACAAGATGAATAGCGCCATCTCTTTTTTGCACCAGTTATAGTAGTAATGATTGTTTACCTTTTCGAAGGCTAATTTAGCTTTGTGCGCTCGCTTTCTGGCAGTGACGAACGCTTCGTTCGTAGCGTTCACCTTCTCTCGCACCTCGTTTAGTTTCTGCATCGCCTGCAAAATACAAGTAAATTCTACTATCTATATGCTTAATAATAAAAATTTCAAATTTACTGACAGACAAGGCACAGCCTGAACCACTGGGTCTAGTAGCACGACAATTTGCACAACAGTTACTTACGTAACGAAGGTGAGCACTATAGGATTTTTGAAAATTCATCCCCTAAAGTGGTAAAATAGGGGATAAATATTTGTATGGAAGTACGAAATTTTAGCCGATAAGAAATGCCATCGGGCGCACGACTTGTTACTAATATTTTCGGTAAAAGTTTGGTCTGAAAATATATTTCAAATCGTTTTGCACGCCTCATAAGCGAAGCGCGTGAGGTAGTGTGTGACGTTGCAAAATCAATAAATAACGCAACAAGTAGCGACATCTTGTGTCAGGCATTGGCATGGCTGTCAGCGTGTTCTCTATAACACTAGAGAAATTATGTCATGTAAATTATATACAAGAGTATTAGTTAATTTAAATAAATAAACATACAGACATAATTTCCCACATTTTATTTAAAACAATGCCTAAGAAATGGAAAATAACCAACAGACAAGAATTCTATTTAGTCTATGGTGGTGGAAGCTTCTCGTTGGTTTGTGACATTGACCCGGCTAAGGGGGAAGACCCGCAACGTGTGTGACACGATATGAATAGGATTTGGAATAGGGACTTGGTTCTGGAGGAACAGACTGTCCCCAAATAACCCGATGGGTTTCTAATAAGTCCCATTCGAAGGTGAATCCGGTGAGTGTTCAACCGTATTCTTTGTTCATGCGGGATGGCGTGGCTCGTACATGTGATTTCTGACACGAGTGTATTGTTACAGGTCTGGCTGTTTATGCTAGCCTTTTTTCTTGTATGATTTGCATTATATACATAATTGAGACGTGATGCTTTGGAGTAGCCCCGTGATCTGATGATTGGAATGGATCCGGGTGCAGGCAACCTTTGAGGTGTGGTCATCCGCTTGACAGGAAGGCTTTACTTAGCCGATATCGGTGATGAGGGAAGTTCGCCGCTCCAGGTAACGAAGCGTCATTATTATACCCGTAGGCCACGTAACGTGCAAACACAGGGGTATCCTGTGTTTGATGCCAAGGGTCGTAGTCCTGTTAAGTGAAGGGATTAGTACTGAGAGATCACCGAGAATAATCGGTAAGTTAGCGATTTAGTCTATGAGAGAGTTAAGCCTATTGTATGGACTGGGTGATGGGACCAGTTGCCATAAAGTGTTGTGTCGCGGATTTCTTAGCATAATCTTATGTTCCCGTTGTTAGCACAACCTTGATAGGTAGGTACTTGTATGATTGAGCTAGTATCTATTAAGTAGTTCACCTCACGGACTCGCTATAGCGACTCTGAGTTATTGTAATAGTCTCATTGCAGGTCAACACACCAATACAACTAGACCCGAGACTGGTTGTACTGGTGTGGAAGCCCAGGTGTATGGGGGAAGGTATGTGGCCAGCCACATTCAATATTGTGAACCTTCAATTGCGAGTTATTGTAATAAACATTGCATTGTATAAGAAGGTACTTGTTTAATTGAATCTTTCCCTAGCAGCTTATTATACCCTACAAATTTACTTTAGCACGGTGGTGAGTAGTACAACACCGAAGGAGACCATCAACATCCAGTCTCCTAACCAATTCTGTACAACTCCGAGGGCCGGGTTACAAGTGCTCTACTCTCGCCTTACAAAGAACAAGTAATTCCTTTAGCTAAAAATGTCTCTATTTACTTCATATCACACTTGTAGAATAATATTCACACACAAACGTCAAGAAACAACACTAGTTTCAACACTCGTGTTATTTTCAAAAGACATTTTGCTATTTAAAATAATGAAAAAACTGTTTAAAAAAATATTCTGTGGACGTCCGTGTGTCTGTATGTATGTATGTATGGATCCTGGCGTGGTCACGATAACTCCCGAAAAACTTAACTAATCGAGTCCATTGTTTTTTAAACGATTCAATATTTTCGAAAACGAAGCTCTTTCTCATATAAATCATCATCATCATTATAAATCACGGTCCATTTCAATGTAGTTTAATTGTAATTAGTAATATAAAAATACGACTGGACATTTCGTTCGAATTTGTTAATTTTTATAGAATTGAATGAGATTATGAGGCGTGCACTTTTGGAATTCCCAATTTTTTTTTACGTACTGCTTGGCTTCTGGCTAATGTATGTTATTTTGGTCCTCCAATTACAAACTTGGTTGTGGTTGTCAAATAGCACTTTCTAAAACAGGGATAGAGAGAGAGGGACAGGGAGAGAGAGTATTCTCCAACTTATTTCGCAAAAAAGCGCGTTTTTTAATCCGCGTATGAGATTTTTAAGGCTGGCCTCTCGGCGCTAAGCCGAGAGCTGAAAATCCAACGGTGCGCTTTAAACGTTCTAGGAATGCGCTCTATTGGATTCTCAACGCTCGACTCGATGCCGAGATTTGAAAACTCAGTGCGCACTTTTCTAACGCGGCGTTAAAGAGAAGCGCCCCGATGGTTCCCTATCCATTTGCATAAAATTTTAAGACCTAATATAACTTAGCATAATTTTGTTTGGCATAATTATGTTTTCGCATAATATAATTACGCATAACAGCTTACGCATAATTTTTTTAAGCATAATTTTTCTAACCATAATAATGATTAAGCATAATATTCTAAAGCATAAATTTATTAAGCATAAAGTTCTAAAGCATAACTTTTTAAGCATAATATCCTAAAGCATACAGCATGCAAGCAAGCATACAGCATGCAAGCAAGCATACAGTATGCAAGCAAGCATACAGCATGCAAGCAAGCATGCAGCAAACAAGCAACAATGCAGCATGCAAGCAAGCATGCAGCTTGCAGCAGGCAGGGTTTCTGTCACGGCTCCGGCGCTGCGGGCCTCCGGCGGCCCCACGCGTGCTAATCGTCGCAGACGGGTTTCGCTCACCACCGCAGCTTCGGCTTGTTGGCCGGCTGAGCCGGCCAGCCTCAGCCGCGGCGGCTCGCTCTCAGCTGCCTGCTCCTCGGCCCGCGGGCCGCCTCGCCCCTACGCGCCTACGCGATTTTAAATTACACTCTAGGGGTAGGACAAACAAGACTACGTGGAGTCGGTTTTGCAGCAATTCGGTTCTGTCACTGAAATAGTCATTAGGCCTACGTTATGCTAATAGTCATTAGGCCTACTAACGTTATGCGAATCAAATTTATGCCAAAACAAATTAGTCTTTAAGATGATTATGCCAACATAAAATGTATGCCTAAAAAAATTATGCCGAAGTATTATTATGCCAAAACAAATTGTGCCAAAATCGTTATGCCGAAGTATATTAGGACAAAGAACATTATGCGAAAAGAAGGGATCCCCGCCCCGATCGGGCTAACGGTTGTGTCAACTCACCCTCATATTAGGAGCCTGTATCTTGTCCACAGTGTTCTGCAGCGAGTTAATCGCCTTCTGCAGTTTGTCGGCCTTGCGCTTGATCTCGTCGTGCTCCTCCAACTCCTTCAGGTTTTCTGATAAAGACCGGTAGTCCACGCGTATCCTGACGAATGGACAAACAAATATTATTGCTTAATTAAGAAAATGACCAAAGGTTTTAGATACGGTTGGCTATGAAAGTTTACTATCGCCAATTACTGTAACGTTCACAACCATCGTTCACCTATAAAAGTTCAACAGACTGCGGACTCTTACGATAAAGACGCCATTGAATAATTTTAATGCCAACGCTATGAAATAATGAAAACAGATACACAATCAAAGAGCAAGGATAAGCGCCCGCCGAGGCGGCTCCGGGCTCTATGTGCAAAATATTTGAAAACTTAGTGGAGGTATTCGTCGACAGCGTAAATAGTTCGATAAGTTACATCTTGGGCCCACTTGCACGTTTAGTCGAGTTAAATGAATATGAGTAAATATAGAGTTTGTAAACTCCGAGTTAGGTAATTATCATTTTAACTCTTAATACGCGTTGCGCCACTAAAAAGTAACCACGGGTTAGTGAACTTGATATTTGTGTTTTTTGAGTTGGGAACGTTGTAGGTCAATCGACGAAACATAAAATAGAATTGCAATGTCTATGCCCTTATAAGTAATCCGACCAAAAATGAATGAACGGAAATTGTATATTCATCTCTTTTACACTACATTACGATACGTAATACTTTCTTGTCTTTGAATTTTATAACATGACATTTAATTTTAATCGTATTGTATGTGGTTTCCATGGAAATTTCGTTTATTGATTGACGGAAACGTCATAATTAGGAAAAATATGTTTAAAGTTTTTTTTATAATTTGTACTTATTTATAAATGAGTTTATGAATATATTGCCTGCTGATATAGTACCGAATTTTCACTTGCTACAACGTCGAACAATATAAAATACAAAGTAAGTTATCAGCGGTACCTCATAACGTCAATTTATTTTGACATTGCTAACCAATGATGTTTTATAGGACTAGATCAGCAGTGTACGGCGCCGACGTGTTACCACTTCGTATATGTCCACAGGCATATCTGACTTCAGTTGTCAGCTGGACGTCAAGTGAGCAATTGCTTAGCAATAAAAAATATCAAAATGGTAAAATAAGCTGTTAAAATTAGTATGTCACGGCCTGAAAAAATCAATAAAGCAAGTGGTGTTACATTTCACAAGTAAATTTGCTAAATTTTCTTCAGATTATCCAAAAAAACATTAAGAGACGAAATAAATTTATCACACATTGCTTTTGCCATCAGTGCTACCAGTAAAAACGATTTTGATTTTGCCAGATTGATGGGAGTTTAGTGAATGACGAATGTATGTTCCTGTAATTCTAATTTATAATATCATTCCATTTCAAACAAAAGTAATTAGACACGATCTTTATAGTTTTTAAATATAATATTTACGTTGACGCATTTGTTTCTTTTATTCTTTTATGTAGGTACCTAATCCTTGTCAATTTCTATAAAACTTTAATCTATTGGTAGTTCCATAATACAACCTTCCATAATAATTGATTCAATAACTACCATAATTAATTCTGGGGAAATTATGTTGATCATTGGCAACCCTGGCCATTTTTCCGATAGCAATGTCTTGTCTCATTCCAACGTAATTAGTTTGACGGTAGGAAGAAATGAGACAAACATAGATTATTTTGACAGATTGATATATTTATGTATCCGTTTCAAAGCTACGACTTTAAACTCGTAAGTGGTTACGTTTTTTTGAAATTGTTAGTAGGACGTTGCTCCTCTAGTATTATATAACCTCATTGTTGCTAACACTAACCCAGAGTCTAGCGACTTAACTCTCCCACATCGGCGGGTTTAATATTTAAAAGTTTAACTCTAGGTTGACTTCTTACTTTTTATGGCGCAAGATGAATTGTTTGATAAAACCTGAGTTAGCTGTTAACTCAGAGTTATTTAGGATAACCCAGGGGGCGGCAACCTGCGGCTCGCGAGCCACATGCGGCTCTTTGGATGTGAAGCTGCGGCTCTTTAGTTCCATACGCAAATATTATTTATTTTTAATCATATATATATATTATCTAATTTGTTGTGAAAAAACACTACTTATATATGAATAAATAGATATTTTTCTTTTGAATAAACAGATTAGTTTCTTTTTACAAAAAAAATATTTATGCAAGTACTATTTATTGTTGGCAAGAATTTTTTTTGGCCCTTAAAATCTTTGAAATTTTGTGAATTGTAATTTTTGACTCTTCCGACTCAAAAGGTTGTCGACCACGGGGGTAACCCATGAACGCGCAAGTGGGCCTTCTAATGATGGTTAATTACAGAATTTTATAAATGATGTAAATGAAATAAACTATAATAAAACTAGTTACCTGGAGTCCTTCCGGTACTGCTGTGTGGTGGACATGGACGATTGCTCGGACTCACCGTCCGCAGTATCCTCCAGGTTACCCTCCAGCAGAGGGATTGTTATGTCATCGATCTATTTAGAAGATACCATTATATAGCAATCTAAAATACACTTTATGTTGTAGGCATTAAGGTTTAAAGTACGTAAGTAGTATTGGCGATATGTAAGTTTGTGTTTGTAGGATGTGATGGTACAGATTGGTGAAACATAACATGAAACGAAAAACACGTTGAAACACATTCGTATTTCATTGCACTAATTAGGATGGCTAATTTGTGTTACATTTCATGTTACGATTCACCAATCTGTACCCGGCAATAGAGAAAGGCTGTTTCAACTTCGTTTCGACTCAATTAGTGAAAACAATTACATCGAAACGAAGTTACAATGTGTCATCCATCACGTGGCTGTAATTACACCGGCTTCAAAATGGAACACAATTAAAATAAAAAATACATTAATATATCCTAAGGGCCGGTTGTCACTGCCAAATATTGCGATCCTAAAAAAAGTTGTTGAACATAAGTAACCTGAGACGTGCGTCTGATTTGATGCGCTCTCGGACTAGTGGAAGTTTATTTATTTTCGATTTTATTTTAACAACTACAAGGTCGATATTTATTTGGCAGCGCCAGCCCGCGCCCGGCCGGCCGCGCACCTTGCACTGCCGCAGCACGTTGTGTCGGTCGCTGCGCTTGCTCTCGATGCGCGACTCGATGGTCGCGATCTGTTTCTGGATCGTCTGGATCTCTTTCTGGATGCTCGTCAAGTCTTTGCGGGCCTGTTGAAAGGTGAATTAGTTAGTAATAAAAGGTGAAAATATTATTATTGTGGACTGATGAATTTTCGCTTCGCTCATTCGTATTATTTGGAATGGCTCACGTTCTATTTTCAATTAAAACTTAAAAGTTGTAAGCAAAATAGGTACGGAATAGTGACACTCCTAATGACATGCAAAATTTGATTTTTATATATTAGGTCTTTACCTATGAAATTGCCGTTCTGCAGTACTGGCCATTTCAAATCAAAATAATTTTTGTTTGGCTATGAATTCTAATTTCAAATTAATTTTATTTTAAAAACATGGATTTTTTTTTCTAAAAGTAGTCATTTCTTTATTGATTAGTGTTACATTTTCATCGCATTTCAATCTTTTTCGTCATCATGGATACGTTAAAAATTCGAGTAATTATGGAATATGAGTACCGTCGTGGCAGCAACGCGGCACAAGCGGCACGCAACATCAACGACGTTTACGGAGCTAACTCTACAAACCAACGCACCACCTGTTATTGGTTTGCTCGCTTCCGTTCTGGAAATTTCGACCTGAAAAATGAACCTCGCGGTCGTCCGAAGACTTTGGTCGACAATGACGAATTAAAGGCGATTGTGGATGCTGATGATACACAATCTACGGCTGAATTAGCAGCAGCTTTCGACGTTAGCGTCAAAACAATATTGGTCCATTTGCGTCAAATTGGCAAGGTAAAAAAGCTTGACAAATGGGTGCCCCACGAACTCAATGATCGCCAGCGCGAAGTACGCGTCGAGACGTGCCTTGCACTGCTCAACAGACACACAAATGAAGGAATTTTGAACCGCATTGTTACCTGCGATGAAAAATGGATTCTGTTTGATAACCGTAAGCGCTCAGCAAGTTGGTTGGATCCTGGTTCAGCACCTAAACAATGCCCTAAACGAAAACTTACCCCTAGAAAAGTGATGGTCACTGTTTGGTGGTCTAGCGCCGGTGTGATTCATCACAGCTTCTTACCAAACGGGGTGAGCATTACTGCAGATGTGTACTGTGAAGAACTGAACACAATGATGGAGAAGCTGGCGCATCTCCAACCAGCATTGGTCAATCGCTCGTCTCCGCTGCTCCTGCACGACAACGCGCGACCTCATACTGCACAGCAGACGGTCTCCAAGTTGCAAGAACTGGGGTTGGAAGCTCTCCGTCATCCGCCCTACTCACCAGACCTTGCGCCTACAGACTACTACTTTTTCCAGAATTTGGATAACTTCTTGGCGGGAAAAAAATTTAATACCCGAGAGGCAGTACAAAATGCCTTTGAAGAATTTGTTGCCTCCCGTCCAGCTGATTTCTTTAAGAAGGGCATCAATAAACTGCCACTGCGATGGCAAAGATGCATTGATTGCATGGGTGATTACTTCGATTAATACAAATAAAAAATTCATGAAAAAAATTCGTTTAAATTTTTTCATACAAAACGGCAATTTCATAGGTAAAGACCTATTATTAGATTTATGCCTGAGACTTATTGATTTGTTAGTAGTCCAATTTCGGTCTTTCAAAAAAGATATGTATTACTATCACAGTTTGTAAGTAAATTGTTACCAGCCAGCACTATGAGTCCATCTTACTTCAAGATAAATTTATTATTATTTGATAAATCGGAGAAAATCGGGCTTGAAAATTTAGCTTCGAGATGACACCGGTGATTTGGTGAAGACTCAAGTAATGTAGTTGTATGAGTCAAAGCCGGCTCATGCTATCCCGTCGCGCACCTTGTTGACGGCCTCGTCGGCGGCCTCCTGGCGGCTGCGCGCGGCGGCGCGGTCGGCCTTGAGCGCGTCGGCCTTGCGCAGCTCGGCGTCGATCTCCTGGCGCTGCTTGGCCTCGGCCTGCCTGCCTCCCTCCAGCTCGTCTTCTGCGTCTTGGACTGCGCGCTCCCAGCGGGTTACGTTCTCTGTGGAAATGGGTTCGGATTAGAAATCCAAGTTAATCTACCGTGGAAAATATTATCATCAGCCTAAAGTGTCACTTGCTGGACATATGCGTTGACGCCAAAAAATGTAAAATAAAATAATTTGACTCTTTATAGTCAAAAAAGCCTCATACTCTAATCCATTAATCTATAAAATGTTTAAGATTATGGTTTTTTAAGAGCATTTCAGTCGCTTCCTATATGCATCCCTTTCCCTCCCATAATGATTGAGAGACAACATATTTTCTACGAGTGACACTTGCATCGGGGCACCGTTGAAGTCACATATTCGTGGTTAATCGTGACTGAAGTGCAGTGATCTCGTAGCAGACAGGGCACCGACCAATGAAGCCGTGGGGAACTAGCTAAGCTGTCCACAATAGTAATCCAGGGCAGTCTTTGCTCCCTCCTACCTCAGCGACGGTGCTCGCCTAGAACGCGTCACGTAATTAATGAATCCGCGCATAGTACCTAAAATCTCACCGCAAACATAATATTAGCAATATTTAACGAAGCCAACAATAGGCCTTTTCAGTTTCCCACAATTAACTTGATTCTCAAATAAAAGTAGTTGATCGGATAATAGGGCTATAGGGTGCGAAACTTACCTTGCGAAGATCGTCGATCTAACTAGCCTGAAGGCGTCTGGCGTTCAGAAGTTAAGTTTTAAGGTTGAGTCTTTCTGCCGAAGTCGGGTTAATAGTAATTGCTGTGATAATTATATTGAATCATACGTACTCTGTGTATCTCTAGAGCGCTCAAACTCCAAGTTGGATGTGATCCTATCGATGTGCGCGTCGAACTCCATGCGACGCTTGGCTCTCTCCTGCTGCGCGCGCAGCTCACGCTCTTCATATTGTCTGCAAGCACAAAACACATGTTTATTTAGTTATCAAATAGGGTACATTTCACAGTAATGTAACCTTTGACAGCAATCTTATCGCAATGAGAATAACTAAAACTGTGATTTTGACAGTAATACAACGTCAGAGGTAAAATGATTGTGAAAGGACTGTACGTGGCTCGCTGTATTGTAAAGGCGGCGCACAGTGGCAAATTATGTTTAAGAATAAGACTGTCACAGTGAGTGAATGACAGAGACAAGGCTACACAAAAGCGCACTTTTCTAAAATGAGTGTATAGCTTGACCGATACCGCAGGACCGCGCCCGGTAGTGCG
Organism: Dryobotodes eremita; assembly: GCA_917490735.1. Lineage (NCBI taxonomy): Eukaryota > Metazoa > Arthropoda > Insecta > Lepidoptera > Noctuidae > Dryobotodes > Dryobotodes eremita. The sequence continues at coordinate 22,131,655 of OU823254.1, forward strand.
CGGCTGGCGGCCGGCCTGCGCCGCGCACCAGTCAACGCGGCGCCCGCGCCGCGCGCGCCCGGGGCGCGAAATAGCGGTATCGGGCAGGCTATAGTCGACCTCGTAATTGCTTTACCACAATTAATATAATTCCCAGTAAAGTGACACTTCACTAAGGCTACGGTTTCCTAGAAAAGCGGTGACCGCACATGACGGGCGCAGTGACGGCTGTGATGAAAATTATGACAGCGGCAAATGATACGCCTTACAGCGTCCAAAGATAGTCGCAATTGTGTTTCGTTGTGATTGTGACACCTCTGAGACACAAGGACGCAGTGACTTGACTTAATTGTCATGGAAACGCTATCTAACCATGCGTCAGCTCACTCTTCTCAGTTTGGACACTTTTTCGCGTAACCAGAGCTACAAGTACGCTCTGGGCTCCACTTGTCGCACCAGTGCCGTGGCGTGCCGCGCGGCCGATCGTCAATTCGATACTCACGCACGCGCCGCCAAGCGTCGTCCATTGGTCGTTTAAGATATTAACTAAAATAAAGGCAAAAGCATATTGCATCGCATTCGGCTGCTTAAATAATAACAAGGACCCGAACATCACATTTTTACACTTCCAAAGAACATCGAAAGGTAAAGAAGTGCACGTCTGCCTCTGCATAGGTAGGAAAGTACCTATTTTTTTGTTTTGCTGGTTACCTACCATGGACTAACTGTAACTAAGTAGTATGTAGTAAGATTTTGATTATGTAGACAACAGGATACTCGTACATACTTTTTATTTGTCCAATTATATAGTTAATTAATATTAAACAATGGAGACTAAGCAAATGAATGTATCAAAAATACATATAATAGACTGAGAGCTGAGACAATATATTTCTTTGTGCCGTATGCCTATACCTATGCAGACCTTGTAAAATAAAATAGTTTTCTAATCTACATACTACTAAGTACCTAGCCTAGGTTTATTAGAAACGTCATTAGTTCACAAAAGTAGACTAATAGGCACATAACTGGTAATTAAATACTAAGATTAATTATTCTTTAAAACAGAGATATTTGAAAAACTGGAAATAGATTAATTACTTCTAGAATGAAAACGGAACTATATGGGCGAAGTTGCTATCCTATGTGTATTCGGATTTATAACAAGATTCCTAACCAAATTAAAGAACTTCCAATGGTCCACTTCACAAGGGCTTTGCGCAGCTGGTTAATTGAGAATTCCTTCTATACAATAAAATAATTCCTTCAGTTTAAATTAAAATTATCTAATTATATAAGTACCAAAACTTTGTAAGTCATTACGTTATGATTAAATATTTTAAGCTACTATTATACTACCATTGTAAGAACTTTTGTAACCATATTTATCTGCAAATAAATCTTTGACTTCGATTTGAAGAAAACCCTAACGTAGTTAGAAGAGATAAGAGTTATGCGATAGAAAGACAGGCAACATCTAAATGAACATAACTGTAGGCAATTAGCGCTGTGCGACCTGAGTTGCACTTTATTGTATCGTAGCTAGGGTCGCTATTTATTTAAATGATTTTGCAGAGTGAATCTTCTGTACTTGTACTATTATGTATTCTGTGGCGTGACTGAGTACGGTGAGTGCAAATCTAGCGATTTAAATATTTGGGCAGCAGGGTTTGACTTTACGGTGTCAAAAAGGCTCTCTAGGAAAACACACCAACTTACTTTCATAAACAGCGTTAACCGTCATTCACCGGTAAATTGCAGACGCTATGTGGCGGTCACCGCTTTTCAAGAAGACGTAGCTTTAAGTTTAAACGATCACATAGACAAATAGACCTTGTCGTTTAAGACGTGTACCTGAGAGTGTTAAGCAATTACCAGGTCGACTATACTTTCTAAGCGTGTACATAATAATGTTACCGTATATTAGCGACGCCGATGTCGCGACAGAAGCCGCGGAACACGACATCTTCTACGTTGTTCATGTTTTCTTTGATCTCCTGAATCTTCAGGTCACGCGCGTGGATTGTTCGCTCTATGTCCTCAACTTGGGGCTGCAGGAAACATGTTTCATTTTAGTACCAAACACAAAACTCCAAAAAACAATTTCAATGTACACGACAATTTACTTTCCACTTTAAACAGATTATTTTTATAGATTATTCATTGCACTAAAGAGCTGCATATTGGACCAACTTTCAATTCGCTGAAGTAACAGAACTTTGTTTGTTGGTTCCAAAGTTACAGTTATTGAACAAATAGGGTATACTTACACCAAACATTTCAATCTTCCTTTCGAACTCTGCGAGTTCTGCGTCCAAAGTTTTGATTTGTTTTAACTGCAAATAAAAATAATGTGGACTATTAATTATTTATTTGATATTTTTTAGATACCGAAAAAAGACAATGGGCGAAAGTGATCAAAATCTCCACCACCAACGAGACCTATGTAACTGAATAGTCCATTATTTAAGGATCGTAGCAGGTGGCGTTCTGTAGTGTCTGCCTACCCCCATGGGAAAAAAGAATGTAATTTTGAAATCGATATTTCGTATTAACTATTTATAGCTCCTAATATTTTAGAAACAAAGTGGTAATTTCTGGGCTGGCTCTTAGTACACATAGACCTACCGTGGTGTCCCTGTCAGTGATGGCGTACTTGAGCCGGGACTCGAGGCCTCGTATCTGCGAGTCCACGGTCGTCAGCTCCGACTCCTTGCGAGACTTCTTCATGGACTCACGGAGCTCTTCGGTCAATTTTTCCTGTAATTTATGTTAAGAATAGATTTTTTCGTCTGTTTCATGGTGTATTTTTAAATAGCGAAGTCGGTTAAAAAATGTGAGCAAAAATACAATCAGCGAAATCGGTACACTAACGGCAGAAATCTTACGTACTAATATATGATAATCAGCGTTTGAAAAATATAGTCGAATTAATCATCTCATTTTTGTTTAGTCGGTTAAAAACTCCGTGACACTACTTAAAATGGAACATAACATACAATAAAATAGAAAAAAAAATACGTATAATAAAATAGTATCGAAGTCAAACTGTGGATTGAATATTTTTGAAAAAAGTAATTGCTACGAGGTGTGGGAACGAGTCTGATGCCGAAAATATAGTTTTTGGAATTTTTGTCAGTTTGTCTGTTGTCTGTATGTTCCGGATTGGCGAAAAAAAAACAGCTAAACTTATTTGGATGAAATTTGGGTCAAAGAGAGTTTATAACCTGGATTAACACATAGGGTACTTTTAATCCCGGTAGTACGTTCCCGTGGCATATTTCCCGACATCCACGCGGACGAAGCCGCGGGAAAAAGCTAGAGGAATATTAACCTTTCGCTACTGAACCACATACCTTCTTAGACTTGAGCTGTGAGAGGTGTTTCTCGTCCCACCGCTTGGCCTTGCGCGCCAAGTCCAGCGAACCTCCTGAGATGATACCAGACTTCTGGTAGAACGTGCCGTCCAACGCCAGGGCCTACAATATTATGAAAAACATCAAATATCTTGCATTATAACCTTCGCATGAGGACATCTTGCTGAGGACAGTCATCAAGGCGCTCCAAATAATTGAATAGGTTATTCAATTCGATTCAATGCTTTATAGCACATCATGTGTGTTTTCCAAGACCTTAATAATAAAACTTCACATTGATCCTACCGGGCACAACAATTTAATCTAATATGAATAGTAGCATATTTTAAAACATTAAAGTAAATAGTAATTAACTGTACGTACGTCATAATAAAAAAATTGAATGTATTTAGTAATAAAAAAATCAAAATTTTTCGTTTCTGATTTTCATGACGTTCACATGGCAATCACATGACGATGGTATGACGCGATGACTGTTTGTGACGAAATCAAAAAGTAAACCTCATGAAATGGCATATAATTGTTATGTGTAAATACTATAACAATGAGTAACATTCATAAGCAACGGGTTTCATTTTTTTTTGAAAATGTAACTACTAGACTAAAATCTTGAATCAATCTTTTGTTATCATTGGGTTCGTCGCCATAGTTGCCGCTGTGTGGCGACTGGTTTTATTTTGACACCTGACCAGAATAACCTTTCCAATTATTTGGAGTGGAAGTACGAAAAAATTTCACATAACCCGTTTTTAGCGAGTTTAAAGTTATTTGCAGGTTACCCCTATGAAAAATATAATACTTACGTCATATCTGCTGTTCTTGGACCTGTCCAGGTCGTAGGCGACGCGCGAGGCGTCCTCAGGAGTTTCGCAGACCAGCGCATTGTTGGTGACGAACAGTACTGCACGGTGGATGGCGGGAGGCTCGTAGCGGAGCACGTCGAATAGGAGCTTCACGTTCTTCGGCTCTTTAATGTCCCTAGGAAAAGACAAAATGATAAATTAATGACGTAAAAGGTTTCAGATCGAGTGTAGGTGTTTTGTAAAATGTTTAAAATACATATAAGTACATAAGTTGGATCTAAACGAATGCCCTAGATTTTTTTACACCTAATATAATTTTTATTTTTAAATTAAACTTCTTTGTAGGCGGCGATTGGATAATTGGCCGAGAATTGAGAGTGAAATTTCAAGGACGCGTCACATTTATGCACATTTCTTTACATGAGAGAGAATAAAGATACACACTCACACTACATCTCATTCTTTATTATTTAACAAGTTACACTTCTATCACGTGTACGGTGCTGCACGCGCCATTTTTTTAAGTGTGTAGCTCTGATAACTGCTAGTAATTGAACGTAAGACTCACCTCAATCGCTCCCGTAGTGGCTTGGCCTGGATGTAGTCCAAAGGCAGAAACGTTTCCGGCTCCAACATCCTTTCTTTAAGCACCTGAAAAAAAATATGACAATATCAATCTGGACCTTTATGATAACGTAATCTATAAAAAAAAATGGTCTACCCGTGGCTCTGCTCATACTGTTGAAAAATCCTATCAGCTTATTAGAAAAGCTTGCTTTAAAAGCGTAGATCAGAAAACAGTTTGTACCAAACAAATCCTACAAGTAAAACGTCCTTAATTACGGGATGATCGGGATAATTAAGTGTAAAGTTAGTTTTTACCTGAATGCACCTCCGAGCCGTCTTCTCCGTGTCCACGACGATGGCCTCCATGTACTTGCCGAGCACCTTGGTGATGGCCACGTTGTACCGCTTGTGCGTCGGCTGACACATGTTGATCATGCGGTCGTACTGTGTACGAAGACATATTGTTTTAAGTTGATAGTAGACATACTTTTGTTATTAAAATCATGGCGTCATCACAGAAATGAGAGGTTTTACTTGTCGTTAGTGTAAAATTTAGTTATCTGACCTCAATGGTATTGCCGGGAATATAATGTGTTATGTAAGGTATTATCGCATAATAAGTACACGTTGTGAGGGTATGTCGAGATACTTTTATAATAAATGTCAGTCTGTTATGAATCTCGATGTTTAATTGTCACGAATATAACATAATGTAGCAGTATTTTCGAGAGGACTACATACAAAGACTATAAAGGCACATAATTGGCTGCACCACAACACAAAGTACATATTGCGAAGCTCTTCCTACAGCACTTTCATACATTTTGTACACAGCATCGCGCACTACAGGCGGCCGGTGGGCCACATCCAGTTTGTTTAGCAATGCGCGGCGCTGCTCCGCGATGTGGCTGTAAGGTGCGCTAGCCGTTACCCGTGACTGAGGGTCTACTACCTAAGTACGGTGCCTTCGTATCACTTACGGACATAAGATGAGTTCGGGGCCCAAACAAAGAATGAATGACAACCCGATTTTACGTCCTTACTCCCGACGTGGTTTTGCCCGTCCGAAAACATGATTTTGATAACTTTTTGACGGGTCAACTACTATCGCACAGGCCCGTATCTTCGTTGATGATGGACTTAGAGATTAGACCCCTTGGTTACTGGCGCTTAGTCCATCCTAAAGTGTATAGGGCCTATGTTAATCTACCAATATAATACTGTTATTTATGGGACTGTCATACGGATTGTGATTATAAAAGACCCAATTAAATGAATAATAAATTCAAAAGAAACCTGCTACACTCACCACGCCAGGAATATCTCTTTTGAAGCTCTCGACGATCTCCTGCTTCTTCCTGCGTCGTGCCTCCTCATGTTTGTCCACTCGCGCATCTCCCAACGCGGCGGCTACTTCCTCCAGCTGGGACTGCAGTTCAGCTGCACGGCCGCGACATTCGCCCACATCAGCCTGGACAAGAATCAAATTGTTAGAGCCCCTAGAATCTAGATTATCCTTCTTATACCTATTCTACACACCAGCTTTACAGTAGACTGACGCGGTTTGCCCTACCTCAACTCAACATGTCACTAAAGATATTAGGTCAACATCAAAATCATTCGATTCGCTGTCGAATTCGATTGTAGGGTCTGTTTAGGGGGCACGCTACGAAATGGCAACTTTTATGGTAGACAACGTTTAATTGTGTGTAGTGTGTTTATTAATATTAATTAATTTAGACGTTTACTTCTCAGACGTTTACAAAGCAAGTTTATTTGAAATAAGAAAAACATATTATACCACCTTATAATTTACCGCTATGTATATTTTATAGGAGCGCTAAGTTATATTACGAAATACCTAATAATAATGATTAATAATAATAGCACTCACTTAAATTCAATTCAATTGAATTCGACACCAAATCGAATGGTTGTGAATACCTCTGCAGGTCCTGCCGTAGGACGCTATAGAAACTATGCAAGTAGTTCCTGCTGCCTGTGTATGTTTACCCGTTATGTAATAATCACTATGTACTAGATAGTACATAGTGATTATTAACCCTGAAATGTCGAAATTCCGACCCCCAAGATAGAGACAAATGCCTGACAAATGATAATCTGTTCTTGTACAATCTGATTATCCTACTAATAATATTATAAACGTGAAAGTTTATATGTTTGGATCTTTAAAACGGCAGAATGTATTTGGATGAAATTTGTCACACAGATAGTTTGGATTAACACATAGGATACTTTTTATCTTGTTCCGACATCAATGCGGGCGAAACCGCGGACAAAACATAGTTAATAAATAAATTTTAATTAGACTCCTGACCTGCAGTTCAGCGCGCAGCCGCCTCTGCTCCTCCAGCGCTTGTTCAGAACTCTTGATGTGCTCGTTCAGCTTGTCCACGCGTTTCATAGCTTCGTTCCGTTCGTGACCCTGGGGGATCAACATAATTATTAGTATACAAGAAAGTGAAAGAGAAGGAATCAAATTAAAATCTAAGCTTGACATAATTATTGTGTGTTTTTCAAAAGACCCCTGCATTACATGTTGGAAAGTATTTTCAAGTTAATATCGACGAGTGACGTTTCGGCAGTTACTGGTCCTAACCCCCGAATTCTAAAACGTAACTCGTCCAATTCTAAAACCTATCCATTCTATCGCTTGGATAGGTTTTTAGCAATCGGGGAGCTCAGAGCCAGGGAAGGAGAGGTGGGGGGGAATCGTTAGCTGCAGAAGACTATTGCGAAATCATTTATCACAACAATCAAAAATGAGAGTCGACAGCAGATTTGCTATCAGATCCATCCAGACAGGGAAATCCATCATTGTTTCAGTATGAGAGAATTATATTTATTTGATAACTATACATATTAGAAACAAAAAACACCCTTTTAACATTAGATATAGTTATGATCTGATAAGTTATGTTTCTAAAGCTTCCTGTCTCCTAGTATTCTGCTCTGCCCGAGACAGGGTCTATAATAAACTCATTAAATTTTTAGTTACCGCCTAAATACACATCGTAGAACGGAATTACTGATTGAGTATTGAGAAACATGTCTATACAGGACCAATAGCGTCATCCGTTTGTCGCAGGCACAATGACGATTACGACACTTGCTCATGCACCTTCAGTCACTCGTATATTACCTTCTGTCGATGTTTGTTCTCGATCTCCCCCTTCCTCCGGTTCTCGTTGTCGAGCCTGTCCTGGTCGGCCTTCTGCTCCCTGTTGACCGAGTCCAGCTCTTGTAAGTACCGCGCCGCCTGGCGAGACGCCTCCATCTTCAACTCCTCGTATTCACGGATCTGGATAAACAAGAAAGAGCTGTACATAGATTCATAAAGTCATGCCTTTGTTCCATGGGGGTATGCAGAAACTACAGAACGCCACCTGCTACGATCCCTACACACTCCTTTTGCTTCGTTTACGTTCCTAGTCGTTCATAGTTTCGGCTTCGAATTATTATAACTCGCGGTAGCTGTAGCTGGTGATTTTTTCTGTAAAATGCTTAGCAGCAGCAATTAGTTTAGAATTAACAATTGGCCACCACCATATTACATCACTGTCATATTTAAAGAATGTGGTACCTGTACTTTATGCAGACCTGTACCGAAACTTTTGCTTGAGAAACTACTTTTAACATTACGATGGTATACCTTGGTTTGGTGAAAATTAACACCCTTAACCAGAAGCATAAATCTTACGACGTTATAGAAAACCCTTTAAAAGGGTAAGTGGCAATCAAAGAAACATGGTAACATTTTGTCATCCTTTGTAATATTTCTACATTTATATCTGTAATTTATGTGGTGTACATAATAAAGAGTATTCTGTCATCTATACCCGGATCACTTTAGCGTGGCTCTAGTGGTCATTAACCCACCTACATTTTCAAGCATTCTTTATTTCAAAAACTGAAATAAAGTCCGTTAACGTCCTGAATCAATATCTATCGTGATCTTCAACATGTTCCAATAACAAAAAACCATACATAGTTTATTGTTCTGGTTCCTACGGAGAGATATTGGGGAAAGGGCAATGACTGCTATTGCCACGCTAAAGCGATTCGGGTATATCTAAAGTTAGTACAGAAAAATCTCTTTTGGACATAGGAACTAAGGGTATTAACGGCGTAAGCGTAAGGGCACCGCGAGAAATTTCATTATTTTTAGTTTTTTTGCCAATTGCAGCATCAGGTTTTATGTTAACCAAAATATGATTCGTAACTATCTAAGTTCAAATTGGCCTCAAATGTCATGGTTTCATGAAATAGTCATTCAATAGACCACAATTTGAATTTACGGATTTGTATTGATTTGAGGGCCTTAGCACACCTCCGCTAAGAAACATTACTACATTTATGTCGCGATTAGCAGAAGTGTGTAACAGAAGCAGAAGTGCAGTAGTGGAATTGTAGCAATCGGAGCAAAATGTCGCCGCTTTCGACTTAGTAAACACAATATAGGTATACTTCGGACCTATGAGATTAGTTTTTCCATAAAATCAACATCGACTTAAAAATCGAAAAAAAGTAAAAAATAAGGTTCGCTTTATAAACTTGTTGACTGCCACAGATACGTGCGGAACAAGCTCGACATCGCAACAAAATAGCGGGCTGAGCGCTGGGTTGTAACTGGCTTCCGATCAGATCGGCGAAATCACGCGGAAAAGAGACAGAATCATAATCAAATCTGAGCGTCATCGTCAGAACAGGCAGTTTCGCTTCTTTTTCGCTTGCACAACGGACAAGTCATGGCGCAGTTTCGCTGCTATGGTTTCGCGGCGGATATGTTATACCCGCCTTAATGATTATAATTCTGTAAAAAAAAATTGTTATGGTTGCAAATTAATTTTGATCAAGTTGCAACCTGACACTGACCTCATCAATTCTAATTTTCTCAATTTTTATTTTTTTATTTCGCGGTCTTCCTTAGCGCATCCTAAAGAAACCGCTGCAGTTACCTGTGCCTCCTCAAGATGTACATCAGCCCTTCCCGTATGAGTAGTTCCTAATGTCGTTTGCTCCCACTGTGCCTTCTGCTCCTCAATCTGGCGCAGTTCATCCTCCAACTTCTTGATATCAGCCTGATGAGCCTCGTGGGCCTTACGAGCCTGTTCCAGGGTCTTTAGAGCACTTTCTAGCTTTTTTTGTGTGTGGGTCACGCGTTCTTTAGCTTTTATGAACGTCGGACGCTTCTTTGAGATTTCGGCTTCCTGTTGGAAAAAGATTTGTTTCAGAAATATTGCGGAGATAAAACGATAGAATTCGGTATCTGCCCTTTGTTACGCTGTCGGGTAAAAAGACAATAGAACTTATTAAGCTTACATAGTGTATGTCTCAGATTTGGGTATTCATTTTGTAAATTCAATCCAAAGAGTATAATAATAAATGACAGTGACAACTAGAAGGACATGACATAATGTAAAAAGAAATAAATATATGAAGTATGAGTTGAAACAAAGAGGACCACATATGTATAAAGCAAAAGCCGATGACAAGGTAGTTTTCTCGGTACACTGTAGGCTTTGATTATACATCTGTCATCAATGACTGTAGGTATACCGCTGCAAGGTTATTGTGGCGCGTGGTCAAAATTGGAACTAACGCCGTCATCTAGTTTTTTGAATACATTTCAAGTGACATTTCACAAAACAATTGCACAACTCATCTATTAATTATCCGTCTTTAGAGGATAATACTATTCGTAGTGGTTTTTTTCGTGAATAAATACCTGTTAAAACGACTTGGAATATTATTAATAGTGAAACGGGAAGGTCTAGGAACCGAAATACTGACTAAAGCCTGTCCATGAATGACAATATAATAAAATCAGACTCACAAGTCGCCGCGGCCTTTGAAAATTTATTTTCAGATATTCCCGTTTCAACTACTAAATCCCTAAACTCATCACCTTCTGTTGCTGAGTCTTTGCTTAAAGAAAATGGTAATGTTTGTGATTCGGAATTTCATTTTGAACATATTACCTGTAGAGATATAATTAAGACCTTTCACACTTTAAATCTAAAAAAGACTGCAGATCTGTGGGGTAATTCTGTAGAAGTTGTTAAGTCTATTATTGAATTGTAGCACCTACTTTAGCTCTTATCTTTAATAATTATATTGACTGTGGGGAGTTTCCTGACCTTATGAAAAAAGTAAAATAATACCTTTGTTAAAATCAGGTAGTACTTCAGACCCCACAAACTATAGACCTATTTCAGTACTACCTACCTTTAGTAAGATTTTTGGAAAAAATATTTTTGGACCAATTGCAAAGATTTTTTAATAAACATAAATTATTACATAGCAAACAGTTCGGTTTTACAAGGGGTCGTTCAACTACTGATGTGTTGAACTTTTAGGACATATTTATAATGCATGGGAAGATAAATGCGATGCCTTGGGCATCTTTTGTGATTTGTCCAAGGCCTTCGATTAAGTTCTTCAGGAAACTTCGCCACTATGGGATCCGGAACACCGCTCTGTATCTTCTTTCTTCATACTTGAATAATAGGATTCAGAGCGTTGACGTTAATGGAAAAAGATCTCCCGGATCTATAGTAAAAATGGGAGTCCCGCAGGGCTCAATTCTTGGTCCTTTCTTGTTTCTTATTTATATTAATGACTTGCCTTACCTCATAAAGGATAATCATCATATAGTGTTGTTTTCGGATGACACTTCAATTTTGTTTAAACTTAAACGTCAGCAGCTAGTTACTGACGATGTAAATAGCGCAATCTCAAAAGTAGGTTACTGGTTCAATGTTAATAATATAATTTACTTCTTAATGAAAAAACTCCAAATGCATTAAGTTCACGCTATTTCACGTTAGACAGGTGAAAGCTAATGCATTGAAGAAGGGCGAATAATTGAATCCTGAAGATAGCACAGTATTCTTTGGCATAACTTTGGATGCTAAGCTTCAGTGGGCCTACATATAGATAAATTGTCATAGAAGCTAAGCTCCGCAGCATACGCTGTTAGAAAAATTCATAATTGAACTGATATAGAGACAGCCCGTTTAGTTTACTTTAGCTATTTTCATAGTATTATGTCGTACGGTATTCTGTTGTGGGGAAATGCAGCCAACATTCAGACTATCTTTGTTTTACAGAAAACACCTGTTCGAAAAATTTATAAATTAAGTCTGAGACAATTTCTGAGTGAGAAATTTAAGGAGATTAATGTAATGACTGTGCCTTCTCAGTATATTTTTAAAAATCTTTTATATGCCCATAAAAATATAAAATTGTTTAAAAACTACAGTGATATCCATAATATAAATACTAGGAACAAACACAAATTTGTTGTACCTACAACAAGGCTCAAGAAAATACGTGGCTCGTTCAGATGTCAATGTATACGCTTTTATAATAAACTTCCAAGCCACGTTCAAGATCTAAGCCTTAATAAATTCAAATCATCCATTAAAGGTAAATTGTAATTCTACTAATATTATAAATGTGAAAGTTTGTGAAGATGGATGGATGTTTTTTACTCTTTCACGCAAAAACTACTGAACTGATTTGGATGAAATTTGGCACACAGATAGACCATGACCTGGGTAAGAACATAAGCTACTTTTCATCCTGGATCGCAAACGAATTCGTGGGCAACAGCTAGTCTTTTATACTTTGACATCTTACTCTTTGATACTCTGACATCGTAAATAAATTATGTGTTTATGATATTATTAACATAATGTCTCAAACTGTAATTTTAATTCATAACTATTCAATCAATAATGTGAATACTAACCCAATAATCTTTGTCCTGTAATAAATGTATGTACCTAATATTTGCACCAACTGGGCACAAATCCAGACTCCGGGCTGCTACTGAGAAATTCCTGTTGGAAAAACACAATAACACTTTGCTCGACCTCGGAATCGAACCCAGAACCCCATGCTCAGCAGTAGCACTTGCAACCACTAGAGCAACGAGGTAGTATGCTTTCTGTCTTTCAAATTGTAAATATGCTGCTACTAGGATCAACAAGTCACAGTCCCACTCACCACTTCGCGGATCTCCTGCTCAATCTTAGCAGTCTCTCTCTGCACAGAACCAGCTTCCTTCTTCTTCTCCTTAAGTGCTTCCTCCAGCTTCTGCCGCTTCTTCTCTACCTTGGTGAGCTCTGTCTGCTTGTGTTGAAGGTTTTCTTCCATGGATTGGATCTCTTTCTCGTTGTGGTATAAGTGGTAGAGTTGGAGTTCTATTTTTTGTTCTTGCTGTAAGATTTAAGGGAATTTGGAGTACACTCAATTTTATTTATCTAAAAAAACCCAAATCTTTATCCAGGCAAAAGAAAGTACGAAAATAAGTAAGTTAACCTAACTCAAGTGAAGTTACTTTCAACAGCTTCCTAATTGTATAACAACTGTGCTTATTTTTGTACTTAGTACACAATTTTGAAGGATTTTCAAGTAATATTTTGAATAACTTTCTTTGTCATTTCAGTTATCACAAACTAATGTGGATATTCTAAACTCCCATAAGAACCTAATTATTCGTCTTTTAAAATACTGACTCACCAGTTCTTCCTTGAGCCGGGTGTACTTCTCAGCCTCCTCCTTCTCAAACTTGGCCTCTTTCCTCTCAGCGGCCACTCCTTTCTTCTTCTGGTAAGAGAACTGCGCCTCCTCATCAGCTCGGTTTACCTCCCCGCGGCAGTGCTCGTACTGTTCCTTGAGGACTCCAGATCTGGTGGAATCAAGGTCAAATAATTTATTTCGATCAGGCACATAACATACATTTTTAATGTAAAAAGGTATTAGGTAGTTTTGTATGGATAAGAATGAGCAAGAAACTCCATAATTACTCTTTTAAAACGTTTTACAACATGTTGTATACATTTATTATATAATTCATCAAATTAAAGTAAAAACTGGCCAAGACACACCATCATCACCCACAGCTAACCTTCACCCACTGCTAGGCATAGCTCTACTCTCTTTGCTTTGTACCTACCAATCCCCACGCTCCTGTGCCACTCATCCAGGTTTTACCCGCGAAGGCAACTCAAGAGACACACCTACCGAAAATTGTACGATAGAAACTCCATTTGCTTATATTTTCTATAAAATTTACATAACGTAATTTCGGCCTTGTAAGGCCCATAAGTAATTTAAAAAGCATTCCTGTTGTGAACACGCCGAACTTTTCTTTGCGTAATTACGGCAGATGTGGATGCGTTTACTACTAGGGCATACAAAAACCACCAAACCATTACCATATATTATCATGTAATTTTTAACCAACCTAAAAAAGGAAGTGGTTCTTATGTCGACGAGTATTTTATTTTTTGTTCCAGCGCTTAGTTAGAGGTTCGCTAGAGTAAGACATTTGGGTGCCTAAATATTAAGGGGCGTCAGACATTTTTGTGCTCTGTCGCGCTAATTGTACTCTGAAAATACGGTTATATCATTCCAATATTTCAAGTCACAGCAGCATTGCCACTATTCCACCTACCCACTGATCTCCTCAAACAGCGCAGTCCTCTCTTTGGGGTTCTTCATAGCAATGCTTTCGACGGCTCCCTGAAAGACCAGGAAGTTCTTGGCCTTCACATTGATGCCCAGCTTCTCCAGCTCACTCAGGTAGAGGGATGTGTTTACTGACTGTTGACAAAATGTTAGGTGTATTCAGATAAGCATCAGTTTATATGTATTGCAGTCTGAAACCTCTAAAGAGTGTATTTTTAATTTTTTGAAACTATGTATGAAAGCAAGAAATAAGAGTATCTGAGGGAGTGAAGGATAATATTAGTAAAGTAGATTAATAACATGTGAGCGGTTACTTGTATGGTGCAAATATCACTGACTGCTGCTACTGATTGTGCTTTGGTATGTTTGACCCTATGAGGCTGGCATAGTCACCCAGAGCAACAAAGCCAGAAACTTATGTTTCCTATGTCACAAATGCAATTTCATTTGTGCAAATACAAGAGACAAATGTTTCAAAAACATAACAGTATTAACAAATACTCCTTTATGCAGCTTGGTGCTTGGCATTGCTAAAAAAGTCTAATTTAAAAAAATTATTAATTAAAATAAATAATAAAAATGCATAATTTCCTCTAAAATATGAGGCTATTACAATTTATTTAGAATATTGAAGACATACAGCTAAACCCACCCATTATAGTTATTCAATCTATTCGAAGAACATGAAAAATAATAATAATTTGCAATGTACAATAGATCTGACCTGTCCATCAATTTTGTGTTCAGATGACTGTCCTATGACTGATCTCTGAAACTGCTTCTCTGTCAGGTCTTCAAGCACAAATGTTGCTGTCACTGATGCACTGCAACACAAAAACATTATTTTATTCTGCAATAATTGGGCAGTTTCTACATATACTTAAAAGTAATGTTAACACGTTGACGGACAGTATTCCCTCACTGGTTGAACGTGTTACATCACTACAAAATGTCGCATAGGACACTCTTTTGGACACTGTTTTTTTAAAGTCACGATATGACAGTAAAAGGTTTAATATTCTATCTGTGGTGACACTACAGAATGCCCTTCCATGTATTAGTATAGAAAATAAAACACCACAAGGCGTACTGATTTTATACAAGTAAAAATTTTGCCGTTGAAAGGCGTAATGTGGTATAATTTTTTGCAGAGACAAAGTTAAGAGGCGTTCTGTCCGTCAACGTATTAAACAATAATACTAGGTGACCATGTAACTATGTGGTCTAATAATAATTTAATTTGGACTACATAATAAAAAATTATGTTAAAGTACTAAAAATTAAATGAACTACACAGTAGCAAAGCAGTAGTAGTATTAGAAATTGAGTATTTTATTGACACAATAGCAAGAAGGGACTGCTATGATGTGAAGCAAGAATCCTTGATTTGCTGAAAGCAGGATTCTTATCATACAAAACTTTTAGAACATGTTAAAAGCCTGCACAGACAGCTTATTTTGTAGTTTTAGTGTTTTGATTATAGTTATCAAACTAATATCTATTTTCAGTCATAAACTGTAAAAAAGCACAAAACATATTATTTGTTTTGTGTAATGTTTATGTTAATTTTATATTTTGTGTAATGTTTAAGTCCGTATTAACTAAATACAAAACAACATTGAAATTATCCCAAGCAGTGGAGCCCAGTGTTACCTTCTAGACACAGGTTTGTTGATGGAAGCCCCGTGTATTAGATCACTGAGACGTTTCACACGGAGCAGCGATGTCTTCTCACCCATCACAAAACTCACTGCGTCCATGAAGTTGGATTTGCCTGTGGAGGAATTAGTATAGCTATGTAAGGCATATTGTTATTAGGCTACACTTACACAGGTCGCAAGTGTTTTGGAGGCAATAAGTTACATTCTGAATAGAGAAACAAGTAATGCAGACAAACGTACTTTAATTGATGACCCAGATTATAGGTACATTATGATTTTCACACGTACGATTAAATACACTAAAAATGTTACAGACGTTTTCTAAAACACATTCTGTTCTTACCTGATCCGTTGGGGCCTACCACCGCAGTGAAGGATTCCATGGGGCCTATACGGTGGTGTCCACGATAGGACTTGAAGTTTTCCATATCAATATACTTGAGAAACGCCGGCATTTTGGCTGCTGTTAAATAATTTTGTATCACCATTCGAAAATATTAGAGATAAATCACCTAAATAAAATAATAGCGCCAAACATCGTCACATCAACAATGTTTGCTGTCAAATAAGTTATAAGTGTCAAACAGAACAGTGTCAGCCATTTAATAAACAGGGTCTTTCGGCATACTTAGGAACAAAAACCGAAAACCAATTTAGTCGATTATATGTGTAGTCGGATCTACGTCTGTGTGAGTTTTTGTTACATTTTTGCCACCAGCTTTATTGTTCAATAAATCAAATCAATTAAAAGTGATGTATTCAAATTAGGCTGAGAATCAGCACTTTTCGAACGACTAAATTATATAAGACATCACCCCAAAAACGCCCGCCCTTCATTATCATTACCACCTAGCAGTGCTGCCATACTCTCGGGACTAAAAATCTGTACATCTGACAATAAAATCCAAACAAAGTCCGTAAGTGAAATTTCATCCGAAATCCGTACAAAAGAAACGTAAAATAAAAGCAAACGTTATACATGTCTTTATTTTTTTTTAACATATCATTGTCAAAATGCAAATAAAACAAGGTGTATTTCCTAACAATTGTTTCGTATGAAGGAGTCCTTCGATTGTCTCCGTTGGGAGTTGATTTCGTAGCTTGGTTTTCATTAAATTAATAGCTGGAAAAATTCGCTCAACTGCTGCGCTTGAATGAGGCAAACACATTTATTCCGACACATATCTGTATAAAGTCGGGTACAACACCTTCTCATCCGCTGGATTGGTGGCTATTAAGATATTTTCCAGTATTCTTCTTAAAAATATCGATATTATATCGATGCATTGATGTTCTGAAATTTTGTGTATTGCATTTTAAAATGTGTACGTATAATTGGAAATCTGGAAACATATCCGTACGTAATACTCCAATTCCATACGTGTACGGACAAATCCGTACATATGACAACACGCTTCCTAGTGCTTTATCTAGGGCGAAGAAGTTACGCAACAAACTCCCCAGCAACGCAGCTGTCTGTTAAGTTAGAGAAAAGAAAAACTTGGTTCTATAGAACAATAGTAGGCATAAAAAGTAACTATCATTACGAGACCCAAAACAAAAAATTAAATTATTTGCCATAATGTCAGTTAACCTTGCACATATACCAACAAAATACAATAAAAAAACACGTGTGGCACTCGGGGACTGCCGCGGTAAAGCTATTGCATAGCATTTTTTATCAACTTATACAATTATAATTATTTATTTATTTTTTATTTATGCAGTATTTTTTTTCTTTGATATTAAGTAATTCAAGTACAGTCGTACCATATAAATACACTTTAAGCGAACGCTCGGCCGAGCTATATGCGTAGTTTTAATAAATAAATAATAATATCTTCTTTAAAATAAGTAAATAACTAGTTTTTCACTCACTTGGTAATAAAAACGATAACATAATTAATAGTACATCGTTGCCTGTGAAAAGAAACTTCTGCTTACGAGTCTGCGAGTTTTGTGACAGAGGAATGAAATAATTGACGGGGACTACCAGTCTCGCGCGCGGTACCTGTCACTTTTTATTTTTTTCAAGTATCTTGACGGCTCTGGAAACCAATATTTTGAGCGAGCCTAGGGTTGCTCAATGGCCACAATTTAAAAAAAAAAATATTTTAGGTGTTGTCAGACGACTCTGCTACTCTGCATAAATACTACTCACGCGCATGGAAATAATTACGAATAACTAAACTTTTAATATGTAACTTGTAAAACATTTTTGCGAGGCCCAAATGCGCGAGGCCGTCGGCGGTCGCCGAAGCCACCGACGCCTAACACCGCCACTGCATGTGACCAGTGCCGGCGTTAGCGTAGGGCGCGGCGGGGCGACCGCCTAGGGTGCCAGAGGTAACGGGGCGCCAAAAGGGCTGTGACTAGGTACCCCTCCACCTATGACGCCTGCAGAATACTTTTGTTTTAGTTCGTTTGGAGTAAGAAAACCGAAAAAAAAATTGAGCTCTCTTCGTTTGCTCTTGCATTCGACATTCTCTGAATTCTCAAACTTTTCTGCATAAGCCGACAAAGTAACTAAGTAATATTTCTTTATGAATGGACAAAAGAAAACCTAGGTAGAATGCTGAAAATTTTCGCCCCTCTCTACTCTCCAAGAATGTCTTCGCCGAAATTTCGCTCAGGGCGCCTGTAATGTTATAACCAGCCACAGACAACTTAGCCCCGTAAACACCTCATTATGAACATTTTGTTCGAATATACTATCGCCAAAAGTCAGGGGGGGCCGAGGTGCAAAGAGAGCTGTGATTGGCTATTTCAATGTCACATGTCATACGTCAAATGACTCATAGGACGGCTTAGGGTTGGTATGAGACTCGATATTTTTATCGATAAGCAATATTTGTAAGTACTTAGATTTATTTATCTATTGAAACAGGTACACCGGTCAAATAAAATCTCACATTATAGCACAGAGATACTACGTGTAATAATTCGTTATACTTAATACTTATATCTAGGTATACTTAATTCAGGAAATATTTTTTGCATCAAACAGAAAATAGTTTTGGAGAAGCACGTGCCATGTTTGCGCCAAATTCTAAGCATTGAGTGTATTAATTAGTGGCAAAATGTTTCGGGAATTAGGAAACTAAAGTCAATAATATCTGACAATATTGAAAAGTGACCCACCAAAGTTGGTACAGCAGTAATAAATAAAATTCGTCGTTTCTTTTTGAGTTCAAAGCAATCCTTAATAAAATGACGGGAACATACTAACACTATTTGTAGTGGGACACCAATTTTCATCTCGTTTTGTAGCGCTTATACTTTCTTTAATTCTAGGCATTTTGGAAACCCTTAAAATAAAATAATAATTATTTATTTATTTTGTTTGTGGTAACATATCGATATTTTAATTGTAGATTTGTTATCGATTCATCATCACTAGTAAACTGTTCCCGATGATAGAGCGAGATAGTCATATATAAATTAAAACGTGAAAGAAAGAGATTTTTCAAAAGACATCAACGAGTGCTACAGTACCTTTGCATTTGTTTCGTATTCAAATAATGTCGTTAAATTAAATTTTGTAATTATTTTATGCTTTTAAACAACTTATCGGTGAAATGTAATGACGTCTTTGTGTAACCTCGAAGTTTTGCTACATTTTCCGCACCATTTCACTGCACAATACGGCATTTTCAATATTCTTTTCGATTTTTAAAACCTCAGAACAAAAATATACGCGCATAAAAATTTAAAAATTTACGAAAATTTACGCGTTTAAAAGTCACTTCGAATTACTTCGAAACAACATAATCTTTTTAATTATGGGTCCCAACGATACCTTACAGTACAGTACAGTACATTTGGAAGTATTTTTTCTTCCCTCTAGTACATGCATGGAAAGTGCCTAATTTCATCATACCATTATTTAACGTGCCCAGAATACACCTTTCTAATTTTCATCGTTATAGTATCAAACCAATAGTCTCCAAGTAAAAATTTTAAATGGGTGGACATAACGAAATTATTAGGGTACCGTTTATACTATTTGGCTACGGAACTCTACAAGTGCAAACCTGGAACGCACAAATCGTGAAACGTCAAAACGTCAGGCGCAGGTTTATTTATTGACTTCCTTCCTTCGTTCATTGTAAGTATTTGAATTATATTTATAATGATTATGGGTGATGGTTCTGTTTGAAATTCATGACTGCTAAAACCATGGCAGGTGACCAAAGCCCCGGTAGTACTATTGACTTAACTGATCCTGAAGAAGTTGTGCTAATGGATCCTATAGACCACGATCGCTGTCGCTACCCTTACTGTATTGTTTGGACGCCTATTCCTGTACTAACGTGAGTATTCACAATTTCATTACTAATTACAGCTCAATGATTCCCATATTACGATTCCCAATGAACTTTGTATTCGCCAAACCAACCACAAAATAATAGTACAACCAACCGGTTTCTACCCAGAGGCCAAATGACGAGAACAGATTTCTTTTATTTATTTTTCGTACCTTTTAAAAATAATGTTTTACCACTCCTTTCCACGGTGATACATAGGCCTGCTATTCAATTTCCAAATGTTGCTCTAATAAATTGGGGGATGTCTTGTTTAAGTTACAAGTAGATAATCTAATTTAAGATTTCACACCCTTTCACTGCTCGTAAGTTAACAATAAATAATTTATATCACGTGAAGGGCATGCAATTTTAAATTAGATGATTTGTACCTATGTTCCAAAAACATTATAAGTAGTATAATAGTTCTAAAAATATTAATGATGTTGTGATGAATGTTATGTGATGCAACTATTGAGTAAAAATGGAATCATAGCAATTCAAAATAACAATTAATGAATATAGACCTAGCTAATCAATTTTAATACCACTTTTCCTTTTATTTAAAGATGTAACACAATAACAAGTTTGTAATAAATATTATGCTGTAATAGTTCAGAATAATAAGGAAAACAATATATTGTGTTTTCAGATGGATATTTCCATTCCTCGGTCACATGGGCATCTGTATGTCATCAGGAATAATCAGGGACTTTGCTGGTCCTTACTTTGTGTCTGAAGATTTGATGGCATTTGGGAATCCCACTAAGTACTGGCAGTTGTCTCCACATCAGGCTGCAAATGGACAAGCAGGGTGGGATGCTGCGGTTTCCGAAGCCTCAGAGATATATAAAAAGAGAATGGTACTTAGAATTCAAAGTATTTTTATTTAATTTAATGGCAATGCTCATGCCTATTTCTGTATGAGAAGAGGCCTTTGCCCTGCAGGGGGAGAATAATAGGCTGGTATTTTTATATTTTACCCACGACTTATCCGCGTGAAATTTTGGACACCGACCTACCGCGTCGCGTCGCATCGCCCATCTGCGCTATTATTTCGTTTTCGTTTAGCGTTCTTTCTGCTTTTTGTTTTTTTCTTGCTCGGCTTCTAAAGGTCGTAGCGTGATGTTAATAGCCTATAATCTTCTTCAAAAAATCGGAAAGGAATTTTTAAAATCCCTACTGGTAGTTCTTACAGACTCTTTAGTTTTATTATATTAGTACTTACTAGATGGCAAGGGATCCAAAAATAGAAAACAGAAGAACCTAGATTAAAATAATTTTCCTGTTAATTATTCAGTATGAATAAATTACTCATTAGGAATATTTGTTTAATTTGCAGCACATTTTGTTCTATGACAACTGCCACTCTCATGTGGCTACTGCTCTAAACATCATGAGCTATGGTGGCTCCAGTAACTGGAACATGGTGAAACTGGCCTTCTACATGATACCTTACTCCAAATACGTCAGGTAATCTAATTGATCATCATTTGAGTGTGCAATGGTACTGTGTACAAAATGATTTGTTTAGTAAATTCATTTTTACTTATTTAAATCATCAAACTTAAATCTAATTTACACTGTTAATTTGTTTTTCAGTTTTGGAGCATTTCTGAAGACTTGGATACCATTCCTGATAATAGTAGCATTTATAGTTGGCTTGGCGGCAATGGTATAAATGATGCTATGAATGCTATAGTAATTCAGAATTATGGATAAGTAAAGAATCCATGTGTTTTGCTGTGGAGTGGACTCCTTAGTGAAAGATGATGAAATGATGGTGCTGGTTGTTGGATGGGGGAAGTTAGGATTAGTGGGCTAATGTGTTGTGTGGGATTGAGTATGGTTCCACAATGTATAACCAGATTTACTAGTTATTATTTATACATTCTCGATACTCGAATGATCGACTGGACGATCGATTTGATTGTTGTTAATATTCTGATTTTATGCTAAACTAGCTTCTGCCCGCGTGGATGACAGAAATTATCCCACGGGAACATGCTACCGGGACAAAAAATGGCTTATGTACTTCCCCAGGATGTCATACATCTCCTTGCCTAATTTTATTGAAATCCATTCAGCTGTTTATGTGTAAAAAATGAACATACAGACAGTTACTTTCAAATTTATAATATTAGTATGGATGTTGCAATGTGTCTCTAGTAGTAAGTAGTATATATAGATAATTGTGTTACGAAGCACCTGTGGTACATTAATCAAGAGATATTAGTTTTTTTTCTGTTGTTTGTTTTTGCCACATTTTTGTAGATATTGTATCTAAATTATTTTGCTCTTTTTGTTTTTATCCATTGAATTGAATATTTTTCGGAAGGGGGGTAGCAAGAGGAAGTACTGCCTTCTTTTGAAATCAATGTTGGAGTGTATAATAATAAAATATTTTTATTTACATTTTTTTTAAATTTATTTACATTTTTATACATATTTTTACAGATATATTTCGATTATTATTATTATTATAAGATCTTGTAGCGAATCTTTCTATAACCAAAAATTAAAAATATAAATTTTCCATTAGAACACTATTATTCATGTCAATGCCTAACTTGTCTTGAAGATATAAAATACATGGAGTTTTTAAGTTTCCTATTAGATGTCTCAAACATAAATCACATTAGGTAGTTCTTTGTCTTGGACAGACAAATTTGATCTCAGAACTACATATTATTTGACCAAACTGAACTAATCAATATAACATTTTTTTAAAATTCCTAACCATAATATGTGTAACATTTTCATGTTTGATAAAAAAAAGAGGTTCACATACTTTGTTGATCTCCTTACTTAATGTAGTTCCAAACTCCAATAGCAAGACCTGGAGTTATGGTGTTTCACATGACCAGCATCTGTGCTGTTAAACTTAACATGTAAAAATGAGATAAAAAAATTAAATCATCACTTATTTTCTAGGCCTTTTCATACAATTATTTTACTCTGTGTAGTAAATATTGTTAATTTTCTTTAGTTTGAATCACAAATTATACATAGTAACTTGAAACCACACTCTTTGTGATTGCTGATTCTATACAAGACTATATATTTTTAACTTTATGGTAGAAAAGCCCTATAAGAAAAATACAAAAAGAAATGAATGATCCTATTTATATTACCATATCAATAAATGTTTAGGTACTGTATATTAGATGTGTGTGAAATTATACCAACTTACATAGCATTAAATATACTTACTAGCATTTGATTATCTTGTTTTCTATGTTTCCTCTCAAAAAAATAAAAAGCTTGCTTCACATACATAACTCTGGAGACTCAGATAAAAAATTATACCATACAATTTTTAAACATTTATTTACATCACAGATGACAAATAATAGTAATTCCGAAAATAAATGACCATACAAATCATTAAATTCATTGCTGTCGATTGCTGTATTGATTACGAAAAAAATCAAAATCACTCAACATTCCTTCAAAACACTCCGTTCTACAGAGAAATCATAATCATAACTGCTCACATTGACTTTATTGGTGAGGAACGCAAGAAGATCTGCCAATTCCGTAGCGAACGTATCTTTGTTTGAAGCCATCTGTAGTGTTTTTGACATGGCAAATGGGACTCCTTGTAAGTAGTGGAATGTGGGATCTATTCGCGCAGCTCTTGGCGTTGGCGCGGGCGGCGCTGGTCTATGCGCGTAGGGAGGCGCGATACCACCACCACTAACGTTTGGGTAGAGGCTGTTCCCTGGTGAGCTAGGATCTACCACAACGAACCCATCGTCCGCCCGCGCTCCAGGAATCGGAGGAATCTCGCCCTCCACTTCTACCTCCACAGGCGAAGATCTCCGCTTACCAAATATTGATGAAAACATTTTTATTTAACTAGCACTGCGGCACAAAGAGTTATACTTGAAGATTTTGGTGTTTATTTGTGAGTAATAGTGCTTATAGTGACTCAATTTGTCACCCAACTTGTGTAATTTCTTGACAATCGAATGACATTGACAGACAATGACTGACATTCTCGTACTACATACCAACAGTACGCCCAGTAGATTTTCCACTGTACATTGATCCAGTATATTTTAATCCAGCGGTGAAATCCATTGACACTGGACCAAGCACTCGAGTTTTCGTAGTGATTTCGTTAGGTTCCGAGTTTATTTTCAACCATCGGTTAGATAAGGTTGTGGTACTGCTAGCTTTTGCCCGCGGCTTCGCCCGGGTGGTTGTCTGAAATTAACGTACGGGAAAGTACTACCATGCCGAAGCCGGGATAAAAGTGTCCTATGTCTTTACCCAGGTCATGGTCTAGATCCGTGTGCCTCATACAATGGCGGATTAAATCTGTCGGAGGCCCGGAGTGATAAAACTAAATGACCCCCCCCCCCCCCCTCGCTCGTATCCAGTAATGTTTGAGAAGTAGGAGAATGTAAGAGCGAGCGAAGCGGGTTCGACATTTTAAGCACCATACTCGTAAATATTCGGTTTTCTTTTGACCATTATGTATAAAGAAATAGATAGTTTGTCGGCTTATACAGAAAAGTTAGAGCATCAGCCGAATGTAGGCTGCAAATGCGAGCGAAGCGAGCTTAATAGTTATAAATCCCTAAGTTTGTATTTAGCATACGTAGGGTGCCTCCAAACTACAAACTGCTTTTTACCTACTTAACATTATATTTCGGCTTTGTTTGGAATTTGATTACAATATTTGTCGAGATGTGGGGCCCCCCAGGATCGAAAGCCCGGAGCGGAGTGTGAAAAGGTAACAGACATACAGAGTTACTTTCGCATTTATAATTTTGGTACAGATCCTGAGCGCTCTGCATCACAAAGAATAAAGAAAACGAATTAGGAAGAAAACTCCATACTTACATGTAATAAAATACAGGTAGAAACTCCGTTTGTCTGCATGTATGTTCCGTATTGGCGGCAAAAACGGCTGAATGGATTTGGATGAAATTTGGCACATATATAGTTTATAAAATCAATTCGTTTATAACCTGGTACTTTTCATCCCGGGGTAGTACGTTCCCATGCATGGGACATTTTCCGCCATCCACGCGGGCAAAAGCTAGTGAGTATGGAATAAAAGATGTGTGTGAAAAATAAAACAAATTTCAAAAACCATCTACTCAGGATTCTTTGGATACAATTTAGTTGATTTTTGGATAAATCATTAGAGTGGGGTCAAGTGATGCAAATCGAGTAAAGAAACCGGTCTTTGGTATAATACGGTTTTCTTATTTCAAACTAGCATGGAAACAAAAATGTTATCATCAAGAAGCGTTGTCCTGATTGGTGGCACACTATCAAGTTTTCCAATAAGAATCGTGTTGGCCAATAAAAAACTAGAAAAATTGCTCATAAGTGACATGAAGAAAATGCGAACAAACTGACCATTCGACGTAAGTGTTACGTCAAAATCTGGTCAAAACATAGATTTTTGGCTTGTTTTGAAGCGATAATTATGTGAACTTTAATACTTTGAGATGAATTCGTAATTAAAATGTTGTTATTTGTGTCCATTGTGACGTTAAAAGGATACCAATTAGTATGTAAAACTGTAAGATTGTGAGTTATAAGGACATTTACAAGATCGAGTGTTTGGAACCCCAGCTGGTGTAAGCAAGGTACTAATAGTTGGTGTAGTGTGCTTGTTTCATGTAACTTAGTACCGTATTATGCTATTTCAATACCGTGGAGGTCATTTTTTCCGTATATGATGTAGTGTTTGTTATTGAAAACATCACCTTGTTGTTATTGTATGTTCCACATCGCACAACTGAACTATGCCATAAACTCGTATAAATTGTTATTAAAATACAATTTTAGAGAGATAACAAGGTATACGAGTTGTTGTTACTGTGCTTGTTTTGCTTCCAAAATAGAATCGGTGATAGTAATACTAATAGTTGATGATGTTCCATTAAATCAATTAAAAGGGCTTGTTACCTTGTATTCATCATTCAAAATATTCAATTATATTTACTTTGAGTATATCTTCACAAAGCTGTTTTTTTCTGTATATATTGTACAGAAAATGTTTGGTTTTGGTGACAGAATAGTATGTTGAACAATGGTATCATTCATAATGGATAAACATTTTGTAAAGTTAGTAAAATATTTTTTAAAGTAAACCTAAATAAAATAAAGCATATTAATAGATTTTTTAATAAGTAAAATGACCTACTATAATATTGAATGGAAAAAGATACATGCCGTCTAATTGAAAAAGTTTTGAAAAAGGAATAAAGATACAAGAATGCTCTTGTTTTAATATTACATCTACATTTCAATAAACAGTAAAAAAGCTACAACATTTTTAAATCTGCCTAGAACTTCATCTTTCTCCTAGACGGTGTGTCCCATTTATCTGGGATTCAAATCTACCTAGTATTAAAAGACAAAAAACATGGAACTAAAGTTTATCTCTCATAATAATATGTAAATTTTATGTAACAAATCAACAATACTTGTACCTGCCATCGGATCTCTTCACCACCATTGTTTGACTGGTGAAGAATGCCTATGGCATTAAGTCCGCTTTAGTACCTTATTTGTGTGCGAGAAGATTAAATAAATTAATAAATACTTATCCCAAATATAAAATTATGGATTATAATTGAATAGCCTGACACCATTATTACAGTCAAAAGGCACTTGTACTTGTTATCTAATTAGTTTCCTCCCTTGCAGGTAATTGAAGAAATGGCTGATGAACCCGGCCGCTCTTCAAACAACTCAGGTATGTGCTGTAGTTTTATATTTAAGTTCATTGTACTCTGTTCAGAGCGATAGTTTGCAAAAAAAAAACCTGTTTTTAGATCAAATAAATCATTAGTAATTTATTAAAATTAGGCTCAGAACCAGGTTTTTTTGAACGTCAAAGTTACATAGGCCCCCTAAATGCCTGCCATTCACCACTGCCCAGTGCTTAAGCTGGGATGAAGAAGTGGTGCAACAAACTCGCCAGCATTTTGTTTCTAGGCTCCATGATCGTATATGATTAATTCTAATTGTTTAACTAATGTGTTTGCTTCATGGGCAGTGTATCTTTTACAACATTAGCACAACTGCGTATTCATACATATTTTTGCACTCAGTTATAATAATAATAAAATATGTACGTTTCAATATCACATACTGCTACCTGTTAACCTTACCTTGACTACCTCAACATTAATCTAGGTAGACCAGACATACTTTATACATATTCATTTTATTATTTGTTGAGATTAGGCCCTGGCTAAGACACATATTTTATAGTGACTTGTTTTTTCGTGTACGAGTTTAAACACATTATGTATTTACATATGCATGCTGATTTCATAGATAAGTATTACTAAATAAAAATATTTTATAAAAATAAAGAGATTTTTACTACCATCTTAGTAAGTAGTAAATTGTTCGACTTAGTACTATTTTATCACTTTTTTTATATTTTTTAATTTGTTATTTTTGATGTAAATAATTTAGAGAGCTGCTTTAATTGGGTAACAATAATATTAATTAACTCATGTATAACTAATTTATTAGTTAATGCAGCAGTCTGTTTTCAGTATTTGTTTAATTAATTTATATAATTACCTTGGCTCATATGACGTAAAATTAGATAAAAACAGATACATATTAGTTAAACAAAGGATATACATATTCAAATGACATTCGAAAGGAACATACCTACAAAAAATGTCAATTAATTCGAAAAATATTATTGGAAAGCGGGCTGATGCAGCATTCGAATGTTTATTTTTTCTTACAATACTACTTCTCTAAAACAAAATAAAGGCCCTAGCAACACTGTCTGTCCATTAATCTATATAGTATCGTATTTACATCTCTAGCCTATTGTTGACAACATCGTTGACTGATTAATTCGTATTTCCCGCACGAAAGCACACTTTTCCAAGGACGTTGGCATGGTGCATCTTCCACGAAGAAAAATCTGTAGGGGACTGTCATTCGGCCGCCTCAGCCAATCACAGCGCGGGGGAAAGTGGGTGGTGGAGGGGAAATGGAGGGTGTACCGGGCTCCACGGATACAATGCCACGGTGTGAGTAATAATTTGATAAATCTCAGTTGTTGCTAGGGTCCGCCTTTTGGTGTCTACATTAACATTTTCTTAACACAAAAGCATTATGTGTTCAATATTAATAAAATAATTGAATATGATAGGTATTGCTGAGATTTTTTATCCGTATTTCAATTTCCATGGTGGCTTTACGCCGTAGTAACGTCCTTCTAATTCTTCATACCCAAATGGAAGATTTAAGCCCCTTTTATCGCGAAATCAAAGCATTTTTTGGGCACATTTCCTTGGCGGAAAATTTTCCACGCTGTGTAGTACAACCAGGCTCGGGGGCTCGTCACGCATACCTATCTGTCGCGGCTCGATCGATGCCGCCAAGGCCACGGGCGGCCTATCGATTTTATATAAATAGAAGCAGCCCCTCGCAACCCCCGCCCCGTATGCGTTCGCTCACCCGCCCGGGAAGCGGGAGCAGCAGGTTCGATGCCCGCCCTTGCGTTCCACGTGTTTTGTTTCCTTTGTTTTAATTTCTTTTAAGGGTAGTTCAAAAATATATTTGGTGACTTCTGTTTGTAACAGAGAAATATTGTTTCTCTGTTTTTCTTCTATGTATTTTTTAACGAATAGAGCTGCTAATTAGCGGCTCTATTCATTCCATCGCCCTACAGACGCTTGTTGTTCATAAACATAAAAACCTTCGTTATTTGTCGTAATTTACTGAAAATCAGTCACGATAGAAAGGTGTTTTCTTATTTCTACAAAATATCTATTCTATTCTATGTTCTTTTATAAACTACTATCTTTTTCAGAACTTTATGAATACAATAAAATCTACGACAATATGGCCCATCGAAGCTCTATTGCTTGTTCAAATTCTTGGAAAAGTGAATCATTCATTACCTATTGTATATGTAGAGAATATTGGATAGGTTGATTGCTAAGAAACGCTTCCAGAGCCTTCCAGACGAGCACGTCGTTTGTAATATTCGAACATCATCCTTGCTGGTTTTATGTAGATCGGTAGAGAAGAAGGTAAAGTTTGATTCTTACAAAATTAGCTCACTCTATTTCGAGGTGAGGGTATTTTAATACCTATTTAGATGACTTAGAGAGATTCGCTCAAGAAAATGGGCAGCCGTGTACCTCCGTGTACCTCCTGTGAGGTCATAATAGCAAAACTCAAAGCATATATTTCAATTAAACCATTTACAGGCTCTTTTGAATTGTCAAGGATTCTGTCAGTCAGAAACCCTGTAATTGTCTAGTTTCTTGCCCGTTCTTCTCCATAGAAACTTACTACGCTTTGGAATGGAAGTATAGCTTCTATGACCGATTCTTTGACAATTTAAAACTGACTGTAATTTGGTTTACTTGAAACTAAAGTTTGGAGTTTAAGGAGGCCCAAATACAGACTATATAGTAAAAAAAAATAGACTACGACTAATGAAAAAATGTCCGCACTCCTTCATTTGATCTCCGTCAAATCGATCCACCGCTGCACTGGGGCATCTGCCTGGCCTTTTTCCGAATACATAGGCATGTGTCACCTGCGGTATTTTTTTTATTACATGGTGACTCCATCTTAGTTACTTTTTATGTATGAGTTTTTGATAACAACCTCTCAAAAGTTATACCACTATAGTCACTCCCCTTTAATTTCTATTAAAATATATCCGATTGTCTGATTGTCTGTAAAATTTCAATACTCAATCATTAATGCAATCCAAAATGTGTAGGTTCTTATGTGGTAACTTAAAATTTAATGAGATCATTATGGACCCTGCCGGGCATAGCTAAATAGGAGATAGAAAGCTTAACTTATCTATTCTTAACTATATCTGACGATATTAGATTTTTTTCTAAAAGGTATGAATTTTCAAATAAATATTATTTCTGTATAAATAATTATTAGATAATATAGCCTTATAGTGGATATAC
Source organism: Dryobotodes eremita (assembly GCA_917490735.1). Lineage (NCBI taxonomy): Eukaryota > Metazoa > Arthropoda > Insecta > Lepidoptera > Noctuidae > Dryobotodes > Dryobotodes eremita. The sequence continues at coordinate 22,161,797 of OU823254.1, forward strand.
TATAAGGCTATATGATATAAGATAGTTTAAATATTCGTATAAAGTATAGTAACATTTGTTGTCATTAGAAAGTCTCATAATTCTTTTACGGTTAGTCGATGACGCCCGTTTCGTTTGGGTAATTTCTCAGAGGGTATTTTGTTAGCATAGATTTGAATTAACAATTTACACTTTCCGACCTACCTTGGTAAAAACCCAGAATGCTAATAATAATAAACCAATATGAACAAGCCATCAAGCCACTGTGACAGAATGGAGTGGGCGTCGCCCGATGGCGTCCCATGTCGTTCCCATTTGACCTTAGCTCCGACATATTCTATTATTTGGGTTGCCGGGGTCAGATGACACATCATGTCAGCTCGTAACTCTCCAGTCCTGGAAATGGGCTTCCCCTAAACGATTCACATGGAAATTGCACTAATCATGGTTTTGTGTAGTTTGTTGCAATAATCAGTAGACTTAGACAGACTGAAGGAAGCTGCCTATCGCCTTTTCTAGCACCGCCACCGCCTAGAATGCCCTTTACCCGATGCGAGTACCCAATCGGCAAAAATTACTAACTTCCATACAAAATTTCGTTCCTTATTTAACCCTCTTAGGGAATGGATTTTCAAAGATGATCCTTCCTTAGTACTCACCTTCGTTATATCGTAATGTGCAAAACTTCAAGCATCTAAAACCCCAAATTTCTAACCTAACTTAACTCGACGATTTAGGCTGGGCGTGTCTGTCAGTGAATGAATGAATTTTATTAAGAACATTAGTATCTTATCGAAAATGTATGTTACTAATCTCTATTAAAATATTGTCAATGCTATTCAATAAATAAGGTATCTAGATCCGTGTTGGGACTTAGTCATCGGAGTTTTGAGAAAACCCATTTATTGACCTTAAGATTCCACGTATCGTATTTATTTATTTATACCAACAACAAACTCAAACTCAAAGCGTTTATTTCAAATAAATCAATTACGGGTCGGTCAGTCAGAAAAATGAAGCTAGTTGCCCATTCCAAAGCGTAGTAGGTACTGTATACAATATATTATAAGTATAGGTAAAAATTAGCCTTGGACTTACACAGTCGCTAATTTCAGTATATTCATCGAAGGTGAAATTAGAGTGCAGAGAATAGCTCTAGTCCTTCCATCTTTATTTTTGATGGAATTTGGCGATTTTTGACAGTTCATTTTGAGGGAATGGTTGACGTAGAAGCGGTAAAAGCGCTTACATCGACATTGCATGCCCTCCATAAGAACAAATAAAACAATTATGTTTTGTTTAGAACACCCCTTTCAAAGGTAAGCGTTTTTGTTAAGGGTACACAGTTGTATGCGCACGAAGCCGATGAAAGCGCGGAGTTGTGGATAGTCATACGCCCGTCGCTCGCGCCGCACCGCGCCGCCCTTAGTGGAGACGCCCTTAGATGGATCGAGAGAATATTCTTATTCGACGGAGAATAGTCTCGGAACATGGTAACAAAAGTAGTAGTTAATTATGATGAGCAGGAGGCAATAAATGTATATGCCAGTACCAAGTGACGACCAAAAACGTATTAAATTACAAAATCAAAGCATGCTCCAGAGAAATTTTTGATTTGAATTACCTTTCCTTATTAAGTTTTTTATTAAATAAGCCTTGATTTTTTGTAAATCATAAAGTTTTTTTGATACGGAAATCCTAATTGAACATTGATACCATACGAAATTTAAGAGAATATTCTTGGAAATATTCTCGAAAATGTTCTCGCTCAGGAGGATTTATTTACTGATAATTTAAGTTGTGGAGTAGAACATTTTGACGTCAACTTCGTAGAACATTCAGATGCACTCAAAACTATTATATAAAAAGAGATCGATACAATAGAGCCATCTAATTTTTAAATTCTTGTAAATTCTTTTTCAAAGGCTTATTCTTGAGAACCAGCAAAGTTCTCGCTGGGAGAATATTCTCGGGAATTTACCATCACTAGCCGCGCTACACAGTTACTCCACCTACTACTTGCGCCCACCGCCACTGGTGGGGGCGAAGCACTTAGTTTTTTATTTTCTTCGTGGTTGGTTTGTAACTGAAAGTAAATAAGTCGTCACTCACAACTATTACAATGTTATCGGTATTGTTTACGTGATTTACTTTTCTTAACACCGATAGCACACAATTAAGTAATCAATTTAGCTTAGCGCAGATCACTGCTGCACCCTAATAATTACGTAACATACTATCTATCACAATCACTTTGAAGCATATTGCTAATCCAATGTTGTTGAACTGTCAAAATGAAATCCATTCCTATTGTTGGTGTGTTACGTGATTAACCCGCAGATCATAAGTCTCTTTAGAGGCCCAGCTGCCCGCTGGTGTCGTGGTTGCAACCGCGACTTCTGAGCGTGGGGTCCTGGGTTCGATTCCCAGGTCGGGCAAAAGTGTTATTGGGTTTTTCCATTCGAAGTTGGCGGTGCGATAGCCCCGTGCCTCGGAAAGCACGCTAAGCCATTGGTCCTGCGCTTGGCGGCCTACTCCCTAAGGACGAAGTCCGTAGTTTCGGCCGAAGTTACGGATGATACTTACTCCGTATCACTTTCGAACATAACATTAGTCCGGGGCCTGAACTAAAAATTAATTATAAATGGATTTAATAGCTGTCCTTACTGCCGGTGTGTTTTTACCTGTCCGAAAAAGTTAATTAATCGGGAGTAGGGTTCACTTCTAAGTACCGTACTACTTTTGGACGGGCCCCGTAACTTCGTTGAGGAACTTATAGAGAAGGTCCCCTGATTTCACTCCGGTCGTGTCGGATTGCCGTCCCGTCGGGCTATGAGAGTGAGGGAAGATAGAGTGCACATGTGTGCGCATACACTTGTGCACTATAATATCTCCCGCTCCGATGGTTAGTCTCCGCTGAGATTGGCCGCCATGACCGAAATTCGGTCTGGAGGACTAGTTAGTAGAGATTTCTGTAAAAAAGGTCACCTAAGGAAGTTCGGTACTACTTACTACCTAATTTACTACTTGCTACCTATTTCGGAATTTTTGACAGATAAAATGCAATGACTGTTTTTGACGTTAGTTGGTACTCATTGACCTGGTATGTTTAAGTTGAAGTCCATTAAACATTGCAAGTGTCATTTTTGTATCAATTTAATTATTATACTATGTTTTATCTTCCTTTTTGGTTAAACTTTATTGGAATATTGACGTAGTAAACGAATTTTTTTTGACATGTATATTTTTTCTTATTTTTTGAGAAAATCAATTAATATCGTATGATTAATATAATTATGTTATCAATTTTAGTATCAATGACATCCATGAATATTTGTACGCCTTCTGGTATAACATAGCGCGTTTGTAATTTTTTTTTGTGTTATCATGTTGTGTCATTTATAATGTTAACAAATGATTAAATGAGTATGATTATGATTTATATCGTAACTAGCTGTTGCCCGCGGCTTCGTTCGCACTAATTTAGACTTTGACTATCAATTCGGGTTACAATTCAATCATAATTCGAAAGACACGTGGCGCCATCTATTATCATAAGAACGTTATTGTTGTTTTCCTCGGGAATAGTACTTTTTTGCGGGATGAAAGGTACCCTATGTCCGTTTCTGTAGACCTGACAACGTATATGCAAAATTTCAGGATGATCGGTTCAGTTGTTTAGGCTTGAAAAGGTAACAAACAAACAAACAAACAAACAAACAAACAAACAAACAAACTTACTTTCGCATTTATATTATTAGTTAGGATATTAGTTAGGAAGTTAGGATATTACTGCTGCCAGGCAGCATTGCTGTGTTCCAGTTTGAAGGGTATGAGTCCGGTGTAATTACAGGCATATAAGACTTTTCAACCTTGTTTCTGGGATGGGCAGAATCTTTGGTATTCTGGAACCTTTATCAGTTCTAAAACGTTTTGAACTAAGGAGCAGTACCTGCTTAATCTCCAGCATATAGTTGCATTCAATTGAAAGCAGTATGTAGGTTACTTGACCGCGTTACTTGGCACCGGGCCAGAATATGTCAATATTGGACTAGCATTTACATACAATGTAGAATTTAACAGTATAATGACTTTAGTAGATAAGTAGTAATAATATACATCGTTCTTGGAAACGGAGCTTATAGTATAAAGCGCAAGAGAACTAAGTGGGCGTTAGATGTTGAATTGTTCTTCATAAATAAATAATACAATACCTGTTGTCTATTTTTGTTTTGTTGGTAAAATTACCCAATTATATTCAAGCTATGATTAAAAATCTTGGTACGAAAAATAAAATATCCCACTTCTACTAAACGTAATCAAAGAATATAATCGCATGATCTCATTAGCTTATAGGTTTATCAGCCTGATTGGCTCCCTTCCAACACAACGTCAAAAGTCCGGACATCACCTGCGCGTACGGCGGTCATAGGTAGATAGATCACGTATTGAAAAAACCCTCAGATATTGACGTTATCGCCACGTAAGCTGCTTACGTCACTAAATCGTTGAATTATCAACACTCACACACAACACAAATCACACACACAATTATACACATTATCACACACACACACACACACACACAACTCACACATCATCATCTCTCACTCATTGTTACACATTTATATCTGTAATTTTTATGGTGTACATAATAAAGAGTATTCTATTCTATTCTATTCAATGACCTGGTTATTTGTTTTGCTAATTGTGGACAACAAAGTATTGTAAGCAGCACGTAAACTACTTCTGCTGAAATGCTTGTCATTCTTAATGACTGCTGCAATGAAAGTGCTTCTACAAATGGTGCGTCATGCGCGACAGAAGAGATATTGTTTATGATTCCAATTCTATTTGGGGTAGGCGCAGCATGTCTTCCATATGCATCCTCTACTAGCTATCATCTCTGAAGTCACCACCTTTCTAAATACTTCTTTACGTAAACAATAAAGATCGTAATCATACATTTTCCAAAACTACCCTTTAAAGGGGGTAGAGGGGGTGTTGAAGTTTGTAGGGGAAAGTACGAAATCGGAGCGCACGAAGTTGCGGGCGAAGTGCTAGTTATATTTATAATTATGTAGACAAGACAAGCCACTGCTGCCTATGCTATTGACGTTAACATAAATCTTCATAACAAGTTCAAGTCGACTAGTAAATCCCCGAATTTTTTACCTACTAGCTCTTGCTTGCTCAGTAATAAATTCGTCAAAAAATAAAATACGCACTAATTTAACTCTGATTTAATTGTTGTTTTGGTATTCATGCAAAAAAAGCAAAACATGTTATCAATCATTATGATTACGTTAATAAGTACCTGCACCGGTACCTCCTGGTGCACAAATCTATAATCAATATTTTGGCTCGTGTAACAGATTTTAATTATAATGCATGCAGATATGAAATAATGTGATGTGTGTGTGTGTGTGTGTGTAATGTGTATATTGTGTTTGCACGTAAACGATGCAAAAGGAGTATGTAAGGATCGTAGCAGGTGGCGTTCTGTAGTTTCTGTCCATCGCCATGGGAAGAAGGCGTGAGTTTATAATGTAAACGTAATAAAAAATCCCCAAAAAAAATATTAGGTCTTTACCTATGAAATTGCCGTTCTGCAGTACTGGCCATTTCAAATCAAAATAATTTTTGTTTGGCTATGAATTCTAATTTCAAATTAATTTTATTTTAAAAACATGGTTTTTTTTTTCTAAAAGTAGTCATTTGTTTATTGATTAGTGTTACATTTTCATCGCATTTCAATCTTTTTCGTCATCATGGATACGTTAAAAATTCGAGTAATTATGGAATATGAGTACCGTCGTGGCAGCAACGCGGCACAAGCGGCACGCAACATCAACGACGTTTACGGAGCTAACTCTACAAACCAACGCACCACCTGTTATTGGTTTGCTCGCTTCCGTTCTGGAAATTTCGACCTGAAAAATGAACCTCGCGGTCGTCCGAAGACTTTGGTCGACAATGACGAATTAAAGGCGATTGTGGATGCTGATGATACACAATCTACGGCTGAATTAGCAGCAGCTTTCGACGTTAGCGTCAAAACAATATTGGTCCATTTGCGTCAAATTGGCAAGGTAAAAAAGCTTGACAAATGGGTGCCCCACGAACTCAATGATCGCCAGCGCGAAGTACGCGTCGAGACGTGCCTTGCACTGCTCAACAGACACACAAATGAAGGAATTTTGAACCGCATTGTTACCTGCGATGAAAAATGGATTCTGTTTGATAACCGTAAGCGCTCAGCAAGTTGGTTGGATCCTGGTTCAGCACCTAAACAATGCCCTAAACGAAAACTTACCCCTAGAAAAGTGATGGTCACTGTTTGGTGGTCTAGCGCCGGTGTGATTCATCACAGCTTCTTACCAAACGGGGTGAGCATTACTGCAGATGTGTACTGTGAAGAACTGAACACAATGATGGAGAAGCTGGCGCATCTCCAACCAGCATTGGTCAATCGCTCGTCTCCGCTGCTCCTGCACGACAACGCGCGACCTCATACTGCACAGCAGACGGTCTCCAAGTTGCAAGAACTGGGGTTGGAAGCTCTCCGTCATCCGCCCTACTCACCAGACCTTGCGCCTACAGACTACTACTTTTTCCAGAATTTGGATAACTTCTTGGCGGGAAAAAAATTTAATACCCGAGAGGCAGTACAAAATGCCTTTGAAGAATTTGTTGCCTCCCGTCCAGCTGATTTCTTTAAGAAGGGCATCAATAAACTGCCACTGCGATGGCAAAGATGCATTGATTGCATGGGTGGTTACTTCGATTAATACAAATAAAAAATTCATGAAAAAAATTCGTTTAAATTTTTTCATACAAAACGGCAATTTCATAGGTAAAGACCTATTATTAAAATCGGTTCTAACTTCAGCTGGGCAAAGATAGCGATTGCAAACAAGGTCACTTTCCCTTTTAAAACTTAGTCGTGTGTATCATAATTTTATCTTGTAGACCCATCTTTTTCCACTTTTAAGTCCTTAATCTCTAAAACCAAAATATAACAAAAAAAGGTCACATCAAAGCCCTAAAGACGACGTGAATAAACTTTCGTAGACCGCTACGAGTCGTAGCGCGTAGCCCGTAGCCAACGCCTACGAACTCCCACTGTCCCGTATTTATCAATATTATCCACAGGGCGCGATGAATAAAACCTGACACCAACATTAATCTATGCCACTTTTAGTAAAATCAACATACATCACGCCTGTATTGCCCGAATATTGGCAGAGGAGTTGACACATATTTCGCCATTTATGTTTAAATCCCATGTAAAAGAGGGCGAGGGTTGATACGGAAAGTTCCTAATACCTACCGTATGTCAGGCAAAGAGTAATTAGATTAGAAACTCCAATAATTTTCTACCCAGGGTTAGAATAGAAGAAAATCATGTTGTGAGATTCTCGAATATATTAGTTCGGGGAAAAAGTTCTTTCGTATTTTATATACAAATTCAAGACTAAGAGCTCGTGTGGCACCCAAATATCGAGCTTTTTTGTATACCCAAACTTTCAAATGGGTCAAAACTGTTTTGTGGTCAACTACTAACTCTTCAGCTATGTCTATATCCTACTCCCACTTTTTCAAAAATGGCATCAACTTTATCCGTAACAGGGCGACCAGAGCGAGCTGCATCTTTGACATCAAAATTCCCGGACTGAAAACGCTTGAACCAACTTTTTGCTACTCTTATTAACACTGCGTGAAGTCCATCATCGTCCCATTTTTTTGCGGCTGGTGGTTTGTGTCGCATTTTCCTTTTTTTTGTAATAAAACGTTAAAATGTATCGGATTTCGGATTTCTTCGTTAGGTTCACTCATTTTAGCGGACAGAAAAACCATTGAAAACAGCGGGAAATCGTTTTTACTCTTTATTTTTATTTTTTTTAAATGTATCGAAACCAGCCAGATACAAAAAGTACAGCCTAAGAGATTTTACTACAACTTCATACCTATAAAATACGAAAAAACTTTTTCCCCGACCGATTATTTAAGTTCCCTTTGGTTGCGAACTCGCCGTACCTACTTACCCATGTCGAGAAAATTCTGTCACCTATAATACGTTCAGACACCCTTCCTTTACTCTGCAGATTAGTAACCGCCTTACTGTAAATGTAATTGATTTAACTCAATCAGTTACTTGCGGCACCTAGCCGTGTCCAAGTTCAAGTTTTTTACCGTACCATCTAATTAAACGGTTTTCAGGCGAAAAAACTTCAAAGTTCAACTCAAACATAGTAATTATCGCTACCAAGGAGTACCCTAACGGTCTTTTATTTAATTACTACAAAGGCAACCTGTGGCGCCATCTGTCGACAGAGTAAAAGGTACTTAAAAATTCATAAAAGCTTAGCTTCCTATATTACACAGTTACACTGCCTTGTTTACGGCTCCCTTTACGTATTTCAAAAAAATCTTATAGTATGCAAAACCTTTTTCAAATGAGCTTTATTCAAAATCTGCGACTCTCCCGGACATCAGTAGCATTATAATATCTGAGCGTATAATTTCAAGCCTGAACCGCTAAACTTGCTACATGGTTGTGCCTAGGGACCGGCCTACAATCACGGAGCCATCCCCTGAACTCGAAACACATCTGTATCAGAAAAACAAATTATCATCCATCCCTTGTTGTGACTGCGGTTGTTTGGTTACCAAGGTCAAGGCCACATTTGGGAAGGGGGGGGGCACGGGGGCGGGATGGGCGTGGCTGAGCTTGGGCCAGAAATAGACACAGCAACGTTTGTCAACACACGCCTACGCGGCGTGGATCCGGCTGGGGGGATTCCCGGGAGCGGAGTTCAGCGGAGGGCCGAAACGGGGAGAAAAGTTCCCCCTGTTCTCGGTACTTGGGGGAAAATTTTGCTAATACGTTCCTGGAAGGCGAAGTGTTTTAGTGGATGATGGATTGCTGCTATAACGTCGTGCCCCGGCGTAACGTGAGCTGTTAGTTAAGTGATATGACGTGTACGTTGTATACTGTGCAGCATCAGGGATGATGTTTGTTTTGCTTTGACAGCATTTGTGTCGGAAATAGTCAAACTATCTCTGGGTCGTCTTTGTGTACTTCGCAGAAGAGTAATCTTAGTTTCCCAGTGTAGACTTAAAGTTTTCATCTCCTTCATACATTTGCAGACGAATAAACATGGTTTCAATCATTTCAACTATTCCCGCCTCCTTGTGGTTTCTAGTACTGTAACCGCGCCTATATTAAATTAATTTAGGTACTTTAATGAGACCGAAATACCGACACAATAGAGAATTGTAGATCAGTCACAAGTCTCTAAACTCTGAGATGAGAATATTAATCAAAATGTAGTTTGGTGAAGACTACTACATGTTAATCTAAACGTAGGTAATTGAGAGGTTATATAGAACTTAACCAACAAGCGTTTGTTTGCGGCTTTGGCCGCGTGTTGGCCAGAAATTATCCCACGGTAACATATTACCGGGATAAAAAGTATGTCCCAATCCAGGTCATGGTCTATCCTTGTACCAAATTTCATCCAAATCCGTTCAGCCGTTAAAGCGCGAAACGGTAACAGACAAACAGACAGAGATACGTTCACATGTATAATATTACTAGCTTATGCCAGCAGCTTCGCCCGCGTAAAGGTCGGAAATTATTCCACAGGAACGTACTACGGGGATTCATAGTATCCTGTCCTGATCCAAGTCATGGCCTATCCATATGCCTTTCAACTAAATCTGTTCAGTCGTTACGGCATAAAAAGGTCAGACAGACAGGCAGATAATAAATTCAAATAATCTTTTTTAGGGTTCCGTACCTCAACATGGAAAATTGGAACCCTTATAGGATGAGTTCGTTGTCTGTCAAGACCATTTTTCTCAGGAACGCGTGGAGGTATCAAGATTAAATACATAACAAAAGCTTAGATCTACGGTCCCTAAGAACTGTAAAGAAAATACTTCCAAGTCAATGCAATAAAAAATACGACCATTTATAAATTACACTCGCAAATTTTGTTATTTCCTCGTGATAACATTTTTTTAAATTACGTTTTACCTAACCTACTTAGGTTGGTATGTGATGTGTGTCACTTTTTAGTTTGTAAATTCCTCTGTTCAACACCTTGGGATTCTATTCTGTAATGTTGTGCATGTAAACTTAAAATAAATAAACCAAAGCCTATATGGTATTTCCCTTTGAGCTAGCAACATAAAGTTTGGCGAGAAGCAAGGTCTTACAGTTCACGTAAAGAGAAAAATCCGAAAATTGGTAATTTATAGTTATAAATCAACTTTAAAGTTTAGTTTATTCTTCAATCTGTCTTGAAGTAACGTTTAGTCTGTATTTCATTCAAATCGGTCCACTCCAGTCTATTAAAAGTTATTTTTGAACTGAAAAGTTAAGTTTGCCCTTCAATATGGAATTGTAAATTCGGGCAGCCGAGCGAAGATAGCGTTGAGACGGAACCCTCAGGACGCGAGTTCTACTGAAATGTGTCAGGTTTAAAAAAGAAAAAAAACAGGTTTTTATGGTTCTAAATGTCTAAAAATAATCAATTATTTGTCATACATACTCTAATGCCGCCATGGACTACGTAATACCTACATGTTAGAAAGGTTATTTTATAATTTTAAATTGTACTGGCTTTTGTTTCACTGAGGGGGCCGATTTTAATGAAATAAAGACTGGGGTTTATTTATAAACGATTTTTAAAGTTAAGAGACGTTTAAACGTCATAAATGTATGGTTAAACAGTCGCTAATCATTACTTAACTTTAAGCAACGTTTATAAATAAAAGGGGAAAAGTTACTTCAAGGTACGGACTATGACTATATTTCCAATCCCTTAAATTTCTTGAAAAGAAGAATTACACATAAAATTCAATATAACATGCTAATTTTAAATCGTCCCGTATTTTACTGAAATATTATTTAATAAATGCTTAATACTTATTTGAAATAAATACTTTACCTCCTTGGGGGATGATTTTAATACAAAAACACTGAAACACGTAATTCTTTATTTCTTACCAAAAACATAAATTAAAATTTTCATATCCCTAACTTAAGAGCGGGTAGTAACCAAAATTGCCTATCTTCAATTTAATTTTTCATGAAATTCATAAGACTTAGGTATAAAATAAAAATAATATGAGTAACTACATGATATTTTGAAACTTTTTGTGGAACAGAAACACAATACGTTAAAATTTTCTCGATAAAATAACACCACGAAGTTACCCCTAATTTTCACGTTTTTTCAATTTGTACTTAATATGCTAATGACTAATAGGATAATTTTTTAATGACTATCTGTATCAAGACAAGGCGAAAAAATTTGTGCAGGCATTTTTTTAAATTCCTTTTATTTTTGGCGTTATTACGACTACAAGCTTTAAGCACTTACGACGTTTTTAGTTCGTGGAAGAAGTCATCTTCCGTCGCACGTTGCGGGAACTTCAAGCATATTTTTGTTTCACAAATCAGTCGCCGTCGCTCTGTTGAGACGAGAGGACTGCGCTTGAATTTTCTGCTGCTCTGCGATTTAATTTATTTGCGTAAATAATATTTTCGTAATTTATCACATTGTTGGAATGAAACTGTGAAATACAAAACATGAAAAAATCACTAAAACCACTTCCGAAACGATTATTAAAATCGTTAAGAATTGATAAACTAAATAAATACCACGGCTAAACTATAAAATAAAAATATTATAATAATTCAATGTTGATATTTGAAAACTCAAGATGACATACAATTATTTGACAGATTTTTGACTGGTATAGTACAACTAGCGCCATTGTTCTCCACTTCAGTCAATTTTCTTGCGGAGAAAATTTACAACATAGAGTTCGTGCTGGAGATTTTAGATCTTATTACTATTAAAACCAAATTCGTTTACTCCCACTTTCGTTTACAAACTTCGTGTAAGGGTAACCTTAGACCGCCACGGCGTCCTCACCTTCCGCCTGACGCAGGTCCTCACCGGACATGGATGTTTCGGGAGGTTCCTGTTTCGAATAAGGCGGGAGGAAACGCCCGGGTGTTACCATTGTGTGGATCGACCGGAGGACACGGTGGAGCATACGGTGGAGGTCTGCCCGGCTTGGGCAGAGCACCGCCGTGTCCTCGTGGCGGCGATCGGCGGCGGCGACCTCTCGCGTCCGGCCCTGGTTCAGGCCATGGTACGGAGCGAGAGGGAATGGGAAGCCGTCACCTCCTTCTGCGAAGCAGTAATGCTCGCGAAGGAGGAGGCGGAGCGCGAGAGGGAGAGGCAATCTCTACGCTCTCGCGCCCCTAGCCGCCGCAGGAGGAGGAGACACCCTGGGCGTCGGGAGTCGATTGCCGACTCCCGGCCACCGTAGGCGCGGGCTTGCGGACGGCGAGCAATGGGCAGCTCGCCGTCCGGTAAGGACCAGGCCCGGGTCGACGGCGCGTCGTGTTCCACGCGCGCCTCAAAGAGATGTCAGCACCATTGACGGGGTCCGATAGGACCGATGCCTGCCGGGGTCGCGGATTGTTCGAAAGAGTTACCGTGGCCCTGGCGCACAGGCAACTGAAGGAACACGGGTGGGTTTTAGTCAGTAAGAGTCTGACACGCCCTTCCGCTCCGCCCAGAGCGGGAGACGTCATTTGATGATTTCCCACCCAAAAAAAAAAAAAAAAGCGTAACCTTAGACGACCCATTTCGAGCGACTTTTGACCAAAACCCCCGAATCAAGTTGAAACTCAAAAATTAACATATGGGTAGGTTATTGGTATAATAATATTATTGGAGTTAACAAAATAAATAAATCGGAAAACTAAAATAGGGTTTATTGCGGACACAAGTACGAAACGGTGTACACGGGTCATGACAGTTTTCATACGGATAGTGTTCTCGTGACTAGATCCCTTCTTATGGTGGGGATGAGTAAACATTGTGACGGATCACAATATTTGGGACTGTCGGCTTGCTTTTCAAAGCTAAAGTTTCAACAGTTACAAAGGGGAACCTAATAAACTTTCGACTTTCTTTGGCACCCATATAAATAGATGCCAATTATTGTGTCGGTAAAACCGACTAATGTACCCTAGTTATTTGTTCCGAAATTGGCCTGTTTTTCACAAATGTTTTCGGCGAGGACTTTTTTCTACTCGCGCTCCGTGCAGGATAGGTTTTCATGACACATGCCATTTGACTTTGCACAATACAGTGCAAAATCCACCATACCAATATAATTTTTTACTTGGTAACACTGTTGGTAATTGAATTTGCACGATCCTGCAATGCAATATCCACGATATACCATTATATTTTTTTACTTGGTTAACACTGGTTTCCACGAAGACGTCGTGACGTCCAACTTGTACAAGGCCCTAAATAAAATTTGGTTACATTGGAATTTGAACTTTGTCACGCCAGCATTGAGTTTCTAGTTCCAAAACATGACTATGATCTAAGATTGTGAATTCAAGCTTAGCGTATAGTATAGGCAAAATAAACAGATGTTTTACCTACTGAAGAATTTCATTGAAAATAAAGGGAGTGGACAATGGTCATACTTCGTTTAAATATTTTAATTGAAAAACCATTCGAGGTACCTATTTGTGCTGTGAAACCGTATTTCTTGCCAAAAAATCATGATTCTAGGGCAACGGGATGTATCATATGGATTTTAATTTATTTGCGAATGTTTATTTTCTTATTTTATTGACATTTTTGTTCAATTGATTTCATTTTCTCAAAGTAAAAAAGCGGAAGGTAAGTGATGCGATTATAATTATACGCTTTTATATCATCAAAAAAGCAATTTTATCAAAATCGTTTTCACCATCATGTAGGTAGTATCATGAGTATGTAGTATTATAGTACTTTGATGAAAGTGCTTTGCTTTTTAGAGTTCGGTACCTCAAAAGAAAAAATCAAAACCCTTATGGGATCACTTTGTTATCCATCTATCTGACCGTTTATCTCAGGAATGCGTGGGGGTATCATGTTGAAATTGATATCAAATACTTAGATAAACGGTCCTTTGGAGCTGTAAAAAAAAAACGAGCTTCTAAGACGTTGACTTAGTATCTTGGCATAACTTGCCATTCATTTCGCATATCTTGACACTCACAAATAAATTAAAACCCATAAGATACATGTCGTTGACCTAGAATCATGAAATTTGACAAGAAGCAAGGTACAGGAATAGGTACAGGAAAGTATCTGAAAATTGTTCAATTGTAGTTATGTTACATAATAGAATAGAATACTCTTTATTATGTACACCATAAAAAATAACAGATATAAATGTAGACATTTTACACAGGGTGACACAACTGACACAATGGGCGGTCTTATCGCTAAAAGCGATCTTTTACAGACAAACTTTGGATGGATTCAAGGGAGAAGGAGAGACAATAATGCAGGTAGTCAGTGGTGTACCATTTACATATACAACAAATACATACATACATAAAACATATACTTATCTACATACAGGGTGGCCGGAACATTGACGTCCAAAAATTAAATTTAGGTCCCTCGTATCGTGGGGTATCCGAATCACCCCCATGTATGTTCCGCGACTTTTCATAGTTTTCGAGTTACGAATTTTTTTCTGATTTTTTGAGAATGATCGACCTGACCAATCTAAAAAAAATTAAAAAAAAAAGTACATGGCTTTGTCGAGATTTTTTTTTTGGCAACTGAATCTTCGTGAGTAGTACTTTTATGCATAAAATAATCAGCTTCGTAACTGTGATGAAAGTTATGAAAAAGTTGGTCTAAAGTGAAAAAATTACGTTCGGTAAATTATGACTTAGCTTTTCAACTTTAAATAAAAAATTAAAACAGTTAACTTCATGGTTCCTAAGTAGGCTTCAAGAATGAAAAATGAAAAAAAAAAATTATTTAAAGTTGAAATGCTAAGCCATAATTTACCGAACGTAATTTTTTCACTTTAGACCAACTTTTTCATAACTTTCATCACAGTTACGAAGCTGATTATTTTATGCATAAAAGTACTACTCACGAAGATTCAGTTGCAAAAAAAAATCTCGACAAAGCCATGTACTTTTTTTTTTATTTTTTTTTAGATTGGTCAGGTCGATCATTCTCAAAAAATCAGAAAAAAATTCGTAACTCGAAAACTATGAAAAGTCGCGGAACATACATGGGGGTGATTCGGATACCCCACGATACCAGGGACTTAAATTTTATTTTTGGACGTCAATGTTCCGGCCACCCTGTATAATATATACAATAATAATAATGTATGGAACAATATTTTTTCAACCACAACGTTAGGTTTGTCTTTCAATTCGGAATCAAAAATTTATAGGCTGTATCTTGAAGTAAAATTTAGTCTTTATTTCATTTAAGTCAGATTAATCTCCAATCTAACATCCCACCAGCATCGGTAACAGATTCACGGACATACAATAATATTTAATAATATACCTACTTGTACACATAGGTAAATTGAATAAAACAGTTTCATCTGATTATTTTGCGTATACACACTACACACAAGATTCAAATTCAAATGCCTAAATATACGCCGGGTGAAAAGTTTCTGCTGGCGGGAAGGGATTGTGTTTTGTTTTTGTCGTGTTTGATGAGAGGGGTAGGCAAGGAGGCGCGGGTGAAACTTGATTTTTTTCTGTCTTGCTGCGCCCTCTTAAGACATGTTACGTTTCCCATACAAACTTTCATCCCCTATGTTATCCCCTTTTAAAATTATTTTTGGGACAGAAAGTAGGTTATGTCCTTCCCCAGGATGCCATCTATCTCCTCGCCAAATTTTATCGAAATCCGTTCAGTGGTTTAGGTGTGAAAAGGTAACATACAGACAGACAAACAGAGCTACTTGCGAATTTATAATATTAGTATGGATTAGTATGGATATGGATGTTATGGAAAAATGCAACATTAATGCATGTCGTGTTACATTAGACGCCTGAGTCTACGAAAGTAAAAGCTCTTGGGCTTACGTAATAATAAAATATGATTACATAATTCTTTTGGAGTTATTTCACGTTATTGCCCCTTTCCTCCTTTCCTGAATGATTTCACGAAACTTTGTGACGCACCTTAACTTTGATTAGCGGGGACTGCTTTGTAATAGCTGTACCTATTCGAAAAAGTTTATTACCTAATACGTTTTTGATAACAACTACATTACGTAGCCATGACGGCTTGAGACAATTTATTTTTGTTTGTTGAATCGTATTTATGCCAAAGTTTTGTTATGGTAGTAACCTCTTGATTTATATTTGAGGTTTTGTTACACTATTTGAATTATATATATACTAGGGTGAAAGTTAAAAGCGGGTTAGCAGGCAACCAGTGTCTGTACTATACCTAGTTACGGAGCTTCGGTTCCGATTCCGAAAAGTCGGAACTTCCGATTAATTGTACACCTCTGATTCCGATTTCGGTTCCGATAATTTTGAATCGGGGTTATACCGAAGTTCGAAATGCAGCGATACACGGGACTAGAGCGCGTACAAACAAGTTTTAACTTGTCGCCAGGGTAATGTTTGTTTATTTTATACAAGCTAGCGCTCGAAGTCTCAGTTAATTGTTTTGTTTGTGGATGTTAGACGCGTCAAGTTAGTTTGCTAAGTTACGTTAAGTATTTCTATTGTTTCACTAAGCCTTCCCTTAACACATTTTTCTTCTACTACCGCCCTCGGTTCCGATTCCGATTCCGATCAATCAAATTAAAAACCTCCGATTCCGGTTCCGGTTCTGGTAAAACGATTTCCGTAACATCTCTGGTCTGTACCTACTAACACTAGATGTTAAGTAAAATTTGGTTAAGTAGTAACCATTTGGACTCTTTCTGAAATAACAGTTAAAGTATTATTTATCGTTTATAAATCTCGAGACCATGAATCTCTGTCCTTTGGAAGGCGCACGAGGGGCTGAAGTCAACTGGCAGAGGCTCTTTAGGCAAATTTGTATTATTATTTACTATTGCGATTACCACCGCATGCGTGGCGACTGCATTGCTCATTTTGATACTTGGATAATACCAACAGACCAAACACAATGTGTTTTATCAAAAGATGCATGAAAATACGGGTTGCAGACATAGCCACACCCAGTTTGACTGAGTCTAGATACAAACAATCCATAGCCAAATACCGCAGCGAGGCTATGGCGGGTCGTTTCTCAGCGAGACGGATCTGTAAACAAGTTTGTTTGATACCTATTGATTCTTCATACTCTCTAGAAATTCGGCTGTTTTAAACAAACTGGTTGGTTTTAGCTCGTTTTGATTTTGGCTCTTTGTGAGATAGTAGATGTGGGTTTATAATGAACTATTGTCTATTATCTGTGATTCATCCGTCTCGTTATTTGTCGGGAAACTAATCTTGATCTAGGTAATCGTAATCTTCACAATTAGATTCCATCTAATGGTTTTATTGTCCGTATGAAAATGTTTGCGATAAGACCGCTTATTGTACTAATCTATATATTTTGTTTAATGTTTACTTCGTCCTGTTGTTGGTGTAAAATAAAATATACTCGAAAGTCAAAGTCAAATCATTTACTTAAAGTAGGCCTTTAAAAGGCAATTTTGAATGTCAACATGTACAATTAGGTACTCTATCTAAAAGCCACAAGTCGAGTTAAGAATTTCTTAATCATCAACTTCTAGTGGCTTTCTCCAAAGCCATTCGATTGAAGCCGCTCCAAAGTAGCTTTTCACAACCATTTCATGACGCATCCGGTTTACCACAGCTTCCCCAGGTTGCAAACTCGCAACCATGAGTCCGTTGACCTTGATCATAACTACAAAATTGATTAACGCCCACCTCCACAAATAAAACAATTAAGTACATTTCAATTAGTTACAGGTTACAAATACAATCTGCGTAGGACGATCACATAACATTTATAAAAACTTTCAGAGCTATAACCGAATTTTAAAAATAAACAACAATACCGAACTGAACTGTATAAGTAATATTAACTGTATTTGGTAACAGTAGGTAAGTTATAATAAAACGGCATTGTGTTCGAATCGGTCCTGAAATAGCAAGTAAACAGAAAGTTCGGCGGGAACACGTAACTTGATTGGCACCCCGATTGTTGGCGAAAGGGTACGAGCGCCTGCCCTCGGTGGAGCTAAATATATCTAGATTGATCTGTTTATTACCAAAGTTGTTGTGTACCTTTGATTAAGTTATTGTGTCTTAGCTTACGAAATTATGAGGAAAGGAAAGAGGGGAGTTTCGAAGTCAAACTGCGGAGATAAATAACAGAAAGTCAGTATAAACGGAATTGTGTTAATACCTAATATTGGATGTGCCCATCTGTCGTGGTGAGCAGAACAATTAATGGTATCGACAAATAATCCTCATTTGTTGATAACATTTGATTTAAAATGATAAATTAATAGGGAATAATAACATAAGTAATAACAATAAATTAAACTACAGCATCGGTAACAATGAGGGCTAGCTAAGCCATTGAAGTTCAGCGAAAAACATGACTTATCTAGGCCACTAAATGATAAATAAATGATAAATGATTTTATTTCTGTAAGTAGGTTTGTACAAACACTTTTACACGTCAATCATATTTTTTCAACTAGATGAGGTCGGCGTTTCCTATCTGACTACTCTGAGAAGAAAGGCCGAAACAAACTCAGAGGTCAGTCTTTTTTAAAGTCCAGACATAATCTTGGTCAGATCATGTGAAGACCATGTAGATTGGTATCTGAAATGGTATTTTGAGCAAAGAACTACACAGATTGAGTGGACCTGTCCAGTCAGTGCACGCATTTGTCAGTAATCGTGCAGCTCGACTCAGGAAGTCAGGACTTAAGGAGCTCAACGACTCGACGAACAATACCAAAGCAATGACATTTGGGTAGGCCGCATAAATTACTCAAACTGCCAGACCATGATTAAAATTAAATGAGAAAAAAAAAAGCAATGACCCACATAGTCCTCAGAAACATAATTATACACAAATGACAACGATGATGATGGATTACACTATGATCCTTGCTTCTAGACTAGTGAATGATCTTATCTTATGTACTTATGCATGCAGGGTTACCATTCGTCCGGATTTGACCGGACATGTCATTTGACCGGACTTTCAAATTGAGAGAATTTTTCATGAAAAAGATAATTAGTATTGAAAAACAATTTTCACCTCAGCACCCCTCAAACAAGCAGGTTTTGCTGTTTAAAAACAGTGAGCAAAATTTTGCTGCGTGAGAAAAAGTAACTTCCAAATTAAAAAAAAAAAAAATGTCGTGAACAGCGCTGGATTTGCTCACAAAATTCGAAAGGTTTGAACCTCACTTTGTTCTATCAATTTCACTTCGGTACGAAAAAAACGAGAGATAATAAGTAACAAGTCGATTCGAAGTTCGATTTTCAAATTCCTTACCTAGTAGGCCTAAAAAGAAACTAACAAAAAACGTTCGGATACACATATAAACGTTAAATTGCAAATCATCTGTTGAGGTTTTAAATGTATTTTTCTTTTTTGATATTTGTTGTTTTACAAATATACATGTGGTAAAATTTTTACCATGTTGTATTTTTTACCTTTAGGTAATATGTTCTCGCTGTTGAAGTGAAAAGTTGTATGTATTACACGACACCAAAGACACGCTACGCACGTAATTCAATTATATAAACCTTCGCTTACTCGGGGTTCAAAACCAACACTCGCAGTAAAAACCAACTGTGCGCTCTTGTTGCACAAATAACTATTTAAAGTAAAGTCCGGGCTTTTTTGCAAGGGTTCGGTTTTTTGTTAGGATTTTTCGAATTTGGAATAGTTTTTAACTTTATATGCATGTCTATGCTTAGCGCACTTTAAGTGCAAGCTTGGCAACTAGGTAATTGAGTGATCAAGAGAAAAGGATATAACACTTGTTACACACCCAGTTGGAATCACACCCAAAAACATTGATCGTATGTACGACAATGACGACACAAATTAAAATGATATAAATCGTGGAGATAACTGTACTTACATAAAAATTATTAGAATATCAGTTGTTTACATATTATTGAGAAAATACGCAGATAACGTTTATCAGCGATCCGTATCAGAATCAGGGTTGATTGTACCAAATTAGTAAATAATACTGACAGGCTACCTTGTCAGTTTAGTGCTCGCCAGCACTACTGCTGAGTGTGAGGTGTTGGACTCGATCCCCGAGGCAGGGAATGTCTAATTGGAATTTTCTGTTAGAAAATTCTTAGTAGCCCAGTCTTCCGGAGTTTGGATTTGTGTTGGTAATTTTATTAATTTCCTTTTAGAACGTTCTCTGAGACGAAGTCCAGAAGTAGTCTTCGTTTACTGATTAGATTTAATTTCATTGATTTAAGTTTTTCTGCTCAGCATCCTTTTAAACTTATACTTTCCGCTGTCATAACAAGAATAAAACTGATTCACCACTAATCTAAATATTCGATGTAATTACCATTTCAAGACATGATTTGTTTAAATACCACATTTTAGTTTGGTAGTACTTGTGAAATTCACATAGGTATTTAGTCATCCGACCACAATTTTGCTGTTTATTTCCATTAGCAGGTAGGTAGGTACCTAGTGCTCAAAGTTACCACATATATAATAAATTACCAAAAAAGTAAGTATTCCTAGTCCAACAAGACGTGCTTGGATGCACGTAGGCTATAGAGTATTGTTTATGCTAATTAATGTTATCATTCCTTTAAGTAAGTTCGTTGACTTGTATTATCCTGTATTACATTTTAACGTGTAGTTTTTCGTTCAATATTTTTCATTCAATGCCAATTGAGTGGAACCTGTATTGTGGTTAACGTGAATTAAGCTGATCGGATCAGCATTTTCCTCAAAGCTGTCAGTCAGATTATAATGAAATTTAATGGAATCTATGTGGTAGGGGGGAGCCCAGAGGGTTTTTGACCGCTATCCTGGCGCTTTAGCAGACGGTCAGGTATTACACAGGTAGGGAAACGCCAGTATATGCTGCTTTTCTCAACCTCTCCAAGGCTTTTGACTTGGTTTGTTACGAAAGAAAGAAAGAAAGAAGGCTTTCGAAAAAATAAAAACATTAACTTGGCGATATTTGATCTTTTAAAAGTCATCTTGGAAAATGTAGATAAGAGAAACCCTGTGTGCGCAATTTTCACAGATATGACAAAAGCTTTCGACCGAGTAAAACACGATACCCTGTTAAACAAACTGGAAAAATATGGCATAAGAGGCAACGTTCTAAACCTTATTAAGTCTTACCTCACTGATCGAAAACAGTTTACAGAAATCTCAAGAGTTTGTACTAAAACAAAGCGTGAATACAAATATTTATCTTCCAGCAGAATACCTAAATTTGGGGTCCCGCAGGGTAGTGTACTCGGGCCATTATTATTCCTGCTATATATTAACGACTTACCGCGCCAAATTCATCACCCAATGGCATTATTTGCGGACGATAGCACAGTTGTAATTGAATGCTTAAATAAAATGGAATACAGACAAGATATAAACAACACACTTAAAACTATAATAGACTGGCTTCATAAAAATAATCTAGAAATAAACCTAAATAAGACACAAGTCATGCATTTCTACCAGAGACTAGAGCCAGATAATATAATAATTGAATATGACGGACAATGTGTGGATACAACTACAGTAACAAAATTCTTAGGAGTTCACATAGATAATAAACTGACATGGAAACATCATGCTGAGAACGTATGCAATAAATTAAGTAAAACGGCATATGTACTCTATAGCCTTTCAAAAAAAGTTAATATGAACACATTGGTGACAGCATATCATGGCCTAGTTGCTTCCTCATTAAGGTTCGGTGTTATTTTTTGGGGAAACTGTAGTGAGAGAGAGAGAATATTTAGGGCCCAAAAACGCTGTGTTCGATCAATGACAGGTCTTAAATCTACAGAAAGTTGTCAACCTGTTTTTAAATCACTTAGGATACTCACACTGCCATCGTTATATATACTGGAAGTTGCCCTATTTGTAAGGACTAACAAGCACTTGTTTACATCAGTAGTGGATAAAAGACAACGTTTAGAACTGATTAGGTCTCAATATAAAAACCTACTACACACAGGTGGTTACCAAACGTCCTTACTAAAAAATAATATCTTAACCATGGGTCCTCTTATATACAATAAATTACCTTTACATTTAAAAGAATTACCCATAAAAGCATGTAAACAAAAGTTGACAAAATTACTACTGGACAAGTGTTATTACTCAATTAAGGATTTTCTCAATGACAAAGCTTTCTGTTCTCTGTGATTTAATTTACTGATAATATTTTTGTTTTAATTTAATAATATTAATTTCAGTAATAGAATTTATTGACATAATTATGTAATTGAATTGGTAGTCATTCTAAAGATAAATAATTTGTTGACATATGTATTGGAATTAATTGACTTAATTTGTTGAAATTTGTGGTTTGTTTGTTATTTTCTTGTTTAATTTATTATATTGTTGACATTTGTAATTTAATTGTCTGCCATGTACTTAAGTAGGTAACTGAAATTAATCTATTGACATTGTGCCTTATTTGAAAAGTATTGTTGTGTGTTTTAAAAATAATTTTGCATGCCGTAAGGCAAAATGTATCGGGACTGCTAGTAAAATATTATTACCATCATATCTGTACACCTACATTATTGGCAAATAAATGATTTGATTTGATTTGATTTGATTTGATTTGATTTGAAAGAAAGAAAAATATTTTATTTGGGACACGCACAGGAAATACAAAGAGTAAAAAATAAAAATAAAGGAGCATTTAAAACTAACAAAATTAACAATAAAAAAGAAAAAGGAAAAAAAATTAAACAACAATAAACAAGTAAAAAACCCGTGCGACGCCAAAAAGGCTCCTATCTCAGCATAATGCTGAGATAGGAGCCTTTTTGGCCAACAACGACGGCAAGCTTTGGTCGAACCTTAAACTTCTAGAGGTACCCGAGGAGTTTATTAATGTATTGAAGTTTTGGTTAGATGTTAGAAGTTAGAGAGAGGAGGTTAGATGGGTGGGCGGCGGCTAAAAACATTATTAGACAAATTAGACAGTCCCTTTATAAGGCACTGGGTACGAAGGCACGTGCCAGCGTGTGATAGGCCACGTCTTTTTAAGTTGTTTTAGTTTTGTGAAAGTTTACTAACCTAGTTTTTAAAGTAATTGTTACTAATACTATATGGATTGCGATTGTGTGTCCGAAATAAAGAATATATATGTATATATATATATTATGCGGGGCGAAAACTTATAGCTCAGCAGGTGCGGCATGATGAGAGAACACCGAAAATATATTTGAGAAGCTTCAGTTACGAGCCCCGTGGTCAGAAGTCTACTTTCAGATTACGAAAATGGACAAAAAATTACGTGATCTTTAGAGCCTTTGGTCTAATCCATAATGACTTAAATAGGCAAATCTGATGAAGAAATTGTGGGTTTTTCCTAAATCTGACGACGACTAAAAAAAAACAGGTTCCTGACCCATATTAAATACAACAACAATACAAAATTTTGCCAATAAAAGGATAACCAGGGCTATTAAAAGTTATTTCGTGCAATAGTGTTACATGTCCTGATAGTGAGTATAGAAATATCTGACGGATTGATGGACCCTTTTGGCAAATATAACGAAAGGAGATGGATAACGGTCCCATACAAGCTTGGCCCAGAAATGGACAAATAAAACAAAATGTATTATGAAGCAATAATAGCACTGTTTATTTTTGTTCGGCGTAAAACTGTGTAGGCCCATAAGACCCTTCCCAAATCTGATGAAAATTTAAAAAAAAGAACCTGTCAGTGGCGGATTAATCCACTGTCTTCCAACAGATGGAATTTCATTCAAATCTAATGACTGTATTAGAAATGATTAATTTGCTATGCCCCAGTTTATAGAACAATGGATCTCCGTTGGAAACCATGCAAGATCAGAGTGGTCCGAGATGCGAGTTATAGGTAATGTCGTTATAAACTGCAATGCGTAGATCCATAGTCCAAGAACAGCGAAGTCACTCAGAAATGCAAAAAAAAAATAACCAGAAACCACAGCCAATGAAATTTTTAACAAATCACAAGAAATCAAAACAAAACATTAATGATGCTGTCTCACGCGGTACTACAGAGTTCTAAATAATTATAATAGAAATCATCAAAGCTTATTACCCGACTGATAAGAAGGGTTATGTTTTTGGCGCATGTCTTTGTATGGTACATAGTTATGCGCTATGTATGTAGGATTCTTTATTCTCTTATAGCATCCAGACGTTTGTCTGGATGCATTTTAATGATTTACGTGTCGTTAAGTTTGTGGTGACTACCCAGCGTAATGCACTTCACTTTCAATCGCAATCCGAAGCATGAAGGAAATTGAAGGAAATTCCTAATCCAATAGCTGGTTTCACAAAAGACGTGAAAGCCGTGAAAATTTTCGTAGAAAAAACAAAAAATAAATGCTGTTCCAAAAATTTTGACCGCGTAGCTATTGCAATTTTCTATAAAATACCATTTTTTTTTATCACTAACGAAAAATTTGTTCGCTAGGAGGGGGGGGGGGGGGGGGGCTAGAATCATCTGCTGGATTCATGGTTACAGTGTGCGAATCGATAGCCCTGCCACCTGCCATACAGGGTGAATGTTTCAAATTAGCATGATTGGCCGAATGCGATACTATAGGTAATGCGAAGAATACTTAAAGGAGTCTCGGGGCCGACTTTGATGAAAATTAAAACCTAATACCTAATTAGATTTTTGAAAAAACAATTTTTCTAGCTAGGAATCAAACTAGTTAACTTATACTTTTCTGAATCATTGAATTTTCGTCATGTTTGCCAAAAGGCTCCATCAATCCGTCCCATATTTATATACATTCACTATCAGCAAATGTAACACTATTGCACGGAATAACTTTTTATCGCCCTGAATATCTTTTAAAAAAATGTCCAAATCCGGGTTTCCAAAGACGTCAGATTTAGGGAAAGCCCACAATTTCTTCATCAATTTGCCTATTTTCTGCGGGGTCGCGGATTGTTCGAAAGAGTTACCATGGCCCTGGCGCACAGGCAACTGAAGGAACACGGGTGAGTTTTAGTCAGTAAGAGTCTGACACGCTCTTCCCCTCCGCCCAGAGCGGGAGAGGTCATTTGATGATGCCCACCCAAAAAAAAAAGGTTTGCCTATTTAAGTTATTATGGGTTAGACCAAAGGCTCTAAAGACCACGTAATTGTTTGTCCATTTTCGTAATCTGAAAGTAGACTTCTGACCAAGGGGCTCGTAACTGAAACTTTTCAAATATATTTTCGGTGGTCTCTCATTAACTTTTTGCCCTACGTATGCTTGCTCAAAAACCCTCTGGGCTAATCTACTATAGTCATTTAAAGTGCCTTTAAATGTCGTAATGGAAATAAATTATTGGACTTTGACTTTAACTATATAATGAGAATAATAACAACATATCTATTGATATATGTACCTAGACAACTTTTCATACAACTTTGCCCAGTTTCGTTCTACCCAATTGATTTTCATGTGTGGAAAGCGTGCTTGCTTAATTGGAGCAACTCTACATTAATTTTCGCAACCCCTAAGTGGCAGGACTTAGCAAACGGATTTCGCAATGCGACGTCGCTGTCCATCCACTTGATATAATCCCTCAGCTTGGACACCCCTGGGAGACGAGGGGCTGGGAAGGGGGGCACACTTAGTTATCGCCCGGTAACAGTTGATCAGGGAAACTTTATCAATACCAAGTCAATTAACTTTGGAATTGGAATAACCGTGGCCACTGCCTCGTTGGTCTAGTGGTCGCAAACGCTACTGCTGAGCAACGGGTCCTGATTTCGGCCAAAGTGTTATTGGGTTTTTCCATCTGGAATATCTCAGTAGCAGCCCGGAGTCTGCATTTGTGCCCGGGCGAACTGTAAACATAATTGACGAACTGTGGGTGTACTATAATAGGTACTTTTCTGCCAAACCCTTCGGGGAATACAGGCATGGTGTTTATGTTATGTTATGATTAAAGAGCTTAAGGGTTTGCAGAATCTGGCACTGTATGCGCGCCCCTGATCCATGATAATATTAAGGGAAGGATAGATCTATGCTATGATATCAACCCAAGTGTCTTTGGTATTCTTCGTCGAGTGGTTGAGCTCCTTAAGTTCTGAGTTTAGCTACACGATAACTGACAAATGCGTGTACTGACTAGACAGGTCGACTCAATCTGTGTGGTTTTTTCTCAAAAGACTATTTCAGACACCAATCTACATAAACTCAAACTCAAAGCATTTATTTCAATTAAACCAGTTACAGGCACTTTTGAATTGGAAAAGAGTCGGTCAGTTAGTCAGAAAAATGAAGCTAGTTGCCCATTCCTAAACGTAGATCTCTATGGAAAAGAACGGGCAAGAAACTCCAAGACACTCTTTTTACAAGCTTTTATTTAACTTGCAATGTTTGTATGTATGATCGGAACAAATCTTGCAAGCTGAATTAAAACCACTTCCTCTTATCCTACGGAGTTGAAATTTCACACGTTGATTCTGTTTCGAACATAATGCATTTTTATAATGCATGTGACCTGATTCTACACACAGGATTGGCCCCAGACGAAGGAAATCCGTAGCGGTCAACGGTACAGACACGAAATTTAATATACGGATTTAATTATGGTAGTTCCTTCTAAAGTCCACCATGACCTGGCCGCTGCACCCAGGATTGGCTCCAGTCAAGGGCACTCTTAAACGGTCAACAGCAGAGACAAAATTTTGTATAAGTACTCATTCAATTATGATAGCCAGTTCTAAAGTATGGTATGACTTGTGTGGTGCAATCCGGATGGCTTCATACCATGACTTGTGTAAAGGCGTGTTTGGGTTCGTTGTGTTTGTCTTTACAAGTACCTTTCAAGAGAACGTGATAGAATGGATATCGAAAGAAATTCTAATGCTAAAAAGTATAAAATAAAATGTAAGTAAAAACCTTTTTAAAACCAAGCTTTTAATTAACTAAAAAGTACTAACTAAAATTACGTTAACATAGAACTTTAATATTTTCTTAAAAGCTTGAGGCGTGAACGTACTTCTTACACTTTAAGATGACCCCCAAGCTTCTAAGAAAATATTAAAGTTCTATGTTAAAGTAATTTTAGTTAGTACATTTTAGTTCATTACAAGCTTGGTTTTAAAAAGGTTTTTACTTACTTTTTTAAATCAAGATATTACAAAATCCCGGGTACATTATTATTGTTGCTTCTATATGTGAGAACAATTTAAAAAAATATTAAGAAACAATTCAAAATATAAGATTACAAATAAAAACAAGCCGTGGCAGCCAAGAGATGACCAGTCCCATCCGACGGCGCCCGTTCACGAACATGACGCGCGGATCAGTACCATCTAGCTCAACCATTTTGTAACGAACCGAATGATCCAACACACGCGCCATCATCAGTGAGACATTTAAGTGAGCATGATATGGTCTTCACATGATCTGACCAAAATCATGTCTGCACTTCAAAAGAGACTGTGACCTCTGAGTTTGTTTTGGCCATTCTTCTCAAAGTAGCCAGATAGGAAACGCCGCTCTAACCGCCGGCCGGCTGAGTTTTAAAATATGTGATGGCGTGTAAAAGTGTTTGAACAAACCTACTTACAGAAATAAAATTATTTATAATTTATGGTAGTCAAGAATCTATACATATAATAAAATATTAAATCATTGCGAAGTCAAGACCGCACATTGAATATTTATTTAAAAGTAATTTTTGTGAGGTCTGGGAACGATTCTAATGCCGAAAATATAATTATTAGAATTGTTGTCTGTTTGTCTTTATATAATTATGTGTGTCTGTTTGTAGATTTGAGACGAGATCACTATAAAATAATCATATTAGCTTCATATCAAGATTCATGATTTTACGTAGTTCTTTTTAGAATATATTATATTTGTGATAAACTGTGCTCAGTAGTGATAAATTTGAAGGAACAATTACAGCTTTGTAAATGTGAGAGTTTTCCTAACAGGAAAATTAAGCAATTTGCTCATTCTATCGGTCGAAGCCATTTCCAACTTTCCACTTCAATATTAAATGTGGCGATTTGGCGGTAGTAAACAACATAAATATGATAGTGGTCTCGAAAGTATGTCAGTGTTACGTAAGGGGTGGGGCACTACAGTTGTGTGCGGCGTGCATGCGGCTGCAGGGGGTGCAGCAGGGGGCGCGGGGCGGGGGGAGACTCAGGGGCGCTGCAGCCATGTTATTAAACTAATTAAATGATGGATCCCTACGTTATAACTTAGTTAGCAACTTTCTCTAATAAAGTTTCTAATGGAAGAACAGTGTGTTGTAAGACATAATGCTCCTTTAAGTTACGCTAAACCTGAACAGCACTGACAGTGTTTTATAACCAGTCAGCCGAGCAATTGAGAACCATCTATCTTCGTCACAAAAAAACCATTATTCAACCTGAAAACAAATACCTTTCGCGTTCGCTAAAAGCTTTTTGAACTTTAATTACTTGGATGGATACAAGAAAACCGCCACGTGCTACCAAACGGCAATTTAGTTCAAACAACCTGCCATAACTACGTACAAAACGGGCACATTAAACTTGCTACTTGTGAAACTAGAGAAACAGCATTAAGAGTTCCACAAATAGAAACGTTGCGAACATAACGCCTACCGCACTGCACACCAGTTATTTATACTAAGTCGATAGCATAATATACTTAGCCATACAAACTGGTTACGTATGCGCCTTTGCTCTAAAAATAGCAACAACCCTTACTTACATAATTATTATTGGTCGGAGGCTGTGTTTCCTGGGCGCATCCCCACCCCGCGCGCCTCCACCCTGCGTGAGACCGACCTCCACCTCCAGTCAAAGTCGGCTGCCCGCGGCGAGCGCACGTCCGTTGCCCGACGCTCCTCACCTCACCTGGAATGTATTACGAACATATATTTTGCTTCATTATTAAATAATCCGTGCATGACTTTTCGGGCTCATATATCGGTAATATCTACTGATGATGCGATAATTTAAAAACAATTGGTGTCCCGCATTTTGCAGTGGCGCCCAATAATTACGAACTATAAAACTTTATCTCATGTAAATATTTTTTCGCTTTATTACTAACAGTTAATTAATGTTGTGCTGATATCGGTAATAGCCATGTAGGAAATAATTAATAGAAGTGAAATTAACGTGTTAAATAATAGTGTAGTTGAACATTTAAGTGTTTTATAAGGACAGCTATTAAAAATGTCGGACAATCCTACTGCTGTTGCTAAAGGTAAAGTTTTAAAAGATAAGAGTAGTAGTCGTTTTAATGTTACCCATTTTCACACGAGACAGCCTGATTGTTATGTGACAGCAATTACTTCCAATGTTGATCACGACTTCTGGAGATATTCCCGCTTGCTCTTGAACTCTTTAAATAACAGATGAAATTAACAGTTTTCTCGGCTGTGGAAATGAAGTGTATGTCTGTACGTATATTATGTTAATGTGATACAGTTTTATTTACTGCATTGTGTTTAAAAACGAAATCGCCGTCTTTAATCTAAAATGTTTGAGTGCTAAATATTGTCAAGGCTGACTGACGTTACAAATAATGCATGAATATTAAATTTTGCTGGGTCCGTCCGTAGGGAACTGTGTGGGTCAGCTAAATTAATTGTTGACCTCTTTTTGAGACATTTTAATACGTGATGGTAACCCAATTAATACGGCTGGCCCTTTTTCGATCAGACACCTGTATTAATGGGTGTTACCCCGTATATGATCGATTAGCTTAAAATTTTTCAATGCATCACGATCATTTGCCTCTACGTTGCTTTGTTTTTCGCTGATTACTTTCAGGTCGTCTCTTGGTTCACTTCCTGCGGGCTTGACCTAGAACTTGGGTTGACCACCGAAGGGCGGGTCGCTTCAAAGTTCAAAGCTTTCGTTATCGTTATTTACAATGGTATTGATCAATACTGTTTGTGTATCGACGCCTGTTTACATTGACGTGTCTGTTTTACTAAATTGAGGCAGGTACGGTTGATACGTTTCCGAATATATATTGTTGGAGAATACGATATTCATTTCCATTCACTCATGCTTGACAACTGTACACACAGGTTTTAAATTTCCGGATGGTTATTTATTTTGTACATATTGTGTCTTCAGAAACATGTGGTGGTCCAATAAACGGAATTTTTTTACCCATATTTACTTTTTAAACATTCATGATAATTATTGTTCCTAAAATTTAATTCTGTTCTTAACAAAAATGTGTTTAAAGTAAAACTTGACACGTTTATATGTAGTTACAAAATAGTAGGTGTGCTTTTATGTTAATTTTGACTGCAAATAAATGGAATATCTATAATTAATGCAGTGTTTTAGACTTAAAC
Source organism: Dryobotodes eremita (assembly GCA_917490735.1). Taxonomy (NCBI): domain Eukaryota; kingdom Metazoa; phylum Arthropoda; class Insecta; order Lepidoptera; family Noctuidae; genus Dryobotodes; species Dryobotodes eremita. Next base: position 22,192,168 of record OU823254.1, read on the forward strand.
TGGTGGTTCGGTAATTAACCTTTCGCATCAAAATAACTTAGGCTAAAATGCAAATCTAAAGATACTGCTTGTATAATCAAAACAAGCTAAATCAGCAATTACAATTAATAATAATAAATTTGATTTCTTGAACTTCTTACCAGACGTGGTTAATAATGATTGTGCTTGGATGCGCCTTTATGAAAACATTTATGAAATTATTTTTTGTTTGTTTCTGAAGCATGTCATGGGGATTATATATTGCCAGTTTCTTCTCATGGTCAATTTCACGAATCCCCTTAATAACATTTGGGCAAATTATGATGTGTCCTACTATATTTGCTGTGCCCAACGAGGCCCATAATGATAACATATATTGTAAGTTACCACCTAAGTACACATTGTGGAATACAAATAAATTATTGAGTATTGATTGAGTATTGTTCTTGAACATTTTGTTTGCTTCATCATTAGTTTCTTCCACTTTGAGACAAGAGATTCAAACTACAAAACATAGCACATCATTATATTCAGCAAGTGCTACAATAAAAGACCTACGTGCATTTACGAATGTTGTCGTTGTAACAAGGTTGACACGCTTCTTGTGCCACAAACGAGTTCATTGCTCTTGTTTAAACAGGGCTGCTTCTTATACTGTTTGTTATTCTTCATGTTCGTGCTTTAGACCTGATGCTTTCTCTTTTTTATCTGTTTTTTCTTTCGAGTTATCGGAACTACGTGTGAGTAGTTGGGTTTAGCAAACAGATGGCGCTACTTGTCACTGCTTTTAAGTTTAATAGGTTTGAATCTACTGAAAATAATTTAGCCTGGTAGTTAAGGTAAGATTTAAATTATATCATCTGAAAAAACACTGTTGAAAATTGGTTCTTACCAAATTATAGTATTTAGTATCTAATCATTAGAGTTCTTACACTGACGACCCGTTTCACCGCGATGCGACGGTCTGCTGTTATAATAAATGATGATGTCGCCCACGTAGACCTTGAAAATAAAATTATTAAATTATTTTAGTTAAAACGTCGTGTGCTTAGATGGCTTGCTGAAACTTTATTTAGCATGCCTGTTCTTTCACCTTGTCTTCACTCCAGTCCGTTTCTAAAGAGTAATACTTAAAAGGAACATTTATGCACCACCCTACGATTTCATAAAACTGCCTTGAGCACTTGTGTCATTTCAAGTCGAAGGGTAAATTGGGATAAAATCCGTTGCCGTAAAATTATCGGCAGAAGGTCTTACGGTTTTATGGGATCACACAAATATACGAAACTGAATGGCCTATACAAAATACTAAACTAACACAAAAAGAAATGCAGAGTGGCGTTAACAAATTGGCTGCTTACACTGGACTACGACGATATGACAGAAAGTTTCTTAGGTTAAGTAAAAACTCACACACATTGACAATTCACAAATACATATGCAATCACAGACATACGTACCTATAGCATGCATAGACTCTGTTACAAACACAACAGAACTAACACAAATCACACCAACACTATTACACTCTTTTCATGCCTATTTTAAGTTTTAAAAATGTACCTTATATTGTATAACATGGTTAACGGAACGAAGGAGCCTGGATCTTACAGCTCAGGGAATCCTAGTGTGAAGTCCAGGAATTCAATCCACTTGAATAAATTTATTCTTATTCTATTTACGAAATTATCATCATTTGGTGAAACCTTGGGGGCATATCCCTCCGTACTTAACCTTAGGGAAACTAAGTTTGCCTAACAAGATTGCTCAAGACGCAAGTGTTTTTACATTTGTTTACATGTTTTTTATTCGTAAGTCATAAACACACACACGCACACATAACACATTTACGACGTCTTTGACTTTCATACTGCAACCTGTTGCCGAGTCAACCGCTTTTTGTTAATCTTTATAATATCTGTCTTTTTTTTATCTTTTTTATTTTTTTCTTTTAACTTATCACAGAGATTTGTGATATGGGCAGGCTGTGGATGGGATCATTGCTAACAAACAAATTAAACCTATTGCTTCCCATACATATATGATTAACCCGACCGATTGCTGAGAGTCATGGAAAGCCATGACTCTCAGCAATCGGTGAAAATTAGCTTCTTTATATCTGTATAAAAATTGTCATTGGCATGTAGAACGATCCGTATATAGTAACTAATCCAATCGGAAGCTTAACTTGCAAAAAACTAGATCATTCTAGTTATAAGCGGTTCGTGAGATAAGCTGTAAGGACCGAATGGTATTGTTACCTAGTGTCTGTCTATCATGGTTTCTACAAATGATTCTATCGTAGACCTTCTCGGTCTGATGTCAGATCAAATAAGTAAAAAAAAAATATATAAAAAGAACACCGAACAATATGTACAACAACAACAACAATATTTAAAAAAAAAAAACACCGTACAATATGTACTTCTTTTATTTAGTATTATTTTTCAGCAAAAATGTAATTTAAATGTTATTGTACTTTTAAGTTTTCGACATGACGAAAACTGCTTAATATGTAATCTGTTATACTTCGAAGATAGATTTATATATAATTTAAACATTCAAATGTCGTTATTGTGAGAGAAGAATAGATAACAACTAGACTAATACTTATAATTTCAAGCAAAAGTCTGCTTTCGCCTCACACCTTAATAACCATCATAATTAGATTGAGTATTGAGTATGATTTCACAAGAGAAACAATTCGATCTGTTTGCATCTTCGGCGGATGGTCCTGCTTATAATCAACCGTTCAACATTCCTAGTTATGATGGATTTCATAACAGACTTACACTAAGCGGTGACTATGAAATAATATGCCATATTATATAATATTGTACGGAGGTTCTGACGTGGGTTTCTGAACAATCTTTTATCTTTCATTGAAAAGAGATTAATTCCGTCTCTATTCAATTCGTATTATTTTGTTTCCATGTAATTTATGATTATAATTTCCTAGGTATTACCTACTTATTATTATTTACTTCTTTATATCGCTTTATCTCTGTTGATTGACTCGAAACGTTTCAATGGATTTTCTGTTATTTAACTGATTAGGTAACAGCACTGTTGATATCGAGAGATATTGGTTGATATATTAGTGCATTGTTGGTGAATTACCATTTCATCAAGGTCGGATGCTGTTGACAGCCTGCTTGAATTCAACCAACTGATTTGTTAGAAAACCGAGTCTAACAATGTACGAATTTAGACAGCGATTGAAGAGGGCAAGCTCTTAGTACAGCAGAATTTTGTAGGTATACCAATTTCATTAGTATAGTCTGAAAATATACTGTTCTAAATTCAGAATAGAGTGCTACACTGTAGGGTGAGAAATTTGAGACTTAAGTAGGTATTTGTTCGTGGAAAACCTAAAATGTTTTGGAGTGGCGAATGGTCTATAACGTGAATCGCTCGGCCCCTCTTTCTAAAATTAACAATTGTTACTCAATTCTTGCGCAAATTCTGCTCCGGCTTCCTTTATGAGAACTTTCGCTTTCGCTGCTGGGGAAGCAATATAAAATATTGAAATATCGCGCTGGGAAAACACAAAATACTGCTACGCTCTTATATAAATTCTAAAGTCCATTGCTTGAAGTCTTTGAAATAAACAAAAGTTTTTCGGTTTGTATTAAAGGACAGAAATTGTTTTATCCGGCTCGAAGGACCAATGTATGTAATAATATGGGGCACTTAGACTTATGTTTGCCATGTACACATTGTTTAGTAATAGTGCAATATTGTCTGCGTAATTAAATTTACTGGTATAATCTTGACAGTTACCTTTAGCTGCACTCACAGTGGCTATCAAAATAGAATATTAGTAACATTAATTCCTTCTAACAGTGATTTCTGGAAACTTGATGCAAAACATATCTAATTGCGATATAAAATAGTATCTCTCATCAAACGGTAGCTAGCTTACGTGTCCTGTAAATAATTACTAGCTTTGTTTCAAATGTACGAATCACCTCTAAACTGGAAAATACGAAATCGAGCGTGCCTGAAATATTAATGACGACATTTTACGTACAGAGTACACGTGTTTTGATATCTGACGTCACCTACCGTGACAGGGCCGATACGTCTCTCTCATTAATACAGTTCGTGCTTACTGACCTAAATGTTGGATATTATTGTGATAAGCTTGAATCATAGAAACCGGCAAAAGTTACATATTATGTGCGAGACATTTTAGTTAAAATTTATTAAATTGTAAAACGATATGATTCGCCACCTTTGATCAACTCATTTGGCTTGCACATCTTGAAATCCTAGTAAGTTGTAAACAATAATATAAATCGATTATAAAAGATTCGTCAGACGTGTCTCTATCTGAATTCAAGACATCAAAAGTAAGATTTGGGACTCGCATCGGGAAGTGAATGCAGTGAGACCATTCCCATTAGTATAACTTATTTATCAGTCTCTCTTCCTTGGAGGGAGAAAGGACCTTTTGAACATCCTAGGAACCACCATTAACTGAGCGAAATTCCGTCCTAATGTCAAAGTCTACTTTTTGAAGAGCGGAGTCATTCGCTATTTGCTATAGTAATAATGGTCACTGGCCGTAGTGGTGACTCTGACGTCAATGACGGGTACGGTGCGTGACCAGCCTCGCGTGCTCAAACCATAAAGAACTAACGCCGCCATATTGCTTCTGGAACGATTCTCAATGAATGGATATCGGATACGTCATCGGTGAAAAAAGGTGGATTTTTTTGTTGTGAAGATAACGCGGCAAAGTCATATTGTGACGAGGACAACGTCACGATAACAGAAGATTTGGAAATCGAAAGTGTAAACGGTTGCTATGTCTTAGTATAGGTTTGAAAATGATTATTACCAACCTATGATGTTCCCACTGCTGGGACACAGGCGTCCTCTCTGTGAGAAGCAGTGGGCCGTAATCCGCCATGCGGGCTCAGTGCGAGTTGGCGGATATTAAATGTCTTCGAATTTTTAGTTCTGGGATATGCCGGTTTCCCATGATATTTTCCTAGCCCGTTTTGAGAGCAGTGGTCATAAAAAATTACAACGACCTATAAATAGTAAGTCGCGGCCGTTACCACTAGGCCACCATTGCTTGGCAATGATAGTTTTGATGAATTCAAAATCCTGGCAAGTCCGTATCTTCAGATTTCATCGATCATTTTCAAATTCGCTGTTTGTATAGAACGGAACTGTTCGTAGATTGAGATTGCTATGCAATGATCCAAGGAAAGTTGTAAAGTTAGTCCAAATTGTCAAGTTTAAGGTCATTTCAAGGAAACAGGTACTCGAAACTGCTTTATTAGGTAGTCTTCGTACAATCAACCGCAATTTTAACCGGCTGAACAATAATTTAACAGAAACAATGTGAATACTTACAGCAAAAGCCTAAGTACAAATAATAATTGAATAGTAAAAACCCAATTTTCCATTTTTAGAGCCGGGAAGCTCGAAGTATTTGTGGTTTGGCACAATGACCCTTCACAATAACCAACAGTTTTGAAAGCTTATTCACTGCAGTCCACTTATTGGAATGGAATAGTTGATTAATAAGAAAGCTTGTTCATAACACACGGAAGAGCGTCTCCTAGTTAACCGCCAACTGACCGTGTATTTAGGACATTGACGCACGAAGTGATGACTGTCTGATGCCCCAGGGATGCCAACGTCGTAATATGCCGTTGTAAACACTGCAAATTATATTTTTATTTACCTTTGAGTTTTGACATGTTCTATTTATATGTGATTTCTGAGTTTATCTTGGACATTACTGACATCGATTAAGGAAAAACTTCGTGAGGAAACGTGGACTTATAGTATTTAATATAAGTCGACAACCCGCCTTGTGTAACTGTAGTGATCAATGCTCGTGACTTCATTGTATAAGAAGAGGACCTTAACCTGTGGGACAATAATAGGCTGGTTTTTTTTTGGGGCCGTCCCTCTTAGTAATAAAAAGAAAGAAAAACATTTGCAACAGCGCTAAATATGACACAAAGAAATCATGATGATTAAACCGAATGTCCGTTGCTGGATGTCCCAAGCATCACCACAATGATCGGTCCTGTGCTTCCCGTATCTAGCAGAATGACAATCCGTCCCTTAAAATAACTAAAACATTTTTTCCTTATTATGTTATACTAGCTTTTGCCCGCGGCTTCGCTCGCGTTAATTTAGACTTTGACTATCAATTCGGGTTATTTATTTTATTTATTTATTTTATTCGGACAACAATATGGTCCAATTTGTTAGTAAAATACCTTATCACTAGTGTTAGTAGTACACAAAACAGAAAAAAATTGAAAAATATGTTTAGCCAGTTGGTGGTGGATTGCGGCACGATGTGCAGAGAACGATAAAACAAGGAATATGCTACCTGACCATTATCTCCACATAGTGCCTCAGAAAAGGAGAGCAAGGGCTCTCCACCACTGTTTTCAGGATGCTATTGTCACTGACCCGCATTCTACGCATCAGTGATGCGACTTTTTTGCGAATCACTGCATGGAAGCCGTCAGTTCGGTACTGAGCAAACATCTCCGATGCGCTACAGAAACGGGGCAGTTTCAACAGCATCCTAAAAACATTATTGTATTGGATACGTAAGACATCTAGCGATCTTTTGGTGTAGCTGACCCACAGACTCCCTGCATACAGACCTTGACAAAACGCCTTGAACAGGGTGATTTTGACTTGGTCCGCACAGCGAGAGAATCTACGGGCCAACATATTCCCTCGGACCGCCAGTGCCCTACGTTCCCTTTCGATATCTGCATTGTCTTTAAGGTCGTCGGTAAGTATGTGCCCCAAGTATTTAAATTGATGGACTTTATTTATGCTCTCACCATTTAGGGAAAAATTAAGTTCGTGATTAGGGCACTTACCGGCGGCCTTAAAGACCATGTATTCACATTTACGGACATTATACACAAGACCGTGTAAGGCAGCATACTCCTCGCAGACCTTCAACATTTCCCCGATAGATCCCTCAGTCGGGCCCAGCAGTACCATGTCGTCCGCGTAACTGATGCTGTTAATACTAACACCACCAACCCGGCAGCCGACACGCATACTACTGAGCTCGACCATGAGATCATCAATATAAAGGTTGAAGAGCCGTGGAGACGTCAACCCCCCCTGTCTCACACCGCACTCCAACCCATACGACACAGAGAGCGTTCCGGCCCACTTTACATAGTTTGTCTGGTTCGCATACCAATACTGCATGACCTTAAGCACTGATGCCGGTACATTTCTGTCACCCAGCTTTCTCCAGAGCACATCATATGACACCAGGTCGAAGGCTCTGGAGAGATCCAGGAAGCAGGCATACACCGGCGTTTTTCGGTCTGTGTAATATTGGACAGTATTCTTCAAACTTAGCACAGCACTTTCGGTTGAAAGCTCAGGTTGAAAACCAAACTGTGCATCATGCAAACACAAATACTTTTTCAGGCACGAATCAAGCATACTGTCCAATACTTTAGCCGCTGTGGTTGCAAGGGAGATTGGACGGTAGTTACCCTTGTCCGAGATATCCCCTGTCCTGTTTTTGACTATGGGTGCTACAATAGTTTGCATCAGCTCAGCAGGTAAATGAGAGTGACTGATGCACATAGTATAAAACAAGGACAGGACCCTCGGCAGGTGACCCCCCGCATGTTTGAAATGCTCGATGCTGAGTCCGTCATGGCCGGGCGATTTACCTCTGCTCATGCTTTGAATGACGGATCTGACTTGTTTGGCCGAAAAAAGTGTGAGTGGTTCCGCCCCCCCACTGTCAGACTCAGCATCGGCCATTGCAACTGAAGGACCCAGTGAAGATTGCACTTTAAAATGTTCCATAAACATATTTGCAATTCCCTTCGGTTCATTGATCCCTCCTACGCTCACCGGTAGACCAGGCCTAGTATCCAACTTACGTGTTGACTTCCAAAATTTACTAAAATTATTTGTGGCTCTTTGCTTTGCTAAGTTGTCCATTTTGAGTTGTTCTTCGTTTTTTTGGCACCATTTCAGGCGTCCCTTGAAGATTTTACGAGTCTCACGCATCTTTTCGAAAACTACTCCACTATTTGGTCTCCTGTGTCTAACCCATTCCTTGAATTTAAGCCTGGCCACACGGTGAGCGTTACGAATATGACTGTTCCATCCGCACACCACTTTCCCTCTCCCTGGCCTGCACCCTCCTACCACATCTGTTTGCTCGGCAGCGTTACATAAAATACTTATAATTTTACCGTATAGGTCGTTCAAGATATTCTTATGTTCTACTGAGCTGCATGAGCCATAACTACACTGTGCGAATTCAGGTAGAAAATCAATATCACGAAACCTATCATTACACAAGTCCTTGTAACACTTGATCTGAGATTCGTCCCTTTCGCCCCAAATAACTCTAGAGCGCGGCGTATTCTGTTTTATTAATTTAGACCTCACTATATTCAGGTCACACTCAACATACAAGGGTAAGTGATCTGACATATAAACGTCTTCCTTTATTCCTACATTTACAATAGTTTGCCACGCTGAAAAAGACACAACACAGTGATCCAGCCACCTTCTACACCCGTGGGCCTCACTCACAAAAGTGTAGCTATCTGACACGCAGCCCAGTTTTTCTATATCTGCACAGACCCATGCTTGGTCATTGCAGAAATTGTTTAATTCCCTAAAAAACAATTCATGTGGATGTGCATTAAAATCGCCTAATATGAAAACACTTTCAATTTCTGCACTCGCAACAATTGCACTAATCTCACCTAGAACCTCAGTAAACAAAGGCAAGTTGTCAGATGAGTCTGTCGGCATGTAAACAGAGATTACAATAATCGAGCGTTCGCCGACAGTAGCTCTGATAGCAGCGAGCCGCGAGCTAGTGCACCCTAATATTGCAACATCGTTAAAAATGCCCTTTCTCCAAAGGATAGCCACTCCCCCATATGGTCTCCCTATCAGTAGCCCCGCAGATGTATCAACAGCCGACCTACCCGTGTATTCAAATTTATCACTTATGGTACCTAAAAAAGGAATATCATGGGGAAGAAGCCACGTCTCTTGAAGGGCTACTATGTCTGATATCTCACAGATTTCCCTAACACTATCAACTGAGCGCTTAACAGATTTACAATAATTCAATCATGATCGGAAGACACGTGGCGCCATCTATTATCATAAGAAAGTTATTGTTGTTTTTCTCGGGGATAGTACTTTTTTTCGGGATAAAAGGTACCTTATGTCCGTTTCTGTACACCTGACAACGTATATGTAAAATTTCAGGATGATCGGTTCAGTGGTTTAGGCTTGAAAAGGTAACAAACAAACAAACTTACTTTCGCATTTATAATATTATATATATATATATATATAATATATATATATATAATATTTAGGAAGTTAGGATTGGCAATTTATTCATTTTTTTTATTAAGTTGATCAATCAACGATAGAAAATTGAAATAATTATGGTTTCTTCAATGTCCTCTTGTATGTAAAGTCCCGAGACACATGATCATTTGCAGAAGTTAGTGGTAAAATAAAGAGTTGTCAGAAGCTGATGGTTCATAAAATACGGAAAAGCTACGCTTGTTAACCGCGATCTTTTTGGTTTATTCAGGGCATTGACGCACAATGCGCGCAATTACCGTCTGCCGGCACCAGGGCACAGGGCTGACACATTATTTACTTGTCACGCTGTAACGAAACGAGCATTGATTTCGAAATGTTACTTTCAGTTGTAGTGTGCTTAAGTTTTAGCCAATATACTGCGGGAGTAAATACTTTTTACGTGTTTAAAACTGGGAATAGGTTTCATTCTCTTTATTCATGTTTTGTTGCAAAAGCACTGAAACAATGAAAACTCCCTTTTGTTCTACTTTTACAGTAACCTCGTGTATTGCGACTTCAGTACCTACCCGTGGATCGTTAACTTATGCAGCGTATTTAACAAAGATTGCACTCTGGTCGAAATACGGTATCCAAGATATTCCAAGTCTATCAGATGCACAAATTCAGTTACAAAACGTTCAACATCGACTTCAGTAATAAATCAAATATAACTCCCATTTCCTTCGCTAGATGTGCTCAGTCTTGCTTCAAAGTAAAAGCTATTAGCCTGTAAATGAGTTGTAAATGTAGGTTACATAACCGGCAGCCCTGTTTACTACTGGGATTTCCCAGAGGAGTGACTCACAGCAGCAGTAATGTCAACTGCCGAAATAGTAACTTCGATACGACATCTAGGTACCCTAGATTTGAGATGCTTCGTTGGCTTGTGTTTATATTGTTAGTCTGGCTCAAAACTGGGACTGGCGTTATTTGATAATATGAACTCATTTCGAACAAAGTGTTGTGATCATTGATTAGTTGGGCTATCGGATTGAGAAACATTGAATGAGCGAACAACCTGAAACACATTCTAGTTTTAATTTTTGTACAGTTTCATAGTAAAAAAAACTGTCACCCCTATTAAGTGTCGGGATTTCCCAAAGGAATGAATCACAACTATGTCACCTGCCGAAATAGTATCGTAATGCTGCGCACACGCATGTCAGTCATGCCGTTACATATGTTTGTGTGTGCGGATCAGCTGTTCCGATCCGTTTTGGAAGTTTATTAATTGACGACACAACATCCGTTTGGAAAGTTTGGCTCGGATGGTGAAAACTTGGCGTCTGTTGCAGATTTATATCCATTGTGCGTCATTTTGTTATTAATAATGGTACGCAATTTGAGTGGTTAATTAGTGTATATGAATGACTTTTTCATATCAAAAAATACTTTCAATTAGACTGAGACACTGCACTTTTGGACGTCAACATTTATAAAAGATAGTCACCAAAACGCTCGCTATTTACCACCCTTGTTATTCCAAACCATATTATTCAAATATCATAAATATTGATGACAGCAACTATGTTATAATTATTGTTGTGTGTCGTCGACCACTAACGTACTTTAAATAGTAAAGTAGACTTTTTCTTTGGCAGTGATCCAGTTGCAAAACAATTTAATCGCTCAGTTAGTATCGCGAAAACATAAGTATATCCGTTTCAATGTATGACACATGTTATCTAAACTACTATTAAGTGATCATTTTCACCGTGGTTAATTCATTTATTTCAAATGGGCTAAATAACGACTTCCCTTAAGCAGGTGGTGAAGATTGCTGCACTACCTCCCTTGATCACCAATCGCTCAACTATTACAAATTTACCGATGCCCAGCTACCTAAAAGTTGCTCATCCAAATTTTACTAGAATGTCCGCCTCTTCATCCAGAGAGTTATAGGTAATCGTTCCACCTGTCCGAAGAAAATTCACGATCCTTCCATTATTTCTGACCTTAATTCCCACCAGATACATATCAAACACAGACTCGTACCAGTTAATCCGGTATTCCCTTGTTAAAGTTTGACTAAAATAGTGCTACCTGCACTTGCCCACGCGCATACTAATACAATCAGAGTCGTTTGTAGGACAACCACCTGTCTCGCTATTTATAAAGTTTATTATGTTGGTATGTGGTTTTGCATGAATTCTTATGGAATAACTTAACAATATCTTCCACTTTTGTGTGTGTTTTAATTTATTTATTTACCTACTAAGCTATTTAAAACATTGATTGAGCGTCATAAAACTTTAATAAAATATTTATATTTAAAAAAATATAGAATAGGATTCTGTATTTTAATGGATTCGCTATTTAATGTTGCCAGTTCCCTAACAGTCGGTATAATTCTGCTTGTCATATAAAAGGAGCTTAATTTGTCAACTTCTAACAGTTTACGTGAACTGATTACAGCCGTGCTAGTAAACAAGCAATGGGCGGGCAACCTGTGCCATTTATGTCAACTGGTTCAAAGTGTTTGAATAATATTTGTTCTCTAATAAATGGTTATACATCTTCTCTACATTGATGGAGAACAGCCCCACTGTCACCTTGCTGACTCACTACAATTTTTTCAAAGCTTAAACTACCCTCATATAGTTCGTCCCCATGTGAGACAAGAAGTAATTGATATCGATCATGATGTAACAGCCAATCGTTTTCGATCAAAGTCTGTTTTTTGTTGTAAAGAACAACCATAAGATTTCCTCATACTAGTGTAGTAGTGTTCCCGCTAACCGAAAACGATTTGATTTCAAGTGGGCTCCCAAAAATAGTTCAACCTTGTATCTACGTTTCGCGAGTTCCCGGAAGAAAGGGCGATGATTCACCTAAAGCCGTGTATTCGATAGACGACAGATGGTGGCACACAAGTCGCCTGCAACTCCTGCAAAATCGCAATATGTTTATAGACGATGCATAGCAAAATCCTCAGGAAATTCTAAGATACGGTGCTACAATATCTTGGTGGAGTGCAGTCGCAGATACAATTTCCACATCCATATTCCATAAACGCTTTGACTCGATAGAACCACCTGTAGCATAAACAAATGTTTGTTCCGTATGGGAAATGAACACCCGGATACTCTGCACAGAAAACGTCGCTCTCATCCTCATCAACGATTGAATCATAGATTTCTACTGGCTCACATCTCACGTTGCTGTTCAAAATCCGTCGCCTAGTGAATGCGTAACTCAGCTATTAGATCGACTATGACATAAATACTATAACACTTATATCACCGTGACGGGATATTTTGACATGGCGCCGGCTATAACCGTTTGTGTTAGTAACCGTGAGTCGCCGGTGACGGCCCGGCGACCGGCGGCCGGCGGACGGCACGGCGGCGACACGGCGACGCGACGATCGCGCGTTAAATATAAACTGATGAGTTGCTGATGCTTAGCTCGTGGAGATGATGTGGTTTGTTGAGTAGTGCCTAGTTTGAGAGCAGATTACAATTTGGCTAGATGCTGTAGTTTTGGAGTTATTGTAGACAGGTGTCAGGTTGTCACTGTATGTGACACTTTTATTAGATCTCTCAGTTCAGTAAGTCTTTTCTCAGAAATGATTAAATCAATAAATAGATTTTTACTTTTTCGAGTAAGTCATTGTAACCTGAAGTAAAAACGTAGTGGATGACTGGACTTTGCAAATAATCGAAATTTAGATAGAATCAAATAAAATTATGTTAGCGGTCACGAACTCTTGACATACATTGTAAATCATAAGTACTTCATCAGATCCGATAAGTTTGTGAATAAGTATCTTAATCTATTTTTTTATAAACTCAAAGATTTTTAATTTAGATGTAACAGTTTGAAACCAGGAAGCTTGCTCCAGATGTGCGAAGGAAATGAGCCGCGGTTCAAGGTTAGAAGACACGGAATTACAGAAATAAAAAAATATTTAAATTTCACGTGACAACACTACATTTGTTTAATCTACCAAATAAAAAACCAACGGGGCCGAAGTTCGTTCCTTGAGAGAGGCCATGGTAGAGTGGACAGATTTGACCTTAAGCCTTGTCTCCCAGTGGGGTGATGGCAACCTGGTCTCTTTTAAAGCCATCAAAACACAGGCGTGTCTTTTTACCGCTAAAAGGAGTCGTTTCGACCAAACTCCTACTTTTTGGGGTACATCTGTTCCTGTAACTGATCGGCTTGAGCTCCTAGGCATGGAGTTGACATCTAGTCTCAACTTCGGCGACACCATCGAGTACAAAGCCCAAACTGCGGCCAAGAAACTGGGCATCCTAAATAGGATGAAGCGATACTTTACGCCTGGACAACTTTTAACCCCTTATAAATTGCAAGTCCGATCCTGCATGGAGTATTGCAGCCACCTTTGGGATGGCTCAGCTAAATACCAACTTTCTGCGCTTGACTTGGTGGAACGCAGAGCGAAGAGGCTCATTGGCAACGCAAAACTGGTGGATGCCAAACTTCACAGCTTGGCTCATCGCCGCAAGGTTCCCTGCTTGTCGGTCTTCTACAGAGTTTACTTCGGTGAGTGTGCCCAAGAACTCCACGACCTCATTCCAACGGTCCTCTTCTACCATCGGTCATCTAGACGCACTGCATTTTATCATCCCTGCTTAGTTGCTATTCCACCAATTTGCACTAAGCGTTTCCAAATGTCTTTTATAACGCGCACAGCCAAAGAGTGGAACTCTACCTGCGTCTGTGTTTCCGAACGCATACAACCCAAATCTCTTCAAAGTGAGAGTGAACAGGCTTCTTCTGGGTAAGCTCATTCTTTCGTCGACTTTGTCTCTGTCACCTCTGACCTAGACTAGAGCCAAGAGCAAACACATATCAAATAAAAAATCTGCTATCTAATACCTACAGAATTTCAACCGCAGAAGAGGCAAACGTTCTCAAAAGGAAAAACATATACGTATTCAAAAAAACCCTACATATTAGATCGGGGAAAAGTTCTTTCGTATTTTATGTACAAATTCAAGACTAAGATCTTGTGTGGTACCCAAATATCGAGGCTTTTTGTGTACCCAGACTTTTTCAAATGGGTCAACACTGTTTTGTGGTTAACCCCTAACTCTTCAGCTATTTCGTGACTAGTAATATGACGATCATGCTCCACTTTTTCAAAAATGGCATCAACTTTATCCGTAACAGGGCGACCAGAGCGAGCTGCATCTTTGACATCAAAATTCCCGGACTGGAAACGCGCGAACCAACTTTGTGCTACTCTTATTGACACTGCGTTAAGTCCATAAATGTCATATTTTTTCGTGGGTTGTGTCGCAGTTTTCCCTATTTTTGTGATAAAACTTCAAAATAAATAGAATTTCTTCGTTAGATTCACTCATTTTGGCGAACAGAAAAACAATTGAAAAATGGCGGGAAATCGTTTCTACTTTTTAATGGTATCATAACCAGCCAGGTACAAAAAGTACAGCCAAAGAGAGTTTACAAGAACTTTATACCTATAAAATAAGAAAAAGCTTTTTCCCCCACCTATTATTTTGGCCGTATGGTTTTAGAAAATCAAAATTAATTAGGCAATGCTGTAATGGTGGTATTAAGGTCACAACCATAACTTGTCATGGTCTATGGCCAATAAAAATGGCTATGATATAAAGGGCACCTTTTCCCATAACATGGTTTTAATAATACCTGTCGGTAAACTATATATATAGCTCTTACGAGGGTCATTCAATAAATACTTAGCCTACAAAAAGTAAACGAAAATTTTGGAAAAGTGGCAATTAATTTTTCAACATAGTCTCCTTTTACTTCGATACACTTAGCCCAGCGATGCTCCAACTTTTTTAACCCGTCCGAAAAATAGTTTTTGTCAAACTCTGCAAAATAGGCCTCCGTGGCGGCGATGACCTCCTCATTCGATCCATATCTATTCCCGGCGAGTGATTTTTTCAGATTAGGAAACAGAAAGAAGTCACAAGGGGCCAAATCTGGAGAATACGGTGGATGGGGCAGCAATTCGTAGCGTAATTCGACCAATTTGGCCATGGCAACGGCAGACGTGTGAACCGGTGCGTTGTCGTGGTGAAACAGCACTTTTTTCTTCGCCAGATGGGGTCGTTTTTTCTTTAATTCGGCGTCGAATCGGCCTAATAAATCGGCATAGTAAAGCCCTGTAATTGTTTTACCCTTCTCGAGGTAATCGATGTAGATCACACCTTGTGAATCCCAGAAAACGGTGGCCATAACTTTTCCGGCCGATTTTACAGTTTTCGCCTTCTTTGGAGCACGTTCCCCGGTCTGGATCCATTGTTTTGATTGCTCCTTGGTCTCTGGTGTGTACCAGTGGATCCAGGTTTCATCGACGGTCACAAAACGACGCAAAAACTCCGCTGGATTCATCTTAAACAGCGCCAAACACGTCTCCGATGTGGTCTCACGGTTGCGCTTGTTTTCTGGTGTGAGTAAACGCGGCACCCATCGCGCCGACAGCTTTCTCATGCCGAGTTCCTCGTGAAGAATATGATGCACTGTTCCTTCTGAAATGCCTACAGTCTCAGCTAGCTCCCGAACCTTCAATCGGCGATCTGCCAATACGAGATCATGGATTTTTTTAATGTTTTCCTCCGTAGCAGCTGTTTTCGGTGCACCTGGACGTGGTTCATCAAAAACCGACGTACGGCCACGTGCAAACTCGTTGAACCAATTCTTGACGGTGGCCATCGATGGAGAAGAGTCACCGTACACAGCATCCAAGCGCTCTTTGATTTCGATGCGCGTTTTCCCTTCCAAAAATAGGAATCGAATCACCGAACGATATTGCTCTTTTTCCATTTTTGTAAAACCGATCGACACGTTCGCTTCCATAAGTTGTCAAATTAAAACAAATGAAGGGATTGGAATGAAAATTTGAAAAAAGAATTAAAAAAGAATGTGCTACACTGTGGTAAAACTCTTTTGAAACTACAGCGCCCTCTGGCGATGAGGCTAGGTACTTATTGAATGCACCTCGTATGTTGTCTTATGTAAACCGATTAGTGACTGCTGAATTGTTTTCCGAATGTGATCGTACGAAAATAATTATTGTCCCCGTTTTCTTGGGATTTTCCTAAAATCCAGACTGTTTCAGAGTTCTAAGTCCATTACAAGAATTTCCTTTTAAAGCAAGTTCTGTCACATTCGATTCTTCATAAGCCACTAGGCATCCTGCAAAAAGGTAGTCCTGCACCTCAATTGCGTAACTCGAATTCGAAGGGAATTGCTAATCCATTGTTTTATATGTTTAAATAATTCGTCTGCTCGACAAAAAAATTACGCAATGAACGTTGTTGAATTGTCAAAATGAAAGGAGTTGCCATTGTAAATGTGGTACGCAGTTACCCTGCTGTTCTAAGGTTGATTATGACTATTTTCGCTACATCACCAGCTAGATTATCTGATCTTATGTCATCTACGAGTAGGTATATTTCTACGGTACGGCAATTCCAACTGCGAATATCTACATTAGAGAATCCTGATTACTTATATCCTGCGCAGGAGTGCGAGTGATGTCTCCATCTTTTTCCCTGTTCTTTCTTCAAAACGTGTAGTGTGTCTGAAAACTGTAACCGATGACTAATAATGAAGTAGTTACGTAAATACGGGTTAGTCAAGTTCGGTCTAGACAAGGTTGATCACCCACGTCGCGCCCGGCGCCTGCGCTCCCAACCGTTGTAGTTTATGAGTTCGCTGAAATTATAACTTATTAATAGTGGATTATCTCCTGGCGTCAGTAATCCCCCAGATCTCTAAGAGAACAATGGTTTACAAAATCATTACAATATTCGGATTTAAAAGAGTGTCCATAGAGTTTCTTGTCCGTTTAGTCCGTAGGAACCTACTATGCTTTGGAATGGACAACTTCTTGACTAACCGTCTTCTTGACAGATCAACAGTGTCTATTATATTATTTGAAACTAGCTTCTGCCCGCGACTTCGTCCGCGTGGAATAGTTACTTTGGGCTAACGGTAACTTTAACCCGCGACTTCGTTTACGTAGAGGGTGAGAATATTTTTAAATAATACGTACGTTAAGGAGCTGTTTTAGGTACCTACATCACGCTTTTATCAGTACACGGAGAAAAGATTTCTTAAACTATTCCTGGGGAGTTTATGAATTTTTACTGGGGCTCTGCAGTAACGCGGGACCATATGCGCAAACCCAAGAAAATTTACCGGGTTACCCAGTACAAATACTAGGACAAAAAAAATTAAGGTCTTACAAATTTTACTTGGTTACCGATTCAATTTTTACTGGGGTACTGAACGTCATTTTTGGTATCTCGCAGAGAAAATTGGGGCCACCGCCCTTCTCCCTCATGACCGACTTTTGCTGCGATGTTATTTTAAAACTGCGATATCTCCTAAGATATTAATTGAAATCAAATGATGTAAAGGGCAATTTTGTTTTAAATTAAATACTTGTGATGAATAACGTATTTATTTGGATAAGGATTAATATCATGTTTATAAAAACACTTTCGCATTCGTCACCTTCGTTAGCATAAAAAAGTTTATAGTGAGCCAACCTTAAAAGATAGACATAAGCTGCCGCAGACTTTTTTTTAAGAACTTTTAAAGGGGAACAATTCTGTACTACATGATTTTTGTGAAACTTTAACCGTTTACGCAGCGCACGCAGCGGAAGCGCTCAAAAGGTAGAAAAAAAAAACACGATTTTGAAACATTGCTCATGGGTGCTCCGTTCCTTTTGGTCTCAGCGTGACGATATATAGCCTATAGCCTTCCTCGATAGATGAGCTATCTAACACTGAAAGAATTTTTCAAACCGGACCAGCAGTTCCTCAAATTAGCGCGTTCAAGCAAACAAACAAACTCTTCAGCTTTATTATTAGTATAGATAAATGCTTTGAGTTTGAATGAATGATTTCTTCACCGAATTGAAAACGGCAAGAAAACCTTTTCAGTTCAACGAATTTATTAATATGTAACATGTTTATGCTCGTGGCGCTGCTGAACGACTTTTAAGCTTCACGATTAGGCTTACCCACATATATCGTTGTTACGATTGATCTTATGATACAGTTTTCATATTTTTCATCGTCACTTTCAGGCGGATTGTTTCTTTGTGAAACCTACTTTAACTTTACCTGTTCTAATTATTGCATCTTCCGATACTACGAAATCCACGGAGCGTATGCGTATCTACTTTTGTGATATGCTATTTATTCTGCAATTTTCTTGATCATATCATCCAGATGTCTTTGGACTTCAACAGTTTTATTTTCATATTCTTTCACCAGACAAAACATGCCATCTTAATCATGAAAACGTAGACGAAGTGAGTTACAGAATTAACTGAATTTTGGCAAGTGAGGACACAAGGTTGTGTGTGTCACCGAGTGACGCGGGCGCAGAGTTAAATCAAGAAGTTAGTGATTCAAACTGGACTGTCTCTGTTGTGTTACTTGATACTGTGCGGTGCTGATACAATGTTTATTGTATTTTTAGTGGTTCCTGCTTTTTATGTCTGTTGTGTCAGTTAAGTTGGGGGTGTCAATGTCAGGGTTACTATTTTACGGTTCGGGAAATGAGTCAAAGTTGTCGGTTCCGCTTTTCGTCAACGTAAGGCGTGGGTGAACTTGTGTTCAATGTTATTGATTATACAGGGTGTCCCGTAAATAATGGATCAAACTTAACGGGTAGGTAGTTCACCTGATTTCCAACAACTAATTTGAATAGTTTAAAAAAAAACCGTTACGGTAACAATTCCTTTTTTTAGTTTTTTTTTTTTAAGTGCAAATCATCATGATTTAGGTAAAAGTCCAAGTTATTAAAAACAAAACATAGTTATTTTATCTCTTATTAAATTTTTGTTACTTCCTAACCTGAAATACATTCTTAGTCACACGATGACTGATATATTATGTTGTTACCACGAAATGTAACTCGTTGTGATAGAATAAATTTAATATTTTGATAGTTACCGGGAAAGGTCACGGGCTGCGCTCGCGCAAGGTTATGTCTGGTGTATAATAATGATCAATGACGCTGCCTCTCACAATGATGATCTGCCTGTAATGATTTATCGTGTCATCATTGAATAGATGAAGGTGTTTTAGTTTCATAAAATTCACGGGTTATCTTCATGTGGGTAGTTAGAAACTACAGAATGAGTTAAGATTCTTAAAGGTTTTGTGTGTTTTTAGGGTTTCGTACCCAAAGGGTAAAACGGGACCCTATTACTAAGACTCCGCTGTCCTTCCGTCTGTCTTTCCGTATGTCACCAGGCTGTATCTCATGAACCGTGATAGTTAGACAGTTGAAATTTTCACAGATGATGTATTTCTGTTGCCGCTATAATAACAAATACTAAAAAACAGAATAGAATAAATATTTAAGGGGGCTCCCATTCAACGGACATGATTTTTTTTTGCCGATTTTATATATAATGGTACGGAACCCTTCGTGCGCGAGTCCGACTCGCACTTGGCCGGTTTTTTTTATCATCGTCAGTGCACGCGAACTTAAATCGTAAAAGTGCGAACACATACTGTGAATACTCTGATGTTATTAATTTTATTCCAGTTCATAGTTCTTGTTTTTTTATACCAGTTATGTAGTTTTAAAAATAAGTTTTATTTTTGGTTTTGAAGTATTTTTAGTGCACTAAAATTAATTAAAGGTACCTTGTGAAGGACGCAGGAATCCGCTGCATGCGAGAAGCACCGACCCTGTCGGAAGCGGCGGTGCTTGGGGGACGCCCATGTCCAGCAGTGGACGTCTTGCGGCTGATGATGATGATGAAAATTAATTCTGCATAAAGTCATAACTTATTGTTACACAAATTAAAACCAATATTTAAATATTGCAAGTACCTGCCTAAGTTCAATATCATGACCTTAATTGATAAATTATCTGTATGATTACAGTAATTTAGCGCATATCGGATAATTTTGTAATTTCCAATAATATCAGTGTAATGTAATAGTTATCAATTTCGTTTGATACCAATGGATACCTGCACTATAGAAGACCTTTGCGAGGCTAACGATATCGCTGTCGAAGTGGCCGAATTCTGGTCGAAGCTTATTTAAAACGTATAAATGGAATAATCGATGCGACGCACAAAAGAGATACCAATATGATGAATGATGGTAGTCTATTTAACTATCTCAGTCACAAATATGTATTTCCTTGAAAACATGACACAAACTTTCTGCAAACCTTTTGCAAGTGCAGGAAGAATTTTCTTGTCTAGTTAAAAATGACTGCATGTTCTCAAAATGTTTTGTTCGATTCTTGCAATCTAAGGGACACCACACTCGTGCGGATCGGCATGATACGGCACGGCCGCGCGGCGAAATCAAATGTATATGTAGATATATGTATTTTTCGGAGAAATCCGCTCGGTTTAACTCGAATTGCGATTCTTCTTCTTAGCGTGTCGATGGCAATCTACATATAGTCAGTCCAGGATTTGGCTACGACCTTGGCACCTTCAGTAGTGTCCATCAGCTTCTGTAGCATGAAGACAGGAGGACACGCTGGACACGATATTAAGCGCCGCATTGGTTGTAGGACAGCACCACATTTACACTCCAGGGCGGAGTCATCTGTGAATCTCCACCTGAGCAGGTTTTCTTTGCTTCGGCCTTTGTTTTTTTTTGTTCTCGGGGGGAAACCTTCAAAAGCCACCCGACCTCTGGGGAGGGAGGTCGGGGAGTGTGGGATTTTTACCTCACTAAAACCACCCCGGTGATCACCATCAGCACATAGAGGGAGTCCCGGTTCCTATCTGAGTCCAGTCTATTTAAAGACTTGTGCGCAGCCGACCCGACCATCATTCAGCCAAGATAGATGCCGAACGGAATTTGCCGATCGGCACGAGTCGAATGAATATCAGTAGTAATTGCTTCAGGTCGGCTTTTTTGTTCAACAAATACTTGTTGCTCAATTTAATGTGCCGACCCGAATGTGTGTGTAGCACCCCTAACTACTGTTATCGTCTAAAGTACAAAGTCTAAAAAAATTGTTATGCACATACGCGTATAAAGAACTAGCTTCTGCCCGCGACTTCGTCCGCGTGAAATGTCTTGTTCCTCCGACCCACCGCATTGCATCGCATCGCCTGCCCGCGCTTTTACTTCGTTTTCGCTAACCGTTCTTTCTGACTTTTTTTCTTTTTGCTCGACTCCTAAGGGTCCTAGCGTGATGTTAGATAGCCTTTAGCCTTCCTCAAGAATTGGGCTATCAAAAGCAAAAAGATTTTTTCAAATCCGACCAGCAGTTTCAGAGATTACCCCCACCTACAACCTTACAAACAAATCAATTTTATCTCTTTATAATATTAGCATAGATTAACATAGTGCAGTTTTAACATATACAATTTTACATCGACAAAAAACCAAAGATGTTATTTATTTATTCTATGTATTATTAATTATATATTATTTATTTTACGAAAACAAAAAATTAAATAAGTTTCGTGGGAACTCTAGTCAAATCCCGAAATTACATAGTTAAGACCTAGTACATTTCTCCTTTACTGGCTCCTTTGAGTTAAAAACTACCGGGTTATCTAATATTATAATCTGTGGGGTCTTTCGCCAAACATATAATATATGAATTTCATTTCAGGTAATACACAACTGTCTTAATTTTATCTGCGCACTCATAGACAAAGCCGCGGAATTACACAGAAGGTCCAATTAATTATAATAAAGGAAATATGCCCTTTATAAATCGAGTGATTCATCTAAGGAAAAATTAAAAGGAAAAGACAGTCGGAAATTAGTTTTTCTTTTCTACGTCATAATTTTTCCCTGGGGTTATTACCTTGACTACGTCCCTTTCTTTTAAAATGCCTGAACTATTTTAGATTTAATTAATTATTTTATTCTGATTTAATTATTTAAAATTTTGCATTTTTTTTTTTATATATTCTTTCTTTTTGCCTATACTATAATAGAGATTGTAAGGACTTTATCACTATCATAAACAAGAAGATCTATGATGAAACTACCGCTGTTTGGGCAAACATTCACATCTTCTTCGCTCTTACGGTCATATTTGTGCATTTCTGAAAGGAATTCTACACATAAACATAAGCATAATGAACCTATAACGTTCCCCTCCTGAGACACAGGTCTCCTCTCTGTGAGAGGAGTGGGCCGTAATTCACAACGCAGGCCCAGTACGGGTTGGTAGGTGTCACACGTCTTCGAATGTTTGGTTCTAGGACAAGCCGGTTTTCTCACGATGTTTTACTTCACCGTTTTGAGAGCAGAAATAAGTTATATTCCTATTAGTGTCGCCAGATAGTGCGTGCGGGCGATATTCTCATAAACTAGCTGCGAGGTCGGGTGGCTAATCAGCGCTGCAATCAGTCGACGTCACGGCTACGTCACGGAGCGCCCTAAATATTCAGCGGTTGACCTATAGCCGGTGTGAGCCGCTCTGCTGACAGCCCGCTTGACTATCTATTGACCATTGCGTTGTTTATAATACCCGCCATCTTAGAGCTTTGGATCAGCATCCATTTTGGTGAAATCTGAATCTGACACTCGCTTTCTGAAACCGTATGTTTCAAATTTATCCATGTGCAGGGCATAAAGCTCTGCCAAACATTTTTTTAACAAATGTAACCCAATTTGCCATATATAGTCACTTTGTCTTGAAAATCTTGGCCATCAAAAACAATTTTACCACGCATTGTGTGAAAAATTCAATTTTTCATTTCTCAGCTGAAGTAATGAAGGACAGCCGCCTATACTACAACTCTTCAAGTACGCAAATGCATTTTATTTGCTTGGACGTCACATTGATGATTGAGTCACATTGATAGAGGTCTACGTTTTGGA
Organism: Dryobotodes eremita; assembly: GCA_917490735.1. Lineage (NCBI taxonomy): Eukaryota > Metazoa > Arthropoda > Insecta > Lepidoptera > Noctuidae > Dryobotodes > Dryobotodes eremita. The sequence continues at coordinate 22,215,336 of OU823254.1, forward strand.
ATGGGCAACTAGCTTCAACTTTCTGGCTAACTGACCGATTCTTTGACAATTCAAAAGTGCCTGTAAATGGTTTAATTGAAATAAATGTTTTTGAGTTTAAGTTTGATTGAATGCTTTTACATTCACGTCTCGTAGAATCGAATTCCTGGTAGCCTTGTTTACAAAATTACTTTAACATAGTCTATTCAAGTTTTCCATTTTTTCTTTTTATTGTTTCTACGTACAGAACCGTACGTAACAAAACGAAATTGATTTCCAAACCCGCTTCAGCGCGTTGTGCATGTTTTGATCAACATTTTCCTGTATTGTTCGAGTAATATTTGCTCTTACACCACACGGCTCACCGATACAGTCGACCGATTTGCCAGATTGTGTTCAAACATTGTTTTGTTTATCAACATGTTACGCAAGCGTAGTATACCGATAGCGCTGACTAAGGACGACCTCAATGAATTATAACAAACAAGTAAAATGCGCACTAAGCGACACGAGGCAAATGTGCTGAATGCACCAAATACCGCGGCACCATCGCGCCACCGCAACATGAGGTCGGCCACTTCTATTCCGGCTTCGAAGGAAGACATAACTTTAGATTTAGCTAGATATAGTTATCTTTTATTGTAATTTCTTTTGCTTAATTAAAATCAGTTTTAAAATCTAAATTGGTTTTTTTTAAGTATCTCGGCCGCAGCCTTCGTAATTGGCGCAGTCGGTAGGATACTCGAGGTTAGCTAGGTCTATCTTATATCGATATTATCGCTACCGCGCGTGAGCGATCGCGGCTAACCTGCTGTCAAGCTTCATCGAGTATCAGAACTCAAGGATTGCTGCCGGGAGAGAACGGGATCCAGACATCGACCCCAGAGACCGATATGAAGGTTATGTGAGTACACTTGAATTATTCCCTGTGTTGCTTCCTGTGTACCCAAGTCACTTAATCCTTCAAAATTTTCCACCCACGTAATTTAGGACCTCGTGAGTCTACATCAGGTAGACCGAATAGTAGGCAACTAGTGTTAGATTCGAGTAGGGACATAGATTTAGGTTTAAATAGCCTATTAGAGGACCGCGAAATGTCGTGCGATCCGGATACGATTTATAAGGCCCTGCGCCCAGTTCCCGAGTTCGACGGGAATCCTAATGTACTTACGCGATTTATCAAATTATGTGACCAGATAGTCAGTACCTATCTAAGTAATGTACCGGGTAGTGAGTTAGGTAACCTATGCCTTTTGAACGGGATATTAAATAAAATAACAGGTATTGCGGCGACTAGAATTAATTCGAATGGCATCCCAGATAGTTGGGCAGGGATACGAAATACCCTAATTAATAGCTTTGCCGACCAGAGGGACGAAACGGCCCTCTATAATGACCTCCTAGTATCAGCTCAGGGTAATAGTACTCCGCAAGAGTACTACGACCAGTGTCAATCATTATTCAGTACCATTATGACTTATATATCGTTGCATGAAACAGTGACTACCACTATAGAAGCGAAACGTACACTATACAAGAAATTAACAATGCAAGCGTTTGTACGTGGCCTAAAGGAACCTCTAGGTTCCCGAATACGTTGTATGCGTCCTGAAAGCATAGAGCGGGCGCTGGAGTTCGTTCAAGAGGAACTAAATGTGATGTACTTGCAAAACCGTAATGATACCGCGAATGTAAAAAGGCCACTTCCAATCGCTCCCATGCCCAAATTACTAACACAGCCCACAGGTTTTCTACCCATGCCGATGCCGAGACCCTTTGGTCACCAACCCTTTTCAAACTGGCAACGGCCACCGGCTCCGCAAAACAGTTGGAGACAACCTATGTTCCAACCACACGGCGCGCCACGTGCGCCCAACGCACCTAATAACCAAACACGTACTCAGCAAATGTTCCGTGCGGCGCCGCCTAACTATAACGCTCAGAGTAACGCATTTAGAATTCAGCCACGTGCCCTAGCCCCGGGACCTCAGCCAATGAGCGGGGTCAGCCATTTTGTTGCTAAGCCCATGCCAAGTAGACCTCACGACTGGGGCAAGTTTGGCAACCCGGCCCCAACAAATTATTTTAAAACCCGCGAGATGAATTTCAACGATTGTAACGAAGATAACTACGATTATTACCTCGTGGAGGAACCCTACTCTTATGACTACGACCACGCTGACTTTAACGTTTATTATGACGACGGTAACTACTACTACGTACAGGACTTCGGACCAGCTATGACGCCCGAGCAAAACCAGATTCAACCCTCTACAAAATGTGAGGACCCCCAACCTTCGACTGGTAATGCAAACCAGGATTTTCAGATGAAACCCCCATTAAAACCCTCAAAATAGAAGTTAACTTGCAAACCCAACGACAGTTGCCCTACATAAAAATATCTGACCCCCCACTAAACCTACTCATCGACACCGGAGCGAACCAGTCATTTATTAGTCCTACAGCTGTACAACGATATTACTCGGAATACCCCCTTAACTATGACCCCTTTGAGGTAACTAACGTACACGCTACAACTAGAAACGATTATTCAATAACTATACCAGCTTTCCATGAACTCAATGACCCTAGTGAAATTAAATTATTCATATATGACTTTCACAAATTTTTTGATGGACTTATCGGACTAGATTTACTGACCAGATGGAATACGAAGATTGACTTAAAGGACAACCTACTGATTACGGCTACCGCCAGGAACCCTATCTTAATGTTTAATTCCCGAAATGTAAACCTTTACGAGGCTGTTATACCAGCCAACACAACTAAACTTATCAGATTACCTATAAACGCTAAAGACGGTGACGTACATATCCCACAACAATACCTGTGCAATTGCATTGTAAGCGAATGCATTACAACCGTTTGTAATAACCGCGGCATTATAGAAATTCTAAACCCATCAACCAACGATACTATTCTGTCCCTAGACCACCCGGTAGAGGCCGTAACTATAAATAACATCGAATGCATGAACCTAGAACAAATACCTGACACATCTCGTATTAATAAAGTAATATCTAAATTGCGGACAGATCATCTTAATGAAGAGGAGAAAATTAACTTAGTTAATATTTGCTCGAAATATGCAGATGTATTTTACATAGAAGGCGAACCCTTGTCTTTCACCAATAAGGTAAAACACCGTATACGGACTGTAGATGATTCACCTATTTATACCAAGACTTACAGATACCCTTTCGTTCATCGTCAAGAGGTTAGGGAGCAAATTTCAAAAATGCTAGAACAAAATATCATCAGACCCTCTGACTCAGCCTGGAGCTCTCCCATTTGGGTTGTCCCTAAAAAATCAGACGCATCCGGAAAACAAAAATGGAGGATCGTAGTAGACTTCCGAAAATTAAACGAAAAAACCATAGACGATAAATATCCCATACCGAACATAACAGACGTTCTGGACAAATTAGGGAAGTGCCAGTACTTTAGTACCCTTGACCTTGCCAGTGGATTTTACCAAGTTGAGACAGACCCTGACGACATCCATAAGACAGCATTCAATGTGGAACATGGGCATTTCGAGTTTTTAAGAATGCCCATGGGTTTGAAGAACTCCCCGTCAACATTCCAACGGGTAATGGACAATGTGCTGAGAGGCCTACAAAACGTGATCTGCCTGGTCTACATGGATGACATCATAGTCTATAGTACCTCGCTCCAGGAGCACCTAAATAACCTAGAGAAAGTATTCCAACGACTCCGAGAATCTAACTTTAAGATTCAGATGGACAAGTCCGAATTCTTGAAGCTAGAAACCGCTTTCCTAGGTCACATAATAAGCAAGGAAGGAATTAAACCAAACCCGGACAAAATTACAGCTATACAGAAATACCCCATACCCAAAACCCCAAAACAAATAAAACAATTTCTCGGACTTATAGGATACTACAGAAAATTTATACCCGATTTCGCTAGAATCACGAAACCCTTTACTCAGTGCTTAAAGAAAGGTAGGACCGTCACACTTACTAAAGACTACGTTGACTGCTACGAACGATGTAAAAACCTTTTAACAAACGACCCGATCTTACAGTACCCCGACTTTAACAAGGAATTCATATTGACAACAGACGCCTCTAACTTCGCAATAGGAGCCATATTATCACAAGGGCCAATAGGGTCAGACAGACCGATTTCATATGCATCACGAACATTAAACGAGAGCGAGATAAACTACAGCACCATTGAAAAAGAGCTCCTCGCTATCGTATGGGCCACTAAGTACTTTCGACCTTACCTCTTTGGACGCAAGTTTAGGATAGTTACGGATCATAAGCCACTACAATGGATCATGAGCCTGAAAGAACCTAACTCGCGTCTAACCAGATGGAGATTGAAACTCAGTGAGTACGACTTCACTGTAGTGTACAAAAAGGGCAAAAACAACACCAATGCTGATGCCCTCTCGCGAATAGAAATACACAATGACGAGATAAGCTCGATAATAGCGAACCCTTCCGAAAAACCCCCGTCAATAGCAGACTCTAGTACTGAAACAGCCCACACAAGTAACGAAAACCCCATACTCGAGGTACCAATCACCGACGAACCTATAAATAAATTTTACCGACAAATAATCATGACAGTAGTAGGAGACATTAAAAAGAAGCCGACCGCGACCAAACCGTTTGACACACATACTCGCACCTCCATACACGTTTCACAATCTAACCTAATAGATGACGTCGTAGCCGCTATAAAAGAGTACGTAAACCCGAAAGTAAGGACTGGTATTCTTATTAACCCAACTTTGAGTATGTATGACGTCATTCCTATAATACAAGACAACTTTAAAAGCTCTGCAATGAACCTCGTGTTATGTAAATCCGAACTCGAAAATGTAAAAGACTACCTTAAGCAACAAGAAATAATTAGGCACTATCATGACGGAAAGACTAATCATCGCGGCATAAACGAATGTCACCTAGCACTCTCGCATAAATATTACTGGCCGAAAATGAGAGACCAGATTACAAAGTATATTAATGAATGCACTGTTTGTGGTCAGGCCAAATATGACCGAAGTCCCATCAAACAAAAGTTTAACATAGTGCCACCGGCCACCAAACCGTTCGAAATAATTCATATGGACCTTTTCACGGTCGAAAATGAGAAATACCTAACATTCATTGATGTATTTTCTAAATACGGACAAGCATATCTTATGAGAGACGGTACCGCAATTAGTATCTTGCAGGGCCTATTACAGTTTTGCACTCACCATGGTTTCCCTATAACTATAATAACGGACAACGGTACCGAGTATGCTAATCAGCTGTTCGCCGAATTCACTAGACTCCACAAAATTAATCACCATAAAACGCTAGCTCACAGTCCTAACGATAACGGCAACATAGAAAGATTCCACTCCACGTTACTTGAACACATAAGAATCCTACGTATTCAACATAAAAAAGAACCCGCGAATAATCTAATACCATATGCCTTACTCGGATATAACAGCTCAATCCATAGTTTCACTAAGTGCAGGCCATTTGACATAATAACTGGGCACTTTGATAGCCGAGACCCGTGGGACATTGATCTTAGTAGCTACCTATTGCAACAGTACATATTAAACCATAGAGATCAAATGAAAACAGTATACCAAATCATAAATGAAACCTCTCTTAGCAATCGCACCTCTTTAATCGAAAACCGAAATAAGACCCGCGAGCAGGAGGACGAATACCAACCTAAGCAACAGGTCTTCATAAAAAACCCATCAGCCCCGCGACAAAAGTTAGCCCCTAGATACACACAGGATGTAGTCTTAGCAGACTTACCCATCCACATCTACACGTCAAAGAAACGCGGCCCCGTAGCAAAATCACGCCTTAAACGCGTACCTAAGACTGCTAAATTGTTGCAGGATGATGCTGATATTGACAATATATGCAATACGGAGCCAGGAGATAAAACTTGAAAGCTTAGACTCTGGAATTGGATTACTACCCTTTAAACTTGGACCGCTCAGACTAGTAACCCATTATCATACTTTCCTCCAATATGTCAACCTGGATGACATTGAAAACGCTCTTTCCACCCTTCAAACTCAATTCCATTACATTAAATTACACATGATAAATAACACATATTCACTCTACGAGTATCAAATAGATTACCTTTCGGATAAGTTAAGTAAAGTCACTAATCAACTACGTACCCTGGAGCCTAGACGTTCAAAAAGAGGTCTTATAGACGGCCTAGGATCTGTCATAAAGAGCGTTACAGGTAACCTCGATTACTCGGATGCTGTTCGATATAATAATGCCATAGAGACGTTGAGAAATAACCAAAAAAAGACTGTAGATGAATTTAACGAGCATATCAGCATCAGTAAAGAGTGGATGCTATCTCATACTAATATCATAAACAAAATTGTCAAAAACCAGAGTAAAATCAACACCACACTAAGTCTATTAATAAAACAAGCAGAAAGTAGCATAAATTTGATCCAAGTCGCTAAGTTCAATCAGCTGTTGACTATCGTCAGCGAAAACATAGAGGACGTATTATCGGAATTATATAGGATAGAGAATATTTTATCGTTCACCCGCGTGATGACTACTCATCATAGCATGTTAGGAATAGACATCTTAGGTAACGTAGTAGACAGGCTTAAAGAAATTTATGGCAAGAACCACGTAATAGAGTTAGAATTACGACAGTACTATGACATCATTAAAGCTGGGTATTATTACGATGACAAGAAAATAGTAATAGCATTTAGGTTTCCCATAGTCTCAGAAGATACCTATACACTCTACAAACTCTCCATAGTCCCAAACAAGAACAACCAAGTCCTCATACCTCCTTATCCTTTCATAGCAACCAATGGGAATACGTTCATGTACATGGAGGCAGAATGCCCGAAGTTAAATAATAATCGGTACCTCTGCGAACAAAAAACAAATCATTATATCCAAACTCAAGCTGACTGCGTGCAAACCTTCATTTCAAGCAAGACATTACAAAAATCCTGTAAATTGACGACCGTACATCTATCAAAACCGGCTGTAGAAGAATTAGACAGTAGACACTACGTTATATCATTTCCTCAATCTACCAGAGTTCAGATGAAATGTGGAAGCGACGATTATGACACATTGAGGGGAAGCTTCCTTGCCACCATTCCATTGCACTGCTCGATACACACAAACGAAATTACCTTAATAAACACTAAGGACGAGATAAAAGGCCAACCTGTAAAAGTATTGAACATTCCCTACACTACTGAAACACAGGAGATAAGCTCACTACATGCAAACTTAACATCTATTAACTTGGATAGACTACACACTATTCAGGACAGAATAACTCTTCAGTCGCCGATTTCATCGTTTGAAACAACTGAAACGCTATATCATACTACTATACCGTTTTATGTTATACTGTGTATCGCAGCCATAATTACAATTGCGATGATAACCAGAAGATATTTCCCCGGGAGAAACTTTTCCAGAAAACCGAGCCAAAACGATGCCGCACCCACAGGACCAGGAAATCATGAAGACACAGTTCCTGTAACATCTGAAAAGCATACGCAACGAGAAAACCTACCAGCAACATTTTCACTGCGCGTTTTAAAATAGTTGCTGAACTACAGGCGGAGATGTTACGCAAGCGTAGTATACCGATAGCGCTGACTAAGGACGACCTCAATGAATTATAACAAACAAGTAAAATGCGCACTAAGCGACACGAGGCAAATGTGCTGAATGCACCAAATACCGCGGCACCATCGCGCCACCGCAACATGAGGTCGGCCACTTCTATTCCGGCTTCGAAGGAAGACATAACTTTAGATTTAGCTAGATATAGTTATCTTTTATTGTAATTTCTTTTGCTTAATTAAAATCAGTTTTAAAATCTAAATTGGTTTTTTTTAAGTATCTCGGCCGCAGCCTTCGTAATTAACAGGTGAAAGCTTGTTTGTTTCCAAAATATACTTGTATTTACCTACATCTCTCACCCTTGATCTTTTGCTTGGTGTCATCTTTGTCCCTCACAAGATCAGTTTCATCCATTATTGTATTTTGTTTTTGGTTATTCTAAGTTTATAATAACATAGAAATATTAATAGAATTATTCTTCTTGTAAGTATTTAGCGACTTGTTTGTTCACTTTTGGCGTGTTGTAAATTCGTCTGTAACCTTTGTAAATATAAGTTCGCACATATTGCGTCATTGCCCATTTAAAACTTTGAACTCACGTGTCGGTCAATTGGACAGTTTTTGTGCTCCAGTATCCTTGTCAGAAAACTTCGTAGATGGTCTCGTTAATAACCAGTGCTTTAATAGTGTGCCAAGTATCATGCATGCTGTCCATCGGTGATTTGCGCAAATTACTAATTACTTAATTTTAGACTTGGAAACATGTAAATAATAACATTACCATCCATCATGTCAGCGCTGTACGTTTCTCTGGAAAAGTTCTCAGTAATCTGGTGAGAATTGATTCTTAGAAACTGCATCCTACAGTCTACCGCGTTTTTTGTATAGAAACTATTGCCAAGATTTAAGTCGTTTTAGCGAAAACGTTGATGCGTCAGTTATCAGCGGTTGTAGCGCTGCAGGGCGCGCTGGCGTGGAGCGCTGCGGGCGCTGAGAGAGGATGCGCGCGCGCCTCTGCGTCAGCGCGCCGCCGCCCCGCGCTGCCAGCCGCTCAGTCAGTGTTCGACCGCGATCCGAGCTCACCTGTCGCTCTATCGAGTGTCGCGCTTATTCGTTTCGTGCCGTTCAACGGCAAGTGCTAGTGCCACCATAAGATGCTTGCGCTTGTCGCAGTGGTTTCTGTTTGTGTTAAAGTTTTTTAGTGCCTCAAAGTGGATTCCGGCGGACTGTATCAGGCCGTGGAGCATGCGCGGAGGCTCGAGCGCTCCCAGGCCATGTATGTCATAAATTTAGGTGAGTCCGCTTCGACATACGGCGACGTCGCAGATCCACATTCCTCGATATGTTGCATGACATAGAATTGCGGTGTGCTCCTATAATTGGAACTAGACTAGACCGGTACTTGGTGGTAAAGACATCCCAGTCTTATTGTCGTTTGAGCCTAGTTTTTATCGCAGTATGCAAATAAATTCGAGGTCGGTTCTCGAAATCGGCTTTCACTCTGATCGTGTTTTTCGATCCCCGCTTGCTGGCGGGTGAGGTGCGGCCGCCTCCTGAAGGAGGTCTTGTTGGCTGGAGTTGTTCACAATCAGCTCGCTCGTACGATTCCATTTCAATTTGTGTCTTATTCATAGCGTACTGTGCGTGTCTATGTATGTTTTTATTACAGTTCACGTACAACGTGTGGGCGTGTGTTGGTGTGTTTGCGCTATCGGCGATGCTATTTTTGTACCGTGCGCGTGTGTGCGTGCGTGTTTGTGTCGGCGCTGCTAGAGTGCGCGTATGGACGTCGTATCCGCGTTCGGCCTGTTATCATTCTCCTCGCTTGATATTGTTGCGAATTATGTGATGTCTTCGTTTATGATTTTAATTTTAAATACAACTAAAATTGTTTATTTTACTACTTTTGAAGTCAAAATGACGCAGGTTTATAATAGGTTAAAATTTATTTAAATGCGCAAGTGCGTTATCTACTGAATGCAAACACAAAAACAGGTAAAGTGTAGGAAAATAAAGTAAATATCCTTAACATGCATAATTGTCACATAATTGACACTCATGTTTGCACACTTTAACTGTCGTTTATGGATTTTCCTCCACTACTGCAGGTGCACCCTGGCAATACACAAAGTCATTGCTAAACAATACCTTATTTGCTTCTATTTATTTATCACTATTGCCAGAACTATTTGTCTATCAAAACAATACAGGCTCTATTTTTTCTCTTCTTTTATCGATACTTGTTGTTTTGCGCGATGGAGTTGTACTTGCTAGTGTATTTTAATAGAACTGTTGTCATGCAAATGAGTTGATTAACATTGAAGTTTACAATATTAATTTATTTTTATTGGCAGATTATAAACAGGTTTGTGGTACCGAATACTTGCAGAGATTGGGAACAAGCGATGAATGTGTTTAAAACGAAGCGAATTCTAACTTTACTCAACTATTGTGGATCCGGATTAACCCAGGTTCTTGAAAAAAACAGTTGCCCTATAAGTAGTTAGTTAAAATTAACAACAAGTTAGTTATCTCAACAAATACAGTACGTTCAAATAGTTAGGACTATCAACTACCTCTTTGCAAATGTTATGGTAATGTTCAAATGATTTTGGACGCTCTACATACCTGGAAGTCGTAGGAATACTATTTATAATATAATTTTTGCATAAAGTATGAATAATACTACAATGATAATAACTCACTATTTTAGTTTTAGCTCGAAATAGGCCTAACAAAATAGATTACGAAAGATGACCAGCAATAAGCAGGTAACCGGAATGGCACTGACGGAAAATAGGCAGGCAACGAAAAAAAAGAGACTGATCTTCTTAACACTAGTGCCTAGCACAAAGCTAATGATGAAACCAACAAGTTTGTTTATAATACTCAATCTTATCTTCAGCTATCGGATCAGAGTAGGTACAAGACATTGCACAATGGCACACTAGAGGTGGAACCTGACGCTGCCCATTTATTTCCCACGAGTGCCTCAATCTTTATCGGATGACAGGAATAGATACGCAGATAGTCTATGAAAATCGTTTTTTCAGTATAATTAGTCAACAATACCAGTATAATGTAAATCTGCCGCCATCCACCAGACCTTTGCTGAAGCCATTATTTTCCATTTAAAATTTGCTTGACGTCATCGCATGTCATCAAAAGGTCGTCGCAACCATTTTTTACGAAAATTAGATTCAAAATTCAGTTTTTAATCGATATTCCCAACCCAAAGATTACATTTAGCCTGTTTATTGTATCCACTTTCGTACTTAAGTTCTAGTCGAGTGTATTGGTGATATTTCTTCTCCTTGACTCCAAAAAGCTATGTATATCGGTCATCTAGTCATGTGCCTATCTTTCCCCCCTTTTCTATCACTACGTGACCACTAATCTCGGTCTAACTGTCCATTAGTTGTATCAGCTTGTAATAAAATCATTAATGTCACATCTCGTCTACGAATAAACTCATAGTTTATCATATTATACAATACATATTATCAAATAGTCCATTGAAAGTGAATATGGTATGATTTTGATGTATTCTGCGACATCCTGCAAGGCAATTATGTATTTTCTCTCCACTGCCTGTTTAAGCACCGTCTTTTCAAAAAATAAACAGTAGGGTCATGCCTTCCACTTCTGTTGTATGTGTTCAGAGAAAGCACCGCGTCTTTTAATATAATAATTGCACAGTAAAACAATCTTGTCGTCGGTCTTCACTGATTTCACGGTTGTTGACAGGTCGATGGCTATTTTCTATAAGTGCTGTTAATTGCTCAGTTATCAGCTGTTTTTGGTGTTCGAGTAGAAAGCTGCACGCTATACCGGGGCATTAGGAGTTTGAATCTCGTTAGAGAGAGAGAGAGTTAGATCTGTAAGAGAAATTGGTACAATGTTCTCAAAAAGGGCAAATATCTAACTTAGTCAAACAAAAGCCTTTCTGTTGAGATTATGTTTGAAGTTTTCAAGTAGTTTTAGGTTTACATTATTTAATACCTCTCCTTTATTCCCATTTACACATTTAGCTTATTCATTAAAATTTACTGTACCTGTTTACTATTTGGCAGGTAATTTGCATTGAATCAATTGTCTGTGTGTGAATGTGTTATTGTATGATAAATAGAAATTCGGAACGTTCAAACATTAGTAAACGTCATTTAAAAATAGCAATTACAAATGCATATTTATTAATTGGTCACGAATTGAAAAATATACAAATACATATCGTTAACAAAATACATATTGCAGTTCGTACTTATGTACTTTACGGATTTTGCTGCAACAAAGCACGACAGATGAAGACGAAGACGTTCAGTTCATGCAAGTGCAATCACAAATTCACAACGCAACGATACTAATAGGTACGCGCTACTAAAATGCCAACATAGCAAAAACTCGCCGCATACATGAAGTATTCGAGATCTCTCGATGGAGAGGGCTAAATAATTGTCGTGATTGACACGGTCCCGGCTCCCGTTACGCGGAACCTGTCTAAGGGCCGGCGCAGACGCACAGGCGCGCGCGCAGGCCACTGACCCTCAGCCGGATACTACCACATATTACAGCTTATGTAAAAAATTTGCTGCAAAGAGCAACCTTAACTTATCATAAAACTGCAGTTATTCTAGAGTACGAGTAAATTATTATAGAATATCTTAAGTACTATTGTTGATTTTCATATCGACCGCCATAATGAGTACCATTAGGTTCGTGTAAAAACCTTATCAGTTCTATAAATAACCTTAATTGCCTGCACTGATAACAGGGGCTATCTTTGGACTAGCGTCATCAGTTAGGCATTAAATGATGGATCTGTATAACGTAGGTAGATTTAAATTAATCTATCTAGTTTTTCACACTCTTCTATCTTATTTATGTGTGTGAAACCTTGACATGTCTTTATATTTAAATACAAGTTTTGCAGTTCTAAGAATTATTTGCTTACTTTTAGTTGTTATTTATTTTGATTAGGTTTTTAATTATCTAATTCTATATGAGCAGCAGCATTTATTTAATTCACATTGTTTGTGTATACGATTTCTCTTACTGATAATTGGTTCCGCTAAATGACTGATTAAATTTCATTGTTCGTTTGATATGTAGGATAATAAGTAATGGTTATTGTGTTGGTTGTTGTGTATTTCGTGTGGTGACAATCGATGCGTTTTTTTCGGTTCATTGCGTCAAAGCCAATGACGCACGCGTCTTGGATTCGCGACAGAAATAATTACGGAACTCCTGTCTAGACGAACTGCGTGCGATGGAGCACACTGAAAGTCATACTTTTATTTTTCAAACATTTCATGATAGACAATTTTCAATTGCAATGCAATAAACATATTCTGAATACAATCAAGGAACAATTTTATGTTACTCCTTTTATAACATAAAAAGCGATATAGACTTTTTTACGCAACAAAATAACAGTATTTCCTGATTCATAGCAGTAATTCCCATTCGTTTGCTTTTATTTGTATTCATTAATATCCTGTTAGGTGTGTAGCTTGTGGTTAATCGTCACCGATCGTCACTGGAGTCATAAACACCATAGCTAGTCAATAAAAAGGAAATATTACCAGAGCGCGTCGTTGTAAACAATGTTTTATGTATGCATAATATACAATGGTGAAACCATTTCCAGGCGTGAACAAAAGCAGCAAGAAAAGTAAAATAAGGTCAATTTGAAAAAAAAAAACACACTTGGCGAAGTTTGTAGGGCTGAATAGAATGAATAGAATTTACACGAATCCATTGCCCATGGCTAAATGATAAAGCCCCACTGGTCGATAGAAGGTTAAGCTACGTTTGCCGCGGTCGGGTCGTGGATGGGCGACCATCCATTACATATCGAGACTTCCGTGCCTCAGAAAGCGCGTTAAATCGTTGGTCTCGGCTGTCATTCGTAGATCTTTGACAGACGTTACGGGTCGTCAGAAGCCCAAAAGTCTGACAACAACCAGTCTAACCAAGGGGTATCGTGTTACCTAGTAACTGGGTTGTGGAGGTCAGATCGCTCCATGTTAAATACTAGTATTCAGCTGCATCCGGTTAGACTGGAAGCCGACCCGACTGTGTCCCAACACAGTTGGGAAAAGGCTGGGCAGATTGATGGATTGACATTGTTCCATAATGTTCTCAACTCTCATGTAACTTCACATCAAGCCTAAACTGTGTGTAATAAAGGCTACGCTTTCCAACCACATTGACGTCAACAACTTGTTTGTAAACAAAAGTGAACTGACTAAATACTCAGTTTACTATTAGTTAAATAAGAATTTCCGGTTCTTTAAATATTAGATTTAATTCCCGGGTATAGCCAAGTTCCTGTGGACAGATCAAACTACTTCTAATCGAACCTCAGTGGCTTAATTAATATTGTTGTAGTTTAAAGAGGTCATTCAGGGTTAGTGAATGGGCTGCATCATCAGTGTGGTCGGGTAACAGGAAAATACTTGTGTACGACGATGTAACGTTTTTGTTTATCTCGATGACTCACTTACAGCCAAAAGGAATATTTATTGGAATTACAAACCGTTAGTCGGCCTCTAATGAATTACAGCAATAAGTACAAATTATAGGCTTCACGCTCAGAAGTTGTTAAGTGTCGGTATGCAATGCGAGACATTTTCTTTATTTTGTATAACATATTTGTATTTCGATGATTGTAGCATCAGATAATTATTCTAGTGTATCGTGTATCACAAAATTACATTTAAAGGTTAAAAGTCTTCTAAGAAACAGTTCAACCTTTGTGAAACATGGTGTTTACCCTTTTCTTTAATAATCTTCTGTTCCATGAACTCGTTCCACTTTTTAGGAAAGCTTTTATCGCGTCGTGAATAAACTATTTACTGTTCAAATCACTTCGTTTTTTCGTCTATTGTTGGACATATATAGGTTTCCTTATTTGTTTACTGTTAATCGTTGTTTATTGGTGTTAGCATTTATAGTGTGTTCGTCAATGCATGGCTGCGTCTATTAGCGTGGTTCTTGCTTCCATCACGTCGATGGACCGTGACACTGCGTACAAAAACTTTGAGCCTTGAAAACTTTGTGTTAGTTTAGTTACTTGTAAGACTTCAGGATTCCGTGTTTCCGTATTCCGCATGTACAGTTAAGAACAGTTACAATAATAAAAACAGGTTTGTATTAATTCTTTGGAAAACGAACGTTCTTTCAGAAAACTATTGCAAAATACTTTTCTTTAGCTGAAGTATATTTTATCTAAGGGTAAACAACTTACCTACGTCAGAGGATACCTGGAACTGAAGAATTTGTTATTGCTGATGACGTCTTCTTCAACTCTTGTATTTGTATTGATCATGACCAATTAGCCGTTGTAACCTGCTCTCTCTTATTTCCTAATGCTTTTCATCGCCCGAATTTTACTCCATTGTAGAAAACCAGAAGCTTTACAGCAGTTATAGGGAACAAATACCTAAATGATTAATTTTAAGATTATACTGTTCTTGTGGCGACATGGGACAAAACATTATAAGATACCGATTGTTTGCCAAGAACTCTTCCGAGGAAGTCGACTGGGATTAAATGGTAGTCAATTTCAATCCAGCCAACTGTAAAATCGAATCAATAGTTTTTTCTCCATCAAATATAGGCTTCCGTAACAAAACCATCAGAGTAGGAAATTGGACATTGATTTATATTATATTTAGTATGTTTTGACCATGATTGTGATTAGAGCCGGGGCAATAAAAAAGTAATCAATTAAACGGTCTAGGCATTACCTCGGGGGATAGCGGTATTTATTTTAGGAGAATTGCAAGGCTTCACTTAACAATATTTTATACTGCTCCTGTTTACATTCTTTTGATATTTAAGTAACAAGTTCAACAAACTGGGTGCTGAAAACCTGTGTTAATTTTATATTATATTTAGTATGTTTTGACCATGATTGTGATTAGAGCCGGGGCAATAAAAAAGTAATCAATTAAACGGTCTAGGCATTACCTCGGGGGATAGCGGTATTTATTTTAGGAGAATTGCAAGGCTTCACTTAACAATATTTTATACTGCTCCTGTTTACATTCTTTTGATATTTAAATAACAAGTTCAACAAACTGGGTGCTGAAAACCTGTGTTAATTTGTTAGCATTTTTTTCACAAAGCATATTCAGAGTTATCTATTTTGAAATAGGAACACCTACTCGTGGGTGGGATTTAAGATAATGTAATCCAAAGAGAATATCGTTCATTTGATTCGGAACTGTGTGTAGGTGCTGGCATTATTCCTTGACCTTTGGCGTAGTGGTGTGGGAGGCTTGTTTACCTACATCACTCTTCCACGAAAAGCGTACCAAGAAAATTGTATCGTTTATGGGAAACAAGTCTGTTTATTTGAGTGACTGAAAAACTTAGAAATATCATATTCCGCTCGATTAGCTTCTGTACTTATGGGACTTTAGCCCTGTCGTGATCACTTCACTTCACTTCAGCAACATAAGCGGTCGATTTCGTTTGTGAAATAACTTCGTTTTAAGGTTCTCTGATGTTTATGCCAAACATTATCAAAAGAATAAAACCGAATAAAAAATAATCTAAAAATCTCAATCATTTTTTTCAAATAAAACAATTACAGGCACTTGTCGGTCGGTCAGAAAGATGAAGCTAGTTGCCCATTTCAAAGCGTAGGGAGAAAAACGGGCAAGAAACTCCACGGTCACTCTTTTAAATCAAAATATGGTTACAAAATACTTATTATTTAATTGTTATCTAGCTAATTGACTTATCTAATTGTTTCGGATTCTGACCAATGTTATGACCGCATATAAAACGACAATAATAGCATAATAACATGTATTCTACTAAATTATAAACGAAACTAATGGTTGAAAAACGTGCTTGCCACGTGTGTTTACGTCGGTGAAACGTTTGACGTGGCTGCAATTAAGATTAATCTGCTCGTTGTCCGTATTGTAATTAGATATAATGTTTATGTCACCAACCTCCGAGAGGTTTAAAAAGAACATGACATCATAATCATGTGTAGGCATGTTATTTTTAGATATGCGAAATTCAACAAGTTTAATATGTCTAAGACTCGAGATAATAATTATTACACTGCTTCTACTTGAATTTTACAGGTTATATTCACTTGAGCAACATGAGCTTTGTTTATATCTAGTCTTCAAAAGTGAGTTCTTTTCTGATTTCTCTTGTATCGTGTTGTTGTCTGTTCATTCAAGATGTTCAGTTGATCACATAACATTTCATGAAGTGAAACGTTATCTTGATGGGTGAACTAAATGTGGACTGTGTGAATGTTTTACAAATTAACATATGTGTTTATTTTCATTGCCTTCATTAACTGCTGTGTCTCGAGTTGTCTGCTGTTTTAATTATTTCGGCAGTAAATTGAAAACATTTCCGTTACTATTTGTCAAACTTGGCTTTTCATTAATGTTCGTCTATATTCCTTTCACCCTATGCCTTAGTTTCTATTACCTCTGTTCAAGATGTACTAGCTTTGTTAAAAACAAGTTGAACTATCAATATGTTATGAACTTATGATATACTATCATTAATTCGACTATATAACGGTTCGCTTTCACGGCTATCACTGACGGCATGTTAGGTCAGTCCCCCGTAATTACACCCCATACATACTTAAGTAGCTACCATCACTGCTCTACACACCTGCCAACCTTGGCAAATTCCCACCAAAGTTTATGTAATCAAATATGTAAAGTAATTAGTGTTATAACAGATGACACGAATTTTAAGTGAATGGATAACACGTATATGTTTTGCATTCAGCTTACTGAAGAATACCTGCTAAATGGGGAAGGTTTTATAATAGAGAATCCAAGACTTTTGTTAGCTTAATTTATTTAATTAATGTAACAATAATTTTGCATGCTATTTTTAGCGAATTGTTTTAGAAAATGTAAAAAAGTCCGACCGTCTGTATGTACTACAATTCTTGCAAAATAAATGTCATTACATTTCATTTTTAAACAGTAGATTAATAACAATTAGGAATGTTATTGATAAGTTCGAGAATGAACAGTCGCGTAGCATAAACGTGGCTTAAACAGAACATCCTGATAACCCTTAGTTTTTAAATAACACTACTTAATATCACGTAGGTAACTTTGTAGCAGCAAATGTCTTTTAATTTGAAAATATAAAAGACGGATATTCATTTTTGTTTCTTCATGCTACAAAGTGAAAAGATCAAGGCGTGCAGACATCTTTTGAAAAAGTGACGCAACACGTTTTGGTGTCTACCTTCAAAATAGTATTTTGCAATGTTTCAAATGCGAAGCTTATTGTTATTTCCAAAATTAGAAACGGTATTAATTTTTGATTTAATATATCGTTTCATCATTTTAATCAACGTTTTGATTATTTTAGATACTTCAATTTTATTACAAACACTGCAACAGCTGTGTGCACGCTCATCGCGTTGCGGTTAATGTCAGTTGAAATGTCAAATCGTCTTTTAATATTTTCACACGAATGTAAGATCAAAACACCATTACACCAGTATAACGAACATTATGCGAGTCGTTTCTTTCAATTAACTGTCACGAGCGAAATAAGCGCATGATTCACTCCGAGCATTCATAATGATCCATACAAAATTATGTCGAAGTATAACTTAAATGAAGAGTTAGTAAGAGGATATAGGCAATGATGTCCAGTGATGTCCACATTAAAATGAATTGTAATCGTTACATATATACATATATGTATACAGGGTGGCACCGACATCGATACGCAAACTGAAAACATGAATTCAGCACATGATTCTAGACTCCTAGCGTAGAAATTTTTCGACGGTTATCAAAAAAAAAATCTGCTGTTTCATAGAAAAATGCAATACCTACGTGGTCAATATGTATGACAGAGCAAATATAAAAAAAAACGACGTAAAATTAATTATTATTGTTTTTTTGTGTTATTATTGTTTTTTATTTTTTATTTTTTTTTAAATTTCAACGCAGCGGGGTTCAGAATCATGTACTGAAACCATGGTAACAGATTGTGCGTCAATGTTCCTGCTGCCCTTTATAATATTGTTTCTGAAATCTTCGTTATTAAGATCGATAGTCGCAAGCGCATGTGTGAAAGTGACAATGGACGCTGGCTAGACGTCATAAATTCTATAATGCCCACGACTCCTGTTGCCCAATTTAACTCTATTAATTTTGACAATCTTCGTCTATAACCCCACCGCCTTTGTTTTGTTTTCAGGCATCATAAAGTTTCTAAATTCGCTTTTAGGTTAGTTAAACGTTTCTTGAAGTACCTTTGGTTTAGCGGTTTGTGTCTAGCTAAGATTTTCCTTGATCGTAAATTCTGTATTTATTAGCCAAGGTACTATATTAGCTATTGTTATGAGTGATTATTAAGTAAAAACGATGTTTTATTATTTTTATTAGTGTTTTGTGCTGTGTAAATCATCCTTTTATTATCTTGTTACATCACTATAATTATCTTGAATGATATTTGCATTATATCGCAATGATAGAAGCACAAGGATTTAACTGGTTACATTTATAGACACAAAGGTTCACGACAATTGGCCTCATGACAGTCGTGGGCAGGAAGCGGCAATAACCCAGTTTCAGCGGATCACACTCCGAAACTGACTGGATTAGACCACCACCTGCCGGTTAGCGCCAATGTTGGGTCAAATATATCCTCGTTAAGTCGTCACGTTGGCGTATTGGTGTCGTATGGTCTCCGGAACTGCGTGTGTTACGTACCAGAGAGTACTAGCGGCGACTAGGAACCTTAATTAGATAATGCTCGCGTAATACACGTGGCTTGGAGGTCGGGCCATTGAATAGAATTGTTGATATGAGTTTGTGTGAGTATTCATTCATATCGACTTGGGCTATTGTTTTTATTAGATGTCTTGTTTGAAGTAAAAATGTAAAGACGTTTGTATGGTGTAATGTGCGTGAATTATTATATTTGATTCTGTTTTCTTTTTACCAACGTTAAAGAAGTTGAACAAAGGACAAGTGCGCTATTATTAAGTAAGAATTTTTCTAAAACAAAGAGTCATTTTTATTTGTTCAAGTTACCTTGTAGTCTCCTTCATACTTGTGGTCGAAATCACTCGTCTGAGTTGACCTCATTGGCGTTCATTTGAGAAGTCTTGATACTCTACACCAAACACAGTTCAATGAACTCCTTGTTCTACAATTATTAACAAGCAAGTTCTAAGACTAATGGTTAGTTTGACAGCATTTAAAAAAAAAATTGTCGATTCTGCTTACATTACATATTTACATGCCTATGTCAATTACTAAAGTATCCATGATTCGTTTCTTATTTTTGTTGTTCCTTACCACAAAAAGATTCGTTCACAAACAATACATTCCTCTGTCATTATCCACGCAACGACCACTAAACTGCCGTGAAAGAAAAAAATAAAAAGTATTTATTGGGACTCGCACAGGATTATCACAAACTAAATTAAACATACTCATAAAAACAAAAACTTTAAAATAAAAATCAAAAGTAAAATGAAAATAACAACAGAACGTCCTGTACGAGGCCAAAAGCCCTTATCGGTGGACATCAGATCCATCCATCAAATACTCCACGGTGTTTCGTGGTTTGGTTCACAAACCCATCATCATAACCAGTATGTATAGTTTGCGCAGCAAATGCACAAATGTAGGAAGTTTCCGCCTGCACTCCTGCCAAATTGTCGATATCCATTTATCTTTACGGTTCAAGATTAGATGAGATTGCTGGTGAAAATAGCTGTTTGTGTTGTATAATTTTATATTCATCGTCAGTTGAGTGGTTTTGATCAATAATGGAAATGTTGGATAATGTATTATTGGGAAACTCTAATCAGATACGAAAACAGTGGTCACAAAAATTTTGTCCTTCTTTTGGAAAAGTCCGCCTTATTAATGGTCAATGATGTGTCAATATTTCATTCAGGGATCTATGCACATTTGTAGTAGTAAAATATTCATAACACGGATCACTAGTATGACATCACCAATCACCAAGCCTGGGTACTTAGTAAGCTGTCAGCTTCCGCTGGGTCACCGCGACCTACCGCACGCGACGACGGGACGCGCGCGCAAGGTCTAGGTCCCGGCTCCGACTGTAAACACAACAACAGGTGGTGAATGTGGTGATGCTACTTTATCTTCATCGTTTGATTCCATCCATTTATCTTTCAATTGTTCATTGAGTAAAATTTATTTAATACTTCTACTATAAGTTTGTTTGTTGCTTGTCTTCTATAGCAGCACCACGTGCCACGTCGCTAACGCTATCTACATGCTAATGTCTGAAATGTTGATGACATTGTTGAATCTCGTGATTTTCCGATGGCTCAGCTGCCAATAAATCAGTGACATTTAAATCAGGAGTTCTTTCAAACGGGTCAATGTATTAATTGACGATGTAAGAAATATACATTAATGAATACAGATTTTAACTGTTTAACTATATTTAAAAAAAAGAAACGTGCATTTTTGAATGACTAAAGTCAGGGTTTTTCATCAAAATGTTTGCCAAATTATTTACCTAAGATATTAAAAAAACTATGTATACAGTGACAACAAATAACAGTTGCACAAGTACTCGAGCTAGTACGGCGGTCAAGGTTGAGTTCCGAATCGTTTTGTATTTCGTAATTTATGTAAGAAATTAAGTATACAGATATAAGGGTTAAAGGTTTTAACGGGAGTATTCAAACAGGACGTATGTTATACACGTGTGCTCATATATCTTTTTAAATTATTTTTTGCTAGGTTTGAAACCAAAATATGTTTAGTTTTAAAACAGCAGTGATATCGGCTCGAGTTGAACATTGTATATTGGCTAGGCGATATCAATTAGTGGTGACCAGAAACTTGGGCTTTATGCGGTAACGTCTAAATATATCGTCATGATCACCGCTCCATTGTCTCGCGCACATGTCGTGTAATTGATGATGTGAACTGTTCCGCTTACAAGATCATGTCTGCTATGATGGTGAAGCAAATATAGACAAAACAAGAGTTGCGAAAACCTCTATAGGAGACAACAAGTTATATACGGTAACAAGCGACCCGCCGCGGCTTCGCACGGGTAGTAGAGCATATACTATAGGCCTACTTTTTTTTCGGACGTAATGTCGTATCAGCCTGTTGCGTCGAGCATGTGGAGTAAATTTAAATGTAACTGATCTTCATCCTACTTGGAGTATTTTTAATGTAGTTTGTTTCCAATCCTGCAAGATGCTAATTAGAAGGTTTTTTTTATGACATAGCGGCGACATGTGCACTGACGCGATTTTTCAGCTTTTAAATTATGTGACCAAATTTACATAACGCAACGGAAATAGTTTTGCCAATAACGGCGTTCGCCTAAATGATAGACATATGCTATCGCGAACCTTTTTAGACCTATTTATGAGTAACAATCCCACCATACATTATTTATGTGTACATCTAACGGTTTCTGCAGAGCACGCCGAGATAGCTCACAAACTGCAGGATTTCTTCTGACTTCATCAACTATCATTGTCATATTTCAGCCAATTTACATAAAGTTTTAATGAATTATATACCTGAACCTTCCTCATGAATCACTCCTTCCATTGGTTAAAACCGTATGAAAATCTGTTTGTTAGTTTTGAGTTTATCGCGTACAGACAGACAGACGCGGCGGGGGACTTTGTTTTATAATATGTAGTGATATTTTATGTTAGCGTTAAATTGTCTTTGATCAAATAGTTTCGGAACCTATATCTAATTTCAGCATCAACTCTTCACAAGAAGGCGGGCCTACCGGAAATCTAAAAGGGTTCGGACTCTAAATAATGCACCACCGGAAATGACGCGCGGGCAACGCTGCCAGAGTTGGCTGCCAGTGCTTTTGGCTCGTTAGCGCTCTCGTACATACTCGCCTGAATGGCGCTCCCACTGAAAACTTTATAGTTTCAGATGTGCCAGAAACCGTATTTCATGCAGAAACGTGGAGCAATTTTCTGGAACACTTTAAGATATAATTCGAAGAATGCTTTTTGAACAGAGTTGCGTCACATTTAAGAAAATCTTTCGTCTCATTATTATTTGTGATGCTTACGTTGGCGATCATTTTAAATTTTGCATTGATACTTGATAAACAATTTTCAATTCCTCTTTACAAATAAGGACTAAAGTTAGAAACTAAACGCCTTATTAATTCCGCTGTAACTCTCGAGTCTTCCGCTCTTACAACACTAATGCACACGCCTTTCGCTTCGGCCTTTGATCCTTATTCAAGCACCGATTAACTTTGACTGAAAGCCGTTTCTATTATAAGTATTCCGTAAATGGCGTTCCCATCGCCGTCTAAATCTGTCTCAGCATCGGCCATATCTATCGCTGCGTCTATATGTTTGGCCGGCTATTCTGGTTAGGCTATAAATGGCGCCGCTTCGAACGGCTATTATTAGCATTGGCTGCGCGACTCCCGAACATAACGCTTCGCACCTGATTGGATGGTGGCCAGATATAGACCTCGTTATGTTCGCTCAGGACTCGAGTGTCAACTATGACTATAATGGTACTGGTCAAGTGCGAGTGGCTAGCGAAGTTCGGGTGCTTTGCATTCTTCTGTGGGTGGCAGTTTATGCTAGAGATTATATTGGCTCATTGATTGATTTCTTCCGTGAGGAAGAACAAGAATTGTATTGCTGTATAAGTGCACATCTGTTTGATACCTAAGTTCTTTCTACCTCGGTAATTTTCCTGTGGTGGAATGTTTTGTATGTTGTAAATAATTGTGTTAGTCTGAGTCTGTAGCAGGAACTTGGTTAACAATCTCAGTCTGGCATTGGCAGAGTAATAGCATCAGGGGAAATTTTCTTCCGTCCCGTCTGCCAGTTAATTCGATTTAATGCTTATTCAATTTCTAGAAGTATTTTGTTCAGTCGCTGCTTTGCGAAAGTCAAAATAGAAATAAGGAAATTCAGATTTTGGATGTTGGTTTCTTAATCATCTTGATTTATTGATCATAAGGTGTGGAAAAGAAAGTGGATAAAGCTAAGCTTTTTTTTTTGATGACATCGGCTAATTGGTTCTGTCTGAGTATTGTGTAATCGAAAGTTTATTAAGGATTATCTAACCATCCTTTCATGGGCTCTGCAAAGTCATCTTTAAGCCTTCAATATGTTCTGTGTTTTGTCTTGTCAGCATTGATGAACGCAGTGCCGTTCAGTTCGTGGTTCCTCTCATCCAAAGTCAAAGCCTCAACAGACTCCATGACAATTAGTTTGATCTCGATCTTAGCACTAGCAACATGTCTCATGCTGAACCAGGTCACTACGAAACCTTCACCAATTTGCCACATAATTTATGTCGTACTACTCCTACTACATGTTATATTTATGTGGGAAGGCGTGTCGTGTCATAGGATTTTGTTTTAGTTGGCCGTTGGCGTCCGCAGGCATGCCGCGAGGTCGCCGCTCCGGATGCCAGCGGATCCCGGTTGCCGGGTCGTGGAAACTGCATGTTACACGCAAACTGGGTTACGAAGCGTTTCGCCATGTGCGATGTGGCTTTGTTTTTTATACGAGTTTGGTATCTACACTAAAACAAATAATTGTGGTACGAGACGTTTAAATCTAATGCGTTAACGTAGAAGACGGTATTACTCTTTTGATTTAACCCAATTTAGAATAATAAAGATCGGTTTTTGAACCCAATCACGTGTCAAAAAGCGTGACCAAAACACATGACTATTTACAAACAGTTTCTAACGTGAATTGGCTCAAAACATTACTGAATCATTGTCCAATCTAAAACAATTATATCATAATGTAGAGCGGCTGAGCCACTCCGTACGTCTGGCAGCGCCATGCGACCGTGATTTATCCTCCTCGAAGGTGTGGAGTAGTTGAGGTGCTTGGCAATACACATATATCTCTTAATTCTGAAGTAATTGGACATCCTATTCTTGGAACCTCATCACGATATAATGTTTTACAAAGTTTCGAAGGTACGATATCTTCTGCTCCCACATTACTCACGTGGACAAAACCTAGTGTCATCCTCATCATTAATGAATGTTTGGCACTCAATGTGTCACCGCTGAGCTCTCTTTTGATGTGCGAAATGACAGCTCAGCCGTTGTACGTTTACAGATAATCTATGTACGAAAACTATTTAGAGATCTATATTCTTCAGGATTTCAGGACCAATACAAAATGGTATCTTCGGAGTTTTAGGCATCTTAAATCTAATCGATGGGGTTCTGTCAGCTGTCAATCAGAATATAATAAATTGCTGAAAGCATCTCGAGGAGTTATTTCAGTATTCACAAATTCCCACCAGAGCTGCTTTTAAAAACAAACGATATCAGTCACATTCTTCTTCAAACATTTGAAAAGTGAGATGTTAAACCGAGCTAAAATATACAAAGAAATATTTCACAAGTTTGTTTTAAACATTTACGTTAGCTTCAGCGGTCGGTTGCACGGTAGAACGTAGTTAACACCTAGATCTATAATTAGGTGGCAAGGCGTGACGCTGCGAGTAAATTTAAAATAATTATAATTACGCACGCGCGGTGGGCATGTTAATCGGCCGTTAACTGCGACTAACCTTTGTGATTTATGTCGTATGGTATGCGTGGGCGCAGTTGAGAGTATATAAAACGTTATTGTTAAAGATTGATTTGTTTAGAGATATTTGTTTTAGGCATTAATTGGTTGACAAAAACTTTCACACCGCGGGCGCGGGTTTGATAATAGAGCTGATGCAAAATACTAGTAAGACGGGTGGTGTCCGCAACTCCGCGTCAAAGCGTGTGTTTTGCGTACAAATGCAAAATACGAATAGAATGCTGAATGACATTTGCGAAAATATATCCTAGGGATCCTTCAGAGATCTTTTTAAACGATACCACTATCCGATCCTATGAAGCATGAGTCTCGGAAATGACAATACTGCGTTACCACGTTCAACGTGACACTCCCTTCGAGGTCTATCTTTCCACTTCCCAGTGGCTCTGTGTTAATACGACAGGTCCAAAGTATAATGAATGCATCTATGTGGAGTGCAGTCGCCTTGACCGCGATGCGGCAGACTGTGGGTCGCCGCACGCATGCGCTGCGGCCTGCGCACGCGTACCGCTTAGCGAACTTATCGGTTCCAGATTAGTACAACACTAACTATGTAGCAATTACTGTGGAAAATTATTGGACGATAAACTCTAGGCAATTAGAGCGAATAGGTACTACTGTAAACTTTGGAACTAAAATTGATATTATTGATACTTTATCCTGATATATATTTTTCCTGTACGGGTATATATTTGTGCTCGGTGATAATTTAGTTCGTATTTAGACCGCTATAATTAAAGTGCGATATAATCCTACAGTTCTATTTGTGGTTGCTCATGTTGCGGTTATCGGCTATTAATTTTCAATATAAATATACTCAGTATCCTGGTGTTATTTACCTGTTTCTCGATATTTGGGGCCCAGAACTACGCGTAGGTTCTTAATTAGTTCCAGTTTTGACCTAATATTTTTTTTGTAACTTCAAACCGTTCTGCAAGCAAATTATAATTGATTTAGTAACCATGCTGATGTTTACATCCACGAATTGTATAAAAAAACAAAGAAATTTCCGGATTTTTTTTAAATTTTTTACCCCAGAAAAGGGAAAAAATGCCTCGAAATTCACCACTCATATAGCTCTAAGCTCTAAAAACATTGAGCCGATATAAAGCGATCCCCTATCCGTCTCCCTGTAGTGTTGTAACACGGGCAAGGTGATGCATCAGAATAGTTCGTTGTGCAACGCACCCCGCCGGGCCAAGGTCCCACCGAATTAACAGCTGGTCACCAGTCACCGTGCCCGCTGTGACCCACTTCGAGTACTATTGATGTACCGAGGATTTGTGGAAGATGCTCCATGGTCAACTGATTGATGGTTGATAGGTGTATTTTTGACAATAATGATACTGGCCATCAAAAAAGATCATGGAACGAAAATTACAGACGGTTTTAAATATGGAACATTAGGAACTCAGATGATTGGTCGTCATTTAACGTATGAAGTTCTTTCTGACTTCACAGTGTCTCCGTGAAAAGTATTAATTACCATTTACCAGCCAGATCAGAACATGAATTAAAGTTCTTGGAATTATGCTTCTAGTTCGTCAAATGCTTGCAATCTTTCATGAATATTTTGCAGTGACATATCGGAATGTTCAATTAGTTTGGTATTCCAAGTATGTAATTTATCTACACTTCTACAATCTTACTATTAATCTCAAAGTCATATTCAGCACACGTAAAGAAACTGACTCCAAGCCAAAAAAAAGCGATAATTAATTAAATCCTTATACATACTACGCCTTCCGTTTTCCGCAAACTATTTGCCAATCCTATCAACAGTATTATCACATCATGGCGGTGTTGGTGTGATAAGTGGCACGCTTGCCAATCATGCCGCGTGATGGATGGCAGCTGGTGCGGGCGCCAACTGGCCTGGCAACTAACAGGGAAGCGCGAGCAACGCTGCCAGTCTGCCACAGAATTTGGGATGGGTCAAAGAACATGTATGAGAATTTCACACTCTTCCAAGTGAGAGTGGAACAGATGTTTATGTTTTGATTGGAAGTAACGTAACACATAACATCACGCCTGTATTCCTCGAAGGGCTAGACAGAGGTGTACCTATAGTAGAACCATTCTTCGCCAGTTAAGGCCAACCAAGTAAGGCGAATGACAAAGAGAATAGTCGGAATGGAAAATGAATTAAGCATACCTACAATTATTTTGTAGATGCAAGGGTACAGTAGAGTCATTTGCAAAATATTATATACATTGTGTTAGTATATAATCAGCCTATAATGTTCCCACTGCTGGGACACAGGCCTCGTCTCTGTGAGAGGGAGTGGGCCTTAATCCACTACGCGGGCCCAGTGCGAGTTGGTAGATGTCACATGTCTTAAAATTTTTGGTTCTAGGAAATGCCGGTTTCCTCACGATCTTTTCCTTCACCGTTTACACAAAGTAAAGCGCCTATCTGGGTTCGAACCTACTACCTACAACTTGTAAGTCGCGGCCGTTAACACTGGGCCACCACTGCTCTCATTGTGTTACTGCGATGATCTAATTAGAAGTGACATACTTATTTGTTTTGTGTACTTTAGACTCACACTCTCACGTAGTTCAACTAGACGAACAATATTAATTAATTAGTAACAAAACAATATCTTAATTGCACAAGTTATTTATGTAGACGACCTACAATAGAACATCAACGAATGTGGTAGTATAATTACTTAATACCAAGAAACATAAACAAAACTTTCTATTAAACAAATAGACAAAACAGTGAGACATAAACAGCTAATGTTTGGAGCAAAATAAACATAAACACGTTGATAACGGAGGTATTAGCGGCTGTGACGCCACAGGTCAAATGTCGAATTGTTACGAGCATTAGATCATAGCGAAGGTAAACAACTATAATTACTTGTGAGGAAATTCGGAAAATATAACAGTCGATAAAAAATTGTCGGTAGTGTCTTTCTGTGGGCTAATAATTACTATAGTATCTACTGTGATCAGTTACGTGTTTTATCTGGTGAACACCAAACTATTAAGTATTTATTTTTCACTTAAGTCAATAAGAAACAAGAAATTATGTTAAACAAAACAATGGGTAGGCACATACAGTTCTACTTACCCTATTAAATGCTAGCATCTCACATGCTTACTATCAATGAATGGAATGTATCCTCGAGGCCGCGGCGGCGCTGTTGCTCAACACAAGTGTGTCAAAGGAAACTCCCGTGCTATCGTATCGGTGAGTGCATTAATTGTAGGAAAATCACCGGCGCGCGCGCAGGCGAGCAGCCGGTGAAGTTTCCATTGTTGGCGGGTAGTTTGAGAGATAGATTGGAGGACGAATTGCATTTGATGACGAGTGGTTATAACCTCTGGCTGGAAATAGAAATAAGGTTTTTTTTTTAGTTTGAAATTAGACTTAAGAAAAAGAAAATCAAAGTTCTACTACTAGATTAGGTTTGATATTAAAATATCAATAAAATCGTCTAAGTATAACATGATTTATATGTCTTCCTTTGATTAATATAATTTGTTATGAAATCCATCTACAATTTTCCGACAAGTAGGCGCCTCTATCTAATGAAGAAGGCATGGGTTATTGAATAGCTCTATAGATGTCTTTGAATTCCCTGAATGCAATCTAAAATGTCAGATTGATTTGCTTCCTACATTATCCTGTTCAATAGGGTTAGATGAAATGAAGGAAATTCTATCTAATGAGGTATTCATTAGATAGAATTTCCTATTTTCCATAAGTTATATTAAAGTAATCATTCCTGCAATTGAATATTTTTTATTAGATACTGATAGTTTGAGGGTTTTCTATGAGAAAAATAAACAAGTTAGATATTGAATAGGGATAAAACATTCATCGTTTCTTACACAAACCATTTGGTTCAGACTGGGAACAAGCCTTTCTAGTATTGATAGTGTCTGTTACCGCACTTTTATAACAAACTCATTCCTAATTACAAGTAATTTCTTTACTAATGTTATTAGCAATGTCAGTGGGAGCCGCCAGCTGACCGCTATCGGCGGAAGGGCGACGACCTCGCCGGAAGCCTTATCAGCTGGATACACCACGCTACTCATCCCACACCCACTTCTCGGTACCACCACTTATCAAGGACTAGCTGTGTCCCACGACGAGGATGTTTCTGTCCTATATGACCTGAGAGATACAGTTACAAAGATATCATATCTGTGTGGGACATGTTGTTTCAGTCACAAGTCTACTAGTCTGACCACGGTTATGGATGTTACAGGCTGGCATGGGCGGCGGGGCGGGGTGTAACTATGTGAGATAGTTTGAATGATCTTGAACTGCTGAATCGATTTTAACATTGAGCCGGCTTGTGGTTTTCCTTGATCCAGAAGGTGTCCTAGGCTTATAATAATAATAATCATTTAAAATTGTCAAAGGGGCCTCTGCGAATTGGCTTCGGCCCCTCAATCGCCTTCCAAAAGTCCGGGGCCCGAGGGTCCCGAGATATGTCAAAGATATTTAAAAAATAATAAACGTTTGTTAAAAGTTGCCAGACTCATTTTGTTCGTGGCATATGTTGCCGCGGGAAATTCACTATGGCAGCATAAGCAGTTTCCATCAGTCTGGTGTCAGTCTAGTTCCCATTCAGTAAACAATGATACATCGACATGTTCAGCAGATCGATACCTACCTAAGGGTTGTTTTAACTTGTTTCGACCAGTTCTCCGAATGAAGTTGCGTGCTCGCTCTGCCCACGAGCTGCTTCTTAGTAAAAATCAGTTATACTGTAGCTTTTATTAGTTTTTATGTAACAACCTGTTTATGTACTTTGCCCAGTAACTTGCAGGAATTAGGTGACTTTGAATAGTTTTATTTTAATTTGGTTTAACTAGGTATTTCAGTGAATCGTTCAATTGATTTACATAAATTAATTACTGAATAAATTTACATTAGAAGCATTTAAAAAAAATGCTGGTTTTCCTAAATTATAATGCAATAATAAATCAAAAATGTTAATTTGGCACCTACCTACGTAATTTAGAAAACATTTCTTTTTGCTATTATTTGAGCGATTGTATAATATCAATGTGTGATCTGACCAAGATTATGTCTGGACTTTAAAAAAGACTGTGACCTCTGAGTTTGTTTTGGCCTTTCTTCTCAGAGTAGTCAGATAGGAAACGCCGACCTCATCTAATTTAAAAAATATGATAGACGCGTAAAACTGTTTGTACAAACCTAATAACAGAAATAACATCATTTATCATAAAATTGCGAAAATCTCAAAAATAAATTACCAGCATTTACTTAGTCTAAAGGCCTTAGCCGCAAACAAGCGCGACGCGACTCTAGTAGAACAATTTCTATGAAAACTTCATGGAAATCGTTCTACAAGAGTCACGTCGCACCTGTCTGCGGGAGACTTAAAGCAAAATCCAAATAAATGTAGGTACCTACATAGCTAACTAAATAAATCATCGTCATCAATTTTATCATTCCTTCCTGACTCTCAAATTGATGCATCTTTTAAAATAAGATTGTTTCGCATCAATATTTTTATGATTATCATAACCAATCCAGCTTCCGATAAACCCGTTAGACGTTAATAATTAAATATAAATTCAAGTCCACTTTACAGCTCATATTCCATTCAAATCGCTGTCTCGTGCCGGCCTCTACCTTCGAGCATATGATATTGCTGGCTCGCGTTGAATGGGATCGATCGGCCACAGTGTGCTATGGCAGGTGGGTGATGGCCCAAGTTCAGGGCCGCGCCCGCCCCCGCACGCGGCGACGACACGACCACGACACGTCGCACTCACACGCATCTCAAATATTGTAACGTTTATTTTTGAGGAGCTTTAGGGTTGACAAACATGAAAAAGTGGAATGCGTATGACATCATTTTGGTGATACCGCTTCGTTTCATGTTTTATAACGCGAGGCGTGTCAATCAATGCATATTTTTAACTATTTTCTTACAAATCTATTCCGTCTTGTGACGTGCGCTGCAGACATCATTCTCAAATACAATGATTGATAACACGTGTTTACTTGCCAAGAAAAGAACGTTTGTGTTTAAAGCGTTTGGCGTCTAGACGCTGTATTTCAGTTTTATAATTTTTACAATCAGCATAACCCTGGAAATGAACTCACATTTCAGCGATTTGAGAAAGCACATAATAAATTCGTTGTGAAATCAAAATAAACGAATATAAAGCGCAATAATGGTTTGGTAAAAATAAAATGAAAACGTCGTAATTTTGCAATATTGTAGCAGACACATTATCAATTAATTTTAGAAGCGATAGAGATCGTAGAATGTCAGCAATCAGCCCTAGCGACAACGTAGGTGTGAGGCAACACCGCCAGTTACAAATAGAATGTATCTTTGTAAAAACTCGCTCGCGGAAATCCTATTTGTATAGACGCGAAAATAGAAGTTTGCGACAACGGCCGCGCGGCACGCGAACGATGTAAGCACGGCGCGGTCGACGGGTTAGCACTTGCACTATTGGAATAGTCTTCCTAAATAGACATTTTATCGCCGGCTATATTGAGCAGGCAGTCCTGAACTGAACGGCAATATAATTGCCTAGCGGACATTTCTAATTTGATTCTTGGACGTTTACGTTCATTAGATATTGTATGCATAATTTACTTTACCATAAACATAACATACGGTACCTGAGTATAGACACAGTATAATTATTCTGTGGTATAGATAGACGATTGAAAATGTTAGTCAACCTTTTAGCATCCGTTTTATATCTCAACCTTCGTATTGTTACTTACTATGCTATTTTCCGAATTTGGTATCGCTAACACTTTTCTAAACCTATCTAATCTTTCTTTTCCAGGTAAGGCTGAGCCACGTCGAGGAAACTGAAGTAATCGCCGTTCAGTCAATAGGTATCGTCAGCACACATTTCCATCTATATTTAGAAGCAGATAAGCTTGCTTGTAACGTGATTCATATTATTTACATGATTAAGTGAGGGTAGGTATGTTTGAAACTGTCATGGTTCAACAAATTGCGTCTTTGTCATGTCCATGTATCAGACGTGTGGGGGAAATTGATACAATAGACTGCTCGTCTCGGCAATGTTGAAATCAATGTAAAATATTACACCTAACATCACGGCTGTATTCCCCGAAGGGTTGGGCAGAGGTGTACCTATAATACACCCACATTTCGCCAGTCACGTTTAAGTACCATGTAATAGGGGTCGAGCTTATTGCCTTCAACCGGGCACAAATCCAGATTCCGGGCTGTTACTGAGAAATTCCAGACGGAAAAACCCAATAACACTGCCCAACCCGGGAATCGAACCCAGGACCTCATGCTCAGTAGTAGCGCTGACGACCACTAGACCAACAAGGCAGTCAGTCAGTCAAATATGACATCCTTTACAAAGTCACAGGTGACCTGTTGCGGGTGGTTACCCCTATGCACTTGCTTTTTTAGGTGTCTGTAGTGATTATAACAAGAAGCTCTTATGATGAATCATTTATGTGCATAATATAGGAAATAAGATAAAACAAATCCATTGGATATATCCATTTCGATAGTCAGATAAAACAAAAGTAATTTCCATAACATTAGTTCAGATATCAGTAACTAATGATGCGGCAAATCACTCCGCAATCACTATAATTATCCCCAATGTCTGTAGTTATCGCATTGTCTATAACTGTGCGATTATCCGCTCATTTAACCGCTAATTAGTCCGTGTGTAACGTGACTATTTCCAGACATCCCGCGTAGTAGGAACCATAACATTTGGAGCTAATAATATGACCACTGTGGAAATATTTGCGTTTTTCAATACTTACGTGCACATTCCAAGGTTAAATTGTGTTCAGCGTTTATAATTTTAGATTAGGAATTAAATCAATTATTTATAGTAAATCAAGTAATATATTAACTAGCTGCGCCCCGCGGTTTCACCCGCATAAGTTTCGATCACGTAGGAATATCGAGAAAAAAATTATCCTGTGTCCTAATCCAGGTCATAGTCTACCCATGTGCCAAATTTCATCCAAATCCGTTCAGCCGTTTTAACGTGACAGCGTAACAAATAAACATTTAAAAAAAAAACACGTGTGGCACTCGGGGACTGCCGCAGTAAAGCTATTGCATAGCATTTTTTAACAATTATAATTTTTTATTTATGCAGTATTTTTTTTTTCTTTGATATTAATTCAAATACAATACATACACGTTAAGCGAACGCTCGGCGAGCTACATGGTAGGCGGAGTGGGGGGTGTTAGGTTTTATTTTCTTTACGGAATTTCTTGATTCGGTCGCCGCGCTCAAAGCCCGCGATAAAAGCTATGCAATAGCTTATAAAAAAAAACTTCTCTCGCGTGGATGTCGGAAATTATCTTACGGGAAGTGTTACCGGGAAAAAAGTAGCCTATTTCATTACCCAAGATGCCATCTATCTCCTTGCCAAATTTGATTGAATTCCGTTCAGTGGTTTTAGACGTGAAAAGGTAACATGCAGACAGACAGAGTTACTTACAAATTTATTATATTAGTATTGATATTAAATTATATTAAAGTTTAGATAATAATGAATAGTTAAGTTTTACTCTGTTTACTAGGACTGTAAAAGGAATGAAAAACTATCCTGCAGGATCTAAAGGGAAACAATTTAACTGATGCTCTGTAAAAGTTCCCTGTTGTCCTTTTTGCAGCACAAAGCGTAAATTAAATGCCAAATAGTCAAAAGATTTTGCAGTTTAGCCTCAGAACGTACTACCAAACAGACATAGAGCTTTACTCTCGCCGTAGCAAGACTGAAAATGAAATTATATTGATAGATGAAGGAAATTGGAAAATAGGCTTGTCGTGTCCTATAAAAACCACATTCATACATAATGGATCCAGCTATTCTGTCACGATACCCATTTATATTCCCCTATAATACATAGAACCCACATAAAAACGAGCCAAAACAAAGTTGTCTCATAAAATCGGCATAACAGCTCATGATTTCGACACATGACCATATTAAATGTGCTATTTATAGAACGTTTACCATTCGCGGTGTATGCAGCGATCAACATGGCGGACGTGTTACGCTGATTACAAGTATATTGTTTTAGTGTTCTATATTTAAATCGTGGTGACGAAACAAAATGGCGGTAAAGTGACCCGTTTAGATTCGGTTATGGAAACGTTCCGTGATTATTATTATGGAGGTTGGGAGTTTAATTTAGATGTTATTATGTTATAAACACTTTTTAGATGGTACCTATACAATTATGGCAGGACGATAAGTATTTAGCAAAGTTAATGTTTTGTAAGTCTTGAGTTGGTAGTAAGGTTATCATTTGATTGAATATTATGGAGATAGTAGCATTTTTTATAAAACTTATGGTAGGTTTGTAATGAGAAAGAATAACAATATGTTTTCGTTCCTAATTGGGTAACTTATTTCCGCATAATTAACAAATTGAACAAATAAGAGTCAGGGTACGTAAACACGGCGTCAGCCAAATAACAAGTATTAATAGAAAATATTTTAATTTGTAGTTTGAATTACATTAAAATTGTAAGTGAGAGCCAATGAAAAACAATAATTGGAGCTTATAACTTGAGGAAACTATGGTGTAGCTGACGGTGACTGTAGTTGTACCGGGGGAAATACAAGGAAACTCTTTATTTTGAACTTCCATAACTGGTTATATAAACACCTGTACGGGTAAGGTTAAAGTTTATACCTGCACACAGTCTTAACATCCTCATATATCTCTCTTTTAGCATCTTAATTGTCAAAATATACTCGTAACTAACCACTACGACATTATAATTACGTCCAACTTAATTAATTCAATGCGAATGCCTAAAGTTTTGAACAAAAAAACACGCTAGCAACGCGGCAGTTCGCGGCACCACAACTACAAAATGACGTAGTTAGTACCTATAAGTACGTACAAAAACACTATCCACCAATCCCTAACTTTGAGCCGACCCCTGACTTCTACAAGATAATATTAATGATCTTCTAATAATAGAAGTTTGATTATTCACCAACTTTTTTGTCCTAATAGAAGAACATGACCACGGGACCCGAGATATCTAAGAGACTGTGCTATTTTTTTTTAGTCTATGGTCTGTTTGCCTGCATACATTAACATGTTTTAGTATTAGTGTGTGTGTGTGTGTGTGTGTTTAGCAAGTAGACTAGTTGTTAGTGCTTCTAACTAAGTTTGGTTTAACGATAATTACGTTTGTATGTAGGCGTGTGTCTTGTTTGACCGCCAGACTAAAATTTTGTTGAATATTTAGGTAGCGTTGTTAAGAATGGCACGTAAGTCATAGTCATACCATCTTGTCTTTGGTAATTCCCACTAGTTTGTAGTTGAGACGGCACTCGGTCTGCATAAAACACTTATGTTCAATACTAATTTGCAATACTGAGTATTTGTTATTAATATAGCAGAACTATAAATTCAGTCAGATACAAAGAAAAGCTTACAAACA
The DNA here is from genome assembly GCA_917490735.1 of Dryobotodes eremita. Classification (NCBI taxonomy): domain Eukaryota; kingdom Metazoa; phylum Arthropoda; class Insecta; order Lepidoptera; family Noctuidae; genus Dryobotodes; species Dryobotodes eremita. The sequence continues at coordinate 22,251,015 of OU823254.1, forward strand.
GATTCGTAATTCCAACTGCACGTAACAACATGTTTGCGTACATATTCATGAGATAATTAAATATGCATGTATATTATTATTATTGTCTATTATAGTCGCGAGCGCCCCCTGCACGAGCGAATGCAAGCTGCTTTATTTATGTACTCATTTGCGCTGTAGATATAGTTTACTTTATATAGGTAAACTGTTAGGTAGTGGTCGAAACACATTTTAATTTAAAAATAAAAAGCGTTTTTAAATCCTCTCCATGTATTAGACACGTCTAGATTCGTTTAGGAGCTACTTGTTTTAAATGGAATTATTTGTTACGAGCTTCTGCCCGCAGCTTCGTCCGCGTGAAACTTGTTTTAACGTAAAATATATCCTATGACATTCGGCAATACTGTACCTTCCCATTAGTGAAAGTATTTCCGGAATCGGATCAGCAGTTTCAAAGATTACCACATACATACTAACTCTCAATTTTTTAGGATAGATTATTGTATACTACAACTTAAAGCCACTTTATCTTTCTACCCAAGGAATATTATGTTTTGCAACAATAAGCACAAGCTAACAATATAAATAACTGTAGTAGGAGTGGTACACAGGAATGTTCGTAAGCGTGTTATTAACATTCCGCGCGTCGCAAACATAAGTTGGCAAACAAATGTGAAGTCAGCTCATCAGCTGCTTGTAAATCCTACTTGTAAAAGTGAATGGAGGAAAATAAATAGTTTCAATAATTGTGCTGTCATTATGGTTGCACAATTACGAGCAATTTGGACTATTACAGGTAATGTTGGTTTGTGGTAATTCGTGTTCTAAGGCAGGGTTTAGAAAACAAGGCAGTTGATTTTAATATGCTCACCATACAACGTGTAAGAAAGTTTGACTTTGAAAATCATTTGGATACTTTCAACCCGAAAAAACGCAATATTTAAACGCGAGTCCAGCCTACCTATATCCATATTAAAACGCGGCCTTTATTACGTAAATAGCAGTTGAGTAAAAAGACAAGTCAAATTATATCGAATGTTTGAATGAAATGTATGCACGTTGTGTCACAACGAACCAGTTAATTTATGAGTTGTTTTATTTGTCGCTTTGCCCTATAATTAGTACTGTATAGTTGTGAATTTTTCCCTGTTTGGCGTGTAAACAGTGTCACGCTGGGCCGTTATTTGACCGTGTGTAAATAGATGTGAACGGCCTTATCGCCCTGACTGATTACAGCACGGTTTTACTGAACTATTTCTGTATACGGATATGATTACAGCACGGTGTTATTAAACTATTTCTGTATAGGGATATGAATACGGTGCGGTTCTGTTTATGTTTCTGAAAAGTTCTCAAAAGCTTTTCTAACATTATTGTATTTCGTAGAAGAAAAATCATCTAACTTTCACCATTTAGTGGACTTTATTAAAAACGTGTTTTCCCTTGTTAATATCTAATGTCCAGTTTACTGAATCAGAAATTGAATGGGTACAGCACCCTTATTGCGTAACATACTATCAATCACATTCTGAATAATTTTGAAGGATATTGCTAACCCATTGCTAAAGTTGCATCGAAAAATGTATGTCCTCAACAACGTAAATAACGCAATGAATGTTGTTGAACTGTCAAAATGAAAGCAATTCCTACTGTTAGTGTATTACGCAGTTACCCCGCTATTTCTACTAAACTGTACTGTAATATACCTTTAAAAATCCTTTAACAGGGTTTAGCTGTAAATCCACCTGAAAAACACCTTTTATGGTAATTCGAAGAGCGTGAAACGACACATTACCTGTGACCAATACAGTACCTAACTTTGTCACCATTTTCCATTGACAGCCTCACGGGGCCACCGGACGTAATCACAACATTAGGTAAGTATTTCAGTAGAATCCCATCTAAAAATGTAAATTCCCGACTTTCGTATAACAGAGTTGTTGTTCGGTGATAAAACAGAAATAGCAACAGTGCGTCCGCTATAAATATCACACACTGACAGGAAAAGTGTCGGTAATATATATCGTGTAAAAATAGCCATTGTTTGGATTATGTTCGCGACATAAATAACTTTAGTGGCCAGCTTTATGTGCTAGTTGGCGAAAATCGCTTTGTTGGGCTGATACATAACTGTATAACGTGTTTATGTACGTAGCCAATACGTAGTAGGAAATAGAGTTATAGGACTTGAAATAGGTATGTTATTGAATTTATATTTTCTACGGCTTTATTGCTTGTGGCTGTTTGGATTTGGCTAAGGGATATTTTGCTGATTTTATTTAAAATAATCTTCAGTTCTGGGTGTATAGGATTTGAAGTAGGACACAGTTATCAGAACATTATGCAAAAATGCAGACTGCAAGTGCACCCGTTAACATACAGATACAGAAACTTGAAATAATATGAGCTGATGTTATTTAAAATTCACCTTTATTTATAACTTTGAAAAAAAATTGAATAATTTCAATAAAAAATCTATAGCTGTTGAGAAGGAAGTAAAAAAGTTTTTGTACTAAGGTCTACCTTCAAAATATGATGTTATTTTTGATAATATCGGCGCGTGATCCGGTCTGTTCAACATCAAAGTTTATAAATAGGTATCAGGTACGACATGCTTCTCGATCGCTGATGCAGCACAAATTTATTTATTGCGACAATTAATGTCTATTTTTGTAACTCTATTCTTGTTTCTGCGACGTAACTATGATTGAGCACGTTTCATATTTTACTTCCTTCTTCAGCATAATATTGTTACGAAAATAAACAGAAATAACAAAACGAATAAAAATGGCCGAGTATGCGAACTTGGACCACTGATTTATTTCTGCTGAACCAGTTGTAAACAAGAGCTTATTTAAATATAAAATAGCATGTTGTAGTAATTAGGTATTCATATTTGATGCACAGATTAGCATGAATGCATTAAATACCTATTATAATAAATCAAACACTAACTAACATTATATTAAACCAAATATTACCCAATCTAACTTCACATAATTATTATATTCTACGAAAAATTAATTTGCCCACAAGGAACAAAAAAAAAAAGTAAAATAAACATATTGTAACCCTTACCTTCACTGTATACCATATAATACCTTCACTGACTCAAAGTGTGGCGACAAACACGCACTAAAGACTTAAATTTGAACAGCATCGGTTACCCGTGAAAATGTACACTTGTTGCATCAACAGTTACACACGCAAAACATAGCCATGTCCTTGTAGTTGCGCAGTCAGGTAAAAAGTAGGAAAATGCTTAGGATGAGCATAGCTTAATTAGACACAGGCCTCCTCTCTTCGAGAGGGAGTGTCCAGTGCGGGTTAGTAGATGTCACAGGTCTTCGAATTTTTGGTTTTAGGACATGCCGGTTTCCTCACGATGTTTTCCTTCGCCGTTTTGAGAATAAATAGAGTTAATACTGACTTAAAACTTTAACGGTTGAAAATCGCGAAAATAGAAACCCATAATTATGCCATCTTGTTTGCTTTCCCACTTGAAGTGAGCCAAACGGCTATTTAGTGCGTCGCCTCAGTCAATGGCCGCGTCCATAAAATGCACGTGGCGCACTAAAATCTTTACAATTGTACATAAATAGTGCATCGTCTACTAGTGCCATAATAACTCAATTTACTCACAGTCATAACTAGTGGGAAATGACAAGCAGTTGAAAGGTAAAACGTTCTGTTTTACACTAACTTTCAGATGAACGTGCCATTGCAGTTTGCTCATAATTCAGCTTCGCGATGTCTTTCTGCATCTTCTTCCTTTGTTTTGACTGCATTCAATACAGTACGCACACCCAGTCAGTTCCTTATTTTCACCAGTGCTAATGCAATCAAAGCAACTCCTGCTTACATATTCCCCTATTCAAAACAAAACATGCCTTTATTGAATTCGTTAACAAATTTTCAGTGCAGTGAGATTTGCCTGCACCATCTTGACCATTTGCTCTAGTAGCAAATATTCCAGACGATCTACTATTTGATGACTCATGATTTCCACTACAACAACAACAAATGTTGATGAAGAAGTCGCGTGCGCATAAAAACGCGACTCCCTTTTAACATGCATGTTAACATCCATTGTCATCTATTATTATACGGTTATTTTCCTATTATTTCTTGCAATGAAGCTCTTTTTTATTCAATTATGCATCCGAACAATTGTATGTATAGGGATTTTACGGAAATAGCCGTTATAGAGTCATTGATTAGCATCGTATCACAATAATCCTATTTATATATGACATGGTTGTAAAAAACTAGCTAATGAGGTTGTAGTCTTTGTCAAGACAATTGTAATCTTTGTCACAAAAACAATGTAACTGTAACTGAGAATACTGTTAGACGTATCAACAACATGAGAAGAGTAACTATGGGGGTTATTTTCCATAGCAATCTACTCTTTAACGTGACACTCACAGTGGTAGCCTAATTATAGAATGATTCAGAAGTTGGAGATGAAAAAGTGTCGATAAAACAAACGTTCATTCCCTCTCCATCCTTCGTAATCGTGGTCCTGTTATAAAGCATCGTTTTTTCAATCAAAAGCATTTGATTGTTTGTTTGGCTCGCCCTCGCACTCGTCGATACGTCGGCTATAACTCGCCGGCTATTTATAGCCGTCGGCTTCAATCACGCGCCGAACTCGTGCAACTTTATATATAGCTGGTATATAGACGGGCTACTTTTTGTTTTATTTGATATTTCAATCGCGATAACCTTTGCGGTTGCTTTTGGGAACGGGATAGGCAGAGCTCCAAGTGATAGAGAAGAATGAGAAGAATTGTGAGTGACAAGTACAATTATCTTGTATGGAACGAAGTATCACCAAACTATCTGGCAAGCATTGTGTTGTAGTGTGAATTGAAGATGATAATTATACAATGATTGTGTCCTGGCGGAGGGTATTTCGTGTATGGATCTTGACTTCTAGAGCTAGAGTACCTATAAGATCGTGTGGTTACATGACTACGGTATACTAATTGGTCTTATACTAAAAGCTCTATTTTAAATATAAAGTTCTATGAAATATCACTCTTAAATTCAATTTCCCAGAAATATTTCCTGAACCAACTTGATTTACGAGCAACGTTGACTAAACAGTTACGTGATCATGCCCAATTTAACTCGATTGCCCAACATTAAGTTAACTGGAAAAGTTCAAATTGTATGACGATCGTGCATTAAGACAAAAGAGTTAATTTTGGGTTATGGTTAACGAACCCATTATTTGCTTATATTTCAAAATAACCTCATACTTTTTAAATTTGTTTTGTTTGTTTGTATTTGTTTTTTTGTTGCATATATTCTTCAAGTATTTGAAGAATACACGTAGATCGTTGTGCAAATTGAGTGTGTGTGTGTGTGTGTGTGTGTGGAAATAAAGTGGTCTGCGTTGTTTGATCAGGTTTTATCGTTTTATTTGAGTTAAGGTCACCTGTTACTTGTATTAAATACGAATAAAAAAATGGCATCAATTTAATATTATTATTATTTATGGTGTATTTGGTCCTTATAAAGATTTGCAGATACAAAGGGACATTAAGCAAAACGTGAATGTGTTTAAATGTCTGACGGCTGTGTATGATAAAAAGATGAATGACTTGCCAACTATACTTAGAGCAAATATCAAGGAGACCGTAACCTACTTCCCACGGTCAAATGTTAATGGGAAATAGGTCGCCATGGTATGCAAGCTAATGGTCCGTCACCACGTGCACATGACCTGCTTACGTTATGGTGTTTTTATAATCAACAGCATATGTTTTACTAGGGTTTAATAAGGTACTTCCGGCCGGTGACTAATTTACTATTAATAAACCGAGTCGAAAGGCGAATGAATTGACTTTACTTATAAGTCGTAATATAAAATTATAAAATAGACTACACACTTGATAAGAAGACGAGATCGAGTGTATAGCTGGATTACGCTGGATGGACGCAACGAAGGACAGAGAAAGCTGGCATTCTCTGGAGGAGGCCTTCACCTCAAGGGTTCGCAAATAAAAACAATTTACATTTTAAAGCTATTGATTAACACTGTAAAAACAGTTAGAGATATATAAGGCATTATTATTTTATTTATATAAGTAAGTTATATAATATCGATACATGACTTGAAATTACTGCTGTCTTGCAAGTTTTTCTAAATATAAACAATTCATGCAGATTATCCGCTCGTGTCCACTTAAAAAGTGGCTCTAAAAGTAAACACCTAAAGAGTTTACAAAAATGTTAACGAACATATCCCAAGGTTATGGCTGGACATTTAAAAACATAAGCAAATTATTCCGAAATTAACATCACAACCGTTTGAAGCAAATAAGCACAAAAACTTGGTATTTGTTGCCTCATCTAACTCGAACAATACGGGTCCCAAAATAGCTCCTTGTATAACCAAGCCTGGGAATAAACGTAGTGGGAAAGTATCGACCGGGTTATTATTAGTGCCTGCGAGCCAACTTGTTCCACTCTTTGTTGGTTCAAAATAACCATGCAACCCCCCCTCTGCCCGCCATGGCTGGAGAGTTTACTCTGGACTTATTTTGGGTAGCAGTCCGGTTTTGATGTCCTTACTGACTTTAGTAAGGCATGTGATTGTCTGCATCACTGATGAGGCGTAACTTAATGTTACTTGGGAATGATTCATGAGCAAAAATTTGCTTTTTTACGTGTTATGTTTTGCAGAGTTGGTTATGAAGATAAATATTGGTTGAAAAACAAAATACATGCAAATGATGTTATTATTGAGATAAATATGATAATCATGTAGAGATACTTAATCTTATGAATAAATTTCTGTATTTACGTCTCGATTCGGTTAAAATATGATTAGAATTTGTATATAATCCAAGGTTCACCGGTCCTTCCCATCTATTTGCGTAGGTATACGAACTACATAAATCTTCAAATCTTTTATTTAGAACATCCAATGCCAATTCGAGCGCTGAATCTAAACAAAATTAAAGCAACACTAACAGAAAACTTTTTATTCCAACCTAAATGGAACTCAATCATAACTGCTCATCTATAAAAACTTGATGTTAAAAAAACTCACCAAGAGTCGGTGATTCCCGAATTAGTACAACTAAAAATAACCCAGGACGGAATGCGCCCATCTGTTTATAGAGCAAGCGGGGGAGATTTACTAGTCTATTTGTGTTAGCATGGGGGACAGGTCCCGACAGGTTGACAAAAAATTGAACTTGTTCAGTGACAAGTGAATGAGAGGGTTGAAGCAAGTGAAGTGTGTCAGGGGTATGTAGTGAGGGATGAACTGTTCGACACGAGTGATCTGCTAGTGATATAATCGTATGTGAAGGTGCAGCATGCAGATTAACGGTGACTGTTATATCTTTGACATTTATCATAGATCTCTTAAGACAAATGAAATATGGTTTTATCAGATCCTATTATTAATAGATGGCGTCCTCTCACTTTGCAGCTTATTTTGGCTTTGATTATATAACGAAACCCGTTCAATTCATCATCCACGACATACCTATCACAGCAGTGGTTTGTGTTCACAGCCTGCCTTAAAAGGAGTTATTTCTTCACCTTACAATTCCGCTTCTTTCACAAGTTTCGTAACATCTTAAAAGTCCCAAAGGTTGATCCCAAACAAAGAGTATTCACACATGACTCAATCAGATCCTTAATATGACTAGCCTTTGTATGGCGTACTAATTATACACCGTCTAAATATAGTTGTGATTCACTCCTGCCCACTCTGTCTGCGTTAATAGGCGTGAATTATTGCATGCATGTGCCTACATGGCCTATTTTTTTACATGTGTCAAATGAGTTTTGGTCTGTTTTTTACGTAAATAGATAGGACATTTGGTACTGTTCATGTTTAGGAAAACTAAGTGTTGATCCGTTATCATTATTAAATAATATTACTTGTGGGCATGATGCTGGAGATTTAGCAGCTTTGTGTATGTGTGTTGGTTTCAAAACGTTTCTTATAATTCATAATTCAAGTGCTTATCATCAATCCTGCGCATTAAATTAATAATCTCTCAAGAGATTAATACCGTGAAAAACGTAGTTAATAATCAATTATTAACTACGTTTTTCACGGTTCTTAAGGTTATTAACGTCTTTTGAAGTTAATTTAAATATGTTAACTATTATTAATCCGCTACACCAACATTAACGATTGGCCAAGAAACCTTGCTGAAAACCGCAATATGAGTCGATAGTCTTTTTCATTGCCAAACTAGTTTTAAAGATTATGTTTAGTTTTATTTAACTCACCATTATAACGTGATACTTTTTAAATGACGGTTATGTTAATTAAGCCTAGCTAAAAATAAGAGATTTTCTTCTGTGATGTAATACTCAAACCAGTTTCTTTCTATTACAGAATATTAATCGAAATCACTTATTCCATGTTCAAGAACGAGCAACAATATTTCTTTCAAAGTTTTTCTTTTGCATCAATACTCGAAGCTCGTTGTATACCGTCTGAATCGAGACGTAAACATGCCGATTCGTTTCGTCTTATTCTATAAGTGATGGCACCTACGTCACATGAACAGATGAGCGTATGTTAGGAACACTCACTCGTGGGCGTTCTGTAGTACTTTTGGTAATGATACCGTAATTTGTAGGCCGAATTCACTGCAATTTTATGTTCAACAAAGTAAAAGATATAGAAACAAACAATATCATTTTCTTTTTTTTTGCGGGTAGAGTCAAATGATATGGATACAGTAGAATATGAATATTGATAAAAACCTATATATCAGTTCATCAATGAACATGCTTAATTTATATAATAATTATAGTTGAATTCATAGTTCTGTAACGAAGATGGTGTAGAACAGGACCATAGCCACAACACAGGGTAAGAAATTCAGACCAATTTGTCTTTAGAAAAAGATCAACATTCAATCTTCAAATAAAGCGATGTTTCGCTAATCAATCTGTGTTGGATTCGGTTCAGTATTTGCTTCACGCCACGCGCGCACCGCGTGCTGTGTATATGTATAATAGATATAATCTAATATATAAAATTCTCGTGTCACAGTTTTCGTTGCCATACTCCTCCGAAACGGCTTAACCGATTTTGATGAAATTTTTTGTGCTTATCCGGTATCTATGAGAATCGGCCAACATCAATTTTTTTTTTTTTTTGGTACGTAGGGTAGGGAGTTAGGGAGGTAGGTAGGTAGGTAGGTAGGTAGGTAGGTAGGTAGGGTAGGTAGGTAGGTAGGGTAGGTAGGTAGGTAGGTAGGGTAGGTAGGTAGGGTAGGTAGGGTAGGTAGGTAGGTAGGGTAGGTAGGTAGGGTAGGTAGGTAGGCTAGGTAGGTAGGGTAGTTAGGTAGGTAGGGTAGGTAGGTAGGGTAGGTAGGTAGGGTACGCCGTAGATAAGTACCGCAACCCGTGCGAAGCCGGGGCGGGCAGCTAGTATAATATACAAATATTCTATTTAAGTATCTAATATATTCGTACATCGAGGTGTTATTATAAAAGTGAGGCCGGACGCTCCGCTCAGTGCGCGTCCGTTCACAGAAACGAGAGTAAATACGACAACTTATTTTGAGAGTAAACGCTGGCTGGTGAGAAAATATCCTGGAATGCAATCGAAACAGATGAACAATAATGAACAATATTAAAGCTTATTTTTCTGTGAGATCTTTTAAAGATGTGGAGAAGGGTGAATCAACCTCTTTGACTTAATAACACAAACTGCCATTAACAATCGGCTTGCTAGGCGTTGTGTTTATAGAAATACCATTAGGTTAAAGTACAGTCACCAAAAGAGATAAGTAACCAGGGTCGTGTCAGGAATTTTAGTAAGAAACCGATGGATGTTTTCAAATGAAATTTAATTTGATTAATTAACTGTTTTTTTTTCTATTTTTTAAGTTAAATTTTATTCGAAAATATCCATCGGTTTCTTACTAAACTTCAACTATATCCGACGACCCTGGTTACTTATTACCTTTGGTGACCGTACATAACACATAACATCACGCTTGTAGAGGTGTACCCATAGTACACCCACATTTCGCCAGTTAGGTTTAAGTCCCATGTAATAGGTTAAAGTACCTAATTGGTAAAAACCGTTTGTTGTTGGAGTCTAGCTACTAGTGTATAAACCTTCAGCAATTTGCCGTATATTCATAAAACTTGATCTAAAGATACGAAGCCGAAGCCTTCGTCTAGTTATGTATGATCGTAGCTACCAAATATTTGTATGGTTTATTCCCTGTTGTAATTGTTTGTCTATGATATTTGTGTGTAACACTTACAATACTATACAAGAAAGTCTACTGTTGTGTAGTGTTTTAATTTTCTATTTGAAACCTGTTTCCTATTATGAGGTAATGATCTAATTTTATAAATACCACAAATTTGCATGTAATTATGTTATGATTGCACGTCTTGCCGAGTCCAATCCACATCGAAGGGTCGCTTCTCGAAGTTGTGAAGGAGTATGTCTACCTAGGGCAAGTCATCCAGCTCGGTAGACGCAACTGTGAGAAAAAAGCCGACAGAAGGATCCAGTTGGGTTGGGCAGCGTTTGGAAAACTTCGTCAAGTCTTCTCGTCGTCAATCCCGCAATGTTTGAAGCCTAAGGTCTTCAACCAGTGCGTCCTGCCTGCTATAACATACGGTGCCGAAACGTGGACGCTGACAGTCGGGCTGGTACACAAATTTAAGGTCGCTCAGCACGCTATGGAGCGGGCTCTGCTCGGGGTTTCTTTGAAGGATAAAATCAGAATTGAAGTTATCCGGAAAAGAACCGGAGTTACCGACTTAGCTTGCAGAGCAAGCAAGCTGAAGTGGCAGTGGGCTGGCCATGTTTGTCGGAGGACCGATGACCGGTGGAGCAGATGAGTCCTGGTGTGGCGTCCGAGTATCGGCACGCGTAGTGTGTGACGCCCCCCAGCTAGATGGACCGACGACCTCAAAAAAGTGGCTGGGACAGACTGGATGCGGAAGGCGGAAGACAGGGTGCTGTGGCGCAGTATGGGAGAGGCCTATGTCCAGCAGTGGACTGCGATAGGCTGAGTTGATTGATTGATGTTATGATTAAATATGTTAAGCTACTATTATACTACCATTGTAAGAACTTTTGTAACCATATTTATCTGCAAATAAATCTTTGACTTTGACTTTGAAGACGCTATGTTTAGAGATTTTAATTTTCCCGAAGTGTTGATGCATAGGAAACCTTGTAAGCACAAGGAAGAAAAAACACTCATTTAAATATACAAAGTGAAATTGCAAACCACTGATAAAAATAAACTAACGCAACGAAGCACTGAATGGTTTAATTAAGTTAGATTGACTAAAACTTCTGAGAAACTCAATAATTCAAGTTTCCAATGAAACGATCGAAGGTACTTTTCTATTTATGCTCCAAGGTTTAGATCAGCGGTAAACGTGAGTCCTCAGCAGTTAGACTTGCATATTTCATACTTCATTGTTATTTAGTTGGCTTGTATAGGTCTAGTCTATATGGTATTAGTTTCGCACTAAATGTCGAGTAGATGTCGATGACTATAGGCTTGACGTTTTATTTCTGCAGAATGTGTTCTGGGCGTGCCATGTTAAAGATATTATTGTTCACTATATTTCATTCAGAGTTCTCTTATGAATGGACCTCTGTAACAAAAACAATTCCATTGGCTATTTGCCCTCCGCCTACCGGAACAATTTAGACTAATGAAAGAAACAGCAAGAAAACAAAACACTGTAGCACATCATAAAACACATTACCTACGCCATAACCTCGGTTCTGTCCAAGATCAATGAAACGCGACGCGCGCGCACGCCATACATTCCCGTGAGTGAGTACTCGCGTCCGCAGCGATGCTGTGACGTTATTTTTACATTCATATATTTTTAGACTGTGTGTTTTTGGCGCGAATACATTTTTGGAAGTAGTTTAGGCATTATTTATGCAAATTACCTACTTGAAATAAATTATGTAATTTTATTCGAATGTTAATTTAATTTTGTATAATTTGTATGTAAGTAGATAGATATTTAGGAGGTTTATTATAAACAATAAAAAAAATAAAAAATAATTTCATTTTTGTCTGTACTAGATAATAGACCAGTTAAAGATAACATACAGACCAGTAGGTACTACGTTTATTTTCTAAATCAGCTCCTAATGCAGGCCAGTCTCCAAGCCACATATTGTACATAAGATGTTGTTCAAATATTTCAAAGTAATGTGCACATTGTTTAATACGAGGCGCACTAAATCATTGTAATACCATCCGCGAGTGTTTTAGTAGTGCATGCATTATACAGCAGTCGGTAAGTAATGTCTTTGCCGCCCATTGCTACATTGCCCACACACTAAATTACAGCTATAAAACACAAAATGCTGGATATGCTTTTCCTATTAACTATTCTTTTTGCAAGTCACAAGTCCTCCAGACAACCTGCTGTCAAAATGAGCTCTTATGAGAGCAGAGGTCAGACAAAATACCAAACGAACATTAGATTTGACATCATTTAAAGCAGAATCCTGGCTTTCAGAAACTGGGTGTAAGAAACTCACATGCCATTAGAATAGTCCACGAGGCTTTTCATTTTCTAATCTTCATCCAGTACAATGCCAACAGTATTCCCTGTTTTAAGACGCCATAATACCTAATTCTTGGCACAATTTAACCATAAAATCCAAACTGAACATCAATAAAGACACCATACCAGAATCCATTTCTAATCTTTCCGGTGGCTGCTGCATTTAGCCGGTTGAAAATAGCAACGGACGGAGCGCCCGCGCATACGAATACTGTAACAAACTGTTTACACTGACCGAAATAGCAGCAGTTCGCTTCTGGATGTGGAGCGGGTGAACACTTGGCTTTTATGGACAGCTATTTTTGGTGGAGCCGTCTGTTTAGGAGGTAGGAATTGTGGGAAGGTGGGATGTGGTGTAGTGGTGGAGTAAAGTGCGTAGTGCATAGAGGTGGAGTGGTACTAATACGCGGTGGCTCCACCGGTTTGGCGGATATTTCTGTGAAGTACAAGGACATTCGAGTTTTTACATTTAATGGGTTGATTTATTAACGTTTTCCAGGTTAATCTTTTAGGGTAATCTAAATGAATAAAAATATGAATGTGTAGGTACTCATGTAGCAATAAAGATACAAAATTGTCTACTACTAATGAATGTAAATCACGCGCATGCTATTTTAACTATTCAATGCGTACGGTCATTAATTCACTAAATAGTAATTCTTTTCTGCTTACACGTGTCAGTTGAGTTTTAATAGTCTGTGATAATTTTTCGTTGCTCCTTGCCCAATATGAACTTTGAAGATCATGAAAGAGAGCAACTTAAGTAATAAGTTAACTCGATCAGCCTACATCATATATCAAATTTGTAATTCCCACGTTCAACAACCCGATCACGTGCGTAAACCTTTCATAATTAAAACTAATTATAGCTGCAAAGGGCCAAATTTCCGGAAGAGTCACGTTTACAAGATTATTTTCAAAAAAGCCTCCATTATACCAGAAGAGTCTCACGTTGCTAAAAACGGTGTACAATTGATTGTTTTTCCTTAAAAACCTCCGAACAGACGAGTTGCACAGTTTTTTGGCTTCAAGGGTAGCGAAGAGGAAGGCGACGTTTTCAAAAATATAATTTTGAGAAATTTTTATGGACTGATACGTTTTTTTTATATGCCTAGAGGTAAGTTGGTAAAATACAGGGTAATACTTATTAAGTAATCATTTAGGGTTGCAGAATTTAATCAAATCTTAGGTACTTAATGTTTCCGTAGCTGCTTTGCTTAGTGTGTTAAAAAAAAACATAAATGATAATTGTTGTAACATTCCAATTTCGGTCAGTAATTTTTCGCTACGTCACTTGATAATACAGACGCAAAAAACATATTTTATTGAAATTCAATTTTTACACGAATTTTAAACGAAATTTATTTGGCAATTATTTTTCCTTAATGCAAGAATAGCCTCGCTTGTACTCGTAGGCATACAAAATATGCCAATAATAATGCATGCGCTGCAACCTGTTTAATAACGTGCCAAATATTTTGCAAAGCGTAAATGATAACAATACTTAGTAAATTATGCCAAGTTAGAAAAAAACAATTATTATTATCTTTGGTCAGTGTTTAAAAACACCAGTTACATCAGGCCGACGTGGCGACAACTCAACAAAGTTACGTGTTGTGATGCATTGCAGACAGAGTCGCGTGTCGCAGTACTACACAAGCCGATTTCCGCGAATTTATCAAATAATTCGACTGTGTCACGTTTCGTAGCTCGCGTGTATGTTCTATTTTTAAAACTCAATAATTTCGCTCTGTATTGTGCTTCTTCTCGTTTCCTCAAGCATTGTACTAAGTGTGTGCGAGAAGGAGGCAAAGAGAGGCGCGGGCGGGGCGCGTCCTTCACTTGTCGCGCGCCGCGTTGCCGGGTGTTCTAAATATAAAACAAGGGGGGCGCGGTGCGCGGGCGGCGGCGACCGGCTTTGTTGATCTAGCTTTGTTGTACTTCTGCCATTATAATACTTCGTTTTTATTTTTGCATGCTCTGTGGACTTATAAAGGCTTGGCCAAGGTTCAGTCCAAGTCGCGGTCTGCCCTCGAGCCGGATACACACATAGCCTTTTCAAAACACTTGTAAAGTCGTAACATCTAATGACGACAAATAAAAGTAATGAAGAGTTATTTAAACTACCTTTATTCAAGTATGAAAAAGAAATATATCACTAAATGTATTTAGATTCAAAAGCACGCGTTTAGTTGAACAACCTCAAAATATGTGTAATTCTGGAGGACGCACATTACTTTTCGGTGACGAGCGAAAAGTATTTCCATGTAACACTATAATTATGAATTTCGAGAATTTCTTTGTCGTAAATAATCCTTCTGAAGCTTCCTTTCATTTACTTACATGCATCCACATATTTATGTTGTATTGTACTAACCGAGGAGAAAATAGTACGTAATTCAATTATAGGTAGTAAAGAATCCTTACGGTTCACTGCATATAAGCAACTGTTCCTATTTTAGTATTGATACTTGTGGATAGGAATAGTATGAGCACTTACTTAAGTGCACGTGTTCCGAACCTGATCTGAGTTTCAAACAGATATATTTATAGAAGACAATGGCTAGCTATTTAGGTTTTGTTTTAAGTTGCAAGAAGATATATATTTGTTCACTAAAAGTACCTCTTCAAATAAAACCTTATTTTAACAAGTAACAAAATAAAACATTATCTATCTTGGGGGTTACAAAGTAACGCTACGCTAGGCAGGCGCGTAGTCGGACGTAGCGTAGAAAGTACTACGCCGTAGCACGTCCCGCTCTCGTAGCCCGCTACCATCTCCCGTAGATCTATTCGTAGCGCGCTACAAATTTCTATGGTCTGTTGCATTTTCAACTGAATTTGAAATTGTGGAATCAAATTAATAGCAGGTACCTACTTACGTATAAGTTTAAAAATATTTATTATTAATACATACAAAAGTAGCTATAAAAATATATTCTCATTTAAACATTATTTATTCAGCACAACAAAACAAACGAAACTTCCCCAAGGGAATATTTCCAAAGCCATGTAAAATCAGCCTCCAACCAAAATAGACCAATCACTGTTATCAATTTGGTCTACTTAACCCAGTAATAATTGTCCAAGTCATCGGATCTCGTGTGAAAGTGGGGCTGAGCTGAATAATTAAGAGGCTCTATTAGGTCACCTAATTAGAACTAGGGTGACAGGTGAGCTAAGAATGTTTTGGGATATCTTGATCCAGATATTTCGATTTTATTAGAATAATTTGATTAACTTTCCTTGAATTAAGAAAACATAATAACGGGTATTATAGTTTTGAATTCATGGTAGGGGAAAAAATCAGCAAAGAGTGGGTAGACGATGGTAAAATTTTAATTTAACATTAGCTAAGAAAATGTACTAATAATTTATGTATGAAGTAAACGAAAACGAAGCAAAAGGATCGTAGCAGGTGGCGTCCTGTAGTTTCTGCCTACCCCCATGGGAAGAAGGCGTAAGTTTATGAATGTGAACGTACCGATCAATTACGTATCTTAATTAAAAGCTAATAAATTGAAGTAGTTTGACTAAGGTCATGTAACACATCCATGTATTTGTCTAAATGTTTAGTTACGTCTCGTATGCTTAGGTAGTTTTTTATTACAATTCTAAATGTCTGCAAGATGTGTACTCCGGTTAGGTGCACGATCCGGTAACTGCGAATTCGTGAAGCAATAAAATAGAAAAGAATGTGTGATGTGTGTGTATGTGTGTGTGTAAATAGTGTAGAGTCATCTCAATTACCTCCTTCCCTTTTAGTGTATATATATAGTATATATACGAGTATATTGTATAATGTAGGTATATATTATAGTAAATATATATGTATGTGTATTATAAGTTTATAATCTATTTAGGTACTTGTATACCTATTTCATGTATAATTAATTATGTTATCTTTTTAATATTATAAATACTTTTTTTTTTATTATTAACGCCTGTTAAGCAGAGCACCTGCCATCTTATCTCTACACCACCCTTGGTTGACTGGTAGAGAATGCCTAAGGCATTAAGTCCGCCTTTGTATGTTATTGTGTGCGAGAAGTTTAAATAAATAAATAAATAAATGTGTGATGTTCAAGGTTACACATTTTGTATCGGTTTTGGAATGCATTCTGATTTAACGTATTTCAATATTTATTCTAATGTCGCTTTAAATGCGTATGTTTCTCAAGATATTGCGTTGCTATGCCAAAGCACCGCTTACGATTCCGGAAACAACAGACAACAACTTAATGCCTTATATTTTGGTCGGCAAAAAACCCTCGAAAAATGTGTATCCCCAAATCACAGCGCTGTTCCCAAGGCAGGCTAAAATAAGAATTAACCTTTCACGCCGATCTTCACTGAGATATTAATTGGGCCTCCGTGACCTCCAGCTCGGACCCTAAGTCCTCGGTCCCGGGCGGCTAGCTCTTCTAAATATATCCAGAGCCAAAAATAACTGTCGCTCCCCCCTTGCTACCCCACCCTGCCCCCACGGCCTGGGGGCGACCCGCAGGCTTCGCCGCAATCTCCCGACGACCTACATTAAAACGGGTGAAGCGGGTCGCGTCGGGACTCAAAACATCGCTTATGCAGTTTGCAGTCCTGAAAGTGCAGGTCAATTCTATTAGCGTGAGGGCGGATTTGTTGCAGGTGTTTATCAACGTATATTAGCTTTGTGTGTATCTCTACAACTAGTTGCAAAGTATAGGTAGGTTTCTTTATTTCAAAAGACGTAATTACTTACATTTTATAAATGTCTAAGAAATGTTCGAAAGCCAATGACTAACCGAACACCGATAAGGATATAAAACGTAAATATCCAAAAATAGCATCTGCGTAAACGCAGCCTTTCGATAACACAGAAAATCAGTAACACCAAACACGAGGAGGAAAATAATAAAGGTTACGAGAACCTTTCAGATCTACCCCCCCCACCCTTCACCACCCACCTAAAACAGCCTTTACAAGTACACAAACGTAAACACTCGCGTTTTTGGAGGACACCACTTAGTCTCAAACAATTGAACCAGCAAACAGCTTTGCAGCTATATACTTCAATAAAAGCAACTATTTTTCAAGCAGTAACTAGGTACACTTGGTACCCCCTTCCACCTAGACAAGATTATTTAGGTCACAGGCATAAGGTCGCGTCCACACAGCGGCGTACAGACATGTGTCTGCAATACGTTCCGGACTTGTTTCGTGTGTCATTATCCTAACCTATGATCCTAATCGACCGGGTTGTTTTTTTTTTATGTTTTCAATTTCTGTTCGTTGTACCAGTGATTTATGGTGCAGTTGTGTACTTGACAAATATTTATTCGAGAATTGCAATAGTTCAAAACAAACAATTATTATCGAGATGGTAGGCATACTTTTTGCAAAATGAAATACCCGGTGAAATCAGGTGACTACGGAAAAACTCCTTGGTTGAAACACTCCTAGGCCACGTATGTCGACTATCCAGTTTATGAAGCTGAGTAGTTATTCAATCTAAACTTTAACAAACAAGAATTGGAAAGTATAACATAACAATGCTTCTCCTAAGATTTATTCTACAAATGACTTACACAAGGAGTGTCCGGATTCCACTCCAATAGCAACAACATTGCCAGTCGGAACAGTTTACGGATATGACTTTCTCACCGCCCCGCACTTTGTTGCAAAACATTCGGATTATCTTCAGAATACTTCTATAAATATAAAACTGGTTGGTTTAGCTCACAGAGCATGGAGACGTCTCGGCGGCCTCTGGTAAAGGCGGCATTGTCAACACTTTTCATTCAAACCATGCGTGTCACCGTTTACTTACACTATGATACAAAATAACGTACAGAAACTGACGGCTTTGAAGGCGGTCCATGACAGTAGTTGTGCGCTCAACTCAGTTTCGGCGCCACGAATTTTGTTAGTACTGTTGTGTCAAGACAATCCCAGCGGCGCGCGGCGGCGCGGCGCTGCGAATCCGTGCTCTGTGGTTGCGGAGTTTTTTATTTAAATAATAATAGTTATGAGTTATAGTTTATTTATGCGGTATTTTGGGTGCAGCTTTATTACTAATTTTATAATTTTGACAGCTATTATCACCAGCCTTGCCTTTCTTGACTATGTGGGAGTAATGTCCAGTCTGACTAAAGACTGAGTAGTAACTGGTTTTGGTTTGGAAAATGTAATATCTCTAAGCACACGTATACAGAGTGCGTGAGTGAGTGGTATTAGATCTTAAGTAACTTAACTAAACAACACGTGGGTATATATTATCTCGTGTGAGTCACAATTCGACGTCCATCATTCATAGGAGAATCTTTGATAAAGTTTAGTACGATTTGCAGTCAGTAGTTTTCAACTACTTTCTTTCGAAGAGTTCAGTAATCAATACCTTGTTAAGTTTTCTTTTTAGTTTCTGTATATACACCATTATCATCTCCATCTTCATTCTCTGTATCTTCCATACTAACAGTTGTTTCTCTCTTTGCAGCAGAGATGGCGCACGAGAGCGGTGGGGGCGCAGACGGGTCCCCGCAGCACACCCCCTCCCCCCCGCACGCGCCGCGACTACCCCTCGCTGACACCAGCTTCCATCAGCAGATCATGCAGGTGAGCATCAATAGTTGTTATAAAGTTACTCTCTTTTAAAGATTTACATTCTCTCTATGTTTTAATCTTGATTTATCTTTTTGTTCTCTTAAAACTTCTATGTTATTTTTATATATTTTCAATGTCTTTGTATATTGGTACCTGGTATGTTTATTTATTTATTTAGGTTCGTCTATTTCTGTAGTTTGATGTTTTATGTGTTTCTCAGTTTTTCATTTTTCTGGTGAATCGTGTATCTTTTACTTTTTAGCTAAACAAAGGCTGCTCTCAAACTATTATTTGGAATTTTCATTCATCTTTATAATTTTCTCTCGTCTTTATAATGTCGCCTTTCGTTATCTCAAACCTTACCATAACTTTCAGTCACAATCTAATGACTCACAAATTGTACAAACAAGGTTCCCCAGCTATTACATAGCTCATTCTTTTATTAGATAATGTAGTGTTTGTAAACACAGCTCTGATGGGAGTGGGCGGAAGGCCCGATTACATCTCATACGTACTAAAAGTCTTTACTACTTTGTCAATAAAAATAGCTGAATTTACAATGATTGGTATTCTATACTGTCTAGGTAAAGTACTGAGTTAAGATAACGATTTATATCCCTTTGATTATGATAGCTATAAATAGCAAGCCGATTTGATGATTGTTTAAAGTAATATTTTTCTTATAAAGTCGTATCTTTTGATGATATAATTGCAACGTGTGTTGATAAACGTGTCCAGTAAAGAGTTACTGAAATTGTACAGTCTTGTTATAGCATCACAGACAAAGCAAACCATATTCATGAATAGATTAAAAATATAATTCGAGACAGCGGCGGAGTTTTATATTTAGCTGACAGAAATAACAGATTTGCTGACAGATTTGTAGTTGATGTATTTATTCATGTCAGTTCTAAATGTAGCTTGATTATTTCTTGGAGCGCCCTATCTTCTGCCGATACGAGATATAAAACCGCTACTCATTCCGCGAAGATAAAGATAGAAAGCGATGATAGCCAAAAGTTTTGAATAAATGTAGTACTTTCCTATATCTATTTCCAACGGACTATTTGGCTTCAAAAGCCTTTATAAAATGATATGTGAATGTCCTTGATAAAATGGAAGAATACTGGTAAAACTCAACTGGCTCTACGATCCCTTTGTTCTCCTTTTAGTTCACATGTATCCTTAGCATCTATTTTACTCTTCAATCATCACCCCCAGCTTTAGAAGTCCTTAAAATTTTCAGACTTCTATTTAAATCAAAACTTGAATCTTACCCGTCATCATTTAAATAAGGAACTTGTACAAAAACTCCACAAAGCAGATAACAAATGCAGGTGAAGGAGCGAAGCCCGCAGATTACCGTGACCTTTTCCCGAAATATAGCGAACGTTCGCCGCATACATATTATTTTTACGCGATATTTATACCGACACCGGCGCGCGCGCACTATTAATATCACGTATACGTTCGTGTGTATGTATGTGTTTAGCGTCTGCATATGTTATGATTATATGCGTATTAAATTTAGATATGAAATTATTCGCGGCCCCGTTCTGCGTGCTTTCTGAATATTGCTTGTAGTTCTGTTGCAATTTAATTGAATAGTAATTGGTGTGTTTCTCATTTTAAGAAAACAGTATGAATTGCGATGCAACCATTCGATGATAGTGTTTTTATACCTATTGGTACGCATTTTTTTTATAAGCTCTATTGATAAAACGAGTTAACTAAGTAGATTGACGTCAAACTATTAAACAGGTTCCCTACAAAGTGTCTAGCCTTCGGTGTTTCAACTTGTTGCAAATTATTCGACCGCAATTCGATTAGGTCAATAGATAAAAAATCCCATTTATCTGGAACAAAGAAAGTCTGCAGTCATGCATCAAGCGTCGATTGTCATCGACCAAACTTTTCAGAACGTTTAGATAAAAGTAACGACCCAATCATAAGTTATTCAAAACTACGGAATCTGTCATAACTTCCTGACCACGTTGTCGAACATGAATGTGGAAACTACGTGGTCTGTGGTGAAGCCCCGGGCTCTCCTGAACCACGACAATATTCGGCCCCGCCCACGCGCCCGCGCAAAACATCCGTTCGCGCGATCTATTCGCGGCGCATTCCGACCACCCGCCATTTTTTCCCCATCGAACAAAAATAATGCGCGCGTCGCCAGAAATACGCACACGCGCACCTCGGTGTGCCTTTTGATGTATTTTTTTGTAAATCGAACGCTTCCGACCTGTGTTGCAAGGTTGCATTGTCTGGTCAATAGATATAATAATATTGCTTTGACTGTGGAGGGAATGTTACGTAAATATGTTTAGATGTACTTACCTGTGTAACATAGAAGTTTAGAGAAAAGTTTCGCCAACCAAGGATCACTAATATGCCTTATTTTTCTATGTGTTCATTAAAGTTTCTTATTTTTGTTAATGCTTTTTAAAATTGTTTGAATTCAATGTTTTCACGATTTTCTTGAAAGAATAGCTGTGTAGTTTTGTTACATTTATTTATACATATTTTATTCAATTCTTTTTTCTTCAACTTTTAAATAACGAAAATAAAACACTTTGTATGATGCGTAAACGCTATGTATTGGTGCACCTTGTTTGGTCCTCCCTAGAACTAATAGCTCCCTCCCCACGGTCGTGGTCGTCTGGTGTCCTACATGTATTTCATCTCTCGTTGTCAGAATCAGAACCCAAGAAAGAACCATATTGCTGAGAGGGCGAAACAGACATTAGAGAGTAGTTTCCTGCTGCAAGTGAGTTCAAATTACAATAATAATGTGTACAGTCAATAGTGTGTCGCATTCAATGAACATGTCCAAATGTGCTCCACAACATATTTGAGAAGACGCCAAACTTTCACGCCATAAATTCTGGATCATTCAGCCTGACTCATGTGGCTCTTTGCACCATTAAATCATAAGATGCCATTTACGAGGCATTTCTTCAGATACTAATTAATTCAGCGAAGCCATGCGCCTATCATCTCCTAACATGCAAAACAATTTAACAAACATATTTCACATTTCAAAAATAATAACATAATTAAGACAAACATTTGGACATTATGATCGACATGGTGTAATATCTATTAATATCGTTATTAGTAGTGAATCAAGCAGTACTAATGATGAAGTAGTTGAATGTGACACAGAGGTATTGCCTAATTAAAAAATAATATTAACTGGTCGTGGTATCAAAAGGGTAATCAAATTAATACAATCAGTGTGAATACTCCGACAATCTACGAAGTCGTAACATTATTATACTTTGTAAATTAGTATAAAATAGCTTATATTTTTCTAGCACGAGTAATAAAAACATTGGTTTTCCCATTTCCAATTTAGAAAATACCAAAATACTTGTTTTTTTTTTTAAATAAGGAAATCAGCCTCTGTTGTAAGAGGACATTAGATTTTGAATTTACTATTTTATTGCCAATAAATTATATCTCTGAACTTTCACTGCATATAATGGAAAAAATAAAATAAACAAAATTCCATAAAAAAATAAATTTGAAATCGTGTAATCTCCACCCACAATTTCGCCGATTGTCATTGATCATCGAGTGTGTCAAACTACTAAACCAGAGATAGATCCCTTAGGGACGCTTTGCCTAATTGTTCGGTCAACTTTTGCAGTTGAAGAAACAGCAGCAGCTGCAACAAGAGATTCTGCTGCAGCACTTTCAGCAGCAGCGGCAACAGCTCGCGCAAGAGCATGAGCAGCAACTGATGCACCATTTGAAGGTAAATATGCTGCAGGTAAATACAAATCGAACACTTTATTTATTAGATCTTAGTTAATTTTAGTTTCTTCTACTTTGTTTTGTGCGATTTTTCTTTCGTGAGCAGTACTTCATAATGGGACTGGGAATCAGTGGTTGATACACCGTTATTTTGTTTATCAAAATTAAAAACTCAAAATAAACATGTTTCGTTATAAAATACGCAGTTTTATCCACCTTCAACTAAACTGCCAAACATCATGTTTATAAATAGTAATCAACACAACAAGTAATAAAGTTTTTACAAGTTCACCTGAAGAACCCGTCACACCACTGTCATGTGACGGGCCGGACCGGTTGGCACCGAATCGTGAGCGAGTGTAATTACTTTATTTCATCCAGTCGATGAACGAGCGTGATTGATGCGCGGATCACGCGATTGGGGTAACGCACCGAGTAGCTCGTGATCTTGAACTGATTGAGATAGGTCTATTCGACTATTTATCGAATACATTTTACATTCGAAATTTTCCCACCACAGCAGGACAAAGGCCAGTTAGATCTATCAATGCTTTTTCTTGATTGATTGCTTGGTTGTTAGTTAGCGATTCCAGATCTGTCCATATTTCTTCCTCTTCTGGGCCAAAAAAACATATTTGTTGACAGCTATTGTGTTCCTTCCTAAAGCCGTGGACAGACGCGTATCATGTGTAATGTAATGTATCGTGGATTCTACGTGTGAACAGGACTACGAGCATTACATGTAACGCTCGCGCTGATCCATCGGCTGTCGGTTTTTAGCGCAAACACAAAGGCTTTCGCAGTCGAACACATACAGGATTCGCGTTGAGTTTGTGTGCCGTCCACAATATTCGCATTACATAACACGATACATTACGTTACACATTGCATACGTCTGGACATGAATTTACAGAGACTTGGTTTTGCGTAGGCTAACTCTATGGATGAACGATTTGCAAATGCATTTACAACTGAAATGACCTCAATTTCCAGTATCATTCCTCAAAATTCCCCATAAATCTATAAAAACAAACAGTCGCGCATTACTCCTGGCTGGAATGTGGCACAGAGCCGGCTCCACATCGCCGTATTAATAGTCATGAATGGACTGCACAACTGCTAGTAATTACATCATTCATACTTACTAGTACTTCGTGTAATTGTGTTAATCTCCGCCTTAGTTCTGCTACTCCCTTGAGCACGGGACGATGCAGGTGGTCTATAGTTCGTCATCATTATTGCCCTTTTGTTGTTATTATTGATGATAGGTATGTCGTCTTGTGCACTGTGAGTTGTACTGTTTGTGGTTCATACCTAGTAGTTTTGTAGGGTTGTTGAATACGAATGGGATGTGTTGAAGGATTTTGGTGCTGTTTTTGATGGCAATAATTTTAATAGAAGCTTTCTTTTTATTGTTTCGGTATGGAATTTCAACAATGTTTATACTAAAGAATTTAACTATAGAGTACTAACAATCTTATCACTATAATAAAATATACCACACCTTTGTTGTGGCATACTTTATCACCATCAACGGCGGACATTCACACAACTATTAAAAACTTTATCAAAGTATTTTTCCACAATTTAATAGTAGATTATGCAGTAAGGGGATAAAGCAGTGTCTTAAGGTCGCGGGCGCTATTTCGAATCCAGAACGTAACGAAGGATTCTAGGGCTCCCGAGCGTAGTGAGAGAGCTCTGAGTTAACTCCTGAGCGAAGCGAGGGACTTAAGACTAGAATCTTGAGTGCAGCCAGGGATTCAAGGTCGCTCAAGACGAAGACACCTTTATCCCCGACGAGAATATTCTACTTTTCGCACCTACTGCGAGGTAATAAAACCAATTCAATTATCGAATTATTAGTTTATGAAGCTGTTAAATAACAGAGAATACCTAGTTATGTACAGTTTCATACGCTGTTTACCCGACTACGTGATAGCAAAGACTGTTATGTTTTTCGGGCGTCGTATCTTTGTATGTGGATTTTTTTTATACCCTATACGATTTGAATATATGAGGTGTCTATCGACTCGTCTTGGTCGCGCGGAAATTATAAGCTAGGTTTTGTTTTTATAAAATCAAATTGGCAGATTTTAGACGTCAAAAAGAAATATCTTGAAAGAAAATGTTTACCGTGACTAAGTATATGGGATATCAAATTAAAGGGCTTGAAGAGACGATTCCAAAAATATAACACACGATGTGCATGCAATTTAATTTGACATTAGCGAGCAAGTGGTGTGGAAAGATAATAATAATCGCACTGCTAAACACACGGTTGGATTTAATCATAGATACAAATAGGTACGACTGCGGAGTGATAAGCTATGATTAATGAAATCGATTAATATTATGTACTATAAATATTACTGTCAAGTGTCAACATAATAAATAGAATGTGGTCATTCATAATGACTAGACACTTTTAACTTTAACTCGCCATATTCAAATTCATTTATTTAACTTACACACAGTTCTTAACCAAACAAATAACAAAATGAAATACTAACTGAAGACTTTTGACAGATTTAACAAACTAGGCAACGTCTGTATCTTGGTAACCCTAATTAAGAAGATTAAAACTTGATTCTACTGTTCAGACAAAATTTTTTAAAAAGCGTTTTTTCGTTAAAATAATTTCAGTTTAAAGATAATTGCTTCAACAAAAACAAGCTCCGAAATACTTTCACAATCAAAATTACAGTAAATAAGTATGATGACATTGGTAAACGATGTAAACAGTGTTATTTCGAACGGCATGCGCGGGCGCCCAATGATCTGATGATTCCATGTTTAACGGGAATGGCATCCGTGAGTCCGTGACGCACCTCTTACTCACTACCGAATCATTCGCTGAATGTTTGTTCTAGTATCATTAACTAGTTTGACAGAACGAGGTCCTGTGACTCATTGCGAAAGTGTTCGGGTTATGGAGTGAAGTACATAATGTGCATTCTTCTGAAGTTGCTGTTTGATTATTTTTGTTTATGTTATCATAGCTAGATGAGTGTTAGCCTGCACTATAGTTACCATCTCACTCCACAGACCAGTCATGCCTTTCATTGTTCTAGTGTACCAGGTTTATTGAAATCTTGGGACATTCTTTTCTTTTTTGCCAGCTTTTATTTAACTTGCAATGTTTATATGCATGTATGTATATATGTATGTATGTATGTATGTATGTATGTTTGTTTGTTTGTTCTGGGCAAATCTTGCAAGCTGAAATAATTATCATTACCTCTTTTCCTACGGAGTTGAAATTTCACACGTTGATTCTGTTTCAAAAACAATGCATTTTTATGATGTATGATCTGTGATTCTACACCCAGGATTGGCTCCAGACGAAGGATTTCCTTAACGGTCAACGGTGCAGACATGGCATTTAATATACGCATTTAATTATGGTCGTTCCTTCTAAAGTCCACCATGACCTGGCTGCGGCACCCAGGAATGGCTGCAGTCGAGGAAACACCTCAACGGTCAACAGCAAACACACAACATTTTATATACGCATACAATTATGATAGCTCGTTCTAAAGTTTACCATGATCTCGCTGCTGCACCCAGGACTAGCTCCATACGAGAGAACTCCTCAGTGGTCAACAGCACAGGCAAGAAATGTTGTATTAAATTATGATGATAGCCCGTTTTAAAGTGTGGCATGACTTGGATAGTGCGACTCGAATGGCTTCACACCATGACTTGTGTAAAGGCGCGTTTGGGTTCTTTGGATTTGTCTATACAAATCAATACAATCATCAATACAAAGTACTAAATAAAACTTACGTTAACATAAAACTTAAATATTTTCTTAAAACCTTGAGGCGTGAACGTCCTTCTTACACTTAAAGATAAGCCGCAAGCTTCTAAGAAAATATTAGTTTTATATGTTAACGTAAGTTTTATTTAGTATTTTTTAGTTCATTAAAAGCTTGTTTATAAAAAGGTTTTTTACTTACATTTTTGTATTTTGGGGTCAATGCTTTAGGAAAAGTGCAATGTAATGGCCACACCCTCCCGACAGCTAATTGACGCTATCTTTTGGTAAGCTTGTTTAGGCGGATATGGACAAAAATTATGATAGTGATGTGAGCGAAACTGCTGTTAATTAGTTAACCTCACTAAACGATACTCGTGACGTCTGATAGCTTTAGCCCAATAGTATGTTGACACAAAATTATTTAATCAGAACAGACGTGTGTCGATACGAAATCAATATTAATAGCTTAATATAGTGATTAACAAAAAACAAATTCGATAACACGCATTCATAAAGAATGGATATAAAACACTACAGTGTCGTCGTGATTCAGCAAACATAATAATCAGCTAGCTAGGTACTTATTTCAAATCTGATTGAAGGTAATGAATGAACTTTGTAAATACCCATTGAAGTTTCCCAAAACTGGTATTAATATCTATCAATTTGATTTGTTGAAGTTCTGTTTTACGTAAAGAGAAATCGCACGAAAAACTTAAGTCTAGTCACTGGACTTTAAAATATACAAATTAAATTCAAAGGCAAGGCAACCAATTCAGATAGCAATCCAGATGTGGCCATAACGTTGAATATTAGACAGTCAAACAGAATCTCTAGGAAAATTGCCCAACTATCTTGGATTTCAATCAGAATTGACTGCGAAACCGCCTGATATTTTACTGTTGACCCTCCCTAAGAGGGGTCTGTAAGCAACAATAACGGCATGACTAACGTTCCAGTTGTGGGAACAGCAGAAGGCCATGGAGGAAGCCGCGCGGCGCGAGGCTCGCGAGGCGTTGGAGGCTCGCGAGGCGCGCGAGCGGCACGAGCGCGACCGCGTTGAGCTCATGCGCAAGAAGGACAAGCACGAGCACAGCGCCAATGCGTCCACGGAAGTCAAGCAAAAGCTGCAGGTATGGACTACTACTAATAAAAACAGTTCTCCGCCCAAATACATTAGTAATGTCAAGTAAGTGTACCATATGATGAGGGCAGTGCTGGCCCAGTGGTTACGGCCCTGACTTAAGAGTTGTTGGTCGTGGGTTCGAACCCAGGCAGGTGCTAAACTTTGTGTAAATAATTTCATCACTACTCTAACCGGTGAAGGAAAACATCGTGAGGAAACCGGCATGTCCTAGAACCAAAAATTCGAAGACATGTGACATCTATCAACCCGCACTGGGCCTGCGTGGTAGATTAAAACCCACTCCATCTCGAAGAGAGGAGGCCTGTGTCCTAGCAGTGGGAACATAATAGGCTGATTATGCATATGATGAGAGAAATGCATGGGTACATTTCTGTAATAGTAAATCATAAATCATGAGGCATCAGTCATTAAGCGAGTTTTGTGAAATAAAATTTTGACAGTGAATGAATTAGAAGTTGTACATTACCTTTCGATTCTACTTTGCTTTCACAAGTTTAAAGAAATAATATTAGTGTCATGCAAAAGTTAATTTTTGGACATGATTGTAAGCAGAAATCTGTTCTTTCAGCAATTCCTAAAAAAGAAACAAGCGAGTGCAAATGGAACAGTGCCTGGTTCGTCGTATAGAAATTGGTAAGTTCATCATTCCTCAAACTAGCATGACTTTAATTTCCCGAAGTCGTCCCAAGTGTTACCGCCCCATCTCTGCACAGGGGTATAGTGAAGTCATCGTCGGGCGAGTCCATCACGTCGACGGGCGCGACGGCCACGCACCCGTACCGCCTGGCGGCGCCGCTGCCGCTGGCGCTCAACGCCGCGCCGCCGCAGCCGTCGCCCGACTACCCGCTGCGGAAGACCGGTGCGTATGCCAGGGTTACGGTGTGCTGCATCCGTGTTGTGTGCTCGTAGCCTAAGATGCAGGTGTGACGTGGCAATGAGAATAACAATAAGAATTTACAACAAAAATACTGTGTCAACAATGTTGTACATTAGATCGATAAAACGCTTGTAAAACGCGCGATCTAAAGTCTACAATTACGAGGACCGTACTCAAGTGTTGAGCCTATGGCTTAATACATTCTAGTTATGTCCATTGTGAAAAAGAGATGGTACTAATTTGCCTTGTATAGCTCCATCTTTCTTTCGCACCGGAGCAATGATTTTTTACTCGACATGAAAAACATGATCCTAATAAGTAAATATAACTGTCGTGAAGTGAGTTTGCCTTAACCCGTTAACGTGAGCATGCGTGTGCACTAACCCGCAGCGTCGGAGCCGAACATGCTGAAGGTGCGTCTGAAGGCGCGCGTCATCGAGCGACGCGCCTCGCCGCTCGCGCGGCCGCCCTTCAAGACGCGCGGCAAGCACCGCAGTGAGTTGATGCCTTTATGTCTTAGATGGAATGCTGTGTTATTTTAGATGTTTTGCATTGGAATGTTGATGTTTTACTAATGAAAATCTTTATTTGACGATTAAGATATGTGTAAAAAAAAACAAATATACTTAAAATAGTTAATTCTTCCCCAAATTTTTCGCCGTTTCTTCTCAAAGAACTGAATTCAGGGAATTCCAAAATTACTATATTAATTGTATACCTAAATCACATCATGTCATATATCAGAGACAACATTGAAACAACTATTATTTTACAAAAAATTACTATAAAAAAATTGTCAACTCAAAGAACAAAAATGTATGTAAGCCCTTACAAAACTAAGCGCCAATTCCCGTATTTTTAAGAACGTTCATATTGTAATCTCAATCTGTAAAATACTATCAATTTACATACGTTTTTTTACAAGTGTTTGCCATCGATGAGATGAACATGCGACTTGAAGTTGAACGTTTTGTTAGTACGAGAATTGGGCTTCTGATCACTGTAATTCCGATTATTTGGGCATATTTGAAGGTTGTTGTGTGTCCCGCAGACTGCGACGGCAGCTCCCCGCGGGGCTCGCCCCCCGGGGGCGCGGGCTCGGGCGCCTCGGCCCCCATCCGCGAGGAGGAGGAGGGCATGGGGCGGGCGGCCGAGCTGCTGTTCTCGTCGCCCTCCATGCCCAACATCAGCCTGGGCCGGCCGCACCAGCCGCCGCCACCTATGCCGCACCCACCGGTATGTTGGACCCCATATCGGCTCCTCTTTGACTGAGTTAAAATTTAAGAAATACTAATTATTTTCTTGCCTCTTTCGACCCATCAATTTTGTAGATGCATTTGATCATAAAAAATGTTTAGGTGATATTTTAAAGTTTAAATGTACCTAAAAAAAGTAAATATGTACAGGTAAACCAGAAAAGGTATACTTTTCGGTTATCTTCAAACGCGTCACAGAGTAACTTCTCACAGAGGCGAAGTTTCTAAGTTTTGTACTACTGCGTTTTACAGCAGTGCATCTATTGCGCATTTGTATGAAGTTTTCTCTGTGTGTGGTTATCAATATCGGCATAGACCGTCATTTGCCACTCATAAGATTAGTTTTTTTTTTTGAATTGCATAGAGTTGTCAATCTATAATTTATAAATCACGATAATATAAAATGGGAGAGTACTTCCACGGTCGTAACAGCTCTATATTAGATCGCATCACCGCGCGATCGGTTTCAAAGATAAACTCTGATGCCCGTAGCGCATACCTTTGTTGGGTTGCCATGAGCATGCTGTGAGCCCGTCGTGCCCGCAGGTGGTGTCGTGCCTGCCGCCGGTGTCGGAGGCGGGCTGGGCGCCGGCGCAGGCGCGCCTCAGCAAGCGGCCGCTGGGGCGCACGCACTCGGCGCCGCTGCCGCTCGGCGACCCCGCGCTGGCGCCGCCCAGCGCGCACCACTACCTGCGCGACCAGATACGCAAGACGGTGAGTAGCTGCGGCCTGCGCCGGCGCAGGCGCGCCTCAGCAAGCGGCCGCTGGGGCGCACGCACTCGGCGCCGCTGCCGCTCGGCGACCCCGCGCTGGCGCCGCCCAGCGCGCACCACTACCTGCGCGACCAGATACGCAAGACGGTGAGTAGCTGCGGCCTGCGCCGGCGCAGGCGCGCCTCAGCAAGCGGCCGCTGGGGCGCACGCACTCGGCGCCGCTGCCGCTCGGCGACCCCGCGCTGGCGCCGCCCAGCGCGCACCACTACCTGCGCGACCAGATACGCAAGACGGTGAGTAGCTGCGGCCTGCGCCGGCGCAGGCGCGCCTCAGCAAGCGGCCGCTGGGGCGCACGCACTCGGCGCCGCTGCCGCTCGGCGACCCCGCGCTGGCGCCGCCCAGCGCGCACCACTACCTGCGCGACCAGATACGCAAGACGGTGAGTAGCTGCGGCCTGCGCCGGCGCAGGCGCGCCTCAGCAAGCGGCCGCTGGGGCGCACGCACTCGGCGCCGCTGCCGCTCGGCGACCCCGCGCTGGCGCCGCCCAGCGCGCACCACTACCTGCGCGACCAGATACGCAAGACGGTGAGTAGCTGCGGCCTGCGCCGGCGCAGGCGCGCCTCAGCAAGCGGCCGCTGGGGCGCACGCACTCGGCGCCGCTGCCGCTCGGCGACCCCGCGCTGGCGCCGCCCAGCGCGCACCACTACCTGCGCGACCAGATACGCAAGACGGTGAGTAGCTGCGGCCTGCGCCGGCGCAGGCGCGCCTCAGCAAGCGGCCGCTGGGGCGCACGCACTCGGCGCCGCTGCCGCTCGGCGACCCCGCGCTGGCGCCGCCCAGCGCGCACCACTACCTGCGCGACCAGATACGCAAGACGGTGAGTAGCTGCGGCCTGCGCCGGCGCAGGCGCGCCTCAGCAAGCGGCCGCTGGGGCGCACGCACTCGGCGCCGCTGCCGCTCGGCGACCCCGCGCTGGCGCCGCTGCCGCTCGGCGACCCCGCGCTGGCGCCGCCCAGCGCGCACCACTACCTGCGCGACCAGATACGCAAGACGGTGAGTAGCTGCGGCCTGCGCCGGCGCAGGCGCGCCTCAGCAAGCGGCCGCTGGGGCGCACGCACTCGGCGCCGCTGCCGCTCGGCGACCCCGCGCTGGCGCCGCCCAGCGCGCACCACTACCTGCGCGACCAGATACGCAAGACGGTGAGTAGCTGCGGCCCGCAGGGGGCGTGCCTGCCGCCGGTGTCGGAGGCGGGCTCGGCGCCGGCGCAGGCGCGCCTCACCAAGCGGCCGCTGGGGCCGACGCGGACGGCTCACTTCAACGTTACTGTGAAAACATTACGTACACTTCCATATTGTGAACTTCGAAAATTGTGACTAATAAGCTGAAGGCCAGTTCCAGTAATGAAAAACGTTCAAAAGCTGGCCACGATCTCATCTCAACGACAATCAATGTCACAAACTTGTCTAAACTGTTGCTAAGTTTGAGATATTTTTGACTTAATGAGACTAACATTATAATGCTAACATCGTTTTTACCCGACTACGCGATACAAAGGAGGGTAATGTGTTTATCAACATATGTATCTATGTTTGTTCCTTTATGCCACTCTAGAGACCAAACACGTGGGCCAATTTTGATGATTCTTACGTCAATCCATTTACCTCTATTTTATGAGGTCACTAAAGACATGACAGTAATCAACATTCAGTATGGCGACAACCACACGCCGTATTGTAAAACCTTTACATAAAGCGTTACTTAATACAGTAAAAAAAAAATCCTAACCAAAAAGTGTAAAATAAAATAAAACAATGCAAAAAATTCAAAAATTCGACTGCGTAAAAAGTGAACTTAAAAAAGGAGAAAACAAGATGACATATTTTTGTCTACCATCCCACACCTAATCTCATGCAGTCGGGGGCATCTTCTTTCTAACAATAAAGTACGATTGCCTCCGACTGCATAAATAAGATTGGATGTGGGATTGCAACCAAAACTATGTCATCTTATTTCCATCTTTTTTAAAGTTTCCTTTATAGGCAGTCGAGTTTTTAGTTTTTTTTTTTTTTTTTTTTTTTAATAACTTTTTTTATTTTACTCTTTTTAGTTAGGATTATTTTTCTCTGACTATATTAAGTAACGCTTTTGGTAACGGTCGTTTAAATTATCTTTCAAAGCAGTAACATTCTGGGTTTGTCACTCGATTTTAAGAATTATATTATAGGTATTTTTTTTTGGAATTTTGAAAATACAAGATTTGCGCCACTGATATTTTACATGTTAGTAACCTTGAATGCTTGATGTAGCAGAACAGAAAAATTCCAGGAAACCAGACTGTTCTGAAAAGACCTGACGACATGGAGTCTCCGTTAATATTTGAATACATCATCATTTAAACAACAACACAACACACAATTGTTGGCTAACCTAAATAAATAAATAAACTCTCAACTTAATCTTTTACCGCCACCAGGTGTTAACCCGCGCCCACGACGCGGCCGCGGCCCAACTCCGCGAAGAGGAAGGCGAGGTCATCGACCTAACGTCCCGGCGGGCCCCCGCGGCCCCGGCCCCCTGCAGCACGGTGGCGGGCCCCCCCGCGGCCCCGGGCCCCGCGCCCGAGCCGGCCCCGCTGGCGCGCGCGCTCAGCTCGCCGCTGGTGGGCGCGCGCACGCCTGCTACTGGGCTAGCGTACGACGCGCTTATGCTTAAACATGGGTAAGTCGACACAACCATTGTAAAAGATCATTAGTAAATGAAAAACAAATAAAAAAAACACGTGTGGCACTCGGGGACTACCGCGGTAAAGCTATTGCATAGCATTTTTTATCAACTTATGCAATTATAATTATTTATTATTTTTTTATTTGGCAGTATTTTTTTTTCTTTGATATTAATTCAAATACAGTCGTACCATATACATACACGTTAAGCGAACGCTCGGCCGAGCTACATGGTAGGCGGAGTGGGGGTGTTAGGTTTTATTTTCGTTACGGAATTTCTTGATTCGGTCGCCGCGCTCAAAGCCCGCGATAAAAGCTATGCAATAGCTTAAAAACATTGGTGACCGACGGCTACAAGTCGTCGATGACAGACGCTTACACGTCGTCGGTGACGGACGGCTACAAGTCGTCGGTGACGGACGCCTACACGTCGTCGGTGACGGACGCCTACACGTCGTCGGTGACGGACGCCTTCACGTCGTCGGTGACGGACGGCTCATAGTCACACAGCGCAGCCTTCTTAGCTACCATGGCATAAGTTTTGGCTCTTGCACGCGAGAAGACATAAATTAACGAGACTATCAGCCCTTACTAGCTCGTGCTGACACAAGAGAACATAAAGTTGGTCTCGTCTATCCGCCAACCTGAAACGAACTTTTATGTTAATACGATCGATTGTTTGCATGCAGCTGCGCGTGCGGCGCGCACGCTCCCACGCACCCCGAGCACGGCGGGCGCCTGCAGTCCGTGTGGGCGCGCCTGTGCGAGACCGGGCTCGTGGCGCGCGCGGAGAGGACGCGGCCCAGGAAGGCCACCTTCGAGGAGTTACAGGTATGTAACGGGCTGATACTTTGATAACTAAACAAATAACTTTTGAGATCGATAGTTTCAGCAAAGAATATTTTGTTACACAACATTTCCAAAGAGTTCTAGAGAACGATCTTAGGACTTTTATATTGTGTGTCCAAAGTTGACTTATAACACTCAGCGTAGTGCCCAGAGCAACTGCCACAGCACGTTGCCGAGAACCAGCTTCCAACATTCCCACGGCTCTGAATAATTTCTTCTCGGTTCAAGTGACGTCTTCTCTCCATAATAAAGTTCTTTTGTATTGATTCCACTCAGACGTCTGGCAGAAATTTTAATGATTTAGCCTCAAAACCGTTGCAGTATTATATAGGAATACTACTTGACAGAAAATGTTCACCTTTTGATCGAAATTCAAAAACTATTCCCTTTTCAAATGACGAAATTTACAAAAAAAAAGTATCCAAAGGAGTCACAAAAAAGAAATTAAGAAACCTGTTTTTTTTTTAACTAGTAAAAACGTGCTTGATCCTTAGACAATTTTGATGTATGTGTTTTTGAACTGTAAGTGCCTTTTTATTCATTTTACAGAAATAAATATAATTTATCATCATTTACCAAAGTGTTCTCTTTGCACAGTCGGTGCACTCG
The DNA here is from genome assembly GCA_917490735.1 of Dryobotodes eremita. NCBI lineage: Eukaryota > Metazoa > Arthropoda > Insecta > Lepidoptera > Noctuidae > Dryobotodes > Dryobotodes eremita. Next base: position 22,285,839 of record OU823254.1, read on the forward strand.
GAGTCTCACGTGGCGCACTTCGGTGGGCGCGCGCGCGAGGCGAGCGCGGCCAGCGGCCCGGCCGGCGGCCTGGCGAGCGGCCTGGCGGGCAGCCTGGCGGGCGGCCCGCCCGGCGTGCGCCAGCTGGTGCGGCTGGCGTGCGGCGGGCTCGGCGTGGACTCCGACACCGCCTGGTCCGACGCGCACACGCCGGCCGCGGCCCGGGCCGCAGCCGGGGCCGTGCTGGACCTGGCCGTCCGGACCGCTAAGGGAGAACTACGGAATGGGTGAGTGTTACCGCACAAACATCACCACATCTATTCTATTCACTGTGTCATGATCCCCTCCAGTCTATTTAGAGATGTTGACGGACCTTGAACTTATTTTGGACGAGCTATTTATATCAACAAGTGCGTTTATCGATAAGTTATAGTGTTTTTTTTTTTTTACTAGGACTGTATGAGGATATCCGAACCTATAAGAAGTATCGGGAAACTGTCGTAGGATTTCATCCACTTTATTTTTGGCATACTTAGTTTTTGGTCACGTGCGAGTTGTCCATAAAAAATTGTAAAATTAACAATTACTTTTTTAGTACGTTTCGACTCTCTCGACTCAAAATAATCTGGACAGCACAAGTGTATATCTTTATAGTAGATATTGTTGCATTACTAAAATAATCTTATCATATATATATTTTTTTTTTATTAATGCTAATTGATTCAGTTTATACAAGGATCAAAACAATTTTTTTTTTTGTTGTATCTGAAGAAAGAAATCTGGACATTACTTCAATTCCCCCCCTAAAACAATTTCTGCTTGAATCAAAAGGCTGCAGTTTTGTAACCAGCACTTCGATCCCATAGGTTCGCAGTGGTCCGGCCGCCCGGCCACCACGCGGAGCCCAACCAAGCGATGGGCTTCTGCTTCTTCAACTCCGTGGCCGTCGCCGCGCGCCTGCTGCACACCCGGCACCGCTTGCAAAGGATACTTATCGTGGACTGGGTATGTACGACTATGGTAATGGGGATCTTTTATTACGCTCATTAAGCATTGCATCGGGTCGGCATCTACTCACCTCGTTTTTACTAAGTGATTCCAATCTGAGGCGATGCCGTAACGATGCTTGTAAGTGTGCGTTGCAGTATGGAGTTTCATAGAAAAAATGAGGAACAGCTCGAGCTGACGCGAAGCTGCAAGTGTGTTGAGCTTTAGTATGATTGGCAAAAAGGATAAATATCGGCTTATCAACTATTTTTTATCTGTTTTATTCAATGGGGTAGCTTGCCCAAAACTTGGCCGCGAGAGAACAATGATTGTTCGTTACTTTTCAAAGTCATGACCAGTCGGTGACAAGTCAAAAACTTAGTGCTATCTACGCGGAATTATTTGTACAGTTTGCTTCCTCATTCCGTCATGCTAATAAACGGCTCCACCTTCCAGGACGTGCACCACGGCAACGGCACGCAGCAGATCTTCTACTCGGACCCGCACGTGCTGTACATGAGCATCCACCGGCACGACGACGGGAACTTTTTCCCGGGCACCGGCGCGGCCAGCGAGGCCGGCGCGGGCGCAGGCCTGGGCTACACCGTCAACGTGGCCTGGTGCGGCGGGACCAGCCCGCCGCTCGCCGACGCCGAGTACCTGGCGGCCTTCCGCTCCGTCATCATGCCTATTGCTAAGGTACTGCTACTATATTGCGAGCTCATATCGGGACAAATAGATTGTTCAAAATTATTGAAATCATTTTACTTTATTTCGATGGCATAAGGGGTGTTTCAGAATCCTCGCAGTAAACGATATTGTAGCAAGATTTTTATCCAATTCAGATAAATTTAAATTCCTTAGTTTTTTTAGATCATTGGAACAGTCTAGTTGTTCGTTCCTATATCTGAGATTTTCTCAAGGTACAATTGTGAGGTTCATAAGATAATATTTATTGTAACGTTGCTGTTTTGCGAAGCGGTCACTAAGTTCGTATACGTTCGCAGGAGTACGACCCGGAGATAGTGTTGGTGTCGTGCGGGTTCGACGCGGCGGCGGGCCACCCGGCGCCGCTGGGCGGCTACCAGGTGTCGGCCGCGTGCTTCGCGCACATGACGCGCGAGCTGAGCCAGCTGGCGCGCGGCAAGCTGGTGCTGGCGCTGGAGGGCGGCTACGACCTGCCCGCCATGTGCGACTGCGCGCAGGAGTGCGTGCGCGCGCTGCTGGGCGAGCGCGCGCCGCCGCCCGCGCTGGCCGAGCTGGCGCGCGTGCCGACCGCGCGCGCGCAGGCCGCGCTGCGCGCCACCATCGCCGTGCACGGCGCGCACTGGCGCGGCCTGGCGCGCGGCGCCGAGCTGCTGGCCGTGTCGGCGCTGGACGCCGCGCCCGCCGTGGCCGCGCTGCGCCTGGGCCGCCTGCAGACGGAGCGCGACGCCGCCGACACGTGCCAGGCCATGGCCACGCTCAGCATGCACCAGCAGGCGCAGCCCGAGCCGCCCGGCACCGCGCAGCCCGCGCTCAGGTCTGTGTCGCCGCTGCGCACGCTAGCCTCGTGTGTCGCGCCGTATGTACTAACCCTGGTTGTCCTGTCGCAGGTCTGCGGAGAGCTCCCGCTCGGCGTCGGAGGAGCCGATGGAGCAAGACGAGGGCAAGTGAGGGGCCCGGGCCCCGCCGGCCCCGCCCCCGCCACACTTCAACATTCCGGTTCCGGTAGTTAGCCGTTAGTAGCGTGGAGTGAGACGTACTCGAATCTGTGCGCGTGGCGCGTGTCGTGTGTATCTTCAGTCGAAAGCTTTAACGTGTAACGAGTAGTGTACAAATGATGACGTGATGATCGAGGCGTAGTGAACAGTCCGCGACGACGCCTGACTCTTGACGCTTGGCGCCTGACGCCTGACGCGACCTACTATACCAAAGATTGTTTCAAATTCTGATGTTACAAAAAGTATTTATTCAATGTGTATATAATGAAAATTGTGCAAATCTATTGTTGTAAAGTAAACTTTTATGGTGGATATAAAATATTTGTATATCTGTGTCCCTGTCACACGTAGCGGACGTTCGGCGCGAGCGTCGCGAACACCCTGTACATTACAGTTTGTGAGCCGTGTCTTGTCGCTGCGTGTTTGTAACTCGTATCTTGTATTTATTGTTCAAATTCAACTTGTGCAAGTGCCACACTTGTTTAGTAGTACATATGTACTTGTACGTCGCTATTGGACGCTGCTCCCACTTTTTGTAACGTGTGATAACTTAATATGAAACGAATTAGACTTTTGGACATAATGTCTAAAGGAAACTATGGAAACAATGAATTTCTTATTAATACCTCCGCACACGTAGACGTGCGGGAGGAGAATATTGTGTATCTGTGTTGATTTTAATATTTTCACTATGTGATCGGATCCTGAAGGATTCTTTATCGTCCGCGAGGCGATGCAAACTTATAAGAGAAGTAAGATTTATGTAAAGTCAGATGTAAATGTTTATATGAGAATAGTATATTTAACTAGCAGAAAATGAGATGTTTCTGGATGGTGGAACTTGTTGACTATAGCCGACTACTTGTCCTGCGTTCGTCGCATCCTCTAATTATATATTTTTGTATGACGGCTGTCTGTGTGTATACAACGTACCTACGGGATGGGATCCTTGTACGATAAACAGAGTTAAACAAATGTTGTGTCTTTGAGAATTTTATTGTTAAATTGGAATAAAGATGAAATGATTATTTAATAAATGTATATATATTATATATATATTTGGAAATATAATCGAATTTTTCTTTTTATTCATTTCCTTCAGTCATATTAGATAAATAACTTTAAAATCCTTCGTTACCCTTGTACTGCCAGTAGTAACAAACTGATGAGATGGAACATGGGGGACATTTTATTTCCCATGAACATTGATAAAAAAAAATTTCTTCCTTTTCCTAATTTCATCAGATAGACTGCAAAATAGGCTGATGATTTAAACAAAAAATATGGATAATCATAAATACTTTATACAAAACACTCAGTAGATCGACGTAAGTATAACAAAATAATAAAATAGAAGACGACATTTAACAGAATAAACCTAAACTATTTGAAAAAATTTCTATATTTTGTAACATGACAAAAATGCAACAACAGAATGACGTGATTAATTTTATAAATAACATAATTTATAGGAAAGACATTTAAGCTTACGTAGTGTACAAAAATAACCCATCTCTTACAACTCGATAGAAAAATATCCGCGAAGCGTATTTCCCTTTCTGTCTTCAATTCGAGACACTGGTTGCGAGAGATCACCACGCTTTTGAAGCTCGGGACATGTCAACCAAAAGGGTTTTTTGTTTTTTTTGAGAAATTTACGTATAGCTCAATTTCAAGTTATCCATTTGAGGACATAACTTACGATAACAGTGATAATATTAACATGTGTGAGCTTCATACAATTTAAAGCCAAAAATAATTAGACAATGGTCACGGTAAAGGTCAAAGGTCATCTGTTAATCTGTAGACAAACCGTGAACTATACGTTGTTTCGTACAAACTAACAAACACGGTTTTGGTGGGTATGTACCGTGCTACGAAACGGTGGTAATTTCATGTAACTGGTGTCTCGAATTGAACACTGAACGGGAAATACGCAACCGCGACACATTTTTACTTACCCTATGAACACAAAATTACTTAATATAGTATATATTAAACATAATAATATAACTAGACGTAGCTGGCGTTGGAATTAAAACAAGTGCCACTGTAGGTACTGACCTTAGACAGAGCATGAACAAGAGACAAGTCACTAAATAATAATGAGATAAGGACACTTATTAGATTCAGAGTAGTAAGAGTAAACGAGACAGAAATATATAGACATATTTTCTCTGTCTCCTCGAATGTAAAGTTTTTGTCTCACCACAGTTGTTAGTCATAGACTTAGGCGTAACCGCGAGCAAACAGCGGCTATCGCTAGCTGTCACGGTAAGAAAGAAAAATTGGTTTATTTGTCACAGAAACACGTGCATACAAAAAAGATTATTAGCTCTGGTAATAATGAAAAATAAAAACAAACAAAATAGATCTATAATCATGAGCACAAAACAGAAAAAGTCGACAGCTGCACGTCCTGACTGTGACAAGAACGCACTCAGAACGATTACGATACGATTCGATACGAGTACGACTTCTTTGAAAAGTATTACCCGACTAGCTAACCCGACAGACGTTGTTCTGTCCAATAATTCATACAGAAAGCACATTGAGTTATTCCTGAATTAGAAAAATTTCCGGGAATTTTTCCGAATTTTTCTGTCCATACAAACCTAATTTGGACTATTTCCGAAGGTTTTAAAACAACAAGCAAAAGCCGTTTTCAAGTGATGCGCTTACCAACGAACAGCATTTCATCATGATTTATGTAGATTACATTATATAGTACCAGTTTATATGTGACTGTCGAAGACTATCGGTGTCTAACAGCTAATCATCACAATACTCTATCTATGATACTGAGCAAGTTTTATACTGTAGACCTATTGTACAGTTGTCAGATCTATCTCCATGATCTATAAAGCATAGAAAATTAATCTGATGATTGTAAGCGGGCCTCAATCTATTAAAAGCTACGCCTACTACAGAGTTGCAAAAAGTAAATAATGTGTGTTTGAACGATGTAGAGACAATAAGATGATGATAACTAAATAACTTCAATTTTAATTTAAGACCTGAGTAACCAGTGGCGCCCTCTTCATTGTCTCGACAGTCTCCTCTACCACAATAATGCGAATAGACTAGAATAGGTTTTAACAATTTTATGAATGCGGTAAGTTTTACTTTACATTTATTTATGAGAATCAAACCCGTAGCCATATAAAATTAGAAAAAGAAAAGATGGAATCCCTTTATGAATGTAGTTTTCGCAGTTTCACCTAACAAGTCTTTCAATGGGCTACGGTTTCCTCAAATCAAACACCCCAATAAATGCCGGCAGCTCTAGTGCGGCACGATTTCAACTCTGGGTGCTTGAACAACCCCCTCCAGTTGACTATGTTGAGCCTGAAAATCTCCCAGCGGGCCACCAACTGCCATGGCCCACCTGGAAATTTCTGAACCGACTAAGAAGCCAGGTGGGTCGCTGCAGGTACTACTTAGTCAGGTGGGGGTACTTCGACGAGCCACAGTGCGACTGTGGAGCCACATCACAAACGATGCCTCACCTCTTGTCGTGCCCTCTGTGCAAAAACACCTGCAGTATGGAAGACTATTGCGAGGCCAACGCTAACGCTGTCAAAGTAGCCGAATTCTGGTCAAAGTTTATATAAAAGGGAATCATCGATACGACGAAGAAGAACAATAGGCTACGGTGTTGACCCCTATAAATGATTTTCTCGCAACTCTATTATTTAACCTATAGGAAAGTATACAAAATAGTAAATTTTAACAACAAAATATAAGCTTATTCACTAATAAAGTCCTTCGTTCACGTCCATTCCACGAAGATTCAATTTATAACTTATTGCATGGACGTAAGGTTAAAACTGCAATAACTCGTGCATGGTCGTGAAATGCAACAGCTTTACCTGAGTAGTAATAGTATAGTATAGTGACTGTTCGGCTAGGTTCGGCTATCTTCGGCTAGTGTCTGTCGGGCGGATCGAGTGTTGCGCAGTGACAGTTACACGAACTGACTGGACACTCTGTGTGTTCCCTGCGAAGAAAATAGGTAGTTTCAGGTAACAAAGTAAGGAAATAAAGGTGTTTGTTATTTTACTTTCATAGTCCACCCAAAATTTTGTTTTCCAGCTAGGTTAAGGCTGTGTATTCTGAAAGTTAGCAACGTCGCAAATAACTGTTAAATACTTATCTGTTTTGATTAATTTATCAATATTACTGTGGAAATATGAAATATCGCTCTATAGTGCACTAAAATATTGATTATGAAATATCGTAACTCTGAATATTTAGTTTGAGATTAAAAAAAAACTTTACAAATGTCCTTTTTACGACTAAAACTGCCACAACAATATAAATAATAATTCAATGTTATTATTGCAAATCATAATTAATATTTTAGTGCACTATTGAGCAATATTTCATATTTCCGTACAGAAATACCAACAAATTAACAAAACAGGTAAATAATTGACAGCTATTTGCGACGTTGCCAACTTTTAGAAAGCATGCTCTTAAATTAGAGGCAAAGTATCAACAAACGGTGATTATAAAAAAGAATTCTGTGTACTAAAAGTGAAGTGTACTAACTTGAACCAGTTAATGAGATGCTGCGCGTGGCCGCCGTGCCTGCAGGCCACGCACCAGCTGAACCACGCGCTGAAGGCCGCGCCCGCCGCGCCCGCGCCCGCGCCGCCCGCGCCGCCCGCGCCCGTGCCCACGTGCAGCGAGCACACGCCGCAGCGCGGCAGCGGCTTGCGGCAGTTGGGGCACGACGAGATTTGCTGGACCAAACGTTTATTGTGGAAATTCATGATCGAAGTCAGAAAGCATTTATTCAATTAGGCTAGGAATCAAAAGATAGCCGTTAAAAGCCCACTTGTCACCGCTTCCTGTTGTTTTAGGTGAGAAGAAGTTGCGCAACGCTAAAACGTTTTGGCGCGTGGCCATCGGAACTAACGCCGCCATCTTGTTTCGACAGTACAATTATTTCTATGACAATTTCACAAATGTTTACTACAACGCCCCCCTGTCAATGTCATCCAAGAGCCTATTTAATACACGTGACAGTCCGACAATTTTGTCAGTTTTTGACAAATAAATCGAATTGTCCCGACAGGAGCCGTTTAATAAAGATGACAATTATGTCCAAATGTAACAGGTAAATACTTACAAAATTGTCAAACTAAAAACCCGTTTAATGAAGGCGACAATAGTCAGATTTTACCTGTCAAGTTTCTAAGAGAATGTTCTCTGACTTAATTGTCATAGTAAATGACAATTGTCACTTTTTCTGACATATTTGTCACAATACAATATCGAGGCATGCACACGAGAACATGAGGGTAATATAAAAAAATATAACCAAAAAATTTTACGTCTGTTTTTGACTTGAACTTCGTTTTTGTTTGGTATTTGAAATTGACGCCAAATTAATAATTTTAGGCATTATCTATGAAAAGAGAGACGTTTTATTCAGCAAATTTAGTTATAATTTAACATACGAAATGAACACTACTACTGCTATCCGTCGACGACGTTAACACGATTTTTAAAATTATTCGTACTAATGTAACTGCCGAATTGCCTTGACATTGGGTGAGGGGTGCTTTCGCAAATTTTTGACAATTTGACAAATATGTCCATCTGTCATGACAATTTAGTGTGTAATAAAAACAAAGACAAGTTTTTCCGGACAAATTGTCACCTGTCGCCTGTCAAAATAAACTGTTTATTAAACAGAAATATGTCAAATTGTCACGAAAAGTCGACATATTTGTAGATTTTCCACCATGACAAATTTGTCAGTGATAATCTTTATTAAACAAAAAGTTTCCAAATTGTCGGATTCGCACCTGTCGCCTGTCACCTGTCGTTGAAGCGTTTATTAAATAGGCCCCAGGCGCCAATAGATCCTTGTAGCACTCTCAAAGGTGCGTAATAAGATACAATTATAAAAGGTCTTTATTACAAGTATCGTTGAAAAAATCGACGTATTTTAAAATCTTCAGCTGGTTTGTAAAATTGTAAACCCTTATGTATTCACGAATTGCGTCTATAATAGCATATTTTTCTAAATCTGCTTAGAACGTTTGCACATCACACGCATTGGAGTCTACTGACTCTAGTCTCAACACATACCGTGTGGATCACTACAGATATGGCCGTACAGCGTACCTTCATCTTGGCAGCGGGCGGCGGCAGGCGCTGGAAGGCGACCCTGGGCCGGTTGTGTCCGGGCGGCGCGGCCACGGACTTGCCGCAGTACGTGCACGCCACGCACACGTGGCGCGGCACGCCGCCCGCGGGCCCGGCCGCGCCCGCGCCCCCGGCGCCCCCCGCGCCCCACTCCGCGCCCCCGTCCGCGCCGCACACCCACGTGTCCAGTGCGCAGCGGGCCCACCACAGCTGCCAGCTGTCCAGGATCGTGCGGTAGCTGCAGAATTGAAGACATGGAGTTATTGTAAATGTAACTTTATGGAAGAACACGGCAGAAAATTAAATTCGTCACCAAAATTAAAACTAGCATAGATCGGAAACAACTGGCCTTGGGTCTGTTTATAGATCTAAAGAAAGTCTTCGACACAGTAAGTCATGAACTGCTTCTAAAAAAACTGAAGGCGATTGGTTTTAATGGAGCAGCATACAAAATCTTTAAATCATACCTGATGGATAGATTTCAAGTGGTAAAAATCGATGACTGTCAAAGTAGCCGTAGCCTCCAACTGATTGAATGTGGAGTTCCTCAAAGCTCTATTCTGGGCCCATTGCTATTCTTAATATATATAAATAATATAACCGGTATAGGACTACGAGGTGATATATCTCTCTACGCTGATGATACAAGTCTGTTCTATTTTGGTAATCAAATTGATACTCTTATGGAACAGGCACAAGATGACTTAAATAGATTGTTTAATTGGTTCCAGTGCAATCTACTAACAGTTAATACAAATAAAACAAAGTACACAATATTTGCTGCTAAAAATAAAAATAAATACAAACACAACACACACTCTTAACATAAATGGTAAAATTCTAGAAAAATATAAAACAGAAAAATACCTCGAACATACTGGACAGCGACTTGTCGTGGAAAGCACATGTCGAGAGAATAAGAAATAAGCTCTCTGCCTTAACAGGCGCACTGCGCAGCATTGTGCGTTGTCTCCCACCACAGGTTTGCTATGATTTATAACTCCATGGTGAAACCTCATTTGGACTACCTAATTGAAGTGTATGGCTGTACTTATAAATCCAACCTACAAATCTTGCAAACAGCTCAAAATAAAATTATTAAAGTTCTTTTTAAATACAACTATCGAACACCTACACTAAAACTTTACAATAACACAAAGCTCATGAATATTTCACAGATATATTAGTATAATACTTGTATACTTGTACATACAATTTTAAACAATAACATACACACACAAATAACTCTTACAAAACAGTCCCAAATAAAAAACAGATACAGAACTAGACAAGCAAATGAGATAGCGTTGCGGCCGTTGCGGGCGCCTAGAACAAACTACGGCAGGAGTACTATTCTGTATGAAGGAGCACAGCTTTACAACAAATTGCCTCGGGAGTGAAAAAGATCAAAAATCCATGTATACTTTTAAAAAATCTCTAAAGAAACACATTTTAGCGGATTTAAAATTTTAAGCTATCTTCGAGTACTGTACTAATCTAACCTATTTTTGTCGTGTAATCGCCGCGTCGCCTAATGTATTCTAATTAGAAATAAGTTTTTTCTCATGTAAGTGAATATAATTCTTTTTGAGAAATAAAGTTCTTAAACCATAGAAAACGGGGTGCCTTTGCCAATCTGTGAGAGAGGCTACCCTTCTTCTAACAATAATAACATAAATATTTGATGAAGACCTGTGTTTGTCTAGCTAGTGTGACAGTGAGGGCGAATTGTATTCGCAATAAAAGTATTTATGTGCGTAAACAACTAGAAGAACAATTAGAAGAATTTCTACGACACAATTATGGCATTGGAAAATCAGGTAACAGCAAAAAGACACTTTTGGCAGCGGTGGGATTCGAACCCACGCCTCCGAGGAGACTGGTGCCTTAAACCAGCGCCTTAGACCGCTCGGCCACGCTACCCATACGAGTCACGCTCCATTTAGTAGGTCGGTAGGATTGCTAGAAATAGTTTACGTGAAGGAGTGTGACGCAATTAGCCGTAGAAATGTTTAATATTGACAATACTGGCATTAGTTCTAGTTACACAGAATGCTCGGGATATCAGCAACATAGCTCGTTTTCACTAACATCAGGCAGCAGCTAAATGTATTGCCTAAACAAAAGCGCACTGTTATATTTTCAACGCTTGGCTCCGCGCCGAGAGTTGAAAAACCAACGTTCAATAACATTTAGCCATTACATTTAGGTGTTGTTAAAAATAATCGTTTCGTCAATTTATTTATAGTCGGTAAACAAAACACCAATATTTGGATACCTAACAAGTCAAGTTATCATATTTTGACATTGCAATATTATTTTTGAGATAAGAAAGTGCAAAGATACGGTGCACTTTAAATAACTGACTTTTGTGTTAAAAAAAATCGTTTTGGCAGCGGTGGGATTCGAACCCACGCCTCCGAAGAGACTGGTGCCTTAAACCAGCGCCTTAGACCGCTCGGCCACGCTACCCTATGAGCACGATGTTCAAATCTATCATTCTATCTTCTTGTCTGAATTATTTTATTATATAAAAATCCACATTTCAATTCCGCCTAGTATTAAGTTTCCTTCTATGAGTCCCGCTCGCACTTTGTGTCGACATTATGAAACACCAAATTATGACTGATCATCACACCAAACACGATGCAGGTTATATTCGACACTAAGGTGGAATGCCACTTACACGTCATACAAGTCAAGGGCTACTTTTGCTTTAGGACCAATGTGACAATTATAGTCTGTTCCAAAAGTTTCTGATGAAAATGTAAACAAATGGATCAGAAAACGTTCCTGTGGATGCCAATTTGTAGTGCAACTTACAAATGATTAATAATACTTAATAAAAACTTTATTTGTCTCAGAAAACATGGTATCGTATAAAAAATCTAGAAATACATTACGTAGGAGCCTTAGGCGCTAGAATTTGACAATTCCCTGAACCCCACACTAGGATGCTTTTGAAATTAAGTGCTTTGATTTGACTGCTCTCCTACCTGTCCAGCCAGTTCCTGGTGCGCGGCTCCCGCAGCAGCTCGGCGGTGAAGCACCTGGCTCCCACCAGCGCCACAGACTGCACGTCGCCCGTGTTCTCCACCCAGCGCTGCAGCAACGCTATACCTTCCGTGCTAGCACCTGAAGAAATCAACAGCTTATTGTCACCACAGCTAACACAACACATCCCTTTGGGCCCGCGACGTAGTCGTAGATTTCAGTGTTTCGTTATTCGTTCACTCCACCTTACCACACATGCACACACCCCCACACAATACTCCCCAGCCACTACACGCACACACCCTCACGCTCATATACATAAGTCACAACTATCACAGATTCAGATAAATTATTGCAGCGGTAGAACGTCACCGTTCATTAATTGTTGTAACAATTTTAGTGTATAAGAATTTTGTGGCCGTACACTGTTTCTCAAAATACAGGTTACCCTAGTTTAACCTAGTTTGAGAGGCAGGGTTTCATAATTTTAGTGCAGATTTTACAACAAACCTACTTAATTGTATAATCTCTACCCATTGTCGGTTGCTGTAACTATCTGTAATTTTTGATGAATAAACATTTATTATTATTATTATACAATACAATCTTCAATAACTTATTTCACATCTTTAGAGGAAGCAAATTACCATAAAGCCTATGTCATTCTCCGGCTCATAACTTGTCTCTGCAAAAAAATCTCGTCGATTCGTTGCTTCGTGGCTACGTAAAAGAAGGACAAACCAACACATCTATTTGATATTCAAATCCACGTTTCTAATCAATGTTTAGTCAATTTAAACAAATTTCAACTTTATATTAGTGTAAAATTAGTTGATTACAAAATGACTAAAACTATTGAAAGACTCATGAAAAAGAAAAAGAAAGGTTTTTTAATACCAGTTTTTTTACTTATTTGTAAACTAAATTGCGAACAGACAACAGCGGGATACAAATACACTTTCGCGTTTATAATTTTGATAAACCATTACCAATTCTTACGCCTAATCAAATGTGCTCTTCATGCTTTACGAAATAACACTCAATTTTGTTCTAGCTAAGGTTCAAATCACAGAAACATAACTTACCAGTGAGTAGTATCCCGGACAAGTCTCCTTGTTCGACGAGCGAGTCGCACGTCTGACGGATGTACTCGTGTAACTTCGCGTCTGATAAGAAAATGCACGCGAATGCCACGCGGTCCTCTAGCCGCATTTCAGTCTCGTTCTATAAGAAAAACATTATTACATTATTTGCTTTTCATTTCATTAACCGTACAGTTCGGAAATGCCTTCGATTGGAACGAACCTCCGCCGGCTCGGTCGGTAGTGGGACCAAGTGGACCCCAGAATGATGACATACATATATTATGTCATCCTAAACTAATTATATAAATATTTATTACATGTCAATATTTTTTGTTAGTTAGATGAGCTTAAGAAATGATTTAGAAAATTGGGCTAATGACATCATCCAGGTGGCAGATGATACCGACCAGAGGCGCATAACGTGTAGACTGTGGCTAAAAAGGACTTAGACCCAGTGGTGGGTGATTCCAGGCTGAGATGATAATGATGATTTAGGAAATAGGCGCCTCAGTCGCGGAAACTTTTGATATATTTGGAAAATGTTTTGGATTCCAATTACAGTCTGATTCCGTTTGTTATGTTGAATGTTAATACTATGTATTGAGCATTGTGTAAACTCACAAGTACAGCAGCTAAATCCGGATGATGTGCGGGCGCCTGGTGGTGGTGCGGGTGCGCGGGCGCCGACGCGGCCAGGAAGCGCAGCAGCGCGCGCAGGTACGCGTCCGGCAGCGCCGCCGCCGCGCCCGTCAGGGCCTCGCGCCACAGGCGCTCGTCTGATAGGCCTAGGCACAGTTATTGAATAGGTTACACTTTTGGAAGAGGTATAAGGTTTATACTGTATTTAAAGTATCAATTAAGGGTTGCCTGCGACATAAAAAGATTTTATCCACTGAAATAGGACGAAATAAAGAAGTTTTGAATCTAAGCCGGTTAATGAGTCGCGCGTGCGCAGCGGTAGCTAGCGAGCGTGGTCCCGGTTACGCGATATGTGTTAAAAATGTCGACAACAGTGAAATGCGTTAGTTGTAATATCGTTATAAGTGAGCTTTTGGCTTATGTGCAGAATAAAATTTCGATTATAACTGAAGACAGTTTAATGAAGATCTGTTTGTCTTCATTTAGTAGTGACCAAATTGATGAAGCAAAGACGTTGCTATTTGAATCTTTACCTGCTGAATACCGGAAAAAAGTACGAAAAGGGCAGGGCAAAGAAAATCGAGACTTAATGGATATCATCAGTTTATTTAAGGTCGTAGACAGTGATTTGATGCCAGTGTTTGTAGCCCGCGATTTGGAGAAACCGCCTCCAATAACTTTCGATGACCTAGACGTGTCTAAACTGCTAAAAGACCTCATTTTAGTGCAATATGAGATCAAGAATATCAAATCTTCCTGTGTCACAATAACTCAATTGGAGGACGACGTAAAAAGCCAATTGCAAAATATGAGGCACTCTGTCCCTGTGTTTTCATTCGGAAATGTGAATGTCAAAAGAGGTGGTACGTGTGCCTATCAAGAGCGAGATAGCGGACCTATGGGATTGTCACATCCCAATGGCTCATCTATACGCGATTTAATCGACATATCAAAATCTGATTCATCACCAAATGAGGATTTGAATTATCGAAGTATAATTGTTACGAGCGATTGCAAAGAGGGTAGTAAAGATATTTCGACAAATATAACATCGTCGGTAGATCGTGAGCGGTTGGACGTAGAAGGAGCGGGGCGCTCGGGAACGTGTAACACTGCACGAGCGGTCGAGCAGGTCTGTGAGTCATCGCCGGCCGCTGATAACGATGTATGCGAACAGCTGATTGACTCAAACAAATGCACGTTTGCAAATGCACTATTGCGTTCAAAGGACAATAAAGATGACAACGAGCAAGGATGGACGGTAGTCCAAAAACGTAGACTTATGAGGAATAACCGTTTAAAAGGAAAGATGGGAAATTGTGTGGTAGATACTGAATATAATTTTAAGGCGGCCGACCGAAAAGTACCCATATTCATTACGAACGTACATAAAGGAACGTCAGAATCAGACATATGCAAATATATTTATAGTAAAACGCGTGAAAAAGTTACTTTAGAGAAGATTGTAATGAAGAAGCAAAGTGATCATGACGCTTATAAATTCTTTGTATCTGCATCAAAATTACAGATGTTCTTGGATGAGGAACTATGGCCGAATGGTATCATTTTCAGACGCTTTGTACATTTTAAGAAGAGATCTTCGACAGAGACAGTAAAAGTTTCTGATAACGGTCATTATAACAAATTAAATGGCTAGTGATGTTTACAAATTTGCTACATATAATTGTAAGAGTGTCAAGCGCTCTGTAGATGGAATACATGAGCTGTGTCAAACATGTGACATGATAGCTCTTCAGGAAACATGGTTGTTGCCCAGTGATATTTCATACTTGAGCAGTATTGATAGCGAGTTTAGCTGCACGGGGACCTCGGCGGTGGACATGTCGACGGGCATGATACGAGGACGTCCTCACGGCGGTCTCGGAATTCTCTGGCGGCAAAAAGTGTTTCCTAATGTAATAGTGGTGCAGTGCAATAATCCGCGAATATGTGCGATACGCGTAGTGTTGCCTGAGCGGTCTATACTAGTGGTAAATGTTTACATGCCTGTGGACACAGCGGCGAATCTGGTCGAGTTTACGGACATTCTCGGGTCGGTAAGCGCTATCATAGACAGTTGCAACATTGATTGTGTATACATACTAGGTGACTTCAATGCGCACCTTACTGAACAATTTTATAATGAACTATCGTCAATTTGTAAGGACCAGGAGTGGACTTGTATTGATGTAGAAATGTTGAAGGGAGTTTCTAATTCGTTTGATTGTTTCACTTTTGTGAGCGAGGCTCACGGATCGCAAAGATGGCTTGATCACTGTATAGTCTCTAAAGCAGCTGTGCCGTCAGTGCGCAGAGTGTTTGTCAAGTATGACGTACTGTGGTCAGACCACTTTCCGTTAATAATGGAGTGTAATCTGGGCGTAGTCTTACCTAAGATACTAAAATGTAAACCAACTGTAAATAATGTTATATGGGGGGAAAGAAGTGTAGATCAAGTTAATCTATACATGACTGAATGTCATAGACTCTTAAGACTTCTTGACTTTCCAGAGGAGTTTACAAAATGTGCAGATTATACTTGTGATATTTTGCAGCATAGACAAGCCATTGACAGTTTGTATAACAATATTGTAAGTATATTAAGAGAGGCAGCATTGTGTAGCAAACATGGTAAACATATACGTAAGAAAAGGAAACCTGTTGCAGGGTGGAACTTACATGTTGGCGAAGCACACAGGGCAGCTAAGCAAAAATTTTACTTGTGGTGCTGGTATGGCAAACCAAATTCAGGTGCAATTTATAACGAGATGTGTGAGGCCAGGAAAATCTTTAAGAACCGACTGAGATGGTGTCAGAACCATGAAGATCAGATAAAAATGGATATTTTGGCCTCTCATCACTCAAAAAACGATTTTCGATGTTTTTGGAAAGCTACGAATAAACTCAATAGTAAACCGGTTACTCCTGTGTTTATCGACGGCGTAAGCGATGCCGGTGGAATAGCAGATCTGTTTCGACAACACTTTACTGTCAAATCGCCATTGAGGTCCTCGCAGTCGATGATCAATGTTAAGAACGGTGAAAAGATAGGTTTGGGATGCACAACTAGAGAAGTGAAGTTAATAATCAAATCAATGACTAGAGGTAAATCGCCCGGCCATGACGGGTTGAGCATTGAACATCTTCAGCATGCTGGACCCCACTTACCGAGATTGTTGGCTATGCTGTTTAACCTTTGTCTAAGTCACTCATATCTGCCTGAAGAAATGATTAAAACCATTGTTATACCTATCGTTAAAAATAAGACAGCTGATTTATCAGATAGGAACAACTACAGGCCTATTTCTCTTGCCACAGTGGTATCTAAGGTATTTGACAGCATGTTGAACTCACAGCTGACCAAACACATTGAACTTCATGATAATCAGTTCGGCTTCCGGCGCGGACTATCCACTGAAAGTGCAGTTTTGTGTGTTAAGCATGCTGTCTGTCAAATACTACACAAAACGTCAAACATCAGTTCACGCATGCTTTCTTGATTTTTCGAAAGCCTTTGACCTGGTTTCCTATGATATTTTATGGGAAAAGTTAGAAAACACAAATCTACCAATAGAACTCGTCAACATCTGCAAGTACTGGTACGGAAACCAGGTCAATGGCGTGCGATGGTCAGGAACCATGTCGCAGTCGTACAGGTTGGAGTGCGGGGTGAGGCAGGGGGGGTTGTCCCCGCCAACCCTATTTAACCTGTATATGAACGATCTGATTGCGGCACTCAGTAGCACCCGGGTAAGTTGTCACATAGACGGAATTAATGTAAACAACATAAGCTATGCTGATGACATGGTGCTACTAAGTGCATCAGTTTGTGGAATTAAGAAACTGCTTACCATCTGTGAAGCATATGCCGCGCAACACGGATTAAAATATAATCCACTTAAAAGTGAAGTCATGGTCTTTGAGGCCAGAGGAAACAGTATAGGTAACGTGTTTCCCAGCATTACGCTTAATGGTACAGCTTTACGTAGGGTGTCCAAATTTAAGTACCTAGGACATATACTGACCTCTGACCTCAGGGACAATGCTGACATAGAGAGGGAACGGAGGGCGCTGGCAGTGCGAGCGAACATGATAGCTCGCAGGTTTGCACGTTGTTCGACCGAAGTCAAAATTACACTTTTTAGGTCTTATTGTACATCATTCTACACGTGCAGCCTGTGGGCCGACTATACTCAAAAGTCTTACGGTGCCCTCCGCGTCCAATTTAATAATGCGTTCAGGGTGCTGATGGGGCTGCGGCGATTCTGTAGTGCATCAGGGATGTTTGCTGAATATCACGTAGACTGCTTTTACGCTACGATGCGTAAAAGGTGCGCATCACTGGTGCGTAGAGTACGCGGCAGTGCCAACAGCATCCTTAGCATGATCGCTAGTCGGCTGGACTGTGGTTACATCAGTCATTGCTGCGCCATTTGTCATGGAATGGCGCAGTAATGATTGTTGAGTTTATTTGCTTTTATATTTTTGTTGTGGGTAGTTTTAAGTATTACTAACACTAGTCTATTAGAACATTGTTACTAACAAAATGGACACCATGGTCTGAAATAAAGTATTATTATTATTATTAAACCATTTTGTTCGTGTTTCTGGCCTCTGTCCTTAGGCGGCCTACGTGCAGCTGGAAGGCGGCGGGGTGTACCTGCGAGTGCGAGTGCTACGACGCGCAGCATGGGCTCGTGCGCGCGCGCCAGCACGTCGAGCGCGGCGCGCACGCGCAGCTGGAAGGCGGCGGGGTGTACCTGCGAGTGCGAGTGCTACGACGCGCAGCATGGGCTCGTGCGCGCGCGCCAGCACGTCGAGCGCGGCGCGCACGCGCAGCTGGAAGGCGGCGGGGTGTACCTGCGAGTGCGAGTGCTACGACGCGCAGCATGGGCTCGTGCGCGCGCGCCAGCACGTCGAGCGCGGCGCGCACGCGCAGCTGGAAGGCGGCGGGGTGTACCTGCGAGTGCGAGTGCTACGACGCGCAGCATGGGCTCGTGCGCGCGCGCCAGCACGTCGAGCGCGGCGCGCACGCGCAGCTGGAAGGCGGCGGGGTGTACCTGCGAGTGCGAGTGCTACGACGCGCAGCATGGGCTCGTGCGCGCGCGCCAGCACGTCGAGCGCGGCGCGCACGCGCAGCTGGAAGGCGGCGGGGTGTACCTGCGAGTGCGAGTGCTACGACGCGCAGCATGGGCTCGTGCGCGCGCGCCAGCACGTCGAGCGCGGCGCGCATGCGCAGCTGGAAGGCGGCGGGGTGTACCTGCGAGTGCGAGTGCTACGACGCGCAGCATGGGCTCGTGCGCGCGCGCCAGCACGTCGAGCGCGGCGCGCACGCGCAGCTGGAAGGCGGCGGGGTGTACCTGCGAGTGCGAGTGCTACGACGCGCAGCATGGGCTCGTGCGCGCGCGCCAGCACGTCGAGCGCGGCGCGCACGCGCAGCTGGAAGGCGGCGGGGTGTACCTGCGAGTGCGAGTGCTACGACGCGCAGCATGGGCTCGTGCGCGCGCGCCAGCACGTCGAGCGCGGCGCGCACGCGCAGCTGGAAGGCGGCGGGGTGTACCTGCGAGTGCGAGTGCTACGACGCGCAGCATGGGCTCGTGCGCGCGCGCCAGCACGTCGAGCGCGGCGCGCACGCGCAGCTGGAAGGCGGCGGGGTGTACCTGCGAGTGCGAGTGCTACGACGCGCAGCATGGGCTCGTGCGCGCGCGCCAGCACGTCGAGCGCGGCGCGCACGCGCAGCTGGCAGGCGGCGGGGTGTACCTGCGAGTGCGAGTGCTACGACGCGCAGCATGGGCTCGTGCGCGCGCGCCAGCACGTCGAGCGCGGCGCGCACGCGCAGCTGGAAGGCGGCGGGGTGTACCTGCGAGTGCGAGTGCTACGACGCGCAGCATGGGCTCGTGCGCGCGCGCCAGCACGTCGAGCGCGGCGCGCACGCGCAGCTGGAAGGCGGCGGGGTGTACCTGCGAGTGCGAGTGCTACGACGCGCAGCATGGGCTCGTGCGCGCGCGCCAGCACGTCGAGCGCAGCGCGCACGCGCAGCTGGAAGGCGGCGGGGTGTACCTGCGAGTGCGAGTGCTACGACACGCAGCATGGGCTCGTGCGCGCGCGCCAGCACGTCGAGCGCGGCGCGCACGCGCAGCTGGAAGGCGGCGGGGTGTACCTGCGAGTGCGAGTGCTACGACGCGCAGCATGGGCTCGTGCGCGCGCGCCAGCACGTCGAGCGCGGCGCGCACGCGCAGCTGGAAGGCGGCGGGGTGTACCTGCGAGTGCGAGTGCTACGACGCGCAGCATGGGCTCGTGCGCGCGCGCCAGCACGTCGAGCGCGGCGCGCACGCGCAGCTGGAAGGCGGCGGGGTGTACCTGCGAGTGCGAGTGCTACGACGCGCAGCATGGGCTCGTGCGCGCGCGCCAGCACGTCGAGCGCGGCGCGCACGCGCAGCTGGAAGGCGGCGGGGTGTACCTGCGAGTGCGAGTGCTACGACGCGCAGCATGGGCTCGTGCGCGCGCGCCAGCACGTCGAGCGTGGCGCGCACGCGCAGCTGGAAGGCGGCGGGGTGTACCTGCGAGTGCGAGTGCTACGACGCGCAGCATGGGCTCGTGCGCGCGCGCCAGCACGTCGAGCGCGGCGCGCACGCGCAGCTGGAAGGCGGCGGGGTGTACCTGCGAGTGCGAGTGCTACGACGCGCAGCATGGGCTCGTGCGCGCGCGCCAGCACGTCGAGCGCGGCGCGCACGCGCAGCTGGAAGGCGGCGGGGTGTACCTGCGAGTGCGAGTGCTACGACGCGCAGCATGGGCTCGTGCGCGCGCGCCAGCACGTCGAGCGCGGCGCGCACGCGCAGCTGGAAGGCGGCGGGGTGTACCTGCGAGTGCGAGTGCTACGACGCGCAGCATGGGCTCGTGCGCGCGCGCCAGCACGTCGAGCGCGGCGCGCACGCGCAGCTGGAAGGCGGCGGGGTGTACCTGCGAGTGCGAGTGCTACGACGCGCAGCATGGGCTCGTGCGCGGGCGCCAGCACGTCGAGCGCGGCGCGCACGCGCAGCTGGAAGGCGGCGGGGTGTACCTGCGAGTGCGAGTGCTACGACGCGCAGCATGGGCTCGTGCGCGCGCGCCAGCACGTCGAGCGCGGCGCGCACGCGCAGCTGGAAGGCGGCGGGGTGTACCTGCGAGTGCGAGTGCTACGACGCGCAGCATGGGCTCGTGCGCGCGCGCCAGCACGTCGAGCGCGGCGCGCACGCGCAGCTGGAAGGCGGCGGGGTGAACCTGCGAGTGCGAGTGCTACGACGCGCAGCATGGGCTCGTGCGCGCGCGCCAGCACGTCGAGCGCGGCGCGCACGCGCAGCTGGAAGGCGGCGGGGTGTACCTGCGAGTGCGAGTGCTACGACGCGCAGCATGGGCTCGTGCGCGCGCGCCAGCACGTCGAGCGCGGCGCGCACGCGCAGCTGGAAGGCGGCGGGGTGTACCTGCGAGTGCGAGTGCTACGACGCGCAGCATGGGCTCGTGCGCGCGCGCCAGCACGTCGAGCGCGGCGCGCACGCGCAGCTGGAAGGCGGCGGGGTGAACCTGCGAGTGCGAGTGCTACGACGCGCAGCATGGGCTCGTGCGCGCGCGCCAGCACGTCGAGCGCGGCGCGCACGCGCAGCTGGAAGGCGGCGGGGTGTACCTGCGAGTGCGAGTGCTACGACGCGCAGCATGGGCTCGTGCGCGCGCGCCAGCACGTCGAGCGCGGCGCGCACGCGCAGCTGGAAGGCGGCGGGGTGTACCTGCGAGTGCGAGTGCTACGACGCGCAGCATGGGCTCGTGCGCGCGCGCCAGCACGTCGAGCGCGGCGCGCACGCGCAGCTGGAAGGCGGCGAGGGCGGCGGCGCGGCAGGGCGTGCCCTCGGCCTCCGCCCTCTCCACGCCGGCCAGCGCGTTCTCCCAGCCCCAGCCCCAGCCGCACAGCTGCAGCGCGCGCGTGCGCTCTGCACTTCTACAAAACCAAGGACATACTAACATAAGTAACAAATGATGAAAACAAACGATACACAAACTAATACCCTGTTAAACCACAAAGATCGAGATCATCATCAGTCGTCATCAGTTTACCGGAGACATCCGCCACTGAAATAGGCCTTTTCGAAGCATTGCCACAAAGCAGTCGACTCCTACAACCTTTTTTGTCCACTGATTACATGATAGAACCTGCTTTACCAATGTCAATACCGCAGAATGACATTAAGCCATATGTTTTACATGTCAGATCGAATAAAAAATGTCACGCTGATAGAGCGTGATAATAAAAGGGATATTATTAATTGCACATCAAATAAATAATCACATAGCAATTTATTTCCATCATTTAAATACTGACTGCACAGCAAATTAAATACTGACTGCACAGCAAATCAACCAGAATGAACTAAGTTTCCGAAAACATAATAAATGTTCCCGAAAATACAAACCCTAGATGGTCGACGTCAGTGGCATCCCGAGGTTCGGTTGGTTAGGTTCCTTTAAACCCTCTAGACAGAAATAGGAGCCCCGCAAAGCGGGGCTCCGTCGACCAGCTTATTAACCCTAACCCTATATTTAGATTACCCTAGATTTCGGTAAAACGCAATTAAAAAAATGTGGTACTCGTTGGGAATAGAAAATAAATTGATGAAAAAGCTTTTGCTTTAGGAAAAATCGCTGTACGCTGCGAAAATAAATTGTAGTGTGTTTAGTGATATTTTGAGTTGAATATTTTGCTGTGCAATCAGTAATTTTGATGGGAATTCGGAATCTTATTGCATAGAAAAAGGATATTTTTTGATTTGCGTTTAAATACTACCCATAATAAAACAATTTATTTTCAATTTATATTTCATAAAATAGCTAGGCCATTAAAAAGGTGTTAGGTATCTTAGGTTCGACATTGGTGCAAGGTGTATTTTGATCTTTGTTTTCAATAAATTAAATAAAGTTCTCTATGCAATAGTCTTCTCAGTACCGTAACTTCAAACTCAAACTCACAGCATTTATTTCAATTGAACCATTTACAGGCACTTTTGAATTGTCAAAGAGTCGGTCAGTTAGTCAGAAAGTTGAAGCTAGTTGCCCATTCCAAAATGTAGATCTCTATGGAGAAAAGGTATCTCTTCAAAAGGTGTTTATGTGTCCTGACTAGATAGAGAAAAGAATTTTAAAACTGATGAAAATATAAAAGACTTGACTGTACACTAATCCAACTAGATTAGTATATGTAGTAGAAATATATGCAAACTAATATAGCTATAACTATACTAGGGTTTCTGGTCGAAACTTCTAGAAACGAGAATTCCCGGGAAATCTAGCCTTACTCGAGACGAGAAAAGTGTCGAGAACTCGAGAAACCGCGTCAAGATAATGAACATCAAATCAAATTACATTCATCTGATCATATGAATGTAATTTGCTTTTTAAATTAGAGACCATTGAGAAGTGTTTGAAGCGGTTTCCCGTTTTCATCTAGATTTATTTCTCTTACTCTATATTTTGCAAGGATAATAATTGCTAGTCTACTTTCAATATTCCCAGTGTTTTTTATGTAAGTAACCAAAATACTGTAGGCAAAATTTTAATTGGCAGATTCTCTACGGAGACACTTTAGTTAATAGCCAAGGTAGTCCCTATTACTTAGAACTCAGATAGTTTTTGGTTGGTATTTGGTATTTTTGTTTTTGTTATTTTTTGGTATTTTGTTCGTGGTTTTTGGTACTTGCTATTTTTTTGTACCTTCCTGTTTAATTAAAACACTGATCAAAACAATGTATTTATTGCAGGAAAGATAATGATTAGAAGTGTGTAACTTTAATTTTAATTTGTTTTACAAAGTTACTTCAGGTACCTGGGTAAGTTTTTTTAAATTAAATGACTGATAACAGATACTTTCCTCGTCAAGGAAACTAATATACAAATCAAATATATTGAAAGCACGTCTATTAATAATAATACATTAAAAAAATATAGGATTTAGTACGTTTTGCTATAAAAATGTGTATGTAATTAAATAATAATTGATGATTAATAAGCGTAATTGTAATTTGCATTTAAATAGCAATTTAATCATTATTTTAAGATTTGTAAAATCTCTCTTAGTCGAGAATACCCGGAAATTCCTAGTCGAGAATTCTCAAGTCCCGAGAAATAAAATAAGTCGAGAAACTAGAAACCCAAACATAAACAAATTACAATCATGATCAGACGGTCACTTACCTATAAATAGTAACTCTTCTATTTGGCAAATCTGGTAGAAGAGAGGGCACGATCTCAGAGCGATACCCTCCGTCACCCACTGAGCGGAGCACCGTGCGCACGCCGGGGTGCTTCCACGGACTGTTGCGGATACAACCTGGTACGGAACATTAGGAAATTTGACATTGTAGTCAAAACTTTAACACATCCCCATGTTAATGTTTTACGAAATAAATTATTTAAAAATGCATATCCAGTAGTTGTAACAGACAAAAGGTTGCAAGGACAAAATGTAGAGTGAAATAAGATAGTGTGTTAGTTATATCCCAAAGATAAAATATCGTCAATAGAAGAAAGAAAAGAAAGCATAATCCATAAAAAGTAGACAGCTAAATGAGGACATAGAAATCTTACCATCTTCAACAAGTGACTTGCTGAGTGCCAGGAAATGCCAGAGACCACTGAGTGAGTCATCGTCTGCTAAGTCTGCGTTCTGCCATAAATCTGGCTGCAACCAAACATGCTAGTGTTTAAAACATATTCAAGTCACGAAATTATTCGCACACACATTAAAATAAAGGGCAGCAAACTAATCTAGACCATTTTACCTTAATATTACAGTCGAGTTTTGGACTGATGTGAGTGACGGACACCAAATATGTGCCACAAACCAACTAAAGTAACTTTGTGACCTTTTAGAGGTCTAAAGTTTGTTTGCACTAACACTAAGCGACACCTGAATGAATACTTGAATAAAAATTAACGAGCTGTTGGATTTTCAACGTTTGGCGTCGAAAGGGAAAATCCAACAGCGCGTTTTTATTTAGGCATTAATTTAGGTGTCGCCTAGTGTCAGTGATAAGGGGCATCATTGTGGTCTATGATGATACTGACCTTAAGTCCGTAATCAGTCTGAGCTCTCTTCTTCATGACGAAGGAGATGTCCCTGATGGCGCCGTAAAAGTCGTCGTTCATCATGCGCAGGGCTCCGCCCCCGCCCGTCCACACGAGGGAGCCGCCGCCACCCCATGATACTGTCACCCGCTCGCACACTGTGTAGTCTACTAGGGCTCCTGGGGGATAGAGTGATTGTTTTGTAGACGAGTAATTTATGACTGTCACTTTTTTTCCTATAACTTAATAGACAGACCAATTGTTGAGGAGTTTTGTGCCGCCACTTCTTCTGGGCAGCTAGAGTACTAGGAAAAGGTGAGGGTGGACGTTTTGAGGTCTGTTTTCTGCAATTTGTCGCGTTCAAAAAGCCTTATTTGAAAAAACTATTTTTTATTTTCAGTGACAGCTATTTCATCGATATGGTGTGTCAGGCTGATTTGCTAGGAACAGTCAGAGGTGTTACTTGCTGCTGAAAAAATAAAAACGCGCGCTTAGAAATAACTGTAATTGTAAACAAGTGTCGTAGTTTCTTCGCTTCACGCATGGTTCCCAATTTGGCCATTTTCTCTGTATTTATATGACGCTATACTGTAC
Organism: Dryobotodes eremita; assembly: GCA_917490735.1. NCBI lineage: Eukaryota > Metazoa > Arthropoda > Insecta > Lepidoptera > Noctuidae > Dryobotodes > Dryobotodes eremita. Next base: position 22,311,070 of record OU823254.1, read on the forward strand.
TGCAGTGCTACGGCTTACCTGTAGCACAAACAGCCAACAACCTCCCCTCGTGTGTGGGATGCCACGTGAAGGCGACGAGTGGCGAAGCAGGCGCGCTGTTGACACACACATCTCGCTCTATAACGCTAGGACCGCGGGAGTACTGCTCTTCAAGCTCAGCTTCCACTGCTGGGGCAGCCATCTGCATAAGATAATGTTTTACATTTAAATATGGACCAGGTTTGGCCCATTTACCCAACGAAATAACGTTCTTGTTGATTTTAGTAAAGCGTTTAATAAAGATAACATTCCTTTAACGCAGAAGTAATAAAAACCTAATTCTTTTATGATCACATATCGACATATGATGGATTCAGTCGTAAAACGTCAGACATTGAAGAGCAAACAATTACTTTAATTTATTGATTTCAGAATTAAGACGTCAATATCAAACGGAATGCCACAGGGACCTATATTGGGGCCACTACTCAAGAGTTTCGACAATCTCTTATATTATTCATGGCATCACATATTTATGTCAATACAGATTTAGAAAGCTTCTGCTTGAAAGTTGATCAAGAAAATAATAATAACAATAGCTTTTTTATGAACTCACCATGCTATCGGAAATGTTAACTTTACTATCACTGTTGGCCTGTTGAATATCGTGGATGCGAAGAGTGCTTGAATCGCGCTGCAGCGACACCAGTAAATTACGTCTAGGACAAGAAACAAAGAAGTAATGTAGAAGGATCGTCACACGCACGCCACCAGTACCTGCTCGTGGTCACACGTACCTCGTGGGACACCACTGCAGTTGCGCCAGCGGCCGGGGATGCTGCATGGTGAGGAGAGGTCTCTGCAGCGCGCGCGCATCCCACACGCACGCCACGCCCTCCCCGCGCGACGCGATTTGGTACCCCCCGCACGGCTCCGCGCACACGCCGTAGCAGTACCGCGTCGTGGTCATATTTACCGCCTTGTTGGATAAGTCTGGGAATGATCAACGAGCGAAAATATACTTACGGTGGCAAAAAAATAAGTATACTACTACAAGGATATTTTGGCGCTCGAATGACGTTGATAGGGGGGCGCTGTTGGTAAATATCTGTGCATTGTTTTGTGAACTGTCACTTGAAATGTATTCAAAAACCAAGATGGCGGCGTTAGTTCCGATTTTGGTCACGCGCCAAAATAACTCTGTAGCGCTGTATGTTTAAATTCAGATCCTCAGATAATACATAAACAAACATATATATACATATATAAACATACTCAACGTCATACACGACGAAGTTCAATGAGGGCTATCGTTTCTGTGCTCACCAGTTGGCGCCACTGTCGAGAAAGGTCCTGTTGTGGTACTTTTATTTGATGTTTTGGATATGTTTAAGGACCCTTATATTCATAGTATGTTTATTTTATTACATTTTAAAACTTCAAATGAATATCTAGATTATAATGTTCCTAAAATTGGCGAGCATGAAGCAGATTATTCATATTCTTCCTTCAAGTGCTACCAAATTAGATCCTAACTTTTTACTTAAAATCTTAAGCCATAATTAATCAAGAATGGCACCACCATTACAGCTACGAGTATTACGAATCATTCGTTAAAATCCGTGATAAAAAATCTCGCAAACAGTGAACGTTCAGTACATATTTTGACATCTAGAGACCTTACTCTATATTAGCGCCTCTAGCGGCGAACTCAAGCGCGATAGCCCTCATTCCATGGTAACCGAAAATTGAGTAGCTTTTTATTTGTAACTAGCTTTTGCCCGCGGCTTCGCCCGCGTTAATTTAGACTTTGACTATCAATTCGGGTTGTAATTGAATCATGATTCGAAAGACTCGTAGCGCCATCTATTATCATTAGAATGTTATTGTTGTTTTCCTCGGGAACAATACTTTTTTGCGGGATGAAAGGTACCCTATGTCCGTTTCTGTACACCTGACAACGTATATGCAAAATTTCAGGATGATCGGTTCAGTGGTTTAGGCGTGAAAAGGTAACAAACAAACAAACAAACTTACTTTCGCATTTATAATATTAGTTTGTAAAGTTTGTAATTAAAAACTGTTCATCGAAAATCAACATAGATTACATAACGCTAAAATAGATAGTTGATTAAGTGGCAATACATATAAATTATCTAAGATTCGGTTTTCAAGTATAGAATATTATTCATTGAACTGGAAAATAATGATTTCTTTGACAGAGCAAGGAAAAACAAGAAATATCACAAAACTTTAGGGACCGACAATGATTATACGAAACCTACCAAGTTTTCCCAATAGTCAGTTATATTCTGTGAATTCTGGTTCTCAGAATACCAATGTTAGTCAGTGGTCTTTCTGAAAATTGCATCCGTAATGCTTTGCTTGCATCATTTGTGAGTCAGTTATACGTCATCGCTATGAATTTGTGTCAGTTGAAGAATAATAGGTCATTGCCGCCGTGATTGCGGTTTATCTCCGTCACCAAGTAGATTGTGAAAATCTACAAGACAAAGTAATGAATACATTTATTCTTTATTGGCATTAACTGGGTTAAAAAATGAGAAATCCTGACTCCCTGACAAATACGTACAAAGGTGCTACTTATTTCTAAAGAAATCTCTTTCAGCATACCTGCGATAGAATGGATAAAAATAAAGGTAGAATATTCTAATACTACAAAGGTTGCGGCCTTGGGCACGCCACAATTGCGGCGGTAAGTCCCCTCTTTGAGGAGTGGCTTGAGAGGCACCACAGCGTCCTCATCTTCCGCCTGATACAGGTCCTCACCGGACATGGCTGTTTCGGGAGGTTCCTGTATCGGATAAGGCGGGAGGAAACGCTCGGGTGTTATCATTGTGTGGATCGACCGGAGGACACGGTGGCGCACACGGTGGAGGTCTGCCCGGCTTGGGCGGACCACCGCCGTGTCATCGTGGCGGCGGCAATCTCTCGCGTCCGGCCCTGGTCCAGGCTATGATACGGAGCGAGAGGGAATGGGAAGCCGTTACTTCCTTGTGCGAAGCAGTAATGCTCGCGAAGGTGGAGGCGGAGCGCGTGAGGGAGAGGCAATCGTTGCGGTCTCACGCCCCTAGCCGCCGCAGGAGGAGACACCCTGGGCATCGGGAGTCGATAGCCGACTCTCGGCCACCGAAGACGCGGTTTTGCGGACGGCGACCAATTGGCAGCTCGCCGTCCGGTAAGGACCAGGCCTTGGTCTACGGTGCATCGTGTTCCACGCGCGCCTCAAAGAGATGTCAGCATCACTGACGGGGTCCGATAGGGCCGATGCCTGCCGTGGTCGCGGATTGTTCGAAAGAGTTACCGTAGCCCTGGCGCACAGGCAACTGAAGGAACACAGTTGGGTTTTAGTAAGTAAGAGTCTGACACGCCCTTCCGAGCGAGAGAGGTCAAGTGATGATATCCCAAACAAAAAAAAAAGTGTTGCGGCCTGCTATATCGCTAGATTTGAACAGACTGACACGTAAATGTGGATCTTACTGCCCAGAAAGATATAAATGATCCACTCGTACAGTATTTTTATTTCACGAAGCGATACGCGCTTTACTTGTGGTAACTAAGTGTACAAACCCGCTGTGAATGCGAGCGTGAAGACGAGTAGCGTCAGCACATAACACACACAGACAGACTTCCGACTACGCCATTGTCTCGGACGGTACCGAGAGCTCCTGCGCTTACACACACATTCACAGCGTGTTTGACAACTTGGTAAACACAAGTAAAGCACAAAAAAATACTATACTTACATCGCAGGCTTAACAGCCCTAAATCGTATGCAATTTACACCTTTATTTCTATACTTCTTACCTCTAAGATCAAAAATCTTGATGTACTTTAGGTTCATGGAGGCGATGAGAGTTCTGCTGGAGAAATTAGCCCACGTGACGCAGTGTGCCGTCTCCGAAAGGCCCATCTCGGCCAGCGGACGAGGAGGCTCTGTCGCTGATGGCGATGACGCCGAGTCTGTAGCTGTTGAGGAAACACAAACTACATCTAGGTTGTGAAATCTGTTGTCAATATTCAATTTAACAGTGATTAGAACAGCTAAGAAAAGTAAACTTTATATCAATGACAAGATTCGCTCCATGTAAAATACTGGTATTCAGCTGCATCTGGTAAGAGAAAGACTGGAAGCCGACCCCAACATGTTGTTGGGAAAAGCCTAGGTAGAAGATATCTCACTGACACAAGGTGAGTTTCAGCATAAACACAGTACACGATCACGCTATGAGTACCCACCTTTAATTTATGGGGCATAAATATTTTACTTTCAGGATTGTATCAGATGAAATTTCCCGTTTGATTCTCATGTTTTGGACAAATAAATCATCTTACCTTATCTTGAATACGTTTAATATGCTAATCGCCATCAGCAATGGGGCGTATAATACGCGTATTTTTGCTTCTACAAAGTAACGTTTATTTTTCTGTCTCTTCAATTCTGTGCTATAATTTTTATGTAACATCTTGTATGCCATGTGTGTGTATACTTATGTTTTAGACAAATAAATGATCAATTCTAGTCTATTCTAATAAGATTCCTGAGGGCCTCGACAAAGTAAGATTCGATTAGCGATGACGCTAGTAGAAAAGCCAAAAAATGTATGGGGTTGACATAAGCTATCGAAATGTCACGTGATCATAGGTCAACGAATAGAAATTAGCTAGACAATGTTAACATCATTCGATTCTATGAAACGAATCGACAGCGTCGAACGATTACTTCCATAGAGATTCGTAGCCGGTGGTAGTGGCACTTTTTGACAAGCGCTATCGCTAGTTTTCGATTCGTATGATGGAAACATTAGCGTAAGCGATAGCGATTGTAGAATTAGAATAGCTCCAAAGCGAATGCCAGTTGTCTAAGCTCACTGAAAATGTAAATACAAAGCACATTTACGTTTAGCCTCCTCAGACAGTGTGGATCCCCGGTACACATCCCACAGCAGGATGCAATGGTCACTGCGGTGCTTCTCCATGGCCACCGCCAGCATGTTGGTCTCCATGTGGCTCCATGACACTGAGTTGCAGAGCCGAGGGTAGCGGGGAGCTGGGGAAATAATGGCACCATTAAAAAACCAATGCAATTTGATACATTCAGCAAATTCATCAAGAAGACTTTGCAGAATAAAATGATGCCATCAAAATTATGGCTGGATTCCATAAAAGAAAAGAAGAGAACTGGCACATCAACAACCAATTCACATACATATTATGTGTTTAATCTAACCCATGTAATGTAAAACTAAGGCAAAGCTATTGGTTGATTGCAAAACACGTCAATCACTCGAAAGTAAAGTGTCGAATGACACAACAATAACATAGACAAACAACAACGTCTATGTTGAACAATTCAACAACGGCCGTCAATGGCGGCCGACGCGTGACACCGTAGGTACGAGGTACACCAGCCAAAAAATTATACAAACAAATTTAAACCCTATAATAATAGTTATAGAGTTGGTAATATTTTAATGATTTTCGTTAGAGTTGAAGCTTAGTTTTAATACTATAGATTAATAAATGTGACGTCACGAAGCTTATGACCTATCTCCTCCCTTGTAACACGATGTCGCACTTTGTTGACCCCCTCCCTCCCACTTAATATGTGACGTAATTTATTGATAACCCCTTTTTATTGCTTCATCAGGACTAAATAGTAATTTGTATGCATGCGTTTTTTAAATTGATACATACTAAACTCTCTCCCAACAAGACCTAATGGGTCATATGTCTGCTTCAGTGTAGTCAGTGCAACTCTTCCACTGGCATTGCCTAGCGCTAGCAATGGCTCTGGCTGTTCAGGGATGGCGCTGATGTCCACACAGCGGACACCACTAGCGCTTTGTGATGCGAGAACTGTTGCTCCACGGGTTGGAGATATTGGAGTGACTGGAAAACAGTTTTAAATATTACTTTACAAAGAAGTTTTAAAAGTTGTCTTTCATATTATTATTTATTTATATAATATTATTTACATAATCCTCCTGCCTTGTTGGTCTAGGCCCTGGCTTCGATTCCCAGGTTGCGCAGTGTCATTGGAATTATTTATCTGGAATTTCTCAGTAGTAGCCTGGAGCCTGGATTTGTACGTGGTCGATGGCAATAAGCTCGCCCCCTATTATATGGTACTTATGGCGATATCTGGATGTACTAAAGGTACACCTCTGCCCAACCCTTCAGAGAAAGAAGGTGTGATTTTGGGTTTATATATTTACATAATAATTCTATAATCTATAAATTTTTCCATCTCATTTGAATGCCACAAAATATAGAACTACACTCACATATAGACTGCAAAGTTTATTCTGTGTTTATTTGCTCTAGAAAGTTGCGCCAAAAATACCTAAACACTCGAACTCATTAGTCCACTAATGAGCATGCTATGTGCTTAAATATATTTATAAACTTTGGCTCTAATAATGATAACAACAAGATAACAAAGAATTCAGTAACTAATGGAATTTTGCTGTTAAATATTTTTAACACAAAATAACAGCGCTCGTGAGCTCTTCCCGTTTTCACAATAAACTGAATTAAAATGTAATTTTGTACGTACATGTTGTTTTTTTCTCGATTTCCTTTATCCGAGAAACTTCGTATAAGGTTATGTCTGGGCCCCATAATATAAATTTGTCATGGTGTATCGGTGACCAAAGGACTTCCAATTTAACACCTGACATCATTTTATTTATGTTTTGCACGTTTCCTGAAAGAATCAATTATTATTCATGTTTGTTTTGCGAGTAAATACGCAACTTCAATCAAATGTTTTGACTTTTGACGTTTGAAACGTTTTGTTCTTACACTAAAATATACACGTTTATGTCACGCAATTCAAAAAACAAACGAGAAAATAAGCCTCTAGCAATAACGAAACGTTTTAGATGTTAACCATTTTTGAACGTGATTTTGAGTGTCACATGAATTTGGTGCTGCCACCATAAAATTAATAATATCCACTTTTTGTGCAATCACAAATTGTTAAGGTTTGAAAAAGAGAGATTAATGCTCTTTAGGAGGAACATATTTTTTATTAAAGATTTAAATAATTACAAAGAGGGTACGGAATAAAGTACGGAGTATTCTACGTGAATTGTTAAAAAAATACGTATCAGAACAGAAGAAAGACTGCAAAGGTTAAGAAAGGAACATAGCTATTTTTAATAACTAATGTGGATCTTCTCTTCTTCTTCAATTAAGGACAAAAAAAAATTGATCTTCAAATTCTGGCTCGACTCTATTTAGAAAATTTTGATTGCCATCAACACGCTAAGACGAAGAATATCTAAGATTAGCCACATTCTTTTAGTTAAAGGGCGCAGGGCGTGAATATAATATTATAAAATGATCACATAATATATTTTTATATATTATATTGCGTTATTCCTGGCCTCAAAAAAAAAAGTTGATAAACCTATTTTATTTATGAATGATCATAACGGTAAGCAAATTCTCCCTACATATAAGGAAATGTTTATTTCAATTTAGAGTACCGCCCTAAAGAGGTCGCTACGTACGACATCGACACCGATCATCAACCCTTTTTGACAGTCGCGTAAAGTGAGTGACTATTGACGAAATAAGTGAAATCAATTTACATCGAAACACTAAAACGGAGGGTAAACCGTCGGAGCCTTATTAATTGAGGTAAGTTCTAGAATTCACGCAAATTGTCGTTCAGAAAGTGTAGCGGCGGGCAGCTCGGCGGCGGAGCTGTGTAGGTCAATGACGTGATGAATGTTTACTACAATGGCAACGCCTCGACTTCTCCCACAGTTTCACGCGCATTGTCTTACGGTTCTCACGTGTTAATGCACTTTTCCCGACCCGGTTAGCTGGCCGACTACTACTGTATTGTCGTTGGTCGTGTGTGCTACTGTTAAGTGTTTGTACACGTTTCCTTAAGGCGTCGCAGCAGACGTTTGTGACTCACTTGCTCGTTTTGTGATTGACTTTCCGCTGATTTTCATCGGAATTAGCCGTCGGCGCTAATGATAATCATTCGTTAATCGTTTATTGTTGTAACGAGCGCGTCGGGCGCACTGTGTGTGTATCATGGTATTGTTGGGGCCTTCTCTCCCGTCTCCCGCGTTGTGGAGACTGTGCTGAGCCCCCAGTGATGTTCTCAGCCTTAGCCTACCAGTTATCTACTAAGTTTCTGGAAGAGCAAAAGGTGAGAGTGAATTTTTGAGGTACCACAATATCATAATCGTTAGACACAAACATTTCAATACAGCATTCTTGTTAAAAAATGCTGTACTACCATTTATGAGTTCCCTACCTAAATAATACAAGACTAGAAGGACTAATCTTCTAAATACATTACCGTCTTTGTGTTTCCTTTGAACTAAAAGAATGTGATTTAGAATGTTTCTGTGACCATTCTAATAGAAATAACTTGTGAAGAGCCACACAAGGACTTACAATGGCATCCCTTTCCCTTTGTGCTCCATACTTTACAATATAATGCATTTACTGTGGTTTAGTATAACCGCAAACAATTTTTCACATGACTTTCACACATTTATGGCATGGTTTTCTCTATGAGGCTCATAAATAATGGTCTACTTTAACAATGGATTGAATATTAATGGCTGTTTATTAATTTATACTGTAAACCTGTCAATAGTCAATTGTTTTGCTAGTTTCAAGCAATCAATAGTTATTAGGTATTTACTCAGAATTCCTAGATTTGATATTTGTATGGATGCTGTGGAATAGTAGATATGTAGCTAAACATTTATTTTTAGTTAAAACTTCATGCTGATTATACCTTATTGTTTAGTCAATTTAGTTTGATGATTATCCATACTTAAATTATAAATTTCAAAGTAACTAACTGAATGTATTTCGATATAATTTGGCAAGGAGATAGATGGCATCCTGGGGTAAGACATATGCTACTTTTTGTCCGGGTAGCACATTCCCGAGGGATAAATTCCGACATCAACGCGGGCGAAGCAATGGGCATCAGCTAGTCTAAAATGAAAATGTACCTACTTGCATAGCTATATTCCAAAAAAAGATAAAAGGTAACAAAGTCCAACGAAAGTCAGTACTGACATCATTCCAATAGAATGCTATACTTATCAGAGGTTCCTTGTATGGCAGTAATTACCACGTAGATCTTATCATAACAGCTAATATGTTAATAACGACTTTGCCAATAGACATCCTACTAACTTAAATCTATTGTGTGGTTATGGGCGACTCAGTTATAACTAGATAATATTTGTTTTGCTTTTTAGGACCCGTTGTTTGATCAGTAGTCAAACATACTAATAGTTAAAATGCGTTAGTTAGAATAACAATTTGTTAAAAATGACAGAAGTATGTTGTTTGACAAATGGTTAAGCTAACTACAGTTAAAAAAATTACAATTTGCTATAAAGTTAACCATGCGCAGACAGAGTAGTTAAACTTTGACAGCTAGACTATTGTCAAGTGACAAGTGATGGCTCACCCATTTTGCCAGTTATGTTTAAGTCCCAAGTAATAGGGGGCGAACCTATTGCCTAGTAATAAATAAATAAAAAGAGGTTGCCCACGACTTCGTTTGCGATCTAGGATGAAAAGTAGCCTAATGTCTTTCTCCAGGTCATGGTCTACCCGTGTGCCAAATTTCATCCAAATCCATTCAGACGTTCTAGCGTGAAAGCGTAACAAACAAACATACAAAAAATCTAATCTTTTCTCTCTACTGTTGTAGTTATTCTCAGTATCTATTGGAATATATTTATAAAATCAGGGTTTTTTTTTGTTAATCCTTTCACTGAAAGTGATTGTGCTGAGAGTGACCTCACATTGACAGTTCAAGGTGAGGGCAAATCTTTCCAATGTCTTCTCATTATGCACACCAACATATTCTTTTGTTTCATTCTGATTGGATTCATATTTGCATACTGATTATAAGGAGTCATTGCTTTTTTAAAGAGTACTTCTTATCTTTTTTTGATGTGTATAATATTTTATAGATTAACATATACCTAACTTTTTTTCCATTTATCACACACTTAATAGCTTTTTTAATAATTGTCTGTCATTTTCTTGTGTGTAATAATTATCAGTATTGGATTGGTCATTAAAGATATCTTTAAAGTTTTATCTTGTGAGCTGTAATCTTAGGAAACAAATTACAACACGTGTGATAAGTATTATCAGATTTTCAGAACAATCTCATAGTACAGTTAATGATGCAACTGCTAATATTGATAAACCGCTGGAATCCAGTTTTGTGATTCCAAAATTTTGTATACTAGCCTATCCATAAAAGTTATTACTTACATGAAGTATTCGAAATGTTTAAAAGACTCATTTATTAAATTGCATTAGGTATATACAGGATGAATTTTTATCCAGTGCGCTAACTGTGGCCATGAATTCAGCATATGATTCTAGACCACCTAGCCTAGAAATTTTTCGTCAATTATCAAAAACCAAATCAGCTGTTTCATAGGAAAGTGCAATACCTATGCGGTCAAAATGTATGGAACATTTTTTTTTTTATAACCAACCAAAAATGTCTACACTAGGGGGTTTAGAATCATATGCTGAATTCATGGCCACAGTTTGCGCACTGGATAAAATTTCATCCTGTATGATCCCGAAACTCAGTTCAGTAAAAAATAATTGTGTTTATTTTATATACTGCGCTATATTGGTTAAAAGATCATCAAGTAATGTCAATTAATTATGAAAATTATTGTGTAGTTAGCCATTTCAGCCGAAAACGTATGATACATGGCGGGTCATTAATATTAGTTAAAAATTCAATTAAATCGAAAGAACGAAAAGACGTCATCGGACTGTCTGTCGAGCACACCATTGAATTGTCCTGTGTTGAGCTTGATAAGCATGTTATAGTATGTGTATACAGACCTCCAAGTTACCAGAATCTATCTGTGTTTGATTCTGTAATTGAAGATGTGTTAAAGAAACTAAGTACTAGTAGTAAGTCAATAGTCATATGTGGAGATTTTAATATTAATTTATTAGAAAATAACTCGAATACTGTTAGATTATTAAATCTTTTCGGGTCATTTGATTTGTCAAATGTTTTTATTGAACCAACCCGAGTGACAGCTTCTTCTGCCACTTGTATAGATAATATTTTTTGTAATTGTGATTATTTACACAAACAAATTGTAAATAAGTTGCCATCTGATCACAGTGGCCAAACAGTAACATTTTGCTCCTACATGCCTTTACAAAAAATTCAAATAAGGTTTAGGCCAATTACATGTAAAAAATTAGAGCAATTAAATAATTCTTTAGCCAGTACATTATGTGATCAAAGTTTTAATAATGTAGGTGACCCAAATGAGTTCTACGCCGAGTTCTTTTCACTATTAAACACGCAATTTAATGACACTTTTCCACTAAAGACTAAAATTATTTACACAAAGTTTTTATTTAGTGATTGGGCGACTCCAGGTATTCGTAAAAGCAGGGAAAAGCTATTTGAACTTTATGGTCTAAAGCAACATATGAATAATACAAGATTTCATCAGTATGTTGCAAAATATTCAAAAACTTTTAAAAGTGTGTGCAAACTAGCAAAAGCACTTTATATTAGCAATAAAATAAAATCAGCTGATGATAAAATAAAAACTACCTGGCAAATAATAAATAATGAAACAGGCAGGAAAAAACAGCGTAATACAGAATTTAATTTAGAGACTGCACATGGCCTCATCAACTCTGATGTAGAAATAGCTCAGGAATTTGAAAACTTTTTTACTAATATTCCCCTTAAAACTACTGAAGCTTTAAATTCCTCACCCGCGCTTTCTGCTGCCTTACTTACAAAGAATGTCAAGGCATGCCCTTTGGAGTTTAGGTTTCAGCATACAAACCCCCAAGCTGTTATAAAAGCTTTTAAAGATCTTAAAATTAAATCAACAGAGGATCTCTGGGGAATGTCTGTAAAAGTCTGTAGATCTCTCATCGAAACCATTGCTCCCTATTTAGCTTTCATATTTAACACCAGTGTAGACCAAGGAGTTTTTCCGGATCTTTTGAAACACAGTAAAGTAGTTCCGTTGTTCAAATCCGGTGATAGTAAAGAACCCAACAATTATAGGCCTGTGTCAATTTTGCCAGTTCTCAGTAAGGTGTTTGAAAAGTTAATGCTTAATCAAATGTTACGTCACTTTAATAAAAATTCCATCTTTCATGAACAACAGTACGGTTTCACCAAAGGGCGCTGTACCACTGACGCTGGTGTCACCCTACTAAAGAACATTTTTAACGCCTGGGAAGGAGCACAGGATGCCATTGGAATCTTTTGCGACCTCTCTAAGGCGTTCGATTGCGTAAACCATGAGACACTTCTGCTGAAACTAGAGCACTATGGAATTAGGAATACAGCTCTTGATCTACTAAGGTCATACCTGAAAGATAGAAAGGTTAAAGTTCAAGTAAACGGCAAGAACTCATTAGGGTCTGAAATGACAATGGGCGTTCCTCAAGGTTCGATATTGGGTCCATTCCTCTTTTTAGTTTACATTAATGATTTACCCCAATTACTGCAGAATCAACCGAAGATGGTGTTATTTGCAGATGACACATCATTGATCTTTAAAGTAGACCGACGGTCACAAAATCTTGACGATGTAAATAACTCTATTCTTCAGGTCCAAGATTGGTTTATGGTAAATAATTTGGTACTTAATGAAAAAAAAACCAAATGCATTAGATTTAAATTACCTAATGTTAGAAGTTGCGAATGTGACATCATATTGAATGGAGAAAAACTAGAATTTATTAATCAGACGGTTTTCCTGGGAATCACGCTAGACGAGAAATTGCAATGGGGACCCCATATAACATCTCTTGCGGGGCGGTTAAGCTCGGCCGCTTATGCTGTTAGGAAGATAAGACAGTTAACAGACGTAGAAACCGCGCGTTTGGTCTATTTTAGCTACTTCCACAGCATTATGTCATATGGCATTTTACTGTGGGGTCGGGCTGCTGACATTGAATCCATTTTCATTTTGCAAAAGAGAGCTGTCAGGGCCATTTACAATCTATGTCGTAGCGAATCTCTTAGGGAACTATTTAAAAAGATTAATATTATGACGGTACCTTGTCAATTCATTTATGAAAATATTATGTATGTAAGAAAAAATCGACATCTTTTTAATAAAATAAGTGATAGACATAATTTTAATACTAGAAATAAAGATAAAATAGATCAACCATTTTTTAGATTATCTAAAGTACATACATCTTTTATGGGGTACTGTGTTAAATGTTACAACAAAATACCTTGTGACATATTGGAATTAAATGAAAGAAAATTTAAAACTCATATAAAAAGTACACTTTGTAAACAAGCATATTACAAATTAGAGGATTATATCCTAGATAAAAATGCTTGGAAACATGCTGGTCCTGCTCCATAGGACAATCTAGAGTCTAGACAAAATCAAACTGGTTGCTAATTTGATTGTATAATTTATAATTTTTATGACATTGATTGTTACATTATGTACTTAACTACTTAAACTCACACACTAAATTATTACTTGTTGAAATTTTGGAAACATCGTCTACTTTTCAATATTTGTAAATATGTGAGCACCATGTATCTATCACATAATTAATTTACCTGCCTTTGCATTATAGTTAATTCTTTTTACCTATTGTGGTATAGTAATTTTATTCTAGGTGCATCGTCTTCACATATGATTACATAATTAATGTGAACTTACATAATATTGTAAAATATTTTAAAAGAGTAACGGTGGAGTTTCTTGCCCATTCTTCTCCATACGAAACTACCTTTTGGAAGGGGCAACTAGAATCAATTCTATTTTTTTGTAAATTTTGACGTTCAAAAGTGCCTTTTATGTGCCTATTTGAAATAAATGATTTGACTTTGACTTTGACTTTATAACGCCATAAATATGATAAAATGCTTTTTTTTTCGGAAGTGTGTAATGCTTCTTAATCCCGTGAATTTCTTCTGTTTTCTTTGAATTTCCCAAAATCTTAGTACGTATCTACCTACAACCTAGGTTATGGTCGAAATGCCGTCCATAATTTTATCATCGACAGCACGACTGCCCAGGTAGCCTATGGCAGCCAGGAATGTCAGAACTAGTAGGTAGCGCTTTATAGTTATTTGCGATAACAATCTTGATAAGATTGGCTCGTGCGATAGTCGATAGTAAACATTTTACTAAACGTTTGTTTTTTGGAAACACCTAAACTAAACTAGCGTCAAATTATTCCTATGAAAAATGAGTACAACGAGCATACTTCATGACCAGAGATCGGATATTCGGATGCATGTTCACCTAAAGTTGAGAGGTTAGCTAATATGGAATGCGCTTTTGTACCGAAAAATCTTAACTTTAACTAACACACCACCCCTCCTCTTACACCCTACATACACATATTTGTATCGGGGGTTAAACATTAATTTTAAATAACTATGCATCTGAATAGTTATGCAATCCAAGAATCTTTGGGGTTTTTCTAAAATATTTTTCTTTTTTAGAAGTCTCTTCCATACTTTCATAGCTAAAAATTACTTTAGGTAAATATGTATCCGAATATCCGATCTCTGTTCATGACGTATATCCACTAGCCCTCATTGCTTGTCAACAACTCAAACACTTTCTCCCATGGCGCATGCCGCTGGGTGAAACTATAGAAAATCACGTTTTTGTGTAAATGATAACATGTGAAAGTGGTTCAGACTACAGTACATAAATACTTCACATATATTTTTAAACAATACGCGGTTTCTATTGCACACGGTGATCGGATTCAATGATCAATTTTACTATAGCACGCCACAGCACAGCTCAACCAGTGAGACAAGCCAAGGATTTTCTAACCGTGGAATGTATGCTCATGACCTTCCGCTTGGGATAAATATGTATATCCATTGATGAACTGTGTGTACGAAAATAGACTGGTTACCCTCTTCAATGTTTTAAGTAAAGTTACCGAACCGTATGATTAATGATTCTCATAATTATATTTGCTTCAAGACAAACCGAGCTTTGAAAGTCATTTATTAGAAGCCCGAAGGTCAGACAATTTCCTTAGGATAGACCGGTCTATTCTAACGAAATTGATATTCCCTACGTCCCCAGTACCTAATGTGTACGGCTACGGAGTTCAGATGGCAATTTATCTGTGAAAACTGAAACACATCCTCGAGATCGGAAGCCGACACCAAGAGAGAAGGCAGATGATGACTTGTGTCTCTTCATAGTGCGTGTATACGCTCTCACGGGTTTATTTAATTACTTATCACCTCTATCTAAATAGCCCTCCATGGTAACAGTAAACAAGCCCACAATAGCACACAATTAAGCCATATTCACGCGAACCGTGTCGGTCACTCGTCCGTGACTAACGGTGACACCATGTTCTATAGTCTGTAATGTGACCTAGCTGCTAATTACATTAACTTTCGGTCGTTAGTCTGGTCTACTGAATAGTTAAATATGTGATAGAGTATGTGCGCCATTCCGTGTTGGATGACATGTGAAAAAAAATGGGTTACAGTTTTTTTGAAGAAGGGTAGACGTCCTCATGAATGTCCTTCATCCTGGTGCGGTCGAAGAAGTAATTCAGATTCTTACTGACTGAAACCACATGGTGTTCATTCAACTTCCTTTGGCCGAGGGGCGGGAGTCACTCCAGCATTGATCCTCACCCCCGGCTAGACTAAACGGCCTGAAACTGTTGTTGAATATTTCATCTTTATCAGGATGAAGTTAGGGACTCATTTCCTGCACTGTATCCGTAGGGATCGATTACAATACAGCAATATTTAGTCGTCCGCTTAGTTATAAGCGTCGGTTCAGTACCCTTATCTGCTAAACGTGTCGGACCCCCACAACCAATGAGGTTATATAATACTAGAGGAGCAACGTCCTACTAACAATTTCAAAAAAACGTAACCACTTACGAGTTTAAAGTCGTAGCTTTGAAACGGATACATAAATATATCAATCTGTCAAAATAATCTATGTTTGTCTCATTTCTTCTACCGTCAAACTAATTACGTTGGAATGAGACAAGACATTGCTATCGGAAAAATGGCCAGGGTTGCCAATGATCAACATAATTTCCCCAGAATTAATTATGGTAGTTATTGAATCAATTATTATGAAAGGTTGTATTATGGAACTACCAATAGATTAAAGATTTATAGATATTGACAAGGATTAGGTACCTAATAGTCCGGTCAATTTAGACCAAAAAATGAGAGTGAAGTTACATAAAGTCCCAACAAGCTGAATTTCAGTGAAATTGTTCAAAATATAATTATAAACAATGTCTAGAAGTTCCCCATCATTCCCCTGTAAGGAAAAAAAAATATTCAAGCTCAAAGGTCAAAAAAATGAGTTTTTCGCGATTTTCAGCAAAACGGTAAGTTTTATCATAAAAGTACCTCAGACAAAAATTGTAGATCATAAAATTATCTATAAAAAATGTATCAATACTTTTTTCTTACGAGCCACCGTTTCTGAGATATAACGATTCAAAAAGTTATAAAAGTTGTTATCGTCATAATATGCATGAGTACGCCACGTATATACATCTAGAGTTGTTATATTTTATATAATATAAATATATATATATATATATTATATATTAAATGTTTAAATATTTTTCTATCGGTCATTGTAACTTATACTTACAATATAAAATATAGATAAGTTTTAACTATAATATATACGACATCTGCATTTTACAGGAGGGGTAAAACAGCAGTTTTCAAAATGTTTGAAAAACAAGATTTAATTCAATGTGCTGAAGTTTTTAAAAAGAGTAATTCAACTCAACAAGAAGTTATTACCAACGGCATCCGCTTTCTTCTTTCTATGTACGGAGCTCCTAAAAAAACTGCCTGTTTAGATAAGCATCGATATGCATGTTTCGTTAAAAATACTAAAAATAAGAAACAAGTTCAATTAGCTTGTCTTCCTCCAACCTCAGTTGCTGCTCACCAACATCTTTTTCGAGTATATTACCAAGTTCAAGTGTGGCTTGGTTATCAGCTAGACCCTACAGACTGGGGTTGGAAGTTGGTCAACAATATATTAGAGCCAGTTCAAACTTTACTTCCACCTGCGCCCGAAAAACTGCTGAACACTATTTTTTGCAACTGCAAAAAGGGATGCAGTGCTAAATGTGGTTGCAAAAAAGTCGGACTGTCTTGTTCTTTGGCATGCACAAATTGTCAAGGCCGGTCGTGCTCTAATATTGAATCACACACAATGGAGGATTCGTTTGACTCCGACGAAGTATCATGCGATACATAGCTATTGACGCAATTTACTTGCATCCAAAATGAAGATGAAGCAGAGATGAGCAGGAGAAGAAGAACAAGAAGAAGATCAAGAAGAAGAACAAGAATTTGAAACTTACGAATAAGACGAATAAACTTCAACACTTTTTTTTAATTTACATCGCTTTTATTTATTTATTTATTTTATTATTTATGTACACACAGTAAAATAGATACAGATACGGCATATTAGTATTAAGTACAAAGGTACTGCTTATTTCTTAAGAAATTTCTTCCAGCAGACCTGCGAAAGGAGAAATGAAAAAGAAATGTAGACAATAGTGTGTGAGAACAAGAAGAGAAGAATTTGATTTGTGACGTCTTAAACTAGAATATTAAATATACTTACATATAATGCAAAATAAAAATAACATATACTCAAAT
This sequence comes from Dryobotodes eremita, assembly GCA_917490735.1. Lineage (NCBI taxonomy): Eukaryota > Metazoa > Arthropoda > Insecta > Lepidoptera > Noctuidae > Dryobotodes > Dryobotodes eremita. Next base: position 22,328,777 of record OU823254.1, read on the forward strand.
AAATACATAATGCTAAAATAAATAAACTTATATATATAAATATATAAAATTCTGACAGTTAAAAGGAAAGGTAATGCTCTTTTACTCGGTATTTGAAATGAGAAATAGATTTTAAATCTCGAATGCTAGGCGGAAGTGAGTTCCACAATCTTACAGCATGAACAGAGAAGGAATAAGAATAGTAGCTGGTTTTATGAGGATGGGATTTAAGGAGGGATCTAATATGTGATCTACACGGTGCGTCGCGAGGGCGTGCGTAAGAAAAACGCTCACGCAGATAGGAAGGGTAAGATGGGTTGTGTAAGATGTTGAAGAGGAGACATAAAATCCGAGTGTTCCTGCGTAAGCGGATCGGGAGCCACTTGAGTTCCTTGCGAAGGTGAGAAACATGGTCATATTTTCGCAGACCGAAAACAAAGCGAATGCACAAGTTTTGCAAGCGCTCAAGCTTGTTTAATAGCTCCTCAGTAGCATCCAAGTAGCAGGCGTCGGCATAATCTATAATCGGCTGAATAAGTGTCTGTGCCAAAGAAATTTTAGTCTTCAAGGGCAGTAGACTTTGAAGGCATTTCAGCGAATGAAACGAAAAATGTACCTTTCGACTGACCTCATTGACCTGAGCACGCCACGAAAGATTGGAGTCGATAATTACACCCAAGTCTTTGGCTGTTTCGGTATAGTCAATTTGAACACCACCGAGATATAAAGGCATCAGAGATGTAACATCAGCCGCATTGCGAACGAATCTGCTACCTATGATCATGGCCTGGGATTTAGAAGGGTTAACTTGCAAACCAAAAGACTGCGCCCAAGCGCTGATACAGGCCAGATCATGATTCATAGCAGCAATTGCAGAACCCGCGTCGGCTACAGTAAAATGTCGGTATAGCTGCAAGTCATCTGCGTAGAGATGGAAACTAGAAGAAATTACTCTGGTAACAAAGTTTATGAAAATTGAAAAAAGGAGAGGAGAGAGAACGCTACCCTGAGGAACGCCCTCCGTGAGGCTACACCAATCAGAGAAAGACTCCTCAAGGTGAACACACTGAGAGCGGCCCCGAAGATAAGAATTGAACCAGGCTCCCTAGCCTGGTTCAATTCCCCCTCGCCCTCGGAAGAAGAGAAATTGATAGATGTGAGGATGCCTAGCAAAATGTCGAAATCCACTGAGTTAAAGGCGCTACTAAAGTCAAGCAAAACAAGGACAGTAAGGGACTTATTCTCCATTGCCCAGCAGATATCGTCAGTTACTTTCAGAAGCGCTGATACAGTACTGTGACCTGGGCGAAAACCGGATAAAAAATTAATAATTATTTAAGAATAAAAAATTAAGAATTAAAAACCGATTAAAAAACCGAATTGAAAAGGGGATATTATCGAGTTTGATGTCAAGAAAAATTATAATTGTCTATGAACTATGTGCTCAAAAACTTTATACTTACTTTTATCTTTCCCAATCTTTGAAAATTTCCGTTATTATGCAATAGTTTTACATTAAACAGGATCACAACAGACCCGTGGAGTAGGCCTACTGGGGAAACCACGTTAAAAAACGCGCTAAGTACACTACCTCATAGGTGGCGTGGAAACGTGTGCATATTATGACGATAACAACTTTTATAACTTTTTGAATCGTTATATCTCAGAAACGGTGGTTCGTAAGAAAAAAAGTATTGATACATTTTTATAGATAATTTTATGATCTACAATTTTTGTCTGAGGTACTTTTATGATAAAACTTACCGTTTTTCTGAAAATCGCGAAAAACTCATTTTTTTGACCTTTGACCTTGAATAAAATTTTTTCCTTACAGGGGAATGATGGGGAACTTCTAGACATTGTTTATAATTATGTTTTGAACAATTTCACAGAAATTCAGCTTGTTGGGACTTTATGTAACTTCGAATGTCTAAATTGACCGGACTATAAATAAAAGAATAAAAGAAACAAATGCGTCAACGTAAATATTATATATATTTAAAAACTATAAAGATCGTGTCAAATTACTTTTGTTTGAAATGGAATGATATTATAAATTAGAATTACAGGAACATACATTCGTCATTCACTAAACTCCCAACAATCTGGCAAAATCAAAATCGTTTTTACTGGTAGCACTGATGGCAAAAGCAATGTTTGATAAATTTATTTCGTCTCGTAATGTTTTTTTGGATAATCTGAAGAAAATTTATCAAATTTACTTGTGAAATGTAACACCACTTGCTTTATTGATTTTTTCAGACCGTGACATACAAATTTTAACAGCTTATTTTACCATTTTGATATTTTTTATTGCTAAGCAATTTCTCACTTGACGTCAAGCTGACAACTGAAGTCAGATATGCCTGTGGACATATACGAGGTGGTAACACGTCGGCACCGTACACTGCTGATCTAGTCCTATAAAACATCATTGCCCACAACGACAAATTATGTCCTAAACACATTGATTCAGTATAATGTTTGGCAGAAGCACTGCGGGGAGAGAACTTTCTTGCTGGTTGCGAGATTCATCTTTCGGGGTAGGTAAGGAGGTCCCTAAGCAATAGCGGCTTTCTTTTGTTGTATTTTGATCCTCTGTGCGGTGAAAATGCGTGGTAATTTTGTTACCTGACCGCCACTAGTCTAGACGGAAATGTCTGTATAATATTCGCATTTCTAAATGCTTAAACACTTGTCTCTAAGTGTCAGCATATGTTTAGCAGATTTTATCTGATCAATGATGAAAGCTTCCTAATAAAGTTGTGTCGGTACGTGATGAATGAAAACAAATGCATATTTGTAGCTAGAAAGCAGCCCAATGTGAAACGTTAGATTTCGCGATAGTGGGTCTATTAAAAAGTTATGAAGGTGCTCTATTCAACTTTGTTATATTGATTTTATAATAACTCCTTTCGAATCCGTTTCACATAACCGTTGGCTTTCATAAAACCGCTGTAGTACCTTTTTTCGACGATAATAAGTTTTAACATATACCAGCTGCGCCCCGCGGTTTCACCCGTAGCGCTATTAAATATACCTACACAAAAAAAATCATAAAAATTGGTCAAGCCGTTTCGGAGAAATTCGATAACAAACACTGTAACACGAGATTTTGATATATTAGATTGAATGAAAAAAGTATTGCACCACCGAATGCGTTCAGTTTCAACTGAGCTGTTCCATTTTTTAAGACCATCGATATTGGCCAGTATGGCGAAATATTTTCCGATCACAGTTTTTTTTCCTAGAATTATCATTTGGAGTAGTGTGCGCAACCGTTCAGTCATTGTTTATTGTCTTCCGGCTAGTGGTGTAGTGCCTCTTTCAGTGAATCAGTGACGTATTCATGAGTCAGCTGCGTCGCGTTCAATGATTACATTTTATCTTTTTATGTATTCGACTCTGTATATTTTACTCTGTTGATTTGCATATTCGCGATAACAGTGCCTTTGGAACATTTTTTATACAGAATATTGGCATTCAATGTTTTTATAGTCATTAAAACTCGACGACGATCCGGTGGATTAGCTGGTTTATTCGCTTCACATTTGTGTAGTATTTCTTGCCCGGCAAAGAACTCTGTATGAAGTCTGTTAGATAGATCATCATTGGTGAACTGTAAGTTTCCATTCATGTACATCTTCTTATGTATCGCACAATAAACCTATTTCCAGAATAAATATTATATCTGTAATGCACTGGGCCTTAGGGAATCCCAAGCATCATAGCACCATTGCTGTTGCTAGATGTTGTTGCAAGTTGTCTCACTGCATCACACCACACAGTGCATTGTCAAACAGTTTCTATTTAGCGCCAACTCGTCTGGAAAGCGACGAACTTTTTCCGCACCAGTGCTGCTGACGTGAAGTTTTTACTAAATTACCAGCTATTATAAGCGGTACATGCCGCACGCGATCTCTAAGGGAAACCTCTTACATCATTCAGATGATCATAATTGATTTAGTGGTTAACGCACGTAGATTGGATGTTTGCGGGTAATTTAAATGATAATAGTGCTGCACATAAGAGCATTGCAGACAACGTTCACGCATTTAGCGTTGTTTGTCGTGAATGCATCTGTTTCATATTCATTGGCCATTCACTGCTGCATTCAATTGCATTTGTAGTTGAAATAGATCTATAAAAGAGATTTACACCATATAAAGCGGTTTCACTCCCCAAATTCTTGTGCAAAGGACTGACAATCGATTTTGGAAGCGGAACCCGCTTGTGGAATCATTTCCAGCCTGTGATACAAGTTATGCAGGTGTTAATAAATGTCCAGTGTTCCTTATATGGCGCAGGTCGTAAGACGCAAGGATAAAACGCACATTTTTGACGACGCAGACGCATAAAGATGCACCTGTCTTGAAAGACGCGTGATCATCATAATAATTATGATTGATGCAAATTTGCATGGCGCGAGTTGTGGCGCGTTTATCAATCAATCTTCCTTTGACATCAATATGTCTTGGTATAACTGCATCTGATTGAAAATGTTGTTTCAATATGGGTGCCTACTATAAACTATCGAATTGATTTTTTATTTCCATCTGAAATGGCAGTCCTGGTCAATCAAAGTGGTCAAGGCTAAGTGAATCAGTTTTAGTCCTTTCTTTATTATAATTTCGGATTTAGGTAATCAAACAATATTTTTGTTCTTGCTTGATTGAGTTTGATAATATACCGTCCAAGAATAACTATTGTTAAAAAAACTTACGAAGTAGAACTTTCGAAAATCGATATGGTTGTGGAGGTCAGGCAGTAATCGATTCGCTTAAAAATATCTGCTAATACCGACAGCATTTAGCATCTTGTTTGACTAGAAAGGAAGCTTATCTGAAAATAATTTTGGATAGAAGGTACATAGATGACTATGAGTATAGTTTTCAATGTTTTTGTTCGTATATTGGCGTGTGCTAGCTGACATATAATGGCAAATAATTTAATTTAATGTTTTGTGTTTCGTAATGTTAATAACTTATTGTTGTATAGAATCAAGTTCTTCTAACTGAACAGACAGCTGTGCTGCTGCGGAGTTTTATGCGCCACTTCTCCCCAGCCAAAGCACTGGGAAGTGGTGAAGGGAGGGCTTTTTGGGGACTGTCTTATGTAATGTTGACGTTCAAAAAGTGCTGATTCTCAGCCTAGTTTGAATAAATGACTTGATTTAGATTTTTGTGAAAGCTAGTGAGATATCGAATGCTTACCTGCTCCGGAAGGTGAATCAGAAAAAGAGGCTCAACCTCTGTTTTATTTGAGCAGTTCCGTTCAAGCTATCTGCGACTATTTCTACCTCAAAATGGAAACGTCATCTAGTTACTGAAATGTTGCAAAGTTTCCTCATTTTCGACTTCTCCCATGTTTTATTTACAAAACTTAAAAGTGGTTACTTTACTAGACTTAGTAAGTCATCTCCAAATAGAGCTCTCGTGTTGCTTTCCAATGTATCTTCCTTTGTGTATCGTAGTCAGTGGAGTTGCAGCCGTAGTACCACTAGCAGACTGGTACCGATCGACAATTTCGTTAGGTACCTATTGTATCAGCGATACAACTATAATGTTGATAATGAAATTATAGCCTCAGACTGCAGTTTTGATTCCTTTATTGCGACTAATGCTAGTATATTATAATCCCATTATTTTAATGATATGTAGCGTGCTCACCTTGGTTCTCCATACTAAATTTGAAAGACTAGGGAGGTTAAAATAAATTTGGGGAGAACATTTATAGCGTCAATTGATGGACTTTTTATTGCCAACAATAAGGCTACCGTCCGTCCTGAATTAAGGGGAACAGTCCCACATTGCGTGCTTTCATTGTTCCCCGTTAACTTTTACTTTAATCAAAACAAATACTGAATCATCTCCACAAAAAACCTAGGTCTGCAAAATTCATACAATCTAAGCTAAAACAATGACGTAATCTAATTATGTTGCCATGAAAAGAATTCATTTAATTCGTCACACCAATTTACAAGTACAAACACAACGGTAATAGATCGTTATCGCATCTGTGGCAACTGTGACGAACCACGAGGCTGCGCTTGCGCATACTGCCCGCTCGTTATAAATAATGGCTAGTTTATCTTTAACTCTGTTTATGTAACGGAAGAATCACTTTCACTTGCCGGTTTATTGGATTTTTGTATAATTTTAGGTATTAATCAATAGACAGCCAATCGCAGAGAACTGCTAGATAAAATTATGTTCCAATAAGTTACAACAAGGTTGTGTGTCTGCGTTTTGCATTCAGCTCAAACAATTTCTGTCTGCGAGATATTAGAATCATACAAATGACAGCAATAGTCCAAAACTGCATTTCCGTTTCTACCTTTTCATTTGGCATCGATATGAAAGAAAATAGCGAAATGCCTGTCTTCATTGTTCCCCCGAACTTGCCAACAACGTCTTGTCTGCCAGGCTCAGTTTGACATAAATCAATACAGTCTCACGGGTCGTTGCCCTAATCAAGATAGAAGCAACAATTAGAGAGATTAGATCGCTCCTACAAATTGCATATCTGAACGGGGCGTTTGCAGGCAATTGAAACTACTTGGCATTCTTTATGTCATTGGCGGTACCTATATAAAGTTTTTGTTCAGATCAGTATTACGACGTATGTGTATAAGTACCTACCTACTAAACGATTTTTTACATTTATTTCTTTAACCTATAGCGTCCCACTACTGGTCAAAGGCCTGCCTCCTTTCCCCCGTTTCCACATGACGTTGTCTGGACTGCCAACTGAGGCCAGTCCTTTACATATGACTTCATTCATCCGTCATCTCCTGGGCCTGCCGCGATGTGGTTTACTGCTGTTCAGGACCCACTGCGTGATTGTTTTCGCCCTTAGCTCATCCTGCCTTAAAAATAGTTCTCCTGGACTAGTGGCCGTAGAGTCAGCTCTTTCTCTGTATTTGGCCTGGCAAATTAGATTAACCTATCATTTTATTTATCATTCGATTCACTGAGTGAGGCCGATAGAAGGCCGGGTCTGACACGATAGCCTATTACATGGTCTTACATCAAACTTGATTATGCAAAGCAAGATAAAAATGAAATATTACACGTCTTACATAGTCGACGCTAACTTTAATAGACATAATTACTTTTCACTGCTTTATTTATAACTCATTTCGCATTTTACTGCAGACGTTATGATGCACGAAACGCATCGGTGGACACCCTCTGCTTACGAAGCTGAGGTTATGCGTTATCAAAACGTCATGCGTATGATTCGCAAATGTTAGGCTGTGGTCTGCCTGGAGTATTGTATTGGCTGTATTGTTGCATTTTATCGTATTGTATTTGTTGGTTGTATTGGTTCGTGGAGTATTTTTAGACAATGATGACCATGAATCATCCCATGCGATAAGGACTGTGAGCCTTCCTTCATTCATCGGGCATAATTCCAATCAAAATCAGAAGTCATTTATTGAAATTAGGCTGAGAACCAGCACTTTTCGAACGTCAAAATTACGTAAGACAGTCCCCCAAAACGCCCGCCCTTCACCACTTCCGAGTGCTTTAGCTGGGGAGAAGTGGCGCAACAAACTGTCCAGCAGCACAGCTGTCTGTTCAGTTAGAAAAAAAAACTTGATTAATTGTATTACTTTGTATTCAAAGTAATTGACATTACGAGACACAGGACATTAAATTAAATTATTTGGCGTAAATGCCAGCTAGCCACGCCAATATACCAACAAATACAATAGAAAATCACTCCTCCTCCTCCTCCACTAATATTCAGCAATGTTTTTTGACATGCATTCCGATCATCTATAATTTTTTGCGGATTTGTGTGCGAATCGCACAGAGCTTTCCACATTCTGTGCAAGCCACACACTCGTTACAACTAGACTAATTAGACGATGAACATCATCGTAATATGTCATACTCATCATGGTTGCCCTTTGACACATTTCGTCATGGTGTCAAACCATACAAAAAGTTTATTTTTCCTTTAGAGTCTGACGCGAGCAGTCGTGTGTTTAATTAGTGAGTTCTCCCGCGCTCTGGTTCCGAATAAAAGAAAAATCTCTGTGATGCCTCGTTTGCTTTGTGTAAGTACTTGTTGATTCACAACTAATCGCTAGTAATGAGTCATTTTTATGATTCAAGCCTTTCAAGGTCGCCTATTGTTTGTGTTTATCTCAATTTCACTGGAGTTGGAACGAGGCTGATATTAAATCCTATTAACTGGGTACTAGGGCTTCGTATCTCGGCGCCTAGTTTTACAGTGCAAGTACAAACATTAAAACGTGACTGCAATTAGTTGCAAGTATAGGTACTTATATCTGTCTGTCGTGCAAGTAAAGGACTAGCCCAACTCATGTAGTACCGTCGCGTCGGGTTTCACTATACATAGAATTAACTACTGATCTCTCTCTTTTTTCTTATCAGTGTCTGTGTATGTTGTTCTTGACCCCTATCTACTTTTTAACCGACTTCAAAAAGGAGGAGGTTCTCAATTAGTCTGTACTTATATTTTTTTGTATGTTTCTTACGCGATATCTCCGGAAATTGTGGATCGATTTCGAAAATTATTTTGTTAATGGATAGGGTTTGCCCCAGAGGTGATCCCATATAAATATTATTAACTTTGCTTGGGCAATTTTTCAGTTAGCTTCCATAATATTAATATTATTCCATAGTATTTTTTCCAGTTAGTGTATATTGATGATGTTATAATAACGTTAACGTAAGTTATTTGCATAGCAAGAAGTGGTATTCAATTTGTGTGGGGTACGTACCACAACAAAAGGTAAAAAAAAAAAAAAAAAAAACACTACAAAGTGAAAAATAACTTTAATTTCGGAAGTCGGTGGCAAAAAACGAAAACACAAAACCAAAGAATCGACTTCCGAAATTAAAGTTTATTTTTACGTACAATTTTTTTTTGGGACTCTGTTTTGTTTTTGTAAAATAGTTTGTAGGTGGCAATTCCTAAGCACTACCACACCTATCCACTTGATGTCATCTGTGTTATCTCTTTTGACAGCTGTTTGAAGAATGAGTCGGTCGCCGAGCTCTTTATTTCGAAACAATAGCCAAACGTACCTACTGAAAATTGAGGATAACTTCCATCACCCGCCCATTACCCTCGCCCATTGTACAGTGTAAATCAATAATTATATTTTAATTTTAGTAAGTATACAATAACAATTAAAATGTAAATAAATAATCGAAGTATTTCCTTATACTCGAAGAGACACAGAAGGATTATATTATAAATAATGGCCATAAACAGTTACTAAAATAGCTTTCCAAACGATAACTTCAGCGAAGGAGCAGATGTAAAGATGAAAGACGAACATAAACCGCTGACGTATCCGCCCCAGATCTGACGTTTAATTAAAGGAAATTAGTTATTTTTGTCTGCGTACATGGCGCAGAGGCTGTCTAGCGACGTTCACTGAGTTTACTGATCTAGATAAGTTAAGTTTTTCTTCTTCTATTCAAGATTTGAAGCGCATTAACGGTGCGAAACAAATGCCTTATCGGTGTATGCCGATCCAAGTCGCAGAGAAATTCGACCCTTACTCCCGTTTAGTACGGGTCACGTAACACGGTCACTTTATAAAGCCTACTTTTCATTAACGGCTTGGTTAGAAGATTTAAAAAAAATGTGTTTGTTATAGATTCATGTATGTACATCATTATAAGCACAGGATTTTTTTCTAATGCTAATACTTTCGCCTTAAAAATATTTACTAAAATCCAATTTTTCGGCTAATATTCCCTACTCCTACTAAAGGGCTTTGGTATTTGGAAATATTTTTACACTGAAAAATTGATGGTTAGAAGTACTAGAGATATATAACAGCATAATATGTAAATCAATCAACATATTTTGCAAAGAAACTGTGGGGAGATTTTCTTTGAGATAGAGGCTCAGTCAGAGGTGCAATGCGCGGGCGCGGGCGGCAGTGTTGAAAATGAAGTTCAATATTTTTGTACAAAATTTTGAGCGACATTTTTGCCAATGTGACGGACGCTTTACTGACATTCATAAATCTTGCTCCACTGACATTCATTCCGCTTTACTGACATTCATATCAGCTAGAAATAGTTTGAACGCCACGTGTGTAACTAAGATTGGAAAGGGACAAACAATATTTGAATAATAAAAGAAATAAACACCATAATAGGTCGATGTCGGACGAGGTCGCAAAAAAGGGGCAAGTTTAAGGGGGATATAGAAAGAAAAAGTGATTTTATTTCTAATCCTCATTCTTTCATCAAAAACCAGCCTCAGATTGTGGGTTTAGAGGTTTCATAAAACATCGCCGTCTTCTTTATTTTCGACGTTTGTAATGGTTCTACTGGTTTTTTAACATACAGGGTAGTTTCTGTTCCCTTACAAGAAACCGTACACTTTTTGCACAAATGCACAGGTGATTGGATCCCGTTGCTATCGAGCAGGAAATCGAACAGTGTTGTTTGAACAATCATAACTGAACTTGTCGATACGTGCGACGCTTGCCAATGATGTACTGGCATAGTATGTATGTCACGATGCTTCATTGTTTGTTGATTGTCGGAAGAGAAGCGGTTTTCACTGAAAATTTTGACAGAATATAGATTTGTTTGTGGTAGTTAAGGGCAGGGTAAGCACAGAACTTTTGGGGTTGCGATTGGATTGGTTATCGAAGCATTTGCTTAGACTGGATTTTTGGATCTTCGCTATCGATTTCAACAAGCTGAAACTTCGGCTTAAGTCACATATGGTCAGATTCATATACTTACTGATGTTTGACTCAAAAAACACACCTCTTTCTCTATTTTGCATTTGATCAAACCGTGAAACAAGGTACTTTCGTTACCTACATTAAGTCTTTGAACTTGACTCCGATATAATATATGTTCGTAACACATGAGGTTTATAATCAAATCAGTTTCTGGTTCTTTAAGTCTTCAAATTGATAACAGCAACATTATTTTACTTATAACGTAGCCTCTTTTATGCCATATGTGTGTATGCTCATGTTTTGGACAAATTAATGATCTTGTATCACAAGATACAAACACAAGACTCCCAAATAACAAGACAATCTACACAATAATACTACCTCATTATCAATTCTGTTCACGTTTAGCTTTGTCTCACGATCTGTCTGCTAGTCCCCGGACCGACACATCAATCTTTTGTTCACATTCAATTAAGAGCGGGTAGTAACCAAAATTGCCTATCTTCAATTTAATTTTTCATGAAATTCATAAGACCTAGGTATAAAATAAAAATAATATGAGTAACTGCATGATATTTTGAAACTTTTTGTGGAACAGAAACACAATACGTTAAAATTTTCTCGATAAAATAACATCACGAAGTTACCCCAAATTTTCACGTTTTTTCAATTTGTACTTAATATGCTAATGACTAATAGGATAATTTTTTAATGATTATCTGTATCAAGACAAGGCGAAAAAAATTGTGCAGGCATTTTTTGAAATTCCTTTTATTTTTGGAATTATTACGACTAGAAGCTTTAAGCACTTACGACGTTTTTAGTTCGTGGAAGAAGTCATCTTCCGTCGCACGTTGCGGGAACTTCAAGCATATTTTTGTTTCACAAATCAGTCGCCGTCGCTCTGTTGAGACGAGAGGACTACGCTTGAATTTTCTGCTGCTCTGCGATTTAATTTATTTGCGTAAATAATATTTTCGTAATTTTTCACATTGTTGGAATGAAACTGTGAAATACAAAACATGAAAAAATCACTAAAACCACTTCCGAAACGATTATTAAAATCTTTAAGAATTGATAGACTAAATAAATACCACGGCTAAACTATAAAATAAAAATATTATAATAATTCAATGTTGATATTTGAAAACTCAAGATGACATACAATTATTTGACAGATTTTTGACTGGTATAGTACAACTAGCGCCATTGTTCTCCACTTCAGTCAATTTGCTTGCGGAGAAAATTTACAACATAGAGTTCGTGCTGGAGATTTTAGATCTTATTACTATTAAATAAAGAACCAAATGCGTTTACTCCCACTTTCGTTGACAAACTTCGTGTAAGGGTAACCTTAGACGACCCATTTCGAGCGACTTTTGACCAAAACCCCCGAATCAAGTTGAAACTCAAAATTTAACATATAGGTAGGTTATTGGTATAATTATATTATTGGAGTTTACAAAATAAATAAATCGGAAAACTAAAATAGGGTTTATTGCGGACACAAGTACGAAACGGTGTGCACGGGACATGATAGTTTTCATACGGATAGTGTTCTCGTGACTAGATCCCTTCTTATGGTGGGGATGAGTAAAGATTGTGACGCATCACAATGTTTGGGACTGTCGGCTTGCTTTTCAAAGCTAAAGTTACAACAGTTACAAAAGAGGAACCTAATAAACTTTCGACTTTCTTTGGCACCCATATAAATAGATGCCAATTATTTTGTCGGTAAAGCCGACTAATGTACCCTAGTTATTTGTTCCGAAATTAGCCTGTTTTTCACAAATGTTTTCGGCGAGGACTTTTTTCTACTCGCGCTCCGCGCAAGATAGGTTTTCATGACACATGCCATTTGACTTTGCACAATACAGTGCAAAATCCACCATACCAATATAATTTTTTACTTGGTAACACTGTTGCTAATTGAATTTGCACGATCCTGCAATGCAATATCCACGATATACCATTATATTTTTTTACTTGGTTAACACTGGTTTCCACGAAGACGTCGTGACGTCCAACTTTTACAAGGCCCTAAATAAAATTTGGTTACATTGGAATTTGAACTTTGTCACGCCAGCATTGAGTTTCTAGTTCCAAAACATGACTATGATCTAAGATTATGAATTCAAGCTTAGCGTATAGTATAGGCAAAATAAACAGATGTTTTACCTACTGAAGAATTTCATTGAAAATAAAGGGAGTGGACAATGGTCATACTTCGTTTAAATATTTTAATTGAAAAACCATTCGAGGTACCTATTTGTGCTGTGAGACCTTGCTTCTTGCCAAAAAATCATGATTCTAGGTCAACGGGATGGTCATCGGGATCATATGGATTTTAATTTATTTGCGAATGTTTATTTTCTTATTTTATTGACATTTTTGTTCAATTGATTTCATTTTCTCTAAGTAAAAAAGCGGAAGGTAAGTGATGCGATTATAATTATACGCTTTTATATCATCAAAAAAGCAATTTTATCGAAATTGTTTTCACCATCATGTAGGTAGTATCATGAGTATGTAGTATTATAGTACTTTGATGGAAGTGCTTTGCTTTTTAGAGTTCGGTACCTCAAAAGAAAAATCGAAACCCTTATGGGATCACTTTGTTATCCATCTATCTGACCGCTTATCTCAGGAATGCGAGAGGGTATCAAGTTGAAATTGATATCAAATACTTACATAAATGGTCCTTTGGAGCTGTAAAAAAAAACGAGCTTCTAAAACGTTGACTTAGTATCTTGGCATAAGTTGCCATTCATTTCGCATATCTTGACACGCGCAAATAAATTAAAACCCATAAGATACATGTTGTTGACCTAGAATCATGAAATTTGACAAGAAGCAAGGTACAGGAATAGGTACAGAAAAGTATCTGAAAATATTGTTCAATTGTAGTTATGTTACATAATGTATGGAACAATATTTTTTCAACTACAACGTTAGGTTTGTCTTTCAATTCGGAATCGAAAATTTATAGGCCGTATCTTGAAGTAACATTTAGTCTTTATTTCATTTAAGTCAGTCTAATCTCCAATCTAACATCCCACCAGCATCGGTAACAGATTCACGGACATACAATAATATTTAATAATATACCTACTTGTACACATAGGTAAATTGAATAAAACAGTTTCATCTGATTATTTTGCGTATACACACTACACACAAGATTCAAATTCAAATGCCTAAATATACGCCGGGCGAAAAGTTTCTGCTGGCGGGAAGGGATTGTGTTTTGTTTATGTCGTGTTTGATGAGAGGGGTAGGCAAAGAGGCGCGGGTGAAACTTGATTTTTTTCTGTCTTGCTGCGCCCTCTTAACTTTGAAATTACTACGCAAATACATACTGCACTTGGCGTATTAAGTAGAGGGTGGTTAAACCCGCTGTTTTTTTTTTGCGTGAAGAAGGACCTGCGAGGTAATTGTGTAACACACTAACAGTAGCAATGGCTTTCATTTTTCAAACATATGAAGCAATGGATTAGCTATATACTTCAAAATCTTACGGAGTGTGTTACGCAATAAGGGTGTAACACTTTAATTAAATATGTTCGAAAAATTTGTCTGCTCAACAACGTAAATAACGTAATGAATGTTGAAGAACTGCAAAAATGAAAAGCTTTGCCGTTGTAAGTGTGTTACGCACTTACCCTGCAGGATTTAAGGAACCTCTTAACCTCTGTGCAAGTGATGGTTTGACTTCCCAAAACAGGCGCCGCTCTGTGCATGTAAACAGAATTTCCCACGTTTCAAGGTAATCAGGCAATATTCTTACATATATACTTAATAATCAATCCACGTTCTTCTTTGTCGGTTAACAGTGATCAATTAAACGCAATCGATCTTTTTGTTTAGCCGCGACCAATATTCGACGTTTGAAGGACGCGTTGATGTTTTCGCGCCCTTATTGTGACGTCACCGTCTACGGCTTTTAGCAGTTTCAATTATGTCAATAAGATTAGATTTCACTGCTGATTTAATGACGTTTTATGATAACAAGAACAGCTAATTTGCATTAATTGTTTTTAATAGGTACCGCACAGGTTTGCAGATCAAATAGCTATTATTATGGGATCACTATCCAGACATCGATCTTATCAACTGGCTTATTTGGAACAGTGATAAGAGCTCGTGCTTTGTTACTAGAAAGAAGAAAAGTAACGCTAAATTGAGCATCGCGTGAAGTGACAATCATTCAACCAAAACTGACAATAATGCACTCAGAAATTGACGTAATCTCTCCTATAATTACTGCTGACCGATTTGATAAGGATATCGTTAGCTTATCGGGTATACATGTATGTTACCTCTGTTTGTTGTCATCGACTCAATTGCTGACCGATAGGCTATGCGGCATTATTTTCTTTATCGTACGTAAATGTTATATTTCCGGTAACGTGGTTGTTAAAAGTATGCTTTTCAAATCTACTCAGAAATTATGTGGAAATCTGAAATTGTAATTCCGAAATGTATCCCGTATGTCATCTGTATGTAAATCAAATTTGAGCAGGGTCTACCGCGCTACTCATACTTTACTACAACCCCTCGGGGATCCTTCATTATCCGATACAGGGTACAGGGAAAAATATAGAGCCAAATTATCCAATCCCCAAAGGCTTTACAACCACATCCGGAAATAAGTTTAGACATTTTGGATAAAATATAAAACGAGAACCATTCTGACTGACTACTAAATAGCTCTCCTTGATATAAGTACTTAGAATGTATGTACGTGGCAATGCCGCCAATTTCTTGGGTACATAACCAGTCGACAGCGATGCGGAGGAATTTTTCGACACCATTTTTTAGTTTGTCAATAGTTTTAATTAGGTTAGGTTATTATATTTTAATTGTAAATTCTATTGTAATTTAATTAAATAAAAAAGTACTTAGATCATACTGTAATATCTTGCCGCTCCTAGTTACATCGATGGTGTCATAGTGAGGCTAGGATACGGAACGTTTATTTTATTTTATAATCGTCTAAACAAGTTCTGGCATCAAATAATATGACGTGTGATACCCACGTTCAAGGTTCTGCAGGTGCTTACTTATTCAGTCAAGTTCAGTGTCTTCATCGCCACACACGGCCTCCCGGTACCTAATATAAATATGTTTATGTATCGCAGGACCAAGCTTGGAAGCGACGCCAAATAGTTTCGAGGCCTAGCGCCCACTACTTCACATTAATGAATTGTCTGGCTTATTTAGATGATTTTATTGTCATTTGGTGGATTACAGAAATTCCACTGAGCCAATTGAGACATCACACGACACAGTCGTGGTTCTTAAAATAACTTGGTATTAGTGGATTCCACAGGCTGCGAGATTTGCGTCCGTTACTTTAGATGTTCATACAGAACTGAGTACTTATACGTATAGATAGCCTTTTTTCTCATGATGAGGTATACTATACTGTAAATGATATTAGACGTGAAACTCCTTGCCAGCGACTGTATTCTTTATCTTCGTAGCTTCTGAGAAAGACTTCAATTGTTTTCCCTCAATTTGTTAAAAAAAAACTTGGAACCCATCCTTCAAAGCTAGCGGGAACGTCCATCTTCTGGGTACGCTTATTCCACCGCCGTTAACCTCATCCGTCGCTTCGCATCAGGCGAGATCGATGTTAAGAATGACTCCATACTTGAATAGGCACTGTCAATTTTTTTTAATTTTTATTTTGTTTAATAATTGAAAAATTTCGTGTATTCCAGTGTTCGTGCCTGGAGCCGCGAGTAAAGTGCGGCAACATGTCGAAGAAGCCGGCCGCGCAGCCGACGCTGCACAAAGTGATCATGGTGGGCTCGGGCGGCGTGGGCAAGTCCGCGCTCACGCTCCAGTTCATGTATGACGAGTTCGTGGAGGACTACGAGCCGACCAAGGCTGACAGCTACAGAAAGAAGGTGAGGTTCTACATCATTAAGAGAGACCATGACCTTTGAGTTTGTTTCGGCATTTCTACGGGATCAGTCAGCTAGGAAATGCCGACCAATGATTGACCAAAAAAATTACTGGTAAAAGCGTCTTAGAAGATCTATTTACAGATATAAACATCATTTCATTTAATCCAAAGTTTTCCATAACATATATCACGCCTGTATACCCCTAGCAGTAGTGGGGTTATGTAGGACTCCTAGAGATACTGTGTCTGGGGACCACGGGCTGTGGCAAAAAGGTACCGGGGTCTCTTTTAAAAATATACTAACTCGTAGCCCTCGGAACCATATGATTTCGGAAGAAAAGGAAGCTTTGAGTAAATTGAGACTGTTTAAGCCGAAACGCAGATAAAATACAAGTTACAACGTTATCCATATTTTTAGCTAGAATAGGCCAATGAATAAGTATAGGTCTGCAATATATTGTTGATAAAACTCTATGTGAGTTTCAATACCTGATCATACGGGGCACAGTTTCCGTGCTCGCTGACAATTTTTACTTGTTATGCATAAGCATATCAAGTAAAAATTGTCAACTCACATTTTCTCCTTAATCGTGAGATAACTCACGATTAAGGAGAAAATGTGAGATATTAAGTCGAATCTCCGCAATCTACCAGTTGCGCCGATGTGATTGACGTGGGAATCAGCACTTCTAGCCTATTGTGAAGCTTCCCATGTTCGAATGGAAAACGTAGGGTAATCAGCTGTTTACTATTTCGCTGCTATAAAATAGGTACACATGTACCTGTTGTACACATGTACCTGTTGTACACATGTACCTGTTGTATACATGTACCTATTGTACAAATGTATCTATATATTTTAGGTTTTAGGGCGTCGATTTCTCTTGACGTTTTTAGGGCTCACACACGGAACATGGCTTTGCGTGGTTCTCATCGCATCTTTCGATGTCAATTGTTTGTCTCATATAAATGCGTATAAAAGTTTTGAGTATGAATGTATGGCTATTAGAGTAGGGGAAGATTAAAGAAACGATGGATGGACTGTGTGAAAGATGATATGGATAGAAAGGGGGGGACTGCCGAGATGACGACTGATAGAGTATAGAAGATAAAGAAAGACATGTTACGCCGACCCCAAATAAATGCGTATAAAAGCAATTTAGATGTATTCGCTTCAAACGTGCAATGACATAAATTTTTCAGCTTATAATGCGTGACCATTCATTCATACAGCTTCCTTACTCACTGCCGTCCATTAAGATTCGTGCTCACGAACTAACAAATCAGGTAAGTACTATAAGTATATAGATCTCTCAACGCGATGCAGCTAAACCAGACGATTGTACATTTATTTCAAGGTTTTATAAATTGCGGTGGGAATAATAATGTTTTACAAGTTATTTTATCTGAATAACACAAAACTGCACTGATGCTACTACGTCTTAAAATCCTTTCTATAGGTCAGAAATAAGTATTATATTCTTGTCACATCGTGATAGCAGATACTAGTTATGGGCCTTCCAAATCAGAAATGTACATTGATTTATACTTATTTTAAAGATGTTACTTACTAAATAAGACGATTGGTTCAAAAACATTCTTAAAAACTATACGTAATTTTTTTGAGATATTTTAAACAATTTTTTTTCGCTGCGGCGTAATTTTTTTTTTCTATGCTTCGAGGAATCACATTTAAAAAATCCAGTCTGAGACTCTATTCGGCATTTTTTCTACTACTATTCGCCTGCATCATCCCACTGCTGGGCAAAGGCCTCTCCCCATGACTACCAGCTCTTTCAATCCAGGGCTAAAGCACGTGCAATGGAGCGCAGTATTCTAGGCGTAAAATTGTCAGACCGCACTCGCAACACCACACTGCGCTCCAAAGCACAGATTACAGACGTTGCTCAAAAAGCCGCTAAGCTGAAGTGGGTGGGCTGGCCACGTCTGACGCATGCCCAATGAGCAGTGGGCCAAAATAACCACTACGTGGAGCACAGAAGCACACAGCCAGAAGGCGTCGCGGCAGACCCTGGAGAAAATGGCGGGACGAGCTACAGAAAACAAACGACCACTTTTTCTGTTACTCAAAAAAAATCTGTGAGAGAGTTTACGTTCGTGCTTACGTATTCAACTTGATGCGAACAATCGCAAGACCAATTTCCGTAATTAAAAACGTTCAAAATTTTGTCTCAACCTCATCTCAGCGACAATGTCAAAAATGTAGGGAAATTACAGGTATTTTTGAAAGATTGCCACAGAATGAGCTCGATCTTAAAAATACGCCACGCCCTAATTCTCAGTACGTGAAAGTAGGTTCTAATACTCCTTTACCTTTGCTTCTCCAGGTGGTACTAGATGGCGAGGAGGTCCAGATCGACATCCTGGACACGGCGGGGCAGGAGGACTACGCCGCCATCCGCGACAACTATTTCCGCTCCGGAGAGGGATTTCTCTGCGTCTTCTCCATCACCGAGCCTGAGAGCTTCGATGCTACACAGGAGTTCAGGTAAAGAAACATTATGGTCTATCTTTATAATAGCTGGAAGGGGTCTACTGTTCGAAGGTCTTAATAATATGATCAAAATAATATAAAACCTTTCATCAAATCACTATTTCCTCAGCCGAAATACTTTCACTGCTGGACTTAGGCGTCTTCCAATTTTTGTGTTTGTAAGCTCTCCTGAATCGTACGTTTGATTGGAGTAATGGTTTTGGAACAATATATTTGAGGAAGTGTTTACCCATCTGTCTAAACAGGCAACTGTTTTGCTTTAGTAACTGTTGGAGAGGCAGAATAAAGCTTTTTGTTATTAAAATCACGCTCTTCTAGATTTTCGCTTTCTCTGATTATTGGACCCTACACTGTAGTATCTGTTTTTATTCCTGGCTGTATTTTTAGTAGCAATTTATGTTCTCTGCATCATTCTAATAAATAATAATGCCATGTAAATCTTGTAACTTCTAGAGAACAAATCCTCCGCGTAAAAAACGACGAGAACATTCCGTTCCTGCTGGTGGGCAACAAGTCGGACCTGGCCGACAAGCGGCGCGTGCCGCTGGACGCGTGCCGCGAGCGCGCGCAGCACTGGCAGGTGCCCTACGTCGAGACCTCCGCCAAGACGCGCGACAACGTGGACAAGGTGCGCGCGGCCGGGCACGCGGGGGGGGGGGGGGGAGTTGTGGCGGGCACGATTTGTACATTTTTCTGGTCTATGTTCCAAATTAAATTAAAATTGACGGATTCAATTCCTTGGGTTGGTACAGCATGAACTGGATTGCTCACCTTTAGATAAACCCAAAGTACAGCCAGAATTATGGACTTAAGGTGTTTTTAGTGTCACGCGTATTTGCTCACTCCCGCGGGTTTAGCCCGCATATTTGAAGTTAACGCGTGCGTTACGCATCATAATTAACATATTATGTCAAATGATGCATTGCAGGCAAATTCTGCGTGCGTGAGCAAATCCACATGACACAAAAAATGCCCTTCGTATGTCTTTCTTTTGACGTCGTCATAGCGGTCAAATCAAAATGTTACTATTGAGATTAGAAAATTGACAATATAAAATAATTAATCGAAGCTCCCCCACCTCCTTACGCCTACCTAATTCATAAGTCTATTTCTCCTTCCTCTATGACCACCCGAGCCAAGCCTGAGCTTTGCACGCTTCTGACTACATTGACTCCGACTGACCGACGACGCCCGGCGCTCCGGCTGGCTTGTAGTTGCGCTGCGCATCGCTCGCCCGAAGCTTGTCTATTAATTCAGTACACTTACAAACACACACATTTTTGATGACAGTTTTCAGGAAATAGATCCGAGGTCTAGTTGGTCACGTATTCATTGTAGGATCATCTGATTTTAAAAGCGTTACATTTTAGGCCAGGCAGTGCGCGGTGCAACTCTAATTCCCACTCATAACTAAGCCAATCACAAAAGATCTCCCCTAGTATAACCGATACTAGCCTACACTGGGCTGAGTTTTAGCAGATTCAAATTCTGCTCGTTCAGCTAAGTTCAGTTACGGGTCACCTATTAACTGGTTTTACGTTTGCGACTTAGTTGCGCCTCTTAGCAGCGCTGCAGTCGATTGGTTTGAGGTTATCCTTGGCTTTAAGCGGTCCCGCTAATTCGTACTACTAAGTTGCCAATGTAAAGCCTGTCTTAAAAGCAAATCAAATAATGATTGAAAGGAGTATCAGCAGTGCTGATACTCCTTTCAACCAGTGTGTAGGTCAATGTGGGTGGTGGGGTGAGGGGGTGTGAGCTTGTGTGTGTCCGGTGTGTGATGGTGGCTCGTCCGCAGGTGTTCTTTGACCTCATGCGGGAGATCCGGTCGCGCAAGTCCGACGACAGCCGCGCCACCAACGGCGACGTCAAGGGCAAGAAGCGGAGGAAAATCAAGTGCGCCATCTTGTAGACACGGCCCGGCGGATATGACGACACGCGATCTCAAATGATTATGATATTACAGACACCGCGTCTATGGGGTTCTTTTGTATGGTCAGGGTGTAAATACGGTGTCAGTAGAACGTTAAGTTGCCGGGTGTAGTGTCTGCGGAGTCCGGCGGTGTCCGGGGTCGTGCGACAGTGTCCGCAGGCGTTCGGCGGCGCTCGCGAGTGTCCGGAGCGCGTAGTGTCCACTTCGCTTGTCAGTGGTATCGTCTCAACGTGTGAGGTCTACTGCGTGTGGGTGCCGCCTTACAAAGTTGTGTATGTGATACTTGTCCAACATGCCAGACATACATACAATAATAATATAGTGCAATGCAATAAACTGTTTGACCAGATCAAACAATATTTATTTATTTTCATAAACATTCATACCCTAACAATTATCACATACGTCAACAGCACTACTCAAAAACACATCTTGTAAATTCGTCTATTGTATTGTGGACTCTGTGCCGTTTACGTTAAGGTCGACAATCGCGTGTCAGGTGTCACTAGCACGTTCACATGTACTAGGTGTAAGCAGGCTATTGTAAATTTTAATATATTTCGCCCACTTTGGTGCTTGCATTTATTGAATACTGTTTGTAATGATAGTGTCGAAAATAATTGGCAGAATATTAATAAAATAGAAGTATGACTCCGTGACCTAAAAGCTGTGATGGATGAAACTTCACTAACTAAGAAAAATATTTTATAATAACTTGCCAAAAGCAGTTCATTAGTGTTTGTTGTAATAAAAAAATACAGCAATTTGCCGTTGACTTCACTTAACTTCTACAATCTATGTTTGATTTACACTTAAAACAAATACCCACATACATACCATTTCAAGAAATATTTTGACCAAACTCATTACAAACAGAATTCCATAAGTTTTTCTATGGATTAATTATTATTATTATTGTATCAAAGCTTAGTGCTTCGCGTTAATTATGCGTGTCTACCCGCCGGGGTGACGTCACTCGGCCAAGTGTAGGTATACGCTGACAATAAGTTTATTTGTTACATATTGTTCATATTATAAGTCTTATCACAAGGCTTGTCACACACTACGCTAAGGCCGAGATCTATAAACGTTACTTAGCTCGTGGTTTGAATTAGACGTGTTCCTGACTATTTTACACTTGTGTACAGTGACAGGAATAATGCTTAGCCAATATAAGTGTTAATTAAAGTTTAAAGATCTCGGCCTAAGAAAAAGGCCGTATTAACACGTTTTAGAACATTGTTCCAGTGTAAGAAATGGCGACACAGGACGGATAACACTATTTATCTCTTTTTCGCAATGGAACAATTATGCCTTAACACTTCTTTATATGGCCCCGGTTCACATTTGATAAAACAAGGGTTAGCGAGGTAAAATATGGCATTTAAGCAAATCCTTGTCTTCCCTTATAACTACCTTCCTTTTTATCATTCACTTACCTCAGGTCATAATTAAGAGGCCTAATTAAGGTATTTTTGATTAAAAGCGAATTCCTTGTTCAGGGTTGTGCACATAAGTCACAAATGATTATATAGTGCGGATTTAAGCGCATTGAGAGCCATAGTATTATACCGGGATGCTGGAGATACCCACTCTAAAACTGTATAAATTTTGTTGGTACCGCAACAACGGTTGCGCCACTAATGTGTTCAAGAATCGAAGACGCATTTAAAATAAATGTATGGGAGATAAGCACGTATAATATGAACAATGTCGTACTACTCACACACTCGAACACGCATGGTCGGTAGCGTAAGTTTTGTATTTATTTTCTATGTAATAAGTGCTAAATGTATTGTGTAATGTGTTGAGCGGGGTACTGTTTATACGTGTTTGCGGAAATAGTATTTATTCAGACTACGCAATGTGGGGGCTAGTCAGTGTAGATGTCTCAAAACTATTAAATTATTTGGTCAAAATCTCGCAGTAAAAGAATCTCTTGGATATTAAAGATTTTTGTAAGAAAGAATTTTTGGGAAGGTATAAGTTTTTTTTTAAACATTCACTTTCTTATTGTAAGAAAGTGGGTTCACAAATACTATTTCAGTGAACAGTCAGTATGTGATGTCTGCACCGGAATGTATAGGTTCGCTTCTCGGAGTAGCCGATAGTTGTCATGTCTTGTATGTTATATGGTTTAACTTTTTGACTGCCAGTCTTCGTACAACATTTGTCATTAAATATTTCTTGCAGTGCGGTAGCATATCCAGTGCAACAACTTGAGTAGAAACTAATTTATTCATTTATATGTATTTTCTTTTAGTATTGCACAGTGGCAGTCAAAAAACAACCTTAACTATAAATGTAATGCTAAGTTTTGTATGCAATAAAGTCTGATATTTTTAAATCTTCACGATTTACTTTTTATATTTGACCGTTGATCCGCCATTTTGGGCTGTTTGCCTTCTTTCAACTTACTCGTTTACTATGAAAGACTCTTGGAATCATATAAAATATACAAACGCTAGAACGTTTATAGTGGTTACTGAGAGCCAGGATTGTCCTGTTCAAACATTTAAAATAGTAAACATAGGTATGGTCAGTTTTACATAAATTCGAGCTGCAACTTTACTTTGCGTTGAATGAGGGCTTGTTACTACACGATAGTGAGTAAGTGAGCGAACAGATGTTCAGTCAGCGAGAGTTGACGTTACATTGTAATGCCATTACGATATATTTGTCCACATAGTGCTATGTACGCGTAGCAATAACATGTTAGCATAATATACTGTTATCGGGGCCAGATGTGTATATCTTTAGATGGTCCCCAACTGCCAAGACGAAGTAATTTTATAAGTCCATTCGCAAAAATAGCTATCCTTCAACTAGGATACCTATTCTATAGTGTCTCTCCTCTGAATGACGTCACGTGTCGATAGAAATTGTCGAGAATAGGCTTACACTTTTATAATTATCTTGTTTCACAGTTAATGTCGACAGATGGCGGTGTTTTGAAACTTTTATTCCTAAATGTACTTGTAATTTTCTATAGGCTAGTAATTTTAGTTCACAAATGTATGGATTATGTACCTACGTGTATGTATGTATATCGAAGTCACAGGAACAAAATGATTGATATAAAGCAGGAAATATACAGATTTGCAAAATGATGTGTATTATTTTACCATAACTCGATTAGATGGAGAACAAATATTGAGGCCAGTATAAAACACAAGTAGGCCCATGACAAACGGGATTCACCATCATAGAGCAATTACGTGCAAATTGCACCAAATAATATATTTCAGACTAATAATTCTGTCTAGTTAGGTAAGTATTCAAAATAACGAATAATCCAGCACTAAGTAACAAACAGGTAATGATTTATTTAGATTATATTTCATGAACTAAAGCATGTTACTTGTAGATTGTATCGACACTTAGATTCATCGGAATAAACCTTAGTAAAAGTCGTGTAATATAAAACTGCACGCCCCTCCACTAATATTTCTATACAAATATTCGAAATGTGTATGCAACAAGCAGCGGAGGGGCGTGCAATTCTAAACTAGATTTTTTATACTACGAAAATAAGAACATGAGCCTGTTTAATAGTTTTTTCTGAAATCAACTTAAGTTACTTGTATTTAAAGTTGACATTTGTGTGTAAGCTACAATTGTTTATCCTTAAATTCGCTTTATTTGGTATCGTATGTATATCATATTACAAAGTTATTGCTCTAAATTGGTAAATATAAAACCTACAGGCGTTCCTGACACTGATCCGGCAGATGTCGCGCATAAAGAAGGGGCTGGCGGCCGACGAAGAAGAGGAAGAAGTCAAGAAGCGAGGACCCTGTTGCGTAATTTGCTAGCTACTCACTCGCATACTCACTATACTCGACTGATCACACTACTACAATGTAGTTACTTACAGTAGGTAGTTCATCGCCCATATAGCTGTACTAGGATCTTTTGGCGCGTGGCCATAATCGGAACTAACGCCGCCATCTTGTTTTTCAATTCAATTTCTCTGAAAAATTCACAAATGTTTACCTACAACGCCCCCCTGTCAATGTCATTCAGGCGCTAAAAGATTCTTGTAGCACTCTACATTTGATAGAACCTACGAAATGTCAATTTTGCAAAGCCCCGATATGCTCTGTGAAAACGCTCCCGTTAAACCACTGTAAGTAGTTAGACTGTGACACTAGTATGGATGAGGCTGCAGGATAGAGGAAACGAACTTCAGAACACATAGATTTCACTCTGTCCCTATTACCGTGCTTATCAAGTAAAGTACTTAAGTAACATTAAGTTTCTGCAGCATCTGAAAAGATCAACCGCAGCTACCTCGTATATAGCAAATACTAAGTAAGTTATAGTACTCTTACTAAGATTTTGCCTAATAAGCGTTGGCTACGTTCAAATATCTACCAAATTAGCACTGCCAGTTTTTCAAATTATATTATACAAGTCTTCGAGATGTCAGTTATCATGACACAGTGCCATTACAGAAACTTTCGGGATGTTAGTATTTTCTTATGATAACTGACTATTTGATATAGGAGTAGTGCTAAATACTAATTTATTTAACTGGTTTAAAGTGTATGATGTAATAAAATTCAAGTAAAACTCATCTCGCTAACTAATGCATATTATGACAGATATAATTTTCGTACAAATGGTACAACATTTTTCTCCAAGTTATCGTTACATTCCGAACAAGGACAGTTTATAAAATAAAAAGACCAGTCAGTAGTGGCGCCATCTATTGTTTATGTCATCTGTGTAGGTGTCAGTCCCAGGTGAAAGTAGATACCTTTATAGGTACACATACATAACGAGACGCCTGTTTTTCCCGAAGGGTTGGCAGAGGTGTACCGTGCAGTAGTGCTCGCTCAATCTCATAGCTTGTGCCAATCATAATCAAAACTCCTTTAATGAGTGTGTATATAGCAAACGTGGCCTAAATTACAGATTTGGGCAATTATTAACAACAAACTAGGTTTCTGAACATTATAAAACCCTGTGTTTGGCCACTTTTGCTCTTGCTATGTTATCGGCTATCTTAGCCAGCTACTACCTAGTTACTCGATTAATATGGATATTTCTGTAAATAATTATTATAATAAAACAATTGTATTATATTTGTGCATTTTTATTTATTAAAAAATTATCTGTTACAAAATGTACCCTTATTTCAGTCTATATTATTCTTAGTATTACTATTTACAATGCTTTAGTTGCTTGCACTTAAAGTGCTCTTATCTAATATTTAAATATATACAAAATAATTTATTTAGCTTCTATAGCACATTATAAAGATTTTTTTAAACACTCGCAAATTCATTGATACTGCTACTATTTAGTGAAGCGTTTCTTTTTTTTCGAAAGTAATATCCCCGATTTGCCAAAACAAGATACCAATAAAAGAAGGGATATAAGGATTTATCAAAATCTTAACTTATTTACTGTGACACGAGACAGTAATACATTAAAATAATGATTTCACTCTGGATTGCGTCTCTGATAATAATAAAAGGTGTAGTTTCAGCTTTAATGGGACGGACATAAGGTTAAAAAATGACGGTGATTTACGATTTCAACAGCTATAATTAGTGTCTTTATGACGTGAAGACTAGGAGCCGACTAGAAGCCGACCAGACGTATCTTCTGTTAATGTTAAACTTGCGCCAGCACTAAATGCAGTATTTAGGCCGTGTTTACATTCACACTTAAAACGTGTAGTCGGCCGCCGACTGTGTGCGTCTACTTCCAAATGTATGAAAAACAACTTCAGCTGCCGACTCAGTCAGTCGGCTGCTGGAGTGGTTTTTCAGCAAACTAAACGTTTTGGTGCGACCGTGGCGTTAGTCTGGCATAGAATTAGTTTTGACACACAGAATTATGCCATGACTACTAGCTAGCTAGGTAGTACGAAACATTAGCGTAGAAGTACCTGCTTATACTGTGGCAGTACTGACGTCACGCTAGGGTCCTTATAGATGGCTATGCTCTATGTCCAGCAGTGGCCGGTCACGCCAGCTGGCACTGGTGGCCGCAGCCGGCGGGACACAGCTGGTGCGTGTCCATCCAGCGCCGCATGTGGTGCAGATGCCCGCCGTGAGAACATCCCTGGCACCACGCGTACAGGCCTCGCACCACCTGCAAGCAAGGAACCAGGTCAATATTTGAAGAAAGGTGAAGTGTCAAGCGAATTTGAACCATGCGCGGTAAAACTATTACTGTCTACTGGACCTGCTTGCTCTGCACTTACAGCTGCCCCGCAAATGATTATGCTACGGTTCCACGACCTGATCATCATCATCTGCCTAGCCTTGTGCCAACTACGCTGGGGTCGCCTTCCGGTCTAACTGGCTGCAGCTGAATACCAGTATTTATGGAGCGACTACCTATCTGACCTCCACAACTCAGTTACTGGGTAACACGATACTTCTTGGCTTCTGACTACCTGTAACGACCCCCTGACAAGACGCCTCGATATGTGGTGATAGTACAGGCGGGTAGACAGTGTGGCAGTAGAGACATACGGCCGAAAAGAAACTGCGTCTAAACGATTATTACTTTATATTCATCGATCAAGACTTGGGTTGTACTGAAGTCTGTCCAGCGGTGCCAGATTGACTATCGGTACTTTAAGGTGCTGAAGTATTTGTATGAAAACACTACTACGTCAGTCCGACTCCAGGATCGGATCTCGAAACATAACTTTCTGCAGCGAGCGGTGAAACAGGGAGACGTAATCTCTCCGAAACTGTTCGCCGCTGCACTGGAGGATGTCTTCAGGTTTCTGGACTATAGAGGGGTTGGCATCAACATCAATGGCGAGTATATCACTCTACTTCGGTTTCCCTATGATGTAGTAGTCATGGCTGAGACTATGGAGGGCCTCAGTACAATGCTCGATGACCTCAGTAGAGCTTCCGTAAGAGTGGGTCTTAAAATGAACATGGACAAAACGAAGGTCATGTCAAATGCCCATGTAACACGCACCCTTATGAAGATCGTAGAACCAACACTCGAAGTAATGGACGAGTATGTTTACCTAGGATAAACTGTCCAGTTAGGTAGGTCCAACTTCAAGAAAGAGGTCAATCGTCGAATTCGACTCGGCTGGGCTACGTTCGGGGAGCTACGCAATATCTTCTCGTCCCACATACTGCAATGTCAAGACGAAAGTCTTTGACCAGTGCGTGTTACCAGTGATGACCTATGACACTGAAACGTGGTCGCTCACAATGGGCCTCATTAGAAGGCTGAAAGTCACCCAAAGGGCAATGGAGAGAGCTTGCTTCGAGTTTCCCTACGTGATCGAATTAGAAAGAAGAGATCCGTAGGAGAACCGAGGTAACCGAAATAGCCAGGAGAATTGCCGAACTTAAGTGGCAGTGGGCATCGGGCGGTGAGATGGCCGATGCGATGGGGCCGAAAGGATCTGGAGTGGCGACCGCGTACCGGAAGACATAGCGTTGGAAGGCTTCTCACAAGGTGGACCGATGTCCTGGTGAAGGCCGCAGGAATCGGCTGGATGCAAGAAGCACAGAACCGGTCGAAGTGGCGGTGCTTGGAGGAGGCATATGTCCAGCAGTCGACGTTTTTCGGCTGGAATGGTGATGATTCAACGCTCGTGTACTATATCTAATTTATGTTATAGGTATTATGTGCCGACCTTTAAGGTTTACTATCATATTTAAGAACACTGTAATAAGTTAGCTGTAAGTTTCCCGAACAGAACAAAACCAAAATAAATTAAAAATACCTGATGGCACACGGCGCACAAGTCAGGCAGGTGGCGCAGGTGCGGGTGGCAGGAGTCGCAGGCCGCATGCGGCCGGGTGCGGCGCCCGCAACGACCGCAGCACACCGCTACACTAGTGGACTGCTGGGACATCACCCATACGCTGTTCAGCCAGGCGCAGCGCACCACCTGGATGAGAAAGCGGACGTTTTAAGATATATCAATGAAGGATGGCGAAGAAAAAAAAAGTATGGGGTCAGGGGACCCCCGTCAGGAACGTAGTTCCTTACGCTTTTTCTTCAACTCCGGATGTAATTCGATATGGAGTTTTAAAAATGTATGATGAAAAAATTTGAAAATTTTCGTAGCCGCCATCTTGGATTTTCATTTTGAATGAATGAATAAATGATATATTTATTTGCAAGAATATAGGTAGCTAACATAAGTTCTTAATCTAGATCTATGGGTTTCATTATATTCGGCATTTCAGCCGTGCAAATGTTTAGATTTTAGATCTTGGTTATACAAATAGCATGCAGTACACATTAAGTAATTAGCAATAACATAAAAATACTAATAATAGTTTAATTATTTAAATTTAGATTACAATGTAATTAATAACATTGAAATTAAATACAATTCTGTTCATTTAAAATAATACTTCATATTAAAAATAGCGATCAATAATAAGATGTCATGTCAATAAAAAAAATATTGGCTTCAGCACCCTCGAAAACCATGAAAACTATGTCTCTCTCTCTCGGTCTCATTCTATTATATGTTATAAAAAGTCGCACGGAGGGGGATAACGATTTTTTGTTACGTGACGATTTCTAAAAGTTTCTACAAGTTTACTCCTACCGCAAGCAGTGTTAAAGAACTTCATTCTAAAAAGAATTTTTCCAGTGAAATTAAACTGATTGAGAAATTATGTTTGCTTTTAAAACAAAAAGATAAGCAGATGAAACCATTACCTCAGTGGCGACATTCCACAGTTTATGTCTCTGCAGCACGTCGATGTATCCCAGAAGCCAGTGCTCTTGTAAACTCTCCTCAATGTACGGGAACAAGTCACTCCTAAGAACACCAAATACCTTCATCAAATGTATCATGAGATTATTTTCATTCGGTCTGCAGCCGACTGAAGAGTCCTGATGTTTTGTTACATTCAGACACATGACAAAATCATGAGAGGTCCTTGATTGACTACGTTCAAAATCATCATGATGGATGGATGGACATCTCATAATGTTGAGGAGGTACTGCTCGATTTTTGCAACCGATTTCATATCGAATTTTCATTTGTAGGAGTTGTTTAAGACTCAATAATAATAAATGTGAGTCAGTCGCCGCACCCAAGGGGGAATCCAAAGTTACAGCATGTCAAAGTTGTAAAAAAACTTTAAAATAGGTAATTTCATAACGCTCCAAAAATGTTTTTAAAAATTTATAAAAATGAAAATTATAATAACTAGCACTTCCTTTGACTTTACACATACGGGTTCGATTCTTTGCTCAGGCAGAAGCTTTTTTAATAAACAAAAAATGCAGTTTTATTCACCTACAAAATTAAGGTCATCGTTTCTTTAACCACGTTGCCCGAGACGCTGCGCGCTCGCTCGGTCAATAACCAAAGTCAAATTTCTTTCTCATTAATTTATTCAGGTTCCAATAATCCATACAAAATAAAAATCCTTACTTCCTTCCTTAATCTATACTAATTGTCTCCGTTTCAGCTTGGACAAAAATGCTTTCGTATGTGCTGATGTCCGGCTGTTCTCTACAGGTCGCATTTCTCAACCGATTCTTGTGAAATTTTGTGAGCAGGCCCTGCAGTCTCGACATAGATAGCGACAAAAATCTGTCGCTAAGTCGTATCGATGTCAAATTCCTTTAATAGATTTTCAACTTTATTTCCAAAGCATAAGGTTGAAAATCTATTAACGGCATTTGACATCGATACGACTTAGCGACGGATTTTTGTCGCTATCTAATGTCGAGACTGCCGGCCCAGGCCCTGCAGTCTCGACATTAGATAGCGACAAAAATCTGTCGCTAAGTCGTATCGATGTCAAATTCTTTTAATAGATTTTCAACCTTAAACTTTCGAAATAAGGTTGAAAATCTATTAAAGAAATTTGAAATCGGTTAGACTTAACGACCGATTTTTGTCGCTATCTATGTCGAGACTGCAGGCCCAGGTTCGATAATTATATGGTTTTTTTTATCGATTTAGATTCTCGAAATTTTTCAAAATGGTGGAGATATGGGGGTTGAAAACGTAAAAAAAAAACATATTGCGGCCATTTCGCAGTCTCTGCGCGCGCTTTTGTTTTAAGGTGCACGGTGAACATTTATTCAGTTTAAAGCGTTGCAAAGACAGACTCGTGAGGTCTGCAGCTCAGAGCCACTAGTAATTAGTAATAATTATGAGTTATCCTCACCTATGTTCTTGTAGCACCAACATGACCACGGCCGCAGTCTGTACATCTCCGAGCTCTGCGTGCAGCTTCAGCGCCGCAGCCAACAAGGGCGCCACTTCTAGTTGAGGACTCTTGGCTTCTCCCACACGAACTGCCAGTCCTGAGTCGCCACCCTCGCCCTCGTCCATCTGATTGAGAAATATGATCATGGAGTTCACATACGCTAAGAATAAATTCTATGGAGTGGGCTACACTCGAAGTTTCTTTGAAGGATAAAATCAGAAAAGAAGGTATCTGAAAAAGAACCTGAGTTACCGACATAGCTTGCAGAGTAAGCAAGCTGAAGTGGCAGTGGGCTAACCATGTCTGTCGAAGGAACGATGACCAATGGAGCAGACGAGTCCTGAAGTGGAGACCGAGTATCGGCAAGCGTAGTGAGGGAGCCCCCTAGCGGCGATGGATCGATGACCTTAAAACGGCGGTTGGGACAGACTTAATGCGGAAGGCGCAGGACAGGGTGTTGCGCAGCCTGGGAGAGGCCTGTGTCCAGCAGTGGACTGCGATTGGCTCAGTTCATTGAAGAATAAATTCAAGTGTAGTGGAATGCAGAAACATTACGATGTCTTCGATCATGATTCGATTCGTTTGTTTATTGGATTTAGTTTTACAAATTCACCATAAAACATGGCACGAATCGAGTATTTTTCTCACATAGCTTTTGTGACGTCATCGAATCCCACTACACCTAATTTTTACAAGCTTGTATTTAACTTGCAATGTTTGTATGTTGTTTAGGTCAAATTTTGCAAGCTGAATTAAAACCACTTCCTCTTATCTTACGGAGTTGAAATTTCGCATGTTGATTCTGTTTCGAAGACAATCCATTTTTATGATGCATGACCTGATTTTGCACCCAGGATTAACTCCAGATGAAGGAACTCCTTAACGGTCAACGGTACAGACACCAAATTTATTATACACATTTAGTTATGATAGTCCATTCTAAAGTCCATCATGACCTGGCTGCTGCTTCCAGGATTGGCTCCAGTCGAGAGAACTCCTCAACGGTCAACAGTACAGACAAGACATTTTATATCTGCATTTAATTGTGGTAGCCCGTTCTAAAGTCCACCATGATCTGGCTGTTGCATCCAGGATTGGCTCCAGACGAGGGAACTCCGCAACGGTCAACAGCAGAGACACATAATTTTATAAACGCATACAATTATGATCGTCCGTTCTAAAGTCCACCATGATCTGACTGCTGCACCCAGAGACGGCTTCAAACGAGGGAACTCTTAAACAGTCAATAGCACAGACACAAAATTATATCTCCGCATTCATGCACCTTTCTGCTGAACCAGGATTTTGCATTTGATACCCCAATTCTTGAGGAAGGTTAAAGGCTATTTTATATCACGCAGCACGCTATGACCATTAGGCGCCGAGCAAAAAGAAAAAGTCAGAAAGAACGCTAAGCGAAAACGAAGTAATAGCGCGGGCGGGTTATGCGATGCGATGGGGGGGGGGGGGGGGGGGGGGGTCGGGGGAACAAGAAATTTCACGCGGAGGAAGTCGCGGGCAGAAGCTAGTGATATATAAATTATAGTCGAAGTACTTTTCGGTTTCTTAAGAGCGAGTTTGTTTTTTAATTTGTCTGTTTTCAAATCCTTACAAAATTCGTGTGTTCCCACTACCACGTATCGCACACAGATATAAAAAAAAAAAAAATTACCTTATTGATACGTAGCCTCTTACATTTTGAAATGGTTAACCTTTTTTATAACCTTCCTGATTTTTTATAAAAAAAAGCGTTCTTATAGATCTGCAAAAAAAATTAAAAAACCGGCAAAGTGCGTGTCGGGCCACGCACAGTGTAGGGTTCCATAGTAGCCCGTTATCAAAATATAGTACGATTCTGTTGTTCTTTATTTTGAATATAAGTAATGGTAAAGATATTAGGAGTTAACCCTTTAACGGGCAGTACGAAGTACGTAGATTTTTTTTTGTTTTAATGAGTGTTGACGTAGTTAGAGGCCCCCTACAAAACATTTCTGAACAATTCCTCCCCCTAGATATCCTTAATTTACTTTTATGGGGTGTGGCAATATATTTGTTTTGTAATTTTTATGTACGTAGATTAAAAATATTATTCTGCCAAATCGATTACGCGCCAGATTCAAAATACCGCTGTGGCAAATATTTTGCCAACGCTCGTGAAAGGGTTATTGGTTATAATAACAACAACAAGGGTGGCCAGAGTAAAACAAAACAAACATATAACGTAGCCACGGAGGTCATACCTTGCAAGAAAATCTTAACACCGCGGTCTACAAAAGTGACGTCACGGCACAACGCCATCTGTTATGGAATAGCGATACTAAACTAATGACAAAATGTTGATTTTCGATGATAATTATTTAAACAGTTTAGACAATTAGACATTAACTAATAATAACCACTTTCTTCCTGCTAAAGCTGAAAAATAAGAGTACGGTTGCTGCCAAGTTATTATTTCAATTCACAAAATTGTAATTCAAAAATTAAACAAAGTTCGTTTGTGACTTCTATAGGTATTCGAATGAAAACGTAACCCGTTGGTACAGCGCCATCTAGTGGCAGTATTGAGAAACTTATGATAATTTATTATGGTTTTTTTACTTTTTTTATTTCATATTTTGTTTCTCAATGCAAGTCTTTACCCGTTATAAACAAGTAATTATACTTCATCTTAGTCACTTTAAAGGATGAATGCTAAGGATTTTGTATTTGGTACAAAATTATCCAACACCCAAGTTCAACGACTATTACTGCTAAACTAATAAAGTTACCTTAACCGCTATAACTTTCCTTTAAAGTTCATGAAATGCACTATCATCGTGAATATTTCCAGATTTTTCAAGCCAGCCGTTTAGCTTTTAGAGTGGGGGACGCCCTATTTTTAATCGAAAAATAATTTTAGCAACCCCCAAGTCATTTTAGATGACCTATTCAACAATACCCCACACGATGGGGTAGACGACAAAAAAAATATTCATCCCCACTTCACATGTAGGGGAGCTACCCTAAAAAAAATATTTTCCAACATTTGTCGGCGTAGTTTATATACACACTCCTACAAAATTACAATCTTTCTAGTACAAACGGTCTCTTAGCAAAACTTCGTATAATAATAATAATAATAATGTCGTTTAGCTAACGTCAAATTTCCAAACTGTGACGTGGCTACGCAACCAAAACCAGCCGTACCAGCCTGGCAGTGCAGGATCCAGCGTCGTATCGATGGGGCCAGGGTACTCATCGGCAAACTATACTGCTTCAGGGAGGGCAATACACGACCACGAGTGATGCGCTTTGTAAGGCGGGCATTCTCGGGGACTGGAATCAGCCCTCGAGAATACATGTCCCATGTCACAGAGCGCATCGACTTCCTGAAGCAGAAAGTTTGTGCATGGGCGAGTCGTATTCGGCGGTATAAGCGGCGGGTTGATCGGTACACACAGAATCGCATGTTCCAGAGCGATGAGAGATGGGTATATAGAACTTGGGAGCGATCTGAACAAAATGTGACAGACGAGTGCCGCCCGGATGATGCCGCCACGAGTACATTCTGGCGCAGCATCTGGTCAGTGCCCGTCTGTCACTCTGAGGCTAGCTGGATACTGGATGTCGGGCGAGCGTGTGAAACTGTACCAGAAATGGAAGCAGTTTTAATTACGCCATTAGATGTCGCCAGAGCAGTCCGTCCGTTACCGAATTGGAAATCACCGGGACCGGACGGATTGCACAACTTTTGGTTGAAATGGCTAATTAGTTCACACGCCTGCCTGGCATCTCAGTTCCAGTCATCTTTAGAGTCTGGATCGCTTCCGCAGTTTCTAACAACAGGCGTTACCCACCTGCTCCACAAGTCAGGTAGTCCCACGGATCCCAAGAATTATAGACCGATCACGTGTTTGTCGACGGTCTATAAACTTCTTACATCCATTTTGAGAGCGAAAATTAATATGCACATTGGAAGTAACTCGATTATGTCAACCTCTCAAAATGGATGTCGGAACGGGTCCCGCGGTACTAAGGAGCTACTCCTCATCGATATGGCCATAAGCCAACAGGTTCGTCGATCCCGCAAGGATCTGTCGACATGCTGGATAGATTATAAGAAGGCCTATGACTCGGTGCCACATACATGGCTCATGAGGGTGCTGGAGTTGTACAAGATAGATGCAACTCTACGCACCTTCCTTAGGTCATGTATGGGACAATGGAGAACGGTTCTTCGCTATCCAGGGTGTCGACGGATCCAGGGGAGCGATGAGCCTGTATGGATTAAACGGGGAATATTTCAGGGCGACAGTTTGAGTCCACTTTGGTTCTGCTTAGCCCTGAATCCTTTAAGCTCACTACTTGAGGATTCAGGACTAGGCTATCGGTTGAGGAGAGGTGGTCAGGTCATATCTCACCTCCTCTACATGGATGACTTGAAACTCTTTGCCCCCAACAAATTGCAACTGATGAAGCTACTGAAGGTAACTGAAACTTTTAGTAGCACCATCAGTATGGAATTTGGGGTGGACAAATGTGCAGTCATGCATGTAAAGCGAGGTGAGATTATGGAATCCGAGGGAATTCAACTTTCGGATTCTATACACCTTAGATCTCTCTCCTCATCCGAAAGATATAAGTATTTGGGTATGTCAGAAGCGTTAGGCATCAACGTTGCTGACATGAAGCAATCGTTGAAGGAGCGCTTCTTTGGTCGCCTGAGGAAGGTATTCATTAGTCTTCTTTCAGGCGGAAACAAGGTGCGCGCCTTCAACGGTTGGGTCATGCCGGTTTTGATGTACTCTTTCGGCATACTCAAATGGACTCAGAGCGAACTCGACGCCCTGGATAGGAGAGTCCGTACATTGCTGACCGCAAACCGGATGCATCACCCACGATCATCAGTAATGAGACTGTACATACCGCGGAAGTGCGGGGGTCGAGACTTTTTAAATGCGAAGACCCTCCACAACCGCGAAGTGTGCAGTCTCAGGCAATATTTTTTAAATTCCGAAGTGGGTATGCACCGTGATGTGGTTACAGTGGACAAGGGACTCACCCCGCTCTCCATGGCTAAAGAGAACTGGCGCATACCTGTAGTACTTACTACCGATGACCGCAAGGAGATATGGCAAAACAAGGAGCTTCATGGGCGCTTCTATCGGGCTCTTCATGAGCCCGGTGTAGATTTCTTAGCGTCCGTATCCTGGCTACGTTTTGGTGACCTTTTCGGGGAAACTGAAGGTTTCGTCTGTGCAATTATGGACGAAGTTATCTTGACGAATAACTACCGGAGACATATTATGAAGGACGGGACGGTTGACGTGTGTCGGGCATGCCATCGTCCGGGTGAGTCCATCAGACATATTCTCTCTGGTTGTTCTCGTCTAGCTAATGGCGAGTATTTGCACAGGCATAACCAAGTAGCCAGGATTATTCACCAGCAACTTGCTTTGAAATATAAACTAGTGGATTCTGAGGTACCGTATTACAAGTATGTGCCCGACCCAGTTCTCGAAAATGACCATATCACGTTGTACTGGGATCGATCTATCATTACTGACAGGACTATTGTCGCCAATAAGCCTGATATAGTGGTGATAGATCGTTTAGCGCGTCGCACAGTGATTGTCGATATTACCATTCCGCATGATGAGAACCTCGTGAAAGCTGAGAAAGAGAAACAAATTAAATATCTCGACTTAGCACACGAGGTTGTTGACATGTGGAATGTTAACTCGGCTATCATTGTGCCGATTGTCGTATCAGCCAATGGCCTGATGGCCAAAAGCCTCGACCAGCATCTCTCGAGACTCTCGTTAGACGGTTGGATCAAGGGCCTGATCCAGAAGGCAGTACTCCTCGATACGGCTCGCATTGTGAGGAGGTTCCTATCTCTGGAGTCCTAACCACCGGTAGCTTGGACCCTGCTCCCGATACCGGCGGACCACTATTTTTTATATTTTTAAATGTTTTTTTAATGTTTTTATAAAAATATTTAAAAATGTATTTAATAAGTATACAAATAAATAAATGATAATAATAATAACATATTATGAAGGACGGGACGATTGATGTGTGTCGGGCATGCCATCGTCCGGGTGAGTCCATCAGACATATTATCTCTGGTTGTTCTCGTCTAGCTAACGGCGAGTATTTGCACAGGCATAACCAAGTAGCCAGGATTATTCACCAGCAACTTGCTTTGAAATATAAACTAGTGGATTCTGAGGTACCGTATTACAAGTATGTGCCCGACCCAGTTCTCGAAAATGACCATATCACGTTGTACTGGGATCGATCTATCATTACTGACAGGACTATTGTCGCCAATAAGCCTGATATAGTGGTGATAGATCGTTTAGCGCGTCGCACAGTGATTGTCGATGTTACCATTCCGCATGACGAGAACCTCGTGAAAGCTGAGAAAGAGAAACAAATTAAATATCTCGACTTAGCACACGAGGTTGTTGACATGTGGAATGTTGACTCGGCTATCATTGTGCCGATTGTCGTATCGGCCAATGGCCTGATGGCCGAAAGCCTCGACCAGCATCTCTCGAGGCTCTCGTTAGGCGGTTGGATCAAGGGCCTGATTCAGAAGGCAGTACTCCTCGATACGGCTCGCATTGTGAGGAGATTCCTATCTCTGGAGTCCTAACCACCGGTAGCTTGGACCCTGCTCCCGATACCGGCGGACCACTATTTTTTATATTTTTAAATGTTTTTTTTAATGTTTTTATAAAAATATTTAAAAATGTATTTAATAAGTATATAAATAAATAAATGATAATAATAAATAATATAATAATAATGACCGCGTACCGTGTCCGGATGCTCTCTCTTTTTCAGGTGCTTGAGCCAGCTGTCAACGTTTCGGCACAACGACTGTCGGCACACTTTCAGGTGCGGGTCATCCAACGTAATCATATGTTGGATGACACTGTACTTGATCGCCTGCGAAGTGAAATGCAGAGTAGTCTTGTCATCGCCCCTCCGTCTCAGACCGTTGTAGTACTACCACAGTCTAACATAAGTCAAGAAGACGAGGAGAGTGATGACAAGACTACAAACGTAAGTACCCAGTGCAATGAGGAATTGAGGAGTGCTTTGGAGGATGCGATTCGAGAATATCGGTTCATATCGCCCGAACTTAGACCACGCTTACCTCGTTTGCCCATGCATAACAAAAATAGGGCGCTGCTGGTGGCGGTCCTGGATGCGCAGTTGTCAAATTATTTTGATGACTGCGTAGACCTCGCCGATACTCATTCGATTCTGTACTGCACGGCTGTAGCGGCATGCCGTGTAGCTCACGTTAAATTTGCTATTGATTCTAGAGCTACACGACCGAAACCAGCCGTACCAGCTTGGCAGTGCAGAATTGAACGTCGTATTGGTGGGGCCAGAACGCTCATCGGCAAACTAATCTGCTTCAGGGAGGGCAATACTCGCCCTAGAGTGATGCGCTTTGTGAGACGCGCGTTCGCAGGGACTAATATCAGGCCTCAGGACTATATGTCCTGTGTCACAGAGCGCATCGACTTCCTGAAGCAGAAAGTGTATGCATGGGCGAACCGTATTCGTAGGTATAAGCGGCGAGTGGAGCGATACACTCAGAATCGCACCTTCCAACGCGATCAAAGGTGGGTTTATAGGGATTGGGAGCGACCGATTCAAGATGTGGCTGACACGTGCCTACCAGATGATGATGCCATGTGTTCTTTCTGGCGCAATATCTGGTCGGTGCCTGTCAGTCACACCGAAGGCGATTGGGCTCGGAAAGTCGAGCGAGCCTGCGATCCAATACCAGAAATGGGGGCTATTACCATCTGCCCCCAAGATGTAACTCGTGCAGTCCGTCCGCTGCCTAACTGGAAGTCTCCAGGGCCGGACGGACTGCAAAACTTTTGGATTAAATGGTTCGTAAGATCGCACGCTCGCTTGGCGGCTCAGTACCAGTCTGCTTTGGAGTCTGGTTCGCTACCCCAGTTCCTAACCACAGGAGTTACCCACCTGCTCCATAAATCAGGTAGCACTGCGGTACCCAAAAATTATAGACCGATCACGTGTTTACCGACGGTCTATAAAGTTCTTACATCCATTTTGAGGGCTAAAATTAACAAACATATAGACACCAACTCTATCATGTCTCCTTCTCAAAATGGATGTAGGAACGGGTCCCGTGGTACGAAGGAGTTACTCCTCATTGATATGACCATTAGCCAACAAGTTCGTCGTTCCCGAAAGGATCTGTCGACATGTTGGATAGATTACAAGAAGGCCTATGACTCGGTGCCACATACATGGCTCATGAGGGTGCTGGAGTTATATAAAATAGATGCAACTCTGCGCACCTTCCTGATGTCATGTATGGGGCAATGGAGAACAGTCCTTCACTATCCAGGATGTCGAAATGTCCAGAGGAATAGCGAACCGATAAGGATCGAGCGAGGCATATTTCAGGGTGATAGTTTGAGTCCGCTTTGGTTCTGCTTAGCCTTGAATCCTCTAAGCACACTGCTGGAAGATTCAGGTCTAGGCTATCGGCTGAGGAGAGGTGGCCAGGTTATATCTCACCTCCTCTACATGGATGACCTAAAACTGTTCGCCCCCAACAATTTGCAACTGATGGAACTACTGAAAGTAACTGAAATTTTCAGTAGCGCCATCAGAATGGAATTTGGTGTGGACAAATGTGCGGTCATGCATGTAAAGCGAGGGGCGATTGTGGAATCCGTCGGAACCCAACTCTCGGATTCCATAAACCTTAGAACCCTCTCTGCATCCGAAACCTATAAGTATTTGGGTATGTCGGAAGCATTGGGCATCAATGGTACTGACATGAAGCAATCGTTAAAGGAACGCTTCTTTGGCCGCCTGAAAAAAGTATTTAATAGTCTTCTATCAGGCGGAAACAAGGTACGCGCCTTTAACGGTTGGGTCATGCCGGTTTTGATGTACTCTTTTGGCATACTCAAATGGACTCAGACCGAACTCGACGCCCTGGATAGGAAGGTCCGTACACTGCTGACTGCAAATCGAATGCATCACCCACGGTCATCGGTAATGAGGCTGTATATCCCGCGAAAATGTGGAGGTCGAGGCTTTTTAAATGCTAAGACCCTCCACAATCGCGAGATATGCAGTCTCAGGGAATATTTCTTAGAGGCCGACGTGGGGATGCATCGAGATGTGGTCAAAGTGGACAAGGGCCTCACCCCGCTCTCCTTGGCTAAAGAGAACTGGTGCAAGCCAGTAGTGCTTGACACTAATGATCGCATGGAAGTATGGCAGAGTAAGGAGCTTCACGGACGCTTTTTTCGGGCCCTACATGGACCCGATATAGATCAACTAGCGTCCGTAGCCTGGCTGCGTTTCGGTGATCTCTTTGGAGAAACCGAAGGTTTTGTTTGTGCAATTATGGACGAAGTTATGATGACAAACAACTACCGGAGATTTATTGTGAAAGACGGCACGGTTGACATTTGTCGGGCATGCCACCGTCCAGGTGAATCAATCAGACACATTATCTCCGGATGTTCTAGTCTAGCTAACGGAGAATACTTGCATAGACACAACCTTGTAGCCAGGATTATCCATCAGCAACTTGCTCTCAAATACAGCCTTGTAGAATCGGAAGTGCCGTACTACAGGTATGTGCCCGACCCAGTTCTCGAAAATGGAAATATCACATTGTACTGGGATCGATCCATCATCACTGACAGGACTATTGTTGCCAATAAGCCTGATATAGTGGTGGTGGATCGATTAGAGCGGCGTGCAATGATTGTTGACATAACGGTCCCACATGACGGGAACCTTGTGAAAGCCGAGAAAGATAAACAAATCAAATATCTTGACTTGGCTCGCGAGGTTGTCGACATGTGGGATGTGGACTCAGCGATCATTGTACCGATAGTCGTGACAGCCAATGGGTTAATAGCCAAGAGCCTCGACCAACACCTGAGGAGGCTCTCGTTGGGCAGCTGGATCAAGGGCTTGATTCAGAAGGCGGTACTTTTGGACACGGCCCGCATTGTTAGGAGGTTTCTCTCTCTGGAGCCCTGACCGCCGGTAGCTTGGACCCTGTTCCCGATACCGGTGGGCCACTATTTTTTATATTTTTAAATGTTTTTATATTTTTATATTCTAATATTTAAAAATATAATTTATATGTATATTTATATTGAAATAAAGGAAATAATAATAATAATACCATTTATTTCAGGCGACACAGGCCCATAGAAAAATACCTTAACCTAAACATACATATTCTTAAACAAAACTTGTGTTAATAAAAAGGCTTAAGACTATGTTAGTAGCGCTTCACTTTGCACTAGCTTGACTTTGTGCTATCCAATGGAACTTGTCCGCGGAAGCGACGGAACACCACGTCCTGCGGCCAAAAGTCTTCTTCCATGACGAGGGGCAGATAACAGTTTGGTACACGCACGACGAACGCCTTGAAGTTGACGTTCCGGTGCGATTCCAGTAACTGCACCCTTGGCGTGTACCTCGTCTTTTGACGCACGTACTCCACGATGTCCTCAGCCTTAGTGATGTAGTGCAGGCGGGAGATGTACACCGGTGTGTTCGGCTTTGCGGCACGCAGGCTCATTTCGGGCTTCGCAGGAGCTTTGCCACAGCGGTTCTGGTTCGTTCGCGATCGGCGCTTACTCCTTTGCACCGTCACGAAACCATCATCATTATCAGCCCTATTCGGCGCCCTTTCCGGCATGGGCTTGACACTAGGAGCGCCACGGGTACTCGCGGTAACGCTAGCGAAATCCCTTTGTAGGGGTTTCGTCGGAGCTGCAGACACTGACAGCAGGACGGGACAAGGGGCGCGGGCGGCATTGCGAGGAGGAGCTGCGGTGACGAGCGGTGGGCTGCGGGGCGCGCCGGACAGACAGACGGACATGACGAAACTATAAGGGTTCTTTGACAGAACTACGGAACCCTAAAAATGTGTCTGACTTGTCTTTCCCGAATGTTACTTCACGTATGATTTTATTTATCGGTAATACTAAGGAGAACCAAGTTCCTTTAGACCTTTTTTGAGTCATGGCAGCAACACACTACAGGTAGGCTAGCCGTTGGAAAAACCCACCATTTGGTTTAGATCACAAGGGGGCATCAAGTTTTGGGACATTTTCATATTTTTAAGAGCTGATATTTAATGTAAGACCGCAAGTTAACTATATTATTTTAAATTGTAGGTACATGCCGCTAGCTGCACGCAAAATTAAAAAAACAAATAAAGCTAAACGGTGCCTTCTAACTTCAAAACTCACATCAATATTTTATTTTTAGGTTTTGTTCTCAGTATTTTTGATTCACGAATAATACCGTGTGATACGTAACATTGATGAATTGTTGTTAAGCTGAGTGTACACTATAGAAAACTAGCTTCTTTGTATCAAAATCAAAATTCATTTATTCTAATTAGGCTGAGAATCATTCATTATACAGTATGCGCGTATTCTCGCGATATATAAAATTCTAATATTTAATTTTAGATTTCGTTAACAGCAGCGGAACAACAAAAGCGGTATCGAGAGCGCATATGCGCTCCATTTACTCTGAAAAGTTTGCAGAACTTATATATAAAGTTTTTTTTGCATTTTGTAACCAAGTAGTTACCAATAAGATTTATTTTATTCATAAAATTAAAAATTAAAGACGTGCTAATGATTTTTCATTAAGTAATTAAAAAAATATGTGAAATTAAATATAAATAATACCTACCATAACTCTTTATTTAAAAAAAATACGACATCATATTGTATATTTTCGAATTGTCTAAATAACCATTAAGTACAGAATAATTAGGAATTTCTCTTACATGAACTCTAGGCTTTACAAGGTTCACGTGTGTTACTTTCATTCACGTATAATAAATACCGTATGTTACCAATTCACTACTGTTATTTTACAATTTTTAGTGGCCATACTCTAATACGAATTGGTAATTTTAGTTTTTTTTTAAATATATGTACATATATATATTTTTTCTGTTTTATATTTCCATTCTAATGGTTTTATAATAACAATAATTACTTTTTATTGTTTTAATCTATTGCCTTCTCCCCCCGGACCACCGCAAGGTGCTAACGTGTTTTGGGCTCCGTATTTCTTTTTATCTTTTAAATAAATAATTATTAGTCAAATTTTAATTCGCCTAGAAAAATAGGAGTGCATATGACTCGTGAAGGTGTCTAAATACAAGTGTTAACTACGCGTGCCGCACGGTATCTAACTCTTCCGGTCGTGAGAGCCTGGTACTTGGACCCCGGGCACTGGCTGAGAAGACCCCGCCCATTTCTGCGTACGCGCACTGGCTCCACCCAAGTTACGTCCTACTACTTTACGATTCGAGAACTGGCGAAGCGCTGCCCCGCCCCGGAGATACTCGACACAAGACACTACACCTCCACTGGATCTCTGCTGCCCTGGTACTACAGGCGACCACTGCTTGTGAATACAGCAAGACGCGGTGAGTGCCTCTTCTCCTCCTTCAAGAATGAGACAAAATTAACAAGTCTATCAAGTCTACCTGTCATTGTCACACGCCATTCGGCCAGGGTCATCTGTCATTGTCGTCGTGTGACGTCTGTCAGTGACATTTGTCAGTGACATCTGTCATTGTCAACCGTCGTTTTTTCATCTGACGGCTGCGTTCCGGGACCCTACTAAATTTAAGATCTAGAGCATCGACCACTTCCGTTTCACGCAGGTGACTATACCTCCGCAACTTCCTAGCTAGTACAATCAAGTGATCCTAAACTGAGCCAACCATGTCAGTAGCGCGTAGCCCACCACAAAAAGACGTAGAAAAACTAAAGGAGCGTGCTGGAGTGTTGCAGTCTGAGTCTGGACGGGATTTGGAGGAGCATGGGAATGAAATTGACAATGTTTCCCGCAGAACAAATAAAAAGCGAGCTTTGAAAACGCCTCCTCAAACTGAAACTGCGATTGCTGTGAATATTGTTGATGTTATGCAAGAAATGCGTACACTTTTCAGTTCTCTGGCAGCTGATCAAGATTTACGCTTCCGAGAGCTGCAGGCGACCTTGCAGAAACAGAGCGAGGAGATTAGGGA
Source organism: Dryobotodes eremita (assembly GCA_917490735.1). Classification (NCBI taxonomy): domain Eukaryota; kingdom Metazoa; phylum Arthropoda; class Insecta; order Lepidoptera; family Noctuidae; genus Dryobotodes; species Dryobotodes eremita. Next base: position 22,373,086 of record OU823254.1, read on the forward strand.
AAGCATCAGTTTTTTATCAGAGAAGTACGACGCGGCTCTGAATCAGATTGAATCGCTACAAAATGAGAAGAAAGAGGACAGGAAACGGATTATTGCGCTGGAAGAAAGAGTAGATTATTTGGATAGGAAAACCTGTTCAACAACAATTGAAATTCGAAATGTGCCAAAACTTGTCTCTGACCAGAATAAGTTTGAGGGGAAAGAGATACTAAACAATTTTATGTCTGAGCTGGGCAAGATAGTTGATGCTGAGATTAAGGACACTGACATTAAAGACATCTACAGAATAATGCCGCAGGAAAAAAATAATGGCACGGGTACTATCATTGCCGAGTTTTCCACAGTTCTGAGGAAAGAAAAGGTTCTAACTACTATAAAAAAATTCAACAAAGATAAAGACTTAAGTGATAAGCTACACACTGGATATTTTAGCTTGAAAGGAGAAAAGAAACCCATCTATGTGTCTGAGAGTGTCACAAAAAAGACTGCCAAATTATTCTCTCAAGTCCGTGGATTTGCAAAAACAAATGGCTACACATGCTGGATTTTTCGTGGAGCGGTCTTTCTACGTATCGGTGATAAAGAACGCGTGCAGATCAAGTCAGAGCACGATCTCACCAGCATTAAAAATAAGGCATGACTTTCAGCATTTTTATCATTTTAACGTTTTGATTTCTATAATTCTAATTAATTTCTTAGCTTTTTACGAAACTTGTATCACTTTTAAATATACACTCACCTCGAAAAAACAAAATAACACACATATTTGCATCAATCACTTTAGAACACACAACTACTACAAACAAACTTTTAAAATATATGTCCAAACAAACATAAACACACACAAGAAAAACACTAGCATCACACCAACACACTGTGCATATTTTATGCAATGGCCAGCTATGACAAGTATTACTTCTTGTTTAAAAAATGGCTGCCGCGTGTGAATCATTACAGACACTACAAGAAATAGACAACATAGAGCTTGCTAAGTCAATTGAATGCGACTGTGCAGATCTTGAGAAACATATATCTATAAGCAAAAATGATTTTACTGTAATTTCCCAAAACATTAGAGGCATTTGCTGCAATTTTGATGACTTTTTACTTACATTATCTAGTCTTAAATTTGAAACAGACACCATTATATTAACGGAATGCCAACTTAACTTAAATAAACCTGTACCACAACTTGATAATTACAATTGCTACTATACCACAAACCTTTCGAATAAACATGACGGAGTCGTTGCGTATGTGAAAAAATCTTTAAAACATAAAGTTACAGAAGTTAAACTTTTGCATGCATCTTGTCTACAAATTGAGGTACTAAACAACATTATCTTTGGCGTATATAGGTCCCCTGCAAATTTAAGCGCAGATGATTTTATTGACTCTTTAAGTTTACATTTGGAATCATTCAACGTACAAAAAAGAAACATTGTGATCACAGGGGATATAAATATAAACTTGAAAAACAGAGAAACTGAGCAATACTACGAACGCAAAAATAGAATAAATTACCTTACTATGTTATCATCACACGGAATTCTGGCCGGGCACACACTACCCACTAGAGAAATGAGTTGCCTTGATCATTTTATGCTAAAAATTAATCCGAAAAAAATATCTGCATGTATAGCTATCTTACGTACTACCACTACAGACCATTATACCATCTTTCTTTCTTTGGCTAAAGCAAAAGACAAAATAATTCCTGATAAAATCAAAACAACTATAGATTTTAACAGTGCTCTTCTACATCTGGGGAACAAAAATTTGGCTGAACTTCTGTTTATTGAGGACCCAAGTGTAGTTATATACTCTTTAATAGAAAAAATAACTGAATCATTGACTGCTAATACACGCACTATTACCATGCCAAGCAGTAAACGTTTATTAAAACCCTGGATTACTCAGGGTATTCTGCGATGTATTCGGAATCGCAACACGTTACAGAAAAAGGCACGAAATGATCCTCATAATGAAATTGCCAAAATGACGTATACGCGGTATAGAAACTACTGCAATAATCTCCTTAAAAAGTTAAAAAGAAAATATAATAGGGTACAAATTACTAACGCTATCAAAAACAATAAACTTCTTTGGAAAAATATAAAAAATATTACTTATACTAATAAAACACGAACAGAGAACTTGGAATTGCTGCAGGTTAAATCATCTCCCATAGAATCCGCTAACTTTATAAATAAATATTTTGCTAGTATTGGCAGAGATCTGGCCCAAAACATAGCACCTGGCAGTAAATCTTTTAGCAAACTCCTAAATAATTCGCCATCACAGTCGAGCTCAATGGTATTTCTGGAAACTGATCCATCCGAAGTTTGTACTACGCTTATGAATCTACGATCTGACAGTGCCCCCGGATGGGACAATATACCTACTTGCTTCCTAAAGCTTGCTAAAAACGAAGTTGTGCCAATTATCACGCACCTTGCCAATCTATGTTTTCAAAAAGGTGTTTTTCCAGCCCCATTAAAAAAATCCATTATTACACCTGTGTATAAGAGCGGTGGTAGAGACGATGTCAACAATTATCGACCTATTTCTGTTTTAACTGCAATTTCCAAAATTATAGAAAAATTGATAAATACTCGCCTTTTGCAGTATCTAAATAGGTTTGATATTCTGTCACCTTCTCAATTCGGATTTAGGCAAAAAAAGTCAACTGAAGATGCTGTTTTAGCACTAAGTTCACTAGTAACCGAACAGCTCGATAAAGGAAATAAATGTATGGCAGCCTTTCTGGATCTAAGAAAAGCCTTTGACACTGTCTCTACTCCCATTCTTTTACGCAAGCTTGAGGCTATTGGAGTTCGTGGAATATCGCTGGCACTGTTTAAGGATTATCTTTCTGGTAGAACCCAAAAAGTTAAACTTGGACAAATTGTCGGTGAGGATGCAGATGTATCATACGGCGTACCTCAAGGAAGTGTACTAGGACCTACGCTATTTTTAATTTACATAAATGACCTCTGCAACATGAATATTAATAATGCCGAAGTATTCTCGTACGCCGATGATACAGCTGTCGTCTTCACAGGGGAAACATGGGCTGATGTTAAAAAAAGTGCAGAAGAAGGGCTTGCTCTTGTTGCAACTTGGTTAAAAGATAACCTACTCACCTTGAACGCTAGCAAAACCAACTACATTTGCTTTAATATTTATAATCGGGTTCAACCTGATAAGAAATTTAAGTTAAGAATCCACACGTGCGACATTGTCACAGATAGAACTCGCTGCAATTGCCCAACTATCCAACAAGTTACCCAAGCAAAATATCTGGGAGTGATTATTGACCAGCGTCTTTCCTGGTATCCTCAACTGGAACAAGTCATGAGTCGAGTAAGGAAACTTATATATATATTCAAAGAGCTGAGATATGTTGTACCAAGGAGAATACATGTAAATATAAATAAGAATAACCAAAGAAATCTAATAAATGAAATTTATGTGTCTTTAGTCCAGTCTGTTACAGTATATTGTATAACTGCATGGGGTGGGGCAGCGAAATCTAGTTTTCTGGGGGTAGAACGCGCTCAAAGAGCGATGCTTAAGGTGATGTACTTCAAAAAAAGAAGATTCCCTACTGACAAGCTTTATGAATTATGTAATCTGCTGTCAGTGAGAAAATTGTATATCCTTCATAGCATCCTCAAAAAGCACAAAGAGATACCGTATGATGCTAAAATACTAAGAAAAAGAAATAAACACAACATTGTAAACGTTCCCATAGCTAGGACAGAATTTGCCAGCAGACAATATAAAAACCGCTCAGCTTTTTTATACAATAAAATAAATAAAATAATATATATTTATAATAAAAAAATAATTGAGTGTAAAAAAGAGTTAATATTATGGCTTCACAGTTTAGATTATGATGACACAGAGTTACTTTTGCAGCGTGTGACTTAATAATGTATATTATTAGAGTTATTTTATTTGCTCATTTAGTCACTCAGGTTCACTCAAAATCTCTCTCACTCACACACACAAACATACACACTCACACACAAACACACACACACACACACACTTGTAAAAATTTATCGTAATATTGATTTAGTTTTCTTTTTTTTTTTCCTTTTATCTTTTATTGTTTATTTGTATGCCTTTGTACGTTTATAATATAAGGGAAGAGCGGAGTCTTCAACTACAGGCATTGCTATGCTTAAATGGAGACTCCTCGACATGCAATGCTAAGCCAAAAAGTTATATGAAATAAATTTATTTTTTTTTTTTTATTTTTTTTTTTTAACCTATTTTTTTATAGAGTTTTTTTTTAACTTTTATTTTCTTGTTATTAAAATGTAACTATTTTATGCATCAGCTGTTTTATTTCATGGATTTAAACAAAATTCCGAATGAATATCGATATCGATTTAAAGAAAATCGATAGTACAGACTTTTCTTTCCGGACGAGCAGTTTCTTTTAGTAGCTTCCGCGTCCCCCCCAAAAGTGAAAGACTTTTTTGTTTGGAATATTGCGCTTATGCCTTCTTTAAGTTTAAACTAAACAATAGATTTTGATTTGGTTTTCACTATCATTTATTCCGGAAGGTTTATGTGTTTAATACATTAGTATTTAACTTAGTTAAAGCATTGCACTCGGGCGAAGCAGGGGACGCTCGTCTGTAAATCACTTTCGAATGAAGAGTTATGTCCAATACCAATACGGGTTCAAAGATCTAAAGTTAAAATTCAATAAACAATAAAAACAAAGTGAATTAAATAGAAGTGAGGTCAATAAACTCACATGCATATTATTGTGGTGGTACCCGGAGTGGTCGAGGTTGGGCGGCGCGGTGCAGGCGGACCCGCTGGACCCGCTGGACCCGCTGGACCCGCTGGACCCGCTGCCGGGAGACGAACTGCCGCCGGGAGAAGTACCGCCACCGCCACTGCCGCGGTGAGATGCTGCACAACAACATACAATAGAACCATACATAATGTCGACACGTAGTACAGTACAGTACATCGTCTTCACTTATAATTTATTATGCATAAATATTGTAAAACACTTTAAAGGAGTAACTGGAGTTCATTCATCTCCATACGAACTTACTTTTTGGAAGGGGCAACTAGAATCAATTCTATTTTCTTGTGAAATGACACTGAAAGCATTAATTTAAATTAAACCATTTACAGGCACTTTTGAATTGTCAAGGAGTCAGTCGGTCAGAAAGATGAAGCTAGTGTAAATGTTGACGTTCAAAAGTGCTTTTTAATGGCCTACCTGAAATTAATGATTTACAATACCTTTGACTACGCGGCCTATGGCATATTAAGTTTAATAAAAACTTTTTTACAAAATACAACTGACTTCCAAATAAAACACTAAAAAGCGTGAAAAATAACTTTAATTGCGGAAGTCGGTGTCTTTGGTTGTGTATTTTCGTTTTTGGCCACCGACTTCCGAAATTAAAGTTGTTTTTCACGTTTTTTAGTGTTATATTTAGAAGACGGTTGTTTTTTGTAAAAAAGTTTTTTTTTTCACTTTTTAGTTGTGGTATCTAACCCACATACATCCGTATACCACTATTTGACATATAAATAACCGTGATAGGAAATTATTATAACATCATCAATATAAACTAAGTGGAAAAAGCAGGAATTATTAAAGATAACATGAACATTACTGGTCAGTACTTGATCAAATTTAAATGGGACCACATGAGAAGCACCGGCTTTCAAATGAAAAAAAGATTCATCAAAATCGGTTCACCCGAAAAAAAAGTTCTGAGCTAACACACATATAAAAAATATAAAAAATTACAGTCGAATTGAGAACCTCCTACTTTTTTGAAGTCGCTTAAAAAACAATTTGGGTTTTTAAAGCGTCGTGTCTTTCGCTTATAACTGTGTCTCGTTCTGAAGTTTGATTTGTCATTTTAAGTCAGGGTACTACTAGGAGCGATATTGTTAAGTAATTTTCAAACAGATTCCGTTACATGGGGTAACAGAATCTGTTCATGGGGTAACGGAAGCGGGCGCATGGAACTTTTTCGAACTGTCAGCTTCATTCACAAAGTTTGCAAACTAATAAGGTATATGTTCAACATAGTTATTCCTTGACTGTACCTGCTGTACTAAATATTGTATTTTTTTTTAAGTAGTAGGCTGGTTTATAGCGACAAGAACACACAGCTATTTCTGCCATCAAGCAGTGTTCTTGTTTCAGTTAGGTTTGATTGATGTTGGTGACTTTATGCAGTTCGCCAATGGGTCGACGTAATCTTAGGTGTTGCGTATGTCTGTAATCACTTCGCATCTGGTTCAACCGTCGATCAGAATCAAGCTTTTTGCATCTCATAACATCCTGCAACAAATGTGCAAGTGTCCTGAGCTCGTACCGTTGTGCTCCTTGTCGTCCTGGCGCGCGTGGTGCGGCGAGGCGTGGCGCGGCGCGAGGTGCGCGGGCGCAGGCGGCGGCGGCGCGGTGCGCAGCGGGAAGGCCTCCTCGGGCAGCGACCAGTCCGCCGCCTCCGTGTCCACGTAGTGCGCAGACGCCGCCGACACCCAGCCCGCCGTCTCTGTATGAAAGGACATGGTGTGATTATTTAGCCAACAAACATAATGGTATATTTCTTGATTTAGCCAAGGCTTTCGACACGGTCTCTACTCCCACCCTTCTACGTGGTTTAGAAAGCTTGGGAATAAGAGACATCGCTCTAAACGTCTTCCGTGACTATCTCACAAACCGTAACCAACGAGTTAATGTAGACAACTACATCAGTGACGATGTGAATCTAACCTTTGGCGTACCACAGGGTAGCGTGCTTGGTCCCACCCTTTTTCTTCTAAATAGAAGAAAAAGGGTGGGGGTGACACAATTTGTTTACAAATGTAAACAGAATGTGTCAGCTGTCAATCCCAAACTGCAAGATATTTGTATATGCAGACGACACTGCGCTTATCATATGTGGAGAAACATGTGAATCTTCTCACCACGCAGCTGAAAATGCTCTTGGCATAGTGATGGATTAGCTTTCATTAAATTTACTTACGCTAAATGTCTCTAAAACCCACTATGTCCCTTTCTCAGCGAACTCTGCTACACAGCCTAGTATGCCCGACGTTAAAGCGCATAGTTGTCATCCTACACTGACTTCTTGCAGCTGCCCTACTATACATAGAAGCTCTTGTGTTAAATACTTGGGGGTGCACATCGACAACACATTGAGTTGGCAAAAGCATATCAGTGTGGCAGTTACGCGTGTTCGTAAGCTAATGTATCCTATGAAAAAACTAAGAAGAGTAGTTGCCGACCGACTGTTAAAAACTATTTATTTTGCCTTGGCTCAGTCACTTCTTACCTATTGCATATCTGTCTGGGGTGGTGCATATAAAACCTATTTGCTTCGCTTTGAAAGGGCACAAAGAGCTGTCTTGAAAGTCATGCTTCACAAACCTTATCGGTACCCGACTACCCAGCTCTATAAAGACACATCTGTACTCACTGTCCGACAGCTCTATGCACTTAGCATCACTTTACGTGTACACTCATCATTGGCCTATGACCCAAGGTTACTGCTGCAAAATAAACGACGCAAAGACCCTGTATGCCCACCTGTCACCACCAAAACTGCTCTGGCGTGGCGAAGCTACCCGTGTCTTAGCAGCCACCTTTATAACGCTATAACCGAAACCTGCAACGTATATTCCTTACCTAGATTTAAATGTAAGACTGTAGTTGGTGATTTTCTTCAAAAGTTGACATACGATGAGACGGAACAACTCTTTGCAAAAAAATCCTACTAGCGCATCTAAATTCAGATCTAAATTGCTCCTTTATTCTCTATTTGATACTGTTATATTCGAAACTCACAACTAAACACATACACCCACACCACACATACACCCACACCACACACACACACACACACACCCACACCACACACACACACACACACACACACACACACACACACACACACACACACACACACACACACACACACACACACATTCCTTGCATACATACATTTTAATAAGTGTTAAGTAAATATGTTACACTAAGGTTTATGCTTACCAAAATTCCAAGAAAGTGCAGCAAATAGTCAATGACCTGTAAGCGGAAGGCGCCTGTGTCTGTAACCCAGTTTATACTAGCACTGACACAGACGTTCACTCCGTCTCAAACAATGCATAGCATTGTACTTCTTTTTATGTTTGATTGAGATGGACGAATTGTATTTGGGTTTGGGAACTATATTTTCTATCACCAAAATTTATATTTGTCACCAAGTTGTATCACCTAATAAATAGATCTATCGCCACGAAATATTTTCGTTCTCAGATAAATTTGGTGACTACATTTTGGTGACAGATCTACTATTTGGAGGACAAACCCTATTATATCGCCACGAAATATTTTCGTTCTCAGATAAACAAAAATTGTTCCCAGGTATGAATTATCAAATTAATTCGGGACTCGGGGCACCCCGACTCGGACAGGTTAGGTTAGAAGGGGATGGCGGGGTCTGAAAGACCCCGCCATCCCCTTCGTGGTTATTTTTTTTCAAACCACCCAGAAGTAGGAGCCCCGCGAAGCGGGGCTCCGTCGACTACGCCTTATCGTTACTATCGCCATTCAGAAATAGGAGGCCTCGCCGAAACAAAGGCTCGGTGCCTGTTAGCAACACAATATAATACATACAAAAACATTTATTTGGTACTAGAACTTATATCTCAGGATTTTAGGTGATTTATTGTGGAACTGATTTTGCATTGTTTGGTGACTACATTTTGGTGACAGATCTACTATTTGGAGGACAAACCCTATTATTTAAGAAACACAAAACTAATTAAATTGGTAATAGCTTAAATGATACCCTTTGGGTTTTGATAATAAAGATTATTATTTTTTATTTTTTTTGTATGTTAACATAGCTCGGGGTCATGAGATCCCGGTCCTTTGGAAGGCGTACGAGGGGCCGAAGCCAACTCGCATAGGCCCCTTTGATAATTTTAAATAATAAGGGGGCACCGAACGACGATTATCACTGTATGCACTATGAAGTGTACCCAAGGATAACCCCCGGTTGGTGCAGGACTATTGCAGGATATGGAAACAAAAATAATTATTGAACTATGGGTTTCTGTGGCTAAGATGGAATGGCTATGGCCCCTGCCTGACCAATGTTTTATATATAAAATACACCGATAAAATGGCAGGGGGTGACTTGCACACTCAATAATGGGCCCCCGGAAACCGTGGCTAGCACATAGTGACGTAGCGACAAGGGGCAATACTTCCTGAGGTGCTTGAGGAGTGGAGAGGTATTCTATGGCTATCAGAACAATCCCAGAGCCCGGAAGATGGTCAAGATCCCTACCAGCACTTACTGAAATACTTCCTTCCTCCGAGCACGTTTGCTCTTGCGAATCTCCACTCAAGCCAGCCAATAAAGGCAAGAAAGAGGTGGGAGCTCTGTTCCTCGTCATTGTTCACTCCAGCCGGCCAATAAAGGCAAACCAGAAGTGAGGAACAAGACTTCTTCTGGGAGACAGGGTCCGTGGGGTCGCTACTGCCCAACAGCTCGCCACATGCTGCCCTGCGGGTTGTTGTATCTCTCTTGGTCTGGCTCCTCACCCTAGACCTGTTTCAGCAAAGTAAACTCTACCGGTACAGACCTAGAGTTCAAAAGCGCGCAAGCCCCACCACGACGTCAACGTAGAGATACGGCGGTGGGGTTATTATTATTATTATTAATGTTCTGAATGCAAACAGGAACGCATTCATTTCTTCGTTATAACTGACTAGTTTCTGTCCGCGACTTCGTTCGCGTGAAATTTATTGTACCCCCGTCCCACCCCTTCGTATTGCATCGCCCGCCCACGCTATTAATTCGTTTTCGTTTAGCGTTCTATCTGACTTTTTTTCCTTCAGTTCGGTTCTTAAGGGCCGTAGCGTGATGCTAAATAGCCTATAAACCTTCCCCAAGAATTGGGCTATCAAATGCAAAACGTTTTTTTTTATTAATTCGACTAGTAGATCCAGAGATTTCCTCCAACAAATAAACAAATTGTAAATCTTTATAATATTAGTATAATAATTAGGTATTATAGATTAGGGATGAAAAATGCAAGAAACGCAAAAAAAAAAGAGATGACGATATACGTCAAGAATTTGTAGTATACCAGCCCGAAGCATGGATTTGTGTCCGGTTAACGGAAACAGACCCGCTCCTTGGTTCATGGAACTTGCACAACGGCGAATTATAAACCTTTGCTTACCGCCTCAGGGAAATACAGGCGTAATTTTATGTATGTTATAAAGATGCGTATTGACAGTGGACTTGACAGAGCTGTCTTAGGTTCGCAATTTAGTTCCCAAACATGTAACAAACTGTGTTTTTGAAAAAATAACTTTAATACCCAAATAAATATTTTTATTCAATAATCATTCGGATATCAACAGGATTCACGCTAATATAAAGTTAATATTTTTATTTGTGAAAAGAATACCAGTTTGAAACAAGGATTTGGAATGGAATATAAACATCCTTTTCTAAGCCTAATATTATAACTCACCATCAGTTCTAACATGTTTGGGCTGCTTGGTCGGCGGTATGTAGATGCTCAGCGTGGGCTTGCCCAGCACCCCACTGTTATGGAACTGTGTCTCCGCCCAGTCTTCTACTTCTTCTAAAGGTTCCTCTTCTACTGCATTACTGGTAAACAAACACATAATGATTCTACTATATGTGGCGAGTAGGCAAGTAAACTCGCACACTAGAATGCAGCACAGAAATCACGCCACCTCTTTTGGCCCCGCCTCCGAGATAAGGATTTTTACTATGTGTACGTAGTTTAGCGCACACACGGACGACCGCCGCCTGCGATCTAGGACGATGACGCTTGCATAGAGGCCGTTCCTAACGGTGACGTAGTTTGTTTACCATCTAGTATAAGTACTGTATCCTGATGGTATTGACATGCTTTGATCCAGCCCGTCCCCAATCGCGCTGCCCTCTCTCAGTGACGCCCTAAGCCGAGGTCCGTACCCCACAGGGGGTGCCCTTAGCGTGCGGTCATTTAACTTATAAGTTTAGTTTTAAATTTTTCCGCTCCTGGCTGGAGGTACAAAAAAAAAAAAGTTATTGACATGCATTCATCGGTTTGATTCCTTGTAGTACGCTTATTGTTTACATTAATATAATTCTAGTCTAAACTTATTAGCATTTTATTAAACTCACCGGACCCCGACAAGTACTTACCTGTCTACCTACTCGCTATTGCGCACTCAGTAAGTGGGCCAGCCTAGGTATTCAATATACACGCATACCCACTTCATATATCATCATTAATTCATTCAATTCATTTGATTTTATACTTGATCCTTTGGACTTTCCTAGACTGCTTGTCAAATTCAAATAATTTTTCTTCACATAAACCTACATGGACACTTATGAAGCGTCAAAAGCTAGGTGCACGGTTCCAAATAATCGTTTCCTTTGGAGAAGAACCGGTGAGAAACTCCACGGTTACTATTTTAAAAATAATTGGCTTTTACAGAGTGTTGACGCCAAAAAATGTAAAATAAAATAATTTGACTCTTTTAGTCTAAAAATCCTCATACTCTGATTCATTAATCTATAAAATGTCTAATATTGTCATTTCGGTTGGATTCTATATCCATCCCTTTCCCTCCCATAATGATTGAGAGACAAGAGGACGTATTTCGGCCATCTCCGGCTAATGTCGAAGCAGTTCGCAACCGCAAAGGAGAAGGCATATTTCTAAAAACTCCACTTCGCATCAGAACACCGCTGAAGTCACATACTCATGATTACGTGCGCGCGCTAAATTTCTGGAACTTTTATAACCGATATAATGTCGGGCTGCTAATATTACAACCTATTATCTTTGGGTGAACATTAATCGTGAGTGAAGTGCAGTGATCTCATGCCGGATAAAACACCGACCAATGAAGCCATGTGGAACTAGCTAAACCGTCCACAACAGATTTCCAGGTCAGTCCTTACCCCCCGTCCTCAGCGACGAATGTTCTCCTCGAACGCGGCACGTAATTAATAATGAACCCGCGCACAATACATAAAATCTCACCGCAAATATAATATCAATACTAGATAACTAACCCTCCACAGTGTTTTCAAATAACTTAGTTAATAGGTATGGGAGCACAGTGTACCTAGGCCTGTCAACAAGTACCAGATACTTATCAAAATAGAAAATGGTCAACAAATCGAAACATCTAGGAGCCTACAGGGCTTACAACGTTCTTACCGATATATATATCTATATAAAAGATAAATATAAAAACGAAATGATGAAATGTCACCAGGAGGCCCGAACGTATGTTTGGCCTCTGCTCTATAAAACTATGTTGATAATTGTGACTCACTTCGGATAAGTATGCGTGTAGGGCGGCAGGGGCGGCGGCTCCGGGCGCGGCAGCTCGCGGTCCTGGCGCGGCAGGGGGGCCGGGGGCCCGCGCGTGGCCCCAGCGCGCGGCAGTGGGGCCGGGGGCCCGCGCGCGGCCCCTGCGCGCGCGCCGCACACGCAGCGCACCACCTCCCACACGTGACACACCTGGGAGAGTGGTGTCACTTTTAAGGGAGGATACTGAACACACTTAACTTAGTATTTCTATGAATACAAGCCGGACGCCCGATGAGAATTCCCATCGACAAACGTGACAAACTTCCATACAAACTTTAGGCTCCTAAAAAAACCCAAGATAGCCCCCCTATAAGATAACCAAGATAACCCCGAAATATATGCGCCAGCGTTCCATAAGAAAATTACCTTATTTATTTAGCAATGAAGTTAAATTTTCGAATGAAACGCTAACTTTACATTACAATGTAAAATCAAAGTTCGGTTTCTGAATCTCGCCCCAAAACAGCCAGTGGTATAATTGAGTGCAAAATGATACTGCAACATTGATCTTAAGTCAAGAAGGCATGTCTTACATACAATTATAGGTATGCGCTTCGGTAATCGTCATGTTTCCGAATTAGCACGAACGTCGCGCCACTGTGTAAATCCCTACAGAGGCAAAGCTTGTAACTTTGCAAAACAGCGGGAGTTCATACCAACGCGCAATGATAAGTGCACTCACTATCATTGTCCGTTTGTATGAAGCTATCTCTCTGTCGGGTTACCTACTCCGGTCATAGATTGTCATTTGACAATGAAAAGATTTGAAAAGTTTAATTCTATGTATAATTTTGTGGTCATGGTAATATAAAATAGGGAAATACTTTCACAGTTGTAACAGTTCTATAGGTGTCGTCACCGCGCGTTCGTATTTCTGAAGATAGCCGATGATTCCCGAAGCGCATACTTTTCTTGAGTTGTCCGTACATTATACAGTGGGATGCCGTATCTAACTCACCATGTGTCTATTATGTGCTCTAGCAACATCCGCGTTGTGCTTGGCGAGGTCGTGCGGCGGCGCGCCGCGCATGCGGTAGGCGCGCGCGCACTGCACCAGCGCGTGCGTGCGCGCGCTGGCCGGCGCCGCGTAGCGACACAGTGTGGACGACGCTCCTCCTGGAAATGCACGTTCTAGGGCAGCTTGTGCACTTGGAGATAGGGAGCCGGCTGTGGGTTGCTTGCGACTGGAGAGTTGAAAAAAGGAATAGTCAAAATCTGAGAATTTTGTAAAAAGCTAGGCGTGGGCCAACATAAAAAAAAACAAAATGTACGCGTCGACTTCAGAACCTCCTTCATTTTATTCTACGGATAAAAATGGAATTTTAAATTGCTGTCAAGAAATTTAATGTATGAATTTACCCACGGCTTCACTCCGCATGGTCTAGCCCACAGGAACCAGAATGGATTGGATCCAGAATAGAATAGATCATTTATTTGTCCAAAACATAAGTATACACACACATGGCATGCAAGATGTTACATAAAAATTATAGCGCAGTCATGTTTTGCCTTAACGGCGTACAAATATAAACAGGTTGGTTATTTTTATTACATTAGAATATAAACATCAAACAGTTATAAATTTGTCCATTATTCAAAGAAAATTAATACACCAAATCAAAAACTTAATCAATCAAATTATAATAATTAACATACTACAAAATAATGTCATCAACTCGTCATAGAAATGTATAACAAAATAAAAATTAGCCAGTCAAAAGTCAATCAATCCAAAGTAGTTTATTTCTCTTTACGGCGGCGGTTTTTTTCCAACCTATCTCTGTGCTAGAAATCACATCTATCCGTTGCTTCCCTGCTGCGTTAACGAAGGACAAACCAAAAAATGAAAAAACACTTCCGCATTTATAAAATTGGTTCAAATTTTCTAATGAAGCATGTCTCACCCCAGTCCCGGCACGTGTCGGTCGGGGTGCGCGGGCAGGGCGGGCAGCGCGGGCAGCGGCCGCTCGGGGGCCGCGTGGGCCACCTCGCCGCGCGCCGACAGGCACACGCCCTGCGGGTTGGCCCACAGCACCGGGTGGGCCGCCTCGCTGAATCTGTGGCGGTACAGGCTGCAGTCCTGGATGGATAAATGACACAATATTTTCATAACTATGGACTGTTCCAAAACTATCTGATGGAACTGTAAACAAACTCTGTTGAGGTTTAAATTCTCATGCAATAACTCAACTAAAGGGAATTAATAACACATACATCTGTATTTAGGTTTCAACTTCATACCATACAGCTTTAAATATGCGATGATAAAAATAATATGGATTCTAGCTACAGCAACATCACTCATCTTAAACCCGCTACAACCAGCTCATTAACTGATTTATCAAAAATGACTAGCGAAAACACTACCTATAGGTACTTGACACCACTATGATGAGTTTACAAGAAAGCTGCATGATAAGTGAAATTTTAAGGGATCTGACTACTGAACAAAATAAAAGTCTTACTCTCCAATTAATGAGCGCGCATCAAGAGATTGAAAATCTAAATTATGAGAATTTTCGTTTGAAGTCCGATTTACAAAATATGATAAAGACAAAGAACATTTTCAAACAACTGTGCACAACGCTGGACAAAAACAGTATAACTCTCAAACGCAAAAATAAACCTTTCCTGCATTTGCGGGAAAGTTTTGTTTTGTTGGAAGTTGGGGTTGAGTACCCTGGGTTGTATAAATATACAACCCAGGGTACTCAACCAATAACGAAATATGTAAAACACAACATAACTACCATAAGAACTCACCAATCCTCAAGAATAAGGAGACCCAAAAATCGGATGTCTTCTCTCAGAAGTCCACCATCTTCAAGAATGAGACGCAAACAGTTCCTCAGAAACTAGATGCATTAAAACAGCCTGCTCGGGAACCAAATAGTGATCTACATCTTAATGTATCACAACTCGGGAGCACCTCCACATGTAACGACAATATATTGACCGAAAAAAAGATACCAACTCTGAAAATCTGCATATTGAGTACGAACAACATTAACAGAATACTAACAATTGCTGACAACACTTTAGGCCCAAACACGCAAATATGTCATTACTTAAAGACAAACTGCGGAATCAAACAAATTATGAATGGAATTGAACATATGCTGCATAGCTATACAATGGAAGACTTCTGTATAATTTTAATCAGCGAAGCAGATTTCAATACAACAAATGACTCCATCAACCTGATACTAGCCAAAAGAGAAACAAAAACTACATATTTCATTATTTATAATTATTATTATTACTACAAAACAATCTAAATTGGTATTAATTAACTATTATTCTTATTTTATTCTCTAATTCATTATTATTCATAATTATAAATAGGTTAGTAATATGGGCTTTGTTTTTTTTGTATATAAATATTTGTACGCCGTACTATGGCAGGGTATGCTGGAACCACTGTAATAACACCTATTGTACCATAACCTAACAAATAAACAATTTTGATTTTGATTTTGATTTGATAGCGCCGTACATGGACATGTCAAAAGCATTTGACCGAGTCAACCATAAAATACTCTTGAATAAATTATATGCATCTGGTGTCAGAGGTAACGTATACAAATTAATTGAATCATATTTTAGTGACAAAAAACAGATGTTAGAATTAAAAAGAGTCTCCTTAACTACCAGAACTGAAGAAAAGGTTGTTTCTGAGGTTAGAAATATCCTTTCCGGTGTCCCTCAGGGCAGCATTTTGTGCCACCATTTTTTATAATTTATATAAATGACATGTCGACAGTTGCAATGCACCATATGACCTTATTTGCTGACGATAGTACTATATTGTTTACCGTTAATGACAGAACTGATTTAAAACTTGACCTAAATAGCACCCTAACAACAATTATAAAATGGCTTGATAAAAATGACTTGAAAATAAACAGAAAAAACAAAAATCATGAATTTTAAACAGCGAGTAAAGGCTGATACCAAATTAAATATATGCTCCTCTCAAACCAGCATAGAAGAAATCGAAGTAACCAAATATCCGGGTCTTTATATTGATAGAAAAGTAAATTAGAAGTCATATATACAGCAAGTTAGCAAAATACTTAGTCAGAGCTCTTATGTCCTTTACAGATTAAGGAACACTGTCAATCAGTCTGCACTAATAACTGCCAATCATGGATATGTTGCTTCAATCATACGCTACGGTGTCATTTTCTGGGGCAACTCTGTGGCAAAAGAGCGTGCTTTTAGAGCTCAAAAACGTTGTATTAGATCGATGTTCGATATACACCAAGCAGAATCATGCAGAGCACATTTTACAAATTTTAAATTTAAATATTAATTTTCCCTAATGTATACATATATGAGACTGTAATGTTCATTAAATCAAAACCAAACTTATTTGAATTTGCACCAGGGCCAGACACAGAGACGAGCTGCGCACCGTAGCCAGTAAAGCAAAGCTCTTGCACCAAAGCATCTTTTGTATGGGCCCACGTATCTTTAATAATCTTCCACCTTTTTTCAGAATTATGAGTAATGAGTATGATATAACTATGAGTATGATAAATGTTCTTACTCTCTAAATGACAATACATTGAATCAGGCGGTTTATTACAACAAACCAATGGGTACACAACCATGAATTTAAAAACTAGATACTCATAAACTATGAAGTAAACACTGTGCAATTTTTTTATAAACTATTTTGTAACATGACTAATTTGTAATTTGACAGAAATATTATACTAACTTAATCTTAATGTACTGCATTAAAATTTGATGCAATTTATTGTATTTTAACTATGTACCGAACTGATAATATGAATTTTGTATGCCTCAATGGCGGGACATAGCAGACTTATCTGTAAAGAACACAACATCTTATGAACTTATGATTCACAATAAATTATTTGAATTTGAACTTTTTCAACAATTATTGTTTGAATAACATTATTAAATTGTAATTGATAAATCATCGTCGAAAATTGAGGTTATAAATTAACCTCAATTGTCAAATGAATAACATCTTTATGTTGATATAAATTTCAATTTAGGGTTTAAATAATCAAATCAAAGCACTCAATTTGTGAGTGGTACTTCAAATTAGCATCCAGAGGTACGTTTTCTGATCCATTTGTTTACATTTTCATCAGAAACTTCTGGAACAGTCTATAATTGTTACATTGGTCTTAAAGCAAAAATAGACCTTGACTTTAATGACTTGTGAGTGACATTCCACTATGGGTGGATCAAGGTGAGTGCAGGCAGGCTAAGGAAGAACTCCTACCATTGATGGCTGCCTCACGAAACAGATTCTCCGATTAAATTACCTAAACAACAGCTGTGTAGGTACCGTTACGGCAGCTTTAACTGGCCACGGGTCATTTAATAAACACCTCTTTGTCATAGGAGTCAAAGACAGTCCGCTGTGCAGGGCCTGCATGGAAGACTACGAGTCAGCAGCTCACGTGCTTTCAAACTGCCTGGTAGTCACCACGTACAGGGCAAAGTACTTCGGTAACCCAGGTTCCGTCCGTGAGATTGTCAGCAACACCAAGTCGGTGCGGACCTTCCTCGAGGAGCTGGGGTGGATCGAATAATCGATTTTCCCACCCGTACGCAAAATACACGCGTTGACGTGGAGTTACCAGCCACCAGCCCGTATTACCTATTACATTTTCATCAGACACTTTTGGAACAGTCTATAAGTTTAAACGAGAAAGCGGAAACGTCTTTCAGCGAACCAAAATAAATAAATATTTTCCCGTGCTCTCTTGCGGTTATGAATAGATTGTATTTGCAAATGCCAGCGCAAATTAATGTTTGATATATTTGTGCATGCCAAAGCATTATAAGAATTATGTTACTGGGACGGAACCATAAACAACTCACCTGAACTCACCATTTTTACATTTCAAGACTTGCGAATCTACGGCTCAACCTGTACTTACCCTGCTAGTAGACAAGAATGTGTGAGGCTCAGCCAGCCACGCGATGGCGGTGGTGACGTCACGATGTTCCGCAAATGTTGCCAGCGGCACATGTGGGCGTCTGACATCCCAAACGTGGACTGCGCAGTCCAAGACTAGGGCGCAGGATGCTACTTGATACCTGATCGAGAACAAGTTTTTTTGTTGACAAAAGACCAGCTCATATAGGCCCTATTTGTCTTTTATTTTATTTTTGGTTGGATGTTTTGGAATCAGACAAAAACTAACGTTATAGTGATACATATGTCGCAGATGGATTGTCGAATCCGCTGTTTTACATAAACGCTAGCTGTTTTACAAAACAGCTCCGTTATGTAAAACAGCTGAACGACGTTTACCATTTTTCCATAATTACTGCACTATAAAACACAGAATTGCATAAACGTTTTCCATTTATCAATGCAGGTGAAATAACGATTAGATGTTTATGTAAAACAATTGAAATGAAACGTCAGCATTCGTGCGCTGAGTTCCGGGCCACCACCTTCTGGCAAATCCGGGCAACATTGAGCTCCGAGCTGGGTACATAGTTTACCCGCATGGTCTCGTCGAGCTCGCTACGGGTCTGGCGACCGTGACCTTTCCTGGCGTCTGCAGCGTGGCACACCCGCTGCGGTACACCCAAGGGAAATTAAGGAAACTTGTGTGACCATAAACCTATCTACCCCTTTTACTCAATTTCTTTTTATATTTTTTTTTTTATTTTATGTTGACAATTTACGTAGTCTTATTTCTTTCGCCACCACGTAAACACATTCCGACACATTGGCTCTTCTTCTTGGTTCTTCAACAGCGAGGAATCTAGTAAATGCACTTACTTTTTCTGCGGTCTCCATTTCACGTGTCCGACGGAGGCTATGGTGTAAATAGTATGCTCCAAATTAGGCTTGCCGTAGATGTCCCAAACCTGGAATTAAATAAAAAAAATACGAATTTCCAAACCTCATCACATACTGGGCTTATACAGACAATTCCATGACAGAAACAGAAGATTATTCCTTTTTGTTTCCATTTCTAATTGGCCATTGGTCAGTTACATTACAAAGGAGTAGAGGCGAGGTAAAGTAAATATGTTTAATTGAAATTGGGTTTTAAAGTAAATAAAATGTCAGTACTTTGCTAAGTAACCATAATCTGAAAAGTTTGACCTCTACAAAATCCTTATCTTGGGACCTCTCAGACGCAATAACCTACCTAGCATTGTATTAATTACACGCACCACGCTGATAACAACTAGACACAATAATTATCTAATTGATTGTTAAAGTGTCACACTGACTCGTTAGGGTCATAACTAGACGTTGTTGTAGAGGAACATTGCTTTCTTACTCAATTATGTAAATTGAACTCTTGTGACAACCATGAAAATGTCGGTTAGTGAATTTTAATCATACACGTGAAGATAGGTAGGCACTATTATCCAGGTCCAAAAATGGACTGCTAAGGCTAATTAATATTATGATAAAGATTCAAGAAGGGTTTAAATATTAACAAGAACCGCTAATCGCAAAAAAAAAACTGTTTTTTTTTGTAAATTTTTCATTTAGAGACACAATGTCTAATATCCGGAAAATTTTGGCCGGTTTGATAATACTGCTTCGGCCTAACAAATATCATTAAATTATAAGACCTGCAGACTCAAAATGATCTTTGAGAATGATGAAACTGTTAAATAAAATTACCTCAACAATGAAATTCTGATTTGAGTATATATGCGAAAGCAGGTTGTATCCCTAGTCAATACTGCGATGTACAAGGACAGTTACTGGTCTAGGAGATAACATCGTAATTAACATGTAATATCAACATGTGACCAATAGGCCCCAGCTATCTGTGACCCAATTGTTTATCTAATAGGCGCTGATAACTTAGGCGCGTAACCTCTGGTTCAACGTTATTTACCTGCTAAATATTTAAATTATTAACTGCAAAATTCTAGATGCTTTTTAATTTCACGCTGCTTGAATGAAATAAAATACCTACTTAAAGATTTTTTTAATTTATTCTTTTACTAAATAACACAAACGCCGAAGCTGATGTTGCAATAGGAGAGGGGTTATAGCAGTTTTTGGAGAGGTTGTAATGTTTTGAGGATAAGAATTGGTGTATATACATCCAAAGGACAAAATACCCGAACACTGGTAGACTGGGTGGGCGATTAGTGTTGCCAAATAATTAATACGATCCAGTGTGGAGCATGGTAAGCCATGCTCCACACTGGATCGATCAGAACCGCAAATAATTGGTCGAACCTTTGGGGTGATGAATATCGACTGTTCAATGATGTACCTTTAATAATTGCAATCTGATGCATCTTCTGTGTTCACTCGAAAGAATAACAGTTGGACAAATTGGCTTCATTCTTTAGAGGGTTACCTTAATAGTCTTATCCCTAGAAGCAGTAGCCAGCCAGGGCATCTCTGGATGCCAGTCACAGGCGAACACCGGTCCAGAATGAGCGGTGAACTGTAGCAGACAGCGCTCATGGCGGCGGACGTCCCACAGCTGCACGTTCCCGTTCTCGGAGACCGCCGCGAACGTGTGCGCCTGGTGCGGGCTGAACTGCACGTCGCGGATGGACTCGGTGTTGCTGTTCAGGAAGAGATATGAGTTTGTTGGCAATAGGCTCGCCGACTATTGCATGGAACTAATTATTGACGAAACTTGACTCACCTTATGAATGTCCTGGCCACTTCCTTCATGCGCAGATCAAAGCACTTCATCATACCATCTTGAGAGCCAGAGATGAGGAGTGCTGGCTCTGTCAGGTGGAAGCTAACCTGTGTTCAATTAACCACAAGTATTAGAGGGTGAATAAAATTACATTTGGCTTAAGGCTCTCCAAAGTTAATTTTATTTATTTATTCATCCTTTAATTTATGGAAACCAATGTACAAAGAATTAATGACTTAGGCATTTTCTGTGAATAGAGCTTTGGGTGGTGCAGAGTCTCACAATAGTAGGTGCACTGTGCACATTTATAATCTTATGATCACTTAGTGATGCTAATAATTCTAGTTAAAACACATTGTGCACGGTTATCAATATTTAGCTTTATTTTACCTTGTTAACAGTTCTCTTATGGTCAGAGAACACATGCTCCTGTTTGGAGCGACCGGACCGGCCCAGGTTCCACACCACCACTGCGCCATTAGTAGCTGCTGTGGCAAGAGTATTTTCTGCAAAAAAAGTTAAAGAATGTACCAACAGCACTTTTTAGGAAGAATGAAGATTTGGGGACAGCATTTAAAAACATTATGAGCATCTTGGGAGATTACTTAGATACTTATAATTTCACAAGATGCTCATAATGTACAAATAATGTATAATGAACTTTAATTAACTTTTGAACTCTGTGCAGTTTTGGCGTTTAAAATAGGTCTTAAAATAACATTCTTGATTTTGTTTCTAGTGTTGTTGTAGCATTTCATATATATTTGTAAGTACTTACTTATTACTGTAGGATTTTTATTAATTTGTTGCAAGGATTTCATATGTTTTTTCTTCTAAAATAATGAAATGTTACAACACTAGAAACAAAATCAAGAATGTTATCTTAAGACCTATTTTAAACGCCAAAACTGCACAGAGTTCAAATGCTCATTAAAGTTCATATCTCAACCTTTGATAAAACCTGTTTTTGATAAATAGCATCCTGTACATTAATTGGTTCATTTAAAACATAATTAAGTGGTTTACCATTTATTTTAGGGGGCCCATTTAGTATGTAAATAAAAAATGTCCTACGCTGATTTCAAAACCATTTTGAACGACGACACGGTTGGCGCAGTGGTTAAGCGATTGACTGCTGCGCTGCGTGTCGCGGGTTCGCTTATTATTCTTATTATTCTTATTATTCTTATTTCGCTTATTGTTCGGCTTATTAGTCTTATAGGCTAGATTGTAATTAATTATTAAGAACCTGGTTCTTTTTAATAAAGGATAAAAAAAATAAAAAAAGAAGTGGAAAAAAGAAATGGTCTTTGAATCGATTAAAATCAAACATAGAAAATCAATTCACACAAAAATGTAAATCCCAAAGCCTGAATGATCGTTTATCAATATAACGATAGCTTAGAGAAAATTCATTTGCTATTAACAATAAAATTAACAATAATCATTATAAAATCATTCAAACTATTTTGTAACTACTAATGGTTTTGGAAACTTGCAAAGACAATTGCTAAGTACTTGTTGATTGGTGTGATAACGTTTAGAAATAAATCATTCACAGCCATGCACCACGTGGTGGATAGTAGATACTATCTGTCGTCACTAAACAAGACTATTAAACTCGAATTTCTAATGACTAGTAAGGGTAGATTAGTAATACGAAAATAGGAACTGTAATTGAGTTACTAATTTCATGATTGATCATAGTTTAAAGTAATATGTTAATTTTTTGATTAAGTCGATCATCCTACCTCTAATTTCATAGGTCCATCAACCAACTGTCAAGTGTTATGCTTGAAGTTTCTGATGTCAAGCAAAAAACATCCAATTTAGGCTTTTTATTATTGCGTAATACATGACAAAGATATCAAACTCAGCCTACATTTCAAAGTAGAATTTAGGAAATTTATTAAATTTATGACTGCTTGGAAAACCAAAATATTGAAATTAGTTTCTAAAAATAACTAAATCTATAAACTAAAAATATAAAAAAGTACCTGAAAAATACTTTACATATTGAATTACACAGGATATGCAAGCTAAGCTGACACATAATTTGTGATTGTTTCATTATTATAACGTCTAAGAAAGAAAGATTTGGTTTTATAAAATTGTAAATAAGAAACGAAATACCAGATACCTTCAATAGTACTCCAGGCAACATCAATGGAAGAAAAATTCAGATTTAAGTTTTTCCCAACCCTCAAATTGCAGACTTCCGAAAATTCATTTTCGCCAATAGAAAACACTTTGAATACTGTGTAACAAAAATGATCATTAAGTTAGTCATGGCAAGTCATTTTATGCAAATTAAAGCAATATTTAATTTAATTTAGTTTACCATTGCGCCCAGCTATGACTACTTGTGAACAGTCTTTATTCAGAGCCAAAGCGTTTGCTGGCCCCTCCTGGGACACGCATATTGTATTCGACGGTATCATTATCAATAAACTTTATATCAAAACAATTTAATGAAAAGTGAAACACAAATAAATTGTCACATGATCAATTAAACACACATCGCTGTTCAGTAACCATCACAGTATGAAAGCTACTGGGGGGGTCGAAAGATAGATAACTAAGTTAATACATAATTTTTACTTAATAAAATAATTACAACAATAGAAATTACTTGTTTATTTTGACTGATTTTGTATTTTTTTTAGGTTACTTGTCAACTTGTCATTCCAATTTGACACTGGCAGTTGCACAGGCTGGCGTATGCGCAACGTTCCAAGTATTTTCATTTATTATCTAAGTGCAACACAGACGAAACTTTTTTCAATAGCCCTTTTTAAAATTATTTTGAACATTGTGGTGCATCGCACAAGCAATGTGAAGAAATTCGAATCATTTTTACTTCGTTTAAGCCTTGATGTTATTGTAATCAATCAAAACAATATTGTGTTCTGATAACTCCGTTTTGAAATGCGTAATCAGCGATTCAGCGATTCAGCGCTATAAAAAAAATCAAAATGTCAAAACACAGATGTCAAACGCAGGTTTTCTTTTTTCATGGATTTTTCGAAAAAACGCATTAACAGCGTATGGGTCGCGTAATTAATTGCTATGGTTTTTCGAAAACAAAAAACTGTTAGTATGTGAGGTATAGTGCGAGACTCATTCATAAATTGGGACGATGGATAGTGGAGACAGGATTTTAGTGGCTGCGGGGCTGACGGCTGCTGTAGTGGTCGGAGCCTTTGTGCTGTGGGGTCCTGGTGGGGCTCCGAAGGTGCGCAAGAGACGCGGGCAGATTGCCGGCCTCCAGAACCTGGGCAGGACCTGCTTCCTCAACACCCTGTTGCAGGCGCTCGCAGCCTGTCCCACTTTCATCGACTGGCTCAAAAATTATGCTAAAGCAGACGGCCACAACAGTATGATCACTACATTGTATACAGTTATTGAAGGTAATTTTTCTCTAAATAATTGTATTTTAGGAGGTACCTACTTAAGCCTCATAAAATAATTAATAACTTAAAATATTCTTATGAAGCGCATAATTATCAAGTAGGTAGCATTCTTTTAATTATTCAAAAGTTTTATGAATGAACTGAACTATAATATTCCAGAACCCTACTAAACTGAGATCAGAGAGTCACCCGTAACCTGAAAGAGAAACCTACACATTCACAGCAATTATGATGTAACTGAACAATAATTATAATTTACTGCTCTTTATAGTTTACAAAGTAATATCAATCAATCAATCATTGATGCCAAGTTCAATAATATGTGCTACCTGTTGACTTAATGTTTCATAAACAAGTCACAAAATTAAACAACTTTTTTATTATATAACTTCTAATGTATTTTACAAACATCTATTGTTACAAGAACAAGTTAAAATAATATTTATAGAATAAAGACACACTTAATGCACACATTTGCTCAAGACAGTAATGGAAAATACACATGAAAGACATATTACAAAGGCTTGAATACTTCCAATTAATACCCCAACTTACTTTTTATCCGCCATGTACCCGCCCTCCCGCCCCCCTCTTATTTTAAAGAATGTTTCAAGTTCCTTCATGACAGACATAATAGATATCTGAGGTCATCGGAAAACTTTAGGCTAGAGATGCCGATGCATTCCACCAGTTTTTATGACATATCTTTTACAGTTGAAGCAGTATGGTTATGGAATGCCTTGCCCATGTCGATAAGGCGTGCTCAATCTTTGTCCACTTTTAAAATTCTGGTTAAAAAAACACTTCCTCTCTTCTTAAACATTACATTTAGTTTCCATGCTCTTGTTTCATGTGTATTATTGTAAATTTTTATGTATTTATTGTATATGTAAATTGTGTACCACTGACTACCTGCATTATTGTCTCTCCTTCTCCCTTTAATCCATCCAAAGGTTTTCTGTAAAAGATTGCTTTTAGTGATAAGACCGCCCATTGTGTCACCCTATGTAAAATTTCTAAATTTATATTGATAATTTTTATAGTGTACATAATAAAGAATATTCTATTCTATTCTATTCTTGTACACACAATAGGTTTAGTACACATTGATTTAGGGGTGGTGTAGAACACCCTGCCTCTGACCACTGTTTTACTGTGTAGACACGGACTTCCCAAACTAACATCTTAAGTTTATTTAGAGTGAGTGTGTGCACATAAGCCATTATACTTACTGCCTTTTACTCAAGTTAAGTATCGCTTTGTGAATATAGGCTTTAACCATGTTGTGTAAACAATGTTTTGATTTACATACACCTAACCTAATTTACTCCTTTCTGTTTTATCCATACTATCCATACTAATATTATAAATTCGAAAGTAACTCTGTCTGTTTGTATGTAACCTTTTCACCCCTAAAACACTGAACGGATCTCGATAAAATTTGGCGAGGAGATAGATGGCATCCTGGGGAAGGACATAGGCTACTTTTTGTCTCAAAAATAACGCATGGGGTCAACAACGACCCGGACGGACGGACGACGGACGGGCGGACGCTCAATAATAAAATGGGGATGATATAGGGGATGAATGTTTGTATGGGAACTTAGCATTTCTTAAGTTAGGCATATAAAAATTTAAATTTATGTTTGGTAAGAAAAAAAATGTTATTGGTTTCAGCATTTTTGTAAAATTACCCCCCAAGGGGGTAAGCTATGATTTAAAAATTCACATGATTATTGAAATTTTTATGTACCTCTTTTTAAGAGATGTAAGGAATTGGAAATATAATCAGAACTCGTATCTTGATGTATTATTTATTTTAGTATTTATTGAAATTGGTCCACTTGCCTAAAAGTTATTACAACTTGAAGTTATAAAATAACTTAGCTAATTAATATGTAGGTAAAACATGGTCAATGGCGGCGCTAGAGTATTTCAAATTAATGATGATAATATTAAAATGAATTATTATTATTTTTTATTATCTGTCTGTTACCTTTTCACGCTTTAAAGGCTGAATGGATTTGGATGATAGGGTACTATTTATCCCGTTAGCACGTTCCTGTGGGATAGTTTGTATCTTCCGCGCGGGCGAAGCCTCGGATAGAAGCTAGTATTTTATAAAATACTGCACAACGATTTTATATCGTGTATTATAAATATTTATTTTTCCAAAATATTCGTTATCTTTATGATATAGTATGAGTGATGCAATAATAATAGTTATGTAAACAGGTGACAAATACCTGACACATTCAATCACTCAGGCTTGGAAAATAAAGATTTTGAACATGGAAGATCTGAGGTTGATCATAATTTCCTTGAGGAATGCAGCTTATCCATACTATACTATATATATACTATATCCATACTATAATCCTAACTTCCTAACTAATATTATAAATGCGAAAGTAAGTTTGTTTGTTTGTTTGTTTGTTACCTTTTCACGCCAAAACCACTGAACCGATCATCCTGAAATTTTGCATATACGTTGTCAGGTGTACAGAAACGGACATAGGGTACCTTTCATCCCGAAAAAAAGTACTGTTCCCGAGGAAAACAACAATAACGTTCTTATGATTATAGATGGCGCCACATGTCTTTCGAATCATGATTGAATTATAACCCGAATCGATAGTCAAAGTCTAATTAACGCGAGCGAAGCTGCGGGCAAAAGCTGGTAATATTATAAATTCGAAAGTAACTTTCGTCTGTCTGTATGTTACCTTTTCACGCCTAAACCACTGACCGAATTATGATAAAATTTGTTAAGGAGATAGATGGCATACTGGGGAAAGACATAGGCTACTTTTGGTCTCAAAAATAATCCTAAAAGGGGGGTGATATAGGGGATTAGAGTTTGTATGGGAAACAGCATTTCTTAGGGATCTGAAAATTTCAATTTATGCTTTTGGTACGAAATAAAAAAAAAATTCAGCGTTTTTATAAAATCATCCTCCAAGGGGGTAAAATAGGGGATGATTTTGAAATTCACATGATTATTGCCTTTGTTTGTACCTTACTCTTTTTAAGAGATTAAAGGAATTTGAAAAATAGTCAGAATCCGTTTCTTGAGGTATTATTTATTTTAGTATTTATTTAATTTAAATTGGTCCACCTGCTTAAAAGTAATTATAACTTGAAGTTATAAAATAACTTAGCCAATATGTAGGTAATACGTGGTCAATAACGGCGCTAGAGTATTTCAAATGAATTATGATACTATTAAACTGAATATTATAATTTTTAGGTTAGACATTTAGAACCATAAAAACCTGTCTAAATTGATAAGTTAAGTAATGGTATTCCATAGGTTTACAATAGTTTGGCAATAGATTCAGCTTATTCACCTGTGAATGGGCAAGTTTAATTCTGGTTTTCATTGTCAATGATTCAGCATACAGATGGGATGCCCGTTCAGATCATAATAATCATAACAATTACTAAGTGATACACACTCTTTCTTCTTTTTGGAGTAAACCCCATATAACATAGAATAACTAACTATTTGTATTTGTAAAGGTCTCAGTAGTTACGAAAAGATCCCCACCCACTTGATTTTGCCACATTTCTTAGACTTCTACCCATTCAACTTCGTATATCGCAATCAGTTGTAAACGGTACCCACGAGTCGGCGCGCGGCACGCCGGTGTGCCCGCTGGGCGTGCTGCAGTCACTCCGCGCGGCCGGCTGGGTGGTGCCCGCAGACCAGCAGGATGCGCACGAACTGCTACATGTGCTTCTGTCTTGTATTGAGGAGGAGACCACTAGCATGTCTAAGAAGGTAGGTGTTTATTAAATATACAACCATATTTGCTAGTTTAATTTTTTTTGTGTTCCATCGTTCATTATGATGCCATGATGGGTGATTTGATACTGTATGTCGCCATAGTGCATTAAAACAGTCTCCACACATGTCGGTAGGTACTTAAATTTAGCCGTGCAGTCACAGCTGTGCAGAAACAACCGCTACCACCTAGCTGCCTAGATAATATTTCTCTATAGTATGAGCTAATCTCATACAGTTAGTGCTGATTTGAGAGGAGGCATCCTCATGAAAAAAGATGTCAATATAACCTAATGTTCCATTTGAAAACCATTTGTTCAATTTGAGTTTCATTAGAAAACTCCTAATAAAAAGTAAAGTAATCCTCTAGTAGTCCTCCTAAAGTAATTTTCTGCTTATTTCTGGAGAAAACCATGAGTTAGTAACTCAGCAGGGAATTTTTAACCACAATTACTCTGTCATAGACTTCCCTATTCATATTTCCCTAGTAAATGCGCAAGCTGTATAACTATATTAATTTGTCGTTTATCTTCCTATTTCTTCATACCGTCACTTCCTAAGGTACCTAAAATAAGATGAACTCTCGTCCCCCAGCCTGGCTGTCTCTCCGACGCACTGGGCCTAGGCGGCAGCCGCGCGTGGTCGGCGCTGGCGTCGCCCGCGTCCCCGCCCGCGGCGCCGCACCCGCTGCGCGCCGACTCCACGCCGCCCACGCCGTCCGGCCTGTCCGTGCGCCCGGCGTCGGCCGCGCCCACTGATGAACCCGATCTTGTGGAACCAGGTAAGGGTAACACACACTGAACTGATTTAAATAGTATGATCGTATAAGTAGAACGGTGTTGAGCCCGGCCGCCAATAATACAATAATAATAACAAGGATAGTAACTATAGGTAATCATGAATCTTGAATACTGTGTAAATACATTGCTTATAGTCATGCACCACAGTCTCATTCACTGTACTACCGACGAATTTCCCGCAACGCCTGTAAATTTCCCGCAACGCCTGTGCATCCGCACGTTATTCTTAAGTTAATGTAGGTAATATGCCGCCGGATTATTTTCGTTAACAACCGTGTTCAACGGGGACTGGCTATATAGCAGGCGATTAGTACATAAGCTACATCAAACCAAGGTACCAAGAAATAGGGACTCAAAATGGGAACGATTGTTGGGTTAACAAAGATTAAGGAAGAACTGTTTTGTTTTGTTTTGTCACATTTAGACTATCAGATGCAGTTGCGAATACAATTACCGGCAGCGCAGAAATCATACAGTAGCTCTGTAGTAGACCTAATATATTATGTAACAGTAATTGTCAGCACAGAAATTATATTTATTTGTAAATTCATAAAAACCCTGATGACATTAGATATAGTTAAGAATACATAAGTTAAGTTTTAAAGCTTCCTCTACTATTTAGCGGTGCCTGACAGGGTACATAATAATCTCATTAAATTTTAAGTTGCCACCTTACACATTCATCATCGACCTCACCTGCCCTCATCCCACACTACTCGTGGTCGCCGCAACACGTTTTCTTCTTCCACTTTCCCCTGTACACCGTCACGATATCATTCACTCCCTTCTTTCATATCACATATTGTAGAATGCAATAAATGATTTAACTATTGAGTACTCTCCCATACGTTTTTATCTGACTAACATAGCCAAAAGCTATCAGAACTAAACAGTTTTTTGCTCTTAAGAACCAGTAATGGAACCCGGCCGCCTCACGAAGGGCGTGTCCCGCTCGCTGTGCCAGCTGAGCGCGGTGGGGCGGCGCTGGGCGCGGCCGGGCCCGGCGCGGCCGCCGCCCGCGCCGCCCTTCCGCGGCACGCTGGCCTCCAGGCTGCAGTGCACTGTGTGCTCACACAAGGTGGGTGCACTAGGTTACTGTCCCGCTCGCTGTGCCAGCTGAGCGCGGTGGGGCGGCGCTGGGCGCGGCCGGGCCCGGCGCGGCCGCCGCCCGCGCCGCCCTTCCGCGGCACGCTGGCCTCCAGGCTGCAGTGCACTGTGTGCTCACACAAGGTGGGTGCACTAGGTTACTGTCCCGCTCGCTGTGCCAGCTGAGCGCGGTGGGGCGGCGCTGGGCGCGGCCGGGCCCGGCGCGGCCGCCGCCCGCGCCGCCCTTCCGCGGCACGCTGGCCTCCAGGCTGCAGTGCACTGTGTGCTCACACAAGGTGGGTGCACTAGGTTACTGTCCCGCTCGCTGTGCCAGCTGAGCGCGGTGGGGCGGCGCTGGGCGCGGCCGGGCCCGGCGCGGCCGCCGCCCGCGCCGCCCTTCCGCGGCACGCTGGCCTCCAGGCTGCAGTGCACTGTGTGCTCACACAAGGTGGGTGCACTAGGTTACTGTCCCGCTCGCTGTGCCAGCTGAGCGCGGTGGGGCGGCGCTGGGCGCGGCCGGGCCCGGCGCGGCCGCCGCCCGCGCCGCCCTTCCGCGGCACGCTGGCCTCCAGGCTGCAGTGCACTGTGTGCTCACACAAGGTGGGTGCACTAGGTTACTGTCCCGCTCGCTGTGCCAGCTGAGCGCGGTGGGGCGGCGCTGGGCGCGGCCGGGCCCGGCGCGGCCGCCGCCCGCGCCGCCCTTCCGCGGCACGCTGGCCTCCAGGCTGCAGTGCACTGTGTGCTCACACAAGGTGGGTGCACTAGGTTACTGTCCCGCTCGCTGTGCCAGCTGAGCGCGGTGGGGCGGCGCTGGGCGCGGCCGGGCCCGGCGCGGCCGCCGCCCGCGCCGCCCTTCCGCGGCACGCTGGCCTCCAGGCTGCAGTGCACTGTGTGCTCACACAAGGTGGGTGCACTAGGTTACTGTCCCGCTCGCTGTGCCAGCTGAGCGCGGTGGGGCGGCGCTGGGCGCGGCCGGGCCCGGCGCGGCCGCCGCCCGCGCCGCCCTTCCGCGGCACGCTGGCCTCCAGGCTGCAGTGCACTGTGTGCTCACACAAGGTGGGTGCACTAGGTTACTGTCCCGCTCGCTGTGCCAGCTGAGCGCGGTGGGGCGGCGCTGGGCGCGGCCGGGCCCGGCGCGGCCGCCGCCCGCGCCGCCCTTCCGCGGCACGCTGGCCTCCAGGCTGCAGTGCACTGTGTGCTCACACAAGGTGGGTGCACTAGGTTACTGTCCCGCTCGCTGTGCCAGCTGAGCGCGGTGGGGCGGCGCTGGGCGCGGCCGGGCCCGGCGCGGCCGCCGCCCGCGCCGCCCTTCCGCGGCACGCTGGCCTCCAGGCTGCAGTGCACTGTGTGCTCACACAAGGTGGGTGCACTAGGTTACTGTCCCGCTCGCTGTGCCAGCTGAGCGCGGTGGGGCGGCGCTGGGCGCGGCCGGGCCCGGCGCGGCCGCCGCCCGCGCCGCCCTTCCGCGGCACGCTGGCCTCCAGGCTGCAGTGCACTGTGTGCTCACACAAGGTGGGTGCACTAGGTTACTGTCCCGCTCGCTGTGCCAGCTGAGCGCGGTGGGGCGGCGCTGGGCGCGGCCGGGCCCGGCGCGGCCGCCGCCCGCGCCGCCCTTCCGCGGCACGCTGGCCTCCAGGCTGCAGTGCACTGTGTGCTCACACAAGGTGGGTGCACTAGGTTACTGTCCCGCTCGCTGTGCCAGCTGAGCGCGTGATCCTGCGTTTACGCACACACTTTATTTTATGTACCCAATAAAGCAAGCTTATTATTGTCGATATCCCCACAGAGTCCAATCCGGTACGACAAGTTCGACAGCATCTCTCTGTCGATGACCAACGCCAGCGTCGGGCTCACCGGCTCCTTCAGCTTATCAGGTGAGCTAGCTATTTAACTCACGTAATAGTCTAATGATTTCAATGCTTATTCTTGCAACTAGATCATCATCAGTTCTGTAAAAGGTAAAACCCTCGAATTCCCAAGTTTGGCTGTCGCTATAATACACTTTAAAGTGACAGAGATAGCCTGACAGTCAACGGCGACTTATGATTGAGCTGAGTTTAAGTTGTCGATCAAACCTCCTGATGATGGTGATGATGCCTTCAAGCTGATTTTGGCCATAGCGCCTGCATAGCCAATGTAGGCCCACGTTTCTTGATGCCTGGTTAATACCGGGCAACATGAAACAAGCTCCAATGGGCTCACGCAAGAAAGTAATAACGTAGGATCGCCGTTATCGAGGCGATAAGTAGGACTATGTCATAAACGCATGATAAAAATACAGTTTAGGTTAATCTATTACCTACTACTACGTTTTCGCCACCAAGTAAATGTTTATGGAGTAGGTACGTTAAAAGAAACTGTTTAACATTTTCATAAATATTCGTACCGCATAGTACATTTTTTGTTTACAACATTGAATGAACAAGGTCGAGCGAAAATCATTGAATCAAACTCAAAGAAATAAAATTAGTTAGATTTCTAGTAACAACACTCATATACAAATAGATACATAAAAGGATACAGACAGGATAACAAGGACAGACAAAAACTCACAAGGTAACTATGTCTGCTGCAGCTTTGCCGGATATAAGGGCCATCCAGTCTGTTGGCGATCATTGCCAGGACGGTGTTCAAATCAAATCAAATAATTTATTTGCATAACACAGGTTCAAAGGATGTTACAAAAGGTTCATAAGGTACACTGTATTATAACCATGTGAGGTGTGCGAATATATTAGGAACATTATGACACAATAATTCTGAATCAGTTTTCTTATTGAATCAGTCAGTGTTGGCGCTGCCCCGCACTGTGCGCACGCAGTGCTGCGCGTCTGCGCGACCATGCGCGAGGCGCTGCGGTGGCGGGGCAGCCCCAACACCGCCCTGAATGCATTATTGAACTGGACGCGGAGGGCGCTGTACGCTGCACGAGTATACTTTGCCCACAGGCTGCACGTGTTGAGGGATGTACAATAAGCTCTAAAGAGCATTATTTTTACCTCCCTCGACCAATGCACAAACTTACGCGCTATCATATTACTTCTGACTGACAACGCCCTCCGCTCCCGCTCAATGTTCGCATCGTTTTTTAGGTCACGTCTTACTGTTCCACTTTCTCAAGTGGTGCATTATTTATACACACAGGGGGTACACTATTCACACTTCTTAGACTAGCCCCAAACGCCATGAATTTACTCTTCCCTGCATTATATTTCAACCCATAGCTCGAGGCATACTCTTCACAGGTTCCCATCAATTTCCTAAGACCGCAGACCGATGCGCTCAGCAGCACCGTGTCGTCAGCGTAGCTCAATTATTGACGCATACTCCATCCACATGACAACCAACATGCTGGCTGCTGAGCCCAACGATCAGGGCGTTCACATAGAGGTTGAAGAAAGCAGGAGAGGTCAACCGGCCCTGTCTCATCCCGCACTCCAACCTATAAGGTTCCGACATTACACCCGCCCATCTGACGCTATTGATCTGGTGTCTATACCAATATTTGAATATGTTCGAGAGTTCTAGGAGTAACCCTATACTCTCCAGTTTCTCCCGCAGGATGTTATATGACACCGGATCGAAAGCCTTAGAAAGATGCAAAAAAAACACGCATTCGCGCGATCTGTATAATATCTGACGACATTCTGAAGACTCGGAATCGCAGCTTCAGTGGACAATTTGGGCCGAAACCCAAACTGATTGTCATGCAGTGACAGATATTTATCTAGTTGAGTATTAATCAAGCCGTCAAATACTTTTGCCACAATTGTTGCAAGTGAAATTGGCCTGTTGTTAGTTACGTCGGTAACATCCCCGGTCTTGTTCTAACTAATAGGTCTTTACCTATGAAATTGCCGTTTTGTATGAAAAAATTTAAACGAATTTTATTCATGAATTTTTTATTTGTATTAATCGAAGTAATCACCCATGCAATCAATGCATCTTTGCCATCGCAGTGGCAGTTTATTGATGCCCTTCTTAAAGAAATCAGCTGGACGGGAGGCAACAAATTCTTCAAAGGCATTTTGTACTGCCTCTCGGGTATTAAATTTTTTTCCCGCCAAGAAGTTATCCAAATTCTGGAAAAAGTAGTAGTCTGTAGGCGCAAGGTCTGGTGAGTAGGGCGGATGACGGAGAGCTTCCAACCCCAGTTCTTGCAACTTGGAGACCGTCTGCTGTGCAGTATGAGGTCGCGCGTTGTCGTGCAGGAGCAGCGGAGACGAGCGATTGACCAATGCTGGTTGGAGACGCGCCAGCTTCTCCATCATTGTGTTCAGTTCTTCACAGTACACATCTGCAGTAATGCTCACCCCGTTTGGTAAGAAGCTGTGATGAATCACACCGGCGCTAGACCACCAAACAGTGACCATCACTTTTCTAGGGGTAAGTTTTCGTTTAGGGCATTGTTTAGGTGCTGAACCAGGATCCAACCAACTTGCTGAGCGCTTACGGTTATCAAACAGAATCCATTTTTCATCGCAGGTAACAATGCGGTTCAAAATTCCTTCATTTGTGTGTCTGTTGAGCAGTGCAAGGCACGTCTCGACGCGTACTTCGCGCTGGCGATCATTGAGTTCGTGGGGCACCCATTTGTCAAGCTTTTTTACCTTGCCAATTTGACGCAAATGGACCAATATTGTTTTGACGCTAACGTCGAAAGCTGCTGCTAATTCAGCCGTAGATTGTGTATCATCAGCTTCCACAATCGCCTTTAATTCGTCATTGTCGACCAAAGTCTTCGGACGACCGCGAGGTTCATTTTTCAGGTCGAAATTTCCAGAACGGAAGCGAGCAAACCAATAACAGGTGGTGCGTTGGTTTGTAGAGTTAGCTCCGTAAACGTCGTTGATGTTGCGTGCCGCTTGTGCCGCGTTGCTGCCACGACGGTACTCATATTCCATAATTACTCGAATTTTTAACGTATCCATGATGACGAAAAAGATTGAAATGCGATGAAAATGTAACACTAATCAATAAAGAAATGACTACTTTTAGAAAAAAAAATCCATGTTTTTAAAATAAAATTAATTTGAAATTAGAATTCATAGCCAAACAAAAATTATTTTGATTTGAAATGGCCAGTACTGCAGAACGGCAATTTCATAGGTAAAGACCTAATATAAGCACTACAACAGTTTTCATAATCGGCAAGTAGGTATGAATGGCTCACACATAGAGAATAAAACAATGCTATCGGTCTCGATATATACGGGCCTGTGTGCTGTAGGTGCTCAATACTGAGCCCGTCGTGGCCGGGGGATTTACCTTTAGTCATAGACTTTATAAAAGGCTATGACTAAAGGTAAATGATTGCAGCTACATCTTTAGGATTAAATCTTGTCCCCACAAGACCACTGGTATCTCAACAGTGGGCACCTCACGTCCTTGCCCTAGTGGAGACTGCACACGAAAATGGCTTCCATTGGCCAAATATGTCAAAGCATTCATTTCAAATAAACCAATTACAGGCACTTTTGAATTGTCAAGGAGTCGGTCAGTCAGAAAGATGAAGCTAGTTGCCCATTCCAAAGCGTAGTAGGTATTTATGGAGAAGAACGGACAAGAAACTCCACGCGGACACTCTTTTAAATCAAAATATTTTTACAAAAAATTGGTTACATCATTCATGTTGAAATTATACATGTGAGAACAATGTAGA
Source organism: Dryobotodes eremita (assembly GCA_917490735.1). Lineage (NCBI taxonomy): Eukaryota > Metazoa > Arthropoda > Insecta > Lepidoptera > Noctuidae > Dryobotodes > Dryobotodes eremita. The sequence continues at coordinate 22,408,902 of OU823254.1, forward strand.
CGTGCACGTTAAAAGCGTCCGTAAAAAAAAACAAAAACAAAGAGAACCAATTCAGAAATTTCAATAAACTAAGACAGCTAAGAGATGACCAGTCCCTGCTGATGGCGCCCGGTCACGACCATGACGTATGGATCAGCACCATTTTGTTCGACCATTTGAAGGGAACTTAATGATCCAACACACACGCCACCACCAGCGAGACATTAAAGTGTGCGTGACATACTCTCAGCCGCCAGTGCATATTCAAGTCATTGAAAGACGTACCCAGTAAATGGTAGCTTTATCGTAGGTACATTTCATAGTGTTCACACATGTGCATGTGCTAATACTAAGAGACTGAATTTATAAAATGAAAATATAGTTTTTACAATCTTCACCATCGCCAATAATATTTTCGAATGCTAATCAATTAATTTATGCGCCCTTGTGGAGCAGGACCAGCGTTGAGCCAAGCATTTTTGTCAGCTATGTAATCCCCCAACTTATAATATGCTTGGCTACATAGTGTGCGTTTTATACAAGATTTAATTTTAGTTTTATTTAGTTGGAGTATGTGAGGGGTATTTTATTGTAACATTTTAAACAGTACCCTGTGAAGGATGAGTCTACTTTAGCCAATCTGAAACCTGGTTGAACTAATTGGTCCCTATTTCTAGTCCTATACGAGGGCGGCACTGAAACTTTCGGGAATCAAGGAAGTGACACAACATTACTATTTAAAAATGTATTTATTGCTTTTCGAAGTATTCTCCGCGAAATTTGACACATTTTTCCATACGATGGAACCAATCATTGAAGCAACCATTCCATTCGGAAGTTGGGGTCTCCAAAATAGCCGTTTTGTAGGCGTCCACAGCTTCTTCAGGTGATGAAAATCTCTGTCCACGCAATTTATTCTTTATTTTAGGGAAATATAGAAATCATTAGGGCTTAGGTCGGGGCTGTACGGCGGATGGTCTAACAATTCTATGTTTTCTTGCTCTAAACACTCTTTTGTTCTGTGCGCGGTGTGAGAACTCGCATTGTCGTGATGGAGGATGATGCGGCGGTTGCAGTTCTCTTTACGGAGTTCAGAAACGACCTGTGGCAAACAAATGCTAGCATACCATTCCGCATTAACCGTTCTTTGTCCCTCAAGAGGAATAGTCGTAACATGGCCGGTTTTGGAGACAAACGTGGCCACCATTTTTTTTGCAACACTCCGTGAACGAACAATTTTTGTTGGCTTTAACTCATTTTCGAACACCCAAACTCGTGACTGGTTTTTTGTTTCGGGTTCGTACGCGTATATCCAGGATTCGTCACCTGATACGATGTTGTATACAGCATTTGAGGATCCTGCGTGGAATCTTTCGAGAGTTCTGACGCACCAAGTAACGCGAGCCGCTTTTTGCTCTTCACAGAGCGAATGCGGTATCCATCGGGAAAACAACTTTTTTACACCTAATTGTTCATGCAAGGTTATTTGTATTTGACTCATGCCAATGTCTGAAGTTGCCTGAATTTCGCGGTATGTCACATGTCGATCTTCCTCAATCAGCTTACGCACAGCATCAACGTTTTCTTGGGTGACTGCAGTTTTTGGACGACCTTGACGGGGATCATCACGGAGCTTGACACGTCCACGTTGAAATTCAGCAAACCAGCGATAAATTGTGGTTTTGGATGGGGCTTCATCACAAATGCAGAAATCATCCGGTCAACACACTGTTTTCGTGTTAAACCACTTCGAAAGTCATAATAAATCATCGCTCTTGAATTTTCTCGAATCAATTCCATTTTCTCCACGACTAAACAAGTTTGACAAAACCTTGTGACAAGACCGAGAATCTTTTTTTAAATAAATAAAGGGTATTCGATTTTTAAAACCAAGGAGTTTTCAATTAAAAAGATTTTAATATGACAGGAACAGTGGAAATATTCCATTCCCGATACTTTTAGTGCAGCCCTCGTATTTATGTCTTTCACCTCTTTTACTGAACACACAAACGCAAAGCAGACATAAACAGAGCCTTTTTTGGTATCAATGTTTCTTTGATCATGTTTCATGAAGATAGGTTTTGTACCTTTATAGCCTTTACAATTTCACTGGTACACATTGTGTAAGCGAAATGGAACTTAATCACTGCACGTTACAGCTGTTATTGCTATGAGACATTTTTCTTATTCTTATGATCCAGAGATGTCGGTCAGGGCTGTATTTGTTTGACTAGCGTGTTGCTTCTATTATTAATTTTGAACCAGAGTGACGATACGAAAATGTAAAATATTGTTAAAACATTACAAAACCATTAACAGTCATTAATTTGTCGATAGTTAAGTTATCTAGGACCATAATAACTAAGACTTCTTTGGTCCCTCTAGGCTTGCTGGGGCCCTAATAACTCAGGTTTACTTTGGTCCCTCTAGGCTTGTTGGGGGTCTAATAATTCAGGTTTACTTTGGTCCCTCTAGGCTTGTTGGGACTATAATAAGTCAGGTTCACTTTGGTCCGCCAGGCCTGCTGCGCGCCTTCACGGCCCCGGAGATGGTGAAGGGCGTGCGCTGCAGCCGCTGCTGCCCCGAGCCCGCCGAGCTGCCCGCGCCGCCCGCCGGCTACACCAAGCACATACGTACGGTCAGCTTCGGGAAGGTGGGCTCATCTTAACATTGTATATAAGCCGTCTTAAAATTACAAGACAAGATTCATTATAACTAGAAATATATCGTTGATAAAGCTCCGCCTCCTCCTGTAAAAGCAAGTTTTTCTTCAATGTAATTGTTCTGATAATTGAAAAAATATACTTCATAAGGAAGCGAAACTGAGCGTATCATACGTTCCTGAGGTATAGCCTAACAGAACGATTGTGAGCATGTTGGAAACGTGATACATTCAACCAGTCAGGATTCTACCGTTACAATCGTGACTAGTTGAGCTTATTATACATTCGAAACTGTAGACAAAAACGCGGGTGTTAACGCGTTTGGAGTGGGACATTCGCAAAAGATTATTTATTTAAACATTCTGAGTATGTGTTTCAGTTGCCTTACTGCTTATGCCTGCACATCGGGCGCGTAGAATGGCTGGGCGGAGCCTTAAACAAGCGTGGCGAGTTCGTGGCCTTCCCAGAGTCGCTCTCCATGGCGCCCTATTCCGCGGTGCAACAGCCCAAGGTACACCTCATCATTTATGCTAAGTGTTTTGTAGATAAAGTTCACTTTGGTCTGCAGGAAGTGCTACTTACTGCTGCGTACAAACAGTTTTTAGCTATTAACAATAAAGGAACACGCACACGCAAAATCGTCTCATATTTAGACTTATACACACAACATCCCGCCCACCAAAAGGCTATACAGGCCTTTTGATAAGCAAATTAATATCCCTATACATTGTTACAAACCAAATTTTCAATAATGCTAGTTCTAATGTCGCTATGGTAATATAAATAGAAAATTCATGGCAAAGGGATTAATATCTGTAGGTAAATTCCATTAATCAGCATTGTCTATCGGTGAAGGGTATAGTTTATTGATAGCTCTCTGAACTACGTTATCACCAGTTTTAACGCTGTAAACCCTTTTCGCTCCGTCGGCGCCTGGGTGTTTATCCACAATACGACCTAACATCTATTTGTCCGGAGGTAGATTGTCATATTTAATCAGAACAATGTTTCCAATATCTAGTTTAGGGATCCGTTTAAGTCATTTAGGTCTCTGCTGCAAACGAGATAAATATTCACTTTGCCATCTCCGCCAAAACTGAGACAGTAGTTGTTGCATATGCTGCCAACGGGATAACCGGTGCATAGGTATTTCGGCTAAGTCTGGGTTTGGAACCGTTATGGGAGCTTCGCCGATTAAAAAGTGCCCTGGCGTCAATGGTGTAATGTACCATATGAGATAATTTTCTTCTTGAACTTCACTATGATTTGCTTGAATCGTACCTGATTTGTTCGGGGAGGATCCCGGCGCGCTTGAATGTACTAATGTGTGTTGACGTTTATTACACTTCCGATTATTCATATTCAATCGACAACGTATCGCATTATGTCCGGCGGCAAGGCAATTAAAACATCACCTCACACCATTTGGTTCTAGTTTTTTTTAGATGCCCTGCAGTGGCTTATAGTATGATTTTCTTTGCATTGTATGCAATCTCGTAATGGTGTAGTATCTGACGCTGCTATGTGGACTGCAAAGGTACCTTTAGATATAGGTTTCTCCTTTGAAAGAGGGTTAACGAGTTCGAGCGTACGAAACTTTGTTTGCAAAAACTTGACCAAGTCTTCCCACTTCGGCCGCTCATCCATACCTTCCCGTTGTGCAAACTCTTCCCAATCTCGATGTGACTCTAGGGTCCAATTTCTGCCCGGGTGTTATCATTGCGTGGATCGACCGGAGGACACGGTGGAGCATACGGTGGAGGTCTGCCCGGCTTGGGCGGAGCACCGCCGTGTCCTCGTGGCGGCGATCGGCGGCGGCGACCTCTCGCGTCCGGCCCTGGTTCAGGCCATGGTACGGAGCGAGAGGGAATGGGAAGCCGTTACCTCCTTCTGCGAAGCAGTAATGCTCGCGAAGGAGGAGGCGGAGCGCGAGAGGGAGAGGCAATCACTGCGCCCTCGCGCCCCTAGCCGCCGCAGGAGGAGGAGACACCCTGGGCGTCGGGAGTCGATTGCCGACTCCCGGCCACCGTAGGCGCGGGCTTGCGGACGGCGAGCAATGGGCAGCTCGTCGTCCGGTAAGGACCAGGCCCGGGTCGACGGCGCGTCGTGTTCCACGCGCGCCTCAAAGAGATGTTAGCAAAATTGACGGGGTCCGATAGGACCGATGCCTGCCGGGGCTGCGGATTGTTCGAAAGAGTTACCGTGGCCCTGGCGCACAGGCAACTGAAGGAACACGGGTGGGTTTTAGTCAGTAAGAGTCTGACACGCCCTTCCGCTCCGCCCAGAGCGGGAGACGTCATTTGATGATTTCCCACCCAAAAAAAAAAAAAAAAAGGGTCCAATTTCTGAACTGTCAGAAATATAATTATTGGACCCCAAGAGACAGTTGAAACCTTAAGATTCTTTAGGCTGTTGATACATTCATTTGTAACGTCCAATAAAAATTTGATGTGGTTGGCCGTTTGACTGGGAATCTTTCGTTAATAAAATAATTTTCTCAAAAGAGAATTTACTATAATTTTTTTATTTCCATATCGTGCGCTCAGTGTGTTCCAGGCTTGCTCATAATTCGTTTCAGTGATTTGAATGTGTTTCAGGAGAACCTGGGCATCGCCAGTCATACTACTTTTCAAATAATATAGTCTCTGTACATTACTCAACGAACCATTTTTGTGCACTAAAGAGATAAAGGTAAACGCTCCAATCATGGTCAATAGTAGAATAATATTTAGCATTATTTAACATTTATCGAAGTAGTTATTGCTTAATCTGTCTGTTCTATTGTGGTATTTGTGAAAGACGGTACCACTTTACTGTGGAAGTTACAAATACTAATTTATCTATAATAGAATAAATAAAAAGTACTTTTTATATTTACAATTTTTTCCACTAATAATGGTCAGCTAAAAGCCTAGTAATGGACACTCCATTTATAGTTAACTCCAGTAATGAACACCCAGTAATGGTCTTAAATTATATCAATTGAATCAAATTTCACCCAGGTATGTTTTTACAGCTTTTTATGAATAAAATTAAATATGGTGATAATTATACAAAACATTTATTAAGAAAAAATACATAAATATTCAAAAAAATAACATATTACCTGTTGTGGTGGTAGTAAGGTTGCAAATTGTTTGGTTGGATTTTGTGAGAATGAAATACGTTCTTACTTGGCGACACCTTTAATGCGACTAAATTAAATGACCATTGGCTTACGCCTTTATACACAGATATTCAACATACCGGCCCCCAAAGGACTAACATGTCCTTTTAAAGATTTAATAACAGAAACTAACATGCAAAATCGTATTATTAATAGTTAAGAATCATCATTACAGTCCACAGGTAAGTGACACAATTTACTAATGCATCTTTTGATGACACTGTCTCCACTTTTTACACTGTAGACTCTGGTCAGACCATCTGGTCCAGGATGTTTTTCCATTATCCTTCCTAAATGCCATTTTCCAGGCGGTAAGTTGTCTGTTTTTATAAGTACTACGAGGGTCATTCAATAAATACTTAGCCTACAAAAAGTAAACGAAAATTTTGGAAAAGTGGCAATTTATTTTTCAACATAGTCTCCTTTTAGTTCGATACACTTAGCCCAGCGATGCTCCAACTTTTTTAACCCGTCCGAAAAATAGTTTTTGTCAAACTCTGCAAAATAGGCCTCCGTGGCGGCGATGACCTCCTCATTCGATCCATATCTATTCCCGGCGAGTGATTTTTTCAGATTAGGAAACAGAAAGAAGTCACAAGGGGCCAAATCTGGAGAATACGGTGGATGGGGCAGCAATTCGTAGCGTAATTCGACCAATTTGGCCATGGCAACGGCAGACGTGTGAACCGGTGCGTTGTCGTGGTGAAACAGCACTTTTTTCTTCGCCAGATGGGGTCGTTTTTTCTTTAATTCGGCGTCGAATCGGCCTAATAAATCGGCATAGTAAAGCCCTGTAATTGTTTTACCCTTCTCGAGGTAATCGATGTAGATCACACCTTGTGAATCCCAGAAAACGGTGGCCATAACGTTTCCGGCCGATTTTACAGTTTTCGCCTTCTTTGGAGCACGTTCCCCGGTCTGGATCCATTGTTTTGATTGCTCCTTGGTCTCTGGTGTGTACCAGTGGATCCAGGTTTCATCGACGGTCACAAAACGACGCAAAAACTCCGCTGGATTCATCTTAAACAGCGCCAAACACGTCTCCGATGTGGTCTCACGGTTGCGCTTGTTTTCTGGTGTGAGTAAACGCGGCACCCATCGCGCCGACAGCTTTCTCATGCCGAGTTCCTCGTGAAGAATATGATGCACTGTTCCTTCTGAAATGCCTACAGTCTCAGCTAGCTCCCGAACCTTCAATCGGCGATCTGCCAATACGAGATCATGGATTTTTTAAATGTTTTCCTCCGTAGCAGCTGTTTTCGGTGCACCTGGACGTGGTTCATCAAAAACCGACGTACGGCCACGTGCAAACTCGTTGAACCAATTCTTGACGGTGGCCATCGATGGAGAAGAGTCACCGTACACAGCATCCAAGCGCTCTTTGATTTCGATGCGCGTTTTCCCTTCCAAAAATAGGAATCGAATCACCGAACGATATTGCTCTTTTTCCATTTTTGTAAAACCGATCGACACGTTCGCTTCCATAAGTTGTCAAATTAAAACAAATGAAGGGATTGGAATGAAAATTTGAAAAAAGAATTAAAAAAGAATGTGCTACACTGTGGTAAAACTCTTTTGAAACTACAGCGCCCTCTGGCGATGAGGCTAGGTACTTATTGAATGCACCTCGTATTTGTCCTTTTTCTAATTCTGTCTCTCGTTTTATCCATTTAGGTCTTTGCTGCAGACGTGTTAAATATTCCATTTGCCATTTTTTCCAGAAATCTCCCAGAAGTTTCTGCGTGTGCTGCCAACGTGAAAGGTAAGTGAATTTTATATTTTCTAGGTTTGAATGTGGCACTACAATTGGAGATTCTCCAATGAGAAAGTGACCTGGGGTTAGCATTTCCATTGCATCGATATCTGACTCATCTGTAGGTGTGAGAGGGCGGGAATTTAAGCAGGCTTCAATCTGACATAATAAGGTTGTCATTTCTTCGAAGGTTAAGTTAGTCGTAAGGATTCTCTTCAAGTGGTGTTTAACGGATTTAACTCCTGCTTCCCAGAGTCCGCCGAAGTTCGGACTGTACGCAGGTATGAAATGCCATTGAGTTCCATCCTTTGCTAGTGAGTCTGCTACGTCTCTTGGGAGCTCACATTGCGCGTCTTGTAATGCAGTTATGAGATCCTTACTACTGCCAACAAAGTTCCTGCCTTGATCGCTCCATAAGTGGGCGCATTTGCCTCGTCTAGATGTAAATCTTTTAAATGCACCAATAAACGCTTCTGCCGTTAAATTGCCAACCAATTCAAGGTGTATTGCTTTGACTGCCATACAGATAAAAATGGCGATATATGCATTGTTGGTTCTAGCTCCTCTCCCTTTTGATATCAATACTGGAAATGGCCCTGCAAAATCGACTCCACTATGAAGGAATGGTCTAGCTGGAGTAACGCGCTCTTTCGGTAGATCACCCATTAGTTGCCTTTTTGCTGTGGCACTATGTTTAGCACACACCAGACATTGTCGTATGCATGCCTTCACTACGTCTTTTGCTCGTAGTATCCAGTATCTAGATCTAAGATAGGCCAACATCAATTGCGCCCCTCCATGAAGTGTCTCTGCGTGTGCATTCTTCACAATCAATCGAGTCAATTCGTTTTTGTTTCCAAGTACGATTGGGTGTTTACCTTCAAATGCAATGTCGGCATTTCTCAATCTTCCTCCTACTCTTATGACTTCATTGGTATCTAAATAGGGGTTCAACGATTTCAAAGGGCTTCTTTTCTTGACTTCATTTCCGTGCTTTAGTGACTGAATTTCCTCTTCAAAATCGTTTTCTTGTGCCATTTTTATACATCTATGTAGTGACTCTTCTAGTTCTTTTGTCGTGATATGTTTCTCGGATTCAGAAATAACTATGTTGCTTTTATAATGTAGGAATCTTCGACCGTAGCAGATGACTGTAAGCAATTCCTTCAAATTATTGAAATTTTTAAACTGTTCTGTTAGTTTTGTGTAATCCTTGTCCATGTTATCAAGTTTTAAGTTTATTTGTAACTCTTTGATTGTTTTCCTTTCTTCATCAGTTTGTGTGCTGTCCAAACGACTGAATTTGATTTCTTCTGTGCTCAGCCAGCTTGGCCCCTTCCACCAGAAATTACATTCTTTTAATTGTTCTACTGGTAACCCTCGAGAAGCAATATCGGCGGGATTTTCATTGGATGACACGTGATACCATTGATTGCAGTTTATATTGTCCAATATCTCCACCACCCGGTTGGCCACGAATGTCTTCCACCTGGAGGGTTCTCCAGACAACCACGCTAAGACGATTGACGAATCTGTCCAGGCGAAGATCTGCGATTTAGGTATTTGCATAGCTCTGCTCACATGATTTAATAATTGTGACAACAGCAGTGCTCCACACAATTCGAGTCGGGGAATCGAAACGGTTTTTAATGGAGCAACTCGTGTTCTAGCTGCCATCAGATTGGTATGGATTTCACCGTTGGGGCAATTTACTCTCACGTACACAACCGCTGCGTAAGCACGTGTTGATGCATCGCTGAATCCATGCAACTGAATACATTCTTTGTTTTTGGCTGTTGTGTGTATCCATCTATCAATACAAATGTCGTTAATATGCTCAAAGTCAGATCTTATGTGTAGCCATTCATTTTCTAAGTCCTGACTAATTTTGTCATCCCAGCTGATTCGTTCCAGCCAGAGTTTTTGCATTAGTAACTTAGCTGTAATTATGCTTGGGGACAACCATCCCAGAGGATCATACAATTTTTGCACATCTGAGAAAATGCTTCGTTTGGTTGTATCTCCTTCAACAGGTTTCAAGGTAAATTTGTATTCAAATTTGTTTGTTTTCAGGTTCCAAAGGATTCCTAGCGCTTTCACCTTTCCAGCGATACTCAAATCAAGGAGTGCATTTTGAGATCGCTCGTCTGGTGGTATGGATTTCATGAAGTCCACATTGTTTGACGACCATTTCTTCAATATGAAACCGCCTCTTTTCATCAACTCTTTCAGTTGGTGACTGGCTTCAATAGCCGTTTCTAGCGTGTCCGTTCCAGATAACAGATCGTCGACGTAAAAGTCTGATATCATTTGCGCAGCGATAGGATAATTTTGGCCCTCATCATTTGCCAGCTGGAGTAGTGTTCTGCATGCTAAGTAGGGTGCTGGAGCTGTGCCAAACGTAACGGTAAGTAAACGGTAATCTTTGACAGATTCGGACGCGTCTCTTCTCCACAGGATACGTTGGAAATCCGTTTGGGTTTTGGACAGCCCTACCATTCTATACATTTTTTCAATGTCGGCTACAAAGCAAACGGCGTGCATCCTCCATCTCATTATAATGCTGCGAAGGTCGTCTTGAATTATAGGTCCAACTAGTAATTCGTCATTAAGTGAGATGTTATTGGAACCTTTGCAGGAAGCATCGTAGACAACTCTAGTTTTGGTAGTCTCTTTATCACTGCGCACAACTGCGTGGTGAGGTAAGTATACAGCTTTCTTTGTGTTTAATTCTTCTGCAGGTACTTCTTCCAGGTGATTTAGCATTACGTAGTCTTCTATAACTTTCTCATATGCCTCCTTTAAGTCTGGTTGTTTTGTAAATTTTCTTTCTAATTGTAGCAATCTTCGCATTGCTATTTCTCGTGTATTACCGTCTGGTGATTTAGGGTTTTCAGTTTTGAAAGGTAAGGTGACTACATATCTACCTTCTTCATTCCTAGTATATGTTCTTTTGTAAATATCTTCACATAACTGCTCTTCTTGTGTGTATTTTCTTTTCGTTTCAGTATCTATTTCCCAGAGTGTTTTTAACATATTATCCATATCTACCTGATGGTGCATGACAAGGAACGAGTTATCTTCGTCTTTGTTTTTTATCTCTCCAAATAAAATCCAACCCAGGCTGGTTCGTTGTGCGCATGGTGTGCCCGGTGGACCTTTGATTAGCTCCGGTTGTAGAATGTCTGCATATTCTCTCACTCCTAGCAGAAGATCGATCGACCCTGGTAAATGGTAAGTCGGATCTGCCAGGTTTAGACATTGTATGTGCTTAACATCATTGTATACAGCGAGTTTTGGTAATTTAGTGGTCAACTGTTTATTCATCACATAGGCTTGTATGTTAAGACAGAAATTGTCTTCTACTCTTGATATAACCTGTAGCTGAACCACTTGCTTGACATCTGTTCTAGTAGATCCCACTCCGATCACACGGCCTCTCGCTGACTGCCTTTTGAGTTTCAGAAGCTGAGTCGCTTTCTCGCTAATGAAACATGCTTGCGATCCTTGGTCGATAAGCGCTCTCAGTACAATGGTGTGTCCTTCTTTATTCTTACATTTCACCATTGCAGTTGCTAGCAGCGCCGTCACCTTTGTGTTGTTGTATTGTGCCGCCATTGTTATTGTTGTATTTTCTTCTATGGTATGGTTCACAGACACACTTGGCGTCGTAGCAGCTGTAGTAGCTGTCTCATTTTGTGTCTTTGAAACGTCTTCTTTTTTCTCGTGAAGAAGAGAATGATGTCGCTTCTTGCAGATGCGGCAGTTAATAGGGACTCGGCATCTGAACACTGCGTGGCCTGGTAACAAACAATTAAAGCACAATCTATTTTGCTTCACGTATTCATTCCTGTCTTTTACATTCATGTCCGTAAACTGCTTACAATGACACAATGTATGTTGTTCTTCGCACTTAACACATGTTTTTTCAGTTGACGTAGTAGCAGTGGCAGCAAATGTTTTTTCTTTAGGTTTTTCCCGTGCAGGTGCAGCTGGTGACACAAGCTCAAGAGTGCGGAACTTTGACTCAAGAAACTTCTTCAGGCTCTCCCATGAAGGTAACTCCTCTAAATTTTCTCGATAGGAATACTCCTCCCAGTCTTTGTGAGTTTCTTGGTCCAATTTCTGTACAACAAGAAATATTATCATAGGATCCCAAGACTCCGTGGAAACTGTCATATTGTTGAGGTTATTAATGCACTCGTGAGTTGTATCTAACAATGATTTTAATTGACTGGCACTCTGTGTATTAATTTTTCTTTGATTAAACAAACGTTTAATAACCGCGTTCACTATGAGTCGTTTGTTTCCATACCTTTGTTTCAGTGCAGTCCAGGCTTGCGAGTAATTGCTTTCCGTTATCTGAATGTGTTTCAGTAACACCTCTGCTTCACCACCAATGCTAGATTTCAAGTAATGTAGTTTTTGTACATCACTAATTGAAGTATTTTTGTGAACTAACGACGTAAACAAATCGTGAAAAGAGGACCATTCTTCATACCGTCCCGTAAATTTTGGTAGTTCAATATTCGGCAACCTAAGTTGTGACGTAAATGTCCCTGGCGATTCATATACACCTGAACTATGTAACGGGCTGCCGGACGAAACTTGTAAACATAAGTCTTTCAGGTCCGCTTGCATAGATAAGTAAAGATCTTCGCATAAATAGTAATCTTCGTTCACAAAATAGCTCATAGTATTTCGAATTTCACGTGTTGTACATTTTATTAATTCTTGGTGGGTGGTAGTAAAATTATTCCAATATTCTTCTAAACATTTCAACCTGGTTTCAATGTATCCTCGCGTCAATCTCTGCTTAGGACATTTCTTTAAGTTTATTTGTGTTTTTTGTAATAACTTAGCAGTTTCTTCTAATACTCCAAGTAATTGTTCTGACTGCGACATCTTTTATAAACACAAATAACTTAATATTCTTCAAAACAACGTTATGTTACGATGCGTAGATTCGTTTATATTAATATTGTAAATAATTTGCACAAAAATCTTCAAACTCCGCTAATGACGGTCCGGGCTGGCTCGTTTCTTATCTAAGGAATGCGATGTCTTTTGTTCTCGACGCTCGAACACAATCACTGTGGTACACTATAATCCGGCTCGAAGGACCATGTTGTGGTGGTAGTAAGGTTGCAAATTGTTTGGTTGGATTTTGTGAGAATGAAATACGTTCTTACTTGGCGACACCTTTAATGCGACTAAATTAAATGACCATTGGCTTACGCCTTTATACACAGATATTCAACATTACCTATTTACTCAATTATTTGAAGATTCAACATTACAAAATTTAAAGATTGTTGTTTTTTAACTACAGTCTTTTATTGAGATCACAATCATCTTAACTCAATCAAGTAAGTATTTAATATCACTTCTTCTTTTACAGCTTCTCTCGTGTGTTTAAGTTTTGAGATACACGTTCTGATATTTCTGGATATCTTTTTAAAAATAAATCATACCATTTTCTACCAGGTCTGTCATTAAACGAATGGATTTTCTCTTTTTTCAGCTTTGATGATGAGTTGAAGAAAGTCTAGAAATTGCTCTTTCCCTACCGGGCAATATCTTTCTGCCATTGCAAACAGCCATTGAATTAATAAAGTATCTTCTCCACTGGAGAGAATGGTAGATGGGCCCCATAGAACAACTAGCAGGACTTTTTCCCGTCGTCACTTTATTCCGTAAGGTCATTCGCGGAACACCATATTTCTTGGCTGCTGATGAACTGTCACCTCTTTTCACCGCTTTTATCGCAAGGCTCATCTGATGAGGCGTATAACATTTTCTAGGCCCATTGCTTTGAAAAATTTGGAAAAATTACAATGCTGTGCATGTGCTAGTAATGGTCACACCAGTAATGATCAGTGATGTTCATTACTAGAACCATCCCTTGTACGATTGCATAACAAATATCAAACGCATGATCGTTATATTTAGAGTCCAAAACTGATGAAAAACGGTAAAAACGCTATTGTACCAATAATGATCAGTTTGACCATAATTGGTACTCACCGTTTTGAAAGGTTCCAGTAATGAACACTTCAGTAAAAAAAAATATTTATGAAGTAAATTAGTGCAATTATGTTGTTATTTGTATCCCAATCATCTTAACGTACATATCAATGATAAAGCATAAATAAAACACTATTCTTCATAGTAAAAACAACTCCGAAAAAGTACTCACCCCACTAAACAAAATCACAAGAATTTTTAACTTTGCGACAGCGTCTTCTTTACATGGCCACCATTTTGAAAATGGACGACATTTAGGCATCAAATGTAATTTTTGACCAGCTGAGTGTCTATGGTTTGTTGTTGAGTGTTTCCATGTTCCTTACAACATTTGTGATTCTTATTTAAAAGGTTTCTTTTTCCAACTGACCATTATTGGAGCGCTTACCATTACTGGTGCAGTTACCTAATGCGTCTAGTACGAGGCGCGCTCGGAAACGGTCGCGCATCACTCTTCGCTACGAATTATTAATTCGCGCTTACCGTGGCATTAGCAATAGCCGTCATGGATTCCGAAAAACTAATAGTCAACGAGCTTTCTTGGCGTTCCTGCAACATCAACTGGACGTCATGGACGAAGTTAACCTTATGCAGATTTGCACCTCGACCTACACCGAAGATGAGATACGCAGTGCAAAGACGACAGTGTGCTGTCCCGCAGGTGGCACGAAAAGGGAGAGAGGAGTCTCCAAGACATGTTTTGGGTGTTTAAGGAGAGTGACCCTGACGACGTGCTGTCCTTTGTGGCAAAGGAGCTGCGGAAGCTGCCCGCCGTTACTTTTAACCACGCCGACGTCACCAGGTTGCTGAAGGATATTGTTACTCTGAAGGCTAGCCTGGCCGAGATGAAGTTCAAGCTGGATGCGTCTCAAAATACCACCAGTGAGTTACGTGCCGATATGGTTGACTTACGCAATGCTGTAGCAGTATGTAGGGCACCTGAGTTCGCATCAAAGGTGAACACTCATCGTGGTGCAAACAACGCATCTCTGTCCAGTTTCGAGTCAGTGATATTGGACTCGTCACCATCCGCTGTCACCGCAAGCAATGCAATACCGCGCCCCGCCAATCCCGCCTCTTCCGCAGTAGAAGCGACGCCACAAGTTAGCACGTCAACACCTCGCCGTGCTTACTCGGCAGCGGCTGCACAACCTCCCATCCGAAAGGAGCAGTAAAAGAAGAAAGTTTATGCTAGAAGTTCAATATCAACCGAGGGGTCATCTCTGTAATGTACCGGCTGTCGGTATCTTGTCCCCAGCCCCTAAGAAAGGGCAGCCAGACAAGGAGGGCTTCGTGAAGGTGGAATCTAAGCGAAGGAAGCCCACATGCCGAAATCGATGTGGTTCTGCTCTGGCGGGACTAAATATGTTGCTGTGTCCTGCTACACTGTCGACACAGCTATACGTATCCCGGCTGCAGCACTACACGATAGCTGAAAATATCAGACCAAGTAGACCTTGAGAGTAGAGAAGTTGGAGTCGCGCCATAACATAAACTTCAAGTCGTTTGTGGTGCGGGTTCCAATTCAGTACCTAGAAACCTTCATTAAATAAGAATTTTGCCCGAAAGATGTGGCGTACCGACGTTTTCGTGGAAGGTTACGCGACACCACGCAGCGCAACAGGACGCCGACACAGTCGTCACTTCGTGTATAATAATTTATGATGATAAAAATATGTACGTTTAGGTTAAGGTATTTATCTAAGGGCCTGCGTCGCCTGAAATAATTGGATTATTATTATTTTTAAAATGTCTTTGACATATTTCGGGACCTTCGGGTCCGGACCTTTGGAAGGCGTACGAGGGGCCGAAGCCAACTCGCAGAGGCCCCTTTGACAATTTTAAATAATAACGGTGCACCAACCGACGATTATCCTTGTAATATTATTATTATTATTATAAACAAATCTCTGAACTCTGGCCATTCATCGAACACTCCGGAAAAGGTAGGCCAGCTGAATTCTCGGTAACTTAACCTGTCCTTCTATAAATGAAGTTGCTTCCGTTGGTTTTAGATGAGAAAACGTGGATATGAAATCTCGCAAATCGACCAGTAAACATGAATATAAATCTTCGTAAACAAAACAAGCTACATTAGTATAACACGATGTGTCAGACCTTTTCTCCTTTGGGACACATTTGACGAGTTCTTGATGAGAGCTTCTTAACGTATTCCAGTATTCATTAATTTACTGTATACGTGTTTCAATATGACCCTAGGTAAGTCGTTGTTTAGGGCATATTCTTTTATTCATTTGCGCCTTTTGCAGTATCTTCTAATATCAAAAACACTGCCCCGGTGTAGATATATTTGTAATCTTTGTAATATCCAATCGTAGATTTTAAGATCGTAATTTCTTCTAAAACACTCTCGATGACGTAATATGAATACACAGGTAATTCACAGTCAAATTAATTTTACTTCAAATTTGCTCTGTCTTCAAATGTACTCTTCAATTTACTCTGGCTTCTTATCTAACAAATGTGGTTCTTTTGTATCGCACTCGATGAATAGAACGTTGTAAGAATAAGAATAAGAATTATTTATTTGTTAAACATAGGTAATTACAGACAAAGATCTTAAAAATTAGGAAGTGCGCTATGTTTTGCCAATATTGACATACAAATGATTGATGAGTAAAAACAATTAAAGTGAGTAATATTCAATTACAATGATAAATGTATTACAATACAGTATTTCATTACCTAATTTTATTAACACATTCATGCAAATTAAATTTTATTACAATTTATTCAGAGTCAATTTCATTTCATGTCAAATTTTTCTGTCAATTAAATTCAAAAGATTAGTATTAATGTACAATATCGAAATTTATGTCAGCATTATAATTATATAGATTCGTCATTAAGAAACTCATCTAGAGTATAATAGCATCTTTCAAGTAGTAACCCGTTAAGTGTTTTTTTAAACTTTTGCAGTGGCATAGCTTTTATTTAATCGCGTATTTTATTATATAATTGTGGAGCAACACCAAATAACAACACCACATAACATAATTCGTTAATATATTGAGCACGTATCGGCGTTTTCTTTACTGCACATAGTTTTTTAAATAAATGTGGATTTGCTTTCACAAATAATGCAGTTTCCAGAATGTATAGAGCTGGTAGGGGTAATATTTTTAACTATTTAAAATACGGAATGCAACTATCTGTTGTTTTATAAACCACACATAGAACGTAAACATCTTTTTTGTATCCTGAAAACAATTTCTCTGTTTGTTGACTGTCCCCAAAAAATAACACCATACCGCAGAACTGAGGCGACTAGTCCATGATAGGCTGTTAACAGTGTATCAGTATTTACTTTTTTCGAAAGTTGATGTAACAAATATGCTGATTTGCTTAATCGCTTACAGATTAAGTAACAGCTATCCGGCTCGAAGGACCATATGTTTTGTAGATAAAATTCACTTTGGTCTGCACGGCGTTATAGTGAAAAATACGTGGTGATGCGGCTAAGGCTTTATTGCTACTGCTGTGTACAAACAGTTTTTAGCTATTAATATTAAGGGAATACACATGCAAATTCGTTTCATATTTAAACTTCTAAATATAACACCAAGTTTTACTCTTTCAGACAAATTCAATAAAAAAGTCATGATTTATTAGTTATTATGTTCCGATTAAAACATGGCTACCAGTTAAATTCTTATGACTCTTTCATCAAAGCGCAGGTGTAACAAATTGGCAAACATGCCTATTATTTGATCAATCTGCAGTGTAGCCATATCCCACAAATTCATTAAAGCTTCCGTGGTTCACTTTGAAGTCCCTGAACCGTCTCTGAAGCTAACCTCGTAAAGAGGGACTACCTCGACGGAACGGCAGCAGGGTGTGGACGTGGAGCTGTGTCGCTAATATGCTTCAGCTTCTGTCTGGCTCTGTGTGCCTCAAAATAGGCAGTCGAAGTGACCTCTGCGCCGCCATTGACTACGCCGTGGAAGTGGCGAAGTTTGGGGCTAACAAAATTTTAAAATACGATCGTGCCAGTGTCACGAAGATTAAAGCTCTTCGCTACAGCAAGTAACGGCCTCTCCACAGAGCGAGCTGGTGTCGCTGGTGGGCGCGGGCGCGCTGCGGCGCGGGCTGAGCGCGCTCAACAGCGCGGCGGGCGCGGGCGCGGCAGGCGCGGGCGGGGCGGGCGGGGCGGCGGGTGGGCCTGCGGGCGCGGGCGAGGCGGGCGCGGCGCGCTACCGCCTGGCCGCCGTCGTGCTGCACGTGGGCGGGCCGCGCTCCGGCCACTTCGCCACCTACCGCCGCGGGAACGGCTTCGAGGCTAAGAGGTAGGAAGGAATTGTATTCGTTTGGTATGGAACCTAGTATTTTATTTCCGCAGCGGTGACCCCCCGAAGAGATTCCCAGTCGGCAAAAATTACGAACTTACATACAAACTTTCATCCCCTATTTAACCCCTTCAGAGGGTGTATTTTCACAAATCTTTATTTAGTGCTCATTTTCGTTATTTATAGAACTCTTGTGCAAAATTTCATGCTTCTAAACCCAGTGAACGGTGTTTAAAGCTGTGCATTGACTGACAGACAATTTTTAAGATCTCTTATAGTAAAATAAAATTGGAGAATTATGGGTTTTTTTTTAATTGTATTTAGTAGCTAAAATATTGTAATGTCATCTTCCACGGTAACAGTATTGCTTGTCTGTCAAACATAAGAAGAAGAAAAACATTAATTATTGTAATCCCTTTTTTATGGAATATAGCCACCACACTTTTCCCAACCACTACATTTCTTGAGCCAAACACTTCAATGACGAGCAACAAGAAAAGACAATCAACTAAATTAATCTAAAAGTGTTTGAGTCACAAATGCACTCTATTACTGATATTTTATACCTACGAACCATAAGTTTACCCTATGTCAACTGCAAAGAGTAAAATTAAAACAACACTGCCCCCAGATGGTGGTATACCTCGGACACACTAGTCCACGAGGTCTCCCTCCAGGAGGTCCTGCGATGTTCAGCGTACATGCTGTTCTACGAGCGAGTGCGGCCCGAGTCCTGCATGTCGGCCTCCACGAACTCGCACCACTTCTAGACCGGACACAGGACACACCCGGACATGGAGCATGGCCGGACACCAGGGTTATCACTCTTGAGAATATCCAGTTTAGCGGCCGAATATTATGTCCATTTGGAACAGGGCTATCATTTGGAATAATTAATATCGCATATGTAACTATCCTAGACTCGGGCTTTCACTTATGAGAAAATATAGTTTCAAAGTGAAAGAAGCTGCGCGGCATTTGATCGAATATAGATTGTTACTGTTGGGTAGGAGGGGGAAATATGATCAGGGCACTCATTTGTCCGCGGCAGTTTTACACAGAATCAAACAAGGTCACGTTCAAACACTGAACTACTTCGGTGTTTAAACTTCAGATACTATTTTGATTAATATTCTCATGGTCAATGCAGACTGAACCAAACTACTTACTTAGAAATAGCTCAACAAGCTCATCAGCACATTATAATTTTTTTTATGAAACTATGTTTTCGCAGAAGTGAAAAACCCTTTGATATCATCACTAGAACTGACATCTCTAAAAATTCTAACTATTGAATAAAAAGTTTTAAATTATAAAGTTTGGCTGTGCCCTTATCAATTGTACTGAATTCACTCACATAATAATAATTATTACTAACGTGATTTCACTCACATAAAGCTCATTTTTTAATATAATCACTATTAATTTTAAGTCCGTTTTTGACATATAAATGTTATAAGTACACTGGAGAATAGCTCATTTTTTATAAAAATTCTCGTGTATTTACCGCATAAACTTAAATTTTGGCCCTACTCATAAAGCCTTGTGACTAAATATTTTTCTCTAATCTCCATCCCTATGATTTCAAAAGTTTTCAAGTTATGCTCATGTACTATTTTTAAACTAAGATACAAAATTCTTGAATTTGATACATTTCCTCTTGATTTTAAAAAACTACATATCGTATGTAACAGTTTTGTATTAATTTGGACTCAAAACGTAGTGTGCTGGGTTAGTTCCTATTGTAGCCATAGACGATACTGTCATGACAATTACACTAAGGTTAATATTACGTAGTCGTCTCGAAACTAATGGCGAGTGGAGTCAGGACGAAAACGTCGTACGGTCACAGAACGAAAATGTTAAGTAAGTTTCAAACATATTCCTTCCGACATAGTCGTACTTAGCGGGCGTACGTCACCTGGTCGACCTGTAATTTACATTTAGAATATTGGAGATACGTAGTCGGAAAATAATAAGGTGCAAGTAAAAATGAACCCAAGGCGCTAAACGTGTTCATTGCTTGACTGTACGTGTTTTTTAATTACAGGTTGACGCGACCTGAGTATTGCAAATTCCTCCTTTGGTTTGCACCTTCAATCCTGCCGCTCAGATCTCTAACTCTCGACTGACACCCTTCAGGCCCGTCCTTCTGACACGTTCCATGCCTGTCGGGCATGTCCTACTCGTGGCAGAGCCCGCTTCATAGCTCGTCTCGCGCGCACTCGTCACAATATAAATATCACTCTCCGTGTGTAGATACATTAATACTCTTTAGACGTCGTCTGTGTCGTGTGTTTGATCCTGGCACGCTACGTTTCCTAGGTAGACACCCTAATCTTTAAAAAGAGTCTATTTTTCCACTCGTCCGATATCTTCAGCGGAACTAATCTTTCTACCTTTTTGTATGAATCTACACGAGTTCGGGTTGATCTTTATAAGGCACCTTCTTCGTAAAAAGAACAACTTGGATTCCCTAGTATAATATTATAGAAACATACATTTAAAAAAAAAAAAACGGTCATAATATGTTGATATATGAGAAGCTACTTGAAATTAATGTGGAGTAATTATTCTGATTTTTATACTTATCAAATAAAGGGTGTGGTGGCTCATCGCTTGCGCACCTTTGATCTAGCATATGGTGCAGTACTCGCAGTGTTTGACTAGTATCTTGTCACACAGTTCTATTGTTCTCGTCGCTATGACATAATAAATTACGTCACAGGTTGCTGCTGCCGCCACTGCCTTTCGTAACTAGTTCGGCATCAATGTAAATATAACTGTAGACATTACAATAATAAAACTAACTTGTGTTGCATTTAAACAGTAAACGGCTGTTTCTAAATATAACATTTTGAGTTTTAGAAAAGATCGGCATCGTAGTGTCGTGTCCGTCATCATACCTGTGACAGGCTCTTTCTAAAGCTGGACATGTCATATGTTATGCCTGACTACTGTATGGTATAGTTTCGAAAATTGTGTGCCATGACCTTGAGCGATATGTTAGCTTTCGCTTCTCTCAGTGTACTTGATGTGTAGCACGATGTGTACAATATTTATTAGTGTATGTAAGCTGGCTAAACGCAAACCCGACATTACAGACTTTTAATGAAAAATAATTAACTTTACTATGTGCTTTGAAATAAGAGCGAAAATTAATTTTATTTAAGTTGTAGAACAAGTACATCTCAAAAAAGTAAGAAGCATTTTGGACCTTATTTCTAAGCTGGTAAAAATTATTATTTTCTTAATAAAGTAAATTTTGAATTGTCAGATGTCGAGCTGGTGAAGATCTATAGGAAAGATAATATTAAAAGCCTGAGTGTAACCAAATTCAAATGTATTCGTAGTCGATCCAAAGTTAATTATGATTACTATTGACTATACACTTTGTGAAATTATTGTAATTATATTTAATGGACTGAATTTGTCGTCCAATCCTGTATTGATGTACCTACCATATATGTGTATATCATTTTTACTCTGCATTTTGCCCTTCGGCGGTAGGTCACAGTATCTATGTGATGATTGTATTAAAAAAATATGATGGCACTATTATGCCAAGCGCACATTACAGCAACGCAACGCGTTTTTATACAATAAAGTGCAGTGCGGCCCGCATCGAATGTACGAAAGTGATGGGGCCCGCCCCAATCTGCTTTGGCCTTTAGATGTCACTATAAATACTTATTATGATGTGCAAGTAGCAAAAAGGAGTAGGTATGGAAGAATGGTAGCACGTTGTTGGTAGTATCTCCTGTGTGCGAAAAATGTACTTCTTACTTAATGTATTTAAGCAGCGCTAGCCAATGATTATGATCAGTGATAACGTTATCTACAGCTGCGACCTGCCGCCACCCACTTAGCAAGTACTTATGCATTTATTTTATACAAATGACTTGTCCACTTGTGTCCTTCCTGTACATATTATTATTGTAACAATTGTCTTGAAAATCAAATTTTCGAATTCGAATTATAAAACTCGTTTTTAAATTAAACGTTTTTGGAGGCTATAGTCCACTTCGTGTAGTGAGGGGGGAGGGAGGAGAGGGAGTATTGGTGCCTAAATTGTGGCCATTTGTGACTATGACTGAGCAGTGTTGCCATTTTATATTGTTATCGCATAAACGTAGCTGTAGATGTTATTTATTGTGTTCTGACGGTTAGAGGCTCGATGCGGTTCAGTGGTATCGAATAGAGTTAATTATTTGTGTGAATATTGCTTTAGTTGCCTTTTTTTGTAATACCTGCTGTACACGATACGCTTCGTCCCACGCGTCCACATGGAAATACATATAAATCCTGAAATAGGTTTGACTATGAAGTTTACAAAGCTGTAATAATTAAGTTTCCTAAAATTTGTGTAGCGCCATTTATTGGAATTTACAGAAATAATGTATTCTATAATTTGTACTTCGGTATAATATTTTAGTTTTAGACGAATATTAGGTTACATTACTTGTAAAATATGTTGCTAAAGAAATGTTTTCATTAAAAACATAGTAAAATATAAAATTAAACATTGCATAATTATGTTTGTTGTTTTGAAAAGTTAAAAATATTAAACGATGATTGCTTTATAGAAACAATTTATTTTTGTAGAAATATAGTATTTCACGCCATATTATGAAGAATTGTTTGAAATCTTCTCAGCATGAGTCATAAAGTATGCTGTGCAAGTGATTGCACAGCATACTTTATAAAAATAAAATATAAATGTGAATAATATTGTAAAACAATTTGTGGTTTCGAGATCCAAAATTGGTTTTCCCTTTGATTCAGTAAATTCTTCGAAAAGGGAATTAATTAAACACGTGTCTGTGTTCATTGTAACAATTTGTGCAAGATATTTGCAAGAAACTTTCTTTATTTTACGACCTATTTAGGCAACCACTACCACTGCAAAAAGCATTACTTACCTACAAAAGGTGTGATTATGGTTGTAGGGGTGAATCGGGACGAAATTTTAAAAGGGCTTTTAATATTGAAATAATATAGTTTGTTGCCGACAAGGGCACTTAATCGTTAATTATAATTAAACACATTAGTTAGTCCTTTTTGGCCACAAACTATATAATTTCAATGTTAAAATCACTTTTAAAGTTTCGTCCCAATTCACCCCGTTTGACGTTACATTTCTCTTGTACCGTCAAACGGGGTGAATAGGGATGCAGGGGTGAATCGAGACGAAACTTTAAAAGGGATTTTAACATTGAAATAATATAGTTTGTTGCCAAAAAGGACTTTAATGTGTTTACTGTATTATAATTAACGATTAAGTGCCCTTGTTAGCAACAAACTAAATTATTTAATGTTAAAATCCCTTTTAAAGTTTCGTTTCGATTCACCCCTGCATTCCTATTCACCCCGTTTTACGGTAATGCTTTTTTGCAGTGTTTTGTCAGTAATGTTGACCCAAATTATGATGATAGAAGGAATAGCTGCAATCAGAATGAATTCATGAATTGTTGTCTCATGAATTACAACATTCTATGCAGTAATTGTACAATTTATATTGCATAACATTTCAAATAGAATCAGTTGAATTTATGACTCATGGCTGAGGGAAGTTTATTTAAATTTAGTGTTTGAGCTTTCAGACTTGAATGTAGTGTTTATAGGGCAGCCAATAAATGCAATCATCATAAGCAAAACAATGGATACTTTTGGAACGAAGTCCCTTACCGCGGCTTGTGGTAGGAGTTGACTGGTAGTAATGGTCACCTGAGGAAAAAGCTATATTTACATTATACCCCCTCCAAGCCACTTTCTCTCTCTGTCTCTTTCTATTATATACGAGTGAGTGCGCGTGCGAGTATCGCGTGAGGAACTTCTTTCCTGACGGAAGTCTGCCTGCCGCACCCGTTTTTCTTTCAAATAGGTTCTAATTTACAGTTAAAATAATGAATAAAAGCTACATCCATTTATATGGAAGAAATAAATCAAAAGAAGGGAAGTCAACATCTACATCCTTCCTAGCTGCCTGGTACACTACATTTGATTGGTCAGAATTAGGAGGAAATTATGTAAACTTGGTTTATCTTTAGGAGGAAATTGCTTTGCATAATAAATAGTTTGTTAATTTAGATTTAATATTTTTGTGTTGGCGATGATTGAACTTCCAGAGAAACACCTGTGGCAACTGTAGATAGGATGGATTGTATCTAACAAATGTTTATAAATAAAATGTAATATAAGTGGCACCATGTTTCTATTGCTCATCCCTTATCTTACACCTTGAAATTTACTTATTAGTTATAAAAAGCACTTGTTAATCAGTTGAAGGAAATTGAACAAGACTCAATAGAAATTTTATTGTTATTACGTCTAGGGGCGTTTAGTGTTATGCAGTGTTAACATTGCTCTTCTAACAATAATTACTATTATCAATAGTTCTACATATAACGGATTATGCAGTAAATACATGTCATAAAATCTATTTTAGTAGAAAATCTATTTTAGTAGAAAATCTATTTTATTATCAATTAGAAATTTTAAATCAAAAAATATTCATAATATTCACAATTTATTTTCTTATGTTTACAAATAAAACATAGACAATATTCAAGACTCATTGGTTTGTATGAAATCTGATCAACAGAATTACTTTTCTTACATTTTTCTGTGCACTGTGTGTGTATGTTACACAAATAATATCACAAACAGTCTGCTCTACAAGTAGTTAGATGTTAGGACATGCTGTCGATAAGCGATGCTCGCATTGTTGATGTGATTGCTGTGGGCTTGGCATCGTTCAGCTTGAATACACTTTCAATCACTGAGATTTCAGTCGATGTAGTGTCCAGACCACAGAATGCGCACCAGTCGTTGACCACCATCCCCGCGGCAATGACGTCACTGCCTCTGTTCACTGTGCCCGCTACCAGCGGTACTTGTAGCAGAGATGACAACTCATCCTGGTCCTGGATTGTGGTTTTAGGATGCACGAGCCCGCCGCGATTACTGAGCGCCGCGTATGATCCTACCAGTACGTTCCCCGCGACCGTCTGTCTGAATACCTCCACGTCGAGTGTGTCTGCGAGGATCTCCTCCGTGTCGCGGTCCAGGTCGGGGTGCACAAGCGCCACATAGTCGTTGCAGGCGATCACGTTCCCCAGCGCGCTGAGCCGCTCCTCCACGCGCTGCACCTTGATGGTGTCCGGTAGACTGTTTCTAATGTGTTGCAACTCTGTGTCTGTTGTCGATGACGGAACCAGCAGTCCGTTTTTGTTACCCACCGTCATGCGGCCGATGATCCGGCATCCCGCGACGCTCATGTGAACTACGGGGATGGTCTCTGACAACTCTGCCTCGAACACGCTGTAAAAGTTCTCCGATCCACCGATTGCGACGAGGCAATAGGAATTTGTCAATTTACTAAACACCCCAACCTCATTGTTGTTTTCGAATTGGACGCGGACAGCCATGATTTTGATTTATTCAAACTTTACTTGTAATTACAAAGTATTTCACAATAATAAAGCTTCACGTGGGGAGAAAAGAAAAAACATGGGAATGTTCGTTCAAATAGTCACATTTACGTCAGTTTGACAACTACATTCGCAGTTGTATCCCAATGTCGTGTTCCATTTAAAATAACAATATGTCAAACATACGTACAACGTGTCTCGATCATTCTTGCGTAGAAATGGTACAATCTTTCCCACTCTTATGCTACGCAAACAACTTCTATGAGATAGGAACGCGCCTCACGTCAATGAGCGGTTTCTTATGAGCGCGTTCAGAGAAAAAAGTAAACAATAATGGAGAATAAAACTGTAACTTGCTCACTTCAGATGTCACTGCTATCCAAAGTCCAAGAATTTGACAGCTAGCTGTCACTATCCATGTTTATTTTTTCTAAACAAGCGACTTCTTTTAGGCATAAATAATTAATATTCCCCGTTGCGCAGGTGTTGACTACAAAAACCCGCGGACCGCTTCGGGGACCCATGTAATTGCCAAAGATGTTAAAAGACGAAAATTGTGGGAGAAAATTCTCCGAAAAAAATTGGAAACCAGATAGTTTGTCGAGACTACGTGCTATTATTTTTAAACCTGAAGACTTTTAGGTCAGACATTCGTATACAAGTAATGCTCCCAAGAGAACAAAGCCCGTTTTTATTACCTACAGGCACATGTGGTGTGATATTACGTAAATTATTGTAAAGGCATTAAATCAGTGTTAGAATTAACATCTCTGATGTTTTTCAGTCAGGCAGGTCATCCTCGAGCTGGTTTTCAACTCCGATCAGGTTATTACTGTCTTACACATCCAGACCTCCAGTCTTCACCAACAAATTAACTTCAAATTAACAAACACGAGATATCCTATAAATTATAAAACGTTCAACATTTATTATTTTCTGCTTTATATTTTATTTATTATTTTTATTTTCTGCTGCTAAAGCTGCTTTTTTACCAGGGGTAGATGCTTCCCTTTTCCTTAGCTCATCTTTGAATAGTTCTACACTCTACACTCACTCTCTACTCTCTTCTATATATTAATATAGGTGTGTGTATGTATAAGGTTATGATTGACACAAAAGTAAACATAAACAAAACAATGGCGATTTGTAGGTGTTAAACTGTGCTGTCATCTATGTCGAGCTTTCAGTTTTTAACTCCATATGGTACCTACAAATATGTTCAAGGATACACGGCAGCACTGCCGACTTTTTTGTGATAAAACATAACATTTAAAAAATTCAACAATTTTGACAAAATCTATGAGTTCTGCCAATAATTGACATCACCTGTAAAAGTAATTAAAATGGATGAAATTATATAATTTATTTTGTATTTCAATTTTGATTCAAAATTAAAAGTATGATTAAATGTATTCGCGATGAAGATGAAAGATGCGGAAATTCATAATACTGAATTGCTTGGTGGATTGCAATGATACGGAGCTGTTCCCAAGTGATGTTATTCAAAACCTGAGGCAGGTTGTGATTGCTTCAATCGCATACACGCCGAAGATCCAACAAGCTTTACAAAGAATCAATTTCAGATATCACAGGACTTGTAGTTACTCGAATCTATTACGGGTAATAATTACCATTCTAGTACCTAATTATTTAGTAGGAAAAGTCAATTCTGCGAACAATACAGTGAAGCATGCAAAACTACACCTTGCTCTGTGCATACTCGCTCACACGCATATAATTACAACCCATTTTACAACCAAACTATACCTCACTAAGTGCACACATGCTTTCGAAACTGGCCTCACGTCCCTATCGTGAAAGATCTTTCTTAAAAACAAATTTAAGAAATGGCTAAGCAGTACTATCCCATCAAAATTATCTTCTGTTCTAGTCTTCGAATCCCTGTCGCCTCTCTTTAAGTCCAGAATTATTATCAACACCGATTTGCTGACAAATTTTCATACCTACTCCAGAATCTTCATCTCATTATTGTTTACAAAAACTACCCACATATTTTTACTTTCTAAAACGTGCCAAACGTGGTGTTAATCCAGGAATGTAATGTTGGTGAGGATGACACCTTGTTGATGTTCTGGGGCTACGAGCGCTCTGACAGCAAGGTTACCATAAGTATGTCCACCGATAGCTGCACCTCCTTACACTTACCGGTAAGAGCACTTCAAACACCTACCCAAGTAATAGTACGACAGTCCAGTCGAGCAGTCCAAGGCGTAAAAAAGCGGCACTCACATCCCTCACAAATTTATTGTCCCCCGTAGCTCAACAGTGGGCCAGGCCAGTGCCGTGCTATGATTGGCTTAGCTCAAAATTTTATCTTAGAACGTCTAATATCTATCTGAATCTGAATGAGACTAAGCGCTGGCTGTGATTGGTTGCACAGACGACTACACCGACCTCCCAGCGTGACAAGGTGTTCCGTTCCACTGCCCAACAAACGGATATAAGCTGTAGATATTCCGGCATCTCTTCGCCAGGTACGTACTTATGACCTTATACCTTACGACGAGGTTTATATCTTTCAAAGTACAGAATCTCATCATGGCACAAAATCTTTTTTGATAAGGTGGTTAAGTGCCTAGTGTGCTACCAGGATCCTTTACATACATTTGTCAAATTTTCACAGAAATTGTATTGAGAAAACAAGAGGGCGGCATTAGTTCCGATTTTGGCCACGCGCCATATGATCCTTGTGCCGATGTACTAATTTAATTATGGTGGACCCCAGTGTACCTTTTTATTTTATTTTATTATTCCTGAACACTATGCAATCGTGAAACAGCGAATCCAAATGAAACGGATGAGCAGCGGCAGATGCGCGCTCGCATAGCGGACTCGCTGACGTTCTCCTCGCCTGCGTCGTCACTGCTGCAGCCGGCCGGCCACTCCATGTCTATCCTCAGTTCCGTGTGTGCGCTGCTGCTCAACAAACAGGTACCACTATTTGGTCTGACTAGGTGTTTACATATTGTATATTACGTAGTACCTATAGCATCCAACTACACGCGTGGTTACGGTTGGCCTGACTGGTTCCTGAGGTACTAATACCTAGGTGGGTGTTTCAAGTGCCAGTCCCCGATTGTTATCCATTTTTGACGAGAATTTTGTAAGACATAGTGAAGAATCTAGATCATTCTGGAAACATCGGTTTTGTTAACTCATATTATACAGGATGGATTTTTGAGATGTGGCAGCAGGGCAGCTACCTTAACTGTTGTAGCTACAGGCAAACGATCTTAGGAGACTTTCCTTAACTATTTGAGAAATTTTGATTTGCATTCACAGATTTTGACAAAATCAGCAGGAAAATGGGCAATTTTCACAAAAACTTTTTGTATGCCAATCGATCATGTTTCATAATTATATGGATCAAAAACCTCTATTGGACCTACTGAGGTTTGAGTACTAGAAAAGTCAGAAATCGCAAAAAACTTTTCCCATACATTTAGTAGGAAATGAGACTACAACTTACTTTTTTATCATGGATAGACTGATCGCTACAATGAAGAAAGGCCGAAAGGATAAACAAAAAAAAATGATGCCTGTAGCTACAACTGTTAAGGTAGCTGTCCTTGCTGCCCCATCTCAATAATGCACCCAGTGTACCTATAGGTACTTATTTGACGACTACATAAGAGATTTCACGGCATGTATCTCAACGACTGTAAAGTTTGGCCCTGCACCGTCGTTAGGGCGCGCAAGCCGCGAAGGAGGTGTCCAGTTTCACGGGAAGCCTTCGATCGGACAACATCTGCCGGATCTGCTTCGGCGGCGAGTCGGCAGAGCGGCTGGTGCGGCCCTGCTCATGCAGAGGGACCATCGCCGCCGTGCACCGCTCTTGCCTCGAGCGCTGGCTGCTGCAAGCTGCTACCTCCTACTGCGAGCTGTGCAGGCATCACTATGTCGTCACCAGGAGTCATAAGTGAGTTGCTTTGAAAATCAAAACCACAATAAATCTGCTCGTTCATTTAATTCCATTTCGTGATTCTCGTATAACCAAAACTCAAATTAAAACCGGTATCAACTTCGGGAGTCTATTACAAGTGCTTCCGTCCAGATGGTCGTGGGTGCGGTCGATGGCGGAGTGGGCGATGTCGGGGCGCGGGCGCGCACTGGCGGCGGACGTGTGGCGCGCGCTGGCGCTGGGCTCGGCCAGCGTGCTTGGCACGGCACGCGCACTGCACGCCTGCGACGCCGTGCTGCAGGCTGGCGCGCGCAGGGGTGGCGGCGCCGCGCTCGCAGCCAATCTGTTCTCGTCGTTGCTCATTGGAGTTATCGGTGAGTGGATAGTCAATGGTAGGTTTAAGTATTAGTTTTTCGGGATTAAGGGATTCAGATCAAACGGCTATTCGAAAGTTCCCGATCTCGGCCTCTTTCCTTACTCCTGTTAATGTCTCATTGTCTCAGATTCACCATAATCACTGCTGGGTCTTTCCATGGTCACACCAGGCGCGCTAAACGGTCTGTTGACCACGTGGATGCTGCTGAAGATTCAGGAGCACCAGCTGTCGTGGCAGGCATGGCGTGACAGCACTCTGCACGTGCACGTGACACTGGCAGAAGAGGTGAACACGCTCACCACGCACACGTCGGAGGCCACGGTGGTCGGCGACGAGGATGGCAACGCCACCGCTGACAGGAGCACCAATGTTGCTGACCCTTTTATGGTTTCACTCCCGTACAATCTGCCTGAACCGTGAGGTTAGCGGTTAATTTTTTCTTAAGAGTAAAGTTTGATCTGGAGACTGAGGCAGTAAGTGGCATGGGTGCGGATGTATAAGCACTGATGTTGGGACGCAACTCGCACAGCTTGGCTTTATTTGTAGTCTATATATAGTTTGCGATGGTCAACGTGATTGAGTTGATTGATGGTCTACTGCTAACTAAGCTGATCGTCATTTCGTGCAAGCACGAGAGCTACTTTGACTTTACTGAAATTGAAACAAAACAAAATCAGTTTTATGTAGCGCATCAGCACGTAGAGTAGACCCGAGGTGGTGGCCAGGGACCAAAAGAAATAACATTGAACTTGCCTGGAAATAGAACACAATATCTGCGCGTCGCTCATTAAATACGCACCTACTAGGCATACACATTATTATTACAATCACTTATTCATCCTGTGAATCACCAGAAAATTATTACGCATAGTTACTAATTCATCAATAATAGCCTATTATAATGTGTATGCCTAAAATTTTACGTGTGGTATTTAGATGATAAAACGCTAGGAGATGATGTAGACACGCACTGTTTTGAAAGACTTACAACTGCTCAAACAGCAATTTAAATCTACTGGCTTGGACCTTAACTCCACAAAATGTGAATTTTATCTTTCTGACATTACCGACAGACAATAGATCATAAATAAATTTAATGCAATAGCACCACTAATCAAAATTTTGGAAAAATGTTCACTGCACCTCCTAGGTTTCCCAATTTTAGGAAACAGCTTTTCTCCTTTCAGTGACGAAAAAATCTAAAACGTCAACGAAATTTCGGACAGACTCTCCAAAATAAATTTACATTCGGCGTTCACCCTGATTAGATACTGTTGTTTTGGCCCAAATTTTATATATTTTCTACTTTCTTCCCTTTTAGAGAAGCAGCCACATCTCTTGGCCAAAATTGACCAAATTATTCACAGCACAGTAACATCCATTTTAAATGTGGCATTGGACGACCGAGCGTGGCTTCAAGCCACACTACCTGAGCTTGTTGAGCTCCTTAAGTTCCGAGTTGAGCTGCAAGGTTACTGACAAATGCGTGCACTGACTGGACAGGTCCACTTAATCTGTGTTGTTGTTTCCTCAAAAGAACTTTTCAGACACAATCTACATGGTCTTCAAACATTATGACCGAATTTCTATATACACATTGACATTGGTGAATTTTATATACAGTGACATGAGTGTTTACTTGTAAAGTATTATGTTATTTTAATTATTGTGAATATGAGGACTATGACATGTGGGTCACTGTTGTTTTTTTCTTTCTATTTTTTCTTCTCAGTTAGTTTTAATCATGGTGTGGCAGTTTGAGTAATTTATGCGGTCTACCCAAATGTCCTTTCTTTGGTATTTTTCGTCGAATTGTTGAGCTACTTAAGTTCTGACTTCCTGAGTCGATCTGTACGATTACTGACAAATGCGTGCACTGACTGGATAGGTCCACTTAATCTGTGTGATTCTTTCCTCTAAAGACCATTTCAGATACCAATCTACATGGTCGTCACATGATCTGACCAAGATTATGTCTGGACTTTGAAAGAGACTGTGACCTCTGAGTTTGTTTCGGCCTTTCTTCTCAGAGTAGTCAGATAAGAAACGCTGACTTCATCTAGTTTAAAAAATATGATTGACGTGTAAAAGTGTTTGTACAAACCTACTTACAGAAATAAAATTATTTATCATTTACCCATCCGTTTTGGTGCCTCGGCGTCCGCAAAATTACCAGTATTAGCTTACCGGCCTTCCTGTCCTCTGCCAACAGCACCGAAAAGTTGACCAGGAAAATTTTAGCTCCCTCCCTGGTTGACTCTGAAGCGCCATGCTTTACTGGTGCGGTGAACGCCTGGATAGCGGTTTGCCCGGATAGAAATCGGCCCGTGAACCCATCTACCTAGAGACAATGGGATGAGCCGCTCTGCAGGTTGGTACGGAATAAACTTATCAATACGTCCTCCAATACTGCTGAGCGTGCCCGCCTGCTGGCTGTGGAAGAAAGGGAGTCGGGCCTCTGGCTTCAAGTGCTACCGTCACCTAACATAGGCACTATGCTGGGTGACACCACTTTCCGGCTCGCTACTTGTCTGCGTCTGGGCGCTCCTTGCGGGGCTTCGCATCGCTGCCAGTGCGGTGAAGCTGTCGACTGCCTCGGACACCATGACCTATCTTGCAGTAAGAGCGCAGGCCGGATAGCACGGCACGCCAGCATTAATGACATAATCCGCCGTGCTCTTGTCACCGCCGGGGTGCCAGCTTTTTCAGAACCCCACGGCTTGGCACGCGACGATGGGAAAAGACCAGACGGAATGACCATAATGCCCTGGAAGTTAGCCAGGCAAGGTGGCGACAAATTTTGCATTCCACACCAAAGTGTGGAATGCAAAATTTGTCGCCACCTTTGCGCCATTCCATCTTCCTAGCACGGCGGGCTGTGCTAGGGCGGCTGCTGCAGGTGCGGAAAACCTCAAACGGCGAAAATATTCCAATCTTATTGGGAGTAATGTGTTCGAGCCCTTGGGGTTGAAACACTAGGGCCGTGGGGTCCGAGTGCCCATTTGGTTTTTAGAAACATCGCCAAGCGGTTGGTCGACTCTTCACGTGAGCAGAGGGCCTGCCTATTTTTTGGCCAAAGAATCAGAATCGCCATACAACGTGGCAATGCTGCCAGCCTTTTGCGCACTTTTCCTGTCGACAGCGATGCGGACGAATTTTTTGATGCCCTATGATTCTTTTCCTTCTTTTTAAATTTATTTTTATTTAGATGTACATACTATTAATATTATTTGTAGAATCTGTAATAATAATGGCAACACCGTGTCAACAAAACGTCGAATTTTTCAATTTTTCCTAAATATCAATAGTGAAAATAATTTTGACCCATCCTTGCAATAGTTTTCCATTTTAAACCTAATATAAAACCTGAAAATCAATTTTACACCAAAAAAGAGTATATATAAACCATAATGAAATAGTTTTGATCAAAAACTGCCGAATCGGAGGTGACATGACAGTTGTCACCTCCGATAAACAATCACAAGGACAAAATAGAAAAATGATATGATATTTTGACAAGATCGGCCGCACTACGAGCACGCCCACCACCTCCGGACTCTTCGCTCAGCTCCGCCTCGCCACCGCCGGCACCCAGCCTCACTGTGAGTGCTGTGACGACACCGGCTGCGGTAGTTGCGTCGAGCTCGAGCGACGAGTATTTCTCCCCGCCCACGACGCCACCACCTGTTCGTCGACGTGGAGGACACCGGCCGCCGGACGGCTTAGGACCTCGAGGCCCACTGGCCTCTGACAGGGTCCCAGCTCCCGGTGGAAGTGTGCAGCGCATGAGATGGACACGATCCATCAATGAAAACGTCATGCGCTCATACTATGGGGCTACAGAGGGGGGAAACAATCTGACCGCGTACCGTGTCCGGATGCTCTCTCTTTTTCAGGTGCTTGAGCCAGCTATCAACGTTTCGGCACAACGACTGTCGGATCAGGTGCGGGTCATCCAACGTAATCATATGTTGGAAGACACTGTACTTGATCGCCTGCGAAATGAAATGCAGAGTAGTCGTGTTATCGCCCCCTCGTCTCAGACTGTTGTGATACTACCACAGTCTAACACGAATCAAGTAGACGAGGAGAGTGATGACAGGGCTACAAACGTAAGTACCCAGTGCAATGAGGAATTGAGGAGTGCTTTGGAGGATGCGATTCGAGAATATCGGTTCATATCGCCCGAACTTAGACCACGCTTACCTCGTTTGCCCATGCATAATAAAAATAGGGCGCTGGTGGCGGTCCTGGATGCGCAGTTATCAAATTATTTTGATGACTGCGTAGACCTCACCGATACTCATTCGATTCTGTACTGCGCGGCTGTAGCGGCATGTCGTGTAGCTCACGTCAAATTTGCTACTGATTCTAGAGCTACACGACCGAAACCAGCCGTACCAGCTTGGCAGTGCAGAATTGAACGCCGTATTGGTGGGGCCAGAGCGCTCATCGGCAAACTAATCTGCTTCAGGGAGGGCAATACTCGCCCTAGAGTGATGCGCTTTGTGAGACGCGCGTTCGCAGGGACTGATATCAGCCCTCAGGATTATATGTCCTGTGTCACAGAGCGCATCGACTTCCTGAAGCAGAAAGTGTATGCATGGGCGAACCGTATTCGGAGGTATAAGCGGCGAGTGGAGCGATACACTCAGAATCGCACCTTCCAACGCGATCAAAGGTGGGTTTATAGGGGTTGGGAGCGACCGGATCAAGATGTGGCTGACACGTGCCTACCAGATGATGACGCCATGTGTTCTTTCTGGCGCAATATCTGGTCGGTGCCTGTCAGTCACACCGAAGGCGATTGGGTACAGAGAGTCGAGCGAGCCTGCGATCCAATACCAGAAATGGGGGCTATTACCATCTGCCCCCAAGATGTAACTCGTGCAGTCCGTCCGCAGCCTAACTGGAAGTCTCCAGGACCGGACGGACTGCAAAACTTTTGGATCAAATGGTTCGTTGGGTCGCACGCTCGCTTGGCGGCTCAGTACCAGACTGCTTTGGAGTCTGGTTCGCTACCCCAGTTTCTAACAACAGGAGTTACCCACTTGCTCCATAAGTCAGGTAGCACTGCGGAACCCAAAAATTATAGACCGATCACGTGTTTACCGACGGTCTATAAAGTCCTTACATCCATTTTGAGAGCTAAAATTAACAAACATATAGACACCAACTCTATCATGTCTCCTTCTCAAAATGGATGTAGGAACGGGTCCCGTGGTACTAAGGAGCTACTCCTCATTGATATGGCCATTAGCCAACAAGTTCGTCGTTCCCGAAAGGATCTGTCGACATGTTGGATAGATTACAAGAAGGCCTATGACTCGGTGCCTCATACATGGCTTATGAGGGTGCTGGAGTTGTATAAAGTAGATGCAACTCTGCGCACCTTCCTGATGTCATGTATGGGGCAATGGAGAACGGTCCTTCACTATCCAGGATGTCGAAATGTCCAAAGGAATAGCGAACCGATAAGGATCGAGCGAGGCATATTTCAGGGTGATAGTTTGAGTCCGCTTTGGTTCTGCTTAGCCTTGAATCCTCTAAGCACACTGCTGGAAGATTCAGGTCTAGGCCATCGGCTGAGGAGAGGTGGTCAGGTTATATCTCACCTCCTTTACATGGATGACCTAAAACTCTTTGCCCTCAACAATTTGCAACTGATGGAGCTACTGAAAGTAACTGAAATGTTCAGTAGTGCCATCAGAATGGAATTTGGTGTGGACAAATGTGCGGTCATGCATGTAAAGCGAGGGGAGATTGTGGAATCCGTCGGAACCCAACTCTCGGATTCCATAAACCTTAGAACCCTCTCTGCATCCGAAACCTATAAGTATTTGGGTATGTCGGAAGCATTGGGCATCAATGGTACTGACATGAAGCAATCGTTAAAGGAACGCTTCTTTGGCCGCCTGAAAAAAGTATTTAATAGTCTTCTATCAGGCGGAAACAAGGTACGCGCCTTTAACGGTTGGGTCATGCCGGTTTTGATGTACTCTTTTGGCATACTCAAATGGACTCAGACCGAGCTCGACGCCCTGGATAGGAAGGTCCGTACACTGCTGACTGCAAATCGAATGCATCACCCACGGTCATCGGTAATGAGGCTGTATATCCCGCGAAAATGTGGAGGTCGAGGCTTTTTAAATGCTAAGACCCTCCACAATCGCGAGATATGCAGTCTCAGGGAATATTTCTTAGAGGCCGACGTGGGGATGCATCGAGATGTGGTCAAAGTGGACAAGGGCCTCACCCCGCTCTCCTTGGCTAAAGAGAACTGGCGCAAGCCAGTAGTGTTTGACACTAATGATCGCATGGAAGTATGGCAGAGTAAGGAGCTTCACGGACGCTTTTTTCGGGCCCTACATGGACCCGATATAGATCAACTAGCGTCCGTAGCCTGGCTGCGTTTCGGTGACCTCTTTGGAGAAACCGAAGGTTTTGTCTGTGCAATTATGGACGAAGTTATGATGACAAACAACTACCGGAGATTTATTGTGAAAGACGGCACGGTTGACATTTGTCGGGCATGCCACCGTCCGGGTGAATCAATCAGACACATTATCTCCGGATGTTCTAGTCTAGCTAACGAAGAATACTTGCATAGACACAACCTTGTAGCCAGGATTATCCATCAGCAACTTGCTCTCAAATACAGCCTTGTAGAATCGGAAGTGCCGTACTACAGGTATGTGCCCGACCCAGTTCTCGAAAATGGAAATATCACATTGTACTGGGATCGATCCATCATCACTGACAGGACTATTGTTGCCAATAAGCCTGATATAGTGGTGGTGGATCGATTAGAGCGGCGTGCAATGATTGTTGACATAACGGTCCCACATGACGGGAACCTCGTGAAAGCCGAGAAAGATAAACAAATCAAATATCTTGACTTGGCTCGCGAGGTTGTCGACATGTGGGATGTGGACTCAGCGATCATTGTACCGATAGTCGTCACAGCCAATGGATTAATAGCCAAGAGCCTCGACCAACACCTGAGGAGGCTCTCGTTGGGCAGCTGGATCAAGGGCTTGATTCAGAAGGCGGTACTTTTGGACACGGCCCGCATTGTTAGGAGGTTTCTCTCTCTGGAGCCCTGACCGCCGGTAGCTTGGACCCTGTTCCCGATACCGGTGGGCCACTATTTTTTATATTTTTAAATGTTTTTATATTTTTATATTCTAATATTTAAAAATATAATTTATATGTATATATCTAAGAAATAAAGGAAATAATAATAATAATCGTTTATTTCGGAAATCAGGTTCCATTTTATTAGTATTACAGTCTTAAAGAAAATGTTAGTACGTAAAATATTAAACTAATCGGGCATGAAAGGAGAACCACTCATCTCCTGTTGCAAAGAGAGTGCCACCCCATCCACGCCTGCAGCATTGGTGAATCCCACCGTTCAGACAAGGTCTTCAGGAGAACGTTAGAGGTGATCCGGATCCGACTCAACAATGAAGAGCAGCGCGTGCGCATCACAGCGAAGAAATCTTGTGTGCGCGCTTCTGCGAACATGGCAGATGCGCTGCACCACCGCGGCAGCCCCAGCATTCCCCTGAAGGTGTTGTTATATTGGACGCGAAGGGCACTGTACGCGCGATGCGTATAATTCACCCATAGCCCGCACGTGTACAGTGTCTGGCAGTACGACTTGAATAAAGTAATTTTTACGTCTCTTGTACAACGTGCGAACCTACGAGCGAGCATATTACACCGCACGGACAGCGCCCTAAAGCGCCATAAATGTAAATAAATAGCCAACGATCATATAATGTAATTTTGACAAACCTATCACAAAACTTCAATTCATGGTTTTGTTGACACAACGGACAAATATTATATGTCGACCGTGTTAGCGTTTCTGTTGAAATGCTACAATTTTGATGATCAATTTCAGCTACGACGTTTTAAGCTAGCCAAGCTAAATAGGACTTGCCGTCGAAAGTAGGCAAGTCTGTCTTCGTAGCAGTTTGCTTGTTAACTTTGTTTATTAATATTTCGAGCGAGTTGATAAGCGCGTCACTTCTTCGTCTTCATTACGATCTTGGTTGAAAGCTTTCATAGTCACGACAGCGTCTTGGCCGTGGGACGTTCTCATGCCCGGTGTCCCACACTAGGCTGTATAGCCGTATCTGAAATAAGGGTTGGCACTTAAAAATCTCGCTCATCGGGATTAGGCACTACATTTTTTACCCAATCTTGAATACTAGCACGGCTACGCAGGTCGTGGCTGCTGCGCTGGTTGGCTTCCGCCTCTACAGCGGCGAAGTCAGCTTGTAATTGGAGCTCAGCGACCTGTCACTCTCAGTCTTGAGCTTGGTGCTCCAAATCAGCCAGGTGGCGCGCGTGCTGCCCCTGTGCCGATGGTGGCGGA
Organism: Dryobotodes eremita; assembly: GCA_917490735.1. Lineage (NCBI taxonomy): Eukaryota > Metazoa > Arthropoda > Insecta > Lepidoptera > Noctuidae > Dryobotodes > Dryobotodes eremita. The sequence goes on from OU823254.1 coordinate 22,446,917, forward strand.
AGAGTGCGAAGTGGCCGCGCTGGCCGAGCGGGGCAGTCTCCCTCGTCGCAACTTGAGTGCCGTCTCTTTCACACAGCGCTTCCACTTTTGCACGTCTAGAACGTGTTTCTACCATTGTTCCGTAGATAGGACCAAAGTATATTTAAATCAATCAAAATAATAACCTAGGCAGCGAAAGCATACGTTTGTCTATGCTTTCGCTACCTATTGGTTATTATTTTTCATTTCTCATACACGGAAAGTAGTGTTTGTTTGATCCGAGTAGCGGGTGGAAGACGCTGCTCCCCGTCTTAGGGCGGGAAAAACTCATAGTAATTGCTTCCCTCTCTAGGGCGGGAATGAATTTTAAAAATAGAACTAAATTTGGTTAGGTAGTCGGCTACGAAAGTTTTTACATAATTAAGTAAAATATCGATTAAAAGAAATGCCGGGGGCTTTAAGAGTGTATAAACAGCCAGTGTGAATTAAAAAAATACCTATTAAAGAGGATGCGCTAAGGTAGCCCGCGAAATTCAAATTTACTTACGTTTTTTGCATTTTGCAGTGACCAAAAACATAACTGACACAGAGCTGCAATTTGCAAAAAACCAAATAATATTTGAATATGGCGGGCTACAACTGTGGATCCATCTTAAGCGGGACGGCGGTGACTCGGTGTGTTCCATATTTAAAATTTGAAAAAGACTATATATTTTGGCGAGATACTAACTCTGTAATATTTCCTAACTTTGTTTTCTTCGTACTAAAGAAACTAAACGTGACATAGACTGAATGAACAAAGAGTGCGAAGCCACAAGAAAAAAAAAACTGTATTCTGTACCGAAATTCAAAATATCAGTTTTAGAGACTAATATTTGATTAAAAATGAGTCTCATGTATTAAATTATTAATAGACATTTTAGAAAAACTACTGTTTTTACTTTCCTTAAATTCGAAATGAAAAGTAGAGTGTTTACCACGGGTGAAAGTCATCAATTCCTACTCGGACTATAGCCGCCCTCGCTATACGCTCGGGCGTCTAAATACCTCGTATGGGAATTGATTCCTTTCGACCCTTGTATAACAATCTACTATTGATTGACTTAAATAAATATACTTTTGTTTTACTAACAAGAACCAGCGCCTTTTGATTTCGGTAGTTGATATACCTACTTTATAAAAAGGTAAATTATTATAAAGAGCTTAGTGCAGACTTGCATAGTTTTCATACAGACACTTCAGCGCCTTGGTTTACCGATAGTGAATCTGGCACCGTTGAAGGGACTGCAGTACAGCTCAAATCTCGCTCGAATCGAAGGCTTTCTCGTAGTATACAAACGCTGAACAGAGAGGCAGGTCCTACTCTTAGGTCTTTTGTATAACCTGCCTAAAGCCTTTATGGAATCCGGGTTGCTCGGGAGGCTGGAAGTAATTAAACCTGCACGCGAGACGGTTCGTGATGACTCTTGAAAACAGCTTGTAGACTTATTGTGCCCACGACTAGGCTCCAAAAAATTTGTGATTCATTTAAGTGCCAAAGTATACGTTTTTACAACAAACACGCAAGCCGTGAAAGAACTGAGCCTCAATAAATTTAAATCATTGATTAAACAGAAATTCTGTTAAAAAGGTTTCTGTATAGTTAAAGGTTACCTGGATGACAAAAAGGCTTGGGATTAATTTAAGCTACTTCAATGTACCCCCAAGCACCAAAACATTTCTGTTTTAGAATTAATGATGTAATTTTTATTGATTTACGTGACTTAATATACTTATACTTTTTGTAATAAGCTTCTCAAAAATTTAAAACATGCTACGAACGGAATGAGTTTCAAACGGCAAAGAACAACCCTAAAGCCACTTGGAAGATAATTAAAAATATCACTGGAACTAACCTTAATGCGAAATCCCCCAACGAGCTACTGGGGATGTCTTCGGGTGAAAAGTCTTCAGTCAACAATGTTAACGAGTTTTTTGCCAATGTTGGAAAGACCTTGGCTGACAAATTCTCATCCACCTCGTATACCTCGGAGTATTCTCTCGATGCGCCGCCTTCCAACTCACTGGTACTTCTACCCTCAGATGAAGTAGAGGTCTCAAATCTCATTATTGGGTTACGAACTGATGCTGCGGTAGGTTGGGATGGAATCTTATCGAGACTGTTAAAATCCTGCCTGCCCGTGATTGTCCCAGCCATCACTCATATCTGCAATCGCTCTATTTCCACGGGTTGCTTTCCCAGGGTTTTTAAAAGGGCTGTCGTTCATCCAATCTTCAAGAGTGGGGACAGACGCGGTGTAGATAATTATAGACCGATCTCAGTCTTGCCTGCCATCTCTAAAATATTAGAAAAGGTACTTAATAAACGTTTGGTTGACTATCTTGAGTCATACAAATTATTAAGTGACAACCAGTATGGGTTTAGAGGTGGGTCAACTGAAAATGCTGTTGCTGCCTTGGTAGATCATGTAGTATCTAAACTGGATAGTAAAATGAAATGCTTGGCTATTTTCCTCGATCTTTCCAAGGCATTTGACACTGTGTCTGTTCCCCACCTCTTATCTAAGCTGGAAGCTACGGGCATTCGCGGGCATACCTTAAAATTTTTCCAGGATTACCTGTGTGATAGAAGCCAATGCGTCAAAATAAATAACGTTACTAGTGACGCTAAATCGTTGAGTTACGGCGTTCCTCAGGGCTCAATTTTGGGTCCCACCCTCTTTCTTATTTATATTAATAATTTATGCAAAATGTCTCTAACGAACTGTTCAATTTATACTTACGCAGATGATACGGCCTTGCTTCTTCACGGTAACGACTGGCCTGAAACAGTAAAATACGCGGAACATGCTCTAAATTCAGTGATGAAATGGCTATCAAATAACATCCTAACCTTAAATCTTAAGAAAACAGTTTACTTACCTTTCTCCTTACTATCCACTAACCTCCCATCACCGGATACAATGGCGCTTAAAGCTCATACCTGCTCACTCGGTCTATCCTCTTCACAATGCGGCTGTCCACAACTCACAAGGTGTAAGTCAGTCAAGTATCTCGGAGTCTATGTGGATAGTTCTTTGAGCTGGAAACCTCACCTTAGCAATCTCACATCGCGAGTCCGCAAGTGTATATTTTTTTTTTTTAAACTAAGGCACTCCGCGGACTCCCGTACCATTAAAACTGTTTATTATGCCCTGTGTCAAAGTATAATAAACTACTGCATCACAGTGTGGGGTGGGGCCCCTAAGACAACCCTACTGCCTCTGGAACGAGCACAGAGAGCTGTCCTCAAGGTTATGAGCTTGAAGCCGTTTAGATATCCCACCTCGGCTCTCTACACCGAATGTCAGGTCCTCACTGCGAGACAGGTCTTTGTTCTTGGCACCATTCTGCGCAAACATCCCTCTGTGATATACAAGCCGAATGCTGCTAAAAAGCGTAGAGGCTTCGAGGTATGCTCAACTCGCGGATGTAGAACAGCCGTTGCTCAGCGTCATTATGATATTCTGTCCAACCATTTATATAATAAAATAAACAAAGTATGCACCATAGCTCCCATGTGCCATAATGGATGTAAGACCAAGGTCACAAAGTGGCTACTGACAATGAGTTACGATAAGACTGAAGATTTACTTCATGTATCAATCGCTTAACCTGTAAGTAGTTAATAAATTCATATATTTATAATTACATTTACACAGACTTATATACACACAAGTTTTCACCATATTTTATCTCTCTCTCAATACATAAACAAACACATTCCCCCACATAGGTACTTTTACAGACACATAATAACGTGCTTTTTCTAATAGTAAGTAGTTCTCTTAATAATATTATGCTGTGCTCGTCATACAACACAGACAACTTAGCCCCGTAGACACCGCATAGGAGGGCAACCGCGCTCGCCAAGCATTAGCTCTACGGCCTCATATGTGATGGCCACGCCCCCAACTCGTCTAGGAAGCGCCAGTCAGTCCGTTACTGAATGTTGACGTGTTTTAGTTATTGTTCTGAGGTTTTAAAAATCGAAAAGAATATTCAAAATGCCGTATTGTGCAGTCAATTGGTGCGGAAAATGTAGCAGAACTTCGAGGTTACACAAAGACGGCATTACATTTCACCGATAAGTTATCTAGAAGCATAAAATAATTTAAAAAAATAATTTAACGACAATATTTGAATACGAAACAAATGCAAAGGTGCAGTAGCGCTCGTTGATGTCTTTTGAAAAATCTCTTTCTTTCACGTTTTAATTTATATATGACTATCTCGCTCTATCATCGGTAACAGTTTACTAGTGATGATGAATCGATAACAAATCTACAAATAAAATATCGATATGTTACCACAAATATAAAATAAATAAATAATCATTATTTTATTTTAAAGGTTTCCTAAATGCCTAGAATTAAAGAAAATTTGTATAAGTGCTACAAAACGAGATGAAAATTGGTGTCCCACTACAAATAGTGTTATATGTTCCCGTCATTTTACGACGGATTGCTTTGAACTCAAAAAGAAACGACAAATTTTATTTATTACTGCTGTACCAACTTTGGTGGGTCACTTGTCAATATTGTCAGATATTATCGACTTCTGTTTTTTAATTCCCGAAATATTTTGGCACTAATTAATACACTCAGTGCATGGAATTTGGCGCAAATGTGGCACGTGCTTCTCCAAAACTATTTTCTGTTTGATGCAAAAATATTTCCTGAATTAAGTATACCTAGATGTAAGTACTAGGTATAACGAATTACGGTACGGTATACTCTGTGCTATAATGTGAGATTAGTATTTGATCGGTGTACCTTTTTCAATAGATAAATAAATCTAAGTACTTACAAATGTTGCTTATCGATAAAAAATATCGAGTCTCATACCGACCCTAAGCCGTCCTATGAGTCATTTGACGTATGACATGTGACATTGAAATAGCCAATCACAGCTCTCTTTGCACCTCGGCCCCCCCTGACTTTTGACGATAGTATATTCGAACAAAATGTTCATAATGAGGTGTCTACGGGGCTAAGTTGTCTGTGTCATACAACTACTGTAAAATGTTCAAATTATAGGCGAGGACGCTGGCACCCTAAACACAAGTTAAATCTTACTCTGGGTGCCAGAGTTCATCGAAAACACTCTTCATAGTTAGTTGTTACGCTGCATAGTGTTTAGCTAAGTGTTTATGTACAATGGAAGATAATAAAAAACATTTTCTTTTCTTTCTTTCTTTCTAACTTATGATATTTTTGATGACATTTAAAGTGAAAACTGACTGTGAATGTGAGCATCCAGGCTAGATTGAATACATGACTTTATAACTGTCTGGCGGTTTTGAGTATTTTATGCGGCCTACCCAAATGTCCTTTCTTTGGTATTGTTCGTCGAGTGATTGAGCTCCTTAAGTTCTGAGTTGAGCTACACTGACAAATGCGTGCACTGACTGGACAGGTCCACTCAATCTTTGTGGTTTTCATCAAAATACCATTTCAGACACCCATCTACACACTCTTCACATGACCTGACCAAGATTATGTCTGGACTTTAAAAGAGACTGTGACCTCTGAGTTTGTTTCGGCCTTTCTTCTCAGAGTAGTCAGATAGGAACCGCCGACCTCGTTTAGTTTTTAAAATATGATTGGCGTGTAAAAATGTTTGTACACACGGCTATACATATCAACCAACTCATATCAACTTCCAGTATAAGCTGACCTCACATTGTACGGAAGTCCTATACAATGCGAGATCAGCTTATACTGGAAATGTATAGCTTGATATGTAGCCGTGTGTACAAAGAGTATTTAATAAGTACACACTTATTTTAAAAATAATAATGTAGTAGGTGTATACCAAACGAATATATTAGCGTCTGAAAAAAGATAGGGTATAATAGAAGAACGGAGAAATTATCCTTGGTGTGGAAATTTTGCAATTTTATTTACGGATAACACCTGAACATAAATTAATATAGCATAATCAGCCTATAATGTTCCCACTGCTGGGACACAGGCCTCCTCTCTTTGTGAGGGAATGGGCTGTAATCTACCACGCGGGCCCAGTGCGGGTTGGTAGATGTCACATTTCTTCGATTTTTTTTTTTCTAGGACATGCCGGTTTCCTCACGATGTTTTCCTTCGCCGGTTTGAGAGCAATGGTGATGAAATTATTTTCACCAAGTAAAGCACCTGTCTGGGTTCGAACCCTCGACCTACAACTCGTAAGTCGGGGTCGATACCACTGGGCCACCACTGCTCTCGCATTAATACTACCGCATCACTAAACCATAGACAATATTTCGAGCGGCCATTGTTGTTTACATATATGGAACTTTTGAAAAAAAATATGATATTAAGTAGGTAATCATTTAACTGCCAAATATTATGAAAGTCATGACGTCTGTGACGATTTATATTAGCAAGATCCTAAGGTAATAGGTAGTTTTACCTATGTACTAAGGAGAGAGCCTATGTCAATGTCAATGTTTTATAACTTTATCGATAGATTTCGGATATCAAAGTATATAATTAGGTATGTTATTTTGTTCACAGATACTTGCAAGTTTCCTTGGCCACTGAGATATCAAATCGCATGGAATCAGAAATATTTAAAAACAAAAATCAGCCAAAATGATCGTCTAGAAGCAGTGCACTACCGAGATCGCCGAGAAAAGATAACTATTGCAGCGACTATGGTGGCCACTTCGTTCATATGCTTTGTGCTAACAACCAGCCTTTGTTTTATAATTTTAATGAGTTTGGTAGTATTTCGATATATAAGAATCGGCTCGGGTGCTATCACGTAATCTATAAACTGACCATAGAAAGATAATACATGACTTGAGGAAGTTAGTCTAGTGTGGCGTTCCCAGGCGCACGGCGAACGCCATGCCTTCTTTTCTATACTGTTTCATCTGAGTTTCATACATTATGCTATTTTGAATACCGTATATATAGATCACTTTTTATTAAATATTTTTGAAGCTACAATCCATTTGATTTGGTTTTCTTTTTGCTTTTTCGGCGTTTAATAAAATACGCAGGTACCACTTACCTACCTGAGTCACCAACACTTCACCATGCATTCATTTGTTTAAGATGTAGACACTTTTAATATAACAAGGGTATACAAAGTCCTGCTTAAATAAGCAGGACTTTGTATACCCTTCCCTTGTTTGCTTCAAAAGATGTCAAAATCTTGATAAATATCAAGATTTTGACATCTTTTGAAGCAAACATGATGGAGGTCGTCAAAATTATAGAATTGATGAAAACAGACAAGTAGGTGAATTATGATCCCGACATAAAGAGTAGGTACCTACCTACCACAGTTTCGAACGTCGAGACATGTGATGGGTAATGTTACTCGAAGAAGATTGTGAAAAGTGATAAGAAAAAAGAATATATACCTTAGTCCAGTCAGTAACAATCGGGTATTTGTATTTTAACGTCGACATCTCACTAAATGGTTGGCCATAGCGGTGGCTCACGTGTAGGCTATGCAAATAAATTAGAAATAAAATATTAAAATAATACACCCTTGTTTTGTTAATCAATATTTATTTCATTATCAATATAAATTAACATAATAATCATTAAAATAATATCAAATTTCATAAAATCAGTAGCGAATACATCAAGCCGCTGTTAATATTAATGTCAAATTCATATAATATGTTAAATGTAATCGTGAAACTGTATGTACACTGATAAAAAAAGGATTCTACTCTCTTATGTGGGTATATAAGTGCAAGCGATCCTTAGCAGTGCGGTACTACACTATGACCTAACAGTAGTCGCTCGTTATATAAATGTTAGTTAAAACTTACAAGCTAACGTAGAAAAAATCACATCTTGAGATTATAATAAATAGGAGGACTGTATCGAGACAGCGCTTGGAGATATACGAGTTGGGCGGACACTGACATATAAACATTTATAACAAACGAACAAATCAACAACATACGCTCTTTGGATTTATAACACACTTCCTAACATACTATTTGTGACTACAGCGTTCAACTACTCGGCGCAAGCGCCTGACTCCCCGCGAACGAGAACACCGTCTATTGTCAATACAAAACCTTCTAAAAGGATGGACCTACTAATTTATGAATGGAAAATCTCATGAATAAACCATTGGAGCCTTCTAAAAATAATCGCCAACTTAGACGAAAAGGAAGTCTAATCAATTACCCCTCGAGGCTTCAATTTGTTTGTATGACAGTACAAGGTGGTCGCGTTCGATAGCTGGGCTACAAGTGACGGTCAGTCCTGGTCCTTGAACCGGCGATAGATGGACTGGACGTACGTGAACACGCACTTCCAGTCCGGCTTGCGCATCGTCACCATGTCGTCCACGTCTAGCAGGGGGTAGATGCCCGCCTTCTCACTGGAAACAAACGACAACTTATTGGTAAACATTACGAAGTAAGTCAATATTGCTTGACCTTTCTTTGGCCTCCGAAGGTGACGACAAAAGATTCTACAATTATATGTAGTTACGAGTATATCCACAAAGCTTATTCAATGCACAGCTATGATCATAGCCATAGAATGCTGCAATAATCACCATGGATGCTGTAGCCATCGCAGTAATATTATCTACAGAGAGGATACAGCCCGAAATCATGTTGTTTTCGAAAGCCCAATCCTAAGAAAGATCCTATTGGTGTTGTGGACTATAATCTAGTTTAATACTTACTCGGCAATTTTGAAGGCGAGCGTGAAGTTGTGTCGGCGTTTTTCAGGCGACAGCTGAGAGTAGTCGAAGGCGTCAGGCAAGAAGTGGTGCACCAGCGCGCAGAACGCCAGCCCGTCCGCCCAACTCGTGGAGAAGTTCTCCAGCTTCACATTCTGGAGAAACACGAGGAAAACATTATACTTCGAGTAGGATCAGGAAGAATTTAGGACGTGTTTGGAGACCTTCGTTAGTTTTTTAATTTATTATAACTGTGCGAACTGGTAAATGAAGGCAACTTGGTCAAATGGAAGTGCACGGTCAAGTTTCCGGCGCACATAAATCACTGTCAGGGTCTAAATGATCTGAGGGTCAGCAAAATATTTGGTTTATTTAAATTTCTTTTTATATGGTTCCTTAAAATTATTGTGGCAAACTATACATACATTTGTGTGATTGGGGAAATGCTAATGTAAGAATTATCTACACAGGAACTCAGTGGAGGCAAAGTGAAGATTACCAAACAATTAGGTACTCGGTGTGTTCAGATTCACCCAATTTATTTACAACTCATACCCACATTTACTTGTACACTTCTACCTAAAGTTAACAACACTAAATCATGCATAATCCTGGAAAGTCATATTCACACTTCAAGTGACGTACTTTTTATTTATAAACCCATGCTTTTTAATTCAAAATTAAAATTGATTATAAAATTAGTCATTTTTGGTTTGTTATAAAATTCACACAAATCACATATTCCAGATTATAGGTACAATTTCGTCTCAATGTTTAATAATTAAATATAAAAAATATACATAGTCCATGTATACATGTAAGACATATTACACTGATAGATCGAAACCAAAGCAATATAATTTGGTCGTACAGTGACGGATGTATAAATAAACAATAACTAGTGAAAATAACACAACGTATAAAATATATACAGGAAAGTAGCAGCCAAAATGAAGCGATAAGAGAAGCGTGGAGTATGAGTGGTAGTGACGTCATTGACGTGTGTGTTAATACTAGGTGCGCGTGCGCAGCGTTCGCTATCAACATGCTACATCTCGATAACGCGGTTAAATCCGTTAAATCCGAATGCCCTGACTTTAAGGCAGATGCAAATTTTGAAATATCGACCTCAGTTCGGCTTTTTACCAGTTGTAGATGTCGATAAAAATATGCATTTGCCTAATCTAACCGCATTTATAACCTCCCCAATACGTTTATTTACAGTATCTAAATACTAACCAACTATAAAAATCTAAGAAAAACACAAAAATATTTCTTTTTGGTGCGCCAATACAGCTACGTAACCCATATATATTTAGACGACATAATAGCATACGCAGTGGGGGTGTTGCGTGCGGACGGAGAGGGAGGTGTGGAGTGTACCTCGTAGTCCCGGGTCTTGTCGCGACACCAATGCAGCAATCGTTCTTTAATAGTGACGGCGCTGGCTTGCAGCGCGGGATCCGTGAACTTGAAGTAAGGCTGCGCCGGAGAGCCCGGGCTCTGCGGGGTCTTGGGCGAGCTACAACCGGGCACGCATGTTAGTCACCGAGGTTCACCTAACTGCGGCCTCACCGGTTAGTTCGTCGACAATCAAACTATTAGTTCGTGTGTCACATCGTGTGCTACGGAACGCGTGTGCTATTAATGGGGGTCGCAGGTTATTTACAAGAACGCGTGCTGATTTCATGTCAACTAGATGTCAAGCTATCAGCCGAGCTTCGTTTATGAACGATACTGAATGTTCTCATGACAGGGTAAGTACACACGTGCGATTATTGACACTAGAGGCCTCGTATGTACTTAGCCTTATATGCTTCTCGGAAAAAAATATTATCGTATAAGCGTCTAATATACATGTTATAATGCATATCATTAACTTTTATATTTACTTGTATCTAATCCTTATTTGTATCCACAGATATGGCTGCCAAAAATAAATAAAATATATTGCGTTACATTACGTATGAAGCGAAAGGATCTTATACATAAAATATAGTACTTGAATGGTAAGGAGTCTTATGTATCGGTCGTTTTTGTCATGTACGATATCGTCTGAAGTTGATGCGTGGTCTTTGGTAGAAAGATGGATGACACTTACTTGGGACTGTTGGTTGAGTTTTGTTTTTCGAGCTGCCGGAACTTGGCAAATGGCGACACGGGCTTGGGCGCCGGCTTGACCATACTCTCTATCACTGTGACATACATATACAAAATATTAATTTTACAACCATACATATTTTTGACTTTTATTAAGACAATAATAGACAATAATAATGCAAAGCAAGGACAGCTAACCTTTGGATGTTTTAGTGGTGGTAGTGCTACTGCTAACAGTTTTTTCTGACGAGTTCCTCCTCACGCTCGATGTCACAGTTACTTCCTCTTCCTCTGCAAACAAAACGTTTACATTAGTTACCGTCGCTGGCACGTGGAAACACAGATCTAACACTAACTCGAAACACTTGAAAACAATCAGCAAGACAGTACAACGATAACCTATAAGCTATTAGTCAAATAACACGGTTACAGAGGGCGCGGATGAAGATGGTACGGAGGTTACGAGCACATATGTACATCGACGTGATAGCGCGGGCGCAGGGCCGGAGGGGGCCGGGGGGGCATGCGGGGCGGGCACAAGCACAGACCCACACACACACGACTCACGCGCGTCTCGCTCGTCTCCCGCTCCTAATTAGTGGAATGTTGCGACGCTACGCTACGCGAGCGCCGACACCAGATCTTCGAATGCGTCCTCAGTGTTGCTCTCGTCCAGGAATTGCAGCTCCGACACCGTGGGCATCGTGCGGCTGCGGCCCAACGAGTAGGCCTGCGGGGGCGCGTACGACTGCCGCAGCGACCGCGACCGCGCCGCACCCACTCCTGTCGCCGGCCGCATCGGTTGATGCTGCTGCCCAGAGAAATACGCTTCCACCGTTCGCTTCTTTTCTGTTACTTCCTCGCGGGCGATGCCACCCTCAAACAACTTGGGTACAGCTAGCAGGTGCATAGACTTAGCGCGTGCGACCACTCGTCGCGGCGAGGCCGACTTGGGGCTGGCGACCATTTGGTGCCACGAGCCCGACCTGCTGAGCGGGCTGGAGCCGAGGCTGCCTGCCGACTCACTGGACAGCACGGACTCGCGGGACGCGGCGAGCGCGCCGGGGGACTGGGGGGCGTGCGAGGGGGCGGGCGCGAGCAGGGGGGAGCGGCCAGTATTTACAGGGACCCGTACCTGGGACCTCGCCGACTCGCGTTTTTTCCTTTCGATCTGCGCGATGACGTCATTTTTCGGTGACGAGAACTTGTCGAGTGCGCCGCGCAGACTGTCAGCCGCCGAACCTCGACGACCTTCGTCGTTGCGTGTACGCACGCCGGTCGTGATGGTAGCCGCTCCACGCACTGGACCACGCATCACGCGAGTCACCACTCTATCGTGCTCCGTTGTGACGCCTTCCTCGACGCCATTAGTGTAAGGCACGTCACCGTTCTGGTACATGTGGGGTGATTCTATCGGGTTGGTGGCTCGCGGTGAGTACGGGCTGGCGGGTGCGCGCGGCTGCAGAGGCGAGGCGCCACTGCGGTGGCGATCCGTGTCGTTGGTGACAACATCAGGCAGGTAGTCCACCTTGTGGGCGCGAGCCTTCTCTATGTCGGGCGTGCGCTGCAGTGGGACAAAAGTGGAGATGCCGCTGGATGGTGTGTAGTCTGTGATGGTATATGCAGGTGGTGCGGGAGGTTTCCGTTCCGTGGGGTCACCGTGGCCGTTCACAACTGTCTCACGCCGGTTCTTTTCACGAATTTGTTTCTCGTAAAACTCGATTTGCAGTTTCTGTGCATCAACCTTGGGTAAATATGTATTTTGTGCTGGGAATTTGGTGTCATCAATTTTCCGCACGAGTTCCGGAGCGGAGAGGTCATTCTGACTAGGTATGGTCTTCACCGGATAGTTTTGTATTTGCGGGAGCGCGTGAGTCGGCGGTGCGGGTGGGTGGAACGCGGACGGTCTCTCCCGGTAGGGGGCGGGCGTGGGTTCGGGCTTGTTGCTCTCGAACTTGGCGGCAGCCATACCAACCACCCTCCTTGGTTTGTCTGCGTCTGTAGCCCAAGGTTTGCTTGGCACTGGCGGGCTCGTGGCAAGAGGCATTAGGTTCGCCGGGAACGCGGGTGTATGGTCAACAGTAGGGGAGGTCACGTTTAAGACGGACGGGGGACTCCATATGTAAGTGGGAGCCGCTATCGGCGACGTCGCTTTGGTTGGCGGCTTAAACGCAGACATAGGTGCATGAGAGAACTGATTGACGGGTATAGGCCGCGCTACGAAAGGTTTGATAACCAGCGGCTTTGTGGGGGACTGCGGGACAGCCGGGTGTGACGGTGGCGCGACCGGTGCTGTGAGAGTTGGCGGCGCGGGCGCCGGCGGGAGTATGGGCGCTGATAACGGCGCAGTGATAGGCGCGGGGCGGTGCGCGGGCAAAGATGCTGATGCTGCGATTTGCCCGGAGCGATGCACGGGTAAAGATGCGGGCGCGGTAGCCGGCGCGGTCGGTGGCGGGAGCGGGTGCTGAACTTGTCGCGGGATGTGAACGCGCATCGGCTCCCTCCGTTCGTTAACCCACGGGGGCTTAACTACGTCAGTGTTATTCTCATTATAGAACTTCTTAGGCCGAGCGGCGGCCGGGTTCACCGTGGTCTCGTCTGTTGTACGCCAGAAGCGCCGCGCGGATGATGCACTCGACGACCTACTGTTCGTCATGCTGTTGTCCTCTCGCTCGCGACTCTCGAACGCGTGCTTTATGTTTCCGAACCTACTGCTCCAGTTAGCGGGGCCGGTGGCGGCTGCCTCACGGTCGGCCGCTTCGTTCTTCTTCATGAACGCTACAAACTTCCTGTCGTTCTCGGTCTGAGGCCTGAACTCGGGTACGATGGGGCGCGGGGATGCGTCATCATCGTTGTCGCTGTCGATGCGGTACCCGCCGAGCGGCCTTCCTATATCGATAGTATTGGCACGTTTCATTCGTAACCGTTTGTTGTTACTATTTCCGAATCGACTGAATGGTTTAGAGTCATCTTGACTGCCGGTCGGCGGTGCCGCAAAGTTGTAAGTGGGCGGGAGTGGCATGTATAATGGTGCACGTTTTGGGTCTTCCCGTTTATATTCTTTTTCTTCGGTAGGCGCGGGCTCTACAGGTGCGCGTCGTGGTATATTCTCTTTCTGAGCGTGCGTATCGAACTTGTTAGCGATGGCCGCTATGCTACTTTTAGAGTCGGAGGGGCGCCGGTCCATGCGCGGCTGCGGTTGGTACGATTGGTGAAGTGGCTGAGGCTGGTATAGCAGATGGGGCACCTGCACCGGTTGTGGCTGGAAGACAGGCTGAGGTGCGGGCGCGGCCTGCGGGGGAGCTGGCACCTGCTGGCGCGGTTGTTGCAGAGGTTGCGGCTGTCGGTAGCCTTGGCCGCCCGCATCGGCGACCGAGTGCCGGTAAAAGTCAGGTTTACGAGTGGTCGGGGCTCGCTTCTCCACGACGACGCGCGCGTCCCTGTTCAGTTTCGGAGCCTCGTAGCTGCCAGAGTGCGCTACTGGTGTCGGTTTCTTTCGGGACGCGACGGCGTCGTGGTAACTAACATTCTCGTCAATACTTTGTTTGCGTTCTGGGGTGGAAGGTTCGTCTGTGCTAGTCGCCATGGAAGCTGTGGAGGTAGCGCCTGAGGACAAAGGGCCATTAGCGCCGAGCGCAAGTTGGTCGCGGTCTACGAGGCGGCGCGCCTCCTCTAGTTCTTCGCGGGTGACGCCGACGGTGTGGCGCGCGGCGCGGCTGCGGCGCCGGGGCCTGCGCCGGCAGCCGTCCAGCCTGTCGGCGGCGTCAAGCGCGTCCTCCAGCCGGTCGGCCAGGCCCAGCAGCGCGCGCGCCTGCGGGTGCTCGCTGGGCGGCGCAAGCGCGGCGCGCAGGCGGGCCAGCGAGCGCCGCACGTCGGCCACCACGTCAGCGGGCGCGGCGCCGAGCCCGGCCAGCAGGCGCTCGCCGCCGCCGCCCAGCAGGCCCTGCAGCAGCGGGAGCAGGAGAGACTCACCGCGACTGTCGCCGTCCGCGCCGCCCGTCTCGCCCGCCGCCGCCAACGCCTCCGTCACGGCGCTCGCGCATGCTGCCGACATTGAACGTTCACATAAAACACGAATTATTGAAAATTTTCGTCTGAAATAACTTGTCAATACCTATACTAGTAATGTTTCATGTGCGAATTTATTTAAAATTGCAGTGTGAAGACCGAAGATTATAAAGTAGTTTCCTTATGTTATTGCATTATTGTTACCTTATAGAACCCCATTTGTTAACAAAGTCTGTAAATAAAGATTAGCAAAGAAAAATATCCAAATATATGTAGGTACTTATAATATGGTTTTATAAATACCTACTTACTCAATACGGGCTAATTTCTTCCTTTCAGCAAAGGATTTACAATAAACTGTCCAGCTAATACATACTGTGACAGAACAATTGATTTTAAACGCAGAAAGAGTACAGACGTAGCTAAATGATTGGAAAGTGGTGGTCATGTCTCATGTCTCATGGTGGTCGTGTCTCATGTCTCACGGTGGTCGGGTTTCATGTCTCATGGTGGTCGTGTCTCATGTCTCATGGTGGTCGTGTCTCATGTCTCATGGTGGTCGTGTCTCATGTCTCATGGTGGTCGTGTCTCATGTCTTATGGTGGTCGTGTCTCATGTCTCAGGGTGGTCGTGTCTCATGTCTCATGGTGGTCGTGTGTCATGTCTCAGGTGTGACAACTGTGGTGGTGTTCTTTACCTTCTTGCTCAGCCATTAGTGTTCGGATGCGCGCGCGCAGTCGTCGACGTTGCTCGTAGTCGTTGCACTCGTCCAACTAGAATTAGAATCATAATAATCATAATCATAAATCTTAATTTATCTCAACATCATATTGCACTTGTTAAAATGCACAAGCTTGAATAGAGAAAGGTGGCTGAGTTAGGAGGGTCCTGACTCCTGAGTTACAGATCATCCGACTCTCTTAGATAGGACATGTTAATTTACAAAACGGTTATAGTTAACATATTTTATAATAATATGTTGAAAGCACGTATTGTACGTTGTTTGATGTACGTACTGTATATGTCGATACATCGCCATCGGTAAACTGTATAAGCTATCTTCAGAATTAAGAATACTGAACTTTTCTGCTTTTTGCTTGGTAAGCCCTTATTTAGAAAACTACTCTGTATGGAATAGAATGTTAAAAAAAAAGTGTTGCATAGTGTCCGCAAACTTTCTCATGTAAACGCAATTTTCCGTCATTTCCACTAAATTTTAACGAGACATAGCCTAACTCGTCACACATAACTTATCCTACACGAACTAACTCACGCATAGCTGTCGAAATCCTCCGAACATCGCGACACACTTGCTTACATACAAACAATAATATTAACTATTTGTTAATCAACTGTTTGTCATTCGCGCATGCACGAGACTGCTACCACGGCCACTACTTCACGGTAACTGTGTATTCAGCGCCTAATTATTAGCACTGCGGGGACTCAGATAACGCGCTGTGCATACTGGAGAAGCATACACCGGAATGCTTCCTTTTTATGTTGATGAGTAAAGTGAGTTAGAATATAAATGCTAACAAATAATGAGTATCTTTTCATAGAAATCTGTTTTGTTCTGCTTGTTTCTTCTATTGTATTAACTGAGACAGGTTGTTACTGCAAATTTTGTGTTAGGACTTAATATAAGAGGCTCTGTTCAGCGGAAGATTTATTATTCTGAGATGATTATTTGACTGATTGAGCTATTCCACCACTTAGCTCGACCTTCTGAGGAGGAAGGAAGATTTCTTACAACAACTACTGTAGAGTTTATTTCATGGCTGGCTCGTCGTGGAATAATCCCTACAGCCAAGAGTGACAACATTGTTATAATATCTTCGCCTCGAGTTATGAATGCAATGTATTCTGCAAACCAAACTAAACCAATTCTCAATGCTCCAGTATGAACAGCGCCCAACGAGAGCTTTCTGCACGAGTGGTTAAGTTGTCAATAAGTGACGCTTGTATTGCGGGCGCAACCGGTTCGAGTACCGAGCCGTGCCATGCCGGAAGTACCTACTCCAGCCGGAAGCCGGAAGTGAGTGCCGCCCTCAATTGCTCTGCTTTGTTGGTGACCCGATGATTTGACTGTGTGTACTCGTTTGTCATCACAATTTTGAGTCGTGGTTACAGAGGATGGTTTATTTGATTTTAATTTGTTTGTTTGAGGTAATTATCGATGATGGGTATTTACTTGTTGACCGTAGTGAAAGTTTCTATTGTGTGAATATTTGTTTTTGACTCTTTAAACAGTTGTTTTACTTTGATGGGTTCCTCTTCTTAACTCGTCAATCTAATGAAATATTTTCCACAGGTCACAAAAAAAGATTTAAAAAAATTACTCGGTATTCTTATATACTTAGCATTGACACTCCATCATGCTACCGTCAACAACCCGATTGTTTCAACATTATGACACCGTGTGAAGAGTGTGAAGACATGAGAATATTTCACAACACAGCAGGTATTCAAGTTCGTCATGTCCAGTGTCAAGTACACGCCAGGTTCCCATGCTGCCGTGCTGCGTCAGCGAAGGTGATTATCGAGTGAGTTACAGGGTTTAAGCGGCAAGCGACTTACGATATATTACACAACAGTAGATACATAGGTACCTGCTTCTTTCGTATCTTTTAAGTTCTACTTTACGAGTTGATTTAAGTTCTAAAAATAGAGAAGTAAACAGGGATCTATTAATCGGATTAAAATGTTACCCGGTCACACCCGTTTATACCTATGATTTAAGTACCGATATGAGAGTTAACATAGAGACCAAATAAGTTGTCTTGGTGCTTAAAACTAAGATTTTAGCGATACCCTCTAAAACCGAAACCCTTGCACCTGGTGATACAATAGCGTTGGATTAATTATTGATACTACAGAAAAGAATTGCTCTCAACTTGCACCACACGCCTGACAGGCGCACGGGCAGTTCGTGGCGTCAAGTTTAACGCGTTTCGCTGCACGTGAAAGCCTCCTCCGATACTGTCCACGCAATGATTTGACAATATTTATGCGTGGTGTTAGACTCTTAAAAAGATCGTATGCTTCGCGCCAGATCTAGGTCAAATTTTAGATCTTTTAGATGAATTGGAAAGTGAAGAATTTTTTTGGTTTAAAAGATCCATCAAACGCTAAGCAATCTAATCAAATCAAAGCTGTCGTTAACAAACGCCTGTTTTATGTCCCTGATGAAAGGATTTATACCAACCTTTCCATATGTCTATGTTGCTTCTTGGCAATTCGCTTAATCCGCAAAAAAGATAAGTCATTTTAATGCGCAAGGGTTATAGCAGTAGGTAATGTTAATGTTTTGAAATGCGATTAACCGGTGGAGGACCGGAATGACTCAGCTAATAGCTAATGAATGAAAGTCGCGTATGAATGGAGACGAGACCGGTCGGTACACTCAGCAGCGAGTACCTACCGGAGAGCTGACTCACTCTGCCAGAGTTATGGGGTTTACCTTGGGGATCAGAAAGCAAGGATTTGATAAGAAACTTAATTATAATCGGGGACAAGCTTGCTTTTACTACACAGGATTCAAAGACGACGGCCATCTATGGGAATAATAACAACCAAAATCTTTGTAGAGGTGGTTTGATAATCCTAGATTGTGTTTTCAAAGGAATATTCCTTCGGGGAAAAACCAAGGATGATGAAATGTAGGTTTTGTGTGCCTTTATTGAAACTGACTGTAGAAAACATTTTTTTTTCTCTACAGTCTAAGGTAGCAGACAGTCCTAAGATATTGGAATAAAACATACGCATCGTAATCAGCTTTCTTTGAGCTTTCCTGTTCCTAACACCTTGGATAATGATCCACAGAACTCAGTTGTCGCATTAACACACTTCTTACTCTAATCAATATGAGTAATTAGGTTCAGTTCTTACTATAACATCGGAGAAAGGATGGTTCCCACCAACACAACTTCAGTGGCGCAGCATTAAACTCGGAAAGTGAACATATTTGTCCAGCCGGCCTACAGAAAATTTTGAGACTCGAAACTAAGAAGCCTTTAATAGGAAAATACGTACAATGGGAACGGCGTAAGAGGGTCCATGGAGTTTCTTTTTCGTTCTTCTCCATAGAAACCTACTACGCTTTGGAATGGGCAACTAGGTTTATCTTTCAGGCTGACCGATTCTTATGACAATTCAAACGTGCCTGTAAATGGTTTACTTGAAAGAAATGCTTTGAGTTTTGCTAAACTTTAATAAAGATGATAAAGAACTCACGAGTTTCCTGAGAAGACGCTCGTCCCAGCACTGGTCTACGTCAAAGTCCTCGAGGGTCCTGGTCTGGGAGCTGGTGACCTTACCACCGTCGCTGCTGCTTGTGCGAACTGTCTCCTGAGGGACAAAGAGAAGAAAGATCATTAGTATGATGGTGGTTTACTAAGGGATTAACAAAAGTGCCTTCCTACCAAAACTGTAACACAAAAGGACAGGTTCCTTTTGTCAAAAATATATTATTCCGGATTAACGACGGAAAATGACGACTGCTATTCTTATTAATTTCAACGAACTTGATCTAACAAAAAATAATCCTTTTGGCTGTATGCCGTCGCATTTAATCTTGTATGGTTTAATAAGCTTGATTAACTTATAATACAACAAGATTATAAAGCCGAAGATGAGCTTCTAGGATTACAAGCTAACCACTGATCTAATAATTGTCTAGGGTTTTTATTCATGAATGTCAAAAATCCATGAAAAACACGCTATCAATATTTTCACGACAGTCTTCACAATGTCCCAACCTTCTAACTGTGACTCACACTAGATCAAAGTCTCCACTATTGCAAAACGAAGTTATTTTCACGTAATAATAACAGCGACATCTTCTCAAATAGCGCGACCTGACCTTGTTGGAGAGTTGGTCAAAGGCCGACTGCGCAAGCGCCGCTCATTTACATCGCTGTCAATGAATCATTAGCTTTTCGTGTTAGACATGTTGACAGATAGGTATTGTGGATGTGAAGTGCTTTAAATTCCTAATACTCTTGAAATGCGAAATATAGGTACTATAATATTAGTTGTATGGCCCTTCTAAAAACTCCTGAAATGTTCCAGAAAAGTCTAGAAAATGGTAAAAATTGATTTACTATACCATTATTAACATATCAAATGTTTCTGTAACATCATTACATCTAATTTTGAAACACTTTCAAAAATCTCCTATAATTTTTTTGTTTTATCATGTCATCAAGATATATCTTGTAAATACATTTCAATCTTAATTTCATCTCAAATACGATGTTTGCGGTCTTTTACATATTTCAGTAGAAAGCCAGCTGTTTTAACATGTCGTGATACATTAAAAAAGTTAAAGAATGTTAAATTCATTGATTAATAAAGATGTGGTAAAAGCTTGCAGCTAATTCCGTTCGGAGCTGAAGAGATATATGTTCAGAGTTGACCTTGACTGAACGATATTTGTACAGGGCTGTCCGTTTGTGGTTCATAAAGTTTATCGCGATATTGACGTCATTATGTATCAGTAACAGATTTTTTATTACGGAAAGATAGTTGTGTAAATAATGTTTTTAAAACAGAATAATCTGAAGCTCATATCTACAACGCAGTAACTGGTCTAGGAAATGAATGAATGGGATAACCTCATTGCTACGTTTGAAATAAGTGATATTAACAGTGCAATGGTTGGCAAAGTGGTAAATGAGAAATAAAAATAATGAAGGTAATGATTAAACCGTCAAAATTATTCTAGCTCTCATAAAGAGGGAAAGAACACAGATAGTTACATAAATCGTATAATTGACTTTTAATGACATCCCTAATTTTTCCGCTGTAGTATTTCAGTGTAACGCTTGAATAGTTGTAGGTATAGTCTATTTCTGAGATTTGCGCAACAATATCTACACACACAACTATACCTACACACACAACACTACCTACACAAACAAACGTACGATAGCATTTTTCAGATC
The DNA here is from genome assembly GCA_917490735.1 of Dryobotodes eremita. Classification (NCBI taxonomy): domain Eukaryota; kingdom Metazoa; phylum Arthropoda; class Insecta; order Lepidoptera; family Noctuidae; genus Dryobotodes; species Dryobotodes eremita. The sequence continues at coordinate 22,467,655 of OU823254.1, forward strand.
ATTAGATAATCTACATTACTGAATAGCATCTGAATAGTTTGTTGTGATAGTACACTGAACATTAAATTATTTCAGGAATTCTGAAAATATCTAGGTTTACATTTACATAGTTTGTACGGAGTTACCTAGTAAATGCTAAAGATATTTTTATGTAGATAGATGTACCGAAAGATAGTTCTTAAGGATGATTAAGGCTATTGTGAATAAACCCAGTTTGCCGTAGATCTAAGAATATAAGAAACGCGTAATCAAAAAGAAGCCGAGCAATGGAAGAAGTTAGGCACAGACAGTGATATCCATAATTCTGGTGTAACTTTAGGTGCACATATCGACGTAAATAAAACAGAATCAAACTTTATGTAACGGGACGCTGCGCCCGCCGGAAACGCATACGATTTATCGAACGTTTAAAAAAACATGATGCAGCTATTTGGCATGCGCTTGCAAACTACAATATCTATTTCATCGGAATAGATTTTTGCTCAACAATGGTCACTTCTAGCACAGTTCAACCATGAACCATCTATAGGAGCTAAGAGAAATTCACTACGGGGTGGATTTGTGAATTCGCCTGTAGTTGGATTCTTTGTCATCAGTCCATGCATTTCTTTTCGTCCATGTTTCTTTTGACTTTGATTCATTTTTATTTGATTAAGACAAGCGGAGGGCACCATGTCTTTTCTAATCGATAAAAGAACGGTCCGTCATTCATTTACGAAAAAAACACTTGCAACATTTGTTTTGACCATGAATCAGAATTTATACCTAATTGATTTGATGTGAGAGTCAAACCGCAATGCATTTTCACAACCTACATAAATAAATTGATCCACAGTTCACTGTCGATAAAAGATATATTACCGAGCAAAAAAGCAGCAGATGTTCCGGTTGTCACTATACCTAAGTGCAATGCATTCTTTTTGCTGTACTACAGTTGCCGTGAAATGCGATTATATAGTTGTTTAATTAAGTTTTCAGGTTTGAATTTCAGCACTGAAACCTAGAATATTGGGTATATGTTAGCCATACACAAGTATATGTATATGATATTCACGAATAAACTTTATGACACGGGTGATGAATACCGCGTGTTTATCCTAGGCTGCGCGGGCGCCGCTCCAACGCGGAACTCGCCACTTTTACGTGCGGACACTAAACTAATGACGTGTTCTATATTAGTGCTGCTGATGGCTCCTAGGTCCTGAGGCTCGTTGTGTTTACGGGATGCACCAGGAAAATGCTCAGCTTGTGCGGCCAATTTGTCGTCAGCAGCTTAATTGTATCATTTATGTTTCTGTTATGATTAATTGCCTGCCTAGATGATAGAGTGGTATGTCTGTTACAGCCGATCTGGTAAATTTTCCATTTGCGTTTAAGAGTTATTACTTCTATTAAATCGTAAGACGTCATTTTCTTATACTACATGTTACGAAAGGAAATGGACGACTCTTTATAGCCATTAAATTTACTGTGAAAGCGTCCATTACCGAGGACTAGGACATCGGTCCATGCGAAACGCATTTGAATGCACTAATACTAAAAATAACTTGAACTAAACGTTCTGTATGAGTAATGGGTACATTCAAATGGATTACTTGTTGCTGGTAACTGAAAATTTTCTCATCAACCGTCTGTCAGTCTCCTGCGCGTCTGTCGCAGACTCCCAGCTATTTACCAATTGCTCCGTCTTGTCAGTCAGTGGGCTATACTTAGCACATGAGTCAGAAGGTCAAATGGCCCGAATGCCGGAGGACTAGGTCTTGTTGCATTCCTTCATCACAGCGGCCCGCGCTAATTCCAGTAGGGACAATGTCTCGTGTCCTTGCACAAGAATGCAAAGAAACTAATACTTTGCAAGAGTTCTGAGTATTTTTAGTTGCACTTATTTCAGTTGTGGAGAAGAATTTTAAGAATTTAGAAATGGACAAAGAGGGTTTCAAGGATAAAGAGAGTTAAAACTTTCTAAGTAAAGTTAAAGATATTTTTTTATAAAATGGAGTCGAGGTAATCGTGGTGAAAAAACAGGCTCAAATCATTTGATCTCAAATTGCTCTTGATAGTCGATTAAATGTTATTTTGAGGAGAAAAGTTTGAATTCAATTCAATTATCACTTTTCTCTTAAAGTTTTTTGAATTTCCAATCATGACAAACTAATCGGTACATTGCCATCTAGAACTTTCCTTTTAATGACTCCAACTATATTTAAACGATCATCACTCAATGATTGTTGTCCTAAAACAAAGTAACGCATACGTGGGCGTTCGTTGACATCAGTGATAGGCGCGATATTGACATGAGTCAGTCATCTGCGACTCTGAGAGGCGCGTGCCAAGTAGGCAGCCCTTTGATGTGGGGTCTTGCTTAGGCTGTGAAGCGCCGATATTGTTAACTAGAGTAATTGATAGTTCAATCTTAACGTATCGGTTGCAAGTATTGATGACCTAATAACAGTTTTGTTTGTTCTAGTGGTAGTTTGCGTGGTCTGACTGTGGTCTTGCAGTCCGACGTTCTTATGATTTTGTTTGTAATGGGTACGCCGGGTAGGCCCGATACATTGAATTTGGCTACCGCCTCCTGGACACCTTTAGGTGACCATTACAGGCAAAGTTAAAACGTATCTTGTCTGTAATTTCACCAACAGAACACAGAAATTCTGCTTGTAATTTCCCGTAAACTCTTATTTACTATTTTGATAACTATCCATCCAATGCCAGTGCCGGCAGTGGCTGTAAGTTTGATTTTCACATCGTTTTTAGATACATAACATCAAGGCTGTATTCCCCGAAGGGTTACGCAGAGGTGTTCTTATAGTACACCCACATTTCGCCAGTTATGTTAAAGTCCCATGTGATAGGGGCCGAGCCTATTGCCATCAACCGGGCACGAATCCAGACTCCGGGCTGCTACTGAGAAATTCCAGATGGAAAAACCCAATACCGCTTTGCCCGACCCCGGAATCGAACCCAGGAGCTCATGCTCAGCAGTAGTATTAGCGGCCGCTAGACCAACAAGGCAGTCATTATCACATCACATCGTCATCAGACATCGTTTTTATTTTCTCCAAATATTTTATTAAACTCATGTTTATTGTGATTTGTTTGTATATGCACGTCCAAAATCATAGCATGATGTTATGCAAGTTTATTTACCTACAGACAGACCTGCGTGGGAGTCTAGAAATGTGGATTGTAACACACGTTTTATATTATTCGCGAATACTTCAATTGAGAAAATAAAGAGAGATGAGATAATCATCTCTAGTAGTTGTTTCAGTTGCTGGCAGGTGCAGATGTGTGGACGGTCTGCGGATGATGGCCAACACAGTACTTGTTATGTTGCAGATGATCTCTGGAATATAGCGTTTCAGGGGTTTCTGGTTATCTACTTATATGACGTTTTCAGTCTGCTAATATCTAGTTGTATGTAGGTTTGTCTTCGCGCCATAAAATTTTGTTTGCTGCTGGAGAATTGTCAGCTTCTAAATGATCTTAGAATATTGATCATCGACAAATATTTTGCTCTTTTTTCTTCCTAAAAGCTTCCCAGAACTGAGTCTTCCTCACAAAAGAGTCCCCATTCCTCACTACTGACATTAAAACCTGACCCTATTCCACAGCCGTTGATCGAATCGAATCTGAATCGCGCATCGTATAATAATAATAGGCGCGTTATATTTCAGAAGATCACTGGGCCACATTTTTGGCAGGTCGCTCCGAAACTGCGCAGTAAAAATAAAACCGCGCGCGCATCTCCGCTTCCAATAGATCCGTAGAGGCGGGAAGTGGCTGGATTGTAAATAAATTGTGCAGCGACGTAAGATGATACGGTGTTTACAATCTAATGGCACAGAACATGAACGTCAGCTAATGTGGGATTAAATACTCGTGTTATTTCTTGACCTTCCTCTATTTTGAAAAGAATAACCTAAGCACTTAGTACAGTAGTAGGTTTGTAGTGAAATTAATGCTTTCGATGTCTTCTATATCGTTTTGATACCTGAACTACTACAAATAGTCATTTTGACTCATTACCGAAACCGGACAAGTGGTTCCCGACGAAGTGGTTTTCTTTAGTTTCCAGTCTTTAGGTACTGTCAAATAGGTCCAACAATGTCGTATTCCGCATTACAAATTCATTTGCCAATGGTGAAGTCGTAGTATTCTGTCAGGATTGTAAGTTTGGCTGGTTATATTTTAGGAAATTCATATTAAGCAAATGATCGTGATTTTAGGACATAGGTACTGTTTCCGCTACGGTAACGTAGGTACCTACTACCGTAATAAGGTGGATTAGGATTAAAATAATGTCAAGAATTAAGTATAATGAGCTTATTTTAAAGTCTTCATACATTCTGTTAAGCAAGGACGCATACTTATGTTAAGTTGTAAGAAGCAATTTTTTCCTTAATGTTTCGCCAGTATTTTATCAAAAGTCTCATAATCCGGATATAACTAAGGAGATAAACTGTTAATCTCAAGAATATGTAGTAAGAACTGGACGAAAGTGGACGAAGATATAAAATTATAATCATAATAATTTTAAGAAAGTGTTCTTCATACGGAGTTTCGTAACGTGTGATAAAGATGAAGGCTCGTTAAAGTAAATCACGGAAAAGTGGAGTTTTATGAACCTTACTTGTTGAATAACTATATTATTAACTAGCTGTTGCCCGCGACTTTGTCTGCGATCCAGGATGAAAGTAAGCTGTGTCCTTACCCAGGTCATGGTCTATCTGTGTGCCAAATTTCATCAAACTCCGTTCAGCCGTTTTAACATGGAAGCATAACAAACAAACAAAGGAACAAACAAACAAAATGCTGCGCCTTCTAGGCACTTTTCCTGTTGACAACGATGCGGACAAATTTTTTGGTGCCCTATGATTCTTACCTCTCCCCTTTTTATACAATTGAACATATTATTATTATTTTAAGACTGTTCGCTTTTAAATTATGTAAATAAAATATAATAAGGAACAAATTCACTTTCGCATTTGTAATAACTAATAAGGTTAGGAAGTTAGGATGATGTTGATACAGATATTGAGAATTGTACGCAATACTGATATTATGTTAGCTGTTCTACGTCACTATACGAGTCACTGGATTGTGATATTAATATGGTAGTGACGTAAAATAAACCTCCTGTCAAGGGCTTCTTATATCTGGCTCTACCATGTTCTCTGTCGTGCTAAGCGTGCCTGCGATAGTAAACTATTGAATGCTAGCTTCTGCTGTTTATGGCACTCTGCAATAGTATAGCTATGAGTGAAAGATTGTTAGTATTCGGATCAGTAGGTACTTAGGTTACATCTTGTAACAATATTTTGATTTAAAAGAGTGTCCGTGGAATTGCTTGCCCGTTCTTCTTCATAGGTACCTACTACGCTTTGGAATGGGTATCTATGTAGCTTCATCTTTCTGACTGACCGACCTCTTGACAATTCAAGAGTGCCTGTAATTGGTTTATTTGAAATAAATGCTTTTAGTTTGAGTCTTACCAACAATTAAATTTTACCTCTTTATAAAATCTATACTAATAATAAAGCTGAAGAGTTTGTTTGTTTGTTTGTTTGCTTGAACGCGCTAATCTCAGGAACTGCTGGTCCGATTTGAAAATTTTTTTTTCAGTGTTAGATAGCTCATTTATCGAGGAAGGCTATAGGCTATATACCATCACGCTAAGAGCAATAGGGACGGAGCACCAATGAGCAATGTTTCAAAATCGTGAGTATTTTTTCCTTTTGAGAGCTTCCGCTGCGTGCGCTGCGTAAACGGTTAAAGTTTCGCAAAAATCATGTATTACAGAATTGTTCCCCTTTAAAAGTTCTAAAAAAAGTCTGCGACAGCTTATGTCTATTTTTTAAGGTTAGCTCACTATAAACTTTTTTATGCTAACCAAATTTGTTCTAAAATAATGCATTATTTGCGAAGGTGTTTTTATAAACATAATATTAATCCTTATCCATATAAATACGTTATTCATCATAAGTATTTAATTCAAAACAAAATTGCCCATTACATTATTTGATTTCAATGAATATCTTAGGAGATATCGCAGTTTTAAAATAACATCGCAGCAAAATAATGTTGCTAGGTCGGCGGGCGGTCATGAGGGGGAAGGGCGGTAGCCCCACTTATCTCTGCGAGATACCATGCCGGAAGGAAACAAAACTAAAAATATAGTGTACGCAGAAGTACCTTAAAATAACATTAGTTTTGAGTTTTTTTTTGAGAATAACCCACAATCTACATGATATAAGATTATAAGACCCAGTACTTTTTAACCGACTTCAAAAAGGAGGAGGTTATTACTTAACGTTTTAAAGTTCCACTCGTATACGGAGAAAAGATTTCTTGAAATATTCCAGCAGGCTTAGCACGGGCACCGTTTTGTTGACGTAAAAATAGACAAAAATGACGTTCAGTACCCCAGTAAAAATTTAATCGGTAACCCAGTAAAGTTTCTAAGACCTTAATTTTTTTTTGCCCTAGGATTTGTACTGGGTAACCCGGTAAATTTTCTTGGGTTTGCGCATATGGTCCCGCGTTACTGCAGAGCCCCAGTAAAAATTCATAAACTCGCCAGGAATATTTTAAGAAATCTTTTCTCCGTGTACTGATAAAAGCGTGATGTAGGTACCTAAAACAGCTCCTTAACGTACGTATTATTTAAATATATTTTCACCCTCTGCGTAAACAAAGTCGCGGGTTAAAGTTAGCGTTAGCCCAAAGTAACTATTCCACGCGGACGAAGTCGCGGGCAGAAGCTAGTAATAGAATATAAGAAGACTAGATAGTTAGTTAGAGAATAGAAGATAGGTACCTACGTAGAAGATAACATTATATGACGATTATGAGACGTTGTTACTTAGATAGATAACGTTTAATTTTACTGACCTCTCACAAAAATTTCTCGCAGATATTTTCAACGCTCTTTTTCTAATGTTTATTACAATCAAATTTATTCAACTTTTGATAAATGGAAAACAGCATACTGTGCCAAAAGTAACGCAGGAATCATCTAAACTGTATAATTATTTAAATTTAGATACAGTTGCAGAGAGATGACTACTAGCAAACCATCAACTTTCTGGATCGCATTCGCTACATCCGACAAATGTGTTTGTAATTCCGAAATATTTACGTCTACCATTACATTTAGCTATGTTTACTGTTTAGATATAAAACTATGTTTGGATATAGCTTCAACGTGCGTAGCATGGAAGAAACGAAGGACAAAATGACAGAATAGAAAGATTTCTACGGCGCGATGTCAAAAAAAAAGAAAAGAAATGACACTTAGTATAGAAAATTAGAAAGATATGTCAATTCTTCGTAGAGTAGAGAAGTGGTCAATTGGTCATGTTACGCCTGCAAATTCAATCAGATTCAGCAGAATTCCAGTATTTTTACTGCACTTCTTACAAACTTAACTGTAGAAACTTCATTTATCTATTCTGTGTTAAAACCAGTAAAGTCTTTGGCCAGCTATCACAAATTCGGGTTTTTATAAAAAACTGCATCGATATATCAGACTCTCCCATCCACTGATGTTTATATATTTGATGTGACATCGGACGATACCCGGTTGCCCTTGTAAAGTAATCACAGATGCAATTATTACTGCAATACATACTATACATACCTACCTTATGTGTATGTCAACTACATCACGAGGTTCACCTTCGACTATTATCATTTTAATGACTAGTATATGGTAAACATGGGTATGTAATATTTAATTACCTAATAGCTAATAATTGTCAAACAACAAATCTTGCAATTAACACACCAGTGTTTGCAGGCATTTGCATAAGCAATATAAGTTTACCTATTGAAGTTCTATAATAGGCAATTCTCGTTCAATATGTGTAGAATCAAGAGATATGAACTAACTGATGATTTGTGTCAATAATTCTCGTGTAAAATAATCCAAAAGATCGGTTCTTGCTTGAAACATCCCAGGATTTTCAAAATGATCCGCTAAAACATTATTATCTTGAAAAACTGATATTAAACCACAGCTGGTAAAACTGGAAGCTTTGAAACCTTCAAAACATTTGGGGACAAGCTACACTTATGAAAGCTATTACTTTATTATAATAACTGTAGTGTGTTCAAGCGCTTGCACCGATGCGTCCCACTGCGCATGCTCGGGGAGCTGCGCACGAGACGCCATTAGCACGTTTGTAAAGTGTTATCGGCCAGCGGCAGAACTAATGTCAGTGACATCTCGTGACGGAAAACTCATGCCATTTCCTTCACCAACTGCGGAGATGAAAGGTGGGTAATGTTTTCCGGAATCTGTCTCCACTCTGTCAAACGGGTATACTTGTTGCTGATGAAAAGGAAATAAACAAACGGAAATAGAACTTACGTGTGCATATACCGACAATATTCTTAAAAACTGGATAGTGAAAAGTCAAGTCAGTGGAAAACAGATGATTAATTTTACTTCCAAAGAGTTTATTAAGAGGAAATAAAAACAGTTTAAGATATAAGTAAGTATTTCCCATAAAAACCTAGAAGAATGTAGGTACGTATCGATTATCAAAATCAATTGATAATCGAAACAATACAAAAAGCGACAATTTAGCAACAACAACAGATATAATGTATAACTAGGAAAAGGCAATATAAACATCCGAGCAAAAACTAGTAGATTGTGCGGTGACAAAAACTAAACAAGACAATATCACAGAATAACACCAACAGAAGAATCATTTTAGACAAACGCATAAGTATATCAAATTGCAAGGCAAATAAATTTGAGGTTGCATAGGAGGCAACCCAAGCTTATAACAGATGCTTGTTAGGAAATCCATGGGTAAAAAAGAGAGAAAAGGAGAATAGGGAAAAGAAAGGAAATTTAGAAGAGAGGAGGAAAGAAAGTAGAGAGAGAGTAAGGACTCTCTCTAGAAGTAACTTCCCGGCTGACCGAGGACTCTCCTCTCTCTCTCTCGTTTGGGTAACAGTTGAGGATTTAGACAAGAACTAAAGATAGGAATTGTAGCCAGAGTTGCTTACTATCAGATAAGCGGTGAAGAAGTTGCATGGAACTTCTGCAGCTCGTTATTTTGATATAATAATGCAGATATAATTGGCAGTGAAAGTCGTAATGGCGGGATATCATACCTACTAATACCATACGGGACGGTTTTCCTGCGCTGTTTTTATATGTATCCCTTATAATATTGACACGTCAAAGTTTCGCAAATTGATTTTGCTTTCCATTAATGATGTAAGCCTGAGTGTATGCAGTATTGATCTCTAATTACATCTTTCTTTACCAATAATTGTTAAGTCTGCGTTCGGCAGTAAACGGTTTGTCTGTTAGAATGTAAAACATTATCTAAAATCTATCCTAACTTCCTAATCCTAACTTCCTAACTATCTTAACTTCCTAACTAATATTATAAATGCGAAAGTAAGTTTGTTTGTTTGTTTGTTTGTTACCTTTTCACGCCTAAACCACTGAACCGATCATTCTGAAATTTTGCATATACGTTGTAAGGGGAACAGAAACGGACATAGAGTACCTTTCATCCCGCAAAAAAGTACTGTTCCCGAGGAAAACAACAATAACACACATGATAATAGATGGCGCCACGTGTCTTTCAATCATGATCGAATTATAACCCGAATTGATAGTCAAAGTCTAAATTAACGCGAGGGAAGCCGCGGGCAAAAGCTAGTAAAAAATAAGTCTTTTGTAAGGGTAAACAGTAATACATTTTAATTGTCACACATAATTTGAAACACCAAAATCGCATCACGCCTACAATAGGAGACACAACAACTTGGCATCGTATTCCAACTGTCTCGGCTTCTGGCTGGGCACGCTGACCGTTCCCACGAGCACTTACACGCCTTTTGTTTGATATTCCATTTCTATTTATAAATATTACTCTACAGTACTATTTAGGGTAAGCAGAAGTCTTGAACCGAGAGAACCAAAGAATCGAAAGAACAATGTCTTCCTACTTAAATCTTTCATGAGCATTAATTAGCTCTTCATTCGCAGTAAGACACGCACCGATGACTTGAACATAATTACTGGTATATAAGCAATTACGCCAATTGTTATTATTACATACATATACACGACTACGCTCCGTTCCGCCCACGGTCACGGTATCTCCTTACGACGGCAGCAGCAGCACTGAATATTCATTTTGACACTATTAGCTGTAATGATTTCCATTTTAGTTGTTAAGAGAAAATAACCTGCCATTATGTTGAAGTTGTTATCTTTTTACGTGGTTTTATGCTCGGTTTAACTAATGAGATTCGTTGTATTCTAAGCTTTAGAATTACTTTTAGAACTATCTTTCTTGTTTTAAGTAATTTTAATGTTGTCTTTACTAAAATTATTATCTTCATTAAATCAGTAACCATAATAACGTTTGCCACATTGCGCGTTTGGCATCACAAGTGATATAAAGTAATATCCTAAGACTAGCACCTTTTAACGTCCAGAGAAAATTATATTAACCACGAGATATGAACTCTATTCCTAAAGTAGTAAAGATTTTGTTCCGGCAACATTGGAAATCTGTAATGAGTTATTAGACTTTTATTTGATTGATAGATGCGAATGAACGTAACTTACATTGAAAAGTCCTGCTAGGAAACGTTATGTATGTGGCTGTCATGCTTTCTAATTTGTACGAGGAAAATTGCGCTAGTTTCTCAATAAGAAAGCTTATGAAAGAAGTCTTGTAATATTCGAAAATGCTTGGAAAAGTCAAGAGCCAAAGTAACAATAAGAAAAACTATTACTGCTGTTGAGAGAGCTGTTTCTTTCCATGTTCCAAAATATTCTGTATTATTCTTGCACAGCCTAATAGTCTAGTAATATTATAATATCAACAACCATAAATATTTCGCCAAATCTAAACAAAAACTTGGCACACGAAATCAGGAAAAGTCGAAAGGAGTCAATGCCACGATACAATATAATAATCTACATTGTAAGTCCTGACAAATTCCAAAACATTTCAACTTGTCTCATCATAATTTCTTTGTAAACCTTGGCCCTTTTACCGAGAACTATCGCGCTCCATATGTGGATATAGGGGAAGCAGAGACGTAAGGTCATTAGCTTGTGTTTGTACGCAGCTTGGCACGGGACCAACTGAAAGGCGCGCGCGCAGGGCTGATGGCCGACAGATTTTGGTGAAATTAAATAAGGAAAACTGAGAAAATGTAGTGTATTTGACATTGTTTGCCGTCTGGCTTTGTCATCAGTCATCGCCAAATCAGTAACAAGTCACCGCTAAACATAAGTCTCAACATCGGTACGTGCGGAAGATATGCTCTGATATGGATGAACTCATAGGCATTTTCAACGAACATCTCAGAACCTTTAAAACTGTAAACACTACATACATTATTATCTTCTGTCAGATGGATTGCTGGTTTCCAGTTGAAATACGCAGGAGGATTACCTGATGACACCCATAGAAGATTTGTTGGTGGTTTATTGCTCTATAATATATGATCGATTTTATTACGAGATTATGATCATTGTTTCCTTACGATGTTTTCAGTCAATACGTAGGTAGGCCATAGCAGAACGTGGCACATGTGGCGCTGTCGTAGGAGGAAGATATATGGACAGACAGATGCCAAACAGTTGCGTAGATGGAGCAGATTATCCCATTCTACAAAGGTGATAAGGAGGACTAATTATAGAAGAATAGCGAAAATAGAAACACGTCTGATTGTTAGGTAAGAATTAGTAGTGCCATCTCTTGCTCTGGTTGCTGTTACTGGCGATGGAATGGTACTAGATGGATATTATGGGAAGAAGAATCAAAATAGCCGCTGATTTTAAAACCTGGCAGTCCTAAATCCGGACGACATAGTCTTCCGAATCCTAAGAAGTACACACAATAAAAGCCTTCGTCACAGACGAATGCAAAATTTTATAACATTGTGCCTAAACACATTCAATCCAGTGAATTTGAACAAAAAACAACACACGTCATACAGACTAAATATTTCCAACACCAACGCTCAATCAAATTCACACGTCCATTTCAGTCATAAACGTCCACACAAACAAACAAGGCCACCCTTTCGGTACCAAAGACGTACAAAGTCATCGCACGCACTCCCCACGTGGTAGTGACTAGGGAATTCTGCCACACGTCACAGCCGTATTTCTGGCGGCCATACTTGGACAAAGGGATTCGCTCCCACGACGGAGATGCTCCTTTGAATGATACAGCGAAAATAAAGGGTTTTGTTTGTTTTAGAGCAGTTTCTACTAGTTGAGAAAATTCTGTGGCTGTCGTGTGAAAGAATTTTTGGCATTTTAACGTTTTCCGTGTTTTACCAGGAAATTGAAAACCTACATTGTCACCGTTACAAAGAGCGATTGCGAGTGGCTGCAGGTTGTATCAATGGCCTAGCTTTTACTTCCTGATATAACTGTTTTTGGTAATCTGTGTTTTGGTGGAGTTAAATCCATACCCCATAGTTTATTTCAGACCAACCACCTTTACCTTACTTTACTTTACCAACTTTAATTCTACATGAAAGATTTTCCGGACAAAAGAGGTACAATCCTGTCTTGAATACAATAGTTTTCCAGATGCTAATGATTAATTTTCCATCAAGCATTAAATGTATTTATTATAGGCAGGGAGCCACTCGCTTCACCTTGCACTACTTGAGGTATAAATAGAGCCCTTGTGGCTTTACGAGCAATCGGGCATGTGTGCGATGTACGTGGAGAGGCACCGCGTGTGCTCGAGATGTTCCAAATAGCCTGTGTTTACTTGTGATAAAAGTTCGATAGTGTATTCATTGTTTGTATTTTCAAGACGTAAATATTCCGCAAAAACTTTCGGTGGGGAAAATTCTATGTTGAAGTTTTGACAATCGGAACCAATCATAGATACAATGGCTTTCCAAGGAAATTGTATAAAAATATTTACTGAAAGGTTATCAGGAATAATTAAATAAAGATTATGTTACAGAAAAAACTTTGTAGACGCTCTTATAACTTCATAATAAACATTGGGAAGGATATGAGACCGAAGCTATCGAGGATATTAAAGATGAAATAGACAAAATGAGAAAAAATAATCTAGAAGGTGATACAACACTTCATGAGGAAGAAAATATAATAATTGGCATTATCAACCCAACACCTTTTCAACTCTCCAGGAGAAGTAATAACCGTGGTGACCCAGTTGTGTTGGCGCGAGATTGGCGTGCTATTATAATCAGCGCAGGCGCATCGGTCAACGACCGCTACCCGCACGGTGTGACCTGAGACGTGTGGTGGGGACGCGGAAGCGGACAACTGACATTTGGTTGTTTGAGTGTTGATTAAGATTGACGTTCAGAATCAAAGCTAATCGAGCTGCGAATTGTTAACTAATCTAGGAGAGGTTCTACCGGGTCAGCTGAATAAGCTTTCATCCAAGCATAGAACGAAACTGATAAAACTTTCTCTAAGTTGGCCTATATAACTAACTACAAAAACTTAGAAATTAGGCTACGTCATTATTATCTAGTTAGAACTATAATTTACTATGATACATATAGCATAAGCATAATCAGCCTATAACGTTCCCACTGCTGGGACACAGGCCTCCTCACTGTGAGAGGGAGCGGGCTGTAATTCACCACGCGGGCCCAGTGCGGGTTGGTAGATGTCACATGTCTTTGATATTTTTTGGTTCTACGACATGCCGGTTTCCTCACAATGTTTTCCTTCACCTGTTTGAGAACAGATACATATGCTTCTGACCAATGTTACTTTTGATTCAAAAGAACTTAACTGTCGTAATATACCTCGGAAAACCTACGCTATCCGCTTCCGCTCTCCCCAGCACCGGATCCACATCCTACACTCACTTGGCAAGTGACACAACACTTCGATCCATTCAATCGACCGCCTAATTGATGGCTCTTTGATTGCCAATTAATTACCACATTTTATGCTTGTCACCATTTGTGAACTATGTATGTTGCGTGACGTCATTGTTTTGGGTGAAGTAAATGTTATAACACTAAGTTCCTAGTCACAATGGTTTTTGAGGGATTATCTCACAATGAATTTAGTGTATCTTCAGTACTTGTAAGAAATCTTGTATTCATAATGTTATCGATACAAGAGCATTATTTTGAAGCGTTTTAGAAAATTTGTAGCTGTGCTTCAATGAATAGTAGCGTAGACAAACAGTTTGTTAGTAATAGAATATGTGTATTGACGATATATTTTATTTTATTTCTTTTTACTTTACATACAGTCTTAATACAGGTTCATGTTTGTTTTGTACCATTAAATCAAAATAAAAGCACTTTGCTGGTTTCTTGGTGAAGATGGAAAATTATAATACTGCACATTGCACAATCCCACTATTCAATCAAACGCGATATTCTATGAAGAAGAATCAGCAGCAACATACGGGTTAATGCTCCCAGAAATGTTAAGATCTACACAGTCTTTATTTACTTACAAAAATTCTGCTATTAATATAATTCCAACTAACTGCCAAAAGACAACAACCTTGAGAAAAAATAAGAACAGTAAGACATGTGAAACATTCATTTACATTATAATTTGGAGATAAAACGTAAATGTCGCATGTTTGACGCATACCGCCGGATACATAAAGTTTCACATTAAATTAAAATCAAAACAATGTAATGAGAGTAGAGATTATACATGATATTATTGATATTGTCAACGTTTCACACAAAAGATTTTCATAAAATGCACTCTTTAATGCTTAAAGTTTCATATTGTTCTGTAGTGACATTGACTTTGTAGGTAAGTATTTACTTTCAACTAATTAACGCACACTTTTTTTGAAATTAAGGATATTTTTGGTTTTCAACTCTAGTATTAGTTATTATTACAACAGTAAGGGTCCCAAGATACTACCCTGCAGTACCCCAAATGACATTTGCATGCTGGTGAAAACTACAGATCAATTCTTAGAAAGAGCCTTCTAAATTAGTAAATTTCTACATAAAAACTTAACTCTTTGGAACCTTTATCATAGGATAAAGGTTATATCAACTTAGGTATAGACCTAAGTTGATATATCGAAATTGTACGAATGATTAAGCAAACGAAAGCTTATCTAAGAATGTCTTCATGACTGCGGACTAACTATACCTAAGTGAAAGATATATGAAATTGTTTTGATAAGTGTCAAGCTTACATCTATTACATAATGATGATGATGAGGCATATTATCACTTCCTGTCTCAGACAAAACTGCAGATCATCGTGTGAGGACATAATATGTGATAGTGAAAGGTGTTCATTGGCAAATCATTAATTATGATATTTTCTTAGAAATGACGATTAGTTTGGCTGTTGCAAGGATATGACGAAATCGTTTGATTGAGTTATTAAAGAAAATGAAACTTTAAAAACTTAAGGTTTAATTTATCAGGAACTTCGGCTAAATTTTAGAAGAAGCAGTTATTTTAAAATAATAGTCCTACACTTAGAGGTTTCAAGGTGGGTAGATTGTTTAACAGCCTTTAATTCTAAGTACCATAAGTACTAGTTAGCTATTTTCTATCAAAAGGTCAGTTTCGACCCGTTTCTCAATTAACCATCAATCCTGCAGATATGTATCTGCCCTATCGTCAACTATCTAATAAGAATTGGATAGATTCACCATTACGGCTGCCTATAGATAAACATCTGCCATTTACTTGTCATGCCAGTAAGCGGAGAAAGATAATAACACCGTAATAATATTGTGAAAACAATGTAATTTTATATAATCGCCGCTGTCCGCCGGAGATAAGGTTTGCACAGACGGAACACAATTTATTGTGAAATCTGGAGCTTTAGAACAAGCATTAATAATACTACTACTACTATTAGCCTGCATCATCCCACTGCTGGGCAAAGGCCTCTCCCCATAACTTCCAGCTCTCTAGGTCCAGGGCTAAACTGGAACACTGGTCGTTTGTTTTCTCTAGCTCGTCTCGCCATCTTCTACGGGGTCTGCCGCGACGCCTTCTGGCTGTGTCAGGGCTCCGCGTACTGGTTATTTTGGCCCACTGCTCATTGGGCATGCGGCAGGCATGGCCAGTCCAGTCCCACTTCAGCTTAGCGGCTTTTTGAGCAACGTCAGTAATCTGTGTTTTGGAGCGCAGTGTGGTGTTGCGAATACCGTCTGTCAATTTTACGCCTAGAATACTGCGCTCCATTGCACGTTGGCAAACCCTGAGTTTGAACTTTTGAATGTTTGTCAAATACCAAGTCTGGGCTCCATAGGTCAAAATGGGAAGGATGCACATGTCCATAATTGTTAGCTTCAGTGACAAAGGAAGGTTTCGTTTCGTAAGCTCTTTCATGGACCAGTAGCTCTTCCAGGCATTTTCGGTTCGACTTAAGACTTCCTTGTCTTGTCTGGACTAGAAAGAGACTAATTGGCCCAAGTAGCCCAAATTGAATTATAGATAAACAACATTTTCTAATTATGATCTGTTGTCTTACAATAATGTTATGCCAACAAAGCAAGCTCAACAGCGCTCGCATCGCAAAGGACAATATTTACTTCAACAATAAATAGTAGACGATGTGCTTTTATTCTTGTATGTTTATAAGTTTCAATTGATTAACCTTTGATGGGCATCAATCATGATACATTAAAGTTTTGGGATTGTAGAGTTATCCCCCTTTTAGCAATACACTGACTATATAGACTGTAAAATGGCCTCGTCTGAACACAACTTTACCGCCAACAACTTCGGATGATGTAGCTAAATAAATAGCAAGTAGGTATATATATAATTTGTGTTGAGCTGTTCGCAAGCTGCATGTAATAGCTGTGGTTTGTTCGGCTCGTTGCAAACTGTCTTATGGCGCGTTACGGAAAACAAGCAGTAATTGCAGAGAAAATAAATAATGATTACATTATTTGCAGTGTGGTAATTGAGCTAGTGAAGTGGTCGAACGGTAACTTTTCATTTGCGAAAATTGGTAGGTATTAGGTACTTATTTTATTGTTGAAAAAGATGTTTGCAATCATAATTTGCAAACATCTTTTTATTATCTTCGTTTCTTAAGTTATGAAAAAGCGTAGTGAGTAATAACTTTGTTTTGAACGGTTTATATTGTAAGCTAAGTTTGCAGTTTTCTGTGTTGCTTTAGTAAGCGTCTTGAAGAAGTTGTCTTTACGAAATATCTTTCACTCACAGATCTAATATTATTATTTTGAGAAAGTCTTCGAAACTAAAGAAACCTGCCCTTGACTATTACCCAATATTTCCACTTCACACTCTTTTATGTATTTGTTGTTTAACTCTAGCGGCCGGGTGTCACAACCGACCTCCGGGTGACAAGCGCTTGACAGACGCACGGTCACGTTTGACAGTTGAACCGGCCGTGTGTACTGTGGGTCACAGGTAGAAAGGGTGAATATTGGTATAATCATATTCAGGATAGGATTGTATTTTGCAAGTAAATTAATACTTACAAAGAAGTCTGCTGTATGTGAGCGCATGTTCCACTGAAATTCAGTTGCGGGTCATGAATGTATCTATTGGTGTTTATAGGTGACGAGCTATTAACCTACAAATAATAGCTATATTTATTAAACTTTGTATAGGAAGAGCTTTACTCCATACCTACCTGTCTATTATTAAACAGAAAGAAAATAATAAAATTGGGAAAGGGCGCCAAACTTTTTGACTGAAAAATCATTGCGAATTTGTAATTCTTGCGAGAAAATAGTAAAATATTTAATAGTTGTACCTCCTATTCATATTCAGTTATGGATAATTCGCTATAATAATTATCTATTTAGTGATAAAGTTCAAAGTCCGCTGAAAGCTTGCGTGACGTCAACGACGGATTTTAACTGATGCCGACAAAAGATCGGTAAAAATATAACCGAGTCACTGGTTACAGAATCAAATATTTTAGTAATTTTCAGTTAATTTAAACACAGAAATTAAAACACAAGTAAAATTTATAAAACATAAATTAACGAACATTGTAGAACAGCAATGTCTTTTTCATTAATTTTCTCATGCATATAATATTATTTTGGAAAAGTATTAGAAAATAATCGTCAAATGTGAACTCACCACAAAAAGTAGAGCTGAAAATTATTGCAAATCCTGAAGATATCCTATTGTCACTGTGATGGGGTCTACACCGGTGTTTATTACACGCGGTACTACTGCACTATTTAATTAATTACTTATACCATAATATTATGGTTTATTTAATGGTTCTCATGGCATATCGGCGCGTGCCGTGCGCGGGAGTTGGGGACGGACTGCGCGCGCCGCCCGCTGTGACGTCAGCGAGCCAAATATAGTGCGGGGACCACACCACGCTATTTTCACCAACACAAAATCGAACCCAGAAGCGTTTAAAGTAAATTTTCGCTTGATGTGTGGTGTGAGTTAAGGCGTTAAGTAGTAAATGGTGGTGAAATGTCGGGCCGGGCGTGTTATTTTTGCATAGGATTTTCATCGCTTTCCGCGCTAGAACGCGTGGCTTTAAACGGCAATAAGCCGGCGCTAGCGCATCTGCTTGGAGCTTTTGTTTACGAGAACGTCGCGGTTCGTAGTAATGTGGATGTAGGGTACAAGGGTAATGATTGGACGATATTTGGACCACACGTGGGCTGCGACAAAGATTTTTCAGCGTGGGAAAATATTAAATATTTCATTACAAAGCTAAGCTTTTATTGAGATTCTGAAATGTTCAAATGCCAAATGAAAATTGAAGAGATTGTTTAAATGTTATGTGGAGTTATCTGCTGAGTTATAAAAAGAAGAATGTTTGTTTACTTTTCATTGACCTTTTTCTTTAATGGGTTGAAGTGGGTCACAGCAACATACCATGAAATAACCTTGCGGCCAGATATAACGAAGCTTGGTTAACACTTATCGATGGTGAACATCATGAAAATTTTTCTGTATCTAAGGGAAAACTGATTGTTATTCGTACAATTGTTACCGTCATCATAGCACGGTAGGTATATTGTTACCGACATCGTTCTGAGTATGATAGCAAATAGGTTAGACTGTCCTTATGTGCGAAACTGCTGTGACAGACAAGTTACATATTGTAGTGTCGCACGTAAGAGACTACTGTAATAAATATGAGTTCATAATTATGATTGAATATGAATTTGATTTATCTAATTTGTGTGTTGATGTTGTATTTATTCGTTTGTATTTATTTGTGTGTGATTTTGAATGTATTATTGAATAATTTATGTTTGTGTGCTTACGTATTTATTATTGAATTTTATGTTTTATGTTTTCTAATATGAGTTATGTGGTACCTGAAATAATTGAATTTTATTTATCGTAGCACGGTAAGTATATTGTTTCTGCCTATCCTTATGGAAAAAGGGCGTGAGTTTATGGACCTATGTTTTGTACACTGGATTAATATTTTTTAGGTACTAATAATTTTAAATTCCTTGAAACAGACTAGCTACATAGCTCTGAGAAAGGCAAAGAAAAATATCTTAATAACCGTTTCTCAAGAGAATTTCTCCCATCTTCCAGGCTAACCAGATGCCGCTGGGTCTGTGCCTGTCGTAATTACCTACTACTACATTGCTAACATTGCCCCACTTGTGTACGAATGATAAATAAATGACGGCGCGTGCGCACACCACGCGCGGGATCTACGCGCTGCGCAGAACTTCATACCCTTATTTATCATCAGCAAGTTTGGTCATCCTTCTTTGTCATATTGAGCACCTTATAAGGAGTTTTCGTGTTTATTTTTAAGTTGAAATCTAGGGGTGTCTATTTTTGATTAGAGTTCGTAGCTCATAGTGCTAGGGCGTAGATTGATTGTTTTACGAGTTCAAGTCATCTGAGAAGAAAATAGCTTTAGGTAGGCGAATGCGTCTTTGTATTTAGTCATAGGTTTTAAAGGAACTTGCTCCGATACTCCGTTTTGTTGAGGCGAATAAGGTTGAGTATATTGAATTATTATACCTATTTCAAATGGAATAAACTATTTTGACTTTCTTGTTAGATACATTTGACCCAGAGTCGGGAAGATCAGACATTGTCACTTCAATCTATGAAATTGCCACTGTGAACTCAAACAGTCGGTCTGGCAAGATTCTTATGGTACAGATAGGCAAGGAGAAGTTGACATGTACTGTTTGAAATTTTCTCTTCTAAAGGAATTTACCGTGCCCAGTGAGAGGTAGTTACAACAGGCAGGATAAGGCTCATACAAGCTATAAGCCAGCACAAATAGGACTAAGTAAAAATAATACAAGTTTACAACATAAATACTTTTGCATTCCCTAATTGAAACTGCGAAGCATCTGCATATTTGTCTGCTCCACAAATCTCTGCTGCCAATCACACGCCGCTACAATGCGCCGGTTGTATTAAAAAGCGATCATTAGTCCGCCATTAATGCGCGTTTCAAATAAATAAATAAATCAATGCTGCGCGGGCGCATATGCGCGTGATTCATGCGCATCTCGTGCCAAGCGCACTGCACACGATACTGCAATTGTGGCACAAAATGTAAGAATACCAGAAGGATGCTTGAACTGCTATTCCTTAAAGTTTACATCTGGACATGGGCGCCGAGAGCGGGGTGCAAGAGGGTGACCTTGCACCTCCCTGGCTTCAAAATAAAATGCAGGTGTAAAAACATTCAAAAGTAAAAAAATATCCGAAAACGCCTAATACAATAATAGAGAACTTTACTATATTTTTTTTTCTTTTTTTTAACTTTACTAAAATATTTGAGCTCGCTCTTGCATTCTCCAATCTATATGTTTTAAAGCTTTTGTAAATTAGTCAACAAAGTATCGAACTCCTATTTCCGAAAATCTTAGAATCGACCCTAGGCAGGATGTTAACATTATCGAGCTTGCTTCGCTCGCTCTGGCATTCTACTCTATCTTAATTCTCTATTTAACTTAAGCTTCTTGATCTCTATCTTAAGCTTCTTGAGCTCTATCTTAAGCTTCTTTATATAAATCGACACAGTTAGACCTCTTTCGGTATGTATGGAAAAAATAATACCATTCGAGGCGGGATGCAAAAATTATCGAGCTCGTTCTGCTTGCTGCGCATCCTACATTCTCTTAATTGTTAAGCTTTTCTGCATAAGTCGACAAAGTTACTCCTTGTATGAATGGACAAACGATTACTTAACATATCCGAGGCGAAAGTGTAAACATGATCGAACTCAATTCGTGGAGCTGAAGATGCACCCCCTGAAAATAAACTTGCCGGCGCCCATGAATCTGGGCCTTCTTTTTGGTGTAAGACCTAAGTGTCTTACACCAAAAAGAAGGAAAAGTTTGCTTAGATGAAAGCAAAGGCCAAGACGATAAGCTAGCTTTCATATACCTCTATCAAAACTTATGTATGAGCTGCACAGTACCTAAGTACTCAACGCAGCTTGTGGCTGACGCGACATGAGACACCGAAGTCGTAAATTTCGCTTAAAAATGTAATATCCTCAGATTCAATAGAGTATAGGTACGTTGTAGTTAGGAACTGTTGCGTTTTATCCGTAAAATATGTACGAGTACCTATGTCTAAGTTTCGAGCATTGTATGAAGTGAGACTTCTACGCTTCCGTTCGGTATGATTGCAGTGCACTGTTGTATTTAGCGTAATATTGTATTGGATTAACACCTGCGTGATGTATGTTTACCGGGTTACATGTTAAGAATAGGAATACACACCGCTTTTCCCGGGTCTAGCTTACTAACAACGGTACGCGGTAAGCGGGGTACTTAATAAGACCAGTAGCTTCTTAAAGCAACTGTTCCTTATTAAGTACCCAAAAGTAAATTCTAGGTAATAGTTTTCGAAAATGTAGACAACACTCTATTGCGAATTAGAACTTTTGTTAAACTGTCTAACTAATACCTATACCTACTGTTTCGTAACAAAAGGGAACGTGAATCAAGACAATATGCGTTGTGTATGTGTGTATCTTTCACTTAGCGCACTTCCGCGAAAACTGTTGTACTTATAAATAAGTAGGTCATTTACACGACTTGGCAACTAACAAATAACGAAAATATTGAATTCCATAAACTATTTCATACATCACTAACTATTTCATATATCATAATAATGTGATATGTCCCAGATAAAAATGCAAAAAAACAATCAGACGAGTCGAGCTACCGTTTTTCACTAAGACAGTCCTTAATCAAACAGTCCTGCGTTATCTCCACAAAATCAATCAGCCATCCTAGTTCTAGACGTACCTGCTTAATCACCAGCTTGCCGGTGGGCTTCTCCGTGACGTAGCTCTGCATGCCGGCCATCAGCACGGTGGCGCCCAGGAACTTGTTGAGCAACGCGCGCGCCTCCGCGTCCTCTGTCGTGTCACCCTCCTGGATTACTGGGGGAGGAGGGAGGAGTTAGAAAGTAGAAATACTCGTAGAAAGTTTTGGGCACAGTCTTTTCTTTAGAAGGCCCTTCCCGGTCCATCTATCGTCAACGCGAGAACGGTTGACAAGCGTGTTGTTTCATCCAACGCAATGTTCGAAAAAGAAGCAAAAGTTAGAACGCGATAACATTGAACGAAAATTGGCGCGCGGTTTCATAAAACATGTTCTAGGTTATACGTGTTTTTGCTGAAAAAGCCTTACAAGTTTTTGTAAAAGAAAATTGTCATTTAGAATCTCCATTATATGTGCGAGGTTTTTATAACGATGTTTTCTTCACTTTTTTAATGTATGAGTACATTATGAACGGTCAAAGTTCAGATAATAATAGGTCTTTACCTATGAAATTGCCGTTTTGTATGAAAAAATTTAAACGAATTTTTTTCATGAATTTTTTATTTGTATTAATCGAAGTAATCACCCATGCAATCAATGCATCTTTGCCATCGCAGTGGCAGTTTATTGATGCCCTTCTTAAAGAAATCAGCTGGACGGGAGGCAACAAATTCTTCAAAGGCATTTTGTACTGCCTCTCGGGTATTAAATTTTTTTCCCGCCAAGAAGTTATCCAAATTCTGGAAAAAGTAGTAGTCTGTAGGCGCAAGGTCTGGTGAGTAGGGCGGATGACGGAGAGCTTCCAACCCCAGTTCTTGCAACTTGGAGACCGTCTGCTGTGCAGTATGAGGTCGCGCGTTGTCGTGCAGGAGCAGCGGAGACGAGCGATTGACCAATGCTGGTTGGAGATGCGCCAGCTTCTCCATCATTGTGTTCAGTTCTTCACAGTACACATCTGCAGTAATGCTCACCCCGTTTGGTAAGAAGCTGTGATGAATCACACCGGCGCTAGACCACCAAACAGTGACCATCACTTTTCTAGGGGTAAGTTTTCGTTTAGGGCATTGTTTAGGTGCTGAACCAGGATCCAACCAACTTGCTGAGCGCTTACGGTTATCAAACAGAATCCATTTTTCATCGCAGGTAACAATGCGGTTCAAAATTCCTTCATTTGTGTGTCTGTTGAGCAGTGCAAGGCACGTCTCGACGCGTACTTCGCGCTGGCGATCATTGAGTTCGTGGGGCACCCATTTGTCAAGCTTTTTTACCTTGCCAATTTGACGCAAATGGACCAATATTGTTTTGACGCTAACGTCGAAAGCTGCTGCTAATTCAGCCGTAGATTGTGTATCATCAGCTTCCACAATCGCCTTTAATTCGTCATTGTCGACCAAAGTCTTCGGACGACCGCGAGGTTCATTTTTCAGGTCGAAATTTCCAGAACGGAAGCGAGCAAACCAATAACAGGTGGTGCGTTGGTTTGTAGAGTTAGCTCCGTAAACGTCGTTGATGTTGCGTGCCGCTTGTGCCGCGTTGCTGCCACGACGGTACTCATATTCCATAATTACTCGAATTTTTAACGTATCCATGATGACGAAAAAGATTGAAATGCGATGAAAATGTAACACTAATCAATAAAGAAATGACTACTTTTAGAAAAAAAAATCCATGTTTTTAAAATAAAATTAATTTGAAATTAGAATTCATAGCCAAACAAAAATTATTTTGATTTGAAATGGCCAGTACTGCAGAACGGCAATTTCATAGGTAAAGACCTAATATCTGTGCAAAAAAAGATGATTTTCAGACGTCTGTACTAAATTTGTTTCTAAAAAAAGTTATTTTTTTATTAAATATAAATTTGGTTAGAAATCACAAGATATCTGTGTATTCAAAATATCTTGTGGAAAATTGGTTATAACGGTATAATCACGTACGAGCGTTTGTATGGGAATTATGAGGGGTTGGCCGCTCTTAAGCCTAGTATCCACCTAAGCCGAAAAGATAAGGTTTTAGAGTTGTGTTAGAGCTAAAAGATGTGATAATAGCGCAAACCTTTTTTGGTTCTTGCAAAAAAAAGTTCCTCTCTCTGTTGGTGAATACCGGCCCTAAAGTTGATATTCAGCAAACGAGTGGGTAAGAAAATTTGCTACTTATTATCTTTCACGAGCCGCGGTCGTGATTCACGAAAATCTCTCTTTGAAAAATAGTCAAAGGTAAAATACGTTACTACTGGTAACATTTTGAACTGAACTTTAACGGGCCCATGTATAGTCAGGGAAATTAATTGTTAATCATACAACTCATTATTTCATACAACTGTCCAAAAATGACAGTTATGATTTGAATATGTAAGTATACGGACAATTTTAATACAAACTAAAATTGACTACAAAGTCAATTTGCAAAAAAATCAATTTCCCTGACTTTACCTAATCAAAGTGGTAAGTGGTAGGTACTGTTGGTGCTTATAAAATATGGTTTTCTTTTCTTTTCGATTCCGGTTGCAGACTATTATGACTTTATGAGATCCAGAAATGAATGTGTGCTCATTTGCAAACGGAAGCCTAGTTTCTTGCCTTGAATGCACAATACATCTCCACACAGTATGCAAGCACGTAGCGTGTTGAGTGTTACCCCATTTTTTACCAGATTGTGTTAATATCGAGGCGATAGCTACTTATTATTGCGGTCAGCCGACCATGTGCGACAATTAACTTATTTAATTGAGCTAATTACTGTCCTACTGACCAATATGATCAAGACATGTCCTCTAAGTTTACAGGACAATTTAAAATGTCTTATGAAAAGGTCACAGGGCAAGCAGGGCCCGACCTAAGGGAGGCAAGCCGGGCAAGTGCCCAGAGCGACAAAAATGAGTTCTTTGTATGTTTCTAAATAGTAATTTGTCTCCTCAAGACGTTTTAAAATTTGTAACAGATTTAAGATTTGGTCCCAATATTAGTATTGCGTTCAGGATTCTTTTAACTTTACCAGTAACACTTTCAAGTGGTGAAAGAAGCCTTTCTTAATTAAAAATAATTAAAAATTATTTGCGATCAGCCCATGACACATAATAGATTATCTGGATTGGCTATGATTTCAATACAACATAAGGTTTGCGACAGTATAAAATCAGAAATTATTAAAGATTTTGCAGAGCAAAAAGTGCGAAGAAAATTATTTTAATTACGTGAGGTAGAGTTTAATATTGTGATACAAAATGTTTTGTTTACCTAATTTGATAATTTTTAAGAATTAGATTCATTTTGTAGCGTGACCTACATAATTATGAGTTTTTTTATTTGCATTAAATTTTAAAACAAATCATTTCCTGTGTATTTTTTATACTTAACGTATGTACCTTAACTTAAATAAGTATGAACCGACGTCATAATTTTAACAGTTTGGTCCTAATCTTTTTAACTTCTGAAACGATTTTGATGAAAAATGTTTATTGTTTCCTAAGTTAAAGGATCATACGTGGGCAAGATAACCCACGAGATTAGATTAGATTAGAGAGAGAAGAGACTCTTTATTTCTTTCTTTATAAATATCTCGATAAAAAAATATTTCAATCCATTCAGTAGTTTCTGAGAAATTCTTTAACAGACATACATACAGGTTGGCAGGGACATTGACGCCATGCAACCATGGATTCTGTACATGATTCTGGACCCAGCGTTGGAATTTTTTGTCGGTTATTTAATAAAAAATCTGCTCTTTCCTACAAAAGTGCAATACTTACGCGGTCCAAATGTATGTAACAGCAATTTTTTTTTTATAGCCGGCGCAATATTTCAACGTAGGGGGGTCCAGAATCATGTACTGAATCCATGGTAACAGGTTGTGCTTCGATGTCCCTGCCATCCTGTATATACTCACAAATATACATACATACACTCACGAACTTTTGTATACTTGTTCAGAAGCCCCAGCGGGGTAATTAAGTAACACACTAACAGTAAGAATGGGTTTCATTTTGACAGTTCAACAACATTCATTGCGTTATTTACGTTGTTGAGCAGATTTTTTTTTCGAACGTATGAAGCAATGGTTTAGCAATAGGCTTCAAAATGATTTAGATTGTGATAGATAATGTGTTACGTAATTAGGTTGCAGTAAACTAACATAATAATATGTGAATGTTATACAATTCCAACAATATCATATAAACAGGGTGGATATTTGAGACGGGGCAGTAAGGGTAGGTACCTTATTCGTTGCAGCTGCGGGAAAACGGTCTTAGGAGACTATCCATAACTTTTTGACAAATTTAGATCGGTATTCACAGATTTTGAAAAAATCTTACAGTCATCAAGAAATTGGGCGATTTTCACAAACACTTCTTGATGCCATTCGATCCTGTTTCTTATAAGGATCAAAAACTCTATGGGACGAACTGAGGTCTGAGTACTAGAAAAGTCAGAAATCGCGAAAAGCTTTTCTCATACATATCGTAGGAAATTAGACTCCCAACTTACTTTTATGATGGATAGGCTGGCCACCACAATTAAGACTGGCCGAAAAAGAACGAAAAGAATTGAACTTCGAATTTCGAACGAATACGGGTTTTTATTTTATTTGCTTTGAGAACAGAATTTTAATAGTTTGTTAAGTACCTACCTGTGATTTCAAAAATTCTGAGAAAAAATGACCTTAAATAATTTCGAACGTTTAGATTTCTATGGGAAAGTTATTGTTATGTCTGACTTTTGTCGTGCCGATTTATGCTCATGACTTATATGGTGGAGCGGTCAATATTATTTTTGCCCGGAGCAGCTAAATTGCTAGATCGGGCCCTAAGGGCAAATTACAGGAGTCGATAGATAATTAGACTACCTACATGGGAAGATTAGCTTCTATTTACATTCTGATTCCGTCAAATGTCCCACACGGGGCAAAGGTCTTACAGCGTCCCACATTTGTCCGTGGGTTACCTTTTCAAGATATTCAGATCATCTCGCCAGCGCTTCCTTATATGCCTAACCTACACATAGGTACTAATGCGCAGGTGCTTATTATTTTCATAGAATTCAGTCATTCTGCCAAGCGTGAATAATGATAAAGGCACCACGGTTGTAGAGAGAGTGACAGAAATTACTTGGCAGCCGGAGAGGATACATCGGATACAAAGGTGTTGGCACTTCTGACGCCATATATACTTTACTGGATGACGTAATAACTAAGATTAATAAAAAAATGAGAGTTGCAGGGATTTTCCTGGATTTGAGCTCTGCTTTTGACACCATTGACCATGAGTTGCTTCTTACTAAAATGAGTCATTACGGAGTAAGAGGTAAAAGTCTCCAGCTTTTTTCATCCTATTTAAAAAACAGGAAGATGTTTGTTGAGATAGGCAAGACACAGAAAACTCACAAAAAAAGCATTAAATCTAAAATTGTTAGCATATCAACGGGCGTTCCACAGGGATCTATTTTAGGACCTATTTTATTTTTATTATTCATAAACGACTTAATCAATTATTTAAATTTTATTTTACCGGACATTGGAATTGTGATTTTCGCGGATGACACAAATGCGATAGTGGCTGCTAATGACATGGTGGAATTAACTAGTATAGTAAATGCTACATTGGAAGCGTTTCATAAGTGGTTCACAGCAAATAAATTATTAATTAATAGTAACAAAACTCAAGTAATGCTATTTAAAACAACATCACGGAACAACGATATTTTAAACGTAAGCTTGAATGAAGACGAAATTGAAGTCGCTAAAGAAGTAAAATTTTTAGGTATTCATATAGACCAACTCTTAAATTGGAAATCAGAGTTGAAGGCAATTGATGCATCAGTATCTTCTGCGTGTTATGCTCTGAGAGCCCTGAGGAATGAAATTAGTATAGAACAGCTGAAAATGGTATATTTTGCATTAGTGGAGTCCAGAATTAGATATAGTATACTTCTTTGGGGAAACAGCTATGATTATAACTGCAAAAGGGCTTTCATACTACAAAAACGCGCTATTCGTACTATGATCCGCATCTCTCAAAGAGAAAGTTGTCGTCAACATTTTGTAAACTTAGGCATACTTACAGTACCTGGTATATATGTGCATGTACTTCTAGTTAATATGGCTAAAAACATGCATGAATACGAAACAGGGGAAGAGCGGCTGATAAGGGAAGCCACCCGTAGACTGGATTTAAAAAATAATATGACCAATCATAACCTCAAAATTGTTCAGCATAGTCCACGTTATCAATCTGTTAAATTATTTAATAAGTTGCCTTTAGACATAAAAAGATTAGTTTATAATGGCTCTTTCAAATTAAAATTAAAAAATTTCCTATTGAGTAAGTGTCTATATGCCGTAGAAGATTTATAATATTGCCATGTCTGTATATATGTATTGTTTGTATTGATCTTGACATCGTAATGGTAATTTTTATAGGTATAAAGACATGTATTTTGTGTTATTTATTTTTAATTCTAAGACGTGTAATTTATTCTTTTGTTATTAATTTATTATTTCATGACATCTTTAATGTAATTTGTATTTATTGTCATTGTATGTGTTTTAATTACTTTAAAATTCTATGACGTGTAATTAATTATTTTTGAATCTATTTTATTATTAATGATATCTTTTTTGCACTCAATTTAGCGTTTTTTGAATTATTGATTCTTTTTGTAATTTTTTATTTTTATTTACCTTGTTTAATGAATTTATAATTTTATTTTTAATTTTTGCATCTGTACTTATGATTATTATTATTATTTAAAATGTGTAAATTCAGATACAAATAATTGTTCATGAATAAATGACTATGACTATGACTATGACATCAACTTTCCATCAACCATATATTGAGTGCCAAATGTGGTTTCGAATAGCATTGCATAAGGAAGGGAGGAAGGTGGTATTCCTATGGCATTTTGTGAACCTTGTTAAGCTGAAGTTAATAGTGTGACTGAACAAAACATATTGAGCACATTTTTGCTGCTTAAAGTTTTAACTCTTAACTGTACGTTGTTAAATCTAATATATAAAATTCTCGTGTCACAGTTTTCGTTGCCATACTCCTCCGAAACGGCTTAACCGATTTTGATGAAATTTTTTGTGCTTATCCGGTATCTATGAGAATCGGCCAACATCAATTTTTTTTTTTTTTTTTTTGGTAGGTAGGGTAGGGAGTTAGGGAGGTAGGTAGGTAGGTAGGGTAGGTAGGTAGGTAGGGTAGGTAGGTAGGTAGGTAGGGTAGGTAGGTAGGTAGGTAGGGTAGGTATAGGTAGGTAGAGTAGGTAGGTAGGGTAGGTAGGGTAGGTAGGTAGGGTAGGTAGGGTAGGTAGGGTAGGTAGGTAGGTAGGGTAGGTAGGTAGGGTAGGTAGGTAGGTAGGGTAGGTAGGTAGGGTAGGTAGGTAGGTAGGGTAGGTAGGTAGGGTAGGTAGGTAGGTAGGGTAGGTAGGTAGGTAGGTAGGGTAGGTAGGTAGGTAGGTAGGTAGGTAGGTAGGGTAGGTAGGTAGGTAGGGTAGGTAGGTAGGGTAGGTAGGTAGGTAGGGTAGGTAGGTAGGGTAGGTAGGTAGGTAGGGTAGGTAGGTAGGGTACGCCGTAGATAAGTACCGCAACCCGTGCGAAGCCGGGGCGGGCAGCTAGTCTAATATATAAAATTCTCGTGTCACAGTTTTCGTTGCCATACTCCTCCGAAACGGCTTAACCGATTTTGATGAAATTTTTTGTGCTTATCCGGTATCTATGAGAATCGGCCAACATCAATTTTTTTTTTTTTTTTTTTTGGTAGGTGGGGTAGGGAGTTAGGGAGGTAGGTAGGTAGGTAGGGTAGGTAGGTAGGGTAGGTAGGTAGGTAGGGTAGGTAGGTAGGGTAGGTAGGTAGGGTAGGTAGGTAGGGTAGGTAGGTAGGGTAGGTAGGTAGGGTAGGTAGGTAGGGTAGGTAGGTAGGGTAGGTAGGTAGGGTACGCCGTAGATAAGTACCGCAACCCGTGCGAAGCCGGGGCGGGCAGCTAGTGATATATAAGTTATTGGAGTAAATGACCCTTCACTCATTCTAAGTCTAAAAAGTAGGTACGATAATTATGATTTTCTTTTTAAGAAGCGTAGCTACTATCCGTGATCGTCAAATGGGTCTGTGCTTACTTTGTCAGTAATTCGAATTATTCGTAAACAAACAAGATGACTAACCTATATCAGCATTCTTCATCCTGGTCAGTATATCCTGTACTCCTGTGACCTTAGTACTGCTGTCGAGGAAGGACTTCTCCTCCCGCGCGCCCTGGTGCGTGGTGGTGCCGTGACGGCTGGTGGTGGTGGTGACGGTCCTCACGCCACCGTCCACACGCTCTGTGGTCACCACTGTGTCTTCCACTGAGCCCAGGCTGTGCTCACTGTCCGTGCGGGTGAGGCCTGAGGAGGATGGAGTGGTTAGTTATGACGACTAAAAAGTTTATTACAAGACAAGAAGTGAAATACCTCTTATTGTATCGTCTTGGTTGCGTATAGGGTATCTAAAAGGATACAATTATACCATGGATCAGAAGCAGTTAATATTTTTCACATTGTTTTAAGGAAGGAAAAATAATTCAATACGAAAAAAACAAAAAATATATAATTATGTATTGTTTTGTTTTTTTTCGCTTTCGTATTGAACTGTTTTCTTTACCCTGGTAAGGAAAAAAGTTGCAGTTTGTCCAAATGTATTAACTAAGTGGAATCAATTATTCACGTTAATTTTAGTAAACAGGAAAAATAATGTGGCAGGTTTTAAATCGATACGTTTATGGATTTCATTCAGGTTACAATAGCTGTTCTTCGTACATTGAGTGGTATATTATTTATTGGAGGCAAGTGGCTTACCAGCGTGTGCTGATGAGTCGCTGGAGACGCTATCCTTCATGGTGGCGGTGCGCAGGATCAGGCCGGCTTTAGGGTACGTGGTGCGCTCAGTCTTGGCGCTCTCGTCTACGAAGAGATACCAAGAATAAGTGTGATTACAGATTAAATAGTCCATGAGGGTCAATGGCATCCTTGGAGTAGTTATTATTACATAGTAATTTTACCTTACCTACGGCATAGCCTAGGAACGATTATGAAATTAACAGTTATATATTATATACTTTAGCAAAACAGGTATGGATTTACGATCGTTAATCAATATGGTACCTACTGTTGATCCGATTTTGTTCAATAAGTAGGTAGAAATATCTGCCCCCAAAAACAAGTCTGGGTTTTTCAAAATAAAAACAGCATTGTCTTTTCCAAATCCGGAATGATTCGTACGCAGTTTGCGATGATTCGTACGCAGGCTGCAATGATTCGTACGCAGCCTGCAATTATTCGTACGTTGTTTGCTATGATGGGTAGGTTAAATAATTGATTTGAAACTCTACCCCTTTGTCAGCGTCTCTGCGTGCAATGCACTACCAAACATCCTGTATTGACGTTCAAATTGTTATAACACCCAATTTCAAACAAGCATCGTCACAAAAGGCATTTATTTTAAAGTATGTGATAAGTTCCTGTAAGTCATCGTGTCTTTGGTACCTACAGGGAACACCGCGGGCCAAGGCATACTAATGACATTTAAATAGGTAGTTGACCCCAGCGGTCACAACACCAACCAGAGATGAGTAATCCTAATCACTAGTGTGACTGTCGATAAGATAGCACTCGAGACGAGTGTTGAAATCTGATAACATACCGACATAGTTGAGTATGTAAACATGATGGTAAACATCCCTAATAATTATTATTTGTTTTTCATTATTTTAGGTAGGTATGTGGCTACCGATTTGTGTATAGCCAGCAAGAAAATACTGACTCAGCAAATACATAGTTTTTGTTGTAAAACAAATCCTTTAGCAGTGCATTTTTTATGCAATTTAAACTTTTTCTCATATATTGACAAAAGCTAGATCGAAAACCTACTTAGAGTTTTTAAAGCGTCTAAAAGGTATCTTAATTAACAAGTTTAATTTGGTTAATTTAACTAATATGTACAAAAGTTACAGTAAACTACAACTTTGGATTTCTATACAACCTTTTCCCACCACTTAAAAAATAAATACCTATGCGAAACCAGAAGTACCTAGGTATGTACTACGTATGTACCTATGTATGTGGTGAATTCCTTTATTATATGTTTTATATTTATTTTATTCTAATTTACACACTAAAAAACATTGGAAACGACTTAATAACTTTTGAGGGTATCAATGTAATTAATTACTGCATTTTTTCTCCAGCAGACTTGCAAAAGGAAAAATGAAAATGTCTACATGTGTTCTTCCGATTCTTATATCGCAGGTATGCTCTAAGAGATTTTAATTGAAATGAGCATCACCTTTGTGCTTTGTTTCTTCTTTTTTTCTTATTATATGTGAACTGTACATGAATGGTTAAATAAATAAATAAATAAACTTATACTTATGCCTACATAATAATATAATTATTGTACAACGTCCCAAAAATATCTCGCCGAGAAATAAAAC
Source organism: Dryobotodes eremita (assembly GCA_917490735.1). NCBI lineage: Eukaryota > Metazoa > Arthropoda > Insecta > Lepidoptera > Noctuidae > Dryobotodes > Dryobotodes eremita. Next base: position 22,500,368 of record OU823254.1, read on the forward strand.
AAGGGTGTCCAGAGTAAGACGATTTAATACATAATTACTGCGGTGGTCATGTTTTAGCGGAGAATCTTAACACCGCGATTCACAAAAGTGACGTTACGGCACAACGCCATCTGTTATCCAATAGCGGTACCAAGCTAATGACAAATCTTGACTTATGTATTAACTATTATTTAAACAGATTAGACATTCCGCCCACCATGGACGGCTCTGTCCATCAACCTTAACATGACAATGTAAACTTAAATTAATAATTGGTTGTTTGGCCATCTACTATCATAAGCTTAGGGCCTTATATCTACGATACAAGTTCACAAAAAATAAGTTGTTTGGCTATCTACTATACCATAAGCTTAGGGCCTTATATCTACGTTACAAGTTCACAAAAAATAAACAACGGTAACACAAGTAAAAAATACAAGTTCGTTCAAGTACATTCATAAACCGTGTATATTGTGTAAATAAAACTGTATATAAAATTAATCAGTAAACAAGATGGTAAACAATAATACTAAGTGCTCACAGGTAAAATAATTAATTTGGATACAGGTCTTTTAATCTCATTATTTTTACAGCGTAGGGTTACAACGCGAGTAATGTTGTCCAAACCTGTGTGTTTACGTGTAATAACTCCGTATAGCCATCTAGCGGGTGGAAGACCATCCTCCCTCACCAGAACCACGTCTCCAATCTCAGGTTCAGGCTTGCAATTGGTCCATTTATATCGATGCTGCAACTGAGTTAAGTACTCTAGTGACCATCTACGCCAGAAATTTTGAAGCAATTTTTGCGTAAGATGCCACCGCTTCAGATTACTAATGGATGAATTTTCATAATTTGCATCAGGCACAGTTACCAGCGGTTCACCCACGAGAAAGTGCCCAGGCGTCAAAGGACACAAGTCCTCTGGATTATTAGAAAGCTGAGAGATCGGCCTCGAGTTAAGGCAGGCCTCAATTTGAGCTAGCACGGTTGTCATTTCTTCAAATGTCAATGTGCTGGTGCCTATAATTCTTTTCAAATGGTGCTTCGTGGACTTGACACCAGCCTCCCACAATCCTCCAAAGTTTGGAGCATGGGGAGGTATAAAGTGCCAAGTCGTACCATTCATAGATAGGAAATCAGCTATTTCCGAAGCTACCATAGACCTTTCAGCGTTGAATAGTTGTCGCAATTCCCTTGCACTACCAACAAATGTGGTCCCATTGTCACTCCACAAGTCCAATACTCGGCCTCGCCTGGCTACAAAGCGCTTAAAAGACGCAAGAAAACTCTGAGAAGTCATGTCGCTGACAACTTCCAGATGGATAGCCCGAGTGGACATGCAAACAAACAAGCATATGTAACCCTTTGTGGAGTGATGACCACGACCTTTCGAGGTTCGGATGCTGATTGGACCTGCGTAATCTACGCCACTGCATTGGAAAGGCTTCTGAGCAGACACCCTGGCCTTCGGTAATTGGCCCATCATTTGTTGGTGTGTTTGTGTTGAATGTCGAATACAAGTTACACACTTATGAACATATTGCCTCACGAGAGTTCTTGCATTGAGTATCCAGTATTTGGATCGTAAGTAATTTAGCATCAATTGCGGCCCGCCATGCAAAGTTCTCTCGTGAGCCTCCGCAATCAAAAGATTGGTGAAGTGTGATTTATGAGGGATTAATATGGGGTGCTTCATGTTCTCATCAATAGAAGCCCGGTGCAAGCGACCGCCAACTCTTAAGATTCCGCCATCGTCAAGAAAAGGACTCAACGAGGTAAGTCTACTATCCTTATTTAATTTACGGTTTTTTTTTACAGATTCTATTTCATCACGAAAGGATTGGAGTTGGCAGAGTTTGATACAGGTAAGTACAGCTTCATTTAATTCCTTTGTAGTTAGCCAAGTAGTTATTTTATTTTTATTATGTGCAATGTCCTTCATTCGTAAAAATCTTCTACAGTAAGCTATGGTTCTTATTAACCTACTGAACTTAGAAAATCTAGTAAATAGACTATCATCACATTCTACCGGAGTTGCATGACATTTCGTTTTTATCTTTCTTTCTTCTAGCGTAGTTACTTGTATATTTCCTCTATTATAGTCTATTTTTTCATTCTGTAACCATATTGGACCTGTTTTCCAGAGTTGCATATCGTTACACTCAGAAGGGCTTGCTCCCCGAGATGCGCAATCTGCTGGATTTTCCGACGACGAAACATGTGACCACTGACTTCTATCCATAATAGTAAGTATTTCGGAAACACGATTCGCGATAAACGTTTTCCACCGACTAGGGTGGCTGCTTAACCACGCTAACACGACGGATGAGTCTGTCCATGCATATAAGTGCTGTTTGGGAACTTCTAGAGTTGAAGCGACTTCCTGAAGAAGCTTTGCTAGTAAGACAGCTCCACAAAGCTCTAATCGCGGGATTGATACCTGTTTAACAGGAGCAACCTTGGTTTTTGAAGTCACCAAAGTTGTGTGAATATGTCCATCTCTATCAATGATGCGAACGTATACCACCGCGGCGTATGCTACATTGGACGCATCTGAGAAGCCATGCAATTCTAGAATCTTGTTCTCCTTGTTAGAGTTGATCCAACGAGGCAAACGAAACTTAATAAGGTTGCAAAGGTTCTTCCGGAATTCAAGCCAGTCTGTCAGTAATGGCGCAGGTAGTTCTGCATCCCATTCGATCCCAGTCATCCATATTCGTTGAATAAACACCTTCGCAGTGATGATTGTTGGTGCTAACCATCCAAGGGGATCGAATAGTCGCGCTATGTCCGAAATAACCTTACGCTTTGTCACTGGTAAATCCAGATCATTAAGCTGAATAGTGTAAACGAACTCGTCATTGTCCTTGTCCCACGTTAAACCTAATATTTTTGAAATTGCATCTGACTTTAGTTCCATGTTCCCTTGTGTTTGTGATGTTTGTTTACCGTCTTCAATCAATCTTAATAATTCTCTGTTGTTACTAGCCCACTTTTGGAGCTGGAAACCTCCACGTTTAAGCAACTCTGATGTCTGCTTATACATTTCTACTCCTTCCTCTATGGTTTGACATCCCGTCATTAGGTCATCCATATAGAAGTCGGAAACAACACGGTTTTTTGCTAAAGGAAATTGAGCACCTTCATCCAGAGCTAACTGCTGCAATGATCTCACTGCTAAGTAAGGCGCCGATGATGTTCCGAACGTTACTCGCAAATGACGTAACACTTGAATTTCGTCATCTGGATTTTCACGCCATAATAAGCGCTGAAAATCTGTGTGATCATCGCATACCTTAATCTGTCTGTACATCTTGACGATGTCTGCCACCAGACAGATTGGTTCACAACGCCAACGCATGATAATATGACGAAGCTCAGGCTGTAGAGGAGGCCCCACCATTAAATCGTGATTAAGAGATACCCCGTTACTACCTACACATGATGCATCAAATACGATGCGCAACTTCGTTGTACTTTTATCGTTACGAATGACGGCATGATGAGGTAAGTACACAGAACCTTCTTTATCCCTATCCTGTACTATATCCATATGATTAAGAGCTATATTCTCATTTATAACAGCTGAATACTGAGCCTTGAACTCGGGATTCCTTAGAAATCGCTTTTCTAAGGTTAAAAATCGTTTAAGAGCAATGTCTTTTGATCCACCATATTTACAAGCTGGATCACTTGACCTGAAAGGCATATGCACAATATAGCGACCAGATTCGTCTCGTTTAGTCGTGGCCTTAAATATATCTTCGCACTTCTGTTCTTCTGGGGTCAAATAAACTTTATTATAATCGCCCTTGGGCTCAGCTTCTAGTTCCCAGAATTTTTTAAGGAGTGCATTCTCATCTGTATGAGTAGAATGCAATGTGATTACGGTATTGTGGCTTGTCTCGCTTTGGTTGATTTCACCTACTTGACCAGACAAGATCCATCCTAGTCTAGTATCTTGTGCGATGAGCCGACCAGATGGATCTCTGACTAAACCTTCTAACAAAATCTGGCCATAAACTTCGGCACCTAAAAGCAAATCAATCTTGTTCGGAATATCGAACGAAGGATCTGCTAAATCCAAAGACGAGATTGTGGTCATAACGTTTGCCACAACCTTCCTTTCCGGTAAAATAGTCGTTAGTTTCGTTAAAACATAAGCTTTAACAGTGATAATAAAACTAGGGTCGACGCGTGATTTAACTTTAATGAGAACCATCGAATTTAATGAAATCCTTGATTGGCCTTGATCACCGCCTATACCTGATATTGAACCTTTAGTTGGTATTCTTTTGAGACCTAAGAGCTGGACTGCGGACTCCGTCACAAAGGAAGCCTGAGACCCCTGGTCTAACAGGGATCTTAATACTATAGCAGTACCGCTCTTTGATTCTGCTTCAATTAGTGCAGTGGCCAATAATATTTGGCTATGACTATTTGCAAAACAACTTACTACATTAGTGGAATTACTCTGGGTTGAAGTGGTATCAGCAGAAACGCTGCTTTCTACAACTTGATCAGTTTTGTTACTATCACCAACTGATTTGGAGACATTTTTGAGATGAAGAAGACTATGATGCTTCTTTTTACATATATGACACCTGGTGGACTGGCGGCATGCATATACGGAGTGATTTGCCCCTAGACAGTTGTAGCATAAACCATTTGTTTGGACAAAATTACGACGCTTATCCATATCGAGATTGGCGAACTTTTTACAATTAGCAAGCTTGTGGTTATCTTGACAGCAAATACATAAAGTAGTTGACACATGGAGCGACTTGACTGGCACATTACGGTTGGACTGATGACGTTGACCTTTGTTGTCTAAAAATTCCAAAGACCGAAATCTTTGTTCAAGGAATGATTTGAACTGATTCATTGTAGGCAAGTCGTCTGAACAATCACTAATTTTCATTTCCCATTGTTTACGTGACTCAGTGTCTAGCTTTAAACTCAATACATAAATAACTATAATATCCCAATGCTCAACCATTATGCCTAAATTTTGCAAAGCATGTAAACATTCGTTAGAAGTATCTAATAACTCCTTAACTGCGCTGGATGATTCGGTTACAATATTTTTTTGACTCATAAAACGTTTAAGTAAACAATTCGCTAAATATTTTTTATTATCATATCGATCCTCTAATTTTGTCCAACAAGTTGCATAATTACTACTAGTTATAGGAATGTGCCGTAAAAGACCTTCAGCTTCTCCAGACAAATGTGATTTCAAATAATGTAGTTTCTGAACATCGTCTAGTAGGCCATTATTGTGTATTAACGATTTAAATAAATCTCTAAAACTAATCCACTCAGAATAACTTCCGGTAAACATAGGCAACTCAATCTTTGGCAATTTTACGGAACATATTTGTTTCGAACCTGTCGCAGAAGATTCAGGTACTTTACTTAAACTATCCGAACATACAATTTTCTTCAATGCTTCCTTCAACTCTGCTTTATAATCAGTAAATAGTTCTTCCGTTGTCTCATATACATTTTTTATGTTATAATCCGATTTTTCAAATTCAATAGACTTAACCGATGATACAATTTTTATATGAGCTTCAGAAAACGCTGACCAGTTAGCTTCTAAATTTTCTAATCTAGTTTCTATGTATGAACTAGTTACTCGCTCCTTAGGTGACTTCTTAAAGTTGGACCTTGCCTTAGTAATAGTAGAATGCAAATTAAACTGTAAATTACTTAAAGCTTCCATATTGAAAGTCTTTTAAATAAACAGTTCTGGTACGCTGTGTTAAGTTCACGTAAAAATTCACAAGTCTTTGAACTTAAACTGCAAAATCGGGCATAGGTTCCCCGTACTTCACTTTTTATTGAAATTATTCTAAGTCCATGCACACGTTAAAGTTCCAAGTCCAAATTGTTAATTAAAATTTCCTAAGTCACTAAGGTCTAAATTTGCCTTTAATGGTTAAGTTTCAATGTATTAATTTAGTCACTTTGATATTTAAAAGTACTCACAGATTATCCTCGTATCACATAACTTCACTGTCACTCACTTTTACGTAGCTCGTCGTAATGATATGCGGGATACTCTCCCCCCGCACCGCAGCTGCTGCTCACGCCAACACAAACTGTTTGGTAGCACCAGCGCTGACCGTTGTGTACCACTTGTACATATACGCTTAGGCGCTAAACCTTATACGATCCGCTGATGCTGCTCGCCACTGACCGCGCTGACGTTACACTCGCAGCAGGTTGACCACTCAACCTGACTCCAACACAATAAAGACAATGCACACCAATCCTTCATCCGGTTCCGAAGGACCACTTGTACAACGTCCCAAAAATATCTCGCCGAGAAATAAAACAAGGGTGTCCAGAGTAAGACGATTTAATACATAATTACTGCGGTGGTCATGTTTTAGCGGAGAATCTTAACACCGCGATTCACAAAAGTGACGTTACGGCACAACGCCATCTGTTATCCAATAGCGGTACCAAGCTAATGACAAATCTTGACTTATGTATTAACTATTATTTAAACAGATTAGACAATTATTGAAAACAAACCATTACGCATTGTTTTGTTTTCAATAATCATATTCTCTAACTAACGCATTGTTATGTTAATTATTATTAAAACTGTCAAAGGCCCACTTACCTAATCTCTGGTAAATACTAAGCAACAACTTAAAATTATAACTACAATCCTCGTTCGTATCCATTTTAACGAAATATTCGCAAAAGCACACGTAAATAGTAAGTACTGCTCACAGAACCTCGTCGGGTTAGTCCGAGAGGCAGTTGAAGACTGAAAACGTAAACGCAGCCAGTGCAATATGAAAGTATGAAAGTTATTACGTAAGGAGCCGCACGCTAACGCGCTCGCGTGCGTTTACGTTACGTTATTATTATGTGATATCACGAAACTGTAGATTAATTTCCATGAGATTTTGGTAGGAAAATCTATCAAGTGTGATACACATTCGCTGTACACTCTTTGGGTTGTTTTTAATATCGTAAGTCTTAATATTATTTAAATGAAGCTTGTGAACTGAACGTGGGTACAATTAACGTAAACATAACATTGGATTACGTTCAGAGGGGGTAGGCAGAGGTGTGTAGGATATCCAGATTTTGCCATTTTTTATTTGTAAGTCCTTTGTAATAGAAAGCAAGCCTATTGGCATCAACTCACTTGAGCACAACCCGGACTCAGAGCTCAAAGTGAGAATTTTCGACCAATATGGCCCAACCCGATAGTCAATAGGTACCTACTAAAACAAAGACTTACAGAATGTGATAAAATTTGAGAGTATTTTCTTTCTCATTCAGTAAACTTTTAATCTTTAGGGAAGTATATCTTTGCTTTTGTTTATTTCGTTACTTAACCGAATTCAATAAACGAGTTGCTTATTGTACAAACTGAACACAATCGTTTATTTTCTATTGCGTTGTCATTGCTAAGTATTTCACTATCATCGTCAAGATCATAAAAGAAAAAATCGTGATATTTAAGCAACGTTGCAACTGTTTGTAACTATAGTACGCTCCGATTCCCTTCATTAGACCGGCGCGCGACTCAGGCGCAGGCTTATTCTAGTAACTTTGTTGCCTCATTGGTATTGTTTAAGAACTTCTGTAGACCTCGTAATGGCTGATTCAATACTGCGGGAAGACCTAACCTGCCAGATATTTTTTTTTTAATGAAATCATTAAAATAATTTTTGATATGTTTTGTACCTACAGTATTTTCCCATGATGATTGAGGCTATGACTAAGTCAACTTGGCTTTGTGGTAACTGTACTTAATAATGTACTGGTCGTCAGTTCATTGTACCCACCAGTTTTTTGATGGCGTAATGGCTAGTATTTCTGAATCACTCATTGTTAATAAAAGCTATGCTAAAGTATCACTTACTGGCACTCTTGATATATTTCTCCGTGAGCGACTTCACTGAACTCTGCCTGACCGTCTTCTTGTCATCTGTCCTCTCGATCCTCTCCTTCCTCTCCTGCGTCCTGTCTCCTTTCTTCTCCACCTTCTCCACTCGTCTCTGCATTCTTTCTGTTTTGTCTTCTCTCCTGTCTTTTGCGTTGTCTACGACCTCTTCCCTGGCCTGCCTGGTTCTGTTTCTTATTGTGTCTCCTACGATCTCCTCCCGTCTACTTTCAATGCGTCTGGTTTCTCCTCCGATCTCTTCCCTTCTGCTCTCGATGCGTCTGGTTTCACCTACGATCTCTTCTCGTCTGCTATCGAAGCTCCTCTCTGTGATGTCTTCTATTTTAGAGTCGGAGACTCTACGGTCGCTGTGGGTGAACTGGTCTATCGCGGCGCGATCTTCTCTCTATAGGAGATAAGATGCATATTTGTATAATTGCTGCTGGCAGGAAATAACTTTTTTTTGTTTATAAATTATCTTTTTTTTTAACAAGGGTTACTTATACATGTATATGTAGCTATAGGAATTTGGCTTTCTGAGTCGGTTACATTTCACAAGAAGGTACTTAAAAGATAGGTCAAACAAAAGTATTACTTATCTGGTCCACGCATTTGTGGTTATTTGAAAATGGTATTTTTAATCTGCACTAAACTTTTAACAAGTAAATAAGCAACATAGAGCCTATAAAAATATTTAGTTGAAATATTATCAGCGCACTAACTACACATTGCTATAACAAATCCGCCAGGGTGACTGCCACGCTTACCCCGTGAGCTTCCTTCAGTGTGGTGCCAGTATCGCCTCCAAACTTCTTCGTAGTGGTGATGGCGGCCAGGCCGTGGATGCGGGAGGGAGGCTCCCCCTGACCCTGCAGCAGGCGCTCCAGGTCCTCAGGCTCGGTGGAGTACGCGGTCACGGAGACGGTACCTTCGGGCTCACCCCCGTTGCGGGAGTGGTACTCTTGGCGGATCACCGTGCCTTTCACTGGGTAGGGAAATATTTTATTAGATTGTTAGGAGGTCACTGAAGGACAACTTAGCCAAATTACGAGTTTTAATCGAATGATTGTTAATTCGAATATCGTAAAACATCTAAACCGGTCGTAGAAAGATAATGTGAGAGATTGGGCAGGAAAATTACTGAAAATAATATATTAATTAAGTAGGTATGTGAATTTTAAAATAGCGTCCTATACATGTTTCGTAAAGATGAACAATAAAGATGTCGCAAAGCACACGACGAGGCAACAATGCAAGGCACTGAGCTATTAGGAGTAGTCTTGCGATTTCTATCTTTGTTACACTACAAACATTTGGTTACAGTATTACGTATGGTTTTTCAAAAGATAACACACTTACACCTCTGCTTTTATAAACGAACACACAAAAAATGTGTATCCAACATCTTAACGAACTTAATTTTATGAGAAACAGTAGAAATAGTCAGCGACAAAGTTAACTTTAAGTTAGACACACCAAATTATTTAACACTTCAACTAATCAGTCACGTCGGTGCCACACTTGGACAACGACTGCACACTTTAGACAGAAATAGTCACATTCAGCTGAGCTAACATTTGTTTTGTGAACAATTATATGATTCAAGATGTATTACGCTTAGTAATTCGAGTTACTTTAGTACTAAGTAAGGACGCGTCAACTTTCAGTTATTCTGAAAATCAACGCGAAAACTAGAAAGTTGGTGACGTCATGTGTTACCGTTGTCAACTTCTTAACATTGACCCCGATACAACTGAACGGCCCCGATAACGTTATAAAAGCAATTACTGAACGAAACCTGACTCAACGTCTTTTGATAAGAGTTTTTTACAAACGTTGTAGTGATGCCTTAGCTTAGCTAACAGGATATTTGAATCCCCTATTTCTTTATTTTCATATTCATATCTTTATTTGCATTCCATAATGTAATGTTTACGGGTTTTACATGAAATGATGCTTGGTTTTGTCGTGTTATCGCTAATGTTTTGAAGTCTATGCATGATTACATCTTCAGCCGGTCATTCCCCTCGGTGAATTGTATTACTTAATTAAAAAATGCATCTTGCACAAATCTGTGATAATGTCATTTATTATTTTATTTGAAAGGTACATCTACCTACCTACCTATTCACTAGAAACATTAACATAATATAAATACCATATGCTTTGAGTTATTGTGAATTAGTGACTTACATAAAAAATTGCTTCTTAAATATACGTTTTAACAAGATTTTTTATTCGTAGTGAGGATAGAAAAATTAATTAGAAACAAAGAGCAAAACGTTATGTAAAAAACAAAATCATTATCGAAATTAGAATAAAAAAAATAAAAATAAAAGTCACAAATAAACGTAAATATAATTAGGAGAATCAAATTAAAATAAAAAATAAACAGTAAGTTTAATTTAATTATCTCTTCAAAATCCTCTATTTACGAAAAGTATTTATTTCACAAACAAACAAACACTGCAGCGGTGTATATAACTCTATTAAGAAACATCGTGAAGCAGGGAAGTGATTTACCGCCGGACAAATTATTATGAATACCTACCTACCTGACCTACTGATTCGTCTAGTTATATATTCCAACCGTTTAAGGTTGAAACACTAGGTCCGATTGCCCACTTGGTTTTTTTAGACATTGCCAACCAGAGGGCTCGTTTTTTTTTTGGACAAAGAATCAGAATCGCCATCCAACGTGGCAATGCTGCCAGCCTTTTGAGCACTTTTCCTGTCGACAGCGATGCGGATGAATTTTTTGATGCCCTATGATTCTTTCCCCTCTTTTTTATATACATGTACATATTACTTTAAATCTGTTAGCTTATATATTATGTAAATACTATAGACTGAACTAATATTATAGAGAGAAAAGATTTGATTTTTTTATGTTTGATTGTAGAGGGTAATCTCTGGATCTACTGGTTGAATTAAAAAAAATCTTTTTGGTTTTGATAGCCCAATTCTTGAGGAAGACTTTAGGCTATTTAACATCACGCTAAGATCCTTAGGTGCTGAGCAAGAAGAAAAAAATGGCAGAAAGAACGTTAAGTGAAAATGAAGTTATAGCGCGGGCAGGCGATGCGATGCGATGAGGTGGGTTGGGGTAGCAAGAAATATCACGCTGACGAAGACGCGGGCAGAAGCTAGTCTTTAATAAAATTATTGCAAATAACTCTGATATGTGCCCAAGACGGCTTCGGTAAAACTTAAATTCTTAAATAAAGAATGTACCGATTCAGTTATGGATGGGGGTCCAAACAAAAAAGTAATGCAAAGAGTGCTTACCTTGGTAGTTAGAGCCGCCGTTCCTCAAAGCTCTGATACCGAAGAGAGGCTTTCCGTCCGAGTCCACTGGTCCAGGCCCGTAGCTCGACGTGATCACGTCAATAGGTTTTGTGATCACCTTACTGGGACTAGGAGCCCTGAACTTTGGCTTTTCCTCTATCTTCTTACTGCTGAAAGTCCTGGTTTCCGAACTAATCTTCTTGAGGTTCCTGTTCGTCACCCACGACGGCTTTTCTTCTTGAGCAGGCTTTTGTGGTAGTTTCTTCTCAATTTCATACACAGTTTTTATGATGGTCTCTTTCTTAGCGGGTTCTGTTCTCAGCTGCTTATGTGCAGGGCTTGGAGTACGGTCATAAATTCGGTCCGGGCTTTGAGCTTTACGGTTCGGACTTTGTGCCTTTCGCTCTGGGTATTGAGCCTTTCGTTCTGGACTTTGTGCCTTTCGCTCTGGGTATTGAGCCTTTCGTTCTGGACTTTGTGCCTTTCGCTCTGGGTATTGAGCCTTTCGTTCCGGGCTTTGCGTCTTTCGCTCCGGACTTTGAGCCTTTCGCTCCTGACTTTGTGCCCTTCTCTCCGGACTTTGTGCACTTCGCTCCAGATTCCGACGCTTTTCTGGTGATGGAGACCTTTTATTAGTTCCGTTCATTTGCACCACCTCGATGACGTCCCTAGATGAAGTCCTCTCAGTAAAGCTTTTATCCGTAGAGTATTCTTCCACAGTTTTTTCTTCTGTATGTTTTACTGTTCGCTGTTTCTCTTCTGCCGCCTTCTTCGATTTAGCTTCGGCGAATCTGATCTTGTCAGCCTCACTCAGGCCTACTTTCTTCATGTAAGCGGATGCATACTCATTGAAACGGTTGGGTTTAGGCTTCGGAGTAGCTGTTTTGTTAGGGGGCTGAGTTCGAGTCTTCTTGTCTGGACTTGGATGACGAACAGGACTCTTTGTTTTGGGTGCAGATTTTGGAGCAGGTTTCTCTGGAGTGTGTGGTCTTGGGCGCCTGTCGATCACAGTTTTGTTCGGCTCCTTAGCGTGTCCGTTAAGCACTGGTTGTACATGCTCTCTAGGTTGAGTGCGTTCAGGGATTGATCTCTGATGTGTTTTAGCGTGGCGATCAGGAGACGTGGTATTGTGGAGTGAAGATTTTGGAGCCCGTTCTGGTGACCTTGTCTGTAGGCGCTCAGGAGACCTCAGTTTTTGAGTAGTCACGGTGTGTCTGGTTGTTTTAGGGTAAGTGTTAGTGTTGACGTGTTCGCTCTCTACCTTCTTCTTAGCAACACGAATTTGGGATCTGATACGACGCCTCTGCTCGTAACCAACGACCTTTTCCAACTGAAAATTAGAATATAGTCAGCAAAAGTATGAATATAATATAGAAACATAAATAACAATTATGAGCATGCAAATGTTGTGCTTACTGACCATTTGTTCCAGGAGGTCCAGGTCGAAGATGTCTTCGATGCAGGGGTGTTCGACGCTGCGTCGACGTTCGCTACTCACTGTTGATCTTTCAACGCTGGTCCTTCGAAGTTCTATTCCAAACTTGCCACTACCTCGGCGACTGCTTACTTCGGTATCCTCAACCACCTTTGTGTCCTCCTTGATTTGGCTGGTTTTTGTAGGGCGGAGATATCCGGGAATCTTATCGGATTTATCATTCTCGGGCCGCTGCCTCGGAGATTCGGCTCTTTGCGAAGCTGGATATCTCGATAAAAGAGTTTTGGTGGTAGTTGTAGTTTCCACAGTTTGACGCATGGGAGATTTAGACCTTGGTACTTCAGGTGATTGGGCAGTCAAACGAGATGGACTGCTTCGTGGCTTATCATCAGGATGAGGATAGTGTGGTCGAGTTAGTGTGCCAGTTGTCGGACGGTCTTTAGGTGTATGAGGAGCGGCATCGACTTCGCTATCCACGTCAGTTACATTAGGAGAGCCATCTTCAACAGACGGATGTAGTACGATAGTTGAATCAGTCTTAGGAGACTTCTTCATCACACCGATGTCTGTCAGCTTTGCAGTTTTAGCGTGAGTGGTTTCTTTTGTTTTTTGAGTAGTTGTTGCAATATTTTCAAATAAAGCCTTGGCTTTTTTTACAGCCTCACTACTGCGGAGAGTGGTTATTTTAACAGAAGGCATCCTTTCCGTTAGTTTCATATTGGGGCTGCTGTAATCCTTAACCTTTGGAAGTGATGATGTAGTTTCCTTCTGTTTAAGTAGGTTATCGTCACGGTGTCTACGGTCTGGTGTCCTTCTATTATTAGCTATTTCTATGTCCTCAGTATAAGTTGTTGTCTGAATCTCGTATTCCTCATCATCGGCGTCATCGACTATCTTTTTCATGATCATGTCATGTTGCTCCTTAATTTTCTTTTCCTTCTCCTCAACCTCGTGGGATTCCGTCAAGAATTGCTCAGCAGTTTTAACAAACTTATGTACCTTGTCGGAAACACTGAGCAAACAGTCATCACTCTTTAATGAGTCATCAATGTTAGTCAGGTCAGGACGTTCTACCCTTTGTGGGGTCGGTTTTACTTTAGGTGTCTTAACGTTCTCTGCGGTTTCTACAAACAAGTGTGCTTTATCGTGTACACTAAGTTTTGTGTAATCATCTTGATAAACAGTATTCTTGTCGTACTCATCGGTGACTCTACGCGATGGGCTCTTACTATCTCTCGTATCCCTTGGTCCTTTAGCAAACTTGTTAACTTTCTCTGATACAGATAGCAAGCACTCATCGGATTTCAACTTGTCATCAATAAAATCAGAATGCACTCTTCTTTCCGTATCTTTAAACATTGTAGTAGTAGTTGCAGGCTTGGTCACTGTATCGACACCTTTTGTGAACCGAGATACCTTATCGGTCACGCTGAGTAGGCTTTCATCGTCCTCAGTAACGATGTCAACATCTGTTTTCCTGACAAATAGCTCATCATCTTCGCAGATTTCAACAATATCATCAACGATGGACTCGGCCTCATGGATAGTGTGATGTGCTCGTCTGTCGAATTCATCATCGGGTTCGCTTACTTCGTCAGGATAGCGAGGAGTACCAACATCTTCTCCGAAATTAACTGGAGTTGGACAGATTCGATCCGGTGAGTTCTCCCTGGATGACTTAGATTGTTGCACATCAATAATAATATCATCTTCATCAGTGGACGTGTTCAGTGTCGTTGCAGACTTAGGTTTACTTGGCAATTTTGAATGGGTTTCTTTAAAAGTGGACTTCGCAGTTTTTGTCGTTGTCTTTGTGGATACGTCACTCACTGTTATTTCTGGTTTGGACTTCATTCTTTGAGGCGATGTTTTCTTGCACTTCATGGTAATATCGCTAACAGTGCGCATGACCTTCGTATCACTGTCTTTCTTTGTAGGGATCACGCTGTCTCTGATGCCCTTGGGAGTTGAGGTCCGCTTAGATTCGGGTTCGCTGGGACGACCTGTCGGTGATGGAATGGTCTTTGTAGGAGTTCTACCAGTAGTAGTTCGAGTAAAACTATTTTGCTTGGTAACAGAACTAATATTAGTATTCTTCTTTAAATCAGTTGCTGTCTTTTCTACTTTAGTCACACTGAACGTGGCAGGCGTCGGTTTCCTAGTCAGATGAGAAGGTATCTGTTCCTTAGGCTTGATGCCACTTGGTTTTGATATCTGAGGAGATTGCGGCCTTTCAGATGGCGAAACAGGTTTTTTTGGCGAAATACTTCTGGTTTTCGTCGGAGAATCTGGGCTTTTGTCTAGCTTAGTAGGTGTAGCAATACCTGAGGGTTTCTTAGTTGGGGAAACAGTTCTGGTAGAAAGTTTGCTTGGAACTTTCTGATCTTTTGGTTTTTCATCCATGGGTTTTTCCGGACGAGGTGTTATTTTAGTAGCCGAGAACTTCTCTCTGATTTCAGTGAAATCTTCAGTTAAAGAATCATCATCTATTTCAGTATGACTGGTTATGTCAATATCTTGCAAGCTGGTTGTTGTTTTACTAGGGCTTCTCTCTCGACTTGGTGACTTTTCTTGACGTTCTGGTGAAAGTTTTCTAAGAGATTTTTGCACTCTGTCCAATATTTCCTGTTCTCTCTCAGACATAAGGAAGTCGGTGCTCACTTCAGTGACTTTAGTGGTTTTCTTCATTGGTGAAGGAGTACGGAGCTGTCTAGGTTCTTCTGGTTTTTGCAAGTAGCCAGGCTTTATTTTTGATGGCTCATGAGTAGTGCGACGTGATGGTGATTCCGATGATCTTGGTGACGGACGCTTTTCTACGACATCTTCAGTGGTCTCAAACTCTTCGGTAGTAGAACTGGTTTCAAACTTGGATGTAACTGCAGCAGTCGGCCTCATGTAGCTAGGTTTTCTATCCGGGCTAGAACCTGGCCGAGTTGGAGATGATTCCTGTGGATATATTTGCCCAGGCTGTTTGGCTGGACTATCTTTAGGCGTCAAGGGTTTCTTTATAGAAACGTCAGGTTGATGCTTTGTGGGTGATTCTGTACGAGGATGTTCAGGAGTGGACTTGAAACCATCAGCAGGTTTAGAAGCTCTCCTTGTAGGTGAGGTGCCTGATGGTCGGGAAGTGTTTTGGTGATCTTCGGTGATTTTGGACTTTGCTGTCTTCTGAATATCCTCCAAGGTGGAATCGTGAGCAGTCTTTACAGACGTTGTGGATTTCAAATCAATAGGTTCCTTCTCATCAGAAGTTGGCATTCTCCTAGACGGTGATGTTTCTTTAGGATACCGATCACCTGTTTGTCTTTCAGGATTGGGTCGAGGTGAAGTTTCATCATACTTTGGCAAGTGGTTGGGACTTCTGTCCAAATGAGGCTTATTGGGAGCGCCCCCATGTTTTGGGATTTTCTGAGCGGGCAATTCCGAAGGGCGCGAGGATGAATATTTGCTTTGCACCGTCTTGATGGATTTGTCGTCTTCGTAGACCTCGGTAGTGTCCTCTCTAGTGCTCACAGAGGTCGTGGTTCTCATGTTTTGAGGAGTTTCTGGGCTGGTAGTTAGCTTAGAAGGAGAAGTCTCTCTCTGGTGTTTATCAGAGGGCTTTCTGCCATGTGGCTCAGACGGCTGCTGGCGCCCCGGCTTACGATCAGGACTAACACTTTTCCTGGTTGTTATATTTTCCGATGGATGAGGCCTAGATGGCGAAACAGTTCGAGGATAGTCAGATTCTGGCTCATGCTCATCGCTTATCTTTGAGGGTTTGTGAGTAGGTGAATCCGAGGGACGAGGGGATGGATGCTTCCTATCAACAGTTTCTGTTTTACAGGTTTCCAAAAAGTCTTTAGTCGCGGACACTGTGTCTTGTTTGTAGACATGAGATGAAGTTGTCTTCATGAACCCAGGCGTTTTCTCTGTACTTGGTTTTTGCCTAGTTGGAGACGGTTCCTTAGTGTATTTATCAACAGGTTGTTTCTCAGAAATAGCTGTTTTAGGTGTGGTATCGTCTCTTGGTTTACGTTGAGGACTCTTATCTGTTGGCTGAGTAGATCTAGATGTTGAAGTTGTATGAGAATACTCTTCAGGTTTCGAAGTTTTCCTTGTGGGTGAATCTGACGGACGTCGAGAATGACGTATTTCTGTAGTTTTTAGTGATGCGGTTTCTTCAACATCTTCAGTTGTAGATATGGTATCATATTTTGATGAAACAGATGAGTTGGTTTTCATATAGTTAGGGATTTTGTCTGGCTTTGCGTTACTTGGAGAAGTATCTCGTGGATATTTTTCAGCAGGCTTTTTCTCGGGACTAGATCTAGTAGGATATGGCTGCTCACGGCTGTGTGGCTTCCGATCAGGGCTCTGATCTTTTGGATGAGATTGGGTAGGTTGTGGCCTAGGATCATCTGAAGGTTTGGAAGTCTTCCGTGTAGGAGAATCAGAAGATCGGGGAGAAGTGTGCCTGGTTTGAACCGTCTCAGAAATAGTCTCATGTAGATCATCAGTGGACGTGGTCTCAAACTTAGACGTCAAAGAGGCAGTAGTTTTTATGTAACCTGGTCTTGACGGTGATGACTCTTTAGGCTTCAATGGCTTTTTCTCCGGATTCTTATCGGAAGGATAAGCGTGTTTAGTTGTATCTGACGGTTTAGGGACTTGACGTGTAGGGGACCCTGTAGGACGAGAAGAGGGCCTAGTTTTTGAAGATTTTGTGTCAGTGGAGTCATCAAAATCTTCGGTTGTAGACGAGGAATCGTATTCAACTACCATAGAAGTTGTAGTGTTAGTGTAACCAGGTCTAGATGGAGATGTTTCTCGTGGGACCCCATCACTAGGTTTTTTCTCCGGACTTGTTTTAATTGGTGCATTTTGTTCAACGCTAGGTTTGCACTGCGGACTATTGTCTGATGGCTGACCTGACCTCAATGGTTCGTCAGAAGTAGTTTTTCTTGTTGGAGACTTAGGGGTACGTGAAGGTTTCCTTTCAGTTGTTCGTGTCATTACTGTCTCATTGGTATTCTCCGTCGTGGTATCATATTTAGATGAAACAGTTGAGCCCGAAGTAACTGGAGTAGAACCCTCTGGTTGCTTCTCCTCAGTTGGTTCATATCCTGTTTTTCTCTCAGGGCTCAAATTAGATATTGGAGAAGTACCTGATGGGCGACGATTCGATGGACCGGTGGATCGCGGATACTCTGAATCTTTTGGTGTTCGTCCAGGACTCTCACGGGTTTTTGGAGTGCCATCCTTGTTGAGTCTGTTAGGGACGATTTCCGATGGCTGATGTGACGGTTTTCTCTCAGGACTTTGTCTTGGCGAAGGATACTTGGGCTTGACAGTTTTCAGTATATCTTCGGTATCTTTAGTTGACGCATCGGACTTTAAAATAGTTTTTTCTTTTATAATTATATCTTGAAGCTTACTTGAAGAGTCCTCCCGCGGAGTTTTGGGTTTCTTATCAGTAGTAGCATCTTCACGACGAGTAGTGGTCGTTTTGAGGATATTTTCCTGTTCACGAGATATGAAGTCAGTGACATCAGTTTTGGTGTCAGTAGTTTTCTTGATAGTTGGATATTCGAATGGAGTTTCTCTCGGAGCAGGACTGCGACAAGGGGAGACACTAGGTGAGCTCAAGTTTGTTTGAGGTTCCTTCAAATAAGTCGTTTGCTTGACAGTTTCGGTTGTAGTGGTATCATCCATCATACCGAGGATCTTACGGCAGCGATCTTCATAAGTTTCTCTACGTTCTAGAGGTGGTTTTTGTTTGCTAACGGGAGCATTTGGACCAGGTCCTTCCGGGCGGTCTTTTTTCACCACTTTGTGATCAGGCAAGTCTTTTGGTTCTTCTATTGGTGACACTCGAAAATTGGATGGGGGTTTTTCAATCGGAGACGCCTGCGTTATCTCAGTTGTCGGTTTCTTTAAGGAGCTCTTTCTTGGTAGACTGTCCTTGGAAGGAGAGGCACGTTTCTCGGGAGATGGAGATCGACAGGGTATCTTAGAGGGCGATTGAGATCTATTAACATCGAGGCTTTCAGGTCTTTTGTAAGTCGTGGAGGTTTCGTCTGTTGAGTGTACCTCTGAGTAATATTCTTGGTCATCCAAGTCAGTGACAACGGTCTTCTGAGTTCGTGGAGAACTAAAGTACACAAAACCACTCACAGAAGTAGTAGGAGAGCTCTGACCAGTCGATGGCTCAGTGTCTGTAGGTTTGGGCTTCCTGGTAGGGCTAGAAGATGGAGTGACCAGTTGCCTCTGACGTTCTTTAGAGATATTTTTATTAACTTCTTCAGTAGTTCTCTCAGTTGAAATAAAGTCGGTAGTATGCTTGAATTTGGTGTCTTTGGAAGGAGATTTTACCGGAGATACACTGTCTCGTGGTGCCTTCTTGGTGGGAGACGATAGATTCTCAGGTGTTTTCTTAGGAGATTTTTCACGGCGTGTGAACGAATCAAACTTGACATCTTTAGCATCTTTAGTAGTTGTTGTCGTGGTTGCCTCAGTGACGTCACGATCATAAGGCTTTTTCTTATCATAAGTCCCATATTTCGAAGGTGATGGTTCCCTAGGACCAGTTTTATCAGTAGGAGAATCTTTATCCTTTGGAGTACGATGTTTTGTTGTTATTTCTTCAGTAAAGTCTGTTTTTTTTACTTGTGTCGTATCAAGCTGGTCACGTTGGTCAATAAATGTAACATGCTCTTTAGGCGAAGATGACCTCTTTCGCGGGAAGTCAGAAGTATCTTTGCTAGGACTCTTCCTTGAGGGTGAAGAATCCTTATCTCTTGGAGAGGGGTTTTCAGGACCAGATGGTAAGTGTTCTGGATAGCTGGTGTCACTTTTATCAGTACGAGTGTACATTTTAGTTTCCTCGTCGATCAACTTGTAATGATCTGCTTGTATTTTCGTCGTGGTTTTAGAGAAGTCCTGAGGTTTGCGCTCAGGGCTTTGTGAGGGTGCATGTTTTGTGGGTGATGTTTTGTCTGATGGCTTTGTAGGCGACTTCAGGCTATCTGACGGTTTCTTAGCAGAAGTTGGTCTCATATACCCTGGTTTCCGATCAGGACTCACACTTCCTCTTTTTGGAGTAGCGTCTTGAGGTTGTTTGTCGGTAGGCTTATTAGGTCTATCAGTAGCAGGACTAGACGGCTGAAGACCAGTCTTGCGGTCAGGACTTGTGCCAGGTCTTTTGGTACTGTCCGTGGGATGATAAGCTCGAGAAGGAGAAGTGTTTCGAGGGAGGTCCGAGGTTGGACTTGGTTGACTGTCATTTGGCTTTTGATATCCTGGTTTCCTATCTGGGCTTTGACTTGGTTTCTTAGAAGTATCGCTAGGGGAACTATCAATGGTTTTGTCGGGACTGGATCGATTCGGAGTTGTACGTGGGAAACCCAAACTAGGTGAAGTGTGCTGAGTTGGTTTTCTTTCTGGGCTTGCCCGTGGTCTAGTTGGTGAATCGCGACGATCTACAGCACGAGCCGGAGAACTGGTTCTAGGAAAATTGTCCGTTGGAGATCCTTTCTGTGTTGGTTTCCTATCTGGGCTAGTGCTGGGCCTGAAGGATAAATCTTGCGGTCTTTTCTCTGGACTCGTGCTCGTTCTCTGACGATGATCTTGAGGCTGTCTCTCAGGGCTATAACCAGGTCTAGTTGGAGAACGACCAGTTGGTGGTCTTTTATCATCGAGACTTGTATACTTGTGTGTCTTAACTTCAGTAACGGAATGAGTAGAAGTACTGGAGTGCCTGTCAGAGAATGTACGAGTCGGTGAATATCTATCAATTTTGTTGGGGCTACCACCACGGCTTGATGGTTTTCTGGAGTTTTTATCAGGGCTTACACTGCTTCGTAGCGAAGATGTGCTTGACTTGAAAGTTCTGCTACCAGGAGATGAGGCCCTGGTCGATGGTCGAGTAGCAGAAGGAGTATCAGCACGCAGTGTGCTTGCCCACGCCTGGTGTGAAGGGCTCCAATCGTTGCTGATTTTTTTTTGGGGGTAATCAGTTTGGTACGTGGTTTGATACTGATCGGTGCTAGTTTTTCTCTCTACAGTCTCTTCAACTTTTTTGTCTCTCGTAACGTGGTGGACTCTCTCCTCGATGTGCCTGGTTTGCTGCGGTACGTTATCCTTTTGTTGAACCGGGCGTTCGTTGTGCGGCGTATCTGTGTCAGGACGTTCATTGCGCGGGGTGCATGTATCAGGACGTTCACTGCGCGGGGTGCATGTGTCAGGACGTTCACTGCGCGGGGTGGATGTGTCAGGACGTTCATTGCTCGGTGTATAATCTCCAGGGCGTTCATTACGCGGTGTGAATATTTCCGGGCGACTGTCACGTGGTGTAAATGTTTCCGGACGACTGTCACGCGGTTTGAATGTTTCTGGACGATCATTACCAGGTGTTATTGTCTCGGGGCGCTCATGACGTGGTGAAGAAGTGTCAGGGCGTTCATTGCGCGGTGTAAATGTTTCAGGGCGACTGTCGCGCGGCGTTACTGTGTCACGGCGGATATTGGTGGTGTCATATTTTCGATGATGAGTCTGATTTGTCCGTTGATGAGTTTGTACGTAATCATCTTTGCCAGTCGATTCAATTACTTTATTGACGCGTGTCACATGTCGAGTTGTTTGCGAGTAGTCATCGTCGGCTTTAGAATGATCTATAACTTTCTTGTTTACTTTAGTTTCATAGCGTTGCACATCCGAATAATCTTCGTTATCCTTCGTCACATAATCTGCTATTTGTTTTTGGAAGTCGTAGTCATCAACGTTTCTTTGAGAATCAACAATGTCAGTAGCGCGGCTGTCAACTACGTGACGAATAATTTTGGAGGATTCCCTGGCATCAGATCGCTGTTGGGTGGAGTAGGACTTGTTCTCCCTTGTCTGGTATGATTGTTCAGAGCGGGTGCTTTGTATTGGAGCCCGAAATTCTCTCTTGGTGCTGGTTACTCGAGTACCGTCAGGCAGGCACCGCGTCTCTACAATTACTCTGGTGTTGTCATCAGGGTAATCGATTTTCCTGGACAGAAGTTCTCCAGTCTCGACATCATTTCTTGTCACATTCTGTTCGTAGTCATTTTTCCTGACACTATGTTCGTATTCATTCTTTCTCACACTTTGCTCGTACTCATTCTTTCTCACACTTTGCTCGTAATCATTTTTTCTTACATTTGTTTGGTAGTCATTCTTCCTCATATTTTGTTCGTAGTCATTAGTTTTATTGATCTGTCTTTTTGTTAAAGAGGACGCGTCCTCATTGCGGTTAGTATCATAACTTCGTAGGTCATAGTCGTCGTTGGTCAAATATGGCACTGTTTCATGTTTCGTCGAAGACATCTGCTGCAACTTTGACGAGGAAGTCGAAGAACTAGTGGTCGACGAGATCTGTGTCCCATCGTCAGTCTTGCGGACGACGTGCTCTCGAGCGGCCGTGTTTGACGACATCTCGTTGCGTTTCAGGCTACTGTTGTCATCGTGGTACTCGGTAACAGCTTCTTTGTGATGGTCGACAGCTGCGAACTGTCCCTTGCCTCCGTCCACGTCGTATCTGCCCTCGATGTTGGCGTGGACAGACTTGACGTGCGTGTGACCGTCATCTGTGGTCCTGTTTTCCGATTCCACATTCCATCCAGCGTTCGACAGCGCCTTCAGATCTGCAAAGAAATTAGTATTAGCTTCTGATCGTAAACTGTGTACACCGTTACCGGTTAATAAGCGTTAGTTCTGTTAAGGTTAGGTATGGGTGTGTCGTGCAGGCACCTTGGCCGCGGTACGTGAACTCCTTGGGCGGGGAGCCGGCGTCGCGGACCTCCTTGCTCTTCATCGACTGGAAGCTCTGGTCCGCGAACGACTTGACGTGGCCCTGCGCAGCACTGAACTCACTACCTGTTGAATTCGGGCACAACTACGCTAACTTGTGGTCTTTTGGGAAGATAGACTTTCATATTTTCAGTGTAAAGTAAGGAGAGAAACGTATGTGACTTACAAAACATCAAAGACGTTGAACAATGGGGACAATATTCAACTATTCATACTTAATAAATAAATAAACAACACTTAATTAAAACTGGTTCACCATTTGCTCCTTGAGTGAAAGTAGAACTTAGCAATTCAAGTTTCTATGGCCTTCCAACTTTTATTAATTACAGCAATAGTAAACAGATACTTACAACAAATAACTAATTAACTAATTTCGAGATCTCATCTAGTGAATTCATTTTTACCCTCAAACTACAAACATTTAAATCGTTCCCATGTCCATATAGATTCCCATGCATAACTACTAAATAACAACTGGACGGAGATAATAATCATTCAAGCGTTTTCATCTATCTACAAACACTACGTTTACTTCTAGCAGTCGAATCTTTGATCTACAGACATTCCAAAGCCTCGAATTGAAAGTAAACAAAAGTTTCAGGTATATTTATTTTCTCTTACTTATTCGTAAGAATGCTGTGAACAGTGCTGCCAGCAACATTTGATGTTGCTCAAGCCACTATTGCTCAAATTTTGTTTACCATGAATACGAGGCTTTTTTCCTTGTACCCAAGACAGTTCAGTTCACTACTCAAGACAGTTAAATAAAGTGGGAGTGTTACCTTTCCCATCTCTGGTGGGTTCGGGCGAGTACAGGTTGCGCAGGCGCTCCTCCCGCAGCCGGTACATGTGCGCACGGATCTCTTTCTTACGGGAGAAGTCCTCCGTCTGCTGCCACTGGAATGTTATGATGGGTATGTTAATTTAGTTGATTTATTCATGTCGTTTAAATTTATATTGTTGCTGTCTGGATTTTTCTGTTAGAAAATCAAAAATAAACAGATATGTTGATTCAACTGTTGCCATAAATGCATGGAATTAGTATGAATCTACATTATTTGACTTAAAGATTATTTATACCAATAGTATCTACAAAATTTGTCATTTTGAATCTTTTTGAATCAAGTTGTTATTATTAAGCGCCTGTCGCTTTGTAGCACCAAGTGCAAGTTGAATAGCACTGCTCGTGATATCTGTCAGGCGCCCGCACGTTAGTTTTCATTTCCATTACTATGAGGTCAGAATATTGCGTTTTGTGGATTTGAATAATTGCATGTAAGGATTTGAGAAGGACGTACGAAAATCAAACCAACAAAGGCTCAATAAGAAATTAAAAGCCCAACTCCAGGCAGATGGGCGGTCAAAACAGGAACTTTATAAAGTTGTTCGAAAGGTTTTAGTGATAAACTGGAAAACACGTAGGTAGGTGCTCGTATATTCCAAGCAATTTTTTTTTTGTTTTATTTACAAGGAATTAAGCTCCCATATTTTGTTAAAATTGTAAAAATATGAAATATCTCACCATGCGGCGCAGTAAGTCCTCGTCGCGGATCAACGACACGTCGCCTTCAGACATTCTGTAAACAACAAATCTATTTAATGCATTCTCCACTTAGCTTCTTATCACTGATTATTTCTACTTTTCCTATAGCGACAGCTGCGATCTCAAAAACAGAACCTGACAAAATCAAGGATGTAAGGGCGATGCGATAAAGTAGTCCGCGATATTAAAATTTACTTACGTTTTTTGCAATTCGCAGGTCAGTGTCAGGTTGTTGTTGATTAAAATCTGATTTGCGACTGTAACAAGTATGGCTTTACCGAATTATAATCATTAAAATCAACAATACAACTCCATAAGTTAGAATTGGTCTAAATGTCATGATTTCATGAAATAGTCATTCAATAGGGTAATATGAACTTAGAGATATGTATTGATGATTTTTATGATTATAATTGTATAAATAAATATTTGTTACGGCCGTAAATCATATTTAGATCAACATACAACCTAATACTGACCTGCAAATTGCAAAAAAAGTAAGAAAATTTGAATATCGCTGGCTACCCTGACGTTTTCGGCTTAAGTAAAATGGACCAAACCGAAATTTGGTTCAAACATTTTACTAGGGTAACTCCTTTAAAAAAAAGAAAACTATATGGAAGTGTGGAGTAATTTGACAAGTCGTACTTTAATTTTACACTCTATCTCCAAAATCCTTTCAAATATTGGTAAGTAAGTAAATAACATTAGTGCCTAATATTTAAATAAATAGCAGGATAAACATTTTAATTAGGTACTGGCGTTCTACTGATATGGTGCATATAAATAATTAGTAGCTACTCAATACATAATTTCAATACTGGCAAACAAGAAAAATAGAAAGTCTCCCGTAAGAGATTATTTATCAATTTACAGTCAATAATATTACATTAACCAAAGATTACTAAAGAACTAAGTTTTCAAAATACCAGTACTACGTAAACCATTCTCTAATACTGAGCCCCGAGTCCTACCGGCCCCGAAGCTAACCTATTGGTATTTGTACCAAAACTGGTAATACTTCGTGATTGTAATGATGACATTCTATTCAAGGAATCCTAATATAGACTATAAGGTTATATTAATAGATGCACCCAAGTTGTAGCAGTCAATCTGACGCCCACACGCAGTATATATAACTCATCATCACTATTTGAACCGTTATACGGTTAGTTAAACTCTAAAGCAAATCGGTTTTATTATAATATTTAGGGGACGCATTATAATAGCCTTTACAAGTGGCAATACCTGCTTGAAATTACCATCATTGCACCCTAGCTTGTCAGGTCCTTGCTACAATCATTGCACTCTGGCCTGTCAGCCCTCTGCTACAATCATTGCACCCTGGCCTGTCAGCCCCCTGCTATAATCATTGCACCCTGGCCTGTCAGCCCCCTGCTACAATCATTGCACCCTAACCTGTCAGTCCTGCTATCACCTTGCTGCCCGCCTTATATTTTTCCACAGCATGGGCATCTCATTTAAAAGGTTCCAATATGGCAGAAGAAGATGTGGGTATGTAGCTAAATCATTGGCTAAATTCAAACCAAATGTTAGGGATACTACACACTTGTTCAGATAGTCTTGACTCGGCATAGGCCGAGCGGAAAAATATACATTCGATTTTGCCGCCTGGCCTCAGATCACAAACTGTCTAACGCAGGAAGACTGGAACTCAAGCTCCACAATCACGATCGGATTGCCAAATACCAACATACCGGCTGCGATTATTAACCGGGTGATATTCAATAACAAACGAAAGCCAATATCGTCGTCACCCTGATATACTCATACACCATAATAATCCATCAGAGGAAAGTATGAAGTTCCTGACGATGACAAAGAATGTTTTAAGGGGCATTACTGACGTAATCAGGTAAACTGTAATGACACAATAACGACCAACAATCATCAGCGCATGCGCAATCATAACAGCCTGCTCAAGAAAATAGAGCTATTTATAAGCACGTATATGATCACTGTATCACAGCCAATTAACACTTAAGTGCTCGCTAAATGAACTTGTATGAATCTCGTTTGAGTGTCACGTTTGGTCGCGCGGTGCAATTGAAGGACCTTGGCGACCCAATTAGCGGCCGACCAGGCACGTCAGGGGCTCATTGCCGGATTTATGGGTCGCCATCGAGGCTACCTATACCACGTCTCTGGATGTGCATATAGGTGGCTGGGAGCTATAGTTTATGTATATCACTTATAAGAAAATAATAATTTTGCACTAAACAAATTTTGTGAAGGAAGATTATAATCCAATATTTTCAATTTAAATTGTTCAATGCCAAGGGAAGCTATGTGGGCTGCCAGCTGAAGTCTAATCATAAGCCAATTATGTTTTCTGTCAGATTTGCAATAAAAGGAATCTAGTTTACAAAACAAACACCATTTTTTCAGATCAGCGTATGTAAGTCACATTAACACATGTTCATTGACACATTCCTAATAGCGAACACTAAACCATTTGTCGTGAGCCATCTGTCAATGTAGCTCAACCTCAATCCTTGCGCCATATGGCCAGTGGCCCAAAGGTCTGACCATATATGGTGCACATAGGCCACCCCGGCGCCCTTGCCCCTCTTACAGCATCTTATAAGGAGACATAACTTTTATCTCGATACCACTCGGCAAAAACGAGTAAAGTTGTATTGAGTGTTTTTTTATTTTATTTTATATTTTAGTTACGTGTCCTAGATACAGAGGTCATTTAGTAGTAGTTGTAATTATTTTTGTTATTCCAATAATTTAAAGTCATAAAAATATGTTTTTGCATTTGCAATTTAGGACAGTCTAAACGGGAATTATTTGCATTTTTTCAAACGGCTTCGCCAAATGACAGTGAACTTCGAACACATTGAAACGAAGTTACTAAGAATTACTCTCGAGATACTTACACAGAAATGGGAGTATCGCATGATCCATACTGTAATATGTATAATTCCTTGAAATTATAAAGAGGCAGCTGTGAAAAATGCATGACTAAATAAACCGGCTGCATACATGCACAAGGAATTCCGAATGCCAGACGAAGGCACGCTCTCTTAGGCTCGTCTCATCATACACCAACGTTTTGACATAAAATTCCAGAATGTTTTCGTCCTAATAGTCAAACACTCACTAGTGTCTCAATAAGCCATGACGTCACCTAATGGCCGCCTGCCTGTCACAGCGATTGGCCCAGTGGCCAAACTAATGGCTAGTGATAAACGAGTGGGACAGCGGGACTAGACCATTAAGTGTTACAACTATAGGTACTGGACATTAATGGCTTTGGTGATGGGGAGTGATAGATGTTGTCCGTTCAGTTAGCTAAGCCTAAGCCCAGGTAATACTGGCTCTAATTGGTAACGAACGTTACCTCATCAACAACTTTGAAACACATATTGCTACGAGACTAAATCAAAACCTCTATCAATACAATTCACAAAACTGCGGCTCACGAAGATTATAAGGTACTTCTAGCTTCTTAAAAAAGTTTACACGCAGTGAACATCAATCTTTTGGGTTCAAAAAATCTATTTTTCAATAATTTTAAGCTTTACCTTTACTTAGCGTTAACTAAAGAGAATCATCTTCCAAACAAGCTTCGCATCTCACTAGACATGCAGGTGTAACACAATAATTTCGCTATAGTTGGGCAGTACGGCACGTCCTAAAGGTCACAGGACTCAGGGTTCAGGTAGGGCGAACGCAGGACCGGCCGCGCTGAACCTGCTAGTGACTCACGCGCATAGATTAATTGATCAAGAGGAGAAATGGAACGCGAAACCATAGTTACAAAGTTATGTATGTTGAATTTGTGACAAATTGTTGAAGCACTTTATGAAAAGATTCTTGGGGCAAAATATTGGTGTACTGGGGGCAAAATATAGGTGTACTGTCTTGTTCATAATATAAATAACGGTACGTAGGATAGCGCAGCCGTCTTCTATATCTTAACCTTATCGAGTTTTCTTTCTTTTTTACGCGGGTTGGCATAGTTCCCTTTTTCCTTTTTTTAACGGTCCAGAAAATAATCATAACTTCGCCAGGTAGAGAAAACCAATAGAAGATGGGGCGTGGAATTTTATAGAACTGAATTTTGACGCCTCTTTTCGACACCCTAAATCCCCTCTACTTTGGCAGACTTATAGAATTGGGTACATTTCTTCTGTCTACATAACAGTGGTCGTAAGGTACGCTCCTAAGGTCAGAGGACTCGGGTAGGGCCTGACCGGTCAGCGGCGCCTGCGCAACCTGACCGTGACTCACGCGCGTTGCTTGGAGCGGGACAAACTGAATGCCTAACCGGTGACCAACTCACTGAGGACGCCAAATACTTCGGATGTCTGGCGGGATGTTTTGTAATGGGTTATGTGCATGTTTTTAATTGGTTGTTAGAGTTGATACCTTTTTGTGATTTTACGGAATAATTTTTGTTTCAGTGACTTTTTGATCCTGTAAAACACTGAATTTTAAATACACTTTCATCTGCATAAAAGGGCACTTAGCTTTCTATTTCGTCAAGATTTCTAAAAGATTCACAGACCGCACTTAGACTTAACTTTGCCATGTAAAGTACGCATCGCATATGAGTGTGAACAATCAATTCAAATGAAACGCTTGCTCATAAGCCATTTAATAATTTCTCACATTCCCATAAACGAATCTGAAAATTATATGCGTAAAAACAAGGTGTATATGGGATACTTACTTAGTAAAGTCAAAGAGAGATCTGTGAATATTGCACTTAGACTCATTCTTAGCTTTTTTTTTTTCTTGGCAAGTTAACTAACAAACAATGTATTTTCCTCCTTCATGCCATTTTTGGTCTGCTTGGTCTATGGCTGTAAATACGTGTAACACGGTGACATAATGGAAGGCGAACGACATGAACTTACGACAAACGAATATTAATACGTGAACAGGTTCCTAAGTATTGATGTTCGGTCATTCTGATTATTGGACGGGAGTATTAAACTTTTTGCCATCGAAATGGAGTAAAAAATACTAATAACAAGTAATTAATGTCAAATGTACACCTATGTTTTTTTTATAAAGTCACCTTTTAAAAACATGTCACAAGCTTGATGAGGTAATTAGGTGCCGAAGCATTAAGAATTTTTAGGTGATTTCAAAACAAAACTAACTGTGTTAAGCGCACTTTGCTAAGTATACATAATTAAAGGCAGTGTGGAGACAGTTAAAGCTGATATTCAATATTATACGATGAAAAAAAGAAAATGCATTAGTCATTAACCAATGATGGCCCATTCATTATCTATAATTACAAGTCACCTGCCCAATGCTGCAAATGTAAGCAAGCAGCAAATCAATCAATAATGGAAAATGCGTTTTTACCCAAGTCAGGTAAAAAAGACAAGTTTGCCAGAGAAACTCCTCATCACTATGTCACCCACAACCCCCGTGAGAACGTCACCTGATTCACACCTCATCTGACATCCGGTACCGGCAGAACTTTGCGCAGAACTGTCAAATACACGCGTGTAGCAGTTACGCGCCCTGAATGTAAACTATGGGTGTGGGAAGAATTGATGAGGGCCTGAGAGTGAAAGCATATTCGTTTAAGTAGCAGGATATTGATGGTGTCAATGAGGCTAGTGGCTGTGAATGAGACATCAACTACAAGACGGGTGTGTAGCGTTCAGCCGACTGAGAAGAAAAGTCTCATTGTGCTGTTTAGAATACATTAATTGTAGCTTGGGTTATTGGCATTCGTAGCACATGAGTAGTAACTGATCAGAGGGGCTAGACAGGTGGTAGTCGCTTTCAAAGCGTATCGAATTTCTACAACTACGTTCAACAGGATTGCCATAAGTTTTTCAATAGCTTATGTTAATCCAATATATTTTTGACTATTCCATCATTATTATCGCTGATAAAATGTCACTTTGTCCAGACCCTCAGGCTTTAGGACATAACATATTTTTGACTTAAAAGACCTAAACTAAAATAGATTTGCAAACTTTCGAAAAAATACAATACCGTTCTAGTTCTAGGTTTATTTTGGACCAAGCTAGGTAGATATGCATCTAAAATGCCTTATTAAAAGTGTTTTCAACATCCGTCTGTCAGAACAAACAGTAACACATTCCCTAGTGAGCCATTACTATACAAAATCGTTATTATATGTTTTGTAGAAGAAAGTGAGAATTTCCTCACAAACGGGCAAACTACCAAGCGAAAGTTACTTCAGTTTAACTTAGGTATTCTAGTCAGTCACGTGTCTTTACTTGAATAGCTTGAAGTTCAAGGTTAGACGGATTTAGTCTGACATTTAAACAATTTGTTTATTCAGTTTGTGTTAAATTAACTAATTAAATGTCACAGGAAACGTTTATGCAAGTGTCGGTCTTAGAATTGCATGTCATTTTGATTGCATCTAATCTAAATGGTAGCAGTAGGTAAAGATCAAAAAGCAGCGGTTTGTTTACAAATTACACACGGGCGCCGCAAGTTTATTTTCAGGGGGGTGCATCTTCAGCTCCACGAAGCGAGCTCGATCATTTTTGCACTTCCCCTCGGATATGTTAGGTTATCGTTTGTACATTCATACAAAGAGTAACTTTGTCGACTCATACAGAAAACCATAACAATTAAGAGAATGTAGGATGCAAGAGCGAGCAAAGCAAGCTCGATAATTTTTGCATCTCGCCTCGAATGGGATAGGTTTTATTTTGTTCATTTCTACAGAAAGAGGACTAACTGTGTCAGTTTCGACATATTCTGTTGCGCTATATGTGAATTTGAAAGAATAGCTACTTAGTGAATTTGTTATGGTACAAGCAGGGGGACTATTTAATTTAAGTGTACTACAATATCGCATTGGGTCTAGCATGTAAGGATATTTGTAGGTTTGGAGTGAATAAATAAATAAACAAATAAATGATAAATAAATTTATATAAAGAAGCTTTTAAGATACAGTAGGATGCAAGAGAGAGCGAAACAAGCTCGATAATGTTAGCACCCCGCCTAGGGTCGATTAGATATTCGGAAATAGAAGTTCAGTGCTTTGTTGACTAATGCACAGCTTTAGAATTGAGAGATTGCAGAATGCTAGAGACAGCGGAGCGAGCTCAAAAATTTTAGGATGTTGCCTCAAATATATTATAGTAGTATTAGGCGTTTAGGAATACATTTTTAGCTCGTGAATGTTTTTACACCTTTATTTTATTTTCAAAATGCGAGTGCACTCTTATGCACCCCGCTCCCGGCGCCCATGACATTACACCAAATGCTTTTAATTGAATTTACCGCTAGACGACGACCTAATCGGTCCAATAGATTAGTAATTAGCACGTACTAAAAGCAGGCGATATTAGTCAGTATCATGTAGGTTGACAATTACAGTCTACAGGAGATCCCAGTCTTTTCAAAATGGTCACTGTATGGTACTGCTTCAGAAATTCAGCATAGTTGTCTGTTTTAGGAAGATTCAAGGATTTCGACAAGAAAATAAGGCTATAATATAGTAATAAATAGTATTTGACAATGTAAACATAGACAGGATGTCAAAATATCTTATGGGTTCAAGTAGTATTATCGCTAACCAAAACAAATAGGTGCCTATCTTGATACTTCTTCTAAGGTTATAAAAATAGACCCTATGACCATATCCGGAGTCTATTATTAAACCATGATATAAACAAAAACGGCTGTTTCTGTCCACCACCACTTATTATGGCGTCCACACAATGGCCTGAGCTGGCTACACTCCAAAGAGTATATCACTCAATTTGTATACAAAAGGCCTATCGAAATGGTTTGTAATACGTTGTTGGCAATACTTTATGCACATTTACAATTACATGCACGGCCTTAGGAATTAGGACCTTATAGTTATAAAGGACCACTCCTGTCGAAGATATTTTTCCAAATAAGTAACAGAAAAAGTTGAGCATTCAGTAGGATAGTGATGACGATGATGATGGTGTGACTGAGCGAGAAAAAGAAGGTGAAAACCGAAGTAGTTACAGAAGTTTCTGAAGACCTGTCTAGTAATCTACGAGTTGATGATGATAGTTGAACAGACCCTACCCCTGACCCTATCGCAAAACTAAGTACCTACTAGCTTTTGATGACACTTATTGCCTTAAGCCTACCTTACTTATACCTTAGGTTCATCCAAACAATAAAGTTTCTTGATTAACTTGACAATAGCATCACAAGACTCAAGAAGAAGAACTCATAGAAGAATCAGATTCACTAGAAATAGAAATACATCATCACCAAACTTGTTTAAACAAATTAAAAACTACATTGAGAATGACACCTTTTTAATAGTCATCAAATAAATTAATTTAACAAAAAATAGACACAAAGATGACGTACATAATGTCGTTCATATTGGCATTTGTTCGACCTTGTCAAAAGCAAGGCGCTGCAGAGGATGCGTCTGCGCCGGTGACGTCACCCCGAAATGACCCGAAGGTCTCCGAAGTAACACGAGCCGTGATTTACTTAAGTGTTTGTATTTTAAATGTATAATGCATGTATTGAAAAATGATATAATGACTTATAACATCATGCCCATAATCAATAATAATCGCGTTTTGAGGACCAGCAGAGATTCAATAAGTTTACAATAAACTCCATACCTTGTCAATTATCTAGAAATTTTGATAAGCTCAATTTGCTGACACGCCAGGTAGATAAACTCTAACCGCCAGCTAGACAGTTTTGCACATAGAGAAACATGTTCTAATTGATCACATAATTTACAATTAAAATTCTATTAAACTAGTCTGTAGAATGTGTTTACGAATTGGTGCCAAAGTGGCAAATTCTTATTTGACACTGAAGCAGTAGTCTTGTACGCGATTTTCTTTCTAAGTATCGAAATTATACGCCAGGCAATGGCAGGCACGTCGACTCACAACCATGGATGCAGTACATGATCCTGAAGCCCCTATGTTGAAATTTTTCGTTGGTTATTAAAAACAAAATTAGCTGTTCCATACATTTTGATCACGTAGGTATTGCACTTTTCTATAAAACAGTCGAAAAAACTTTACGCTTGGGGTTCTAGAATCATGTGCTGAATCCATGGTTAGGTACAGTTTGCGCGGCCCTGTCCCTGCCACCTATATCAGCTATCAGCACGTGAAACTCCAGGGAGTAACGTACCTAACAGTAGATACCTATTTGGGTCTCATAAAAAGACAAGTGATCAAGATTTGACAGGTTTGGGACGAATCAGAGTTGAATGCAAACGTGAACGGAGGACCAGCTAATAGAGCCACGGCCTTATAAACGCTAGCGTTTATACAATTTCCACAAATGACTACAATTCAGTAGTTTAAGATCAAAAACAATAATTCCTTAAATCGTTCAATTTATGCACCACCCACTATGTTAGCACTACAATAACATGCAATAAAAAGTTACTCGCTTCCGCTGAGTGACGTCACTCCGTGAACATGAGATCAGGCTTAGGTTTATCTGTGCAAACTTAGCTAGGATCATTTCCGTTTCCTTGGCAGTATTTATTTAAAACTTTGAGTACCTGGACTGATTGGATAAGTGGTTTAGATTTGTATCTCGTTGGAGACGACATTAAATAATAGTTAGGTACTTAGAGAAGTATCATATTACTGATTGCTAATGGTAATAGTTTCCAGAACAAGCCCCACTATTCACTTCCAAGGGCATTTAAATTAATAATGAGATGTTGAAGACTCTAGAAACAAATGAAAATCTCTCCACATAGAACCAAAGATATGGAAAACAAAAGAAGGTAGGTTACTCCAATAAGGTTACTCCAGAAAAAATAGGAAAGTGAAAACTTGGAACTGTGTTGTGTCATCAAAGTCAATGGGCTCTTCACAACAAAACTCTGAACACTAATAACAATCGCGTCATGTAAAACAAAAGATGTGGAAACAAATGAAAGTGTACTCAAGAATTTGAAAAGTGCGAACTTCGAAATGTGTCATCCAAGTGTAGCGTCCTTCGGTGACCTTGGTAAACGGTAATATAGGAAACGAACAAATGTACTAGTTGAATCACCCTCCCACGCCTGTCCAAATGGCTGTGAATGCGGGGATCGATCAGTCATGAATTCATAATCAATTGTGTTGGAGTGCTAATGGACGGTTCCTTATAATACCAGTATGTAGGCAAGTGCGAACATTAGAAAATTATTTGCGAAAATTAACGACTACTGTTTTGGTGTTGATCAATAATGCCAAATCTTGGTTTTGTAATTTTAGATGATAATAATATTGGGCAGCTACATATTTTTGATAGTAGTACATCTTTAGCTACAGCTAGTTAAGAACGAATTTGTAGTCATGGAATCAGTTGCTTACTTTAGCTTTACAATTCACTTTGCCCCTTTTATTTATTTTCAAAATCAAAATGCACCTTTTCATTATACTTAGAGATCCATGTCAATATTCCAAACTTGTTTATTAAGTATATTACAAACTAAAAAATACAGAACACTGATTCCCATCCTCACCTGCTATCATAAAACAGGCCTGCAAGCATTTTATAGGCTATACGTAGGCACTACATGTAGGTACTATATGGCCAATACACCTAGGTCCTGCATCGAACTGGTTTAGCGGACGTGGGACGCGGCCAAGCGCTAGGCAAAGTTGGTATTGGATGTTGGCGAAAGAATAGTAAGTGGGATGTGTTGGGCCAGTGTTTGACGAACTTGAATTTATGTAAAGGCAACTTACGAAGGCAGAAGGAACCTCTTGATGATGTGATTTATGTAAAGCAAGAGGAATAACTGGTAGGTGATTAATGATTGAGAATAATAGAGATTGGTTCTGGATTCATAAAAATAAAAATAAAATATAATTATCCAGTAACAGAGGAACCTGAAGACGGGGAAAGTAATGAAGTTAGAAATGTGAAAATAATTGATAATTGGAAGCTATTAACTTGTCAATAGTTACCTAAGTTATGTTTGTAAGAATAGAACGGTCGCGTGCATACCGCGGTCGTCTGTAGTGTGGAGCATTCTTCCAGCGCCTCGAATATCATTGAGATGTCAATAATACGGCTTCTTATACAATCCTCTGCACTTATAATAACACCGTTATTGCGATGTTTGCATTGTTCCGTGAAAATTGAAAAGTTTCGAACGATTTTCCACTATCGTTATGGGCAATTTTACCAGCCGTGCAAACAGTGGATCGATTTGGCGTAAAATTTTTGAACAAATGATAAATTCGTTCTTGAAAATATCGAAAAATATACTTTATAAAGCACACAATGAGAATCAATCCTTGACTTTGTGAAATAGAACTGGATTACAAACAAGTTACCAAAACTGGCGAAGATACTGAAAGGATTCCAAACAAAATCCCGATAAAATGTAACCCTTAACATAACCAACTAAAGTTTAACTTCCCAAATCACTGCAGGTGTCGTAAAGAGGCGAAAATATTCGGAGGATCGGTAAATAAAAGTTTATTAGGTACATCTCCTAATATAGCGACTAAACGCCTTATAAGCGTTCAGTTCCGCCCACAAACAGTTTGGAGTTATGAGTTAATTTACCCGCACCATGAGACCGTGACACTGCTGGCGGTCAACCCAAAAACGTTGCTATGCCAATGTCTGGTAAGTAGAAGTCTGTAAAAACCTTAAAATCATTCTGGGAGGACCACGTGATTCTAGAGATTCCAGAGACAATATGGAAAATATTCAGGTTGAAACTAATGAATAGCCATTTGAGACCTAGGCTAATCATGACAAACATAAACAAAGTTGCGAAATCATGTGGAATGGAAGGAATTCGTCGTGAACGTGACTCTTGATGACAGCAGTGGTGGCCCAGTGGTAACGGCCGCGACTAACGATTTGTAGGTCGTGGGTTTGAACCCAGACAGGCGCTTCACTTTGTGTAAATAATTTCATCACCACTGCTCTCAAAACGGTGAAGGAAAACATCGTGAGGAAACCGGCATGTCTTAGAATAAAAAATTCGAAGACATGTGACATCTACCAACCCGCACCGGGCCCGTGTGGTGGAATCCAGCCCACTCCCTCTCACCGAGAAGAGACCTGTGTTCCAGCAGTGGGAATATTATAGGCTGATTATGCATGTGACTCTTGATAACGTACTGTAGTTACTGCTACTTCATTTAAATGCTCCGCGAAGCTTCGGCACAATGCTTCGGCATTAATTCTAATTCTGCGTATCTCTGGTAGATGGTCATAAAAGTATGTGACATACTGAGACGCTAAGCTGGTTTGTTATTGACGTATGAACAGTTAAAGGGCCAGACACTCACACGGTGCAGCGATCAACTGCAATATGCGTTGTCGTTATCTTGTCAGACATTAACTATCTATGAAAAGGGTAAAATTCGAAACTAGACCAGAGTGAAAATTGATTTTTGCGGAAACGACAACTTTCCTTCTGATTTTCTTTCTCCCAACTCCCAAGTCGGTACCACTCTTGAACCTTATTTTTTTTTTTCTTAAATGTCTTTGACGTACCTCGAGACCCTCAGGTTCCGGACCTTTGGAAGGCGTACGAGGGGCCGAAGCCAACTCGCATAGGCCCCTTTGATAATTTTAAATAATAAGGGGGCACCGAACGACGGTTATCACTGTATGCACTATGAAGTGTACCCAAGGACAACCCCCGGTTGGTGCAGGACTATTGCAGGATATTCAAAAAAAGAAGATATTGAACTATGGGTTGTGGGTAGCTAAAGTGGACGGGACCAATGTTTTATATACAATACACAGTTAAAATGGCAGGGGGTGACTTGCACACTCAATATTGGGCCCGCGGGAACTGTCGCTAGTACATACTCGTAGTGACGTAGCGACAAAAGGGGCAACATGTCCTGATGTGCTTGAGGAGTGGAGAGGTATTCCACGACTATCTGAACAATCCCTGAGCTCGGAAGATGGTCAAGATCCTTACCAGCACTTACAGGAATACTTCCTCCCTACAAACACGTTTGTTCTTGCGAATCTCCACTCAAGCCGACCAATAAAGGCAAGAAAGAGATGAGGAACAAGACTACTCCCGGGAGATAGGGTCCGTGGGGTCGCTACTGCCCAACAGCTCGCCACATGCTGCCCTGCCGGTTTCTGTACCTCTCTTGGTCTGGCTCCTCACCCTAGACCCGTTCCGGCAAAGTAAACTCTACCGGCACAGACCTAGAGTTCAGAGCGCGCAAGCTTCACCACGACGTCTACGATAAGATACGGCGGTGGTGTTATTATTAATATTATTATTATCATTTATTTTCAGGTATCAACCCATAGCAATTTACAAAGCATTGTAATTAAATTATTACATCGTTGTGAAATCCAACAAAAAATCTTTTATAATACCTAAGATTGCTTAGATGACTAGTAGTACATTACGATTCAGCGTCGATCGGTACCCACAGCGTCTGTGTTCCGAGAACCCGCAGAATGCATGTTTTGGCGGACGCAACCCGACGCCTGCGCGCGCGCCGCCTGTTTCTCAAAACATGCACTACATCTGACTCGGCTAGACTTTCTAGTCTATCATGAAGGTAGACGCACAGTTCACACTAATGTTTTGAACGATAATACGAGTCCGTTTTCACAGCGAAACAGTTGAATTTTGGCACTTCCTACCACTGGTAAGGGATACTTTGATCAAGCGTATAGTAAAAACAACACGCGAGCAAAACCGTGTTCATCTTTATATAGTTTTGAACTTTAGAGGATTTATCACCAAAAATTCACAGTCAAGGAATAAATATGTTAAGCATCTTGAAAGATAATTTTTATTTGCACCTTACTATTTTTCGACATTGCCAACATTTTGAATGAAAATGACTGTTCGCAAGGTGACATGCGCCCGCTATGTGCGAAAGAAATGTCTTAGAAAATAGCTTAACATTAGATATCGTTCCCTAATCGTACCTTTTATTGAAATCCGCATATCTACACGATATTATTGAAATCCTATTGCTGGTCCTTTAAAATTGAAGTTATAAAATTGATGGTAGCATTCCTGTCAGAAATATTTAAAATATTAAAGATTAAGAAAAACTCAATTTCTTAAAATA
Source organism: Dryobotodes eremita (assembly GCA_917490735.1). Classification (NCBI taxonomy): domain Eukaryota; kingdom Metazoa; phylum Arthropoda; class Insecta; order Lepidoptera; family Noctuidae; genus Dryobotodes; species Dryobotodes eremita. Next base: position 22,538,384 of record OU823254.1, read on the forward strand.
TCTTCCATATTACGACTAACTGTGATAGGACCACGTAGTTTGAGATTGTACTGTTGTTGCTTAAGACATGCCCGTTCTACAAAGTACCCATCCTATAAATTCCTTAGTGTAGCCCATCCCTAGCGCGCATCCCACCATTACCTGCCACATTAACCTGTATGTCAAGTAGATAACTATTGTCGCTAATAACTTAAATACATGTGAGGATGTAAATATTCAACAGCTCGTTAGTACTTACTAAAATACGATTCAAAGTTCAGGGAGATGAAGATTTTATTACTGTCGCGGTTGTTTTCGCTACTACGTTATCCCATGACAGCTACATATTTATTAGGAACGATTCTTTGCCTGAAAGCTACATATAAAAATAAGAGTAAATTATTTCCAGGAAATGGTATCATTGAGATAATTGCCTCAAACATAACTTTTAAATTTTTACCAACTTTATTTGTTAACCACCTATAACAACAATAAACAATATTATATTCTAAGCATTGCCTGAGGTATAAACATATAACCCTCGAAATTAAGATTGAGCAAGGCGAAGATCCAATTGACATGATCGTACATTGACTGGACAGGTCGACTTAATCTGTGTGGTTCTTTCCTCAAAAGACCATTTCAGACACCGATCTACATGATCTTCAAACATTATTGCCGAATTTATATATACACATTGACATTGATAAATTTTATATATAGGGTGACTGGTAATTAGTGACCGATATTTAAACACATGATTGTACTCATCATAATAAACAACTTTCCCAAAGAAACAAGTTTTTTTTTTTAAACTTGCACTTTTCGGCAATCACCCCAATAGAATATTGAGTACATAACAAGAATGATACACCATCAGCTGTAATTTAATTTAGTTACATACAAACAAAAAAATGAATCCTCTTTTACCACGCATTATTTTTTTTTCATTAATTTAACAACGGACCGCGCGCGCGCTATCAGCTGTGAGTTGCTTGACCCCGTTCTGTCTCGTGATACATGTAGCTACCTACTACCGTACCGTGTAACAACAGTGCGAAGGGCAGAGCGCGCACGTGACTCGCGACCGCACATCGTCGACGGAGACGCCACCGTCCGCCGCGGAACCTAGCATCCGTGTACCTACTCGTACCTAGATAGTGTACACGTTCAGGTTGTTGCTAAGTTAACAACAAATTATACAAAAAAACGCCGTGTTTAACTGTACTCCACTATTAATATCCAACGTAAGGCTGGCTAACAAGGCGCGGGCCGTCTTACGCTATCAGCTGTTAGTTCCTTGACTGGTAACCCCGTTCTGTCTCATGTAGGTAAGTTTGTAGCGGTAGCGTATCCCCGCCACGCGCCGCGCCTTGCGCTCCTGTGACGCAAACACAAACAATCACCCCCGGAAGCGCGTCGCTTACGCATGTTGCAAATTGAATCGCTCGCACAAAATAACTTTAACAATGCGCGGTGTCGAATATCGATTCAGGTAGTGAGTAGTGGCGTCCAAACCACCTATAAACATCGTGTACATAACAGAATAAACGTAAGTCCTGAAAATTGTTTGTTTAGAAAAAAATAATACATTTGTGGTAGCGCGCGCACGTAAAGTACCTACGGAAATACCTACTAGTTAATTATTCCCTTCTCACCGTCCCGCAAACGGATAAACGTTCATTCACATCTACCAGCACGCAACGTGTTCAGCACGCGCGCACGTAACGTTGCAGACACACCAAATACACTCGTAGGTGTTCATGCCTACCGGCATACGGCCGACAGACACTCACAAACGTGTGCATTATTATTATTATTCTATCTACGATCACTTGATCACTTAAATCGTAAGAAAACTAACTAATTCGGGTGTAATTGGGTTATTTTTTCATTATTCATATTGCTGGTGCGTTTCGCATTCATGTGAAAGCGAGATGCATACGGTCGCCGTCGGCGGCTGTATTAAAGGAGTAGGTCTTTCAGGCAGGCCGCCACACCACCTCCACCACCGCCGACCGCTCCGCGTGTTTATGCCATCCACTCCGCACCACCGTCGTCGTCGGCGGACTCAACGCCATTACCTACACTTTTTTGTGGGAATTCTGACGAATCGTTTGTTCATTACTTTAGTAATGCGGGTGAATAGAACTCGCATTTATCGCAGTGAAGTAACATACCTACACTGCGTACGTAAACGGCCACGCGGCCGCCGCACCGCGGATTTGCGTCGGCGTTGCGTTATGTCGGTCGGCGGCACAGGCCTCCGCGGCTGACGAAGCACGTTAGCGTCGTGGGCGCTCCGGCCTAGGTACTGACTGTTACACGACACGATAAATCGCGGGCGAGTGAGAAGTAAATAAGTGCGATCCCCTAGACAGTTTTGTCATTTCGTTGATTATTTATTAATAGATACCTATAATAACTACTACTTACTACAACTCTAGCAATACAGAATGGGGTCAAAAAACTATCATGTGATAGTGTCGTGACTACTTTTACCGGGATCGCCTCCGATGCCTAGATAGGTATTTCGTAGTTACGCGGCCATACGTTGCATCTTAAAAGTGGAGTACCTACTGTTAAACACGGCGTTTTTTTGTATAATTTGTTGTTAACTTAGCAACAACCTGAACATGTACACTATCTAGGTAGGTACACGGATGCTGGGTTCCGCGGCGGACGGTGGCGTCTCCGTCGACGATGTGCGGTCGCGAGTCACGTGCGCGCTCTGCCCTTCGCACTGTTGTTACACGGTACGGTAGTAGGTAGCTACATGTATCACGAGACAGAACGGGGTCAAGCAACTCACAGCTGATAGCGCGCGCGCGGTCCGTTGTTAAATTAATGAAAAAGGAAATAATGCGTGGTAAAAGAGGATTCATTTTTTTGTTTGTATGTAACTAAATTAAATTACAGCTGATGGTGTATCATTCTTGTTATGTACTCAATATTCTATTGGGGTGATTGGCGACAAGTGCTAGTTAAAATCAAAAAAAAAAATTGTTTCTTTGGGAAAGTTGTTTATTATGATGAGTACAATCATGTGTTTAAATATCGGTCACTAATTACCAGTCACCCTATATACAATGACATGAGTATTTACTTGTAAAGTATTATATTATTTTAATTTTGTGAATGTGAAGACTATGTGGGTAATTGCTTTTTTTTTTTTTTCTAATTTAATTTTAATTATGATCTGGCAGTTTGAGTAATTTATGCGGCCTACCCAAATGTCCTTTCTTTGGTATTGTTCGTCGAATCGTTGAGCTCCTTAAGTCCTGACTTCCTGAGTCGAGCTGCACGATTACTGACAAATGCGTGCACTGACTGGACAGGTCCACTCAAACTGTGTGGTTCTTTCCTCAAAAGACCATTTCAGATACCAATCTGCATGGTCTTCGCATGACCTGACCAAGATTATGTCTGGACTTTAAAAGAGACTGTGACCTCTGAGTTTGTTTCGGCCTTTCTTCTCAGAGTAGTCAGATAGGAAACGCCGACCTCATCTAGTTTAAAAAACATGATTGACGTGTAAAAGTGTTTGTACAAACCTACTTACAGAAATAAAATCATTTATCATTTATCATTTACAACAGAACCAAATTCTTATTTTCCTTCTCATGACAAAACTATTGGCGTCATTTCAATGTAAACTCAACGCCATAAAGTTTAAAATTGGCCCAAATTAGCCTGTTCCTATATGTGCTCTTCCGTGCCAAAACTATAGGAACCTACATTCTCTTGTACACAAGCGCACTCGGTCCGCGGGTAGCCTTCACGGCATGCCGCGCAGGAGCCGGTCTGCGCGACCTGACCACTGACCAGCGCTGCGGAGACGCCACGCCACGCTCCGAGAGACCTATTGTGTGGGGACGTAAGTGGGGCAGGTAGGTAGGTTGTTGAAGGAATTAGATAACTTGTCTGGGTCTTAAGAGGTTCTAAGGGGGACTTCTACGAGTACGTCTATGGTTAATCTTGAGGTTGGACTTTTTGAGGGCTATATTGTGTATGACGTTCAAGTACTATCTTTAGGAATAAAACCTAGTTATAGTGTGCTTGCTGTCCTCTAACAGGCTCGTGTAGGTAGTCATTAGGTAAGCCTAGTCTGCAGTGCAATAAATAAATGTTTTTTTGAGTTCCGTAAAATGCTGCAACTTTGCCTGGATTTTGACGGTTTTTTTTTCTGAACCTATTTATTATTATGGCTTTTTATATGAGTTTTGAATGGAAAACAGACCTTATGCCTTGCCAAGAAGAACCCAAATCTTTTCTTTCTGTTTTTCCGAAAGACAAGCAACCAAAGTCGTTGGCAAAGTTTTGGTAAAAGACACAACTTTGCCTAGAAGGATATCTCAATAAACATAATGTTGACTTTTTCAGTATTAATTTTCCGTGTGATTGAGACACCGTTCTTGTCCGCGGCAGTTACACTATTGCCATGAACGTAATACGGACAGAGCGTTATTCAGAGCTATTAGGCGAAGTTGTAGCAAGTACCATAAAGTTTCCTAAAGATCGTTGGTACTGGGATTGACCCAAAAAATACAGTTTCCTTTTTTTAAATATTATTTCCTTTTTTTTTCAAAAATTAAACAGCTTGTTTACTTACTAGTAAAAATCACAAATTCTATGTGTTTTTGAAAATTATATTTTTTTAACATGGCTTCACTAGAAAACATTTAAGTTTTATTTTGAGTATTGTTGTAACTGAGGTATCTACTTATTATAAAACTTAATACGATCCCTTTACCACTTAATCTGATGAAATATCTTTGTTTCGCACGAGATCTGAAGCTACTCCCAACATTTCCACTGAGTAATCGGCATAATTATGAGCTGCTGGTTTTCTCCAGCATCGCTTGTTATTGTTTCCCATTTTTTTTTTGGTTGGGCAATCATCAAATAACTTCTCCCGCTCTGGGCGGGGCGAAAGGGCGTGTCAGACTCTTACTGACTAAAACCCACCCGTGTTCCTTCAGTTGCCTGTGCGCCAGGGCCACGGTAACTCTTTCGAACAATCCGCGAGCCTGGCAGCCCATTTTTTCATATAACTGCAATATAATTAAGAATTAGGTACTTCATTACAGCACACAACACAAAACTCACGCCTGTAAGCTCCGAAGAGTTAGGCAGAGATGTATAGTACACCACATTTCGCCAGTTATGTTGACTGAATGAAATCATATGAAAAATATATAATTTATAAAATCAAGTGACAACCCCAGACCAAGGCAAAGTTGTGTCACTGTGTCAAGTTTCCAAAACAGTGCACAACATTACCTAATAAGTCAATTTATCTTTGAGGCCTGGGAAAAGTCGCATGATGCCCTAGGTATTTTTTGTGACTTGTCAAAGGCTTTCGATTGTGTTTCTCATGATACATTGGTCAGGAAATTGCATCACTATGGTATTAGAAACACTACTTTGGATCTTCTTATCTCTTATTTGGATAATAGGATCCAAAGAGTGGACGTTAACGGCAAGCGATCCCCGGGTTCTATTGTCACAATGGGAGTTCCGCAGGGCTCAATTCTTGGCCCTTTTTTATTTCTCGTATATATTAATGATCTACCTTCCCTTGTAAAGAATAGTCATGAAATAGTGTTATTTGCAGATGACACATCACTTTTATTTAAGCTTAAACGACAACAGATAATTACTGATGATGTAAATAATGCTATCGCTAAAATAGTACATTGGTTTAGTGTTAATAATTTACTTTTAAACGAGAAAAAGACTAAATGTATTAGATTTCTGACACCTAACGTTAAGCAGGTGAAAACCAATGTACTAGTTAATGGGGCGGAATTGGATCTCGTGGACACCACTGTGTTCTTAGGTATTACTTTGGACTCGAAGCTACAGTGGGGCCCACATATAACCAAATTGTCGAAGCGGCTAAGCTCTGCAGCCTACGCGGTCTATAAAATCCGTCATTTGACTGATGTCGAAACAGCTCGATTAGTATATTTTAGTTATTTCCATAGTGTAATGTCGTACGGCATTTTGCTGTGGGGAAATGCAGCCGACATTCAGGCTATATTTGTGCTGCAGAAACGAGCCATTCGAGAAATTTATAACCTTAGTTGTAGGCATTCACTGAGGGATAAATTTAAGGAAATAAACATAATGACAGTCGCATCTCAATATGTATATGAGAACCTGATTTATGTAAAAAAGAATATTAATCTATATTCCAAACACAGCGACGTGCATAACATTAATACTAGAAACAGAGAATTACTTATTGTGCCCTCGACTAGGCTCCAAAAAATTAGTAATTCATTTAAGTGCCAAAGTATACGTTTTTACAACAAACTCCCAAGTCTTGTTAAAGAACTGAGCCTCAATAAATTTAAATCATTTATTAAACAGAAACTCTGTCAAAAAGGTTTCTATAAAGTTAAAGATTACTTGGATGACAAAAAGGCTTGGGATTAACTAAGCCACTTCAATGTACCCCCAAGCAACAATCCATTTTTATACTGTGAATGAGTGTTTTAGAATTGATGATGTCCTTATATAATAACTTATGGTATTTTTGATGACTTTTAAAGAGTAAACTGTCTGTGAATGTGAGTAGCATTCAGGCTACATTGATTATCATTTTAATATTGTGAATGTGAAGACTATGTGGGTCATTGTTGCTTTTTTTTCTCTCCTCAGTTAATTTTAATCATGGTCTGGCAGTTTGAGTAATTTTTGTGGCCTACCCAAATGTCTTTTCTTTGGTATTGTTCGTCGAATCGTTGAGCTCCTTAAGTTCTGAGTTGAGCTACACGATTACTGACAAATGCGTGCACTGGCTGGACAGGTCCACTCAATCTGTGTGGTTTTTCCTCAAAAGACCATCTCAGACACAAATCTACATGGTCTTCACATGATCTGACCAAGATTATGTCTGGACTTTAAAAGAGACTGTGACCTCTGAGTTTGTTTCGGCCTTTCTTCTCAGAGTAGTCAGATAGGAAACGCCGACCTCATCTAGTTTTTAAAATATGATTGACGTGTAAAAGTGTTTGTTCAAACCTACTTACAGAAATAAAATCATTTATCATTTATCATTTGATGAAATCAAGTCCTTTTTATAAAAATATCAAACCATAAGGAAAATAGACACTATTTTCTTGCCCTGGGACGTTATTTCTGCACGACAACACCTTTTGGCTAAGCTTCACGATAATATCCATCGAGTTGGGAGTCCATTTTTTTTTTTTACAGAACTATAATATTATTAGAAGCTTCCTCGTGAAGTTTAAAGCTAACCAGCAGGTTGGCTGTCCGGCGGAGTACACTGATTAATAACTAATCAACTTTACCATAATGATAGACAGTAGACAAATAAAGACAGTGACATAATTGTATAGGAGACCGTATTAAATAAAATGCATGACTTACATGAGTCACTTCTTTAGAAATGACATGTTTTTTTTTCTTCAAAGAATCCTTAATAGCTCACAGAAGACGAGTCATCAATAAAATCAATCACATAATGATTCATAATTAAATCATCAACTGACCTATCTTTCACTATTAAACTAAGTAATTTTATTCGAGGTGCATCGTCTTCACATATTATTATACAATTAATGTATAATACATACAAAATATTGTAAAACATTTTAAAAGAGTAACGGTGAAGTTTCTTGCTCATTCTGCTCCATACGAAATTACCTTTTGGAAGGGGCAACTAGAATCAATTCTATTTTCTTGTAAATTTTGTCGTCCAAAAGTGCCTTTTATGTGCCTATTTAAAATAAATGATTTGACTTTGACTTTGACTTTGCTGAAGGTTATACCTACTTACTTGAAAAATATTAACACCAATTGTTTAAAATCAATGAAGCACTGATCTATTTAAATTCATATTCACTGTCCCTAACAAACACTCATTACTTAATCCTGTAAGTACACTTATAAATTAACTTTTATCACTCACAAACATCTTTCGCAATTTCGCGAATAACAACAAAACATGTCAAAATTACATTCTAATAACATTTACTTTATGAAAACCACTGGTACACGTACAACCGCCCGTTTTACATAATTTCCTTTGACAGAATGTCGAACGTTTGTTCAATGCGCACACACTCATCGACAACTCACGCGCACAATGACGGGAGTTTATAAATGTTCGCGTAAATATACATATTAGTCATAAGGACAGGTTTCAGACTTTAGTGTCAAGGATTAGCGAAGAGTGACGTCATAAAAGTAAAGCCTTTTCTCCACAGGAGGAGGGATTACAATGGTTTTAAAAGTCCTTTTTGGGATGACAATGGAAATTGCAAGTTTAACATCTACCAACATTTTATGATCACAGATACTGCATGGATTGATGTTGGTGTATGTATGCAGTATGGAGGTGATTTGGAGGTCCACTTTGAAGACAAAAGTGGCTATTAAAGCTATCTGACTATCTGACTTTAAAGCCCTTAAAATAAACCTTGACTGTGACAGTAATTAAAACATATACGTACCTACTTAGATCGATGATCTACAAATGGAGATATCTTATAAATACGTAAGAGATTCATGAAGGTCTGCCGTTTTAGTCGAACTTTTATTTTGATTATTCTAAATTGACTGTCAGGACTTTGAAGACGAAAACAGTTTAAACAAATAACTGGAAAGCCAACAGCTGAAACCTAATTTTTTTAAATTATATCTAGGAACTGGACGAGTCATTTTCCTTTTGTCCTTTAAATAAATAGTAACTAACAATACCATTGTTTACCTACTATAAATACAAATATAAATTGACCTGCATTTGCCTCAGAGGATAAATAGGTAACGGGAATTCGATAAAATAATGCGGACTAATATAAATTCCAATGAGTTGTACGTTTCAGTGTTTATTTGTGTTTAAACATATTTCTTGGTATTTAATGGAACATTGAAGTGAATAAGTTGTTACACAAAAAATTATGAGGCAAAAATAAAAAATAAAAATTATTTTATTTTTATATTTATCTGATGTTAATTCAAAAACAGAAATTTGCATTCAGAAGCAAATACAGTACTAATTGGGTAAACATAATCGGGTACCTTCCTGGGATTTTCAGGTTCAAACAATTGACACAAACTTACATAATTTCGTAAGTCTTACTACTTACACAATTGGTTTTTTAATTAAGAAATCATCATGATAGTGTAATAACATTAACAAAATCCTACTTACGTTTTGTAGAGATAATAAGTCAATGATTGATTGTCCCATGAACCTAATTCGTAATTAGTTCATACCATAGACAGAGTAGGTGTATACTAAATCTATGGTTCATACTACTAATAACAAAAGACGGTAAGCCATCTCCAATCGCTAACGACAACAGACAGAATGACTTCACTGAAGAAAATATAAATCCCGACGAAGGAAATAAACTAGTAAATGAAGCTGAATGTTTATTGCTTCGAAAGACATCTGACATTGAGGAGATGAAGTCATGCCTTATTCTGTCGCCATCTTTGATAAAGACCCTCTGTGCGATATATCGTGATCAAACGGCGATTAACAGGAAAATGTACGGACTGTAATATCTACCAAGATCATTTTGATGACTCATATTTATATACATAGTTGATGATTTGACCAAGTTAAAGCTTAAGTTCCAATCAATACCACAGTAAACGTTCTCTGGGTTGTGTAAGTAAATGTAGGTATCTGTCAAAGAGTCAAACGCAGCTTTAAGAGAAAGATCTTAATTATATCCATAGGGAGATATCACGGGATATCGCGAATATCAACCAACTGATAAAGTAAGGAAAATAGAGGCGCAGGACTTGGAGGAGGGTACCTGGACTTTGAACAGAAGCCTGTAGAGCATAGAACTACTACTAGTATGTTCCTAGCAGGAATAGGATAAATAGTGCACGTACAAAAAGTCACGGCTGCTGGAGGTTATTAAACAAATTGAGAATTCATACAAAAATACGAAACACCTCGTGGCAAGTCTTGCAAAATGTAATTCTAAAAATACTAAGTTTGCTAGTTTCCTATAGTACCAAATTGGTATTCTAACCAGGCTGAATGCGGCTATGGTAACTCAACCAAAACGGGCCAAAGAATTCAGGTGTAAATTATAAAAACAATATTTGTGTAGCAGATGACAAGACAAATGCTAAACCCACCGGTAAACCCACACTCATAGATTTTAAAACAGTTTTTTTTCTCAATTTGTGAGACGATCCTTACAATGGACGAATAATTTTCATGTCACTTCACGTTTTTGTTTAACCTATCATTATATTATTGCTCAAAGCTGAGCAATAATATAATGATGGAGGACCCACGCAAGGATTAATCCGGTGTTTTCGCCGGCTTAAATGAAGATGGGTCAGTAATGCAGAGGCCCTTTAGAGCACTATTGGAGACACTACATACCGACCGTTTTAACCAGCCCTAGATGACATCTAAATGTAATGCCTAAATATATTGAGCGTGCCCTTTGGACATTACATTTAAGAGTCGTCTAGTGTTAGTGAAAATGGGCATTAAATAAATTAAAATTCACCAAGAAATAACTTGATTTCTGTTTTCGTGAAAGGGTGCTGGTCAGATGAGCCTGAACAAGTCAGGTAAAGCCTGTACAAGACTATTCAGTGGCATTTTGCCGAGTAATTCCGAGCATGGCGTACTTTTTAAAGTTTCCAAAGTTATTTACACGGACTTTTCAATATTTCCTAAAATAACACAAGGATTTATCACGAAATTAAAGCTCTTGTACACTTTTCTCATATTTGATACACTAAAATATTTTTATGGTCTAAATATTTACGAACCTTTCCATAGAGTTTTCTTTGTTTTTTTTTCATCCTTGCGTATGTACTGATAATTTCAGACTTTTCTCACTTTTTACGTTTATTATTTCTATCACTCACCAATGTTACTCGAAAACAGAGGCTGCGTCTCCTGCTGGTAGATCCTGGAGACTGACGTTAGGCTAGCTAAGATGGGCCACAGACGAGCGACACTTCTCCGGGCGGGCGGGCGAGTGCGCGTCGTCGCTAATCGGCGCGGGGGCGCTAGATGAAACAATCGCTCGATCTGTGCACTCGCGCGCCCACGCTAAGTCCAAGCACTGATGCGGCGGTTTCTTTTTACAATATATTTTGCAATTTTTGGGAAAATTACTAGCAGGCTTTTTGTTAAGTACAGAAATGCCCAAAACAGAACACACATTACGTATGTTGTCAGAATTTTGGTAAAGTAAAAAAGTTTGACAGTGACATCAACAGATACATCACTTAATGCATTATGAGTTAATGAATGACATCGCCTACGTATATTGTAAATTTAATAATTCAAAAGACATCGTCTGAACAAAAAATCTAACTTGAGAACAAGCCGTGTGTAGGTTGAAGAGTATATTTTAACCGATTTCTTAAAAAGGAGGAAGTTCTCAATTCGTCTGTATTTTTTTTGTTTTTGTTTATGTGTTACGCGATATATCTGGAAATTGTGGATTGAATTCGAAAATTATTTTTAATGGATTGTGTATGCCTCAGGGGTGGTCTCATATAAACTTTATTAACTTTGCTTGGGTAGTTTTTCAGTTAGCTTCAATAATACTTACGTATTTTTTCCACTTAGTGTATATTGATGATGTTATAATAACTTCTTGTCATTGTTATTTACATAGCAAGTAGCGGTGTACCTACCAATTTGTGTGGGGTAGGTACCATGATAGTTATTTTTCACTTTGTCGTGTTTATTTGGCAGGCGGTTGTTTTTTTTTTTGTAAAACGTTTTGATATACTTAAACAAATTATGTTATAAAATGATGTGTTTTTATATTATTTGCAGTCACGTAGACACGGCACATGAATAGTTTTATGTTAATGAAACACCAATATGCATTAATATTAAGATTGAGATGAATTTTAGTCGAGCCCCTAGGATGTTGTCACTGTCATTGCGACTTGCTATCTATAGTTGTGATGTGGACTTAGTTTTGCCAAAATGAGCCAATCCGCAATGTCTTATTACCTACTTCAACTAATTCCGTGAAACAAATCCAATAACTATTCCAAATGTGGTACTTATTTTACGATCCATCAAAATCAGTCCAAATATACATCCAAAACTTATGATAAGAATAGATTTAAGAAGAATCGAGCGTGAAATATGCAAAATCATTACAATTACTTCGGAAAATGAGAGAAATTGTGTTGTGGGTTGCTTCGTTGTGGCACATCTGAACAGTTGTGATCATCGAATGACGGAACTTAAGTGCAACTTCCACTTTGTACATAATTAAGTAATTAAAACCGATATTCCAGAACAATTAACCAACTAATATTGCCTGTTTCATAGCGAACGCCAAAAAAAAAATAGCAGAGAGAAAAGAAAACGAAATAAACATTAATTATTTAAATTTCAGTGAATTTGTTTCTTGACAAAAATACTGTTATCAATGTAGGACAGTCAAACAGTTTTATGAGGGTATTGACTGAAAATTAACATTTACTTACTGAAAATTAATTAATTCTTGCAATAAATTGGAAACCTTATTTACATAGATAGTCTGGATTAACGTAATTATACCTATAATATATTGTGGTCTCAAAAACCGTGAAGGAAAACATCGTGAAGAAACCGGCATATCCTAGGACCAAAAATTCGAAGAAATGTGACACCCACCAACCCGTCAGTGCGCCCAGTGGCCCGCGTGGTGGATTGCGGGCCACTCCCACTCACAGAGAGGAGACCTGCGTCCCAACAGTGGGAACATAATATGCTCATTGTGACATCATGGTCTTACTTTTGTTTTTGCAGACTGGTGTTGTAAAATAGGGTCAAAATGGTCAACCGCTTCGTACACTCTACGGCAAGGGCCCACCTGATGGTATAGGATAAGAGGCGCGTGCGCCGCGGGCCGCGGCGGTGACGTCAACAATTCGATACTAATCGTCGCGCTCCTGCCGCGAAAATGATCCTGCACCAGCTTGGACAGGGTCTACTACGCTAGTATATCAAATATTTTTGGAGACTTCGGAATTAATTTCTTGCTTGTAACACACATTTGATATCCGCCTTATTTACTACTTTTTGTACTTAAAGAATAAAAAAATACAAAAAAAAATCGGTAACACCTAGGTGTCTTTAGTTGGTCATGGGTTATGGAGTCCAATAAGGAACTTTTAGGTTGGTCACGGGATTCTCGTAGCACTCCCGGGGCTACGACGCTACGACGCTACGCCGTAACCAGAAGTCAAATTACGTATTATTGGGAACTTGTAACTAAAGCAGGTAAGGGTTGCACTTTCAACGAATACCGGTCGGAAAGGTATAGGGAAATCTTACGAGGAACAGAATCATAAACTTAATGAATTACATACGCCTTTATTTATAAACGTCAACAAATGTATGGACACACGTTTAAACATTATTTAACTTTATAAACAAGGGAGATAGTGCATTAGCAAGTCACAGTCAAATACCTCGCACTTAACATCGGGTGATTGATACCTATAGCGAACGGACAAGCGCGAGCCGTGCCCATGTAAATAAAATAACTTATGTCACTTATAATGTGATAAGTGATAGCAAAACATGATGATCATCACTTTGATTAAAATAATATTAACAGCACCTGACAACATTTGTGTATCTTTTTGGTTTCGCCATTTTGCTGTTCTCAAAACCAATACAATGCAATGTTTTCCTCAAAACCTCACACTGACCCCGAATGATATTGATATTATAAATTGTAACAAACAAATGCGTCACCAATTGTAAAATAAATCATAATAACATTTTATTATAACCGTCACAAGACAATACAAATAGTTTCCTCAATGGATAGGGAAGCTAAAACTAGTAAATCGTTTATCAAACTGACAAATTTAATTATATAATAGATTCTTCTAAATTAAAAACTGATAGTACAGGTCTGCTGCAGCATTCAAAATTAATTTAAAAAAAACACGCCTGTTTATGTAGACAAACGTTCCAAATGCCCGTTAGTTTTGAACTGTCCTTTTTTGGGTTCCATACCCAAAAGGTAAAACGAGACCCTATTACTAAGACTCTGCTGTCCGTCCGTCTGTCCGTCTGTCACCAGGCTGTATCTCATGAACCGTTATAGTTAGACAGTTGAAATTTTCACAGATGATGTATTTCTGTTGCCGCTATAACAACAAATACAAAAAAACAGAATAAAATAAATATTTTTAAGGGGGCTCCCATACAACAGACATGATTTTTTTGCTGTTTTTATAAATAATGGTACGGAACCCTTCGTGCGCGAGTCCGACTGGCACTTGGCCGGTTTTTTCCCTATATTTATTTTTCCTGTGTAGTTAATCTCTTTAACTTAGAGACAGATTCCCAATATCGCACTATGATTTTCCAAGTAAAATATATTCCGCAAAAATATCGATTAAAATTCCTCTAATTTCCCTGTTTTCTGGTGAGAACCCTGCAAATCTTCAGCACTGTTTAAGTGGCGGTAATGGCATTGCATCAGTTTTTGCGTTGCAGCGTGTGGTGGGCGTGAGATGACACGTAATGTTCGCGTTAGACGCGTGATTGATTGCGTGTTTCCTGCCGATGGGAAGCGATAACTGAGATCTAAAGCAGTAATGAAGGACAATGTCTATGAAGCGGAAAATATGTAGAGTTAATAAATGGTGGGGTGGTTAAATATATGCAGCTTTTCTTCTCTAGTTCACATTTTCAGAGGGTTTCAAATAGGACCTTTTTTGTGGCCAGCTCGTATTACCTTCATCATCTTATGAATTTGACATATCACAAGCCGTAGTCTGAAGACCACCAGCAACTTAATTCTATGGGAATTGGACCTCACTCGTTGGTTTGAGCGAAGAGGATCGACCAGCTCCTGGAGATGCTCAAACTCAAAACTCAAACTCAAAGCATTTATTTCAATTAAACCATTTACAGGCACTTTTGAATTGTCAAAGAGTCGGTCGGTTAGTCAGAAAGTTGAAGCTAGTTGCCCATTCCAAAACGTAGATCTCTATGGAGAAGAACGGGCAAGAAACTCCAAGGACACTCTTTTTAAATCAAGATATTACAAAATCCTGGGTACATTATTCTTGCTTCTATATGCGAGAACAATGAAAAAATATGCTCATTGAGATCGCCTGTTTCTGGATCTTCAATCGAATCGTCACATATATTAAAGTAGTATCCCTTCTTTAATTATTCAGAGCATTTTTCAAATTAATTCAAATTATTAGATATAGAAGTTCACACAAAATGTATTAAAACTATTAAAAGTATTCTTGCCAGGCTCAGCAGTATGCAAGGCATGTAGCTGCGCTTGCGCATGTGCTTCTTGTATCGTCTAATGACAGTCGTGTACGCCGTGTGTGGTGTGGGACTTTCGTAGTTACATGTACTTACTTTCGTGTCCACCTGTCTATGAGCGGTGGAACGATGCGAGCGGAGCTGAGCGAAGTGTGGTTGATTAAGGAAAATCTATTTGCGATGTTTTAAGCATAACAGTCATGTTTTATGGGCAATTAAATTAATGTCTGTTGCCTTCTTTGATTTGAATGTTGTAATTGTCTAATCACACGCATGTATCTACTGCAGTGTACGATTTATTTTTAAGTGATAAAGTAATTCGTCTTGATAAATAGGAAAAAAGGTTAACCGCTTGATTTTTAATGTTTTAAATCATCCTATCGACCCCCGATAGGTCGAGATTATCATTATAAAAATACCTTGAAAATGTTTACTTCGAAATGATACAAAATATATGTGGAGATTAATGCGACGTGCGTCGGTAAAAAAATGAATTACCGCATTTATTGTAAAACCAACAATACGGTTAACAGTTGAATCACTGAATCACCGCTTGAGCAAGAAAATCGTCCCTATCTAATATGGTCCAAATTCAAAACCGAGTCTTCAATACATTAAATGACACATAGCTCATCTCACCTCGCTCATTTCTCACTCAGCCACTATTAAATAAAGCACATCAGCTTACTAATAGGCTCATTACGCCATGGGATCGCACGCAGCCTGCGCTTGCGCACCGAGGCGGGAAGCGCGCTGCATTTCTTATAACTGCCATCATGGCTACTTACCACGGCTGCCTCAATGATGGAGCTTTCATTGTATACTAATTATGTTGTTAGAAAGTTTTTATTTAATTTAGTTCGTGTTCGTTTACCTTGATGTCTATAGACAAATTGATTTAGATTGTTGTTGTAGTCATTGTAAAGTGATGGGTTTTCATTTGTTTTGGCTTAGTATAATATCATAATTTTTTACTTATATGGTATGTAGCTAATGTAGCTTTATTTGAATGCATTATGTCCTAAAGTCCTAAAATGATAACCCCAGTTAGTTATAGATTTAATGTTATCAATGTAAATTATAATTATTAAAAAAGAGAAGATAGGAATAAATTATAGAATAAAATAAACACTACCTTAATAAAAGAAATCTCATAATAAATATGAATTTCCAAACAATAACTTTAATCGTATTTCCACCGCATAATTACTAAACTTAAGTAAACACACGTCACACAGACGGCTAATATCAACAGTAATTAGTAACAGACTCATAGTAATAAACTAGACAAATGTCACGTCCGATACAGTATCAATACGTAAGTAAACGCGACCCACGCACTATCGGGTACGTAGGTACTCCTCGACAGCAGTAGCTGAGCACACTCAACATGTCATGCACCGAATTAGACATGATACGGTGCTAATTATTTGTAATGCTCAATTAGGTACAATTTGTGGCTAAACAGTCGTTAGTCTAGTTAAGTCTAGTAATAGGATGCATACTGTTTAATGTCGGGACAAAGTGGGTTCTGTTCTCTTGTTTCGGATCCTCAATGGAGATATACATTCAAATATTTAAACATTAAGTTTCATTTCAGATCTTCGAGGTATAATTAAACGACTTAGGTATGCTTAAATTTAGATTTTTAAATTTAGAAATTTAGATTTAGACTTTGTTGTCGCGCATAATGTTCAAAAGATTTGACTTCGCATATCATGCCGACTGGCTTCAATTCCGTTGCGTGGTCAGCATTTTTGCAGGCTTACTTGCAGTCCTTCCAATTCAAATATAGGCTGTTTGCTTATTGACTTACGACTGGGGTTAAGTCAGCTGCAAAGACGTTCTTCATAACTTCTTATTGCCGGACACAAACCTCAACCGTGAAGTTTCATCTGATCAACTGAATTCACCACAGATCATAACAGCAGCGAGACCAAAACCCAAATATGCGTGATGTGTACAACAGTATAGTTAATGGTGCGATAGACACGTGCACTCGTGCAGTGATAACTGTTGCGTTAGACATCTTGCGACATGTCTGCTGCGAGAGATAAACACTGTGTGCTAAGGTTACTTGTGACTATCGGCTATTGTGCAAAACTAAACTGATATGTATCTATCGCTATCTGTGAGAGAAGGCTTTAGCGAAGATAAAGCAGTGCATAATAAAAAGGTTTTCACGTCATCATCACCATCATCTGCCTACTCCCAACTACTGGGTCGGCTTCCAGTCTACCCGGATGCAGCTAAATACCAGTATTTTACATGAAGGGACTGTTTAAAAGGTTGCAACGTATCTAACTTATCCCCTAGTTAGGAAAATTGCTCACGGAAAACTGGAGATCAAGCCAACTTGTGAAACAAATTGGAAATATGGACCCCTAAAGGACTTTAAACAAAAAAACAGACGTTTTATATCATCCTTTTGACCCCCGACAGGTTCAGATTATCATTATAAAAGTACCTTGGAAATATTTACTTCGAAATTATACAAAATATCTGCGGAGATTTATGCGAAAACGGTCAAAAAAAGAAATTACCGCATTTAATGCAAAACCAACAATACGGTTGAATCACTGTATGCAAGGAATATGTCACGGTCACCGTGTAACCGGTCGGTATGCACACAGACAGACAGACAATATATTGAAAACGAAACCTACACTTTTAAGGCTGTGTTCAAGCTATATTTGCGATGTTAAAGCGAAGAAAACGTAAGAGTTGAACAATAATTATTAAACTGACGAATTCATTTACACTATTATAGATTTCGATGGGTAATACCTACCGATCTATGGGGCGAAATTGCTGTCATAAGAGGTCGCAATACTTTTACATCTCCAGAAGGAAAATCAGGTTCTACTTGTAAGCACCAGTAAGCTACTAACGCAAAATGTATATAAAATATCTTACGCAAGACATTCGTTGTAGAAAAACTGAAGACGCTCATTAAAGAACTAAAAGCCTACGATAATGTTAACACTCATGATATTTATTTAACTGAACTACATCCCAACATTAATCTAAGTACAACTTATAAAGTGTCACAGCGAAGCTAAGCTGTAGTATACTGACATTAGTTCTAGCACAGTTAACTACAATCTTACATTTTGCACTCAAAGGAGAACACACATGAAAACCAATTGGTTCCATTTGAGTGAATGCTCTAAACATTCAAAGTAAACAATATTTTTTAACAAAAGCAAAGCCTTGGATTTAAGAAAGATGATGTCATGTTCATCATGTATGGCCTGCACATCACACGTGTAATTATTATAATTATTACTACTTTTATTATTAAGACTTAACGGGTATTGTTTCAAGCGTAGGCAGAACTTGAAGAGGTTTTGCGATCGACTAATTAGAGATGGAACCTTCAACTTCGTTAAATGATTTCTTTCGGCTTATCCCAATTTATTTGGGTTGGTGCGCAGCATGTGTCTTCATCTGCCATACATCTCTATCAGCCGTAATTTCAGTAGTCAACCGTTCTAGCCCCATTATCTGTCGTCATACTATATCCATCGTTTCTTTAATGTTCTTCTATAAATGTTTAACCATATCATAACTTTCCTCACGAGACTATGATCCAGATTATGGTTGTAATAAGACTAAGTAGCTGATAAATAACAGACAACAATAAATTGGAAGCTCATCTACAACAACTTCTTTACCAAGGACATGATAAGTTTTCTGATTAAACAAACCACAGTAGAGTTGTTTGAAATGTTTTCCAGTAAGGCTTTCGATAGACTCAACTCGACGTTTTGATTACATATTATAACAATTGCAGTGTTGCCATAACATGTGGTTAGTGGTTACGACTGAAGGACTTCTAATATTGCGCAACTCAAAAAGCCGTTCGTTCTCATGAAAAGCAATGGAATTCTTCTGTATTACCATTTCAATATTTATTGAAATTAAGAAAGTATTTCAAAACACTTTTATCAAATTTACTTTCATTCATAACACGGAATCTTTTATTATTAGTTTCGATAATTGTTTTATTAACTCGTTAAATAATGGCTGCGTGGGAACGGTGTTATTCAACATCGCGTAAGATTATTTCGAGAAACCAGAACCTGATTGCAACCCGCCGCTCAAGTACGCTATATGTACGTACGGCGGACTACCATGTACATGTATAGTCCGCAGTGTTCCTTTGAACATTATCAGTTTTGCTTAAGAATATGACGGGATAGAGTTTCTACTAAGTTTTTTTCCACTTTCAATCGGTATAGGTACTTTGATCTGACTAAATCAAGGGGTTCCCCAAGGTAAAGTTGATTACACAAACAAGAGCTTCTGACAATGTATACCATCACCAAATTATGAAATTCTGTTGCTGTTTTATGGTGAGATTTGATGACTTCGATGTCATCATAGCTGACTAAAGTTAATCTGAGTAGTTTAAGTAATAGATAGGTACATTGTAGAAGTCATGATTTTACTTTAACACCAAACCAATCATCGTTATTCTTATGAATGTTATACTTTGGTGATATAGTTTGACTCATTCGGTGCTCATTGATTCGTGTTTGTTTGTTTATTGTTGTTCATAAACAGCGAGTTTTAAGCCATTGAATTAATATGAATAGATGAACTTGTGGATGTTTGTCTTTTTATTGAATTGAGGGTATGTTTTGGTTTCGTGTCTTCATGTCATAACTCATAAGTAATTTCAGTCTTATTTGAACTTCATTTGTTTGTTACAGCTATAGTGTTTTTCACAGAAGTTTGTAACTAGAATGACACTAAATGTTGATGGGCCTTTTTGAAAAAAAACAGTGACTACTGAAAAAAGTCTCGAACATAATTCCGTCTAGGTTCAAACTTATAAAGACAAAGATATAAAGGAACAGGGAAACAACAATAAAACTTAAAGAACTTGATGATGACTCAGATCTACCTCCTAAAGGCAAACACACAAGCATTGTGTGTGTCCACCAAAATAGGTGATAAGGACCACAGCGAGTTTATTTAGGATTACAACGACCAAATGTCGGACAAACATTCTTAGCTTCTGATGATAAGCTTAAGGAATACCAGGCTTAGATAAAGGGTAACTTATGAGACGCCAAAGATTATAATGTAGGTATAAGAATCCAAGAAGCAGGTGTGCAAACAAGAGCAACCGAACCTGCCGCCGCACACCTAGACGCAGAGCTATTTGTTATGATGACAACGTTCACAACACACACGGGACAAAGCCGGCGCATTCCGCTGGAGAGACAAACATCAATGTAAGCAAACAATCACCAACTCTTAAAACATTGGATCTTTACGTCCATAAAACTCATGCAACATAAACATATCAAACTTGAAAGAAAAATGTGGCTGTACCTGAATGAATACGTGAGCCTACTCCTTAATTTATGCATGGACACGTTTAAAAAAATACAGCTGTCAAATAGCCCGCCATCTGTGGCGCTCAGCTGAGCGAAACATGAGATCGTAATTTAAAACTTAAGTCAAACTTACCTGTGTTTGAGCACAGCCACCGGCCGCTAACAGAGCTCGCCCGATAACATTAAAATTTTAAACAATCGCTCAAATCTCGGATATCTTCCAGTGCACAGTTTAATTTCCACCTTTATGTTAATTATAACTTATATTAACAGTTAATAAAGCTCACGTGTTACTGCAAAGCGTTAGTGTTAGTTGTTTTTATTCTGTGTATTCGCGAAGTCGTTTCGTTCGTGTCGGCCGCTCGGTATGCACTTTTGGGGTCACTCGGGGTCGATTGGTTTTATTGTGTTTTTTCGCGTGGTGCGGGTTTGAGCGTGCGAGCTTGGGTCGACGTGGCGTGCGGCGCGGTCGGCGTCCGAGCGATCACTGCGGGCCGCGGAGTGACCCGCGCCGGCTCTCCTACCGCCGCGGGATGCGCTCGCGCACCTTCTACTCCTCCCTCAACCCTCTCCCGCAGGCTTTCGTGCCCTAAAAGATAAAACACTTAAATATCGAAACGCGTTCCGAGAAAGCGATGCCACAATACACACAAACGAGTCTAATTAGTCCAAGTGTGTTATTTATTTTGATGCGATAAAAGCCTGTTCTTCGACAGCCAGCGTTTATGGCTACGTGTAACGGCCGACATATTTTTGTGTCTATCGGTCGTTTTACTATTTGTCACTATAGAAAAGTTGTGATCACAGAAAATGCCGCCTAGAACTTGATCGGAACACATTAGATTCCTATTGCAACACAACTAAAGCCACTATTCCTTAAAGATACTACTGATGAAAGTAATGATTCATGAGACAACAATCTTAAAAAGATAAATGCTCCATGAGATAATCTTTAAGACAATAATGTATCAAAAGGTGGTTTTGGGTGCACAATGGCCGGTGGCAGCGATGAAGCCGATACTGGACAATGACAGGCCGGCACCATTGTTGAAAAAACCGGAACAAACCGCTGATCCGGCTAAACAATTGAATATTGCGAAGAAATTGGGTCTATATCATTTGTTTTCTGATTTCTTGCGAATAGTACCGAAGTGTTCAGAATGTACCACCGAAGGCTGAAAGAGGAACAAACTGTCACAGATTATTATCAGTAATTGATGGCTCGAGGTCAACCTTTGCGGAGCAACGGGACTTTTACTGTGGATTTTGTTTCATTTTTGTGTTCTCTTTACCGTAACCTTCTTGGAATAAGAGGTAATTGCATCACACCCACATATCCTTATGGAACTTAAATCAATACAGATGCATCAAATGGCGAGATTTGCAATTTACTGTGCAACATATTCGTCCCTTGACCCACGCAGGCACGCAGGAGCAAGTTCCAGGGTGTTACATAGTAGATTACATAATGAGAGCCGAGAGTCGCACGGCCTCGATAAGGTCCATAAAATACCAACATTACGGCCACTAGATACTTGACAACTGCCATACTGGACCGATTGAATTTAAGGAATTCGTTCGCCTTGTAAAATTGTTTATGGTGTTGGATTTCCATACTGACCTGGAGGAAAAAATTTTTATTAGTCTCTGAGCTTACTTGATTTAGTATATCACGCAAAACTCGACGTAATAAATCAATGGAGCCGTGACCTATTGCAGGTCACCCTAAAAAGGGTCTACCTAGTCTGCGTCTGTCGCAGCTACTTCGCGTGCCTCAGGAGTTGATGTTTTCATTATCGTATTATATAAATACTGCGCCATTACGTTTTGTAAACCTGAAGCTTAGCTGAGCTGAGCTGTTTTGTTTCTATTCTATTCTTATTTGTTTTGGGTATCTTACCAACTTTGTCGCTCAATGCATGCTCAATGCATGGAAATAAGGGTTGGTCAAGGAAACTGAAAAACACGCAATGGTGTGAAATTGAAAAATGGAATATTGCTAAAAAGTAAAAATGATTTGCTACAACAATATGCACTCAGTAAGTACTCTTACGTCGCTTCAGAATCCAAGGTTTGAGCAGCACTATTAGGATATTTTGGAGCTAAAAATTAAAGTAGGCGTAGGTCGTACTCGTAAAAGGCCTAAGACCTTAAAGCCTAGGCCGTCGATACTGACTCAATGTCTACCTACATCCCACAGAGAGGTAGTGTTTAAGCCGATGACATCACTCGTTTCTGATAATCGCCCACCCATCCGTTTGGCTGGCGCAAGGATCGGTTTTAAAGATCACGTAATATTTGTGGTTGCTCGTTCTCATTTTAATTTGAAGTGCCTATTGTTTGAGTGACATAAGTTATAGGAAAACAAACTTCAAGCTCAATGTTGCCAAGTTCAAGATATTTTAGCCGGCTACGGAAAGGATATAGTTATTATGGCATAAAGGCAAACATAATTAAATTCAGCAGAAACCAACCTAAACATTTGAAGACAGTTTTCAAGAATATGAATGAGACTAAAGAGGGAAACTAAAGACTCGGCAATGAGACTGGCAAGGGACGGTTTACAAATTAAGGACTCTGCAATGCGACTGGCAAGGGACGGTTTACAAACTAAGGACTCTTCAATAACTAGCAAGGGGTGGTTCACAAACTAAGGACTTTGCAACGCGACTGGCAAGGGATGGTTTACAAACTAAGGACTCTGCAATGAGACTGGCAAGGGATGGTTTGTAAACTAAGGACTCTGCAATGAGACTGGCAAGGGATGGTTTACAAACTAAGGAGTCTGCAATGAGACTGGCAAGGGATGGTTTACAAACTAAGGACTCTGCAATGAGACTGGCAAGGGATGGTTCACAAACTAAGGGCTCTGCAACGCGACTGGCAAGGGATGGTTTAAAAACTAAGGACTCTGCAATAACTGGCAAGAGGTGGTTTACAAACTAAGGGCTCTGCAATGAGACTGATAAGGGTTGGTTTACAAACTAAGGACACTGCAACGAGACTGGCAAGGGATGGTTTACAAACTAAGGACATTGCAACGAGACTGGCAAGGGATGGTTTACAAACTAAGGACTCTGCAATAACTGGCAAGGGGTGGTTTACAAACTAAGGACTCTGCAATAAGACTGGCAAGGGATGGTTTACAAACTAAGGACTCTGCAATAACTGGCAAGGGGTGGTTTACAAACTAAGGACTCTGCAATGAGACTGGCAAGGGATGGTTTACAAACTAAGGGCACTGCAACGAGACTGGCAAGGGATGGTTTAAAAACTAAGGACTCTGCAATGAGACTTTCAAGGGGTGGTTTTTAAACTAACGACCCTGCAATGAGACTGGCAAAGGGTGATTTACAAACTAAGGACTTTGCAATGAGACTGGCAAGGGATGGTTTACAACCTAAGGACACTGGAACGAGATTGGCAAGGAATGGTTTACAAACTAACGACTCTGCAATGAGACTGGCAAGGGATGGTTTACAAACTAACGACCCTGCAATGAGACTGGCAAGGGGTGGTTTACAAACTAAGGACTTTGCAATGAGACTGGCATGGGATGGTTTACAAACTAAGGACTCTGAAAGGGGACTGCCAAGGGATGGTTCACAAACTAAGGGCTCTGCAACGCGACTGGCAAGGGATGGTTTAAAAACTAAGGACTCTGCAATAACTGGCAAGAGGTGGTTTACAAACTAAGGGCTCTGCAATGAGACTGATAAGGGTTGGTTTACAAACTAAGGACACTGCAACGAGACTGGCAAGGGATGGTTTACAAACTAAGGACATTGCAACGAGACTGGCAAGGGATGGTTTACAAACTAAGGACTTTGCAATAACTGGCAAGGTGTGGTTTACAAACTAAGGACTCTGCAATGAGACTTTCAAGGGGTGGTTTTCAAACTAAGAACTCTGCAATGAGACTGGCGAGGGATGGTTTAAAAACTAAGGACTTTGCAATAACTGGCAAGGGGTGGTTTACAAACTAAGGACTCTGCAATGAGACTTTCAAGGGGTGGTTTTTAAACTAACGACCCTGCAATGAGACTGGCAAAGGGTGATTTACAAACTAAGGACTTTGCAATGAGACTGGCAAGGGATGGTTTACAACCTAAGGACACTGGAACGAGATTGGCAAGGAATGGTTTACAAACTAACGACTCTGCAATGAGACTGGCAAGGGATGGTTTACAAACTAACGACCCTGCAATGAGACTGGCAAGGGGTGGTTTACAAACTAAGGACTTTGCAATGAGACTGGCATGGGATGGTTTACAAACTAAGGACTCTGAAAGGGGACTGCCAAGGGATGGTTCACAAACTAAGGGCTCTGCAACGCGACTGGCAAGGGATGGTTTAAAAACTAAGGACTCTGCAATAACTGGCAAGAGGTGGTTTACAAACTAAGGGCTCTGCAATGAGACTGATAAGGGTTGGTTTACAAACTAAGGACACTGCAACGAGACTGGCAAGGGATGGTTTACAAACTAAGGACATTGCAACGAGACTGGCAAGGGATGGTTTACAAACTAAGGACTCTGCAATAACTGGCAAGGGGTGGTTTACAAACTAAGGACTCTGCAATAAGACTGGCAAGGGATGGTTTACAAACTAAGGACTCTGCAATAACTGGCAAGGGGTGGTTTACAAACTAAGGACTCTGCAATGAGACTGGCAAGGGATGGTTTACAAACTAAGGGCACTGCAACGAGACTGGCAAGGGATGGTTTAAAAACTAAGGACTTTGCAATAACTGGCAAGGTGTGGTTTACAAACTAAGGACTCTGCAATGAGACTTTCAAGGGGTGGTTTTCAAACTAAGAACTCTGCAATGAGACTGGCGAGGGATGGTTTAAAAACTAAGGACTTTGCAATAACTGGCAAGGGGTGGTTTACAAACTAAGGACTCTGCAATGAGACTTTCAAGGGGTGGTTTTTAAACTAACGACCCTGCAATGAGACTGGCAAAGGGTGATTTACAAACTAAGGACTTTGCAATGAGACTGGCAAGGGATGGTTTACAACCTAAGGACACTGGAACGAGATTGGCAAGGAATGGTTTACAAACTAACGACTCTGCAATGAGACTGGCAAGGGATGGTTTACAAACTAACGACCCTGCAATGAGACTGGCAAGGGGTGGTTTACAAACTAAGGACTTTGCAATGAGACTGGCATGGGATGGTTTACAAACTAAGGACTCTGAAAGGGGACTGCCAAGGGGTGGTTTACAAACTAAGGACTTTGCAATGACACTAGCAAGGGATGGTTTACAAACTAAGGACTCTGCAATGAGACTGGCAAGGGGTGATTTAAAAACGAAGGACGCCGCAATGAGACTGGCAAGGGGTGGTTTACAAACTAAGGACTCTGCATTGAGACTGGCAAGGGATGGTTTACAAACTAAGGACTCTGCAATGAGACTGGCAAGGGGTGGTTTACAAACTAAGGACTGTGGTTTACTAACTAAGGACTGTGGTTTACAAACTAAGGACTGTGGTTTACAAACTAAGGACTCTGCAATGAGACTGGCAAGGGGTGATTTACAAACTTAGGACTCTGCAATAAGACTGGCAAGGGATGGTTTACAAACTAAGGACTCCGCAATGATACTGGCAAGCGGTGGCTTACAAATATTCGAAATATCAAACTCAAGGTACATTTTGGGTACTTATGATATTGTGGAGCCAAAAGACAGCCCTTTATAATGACGATCTTATGACACACTATGGATTTATCGTCTATTTCTTATAGACGATAATTCATGATCCATCACTTTGACTAGAAAGGCTACTCAAGAAAACTCCTTTTTTTGCTATGTCGTTGGTACCGAGTAACAGGTTTCCTCCACATGACCTTAGCCTGTGTGGTAAGATAACGAGCCCACTGTTTCATTCAGCTCAGAACCAACCTTCATAATAACGGCCTGCATGAACCACTCATACTAATTACTGCACGCGGATAGAATAATCGTCATTTGTTTTCAAACTATAGGAAACAACTTTAATAAATTAATATTCATTGGAAGTTAGAACAAGTCAATTACTAAGGTGATGATTATTGCTCCTTTAAAGGTGAGGTGTAATCAAGTGTTTGTATTTAAAGCCAAAATTAAACTTTCGGAATTGTTGGGTTTTCGGCAAATGTTTAAAACCTATTGACCGCAAAAAGCAATTAAATGCCTAAATCAATGGATCCTTTAGACATTGTGACATAAATGACAATAGATGATATGTCATATTCGAATAACTGGTTTGTAACCCCAAATCAGAGTGCCTTAAGTTCTCTATTACAAAAACTATTTGTACTTATAAGCTAGTATTTTTTCCACCCCGAATTAAATATGGACCCATTTGACCCTTAATGATGACAGAAAAACAAAAACGTCTCTGAACATCGGTCAAGTAGGTACGTATTATACAGGCTTGTTCAATAAACTGTGCTATATAATGAGTCTGACAATGTATGTAAAACTTTATTTAAATACTTGCTCATCTTGATCTGAGGTGTTGTTTTACTTTACAGCAGTGTTTCAGAAAAAAAATTACATTGGCTTGGACTGCAGTAACCTTTTAACAATATTGGACTGAAATTTTCAAGACGCCGTTGCTGAAAGAACTATAGATTATTTAGAAAATGGGAGATTAAAACAGCGGTCTAAAAACAAGAAACTTAACTAAAGTCTATAAAATACAACTGGGGGGGTCTCATGAACTTAGTAATACCTAGCAACTATTTCTGAATATAATATTGAATGGTAACCCCATCATATAACCCACATTAAACCCATCATAATATTATGTACGTAACTGTAAACAAAATAACGTTGTGGGCGTCGCAATCAAGTCGTACTTAGGTGAAATAATTAAAATGTTATGACAACTGGGTATCAATAGTCAGACGATTATCTCAATCGTCGGTACATTACCGCACATGCACGTACCTAAATATAGGAAAATTTTATATCATTATGGGATAATTCGTGCGATCAGGAAGGCAATTCTCGCGCATCTCGCATTTGTTATTGTCATTCGATTCGTATTTTTCCCTCGTAAAAAACAAGTTGAACTATTCTCGGTATGTCGATTCAAGCATTTTTCGCAGGAATGACGCGGGACATGGCTTAGTTTACATGCGACATGCAACGAGTGTTCGGGACCAGTCGACACGTTCATGACGTCATGTCGACCGTCGCGCCAACGTAAGGCAGTTGTTGTGTCATTCATTGTTGTGTCAATTCCGGAAGAAAATAATAAATATTTTTTAACAAAATGTGTTACGAGTTCATAAACATCTAAGATGACACTGCGATCGCTACAACAAGGAAAAACACAAGAAGAAAACTTCACGCGTCCGCCAAAGTTATCAACTATTCACTGCTTGTGCGGCGTCGATAGAAAAGACACATCTGAGACACAGAGGTGGAAGACTAGCGGCGGGCTTCTAAAACCAGTAAAATGGACGAGGACGGCTTTACTCTGGGTGAAGGCAAGAAAGGTGGATCGCGTCGCAACCACAACAAACGCGCAAGCGAGGACTTTTGAGCTGCAATGCTTACCATCCTCCTGCATATTTCCCGGTCGGACCCACAAACATCGAGAGGGAAGGAGCCAAGGCCAAATAGGTACCGATGGAAGGACGTTACTCAAGCAGTTTCGGATGAAGTCGAGCAGTACTACAAATTTTAAGTCCTACATCCTGTAAAAGGCTGTCGCCCTTAGCCCAGCTTTTTGCCCGGCGGGAACTGCGTGTAAATGTTACGGGGAAGCATGACCGAACCCAAGTGTGTTATGATAATAATTATGTTTTTGTGGTTTAAACTTAATTTATGTATGCTAGTCTAGGTGACAAAAGGATGCTTTACATAAATACTTCTCGTATTTATGTAAAGGGTCCTTTTGTCACCTGAATTATGATATACCTATTATTATTGTGTTACAACAGAGCCATCAACATGATGCAGAATTTCAAAAGCATTTCAAACAATATAGATTACAAATATGTTGAAATTTTTCAATATTACTCTTGTAACTAACAAAAATACTATGCTTATACAATACATTGTAAGAATCACTAGTTTAAATGATTAGTCGGCGTCATGTGTGGAGCGCTGCGCAGCAGCCAGCTTAAAAATCGCCGGAGCATTACACCTCTTGCCCAAAATCATCATGAATTTCGACAGACGTTCGTCCAGCACCTTTCACCACAAACAAATTGACATACGTGTTGTGACGAGACTCCTACCGCTTGACTCTCAGGGAGGGAAATTTTATTTTCGCAAGGTTTTAATTTTTTTTTTTCAGACTAGCAGTAGAGTAATGTGGCCGGAACACACATCTGCGTCGTTGGAATGGTAGGACGCAGCAGCATTCTAAGCATCGATCACGCTTCCTCTGCTCTATTTTGATAATCCTTGATCTTATTTCGGTAGTCATCAGTTTACTTTTAATTATCATTGGTACATATTCTATTTTTATTTGATAACATAAATAAGTTGGTAACCAATGTAAATAAACAAAAATTAAAAAATCAAAATTGTTTATTTGTTAGGTTATGGTACAATAGGTGTTATTACAGTGGTTCCAGCATACCCTGCCATAGTATGGCGTACAAATATTTATATACAAAAAAACAAATCCCATATTACTAACCTATTTATAATTATGAATAATAATGAATTAGAGAATAAAATAAGAATAATAGTTAATTAATACCAATTTAGATTGTTTTGTAGTAATAGTAATAATTATAAATAATGAAATATGTAGTTTTTGCATGTCGTGGATTAAAGGCTATTTTGATTAGGTACTTTATAAAGTAATATGATTTTAATTTGACGAGAAAAAATCGTTGATATTGACAAATCAGCACCAGCCCATGCATTCCGTTATAGCAAATACAAAGGACAACTTATTTTAATATTAATAATAAAATAAAAATGGAGTTACGAAATCAGTACCTAATGAAGATGATATTGATAAATGTTTATAAAATACGAATAAAATGCTGCTCAAAACATATTTTTGACTTAAAAATAATTTTTAAAGATGCTCAATATAGCATCTTTACGTGGAATGGATTACTTCGTGTGACACATAATGGCAACATTTTTGTCCCTGTACTCGTGATTAACGATCGACTTGTAGTGAGAATACAGGAATCTGGATAATGTCACGATTTTATAAGGGACGTATGAGACGAGCGACAGTGAGGAATGCGTCAGCTACGAGTGTAAACGGGAGAATTGCCTTCCTGCCTTTAATAATATGTCCCATATGTAGACGTACAAATTTCTTGATTTATGTTATTTACAAGCTGTGCGACCGATAGATTTTCCATTGGCAAAAATGACGAACTTCCATACAAACGTTCATCCCCTATTGTAACACAATTAGGGATGAATTTAAAAAAATCTTTCTTTTTTGCTCAGCTTCGATATTAAAATAATTGTGCAAAATGTCATGCTGTTACACCTAACGGTTTAGGTTGTGCGACAATTGTCTGTCAGTGAATATTTAAGATTTTTATTTAGTTTTTAAGTATTTGAAGAACATCTATTAAAACGAGAGGTATTGTGGCTGTGGTCAGAATTACCCTTAATGGTTTAAGGATTAACCTATCAATAAAATATGAATATGAGGTCAACATGTTATAAGAATTTAATCAAAATAAAGGGTGGCACGGACATCGACACGCAAGCTGTAACCGCTGCGTTGAAATTTTTCGTCGAGCATCATGTGCTGAATTCATGGTTACAGTTTGTGCATTGATGCATATAGCATCCCTCCCACCCTGTAAAAGTTATAAGCATAAAATCAAAAGTAGCAACTTAAGCATTAGCAATGTTTTTTTTTTAAACCTCGTTATTAATAAACTTTCCTACTCACACTAAAAGCTAAAGTGCAGCACCCCGTGGCCCGACACAATCGCCCACGCAGACCTGCGCGGGCGCAGGTGACGTCACGCATTAGCATCATAATCGTGCGCCACCACGCATTGTCCAGCGACGCCATACGCAAACAATACACATACATGACCCGATTAACAAACAATTAATTAAGTATCTCTTAGAAAAGTGACGAAGAAGAACATGAGGTATTCTAGGTCAGTTATAAAATAAGATTTTCAGTTTAGATTATTTATAAAAGAAAAGGAGAATTTGGAAAATCGACTCCCTGTTGCTCCCTCCTTTCAATTTTTTTTAGAAACTATGCGTTTTTTATTTTCATTAGATAAATCTTTCTAACCTAAATGTTGGAAAGGAATTGGAGTGGATTTCTTTTAAAACTTACATAGCAAAACTATGAAATCCTCGAAATTGGAATGGTTTTCTCATTTCTCAATAAATGGTAAATACTTATAGTATACTCAGCCTTCCTCACTCCACTAGCGCTTCCTGCCACCGACTTGCATGAAAACCGACAGTGCGTTACTTCACAGTCTGCGAACAATACTTTGACCTATTCCTGTCACTTTTACGACCAGCACCGATGAGCTGATAGGTAACCAATGCAATATTATCTAAACTCCCACAGTGTCACGTTACAGCTTAAGATTCCATTCAATTAATTGTGTAACAACTACTGTTATGGCTGGTGCACCAGCTAGAGCAAGGTTTAAGTTTACACCTACAAAAGTTTTTTTTAAACGTTATATCTGGGTGTTTCGCGTAGTTCGTGCGAATTTCATGATATTTCTAAATTTCAAATTAATTGTCGAATAACTTTGTTTTTTTGAATAATATCATTAATATACAGATAATCCTTCATTCCTTTGTGTGTTACACCTTCCTTCTATAGATAACAATTAAATTATTATAATATCAAAAATCGAAATGAAACGGTAATGAGAACGTTAACGATGGGAATGATTTCGAGACGTTAATTGAAGGCATAGAGCTGCGAAGGTAATGAAGATAAACGGAAGGCAATGATACAACATACTGTTATACAAAGATGCATTTTTAATATTTTAAAATTCAATTAACAAAATTGCTGTAATTAAATTAAACTAACTTCTACATAGGTACTTAATGATCAAACATAATATTGGCCATTTCTCCTTGCCTTTATAATAAATTTATACGTTTCTTATACTTATTGATAAAATCTTTGGAAACATGAGATCAAAATCAAAAGTCATTCCTACCAAAAACTAAAAATTAAGCTTACTATTAATTTAAACAGGAACAAACTTATTTAATATATATTAAAAAAAAAGAACAACAGATTTTTTTCATTCATCTTTCGTATTAGAAAATATTTGTATCATCATCATCAGTGTCACTCCAAAAGTCGGTTAGTCTTTTGTTCTTCTCCATCTCACATATTTCGTCTTTATTTTCTTTGGCGTCATCTTCATTATCATTTTTACACATAATGAATTTCTCAAAATCTGTTTGATACGTATTATTATCTGTTTTCATTTTAGCAAGATTCTCCTTATTAATATAAAACTTTCTATTAACCCAATCAGTCACATTAATATCCGACAGTATTTTGACTTTCGGTGAGCATGGTTTGTTTGAAGATTTATCTTCGAAGTTAATTGATGGGTCGGAACAAGTATTTGCAAAACCTGTATTGTTTATTTCTTGGATAAGTTCAGGTGTTGTATTCTCATCGAGGAAATTCTGGAATTGGTAAGTATTGACGTCTTCGTAAGAAGGAACATCATAATGTCCAATATGTTTCCCGTGACGGCAAATATCTTTATTGCCACACAGAAAACAACTTAGTTTCCTTAGACAAATTTTAGAGCACCCATATGACCAAAGAGCTTGATGCACCATCATTGTACCTTTGGCTGCTTTTAGGACTGTTGGAAAACTCCTTGCTTCAATGTCACTTCTTGTAACAATGCGAATCTCAATCTTCACTCTAGGTCCAAGACAGACTAAAAATGTTTCTAATGAGTCCACGTCACCGCCAAAACGGACTAGTTGATCTGCTGTTCTTTTGAGAACAGCACCAACTCCGTCTGGCGCCCCTTTGCCATGTCCAGCTTCTAAGTAGTTCCAGGTCACAGATTTCAGTTGTGGAAAATCACGGTACAGTTGGCTAATCATAAAAAAAATAAAGCGATTTCTATATTGGCTTGTTGGGCTGTCAGAAATGAAATGAACTGTGTCAATTTGGGATGAAATCTCCGATATATATCCAATGGTCGGTAATAAATGTGCCCAGATAGCTGCAGCATCGTGTTGGGTACATTCACTTATAGTGCAAAAGCTATATTGTTTTTGAATTCCAACTTCTGGATCAATCAAGTAGATGACACATGTGTGCAGTGACAACTGCATTCTACTACCACCAAAGTGAAAGCTTTGTATTTCTTCATTATATTTAACGCAGTAGTTCTCACTGAAGTCAACGTGAACTACTACCTCTTGTGGAGTAAGATTATTTTTAAGCTCTTTAATATTTCTATACTGAGTCAAAATATTAGTGCAGTGTTTCATATAGCCCACAAGAGCGTTTTCTAATCGGAGTATAATGTTTCGTGGAAAATCATATAATGTTTCTTTTTTTGTTACTAATTTTGTTTTCTCCTCATCTTTTACATAGTATTTTTCAGAGCAATTACGCCACTGATAATATTTAATTTTTTGGTCATTCTGGAATTCGGCGTAATCTAAATTTTTCACTTGACATTTTTCACATGATCGATTCAAACAATTTTCATCATTAACATTGCAACATAAGCTTTCTAAAATACCTGTCCCGTTAGATTCTTTTAGTATTTTATTTGTATTAAGGCATTTTATCAACAAATCTATATTAATATGAACTTTGCAACCACACGTATTTCTGCTGGACTCCTTTGGGTACAAAACCCAAAACGGGCGATATTTACAAAAAGTTTGATACGTTACCTTAATATTCGAATTATGCATAAACTTTTTATATAGATTAGTCAATGTGTCCGTTAAGTATCTTTTTTGCTTTCTTACTCTGTTTTTAGTAATGTATTCTTTTTTATCAGCTGCAATTCTAGTCACTTCATCATCTTCAAAAAACTCCAAAATTAGTTGCTCTCTGAAGTTTTCACTCTTAGCTATTTTATTTTCATTTTTATCTCTTACTGTGAATGTTTTTGCTTGTGACAATAGCTTATATTTTTTGAATTTTTCTTTTTCTGTCATAACCACACTAGAGAACTCTTTCTTGTCTTTTTTTCTCAAGCACTTGTAGCCTTCCCCAACACTTCTTGTAAGAATTTCACCAAATATTAGTTTCTTTTTAATTTCTTCACGCTTTTCTATGTTTACATTTTCTACCAAATGTTCAATTTTTTCTTCAGTCGATGTAATTACTTTTTTTTTATTATTTTTCATTACTCTGTAAAGCATTTTCCTAACGGCATCTTTCTGTTTCTTAGTTTTTTCAATTTCCTGTTTCAAAATGCCTATTTCTTTTTTACGTCGGTAGCGAAGCTTTCTCAGAAGAACATCCTTTTTTAGACACTGTTGACAAGAATTACTATTACCGGAACCCAAACAATTTAAAGATGAACTAGGTATGGGGCTCAGAGCTGGTTGAGGGAGAGGATCTTGTTCAGCTGGGAGTGCTTCAGTGTCACTATTTGGTGGAGAATTATCTAGTAATAACTGCTGAATAGCTTTTTCTTTCTTTTTTCTTTCATAATGACGTTTTGAATTTACTCTCCATGTTTTTCTCTGAACTCTCAATTGTCTGGGTGTCATATCTTTTGCACTATTTATTTTTCTCTGTTCTTTTCTTTGAAGGTATCTTGCTCTTTCTTTTGCCTTAAGTTCTGCATACTTTTCGGGATCTTTCTTAATTTCCGCATACTTTTTTTTTTTTTGTAATCTGTCGCGCTCCCGTTTCTGCTCTAATGTTTGTTTGGTTTTCTTTGGCATTATAAATTTTTAAAAATCTGTAAAAAAAAAAAAATGTTAGAGCTCATGCCCATAATAATTAAGCGTTATAAAATGTTTTAAAAATACGCGCACCAGATAACTTTAAGCAACATCAAATAAAAAAGTAACAAGTATTCATTATTTATTATATTATTCATTAAAGTAACAGTATTATTATGTAAAGAACAAAATACTACAGGTGGGCCTAGAGCCCGCCACCACACCGAAGTTGACAAACATAACATATTCAAAAGATTTGCACAAGAAAAACTAAAAATGAATTAAAATAAAACGGTTTCTAATTGCCATCGTTTTGACCTCATTACCATCGCTCCAAAAAACGACGGTAAACGAAGGCAGTGAGGAAGAAGATAATGAGGTTTGAATCCTTTATCCGATATTTTCCTAAGTAATATCAAAATTACGAAGCTCGTGCATATTCTAGACTACGAAGGTAATTATTAGAAATGATAATTAGCTACAAAGTAAACAAAATCATAAATACTCACGTAGTAATATGGACGATAGGAAAGAGAACGATTCCAGAATAATCACCTCCCGCGAAACTTCACACGAAAATATTTTTTTACCACGACCAAGCGTCCACCTTCTACGACGGTTGCTGGGTGACTGAGACGTACGCGGGGCGCAGCATGGCGTTTTAGTAGCATTTAAGGTCATACGCAGACTGTAATTTAGATTTTCTTACAAACCGATGGTAATCAGAAAAAATATATGTTAAACTTTTATGAAATATTTTTTTATTATATTGCGGAGTTATCGTTATTTATTTTAGGTGTAAACGTTGTGCTTTTTAATATAGTTTCTTGGTATAGTTACTTTGTTTATATTTAATATTGATATTTTTGGTTAAAATACAAATGTATTTAGGAGGATAGTAAATGGACACCGAAGGAAATGAGAATTTGTAGACTTTTTTATGTATAATTTATTAATTACGTTATTTGGATTTGTTAATATTACATGCATGAAAGCATAACTTTATTACGTTTGGTTTCCTTTAAAGGGAATGTAGAAATATAATGAATAAGTAAATATTTTTTTACTGGACGTGTAATATGCACGAAAAATGAGAAATACCCATCTCCTATGATTTCATGTGTAATGTGTAAACGTGCTAAGTTGCCTCAACAAAAAAAAACACGTGGCTGTTTACAATCTAGAATTGGTACTGCCCAAACTACTGGGTGGCGCAAAAGTCATGACGAGGTTTTAAAAATAAAATATGATATTTGCACTGAAATTTACTAATCTTTTGTTTTAACAAATTATAAAACACATTTTGGAGATGTATCATACATAATTTCACCGCTATCTAACGTACCAAAAAAATATATTTTTTCTTTGAACATCATCGCTCTATTATTCAAACCCAGTGAGCATATCGCCGCCATTTCCATGTGCGTAACTCTCTCTCAGAACCCATGATTCGACGGTTCGTGGCACGTTTTCAGCAGAGAGGTCCAGTATCCAATCTCCCACGTGCTGGAAGACCACGTTCGGCTCGAAGTGCAGAAAATATTCAACGAGTGCAGAGGAGAACCCGGAAACATCAACCCGTAGGTGTTAGTCTCAGCTGGGAATCCGAAGGAGATCGATATTCGAATTTGATTGAAAAAAAAAATACTCTAGCTTTCATCGACAGTCCAGAAATGTGGTTCCAACAAGATGGAGACACAGCGCATATGGTTAGGGCCATAATGACTGTCTTGAGGCAAACTTTCAGCGATTTCACTGACCCGTACGTTCCCCGGATTTAACAGCATCAGATTATTTTCTCTGGGGTTATTTAAAAGCCAAGGTGACATTAATAAACCCAGGACAATCGAGCAGCTGAAGGCGAACATCCGATCTGAAATACGGTTGCTAACTCCTCATGTTCTGAGGAAAGTAATGAGAAGTGCTCTCGAAAAAGCCCGTCTTTATGAGGCTGTAAATGATGGTCATTTACGGGACGTAATATTCAAAACATAACTCGAAAATATCTCCATAAGTTTTATTTCATTGTCTGATATCAATTAACATTAGTAAACAAAAATAAACAAAGTTATAAGTAGTTGCGAACCCTTCCGGAGTTATGCGAATTGAAACAACCTGTACAACCGAAACAATCGACCAGTTTTATTAATTTAATTGCAGTAATGTTTTGCATAACGCTGCGCCCGCGCATCGCTCATTGTTTTGACACTGGACACTGTATCGAATCATTCTACAGTAATATTATAAACATTGTAGGCACCATTTGTAACTTGCTACGGCTGAGAAAGTATTGGCAAAATGGTTCCTGTGAAGAAACGGTCATACGATCGTGGTAAATGCTGAAAAGCCAAAGGAGCTATGTAAAGAGGCAGCTGGTGCACAACGTGCATTCTTTTTCACACCTTTATTTTTTCAACGTGCTGATTATGTTCTAGCAATATAATCTTTCTAAGTAAGAATAATATTACAGGACTTACAAAAGATTTGAAAAGCTCGTCATTATTTCAAAGAGCTGGAGTTGCTATGACTGGCTTTGAGCGGTCAGTAAACTTTTTTTATGGCAAAGCTTGCTAACTTTATGTTATAAGTAACTAATAAGTATAATTTTAAGGACACTGACTCCCATCTTCTGTTTTAATAGCATTAGGAAAAGTAGATGAAGGTTTGTATTTTAAATCAAGGGTCTTTATTGTTTGTCTCGGTCCATTTTATTATTCCAGTTTCAATTGTAATGTGACAGTATCTATTTTTGAATAATACTCGTCATCACCATCTGGTCACAAAACAGAGCATCTAACAATGGAGCTGTACCACAATATATTATTTACATCATTGCTCAAAATAATTCAACAGGCTTTGTTGTACTCAAACGATGCGATAACACGTATGGTCATCTGAATTTTATGGAATTGGAGCACAACCAGTCGATGACTTCATAAATACCTAGCACTCGCTAATATGGAAGACTCGATAGCCTAAAGAAGTATCTTAATGGAAGGACAGAATGTCTGCGATGGAGCACTGATTATATCACTAAGCAGTGTTTACATCACGGCACCTTACCTTATTTTGTAGGACCTCATCGTAGAAATGATAATCAGCGTCGTGTTGTCATTTTTTTGTAAATTATTCACAATATCAATACGGGGTGTATTGATTGTGCTGTTATAGGACTTGACCATGACTGACTCCCTGCTAAAGATGAAAATCTGGCATACTCGTAATTGCTTTACATAAAACCTTGGTCTAACTAATCGACTGGTCCAGTATTTAAATCAAAACGGATATCGAAAATTAACACCAAGATCAAACAAATAAATGCTATATAACTTTATCAACCCAATGCAATAATGTAATTTAAAGCAATTTCCATTCAATCACAGTCCGTGATGAATTAATTTCCATCTTCGCTAGTAATAGCATGACAAGTGACTAAGCGCTGATCAAGTCTCGCCAAGCACTTAATCCTCTACTAGGTCGCCCGTATTTCAACCTGCCATATTATATCTAATCCCAGATCGATACGTAAAAGGAAATAACAAATTACTCATACCGTGTATCAGACAGTGACAGAATAAATCAAATGTTTCATAAATCAACGAGCCAGAAGTATGAAGGATGGAATTAAAGTTAAACGACAGAGGCTGTGGCCGCTGGTGGTGCGTCGGCGACATTTGAATAGAGGTATGGAGAATGTCCTAATAGGAGCTACGAGTTTATTGAATGCGGTAAATCATCTTACATAGTTTATTGCAGACGGGAGACTTTTGTACAGATTTTGTTCAAGAAAAAGGATCATTTGCTGAAGCGTGAAGCAGTCGTAGTGCTTCTTTATAATGTTGTGATATTCTAACCACAGTTGCTAGGAGTATTTAGGAGAAGCATAAGACAGGTAGTAGATAAACTTGTTTCCCTGCCGCCTACTATTGACACTCCTTATTAAAGTTAATTATTATTTAATTTACCTATTTGGTAAAACATTTGGGGATCCCGCTACGAGAGGAAGTATCTAGTTGGCTGATTAATTTGCTTCAACATTATTTTGAACCCATTAAAACAAATGTCCAGACTGAAAACACGAAGACACCTGCATGGCCATCATTCAAGCGTCGAACCTGCTCCCCCGCACAGGGAGGAGACCTTCAATAAGCATAATAAAGACTCCCTCATAAAGACTCGTCGTAAACAGACGCGACGCGACAGCGGGACACAAAGGCACCGCGTATCGCGCGACGAGCGGTGCCTTTGTGTCGCGCGCGATTCGCTCGTGTCGCGCCTGTTTGTAGGAGCCTTAAAAGCTCGGCAGACTGCGAGGCGTTATCGATATTAGATCGCATTGATCACCGCAGTCACATGCCCACGCGCACCTAATACAGATGTTTTAGAACAAAGACACGCAAAATGTATAAAGCGTGTACCTACTGATTTTAGACGAAATCGACATTAAGTACATACTAAATACTTACATTAAGGTTTTGATATCATCGTCCTTACTCCAATAACGTGGCCTGCTCGACTGCACCCACCACCTTTGTATGTTAACAAAGAATAACGAAAAAACTTTGTTTGAAAAACTGTAACCCGACTACGGAAAAATAAAAGTGATCTAAAAGTACAGTCAATCTGGGTAACTTAAACCTTCAATATAACATTAGCCCAAAATTCAATTTGAGACTTTTTTTTTAATTATGTCTAGTTTATTTGCAACAAAGTTTATAAACAATATGTAGAAGACCGGTACATACCTTCTATATGTTGTTTACAAAGTTCGTAAAATTAAAATGTTGTAAACAGAATATTGGGCTAGTGTTAAATTGAAGGTTGAGTTACCCAGATTGACTGTACGAAACTAGAAAATATTTCAGTCAGAAATCAAGACATAGGTACAAAAATGATTAAGGTGAAGCCGTGGTCGCATGCCTTTATAATTTTGTATTTTACATGTGATTTATTACACTTCCTGCACGGAAACTTAATGTTTATAGTTCATAATCGACCATAAATTAAAGAGTTAACTGCCTTAAGTCTAGAGTTGCGTAGTTTCACTTGAGATTTGGTTACCCCAGTACCTATAAACAATAGAAATGTGATAGGGAAAAGCATGAAATTATTAAATGATTTCAAATCCTTTGAAATCTCATGTTTTACTATCGTATTAAAAGCTGCAACTGCTACTTATATTAAATGGGTCTACCCTTTATAGCAGAACTTTTTATGTCATAATATTATTTTGCATAACAGCGCATAGCATAAACTTCATTTCGCAGAAAATCGTTTGGCATACACTCATTTATAATACATTAAAAACGCATAATTTTGTAAGTCAGAATCATCTTTAGCCATAAATTTCATATCCGTAATAATTAAAAGTAGAACCATCATATTGCAGAAAGTTCACTGTCAGAATCGTCTTTTGGCATAAATTTCATATCCATAATAATTAAAAAGTAGAACCATCATATTGCAGAAAGTTCACTGTCAGAATCATCTTTTGGCATACATACATTTCATATCGATAATCATTAAAAGGTAGAACTATCATATCTCAGAAAGTTTACAGTTAGAATCATCTTTTGGCATACTTTTCATATCCATAATAATTGAAAGACTCATCTATCACATTACGGAAAATTCATAGTTAGAATAATTTTGTATGAAGCATGAGAGAAGCATGCAAACATGCAAACAAGCTTACACCATGCATGCATCAAGCATGTAGCATGCAAATATGCAAAAAAGCACACACCATGCATGTATGCATCAAGCACGTAGAATGCAAACATGCAAAAAAGCACACACTATGCATGCAGCATGCAAGCAAGCATGCAGAATGCAAGCAAACATGCAGCATGCAAGCAAGCATGCAACATGCAGCAGGCATGGTTTCTGTCACGGCTCCGGCGCTGCGGGGCTCCGGTGGTCCCACGCAAGCTTCTCGTCGCAGATGGTTGAAACGCTCACCACAGCGGCTTCGGCTTGCTGGCCGGCTTTGCCGGCCAGCCTCAGCCGCGGCGGCGAGCGTTAAAACCACCTGCTCCTCAGCTCGCGGGCCGCCTCGCCCCTCCGCGCCTACGCGGGCTTAAATTACACTCTAGGGGTAGGGCAGACAAGACTACGTGCAGTCGGTTTTGCAGCGATTCGGTTCTGTCACTTCACTAACTTTTGTAGTACAACATATTGACTTTTTAAGACAATATTTTAATTTTAATTTAAGGTTAACAATATGATTACATTTTATAGAAATGACAATAATTATGCCTAATAAAATTATTCCAAATGATATTCTGCCATCTTCTTAATATGCCAAGTGAAATTATTCCAAATAATCGTCGCTCTAAATAAACGTTATGTGAAACGAAATTATGCGAAATTAAGCTTTGCCAAAAGTAATTATGCCAAATAAAATTCTGCCATCTTAAAAGTATGCCTTTGTAAATTCGGACATATAAACATTCGGGCAAACAATAATTATATTAAATGATTTTTATGCCATATATATATTCGTTTAAAGAAGATTATGCCAAGTGGGTTATGCCAAATAAATTTCGGAGCATCAAAATTCTGCCAGATAGAGGGAACCCATATTAAATAGCCGATTTTATGATAAAGTGGTGATAAAAGTGTACGGTGAACGGTGATCGTTCCGTCATTGAGAGGTCTGTGCTAAGCACTGAAAGGGCAAACGATGAGACAGCAACAGAGTCTTCAGAAATTGTCTAGGTAAACATAAAGATATACGTACGTATGTATTGCATAACTGTG
Organism: Dryobotodes eremita; assembly: GCA_917490735.1. Classification (NCBI taxonomy): domain Eukaryota; kingdom Metazoa; phylum Arthropoda; class Insecta; order Lepidoptera; family Noctuidae; genus Dryobotodes; species Dryobotodes eremita. The sequence continues at coordinate 22,579,635 of OU823254.1, forward strand.
TACATACGATAACCACCTTAACTGGTGGTAACTGTTTCGACCCTATGGTTGAATATCACTTTCACGTCATAAAACAACAAAGTCTATTTGTCTTTGTGACAGTGGCATGCTGGTTGTAAGGGAAGTGAATTGAAGAAAAGTGCAGCAATTACGAGGTAGGCTATACCAATGAAGTGCACTAAACTTGAAGGTGTGTGTCATGATAAATGTCAACTGCAGATTGTTCCCAAGGAGTGGGTGGATTAAATCTCAGTTTACATCACTGTGCAATAAACACTATGCAGGTATTAAAACGCTTACAAATAACTAAGTTGTAACATCTCAAGCTCAACAGGTTGAAATGCACTTTGAACAAAACTGGCATAACTAGAAATCTTCAACTAGCTAGAGAAAATAAATGTAAATACTCCTGATCTCTCTCAAATCAAATTTTTATTTTCCAGTTTTTTTTGTTTCTTTTACAACTCTGCCAACGTCATGCGGTGACGGCCGCGCAGCAAGGGGAGCCGTCGAACTATGCACTTCGTGGTAGTTATATCGTCTCTTTACAAGAACAACGTGATATTTTTTAAACGACAACTTTACAGGAGAGCAATTTTAAATATTTAAGCGTTGATAAATTCTAAAATATTGATAATTTTACCGTCGAAAAAAGTTAAATTGTTGCGGTAATTAATGTGCTTTCTGAAAATAAGCAAAAAATAATTCAGTTCAATATGAAATAATTAAAAAACGTTTTTATGAGATGTCACGTTGCTCTTGTAAAGAGGCGATATGTTAGTAGCTGAAAGGACAAGACAATAGTAAATCTTGCTTTTTGTTACGTTTACATTTAAAACACCATAAATATGACATGTATATGATATGTATATGTGTATGACAAGATAAAAAGATATGGTCCAGAGTACCATCATCAAGAGCGCATTCGCACAAGGAACTGTCACGAACGCGGATCTTGTTCAGGTTTACTGGACTGCAGCAATGACCAAGTCTCAGTTTACACAAGGATGTAACAGTTCTTTTGGACAATTTGGGACATTTAAAAACCAAGGTTTCCGCTGGATATCGGGTTAAATACTGGCATAGTACGCCCCCTTAAGTTTCGAATTTACCTGTCACATTGCTGACCATGAGTTGCACAGCTTGTGTTTGGTGTCAGTTAGTAAGTCGTAACTTTGTATCATGTAGTGCTTCAGATCCACCGGATTAGATGAGGCAAATTTAGCTAGTGAGCCCGGCGTACTCGTTGCCACCTATACCCGAGTGACTGGGAAATCAAGCTATCTCAATGCTTAGACCGTTGTTCGATCAGTTGAATAATAAATATATAAATAATAGTATATCAAAAATGATTTTACTGTGAATATTAGATTTAAGTTGATTTTGACCTAAAGCTTGAATGCTACTGCGAGAATCTGAAAAAATTACTGATTTTTATAATGATAGGATATAAAATGAAATTGATGGCTTCTCGGATACCGATGCATTTCCCTGTAAATACGGAAGTCTCTGACCGGCATTGGAATAAAAGGGTAATTTTAGTTAAAAAATACGTTGAAACACCTGTACATCCTGTTGACGATAATTTCGATGCGTCCGTACAAAACAAATTCCAACCCTCCTGATCGCCCAATCGAAGTCGCCCTTTACGACCTGAATTTGACCTTATGACCTTTTGGGTTTTGGAGATACTAAGTCCCAAAACGATCTTGGACCACCTCATAAGCAAAAGAAAACATCGGAAGACAAGGGGTTGAGCTCCATAAGTTTTGAGTTGAGCTGCACGATTACTGACAAATGCGTGCACTGACTGGACAGGCCCACTCATTCTGTGTGGTATTTTTTCCTCAAAATTACCATTTCAGACTCAAATCTACATGGTCTTCACATGATCTGACCAAGATTATGTCTGGACTTTAAAAGAGACTGTGACCTCTGAGTTTGTTTCGGCCTTTCTTCTCAGAGTAGTCAGATAGGAAACGCCGACCTCATCTAGTTTTAAAATATGATTGACGTGTAAAAGTGTTTGTACAAACCTACTTACAGAAATAAAATCATTTGTCATTTATCATTGACAAACACGTGAGGAGAGGAGTTGAAGCTCTCTGTAACTATTCATCAATGGAATAGATTTATTGTATCAGTAGGAAGACACGTTGAGAGAAGAGTAGATTTGTTCCAAAATGGAGAGTAAAGGATGGGTCGAAAGGTTGGAAACTTTTGACAAGAAACAATTTGCTAAGTATTGTTTTGAGGAGGTTCTGCACATTCAACCTGGAGAGCATTTATGGGGGAGGATTTCATGGCACCAAATACGATCCTTAGACATTTGGGCTAGATAGAATCTAGTCTACGCAGAGCTTGAATCTAGTCTACATGGCTCAATTAGGTAACTGCAATAATCCAACACGCTTCTGACCAGTGTATTGTATATCAGCTTTAAGGTATATGGGTGAGCTCCCCACCGAACACCTGCCAAAGCTTTGAGGACCAAAACCGAGCGCCCACATATTTTTACTGTATTATCAATGTGATCCACTCCCGACAATTTGTAATCTAGGGTAACCCCAAGAAACCTGGCCTTCTCCTTAATATGGATGACTTGACCGTCAATGTTAATGTCTACTTGCGGGATAAGGCGCTTTATTTATTTGTACGCGGTACTCGTAGTACGCTTTGTTTATTATTTTATATTTTACGCCTTGTATTAATAATTATGTTTATGTGCTGTGTGTGCACATCGCTTAAAGATACTGTTATAGAGTCTGTAGCTTTTCTCATTTTGTTTTTAATATTTTATGTTACTACTTTTAAATTTTAGATATAAATGACGTTTAGTTTTGCTAGACTTCTTGATGCCTTTTATTCTCCAGATCGTAGTATAGTTTAAATGTCTCATAAAAATTATTAAAGGCTTCTATAAGAGTATCTGAATCAAATGTTTCTGAAAATGAAAGAGAAGACATACATTCGCAAAACTTCTCGAGGTTGTCCGAACAGTACTTAATCGCGTTTCAGTTCAGACCAGCAAGGCATTGTTTTGTGTTTGTTTGTCTTTTGTAGTTACCGTTTGCGCCGTTTCATGATCTGACAGGCCGAGGTCATCAATTTCTGACTGAACGTGTCTTATGTTATGGCGATTTGGTCAATGCAAGAGTTTGCCAGAGTCGGTGATGTTATGTATGCTTCAAAATTCTAATTATTAAATATACTTAAGAGCTCTTTTGTTTCTGAGTTTTGTTTTACAATATCAATATTCCAATCACATATTATAACTTTCTTTCTCTTGTATTGGTCCGTCAAGTAATTTAAAAGAATGTCAAGCTTATGAAGAAAGATAACTATTTGTGCTTTCCTTTGATTGGGTATTCTATAAATGTTAATAACTATCACGGTTAGACCAGTATACACGTACCTCCTCTACATTTATTTCAAATAAATACTGCAGCCAGTTTAAAATTGTTAAGTTTGATGTTAGCTTCCGCACCTACCCTGTTTAAAAAAATGCTTACATTGTTGTGAGCATTTTTTATGAATGAAGGTAAGCAGATGGAAGGAAGGAGGAAGGGGGGAATGTATTTTTAAGTTCTAATTTGCAATGTTAATTGCTTTGAATAATGGATAAAATAATTATTAGATTTTTACCTATTTATATTTGTACGCCTCGCGCTATTGAAGCAAAGCATGACTGTGATTGAAGTTAATGTAACATCTTGCATGCCATGTGTGTATACTTATATTTTTGACAAATAAATGATCTTATCTTACCTAATGGTTAAAGACCTGGGATCCTTGAGAAACCCTGGTAACCCTAGGTCATTGGAAACTACAAAGATCAATTATGATTGGTTGCGACTGTGCGCATTTTGAAGTCAATTATCTACAAAGATCCAATATACTCGGATCGTCAGAAAATCCTTGGAATTCTCGGTTAGGGGCAAGAAGGTGAGGTAACCATTTGAGCAACGATCCCCTCTCTGAGTCTCCTTTATTTTGAATTAAGCCGCTCCTGACTTAGTAATTCTCCGTGAACATGAGAAATAATCAACGCTTGCTAATCGGATTATACACTGAGCTGTACCTGCGAGGCTGTGCGAGAGTGTCGCCATATAAGGGTGCGCGCGCCGCGGTGACGTCACCGGCGCCTACGCACCATCGCGCGATCTGAGCTGTGAATGAAATCACCTTATGTAGTGAAATTAAGTGTTTTCTATGAAGCATTGTGAAAGGCTTTACAAATAGTGTTAGGTATAAGGCGATTTAGCCACCCAACAGGCTTTTTCAATTACTCAGGAGCGTTATTTTTTTTTTGTAAATTAGCGGTCTCCACTAATGGACAGGTCTACTTCAATAAGAAGTGGTCCCGTGAAGGCAGACAGCTAGGCTCACTGACACTTCTCATTTCCAACTATGTAGTAAGTTGTGTCGATGTCCATTTGTCGATGTGGGGATGTAACTCAGGACCTCACAACCGTTGGTCGTCCACTTCAAACAACATACAATTGCACGAGCGCGTGCTACGCATGGCGCACGATGGGCTATGCACACGATGGGCGAGCGCGTGACGATGCGCACACGCATTGCCGATAGCCCTCTATGAAAAGTGTTGCATTTCTCACATTAATACACCTCGGTTGTGGCAATGACATCGTTTTGTAAAGGGCAGGTCCTAAAATGATGCGTCAATGGCGCTTGGGAGCCTTTTGAAAAATAAATAAGCGTAAAGATTTCCACGGCCATCGGTCCATCCCACAACGTTATGTCAAAGTTCACAGATGGGGGTACCTTCTTATGAGTAAAGTTGATGTTATATTTTAACGCAACTATATATTCAGTTTCAGTTTGAGAATCGTTCTCATAATTTATTTAAAAACCTACTTTTATTGATACAACCACTAATTTTAATTCATATCTACTACAGAGTCGGCCAATAAATCCTACTGATATTAGGTATAAATGTCAAAGTTTGCGAGGATGGATGGATGGATGTTTGTTACTCTTCCACGCAAAAACTCCTGCACGGATTTGGATGGAATTTGGAACACAGATAGTTTATAACCTGGATTAACACGCAGGATACTTTCTATCCCGGTAGTACGTTCCCGTGGGATAATTTCCTACCTCCACACAGGCGAAATCGCGGGCAAAAGCTAGTTACAAATAAAAATAAGTACTTAGTTAAAAAAAAAAACTAAAAAACACGCTTTTATCACGTACCATAAATTATAAAATAATTAAATTGACTTGTATAGCAGCTTGTCACTTCTTTTATATCTAATGATTACCAAATTCAAAAGTGTGGAGCGCTCTGTTTAATTAAATTAATTAAAAGTACACACAACCAAAAGCTTACTAAAACGTTCACTAGTAGCCATTGAAGAGTTCCACTATCCAACTCCTGGCTCCATCGTCAGACCCTCGACACCAAGTGCTTTATATTGGACTCATCAAAACGAATCATATAACCCCACCAAACTCGAGGGGATCCATCATCAGATCAGCTCTAATATATCAAATGTAATGTATAATAGTATTGTCATCCAAACTACATAATAAACATACAAAGTTTAATTTCCATACGACAGTTAAAAGTAAGTTAAAATTGATTTCCAAGATTTTAATAAATCGTTAGTCGCTACTCGTACCAATAAAAAATAAATAACGTGTTAAAGATTGAATGAACTCTACAAAACAGCACTTGATAATGTCCCAAGTGTGATCAGAAGAAGACCTGCTACGGCTGTTACAGTTGACTTTTCCCATCAGGTTTGCGTGAAATGACGGTCCTTTGAACTCATTATAAGACGCAAAAAACAAACCACATATCTCTATCTATACAATTAAATAAAATTTAAGTATCTGTTTGTAATGGCAAAATTAAAGCTTTTTACTAAATGCATAGGTATGAAAAAAATACTTTTTTTTATCTGTTTGTTTATTCAGGCTAATCTCCGAAACGGCTGGACCGATTTTGACGGCACTTTCACTGGCAGATAGCTAATGTTATAAGCAGTGACCTTGGTTACTTTTATTTTAGAAAAAGATTAAGGGAACCGCGCAAAAAAAAATAAACCCATGAAATCCAATTTGTTTTCAGACATGCACGCGTACGAAATCACGGGTACAGCTTTTAATAATTAAAAACTAAGATTTTTAAGGAAAAACGCACTTAGCAAGAATACATAAGACAGACAGCGATCATTAATAAACGCGTGTCGTAGTGCGCATGAATCAATCGGTTCGTGGGCGCAGCCTTCACAGACGAACTGACGGACTGACTGTCTGAGGAGATTGCTATGATTTTATCTATTTTATCCATACCGGATCGAATAAGGCAGAGTTTTCAAAATATTCATAAAAGGTAACGTTTTGATTGAATATTTATAATAAAATCCATCAACCTTTTGCAACGTAGGTAGTAGAGTATCGATTCTTGAAAATTACAGACCAACTTAAGGGCTGGTCCTAAGGAGCTTAATGGAAACTCTATTATCCTAAGGACCGTAAGATACCGATAGGACTGGTCCTTCTGCTGCCACTGATATAGAATTGTATACGGTAACTCGTTACTTGGCTTCACTTAAAAAAGTTTACTAGAAATCAGGCCCTAACACTTAATCAGGTACTAACTACCGAAAGGATTACTTACAGCGTGTCGCAAGCGAAGCCGCAGGGCGCGCTGTCGCAACAGCCGCCATTCGACACCAACCGCGAACTGTCCAGAAATCACATTAGCTACGCGCTGTTAGCTCTCGAATATCTTATTTTGGGATAGTCATTATGTTACGTATGTTATATAGAAGGCAATAACTTTAGAGCTGGAGCTATCGCAATCCACCACTGAGTATAAAGATACGTACGTTCCCCTCATCCGAGCCACACTGCATGCTCTCTTATCCCCGAAGAGTTTGGCTAATTTGCGTGTCTGCTGACCCTGTCCGTTCGTGCCTTTGAAGTCTTGTCAATTCCAGTCTATTATTAGGTAGAAAACAGACACTTGCGAGTAGGTACCTAGCTGTATAATTTTGTCATACATTTTATCCTACGACTGTTATGCTATTCTTTTCATTGACATAAGAAATCTTGGCCGACTTATAAGGAAAAGATTGTCACAATGGACACATTATAAGCAATATTTTATTGTATAAGCACATCCATCAAGGCTAGGAAAATTTCTTACCTGCATCTATTGAGGGTCTCCTGCTGTCGTCACAATTACCGACATTAAACTTTTCTTCTTGCCAATATCTTGAACTACCTCTTCTGCTGTGTCTTTTGAATAGCAGGTCAGCGCTAGCATAGGTATGTACGGTCACCAAAAGTGATAAGGAACCAGGCTCGTCGATATAGTTGGAGTTTAGTAAGAAACCGATGAATGTTTTTAAATAAAGTTTAATTTAATTAATAGAAAAAAACAGGTAATTTATTAAACTAAATTTGATTCGAAAATATCCATCGGTTTCTTACTAAACTTCAACTATATCCGACGACCCTGATTACTTATCACTTTTGGTGACTGTACATCCACTTCTTCTTCTTCAAATCCTTTGCGAATTCAGTTAAAGTTGAAAAGATGAAATAAACTTGAATATTCTGAGGGCGGGATCAGTTTTACAAATAGATACCTAAACCACCACCTACCTAAATGATTACGTTCTGCACTACTGTGTTTTCTTGTATGTAAACCTTGCTGTCACATTCATAATATTACTTGGGTACCTTTTATTTACCTAAATAATTATATTACCTATGTAGGTAGGTATAGCTACTCAAGTAGGGTTGCCAACCATACTATTAAAAACAGTATTACTTATACTGTTTTTCACTTTAGAATACTGTTTACTGTTCAACAGTAATAAAGTATATGAATATACTGTTTTCACTGATATCCAGAACTATACCTAATTAAAACTTTCATGTACGTACGTAGAACATCGTGCATTCGCCTGGATATAGGCGCGGTGGTTCAGCTAGGTAGCCTTAATTTCATTTAAAAAAAATAGTAAATAGATAATTGTTATCAGAATACCTTTTGATAGGTACTAGTATTATAGTCAGTTCTGCCACCTCAGTAGGTATTCACAGAATGAGTGTTATAATAAGTGATGAATGCTAACCTGTGAGACGACAGAAATAGAGCTTCAATACATTTAATAAAAAATTGCTCCTCGTCTATTCAGTGAGGCTTAAAAGCCTTCAAAATTGGTGTTAAGTTGATCAGTTCCGCCAGTAGCACAAACGAATTATGAAGGTAGGTGTCTATTAAAAACATAAAAAAATACTTATAATACTGTTCATTTTTCTAAAATACTGTTTATTTTCCCACTATGACTATAATATACTTTATTTATTGTACAAAAAGTTGTGCCAACCTTATACCTACTCAAGTGACCACTGTGACCGATGACCAAACATCAAGGCTAAACGTTTATCGAAAAGCTATAAGTATTTAAATCCGCGAACTAAGTGGACATAGAAAGTGATTTATAATGTCGCATTAGACGCTTTATCTTTACCTAAGTGAAGTTATTAATTTTACCGAAAACCTCCTGACATTTGCGACTGTCCCAAATCATACTACTTAAGTAGTTTTTAAATTGTTAAAGTTGTTTTCTTAGAAAATCTATGCGTAGGAGCTTTCTATTAACTCACTTCTTTGCAGTTAAAGAACTAAAATATGCCTTAAAATAATTCTAATTTAGAATGCGTACGAATAGTCTTATATATTTAATTATTTATTTATTAAGGTATTAGAGGTAACAGTAGCCTCGGACTTGCACAGTCGCCAACTACAGATTAACCAGCAATCTCAGAAATAGGTGATATAATAACACATAATGATAATAAAACTAAAGGCTCTAGGATTTAGAAATTATGGCAAAATACTTCTTAAAACTTAAAATTAATAACAAAAAGGAAAATAAAATTACAAGACATAATTTGTGATCTATTCCCATCCAATACCAAGAGCTAATACCATTTGGTATTAGTTTATTTCCGAATTTATTTTCTATTCCCAACGAGTACCACATTTTTTTAAATAAAAAATCTATTATTAACAAATACCAACGGGGCTCCTATTTCTGTCTAAAGGGTTTAAAGGAACCTAACCAACCGAACGTCGGGATGCCACTGACGTCGACCGTCTAGGGTTAGGATTTTCGGGAACATTTATTATGTTTTCGGAAACTTAGTTCGTCACTCAAAGCATTTTAATTTTACTGAACCTGACTGTATCTGATTTCTTCAAACTTGTTTTGGTATTGGTTTCAAAATGTGGTACTCGGTGGGAATAGAAAATAAATTCGGAAATAAACTAATACCAAATGGTATTAGCTCTTGGTATTGGATGGGAATAGAGCTAATTTGTCTTATTAGATTTATCACGAATGCTTTGGCAGGTTAGTCGGTACATCCACCCAGTGCTAACGTACGCTCCTTAGTTAGACCCATGCAATGCTGGCTTCGGCCATGACATTCGTACAAGGCGTTGGTACTTACAAATTTTATTTAATGATATCAAATGCTGTAATTACCACCATACACAAACATGTGCTGGTGGTTGTTAAAAATTCCTTCTCCTATATTGAATTACTTTCAGCTTCACACCAATCTGATGACTTTGTTTTAATTAGTACCACTGTTGTGAACGAAACCATAAAGGTTCGTACACACTGGAGCGACGCGTCGCCCGACACAAAGGCACCGCGTGTCGCGCGACGGGCGGCGCCTTTGTGTTGCGCTGTCGCGTCGCGCCTGATCTTTGGAAGCCTTAACGCGATTCAATTCGACGCCTACGCCATCTAGTTATAAAATTCCTACTAAAGTTGAACTAGCTAGAACTTTCGGACGAATGTTTGGGACGAATGTTTTGTAATTTACCTTTATTTTTGTCAGATATAAGATTGTGTTGTCAATATAGAAAGTAGAAACACTAAATAAATACCTACACCAAGTTAGTTAGGTAGATAAGATTTCATCGGACAGTATAGGACTGCTAAGGGATACTAACGCTATCACCCGGTACCTACTCAGTAATCCCTACCATCCAAATCAAACTGACTGGATTTATTTTGGTAGGTAGTGCAGCGTGACCTCTGTGGTTTCAACATATTAATTTATTTTTTCTAGTTCGTTTCTCTGGTAAAAAAAAATATATTCTTAAGTGTTAAAATTTTCAGAATTTGGTTAAGACGTAAAAAGGGTATCATTTTATTATTGAAAAAAAAAACTCGAGTTGCTGAAAAATAGGAATTGAAACCAGTCGATTTTTATAAATTTTTGACATTTAATTTTGAATTGAGCCAAGTACCGAGATTTTATTGATTATACTTTACCTTAATGCCTAATCAAGTTTCAAGTTATTATGTTGTGTTATCTGCAGTCGACCAAGTTATATTGTTGAGTTCTGCACAAATAAATGGTAGAACATATTCTTCGAATTTGGTACGTAGGTACTTTCCCTTATTTGCGCTCTCAGCGGATGTTTAGCCTTTTCTATAGTGTGGTTCTACACCTACAACAAATAAAATAGGGTGGGTAATCCCTATTTTATTTGTTGTAGGTGTAGAACCAGTTAAAAAGGGCTGCTTTCGGCCTTTTTCCGGATGTCGGACTATTCACCAGGCTTGCGTGCTTTTAGGTGGCTTTTACCAGCCGCATAGAATCCTTGGAGTTCGTCCATGATCGTCGTATCACCTGCGATTCTATCGAGGCGTGCTACGCTTTGAGGTTGCGGTTCGTCAGGATCGACTTGTTATATAAACCATCACACTTAACTGTTATAGTTATTATTACTTTCAGGGTTAACATTTTAATACTATTTGATCTTTAACCAGTCGCGCTAACTTAGGTTCATCTTTATAAGATAATATATTCATTTGAAAGTTTACGTAATTTAGTGGTCGCGAACCTAAAACTGATTGCAATCGATTCCCTAGTTCGGAAACCAAATGCGTAACAAAGATTCACATTCGATGTACCTTAAGTTTTCTCGTAATCTCTTTTCATTTAGACCAAATTACCGGTTCCGCAACTGTTTTAATGATGTTTAATTTTAGCTTATAATAATTTTTCCCTTGCGTTTCTTTTTTAAATATTAATAAATTATTATACGTGTTAAAGTGGTGAATTTTTATATGTATATTTTTTCGGTACAGTAGGTATCAGATATAGTTTCTAATTCTTTTAAATATTTAAGTATTATAACGCCAATTAATTAAACAAAGACTATCGAAAAAAAGTTATACGCCCCTAGTTAGGATGCAACAATAAAATACTTAAAACTTTCTTTTAATTTGTAGATCTACGGAGAGCGTTGGATTCGATAGAGAGAGTGGTTTTAAAAAACGTGAGCTTTTGTTGATCACGACCGCTTGACAAATGATACGCACTACCATCAGACCAACATCATTCATTTACAGAACTTGATTGTGGCTTATCTACTGGTTTTATAGAACAAAATTATGATCGGAAAGATTTGAGAAGATACAATTTCACCAATCACCAATTTCCCTCTTCTACAACTTGAATGATTTGTATAATTTGTTCAGTAAACTTCTGCAAAGATAACACATTATTGTCGCTTCACTGTGGGTGGTGGCTCATTGTTGATACCTAACTCTCGCTCATTATTGAGAGAAACTCGACTCGACTCTCGGTCATTTTGGCAAATAAATGCTTCGATTTTGAATAGGTACCTATGGGCGGAGTAGCTGAAACAAAAGGTTCTTTTGCGCATCGTGTCCCCGGTACGGTACCTATCTGTGTTTAGAATAAAACCTCTCTCTGTATGAGCCTGACGTGAGCTACCTACACAGGCTTGGCCAAATAACTGGACCTAAATCCGAAAATCTACTTTCCACACACATGGTGTTAGCGCCACGTCTAGACAATGCTCGTCAGGTTGGAGGCTGTTCTCAGAACAACATTGAGTTTATAAATAATTGTGTGTTAATCACTAAAATGGCCATGTATCGAAACACTGGATGAGCACAAACCGCAATGACTGAATACTAACTATTTACAAGACCGATTCGAAGAATTTTTAAAATAAAATCATACCGTACCAGTCATTGAGGTCAATGTTACCCATACTTAATACCTACCTGAAATCTGTGCAACATATAGGTTGGCCCGTATACAGTGGTCCAAAACAATTATATTGAAGTCACTCGCCAAGGGCATTCCAACATATCCCATGTGTGTTCAGCGATTGTTTATAGTTTAGGAGAAAATCAACAAGGCCAGAAATCGCACAAAATGGAGAGGTATAGAAAGAAAATCGGCCGCCTTTGCCCAGCAGTGGGACACAATATAAGCTAACAAAAAAGGAGAAAACTTAGCTCAAAAGTCAAACGGAAACATTTTGTTTGACAAAAAACTTTCGAGATTTCAAGTCAGATTTAAAATTAATTCTACACAAAACGACCTCTAATCACGTTTTTATTAGGAAAGCTAAATTTTGACAATATTTTTGACTCTAAATCTCGAAACTGTTTTGTTGTCATCTCGAACATGTTTCCCTTTGAGCTAAGTTTTCTAGGTTCCTAGGTTTTACGACCTAGGAAAATGTTAGGGAAATTAAGCTCGGCTTACAAAATGTTACAGGTTGCTGAAGATGTCTCGAGTGTCACTGCAGAAGTTAAGATTATGTGGGATAGTTCTGTAGCAGAGTCTTAGCATAAGGCTGTAATCATACCTACCAAAAGTACAGTCAGCCACTCACTATACGTTTAGTGTGAACAAGGCCTAATTATGTCTTCCCCAGGGCGGACGTTTTTCATGAAGTTCACCCCAATAAAAAAATGGCTGATTTATAGAATAGATGTAGAAACAGAGAGATTGTCGCCTCAGATTCTTCCTTGGCCACACACGATAATGTTTTCCTACTAAACGCAGCTTTCGATATCCTAAATCAACTTCGCGACAACATGCTACAAACTTCCCATAAACCCATTAATCACCAATTAAAGCCAGCTCATGTCCCATTTACCAGTACCACAATATACCAGTCAGCACCACAATCAAATAAGCTCAAGGCGTGTGACGTCACACAACATGGTGCTCTTCTAGGAAATCAGTTTTCCTGTTAATGCTTGTATTGAAACTAAAAGTAACCCATATAGGGCGAGTGCATGCCTGCGCGCGCGCCTGTGTCCTACGGTTACTAACTAGAACAAAATCGGTATTTATAGGAGTGTGCTCACTGATAGAAAATGTGTTAAGGTAATGTTAGGAGAAAGATTCTGTCACGTATGAGCTATTTTAGTAAGTGTTTTCAGCTCACACCCTTTGTTCCTATTACCAATCCAGTAGCTAGGAGCTAAATAGACTATTGGAAGTCTGTTTGGCACCTAATAGCTTCTGCTTGCTAAACAAAGCGCCTCACCCGCGATTTTGAACGAACGGGACGCAATATTTCCATAAGTCTCTAATCACGAAATAAATAGTGTTCGCCAAACGAAAGACGTCGTAGTACCTCAGAGACTTCAACTTCAACTACTTACCAAAACCCCAAAAATACTATATCCAACAAGACCCCTTACTTTGTAGTCTTTGGCAAGCCAAGACGAAACCTAACCAACAAGAATCACAAATTAATACAACATGAATGTTTATGCTCATTCGATTCCTCGAGCACCGTGGAAATAAGCACAACGTCGGTGTAGCAAGAGCAACATGTCGTGGCTATAAACATATCAAGTATTATATTAGCACATGAGATCGAGAGGACAGACATTGACTCGCCGTATAGGGAGACACGCCGCCCTTGTCCCACTCGAGGGGGTGAATGGCAGGGCTGTCAACGATACATGTGGAAATGTAGGTGGTTCATCATGAAATATCATACTTAAAAGCATTTAAAATGAATTGACTAGTTATCTATGCAATTGTACCTAAAAATGTTGTGTAACTGCAAACAGTTCTAAAGTATTTAAGACCAGAAAAAGTGACCCCTACGGCATTGATGTCTTTTTCCGGGTATACATAATATGAATGGAAGGGATACCTACTCGAATATCGACCACAGAAAAGCTGGTCTCTCCGTCATGTAATGACAGGCCACGCGTCGTCTGTCGAGGCCTTTGACAGGGTCTACACAATACAAACCTCAGGAAACTATTTGAACTACGATAGGAATTTAACAGCTTTCTCCTTTTTCACTAAAATTAAAATACTTACATCTAATTATTTCGCTATGCCCTCACAGCCCTACAACATAACTGAATCATATTATATGCCACATATAAACGATGCGATGCGTATCGCAAACGACAGATTTACAGTCTGATGCAACCAAACCCAGCGCGACCTTACAACAATCACAGGCGTTAATTAACAATTAAATATTATAAACTTTTTGTGCACATTCAGTATCGATCGTTTATAATAATGAACGTGCTTGTAAGCTGTCGGCATTCGGTGTCGTTGCGCTACTTATGAGGTGTTGGCGTGATTGAAGACTCGTACACAAAAACTGTGGCAAGTTAAGTTAAAAATCCAGAGGTAAGAGGTACAAAACTAGACAGGTAGTAAATATGTCCTGCAAATCCAGTAAGGTACCTATTGATATTATTACTTATTAGGTAAGATTAGATTGAGTGTTTTGTAAGGTCCCTTACAAAGAATGGGGTATCACTTACCTGTGGAAGTTAAGGTGACAGGTGGATGCTGGTGAGGATGCTGTTATTTAATATTTCAAACGATTCCTCAGTCGTAAGTTCAAGGATATTTCCTGTTGCATGCTAGGCTATGTACCTACTTACACAGACACTACAAAAATAAACATTCGGTGACCGAACTAGGAGCAGAATTATTTTGGCTGATAAATATCCTGTTATTAGATGTCACTTAGCTTGCCTGTCTACATAATTATGTAACATTAGTATTTACATTGAACTCATTAAATGTTTCCTGCGTGATGCGATTGTGTGACTTTGTGAAGTATTAAGACTATTTAATTAACGGGAAAACAATTTGTTCGAATATCCTTTGGGTAGGTATCTAATTAGGGACAATGTTGCGGATATTGATGTCTGCAATCTTTTCCCGGCCAGATAACAAGTATATATCATTAGCTAATGTCACCATCATAATTAATGACCATTGTCTCTCAGGAACATAACTGTCTTTTGCCATAAGCTCTCTTATACATAATAATGGTTATTTATGCATAATAATATGCTGTTGTATAATAAGGGATATTAAGGCATAATACCTAATTATGTACAGGTGCATACAAGACTATCTACAAGGATTCATATCATACACCATGATATGAATCCTCTATAAAAGGTTCTGAAACCATAGGGTGTTGTACAGTGTTGTAATAACTATGTAAATTCGTGGAACGTTTTCGATTTGTTCGCTGTATAGCCTTCTGCTTTACGTTTTAACAAGGCAATTAATTTTGAATATTTTGAGATATCCACGTTGTGATTAATACTCAGCGTACTGTTGAGCATTGAATAGAAGGTCCATAGAGATGCAGATTTGATTTTTTCTGATAATTGTTGAAAATATACTAATAGCACGTCTTCAGAAAATGATGTACCTACTACTCTTTGAAATTTTCCAATTCATGAAATCATGGTACGCCTTTTCATATTGTTTTCTCGACTATTCTAGTAATAATTGGTTAGAAATGTCCTTTGCTGCATTAGAAATAGCTGGTGGTGTGTTATCAAAGCTTGTATCACTCATTTTTGTAAACAACAAAGTAACTTTTTGCAATACTAATATCGAATAAAAATAGCGAGATACGACGTGAATTCGAATAACTAGGTTTTTGTTTTAATTACGGCGCTGTGGCAGTGAAACGCGCGTGCATGACAATGTTCTTTTTTTTTTAAAGGAGTTGAATAATGAAATTTAGTACAACATTATAACACTCGTTTGGATGATATTATGGTTACTATGACACTGGTTGTTTTAATGTTGGCAATAAGCTAATTGTTTCAGAAACTTTTATAGAGGATTTATAGCATGGGTGTAGATAAAATGTTAAATTCATTCACGGACAGAACGCACAGCCTAAGCTGCTGGGTTTAGAAGCATGACATTTAGCACATGAGTTGTTTTTATAACGAAGATGAGCACTGAGGAAGTATTTTTGAAAATTCATCCCCTAAAGGGGTTAGATAGGGGATGTAAGTTTGTATGGAAGTTCGTAATTTTTGCCGATGGACAATCGCAAGAGAATGATAATTGATTAATATGTTTGATCCATTCGCTCTTTACACCTAAAAATGTAAAAGTAAATTAGTAAACCTAAAGTGCAAATAAAGATACCCTTGTATGCGCCCGCGCAGAATACACAATGCGCTTATTGTTGCACCGTGCGCAGCGTCACGGCACGCCACCCGGTTCAGGTGGCCGCCGGGCGACACCCGCTGCCCTTCAAGGCTCCTGACTCCTTATAGCACGGGTTACTTCATACTTATGTAAGTACTACAATTACTAATGACAGCGAATTGTGGGTATACATAAGTTAAAATAATCGGGTGCATACTGAGCAGGAAAACCCGATACAAACATTAGGATATTATATAGTATATTATAAATCATTTATTGAAAGCAACAGAGACCCGTAACATACCTAAATACCACCACCACCATCACTGGCCAATCTATTGCATGCTTTTTACGTCAATAACATACTATGCTACAGTTAACTGTAGGCAAAACTCCCTTGAAGTTCAGAGCAGAGGCTGAACGCGAAGTGCTTCTATCTTTAAGAGCACTCGTCAGCATCATACTCATTAAGTCATAGCTTTTACCAGCTGTCTATAAAACCAGCTCGGTAGTGCATTTTCAAAGGCTTGATAAATCGATTGAAAAGGATACTGGCACTCGAATCTCATGATAATAACTTCTCTTGAAACTCTCACATTACTCATAGTTTTTTACCGAGACTTTTACCTGCAGTTACATAAGTTTCGACGTATTGATCGCAAATAAACTGCATTAGCTGTAAACAGGCTATTTTTCACTCTTGATATGGAGAAGCGAGTGCCGTGACATGTCCATAACAAGCGAGCTAACTGTGTCATTATGTAGGGTTGGCAAAACTAGGATTCTAAAAGGATTTTTTTTGGTTACTGGGGTTTCGGAAAGCGCATAGTCTTTTTTAGTTAGGACACCGTTCTCACGGCATATTGTAAATGAGATTCAGAAGAAATAGTGAACTATTCCACAAGATTGTAAGAATTTCCTGACATGCGAATTATCTATTTGCAACTGTGCAGGAAATAGCGCCCACTAAATGAAAATCAAGAGGTGAATAGTAGTTAGATACTACAACTACGATGAACTAGGTATGATGTCCTAGCTAGAGAGAAATCAACACTTCGTAAACGAGGAAGATAGCCAGGAAAGCCCATGAATCTCTATCGTCGTGAACGTGCCTCTTAAGCATTGTCCCCTTTATTTTTATAGCATGCTTAAAGTAATGATTAGCGACTGATTAACCATACATTTTTGACGTTTAAACGTCTCTTAACTTTAAGCAACGTTTATAAATAAACCCCTAATTATAAATAAACCCCTGTATGTTTGTTATAGCTGACACCCCTAGCCAGCCGGCCGGCGTGTCCATACAGGGCGGACACATGGACGCGGCCATATGGCGCCTCACTTGCATCACCACTCACCACAGACACCACTCACTAGCACCACGCTACCACCCGCCACCACCACGGCGAGGATTAGGGAGACTTGCCACACTAGACACTGACGAGCTTGACTTGTCAACATAGCTAGGTGCTAGTCTGATCGGATTGTTTGGTCGTTTATGGTAACGTACATACAAGGCTGTTTTTATGTCGACATTCTTTTATTTATATGAGTTTTAAACGTGTTTTACCAGTGAGTCAAAGATAGTACCTTCGAAATAGAATGTGAAGTTAACATAAACGCAACCAATTTTTTATACCTATTTACTTCAGAAAAAAAAAAAATGCTTTTGTTCAATTAAGCATAGGTAATGAGCCTATTCAAAATAATCAGTCTATATAAGATAATTTTTAGCGATATAACTGCCCATGGTATCACCTTATGTAAAATTTCTATATTAATATATGTAGGTAACTTATATGTTGTACATAATGAAAAGTATTCTATTCTATAATGTTCCCACTGCTAGGCATTGATTAATCAACAACGATTTATTCCACGCCATGTTTAATAGTTTAAGTTTCATGATTGGCAACGGTGGTTTTCTACAGGCCCTGCTTATGACGAGATGTGTCAGAGTAGACGGATACTTAAGTCCAGGCTTAAATTGTGCCAAGACCATCAGCACCAGATAAAAATGGATATCCTCGCTTCACATCATACAAAAAGGAGTTCCGTAACTGTTTGAAAGGCACATATAAAATGGCACAACGGTCTGGCCTCCCCATAGGCGTCAGAGGTATTAGTGACCCCCAAGGACATTGCTGATCTCTTTAGAGAACCTTTTCCGCCGTGGCCTGGGGCCGCCTCCGCTGGATATGTTGTTTTTATCTTTTTTTTATACGTACACATTGTTATTCTTAAGGTTGTTATTGCGATTCTGGAAATAAAAGTTTTTTTTTTTTTTTTAATGTTGATACATATTATGCTCAAGTGGGAGATTTAGCTCCAAAAATGTAGCGTATGCTGTTAAATCAATGTCCAGAGGCAAGGCTCCAGAGGTCGGACTTGACGGTCTCAGCGTTAACATCTTCAGCAGGCTGGACATCACCTACCTAGAGCGTTGACAATGCTTTTTAATTTTTGTATTAGTCATGCGCAGTTACCCTCTGAACTCGTTAAAACAATTGTAGTGCCAGTGGTTAAAAATAAAACGGGGAACCTGTCAGATAAGGGTAATTACAGGTCTATTTCTTTAGCGACCGCTATTACGAAAGTGCTTGACGGCTTCCTTGACACAATTAAATGAATATCTGCATCTGCACGATAATCAGTTTGGTTTTCGGCCAGGACTGTCCACAGAGTGGTATACTCTGTCTTAAGCATGCCGTCCGGTACTATACGGACATACATACACCAGTGCACGCGTGCTTTCTCGATTTATCCAGAGCGTTGATTTATTATATATTTGTTTTGATCTTTATCATTCTATAGAAGATGGAGGACATAGATTTCTCCACATAACTTATTAACCTGTTTAAATGTTGGTGTGGAGGCCAGATCAAAAGCGTTCAATGGGCGAGTTCTCTGTGGAAACCATATTGGTTAAAGTGCGGGTGAGGCAGGGAGGGTTGAGGTCCACCGCACTTTTTAACTAATATGTTAATGCGCTGATTGTTGCTCTCAGCAGTCATCATGTCGGTTGTCATATTGATGGAGTTTGTCTGAATAATATCAGCTATGCGGACCACATGGTGCTGCTGAGCGCAGCGGTTTGTGGCATTAGAACATTGTTGCAGATTTGTGAGACATATGCGGAAGGACACGGTCTGAAATACAATATGACAAAAGTCAGTTTCTGGTGTTTGAGGCCGGCTCTAAATGTCCTATAACAGTACCACCCATTTAACTGTACGGGGTTCCGTTGGTAAAAGTGGACCACTTTAAATACCTAGGGCATTTAGTTACTGTCGGGCTCGGAGACGATAATCATATCGAAGGGGAGTGGAGGGCGTTGTCAATTAGAGCATATATGATAGCCCGCAGGTTAGCACGCTGTTCCGAGTCGGTCAAGCAATACTATTTAGAGCAAATTGTACCTCATAGTTTACGTGCAGCCTGTGGGTGAATCACACAAAAAGCATACGCTTAGCCCTCCGCGTTCAATAAAACAAAGCCTTCAGCGCGGTGATGGGGCTGTCGCGACACTGTAGTGCCACAGACATGATTACCGAAGCTAGCGTCGACTGCTTTTAAGCAACGATGCGTAAGCGGAGCGCGTCTCTGGTGCGTAGGGTGTGCGGCAGAACCAACAACGTGCTGATGATGATAGCTGACAGGCTGGACTGTCCATACATACGACGTTGCAATGACTTGCACGTCGCCTACAGTAGTCGGTCATTAAAGTAAGTCTACATGTTGATAGTACGTTGGTTTTTGTTTTGTATTGTATTGTAATGTTAATGTATTGTTTGTTGTATAAGTAATGTATTGCATATTGTCTATGAGTCATTGTAACTTGAATTAATAAATGAAATTAATCATAAGATAGTTCAAAAATACGTCGTCAATTATATTTATATCACAGTTCATTCAGTACGTATCTCTCGACGAACTCCTCGGAGACCTCCAGCAGTCTCTCGCGGTAGACGCCGCACTTCTGCGCGTACGCAAGCACCGGCTCCGTTCGATCCTCGTTCATGTACCGGTCATACGTTTGCGGGTCGTCAAACGTCGCCTGCGCAGCTTTCGGGTGCATCAGGATGAACGGGTGGATGGTGGCCGGCTCCACCAACCCGAACATGCGACTCTGCTCGCACCAGTACAAAAAACTCTCCTTATCGTAACCCAAATCTATTAATCTCCGTTTAGAGTCCTCGTTCAAATTGTCCATAAAAACTGCGAAGTATTGATCGTAGATTTCTTTCTCGTGCTTCTCTCTAAAGGTCCTAGAAGTTGTCAAGTACATAAACGTCATGAGATCGAAGGTTGGTATCGTGTACCGAACAAGCTGGAAGTCGACGATGATAGCGTTGGTTAGCACGTTGTCGTCATACTTAAACATCATGTTATTCACCCAGAGATCTTTATGAATGAGGACATTTAAAGTCCCCTTATATTCCTTTAAAGTATCACACGCTACTAAGTACTGCTTCGATATTTTCTGCTCCAAATCAGGTATGTTCCGATAAGACTTTGAAGAGTAAGCTTTGATGAAGTTCGCAGTCAGTTTGGCGCAGGCTTTTATGAACGGGGAGTCACAAAATGCTGGTTCGTCCAGCAAGCTGCCACATTCTTGGTTGGTGTTGTAGGGACGGTTGTTGAGGATGCTCTTGTTCGTCTCGTAGTTGGTGAAGGCCGCGTGGAAGCGCGCGATGGTGGCGACTCCGAACATCTCATGCTGGTAGTCCAACGTGTCCAGGTAGTGGCGGGATGCGTAGCCTTCCACCGCTAGGTCTGGCATCACAATCATTGAGTCCGTATAGATGTAGGCTTTTGGACACCAGGGGTTCGGATCTGGAGGCAATTACATGGAAAATATTGAGGAATGAAGAACTAATAACAATTCAATTTATTTATTCTGTAACAATTTACATTGCGTTCGAATATAATCCAGCATGAAACATTAACATTAACAACAGAAAACACACGATCGTGACCGTGAGAATTTTGGACGTTTTATCAGTGCAATATTTATGTTTACTTTAAAGATTTGTGATTTCTTTTTTTCGTTGTTATGTCTGGCGGCAAGAAACTTTTGTTTCTATGTATTTTTATATTTATATTATTTAATTTTATTTGATAGGAACAACAAACAGCTACATTATGCAAAATCACAAACAGAAATACATAAGTAACTTAAATAAAAATGTAGAACACAGCGCTATTCACAGATTACCACTTACAAATAAAACTTTAAAGTCACTAGGAGGTGAACTGTCCGTGCATGCTGTTCAAGTACCTACTAACTGATTATATTATCCTTAAAAAGACAAGATTTGATCTCAAACCAAGTTCAAAATAACTTTTGAACCTTGTTCAAAAGGCAGACCTTTTGAACAAGTTTGAAAGTCAGGTAAATTCTTTCGAAATTTCTATTGAGAAGCTTTTGGCCTAGAAGAGAAGTGGGTGATTATGACCAGTCATAGACCCACTCAATTATAGAAAAATGATAATTCACTTACCATTATCATCCCGAATCTCCTCCAGCACTGAGAACATATACCTTTCTCTCTTAAAATATTGATTATTATCTATAAAGTCCGCTTTGGGCTGGTTGTTCCTTGGAATACACTTTATGAACAGGTGTATGTTCGTCACTTCGCCGTCAACTGTCACTCGTAGGGTAACCCTCATGTGGTCTCCTAGGAACCCGGCAAGCCCGTCCGTGGCCGCTCTGACGTCACATCCCTGCAGCGACCACACATCAGCCCCAATAGCCCGCTTCACAATTTGACGCAACTGCTTCTCACTCAAGATATCCTCCAATAAGAATCGTCTGGTACCACCGACCATCTTGACAAGTTCTAAGTATATTTCTGGGAGGAATAATCGACTTGCACATTATATACCACACTTTTATCTATAAATAACTGCACCTTTTTGTTCTTTGATAACATTTTCGAATCGGATGCACTAACATTAAAAATGTACCTTATGTTTTAGGAAATAAGAGCGGTTATAATGTATGTTGTGTATATATTTTATCGGTTAGACATCATAGTTCAAATTGTTTGTATTTGCAGGACGATTAAGGAGAGCTACTGTTTGAGATGAAGCGTTAATTGTTCGCGTTTCAAGTTCGTTCCAGATAATATTCTGACAGTTGGCAAATGTTGAATAATACCCAGATAACAATAAAGGCTTAGTCCCATGATCCAACATGAATCAAACAGCTTTTAATTAATTGTTAGTAGAAATACTTAAGTCCAACCAGACATCGGGCAGAGCTTGCCTAAACCAAACCCTATTCGATAGGTTTTGTGCAGCTTTCGGTTAGAGCCTTAGTGAAATTTCTTCGTCACGTGTGGGTAAGCTGATTTCGCACATAAAAGTCGTATTTTTTTAACCTACAGTGTGAGGCATCCTTCACAATTTTAAATAAGACAATATTATTATTTAGGTACTTAATTAGAAAGTTTTCATAACAGTCATACATAATATTCAGGATGCAACTGAGGTCTGACTTCTGACAAACACTTAAGAAAACAGACTTCCACCGTCAGTGTGACCTGACGAAAATATATATACCAACAACGCCCTCCAAAAGGTATTTGACATTTCTCCACTTCAGCTCCACATTAGGATTTAAAATTATAGTTTCAAATCGTAATGCGACGAATGTCCACTTGCTGATAATATTCAGTCGATTTGACCTTACGATGCCGGTATTACCCAGTCAGGTCCTGGAGGTCAGGTGGCAGGCGCTGTGTTAAATATTGTTATTTTGTCTCCCCGGAAAACCTGAAAACCGGTTCCAACATAGTTGGCAACGTTTTTAATTTCTAATTTAGTTGTATTTCGCCAAATGTAGTGTTAATGGCCTATCTCTGTAATTAGAGAGGCATCAAAAGGAAAAGAAACGTATGGTAGGACGCCCTCAGGATAGATGGAAGTAAGGATCTTCGCAGGCTGGCTGGTAACTGGACAGTAGCCGAAGCAGTGGCTGGTAGCCGAAGATTGAATTAATGGCGTGCGATTGTGGAGACCTTTTCCCGCAGTGGAAGATAATAACAAAACAAAATGTTTGTTTATAAATAACTATATTTATGAAACAATATAATATCTCTCGCTACATTGTAAATATTACACGTAATCATATAAATTCCGGAGTGCTGTCAGTTTGTGTAACTTTGGCAAGCAGTCGTCGTATCGTAATGTACAAAGTATGGCAACATTTGGCGGTCGGCGGTCCAGCGACCTTAATTTGGTGAAACCAAGTATTTACTTAACACTAAGTCATTTTGAATTACAGAGATTATACAAACAGCTGATGTTTGCGCAAATACGTCATCTTTTGTCTTATGCTGTAATAGGCTTACAGTCTGCCTACAATATAACATAGCTCTTCTTTGCATTCGGGTAAAAATAGTGACGTATAAATAAGCAAACGGCGTTATCACGAATTCAAAAATAAAAACCCAATAATTGAATCCATAAAATACTTGCTCCAACAAACAGTATCGTGTTAAAATTGGTTTCTTTACTTGTCTTATAAACTGACGTATAATTAATCTGAAGACAATATTTGTAAATAATAGCTGATGTCTTAAATATATCTATAACAATAAAGCTTACTGGAAGAATGTTTCATCGGAAGGCGAGCGATGGCTAACGTTAACTATCATTATTTTATATTTAACAAGGTATATTCGAGAACAATATTCCTTTATAATTGAAATCAGACACACTTTACGTTTGATTACTTGCGCAGGAGTGGAAGAAAGAAAATCATTGCTGCTCTGCGATTGGGCCAGGGCTTTCATTAGTGTTCGACGCTTAATAATTTAGGTGCATATTGGCATAGGCAACCAAACCAAAACACTTTAAACAGCTGCAATACTTTAAACACAAACATACTAACACGTCCAGTCTAAAAACGTACCCGGTTATTCAGAAGACTATATCAAACGGGTCGCACTAGAAAATAGGCAATCTTAAAGAAACAGAAATTCTAAACAGCCAATATTTTAGTATAGTAAAGTGTGTCTTATTTTCAGTCTAACCTACTAAGGCACCGAGGAGTTTGAGCGTCATGTTCCTAGATGGCGCTAGTGTCGTAAGAGGTCCTAACGGGTACATTTTACTAATTAGGTACATTATGTTGTCATGTTGAGCAAACTTAACATAACGTTAATCAATATAACGTCGAATGTTAGTGCATGTGCAGACTTTAGTAAGTGAAAAAAATGGATGACAAACAGTAACCGGAACCAATTACGAACGACGCAAGTTAATAAAAAGCTTGTAAAAAGAGGTTATTTGCTTAATCAGATTACAACAACTTTAGTTAGTAAGTTGCGCAATATCTACACCATAATTCTATATTTTGTGAGAAGAACTAACACACGTCATAAAGAAATGGGTTATTCCGTTTATTTACCCTAAAAAGTTCACCCTAGGGTGATACGCGGAAAAGTATGTCCGAGAATCCACCCTAAGCCTAGTTGGATAAACGAAATATAGGCTTAGAGTGAATTCTGGGACAAGCGTTTCCGCGAATCCACCTTAGGGTGGATTTTTCAGGATGGATAAATGGAATAACTCAAAGAAAGTAACTTAAAACAACAACAATTAAGTCCAATTAGATCTTTCGGACAAATTTCTTCTTCTTCTTATCGAATCTGTAGTAATAGTCTTGTTTTAAAATACTTGGACCCGGTAGACGGCCACGTTCATCGCGGAATCAGTAGCGCTTTTTTGGTCTCAATAGAAAAATACCCCTCAAATGATCTTTATACTCGAACTTCGTATAGTGCACACATCACATGACCTAACAGTCGTGTCGACGCTAGCGCCATCGTCGCACGCGTCGCAATGTTTAACATCCCTCTAACTGGCAAGACACTTAAACTTAACTAAACAAATACAGCTAAATACTGATTGTATTTATATGAGTTTGATATGATGACGAATGGTAAAGTTACAAAACAACTCGCAATATATTTTTGTATACATAAGGCTGGCATTTCACAAAACTGTAATACTTGTCGATACCATTAAGAGGTAAAGTTGTTCGTGTAATTTTAAACGGTAATCTTTGGAAATACTCATCCGTTTAAAAACAAATTTTCACATAAAGACAGCTTCACTATTCCTAAATTTAACTAAATTTTTTTTTGCTAAAACGTTCACAGTTTCTGTGGTTATCTGTGGTGGGTACGCGGGACGCAACTAGTTTAGTTATAGAGAGCTTAAACACGGTTTTTAAATCTTGAAAATTATGTGTATTAAAATTCGTGACCATATCAAACTAAAGTAACTTAATTTTAACATGCGAGTCTTAAAGATGCAAAGGCAGCATCATCCTATCTTTCAATGATAGCAACTTTGAATGTAGTCTGTCAATGTCAAATCAGCTTCATTATTTGTAGTTTGTAGCAAAAACAACAACATTTATTTCAAATAACCGTTGAAAATATAGGTTTGCAGCAAAAACAGCAATATCCAGTAAGTGCACTGCTTTGAAACCAAAAATATGGTTTACCGCCATTTTGATTTATCTGGATGCTACTACCTTTGCATCTATATGACTCATGTATTCATATAAAATTATTTGTAACATAACAAATATATGTCAGTCTCTTATGTATAATACAGCTACCAATAGTATATAACATGTAAAAGGAAGACTCATGGCGTCATTTGGAAGACAAGGAAATATATTTACTTTAAAATACCCAAAACGGGGAATAGAAAAATGTATATAAAGTATAAAAATGTCTTTTATAAAATTGCAGCTACCTAAAATACTGCTAAATAATGTCATGGCTTATAAGTAGTGTCAATTCCATAGAGTGTACTACTTTATCTTTTAACATTGAAGTATACTTAGATATTGAAATAATATCTATGCAAATAGCATTCGTTTATCTCAATTTAAAGATAAAATATTAACTTGCATATTTTAAAAAGAGAAACGTTTTGTCTACTAATATTTTCAATTCCATTATTTAGTATAAAAGTATTATTTCATTTAAAGGCAGATCTACCGAAGCAGTCTTTGAATTAGCCTTGGTGTAATAGTAGAATCGACATAATACATAATTATTATGTACAGCTCAAACAAAACAGATTTGCGCTTCGGTAATCATCGTGTTTCTCAGTTATTACGAACGTCGTGCCATAGACATACATATTCGCATACTTTTTTTGGAATATCTGTATCTAATTATCACCACTAATCTGTAGATTATTTTAAACCTATTAATTCGAAAAGTATGTCACTTTTGTCGATTATTGAAGTTGATATTTCGTGAATAAATATTTTTTTTAAATGTTATTTAGTTTTTACTCATTTGGAGTATTAGTTTCTTTGTTATTCGTTGCATGTTTTTTCATATATTTTTGACAATTTACACATTTGTACGAAGCGGCAAATTGAAGTCGTCTTACAATCTCTTCAGTAGTCAAGTTCCAACTTGAACATCGTAAGATTTTCATTCTCCATAAATAGTCAACGGTCTTTTGTGTGAAGCTCGAGACGAGAGAAGATGTAGTGGTGACTGTAGCAGCTCGCCTACAGCGGCGGCGGCTGCGGCAGCAGCGCGTGCAGGCGCTGCAGCGCGTGGCGCAGCAGGCGCTCGGGCTGCGCCGGCGCCGCGTACTGCTGCGCGCACGCGGGCGGCGGCGGCGCGCGCCACGCCACCACGTGCTCGCGCCCCGTCGTCACACTCGCGCACACCGTGAACAGCACGCCGCGCTCCCACGCCACGCGTAGCGCTGACAGCACCTGTTGGACCGGCCACGTGTGAGTTAGCGATGATTTATGCTACACTGTGATGGACTCGAGCCGCGTTTGAAGTGGATGAAGTAGCGCATTTACGATCTCATTTGAATGATCAATGTTGATGTAAAACCAACCTACCATAATACAGTTGTTCTATCTCACGGGGTTGGCCTTAGTTGTGTATGTAGATGCACATGCACATTGTTTCTGTGTGCGTAAGCTCGGAAGCGCTCAGTATCGCCCGAGCTCCCGGTCGAGCTACTAGTGCTTTATGCCAAAATTTTGCGTTGCAATTCAAAAGAGACTGGGCAAAAGTAGTAAATGGACAATTAGCGATATAATTTTGATATTTATGTAGGGATACCTCACCTTTATACTGATGCTAAGAGGCATCCGATCGGAAAATTTTGAGAAAAATACACTTTAAAATATACAGGGAGAATATTCGGACGGGTCGTAACTCGTAAAGGCAGGTAGAAGTACACACAGCTTCTTCTAATAGGTACTCCAACAAAACACGCACGTTAAAACCCAATAAAGCTGCATAACAGTTTTTCTATTCTTACAAAAACGTTTCATGATAAGTATTACTACTACACTATTACGAAACTATCGCTACACTAGCTTCTAACTAAATTGTTCACCAGTAGCCTCCTTCCGAAAGTTGGCAACCGATTGGAAGGAAGGAGGCATTCCCCTCGTTGAGGCGACTTACAAATCCACGTTTCGCGGACGATATTGTTCTCTTTTCATCCTCAGCCACTGAACTTTAACGGATGCTCCAAGAACTAAGTAATACAAGCCTTCAGGTTGGACTGAAGCTGAATATGTCGAAGACCCAAGTTATGTGCAACGAAACACCCAAAAGCATAAAAGTAGAAGGGAAGAATATACAGCATGTCCAGGAATACCTTTACTTGCGCCAAGTAAGTAGTCTCTTTCCAAGCGAGGCAAGACAAAGAAGTCGCAAGACGGACGGGAAACGCCTAGAGAGCTACTAATCTATGAAGGAACTATTCCGCATGAGTTGCCTATGGCACACTTGTGTATTCTTCCCGTCTTTACCTATCGTGCATAGACTTGGTCTTTGACTAACATCCAGACGTCCAAACTCAAGGTCTGCCAACGAGCAATGGAGCGCCATATACTAGGCGTTAAATTAAGGAATCGTGTTTGAAACACAATACTGTGTTCCAAAACTAATATAGCTGACGTGACTCAAAAGACTGCCCACCTTAAATGGGACTGGGCATGACATGTCTGCCATATGACCGACAAACTGTGGGCACAAATAGCACAGAACTGGTGCCCTGAAATAGCATGACGGGGTTGCCGCAACCCACGTAAGAGATGGCTGGACGAACTACATAGGTTTCGTCTAAACTGGAAGGACGCGCGAGCTCGCGAAAGCGGCCTCCCGCCACTCCTTCCGAGTGACGGGAGGCCTTTGCTCAGGAGGACAGCGCAGGCTAGAAAAATATATATATCGACAAACAACGATACAGAAGAACATTTTTGTTATGTTAGTATCTGCCTTATTAGCTCGGACGTTTTAAGTTGTAGCAGATATGATTGGAGATTTAATTCCCAGAAACATAGTTTTCTTTTTGATATTACAAACAAAATTTTTTTAAAAAAGAAGACCAGCCCATACAGGTCTTCTTTTTTACTTTATTTTGCAATATTTATTACAAAAAGTTTCATAAAGATCAATCAATCAGATAGTAAATAAAGTAAACAATCGTTTACCTATTAGCATTTTTTATTAATTGCTACGTAATGTCACAAAAAATATCATTTTGTTTATAAAGAACAACAATGTTTATTCCTAGAATTTGTTTACGGCGCAGCAAGTAGCGCCGTCTAGTTTTGATACAAGTTACTGGTAGTACTGAAAAGGTCGAGTGAGAGTGACACTGGCTGGTGACAGTCACTCTAGCAGAGTGTCGAATCGATGATTGCGCGGCGGCAGGCTTCTGATGAAAGATGATGTCAGGGAAGCCGCTGTCGTACCACGTCCACGACGAACTGCTTTATTCCGGTACAATCCTGATGATATTTAAGCTGCTGACCACTAATACGATGACGATAAAGAGATGATGAGATAAAGGCTATCCTGCGCCTTTACAGTAATAACATTAATAAAATAACTTGTTAAGAATCGTAGTCGTTAACGTGGTTATTATTTACTTTATAGTTCTTTTTTTTCTTAACCTATGTTGTCCCACTGCGCTGGGCAAAGGTCTCCCCACATTTTTCCAATTTTCTTTATGCTGTGCCTTCTCCGGCCAATCGGTTAGGAACGAGTCCAAATCTTCACGCCAGCGTTTCTGAGGCCTGCGTCGGCGACGACGCCCGTCTTCAAGACACCTACTGTGAGACGTTGCTAGCCCATCTGTCTGGATGCATCCTATAGGTGTGATCCGCCATGTCCCATTACAGCCTCGCAGACTTATCGCCAACATCGGTGATATTTTTTTGTCTCCTTTTTCTTACAATCTGTCACTGAGTATGACATTTAGTCATTTTTATGACGTGCTAGATGACTTGGTTGGTATGCGTCCGACACATCCTAGTACTAATAAAGCATCAAGCTAAGTTCCTCCGGTGAAATCCTGTGGTATTTTGTGTTTTAGCCTGCGTAATCCCTTTTTATCCATTAGGTGGTTGATCAGGTTATGTGGTTCGCGAGTTATTCTTTCTTTATATGATTTGATACAGCTTTTTATTTCGTGGAGCGTATTATGGTATTGCAAATAAGGTCGGTGAGTTTGATTTTTAAAATGCTACGCTCCATCGTCTTTGCCAAACCTTGAGTTTGGACTTCTCGAGTCCCGGACCTCGGGAAAGAAAAGAATGCATACCCTCAAAGTATTACAACCACAAATTAGACTAGAGACCGAAGGATAAAGTTGTAGAACGGACGATAGAATATTACAAATTCATCGCAATCGCAACAAGCTCACTGGCTAGTTCCTCACAACTGCCGGTAATGAGTGGCGACGTTTGGCGAAGCGTTGCTGTGAACTTATGTCAAACCGTGCTCTTTTTGAGAGTATTCTTTCTTTAGGATATTCGTAAAGTTTAATGCTATAGCAGTATAATATTTTAAAACTCGAGGGATCCCCACATAATGACGTTGTCTGTACCTTAACCATTGTAGGTACAAGAAAAAAAATTAGGAGACTGTTCTTACCTTTTTTCTTACATTTTGTCATGCATTTAAACATTTAAAAAAAATACAGCCATCAAGAAAATGGGCAATTTCCAAAAAAAACTTTTTTGATGCCAGTCAATCCTGTTTCTCATAAGGATTAAAAACTCTATGGGACCAACCAAGATTAGAGTACTAGAAATGTTACAAATGGCTAGAAACTTGGTCTAGAAGAGTCTCTTAATTTATACGAATCTGTATCGATTGGCACCATACAACAACATACAACTAAAAAAGGTGAAATACACAATTATTTATAACACTAGAAATAGGGACCAATCATTAGTTCAACCAGGTTTCAGGCTGGCTACAGTAGATTTATCTTTCACGGGGTACTTCATTATTTTCATCTTTCTGACTAACTCCTTGACAATTCAAAAGTGCCTGTAATTTGTTTAATTGAAATAAATGCTTTGAGTTTGAGTATGAGAAAGAATTGTCATTTTTCTAGCTAACATTTTTTTTTTTTTTTAAATTCTGTGAATGCTGTTAGCAATTACTCAAAAAGTTTAGCAGTCTCCTAATAACGTTTTCTTGTAGCTACAACGGATGAGGTACCTGCCATTGTAAATCCTGTATATTACAAATATGTGCCAAAATTGCCGGGTCAGATTCTAATGCATCTTTGCACAAAGGTATAATAGATAAGGTACACAAATATCAAAACCGTATCGCTATGGCCCATAGACTACTTCTCATACAATTTTGCCCAGTCTCCTTTGATCGTGAATGTGCTACTTTAAGGAGAATGACAAGAATGTGCCCAGATTGTCAAATAAAATTGTGATACTGAAATGTAAATAACAACTAAAATACCAATTAACATAAAAAATAAAAACACGTTTTTTATACTTACCATTTTTTTTCATTTTAACATGAAATGTTAATAAAGGATGTACTTATATAAAAAAAAAAACTCTGTTGAAACGCCATATTTTCAGCCGCACGTAACAAGACTAGGACGATTCGATTTAGCAATCATTCGTGCACAAAGTAAACCACTTCTTACTCAAAACCATATCATAACAAAAAATGCTATTTTTTTAATTAAATGTTTACTACTCACGTGTAAAGCCGTCATATTGGCGTGAGCAAGCTTGGTGATAGACGTTCGTGCCTTCTCTGTATTAAAAGAGGCCTTTGCCCGGCAGTAGGACAACAATAGTATTGTTTTTTTTTACTGACTTGTAAAGCCGTCTTTATTGGCTGTCGTGTTTGTCGTACCTGTCGCCCGAGCTGCGTGTCGGGCAGAAGCGTGTGTCTTGGGAAGCCCACGGCGTAGTAGGGCGCGCCCGGCACCGGGTGCATGGGCCCCTGCCGCCCCGACTGGAAGCTGTACGGAAACGTAACATTAAACGACACACGAGACACGTAGTACGGAACAGTACAATAACAGTCGTTTCGTGATAAACTGATGGCCAACGAACAATAAGAATGAATTTAAATGATAGAAGTCGGTTCACGAAGTTACATATGGCAGCTATGTAAAGTGAGATGTTTACGACGACATTGGTGTGGTTTTCGGGGTGCTGGAGGATTATTTGTTTAGTGTTGACAGTATTTTGCGGTGAAATTAAAGACTGACCTGGAATACTCGGCTGTCCCATTTCAAAACCTAGTACGTGACACTTTGTACAAAAATCGTTTTATTGCATAATCTTGCTAACTCAGTAAGTACCTACCAAATGCAAAAACACCAGTGTTGAAAACTCACATTGAGCAGATAATATATAAGCATCGATACCTAGTAATTGCACCATTCATTGCCTCGTGACCACTGTAAAACCTAGTAAGTCACTTTAACCATTTCAATACCTAGTAAGTCTCTGAGACTTACTAGGTATTGAAATGGTCCATGCACCTAACTAGGTTTTTGAAATCAAGACCAAACACGAAGTAAGAGCGGGGATAGTGCGGGGCGTGCGCAGCAAGTCACAACACGTAGAAAACTGCGCTCTGGCTTCAATCGGCGTCAATTCAATCGAAGCACGAACGAAGTAACTTGTGTCGTTGTATTGGTTTGTCTTAACTAATATTAATCAAAAAGAGAAAAGATTTGACTTTTTGTATGTTTGTTTGTTACGCTTTCACGCTAAAACGGCAGAATGAATTTGGATAAAATTTTGCACATGGAGAGACCATGACCTAGATTAGAACATAGGTTACTTTTTATCTTGATATTTCCACGGGATCGTGACTTATGCGGGTAAAACCGCGGGTCGCAGTCGTACTTCATAAATTGAACCGCCAAATGCATTTTCACCGTTCGAAAAACATTGTGTGATACAGAGACGATTATACATGATTTTCAGGATTTTAAATATACGGTGATGCAATCAAGAAAATATATAAAAGCTATTGAAAGCACTTGCAGATATGAATGGACAAAAAAAAGAGAGCGACACGTCTTAATAAGCCGCTAAAACAATTTAATTTAAACTCTGTAATTATACAAGTCGAATTTATCGCCGGATCAAGAAACGTTTTTATAACACAAAGTACATTTATAACTTATTTATTTAAACACAATTATAAGTCAGTTTTGTTTTACTTTTTTGGTCTGAACTTAAATTTAACTTTTCAGATTTGATGAACCCCTCCGGGTATTAGACTTTCTAATTAAGAAAATAAATTGCACTGTTGCGTGTCTGTTGTCTGTCTTTCCTAAAAGTATTGTTACTCCAAGGGGCACGAAACAAATAAAAAAGAAGAAATTATTAATAAATTGCTATTTCTGATGCTTGAAACAAAAAAGACATTTTGGCATAATTTATCCGTCAATGACTCGTCTGTCAATTAGATTTTTTTTATATTTGTTTTTTTAAACAAATTAATTAACGTTTGTATTCAATTAATCATTATTTTATTTCTATACCCTGTATTCAATGGCGTGCAATAAAATCGACCCACCCCGTGCTCTTCGATTTGAAACAATATAATTCAACAAGGTTTACTAAACAATAACCTAATATATTGTATACTAAAACAAAACTGATTTAAAGTTTATGAAAAAATCACGAACTTACAAACATGGGGGTTCGAATAAAGAACCTCCTTTTTTTGCAGTCCGTTAAAAAATCAAGTTAAATTTTCATTAAAGGAACAAAATTATTCTTTTATCAAGTTCATTGGCAAAAAAGTCACGCACTTTATCCTAGCAAAAGTGAGCGATGAGGACATCTGAAGAATTGAGTCGATCTTGTTAAGAAATTGCTTTTATCCAAATATAGTGTTTGTGCAAATAGACTGTACCATACCTACTTTCACACAGTAATAAGTAATAAATTATATTCATTAAGATTTTTGAGATTTCGTCTCTCAAATTGAAAGCACGGAGTGGGCCGATTTTTTTGCACGCCAGTGTAGTTAGAGCACTTACTAGAATTAAGTCAATGAGAATGCTAAGTAAGTTTCATGTTCTATAACCATAACAAAACCTAGCAAGTGCTCTTACTGTGTTATTAAACTGGTTGCTACATGAACCTAACTATCTCTTGTCAATTATCAAAGTTAATAAGGGGTTATAAATATGTAATATACACATATATTAAAATGTTGGTAGTACTATATGTTCATTATTTAGTATTTTATACAACCAATAGCATTTTTTTTACCTAACATAAATACTTTTCAAAGGCTGACCTATTTTATGCGCCGCTCTCCTGTAAAATTTCGTTTCAAGTCTTTACTAGGTTTTGAATTGGGACAGCCGTAGTGGTGTGAATATTTTTTGCTGGCTCAACGTGGCTTCACTAGTCAGTATTTCCTTCGGCACGAAATCACTGCACTGTCACGCACGATTAATGTTTAATCAACTTTAGTAGGTTGCAGTATTAGTTTTATATTACAGCGATTAGAAAAGTTTCCAGGAATTGCGTGCGCACGCACGTAAAAATATATGACTTCAGCGGTATTCCCTTCTAAAGTGAAGTTGTAGAAAAATATGTTGTCGCTCAATCATTACGGGAAGGAAAGGGGTGCATATAGGAAACGACGGAATGCTCTCATAAATGACAATCTTAAACATTTTATAGATTATAGCGGTATCTACATCGCCATATGCGAGCTACACGTCACAATGACGTCACACAAGATCCTGCATCGCGCAAGTAGAGTTTACCGCGCAACTAGCATATATACAACGCGCGCGCGCTGCGTTGACGTTCATTTTCGGGGTCACCAGTATAGAGGTATGAGGAACAGGGTGTAAAGCTCACTCATAGTCTATTGAAAAGGGAGGATCCTCCGACCAGACGGGTGTTGTGTCTGGTGGGCAACTGCCCGACGATTGATGTCGGGATATTGTATATATGCTAGTTGCGCGGTAAACTCTGCTTGCGCGATGCAGGATTTTGCGTGACGTCAGTGTGACGTGTAGCTCGCATGTGGCGTTTGTAAATGCCGCTACAAGATATTGAATTAGAGCTTGAGGCTTTTTAAACTATAAGAGTCAAATTATTTTATTTTACATATTTTGGCGTCAACGGGTGTTGATGCCGAAAATAAGGTTAAAATAAAAATCCAAGATGACGGCCACCTAAATATTCCTTATGAGTGTAATTTTAATGGTTTCGGGGGAACTGATGCAGAACATGAGGTTACAATCCAAATGCAAGATGGTGACCATGGAGTTAGTGAGTCGGTCGCCGCTGCAGAGGACAATGTAGGGACACGTACTTGTATGTGACGAGTATGGAGGAGGCGCAGTGCGGGTGCTGCGGCAGCGCTCCTGGCTGCAGCGCCCACGCCATGCTGCCGCGCGGCTGCGCGCCCGGCGGCCGGCCGTACGTGCGGCCGCACACCAGGCACTCGATGTACAGCGCCTCGCGGCCGGCGCGCAGGCGCTCCAGCTGGCGGTTGAGGCAGTGCAGGTGCAGCATGTGCTGGCACGCCGCCAGCGCCACGGCGGGCGCGCCGCGCGCGTCCAGCGGCGCCAGGCAGGCGGGGCACAGCGCGCCCCACTGCGGGCACGCCACGCTGCGCACCCACACGCACACCTGCGCCGCCGCCTCGTCCACGCCTGTACCACACACGTCCGGGACGTTCCAATCAAATCAATGTATTTGTTACAATATTGTTGTTACAAAGGTGTTACACATAATAAGACGCCCATAATATTCTGCTGTTTCCAGCGTAAAAATATTTCATAATCTGTGGATATTTCGAGTTTTTCTTATTACGACATCATTATGTACTTGAAATAAGGCTATTTTATGTACAAAGATACAGAGTTCGAATATAAAGGGTGGATTTTTGAGGCCAGTCTTCATTGTAGCGGTTATATATAGTGTATCCATTATAGAAAAAGTAAGTTGTAGTCTCATTTCCTACGAAATGTATGGGAAAGTTTTTTTGCGATTTCTGAATTTTCTAGTACTCAAACCTCAGTTGGTCCCATTTGGCATAAAAAAATACAAAAATTGCCCATTTTTCTGCTGACTGTCCATTTTATTCAAAATCTGTGAATGCAAATCATAATTTCTCAAAAAGTCTCCTAAGACTGTTTTCCTGTAGCTACGGCGGTTAAGGTAGCTGCCCTTGCTGCCCTATCTCAAGAATCAACCCTGTATATAAAGATGGCTGTGGTAATATTTTTAAAGAATGGGATACAGCTTTCTAATGGTTGGACTTTAGTTATTGATCGAATACATTTTTATTGGACTCGGAATGCTGTAATAATTTCAACAGAATTGCCCCATATTATAATGCCGTAGCTGAGAATTGATGCTAAGTAACCATGATAGGCATGAAGTGTTGCATTGAAACCAGCTACACGAGTTATTCTGTACAAAACAAATACAGTCCTTTGCAGTTTTGTGCATAATTTGACAATGTGTTCCTTCCAGTTGCAATATTTATCTACTATTATCTCCAAAAAAGTGGCACTATCAACCTCTTCTATAGCGTTATTTGCATATATTATTTCTAATGGGTGACGTTCGCTATTGTAAGCTTGGAACTGCATAATTTTGGTTTTACTAATATTAACCTGTAAATTGTTGTCTTTTAACCATGCTAGTATTTTGTTTAACGTGTCATTAATCTCTTTTTCGTGTTTAGTGATATTGATATCGGTGGGTTCAATACTAAGGTTTGTATCGTCGGTGTACAGAATGCATGAACATGGAGTTACGTTGTGCAAATCATTGATGTACAGCAGAAACAAAAAGGGTCCTTGTACGAGCTACGCTGTACATTGACCTTTGTGGTAGTTTGTACGTCATAATGCACATCGAAATTGTTTAGCTGTGCATTTCTCTAACATAGCATTTAAGTGGAACAAATATCTAATTATACTTAGTAGCAATAAATCCATCAAGGGAATCATTCGTCTACTCATTTACATAACATAACATTCCTAACAGGTTTACATAACAAGTACATAACATTTTCACTGTTGGGCATTACAACCCCAACAATATAGTACAATATAGTACCCTGAGAAACACCACAGGAGTTTTGACGATTGGAGGATGTATATATTTTCTTTTCTGATAATGTACGCCTAGATATATCTACGCATTGTTGGCGATTATTTAGATAAGTTTCTAACCAGTGAGTGTAACGCGTTTCAGTTTGAAGAGAAACAGTTTGTGATCTACGAAGTCAAATGCTTTTGACATATCGAGAAATATTGATAATCATAGATCTCAGACTAGAGGTAATCATTTTCACAAGAGAAAAACATGCACGGGTTGTTGATTTTTTTCCTGAAACCGAACTGCTCGTGTTTTAAAATTGTATGTTTTATGATAAAGGAGTGCAGTTTATCATACATATTTCTTTCAAAAATCTTAGAAATTATGGGTATTATAGTAATCGGATGATAGTTATTCATGCAATTTTTATCTCCTTTTTTGTATAACGGTTTGAAAATGGAAAATTTTAGTCTCGTGGGGAACGGCGTTTGCGACGGCCCGATTGAGTTTGGTTTTGTTTTTGTTTATTACTGAACCGATAGCTTTCAAAATCGATAAGATACCGCGCGTAGCGCCGATACGGGTCGGAAGTTAAAATAAGCTAGTTGACAATTTTTGGAAAACCCATTAATAATGTTCCTTGTGGTCTATTTTCTTCATAATAAGAATACTTCAGCAAAATAGTTACATTAACAAAACTAACGACCGATCGCTTTCAAAATCCATATCGCAGATATGCGGGACACGCGCAGATCCTCCGATATGGATCTTCCGTACTTGATGAAATGAAGAAATTGACAGTTATTATAAAAGCTGATAGTACTCACCCACTATACTTCCGTCGGAAGTGGGCATGTCGGTGTTGTTGTGCGGCGCGGGCGCAGGTGAGTCGAACACGTCGTCGCTGCTGCCGCTACAGTTCAGCAGCTCACCCACGGACGCTTGCTGGACACAGACATTAATTTATTTAGTACTTTAAGCACACAAATGTACAGAGGCGGACTTAATGCCATAAGCATTCATAATAAATGTTACTATGAAAGCCCGAATTACGGTAGATCCTAAGATTTTCCAGTAAAACCTCAAGCCTTTACCTGCAAGCTCTCCTTGCTCTCGTGGCTGAGGTAGGTGGACACGGTGTCGACACTGTGTCTCCTGCCCGAGCGCGTGCTGCTGCACTCTGTGTCAGTTTGTCGCTGTTCTTCCGCCAGTTCTTCCTTGTGCTTGCTTTCCACCACTGCCGCGGTTTGCTTGTTGTTGTGACCTGATAAAGTAGATAATATTATGAACTAGTAACAATTACTTGCCTGTTTCGTAGTACATGTTTACAAAATTATTGATTAATAACTCTATGCAATCCTAAAACACTTCAAAACATTTGAGTTACAAATGACGATCTGAGACCGGAGTAGGTACCCTGACAGAGATAAAACTTGATACGAACGCGCAATAATAGGTGCACTACTACCAACGCCGTGGTACAACTCGAAAGCATTGCCTCCGTGGAGGTTACTCTGTGGCGCGACGTTCGT
Organism: Dryobotodes eremita; assembly: GCA_917490735.1. NCBI lineage: Eukaryota > Metazoa > Arthropoda > Insecta > Lepidoptera > Noctuidae > Dryobotodes > Dryobotodes eremita. Next base: position 22,617,864 of record OU823254.1, read on the forward strand.
GCTTAGTCGGAAACACGAAGATTACCGAAGCGCATACTTTTCTTTGCAAAGGTCAGTCGAGTAAAGCTGGATGGATCAGCACGAAAATAAAACTTTAATTTTGAATTCTACCTTAATTTGTAACTTACTGAATATATTCAAGTTATGCAGTATCTGCCTAGCGAGCCCTGGCTTACGATCGCGCGGCGAAGCACTGCGAGCGCCTTGCCGCGGTACCGTGGCGCTCGTCTGTGACTGGCTCTGCAGCGACTTTAGCGACTGCACCGATTGTACAGAGTGCACCGACTGCACGGAATGCACCGACTGCACCGAGTGCACCGACTGCACGGAGTGCACGCTGGAGCCCGTGTGCTGCTGGGGGATGCGCGGCCGACGACCTGCAGATTATGGTGGGGTTTATAGAATGAAGATCTGATTTGTCGTTTAGCCGTTGTATACTATACAAGAGGAAGAGCTTATTTGTAGTAGCCTCATCAGTTCTCACCCATAGCGCTACACGGTTACTTTGGCGCACGGCAAATATCTGAACTAACGTCCGCACACAGGCGAAACATCGCAAAAAGTTTTCACAAATTACAATTTGCAACCTGTACGATAACTAATTTCTATTGTCTAGACGCAATTCTCAGTAAAATGGGTTAGCTACATAGATATCCGAGAGATATGCCTTCACTCTATATTTGCTCAAGTTAAGGTGTCGCCACCTTTTCCCCACTCCTGGAACTCACACATAAACAAAAGAAATAGATACGGCACACATGATGCGTGTTTCGCACGCAAACAATAAAATATGCGTAACACTTTTATGCTATTTTTTATGTATAGATACAGTCACTGAATGCACACATGCAACTCTAGCATCAACTAGGGAAGAAGGGTTGGTACAAATATTTGATCGATAAAAATATCAATGAAAACCGACTGCAAAAAGAGGTGTTTTTTTGGACGTATTTTCTATCGTTAATTTTTTCTGCTTTTCGATGTGGAATATTAAAATACCAATAACAACAAATCAAGTAAAAATATAATATTTTCGTTTGCAAATAACATTTAAGTAAATCAGTTTCTTCAGTTTCTCCCTTACTTAAAATTAAAACTGTTCAACTATCGCACATAAAACAACAATTCAAATAGGTATTTATTGAACATTATATCTAACGCTTTCATAATTTAGGTGTTACATTCTTAACCAAAAAATGTAAGCAAATATCAATATGTTATTCCATCACACATTTTATCACTTGGATAATATTATTATCCATCGGGTCTTGCTCAAACTGGTGAAAATCAGTTGATGAGAAAATATTTGTACCGACAAAGAGTACAAGAGCTTTTGGGACTAGCAGCGTCTTTATGAACTTTGAAGTCACTTGAAATTTGTTTGAGGGAAACCAATTATTTTCCCTGCATTTTGCATCTACCCATTTATGTTTAATTTCTGGATCTTTCGGGGAGCTGAAATAAAATGTACGAATTCTTATTTAAAATTCTTAATACAATTTCCTATTAGAGCAACTAACAATTATCGATATCTATATGTCAGCGCTGCGCACCACTAATGCATTGTTTTGACATGCGCAGTCATTAGGCAAAGGCTGTCGCATGTCAAAAATATTTCACAACTAGATAATTTGTAAAATACTTAAATATTATAATTAATACAGTGATTTTTTTGTTACCAGTGGTAAGACAAGCCACTTGTACTAAGGTTTGTTGTAATTGTGCTATTTTTTCAAATAAGGACGGAAATATTCGGCATTTCGTAAAAATACGAAATCACACTACACGTTCCGATGCAAACATATGACTAAACGGTGCTCACTGCAGTCGCGCGTATCTAAGGTCAGTTGGACCCAACAGAGGCGACATGTGCCACGCCTCCAAGGCATATCCCTCGATATCCGTGGTGGTTAGCTACCTACGTAAGCGCCCCGTGCCCCCGACCCCCGTATTACCTAGTATCTTAGTCCAAAGTTTGACTTGTTAAGCAGCGGATGTGTTTTGTTTCTTAAAACTTCAAATTCCTATAGTTATTTTATTACGTTGTTCGGTGAATTTACGAACTTTAGTGATGGATTCTACTCCTGGAGGTAAGGAACTAACATTATATATATATATATAAATAAAAAAAAATAAAAATTGTCTTTCTATTTTTTTTTCGTATTTTTTATGAATCAAACTTATCGTAGAGTAAAAGTACCATATCCAATGGAGTCCAGTCCTGAAACATGCCTTAAAATTAACATTACACATTCCTATTTTATAAACACTTTGAATTAGATGCGCGTTTTTGGGCACCTTGAACAAAGGTAATCAATGTTAGTATTAAGGTAGAAATTCATAAATTATTTATTTACTTTCTATGTTACCAGGATCAAACTCTGAAGACATTTATATAAGTAGAAGAACTCTTATTGAGTATTAGAGAAAATCTACTTCAAGAAAGGATTCGGAAAAAATGCAATTACTTTATAGAAAAGTGGAAAATGCTTTAAGAATCACTCATATTTCAAGCGATGCTCAGAGTGTGTTACACAAATTAATACATCAGTATAAAGCAAAACTTGAAAAGGCACAAAGTCATTTTGAAAGATGTGTCGATGCGGATAAAGATTGGTTTGACCAATATGTTTCTTTTAATGTCTCACATTCTCAGAAGAGAAAAGTTTCGAGTGGTCCTCTAAAATCCTAAGGATTTTGAAGAATTAACTGAACGAGCTAAACGGCACAGAACTGAAAATGCACGACAGCAAATGACATCAGCAGAACTGGCTTATGCTACGCAAACGAAGTATAGAGCATGTGGAGAGACAGAGAAATCCAAATTAGTTAAAGATGTTTTTCAAGATATTGTTCCTAAAATGGATAAAAACCATGCCACTCTCTGTAATGGTTATTGAAGGGCAGCTTACGAAGCATCAATATAAGGTATTAAGAAAAAGTGCATTGGAAGTGAACTGTAATGTATACCCAAATTACGAGGCAATTACAAAAGCTAAAAAAGAAGTGTTACCCGTTTGGTGTTAGTATCTGGTGTTAGCTCAAAGGCTATTACTATCAGTAAGTAAAGTTATTGATAGTCTCAATGAAAGCGGACGTCAAAGACTTTGCTTGATTTCAAAGTGGGCATGTGACGGTTTCGGTAGCCATTCACAATAGAAACAAAAATTTCAAAATGTTGAATCTACGGACGAATTTATGTTAATTACATCAAAAGTACCATTACGCCTTGTGAGTATGAATGATTCGGAATATCGCGGTGAAAATATTGTCTGGCAAAATCCTCGCCCGTCCTCACCGAGATACTGTCGACCTTTGAATTTTCAAATGGCTCACGAGACTGTTGAACTATCTAAATTGGAAGCTGCTAATGTAAGATATCAAAGATCTAATATGGTACCTACTACTACTGAAGAGTGTCATGTGAAAAATGATCTAAAATTGACCATGATTGATGGTAAGATGATGAATGCACTCACCGACACAAGTTCAGCTATGCGGTGTTATCTGTGCGGGCTCACTTCGAAAGACTTCAACCATATAAGAAAATGCATTAACAAACAAGTGATTGAAGAAAATTTTGAATATGGACTCTCGTCACTTCATGCCTGGATACGATTTGCTGAGTGCATTTGGGATACAAGTTAAAGCTAGGAAAGTGCCAAGTAAGAGGTACTGTAGAGGTTATCTGCATGTGTCAACCTTATGTTGACTGGTTGCTAATATATTATCGATGGTTACTCTCGAACAGTCAAGTTTGAAATAAGGAAGGAAAAGTGATGGTAGTTTGTTTAGAAAGTAGATAGGCAGGGTTAGGGCCTGTCAATGTAATTAGGAAAATTCCTTGATGAAATATAATAATTTAGTTAAACACCAAATATAGTTTCCTTTCTCATACGCCCCCACTTTCACATATTGAGAAAGGTATAACAGTACCGATAAACAAATTGTTAGCAGTGAAAAAAAACGAATTCAACAAGAATTTTGGCAAAAACTAGGTCTACGCGTAGACAAGCCGCGCGAAGGAAGAGAGACATCAACAGATGGAAATATGGCTAGAGTACTTTTCCAGCATGCAGAAGAGACTGCAGAGATAACAGGAGTGAATTTATCTCTTATAAATAGATTCCACACCATTTTCAAAATCATATATATCAAGTGGTTACAAAATTAATTTTGTAAGATTTAACATGTTTTGCCTACGGACTGCATCAGCTTTTGTTTTTAATCACCCATGGTTCAATATGCCAACTACGGTTCATACAATTTTAGTCCATAGGCCTCTCATTGTGGAGAACATTGGTATTGCCATAGGTCTTTTAAGTGAAGATGCTCAAGAAAGCAGAAATAAAGATGTCCGAAAATATATGTATAGAGAAAAAATTTCAAGGAAATTTTAAAGAAAAGTGGCCATGGAATATACTTTCAAAAGGTTAATGATGTCTTCGGATCCTTATATTAAAGGTTTAAGGAAATTTATGCCGAAAAACATATAATTTTAAGTCCACTGGAAATTTATTTAATCCGTGAAAATTACAAATAAATGATTGTTTGATGTTTTTATCATTTGTGTTATAGTTAAAATCATGTGCAGTTAATCACTATGATAGGAAGGTCTTTTTATACTTTCTATAACATTCACTAATAATTATTGTAAAACCCGTTCATAAAAACGTAACGTGGCTGTTTTTGCCAACTTATTACGATATTTGGCACTGCGCGCCGTCACCTTGGTTTTTGAGTACATTTCAAGTGAAATTTCACAAAACTATTGCACAAATGTTTACCAAGAGCGGCCCTCTGTCAGCGACATTCGAGCGCCAAAATATCCTTGTAGCAGTATGATCGCTTCAATTGTGGATATCCCCAATGTGTTTTTTTTTCAATATCACACACACACATACACACACCACATAATTCATGATAAAATGATACAAAGGATTTTTTAAATGCTAAATAGGTACCTTCCAGCGATGCCCGCTCCGGCGGCGGCGGCGGATGCTGGTGATGCGCGTGCGGTGGGTACTGGAGATGCGCGTGCGGCGGGTGCTGTAGACGCGCGTGCGGCGCGTGCGGCGCGGCGGGCGGCGCGGCGCGCGTGAGCGGGTAGGGCGGGTGCGGCGCGCGCCGCAGCAGCGCCACGCCGCCCGCGCCGCCGCCTGCGCCGCGCGCCGTCATGCGGGACGCGGACGCCACCCAGCCCTCGAACGTCACCGTTTCGCCGCCGCCCGACCATGACTCTTCTAGCAGACATTGTACCTGCAACGCACGTGATTGTTAGCGTCGTTCACACGATGAAAGTTTCCAACTTCTAATAAGCAATTATGACAAGGACAAAATTGACGTTCATCTAAACAAACCAAAAAACCAATTTTTCGAGTTACCAAATCACAATTCGAGAAACAGCTTTAGTTTGATAAAATTATGGTGTTCGGCCCATACATGAAGATGGTACATATAAAGTCAATACCTCGACGGGCAGAGGCTCGTAGTTGAGCTCCCCACCGAGCGGCGGTGACACGAAGCGCGCCCACTCCCAGCGCACGCCGCGCCCTGCTGGTGACGTCACACTGTAGCACGCACGACGCACGCGACACTCCACACTGCCGCCCTCTAACGGAATAATACAAAACCAAGCTAGACACTGATTGTAGTCAATGTGATGGGCTGCTTGCAAAGGGAAGAAGGCAACCAGTCAAATACAGTATTTCACCATGTTTATTATGATCTGTGTCAGGTATATGTATACTATCACAGATTAAGGAATAATTTTGTTAACCTCATGATGTGACTTGTAATGTAGTTGATTTCTTTAGTTTCGTACCAAAAACAACTTACTCTTGGTTTCTGACACATTGATAAAAGAAGTTTTGGCTCCTGTAACACAAGTATTTTTACCTAAATGATAAATGACTTTATTTCTTTTAGTAGGTTTGAACAAACACTTTTACACGCCAATCATATTATAAAAACTAGATGAGGTCGGCGTTTCCTATCTGACTACTCTGAGAAGAAAGGCCGAAACAAACTCAGAGGTCACAGTCTCTTTTAAAGTGCAGACATAATCTTGGTCAGATAATAATAATAATAATTTATTGGCATAAAAACAGGTTACAGAAAAATGTGAGACCCTGGCTCCAGAGCTAGGTTAGAATACCTGTATTTCAGGAACCAGTGACTTCTTCCATTTAAGTTACAATTGGGCAAGTTTAATGCAGCAAAAGGTGATAAAATTAAATTACTTAAAATTAAGTTCAATAGTTATTATTTTACATTCAGGTAATTACGAGGTGCATTCAATAAGTACCTAGCCTCATCGCCAGAGGGCGCTGTAGTTTCAAAAGAGTTTTACCACAGTGTAGCACATTCTTTTTTAATTCTTTTTTCAAATTTTCATTCCAATCCCTTCATTTGTTTTAATTTGACAACTTATGGAAGCGAACGTGTCGATCGGTTTTACAAAAATGGAAAAAGAGCAATATCGTTCGGTGATTCGATTCCTATTTTTGGAAGGGAAAACGCGCATCGAAATCAAAGAGCGCTTGGATGCTGTGTACGGTGACTCTTCTCCATCGATGGCCACCGTCAAGAATTGGTTCAACGAGTTTGCACGTGGCCGTACGTCGGTTTTTGATGAACCACGTCCAGGTGCACCGAAAACAGCTGCTACGGAGGAAAACATTAAAAAAATCCATGATCTCGTATTGGCAGATCGCCGATTGAAGGTTCGGGAGCTAGCTGAGACTGTAGGCATTTCAGAAGGAACAGTGCATCATATTCTTCACGAGGAACTCGGCATGAGAAAGCTGTCGGCGCGATGGGTGCCGCGTTTACTCACACCAGAAAACAAGCGCAACCGTGAGACCACATCGGAGACGTGTTTGGCGCTGTTTAAGATGAATCCAGCGGAGTTTTTGCGTCGTTTTGTGACCGTCGATGAAACCTGGATCCACTGGTACACACCAGAGACCAAGGAGCAATCAAAACAATGGATCCAGACCGGGGAACGTGCTCCAAAGAAGGCGAAAACTGTAAAATCGGCCGGAAAAGTTATGGCCACCGTTTTCTGGGATTCACAAGGTGTGATCTACATCGATTACCTCGAGAAGGGTAAAACAATTACAGGGCTTTACTATGCCGATTTATTAGGCCGATTCGACGCCGAATTAAAGAAAAAACGACCCCATCTGGCGAAGAAAAAAGTGCTGTTTCACCACGACAACGCACCGGTTCACACGTCTGCCGTTGCCATGGCCAAATTGGTCGAATTACGCTACGAATTGCTGCCCCATCCACCGTATTCTCCAGATTTGGCCCCTTGTGACTTCTTTTTGTTTCCTAATCTGAAAAAATCACTCGCCGGGAATAGATATGGATCGAATGAGGAGGTCATCGCCGCCACGGAGGCCTATTTTGCAGAGTTTGACAAAAACTATTTTTCGGACGGGTTAAAAAAGTTGGAGCATCGCTGGGCTAAGTGTATCGAACTAAAAGGAGACTATGTTGAAAAATAAATTGCCACTTTTCCAAAATTTTCGTTTACTTTTTGTAGGCTAAGTATTTATTGAATGACCCTCGTACTTATGCTCTAAAATTAGAATTAGAGTAAAATCAGGATTAAAAATTTTGATTAATAATTTTTAATCCTGATTTTACTCTAATTCTAATTTCATTTCATTTCATTAGATCATGTGAAGACCATGTAGATTTGTGTCTGAAATGGTATTTTGAGGAAAAACCACACAGATTGAGTGGACCTGTCCAGTCAGTGCACGCATTTGTCAGTAATCGTGCAGCTCAACTCAGAACTTAAGGAGCTCAACGATTCGAAGAACAATATCAAAGAAAGGACATTTGGGTAGGCCACAAAAATTACTCAAATTGCCAGAGCATGATTAAAATTAACCGAGGAGAAAAAAGAGCAAGAATGACCCACAGTCTTCACATTCACAATATTAAAATAATAATCATGTATTGAATGTAGCTTGCATGCTACTCACATTCACAGACAGTTTTCTCTTTAAATGTCATCAAAAATATCATAAGTTATGTCATGTAAATCAATAAAAATTACATTATTAATTCTAAAACACTTATTCACAGTATAAATGGATTGTTGCTTGGGGGTACATTGAAGAAGCTTAATTAATCCCAAGCCTTTTTGACAGAGTTTCTGTTTAATAAATGATTTAAATTTATTGAGGCTCAGTTCTTTAACAAGACTTGGGAGTTTGTTGTAAAAACATAATTATACTCTGGCACTTAAATAAATTACTAATTTTTTGGAGCCTAGTCGTGGGCACAATAAGTAAATCTTTATTTCTAGTATTTATATTATGAACATCGCTGTGTTTAGAATATAGATTAATATTCTTTTTTACATAAATCAGGTTCTCATATACATATTGAGATGCGACTGTCATTATGTTTATTTCCTTAAATTTATCCCTCAGTGAATGCCTACAACTAAGGTTATAAATTTCTCGAATGGCTCGTTTCTGCAGCACAAATATAGCTTGAATGTCGGCTGCATTTCCCAACAGCAAAAGGCCGTACGACATTACACTATGGAAATAACTAAAATATACTAATCAAAATGTTTCGACATCAGTTAAATGACGAATTTTATAGACCGCGTAGGCTGCAGAGCTTAGCCGCTTCGACAATTTGTTTATATGTGGGGCCCAACTGTAGCTTCGAGTCCAAAATAATACCTAAGAACACAGTGATGTCCATGAGATCCAATTCCGCCCCATTTACTAGTACATTGGTGTCAGAAATCTAATACATTTAGTCTTTTTCTCATTTAAAAGTAAATTATTAACACTAAACCAATGCACTATTTTAGCGACAGCATTAAAGGCAAGGTAGGTCCTTAATATATATGAGAAATAAAAACAGGGCCAAGAATTGAGCCCTGCGGAACTCCCATAGTGACAATATAACCCGGGGATCACTTGCTGTTAACGTCCACGCACCACGCTCCACCTAGCGCAGGAGTCAGGGCTTCACGTTGTTTGTACACATTCTTTATGCCAATCAACATACCACAATCTGTTCATAATGAGCCACAATTAATTATGTTTGTGGCACTCTTGGGAGTCAGCAGGTCTAATAATTTAATTACAACATACCTGGTGTATCCAAACACTGTGTCAGTGTCCTGAGGTTCACATAATGTCCTCTCAGAGCTGGGTCAGCATCTGCGAGCACTACTCTCGTGAGTTTCTTAGCGTGCGCTCGCTCCAGGGTCCGTGTGACACCGGGAGTGTGCGGCAGCCACTGTCCATTACACTGCCACTCCCACACCACCACGCAATGAACCGAAGACATCACAAATTATGACATTTAAACTGTAAGAAAATGTGTTGACTAAATCATTTAGAAGTATAACTAATAATGTTATCTTAGGGTAGAATTCAAGCACAGAATTCGTAAAACAACAGAATTCCCAATCAACATTAGAAGTTTTTTCAAGTGTGTAGCACTGTTGGTACAATGTAAATAAAAATTACTGCAGGAAGCTATAAATTTGGGCAACAATGGCCTTTCTATTGTTTAAAAGATCCTTCTCTTCTATAGTCCTGTTAGTGGTAGTTTTATAGCCATTATGTAAACATAGCAGCCCACTTTTATAATAACACGAGATTCCACATTATGTAAATATTGAACATTCTCGATGACACATTATAATTATAATGATACCTTTTACGTCTTCGTTTAGTTTGTGTTGGTTTCCAGTTTATCAGAATGTTTACACACAGTTTTGGACTAACTTGTCAGAGGAATCAACCTTAATGGCTCATGTTTTCTACGTCAATAATGAAATGAGCACTCACCTGTATTCACGAATTAATCTAAACTATCCGTATGACACCGGCTGCCGCTTGATATTTGAGTACCCGATTACATTTTCGTATTGAATAACTATCAACAACTACCACTCTCAATGCTACTGGTCATAACGTCCAGCCATTTGAAGAAATAACTTTTGCAATATCGTAAAACACTTCGTTCTTTTCACACGCTTATTCTTGAAATCGTGACGTCTTATCATTTGGTTTTGTTCGAAAGAATAAAATAATAAAATTGTTTTCGTAACAAATAACTATTAACAAAAGTAATAAACTAAATAATAATGAATGACAGCTAGGTTGCGTTCAAAACACGTCACAAATTTTTATAACAAAACACAAATAATAACTTGGTAACCACCGCAGCGATCAAAAGCTTTACTTGTTGATGGAATAATAACACCTATACATAAAAGAGTACTCTGTGAATAACACCAACAAGTAAAATTGTTTTACAAATGTTACATTGTGAACAGTAAAGCAATCATTCTAACGATATTCTGTTAATTAAAATAATTTCTCACAAGTTATGTTCGGAACGCAATGGGGAAGAAATCGCAAAGCTATGAACAGGTGGCGCTGCTAACGCATGACTCATAACATCGCACTGTCATTTTTATCTCTCAATGTTTTTCGGGTTTTAAATAATTATAACAGGAACAAGCGTGTCTGTTTTGTTATTTTACGGACAATGTATTCAACGTAGACTGTACAAGCTGCAAGCTGCAAGCTGGTCGTACTGTAAAAGCTGAACTAAAGAACCGAGGAGGCTCATTAAGAGACCGACAAGCGGATCTGATCAGCAGGTATTTGCAGCCTATTTTCTTGTTAATTATGGAAGCAAATAGCTCAATTTTATAAATAGCATCGTCGTTCATTAATTTTCGTAGTAATAACAAACTTTTTATGCACTTACACAGAAGTTTTATTATATATTCGATGTTTCATGACTGAAAACCTAGAAATTAAATCTAAGTTTGAACTAAATCGGTTACAGAATCGCATCATTTGATCGTAATTTTAACTTTGGGATACATCAGCAGCATGAAACTGATGATACCAAGATTGACCTTCCACTTCCAGAGAGTTATCATGACGACATATCCTCGAATTTTTGGAAATTGTTAAATTGCATATCTAAGTCGCCTTTTCCCATAGTTTTTTTAAATCGAAAGTCTATAAGTAATGAATGATTTCCATTGTTATTACAACCGATTACAACACAACGCGGCATTTCTTTTTGTCAGATACCGTCTCAAAGTTTTTTGTAAACAAGCTTTATATGTAATTTGACAGCTAATGTCATTTTCTGTGAGTCAAGCGCTACCAGCGACACCGTTGGCAAAAGTTGTCAGTTTTCTTCCCTATTCTGAAGTCATTCAGTCACAGATTATAAATAACCCTTTATCGATAAAAATACTGACATAAAAAAGATTCAAACGTATTGAGAAACGCCTCCTTTTTCACAAGACTAGATTTTTTTTAAATCTTTGCGGCCACAAGAATACTTTTCCACCCAGTCTGGCAGAGTAAATATGTTCCTTGGTCTGGCAGCTAGCAGCTTTAAAGGCGGCTAGGGCTGGCTAGCCCATCCTTTTTTTTTTAGTTCCTAACTGGGCAGTGTTGAATTACAAAACAAGGAAATGGTTCCTGTAATTAGTACGTCAAATGCCATACATTTATTTTGAGTAAACTGCCACGAAACGCAGGAAAAGTAAAAAAAAATCATAACATAAACTTTACGACGCTTAATTTCTAAAGGTAACTTATTATTTATTCGTTCAAGAGCAGCAGTGGAGCAGAAGCAGTGGTGGCCCAGTGCATGGTCTAAAAAAACAATTATTATACCATGGCCCAGTGGTAACGGCCCGGCCTATGAGTTGTAGGTCATGAGTTCGAACCCAAGCAGGCGCTGTAATATGTAAAGCGTGTAATATAAAGCGAGTAAATAATTTCATCACTACTGCTCTCCAAACGGTAAAGGATAACATTGTGAGATTACCGGCATGTCTTAGAATCAAAAATTCGAAGACAGGTGGCATCTAATATTTCGCACTGGGCCTGCGTGGCAGGTTACAGCCTACTCCCTCTCGAAGAGAGCAGGAGGGCCGGCTTTACCTATGGTGCAGGTGTGCGATGTATATGGGCGCACGGTTTTAGGGAGCGCCGAGCGCTGGCCGCTCGCCACGCTTGCAAAGAGCCTACGTCGCTCGCGGCGCTTTCAAAGGCACACCTGTAGTTCTATGATCAAGGAAATAAAGATTAGACTACGAAACATAGCAGGGGTGCTCCGCCCCGGACTCCTGGTCCCAGAGGGCCTTAAATCTTGAGAAGTAAGTACTTTTTAATCAAATCCCAAAAAAAGGTCCAAAATATGTTCAGCATGAAACAGTTCACGTATATGAAACATAAATGCAGGCTGCTAAAATTTTCGAGCTCGCTTGGCTCGCTTTTACAGTATTTTATTCCTCAAACTTTTTTGTAAAATTAAGTCGAAAAAGTAACTCGTTGCTTAAATTCTCGTCATTCTCATGGTTTCTGCACAAGTCGACAAAGTAACTCCAATTTATGTACAGTCGTCAGCACATCAAGTTACCACAAACTGTCAGATTTTCTCATTCGATTTTGAACGTAACCGTCAACATTTTAAGGTTTAAAATCATTTGGTCAACGCTGGTCCTGCTCCACAAGGGCGCATTAACTAATTGATGAGCATTTGGAACTACTGAAGATTGTAAAAAGTATCTTCACATTGTATAAATTCAATCTTTAAGTATTGTATAATTGCATAGCACATGTGTGAGTACTATGTACCAACTATAAAGCTACCATTTACTAGGTTTGTCTTTCATTGACTTGAATATGCACTGGCGGCTGAGAGTATGTCATGCTCACTCAAATGTCTCGCTGGTGGAGGCGTGTGTGGTGGATCATTAAGTTCCCTTCAAAATGGTGGAGCTAAATGGTGCTGATCCATACGTCATGTTCGTGAACGGGCGCCGTCAGTAGGGACTGGTCACCTCTTAGCTGCCACGGCTTATTTTGATTTTATTTAACGTTCTGCATGGTTCTCACATGCATAATTTCGACATGAATGGTGTAACCAATATTTTGTAACCATATTTTTGATTTAAAAAGAGTGTCCATGGAGTTTCCTGCCCGTTCTTCTCCATAGGTACCTACTACGCTTTGGAATGGGCAACTAGCTTCATCGTTCTGACTGACCGACCCCTTTACAATTCAAAAGTGCCTGTAATTGGTTTATTTGAAATAAATGCTTTGAGTTTTGAATTTTTTGAGTTTGGAGAAATTTGGCAGTTTCGTTTCGTGTAGCCTACTGGCGACTGTACCTTTTAAAACCTAAAGCTACAGTTTCCTAAAAGAGCGGTGGCCGCCACATGATGGGCGCAGCGACAGCTGTATAGTACCGTGGCTTGACCTTTTGGTGTCAAAAAACGCTCTATAGTGATAGACCAAAGCTTTTTAGAGTTATTTTTAGACATTATCAATAGACTTTTCTCATACTGTTTTTTCAGTTTTTTAATAAGTTATTGCAGTAGTTCCGGTATCTGATATTTTTAATATAACGTCGTTTCTATTTGTTTTTAAGTCCTTGTGCATTCTGTCCCTGTTTGGTATACAACGCAACATACTGATAGTTATCCAAGGTTTATTTATACATTTATTTAATTGTTTTATTGAATTAATAGCTTTTACACGCGGCTTCGCCCGCGTGGTTTTCGGAAATTATGCCACGGGGACGTGCTACTGGGATAAAAGTATCCTATGTCCTAACCCAGGTCATGGCCTATCCGTAACCAACCTATCATCCAAATCCAGCCGGTAAAGCGTAAAAAAGTAACAGACAGACAGGCTAATAATAAACGCTACCTAAATATTACCTCAAGATACGGACTCTGACTAAATTATATTTCCTTTAATATTTAGAGGCATGAGGAATAGGGTATACAGTTCACTCATACTCCATAGAAAATGGAGGACCCTCCTACCAGACGGGTGTTGTGTCTGGTGGGTAACTGCCCGACGATTGATGACGGGAAGCCGTATCAAGGAGAGGCTGCCTATCTGACCTCCACAACCTAGTAACTGGGTAATACGATACCCCTTGGTAAGACTGGTTGTCAGAATTTCGGGCTTCTGACGACCCGTAACGACTGCGAAAGACCCACGAATGACAGCCGAAACCAAGACTTGACGTTTGCGAGGCACGGAGGAGTCTAGGTATGTAAAGATGGTCACCCATCCACAGTCCAACCCCGGTAAGCGTAGCTTAACCTGATGGATCGAACCGTGCGGCTGGGGTTTAGCCACGAGCTCCTCATCGATTTCTATATCCCTAACTTAAATAAGAAATGCTAAGTGTCCCATACAAACTTTCATCCAAAATATAAAATAATTATTGAGTACTATTCCCACAATCAATGATCTCCTTATGAATGTAAATTTTTAATTTTAATTTTAATTATTTTAGATTTATATAATTTTTATTTGTTGAATGTTAATGTTTTAATCTTTTTGTTATATTATTTTGAATGAAATTTTTGTTATCATTATTATTACGCGCGAATCACCAAAATTATTGAATAAACTTAATTGTAAAAATCCTTTTTGGGTTTGTATTATTATGTAAAACCATTTTATGGTGCATGTTGTGTTAGCCTGTAAGTGATTGTTGCACTTATAAATGTATATACTATTATGGAAATTATTGTAAATGTATTGTGTAAACAATTGTTGGCAAACCTAAATAAATAAATAAATAAAATCCCCTGTATCACCCTTTTTAGGATTATTTTTGAGACAAAAAGCCTATGTCCTTCCTCAGGATGCCATCTATCTCCATGCCAAATTTTATCGAAATCCGTTCATTGGTTTAGGCGTAAAAAGATAACATATAGACAGACAGACAGTTACTTTCCAATTTATATAATAATTATTTAACTTCTGCCCTGGGGCTTCACCTGCGTTGCCTTCAGGAAAATAAAATGACTTTTTTTTCAGAAACAAATATTATAGGCGCTCTCACTATCTCAATTAAATATACAAACTCACAATATCAAACAAAGCAATAAGGACTAAGTTCTCAGTAAAACTTATCTTTGGGATGAGAGGAATATGATTTTAACAGAACTCAAAGCGTTTGTGAAAAGATCTTCTCTCTGTGATGTCTTGTTTATACCTTTCTAATTGACTTTCTGTCGTAGTTAGGTTTTAGTTTTTATATCTTTTAGTTTTTTAATTATAAAGTTGAATAGTTCATAAAGAATATGTTGTTAGTGTAAGCATTTAATTTTATATAGAAACAAACGCGTTTTTTTATATGTACTTCAAAAGATTAATCTGCCTAGCCTTTTTCCCAAATATATGTTAGGGTCGGCTGCCAGCCTTACCAGATGCAGCTGAATACCAGTATTTTAATGAAACAACTACCTATCTGAACTCCACAACCCAGTAACTGGGTAATACCATACCCCTTGGTAAGACTGGTTGTCAGACTTTCGGGCTTCTGTTAACTCATATAGACTCTCAAAAATCTATGAATGACAGCCGGGACCAACGGCTTAGCGTACTTTCCGAGGCACGGAGGAGTCTCGGTATGTAAAGATTGTCACCCATCCGCAGACCAACCCTGGCAAGTGTAACTTAACCTGATGGATCGACCCGTGCGGCTGTTATATATTACTTAGCCACGAGCTCCTCACATACTTATAAAATAACATAACATCACGCCTTGTTTCCCCGAAGGGTTGGGCAGTGGTGTACCTGTAGTACACTCACATTTCGCCAGTTATGTTTCAAGTACCATGTAGGGGGCGAACCTATTGCCATGAACCGGGCACAATTCCAGACTCCGGGCTGCTACTGAGAAATTCCTTTTGGAAAAACCCAATAATACTTTGCCCGAGCTGAGAATCGAACCCAGAACCTCATTCATGCTCAGCAGTAGCGCTTGCGACCGCTACTTACTTATAACTGGAAATATTAGTTCATAGATCAGTTACATATTTGATACATCGCGATACCTTGGTTGAGATTGCATTAGAGCATTATCAACGTCGCATAACACGAACCAACGCGAAAATCGTGACGTCACATATTACTGATACACCTCTACCTCAGAAAGATCCTATTTGACTCTGTTGGGGGATGATTTTGGAAAAGCTGTGATACCCATGTCTCATAATTTTAATTGAAGAGTATGTGTAAAAAATTTCGAGTCAATCGACTTATTATAAAAAGTAACACAGAAAATTCGAGTCCCCATTTCACCCTCTTAGGGCTGGAATTTCGAAAAACTTTTTCTTAGTGGCTCTTCATAAAGTCCAAATCTCTAAATTTCATGTCTCTAAGACCAGCAGTTTAGGCTGTGCGTTTTATATTTAATTTTATATTTAAAGATTTGCAGTGAATGGTTTTATTGTGTTAAATAAAACTGTTCATAACGGTATTCTTTGTTTCCTGATACATTTTGTCGAAACTAAGCATAAGACTTTCAGATTTTAATTTGTCCTTATCAATTTTATCATATATTTTCTTTTTATGGGCTTAATTTTGGAAACGTCGGTTTTTATACAGAAAAATACTGCTTCATGGTCAGTAATGCTAGTGCCCAAAGAAAATGTATACGCTAAAAATAGTACTTACAAATTCCATGGATTGTATTGATTGCAGCCCGGCGCGCCGCCATCTTTATTACTATAATGTGATTGACGTTGAGTGCGTTGAATCAACACAGTGCTGATTAATTTTTTCGTAATTTTGCTAAAAGTGAACAAAATAAGTTCTTTTAAACCTATTAAGCTATTTCAGCAAGTCATTGAAATGGCCTTCAATAAACAATGTGAGTTAAAATGTTTGAATGACTCCTCCCAACCTAGCTTCGTAACCTGGCAAAATGATAATAAATTGAAAATGGTATTTTTACGGTATCTAAGAATAATAAGGCGTGTTTTTAAAATGCATTTCATTAAAATGATTGTTAGATACGAACTCCGTATTGCACTAAGTGACCCTTCGGTTTTATGCTCCATTTTGAGAGAGAATGACTAACAATAGAACAGGCGCAGTATTGATCTTTTCCGACCCTCTCCCGCCGCCCGCCCGCCCTGTAGTCGCAAATTTGCAATAGTTTTAGAGTTCATTGATTTTGCTGCTGAAGTCTGCGTAAAATAAGTGTTAGAGCATAGAAACAGTTGTTTACGTGATTTATCAGGTACTTATGCACTCAGATTCTTTGTTAAGAGCTATGGATTTCTTTGCTCAGGATCCATTTTTATTGAAAACCTAATCTTTAACATATTTAGAAAATATGTGTTTCTATTATGGACACACTTTTTGATTTCATAAATGTGCAATAAAATCCTGTAAATTGCATCATCTGGTCAGAGGGTCATCTTAGGGGCAGAATACTATGACTATCTGAGAAATACAATGCAAACCAACTGCTTTATTTACAAACTAATCATTCAAATAGACTTCTAACTAAAATATTATTTTGCCTCTGATAAAATTAAAGTAGAAGTCAAATAATTATCTTTCTAAAAGGTGTTATTTCAAGTGTCACTGCTTAGGGATTTTTTTAAGCTCCATCCTGGAACTCTATGCTCAAAAATCATAAACCCCATGTTTGACTTTCCTGGGGTTTTGTCAACAACTAGTTGATTATTTGATTTGAACTTGAAATGCAAAAAATAATGGCTGTTTTATAATAGCTGCAAGATTATTAAATCTTTGTCTAAGGAATTTATATTAAAGTTATTCTATTTCATAACTTTTGTGTAAGGGTAAATTAGTAACTGATAAATATAAATACCACAAACCTTATAATTTTATTTATTACTTACATAAACTTACTCTGAGTTTGTTTTGGTCTTTCTTAGAGTAGTCAGTTAGGAAACACCAAACACATCTAGTTTTAAAAGATAAGTTATTTTTGATGTGTAAGGGTTTTTTTTAACCAATTTACAGGAATAATATCATTTTATCATTTATACATTTCACTCTGCTGAACCCATAATTACAAAAGTATTGTAATAAGCACACTCAACTATCAGTCTACTTATTTACTCTATTTCACAGCACTACAGTATAGAAAGGATTAACTATCAGCATGGTCAACTAAACATGCTCATCCCAATGAAGTGATAGCTCTTTGGTTGGGTTAGTTGCCAGTTTTTGAGAAACCATTTAATAATGTTCTACAATACATTCCATTCTACAATACATAATTTATATGGTATTACTGTCAACTAGCCTATTGCCATCTTGAATGGATTGGTGACGAGCTTCTAACCTTCTCTGTTTGGACATTTCATAAACTATGAAAATCCAGTACTATGCACAGTCCAATACAGCATATTTTTCTTGTTTCACAGATAACACTAGATTCTCCGGGCGCTTCAACTCACCGGGACAATTTGTAGCTGCTGGTGAGGTAAATTCAATTGAATAGAATTTTTATTTATCCATTGAACATCTCTGGATGGTAAAAATAAATAAATGATAAGTAGACGATTTTATTAACTGTTGTAAATTGCAGTTAAATGTGAATAGTACTTTATTATATAATTTAATAAAAGGTTTGTTTAAAAAAATCTTGAATTACTTTTAAGAATGGAAAGTGTAACCCATTCCATTCTTGAAAGTAATTCAAAGGGTTTCAAAAATAATAATATAAGCAGCTGCTTTGTTTTGTCTAAAAGTGTTACGAGATAGCTGAGCATCCTGGGTTTGACTTTCTAAGCAGGCATAGTGCTATTGTGTTTTTCTGTAAGGGAATTCACAGTACCTGCCTCAAACTTCGAATCATACCTTGCAATAGACTCTCCTATTACATGAAGCTATTGACACTATAGACATTAGTAAAATGTTTAATATTTAAAGAAGTGACTTATTTTTTATATTATGTCAATCTTATTGCCACTTAATAAAGAGTAATAAAATAATTTATATAAATTCGTAATGTCTGTTACCACAGTGCTTTGGCGAGCCGCGAGAGCCCTGGTACTGGCCACATAATAAAGTCTTCAGCTACCCTCTGACTGAGCTCAAGTCCTGCACATCTTCTCCTAACATCGTATGAGATTAATGCAAAACAGAAACTTGCTCACCATCACTTACGATGTTTGGTATCCACCAGGGCTTTGCACTGTTGAATGATAAACGCGCCTGTGGTGAGATGTTCACAAGGTGTCGATGAGAGCCTCTCGGAGGATAGCTCTGTGGTTTGAGAAAGTAGTATGGTCACGAAGCAAATAGTTCGTAAACATACAGCATTCTCTAGACTTAAGTAGACATAAGCTGCTCCGGATTTCTAACATGTGACAACCCTCTGAAATTGTAACTATGAAATTTCTTGCTGCAATAATACCGTATGGTCTCCAATTGGCGAAACGATGAGGTTGCAATTTTACTGGGTAACAGACATGATAGGAATATGGATGTTGATGGGTGATGTGAGCCCACCATCACTGTGTATGAGATGATGTAAAATTGCTTTACTCCAAACTGTGCCTTATTTTTTTACAGTTTTATGTTTGCTTCTTAAATCCCAAAGCTCCTTTTTTGCTACCCGCGCACTTTTCTTTTGATTTATAACTCTCATTATCTACATTTTCGGCAGCAGTATGCTGTTTCCTCGTACGTTTTAATTTGATGAGTTTAGTTTGGATGCATGAATGTGCTAGCGAGTGAATGGTGGAGCGCATCTCCCACTCGGCTGAATGACGCCAGTTGGTGTCGGGCGGGCTGCGATCGGACATCGACTGGAAGCATTGGCAAGACCCTACACCAAAACACTGGTCATCAGTGAGTATCTTAATCTTTCTGCGTTATCGGTGCAATATGTCCTGCATCCGATCCGCATACCACAAAATACGGTTCGCCACACTGTATGAGCTGCTTTCTAGTACGAACCCAAGTCGCACTTGTGTGTTTTATAATGTCCGTCAGACCGTATTTTATCTGTCGCGGATGGGAGTCGGTGCATGAGCGTTTGGCTGAACGAGCTGACTGGATTGATTCTATCTGAATGTTATCGTTGTGGGCTTGTTAAGGGTTATACCTAAGTAGACGTTGCGAGTGCTTGGTGTCTCAATATGTAATGTTTCGTTAGACGTTCGGGCAGTCGCCGCGCAAACAGCAGCAGCAACAGAACCTGCAGCCAGTTCAGGTGAGCCGAGTAGAACTGCGACACTGTGCGACTCCTCGAACACCTTACACGGCTATTTAGAACTAGCGCTTGACAGTTGCGATGTAGCTTAGCTCCATGTCTTAGACGCATCAAGTCCCGTCGCCACTATGCTTGCAGTCTTTTCCGAACGTTTGCGCGGTTAGACGCAGTGTTAGTATAGATGCTTATTTTATTAAATCTTTTATACAAGGCCCAGAAAAGTCCCAACTTAAGGACAGTCCAGGATATTAATTATCAATACAAAAAGCTCAGAATATTTTGGTAATCAATATTAGTTCTTTCTAATCATTCATGTTATCATTTACGAAATCAATAAGTTCTTTCTAATCATTCATATTACCATTTACGCATACACTAGAGCACAAGCCGAATGATCTAAGCATAAATGTGAGATGAACGTGACTTATGCGTCATTTATTTAGCCGCAGCTGAAGGACGACGACGTGAAGATGGACGAGGTGGACGCGGACGTGTCGGCGCTGTCCAAGGACGACGAAATAACCCTGGCCTCACGCCCGCACTGGATGAAGAGCAAGCTGCCAGGAGGTGAGACCGACATAACTTATTGACTACTGCAAACTAATTAAATAAATTCTTTATTGGCATAAACTTATCAAATGGGTTAAGGGTTACATAAAAAAGGTGAAATCCTGACTTCAAAGCTAGGTAGCGTACCTGTAAATCAGGAGGAGCCACTGCTTTCTACCAGTGAGGTTACAATTAAGCGAGTTTTATGGAACAAAAGCTATAAAATTATGGTACTTAAAAATTTAACGGGTATAGAAAAAAAGACAATTTTTTTTTTTTAATAAAGTTTAATATAAAATTAGAATAAAAACAAAATGAAATAAATGTATTGAATCAAAAAAAAAAACAGAATTAAAAAGAATAATAATATAGGAAACAATAAAATAAAGTTATTATGAAAACAAAATCTTTACACTTTTAAACTGATAGACAACTTTTGCCATTTTGTATTTTTTTTGTTTTGAAGAAATCTATTCCTTTAATTTTAATAATCATTTTCTTTAAACATTCGGAGTCAAATTTTGGTGCCGCCAATAGAAAATATCGTGAATTAGCGGATACCCGGCGTGTGCTACTACGCTTAAAAAGTGGTCTAGCGGATACCCGGCGTGTGCTATTACGCTAAAAAAAAGTGGGCTAGCGGATACCCGGCGTGTACTGCTACGCAAAAAAAGTTGTCTTCGCATTATTGCCTTTCTAATGAAACCGGTTTCGGGCACATCGGTTAGATGGTTTAAAATTCTATAACGGACATAAGTAGAAACAATGTTTATGTTTTATATACATATATTGATTCGTGTTATAAAAATATTGGCAACATCTCTATTGGTTTGTACTTTCAATACAACTTTGTCCAATATCTTTTTGACCATGCGTTTTTTACTCTACGTTACGAGACTTAAACATAACTGGCCGCGGAACCTCTTGTCGCAGTAACGTAGGTTTGCACCTCTGCGTCGGCTCACTAATAATTACAACAAGCAATTCCATTACATCAATACGGTTGCTAATTTTGCTGGTATATAAAAAAAAATTGTATCCAAAACACTTAGTCACTACTAATTTTAATTAAGATTTGCATGACTTAATGATTTTTTTTTCTTTGTTTGATAAATTTACTTGTGGTTTACTATTGAACAACAAAAATGTTTTCTTAACTTAAATTAATGTAGTTTGTAGGTTTTAGTTTAAATGACATGGTTTGATAATTTTTTATGTGTATTCCGTGGATAATGTTGTTGAATGTTGTTGTTGTGGAATTTGGCCGTATTTTTTTTGTATTTCTTCCTACAAAATGTAATGTGTCACTGTTTGTTTTCCCTAATAAATAAAAAAAAAAAAAAAAAACGCGAAATGATGGTGTACTTTTTGCCTCTGCTTACTCTTTAGAGAAATGCAAGCGTGATTTTGTGTTATTTGGTTTACAGTGAAGAAAGTGAGCAATAAAGAGCGTCGTCGTCGCCAGAACGAGAACCTGCGACGGCTGCTGACGCCTAAGAACGCGCTCATGGTGCTCAACGAAATGATGCCCAACGAACAGGTGGCTAATGTTAGTGTTGTGGTCTTCCACCAGTCAGTAGTCAGTACAGTCAGGGAAACGAATTGTCATAGTGTATACAGGAAGATTTTTTAATCACCATCCAACATTTTTCTATGCGTTAGGTACTATTCAAAGACTCCATTTTTGAAAAAAAAAGGTATATCAAATATTGACCAATTCAATTTGTATTATCAAGTCAACGTGTTTACTAAATCAAACGTTGAATACTATGGCAAGCGGCGACGTGCGGGTGCAGCGGGGACGTGTAACCGCGGGTGGTACCACGAAAGTACCTTTTTTTAGGTAATGTTGTGATGTCATATCTCAATGACAATGAATGCGACAGTAAATTTAACTGTGTATATATAATGCCGTTCCCAGTCTGCTTACGAAAATTCAGTCAAAATCCAAAAGTTTATTCACTATAAAAAAAAAAAAAGCTAGTTTCATATTAATTTGTTAGGCAGTGAAAAATGGTCTTCGCTGCACTTCGCCACATATACCCCGGCCCGAAATAGTTATAATATAGCAGACCGTATTGGAATTTCAATGCGCCAGTGTATCTATCATTACAAGCGTCTACACGTTTTCCCATTGCATTTGTCTACGAGTTTACATTTGTTTTCTCCGGCAGCAATTCAAAGTGGAACCTTCGGCCGCCAATCAGTTCTACAAGGCGGCCAACGTGCACAACTTCTGCGCAGACCTCACTATCGACGGCAACAACTACAAAGGATACGGTACGATCACGTACATACTTAAATACTAATACATATAATATTATAAATTTGAACGTAACTCTGTATGTCTGACCTTTTTACGCCTAAACGCCGGAACCGCTCGTTGTGAGATTTGACAGGTAGGTATCGAGGCACCCGAACAAGGACATAGGCTACTTTTCATCCTGGATATTTTTATTAAAAATTATGAAATATAAAACACAAGCAGACGAAGTCGCGGGTAACAGTTAGTACTCAATAAATGACGCAATGTGAATGTAATATGCATATTACATTCACAATCGGCAGCCTACCCGTTCCGGCAGTGCAGGCGTGATTTTAAATGCTACGTTGTTGTCCTTAGAAACCATTGATGACTAAAAATAAACTTGTTCAACTCCGTAGGTGACAACAAGCTAATGGCGCGCAACGCAGCCGCCGAGCAGGCGATACGAGATCTCATCATAAAGAAGATGAACAAAGTGATCACCGGTGACGGTAGTGAGTGAACTTATGCCGTTATTACTTAGCTACGGCAACACTTGCCCAAACTGTATGAAAGTAGATGTGGTTTTAGGGAGAAGTAGCCCAGGCGGCACGGTGGATGTGATACCGACGGAAACACGTACCTAAAGTCTGTTCCAAAAGTATCTTATAAAAGTGTAAACAAACCCTGTCCAGATTAAATTTTTTCGCCATTACGCACCAAAGTGGATTAGTAACACATTCATCTTAAAAAGGTTTCAACTTTATGTCTCCGGGAACTTTTTCCAACAATTATTCTTTGAATAACATTGTTAAATTGTAATTGAAAAATTTATGATAACGTTTTTCAAATAAAATAAAATTGATGATGATAGGTTAGAAAATTAACCTTTTTTTGTCAACTGAAAACTTCTTTATAGTGATTTAGAATTCAAGTTTCGTGTTATAAGTATTTAAATAATCAAATTAAAGCACTCAATTTGTAAATGGCGCTTGAAATTGGCATTCATAGGTACGTTTTCTGATCCATTTGTTTATATTTTAATCAGATGCTTTTGGATCAAACCAAACAAACTCTGTTGATATCCATTGTAAGAAAATTCACTTAAAATGGCGACGGATATGACGAAAGATCATTAATAAAACCTTAAGCTTAATAATCCCTGCTTGTAGCGACGTCGCTGGTCATCCCCGACTCGGGCTCCACGAACGGCGACGTGGGTACGGACGAGGAAGCCCTGCCGATGATCCAGCTGGCCTCGTTCGCGCTGCACAAGCTGTTCACCGAGTGGGAGTACGAGGGTCACAAGGTACCGCAGCTCAAGCCGACCTCGCTCTCGGTACGTACGCTGTTCATCATCAGCCAATAAATATTTGCCGAGTGTATGTACTAACACTAGTGTTTACTAACAAGTTGGAATGTATGATCATGGAAATACTTCAATAATTATTATTATATTACTAAATGTCCGTTGCTGGAAATAGGCCTCATCCAGGCATCGCCACAAAGGGCACGCCACAATTGCGGCGGTAAGACCCCTCTTTGAGGAGTGGCTTGAGAGGCGCCACGGCGTCCTCACCTTCCGCCTGACGCAGGTACTCACCAGACATGGCTGTTTCGGTAGGTTCCTGTTTCGAATAATGCGGGAGGAAACGCCCGGGTGTTACCATTGTGTGGATCGACCGGAGGACACGGTGGAGCATACGGTGGAGGTCTGCCCGGCTTGGGCGGAGCACCGCCGTGTCCTCGTGGCGGCGATCGGCGGCGGCGACCTCTCGCGTCCGGCCCTGGTTCAGGCCATGGTACGGAGCGAGAGGGAATGGGAAGCCGTCACCTCCTTCTGCGAAGCAGTAATGCTCGCGAAGGTGGAGGCGGAGCGCGAGAGGGAGAGGCAATCACTGCGCCCTCGCGCCCCTAGTCGCCGCAGGAGGAGACACCCTGGGCGTCGGGAGTCGATTGCCGACTCCCGGCCACCGTAGGCGCGGGCTTGCGGACGGCGAGCAATGGGCAGCTCGCCGTCCGGTAAGGACCAGGCCCGGGTCGACGGCGCGTCGTGTTCCACGCGCGCCTCAAAGAGATGTCAGCAAATTTGACGGGGTCCGATAGGACCGATGCCTACCGGGGCTGCGGATTGTTCGAAAGAGTTACCGTGGCCCTGGCGCACAGGCAACTGAAGGAACACGGGTGGGTTTTAGTCAGTAAGAGTCTGACACGCCCTTCCGCTCCGCCCAGAGCGGGAGACGTCATTTGATGATTTCCCACCCAAAAAAAAAAAAAAAAAAAAAAAGGCATCGCCACAAACTCATCACTCATCAAACCGTGTTTTAATCCAATTTGATAGGAATAATACTGTTTGTTATAAATTATAATTCTTTAACAATTAGTCAGTAATGGATAATTACTAACTAAAAACGTTAAAACTCACGAGCTTAGGCGAAAATCGTGGTTGAATTATTTTACGGGCTGATTTTTGTAACGTCAGATATCATACGATCAATTCTTTTAATTAAAACGTTCCAATTGCAAGTCTCAATATTAATTCAGCGACATCGATGTCAAAAACTAGTCAAAAATGGCGGTCAATTGATTGTATTTTTGATAGATTGAGACAGATTAAAATGCGAACGTTCTTAAAAATTACGGGAATTGCCTCTCTTTTATCAGTAGAACAAAATTGACGTTTGACAGTTTTTCCCCACTAACTCAAAAATTCAAAATTATTCCTCAGATAAAGAAGGTTGTTTAGACTTATAGTACAGTCGGCAAAAAACGAGGGTTAACCTCTGAATGAGAGATTATAAGCTGTAAACTGATATGAACGTTTGTTTTGCTATTCTAAAAGTTGTCACATAAGTCTTAATAATCTCGTGTCTTAAGATATTCAAGGTCAAAGGTCGCAAAAATCGTTTTTTTTTTCGAATATCTCGCTTCCTATGGTTTTAATGATGTTGACATTTATAATAATAATTGTAGAGAATGAAATCGTTAAAATTTTTTGTTGTAAGTTTTTTTATACGTTTAATGTGTTTGAAACAGAGTATTAATCAATGAATAATGCTAATTATTCAAAATTATGTAATTTTTTATAATTAATAACTTTCGGGGAAACAAGGCGCGATGTTATGTTATGTTAATAAACTTTATCCGACGTAGCATAGACCGCGGCTCACGGCCGACCTAGCACCATGCCATGTGTGGCTGAGCGCCGCGCGCTTTTCGCGCTATATTAAAAAACGGTTAAGCAAATAAAACATGTTTAGAACAAAATTTGTAATCAATCTTATGCTCTACGATTACTTTTATAGATGTCAACATCATGCAAACCATAGGAAGTGTGATACTTGCAAAAAAAAGAAGACTTTTGTGACCTTTAACCTTGAATATGTTAAGACGTGGACACGAGATTTTATGAGTTCTTTGTGACAACGTTTTGAATGCCAAAATGAAGGTTTTTTTTAAACCAGTTTACAGCTTTATTACGAGGGTCATTCAATAAATACTTAGCCTACAAAAAGTAAACGAAAATTTTGGAAAAGTGGCAATTTATTTTTCAACATAGTCTCCTTTTAGTTCGATATACTTAGCCCAGCGATGCTCCAACTTTTTTAACCCGTCCGAAAAATAGTTTTTGTCAAACTCTGCAAAATAGGCCTCCGTGGCGGCGATGACCTCCTCATTCGATCCATATCTATTCCCGGCGAGTGATTTTTTCAGATTAGGAAACAGAAAGAAGTCACAAGGGGCCAAATCTGGAGAATACGGTGGATGGGGCAGCAATTCGTAGCGTAATTCGACCAATTTGGCCATGGCAACGGCAGACGTGTGAACCGGTGCGTTGTCGTGGTGAAACAGCACTTTTTTCTTCGCCAGATGGGGTCGTTTTTTCTTTAATTCGGCGTCGAATCGGCCTAATAAATCGGCATAGTAAAGCCCTGTAATTGTTTTACCCTTCTCGAGGTAATCGATGTAGATCACACCTTGTGAATCCCAGAAAACGGTGGCCATAACTTTTCCGGCCGATTTTACAGTTTTGCCTTCTTTGGAGCACGTTCCCCGGTCTGGATCCATTGTTTTGATTGCTCCTTGGTCTCTGGTGTGTACCAGTGGATCCAGGTTTCATCGACGGTCACAAAACGACGCAAAAACTCCGCTGGATTCATCTTAAACAGCGCCAAACACGTCTCCGATGTGGTCTCACGGTTGCGCTTGTTTTCTGGTGTGAGTAAACGCGGCACCCATCGCGCCGACAGCTTTCTCATGCCGAGTTCCTCGTGAAGAATATGATGCACTGTTCCTTCTGAAATGCCTACAGTCTCAGCTAGCTCCCGAACCTTCAATCGGCGATCTGCCAATACGAGATCATGGATTTTTTTAATGTTTTCCTCCGTAGCAGCTGTTTTCGGTGCACCTGGACGTGGTTCATCAAAAACCGACGTACGGCCACGTGCAAACTCGTTGAACCAATTCTTGACGGTGGCCATCGATGGAGAAGAGTCACCGTACACAGCATCCAAGCGCTCTTTGATTTCGATGCGCGTTTTCCCTTCCAAAAATAGGAATCGAATCACCGAACGATATTGCTCTTTTTCCATTTTTGTAAAACCGATCGACACGTTCGCTTCCATAAGTTGTCAAATTAAAACAAATGAAGGGATTGGAATGAAAATTTGAAAAAAGAATTAAAAAAGAATGTGCTACACTGTGGTAAAACTCTTTTGAAACTACAGCGCCCTCTGGCGATGAGGCTAGGTACTTATTGAATGCACCTCGTATCTCTCAATCTTAGGTGAAACCCCTAAGGTGACTGGACTGATAGAGCTGTTTTTTCCAACGCATCTGGCGTTAAACATAAAGTCACTCGTACCTTTCGAACACAGTACAGTCCATTATGTTTGCCCCCGCAGACGTCGGAGAGCCTCACGGAGCCGGCCAGCAAGAAGAGCAAGGAGCTGCCGGCCAACGCGGCCGTCATGCACCCGTGCATGCTGCTGACGTACATGCGGCCGCACCTGGAGTACCGCGAGCTGTGCGTGGAGGGCGACCGGCCGCAGAACATGCTGTTCACCATGGGCGTGGACGTGGACGGCGCCACCTACATCGGGAAGGGTGAGTCCATCTCATAGTACCGACCGTTGTTGTCCCACTGCAGGCAGGCCGGAGGCCTCTTGTTACACAGAGAAGACACGAGCATGGATCCACCACGCTCGCTCAAGACGGGTTGGCGATTTCAGATATTATATTAACTACTAGCCCATCGCCCGCAGATTTGCCCGCATGTAAAGCAGATTTTCTCATATTATTTTTAAGCTATTGCATAGCTTTTATCGCGGGCTTTGAGCGCGGCGACCGAATCAAGAAATTCCGTAACGAAAATAAAACCTAACACCCCCCACTCCGCCTACCATGTAGCTCGGCCGACCGTTCGCTTAACGTATATGTATATGGTACGACTGTACTTGAATTAATATCAAAGAAAAAAAAATACTGCATAAATAAAAAAATATAATTGCATAAGTTGACAAAAAAATGCTATGCAATAGCTTTTCCGCGGCAGTCCCCGAGTGCCACACGTGTTTTTTTTTAATTAAACCTGTGGCACTCAGTATAAACTCACTCATCTCCAATATAAACTCAGAAAGTACATAATATTATTATTATGAATTGAAAAAGTCACATTGGTTCTTGCTTTGTTTCGAATCCACAACCTTAATATAGTTGATATACAGGGTCAAATTAATTTAATTAGCGAGACTTCGAAAAACGTGATGGTTCGACCCTGAACACAACAAAACAAACAAATTTATTTTTTCTTAATTTCATATTACAGTAACAGGGGACATTGACCCCAAAAAAATCACATGTCGATGCCTATCTCATGTGCGGAGTTTCGCTAGCTATTTGAATTTGACCTTATTTTTGTATTCTATTCCTACATGACGAAATAAGAAGTCTTTACTCCCGGAAGACGTAAGCAGAAGTACTGCCTCAAAGACTAAATTATGTGAGGCACATTTAGTTTTCTACAGTTCTCATGTTGAGTGATTTAGTTAAGGAAGGCGCTTCTAACCGAGTCATGTTTTACTGCAATGCGTGGCTGCAATGGATTGTTAGCAATATTTCCAGTATGATTATTGATTACGGACACTGACCAGATATTGCAATATTACTGGAGCAACATTTTTGTATGTATTGCTGGACGATCGCTCCGCTATCGAAAACCACAGTGGATCGCCCATACATTCGACAGGAGTAAATCAAATATGTCAAAATTTATGTCAAACCTAAATAATTTACATAGGGCTGTCATATGAGATATTATTTTTATTAGTAGTCCATTGCGAAAAATTCGCCAATAGATAGGCTAGTTGTTAGTTCTTGTGAAACAGATTAGTAAAGCTCATTGTGATTTATTTTCCTCAAAATGTAAATATGTCAGCGAAATATTAACTTTGACTGAACTATTTAAAAAAAAATTAACGCAATTTAATTTTGATTGTCTTAACGGGACATACTGTCATGGCGGCTCGAGTGTCACCATACTTGTTTTGCGTCTAATTCCCTTTTTGTTCAGTGTTGTCTGCACACTAACTTCATTTATTACTTCTGTCGAGATATTATAATATTCAGGTTTTTAAATATAAAAAAATTAATATCCAAAGCAGACAAAATAACTATTTGTCTTAATGTATGACAGTCTTAAATATTAGATGATTCCATTTCCAAATGTTTTATGTTTACCTGAGAATGACACCGAATACTATTAATGTAGTAAATGAATGAACAATGCCTCATTGTGCGACAGGGACACACTACCAATCAGTGTTCTTCCTTTCAAGACCATTATTTTAATACATCTATTGGTAATGCAAAAAATACCTTTATGATTGTCGCATAAAGTTTGTTTCTATTTACAATTAGAAACACAGTCAATTGGAAGGTGTGACGTGTCGCGCTCTGATTCGCGTTCAATGTCACGTGACCAATGGCTTTATTTTACGCAATTATTGCGCGAAAATATTAATTATTTTAAAATCATTTACAAAATTAAGTTGCGTTTTAATATTAAACTGTGAAACATTCTACAAAACAAAATTCAAAACAATAACAATAGCTATCCTATTTGTTGACCGCCATCTTGGATTTTCAGTCAAAATCAAAAATCATTTATTCAAACTAGGCTGAGAATCATACTTTTTTTAACGTCAAAATTACATAAGACAGTCTCCTGAAACGCCCGCCCTTCACCAAGTGGTGAAGGGCGGGCACTAGGAAAAGCACTAGGAAGTCTTATTGGTTTGGCTGGGGAGAAGTGGCGTAACAATCTGTCCAGCAGCACAGCTGTCTGTTCAGTTAGAAGAACTGGATTCTATACAATAGTAATTAACATTACGAAACACAAAACATTAAATTAAATTATTTGCCATATGTCAGCTAGCACATGCCAATATATCAACAAAAACTTTGAAAACTATACTGAAGCAAAAATAAATAATAAAAATGTAAAATGAATACCTAAATAAAAGCCTCCAGGCATAAAGGGTGTGCCCGCTTATGCACATGCAATGCTGCATTATGTTCATATAGCTATAACTTGAAGTCACAAATGATAAACTAGGACCTTTTAAGTTAAATAAATAAACAGTTAATTACTAATAAGCAATAATAATAACAAAAGCATGGTCAGCAAGACGACCTGTCACCAGCCACCACAAGCAGCACCCGTTCACGAGCACAACGCTAAGAACTGCCGCCACCTGCCGCGTGCGCGGGGAGGAGCCCGGCCGGGCCTCGGCGCTACCACTGGCTGTGACAGTAAGGGAGCATGACAACTTGCTGCCGGTTGCTCAGGCAACAATAATATGATCAATATTCGAGGTCGCTAGTTAACCACATATTGCAATACAATTCATTAAAAACATTAGATGAGTAGGTACACTATGTCAATAATAAATGAAAATATTTCGTATGAAATGAGACTACAACTGACTGACAGAGATTTTAGTACTCCAACCTCAGTTGGTCTTGTGTTAATCACAGCGACCAACTATTCGTATTGTTTCAGTAATCGTTGATAGAATAGTATGCTTTGAACAAAGGTTGGATTTTACTTTAGCTTTAAACGCATTAAATAGCAAATCTAGCAAAGAAGAGGGAAGCTTGTTATCAAAGGTTACGAGGGCGGCACTGAAAATTTCGGGAATCAAGGAAGTGACACAACATTACTATTTAAAAATGTATTTATTGCTTTTCGAAGTATTCTCCGCGAAATTTGACACATTTTTCCATACGATGGAACCAATCATTGAAGCAACCATTCCATTCGGAAGTTGGGGTCTCCAAAATAGCCGTTTTGTAGGCGTCCACAGCTTCTTAAGGTGATGAAAAAATCTCTGTCCACGCAATTTATTCTTTATTTTAGGGAAAGTATAGAAATCATTAGGGCTTAGGTCGGAGCTGTACGGCAGATGGTCTAACAATTCTATGTTTTCTTGCTCTAAAAACTCTTTTGTTCTGTGCGCGGTGTGAGAACTCGCATTGTCGTGATGGAGGATGATGTGGCGGTTGCAGTTCTCTTTACGGAGTTCAGAAACGACCTGTGGCAAACAAATGCTAGCATACCATTCTGCATTAACCGTTCTTTGTCCCTCAAGAGGAATAGTCGTAACATGGCCGGTTTTGGAGACAAACGTGGCCACCATTTTTTTTGCAACACTCCGTGAACGAACAATTTTTGTTGGCTTTAACTCATTTTCGAACACCCAAACTCGTGACTGGTTTTTTGTTTCGGGTTCGTACGTGTATATCCAGGATTCGTCACCTGATACGATGTTGTATACAGCATTTGAGGATCCTGCGTGGAATCTTTCGAGAGTTGTGACGCACCAAGTAACGCGAGCCGCTTTTTGCTCTTCACAGAGCGAATGCGGTATCCATCGGGAAAACAACTTTTTTACACCTAATTGTTCATGCAAGATTATTTGTATTTGACTCATGCCAATGTCTACAGTTGCCTGAATTTCGTGGTATGTCACATGTCGATCTTCCTCAATCAGCTTACGCACAGCATCAACGTTTTCTTGGGTGACTGCAGTTTTTGGACGACCTTGACGGGGATCATCACTGAGCTTGACACGTCCACGTTGAAATTCAGCAAACCAGCGATAAATTGTGGGTTTGGATGGGGCTTCATCACCAAATGCAGAAATCATCCGGTCAACACACTGTTTTTGTGTTAAACCAGTTCGAAAGTCATAATAAATGATCGCTCTTGAATTTTCTCGAGTCAATTCCATTTTCTCAACGACTAAACTAGTTTGACAAAACCTTGTGACAAGACCGAGAATCTTTTTTTAAATAAATAAATGGTATTCGATTTTTAAAACCAAGGAGTTTTCAATTAAAAAGATTTTAATATGACAGGAACAGTGGAAATATTCCATTCCCGATACTTTTAGTGCAGCCCTCGTATACCGAGCCCAACAAATGAGCTATGAGCTTTATGAAGTCGGTGAAATTTGATTTTGATTTAACATCCGAGCTACGGTATTAAAATATTGCAGCCACGTATCGTAAAAGTGTAACTCGTTTGAAAGCCCTCATAACGTTTCGTGTTGTCTTCGCAGCGCCCAACAAGAAGGAGGCGCGCAAGCTGGCGGCCAAGGCGGCCTGCCAGGCGCTGTTCTCTGTGGCCTTCGCCGACGCGCCGCCCGCCGCGCCCGCCCCCGCGCCCCCCGCGCCCCCCGCGCCCGCGCCCGCGCCGCCCGCGCCCGCGCCGCAGTAGCGCGCGGGGCCCACGCTGACGTGTCCAACGACTCGTACCTAACGTATCCTACTCGCGCTGGAACTCGTCCGTTGCCCACTCATCTTTCGTCCGAAAGACTTTCTACTCCCACGAAACACTCTAGGCACTCGCAGAATCCGGTGTTTTCGCGTAATCGTTCGCCCCCGCGCCGCTCTATTCCCGCGCGGTAATCGACCTCAAGTAATCCATCGCCCCGAGGCGACCTCGACCGAGTACACGCGGAAATCTACATACACGCGACTTCCTTCATCCCCGCGACATCCTACATCCCCGCGCTGACGCCCACACGTATTCGTACGCCCGTGTGGCATTCTACGCTTACGCGTGATCATACGCCAACGCGGCATGCTATGCACACATGTAGTCCTATACGTATGCAGCATCCTACACCCTCACGGTATACTACACCCATAAGACATGCCACACCCTAGCGCGGAATTCACCCTCCAGTAATATTAAGTCCACGCCTCCTAGTGGTCGTACACCCTCGCGCGATAGTACACCCTACGGTGATATTACACCCATGCCGGAATCCGCACAACACAACATATTCTTTCGCAGACTTACCAAATTCCTGGAACAGCACAACAGAATCTTTCACAAACTTACCAAATTTCTGTAACGGCAGAACAGAATTTTTCTCAGACCAAATTCCTTCGGCCACAAACCAGGTACCTTACCTACCTTCCGATACGTATCAAAATATTTCGCACCTACACCAAGGTTGGTCGCACATACCCCGATACCATTCACCTACATACCAAATTCCTTCCCCGAAGCATGAAAATGTTTTTAGGACACATCGAGTTTCTTCGCCGACACATCGGAGTCGTTCGCCTAGAAACTGGGAAGGGGAATTTACCCCTACTTCATCTTTGTCCGATTCTGAATCTGACAACGATTTTATCTATAACCTTGCGCCGACACGCCTTACACACCACGACCAACAGCAACAACAACAACAGCAGCAGCAGCAGAAACAACAACAACAACAACAACAGCAGCAGCAGCAACAACAACAACAACAACAACGACGACTCTAAAGTTGATGGACAAATTATGGAGATATATCATATCGTGTGTTAAGAAATCAATATGACGCCAGATCTATGCCGACGGGCTCGTATCCTAAGCCGACAGACACAGACTATGCCGACATTCACGCATCCGGTACTGACAGGCTCGCATCCTATGCCGACAGACTTACAGACTATGCCGACAGGCTCGAATTCTGTGCCGACAGCCTAGCATCCTATGCCGACAGGCTCGCTTTCTGTGCCAACAGGCTCGCATCCTGTGCCGACAGGCTCGCATTACGCGCATGTGGACACACACTGGACGCGCATGTGGGTTCCAAGCGGGAGTACACGACCCGGACGAGTTCCAGCACGATTCCACATAAAATCAAACGGTAATATCAGTTATGCCGATCTTCACTCTGGTGCACTGGTACATAACGTTAGCAATTTTTATATTACTTTGAAAGCCTTGGAATTTAATGTAATTAATATTTTTCTTGATTATTACTCGGTTTCTCTACTAGCCCGCAAAATTCAAAATTTCATACGTTTTTTACAACAAAATTTTGAATTTAGCGGGCTGTCACCTTAAGTAATGCTAAAGCAAAGTTTGCATGAATTCAGTGTTTAAGCGTATTCGCAGTAAAAGTATGTTTGGTGCGACTGAACACGGATAGCGTATCTAAAAGCGCGTAGAATATGCCCAGCGCCGCGCACCGCGCACATTGACTGAACGTACTCTACACGTGTTCCTCGCAAGAAATGCATGCTTCATCATTTTATCCAAAATAATTACTCTCTAGGCAATTATTAATTATACATGTTTTATTATCAATTCAACAGTGAGCACGTTTACGCGCTCGATTATATTGTTATCAAATCTCTCGATGTATGTAGCTTTATGTATTAAATGTGTAGCCTTATGAAATAAATGGTGACCATTATTATGAAACCATTAGGTGTTGTTTTATTTTATGTTCGCACCAAATCCGAGAGCGAAATAAGGCCAGCGCAGATTAGGGATTGTTTCGCAGTCTGACGCAGGATACAAAAGGGGAGCCAAAATAAAAGTCTTTGCTGGACATAACTACATGTAATAACATTTCGAATATTGTACTTGATCGAAACGTACTCTTATCACAATGATCGGGAGTTCGATATAAAATTGGCCTGGAAGATGACAGCACGTGTAGTGTGCCGATTAGATACATACGTCAATCATAACAACGACAACTTATATTATTGGAAGGATTGTCTTTATAACACAAAAAAATATATAATCACATTACGTCTTGTAACTAATAAGCTAAAATCATTAAAATTATTTTTAATTTTTCTTCGTAACATGTAATGTAGGTAGGTAGGAATACTTCTTTGTACAATCTGCATTGAAATACGATTAATACTTCAGTTCTTTTAATCATAATTATTGAGCACAATAGGGATGTTTAAATAATTGCTACAAATGTAAAAAAAATATAATAAAACTTTTCGATATTACATGGAATCCTGAACAACAGTGTTGCGAATAGTTTTGTATCAATTAAGTAATTGAAAATATTTTTGGCCGTTGCATCATGTCATTTCATATTTAACATGGTTTGGTACAGATAATGTACCTGATCGAGCTCATATTACAAACAAAGAATAGTCGACAGAAACATGACTACAGTAGGTACCCAATGTAACCGCTACACACTACTCAGTCTTAGCAAATGCTACGCACGACTGTCAGACGCACGTCCCGCAGACGTACAATCTTCAGACGCACGTCCTGTGGACGTACTGACTAAGCTAATGGCCGCCACGGGCTGTGGCTTATGGACGCGGGCGGTTTTTATTGTTTTATTATTATTGAGTCACAACCCGACCTAACGCAAATCAAAATAAATTGTTGGCCAATTGTTTTTTTTACGTTAACTATTTTCTTTGCACCTACATTCTTTGTAGATATGGTTGAGTAATGATAAATAAGAAATAGCTCATGCAATATAAATTCATTAAGTAGGTACGCACAATATTCTATAATCAGACCTATCATCAATAAAGCAATACAAAAAAAAATCTGCTATACTTACGGTAGAATAATCAATAACTTTCAGAATTATAATATTAATACAAAATGCTCAATTATAAATGTTGTAACGACTATTGGCCTGAACCCTAGACGTGGCGAAGCCAAAACTGGACAAAATACATTGAGTCCGTGTCATGCATCCCGTGTACATGATATCCATGGTAGGTAGTGACAGTTATTACTCGTATCACCAAATATGTCTACCAAAGAAACCGTAAATCATACATGCTTCATAGTTATACTTAACATATTGACATAATTCCAGTAAAAATGCAAGTATTAAAACTAGAAATTAATTAAAAATTATACGAAAACAACAAAATATAAAACAATCGACTAACAATGAAAAAACTTAATACAACAAAGAATTAACAACATGGCAACATGGGACGTAATGGCAAACTTAAAAAGTATTAGGAGACTACCACTACCACAGAATAGAAAAGAGCAGAAGTTTTACACGTGTCTACCTGCGTAAACAATGCGCGATAAAATGGAGCCTTAGGTATACGTAGATGCCGCGCGAAGCAAGTATTGCGTAACAACGTTCTGCAAATATGTGAAGTAGTCAAACGAGTCGATTTTTGACATATCATCCTAAACGCCTAACCAGTATCACATTATAATCTGGGAATTAATTAATGGATGAATAATAAATGAGCTTGCCAAATTGCAGTTTCACGACTGCTCGGCTTACCTGTGCTGATCACAGGGTCAGTACAGTACCAGTAGGTAGGTATCTATACTGCGTTTGCGATTTAGTTTCCAAACCTATAAGCAAATATGTAATTTCGGAAAAATAACTATTATGAATTTTTCAATAATTCTAGTCATTCAGAAATAAGCTTAATTTACACCAATATAAAGTTGATATTCGTTTAAGAGGAAATACATCAATTGAAAACAAGGGTTTGAATAAACTAAAAACACAATAGGTATGTGCGATTAGACTGCAGAGATCCTGAAATCAGTATTTCTACTTAAAAAAAACGAGTATCAATGTGCATCTTTATCGCACGTTGTAAACCATGGGCCTCTGCATCCGTCATTTGTGCTAAGTCATAATAATAATATATCCTCGGTTACATCTAGGAATACTTGTATGTGTTGGCACGCTTTGTACCCGTAGTAACTACATATCTGAGAAATACAGCATCGGTAACGCAGCACAACGGGGAAAATGGACACTATTCTAAATTATACATTCAAATGGGTCTTACAATAATGACATACCTACATCGTTCAAAACACGTTCACGAAAAGATTTCTCTAGCTTTTTGAACACTTTATTTTGAAATGGAAGCATTTTCATAAAACAATGTTTAAAACAATACTTAATAGTATAATTCTTAATTCTGCGTTATCGTTACCCATGTCTGCTTTCATTATAAATGCAAAAACGTACACTTCCTATCTAAACTAAGTCTCATAAGTATCTTCTTTACATCAATAATTTGGACGTCAACGATTCGAAAAGCACGTTCACATGATTCTCAACTTTAATTTCATATTATTATAAAGATCACTTTCTTAATGTTAGAGCCACAAAAATAATCTAATTGAAAACGTCAAGTCGACGGCTACGTTCAGCCCTGGAGGACCCTAGTTCCGCTAATGGACGAAGATCTAAGCTAACGAGTAGATAATACTAATTACAACAACCGGTAGGTCCACATGGACAGCGGGTTCTGCAGCAGCGCCAGGTGCGGCGGCTCCTTGCCGCCCACCAGCAGCAGGTGCAGCTGCGTCTCGCCGTTCCTTGGCACACTTTTCGCGCGTCGTTCGCTCAAGTCTTGGAGCTCAATGTCTCCCGGACCTACGCCGGAATCTGGAGTCAAAGCGGCTCCTAAATTCCTCACGTCAGGACCTAAATAATGAGGATTGCTGAAACCGAGCGAATTGCCAGACAATCTGTTGACCCGCTCAGCGCTAGCGTAGTCAGAAGTGGACAGTTCCGCTTCTTCTTCGTCAGTTATTATCGTGTCCTTGGTGAACCTAACGGACGCTGACTTCGGAATGGTGACTACGGTGACTTTGCCCTCAAGTTTCACTGACGATATGCCATCTCTCTTCTTAATGCTGTTTATTTCTCTCCTCATGTCCTCTTCTTCTTCAGAGTCGAGGTATACAAGCTTGGTTGCTTCCACCGGAGACAGGACCGGCGTGGGGAGGATCATGTCGGCAAAGTCGGGGACAGAGATCGGTTCTCGAGACATTTCTGATCTGTATTCAATGACGTCACCTTCTCTCGGGCTCTCTCCTCCGTCTGCGGGCTGGCGCTTGTCGATGACGTACGCAGAGTGAGACTTGGACAGCGCGGCGGCCTCCTGGCGCACGAGGCTCTCGGTGGAGTCGCGCTCGCCCGCCAGCACGCTGTAGGAGCAGCGCGCCGCGCGCCGCATGTGGAACGACGACAGCTTGGAGATCTCGCGAAGCAGCCGCGCGGGCGGCTCGGGCCGCTCCGGCCGCTCCGGCCGCTCGGGCCGCGCCTGCGCCGTCCGAGCGCGCGGAACGACGCGCATGCGCGGCGGCGCCGCGGGCACCAGCAGCGCGCAGCTGTCCACGCGCGGGGACGGCCACTTCAGACTCTGGATGATTCGCTCCCAGGTTTCCGTTGCTGGAAATTAAAAGAAAATGATGTATTAAGCAAAATATACTTTGATAGGGTATTTGGGAATGCAAGGGGCTACTCTCAAGTAGTGTTACCGAAGTGAAACCTCCAGAGCTCGTTGGTGGAGTGGCCTTGCGTCTCTCCGCCGAAGATGTACAGGTGTGCGCCAGCGCGAAGGCCCGCGTGCCCGCTGCGCGCGCTCGGCGACAACTTGGCGGGCGTGCGCACCTGGCTCCACACGCGAGACACTGGAAATAACAGATAAACGGATGAGAAGTTTGAGAAGAGGGTAGCTACGGAAGCATAAGCTATGTATATTCGATAATCTTCAGCTAAGCATGAAGCTTTTTTAAAATATTTTTAAGGTTGT
The DNA here is from genome assembly GCA_917490735.1 of Dryobotodes eremita. Taxonomy (NCBI): domain Eukaryota; kingdom Metazoa; phylum Arthropoda; class Insecta; order Lepidoptera; family Noctuidae; genus Dryobotodes; species Dryobotodes eremita. Next base: position 22,656,583 of record OU823254.1, read on the forward strand.
ATCTGATTTTACCCTAGACATTTACTCGTAACTATGCAAATGCCCCACTAGAACATTAACGACTTGGCAGGTGCTATTAATCATGAGCTCCTCACTTGTTAATTTCGCAAACCGCACAAGGTACACCTAGGTACGACTTAGCACATACTGGTCACACTTACTTGTACACTTAACGCTACCCTCTTTGTATCTGTCTATACCAAAGCTTTGATGGAAAAGCTAGAAAAAAAATGACTTTCTCCAAGGATAACCCTACAAGTGATATGTTAACAATGACGTGGGGTACTCACTGGTATCGTAGTACCAGAGGTCGCTGCAGTCGCGCAGGTCGCACTGGCCGCCGTGCACGTACAGGCGGTTGTCGTGCAGCGCGGCCGCGTGCCGGTGCCGCGCCGGGCCCGCCGTGGCCGTGCGCACCTGGTGCCACGACTCCGAATCTGGAATACAAGTTATAGCTTTTGACTTTTTGAGACATCGGGAAACATACCTAGCTGTAATGTTTATGTAACATCACGACTGTAGGAATGGGTAGGTCAGGTTAGAGACCCTATTGCCATCAACCGGGCACGAATCCAGACGCTGGGCTGCTGTTGAGAAATTCGTAAGAAAACCCTATAAGACTACCCGCGCTGGATATTGTACCCAGGAACACTCAGTAGGGCGCTTACGGCTACTAGACCAACAAGGCATTCAAGTCAACTGTATTTTGCATAAAATTACAAATTAAAATCAGCTTTTATTGCCGTATAATTAACTTATTCATCACTTACCGTAATGAAACGCCCAGAGCTCATGCGTGGAGCCCCTCAGATCCTTGTACCCTCCGTATATGAGCAGGCAGTCCTTCAGCGCGTGCGCAGAGTGTCCGCGCCGCCCTCGGGGCCCGAGCCCAGCGCCTCGCGGCTCGCGAGAGCCCCGCCGTCGCAGCGTCGACGTGAAGTTCGACTGGCCCGGGAGTTTGCGCCAGATTTGTGTCTGGAAAATAATGACAGGCTGATATTAAAACAAAAAAAATATAAAAGCACGTAGGTAATCTGTTCGACGGCCGTAGCTTAAGTAAGAGTAGTCAACAAGTTGTCGAGGTAGCGGTACCTGTTTGGATGGCAAAAGCTCGACCTACCAATACCTTTTAATGTAAAACGTACGGTCTGCTCGGGACCTTAAGATGCGTGATACTAAGTAATGAAGCCCTATGTGGTTTTATTGATAGGATTAAAATCAAGCGAGTGTATGGCCAAAACACATATACACGACGTCACATCGTGGAACGTTGCAACGTCGGGTCACGATGCGATGTCGTGTCGTGGAAATCTACGACATGCATCGTAAAAATTCACGACACGAAGTCCCATCGTGGTACGTTGCACATCATGTCGTCGTATCGTGAAAACTGACGATGCAATCCTGCGTCGGTGCCGCATTTGGTATTCTAATAATCGTTTAAGTTTTCGAACTTATTTGAGCTGCTTCAACAAGTTTTGAAATGAAAGTCAAAGGAGGGTAGATGTTGTACAACTCATCCCAACTCGCACTTGGCCGGTTTTAAATAGAGTTGAGTTATGCAACGCTCCAACATTCGAGTTTGCTTTGACTTTACGAATGCTTCTAATCTTAGCTGAAACTCAACTAAGTCAGAAAACTTTTCAAGAGTTTTCAATGTTGGTATGTGGTAACAGCTGGCTAGCTAGAAATGTTATTTTGATACTTATTGTGTTCATTTTGAATAGAGTTCAGTTCCGCAACGACCTTTCTTGCGAGTTCGCGAGGATGTAACGAATACCTAAATTTTGCTGAAGCATATCAAAGTCTGAAGAAAAGTGAAAACTTTTAAAAAGGGGTTGATTTGGTATGTCGTTACAGCTGGTTATTACTTTATTAGCAACATCAATCGTCTTGGAATGCTTTCTGATTCCTTCAGACTTTTAAAGTTTCAACTAAGTTTAGTTTAGTTTGAGTTTTGATCGCTTTTAGCGATAAGACTGCCCATTGTGTCACCCTGTGTAAAATGTCTACATTTATATCTGTAATTTTTATGGTGTACATAATAAAGAGTATTCTATTCTATTCTAGAAGAGAACGTTAAAAAGGGTAGGGATTAGAGGTGTACGCTGGTGCTTTGCTTACCGGCGGTGGCGTCATTGGCGTAATCGGTGTGGATAGTGAAAACCTGATAATAACTAAATTACCACAAAGCTCTTTAAAGTGGGCGGGGCTCCAATCCTGAGAGAGCTTGCGAGTCTCTTCAATTCCTTCATCCAAGAAAGTACACCGCCCGAGCGGTGGCACCAGGAGCCAAGGGTCTGTTCTTTAAAAAATATGGTAAAATTTGGCTGAAGAACTACATATATAGACTCATTTAACTTCAGTCACGGGTACCTGCAACTGTTCTGAGAGCTGTCACGAACCGTCTCACTAGGATATTTGTGACGGGTGACCAGTATAAGCTGGGTTTCGAAAAGGCTTCAATACCGTAGATTACATCCATACTTTTCGGCAAATTGCACAGATGACCAAAGAGTACCTACAATCAGCCGCTGTGTACGGCGTTTGTAAACTACAAAAAGGGCTCCATCGAAATTTGGGCAGTTCTGGCCTCTCAGCAACGATATCGAATTGACTGGCGCCACATCGAAGTGTTGAGATGTTAGTATGACGCTGCCACGATGACTGTTATCCAGGATAAGAAAACCAGCCAACTGCTCAGAGGGGTGAGGCAGGGGGATATAATATCCCCGAAATTGTTCATCAATCTGTTGTCTTCGAGACAACTGGACTAGACAATCAACATGCATGGCGAGTACATGTCACATCTTCGTTTTGCCGGTGACATCATCATAATGGCAGAGTCGCTGGGACAGTTAGACCAGATGCTGCACTGCCTATGAATGAAATGTAGCCTCTCGACTGGTTGGCCTCGGCATGAATTTAGACAAGACTTAAGTCACTTACAACTTACGTCTTGCTGACTCCAATCCACATCGAAGGTTCGCTACTCGAAGTTGTGAAGGAGAATGTCTATCTGGGAGTCATGATCACTACTTCAAGAAAGAAGCTGGCAGGAGGATACAGTTGGGTTGGGCAGCATGGAAAACTTCGTCAGGTCTTTTTTTCGCACATATGACAAAGTTTCAAGACTAAGGTCTTCAACAAACAAATACGTTGGAATAAACCAATAAGCATGTTTTGTTAAAAATAAACATAAGTATAAGTACACACCGTACGCTACGAAACATCTGACGCGTATGCCATGTACAAACTATACCTGCGCAGCCGGTGCAAACTTACTGGCTGCCTTGAACTAATAAGCGCGCACCTAAGACTGGGCACAGCCAATAGCATACGCGCGCTATGGATAACCGTCTACACTTAAGAAAGGGTTGTGACGGAAAACTTACACTTTTTTTCGCCTAGCCCCCATCCGCCAAGTCTATACCGTCCGATAAGGAACTTCGTTCCAAAAATGAGCAGGAATGTTATTTTTTAACATTATTGTCCTCATTTCGAAAATAATTTAGTTGACGACCCTTCTTGCGAATGCTTCTAAACTTAGCTGAAGCCCAACAAAGATTAAAGAAATCAGAAAACTTTTCTAAAGGGTTGATGTTGGTATGTCGTAACAGCCGGCTATTACGTCATAATCAACATCAACCCTTTTGAAAGGTTTACTGATTTAGGTTAGATAATGCACGCCCATAGCACGGGACGCTCATCCACTAGGGATATTAATTGATGTACATCATAGTCGTGCGTCATCTTTGATTACATCAAATGCAGCAGCGGCACAGGATTGCGTCATCAGTTTTCACGACACGATGACGTGCCGTGTATCGTTCTACGATGCGACGTCGTGTCATGAATTTTTACGATCTGCGTCGTAGATTTCCACGACACGACATCGCATCGTGGCACGTTGCGACGTCGTCTCACGATGTGATGTCGTGTCGTGTATATGCTTTTAGACCCCTATGGCCTGGACACATCACCACGGCGCGGAACCACCACGTTAAACGGCACGACGTCATGGCGCGCCACGGCGTCGTGTTCGGTGCGCCGCGCGGGCGCACGGCGCACCCGCTCGGCAGTAGATGTTTCGCTGTCGCAAAGTTCTTACGTGTTAGTGAAAAATGCTCAGTCCAGGCGATTGCCCGCCGCATGAAGGTCGACATTTTGATGCAAAATGATCTAGTCACCTGCGATTTTTATCGACCTGTGAGGGCTACCGCGCTTGAGTTTGCCGCTAAAGGCGCTAGTGTAGAGTAAGGTCTCTGATGTCAAAATATGTACTGAACGTTTTTTATCACGGATTTTATCGAATGATTCATAATAGCTGTAATGGTTGTGCCATTCTTGATTAATTATGGCTTAAGACTTTAAGTAAAAAGTTAGGATCTAATTTGGTAGCACTTGAAGGAAGAATTCGATTTTCTGCTTCATGCTTGCCAATTTTAGGAAAATTATAATCTGAATATTCATTTGAAGTTTTAAAATGTAATAAAATAAACATAATATGAATATAAGGGTACTTAAACATATCCAAAACATTAAATAAAAGTACTGCAACAGGACCTTACTCGACAGTGGCGCCAACTAGTGAGCACAATAACGATAGCCCCCATTGGGTCGGCGATTTGGTAAGCACCCAGCCGCACGGCGAAAATCGACCTAGTGTAAATCCCGCATTAGCCCTTAAGACCTCATTGGCAAGACCAAATAAGTAAAACAATTGAAGAATATTTTGAAATCAGTGACAAAACCTCAAGATAATAAGACGTAATTGACTACCTAAGACGACTTACCTACCATAGTAGCCAGCGTAACCGTTGTCTCCACGGTATTGTTGGGCTGGCGGTTCAGACATTCTAGATGCGCCTTTATTACGTAAAGCGACTGCCATCCTTCTTCTATTTTACCCAATCACATGCTAGTGAAAACCAAGGAATCTAAGACTCAGCCGGATGCTAAGACGGCCTTCCGATTGTCGGTTACAATTTAATTCCTATATGAGAAAATTCTCTACGTGAATGTTATTTCCTACGTGTCAAGTCTCAACCTACATAGATGACGAAGATCGATAGCGAGTCAATCGCGTGCTCTCGGAGTTTTGGGTCTTGGCCCAATAAATGCAATGCGACAACATTGTGCACGCGAGCTTATGCTAAGTCATTGTGAGTACTTCAAGGACGAGCGGGGTTTGTTTGGAGCCGACTGAGTTGTTTTACTTTTAATTTAATCTTTATTTATTCGGACTACAATGCAGTATACTGTGTTAGTAAGAAAATAATTTAGCCTATAACAGATCGGGTCCTATTTGTGAGCGCTATACTAGCGGGCTGTCTGGTCGGGCGGCAATCGATTGCAGGATAGTGTTGGAACTGCCACGCAGCCTGCGGAGTAACGAGGCAGATTTCTTATGCTACAGAGTGCATCAAAGCCGTCAGTGGTACAACACTGGTCAATTATGCGAGTAGGTATATTGAAGCATTTTGTAGGTACCGGAAGCATCCTGAACTGTACCCACGATTCGTAGCAACAAAGCCAAGCGTTTTCCGCTAATAATTATGTAGGTACAGTACGATTAAAACTTAATGGCGGCTGTGAAGTGCACTATTAGCTGCGCAGAACTTCACCCCACACACCCGCTGACACGTGAATTGGTACTGCGCAGCGACTCGCTTCATGTTCCGAGCCGCCATTGAGTTTGAATCGAATTAAATGATAAATGATTTTATTTCTGTAAGTAGGTTTGTACAAACACTTTTACACATCAATTATATTATAAATCTAGATGAGGTCGGCGTTTCCTATCTGACTACTCTGAGAAGAAAGGGCGAAATATACTCAGAGGTCACAGTCTCTTTTAAAGTCCAAACATAATCTTGGTCAGATCATGTGAAGACCATGTAGATTTGAGTCTGAAATGGTCTTTTGAGGAAAAACCACACAGAATGAGTGGACCTGTCCAGTCAGTGCACGCATTTGTCAGAAATCGTGCAGCTCAACTCAAAACTTAAGGAGCTCAACGATTCGACGAACAATACCATAGAAAGGACATTTGGGTAGGCCGCATAAATTACTCAAAATGCCAAACCATGATTCTAACTAATTAAGGAAGACATCAAAAAACAATGATCTACATAGTCTTTACATTCACAATAATTAAAATAATAACTATTTTACAAAGTAAATATTCATGTCAATGTATTTATAAAAATTCATCAATATTGGAAATAGCTATATAAAAATCCTGAAATAATCTTGTTCAGATCATTTGAGGACCATGTAAGATTGGTGACTGAAATGGTCTTTTGAGGAAAGAATCATACAGATTTGAGTGGACTTGTCCGGTCAGTGCACGCATTTGTCACTTTACTCCTAAGTATAGTAAAGTTTACAATTTCGTTCTGTAACAGGTTGTTAAGTAATCGTTTACAAGCTCTCATGTGTTTTCTAGTTGGCAGGTTATTTTAGCACCTTCTTTTAACAGTTAATAAAGTAGAAAAGTTAAAACACCCTCAATTGACGTAAACTTTGTACATGTGTCCTATCTTCACTCAAGAGCACACGTACCCTAACCTAGGCTCCAATAACCGATTTACGTTGATCGGAATCGTGCCCAGTCACAATATGTATAATGTTTCATATCCTTGATGTACCTAGTGAAGGTCAATAATAAGAGCCAGATCCTTCAATACTTACAGTTGGTAGGTACCTACCTACTAACGTATAAACAAACATTGTTGGCACAGTTCTTTGGATTGGCTGTGGCTGTAGGTAGTGGCTGAGCAATTAACTTCTCCGCTACGGGATACAGGTTCGATTCTCGCGCGCATTGAATATTTATATGGTCTAACGTATAATTAATTGTGTTGTGTCCTGCTGTTCGTATAATGTGCACATTGTGCACCCGTAAAGCAGGGATAGTTTTGGACCAAAAGAACAGGTGAAGTTTTACCTCTGTATCGTATATCCAGAGCGGCGTTTCGTTGGAGAGCGCGCCGGCTTCGCCCCCGAACACGTAGAGCTGTGCCATGTGCGCGGTGGCGCTGTGCTCTTGCAGCGAGGGCGGCGGCTCGCCTCTACACTCCAGCTTCTCCCATTTACCAGTAGCTGGAACGTTAACGTTACTGTCTCACTGCAGGGCAAAGGCCGCTTCACGTACAGAAAAAGCACGGGCATTAATCACCATGCTTGCTCAAGGCGGGTGGGCGATTTCAGACTTTTATAAATTATAAGTTCAGATTTCCTTACGATGTCTTACAAGGTGTTTATGAAAGTTTAAATCGTTATACTTACACGAAGTTTTACATTTTTTTTGATGATAGGTAATGCCATTCTTACTTATGACAAACTAATTCAGTTCCCGATGTTTCAATAGGTACCTATTTCGCAGCACTAGACACGTGAGGAAAGGTAAAACCACTAGTTAACTACCTAATTAAAAGTTGTTGATGTTATACAGAAAGCGCATACTATAGGTAATATTACATTTTTATAAATCTGTGTCAAGGGCTTGTCGGATAGAAATTATGTCTGACATTTATTAGTAGAATGAAAATAAGCGGCATAACCATAGCATCACATTTTCTATATATATTTGACTTAAATAACTATTGCTTCATAAGAAAATACAAAAATAAAAAAACTAAATCTTTTGCATTAGGACAGCCCAATAACAAAGCAAAAGACTCATTATGCAATCTGTGCATCAAAAAGTTCCGACATGTAATTAGCGTTTGAGTCGGTTGATGAGGCTCGACCTATTTAACGCCAGTCGGAAGCTGAAGCAGACGCTCCCGGGAAGAAAAGACTAGTCTTTGTGGAGCACCCTCCGGACTGCTGACGACAGCCTCTTCGATTGATATGGAGTGCCGCATTCAGGTCGGCGTCCCACAAGGAACACAATTTAAAGAGGTTGTTTGTAGGTATTGTACTACATTGGAATGTAATATGCTGTGATAAATATATGTTTGGTCTACATTTAGAAAGGAAAGCGAGGTGTGTGTTTATCTTCTTGAGAGTAGATTTATGTTTGTAGGTATTCTACTTTGTTCTCAAAATACAGGGTGGCGATCTAGTCACCTGCCGGTCGATTCTGTAAAAATCTCGCCGTGAAAACTTAGGGGAAGTGACCTTGCGGTGAGCTGTCACTCCACCTGATGCTAGCGATTGACACTATTGTCAGCTCACTCCAAGCTGACTTCACTGGGGGATTCCGCCTAATGTACATTTTTCATGAATCCGATATGTGTTTCATCGAGAAAGTTGTTTACTATGATAGCCAGAATCATCTTCTTGACAGCTGCAGATGACTAAATCGCTATAATTTGAAGTTATCTGTATGAAGGTTATGAAATTCCTTACCTACTTGCTGAGTTACACTAAAGTACCTACTAATCTAATGAGTAATTCCTACAATTCAATCATATAAAGTTATGCAAGTTAGAGTCACGCTGACAAATTTTAAGGGGTCCTTATTATTGCGTTCGCGCGTTCCTATATTTCCATCCTAATTTGTGCGTATACTGTAGTAAGATCAGAGGCATATTTAAGGCCAGCGCTTACTAGATGGCGCGACGTGGCATGACATAGCAAAGCATTACCATTTGTATGGTGGCGTGTATGTTGGATCATTAAGTTCCCTTCAAAATGGTTGAGCTGAATGGTGCTGATCCTTACGTCATGTTCGTGAACTGGCGCCGTCAGTAGGGACTGGTCATCTCTTAGCTGCCACGGCTTATTTAAATTTCTGAATTGTGTTTTTTTTTGTTTGTATCTTTTTTATTACGGACGCTTTTAACGTGCACGTCTTTTTACATTGTTCTCAAATGTATAATGTGTAATTTCAACTTGAATGTAGTAACCAATTTTTTGTAACAATATTTTGTTTTAAAATAGTGTCTGTGGAGTTTCTTGCCCGTTCTTCTCCATATGTAAGTACTACGTTTTGGAATGGGCAACTAGCTTCATCTTTCTGACTGACCGACCCCTTGACAATTCAAAAGTGTCTGTAATTGGTTTATTTGAAATAATGCTTCGAGTTTGAATTTGCCTGGCATGCCGAAGCCTTCGGCGGCATACTGCCCAAAACTTGAGACGATATCAAGAAAATGTGGGTGCTAAGAGTATGAATATACACACATCAAAAAAAGTTTGCGATCAGTTTGGAAAATCGTAATCTTTTTTGTTACGGTAAACTATATTATAATTTTTTCTTCTTTTTAGTTTCTTTACTTAAAAATTTAGAATTAGAATATAAAACAAATTCAATTGTTTTTCCATATAACAATATAAACTAAGTGGAAACAATACGCAGTGTTAAGGATAACTCAAAAACTACTTGTTAGAACTTGATCTTTGTATGGGACCATATAAGAAGCACCAGCTTTCAAATAAAAAAATAATCATCCAAATCAGTTCACCTACAAAATAGTTCTGAGCTAACACACATAAAAAAATAAAATACAGTCGAATTGAGAACCTCCCCTTTTTTAAGTCGGTTAAAAAGAAATGCAATCCAAGCTTACGCTCATTCAGAAATCTGACTTAGTCAATGTTAACGGATATAGAATTTTTTTTTCAAGGAAAGTTGTTATTGATAAAATGCCAAGACGATTATCAAAAGTTTTACGAGCCAGAATTGTAACTTTGAGGGAAGAAGGATATTCCTCGAGAGAAATAGCACGCAGAGTTGCTGTATCCCATTCCTGTGTCGTGGCCACGTTGCAGAGGTACCACGGCATGGATAATTTAGCTGACCGACCCCGCAGTAGTCGCCCAACTGATCCGACTGCTGGTCAGAATCGCTATATCAGATTGCTGGCAGCCCGTGACCCAACAATCACCGCCACTAAAATAAAAGCTGAAGTGCGGCCGCCTCTGGACTTCAAGTTAGCGCTCAGAGCAATCAGAATTGCTTACACCAGGCTGGACTTCGAAAAGAAGTAATACTATTCTTTTTTCACGGAGGTCTTGGCGAGCACCTCTGAATTCACGGTCACGTCAGCGACGGAGATTGCAGTGGGCTAGGCTCCGGCAAAATTAAGAAGATTAGGAGGAAAACATTTGGCAAAACTGTCTCTTCGTTGACGAATCGCGAATCAGTACTCATCCGGATAACCGACGTGTCCGTGTCTGGGGAAGACCTGGAGACTCTGAAAGGCAAAGAACTGCCGCTGGAACCATTCAGCAAGGCGCGAAATCAATGTACTTTTGGGGTGGAATTATGATTAGAGCTAGAACGCCTTTGATCTCGTATCGAGGCTCCATGACGGCAGATAGGTACAAAACAGTCTCTATTGATGGAATTGTCAGACTATTCCGAGTAAACCATGGGCACCAATTCGTAATGGTCGATGATAATGCGCGCGCACATCGAGCTCAACGAGTCAATGCTGCTCTCCGAGAATACGACATTATAAGGTAAGACTGGCCTGCCGGCTCGCTAGTTTAAACCCAATAGAGGGATGCTCTTAAGCGAGCTGTTTGGAACCGTCAGCCACCTCCCCAGACAGTGCCAGACATCAGGGAAGCCGCTATTCAACAATGAGACAGGTTACCGCAAGAAATGCTGGATAACTTTATCCTCAGCATGCCCAGGAGGATCTCCGCATGTGTGCGAGCCAGGGCAGGTGTTATATTGTATTAATTAAAAACCTTCTATTAATAAATTGTTGTGTAAGTTTGATAAAACGATATTTTACTTTCCATCAAATTTCGGTTACAATTACATTTGGATTGAATTACAAAATTTTTGTTATTAAAAAATAAAAAACAGTTTTATTTTTTAATTTCGAACAGTGTATTTGTATTTAAAAAAAGATATACTGTTAAGATTTTTTTCTCGATAACGCTTTTGCACTATCACATCACAAACTACTTTTGATGTGTGTAAGATCCAAAATCATTTCCGTTTACGAAAATCCTTTGCCATGCCAAGCCGCGCCGCCGCCTTGCCGTTTCGTGAGCGTCGGTTTTCATGTATTCCACTTACCGAGGCTATACCTCCAGAAGTCCCTGAGCGGCACCGCGCCCCCCGCACCTCGCCCGCCGAGCACGTACACATGCCCGCCCAGCAGCGTCGCCGAGTGCTTGCCGCGCGCGCACGGCACCGCACGCCCGTTGCTGCAGCCGCACTCCACCGAGCTCCACATCTCATCTGACAAAAAACAGATTATTTTTCTAAATGCTCATACAGAGATATGATCATAGTATTCTAAGATTATGACAATACAATAACCAGCAACTCTGGTAACATATTGAAGTCATGTGGTGTCTACTCTCAGCTGAAACTACTTAGCAAATGTACAGTCATCAAACAGGGACCATAAATATGTAGACCGTGTTAACTTTGTAAATAGATTTTCTGGCCCTATGGTTGGCGTTTTCCCTACTGAATAGGTAAAACCTTTTCACATTAAGAATTGCAATAGCTGCATAAAAAGGGAAGAAAATATGTTTAATACATGCTTTAACAGCATCAAAGGCAAAAACCCATTAGATACAGTTTTTAAACGAAATATAAAATTGCACGCTCCAAGGCTTTCGACAAGGTAAACCACATTGCGTCTTTCCCTCCTCTGTAATCGAAAGTTTCCGACTTCAAAGTCGTGTCCCTTCGAATAAAATGCATTACTCCCCTTCGATGTGCATAAAAATCACCAACTACTCGTCGTGTGGGGTAGATGAAATGCCGGCGTCCCCCAGGGCTCCTTGCTAGGGCCCTCTGTTTCAACGGCTCTAAGTATTGCTTATTTACTTACGTGTTTAGGAGTTATCGTTTACAATGTGTAAATATTAGTGAGAATCGAGGAGGTTTTGTTTGTTTGTGGGAGATTACTTATATGAAGATTGTCACTGTGTTGTGATTTGTTAATCTATGATTCTAACAAGATCTATTCATAAATTGGCAAAATAAATTGTTCTTTTTTATCAGTTTCTACATATTTAAGTATGTCACACTTACGACTACAAGACAAAATGAACAGACAGTAATTTCACTGCCCATGGTTTCATTAATGGGTAACCCACTCCATTCTCCATACAATAATCTTAATACCGTACTTAGTGTATATGTAACTCACAAGTCCAAACAATATTGTAGATTGCGTAAAAAGTATGCCTATCTTTGTAGTAAACCGCAGCATTCAATAGATTAAAACTTTGTAGAACTTAACAATTTCCTGAGTTGGCCGGTAGCCAAGCATTCTGTAGCAAGTTCAATATACGGATAACGAATGGTCGAGGGACGAGCTGGAAAAGACGGTTTTCTTATTTTGTCACGAAATTCTGTGAATTTTTCGAGAACTGAAAATTGTTACTAATAAGTTTTATCTTTAAAAAGATTTATGCAATAAACCCTGAAGATAGAAATCAAATGACAATGAATTACCAGCCTAAGTAATACTATCATAACTTCGGACTCAGTACTACATAAATCATATCCTTCAGGGCAATAACATTAAACCCTTTTACGAGCCAAAGCCACAACCCTTCCTATATTAAGACTTAGGCTTCATAAATGTCCGTCCATTTTCCTAAAGGCTCGATTATTTTTCTCATCAAATATTTAGTCCGATCGCCCTATAATTAGTCCCTATGCAGCAACCCTTTGTTTACCACGTGACTTGTTTGACAATTCAACTCAGATCCCTGGACGCCGGCATGTTGGTACACTTGTAAGTAAAAAACAAAAACATAGGGGAAACCAGGAGGGTCTCTTTACAGTAGTCGAGGGTGAATGAGACGACGGCGGTACACGTTTGTGTAATCAGGAGTGACTTTGACGGACTTATCGACTACTCCTGTACCTATATCTATTTGCTTAAACAAACTTGTACCTATTGAATATGAGAGAGACAGCAATATCTCTCTGTGTGGTGGTGAGGTTCTTAACTACACTTATTTCCACATGATAATAAGTTTAGGACCGCTGGCAATGTGAATGGTTGAAGTTTAAGAGATAATTTCAGGACTGCCATAACTTGAATGCCCTACCGCTTGTTTCGCCAAGTTCAATAGCCGACGTAGTACCTACATCTATTGAAAGTTATTTTATCATTTACTAGTGACGCGCCCCTGCTTCGCACGATTTTTACAACTTGACAAAACATCGAGATTTCATTATTATATGTAAGTTTAATATTAATATATTATACACATAAACCTTCGGGAATACATTCTCTAAATGATGGTTGAAACCGCATCAAAATCCGTTGCGTAGTTTAAAAGAAAAACGCGGTCACACAGACAGACACGAAAAGCATTTTTTTTTTTTGTAAACGCCCCACACTAGGATTTTCTCCTGTATTGTGGGTGCGTTTACAAACAGTCTAACTCACATCCACAAACAGCCAGACCCGGAACAACTACTTGTAGGTCGTACAAATATTTGTTCCGTGCGGGAATTGAACCCGCGACACGCAGCGCAGTAGTCAATCGCTTAACCACTGCGCCAACAGTGCCGTCAAACTCACTCAACGTCATTTTAATTTTATAACATGGATAGATGTAAAAACTTCCTGTTTTATTTTATTTTAGAAGTTTGCAGGGATTCTTAAGCAGTAGCAGCACTGCTTTCCATCTCATTTATTTTCTCTGGATTGCAACGTTCCTTATGCAGAGCAGTGGTGGCCCAGTGGTAACGGCCCCGACTAACGAGTTGTAGGTCGTGGGTTCGAATTCAGGCAGGCGCTTTACTTTGTGTAATTTATTTCATCAGCACTGCTTTCAAAAGCGGTAAAGGAAAATAAAGTTAGGAAACCAGTATGTCCTAGAACCAAAAATTCGAAGACATGTGACATCTACCAACCCGCACTGGGCCCGCGTCGTGGATTACGGCCCACTCCCTCTCACAGTGAGGAGGCCTGTGTCCCAGCAGTGGGAACGTTAGAGGCTGATTATGCTTATGCAGAATTTTTTATTGTTATAGGTCATCAGAGTTTATCCGAACATCCAATTCCTTAACGAACATTCCTCTATGCTCAGCTCTTGAATGGCTTATAAACAGCGAGGTCAGAATGGGGTGAGAGCACCCCGAGAGGGCATTACTTCGTCTCGCTAGCTAACGAGTGCGGCTTCGACGGGTTAATCGAGAGCCTGTGTCTCGCCAGCGGATTAGAAAGAGCTCGATGTTCGGCACACGTGGGCACGATGTAGGTAAGGCACACGTCGGCACGGTTTAGGTAAGGCACACGTCGACAGATTTAAAAAGCGTTTAAACAAAGCTGAGTCGTGTGTACGTGGACCATGTTGTTGTTTACTTTCATTAGGATGCTAATGTCGGAAAAAGGGACCGAGGTAAATATTTATAGATACACTACGTAATCTGTTGGTGGGATTCAGGTAAAGTGTGTTTTGAGGGGATAACGTGGAATTGGAGAGCTCGCGTATTTAGATGAAATTGCAAAGTTAGTTCCACGTGCCTTAGGTACGCACGACGACATATAGCTATACATTTCCAGTACACCTAAGCTGACTTCTCACTGTACGAAAAGCCCACACAAAGCGAGGTCAGCTAAAACTGGAAATGTATAGCTTGATGTGTCGTCGTGTGTACTTTTTGGTGTATGTTTACTCGGATAAGCTTTTGACTTTATCTTTCTTATTGTTATATCTAATATAGATCAATTTTATCAAATTATTTTAATAGAAAAACATTGTGTTATGTTATGGTCTAAAAAGTAATAGTGACTCGACTAGAGCTCAAACATATATTTTTCAGTAAAAGATGTCGCTGTGAGTAACTCAATTTCCTGAATCCGGGCGCACATTTCTAACTTCGTATCGCCGTCGTTTCGATTTACCATAGCTATACAGAGATATCTCAGCTTCTGGACTATTTAGGGAATGAGATTTGTCTTAAATAATAAATGTGTCTTCGTAACATGTCTTCATAAATCATTCGCTACGTCCGCAATATGGATGAGATCACAACACTAAATTACGACCTCCTTCGACCAAACTTATGAATGACTTGAAATAAATGGATTACCGAATGGTATGTTTCTGTTTGGGGATCTTCTGGTAATCCGTCAGTGACTTACACAACCCGGGAACCTCTTAGCTTGATACTTTATTTATTGGTGAACGTGGTTTCAGTATAAAGGCTCGTACACACTGGCGCGACGCGACGCCCGACACAAAGGCACCGCGTGTCGCGCGACGAGCGGCTCCTTTGTGTAGCGCTGTCGCGTCGTGCCTGTCTGTGGGAGCCTTAACACATGATTGCCACTTATCGTGACTAATGTAGGCTGGCGGATCCGGAGGAATCACGTTATTATGAAACACGACAGATCTGACAGAATGATATGTAGGTAGCCGAACGTTTGAGCAGGGAAGTGGACCATGGTCAAATCTTAGTTTGAGTCGATAAAATATTAATGTGATTAAATGAACATTCATTCACATTTGTAGACATATGTCATTTACCAATCCTCACTGTGCCCGCGTGGTGGAGTGTGTGGCAAACCCCCTGTCACAAAGAGGAAGCTTGCGTCCCAGCAGTGGGAACGTTATAGGCTGATTATGCTAAATGAACATTTTGTAGACACGAAAGATAGATTCAGATTAACAAACCCATATTGCTGGAAGAAATTGATAATCTTAGCTGAAAAGAAGATCAATCACAAAATAAGACAAACAGGAAGAAAAAGTAGGGAATATCAATGCAACTACAAAATTCTACAAAATCTTATAGTAGAAGCTGAAGGTAGTGACATTCATGAAGCAATAAGTCCTGATGAGGCCGCGATCAGCGAGGATGGCCGCGTTTTCTGCCCCAACGCGCCGTGAATACAAATCACCCGACTCCGCTTGCATAATATCCACATAAACGCAGTGGACGGTGCTAGGGTTTCAATTAATTTAGACGTTTTCTTTTTCATTGTAATTCAGGTTGTTATTATTGGTTATTATTACTAAGTTCATTATGACATCACTTTTTAAATTCCATTACATGCGAGATCGAATAGATTTGTCTGCGTGTGCTTTTTATCGAAAAACTTTGGTTGGTATATACAAAATACAAACAGCAATATACAACAAACACTCTAATGTCAGTTTTATTTATGCCTTCATCTCATCAGCGTTATCTTGAAAGAAGATGTTTTGCTCCCTTAGCAATCCGCTGACTTGATAAGAATAGGTAACCCCTTATTACTTCCCACAAAGTCTTTAACGCCACCAACAATCATTCTCCAGCACACAAAGGAACTTCATCTCTTATATTTTTTATCTCTAAGTCCTTTGTGCGCGTCGCCAGTCGGTCCCCAGTTCATAGATCACGGTATCAACAGAGCTCAGAGCGTCGTGACGCGTCGACGTCGTGGCGTCGTTATCTCGAGACATATCCACCTTATACCGATCAATACACTCCAAAATAGGTCGCTTTGCCGAACACTTGTTAATGTCTCATGAGGCAATAAATACAGGAAATACAATGATAAGTGACTAAAATTATTTTTGGCACACGTGGTAGCTACACTTACAGTTTTTCAAGTCCAATTTCCACTAAAGGCATCTAAACATAAACTTGCCACTATTTTAGCAAATACACAAAGGCCAGGTAACCATGCACGTTGAAAAATCTAACAGCTGAAGACGGGGTACCACAGCTAATGTGACGAACTAAGTATACCTACATTTATTAGGATTAACATACACAGCGAGCGAAAGAAAGATGACGCTACTCAAGGCTATAGGCATTGCTAGGCTAGGTATTTGTAGTAAAATTATTTATCCTGTTCAATTCAAAATTGCAGAGGAAAACGGGCATAAAACCGTAAAAAATATAAGAGCAGGTATGTAGGTGCGACCGACTAAATCTTAATTAGGTACTACTTTGCTTTTCCTCATTCTAAAACAATCTTATGACAGTATGTGTATTGGATCTCCGAATAGTAAGTGCTGCCTCGTTAACCTTTGACCTCATACCGGGGTTAAGAGACACGTCACGCCGTGTCAGGAGGGTGTTAGCTGCGAGCGATTGTCACGCGATGCCCACTTGTCGACACGTTCAAGCGACACGTGCTACCGTTGCTATTTATATCAAAAGGTAATTTGCGTGTTTACTTGATTTGCCCTCTTTCAAATTCAAAAGCTATCCTTATTTTTTTTTTTTTAAAGGTAGCTTTTGTTGCTTCCTCATGAACTAGCAAGAAGAGGCACAACATAGAGAAAACCAGTGTTTTACATGTTAGCAAATAAATCAACAAATAAAAGCGGAAGGAATCGGAGACAGTTCAGGATAGCAAGTACATACCTACCGGCCAGGACGCTTCCATAATGTGTGCTGAATTTGGAAATGTATATTCAGCAGTGGACTGCAATAACCTTAATCGATTGATAGTGGGTTACTATTAGTGATGTTCTGGATATCCGTATCCGCGGATATCCGCGGGATGAAAAGAAACCGTATCCGTATTCCTATCCGTTACATTTTTGACGGATCTTTTATCTTATTAATTTTTAATATTTACATAGATTCAATTCTATATGTAGGTGATTAGGTAGCAATAAAATACTATTAAATTACAATCAAATTATTTTGTATTTCTAAATATAAAATTTTGGCATCTTTATCAAATCAAAAATGTTTATTTTCATTATGACACGGTGTAAAGTATACAGTTGGAGGCGTCTCCTTTTAAGCATATAAATGCCTGTGCCAGGAGGCACCGCTCTTTATAACTCGCAATTAATGAAACATGCTAAACAAATGTTAAGTTTATATTTAATATTTTTAATTTATTATCATTAGTCTGTTGGAGTGTGTGTGTATGTGTGTGGTGTGTGGGTGTGTATGTGTGTGGTGTGTGGGTGTGTATGTGTGTGATATGTGGGCGTGTATGTGTGTGGTGTGTGGGTGTGAATGTGTGTGGTGTGTGGGTGTGTATTTGTGTGGTGTATGGGTGTGTATGTGTATGTGTGTGTAGTGTGTGTGTGTGCGATGGTGTGTGTATGTATGTGTGTGGTTGTTTTTTTTATTTAATTTTTTTACGGAAGCAAATTTACCTTGTATTTGATAGAAGATTCTCGACTTCATCGTAGCATAACTTGTTTATCCACTTAATCAGCAACGATTTGCATTCTTTAAACGTTTTAGAATGTGTATATATTTATTTGTTTATTTTATTATATAAGAAAGACGAGCGTTTGTCGTACTGAATATTTGCAAATTCTGTTTTTACAAGATGGGTGGAAGCAATATTGTGTTTCCTTCTTTTAGCTAATGCATTAGGATCAAAGGGTAGGGTTTTGTATTTTTTTAATACTATGTGTATAATATATAATTTTCGGACTGATAATAAGTTACTTATTTGGTATAGCATAGGTAGGAAAGATCCTTTTTTTGAAGTACATTACTTTTATTAATGTCCGTTGCGCTCCTTCAACCTCGAGGAAACGAGTTTAACGCGTACCCCCCCAGATGGAGATACAATATATTATTACAGATTGAACTAGCGAGATATGCACTTCATTTAGAAGATTTTTTGCTGAGTCACTCCTTGGGACTATGTGTCGTAATGTTTTAAAAATCCAAATAAATGTTCGTATCCTCGCAGTAATTTACTCGATTTGAGGATACCATGACAGGCTTTGGTCCAACATTATACCCAGGTACTTGACATGGTTAACTTTACTAATGATTGGACAATTGCAGTCGTAATCAACCGTCCTCCTGCACTCGTGTATTTTAATGTTAAAATTAGGTTCAGGTTGGACATTTTTATATATGGAGAAGCAGATATAGTTAGTTTTGCTCGTGTTTAACGTAAGGAGATTTGTTTTAAGCCATGAAGCCACTTGCAACATACCCTTTTCCGCATTGGTTTTGGTTTCGGCCCAGGTTGAGCTATTGAAGACGATTGCGGTGTCGTCGGCATACGAAAATATTTTTGCATTATTGATGGTCATATTACATAAATCGTTTATATATATTAGGAATAGCGTGGGACCCAAAACGCTTCCCTGAGGTACGCCGCATGTTACATCAACATCCTCACTGACAAAATTATCTAGCTTAACCTTCTGCTTTCTATTTGTCAAGTAATCCATATAGATAGTTGTGAATCTCTAATTCCAATTTTTTCCAATTTTTGTACGAGGTTGGGAATAGAGACCGTGTCGAAGGCCTTTTTTAGGTCTATAAAAACCGATAAACGCCTAGTTTTTTTGTCGAGTTCTTTTGTTAGTACTGTAGTTAAAGACGTGATAGCGTCCTCCGTAGAAGTACCGCGTCTAAAGCTGAATTGAGATGGAGATAAAATGTTGTTTTTTTGAAGATAGCTTAATAATCTGGAATTTAAAAGTTTTTCTAGTATTTTTGCTATAACCGGAATAACAGAAATTGGTCTATAGTTATTAACATCGCCCTCCTGCCCACCCTTGTAAATGGGGGTTATTATTGATTTCTTTATATTGTAAACATTTATCGTAGTGAGTTAACATACCAATAGTACGTTTAACACGAAATATTTCAAAATTGCACTACTAAACTTCTTTGTAGACATTTTTTTAACTCGTACAACAAACACAAACGTTATCTATGCTGTCCAGTGTCACACTAAACTATAGACAAAACAAAAGAAAGACCCGCGCAACGCAAGTCGAAACATGTTCTGTCACGCAAAGCGTCAAGCCAAGTGGCGTCAACTATCGTTTCAAGGTCACGCGGATCGACACCGATTGAGTAAGAAAGTTAAGATCCGTATCCGCGGATCTCGACGCCAACTATCCGTATCCGTGGATCTCGACGCCAATGATCCGTATCCGGATCCGTATCTGCGATGTACATTTTTAATCATCCGGCACATCACTAGTTACTACATATAATGGCTCGTCATGCATCAAACAGAAATAGGTGATATATTGTATAATTATTCATAAGTAAGGTTAGGTTAGGTAGGAGTCTTTTTTTTCCCCTAGTCGCCGCAGAAGGAGATACCCTGGGCGTCGGGAGTCGATTGCCGACTACCGGCCACCGTAGGCGCGGGCTTGCGGACGCCGAGCAATGGGCAGCTCGACGTCCGGTAAGGACTAGGCCCGAGTCGACGGCGCGTCGTGTTCCACGCGCGCCTCCAAGAGATGTTCGCATTATTGCCGGGGTCCGATAGGGCCGATGCCTGCCGGGGTCGCGGATTGTTCGAAAGAGTTACAGGCAACTGAAGGAACACGGGTGGGTTTTAGTACGTAAGAGTCTGACAAGCCCTTTCGCTCCGCCCAGAGCGGGAGAGGTCATTTGAAGATGTCCCACCCAAAAAAAAAAAGGTTAGGTTAGGTTACCTACCTACGAATTTACGAAGTAAATAAATCTTCAGGAAAATATGGTAAATCATTATGATCTTCTAGGTACGTAAGAACCTAGTAGTATCAAGTAAATTATCTATTTAAATTAAGATGACCTTTAAATCTCGGCCTTTACCTCGCTATATTTGATAGCGAGGAAAAGGCCGAGATTTAAATGTAAACAAGTAGGTACATTGTTCGTCGCAAGTAAATCCCGGGTAAAATATACTACGGTTACAGAGGGTACGTTCAACAAGCCCTCTGCGAGTTTATTAAAAATAATTGTGCTTTGTTTAAGATGAAATGACACCGAAGTAGATAACGTAAATGTTATGGTACGCCGTTCTAAAATAACGTTGTAAATAGCATTCAGATTTGCGAGGAGTTCTCAAAATAAGAAAATATTCATAGAAGAAATGAAATAATTTCGCGGTTTATTAAACTTTTTACATTTGCCGGCTTGGAGAGCTCTTCACTTCTCGGAGCGGGAGTCCGAGCGACCTCGAGACTCTTCCGGGAAATGTAAAATTATCATACCATGAATTATTTTGTAAAGTTGTTTTAACTTCAATGTGTCAGTTTGAAAACGTATATACACATCAAAAGTGTCTAGGGATCAAACACGTTTTGGCTAGTTACAAAAAATCTGGTTTTTTAATTATATTTTTTGTAACTCCTATGGATACATTTTAGTAAATTTCGTCATTTGAAAAGGGAATAGTTTTTGAATTTCGGTCAAAAGCGAAAAATCTTCTGTCAAGTCGTATTCCTATAACTATAGGGTGGCAGGGACATCGACGTGCAACGTGTTACCATGAATGCAGTACATAATTCTGACCTGCGTTGAAATTTTTTGTTGGTTATTTAAAAAAAAAAAATAGCTCTGCCATATTTTTTAACCGCGTAGGTATTGCACTTTTCTATGAAACAGCAGATTTGTTTTATATAACCGACGAAAAATTTCTACGCTAGGGGTCTAAAATCATGTGCTGAATTCATGGTTTCAGTTTGCGCGTCGATGTTCCTGCCAACCTGTATAATCCTGCAACGGGTTTGAAGCCAAATCAGTAAAATTTCTGCCATACTTCTGAGTGGAATCAATACAAAAGAACGTTATTATGGTGAGAAGAAGCTACGTGTACCACTTATTAAGCCCCACAATCGCACGCCACAATTGCGGCGGTAAGTCCCCTCTTTCAGGAGTGGCTTGAGAGGCGCCACGGCGTCCTCACCTTTTGCCTGACGCAGGTCCTCACCGGACATGGCTGTTTCGGGAGGTTCCTGTTTCGGATAAGGCGGGAGGAAACGCCCGGGTGTTATCATTGTGTGGATCGACCGGAGGACAAGGTGGAGCATACGGTGGAGTTCTGCCCGGCTTGGGCGGAGCACCGCCGTGTCCTCGTGGCGGCGATCGGCGGCGGCGATCTCTCGCGTCCGGCCCTGGTTCAGGCCATGGTACGGAGCGAGAGGGAATGGGAAGCCGTTACCTCCTTCTCCGAAGCTGCTCGTGAAGGAAGAGACAGAGCGCGTGAGGGAGAGGCAATCGTTGCACCCTTACGGCCCTAGTCGCCGCAGGAGGAGACACTCTGGGCGTCGGGAGTCGATTGGTGACTCCCGGCCACCGCAGGCGCGGGCTTGCGGACGCGCCGTCCGGTAAGGACCAGGCCCAGGTCGACGGCGCGTTGTGTTCCACGCGCGCCTCAAAGAGATGTCAGCATCATTGACGGGGTCCGAAAGGGCCGATGCCTGCCCGGGTCGCAGATTGTTCGAAAAAGTTACAGGCAACTGAAGGCACACGTGTGGGTTTTAGTCAGTAAGAGTCTAACACGCCCTTCGGCTCCGCCCAGAGCGGGAGAAGTCATTTGATGATTTCCCACAAAAAAAGAAAGACTTGAATTCCATTGAGCACGCATAGGATATGCTTCAAAGAAGAGTTCTGCCAAATATGGATGCCGTAGGTACACACACCAGAAAATCTTTTTCGCCTGTTGCAACGGCCGTGGGCGGCCATTCCGCAACGTGATTTGGATGAACTCATATTGGGTAAGTATGCCGAATCGCTGCGATTGTGTTATACTCGCTAACGGCAGAAATACAGACTAAGTACTTACTAATTGTTTATTTTACGCAATAAAAACCTTTAAAAACTTTTATTTTCATCTTTTTATCACATTTGAATGTCAGGATTAACTAAGATCAAGTAAGATGTAAGACATTTTTATTTAATTTCAATAGGCAACTTTTTTTTTCACACCTTTGATGTGTGTATTTTACTACATCATTTTCCAATCATTGAGAAAAAAGAATTAAGACCAGAAAATTAAGAAACTTAAGGTCTATCGATAGATAGCAAATTTCAAGGAATCAAACTCAAACTCAAAGCATTTATTTCAATTAAACCATTTACAGGCACTTTTGGATTGTCAAAGAGTCGGTCAGTTAGTCAGAAAGTTGAAGCTAGTTGCCCATTCCAAAACGTAGATCTCTATGGAGAAGAACGGCCAAGAAACTCCAAGGACACTCTTTTTAAATCAAGATATTACAAAATCCTGGGTACATTATTCGTGTTGCTTCTATATGCGAGAACAATGAAAAAAATATATAAAGAAACAATTCAAAATATAAGATTAATAATAAAAATAAGCCGTGGCAGTTAAGAGATGACCAGTCTCACCTGACGGCGCCCGTTCACGAGCATGACGCGTGGATCAGCACCATCCAGCTCAACCATTTTGTAGGGAACCGAATGATCCAACACACGCGCCACCAACAGTGAGACATTTAAGTGAGCATGACATAGTCTCTACTGCCATGCTGTCAAGTCAACATAATTATATAATAAACGAATCCATGGTACTCAAATTAAGGTCAGGAATTCATTCAGGTCACTTAGGTAGGCTACAGCAAAATTGAATTGGTACCGGAAAACATATCATTCTAAAACAGCTCATGCACTAGTCAGGTAGACCGCAACTCATAAAACTTTAAATAGGTATTGCTAAATATTATGAGTAGGTAAGTAGGTACTAGAATATCATAGGTGTGAATACAGGATAATGCAATTAAACGAAAATAAGGCTACGTGATCCCCATCCATAACCATACACTTAGCCTTTTGAAACCCGTGGATTAAAGATGAGCAGAAAATCACTTTCAAACATTGATCCCTTTCATCTTTCATGAATACACCTCAAACCAAAGTTCATATGCTCCTATCAATACGTTATCAACAGCATATGATATTATATCGACAGTGCCGAGGGGTGTCGGCAGACAGGCAGCCGGGTCAGGGAGGGGGGTGAAATGCGGGGCGCAGGGGGAGGCAGCCAGGGGTAGCAAATTGGATTCAGCGCGCAATTATTACGTACGCCTGGTGCGAGAGTTGGCTTTGAACAATCAGAGGGAGACCTGAGCAGTCTGGTCGGTGAGTAACATTATTTTTGAGTATAGCTTTATATGTAACTAGCAGTATGTTAAGTAGATATCATCAACATCCGTATCGTATCAATATAAGTGTTCTGACTCAAAGTAAACTTAACTGTTTATTCATGTGTTTCGGAAGTACTTATAAACAGAACTCCTGTAAACGCTGCGAAGTAGCAAAACTGTTGCTTATTGGTAATGTGACTATTAGCTAAAAACGTACGAGTACATAATAATATTGAAGGTAGTTTGTTTGAATTTCACCAGTTGCATCGTCTGACGGAAATGTAGGTGTAATTGGACCAATTATTTATTGGCACTCAGAGCGATTTAGATTCTGAAAAAACAAACTGGTTGTTTTCCTCCTTTTCCAGTTTGAGGTCCTCAAGCGAGGCGTGCCGTCCTACGCTGCTATTTTAAAAGAGAATCATTCCTCAATCCACACCCCAGTCAAGGCATAGTTTTAATAAGTTTTTTGTCTTTTCTTTCTAGGCTAGGATGTTTTTCGATTTTCCACCATCTTCATAGTCGCTTGGTTACCTCACTAGTCCCGGCCGGGCGGCCCCCGGCACAGCCCCCTCGTGTATGCGATGCTCATGCCGTCTGCTCCACATTATCGGCATCGTTCCGTTTCGTAACAAATGCTGTTCAGTGGCCGGATCTCTGTCTGTGCACAGTTACATTGCATCCAGGGATTATGTTGTCAGCTAGGAGCGAAGGGAATTGGTTGCTATTGTGAACAGTTTACTTGAAATGATGTTCCATCGTCTGTGGTGTTTCATTTTTAACGTTTTTGATATTATATCCATTCAGATTGATATCCAAGTTAGTCAGTGATTCAATTATTAGTCAAACTATCTGATCGGATGGTAATCAAAGAGTCTTACCATGCGAAACAATGAATAATTTGGAACCGTGCACCTAGCGACTGATGTATCATTCTTAACATTGTATTTATAATTTGATATTGTATTTATAATTTGATGACATTGTATTTATTGTTATATTGTGATTTGTATTTATCTCGTGTTTGTAATTGTAATACTTGTGATTGTAATATGGGAGAACCTGAAATAAATGGATTTTATTTATTTATTTATTATTATGTGCCCATGTAGGTTTATGTGAAATAAAGTATTTTAAATGTAACGAAAACTGCTTATTAAACGTGTATGTTTCATATACTTGCTTATGAGTTATGTACTTTAATTAAAGAAACTTCGGTTAGTTTGCGAACGTGCAAAACTTGGAGTTTGCTTCTTGTGGCAGGAGATCGAGTGCGTTTTTTTACCGAGAAGAGAACTTAGCAAGCAATATTAATTATTCATAACATGTTTTCATCTTTCTACTTACAAATTTTCAGATTTATGTACGTTGAATACTACCCACATCATTTGTTAGTCTATTTTAAGAGCCAACCTCCACCCCACGTAAGTTAAGGTGGATGAGGATCGCCGTCTATGATTAGCAAAAAATACCCTTTGTTACATAAAGAAACATACGTACATGCATACTTATTTACATTTATAACTCGGTCTTTGTGGATGTGAAGCTGAGAGACATCAATCGCAATGAGCAGCAGACTCGCTCAGCCAGTCTGTCTCGGAGTAGCCATTGTGTGACCACAATAGGCCGCTGATGAGCTGGCCGCAATAGATAGCCTGGCTATTGAACAGCAAGCCACAATAGATAGCCTGGCTATTGAACAGCAAGCCACAATAGATAGCCTGGCTATTGAACAGCAAGCCACAATAGATAGCCTGGCTATTGAAGAGCAGGTCACAAAGGGCCGAGCAGATGAGCCGATACGACGTTGTAGCTCTGATTACAGATAGCGCACGTAATAATCAAAAAGTAGGTGTCCCTGGGAATGTTACCGGCGTCGTGACCCGGTGGCGGCAGTGACAATGTTTGATTTGATAGTCATTACACATAAATAATTTCAAAATTTATTAAAAACACTTTCCATAATAACAACGCAGAGCTCCGCATTGTAATACAATCAAACAAACCAGGCCCAATGTACTTTGACAAATAACCGCAAAAGATCTAAGTAGTTACGAAAACTCGTTATCAACCTGGCTGTCACAGTTAAAGTTTGATCGTTGTGTTATAACTGATCGTCCCCCTTTTATCCCCTCTGACCCCGGGGCCCCCGGCTGTCTCTAGGACCACCCTGCTGTGACATGTTATGATTTCCATTTGGACAAATTGGGATAACGGGATTTAGCAGTTATAGGCAGTTAGTTACCCCGGAGCGAATTTAAACGGAAATGATTCTTATTTGTGGAATGGACCTATTATAAACGAGAGATTGCTGAAATGTTTCAGTGTGTACATGGCAGTTAGGATTCCGCCGCGCAATTTAGCAGCAAAGCCGAGTGGATTTGCTACGCACTCCGTTGCACGGGAAGTGGCAAACTGTCTGTTATATATTGATGGCAACACCAGTCCTGCAATAAATTGTGTTTGGACAGCTGTAAATATAACAAATGTCCAGTGATTTGTGATACTCTAAGCGGAAGCAAGTAATAAAACAGCTATTATATATAATAAATTGAGTGGTTTTACTAAAATATATTACTGTCCTTATGTAGTGTAGAGCATGGCTTCAGTGCACACTATAGCTATTAGTCGCACTATTGTAGTTAGGTACTGACTCGCTAAGCCTGGTATGTTAACAGGGTGGCAGCGACATCGACGCACATCACGGTTATGAAAAAAAATGCTGTTCAGTAGGTACAAAATTTGACCGCGTAGGGATGGCACTTTTCTATGAAATAGCAAAAAAAAATGCAATTTTTTTAATAACCGGCGAATCGTTGCTACGCTTGGGGCACTAGAATCATGTGCTGAGTTCATGGTTACATTTACGCGGCGATGTCCCTGCCACCGTGTATAGTTATACCTATGGACGCAGATACATAATATTGTCGTAGTATTACGTTATGTGCAAAAATTAAGGGGAAAAATACTTCCGTAGGTGTCACGGAGACAGCAACTGGGTGTATTCATGTAGAACGCTGGTAACCGGCGTCGGTATACCAGCGCTTATCGGCGTGGACAAGCGCTGGTTGTCATTTTGGCAACGCTGGTCGGCACAGGCAGTTTTCATACTTTACCAAATCAGCGCGAACCGTCACCGATAAGCGCCGACAAGTTTATCTGATTAGTCGGCAGTTAGTTTTCAGTACCATCGCTATCAAATTACAATCAGTTTTAAAAATGTCGAATTACTGCAGTGGTGTATTGACAATATATGGGGCTGCTTGAATACGTTCGTGAAATCGTGACATAGCTACATGATGAAGAGGTAGCTCAGGTGAGGTAGAGGTGACACGGTAAGTCGGACACTATCCGGGCAGCCCTAACAATATTTGTGCTAGTCTTACGAGAACCAATATTTTCTTATAAAAACTTAATACTCCTTTTCCTAATATTTACGGATAAACTTAAGCGTCGAGCGCAAGTGGAGCGAATGAGCTGATAACGAGCGAAGTAATCCTCCCATTACTCACTGTCCGACACCCGACCACCCGACAGCATCCAACTTGAGGATGGTATACGGAAATAAGAAATGATCGTCGCTAATGGACGGAGTGGGTCGGGCCGGAAATCTGCGCACTTGCACCACTGACCTTCAGGGTTATTTCCGTCCCGAAATACTGAATGATTTCGCAGATTTTGAGCTTCAAACAATAAAAAGGCGCTGCCAGTTTTCGTCTTTCCTGAAAAAGGTTTAAAAAATCCTTCATTGTTTATCCTTCATAGAACCCTCGCTTTTTACAAGAAGTCGTAAACGACCGCATCTGAGTAGATTCGCCTAGTTGTGTTTAATTATTAGGCACTCAAATGCGGTCATCTTATTACTGCTTTTGCGTTGTCCCAGATATTGTAAGGTAGTTAGTATGTCATCGCTAAAAGTATAGAATAGAATAGAATATACTTTTTTTTCTTTTTTTTTATATTTGATTGATCAGCCTAGAGGAGGCCTATGTATGTTCAGCTATGGAGATTTAGCTCGATTTAGTACTACCGAGCTAATATGATAACAAAGCCCCAGAAGCAAGGGTACTGCCGGCCATTAGGGTTTCACTAGGACGATTTCGACTCGCGTTTAACCGTCTAGCCAGAAGTTTGCAGTGCTAATGACCGTATGCTTCTGGCTCTTGCTTCAGTACAACTATACGCAAGTTACCTACCTATTGTATAGTCTATCTTGTTATTGTTTTATCACTTTTGATCAGAATGCTCGGTAAATTAAAACTTCAATAAGGTTAAAACTGTCTCTTAGTAATAGCCCTTGTGAAGTACAAGTGGCATTCAACCTTAGGGTGATGAAGCAATAACCAGCGCGGTAATTGCGTAACACACTAACAGTAGGAATAGCTTTCATTTTGACAGTTCAACAACATTCATTGTGTTGTTTACGTTGTTGAGTAGACAAACTTTTCGAACATATGAAGCAATGGATTAGCAATAGGCTTCAAAATGATTTAGATTGTTATAGGTAGTGTGTTACGCAATTAGCGTGCTGGTCGAATACACAGCTGCCCTGAAATGATTAAAGTAGGACAATCTAGAAAAATACCTAACTAAGTCTTTATCCTTTATTTTATTCTTGGTAGTCTGCTGCAAAAATCATAGGATCTGTCCTTGAAGCGGCTGAACACGGACTCACTGAGCATAATCATAACGGTTTACGATGAGGCTGGCTAGTAACACAGCGCTAGATGGCACTACAACTAGGAATACATAGGAACAGAAGCTTCATAACGTAGAGCAAAGCAGGCCTTGTGACGTCATCCAATTCCTCGGAAAATAGTACCCGAAATGAGTGTTTTCACTGCAACTAATATTTTCTGAGGAAATAATGTGAAATAAAACCAGATATTGCGGGCTCACTGTCCGGTGTTGTGTTTGACTTCTTTCCTTTAGCAATAACCTAGGTCAGAACATTTCACCTTCATTAATCGAGAGGAATCTAGGCTCAAATCTCAAAAACGCCCAGAACTTGCGACAGCCGGTTGTTATAGATAAAGAACTAACTAGAGAAATAACTTCATAAATCATAAAGTGTTAGTAACTAATTGCACCTAAATTATGTTAGTATTGTTAGTACCTATACCTCAACTAGATTAAGTACAAAGCGATTACTTAAAGACCAACAGTGCAAGAGAGAGCGTTCACCTTTCAATAACCTCTGCAAACAGTACACTCTCATCTTTAACGCCGCTTATGATATCTCCAACTCTTGTTATTCGTGGACCTTCTGTTCAGTACTCCTTATTTTCATATAGCTAGGTAGGTAGGTACCTCCGGAGCTCTGCTACCGACTTGGTAGACTCGTAACTTACGCCTGAACACGCTCGTGGACGGTCGAGGGTACGAGGCATGAGAGATAGGACATTGTTTGCTGAGCTGAGAGAACGGGTGATAAGGGAGGATCTGTTAAAGTAGGGTTAGATAGAAGTAAGGATCTGATAACACTAATTATTCAGGAACTTGTCAATGTTAATCTCAATCTATAACCACAATCATAATATTTACAAACCCTTAAAAATAATGAAGTAATACCGAAGTTAAAACCCTTGTTGATTTCAATCAACGACTAACCTAACCTTAATTACAAAACACTGGCCTTTTTCAATGTAAAAACACGACATTACAAAAACTAGTCTAGCCATTGACAACAAAGTTCATTCTCGAACAACTAAAAAATTCTAAACACTTCAGCAACCGATTATCAACTTCATACTATTCAAATAAGGTCTGTTTAACATAAACACGTGTTCAACGGCTCCCTTAGCAAGTGTCGAATCAAGTTTCGTAGGAATAAGTGCCGTGCGGGGGTAGTTTTAAAGTTATTTACCGCTTGGTGGGCGGCCGGGTGAACGACCGCCACCCTCGTTATGCAATGTCCGTCTGTCTGTCATGCCGTGCTATGATGTGTAGTGCGGAATATGGAATACCGATGCAGGATATGAATCAATGGAAGGCAATTACAACTGAAAGGTTTAAAGTGATCGCGATTGCGCGAATCCGATTACTGTCGCGCCGACAGCGCTTCAATTTCAATGAGTACTCGCAATCGATTATGGACGGACTTAATGCTTGCTTTTTACGCCTTTGTATTCGATAAGGACGACTAAGTGGAAAGGTCACTGAAGATAGTTATAATACAATAGTTATTTGTGCAACAAGAGAGCAAAGTCGTTTTTTGCTGCGAGTGCTGATTTTGAATCCTGAGCAAGCGAAGGATTCAACGATTGAATCACGAGCGTAGCGAGTGATTCTAAAGTTGAATCCTGAGTGTGGCGAGGGATTCAAAGGCACGAGATGCAAAAAACTTTGCTCTCGTGTAACACACATAACTTTTCACTTCAGCAGCGAGAACACTTTAGGAGATAACATAATAAACAGGAATAGATTGAAATAACTATTTATTGTGAATCAAAATAATTAAGATTGTAGGTAGAGGTATCAATTCAATAAAATGGAACATTTTAAAAGTTAAAAGTAAAATTACTGCAATTCTGCAAATTAAAAGTAACCCGCTCTTTTATTTAAATTAAGGCGTGTTCGGAAATAGCACCCATGATATTTTATTATTCAAAATATATTACGTAACATTATTGAAACAAGAAATAAATATGTACATGTTAAATATCAGTTTTATTTGCAGTAAATACTTATTTTCGTTTAAATACAACAATAAGTTAAAAATTTAATAAATTACATTAAAAGACATAATTATCTTTTTGAAAAATTTCTTTAGTTAGTACGAAATTCCGAACGTGTTTGTCTTTGAGGTCGAATTCAAAATCGGAACTTCGAAAGGGCTGGTCTTTGTCTCTCTCTCTTTCTAATGGCGGGAAAGAGATAGAGTGTGAATGTTTCGAATTGTATGATTACCCAAGGATGAATAAGATATTCGCGGCTTTCTGAAAAAAAATAATTAAAAAGTTACTTGGTCTCACTCAGTGAGCAAAATCGCATTTTGCTCACTGATTTCAGGCAGCAAAACCTACATGTTTGAGCTACTGAAGTGAAAAAAAAATTAATAATAGTTAATATACTTATTTGGAAAATATGTAAGAGGATGTAAAGGCACACGAAGTTCATTAAAATTTAACAATAACAAAATGTAGGTTTGGTTATCCTTAACTAGGAAGATATTTTGTTGAACTACCCACCTAACTGGTGAGTTTTTAACATAATATAATGTAACAGGTAAAGTTTGGATGACACGGGAGTTGGGATTGTTCAAAGAATGGACCACGTCCTCTCTCCTCGTAATTCTGTACCTGGCCGTAAATTCTTAATATGGTTCATAGCTGAGACGAGGCTATACATAACGGGTGTTCACTTGTGACGTCATTGTGATAATTTTTTTCTACAACACCATACCCGGAATCCTTCCTGTTATGAAGATATTGAAGGTCAAATTTCCAACAATTTTTACTTTATTTATTACGAAAACAATTTTTTTTATGTTATAATATTATAACCTCACAACTCATGTACCGTTGCATGCGCCCATAAGCAGATGTTTTGCGTACGTTACATTGCGCGTTGCTGTAAACAGCGACTTTTCACACCAACAATTGAAGTTATTTCTCATAAATAACTATTGCTCAATGTTACTTAGTTTGATGTACAGAATGCGTAGATATCGGCTATGGGATGGGTCTTGTTACACCCTGTCTGCGTATATCTCGCCTCCTAATCATTACTTCGTTTAGTTTTATTATTGTCTTATGGTCGTAGCTGAAATACATTGATAATCAGCTTTAGTTCATTTCGTTATCGTAATAAATAATTGGTTCTCCCGTCGTCGCCTTCGTCCACGCACATCTACATTTAGAACGAAGAAAGAAAGAAAACTTTAATAATAATAATAATAATTCTTTATTTATCTATAAATTGGTGACAAAAACAATTGTACAATCATTTGGTACAGAGATGTGAGACTAGTTAATCTCCTGGCTCCCAAACTAGGTTTATTACCTGTGACTTGGGAGTCAGTGATTCCAAAAACTCATTCTTGTATAGATATGAAATTTGTAGATTGAAGCTTGTAGTACTACATATATTGTAGCTGGGTAACCAGTCGTTTACTGACCTTTGTCTAAACTTAATAATAATACAGGGCTACTTTTCAAAGACCTGCCAAATTGAAGGGTGTGGTACAGATCATCAGACTGAACAACTATCTCCGTGGGACCAACATCGCAATCGCGAAAAATGTATCAACTGTCCCATACAAAACTTCAATACATATTACTCGACCTAAATGTATGGGACGGCTCAATTTTTTTCGCGATAACGATTTTCGTACCATGGAGAAAATTGTTCAGTCTGATGGTCTGTACCACACCCTTAAATTTGGCAGGTCTTTGAAAACTAGTGCTGTTTACTAATAATATTATTACGTATATTGTATTATATTTGTATCCTAACTAATATTATAAATGCGAAAGTAAGTTTGTTTGTTACGCTTTCACGCCAAAACGGCTGAACGGATTTGGATGAAATTTGGCACACAAATAGAACATGACCTATGTCCTTACATAGGCTACGTTTTATCCTGGATCGCAGACGAAGTCGGACAACAGATAGTATAATATTATAAAGAGAAAACATTTGATTTTTTGCATGTTTGTTTGCGCTTTCACGCTAGAACGGATTCACGGATTTAGATGAAATTTAGCACATGGGTAGACCATGACCGGGATTAGGAGATAGGATACTTTTTTACCCGATATTCCCACGGGATCGATACTTATGCGGGTGAAACCGTGGGGCGTAGCTAGTTAAAAATAAAGTGTTTTACTCTCAATTAAATCTGTTATAAACAATACTAAGACAGGGTTGAGCTTTAAAAATAATAGGTCCAGAAAGTTTGTAAGTGAATTCAAGCTAACATCAGTCAGTCGCAGGTGGTTTTGATATTTATATCGAAACTTCAGTAGGTACACACCGCTCGTAATATGTACGTATTGTAGTAAATATAGCCGTTATGTCCTACTCTTATTAAACTGAGCAAATTATTACAATAGCATTTGTTCCCGTTCCCATGATATGAGCAATGTGAGAGCAATGAACGATGTGGGAGGCAATAAAAGTATGGTCTAATTAGATTTTAACCAGATTAACACAGAGTGTATGAAACGAAACTGTTTCTACAGATACCTATGTCTGTGTACCTACTTACTTAAAGTTATAAATCAAATCTTTGTAAAATATTGATTTACAACGATTTGATTTAAAACTTTAAGTAGTTATAATTAAGTTTATTGACTAATGGCAGCTGAAATCCATAAGGAGTAAAGTTTAGCTAGGCGATCTCATTTCACAGTAATAAAATTAAGCGGTTATAGCGTTGGAATGTCGATGGCGTGCGGAAGGTCTCACTTTCACCTTCATCCTTATTTGAACAAAAGAAACTACGACTACCAAACTTGCCTGTTTAAATACCTCATTAACCGAGCATTGTATATAGTGAGATAGCTCGTTTTATATCCTTCGTTTAGTACCTGCTTTATAATATTTTATGACGCACAGTTATGGTTCACTGAACAATCTCGAGGTTGTGGCAGTTAGAAAAATAATAGCTATACGACATTCCAGATAATATCATTTGATTACTGTATTCGGACAGAATTTACCTTTAAATCTATAATCGAGAGGTTGTACTCCCTGATTGACAACGATTTCATCAATACTAATGTATTTTCCGTGGCCCCGTGTCGGGCGCCAATACACCTATTCTGCGGAATCGGAAATGTAAGACCGTTTTAATTAAAAAGTAAATGAATAACGTGAGGTCAATGAAACTAACCTTTGTAGAGAACCGGGTCACAAGGCCATTGTTGAAAATCCGACTTGTTCAGCCTTTTAGTGACTGAGAATATTCTTTCATGTTTATATTATTGCTACTTTTCATTGTGTTGTGTCATTTACAATTAATTATTTAAATTGTAAGGGATACGTGTAATTTTTTGAAAAGAAACTCAACTGAAAATTTGTTTTCAGGGACGATGTTTCGTAATCCTACTTCCTGTAAGAAAGTGCTTATCTTTCACAGAAACCGTTCAATAACACCTCACAAGTCATCCAAAAATGGAATACAGATCTAGGACGTCAATACCATCCGCAAATATGATAAATACCTGTCGATACGATTTACAAACAAAGATGAATAGACCTCCAATTCGCACCCTATAAACAGGCTCCCTTCTTTTTATCCTCAATTAAAGTACAGATGTAGGCGACCGCGGCACGCGCCTGACGTTACTTACCGAGGGCTCGGCATCAGGGCATCATCCAAACAAAACAGTAAACACTGCACTAGACGGCGACAAAGAGCGACACAGACGGACACAGACCGACACACACGCGCAGTCGCGACGGAGGTGCGCGTCGCACTGACGAGTTTCGTCAGTGTTGTAAGGGTGGCTTTTCAAAGTCCTGGTTTTTGTGTTAAGTGTTCTTGCCTTTCTGGTCCTGGAAATAGACCCTTGCACAAAAAAAAATACTTGCTGATGTACGATGTACTGTAAGTTAATTTGAATGAAACCTGCAATGAAACCATGCTGCGTCTTCAAAGATGTTGATTCAACTGAATATACATATAGACGTCAACGTTTGATCCACTAGCAGCAGCCTTTCATATGGCTTACTTTTTAATATAACCATCATTTTACCTAAATAATGCAGCCCAATCATAAACTATCCACCAAGTATAATAAATTTTTCATCTCAAACTTGAAATCGTTGAATATGAAACCTTAAGGCTCCCACAGACAGGCGCAACGAGACAGCGCTACACAAAGGCGCCGCTCGTCGCGGGGCACGCGGTGCCTTTGTGGCGGGCGTCGCGTCGCGCCAGTGTGTACGAGCCTTTACTCAGCACATATTTGTCCCACTCTATCTCCCACCTTTCGGGGTAACTTCCCACCTTGCAACCCCGTCGCGTGTAGGAGTGCGAGGGTGCGTTCAGCACACCGGACACTACGGACAGCGTCCCTTAATTGTCGCACATCGGCGTTGCCGACGACGTCGCCGTCGTTGCTATGTCGTGCAGATTGCTCGGTTTATTGTGACGCCACGGCGCGTCAGCGTTGCTGAGTGAATTATTTAAAACAATCATTATTCAGAGTAATGCTATCTGAATTCTTAAAGCGACTTAGTGTCGACTTATTGTTGGTGTTAATACGAGCTATTAATAGAGATTATGACCTTAAACTATATCGGCAAATTCAGGCAATATATTTTAATCCGATCATGAATATAGAACCGCCTAGCCTTTCAGGCAGTTTCAAGCCAATGGTTTTAAACGCAGCCTACCTCAATACCTAACTGTGGACGTAAACTTTATCCAAACAGGAAGATAATAAATACCCTTGCTCCTCTACTTAAGGTTTAATGACCAGACGAGCCTTTCGTCTCTTACCGGTGATAACTATGTTTACAGGAGGCTTAATATTTTATGCCCAGTGGTAACGGCGTCCACTACCGAGCTGTAGGTCGTGAGTTCGAACCCAGGCAGGCGCTTTACTTTGCGTAATTTATTTCATCACCAATGCTCTCAAAACGATGAAGAAAACATCGTGAGGAAACCGGCAGGTCTTATAATCAAAAATTCGAAGTCATGTGACATCTACCAACCCGCACTGGGCCCGCGTCGTGGATTACGGCCCACTCCCTCTCACCGAGAGGAGGACTGTGTCCCAGCAGTGGGAACATTATAGGCTGATTACCTATGCTAATATTTTATACATGTGCAATCTTGTTCCAACAGGGAATGCCCAGGTGTGCAGGAAGTCCAACGGTTGGGGCATTTAATTGTCGCTCAACGGTCTCGTTAGGGGCCAGTAGAGAGAGGGGTCCTTTCCCCAAACAGTATACTTTTAACAACAGACTTCCGCAAAGCTACCTTAATGAATAAATAATTCCTGGCCTTTAAATTAACCTGACAGGCCAAATCATTAACAACTGCAATTGGGAAATACTGATACAGCAATATAGGCCTGTTCTATTTGCAACTAGATAATTAGATTACACCCAAAAGGGTTGTTTCTCTAATTTCGGTCCTTGGGCATGAACTAGCGAAAAATCGCGGCATTGTACTTGCGGTATGTTACGCAACCGTGCCAAGGCCATGCGGGCCAATGAACCTGTACCCAGGAGACTGCTGTATCTTATTGGATTGCTCAGATTTGGAGAAACGTACTCGTAGGTATCTGATTTAAGTTCCCAGAATTGGAAAGATAGTGTACGTATGTAGGTATGTCAGCTGGTTGGCTTTAATTGAATTCAATCTTCTTTCAGATGTTAGGGGTCTATTCATAGAAGAGAACAAAACTCACGCTATACAAAATTCCATTGTTACAAAGATCACAAAATCCTTTTCAGGAAATTCCAAAAAAGCCTTTGAGCCGAGCCCTCGCTACATCAATGAATGCCTTACTGAAATTCGTTTAAAAACCCCAACATTCCAGTAATTACAAAGTCTCGTATTTCATAAAATGTTCAACAATGAAACATTTCGCGGAAAGGGTTTCAGAACGCGTCCGGATTCCGGATCAATATGGCGGCGACGGGAACGCGCAGAAAGCGCGGGAAGCCTTGCCACGCGCCATTTTGTCGTTGTCATGGTAACCAGACTGAGCCTAGAGATACAGATGGTGTTGGTTCGATTTGTGTCGCTTTGTACTGTTTATGTATGAGGCAGGCTCTACTAATGAGCTTTCTGTTTACAAGCTCTATCTGGAAACAAACTAGTACCTACCTAGGCAACAGCATTGTATAGGAAAAGAAAACGGTAGCTACAATTTTATTTACAAAACAGTTTCTATCCTGAAAAACATAAGCATAATCAGCCTATAATGTTCCCACAGCTGGACACAAGCCTCCGCTCTGTGAGAGAGAAAACACAAAAATTATTAAATTATAGATCTCACCTAAGGCCCTGAAACAATTTAAAGTCGCTTCTACTTTCAGGTTTTCTATTACAAATTCATCAACTCAATCGGTAAATCAATTATCAAATATTCCGTATCGCTCCCCCGAGCTCTGAGCCCCGACCCACGCGCCACGGGTGTCGTCGACAAGCGTAACGTCTCGCAGCCCATTCGACATCGCTAAAACAAGGAGTCCCACCGCTCCCGACTGTAGCAGTTAACTGAAACGCAATGGCCGCGACATTTTCAGCAAAAGAATAAACAGTAACTCTTACCAGAAGGAAACGTACCTAAGTATCTATTTAATTCAGTTTTGACATGGGTTTCTAGTCATAAGTTGTGAAACTAAAAAGGCAATGGAATTAACATTTCCTTACTCCCATACGAGCAAGGAAAGGTTTTTGGGAATAAACCGTACTTTTACATCTTTTGTTTCCACGGTTAAACTTAAAAAGAGACCCCAACTGACCAATGACCTACGGACGACTGAGCTGACCAAATGACATAATTATGCAAAACATTTATGTATAAATGCGAGTGAGCGAATATTTGTATAGCGTAGCTAATTATGTAAATTTTTACAACGTTACTCGTGTGCAGAATTCTGTCTGCGTTAGTACAGACTTCCGCATATTGGCATTATTTATGCAAAACTACCTACTCATTATTCTGTCTGAACATCCCACATTGGTAAAAAATTAAAACCTGTTATCTCTTAATAGGAGCTTTAGGTTATCTATATCTATGCATATACTTAATAAAATGATAGCGAAGTCAAAACTGTACAATGAATATTTTTTGAAAAAAGTAATTGCTGCGAGGTTTGTGAACGATTCAAATGCCGCAAATATAGTTTTTAGAATTTTTGTCTGTTTATCTGTTTGTCTGAATGTATGTACCAGCATCACGCAAATTCTAGTAATACCTATGCAAAATTTATAAGTGTGGTCAGTCTATCCATACTGTCCATATTCTACTGTATCCATACTAATATTATACATTCAAAAGTAACTCTGTCTGTATGTTACCTTTCACGCTTAGACCACTGAACGGATTGCGATACAATTTGGCAAGAAGATTTATGGCATCCTGGAGAAGGACATATGCTACTTTTTGTCTCAAACATAATCCTAAAAGGGGGTGATATAGGGGATGAAAGCTTGTATGGGAGACTTAGCATTTTAAGAAATGCTATTTTTAGTAATGCTATGTTAGGGATATGAAAATTTTAATTTATGCTTTTGGTAAGAAATAAAAAAAAATTGTTTCAGCGTTTTTTACAAGGCGTTTCCTATCCGACTACTTTCAGAAGAAAGGCCAAACCAAACTCAGATGTCACAGTCTCTTTTAAAGTCCAGACATAATCTTGGTCAGATCATGTGAATACCATGTAGATTGGTGTCTGAAATGGTCTTTTGAGGAAAGAACCACACAGATTGAGTGGACCTGTCCAGTCAGTGCACGCAGTTGTCAGTAATCGTGCAGCTCAACTCAGAACTTAAGGAGCTCCACGATTCGACGATCAATACCAAAGAAAGGACGTTTGGGTAGGCCGCATAAATTACTCAGACTGCCAGATCATGCTCCAAACTACAATGAACCACATAGTCCTCACATTCACAATAATTAAAATAATGTAATACTTTTTAAAGTAAATATTCATGTCTAAAAATAGGTAGAAAAAAAAATCAACATTCAGTTTAAATTTATTGGAGCAGCTCTGGCATAGTTTCTGCTTTATAGAAGATTTGAATTTATTAAGCCTTAGATCTTGAATGAGGCTAGGAAGTTTATTATAAACATTACACACACACACATACACATTACATTGGCATCTAAACGAGCCACCTATTTGAGGCTGGTTGTAGGAACAACAGATTTGTGTTTATTCCGAAGATTTACATTGGGGATATCACTGTATTTTTTAAACAGATTAATATTTGTATGTGCATACAAAATATTATCATAAATATACTGAGAAGGCACAGACATTATATTAATCTCTTTAAATTTGTCTCTGAGGGAGTGTCTCGAACTTAATTTATAAATTGAACAAATTGCCCTTTTTTGTAAAACAAAAATTGTATGAATATCTGCGGCATTTCCCGACAACAGAATACCGTACGACATCACACTATGAAAATGACTAATGTATACTAAACGGGCAGTTTTTAAATCAGTTAAATCATGAATTTTTCTAACAGCGTATGCTGCAGAGCTAAGCTTTTTTGACAATTTATCTATATGGGTGCCCATTGAAGCTTGGCATCTAAAGTTATGCCTAAGAATACTGTGATATCTGCGGGTTTCAACTCTTCACCATTTATGAGAACACTAGTTTCAACGAGTACTTGTCTAATACGTAAATATAATATATTTGCATTTAAATCGGTGCACCGGCCTAAAATGTATTATAATTTGAAGCTATAAAATACTTAGCTAATACGTGGTCAATGGCGGCGCTAGAGTGTTTCAAATTAATGATGTAATAATTATTTTTAAGTTAGACATTTAGAATCATAAAAACCTGTTTAATAAATAAAAACTAAAATAAATAATGTATGATCTGTCTGTCTGTTACCTTTTCATGTTATAATGGCGAAATGGATTTGGATGACAGGATACTATTTATCCCGGCAGCACGTTCCCGTGGGATAGTTTCCGTCATCCACAGCCGAAGAAGCGGGCAGAATCTAGTCCTAACTAATATTATAAATGCGAAAGTAAGTTTATTTGTTTGTTACTCTTTCACGCTAAAACGACTGAACGGATTTGCATGAAATTTGGCACACGGATAGACCATGACCTGGGTAACGACATAGGCTACTTTTCATCCTAGATCGCAGACGAAGTCGCGGGCAACAGCTAGTAGACTATAAATTATCACGCTGTTTGCTATGGGGGTTGAGGAATATTGCTTTATGTTCGTATTCTTCTATAGTTTACCGCAAGTTGTAAAAAGGTTAGAATATTGCAGATAGTTACAGACTAAACCTTTTACATGATTATCGTCATGCTACAACCTTTATGGAGCTAAGCAGTAAATCATGACATATACAGGATGGATTTTTGAGATGAGGCAATAAGGGCAGGTACCTTAATCGTTGTCGCTACTAGAAAACGGTCTGAGGAAACTGTCCTTAACTTTTTGACCTGCATACACAAATTTTGAAAAAAAAAATACAGTCAGCAAGAAAATGGCCAATTTTCACAAAAACTTTTTTTGATGCCAATCAATCCTGTTTCATATAAGGACCAAAAAACTAGTGGACTAGCTGAGGTTTGAGTACTAGAAAAGTCAGAAATCGCATAAAACTTCCCATACATTTCGTAGGAAATGAGACTGAGGTGAAATAACACAATATACCAGTGTGTGATAACAGCGGAATTATCCCAGTACTTCACTGCGCTGAATAGGGAACGAATATAGCAGATTTATCCTTTTAAATGATTATCATCCCGCTATACCTTTAAGGAGCTAAGCAGTCAATCATGACATAATGTAGGAACGGCATTTTAGTCAATTTTCAACAAAGCAAATAGTCTAAAGGATCGACGACAGCTTTGCAAACTTAAGTTCGATTCCCAACAATAGATATTTTTTGTGCTTCTTTTTTTACATTTTGTTATACTATTTTATGATAGTTCGTAGAACGTACACAGAAAAACATTAAGTTTAGGCCTCTTCTGTCATCTTTGGTTATAATAAAAATAAATAACCATGGTTAGGTGACTGCTAATGAGAAATCCCGTGTGCTTACAATCTACTGTTATAATATTTTATTAATAGCTGTTCATAGCTGAGACCAGAACTTGTTGAACGTTGAAGTTTTGACTAAAATAACAGCCACATTTTTATAAAAACTTCCCAAGTTTTTATAAAAATTTGGCTGTTATTTTAGTATATAATATAGTGTTGTCTTACGACTTCCACGAGAACGAAGTCGCGGGGAGACACTACTAATATATAGGATATAATATCTTCAGTAAGATACGGTAAACATGACGTCTTTTACTTAGCGAATATTTATGTGCATCATGAGTCATGAGCGAGGGGTTCCGTGCACACCTGTAGCCCTGTAGCCTATAGGGCCCCGGCATCGGCAGAACGCAAGGCTCTCAGGGGGACTCCTAATGAGAGGGTGCCTTGCGATTTATTTATGTCCTGTTAAAAGGGACTGATGGGAATTGTTTTTGATTTTTGTAAGTAATTGTATCGATTTTATTAAATGGATAGAAGTAAGGACGCTGTAAAATACTGGTATTCAGCTGCATCCGGTTAGACTGGAAGCCGACCTCCACATAGTTGGGAAAAGGTTCAGCAGATGATGACGTGAGGACGCTGTTGGTCTGATTTTGGACAGGGCTTAAAAAACCACGGAGAAATCACATTCAAACTTAAAATCATTCGGCGGATTGTCTTCAGAAAACTGCCTATATAAGTTTACCTACCCAAATAAATCAGCACCATCGACATTAGAATGAACAGGATCGAAGATCAAAAAGTCATCTCTCGCACCTTCGACGGCCTGCAATAACAACAGTCTCCGTTCCTTTCTTCCTCAAACGAGAAGTCAAGCTCGTGGAACATAATGAATCTCGTAAGTAGTAAGTAGGGCACGCACAAAGGGCCCTTTGAATCGACCGGCGGCGTGGAAATAGCGAGTTGTCACGCGAAGTGCACGCGCGGCCTTTTTACATGAGCGACTGTTGAGGCAGGCTTGTACTGGGAAATGCTATGCTAAAGGTACGCTATCCAGACTAATATTATTATTTCGAAAGATACTCTGTCTGTCTATCTATAATAATATAATAATAATGATAATGATTTTTATTTCGGAACAAAGAATCCATAGAGTGTTATTAACATAATATTAAAATAAACTTATTATCTAGGGTTAGTACCAATCACCCTCTGCACAACAATTGGAGAGCAGAATCTCTCCGCTACAGTTCTGAGCATGCGGTTGCGACTGTCTCTCACTCTCCTCAGTAGTGAAGCTGTTTTCCTGCGCACAATCGCGTGAAATCCTGCGGTACGAGCTTGCGCAAAAATTTCCGACGCGCTACAGTAGCGAGGAAGTCTCAACAACATCCTGAAACCATTGTTTTACTGGACGCGCAGGACATCCAGCGATCTTTTGGTGTAATTGACCCATAGATTACTCATGTACAGACTCTGGCAGTAAACCCTGGAAATAGTAATTTTTACTAGGTCCGTACACCGAGCAAATCTACGAGCCAACATGTGGCACCGGACGGCGAGTGCCCTGCGCTCTGCGCTCCCTCTATATATCTACATAGAGAGGGAGCTGTCTATCGGTTACCTGGATTTCGATATGGCAAGGAGATAGATGGCATCGTGGGGAAGGACATAGGCTAGTACTTTTTGTCTCAAAAATAATCATAAAAGGGGGTGATACAGGGGATGAAAGTTTGTATGGGAAACTTAACATTTGTTAAGTTAGGGATATATAAAATTTAAATTTATGCTTTTGGTCAGAAATAAAAAAATATTTGTTTCAGCGTTTTTGTAAAATCACCCCCAAGGGGGTAAAATAGGGGATGATTTTAATATTTACATGACTATTGAAATTTTTGCGTACCTCTTTTTAAAGGAGATTTAAGGAATTGGAAATATAGGTAGACAGAATCCGTATCTTGATTTATTTTAGTATTTATTATCTGTATGTTTGTTACCTTTTGACGCTTTAACGGCGGAATGGATTTGGATGATGAGCTACTATTTATACCGGTAGCACGTTCCCGTGGGATAATTTCCGACATCCACACGGGCGAAGCAGCGGGCAGAATCTAGTACCTGAATATATGAGAAAGGTTTCAATCTCGGAGAATTTGTAAAACGACAACAAAAAAAACCGGAACACCAACGAACAGACAGAATAAGGTGCACGGTTTCATGGTTATTCTTTGACTGGAAAGGCGGACGGCAAAAATCAAACCTCGTGGAATTAGGTGCTACGAGTTACAGGCTACGCTACACGCTACTTATGCTACATACTGCGCGCTACGAGGCACGCGTTACATGCTACGCATGATGTACGAGATACAGTCTACGAGCTACGGGGTCGGTGCTATGCGCTACGTGCTACGAGCTACATACTACGCTCTCCGTGCTACGAGCGACATGCTACGCGCTACATGCTACGCGCTCCATGCTACGAGTTACAGGCTACACGCTACGTCCAACTTGCATAGGAAAATTAAACTACTTTTTTCTTTTTTAAACATATGTGAAAGTGACTCCGACATCTTATTTTCAGAATAAGTAAATAAACTACGGTCTCCACATGCTACGGGCTACGCAACGGGTGTCATCGACTACAACCTTAACCTTAAGTCCTGACTTCCTGAGTCGAGTTGCACGATGACTGACAAATGCGTGCACTGACTGGACAGGTCCACTCAATCTGTGTGGTTCTTTCCTCAAAAGACCATTTCAGATACCAATCTACATGGTTTTCACATGATCTGACCAAGATTATGTCTGGACTTTAAAAGAAACTGTGACCTCTGAGTTTGCTTCGGCCTTTCTTCTCAGAGTAGTCAGATAGGAAACGCCGACCTCATCTAGTTTAAAAAATATGATTGACGTGTAACAGTGTTTGTAAAAATCTACTTACAGAAATAAAATCATTTGTCATTTACAACAACCAACTTAATACAAATGGTGGACATCTTTAGCCCATAAAAGTCATTTTCTATGGGCTTTGAGGTCTCCCACCAACGTACTAAATCCTCACGACCTTCTTCCATTTTGGTACGCCTATATGCATATGCTTTATCCCGTCACGGTAGAAATGGATCAAAAAGGCTACCGAAGTAAAACGATAGTCAAGTTTAGTGTGCCAGCCTCATAGGACACCTAATGGCTTGTGGAGCTACAGCTCGCACGTGTTAGCACTTATGTCAATCAACAATGTCACGACTCATGAAATCACGAGCGTCGGAAGGACTCATGAAATCATG
Organism: Dryobotodes eremita; assembly: GCA_917490735.1. Lineage (NCBI taxonomy): Eukaryota > Metazoa > Arthropoda > Insecta > Lepidoptera > Noctuidae > Dryobotodes > Dryobotodes eremita. Next base: position 22,700,247 of record OU823254.1, read on the forward strand.
AGTGTCGGTACTAGATACATCGCTATTTATATTTTATCGCGGACGCTGCTCGCGTATCCTAAATCCAGACATAAAATACTAATCTGTGGCTACTTCCGCACGGGTTTGGCCGCGCGATGTGGGGCCAAAGTGGGTCACACGGGGACCTGCGGGCACGCCTGGTCATGCGTACCCACGGCGGGATCGTTCGGCTCAGAATTAACTCCCTTTATGAGCCCGTGTAAAGCCGCCTCATTAAAATGCATGGAGGAGCAGGGAGGTTTTTAATTTTGGGACTAAAATTGCGGAAGTATATTATATGACAAAGTCAGGATCTCAGCTATGTATCGTTAGACTGGACGCCAAATGCCAACCGTCAATTAATGTTTGATAGGAAGTACTTAGACGATTAGGTACTGCATTAGGTAGTGACGGTGTTATGTGATTAGGTACTAATGGACTTTCAAGTCCTATTAAAGCCCGTAGTTGTATTGGTTTGGCAGCTAAAAATTCTGTCTGATGTAACCCAAAGATTCAAAAGAATACGAACGATAGTTTGTCTCCCCATATCTAGCCATACCTATACCTAGGCTAGGAAATTGCGCGGCTGAACAGTTGATTAGATTCTAGGTCCGAAGCGCAAATTACCTAACACCGACATAGGTTTAATAGTTACCTTTGATGTGGTGCAACGGACCATGAATAGCAGTGATTACTAGGTTGAGCGAGTTGTCCCGCCGCCGCCGTGCACCGGTTGTAATCTTCCTATTATTATTATTTCCGATACACCATTTGGATCTGATATTTAGTTCAAAAGACACGGATAGCTTGTAGTTCGGGAATTTACAGAATTATTATAAGGTGCATCGTAAAAATAAATCAGAGCTCAGGAAGTGAAGTATCATTGTGTTTTTTTTTTAAACAACGATGTTTCTAGAGAAATATGGTTAGTAAAATAAACGGGTTGTACCTAAGAGAAGTTGTTTATCTAGCAAACGATCCTTTCGGAATAGTGCAGCGGTGTAATTGGTGCAAACTGACATGTTTTGCGGATCTTTGGAGTGCTGAGATTGCAACGAAAACCTTACAGAGTACATACATCGGAGAATATTACAGTATATGTATTTACATTGTAGTGTTGACGGTTTTTAATAAATCTTTCTTCAAAGTGCCGTCCCTGCCTTTTCCTTCAAGACATGTTACAACGTCGTGATAAAACTTTCAAACGTCTACACCGGCTGAAAAAAGCCGTCCACTTAAAAAGAGTTATTTCCATACATTTTCCAAGATAAATAGTACCTCGATAAGGCGTTACAGATGAGGGCGGGATGAAAAACATCGTGTGTACAATCACGTAACACAGGGATGGCAAGCATTTTTACTTGTTACTTAGATATATTATTATTTTGAAGCCACATTTTTCAAATAGCGAACCTTCAAGGAAAGGAACCATTCTTTACCACTTGCACTGCAAGAAACTTAGTACGTAAGATAGTCACATATGTAGATCGGTTTCCTCCTAATTACCGCCCCGCTGAAAGGCGATCCTAATATATTTTTATCGCGTGTTATAAAAATATTCCATCGCGTGCCACAGGTTGGCTATTCCTGCAGTAGGGTTGTAAGTGTATTTATGGCTTGTTCCCGCATTCTAAAGGTGCGCGTGCCCCCGCGTAAGTACACCTGATTGATGTCTACTGGGGACGGTTTACAGCCAAGACTTCAGTGCGATATTGTTTTTTGTTTGGTAGGTCTCTGTCTTCGATTATAATAATCAGGACACGATTTCTTTTATGCACAACAGTCTATCGGTAGACAGACTAATTAGTCTGTGGGTAGACAGAACAGTTTAGTAGGTAAGTATGTGTTTTAAATAATAATCATAGATAGATTTTTTTTAAAGGTAGGTAGGTACTGACATGACATCCTTTTTTCATAGTCCGAGCTGAAAAGTGTGCGATTTGATCTACGAATTTTCAGGTTGGGCAAACCAGAAAGACGAGTATTTAATGTTCATTTCATGATAGCAATCCCGAATAGATATTGCACATAAGTACCTACCTATATAACCGAATCTTATCGGAATACGACCCAGTAATAACGAACAAAAGTATTCTAAAATAAAATAATGTTATTTGATTAATAATTATCCTGACAAATATCGTGTACGCAACCATGACTTACATGCTGTACTTCTTTTTTAGTTATTAGCTGACTGCTGAATAAATGTGCCAAAATAGGCCATAATTCCAATGCACCAGCAAAACATAAATAAATTCTCCTTATATTTGAACGCACCGTAACTTGACAGAAGGTTGGCCAGCTTGTAAATTGACATTTGCTAGTTTTGCTACTAAGTGCGTGCAAAACCTACCAATTTCATATCGATAATGGGTTTTTAAAAATATCGATTATTAACTGACCAATAATATGTATAATGAAATGCTATGTTTGTCTAAACTAATATTATAAAGAGAACATATTAGATTTTTTGTATGTTTGTTTATTATGTTTTCACGCTATAACGGCTGAACGAATTTGAATTAAATTTTGCACATGGGCAGAAGATGACCTGGAGAAGGACATAGGCTACTTTTTATCCTAGATCTTATCAAAAAGACTTTATCAATATTCGTCATTAAAAAAAACTGTATAAAAAATAACTTACCACCAGTTTCATTACTTTCAGTTTCAAGCATCGTCAAAAACTATCACACTTTGCACGTCACTACAAACGTCACAGAAAATTTTACACTTGCACAGATTTCTTTTTTTCTCAATCGAACAACGATTGCAAGTTTTTGTTTCATGTTTGTGTTAAGTTTCACTGTTTGTCTAACGGATCAGCAAACATTCCGTCCAAGCACTCATTACGGCTCTGATAAATAGTAACAATGACGTGAGTATTTACTTATTTATCGGGCATCAGCTGTAATTCGGTTGACGGGCGTGGAGGACTGAGTGCCACTGCCAACATGCAAATAATGAGTGAGGAAAACAGTGTTGATGGGCTCCGGTGGTAATTCCGCAGATAATATCCCATGAGCGTGCATCCAGCGGTCATAAGAAGGTGGCGGGGCGCAGCGGCGTTGCAGCGACATGACGCGGCCGGGACCTCCCAATGAGAACCTGCCCGCGGTAAGTGATGTGACCTGTTTTGTCATAAAGATTTTTTTAATAACATTAATGCTATGACAGGAAAGACAAATTGTTCTAATTGCTCAACATTTGGGTTGGTCTTTAACTTCACCAACATTATTTACTGCATGAACTCTTAGCCAAAGAGCCCTAATGGATCTAGACTGTTTACATTAATAAGTAGTGCAGCTGACATAAATATAGTTTCTAGGAAACAGTTCTGCCTAGATATTTATCTGTCTATTTTACTTATCGCAAGATCAAAAGGAATACTCTTTTTGTTAAAATAACGGACTAGACTAGCTTTTTTGGTAATAAATTGTGTATGTCTGTTAAGGAAATGTTCAGGAACAATTCGACGGTGGAAAGGTAAAATGGCTAAGGCACCAAAACCTGAAATCTCAGGAATGAATTTTAAAGTTATTACTATAGAATTTATTCCTGAGATTTCAGATTTTGAGACTTTAGCCATTTTACCTTTCCACTGTCGAAGTGAATTGATCTAATGTCGATTCAGTCAGGCAGGAATAGTCAAAGAATATAGCTAATGTAGCCATCGCTTATTACACAGATAATAAATCACAACACATACTAAATGCAATCAATAACATTATACAGTACTACTATTTTTCTTAATGTCCCTCGAGAATCAACGCATTTCCAACTGCAAACGAAAGCTCATTTCCATGTCCATCAATTATTAGGTTTATCATGTATAATAATTTGAATTCAGAACTAAGTAGTTTATTGTTTGTTATATCAAAACAAAATAACAATAAAGTATTTAGTTCTGAACACAAATTACCATGGTACATCCTATTGGAAAATAGCTGCAATAAAAACAGTAGGTGTGATCGAATAGTTTACTATATATATTCGTGGTCAAGATTTTTCATACAAGTGACAATGTACAGACGTATAAACAGAACCGTAACTATACTTATTTAAAAAACGGTGACAGACAGGAGTAAATATGATAATTCATACAGGCCAATGTAGGACCAGACCTTATATACAACCTCCAATACATCCTTATCCAAATGACAGGAAACTAATTTTGGGTTTTATTGTGATACTTGTGCAATGTTATTACAATAATTGGCAGTTTCAAAAACTTATGTGAATAGTGAAGAGAAAAAATTAAATAACAGTAACAAATAATGGATAGTGCACATTTTGTGATAATAATCAATAAGTGCTTAGATTTATTATGGTTAAGTGTACTATCTTGCTTATCAATGGTACCAAACAAGATAACAATGGACTTATCACACAAATCTCGACAGTACATTAAAACATTTGTTGTGGATGTGTAATTGAACGAAGTACATGTTTTTCTAAATAAAATAAGAAGCTAGGCAGTGCAAGTAGTCTTATGTGAAATACAGTAGACAATAATTTGTAGAGCTTTCTTTCAGTGTGAAAATATGATGGAAAATAGGAACACTAAATTCAAATTAATAATGGCATGTGTTATCTCCAGTAACTAACTTATTGTTATCATAATGTTTGATAGCTAGTTAACTTTTGGGAGCGTTGCTGGAGGAATTTGGAAGTAAAACGAGGAGTCTTACTCTGATGGTTGTTTATTATAGACTAACTTCCTAAAACATATTTCAGACACTAGTTTACTTATCGCTAAAATTCTTAACCCCTGTCTGTCAACACTGATTGGCAAACCCTTAAAAACTCGTGGAGTGCCATGAGAACGAAATAGTGCAATATGGCGGCGACGGCACTTGAGTACAAGTGGGCCCTTTTAACACAACCAAACATGAATTATTGCTAACACAAGGGCGAGATGCATAAATAGCTTGTTCCCTAATTCAATAGTGTACAATGGACAGTCACGGGCCACTAGTCTTGCCAGCTGGCTATAAACAATTACAATTATCATAATGATTCAGTGCATTTTGTATGGAAGTCAATGATTGTTTGTTTTAGGAACACCCACATAGATATAGGATGGTAGACAACTAGTGTTGGAGTCTTACCAATAGTACATTATTTACTAGCATTCTGGCCAGACCTCTGTCAATAAAATTATTGTACTGAGTATTTTCATAGACGAGAGGGTACTTAGATCAGGAGCAATATCTTCTAATATGTTAATAAGATAGTGTGACACCTACTCATTTCATTTCCATAGTGTCATGGGTAGCATATAAGGGTATATTACTTTCTTGAGACATGAAATGTATTTTTGTAATGTTTGTATGAGTTTCATGTGGTGGTGTGGATGGCAGTGTTTGAGGTGAAGTGTGAGCTGTTCTAATAAGAATGCAGTGGAGCTAGTATTATTTGTAACTGGTACAATCAGTCTAATGTGTGTCAAATTTATGACTCACAGCTAAACTAGGTGGATTTTTGTGTTAACCATTCAGATATAATAATTATAAATAGTTCTTAATGTGTAAATAGAATGAAAATAATTTATGTAAATTCGATTAACATCAATTCAAAACACACTTCTTTTTTAATCTAAGTAAACTTAAATTATAACAGCAGGCAATAATTATTTTTTCTTATTTTCAACATTAGAATAGAATTTGATGTAAACATGTGTGTAATCATTTTTTTTGACTAATTGTGAGTCAATCTTGTTGTGAATGTGCCATCTGTCTGAACTAGGTTGTTTTGCTATAATGCTAAAAGTATCTTTACCTTCATAAATACTAAATTTTAATTGGCTAAGTCTACAGTAATTTTTACGCTCTATCAAATTCAATATGAGGCAATTGAGATCAATTGAGTGTGATACCTCCCTGCAGTACTTCAAAGTGCAGACTTGTATCAAGTTATGTTCTAATGTGTGTAGTTAAGTTGATTGTGACTTTGTTTGCAGTGCGGCCGGTAGATGCGTTTGAACTATGTCGTTGTTCAAAAACAGTGACAGTGTTAGTGGGTTGCTATTTTACTTTAAATAATTTTGGGCTGATTTTTTGGTTGACATGATAATCTTTGTGCAAATTTTATTAGCAAAAGTTAACGCTCGTTTATATTTTTATTTGCTGCTCATTAGTTAGTTTTAACTGATTTTCTGATTGTGATTTTATGAAAGTATTGCCAGAAAAACAGTCTTCTTTAGCCCACTTTAGTGATAGTTGTCAAAACAATAATTGCATCCTATAAATCCCTTAATGTAACCTAAAGCCTTGGGAATCATTATTTTCATCCCTCAATGTAATTTGTCTGACAATTCTACATGCTACCCTGTCGACACCTTTGTAGCTCAACCTTGACTCGTGAGTGTGTTCCCATCACTTCAAAACCTGTTTCTCTTATAAACCCACACCCCCCTCCTCCCTTCAATCACCCTTATGGTTTACTAATATCCACCGTCCGCAGATCAAGCTGGTAGTGGTAGGAGATGGCGGCGTGGGCAAGAGCGCGATCACCATCCAGTTCTTCCAGAAGCTGTTCGTGACAGACTACGACCCCACCATCGAGGACTCGTACATCCAGCACACGGAGGTGGACGGACAATGGTGCATCCTGGACGGTGAGCACCTGTTCATATGGTATGGAGGAGGATCAATGGACTGGCAACAAACAGTAGCTGTAACTGTCTGAATTTCGAGACTAGTAACACTTACATCTCTGGGGAAAGGTTGCCTGGTGGATAGGTTCGCGTTTGAGCAATACCTCAAACGCGCGTTTAATTTGCCTTCTTTGACGTTAATACTCATGGCAAAGATGAGCTCAAGAAACGTTGGCCAAATCGCATCTTTAATTTACCCACATGTATATTGAATCTTCTAAAAGAGAAGTTTTAATTCGCTTCCAGTACTGGACACGGCTGGGCAGGAGGAGTTCAGTGCCATGCGCGAGCAGTACATGCGCAAGGGCGACGGCTTCCTGCTGGTGTACTCTGTCACGGACAAGCAGAGCTACGAGAACATCCGCCACTTCCACACGCAGATCCTCAGGGTCAAAGACAGGTCTGAATCTTGGTTATGTCAGACACTCGTCAGTACGGTCATGCTGTGGCCTAGGCTAGTAGTCTACTCAAATCCTTCTTTCTATATCAATTTTACGCAAGTATAAATTAAGTTGATTTCAGAATGAGTAGTACCTACTAAGGAAAATTACATAAAAATATTGAAGTAGTAAACTTTGTGTTGGTTTAAAATCACTTAAATTGGATACTATTGTATTGCATAGTTTAAAGTCGCGCGCTGTTTTTCAATCGTTTTTGTAGTAGGATGAGTAAGTAGTACGCGCGGCGGGACACGTTTTGCTGTGTACTGTCTTTTATCAATTCATACAAAAGTTTGTAACCGCGGTGATCGTGCCGGCCCCAATGCTTATATACTGTTGTGCTCTGTAATGAAAATAAAATTGTGACACAGTTTTTTCTCGTACATTGTTCTGCAGGGAAACGTATCCGATGCTCCTGGCCGCCAACAAGGTGGACCTCGTGCACGTGCGCGCCGTGAGCGAGGAGGCGGGCCGCGAGCTGGCGCGCCAGCTGGCCGCGCCCTACATCGAGACCAGCGCCAAGGAGCCGCCGCTCAACATCGACGCAGCCTTCCACGAGGTGACCGCGCGCCCGACGGACTGAGCTCATAGTGACAGCGAATTAGGCAAATTATGAACGAGAAAGCCCGAAGTGACAGTGTGAGCGAGAAAATGATTGTGTGAACGAGTTGACTCAATATGTTAACGAGTTCACTCGATATGTGAACGAGATCGATCCTAGCGTGGGAGTGTGTGTGAGTGCGTGAGAGAGCAAGATAAAGTAGGTTGTAACGTATGAATGCGAGCTGGCTCGCACTTATTGTCAGGGTTGCTCTTATCTTTATTCTAAGGAGGCCTCTTCGGGTAAATTTAAAGAAATTGTTTATTTGTGTTTGAATAATTGATTTCTCTAAATTTAACATCAACCTTATTGTTCTTTTTTACAGTTGGTGCGCATAATCCGCAACCACCCGCAACAGGAGGAGAAGCAACGTCGCCGGCGCAAGTTCGGCAAGTGCGCGCTCCTGTGAGCTGCCACAGCCTGCCCACACACCCGCGTACGATGGTCGCGCTCCTGTGAGCTGCCACAACCTGCCCACACACCCGCGTACGATGGTCGCGCTCCTGTGAGCTGCCACAACCTGCCCACACACCCGCGTACGATGGTCGCGCTCCTGTGAGCTGCCACAACCTGCCCACACACCCGCGTACGATGGTCGCGCTCCTGTGAGCTGCCACAACCTGCCCACACACCCGCGTACGATGGTCGCGCTCCTGTGAGCTGCCACAACCTGCCCACACACCCACGTACGATGGTCGCGCTCCTGTGAGCTGCCACAGCCTGCCCACACACCCGCGTACGATGGTCGCGCTCCTGTGAGCTGCCACAACCTGCCCACACACCCGCGTACGATGGTCGCGCTCCTGTGAGCTGCCACAACCTGCCCACACACCCGCGTACGATGGTCGCGCTCCTGTGAGCTGCCACAACCTGCCCACACACCCGCGTACGATGGTCGCGCTCCTGCGAGCTGCCACAACCTGCCCACACACCCGCGTACGATGGTCGCGCTCCTGTGAGCTGCCACAACCTGCCCACACACCCACGTACGATGGTCGCGCTCCTGTGAGCTGCCACAACCTGTCCACACACCCACGTACGATGGTCGCGCTCCTGTGAGCTGCCACAACCTGCCCACACACCCGCGTACGATGGTCGCGCTCCTGTGAGCTGCCACAACCTGCCCACACACCCGCGTACGATGGTCGCGCTCCTGTGAGCTACCACAACCTGCCCACACACCCACGTACGATGGTCGCGCTCCTGTGAGCTGCCACAACCTGTCCACACACCCACGTACGATGGTCGCGCTCCTGTGAGCTGCCACAACCTGCCCACACACCCGCGTACGATGGTCGCGCTCCTGTGAGCTGCCACAACCTGTCCACACACCCACGTACGATGGTCGCGCTCCTGTGAGCTGCCACAACCTGTCCACACACCCACGTACGATGGTCGCGCTCCTGTGAGCTGCCACAACCTGCCCACACACCCGCGTACGATGGTCGCGCTCCTGTGAGCTGCCACAACCTGTCCACACACCCACATACGATTGTCGCGCTCCTGTGAGCTGCCACAACCTGCCCACACACCCGCGTACGACGGTCGCGCTCCTGTGAGCTGCCACAACCTGCCCACACACCCGCGTACGATGGTCGCGCTCCTGTGAGCTGCCACAACCTGCCCACACACCCGCGTACGATGGTCGCGCTCCTGTGAGCTGCCACAGTCTGCCCACACACCCCCCGCGACACTGGACTACTGTCGCTACTCTGTGGCACTGGAAGAATAGCCGTGCATCAGGTTTATTACTTTATGTCCGTTCTACATAATCTGTAACTACGGCTTGGCTCCAAAGTATAAGTTATCGTACGATTATATTTTTGTAATATCGTCGAATAACTGTCGAAGCACAAACTACACTGCACCATAGATTGTATGTGATGTCAGTATAAACATGTCAACGAAATAATAATGTGAAGTGACCATAGACACTAGGTCTATAATACTATTCTGCATATAATTCTTGTAGTGTTTTGTATTTGACACATGAAATGACAAAAAGCAAGGGATATACTTAGCTTTATACCGATTACGTATGTTACATAAATGCATTTGTGTATAAACAATGAGTTAAAATAAGACATTTTTAAAAGTTGGATTAACTTTTTTATAATTGCAAGAAGTGTATGTTAAATGTTACTTTCTGAAAAATTTATGAAAACGCATGAAAATAGCTGCACAATGTAAATGTTGTTAATATAGATCAAATTAGCATGTTATTTGCACTAATAAGATTTTTGACAGCATAATATTTATTCAAATAATTATGATGACATGAATATTCTTGTGTAGCGCAAACGAAAATGTTGAATACACAAATATTGGAAACATAAGCTTTAAAGGTTACTACAGAATAGAGCGTATCTTGCAATAGTATCAAATTATTAAAGCGACACTTTACAAGACAAGACATGAAATCGGAAATTATATAATATAATTTTTCACCATATCTTCTTTATTCTTTGGGCTTTGTAAGTAGTATTAGTGGACAGAGACCTACTTTGACGTCTAGAGGACGATAAAAGTATGTATTATTTATGAAAAAAATGTTTATTTCGTATATTATGCAACATGTACCAATGCGTAGCATTTATTTTAGCTCAGTAAGTGTCCATAGCGTAAGGAATTATCGTGACAATAGAACGATTTAAATTATTTATTTTTCGGTAATAAATCGACTTATTAAACTGTTTGAATGGTATGCGCGTATTATATCGGGCTCCATAGTGAGAGAGACAATATATTTGTCCATCTATTGACTACTTTCCGTCGGGTATTTATTAAATATTTGATGTATTGGCGATATGTACTGAATTGCATGGCTTGCTAGACTTTCCAGTATGTACCAATTTGTAATTTATCTAAAAAGTAACAAACGTCGTTAATGAGCTTAATCGTGGCCCGGTATAATGTCCGCATACATTTACTATGCACACCAAAGTTTCAAGTAGAAGAGTTGTGAACAATGCATTTGTTACACTGCCACCAAAGAGATTCTCTACGACTATGTAGCTTTTATTTTTATAAGCATAAGGGCTATATTTCAATGTTTAAAGGTTTATGTGTAAGACTAGTGTACGTTACCCCAGCAGGAAAGTGTCTCCTAGAGTTATATGAGTGGAACATTTAATTGGTGCCTTAGCTGCTGTAAATGTGCCCCCACATAAAAAATGTGTGCCCCCTGTCGTTTTGGAAAAAAACGGAAAATACGATTCCTGCTGGGGTAACGTTTTTCTAGCAGGAAAATTCTAAACGAATGATCGGAGAGAGAAAAATTGTGCATGGCCAGATAGCTTATATGTGTGCCAAAATGTGCCCCCAAAAATAAAATCTGTGCCCCTTCAGGTTTTCGAGATATTGCATTTCCTGCTGGAGTAACGTTTTGCAGAATCGTATATCTCTAAAACCATTGCATGTGCCCCTGTAGAATAAACATACACGAGTAGCTCTTAATGTGTGCCCCTTAGTGCCCCAATTAGATTTAAGAAAATATTTGTAGTTTTCAAGTTATCGCGGTTTTATGAAAACCCGAAAAAACATCGCAGCGCCTAAATGAGAGAAGGTATAAGTTCGCTGAAAACTGTATTCGGTCCTTCTTGACGCTAATAATAGCCATACAAAGTTTCAAAACTGTTAATGCATGCATTTTTGAATAATCTTGCTAAAAGTCAAAACGATGGTGTCATAACTTTGACGGCAAAATACAAGGAACCGGCTCAATCCCAGATGTGTAGGTGTAAACCATAATCTTGTGCCTTTAGTCAAAAATATATGGTGAAAATATTCAGCTTGGAATGTTTTGCATTAAGTAAATATTAACAAAAAACCAAAATATGTAAACAACGGCTGGTTATCCGACCAAATTCGAATGACTACTAAAAAGCGATGGATTCATACATATCGATGACCTTCTTTATTGGACGTATTATACCTGAGCTGTTGTCCGTACAGTCACGTTCAAAAGTTTTGGGGGCTAATAAAAATATATATTAAATGCGCCTTGTGACCAAATACGGTCTGGAGGACTATATGCAAAATGCCACCCCTCACTGCTTGGTTTATATTATTGTTGTTATAGCTGCCATAGAACATTCTGTAAAAATCAAGTATTTAGCTATTTCGGCTAAAAAGATACAGCCCTGTGACTGTGACATGTTGAGTGTTGACGGATTGTGTTCGAGTCTTAGTTTTGGAGTCATATGAATTCTTGTCATGTTTTTTTTTTTACTTTGTAACTAGAAGTTATTAAGGGATTATATGTCATCAACCTAGCACAAGAAGAGAAAATACGTATTAAACAAAAAAGAAAACAAATTACTGAGTCGATTTTGATGAAATTTCTATTGGACCAATCGGAAAGTATGTATATCCTTTCAGATGAAAACAAACAAACATGATTTAGAACATTTTTTGTTTAAAAATAAATAAATAGGTAAAGTACTTAATGAAAAAAATCCAAGTACCTACTTGATAAGTGTACAAGTATTTTTAAATAAGTCAAAACAATGCCATTAAATACTTACCACCGCAGATCGTGCCATAAAATCCACCACCCCTACAACCACATAATTGTTATAAAATGCTTAAAACGCCACTTTCAACCAACTTAAAAAAAAAGTAAACAAACAGTATCAGTGCAACCGCGTGATTCAACGTAACAGTGTCCTTGGCGTCATAACTGCAACTGTTTGTTTATCAATACCAAGTAATAATCCAAACGCACTTCCTAGTCCATAAGCACTTCGTACCTATTATTCTTAATAGAGCGACGTTACACGTGACTGTCTCTGTCACACTAATACCATACGCGTACTAGCTGTCTCACTTTCTCCAAGCTAGACAAAGCGACTCCTTCCGACACGACGTCAGCGGATGGCGCGGGGCCAGAGATATCTGTCGATGTCATGTGATTCCCTTTTTTTATATATCTATAAGAATCTTCTATTATGATGAAAAACTTAATGTTAATGTATGTAACCTACGGCTTATCAATAAATAAATACGGGCTTTTTATTTATATACAAAAAAGAGCTACCTCTTTTTCGTAGTAGGTATTCATCACACATTTCATGAACTATATTTTTTGTAAACATCGGGACCAATCAAATTTTGGGTCAAAGACCTGGCAAATATCTGGATGTATTTCTTTCGTTCACACATAAATTACTGGATGTACTTTAATTAAATTTAGAATGGAGAAGATAGCTTACCTTGGAATGGCACTTAGGCTACTATTTATAATGTACCTACTTAATCATGTGTAAAGTCACAGAAACAGCTATTGGAATATAATCCAATAACAACTTTATTTTATTACTTATTACTTTTCTACTTCAGTGTACTCAGGCACAACACGTGTGAACCGGTTAGTGAGTAAAGTAAAGAAGGTCATCGATATGTATGAATCTGTCGCTTTTTAGTAGTCATTTGAATTTGGTCGGATAACCAGCCGTTGTTTACATATTTTGGTTTTTTGTTAATATTTACTTAATGCAAAACATTCCAAGCTGAATATTTTCACCATATATTTTTGACTAAAGGCACAAGATTTTGGTTTACACCTACACATCTGGGATTGAGCCGGTTCCTTGTATTTTGCCGTCAAAGTTATGACACCATCGTTTTGACTTTTAGCAAGATTATTCAAAAACGCATGCATTAACAGTTTTGAAACTTTGTATGGTTATTATTAGCGTCAAGAAGGACCGAATACAGTTTTCAGCGAACTTATACCTTCTCTCATTTAGGCGCTGCGATGTTTTTTCGGGTTTTCATAAAACCGCGATAACTTGAAAACAAAAATATTTTCTTAAATCTAATTGGGGCACTAAGGGGCACACATTAAGAGCTACTCGTGTATGTTTATTCTACAGGGGCACATGCAATGGTTTTAGAGATATACGATTCTGCAAAACGTTACTCCAGCAGGAAATGCAATATCTCGAAAACCTGAAGGGGCACAGATTTTATTTTTGGGGGCACATTTTGGCACACATATAAGCTATCTGGCCATGCACAATTTTTCTCTCTCCGATCATTCGTTTAGAATTTTCCTGCTAGAAAAACGTTACCCCAGCAGGAATCGTTTTTTCCGTTTTTTTCCAAAACGACAGGGGGCACACATTTTTTATGTGGGGGCACATTTACAGCAGCTAAGGCACCAATTAAATGTTCCACTCATATAACTCTAGGAGACACTTTCCTGCTGGGGTAACGTACACGTAAGATTATTGTGACAATGTCTGTGTGAGGTTTTGGAGCATGGCAACACATAGTTAGGGTTACCAGGTGTCGAGTTTTTCAAATATCACACATTTTCTTCAAATGTGGATTAGATTTTAACAATATACAAGCCTGCTTGGTTTAACTGGGAAACCCTATCACAGGACAATACTTTCAATAATACCATTTCTCTAGTAACCCTACATCTATGGGCAACTATGCAAAGTATTAAAATCGTTGTTTCGAATTTCCGCTTAAACAAATACCAACTTTACTGTTGTGTAAATAATGTTGATTTCAGAATGAGTAGTAGTATTACAGTGGTTAAAACATTGTAAAGTTGCAGTGGAAACTTAACTGTACTTGTAGGTATTAAAGTTGCTTTTCCGAAATCACATAAACTAGAAACTAAAGTATTAGCACTGTTTTTATTAGCACAGACATAGTCACGTTATATAACTAGTTGTGAAGTGCACAAGTAAGCGGCTAGCGACAGATCTTCAGACATTGCTGACGCTGACCTTACCTAACACTAAGGCTGAATAATTTCAAACGTTATAATAACTATATATAGGGTTTATTTTCAATTGTAAGCTGCGGTCTCACTACGCTTCTGATATAACAATATTTACTATTCACAGAATATTTTGTCTAGAATAGTGTGGGAATTTCCGTTCGCACATATCTGCTTATCTAGTCAATCATCTTCGAAATATAATCTTCATACAAGTAATGAAACAAGCTGCATTAGCCCTGAATGTCTGATTGTTGAGCGCCAAGGTACCGGTATTTAAGAAAACGTTTATGTATTTATTTCGGGTTTGCTCAAAAACAGAGCTCCAGTCGATTTCTAAATATTTTCATAAATATTTACAAATCTAATGGAGCTCTGTTTACATAAATATCTCACAGGTTATAATACCAAAAACTAGTCTCGAGTGCAAGCTTTATTCCATGAAGTTTTCGAAGCATTTGTTGCGTAGTGTGGCCGCACTGAACAAGTTAACAATCTCGCGTCAATATCGGATACCGTTCAGTTCAAAGACCGATATTTAGCAAACAACGCGACTAGACGTAAGTACATTAGCACACGTATCGCTAAGACACTGAGAAGGAATTGAACTCGAGTATAAGTGTTCCAATATTAATGTTAGTCTACGATAGATATACACGTTTCTATAACATTTCTAGCACAGATGACAGACATTCTTAGGAGAGCTCATTTCTAGCTGTTAAAGAGAATATTAAGTCCTAGAGACTATAAACAAAACGGCTTATTTTGTCGTAAATATTGAGTCTTGACTTAACTCTCAAATACTCGTATTGATCATAGTATATTTTTACGGCTTAGAGCCGAATTGTGAACCTACTTTATTATTATTATTAAATCTGTTAAAACTGCCCCGGTAACCTAGTACTTCATCGGGTTATTTTTCTGACTTCTATGCTAGAAACTAACCTAGCTTACTCTTAAATCACGTGTTGTAACCCTTCAAACTAATTGTTTAACTATAACCACCAATAGATAGCGCTGCGCGAACAATACTTCGCATCTGAATCGCGCCCGTAGAATTCTCATAATTGTTTATCCCAATTTCTCGTTTAAAAAGACTAATATTAAGGGTGTAATGTGACGGAAATGTGGGCATGTAGGTGTAGCTGCCGAGAGTTTGTGTTATATTTATCAGTTGCCTGACAAGCTAAATAATTTGTCTCAGTGAAGCGGTTACTCTTAGTTCCAAGATGTGATAGTTGGCATAGTGAACCCATGGTGGCAATTTTATTAAGAAGTATTTAACTAAAAACCTACAGATCCTGGGTAATCTTGCCGTTAGATCTGAACTTCTAAAATGTGCGATCCATAAAGACAGACAAACATCGTTAAGAATGAATATGTCAGAAACCTGTCAAATTCAATACATTTTATGTTAATTCTCAATTTCACCGCGTGCTTTAATAAGTGTGTCGGTCTGTAGATATTTCCGTCGCATTAATAGACTATACAATGAAACTGAGAACCCCTCGGGAGTGGCGCGCAACGTACTGTAGCTTTAACTTAATGTAGCGTAGTCTCAGAGCTTGCTACATCTCACCATCATGTATACTATACTATACATCGTATAAATAACTGTTATGAACTTGTTTATTTTTGTTTTGACTATGGTGTGGGAATGGCAAACGATGGGAATAGCAAGTTGCCATCTTAGAAAAATTGATGACATTGTGTTGCCATTATTATACTTATAATAAAGGCCTGCTTCACAGTATCCGGACAGGCATAAGTTCAGAAAAAGGATTGATATGGAACTATCTGACAGTTAAATTAACTGTAACTTATCCGGAGGTGGTGAAACAGGCCTTACGTGTCTTATTTATAACTGACTTCCAACAAAAAATACTTTATTTTTATGAACAGATCGTTGAACAATATTTTCACAAATTCTATTAGCATTAATTAACTTTACTAAGATATATTTTATATTGCTTTATTGTTGTTATTCTTTGGTCTAGTCTCTTGAAATCGTATCCAAACTAGAAACTTTACAATAAATTTATTAAACTAATAGTTCCGCGCTGCCCCGTCTAGCATCGGCGTAATGATATGATCGTATATTGTTGTTACTATATGTTTTGTATGTTGTAACATATAATAAATGTAGAAATATATACGAGATGGTTTTATTTCATCATCCCTAATGATCTGTGCTTGCCCTCTTTAGGAACTAAGAGGCATAAGAAGCAAAAGAGGAAAATAAACAGAAATACAAGTTTGCTCTTCGACGTCTGAGACATTCTGTTTTCCAAGACAGAGTCACATCTTAATCATAGCAAGACTATTTTACATCAATACACAAACACGATTCACAAGTTTAATATTCGTTATGTTAGTCCTATTTCTGTTTCTCTTCACCTGCATAAATAGCGCCCTCTATCAAATATCTTGAAAGTGGTGCAGCGAACAACAGTTTACATTCCCATAAAAACAACGCCACCCTTAAACTGCCAATGTACTGCCGACAGATGGAGCTAAATTACACATTACTAGGTACTGCCCTTCAGCGAATATAGATGGCGCAACGTCCTACATTTGTCCCAAAATAATAATGATCTCTGAATCAGAATAAAGTTAACCTACCAAAGTAACATGACTGTACTTAATTAGTTCTTGTTTGCTTCTAAAGAAAAACGTGACTTGTTATTGTATTCGAATTTTCCGGTTCACATTACCGTTCCTAATTAGCCATAATAATGCTCTGAGAGTAAGTACCTACCTACTTGGGGAACAAAGAGTAATATGGGCCAAGGCGACGTTTGATTGTGGCCGCTGCTAATCCGCTCAGCACGTGCTCCGGGTACCAACGAGGTCGTTTTGTTTACACTAATTATTTTGCAACATCCAGGGTTGGACCTGGTTATTGTTTTATAAGTGTAAATAAAGCACTAGGGTATGGTTTTTTGCGTGGGAAAGTGATAGAGAAGTAAAAACATTCGACCACTTAAAAGTTACTAACCGAAGACTTATAGCACTTGACGGTGACGTAATCCGCCGGATAATATTAACGACGCTAATAATATTCGAACTTATGTCGATCTTGGTTTACGATTCGATTTGGTTTGGGAGTAAGGTTTTAAATCGAGTTCGGATCAGAAACAAGTTCGAATTGGAAACAAAATCAAACTGGAATCGTTTTTGCGAGTACCTAAGACTCCAGTAGGTACTGATCGTGTTGTTGTTATTGTGTTTGTACTTATGCATTATAACTCAATGTGTTTTATTTGTCTCTAATTAGTGAAAATATGCAATCCATAGAAACTGCTTACCTATTCACTAATGCTTAATTTGGTCCGTGCGGGAATCGAACCCACACGTAGTGCAAATGCCGATTGCTCAGTCACTGAGCGACCCGTGCCGTCAATTTTCTTTTCTACGGCTTAGCGTTGGCTGCCTCTCCTTGGAGTAGGTAGGCACAGGTCGTAGAAACCATAGATCTATATGATAGAAACACTGCAATCATAATTACTTTCTCTATACTTCTACGCAACGAATTTAGTCTTGTCAGTCGATAGTACCCGCTAATACTTAATAGTGCGTAAGTAGCAACAGGTTGCAAACCCGTCCCCAGAACCTTCTTCCTTTGGCACTGAGGGAATGACCTCAATCCAAGAGTTACTAATGTCACTTATTGCGGTGGAAGTGTAGGTATTTAGTCCTCTCCGCTGTGTACCTACTTACAGGTTCACTCATCTAATGCTGTTTATTTTGGTAAGTTATCACTCGAGTAGCCTTTACATTGAAGGGGACCCGAAAATAAAGTGTTCTTACCTACACTAGCGACCATAAAAATACAACACTTAACTAAATAACTGAACAAAAGCTGAAATTGAGGTAGCTATTAAATTGTTCCATTTTAACTTCTCCCGTGACCCGGAAAATAATTTGTTTTGTGAGCATTAAAACGAAAGCGCTTTTGTTGCGATTCACTCATTATAATTAATTAGGAGCTCGTTAATTATAAGTTACTTGAGGCTGTTTACTAATTATTGTGTCCTGTTGCAGGACTCAGTTGTTAGGAACAAGAAATAATAATTATAATGTTTAGGTAACTTTTGGAAAATCTGATGCGAAAACTTCAAAAGTGAAAATAATACTGTTCTAGTAACGTGATATTTAAAGTGTTCTATCGAATATCATTTGGGATGTGTTTGTGAACCTTTGTGAGATCGTGAGTGACTACTGGAAGATATAACCTCGGCAAAGTCGACCGCGCTACAAGGGTTGTACACTAGCCAGCACGGTCGAAACTACTCGTAGGTAATAAAAGTATAGAGAAAAAGCGATCGCTAGGTACATCAATCTCCACAAACAAAGCGAGCGAGCATTCACAACTTTACATTCAAAAAGCTATCAGCGACTTCAAACGTCCACAGGGTTACGGGTTCTCTTTGTGCGACTTCCGAACGACAATAGGCAAATAACTCTGTGACACAATGTTCAGTGGAGTTGCTCAGCGCGCCCCGCGGCTCACCGTATCCTCTCACAATGAATCCATCCCCCATCCCACACACGTAATTGAAAAAAAAACGATAAAATTCTCCTTTTGTTTCCATTGCGGGTTTTGTTACGTTTTAAAGACGACTTTGCCCTTTTAAGCCTGTAATTGATACGACATGTAATTCCGTGTCCTTATCCATTGAATTCTCTTTATGGAAGGTGTGTGTAATTATTTCACTGGCAGAGCGCGATAATTACATTTAGAAATTGGGAAGTACAAGTAGGTAGCTCTGTTATGTAGGTACTCGACATAACTACCTACTTACTCTGACATGGTTAGGGTTACCATATGGAAAATTGAATAGTCCTGACAAAAAGCTTGATTTGTATAGAAAAGTCCTGAGATTTTGGCGCAAACGTAATTCTAATTAGCGCAGACGCATTTTTTTCACATGATGTTTTTTTTAGATTATGTTTTTTAAAGCTCCTAAAATTTATAATAAAATACCACAGTCATATAAAGCATTGCCGGTACATTTGTTTAAAAAAAAGATGCGAGATTTATTAACAGACAATTGTTATTATAATATAAATGACTTTTTGAATGACATTATCTGACATTTTTTTATTTAATTTTTAATTTTTGTGACATTTTATGATTAATTTATTTTACTGACTTATCGATGTGTATTATTTATGATTATTATTGAAGTGCCTTTAGTAATTTAGTTTTTATTTTGTAATTTAGTTATGTATTTTTTTTTTTTTGTAAGTTTTATAAATTTGTACCTACGCCTTACGGGTGAAACATGTACGTACCAAATATTAATATTGACACATCGTGCATGCTTAATTAGTATGTATACGCATGTTTTGACAAATAAAATTATCTTTATCTTTATCTTTAAAATACTATGTTGATGTTAATTACGTTGATTTGTGATTTGTGCTGTGATTCCATCCAAAGAAGTAAATATTTTTGTTTATGTTTATTGCAACTTACCCGTAAAAAATATTGAAAAAACTTGTTATACAGGTACTTTATTTTATAAAGAATCGCAAAATCCTGAGATTCCCGAGATTTCCCTAAATCCAGCCGCAATCCTGTCAGAACCCTACAAATCCAAAGGTATGGTAACCCTAAACATGGCAGGTACTTAATTTTAATACGTACTTATTTATATATTTGGTAAAAACATGCACAACATTACAAACCCAGATCCAAGTTATTGCACAGTTAGAATTTCAATAAAAACAGACATATTTACAATAAGGAAGGAATAAAAATTAGACATAATACACAAAAGTAACTAAAAAAACAAATAAAACTAACAAACAATAATCAAATAATGTTGGGACAAAAAAATCTCATCTATCGTCCATCATCTCACAGAATCTCAAACATGCACGACAGACATCTATCCATCTCGCAGCAAACAAATCACACTCCTGTGTCGATGCCAGTAGAGCATTCAGTATTCCGAGCGCGCGAACTAAGGGCGAGTTAGAATGCGAAACTGTGCGTGCTGACGGGACGGCCAATAATCGGTGCCGTCGCGGTCTAAGTTCGTATTTGGGTACAGGTGGAACAGAAAGTTTCACAAGCTGAGCTACTAGTTCGGGACAGTCAGACTCCCCACGAAGGACACGACAAGCGAACATAAATAAAAAGTAATTACACCTAACTTCAAGAGAGTTAAATTTCAGCATTCCAAGCAAACATTTTGTGGGATACAGGAATGGATAGTAACCGGACAGTTTCTTAAATAAACATCTAAGGAATGATTTTTGGACCTCAAGAAGCAAGACGTAAGTACTTTTATATAGGTTTCAAATAATTGAAGCTAACTCTAGTTTACTTCTCACTAAACCCGAAACTAATTTAATGGCCAGAGGGTTGTTAAATTCTCGCATATGAATCAGAGGCGAGAGACCGCATATGTTCGTGGAAGGATAGTCGCGGGTCAAATAAACTCCTAGATCTTTTACCGAATTAACACGGGTAATCGGTTCTGTTCCAAGGAAGTATTCCACATGCCGACGGTTTTGACCGCGACTAAAGGACATAACACCGCATTAAGTCGTGTTGAATAGGAGCTTGTTTTCAATGCTCCATTCGAACACTGAGTTAATGTCCTCCTGAAGAGTTAATACATCGGCCATCTTCTCAACACCATATATCAACTTGAGGTCATCACCGTAGAGCAAGCACCTAATATGTTGGAGAACCTTTTCAAGATCGCTCACCATAATTCCGAATAATAAAGGTCCCTAAATAGTCCCTTGACTAACGCCAGACCGAGTGTGGTCTGAAACGAAGCAACCATGTCTGACATATTGTTGACGGTCCCGCATATAACTCGCGAAAAATTTGAGTAGTTTTGGTGAAAAGCCGATGTTACTAAGTTTGGTCAGTAACACGTCATAATCTACGCGATCAACCGCTTTTTTGAAGTCGAGATATACAACATCAGCCTGTATGCCTTTGTCCATTAGCTGCGATATCAGATCCACAAGCGTTAAAAGAGTTGTTCTAACAGTTCTGCTGAGAGTCACTAATCAACTTGTGTAAATGGATTCAAACAATTTTGGAAGTGATGACTGATTGGCTATATGCCGATAGTTTTCTATATGAGAAGTGTCCTTAGTTTTAGGTGTAGGTAGAACTTGTGAAACCTTCCAACGCTGTGGATGCTGACCTGTGGAGAGCGCTAAATAAAAAATGTGAAGTACAAGTATTTTAATAGCTTCATTACATCCCTTTAAGGTGTATGTAAGAATGTTGTCCGGACCTACTGCAGAATTTGGATTTAGTGTATTAATAGCTGATTCTACATCTGGCAATTCTATTTTATCAATATACACAAAGTTTGAATAGTTTTTCTGACAGCTGTTGTTATTATTTATGTAATCAGTAAGAGAAACGTCGGGCAAGAAAACGTTTGCGAAGAAGTCGGAAAAAGCCTTTGCCGTATCAGTGTCGACGTGTTCAACCCCGTTTTACTTTATCCTGGGTTCAAAACCACCTCTAACTTTAAAGCTATTCAAATTTATATGACGCCAGAAGGCACGGGGATCACGTCTAACATTTAATTTGAATGTATTTTCATGTATTCGTCGTAGGCAAGGGATACTCCCTTTTTAATACTAGCCTTAAGGAAAGAGAATTGATTGTATAAATCACGATTCTGAGAAGCTTTCCAGTTTCGGTGAAGTTCGGCCTTATATTGAATAACGTTAATTAATTCTGCCGTGAACCAAACTGGATAGCGCCTACATGGCTTCTTAGGCTTGCGTTTTTAGGGTACATATTTATCAAATAGTGTTGTTGATGAGTCGTTTGGGACAGCGATAAGCAGTTGTTGTTAATGTCCTGAATCGGATTAAAGTTTTTCAGGGAATGCTTTCTGTAGGTACTTCCTACCACGGTTAGAAGTATATCCTTAACGGCAGCTTAATAAATTACAGCTTGTATAGAATACACCTGTAAACACATAGGTATCTACACGATACAGAAATAAACCCGATGTTGGGTGAAGCTATAGATAAAAGTGTCGCTTTAAAAGAGCTCTCGTGCCAAATTGCAAGTTGTCACGTGTCCGTGCAATATTTCGCAGATCCTGTCTATTCAATTTGTATGCAAATTGGAGGCATACAGCGCTGCGGCTTTGAACTGCCAATCCACATGCGGGATACACCGAATATCGTTAGGACGTATAAAGTTGTATCTGAAACCAAATTGATCTCACTGGGACAAAGTGGGCAGAGTTTTAGTTCAATACCTATTGAAACAAAATAGTCTTTGTGGTGGTGGTAAATAGAACTAGACCTACTTCTAGGACCAACAATAAGGTGCTTTTATTTTTTCTTTATAAATTTTAATTCTAGGTTTGCGCCTTAACAGTCCCCAATTCTTGTGCTTAGTATAAAACTAATTATAACTTAAAAACAATAACAAACTCAACTAACTCAAGCAACTATAACTCAAGCAATAGACAAAATTATGAAACTTTTGTAACATGAATACGAGGCTTTCGGCTATTTTGTATGTCTCTAAATTAATGTCGTTCATTTGTTAGGTGCGTTTTGTTTGTGCAGAATAAACTATTTTTCTTTCTTTATTTCTTTTCTTTCATCTACATATTTTAAAACTAGCTTCTGCCCGCGACTTCGCCCGCGCGGCGGTCAGAAATTACCCCACGGGGCCGTGCTACTGGAATATAAAGTATCCTATGTCCTAACTCATGTCATGGCCTATCCGTAACCTTTTTTTTTTTTTTTCTTGTTTTTGGGGGGAAACCTTCAAAAGGCACCCGACCTCTGGGGATGGAGGTCGGGGAGTGTGGGATTTTTACCTCACTAAAACCACCCCGGTGATCACCATCAGCACATAGAGGGGGTCCCGGTTCCTCTTAAAAGACCAATTCCGGAACCCCCCCTGTGCAACGCCTGAAAAGCACATCCCTGGGGAGACTGTAAAGGGCTCTCCCCTGAGCCTCGCTATGCGCGGCAGCACGTGACCACTGTGCCGCCGTCTTCCCTGGGGTCACTCAGTGGGCGGACAGAGTCCCCACTCTGTGCGCCTGCGACCCCAAAGGTCCACCTACCTTGATATGTAAGTGGGTTTCGGCGTATTAGGCGCCAAGGCGGTTGCCTCCCCGATGCCTTCTTCTCCGAGCAGGATCAGCCCTCTCCCGATCCCGCTCGGCGGCCTCCTTCTTGACCATCACGGTCTCACAGAAGGAGGCTACTTCCTTCCAATTCTCAGTCTCTGCAAGCATAGCCCTCACTACTGCCGGCAGAGACAGGTCTCGCCCAATCCTGGCAACCAGGACCCGCCGCTCGGAGGCCCACGCAGGGCACTCCTCGAGCGTGTGTTGTGCGGAATCTAGGCTACCTCCGCAGTGGTGGCAATTTGCCGTGGCTTCTCGCCCAATTCTGTTCAGGTACTCACCGAAGCAACCATGTCCGGTGACCACCTGGGTGAGCCTGAAGGAGATGCGCTCCCCTCTTTTCAGCCAGGCTTCGAAGTGTGGCAGAACGGCTTCGACAACGCGCTTGCGCGAATATTGCGGCTGCTGTAGCCACTCGCGCCACCGCTCGAGCGCGTGTCGCCGCTCCCGCCGCCTCAGCCTTACAAATGCGCTTCCTGGCACGCTATTCCCGCTTTGGCGGATATCCCGAATCTGGTTGTAAACCTTCGCGTCCATATCCGCCAGGATGTCCAGCGGCGGAAAGCGTGCCAGGAGAGTTGCCGCCTCAAAGGATATCGTTCGATATCCTCGTGCGATAGGCCTATCCGTAACCTACCTATCATCCAAATCCAGCCGTTAAAGCGTGAAAAAGTAACAGACAGACAGGCAGATAATAAACGCTACCTAAATATTACCCCAAGATACGGACTTTGACTAAATTCGAATTCCTTAAATCTTTAGAGGCATGAGGAACAGGGTGTAAAGTTCACCATCCTCCATAGAAAATGGAGGACCCTCCGACCAGACGGGTGTTCTGCCTGGTAGGCAACTGCCCGACAGTTGATGTCAGGATGTCTTATTCAAGGAGCGACTGCCTATCTGACCTCCACAACCCAGTCACTGGGTAATTAATACCATACCCCTTGGTAAGACTGGTTGTCAGACTTTCGGGCTTCTGACGACCAGTAACGCCTGCGATAGACCCACGAATGACAGCCGAGACCAACGGCTAAGTTTCCGGGTTACGGAGGAGTTTCGGTATGTAACGATGGTCACCCATCCACGGTCCAACCCCGTCAAGCATAGCTTAACCTGATGGATCGACCCGTGCGGCTGTTATTATTTAGCCACGAGCTCCTCGTCGATTTTTATATCCCTAACATAAGAAATGCTGTTTCCCATACAAACTTTCATCCCCTGTATCACCCCTTTTAGGATTATTTTGAGACAGAGCCTATGTCCTTCCCCAGGATGCCATCTATCTCCATGCCAAATTTTTATCGAAATTCGCTCAGTGGTTTAGGTGTAAAAAGTTAACATACCGACAGGCAGACAGTTACTTTCCAATTTATATATTATATAGCTTCTGCCCACGACTTCGCCCGCGTTTTCTACAGGAAACATAATATGACATTTTTTTTTTCAGAAACAATTATTATAGGCGCTCTCACTATCTCAATTGAATATTCAAACTGAAAATATCAAACAAAGTAATAAGGACGACGTGCTCCGTAAAACTAATCTCTGGGATGAGAGGAATATGTTTTTAACAGAACTCAAAGCGTGTGTGAAGAGATCTTCTCTCTGTGATGTCTTGTTTATACCTTTTTAGTTGACTTTTTGTCGTAGTTGGGTTTTAGTTATTATATCTTATTTTTTATACAGTTGAATAGGTAATAAAGAATATGTAGTTAGTGGAAGCATTTAATTTTATTTAATACAGAAACAAATGCGTTTTTTACATGTACTTATGTACTGACTACATTCATAAAAGAAACTATAATTTAGACAATATCCGCAAATTTAAGGAATGCTTACAAAGTCTTTCTTGGTCCGATATTTATCCAAAAACTGACACAAATTGCGCATTTAATGATTTTCATGAACTGGTGTGTCTATTGTATGATCTCTGTTTTCCCAAAGTAAGAGTTAAAGTGAACAGGAATAAAAACACGCAGAAGTGGATCAGTAAAGGTTTGAGACAAAGTTGCAAAACTAAACGGAAGCTACGACATGGATCTATAAAACTATAAAAATGGTTCCATATCCATTTGCATAAAATTTTAAGACCTAATATAACTTAGCATAATTTTGTTTGGCATAATTATATTTTCGCATAATATAATTACGCATAACAGCTTACGCATAATTTTTTTAAGCATAATTTCTCTAACCGTAATAATGATTAAGCATAATATTCTAAAGCATTAATTTATTAAGCATAAAGTTCTAAAGCATAACTTTTTTATGAACAATTTTGTGGGTTTTTTTTTTCGCTGTAGGAAGCATGAAGCAAGCAAGCATACAGCATGCAAGCAAGCATACAGCATGCAAGCAAGCATGCAGCCAACAAGCAAGCATGCAGCATGCAGCAGGCAGGGTTTCTGTCACGGCTCCGGCGCTGCGGGCCTCCGGCGGCCCCACGCGTTCTAATCGTCGCAGACGGCTTTCGCTCACCACCGCAGCTTCGGCTTGCTGGCCGGTGGCTCGCTCGCAGCCGCCTGCTCCTCAGCCCGCAGGCCGCCTCGCCCCTACGCGCCTACGCGATTTTAAATTACACTCTAGGGGTAGGACAAACAAGACTACGTGGAGTCGGTTTTGCAGCAATTCGGTTCTGTCACTAACTTGTTGCACAGCATATTACATTTTTAACCAACAATATTATGCTAATAGTCATTAGGCCTACTAACGTTATGCGAATCAAATTTATGCCAAAACAAATTAGTCTTTATGATGATTATGCCAACATAAAATGTAAGCCTAAAAAAATTATGCCGAAGTATTATTATGCCAAAACAAATTGTGCCAAAATCGTTATGCCCAAGTATATTAGGACAAAGAACATTATGCGAAAAGAAGGGATCCCTATAAAAATATATTTTTTGTTAATAAAACTAATTATAATAATTACTCAAACCTATTAAAGAAATGTATTTATAATTCCAAAAATAATACTAACATAAAATATATTATTACAAAGTCGTGACCATTCTCGAGAACTGACTCGGGCTATGTGTCCTTGTGCAATGTGGCGTGACCATTTTCAAGAACAGGTCTTGAGAATGGTCACGCCACATTGCACTAGGATCGATCTATCATCACTGACAGGACTATTGTAGCCAAGAAGCATGATATTGTGGTGATAGATTGACGAGAGCGCCGTGCAATTATTGTTGATATCGCTATACCTCATGACGAGTATCTCGTGAAAGCTGAGAAACAAAAACATTAAGTATATCTTGACTTAGCACACGAGGTTGTCGACATGTGGGACGTGGACTCTGCAATCATTGTACCGATAATTATTACAGTAAATGGCCTAATAGCGGAGAGCCTCGACCAAGACCTCAGGATGCTCTCATTGCGCGGCTGGATCAAGGGCTTGATTAAAAAAGCAGTACTCCTGGACACGGTACGCATAGTGAGGAAGTTTCTCTCTAGAGCCCTGACCACCGGCAGCTTGGACCCTGTTCCTGATGCCGATGAGCCACATTTATTTTTATTTTTAAATGTTTTTTTTTTAGTAAATATTAGAAAAAAGCATTTCAAAATGTAATTTATATGACATAAAGGAAATAATAATAATAATAGCCCCACCGCCGTATTTCTACGATGACATCATGGTGGGGATTGCGCTCTAGGTCTGTGCCGATAGAGTTTACTTTGTCGGATCAGAGAGTCAGCCCAAGTGAGATATAGAAACCCGCAGGGCAGCATGTGGCGAGTTGTTGGGCAGTAGCGACCCCGCGGACCCTATCCGACGAGGAAACACTAACGAGGAACAGAGCTCCCACGTCTTTCTTGCCTTTATTGGCCGACTTGAGTAAGAGATTCAAAAGACCAAACGTGCTCAGAGGAAGGAATTATTCCAGTACGTGCTGGTAGGGATCTTGACTATCTTCCGGGCTCAGGGATTGTCTTGGTAGCCGTGGAATACCTCTCCACTCCTCAAGCACCTCAGGCCATGTTGCTCCTTGTCGCTACGTCACTATGTGCCAGAGACAGTTCCCCGGGGCCCATTATTAAGTGTGCAAGTCACCTCCTGCCATTTTATCCGTGTATTCTAAAATATTGATCAGGCAGCGGTCATAGTCCTTCTATAGTTCTTGGTAACTAGTCCACTTTAGTCAAACCCATAGTCCAATATCTTCTTTTTTTTCCAAATCCTGCAATAGTCCAACACCAACCCCCCGGTTGGTGTCCTCGGGTGCACTTGCACAGTGCTTACAGGGATAATCCCCGGTTTGTGCTTCATTTCCTCTACTTATAGAGTCTAACGGGCCTCTGGTCCTCTTAGGCTTACATATAGACTATAACCTAAACTGGAAGTCACATTTGGAAAGCTTGTGTCTAAAATTAAGTCTGCAGTCCTATGCGTTATATATGCTTGCAAAAACGGTCAGTACCAGTGCGGTCTTAGCATCTTACCATGGTTACGTAGGGTCCTTGTTGAGATATGGCATTATGTTTTGGGGCTATTCTACAGAAAAAGAAGCTGTATTTAAAATGCAAAAGAGATGTATCCGCGCAATATGTAGTTTAAAACCAACAGATAGTTGTAAGCCCTTTTTTGTAAGCTTAAAAATATTAACACTACCATGTTTATATATATTGGAAGTCGTAGTCTTTGTAAAACGCAACTTGCATTATTTCAAAAATTATAGAAGTCAACGCAACAATAAAAAAATATTTTTCCCTGACAGCAGTAGAACTACTTTGTTTAGCAATAGCATTTTTTGGATGGCACCTCGACTTTATAACCATTTACCAAAATGTATTATAGACTTAAATAGTATGGACATATTTAAATGCAATGTTAAAAAAATGTTATTGGAAAAATCTTATTATAGTGTTAATGAATATTTGTGTGACAAACTCTAAATAATGTTTATTACTTAAGTATGATATAAATTACGTATTTCAAAATTATTAACTCTTGACATTTTAGCTTAAAAGATTAACTTTGACATTATTTACTTTGACTTTAATTGACAATTTAATAGACATGTAATTTAGAACTTTAAGATATTTAAATTTTTAATTTAGGGACTAACCACGTTCCGAACTAAATGTTGCATGCCTAGTGCAGAATATGGTGACGCTAACAACTTTCCTGTTCTTCAAAAAACCCACCTGTATAACTACCCATATTTGCAATAAATGATTTTGAATTTGAATTTTGAATTTTGAATTTGAATTTTTCTGCGAATTGGCTTCGGCCCCTAGTATACCTACCAAAGGTCCGGGACCCTATGGTACCGAGATATGCGAAAAGTAAAAAAATATAATAATAATAATACTCGTTTATTCATCAAAAGGGGCACATTTACAATAAGTAACTTAACAATTAAAATATAGCACAGTCGCTTATTTGCCTGAACTAGGTTGAACCTGTGCTTCAGATGAACCTAATGAATGATGGGTCTAATGAAGACGTACCTATATTAATTTATCTATTAGGTTGGGGAAAAAGTTCTTTCTTATTTTATATAAAGGGTTTTCCAATAAGAGGTGTTATTTTGAATAGCCCGCTATTTCGGTAGATGCCACTTTGGAGCTGTAATTTTTTGATATTTGACAAGTAGAAACTACGCCATTAATAAAAATGGAGCGATACACGCTTCAACAACGCATTGAAATTATTAAAATTCACTATAAAAATGGTGAAAATTTGGCAGAGACGGTTCGTAAAACTCTAACATTTTTGGGTCGTCGTGAAGCACCTTGTCGGACCGCAATACAGAAATTGGTGGAAAAATTCGAGCTGTTGGGACAACTTAGTGATGTGAAGAATAAAACCCGTGCACGTCGCTCAAGAACAGCCGAGAATATTGCTGCTGTAGCCGAAAGTGTTGAAGAAAACCCAGGTTTGTCCATTCCTCGTCGTGCTTTGGAATTAGGCATTCCACTAACGTCATTACACCGTATTTTGCATAAAGATTTGGGTCTTAAAGCTTATAAAGTTCAGTTAACACAAGAACTCAAGCCGGCCGATTATCAACAACGTCGTATCTTTGCTGATTGGGTCGTTGAAATGCATGAAAATGATCCGGAATTCCATCGAAAAATCATCTTGAGTGATGAGGCCCATTTCCACCTCGGTGGCTTCGTCAACAAGCAAAATTGTCGCATCTGGGGCTCGGAAAACCCAAGAGTTATTGTTGAAAAGCATCTCTATCCTCAACGTGTGACTGTTTGGTGCGGTTTATGGTCCGGTGGAGTCATTGGACCTTACTTTTTCGAAAATGAGGCTGGAGCAACAGTTACGATGAATGGATTGCGCTATCGAGAGATGATTCATGATTTTTTTATGGCCGGAATTGGATGGTATTGATCTGGATAACGTTTACTTTCAACAAGACGGCGCTACGTGCCACACAAGCAACGAAACCATTGATCTTTTACGGGCAAAGTTTCCGGACCGTGTTATCTCTCGAAGAGGTGATCACAATTGGCCACCGAGATCTTGTGATTTAATACCTTGCGACTTCTTCCTTTGGGGCCACGTGTAAGAGAAGGTCTTCGCCAACAGCCCAGCGTCGATTCAAGACCTCAAAGATGGAACTCGTGGGGCTATCGAGGACATAGGGCAGCCACTTTGCGATTTGGTTATGGAAAATTTCATGAAAAGGATATGGTCCTGTAAGCGTGGTCGTGGTGGTCATTTGCCTGATGTTATTTTCCACTATTAACGGCATACCTTCCTCTTTATAATGAAATAAACATCCGACCATTTATATTATAAAATGGCATTTTTCTTTGAATATCAAAATAACACCTCTTATTGGAAAACCCTTTACAAATTCAAGACTAAGAGCTCGTGTGGCACCCAAATATCGAGCTTTTTTGCATATCTAGACTTTCAAATGGGTCAAAACTGTTTGGTGGCCAACCCCTAACTCTTCAGTGACCACTTTACCACTTTAGATCTTGTTCCACATTTTCAAAAATGGCATCGACTTTATCCGTATCAGGGCGACCAGAGCGAGCTGCGTCTTCGACATCAAAATTCCCGCACTGGAAACGCGCGAACCAACTTTGTGCTACTCTTACTGACATTGCGTTAAATCCATAAACGTCACATACTTTTTTCGCGTTTTTTGACATATTTTTTCATTTTTTGTAATAAATCTTGAAAATTTACCGAATTTCTTCGTTAGATTTACTAATTTTGGCGGACAGAAAGCAGTTGAAAAATGGCGGGAAATCGTTTTTACTCTTTATTTTTCTTTTTTTAAATGGCATCTATTTAATGGTATCAAAACCAGGTACAAACGATACAGCTAAAAAGATTTTACTACAACTGTATACCTATAAAATACGATTTTTTTTTCCCCGACCTTATTATAAGTATGTTGGTATTTTATCTATCTCTTTTGTGCCTATTTTGCACAAACATTTTTGCGTCTGAAGCTGAAATTTATCTTCCGCAATAAATTAACAGTTCCGAGAAATATGTCGTATTTTTCATACATTGTTCTAAGACACTATGTAGTCTTTGGTGTCAAAGACATTTCTTTTAATAACGTTCTCGTTGACGTAAAGACGAATAAATCTCTGCGTGAAAGGATTTGTATTGTAATCCTCGTTATGTTGCTCACCGTGCTCACCGTCCCGGCTAAAGTAAATTACTCCGCAGAATATTTTCGCGAACTGTCTGTTCCTATACAAAGCTTTTTATTGCCGCATTGTTAAATACTTGT
The DNA here is from genome assembly GCA_917490735.1 of Dryobotodes eremita. NCBI lineage: Eukaryota > Metazoa > Arthropoda > Insecta > Lepidoptera > Noctuidae > Dryobotodes > Dryobotodes eremita. The sequence goes on from OU823254.1 coordinate 22,731,561, forward strand.
TTGTTACTGTTTACTGAGTCTGTGTACTGTGTGTGATTATGTTCTGTGTGTTGTGTACTGTGTCAAATATCTTTGCTGGACGCGATTCTCAGCGAAACTTTATTGGATTTGTGTTTTCTAAAGATGTATTATTCATGAAATGTGTCGATTGGTGATGTTCAAATAATATTGTTGAAGGTTTCCTTTCATGTATTTTCAGTATGTTGTTTGGTTGTTTTGTGTCTCAGTCTCTACACTCCCACACACGCGTTCTTTGAATATATAGGGTGGTAGGGACATCGACGCACAACACAACCTGTTACCATGGATTTAGTATATGAATCTGAACCTCCCTGCGTTGAAATTTTTTATCAGATATAAAAAAAAAAACTGTTCTATACATTATGACCGCGTTGGTATTACACTTTTATAGAAAACAGAAGATTTTTTATAATAACACACGACAAATTTTAACGCAGTGGTGTCCAGAATCATGTACTGAATCCAGGGTAACAGGTTGTGTTGATGTGCCTGCCATCCTGTATACTGGTAGTATAAGGATTTAGCCAACACTGATGATAATTTATTTATCAAAAATCGATTTAGGGATGCCTATTTAACCGACGAAAAATAAAAGAAGGGGGTTCCCAAGTCGAAGCGTATTTGACGGCAGAGGGCCGACATCTTAAATGAAAGTAAGAATATAGCAGAAATCAACTTTTATTACCACAGCTTAATAATATAATTAATTATCAATTCACTATAATAATAATTCAAATTTAGATTCCTAATGATTTTATTTTAATTCAGACTACAATTCAGTATCTAAGCGCTACAACATGTGCAACGGGCCGAGCCTGCGCTAAGAATTCACCCCTCTTTTTTATTTTTTGTGGTTGGCTTCTCGCAAGTTGGAGGAGGTTGTCGGCTGCTTAACCGGACATGCCTGTGGTTGCCTTAATAAATGAAGGCCTCCAACCAGAGCTTAAAAACTTACAAACTAGGCGACAACACACTAAGGGCATCCCTTGCAGGGTACGAGCCTCAGCTTAGGGCATCGCTGGGAGAGGGCAGCAAGGAACAGGCTGGATCGGAATTATTATTATTAGGGGACGAATTCAAAGCTACAGGCTCAGCGGCGCGGGCTGGCTCGAGCAAGGGTCGGGGCGGAATTCTACCCTCTTTTTTTTTTGGTTTGGCGTCTCGTACTTTTGACCCTTAGAGGTCATGGCTACTTAACCGGACTATCCTGTGGCTGCCTTAAACTAACTCAAAGCCTCCAGCCAGGGGCGAATTTCTTAAATTATTAAGTGACCGCACGCTAAGGGCACCTCTTGTGGGGTGTGGACTTCGGCTTAGGGTGTCTCTGAGGTGAGGACAGCAAGGTGGGACAGGCTGGCTCAAATTATTATTATGCGGGGAATTTAAAGCTACAGGCTCAGCTACGGCGCGGGCTGGCGCTTCGTCAAGCAAGTCTCCCCTTTTCGCTGCGCGCTCGCTTATGTAGAGCGGCTTGAGTAGTGGCGAAAGTGGGGAGGCGTAAGTGACGCATTGCACTGTGTAACTCTGCCCGCTGCACGTGCTGTTTACAATGGTGATTTATATATATATATATATATTTATGTATGACCACGCATAACTTTTTACAGAGTAGTCCGATTTTGATAATTATTTTTTTATTGGAAGGGTATACTTCGAAGTTGGTGACATTTAAAATAGAAAAATAAAATCTACCCCTAAATGTAGAAAATATGGGTTGATTGATTTACGACCTACCGAATTTTCGCTTGTGAACCGATTGTGTTGAAACTTGGCACATGTATGTAGTTCTGAAGAAACTTCAACAAAATAGAGACCTAGAGTTGATCTAATGATGGAGACGGAAGACAGTTGAGAGAGCTCCTCAACAGCTTACAGCAGTTACATCGTGTTTGGGCTTATTTCATTCAAATTGATGAGAACTTGCGACCTAGTCGGGATATGACTGTCATCGAAGGTCTGATGATGGAGACGGAAAGCCTTCGAAGGAAGTTCCAACTAATATATGTGAGATTATACTCAAAAAAATTGATAGTTTCGATATTAACAAATATGCGGGCCCTGATGGCATACCGGCAATATTTATTACAGCTTGCGCGGCGGAGTTACTGTTTGCACTTCTGTTCATACATTTAGTTTTCAATGTACGGAACCTCATCTAATCATAAATGTAAGAAAAGAAGAAAACCCAGAATTTATAGTTAATATTTTTAAACGTTTAATAAAAAAAATGATTACTTAGAATACTTTGTTTATTGTGGCGATGAACAAGTAGATAGGAGTACTACACTTGAGAGCATTAAAATCGCACAACCCTTGTAATTTGGTTTATTACTGAAATTTTACTTAAATCTGAAGATATTGAGTACAAATCATGAGGCAATATTAAAGCATACAAGCTTAGCTTTACAAAGACCTAAAATTAAAAACATTGACCTTCACGTAACTTACAAAAACCAACCGTACACCAAATTTCCGAAATTCACCCGTTTGCGTTGTCACTACTTGCACCCTTACTCGCAGGTAAAAAATATCGTTTTTTTTTATGTTTTATTCCCGACCATCAGTCAATTCATGAAACGCATTTCCAAGCGTTTCTTCGATTCCGCCGCCACACATCGGAACCGAGGTTCGAGTTCGAGTTCCTAGTTGTCGAGGCCGCCCGTTATGCCCCCTCCCGTATTAGTCGTACCCTCTGTCCAAGGCATGCCCTAGCCGACCCCGATGACCCCATAACCCTCCTCCAGGAGAGCAGTAGGGCCACCAGTACAGTGCACAAACACAGACCGCCATCGTTCCGACCTCGCCGCCGAGGTCCCACGCGACGATCCCCCCGTAATTGACCCCCTCGGACCCTTGCTCGACGAAGCGCCAGCCCGCGCCGTAGCTGAGCCTGTAGCTTTAAATTCTCTTGTTAATAATAATTATGTTGTTATAAATAATTCGATGCAGCCTGTCCCACCTTGCTGTCCTCCCCTCAGTGACGCCTTAAGCCGAGGTCCGTACCCCACTTGGGGTGCCCTTAGCGTGCGGTCACCTAATAATTTTAATGATTCGCCCCTGGCTGGAGGCTTTGAGTAAACCTTAAGGCACCCACAGGATAGTCCTGTTAAGTAGCCATGACCTCAGAGGGTCACAACTACGAGTTGCCCTATCAAAAAAAAAGGTCTTTTTATCAGTTGAATACTGAATATCAACGTGATAACATCTCTACTGGAAGCATACGGATTTACTGGAAAAATATGGGTACCACGCCTGCAGAAGCCGCTCAAGTTGTGGCCTTGCTCGAAGCAAGGCAATAACTCATCAGGCCATAATTAAAGTGAAGTTGCTCGACAGCTAAATTTGAGCCGCTACTCTATTCTTTGTATATACCAGAGGTTCTAAGAGACCGGTGGCCACATTCGGAGACCAGGATCTGGCCGGCCACGCAGAACATCAGAGCGTGATGACCGCTTTCTTGTGACAAGTTCTTTGAGAAATCGGCAACTGAATGCGGTTCAACTGGGACAACAGCTTCGAGAAGTTTGCAATGTCAGTATAAGCCGGTGGACAGTTAGAAGAAGACTGGGTGAAGCAGGACTGACTTCACATCGCCCAGCAAATGGTCCCAAATTAACCACAGCTCACCGATAAGCCCGGCTACAATTTGCCAGGGAACACTTAGATTGGACATATGACCAATGGCGGGCTGCTATCTTCTCTGATAAGTGCAGAATGACTTTACATAGTCATGATGGACGTTCTAGGGTCTACAGAAGGTCATGAGAGCGATTTGCACAATGCTGCATAAGCGAACCTGTGGCTTTTGGAGGTGGATCGTGTATGTTTTGGGGTGGCATATTGGCCCGAGATCGAGAGAGTTGACGGCTGCACGATACGTCTAAGAAGTGCTCGAAGAACATGTAAGGCCACTTGCGTGGCTTATGGGAGAAGATTTTCTCTTAATGCATGACAACGCCAGACCGCATGTCGCTAGAACAGTTTGCGACTACATGGAAGACGTTGGAATTACCGCGATGGAGTGGCCAGCTTATACTCCTGATCTCAATCCGATTAAACATGTTTGGGATGAGCTAAAAAGAAGACTTCAAGCAAGAAGCCCTGCTCCTACGCGCCTCCAAGAGCTTCAACTTGTTATTGAAGAGGAGTGGAACGGTATACCACAAAATTTCATGGTAAGATTAATACGGTCCATGAAAAACTGATTAGGAGCTGTAATTAAGGCTAGGGGAGGGAATACATCTTATATTTCTATTTTCATTCTTTCTTAAGCAAAATTGGGTAATTTTACTCGTATGTTGGGTTTCGTGCCCTAAAACCCCTTATGGTTTTCTTTTACACTGTATTTGATATCATTGGAAAGGTACTGAAGTAAACTTTCAACTAGTGTATGTTTTTTTTTAAATTTATTCCCATTCATGAAAAAACCTGCCTCAACAAAAAAAGTCAAGGCATACGATTTTATTGCTCTCAAGTGTATTTGCCATTTCCATTCTGACCATTCCATGACCGACCATTCTGCCAATTTCTAAAGTGAATTGGAACAGCAAGTGTGCATTGTCATAAATTAAAAAATAAATAGAACTATAAAGTCTTCGACGATACAGTTGAACTGTAGATTTTGTGGGGTGGGTCATTACGATGTAAAGGTTCGTGACTTAGACAACTGTCATGCAAGACACTCCAGTGCTAACGGAAGTTCAGGCTAAACGTTGTATGTTCAAAGAAATGCGAGTGTTCACATAATTCACCGTGGAAACATAATTTGAATTTTGAAAATTCTGTGATGTTGAAGAATGAAGTGATGTGAAATTGAAGATTCTGTGTCCACAAATCATTAAAACACACACACACTTTATGTCATAAAGTAAATGGAAACATATAATTTTTCTCTTTGATGCAAAATAATAATATGGCAAAAATGGTGAATATGACTAAACTTGACGACAAAATAAAGAATGTGACGAGGTCAAAAGTTATTAGTAATTCTCTTTATTTTGTCATTTTAGGCTTGACAGTGGTTGATAATAAACTTCTAATTTGGTCTGAACCGCTACAGCGGGACTTGATCATTTTGTTTTGGCTTATAACCGTTTGCTTTAAGGGTAAAGTAGGTGGCTACTGCTCGTTCAGAGTGACCTTGACAAAATCTGGATTTATTTAGCAGAAAATGAGTAGGTAATACTATACAATTTGCAATGATGTAGTCAGATTGACCGAGCGATGTATTGTTTTGATTCTTTGTACAATGAAAACTGATTTGTGTTTGATTGAACTATTATTGACTAGAACATTTTATTATGTTCCTTATTTAAGTAGGTTTTTAACTACCTAGGCACCATACAATTTTAAGTATTTCTTCTACTTATAAGAAGTGGGATAGGCAGTACTTTTTTTTAAATTTTCTATTATTGTTTCCAAGAAGTTTTACAATGTATTACTATTCTTTCTATTTGGTAAACAATTTCGTTCTTTTTATCTTGAAAGTATATCAACATTTTATTAATTATCGTTTAATGTCAATTATGTAACAAGGCATTAATTTTGTTGGTTTTCTTTTATTTCATTATTTATAGATGTGATATCAAAGTGGATATCAGTGTGCAAAGGGATGTTATACCGACATCAATGTGGTTAGGAATGTGATGTGAAGGAGGTGTGTATACAGATTTCATATCAATGATTGTATTAATGTAGATAGAAATATGAATAGAACTATCAGCCTCCCTTGAACCAATGTTTGTAATCTATAATTGAACAAAAATGATTACTCATAAGTTGTGTTAATTTAATTACTATTACCTATATGTATACTTCGTGACGAAGCACAGATCAGAATGGCCGTGTCGGAATATGTAGCATCACATAAAATTAATCTTCGGTTTAATTCTTTTTCTAAAGTATCGCAGTATTTCTAGACGAACAATCAATTCCGAACTAAACCTGTGATGTGTGAGTCCGTCTACTAAATAAATACAAAAACTTACTTTCACCAAAAATTTAATGATATCAGAACTATAAAATTGTGCTGAAGATATTTCCTAGATTTTATATGCTATTTCGATGTATAAGTTGTTCTATGTTTATGGTGACCTAAAGACTACTATCACAAACAAACAATAAATCATAACTTATGGTTGTATGTAGGTACATCCAAACATAAGTTATGGGTTGTTGTTTTGAATAACCAAAACAAATGTTTATAAATTTAGCATTACGTTAAATGATTAAGTTGTAATTAATATGATACTTATAATGTTTATTACGATTTAATATTGCAATTTTCTAGTAACAAGTAGTTTCGAACGATTTTCAGAACTTTAAGTTCATGTTCAACTTATCAGATTTTACTTTTCGATTACAAATAAGTAACCACTACTTAAACTTACAGTTCCGCTACTTAAGATTTGTTAATTATCACCTAAATTAAAATGATTAAACAATAAAATTTTATGACCATCTATGATTGGTCTAAAATGGCGGCAATGTAAGATGTCCTTGAGTAATATTGGGGACTATAAAAACACGTGTACCGCCAAGTGTGGGAGCTGTTGGTACCGCTGTGGTGGAACATGTACGGCCGACATACGATGGTCACGTAAGTTAATTGATCATACTTCTTGATTACTGCTGATAACTGTGTTGTTCGGTATGTGTTATAATATGTCTAATATCGCTGGTGTTAAATCGAATTAAGGAATGTTAATGTTCTGTTTCTTTCGGTTGATAAGTTGATATAACTTTGAGAAATAGTCACATAGTTTTCGTCACCTTTCTAGCGCCTTTCTGGCATATGTATGCGTATGACTTACGTTTCTCGGAACAATTAAGTCTGTCAAAGACTCCTCACTCTTACAGGTGGATCATAAAATTGTCTGATTCAATGGTGCAAATAAAAATAAATGGATTTGAACTCAAGGAAATGTTACTACGTTAAGTATTCAAAAAAACCTCATAAAGACAGTGTATTACATTTTTGAGGACAAAGTTAATTGAATAGACACTATACATGGCCTGGAAGTTCTGTTTGACCGAATATTAACCATTGCACCACACTTAGACCGCTAAATAAAAAGCGTCCAAGATGCTGGGTTTTGTCATAAGTCAGTGTCATGATTTTCTTCTAAAGTAAAACTAAAATCAGTATTATGTATTATAGTTTGATACGTAGCATATTAGAATACTGTAGTGTGGTGTGGCGGCCGCACTGTGCTACGAATAGTTTGCCTCTACAACGCGTTCGAAAACGCTTTGTTTGGCATGTAAATAAAACAAAACAAAAAAAAAATACTTACAAAAATAGACTGAAATTCACCAACATACACACTTTAGAAGAACGATGATGTTTAAACGACGCAATGTTTGTATGAAATTTTTTTTATAGGAATAATCGACTCTCCTTGACTCAAGAATCTAGCTCGCCAGAGTCCATCCCAATAGTGCTAGCTAGTGCATCCCAATAGGTATATAACTATTTAAAACCATGAAAAACCTAGCTTTTAAAGAGCAATCTAATCGATGTACACTTCTCTGATTCTCTAACAAAGCAGAAAGCTACAATTCTTAACTGTTTGTCTGATTTGCTGTGAAGTCTTTTATATTTAGCTCGTACTACTATAAATATATTAATACTAAGGAACTAAATATATATCTAGTTGCGCCCCGCGGTTTCACCCGTAGCGGTATGAAATTAACTTTATGACCTATTCTCAGACCTATCAAACATACACAAAATTTTCATAAAGATCGGTCAAGCCGTTGCGGAGGAGTTCGATAACAAACACTGTGACACGAGATTTTTATATATTAGATATATTTCCTTAGTAAAGTAAGCAGTTTAAGTAACTTTGCTTGTAAACATGACATGTACCCGAGCTGTCAATTAATTTATTTTAATTTTAGTCATGTGGTGTTTACATTTAAGTAATTGTTGCACTATATTTAATTTTGATTTCAAGGTTTTTAAAGATATTAGTATTGTAAGCAGTTGTTGGTACACCTAAATAATAAAACAAAAGTTTTTACTTGAGAAGGAAACTGAAATGCGAAAAAAAAAAAAAAAACTTATTGACAAAAAATACGACGAAAAATGAAACTAAAAAGCAAAAAATCTTTTAGCCTAACTAACCTCCTAAATTAATGTAAATTACTAATTTTGAGTCGGCGCCAAACAAACAAGCAACGCAGATCAATGAACGAAGACCAATCAAGCTGCCCTCATTTCACTTGGCGCCTTTTTGTATGTTTGGCGCCGACTAAAAATGAGTAATTTACAATTATTTAGGAGCTTAGTTAGACTAAAAGGTTTACTTTTTGCTTTTCAGTTTTTTGTCGAATGAATGAAAAATGAATCATAGTACCTAGACCAATATATGTACTACACACAACAAACACACACGTACATGTAACTTTGTAATTTATTTACTTATGTCCTTTTATAAAACGCCAGCGCATATATTTCCCCACTAACATACATACATACATAAACTCACGCCTTCTTCCCATGGAGATACGCAGAAACTACAGAACGCCACCTGCTACGATCCTTACGTACTCCTTTTGCCTCGTTTATGTTTATACATCTGGTCGTACACACACGCGAGTACTACACACCTGACCTTTCTGAAGGACATCACAAATATAGTCACTATACGTCCTCCTAGGGCGTCCGTCCCGGCGTTTCCACTCACATCTGCCATGTAAATACCTTTTATTAGTCAACTTTCATTCATCCTCTCAACATGACCAAACCGTCTAAGCATTCTCTTTTCAATACTCATATCCCTACTGAGTACATATAATATAGGCCAACTTAGTACAAAGAAACCAATAGCGCTTCTTTCAATAAAGAAAATAATGACTTCATTACGACGTTCATTAATTCACTTAAACATTCGTAATTCATTCGTTTTCCTTCACAGAATTCTTCCAGAGCATTTATTTGATTTATAAAGAGGGTCGGTGAAATAACACCCAGTGAGCCGCTTTTAACGAAACTGTTTTATGGAAAATCTTTGTTTAATGTACCCTATGTAGGTACAATTCACGACAGAAGATATGTTGTACTTAAGAAACAACTATGTCGACAGAGTACCTTATTACTACCGAAGTCTATTGAATTAATCTGCCTTGGCTGCAGTGGCGCAATTAAGTATGCGGCAGCACAGGAACTCTAATCAATTATCAAAAGACGTCGAAAGGAACTTGTCGCGTGGGTATATTAATGTCTCACAATGAAGGCTTCAAGCTTTTCTATAGTAGTTACCTACCCATGAGGAGGAAAATAAACTTTGACAGTCCCTAGGCACTTCACTGTAAGCCCCTTAATGCTCGGTTCCTATAAACAAAAACGAATCGTTTTGCTTACCAATGAATCCACACGTTCGACATTGTTGCAGATAGAACTTGCTGCAATTGCCCAACTATCTAACAAGTTACCCAAGCAAAATATCTGGGAGTGATTATTGACCAGCGTCTTTCTTGGTCTCCTCAACAGGAACAAGTCGTGAGTCGAGTAAGGAAATTTTTATGGATATTCTAAGAGCTGAGGTATGTTGTACCAAGGAGAATACATGTAAATAAAAATAAGAACAATCAAAGAAATCTATTGAAAGTTTATGTATATTTGGTCTAGTTTGTTATAGTGTGATGCATAATTAATTGCATGGGGTGGAGCAGCGAAATCTAGAACGCGCTCAAAGAGCGATACTTAAGGTGAAGTATTTCAAAAAAAGAAGATTTTCTACTGACAACCTTTATGAATTATGTAATCTGCTAACAGTGAGAAAATTGTATTTCCTTCTTATCATCCTCAAAACGCACAAAGAGATACCATATGATGCTAAAATACTATGAAAAATAAATAAACACTACATAGTAAACATTCCCATAACTAGGACAGAATTTGCCAGCAGACAATAAAAAAAACGCTCAGCTTTTTATACAATAAAATTAATAAACTAATATTAAAGAAAAAATAAACAGAAGAAAGATTAAGATAAAGTTTTATACTGTGTTTTACCAATTTTTATTTTTGAATGAATATTTATTATTATTATATATATTATGATAAAAAATATGAATGTAAAAAAAAGCTAGTAATATGGCTTCACAGTTTAAATTGTAATGGTACAGTTACTTTTGCAACGCGTGACTTTAGAATAAATATTATTAGAGTGATGTTATTTGCTTATTTAGTCACTCATGTACACTCAAAACTTCTCTCTCTCACACACACACGCTCTCACACACAAACACATACACTCGTAAAAATTGATCGCATTTTTTTTCCTTTCTTTGTTTCTTTATATACCCGTTTGTACTTGTACGTTTATAATCTAAGGGAAGAGCGGAACCTTCAACTACAGGCATTTTCTATGTTCAAACGGAGACTCCTGGATGTGCAATGTAAGCCAAATAAGATATATGAAATAAACTTATTTAATTTTTACAAATTTTACCTGTGATAGCTATTTCCATATGGGAGGGTCTACTATGCAAACCTATGAGATATTTGCTTCATTATTGGTAAAGATACAAGAGTCTTAATTTTAATTAATAACGGGCCGTAAGTCATTTTGGAAATCAAACAGTACAACTAGGTACTTATGTGTTAAATTTTTTTACATTCCAATTCCAACACTACAATATAGGTGCCTAAAGTACCTAATTAAAATAGAGAATTAGAAATAATGAGACATGTTGCTAAGCAGGTAAGTAATGGCATACTTAAGAGGTACCTATACATTAAGTATCTTTGTATAAATACATAACTAATTAAGGTTTAAACTATGTAGTTCTAAAGTAGGTAACGGCTATTACACTCAGGGACCATTTTGGTTACCCATTGAAAGGGTTTTCGGTAGGGTTTTTCTAAGCAGTTAATTAAAAACCCATACGATGTAGGTAACCCTTTTGAACGGCTTAATTTAAGCCACTAAAATTATGGTTACCCATTGAAAAGGTTTTTGATAGGGTTTTTCTAAGCAGTTAATCGAAAACCCATACGATGTGGGTAACCCTTTTGAATAGCTTAATTTAAGCCATTCAAAAGGATCACACTTTCAACTCTCTTAAAAACGATAACAGACTAACATTCCAATTCGGAACAATGTAATATGATCTCTCTATGATGGGCATAGGTTTCAAAATGGAATAGCACGCGTTAAGCGGCCGCGGCGGCGCCTTTGTGGCTACTTACCAAGCGGCTTATAAACAGGGATCTATGGTCATTATTGCATGTATTATAGAGTTCATTTTAGCTTTGCTGGCCGTATATCGAAATGACATAATATTATGATTTTTTCATGTCTGTACTTGTTTATTACTTTATTGCAGCAGGAACCGTATAAATCGTACAATTGTCATATTTGCCGTTTGATTTTTGAACTCGGCGTCTTTTCCGAATATTACTCAGTGCATTGTGAATTTTGAACAAATTAAAATGCCAAAACCGAGAACGAAATGCCGTACATCGCTATTATTTATACGATGCGTCAAATAATACAAGTAAATGTTATTTATGTGGCAATTTCTTAAAGGTAAGGTGATACCTACTTAGTTATTTGTTATAATTTGCCTTCACTGCCTTTTTTTTTTTGGTTGGGAAATCACTAAATGACGTCTCCCGCTCTGGACGGAGCGGAAGGGTGTGTCAGACTTTTACTGACTAAAACCCACCCGTGTTCCTTCAGTTGCCCGTGCGCCAGGGCCACGGTAACTCTTTCGAACAATCTGCGACCCCGGCAGGCATCGGCCCTATCGGATCCCGTTAATTATGCTGACATCTCTTTGAGGCGCGCGTGGAACACGACGCGCCGTCGACTCGGGCCTGGTCCTTACCGGACGGCGAGCTGTCCATTGCTCGCCATCCGCAAGCCTGCGCCTACGGTGGCCGGGAATCGGCAATCGACTCCCGACGCCCAGGGTGTCTCCTCCTGTGGCGACTAGGGGCGCGAGGGCGCAGTGATTGCCTCTCCCTCACGCGCTCCGCCTCCTCCTTCGCGAGCATTACTGCTTCGCAGAAGGAGGTGACGGCTTCCTATTCCGTCTAGCTCCGTACCATGGCCTGAACCAGGGCCGGACGCGAGAGGTCGCCGCCGCCGATCGCCGCCACGAGGACACGGCGGTGCTCCACCCAAGTCGGGCAGACTTCCATCCACCGTATGCTCCAGCGTGACCTCCGGTCGATCCACACAATGGTAACACCCGGGCGTTTCCTCCCGCATTATTCGAAACAGGAACCTACCGAAACAGCCATGTCTGGTGAGTACCTGCGTCAGGCGGAAGGTGAGGACACCGTGGCGCTTCTCAAGCCACTCTTCAAAGAGGGGACTTACCACCGCAATTGTGGCGTGCCCTGCGCTGGGTTGCGACAGTCGCACCCTCCATGCCGCCATGAGATCCCGCCGGAGCTCTGTCCGCTGTGCCGCGATTTCTTACGGCAGCGGAGTTACGCCCCGGCGTTTCGCCTCCTCGCGCCACTCCCAAATGTGCGTGAGGACTTTTGCCTCCAGATCCCACGGTGGCAATCCGGCAAGGAGGCTCGCCGCCTCACAGGAGACCGTGCGGTATCCCCGGACCAGCCGGATGGCCATGACCCTTTGGGACGCGTTCAACCAGCGGGCTGGTCGGAGCCTCAATGAACGCGCCCACACCGGTGCCGGTTGCTATGGGGGATTAGCAATATTGCATTATGTCCGTATTCCTCAATAGTTTACTGCGAAATATAATTAGACTAGAAAAAATTATAATATTGCAGATATATATGGATTTATCATCTAAAATGAATATCGTAACGCAATACCTACAGGCACACGGCAAACGTAAGGTAGGACGCCCTCAGGCAGGTGGAGCGATGACTTGCGCGCGGTGGCTGGTAGCAACTGGATGAGAGTTGCCGAGAATCGAGCTGAATGGCGTGCAATTGGAGAGGCCTATGTCCAGCAGTGGACTGCTGCGGGCTGATGATGATGATGATGATGATACCTACAGGCTCCAAGAAGCTACACAGTCCATGTTGACATGTATAAGAACGGCTAATCTTATAAACCACGGTTCGTCAGTTCGCTCCGAACAGTTTTTCACTTTTTGTGATTGTTTGTAATATTTTTTAAAGATGCTTTAAGATTGTACTTATTTCTATATTACAGTTTTTCAAGTATTTTTCCAGAAAGTAATAATAGTGAATAGAAGTTAGACAAGTTCACAAATTGTTGCTGTGATGTTGTTGTTTAAATTAACAAAATAAACCGATGTTGTACAGGATATGACTTCACATTCCGATTAACTTATAATGCTAATAGAATGCACAGTCACGTGAGCGATGCCGCGGGCACAACTAGTTCTTTATAAAAACCGGCCAAGGGCGAGTCGGCCTCGCGTCTTAGGTATTTACTACTAGAAATATAATTTACTTTACCTTGATTTTATAATATTTTTCCATTTTCTCTGTCTCTGTTACAAAACATACGGACAGATAACGTCGCCGCGGCCGCGTAGGCTTGGCTCTTCTGAGAAAAATATGTTTAGTTTTCAAAACTTTCAAATAGCGATGTGGGGCGGTAGACTTCGGGCTCAGTGATATGACAATGCCAACACTGACTGCGCCCTGGGCCCCCTAGCGCTTTGGGCCCCGGGGCTCAACGACTGCCTTATACGGGGAATGGTCGTAAGGGAATATTACCTTATTACCATTTTTAGCAAAGTTACCGGTTATTTAAGTAGATAATTTTGTTGTTTTTGTTATTCCCATGATCGTCCTCTTGGCAAAGCTAGAAAATTTTTACTGTTCACAGTCTCTAGATTGTATAGCCTTTATTATAGCCATATCATATTGTGTGCAATTCTGCGAGTTTATATGTCCTATAAAGAAGTTACCATCACTTCAAGGTCGCGGCCTAGTTTCAGAGCTCGCCGGAGGTCGCACATTGTTCGCCATAGATTGGAGAGTGTCATCTACTTAGTTTAGATCACAAAAGAGCGGCGGTTATAAAGGTGTTCAACTACAAATTGCTCCAGTTTGCTTTCGAAATGTCGCCAAGTAAACGTTAAGTGGAAACAGTGATAAATGTGCAGTAACTCGTTCATTGTATTAGTTGCTTGCAGTGATGACACAAACATGAGGTAATTATCTACAGAGCTGTCAGTAAATACATGAAATAGTTGTCCTCTATCTAAATGTTCAGTGAGCATTCAGTTAGCTATTCTTTGATTTGGGACAAACGAAGATATTTGATCCTGCACAACAACTACTGAAGTACCGAATTCTACACGAATCCCAGTTTGTCTTATGAGCTTGTAGGTACCTATACTTATTTTATTTTTACATGAAAAACTCTTCGCAATATAATACCCATTCATTGTTTGTAAAACCACCAACCAGTCAACCATGTATTCTGCTGTGATTTGAATACGAAATATTGTTTTTCGTGAACATATGGGAGTCTTTGCTTGCGAGTTTTTCATTAAAAGGAAAATATTCGGGTCGTTGTATTGAGATAATAATGTCCTTTACAACGCGCGGAGACAAAAATATTCTAAATATTTCCACGAAAATAAAAACAGTTTGGGAATTTTGATAAATACTATAATGTTTTGTCGCGTCATTGACGCGCTTAGGGGTCGCATGATATCACATTCTTGGCAAATGTAAGATGAGATGTATTTACTTATGAGTATTAATAAAAAAGTACGCAGATATACCCAAGTTTTGTTTGAGAATACCTAGCCGTACGCTGTAGTAACAGTAGGTATACCGTTAGCGAGACACGTGCACCTGCACCGGAAATGACCGGTGTATGATGTCAATTGGATTTAATCCATTTCCCTGACAATTTCCGCCGCGACGACGCGTACCACCGTGCAGTGTGCACCACCACCACACCACACAGGCACTCAAAAGGTCTACTCCTGAAACTGGCCATAAGATTAAAATGTTATTTATCTTTAATATACAGATTTTCCTACACGTTTTCTAATTCGTTATACCTGGTGATCCGTTGAGATCATAGATATAAGATTTCTATAGTTGAGATCTTGAATTTTAGCGAATTAAAATGTTAAATCACCAAAAAAAAAAAACCTAGGTGTTTTTATTAATATTGTGCAGCCCTAATAAAATATGATGTGTCACTACGTCATGCTGAGATCAAGTTTTATGTTGTTCAAACAAAATAATCGTGATTATCACCGCGAACTCTTTGATGCTGCGTGCGTTTTGTCCCTGTTCGTCACCCCCACGATATTACAGCGGCCATTAATAACTCCCTGTCAACGGGTTTTATTTTATAAAACATCAGAGATACCCCACCTTACCCTGTTGAACAGTCATCACGTTTTCGTTACAGAAACATTTTATAAACATGTGAAATTGCTTAATTCTAAAAAAAAACACTGTCAACTGGTTTCACGAATAACTCGCAGTGTCGAGTTCACGTGTGTAGTGTGTCGTGAGGCGGGCGCGATTTCCTCGTATTTCATATTTGCTTTGTCAAATAAATCTCCTGAGCAGCTTATTGATCTGGAACTTACCCGAACAGTAGGTACATGCCTGCTGGCTCGGTGGACCAACAAATAGTCATTGTTTGTATGTAAAGATACTAATATACTAATGGGTTCTTGGTATAATATTTCCCTGGCGTTTTTAGGCGTTCTAATATCGAGAGTTGAAAAATATGTTCAGGAGTGAAATATTTCAGATGATAATATTAACATTATTGTTTGCCATATACATATACATCCCGCGGGTTTTTTGTTGGTATTTAATGCTAGTATTAACAGACAGTAAATAAAGAGACGAACAGATGAGAGAGAAGCAATTATTTATTTTTAAGAATATAAGCCCAGTTGGACGACAGCAAACAGATTTTATCGTCTCAATGAAAATCGAGACCTTTCCGTAAAACAAAAGCGTGTCGATTAATATTTATGAGCTAATTAAAAACTGTCTGTCTTCGATTGTTTTGAACTAGCTGTGGCCGCGGTTCCGTCCGCGTCAGAATCGGAAAATGCTATTTAAGTGTGACGTTTTGGGTCCACCACATGGTCCGATAATTCGATCTGACAATACACAATCTTCAGATTTATAGGACAAGGTCTTGACCTTGCAATCGTAGACTCGTCTACGTAATGGATGGAGAAAGGTGGTCCGCTGTCACACAAATTGTCTTAGCCAAGTTTTCATCTGTATCTGTACGGCAATTCCGGAGATACCGTCGACAAAATAGAAAAAGGTTTGTCATGACGCACACCATCGTCACTGGCCAACTGTGGCGGAACATATAAATTAATTGCGATATTCTTCGCAAAAAGGTGTTAATTAATCTTAAAAACTGGAAATACATTATGAAAAAAGTTTGCGTGCCTCGTAAATCTGTCAGCAAACCATTTATTTCGCATTCCCTATCTTTGTAGGCACAACCGAGCTCTGCAAAGAATCCGCATAATATATTTTATTTATTAGAAATGGTATATAAGTAATGTTCACGCGTATAATGTGTGCGGTGGAGCGCACATTGCTTGTTAACTTTAACTTAGAGCTTACATGTTGTGTACCTACAATAAATTATATGTATAGATAAATAATACATTTGATAAAACATACCTCACATTAGTGCTGAGTTTAATTGCGCGATTATAAAAGCTGCAGTTAATCTATCCATCCTTTCGGTGCCCGGACCTGGTGAGATTTCCCGTGTTGAGTCAAATTAAGCCGCAGGCTCCACTCCTGGTGGTGTCCTTCCGTCAATTCCTTTAAGATTCAGTTTTGCAACAATACTCCCCCCGGAGTCCGTATTACGGTGTGCAGCAAACACGGTGGGCGATATTGAACCCAGAGAGATTCGTAACCTTACTTTCTGCCGTAGTCCGACTACGGCAGAAAGTAAGGTTACGAATCTCTCTCTCTTAACATTGTAATATTGCTGCGTTCATAAAATTGTGGTGTTCGTAGTACCTATGGTGCTCGGTTGAGAACTTATTTGTCCTTCCGATTGATTTATTTGAACTTTGTATAACTTGCTATTCACACACATCAGAAGTGTCCAGGGATCAAGCACGTTTTTGCTAGTTACTAAACATCAGGTTTTTTTATTATATGTTTTTTAACTCCTATGGATACTTTTTAGTAAATATCGTCATTTAAAAAAAGAATAGTTTTTGAATTTTGGTCAAAAGACGAAAATCTTACGTCAAGTCGTATTCCTATAATTATAATTCTGCATCGGGTTTGAGGCCAAATCAGTTAAATTTCTGCCATACTTCTGAGAGGAATCAATACAAAAGAATGTTATTATGGAGAAAAGACGTCATTTGAGCCGAAAATAAATCATTAGAGCCGTGGGAATGTTTACGCACTACACTACCCAGTGTTATAAATCGACTTTTGACACGATACCGCATCACTGGCAGCGTGGCAGAGCGACATGGAGGACGAGCTCGCATCACCACACGCAGACAAGATCGTTACATACAAATTACTGCTCGATGAAATCGAACAATGACCGCGATGGTGTTGGTTACGAGGCTTCATAAAAAAAAAAGAAGAAAAATGCGTTTATTGGCATTGCAGCAACAAAAATACACCTTAAAACTAAAAAATACGGAACAATGATTATAATGCCAATGGGGCCTCAGCTCAGCATAATGTCAGATGACAACACAAGGTGTGCCACCTGACGCTGATTTTCAGCTGCAACCCACGAGTGCCATACGCTAGAATAATACAAAGAATAGGGAAGTGTGTGTCCGTTCTAATAAATTAAAAGTTTTGTGACATGAGTGTGTGGGTGTGTGGTGTAGTGATTAATGAAAAACTAAAATAAATACCCAATAACATTCACACAACAACGTACATTAAACTAATAAGTTGAAAGTCCCTAGATCTAAAAGACAAAATCGTGTGACTGCGTTGTTCTTCTTAACTACGAAACGGATTTTCATGCGGTTTTCATTTCCATTTATGGTACAAACAATAATAATTGACTAATAAAAAATGATAGCAAATTGAAATTAAAATTGTAAAAATAAAATAATAATAATGAAATCGATAAAATTGGTAAAATTGACAAAACAAAAAAAATATTAAATACATTTTTTCATAAGGTAGAAATGTCGGCTCGAACATTTTCAAAATGTTTTTGATGGTTTAATAAAAACACTTTTAATTTTAATTTGAAAGATGAGCAACTTTTAATATACCTTATGGGAGGAGGGATATTGTTCCAGCATTTAGTAGCTGCGTAGCGAAAACTGCCTCTAAAAGCCGCCGACTTGTGCTGTGGTATGGAAAGCTGTTGAGAACATTTTCGTCCCTCACCAATTCTATGTTTTCTTGTCCACGATAGTCTCTCATATAAATAAGAAGGGGAGTGAGACTTAATAACACCAAAGAGTAGGCTCGCCAAGTGGAGTTTACGTCTAGCTTTCATTTTCAAAATATTGTGCTCATTGAAGAAAGGTGTAACATGTCCCCTATAGGGAACTTTAAAACAGAACCGTGCACAGGCGTTTTGAAGTCTTTGGATCATTCTTTCAGTTTTTGACAGTAGTCGTTGGCCATATACCGTGTCCGCATAATTTAACTTAGATAAAAAACCAAAGACTCCACAAGCAAGACTCGCAATTCTTCACTAAGATAGGGACGGGCTTTGTATAAAATCTTAAGTCTATAATAGCAGTTACGGATAGACTCAGACACGTGTTTGTGAAAACAAAGTTTCGTGTCCATGATAAGACCTAGATTACGTGCTTCGTGGACCCGTTCAATAGGCACTCCGTTAATAGTCACACAGCCGGCACAGGGTTTAATTTTCATAGCTCTTCGGGGATGTTAATAAGCGATCAAACCATAAGAAATCACTTGCATGAAGTCAATCTCCTTTTCTGAAGGCCGTTACGTGTGCCTATTGAGCCCCGCAATCGCAGAGCCCGTTTACAATGGGCTCTTGAACACAGAAATTGGGCAGGAGAAGTGTGGCGTTTATTGTGTTTTTTCGACGAAACTCACTTTGGTATGAGCCAGATACTAGACGTACACGGTATTCCAATACCGTGGATGGATGTATGTATGTATTCCAATGAGGACTCCTGGATGCCAAGAACATTTCAAATCATGCCAGGAAGTTCATGCGTACAGTGATGGGACAATCATGATATGGGCGGGTATTTGGATCGGCGGAAGAACCGAACTGATTTGGATCAGAGGCAATCTCAATGCACAGATTTACACTGGAACGATTGTATCTGATGTTGTCATTCCTTTGCGGATCCAATTTGGTGCTTAATTTCTGCTTATGCATGATAATGCACGTCCACACACTGCCAGAGTCGTTGCAAACACACTTGCTGCAACGAATGGTCCTGCCATGGCCTGCTCAATCACCAGACTTGAATCCCATTGAGCACGCATGGGATATGCTTCAAAGAAGAGCTCTGTCAAATATGGATGCCGTACACACACCAGAAAATCTTTTTCGCCTTTTAAAACGGACGTGGGCGGCCATTCTGCAATGTGATTTGGATGAACTCATATTGAGTATCGGAATCGCTGCGATTATATTGTATGCGTTAACGGCGGAAATACAGAGTACTAATTGTTTATTTTAAGCAATAAGAACCTTTAAAAACTGTTATTTATATCCTTTTATCAATTTTTTATGTCTAGATTAACTAAGGTGAAGAATCCAGCATAAGCAAGAATCGCGAAAGTCTTTAGTAATACAAAAGCAGAGGGTACTGCGTCCATCTAAACATACGAAAACATTTTATATAATCAGTATATATAGACATTTTTATTTGATTTCAATACGGAAATATATATATTTTTTAAATACCTTGATCCCTAGACACTTTTGATGTGTGTAGATTAGTCATTAAATATTTTTTTATTATTATTTTCCGCGATCCGCGACATCTTATTGAGATCACTAAACAAGCACTGTTTCTATCAAACTGTGACAGTAATTGTGTTTACTGATGTCCTTTGCCCTAAATAAATAACTAAATAAATGTAGCATTATACACACATACACATAAACTCACGCCTTCCTCCCATGGGGGTAGGCAGACACTACAGAACGCCCCTACTACGATCCTTACACACTCCTTTTGCCTCGTAGCTTTATCTTATGTGTTTAAACTATTAAGTTGGTAATGTAGGTAACGTTCCGCTGTATGTCCAGATTACTGGTGGTCCTGCTGTCAGCATGTCTGCAGTGGGCACCGTGGGGCGTGCAGGCGCTGCTGGCTGATTCTTACACAATGCCTGTAGGAGTCGTGCTGAAAGGTAAATATTGTTGTGTCTTTCTTTTGTCTTTGCATCGAGAACTTATACTTACAGTACTTTCATAGTTATTTCACCTAAAGTCATCCAAGCAACAACCCACCAGCAACCTTATTGCAACGAGAACAAAGATCACGGTGATTTTGACAGTAATGCAACATCAGAGCTAAAATAACTGTACAAGTACTGTAACCCTTTCCATTCCATGCGTAGTTCTACGTGTAAAACAATGGAAATGTTATTGTGTCTCAATTAATCTGCCGAGCCTTTACCAACTATGTCGGTATGCTTTTAGTCTATCCGGATGCAGCTGAATACCAGTATTTTACACAGAGCGGCTGCCTATCTGACCTCCACAACCCGGTTACTGGGTAATACGATACCCCTTGGTAAGACTGGTTGTCAGATTTTCTGACTTCTGACTATCCGTAACGACTGTCAAAGATGTACAAATAACAGCCGGGACCAACGGCTTGACGTGCTTTCCGAGGCACGGAAGAGTCTCCATAGGTTATGGATGGTCACCCATCCACCGCGGCAAGCGTAGCTTAACCTTCGATCGACCTGTGTGTGTTATAATTTTTAGCCACGAGTGATGATACATATGTCGGAGGAAGTAAATGGAGAGTTGATTGTTGGTTGCATACGATTAATTGATAAGGTTGATTGTTAACTAAATATAACTTGTTAAATCCTAATTTAATTTGATTTGATTTATTACATTTTAATATTGTGTAAATCTAATTAATTATTTAAAAGTCACTGCATTGTATAACGTCCAATCAGAGCTGAGGATAAATCTAGAGTGGAGTCGAGGCGCCATCTTAACTTTGGTGAGGCGGAGTGAGGATTCATTAGAGTAACGGTGGTTGATCGAGGTGGATCGGTGGTGATAAAGTTAGATTGGTGTCGCGAACCTGCTGCTCGAATATAATTATTTAAGCAAATTAGTTATTGTGAGATATTGATTCCTTCAGTGATTATCAACATTGTAAAATAACTGCCATTAAATTGTATGAAACAGTGAATTCTTTGTTTTGTGCTAGCATTTCACCCCAATGACGCCCACTAAACTCGTAACTACTAATGAAGATGTCGAGAAGAATGCTGTTTCTCCGACATATATATGAGACGTTAAACTTATTGTAGTTTTCTGACCTTTAGAAGGTTATGAGACGATAATGAATTTGTTTATCTCAATCACTTCCGGCTATCGCAGTGCACTGCTGGACATATTCCTCTCCCAGGCTGCGCCACAACACCCTGTCCTCGGCTTTCCACATCCAGTCTGTCCAAGCCATTTTCTTAAGGTCCTCGGTCCATCTACCTGGGGGACGTCCCACACTACGCTTGCCGATACGCAGTCTCCTCTCCATGACTCGTCTGCTCCACCGGCCATCGGTCCATCGGCAAACATGGCCAGCTCACTGCCACTTCAGTTTGCTTACTCTCCAAGCTATGTTCTTAACTCTGGTTCTTTCCGCAAAATTTCATTTTTGATTTTATCCTTCAAAGAAACTCCGAGCATAGCTCTCTCCATAGCGCGCTGAGCGACCTTGAATTTGTGGATCAGCCCGACTCTTAGTGCTCACGTTCCTGCACCGTATGTCATAACGGGCAAGACGCACTGGTTGAGTCTTCAATATTGCGGGATAGGCGACGAGAAGACTTGACGAAGTTTTCCAAGCGCTGGCCAACCCAACTGGATCATTCTGTCGGCTTCTTTCGCAAAATTGTGTGTACAAAAACTACCCTTTTACTAAAACTGTTATAAAATAAATAATAAAAATTATATAAAAAAAAAAAAAAAAACTAAAATAAATAAGTTATGCAATCCTAATGTAATTTTGTCATAGTACTAACCCACTACGCCAGTCGGCTTTATGTATTTTTATGTTATAATATTGTATTTTCTCTGTAAGTGATTGTGTAAATCTTTTGAGAAAATAAATGTCTAAAACCGTGAGCTGGATGACTTACCCTAGGTAGACTTACTCCTTCACAACTTCAAGAAGCGACCCTTCGATGTAGATTGGATTTGGCCCGACGTGTGAATTGTACATGACTTTCGTCTTGTCCAAATTTATGCCGAGGCCAACCCACCGAGAGGCTCCATTTAGGCTGTGCAGCATTTGGTCTAACTGTTCCAGCGTCTCTGCCATTATGACGATGAAATCGGCAAAGCAAAGCTATAAGATATACTCACCATTCACGTTGATACCCTGTGCAGTCCAATCCAGCATCTTGAAAACAGCCTACAACGCATGGGTAAACAGTTTCGAAGATATCACATCCCTCTGTTTCAGCCCTTTGAGCAGTTGGATGGGGCTGGTTTTCTGATCGTGGATCTGGACAGTCATCGTGGCAGCGTCATACAAGCATCTCAACACTTCGATGTAGCGCCAGTAAATTTAACATCGTTGCAGAGAGGACAGAACTGGCCATATTTCAATGGAGTCGAAGGCTTTTTTGTAGTCCACAAATGCCATACACATTGGCTGGTTGTACTTCTCGGTCTTTTGTACAATATGCCGAAAAGTATGAATGTGGTCAACGGTGCTGAAGCCTTTTTGAAAACCTGCTTGTTCTGGTGGCTGGAACTCGTCAAGTCTCCTGGCGAGATGGTTCGTGATGACTCTTGAGAACAGCTTGTAGTAGTGGCTCAGAAGTGAGATGAATCTATAGTTCTTTAGCAAGGGTTTGTCACCTTTTTTTTGAAGAATAGAATAACCGCAACTCTGCTCTCCGCCTCGGGAGTTGTAACCTCCTGGATGACGGAGTTAAAGTGACTCAATAGCTCTCTCAAGTTTGGAGCCCCACCTGCTTTAAGGAGCTCTGTCGTTATTCCATCATCCCCTGGTGCCTTATATTTAGCTGCTCGAGAGCTGCCCTAATCTCACACTGGTTGACATTCGGGATATCCTCCGTATAGTGGCGCGTTCATTCGGCTCGATGGTCATCTGCACTATGTCCCGCAGGTTTCACCGTCCGAATTCAGTAAAGGTGTCCGTAAAAATACTTGACTTCCTCGAGTATCTTGGACTTCGAAGTCACGATTCTGCCATCCGCAGTTCTAAGTTTCGTCAGATGGGACCTCCCTAATTGCTAAGCGAACACTTTCGACCCTCAGTTCTGTTCAATCGCAAGCTTAATGTTGCAGATGATGGCGCACCGAAGGTTGCGTCGCGTCAGCTTTCTGATCTTAAGGTCAGATAAAAGACCCTTAACCTTTTGTCTGACGAAGAGGGTTGCGTGGATGACAACTCTCGTCTTTTCCTCATAAGTCCGAGAGTCTCCGAGGAAAGTTTGGAAACCTTACTTTTTCACTGCGATGGGAAAAGTCTGTAGGACGCGTCGCGTATTGCTATAATCACATCGTTGGATTTCTCGTCAACAGTGGCTGTGATTTCCAGCAAAGCGAATCGATTTTAAAGTTCCAGTTGGGACTTTTCGAATCCTAGAGCGGCTTGGAGCTGCATAGGTCGGAGGTTAGGCCTCTTCGTGCGGATCCTCTCACCTCGAAAATTGTTATTTAGAGTGCCTTGATCCCTTCCGGTATTAAATCTACTGATCAAGGAGACATCTCTTAATATGTGCTTCTTAACCGTCATGATGAAGCCTGTCTCGTTTCTTGTCAGGTCCACTTCCTTTGGGGTTTCTTTTCAAAGAACGAATTCAACAAGAAGAGCCCCTGCGACTCTAAACAGTTGACCAGCATTTGTGCGCCGCACACCAAACGGTCCGACTTTCGTTTCGCCGCGTTCTTGTAATCCAACTTTGGCATTGAAGTTCCCCCTAGCAACGTTGTAGTGGGCCTTTGTCGTACTGTGCATTGCCTTGGCAACATCCTCGTACATGGCCTCGGCTGTCTCGTCAGAGTATGTTGAAGTCGGCGCATATACCGGTATCACTTTCAGGTAATACCTGTCGGTGAGTTTCAGTAAAAGGTACTCTACCCGCGTCTAAACACTACTGATTTCCACAATGCTGCTAGTGAGTTCCTTGCTGAGTAGAAAGCCGACACCGCCTTGGGAAAGCTGATCACCTTCGCGAAAGTAGAGTAGGTGGCCTGACTCCATAGTTATCGTATCCTTCCCCTGTCTTCGGACTTCAGATAACCCCAGTAACTCCCTAACTCTACCTCAAGTTCGGCAACGTGATGGTCCAGCCTCATCGGACGTCCACTATACGTAGGCAGATGTAGTCGTCGTTGGTAGCCTTTTCTTTTTTTTTTTTATTTGTTCCGGGGTGGAAAATCCTCATGGATGTCCCCCGCCCTGGGGGGGCGGAGGGGTCTGTCAGACTCTTACTGACTAAAAACCACCCCGGTGTTCCGTCTCACACCTACGCCGGGGGTCGCGGGAACGTACAAATCTTCCGCAGCCCCCGGCTGGTGCCGGCCCGCCTCTGCGGGCCCCGTCCGGTCCAGCGGGGGGAGTGAGGTGTTTGACTCCCCCCGCGACGTCTAAGAGGGGCGCGCGTGGAACACTACGCGCCGCCACCTCGGGTCCTGATGTATGGGGGGCGACGGACGTCCCCGAGTCCGTCGCCCCTGGACCCATTTAGGGGGGCTGGAAGAGGGCGTTGTCCGCCCTCCGCCGACGCCCGGTGCGCCTGCTGCGGGCCGGGTGAGAGGATGAGATCTCTCGCTCCCTTTCCGCAGCCTCCTTCTGCGAGATGACTGTTTCGCAGAAGGATACCACCGCGTCCCAGGACTCCTCGCCGCCGACCATCGCATTCACAACGGCCGGCAGCGAGAGGTCACTGCCTACTCCTGAGATGAGGGCACGGCGCGGCTCCTCCCAAGCGGCACACTCTGCCAGCGTATGCCGCGCCGTGTCCTCCCGGCAGTCGACGCAGTGGTGACACCGGGCGTCCAGCTCCCTGTTTATGCGACACAGGTACTTCCCGAAGC
The DNA here is from genome assembly GCA_917490735.1 of Dryobotodes eremita. Classification (NCBI taxonomy): domain Eukaryota; kingdom Metazoa; phylum Arthropoda; class Insecta; order Lepidoptera; family Noctuidae; genus Dryobotodes; species Dryobotodes eremita. The sequence continues at coordinate 22,756,778 of OU823254.1, forward strand.
AACCGTGCCCCGAGAGCACCTGCGTCACCCGAAACGACAGGGAGCCGTGCCTCCTCCCGAGCCAGTGGTCAAGCACCGGCCGGACCGCCTCGATGGTGACGAGGCCGGCGGTAGGGCGTGAGAGCCTGTCCCGCCATTCCGCCACCAGGACCTCGCGGAGCTGCGACCGACGCTGCTCCATTTGTCGCTGCATCGGTCGCTCGCCCCGCGCCCGCGCTTCCTCGCGCCACCGATACAGTGACGCGAGCACCTTCGCCTCCAGGTCCCAGGGCGGGGATCCGGCCAGTGCACAAGCCACCTCGTAGGAGATCGTGCGATAACCCCTGATGACTCTGACGGCCATCGCTCTCTGCGGCTTTCGCAGAACAGAGATGCTGCCGGCCGTCAGGTCAGCCGCCCAGATCGGGGCCCCGTAAAGGGCCATCGACCGCACGATCCCCACGTAGAGCCGCCTACAAGCGGCGCTCGGGCCCCCCAGATTGGGAAGCAACGTTGACAGCGCCCCAGCCGCGCCCAAAAACTTGGGCGCCAGCTGCCGGAAGTGGGGGCCGAAATCCCACCGACTGTCGAGCACCAACCCCAGGTACTTCATGGTGGGCTCGACAGTAATTCGAACCCCCCCCACCACAATGTGGGATCCGGATGGTGGCGCCCGCCGGGGACCATGAAACACCATGGCCTCCGACTTGTTGAGGGCCACCTCCAGGCCGAGGCGCCGTATGCGGCTCACCGTCTGTGAGACCGCAGCCGTCGTCAGCAACGCTGCCTCCCTGTACGAACTCCCCCGGGCCGTGACCAGCGTGTCGTCAGCATAGCACGTCAGGTCGACGCCCGGTTGGAGTTCGCCCCTCAGCACCCAGTCGTACCCGATGTTCCACAGGAGCGGGCCCAGGACCGAACCCTGTGGAACACCGCACGACATGTGGCGCTGGTTGACGCCATCGCGTCCCACGTAGGTGACACACCTCTCCGCCAAATAAGCCCCAACGATGCGGCGGAGGTAGAGAGGCACCCGATGATAACGCAGTGCCTCTCGAATACAACTCCAGGGCAGGGTGTTGAAGGCGTTGGAGATGTCCAAGGACACCGCCACCACCACCCCACCCCGGGAAACCGTTTCCTCCACCAGGACTCTCACCCGCGATATAGCGTGTATGGTGGAGCGCCCATGCCTGAAACCGAACTGGGTCTCGTCCAGGTCCGGCCCTTCTCTGCACAAGTGGCCGACGAGGCGGGCTGCGAGTATCCGCTCCAGCAGCTTACCCACCTCGTCTAGCAGCACTATGGGCCGGTACGCGGACGGTGAGTCCGCAGGGCGCCCCACCTTCCTGAGCAGGACCAGACGACCGGTTTTCCACAAAGTGGAAAACTGGCCCTGCTCGAGGCACGCTGTGTAGAGTCCTCTCAGCTGGGGCTCCAGCTCCTTCAGAGCGAGGGCTAATGCACGGCCATGGATCCCGTCGGGCCCCGGAGCCACGTTCTTGGCCCGGAGCCGCATCACGGCCGCCCTCATCTCTGCCTGTGTCACCTCTGGGACGCTAATGGCGTTCTCCTCTGTAGACTCTGCGGCTGTGGGCAAAGCCATCGGCGGCGGAGTATGCTCCGCTCTTGCCGGGAAGAGGGCTGCGACTACCTCCTCCAGCAGCTCTGGCTGAAGACTCTCCGTAAGTGGAGGCGCCGCGGCTCGAAGTTTCCCCCGAACCGCTCGATAAGGGCGCCCCCACGGATTCCCGTCTAGATTCTCCAGCATCTCCTCCCTGGTCGTTGGTAGCCTGCCGTAACCCGGGGATTCTGCGCAACCCCGTCCCGCCGTTACCGTGACCGCTACCTTGACCAGGTATAGCGGGACCACGGGGAATTGGGAGCCGTTATTTTGGCACTTTCTTCATTGGGAGATTTAATGCCCGTAGTTACCACGCTGGGCATGTGGGTTGGTGACTGCAGAGCCAATCCTTTCGCAACGATGACGCTGCGGCCCCTTATCACACTGGAGAATTTAGGTTGGCTTTTTGGATGGTTATACCACCCAAATAAAATCATTTATCATTTATCATTTACCATCGAGCGGTTGGTCGCCAGCGCCTCGTCCTTCAGTGGCAGGGTGTACCGCGCGCAGGCGAGGTTGCAATTTGGGGAGTCTGGTTGCTGTGTGCTCCCCCTTACACTCAATTCATTTATCTGAACAACCCAAATAGTTTAATATTTTCGTAGGTAATTTATATGCACTTACTCATGGCATGATACATTGTATGTTCTTTAAAAGACGCAGACATGTTATTAATAGTAGTAATTAATAGCCGTCACTAGGAAACAACCACTCTTATGACGAGTGATATTCATGAAGACAGAAAGTACTAATAAAGTGCTTCGCTCGAGTGTCTCAACACGCCTCAGTTAATTATGAAAATTAATTATAGTACGTAGTGCACTCCAACAAGCCCGCTGAGCCCCTGAGTCGAGAACTCAGGAGTTGAGACGATATTAACGAGTCTTTATGCAAGCTCTGAGAGCCGTCACTCAGTTTTGTAACCAAGCGCAATTTATCTCTCTGTTTGCTTTTGTAGCTGCAACACATCACTGTTGAGGTAGGAGTCCCTAGCGGTGTCTGGGGTGAGAGACGGTTGAGATGCGAATTAATGTTTATTGCAAAACTTAACCTATTATTTACAAAAACATTTACGACATATAAGCGGTTACTTACATGCATATATTTATAAAATAAACCAAATCACATGTCGGTAAGTCGAAAAGATTTGCATTTCTCGCTCACTTATGAATGCTTGCGCCGCGCCTGAGGCAACTCAGGGCATAACGCCCTGGCACCGCTCGCCACGTCACCTTGCGGGGGCGTCGCGATTTCCCAATACGAAGGCGACAGTATTCCACTAGTCACCGGCGCGCGCGCGTGATGTATGTATGAATGTGTTGCAACTACACTTTTATATAAAATGCGAGGAAAACCTACCAAGATTTTGCCTAATCTAAGAAACGAACCCCGCTTTCGTTAGGCGCGCTTGTGACCCCTAGATCCATGAGGCAAACACGTTGTTCTTACAATTTTTTTAAAAGCTTTTTTTAAGTTTTGGTTTTTAAAACACTAATTAATCACGGATGCAAAAAAGGGCCTGGTAACACTGATAGCTTGTAGCAACTATTTCCATTCACTGGGTGGATAGTTAAAAGTTTCTCTGATCACTAGTTCCAACAATTTCCGATGTCGCATCACTCACATATTGGCCCGAACGTTCCCGAGCATTCACGAGCGGAACATTGGGATGTGATAGTGTGCTCATAGCTTAGGAAAGATTTCGATTAGATCATAAGTACGTTCAAGGTCGGTGAAAGCTGAAATCAGTGATACATCTCAGGATCCCTAGGGAGAGATTACAGGAGTTTGATTGCGTGTTAAGGTAGGAACCTTAACACGCAATCAAACTCCTATAATCTCACTATATCTCCATTCACCGTTATAGGAATAATGGTTTAAATAATTGTTAATCTTAAAGTACGATATTTTATAAATACGAGACTGTAAATGTCACACTGCAGAGCAAAAGCCTCTTCTCATAGAGATCGATTTATTACCATTATAAACAGAAGGTCAACGGTTCGACTATATCGTGGTGGGCGCGGGCGCGGCCGGTGCGGCGGCAGCTGCGCGGCTCGCCCTCGCCGGCGCCAGCGTGCTGCTGATCGAGGCTGGTGGGGACCCCAACCTCCTTTCCAAGGTAACAGCATAACACGGGTGCATCATAATACAGTTTGTTAGCAAAGTGTTTCTCTGTTACCATATTATTTCTGTTGATACAGGTCCCAAGTGCAGCCATGTTACTCCTCGGCTCAGAGATTGACTGGCAGTACAAGACTACTCCCAATAACATATCCTGCCTCTCGTCCGAGGGTCAGCAGTGCCGCTTCAGCCGCGGCAAGTGCCTCGGCGGGTCCACCTCCATCAACTACATGCTGTACACGCGCGGCAACCGCCAGGATTTCAACGACATCCCCGTCCCTGGCTGGACCTGGGACGACCTGAAGCCATACTTCCTCAAATACGAAGGTTTACAAGACCTAGATCTACTGCCACCCTCTTCTATACCCTACCATAACACTACAGGGACGATGCGCATCGGTTTCTTTGATAATTCACAAAATCCTTGGCACTCCAGACTCATAAAGTCGTTTAAGTCTCTCGGGTTTCCGGAAAATCCTGACGTGAACGCGGAGTCGCAGATCGGTGTCAGTCAACTCGTCGGATATGTTTATGACGGCGAGCGGATGAGTACCGCGCGAGGATATCTAGCGAGAGAAGACGTCAAGAGTACCCTGAAGGTGGCCAAGCACACGCGGTGCACCGGAGTCATTATAGATAAGAGAAACATCACCCGAGGTGTCACTGTTGTACAGGGCTTACTAAAGCTCAAAATTTATGCACGCAGGGAAGTGATCCTCAGCGCAGGAGCCATCGGAACACCTCAAATACTGATGTTGTCTGGCATCGGCCCGGCTGATCATTTACAGAGCATGGGTATATGCGTTAAAGTAAACTTAACGGCTGTCGGGGCGAAAATGACCGATCACATACTACCGCTTGTACTGGCCCTGGTAGATAAAGGTGAGAGTATCGAGGACAACCTGTCGGGGCTGGCGACTCGCACGGACCAGGCGGCGCAGCTGCTGGTCGCGGGCTCCGGACCGCTTACCTCTGTCGGCCTCACTGACGTCAGCGCCTTCGTCAACTCACACTGCTACGACTTCGAGCGGAGGACGCTACTCAACGAGAGCTACGATGGAAGTGCCTGTGAGCTGCCAAATCTTCAGATAATTCATGCCTATATCGATAGGAATTTAGTGCCATTAACTAAGTCCGCGGTCATGCAAGCGACAAACTTCAATAAAGATATAGTGGAGCAGATCAGCAATGCGAATAAAGATTACGCGATCATAGTGATATCTCCGGTGCTTTTGTATCCGTATTCCGTCGGCCATGTTCGGCTCGCTAGCTCCGACCCGCTCGCTCATCCTGCCATCTTCCCGAACTATTTGGAAGACGAGAGGGACTTGGACGACGTTGTGCGATCGATAGGCATTGTGGAACATATGATTGAGTCACCGCCGTTCAGCAAACGAAACGCAAGTATTTTACATTTGGACCTGCCTGGATGTCCTCGTGTGGGTCAGGACCGGGCGGGCTACTGGCGCTGCTACAGCCGGCACATGACTTTCGCGGTGTACCACGCGGCGGGCACGACGCCGCTCGGCGGTGCGCTGGATGCGCGGCTGCGCGTGCGCGGCGTGCGGCGCCTCCGCGCGGCTGACCTGGGCGCGCTGCCCCGAGTGCCGCGCGGCAACACCGCTGCCGTGGCCATCGCTATCGGGGAAAGAGTCGCCGACTTCGCGCTAGAAGATACGTGGCACTAAAGAAGCGCTATAATTTTGTATGTTTTTTATGTGATATGGTATCTGCAAAATACCCTCTCTGTGAAAAAATGTATATTACCGAAGAGAGACGGAACGACGGAAGGAGGTCAACATTAAATATTAAGTAAACAATCAATCAAAATGAGATATACATAACTGCCTTGATGATAAATGAGCCCGCAGCTGATTTCTATACCAGTGTTAATAAATGTGTCCAACAGAAATGTAAGTCCCATAAACTAGCTCGTGGTAGTAAATGTTCTGTAGTTTACGTGTATTCAGAACAATAAAACTTCCATCGCTACACGTAGTTTTACTCTTCCACGCACATACGAGTTAGTTTCGTTATTAAGTTAATAATATTTATTGTTTCATCGAGTGTTTGTTCCGTTGTAACTTACGTTTATGCATGTATGGTAAATCTATAGCTTTCAAATTATGTGTTTGTATTAGCAGCGCCAAGCCACAGCTTATTGATTAATCAAATTAATTTTGCTTCTACATCAATTAATTTTAAAGTAAAGACATCTGTTTGCCAAAGACAATTTATCTTTCAATATCGCCCACAATTATTTATAAACACCGGATTCAAACGATTAATAATAATTTCCGTTGAGTGGTTTTTGGTTACGCAATAAACTCCGATGTTAAAAATGCATGATTATAATTTTGAGTAGAATAAGTACCAATTTAGAAATATGCTCACATCACTTTGTGATTGTGTAGTTATAAATGATATGATAGTCATTGTAAATAGTTAATTGAATGTCACTTAAGTCTAATATTAAACATAACATAGTCGTATTCAGCCAAGTTTTCATATTTCTAGGAAAGCTATTCCTCAGTATTTATACCGAAAGTATATTTTAATTAATTTAATGACATAGTAGTAGAAAATATCTAAAGTAAAATAGCAAAAGCTTGAAGTAGATAGGTCTGGTGGGTACCTCCTAGAGAACTAACCGCTAAGCCGGAGCTCTTGTAAAAGTTAATGAAAAATTAAAATTAAATTGGTTTAGGCAAAGTTGTGATTTTACAGGGAGAGCGAAGTTTCCTCTCGCGTAAATTAACTTCGCTAATTATAAAACGTTTGCGTCGACATGGAGTTATTGTTCATGGAATTATTCTTCATGAAATTATTCGTGGCGGTTCATTGGGTTTCTGCTAGGTTCTGTCTGGCGTGAAACACGATTATGGAAATAAGAAAGAATTCACTCCGGAATGTCTGCCTTAATTGACGTTAACTGTCAATTTGATCTATGCAAGTTGTTCGCCATTCCTTGACACTTCTGCTCTGCTCATCACGAGTGCATAGTATTTAAGAACCCCATACCGTCCTGATAGCCTAGTGGTGCACATCAATGAAGGTAGCTGACCTGTGGTAGATAGAGGATGACTCTTCGAGAACTGATTATCGACTATGTCAATGATGCACGACTTTGAAATCCGTATTTTACTTTAATAAGTACAAACTGTGATTTAAGTTTAAAAACTTAAGATCTACCTATAAAAGTCCAGTGGATTTTTCGCTTCGTTAGATCTGGCAATTACCGCGGTATTGTAAACAGGGAAGCTTCTAAGCTAAGAATTAAACGAACTTACGGTTTCTCATTTAATTTTACGGGGAGAAGGCATTGTAGGAAGTTGTAAATAAGAAAATTTAATTTGCGGGCGTCGCAAATACTCGGAGAATAAGAAAAGAACTTGTTTCTACGTTGTTAAACCTGTGCTAATAGAATGTAGGTATTGTCTATAATTTGAGCTGATGTGATCTGATGTACGTAATACGTAGCCGATGTACGGACGAATCTATGGTGGACGTATTTACTGACATTTGCAAGAAGCTTGTGTGTTTCTCTCATATGTGTCTCTCACATAATATATTGCATTTGTTTATGATATTTTTCGCGCATTGGCGCACGAAAGCCTTAATGGAGAGTCAAATCCAATAATGTAGTATGTATTCGATGTTTCAAGACTTATTTCAGCTAATTTATTATACATAGGATATGGCTGAGTCAGCCAGGAACGTACCTTGTATTAGCATTAAGCTAGGTATGGATTAAAGGGCGTCCTACTCTAGTGCGAAACTTGTTGGTATTGTAGTGAAAACAGCAGTTTACATCACAAACTCATAGCTTATTTATATCAGTATTGTTCCGGGAGCATTGTACAAAGTGCAACGAATAGAACTAGCTACAACAGTCTAGTGTAAAGTGCACAGTAAATATTAGATGCGGCCGAGTAGCGTCCACGTAGCGTCTACGTAGCGTCCACGCAGCGTTCACGTAGCGGCCACTACAGTCGGTAGCTCAACTCGGCTAATCTTTACAGTGCTGCCTTACTCACAAATGTCATATTCTGTTTGAGTTGAAAGGTTGTCGAGGCGCAGTTCTTATACTTTAGAACTAAGACTTGGTTTGAATATCACACGAGATAGAGATCAGTGTCGGCACTGTCAGCGCACCGATAGCTTTTGTAAATACTGTGCAGCGTGTTAAAGATTATCGCTCTCAAACAGATAGACTTTATGGGTACTGATACTGTCGTGATTAAATTGAGAGGTCAAGGATCCCTAAATTAATCACTATTCTATCAATTAACCGACAAGTTAAATCCTCTATCGTCTGTCTATTACGTGGGCGTGTGCGTCAATTATTACTCGGTAATTGGATGATGGCGTGCGCGTAATGACGCGTAATGACAGGGTTATCGGCTTTCATATCACTAGTCGTGTTCGGTGACACAGAAGTGACAAACTACGATGAACTCTGATGCCATTCATTAGTGGGATGACTTGGTACATTATTTAAGAATTATTGAAATTGAAATTATTTATTTCAGGCCGAGCACACGGTACCAGTACGGTACGGTATTATTACATCACTGCTTTGATGTCTCAGAAAACACAACACGATGACACTAACTCTGCATGAGTTTACTACCTGTACTTTACAGCCTTGTAAGGGCGCGGGCAGCACTGACGATGAGTCGTCTGATTTTAAATATTTCACATGATGCGTCTATAGGGTCTAGTGGTTCCAACAGTCGTAAGTGTGGTTGCCGAGTGTTAAGGCTACTTAGTTGTGGGTTCGGAAGTGTTATTGGGGTTTTCTTTACAGTCATTTCCAATAGTCACTCGGGATTTGGACTTCGGACTAGAAATTGCAATAAGCTTCTTGTAAGCTGCATTGTTGGGCTTATGCATACTCCATACACTGCCTCCTTCGAGGAATATTGATGTGATGGATAAGAAGGCTGTTTAATAAAGTTGTTATGGAACAACCTCCGCGAGTGGCAATACTAAAGTTTCCACCACCTTGCCGACTGCCTAACATTGTTCCACAGCATGAGTAATTCATATATGTCTACATGTTTTGAGCCGACACGAGAGAAGTATATGCAAGTGACGCGTGTGCGCGTCATGACGTCGTATTTTACGCTCACTAGACGCAGCTTCCAAGGACGTTTAGTTAAAGTTCACGTTCGTGCATATTACACGTCACACGCATATGCAAACACTTGTACTCGTAATAACATGCCGGAGTTCAAGAATATTTGAAGCATGTTTAGTTAGCCTGTGTTTACTTACAGGAAAATTAGCGCCCGCCCCTGCTTCACACGGTATTTACGAGTTGACAAAAAATCGAGATTTCTTTATATGTAAGTTAATATTAATGTTCACACATAAACTCTCCGGAATAAATTCTCTAACTGATGTTGAAAAGCGCATCAAAAACCGTTGCGGAGATTAGAAGACCAACGCGGTCACACAGACAGACACAAGAAGTGACTGATATAAAACAAGTACATCCTCGTCGGTGAGCTGAACTTATATTAGTGGTTGGATGTTGTCGAAAAAGACAACGTAAGTAGTTAATTGTTTGTTATTAGTAATAAATCTACTATTAGTGCCATCGCCAGGTTCCACAGATAAACTCTCAATAGCTATTCATTCAAAATCAAACTCAAACTCAAGGCATTTATTTCAATTAAACCATTTACAGGCACTTTTGAATTGTCAAGGAGGATTGGGATTGTCAGGGTTTGGAGTTGTTTTCGAATTGGGGGATTCTCACATCTACTCTACAAACTCCACTTTACTTGAGCAAAATTCAGAAAAAGACTATATAGATTTCTGTGATAGTGCTCATGGACACAGACACCTCAGTCTTCATAATAGGGTAGGTAGATAATGAATGTCGGACTCTCCGCAAGTGTTCATCCACGCGGTGTCCCTCGTCAGTGTTTACAATGTACCTATGTCAGTCTGTTCCACACACAAGCGATTTCTCTAGAGACTGGTGTCTAGGAGCATCGCACTGGAACAATTGAATTAATTCTCCCGACGAACAACGGATTTTAATAAGGGATTCATATTGTCCCGAACTGGAGAAATACATGAATCTTGCATTCTTGTATTTGAAACAAATAATTCTGTGTTAATACACTTTTACCTACACTAATGCGTAGTGTTTTGTTCACCCCCGAACCTATAATGAACCAGTAAAACCATAGGAACCTGGTCCAGTACACTCGGAACAAACAAACCTTAACGTGTCATCCAATTGATGATATTAAGGTCTCATTGATACAAGACTGTATCAGAGGATGCAGTTATTATGCTTGTTATTATTTCAACTGAAACTATTGTTTTACGGCGGGACGGGTCTGCTCTTGCCACGGTCTCTTTTGATGTACAACTTGTACTTTTATTTATTGATAATTATAGCAACCCGGCCCTGCTTCGTACCGGTTTACGAATTGACAAAATATCGAGATTTCTTTATTTTATTATATAAGTTTATTTATTATATATATAAACCTTCCGGAATAATTATTATAAATGATGTTGAAAACCGCATCATAATCCGTTGGAAATTTTTGAAGAACAAAGCAGTCACACCGACAGACGCGAAAAGCAATTTTAATTTATAATATGCGTAGATATAGAATAGAAAATTCTTGAAAACAATACCAAATTGGTCGTTACACATAAGTGTTTTAACTTCTTATTAGCAACACTACCGAACTATCGTAAGTAGGCTAAGCAAAAGCCTGCCAGCACCTGTGCCTAACGAAGTTTGTTTGGCCGTCCCACACGTGACCGTCCGGTCCGTGGCGGGTGGGCGGCGGAACGTAACGCCGCGCCGGTCAGAACAGACTAACTACAGCTGTTACACTAATGGACTAATAAAATTAATCTTGTCACTACACTCCTGATTATTTTAATACTGTATTATGTATTACTGCCAGCCTAGACAGGTTAGCGTCGGTTAAGGAGTGAGGAACATGTTGGAGAGTTAATTATCTAGTGCTAATATTACATTTGCCGTGAGATTTCGGTATTGTACGCGGGTTCGTTATTAATTACGTGACGCGCTTTCGAGGAGAGCATTCTTCGCTGAGGAAGGGAGTAAGGACTGACCTGGAATACTGGTGTGAGCTGTTTAGCTAGCTCCACGTGGCTTCATTAGTCGGTGTTTTCTTCGGCACGAGATCACTGCACCTCACTCATGATTAATGTTCACTCCAAGTTAGTAGGTTGCTGTATTAGCAGCCCTACATTACAGTGGTTATAAGAGGTCCAGAAATTGCGCTGGCGCGCACGTAATCTCGAGTATGTGACTTCAGCGGTGTCCTGATGCGAAGTGTCCGTCGTAGAAATATGTCGTCTCTCAATCATTATGGTATGGAAAGGGATAATAATAATACATTTTATACAAAAATTACAAGGTATACAAATTAGAACAGTTTTGCTTCAATGTAAGTTATATTCCTAAGACTTACGTGCCTGAAATAGGTAATCCTGTGTTTAAGGCGAAAATTACTAAGATAATCTTATAAAATTAATAAATAATCTAAAAGTTGACAATAGACAAATAAATTATACTTATGTTAGCACACTTAATAAATTCTCCGTATCTTCGTAACACATACTTTGGAGAGCCTCCTTGATAATTCTCTTACAATTTGATGGATGTAGGTAGCGACCAAAATGCTCTCATAGTGACAATCTTAAACATTTTATAGATTAATGAATTTGAGTACGAGGCTTTCTAGACTATAAGAGTGAAATTATTTTATTTAAAATTTTTGACCTCAACACATGTCGTGGGGAAATTTATGACCACACAATTAAAAAAAAAAATAACTAAAACACGAAATTAAACTTATAACTAGCAATGGTATGGACTTTAACAGAGATATATTATATAAGTGCAGAAAGATGTATCATCAGTACATCTACATCATAAGTTCAATATGAATGTTCTATAAAATCGTTAAGTTTTTGCTTTTGCAAGTTTGCGCAGAAACTTAACGATTTTATACGCCATAAACGGATAAATAAGCGGAGTGGTGTCTGCCACTGGTTGCCCTCGTAATCGCTGCTTTGATTAATTCTCGACTCAACATGCTTTTTTATTTAGATATAATTGTCAATATACACTGAGATTATTGTAAATGGGAAAGTTACGTTTTAATATTATTTATATTATTATTAACGCCTGTTAAGCAGAACACCTGCCATCTTATCTCTACACCACCCTTGGTTGACTGGTAGAGAATGCCTAAGGCATTAAGTCCGCCTTTGTATGTTATTGTGTGCGAGAAGTTTAAATAAATAAAGTAAAACGACTGAAGTAGCCAATTAGGTATGACCATGCCAACTCGCAGATATCGAACCTACAGTAACGGGTCCTTAGTAGTCGCTAAATACTTGCAGATTTCAGTTTCACTAAATAGTTCAGTAGTAGTCACTTTGTGCTCTCGTTAATTAGTTTTTGTTATTTTCCGCCCAAATAATAACGAATAATTACTGTTTTTAAAAAACCCCTCCGAGTTACAAAGAAGTCTTAATCGTGTCGACATGCAGCGGATGGCGATGGGCGCAATGATGGTGAGAACTTTTCCGGAATATTCGAACTGTGGTAATATAATATAATTAATTATATCATAACAAAGACGCGATCTTGTACACTCGCGGGCAAAGTTACGGATAAACATAATTATATTATTTCTCAGATTTGTTTATGTTCACTTACTTTGTTATAATATGATGTTGTTCCTCGTCGCGAACGAGAACTCGAAACGTAACGTACTTGTAGCATTTTTTCTTCTTCTTTTACATATGTACTCTCTTTATAGATTACAATATCCAAGTTAACACTAATATATATATATATTATGTACAAGTATATAATAAAAAAGGGAAATGATTATAGATATATGCTATATATATATATATGCTCTTGTAGCAGTTCATTGTCTAATAAAACATTTCCATTTGGAAGCGATGACGTATAGTAATTTATAGTCTATTTAGATTACAAATTATTTAAATTCGACAATTACAATGTGATACAAGAGTAATAATAATGCCTAAATGTGCGCGCCATATAACATGTTACTCCATTCATGCTCCAAGTATATATTGTACTTACGTATCTATCATTAACGAAAAGCTGTCACGTTCGCTTATTGTGTTGATACAATGGCACACCCGCACTAAAATATCAACTTTATTTTTTAGCCTAAAAGTTTATTTTGTGTTTGTCGGTTTGTGTACAGATCTAGAATGATGTGCCTAGTGTGATGGCCATGTGATTCCTCAATATTTATAATAGGTATTGTATTCGGCGGAATTCACGTTTTCTAAAGAATGCTTTCGTAGCAGTCAATAAATATCAGCTGAGAATGGCAATAAAGCTCTGGGTGCTACGCGCTACGAGAGTCTACGACGACTAACTACGGCGTAGCGCGTAGCGCATAGCACGGGAGGCAGGGTGCCATGAAGTCGCCGACTATTATGACAACTTTTAGTTAATTATAGCAGTCTTTATACTAGACGCAACGTATTTGAAAGTAAAATGTAGTAAACTATAACTAAGCGGTGTGGCCACATTTTGCGATTCTGAAGTTACCTTTACCTTGAAGATTATTCAACACTTATTCTGAGCGTGGAGCAAAGTGTCGATAGGAACTTACTCCAAAAAGGTTTTCTCATTTTATACTACATTAAATCAAACCTTATTATAATTCAGTCAAGCTAATTCTGACCGCTTGTAAACAGGAACATTGAAAATGTAGGGTATAGTTAATAATATTTGAAATCTATGCAGCCACCACTGAGGTCTCTGTGTCGATATAACCACATACTGCTATCACCAATCCAATGGGGGATTATTTACAAACCTCTTCATATTTATACGTAGTGGTTTATTTGAAGTCAAACCCACTGAAGAAATATTGAACTTCAAATACGTACCCGAAACAATATTTGATCTCCCCTCGAATTTGGGGCTGAGTGAAACAGTAAATTGAATCAAATACAATAGAGTTTTGTTGAGAGATGACGCAGCATCCGGTGCCATTCCGATACGTACAGCCGCCGGTGCCGCAGTGTTCCGGATGTTGTCGAAAATATACGATTTTCTTGTGGAAACAAATATCATTTGTTTGATAGATTGTGAGGTCGTTTGTGAATGTTGGGGTGAAATCTGTAGAATTCAGAATATAGAAACGGATTATTTTATCATTTAAATTCCAGATATCAAGAAAATCGAAATGAAAGCGCAACATTTTATAGCAATGAAATCTAAGATATTTTTGTGCTGATGCATTTCTAGATAAATAAACGAAAGATTCACCCCGAGGTAAGAAATATATTAAAATATCGCCGACACAAGAAATATAAACAATGTTCATAAAATGTAAGGACATTTTCCTATCACTAGGACCCCAACTCATACCAAGGAACCACGTTTCTAACAAGTTTAAATTCAGTCGGCTCAGCTCAATCAACCGCACCAAACATTTCACACCGAACTGTTCATTCCAAATCCCCTACTCAGCGTGCTCTATAAATACTTATAATTCAGGCACATTTCCGAAGTCAAAGGAAGGCGAGAGCGATAATATCAGATAATATCGTATAATATCGGGCATTACGCACTGATTCAACGCCTCGCGATAACCTCTCAACGCTTCAGGAAATGATTTCAAAATAATGGACGACTTGTTACCACGTCAATATCTTTATGAACAATACAGTTTTCTGTTGTCAATTCTTTCATAAGTGTGGAATGACTTTAGTAGAGTAGTTAGAAGTATGGATTGATCCACTCGTCCATGACAACAGGATCCTGTTGTCATGGACGAGTGAATCAATCCATACTTACTGTTAACGTTATAAATGCGGAGGTACCTCTGCACGACTGTCGTGTTTGACAAATGAATGGCCTGGGACCTAGAGAACGACGTTTTAAAATGATGCTATACAACATACACGCAGACAAAGTCGCGAGCAACAGTTATGGTAAGGTAAGTTATAAGGTAGGTTTGTAGTTGGTTGACGTTCGGTTCGCTAAACGTTTCAGCTAATGGATGTGGCGTAGTCTCAGAATAGATTAATCGATTCTAAGACGTGGCTATAACATAGGATGAGATGACATTCTTACCTACGGTATTTTTTTTTGTGGAAATACTTTCAAATTAAAATTCGTTGTTTTGAAATAATATTAATAACACAATACGAGAACAACTGGCAATGGATTATTTTCTTGTGAATATACTGTAACTTTAAGTTCACATAAATAGGAATACTCAGTCATGTGAGCGAAGCCGCGGCCGTAGCTAGCAATAGCATGATATTTTATAAACGCGCCTAATTGATGTTATCGTTACATAATAATTTTCACTTACATCAAGCTTAACGATTTTATAAAACCCTACGTTCATAATCGTAATCTGTGTGAGGGTATTTTTATTTTACTTTAACGAATTCTACCCGCATATGATTTGATTAGTTTGAAGTCTGAGCTACGCATCGTCGGCCATACCGTCCACAGAACACAATATACCCTGACGTCGAAGATAACGTCGATGATACAGTCACGTGCGGTCGATCGTGATAGTTGGTAAGGTAAGTAAATGCATGTTGGATTTGCGTCGTCGGGCGTATGATACAGTACCTAATCTAATAATCTTACATGTGTTTTATTGCGCATCCAGTCCTCCAAGTAGTTTCATAATTATTATGTGTTGCAGACTAAATCGTCTCGGAGGATACTTGATAAAATGATAACACAAACACACCGCTCTCCCATCAAAGTATTCACAACAAGCAACAAATGACACATGATACGTTCGACGGTGTCACCACAGATTATACGTAAATAGTAGCGTAACTCGGTCATACGTTCGACAAGTCTAGTGTGGCAGCAAGCTTATTTCAGCCTGATTTGTGTAATTGCCGATAGACTGGTGGAGAGAGGGACGGAAATACTGATACTGTGATTGACATTTTCTCTTGAATACAAAAAGGTAAACGGTGCTCGGTTTTGGGGCTGTCCTTTACAAGTTACTAAAACTCATCATTTAAATCCGTGTAGAATTAACTAGGTTTGACTGCTAATTTCCCCTAATGGTTTCTGTGACGGTGCCGTGTTGTGTTGCCGCCCCGGATGGCCGGGAGTCGCGGGACATGTCCGGACATGTTTCAGTTAGCGACTTGTTGCGCTCCCGGCCTACTGGGGTGCGGGGAGGGTGGGGGACGATTCGCGGGGTATGGGGATTGTTTACGAGTATTCCGAACGTATTAACGTAATGTATTCAGCGGGAACATGTCAGCCGAGCACTTAGGATTTGATTTACTCGCTTTAAAAATCATAAGTTATTTTTTAAGCTCCTATCCTAAATTCGTTATATTAGTAACATACCATATCGTTTTCCTGCCACCTAGTCACATAAATAGGCAATAACTTTAGATGTACAACACTACAATTTTACCACCATGTTCTTTCTGTTGCTGCTTTAATTGTGAATTAACTCTCAAAGTTACTTAGTGCTCGGCGTTTATTGTTGCAAGCGGGAACGTGCCCACTTGTGTATGGCACTGTTGGTGTTGAGTGAGTGCTCGGCCGCGGGCCGCGGGCACTGACGAGCTAATGTTAATTATAACTTACCTACTGCTTTGAATCACTTGCAAATGTTTATTTTTGTTCTGATTCTAGGATTTGTGTGGACTGAGCCATTTTAATGTATTTGATACATAATTAGTTCTCATACAAAAATAAGAATATCTATGATATGTGGAGTAGTCCACAACTCAAAGAAGTTCCTGGCATTTGAACAGTAGAGTCTTGCTACAGCTCACCTGTGGATAGCCAGAGCCACGTCTCATTGAATAGTTCGTTAGTCGGCTCCGATCTGCAATGTTGAACTATTAATTATTAATGAGGGACGAACAAATTGGAGCCTCGTCAAGCTGTCCACACAATAGTAGGCGGGACGTCAAAAGTCAAAATGTCTGAAGAAAGAAAATTTAAGGCTTTCAGGGTTATTACTGTCATGTGTTTATCCAAAAGTCGCGTCTGCAACAGAACATACGGACATAATTGAGACACTTGATCGTCCTACACGGAACAGACCGCCGCCGTGTTCCCGCAGGCCGCTGTGTTCTTGAATCGAATGAGTAGGTAAGTACTTACTTAACTAAGGTATTCAGGGGTATAGCAAGTTTAACTAATACTTAATAGGTTCAGGGATCGAAGATGAGTTACAACTTTGCAGTGCCTGTGCTAGATAAAGTAATAAATTAATAATAAAAAAAAATACTACTCTTCTATTTTTAACATTGCCCTCAAACAAAAATGCTCATTTTCAATTCTCAGCAAAAACGTAAAACAAAGCTTCAGTTTGATATTAAAACCGCAGAGTTTCGCGCTCGAACCTGTCGCTCTCGCCCCGTTATCAATTAGAGGGCATCTGTCAGCTCGGCGGCTCCAAATTAAACTTTTGTTTAGTCTGCAGACGTGACGCGACTGCAGAGTGTAGAGTTCGTCCACCGGCCGCGGCACTCACTAGCTATGTCATTGTTCTACCGTGCATTGTGCACGAGGTGTATGTGGATACATTGTTAGTATTGTTTAGTACACAGTAGTTACCCGGCGTAGGTGATGACAATCTGAAATGAAAACATAAGTTTTACTCCACAGTTTTAACAGTGACATACAATTTTAGCCTAATTGTGCTTCGTCATTAGCATTTAATGTATACCTAACCTTACTTAGAATTCAAGCTTAATAAACTCAAGTATAAACATTTTAATTTGACACTCTGGGTAGCTATTTTCATAAAAAAGTTGGCTCCGACTCAACTCGTTCCCGCCGTGATCGCATCAATTATTAACTTCGCCGGAACTCAACTGTTTTATAATAAAACATATGTGTTGTATCACTCTGGAATATTGCATACGTTGTGTTATGTACCTCGGTATATCTCGTGTCGGCATGAGCAGGATGAGAATAAGAAGCTCATGTCGTGGTTCAAATATTAGCCAATCAACAAGGTTGTGGGAAGTGGGTCTGTCTGCCGAGAGGCGCCAGTCAACATGATTATAGGCAGTGGGTCTGACTGCTCTAACTGCCGAGGGGCGCCAGTCAACATGATTATAGGCAGTGGGTCTGACTGCTCTAACTGCCGAGAGGCGCCAGTCAACATGATTATAGGCAGTGGGTCTGACTGCTCTAACTGCCGAGGGGCGCCAGTCAACATGATTATAGGCAGTGGGTCTGACTGCTCTAACTGCCGAGAGGCGCCAGTCAACATGATTATAGGCAGTGGGTCTGACTGCTCTAACTGCCGAGAGGCGCCAGTCAACATGATTATAGGCAGTGGGCCTGACTGCTCTAACTGCCGAGAGGCGCCAGTCAACATGATTATAGGCAGTGGGCCTGACTGCTCTAACTGCCGAGAGGCGCCAGTCAACATGATTATAGGCAGTGGGCCTGACTGCTCTAACTGCCGAGAGGCGCCAGTGGTTTACTCATTTCAGCATCGGCTCTCGTGGAGGCTATTTTAATGCATGTGTTTATGTACCGCAGAATGTGTCTAAAAAGGTAAAAGCGAGGCGCTTTAATAAATAGTTAATGGAGTGAACATAATTCGAACGAAAAACATTTTTAGCTTTCAAAATACACGTATACGTAATGTAGGTACGTAGCGTATGAGGTTGTAAGACTGCGTGATGTAACACTGTGTCCGTGTTTTTATTGTTCTTTGTATACATTGTCTCACTGAACTTAAACAAATTAAGTACGTACCTTCTAACTTACTGTAATGACTCAGTGTAGGCTATTGCAGGAGCGGGTGGATGGATGCTGAAAAATAACACGTGAAGAACTTGAGTAAAACGGTATTTTCTTGAAAAACACTGTATGTCAACTTAATTACTAGTTACTGAAGCTAAGCTATGTACTAAGACTGCTGAGGTGAACTGAACTTTGAAACTGTGCTGTGTTGAACTTGTGCTTTACTTTAATGGACTGAGTTGTGTCGAACCATGTCGAACCAACCAACCAATCAATCATTTAATAATTTCAATAATGTCAATATTAGTCAATACTTTAATACTAATTGTAGCCTTTTTTTGTGATTTGCTACTCCCAGGTCAAACTAGGAGGTTGTTGTCTGTGGTTGCCTTAATAAATTAAGGCCTCCAGTCAGGGCTTAAAAAACTTACAAACTATGCAACCACACGTACACGCTAAGGGCACCTCATGTGGGGTATGGATATTGGCTTAGGGCGTCGCTGGCGGAAGGCAGCAAGGGACTGGTTGGATCGGAATTATTATTATTAGGGGACGAATTTAAAGCTACAGGCTCAGCGGCGTAGGCTGGCTCGAGCAAGGGTCGGGGCGGAACTAATTGTAGCCGCACGTTGGCCTGCTTGTATCACCAAAACACCGTGGTGCACGTAGTGGGTGGCCCTCTGTGTTGTATTAAATATTTTGGAGCTTAAGACCAATACCACCAAAGTGAAAGTCGAAAGTTCCTCCCAACAGGTTGCAACCTGCTTCCGAGTGCTTACGATCTGTCTATGTGTGTGTATAAGAGCGATCGTAAGTAAGTTAGTGTGTATTATCCCACAGATGCGATTATGAGAATGCTGTGCTTCTCAATACTCAGTGACACAACATTTTGGTCTCATGATACTTTTTAAGCATAATATAACTCACCAAAGCTTGCAAGTATTGCACTAACGTACTTGTTTCGATTCATAACAGTTTCATATAATTATCTGCAGGTGCAGTGGACTGTAGTCGAACCTATTCAAATGTAACGACATTGTTCACATAATGCTGTACGCAATAACCTCAAGTGCGCAACTTTCCGAATAATCCTCAAAGGAGATCGATCGATAATTTATTGTGATTGTGACAATGGTGATCATTGTGACTACCCTTGCAATGCAGTGAGTTGAATGATTTGCACTCGCGCCACACGTCCTCGGTATAACGTCTTTAACATTATTGTTAATTCCCTTATGTGATCAGACTTTCATTTACCGTCATTTCCTCGCCCGCATATCCACGCACAAGTGATAATAAGGCCTCTTCTAATAAAGGCGACGTATTGCTTTTATCAGAAGTGGGATTACGAGGGAAAGTATTGAGGAGAACAGTGAAATAACAAAACTTAGAACAACCAGTGATCAGTGAAGTTGAAATGAAGAACGTATCGGGAACTTTCTCGGAAATGGATACTCTTGTAACGCCTAATGACTGTAACACAAGCAGTCCATGGTCACTTTTTAATTTAACTTGGCTTGATTATGATCCCAAAGAACACATTGGTTGAAATGATTGTTAATAGTAGAAATTTGGAAGCACTGTCCTACTGTATGGCCCAGCGCTTTTCAAAGTAGCAATTTTGTTTGTGGAATGTTCCCTTTGTAGTGTATTTTTGAAAACCCCAAACCTAGCAAAACCATAGGTGACAGAAAAATCGCCAAATGTTTATTTCGGGATTGGTGGGATAGTGGGAGTATTAAGGATGGGGATGTACACGTGGTGGGTTTAAATTGGTTTCCAAGCAATAATGAAGCCAGTGACATCTTCAAGGTCAAAGTCAACACCCCAAAAGTCAAGGTCGAACCAAAATATGCTCAAATTTGACAATATTACCCTGTAAAAAGCTCTGAGGTCTAGTACATTTTCAAGATCAATTGTCAAACTATTCGAAGGTCGTGGTCAAATTAAAAAAATCGTAACGATCAATTATTCTAAGTAAGGCGTAGTCGACGGACCCTGCTTCCGTCTACAGTGTTTAGAGGAACCTAACACTAAGGAGGTGACGAGGGCTCTTTCGCTCAAACCTGACCAGTCCGAGTCGGGGTGCCCGTAGTCCCGTGCCCGCTTCGCTCGCTCTCGCATTCTAAGTTCTCATTGCCTTTTTACTAAGTCGAGATCTGTCGGGACTTGGGGCACCCCGACTCAGATAGATTAGATTTAAAGGAGATGGCGGAGTCTTTCTCGAGCTTGCTGGGCTCGCTTTTGCATCCTAAGTCCTCATTGCGTTTTTACTTTACTTTAGGTCGAGATGTGTTATTTTTGTATATTATTTTAATGGTGGTTTGGTGTAAAGTGTATAGGTAAACATAAAAAAAGAACAACTGTCAAACGTTAGCGTCACTTACATTCAACAAGGAGTAACACATTAAAAATAATGGCGTGGAACTCCAATGGGCTCCTCAAACATCAGAATGAGTTACAGGCAGTTCTAGACATAGAAAATATAGACGTGTGTTTGATCTCCGAAACGCACTTCACTAAACAATCTTTCGTCAAATTTAAGGGATACAAGTTTTATAATTCGTTCCACCCTGATAACTCTGCTAGAGGAGATAGCGTGAATGTAATCAAAGAAATCATTACGAGCACAGTAAATTCGAAGAACTAGACATTCAAGCCGTGGCAGTATCGGTTAAAACCAAATTTTGTCTCGTTTCCATAGCAGCTGTATTGTATAATACAGCTGCTATGGCAGTCAGTATACAGTCCTCCAAGGCACATGATAATAAAAAATCGATATTTACAATTCTTTGAACTTTTAGGCCAGAGATTTATCCTAGACGATGGTTTCAATGCTAAGCATATGCACTGGGGAATGATACTTATTGTAACAAAGGGAAGGCAGCTCTTAAATGTAGTTAAAGACACACATTGTGAAGTTATGAACACGGGCGAACTAACATACTGGCTCACTGACCACCAGAAAATACCGGATCTGATAGAATTTTTATATGCAAAAATATATCCACCAACAACGTTAGTTTGGACGAAGGTTTTCATATGAATTTGAACCACTCCCCGACAGCGGCGAGGTGTTAATTTTTGTAAGAGAGAAGTCGAAGCGAATCCGGTTTTAACTTACTTATTTACATATCAATAAAGTAAAAATTTATTTAGGCTTTCCTTTACTGAATAACCATCTATCGTCAAGTAGCAGAACCAAAAAGACGCTATCACTACACAAACAAAACTTTTTACAGAAATAAACTCAACTATATGAGGTACTATCCTTCTAAAATGTTATAGGAATATAAACAATCGAATACAATACAGGTGAACAGGTGAAATCTAATTAAAATGTGCAATATTCCTCCATCTCGTTCTCGCTGACGCATTTTTTCTATATCTGTCTCTATCGTAACCCGTTTACAGCGGCTTCTATCGTCCATATCAACCGGTGCCAAGTGACCTAAAGTGACGTCATGACGAGATCACTATTGTGTGAATGTTTTGTTCCCGGTTATGGCGTTTTGGGGCGGCGGTTAATTTGGAACATTAAAAAAAAGTTAAAAATAGGCGTTTTTATGGTTTGAATGTTATGGTGATAGAAATATAAAAAAAACAGGAGAAGTGGCAAGGGGGCGTGTCTGTGTCCACGCGTAATTTTCAAACTGCTCATGTCACAGGCAAATGGCCGTCTCCGCGAACTAGTGCGCTTTCGACCGTGATCATGACAAAATATAACAATGCCGTGTTGTTCAGTGGTTTCTTGTAAAAACCGAAGCCAAAACAAAAACTTTGTCAATCATGGAATCACTTACCATTTTTAAGTACAAGTATTTTAACATGTTGGTCTTTAAAATCATGAAAAACAACAGATCATAAAATATTTCTTGCTTTTACTACGTTATTTTTGTTTTCAAATATCGTAACGAGTGTATTATTTTAGAGAAAATACATTGCTCCTTAACCATACCTAAGTATGTTGTGTTAAGTGACTGGACAAGCAATGTAAAAATCACTAAACGATACTGCATTCGTGCGGATGCATCGCGTGGTACGGCCGCTTCGTCTTGCGGCGAGTCAGTGGTGTGCTTGCGCAGATTCACTAACGTAGGCTATCGACAACATGTCGATTGCCCATCGAATATATTGCTATTATAGTTTATTTTTTAATTGGTCAACCGTTTTAACTTTCCGATTTAGTCAATCACTAGCGTATTTCCTAATCCTATCCTAACTTCCTAACTATCCTAACTTCCTAATCCTAACTAATATTATAAATGCGAAAGTAAGTTTGTTTGTTTGTTTGTTACCTTTTCACGCCTAAACCACTGAACCGATCATCCTGAAATTTGGCATATACGTTGTCAGGGGTACAGAAACCCTGTCGGGGTCGCGGATTGTTCCAAAGAGTTACCGTGGCCCTGGCGCACAGGCAACTGAAGTAACACGGGTGGGTTTTAGTCAGTAAGAGTCTGACACGCCCTTCCGCTCCGCCCAGAGCGGGAGAGGTCATTTGATGATTTCCAACCCAAAAAAAAAAAAAAAGGGGTACAGAAACGGACATAGGATAACTTTCATCCCACAAAAAAGTACTGTTCCCGAGGAAAACAACAATAACGTCCTTATGATCATAGGTGGCGCCACGTGTCTTTCGGATCATGATTGAATTGTAACCCTTGAAGAAGAACCCTTGAAAGAATTGATAGTCAAAGTCTAAATTAACGCGAGCGAAGCCGCGGGCAAAAGCTAGTGTAAAATAAATTGTTTTTGCACAGTACAACGATAGCGACAAACGTTTTTGTGTAAGTTGTACGGTGCATGGTAAATGCACGCTGTGTTGACGAGATAAGGTTTAAAATTGATTGTGTAGTACGTTCTGATTTATGAATTGCGAGTGTGTGCGCGACTTCGTATCTATTGCTTTTACTGAACTGCATGTGTAGTAGTGACGCGTGGTAGGGGCAAACTGGAGACACTGAGTTCTAATTCATTTTCAATTACGGGGCATATCTCCTTCTTTCTTATAACTATGGTTATGGTGAATTGAATACCCGTATTGTAACTATATGTTTTGGCAGTAGTAGACACTATTGTAGTGGCACTATTGACAGTGCCATTTTTCAATAGCGGTAGTGTTGCTGATGGGAACCACCGAAGGGAAGCCGCTAGGAATCGTATTATTATGGTGTTTTCGCTACTGTTAGATACTGTAGACTAAAATCGACGTGATTTATAAACCAGGGCCTCACCAAAATCATCACAATATGATATTTCTTTTTTCGTCTAATATTGAACTGAAGATTGTATGGTAACCCCAGCTCGTAACTTAAAGAATTTCGGTTTTATTTTCTACCTCCGTTGGTACGGAACTCAGGAAATGTGTTGAGCATTAACCCACTTACTACCGAGGCGGGTAACCCTGGCTTCGCAACTTACTCGCTTACTTAAAAGTTGAAGCTGTTTTTCAAGTTACTTACTTACTTTGTTTTCAGCACGCTTTCTTATCTGTCGGACTCACACGCCACTGATGTTTATTTAAATTTTTCATTAAAACGTAACTTTAACATTCCTAAGTATGAACTTAGCTGTATCAAATTTTATTAAATACTAAAGAGTTTTTATACAGGTTCTACAAATAATAATAATAGTATGTACATCTAAATAAAAATAATAAAAAAAGAAGGAAAAGAATCATAGGACATCAAAAAATTCGTCCGCATCGCTGTCGACAGGAAAAGTGCCCAAAAGGCTGGCAGCATTGCCACGTTGTACGGCGATGTTGATTCTTTGGCCAAAAAATAGGCCAGCCCTCTGGTCCCGTGAAGAGTCGACCAAAAGCTTGGCGACATCTCGAAGAAAAAAAAAATAGGCTTAATTTTGACTTGAAGTTCTTTGACGAAAAGTGGTAGAATTCGGTGAAACTTGACGATCCAAGGACTTTTCAACTTGTATGTATGTGCATGGTACATTCGACTCAATTTGTCTTTTACACTTGATAATGTTATATTAAACGAAGCTTCTAGGATTATCTTATCTTATTATTAGCTGTTAGGTTATTATATTTTAATTGTAAATACTATTGTAATTTAAAACGTAAACTAAATCAACAAGGTTGGATACAGTGCCATAACTAACTTAAATAAATTATACTAAGCTTCTTATATTTTCTTTGCTTTGTTATCTCGGCCTGTGTGAGGCAGTGTTCAAGGCACACGGCGCATATTGTCATTATGTATAACACGGTAACTGTATGTTTTGAGCTCGGTTGCTCCGCTCTGTTGCTGAGAGCTAACTCCGCCTGAAATATTGAACGAGCGGCGCCGCAGTGACTCTGTGTGTGGTAGTATGCAGCAAGGCGAATATAAAAGAGATAAGAGAATAAATATTATAATTAATTACTTAAAGGGTAAAACCGGGACCCTATTACTAAGACTTCGCTGTCTGTCCGTCCGTCTGTCTGTCACCAGGCTGTATCTCAAGAACCGCGATAGCTAGACAGTTGAATTTTTCACAAATTATGTACCTATTTCTGTTGCCGCTATAACAACAAATACTAAAAACAAAATAAAATAAATATTTAATCCCATACAAAAAACGCCATTTTTTGCTTATTTTTGCTCGATATCAATAAATGGTAACAGGTACGCACCTAATTTGTGTACCTACTGTTGTTTACCTAGTCTATGGTACGGAACCCTTCGTGTGCGAGTCCGACTCGCACTTGGCCGGTTTTTATTGGCTTGGTAAGGGTTCTATCAGTCTTCCACACAGCTTTCTTAATGTTGTCGTCCAAGATTAAACAAAATAATTTTGAAATGTTAGTAGATAATGCAGTATAATTCCTGCAATTACATACTTTTTGCTGTCATGTCGATAAAATTTTTTTTACGAGTCAATCGGTCAGCTTTTTACTTTTTCGTGTTTTTTTTTTAATAATAAAAAATTGACAATTGTTCTGAACAATGTCAAGAAGAAAAAAATTGAAGGCATTCTGTCGTTGGAATTCCAAGTGAAATGTTATAATTTTTCAATAATATTGAATCTTTCTTCGAATGTGAATTTGAAGTTATTGATGTTTAACCACGATATGTGAGTCTGATGTGAGTATTCAGCGGATATCTCGATCGAGTATACATTCCCTGGAATTTATCGTCACTTTTTCTTTTGGTGAGTAATCCCTTTATAGGTTCGGTATCCTTGTAACTTGTGCCTTGTTCTTTAATCTAAGAAGATTTCCTTTTCCTTAGATTGTTTGAAAGACCACATTTTTTGGCCTTATCCCGCCATTTATTGTTCGCCTATCTTCTTCCATCGTCTGCCGGCTGCCGAAGTCCGAGCGAGCTTGCGGAGAGAAGCGCAGGATCGTTGCCGAGCAAGGTCGACGACACAGGTCCAGTAGCTTGGACATCAGGTGCTAAATAAGTAATTTGTGTGGCGTAATAACGCCCAAGCATCAGTATAGACGAAGTGTTCTGTGCTACACCGACGTGTGACATTCTCTTTTTAAGGTGCTTTCCTAAATTCTATTCATCAGATCTTATAATCTCTTTAAAAGTTATCTTAACGAATTATGTAAAGAAAAACCTTAATCTTGTGCTTTTTTGTGTAAAACAAATTTATAGAGCGGCACGAATTTCGTACGATTGCAATCGAATTTAAATTCGTCAGAATACTTTTAAGATCCTAAATATTTGGTAACATCATAAGTTTTTTCTCTGAAAATCTTGTTGTGATATTTTTTTTAGCATTTAGCCTTTTAAAATTTCAACGACTGAATTTTAATTTACTATTTTTGGCTTTTATACTATTCATCTTTATTTCGGATGATTTTTATTATAATAATAAATTTTACGTGTATTCGCTGCGTGAGTTTGATTTTTAGCTACCTCACGCCAGGGCACGCCACAATTGCGGCGGTAAGACCCCTCTTTGAGGAGTGGCTTGAGAGGCGCCACGGCGTCCTCACCTTCCGCCTGACGCAGGTCCTCACCGGACATGGCTGTTTCGGGAGGTTCCTGTTTCGGATAAGGCGGGAGGAAACGCCCGGGTGTTATCATTGTGTGGATCGACCGGAGGATACGGTGGAGCATACGGTGGAGGTCTGCCCGGCTTGGGCGGAGCACCGCCGTGTCCTCGTGGCGGCGATCGGCGGCGGCGACCTCTCGCGTCCGGCCCTGGTTCAGGCCATGGTACGGAGCGAGAGGGAATGGGAAGCCGTCACCTCCTTCTGCGAAGCAGTAATGCTCGCGAAGGAGGAGGCGGAGCGCGAGAGGGAGAGGCAATCTCTACGCCCTCGCGCCCCTAGCCGCCGCAGGAGGAGGAGACACCCTGGGCGTCGGGAGTCGATTGCCGACTCCCGGCCACCGTAGGCGCGGGCTTGCGGACGGCGAGCAATGGGCAGCTCGCCGTCCGGTAAGGACCAGGCCCGGGTCGACGGCGCGTCGTGTTCCACGCGCGCCTCAAAGAGATGTCAGCACCATTGACGGGGTCCGATAGGACCGATGCCTGCCGGGGTCGCGGATTGTTCGAAAGAGTTACCGTGGCCCTGGCGCACAGGCAACTGAAGGAACACGGGTGGGTTTTAGTCAGTAAGAGTCTGACACGCCCTTCCGCTCCGCCCAGAGCGGGAGACGTCATTTGATGATTTCCCACCCAAAAAAAAAAAAAAAAAAAAGCTACCTCACGCCGGGGTTCGAGTCCCCGGCGTGTTAGCAGCCAGCTCTACGCTGCAATAAGTATTAACTCAACCAACCTAAAGTTCTAAAACTCATCCAATGTCTTACTTATATTAAACCTACAGTTGTGATGTTTCTCTAATTTATTTTAACTACTCAATCGAAACCAATGCAGAGATGTCTGCCAAAAACAAATGTTTATTGTTATTGCAACGCAATGTTTGTTTATTCCAATGCATTTCTGGGATTCGGTATTATTTGCTTATCAAACCGCGAAATGGGATCGATCCAGACTCGTAAATGAGGAGCTATCTCTTATAGACTAAAGTGTTGCAATCTACTAAACGTTGTTTGCCCACACTACTGTTGTACTTGGCAATCACAGTCGACCGTACTTTGGATTGTGTGGTGTAGTTATGTAGGTATGAGGAGGTATTTGATTACTCTGGCAGTAGATACTTTGGGCTTTATTAGCTGCCTAATGTTCTCAGAATATTTAGAGCTCATATTACTGATAAATATAGAGAAGGCCATCGCTTCAATACACAAAAAGGACCCTTTACCAAAATGTACTCTGTGCCTTTACCTTCCTAGCGATCTCGTTTTTAGGGTAGAGCTGCACGATAACTTACAAATGCGTGCACTGACTGGACAGGTCTACTCAATCTGTGTGGTTCTTTCCTCAAAAGACCATTTCAGATACAAATCTACATGGTCTTCACATGATCTGACCAAGATTATGTCTGGACTTTAAAAGTGACTGTGACCTCTGAGTTTGTTTCGGCCTTTCTTCTCAGAGTAGTCAGATAGGAAACGCCGACCTCATCTAGTTTAAAAAATATGAGTGACGTGTAACAGTGTTTGTACAAACCTACTTACAGAAATAAAATTATTTAACATTAATCATTTTTTTTAAATCGAACCCAGATAGGATCACTTCGTTGCCCGTCTTTTTGTCTGTTTGTCAGTCTGGTCAGACCCTTTTTCTCAGGAACACGTGAAAGTATCAAGTTAAAATTAATACCAAATACGTAGGTCTATACGTAGGTCGTACGGTCGGTACGGGTAAGTACGATCCTATGGAACTCTAGAAAAATCAAGCTTCTATGTCAACGCAATAAAAGAATACGCCCATTTATGCGACATATATTTTGATACGTGCAAATAAATCAAAACCTATAGGGTACTTCCCGTTGACCTAGAATCATGTTTGGCAAGAAGCAAAGTCTCACAGCACAAATAAAGGAAATAATCCGAAAATCGTTAATTTGTTGCAAATTTTCTACACTCGCAGGGTAATCAAAACCTACAGGGTACTTCCCGTGAGCTCAGAATCTTGAAATTTGGTACGAAGCAACGTCTTATAGCACAGACAAAGGAAAATTGCGAAAAGCTTACATTTTTTGTTACATCATATAATAAAAATATTTTAATAATTTTAAACTTACTACCTCTTTCCTCATGAACGCGTAGTGGTATTATATTGAAATTCATATCAAATACTCAAGTCTACAATACCTTTAAGCTGTAAAAAAAACGAAAGTTCTATGTCAACGCAATCAAAGGAAACAGCAATTTAAGACACATATTTTGAAACTCGCAACTACTCGCAAGGGAATCAAAACCTAAAGGATACTTCCAGTCGACCTAGAATCTTGAAATTTGGCTTGAAACAACGTTTTATAGCACACATAAAGGAAAAATTCCGAAAACCTTAAATTTCTTGTTACATCACATAATAAGGTTCCAATTGAATACTTAATTAGTATTTTTGAACCAGATTTCTAAATAGTGACTAAAAAACTTTGTAAATAAATAACTTTGATAAAAGAATTTTTGCAAGGCTGCTACAAGGCTAGTAAGTGTAGGTATTTCAGTTATATTATAAAATAAATGACATGTGTTAATATAAAATAAAGGATTACTGAAACGATAAAGAGGCCTTTGCCTTAAATTTATGCTCCTCCAGCTTTCCACATTGTAATATTATGGATTTTATTTAGCAATAAAAATACCATAACTTTTAGTTATATACCTACAGGTTTGTACGGAACCCTCGGTGCGCGAGTCTGACTCGCACTTGGCCTTTTTTTTGCGTTTACTGATCTACATTTGCAGTTGGAGAATTGACCGTGAGTCGTGACGTATTCCGATGTATGGGAGACCATATTTTTCAACTACAATGTTAATTCAATTTTCGGAATAAATTCAGTCCCACTATGGAACCCGTCATTGTGCGTAGTCCGACACGCATTTGGCCGGTTTTTTTTTTCTTTAATTGCATTATTTTTTAGTACCTATATAGCACAAGCTCCTGTTTCTCTTAAAACTCCGTTAGTAGCTCATAGCAATCAAACCATTAAATTGATTTTGATTGGTTGGCCATGTTCAGTCGCTGTAAAACAACAAACAAAATAAAGTTTTCCAGTATTCCGTAGTTAAAGTGAAGTAAAATGGCGGTGTTCATATTACGGCGGGTAGTGTCCCTTTGATGTGCTCTCATTGTTATTGTGACTCGATACTGTTTGTAGCAGTAACAAGGCGCCCGGCGCCGCTCGGCTGTAGTTACTTACTCCGTAGAATCATGACTGCACTTCTGTGTTATGTTGGTATCTTTGTATGCTTACATAATACCTATAGGTACTTTGCTATTTGTAGATGTTTCAAAATAAGGACATTTGTAAATGTTTTCTGTTAATTTGTGACAGACTACACAATTTTGTCGTTTTCAAAGACTTTTATTTCAGGAAATCTGAATGAAAAGTCGTTTCAAAAGAAACCAAAGATGTTTTTTTATTATTTTGATGAAAACTGGTTCGCAAGCGACTGTGTGTCACTTTTGCCATAATATACTATTTATCCTACTTATTTCATGATGGTTCAAATTAGTTGTTACAATGGCACTCTACACGCTTCATAATGTCCTACAATCCGCATGTAAAGTGAGACATTGTACCTACATAGTACATTAACTCGAACATTAAGCGACTTTAATTCCACGACGCTAATGAATTAGCTGCTCGTCATTAGGGCTGCCACAAGTACAGCTATTCATTAAGTTGCCCACTTTTTCACAACTCTGACTAAGCGGGGAAGTGAATGCTTTTTTACTTTGACACAATTCGGGCAAAGCGAGCAGCTGGGTAATTACGTAACACACTAACAGTAGGAATGGGTTTCATTTTGACAGTTCAACAACATTCATTGCGTTATTTACGTTGTTGAGCAGACAAATTTTTCGAGCATAAGAAGCAATGTATTAGCAATAGGCTTCAAAATGATTCAGATTGTGATAGATAGTGTGTTACGTAATTAGGGTGCTGGTATGTGTGTGGTTTTATTTTTAATGAATTGTGCGTTAGTAATTAATGAGAATATTATTTAGGAGCTTTCGCCCTTACTTTCCTTAACTAATCGTCCGTCCGTTCATCTGCATCATCATCGCACTCATTGTAAGTTACTTTACATTCACTCACAGCATTGATATTTTTTGGTTTCACAGGCATGTTTTATGTACTGCCCTGTTCTGCCATGAGATGTATTGAATGGAATAAAATAGAATAGAATAGGTTACTCTTTATTATGTACACCATAAAAATTACAGATATAAATGTAGATGCAAATGCAACAATGCAATGCAATGCAGATGATATCAATGTTGATGTATTGCTGATTCTAATGATTATAATTCTTTAAAGCCATATTTGTTACGGTCGCGAATCATATTTTAATCAACATAAAACCTGACACTGACCTGCAAATTCCAAGAAGCGTAAGTAAATTTGAATTTCGTGGGTTACCTTGGCGCATTACCCTTAACAAAGTAATATATAAAAGTGGTGTGTGGCAGCCCTGTGTTAAATGAGCTCGTTTCGTTTTGTTCTTTGCCGGCACGAAGCTATGTGCGTTCCTACTGCCAGTGTGTAGGGCGACCGGCACCGGCGACCGGCACCGGCGACCAGCACCGAGGTCCCGGGGACGAGCTCTCGTGTAGGGAAACATATATTTTTTAAGTAGTTGCCTTTTATTTTATCGTTATGCACATTTAACTTTGTAAAGTTAACTGTGCCAACCCTTCTATCTCCAAATACGAAGGTAGAATTACTTTGGGTAGACATTTTAAAGTAAAAATGCTGGAGAGTCATAATTACTTTTTAATATTTAAGTGTTAGGGATGTATTTTATTGTGTTGCAGCTTACGTATCTTTTATGAGCTTAACAATATTATGTTCTTTTATTTTCAGAGGTGAAGTGCTAGTTTAGTCTATAACTCTTCGGACACTAGCCCTGACTGCTTACCTATTAAAAATAAAGAAATAAATGAAAGAAAAATTGTTTATTCTGCACAAACAAGACGCACAAGATAAAAAATAACTATGGCAGACAAAATACATACAGTCATACACTAATAAAAAGTAGCCAAAAGTCTCGTACTCAAAACGTTAAAAGTTTGACAATGTTGCTATTAGCTTACATGTCATGTGAAACAACTAATAATTTGCTATTTCTTATCTCGTTGAGCCCCAAGCCAAGACATTTAGTATGGATCATGGTACCTCCTGGCGTTTCACGACCTTCCTCAGTAATCATTTCTTGTCACCCATCGGGGTCAACGACAGGAAATTATTTCTGTTATAATCTCCTTTTTTCCTTTCCCCTTGGAGGCTTATTATAAAGTCCCACCAGGACCAACTCTAATATGACCGACAACACTGCAAAATGAAGGAACAAACTTTTCCCCTTACTCTTAAACGTTATTTAAAGATAAATAATGATTTACCTTAGTGTACCTAACCATACATTTTATGACGTTTTAGCTTGTCTTAACTTTAAGCAACGTTTTTAATTAAAGGCTTAAATGGAGTGAACCGCACATACCATGTTTGACTCGACTTTACCTTCTGTTGCAGACACGAGTCTTAATTTCGGCAACGGAAGGTAACGTGTAGGTAAAGTTCCTCCGCGCAGCTACCAGCCGCGAGCGGGAGTACGTGCTACATGGCATCCCGCGGCGCGGCGGCGCACAGTGGAACGAATGTGTGAGAGAGGTTGGATATAGGTATTTCCGAGAAAAAAAGTATAATTTTGAAAAATGAATAATACCATCGTATTTAAAATAGTTATCAAATGCCTTCAAAACTTATTCTGACAAATTCCTTTATATCTCTGGTATTTTAGGAGTTATTAGAGAAATTGGGAAATTTTACTATGAAAATGACTGTATCGAGCTCTCTGCCGCCTGATTTGGGCCTCGTTTCAAGTTGTTGTCATTACTATCATAATACGCATAGGAAAAGCTACATTTACTGCTAAGACACATGGTGCGCCAAACGTGCACCATCTGATATACAATATTAGTTTTAGTATATGCGAAACCCGAAACACGTGTCTACTTTTTTTTAAGTAAAGAATCTATGTACAAAATTTCAAAACTGTATCATGAAAAATCACAAAGTTATAAGCTTGTTATATTACCTGGTTGTCCATACAAAAACATGGTCACCACGCGGCGCCAACGCGCCGCACGCGCCTCTCGCGTCGTCATGCGCTCATTGATAATAATTTGACAGTAGGTACCTAACCGTACGGCGATTGGATTGTAATTAACTGGTGATAACATTTTCCATCACACTTGCAGGCTTTGGACTGTCGTAATGGTCAAGTGTAGGTAGATATTATTATGTACTTTATTCGTAAATGCAGCCGTAAGTGATAGAATGTAGTCAATGCGATTTCTTGCACCTTATGGCAACCACTTAAAGTTCAAAGTGGATAAAAAGTGTTAAACATTACTTAACACAGCAGGCTGTAGGTTTGTTGGCCATGTAGTCCAAAAATTCCGTCTTGGGTTGTGGTAGGAATTCGACTCACTCTTCTATCAACTGCTGTCGGAGGCCGAAAGGTACCGTAGTCCCTAGATCTTTGTGTGGCAGAAAGAATTGTGTTCCACGATACTCTGATGCCGGATTGCTCCTCGTACCGCCGCACTGCCAGGGATACTTTTATCACCACAAACCGCTAGTGTACGTACCATTTCTGTGTACTGGACGTTTGTGTGTGAGAAAGGGGATCCCTTCTTTTCGCATAATGTTCTTTGTCCTAATATACTTCGGCATAATGATTTTGGCACAATTTGTTTTGGCATAATAATACTTCGGCATAATTTTTTTAGGCATACATTTTATGTTGGCATAATCATCTTAAAGACTAATTTGTTTTGGCATAAATTTGATTCGCATAACGTTAGTAGGCCTAATGACTATTAGCATAATATTGTTGGTTAAAAATTTAATATGCTGTGCAACAAAAGTTAGTGACAGAACCGAATTGCTGCAAAACCGACTCCACGTAGTCTTGTTTGTCCTACCCCTAGAGTGTAATTTAAAATCGCGTAGGCGCGTAGGGGCGAGGCGGCCCGTGGGATGAGGAGCAGGCGGCTGCGAGCGAGCCGCCGCGGCTGAGGCTGGCCGGCGAAGCCGGCCAACAAGCCGAAGCTGCGGTGGTGAGCGAAAGCCGTCTGCGAGGATTAGAACGCGTGGGGCCGCCGGAGGCCCGCAGCGCCGAAGCCGTGACAGAAACCCTGCCTGCTGCATGCTGCATGCTTGCTTGTTTGCTGCATGCTTGCTTGCATGCTTGCTTGCTTGCTTGCATGCTGTATGCTTGCTTGCATGCTGTATGCTTGCTTGCTTCATGCTTCCTACAGCGAAAAACAAAACCCACAAAATTGTTCATAAAAAAGTTATGCTTTAGAACTTTATGCTTCATAAATTTATGCTTTAGAATATTATGCTTAATCATTATTATGGTTAGACAAATTATGCGTAAGCTGTTATGCGTAATTATATTATGCGAAAATATAATTATGCCAAACAAAATTATGCTAAGTTATATTAGGTCTTAAAATTTTATGCAAATGGATAGGGAACCGTGAGAAAGACATGGTTACACGATACTTTTTACATACGATAGGTACACGGTACACGATCAACCGAAAGACAACTGTAAGGCCCACGGCGGCCGCGCAATCGCGATGGCGTATTGTAACTGAAAGGGAGCGTGACACGTGCTCGTCAACCTGTAGCATCGGGGCTGAAGGGGTTGCTTTACCCCCGCCCCGCTGTGCGCCCGCGCCTAGTGCCGCTATGACCTGCCGTGACCTGTGTTGAGCGCGTATGATTGCGGATAGGTACTTAGTGTCGCTCGGGTTCCAACTTGTAACCTTTTTTAAATATTTTTGCGACAAAATATAACATGGTTTAAAAATTATTGGAATCGATTCAGTTACTTATTCTGAACAAACTATATTCAGGTTTCGCATATACTATAAATAATGTTGCATAGGATAATGTATTTTTTTACTGAATCGAGCTTTTTGCCTCCTGAATATGGTCCTGTTTTAAGTTGTGGTCTTTACTATCATAATACACACACCAAGAGTTGCATTTCGTGCTAAGACACATGGTTCGCTAAACGTACACCTTCTGATATGTAGGGTGATTTATAATATACAAAAAAAATCTACAGTTTTATTTATTTACTAACTTTATGTACAACATAGAAATATTATAATAACCACAATCTAAAAACATTTTCAAATTTTAATCTTCCTCATCATTATTCGATTCAGATTCGGAATCTATATTTGCTAAATCATTGACATCAACAAATTCGGTGTCATTCTTTTCGGAATCCGTTAGGTCATAAAATTCCGTAAAAAAAGATTATTTTATAAACTTATTTATTGTTGGACGAATGCTTGTAAGCGGTGGATCAGACGACAGTAAAAGATTGTGCATAATATCTTCATTACCTGAGATACTGCTGCATTTTCGGAAATGCCTCTCTATTTTTCGAAAATCTTTCTTTCTAACCTCAGATGCCTCTTCAGATAGAAATCCAATGGGTATAATTGACAAATTCTGTACTATTTCTGGCCGTGTATAAGAAGTTTATGAAGAGAAGAAGGCATGTAATACCATGGGTACAAATCTACGTAAAGTTTAGCAGTATCAATACAGAAATCTCTGAATTTAATACCATTTATCTTCCTCCCTGATGAAATACACTGCAAGATCACACCGGTTTTTCTCAGCACAGCGTCTACTCCTGTGAGTTCAGCAAATTTAGCGTCGTTTTAAAAAAATCGCCTTGTTAGTTGCCATTGTTGGTAGATCCACTATCTTGTTTCACAACATCGAGAAGTAACCCGTTTCTCTTCTTACAGGCTCTTGGATCCTTCTTTTCGTCTCATTAACTTCCCTTCTTGCTACATCACCCTTCTCTTGCCATGAGTTCGTCAAATTTTTCGACGTCATTTTTTAGTTTGTTAATAGTTTTAGTTAGGTTAGGTTAAATACTATTATGATTTAAGAAAATAAAAAATGTAGGTAATGTGTACAAAACATTTCATTGACTGAATCTAAGCGCGAAGAGAGCTTAAGCTGTATTTGTACATCGTCCTAGTAACGTAGTTCGTACTAGTTTCCCTTTTGTCAACTCACAAAAAAATTATTCATTTCCTTAGGACTAGCCTTGCATATGTCCAGCTGATGTATCAAATATAATAGAATGTATTTACCATCAATCATTTTTAACAGCAGCTGGTGTGTAACACTAATTCCATCAGTGATGGTAGATGGCGTTAAGGTCTTAATCTCGACTTCAATTGCAGCCAGCTCTGTCTGTACATTTTGTTTAGATTCTTTCATAAATTTATACATCACGGGGCAGCAAATGACGTTAAGGATGGTCGGTTGTTTCCCCAACTTTATAACTTCGTTTGAAGCGAGCCATAGAAACACAAGACTTATTATGAAGTTACTAGCCAGATTCTTAGCTCACTTCTACTCGTGTTTTGATGCTAAACGCTTTGACTGGATGATCCATCAAATCCCCATTTGCTGGTCAAAACGACCTGTTGATTGGAATCAACCGAAGTTTTTAAAGAACTTAAAAGTCTTCTCGTGTTCTCGTGGTCCTGTCCATCAGAGCTTGTAATTTTATTTTTGCAGAGTTATCTATAACTGTCAGATCTTTGCCTGGATAATACTTCAGTTTTTCTTTAACCAGCGGGGTAATTGCGTAACACACTAACAGTAGTAATGGGTTTCATTTTGACAGTTAATCAACATTCATTGCGTTATTTACGTTGTTGAGCAGACAAATTTTTCGAACATATGAAGCAATGGATTAGCAATATCCTTAAAAAAGATTCAGATTGTGATTGATAGTGTTCAATGCAATTAGGGTGCAGCACCAGATTCAGGAGGTAGAGAGCTCGATTCAGTAAAAAAATACAGCACCCTGTATGTCAGAAGGTGCACGTTTGGCGCAACATGTGTCTTAGCAGGAAATGTAGATTGTGCTATGAGTAATACGATCGTATACCCCACAACTTGAAACGAGGCCGGAATCAGGCGGCAGAGAGCTCGATACAGTCACTATCATAGTAAAATTTCACATTTTCCCAATAAATTCGCGAAATAGAGAGATAGAAAGAAATTTGTCAGCACAAGTTATGAAGGCATTTGGTAACTTAATACAATAGCTTTATTCGTTTTTCAAAATGAGACATTTTCTCGTAAATGCCTATGTCCAACCTCTCATTCATTCCACTGTGCGGCGATCCGTTCGTGCCGTACTGCTACTTGAGACGAGCACATCTTGTTGAATGTATTATTAACGAGAGAGTTGCTTCGTGATATTTTAACGTTTCGAGTATACTCGTACTGTTGTTTTTTACTTAGATAAATACTTTGTATGAAATATTTCAAGAAGTTAAGGGTTGTACACCCTGGCGCAAAGCGACACCCGACACAAAGGCACCGCGTGTCGCGCGACGAGCGGCGCCTTTGTGTAGCGCTGTCGCGTCGCGCCTGTCTGTGGGAGCCTTTATGCGTTCTTCAGATAATCGGTGTCAGTGAAGAAATATTTTATACTGAAGATAGTAAATTGTATTTTGAGTAAAATTTTGAACAAAATAAATGTCAAATGTGGTAGAGCTTGTACCGATTCGTGGGAAATTGATGGGTTAGTGGTAGGAAAATGAGAACATGTAATAAGATAAGGACAGATTTAATAACTTTCAGAGCAGATACAGACATGAGTTTCTAATACAAAGAAAGACAAGTGACAAGTATGACAGGTGTGGTCTTTGACAGCTGACACAAACAGTATACTGACATTGACGTTTAGATTACAACCTTTAACGGAAATTACACAAAAACCGTTGTTTCCGGCACATACTTGTGTGTACATACTTCTGAAACTTTTGTAATCTCACGATTTACGGGGCGATGTGAGGGAAATTGGAAAACTTGATCCGACCACCAAACGATACTCTACCGTGGTGATGGACACAGCACAAGTACGTTACATGTGGATATTACACGAAATGGTTTCTAGTACATCATGTCTTAGACTATTATAATCTAAGCATCATGTATTGTGTTTGTGTTGGAACAGTATTTATTTATTTATTATTATTATTTTATTTATTTATTTACATTTATACGCTACCATAACAGTGTTCCAATTCGATGGTGTAGGTAATTAACACTTCATAAAATAATTTACAACTGCATATTAATATCCATGTCATACAAGCTTTACAAATTAAAAACATAACACGTGTAACGTTACCGTTGCGAACTCCCTCAGTGAACATGAGAAAAGATCTATTCTGTAGGCAAATAAATTGAGTGTGCGCACAGTCGCGTCAGGGGGACGCTGTCTAACAGTTAAGTTCGACCGCGAAAACTGTGCGACGGCCCAGGTGTTCGCGGTGCCGACCGCGAACAACTGGGCCGTCGCACAGTTTTCTCCTAGAACAAACTAGGTAGGCAAAGGTCTGTTTAATTTTTTCTGCATTTATATCGACTCGTTAGGTCGTTTTATGTTTAAATAATTTTACAAATAAAACAAAAATAAAAATAAGAATATTTATTTTATAATTATAGTACCTTAGCAGTTTATTTTATTATTATCTTATGCCAAATTATGTTACTGGCACTGTCGACTAGTCATATTGGCGCAAATGAGAAACTCGGTATCCTCGCTATTCTTAAACTTCAGTTGGTATGCACTGTGACCAGAGCTTCCATCACAGCCCCATTTACTAATAAGACACTTCCAAACACTTCCCTCTGAGCTTCTGTTTCGCGCTCAGCGGTTTTATTTAAGGCGGTACCCTGAGCAAAATAACCTTGAGCATTCGTTCCCTCTTTGCCGCACCCCACCTCTACAATACTTCGCAAAACTTTAGTAGCGCCTTCTGGCGAACAACTTACGAATACAAGTACAATCCACAGTCCTTAGAATTCACAGACACGGCATTAAATAAAATAAAAATCTTTCTATGAATTAAAAA
The DNA here is from genome assembly GCA_917490735.1 of Dryobotodes eremita. Lineage (NCBI taxonomy): Eukaryota > Metazoa > Arthropoda > Insecta > Lepidoptera > Noctuidae > Dryobotodes > Dryobotodes eremita. The sequence continues at coordinate 22,795,321 of OU823254.1, forward strand.
ACGTAGCGCATAAATAATGTTGATCATGAATTCAGTGACTATATCCATTCAGTGACTAACGTCCATGAATACTTTCAACTTTTGGAAGGAATAACGAAACGGCGATACACTTCATGCGACTTTCTCTCTAACAAAAATTTCTTATAACAAAATAGGGGTCAAAATCAAAATTCAAGATGGCGCCTCCAAAAATTTGCAAATTTTTCGTCATGGGTGTCGTTTCCATGGTTTTCGAGGGAGCTGATAACGATCATGGGGTTAAAATGAAAATTCAAGATGGCCCTATCTAGAAAAAGGCGATAGTTTTTTAGTTAACTGGTAGAAATCGACACGTAAGAAAAAAGCCGTATGCCTCCTCCATGCGACTTTCTCTCTCTCTCGCTGCTTCTTTCTATTATATACAAGTGTATGTGCGCGAGTATCGAGATTTGAGCAGACGAGCATTTTGTGCGGCCGGTTGTTTATCCTAAATACTAAACTAAACTTCGTTCCCGATGGGGCACACGTTTTTATACACATAACATACAACTATTCATGGTGCTCTATAATAAACATTATGTGGTGTTTATTTTTTAGATTTAAGGTGTTATTCAGACAGTGATAAAAGTATAAAAACTATAAATAAACAAAAAGTAAATTTTATTATCATTTATTATTTTAAAGTAGGTACCTTTATACAAATTATTCTTAATTTAACTATTTCTAGTTTACAAATCCCTAAATAGGTTATCTCTTTCTGCAGCCTGATTCATGGATTCTTCTCTACATTTATGTAAAAAAACTTTTACCTCTTTATAATATTAGTAAAGATCGCTATAATGTGTCTTATTTGTACAGAAGTGAGGATAAAAACCAGTGCGGCAATGCCAGCCCGCGCCGCCGCCGCGGCTTTTAGAGATGAAAACACTTGCATAGGAAATTGATCTGTTTTTCTATATAAATAAGGAGCATAATCGTTTTTACGAAAAAAAAGTACTTGGAAGTTCAATTTTTTTTTGCACATACGGTTGTGCTCCTTATTTATATGATGACATGGATCGATTTCCTATGCAAGTATTTTTGGTGTGTTCGGTTATGTTTAAGTACATAAATAGTAAAATAAAACGCATTCGCAAGGGTAATGAACACTCACTTTCACACAGAGGGTGTATAATAGACGGCACGGTTGGCGCAGTGGTTAAGCGATTGACTGCTGCGCTGCGTGTCGCGGGTTCGATTCCCGCACGGAACAAATATTTGTATGACCTACAAGTAGTTGTTCCGGGTCTGGCTGTTTGTGTATGTGAGTTTTAAATGTTTGTAAACGAACCCACAATACAGGAGAAATTCCTATTGTGGGGCAACGTTTTTTTTTTTTTTAAAAAGAACAGAAAAGAAAGAAGAAAGAATAGGAATGTGCTACATTTTATGAAATGAAAGTTCTGTATAAGTCGCCAATTAAAATTTGTATGACATGTAATAAAATTGCACTTTAGCATGCTAAAAAGAAAAGGATTATATAAGTAGAATACTCACTCATTATTGCTTATTTCCATCGGTTGTATAAAAATAACCAAAGTGATGCACCTCTAATAGATACTTCTAATCTATTAGAGGTGCATCACTTTGGTTATTTTTAAGCTATTGCATAGCTTTTATCGCGGGCTTTGAGCGCGGCGACCGAATCAAGAAATTCCGTAACGAAAATAAAACCTAACAACCCCCATTCCGCCTACCATGTACCTCGGCCGAGCGTTCGCTTAACGTGTATGTATATGGTACGACTGTACTTGAATTAATATCAAAGAAAAAAAAATACTGCATAAATACTGCATAAATAAATAATTATAATTGCATAAGTTGATAAAAAATGCTATGCAATAGCTTTACCGCGGCAGTCCCCGAGTGCCACAAGTGTTTTTTTTTTATCTAAAAAGATTATTTATTTTAAAATACACTGAAATCAATACAATATGACAAGCATTGAACCACGTAAGTACTGAATCAATGTGAATGTTCTTGTCTGTAGTTACATAACTCTATGGCATAACACAAAAAAAAAAACAAAGCAAACATTATACAAATATTACTATCTACGGATAATGTGACGTGTCACGTGATCGAGCGCTGACAAACGATACGTGTTTCACCCTCGAGACCTTTCGGCACACTGAATCCCGGTACGGGGCGCATGTGAATACGCACAGATTTTAGTATAAAATCTTTATAAAATTAAATATTTATCTTTTGAAAAAAAAAATTGCTATAAAATGTTCTTTATTAAATTGTCTATCCATTAGTGTCAGTAGTAAAATTAAATAATGTTTACTTTACGAGGATAAGCATGAAATCGATATTTTTTTCTCATTTTTATGGTTTCGTTGAAAGGAGATTAATGAAGCATAGACTCCTTTAAAAAAAAAAAGCAATGGACAGTTTTGGAGTCAAGATTATGTAGAAATTTAATGTATTTTTATTATTTGATATTTCTTTTTAAATAACAAGTTGATAGATCCTAAACACTGCACAAAAAGCGGCTTGCGCGGCGTTTTGCTCGGGGGGACGCCTTAACACGGCTTGTAGATTAATTTCAGCACGAGTTTCAGTGATAACAATATGCTCCTCGGAGGGTAGCGTGCCGTTTTTTATTTCAACAAACAGTGATATGACGGAAACACGTGATGTCCTGCCTTCATAGACCACTTTCTAGTCTGCTTTTGAGTGTGTTACAGATTTAGAATCTATGTAGTAAGCTAACGCTTCATCGCCACGTAGTTGTTTAGCACTCTGCACAGAACTAGTATTCATAACGTGGACTGATTCAAGACTCACTTATGTAAGTCTCTAATATTTTTTGCAATACACGTATATCTATTTCCCGTTGAACGCAAAGCGACTCCTGCAGCAGTAATTAATTCTTCCACTTGAACGAGATCATCAACTCGACGTTTTTATTTATTTAAACTATAACCCTTGAAAGTGTTTCCGAGGTCTTCCCATTGAAGTAGGATCGTTAACTGATGTAGAAGGATGTGGTTGATCACACTGAACGTAGAATTGAATGTCTTCACGTTCCAAACAGCTTTGAAACCATCCTTTGACTTATTGCAAAATTTCATTTGGTAACAATTATCGAAGAATAACTGGCCATTTTATTTTGATTTGCCTTTTCGATTCTTCAGTGATATCACGAAAATTAGATTTAGAGCAAACAAAGTCGTATACACTAGCGTTCCGGTCACGTTTTTCGTGTTGGAGCCATTCTTCGAAAAACTCGATTTTACTGATCGAGTAACTACGCTCTGTATGAAAAAAATATTTGGCTCAAATGTGTTGGATTAATGTACATAATTATAAAAAAAAAACTTATGTAGCTACAATATATAAAAATTCTAGCGAGTGAGCACATATGTAAGCAAGTACTTTACAGGCTTTGAAAGCTGAAATTAAAAGACTTTTTTAAATAACTGATTCATCAACAAAAATAAATTACGTACCTTGAGAATTAGCTCTTCATTATAACTTTCGCAAAATTACGAACTGCCAAAATGAGATGCTGTTGAAAGTGTCGCTAAAATGCGACTGATCTGAACTGTAATTGCATTTAACTCATCCGTTAACTTTGACCACCTATCATTGTGGAATGTTAGACGTAAATAATGATTGAAATCGGAGATTTGGGGGTGTTGTTATTGTCAGGTAATTAACCCTGTCCGAGAATATAACAATGACTTTTGTCCACTTGGCATCTTCTACGCGAAATACGGTGCATCGTCGGCGCTGCACGTACCCATCAGGCACACAAGCCTATCCCCTGTAGCACACCCGGATTATTTATGTTACCCCGGAAGACTCCAAACACAAACGACGCCAGTGTTAGATCCCTCCTTATTACCAACTTGTATCGCAGCATGTCTAACACAAACAAGGCTCCTTATTAGAGCGTCATACAATGCCGAAAAGGCTTCAATATTTGTAAAAGCTGCCGCTCTGCGAAGCACAAATCCCAATCGCGTGCCTTTATGGTATAGTTGTATAGGTACCTATAGTAGTATACGTAGAAGAGTTGTGAATATTGCACTTATGTGTGTTTTTGTCTTTTTGCTTTGCGTCTATAATAAGGTTATCAGAGGCTATTAGTTTTATTAGTACAATATGAAACAACTAAAGTAAAATGGGTTAGCAAAAAAGTCTGGAAAAGATTTAAAGTTCTTGGCACACCCTCGTAGAAAGTTCTCGAAAGAGTTTAAACTTTTTCTATCAACTCTCTTACAGTCTGTGTCATAAAATAAAAGCGTCCATTAAATTAATTGAATAGATCTCGTTCAATCTCGACGGTTCCTACGTTGGACACACTGCTACAAGTTTTACTATTTAATTTAGTTGAATAGTTCGAGATATCGCTGCTTAAAAGTTGAGAATATTGCACATGGATCATAGTTGCGAATACTGAATGGTAAACTAGTAAAAATTACTTTCCTGTAACAAATTAATCAACGTTGACATCATAAATGCACTCCTTGAGGGCACTGAAAGCTTTACCACATAACCAGAAAATGCACTGTTGAACAGAAACCAGCCTAAACTAATTTCTGAAAAGAGCAGTCCTAAAACCGCTTAATTTCTTCTAAAAGCATTCCTTTATTAAAAAGAGAAACATGCGATTCTAATAATGCCGAAATGCTCTTTTATGAAATGCTCGTTTAAGTTCCGACAACGTCACTGTTCTGGTCTCAAAGTGCTTCGCCTGTAATTAAAAGGTTGTTGAAAGCTCGGCCGTGTTTTCCTTTGAGCCCTGAGCGCGCATTGTGACAGCAATAACAGCAGAGAGGAACCCTTTGAGCAGTCCGCCGAGTCCAGGACGAGGCGCATTCGCGATGAGTTGCATTTTTGATGCGCCGTACATGGGGAGGTAGCGTGTATTTGGCGAAGCGTGTCGTAGCTGTGGTGTAGCATGTGTGGTGTGTCATGGTGTAGCTCTGGTGTAGCATAACGTAGCTGTGGTGTAGAAGATCGTAGCTGTGGCGTAGCATATCGTAGCTGTGGCGTAGCTTATGGTAGCTGTGGCGTATAATGTCGTAGCTGTGGCGTAGCTTATGGTAGCTGTTGTGTAGAATGTCGTAGCTATGGCGTAGCACTCTCGTAGCGTGACGAAACTAAGCAGTAGCGTTTGGTACAGCACAGCTTAGCGTAGCATAACTGTAGCATGTCGTTGCTTTGGCGTAACCTGTTGTAGCTTAGCTGTAGCGTGTCGTACCTTTGACGTAGCGTATCGTAGCTTTGACGTAACATGTTGAAGCTTTGGCGTAGCGTATCGTTGTATTGACGTAGCGTGTCGTACCTTTGGCGAAGTCTGTCGTAGCTTCGGCGTAGCATATCGTAGCTTTTCCTGTAGCGCGTCGTTGTATTTGAGTAGCGTCTCGTAGGTTTGGCGTAGCATGTCGGAGTTTTGGCGTAGCATGTCGTAGCTTTTTCTGTAGCATGGCATAGCTTTGGCGTAGCGTGGCATTGCTTTTTCTGTAGCGTAACTTGGTATTAGCGTAGCGTGTCGTAGCCGGTGGAGTGTGGTGTAGCGTGTGGAAGCTGTACTTTGTGCAACCGTACTTAGCTCGTGGTTGTACTACTGTGCGACCTAAAACTGCGCTGTAATATCAATGCTGTGGTGAAACTATGACGGAGAACATATTTCAAGTATTTCCGTGGCTTAACGTATCTTGCAAAAACCTCGCAATATTTTAATTGAATATTATTATGTCCCATCATCATTTATCATAATTGCAGCGCACCGACACGTTTGTTCGTGTCATTGTACTATATCGGCGAGCTCACCGACACATCATCCATCATAGTCCGCGCCTTACGTGTACGTAACGTGGCTAAACATTCCCCGCGGGATTACACGCCGTAATTAAAAAATATGTATTGTTCGAAACACCGACACTGCAAAGTTGACTACAGAAGTAACACCTGTCTTGTTCAACGCGACTCTAATGTTAATCTTTACATAAATGACTGTTTTTAATCCGGTTTATGGCTGTTAAAGTGGTATAGAGGTAGTATCAAAATAATTACACTGTATAAATTAAAGCATTTCTAGCTATCCATTTAAGTGGTCCTTCTGTGCTGTCGTTTCACTGCCTGTAAGCTGGGTGGGTGCGGCGCGGTGCGGGGGGGGGGGGGGGGGGGTGGCTGTAAGCCAGGCAGCCATGTATTATGCATGCACGTGGCATCGTCCTGCAGTCAGCTCCACATCTACATAACTGAATCACTCTTACCGCTGCTAATTGCGATACACTAAGCTTTCCCGAGTGCCGTAATTAAGCGCGGCCTTATCTCCGGATTAGCGGATGAAATTTATTTAATTTTGTTTCATTTATTCAGTTTATAATGCTTAATTTTCTTTCTTTTTATGAAGTTTATTCTAGGCATGCATTTAGCCATGACAAAGTGTTGTGTAATTACAAACGATTTAATTAAATTTGTAGCAATGGGAATAAAAATTATGTTTTTACTTGTGTGACGATGTGTCTCATGAAAGTGAGCCACAAAATAAACAAAAACTATATTTTGCTCTTTAATTTCCCCAGACGCCAAGAAGAGTAAGTACAGAACAAATACAAACACTCATTTACTACACATTATACTCTGAGTATAATATCCCATTCTCGGTACTAAACAAACAACCCTATACAATAGGGTTCAGTATATTTTCCGGGCGGAGGGTTCCGTATTAAATCCTGTAATCCCGGCGTTACACCAGACTCTATTATTTAGCGAGCTTCGCGTAAAAATAACTTCCTACAAAGCCGACCCGTTTCACCCGGCACCCGGCTCCCGGACCCGGCTACCATCCGGCAATCCTAAATACGAAGCTGAAAAGTAAACGAATAGAGATGCGCGAATTACGATTACGAAAACATTCGACTATTCGAAATTTCGATAAAAATCTAAAGAACAATAATTGAAGACTTACACGAATATTCGTATACAACATTTAAAGCTATTTCTTAGAACTTAGTACCATTCACTAAGTTTCGTGTAATAAATTACATTAATTAAAGAGAATGTGAAAGATGAATGAAAACTGTCGAGCTTGCCGAGTTAGTTCACTGTCAACGATGGCGGTTAATGAGTCAGTTCACAATTTTAGTTAGCAAACTACCTACTTGTTGAATTAGTTTATTAACTGAGTAATGAATTGTAGAGCCGAGGTGGATGGTTTAAATATCGACTACTTGGAAGGTTTTAACAGAAGTAGGTTTCATTTTCAATCAAAATACACAATGATTAATCGATTTGTCAAATCTTTTAGAAGCTCTTCATGCTTTCTAACTTTTTTTGCTATCGATCGATCCCCTCTAACGACATAATTGATTCCGCTTGGAGCCGGCTTGCTCCGGATTGTGCCGGATTGAACCGGTTCGATGTGGATCGGCACGTAATTAAACCGTTTACGACATACAGCGATTACTGAACCGATATCACTCCACGGAGCGTTCCCTTCCGTGACTCCATCAGGAAACGATTTCAGAGGAATACCAAACGCTCATGTAAAATATTTATCAATTTGTAATAAATTGTAGCGAGGGTGTAGCGTTTCACTCGGCTGCTCGATATTTTTGTAGCATTAAACATGTTGAGTGACAGGCGAGCGCTCTCACCCAGTATTCAATAACTTCTATTGATGTTGAAGAAATGTCTTTTGTATTTTAAATCGTATTACATTTCAACCGAAGCTCGAAGTTGTTTCTGATTTTAATATTGGAAGGCAATTGCTTATTCAATCGAACCAAATTTAAGTAAAAAAAAACATTTACAAAAATACACACTTACCACCTTTACTTTCTGTACACCTACATTTTTTCTTGATAGAAATCCGATTGAAGACGAAACCTCAAATCATGCTGTAATACAAGAAAAATATAATAAACATATTGATGTATTGTAAATCACAGTAATATCGTAGGTATATGATCAAGAAATATTTATGTATTCCTTGGTGTTTGAGATTGTGATATATGCGCTTCCATTATGATGTGCTCAAGTGTGAGATTTATAATGTGTATAAAGCTGTCGGAACACGTTCGTAATAGAGCGATGGCCGCCGCCTGCGCATGTTTACACCTGAAATAGAGTTTTATTTAAGAGAGGCCGTATTTAGTGTGTCAGAATAGCCTAATAGCATCATGCTCATGAGTACTAACTAATAGCATCATGCTCATGAGTACTAACTAATAGCATCATGCTCATGAGTACTAACTAATAGCATCATGCTCATGAGTACTAACTAATAGCATCATGCTCATGAGTACTAACGGTCTGAAGCCGATTATGAACTTCCAATATAGATTAGGAAACTTCTTTCGAATATTTTCTTTGAATTTATCTTCTTCCTTAAAAGATTTATGTGGAGTTTAGAGTCTGTTTATGTTTTAACGTTATATTTACTCATTTTATTCTTCGTTTTTTATGTCAAATTACGAGACCTTTTAATCTCAGTGGTTTGTTTTTATAACATTCTTAAACAGTTTTCAAAGTCTAAGTTTAAAAAGATTCTGTAAAATGAAAAGTTTCGAATAATGGTATTTCCGACACAATCTTTAGTAATTTAGTGAGGAACTTCTCACGACACCCACATGGGTGATCTATTCTGAGACCAAATCACGGCATTCTTACGCAAACATCACTTTTTACAGGAATTCTATTCTTGAGCTCGTAAAGTTGTGTTGATGTGTTCTCCGTGAGTCGAGAGTGGTACCTACTCGCGCGTTAGAAGATGGCCGCGCCACCTGTCGCTGTTTACTGGAACGTTACTTGACGAGAGGTGTGTGTATTTTAAGTGGTCTTTGTAATATTTCTTCGCCCGCGCGGAATTAGTTTCGCTAATTTGGGAACATTCCATGTCGAAGTAAAATTCCTTTCAAATCCAATTCCGGCTGTTCGAACGTGGTTATAAAACAAATTGATAGGTATCAACATAACATGTTAAGAAATTTATCATACTGTGACATACACTTAGGAAAAGCGCGCACTATGATTATAATCGTTGCAATTTTTAAACTGCGCAATAAAATCGAAAACGAAAATATTTTTCAAGCGAATTCTCAAGCGATTTTTTACCGAAGTGCGCGGACTCTAGAATATTAGTATTGTTCACAGATTCGCGATTATTATCCGCAAAGATTAAAATACGTAGTGCCCGCTTTGCCTTATAGATATAATACAGATCCAACAGTCTGTTGGTATCATCGTAATTAAGCCGTGTGACGTGTTAAGTTGTATTTTTTCAGGAGCATTCGATTGAATATTGCATTAAGATCATTGTCTTCATACTACCAATTTTCCTTTAACATTTATGTCTATTGTATTGCGCTGATTACACACTAAATAAGTACGGTAACGAATAAACTTCAAACTTCCTCTCAGTAACGAGAGTGTAGCTACTAGTTGTTACAGAGTAGCGCCGCGCGCCGGTTCTGTCGATTGCACTATAAACTATTCAAACTTCAGTTAGCAACTCTGCAAGTTGTCAAATATAATAGTCTAACTTGTAGTTGAATGCACAAACTTGCCGAAACGATTCATTAACGCGCGGTGACACTTGTTTGCTCTGTAGGTCACAATGTGTCACTCTCTAGTGACACATTGTGACCTACAGAGCAAACAAATGCCACCGCGCGTAACCTAAACCCCCGCAGAGGCGGGGGTTTAGGCTACTGGCAATTAGAACATGTCATGTATCTAATAACAATATCTGCCAATACACTTCTCCGTCTCTCGTTTCGGCAAAAATTGTTTTAGAATGGATCATGTAGTGGTCAAAGTATAAGCCAGTCAACAAGGTGGGCGCGGGGCAGACAGCCGAGGGGGAGCCAGTCAACAAGGTGGTCGCGGGGCAGACTGCCTTGGGGGAGCCAGTCAACAAGGTGGTCGCGGGGCAGACTGCCGAAGGGGAGCCTGTCAACGAGGTGGTCGCGGGCCAGACTTCCGAAGGGGAGCCAGTCAACAAGGTGGTCGCGGGGCAGACAGCCGAAGGGGAGCCAGTCAACAAGGTGGTCGCGGGGCAGACTGCCGAAGGGGAGCCAGTCATCAAGGTGGTCGCGGGGCAGACTGCCGAAGGGAAGCCAGTCTAGTCATTATTATTTAGAGTACGCTAGAGTATCGCCACTCGTGGAAGCTATGCACAAACTTTGATGCCCGACACTATACGGTGCTACTTGCTAAGCATTTTCTCTATGATCGTCCGTTTTTTTGTCACAGTACAATGATGATGTGTCCTAAAAATCTCTAATTTAGTGCTTACCTCAAAAGGAAGTAATTGAGAAAAAAGATCGAGCGATTAATAAAAAGTGATAATTTTGTTACTCGAGACAGTCATCCATTAAGAGAGACATTTACTTAGGCAAGCGTAAAGTTCATGGTAGGAAGAGTGTGAATAATTTATATTAGCATTTGGGACTAAGTTATATAGTTCTAACAGCGTAGAGTTTTAAGCTATTGCATAGTTTTATCGCGGGCTATGAGCGCGGCGACCGAATCAAGAAATTCCATAACGAAAATAAAACCTAACACTCCCCACTCCGCCTACCATGTAGGTCGGAGGAGCGTTCGCTTAACGTGTATGTATATGGTACGACTGTACTTGAACTAATATCAAAGAAAAAAAAATACTGCATAAATAAATAATTATAATTGCATAAGTTGATAAAAAATGCTATGCTATAGCTTTACCGCGGCAGTCTCCGAGTGCCACACGTGTTTTCTTTTTTATTTCTTTTAATGAAGATTTGCTATAGTAGACTAGCGGAGACGCAGCATACACTTATTCCCGTGCTGATTAACTGCCGGCGAACATAATTAAAGTCGGTTCAAAAGACTTATTATGTTCATTAACGACGCAGATATTAAATTACTGTGGAACTGACACGTGTGTGCGTGGCTTTAAATAGGTTAATAGTTGCTCGACTGGCGGGCGTCATTATTTTGTCCCAAGCTGCCTGCATACCTTGGTGGCATATTACGTGTAATAATAAAGTTCTATGGAGTTCATGGGCACTCATAAGTTACCTACCACAGCATACAGAGAATCGTTTTCCTGTCTATTGATATGCTAGCAGTAACCAGTCCCGGTGTCAAGTGAATGATGATTATATGATGGCATGTCTCTACTCACCGTTGATCTTAACGGTGACGTCGCGTCGGACCCTATTCAGCGGTAATAAATGTAAAAATGTACTCTTTAATTTGTCCAATTTGACTCGTTATTTTTTTTGTTTGTGTGTTTTTTCTTTGCGTCATGTTTACCGCAAATAAATGTATTTTCTCGCTTCTTTATATAGAACTTGCAAACGGTAGGTATCACTATCTTCCATAATTCCGGTTAAATTACGATAACCGTTATCCGATAACCGCTTAAATAAAATAAACGTTTCATGCAAGTCGTTGGAGGATCCCATCCCGAAAATCTCAAGTTTCCGGGATCGATCCTGAAATTAAACGGGATACGATATTAAAGAAAATCCACTCCGAACAAGTATACAAATACCTATATGGAATTATAATGTAAATTCACGTAATACGTACGCCTAGAAACTTCAAGCCGTTGTTAAACCGCGGCTTATCTGTGACGGTTCAAAACATTCTCGTTCACAGCTACCCACTTTATGCATGGGTTACTAACCGCAGGATGTGTCTGCCGAACCCTTTGTAGTCCCTAGCATATTGGTTTTAATTCCGGTTTCAATTTGAGCTGGGTTCTCTAACCCAAGGCGCGTGCGGCGCGGGTCTCGTGGACCATGGCGAACGTTACACTGCCACAGTTTGAACAGCCCTTACATAGCCAGCTACTTTACATAGTTGAAGATGAAAGCCGAGCGTGAACCATGGACATAGGCGCTTAATATTACAATTTATTAGCGGTAGTGTAAGAATAAGCACAGATAAGGAGAATATTGAAATCTATAGTAACTCATAGAAAAAACTAAGGAACCTGTAACACCCGACCCCGCGCGATGCGACAGCGCGTCACAAAGGCGCCGCTCGTCCCGCGGCGAGCGGTGCCTTTGTATCGAGCGCGATTCGCGTCGCGTATCGCGCCTGTTTGTAGGATCCTTTACTGCATAATTTATTGGCAGCTGATGGCTGAAACATCCTCGTTTGACACTGAATGGGAAATCTTTCTAGGACAGTATTTTTTTTTGTATCTATAACCCGTTGATCTCTTGACGTATGCACCACATAAGTTCGTCACCGGTGCAGGCGACCTCTGACCGCGGGGAGCGTCAGCTAATTACTCCCCTGAAATAATAATAACCGGACGACTGAGGATCTCCCCCTCTCCCCCCTACCGCGCTATTTAATTCAGTTGGCTTACTGCGTACGTGTCGCGAGTTCGTTCCCCGGCGACGCATTAAATCGCTGTGATGTAGAGGTGCTCATAATTATGCAGTAGGTACGTATGACTTGCTTCATAATACTCTGACGGAGCTTATAAATAAATGTTTGTCGGGATTTGTCGTTATTCTTTGCTCATGTTGATGAACTGTGTTAGCAGATGCTCTTTGACTATTAAGGCAACATCACACAGCTTTTAGCAACTTATTAAGGTCGGCTATTAGATTCGTAAAATATTATCAATCATATTCTTTATTATTATAGACTAGCGACCCTCCTCAGCTTCGCAGGGTGCAATTTACATGTGAAGATGGTGTTCTGCCAGTTCACTACACGTTGTACACAAGTTTTGAGCAGTAACGTAACAAAAAGAACTAGGCTTGAATAAATTCAAGATTATTCATTCGTGTTTAAAAGTACTTCTTTTTGTATAAATAATACTAGCTGACCGGACAGACGTTGTCCGGTTTCCTAAAAGTCGATCGTACCTACCGGGTCCAATTGTGAATCTAAACCATCCAGGGACCATTCAAACACATAAAAAAATCATCAAAATCGGTCCAGCAGCTTAGCTTAGCTTAGTTCAGTGACATACACACGTACAGAAGAATTACTGAATTATATATATGACGGATGTTCGAGCGGTTGAGACACCACGTGTCGCTGCTGATCCGTCATCTGTTGGTCTTCTATCATGGACGTGTACGTGCAAGTGTTTGGAAAATAATACTCGTAAATTAACACACTTTTACTATCAAATATTGCAACAAAACTTAACCATACAATTTAATGATTACAATGATTATCACTGAATTATTATTATTAATTATATTACTGATTATTTGAATGAAGTCAAATTATAGTAATTATTAAACTTGCATTTAGAGTTAATGGATTTGTTTAGAGTTAATGGATTTGTGCGTGTGCACCACGTGCCTGTCGCATCAATAGTGTTCGCCAATTGCTTGCCACCGCCGCCATGACACTCACAACCCCATTTAGTGTTACCCGGTCTAAATAAAAAATACCACTAAATAAATAAATAGTAATCAACACAGTAAAAATAATCGATTACAATTTTTTAAAGTGTTACATTAAATCGACTAAATCATCGCGCGCCGTCATGAAGATTTAGCTTATGTCCATCTGGAATAATGGACCATACAAATGGTGAAAAAAAAATTGCAGCTGTGGTTCCGGTGATTATCCACATAATACACAAACTCAGAAACTTCGCCCTCTAGTCCCTTTATAAGTAATATTAGTATAGATACGATTTAAGAGATTTCCTTAAAGACAAGATCTTTTTACATAAATCCTGTTAAAACATTGTTTTTATTACATAATACAGTTGGAACTTTATTAAACGATGAAAGCATTCCGAAATCTTTTGAATTCTTATCGTGTAACTTTCTTTGAACTTGATGAGGGGGAGAGGAAAATAACAAATTATGAGATTTGTTGATGCAAACCGTGCGCCATGCGGGTCCGAAGTGGGTCACGCGGGTCTATACAACCTGTTACTTTACTTGTAGGGAATATGAAATACGATTTATACTGATTTTTTTAAATTAAAGCTTACAGGTGTGTTTAGCTTTTTAATAAGTGATTCCGTAATAATTTTGTAGGTACCTGAATAGATTGTCAATATTTTAATTCCTCTGCTCGAAGATTTTGACGTAAATAAAACACACACTAGTAAGTAGTTTTAACATGATTATGTTCACCTTTTGGTAAAGTCACACGGGTGGCATACGAATCATTACCTACTATATAAGTATACGAATTATTTATATGATAGGTACCTACATGTTCCAATACCTAAATGTATCTGGGGTACCATCAATTATGTCATAAGAGTCGACAGATTAGTATTCAAGCCATTATTATGGTCGCCACGGAGTGGTTAGTAAACTAAACTAGCCTACAATTTTTAATGTTGGCAGTTAAATGAGAGCATTAAAAGAATGTTAATGACAACTCTAATCGAAACGTGCTAGTGGCTTGCCGCAGACAATAATAGCTCCCATCGGGATCAGTTTAACATTGAGAGCTCTCCCGGATCACAAAAGCAAGAGAAGGGAGAACGAGAGATATATGTAATTCACATTAAATGTATAGAGGTATGAGGAACAGGGTGTAAAGCTCACTCATACTCTATGGAAAAGGGAGGATCCTCCGACCAGACGGGTGTTGTGTCTGGTGGGCAACTGCCCAACGGTTGATGTCGGGATGTTGTATATATGCTAGTTGCGCGGTAAACTCTGCTTGCGCGATGCAGGATTTTGCGTGACGTCAGTATGACGCGTAGCTCGCATGTGGCGTTTTGTAGGTGTCGCTACAAATGTATGAAAGCCGACATCGGTAAGGTTCTGTCTAAAGATGACGAATTAAAAGAACGATAGAAAGTTAATGAACGAAGAGAATAAACGTAATGGTGTGCTTGCAGAGGTACATGTAAATATCAGTTTGGTGAGGGAAATTAACTTGGATGAAGTAAGAAATTCAGTTCAAAGTATGAGAAATGGAAAGGCCATGAGCCCAGATGATATACCAGTAGAAGTATGGAAGTGTTTAAAAGTAGATGGATGAATGTGGCTGACTTTATTCTTCAATAAGTTGTTGCATGAACGAGGGATCCCACAAGAATGATGCAATAGTTCGCTAGTGCTCATCTTCAAGAATAAATGTGATGTACGGCTGCAACAACTAACTTTGTCGGTGAAGATAGACCTGAGATCCAGAGCATATTGGGGAAATGGCAGCAGAAGCTGGAGAATGTTGGCTTGAAAATCAGCAGAACCAAAACTGAATCTATGTTCTATAATTAATATAATATATATAATGAATATATGAATATATGTCTGTTAACATCAGTAGCAAAGTGTTGTACAAACACGTATGAGTATATTTCGAGGGAGTATCAGAATCAAGTGTCGGCCATGATAGCTGACAGGCGGCCTTGGGCCATGGCAGCCATAATGTCGATAAACTGCTCATAACGTTTAACGATTTGTTCGAATAATTCTTTACTGAAACATTCCGCGTTGATTACAGGCACGCCTCCGACACCTGGGAGTTGGAGTGGTGTTATCATTAATTTACTTAGTTCATAATGCGTACGATAGGGAGGACTTGGGGACTGTGAAGGTATCCTGAATGAACATTGTATGATTTTTTTGTGTTCTGTCGCAATATAATTCTAATTGCTATTACAATAATAACCAATATCAGCGAACTCTATGAGTGATAGGTCCAAGGAAAAGTCTCAAATGAAAAGAAAACCATTTAATGAATTTACCTTACCATTGCCTGCAACAGCACAAAACCCACAAAGCCACTTTGTATGCACTTTTTTAAATTATTCGCCTTAAAATAACGGAAAAATAAAATTGCTGGTTTTAATGTGTTGATTGAGGGACAGGTACTTTAAACGATATTAATATCAATAACATTGTGCGTGCAAGCGGCGCAAGTGTTGACGGCGACATTTTTGCTGGTTCAATCTATGTGGGCGGTCTGTTCATTAGTATGTAACGCATCGCACGAACTCGACAATAATGATGACAGTTAATAATGCGATATGGGACAAAAGCTGAAAAAAGCGAAGTAATTATCTTCTTAATTACCAGTCCATAATGAACGATCAAAGACGGTTGCCATAAGCACACGGCAGGCACATTGGTGATCACCGAATCAGACACCAGTTACTTAGTTTACCATCGCACACCAACCACTTACTATCGCACACGGAGTACTTGCCATTGAACACAAAGTACTTACCATCATACACCAAATACTTACCATCGCACACCAACCCTTACTATCGCACACCGAGAACTTGCCATTGCACACTAAGGTAGAAAATGCCAATGGCATTAAGTCCGCCTCTGTTTTGTGTGCTTGATGTATTAAATAAATAAGTACTTATTTAAGGGACGCCTATGTATTTCAGTGTCACCTGAAGAAGATCGGTGCAAATAAAGTGCTCACTAGGGGCCACCTAGCTTGTCTTATTATAGATCTTTTAGGGAACGTTGGTGAAAACGAGCATCACACTACTATAATAGTTGTTTGTTCATGAAAGCACTCGGTACGTGATATCGTTTATCTAGTTCTTGTAATGCAACACTCATTCCCTAGATGCAACACTTGACCCATCTCTATTAAAAAGCCAAGCTTTCTGTTATTCAATTATAAACATTAACATAGCTACAAAGAGTTGGAATTTGTTTGTGCTGTACATGCTGGCCAATTACCTAGAGCGCATTGTCCTAGTAAATGATAAATGATAAATGATAAATGATAAATGATTTTATTTCTGTAAGTAGGTTTGTACAAACACTTTTACACGTCAATCATATTTTAAAACTAGATGAGGTCGGCGTTTCCTATCTGACTACTCTGAGAAGAAAGGCCGAAACAAACTCAGAGGTCACAGTCTCTTTTAAAGTCCAGACATAATCTTGGTCAGATCATGTGAAGACCGTGTAGATTTGAGTCTGAAATGGTAATTTTGAGGAAAAAATACCACACAGAATGAGTGGACCTGTCCAGTCAGTGCACGCATTTGTCAGTAATCGTGCAGCTCAACTCAAAACTTAAGGAGCTCAACGATTCGACGAACAATACCAAAGAAAGGACATTTGGGTAGGCCGCATTAATTACTCAAACTGCCAGACTTTGATTAAAACTAATCAACAAAGAAAAAAAAAAAAAAAAAACAATGATCTACATAGTCTTCACATTCACAATAATTAAAATAATATACTATTTTACAAAGTAAATATTCATGTCAATATATTTATAAAAATTCATCAATGTCAACAGGTATAAAAAAAATCCTGAAATAATCTTGGTCAGATCATTTGAGGACCATGTAAGATTGGTGTCTGAAATGGTCTTTTAAGGAAAGAACCATACAGATTTGAGTGGACCTGTCCAGTCAGTGCACGCATTTGTCAGTAATCGGGAAGCTCAACTCAGAACTTAAGGAGCTCAACCATTAGACGAACAATACCAAAGAAAGGACATTTGGGTAGGCCGCATAAAGCACTCAAACTGCCAGATCATCATTGAAACTACCTGAGAAAGTGAAAAAAAAAAAAAAAATACTGACGCACATAGTCCTCACATTCACAATAATTTGATAATAAAGTTATACTTCAGAAAGTAAATTGTCATGTCATTCTATATGTAATAATTATCAAATGTCAAAGTTTATGTAAAATACAAATTAAAAAAATAGCAAAAATAAAAATAACAAAAAAAACATTCAGTATGCAAAAAATTGGAGCAACTCAATCCCAAGCCTTTTTGTCCTCAATATAATCTTTAACGGTATAAAAGGCTTTCTGGCACAACTTACGTTTAATGAATGATTTGAATTTATTAAGGCTTAGATCTTGAGCGTGGCTTGGAAGTTTATTATAAAAGCGTATACATTGACATTTGAATGAGCCACCTATTTTCTTGAGCCTTGTTGTTGGTACAACAAATTTGTGTTTGTTCCTAGTATTTATACTATGGATATCACTGTATTTTTTAAACAATTTTATATTTTTATGGGCATATAAAAGATTTTCAAAAATATATTGAGAAGGCACAGTCATTACATTAATCTCCTTAAATTTGTCTCTGAGAGATTGTCTCGGACTTAATTTATAAATTGATCGAACAGCTCTTTTCTGCAAAACAAAGATAGTCTGAATGTCGGCGGCATTTCCCCACAACAGAATACCGTACGACATAACACTATGAAAATAGCTAAAGTACACTAAACGGGCTGTCTCTATGTCGGTTAAATTACGAATTTTTCTAACAGCGTATGCTGCGGAGCTTAGCTTTTTTGACAATTTATCTATATGTGGGCCCCACTGAAGCTTAGCATCCAAAGTTAAGCCCAAGAATACTGTGCTATCTTCAAGATTCAATTCTTCGCCCTTCATCAATACATTAGTTTTCACCTGTCTAACGTGAGGTAGCGTAAACTTAATGCATTTTGTTTTTTTTTCGTTAAGAAGTAAATTATTGACATTGAACCAGTTAACTACTTTTGAGATCGCGATATTTACATCGTCAGTAACCAGCTGCTGACGTTTAAGTTTAAACAAAAGTGAAGTGTCATCCGCAAATAACACTATATCGTGATTATCCTTTATGAGGTAAGGCAAGTCATTAATATAAATAAGAAACAAGAAAGGACCAAGAATTGAGCCTTGCGGGACTCCCATTGTTACTATAGATCCGGGAGATCTTTCTCCATTTACGTCAACGCTCTGAATCCTATTACTCAAATATGAAATAAGAAGATCCAGAGCGGTGTTCCGGATCCCGTAGTGGCGGAGTTTCCTGATTAAAGTTTCATGAAGAACGCAATCGAATGCCTTGGACAAGTCACAAAAGATGCCCAAGGCATCGCATTTATCTTCCCATGCTTTATAAATATGTCCTAAAAGTTCAACGCCGGCATCAGTAGTCGAACGACCCCTTGTAAAACCAAACTGTTTGGTATGTAATAATTTATGTTTATTAAAAAATCTTTGCAATTGGTTTAAAATTAATTTTTCAAATATTTTACTAAAGGTAGGTAGTACTGAAATAGGTCTATAGTTTGTGGGGTCTGTAGTACTACCTGATTTAAACAAAGGTATTATTTTACTTTTTTTCATAAGGTCAGGAAACTCCCCACAGTCGATACAATCATTAAAGATAAGAGCTAAAATAGGTGCTACAATGTCAATAACAGACTTAGCAACTTCTACAGAATTACCCCACAGGTCTGCAGTCTTTTTTACATTTAAAGTGTGAAAGGTCTTAATTATATCTCTACAAGTAATATGTTCAAAATGAAATTCCGAATCGCAAATATTAACATTTTCTTTAAGCAAAGACTCAGCAACAGAAGGTGATGAGTTTAGGGATTAAAGTAGTAGGTTTTTCAGTAATTACTCGTAATGCATAGTTTCATGTTAAACGTGTGCTGCGTGGCTGCGTGGTGCGTGGTGCGTGGTGGGTGATGTGGGTGAAGTGGGTGAGGTGGGTGGACAGCTAGGGACATTAGTGGATGATGGATAAAACTACATTGTTCGTAAAAGCTTATTTTTTGTTCATTGCGTGACGTAGTTTGCTATTGTTTAGTTTTTCTTGTAATTGATAGTAGTGCGGTTAAGTAATGTACTGTGTATCAATGTGGACATAGGTAATGGAGGTTACACTTGAAAGGTTGTATTAGTACCTATCGCGTGTCGAGCGCCTGCACGGATCACATTACTGTTGTGCGTTACATGAATCTATCATGTTTTTCATTAAGTGTCAGTGGTTTGTCTTCGGAATCATTATTTCTGGCAGACAGGTACTTAGGAGATTAAGAAGAGGTTAAAGAAAATCAAGTAAACTAACCCATTGCAAAGTAAAGCAAAGCATTCCCGGAGGTACCCTAATACTCTCTTTGTTTATACTGCCTAGTATCCATCGTAGTGGTCGTATCAATCGCTCGGCGCACTCCACTCGCTCGGGTATTCCCCGCTCGTCTGTCTGCATTTAGTAAACGCGAGCGATTTCCCGAGATATAGTCAGACAAGACGGATGTAAACCTGTCACGCTGAATGACGAGTGATTGATATGACAGGAGAACGAGAAACGAATTGACGTCGTCAGACGAGTTGCTGCGAGTACATTTAGAGTTTTAATTCTGTGTAGTTTTTTTAATTATTTCGCCCGCACCATACAATTTAGCGTGAATCGTCCACGTGTGTACGCTGTATGTACTTATGGTATCTACGTCATACCACAAGTACAGCCTACACACGTGGCCGGTACGATGACCATCAATGAAGGGACATCTCAATATGAATGGGGCTCACAATGGTCCATTGTCGAAACACCATGGAGTGTCGTAAAGAAGTCGTTAAATGTAATATAGTGCGTATCAAGGTGGAGGTCGCCATACCTACTTGCTCCCAGTATACAGACAGGTGGCAGGACATCGACGCGGAAACTGTAACCATGAATTCAGTTGAGAATTCTGAAAAATTTCAACGCAGGGGGGCGTTGAAATTTTTCGTCAGATATTTAAAAAAGAATTAGCTGTTCCATACATTTTAACCGCTCACGTATTGCACTTTTCTATGAAACAGCTGTCTAATAATCGACGAAAACTTTCAACTCAGGAGGGTTCAGAAACAATCATGTGCTATTCATGGTTACAGTTTGCACGTCGATGTCCCTGCACCCCTGTATAACAGGATTCGTACCAGAACTTCTAAGTACCGAAATAGAGTTAGCGATAAAATTAATAAGTATTTGAATCCAATCATACATGCATACTCAATGTAGGCCTTTGAGTAATGTGTCACAGCAGGCTCACGTGGAAACGGAATCACGCTAACTGTGTTTGTTATTAGTACGAAGCTAAGTGACGCTACATTATCATACACCATAAAAGCAATGTAGGTATAGGATGATGTACAGTTTTTATGTCCACACCTTCTGACAAGGCACTGACACTGACGCACAGCTGTACAAACAAGTTACTGTCAACTAAATATTATGTACCTATTTTAATAACTGTACGTATCTCTTCACGGTGACGCTCACTCTCATGTGATGTTTATTTTGGCACACATTACTCACATTGTTCCAGTTTCTTCTCTAAATCAACATCGAATCTTATTCAAAACGATCCCTCAAATGAAACGTGTATAAACTGAATAAAAAGAGTGAAATAACAAGTTAATCACGTTTAGGTTTTATTGCAGGAATTTACCAGTTTTACAGTCTTTATTTACGTAAACGAATAATGGAGAATTGAATAGTTTTCCTTTCATTGTGGAGATTGAATAAACTTCTATAAACGTACACATTTACATAATCCCGGCTTAACGACGTTTTTGAAAGGCGAGAAAAATAAACACGAGCCTGAAGTGAATACAAAGGTTTTGCTTGAAGGTTTCGCAATAAGAAAATGGCGGACTGTTGAGGTTTGTTTGCAGGAAATAATGTGGCGATCAAATATAATATCTGCTGCTCAGAAACTTAGAAATACTGTTACTTAGAAATATCTGGGAGAATTCAGTATCCTCAGCGCACTACGCACAATGAATATTGAGCCTAATCTGATTTACTTAAAGCCATTTGACAGTAAGATCTTAATAAATCACGTTATCCTTCCCATCTGAATGTAACAACAAAAGTAAATAGCGCCACTTCCTCGCAATGACTCTCGTAACTTACCCGGAAGCCCCCAACTTGCTCGGGAGCCCCCAAGCTTCCTAATTAACTCGAGCCAGTTAAGTGGGGTACTAGCGCACCCCAAGTCCCCAATACACAGTGAAAGTGCACACAATTATATTTCCATTACCGCTCATTGTTATTTACTATGCATTACAGAAGTAATGCGTAATAAATAACAATGAGCATCAGAAGATGCTTCTCGTTGCCACTCACTAAGCTTGCCCCGGGGAGGATCAGAGACTAAAGATGTGAAGGAATTAAAGATCAGTAGGTTTACTGTATGACATGTGGAGTATATGCATACAGGGTGGAAAAAATCAATGGGCCCTCAAGGGAAACTACTTTAAATCCTTAAGATAGATTATTTTACTTAAAGGAAACATTCCTTTATTTTTTAAAAGAAACAAAACTGCATTTACAGATTTCTCGACAAGCTTACCTAAACCGGGAATCGAACCAGCTAAAAATCCAAAAAATTAACACTCGCTATTTTATTTCACTAGTCGATACAGTCAATGTTAAAGATAAAATTTCTCCAAGAAACATTAGGTCTTACACTCGTCTGGACTATTTTTTATGGGGCCATGTAAAAAATGTTATTTACAAAAAGTCTTATGAGAAGAGAAAAGAAGTCTGTAGAAGAGCTAAGGGTTGAGGTAGAAAATGTTGTTGGAAGCATTCACGATGTGAATTTCAATAAAGACTAAATTGGTGTATCCGTAACGAGGGTCTCATTTCGAAAAACTTATCAGTAAAATTATTAAAGTGTATCAAATTGTAATTTTAAATAGTTCAAGTAACTATGTCATGCTAGGTAATAATTTTCGTTCATGTTTACGTGTCCTTCGTATTAGAATGAATCATAAAATACAATTAATGTTAGATTTCATGATATTTTTATTTGTAAGACCAAATATTGATTAGAGAGATTTTATCCTGAACAATAATCCGATCGATTAGTAGAATAAAATAGCGAGTGTTTATTTTTTGAATTTTTAGCTGGTTCGATTCCCCGTTTAGGTAAGCTTGTTGAGAAATCTGTGAATACAGTTTTGTTTCTTTTTAAAAATAAAGGAATGTTTCCTTTAAGTAAAATAATCTAGCTTAAGGATTTAAAGTAGTTTCCCTTCAGGGCCCATTGATTTTTTCCACCCTGTATACCTACATAAAACTTCTTGGGTTCAGAGATTTCACAGATATGAACCAATACTGATAATATTTTGATAGTTGTACCATTAACATGTTTATATCCTTATACATTTTATCACCCCACAGCTGTTTCAAGGGGTATATCGAAGGATGTAACCCATACTGATAGCCTTCAGTGATATTTTGCGATACGTAAAAAAAACTCGTAGAATGCCTACAACTGTTATTACCCTTTGATGTCTTAATTGAGACCTCTTAGCCCTGTTCACAATCGGTGTACACGAGCTCAGACGAGCAGCCCAGTGACTCCGTCATTAATTGATTCCTGATCAATCAATCGACAACGCGCTCCGGGTGTAAGGTTGGTTCAGTTGAGGGGCGAT
The DNA here is from genome assembly GCA_917490735.1 of Dryobotodes eremita. Lineage (NCBI taxonomy): Eukaryota > Metazoa > Arthropoda > Insecta > Lepidoptera > Noctuidae > Dryobotodes > Dryobotodes eremita. Next base: position 22,818,459 of record OU823254.1, read on the forward strand.
AAGGATTCAATTAAGGGCCCTGTGAGGTAAGCCCTCCCGGCAGTAAATATAAGGATAGAAGGCTTACCGATTATAACAGTTAGAACTTAATTAACTTACAGTAAATTCAGCAGTCCGCGCCTATTTTTAGAATATTGTCGAAGATTAAATTGACTTTTGCAATGTGTTTCAGTCATTTGGCGTCGGGGTAACATCTTGTGTACTGTTCGAAGTGGACCTTTGGTCATTTGGTATTTGTGCTGGGCACGATTATTTTGCTACAAGTTAATAAAAAGTATGACCAGTATTGCGTCTAAATTCTAATTAATAATTCCAGTAACAATCAAAGCATTTATTACTAAGGATAAGATTAAGTATCGAAGTATCAATACATTGGTGTAAAGTGTAAATGAAGTGACGTGACATCGAACTAAAGCATAGGAGAGTATTGGGGCCACGTGTTCGAAGTAATGAAAGAACAAAATGAAATACGTTTCACACTAGAATGGGTCACTCATCTATTACGCTGTCAACGAATCAATGTTTTTACCTCATTTTGGTACCGATAACACGCTCGATTAACTATGAGTCCGGGGTAAGAACTTGAGTAATAAAATAATTGCAGGGTATGTTTTATTTTAATTTTATTTATTAAGGGATAATAAACAACTACAACATATATAATACATACGGTTAACAAAACTATAAGTAGTAATGTTGCAGTCCACTGCATTATCCGCAGACAAGACATATTTATAGATCAGTGGTTGCCACTAGACGAGCATTACCAAAATTAACAAATATTTTGAAATAAATAAATAAGTTACTATAAAGCTAGCTACGAGTATAGTTACAAAACCAAATCAGATAAGAAACAATGTTGATTGTGTAAATGAAGGCGTTGAGTCCCTCTGGCTGTTATTAAAATATACAGTATTTGTATTATTGTTGTACACTAATGAATCACTATGTAGTACAACCAATTTGTTTTTTACAGAATTCCTTTCATTTGCAATCCTTTGTATCGCCCGGAGCTTGAATAAAATGTGAAATACAGAAAATATTAAATGTGTGGGTTTTGTAAATTCACGAATGAAGCATTCAGATTGAATCGTTTTAGAAAAGAAATGAATAACTGTCTGTCACTTTGTACTGTGGTTGTGAATATGTCAAATTGATATATTTTTGTATACTGGGTCAAATTAAATTAGCTAGCGAAACTCTGCAGATGTGATGGGTATCGATATCTAATCACGATAACATTAAAAAGATTTGATGGATTTTTTTTGGGGGTTAACGACCGCTTGTAGTGTTGTTGCTTGAACTATGAGTTGAGAAAATCTGTTTTCTTTTGTTTTATCGAGTCAAATATCGATACCCATAACGTCTGCGGAGTTTCGCTAGCTAATTTAATTTGACCCTGTGTAATATAGCAGGCGTTCTGCAGTTTCTGCCTACCCCTTTGGGTAAAAGCCGTGAGTTTATGTATGTATGTATGATATATTTTTGGACTCAAATATTAAAATTAACTGGAATGCAGGTTGCATGCTTGCATGTAGAATGTTCTAAATAAACAATTTATACCATTGATTTAAAATATCCTTCTCGACTGTTGTCACTGCAGTGACGCGTCGAGAGAAGTGTGCATCAACGATACTTAGATTAATGGTCCGATAGAATCCGTTACCTACCGATAGAAAATAATATAATAAACGTTTACTGTCTGATCGAGCCAGCGCTATGAACTTTACGAGTGAAACTGCACAGGCCGCAGTAAAGCCACTCGAGCAGCACTTTTGGGTCAGCTTTGTGATAAAAATCATATTTTTATGTTTGTTCACAGTAAACTAACTCTCGTTTACAACCGACTTAATGGTTATAGGAAACAGTTTCTAGCCGTTTCCTACGTATTATGCATTCCAGCCTGACTAGATTTCCGGGGATACCGCACGGTCTCCTGCGAGGCGGCGAGCCTCCTTGCCGGATTGCCGCCATGGGATCTGGAGGCAAAAGTCCTCGCGCACATTTGGGAGCGGCGCGAGTAGGCGAAACGCCGGGGCGTAACTCCGCTGACGCGAGAAATTGTGGCACAGCGGACAGAGCTCCGGCGGGATCTCATGGAGGCATGGAGAGTGCGACTGTCGCAACTCAGTGCTGGGCACGCCACAACTGCGTCGGTAAGTCCCCTCTTTGGGGAGAGGCGCCACGGCGTCCTCACCTTCCGAATGACGCAAATCCTCACCGGACATGGCTGTTTCGAGAGGTTCCTGTTCCGGATAAGGTGGGAGAAAACACCCGGGGGTGTTACCATTGTGAAGATCGCCCGGAGGACACGGTGGAGGTCTGCCAGGCTTAGGCGAAGCACCACGTGTCCTCGCGGAGGCGACCGGCGGCGGCGATCTCTCGCGTCCAGGCCATGGTACGGAGCGAGAGGGAATGGGAAACCGTCACCTCCTTCTGCGAAACAGTAATGCTCGCGAAGGAGGAGGCGGAGCGCGTGAAGGTGAGGCAATCATTGCGCCCTCACGCCCCTAATCGCCGCAGGAGACACCCTGGGCGTCTTGAGTCGATTGCCGATTCCCGGTCACCGTAATGTGGGCTTGCGGACGGCGAGCAATGGGTAGCTCGCCTTCCGGTGAGGACTAGGCCCGGGTCGACGCCGCGTTGTGTTCCACGCGCGCCTCAAAGAAATGTCAGCACCAGTTGACAGGGTCCGCTAGGGCTGAAACCTAGGGCACGCCACAATTGCGGCGGTAAGACCCCTCTTTGAGGAGTGGCTTGAGAGGCGCCACGGCGTCCTCACCTTCCGCCTGACGCAGGTCCTCACCGGACATGGCTGTTTCGGGAGGTTCCTGTTTCGGATAAGGCGGGAGGAAACGCCCGGGTGTTATCATTGCGTGGATCGACGGGAGGACACGGTGGAGCATACGGTGGAGGTCTGCCCGGCTTGGGCGGAGCACCGCCGTGTCCTCGTGGCGGCGATCGGCGGCGGCGACCTCTCGCGTCCGGCCCTAGTTCAGGCCATGGTACGGAGCGAGAGGGAATGGGAAGCCGTCACCTCCTTCTGCGAAGCAGTAATGCTCGCGAAGGAGGAGGCGGAGCGCGAGAGGGAGAGGCAATCACTGCGCCCTCGCGCCCCTAGTCGCCGCAGGAGGAGACACCCTGGGCGTCGGGAGTCGATTGCCGACTCCCGGCCACCGTAGGCGCGGGCTTGCGGACGGCGAGCAATGGGCAGCTCGCCGTCCGGTAAGGACCAAGCCCGGGTCGACGGCGCGTCGTGTTCCACGCGCGCCTCAAAGAGATGTCAGCAAAATTGACGGGGTCCGATAGGACCGATGCCTGCCGGGACTGCGGATTGTTCGAAAGAGTTACCGTGGCCCTGGCGCACAGGCAACTGAAGGAACACGAGTGGGTATTAGTCAGTAAGAGTCTGACACGCCCTTCCGCTCCGTCCAGAGCGGGAGAGGTCATTTGATGATTTCCCACCCAAAAAAAAAAAAAAAAAAAGGGCTGAAACCTGCCGGGGTCGCGGATTGTTCGAAAGAGTTACCATGGCCCTGGCACACAGGCAACTGAAGGAACCCAGGTGCGTTTTAGTCAGTAAAAGTCTGATACGCCCTCCCGCTCAGAAGTTATTTGATGATTTCCCAACCAAAAAAAAGTAGCCTGACTAGAATCGATGATTCAATTTATAAGTTGCACTACAAATTGGCACCCACAGGTACGTTATCTGATCCATTTGTTAAAATTTTCACCAGCTACTTTTGCAACAAACATGAAATAATATGGTTAAGCACAAGTAGTTATAGAACTTGTATCGTTATAAGTTAACTGCGTCCACAGCGAGTCGCGCCACAAAACACAGAGATTGAGCTCGTGTGTTGTGTTGCAGACGCGCTAGTAATACAATACACAGCGCAATCTGACTAGTTATGTCCCTACATGCTCCATACTTGTTGTGATCTGAATAACTACGAGCTGCTGTGACTTACGATCGGCTGGTTGTAGAGTTGTGCGCGTACTTTTACGTACACATGCAAGCATAGTTTATTGTTTGTCGGAAAACAATTGGAATTCAGATTAGTACTTCTTTATATTAAGTAAATATTTAGCATTCCACTCGGACAGAATATCACTACTTACGAGTACAAGTAACAGAATAAAACATTTTCACATTAGCGAATGTTCTCTCCTCAGGGTATCTACGGTGGCCGTTAATTACGCGTCATGTTAGTTTACGTCTCCGTTCTCGTGTTTATTGGCACCTCTTCCTCCACGCGCCGTCTATGTACGCTTCAGGCGATTGTTTAGTATATAGTATACACTTGGCACTGATAGGATTATGTTCATTACAGTTATCTCTTTCTAACATTGATGCTCTAAGCTAGTTATACTCCAGCCTCGTCCTCGAGATTAACATCGTACACTTGTAGTACCACATATTATAATTTCGCTTCTGTCTACACTTTAGTTTAGCCTCCTTTAGATTTTTTAAGATGGATGCCTTATTCTCGCTGTCAGTTTGTCGTCAATGCTTCATTACTTCATTCACATTTTAGTGTTCCGCCTGTATTGCATAAAAATAAAATTATGTTGTTTTTTTTGTCATAAAACTATAAAATTATTATGCTGAAAAGGATGCAATCGCATAGACTCTATCGACCGCATCACGAATTAACTATAACGAAGTTGGAAAGGAATTTGGAGAGCAGGCGTCACAGGACATCGTTTTGGTCCGATGGCTCTGCAGGGTCACAGCACCCTCTTTTGAAGGTTCACGTTTCAACAATTTAAGTTGTTACTTACCTATCAATCGTGAAGGTTCACGTTTCAAAGATACGAGTTGTTACTTACCTATCAAACTTGGGGTCACGGTACAACGCTTAGAGGTGTACCTTACTCGTAGTATACGCATTGTGATAACATTATCCCCTGTATGATTACCAGACCAACTGTAAGTATACCTATTATAATAATAGAGACTCACGTCACAACGACTGGAGATATGGCTTGACTTGAAACTCAGGACAACGCTTAAAGGTGTACCTTACCCGTAGTTAATGCATGGTAATAGAATTATTCTAATGTATTAGGACCAGAGATCGGACATTCGGATGCATATTTACCTAAAGCTAATTTTGGCTGTGAAAGTATGGAAGAGGCTTATCAAAATATATTAAAAAAAAAAAGTTTAACTCCCGATACAAGTATGTGTATGTAGGGTGTAAGAGGAGGGGTGGCGTGTGTTAGTTAAAACAAAAAACAAACTAAAATATATATTTTTTTAAATAAGTACAGTATCCTGATTGAGCGTAAATATTACCTCGGCTGCAACAACTTTAATCACTACCTTTCGATCGCTATGCTTTGGTCCGGTCTGGTCCCTGAAATCTGATGTTAGCGGGGTTTTTTCGAAACAAAAGCGCATTCCATATTAGCCAACATCTCAACTTTAGGTGAATATGCATCTGAATATCCGATTTCTGATTATGACCATATCAATTAAAATAAAATAAATGTTTCACGTCACAACGACTCGAGCTGTGACTGGTCTTAAAACAAACTGGGTTCACGGTGTAATGCTTCGAGATATAAGTACCTTACCCATAGCTGTTAACTCATTATGATAAAAATCACACAAAAAGTTGCTATTGTATGCAGATGATCTGAAGGTCTATAAATCTATCAAAACCGTTAACCATTGCATTCTATTACAGCAAGACCTGGGGGCCTAAAAAGGCCACATTAAGCAATTCCTCTAAAAGTGATTAATTTCATGAATTCCCGGCAGATCATTAGCAATTCCTCTAATTTGACGTAAAATGTTGACACATATTAGCTGAATCACACTCAATTCAATTCATATCAGAATCATATAAGGCGTAAATATTGCCGCATGAAAAAATTTAAGACCGTAATTTTACAGGTTAATTTTTATTTACAGTTTTTATTAATAAAATTGTTTTTTTAATAATTATTTCTACAGTTAAAATGTTATTTCTTTATACTATACTTATAAAACTGTTAAAAAGACCGCAGATGAAGCCTGAAAAGGGAAACTAGAAACAACAAAAAATTTATAGGCTGGTAACACGTACAAAGGAGTTTTTAGTTTATCCCTTGAGTTATGTCAACTATTGTCAACATCAAACATCAACAAGACGTGTATTATAAATTAATATTATACTATTTGATTTTAAAACTTGAGTATTCGTGCGAGTTGGATCGTTTTTAATACAAAGTAAGTGTGTGTATACTGATATATCTTAGATGAATATTTAATTTTATTACTGTGCAAAATTATTCAAATGTACGTAATATTTTCAGGAATGGAAAGGCGTGCAGCTAGAGTCTCTGGGGCCTAATGGAACATGTGACTTTGTACATTGCAAGTGGTAGCTCTGCCGGTGTTGAGCGCCTTATTGAGATCACTGCAGCCCCAAAATCTGGCCTGACTCGTGCGTCAGTACCAAGCCCTACCCCGGCCGATGCTACAACAGTGCCCCTGCCTCATCGAACTCGGCAAGCATGATACCGCAGTAAGTGGAATTTTCTAACCATGAAGCTATTCATATTGCTGTTAAGACTTGAAAACGATTATGAAATTTATATTACGTATTTTAGGTCGCCCACTGACTCCACTACATGAGGCTCGGAGAGTTTTATCTCAGGTGGAGATACAACGTGCTGCAGCTGGTATGGCTACTGCTAGTGCGAACCATTTAATAGCGCAGTCTGAACCTTGGGAGGGTTGCTGATGCAGCCGAAAGATATTTATCGCATATTGGTGTATCATAGAGGTAAAATATGAATTTTTTGTACATGCAAGAAGAAAATGAAGTATATTAACCCGTCGCGGGCGCAGTTTCAAACCTTAGGGTATAATTTAGGTTATCCTCTAAGGCCTGAAACTGCGCCCGCGGATCAAATTAAATTAATAATAATTAGACTCAAATTAAACAATGATGTTTACAATTTCATTTTATTTAAAAGTTATGTTAATTATTGACTAATGATTTGACTTTTCGTTTTCAGCCTGATGGAGTTGTTCCAAGTGGATGGTGATTCATGGACAAGGAGCCATGATTTGCCCCTCTGTGGCTAGCATCGAAACTTTTAATATTCAAATGAGAATCGCAAACCTTAAAAAAAAAACACTTATTCATTATTATTTTTCTGTTTCATTATTTGATTATTACTAGAGTTTTTTTAATAATATAGGCAGAAATTTGTTAATTTAGTAAAATATTTTTCTTATCACTACTGTATTATTTTAGTAATAGGTATTATGCATGTCCCCTTTTATAGGCACGTAGGCACGTTTTATAGGTACCCAATAAAATTTTAGTAAAAGTAAAGTAAGATAACATAATATTACACCTACTTAGAAGGGTTAGGCAGAGGTGTACCTTTAATACACACACATTTCGTCAGTTATGTTTAAGTCCTATGCAATAAGGCCCATGTTCCATGTGGGAAGTAACATTAAATATATAATAATGTCAGCAAAGACAATTGGTACCGGGTAGGTACTCACAATTTGAGCATTAATGGAGTTATTGGTTAAAAAATCTCTCCTCATTTTCTGCAGGCCTAACAATAGCAATGTGAGTGCCATCAATACAGCCCAAAACACCAGGCAATAAGCATTCTAAACTTCTGGTAAAACCTGAAACAAAACGTGTTAATGATAGGTTCCCTTTGTTTATAATATATGTGTGCACGCACTTTTAGTCCTGCATGGTAGGTTCCTTCTACAGTTTTATTTAGCTTTTATAAACCAACAAACTCGAGGTCCGGCATTTCAAATGCTATTTCCCTTTTCCAAAGAGATGCACATCGTCGGTGATATAAAATTGTCTCCATAACACGCGCGTGCTTAAGGAAATTTTCATAAAGGGCTAAATCTGCCATTATTTCGATATTTCTTTATAAAATCTTCAAAATGATTTGTAAAATGTTGCTCTTGACTAACTTTTTATGATTCTGCTAATTGACATTAAACTTCATTAAAGCAATTCATAATATGTGGACCATTTTACGAATCTCCATACAAAACTGTCAAACAGGTGAATTGCGTGATATGAATTGTACGCAGATAATATTATGAATTGTCAGTTTCTGACCATTTTACGATTTCTATTATGATTCATAATATTATCCTATTATGATTCTGCCAAAGCGGCCTTTTTAGACCCCCTGGACAGACTATCAGACTACTGTCATAGGAACAAACTAAAGCTAAGTATACATAAATGCAACTACCTTACCTTCACCATAAACAAGCACATTGTTAACTTCACGTACACCTTTTGTCACGTACCTCTCACTAAATTAAACTCAATTCGCGATCTCGGCGTTAAACTGGTTTCCAAACTATGCTTAGATTTACACATTAATAAAATTGTAAGTAACGTTTACCAATTGTATGGTTTTATCATGCGATCTACTCTTCACTTCGAGAGAACCGCGTCCTATCTATGCTCGTACAAAGCCCTGGTTCGCTCACAACTGGAGTATGCAGTGTGTGGAACCCCTTCTACAAAAAATATGCTGAAGTGGTTGAAAATGTTCAGTACAAATTTTTCCGTGGCGTGCACTATAGATGCCATAAATCCTACCTACCTTATTCCAGTTAAGGCTCCCAGAGACAGGCGCGACGCGACAGCCCTACACAAGGGTGCCGCACAGTGGGTCGAAACTATGATTTCAGTGACTTAGGGGCCGACTTTGTTTTTTTTCTTTGTTCTTTATGCGGATGGATAGAGCTCATTAACCGCAATAATAATTGACTTGATGTTTTTTTCCTAAACTTTATACTTTGGGTTGAAAAATGTGTGTGTGTGTGTGTGTGTGTGTGTGAATGTGTGTGTGTGAGCTCTATCCATCCGCATAAAGAAAAAGTAAAAAAACTAAGTTGGCTCCTAAGTCACTAAAATCATAGTTTCGACCCACTGTCCGCCGCTCGTCGCGCAACACGCGGTGCCTTCGTGTCGGGCGTCGCGTCGCGCCAGTGTGTACGAGCCTTTACTCGGCAAGTACAAGCTCCTGACCCTTAGCTCTCGAAAAAAGTACCCTGAAGCCACTATTTTATATAAAATTGTCAGAAATCATTTAAATTGTATAAATCTAAATAATATGATTTATTACGCTGTACTTAGAACCTTTTACAGGCGACAGGTGCGCGCAGGTACTCTTTTTGCAGTGAACTCTTGCCGAGCTAATTCTGGCCAGGGCTCACCTGTCCGCCGTATGGTTGACTCATATAATAGTACTTTTGAAAATATTGATATCTTTAATTGTCCAATGAGTAAATTTAAAAGCCTCACCCGCTCCTCTTTATTAAATAAAACCCATGTGGTAAACATTAACATTAAACTAACTAAGGTCATATTTTATTTTATATTATGTTATCTTTATCTGAATTTTTACTTTATGAATGCACATTATACATCTATGTAATTACTGCACGTACTGCTACAAAAATTCCTAGCGATTACAGTTATTTTTTTTCTCTAAACTTTCATGCCTACCTGTGGACAGCGTTGTGGGTTATATTATTACTAAAATTGTTTTTGTTAAATTAGCTGTAAGTTCTTATAATGTAACTGTTTGCTGTTCCTTTCAATAAAAATAAATAAATAGATAAATAATCGAAATAAAAATTATTATTTATTATTAATTAATTATCCCCACTTTTGTGCTGATTGCTAGAGGTGACTTTATAAGTACCTAACAGTACATAACTGTTCCAGTTTAATGTATATCATTATTCATTCAATGTAATTTGGTCAAAGAATCGATTATTTCATGTTTATTTTTGAATATACCTTCGATTTCAAGCAGCCATGTTTAGCTTATTACCGTAGTATAGGTATGTAACTACTGGAACAATTGACAGTCACTTCTAGATGAGCTTTTGGCGTCCGATGTTGTCATATATTTGCTAAGCCTAGTGAAATCAGACCAGACACAGAGACGTCTTTTGGCGGCCCAGGTCAGGATCTGACGGCGAGTCAGTGCCGCAGCCGGTGGTGGCGCAGCCGCTGCCACCACCCGGTAAGTAAAGACTTGGCTTTGATGTGTGCGACCCAGACTGTACCCACAGCTGTAACAAAAGACAGTCACCCAGTGTGACGAAGAAGTGGCTTTCGAGATTTTGAGAATGGAACATTCAATATCTAAATACTCACAGTAAAAAAAATGGATTTAGCAAATTGGTATGTTCATTTAGTTACTTCCGGCTGCTGGTCTAGATAGGTACGAGTTACGGAAAGGTCTTCTGGTAGCACCTCCTACTACCTTTTTGATCGCTGCACCTGCTTTGAATTCAGAAATTTAAGGTAATTTGTTTTGATTCTTTGGGTGCACTGACCGATATTGTGATTAGAGAATTTTTTGATAAACAGAAACTTACTGCTTTTCAATAAATTTGTTGCTAGCAAGATATATGTTTAAAATCAACGAAGTTTTAAATGCAACAAAAAAGATTATGTTACACACAATATACCCATTCGATAACTAACTTTATTTCGGGCAGTTCCAAAGAACAGCTACAAACTCAATTACCTACAGTACACAAAAATGTATATACCCTTGTTTAATTAAAGATGAATTACCTGAGACGCTTAAGTGATGTAAAAGCATTCACAAATCTGGAAAAGAATTAAAATTGACATCTCAATCTAAATCCTTGCCGGAAAACTTTAAATCTTTTTCTGCAAAAAAACTGGTAAGGTCTGCCCCCGAGCCTGAGGTTGGCGCCCCTGCGTGCGTCGCCGACAGCGAAGACGGGGAGCAAAGAGCTAGCGTCGATGAAACCTCACACGCGCTGTGGCACTGGTCGATGGCGTCATAGCAGACGCTCTTCAATAGCCGCCGCTAAATCCAGTACGCTATGCTCTTAAATCATCCCATTTTCACGGATAACTGTCGATACAACTATATTTCCGTGGCGTGTGTGTTAAATTAAATAAACACGATTAGGAATACAGTTTTATTATTCAAGAACCACACACTTTCTTTTTCTTATGAGGGTACGTACACCAGTTAATTTCAATAAAGTTATTAAATGCAAGACAAATAAAACAGTAATTAACCAAATTACAAACAGTAATAAACCAAACCAATTAAAGTAATTAACCATATTTACATTTCAATAAAAACAAGCTGAACAATTACTAATTACATTAATTTTTATAAAGCGGGACAGGGCAGCAATAGCTTTATTAAGAGCGTGTGCACGCGCTGATGGTCAGAAGCGAAAGAGAGCGAGAGCGCGTCCATAGTCCACGATCTTGACGGCGGTCGTTGGAGAGGGAAACGAGGTCATTCGCGCTTCATCGGGAAGTGACGTCACTCTGACGCGCCGTTGACAGCTCGAGCGATAACATTCGGCCGTCCTGCTGTCGCGTTCGTCCCCGAACAGCGATATAGTCTGATGCAGGCGCTGAGAACAAGATAATATAATATTAATCTCGGTAATAGTAGTACTTCATAACCAGATTTTTCAAGTTCCACTTTAGAAAGAAATCTGGTTATTGCTATATTGAAACATTTACGCAGCAGAGCAGGGCAACAGAATTTGGCGGAGCTAGCTATCCCATCGCCGGCCAACCAACTCAACCAAATGGCTTAAACCGAGTGATGTTCAGAATTATCTCAGTTGTGTATCACCATGTATATGGCAATGGTGTTCACCACGGATTTCCATTACCAACTATACAATTCTGCTACTCTACTACAACTGGAAAACGTTCGAAGCGGATGCATTTGACAACCTTTTCACCATTAATTGTGTGTTTTACTTAATACTGTAAATAAAATAAAACAGTTTTATAAGTAAATGGTGAAATTATTTTTAGTTATGCCTTATTATTGATAAAATGACACTGACATTATACCTACTAATTGAAAGTTAGGTTTTTCTTTTACAAATGAATGTTCTCGTTACCTCAATTTTTGATAACATCCGGCGTATCTGGGTCTGAGATCCGAATCCACGGCTTCATGTTCTCGACACACGCGACACCATTGTAGCGTTTAGAACTCCTCTCAGCGCCCCTCATGTCAGAAACCCTGTAGCGGTCGTGGCCTAGTACTTCCATAATTTGAAATGGTCCCTTAAAAAGAGGCATCAACTTCGTGCTCTGTCCGTCGTTAGACATGCTTGGAATTCTAATTACGACCAAGTCTCCAACTTTATAAAAAGGCGCTTCCTTCCTTTTTGCATCAAAGGTTGCCTTTTGTCTTTCTGCATTTTTCTGTATATTCTCGTCAACCTTACCTCTTAAGGTCGTGAGATCAACCATGGTCTCAGTCGCATCATCATCAGTAACTCCGTCATTATTCATTCGGATACGGTATCCGAAGAAAACCTCGCTAGGGATGGCAGACGTGGTTTTATTAATCGTGCTATTAATACCCTGTTGTATGCTTGTGATATGTTGATCCCATTTATTGTTGTCCGTATTAGCACCCATACTACGTAATGCTTCTAAAATAGTTAAGTTATACCGTTCGACCTGGCCGTTCGAACGCGGCACGGCAGTGGCTATAACATGAGATCGAATGTTCTTTTCACAACAAAAGGTCTTGAAAGCGTTTGAAGTAAACGCACTACCGGCATCACTAATAATGCGCTTGGGATTACCAAATACTTTAAACAATTTATTTAATTCATTTATAACAATCTTAGATTTTGTATTTTTTACTGGAGAAATGAACACAAAGGGGTTTGAGTAACTTTGTATGGACTTGTGGCGTCATTTTTTTTTTCAGCGGCCACCAATAACTTTCATGTTACTTTGTTCTGCTGTGTTAAGTACACATATTTATGTAAAATTATTTTTATCCTAAGTGATATCAAAGCTGAGATATTTGAATTTGAAGATTTTAAAAATGTAGTCTCTATAAATACTTCAATTACCGTCTTGCGTGAAAAAAATCTTAGTTATGTTTTTAGAAGATTGATGTTAGATATTGGCTTTACTGTTTCACGACCGTCTGTCAATGTGACGTTAGTATTGGGCCATAGAAAATAATAAAAACACATTATTATACTTTATTGCATTTATTATATGATATTTAAAAACACATTTATTAACTTTCTTCGTCCATTTCGTTCTCAATGTCATGTCGAATAATGGTATCTAAAAATTGTGCCGGCGGAGTCAGATTATTTTGATATCTGCCCCATCCCATGTACCATATAATGGACATTACATGCGAACAGCAGCCTAAGGTCCGTTTCCCGATTATACATGAGCAATAGTGGCCCAATATTGCATCCAGCCCTTGTGCATCTCTTGCCCTTCCAGTCTTTCTACGAGAATATACACGTAATATGTCCGTCTAGATGAATGTCTGGATTGGATCCTGCCTCTAAGAAGCCACGGATCAATCCAGTTATAGGTTTCCGCCGAAAAATCATTCATATTGGGTTCTCTGCATACTTCAATCACATATGAACCGTCACTTTTTACATGTTCTCCGTAGTAGCTACGAGCTTGTTGTACTTGATACGTTCCAAGTGCATAGAGAATTAAATCGTCTTCACTTAAAATAGGAAAGTCATCCAGCCCAGGAACTTCAGCATTCATAGATTCAAAATCAGCCCTTCTTCTATTCATATTATTCGTAATGACATACTCGGCTAGTTGATTCCGTGGACTATGGTGAGGTATACGATTTACTATTTCCTGTGTTAGTCTATGATCAGTCAGTGGTACCCCAAACGCATTTAATAATGCTGCAGCTATTCTTATTTCTTCAAATAAATGACTTGCAGCTACATTAAAATTCTGAGACCGAAGCTGACGGAACAGATTTTTTAATCTGCCATTAATGGTTTCGACCACCCAACGGCACATGGTTACTTTTCTTGAATCGTTGGCTTGTTGTGTAGTAAGCTGGTATTCATTTTCATCTTTAGATGAGGGCATATATGCACGGTATCCACATGACTCCACATCTTCGATGCAGTCTCTGAATCCTCTGTCTAAGATTAGCACATCGTCCTCATGAAAGAACCAATGAAAGGGATCATATGGATTCTTAAAGATCTCTGAGAGAATCGTAGCATCGGATTTAGTAGCCTCATATAAACCATATATGTCTATGATGTGGCCATCAGGACAAACCAGTAAAAAAGGCTTTAATAAATGCCGGAACTTGTGTAAGCTATAAGATTTTCTCTGAAAGTAATAATTGCTACTTTTTTGCAAATAAATGTACGTGCCATCTAGTATGATTATGGCCTTCCTTTCATTCAAAGAACCATCAGGATTGCCAAATAATGTATTTGGGATTGTTAAACATCTCGATATAACATCTTGACGAGTCAAATGATTATAGCCAAGGTGCAGTGGGATAAACTCGCTTATTAAGTCTTGTCTTACGAGTCTCATAGTTTTTTCTAAAGTCTTTCTTGACATATTGAAAATCTGAGATAATCTCTGATTTGACTCACCCGTGTGAAGTTTGGTAATCACGGTGGCGAGAGCTCGACCTGCTTTATTTTTATAGCGCTGAGAAATACTAGGACAGCTTTGAAGGATTTCTTGGAATTGGGATTTTGAAAAACCTATATAGTAATGGAAAATAGAATTGTTTATTAAAGAACGTCTATCAAAGTCCAAAAAAACCTTCCGAGTTCTTAACATGTCCATCATATCTTTTAGATGAGACGGGGCAAATTCGCTTAGTATCCGACGAGTACTTGATTCAATATTTTGCCACACCGAATCTAACATATGCTCTTCACATACGCGGGTGCCACGTGGTATATAAAAGCATTTTTCCTGTAGAACTGTGGCTCTGATATCAATGTGAATTCTTTTTAAATCTATATTATTACATGCTGCGATAATACATAGGTGAGTATTAAAAGGCGCTCGCGTGTAACCTGGTAACGGTATCATTCGCAACATATTTACTTGCACTTCTCGATCTTGGACATTTACATTGGGTATATGTTGCTCTGGTACGGAGTGTTCTTCAGCAGGGTCCTCTTGCATAGATTGATCTAAAGGATCGGCAGCAGGATTATCAGCATTTACTTGAGCGCTGGCGTAACGTTGAGCACGTTGTAGACAAGGTCTACAGATTTTGTCCTGCTCACTAAACTGAAAAGAGGAATCATGTTTTATTTTCAACTCACAATTCACATACATGTTATAGTGCTAGTATTAGGTTTCACAAAACTTACCTGCACAACATTCGCAATTTCCACCAAATACGTCATTAAAGACGGATTATTTTGCACGAACTCGGCTGCCAAATTATACGATCTACGACGAGTGCCGCCAACACGATTTAAGCTTCGTCGGCAACAGATACAAAATGCACTGTTAATTACATCCATGGCGTTATACCAAATCGTAAGAATATCAGAGTCCAAAGAGCTATGCTGGGTCAGTCACAATACACAAACAATCACAATGTCCAATGAAATGCCAAGTCGTTATAATTATCCACAAGTCCACGAGAGATTAGAAGCGTAAAAAGTAACACCGAACAGTAAGGGACGTGCTTTTACTGTCGAGTGAGTAGCGGGCGCGGGCTCAAGTAATACGCAGGTAAACGAAATGTGGATTGTGATTGACTGATCCACCATCGGCCCATAGATAACAAACATTGGGCGTCCGTTCCATTCATCTACGTCACTTTATTTGATTTATTTTATTTAGAATTCTTAAAAAAATATGGCAGACACCTAAAAGAATGCAATAACATATAATAACTTCTTCGATTTCAATTACCAATACAAAACCAAATATCTCAGTTCCGATATGGTTTAGAGAAATGTGCCCATAATAGCTTTTGATCGCTTTATTCTGTTCTTTCATAATATCTAAGTTTCATTACTGGCCGCTCAACTTCAAAACGACGCCAACTTTACCCAAACCCCTTTGGTAAATGAGTCGACTACAACCAGCAAATAGGAATTCTGTTGTGTGGATTTTACAAAAGGGCCCAAGTGGTCTAGATGTAGTGTATGAAATGGCCTGGCGTATTTTGGAATTGGACATAGTTTACCTGGTTTTTTACCGTGAACATTTTTGTAATAAATACAATTGAGGCAATTTTTTATATATTTTGAGACCGTTTTCTTTAAATGTGGAAACCAATATTTTGACCTAATTCTTTCAACGGTTTTATCTACCGCGAAATGTCCCAAGTCATCGTGATTAGCCCTAATAATTTGCCAAACACATGTTTTTGGCACTAACCATCTCCTACCTAACTCAGTCCGACGGTATACTTTATTGCCAAGCAATTCGTATTGATTAATAATTTGTTTATTTGCGTCGGCCTCACCTGACACTAATATGTCTCTAATACTGCATATGCTTGGGTCCTGGAGTTGCACAGACAGAAGCCAGACCCCCTCAGTTATAGACATCACGTCATCAGATTCAGTTACTGAAATGACGCTATCCATAACAGGGTTGCGGCTCAAGGCATCTACATGTTGCATCTGCGTACCCGGCTTGTGCATTATTTCAAAATTAAACTCTTGGGTTTGTAATACCCACCTACCGATACATGGAACAATCTCTTTTTTCTGTAAGGCGTGCCTTACAGTGTTGCAGTCAGTAAAAATCTTAAATTGGGTCCCGAGCAAGTAGTGTCTGAATTTTTGTAAGCCTTCCACGATTGCTAATAGCTCAAGTTCAAAAGAGTGATATTTTTTTTCATCGTTACTGGTCTGACGACTATAAAAATGGATTGATTGTTCGCCATTCTCTGTAACTTGAACCATTATGCAACCTAAACCGTCACGACTAGCGTCAGTATACAAACAAACCGGCAACTTAGGGTTAAATATTTTTAGGACGGCATTTTCAATTAGTTCCTTTTTTAAATTAATAACTGCCTGTTCTTGCTGAGGACCCCATTTCCAGATTGCCTCTTTTTTTAGTAATTTTGTTAGAGGACTACAGATACTTGCACAGTTTTTAATGAACTTTCGAAAGTAATTAATTAAGCCCAAAAATTGGCGTTATTGATGAATCGTTTTTGGAATGGGAAATTTTTCAATAGCCTTCAATTTTTTTGAACTTGGCCGTATGCCACTTTCGGAAATATCGTAACCAAGGAACGTTATACTATTTTGAAAGAATGCACACTTATCAAGATTAATAGTCAGACCATTTGTTTGGAGAATTTCAAGCACACTTTCTAAGCAAGCTACGTTTTCTTCTAGACTTTCTGTGGCTATGAGTAAGTCGTCCATGTAACAAATTACTTTTCCAAAACGCAGGTTTCCTAAGACGGTATTCATTAATCTTTGAAAAACCGATGGTCCATTGCTTAACCTATAAGGCATCCTTAAAAACTCAAAATGACCATCTGGTGTAATGAATGCTGTCTTTCGTATATCTTCCGATTTTATTGGAATTTGATGGTACCCACTTTTTAAATCTAAAGAAGTAAAGTATTTACAGCCCTGCAATCTATGAATTAAATCTTCAATCACGGGCATTGGGTATTTCTCTTTAACTGTTATTTTATTAAGCTGACGATAATCAATACACAGCCTTTTGTCCCCTGATGGTTTGTCCACTAAAAGAGCAGGGCTCGCATATGCCGAATTACTGTGCCTGATAATTCCGTTCTTCAATAAATCATCCGCAATTTCTCGAGTTATCTTTTTCTCGGATTCAGACATTCGATATGGTCGAAAACTAACTGGTTTATTAGAAGTTAACTCTATATCCAACTCTACACAATTAGTTTTACCCAAAGTGGACAAATCATCAGAAAAACAATGAGGGTATTTCGAAAGAATAGAATTTAATAAAATCTCGTGTTTATTACAAAAGTTATTATTTAATGAAAATGAAAATATTTTTTAATGAAAATATTTTTTTTATTTAAACAAAATGCTTCATATACAATAATTTGTGTTTGGAGCCTCCTTTTAGGCAAACAATGCCTGTGTTATGAGACACCGCTCCTCCATATCTTAGATATGCAAATGTTACATTTGTTTATATTAAATTACGGCAATTAGTTATTTCTTATTCTAACATCTTGAGTATGTATCACGTGAATCGTGGTATGCTTTAGTTAGGCGTGGCGTGTGTGTTCGATGTAGTGCGGTTAGATGTGATGTGTGGTGTGGTGTGTAGTGCGGTGTGCTGTGGTGTAGAGTGGTGTGTTGTAGTGTGGTGTAGTGTGGTGTGGTGTAGTGTGATGTAGTGTGGTGTGGTGTAGTGTGATGTGGTGTAGTGTGGTGTGGTGTGGTGTAGTGTGGTGTGGTGTGGCGTGATGTGGTGTAGCGTGGTGTGGTGTAGTGTTGGTGTGACGAGGTGTAGAGTAATGTACTATATGGAGAACAGTAAGGTTTGTATCGTTTATGGTGTGTGATTATGTTATTCATAACAAACCAGAAGAGCTTCCGTATCCTCATAACTAAGAGAGTTTATCCAGTTTGTTATAACTTTTTTACAGTCGTGATTGTTTTTATTGTGTATATATATGTTTTTATTAATCCTGTTGTATATTTGAGCTGAGAGATGGTGAAATTGTCTGCTACTAAATTTGGTTTTATATGGGGGAACTACTGCAATGATATCTTTTCTCCTTTTGTGTTTCTTATTCATATAATAAGGGAGGGTTTTATGTTTTTTTAGAACCGTTTGAGTTATATACAGCTTTCTAACTGAGAGTATATTACTGATTTCGTATAGGTTTTTAGTAGAGTGTCTTTTAGTTTTAAAATACATAATCTTTATAAGTGCTCGTTGTGCACGTTCGACGTCCAAAAATCTAGTTTTAGCTGCGCCACCCCAAATGGGGATACAATATAGAAGGACGGATTGTGCTAGAGCAAAATAGATTTCATTAAGGAGATTTCTAGGTCGCTTATCACTCCTAAACATTTTAGTCGGAGCCACGTGTCTTAATGTTTTGAATATCCAGGTAAGCTTTCTGACCCTCGCAATCACCTGCTCAAGGTGAGGATACCAAGACAGAAACTGGTCAACCATCACGCCCAAGTATTTCGTCTTAGAGACTCTATTTAAATATGAACAATTACAGCTTATCCTGTTTATATCTCCGCATGTGTGTACCCTCAAATTGAGGTCATCATTGGGCTGTGTACGGTTACTAACACTAAAACATACGTAGTTAGTCTTGGTGGTATTTAATGTTAGTAAATTGTTTTTCAGCCATTCAGCTACGTGAGCAATCCCTACCTCTGCACTCAGTGTAACATCTTGCCAAGAGTCACCAGCAAATACAATAGCAGTATCATCGGCGTATGCAAATACCCTGGCGTTTGTTAATTTAATATTACACAGATCATTGATGTATATTAAAAACAGGGTAGGACCCAAAACACTACCCTGTGGTAGGCCGTAGGTTACCTCTGCATTGTTACTAGTGTATTGTCCTATTTTAACTTTTTGCTTTCTGTTACAGAGGTAATCCCTGAGCAGGCTGAGTGCAGTACCTCTTATTCCGGCTTTTTGTAATTTGTTCACTAGGATTGGGACAGAGACGGTGTCAAAAGCTTTTTTGAGGTCTAGGAAAATGGATAGGCACTGTTTTCCCTTGTCAAGATGCCCACTTATATGAGAAGTTAATGAAGTTACAGCATCTTCGGTACTTACAGACTGTCTGAAGCCAAATTGTGAAGGAGATAGTAAGTTGAATTTATTTAAGAATTTAGTTAATCTAGAATTAATAACCTTTTCCAGAACTTTTGATATGGCTGGTAAGACCGAGATAGGTCTATAATTATTGACATCGTCTCTGTCCCCCCCCTTGTGAACTGGGGTTATTATAGATTGTTTTAGGGGAGCCGGGAAGACGCCTTGCTGGAGACACAGATTTACAAGGTGGGTTATTACAGGAACGACTTCTATTCTTACAAACTTTAAGAATTTACTTGAAATGTTGTCCCAGCCCGGGGCACTGTCAGATTTTAAATTCATTAATATAGCGTTTACTTCAGATTCGTCAGAGTCAATTATAGTACGAAAGTGTTTAGCGGAGATGTATCTGGAAGAACAGGGATATGGACGTTATTTAAAGTTGGGTGAATTTGACAGGCTAGTTGTTTTCCAATGTTAGCGAAGTAATCATTAATATAATTTATCGAGTCATAAGAGGTGGGTTTTATATTTAACAAATCTAAGTTTTGACTTTTCATTTTATTAGAGTAAGTGATATTTTTTATGTTTTTCCATAGTATTTTATTATTAGTTACAGATTTTGCAAGTAAGTCTCGTTCATATTTCCTTTTTATTTTTTTTATAAGCTGATTGCAGTAATTCCTGTATCTAGTATACGTTATTTTTAGTATTTCATTGTAGGGGTCAATGCGACTCTGTTTTTGTAGACGATTCCGGATCTTAATACATCGTAGTATACCCATAGTGATCCATGGTTTGATGATCCGTTTACTATTCGGAATTTTTTTCGTGATCGTGTTTGCATATATAATAGAAGTTAAGGTATTTATAAAGCTACTAATTAATAAGTCTGGGTCATCACAAAATAATAGATCAGATAATTTCTTCTCCTTTAGATTTTTCAGAGCTTGCTCGTAATTTATTGTAGTCGTATGTCTATTTGCCGTGTAGATATTTTTTAATTTTGCTAGAGATAGGAGTGTGGTGTGATGGTCAGTGATAGTTGAGTACAAGGCAGCAATAGACGCAGAGAACTTTTTTTTGTTTATATTTAACATAAAATGGTCAAGGCAGTTCTGTTCCCTGGTGGCAAGTGTATGTCCAGGCAGTATACCGAAGTGAGATAGCATATTTAGGTAACTAACTCTATTTTTGCGATCTTGGGATGATTCAGTCTCTCTAGCAATGATGTTGATGTTTATATCTCCAGCTATAATAGTGTTTTTATGTGACAATTTCATGTTAAGTTGTGTGCTAAGAGAGTCAGTGAATCCATCAATATTAGAATTTGAAGGTGAGCGGTATATACAATACACATCACAACCCAGGACATCCAGCCGTAGACAGGACGCTTGGTCGAGCTGTATTTCCTCAACTTTGTGCTTCATAGAACATTTTACATATACAACAACCCCATCGTTCTGGTTAAGTTGTCGAGTTGTCATATAAGAGTGGTAATTGTTTATTTGCGGAATAGGTTTATTAGAACTTAATCTACATTCTGTCAGGATAATGATATCTAGTTCGAGATTAAGTTTAGACAAATTGATAATAAAATCGTCAAAGTTACGATGTATGCTTCTTATGTTTTGAGATATGATAGTAAGGTCATTTTTGTTTATTCTAACGTGATCGTGGAGTTCTGAATAATCGCAAGAGACAGAACGAGCAATTTCTATGTTGTCTAACTCAGATACCGTTTGTAAAATATTATCCATTAAAACAGAGTGAATCTAGGATGAATAGTTGTATCAAGGAAGTGTATATTTCAATACAATGAGACAATAGAATACTACTTACTGTAATAATGATTGTAATATGAGTTTTGAGTGAGGAATATGTTTTTGATGTGAAAGTTTCGGTGTTTAGGTAAACGAATGGGTGTATAAATTGTATATATGTGCTTTGAGTTTGTGTGTTTGAGTGTATGGATATGATTCGATTGTGTACCGAGTGAGTATGTGTATTAATTACATTAACAAAAATTCTTAAAGGACCAGGCAAAACATCACCACAGATATGGCAAAACAGAACCAGAAGTTGGTTACAAGGCACATCTAATATAGGCAACAATATTACCAATTCAGCAGCGACATGAAACTTAGCTATATAATTACAGGATAATAGTCATTTTTCTAGTAAAAGTTTGTGTACCTGATCTTCACTTCTAATGACTATTGATGGGGAATTTTCATCCTTCTTAGCGTAGACTTTGCCGTAGGCTGTCCAGCAAAACTTGTAGGTTCCAGACTTGGTTAGTTCACGTGCCAGGAAGTGGAGACGGGAGCCTTTGGCGGTCAGATGTTCCGATATAAATACTGGAGTATCCTCTTGAGTTTTAAAACCCATATGTTTACACGATAATTTGTATTTATGCTTTGAGTTAAATGTCTTTGCCATTTTCAGAATTTCAGTCTTCATGATCGTGGAGCCCGTTTCCACGACAATAGGCGTGTTCTGATTATCTGCTGATTTTCCACGTACTCTATAAATGTCTTTTATATCTTATTTTTTAATGCTGCACTCCATGTTTTGGAAAAGACACATGGTCATTTCAATAAGATCTTCTTTAGTCTCACCTTTTTTTCTAGGCACGCTTTTAACCACCAGATTACTTTTGCGGCTTCCCGTTTGCAGGTCTTCAATTTTATTTTCTAGGATAGTGATATATGTATTATCTTCTCTAGTCTGTCTTTCAAGCTGGGCAATTTTCCCTCGTAACTCCTCATTCATTATTTGTATTTGTGTTAATGTTAAAAATCTTCATTGTCTTTATCGGTTCAAAAGTCAATGTATTCCCTACACGGGTATACATTATACTACTATCCTCTGTGAAATTACGGCCTATCAATACATCGCACCCAGTTAACTCATCAATGACGTACAAAAGCGTGACCAATTCCACTGTATCTACTTTTAAATTGACAGCTACAGCTTTTGAAATTTGAATAGATGTGCCATTAGTAAAACCTACTAAATTAGTAGACAAATTCAAATTAAATGGTTGTAAATTATATTGTTCGATCAAATCCTTGGTAATTAATGAGCAGTCGCTACCCATATCAAAAAAAACCTCACATTTACAATCATTCAGTAGAACCTGTTTACAAAACTTTTGCTTACTTTTAGGCTCACTAACCATTTTCACCTCCTCGACAGTCTCAACTTTGAGTTTAGGTTTCGATTTGCATGCTTTTTCTAAATGCCCCCGCTTACTACACAAATTGCACTGAATATCATCCTTAATATTACAATTATTCCGCCTATGTCCTAATTCACCACAACGGAAACACGATAAATTACTGTTAGTAAAGTTATTACCACCATTATAAGATGATTCGAATTTAACGTCAGGCTTGCTATTTATGTGTCCCTGCAATGATGAGGAATGACGCAATACGGGCTTTGACGATGAATAATTTTTTTGCACTATATTTTTATCGGGTATCGAATGAACTTTGCCATGCAAAAACGATGCCAAATCGTCACAATACGGAAAACTACCTGCTTCGGCGGCAATACTTATATTCGGATCGCCAATTGACCCTACAATAATCGACACTATATCACGATCTTTGAATTTCAATTGTAGCCTATCTATTTTGCCTTTTTGCTGGAAATAGAACTCATAAAGGGACTGATTTGGTAACGGCTTAGTTTCTACCAACTGTTTTAACAACGTATACATATTACGCTTGGTTTGAAAAGTATTTGATAACCTATCACGCCACTGCCTCCAACGCCAATTAGTCCACATCGTTTCATTTTTCTGCAGAGAATCTAACCATGTTTTAGCGGTATTACGTAGTTTTTGCAACCCCTGATACTTAATCATACTATCAGACCACCCAAAAGCACGAGCGTTAGCCTCTAGCACATTAATCCACATGTCTACGTCATCCACTAACGGGTCAAATTCAGGAATCACTGAAGATAACACAACGTTCTGACTCACGGTTGGCGATCCTTTGCGACGTCGTTTCTCTCTCCTCCGGCGATCACGGCCACTGCTACTCCTCGAAGAACTGGAGCTTGAACTTCGCGACGGTGTGCGGGTAGAGTAATCAGAGCTTGATGAACGTGCTCGCCTGCGTTTTCGTCCTCGCGGCATGTTGCGGCCGGTGAGCGTTGTGCATCCCACTTCTGATGTTAAATTAAAGAAACACGATTAGGAATACAGTTTTATTATTCAAGAACCACACACTTTCTTTTTCTTATGAGGGTACGTACACCAGTTAATTTCAATAAAGTTATTAAATGCAAGACAAATAAAACAGTAATTAACCAAATTACAAACAGTAATAAACCAAACCAATTAAAGTAATTAACCATATTTACATTTCAATAAAAACAAGCTGAACAATTACTAATTACATTAATTTTTATAAAGCGGGACAGGGCAGCAATAGCTTTATTAAGAGCGTGTGCACGCGCTGATGGTCAGAAGCGAAAGAGAGCGAGAGCGCGTCCATAGTCCACGATCTTGACGGCGGTCGTTGGAGAGGGAAACGAGGTCATTCGCGCTTCATCGGGAAGTGACGTCACTCTGACGCGCCGTTGACAGCTCGAGCGATAACATGTGGGTAAGCATATGAGATGCCATTCTCATTCCCACCTATTAATTTAAGATTCCCTTGTCGAAAGTATTCTGAAGAAGAAATTGATTAATCCGTTAGTTAGTTACAACTTGCTAACAATAGTCGCTATTTTACAGTGTGAACCTGCAAAGCGGTTCATATTAAATCAATCCAAATAGGAAAGAGTAAAAGTTTAATTGAAATTCTGAAAATACATACCGTACAAGTATATTTTTCAATTATGTTCAAAAATTTTAAAAAGGTTTTTTACTTCAATTTTATTTTGTACTTTTTAGCATTATAATTTCTATAGATAACCGTTCTATTACCTTCTTTGAAATAATATTATTTTGTGATGAGACTGGAAAAGACTTAGGCCACTTGTTGACAGATGAATATCCAGGACACTCAATAATAAATTACTGTATGCCTGGTTCTTCTTTATTTAATATTATGAAAGAAATTATAAAATGTAACTTTAAGCAGGAAACAACATTATTAATTTTTATGGGAAATAGGGGAAATTTGAACAAAGGAGAATTGCTCCAATATCACAGAACATTGTGCAACCTTAATTTAAGAAAAATTGTGTTGTTTACATTTCCGTATAGTAACAGTTTGCCACAGGAAGAAAATAACCTAAGATTTGACATTAACATGACATTGCACAATTTGACATATAATGATAATCTGTTCCATTTAATTGATACTAACAATTATGTTGGTAATAATTTGTATTTGACGAAAGATAGGTATAATATTGTTAAGTACTATCTTTCTAACTTTCACAAAAGACAGATAGCTGTGTCGCTATCATATTTTTTTTCTTTCTCAGCCAAAAACTTGGCTAAACAAATTGCTTCTTTTGAGCAATGCAATGACTTTTTAATAAATTCTGCCAATCATTTGGACAACATTAATGACATTGATCATCATTTAAATTAGAAATTAAGACAATAGAGGCAGCCTCTTGCAAAAATGTAACAAAGGCAAATAATAAATCAAATAAAAGTGTAAAAAATTCAAATAGTATCAACCTGGTGCATCAAAACATTCAAGGGTTTTTGAAGAAAGATTTAGAAGTAGAATTATTCCTGAATTATAGCAATATAGATATTCTTTGTGTGACAGAACATTGGCTCAAAAGCCACCAGTTCATGTTTAATTTTAGTAATCACCAGGTTGGTAGTTCGTTTAGCAGAGTAAATGCTATACATGGTGGCTCGTTAATTATAGTAAATAATAAGTTTAAATTTAAAGACCGCAAGGATATTGTGAGCCTCTCTGTTGAGCGGACAATTGAAATAGCCTGTGTAGAATTGGAGCAGTTCATTATATTAAGCGTGTACAGACCACCCTCAGGATTGTATGATTGTTTTGAAAAGGTTATGGATGAAGTGTTGCACAAAATTTGTAATTCAAACAAGTCTATCATAACTTGTGGTGACTTTAATGTTAATTTATTAGAGAATTCTGGATTAAGTACTAAAATTATAAGTTTGTTTCAGTCATACAATCTTGAAAACCAATTTTTGGAGCCCACTAGAATAACTCCCACCAGTGCCACATGCCTAGATAACATTTATACAGATATTATACCAACCCACAAAGAAATTATTAATTTAATAGACTCGGATCATTGCGGACAATTGATCACTATTCCAAATATAAACAAAAAAATGACTAAAAAAGATATCACTGTTAACCCAAAAACTAATAATCGCTTGGAAACATTTAAAACTAAACTTTTAAGTAAATTACCATTTTTGTCGACTAATGATGACCCTAATAAACAATATAATGATTTTTTTAATATGTATTGTAAACAATTTGATAACACATTCATTCCAAAGACTTTCTCGGTGAATAGTAACGCTTCCTTCAGTGACTGGGCCACCATTGGTATACATAAAAGTAGAAAACGGCTTTATGAACTATATGATGAACGGACTTATATAAACACTGCTGAATTTAATTTATATGTTAAGAATTATTCAAAATTATTTAAAAAAGTTTGTAGTACGGCCAAGTCACGTTATTTGAGTTCAAAAATTAAAAATAGTAGTAATGTAATTAAAATGACATGGAGTATCATTAATAGCGAAACGGGAAGGTCATGCAACCGATGTAGTGACTACAGCCTTGATATTGATGACAGTATAATTAAATCAGATTCACAAGTCGCCGTGGCCTTTGAAAATTTCTTTACAAATATTCCTGTATCCACTACTAAATCTCTAAACTCATCACCCACTGCTGCAGAGTCTTTACTTAAAGAAAACGTCCCTGTTTGTGATTCTGAATTTCATTTCCAATATGTCACCTGTAAAGATATAATTAAAACCTTTCAAACGTTAAATGTTAAAAAGACTGCAGATCTATGGGGCAATTCTGTGGACGTTGCAAAGTCGATTATAAACATTGTATCACCTACTTTAGCTGGTATTTTTAATAAGTGTGTTGACTGTGGTGAGTTTCCTGATCTTATGAAAAACAGTAAAATAATACCGTTGCTTAAATCAGGTAGTACATCAGATCCTACTAATTATAGACCCATTTCAGTGCTACCTACTTTTAGTAAAATTTTTGAAAAACTTATTTTGAATCAAATGCAAAGATTTTTTAATAAACACAAATTACTGCATAACAAACAGTTCGGTTTTACAAGGGGTCGTTCGACTACTGATGCCGGAGTTGAACTTTTAGGACATGTTTATAATGCATGGGAGGACAAATGCGATGCTTTGGGAATCTTTTGCGATTTGTCCAAGGCATTCGATTGTGTTCTTCATGAAACATTAATCAGGAAACTGCACCACTACGGAATCCGAAACGCCTCTCTGGATCTTCTTACTTCTTACTTAAGTGATAGGATTCAGAGAGTTGATGTTAACGGAAAACGTTCACCCGGATCTGTAGTAAGAATGGGGGTCCCCCAGGGCTCAATTCTTGGCCCATTTTTATTTCTTATTTATATAAATGACTTGCCTTACCTCATAAAGGATAAACATGATATAGTGTTGTTTGCAGACGACACTTCACTTTTATTTAAACTCAAACGTCAGCAGCTGGTTACTGACAATGTAAATAGTGCTCTCGCAATAGTAGTTAACTGGTTTAATGTTAATAACCTACTTCTTAACGAGAAAAAAACTAAATGTATTAAGTTCACGATACCTCATGTTAGACAAGTAGAAACTAGTGTTCTCATAAAGGGTGAAGTGTTGAAACCCGAAGATACCACAGTATTCTTAGGCATAACTTTGGATGCCAAGCTTCAATGGGGCCCCCATATAGACAAATTGTCGAAAAAGCTTAGCTCTGCAGCATACGCCGTTAGAAAAATTCGTGATTTAACAGATTTAGATACTGCCCGTTTAGTATACTTTAGTTATTTTCATAGTGTGATGTCGTACGGTATTCTGTTGTGGGGAAATGCCGCCGATATACAGACAATTTTTGTTTTACAAAAAAGGGCAATTCGTTCAATTTATAAATTAAGTCCCAGACACTCCCTCAGAGATAAATTTAAAGAGATTAATATTGTTACTGTGCCTTCTCAGTATATTTATGAAAATCTTTTGTATGCACATAAAAATATTAATCTGTTTAAAAAATACAGTGATATCCACAATATAAATACCAGGAACAAACACAAATTTCTTGTTCCTACAACCAGGCTCAAAAAAATTGGTGGCTCCTTTAGATGCCAATGTATACGTTTTTATAATAAACTTCCTAGCCACATTCAAGATCTAAGCTTTAATAAATTCAAATCTTTTATAAAGCGGAAATTGTGCCAGAAAGCCTACTATACTGTGAAAGACTATATTGAAGACAAAAAGGCTTGGGATTGAGCTGCTCCAATAAATTTACCCAGTGAATGTTGATTTTAGTTTGCTAACTCTTTTTAGACATGAATATTTACTATAAAAAGTATTATGTTATTTTCATTATTGTGAATATGAGGACTATGTGGGTCATTTTTTTTTCAGTTTTATTCTTGGTCTGGCAGTTTAAGTAGTTTATGCGGCCTACCCAAATGTCCTTTCTTTGGTATTGTTCGTCGAATCGTTGAGCTCCTTAAGTTCTGAGTTGAGCTGCACGGTTACTGACAAATGCGTGCACTGACTGGACAGGTCGACTTAATCTGTGTGGTTCTTTCCTCAAAAGACCATTTCAGACACCGATCTACATGCTCTTCAAACATTATTACCGAATTTATATATACACATTGACATTGATAAATTTTATATATACAATGACATGAGTATTTACTTGTAAAGTATTATATTATTTTAATTTTGTGAATGTGAAGACTATGTGGGTAATTGCTTTCTTTTTTTTTTTCTAATTTAATTTTAATTATGATCTGGCAGTTTGAGTAATTTATGCGGCCTACCCAAATGTCCTTTCTTTGGTATTGTTCGTCGAATCGTTGAGCTCCTTAAGTCCTGACTTCCTGAGTCGAGCTGCACGATTACTGACAAATGCGTGCACTGACTGGACAGGTCCACTCAAACTGTGTGGTTCTTTCCTCAAAAGACCATTTCAGATACCAATCTGCATGGTCTTCGCATGACCTGACCAAGATTATGTCTGGACTTTAAAAGAGACTGTGACCTCTGAGTTTGTTTCGGCCTTTCTTCTCAGAGTAGTCAGATAGGAAACGCCGACCTCATCTAGTTTAAAAAACATGATTGACGTGTAAAAGTGTTTGTACAAACCTACTTACAGAAATAAAATCATTTATCATTTATTTATCATTCTCTTGAAATGTACTTGTAAAGACAAATCCAAAGAACCCAAACGCGACTTTACACAAGAAAGCCACTCTGTATTCCACTATCCAAGTCATGCCACACTAGAACGGGCTATCATTATAATTTAATGAATACTTATACAACATTTCGTGCCTGTGCTGTTGACCTCTGAGGAGTTATATCGTATGGGAGCCAGTTCTGGGTGCAGCAGTCAGATCATGGAACATTTTAGAACGACCTATCATAATTGTAAGCGTATATACAATTTTGTGTCTCTGCTTTTGACCTTTGAGGAGTTCTCTCGACTGGAGCACAATCCTGGGTGCAGCAGCCAGGTTATGGTAGACTTTAGAAGGAACTACCATAATTAAACGTGTATATTAAATATCATGTCTGCACCGTTGACCGTTAAGGAGATCCTTCGTCTGGAGCCAATTCTGGGTGTAGAATTACAAGTCATGCATCATAAAAATGCATTGTCTATGAAACATAATCAACTTGTAAAATTTCAACTCCGTAGGATAAGAGGAAGTGGTTTTTTTCAGCTTGCAAGATTCCACCCGGACAAACATACATACATTGCAAGTTAAATGAAAGCTTGTAATAAAAACACTCACATCAAGATCACATTCAAGAAAGTTCTTACGGTTCATATAGTAGAATAATGAATCTAACATTACCATTTGGACTACTATAATTTTACCAATAGTAAACTTTCTACGCTCACGTGGTTTCACGCGCGTGCAGTAAACGGTAGACACCAATTAAACGGTTGACTTTTCTTGTCAACACAGTCCATAAACATAACGCGTGTATTTGGAACAATAATGCAGTCAAACTTTCATCAGCTGTCGGTTTTAATAAGAGTAACATGATACCGTGCAGGTACCTAATACTTGCAAATATCTGGGATAAAAGATTCATTAAATCTACAGATCAGCACACGTTCTTAAAAAAAAAACAAATATTGAATATACCTATTTCAGGGTACTTACCAATTGTAATAGTCATTCTATAGGGTAATTTGAACTTAAAGAGTGTTTATGATATTAATGTAATTATGTAAATATACATTAATTCGTTGCGGTCACGAATCATTTTTTTATCAATATATAACCTGTCACTGACATGCAAATTGCAAAAAAACGTAAGAAAATTTGAACTTCACGGGCTTTCCTGGCGCTTTTTTTTGCCTTAAGTTACCAACATTTTATTGTATCTAAGAGATTACGATTATGCCATAACAGTATGTTTTTGTTGACAACTTCTTATACTATGACATTAGCCGGTTGTTTAGAAGTTATTGAGTTTAAAGCTTTGAAACAGCCGCAATAAATTGTAACGTTTAACGAAATGTTCCGCTAACTTG
Source organism: Dryobotodes eremita (assembly GCA_917490735.1). Classification (NCBI taxonomy): domain Eukaryota; kingdom Metazoa; phylum Arthropoda; class Insecta; order Lepidoptera; family Noctuidae; genus Dryobotodes; species Dryobotodes eremita. The sequence continues at coordinate 22,848,796 of OU823254.1, forward strand.
CTCTTATTTGATTAAGTCCGCGGAAAACTCGAGGCTGATGTAACTACACAATTTACTGTAGTATCTACTACTTAAAAATTCTTGTAGGAACTTCATCACAAATGATTTCAAGAAACAAAAAATGCGTCATGCAGATGTCATTTGGATCACTTGTCGTTCATTTAAATAACTAAACTGTCGCGAATCCTGAAGTACTTGGTTGTAAAACCAAAGTAACAACAACCTGTCCAAGTTCAACAAACCACGCGTGAAAATGCTGCGCGTCCGATATTATGTACGTTTTTCTGACAATGTCGTCAAACTACGCACTGATTGGACAGTCAGTCACGTATCAGGGGTGACAAACCGCATCGCTGTCAGGGGCGACAGACCGCGTTGCTGTCAGGGGTGGCACGCGCGGGTTGTACATTCTCTTGTTGTTTCTGATCGGACCATGTTCGATTGATGGGAGCGTGCGGTGAAGCGGCTGATTGATTGAAACTGATTGATTGGCAAGTAACTGGAATATAGGCGATACGCCAATCGATTAATCGATTGTCAATCATTGTGAGAAGTATGCACTAAGTATCGAGATGTCATGTTAGTAATGTTTTAGGTTCGATCTGCTCGGACTTTATTATTTATAGCGTGTGTTTTGTGACCGCATTTTTGAAAGTAGCGGATAGTCATAAATTTTGCGCAAGATGACACCATTGCGGAGCAAGATGTTCCTTTGAAGACTCTGTTTTAATACACAAGTTTGTTTGGAAGAAACCGAAATTCTAAAACATTTGTTTGCTGCATAAGTCTCACATTAAACAAACATTTCGCGTCTCTCAAAGTTGGAGAAGATAACAAGTTACAAAGCTCTCAGGGCAAATCTTTCTGTATTCATGTTTTAAGTAGTTTCAGATTTTTTCAAAGTTATGTTCGTTTGAAGAGAGGTCTTTTAGCGGAGCGTCCTCCGGGAGGTCATTACGAGGTTCTACCGTGACGTGGAGAATATTTGAGAGGGCAGGGCTGTCCGGCCGCGGTTATTGCCACATTAAAGTGATATTGCCGCCGAGGGCGCGCGGTGTGCCGGGAACACGGCTTGTTATTAAACTGTAGAATATCTAATGGAGCAGCCCTGAGCGCCGCCGCGTCGGCGAGTACTTCTAACTACGTTTGAGCACAATGGCGTAACTTGGAGCCGCTATCTCTCGACTAGAACTGATCTGAACAAACATAAACTGTTACATACTGTAACATTACTGTTATTAAAATATCGGGGGCCTAACGTGAGACTATAACTTGTTGAACCTAAAACTTAGCTATTTAATTGGAAACGATCTAAATGTAGGTACTGCCAATTTGTCGTTAGAGCCGGAGTGCGATAATATCAAAGTAATATACGAGTTCATTGTTATTCTGAAATGGATCTAGTTTAATAAACGCCGAAACACAAATAATTCCTATCAGGATCGTGAGACGAATGGCAGACCTTAGCCCACCCACTGTACTATTCACTTTATGGTTTAAGATATTTATTTCTCAAAAAGAGAATACAAAATTATTCACTTAGAATGAGAAAACTGGTTGCATGCACATAAGCGTTCTTAGGAACTAGTATCGGAACGGTAATTTTGAAGTTAGAAGTAGGAACAATATTGTTTGTCATTAACTTATTATTATGTTAGTAAAATTAACTATGTTATAAGAGACCGAGTTTAGAAGGTATTTAAAAAAATATTTTTACTTGTTGTAGGTAATCTGCAAAAAATATTGAGACTTACATGACAAAGTGAGATTGATTCACATACCCTACACCTACAGTAAACAGATCTATTCAGCACTGAGCTATCTCAACAAACTAAAGTGAGACACAATGTTTCTCGCGATATAAATGAGCTCATTATTTGAGTAGCTTCGTATCTTCATCTAGACTTGGACTGGCTGACACTTGAGCCAACAGTTTATAACAACTTTGCACTGTCGATTCTATACAACCTTCTAAGAATGAATGTTTTAGACGTCTTGTTACCACAATTTAATTATGTAAAGTTTAGACTGACTCGCGTTCAGTCGAGGCCTAAAACTCGTGTTTTTGTAAGATTTCGGATTGTTTTGAAACACGAGAAAGATTAAGTCTCGGGATTAACATCGTATGTCGAAGTCAGAACAACACAATCACGCGTTTGTTTTGTTAAACCGAGTTTGATTTACTCAACTGAATCGGATGCTTTCTCACTGCGGGTCTTTTATAGTGGAAACCAGTAAGTGAAACTGACATCAGAAGTGGGAAATACTTCCTCTTTTTAAGTCAGTTTTCATTTAGTTCTCCAGCAACCAATTAAGGCCTTGATATGACGGTGAAGTATCGAATGGACCAATTAAGTACCGGACAGAAAACCTTACTGATCGTACAGCTATGACTGAAGTGGGAGGTAAACCGGATGTAGGTACATAGGTATGGTGCGTCCATAGTTCCATACTGTGCATATTTAGCGTGTTGAGGCAAACATTGGCCGCCAACCTAGTACGCCACCAAACAAGCAGAAGGTAACTGGACTGTATTGATGGTTTGTACGGCTCAGAGAAGTTTGCACACGTTTAGCTAGTTTGCTAGATAAGATTTTTTTTTTTAATCAGGAAGCTCCGCCGCTACGGGATCCGGAACACCGCTCTGGACCTTCTTACTTCATACTTGAGTAATAGGATTCAGAGCGTTGACGTTAACGGAAAATGATCTCCTGGATCTATAGTAACAATAGGAATCCCGCAGGGCTCAATTCTTGGTCCTTTCTTGTTTCTTATTTATATTAATGACTTGCCTTACTTCATAAAGGATAATCATGATATAGTGTTTTTGCGGATGACACTTCACTTTTATTTAAACTTAAACGTCAGCAGCTGCTTACTGACGATATAGATAGCGCGATCTCAAAAATAGTTTACCGGTTAAATGTTAATAATTTACTTCTTAATGAAAAAAAAAATCCAAGTGCATTAAGTTTACGCTACCTTACGTTAGACAGGTGAAAACTAATAGATCGATGAAGGGCAAAGAATTGAATCTTGAAGATAGCACAGTATTACTGGGCTTAACTTTGGATGCTAAGCTTCAGTGGGGCCCACACTTAGATACATTTTCAAAAAAGCTAAGCTCCGAAGTATACGCTGTTAGAAAAATTCGTAATTTAACCGACATAGAGACCATAGTATAGTGTATTTTAGCTATTTTCATAGTGTTATGTCGTACGGTATTCTGTTGTGGGGAAAGCCGCCGATATTCAGACTACCTTTGTTTTGCAGAAAAGAGCTGATCAATTTATAAATTAAGTCCGAGACAATCTCTCAGAGAGTTTAAGGAGATTAATATAATGACTGTACACTATTCGAGTGGGGAGTGGAAACTCCATTTGCTCAAGTAAGCTCGTTCCTTCAGAGGATCAGGGAGGCAGGGGAGTACATGGCAGTTACAGCCCGTACCATTAGCATCGACGCGATGATGATCGAGGGCGAGAGAGGAGACGTCGCAGACCGCTTCGGCTGTTTAAAAGCCTCAGAACAGCATGAGGTAGTTGTCTATGAGGACAGAGGGGAAACTCTGAGTTTCCTCAAAGCCCCCAGACAGCCAACAGCCGGTGCGACGAACCCCACAACAAACCCGACCACTCAAAGCGGATCAGAGAGGGCCCAGCAAAAGGCAGCCGCCGAAAAAGCTGCAAAGGAGCAGAGCAAAACCGCTAGCCCGGAGGACCGGGCCCGATCGAGGAGTCGCCTGAAAGCCTTCGGCACTTTCCTCAGTGCACTGCTCCCAAGCCGCACATCACCTACCCAGAAGCAGGAAGCAGCAGTGGAGAGGTTCTTCAATAGGAAGACAACAGAACCAATCCAGCAGAAGCCTACGCCAACAAGAGCCGACAAAGGGCAAGTCAGCCCGCCGACCCTCGCAGTGAACTCGGGCACCACGGACCACGTGAAGAGCGCCTTCCTCGAATACGTAGCAATCGTGAGAGCGACCAGAGAGGTCAATCTCATGACATGCAGGAAGATCCTGCAGACCTTCCAGAGAGAAACAGAAGGTCTGCTAAGGGTACTACCCGAGGAAGCAGAGGCAGCAGTGTACGACAACGTCAAATCTCTAGTCATCAGAGGAGAAATGGCGGGGTCGCACATGGCAGCCTACAGCGCGAAGAGCGGTTTCGTGGCCCTGGACGAGGAAGAAACGGAGCGCTCAGGCAAAATTAAGTTCAAAGCACCAAATGACGACCCGATATTGGTTACCGCCAAATGTACCAAAATCATGCTGGACGATAAGATCCTTAAAATGGCACAGTCCATTTCGGGGACTTCAGATATCCCAGCATCGCAGGAAAGTTGGGCGGTACCCAATATCAGGTGGGTAAACGGAGTCCCGGGTTGCGGCAAGACAACCTGGGTGGTGAAGCAATTCGATGAGGAGAAGGACGTTGTAGCAACCACGACGACCGAAGCTGCCAAAGATCTCAGGGAGAAGCTAGCGCACCGCTTAGGAGATCGAGTAAATACAAAGGTGCGCACTATGGCCTCAATCTTAGCCAACGGGTTCAAGAAGCAAGAGAAATGCTACCGCCTCACGGTAGACGAAGCTCTTATGAACCATTTTGGGGCCATAGTTATGGCAGTAAAGTTGTCTGGAGCAAGCGAAGTTGTCCTCATCGGAGACGTCAACCAGCTCCCATTTTTGGACAGAGAGAACCTATTCGAGTTAAGGTATACCCATCCAAATCTGGTGGCAGGCATCACCCAGGAGTTGCTTTGCACACACCGTAATCCAATGGATGTGGCGTTTGCACTGAGCGAGATATACTCCGGCATATACTCCTCCAAGTCGTCGCTGTTGCGGGTCCACTCCCTGAGGGCGGAAGGTTACACGGGAGCCCAAATATCGAGCACCGCCCAAAACACCCTGTTCTTGGTTCATACACAAGAGGAGAAAGCTTCTCTTATGAGCCAGGGATATGGGTCCGGCGAAGGGTCGCGCACGTTGACCATACACGAGGCTCAGGGGTTGACCTACGACAGCGTAATAATCATCAACACCAAGTCCAGGAGGCTCCAAATCCACGACAGCATCTCTCACGCGGTAGTGGCGGTGTCGCGACACACTGTCAGTTGCGTCTATTACACCGACGACGCCGACGACGCCACGGGCCGCTTTGCAAAGAGAGCGATGGATGCGCCGACTAAAACGGTCGTCGAATACAACCTGAAGACGGCCATGCGGCATCGAGACGAAGTCGTCGTGGAAGCCTTGCTCAGGCTAGCGAAGTCCCTGGGTAGCAGACCCCACCTAAACTCCACCTAAAAAATCCCCATCCAAACTCCAACCCAATCCATAACCAAATAAAGTAAACCACCACCAGTCTGAACCCCCTGCATAGTAATAAAAACAGATATGTAAACTGCATGGCAGAGCGAGTCTGTCATACTCACGTAAATGTCCTACCGATGGTGGCGCTGCACATTCGGTCGTTGAGTTCCCTAAAAAATGGTTGAGCTTAACGGCGCGGATGTACACGTCATGTCCGTGAACGGAAGCCGTCTAGTGGGACTGGTCGGCTCGCGTTGCCATGCAGTTTACTCTCTCTCCATAAATTGTAATAATTAAGATAGTAGTAAACATAACAAAGTAATCCTGTATTAGATTATGTATTAAATAAACCAAAAGAAGTATAACAACCGTAATTCCTATAAAAATATATTTGTAATAAGTAATAAAGTAAAAGTAAATAAAGTAAGTAATAAAATTAAAAAGTAGTAAAGTAAGTAAAAATTGTAATGCCTGTGTATTAATAAACTATGTATAGTAATAATAAAAAAAAGAAAATAAAAAAAAATATATATGATATATAACATAATAACACATACTGCATGAGCATGCATATATATAAATTAACATAAAAAAAAATATGCGTGTATATATAATTATGATGGACTTACGTAGATTTAAGTTAGTTAAGTATAACATAGAGTAATGTGTCCGACGTAGGAGCACAATAATTGTAAAAACTTAAGTAAAATACATAAACAATTGAACCTGTAAACAAAGGCGCGGACGACCATGTCCGCGGTAAAAGTTATTCATAATAAAAAAAATAAAAAAATATAATGACTGTGCCTTCTCAATATATTTTTGAAAATCTTTTATAGGCCCATAAAAATATAAAGTTGTATAAAAAAAACAGTGATATCCATAATATAAATACTAGAAACAAACACAAAATTGTTGTACCTACAACAAAACAAGCCTGAAGAAAATAAGTGGCTCGTTCAAATGTCAATGTATACGCTTTTATAATAAACTTCCAAGCCACATTCAAGATCTACGCCTTAATAAATTCAAATCATTCATTAAACGTAAGTTGTGCCAGAAAGTCTTCTATACCGTTATATTGAGGACAAAGAGGCTTGGGATTGAGTTGCTCCAATTTTTGCATACTGAATGTTTTTTTATTTTTGCTATATTTGTTACTTTTTTAATTTTACATTATCTTTAACATTTTATAATTATTATAATAGGTCTTTACCTATGAAATTGCCGTTTTGTATGAAAAAATTTAAACGAATTTTGTTCATGAATTTTTTATTTGTATTAATCGAAGTAATCACCCATGCAATCAATGCATCTTTGCCATCGCAGTGGCAGTTTATTGATGCCCTTCTTAAAGAAATCAGCTGGACGGGAGGCAACAAATTCTTCAAAGGCATTTTGTACTGCCTCTCGGGTATTAAATTTTTTTCCCGCCAAGAAGTTATCCAAATTCTGGAAAAAGTAGTAGTCTGTAGGCGCAAGGTCTGGTGAGTAGGGCGGATGACGGAGAGCTTCCAACCCCAGTTCTTGCAACTTGGAGACCGTCTGCTGTGCAGTATGAGGTCGCGCGTTGTCGTGCAGGAGCAGCGGAGACGAGCGATTGACCAATGCTGGTTGGAGATGCGCCAGCTTCTCCATCATTGTGTTCAGTTCTTCACAGTACACATCTGCAGTAATGCTCACCCCGTTTGGTAAGAAGCTGTGATGAATCACACCGGCGCTAGACCACCAAACAGTGACCATCACTTTTCTAGGGGTAAGTTTTCGTTTAGGGCATTGTTTAGGTGCTGAACCAGGATCCAACCAACTTGCTGAGCGCTTACGGTTATCAAACAGAATCCATTTTTCATCGCAGGTAACAATGCGGTTCAAAATTCCTTCATTTGTGTGTCTGTTGAGCAGTGCAAGGCACGTCTCGACGCGTACTTCGCGCTGGCGATCATTGAGTTCGTGGGGCACCCATTTGTCAAGCTTTTTTACCTTGCCAATTTGACGCAAATGGACCAATATTGTTTTGACGCTAACGTCGAAAGCTGCTGCTAATTCAGCCGTAGATTGTGTATCATCAGCTTCCACAATCGCCTTTAATTCGTCATTGTCGACCAAAGTCTTCGGACGACCGCGAGGTTCATTTTTCAGGTCGAAATTTCCAGAACGGAAGCGAGCAAACCAATAACAGGTGGTGCGTTGGTTTGTAGAGTTAGCTCCGTAAACGTCGTTGATGTTGCGTGCCGCTTGTGCCGCGTTGCTGCCACGACGGTACTCATATTCCATAATTACTCGAATTTTTAACGTATCCATGATGACGAAAAAGATTGAAATGCGATGAAAATGTAACACTAATCAATAAAGAAATGACTACTTTTAGAAAAAAAAAACCATGTTTTTAAAATAAAATTAATTTGAAATTAGAATTCATAGCCAAACAAAAATTATTTTGATTTGAAATGGCCAGTACTGCAGAACGGCAATTTCATAGGTAAAGACCAATATATACAATGACATGACAATTAACTTTGTGTAGTATAATATTATTATTTAATTATTGTGAATGTGAGGACTATGTGGGTCACTTTTATTTTTTTTCACTTTCTCAGGTAGTTTTAATGATAATCTGGCAGTTTGAGTGCTTTATGCGGCCTACCCAAATGTCCTTTGTTTGGTATTGTACGTCGAATTGTTGAGCTTCTTAAGTTTTGCGTTGAGCTGCACGATTATTGACAAACGCGTGCACTGACTGGACAGGTTCACTCATTCTGTGTGGTTTTTCCTCAAAAGACCATTTCAGACACAAATCAACATGGTCTAAATATGATGACCGTGAACATGACCTGACCAAGATTATGTCTGGACTTTAAAAGAGACTGTGACCTCTGAGTTTGTTTCGACCTTTCTTCTCAAAGCAGTCAGATAGGAAATGCCGACCTCATCTAGTTTTAAAATATGATTTACGTATAAAATTGTTTGTACAAAAATTCACACAGCCAAAAAGAAATTGGCCGCTGCAGTACGGGAAATGCATGTTTTGCGTACTCAAAATAAAACAATAAAACAATGGCAGGTTGTTATGAAGACGGTATTTTTCTTACTCTTTTATTTTCACGCTAGCTTTATAAAGCGAGGGTTAAAATGTCGCGCATTAGGGAGGCTGTCTGCAAACGAGGGTTAATTCGTCATTTGTATCGGAGTGCGTGTTCGTAAGTGGCCTCATCTCTCATTGTGAAGGCTGGGTAACCGCCTGCTTCGTGAGCCATGACATATATCATCACTCACCCGCTGGTAGTACGCAGTCACATTATCTTTATGTCATTTGTTTTTGAACGTTTTTGGAGTTCATCTTACTCGTAGATTTTCCGTGATCGATTAAAGGCGAAGGAACAAAAGTAATAACCTATTGAATGTTTTTATTACACTAAATTCATAGTTCCACAAAATAACGATAGTTGCGGCTCGTCACAATAGGCGTCATTACCCTATAGGTCAAACTCTGCGTGACATCTAATATTATGCCTCCTCGTCCGATCTACCCCCCAGGGAGTTCCATCGTATCTAATATTCCGCGTATAAATGCGAGGATAAGTTTGCTTGCTTCCTCGGCTCCATTGTGGATGCTCAGCCACATATTGCGTGTGTCAGGAAGATGGACGGCGGGTGGAGCCAGTTCCCCAGGGCCACGCTACTGTTCCACGCGAGTGCACACGGGGGCAAAGTGCACTGTTTGTACGGCAGTACGGCACGAATGTAAAGCTGTGTATATTTTCAGTTAATTCAACACTTTCGGCTCGTAAAAGAGGAAGTAATGTTAACAATGTGCCGTCCTGTTGTGTTCGTTTGAACTGTTGGGTGTTACATGTGAGTGACGCGCCACACCAGTTGTCTCGAACAGGAGCGAAGGGCGCCAGATGTAGGCGGAACACACGGTCAAACAACCGTTGTTACTGGCGCACTACATTCGTAAAACTTTTATGTGTACAAAAATGTTTACAAATAACATAACACATCCTTGTTTTTCCTCAAAGGGTTAGGCAGAGGTGTACTCACATTTCACCTCCCTTGTAATAGGGGGCGAGCTAATTTCCATCAACCTGGCACAAATCCAGATTTCGGGCAATATAAATTATATTGAATGCCGAAACAGGCATTGATAAGCTAAATGAAGTAATAAACGAACAGCTACTTTTCGGTCACAAACATGTCTCCGTAGCTGTTTCCCTTCACGGTGAGTTTTCTCAAGAACCACGCGTGGGTGATCGTGTAGCTGTCTATTGTGTATTTATATTTAGCTGTATTGAGTAGTATGACCGTAGCAACACCGGATCTCTCCCACACTGCACACTTAGATATGCTTAGACGGTGCTAGCATGTCATCCTGTTTGTTTCTGATGTATATAATAAGTGTAGCCACTTAATTGGCTGTAAGATTAGTTTTGCTTTTATGTGAAAATGTTAAAGAGCTGTGGATTTTGTGAATAAATAAATCATCAGGGCTCGCTGTTTACACACATTTAACTTTATTTAACTAGTTTATACTGGCAGTTCAATGTTAAAATAGGGATAGGTAGGTATATACAGAAGGTCTAAATAAACTGCCTTTGTCATATCAGTCCGTCAACATGCTGCTAATGAAACGGATTGGTGGATGATTGCACAAGTTTGTAAGCAAGGGTTGCCCGACTAGTCAATGTTTTATTAAATAAATATGGCGTCCATTAAATTATTTGCTATTTCCGAGGGCCGCACATAGCTGTAATAGATTACCGCAACGGTTATCTAAATACCAACATGGTTCAGTGTAGCAATTGCTGAGTGAGCTTTCTGCAGTTTTTCTGTTCTGTGGCTCAAGGCCAAGTTCGCGTGATTCCGGCCATGTTTGCGATACCTCGCAGGGCCCCGGTTGTGGGCCCCCGTACTTGTTGCCACAAATCCCAGGGGGCACCGTGCTCAACAAATGTTCACATAGATTTGTCATGTTGAGACCCAGCCCCCCAGGGTAGACGGGGTTGACAAATGAGCTCTTTGGTGTTTGCATTGAGGTTTTTGTTATATTTGAAGGTAGTTTCGTATATTTGAATGTGTTCGTCGTGTGTCGCATTGGCAATGTACATTAATAATGTTGCCGACAAAGTTCAGTTCGCCCTTTTCTGAAGTCGCAAAAAGCCGAGCGATTTATAGCTGTGTCAATGTGAGTTACATGAAAAGTCTGTTAGTGCCCAAGATATTACAAACACTGTGTTGAAAGTTATGGCAACTTCTAAAACTTTGAAAAATGAGTGAGGTGAGCTCTGCTCGTAAATTATAAATGCTAATATGAAAGTTTTCGGTACTTGCAGGATCTCACAGTGACCGGCTTTGCGGGTTTATGTTTTATCCGGGTACAGTAAACCCGCTATGTATGACTCATATTACTTACTACTAAAACTGCCTGTTTCCTGGAAAATAATAAGCATTTTCCGGTTTTCCGTGGGCTTAAAAGACATGGCTATGAGGGATTATATCAAAAGGATGGGTTTGGGTAGGGACAACATACCTATTACATTCACGAGTAAATAGCAATAATAGTAGTGTGTGAACAGCCACTGGTTACGTACATACATACATGTACATATTGTTATCGACTGCAGTGGTTCAGTAGCATTGAACTAAGTAAGTATTATCTGATCGTTGTCGAACAACTCGATAGCTGTGCTGTGCTAAGCATGTTGCACATTAGCCGTTGTCGGTGACGAGACCTTATTTACGCTCTAGGGCGCAAGTAGTGAGAGGACAGCAGGCCTCCCACTACTTGTAAGAACGCGCGCGCTCTCACTATAGCATAGCGTGTCGTGATTCAGAAAAGTTTTCTGAGTCACTAATTAGAATTCAAAGAGATACATTATGATGTTTATCTGTTTCTAATTAATTTATATAGCTTAGTTTTCCTTTTAGTTTTCATATTCCATGTGATTTGTTGTTTATGTAAATATTGGAATAATTTTGGTCTCAAATGACAGAATTATGTGTAAAACTAATATTCCAATTAGATTCATGTAAATCGGACTATATATTTAGAAGTTATTAAGAAATTTGTGTAAGGGAAATTGTACCGAACTATATTTTTCAAGGTTTATGTTCTACGAAGATTTTATTATTTAATATGATTAACCGATATATAAGTAAGGTTATTTAATAATAATTGTAAGGATTAAAGGTATAAAAATATAAATATATAAAAATAAAGGCTCCAAAGATTTTGGCTTATTTACGGATTAAATTACGAGAACCTCTCTGTAAGGTAATGTAGGCCCATATAAAAGGCGTGCCATTTGCGGCACTTGGTCCCTTGTCCGATGAGGCGCCAGCCCGCGTCGTAGCTGAGCCTGTAGCCTTAAATTCTCCCGTTTAATAATAAATACTCTAAACTTTCGATCCAGCCTGTCCCACCTTGCTGCCCTCTCTCAGTGACGCCCTAAGCCGAGGTCCGTACCCAACGAGGGGTGCCCTTAGCGTGCGGTCATTTAAATATAAGTTTAGTATTTAATTTCGCTCCTGGCTGGAGGCTTTTAGAGTACAATCTTAAGGCACCCACAGGATAGTTCGGTTAAGTAGCCAGGACCTCAGGGGTCACAACTACGAGCTGCCACGCAAAAAAAAAAAGAACGGCACTTGGTCAGTCACAACATGGCTGTCGAAGAGACAACATCAAGATCGAAGTCGAAATCTGCGGACAAAATTCAAGACAGAAAATCTGCTTTGGTATAATTGTCTCCTCTACGCTACTCGTCTCTCCCCGAGGTCCTTGCTCGTTGTGCCCCATTAAAACACATAGGCATTCCGGGGTGCGGGGTGACGTGTGCCGCCAGCGGAGTCACTGGACTCGGGCAGTAGGGAGCGTACGTCAACAATAGTGCGAGATTGTCGCAGGACGACTGCGGGTGCTGGATGCGCCCCTGCCGACCGCTACAGCCGTAGTGCATGATTATGTAAGATTTTTATTGTGTAAATTATAAATTGTAATTTAATCAAAAATAGTAACTTTTCCTTACACAAGTTTTCTGTATCATCAGAATTACTGATAAGCCCCATTATTTATTGAGTCATGAAGCTTGAAGTTATGGTGATATTTACCGCCAATAATTAATGATGTAGATTGCTTCTACAATTACGTGCTGACCTTTGTTAAATTGATTTATAAATTCCCATTGCTTTATCTGATAGATTGTTTTCCTTTAATTCAGTCGCTGGAACGTATTGTCGTTCTTTAATTAATTAACTGTAATCCGGGATTAACATCCAGTGTAATGGAGTTCAGCGAAGATAGATCACCACTCGGTAATCTCCAAATAATAATTCTACGTTTTACGAAATTTACATCAGCCTTACAACTTGAACGTTTTAGGTACCTATTCGTTCTAACCTGTACTGACCGTATAAAAAATGATGAAGCCCACCATGTTATAAAATATCTTATTAAAATAAAGAAAACACAAAAGATCAAACTACATGAAAATTCTTCTTTTTGAAATCCAAAGGGTTATTCAGGAATAATGTGGGCACTTCTTTATTCTGTTCACACACAGTATGATATCCGTTCCGGTGCTGAATGGTCCCTAGTGTGCAAGCTCCGCTACTGCCGGCAGTCCGACACTGTGCCGTGGAGCCAAAGTTGCCGCTATCTGCCGGACTTGCGGTACGGCCACTGTTGCACTAGGCAAGTGTACATTATGTACATATTGACTCTAAGATAAGCTTGCAGCCCGCATGCTGGGTCCACTTGTGTTGACTATTGACCTGTTACTTAATCTAGTGTGTGGGTTAGCTTAAATGTGTTGACAGAAACTTTAGATTTCGATGTTTATTAGGTACAATACTAATCTTATAGACAAATACAAGTTGTCTGTGGAGTCTTGGTTTAGGTAAGTATAATAAAACACTATTTCCAATATTACTGCTTTAGGCGTGCTGTCGCTACGGCTGCTCGGACAAGCTGCGGGTGCGCCGCGTCGCTCAGCACTCTCTCTACCGCGCAACCCCCACCACAGCACGCAAACTTATTTATTAAACATCACACTGTCTGTTTTCGATCGACGATCGAACCTTGGAAATAGAGAACTCAGACTGAATTCATAAACCAGGAGTTACAAACAGTTACAAACGGTTCCGTTTTTATTTTTTGTCCCAATGTATTTTATTGGAGGAAAATAATCGCAGCAGAAGGTAGTTAAAGGTATCATATACTAACATGTATGTTAGTATATGATAAGTACACACACATAAACATAACCTCACGCCTTCTTCCCATGGGGGTAGGCATACGATAAGTTTTTCATTAAAAAAATTCAGTAAATTATTTACTGTCGAAATAGAAGCTGGAGTTTTATTATGTTGATTTTAAGAACTATTCCTTTCAATTTTATGCAGTTTAAGCAAAAGAAAGCTGGAAAGTTTGTTACTTAAATAAAAAAGACAGTACATTTAAACAGTGTTTAATGCATTTTCTTCTGTACGGACAAAAGCGAGCAACAAAGAAGCGAGCATCGTTCATTCACAAAATATTTACACAAGTCACGAACTAAATCTGAAAGTTAGTGACGCCGGAGTTTCCAACCGTTTAATGAAGAACTTGACGCGCTCGTTCCGGGTTGTTCTCTCAACATTTAGCTGCTATCAAGGACCGGCCCCGGCGGTTCACACCCACGGGCTGCGGTGACCTGGCAACAACTGTACAGAAGGTTCACTCCTTCCAAGCACAAAAGAGTAGCCACAGTGTGTAACTGACGTAGGTTCAAGATTTGTCTTGTATACTTTTGTGGCCCCAGTCGCTCTTCATTCGTGGCTATCAGGACAGGTTGCTTCCTTCATTTATACTTATCAGTTTTATTTTTATAGGTACGCAACAGGTACCTGTATTAATCTATTCTCTCTTAAAAATCGACTTTGTAACTGCAATCCGCACGATTTTGTTGGTGTCATCATCGCTAAAAGTGGACCTTCGGAAGTATCTCCGGTGTCTATCTCATTAAAGTCATCTGTATTCAGTCGCCGTATCTCGGTTTAATGTCATCTCGACACTAGTACTTTCTAAACTAACGTTTTCTCACTCGTATCGAACGTGAACTAGTTCTGTCTGTAGTTCACATCGAAGACGTAGGTAATGTAGAGAGATATTCCAAGAAATAACTGTATTTTACGCTATCTTGGAGATGGATGCATCGAGTAGGCCTTATGAATACTCTCTAGCCAGGCGTACGACAGAAGCCTATCAGGCAGTGCACCAGCCACGAAGGTGTACGCAAGTAATGGTGGTTGTTTTATATATAAATCATTTTATGAATGGTGCCTGAAAGTTTAGGCAGATGTATAGCTTCTATTGAATCACAGAACGGCTTAAAGCGTGTTATGACTTAGTTTGTAGAAATAACTCTTCTCCTTTTTCGTTGCTCTGCGATATGAAACAAGGACATTACAGCTCACTGTTTATTTTTATAGATCTAATATGATTTCAGTAGCAGCCACTCCCGTCACGTATGCTGCGCGCAATCCATACCAACTACGATACCCGACGTATTCCAACTGTACCTTCACCGTGTCGTAATAGGGCGGGTTTCAAACACTGTGCTAAACACTGTGTGCACCAAATGGCACAATCAGCAGGGTAAGTCGCGAACGCGTGATGCCGCCGTAAACTGAGGAGAATATTACATTAATGTGAAAAGAAGAGAGGATTTGTTGTACCGGTTTGTTGACAATAATTCAAAGCAAAGAGGACCCTTAAGCCATTTAAAGCGCCTTTTTTATTTATCTCCGCCATCTTTATGTCACTAAAAAACGGGTCAGAGGTCCTTCTTCACTTTCTGTGTAACTTCAATCGAAAGCAAACTACTAGAGAAGATTATGCTCAAATTGGGATCCCTTCTTTTCGCATAATGTTCTTTGTCCTAATATACTTCGGCATAACGATTTTGGCACAATTTGTTTTGGCATAATAATACTTCGGCATAATTTTTTTAGGCATACATTTTATGTTGGCATAATCATCTTAAAGACTAATTTGTTTTGGCATAAATTTGATTCGCATAACGTTAGTAGGCCTAATGACTATTAGCATAATATTGTTGGGTAAAAATTTTATATGCTGTGCAACAAAAGTTAGTTACAGAACCGAATTGCTGCAAAACCGACTCCACGTAGTCTTGTTTGTCCTACCCCTAGAGTGTAATTTAAAATCGCGTAGGCGGGTAGGGGCGAGGCGGCCCGCGGGCTGAGGAGCAGGCGGCTGTGAGCGAGCCGCCGCGGCTGAGGCTGGCCGGCGAAGCCGGCCAACAAGCCGAAGCTGCGGTGGTGAGCGAAAGCCGTCTGCGACGATTAGCATGCGTGGGGCCGCCGCCGCCGGAGGCCTGCAGCGCCGGAGCCGTGACAGAAACCCTGCCTGCTGCATGCTGCATGCTTGCTTGCATGCTGCATGCTTGCTTGTTTGCTGCATGCTTGCTTGCATGCTTGCTTGCATGCTTGCTTGCATGCTGTATGCTTGCTTGCATGCTGTATGCTTGCTTGCTTCATGCTACCTACAGCGAAAAAAAAACCCCACAAAATTGTTCATAAAAAAGTTATGCTTTAGAACTTTATGCTTAATAAATTTATGCTTTACAATATTATGCTTAATCATTATTATGGTTAGAGAAATTATGCTTAAAAAAATTATGCGTAAGCTGTTATGCGTAATTATATTATGCGAAAATATAATTATGCCAAACAAAATTATGCTAAGTTATATTAGGTCTTAAAATTTTATGCAAATGGATAGGGAACCGCTCAAATTATTTTAAATGTCATTCATGGCACATTATGGCGGCCTGTAACCACACAGTTGAACATAGAGAGGTGAGCGTTTGCGGCTAGGTATTATTTGACGCGGAAAAGCTGCTTTATGCGCGCGGGAGATTATCATGGAGAGGTAAATTCGTAATTTTAGGTGTTACACTCATGTTAGTTTTAGTTCGCAGTCTTTAGTGCGAACAAAGCATTAATTTATTCGCAGGACTCAATGGAATAACCCTTCAACTGTCGAGCCGTCAAACTTCTTTCAACTTCTCGGAACTATTCCACTCGTTGTCGGCTCGTTCAGAGCCGTTCAGTTGATCGCCACACTCACGGCTCCGGCTCCAGTACAAAGGAGTAGTGTGGCTCACAGATTGGGTGCGGCCACAACTAACCACTCGGGGCCGGTCGGGGGCGCCCAAACTGAGCTGTAATAGACTTGTTGATTGAAATCCTAACTCTAGTGTAGTTGTGCGGGTACCACAAAGTGCCTCCTTGTAGCAGGCGGTACCAGTGTAGTGTTATCGTAAGACTAAGATGACGTTTAAGATACAACTTGTTTGATGGTACGATCCTAAATAACTTTCTAATAATCGTGTGGTCTTCCGTTCGATTCTTTAGTCGGTCAAATTGATGATCTTGTGTTGTCTTTCGATCTGTATTAAACAACTGAAGGACAAAAAGATCATGTCACAATCGCCGTGACAGACTTTAAAATTGTTGTTGACAAACCAACATTTTTACTTTAAAAACCCAAGCTCACCACCGCTTATCCATATCCAATGCCGCTTCCTACGTATGAAAATACATCACCGAATAATAGTGTATTGTGAACGTAAACGTGCATTCAGGAGATATTCCTCGGCGCGGGACATCAATGGCCGCGCATATTTCACAGCGGATCGTGACGTCACCCTCTTTCCATCCTTCCATCCCCCGTTCGAGACGATGGATGACGCGTCTGCACCAGACAGGTTGTGGGAGTTTCTATTATGTCAGTTATTACAACCTTTTCCATTACTATATAAGTATATGAGACATTATGTGAACAGCTATCTATTCCCTATTTAATTGTTGTTTGGTAATATGCATTTAGATTTAAACGTAAAAACGTTTTACTTGTTGAAAACCAGATCTTATTTAATCTAGTAATTCATACAAGCTTTTTGCAATAAAACTGTCCATCGAAGCATCTAGTATTCCGACAAGCTGCTGCATCTTCATGCTCTTCAATGTATCTATATTGGAAAAAGGAATGTTCTATGTATCGTATTCTAGCACATACAATTGTGTATGTATGTATACATATACATAGTGGGCAAGCGTGAGTACACTGCACTCAATCTATGTTTCAAAGTGAACACTTATGAGATCAAGGTCAACGACCGACAAATTGCCTCTAAAAGGATCGCTACGACGCGACGCTCGTAGCGCATACATCTACGACGTAGCACCGTCTACGAATTTGCTACGATATTTACGAGCGAACGATTTATTTAGGTTGGGATATTTTGTACTATACACACTACAATACATACATATGTATGTATTATTGAGATTGATGAGGTTTTTTCTCCCACCGGTAACCTTAAGTTTGATCCAATTTAAAGAAAACATTTTCAATACTTGTAAACTGTACCCTCCCGAATGGATGGTAATGTACGTCATCTATTTGATCCGGTAAGACCCCTTTTACAGTAAACAAATATAATTTATTCGAGTGCCGATCTTCATCGCGAAGCCTCTGCCCTCCATAAGCCCACGTCAAAGTTAAGTTAGCTCCGTGTGCGACGTACGGCTTACAGTACGGGAACAAGTTATTTAGTAAGCAGAATGAGGGCTTATTGAATAATAAAACAACTATTTTTAGTCTTGAGGATTCGAGTATTACTTGAAGTTCTTTACAATAATTAATTAATAACTAGTAATTACATAATATTTTTGATTCATACAGTTTTAGTAACTAGTTGTTGTGTTTTAGTTTCTGTCGACAGTTTCGTTCGCAACACTAATGAGTAAGTCAAAAGGTAGTATTTCAAAATTGTTGAACATTTTTACGAGTGGCTTTGAAAGGACAATGACAAGAATCGCTCTGTTTAATAAAAGCAGCGGACATACACGATAATTAATTTTCTATTTTATTAAATTAGTTGTAAATATTTTTATAACACGGATTAGCTGCATGCCAAAATGAAAATTTAAAAGTATTCTATGCGACTAATATCATTAATCGCCGCCATCTTCGCCAAACGTTATGTGAAGTCGTGTCGAAGAAGATTAGGGACACCCAATCGATTGTAATCAATATTTTGTTTTTTTTTAACTCTTGCATATTTTTTAATCTGAATCACATTTTGAATTAATTTCGATTATGGTGTAAATAGAAGCTACAGTAAAAACATTCGATCACTATTCCATTATTATTTTTCACTAAAAGTATAATTTAAAAAACCTAACCTAACCTAATAAATGAGGTTACACTCTATTTTAAATAGGTAGTAAAAATAATGCTGAAGTGAATCTACATACTTCATACTGATAATTATTCAGGGTTTTCTAAAATCGTTCAGAAAAGTGTGTGATTTACTTTTAACTAAACGATCACTTACGAGTTTACGACAATTAATATAAAAAAAAATACTTACCGTTAGTGGATGAAATATAAATGTTTTCTTTAAAAAAAGCAATATTGCAGACTAGATACAGACGTTATTATTAATACTGTTACAAGTATAGAAGAAGTAGAGAAGTATGGTTTTATTATAAGTAGGACATTTTCATACTTGTAATGGTATTAATACTATCGGATGAAGTTTACAAGTAATGTATGGCCATAGTAAATCTTAGAAGATATCGTTTTTTTACTTATCGTATTTGGCACTCCTATTTTTGACATCACTGAATGGTTACTTGTCACTAAAGATGGGTTAATCCCGATATTTATCAGTATTAGCTAATATAAATATATTCGTCAAGTAATATATCTTAACTAATATTTGAGTATCAGTGATTTTTAACTAAGACCTAATACGTATCACTGCTGTACTTGTTCATTTCTTGCCATTCATTCGTACACTTCACGAACAGCAGAGTGAATCCGATCCAGATCCACAGAAAACATAATACTCCTAGCGATCCGATCTGTGCCGAGTGAAATGAATCCGAATTATATTATTCGACCTGCTTTAATTGGCCACTTTATAGATTATGTGAATATGAAATATTAGCATATCAAAGTTCGTCGGATTACTAATACGTGAATCCATAGAGCATTACTAATATCTTAACTAATACTAATATATTATTACTATTTATTACTTAGGCTTTAGAACAAAAACTGCATACCTAATTATTTAAGTAGGTACTAAAAATAGCTAAATGTATAAGGATATTGTTTTTCAGTTTCCTAAAAATCACTCGGAGTCACGGAGTTATGAAAAACCATAATATTCGTGGTTCGATTATAACCTCAAAATATGATACTTTTTTTGAAATATATCTATTCTGTAGCTAGTCCGCTGTAAAAATAACATCATATAGGAATTTACTAATGCTTGACAATACAACACATAATTTTCTGATGCTCTTGGTTCCAGGACGAACAATGTATGGGCGCAGAGCAATATCCTTTACTGTTGTGGAATAATTAAAGGTGTATCTTTTTTAAGGCGAGATTAAAATTGGTAGACAGAAGGACATTTAGATAAAATATATGTCTAGGGTACCTATAAGTAAGTGTCACTCTGATATTTACTATTATGGCACATACGCATATTTCCTTGACTAATTCGAAGAGAATGAAGCGACTATAATCCATCACCAATAACAACGGCCTCTCGGTAACTGTCGGCATTCCATTGACAAGGTATTATATTGTCAAGCCGTGCAGAGTTACTTATTGTTAACGTTATGACAATAGTCTCCTACACTATGTTTTCGTTGTTTTGTTACTGTCCGAATATGGAAAACATATTGTTATGATGTGTAGTCAACATAATTATTATCTTTCATTGAGGCAATCCTTGTTAAGCTTTAATAAATTTTATTAAAGACTTAAGTATATCTGTACTTTGGGAGAAATATTAAGTACTTACTGCTTTATGTTAATGTAGGTATGTAAAACCACATGGTTTTCAGACTTAGACATTCACAAAAGAACAAGTTATTGTTAGTCACAGTAAGAGTGAACGAAAACACTCAGCACAAACGCTTACCTATTCACCGTCCCCGACTGTCTCTTAGTGACAAAATAGAAGTGAAGAATCAGTTGTTTATTCAGCAATTCACTCGCTTCCTTTCGCTGACATTTACGTTAACCATGTCAACACCTCCTCCCCCTCTGACCGTGACGTCATTAACCAATATGCTGACTTGAATAGAGCATAACTAAATGACAAAGAGAATGCGTCTTTTATTTAACACTCACGTATCATCTTAATTTAATACTCACGTATCATCTTAATAAGGAGTAAACTCATTGCTGCGACTCGTACGTAATACGTGCCGAGCCAAACGCGCACGAGAGCGATACGAGAATAGAGCATGCGCATGCTCAGCAGAATAAAATGTTACTGAACGTCTGATGAGTTCTTGAAACGCTCTTACGTATCGAGTGAAGTGGGTTAATCTGACAGATTCATTTAGTACTCGAGTCTGAACGACTGAAGGGCAAAGGAGATACGACAAGCGTTTTATTTGATTGTCTTTTATTTGGAACAGATGAAAACCTGGCTCAGTATAATTGGACGGCTATTTAGTACGTGTCAAGTAGGTGGTTCCAAACAATGCGAGATTTGTAAGAATATTAGTAGTAGATACTAATGAGGATTTCAGTAGCTGGGTTGTGGAGGTTAGATAGGCAGGTGCTCCTTCTAAAGACTGGTATTCAGCAGCATCCGGTGACTGGAAGCCGACCCAACATGTTGGCACAACGCTCGGCAAGTGATGACTGATGAGGACTCCAAAAATACTTACAAATATTATAACGCTAGGTATAGTAGCTATTGTGCTCTGACCATATTTGCTTGTAAGATTTGTAACTTAAATTATTAATACTTCTACCTTACATTTAGGGAATACAGACGCGATATTATCTCGTGTTACAGAAAAATACTAAAATAACACAAATCTCATCAAAAGCTTTACCGAATTATTTAAAAGTAAATATTTCCTCAATAGCGCTTCTGTTTACAGACGATACCATTCCATAACATTGACTCCCGGACGAGTCCAGAAACAAGCATCAACTGAGCTCCATAAAACACACAGATATCACCCGCCAAGGTCGCAGCCGAGAATATACATGAAATGTAACCGTTATGAATAACTTTAGAAAAGTGCTCTAAATTGAATTATTCAAAAATATTTAATAGCATTTTAGAAGAACTTTGAAAAGGTCTATTTAAATTCTTTCAAAGGAGTTCCAAGTACCTACTCGTTCCGTTCATCTCCACAATTTAAAGGTTATCGCCCTTAATCGTACCCTTAACACTAATCTCGTAGTCGGCTCTAACTTCATTACATCTTTTTGGGACACAGCTCGGGATCAACAACAGTAAGTGTGTGGGGCACGCGTACGTACCGCCAGGCGTTCAACAAACCTATACGTGCGAGACCGAGGTCGTGGTGTGACTCCCGACATGTTTGAACAACGAATGAATAGCTATTGATTAGGGGCCGACGGTAATGGATCACTTGCAGGAGATACTACCGAACTAAAACCAAGCGAACAAAATTGAGGTTTGGTGTCTATTGCTGCTTTGGTTCCTTTTCAAGATAGAGTTGCAGTGCACAAATACTGCAATGGAAGTTGTTTTCTGACTGAAGTAGTTTGAAAACGGGATTTTGGAAACGAAAACATTAGCAGTGCATCTGTATCCGTTCATTTACTAGCTAGATCTTTAATGCAAAACTTAAATTAAACACAAAGTTTTAAGGCTCCCGCAGACAGGCGCGACGCGAAGCCGGCGCGACGCTATTCGTTTATTATATCATTATTATGTATGTTGACTTGACAGCATGGCAGTTGAGACTATGTCATACTCACTTAAATGTCTCACTGTTGGTGGCGCGTGTGTTGGATCATTCGGTTCCCTACAAAATGGTTGAGCTGGATGGTGCTGATCTACGCGTCATGTTCGTGAACGGGCGCCGTCAGTTGAGACTGGTCATCTCTTAACTGCCACGGCTTATTTTTATTATTAATCTTATATTTTGAATTGTTTCTTAATATATATATACTTTTTTCATTGTTCTCGCATAAAGAAGCAACAAGAATAATGTACTCAGGATTTTGTAATATCTTGATTTAAAAAGAGTGTCCTTGGAGTTTCTTGCCCGTTCTTCTCCATAGAGATCTACATTTTGGAATGGGCAACTAGCTTCAACTTTCTGACTAACTGACCGACTCTTTGACAATTCAAAAGTGCCTGTAAATGGTTAAATTGAAATAAATGCTTTGAGTTGAGTTGATTCTGGTAGAACAATTCCCATGAATTTATCATATAAATTGTATCGCGTCGCACTATCGCGTCGCGCCTGTCTGTGGGAGCCTTTAATCTGATACTAAGCGACGACCTGGCGTGTTCTTCAGTTTGTTTCGTTTCACGGTCAACATGTTTTCTGCTGGAACTTTTCTATAAATTTATTTACCGTAAGAACTTTACTCCGAAAGCGATTCGTCATAGTACAGTGTTACGTGTAATGGATCGAAACGGAAACTTTCTGAAGGTCAAGCCGACGCCTGGAGCAGTTTTATTGAAACTTAGGAGGTACACTTAAGATATTTTCTTTTTCTTTTCTTAAGTTCAAGTAAAATCCGTTTTTAGCGCTAGATTCCAAGTATTTAGAACTTAGTTTTTCAGAATTTATTTTTAGTATTTCTCTATCAATTCTCATCTTTATAAAGTTATCTACGACTTGATTAGACGCGTCATCTATCACAAATTTGTCGTTGGCTCGAACGCTGTAACATACCTCACTTTTTACCCCTTTCTTGATCACTTATTTTTCTTTATTTCGGGGCGGGTCTGGCGCAGTTCAGGCCAACCCGCGTATTAAGTGGACCCTCGTCATCCGCTCCATCGACGCCGATAATATGTTAAACGTAACAAATTATAGCAAACAGAACGCGGGCTCGATACCAACTATAATACCAGGCTATTGATTTAGGAAGGAGAGAGGTTCTGTAAGCGTATGTTCCATGAGATGTGGACACATTGCGATAATGGATCCTTTTTACTGTTCGGAATGTGGTGACGACGTTATCCAGTTTATTTTGTTTGTGTTGCTGAAATAAGAGCCGCAACATACGAAACTAAGTATCTGTCTGAAAACACTCTCACATTAATAACAATGGTAAACTGACTCCAAACGTTTGATATACCTAACTTAGCTGAAATAAAATATTGTGTTGATAACAACAACAGAAAGCTCCATAATTTCTAATTTCGTAACATCATTATGTCCATCATAACCACCGCACTACAGGTCGACGCGCCTCTAATTTACAGGCGCTGTAAAAATATTAATTTGTGTTGCGAAGGTTTACAAAACAAATGAAAGTCTCCCCCCCCCCTTCCCCTGTGGCACAACTGCTGTTTAAATCGTTCCCGGAACTGTTGTGGCTAGTTCCACACTTTTTTATCCGACTGCGAAGAAGGGTTCTGTTTTCTTCTCGGAGCTTGTTTGCGTCGTTACGTCAGCTTGACTTTGGAGAGTTTTTCTTGTGCACTGGGGAAAATATAGATTTTCATTATTAATTAATTTTCAATTAGTGGTTCACTTAGGTTCTGCTCGATCCTACTTCATACAAACTATTGAGGATGAGGTCGCATCTACTTGTAGTCTAACTTGGACTTGAATCCTAATTGAAAGAAAGAAAACCCAAAAGCCGAAGTTAGAAAAACCTTTTAAGAAAGTAGGTATCTTTTATTAATTTAGCAATTTCGCATAACGTGTTCAGAGCTCACAGAATTAGTTCTCTGCGAAGAGAAATGATGGTACATTACATGTAGCGTACAATCTGCTATAAATCTGCACATTTGCCTGAGATTAGCTCGTAATTGGCCGCACTTAGACCCGCCATTACTGGCCGAGGACGTCGTAAGCTAAGAAAAAAGGCCGTTTGGGAGCACTAACCAGTGAGCACTAGCCAGTGAGCACTAGGTAGTCTTCTGAATTAAGCTAAGTATGTTTCATGATTATCTCATTGATAATCCAGAGCGTTACTGTATGTAGGCTACAGAAGTCTCAGGCAAACTTGTCTAATATTTGGTCACACCGTGGCGTCGCGTCATGTCGTGTCTTTCTGTAAAGTTGTGCACTTGTAAAATATCCACGGGACCGATTCCTATGTGGGGCAAATTGAGATGAGAACTTTGAACTTCTCACTATCTTCAGTAAACTAGTTGTCCACAGCAGAAACTTTTAAATAACACTTACTTAGTTTAATCGTTAAAGCTTGACAAGTTGTGATAAACTTTGTAGTGATGGATCGAGCAACGCTCGGCGAGAAATAAGTAAAGTTTAATGCATCTCATTATTTGAAGCGTTTAGTAGCGTACCTTCGTAGTTACAAGTACAACTCAGTTCAAGCTTATGTTAAAGTCTTAACGTTTTTGCTGTGACTTTTTTATATTGTTAAGAGGAATTCGCAATTAAGCATGCCTTCCCTACAGATAAAAAATAGGAGCACCTACATTATTACTACTTTCCATTCAGATAGTGTAGGTTTGAATTAATGACTTACCACCTGGAACACTCACGATAAAGTAATGTATTACCTACAGTAACCACGGTAGTTACATAGGTCAATGAGATCGGGGAGTTGGAAATTTGTTGCCTGCCTAAGTTTCGTGGTACGTCTAGAAGACAGCCATTTAATATCGTGAAATTTAAAGGTTTGTCCTACTATGTTACCTCTACTGGCTCCCTGGAGCACGCGTGACTTGTGGCAGCGTGACGTATGCGGGGCATATAGCGTGAAAATGGATCAGAGAGCGCGTGCAGTGAGCGACGAGGAAGGCAGAGTAACATAGTTCAAGGTGAACTATTTTTGCTTTTCTTCTCTTAAGTATGTTTTGTTTCGAATCGAGTCTCTTTTAATAAACGCCAAAAAGTTGTGGAAAATGCCAACCACATCGATTTATATCAAGCCGCGACAGTTTCGCTAAGTGATAGTCTAGGTAGGTGCTAGCTACTGCTGGAGGTGCGTCATGTCTGCACACGTCAGAACAATATCCTGTGAGTGGCGACTGTTTGTTTGTTTGTCACCAGTGTGCCGCACACAGCACACTCATCGTGTTGATCGATTTTTAAACTAGAACTTGCTGGAAAAATATTCCAGTAATATATTTACGGTTATTTTTTCATCGAGGGTGTTTTCTGTTACTTGGTGTAAATATAGCAACGAACATAAATCAGTCCCACCAGAGCCGCGTGTCGTCGCCACACTTCGCTATCATTGCGACGCATTTTTCACTCAATTGTACCTCTCGTGTACCTCTACCGGTAATGGATTTATAATATACCGGCACAGCTCCCCCCCCCTCACCTCGAGTATTTCCGAAGACTCCCTTAATGGAGTGCGTCTAATTTTGCGGTACATAGCGGGACAGATGAGGAAACTCTCATTTTGTACCTTCACAGCGCAAACAGACACAGAAGGTGTATGAAGCTCACGATTATCGAGCTACCTTTAATTTTGTTATGATTCGCGATTTGTCTCATTAATAAAAAAAATAGAATAGAATAGAATACTCTTTATAAAACCTCTCCTCCTCTGTCTCTCTTTAACATATCATGTTGGCGGCTTATTGGAAGGTTCAGGGATTAGCCTTCAGTAGAGAAAAGAGGAAAGTCAAGCAAAGACAAGAGCGAGCGTAGCTTTACACAGCAGGTATGAGGCGGGCTTTGCTTGTAGCTACTGCAGCAAGTGCTCCTTCTGCACCTACTTATGTGCCGTATTTCCTCGTATCTTGTTTTCCTCATATCCGCTTCTCGTGTTCTTTTATTTTCCGCGAAGTAACCGAGTAAGTGATTTGAGATGTGTTCGTGTTATTCAACGCAGTAGTGTATCTATCATATTTTATTATTTATGTATTGTTCTTGTTCTGCGTCACGGGCTCACGGCGCGGACGGCGTGAGACACGCTCTTTAATATAGTTGTAAAACTCGCTAGTACGAATAGGAACAGCTTTAATGTTAGTACTAAGACATCAAATCTTGCTTGAATTATACAAGTTATATAGAGTTTTCCTTTGATGTTTGCAAAAAAAATATAATCTATCATAGAAATATTTATTTGTCTTGGATCGTTATAAATAAAAATAATTGCCGCATGTATGGAGAATCACTTGAGAACAACTCGACCGATTTGGCTGATATTTTTTTGTTGTGGCCGTATTATTGTCAGCTAGGCACTTTTTAATAAGTATAGATGACTCATTATGGTATCTGTAATTTGTGTACATAATAACGAGTAGGTATTCTATGCTATTCTATCATTTGGGACCCTTAAAAAGGCGTTGAATATAAGCGCCATTGTATAAAAGGTAAAAAGTGACAGAAAAATATACTTTGTATTGGCTTAAATATTGTGTTAGCTAAAATATCTTTATAAAATATTATTCATGTCAACGTCGACCAGGTACGCATTTATAACTTTTATCTCTGACGTCGACAGTCGGCAGGGATCCCTTCGCCTCATTTAACCTTAAAAAATTAAATATGTTTTACACTTTATATTTAATATTCCAATCTTTGATCGCAGTTTAGGGATCGCTAATTACTTGTCTTATTTGATTAACTTTGATTGGTTTTCTTATACTTGAGACTTTTTGAAATATTTTAACAAATTATAAGTGTAACAAGTTTACCAGGCTATTAAATTAATAATCCTTTTGAAATGTGAACTTTGATCTACAAATTAATATCGATTTGATTCACGTGGCTTTAATGCTTAGGTACCCACGGGTAGAACATTTGAAGGATCTTGATTAAACCAAATAAATCAAATATACTGCAGCAGCAATATTCAAGCGGCATATGTATTGCGGACGTGACGGCGAGCTTGTCTTTTTTCGCTCTTCAAGTTTTGTCATAAATAGAGATGCGATATCTATCTCCGGTCGAAGGAACTGGATGCTGCGTCTTAATTGAAGGTGTACAATGGTCTCATTGTTGCAATAATTCACAACACTGCTCTGTTCAGATTCACACTAGGTATACTCAGCATCCCGGCAATCTAGAGGTGTGCAGCAGTCTTACATACAAATGATTCAGTTTCACTCAAAGCCGGTACGTATACGTCTCACAGACGTGTGCTACGTGTGTGGAATACACGTTACAGGCTACACTGTACGTTACACGATACAGGCTGGTCATTGGTCATCGAGCCCCTCCACTAGTTGTAGAAGAACCGGAAGGGCTCAGCGGAACTCACGCAGCGTTCCTTTATTATGTGAAAAATAACTCTATTCCCTGCTGTTCCCTCCACAACACAATGATTTGTATACCGTTCTATGCATATTAATGAATGATACTTAGTTATCGGAAGTAGATTTCCCACTTATTAGTTGACAAATATAAAAAAACCTAGTGTAGGGCCGGAATGCTATTTCTAAAATGAGCTGTCCATTGAGCGTGAGCTGCCACATCGCGTGCGACTAATCGGCTGTCAGTCAAACGAGTGGCGCGCCTGCAGCAGTGAACATTCGTTTATTTTACTACTTACGAGTGGTAAATTATGTGAGTGTTCTTTTACTGAAGTAATTCTCATTTATGAAGTGAGCATAATCATTTCATTCAAGTACTATTGAATAATACCAGTAAATTACAATAGCAAGCAACAGTACCTAAACCTTATTTATTTTGTGTATAATGGCTTTATTTAAAAGCAATATGTTATCGATGCGACCGTTTGCACAAGAGACATGGGTCACCTTTACAAGATTTAGCAAGTAGATAACATGGGTCTAATATATATGTTAATATCCTGCCATGGCCTAATAGTAAACTCATGATAAGAAATGGGAAATTGCCAATATAGCAACTGTTGAGACCGGTCGGTATGGCTCAGAAAGCTAATTCTTGTACTTAAAAAACTTTAAAATTCAAGTCACAATCTCATCTCAGCACAATCAATATCCAAAACTTGTAAAAATGTTCGGAAATTGGAGGCTTTTTGTCAGATTAGACTAGGATTAGAATGCGAACGTCCTTAACATACAGGAATGGCTTCTCAGTTGTGGGCGGACAGTGGACGGGCCTCGCACTGTGAGGGCAGCACTTTCTGAAGTGAGCTACACGTAGAACAAGTCCCTCTCGGAATAATTCCCGACACGACAGGCTTTCAAACTTTTGCTCCATTTCCGACGATATGCCGCGACTGCATCGTGCGGGAAGTTCCTATCTGACACTCATATAATGACATACTTGTGTATTACTGTGCAGTGCAAGAAATGAAAGTAAGCGCTGCCTTTTAATATTCACTGAAGTAGATAGAAACGCTTTCGTGAATAAAATATAAAAGTTCATCCAATTTAATATTTATTTAAATGTTCAAGTGAATACCTTTCACTGTATTTCAGCGCGGGAATTTAATTTATTACATTATCTTGCCAGCTTACTAGACGTTAGTTTTTTCAAAGTTCAGAAGACAGATATCGTAAACGAGTGAGACGAACACTCTGTCGAACAATGTTAATTAACACGAAAAAATTAAATGAATGTGCAGAAGCAGTAATTTATATGATGGCGGCGTCGGGGATCATAAAAAGTTCGGTAATTAATATATTTTTATAGTGGCCGATAAAAATGAGTGACTGGCCGCCGGCTTAGCGCGGCTAACGTAGCGGTCCGTCCGGCTTACCCGCGCCGCAGCGCTTTAGCTATAAAACGCGTCCAATATGGAAAGTTACCTACTTTGTTAATATTGTTAAAATCTCTGTCAATTAACATAAAGTAAGTGGGAACAGAAGGGCCGATGTTAAACGCGTGAAAATGATATAAAACATCTTTGGATGTTTCGTCACACACTATTAATCTACCTTCATTACAGGTCAGCACTCTAATAGCGTAACAGACTATCTATCAGTCACAATATGAATCCTTTCGAAGGATATGTTCGAAGAATTTGTTTGCTCAACAACGTAAATAACGCAATGAATGTTGTTGAACTGTCAGAATGAAAGCCATTCCTACTGTTAGTGTGTTACGCAATCACCCGCTGGTGAATAGAAATAGAATAGAATAGTTTCAAGTATCACTAGTGAGACATATTGCACGCCCTCCGATTACTTATCGTATGTGCAACTTTGTATGAAGTGAGCCCTGTGTGCATATATTATTACATTCTGTGGTGTGCTTGCATTCGGTACGTCGTCGCTTCAGAAATGCAGTTTACTTCGTAATTAGTTAAGTTAGTAATGTGTCGGAGAGGTGTCAGTTAAACGGTTGCTAATCCTGGCGTCGAGCTACCGGCGCGGCGCCGCCGCCGCCGTAGTGACCGTGAGTTAGGGGTGTTAAGTGGTGTCGCTGTAGTGAGGGGAGGTGACGCGGCGAGCAGGAGTGATGCCACGATGGTAAGGTGACGAGCTCAATGGCGCAGTTAAATGGCAGTTACGTAACTTGTGAAGTTAACTCGAGTGAGGAAATGTTGCTCTGGAAGGATTACATTTGTGAAGAAACGTTAACAAACAGGTAAGGGATTAATCGTCTATTGATAAGTAATAAACATCCATCAAACATCTTCTTCGTTTTTGACTAAATTTATATTATCGATACGCTCCAATGCTGACTAATTAAATAAATCATAATAGTTTTTTAAGTTAAAAGCAGCCATCCCGCAAAAATGTTTGTAATTTGCTCTGTCTGAATCATTATGTTTGCAATAACAGAGCCGTCAATATCAATTATCATAAAAGACACTCACTACGAGTATCAGGTACTAGTGACGTGTAAACTCATCCGTCTAGCTTACCGTCTATGAGTACAGGATGTTTCTCTTAGTTGATTAAAGCGTGTTCACTGAAGCGTGGCACGGGCGCAGGGTCTTTCATGGAATATGCCCTTAATAAAATTGCCCCGAGGAAGGACCTCGAGTTCAAACAAATATGAGACTCATGTACTCTTTGTACTCGTGTAACGCCGTGGGAGATATGAAATGTGGGCATTACATAATAATTATTCATAAAACGAGGAAGTTTCAATGAGGAATATTTTTTCAGAGACGTTTATCATTTTGATCTTTGTCGAGTTCATAAAGTGGTTTTTTTTCGAGTCTGGTTTTTGTGAGTAGATTCTTGATACGACGATGAGATGTTTGCTTATTGAGACTCACAGTAGAGTATCACAACAAGTTCGCAAAAGAAACATGAGATAATCGGCCGGCGCGCGGCGCGGCGGCGCGGCGGCGGCGGCGCGGCGGCGGCGGCGCGGCGGCCCGGCCGTGCGTCAAAAGAAAAGTTAATATTTCTAGCTATTGAATAGTTTCCAACATCTGCATGATCTACACATAAGTCAACGACTATGTATTTAATCTTAAAAAATCATGAAATTGCAAGTAACTCTTCTAATAAGAATTCAAGACGGTATTATTGTAGCGCTGATAAAAAAGAACTTTTGTAGAATCGGTACCATTCAGATCTCAAATCTCTGTGTAGCGTCAAACCTGACAATCCCGCGCGTCTTTCAAGTACAAAAGACGTCATTTACGTTTTGGTGGGATATCTGATCTCGACTTGTACACTTGTACACTTTGCAGCGTGACCTCTGCGGTTTCAACCTGTTAAGTTATTTTCTCTAGTTCATAAGACTGGTCACAAATTTTTATTCTTAATTTTTAAAATTTTGACGTAAACAGGGCTCTCAATTGATTATTGAAAAAAAAAACTTCAGATGGAAATATAAAAAATAATAATACTATGAAATATGAATTGGATCCAGTCGATTTTTATAAATTTTATTTTCTTAATTTTAAATTGAGTCAAGTAAATTTTATTGACTATACTTTACCTTAATTCCTAATTATGTTTGAAGTTATTGTTCTGTTATCTGCAGTTAACTAAGTTATATTGTTCAGGCCTGCACAGATGTTGTAAGTTATTCTTCGAATTTGGTATGTACTTTCCCATATTTACTCTCTTAACGGAAGTTTTAGCCTTTTTTTCTGTTGTAATACCCTATTTTATTTGTCATAGGTGTAGAACCAGTTAAAGTAGACTGTTTGCGGCCCCTTGTCCGGGTACGTTACTATTCAAAAGGCATGCGAGCCTTTGGGTTGCTTCTACCAGCCGCATAGAATCCTTGAAGTTCGAGAGCGGCAAGTTGATGTGGCCCGCGACACACGACCGTCGTATCAACTGCGACACTGTCGAGGCGTGCGACGTTGTGAGGTTGCGGGTCGTCAGGATCGACTCGTTATTGAGGTTTAAATACTCTATTCTCAAAAAGACAAAAGGAGCAGTTACATGAGAATATGACATATGATAATGTAATAAACTTATTCTAGGCAACGGTACCGATACAAGACAATAGGTTTAATATTATTTTGTTTTTTTATTGGTTTAAGACTCCCACAGACAGGCGCGACGCGACAGCGCGGGGCCACTTTTGGAGAACAATTTCCATGAAGTTTACATAGGAATTGTTCTACTAGAGTCGCGTCGCGCTATCGCGTCGCGCCTGTTTGCTTTATTATCAAGTAGTAAGCTAGTAACAAGTGAGTGGTTTTGGTTTCAATTATGTAATTTGATAGTTTGGATTTAAAACCGCTGAAAGAGCTTACATCTTTTATATAGAATGGTAAATTGTTTTAAAATTGAGCTCCTTCATAGGTGTGATATATTTTTTTTGCATAGTTTGTACTTGTCTTTGGCAGTACAAGTAAGCTGGGTCGACGAAGACTGCGTTTACATATTTGAGATTTTTTGGTAAATGTTACGTTTCTGTGAATGGTACCTACCATCCATTATTTATATAATCAAATACAAGTGTTATAATAAAAATATTTACGATATTCATGTTTTGATTCTTTAAAAATTGTGTACGTTGGTGTCAAGTATGCATCGCGAAACAGTGTCTTTATGACCCTGATCTGCATTCTTTGCAGTTCCTGTAGCTTTGCTTTACCGACGCTACTCCAGATTTTTAAGAGATAAAATAAATGTGATTTGACAAGTGAATTGTAAGTTTTTAAACGCAGTTTTTTGGGTATACATTGACTTATATTGCGACGTGATCCAATAAGTGAAGAAAGTTTATTTCTAATGTAATCAATTTATTTGTTCCATGTCAAACAGTTTCCTATTCTAAGGCCAAGGTATTTTTCGTAGGTATTTTGCTCTAATGGGATATTATCTATAGTTAACGAGTCAATCAGCGGATTTATTTTTTACTTTTAGCTTTAATAATAATATTGTGTCTTGTCTTTGAGATGTTAACGGTCAGCAAATTATGTGGGAACCATTCAAACAGAATTTTTAAATCTTCTTGGGCTCGTGAAATAACGTCATGAATATTAGTTCCGAAATAAAACAAGCATGTGTCATCTGCGTATAAAGTTAAACGATCATGTAGTCCTAGCTCTGTTATATTAATGTGTATTAAAAATAATAACGGTCCCAATATGGATCCATGTGGGACACCATATGTGATAGGTAAAGCATTACTTTCGACATTATCTATTTTCACTACTTGTAATCTATTTTTTATTTAAGATTTGACAATTTTAAGTGAATTGCCTTGAATACCAACGTTTTCTAGTTTTTCTAATAGCAGTTTGTGACTTACGGTAACAAAGGTTCTTTAAATCTATAAACACACCCAAAACTGTATTTTTATTATCTATATTATCCAAAAAAAAATTATCAGATCAATAGTGGATGAATTGGTATTATTTTTAGCTCTAAATCCATATTGGCGTTCCGATATTGTAGCGGCATCTATAACGCCACATACGAGCTACGCGTCAGACTGACGTCACGCAAAATCCTGCATCGCGCAAGCAGAGTTTACCGCGCAACTAGCATATATACAACATCCCGACATCAATCGTTGGGCATTTGCCCACCAGACACGACACCCGTCTGGTCGGAGGATCCTCCCTTTTCAATAGAGTATGAGTGAACTTTACACTCTGTGCCTCATACCTCTATACTTAAATTTAAAAGAGTCAAATTATTTGACTATACCTAATGGTAGCACAGAGATCAGGTGATAGTTTCCGGGGTCGGTTTTGTGTCCCGATTTATAGATTGGTGTCACCTTTGCAATCTTTAGGGTGCCTGGAAATTCCCCGTCAGTCATGAGTTTATTAAAACAATTTGCCAAGCTTTTTGAGATTAAATTTTTTAAACTTTTCATGACACATTTCATAAAATCACGGCTGTATTCCGCGAAGGGTTAGGCAGATGTGTACCTATAGTACACCCATATTTTGTCAGTTATGTTTAAGTCTCAGGTAACTTTTTATGACTTTTGTGCTGATTCTATCTATACCGCTAATTGAATTTGGTTCGAGATCATTAATAATTTTAGTAATTTAATCAGCACTACGAGTGCAACTGATACATGGATCTAACGTCAAAACAACTTGTTTATTTTTTTTCTAGGATTAAAAAACACATCGGGTTGA
Source organism: Dryobotodes eremita (assembly GCA_917490735.1). Classification (NCBI taxonomy): domain Eukaryota; kingdom Metazoa; phylum Arthropoda; class Insecta; order Lepidoptera; family Noctuidae; genus Dryobotodes; species Dryobotodes eremita. The sequence goes on from OU823254.1 coordinate 22,882,542, forward strand.
GGTGTCATGATATTTTTTCGGTATTCTGTCTACCAGTCCTATGGTAGGAAATACGTATTAAATATTCGCAAATTTCACGTGTTTGTAACTATGTTAGCATCAATTATAAGCTTTGAAGAAGAACCACTTTGTTTTATTTTATTTTTAGCTAAATTATTTATAAGTGACCATGTTTTTGGGGTTGTTAGCACAATTTCTAATACATAGTTTGTATGAATTTTTCGTATTTTGTATTAATTTAGCAATTCTTTCTTTCAGTTTTTATAATTCTTCTATAATAACTAATTTTCCTGTCTATTCATGTGTTGTATCCATATATGGTTAACATGGTTTCTTTTGCCGATTCCGTTAATTATATCGTTGTTAACCCAATCTTCTTGGGGCAGATTTAAAACCTTTGTTCTCAATACTTAATTCTCTTCTACGCACTGCTTTATATTTGATTCTAGTTCACTGTAGTTGTTTGAAATATCTTCTATTCCACATGATTCTATCGAAATATATAGTTTCTTGTAATCTATTATTTCGTAATTTAGGCGTATTTTGGGAGGATTCAATTTGTTTATTTGTAGGTATATTTGTTTATGATCTGACATAGATGAATTAATGATAGCCATGTTGAAATGTTCTTCTTTTTTTGTACGGACATGGTCTAGGATAGATTTCTTTCTTTATATTAGAGTCTCTTATGCAATAGGTTTTATTGACTTCGTTTAATATTTAATGTCTTGATTAATTTATTACTTGTTTGTACTTTTTTTGTGTTTTGTTTTTTTGTCAGAAGGTCAATGTTAAAATCCCCAAACACTATTGTTCTCATACGTTGTTGTAATCGTGTGTCATATACATCCAGAAATCTTTCAAGATTCGTGTTGCCAGGGTTATAGACGACGCCAAGAGAAAGCGCGAGTTTATAAATTTGTACCCACAGATAATTGTTTCTATCTTGATATATTGATTCACAGATATTATGTTTCAAATCGTTGTGTACGTATGCTGACACAATTCCACCCCTTCTGTCTGTTCTATAATTGTATTAATCAGTTGTAAGATTTGATTTTCATTGTGTACCCAAGTTTCCGTTAACAAAACGATGTGTGCAGTTGTAGATATAGATTTTATAATACATATAAGTTCGTCTAACTAGACGAACTTATATGTATTATATAGGAAAACTTCCCTATCTTTCGTATACTTCGTATGTTTAAATCTAGTAATGTAGGCGTGATTTTTCAGTTTTTGTTGTGGTAATCGTTTACTATTTGATAGATTATAGTGTCAGCCAGGGTATAATTAATTATTGCTGGTTGGAGGTTTTTTATGCTTGTTTTATACAATAACGCATCGCTTCGTGTTCAGTACAATAACGCATTCAGGGTGCTGATGGGGTTGCCCCGATACTGCAGCGCATCAGAGATGTTTGCTGAAGCGCGCGTTGACTGCTTCTACACTGTGATGCAGAAGCGATGCGCATCCCTGGTTAGTAGGGTGTGGGGCAGCACCAACACCAACCTGTCTATGGTAGCAAGCAGACTAGATTGTGCGTTTGTGAATCACTGCTGCAGGGTATCGGCTGGGCCTGTCACCTTGCAGCAATGATGTCACAAATTGTTTCTGTGTTAATGTGTTACTAACATAGTTAGTAAGTATATTGTGACTAACACTATGAGTCTTGTTACTTGTATTAAATGATTATTATTATTATAATACTTACACTATTGATGTATTTGATCGTTAAATTTCTTTCTTCAGATTAGATTCGGCGCGTTAGTTCATGTCTTATAGTCTGGGTTCAGGTCTTATAGAGTGAGTGATGTGTGGTAGGCCCAGATATGGGTGTGTATATGACGAGATGTATCAAAGTCGAAAAATATTCAAGTCCAGACTTAAATGGTGCCAAAACCATCAGGACCAAATCAAAATGGATGCCCTTGCTGAAAAGCATAAGAGTGGGCACTTTCGTAGTTTTTGGAAGAGCACCAAAAAAGTAAACGTTCGACCTGGACTTCCGGTGAGTGTCGGGGGTGTCAGTGATCCTAAGGATGTTGCTGATATTTTCAGGGACCATTTTCGTGTACTGTCCGCACGGGGACTGGCGGGGACGGTGCTCGATGTTGAAATGCCAGTTGGGGGTGTGGGGACTGGCTTCGTTGCCAAAGATGTGGCTCAGGCTATAAAAGCTATATCTAAGGGCAAGTCCCCTGGCCACGATGGCCTCAGCATCGAGCACCTAGTTCACGCTGGCCCGCATATCAATAGAGTCTTAGCAATGTTTTACACACTATGCGTGGGCCATTCATACCTACCATCAGATTTCATGAAACCCGTAGTAGTCCCTGTAGTGAAAAATAAAACTGGAGATGTTGCCGACAAAAGTAACTACAGGCCGATTTCTCTTGCAACGATCATTGCAAAAGTTTTTGACGGTTTGCTTAATACACAGTTAGACAAGTACCTGGATCTGCACGATAATCAGTTTGGGTTTCGACCTCGACTGTCAACTGAAAGTGCAATACTGTCTCTTAAGCATACCGTCACATATTACACAGATCGAAAGATTCCAGTGCAAGCCTGCTTCCTCGACCTGTCCAAGGCTTTTGACCTGGTGGCTTGCGACGTCCTGTGGGCTAAACTTGAAGGTATAAACCTACCACGTGAACTTGTCAACGTTTTTAAATACTGGTACAGTCATCAGGTCAACAGCGTTAAGTGGGCGGGTACAATGTCGGAGCCGTATCGGCTAGAGTGCGGGGTGAGGCAGGGAGGGTTGACTTCCCCCTCCCTTTTTAACCTGTCCATGAATGCCTTGATCGTCACCCTCAGCAGCCAGCATGTCGGCTGCCATGTCGGTGGAGTCTGTGTCAATAAACTCAGTTATGCTGACGACATGGTGCTGCTGAGCGCGTCAGTCGGTGGCCTCAGAAACCTAGTGCGGACCTGTGAGGAGTATGCCCTAAGTCATGGGTTAAAGTACAATGTAACCAAAAGCCAATGCATGGTCTTTGAGACCGGTACAAAACGTTCACAAAACTATCCACCCGTTTTTCTAAACGGTGTTCCCCTCGAAAGGTTAGATCAATTTAAGTACCTAAAGCATTTAGTAACGACCGACCTCAAGGACAATGCTGACATGGAGCGGGAACGGAGGGATTTGTCGGTGCGGGCAAACATGCTCGCACGCAGGTTTGCGCGCTGATCGAGGGAGGTGAAGATAACGCTCATTAGGGCTTACTGCACGTCTCTCTACACGTGCGGTCTGTGGGCGAGGTACACATGTGCATCCCACGGAGCCCTCCGCGTCCAGTTCAACAACGCATTCAGGGCTGTATTGGGGCTGCCTCGCTACTGCAGCGCCTCAGGTATGTTCGCTGAGGCGCGTACCAATTGCGTCCACGCGACCATGCGCAAGCGGGGCGCGTCCTTAGTGCGTAGGGTGTGGGGCAGCACCAATGTCGTCCTGGCGATGATCGCGGGCCGGATGGACTGCTCTTACATACGGCACTGCTGTGATAGGCATGTTGCCGTCAGCAGGGCCATTTAGTTTGTTATATTTTTGTATTTTTTTTTGTTATCCTTTTTATTGTGTTTTCTGTATTTTTGTGTACTCCAAATATGAGTTAAGTTGCTCGAAATAAATGCATTTTAATTTATTTATTTATAGTTAGGAAATATTTTTGTTGGGCTGGTGTTTGGTCCGAGTAAATTTTAATGCTATCAGGCATTTTTTCTTTATTGCGAAGTACCATTGCTGGCTGTGGCTCATCATAGCAGACTTTGATACTACACATTTTGCCGGCATTGATATTTAAAACGTCATATTCATCTCTAAGTATTCTCTCCTGGGTACTATAATTTACAACTAATTTGTTGGTTTACGCATATTTGATTTATTTCAGTAAATTGCGGGCTTAATATCAATTCCTTATAATCGGTTTCAAGCATCTTTATTTTGTCTTCACTGTCATTACTTCTATTTCCATCTGAGAGAACTGTCTTTTTATATAACCATGTTCTTAAGCAACTTTCACCGTTGTGGATTTGACATCTTGAATTTGTGCACTAATGTGTGCTACATTTGAACTAATTAAATTCCTTGTTTGTACATGCGGTGCCCTCAGATCAGCCATCACGCTTTTGACTGCGATGATACTCACGCTTATTTTATCCATCATCTGGGCGTTCTGACTAGTGCAATTTTCCAATAGCGAGGTAATTCGCGATAAATAATTTCTCATTAGCTTTATCTCATCGGAGCATACGCATTCAGGTTGTCTACGCTTACGATAAGTGACTTTCGCCTCATATAGTTCGTTGCTGAATTTTGATAGATCTGGTTGTGAGCCGGTTCCCGCAATGTACTCGGTTATGGTTTTAGAAAATTTTATTAAATGGTCTAGAGAGGCGGCAGGGATTTCGGTGGAGATCGCATCACATTCATTATCTATTATTATTTCTCTGTAACGTTGTTTACAATGATCCAACTATGTAGCTTCCGTATCAACTCGTATAAAGCGTAGGTAGGTTTTAAGTTGATTAGCTATTACTCGTGCGCAATATTGTACACCGAAACGTAGACTCACTGTGCGAGCGAGTCAAACAATATCGGCCGCGCTCGTTTCGCGGGAGGGAAGTGCAGTGTTTACTATCACTTTCTCATAAAGTCATAATTTCATAAATTACACAGAACAATCCACACCAAAGTGGTAATTAGTTCAATTATGTAGATTTTTGTTTTTTGTTTTAAGGATCACCAACGAGATACTCGTACATTACAATTAACTATTACAATAATTAAACTTGTATAATAAATACGTTATCACGTTATAACCACAGCTTACATATTATCGAGTAGGTACAAATGCTCTGAATACTACATAAAAAAAAATAAGAAGATAGAAGAGCACTAAATAAACAAACGCAAAAACAAAACACACGTTTACTCTGGTCAGTGACCCGTTCGCCTATTTTACCAGGATTGTTTGTGTGGGGATATTCATTTGAAAGTTTACGTAATTTAGTGGTCCCGAACCTAACACTCATTGCAATCGATTCCCTAGTTCGGAAACCAAATGCGTAACAAAGATTTACCATCCGATGTAAGTACCTCAAACTTTCTCGTTATCTCTTTTCATTTGCCCAAATTAACTGTGTCGCAACGGTTTTAATGATAATTAATTTAAACTTTTTATATATGTTTGATGTGATTCTTTTTTTTAATATAAATAGATTATGATACGTGTTAAAGTGCTGAATTTTCATTTTTTATGTCGCTACAACTTGTACACTTGTACACCAAGATCTAATTCTAGATCAATTAGTTTATAGACTGCTGAAGGAGTATTTGTAAGCTGATGTGTAATGGGTATTTGCGTGATTTAATAACAAAAATATAGTCAAGGCTTTCCTCAAAATAATGATGTGTTGTGATTAATGAAGCATTGTTATCAAGTAATATGTTTCCCTACACTTACATTATAATAGCGTCCGTATCAGCACTTCATATTACCTACTGTTTTATTCCCAAAGTAGTCTGTAGCAACCCGCCTTACGCCTCAATACATTTGTTGTTGCGCTGCCCACATATGAGTTGTTTTCAATGTATTGTTCGAATACAAAACGGTTTTATCAGAAAGCGCCTCCGGATTGTTTGTTTAAAAGTTGAGGTTTATTATAGATTCGTCTAATAAAACTGATACAATTACGCGGTTATGATGAAAACTGATTGGAAAGCTTAACTTTATTTATTTGTATTCTGATTGATTCAATCGGTGATACTATAAATTCATTTGAAATATTGTTGTTATTTTATGATTGTTTCTTTTACCAAGTAAATATTGAGGTAGTAGCGTGGTTACTGTGAAATGTGACAAAAATTGTGACCCAAATATAATCTTACAAAATACTCTCGTATTTAATTTAAACTTTGTTATTTTGTTGTAAAAGCATATTATATAAGTAACTAAGTATCATTACGTAGTGCTTTTATCAGGCTTTCAATTCTTCAGTGGCCATCGACTCCATTCGCAAGCTCGATGATTGGGGCCTGAGGGTAAGTAAAGTTTCAAGTACTTTCAGGAAAAACAAAGTAATAATTTGAAAATTTCCGTTTTGAATTGTGTTTTAATTAATGGGCAAAATGGATGAATAACATAACCTTGTAGTAATCCAACATTGGTATTAACAGTTTATCAGCCCATGACTTGTATAGTCATCTCCCTAAATTAAATATCCCTGTCCAAACTAACTTTTCATCGTTACTAACACATTCTTCCCCAAAGCTCTTTGAGGCTTTAATGTTTTTTATCCGCGTCAATGACTTAAAGTTGTGATGATTTTTGTGTGGTTTGTGATTATCTATGTACATTTAATAATATACCTAACAATATTTTTTGTCTGTTTGTTTCAGTGTACTAATTCTCGTCAACAAGTTTTCACATTGAATTCAATCAGGAGTTTATTTTATGGCAAAAGTTTTTTTTTTTGATCTCCGCTTCGCACGTTTTCTCGTAACACATCTGACATTGGCAGAATTGTCGACATCGGCACCATTGCCATAGAGAAAAATAGAATAGAACAGTTTATCAGTTTCATTTGATTATTTATTCATTTAGGTACTCGTATGTTAATTCGAAGGTCGCACATGATCCGATAGACCGACTCTGACTTGGTCACACACGCACATGGTCTGACACTGACTCAGTCACTCACACACATGGTCCGACACTGACTCAGTCACTCACGCACTCTTTTTTTTTTCTTTCTTTTTTTTTCAATTTTGTAAATGTGAGTACCATGGATTCGCTTATAATATAATTATGTTGACTTGACAGCATGGCAGTTGAGACTATGTAATACTCACTTAAATGTCTCACTGTTGGGGGCTCGTGTGTTGGATCATTCGGTTCTCTACAAAATGGTTGAGCTGGATGGTGCTGATCCACGCGTCATGTTCGTGAACGGGCGCCGTCAGTTGAGACTGGTCATCTTTTAACTGCCACGGCTTATTTTTATTAATTATCTTATATTTTGAATTGTTTCTTAATATATATACTTTTTTCATTGTTCTCGCATATAGAAGCAACAAGAATAATGTACCCAGGATTTTGTAATATCTTGATTTAAAAAGAGTGTCCTTGGAGTTTCTTGCCCGTTCTTCTCCATAGAGATCTACGTTATGGAATGGGCAACTAGCTTCAACTTTCTGACTAACTGACCGAATCTTTGACAATTCAAATGTGCCTGTAAATGGTTTATTTGAAATAAATGCTTTGAGTTTGAGCACATGGTCTGACACTGACTCAGTCACTCACACACATGGTCTGACACTGACTCAGTCACTCACACACATGGTCTGACACTGACTCAGTCATTCACGCACATGGTCCGACACTGACTCAGTCACTCACACACATGGTCCGACACTGACTCAGTTACTCATGCACATGGTCTGACACTGTCTCAGTGAATCACAGCGCATATTATTATATTTACGTTCAATCAACTTCAAAACCGATGTTTTTACATTGCATTATGAAAGCGTATTTATTTGCTAATCGACGTTTTGTTAGGCGAGTTATAGAACGTTTGATACAGGGCCTCGCAGATTAGTGAACGTATTTATGGTTCAAAGAGACTGTTAACTGTAGCCACGCGTTACGTGTTACATACTTGCATCAGACGTCACGGGCGGTTTGCTGTCAACTGGAGTTTTTGAGTTAATATTTTGTATATGAGTAGCAGTGACGACGTCTTTTGAGCGATTAAGAAAACTTCCAGCGCTTTGCATAGTCGCTAGTTTCATAACAGTTATATCATTTGAAAAGTATACCGACTTGCTGAGGTATTCTTAGTATCCAATTAAAATATCATATGTTCGTATTTCCCATTGAAATTTTGTTCATGACTTTGATTCCCTCCTGCCGATGAGACCCGTGAGTCACGGTATGGTGACATTTGAAGTCACATTACCATCACAAAACGCAGCCCTTCAACCTTACCCCCTCCCTTCCCCTGCATAGACCCCGCGTCAGAGACGTCTCCAAGAAACGTCATTGTTCGTAAAGGGGGCGCTACCCTCCGCGCGACATTTACCTCGACGGGTGGATAGACATAATGCTTTCTCAGGTACCCGCTGTTGTTTAACATATGAACGTCACTTCACTCGAATCCCCATGACCTTCTTGTGCTACAAAAAAAAGAATGATTATTTTTGTTCTAAATCAGTAAAATGTTTCAAAAGAGTATGGATAGCCATAACTAAATTATAAACCAAACATATTTTTTACTTAGTATTTAGTCCAATAACGACTGAATTTCAATCATTCACACAAAAAAATCAGGGCGCGACATAATAAAAGACTCATAAAAAACAGTCGAATATAAAACTTTTTATTGGACTCTCAATAAATTTATCGTGAGCAAAGTGACAGATATAATTATTGTAATTTAATTTAATTTAGGTGCTGTTATTTCTCGCTAATATTTCCCGCGTGCGCTGCAAGCGGAATGCGACATCTGCCGGCTGTGAGACGCGCCGCTATTTTAACATTAAAGTGCCGAGCATTTTATACAGACAGCTTTGCTTTTATTAAGTTCTCAAGACATGAAGCACATTGTTTATTTTCAAATAAATCTGGAAAAATACACCTGGCATCTTTGAGACTCAGTCTTGTTCTGCCATTCGGAAATATGTCTAATAAAACTAGCTGCACCCCGGCGCCACTCATTACTTATTTATTTACTTCAAAGAAACTAACAGCTACACATTTTTTTGTCATTCCAATAAAATACAAAGCTTTAAAAAAAAAAATTGCTGCGCTCTAACAAAAACATGGATATTGTTGGATTGTCAAAATGAGAGAGATTGTTGATTGTTGTTGGTTGTTGTTGATTGGGTTGTTGTTGTTGTATTGAGATTGTGAGTGTGTCACGTAAATAGGGTGCAGGTCTTGAATGGCGGCAAGATTTCCATTTATATGAATGTTCATAAAGCTTCGCGAAGAGACGGCGGCGCGGGCGGCGTGTACGGTGTGTGCCTGTATGGTAATGCATCAATGTAATGCTGGGAGTGGGGTGACAGCGGCGCCACGCACCACGCGGCGTGTAAACAATATGATACGCTACGTCGCAAGGAATGACGTATGGCTTAAATGCATTTTATGATCACGTCCGGACAGTGCAAACTTCATGATTTTAAAGCTGTGTAGTCATTCATATTTGATGCAGCATCACTGTTGATATGGTAAACTTCCTCAAACTAAATATGCACGTCCTAAAAAAATCGTAGCGTGCGTAGATATGCGCTCCTCACGCAGGTACCTAGTGTTGTTATCCCGGCTTGGTTCCGACCTTCCGAGGTGAGCCGCTTGTGTTGAGCTCGTTCTCAACACGCCGCGCACACCTCACACGCTACGTGCTCATATCCGAGGGACCGCACTATGCATAGAGCTAACATCTTTATTTTACTCAAAAGGTTAAAGAATGGAGGTGTTGCCCCAGTTCAGTGTAAATGTAAGCCAAGCCAGAAGTCGGTCTAATTACGAGGTAACGCAGTTAGCTCAAATAATAAGTCATATCTTGAAAACAAGCAAGTTCAGTTGTTTTAATATATATAATAGCCAAAGTTAAATTACTTTATACAATACGACAAGACAACCTTATTTACTTTCAAACAAAATATGGCTGATACTCGTATCGATTATGCTGTTTACTTATTGTTCTGTGTAGGTAGTATAAGTTGTAAAACATAGACAAGTCAAAGTAATAGGTAGCTGAAAGTTATTTCAATTAATTCGTTGTGTGCACACTAGGTATATATACTCAGCCATAAACTACAGCCAATTGATACTTCTCAACTTCGTGTCTTACCTTAGCAATGTATTTGTATAACAATCTGTCAAAGAGAAAAGGAGATTAATTTAATGACTGTGCCTTCTCAATATATTTAAAAAATCTTTTATATGCCTATAAAAATATAAAATTGTTTAAAAAAAACAGTGATATCCGTAATATAAATACTAGGAACAAACACAAATTTGTTGTACCTGAAACAAGGCTCAAGAAAATAAGAGGCTCGTTCAGATGTCAATGTATAACGCTTTTATAATAAATTTCCAAGCCACGTTCAAGATCGAAGCTTTAATAAATTCAAATCATTCATTAAACGTAAGTTGTGCCAGAAAACCTTTTACACCGTTAAAGAATATATTGAGGACAAAAAGGCTTGGGATTGAGTTGCTCCAAATTTTGCATGCTGAATGTTTTTTATTATAAATTTATTTATTTTTGCTATTTTTTTTAATTTGTATTTTACACTAGCTTTTGCCCGCGGCTTCGCTCGCGTTAATTTAGACTTTGACTATCAATTCGGGTTATAATTCAATCATAATTCGAAAGACACGTGGCGCCATCTATTTATCATAAGAACGTTATTGTTGTTTTCATCGGGTACAGTACTTTTTTGGGGGTTGAAAGGTACCCTATGTCCGTTTCTGTACACCTGACAACGTATATGCAAAATTTCAGGATGATCGGTTCAGTGGTTTGGGCGTGAAAAGGTAACAAACAAACAAACAAACTTACTTTCGCATTTATAATATTATAAAATAAAATAAAATAAAATAAAAATAATATTAAAATAATATTAAAATAATTAATAATAAATAATAAGGCTATTGCGGCATGTCGTTTAGCTAACGTCAGATTTCCAAACTGTGACGGGGCTACTCGACCAAAACCAGCCGTACCAGCCTGGCAGTGCAGGATCGAGCGTCGTATCGATGAGGCCAGGTTACTCATCGGCAAACTATACTGCTTCAGGGAAGGCAATACACGACCACGAGTGATGCGCTTTGTAAGGCGGGCATTCTCGGGGACTGGAATCAGCCCTCGAGAATACATGTCCCGTGTCACAGAGCGCATCGACTTCCTGAAGCAGAAAGTTTGTGCATGGGCGAGTCGTATTCGGCGGTATAAGCGGCGGGTTGATCGGTACACACAGAATCGCATGTTCCAGAGCGATGAGAGATGGGTGTATAGAACTTGGGAGCGTTCTGAACAAAATGTGACAGACGAGTGCCGCCCGGATGATGCCGCCACGAGTACATTCTGGCGCAACATCTAGTCAGTGCCCGTCTGTCAATCTGAGGCTGGCTGGATACTGGATGTCGGGCGAGCGTGTGAAACTGTACCAGAAATGGAAGCAGTTCTAATTACGCCATTAGACGTCGCCAGAGCAGTCCGTCCGTTACCGAATTGAAAATCACCGGGACCGGACGGATTGCACAACTTTTGGTTGAAATGGCTAATTAGTTCACACGCTCGCCTGGCATCTCAGTTCCAGTCATCTTTAGAGTCTGGGTCGCTTTCGCAGTTTCTAACAACAGGCGTTACCCATCTGCTCCACAAGTCAGGTAGTCCCATGGATCCCAAGAATTATAGACCGATCATGTATTTGTCAACGGTCTATAAACTTCTTACATGCATTTTGAGAGCAAAAATTAAAACGCACATTGAAAGTAACTCGATTATGTCAACTTCTCAAAATGGATGTCGGAACGGGTCCCGCGGTACTAAGGAGCATCGATATGGCCATAAGCCAACAAGTTCGTCGATCCCGCAAGGATCTGTCGACATGCTGGATAGATTATAAGAAGGCCTATGACTCGGTGCCGCATACATGGCTCATGAGGGTGCTGGAGTTGTACAAGATAGATGAAACTCTACGCACCTTCCTTAGGTCATGTATGGGGCAATGGAGAACGGTTCTTCGCTATCCAGGGTGTCGACAGATCCAGGGGAGCGATGAGCCTGTATGGATTAAATGGGGAATATTTCAGGGCGACAGTTTGAGTCCACTTTGGTTCTGCTTAGCCCTGAATCCTTTAAGCTCACTACTTGCGGATTCAGGACTAGGCTATCGGTTGAGGAGAGGTGGTCAGGTCATATCTCATCTCCTCTACATGGATGACTTGAAACTCTTTGCCCCCAACAAATTGCAACTGATGGAGCTACTGAAGGTAACTGAAACTTTCAGTAGCACCATCAGGATGGAATTTGGTGTGGACAAATGTGCAGTCATGCATGTAAAGCGAGGTGAGATTTTGGAATCCGAGGGAATTCAACTTTCGGATTCCATACATTTTAGATCCCTCTCCTTATCCGAAAGCTATAAGTATTTAGGTATGTCGGAAGCGTTAGGCATCAACGCTGCTGACATGAAGCAATCGTTGAAGGAGCGCTTCTTTGGTCGCCTGAAGAAAGTATTAATTAGTCTTCTTTCAGGCGGAAACAAGGTGCGCGCCTTCAACAGTTGGGTCATGCCGGTTTTGATGTACTCTTTCGGCATACTCAAATGGACTCAGACTGAACTCGACGCCCTAGATAGGAGGGTCCGTACACTGCTGACCGCAAACCGAATGCATCACCCACGATCATCGGTGATGAGACTGTACATACCGCGGAAGTGCGGGGGTCGAGGCTTTTTAAATGCAAAGACCCTCCACAACCGCGAAGTGTGCAGTCTCAGGGAATATTTTTTAAAAGCCGAAGTGGGTATGCACCGTGATGTGGTAGCAGTGGACAAGGGACTCACCCCGCTCTCCATGGCTAAAGAGAACTGGCGCAATCCTGTGGTACTTACTACAGATGACCGCAAGGAGGTATGGCAAAGCAAGGAGCTTCACGGACGCTTCTATCGGGCTCTTCATGAGCCCGGTGTAGTTTTCTTAGCGTCGGTATCCTGGCTACGTTTTGGTGACCTTTTCGGGGAAACAGAAGGTTTCGTCTGTGGATGAAGTAATCTTGACGAATAACTACCGGAGACATATTATGAAAGATGGGACGGTTGACGTGTGTCGGGCATGCCATCGTCCGGGTGAGTCCATCAGACATATTATCTCTGGTTGTTCTCGTCTAGCTAACGGCGAGTACTTTCACAGGCATAACCAAGTAGCCAGGATTGAAATGTTGTATAAGTATTCATTAAATTATAACGATAGCCCGTTCTAAAGTGTGGCATGACTTGGATAGTGCAATACAGAGTGGCGTCTCACCATGACTTGTTTAAAACGAGTTTGGGTTCTTTGAATTTGTCTTTAGAAGTACTTTTCAAGAGAAGATGATAGAACGGTTATCTATAGAAATTCTAATGCTAAAAAGTACAAAAAAACTAAAGTAAAAACCTTTTTAAAAAACAAGCTTTTATTGAACTAAAAAGTACTAAATAAAACTTACGTTAACATACAACTTTAATATTTTCTTAAAAGCTTGAGGCGTGAACGTCCTTGTTACACTTTAAGATAAACCGCAAGCTTTTAAAAAAATATTAAAGTTTTATGTTAACGTAAGTTTTATTTAGCACATTTTAGTTCAATAAAAGCTTGTTTTTAAAAAGGTTTTTAATTCAATTTTTTTTTCACTTTCTCATGTAGTTTTAATGATGATCTGGCAGTTTGAGTGCTGTATGCGGCCTACCCAAATGTCCTTTCTTTGGTATTGTTCGTCTAGTGGTTGAGCTCCTTAAGTTCTAGGTTGAGCTGCACGATTACTGACAAATGCGTGCACTGACTGGACAGCAGGCCTAGACACAAACATCCGTACGGTTTTCCGCACATGCTACAGACTGAAAGTTAGCGTGAGGAAAATGGTAGACAAAGAAGCAAGCTCACGCCAGACGCTAATTCCGCAGCGTTGAAAGGAAACACAATAGTTTATCTATGGAACTTAGCGTGAGAACGAAAAAAGAACCCAAACGCCAATGTCAAACGTCAATCGCGTATTTAATGGCAGTCATTTGAAACTATTTCAAAAAGTTGTGCAGTGTATTTCGAGTGTTTTTGTTTTTGTTTCGAACTTTAAAAGTAATCTATCTACTTATATAAATAAAAATGAATCCTCGAAATGTATGTACGCGCATAACTTCCGAATGACTGCAGAAAATTGGATATTTTTTTTTGTGTTCATTATTGTCAGAACAAGGTTTGTAGGTAGGGTAGGTAGGTAAGTAACGTGCGAGCCCAGAACAATTTATTATAATGTTAGATTTTATGGAAAGGTAAGTAGAAATTCACGATAATCACGAAACATTTAGTATAAAGTTTGGGTTCATTTGTTTACACAATGGCTCAATGGCATTTTTGTTCAAGTGTAGCTTTCAACACTATTGGTTAATAAGTGGCTTTCAGGTTCTACAACAGCATTATATACCTACCATTTTCGACTTTAATTTCTAAACAATAGAGGCAAGCAGGCATCATGACCTCATTATAAAATATATAAATAATATACGTATTAATATGTAAATTTTGTAAATAAGATCAGCCCGAATGTTAATCTACCTGCCAGTGACATTTCCCTCGTTCCTTTTAGAGAAGTTCGGCACCTTAGATCGCTGCAGAGATTCCGAAATGTTTGTTTATCCAGCCTAAAACGCTGCATAAACTCCAATTCCGACATTTCGGCGATGACCTTCACACTCCGCTAATTTAGTCTTATTTGACGCCATCCATGCTTCTTCATTATTTGCCGCCAATAACAGCCTCAGGCAATGCATTTTAACAAAAAATATACAGTTTTTCTTATTAAAACACTCCACAACACCATTAGCGGCAGGGTCCGAGCATCCGCTAGCGAGCGTGAGCGATTAACGCGAAAATTGACGTCTGCGTTTGTCAAAAACACCACTTGTCTACCGCATACGAGACACGCCACGCTTACGACGCGTCAGCGTTAGCGTTTCGTTACAAAGTTTTTACTTGTCTACGAACTTAGCGTGACATTACGTGTCATTTCCACAGGTAATGTCATTGCCATACATTTTGACGTTAGCGTCTGGCGTTAAGGCTATCAGAAAAGTGTTTTGTCTAGGCCTGCAGGTCCACTCATTCTGTATGTTTTTTCCACAAAAGACCATTTCAGACACAAATCTACATGGTCTTCACATGATCTGACCAAGATTATGTCTGGACTTTAAAAGAGACTGTGACCTCTGAGTTTGTTTCGGCCTTTCTTCAGAGTAGTCAGATAGGAAACGCCGACCTCATCTAGTTTTAAAATATGATTGACGTGTAAAAGTGTTTGTACAAACCTACTTACAGAAATAAACTCATTTATCATTTATTATTTATAGTTGCATACACCAGCGAGACAAACTATTTGTATAGCTGCATACACCGGAGAGATAAACTAATTGTATTGCCGCATACACCTGCGAGACAAACTATTTGTATAGCTGCATACACCTGCGAGACAAACTATTTGTATAGCTGCATACACCTGCGAGACAAACTATTTGTATAGCTGCATACACCTGCGAGACAAACTATTTGTATAGCTGCATACACCTGCGAGACAAACTATTTGTATAGCTGCATACACCTGCGAGACAAACTATTTGTATAGCTGCATACACCTGCGAGACAAACTATTTGTATAGCTGCATACACCTGCGAGACAAACTATTTGTATAGCTGCATACACCTGCGAGACAAACTATTTGTATAGCTGCATACACCTGCGAGACATACTATTTGTATAGCTGCATACACCTGCGAGACATACTATTTGTATAGCTGCATACACCTGCGAGACAAACTATTTGTATAGCTGCATACACCTGCGAGACAAACTATTTGTATAGCTGCATACACCTGCGAGACAAACTATTTGTATAGCTGCATACACCTGCGAGACATACTATTTGTATAGCTGCATACACCTGCGAGACATACTATTTGTATAGCTGCATACACCTGCGAGACATACTATTTGCTATCTACATAAAAACACATTTAATGGCAAGTATTTTAAAAATTAACGATATTATAATGTTTTCATCAACAAAATCATCGGCCGTAACATTAATATCATTAGATCCTAAAACAGTTTGTTTGGGATGTTTTCAAGATGAAAGTTCACTTTTCCCTTAGATCCGTACTCCCTTTAGATTGGTTCCCTATCCATTTGCATAAAATGTTAAGACCTAATATAACTTAGCATAATTTTGTTTGGCATAATTATATTTTCGCATAATATAATTACGCATAACAGCTTACGGATAATTTTTTTAAGCATAATTTCTCTAACCATAATAATGATTAAGCATAATATTCTAAAGCATATATTTATTAAGCATAAAGTTCTAAAGCATAACTTTTTTATGAACAATTTTGTGGGTTTTTTTTTTTCGCTGTAGGAAGCATGATGCAAGCAAGCATGCAAGCAAGCATGCAAGCAAGCATGCAGCAAACAAGCAAGCATGCAGCATGCAAGCAAGCATGCAGCATGCAGCAGGCAGGGTTTCTGTCACGGCTCCGGCGCTGCGGGCCTCCTGCGGCCCCATGCGTGCCAATCGTCGCAGACGGCTTTCGCTCACCACCGCAGCTTCGGCTTGTTGGCCGGTTTCGCCGGCCACCCTCAGCCGCGGCGGCTCGCTCGCAGCCGCCTGCTCCTCAGCCCGCGGGCCGCCTCGCCCCTACGCGCCTACGCGATTTTTAATTACACTCTAGGGGTAGGACAAACAAGACTACGTGGAGTCGGTTTTGCAGCAATTCGGTTCTGTCACTAAAATAGTCATTAGGCCTACTAACGTTATGCGAATCAAATTTATGCCAAAACAAATTAGTCTTTAAGATGATTATGCCAACATAAAATGTATGCCTAAAAAAATTATGCCGAAGTATTATTATGCCAAAACAAATTGTGCCAAAATCGTTATGCCGAAGTATATTAGGACAAAGAACATTATGCGAAAAGAAGGGATCCCCTTTAGATTATGTCACTCACTTGATTGTATCGAGATGATGTATGTTTGAGTACAGTTAGCCTCAAAAAGATGTATACATGGACAAGAATAAAATTAATTTGTTTGTCAACAATTTGTGTTCTATAATACTGTATTAATGAGTAGGTACAATACTGACAAATGCGCGTACTGACTGGACAGGTCCACATAATCTGTGTGGTTCTTTCCTCAAATGACTATTTCAGACACTAATCTACATGGTCCTTAAAGATTATGTCCGAATTTTTATATACACATTGACATTTATGAATTTTATTTATACAATGACATGAGTATTTACCCTGTAAAGTATTATATTATTATTTTAATTATTGTGAATATGAGGACTATTGTAGGTCATTGCTTTTCTTTCCTCAGTTACTTCTAATCATGATCTCGCAGTCTGAGTAGTTTATGTGGCCTACATAAATGTCCTTTCTTTAGTATTGTTCGTCGAATCGTTGAGGTCCTTAAGTTCTGAGTTGAGCTGCACGATTACTGACAACTGCGTGCACTGACTGGACAAGTCCACTCAATCTGAGTGGTTCTTTCCTCAAAAGACCATTTCAGACACTATTCTATATGGTCTTCACAGAATCTGAGCCAAAATTATGTGTGGACTTTTAAAGAGACTATGACCTCTGAGTTTGTTTCGGCCTTTCTTCTCAGAGTAGTTAGATAGGAAACGACCCCATCTAGTTTAAAAATGTGAATGACGCGAAAAAACATATTACACATTGAGTACAAACACTTTTGTGTTTGTACTCAATGTGTAATATGTTTTTTAACTACATATATTTACGTAACAAATATTGTAGACAATTTAAAGACTTTTTGTTGATGTATACATCTTTTTGAGGCTGACTGAACATCACCCAAATGGCACACAGAGCGGGGCCGGTTTCAGGACTACCTAGTTCGCAGAAGGGCCGGCAAGTGGCGCGACTACGACACATTATGTTTGAACGATAAAACCACGACTTCACGCTGAACGTCCAGTTTACATAGTAAACGCGATTACCAGATTAACACAAGGATGGCTTTAAGTGAAGTTCAATGAATAATAAATTGTATAGTATTTTATGTTACAGGTACGCGGTAGATTTGTGACATTATATCACAGGCTTCAAATAGTCATAACAAAAGTATTACACAAGTTCCAAATAACAGTGTTACAAGTAACCAACTTATTAATAAACATCATTTATTACAGAAATAGGCAACTGACTGGCTGTCGTATGTACTTACGTAGTTGCGCGAGACGTTTGGTGGCAAACTGCTGTAGGTAGTGTAGGACAGGAACAGGCCGCAAGAATACTGAGCTACACTTGAAGCGTATTGTGTAGTTTGCGAAGTATGTACACTTGTACAGATGGTCGTCTTCATACAGGCCCCAATTCTGTGTGGTAATTATTTTTCCTCGCGTAATCTTACCTCGCCAATATCGTGTCTTGTAGAAACGGTTCCGTTTATTGTATCATACAGAATACGTTATTAGCAGCTGTCGTGGTTACATAAGGAATTGACGAGGTTTCGAAGTAACGAATCGATAAATGGTCATAGTGAATTAGGGCCCAGATCTCACTTTGTAATCACTCGCTTTGAAATGGCCGTTTTGAGAACAAGCAAGGAATGAATTTAATAAATCCTATAATTTGACAATCAATGCTGGGGCACGACTGGAAATCATGTTCAGCATAAATATAGAAGACTAGCTGAGCCCGCGGCTCCGTCTGAAGCAATAGTTAGAATGTGTCGGGGAAGCGGGCAAGCCTGCTTTATACATGGCCAAGGGTATAAACTAGGTCTACAACACGAAGCACACACCACACCTAAGTTAAGCTATCTATGTTTAGCAGTTGCTTGTAACATACAATATTAAAGAAAGAGACTGCAAGAAAAAAAGAAAATATTTTATTTGGCGCAGTTGATATTGCAATTAGGATCTAATTTCGATAACTTCCTTCAAAGCAAAGGAAATATGAAATATATTGCGTTTAAAAACATAAGAAGGGATGTACGATAGGCTTTGTTCTATAATATCACATTAGCTTTATAACTAAAGAAAGAAAGAAAAGGTATTTATTGGAATTCGCATAGGATTATCACAAACTAAACTAAACACACTCTAAACAAAAATATAAAAATTAAAGTAAAATGAAAATAGCAACAGAAAGTCCTGTACGAGGCCAAAAGACCCCGATCTTAGCATGATTCTGTGACATAAAAAAAAAAATTGCTATTTGTCAGTAATATAATTATTATTAAAAAAAAAAATATAAATAAAAAAATATAATTAAATAAATAACTGTTCTATAATAGCAATTATATTCTATACATATAATAAAGTCGTAGACAAGTCAAAACTGTACGTATTATTTTTTTAAGTAATTTTTGCGAGGTCTGGGAACAATCTTAATGCCGAAAATAAAATTTTTGTCTGTTTGTCTGAATGTATGGTCCAGCATCACGCAAAAACTACCACATAGATTTTGTTAACATTTTGCACAGTTATTCCCTATAAGTCTGGTCAATCTGTAAGCTATAAATTATCACGCTATTTGCTATTGGGGACGAGCAATATTGCTTTAGGTTCGTATTCTTCTACATGTTGCCACAAGCTGTGAAAAGACGAGCCAAAAGGTTAGAATATTGCTTTAGCCTTTTAAACGATTGTTATCACGCTATAGCTTTATGGAGGTAAGCAGTCAATCATGACATATACAGGGTCGATTTTTGAGATGAGGCAATAAGGGCAAGTAACTTAACCGTTATCGCTACAAGAAAACGGTCTTAGGAGAGTGTTCTTAAACTTTTGAAACTTATACACAAATTTTGAAAACAATTACAGTCAGCAAGCAAATTGGCAATTATCACAAATAAATTTTGGTGCCAATCGATCCTGTTTCTTATAAGGTAAGGATTAAACATTTATATGAGACCACTGAGGTTTGAGTACTAGAAAAGTCAGAAATCGCAATTAATTTCCCCCATACATTTCATAGGAAATGATGCTGAGATGAGAGAGAACACAATACCAGTGTATGACAACAATTAATTATTCCATTATTTCAGTGGGTTGAATAAGGAACGAATATAGCAGATAGTTACAGATTTAATCCGCTATACCTGTAAGGAGCTAAGCAGTCAATCATGACATAATATAAGAGCGGCTATTTTTAACCCCCGATTGAAAAAGAAGGATGTTATTTATAAGTTTAACGTGTGTCCCAAACGGCTAAACAGATTTTGTATTTTTTTGTTTTGTTTGAAAGGTAACTTGACCGAGAGTGTCATTAGCTAAACAAAGAAAAAAAAAAGAAGAAAATTTGTTCAGCCGTTTGTAGAGGTATTTGTTTGTGTTGGCGGCTTTTTAAATATTTTTATAGTAAATTTTCAACAAAGCAAATAGTTTAAAAGTTCGACGAATGCTTTGCAAGCCTATGTTCGATTCCCAACAATAGATATTATATATGCTTCCTTTGTTACATTTTGTTATATTGTTATATACATCGGGTATTTAGTCTGAACGGCCCAAAGCGAATGGATCGCGGGCCAAAGGACCGGTGATAAAATAATTTCAAAATTAATTTAAAGTGACAGTCGCATAGTTTATTAATTTTAACTATTAAAATATTTACTTATTTGAAATCATCTAAATAAACAGAATACATATTCATAACCGGTTGTTCCGGTAACCGGTTCTTATTGATGATTTTTTCTTTTAAAATAAGACAATTTTTTATTAAATCTTATTGTTTTATTTTTATATTTTGTTGATTTGTTTCTTTAAAATAAGACTGATTTTTATTTAAAATTATTTAATTAACAAATAAAAATTTTGTAAACGTTCTATATTATTGTTCAATATTTTTCTAACGAAAATTATACAATTCTAAGAAAACAATTAACTATTATTTCAACTTTTTAAGTTTTGCACCCAAATGTACTTGATATAGTTTATGACATTGAATTTGTTGACAATTTTTTATCACCGGTCCTTTGGAACGTAGACGATTTTTGTTTACGGTCGAATGGCCCGAGGGCCATTCAGTTTGGGCCGTTCAGACTAAATAAATTACAAGGAGTCAACTGCAGTTTTTTTCATAATTCGACTCCGAGTTCTTTGTTTTACAATAGGATTTCTTTTATGTTTAATTCTAAATTTTTACTAAAATTAAGTCACGTATATAAAGACAAATAAACCTTTTTTTCACAAAGTGACGAAATAGACACGGACATATGCCATTGGTCCGTTTATACGTCGGACAATCGGCGCATTCACTTGTTGTAAACAAACATATCAGCCACATAGCCGTTTTAACGTCGGCTTTTTTAAACATACGATATTTTAGTGCAACAACAATAATAAGTCACGTCGGGCGTTACAAATAATACTTAGTTAAATAAGGAAAATTATTACGTACCTTTATTTATTACAGCAACCAAAAATGTAAAATACAAAAGAATGGTAATATCTATTTTAATATTTAAAATTATATAAGCATAAGCAATTAGGAAGTCCCGCGTAGAAGCGGATATACATATATGGCAGTTGACTCATTTAGTTTACCCTTTTGTACGAAGTAGCTATAAAGACACCCACTTACCGTATTTTGGAAAAAAAGCAGTGATTGTCCTTATAACAGTGCAGTGCTGGGGAGGCTTATTCGGCTTCACGTGACATAACTAATATATGTAATGTTATTTTTGTTGTATTTTTATGTGGTGTTTTAATGTCTATTTGAATTTTTATAATGTGAATTAATACTAGTATACTAACATAGTTTTTAAGACCTCTGTTACTAACACTATATGGACAATTTTGTAATTATGTCTGAAATAAATGAATTTATTTATTATTATTATTATAACTACATCCTTGATGTTGTAAAAAAAGAAGATGCCTTTGGTGTTCTATTAATTATCACAGTTTTGCGTTCAAAACGATATCCTGTTAAATCATGATTTTGTAGATAACCGTAAGTATATATCTACATACACTGCGGCCGTCGTCGGTCGTCCGGGTGGTAGTTCGTAGAACGTACACAGAAAAACATTGAGTTTAGGCCTCTTCTGTCATCTGTGGTTATAATAAAAATTAAAATTCATATAGTTAGGTGACTGTTAATGAGAAATCCCGTGCATGTGTTTACAAACTACTGTTACCTATATTATCTTAATCATAGCTAGGAAGAAGCAAAGAAAAATAGGTTTATTTGTCACATAAACACGTGCATGCTGACTGGGAACTGTCCTTCAGGAATGATCTGTAAGAATGTTACGCAGGCGTTCATTAATTTACTAACAATGAAAAACTTCGCAAGCAATGTGAAATTACTACTGAAGGCTGCGGGTGTCGACCTCAGGACGAACTGAGTGGCTTGCTCTCGCGGCACCAGTCCATATGTTGGCCATACCTACAAACGTATAGTAGTATACAGGACAGTTTTATAACAATGTGGATGTTACTGTAGGTATATTGTGGAGCCTTACGACTTCCACGCGAACGATGTCACGGGTAGAAGCTAGTAATAGCTAATTGCCGAGTTACTAAATAATTAAAGTATTCCTATTAAAATATATAATAGTTCTGCGAAATGAAAGGGTAGCTGGCTCTCGTTACAATTTAATTAAAGTAAACGGTTCGCAACTAACTTATTAGCGCAAAGTTTAGGTCTAGCGCCGTTGTGCAGGACTGAGCCTGGAAGTCACTAACTAATAATTCATTGAAAACTACACTACACTTTATGAAATCATAAAAAAATAAAAAAAGGATGGTTTATTTTATTCATAGTAAGTAATTGCAATTGTAATATAAACGAGTCATATAACGATCGAAGAATAAAATATCAAGCCTTAAAGAAGTCGAGACAGTAGTTTCGCGAATATCAAGAGCGTCAGCTTTATTATTATAATTTAATTACAAATAAGTTATCTTGGTCCGACCGGCTGGTGTCTCTCAATCAAAGAGATTCTTTACAGTAAGTCGGAAAAACAACAAGTCACAAACAAAAACCGGTGGCGGGCGAAAGAAGGGGGAATCTGCGATTGATTGATGATTGATTGATGAGCTTAATATCATCCGCTTTGTTTTTCCACTGCTGGCCAGCTCTTACGTATCCTGGCCATTTAATAGGACAATCTAAGTAATCAACGTTGGAAAATAAAACTTTTAAGACTATCATAACAATCATTATGTTAATGCGAATGCAATACAATTTTCTTTCGAGATTTGCGTACGTGTAAGTACCTAGATAAATAAGTAAAAAAAAAAAAAAACGTATAATAATTTTATTATTTTAGTAAAACTTTTTGAAAGTCAGCACATTTGTGGAGTAGCTACGTGAAGTAGAGTAGCTAGTGTTGATATTTGTAGTATTAATAATAATCACACGCGGCAACCAGCCAGTGCCGGCCATCGCT
This sequence comes from Dryobotodes eremita, assembly GCA_917490735.1. Taxonomy (NCBI): domain Eukaryota; kingdom Metazoa; phylum Arthropoda; class Insecta; order Lepidoptera; family Noctuidae; genus Dryobotodes; species Dryobotodes eremita. Next base: position 22,905,748 of record OU823254.1, read on the forward strand.
GTGTCTGCATCAGGCATCTCAACGCTCTGTGGGTGTATCTACTAGCTGTCACAATAATTACAATGACACGCCGCCGCAACTAACGAACGCCGGCCATCGCTGTGTCTGCATCAGGCATCGCAACGCTCTGTGGGTGTATCTACTAGCTGTCACAATAATTACAATGACACGCCGCCGCAACTAACGAACGCCGGCCATCGCTGTGTCTGCATCAGGCATCTCAACGCTCTGTGGGTGTATCTACTAGCTGTCACAATAATAGCAATGACACGCCGCCGCAACTAACGAACGCCGGCCATCACTGTGTCTGCATCAGGCATCTCAACGCTCTGTGGGTGTATCTACTAGCTGTCACAATAATAGCAATGACACGCCGCCGCAACTAACGAACGCCGGCCACCACTGTGTCTGCATCAGGCATCGCAACGCTCTGTGGGTGTATCTACTAGCTGTCACAATAATTACAATGACACGCCGCCGCAACTAACGAACGCCGGCCATCGCTGTGTCTGCATCAGGCATCTCAACGCTCTGTGGGTGTATCTACTAGCTGTCACAATAATAGCAATGACACGCCGCCGCAACTAACGAACGCCGGCCATCACTGTGTCTGCATCAGGCATCTCAACGCTCTGTGGGTGTATCTACTAGCTGTCACAATAATAGCAATGACACGCCGCCGCAACTAACGAACGCCGGCCACCACTGTGTCTGCATCAGGCATCTCAACACTCTGTGGGTGTATCTACTAGCTGTCATAGTAATAACAATGACACGCCGCGCCGCCGCAACTAACGAACGCCGGCCAGCGCTGTGTCTGCATCAGGCATCTCAACGCTCTGTGAGTGTATCTACTAGCTGTCACAATAATAGCAATGACACGCCGCCGCAACTAACGAACGCCGGCCATCGCTGTGTCTGCATCAGGCATCTCAACGCTCTGTGAGTGTATCTACTAGCTGTCACAATAATAGCAATGACACGCCGCCGCAACTAACGAACGCCGGCCACCACTGTGTCTGCATCAGGCATCTCAACACTCTGTGGGTGTATCTACTAGCTGTCATAGTAATAACAATGACACGCCGCGCCGCCGCAACTAACGAACGCCGGCCAGCGCTGTGTCTGCATCAGGCATCTCAACGCTCTGTGGGTGTATCTACTAGCTGTCACAATAATAGCAATGACACGCCGCCGCAACTAACGAACGCCGGCCACCACTGTGTCTGCATCAGGCATCTCAACACTCTGTGGGTGTATCTACTAGCTGTCATAGTAATAACAATGACACGCCGCGCCGCCGCAACTAACGAACGCCGGCCACCACTGTGTCTGCATCAGGCATCTCAACACTCTGTGGGTGTATCTACTAGCTGTCATAGTAATAACAATGACACGCCGCGCCGCCGCAACTAACGAACGCCGGCCATCACTGTGTCTGCATCAGGCATCTCAACGCTCTGTGGGTGTATCTACTAGCTGTCACAATAATTACAATGACACGCCGCCGCAACTAACGAACGCCGGCCATCGCTGTGTCTGCATCAGGCATCTCAACGCTCTGTGGGTGTATCTACTAGCTGTCACAATAATTACAATGACACGCCGCCGCAACTAACGAACGCCGGCCATCGCTGTGTCTGCATCAGGCATCTCAACGCTCTGTGGGTGTATCTACTAGCTGTCACAATAATTACAATGACACGCCGCCGCAACTAACGAACGCCGGCCATCGCTGTGTCTGCATCAGGCATCTCAACGCTCTGTGGGTGTATCTACTAGCTGTCACAATAATTACAATGACACGCCGCCGCAACTAACGAACGCCGGCCATCGCTGTGTCTGCATCAGGCATCTCAACGCTCTGTGGGTGTATCTACTAGCTGTCATAGTAATAACAATGACACGCCGCGCCGCCGCAACTAACGAACGCCGGCCATCACTGAGTCTGCATCAGGCATCTCAACGCTCTGTGGGTGTATCTACTAGCTGTCACAATAATTACAATGACACGCCGCCGCAACTAACGAACGCCGGCCATCGCTGTGTCTGCATCAGGCATCTCAACGCTCTGTGGGTGTATCTACTAGCTGTCACAATAATTACAATGACACGCCGCCGCAACTAACGAACGCCGGCCATCGCTGTGTCTGCATCAGGCATCTCAACGCTCTGTGGGTGTATCTACTAGCTGTCACAATAATTACAATGACACGCCGCCGCAACTAACGAACGCCGGCCATCGCTGTGTCTGCATCAGGCATCTCAACGCTCTGTGGGTGTATCTACTAGCTGTCACAATAATTACAATGACACGCCGCCGCAACTAACGAACGCCGGCCATCGCTGTGTCTGCATCAGGCATCTCAACGCTCTGTGGGTGTATCTACTAGCTGTCACAATAATTACAATGACACGCCGCCGCAACTAACGAACGCCGGCCATCGCTGTGTCTGCATCAGGCATCTCAACGCTCTGTGGGTGTATCTACTAGCTGTGAACGTAATGGCTTATCTATCTTCATACTCTCTGAGTCGCTGATAGAAAGGTATGAAAGATATTGATTATTTTTGTTTTTAAGTAAATTATATAGTCGGTACTAGACGTTGCACATTAATCAATAGAATGCATACGACAGCAATCATTATAATTTTGTTCTTGTATTGTTATAATACTCGTAGTGTGGATTGCTGCTAATGTAGTTGCAGTAGTAAACGACGCAATTTACTGTTATGGAATCGAACCTAGGCCGCGCTAGTAAGCTCAGAAACTGTGCGCGTGCTACTGAACTGTTGTTGACTACTCTTAATAGGTTTTCTAAGATGACGTCGTAAAATAGAAATGGCTAAACTTGACCCTCTTTTCAAGTTTTACTAGCGGATTAATTGAATTGATTTCAAACTGCCTAGATTTAACTACCACGCGCAAGAAGAACGTGTGAAAAACTTCATTTCCACCTATAAGTAATGTTCGTTATAGTTGTTGTCACTACTAGCTAGCTAGCTATGAATCACTGCGCTATAGCAGCACTGTGCACTGCGCAGGAGTGTGCAGTGTGAGTGTACCGGTAAGCGGACGCAACGCGATTCAAATCTCTCAGGAGCACATTAAAACCAATCTGCTCGATGTGAACGTGCTCTATTTATGTAGCTTTAGCACCTATGTACCTGCCAAGTAGTATTTTGACGTCACGTGCTCACTACTGTGTTTTCAGAAGGGATAGGCAGGGGTGTAGATTTGTATACGTTCATCAGTGAAATGTGATCAGGGTCCCTTTTGGCTGATGAACCGTTTTCAGCATTAGGGAATTTTCGTACAGGAAAATACATCACGAGCCGGCAAGCCGGTCGAGTATTCAATATCTACATTCATTACGACACTTAGGAAAATCTGCGAAGACCGAGCTCGTGCGCGAAATTATAAGCAGCTAATGTATGCTTTTTGATTTTCTTACTAAAGTGTCGGATTATTACCATATTTCCACCTGGAAGGTATGTGAGATGGAGCGATAGCTGTCTGTCAATAAAACGGCAAAAATATAGCACAAGGGCACGGGTATAATGATAAATTAATGGTCCAAGTGGCTGTGTGCACCGGATGTTTGTTGTGGCTAATGCCGCGTGCCGCGTGCTGTCCGCGCGAGGGCCGCGCGGCGTGGCGCGGCGCGTGGCGGCGGCGTGCGGCGCGCTCCGCCAGTTAGCGAGCGATCTCCGCGCGCGCTGACCGTCCCGCGCTCGACGCCAGGCGCCCGACCGCGAGTGCGCGACGTGCAGTGACCGACGACGCAGCGTACAGCCTGTCGCCGACACTAATCGCTTATCGCGCCCCGACACGCTCAGTCGGAAATACTAACACTACTACCTAGTATTTTCTTCAGGAGTTTCAAAAAGTTTGGGAATTTTATTCGGTACGTACGAGTAGTATTTTGTTAGTCGTACAATATTTTATAATAAGGTTTCGCAGAACTTCTGGTGTTCAGTTCGCGGGAAATCACATAAAATAAATCTTCGTGCTCCGGTTAATATCGTAAATTAAAGTTGTATTTCAGTCGCTCTGTCGGATTGCATATGAAATTATGTATATATTAAGATGTTGTGTAAACTACGTGGATGTGTGGTTGCGCAGTTTATTTTTGCGGGTAAATAAGTAAACTGTTTTAAAAGTGTGTGATCACTGCTGAATGAGTCCTGTTGAGAAGTTCTTGGAAGGGTTTGTACAAAATTCCGATATAATATCTAACCTATCCTAAATATAAACTTGTAAAATAAATTCTCGACACATTGGTAAATGTGGCCTATTCCACCATTAGAGTGTACCAAGAAGTTGTCCAAGATGACTGCTACAGTTCCGTTTAATTACTGAATTAGAATGAGAAACACATTGAGTTCCAATACACATTATATTATAGGTGCGAGGCCAATGGCGGCCGGTCATAATGGTTTTACGACGAGTCCGCGACGGGCCTCGAGTCCTCGACGAGTAGCTCGTAACATCTCTCGGTATTGTATCTGTAAAAGACAATTAATCTGTAGGTCACAGTTAAAAGGCTTCGTTATATTAAATAGTAACGAGAGTGCGCGCTGATCGGTGTTTAACTGAGGTTCATAAATCTTCGGCAATTTCCAAAATGTCGGTGTTTCCGGCGGCGCGCACTGACTTACTCGCAAGTTATTTGAGTGACCACTTCACGAGCTACACAGCTCGAGCTCTTAAAAGCCACGTTTCCGGAACCATTTTCACGTAAAAGGTCATTTAGGAAACTATAATCCGAATACGCCCGAACGTTACTGAATTGTCTCACGACTCACGAATATTTTCCACACAACACTGTAATTAGTGTACCAACCCTTCCTCTTGGCGCGCCGCCGGCGCCGCCGCACACCTACGAATACGAACATGATCGCCATCTTCACACTATTTTCTGTTAATCTGGAGACACTCGTAGCTAATAATAACCAACTCCAGAGGATCTCCTGTTACCCATAGATATGAGGTTGTTGTTGTTGATAGCAGGCCGCGCAGGCTGCACTACAAGAGGTGCTACGATACGGCAGGCGCGCGCGGGACGGCCCCGTGAGATAGCATGCCGCGCAGGCGGCACTACAAGAGGTGCTACGATACGGCAGGCACGCACGGGACGGCCCCGTGAGATAGTAGGCTACGCAGGATGCACTACAAGAGGTGCTACGATACGGCAGGCGCGCGCGGGACGGCCCCGTGAGATAGCATGCCGCGCAGGCGGCACTACAAGAGGTGCTACGATACGGCAGGCACGCACGGGACGGCCCCGTGAGATAGTAGGCCGCGCAGGCAGCACTACAAGAGGTGCTACGATACGGCAGGCACGCACGGGACGGCCCCGTGAGATAGTAGGCTACGCAGGATGCACTACAAGAGGTGCTACGATACGGCAGGCGCGCGCGGGACGGCCCCGTGAGATAGCATGCCGCGCAGGCGGCACTACAAGAGGTGCTACGATACGGCAGGCACGCACGGGACGGCCCCGTGAGATAGTAGGCCGCGCAGGCAGCACTACAAGAGGTGCTACGATACGGCAGGCACGCACGGGACGGCCCCGTGAGATAGTAGGCTGAGCAGGCTGCACTACAAGAGGTGCTACGATACGGCAGGCACGCACGGGACGGCCCCGTGAGATAGTAGGCTGCGCAGGATGCACTACAAGAGGTGCTACGATACGGCAGGCGCGCGCGGGATGGCCCCGTGAGATAGCATGCCGCGCAGGCTGCACTACAAGAGGTGCTACGATACGGCAGGCGCGCGCGGGACGGCCCCGTGAGATAGCATGCCGCGCAGGCTGCACTACAAGAGGTGCTACGATACGGCAGGGGCGCGGGACGGCCCCGTGAGATAGCATGCCGCGCAGGCAGCACTACAAGAGGTGCTACGATACGGCAGGCACGCACGGGACGGCCCCGTGAGATAGTAGGCTGAGCAGGCTGCACTACAAGAGGTGCTACGATACGGCAGGTGCGCGCGGGACGGCCCCGTGAGATCATCTACCTACTGTTTTGAGGACGTCGCACTGATGGAAGATATCATCATCAGATATCATCAAGGTGCTGACGATGCCTTCGTTAGCGAATCTATCTTTGAAGATAGAAGGGAAATTGATTATTCTCACAGGGAAATGTAAATGAAATTACAAAATCTTGCAATTGCAATAAAATCCAGTAAAGTAATCTATCAGTCAGCCACAAATTATTTCGTTCTGTGCGGTTAACAAACTTGCAACTTGGGTTCCCGACGTCTAGATCAGACAATAGTATACAGACGTTCGTCTCGTTGACGAGCCGCCGACTAGATTATTTTCTTTGCTGACCCCTGAACTGTGACAGGCTCGCAGTCCCAAACAAATACCTTTTTAAATCACCAATGAACAGGGCACAAATATTTACTCACCCATAAATATTTATAAAAGCTGCCATGAATTGTGAATGATTCTGAAAACGATATTCGTTGAACTAGTACCTACAAACCTGAAATGTATTGTCTTACGAAGACAATTTAATACCTTCCTATATATATTATTTTTTTCTGAGAAATCTATTCTTTATTTTGCTTGGGCGGATTGAGGTAAGCCAGTTACCACATAATATAATCCTTAATTGTGTCCATTTATTTGAACATAGCAGATGTATTTTAGACTTTAAAACAGAGATACAAACAATTTTTAATCTTTCACACGCACCTTTCAATGACGTCATAATTAACTTTCGGTGTCCTTATCACGAACAGTTCGTTTTGCTGAACAGTCAGTTAAAATAAAGGCCCCTACAAATAGGCGCAACACGCGACGCAAATCGCACGCGATATAAATGCAACGCGTGTCGCCCGACGAGCGGTGCCTTTGTGCCACGCGCGATTTGCGTCGCGTGTTGCGCCTGTTTGAAGGGCCCTTTATTTTAGCTGATTGTTCAGCAAAATGAACTGTTCGTTAATAATTCATTATGGAAACAGATTTAGCAGTCAGCCGTCAGTTGAGACTAGTCATCTCTTAACTGCCACGGCTTATTAGTCTTATATTTTGAATTGTTTCTTAATATATATATATATATTTAATTGTTCTCACATATAGAAGCAACAAGAATAATGTACCCAGGATTTTGTAATATCTTGATTTAAAAAGAGTGTCCTTGGAGTTTCTTGCCCGTTCTTCTCCATAGAGATCTACGTTTTGGAATGGGCAACTAGCTTCAACTTTCTGACTAACTGACCGAATCTTTGACAATTCAAAAGTGCCTGTAAATGGTTTAATTGAAATAACTGCTTTGAGTTTGAGTTTGAGCGAATTTAACGTTCCTACACGACGGAAGTAAAAACGACATTGTACCATCTGCGCCGTGTTATGATGTCCGCGTGTTCTCGTGTATCTGTAGTTTGGCTGAAAATGTAATTCAGCTGCAGGCTGTCAGGCGTTTACCCAATGCACTTCGTTTTATAAGTGGCGAGCCCCCGCGCTGACATGCAACAGTACCACGCTATGGCCAGTAGGTATGAGCGAGGTTTGAGAGCCGCTATTATTAGCTCCGTCCTAGCTGCTATACAGCAATGTATACAGTGTGGGTACCTCATGTATACGGCCACTCTTGGGGAACTGTCGCCTTCCATTGATTCGTAGACAAAGGCCGGCTGGAGAGTGAAGTGGCCTCCTGTATACACTGCTTGTACAACAATCAATGCTCCGATAATAAATCACTGACCGACACAGTTTTGAATGTGATGGATTCCTGTGCAGCCGTGTGGTCTGGCGCGAATGACGTGATGATGCAGGCACACTGCACTTTGTGTACAAAGAAATTGAAATCATGTGGAAATTACCGCGCGCTGACTACTTGGAACGTTCGATGTTTTTCTGAGATCTATTTTACTGAAAGAAATAAAACAGGTATATTATCACAATCAGTTTTATTCGAGAGTTTATTACGCTTATATTGTAACTGAGCTGAGCCAACTCTCCGGCGAGGCGGTTCAACGAGCGTCATGTATCGACGTCAGTACTCGCACTCATAAACTATCAGATAGCTGGCGTTTCATTAATTCACTGTTTGTTAATTTAATAAACGTTCCTGTTGTGTATCGCGTGTTTTATAACAGTTCTGAACAAACACAGTTTAATGTTGATTGCAAGAGAGAGAGTGCCAGTCGACAAGTCTGGCCTAGCATTTAGTAAGATGACGTAGCTTGCGTCATTTCAACTAAACCAGATATTTTCGTATGTAAAGTATGTACTGTAAAGAACTATATTTACTTTGATATACATTTTCATGTGTAGCTGTTCAATAGTAAAACACTTGTCGAAAACGTGGTGACTGCTAAATGTGGCCGCACACGCGGTTACGACCTGCGGATACCAGTGCACGACGCTCAGTTAAAATTGATTATGATTCAAACTTTTCTTCAGTGTTAATATTAAACGGTCAGGGTTTTAGCATGATCGTTTGTGTGAAATATCAGTAAGTAAGTATTTTGCGTTTCTAATATAGAAAAAAATATGTAATGCTCCACAGAATGAAATACAAATTCTATCATCATTTATTTTTATAGTAGTGCGCTGATTTTTACGCTCTATTTTGCATTAATTGTAAGCACGTTTCGTTCTCTGTAATAACGTAATTAACGCAAGTCGTTAATACCATCATGACTTACCATCATACGGTAGGTAAGAGGCTTACTTTCAGCGATTGTGCCCACGTTATCGGTGACCTCACCACGCCGCCCCGCACCGCACGGGCCACAGTTCACGCCGCGCTCGGTCGAGTGCCAATCTGTTTGAAGGGCCCTCTGAACAGCCCGCACCACATATTACCAGTTCAGAAGCGTTCACAACACATTCGTTCTCGGAACATTCCGTTGACGATGAAATATGACAGTCACTGTCGAATTTTCACACCTTTTTATAATCGTGTGACTAGCATGAACCCGAACAACGATGAGCTGGCTGGACGTGTGAGTAGCCATGAACCCGAGCAACAATGAGCTGGCTGGGCGTGTGCGTAGCCATGAACTCGAACAACGATGAGCTGGCTGGACGTGTGAGTAGCCATGAACCCGAGCAACAATGAGGTGGCTGGGCGTGTGCGTAGCCATGAACTCGAACAACGATGAGCTGGCTGGACGTGTGAGTAGCCATGAACCCGAGCAACAATGAGCTGGCTGGGCGTGTGCGTAGCCATGAACTCGAACAACGATGAGCTGGCTGGACGTGTGAGTAGCCATGAACTCGAACAACGATGAGCTGGCTGGACGTGTGAGTAGCCATGAACTCGAACAACGATGAGCTGGCTGGACGTGTGAGTAGCCATGAACTCGAACAACGATGAGCTGGCTGGACGTGTGAGTAGCCATGAACTCGAACAACGATGAGCTGGCTGGACGTGTGAGTAGCCATGAACTCGAACAACGATGAGCTGGCTGGACGTGTGAGTAGCCATGAACTCGAACAACGATGAGCTGGCTGGACGTGTGAGTAGCCATGAACTCGAACAACGATGAGCTGGCTGGACGTGTGAGTAGCCATGAACTCGAACAACGATGAGCTGGCTGGACGTGTGAGTAGCCATGAACTCGAACAACGATGAGCTGGCTGGACGTGTGAGTAGCCATGAACTCGAACAACGATGAGCTGGACGAATTAATCGATGATCAATGTACGTACTGTTGACTGTCTTCGCAAACATTTTAATTACAGCACACGTACGACGGAAAATGCCTTATAGTTATAATAATGTAAAATGTATTAGCGAGGCACCTACTTAGTACTTGGTACACAGTAATTAAGCACAGGTACCCGCACATGTTTCAGTGAACAGTTGAAGCGATTATCATAATGTTGTGTCGCCACATGTCGCGTGTGCGCTTTAACGCGCGTTCATCGCGACGTGGCCGCGTCGCTGGTCACCGCCACCAGCCAACGCGGCTGCGTCGCGAGTCACGCGAGTCGTGACTGCGCGTGTAATTACGTTAAACGAGCAACTTGTTATAAGTGCGTTTAATTTTCTTAGGATAAAGCTCAAGTTATTTTCCACTTTAGTGATAGTGAGCAGATAGCGTGGTTACATAACGTCGTTTGTAAGCATTTGCATAAATGCGAAGTTACGGCCCTCTACAATGCTACAAGCAAAATGTCGAAAACTGTATGAGAAATTAATGTAAGTAGGTACTCTAATGAATTACGGGGTTTGTGGAATGATACAACGTTATAATTATTGTGTTTATTCCAAGCGTTCGTGTTTACATCAAAGCGTTTACAAAAAATCCAAATTCAAAACATTTGGAAGCTCTTTCTACAGGGTTAAATTAAATTAGCTAGCGAAACTCCACAGACGTGATGAATATCGATATCTAAACACGATAAAATAAAAAATACAAAGACTTGATATTTTTTTTATGGGTCAACGACCTCTGGTAGTGTTGTTACTTGAAGTATGTCGAGAAAGTATGTTTTATCGTGTTTAGATACTAATCACGTCCGTAAAGTTTAGCAGAAAAAATAACTGATTTTTGAAACGATTTTCAAGTGAATACACTAACAGCAGTCGACGAAGCCACAAAAAAAAAGTTTTTTTTTGTTTCATCCTAATTAGATACCGATACCATCACGTCTGCGAAGTTTCGCTGGACTGTTCAAATGAAACCAGAATTCTTTTACTGCCAGCACAACATAAGGTCGACTTTGCAGACACCCTTTACTGTACCTACGTAACTAAATTTAAGAAGTAGAGGAAGGTAGGCTACTTAATACATAATTTTGTCTCTAGTCAAATACAAGGGATTTTGTATTTTGTATCCGAGGAAATGTTTTTCTCGTTCGAACAACATTGTGTCGCTGTGAGAGCGTGATTGCCTTTATTGGGTCGCCATTAACCTTAAAACGATTGCGGGGACTGCATCCGAACGGTACTATCTGCTAGACCTTTCGTAATTCCGTTCTAAAAAAGGGTAGCTTGACTTTAAAAGTATTAGTTCACGTAGGGATTCACACATTTGTGCTTACCAGGCCGCAACGGGCGAGTCAGAATTATATTAGAAAGTACTTTATTCCCTGTTCGGCGCGTTCCGGAAAACCCGCCATCGCCATCGCAAACAAAGTCACAATAACGCATGCAAACAATTATGAATTGGTTTATATTTGGAACCGAGCAACTTTTCTCGTTCCATAAAAACGTCCATAACATTTACTTCAAAATAATATTACGTTCACGTTGTTACAAATACACATTCGGACATTCAAATTGTAAAATGCATACGGGATGTCATTTAAAATGTGGTTGAGTTCACGCAGCGTGACAGCCGGTGTCACACCACTGACACTGCGATGAATGTAAAAGTGTCTAGGAAGTGCACTGCAGTAATAAGCTGTCGAGAGGGGTGTCGCGCCGAGTGTCCCGCGCCTGTCCCGACACTCCCGACACCGACATTCAATGTCGCCGGTGTTGGACACTCGGCGCGCGGCGGGCGGCGGGGTTCATTTCCGGCGCGACTCGGGGTGCAGGTTTATTTTTCACCCAAAAGGTTATAATATTTTGTCACACTATAATGTCGTGCGTGGTCCGCTCTGCTCCGCAGAGTACCTACATTTTCGATATAATATTCGTTTTAGGTTGGTACAATCAGGGAATTTCTTTGTTGTGCAGATTTTGAGCATATAACGATTTCTTACGACTGACAAGGATTGACAGAAGTGATTTGAATTTACGGACAGTTGGAGTTGAGAATCAATTTGCTAATCAATCATCAATCAATTGACTTTACATAATCTTTAATTAGTATATAGAGGTATGAGGAACAGGGTATACAGTTCACTCATACTCTATGGAAAAGGGAGGATCCTCCAACCAGACGGGTGCCGTGTCGGGTGGGCAACTGCCCGACGTTGGATGTCGGGACGTTGTATATATGCTAGTTGCGCGGTAAACTCTGCTTGCGCGATGCAAGATTTTGCGTGACGTCAGTGTGACGTGTAGCTCGCATGTGGCGAAGTAGATACAGCTACAAGTATTTTTTAAATAGTGAAACGAAAAACATCCACTACTCATCATTAGCACATACAGTTGTGAATACACGTATAATTAGGAACGACTGATAACGAAGTCACTTTTGGATAAACAAGTTGCTTTTACTTTTGAATCAACTTACAGATAACAACTTTGAATAACATAAAACAATAGCTTTATTAGTAGATTTTAATGATTTATACTCAATAATCAAAGTAATTGCACTTCCCTATAAAAATCAATTCAAATTCCATCCAAATTCGTTCAGTAGTTTTTGCATAAAAGAGTAACAAACATCCATCCATCCATCCTTCCTCAAAAACTTTCACATTTTTAATGTTTTAGTAGCATTTCAAAAGTATTATTATTATGAATTAAGAACGCAAAAATATTATGTTCTCAATTTCGAAATTCGAAAACAAATAGCATTTTATTTTATTTCCCGCCTATCCTTTAGTTACTTTCGCCTACGTTTTTTCAGTCAAAAGTGCATAGATAATATACCAAATTATTTCAAAATCATGGGTTAAAAGGAAACTTGTGGTTCATCAACCCGTAAAACGAGTGTGGCGCTGTATGAACATGATCGATCGTATAAAGATTGCTGATCATAATATGGAGTGCTCCAAAACTAAGGTTTATAACGCTGTCAATCACGTCAAGGAGAATTCAACACCACCAATAATGTTCTTTGAAAACCTAAATCTAGCAAAACGACACCGCGTGAAGATGTTTTGTATGTTCGTTCAGCGAAGATTGATCTATTTTAAGACTTCCGAAATTATTAGAAGCGAAGACGCTTAACGGATGCAAAGTTATTTGGAAGAATCTCCCGGAGAGTACCACTTCTCAAGAAGGGGCACCGAAAAGCAAGATTAGATTTGGCTAGAAATTATGGCGAATGGACAGCAATTTAATGGAAAAATATATATTTTTTTTACGAAACGAAGATAAATAGTTCTGTTAATAGGTTCTGACGGTGAACAGTAAACGTGCGTCGACCGGTTAAGCAGGCATTGAATCCTAGTAACGTTCACGAAAAATGTAGGAAAGCATGGGGGTGGAACATGGAAGTTTGGGGATGTTTCTCAGGGCATGGTGTAGGCCAGTTAAAAAGACTGAAGCCATTTTAGACCAATTTCAATACAGGCAAATATTGGAGGAGACTTTGTTTCCTTATGCTGAGGAGACGTTGCCTGTATTGCATTAATATCTTGTAGGGTCATCCTACCAGATATTAATGCTTAGTTTTGTAAGCAGTGGTAAAGCCTATTTAATAAGTATTGTTAATTTAATTAAATAAATTCTGATATCTTTTAATAAATGTAGTAATTTTACCCGTTCCTAATTATTTGTCCACAGCTAGGAAGTTTCCAATAGTTAGTTCAAATGGACCATTGATAATCAATTTATTACAGATATTACAAATAATATTAATAGTATTTACAACTAAATAACAATAAATAAAAATAAAAAAGAAAGAAGGAACAAAATCATAGGGCATCAAAAAATTCGTCCGCATCGCTATCGACAGGAAAAGTGCCCAAAAGGCTGGCAGCATTGCCACGTTGTATGGCGATGCTGATTTTTTGGCTAAATAATAGGCCAGCCCTCTGGTCACGTGAAGAGTCGACCAACCGCTTAGCGATGTCTCCAAAAACCTAGTGGGCACTCGGACCCCACGGCGCTAGTGTTTCAACCCCAAACGGCTCGAACATGTAACTCCCAATAAGATTCGAATATTTTCGCCGTTTGAGGTTTTCCGCACCTGCAGCAGCCGCCGCAGCACAGCCCGCCGTGCTAGGAAGATGGGATGGCGCGAGGGTGTTGACACACGTTGCATTCCACATCAAAGGCCTGCGTAACTTCCAGGGCATTATGGGCATTCCGTCTGGTCTCTTCTCATCGTTGCGTGCTAATCCGTTGGGTTCTAAAACAGCTGGCACCCCGGCGGTGGCAAGAGCACGGCGGATTATGTCATTAATGCTGGCGTGCCGTGCTATCCGGCCTGCGCTCTTACTGCAAGATAGGTCATGGTGTCCGAGGCAGTCGACAGCTTCACCGCACTGGCAGCGATGCGGAGCCCCGCAAGGAGCGCCCAGACGCAGACAAGTAGCGAGCCGGATATTGCCTGTGTTGGGTAATGGTGGCGCCTGAAAATAAAAATAAAAAATAAAATAAAATGGACCATAGTTAAATTATTAATAGAAATCCAAATATTTTGCGTATCTCGTAGTATTCTATTATATCATATTCTAAAGCCTATTTAAATATTGATGTTTAGCCATGTTGTTAAACGTTATTATCAGTAAATTGATACAAAAATAACAGCAACTTGTGCATCCAAAAGTGACTTTGGTATGAGTCGTTCCTAATCACATGTACAGTATATCGCGTTGACGCATGTCACCGGCATGTTACCGCATGTCACCGGCATGTTTTTTTACAGTAGCTTTGAGTCTCCTGAAAACTATTCATATTTGAGTATTCGCTAATTTGAAACTTGTTTACAAATTCTTTATAAGGTACATTCCGCACCGAAAATGCCCCATTTATCATATTAATTTAAAGAATGTTATTGTTATGTAGATGATAACAGAGTGCCGGACATATTCCTCATGTTTCTCAACATTATCACAAATTAATAGTTTGACTTTCAAAAATACAAAATTTGTATTCCCAAAAAAATATTGTAAACAACTTTTAGAGATAAAATTATTAAAAATAATGTGACATAATGGGTGGTCTGTCTTATCGCAGTCATCTCTTACTCGATATTTCTTCTGATCCCATGGGAACGTGCTTCCCGGACAAAAAGTAGCTTATGTCCTTCCCCAGGATCCCATCAATCTCCTTGCCAAATTTTCTCGAAATCCGTTCTGTGGTTTCGGCGTGAAAAGGTAACATACAGAGTTACTTTCGAATGTATCATAATTAGTATAGACTAACCTTGTATCTTTTTATGAAAATATTGTATTCGGTCATCTTAGTATAGGTCCTCGTACAGCTGGCCGTAGCACGTCGCCGCCGCCGTCGTACTTCGTAGGCATGGTGTTTGTTCTGCGCTGCGCCATTTAATAACCCGGCACCGTAAGTATGTTACACGTCCCGAATAGCACGGCGCGCGGCGGCGGTTATAATTATAAGTAACGCAGTAACTATGCACCTAAGTGAGCTATTTCAGTACAACATGTACGTTAATATTGTTAATGTGACACACTACAGCGGGCGCCGGAATTTGGATTCGCCAATATTTGCACGGTTCCATACTTTAGGTACTAATATAATATCATTATGTTGACCACCGCGCCGCGCGCCGGGTTAGTAACGTTATTGGCAAGTAGGTAGGTAGGTAGGTATTTGATTCAATATTGTCCATACAAACATTACACTATCGACTACGGCATGTAATGTTGGTCATTGTTTACACAAACAACATTATGCCCTGTTTTCCCGTTTTGAAGTAGTTCTGTAAGCTTACCTATACAATGTGTTATATTGTTGTCATGCGTGTATTAACATGTGGTTATATATCATATAGGTGTAATGTAATTAAATTATTTGGTTATTGTAGGTATTGGTCAATAACAACATGTAGTTAATGAGATCCTGATCAGAACTCTTATAAGCTTTCAGAAGTCGAGGGTAAATCTACGAGCTACTTCAATTTGACATATTGAAGTATATACATACATTGTATACTTTTTTTCAAATTGTTATGAGCTCCGTTACAATCCGCGGCACAACGAGAAGAGCATTATGATAACAGATAAGAGATAACAGAGCGAAAGAAAGACTGCTTCTAAGTGGCACTTTACTTTACTTTAACTTAAACAATAGAGCTTCGGTTAAGTTGCAGGTCGATAACTCTCTGGATCTCATTATAATAATATCTCATTGTTTACTATATCCTTCAACGAACTAAGGGAATTGTAGCTATAGGTCACAGAGGCCGTTTAACGTAGGTAGACCTAGACCTACTTGGTTGTTGAGGAAACTTACATCGCGTGTGAATGAACAAATGTCACAGGTATTCAAAATAAGCATATTTTTATTTTATTTTATTGAAAAGGAACAACAGACAGCTACAATATAAAACATGAAATATGAAATACACAAAACACATATACAATATTGTAGCCCACGACGCTGTTCACAGATTAACTATGGGATAAAAATAATAAAATAATAATCGCTAGGTTTACAAATATATATCGTTTTTTTTTCTAACTAATTAACTATGGCGTTTAAGATATAAATAGTATTTATGAAAGAATTGACACGATAAAGATAAATATAGAAAAAAAATATTCAAGAGAGCTTCTTCTGTATAAAATTTTTGAACTTATAGGGAGCACATGCAAAAATATCAATATGTTCGAAAGTCCTATTGTAGGAATCGACCATTCTGCGTTGATTCTGCAATCGACCGTTTTAATGCGTAAAGTACGCGCGCTCTATATTTTTGTTAACATTCGGCTTGTGGTAGAGCCAGATGATTTTATTTATTTATTCTCAACAAATTTACATTTGTGTCGAACAGTAGTTTGCACAATAAATGTAACACAAAGCCAGGAAAAAAAAAACAAAGAATACATTACACATTGGTCCCAACATTACAGTCATAATATTAATTATAATAATCTAATTCAATATCATTCAAAATAATTATACAATATAAATTCAATTCGAAGAAATGTACGAGTATGTCAATATAATTCATAAAGGTGTAATGTCACGATAGAATATTGGATTACATAAAGTCATTAAAATACAATCACATATTAGCTCGACTACTATTATCTTTGAGAAACTCTTCTATGCTGTAATAACATTTCCTTAACAACAATGACTTTAATTTTCTTTTGAATTCATTTGGATTCATAGATTTTTTAAATTGTACTGGCAATTTATTGTACATATTTACTGATTGCACTCTTGAGGCATGTTTAACGACATTAAGCTTGGGCTGTATGAAATTAGGTAGATCCTTTCTTCGTGTTTTTATTCTGATACGTCTCTGTTCTTCGGCCTCGAACTTATGGATATTTTTAATAAAATGACTAAGCAGGACCAGAATATAGAGGCATGGTACTGTGAGAATGTGGAGTTTCTTAAAATGATCTCTACAAGACTCCGTTTGTTCAATGCGAAGCATAGTTCTCAAGGCTCTTTTCTGCATAACGAAAGCAGCATTAATATTGTATTGGTAACTGTTGCCCCAGAACTTTATGCTATATCTAAGTCTAGACTCTATGAGTGCAAAATATACCATTCTAAGGTGAGCAATGGTTAATTCATCTCTAAGACTCCTGATGATATGTCAGTCCGACCACAACACTAGCTGCTCCGCCGCCGCGCGCCGCCTCGTCGCCGTCGCCGTCGCGCGGCGTCCGCGACAATACAACAGCCATTTATTACTCTTGACAACGACACAAACGAAAATTGAACATAAGGCAAATAGGACAGCTTTACAAAATAGTATTACTTTTAATGTTTCCCTTAATGTTTTCCAAATATTGTCCAAATTGTACTGAAAATGTGACATTGTTTATTTCAGTTTTTAGCTCATTCTGGCTGCAGGCGAAAGATACTCGTCCAAAAATGTTTAATTTATGAGTGTTTATGTCACTCAGCAGATTGCTTTTCTTTTTACTGACTTTTTAACTAGATGAACAAGAACATACACAATATTGTAACAGAAGAAGTTACAATCCATTAAATAAAAACGTATTACTTGATACTGATAAGTAATCAGTTTTAAGGTAAATCAAAAGTTTTCTGTATTTTTTGCAAACAACTACAAACTTAATTTGTCCGTGTTCAAACCATAACTGTCACTCTTGGACAGTTGTATGAAATGGCTACAACACGGTAATTTGAGTGTCCATTTGCTAAATAATGAATTTCCCTGACTGAACAAATTAATACAGTTTTAAGAATTCAACCCACGTCATTATATTTGGGTCCTCTGTACTAGTGGACCCTGTTGAAGGTTTTCCCGTATACAGTCAGTGGGTACCTCTCCACATCGCTGTGTGGCTGCGAATAACTATTAACATTCCCCGGTATCACCGGGACCCGTCACTACCCGGACACACGGGTCTTAGCTCAGGAATGTCCGCCATTACTCGACCAATCACGGCAAGCTAAGTAAAAGTACAACAAAGCGTAGCGTTTAATTAAAGCTAGAATCTAGCTTAGAAGTATTAACCCGGCATTCCGTAATACCTTCTCATGTCTAAACTAAACACCAAGGGACATTAAAATCAAATTGTTTTCGTTTGCATTTACTAATCTATAACAATAATATAATAACCCCACCGCCGTATCTCTACGTTGACGTCGTGGTGGGGCTTGCGCGCTCCTAAACTCTGAGTCTGTGCCGGTAGAGTTTACTTTGCCGAAACAGGTCAAGCGTGAGGAGACAGACCAAGAGAGATACATAAACCCGCAGCGCAGCATGTGGCAAGCTGTTGGGCAGTGGCGACCCCACGGACCCTGTCTCCCGGGAGAAGTCTTGTTCCTCATCTTTGGAATGCTTTTATTGGCCGGCTGCAGTGAACACTGACGAGGAACAGAGCTCCCACCTCTTTCATGCCTTTATTGGCCGGCTTGAGTGGAGATTAGCAAGAGCAAACGTGCTCGGCGGAAGGAAGTGTTCCAGTAAGATGCTGGTAGGGATCTTGAGCGTACTTCTGGGATTGTCCTGATAGCCGTGGAATACCTCTCCACCCCTCAAGCACCTCAGGACATGTTGCCTCCTTGTCGCTACGACACTATTTGCTAGCGACCGTTTTCGGGGGCCCATTATTGAGAGTGCAAGTCACCCCCTGCCATTTTATCCGTGTATCTTATATATAAAACATGGTCAGGTAGGGGTCATAGCCGTTCCACAGTTCTTGGTAACTAGTCCATCTTAGCCACTGAAACCCATAATTCAATAATTATTTATGTTTTCATATCCTGCAATAGTCCGACACAAACCGGGGGTTGTCGTTGGGTGCACTTGTACAGTGCATACAGGGATAATCGTCGGTTGGTGCCTCATTTCATTTTAAATTGTCTAAGGGCTTCTGCGAGTTGGCTTCGGTCCCTCGTACGCCTTCCAAAGAACTGGGACTCCATGGCCTCGAGATACGTAAAGATAAACAAATATAATAAAAGTAATTATCAGCATGTAGGTGACATGGCGAAGTAAACAATGATATGTAATGAGTAGTAATTACGATGTATTTTGGCGCGTGCTTATTCACGAATGACACAATTATTATTGTAGCGACACAGTTACTTTTTGGCATAGCACTCGATCATGATTATCGTTGTTTCCGCCACTATTTTGTTCATGAATTTGAGTGTACTGAGGACCGTTACACTTCATACGGAACGGACATCATGCACGGTGCAAGTAAAACCCATGGGTGCTTGACCTTTTCATTCCTCGACTACACGTACATCGACTAACTGATCGACGCACGACGAGTGAGTATAAGAAGTCGATAGTATTCAGTAGTAGGAAGCACTTAGACGTCGGATTATCCGCAGCCAGGTCCACGCCCCGGCTTTGTACGACCTGACAGTGTTGCTGACAAATGTACTAGCACCCGATCATTGCTCACTTTACAAGCTTAACATTGCTGAAAAAGGGTTATTCCAGCATTTGACAAAAAAAAAAACGTTTTCTTCGACAAGTTAACAAAAAAGTAAAAAAATGTAGGTAGGGATTTTTCTCACGACATTATTCGGTCTAGAGTTATGTATTATTGTATAAAATAATTTGGATGTAGGGTGCTTATAACCTGTATAAGGAAG
The DNA here is from genome assembly GCA_917490735.1 of Dryobotodes eremita. Lineage (NCBI taxonomy): Eukaryota > Metazoa > Arthropoda > Insecta > Lepidoptera > Noctuidae > Dryobotodes > Dryobotodes eremita. Next base: position 22,925,574 of record OU823254.1, read on the forward strand.
CACTGAGCTATTGTGTAGTTATAAACATGAAGTTTTAACAATGACATCCGTCCGCATGCCCGCGGGAGTCGGGACTCGGGAGGGCTCTGTAGTGTCTCCGGGGTAGGCGCTGCAGGCGTGGGGCACATGTCAAGAGGCTGAACAGTGGACGGGCTTCAGATAATGAAAAACCACTGCGGTAACCAAGCCTTTGCTCGAGTATTCCGATAGCCACGTTATTTACTCCACACTGTATGTTTACTATTATTTTCTTTACTATCTATTATACGTTGTCCTTCTAAACTACGCAACGGATTTTGATGTAGTTTTATTATAACCATCATTTAGAAAATTTATTCCGGAAGGTTAATGTGTATTATAAATTTATTATTAATCTTACACGTAATAAAGAAACCTCGATGTGTTGTCAACTAGTAAAAACCGTGCGAAGCAGGGCGCGGCGGGCGGGCGCTAGTTGTAAATAAATCGATCATGTTTTCATAAATGTTTCCTCATAGAGACAGGTTCTAAGTAATACCGCTGTATTCGGAGTAGGTACCTATTTCGGAGGCACTGAGTCTTTCTTCAGATTTTATTCAGTAAAGAAAAATACGAGATTGTTTAAACAGGTGTATTCGGAAATGAGTATTGTTTTCTTGGAGGAGTCACGGCAATGTCGTCAGGGTTGCTGTCGGTAGCGAATCGCGCTGACTCTGCTGTTTGAAGCGGAGCTGCCAGAGCACTGATTGCTCCCGCGGGACTGGCGGGACTCGAGCGCTGCATTCGCTTGTTTGAGCTGAATCGGGAATGAATGCACGAGGCGTCAGCAATATACGAGTTAACAATTAAGTATGTTTCAAACTTTAATTAGGCAACCAAGCTTGTGACGTAAGTAGGTACCTAGATATTTCTTCGTCAGCAAAACATGTGGCTTAGGTTCCGATTAGTGTTTAGACGATATTACGTGGTGGTCATATAGGATGAAAAACCGGTCTATCGACACTCTAAACTCACAAAATCTATTAGATACTTAAATTAAATTAAAAAACTCTTAACGCACTACTAAAGTTTCTATAATAATATAATTCATTGTTGTTTTCCTCGGGAACTGTACTTTTTTTCAGTATGAAAGGTACCCTATGTCCGTTTCTGTACACCTGACAACGTATATGTAAAATTGCAGGATGATCGGTTCAGTGGTTTAGGCGTGAAAAGGTAACAAACAAACTTACTTTCGCATTTATAATATTAGTTAGGAAGTTAGGATGTAGATAGTGATATGTTATACATATAACTTGTTGATATTGAATAGTAAGATTAATGTGTATATTAAAATTTGAATTAAGTTTTCAATCAATAACGGACTATATTAATCAATTACAAAATTTCGATAACCAGCACCCTAATTACGTAACACAGTATCTATCACAATCTGAATCATTTTGAAGCTAATAATCCATTGCTTCATATGTTTGCAAAATTTGTCTGCTCAACAACGTACCTAAATAACGCAATGAATGTTGTTGAACTGTCGAAATGGAACCCATTCCCACTGTTAGTGTGTTACGTAACTACCCCGCGGTTTAATCAGTTACACACTATGTAAGCTACCTACTGCATACCAGTTTAGAATCACTTGAATTTCTCTTCATTCGGCCGCTGCTCTGTAAACAGCTCCTCCAACAGCTGTAATGTAACGTGCTGTAGCCGGAGTCGGCGCCGCGCGATGTGCGGCGGAGCGGCCATGTTCTCGTCACCTGGCGTCGTAATCCTAACATCAGAGCGCTCCGCGGAAACATTCCCGCGCTGTTTATAATAAAATATGTAAAAACATCACTCGTCTGTTTATTTAGCGCGCTGCTGGAGGTACTACCACTCCCCTCCCCCGCCCCGCCTCGCTTCACCTCTCATCAGTCCGGCACAACAAGCGACTCATTATAAATAGCGCTTCTCCATCAAATATGCAGAGACCGGCGCAGATACTCTGACTGCGATACTACACTTTACTTACAGCTGGCTGATTGTCCCCCATGGGTGCAAGGGGACTCTCTTCATTCGGCAGGGCTGCTTCACAGTGTGGCAAAACGTTCAGCCTTCTTATGGATCATTGTGATTTCACCAATACAACGCTGATGAGCTAGGTCTTTCCAACTAACGTAATAATGTTGGCCAAATCTTTAACACCGTCATATGTTTCTGTAGGCAAACGTCTCAAGGGTAAAAATTGTGCTAAGTAATAATAAAAACTCAATTTAATAAGTAGTATTTCATAAAATAATCACTAATCTAATACCGAGTAAATTTTTTTTTTTTTGGGTCTATATATTGAATGCAGTTTAAATTATTGGAAAACACATTGCGAATTTATGCTTGAAATTAAATCAACAATCTTATGCTTTACATATGCTTTCCAAAATGGCCGATATATCGACTGTACTGTCTGCATACCACGGTTATGTGGGATCCATAATAAGATATGGAATAATGTTCTGGGACATTCTGTACATTGTATAAAGATGATGCTTTTAAGGCTCAGAAGAGATCAGTCCGATCAATCTGTAAACCTAAACTAATAGATAGTTGCAAAGAATATTTAAAAAATCTTAAACTACTGACACATCCATGCGTATATATTTATGAAATTATTAATTTTGTAACATCTAACATTACTTTCTTAGAAAAATATAAAAGTAAATGATATATTACGGTGCACATTATAAAGAGTATTCTATTCTATTCTATCCTATTCTATTCTATAAAAAAAAAATCTGGTAAAATTTGTTGTCCTAATAATAAAACAACTCTATTAAATAATAGTATAAATTTCGCATGGCTCCCCGTGTATACAATCACCTACCTAAATATTTAACGGAGGCATCATCGCCTACTATGTTAAAAAAATAAAAAGTGTTTTGATAAATAAAGCATATCATATATAAGTGTATCTGAATATTTACAGGATAAACTATAGGATTTATTTTCATACTTTATTTTTAAACTAGTTTTATTGATTTGATTCTTAATTTTAATTTGTTTATGGTTTCTTTCTAAGTACTTTCCATGCCGAAAGGTAAAATATGGTGATACCAAGACCGTGTTATACAAATATTACATGAATGTAAAACATCTGCATATTGTTTACCCATATTTGTAACAAAATGATTTTGAATTTGAATTTGAATTTGTGTCCCTGACTGCATCTGCGCAGAAGTGCCTGTTGCCTAAAATACGAGTACTAGCATGACATTGTGCGATAACAGAACGGAAACACACACCACGGACACTTGTAAACATGACTGTTCTACATGATAAATGTATTATTTTGACACTATCTATTAAATAATATGGACTAGCTACGAAAAATTAGCGCATTTAGCGTAGTCCCAAGAAACTAGTACGCAAATATTTAATAAACGGTTGGTTCCACGATCCAAAAAAAAAAAAAAATATTTACTTACACACAAAAAGAAGTTAAGAATGTAAGAAAGCTGTAACCAATTGGTTAAAGACACATATGATGGCACGGAGGCACTTCTGGAGCAAATTATACCCTCTCACATACAGACACACTACGCACAGGTATTCACACTCATATCACGCTTTCACTAACATCCTTATTTTTATTTGATATTTTAAGTACCTAAGGTTTTTTTTTACTAGATCAAGTAATTATGTTGTACTATGGAAGAGCAGGGTCCTAACACAGACATTGTTTGCTTAAAAGGAAGCTCCAAACACTAAAACCTTTTTGTAATCTGAAACAGAAATAAATAAACCTTATTATTTTTATTTTTATATGTTAACATAGCTCGGGACCATGGGGCCGGTCCTTTGGAAGGCGCACGAGAGGCCGCGCGGCCGAGTCCAACTCGCAGAAAACCCTTAGGCAATTTTAAAAGGAATGAGGCACCAACCGACGATTATCCCTGTATGCACTGTGCAAGTGCACCCAAGGACAACCCCCGGATGGTGTCGGACTATTGCAGGATATGAAAACAAAAATAATTATTGAACTATGGGTTTCAGTGGCTAAGATGGACTGGTTACCAAGAACTGCGGAACGGCTATGACCCCTGCCTGACCAATGTTTTGTATATAAAATACAAGGATAAAATGGGAGGGGGTGACATGCACACTCAATAATGGGCCCCCGAAAACGATCGCTAGCACATAGTGTCGTAGCGACAAGGGGGCAACATGTCCTTTTTTGGTTTTTTGGTTTGGAAATCATCAAATAAATTTTGACGCTCTGGGCGGAGCGGGAGGGCGTGACAGACTTTTACTGACAAAAAAAAACCCACCCGTGTTCCTTTAGTTGCCTGTGTGCCAGGGCCACGATAACTCTTTCGAACAATTCGCGACCCCGGCAGGCATCGGCCCTAGCGGACCCCGTCAATGGTGCTGACATCTCTTTGAGGCGGGCGTGGAAAACAACGCGCCGTCGACCCGGGCCTGGTCCTTACCGGACGGCGAGCTATCTATTGCTCGCCGTCCGCAAGCCAGAGCCTACGGTGGTCGGGAATCGGCTTTTGACTCCCGACGCCTAGGGCGTCTCCTCCTCCGGCGGCGACTAGGGGCGTGAGGGCGCACCAATTGCCTCACCCTAATGCGCTCCGTCTCCTGCTTCGCGAGCATTACTGCTTCGCAGAAGGAGGTGACGGCTTCCCATGCCCTCTCGCCCCGTACCATGACTTGGACCAGGGCCGGACGCGAGAGATCGCCACCGCCGATCGCCTCCGTTAGGACACGGCAGTGCTCCGCCCAAGCCTCCACCAAGACCTCCACCGTATACTCCACCGTGTCCTCCGGGCGATACACACAATGCTAACACCCGGGCGTTTCTCACGGCTTATCCGGAACAGGAACCTCCCGAAACAGCCATATCCGGTGAGGACCTGCGTCAGGCAGAAGGTGAGGACGCCGTGGTGCTCCTCAGTCCACTCCTCAAAAAGGGGAATTACCGCCGCAATTGTGGCGTGCCCATAACTGGGTTGCGACAGTCGCATTCTCCATGCCGCCATGAGATCCCGCCGGATCTCTGTCCGCTGTGCCGCGATTTCTCTCGGCATCGGAGTTACGCCCCGGTGTTTTGCCTCCTCGCGCCACTTCCAAATGTGCGCGAGAACTTTTCCTTCAGATCCCATGGCGGCAATCCAGCAAGGAGGCTCGCCGCCTCACAGGAAGCCATGCGTATCCCCGGATCAGCCAGAGGGCCGTGACCCTTTGGGACGCGTTCAACCGGCGGGCTGGTCGGCGCCTCAATGAACGCGCCCACACCGGTGCCCCGTAAAGGGCCATTGATCGCACGACCCCCGCGTAGAGCCTCCGGTAGGAGGCGTTTGGACCCCCTAGATTGAACAGGAGCCGCTTTAAGGCAGCAGGGGGCAACATGTTCTGAGGTGCTTACGAGGAGTGGAGAAGTATTCTACGGTTATCAGGACAATCCTGGAAGCACGGTCGAGATCCCTACCAGGATCTTACTGGAATGCTTCCTTCCTCCGAGCACGTGTGCTTTTGCAAATCTCCACTCAAGCCGGCCAATAAAGGCAAGTAAGAAGTGGGAGCTCTGTTCCTCGTCATTGTTCACTCCAGCCGACCAAGAAAGGCAAGCCAGAGGTGAGGAACAAGACTTTTCCCGGGAGATAAGATCCGTGGGGTCGCTACTGCCCAACAGCTCGCTACATGCTGCCCTGCGGGTTTCTGTATCTCTCTTGGTCTGGCTCCTCACCCTTAACCTGTTTCGGCAAAGTAAACTCTACTGGTACAGACCTAGAGTTCAGGAGCATGCAAGCCCCACTACGACGTCAACGTAGAGATACGGCGGTGGGGTTGTTATTATTATAAATATGTTTCCCACAACATTACTCCATTTATTTGGTGTCGTGCCACCTAGTGTGAAATGTCTTCGTTTTTTATATTTTAACATTATTTATAGCCGTAGGTTAGGAGGTACCATCTGGTGAATCAGGCCAAACCTCTAAATATACCGCGTTGACACAAAACGCTGACATCTCCGAAATAAATGTATTAGTTGGACCTCGCCGACATGATTGAAATTCAAATCATATTTAGGTTCGGAAAAAATATAAAAGCACTTACTCTTATAAAAATGTAGGCGAAGTGATTCATCTGATCGAGAGGATCCATAGGCTTCCGAACACATTCCATTACTGGCGATCTCAGAGGTATTGAGCTATATTTGGAGGTATACCGTTGTACCTGTATGCCCCTGTGGTACAATAGGTTGCGAGTAGCGCGGCTTTGTCCGCCATCTGTATTATATTAACAAGCTGCTGTGAAAGCAGGCGTGTCGTCTGCGTCTGTTACATTCTTCCGCTCGTTAAACTTCACGTATCGAATTACAACAACACAATAACTATCAAGTAATCATAATGTGGGATTTTGTTTTACGTCAATTTGGAACTAAAATTACTTGCACTCAGTAGAAACATCAGGGCTTTTCTTGTATTTTGTATGCAGCAATGCATGCTCGTGTATTGCTCTGCATTATATTTCACACGATTTAGTCATGGTTTAGTTTAACGATTCCACGGTCGAACGAGGTGTAATGAGCTCAGACAGTCACGTCTCGAACATTCACGAACTTTCTCGAACGCCGTGTGTTAAAAACATTAATTTTTACAGCGCTACTATCCACTTCCCCCGATTTCCCCCGAGTGCCAGTACTGAGTAATACATAACGAAATTACTTACAGCACATTCCTACGTACATACGAGTACATATCTACCTACTCGCGATCACTTCGCACTCAATAACACCGAGGTTATATTATTACGATCAGTATTACAAGCGACAGACGCCTCGATTGTGGCTCTCACAAGATTGTCCTCGTACAATACTTCACTGTGGAAGGTCTACGTGATCGAAATTGCTTCGCGTTGTGTGGAATAACATCAGATGAACACTTTGGAAGCTTTCATTTGAGTGGGCTACTTATTGTCCGGTCAGAGCACGACGCAGGTCGCCAAAGTGGACAAAGTTGTCAAAATATGACGGAGCCGCGACTTAGATAGAGCCGCCAGTAAAAGTTTACGAGGTGTCGCGGATGTGTGAACAGGCGGACAGACGCGGACAGGTGGCGATGGGCGACGTGACACGCTCGTATCGCGCTCGACAGACACTTGTCGCTTATGACTTTACTGACAACTTTTATCGCTGTATCACATTAAGAAAACGACGACTCATGGGACAGGCCAATGTTCTGTTTTCGACTCGGACGAACTTACTATTATTTTTGTACTGTCTACGAAAAATTACTTTGGATTTTATAGGTACTTAGGTAAGTACAAGGCGTTTATACAGTTAGGGAAAATGATTGCTTGGAAATTGACTGTCTATGAAGCTATCTACTTAAATATTGTCCGTATATACAAACCAAAACTGTATTTTTTTACACTCTTATGAAATTGGGATTTATCACGACATGACGTTTTTGACGTACTTAGACAATCAATCTGCAAGAAATTTCCTCGAGTTTACGTTAGTTATCTGCGTTTTAAGAGCGCTGTTGAAATTTTTTAATCAAAAACCGGCAAAAAAGCTATGAAATATCTTAAACACTTCTTTTAATTAAGAAAATGCTTCTCTGAAACGATGTTAGTGAGGTTGCCTGCCCCTCGAAAGAGCTCAGTCCTAAATACAGTTGTCCGTGTGAAAGGCAACCCATTTATTGAAATCCACCTGTGGTTATGGCCGCCGCTTTGGATTCAGAAAATCTACAACTGACGTTTCATTTCACGCTGTTTTACAAAACCACTAATAGTTGACCCGCTGCATTGATAAACGCAAAACGTTTCTGCAATGCTGCGTGTTAAAGTTCAGTAATTATGGAAAATCGCTAAACGTCATTCTGCTGTTTTACATAACGGAGCTGTTTTATAAAACAACTAGCGGTTATGTAAAACAGCGGATTCCACAATCCGTCTGCGACATATATATAGAATAGAAAGAGATAATAAAATAGGTAGATATAGATAGAATAGATACAAGATATAGATATGCATGCTGTACATTTTTATATTGTTTTACTAATTAGTTTACCTACTTTGCCACGTGTTACGTCGTGTCAACGCCTGCGCTGGGCACACGCCCAGTGCGAACACACTCACTGACAGGAAATATTGTATTTTATTTGATATTTCTAAGATAAAAACTCAGTGAAAAATGTTGAAAGAACTTTGGAAAGTCTTTATAAATCAAAAATATTCTAATTACAATATACTGTTTGACCTTTGGTTTGAACCATCGTTGGTCATGCCCGAGTTTGTCGACTTTTACCAATACTTACTTATGTTAGCCAACGTGCAATAAGTCCACGTTCGCGCGGACGTAAAAATATCGCGGCGGGATTTTTTCGCGCACTAAATCATCAACGCACTGCTTAGCGTCGAGAGTTTAAAATCCAGCAGTGTGTTTTTTCGACGCGCTGGGATGCACTCTGTTGGATTCTCAATGTTCGGTTCAATACCGATAGTTGAAAATCTAGTGCCCGATAAAATACTGCCGCGAGATTTTTACGTCCGTGCGAACGTGGTCTAAGACTATTCTTGTGACGGAAGAGGTTTACGTGATCTGTATTAAATGAAACCACGTACCTTGTCAACATAAAAGTATATTAATTTAAAAAAATGAGAAAGGGATAGTTAAATTCGTGGTCACAAGTTTCCCTAACTTCCCTTGGGAGTAGCGCAGCATTCTCCTGGCTCAGCCTGGTGTGATGAAACGCGCAGTGGTGTGGCATACTGCAGACGCCAGGAAAGGTAACGGTCGGCAGATGGTCTTGCCAGAACCTTGGAGCGAGCTCGACGCGACCACGCGGGTAAGATAGGTACCCAGCGCGGAGCTCGCTCTAGCGCAGGTTTGTCGGAAGGTGGTGACCCAGAACATAGCGCCCAGATGTCTCCGATATATCCGGATGAACTTCGGCAGGTGGTAAGCCGGAACTTTGGACCCTGGAATTAACGTCCAGCGTTCACAAGATGGCCAATAAGTCATCTCCGCTGATTGTGACACCAAGGCATAAGCAAAGCGAGATGTACTATGCGCTAATGAAGGTCGTGTGTGGTTGTCACAATCAGTAGGTACGGAGTTTACAAAAATGGAAGTGATAGGCACGACATGACTTGCACATTTTTAAGTATAGAACATTCCATAAAATGCGCAGAGCTAATGGCAAATAGGTTGCATAACAATAATAACGCAGAAGGCATAATAATTTAAAACAAAAGAGGTTGTGAGCAAAAAGGACGTCTTACGATGACCTATAATAGCTATGTAAGTACACAAATTTTAAAAGCGACATTGTTCAACACTTACCCAATATGGGGTTTAAACTGAGTTTAATAAACTCATAATTGTATTTAAAAAAACAAATGGCGACCATCGTGACTGTTCCTGAGAATACACGTATGAAGGCCGCGCCGCTGAGAATAAGCGACGCGAACGCGTGCCCCCGAAGCCAGCATCATGACGGTCTGACTCTGACGACTCGGCGCACACAATTGACGGCCGGGCCTGCCAGGAGTGCCGGGGCAGTGACGGGGAAAGGGAACAGGGGATTGCTATCCGAGTGACATCTCCTGTGGCGACCCCAAGGTCACGCGCATTGCGTTGAATAAAGACGTTGGCAATTTGGTTTTAAAAAGTTAACAAAATGCTTAAAAGAAGCCTATTTTACTGGTTAAATCGTTGTTCTAAGTAATTTATGATTAATTTAAAGAAACAGAACGTTACAACGTTACATTCGGTCTAAAATTATTAGCTCCAATTATTTGGGCTTGTTTTGTAATATAACGCAAGAGAGCTAGATCACGTCACCAGCGAATTTATCAATGCAAATGACTATTTGTGTCCTCAATATAACACAAACACAAGGCAAGGCGATGGGACCGTGATAGAGGTGATAACAGCATTAATGGCTGGTGGATAGTGTGTCGGGCGCCACATGTCTGTGTGTTCCCACGCCGTCGTGACGTCACGGCACAAGCACCGCTCCGTACGACGCGGCGTGGTGACGTCACTTGTCATGTCACACGCTCCTCACGCAGCGGACCCGCGTGCCCGACAGTGTTGCGATTCTACTGTCGCCCTCTAATTGATATTATGATGATAGCTGTCAACAAGCTAATATCAAAACTCATAATGGAATATTGCTGTACTGTGCCGGACTTTAAACGTTAATAGAGAGCATCTGGGCATAATAATAATGTGACATAGGACAATGGACGATGGACTCATGCTAAACATTCAGCAATTAAATTCACGATTTCCATTTATTTTTGTTCAGAATTATTTACGTAAAGGCACACTGATATAGACATTTTCTAACGTCGATGCATAAAAGTGTGTGACAGTGATTGAAAAATATATAATCGTCCATAACGTAGGGACATATATGTTTATGCTTCACCTATGACAGCTGACCCGCCAATGAGGTGCCGGCTCGCTGGCGTAAACCTCACTTTAATAAGTACGCCGAGTATTTCTCGGAGGCAAGGGATGGAGGGTGACGTAGACGTGAGGCGGGCAGGGGGGCGAGGGAGGCGATGTTCCAGCAACAGGTGCTCCTCACGCAACGCTTTATAGCCATCGGACGAACCCAGCAGTCACAGTCCACCAGCAAACAGCAATTCAACTACTTCGATTGGCCGTTCTGAAGGCCATTTTTCTAAAAACATTCGCATTCTAATCTCAGTGTAAATAAATAAGTACATTTAGTTTACCTACATATTTGACAAGTTTTTGACCTAATATACAGGATGACTGGATCTGGACCAGCCATAGCAAATTCTTATATAGAGGAGGTCATTTACTAATTATTGAACCTTACTTTCCCTAACTAAAGTTTTATAGTTTGGGACACGTTAATTTGTATACTTTATTGAGATTTATTCAAGCATTCATAACATTTTTTTGCATTATTTTAGTAGTTTTTTTATTATTTGTTGGTAGTCATAAACATTGGTGATTAAAATACCTCGAAACTTCCCTCAAACTAGGGTTAACAAATACATTAGTACGATTTAAAAAAAAATACAAATAAAAATCTTTACGAACTAGGGAAAGTAAGGTGTAATAATTAGCAAATGACCTCCTCTTATGCGAATTTGCTATGGCGGGTCCAGATCCAGTCACCCTGTATATACATTGCCACTGTTGACATAATATATATGCATTGCCACTGTTGACATAATATATATACATTGCCACTGTTGACATAATATATATACATTGCCACTGTTGACATAATATATATACATTGCCACTGTTGACATAATATATATACATTGCCACTGTTGACATAATATATATACATTGCCACTGTTGACATAATATAACATGCCCCGGAATTAACGCACACCACCAAACACCGTAATTAGAATATTATGTTATAATCATAATACATATACTGGACTTTTACTATTATGTATAAAACATTGTTTATTAATTAAATTAGTTATACTGATTTTGGGAGGAAATTCACATTACAAATCGTACAGACACGTAGGTATAAGGGTCTAGCGTATTATGCACTTCGTTCATTTTGGTTTGTTTGACGGTACAGCGGAAGTGTGACTTTAATTTACGTACAGTCAGGAAGACAGAATGTGTTCTTGGCCCCATCAGTTTCATACAAACGAATACGTGTTTTGCGAATTTGATCTTTATTAGTTATTATAATTGTCGCTCTGACAGATGTCAGGAACGAATTCTCTCGACGGCCGGACTGTAATTTTAATTTTATTTTTGGGATCAAAAATTTCCTGTACGAGAAATTACAGAAATCGATTCAGTAAACGATTCAAAACAAACTACTTTCATAATGTGCATTAATTCAGTTACACTTCAAAAGCTATGTCAATTTGTCAGCAACTGTTGGTTAGTTCTGGAAACGGTGGAACCCGCTCAATTTCAATGTCAAAAGCAATACTAGGTAAATGTTAGTCGGCATCATTTGGAACTCAGCTCAACCCGTCACAAATTGACAATACGCATAGCAAGTAAGCTATAATTTAATAGCTGGAAAATCATTTTTAGTACCTAGCTTGCGCCGCCCGGCGGCCGCACGCCAATGATGCCACTAGCGCGAGGCACCGCCCATTGCTCACGCCTCGTTCCAGGATTCCACGCTTCATTCTAGCCGTAACAAGCCGTTGAACGAGGGACAACTGCTAAATGAAATGATGGAACTCCTGAAAACCAATGTAATTTTTTGAGAATTTATTGCCACAGTTATTTGTGATACTCTTCTATATTCGACTCGAAACTTAAGTCGTACAAAATCTGAAAAGTAACTAATAAATAGTTTTACAGGTTTAACTTCGTTAAATGCGCATAAATTTGTAATTAGTTGAGCTCAGGCGGATGCTGATTATAATTATTATGTTCACTTTATTAATTACCTGGCAGTTTTCCAAACTGCTGCTGTACTACAAATCTAATGGCGCATAGCGACACGTCCACACAATCATCCGGGCTATTCGCTACAGTTGATCTACTGGCTGGTCGCCGCTGTGGCCCAAGTGTTGGTAAACGCAGATGAGTATCCATTTTTACGATCTGATCGACAAACGTTCAAAAACAGTGAAGTGCGTCGTTGGCTCAGTGGTTAATGTCTGGCTCTCACTTGGTCTGCTGTAATAACATTCCCCTGCACACCTGGCGCCGACGGCTATGTTTTAATAATCGTTACTTGAGAAGCATTATAATATTTAAAAGCCTTTGACTGTGAAAATAAAACCAATGAGTTTCCTTGAAAATATCATGAAACACAAATAATAAGTACATGTTACACAACCTTGGTAAAGGTATAACTACACCGCCCGCCGCGGCCGCGGCGAATCGGATTTGACACGAAGCTGAGTCACAGGTTCACAACGGATTGTACAACTGTGGTGGACAGCGAAGCGAACGGGCGATTCATTTATACCAACTACAGACACACTATGTTATGTTGTGTGCCCGTCGCAGGATGTGCAGAAACACATGTAAAAGAACACGATGTTGATGATTCCAAACCACAGGAAAGTAGGACACCACCAAACTTTCCAACAACTAGTTTGTGTTCAGTTGCTCTCAGGGTTGTACCTAAACTCGCTATATAATATTCGAACATGATTGCGTTCTCGATTAGGTAACATTTGCATTGAACTCCAACCTTGACCGCGCGTCTGGCTCCTTCAAGCAATGATGTTTGCCTTCAAGATGTATCATATTATGCTATTTTCTTTGTTTGCATTATAAAAGAGCGCAGTAAAAGTTTACAGAGGATATCGTAATCGCGGCAGAACGATAAACTTGTTCAATCAACATTTTATGGAGCGCCTCAATTTTATTATGACCCGCGTGGAGGTGGAACCTTTCACAGGTGTACGTAGCGGCGCTGGAGCCTGTCGGCTGTCACCCTGGTAGATAACCAGTTCATCATCTTCATCGTCATCAGCCGCAGTCCGACCTGACCCACTGCTGGGCATAGGCCTCTCTTTTCTTGTGCCAATGCCCATGCATGGACACTCTCTTGTGGGATCCCTTCTATTCCCATTTTTGTTTTCTTAATGTTTTTGGCATAACCCTTTTCGTATAACTTTTATTTGCACAATGATACTGTGGTATAATAATACTTTAGCATAATGCAATGGTTAGGTTAGGTTAATTTATGGGAATAAACATTATGGGAAACATTTATGCGTTATGATCATTATAGGTTTAGGTCAGTGATGTGTTTATGTAGTATTTTTAATTGTGTTTTATTTATATTTTAGTGTGTTTTTTATTTTATTTTAATATTTTAATTTGGTAAAACATTTTGTACATATGATCCTTGTTGGTCGAACTAAAAGTATTTTTTAATTTTTATTATGCTGAATTTTGTTATGCCAATGTATATTGTCTTAAAATTTTATGCAAATGGATAGGGAACCTGTCGTGTTCAACCACAACCATGATCGAATCCTACTAATGGAGTAACCGTAAGCACCTATTTCTCAATAAGTAGCTGATTCCACAAACATTATGCACCTCCTAGGCCAGCAGTTGAAAACCGTTTCGGTCCAAAGAACTGATTGTAGATCAGTGGTCGAACTCAAACTCAAACCCAACTCAAAGCATTTATTTCAAATAAACCAATTACAAGCACTATTGAATTATCAAGGGGTCGGTCAGTCAGAAAGATGAAGCTAGTTGCCCATTCCAAAGCGTAGTAGGTACCTATGGAGGAGAACGGGCAAAAAACTCCATGGACACTCTTTTTAATCAAAATATGGTTACAAAATATTGGTTACATCATTCATGTTGAAATTATGCATGTGAGAACGATGCAGAACGTTAAAAGCGTCCATAATAAAAAGACCAAGACAATTCAAATATTAAATTAAATTAAATTAAAATAAGCCGGGGCAGCTAAGAGATGGCCAATCCCTACTAACGGCGCCCGTTCACGAACATGACGCCGTTGTCGTCGTTAGATGTTGTCTCGCTACAATAACTTCGTGTCAAAATTACCGCCGTTTCCCTCGCAACTCAATTTCACATTAAACGGCAAGTATATTGTGAAATACTGAGCTGTCCCCTGGGCGCGTCTTACAAATTGAATCTGATAAGGAGATGATAAAGGATACAAATTAACTCTAACCAGGCGGTTTTGTGATTCCTTCCATTTTGAGATCACTGAAATTTCAGTCTTTCGAACGTCTTCGTTTGTGATAAGTCATCGAGATATGTATATGATTTATAATCTGATGCTTGAAATACCAATATACAAAGATTGTTTGACTGTTCATTCATTGCTTCAATTTAGCATTACCTGACAAAATGACGACTGCGGATGGCTTAGTTAGTAGTCAAAGCTTAGTTATCATTTATGATTTAAATTAAAGAAACAATCACTACAGCTAACATTGTCATGTTAAATGATAAATGATTTTATTTCTGAAAGTAGGTTTGTACAAACACTTTTACACATCAATCATACTTTTTTAACTAGATGAGGTCGGCGTTTCCTATCTGAATACTCTGAGAAGAAAGGTGGAAACAAATTCAAAGGTCACCGTCTTTTTTAAAGTCCAGATATAATCTTGGTCAGGCCATGTGAAGACCATGTAGATTAGTGTCTGAAATGGTCTTTTGAGGAAAGACTCATACAGATTGAGTGGACCTGTCCAGTTAGTGCACGCTTTTGTCAGTAATAGTGCAGCTCCACTCAAGACTTAAGGAGCTCAACGATTAGACGAACAATACCAAAGAATGGACATTTGGGTAGGCCACATAAATTACTCAAACTGCCAGAT
This sequence comes from Dryobotodes eremita, assembly GCA_917490735.1. NCBI lineage: Eukaryota > Metazoa > Arthropoda > Insecta > Lepidoptera > Noctuidae > Dryobotodes > Dryobotodes eremita. The sequence goes on from OU823254.1 coordinate 22,940,859, forward strand.
CATGATTAAAACTAACTGAGAAAAGAAAAGCAATGAACCACATAGTCCTCATATTCACAATAATTAAAATAATTTATAATACTTTACAAAGTGAATACTCATGGCAGTGTGTATGTATATATAATTCATCAATGTCAATGTGTATTAAAATAGGCCTAGAGTATAAAGAACTAATAGAGATCTCACGCCATTCGATAAAAAACACTTTAGAATGCACACTTTTGAAATAATGATTAATTATTGCCGGAATAGTTCGATTCTGCGGAATCAAACTATTCCGGCAAAAATTAATAGTTATTTGTATATACAGGCCACCAAAAATGAACAACCTAAATATGTTCTATGAAAAACTCGAAATTGTTATGAAAATTTCTTGTATCAACTCGAGTAAAATAGTTGTTCTATGCGGCGGACTTCAACATTGATACCTTAAAAAAGAATAGAATGTCCCTAGACTTTGAATGTTTTCTTTTGGGCTACAATCTTAAGCTGGAACTGAGGCAACCAACTAGATTGAGCAGTAATAGCAGTAGTAGCTACACTGATAACTTTGCTCACAATTCTCGTAAAAAATGCAAATGTGAAATAATTGAATTGGCTCTTTCAGATCACACGGCACAAACTCTGCAAATTAAAGTAAATAAAACATATAGATTCAAATCTTGGCGAATCAAGAAATGAGATTTGTCGTTAGAAAATCTAGTTAAATTTAATAATCATCTCAGCTGCATTTCTTTCTCCGAAATATACAAGACAGAAAATGTAAATGTAGCATATGATATTTTCTTGGAAGAAATCCGTCTATTGTATGACCTTTGCTTTCCCTATAAATTTGTTACTATACAAACGTATAAAAAAGTTAAATGGGTCTCTCGAGGAATACGTGTTTGCAGTAAAAAGCAACGTCACCTTTTATGGCGATACAGACTTAGGCCAAATAATGAAAATAAAAATAAATTTAAAGACTACTCAAAAAAACTTCGGTAAATTATCAAATTAACTGACAAATCACAGAATAACTATTTCATACGAACCTCAGGTAATAAGTCAAAAGCATCTTGACAAGTCATAAATAACAAAACACATACTTACGACCCAATTTCCCAAATTAAACTATAAATGATAAAACGATTACAGATCCCCAAGAAATGGCTAATATCTTTAATAACTACTTTAGTGATCAGATTCAACAGTTACCTCAAGCGTCATTTGAAACTAGTAATATTCCGAAAAACCTAAACTCAATGTTTATGGCTCCAGTTTTACCTCAAGATGTAATTAGATAAATAAAATCTTTAAAAAATAAAAATAGCGTTGGGTATGATGGCATAGCTACGAAGGTTGTTAAATTTGTAGCGAACAATATAGCTGTACATCTTAGCCATATTATTAATCTCAGCATTAACTCTGGTGTGTTCCCTAAGAGTTTGAAAACTGTTGTAGTTAAGCCACTTTACAAGAAGAATAAAAAAGAAGAAATAGCTAATTACAGACCAGTAGTCTTAATTCCGGTATTATCCAAAGTAGTAGAGAAGTTAATTTGCGAATTACTTAACAATTTTTTATATAAATATGACATTTTGTGTAATGAACAAAAAGGTTTTAGGAAAAACAAGAGCATCAATACAGCTATTTTCGATTTATTCAATATTATCATAAAAAACGTAGATAACAAAGTACCTATTTGGGCAATCTTCACAGATATGTCAAAAGCTTTTGATTGTGCCGATCAAGAAATTTACGGAATAAGGGGAAATGTACTCAAACTTATTAAATCATACCTTAGCGATCGTTAACAGTACACGGAAATAACTAGAATTTGCCCTAAGACGAAGAGTGAAAGAAAATACCGATCCGAAGGACGAACAATAAAATATGGTGTACCACAGGGTAGCGTTCTTGGGCCATCCCTTTTCTTAATTTATATCAACGATTTGCTACGTCATGTTGATAATCCAATGGTATTATTTGCCGATGACAGCACCGCGTTAGTAAAATGTAAACATCCGGATAGCTATGAACAGGACATAAATAAGACACTGGAAGATATCGTACATTGGCTTGATAAAAACAAATTGGTGATAAACTTACAAAAAACTAACATAATGCACTTCCATCAACGCACAATTTTAAAACAAGTATCTGTAGACTACAATAAACAATACATTAACCAAGTTAAAGTAACAAAATTTTTAGGGATTTACATTGACAGACAACTAAATTGGCAACCACAAGCAGAGGTTGCAAAAGGATGAATACAGCAGCATATATCCTTTCAAAGTTGTCCAAGAAAGTTGACACTCAATCTGCATTAGTAGCTTATCATGGTCTGGTTGCATCAGTTCTAAGATTTAGTATTATTTTCTGGGGTAATTGCAGCTCAAGGGAATACATATTCAGGGCGCAAAAACGTTGCATTAGAGCGATGTGTAGTTTGAAGACCACAGACAGTTGCGAACCAAAGTTTAAGTCTCTAAAAGTGCTTACATTTCCGTCATTGTATACTTATTCTGGAAATGGCCATGTTTGTAAAGACCAATAAAAACCTATTTCCCACGATGTCAGAAACTAGAAAACGACCTATCAGAAATCAATACAAAATTTTATTACAAATCGAGTCCTGTAACACAGCGTTATTGCGAAAAAGTGTTATTTGTATGGGTCTACCTTAAACAATAAATTGCCAGATGTAATGAAAAATGATAGAATTAAAGACTTTAAAAATAAATTAGTGGCCTTCCTAATAGAAAGATGTTATTATTCGATTAATGATTTTTTTAATGGACAAAACTTTTTAATCAGCAATGTGTATTAAATTAAATATAATTAATATTATTTTGAACACGTGGACCTAATATGAATTATTATTAATTTAATTTTTTATTCTAAAGTGACATTTTAATTTGACATTATTCAATGGTAATTATCATTAATGTATGTACAATTGTAATAATTCTAATTGTAACATTTTAATTTGTAATTTTATTTTTAGATAACAATTCAATTATTATTATGGATTTAATTATTATTTCTTAACAATTTTTATAAATGTTGCGTGCCTATTTTCAGGCAGAATGTACATGGCTCACTCCCAGCTACTCCACCTATATTTTAATGTACCTACATTCGTTGCAAATAAATGATTTGATTGATTGATTGATAAAAAATCGGACATAATCTTTGATGACCCTCTAGATTAGTGTCTGAAGTGGTCTTTTGAGAAAAGAACCACACAGAATAAGTGGACCTGTCCAGTGAGTGTATGCATTTGTCAGTAACCGTGCAGCTCAACTCAGAACTTAAGGAGGTCAACGATTCGCTGAACAATACCAAAATAAGGACATTTGGGTAGGCCGCATAAACTGGGTACTTAAACTGCCAGACCATGATCAAAACTGAAACTCTGACCCACATAGTCCTCACATTTTGGAGATCAGTTTGACGCGATACTAAGCGGACGTGTTTTTTGTGCGGATTATAACGATATTGATTTAAGTAATTACGAATAATGTTATTGCAATAAGTTGCGGAGTCAGTTTATTGTGTAAGTGACGTTGTGAACGATGAACTAAATAGTTTTATAGACAATCAGCGTTTTCGGTGTTAGCAGTATGTCTAACCCAGGAGATAGCCCCTTCGGCCGCAGCAAATTGCTACGACGAAGTCCCCCACCGACTCCATCGCCTGCCGATCAAAACCAGACAAGAGAACCAGCGCCGCCACCTGCTACGGAGAACGAATTACCGTCTGAAGTCGTCGCTACGTCGGAGCTTCAGAGATGGCTTGGGTCCATCGACACAATCTTGAGCGAAATTTGCTCGATCGTGGCGGAGGGAAAAATGAATTCCGAACAAAAACTTCGTGTCACTAATCTCTGTCGAAAAGTCAACCATGGGACGTCTCAGATGGCCGTGCTGTACCAATCCCTGAAGCAAAAGTCCATCCAGGCGCACACAACTATCCAGCACCTTCAAGTGCAGCAGAATGTTGCGGAATCCCTTTGCCAGTTCAAAGAAGTCGTGGAAACGAAGATGAGTCGAACCGAACCAGAAAGTACTTCCTACGCTAACGTGGTGAGGAAAGGTTCTGATAAATTTATTCGCCCAGCAAATCTCAGTTCGGTCGCTATATATCCCAGCGATAAAACCAAAACCAGTGACGATACCAAGTTGTTGGTACAAAAAATTATCTCACCTGAGGAATTAAAACTCCATGTCCGTGGTCTTAGGAAAATTAGAAACGGAGGCGTCATCATTAGGACGGATAACAAAGAGGACATTGACAAACTAAAAAGCTCACAGAAGCTAGTTTCCTCAGGCCTTACAGTTGAAGAACCATCGAAACGCCGTCCTAGGATTGCTGTCATTGGTGTCCCCGTAGCCCTGACTGAAAAAGAGGTATTTGATTGCATTTACGTCCAAAACTTGACAGATAAATTGCTGAACATTACTCATGAGTCCTTTTTAGAAAGTATAAAATTGAGCCATAAGTCAGGAAAGAAAGATCGTCCTACTTGCAATTATATTTTGGAAGTTCCTGCTTATATCAGGAAAATTATGATTGACCAAGGCCGAATTTTCATAAATTGGACATCATGTCCAGTGAGAGATTTCACTATTGTGACCAGGTGTTTTAACTGCCAGCAGTTCGGACACGCAGCCAAATTCTGCAGAGAAACGAGCCCTACATGCAACCTCTGTGGCGAAACAGGACATTCTTTCAAGGAATGCAATAATAAAGGTTCTCCGCCCCAATGTGCGACTTGCAAACGTTTCAAGAGGAAAAACGAGCATCCAACTGGTGACGTAAATTGCCCAGCACGTAAATATGCAGAAGACAATTACATTAATTCCATTGACTATGAAGGCGCCTAGGAGCGCCGCCGACTACCTAGTTAATTAAGCACATAGATAGTAGGTTAACTTCTACATATAATTATTGTTATGGCCAATCAGCTAATCTGTGATCTAGATGGGTTTTCCGTGTCTGAAGCTAAAATCTGTAATGTTGAGGAGTGCAAAAAGTTAGTCTATACTGGGGATAAAACATTGACTTTACTTACACAAAATATACGCAGTATAACCCGTAATTTTAACGGTTTCCAAGTTTTGCTGCAAAACTTTGATGTATGCTGCGACATTATCGTTCTAACAGAATGTTGGTTATCCAAACAAACGGCTAATATACCATCTCTCGATGGCTTTAATCTTCACAAAAGCGATATAACATTCAACCAGAATGATGGCATAGTGGTTTATATTAAAAATAATTTAAGAGCATTAGTAGATGAACCCCATTTTCTAGACTGCAACTGCTTAGTAATTAAAATTATTCCCGATACAGTAATTATGGCTATTTATAGGCCTCCATCCCAAAGTATTGATAGGTTTTTGGATCCACTTAACAGTAACTTAGAAAAATTATCTTCGTTTAAAAATATCATACTGGTAGGTGATATCAACATAAACATTGCTGCCGAAAAAATCGATACTCATTCACATAATTACCTTAACATTTGCTCATTTCATGGACTACTACCAGCTCATTATCACCCAACCCACCAGAGCGGCTCTTGTCTAGACCATATCCTTATAAAATCGAAAAATCCATCCAAAACATTAGTTACTAATTCGTCCCTTACCGATCATCAAGCGGTTTTACTAACATTACAAATGTCTTCACCTAGAAATAACTGCATGCGTAGCTATACTAAACTCAATATGACGAGTCTTGAAATTGACTTACGCGGTATTAATTTTGACCCAGTTTACAATTCACATGATCCAAATGTTTCACTACAATATTTTGTCGATTTATTACAATCTACGATAAAGAAAAATACATTTACTAAAGTAATACCTAGAAAGTATAGTAACATTAAACCATGGATTACGCCCGGACTTGTTCGATGTATCAGACATAGAGATAAACTTCACCAACAATCGAAAAATGCTCCGGATAATGAACTACTATCAGTTATTTACAAACGATATAGGAATTTCTGTAATAATCTGTTGAAAAAGCTAAAAAATCAATATGATCAAAGTCAGCTACAGAAAGCAGGTAAAAACAGTAAACTTATATGGAAATTCATAAAAACAAACACTATTAGGTCAAAAAATCCCGAACCTGCGCTTGATCTTTTATCTTCTGAGCTAAGCCCTACCGAAGCAGCAAACAAAGCTAACAACTTCTTTATTAACGTAGGAAAAAACTTAGCAGAAAAAGCTTTATTATCTAATAGATGTTTTTCCATACAAAGCCAAACTAAGACTTATGCAACACGAAACTCTTTTGTCTTATTAGATACTGATGTTAATGAGGTAGAAAGTATAATAGATGGATTAAAGGAATTTTGTGCCGTAGGATGTGACGACATACCTAATAGCATACTCAAAAGATTTAAATACGTAATTGCCCCTCCCTTGACTCACATTTTTCAGTTATGTTTAACAAAAGGAATATTTCCAAAATTGCTTAAAAAAGCCGTAGTCACCCCTGTGTTTAAAGCTGGAGACAAAAATTGTGTAAATAACTACAGGCCAATTTCAGTTTTAACAGGTCTCTCAAAGATTTTGGAAAAAATTATTAACAGTAGATTAGTAAAATATCTTGAAAGTAATAAATTACTCTCTGATCATCAATTTGGTTTTAGGCCTGAAAGATCAACAAGCCAAGCTGTTCACCATCTGACAAATTTTATAAGCACAAACCTGGATAACGGCATGCACACCATAGGGATATTTTTAGACCTTGCCAAGGCTTTTGATACAATTTCTTGTACTTTGCTTTTGCACAAGCTGGAAATGCTCGGAATACGGGGAGTACAATTGGAACTGTTATCTGATTACCTCAGCGACCGCCATCAGAGAGTAAAAATAGGTCAGTCCATGAGTTTTGAACTTAAGAATAGCTGTTATGGAATCCCACAAGGCAGTATTTTGGGTCCCACTTTATTTTTAATCTACATAAATGACCTGTGCAATTTGACACTCCAAAAGGGTGACATTATTTCATATGCGGATGACACAGCTCTACTGTTCGCAGCTAAATCAAAGGCCGAGGTCTATGAGGTAGCACAGAATGGTTTTAATACTGTGTCTAATTGGCTTCATAACAATCTTTTAACATTAAATACAGACAAAACCAAGTACCTATTATTTACAATGAGAAACACTAATCCAACGCTTACTAATCTAGACATTCAAGCGCATAACAATAGTAATTTACATTATGCTGACATTGCATGCACTTGTCCCACTTTAGCTAAAGCCGACCATATTAAATATCTAGGCGTCACGATTGACACAAACCTGAACTTCCGCAAACACATCGATTTATTATGCACCAGAGTACGTAAACTAATATATATTTTTAAAAATTTACGTAACATTGCCGACTTTAAATTAATTAGACAGGTTTATTTGGCTTTGTGTCAATCTATTATTACCTACTGCATAACGTCCTGGGGTGGTGCCGCTAAATCAACTTTACTGCACCTTGAACGTGCCCAAAGAGCAGTTTTAAAGGTTGCTACTTTTCGTCCATTTAGATTCCCTACACACCAGCTTTATATGGCATGTAAGGTGCTAACAGTACGTCAATTATTTGTTTTGAATGTAGCTTTATTCCAACACACTGAACTTTATTTTAACCCAGTACCTTCAGATAGGAGAAGAAAAGATTTGGTTTGTGCTAACTCTCAGACTAAACATGCTTTTGCTAGTCGATTTTATTTATTTTTAGGACCCTACTTGTATAACCAGTTTAACAGAGTGCTAAAGATTTATAGTTTAACTTATAACAGGTGTAATTTACTAGTACAGGAATATTTGGCAAAACTTAATTATGCAGACACGGAAAAACTACTAGAGATTTTAAAATAAAATTACTATCTACCTACTCAAATATAAGTCTCTTCTTTTACCTAATTTATTATAGTCTCCGTTTTATCTACTTTAATATTATTTGTTAATTTATTTAAACATAAATATATCTTACATAATCTAGTTTTATAATAATATAATCAATTAGTTAATCTTTAAGTCATTGAAAATATTATGTCTACTTTCAATTAAGCCTTTAATAAATTTATTGTTGTCATCTTTTTAAATTCTTGATATAAATTGATGGCCTGAAACACAGGTTTTATAAACCTAGATCAGGCAGGTCTACATTACAGTTAGAATTAAAATTTTCCTCGATAGTAATTAATGTAAATCATAATTTTATTTTATACTTGAATAAATTTATTATTATTATTATTATTATTATTCACAATTATTAAAATAACATAATAGTTTTACAGTACATACTCATGTAACAGTAATTGCCTCGTTGGTCTAGTGGTTGCAAGCGCTACTGCTGAGCATGAGGTCCTGGGTTCGATTCCCGGGTCGGCCAAAGTGTTATTGGGTTTTTCCATCTGGAATTTCTAATTAGCAGCCCGGAGCCTAAATTTGTGCCCAGTTGATGGCAATACGCTCGCCCCCTATTACATGGGACTTAAACATAACATAACTTATATTTTTGTCCTCAATATAGTCTTTCACAATATAATAGGCTTTCTGGCATAGTTTCTGCTTTATAAAAGATTTGAATGTATTAAGTCTTAGATCTTGAATGTGGCTAGGAAGTTTATTATAAAAACGTAGGTATACATTGGCATCTAAGCGAGCCACCTATTTTCATGACCATTATTTTTTTTGGCTGTGAAATCATCAAATGACTTCTCCCGCTCTGACCGGAGCGGGACGGCATGTCAGACTCTTACTGACTAAAACCCACCCGTGTTCCTTCAGTTGTCTGTGTGTCAGGGTCACGGTAACTCTTTCGAACAATCCGCGACCCCGGCAGGCTATCGGACCCTGTCAATGGTGCTGACATCTCTGAGCTGAAATCTTTTATATGCACCTAAAAATATGAATCTATTTAAAAAATACAGATTACTATATGTAGTACTAGTAGGGTTTGATGTACTACCTGATTTAATCAACGGTGTTATTTTACTGTTTCTCATAAGATCAGGAAACTCACCACGGTCAATAAAATTATTAAAAATAACAGCTAAAGTAGGCTACAACGTTTATAATCGACTTAGCAATGTCCACATAATTAATTACCCCATAGATCTGCGGGCTTTTTAACATTTAACGTGAGAAAGTTTTTAATTATATCTTTACAGGTGACATATTGGAAATGAAATTCATAATCACAAACAGGCACGTTTTCTTTAAGTAACGACTCTGCAGCCTTGGGTAATGAGTTTAGAGATTTAGTTGTCGATACGGGAACATCTGCAAACTAATTTTCAATGGCCGCGGTGACTTTAGAATCTGATTGAATTATATTGTCATAAATATCAAGACTATAGTTACTACATCGGTTGCATGACCTTCCCGTTTCGCTATTAATGACCCTACATGACCATTTAATTATATTACTACAATTTTTGATTTTTGAACTCAAATGACGTGACTTGGCCATACTACACACTTTTTTAAATAATTTAGAGTAATTGTTAACACATAAATTAAATTCAGCAGTGTTTATAAAAGTCCGATCACCATATAATTCATAAAGTCGTTTTCTACTTTTATGTATACCAATGGTGGCCCAGCCACTGAAGGAAGCGTTACTAGTCATCGAAAATGTCTTTGGAATTATCAAATTATGTGCAATACATATTAAAGAAAAAACATTACTTCAATTAGAAAAAAAAATCATTGACGTGTAAAGTGTCTAAAAATGTATATCTTAATCGTTATTTGATCCTGCCGAAATCGACATGATGATGCATGCATCAGGGTGCGCAGGGTACCACAGATTAACAACATATTAAAACCAGTATAAAACCAATATAAGCTGGCCTCTTATTCTATTGGAGCTCTGTACTACGCTCGGCCAGCGCAAGGTCAAAGTGGAGCCAATGACGTGTGGCCTACTGTATGTACTTTACACTCGCATTTAGCGTCAGGCGTCACGTTAGGTGCACTAATCTCTGACGTACGAGCGAGTGGTACACTGTGTGCCTGCCCTCGAACGTCTTCTGTTCAGTACACAGTTTACTGAAGTGTTCTCGGCGCTACATGCACTACAGTGTATCACAAAGGTCTAGCGGTATCGTCGTCGGGGGTGCAGTATCTTTGAGCAGAGCGTTCACTGTAGTGCAAGCTGTGGGCTGCAAATGATAGCTTTATTGATATTTGTGCTACACACTATGAACTGCAGTTTACCACAACCTGGTTGCTTTTGGCGGCGACAGAGCAGCAATTATGTCTGAGTTGTTAGTGTGGGGTTCACTGGACGTAAGTGTTTCAGGCGCCGACATCTGTGTGTTGTACACTACGTTATTAATCGAGTGTGCCAGACACTGAACGCATTGCAACGTGTTGTACATTACTATAACTATGAGTCTATGACCATCGCGCTCAGCTGGCAGGGTTATTGAGGAGTTCGTCTCTTGTGACTTCGTGTGATTGCAAGGGTTGTGTGTAGTCTCCGTTTATGACATGTTGAAACTGCTGTAACTCGTACTAGTCTATTATGTTCCTACTGCTGGGACACAGGCCTCCTCTCGGTGAGAGGGAGTGGGCCGTAATCCACCAGTGCGGGGTGGTAGATGTCACATGTCTTCGGATTTTGTTTCTAGGACCTGCTGGTTTCCTCGCGATGTTTTCCTTCACCGTTTTTGGGAGCAGTGGTGATGAAATAATTTACACAAAGTAAAGAGCCTGTCTGGGTTCGTATCTTCCACGAACTCATAAGTCGCGGCCGTTGCCACTGGGCCACCACTGCTCTCCAGAACTGTGTGTCGCATATTATCTGATTTAATTATTATACTTACCTGTGATCTTTGAACCGAGTGTTACACTGTGGAGCACACTAAGCTGTATGTACACTGACCTCTGCCACTTTATTGCTGCACCAAATTTGCACTTGCATTGCATTGCATTGCATTGCAGGGTTACCAAACTCTCTATGTATGTGGCTCCAACGTTTACTACATAAACATTTTTTTAGGCCATAGCTTATGAATAGCCTCTCCACACTATTAATATAAATTATGAACATGCGATTCAGCCATTAAAGGTAAGATTATATCTCAAATAAATTCATTCCATACATTTGAATCTTCAGCTTCAGTAAATATAGCCGTATACCTCGATGTTTTGTTCATATTAGGAATTACCACGCTACGCCTGCTAAACTAATATTGAAGGTCCCCGTTAAACTTAGCACAGCGATTATGATTACGACCCCGGGGACACACCCGGGGCACCTGCGGCAGTCGGGCCTCGCTCAGTACTCGCCGGACATATCGCTCTCTCTATGTTCTTATATGATAGTTGTGCCCACAGATATGTTTCCACGCAGTAAGCTCCTTATTGTGGGGCTGATGTTAGGCAGAGTCATCAATTATTTCTGTTAACATCAGTAAGCCGCAGTGGGCAACCCTTTTACATGATACTCTTATGTTTGTCAGTGCGTGAATATGAAACCAAAGATACTATTACAGGAATCGTATCACAAAGCGTTACGCCTTAAGGCTCAAGCACACTGGCGCGACGCGACGCCTGACACAAAGGCACTGCGTGTCGCGCGACGAGTGGCGTCTTTGTGTAGCGCTGTCGCGTCGCGCCTGTCTGTGGGAGCCTTTATTCTTTCGAAGAAATATGAGTAATTCTTATTACTGTTGGTAGCTACAATCGAATTGCTTCGAAATGGATACTTCGTAATTTTCCACTTAATAAATATTTATTTATCAAATATTTCGTACTTAAAATCAGTGAACACGCCTTCTTTAATAACAATTTTTTAGCAGACTGAATACGAGCTTAGAATTTTGGGGTGAATTGTTCAATTTCACCGATGACTATAGTACTAATGTACATATCCGTTGATGAGGTAGTCAGAGAGCCTTGCTTGCTTCCTGCATGCTAATGTTTGTGTGACGTCACTACTTGCTTAGTTGTATCACTACAGTTAGTAGCGTTCCGCTGACAACTAATCGACTGGCGTTGTTAATACGCGTCTGATCGTTTTATGTGATCGTTCTGAAAATAGTTCACGAGACTGTGTTTATTTTTATATTTGATGTGAACTGACGTTATCTATAAACGTTCAGCGAGTGATGTTCTTGTGCTGGCGGGATTTGGAACCAGTTTATCTGAACGACGCGGCGCTGACTAGATTGTCGCTGATCGGAGAATTGTGAGCTCGACGGGACAGTGGCATTATCAACTTTAAAAATAAAGTTGGAACTGAGTTTGTTAGAAGTGTCATGAAATATCTCTCTGAGAGGATGTTCTTATACAAGCTCAATAGTCCCTAGAGATAATCTAAACTTGGACTAGACTGGATCGCAAATTTGATCGACTAAATAATTCAAAGTAATTAACTAACCAGTAATAATAATACCTATAAATAAGCTGAAAATTAACACATTATGTACATTGGTTACGCTCGTCTTTCAGTCAACTGACTGACAGTAATCTGTCCCAAGCTACACGTCTGCCGCACTGCTATATAGGTATTAACAGCGCACGTGACGTCACGTGACGTGCGCGTGAGCCGGCACACGCCGATGATGTACAATGATGGATGGCCGGCAGCCGCAGCGCAGTCAATGAACCGCACGCATTACAAACACGCCGCAGCTGTCCGAAACGTCTCTACTTGTCACAACAAGCTGAATATAATGTAAACATTCGTACACTTGACCTTGCCCTCTTGCTTTACTACTTCACTAGCGGCTGTTTGCTTCGTTCACTGAAACTAGCAAGTTGAGCTGTTTCAGCCGAGGAATGTTCGTTGAGTGACAGTCGTGTCCACTCGGTGGAAGTGTTTAACGTCAAGTTGTTCCACATCAAGTTGCTTGGCGATGCGTTGACCAACTGTCGAAAAAGCTGTACTTAAAGTTGTTTCATAAGGCTGTAATTTTATGGGCCAACTCGCCAACAGGCTCTATGGCGGTAAGCTATCCATGTTGAACATGGGCCTCTACAGGCCACAGACGTGTGTGGGTTTAATTAAGTATCAACAGTTTCTCAAAAACAATACAATTATTACTTAACTTAGAATGAGAAACACTGGTTGCATACATCATTTGTCATAAACGTTCCTTGGAACGACGACATGTTTGAAGTTAGAAGTAGGTACAATATTGTTAGTCATTAACTTATCATAATAAAATGCTAAAAGAGATCGAGTCTAGAAGGTATTTTTTTAATATTTTTACTTGATGTAGGTAATCTGCAAAAAAACCTTAAGCCCACGTAAGCACGGACGTAAATAATCGCAGCGGAATGAAAACGCGTGCCTTATTGCGGGACATCTGTTAACACGGCCGCGATATTTTCGCCGCGGTGTTCGATTTTCAACGCTCGGCGTTGAGCGTTGAATGAATACGACATAATTATGGAGTTCTGTATTTGTGTTCCCACAGACGCGAAAAAATAGCGCGCGTTTGTCAGTAAAGCGCGCGCCGGCGCCGGCTCGTAGAGGGCGGATTCAGTATATTATTATAGTGTACTCTGTGAGGGCTGACGTGCCGCATGGTCAAGGCCGTGGTGCACGGCGATACCGAGCCGAAGAACGCGTAGGTAAATAACACATCGGAATTATTCCCATGTTTTATTTACGAAATAATCTGTGGTTAATGAAAGTAATTTATTTGAAGCTAGTTATCGGACGTCATCGGACGATAGCGTAGGTACCTACCTACGCAGCACGAACGTACTTTCTTTTATAAAGTTTCGAGAAGATTTATTTATTTATCTACCATTATTTCTTTATCTTCTAATCGATACTAACTGGTGACTAATTCCTAACAAGAAGCCTGTGTTTTTAAGTTAAGGTGATTGGTTAGAGGCACTTCCTCGTACATTCTTTAGGAGAACAAATCTCCTTACATTAATGATTTTTGCAGAATGAAAGCAAGTATATTAAACTTTTATAATTTATTGCCGCATATAGTTAAAAACTTATAAAATAACAGTATTTGTAGGATATCCAGAACTAACAAAAGACGAAAAATGTTTGGTTGTGTGAGTGAGCAGAGCCACGCCCTCTACCAGATATATAACGAACCATCGGGAAACAGAAAAACCTTCTTGTTACGTAGCAAGAAGGTACTGTTACGCGTTACCGTTTCGGTATCAGTTGATCGTTAGATGGCGTTGTATTAAAGCGGAAAGTTGACTTTTTGAAGCGACGAGGTCGGGCGACGAGACGCGAATCGCGAACCTGTGGCGCTGTTGCCAGATGATGATTATGTGTAATTTTGTTGACAACTTGCGAATCGATCTATTCCTATCCAATACCAAGAGCTAATACCATTTGGTATTAGTTTATTTCCGAATTTATTTGCTATTCCCAACGAGTAAGGTGAGTAGGGGGAAGATGAAAAACGGGGTAACACAAAAAGTTGTCCATAACGCCAGACTTAATGCAGTGTTTGCAGTGATAGCAACATTATTAAGATCGCCATTTTGTTACGTCGCACATCTCAGTCAGCGTTTGCCGCTTTGAGTAAATGGTTGTGTGAAAAATGCAAATGTCTGCGCAGTGACTTTTACGCAAATTAATCGAGTGTTTTAATCTTACCCCGTGTCCTGTAAATTTACTTTCGAGGTGGTTACGAATGTTTTATTGGAATATCTACTCATTATTTTTAATTCTTAGTTGTGTTATTACATCCAAATATAGATATTTTTCGTATTTTAGGATTTATTTTAATTTTCCATCTTTACCCACCAATATTTGACGGGGTAAGAAGAACATATAAAAGTTTCGACCTTACCCCGTTTTCAAAAGTCATACTAATAGACAGATGTTCTCAAACTGTTGTGATAAGATAAGTATACAAAATAAAATAATAGGTACCTACCCTTTTATGATTTTATGATGTTCATATAGAATATCGGTTGAGCAAATTTTGAATTAATTAATTTTGTGTATAAGTGATTAGTGATTACATACTGTCTTTGAAATATTTAATTACAATAAAATTATTGTTTTGTTTCAGCCAATATAACGGATGCACAATAATAAACTGTCAGCGAGACAAATTCGGCCATTTACATCTAGAAGTACTTACAAATATTATTATTATAAATACCAACTTAAGACTACCGAATGACTATTCAATAAATGCATTTTGCCAATTCAGAATCACCATGTCACGTAACTACGTCGGAACGAAACCTCTACGCGCAACTTCCTACACTCATGACGATGTTGCTAACACTATAGAGTAAGTAAAATGGAAGGAATTGACATTATACGGCGCGGCAAAACATTACAATATACCTATTGCTACTCTTCAAACTCTCTGTTTTGTAATATCTTGGTATTAGGATAGAGTAAAATAAAAATATATGTGATTGATAGCGATGTTTTATTCTCAGTATAACCTTAAGCAATTAAAGTGGAAAGTTTGAGAACCTCTATGTCAATCTCCCCCGGTTGGGGTAAGATTGAAATATAAAAAAATACAAAACTATTATATCTTTGATAACTAAAGGTATTTTGACACTTCAGGCAGTTCTCAGTTTTTATCGCACTTCAAACTATAGACTAGTGACGACCAACAGCGTCTGATAATCATTTGAACGATTTTAGAAACTATATCGATCTTTCCCCATCACCGTTTCGTCTTGCCCCTGTTTCATTCCCGTGATAAAAACATTTTATTGAATTTTTTTGAATGCTTTGGAACAGATTTAACAGGATGTTATCAATATGATAGAAAAATATACTCTTTGCTCTTTACTCAATACAAATAAATTTTTTGCATAAGCTAATATGAACTGTTCTACAAGACTTCAAATACAACACTGCTCATCTCATCAAAAAACCGTTCGGTCTTGCCCCCACTCACCTTACCACATTTTTTTAAATAAAAAATCTATTACTAACGAATACCAAAGCGTGACTTTTTGTACACTCAGCTACACAAAGTTTTATTTAAATTGCGTTTTACCGAAAT
Organism: Dryobotodes eremita; assembly: GCA_917490735.1. NCBI lineage: Eukaryota > Metazoa > Arthropoda > Insecta > Lepidoptera > Noctuidae > Dryobotodes > Dryobotodes eremita. Next base: position 22,956,850 of record OU823254.1, read on the forward strand.
CTAGGGTAATCTAAATTTAGGGTTAGGGTTAATAAGCTGGTCGACGGAGCCCCGCTTCGCGGGGCTCCTATTTCTGTCTAAAGGGTTTAAAGGAACCTAACCAACCGAACCTCGGGATGCCACTGACGTCGACCGTCTAGGGTTTTATCGGGTATTTTCGGGAACATTTATTATGTTTTCGGAAACTTAGTTCGGTAATTCATTTTAACACAGCTTAGCTGTTAGTATTACAGTCAACCAGAGATCGATCGCTGAAAGTTAATTTGGTAGGTAGGTATGTTAAACATTACTTAAAATCACTCAAAGCATTTTAATTTTACTGAACCTGACTGTATCTGATTTCTTCAAACTTGTTTTGGTATTGGTTTTAAAATGTGGTACTCGTTGGGAATAGAAAAAAAAACGGAAATAAACTAATACCAAATGTTATTAGCTCTTGGTATTGGATGGGAATAGAGGTGCGAATCGTGTTTAAAACGTGTTTCTTACAAGTTAATGCCGGCGCGGCGGCTCTGCTCGCGTAGATTATATTTTATCATTATGAAGTGATAAAAAATGTTTTATAGTGATAAAATTATCTGTGATCTACCCTGGGTTCGCTCAGATACAATATTAATGTAATGAATGTATTATCTAAGTTATGTAAGTACCTACATAAGTACTCACTTACACTTGAACTTTCTTCGAGAAATTTTCTCAAGTAAAAACATTTCTGCATTAGTTATGTAAGTACCTACCTACTGATAATTGGACATTTTCTGACACGTTTGCTAGGTAATCCATGGTGTTGGGTTGAATTTAATGCATATACTTGTTATTACTAGCTAGAAGTTTGGTATACAAGCTATTTATCATTTTTTTTTTCCGTAATCTACGCTTCACCGTTGCGTACCTAATCGATTGATTGAATTATAATATTTAATTCTTGTGAAACCAGATTAAAATCTAAAAAGGTAAGCGAATACACAGAGAAACGATTTTGTATTTTCATAATAATTGCACTTTTTAGTATTACTAGCACATACAAAGGGTACGTTCCGAATTGCACTGTAATCGATTTGAGTGTGCTTACACCCGTTCCGAATTAGCGCGAGCGCGATAATGATGTCCCGTGAATCGTCATAGATGACGTCATAACATGCGCCGTTTTACGATAACGCCGACCATGCCTTATATTAATATGATCGTAAGCGCTGTCAAAAATGACAGTTGTGCGTTGTGCTGTTGAGTTGTTTTGAGTTGATTCATTGGTCTCATCCAGCTCAACCAACAATACAGAAGTGCCTATGCGTTAAACTTCCATTTTCAAAAATACATCCAGTCGGTCTTGCTTTCTTGTGCAAGGTTTGGAGTTGACGTTGAGCGAGCACTGTGAGTGCGTTCACGAACTTTCCGAATTGTTGACAGCTCTCTGCTGTCATAATCGTGATATCTAAATCGGTACGCAAATTACTGACGTGAGCGCTGTGAGCGATTATGGCGTAATTCGAAATGTACCCATAGTATGTCAAGGCTAGTGTCGCTTTAATACGTTTATTCGTTCAGAAACTAAACTGCAAAACTATTTCAAATAAGAATATTCTTATAATTTATTCAATAAGTACAAGCATTACGAAAACGCTAAACGAATAAATAAATGTATAGCAAATTGTAATGCCACGAACAGGCAAGTACGACTTCTTTTTAATTTTTTAACGTACCACTAAGAGTACTTCATGTGTATACACAATGGGGCTCTGTGAAATTAGTGAATGAAACGCAAAAGTACACCTCAGTAATAGATTTTAATATTCATTGTCTTTTTAAGTTGTCGAACCCAAAGCGGGAAGGACCTAATCATAAAAACAACCCTGAAAATTAAAAAAAGAAATGTACTATCTGCATCGTTATTTCGCGGTAAACATTGGAATAAGGAACCAGCTGAAATATTTGGCACCTAAAGCAGCGGTATTTTCAAGACGTATTTTCACCTTAATTTATTCAGAAAAAATTACAAAACTTAGTGTCTTCGATAGAAAATAGAATTCTTGAAATAGCGTAACTCAAAGAATTACACATACAGCACAAAAATAAAATCACAATTTAAACAAATATGGTAGCCACGTGCACGAGGTCCAAGATGTATGAAGCGTGAGTTAGGACCAGCTGCTGACGCAAAACTAAACAATTATTTTAAAACGTATAAACATTACTCCAGACCTTTCATGATATAACTACGCAAAGTTATATTATCAATTGAATAAGAGATCGTGCAGTTAAAAAGAGCTTGGAAATCGCTCGTAAATGTTGTTTTTCTAAATACCTCGGCATATGGTGCCAATTTTAGAACCCCTCGGATTAAATGATAAATGATTTTATTTCTGTAAATAGGATTGTACAAACACTTTTACACGTCAATCATATTTTAAAAACTAGATGAGGTCGGCGTTTCCTATCTGACTACTCTGAGAAGAAAGGCCGAAACAAACTCAGAGGTCACAATCTCTTTTAAAGTCCAGATATAATCTTGGTCAGATCATGTGAAGACCATGTAGATTTGTATTTGAAATGGTCTTTTGAGGAAAAACCACACAGAATCAGTGGACCTGTCCAGTCAGTGCACGCATTTGTCAGTAATCGTGCAGCTCAACTCAAAACTTAAGGAGCTCAACGATTCGACGAACAATACCAAAGAAAGGACATTTGGGTAGGCCGCATAAATTACTCAAACTGCCAGACCATGATTAAAACTGAAACAATGATCCACATAGTCTTCACATTCACAATGATAAAAATAATATAATACTTTTTACAGTAAATATAGTACTAAATATTCATGTCTAAAATAGATAGCAAAATAAAAAAAAAACAACATTCACTGCGTACATTTATTGGAGCAGCGCAATCCCAAGCCTTTTTGTCCTCAATAAAGTCTTTCACAGTATAATAGGCTTTCTGGCATAGTTTCCGCTTTATAAAAGATTTGAATTTATTAAGGCTTAGATCTTGAATGTGCGGCGGTAAGACCCCTCTTTGAGGAGTGGCTTGAGAGGCACCACGGCGTCCTCACCTTCCGCCTGACGCAGGTCCTCACCGGACATGGCTGTTTCGGGAGGTTCCTGTTTCGGATAAGACGGGAGGAAACGCCCGGGTGTTATCATTGTGTGGATCGACCGGAGGACACGGTGGAGCATACGGTGGAGGTCTGCCCGGCTTGGGCAGAGCACCGCCGTGTCCTCGTGGCGGCGATCGGCGGCGGCGACCTCTCGCGTCCGGCCCTGGTTCAGGCCATGGTACGGAGCGAGAGGGAATGGGAAGCCGTCACCTCCTTCTGCGAAGCAGTAATGCTCGCGAAGGAGGAGGCGGAGCGCGAGAGGGAGAGGCAATCACTGCGCCCTCGCGCCCCTAGTCGCCGCAGAAGGAGACACCCTGGGCGTCGGGAGTCGATTGCCGACTTCCGGCCACCGTAGGCGCGGGCTTGCGGACGGCGAGCAATGGGCAGCTCGCCGTCCGGTAAGGACCAGGCCCGGGTCGACGGCGCGTCGTGTTCTACGCGCGCCTCAAAGAGATGTCAGCACCATTGACGGGGTCCGATAGGACCGATGCCTGCCGGGGCTGCGGATTGTTCGAAAGAGATACCGTGGCCCTGGCGCACAGGCAACTGAAGGAACACGGGTGGGTTTTAGTCAGTAAGAGTCTGACACGCCCTTCCGCTCCGCCCAGAGCGGGAGAGGTCATTTGATGATTTCCCACCCAAAAAAAAAAAAAAAAGATCTTGAATGAGGGAAGCTTATTATAAAACGTATACATTGGTATCTAAACGAGTCACCTATTTATTCTCTTGAGCCTGGTTGTAGGAACAACAAATTTGGTCCTAGTATTTATAATAGGTCTTTACCTATGAAATTGCCGTTTTGTATGAAAAAATTTAAACGAATTTTTTTCATGAATTTTTTATTTGTATTAATCGAAGTAATCACCCATGCAATCAATGCATCTTTGCCATCGCAGTGGCAGTTTATTGATGCCCTTCTTAAAGAAATCAGCTGGACGGGAGGCAACAAATTCTTCAAAGGCATTTTGTACTGCCTCTCGGGTATTAAATTTTTTTCCCGCCAAGAAGTTATCCAAATTCTGGAAAAAGTAGTAGTCTGTAGGCGCAAGGTCTGGTGAGTAGGGCGGATGACGGAGAGCTTCCAACCCCAGTTCTTGCAACTTGGAGACCGTCTGCTGTGCAGTATGAGGTCGCGCGTTGTCGTGCAGGAGCAGCGGAGACGAGCGATTGACCAATGCTGGTTGGAGATGCGCCAGCTTCTCCATCATTGTGTTCAGTTCTTCACAGTACACATCTGCAGTAATGCTCACCCCGTTTGGTAAGAAGCTGTGATGAATCACACCGGCGCTAGACCACCAAACAGTGACCATCACTTTTCTAGGGGTAAGTTTTCGTTTAGGGCATTGTTTAGGTGCTGAACCAGGATCCAACCAACTTGCTGAGCGCTTACGGTTATCAAACAGAATCCATTTTTCATCGCAGGTAACAATGCGGTTCAAAATTCCTTCATTTGTGTGTCTGTTGAGCAGTGCAAGGCACGTCTCGACGCGTACTTCGCGCTGGCGATCATTGAGTTCGTGGGGCACCCATTTGTCAAGCTTTTTTACCTTGCCAATTTGACGCAAATGGACCAATATTGTTTTGACGCTAACGTCGAAAGCTGCTGCTAATTCAGCCGTAGATTGTGTATCATCAGCTTCCACAATCGCCTTTAATTCGTCATTGTCGACCAAAGTCTTCGGACGACCGCGAGGTTCATTTTTCAGGTCGAAATTTCCAGAACGGAAGCGAGCAAACCAATAACAGGTGGTGCGTTGGTTTGTAGAGTTAGCTCCGTAAACGTCGTTGATGTTGCGTGCCGCTTGTGCCGCGTTGCTGCCACGACGGTACTCATATTCCATAATTACTCGAATTTTTAACGTATCCATGATGACGAAAAAGATTGAAATGCGATGAAAATGTAACACTAATCAATAAAGAAATGACTACTTTTAGAAAAAAAAATCCATGTTTTTAAAATAAAATTAATTTGAAATTAGAATTCATAGCCAAACAAAAATTATTTTGATTTGAAATGGCCAGTACTGCAGAACGGCAATTTCATAGGTAAAGACCTTTTTTAAACAGATTAACATTTTTAGGTGCATACAAAAGATTTTAATACATATACTGGGAAGGCACAGTCATTATATTAATCTCTTTAAATTTTCTAATTCTAATTCAGAATAATGATTGGAAATATCAAAAGTTTTGAAAAAGTAGGAAGGTATCAATGTAATTTCCAGTCTGTTATTTTACTATGATGGCATCTGTAAAAGTTATATCACTACTAGTTGCGCCCCGCGGTTTCACCCGCAGGGATATGAAATATACTTTACGATCTATTCTCAGACTTACCAAATAATAATATACACAAAAAAACTCATAAAAATCGGTCAAGCCGTTTCGGAGGAGTTCGATAACAAACACTGTAACACGAGATTTTTATATATTTGATTTCGCCAATGTCAAGGCATTAGATGTATATTTCTAAAAAATTCAAATTTTATTGAACAAGTTCAAATCCCACAGGAACGGTTCGTATGGTTTTTCTTTAATGATGTAGGGCATGTATTTCTTGCTTATTTTCCATAAATAAAATTATTATTTATATGTAAAAATAGGTTTCGTAGGTAGGTAGGTTAGTTTTGGTGAGGTAAATAACAATAAATAAAATATTTACATTGTGATCTTGAAATAAAAAGCTTTACAATTGAATAGTCTATTATTTATATAGTGTAAGGCATGACAAAACCAAGTTTAGATTCTGTCAATAATGTAAACACCTATTCCACCTATTTACAGTTTACGCGAATTGAGTATAATACCCCTAATGCCTAATTGAATATTTTTTAGGGTTGGGAAGGTGGCCAATCATGATATGAGCCTCTAAGAAACAAAATATAAATCTGCTTAAAAATACATACTCTTTTTTCAGTTTTCAGTTTTTTTTTATTAACGCCATTTAGTCCGACAAAACTATTTACTGTAATATATGTGCGTGTAAAGAATAAAATGAAGACGGCTAAATGTTTAGTGCAACACATCTTTGTAAGAGACGAGTTATCAAAAAAGTGAACATCTAAAAAAAATTTGTTAATGCGTTAGTTGACGCATTTAATAAAATTGTCTCTTATAGGTTTCTAAGTTAGGCATAAAAATTAAAAATTTCCGAATGTGCGACTGTGCCGAAACACACCGGAATGGCAGCGGCCGGCGGCGACGCTGGCGCATGGCGGCCTCGCGCTACCTCCTGACCCCACGCGCCTAGTGTCCTCTTGACTAGTTTAGTTTCTACATTCGACGGGGGAGAAGAGCGCGTGGCCGCCCGCGTTGCCGCGAGCAGCCTCGCGTCGCCACTGGTGCCGCGGGCAGAACCGCCGACAAGACGCGCGTAGCGCGCGGCCGCTCGCGTCACCGCAGGCGGCCTTGCGACCTTTTCAAGCTCTTCAAGCGATACTGGTCTTTTAAGTATGTAAATAAAGTTTAAAATTATTTCTCACTGAAAGTGTTTGCCGCGTTGCTGCCGGCCGCTGCCATTCCGGTGTGACTCGGCCCTAAGGATTGGCCTTTCTAAAAACATACCTACCTATTTTATGCCCAGGGATTCGAATAAGAAATAAGATTATAAAATATAAGAAAATCTTATTTTATTTACTTACCTAAAATGATATCGAATATTTGTCCGTTGTTTTGTTTTAGAACACCTCCGATGTTTTATTAATCTTTATATTTATAAAAATTACGTGTCACGTTGTTTGCCCGCGATGGACTCCTAAACTGCTGAACCGATTTTAAATTTGAGTTGCACACCGTGTGCAATTTGATCCAACTTGAAAGATAGGATAGCTTACATCTCAATTTATAGTCGCAATATTATTTTATAGCAAATTATTTGTCTATTATTTGACAGTCACAATTATCTGTTAGCTCCAAACGATTCTAACAGATGGCGATATCTGTTGACTGGATTGAGTAAGTATTCAATAGATGGCGCTATGTTAAAAATACAAACGTGTCATATAAGCTATATGAAACGAATATATTCATTTCATTTTTTCATTTTTTTTTTCATATATTATAAAGAGAAAAGATATGATTGTTTGTATTGAATAGCCTCCGAAACTACGGAACCGATTTCAAAATTTTTTTCACTGTTGGGAAGCTACACTATCTCCGGGTGACACAGGCTATATTATATTATGCTTTGCTACCCGGGCGAAGCCGGGGCGGGTCGCTAGTAATATAATATGGAATCCTAAAATAGTTCTGGGCATAGGTATGGCTGGAGTTTATTTTATAGAATGTAAGTAAACAATAAACGAGTTTAATTTCTATTCTTCAAAAACTTCTTTTTAAATAGCGGAAAAGATTGTATTTCCTTAATATCTTTCGGCAATTCGTTATACATGTAAGCACCCTCATACTTATTATTTCTAGTACCGTACTTGGTCTGTGTTCTACTGTGTAGGCAGATATCGAAAGCATTTCTTAGTACCGGCGGGTAATTGCGTAAGTCACTAACAGTAGGAATGGCTTTAATTTTTACAGTTCCTCAAAGTTCATCATCATTCTCCAAAACAACGTAAATAATGCATTTAGGTTGTTTTGGAGACATGGATTAGCAATATCCTTCAAAATGATTCAGATTCTGATTATAGTGTGTTACGAAATTAGGATGTGGATCTGAATTTGCGCTTTTTTTTTGTAAAATCTATTTCAGAATGTGTATCTTTTGTCAATATGTTCCGTATAAGGATGCAGGTATGCAATTTATATATTTGAGCAAGTGTTGTTAATATGGTTTTATGAAAAATTGTTTCGGTTGGCGTTAAGTAATTAAGATAAAAGAGTAATTTAATACTAATAAACCTGATATTGTGGTGATAGATCGACGAGAGCGCTGTGCAATGATTGTAGATATTGCTATCCCTCATGACGAGAATCTCATGAAAGCTGCGAAAGAAAAAAAGAACAATTATCTTGACTTAGCACACGAGGTTGTCGACATGTGGGACGTGGACTCTGCAATCACTGTACCGATAATCGTTACAGTAAATGGCCTAATAGCGGAGAGCCTCGACCATACATACTTACACTCATCGCATACACACATACATTTGGTTACCTTTTACTCCTAAGTTTAATTAATTATACTCAAACCGTTGCATTTGTTAACATATACTTCCACATTACCTGTCGATAGAGACTGGATCCTGCGACACAGGGTATCCTAGTGCGGGATCCAGTTCATACCTAACTATTGTAATACTTGTTTATGAATCAATAAAACTTTTTATTATTAAAAACAGGAGTGCCTAAAAGGCTGGCAGCATTGCCACGTTGTATGGGGATGCTGATTCTGTGGCCAAAACACAGGCCAGCTCTAATTTTACTTGAATTGTTTAACCAAAAAATATTCAAATCCTTTTTTAACTTAGAATTATCTCTCAATGATTGTGGTATACATCTATGATAATTTTAGGGTTCTGTACCTCAAAAGGAAAAAACGGAACCCTTAATAGGATCATTTTGTTGTCCGTCCGTCTGTTCGTCTTTCAAGACCCTTTTTCTCAAGAAAGCGTGGAGGCATCAAGTTGAAATTAAATCAAATACGTATAAGTCTGCAATCCCTTACGTGCTGTGAAAAAAATAAATTTCTAAGTTAACGCAATCAAAAGATACGGCCGTTTATGCTGCATATTTTGACATTCGCAAGGGAATCAAAACCTACAGGGTACTTTCCGTTGATCTAGAATCATGAAATTTGGCAAGAAGCAACCTCTCACAGTACAAGTAAACGAAAAAGTCAGAAAATCGTTAATTTGTAGTTTCATCATATATAAATAAATTTTGCAATTACACACTCACATCTGCAGTTGGAGAATTGACCGTGACGTATATCGAATATGTATGTGAGAACATGTTTTTCAACTACAACGTTAAGTTTGTTTTTGGGATAAATTCATTCTAACTACGGAACCCTTCATAGTGCGTGGGCCGACACGCACTTGACCGGTTTTTTTTTGTTATATTTCATTGTGTATTACGATTAAACGCACTATTTCCAAAGCATTTTACTGAAAATATGTGCTTAGTTTTAAGTTTTATTATGGGATTCCGCAGATAAAATATTGAAATATGGTAAATTATAGTACAATGGGATTGTATTCCGATGGTATATTTTAAAACAGTTATGGCTTAAAAAATACCCTTTTGAGCGTTTTACTAACGCAGCGGGAGGTGGAGAGGGTCATTGTTTGTCCTAGACGCTAAATGAATATACTACAAAAAAAAAATGCTAAATTATGATCATTAACCAAATTTTAAACAACTCAACCATTACTGAAATTTTGGACGCCAAAAAAAACGAAAATCGGAGATTTTTTGCGTTTTTTGTAAAAGGGCTCTTAAGGGGGATGCGCTAAGGTAGCCCACGAAATTCACCTAATTTTTGTTTTTGTAATTTGCAGGTCAGTTTCAGGTTGTATGTTGAACAAAATATGATTCGCGACCGTAACAAGTATGTATTTACAGAATCATAATCATTAAAATAATTAATACAACCCTCTAAGGTCATATAATCCCATTGAATGGCTATTTTATGAAATAGTCATGTAGATATAGCAAATTGCAAAAATCGTAAGATTTGAATTTTGCGGGCTACGCTAGCCAGCTAGCTAGCTAACCATATAATTGTGTTGGGTTATGTTCACACCGCGCGCTTAAAAGGCGGTGTTGTCTGTTTTACAGAGAACCGTCCAATCTCTGCTGACTTGGATAGCACTCATGACTGCACACAGAACACATAGTTTGTGGGTACGAGATATATTCCCCTTTTTATAGAGAAAACAATAGTTTGGAGAAATAAAACTGTCAGCCAGCCAGTAAACGAGAATTTACGATAAAAATACAATTTCGTCTGGCGCTCGCACGTTCACACCGCTCGTATCGCTCACACCGCTCACACCGCTCGCATCGCTCATTGGATTTACTTGAGATGTAGTTTAGTGGCGATATCGCACATTTTGTTATATTTTGTGTGAAACCGACGGCGATGGTGGGGGAGTTTAACAAGCATCCTTCTCCGCGCGGCGCTTCCTTCCGCGGTGGAAAGCGGAACTTCGTTTTATTCATGCGTATGCGATATAAACACGGACGATGTGGTTACATTCACGTAGTGCGAGGTAACGTCTTCAACTGCTTGTTGTTCTTTGCCTTTAGATAAATAAAACTCAGCACAATCCGAACTTAAGAACAGATTTATAACATGCCTTTAGTTCCAAAGTCTGACTTGACGATCGCTAATGTCAACACTGTGTGCTTGCTATAAGGATACCTAGTGCAACTAGCGAGTGAGCACACAGGAAGACATGTAGCGTGCGAGCATTCGTGAACCGACTGTTATTGTAATGTAGGTATTGTGAACGGCTTGCGTCAGCGCTGGGGTCAGGGGTGCAGGTGAAGTACCGCCGGCGCCGACACGCCGCGTTACCGCTGTCAGCTGGCAACCAGCTGCAGAAGAATCACTGGCTCTATCACGAAATCTCCTTGTTTCTTACTGCCTAAAATAATTAATGAAATCAAACTAAGTACCACCACGCGTATTATTAACACATCATACACAACGTTTAGAGCACACACAATTGAATATGCTAAGCTAAGCTTCCTCGCTCCTATTATTTTGTCGTGCCCGACAGGGTCCACAATGATCACATCATTTTAAGTTACCACCAAAGTATCCATTGTGGAATGCAAATAAACTATTAAGAATATGTGTATTGTTGCTATAGATGCTTCCAATAAAGCGATGCGTGAGAAGAACAGTTGTCTGACCTTTTCGTATCGCTTGCTAAGCATGGAAGTTCACGAAAAGACCTTCTGCAACTGTCTGTCCGGTGGTATAATTGAATGCGAGTTAGCACTGATACGCTAAATGTTACATCTGCGTGTGACTTCATTCGTTTACAAGCGCAATTTGATTTATTGTGTTATCGCAATTAGACAGGAAAATAAAAAAATATTATGAAATTATTTGTTTAAAATCCGTGGGTCGCAGTGCTCGCAATAGTGGGCGGATACAGTCGTCATCCGGCTGTTGTGTGTGGTACGTGTGTATCTGTCAGCCGTGTGGTGGCGTGGTGGCGTGGTGGCGTGGTGGCGTGGCGGCGTGCTGTCCATGTGATTGTGATGAACTGTGTCTGTTGTTGCAGTGAACCGTGAGTGCGACAGACTGACGGTGAACAGCCCGTCGCCGCCGCCTGCCGGGAGCTGATCAAACAGTAAGTGCTCGCAACATTATAAAGATTATATACCTACCAAAGCAGTAGTAGTTTAATAGACGGAGGTTCTAGTTTCATGAAATATTCTCGAGCATAGGCGTTAGTGGATGTCGTCAAAAAGTCAAAAAAGCAATGAAAATTTAAGTTTGTTGTCAACATACTAAGAATGTCACCTATTACCGTGAAGTCGTATTTTAGGTGACGTTTAGTTACGGTGCAGCGGTGGCGGAGACAAACTGTACCATTACTTAGGAGTGTCTATTGTAACTTTGTAAGTAAGTAGTATGTTTTCAGATATTATCATTTAAGAGAACAATTTTATTATTTTATCTCTTTTATAATTATGTATTTCTTGTTAATGTTGCGTTTCGGTTCGAACCTACATCCTTATCACAAAACATTTAACTTAAGTACAAGAAAGAAAGTGGCAAATCAAAGGCTCACGCAAACAGGCGCGACACGAAAGCGTGACGCTACTCTAGTAGAACAATTTCTATGAAAACTTTATGGAAATTTTGATGGTTCCAGTTAGTGGAAAGTTTTCACGAGCTGTTACCAGTCAGTCTGTAGATCTCGCAACGAGTGTGAGCAAGCTACAATCGCATGTCAATACCGATACATCGTTGTTATTGAACCCTTGACGTACCTTACAGTCACGGATATCGAGTCATACTCGTAGAAATATACAAACAGTTTATAATTGCGAATCAAAAGAGCTTACCTGACAAGGGAAGTGTTGATTCTAATTTAATGAACGGCGATCTGAGATATAATTAATTAAACAGAGTAGTATTTCCTACTCACCCGTGTAACATCGCATATTTAAAGGGATAAAATTAAATATTTTTTTAAATAGGATTATTTCACCTCGTCGTTGGCAATACGGGATTGTCACTAATTTTAGAGATTCATATATTATGTTAAGGAACAAGCTCTGTTTTTTGTACAAAGTAGTTGCACATACTTACATGCACTAGGTTTTCCTGAAAGGATAATTAAATGAGGTAGGCTTATCATTGCAGCTTTGGGGCTGTCAGCTAGCGAAGGGTGGGTAATTATATTTCAGATCGTCGTTCATAAAATTATAATCAAGACTTCGCGTAACAGGTAAGCTCGTTTGATTCCAATTTTACTTCACGGCGTTCTGAAATATAATTAATTAAACAGAGTAGATGTTTAGATTTGTCGCAATAATTCAGTTAGTTAATAAATTACGAAATATTCTGGTTTATTAAATACTTAGGTACTTTTATTTTCCTTCATTAGCATTGCTTAGTTAGGAATAATAAACTATTGTCAGTCAGCAATGAGGCATAATCAACAACAGGTGCCCACATTGTGTGTCTCACTGATGCCAGCTCTAAGTTGAGCTGCTGTATGTGTTGTACTGTGAGAGGTGAATCAAATTAAATTAAATAAAAATTGTACCACTCTCACTTACTGTTACACTTAACACAACTTACAGATAGAAAAGCTTAACTTAAGCTTAAGTATCAGTAGTTGTTTAATTAGTCTACAGAGTAGGAGTTAGAGCCAGAAGGGCATCCGACTTCTTTGTAGGTTTTCCTAAGGGTTGTTGTGTGTAATCGGAAGATATTTGTGAGATTGAATATTTTTGAATGTTTCCATGACTAAGAATAGCAGTCTCAGATGACTCCATTAACGTATACGTTCACTTATTTGAGATGCAGTAACTGCATCACTGTGGAACACGCTGCAGCAGTGGGGAACTTAATGCGTGAGTTTACAATAAGGTCTTAAACTCAATTATGTTGAATTGCGCACTATATGTATTTACGAGTAGCTAATCAGTCAGGTAGAAGGTTTTTTTTTAATGCTTTCTTTGGAAATACTGCTGCTGCCAAAGTAGTAAGTGACGAGCTCAGCGACTCTTGAAGATTAATTGTAAGAAGCACTGATATCTAGTGAACTGACTAGGAGGTACAGGATTTTCACATAAATATTACTGATAAAGCAAGGTGGCACCGTTAGGTCAGATTTTGGTCGCGCGCCATAAGAGCCTTGTATCATTGTGTAATTAAAATCCTTGTTTCCAATTGATGTTAGTAGTCCTTGAGTATTTTTTTGTGCTATTTTATTTATAAGTTTAGTCATTGAACTTATTTTGGGAACTAAGTTTCTAAGCGCTGAATAAGCTTAAATTTTAGTTCTGTTGAAAAGCACCATTTAATAAGGCAAAAGGTTGAACCCTGGATAGAAGAAAGGTTTTGACTAATTAGGCAAATTTACCTTGTTGGCCTCGCACAGGTCTCTTACTCTTTTTACTGTTTGTATTTCCTGTGCATGTACCATATACAATATTTTCTTTCTTAACTTATGATAATTAAGAGTCTCCCTTCAATGATACACATCTTCCACATGGTTTTACATTCTGCTGGTGAATAGTCAATTATTACTTGACAAGTTAAGAGCTAATCGAAAAACGTAGATTCGTTTTAGAAGCATAAAAAATATGAATATCTTTTCCCTAACCTGATAATATATCCAAAATTAAATTATGGAATGAGTTAGTAAATGATTTTATTTCTTTAAGTAGGTTTGTACAAAAACTTTTACACGTCAATCATATTTTTTAAACTAGATGAGGTCGGCGTTTCCTATCTGACTACTCAGAGAAGAAAAGCCGAATCAGAGGTCACAGTCTCTTTTAAAGTATCCATACATACATAATCCTACATAGTCCATACATAATCTTGATCAGATCATGTGAAGACCGCGTCAGAAATGGTATTTTGAGGAAGGAACCATACAGATTGAGACTTAACTCAGAACTTAAGGAGCTCAACGATTCGACGAACAATACCAAAGAAAGGACATTTGGGTAGGCCGCATAAATTACTCAAACTGCCAGACCATGATTAAAACTGAAACAATGACCCACATAGTTTTCATATTCACAATAATTAAAATAAGGGTAGTATTTAAACGCAAATCAAAAAATATCCTTTTTCTATGCAATAAGATTCCGAATTCCCATCAAAATTACTGATTGCACAGCAAAATATTCAACTCAAAATATCACTAAACACACTATAATTTATTTTCGCAGCGTACAGCGATTTTTCCTAAAGCAAAAGCTTTTTCATCAATTTATTTTCTATTCCCAACGAGTACCACATTTTTTTAAATAAAAAATCTATTACTAACGAATACCAAAGCGTGACTTTTTGTACACTCAGCTACACAAAGTTTTATTTAAATTGCGTTTTACCGAAATTTAGGGTAATCTAAATATAGGGTTAGGGTTAATAAGCTGGTCGACGGAGCCCCGCTTCGCGGGGCTCCTATTTCTGTCTAAAGGGTTTCAAGGAACCTAACCAACCGAACCTCGGGATGCCACTGACGTCGACCATCTAGGGTTAGTATTTTCGGGAACATTTAGGTATTGGATGGGAATAGAGCATTTTTACGACAAACGGCTGATCGGAGACAAATACATAATACTCACACGCTATGAATGTGAGTATTATTTATGTACGGTCTGGTTGATTTGCTGTGCAGTCAGTATTTAATTTGCTGTGCAGTCAGTATTTAAATGATGGAAATAAATTGATAGGTGATTATTTATTTGATGTGCAATTAATAATATCCCTTAAAATAATATAATACTTTTCAACCGACTTCGAAAAAAAGCCTCCAAAATGTTTTTATTAAAAAGTGAAAAATAACTTTAATTTCGGACGTCGGTGTCTTTGGTTTTGTAATTTCGTTTTATGCCACCGACTTCCGAAATTAAACTTATTTTTCACGTTTTAATGTTTTTTTTTTTGGAAGTAGGTTGTTTTTTTATTTTTTTGTAAAAAATCCCAAGCCTTTTTGTCCTCAATATAGTCTTTCACAGTATAATAGGCTTTCTGGCATAGTTTCTGCTTTATAAACGATTTGAATTTATTAAGGCTTAGATCTTGAATATTGCTAAGAAGTTTATTATAAAAACGTATACATTGGCATCTAAACGAACCATCAATTTTCTTGAGCGTGGTTGTAGGAATATAAAATTTGTGTTTGTGTGTTTCTAGTGTTTATATTATGGATATCACTGTATTTTTTAAACAGATTAATATTTTAGTAAGCGAGGGACTTGTATAATTAGCTATGTTGTTATAATGAGCACTTGGTTGGCAGATGGTTGTAGTGTAAAACAATTTGTAGTTAGTTCATTCATGTTGTACTTGGTCCTCGTAATGCCCACCCCCCTTCTAGTTACCTTGACAATTTCATTGTACTGTTGTAGTTCTCATTGAAATCTACTGCTAAATATTGAGACAAGTAGTTGGGATGGTTAAATGTTTAATTATTAGAATAAGATCACCCATCTATCGATGCCCGGCCTTGTTATGTAAAGCGAGTGAGGGCCGATTTTTCAATACTCAGATAAACATTCAGATAGCTTTAATTGGATGGATAGCAAGATTCTTAGTTTTTCAATGGTCAGATAGTGGATAACTGTTGGATAAAGCCTCTAACGGAGGAATATAGTTACCTGCTACTTTAAGGCCGGTTAGGGTTTTATCTTCCCGGTAACTATGAGGTTTTAGGTTATGTTTGACACTTATTATTCGTTTTTTGCGTTTTGGTAAATAATCGATGTCGTTAATTTACCAAAATGCACAAAACGAATATCTACGAACGATGTACCTACGGTGATTTGTTGTGATGGATGTGTTTGAATCTAATGCCGACTTAGCAATCGAAGAAGAACGTGAATTCCTTAATTAGGTATTTAAACCCACGTCAGAGAAAAAACCGAGTTTTAGGAGAGAGGCCTGATAATTTCAACACATGGGACGGCAATGAATTTTGGAGATTTCACTTGAAAAAAGACATCATAACCTACTTACTTTCATTGATTGAGCATAAAATAAACACGAAAAATAATTCTGCATGTGGTAGTGGTGCTTTTGGTAATGGGATTGTACTCGGCGATAGCGGATACTTTTTGAGTAATTATATGTTGACACCACTCAGTAATTCCCAAACACAAGTCAAACAATTGTACAATGAAGTAAGAAGATTCCCAGCGCTGAGTTTTGGATGTAGGTGTGATACCTCTTGCCCGAGATATTATTGTGGCCACTGCAGTATTACACAATTTAGCACTCAGCAGCAATGAAGGCGAGCCCCCGGACATACATACATACATGCGGAGGTTCAGATACCACTTCAGCCAGTATTTCCACCGGTACTTGCTGAATACAGTGAGGCACGAAGAAGCACAACAAGGGATACTACACTAGAATATTTTGAATCGCTCCCAAACTAATTTTACAAAAATAATTATAAACACTTATTATTAAAAATTAAATTTTATTTTATCATATCATAATATATCAGTCAAGTATGCGCTGTATCAACTTTATCTATTATTACACTAAAATTAAGTACTTAATCAATGTTTTCGCTGCATTGTGTTGAGCATCAATTTGTTGATGTAATTGCTCCTTCCTAATCTCATCATTTTGAAGTTTTTTTTTGCCACAAATGATCACAAATCCAATATTTTTAACCATATGTAATACTGTATCATGTATGAACTGTAATAAAGAAAAATGAAGCGACAAATTCGACAAGAGGTTATGTTTTGTCTTGCAATAAATGTCAAATACTTACGCGTTTTGTTGCTATTCTTATCTAACACGAGTACTATATCTGTGCATCTCGCTTGTACACAAATAGTGTGAAGGTGGCTAACATAGACCACAGATAGCTATTCTCTAGTTTAAATATTAGGTCTTTACCTATGAAATTGCCGTTCTGCAGTACTGGCCATTTCAAATCAAAATAATTTTTGTTTGGCTATGAATTCTAATTTCAAATTAATTTTATTTTAAAAACATGGATTTTTTTTTCTAAAAGTAGTCATTTCTTTATTGATTAGTGTTACATTTTCATCGCATTTCAATCTTTTTCGTCATCATGGATACGTTAAAAATTCGAGTAATTATGGAATATGAGTACCGTCGTGGCAGCAACGCGGCACAAGCGGCACGCAACATCAACGACGTTTACGGAGCTAACTCTACAAACCAACGCACCACCTGTTATTGGTTTGCTCGCTTCCGTTCTGGAAATTTCGACCTGAAAAATGAACCTCGCGGTCGTCCGAAGACTTTGGTCGACAATGACGAATTAAAGGCGATTGTGGAAGCTGATGATACACAATCTACGGCTGAATTAGCAGCAGCTTTCGACGTTAGCGTCAAAACAATATTGGTCCATTTGCGTCAAATTGGCAAGGTAAAAAAGCTTGACAAATGGGTGCCCCACGAACTCAATGATCGCCAGCGCGAAGTACGCGTCGAGACGTGCCTTGCACTGCTCAACAGACACACAAATGAAGGAATTTTGAACCGCATTGTTACCTGCGATGAAAAATGGATTCTGTTTGATAACCGTAAGCGCTCAGCAAGTTGGTTGGATCCTGGTTCAGCACCTAAACAATGCCCTAAACGAAAACTTACCCCTAGAAAAGTGATGGTCACTGTTTGGTGGTCTAGCGCCGGTGTGATTCATCACAGCTTCTTACCAAACGGGGTGAGCATTACTGCAGATGTGTACTGTGAAGAACTGAACACAATGATGGAGAAGCTGGCGCATCTCCAACCAGCATTGGTCAATCGCTCGTCTCCGCTGCTCCTGCACGACAACGCGCGACCTCATACTGCACAGCAGACGGTCTCCAAGTTGCAAGAACTGGGGTTGGAAGCTCTCCGTCATCCGCCCTACTCACCAGACCTTGCGCCTACAGACTACTACTTTTTCCAGAATTTGGATAACTTCTTGGCGGGAAAAAAATTTAATACCCGAGAGGCAGTACAAAATGCCTTTGAAGAATTTGTTGCCTCCCGTCCAGCTGATTTCTTTAAGAAGGGCATCAATAAACTGCCACTGCGATGGCAAAGATGCATTGATTGCATGGGTGTTTACTTCGATTAATACAAATAAAAAATTCATGAAAAAAATTCGTTTAAATTTTTTCATACAAAACGGCAATTTCATAGGTAAAGACCTATTATATGATTGAAAAATGTAAAATATTTATTCGCCTCATAAACAGCCAGATAATTTTACACGCCAGATAGCTATTCGACGACTTAACTGAGGACTGAGAAATCGGCCTGAAGGTCACTAACACTTTCATTTTTGTTTAAATACAGGTATTTCAAGGTACATGTTTCAAGTAAAAATAAACTTAGAAGTCAAATTTAATATGTTTGTTTGTCAGGTGTTAGGTCTCCATGGTTAATTTTCAAGCCCACGCATTGCAATACACTTATAGTGGTAGACATAATATATAGGTATTATGGCAGTCTTGATATTTTGACAAAGAAATAGTGAGGGCAGGTTGGTAGAACATCTTGTTTCCGTGAGTGTCACTTACTCACACACTACTGGTAATTTAGTAAGTACAGCAGGGCTTTGGTACAGTTAAAGTAAGAAAGTTCTATTATGGGAGATATTAGAAAATGTATTGTTAGAGTCCAGAAATGAGACTACTCACGTGGTTTCTAATCACTTATATTTGGTTATAACTTTATCAATAATCGACACACGAGTATTCGTTGTGGTCACTCAATTAGGACTGCCGTCCTTCCCTGCATCTTTTCCTCGCGTAGCGCAGGGATGGCTACGGCGTAGCACTGACGTCCTGACGTAGCACGTAGCACTGAGGTCATGACGTAGCAGATGACGTTATAGCGCAGCACCAAACAAGGTTCTACCTGTATCTCCAGTATTTCCTACAGTATATATAATTAATCCTTTATTAAATGTCTGGAATCAATATTTAATGTTTTGAAAGATTACTTCATGGAAAAAGCGATACCTTTATCAAATATATGATCAGTAGCAACGGATGGGGTACCTGCCATGGTTCGGCGCTACCATGCGTTTGTAAGCTATTCAAAACAAAATGTACCCGGGGTGTGAGCGATATCCATCGACAACATTTAGTTGCCAAAAATCTAAGTAGCAGATTGCATGAATCTCTTCCATTCTTCATGAACGCAGTAAAGCTAATTCGAAGTAACGCGTTCAATACGCGAATATTCGCTCAGTTGTGTGAAGAACATGACGAGAACTTTCATCAGTTGCTTCTTCACACTGAAGTACGCTGGCTTTCGAAAGGCTTATGTTTGCAAAATGTTTTGCTCTTTTTGAGAGTGTTTTAGGGTATTTGGATGCTAAAGATCCAATTTTAAAACAAAATTTAATCAGTTGCTAGATATTGTCTATTTAATCTCTTTATTCAGTAAATTGCATGAGGTTAACTTGCAGTTACAAGGTGACAGCCTAAATTTGATCAAAACAAAGTCCATAATTTCAGCATTTCTTGCCAGAATTAAACTAATGAAGCAAAACATTGGACGGGACGAATATTCTCTGTTTCCCAATTAGTCACGGACAAACTGTCAGGAAGATGACATTTTAACTTACGTTCAACATTTAAATGCCCTCTATACAGATTTTGAAAAAAGGTTTGAGAATTTTTTGAATTTGGTAATACCATAATAGATAATCAATCCTTATGGTGACGTTGAAGAAACGGATGTCACATTACAAGAGGAACTGATCGGAATATGTACTAAAGAAGAACGTAAGGTACAGTTTAGAATCGGATATCTGCTATTCTGGCTTCAAAAAGATATACCTGTTATTTATCCCGCATTATGGAATATTGCGAGAAAGCTTTTAATCGCTTTTCCGTTTTCATATCTAGTGGAAAACGGTTTCAGCGCGGTTGCTAATCTTCTAACAAAAAAAAAGAAACAAACTGAACATCATTAAAATTAAATTAAGTTAAACTTTATTTCAGGCTAAGGTTCATAATTTTGTTAGTATTAATAATAATAATTGTAGTAATTTATTTCTCTCAAAAAGGTACAATTTTGGTACATAGTATATAAGTTACAGACAGATTCAAACCGTTGTGAGAGCTGGAGTCTATACTGGGTCCGGGACCTGTATGACAGATCTCCAGGCTCACACCCTTAAAATTACAATATTAAATTGCACTTACGTACTACAACATTATAAAAGCTCCAAGTACTGAGAGGAAGAGTATTACTATAAAAACAAAATGAGATTTTCTATGTGTGTCTTTGGAGAGACAAGTGTCCGTGAGTGCAATAAGTCCTCACGCGCAGCGTCCACGAAGGGCACTGGGCGTCAGCACCTACTTGCCCGAGAGTGTGTGTGTGTCTGTGTGTGGTAAAGAAGGTGAAACGCGATCTAAGATTAATTTGAGTAGGTGAATATTTCCAGTAGGCGAAATTATTTTAGGATATTTAGTATATTTTCAGTCTCTGCATAATCCAAATCAAGTAGCCATTTAGTAATAGTATTAGTTATTAGTATTAGTTTAGCATTTAGTTAGTCTTGTTAGTTTGGACAAATTTATTATTTTTTCAGTCCAATGACTGTCGCCACCCAGTGTCCCTGAAAGGGACCGTACGCTCTGGCAGCAATCATTTTCAGAATGCTGTTGGCACTACCGTGCAGGCGCTGTAGTACGGAGGTAGCTTTCTTTCGCATGATGGCATGGAAACCATCTGTGCGAGCCTCCGCGGACATTCCCGAAGCGCTACAACGCCATGTCCCAGCAGCACCCTAACTATGTGTGTGTACTGTAATGTACCACTGTGTTACCAGTACACTGTAACGTACTATTGACTTATCTAATACGCAAACTCTTGGCTTAACATCTATGTTATTTTCTGCTCCATGTTCCATAATCATTTCTAATATTGTGTCACTGGTTTAGAAAATGTATTACAAAATGATATTTAGTATAAACGTGATTTTTCCAAAAGAATCTAAATATCAAATGAAAAATGTATAAATTATTAAATATCATCCGAAACATTTGTAAAGAGAAATATTTGTAAAGCAAGTGTTTATAAAATAAAACATTTGCAGAATAAGTTGTTTAGGAAATACACAGTATACGAAACGTTGGTTGTAAACTAAAAATTTGTCAATGATGTGGTGAAACATTATTGCACCGTAAGAATTACTAGGTACTCTGTTCAATATATCTATACTTATAATAAAGCTGAAGAGTTTGTTTGTTTCAACGCGCTTATCTCTGGAACTTACCAGTCGGACATGAAAAAATATTTTTCCATTTGATAGGCTAATTCTTGAGGAAGGCTATAGGCTTCTTAACATCACGCTAGAACCCATAGCAGCTGAGCAAAAAGCAAAAAAAAGGTCAGAAAGAACGCTCAGTGAAACCGAAGTACCTAAAAGCGGGCAGGCGATGCGATGCGAGTGATGCGTCAGGGTGGGGCGGGGGAGACAGAAATTTCACGCGGACAAAGTTGCGGGCATAACCTAGTTAATTATATTTCAGATCGCCGTGAAGTAAAATTACAGGTCAGTGAGTACTGTTAGCATCGGAAGGATACTAACTGTACCCGGACAAATATCTAAAATATGACATGTCGTGGTTATTGGGACCTTTTTTGTTTATATAATATATATTTTTATATCATGACATACGCTTGTCAGCTAAACCGACGCCTACTGTTTGTTCTTCTATTCTAAATTCATATTAGCGCTTAACTCATAATTGTATGCCATTATTCTATAATTACTAGAACAGGTTGCATGTCACAAACTATCGCATATCATAATCTCCACAATACCGCGTCGTCACTGGTAACCATATTAGAAAGTCGCTTAGGTTTCACAGTACGAGCAAAGCCTTTTTCTAATCTAAAATCATACAGGTTTGACTGAAATGTTTTCAATTACCTAGATACATCAATGTTCACAAAGATTCTGAATGAGTATTTTTATGTGTCAGTACCTATGTTACATTGTGTCAAGTGTCTCAGCTAATTCCTATTCAGGGCTATGTACACAGCGCGATCCATCACATTGTTTTTCGCCTGGCGCGTCACCGGCACCAACGGCGCGGCGTCACTGCGCGCATCTGTATCTCCTCGACGTACCTTTGAAGGGCTGCAGATATTCAGAGCTCTGAATAATATCAGTTTGTTTAACAATAGAGTCCTATCGTATCGTATCGCAGTTGGTCTGATCTCGATCGCTCCTTCGCTCTTGTGTTTATGTCGCGGACGCATGATGTCACTTTTATTTTTTTACCTAAGTCCTAAACACACATAATTTAATATATCAAGCGCTCGTATCGATATTTTGCAACAATTTTATTAAACTTTTTCACCTATCTTTGCTTAGCGTTTGCACCAAATCAAGCGTGATGGTTATTTAAAAAAAAATAACATTAAAACTGCGCCCCTCGCCGGTAACACACTGATGTGCACAATCGTGTCAGTAGGCCATCGCTGTAATATTAAACATAAATAAGTTTAACTCCAAACTTCCTTGCGTGGCGACGCGCGCCGCCCGGCTGGAGCGCGGCCGCGGCCGCCGGCCGGTCGCGGCGTGAGGGGAGCGCGACTTAGGTATATCCAATCTGCGCCTAAATCGGCCATCTCGTAAATATCTGGCGACACATCTAACAGCAGCACACAGTGAGCGTGACGCAGTGACACGCTGACGGGAGCCATCCCGCCTCACTTACATGGTGTACTTTAGTAAATTTATTAGTGATGTCCGTCGCCGCCGCCGGTGATGTGTGGTAGTGATTTGGTGACGTATTCGGCGGCGCGGCGTGTCAGTGTCATATAGGTAACGTCACCGTTTGCGGACGAGGTGAGCAGCTCGCTCGGTGAGGATGTAGGGTGCGTCCCAATAGGGAGCGGGGGTTTCCGAGTTGAGTGAAGTGAGGGACTCGACTCGCGACCTCTTCTTTACTCGGTGACAAAACAGATCTTAGCCTACGTACATTGTAAAAAGATACAGTCCTTTTAACGAAGTATGGATTCTCAAAGTATGCACGCACATTTGTTCTCTCTAATCTATTCCTCTAATCACATAAATAAACCTCTTCCAGCTATCTATGATTTGTCTCATTTGAAAGAATTCGTCGAGATACAACATTTTAATGTTTCTTTATCATGTTGGATATTCGTATACCAAACTCGATCGAAATTCATTTACAATATGCTAAACTTGTTACCGCCGAGTTGATACAAACATTCTGATTCATATTATGATTTAAATTCACTCGTATATTTCCCGGTGTCCGTTAAAACGTTTATAACAAACGCGAAATCGATTATTTACGTAAGAGACGATACTACATGACAATTCAAATAGTCAATTAATATTATGAAATGTTCGGGAAGCGGCGAATGATTTGTATCAATAAGTAATTTACCGGTTATTGTACTGAACATCGCGTGTTGCTTATATTAACAACAGTTCCGGCGGCGTTGCGCGGTGCTTCAATATTAATGACGTTATTATGTGACATCCTGCTCAATTTGTTCTATAAATAAGGGAATATTGAAACGGATATCACACTCCTAAGTACCTATAGCACGAATTACTCGACGGAAGTTAGGTAGAGGTTACACGATTTGTATCGTTTCACTTAATTTTATGTAGGTACTAGCTTTTGCCCGCGACTTTGCTCGCGTTAATTTAGACTTTGACTATCAATTCGGGTTATAATTCAATCATGATTCGAAAGACACGTGGCGCCATCTATTATCATAAGGACGTTATTGTTTTTTTCCTGGGGAACACTACTTTTTTGCGGGATGAAAGGTACCCTATGTCCATTTCTGTACCCCTGACAACGTATATGCAAAATTTCAGGATGATCGGTTCAGTGGTTTAGGCGTGAAAAGGTAACAAACAAACAAACAAACTTACTTTCGCATTTATAATATTAGTTAGGAAGTTAGGAAGTTAGGAAGTTAGGATTAGGAAGTTAGGAAGTTAGGATTAGGAAGTTAGGATGTATTAAATAGGGTGAACTTTTGCCACTAGCCGGCACAAATCTTGATTTCGGCTGCTACGGAGAATTTAATTGAAAAACCCAATAAAGTTTTCCCCCGAGCCGGGGATCAAACTTTGGTCGTTCGCTCAGCAAATACACTTACGACCGGTGGACCAACGAGGTTGCCACTTGTAAAAAAGCCATGTGAGTTTTTTCACTAAAACGACATGTGTGTCATCCGTGGCACAATTCTTGCCCGTCGACATAGTAACAGTGAGTGACATCGCCGTCAGCGCAATCAGTGTGTCACGGTGAGTCTCAATCAGTCCAGAGTGTCGGCACTTTTGATGAGACGCGGCGTGGGGGTGACAGCCCCGGTTATCTCCACAATGATTCAATTGAGAACGCCTTTGTGCGGCCGCTGGTAACCGGTCGCTAGTAGGAACATCGTCGATGTTACAGGTTATATTGTGACACAGTTAAGAGAGCAAACTTCTCTAACGACGACGTGGTTGCTACGGGACAAGCAACTATTTGGTGATTCTGACTATACTGCTACACTAGGTCACGAAACACATCCTTATTTTTTGGGTGGGAAATCATCAAATAAGTTCTCCCGCTCTATGCAGAGCGGGTGGGCGTGTCAGACTTCTACTGAAAGAAAGAAAAATAGTTTATTGACTAAAACCCACCCGTGTTCCTTCAGTTGCATGTGTGCCAGGGCCACGGTAACCCTTTCGGACAAAACCCGCGACCCCGGCAGGCATCGGCCCTTACGGACCCCGTCAATGTGTGCTGCCATCTCTTTGAGGCGCGCGTGGAACACAACACGTCGTCGACCCGGGCCTGGTCCTTACTGGACGGCGACCTGCCCATTGCTCGCCGTCTGCAAGCCCGCGCCTACGGTGGCCGGGAGTCGGCTATCTATTCCCGACGCCCAGGGTGTCACCTCCTGTGGCCGCTAAGGGTGTGAGGGTGCAACGACTGCCTCACCCTCACGCGCTCCGCCTCCTCCTTCGCGAGCATTACTGCTTGGTAAAAGGAGGTAATGGCTTGCCATTCCCTCTCGCTCCGTACCATGGCGTGGACCAGGGCCGGACGCGAGAGATCGCCGCCACGAGGACACGGCGGTGCTCCACCCAAGCCGGGCAGACCTCCACCGTATGCTCCACCGTGTCCTCCAGTCGATCCACACAAAGAAAAAACCCGGGCGTTTCATCCCGCCTTATCCGAAACAAGAGGGGTCAAAGAGGGGTCTCACCGCCACAATTGTGGCGTGTCCAGCACCTGGTTGCGACAGTTGCACTTTCCATGCCACCATGAGATCCCGTCGGAGCTCTGTCCGCTGTGCCGCAATTTCTCGCGGCAGCAAAGTTACGCCCCGGCGTTTTGCCTCCTCGCGCCACTCCCATATGTGCGCGAGGACTTTTGCCTCCAGATCCCGTGGCGGCAATCCGACAAGAAGGCTCGCTGCCTCACTGGAGACCTTGCGGTATCCTCGGACCAGCCGCTGCGATAACATATATATATGCGATAACACAAAATCAAACTGGTTGCTAATTTAATTGTATAATTTATAATTTTTATGACATTGATTGTTACATTATGTACTTAACTACTTTAACTCACACACTAAATTATTACTTGTTAAAATTTTGGAAACATCATCTACTTTTCAATATTTGTAAATATGTGAGCACCATGTATCTATCACATAATTAATTTACCTGCCTTTGCATTATATTTAATTCATTTTACCTATTGTGGTATAGTAATTTTATTCTAGGTGCATCGTGTTCACATATGATTACATAATTAATGTGAACTTACTTATTGTAAAACATTTTAAAAGAGTAACGGTGGAGTTTCTTACCCATTCTTCTCCATACGAAACTACCTTTTGGAAGGGGCAACTAGAATCAATTCTACTTTTTGGTAAATTTTGACGTTCAAAAGTGCCTTTCATGTGCCTATTTGAAATAAATGATTTGACTTTGACTTTGACTTTGAACAAATTCGGACAGAAAAGCGCTGGTGAATCAGCGAAGTAAAGGCTCCCTCCCGCAAGCAGGCGCGACGCGACTCTAGTAGAAAAAATTATATGAAAACTTCATGGAAATTGTTCTACAAAAGTGGCGTCGCGCTTGTCTGCGGGAGTAACACACTCACAATCCCAAATATTGACAATGCAACAATATTCATTGCGTTATTTATGTATGTACGTTGTTGAATAGACGAAGTTTTCAAACATCTGAAGTAATGGATTATGAATTTTCTACAAAACCCATCGGATTATGATTGAAAGTGTGTAACGCGATAGGGATGCAGTTGTTAGTTTATTTTCCAGTTCATGGAGCTCTCATACGAGTACAGTCACAAGAGAAACAATAATATCTATTGAAGAACAGACGTAGATCGAACAATGATCATGCTTCAGTATAGAATAGAATAGAATAGAATACTCTTTATTATGTACACCATAAAAAATAACAGATATAAATGTAGACATTTTACACAGGGTGACACAATGGGCGGTCTTATCGCTAAAAGCGATCTTTTACAGACAACCTTTGGATGGATTCAAGGGAGAAGGAGAGACAATAATGCAGGTAGTCAGTGGTGTACCATTTACATATACAACAAATACATACATACATAAAACCTATACTTATCTACATATAATATATACAATAATAAACATGAAACAAGAGCAAGGAAACTAAATGTAATGATGATGTTTAAGGAGAGAGGAAGTGTTTTTTAACCATAATTTTAAAAGTGGACAAAGATTGAGCACGCCTTATCGACTCGGGCAAGGCATTCCATAACCGTACTGCTTGAACTGTAAAAGACTTGTCATAAAAGCTGGTGGAATGCATCGGCATCTCTAGTCTTAAGTTTTCCGATGACCTAAGATATCTATTATGTGTGTCATGAAGGAACTTGAAACGTTCTTTAAGATAAGAGGGGGTTTTAGGGTTGAATAGAATACTGTAGAGCTGAAACAAGATATGTGAATTCCGGCGAAGACGTATGGGAAGCCAATTGAGCTTTGTACGAAATTCAGAAATGTGATCATATTTGCGCAGGCCAAATATAATAATAATAATAATAATAATAATATTTATTTAATAAAAACGTTTACAAAAGGTGTAAATTTAGCCAATAGTAGTATAAATATCCTATACAATTATAGTGCGTACTAATAAACTAAAGCTAAAATATTTTTAATTACAGGTGCAAGTAATGATGATTCGGAATTAGAATGCTTAGCGTCCCGCCCGAACTAGGTTTATTCAAACCTGTGTTTCAGACCATCACTTTACATTTTAATTACATTGGGACAAAGTAAAAGTAAAATAAAAATAATCTATTAAAAATAAAACTAAATCTATCCTATGTAAAAATAATTATAATACAAAAGTACTACTAGTTACATACGAGGGAATAAATTAAATCATGACAAAATTTCTAGAAGTTTTTCTGTGTCTGTGTAATTGAGTGTCGCTAAATATTCTGATAAGATTGTTCTACATTTTTTATAGCTAACACTATAGAGGCTTAGTACCTTGTTCAGCCTATTATACAGAAAAGGTCCTAAGAATACATAAAATCGATTAGCAAACGCATGTTTAATTTGAGGCTTGATGCAAACCAAGTCCTTCCTTCTCTTGTCGGAGGGTACTGGGTCAAAAGGAAGTGCAGTGTGCTGGTGTAGAACTATGCTGAGAATGAATAATTGCCGTACTGTTAGCACATTACATGCTATGTATAGCTGGTGCGTAGGAAATCTAAAAGGGCGAAAGGTAGCAACCTTTAGAACTGCTCTTTGAGCGCGCTCTAGGGGGAGTAAAATTGTTTTTGCAGCACCACCCCAAGAAGTTATGCAATATGTAAGAATGGATTGACACAAAGCTAAATAAACCTGTTTAATTAATTTATAATCAGCTATATTCCGTAAATTCTTAAAAACATATATTAATTTGCGCACTCTAGTACATAGTAAATCGATATGTTTGCGGAAATTTAGGTTGGAGTCAATAGTGACACCTAGATATTTCAGATGGTCAGCGTTAGCTAAAGTGGGACACGAACATGCAGTGTCAGCGCTCGTGCAACAATTATGTGCGTAAATTTTTAGATTAGTAAGCGGTATTTTAGTATTTCTCATTGTAAATAAAATGTGTTTTGTTTTATCTGCATTTAATGTTAGGATATTATCATGGAGCCAATCAGACACAATGTTAAAGCCTTTCTGAGCATGTTCATATACCTCAACTCTAGATTTAGCTGAGAACAATAGAGCGGTATCATCCGCATAAGACATTATGATACCATTTTGGAGTGGCAGACTGCACAGTTCATTTATATAGATTAAAAATAACGTGGGGCCCAAAATGCTACCTTGTGGAATACCAAAACAATTATTTTTAAGTTCAGAACTTGTATACTGACCTATTTTGACACATTGATGCCGATCGCTGAGATAATCAGAAAATAGTAGAAGTTGTGCTCCTCTTATCCCAAGTTTTTCAAGCTTGTGCAAAAGTAAAGTACAAGAAATAGTGTCGAAGGCCTTGGCAAGGTCTAGAAAAATCCCAATTGTGTGCATACCATTATCCAGATTCGTAGAAACATAATTAGTTAATTTGTGTACTGCTTGGCTAGTTGATCTTAAGGGCCTAAAACCAAATTGACTATCTGAAAGTAGCCCATTATCTTCCAAATATTTTATCAGTCTATTGTTAATGATTTTTTCTAAAATTTTTGAGAGGCCTGTTAACACTGAAATAGGTCTGTAGTTATTCACACAGTTTTTGTCTCCAGACTTGAATACAGGTGTGACCACAGCTTTTTTAAGCAATTTAGGGAATATACCTTTAGATAAACATAGCTGAAAAATGTGGGTTAGCGGCGGGGCTAGTAGGTATTTAAATCTTATAAGTATATTATTAGGTATGTCATCCCACCCAGTAGCACAAACATCCTTTAACCCGTTTATTACTCTTACTACTTCGTTAACGTCGGTATCTAATAAAACAAAAGAATTTATTTTAGAGGATGTCGTAGTCAGGTTTTGATGGGACGAATTACTAGAATTTAAAGACTTTTCAGCCAAGTTTTTACCAACGTTAGCAAAAAAATTGTTTACTTTATTCATCGCATCGTCTGGGTTTGTCTCTGTTGATAGTAAATCTAGCGGAGGTTCGGGATTTTTAGATCTAAAAGTATTAGTTTTTATAAATTTCCAGACCAGTTTACTATTTTTTCCCGCCTTCTGTAATTCATGTTTATCATACTGATTTTTAAGTTTTTTCAAAAGATTATTACAGAAGTTTCGATACCTTTTATATGAAACAGAAAGTATTTCGTTATCAGGTGCAAGTTTCAATTTAAGGTGAAGTTTGTCTCTATGTCTTATACAACGAACGAGCCCGGGTGTGATCCAGGGTTTAATATAACTATACTTTCTAGGCGTTGTCTTAGTGAAAGAGTTTTTCCTTATTGCATATTGAAGCGAATTTATAAAATACTTCAAAGAAATATTTGCATCGTTTGAATTATAAACAGGGTCAAAATTAATACCGCGTATGTCAGTTTCAAGATTTGTCATATTGACTTTAGTGTAGCTACGCATGCAGTTTTTTCTAGGTGAACTTATTTGTAATGTTAGTAAAACAGCTTGATGATCGGTAAGCGAAGAATTAGTTACCACTGTTTTGGATGGATTTTTTGATTTTAGAATGATATGGTCTAAGCATGAGCCGCTCTGATGCGTGGGGTGATAGTGAGCTGGTAAAAGTCCATGAAATGAGCAAATATTCAGATAATTATGTACATGGGTATCGGTTTTCCCGGAAGCAATGTTAATGTTAATATCACCCAGAAGTATTATGTTTTTAAAAGATGCTAAGTTTTTTAAGTTTGTGTCAAGTGAGTCTAAAAATCTGTCCATATTTTGAGAAGGAGGCCTATAAATAGCCATGACTACTGTATCGGGAATAATTTTAATAATCAAGCAATTACTATCTTGGAATACCGGTTCCTCTTTGATTGTTCTTAAATTATTTTTGATATAAACTACTAATCCATCGTTTTGGTTTATGTTTCTGTCTGTTTGGTATGAATAATAACCGTCAAGAGATGGTAAGTTTACTGTCAGTTTAGACAACCAACATTCTGTTAAGACGATAAAATCACAGCTTATGTCAAGATTCTGTAATAACACTTCAAAACCGTGCATGTTTCGATTTATGCTCCGAATATTCTGTGTGAGTAGGGTTAACGTTTTGTCACCAGAAGGAAGAAGGTGTTTACAGTCCACAACATTACAGATTTTAGATTCAGACACAGAAAAACTATCTAGATCACAAATTAGCTGATTTGTCATGCTAGTTACAAACTAAGTGGATATATAAATAGAGGATAAGCTACCTGTTTAAGTGCTTACTAATAAAAATATTCGGTGGCGCTCCTAGGCACCTTCATAGTCAATTGAGTTAATGTAGTTGATCTCTGCATATTTGCGGGCCGGGCAACTTACATCGCCAGTTGGATGGTCGCATTTTCTCTTAAAACGTTTGCACGTCGCACATTGAGAGGGAGAAGATTTCCTGCTGCATTCCTTGAAGGAGTGTCCAGTCTCTCCACAGTGGTTGCAAGTAGCACTAGTTTCTCGGCAAAACTTGGCTGCGTGTCCGAACTGCTGGCAATTGAAGCACCTGGTGACTATCGTGAAATCTCTCACAGGGCATGATGTCCAATTAATAAAAATACGGCTTTGGTTTATAATAATTTTCCTCATGCTAGCGGGTAGTTCCAGGATGTAGTTACAGGTAGGAAGGTCTTTCTTACCCGATTTATGGCTTAATTTGATGCTCGCAAGGAAGGACTCCCGAGTTATATTCGGCAACTTGTCTGAAAGGTTTTGCTCGTAAATACAATCGAACACCTCCTTCTCGGTAAGGGCAACGGGGACACCAATGACAGCGACCCTTGGGCGGCGTTTAGAAGGTTCTTCTATTGTAAGGCCCGATGAAACTAATTTGTCCGAATTTTTAAGTTTCTCAATGTCGCCGTTATTTTCGGTGCTGATCATAACGCCCCCATTTTTCACTTTTCTCACGCCACGGACATGAAGCTTAAGTTGTTCGGGGGAGATTAACTTTTGGACAAGTGTCTTGGTGTCGTCACTTGTTTGGGTCTTATCGCTGGGATAGATGGCGACTGATCTCAAATTTGCAGGACGGACAAAGTTATCGGTACCTTTCTTCACCATGCTAGCAAAAGTAGTACTTTCCGTGGGATTCAACTTAGTCTCTACGACCTCTTTGAACTGCTGGAGAGAGTCGACAACGTTCTGGTGAACCTGTAGGTGCTGGATTGTGGTATGGGCCTGGATCGTTTTCGTCTTTAACGATTGGTATAGAACGGCCATCTGTGAAGTCCCACTGGAAACCTTCCGGCAAAGAGTGGAGACACGAAGCTTCTGGTCCGAGTTCATTTTGCCATCACCGACAATTGTGCAAACTTCGTTCAGAATGGCATCTATAGATCCTATCCATTTCTGAATCTCCGGCGTACTGATGACTTCTAAAGGCAATTCATTCTCCGCGGGTGCTGGTGGATTTGGGTCGCTCGGGGGTAATGGTTCGGTAGGCGTCGGAGGAGGACTTCGGTGTAATAATTGGCTACGACCAAACGGGCTCGATCCTGGGTTAGACATTGTACCAGAAACACTTTATTGTTTATAAAAAATATCTAGTTCATCTTGCACATGAAAGTTTGTAAAAACCAACAAGACACACGCGACACACTTTACTCTATACTGACGCAATAGTTATATTTATTTGTCGTAATTGTTTATTGCATTATAATCAATACGAAAAACACGTCCGCTTAGTCTCGCGACGCGTAAAGCGATCCTCAAATATAAATCTTATGCAAAAGTTTTGAAGTCGCTCAAGTTTATCTAGTTGTGCCTCAGTGAGATCGAGATAACTGACATCAGCGTAGTCAAGGATGGGAAGTAAAAGGGATTGTGCAAGCGCAGTTTTAGTGGCAGTCGGAAGAAAGTTCCGCAATCGTCTCAGGGACTTACCAGATGCAAAAATTTTGCGACTTACGTCCTGCAACTGAGGACCCCAAGAAAGATGTTTGTCGATCCAAACCCCAAGGTTCTTAACCTTTTCGCTGACTGGAATAGCAGCTCCGTTAAATTGTACCTGGGGAAGCTGTGACCAGT
Organism: Dryobotodes eremita; assembly: GCA_917490735.1. Lineage (NCBI taxonomy): Eukaryota > Metazoa > Arthropoda > Insecta > Lepidoptera > Noctuidae > Dryobotodes > Dryobotodes eremita. Next base: position 22,989,288 of record OU823254.1, read on the forward strand.
TTACCTTGGGTGTCATCCTAGAGCTGCCAACAACAATGACCTGAGTCTTCGATGGATTAACCTGCAACCCATGTGCCTCACTCCACTCGCAAATTGAACCCAAATCTTTATTTACTATATTAATTGCATCAGCCAAATCCGAAAGGGCAGCTTGTCTATATATTTGTAAATCATCTGCATAAAGGTGGTAGGAAGAAAGAAGTTTTTTGGAAATAGAGTTTATAAATATTGCGAAGAGTAAAGGAGATAAAACGCCACCCTGAGGATACATGAATCATTATGATTGTTGAGATATACATTCATGAAAATTCCTTTGAGCACATTTCAACTGACTGCGGTCTTCAATACAGCACACGCAGAGGAAACTTGATCAACCACCACCAACCACCACCAGTACACTTAACAGCTTAAAAATTTGCAATTAGATTAATAAACCCGACGATGATTGGGTACATGAGAACCCAATCGACGAGGATTTTTCAATTCGAAACCTTCCTTCACGTCGGGATATTAAAAATACTGAACCGATGAAACTTTCGGTTAATTGTGCGTTTATCTTCTAGTGCTTGGGACTTAAGGATAACAATAGTGATTAAGTTAGCACTAGCATTGACGCACATTTAAATTTGATTAAGAAGAATCATTTTAAAAGCAAAAAGCAGCAGCATTATTAATAAGCTAAAAGTAGTTGTAGCTACTTAAGTAATGATTGGGCATAGCGAATGTCTCTGTAAATCAGTGCACAAAACACACACAGGCGCACACACACTCACACACAGGTGTTTAGTGTTTACTTACCACGCGCTGAAACGAAACACAAACGGAACCTTTTAGATGACAAGCAACACAAATGATGTCGCCTTAACTTTCCTCGTACAAACATTATAATTCGCTCGCCATACAACGTCCCTTTGTTAGCATGCCTATATAAGTATGATTAATTAAATATATCATAATGTCGGCTCGACATTTACGTGCATATCGTATGCATTATTAGATCGTTATCTCACACATCCAACTTATATCATAAAGCTGGCTATTTGGTTCAACTTTAACTCTTACTTGAATAGTTTCAATAGGAACAAGCACATTTGCATGCAAAGCACTCAATATTGCGCCTCGATTTTGACTCTTAGCGCCGGCTTCACATTAATATACAGGCGTCGTGATATAACAATGCAGCACTTTCGTAGCTCGCAGCCACAATGTTGCAGCCTCGGGTGTGAGTGGCCTGGCAGCCTCCCGTGCACATTGGTGCATCCCGCCATCTCCGTGCAATCACGCCTTCTGTATAGTATTCTATTATGGGACACCACGCGCTGCCTCAAATCACACATCATGTAATAACTTCCCACATACTACAGCAGCGGTCCTTTCTAAACAGGTTCTGAATCTGCCGCTCGCAAATAAAGTGATCCGTTTAGAAAGCTCGAGAGAGTCACGAGCGTGTTACCTGACAACTCATTTTATTTGATTCATACAATTTGCGAACGAAGCGTCTTGACTTTTTATTTGCCGCCCCGATACCCAACATCTCCATAATTTAATATCCGATCCCGAGTGATGTTATTGCAATGTATCAACGTATCCGCTCGGCAGCGACACGTGTCGCGGACGGGACCATTCGTCTCTCATAATTTGACAAAAGCGACACATGTCGATGTCGGGCCAGTATTGTTCAGCTATTACTTCTTTAAGCTATACAATGTGATGTTGCTTCGTCGATAGTTCAACAACACTAGCGCTGCATTACGGTCACGGCTGCGTCTTGCTGCAAATTTTCTCGGATTGTTTCGCAGATAAAAGCTTTTTATTTGGATCGCTGCATACTATTATTGTATACTGATTGATGTAAATTTGCCGACTTTAGCTCCATCGGATTTTATGCTCGTCTTCAATTATCGTGCAAAGTTAAGTATGGATGCTGTTTATTTGTTTGATCTTCAGCATCTTTCTACTGTCAATGTTGATATTTTTGTAAGACCTGTGCTGTTTGTTTCTTAGATATTTACTATACAACTACATCAATATTATTTCGTCGATTTCTCACTTCCGGTTGTTCTGTTATTAATTAGGTCGCTACGCACTTGTGCGATGTTCAAAGGCGCCACATCAGCGTGTGCTCTGATGTGACGCGTCTCCCGCGCGTGCCGCCTGTTGTGCGCTCAACCGCTAAATCATTACTGCGAGATAAGTCGGATAATCTCAGAGATGTATGACGGGCATCTGCCGCGGGATATTTACGGTAGGCACGGCGCCGGCTGCCACAGAAGGTCCACTGAGGCCATTGCTTCAGCTTTGCCGACCGCGGACGTATTTTATTCTATTCGGGAAGCTTACAGTTTAATGACTGATTGAAAGTGTCAAGATGTGATGTTGGTAGGCAGCACTTCTGCTAGTGCGCCTCATCGGCAACCCACCTGCGTACAGCATCGTGAAGGAGTGCGGCGTTGATAACAGGCGGGGACAAATTCCTATATTTCGTACACATCCACACTTTAAAAACTTCTTGTAATTCTGTGATTGTCTCATGTGAGGTGACAGCTAAGTAATATCTTTCTTTGTGGTTTCTTGTAACATGTCTTAAGTCAAAGACGGCTTTTATCTTTCACAATGCCAATTTTTGAAATTCCGTGTGTTCGTGAAGTTCTACGAGGGTACAACACTCGTCATCTATAATAATGTACCTACCTAATACCTACGTATGTGAGGCAGTCGTTTTCATCCTTTTGGTACACCTCAATACAGCCAAACCAACTTTTGCAATTACGCGATGAAAGCTTGTCAATTTGCCAAATTCACAAACCTTTACCACATAGAAACTCCCGAATCGATTGCAAAGAGCGGTTTAATATCACAAGAAACGGGTAAATTGAAACTGTATATATTATAAAATAACGTTGGTCACGGTGTGCGAGGGGGGGCTGAGGGGGAGGGGGGACGTGGGGTGGGGATTCACCTAATTAAAGACAGATTAAAAAGGGGACGATGAAGGAGCCCACACAAACTCCCGTTTGAGAAGTTAAATTGATATTGTTTATTTTGTTCGGAAGACGAAGCATAATTGGCCCTTGTGAGACCACGCAGGCTTCCATCTTATTATTATTATTATGAGGTATATTATTACTTATTCGAGTCGCACTTGACATGACACACCTTCCGCTTTACTCACGACAGCTTCTGTTATGTGAATAGCTATTTGTTCAGACAGTTCCGCCTTCTCAAATATCGCATTCTTTCGGGTCATATGCAAGGTCGCAACGTGTGATACTTAATATTGGATATTTCGGTCTCGACAACATCCCTGTTGAACTTTTGCGTTATGTTGCGGAAGTACGAGTGTGCTACGTCACTCAACAACAACACCGAGTGAACGATTTAAGTGACATGCAATATCAGTTTCAGTCTATATTTCTACAGACAATGATTCAATGTTCACTATACATGTAGAGTCAAGGAAACTATCAACAATTGTCCTTAGCTGTATTCAAATCACAAGTGGCTATAAGAAGTTTTTAAGAAGAGTGTCAATCTGACACTCAAAGGCACGTGTCTTTCGTTATTTTGTTCTTATATTGTCGGTCATATTGCAGGTACTTGTCTACTGCTCGCCATTTATGGTATGTTCCATGAACATTAAATAGTAGGTACTCATACACAGTGACTCTACTGACTGTTACTATTAGGTATAATATTCCATTTGCGTTAACAGTCTACTTGTAATTCAACTATTAATATTACATACATATAGCTCAATTAGCTTTCATGTTTCGTGATTAATTAACGATTGCACGACAGTTAAACTGATATAAACAACTACAGGCAACTACAACAAATTCAGGTGGCATTCTATTAGCTTAGTTTGAATTTATTACAGTACCTTTATTTATTCATTAAGGTTCAGTGTCTAGGTTCAATTCAATAAGTGGCTATGAACGTTATTTCCCTCTGGCTTCTCCTAGTCCTTAGTCGGTTCTTCATTGTTGAGGATCATGACTCCTCCCATTATATTCTGCATCTTGTATCTCCAGTGGCTACGGTCTGTGGGTTACTGGAGCGCCGCGCTTACCTTACCCGGCACTGCCGGTTGACCCGACACCAGACTTGGCCGGCCAATTCTTCGGCTTCGACCTCTTGCTCTTTTGCTTTGTATTGTGGACTATAAGAACATTATTTAATTGTATATTAAGTATCACCAATAGCAGTCCGGCGTGATGCGCCTGTTCATCGTACCTCCGATAAACAAGTCGCGCAGGCGTGTGTCGCGCTCCCGTGCCACACTGCTACATGATAAAGTGCCGACGTGCGCACGTCACGTACGTCTGAAGCCGCGCCGGGCGTTGGTATCAGCGATATTGATGAAGTCCGCGTGTCGGCGAGTGGAGGTGGCTCCGCTACATAGAGAACAGTCGTTACAATAATCTGTGCGATAGAGTTTACGACGCCTGAAATAATAAATGATGTGATTTTTTCAGCGAAACAATGCGTTGTTGAAATAAACCGGTAGTTTGGCATAACAATGATTTTATCGCATTCCGCCGAGCGCTGTACGCCCCCGCGACTCACGCCGACCTAGCTTTCAAAGTGCGTTGAGTCAACACATTGCGAACAATATCTGATACGCGAAATAATCTACATATACTGAATAATATATTCAAAATAAATGGTTACTGCGACATAATTATTTTGATTTAAGGTACGCATATGTAAGTAAAGGCGGCGCGCGTGCATCCATCACACGTCGTAAGCAACCGCAGATGTACAGACAAATTAACCCGTGTCTGTTACTGCGTGTGAACGTGTGAATCACGCGACCTTACTACGAGTTCCTGGAAAATTATATTTTTAATCTCGGTGTATCACTCAGACTTGAAAGAAGTTCGTATTTTCAGAAAATATTATATACTACGATAAAGTAGTGAACAGGCAGGTCTACGAACTTACGAGTCTCGTGATAGATCGTTAGTCAGAGATTTTCTAACCATAGCATAGTACCTACCGCGGGAGAAATACATTCCGATACAGGGCGCCGTAAGTGGCACATCGTGTCGCTGATACAGCGCCGTATACCTACCAGCTTGCGAGGAGCGATGGATATAAACGGCGCCGTACGTAAATACTACCGGAAACATATAGAGCAGCGAGCAGTGCGCGCGGGACGTGATGCGGTGACATGCGCACGACGACGGACGACAGCGGACGACGGCAGTTCTGAACAGAGCTATCAAGGAAGTTGGTGAATATGACAAACTCAGTGCGTGATAGTGATACTGACTTCCTGAAATTCGCTGCACTGAGGCTGTGGCCTTCGGACTGCATTGTCCGTCATCCGGTTCACTTAGTTTACTGTTCTAAGTATACTACCTAATCTAACTAGGCTGTATTGACCCACTACATGCAAAAGGCCTCCCTCTCCCTTTTCCACACAATTCTGTCTTTTGCTAGAGCCGGCCAGACCTTTCCGTAAGAGTCAAGCCCGTCCCGCCATCTTCGTTTCGGCCTGCCGCGATGGCGTCGTGCATTTAGTGGGACCCAATCAGTGGTTCTCTTAGCCCATTTGTCATCTGACATGCGGCAGACATGTCTGGCCCAGTCCCACGTAAGCTTAGCGGCTCAGTGTACCAAATCTAAATATTATAAATATTTTAAGCGATTAGTGGAACAAAAGTCTAATATTTAGATTCATAAAAATGTCTTAGAGATGGCAAAACATGTACACACAGCTACTTATCAACCTATACTTTTCCCGTTTTAGCTGACCTCGCATTGTATAGGCTTTCTGTACAATGAGAAGTCAGCTTCTGGATATGTATCAAACTCATACTCAAACTCAAAGCATTTATTTCAAATAAACCAATTACAGGCACTTTTGAATTGTCAAGGGGTCGGTCAGTCAGAAAGATGAAGCTAGTTGCCCATTCCAAAGCGTAGTAGGTACCTATGGAGAAGAACGGGCAAGAAACTCCATGGACACTCTTTTAAATCAAAATATGGTTACAAATTATTGGTTACATCATTCATGTTGAAATTATGCATGTGAGATCCATGCAGAATGTTAAAAGCGTCCATAATAAAGAGACGAAAACAATTCCAATATTAAATTAAATTAAGCCGTGGCAGCCCAGAGATGACCAGTTCCCACTGACGGCACCCGTTCACGAACATGACGTATGGATCAGCACCATTTAGCTCAACCATTTTGAACGAAACTTAATGATCCAAAACACACGCCACCACCAGCGAGACATTTGAGTGAGTATGACATACTCTCAGCCGCCAGGGCACATTCAAATCAATGAAAGACAAACCTAGAAAATTGTAGCTTTATAGTAGGAACATAGTACTCACACATGTGCTATGCAATTATACAATACTAAAAGATTGAATGTATACAATGTAAAGACAGTTTTTACAATCTTCAGTAGTTCCAAATGCTAATCAATTAGTTAATGCGCCCTTGTGGAGCAGGACCAGCGTTGAGCCAAGCATTTTTATCGGCGATGTAATTCCCCCAACTTATAATATGCTTGAATGCATAGTGTGCGTTTTATACAGGATTTAAATTTCGTTTCATTCAATTGAAGTATATGGGGGGGTATTTTGTTGTAACATTTTAAAGAGTACCCCATGAAAGATGAGTCTACTTTAGCCAGCCTGAAACCTGGTTGAACTAATTGGTCCCTATTTCTAGTGATATAATTGTGTCTTTCACCTCTTTTACTAAAACTATGTCGATTTTTCCTTACGTACATGATGTTTTCATAAATATATTGACAAGGTACCGTCATGATGTTAATATCTTTAAACCGTTCCCTTAGAGAGTCGCGCCTGCGGAGGCCATATATGGCTCTAATGGCTCTTTTCTGCAGAATACAAATAGACTCAACGTCTGCAGCCCGTCCCCATAGTAAAATACCGTACGACATAATACTATGAAAGTAACTAAAATAGACTAGCCTCGCGGTACCTAGATCAGTAAATTGACGGATTTTTCTCACAGCATATGCCGCTGAACTGAGCCGTCCTGCAAGGGATGTTAAATGAGGACCCCATTGAAGCCTTGAGTCGAGCGTGATCCCTAGGAAAACAGTTTTATCGACGAACTCTAGTTTCTCTTGATTTATTCCTATCTCACAATTAGTACTTTTGACATTTGGTAAAGAAAATCTTATACATTTAGTATTTTTCCCATTTAATACTAAATTATTAGCTGTGAACCAATTTTGGATCAGCAGTAGGGCGTTATTTACGTCGTCAAGATTTGATGCACGCCTATTAATTTTAAAAATTAAAGAAGTATCGTCAGCAAATAACACCATTTGTGGTTGGGTTTTCAACAAATGGGGTAGATCATTAATATATACTAAAAAGAGGAAAGGTCCCAATATCGAGCCTTGTGGTACACCCATTTTTACTTTTAAACCGAGTGAATTGACACCATTTATTTGAACTTGCTGTTGTCTATCATTTAAATAAGATTTTACTAAACTGAGCGTACGTTTTCCAAGTCCGTAATGCTCAAGTTTCAATATTAAGGTTTCATGGTCGACGCAATCAAATGCCTTGGAGAGGTCACAAAAGATTCCTACGGCATCTTGGGCCTCTTCCCACGCCGTAAATATGTGTTTTAATAAGGTGACACCGGCGTCAGTCGTACAACGTCCCTTGGTGAAACCATACCATTGATCATGTAAGATTTTATTGGTGTTAAAATGATTGAGCATTTGATTCAGCATTACCTTTTCAAACACCTTGCTGAAAACCGGCAACACGGATACGGGTCTATAATTATCGGTGTCTTTACTGTCCCCTGATTTGAAAAGTGGTATTACCTTACTATATTTCATTAGATCCGGGAAGACTCCTTGATCTACACACAAATTAAATATTAAGGCCAAGTACGGCGCTATAGTCTCAACAATGGAGGTACAAACTTTGATAGACATTCCCCATATATCTTCGGTTACTTTGATCTTGATTAGCTTGAAAGTTTTTATTATTATTATTGGGTTTATATGCTTAAATTTAAATTCAATCGGGCAGGATGAAACGTTTGCTCTTAATAAGTCAATAGAATGCGAGGGGGACGAGTTTAAGGTTTCAGTAGTTTTAAGTGGGATACTGGTAAAGAAATTTACAAATTCTTGAGCAACTTCTTTGTTAGTGCTTATGGGCCCACGTGAAGTCTCGAGTTTGAAATCATTATTATGTCTTTTATTCCTGTTAGTTTCATTATTGATAATTTTCCAAACCGTCTTTATTTTATTATCGGCTGATTTGATCTTGTTGCTAATGTACAAGGCTTTAGCTAGAGTAAGTAGCAACGTATTTATTGTTTCAGTTTTAAGTTTCAGAGTTAACATAAGGCTTAAGGCCATACAGCTCAAATAATTTTTCCCTACTTTTCCTCATACCCTTAGTTGCCCAGTCACTGAACAAAAAACCGCACTTCCGCGGTATGTACAGTCTCATCACAGATGATTGTGGGTGATGTATCCGGTTTACGGTCAGCAGTGTACGGACCCTCCTATCCAGGGCGTCGAGTTCAGTCTGAGTCCATTTGAGTATGCCAAAAGAGTACATCAAAACCGGCATGACCCAACCGTTGAAGGCCCGCACTTTGTTTCCGCCTGAAAGAAGACTAATTAATACATTCTTCAGGCGACCAAAGAAGAGCTCCTTCAACGATTGCTTCATGTGAGCAACGTTGATGCCTAACGCTTCCGACATACCTGAATACTTATAACTTTCGGATGGGGAGAGGGATATAAGGTGCATGGAATCCGAAAGTTGAATTTTCTCGGATTCCATAATCTCACCTCGCTTTACATACATGACTGCACATTTGTCCACACCAAATTCTATCCTGATGTTGCTACTGAAAGATTCAGTTACCTTCAGTAGCTCCATCAGTTGCAATTTGTTGGGGGAAAAGAGTTTCAAGTCATCCATGTAGAAGAGATGAGATATGACCTGAAGAACCAAAGTGGACTCAAACTGTCGCCCTGAAATATTCCCCATTTAATCCATACAAGCTCATCGCTCCCCTGGATCTGTCGACAACCTGGATAGCGAAGAACCGTTCTCCATTGCCCCATACACGGCCTAAGGAAGGTGTGTAGAGTTATATCCATCTTGTACAACTCCAGCACCCTCATGAGCCATGTATGTGGCACCGAGTCGTAGGCCTTCTTATAATCTATCCAGCATGTTGACAGATCCTTGCGGGATCGACGAACCTGTTGGCTTATGACCATATCAATGAGGAGTAGCTCATTAGTACCGCGGGACCCGTTCCTACATCCATTTTGAGAGGCTGATATAATCGAGTTACTTTCAATGTGTATATTAATTTTCGCTCTCAAAATGGATGTAAGAAGTATATAAACCGTTGACAAACACGTGATCGGTCTATAATTCTTGGGATCCGTGGGACTACCTGACTTATGGAGTAGGTGGGTAACGCCTGTTGTTAGAAACTGTGGAAGCGATCCGGACTCTAAGGATGACTGGAACTCAGATGCCAAGCAGGTGTATTGAACTAATTAGCCATTTCAACCAAAAGTTGTGCAATCCGCCCGGTCCCGGTGATTTCCAATTCGGTAACAGACGGACTGCTCTGGCGACGTCTAGTGGCGTTATTAGGATTGCTTCCATTTCTGGTAGAGTTTCACACGTTCGCCCGTCATCTCGTATCCAGTCAGCCTCATCGTGACAGACGGGCACTGACCAAATGCTGCGCCAGAATGTACTCGTGGCGGCATCATCCGGGCGGCATTCGTCCGCCACATTTTGTTCAGGTCGCTCCCAAGCTCTTTACACCCATCTCTCATTGCTCTGGAACATGCGATTCTGCGTGTACCAATCAACCCGCCGCTTATACCGCCGAATACGGCTCGCCCATGCACCAACTTTCTGCTTCAGGAAGTCGATGCGCTCAGTGACACGGGCCATGTATTCTCTAGGGCTGATTCCAGTCCCCGAGAATGCCCGCCTTACAAGCGCATCACTCGCGGTCGTGTATTGCCCTTCCTGAAGCAGTATAGTTTGCCGAAGTGTACCCTGGCCCCATCGATACGACGCTCGATCCTGCACTGCCAAGCTGGTACGGTTGGTTATGGTCGAGTAGCCCTGTCCGAATTTGGAAACTTGACGTTAGCTAAATGACATGCCGCAACAGCCGCGCAATACAGGATCGAATGTGTATCAAAGAGATCCTAGCTGCTCTCGAACAAATTCTTAAGCTGCGATTCCAAGGCACACACCAGCGCCCTATTTTTTTTGTGCATAGGTAGGCGTGGTAATCGAGTTCTATGTTCGGTCGGAGTGGATCTGTACTTACGAAATGCATCCTCCAGTGCGCTCCTTAATCGGGCGTTGCACTGGATATTTACTGCAGCAATCATCTTCCACTTCTACACCATGATTTGACCGCGGCGGTATTTCATCAATGCTTGATGTTTGTATCGCGGTTTGTGCCGAATGAAGAGACGATATGGTTGCTCAGCTCTGAGCGCAGAATATCAAGTGCGGCATCGTCCAACCTATGACTGCGTTGGATGACCCGCACCTGATCCGACAGTCGTTGGGCTAAGACGTTGACGGTCGGCTCTAGTTCCCGAAATAGAGACAGCATCCTACCACGGTACGCAGTGAGGTTAGTTCCCCCCTCTGTAAACCTGTAATATGCGAGCATGACGTTCTCGTTCATAGACTGAGTCCATTTCATGCGCTGCAAACAACCACCGGCAGCGGAGACCCGGCTCGGGGCCGGATGGCCCCTAAGTCCCAAGCTCCTCGGTGGCCGACCTCTCTCCTGCCGACGTACAGGTATTGGCGACATCGGCGGGGAAAAATACTCGTCGCTCGAGCTCGATGCAATTACCGCGGCCGGTGTCATCACAGCACTCACGGTGGTGCTGGATACCGGCGGCGGCGAGGCGGAGCTGAGCGAAGAGTCCGGAGGTGATGAGCGTGTGCGATGTGTGGCTAATCTAGTCAACACTATTTAATTTTCCTAAAAAAAAAATTCACTGTTGTTTGGAGGTGACAACTGTCATGTCACCTCCGAATCGGTAGTTTTTGATTTAATTTATTTAATTTTTTTGTAACATGGTCTCTTTTTTAGTTTATCCTTGGTTTTAATGATTCGGTTTTGGTTTAGAAGGAAAAACTATAGGAAAAATGATCAAAAAGGATCAAAATTACGTTCACTGTTGAAATTTGAAATTACGTACATGAATATTTGAAAAAGAGACATTTTGTTGACACGGTGTTGCCGTATTATTATTATTGCGACCACCACAACGATTTGAAGATTTTATTATGTCTACTATTGTTAGTGATTTTGATGAACTCAAATTATACAAAGAAGCAATGAAAAGTCCTCAGAAAGCGGAATGGTTAAAAGCAATGGATAGCGAACTATGATCTCTAAAAGAGATTAAAACTTGGATTTTGGGGAATAAACCAAAGACACAAAACTGATTTAAAAAGTGAAAATGAAAAGTGGGTGTTCAAAGTGAAAACCAATGTTGATGGAAGCCTTGACATATATAAGGCAAGATTAGTAGCAAGAGGTTACTTACATACAAAAGAAAGGAGTTGATTATAGTAACACATTTAGTCTTGTTGTTAGGATGGCCACAATAAGATCAATTCTTAGCATCGCTGCAAATGAAGGATTAATCCTCAGACAATTTGATGTAGCAACTTAGCGCTTTTTGTATACGCAGTGCAATATTATTCAACAACCTGCTATCGCATTTAGACATTGATTTATTTTGTACGAGTGCGTTAAGAATCAGGAAAATCCTGAGTAAGGAATATTTCAATGGGTGAATGTTTTTGGTTTATCGCGGCATGCCTACCTATTTCCCATGCCTTTTTCACTTTTTATTTTTTGTCCTGTAATATTCTTTTTATAATAACATTGTAGTATATATGTGGAAGCTTGTAATTAGCAATTGTCAGTTGTTTACTATTTCATTATCATTTACGTGTATTAGTCTGTAAGCTTTCTTAAAATTGTAAAAATAAAATAAATAAATAAATAAACTGCATTTTTGAATGGTTCATTAGATGAAGATATCTACATGAATCTACCAGAAGGATACAGTGATGATACGACTAAAGTATGTAAGTTGAAGAGAAGTTTATATGGGTTGAAACAAGCTCCAAGACGTTGGAACAAATGTATTGTTGATTATTTGAAAGTTTTAGGACTCAAACAATGTGACACAGATCCATGTTTGTTCATTAGAAACCGACTAAACAACAAAATAATACTTGGACTCTATATTTATGACGGTCCAAAAGCTTCAACGAACCCAAAGGAATCAGATTTTTTTTGGGAGAATTGAAACGAAAGTTCAAGATAACCACAAAACCACGCTCTGCTACCATGTTGAGAGGTAGTTTGTGGATCGAAAAGATAACACGTATTTCATAATGAAAGATGTATTCGTATTGTCAAGGCAGGAATGAGAAAACAAAAAGAATGTTATAAAACGTAAAAATTATGAGAAAACCTCCTTTAACAAGTTCTTAACTCATAGACAACTCTTTGTACTCCAAATTATATTTCGCAAACATGCCACTATACCACACTCCTTACGGCTACGAAAAGGCAAGCGCTAAAAAACGAGACTGTATAGCACGGAGAGACATAGAACTGCTCTTGCTTAACGACATTATTGGATATTGGGTTCATGGGTTTAAAATAAACTCAATGCTGTTCTAAATATTTACTTACTTACCCGCCAGTAATTCAGGAACGCTGTAAGTGACTGGCTAAAAGGTTATCTACGAAGAATTTCAGAGTCTTATACAATTAGGGGTTTATCTGACTATTTCACAAACGCGTACTCACTCATGCCTTCAGCACTTCTGGACATACACTACCAAACACAATCACACACTCATATACACACACACACGCACACACATACTACTTTTGTTTATATGTTTGTTGTATAATATAAGTTAATTGTTATATTTGTTCAGAATTTATTCAAAATAAATTGCACAAAGAGCTATCCTAGTTGGTCCGGAGGAAGGTAATGGTGGAGGGTTAATTATCTAGTGCTAATACGTTTGCTGTGATTTTAGGTATTGTGCGCGGGTTCCATATTAATAACGTAATGCGTTCATTCGTCGCTGTAGAAGGGAGTAAGGACTATCTGGAATACTGGTGTGGGCTGTTTAGCTAGCTAGCTCCACGTGGCTTCATTAGTCGGTTTTTTTTCGGCACGAGATCACTGCACTTCACTCACGAATAATGTTCACTCAAAGTTAATAGGTTCCAGTATTAGCACCCCTTCATTATGATGATTATAAAAGTTCCAGAAATAGCGCGCGCGCGCGCAAGTAATTATGACTTTAGCGGTGTCATCAAGCGAAGTAACCTTCGTAGAAATATGTCGTCCCTAAATCATTATGAGAGGGGAAGCGGCGGATATAGGAAACGACCCAAATGTTCTCATAATGAAAATCTTAAACATTTTATAGATTAATAAATTTGAGTACGAGGTTTTTTAGACTATAAGAGTGAACTTTTTTATTTTAAATTTTTAGGTGTCAACAGGTGGCATTCGTGGTACAGGGTAATCCTAGTACGAGTGCCAAAGCACTCCTTTGACACCTAAGTGCACATTACACGAGACCATATTTCTTTTAAGGAGATTTACTGTACCCATTTTCTGGTAATAAAGTGTTATTATGTATTATTTATTTATTAACTTTAACAATTGAAGTTTAATTGATACGGTTGTAATCTTTTTGTACTAAGCTCATTTGTGTTGAAGAATGAACATAACGATGTTAAACTGAGTAACGTTGTGATTATTGTTATAACCGGGAGCAGCAGTTCACCGTCATATAATTACTTATTGTGGGTATCTGTGATTACTACGAGCCACCCGAGCCACCCGAACCACCCGAATCACTCGAACCACCCGAGCCGCAAGCGAGCCGCATGTTCGTACTTCAAAGCAGAGCTTCGCTAAATAAATCGCGTGTAGCTGCGGGCTGCGACTGCTGCGAGGCATTCCTCGAATACAACCCGAGCTATAAGGTACAGAGTGGGCTGTATCTCATACCTTAGTGGCAGATATTTTATGTGTTGGTCTATCAGTCGGTTGAGTCGCCATGCGTCACGACTTGTTGCAATTTGTCACGATTTGCCACAGTGAATTGCGATGATGCGGTATTACTGCGCTATATCGCCGGCAGGCAGGCGATGGTGACACGTGAGTATTTTCCTCCTCGTCTATCAGTCTCACCACTCCCACCATGTGGCACTTTAGTTACCATTAGAAATTCGCGCGTTTAGCTAGCAATCGACGACACACTTGAAATCTGTGTAGGTATTCGTAAAAAAAAAGGATTACAACAGTTTTCTTAAAAATTGTTGTAGGTACTTTTTTTACGGACGGCCTATTTTAAAAGTTATTAGTTGATTGGTTGGACAGTAGAGTGCAACCGTTTGGTCGAGTGGATACGCAAAATAACTAAGATTTATTTTGTTCGTGTCTCGATCAAAGTTATCAAGTATTTTAAATCATCATAACTATATAAAGTAAAACCGGTAGCGTTAAAAACTGAGTTACAATTTTAAACGCGGCGCCTGTAAAACCACATCAATAAAGTTTTACGACAGCCAATATGTGCCTACCGAGTGCCTGAAAAAATATGTGCCTATCGAGGTTTTAGATTTATTGATATCTAATATAAACGCTTTTTTAGTCTTTAAACCATATTATTTCGTACTCGTATTATTAGATCAGTGATTGTAAACCAACAACTAAACCAGTCTAATATAACACCAAATCAACCAAATATCAACCAATTCAGAAGTTAGTGCTAAACCACGCAAGCGCTAAACTACAACAGCTGTGTGTAGCGTCTACGTAACTATATTGAATCAGCTATCACTAATCTTCGGTTTGAAGGTTCCGCGCACGCGCCCTAATTCTATGATTCAAACCACTCACCGCTGTCCGCTTACCGGTCATCGCTGTTCGCCCTCTACGGGTCTAAACTGTTGAGTGATCGAATCAAGGTTGCTCTTGTTGTACCCACGCTGTACACTGTACAGGTTCGTGAGGGTCCAAAGTTATACACTGACGGAACAACAGGCCGCTGCGATCGCACGGGTATCACCGCAATCTGGTCTGCTCATTGACTGTTAGGGGACTTTTGAGGCTATCAGGGAACCTTTTTTGTGATTAATGTAATGCAACGCGATGGTTTCAGATAATGAAAGGTAGAATACCTGCTTAAGATTTAATTATATATGTAGTTACATTAGACATTGTACTAATACAGTAGAATTATTACTGAATAATTCTGGCTTGCAAACTTTATAAAATTATTGTTATTCTACTGAGACATCAATAAAATAACACCAATTGTATAAAGTTTGCAAGCCTATTGTGGAGCTCGATTCGTCGTGAACGTAGTAGAGTTAGTTACAGCTTACAGGAGCAGAGTTGTCTATTTGCTGAACGTTTTCCTCTCTCCGCTATATTTGGAACACTTGCTGTAGTAACAGTTCGCAGGGCGGCGCCTGTTCTGTTTGTGTAGCCGCGGTTGTAACTAACACTATAACACATCTCTCGTTGATACTCACATTGAACTTAGTGTAATTACAGGTTACGTTAGCTTCCTAATAGCGGGGCACTTAATGTATCGTCACGTGTTCGAGTCGAACCTAAAGTTAAGCGAGACTAACCAGTGAATATGATAAATGATAAATGATAAATGATTTTATTTCTGTAAGTAGGTTTGAACAAACACCTTTACACGTCAATCATATTTTAAAAACTAGATGAGGTCGGCGTTTCCTATCTGACTACTCTGAGAAGAAAGGCCGAAACAAACTCAGAGGTCACAGTCTCTTTTAAAGTCCAGACATAATCTTGGTCAGATCATGTGAAGACCATGTAGATTTGTGTCTGAGATGGTCTTTTGAGGAAAAACCACACAGATTGAGTGGACCTGTCCAGTCAGTGCACGCATTTGTCAGTAATCGTGTAGCTCAACTCAGAACTTAAGGAGCTCAACGATTCGACGAACAATACCAAAGAAAAGACATTTGGGTAGGCCACAAAAATTACTCAAACTGCCAGACCATGATTAAAATTAACTGAGGAGAGAAAAAAAAAAGCAACAATGACCCACATAGTCTTCACATTCACAATATTAAAATAATAATCAATGTAGCCTGAATGCTACTCACATCCACAGACAGTTTACTGTTTAAAAGTCATCAAAAATACCATAAGTTATTATATAAGGACATCATTAATTCTAAAACACTCATTCACAGTATAAAATGGATTGTTGCTTGGGGGTACATTGAAGTGGTTTAGTTAATCCCAAGCCTTTTTGTCATCCAAGTAATCTTTAACTTTATAGAAATCTTTTTGACAGAGTTTCTGTTTAATAAATGATTTAAATTTATTGAGGCTCAGTTCTTTAACAAGACTTGGGAGTTTGTTGTAAAAACGTATACTTTGGCACTTAAATGAATTACTAATTTTTTGGAGCCTATTCGAGGGCACAATAAGTAAATCTTTGTTTCTAGTATTAATGTTATGCACGTTGCTGTGTTTGGAATATAGATTAATATTCTTTTTTACATAAATCAGGTTCTCATATACATATTGAGATGCGACTGTCATTATGTTTATTTCCTTAAATTTATCCCTCAGTGAATGCCTACAACTAAGGTTATAAATTGCTCGAATGGCTCGTTTCTGCAGCACAAATATAGCCTGAATGTCGGCTGCATTTCCCCACAGTAAAATGCCGTACGACATTACACTATGGAAATAACTAAAATATACTAATCGAGCTGTTTCGACATCAGTCAAATGACGGATTTTATAGACCGCGTAGGCTGCAGAGCTTAGCCGCTTCGACAATTTGGTTATATGTGGGCCCCACTGTAGCTTCGAGTCCAAAGTAATACGTAAGAACACAGTGGTGTCCACGAGATCCAATTCCGCCCCATTAACTAGTACATTGGTTTTCACCTGCTTAACGTTAGGTGTCAGAAATCTAATAATAAAGAAATCTAATAAAGAAAATTATAGTGTGGGCAGTTGTTTTAACCGAAAATCTATGCTGCGTGGGGGTTCACTAATCTTAGTTAGAAATTCTATTAAATCTAAGACTCGTAAAGATATAGTTGATTTGTCGGTAGAACATAACATTGAACTGTCCTGTGTTGAGCTAGATAAGCATGTTTTAGTGTGCGTTTACAGACCCCCAAATTATCAAAACTACTCCATATTTGAGTCAGTAATGGAAGATCTTCTAGCAAAACTCGCATCTAGTAAAAAATCGCTAATTATCTGTGGTGACTTCAATATTAATATCTTAGAGAATAGTTCAAATAGCAGTCGATTATTAAGTCTCTTTAAATCATTTAATTTGTCAAATGTATTTTCAGAACCAACCCGCATAACTAAAAATTCTGCTACATGTATTGATAATGTTTTTTGTTGCTGTGACTACATAGATAAAGCCATTGTAAATTATCTCCCTTCGGATCACAGCGGTCAAACTGTTTCTTTCAAGTGCTACACACCATTACAAAAAATTCAGATACAATCTAGACAAATAACAACCAACAATCTAAATAGATTTAATAATAACTTAATTAGTAAGTTAAGTATACCGGGCCATATTATAAATAATGTAAATGAATTTTATAAGGAATTCTTTTCGGTAGTGCGCACCGAGTTCAATATTACTCTAAAAAAGAAAACAAAAACTATTTGCCCAAATTTTTTGTTCAGTGACTGGGCAACTAAGGGTATAAGGAAAAGTAGGGAAAAATTATTTGAGCTGTATGGCCTTAAGCCTTATGTTAACTCTGAAACTTTTAATGAATACGTTGCTACTTACTCTAAAACTTTCAAAAATACCTGCAAGGTAGCTAAAGCCTTGTACATTAGCAACAAGATCAAATCAGCCGATAATAAAATAAAGACGGTTTGGAAAATTATCAATAATGAAACTAACAGGAATAAAAGACATAATAATGATTTCAATCTCGAGACTTCACGTGGTCCCATAAGCACTAACAAAGAAGTTGCTCAAGAATTTGTAAATTTCTTTACCAGTATCCCACTTAAAACTACTGAAACCTTAAATTCGTCCCCCTCGCGTTCTATTGAATTATTAAGAGCAAACGTTTCATCCTGCCCGATTGAATTTAAATTTAAGCATATAAACCCAATGATAATAATAAAAACTTTCAAGCAAATCAAGATCAAACTAACCGAAGATATATGGGGAATGTCTATCAAAGTTTGTACCTCCATTGTTGAGACTATAGCGCCGTACTTGGCCTTAATATTTAATTTGTGTGTGGATCAAGGAGTCTTCCCGGATCTAATGAAATATAGTAAGGTAATACCACTTTTCAAATCAGGGGACAGTAAAGACACCAATAATTATAGACCCGTATCCGTGTTGCCGGTTTTCAGCAAGGTGTTTGAAAAGGTAATGTTGAATCAAATGCTCAATCATTTTAACACCAATAAAATCTTACATGATCAACAGTATGGTTTCACCAAGGGACGTTGTACGACTGACGCCGGTGTCACCTTATTAAAACACATATTTACGGCGTGGGAAGAGGCCCAAGACGCCGTAGGAATCTTTTGTGACCTCTCCAAGGCATTTGATTGCGTCGACCATGAAACCTTAATATTGAAACTTGAGCATTACGGACTTGGAAAACTTGCGCTCAGTTTAGTAAAATCTTATTTAAATGATAGACAACAGCAAGTTCAAATAAATGGTGTCAATTCACTCGGTTTAAAAGTAAAAATGGGTGTACCACAAGGCTCGATATTGGGGCCTTTCCTCTTTTTAGTATATATCAATGATCTACCCCATTTGTTGAAAACCCAACCACAAATGGTGTTATTTGCTGACGATACTTCTTTAATTTTTAAAATTAATAGACGTGCATCAAATCTTGACGACGTAAATAACGCCCTACTGCAGATCCAAAATTGGTTCACAGCTAATAATTTAGTATTAAATGGGAAAAAAACTAAATGTATAAGATTTTCTTTACCAAATGTCAAAAGTACTAATTGTGAGATAGGAATAAATCAAGAGAAACTAGAATTCGTCGATAAAACTGTTTTCCTGGGGATCACGCTCGACTCAAGGCTTCAATGGGGTCCTCATTTAACATCCCTTGCAGGACGGCTCAGTTCAGCGGCATACGCTGTGAGAAAAATCCGTCAATTTACTGATGTAGGTACCGCGAGGCTAGTCTATTTTAGTTACTTTCATAGTATTATGTCGTACGGTATTTTACTATGGGGACGGGCTGCAGATGTTGAGTCTATTTTTATTCTGCAGAAAAGAGCCATCAGAGCCATATATGGCCTCCGCAGGCGCGACTCTCTAAGGGAACGGTTTAAAGATATTAACATCATGACGGTACCTTGTCAATATATTTATGAAAACATCATGTACGTAAGGAAAAATCTACATAGTTTTAGTAAAAGAGGTGAAAGACACAATTATATCACTAGAAATAGGGAACAATTAGTTCAACCAGGTTTCAGGCTGGCTAAAGTAGACTCTTCTTTCATGGGGTACTGTTTAAAATGTTACAACAAAATACCTCCCCATATACTTCAATTGAATGAAACGAAATTTAAATCCTGTATAAAACGCACACTATGCAGTCAAGCATATTATAAGTTGGGGGATTACATCGCTGATAAAAATGCTTGGCTCAACGCTGGTCCTGCTCCACAAGGGCGCATTAACTAATTGATTAGCATTTGGAACTACTGAAGATTGTAAAAACTGTCTTTACATTGTATAAATTCAATCTTGTAGTATTGTATAATTGCATAGCACATGTGTGAGTACTATGTACCTTCTATAAAGCTACCATTTTCTAGGTTTGCCTTTCATTGACTTGAATGTGCCCTGACGGCTGAGAGTATGTCATGCTCACTCAAATGTCTCGCTGGTGGTGGCGTGTGTGTTGGATCATTAAGTTCCCTTCAAAATGGTTGAGCTAAATGGTGCTGATCCATACGTCATGTTCGTGAACGGGCGCCGTCAGTGGGGACTGGTCATCTCTTGGCTGCCACGGCTTATTTTAATTTAATATTGGAATTGTTATCGTCTCTTTATTACGGACGCTTTTAACGTTCTGCATCGTTCTCACATGCATAATTTCAACATGAATGATGTAACCAATAATTTGTAACCATATTTTGATTTAAAAGAGTGTCCATGGAGTTTCTTGCCCGTTCTTCTCCATAGGTACCTACTACGCTTTGGAATGGGCAACTAGCTTCATCTTTCTGACTGACCGACCCCTTGACAATTCAAAAGTGCCTGTAATTGGTTTATTTGAAATAAATGCTTTGAGTTTGAGTTTGAGTTTGAGTGAGTTTGAATACATTTAGTCTTTTTCTCGTTTAAAAGTAAATTATTAACACTAAACCAATGTACTATTTTCGCGATAGCATTATTTACATCATCAGTAATTATCTGTTGTCATTTAAGCTTAAATAAAAGTGATGTGTCATCTGCAAATAACACTATTTCATGACTATTCTTTACAAGGGAAGGTAGATCATTAATATATACGAGAAATAAAAAAGGGCCAAGAATTGAGCCCTGCGGAACTCCCATAGTGACAATAGAACCCGGGGCTCGCTTGCCGTTAACGTCCACTCTTTGGATCCTATTATCCAAATAAGAGATAAGAAGATCCAAAGTAGTGTTTCTAATACCATAGTGATGCAATTTCCTGACCAATGTATCATGAGAAACACAATCGAAAGCCTTAGACAAGTCACAAAAAATACCTAGGGCATCATGCGACTTTTCCCAGGCCTCAAAGGTGCAAGAAGCTCAACGCCAGCGTCGGTAGTAGAGCGACCCCTTGTGAAACCGAATTGTTTACTGTTTAATAATTTAAATTTAATAAAATGTCTTTGCAATTGATCTAGCAGCATTTTTTCAAATATTTTACTGAAGGTGGGTAGCACAGAAATCGGTCTAAAGTTCGTGAGGTCTATAATACATCCACAAGGCGCGCGTTATGTAGTGTCCGATATAACAGAGAGTGATCATGACATACAGAGCACTCAGTTGCGAACATCAAAAGCCAGTTAGTTGGAGTGTGCCACCCTGCCCACTGTGCCTACTGCCTGTGCACTGTGTATAGTGTGCGTGTGGATGGGTTTGACGCAGAATGTGCACTTCGCAAAATGTGCACTTGACGCAAAATGTGCACTTCTCAAAATAGCACTTCTCAAAATGAGTGTGCATTTCACAATGTGTTAAAATAAAAACCGTTCGCTTACAATATTTTTAAAATTATTATGCACGATAACAGTAGTTTCTTTGTAAAAAGTAATCACGTTCAGGAAATGTTTGATTATGTATTTTCAGTATACGTCAGCTATATACATAATATAAGTACTCCAGCCATTCAATTTATGTATTTTACAACCATAAAACACGACCATAACACACACACAACCGAACCAACGCAAGTACAAATTTTTCGATACTCGCAATACTGTCAGTTTGAAATTTTTTCACTACTGCCTTCAGATTTTTTTTTTCGAATTAACTAAGTGTTGCTAATATAAAAAAAGTACATTTAATTGGAACAGTGGTGTTATATATCTGTACTATGATTCATTGATTTGTTGTAATTTTAGAAGATTTTTACATTCCTTTTGGTATGTTAGGACTAAACAATTTAAAAAAAAAATTGTTAGCAAACGGTTTCCATTTTGACTCATTGTGATAAAATTCACACAAATTTTGAGATGTGCTCATTTTGAGAAGTGCATATTTAGTGAAGTGCACATTTTGCGAAGCGCACATTTTGCGCCAAACCCACGGTGGAAGCGCGCGGCGTGTTTGAACAACAACTATTTGGGCGGTTGAACGGCTCACTGTTTGTCGTCGGAAACACCGTTCACCTTTTTTTTTGTACCTTCTATAATAACTCTAATACAATAAATACACTATAATAACTTTTGGGGTTTTGCGTTATATTTGAGTCTCTTTAAACAAACTTTTTAGATCAGAGGCACCAGCAGCATAAAATGTGTAATTTTGCAATGGTAACAATCGGTTATCACATAGTTTCGGTATCACGCAGTGATCGCGTCGAGCTCGCCCCGCTGAGTCGCTGCGTCGTCGTCATCTGTGACTAGTTGTCATTGGCTCCCATTTAGGCCCGTATTCCAGAACCCGACCCGACCCGACAAACCGACTCAAGGATTATTTAAAACTAGTCTATTGAGTCTTGAGTGAGGTTCTGTAATACGGGACTTAGTCTTAACATTAATTTCTCATTAACTCTCGTAGTAGGTACGTTTAGGAACAGAAGTATATTAACTCAGTTACTTTTACATACGATTGGAATGGACCCAAAATTATTTGAGGCACTATTTTCAGCATTTCATGTATATTAAAGACAATGGGGGTCAGGTGATGGAGGCGGGGGTGGCGGTGTTCGCGTGGCGATGCGATGGAGTGAATTAAACCAGCTAGTCGGAGGTAAAAACAGTACCTACTATATTGTCTATGCAGGTACACGATTATTACACATAGGCATGACACAGGTAAATCAGATACAAGTCGGTTCAACTTACTAAAAACACTTAACACTAACTTTGTTCGATGAAATAATTGTAATCGACCACGTTTGCTGACATAGCGATCCAATACGGTCGCACTGAATGCGCCGCGAGCTCAGTGCATAACGGACAGCAACCGGGTGCATTCAGTTCCATCATTTTGGTCATTCTAGTGATAGCTTAGTGTAAACGTTTAATTGTTAGCTCTCAGCAATAAACCTTTTAAAGTTAATTCAGTGTTTAACTTAGGAGCGTAACAATCCCACCAGGTACCACTTAGGTCGCGCCCCATACAAACTTTATAAGTTACGAGTATACTGACTGGCACCATTTGGAGCGCGGCGCCGCACACTGGTCCCGAATGATAAAAAAGTGGACATTAAGAAATTTTTGACAGAAGGTCAACGGATTCGGCAGATTTTTTTTTTTGTAGACAGCTGATGCAATTACAAATCACTTTTATAGATTGAGTTTTTGCCAAATAAGCCGTATTTTCAGAGAAAAAAAATATTGAAATATTTTTTGTATGAAAGAAATCCTAATTTTGTCTTTATCTTCCAAGATTCAAACGTATTCAAAATAAAACTTAGCGCAGCTTGTAGAGGTGCTAATTTCTCACTACTTTGTCATAGACACTCAACTGCGATTTTGTGCTCCTTTTGAGTTACATGCACTTTAAATATTTTTTGTATGAAAAAATCCTAATTTTGTCTTTATCTTCCAAGATTCAAACGTATTCAAAATAAAACTTAGCGCAGCTTGTAGAGGGGCTAATTTCTCACTACTTTGTCATAGACACTCAACTGCGATTTTGTGCTCCTTTTGAGTTACATGCACTTTAAATATTTTTTGTATGAAAAAATCCTAATTTTGTCTTTATCTTCCAAGATTCAAACGTATTCAAAATAAAACTTAGCGCAGCTTGTAGAGGGGTTAATTGTTCATCACTTTGCCATAGACACTCAATTGCGATTTTGTGCTCCTTTTCAGTTACAGGCACTTTAAATTTTTCGTTGTCGGATGAGCTTTACTAGTTTTTTGTAGACAGCTGATACAATTACAAGTAACTTTTAAAGATGTATTTTTTGTTAAATAAGCCGTATTTTCAGAGTTAAAAAATTAATTCAGGCGGATTAGAAATAATCTTGTTAAAGATAGACTAAGATGTAATAACATTTTCTTCATTAATAAGTAACTCTTATAAATGTCTTTCTATTAAAAAAAGTCTTATTTTAAATATATCAAATAAACAACTTGGATATCTCAAAACGTGTACAGACATGTTCAGGTACAGGTAATTTATTGTGTGACTCATATTCAGATTATAAGCATTTTTTGGTAATGAGTCATTAACATACGCACGTTCATGTTAGTTGATCAACAGATAAGCACGCCAAGATCCCTGCCCTAAATCAAATACATATTAAGTGATAAAGTATAAAATAAATAAATAAACAAAACATGCATGTAAAGATAAATTAAGCGTTAGGGTTACAGGTAGTTCAAATTTTTTAAGTACGCCTTAATACAATACCTATATTATTATATAGGTTTGTATTTTGACGGTCCTAAGCCCGTTAAAGTACGAAGGAAAAGTTTTAATTGCAATTTATACCTTTTTATCATTCAGCGTTTCCGACGCATTCACTAGCGTTAGATGACCAAATATAGCCCAAATTGTAAGTAATCGGCTAATTAAGCAATGACTCATTACCAAAAAATGCTTATAATCTGAATATGAGTCACACAATAAATTACCTGTACCTGAACATGTCTGTACACGTTTTGAGATATCCAAGTTGTTTATTTGATATATTTAAAATAAGACTTTTTTTAATAGAAAGACATTTATAAGAGTTACTTATTAATGAAGAAAATGTTATTACATCTTAGTCTATCTTTAACAAGATTATTTCTAATCCGCCTGAATTAATTTTTTAACTCTGAAAATACGGATTATTTAACAAAAAATACATCTTTAAAAGTTACTTGTAATTGTATCAGCTGTCTACAAAAAACTAGTAAAGCTCATCCGACAACGAAAAATTTAAAGTGCCTGTAACTGAAAAGGAGCACAAAATCGCAATTGAGTGTCTATGGCAAAGTGATGAACAATTAACCCCTCTACAAGCTGCGCTAAGTTTTATTTTGAATACGTTTGAATCTTGGAAGATAAAGACAAAATTAGGATTTTTTCATACAAAAAATATTTAAAGTGCATGTAACTCAAAAGGAGCACAAAATCGCAGTTGAGTATCTATGACAAAGTAGTGAGAAATTAGCCCCTCTACAAGCTGCGCTAAGTTTTATTTTGAATACGTTTGAATCTTGGAAGATAAAGACAAAATTAGGATTTTTTCATACAAAAAATATTTAAAGTGCATGTAACTCAAAAGGAGCACAAAATCGCAGTTGAGTGTCTATGACAAAGTAGTGAGAAATTAGCCCCTCTACAAGCTGCGCTAAGTTTTATTTTGAATACGTTTGAATCTTGGAAGATAAAGACAAAATTAGGATTTTTTCATACAAAAAATATTTCAATATTTTTTTTCTCTGAAAATACGGCTTATTTGGCAAAAACTTAATCTATAAAAGTGATTTGTAATTGCATCAGCTGTCTACAAAAAAAAAATCAGCCGAATCCGTTGACCTTCTGTCAAAAATTTCTTAATGTCCACTTTTTTATCATTCGGGACCAGTGTGCGCCGCCGCCGCCGGCGCGGTACTAGGCGGACTTGTGAGATGTTGGTTCACTGGAGGTTAGCTGGCTACTGACTCGTTAAGTCAAGGGATGGTGTGCGCGTTATTGCGTAAATATTAGAGTATTTTTGCAGCTGCAGTCGCGAGCGTAGGAAACGAGTATTATATTTTGGTCAAGTTGGTACTTGATCCCGACCGTTTGCAACCTGCTCCCGGGCTCTTCCGATTTGTGTATACGTGTGGGTGATTGATCGTAAGCAAGTTAGTGTGTGTTACTTGACTATGCGAGTGTTTTGAGGTATTAACTTATTAACTTGGTTTAAATAACATACAATAGAGCTTGTACTATTGTGCTTCGCCTACAATGTGATAGCTAAGTCTTTATATTGTCTGGGCCGGCAGTCTCGACATAGATACCGACAAAAATCGGTCGTTAAGTCCAATCGATGTCAAATTTCTTTAATAGATTTTCAACCTTTTGCTTTGGAAATAAAGTTGAAAATCTATTAAAGGAATTTGACTACGATACGACTTAGCGACGAATTTTTTTCGCTATCTAATGTCGAGACTGCCGGCCCACGCCCTGCAGTCTCGACATTAGATAGCGACAAAAATCTGTCGCTAAGTCGTATCGATGTCAAATTCCTTTAATAGATTTTCAACCTTACGCTTTGCAAATAAAGGTCAAAATCTATTAAAGAAATTTGACATCGATACGACTTAGCGACCGATTTTTGTAGCTATCTATGTCGAGACTGCAGGGTCTGGATTAGACATTTT
The DNA here is from genome assembly GCA_917490735.1 of Dryobotodes eremita. NCBI lineage: Eukaryota > Metazoa > Arthropoda > Insecta > Lepidoptera > Noctuidae > Dryobotodes > Dryobotodes eremita. The sequence continues at coordinate 23,015,429 of OU823254.1, forward strand.
TTTTAGTTGTTTAACATATTTTGCTCAATAATTATGATTAAAGAAACTTTCGTTGTTGACCGATTTACTAGATACTGCGATTGTCAGTCGTATCCATGATGCTGGAGTAGAACCGTCTTTATTAATAAACTATTCAAAGCTATTTTTTTATTCTCTTTTAATCACAATTTTATTCAATATTTATTTATAAACCACAAGACCATGTGCTTTCTTGGGGTATTTATTGAAAAAAAATATGTGCTCGTGGCAGACGTCGTCCTTGAAACGCAGACGTAAATCAACCGAGGGGCGAGATAGCTTCATCAGATACGTTGCCGCGGTATGTGTCCGCACACCGTGTGTGGTGTGTGTGGACTGTGTACTTTTTGTACTATGGTGTGTGTCGCGTAGTATTGACGCCGCGATCACTACCTACGCGATTTGTAGTTTTATGGAAACCTCCACTTTACTGCCGGGGGCGACTGACACAGTTTGTGCACACCACTGAAACTACACAGAAGGATCATACCATACAAAAGGCATATTACGCCGGTATCCCCCGAAGGGGTCAACTGAGGTGTGTTGGATGCCCCAAAAATCCCATGAAATAGGTTCGAGCCGTTGTTAATTTACTGGGTTTTTTTAATACCAACATTGTACACTTAGCAATAAACGTTTTGCCTTTGACTTGGGCAGAAATCCATATTTCGAGCTGCCACTGGGAACATGCTAATAGAAAAACCACTTGCTTGACCTGCCCCTGCAGTCTCGACATTAGACAGCGACAAAAATCGGTCGCTAAGTCGTATCATTGTCAAATTCCTTTAATAGATTTTCAACTTTATTACAAAAGCATAAGGTTGACAATCTATTAAAGAAATTTGACATCGATTAGACTTAACGACCGATTTTTGTCGTTATATTTGTCGAGACTGCAGGGCCAGGGTATTGATCCCAACTCAGGACCTCCCGCTCAGCCTTTCGAGGATGATGGGCACATTTATAATGATTTTTTAGAATCAACAGAGTTAAAATTAGTGTCGAAAAGTAGATAACGTAGAGTATAGTAGATGTAATCGATGATGTACTAAAAGCTAGAATTGTTGATCACAACTGTGCGGCTTTCACCACATTTAAACCGTGTTCAAGAGCTGTGTCGCTCTTGAAAATGTTGTTGAATATCGACACTGAGTACCTATAATGCATAATTATTATGTTATATTATACAATATTGCCCTTGAACGCAGTTTCGTAGTGCTGATCGCGTTCAATTTCATTGGTGAAATCCGCACTAAGTGTAGTGTGGTGCTGAGCCGCGATATCGCTACTTACTGGTTATAACGCGCGAGACTAGTCCCGCTGGCAGCAGTGATGCACGCTGTGCGCAACGCTTGAGACGAGTATGCCTTCTGTAGCTTCGTGGTGTGGTGGTCTCAGTTTATCGCTCGTAAAGTGTCGCGCCTCGTCGTCAACGTTCGCCGCGTGTGGTACTGTCAGTGCTGGTGTGTCCGAGCTCCTATCGTACCGACGCCGACGCACACGGTCGGCGCCCACCATCCGGACTGGCATGCTTATACTTAACTGCTCCACTGTTTAAATACAACATTCATAAAATTATTGCAAGGATAACAATCCGATTGATTCTCTGCTGAAAGTCTTTCTTATAGATGTTTAATTAAATCAATAAAAACTCAACTTGAACTCTCCAGATAATTGAAATGATATTGTTGTAACTGTGAGCACTTCGCGTAACCTCTGATGAAACTCTTCACGAAAGAGTATAAAGCTAAAGTATGTTGATCACAAATTTGTAACTTGTGGTACGCGCACGCACGCCGACAGTCCGATACAAACGTTCAATTTTAATTTGTTTTGTCCTAACTCCTTCAAAATATTGAGATGTTTTACTAAATTACACAAAATAATGTTACCAAGTAACATTATACCGAGCAAGGGTAAAACAAATAAGTCACGGTCGAGTGAGACTAAGACAAAGAGTTTTAAAAGGAATTTCAATTAAGCAACGAAGTTATTATACGACAATCTTAACCAACTGTTTAAAGAGGAGTATAAATAAAAGTCAAAGAAGCGCTAACTCTGTCGGACGCAAAGTTGCGATAGTTTGCCGCCCAGGCCCTGCAGTCTCGACATTAGATAGCGACAAAAATCTGTCGCTAAGTCGTATCGATGTCAAATTCCTTCCATAGATTTGCAACTTTATATCTGAAGCATAAGGTTGAAAATCTATTAAAGAAATTTGACATCGATACGACTTAGCGACCGATTTTTGTCGCTATCTATGTCGAGACTGCCGGCCCAGGCCCTGCAGTCTCGACATTAGATAGCGACAATAATCTGTCGCTAAGTCGTATCGATATCAAATTCCTTTAATAGATTTCAACTTTATTTCGAAAGCATAAGGTTGAAAATGTATTAAAGAAATTTGACATCGATTAGACTTAACGACCGATTTTTGTCGTTATCTATGTAAAACCTGCCGGCCCAGCGAGCATAATCTACATCAAAGTTGCAATAGTTCGCCGCCCAGCGACGACAATCTACATCAAAGTTGCAATAGGTCACCGCCCAACGAGAAAAATCTAAATACATCAAAGTTGCGATAGTTCGCCGCTCAGCGAGGACAATCTATATCAAAGTTGCGATAGTTCGCCGCCCGACGAGGACAATCTAAATACATCAAAGTTGCGGTAGTTCGCCGCCCAGCGATGACAATCTACATCAAGCGACATCGTCTGCTCATTTCTTCTTCTTAGCGTATCGGTGGCAAAAATAAACTTATATTTGACTGCTCACTAACTCACAGCAATGAAAAACAGTAAAGTTGAAATATTCTACCCGTATATTGTCAAAAAAGGTGTCTTGTTGGTTGTTCTCCAAAGTCTGGGGTGTATAAAATAAGCGTTTTACCGATGTTTCATGATATCTACGTCGTACGCTACATGTCAAATTCTAATTCTAATCTTTATTGCATATCACATGTGTGTACACATTTAACCTTTTAAATGATTATCACCACGCTTTAACTTTATGGACCTAAGCTGTCAATAATGACATGAGACTATTTTAGCGAATTTCTAACAAAGGTTAGCGGTTCGATGACGCCTTTGCAAACCTGTGGTTGTAAGTTCGATTGCCAACTGTTGTTTTTTTGTGTTTCTTTTTTACATTTTGTTGCACTATTAATATAGTAGTTCGTAACATATACACAGAAAAACATGAAGTTTAAGCCTCTTCTGATATCTATGGTTATAATAAAATAAATATCTACTGGTTATAATATGAGCAATCCCGTGTGATTACAATCTACTGTAATATTATTTTAGTGATAGCCGTTCGTCAGCAATAATCTGTAAGAATGCATGTCAGTGTGTTAGTGTTGTGCCATTAGGTACTCGGGATAAGCAGGAACGCAGACGTTCATTAATTTACAAAAAACTAAAAACATCCCAAGCAATAGGTAATTGCTACTGATGGCTGCGGGCGTCGACCTCAGGACGAGCTGTTTCTCAAACGGACTACTGTGCGGCGCTTGCTCCTGCGTCACCAGTCCCGACTCTCTGTATATTTTGACTGCTGAAACCAAAACTACAAACGTAGTATACAGGGAAGTTTTATAAAAAATGTAGTTGCTACTTTTGTTTATTGTAGTGTCTTACGGCTTCTACGCGAAGTCGCGGGCAGAAACTAGTTATAAATAAGAGTGGTGTGTCGGCGAAAATTTATTACTAGATACTTGGAAGCTCGTCTAGCGAGGACCCGATCTAAATACTAAGACGGTTTATCAGTGCTAAGGCGCGCTATATTGGCGATACCGGGCGGATAGTGCCGATAGCGACTTGTGTCGAGCGGGCGGCCAGTGGCGGTGACGTGACCAGTGGCGGCCCGTACGACCACCGGAGTGACACAATTGGGCAAGATTGAAGGTCGCATGCGACCCACGCAAGCGTGACCAGCAGCCAGCGACCCAAGACATGCGTGTAATTACTTGGTCGTCGGTCGTCGCGTCGGCGTCGATGACCCGCATGATGTATGGATCCGTCGCTCAATGCCTAAACCTTCCTCAGACTATTAATTAGTCCACGTCCATGTACCCATCGTTACCGATTGAAGCGAAATACAAATAAGATTCACCACATAAACACGTTTAATTTTGATAAACAATAAATACACCAATATAAAAAAGATAATCAAAATTTTAAGAAATCAAATCAGATAATTGCAGAAAGTTTAGTTGATGTGGCTTCTTATACAATAAAGAATTACAATAGAAACACTTAGACGCGCAAGATCGATAATGCTGCACATATGTTGAAAACGAATTCTGATTAGTACCATCTCCGTTTTCATTGCGAATCCTCAAAATTTTAGAGAATCAAGATAATAACTAAGAGATAAAACTGTAATTTCAAAAAACTTTAACAGTTACCTAATTTTTGTAACCCTCTCCATCTCGTATAAAAAGCGGACAAGTTTCCGCCGACAGACGCGCGGCGGTTTGGTAGTGTTATGAGCTCTTACCGTCCGACATGGCGAGCGTGACGTGGTTGTTGATGGAGTCTCGCGACAAACACGTCTTTATTATGAGGCGTCAACTCTGAACTGTGGCCACAGCACGCGGAGCGGGTCAGCCCTGCCTCGGGGGGACGTGTGTCGTGCTACTGGTCGCCTAGTTTGTTTTTTTGTATTCCGAACAACGAGATACTTAGTTATAGTTTCATCAGACAACTTCAACCGATCAACTTCATCAAGTTTCGTGTAGTTTCCAGTGTATCCCTACCAAAATAAAACAGTTGAAAAATACCTACTTTTCAGTAAATATTACGTCCTTTTGTTCTGTACCTACGTACGCACACACCTAAAACTTATCCCTAAACTCGGCGCTGTTCGTAATTGCAGCGTTTTCAGCGCGCGTTGGTCGGCCGGCAGGGGACGGCTCTTAAAACTTATACAATTTTGGGCCACAAACTTCATCAAGTTTCGCTTTTCTTAAGAGTTCAAAACTGTATTAGGTTCGTTTTCGTGTGATCACAGTTCAGTTGTGTTCGAACCCCCGCCGTCGCGCCGATGGAACTCGTTGTGGGTTTGTGGAACTTTAGTGGCACTAGAACTTTACTGCGGGGCCTCAGGGTTAGGTCACGGGTACTTGCTGGCGGCTCGAGCGGGCGCTCGTGACGTCATTCACCGGATGCAAGGAGTCTCGTGAGGCGCAGATGGTATCTGTAATATAGCGGGCGTGTGGGGCCGGGCAGGGCGCGGGGGTGAGGGGAAGCGGAGCCGCACAGATTTCTGTTGGTATTATTATGAACTTTTTGTGCGCCCTCCTCTGTTAATCCGGGATCATCGAGGAATGCGCACCCTCCTTGCTTCAGCTTCAAACTGATCCTTTAGTGTTCTGGTTATATTAATGTGCAAAAATCTTGATTAATGATTTGTGTAGGCTCTGAAAACTAATCACGCATAAAACCGAAATTGTAACACAACCTTATGCTTGTAAGCTCCTGTTTCGGACCCGGGTGTTATCATTGTGTGGATCGACTGGAGGACACGGTGGAGCATACGGTGGAGGTCTGCCCGGCTTGGGCGGAGCACTGCCGTGTCCTCGTGGCGGCGATCGGTGGCGGCGACCTCTCGCGTCCGGCCCTGGTTCAGGCCATGGTACGGAGCGAGAGGGAATGGGAAGCCGTCACCTCCTTCTGCGAAGCAGTAATGCTCGAGAAGGAGGAGGCGGAGCGCGAGAGGGAGAGGCAATCACTACGCCCTCGCGCCCCTAGTCGCCGCAGGAGGAGACACCCTGGGCGTCGGGAGTCGATTGCCGACTCCCGGCCACCGTAGGCGCGGGCTTGTGGACGCCGAGCAATGGGCAGCTCGCCGTCCGGTAAGGACCAGGCCCGGGTCGACGGCGCGTCGTGTTGCACGCGCGCCTCATAGAGATGTCAGCACGATTGACGGGGTCCGATAGGACCGATGCCTGCCGGGGCTGCGGATTGTTCGAAAGAGTTACCGTGGCCCTGGCGCACAGGCAACTGAAGGAACACGGGTGGGTTTTAGTCAGTAAGAGTCTGACACGCCCTTCCGCTCCGCCCACAGCGGGAGAGGTCATTTGATGATTTCCCACCAAAAAAAAAGAAAAAAATAAGGCTTGTAAGTTAGTAGAAGACACATTTATTAGGGATGTCAGTACGAGTACGAAACTATGCCTCCAACCGCCGAGCTTCAAGTAAAGATCACACAGACATGTTGATTACCACGTCGTAGCTCGAGTTACGTCCGCTACGACGAAATTCATTGAGCTACTATGGTCTGAGACTAGACGAAGGTAAGATTAAAAGTATAATTTTTGTTATATATGTCGGAGAAACAGCATTCATCTCGACATCGTCATTAGTGGTCACGAGTTTAGTGTGCGTCATTAGGGTGAAATGCGAGCACAAAACAAAGTATTCACTGTTTCATACAATTTAATGGCAGTTATTTTACAACGTTGATAATCACTGAAGGAATCAATATCTCACAATAAGTAATTTGCTTAAATAATTATATTCGAGCAGCAGGTTCGCGACACCAATCTAACTTTATCACCAGCGATCCACGTCGATCAACCACCGTTACTCTAATGAATCCTCACTCTACCTCACCAAAGTTAAGATGGCGCCTCGACCCCACTCTAGATTTATCCTCTGCTCTGATTGGACGTTATACCATGCAGTGACTTTTAAATAAATTAGTTAGATTTACACAATATTAAAATGTAATAAATTAAATCAAATTAAATTAGGATTTAAAAAGTTATTTTCAGTTAACAATCAACCTTATCAATTAATCGTATGCAACCAACAATCAACTCTCCGTTTACTTCCTCCGACATATATAAATGTGTGCTATGAAAGGACTTTTATTTGTGTCCGTTGTGTATGGGACTAGCAGTTCTTCAATTAAGTGTCGTTTGCATTGGCGCAGTTTCGCATAACTACCTGCAGCACACAGATCAAACCCCACGCCACCGCCAGCCACACATGCTTGAAATCTTTGCTTGCCATCGTAATATTTAGTTGTTCGAACAGAGAACTGCGGTTCTCAGCTCCTTTATTGAGTCGTGCACGTCATCAGAACCAAATGACTAGAATTAACATAACGCCCCTGAACTGTGTTATAATTAAACAGGCCAGACTTGAGTACATTGCAGACAATGTAGGTACCTACGTACCTACTGGATGAATATTTGTTGTAACCGCGCAGAACTTGGCAGGTTTGTACTAAATACACAATAAGGTATCTTGCACCAGAAAGTTAAGTACTCAATACTTAACCTTAAATTGCGTACTTACTTCAGACTATTCAACTACTTACTTTAAAATGAGAAAAGAACAAGTTCGCGCTTGATAAATGTACAAAGTAACGAGCAGAGAACGGTGAAATATGTAGTAGTGATCATGTCATATAGTTACATGATCACTACTACATAGTCACACATCAGCACACATCATGTGTTCAGTTGTCACAGAGCGCGCCAAGTAATTAGTAATTAGGAATATTGATGGTCACTCAGCATCTGTGTCGGTACTATTCATTACAGACAATACAATACATAACATAAGAATAAGACTAAACTAACTAGACTAATATACAAGTACTTATTACTTTGTAATTACAAAAAAAAACAACTTAAACATTGTGTCATACATATTTTGCAGCCCTTTTTTTTTTTTTTTTTTTGGGTGGGAAATCATCAAATGACGTCTCCCGCTCTGGGCGGAGCGGAAGGGCGTGTCAGACTCTTACTGACTAAAACCCACCCGTGTTCCTTCAGTTGCCTGTGCGCCAGGGCCACGGTAACTCTTTCGAACAATCCGCAGCCCCGGCAGGCATTGCAGCCCTAGTAATGTAATTGTAACACTTTACTGTACAGAAAGGGTATATCCAATCAAACTGGAATGTTAACATGGAATTCAATTCAATTAATTAATTTAAGATAAATTACAATAATTGGTAGATATTATAATGATCCATACATGCTTTGTTTTATTTTTTTATATTATAAGAAATACGGAATATGGATTAACTTATTTGATCACGGGAGCGGCAGTTCTGTGGTGAGTCACCGCGTGGAGACGTCAACTCACCTGGTTTGTTTGTTTGTTCCAGGTGCCTAGACTAGCCTGCCGGCTTCGTCAGCCACTCACCGGCGACTCTAGTGCCATCAGCGCCCCGGTTTGCTAGTACGTGACTGCACACTTCGGTGAGACCCCTACTTTTGCTACTTCTCTGGACATAGGCTTCTCACCAAAAGGAAATAGTGCTCATTTGCAAAGTGTAATAATCAGTGATCGGAATAGGCTGACTATATTTGCCTAAACTTCGGAGAACAGAGACAGAAAGTGGAGACTTCCTTACGACTATTGTTATTTTTCCCGGGATTCGACAACAATCTTCAGTAAGTTGAAAATAAGCTTTATTTAAGATGTGCTATGTTTAACTAAACTTGCAATTACTAAATTTTCGGGATTTTCACGTAATATCCCGAAATAAATAATCTAACGTTAATTCATGTATGCGTATTATATTAACGATCCAACTAACCGTTGTATCAAATCATTGAAAACATTACGTTTTGTCAATAATGAAAATGAAAAATGAAAAATGAAAAAATGTTTATTAGTTAATTGTACAAGTAAAATTTAACAACTAGTGATTGGAGTCTCCTTTTAAGCAAAAAAGCCTGTGTTAGGAGACTCCGCTCTTCCAAAACTTAAAATATTAACATAAAATTACTTGTTATAAGTGTTATAAAAACAGGCGATTTCAAATAAAAAGAGAAAATTAAAACTAGACAAGAAGCATGCAAATGTGTGAGTGAGAGTAGGGGTGTGTGAATGTGAGTATGAGGGTGTGTGAATATGACTATGACTATGAAGGTGTGTAAATGTGAAAATGGGGGTGTGTGAGTGTGAATACTAAGGAGTGTTACTGTGAGTATAAAGGTGTGCAAATGTGAATTTGAATGTTGAATGTGAGCATCGGTGTGTATGAAAGTTAAGTGATAGTGTGAGGGTTTGTTAAATTGAATGTAAAATACAGAGTGAGTGTAAGTGGCAATGAATGAATCAGACTGTATACGACAAGTACGAAAGATGAGAGCATTAAGTGTAAGGTTTTGTTTTATTCCAGTAGCTTCTCCGTGTCCTCATAAGTAAGTGGTTTTATCCAGTTAGTTACTATTTTTTTACTGTCAGTTAATTGTTTATTGTATATGTAGATCTCTTTGTTAACTCGATTGTAAAGCTGAGCTGAGCGTTTGTCGTATTGAATACGGGCGAGCTTGGTTTTAGTTTTAGGAACTTCAACTATTATATCCTTTCTTCTTTTCAAGGTTAAGCTGGGATCAAATTTAAGAGTTTTATGTTTCCTGAGAATAGTTTTAATTATATATAGTTTGCGAACAGAGTGTAAATTACTTATTTGATAAAGACTTTGTGTAGGGTACCTTAGGTTTTTGAAGTACATTAATTTTATTAGAGCCCGTTGTCCCCGCTCCAGGTCTATGAATTTAGTCTTAGCCGCCCCACCCCAAATGGGGATGCAATATACTAAGACAGACTGGACTATAGCTATGTATATTTCATTGAGTAGATTTCTGGGTTTATTTGTGTTAGCGGTTATTTTATTTGGCACGATATGCCTTAAATTTTTGAAAATCCAGCTCAGTTTTCTAATTCTGTTGGTAACTTGTTCCAGATGGGAGTACCAAGATAATCTTTGGTCAACAACAATACCAAGATATTTGGTTTGAGAAACTTTGACTAATGTTGGACATAGGCAGTTAATTGGATTTTCACACTCGTGTACCTTTATAATAAAGTCGGGGTTTGGTTGTGTCCTGTGTGATATGCTAAAACATATGTAATTTGTTTTAGCTGTGTTAAGTGTGAGTAAGTTATTTGAGAGCCATTTAGCAATTTGAGTCATACCAGCTTCAGCACTTCTAGCAACATCGTCCCAAGACTTCCCAGAAAACACTACTGCAGTATCGTCAGCGTAGGAAAAAACTCTAGCGTTATTTATTTTAAGGTTGCAGAGGTCGTTAATATAAAGGAGGAATAATGTAGGGCCAAGCACACTTCCCTGAGGCACACCGAAACTAAACACAAATAAACATATATTTTACTTTTTTATGCAACATGCACTATTTTTTTTAGTCAACAAAAACATTATATGGAGTAGTTTGTCATTGACTTTGGGATTTTAAATAGCTGTAATAAAATTCCACACAAATGTTCTTACAGATGATAAAAACAACCTTTGTTTTTTTTATGTCTTCATAAGTATTCATATTAATTATTCAAATAATGAAAGCTAAGTACAACTAATTGCTATACAAGTTGTAGAATTTTTTCCTGTCGTATGAAAATAAAGTTAAGAAACATTGATGTGTTAAATAAAACAAGCAAATGTTACAATGAATAATTTTCATTTATTTGAGTAAATCTTATATTGACACGTCTTAAATAAAGCTTATTTTCAACTTACTGAAGATTTTTCCGAATACCGGGAAAAAACAATATAGTCGTAAGTAAGTCTCCCTTTTCTGTCTCTGTTCTCCGAAGTTTAGGCAAATATAGTCAGCCTATTCCGATCACTGGTAATAATAGACACATAATATTACCTCATTTGGTCGTGTCCAATGTTCGTCGGATTTAAAAAAGGATCAGTTTGCGGTACGGTTGGCGCAGTGGTTAACCGATTGACTGCTGCGCTGCGTGTCGCGGGTTCGATTCCCGCACGGAACAAATATTTGTATGACCTACAAGTAGTTGTTCCGGGTCTGGCTGTTTGTGTATGTGAGTTTAATGAATGTTTGTAAACGCACCCACAATACAGGAGAAAATCCTAGTTTGGGACAACGTTTATATAAAAAAAAAAAAACAGTTTCCGAATAGGGTTGTTGAGCAACGCAAAGCTGCAACAATTTTTGTCAGCTGTGCGTGTGCGACCGTGTCTGTGCGGAAGTGTGCGGACCCCACTCCGCTGCACGCGTGTGCGACCGTGTCTGTGCGGAGGTGTGCGGACACCACGCTGCTGCACGCGTGTGCGACCGTGTCTGTGCGCGGAGGTGTGCGAACACCACGCCGCTGCACGCGTGTGCGACCGTGTCTGTGCGCGGATGTGTGCGGACACCACGCCGCTGCACGCGTGTGCGACCGTGTCTGTGTGCGGAGGTGTGCGGACGTCACGCCGCAGCACGCACTGGTTGAGTGTCATTTCCTCAGAGTGGACATCGCGTCCTCTCGTGCGGATCTGTTCGTAATTAGCATCATAATGTGGTTCCGTGCTCTACGTGTTGTTTCCGCGCTGGGTGTTTGTTTTGATAGCAAGTGTTAGTGATAACAGGTATTAGCCTGGTAATGGAGGTAATTAAACTATGCAGATCACTTTGTTTATGTTTGTAGTGATTACAAAGCAGCGCGTACATCACATAAAGTTAAACATAATAAATCGAACATGCTTAAATACATATATATAATACCTACTGCAGTGAAATAAAAATGAAAATTCACCACTTTAACACGTTTATTAATTTATTAATATGTAGGATCGTCAAGATTTAATCCGGTACATTCGGACATCATGTGGGCTGAAGATGGGTTTCGTGCAATGAAAACACTGTGTGCGATACACTGCTTTTATTAAAATCAACGATTTCCAACGAATCGAGTACAGTTCCGCGACGTCTTATCTCTGATGCGATCAGACACTGAATGTCTTCCTCGCCGTAGGTTTAAAAACATCACGACTCTGTAGAAGCGCGCTGTAGGTGTGGGTAGAACCTGTGATGTTGCCAGTGGCGCGCTAGCGATTCGTTTCGTGTTCGTACTAATGACCGGATGCAACAAATATTTAAAAAAGAATCGCATCAAAAAAAATATAAGCAAAAATTTAATATCATTAAAACATTGGCCTAAATGGAAAGAGATTACGAGAAAACTTAAGGTCTAACGGATGGTAAATCTTTGTTACGCATTTGGTTTCCAAACCAGGGAATAGATTTCAATCGGTTTTAGGTTCGGGACCACTAAATTACGTAAACTTTCAAAAGAATATTATCTTATAAAGACGAACCTAAGTTATCGCGATAGAAACAGTCCTGGTTAAAGATCGACTAGTATAAAAATGTTGACCCTGAAAGTACTAATAACTGTAATAGTTAAGTGTGATGGTTTACATGACAAGTCGATCCTGACGACCCGCCACCTCACACCGTCGCACGCCTCGACAGTGTCGCAGGTGATACGACGGTCGTGTGTCGCGGGCCACATCAACTTGCCGCTCTCGAACTTCAAGGATTCTATGCGGCTGGTAAAAACGACCCAAAAGCACGCAAGCCTGGTGAGTACTCAGGTACCCGGAAGGAAAGGCCGGATGCAGCTCTTTTTAACTGGTTCTACACCTACGACAGGTAAAATAGTGTATTACACTAGAGAAAAGGCAAATAAGAGAAAGTGCATACCAAATTCGAAGAATATCTTAACACCATTTGTGCAGAACTCAACAAGATAACTTGGTTGACTGCAGACAACGGAACATAATAACTTGAAACTTGATTAGGAAATTAAGGTACCTACTTAAAGTATAATCAATAGAATTTACTTTAAATTGTAAAGTTTAATCAATATAATTTACTTGGCTCAATTTAAAATTAAAAGTCGAATTTTATGAAAATTTACTGGATACAATAATTCCTATTTTTCAGCAACTCAAGTTTTATTTTTCAATAATAATTTGAGACCCTTGTTTACGTCTTACTTAAATTTTGACAATTTGATAAATTAAGAATAAAAAATTGATGACCAGTTATACGAACTAGAGAAAATAAATGAATAGGTTGAAATCCCAGGGGTCACACTGCGCGCACAGGCAACTGATGGAACACGGGTGGGTTTTAGTCAGTAAGAGTCTGACACGCCCTTCCGCTCCGCCCAGAGCGGGAGAGGTCATTTGATGATTTACCAACCAAAAAATAAATAAAAAAGGGGTCACACTGCGCTACGTATGGTGTTATGCCAAAACGGCTGTGTTCAATGGTTGGATCCAAGAAGTAGATCTATGAAACACTGATCAAGTATTTGTGTTAGCTTTGTGTTGATGGAATGTACGACGACCACACGTAAATAGTCAAAATCTATCTACTGGGTAACCAACTGACTCAATCAGCTGTGTCCAATCATTTGTAATCTGTTCGTTCGTCCGCGTAGCAAAGATCGCAACGCAGACACTACAATATTATACTTCTTCATATATATTCACTACCGTAGCCGGGGTCATTATGCAAATATGAATTCTCTCCTCTCGGCTGATAAAGCTATCGGAATGAAAGCGCAAGTATTACCTCTGCTCCCGCCGCTCCACTCCGAGCAACTCGCCTCCGCACACCGGCACCGGCTCTCGGCTGTCACACGTTAGTGGGAAATCGACGCTCGAATACGTTATCGTTCCCAAAACGGATGGAAATAAAAAAATCCCTTTAGCCGAATGAAAACGCATGGCCTCACTTGGTGTACTCACCGCCACTCACCACCACTTACACACACAACACAACAACACTTACGTACAATACGTCTATCTTACTCTTGCTTGTACGAAATATGTATTAATTTAATGTGACAATCTGGGTAGAAATAATTAGTTTTCGAGATAAATTAATAACGTCTCATTGTTTGCACAACATCAGCGTCCACATCACCTGAAACACAACACTCGGAGCAGCTGTCATAATCATAATTATAATTATGCTCGTTTCAATTAAATGGCGTTTCATATTCATTACCCTTCTTTGTATGCAATTCATTATAATTAATGGATCTGACTGGCGTGTAATCACAAGTGCGCAGTGTTCGCGACATCACATGTCGGTGCCTACTGGCCGGCAGTTGGCGGGAACAACCGCGGGACTAGCTTCTCACGACCCAAAATACCGTTCATTCAAATAATATAATAATATAAATTATTGGGCAACAAGTTAACATGATCATTAGCCGACTTGTTTATTTTGTAAACGCCTTCAGAGCGATGTAGGTACCTGTAGCCCTGGCTGGAGCCGCGGGCGGGAGGCGCGGGCGGCGGGGACTTGGACACATACAGGGAGAAGGTTCGCTTCATACAATGTACGAGTAAACGCGGTTACAGGCTGTCCTGTAGTAGGTTCCAATAGAGCATCCGAGGTCGTTCACAGGAAGTGTGCCGTCGCCTTCGAAGTAACATGTTAATATCAGTCTTGAATGTAATGTTGCAGAGTATTTCGTGGAGCCACAGCAGAGCTAAACACTCCGTATTATTTCGCATTAGCATATTGAGCCACCTGCGAGGCTGTGGCTCCGGAGAATTTACATTCAAACGTTAGCTTCCAACTCGGAGCGCTGCATGCATTAAGTGAGCTCCAAGAGTCGCCGTCCAATCTAGAGCCACAGACGCAGTCAGGTTTACGTACATTAAACCTTCTGCTTCTGTATAGTGGTAGTTTATGGCGAACACAGGCGTCAGCACGGTAAGTCCCTTGAATTCCATACTGATAGTATTATAATTAAATCGCGACTATGTTTCTGTTATGACGTGTAGTAAGTCGCAGTATCAATCTCCCTAGAATTGGCATCGCTCCGCGTCTAACTGTACCAGAATGATTGGTAATGCAGTTATCTGATAAACATGTCTGAGCTCCGAGCTCAGAGCGCTGCCAATTAGATTCCATAACCGAGAAGACAGAAATACCCCTGAGTCACGACACACACCACGTCACGCGGGAGCGCAACACGCCACCTTCGCACACACTACACGTGTTCACGTCTATCTGAGTAGGTTCATACCAGGCTTTAGAACAAGCTCCACCTCGAGGAAATATCTATTACAGATACCATTACGAAGCTCGTCAGCAACCGTTCTGTGTTAGATCTGCAATAATTAATCTTTTGGTATTGTATAATTGCATAGCACATGTGTGTGTACTATGTAGATACTATAAAGCTACCATTTACTGGGTAAGTCTTTCATTGATTTGAATCTGCCCTGGCGGCTGAGAGTATGTCATGCTCACTCTAATGTCTCGCTGGTGGTGGCGCATGTGTTGGATCATTTAGCTCCCTTCAAAATTGTTGAGATGAATGGTGCTAATCCATGCATCATGTTCGTGGAAGGGCGCCGTCAGTACGGACTGGTCATCTCTTAGCTGCCACGGCTTATTTTAATTTAAACTCATATTTGAATTGTCTTTGTCGTTTTATTACGGACACTTTTGACGTTCTGCATCGTTCTCACAACCAAAATTTCAACATGAATGATGTAACCAATATTTTGTAACCCAATTTTTTGATTTAAAAGAGTGTCCATGGAGTTTCTTGCCCGTTCTTCTCCATAGGTACCTACTACGCTTTAGGATGAGCAACTAGCTTCATATTTCTGGCCGACCGACCCCTTGACAATTCAAAAGTGCCTGTAATTGGTTTATTTGAAATGAATGCTTGAGTTTGTGTTTGAATAACCCTTCAATTCCTTTAGTAATATTATATAACTAAATATAATTAACCATTATAGTAACAACTTAATGAAATTATTGTCGTGCAATCCACTGCTCCACATTAATATTGTCGATGACAATTGAGTTAAATTCCGATATAATGAAAATCTCAGATGGTATCGCTGCCGTCTTATAATAATATCTTACAGAATTCACGTTTAACGCTTGAATATTTAGGTTCGTTGTGTTAAGATAATAAAATTTTGTATATTGACAATTAAATTTAAAATATTCAAACTAAAATATGGCTTCGAAAAATTCCTATTTGTAAATATGTTACGAAATTGTGATTATTAATTGAGTAGTAATTTATTAATAAAAACCAGAGATAATTTATGATCAACAAATAAACGAACACTTTGCTAATGCCTGTCAGATGGCCCTCGATATTTGAAGCATATCCGAATGCTTACGACGCTGTAATTTAACAGAAATGTATTATTGCCATTTATAGGTAAAAAAGAAAAAACAAAAAAATATTGGTTAGGTAGGGTAGGTTGGGTAGGTATAGGTTATTGATCTCAATAATAAATTATGTTAAAACCTGTTTTGGCGAGGACTATTTACTTGTTGCCAGTACGCTACATTGAACTCGTCTCGACACGAAGCCGCACAGCTAATTAATGATATAAACTCACAGAATTTGTGTAGAGAGCGCACGAGGCAAGTTGTAATGAGTACGTCTCAGTAGTTGTATAGTGCGGCGAGCGCGGCGAGCCGCCGTCTGGCGCCGACGTGCAGCGCGCCGCACGAACTTGTACTGACTCAGTGAGGGCACCGAGCCGGCTGAGCATCTTGTATCAGTTTGCAACTTGCAACGAACCCTAAATAATTTCGTCCCACTGAAGACATAGTTTACGCGTCCATTTGCAGAGTGTGTCCGCGAGCATGTGCGGCGTGTGTCCGCGAGCATGTGCGGCGAGTGCCCGCGAGCACGTGCGGTGTGTGTCTGCGTGCATGTGCGGTGTATGTCCGCGTGTATGTGCGGCGTGTGTCCGCGTGCATATGCGGCGAGTGTCCGCGTGTATGTGCGGCATGTGTCCACGTGCATGTGCGGCGTGTGTCCGCGTGTATGTGCGGCGTGTGTCCGCGTGCATGAGCGGCGTGTGTCCGCGTGTATGTGCGGCATGTGTCCACGTGCATGTGCGGCGTGTGTCCGCGTGTATGTGCGGCGTGTGTCCGCGTGCATGAGCGGCGTGTGTCCGCGTGTATGTGCGGCGTGAGTCCTTGATATTTTTATCACGATATTTGCACAGGATCGAGACTTATGCGTGTGAAACCGCGGGGCGCAGCTAGTGCATAATAAAATCATTTTAATAAACGATGAGATTGAAACCTATTATATAGCATATTAAAGCAGGCTCTGCACACAAATTGGGTGAAATAATCCGGCTTGTATTCTAAGCGCAGCTATTTCTCATTTGAATTATGTCCTATGTCAGCCCAGAGCCCCTTTACATAAATTTAAAAAATACAAGCCATCAAAGTGAGTCGAGCTGTGACAGAGTGGCGGAGAAACAGCGAGCGCGGACTAAATATACGAGTAATGTGTGGGGTACGAGATGTGGTGCGAGCGCGCAACCGTTAGTTGTTGTACGTACTGACAGACGTTGTTGGGAGAACTGCTCGCTTGCCGAGCAGCCGAGCAAGTCGACCACCGCACTACACTACCCAGCTGCAGCAGGCATTATGGGGGTCAAGTCTATTCGTATGAGAGGTAACAGGTCTCGACGTCATTATTCGGCAATTAACATCAGCAGTCAACTAATAGATATAGATCGGTGAGAGTCCCCACGGTAACGAGGCTTTATTATGTAAATGGTAAGGAGCTTCATCAAATCAAATCATTTATAATTGTAGTTGTAACATAGACAATGGCAGAAAATAAGTGCAGTTCTGAGGAGTAGGAGATAGAACGCTGCTAGTAGAAGCAAGTGTCAAGTGTGGCATGCGGCACGAGCCTTGGAGCGAGTAATTAAAGCAATGGCGGAGGAGGAGAGGGAACCGATGTAGTTACAGTCGTAGCTATGTCTTACAGCGGCGAGCCTGATGTGCCACGACAAGTGATTAATAAATAAATAAATTGATTCTTTTTCAGGTTTATTAATGGTACAGGCAGGATCCGAGGTGGATCGTGTTGTCTCAGCGGTCTGTTCGCTGTTCGGCTGTCGACAAGTTCGGCACGCGGACCGGACATAGTCGCCTGCTCGACGCTTTATAAATGAGTCATTTAAATGAAAAAATTTAAATGAGTCACAGTCTTTATCAATGAGGACGCCAGCCGAGTCGGTGTACTGCTCGCGCTGGAACACAGACGTGACCGCGCCTTGCCGCGCGCCGCTGGAAGCATCGCGACCAGGCAGCACCAACAATGACACCCTCGGAACGCTCGTGATTACCCACTACCACGTGTGCACGACTCTCTGGTAGAACATAAGTTTGTAGTAGTCCTAATATATAGTTTTTCTTTCTAATATGGTTTTTATAGCCATATGGTTTGTTTGGTTTGCTGTAATAGGCTGGGTTGATCGATTGATGGTTCGATGGTGGACATTATTACTGGTACACTTGCCTAACAGATCACTTCAACCACCTTCCTAGCGCCTTGCGGTGCGTTTCATTTCCATGCGTTGCGGTGCGTTCATACCTAGTTTGTATTATGAGAACGAAGAAACAAAGCGCGGTGCCAGCGATACGGAGCGGTATGGAGCCGTACGGAATCGTTAGCGGTACTTTGCTGCTTACTGTTTGTGTGTTCATTGTTCGAATTAATCTTTTGTGCTACCAGCCCCCTCACCTTCAAGTGAACAGCTCCTCGCCGCGCACAGCCATGTCCTCTCTCGATTATAGTTTATCCGTAATAATAAAGCTCACAAATTACAATAAGCGTCGTATTGCCGCGGCATGTCATATCACCGCGCTCTATTCGCCACGTACATCACGTTAGCTGTGCAGCTGACAGCCACTGTGACGTCACACCACTCGTGTGTGTCTGTGTGTGTAGCTACCACTTGTTACGAGGTACAAAAGCTCGTTCATGTGTGCCGAGTGGGTGATACGAATAGATGACAGCAGTGGAAAGTGTCTTTGTGCCGGTCGGTTTAGATCGGCGTGTGCGACTGATGCTCGTCTTGTTCTCACGACATGTGATCGCATGAGCAGTGTATTTCAGTTTTGCAGTGAGCCTTCTGTGTTCAACTGTTGTGCGCGCGGTGGAGAGTACGCGTTGTAGTACGACTGTTACAACGCGAGCGATGTTGTGTAGCGCGCGTCAGCACACAAACAATAGCGTCAGTGCAGGGCGCCGCATCATTGTTCGTGACGCTGTCATCATGTTCAACAACGCTTAATATTTGTTTATTTAGGTTAGCCAACAATTGTTTACACAAAACATTGACAGTAAATTCCTTAATATTACGTATGTAAGTGTAAAAATTACTTACAGGCTAGCACCACATGCACCATTTTTTCATCATCACCATAATTTTACATATTGTTATAAAGCTAAAAAAGGATACTTAGAATTAAAATTATTTAATAAAATTTGGTAATTCGTGTATGACAATAATAACAAAAATTTCACTCTACTTAATTAAAATAACAGATTTAAAAAAATAAATATCTCAATTTTAGACGACAGATATTCACCATTCGTCGACGAATCATATCAATCAATCATACTCGTATTATTTGAAGTACTCTAACATCCATTTTAAATGTGGCATTGGACGACCGCGCGTGACAGCGAGCCACACTACCCATTCGTCTTGGTGGGCTCGGCATCCGCGAAATTTCTAGTGACGGTCTACCGGCGTTTCTATCCTCGGTCCACAGCACCGAAAAGTAAACCACAAGAATCTTGGTTTCTCTGGTTGACTGAAAAGTGGATTGCCCGGACACGGTTCAGCCCGAGAACCCGTCTTCCCATAGACGGTGGGAATACGTCCACCAATACTGCCCAGCGTGCCCGCCTGCTGGCTGTGGGGGAGTGGGAGTCACGTCTCTGGCTTCATGCGCTACCGTCACCTAACATAGGCACTTTGCTGGGTGACACCACATTCCGGCTCGCTACATGTTTGTGTCTGGGCGCTCCTTGTCGGGCTCTACATCGCTGTCGTTGCGGTGAAGCAGTCGACTGCCTCGGACACCATGGCCTATGCTGCAGCAAGAGTGCTGGTCGGAAGGCACGTCACGCCAGCATTAATGACATCATTCGTCGAGCTCTTGTCATCGCCGGGGTGCCAGCTGTTTTAGAATCCAATGGCTTGGCACGTGACGATGGGAAGAGGCCAGATGGAATGACCATAATGACTTGGAAGTGGGGAGGCCTTGGGCGTGGTATGCAACTTGTGTCGACACCCTCGCGCCATCCTATCTTCCTGGCACGGCGGGCTGTGCTGGGGCGGCTGCTGCAGGAGCAGAAAATCTCAAACGGCGCAAGTATAACAACCTTATTGGGAGCTATATGTTTGAGCCGTTTGGGGTTGAAACACTAGGGTCCTGGGCTGGGGTCACAGTGCACATCGAATATTTCGGGACATTGCCAAGCGGTTGTTTGACTCTTCACGTGACCAGAAGACTGGCCTATTTATTAGCCCAAAGAATCAGTATTGCCATCCAACGTGGCAATGCTGTCAGCCTTTTGGGCACTAATCCCATTGACAGCAATGCGGAAGAATTTTTTGATGCCCTATGAGCTCTTCCATTTTTGTTAATTTATATACTTTGAAATAAGGTGGTATATATTTTAGTGCTAGCTTGTATATTGTAATCTATTTAGGTTGATTAAATAAAGAATAGTTTTTTGGTTACATACAATGCGATTATAATGATTTGTCTAATAAGTATCTCATATTTTAATTCAAATACATAAATCTTAAAATAGCGAGATCATTGGTTCTGAGCAGGGTGCTCAGTAATTATTTTATATTTTACGACGCTATCATGGTGTATATCAGTAAGATACAACAACTGCAACTGTTTAGAATTGTACACAGGCGTGAAATCGGCGAGTTAGCGCCCAGAACCGTTCTGCGCAACGGTGGTGGTGTAATGGTGTGATGGGATTTCGCGGATATTGGGCTGGGGCACGTGAGACTCAGTAGGTTTGGTCAGTCAATTTTATTTCTAATACATTTATACAGGAATAAGGCATCAGTAACTTTTCTTAGAGTTGATAAAGAGTGCATTTTGACATATTTAAGCCGACTAGTATAGAAGAGAAGCTGTTTACTTGTCTCTCTAGAAAAATCAAGCTAGTGTCATATTCAAACAGTGCTTTGTTGACCCAGCCAGACTGCCAACCCCGCAAGGAGGTCAAGGGCTGGCTGCCAGCTTGCGGCGGAAATCATTTCAGTATCGATACTCGTGCGGCAAGTTGTGCATCTACAAGTAGGCCGCGCTGGTAACCAGGGGATTTTAAATAGTTTATTCTATTTTATTTTGTTAATTTTAGGAAAGCTTACAGCTAATACATCTCAAAATCTAGTACAATGTAAAAAGGAGGCCGATTACAAGCTTCCACTAATGATTAACGTGAGTAATATTAACTACGTGAAAACAGCGACGTGAGAAATACGCAAATGAACTATCGCACGCTCAAATAATACAATAATAAAAAGAAAAAAAGAAAGATTATATACATCGAAAAACAATTATTCAAACTTTTCTTTAATTCCTTAATACTACTAGTAAATAAATCCAACTCGACATTCTGACACAACATATTAAAAGTACCACAAGCTCTTATCACATACGAGTTCTGTCTGTAGACAGTTCTGACTTGAGGCATTTGGAGAAGACGTGGTCTCCGAAAAAATGCACTCGGTAAGCGAAGCCCGATCTTGCCCACCAACTCAGGGACGTCAGTAGATCCATTCATAGCACTAAATAAGAAAGCAAGATCTGCAATTTTCTTTCGCTCGTGTAGAGGCAGAATATGATTTTTTTTACACCGACTTACATCATTCGGGAGATAGGTATTTGAGCGATATTGAGTGTACCTCAAAAATCGCCCTTGCATACCTTCAAGCCAATTAATGTATACATTATAATTTGGATTCCAAACCTGAAAACCATATTCAAGGTGGCTACGGACAAACGAACAATAAAGAATTTACATTATTTTAACATTCTTAAAATCTGAACACACAAAAAATAAAACCCAAAGCTTTAGAAGCCTTGTTGACTATGTAATTAATATGTGTGTGACGGATGAGGTTTACGTGCTCTTTAATAAATGAAACTACGTACCTTGTCAACATAAAAGTTTATTGATAAACACAATTGAGAAAAGGGGGTAGGTTCACAGGGGGTAAGTCTATGGTCACAAGTTTTTCCTAAATTCCCTTGGGAGTAGCACAGTACTCTCCTGGCTCAGCCTGGTGTGATGTAACCCGCAGCGGTGAGCACGCTGCAGACGCCAGGGAAGGTGACGGTCGGCAGTTGGTCTTGCCAGACCCAAGACCAACTGCCGACCGTCACCTACCCTCCAGACCCTCGGAGCTTGCTCGACGCGGACACGCGGGTAAATAAGTACCCGGCGCGGAGCTCGTGCCTGCGCAGGTACGCCGGAAGGTGGTGGCCCGGTGCTTCGCGCCCGGATTCCTCCGATATATCCGGATGAAGTTGCTGTTGGTAGCCGGAACTTTGGACCCTGGAATTCAACGTCCAGCGTGTCACAAAGATGGCCAATGGGTCATCTCCGCTGATTGTGACACCAAGGCATAAGCAAAGCGAGATGTACTATGCGCTAATGAAGGTGATGTGTGGTTGTCACAATCAGTACGGAGTTTACAAATATAAGATACAGGTGGATAGTTATAGGTGAGAAGCACACGATGACTTGCACATTTTTCAAAGTATGGAACATTCCACAAAATGCACAGCGTTATAGACAAATAGATCGTTAAGCAAATACTCAAGCTGAAGGCATACTAATTAATAAAAAAGTGGTTATGAGCAAAAAGGCACACGCCATATGATGATGACCTAGATAAGTAGGTACACAAATATAAACTTAATTAGCTGTTCATCACTTACCCAATATGGGGTTTAAACTGAGTTTAATAGACTCATAATTATATTAAATAAAACAAACGGCGACCACCGTGGCTGTTTCGGAGGGCACACGTATGAAGGCCGCCCGGAAGGAACGCGTGCCCCCGAAGTCAGCATATGACGGTCTGACGACTCGGCGCGCACAGTTGACGGCCGGGGTTGCCAGGTCTGCCGGGGCGATGACGGGGAGAGGGAACAGGGGACCGCTATCTAAACACGATCTCCTGTGGCGATCCCAAGGTCACGCGCATTGGGATGAACATAGACATTGGCAATTTGGTTTTTATTAAAAAGTAAACAAATGCTTAAAAGAAGCCTATTTTAACGGTTTTAGTCGTTAATCTATGTACTTTATATTTAATAAAAACAAACGGAACGTTACATGTGCATCAAACAGAAGCTTAAAGTCAAAAATAACTCCAAGATCTCTGATGACACTCACTCTGGCTACCAAGGCATTCGAAAGCCCATAGTTAGTAAAATGCATATGTGTGTGTTCGTTGTGGGATCCTTCGCAGGAATGTGATGTATAAATGAGGCGGTATGTGGGATGTGCCCGTGTGTGCACCTGTGCACGGAGGCATGCCACGTGCGGTGTGCTGTGTAGTGTGGAGCTGTGTCACCACCGGCCAGGCTCAGCTTCATTCCGGCACCGTCGGGTTTCATTACGTGGCACTCTCACACACACGCACACACATACTGCGCCGCCATTGTGCTCCTCGCACTAACCGGTTTAATCAAATCTTCACAACATGCCTGTGTGTGTGTATTGATCGCGGTTTTATCGCCGCGAGTGGAGACGTTATTGTGAGCTGCAGGTGAGGCGAGTGCTTTATTAGTATCGCGGCGCACGACCGCGGGACACACACGGCATGCGGCGACACTCCGCTGGTGACCTCACGCCACACTGTGGGTAACATAACAATCGGCTACAAACGTAATCCTCGCACACTTGGCACAGCCGCACTACAGGCATGCCTCGTGTCATTAAGTGTCGAACATTTACTTCGACTCATTTATTGCGCAATGTGACCCTGTCCTGACTCATAAATACTTACGATGAGAACACAGCTCTGGCTGTGGGTTTTGTTGCAATGATGGCGTCACATAATATGTTCGAGTTGATACCATCCTGGGACCCAACATATAACACGATGCTGTAACATGAACAGAAGTCAACCTTGTTACTCATAATTTATGTAACAATAATTTCTTTAAAATAGTATAATCAAATACTTGGTGGGTAGTTATCTAAATATGTGTGCGTAAAATGAAAACTTGTTAACGTGGTTCTGACAGACAAGTTTTATAATCAATACGTAGCGCGCGAGGCAAACAGATTATCAATGGATTACTCATTAAACATGAATGTGAAGGAAACCCGCGCTCATGCTCGTCGCCGCGTCGGTGCATGTTTCATCATTGTTCAGAGTAGCTCGCTGGTGAGAGCGCCGCGTCGGCAGAACTGGACTGACACAACTTGGCTTCGACTTATCAGGAAGTGCGCGACCTCCGCAGCCTTCATCCCTATTTATTAGATCATGGGGCTGTTGTTCGTTAGCGACTGCGGCCGCGACCGCTCCACCTCATTGCTGAGCAATAGCAAAAATGCAAATGCGTGGCGACACTAATTGCTCGCTCGAGCGTCGCGCGCACTGCCTCACTCACAGACGAGCGGACTTGATACCGGACAACTGGATGTTTTAATGTAGTCGCTACCACTCTCGTATAAATAAACTAACGGCCTACATTCCTTGTTCTTCTTCTTGTTGTGTTGTGGATTATATCTTCGTAACTTATTAATTTTATTATATTGACATTACGTGGAATACTCCCCGGGCTCTACCGGAGCACGTTTGCGTTGTATTTAAAATACCTGCAAGCAGCGTAAGATAAGAATGATAACACGATACTCACGAGCACGGCACATCGGTCCCGGGTCGTTCATATATCACAACACTGTTATTACACTTTTATACAACGCTGCTACGAACCATCAAATAATAAAGTGCACGTGCGCTGTATTGTACCAGGCGGCCGAGGTCGGCGCTTAGCACGTCGTAGCCGCGCGCCGCCGCCTCCGCACGTAGCACCCTGTCGCCGCGCTACAGCCACTCCGTGCGTAGCACCGCTACGACAGATTAGCGCGCAGCAGCAGGACGTACCCTGATATGCAAGTTTTTCTGAAATCATTTTATTGCTGAACTATTTCATAAAATAATATCGAAAGTGGATCCGAACAGGTTACGTACTGCTAGTGCTATTCATCATTCAAGTTATATGTAATGTACGACAATAACCATATTAAAAGATAACGAATTATTTATATTCCTATCGCTAATTGTCTACACTATAAAATATAAACCCCCCTCCGCTAGTTATCCTCCCTTGTGATTGCATTTTCCCGCTGAATGCTCGTGGTAATGGTGGTACACCTGAACCCGCAGTTAACACCGGCATTCATCATTCCTGACGGTATATTTTATAGTTCGTACTTACCTAATAATACTTACTTGCACGACAGCTCTCCTACTTCTGACACTTTGTAAGGCAAGAAACGATATCGTTCGGGATGATAACTTTCTATATTTTTGATGTCGATCCGCACATCCATAACGGCGTCGCGCGAATTGTCCCGTACAGACTCAGGTCGTGTCCAACTCAAACACAGGAGCTCCGAATGCGCGTGGACGTCTCACATCACACGTGCACTGGACCCGGATCACATACCTACATGTATAGCTATCCTCCGCCCAGACCCGAGTGAGTATCAATTTATATATTTAAACTAGCTGACCGGACAAACGTTGTCCTGTTTCCTAGAACTCAATCGCAGCGCCACCTATCGGGTCCAATTGGGAATCTAAGCCATCCAGGGACCCACTCAAACACACACAAAAAATTCGTCATAATCGGTCCAACCGTTTAAGTGGAGTTCAGTGACATACAGAAAGAAAGAAAGACATCATTTATTTACTGATAATGTAGGTATACATATAAGCTGGAATATTTATTAATTGTCTCGATACATTTTACCTTACGGCATGCAACATATTAGGTTTGAATTAAGTAGTAATATAGATATAGCTATTACGATTATTATTAGCCCTAGTCGAATTTAATAGGTAATTACAGATCAGACTAAAAAAGCATATCACAACACAAAGTGTCACTATTATAATCTAAAACATTCGAAATTGCAAAGACAACGAACATTCATCAATAACATTTTCCTATATAGTTTTGCAGACGTACAGAAGAATAAAATTACATAGATGTATAGAGATAGAATGATTTGTACCGTGACACTTACTCGTATCACTTGCGGAACGCGTTATTAGTGATGCTATCCTTGCATCTTGTTGGTGAGCGACACTGTCGCGAGCGACACTTTTTGCGTGATGCGTATCTGCACCGCGCAGTGATATACACAAGTAAAATAATCAGCTCCGAGGTCTCCCGCAACAGCACCCCCGTCCTTGCTCCGCACGGCAACAGATCATTGCCACGAGGAGAGACCCCACCCGTCGTCGTTAAATGTAATGTTTCATTGACAGCGTGATTCCATAGAAGAAATTACTACGTCTGTAACAGCTTCATATTTTTCCATTTGTTTAATTACTTAATTATCCCGACAGTTTGACAACCAATAGCAATCAAATTAAAGATAAACTCTCGTCAACACACGCTCGGTAATAACGCTCGAAAATAATCTAAATATTGTTTGGAACTATTGTTGATTTTTACATTATATTTTTAAGAATAAACATATAATACAGAAGCCGAAAATAAAAAGATACCCTCTTTGTACCACCATGTACCTACATGGCACCTACTGCCTACTGCGTACCTTCATCTCAATAGATTCTCACTCTTTCGTCTGCGGTAAGTAGTTATTATAGCTAAAAGCGTTTGAAAGCGTTGGCGTAGCGTCGGCACTCGTAGCCTCGTAGCGAGCCGCCACGTAGCGTCGTAGCCCCGTAGCACTCCAGCAGGCGTAGCATGACGCTTTCTATTTCTTGGAATGACAAGACATAGCTATTTTTCTATACAAAGTGACATTTCGTTTCTCTATTTTTGACATCGCACCGTAAAAATCCTTCTACAATCTGTAATTTTGTCTTTTATTTCTAGCGATCGTTGTCTAGGTCCTTTTATATGTAGACTATTTCAGAAGAAAGTTTTCTATCCCAAAACTTAAAATCACACTGACAACTGACAGTTGTCTAAGGAAGTGAAGACAATTTGATTTTGTAATCGCCATGCTATCTTTAGCATGGCGATTACAAAATCAAATTCAAACTTTTTACTCGACGGCCCCAAAGTATAAAATGGAATAGAAAAATTGAATTTTTCACATTTTGTATGTAAAATGTGAAAAATGATTATCTACATTTTTCGTTTTACGGGTTTAAGGGTTTCATGAAGGGGGTCGAAATTTTCATTATTTTTGCGATAGGACACACCATTTTCGAGATATAAGCAAAATAAAAGAATAACGGGAATAAACTACTGAATTTTGTAAAAAGTGCAGTTGACTCTTTCTACTTTGCTGCCGTCGTACTGTCTTCACGGAACGTCGTTTTTGTCTATTCTTCCGTCGACAAAACCCGTTTCTATAATGGTCATGCTACGCGTGCAGGCCGAGACGCTCTCCGAGGGCCCACTCGGTACGACCCGCGAGGAATTACTCGCACATGTCGACTAAACTCGCCTGCCGCGGAAAAGAAGTTACAATTTATTTAACGTCTCAGGATCCAAAACTAATCTGGGACATTTCTCCGGTCTCCCTAGACTGTAGGCAATACAATGAATTGTCGAAGCGTTGTAACCTGGACATAACCCTCCCCATTACAAAATACAAAAATGATTTAACCACCGCAAAGTAACCAAGTATGTAACTACATATGTTACCTGTATACTATAATCAGCAAATGTGAAATAATAATTATTACACTAAACAATTTTAATATGAATGCTCAATCCTTACATGTATTTTTTTATTTCGTTTTCCCTCAAATTCAATCATTTGTTTTCTCTATTTTATTTTTATCCTGTTTACATCATTGTACTATGAATGCTCACTCTTGACATGTTATTTTTTTTCTTTCATCATTCATCATTTATTTTCTCAATTTTTATTTTTATCGTGTTTACGACTAGTTTTATTATGTGCACGCTGTGTCTCCTGTCATTGAAGGAGCACACGTAAAAGAACCAATGTTATTATTGTAATTTATATTGTATATGTGTATCCTTTGTTGGTGATCCCAAATAAATAAATAAACATTTTTGTATAAACATCTTCTGTTTCAACAAAATATGTTTCCGTTCATTTTTTAAATCCCGTCCGTCCGAATTCCGTTCTTTTTTTTTTAAATTAACGGCTAGCGCCAATAATTTATCCCAAGAACAGACTTAAAATTGTAGTTGAAGAACATGTTCGCGCAAACATTACGACTGCAAATAAGTTTTTACGCGCGATATTGAGAGATTTACCATGTTATTTTTAAGACCATAGACTTTTTATAGGTTTTCCTGTAATATATAAGTAAAGAACTATTGACCGTATTTTTTTTCAAAATATTAGGCTGTGTTTTCGGAAATAAGGGTCAATTGTCATCTATTTTCTGAAATAACTTAGTTTAAAAATTATGTTTCAAACCCTCAACAAGCCTTTAATTTGATGTCACACGGTACAGTTTGCAAAACTTTTGTTAACGAACTTAAAAAAAAGAGACGGTTTTGTGTTCATCTGTTTGTATTTTTTATGTATGTTCATCGATATTTTATCAATTGTGAACCGATTTTGATTTTTCATTTGGTAGGGGAAGCTCGCGCGGTGGTCCCGTATGAGTTTTATTAAGTTTGCTTTGGTAGTTTTTGAGTTAGCTTCAATAATGCGTATTTAATCCTCTTTGCGTATGTAGATAATTTTATAAAAGTTCCTGTCACTATTGTTCACATAGAAAGTAGTTAAATAAATACGAATTCGTGTGCGGAACGTATGACAGTAGAAAGTGAAAAAAGTACAGCCGCTGACACCGACTTCCGAAAATAAAGTAATTTTTCACTTTGTAGTGTTTTTTTTGGAGTCCGTTATTTTTTTTAATTTTCTAATTGGCTCTCCAAGAGTGACCACATATTCAATATTCATTTATTTACGTTACTCGTCCATGTTGACTGGTTCCACAATCAGTCTTACCATGGGGTATAGTGTTACCCAGTTACTGGGTTGGGGAGGTCAGATAGGCAGTCGCTCCATATAAAATACTGGCATTCATCTGCGTTTAGTCAAAAAGCGCTTGGCAGATTGATACGGTTTGCTACGGATCGGTCGGATTGACACGCCGACGACCACGACGACGACGATTGTCGTTCAAACTGTAGTTGCGCTTGTTATTATGTGTGTCTCAAATTATTAACATTTTAACTATTTAGCGACGCGCGCACTTTACGAATTAATTTAATTTGACATCGACAAAGTGCTTTCACACGACGACACGCGCTAACATGACGCATAGGTAGGCATACCATTCGCGCATTCTGGTGTGCCTACTCAAGGAAGAAATGTTAGTTGTGGCAGACTTAACAATCGACGCGCTTTAAGTAGATAAGCACCTGCCTGCTCGTTCAACGCCTCATCCACGCCACAGCCGCGCTACGGCCGGGTATCATTTGCGCCACGACTACGCCACGGCCGCGTTACAGCCACGTGTCGTTCGCACCACGTTCACGCCACGGCTGCACTACAGCCGCGTCTAGTGCGCCGCATCCACGCCACGGCCACGCGGCAGCCACATCATGTTCACGTCACGTCCACACTTCGCCTCGTTAGTACTGACTGTGTGGCAGAGTTACTCGCGTTTTCTCCAACCTAATTAGTTTACGTCAACGATTTAGGCCGCTAAAGTATAAACAGCGATCAGTTTCTGTAAATCGTTTTAATTAGGCAATGACATAATAATGTTTTAAATGTGTTTAGCGCTAAACGCATTTAGTGATGTGTGTTGCAAGCGGGCCTCCAATCATGTTCACGTGGCGTTCCCATAACGCGGCGCTGGCGACACGCGACACATCGCTGTTACTCGATACTAACAGAAACGGATTTATCTATTTGTATGCTCGACTCTGATAACTGTCTCTCGTCCCGTCCGGCTACACAACCAAATACCAGAAACTTGTGTAGATACCTACCTACCTATTTGACGGATATTGTACAGCACATGGTTACAGTGCAGCGTTACTTGTTATATCTCTAAAAGAACTGCTGCTAGTACCAATACTTTGAAGGCAAATTTTCTAGCAATGTACAATGTGAAGACGAAAACACTGGCAATACTGGCATAGGAGTATTTAGGAACTATCAAATTAATCCTAACAATGAAATAATTATTTAAAAAAATCAACAAACTACATAGTAATGACGGGCTGACTATGGATTTTACCGATCAGCCGACTAAACTAGAGATATGAGCCAATCATTCATATCGGATATATTTGATTGAACGTTCGTATGCAGACTGGGAACGTCATTAGAAATACAGAGTTTAAGTTATTGACATATTGTTGTCTTTACCTTGTGTAATCAAAGTCAAAAAGTGTGTGTTTTGTGTGTCAAAGTGTGTGTTTCTTTGGTATTGTTCGTCGAATCGTTGAGCTCCTTAAGTTCTGAGTTGAGCTACACGATTACTGACAAATGCGTGCACTGACTGGACAGGTCCACTCAATCTGTGTGGTTTTTCCTCAAAAGACCATCTCAGACACAAATCTACATGGTCTTCACATGATCTGACCAATATTATGTCTGGACTTTAAAAGAGACTGTGACCTCTGAGTTTGTTTCGGCCTTTCTTCTCAGAGTAGTCAGATAGGAAACGCCGACCTCATCTAGTTTTTAAAATATGATTGACGTGTAAAAGTGTTTGTTCAAACCTACTTACAGAAATAAAATCATTTATCATTTATCATTTAAAAACATATCCTTTCTTGGCATTCGGGTAAAAATCATACGTAAATACAGTAACTAGTAAGATATTTCCTTCACACCTTTTTTTTTTTTTTTTTTTTTTGGGTGGGAATACATCAAATGACGTCTCCCGCTCTGGGCGGAGCGGAAGGGCGTGTCAGACTCTTACTGACTAAAACCCACCCGTGTTCCTTCAGTTGCCTGTGCGCCAGGGCCACGGTAACTCTTTCGAACAATCCGCAGCCCCGGCAGGCATCGGTCCTATCGGACCCCGTCAATTTTGCTGACATCTCTTTGAGGCGCGCGTGGAACACGACGCGCCGTCGACCCGGGCCTGGTCCTTACCGGACGGCGAGCTGCCCATTGCTCGCCGTCCGCAAGCCCGCGCCTACGGTGGCCGGGAGTCGGCAATCGACTCCCGACGCCCAGGGTGTCTCCTCCTCCTGCGGCGGCTAGGGGCGCGAGGGCGTAGAGATTGCCTCTCCCTCTCGCGCTCCGCCTCCTCCTTCGCGAGCATTACTGCTTCGCAGAAGGAGGTGACGGCTTCCCATTCCCTCTCGCTCCGTACCATGGCCTGAACCAGGGCCGGACGCGAGAGGTCGCCGCCGCCGATCGCCGCCACGAGGACACGGCGGTGCTCCGCCCAAGCCGGGCAGACCTCCACCGTATGCTCCACCGTGTCCTCCGGTCGATCCACACAATGGTAACACCCGGGCGTTTCCTCCCGCCTTATTCGAAACAGGAACCTCCCGAAACAGCCATGTCCGGTGAGGACCTGCGTCAGGCGGAAGGTGAGGACGCCGTGGCGCCTCTCAAGCCACTCCTCAAAGAGGGGTCTTACCGCCGCAATTGTGGCGTGCCCTGCGCTGGGTTGCGACAGTCGCACTCTCCATGCCGCCATGAGATCCCGCCGGAGCTCTGTCCGCTGTGCCGTGATTTCTCGCGGCAGCGGAGTTACGCCCCGGCGTTTCGCCTCCTCGCGCCACTCCCAAACGTGCGCGAGGACCTTTGCCTCCAGATCCCACGGCGGCAATCCGGCAAGGAGGCTCGCCGCCTCGCAGGAGACCGTGCGGTATCCCCGTACCATCCGGATGGCCATGACCCTTTGGGACGCTTTCAACCGGCGGGCTGGCCGGAGCCTTAGTGAACGCGCCCACACCGGTGCCCCGTAAAGGGCCATGGACCGCACGACCCCCGCGTAGAGCCTCCGGCAGGAGGCGTTTGGCCCCCCCAGATTGGGCAAGAGCCGCTTCAAAGCAGCCCCGGCCCGCTGCAGTCTGGGAGCCAAACGTCGGAAGTGCTCGACGAAGTTCCACCGGCTGTCGAGGACGAGTCCCAGGTACTTCATCGTCGACTCGACGCCGATGTGAACCCCTCCTACCGTTATTTGGGAACCCGACAGTGGCGCGTTCCGAGGACCATGAAAACACATGGCCTCGGACTTGTGCAAGGCCACCTCGAGTCCCAACTGCCGGATCCTCTCAACGACTGTCGCAACCCCGCGTGTCATTAGTTCGGCCGCCGCCTGGTGCGACCTCCCCTGCGCCAGGACCAGCGTGTCGTCAGCGTAGCACACTACGCTGACGCCGCTAGGGAGGTCGGCGCGCAGCACCCAGTCGTAACCGATGTCCCACAGATGCGGCCCCAGGACCGATCCCTATGGGACACCGCACGACATCTCTCGCCGGTTCCATTCTCCTTGGTGACCGGGGTAGATCACCGCCCTATCCGTCAAATAGGCCTCGACTACACGACAGAGGTAGGTCGGCATCCGGTGATACCGGAGTGCCTCCCTGATGCAACTCCAGGGCAGGGTATTGAAGGCGTTGGCGATGTCTAGAGACACCGCCAAGACGACCCCACCCCGGGCCACAGCATCCCCCGTCGTGAGGGCTCGCACGCGCATGATGGCGTCCACCGTGGAGCGCCCCCTGCGGAAACCAAACTGGCTCTCCGCCAAATCCGGCCCCACCCGCACCAGCTGCCCGACGAGGCGGTCTGCAATGACTCTTTCAAAGAGCTTGCCCACCTCGTCGAGCAGCACGATGGGCCGGTAAGCGGACGGAGAGTCCGCCGGGCGCCCCGGTTTCTTAATGAGGACCAGTTTCCCCGTCTTCCAACGAAGTGGGAACTGGCCCTCCTCCAAGCATGCGCTTAGGAGCCCTCTTAGTCGAGGCCCGAGAGCCTCCAAGGCCAGGACCCAGGCTTTTCCAGGTAAGCCGTCGGGTCCTGGGGCGGTATTCTTGGCACTCAGCCTACGTACCGCCACTCTCAACTCTACCTCGGTCATTTCCTTCACACCTGGTGATGCGAACTCTGATATCGGTAAAAAATTACGTCATGACTCACGAAGCGCGGACACCCCTAGCTCAGCGTCTATTGCCTGCAAGGACTTTTGATGCCAGGTTATAATAAATAACAATGGTCTGGTGCTACAGTTAATCACCGAACATAATCTGAGGAACAAAAACAATCGTCAATACTCTTTTTCCAATCTACGTAGGACGTGCTATCATGTATGTGTACGAATTGTGGATTCGACATTATTGATAAATAAAAAAAACAAAAAAGAAAACAAACGACTTAAAAAAACAATACAAAGTGAAAAAGAAATCGGAAGTCGGTGTCTTTGGTTTCGTATTTCCGAATTCAAATTTTTCATTTTGTAGTGTTCTTTTAGACGTCGGGTTAGTTCAGTACATTTGCAAACGAACAGCTCAGCACTTTTGCTTACCAGATAGTACGTCTTCGACTACCAATCGCGTAACTCAAACAGAACCAAATTAAATCATCTTTTAGTGCTAATTTGGATTGCATTTGGATTTACCATTTGATAATTATTATAACTATAGTATTCAATATTATTTAGCTTTCAAACCATATTATTTCGTCTTATTCAACCAGTGATCGTAAACCAAATATCAACCAACCCAGAAGTGAGCTATACCTACCACGCATGACGCAAACACTACATTCTACACGGTTGTGTTTTGTTTTTGTAAAAAAGTTATTTGCTTTTTACTTTTTAGTTGTGGTACCTACCTCACGCATATTCGTATACTATGAGTACTACTTGTTATGAAAAAAAATGTGACAGGAAGTTTTATAACATCATCAACATACTCCAAGTGTATTAATTACGTATTATTGGAACTAACTCAAAAACTATCTTAGCAGTGTTACTAAAATTTATGTGGGAACACCGCGCGAGCTTCCTTTGCCAAAAGATAAACAATTACGTACGTTACGATCACGTTAATTGGCCCAGTAATCAAAGAAAAATAGTTGTACCTACATGAAAAAAAAATAAAGAGGCTCGCCGAATACATAACCTCCTCCTCTATTTTGTAGTCCGATATAAACTGTTTCGCTTATTTTGAATATTTCATGATTGATCTTATGATTACAGGTGATGGGTGAAGTTCAGTGCGAGCACGCAGTGAGCGCGGCGTGAGCGGCGCGTGCGCGACGTGCGGGGGGCGGAAGGGGCGAGGGGCAAGACATGGACGACCCCGAGCGCATCGCGCGCGACGCCGCCGCCTGCCAGCAGGAGAACAACGTCACCGTGCCGCAAGCAGGCCAGTACCCAACACTGTGTGCGCCGCCGCTCCCAGTACGCTCCACCACCGCCACTCACCTGCTTTCTCTGCTTGCAGGCACGTTCTGCGAGGGCACGTTCGACTCGTGGCTGTGCTGGCCGCACACGCCGGCCAACTCGACCGCCTACCGCGCCTGCCCCGCCTTCGTGCCCGGCTTCAGTCCTGAACGTGCGTCGCATGCCTTACGTACCGGTGACGCATCGCTCGGCTCAGTTGTGTGTACGCTCGCTC
The DNA here is from genome assembly GCA_917490735.1 of Dryobotodes eremita. Classification (NCBI taxonomy): domain Eukaryota; kingdom Metazoa; phylum Arthropoda; class Insecta; order Lepidoptera; family Noctuidae; genus Dryobotodes; species Dryobotodes eremita. The sequence goes on from OU823254.1 coordinate 23,049,846, forward strand.
TTGTTGCAGTATTGGCGCACAAGGAGTGCACGGCAGACGGCACGTGGTGGCTGCATCCGGAGACCAGCCGGCCCTGGTCCAACTACACCACCTGCATCAAGCCCGAGGATGTGAGGCCCCGCTCTAGCTGAGTATGTCCCGCGAGTGAGCCAGCACTGACTGACGTTTGTTGTGCAGGACGTGAGTGACATCATCGCGGTGTACGAGGCGGGCTACAGCGTGTCGCTGGTGGCGCTGCTGCTGTCGCTCGGCATCCTCTTCTACTTCAGGTTAGTCTCTGTCATCCTCCGCTGCTCCGTGTCCACTGTGTGCGTGCTAACACTGTGTGTGTGTCGCAGGTCGCTGCGGTGCGCGCGCATCACGGTGCACATGAACCTGTTCGCGTCGTTCGCGCTCAACAACGCGCTGTGGTTGCTGTGGTACGGGCTGGTGGTGCGCGCGCCCGCCACGCTGACGTCATCGCCCGCGTGGTGCCGCGCGCTCAACGCGGTATTGCAGTACGCGCTGCTCACCAACTACACGTGGATGCTGTGCGAGGGGCTGTATTTGCACACGGTGCTTGTGAGCGCCTTCGTGTCGGAGCGGCGCCTGCTGCGCGCGCTTCTGGCACTGGGCTGGCTGCTGCCTCTCACGTCAGCCGCAGTGTACGCCGGGCGCCGCGCCGCAGGCGATGAGCCGCTGTGCTGGATGGACGAGGCCACGCCGCGCCTCGAGCTGGCCGTGCTGGCGTGCGGCGCCGTGCTGCTCAACCTAGGCTTCCTGTGCAACATCGTGCGCGTGCTTTGCACCAAGCTGCGCGCGGGCGGAGGCGTGGGCGGCGCAGGCGGCCCGGCGCGCCCCTCCGCCACCGCGTTGCACGCGCTGCGCGCCACGTGCCTGCTGGCACCGCTGCTAGGCCTGCAGTACCTGTTGATGCCCTTCCGGCCTGACCACACGGCACGCTGGTGGCTGGCCTACGAATACGTGTCGGCGCTGACGACGTCGCTGCAGGGTCTGTGCGTGGCCGTGCTGTACTGCTTCTGCAACGGCGAGGTGCTGGCGCAGCTGCGGCGGCGCTGGCGCGTGCTGACGTTCCGGCCGCGCGCTAACTCGGCCACGGCTACCACGGTGTCGGTGAGTATGATGGGCGCCGGCGGGCGGCGCGGTACCGTCACCACGTCCGCCTCACCCCCGCGCGTGTTGCAGTTCGTGCGCTCGGCGGCGCCGGGCGGCGGGGAGGACAAGGTGTGACTGGCGGCGGGCGGCGAAGCGGCCGCGCCCGAGCGCCGCCGCAGCGCGCGCCACATCCGCTTCGACTGCGGCGACAGCGACGACGACGCGCCGCCCGACAAGCGCCTGCTGTGAGCGCCGCCGCCCCGCGACTGATCATAAACTCTATACGGTGCGTAGTGTGCATCGGGCCTCACGGGTATATATTATTATAGAAGTTCAGCTCCACTCTGTCGATGCGAGTCGCTACTCGTTCGCGAACTTTAAAAGAAGTCAGCGAGTATAAGTAAAGTAGTGAGCGATGTCCTTGTTCAGTGATAGTCATAAGTCAAAGTCAAAACGTTTATTGCGAACTAAGTGTACAATGTTGGTGTTATGTTATGTACCGAACGTAATGTTGCAACATGAAGTAGCAAGCTCGACCTCTGTGCTGTGTGTCGGACTGCCCTCGATGGTGTAAATACTTGTAAATATTTTTATGAAATAAAAATATAAGAGTGTTATTTAGTATCGTTTAATTTCATTAACTTCCGGTGCGCTATTGGCGACATTGGCTACGCTCGCCTCACCTGCGTGTCATGGCCTACTTACCCACATTGTGTGGACAACTTTGTTTCTATTTATGTCTCTTGATATTTATCACTAAGCTGCCAATTAAACCATTTTATTGATACATTCAAATGGTTTGGAATGTAATCTATCAGATGAATCAACCAGATCAATTAGCGTGTAACAGTAATGTAGCAGTCGTTTTAATGGCCACATATCAGGCGCGATAGTTAGTGGGACAGTAAATCTCGTAGGGCTCGCGCACATGTGAGTGCGGTATAAATATATTGCCGCAGACGACGGCGCGGGCATTGTCTCCGCGCGCCGATCAATTGGCACTCCCAGCATCGATACTAAATTAAACTACTGTTCAATTGTCACCGACGCTATTAATACGCAGCGCCGGCGCACACAGCCACACCTTATATGGACAGTATGGACACCGGTGACCGGCGGTGGCACGCTCCGCTCTGCAGGCTGGGACACTGGGACACGGGGAAAGGGGTCGCACACAATGATGAACTCACGCTCAGTTATAAAATTATATTAAACAACATACACTTAAAGTAGTTCACTTACATGATAACGCAACAGCGAGCAGTCTCCGACAGAGAGTATAAAATAAATACATTTGTTTGGCAACAAGTATAAAAGTGTGGAGGAGTGATGCGTGTGACGTCACGCGCCTAGAAGCACTTGCGGTGCACGATGCCGGGGCCGGACTCGTCGTACTCCTGCTTGGAGATCCACATCTGCTGGAAGGTGGACAGCGACGCCAGAATGGAGCCGCCAATCCACACGGAGTACTTACGCTCGGGCGGCGCGATGATCTTGATCTTGATGGTGGAGGGTGCCAGAGCCGTGATCTCCTTCTGCATGCGGTCGGCGATACCCGGGTACATGGTAGTTCCGCCCGACAGCACCGTGTTGGCGTACAGGTCCTTGCGGATGTCCACGTCGCACTTCATGATGGAGTTGTACACGGTCTCGTGGATGCCGCACGACTCCATACCCAGGAACGAGGGCTGGAACAGTGCTTCGGGGCAGCGGAAACGCTCGTTGCCGATGGTGATGACCTGCCCGTCTGGCAGTTCGTAGGACTTTTCTAGCGATGTAGACGCGGCCGCCGTCTGCATCTCCTGCTCGAAGTCCAGCGCCACGTAGCACAGCTTCTCCTTGATGTCGCGCACGATCTCGCGCTCCGCCGTCGTGGTGAAGGAGTAGCCGCGCTCCGTCAGGATCTTCATGAGGTAGTCCGTGAGGTCGCGGCCCGCCAGGTCCAGACGCAGGATGGCGTGCGGCAGCGCGTAGCCCTCATAGATGGGCACCGTGTGCGAGACACCGTCGCCGGAGTCCAGTACGATGCCGGTGGTACGACCGGACGCATAAAGCGAGAGCACGGCCTGGATGGCTACGTACATGGCGGGGCAGTTGAACGTCTCGAACATAATCTGCGTCATCTTTTCGCGGTTGGCCTTGGGGTTGAGCGGCGCCTCTGTCAGCAGGATGGGGTGCTCCTCGGGCGCCACGCGCAGCTCGTTGTAGAACGTGTGGTGCCAGATCTTTTCCATGTCGTCCCAGTTAGTGATGATGCCGTGCTCGATGGGGTATTTGAGAGTGAGGATACCTCTCTTGCTCTGCGCCTCGTCGCCCACATACGAGTCCTTCTGCCCCATGCCCACCATGACGCCCTGGTGGCGCGGGCGGCCCACGATGGACGGGAATACGGCACGCGGTGCGTCGTCGCCCGCGAATCCGGCTTTGCACATGCCGGAGCCGTTGTCGACTACCAGCGCGCCCGCATCGTCGTCACACATCCTGACTTAGTCGATGAAGAGGTACACGGCGAACTCCACACACCTGCAACACAACGCGCCGTTAGTACACGCACTGCACTACACTACCACGCTCGACTCGTGTTCACCGCACCGGTATGACGGTGCGAGAATAGATTACTGACTGAGAGATCGAAGTGATCTATTTAGGACAGACTGAAATGCACTCAGCTATACAGGTGTACGAGCAGACACTCACAGCGCGGAGACAGCGGTAGCAGCGACGGTAGTGAGCGCTGGATGGCTGCGCACGCGCTATATACGCGGCGGCGCGCGGCCCGCCGGCTCTTGGCACTCGCAGCAGCCCCTACAAGGCGCTGCCGCCTCCCGCCCGCCGCCGCGACACACGACTGCCATTTAAGACAATCATCCGCATCCCTAGATACTAATTACATCGCTCTCGAAACAAATAGCTCTCAATGAGAGACCGTCACCGAGCGGCAATGCGCGCTATTTACATACATCGTCACCTGTGACCCGGCGACTAGCCGGTCAGTCGGCCGCCGGTGCCCGGCGTTGGTCACAGCACAGTTAACTTTCTTCTAATACTTTTAAGGGCTTAATATTCACGTAATCAAAATATCATCTTCATAACTTATGATGGCTATGTCCAGGGTGTCGCATTGGATGTTACCTGAATTCTGGTTTGTATGTAGGTATGTAGGTAAACCTATGTCGTATTCACAGTAATATTAAAGTCACTGCAGTTTGCCATTAAAGAAATGAGAGCATCTTTGGATCGGGTAAATTCAAAAGCTATATCTTAAAAAATCCTCTTTTGCAAAAACTACAACCAACTTCCGAAACAAAAAAAAACACTGCAAGCTGCAATATAACTATTGTGTTGGTAGTCGGTGGCTGCAGGCCAATATGAAGGGTCGTGCAGACTAACGCGACGCGACGACGGTGCGTCGCGAGTCTGCGATATATATCCTTAGAACAATTTCTATGAAAACGCGCGCGACACCACACACTGAAGCGACCTGCTGTGACGCCGCAACACCGTCGCGGCGCGACTAACAGCGCGACGCCGCCCGGAGGATCATTTTGTATGGCGTCGCGGCGATATTGTGCGCGCGATAAAGGCTCCCGCAAACAGACGCGACGCAACAGAGCGACCGACGTGACTCTAGTACAGTGAGACCTGGTTAAGTGGGACCTGGATAAGTGAGAAACCTCTATTATTGAGAATTTCAATGAGGTCCCGGCACTTTTTCATCCAATTACCTCTGTTAATGGGACTTTACGAACCTGGTTAAATAAGATTTGATTTCTAGGTTTTTTTCGATGTTTACCTCTATAATTGGGAGTCTGTAGCTCAATTCCCTGTATAAGTGAGACATTTATCAGGTTGGGACAGGTTTCGACACGTAACAATAACAAATATCACCAAAAATACGCATTTTTATTAACCTTTCCACCTCTATAAATGGAATAACAGTACATTTCGACCTCTATAAGCGGGGGCCTCTGTAAATGAGACAACGATAATTTTAAACCTCTCTAATTGGAAAACTGGATAAATGAAAACCTCTTTAAATGGTACAAAATCCTTGGTCCCTTGAGATCCCAATTAACCAGGTTTTACTGTAGAATAATTTCATGGAAATTGTTCTACACGAGTCGCGTTGCGCTATCGCGTCACGCCTGTCTGTAGGAGCCTTAACTCGTCGCGATAGCAACGCGACGCTACACAAGAGAGTATAAGTGGCGGCGAATCCAAGCCGAGCTCAGCAGTAGACGATCTTCGTCAGAGGACGAAGGCAGGTCTGTGCGTGATTGCGCGTCTGCGGGTGGGTCCTATAGGTTCTATTCGTCGATCGGTCGACATAACCCAACCTAATCTAAGTAGGTAATATTTCAAATGTCAATCATTCTAATTTATACGTTATCGCAATGATATAAGAGTTCCATTGCAATGAGTTACTAATGGTTTTGGCTGCGCGCGGCGTAGTCAAAGAAGTAAGTACCTTTTAGAAGCTGTCGTAAGCCAGCCGCTCCTGCGCCGCGCCGCACACGCTCCTGCCATAGGTCAAAACTAGAATCTTTTGTACGCGTAATTTACGATTATGTCAATCTGCCTAGCCTTTTCCCAATTAAATTGGGTTGGCTTCCAATCTAACCAGATGCAACTGGATACCAGTATATAACATGGAGCGACTGCCTATTTGACCTCCACAACCCAGTTACTGGGTAACACAATACCCCTTGGCAAGACTGGTTGTAGACTTTCGGGCTTCTGACGACCCGTAACGACTGTCAAAGATCTACGAATGACAGCCGGGAACAACTGCTTAACTAGCTTTTCGAGGCACGGAGGGGTCTCGGTTAGGGTTACCATATCTCAGGATTTGTCCTGAGATCTCAGGATTTTTAGGCTCCTGCCAGGATTGCGGCCGGATTGCGAGAAATCTCGGGAATCTCAGGATTTTGTGATTTTTTTATAAAATAAAGTATCTCTATCTAGATTTTTCAGTAATTTTTTTTTTATTGGTATGTTACAATCGACATAAACAAAAATATAATCTTTTTTGTATAGTATCACAGCACAAATCACAAATCAACGTAATTAACATCAACATAGTATGTAAAAAAACTAAATCCAGAAAAAAAAACATCATATGAAAACAAAAATGCGTCGTCGTTACTTATTTCTGCGACAAAATCTCAGGACTTTTCTACAGCAATCAGGTTTTTTGTCAGGACTTTTCAATTTTCCATATGGTAACCCTAGTCTCGGTATGTTATGTTATGGATGGCCACCCATCCACGAACCGACCTCGGCAAACGTTGCTGCTGTTATTACTTAGCCGCGAGCCCCTTTATGGTTATTAATTTATGGTTCTACTTAGCTAACCTACATACTTATACCTAAATAACGTATTTCCAGTGGCCTTTTTCGCTATTTTTCTATTTATTTCAAATAAATTGCAACGTATCTAGGTAGGTAATTTAATAAACTACATATACACACTCAAGAAACATTACCCTCCTTTTGGGATAGTCGGATAAAGAGATGGAAACAAGATTAAACAGTTGCCAACAAAATACCTACCTAACCTAGCAGGCATCAGAAGGCCTCGCGCCTAGTGGTAGCTTCAAGGTCCCAAAAACGACTTAGGATTTGGGTACTGGTAAACAGAGACTACTTCCCTTAGTCCCAGAATATGAGATAGATTTGTCAGTTTACGGTACGGATTTCAGATTTTGATCAATGTAATCTAAATCTGTACCTAAGTAAAGTACTTACTAGTTGATTGCAGTTCCGTTGCAATTTGCCTCCAAAGCCTGTCTTCAGGGCTGTTACCTTTGACAGGCCTCGCCTGTACTAAACCAAATAAAAATTTCTGTGTTCATTTTCTCTTCTCCTATGTTAATTTTTTCGTTTGTCAATAACGGCTCGCGCCCAGACCTTAGCCGATCAACCGACAAACGAGTCCGAGCTTGTTCAACATATATGTATTTTTTTTTTATAGTTTCCAATTTGAGTAAATTCGAACTGACAGATTTTGCTACCATACCGAAATAAGTATAGGTTGCAATGGCAGTATAGTTTGATAATATTCCTAGCCGTTACTGTGTTAGTTATTTTGGTATCCTATGTTTATCCTAGTTTTATCTAAGTACCAAACTCTTCCACATTAGATATACATTAAAATGAATGTTTTATGTTACAATACAATAGAAAAACATACGGTCTGCTCGAATGACAATTTCATAAAATATCAATCAATAGGATTATATGAAATTAAGGGGTTGTTTTGATAATTTTAATCATTATAATTCTGTAAATACTTACCTACTTCTTACGGTCAAGAATCATATTTTGTACAACATGCAACCAGATACAGACCTGCAAATTGCAAAAAACCTGGCGCTTCCCCCTTAATTGATGCACAAACAGTTCACTGCTCGCCACAATATCTACATGATCTTAATGTACCTCGTAGTAGTTCCGCTATAATTTGCCAGATGGCGCTGATATAAGCAATCCCTGGAGATAATTCAGATTACCTACTATTAATAATTCAAAGACGTGATATTTTATAAACCTCAATACTTCTTTTTTTTTAAATACCTGTATAATTAAAGAAGATTTAATGCTTAAATAAAAAAATAATAAAATAAATTTATTTGCGGGTTACGCAAGCGTACGAGGATCGGTAGGTACCGCAGCTTCTTTTTGAAAAAGATGCGCGCGGTGTTCGCGCGCATACTGCGCCGTCTTTTATGCATTATTTTACAATATTCTATAATTTAGGAAGGATTTAATGATACCAAAAAATACTTTGTCAAACTTTTTTATTCGAATCTGCAGAAAGTTTAGTTGTTCAATAATTTAGTTGGTGCTCTTCAACATTACAGTCAGCGGACTTGCCTGTAACTTACAATTAACATTATGTAAGACAACTGAAATCAATAACTGTTCAATGCAAATATTACTTATTTGTAAAATATTTATTGACAAACAAATTCTCAATTTTTATCACTAATAATATCTACCTATTTAACTCTAAATGCCCGGGCGGCGCGCGTTTAAACGGTATACGTTCGTCGAGCTTTTTAGCGGACATGGTCTGTTGAGAGCGGGCGCCCGATTCATCGTTGTAAAGCGTGCTGTATACTCACGGGCGCGGGCCTGGAGAACGCTCGCGAAAGTCGTGAAACTCGAGTGTAGATAGTTTCGCGCCGCCGCGGCCGCTTTGCGCTTCTCGCCGTTCCCCGATTGGTGTCGGTTTATTGTCCCGCGACATCGCGCGTCGGTCGCGCTTGGTTCACGGCGCACGAATGTGAACGCATCTACACTCGCAGCTGTTCGCAGTAGCGCACGAAACGTAGTTGGAAGTGGTACTGCGTATTTTTTTTATTAAGTTTTTTGAAAAAATGGGTACGACGTCGTTCGTCATCCACCGTTTTCTTTTTCTCCATCTCGTTTTTATTTCTTTGTTCTTTTTAATATAAAGATAATTTGTAGTAAGAATGGTTTTATTGATTTTGGAAGCGCTTGCGTCACAATAACAGAATCAATCCAATCAATCAAAAATTCGTTTAAAATTAGAAGGGAATCCTTGCGAAAATATTGTTTTATCTGGTTTTGGTGGGTCAAAAACCAATCCGATCGGTGTGGTAGTTGTCAAGATTCAAGTTGACGAGGCTACTTGTGTTTGTAAGGCTTTCATAGTACCTGACTCTGCTCAAGATATTGGCACTATAATAGGCCAGCCTTTGACAGAGCATTCTACCGTATACGTGATTAAAACACCGACACCTTTAAAAATATTTAATGCAAATCAATTTCTCGAACTACCTGGTGCATGTAGTGAAATTGAGCGCGTCAAGTTGGTTTCGGATGACGAAATAATTTTTCAACCCGGTGTAAATGAAATACTATTATCTTGCTTTGGTTTTGTCTCTGGTTCGATTACACTGCGTGCTTCTGAATTTATAATACGCCGAGGGCGGAATGTATTATTCCCGAATGCGACAACGAGGTTATTGATGGCAAAGTTGTCTTAAACGTAATTAATATTAGTAATGGGGTCATAAAATTACCGCGCAACCGATGCGTGGCGCGAGCGACGATAGTAATAATAAATACAAAATAGGTGATTACCTGGAACCAAACGTCGTGACTGGCCTTGAATCTTTACTGCACGATTAGTCTGATTGTTTTACGGGTAGTGAAAACAAAAATTGGAAAATGTTCATTCCAAATGCACATTGAATTAACTGATACGAAGCCTATTTATTACCGTCCGTATCGAATGTCTTTAGGCGACCGGGAGAAAGTCCGTGATATTGTATCAGATTTATTGAGTAAAGGAATTGTGGAGGAATCAAATTCCTCTTATGCCAGTCCCGTCATACTGGTCCCCAAAAAGTCTGGTGAAGTACGCATGTGCGTGAATTACCGTGCATTAAATAAAGTTACTAAAAAGGAACTGTATCCTTTACCCGTAATACAAGATCAGTTAGACCAGTTATCCAAGCAACGCGTTTTCACCTGTCTTGATATTATGTCAGCCTATCATTGCATTAAAATTGCTGATGATAGCAAACAGTATACAGCGTTCATAACACCGGATGGGCACTATCAGTATACGCGTATGAGCTTTAGATTGGTGAATGCACCGTCAGTGTTTCAGCGCGCAATGGACAATATTCTCGGTTCTTTACGTTTCGTGCTGCTGCATATTTAGATGATATTCTCGTTTACGCTGAAAATTATGATGATGCATAGCACCGTCTGAAAGCCGTATTGGAGAAAATACGAGATGCTAATGTGACGCTCAGGCTAGACAAGTGTTCTTTCTTAGTCTCAAGTATAGAGTACTTAGGGCATGAGGTCTGTGATGGCGAAGTCAGGCCGTCCAAGTATAACCTGACTGCAGTTCATGATTTTGCTGTTCCTAAAAAGGTGCATCAGGTACGTCAGTTTATGGGTCTGGCAAATTACTTTAGGAAGTATGTGGCTAATTTTGCCAGCCTTGCTCGTCCTATCACTATACTCACCAAAAAGGACCAACCATAGTTATGGGGTGACGAACAGTCTCTTGCATTCCATCGCATTAAATCAATTTTAGTAAATCAACCCGTATTGGCGTTGTTTAATCCGGATTATGAAACCCAAATTCATACCGACGCGTCTAAAATAGGCTTAGGTGGAATATTGCTCCAGAAGCAGCCCGACGGTGCGTGGAAACCAGTCGCATATGCGAGTAGACAGAGTACGTCTGTCGAACAAAAGTACTACAGTTTCGAACTAGAGACGTTGGCTGTTGTCATGAGCCTGAAAAACTTTAAGGTATACGTGTCAGGTTTAAAGTTTGTCCTAGTCACGGATTGTAGCGCATTACGCTGGACATGGTCCAAACGTGATTTGTCTCCCCGTATCGCCCTTTGGTGGCTTGAAGTTCAAAGGTTTGACTTTACTGTTGAGTATCGTGCTGGTAAATCCATGGCTCATGTGAATGCGCTGAGTCGTAATCCTGTGGATTCAGTAATGCGATGTGTTGAAAAAGACCTAATTGAATGTGTGCAGCAGGATGACCACTCGTTGTGTGGTCTCGTGGACCAGTTGAAAGATGAGTTTGCAAGGGGCATAACTAATGGCTTGGCTAAGGATTTCTTGTTTGAGAATGGTGTATTATTTAGAAAAATCGGAAATAATCAAAATATAGTGGTTCCACGAATGTCACGTTGGTCTCTTGTTCAAAGTTTCCATGATAATAACGGTCACGTTAATTTTAATAAAACTTACAATGCCATAAGGTCAAAGTACTGGTTTCACGGTATGCGTCGGTTTATCCAAAAGTACACTCGTGGTTGTATATCATGTCAATATGCTAAAAAAAAACAATTGGCCGTCGTGTGGGCTTATTACATCCAATTGAAAAGGTGGCCGTACCTTTTCACACGGTTCATGTAGGCCATCTTGGCCCATTCTGTAAAAGCCCATCAGGCAAAATGGACATTCTAGCAATAATAGATGCCGTCACGAGGTTTATATGGATCGAAGCTGTTCGAGACGTTAGTTGTAAATATGTGTTGCAAACGTTTGACCAATTAATTAAAACTTTTGGTGTTCCAAGTCATATAATTAGCGACCGTGGCAAAGCTTTCAGCTGCAAAGACTTCAAAGAGTATTGCACTCAAAGGCAAATAAAGCATGTCATGACGGCAGTCGCTAGCCCAAGGGCGAATGGGCAGATAGAACGTTTCAATAGGACAATACTTGACGCCCTTGTAGCATACGTTGGTGATGACCAAAATGACTGGGAGAAATACTTGTCTAAGGTACAGTTGGGATTGAACTCTTACGTAAATAATAGTACGGGAAAGACTCTATTGGAATTTATTTATGGGTTTCGATCTAGACTCATAGGCGACATAGTTGTGCCCGATAGATCACCCAATTTGGACGAGTTGAGGGAAGTCGCTGTCAAGCGATCAGCTAAATTGTCTCAGCAGGCAAAGAACAAGTATGATCAAAAACGGCGTTATGAAGCTCCTTTTAAGATAGGTGATCTAGTTCTTGCCGAAAGAAAGATATTTCGTAAGGGTTTAAGCAGTGGTAAAGTAATGCCGCGTTTTGACGGGCCATATAAAATTGTAAAGGTCCTGCCTCATGATTGGTACGTGATTAAGAGTACACGTAGCCGTGGTCGAGTTTATGAAAATGTCTTGGCCAGGGATAAGTTAAAGCTTTTCCAATGTAATCATTCCGATGAGTCTGATCATTTTTATTCTGAATAAATTATCTAATACGAAAGTAATGTTGTTCAGGACGATTTATTTCATTTGTTTTGTGCACAATTAAATTTGCTAAATGGATCCATTTAACTAATTGTTGACATTAAAAATAAATTATGATCGATCTGTGTTTCAATAGCGCTAGCCTTCAGAGGCGTTAATTAGAAATATAACCTTACAAACTATATTCAATAATACATTTAGCCTTAAGAGGTTGTATTCTTGATAACAAGTCGTGTGTCATTCCTTAGGAGGAAGACAATGCCTTAGGAGGCTATTGTGACGCGACATTCACGATGTGGTCCCTGAAGGGTAAGCCATCATTATAACCACAACCGGTTTTATTTTAGTAGGTTAGGTTATGTAAACATTAAGAAGTTACTCATACTGACATTAGGAAGTCAGTTGAAGTTGGCATTCAGAATATTTCAAAAGCCAATTGCACTGATATTCAAACGTCAGTTCTAGTTGACATTAAGACGTCAATCGCACTGACATTCAGATGTCGGTTCTAGTTGACATTAAGACGTCAAACGCACTGACATTCAGACGTCAGTTCTACTTGACATTAAGACGTCAATCGCACTGACATTCAGACGTCAGTTCTACTTGACATTAAGACGTCAATAACACTGACATTCAGACGTCAGTTCAAGTTGACATTAAGATGACAATCCCACCGTGCCATTCTTATTTACCTCCTGCACTTATGAAAACTGTGGTGGTGCCAATTGTGAAAAATAAGACGGGTGATATTTCTGATAAATCCAACTACAGGCCGATTTCACTTGCCACTACGATAGCGAAAGTGCTTGATAGTTTGCTTAACAATCAACTGGATAAATACCTGAACATTAGTGACAACCAGTTCGGTTTCAGGCCGAGACTCTCGACAGAGACTGCCATATTGAGTGTGAAGCAAACTATTAAGTACTACACAGAAAGACAAACGCCCGTTTATGCATGTTTTCTTGATTTGTCGAGGGCATTTGACTTGGTTAATTACGATATCCTGTGGCAGAAACTAAAAGAAATATCCCTGCCAACTGAGCTCTGCAGGATCTTTACATTTTGGTATCATAACCAGGTCAATGTCGTGCGATCGTCGAGTGCATATTCCGAGCCGTACAGGTTGGAATGGGGGGTGAGGCAGGGGGGACTAACTTCACCCAAACTCTTCAACCTGTACGTCAACGCGCTAATAGAGGAGCTCAGCAGCACCCGTGTCGGCTGCCATATTGATGATGTTTGTCCCAATAATATCAGTTACGCGGACGATATAGGTAGTGCTGACTGCTTCTGTGTGTGGCCTAACAAAAATGTTGGGCTTCTGTGAACAGTACGCTCACAGCCATGGTTTGATTTATAATGTCAAGAAAAGTGAATGCATGGTCTTTCAGGCCAGAGAAAAAGGCCAACTACAATACCTCCTATAAAATTATGTGGAACACCACCGAAGAGAGTGGAACATTTTAAGTATCTTGGACATATGATGTCCTCTGATCTGAGAGATGATGCAGACATAGAGCGAGAACGCAGGGCGTTGTCTATAAGGGCGAATATGATGGCTCGCAGGTTTGCTCGTTGTACCACTGAAGTGAAAACAACATTGTTCAGAGCATATTGTACATCTTTCTACACGAGCAGCCTGTGGGTCTCATACACGCGCAGACAGTACAACGCTTTGCGTGTGCAATATAACAATGCATTCAGGGTGCTGATGGGGCTGCCCCGATTCTGCAGCGCATCAGGAATGTTCGCCGAGTCGCATGTGGACTGTTTCTATTCTCCTATGCGAAAACGGTGTGCATCCCTGGTGCGCAAGGTTCGGGCTAGCTCCAGCGGCATCCTGAGGACTTTCGCGCAGAGGTTCGATTGTCAGTACCTGAACCATTGCTGTATGGTTCACATACTGAGCAATCAAGGTCTTAATTGTGTGTTTTATTTATATTTTAGTGTGTGTTTTTATTTTTTATTATTTTTTTAATTTGGTAAATTATTTTGTGCATGATGATTTTTATGATCCTTGTTGGTCGAAATAAACGTATTTTATTTTATTTATTTATTAATTATTGTTTGATTAACATTATTAATTGAAATTGAAAAAATATCGAGTAAAAATCTAGGTTGTAAAATTAACCTCAGTTATCAAATGAAAAACCTCTATATGGTAATATAAAATTATAATATCGGGTTTAAGTGTTCGGATAATCAAAGTAATCGACTTGTAATTAGTGGCACTACAGCACAGATTGTCATCCACAGGTACGTTTTCTGATCCATTTGTTTACATTTTCAATAGATACTTTAGGAACACTCTATGATCTCTTTTGTTGAATGTACTTGAATCCCTATTACCTACCCCCAAGGAAGCTACATAATTATAAAGTACTTAATGTTGTTCTTACAGGTTAACTTTGAGCTTTTACCATATTAATTTATTATAATATCAGTCACCATTTTACACTAATTAAATGAATGTTAGTTTGATGTTAAACATCTCTTATACCAAAAACTATTACAATAACAATTATATATAAACTTTGTCACATGTTGTGCAGCGCGGCGCCATTTCTTTGAAGTCGTAGTGTCGCTATTGCCCGCAAGACGGCTGGAACTGTTCGTATCGCTAAGCGACCCAACAAAAGTGACAGGAATAATTTCGCAGCATTGTGGATCATGTAGAACCTGTGAATGTACAAAATAAATATGTTTGTATTGATGTAAAGTTACCAAACACACATAGCTTTTGTGCAGTAAAAAGTTTTCGAACATAATTTTAAAAGCTCCATCTATCGACAAGTAGCTAACTCAATGTGAAATAAGATTCTTTCTTAATTATAATAAATTAGAGCCTGACTGCCCCTACCGAACTATTTTAACTTAATTTTAGTATCATAAAATATTTAACTTAGGAATAAAATCAAAGATAATGATAAATGATAAATGATAAATGATTTTATTTCTGTAAGTAGGTTTGTACAAACACTTTTACACGTCAATCATGTTTTTTAAACTAGATGAGGTCGGCGTTTCCTATCTGACTACTCTGAGAAGAAAGGCCGAAACAAACTCAGAGGTCACAGTCTCTTTTAAAGTCCAGACATAATCTTGGTCAGGTCATGCGAAGACCATGCAGATTGGTATCTGAAATGGTCTTTTGAGGAAAGAACCACACAGTTTGAGTGGACCTGTCCAGTCAGTGCACGCATTTGTCAGTAATCGTGCAGCTCGACTCAGGAAGTCAGGACTTAAGGATAGGACTTAGGAATATAAAATAGTTACGTGTGCATTCTTCTCTGAGCCTTCTCGATGTCCTGATCCTTTTCCCGTAGTAAGTACTTGCGAGATCCCTTCACGAAGTCCACGCAGTGATCCTCCCAACTGAAATAAATGAATAAATAAATTAAAATCCATGTGTTTATAGGAACTCATTAAAATAATACTTTTGTTACCGACGACTGACGGTTTATGTGAAACTGATAGATTGTCATACTAAATGAAGTGATTTGATATAGAACAAACCTATTACAGTACCTGCCTTCAGTTTTAGAAAAAGTTCGTCTTTAAACCAAATCAAAATCAAATCAAACATGTTTATTTGTTAGGATATGGTATAATAATCTATATATATATAAATTAATTGCTGTTCGTTAGTCACACTAAAACTCAGAAACGGCTTGACTAATTTAAATTTTTTATTTTTTTTCATTCATCTCTTTACTGGGAAGAAAAAGAAATGGAAAAAATTCAAAAGGAAATATTTTGACAGGAAAACGTCTGACAGGTCAGCTAGGTAGGTAAGTAGGTAGAGTAACTAATCTAGGTAGGTAGGGTAGATAAGTAGGTAGGGTAGGTAGGTAGGATAGGTAGGGTAGGATAGGTAGGTAAGGTAGGTAGGAAGGGCAGGTAGGTAGGGTAGGTAGCGTAGGTAGGGTAGGTATTATGATAAATGATAAATGATTTTATTTCTGTAAGTAGGTTTGTACAAACACTTTTACACGTCAATCATATTTTAAAACTAGATGAGGTCGGCGTTTCCTATCTGACTACTCTGAGAAGAAAGGCCGAAACAAACTCAGAGGTCACAGTCTCTTTTAAAGTCCAGACATAATCTTGGTCAGATCATGTGAAGACCATGTAGATTTGAGTCTGAAATGGTCTTTTGAGGAAAAAATACCACACAGAATGAGTGGACCTGTCCAGTCAGTGCACGCATTTGTCAGTAATCGTGCAGCTCAACTCAAAACTTAAGGAGCTCAACGATTCGACGAACAATACCAAAGAAAGGACATTTGGGTAGGCCGCAGAAATTACTCAAACTGCCGGACTATGATTAAAACTAATTAAGAAAGAAAAAAAAAAAACAATGATCTACATAGTCTTTACATTCACAATAATTAAAATAATATACTATTTTACAAAGTACATATTCATGTTAATCAATTTATAAAAATTCATCAATCGAATGCCGTGGATAAGTCACAAAAGATGCCCAAGGCATCGCATTTATCTTCCCATGCTTTATAAATATGTCCTAAAAGTTCAACACCGGCATCAGTAATTGAACGATCCCTTGTAAAATCAAACTGTTTTGTATGTAATAATTTATGTTTATAAAAAAATCTTTGCAATTGGTTTAAAATAAATTTTTCAAATATTTTACTAAAGGTAGGTAGTACTGAAATAGGTCTATAGTTTGTGGGGTCTGTAGTACTACCTGATTTAAACAAAGGTATTATTTTACTTTTTTTCATAAGGTCAGGAAACTCCCCACAGTCGATACAATTGTAGCGGCATCTACAAACGCCACATGCGAGCTATGCGTCATACTGACGTCACGCAAAATCCTGCATCGTACAAGCAGAGTTTACCGCGCAACTAGCATATATACAACATCCCGACATCAACCGTTGGGCAGTTGCCCACCAGACACAACACCCGTCTGGTCGGAGGATCCTCCCTTTTCCATAGAGTATGAGTAAACTTTACACTCTGTGCCACATACCTCTATACTGGTGACCCCGAACATGAACGTCAGCGCAGCTTTCGTGCATCTACATCAGCGTGACGTCATCATCACTTCCTCCAAGCTTTCGAGCGGCGAGTCACACAGCCAGCCAGCACCCACGGCTTCCACGGGTATCCCGACCACCAGCATGCAGCGACCACGCATACCTAGTCAACACCTTCAGACTCATCAAGCAACCTTGGCACAGCACACTGCACTTTCGGCCGGTCAACAAGAAGAGCTCTTAATCCCTCTCCTGGTCGACGCCAGCAGTCAGCCTCAACCCGGCGCTGTACCACATCCGACGCACTGGAGCATAACGCAGCGCCACCCCGACTCACTGGGGAATCTTCGCAGACAGTTCCGACTCACCGCGAACTATGCGACACCCGGTTCCGACTCACTGGAACCTCACCTGGCCCTGGCAAGCATCGCAAGATACAGGAATTAGCCCACTATCGACCTCCGGTCTCCCGGGGGAGTGATGTAGCGGCATCTACAATCGCCACATGCGAGCTACGCGTCATACTGACGTCACGCAAAATCCTGCATCGCGCAAGCAGAGTTTACCGTGCAACTAGCATATATACAACATCCCGACATCAACCGTTGGGCAGTTGCCCACCAGACACGACACCCGTCTGGTCGGAGGATCCTCCCTTTTCAATAGAGTATGAGTGAACTTTACACCCTGTTCCTCATACCTCTATACAATTATTAAAGATAAGAGCTAAAATAGGTGCTACAATGTCAATACGAGTAATAGACTTAGAAACTTCTACAGAATTACCCCACAGGTCTGCAGTCTTTTTTACATTTAAAGTGTGAAAGGTCTTAATTATATCTCTACAAGTAATATGTTCAAAATGAAATTCTGAATCGCAAACATTAACATTTTTTTTAAGCAAAGACTCAGCAACAGAAGGTGTTGAGTTTAGGGATTTAGTAGTTGAAATGGGAATATCCGAAAATAAATTTTCAAAGGCCGCGGCGACTTGTGAGTTTGATTTTATTATATTGTCATTAATGGACAGGCTGAAGTCAGTATTTCGGCTCCTAGACTTCCCCGTTTCACTATTAATAATATTCCAAGTCGTTTTAATTACATTACTACTGTTTTTAATCTTCGAACTCAAATAACGCGACTTGGCCATACAACAAACTTTTTTAAATAATTTTGAATAATTTCTAACATATAAATTAAATTCAGCAGTGTTTACAGAAGTCCTTTCATTGTACAGCTCATAAAGCCGTGTTCTACTTTTATGAATGCCAATGGTAGCCCAATCACTGAAAGATACGTTACTATTAACTGAAATAGTCTTCTTGGGAATAAAGGTGGAATCAAATTGGTTACAGTAAAAATTAAAGAAATCATCATATAGATGATTAGGATCAACGTGAATAGACAAAAATGGTAATTTATTAATGATTTTAACTTTAAAAGCATCCAAGCGACTTGCAGTTTTAGGGTTAACAGTCCTTTTTAGCCACTTTGATGTTTTGGTTTTGGATAGTAATCCTTTGCCCGCAATGATCAGAATCTAGTAAATTTATAATTTCTTTGTGGCTTGGTATAACGTCTGTATAAATATTATCATTCTATGCATGTTGCACTAGTGGGGGTTATTCTTGTAGGCTCCGAAAATAGGTTTACAAGATTGTAGGATTGAAATAGACTTAATATTTTACTACAAGAACCTGAGTTTTCCAATAAATTTACATTAAAATCACCGCAAGTGATAATGGACTTGTTCGAGTTACAAATCTTGTTTAACACTTCATCCTTACTTTTTCAAAGCAGTCATACAATCCTGAAGGGGGTCTGTACACACTTAAAACAATAAACTGCTCCAATTCTATACAGGCTATTTCAACTGTTCGCTCAACAGATAGGCTCACAATATCCTTACGTTCTTTAAATTTAAGCTGGTTACTTACTAAAATTAATGAGCCACCATGTATAGCATTTACTCTGCTGAACGAACTACCAACCTGGTGATTATTAAAATTAAACAAGAGCTGGTGGCTTTTAAGCCAATGTTCAGTTATACAAAGAATATCAATACTGTTAAAATTCATAAATAATTCTACTTCTAAATCTTTGTTCATAAATCCTTGAATGTTTTGATGCACCAGGTTGATACTATTTACTGATTTTAAAGTTTTACTTGATTTATTTTTACAATTCTGTACATTATTGCTACAGGTTGCCTCTATTGTCTTAATTTCTAATTTAAATTATTATCAATGTCAATTTTTGATACCAAATTATTTTATAACTCACAGCTTTGCTCAATAGAAGCAATTTGTTTAGCCAACTTCTTGGCTGTAATAGAAAAATAATATGATAGCGACACAGCTATCTGTCTTTTATGATAGTTAGAAAGATAGTACATAAAAATATTATATCTATCTTTTGTCAAATACAAATTATTACCAACATAATTGTTAGTATCAACTAAATGGAATAAATTATTATTAAATGTCAAATTATGCAATGTCATATTAATTTCAAATCTTAAGTAATTTTCTTCCTGTGGTAAACTGTTACTATATGGGAAAGTAATCGACACAATTTTTCTTAAACTAAGATTACATAATGTTCTATAATATTGGAGCATTTCTCTTTTGTTCACATTTCCCCTATTACCCATAAAAATCAATGATGTAGTGTCCTGGTTAAAGTTACATTTAAAAATTTCTCTCATAATGTCAGATAAGGAACAACCAGGCATATAGTAATTTATTATGAAGTGTCCCGGGTATTCATCTGTCAACAAGTGGACTAAGTCGTTTCCAATTTCATCGCAAAATAATACTAAAATTAGATAGATACTTAGTGCCACCTGTGCGAAGCCGGGTCGGGTAAATCTGGTTATGAATAATGACTTAGAGAATACAATATGAATCTATAATAGTTCATTAATACAAATTGAGGTTGTATTGTAGTAATAATAATAATTTTGTATGTGGTGGATTAAAGGATATTTTTATTTATTATTTTACTGTAACGACTTAAGTAAGCTTTTTATCCACTCGCTAATCTTCCCGCGGACTCGCCTCAGTTCGTCTCTGTCACTCATACTGTGTGACAGTTTTTTTCTAAAATTCTGTGTCAGCTCATAATAACGACCGGGTACTGTGTAGCCCTACAAGGTTATACTGAAGTGTGGCCGAAATCAGAACTAACGCCACCCGCCCTCTTGTTTTTTTGAATTCTTACATCGTGTCACGTGCCATTACTCAAAAAAATGAGGGCTATCGCGCTTGAGTTCGCCGCTAGAGGCGCTAATGTAGAGTAAGGTCTCTAGATGTCAAAATATGTACTGAACGTTCACTGTTTGCGGGATTTTTTATCATGGATTTTAACGAATGATTCATAATAGCTGTAATGGTTGTGCCATTCTTGATTAATGATGGCTTAAGATTTTAAGTTAAAACTTAGGATCTAATTTGGTAGCACTTGAAGGAAGAATAAAATTTGTCTGCTTCATGCTTGCCAATTTTAGGAATATTATTACCTAAATATTCATTTGAAGTTTTAAAATGTAATAAAGTAAACATACTATGAATATGAGGATAAATAAACATATTCAAAACATCAAATAAAAGTATTGCAACAGGACCTTACTCGACAATGGCGCCAACTGGTGAGCACAAAAACGATAGCCTCCATTGCACAAAGGTTTACCAACAGCGACCCCTGTCAACGTCACTAGAGCGCCAAAAGATCCCCGTTGCAGTTTACATAACTGTTAAATCCATACTAAACCACTAAACCACCTAAACCACTGAACGGATTTCGACAAAATTAGGCTAGGTAATAGATGCCATCTTGGGGAAGGACATGGCTACTTTTTGCCACAAAAATAGTCCTATAGGGTAACCCCTACAGGATTATTTGGGTTTATGCTGGGTTTCCCAAACAAAGTTTCATCCCCTATATCACCAATTCACCATATCGCGGATTAAACTTTTTTTGGGAAACCCAGCATTTCTTAAGTTCGGCATATGGAAATTCAAAGTTATGCTTTTGGTAAGAAATAAAGAATAAAGTTTTACAGCTTTTTTGTATAATCATCCCCCAAGGGCATAAAACAGGGGATAATTTTAAAATTTACGTGGTATATTGATATTTTTGTGTACTAGTTAAATAGATTTAAGTTATTGGAAATATGGCCATTGTCCGTAAATTGAGCTAACATTAAGTGTTTATTTCATTAAAATCGGTTTACTTGGTCAAAAGTTATTACAATTTAAAATCATAAAAATAATTTGGCTAACTTGTAGGTACAGTGTGTACGACAAGAGCGTCATCATCAGCCTACAGCAGTCCAGTGCTGGACATAAGTCTCTCCAATTGCACGCCATTCAGCTCAATTCTCGGCAACTCTCATCCAGCACCAGCTATCACCCAGGACAAGCCACAATTGTGGCGGTAAGTTTCCCCTTTGAGGAGTGGCATGAGAGGCTCCACGGCGTCCTCACCTTCCGCCTGACGCAGGTCTTCACCGGACACCGTTGTTTTGGGAGGTTCCTGTTTCGCATAAGGCGGGAGGAAACACTCGGGTATTACCACTGGGTGCACGGCGAGCAATGGGTAGCTCGCCGTCCGGTAAGAACCAGGCCCGGGTCGACGGCGCGTTGTGTTCCATGCGCGCCTAAAAGAGATTTCAGCACTAATTGACGGGGTCCGATAGGGCCGATGCCTGCCGGGGTCGGTCGTAAAAGAGTTACCATGGCCCTAGAGCACAGACAACAGAAGGAATAGGAGTGGTTTATAGGCAGTAAAAGTCTGACACGCCCTCCCGCTCCGCCCAGAGCGAGAGAAGTTATTTGATGATTATCTAACCAAAAAAAAATAAACCACCTACCTTGCGAAGATAATCGCTCCACCTAACCTAGGGTCTCCTACCTTATGTTTGCCAATTTATGATCTCACTCAACATCACGTCTACCCCAACGGTTATCGTTTCCACGGCTAATATGGCCGGCCCATTGGTACTTCAGCTTGATTAGTGAGCTATGTCGACAACTTTGGTTCTCTGCCGGATCACCTCATTCCGGATTTTATCCCTCAGAGAGACTTGAAGAATAGCTCGTTCTATAGGTCACTGAGCGACTTCGAATTTATGGACCAGCCTTACTGTGAGTGTCCACGTTTCGGCTCCGTAAGTCATAACAGGCAGGACGCACTGATTGAAGTCTTTAGGCTCTGTGGAATACGCAACGAAAAGACTTGGCAAAGCTTCCATCGTAGCCGAAAGTATGCTGCGATGCGCGATTGGCACCGTTCGCCTGTCGTCGTATCTTTCATTTCCTCTTATGAGTTTTATGATTTATTTCTTAGTCTTCTAATGCAATAGCCAACAATACTACTTAAACTTCAACCATTTTCAAAAATTAGAATACGTCAACACGTTAGGAATGAAACTTTTTGACTAGGTGCAGAAACGGATACGTTCGCAAGCGACGGTACGGAGCCGATCGTATGCGTCAGCATCCTGCCGGACGCGATCGGCTGTCGCCGCATCCGTTCGTACCCTTTCCAATCCAATGCGATGCGAGCCGCTTGGTGGAAATCATCCTTTACTCCCCAAGACAAGAGCGGGGATCACCATAATTTTAATTTTTGGCACCTTTTTACACCAAAACCACTGTATGGATTTCGATAGAATTTGTCTAGGCGACAGATAGTATCCTAGGGGATAGGCAAATTTTTGTCTAAAGGGGTGTTAGAGGGGCTGAAAGTTTGTATAGGAAACCCAACAATTTTCAAGTTAGGGATATTTACGCTTATGGTAAGAAATGAAGAATTACTTGTTACAACGTTTTGTAAAATCATCCTCAAGGAGGTAAAATAGGAAATGATTTATAAATTCAAATGTAATACCTATAGAATGTTTGTGTTGTACCTCTGTTTAGGAGATGAAACGGATTGGAAATATAATTATAGTCCGTACCATGATATACCATCTTCTCTCAATTAATCCGCAGAATTTCTTTTCATCGAGGTTTGTGTCAAAGGAGCTAAAACCGTAACACCAACCTCCTTGCCCACAACTCCCCTCGGTCCTGTAAACTCCTGCACCTTATCGAGTCAGCCAGTCTGTATGTATTGCTTCTCCAACCCACTCATCACAATATAGCAGATGATGATACTTGGCTTAACCTGATCCTCATCTCTAATCCTTCCCTGGTTTCCTCACCTGGTCAACTTGTTGCTACTGGCTTTTCCCGTCACGACCTTATTTTTCTATCCTATGTCCTTAAACCCCCTAAACCTACACCCACGTTCCAGTATAGGCGTGCCTTTGCACGGATGAATATCGAGAGGCTTCAACAAGATGCATACAATATTGACTGGTTACCCCTGGATGCAGCTGCATCAGTTGATGAAAAAGTTAGTTTTTTTACCGATGTTGTGGTCAAGATATATGACGCCCATACTCCTGTCAAGAGAATAAAGTTGAAGCGTCCGCCTCCCCGTGGATGAACAGGGGAGTTCGGATGGCAATGCGAAGGAAAGACCGCGCGTTTCGGAAATTTAAAAAGGATTGCTCGGACGACAATTGGACCTTCTTTAAGGCTGCTAGGAATCGGTATAATCAGATGATACGCAACGCTAAACGCTGCCATGTTCTAAGTAATATCACTTCTTCTTCTCCTGCCGATAGTTGGAAGTTCCTTGGAACTTTAGGCATCGGCAAATCGCGATATTCAGACCTCGCCACACAATTGGTCTGGACGATCTTAATTGTTATTTCTCTACTGTTCCAATTCTAGATAGTCTAACCAAATGCCAAACACTCGATTACCTTGCTGATCTGACTCGTCCCAATATATACCCTATGGTCTTCACCCCAGTAGACCCGGGAGAGATCAAAAAGATTATCCAATCCATTAAATCCAAAGCCGTGGGCTGTGATAATATCAGCCGCCATATGATCGTGCTGGCTCTTGATCAACTCCTCCCTGCAATCTCCACATCATAAACTTTTCCCTTTACACCGGTGTTTTCCCATCCCTGTGGCGTAAAGCCCTTGTTCGACCCCTGCCTAAGATACCCAGTCCCTCTCGTCCTAGTCACTTTCGCCCAATTTCCATCCTTCCCTTTCTATCTAAAGTGCTCGAGGCCAGTGTTGAGAAACAATTCTCCCACTTTATTCACCACAACTCCCTCATAAGTCCTTTCCAATCCGTTTCAGGCTGGGGCACAGGACTTTTATTTATTTTATTTTAGCTCTTCTTAAAGTGACCGACGCTATAAGGCGGGGTATGGAAGACACTAAAGTTATAGTCTTAGTGTTAATTGATTTTTCTAATGTTTTTTAAACAGTCAGTCACGAAGTCCTTTTATCCATCCTTTCCTATCTTAAGGTCTCTCCGGAGGTACTGGAATGGTTTTCCTCTTATCTTCGGGGACGTCAGCAGTCTTATGTCGGAGACTCTTCGTCGAATTGGTATGATCTTGCAGCTGGCGTCCCTCAAGGCGGTATATTATCTCTTCTTTTATTCTCCATTTTTATTAACCTCATTACAACCGAGCTTCGGACTGCGTATCATCTTTATGCTGACGATTTGCAGTTTTACTGCCGGGTAAATGTTGACAGCATATCCGATGCGATTGAGGAGCTAAACCGGGATTTAGGTGTCGTTAAAAACTGGTCTTATCGATTTGGCGTGGCGGTTAACCCCATCAAGTGTCAGGCTATCATAGTAGGGAGCTCCTACAGTACAAGAAAGCTGAATGGCTTAACTGTGCCGCCTGTAATCTTTGACAACTCAGTCATCCCGTTTAGCTCCGATGTTATGAATCTTGGTCTGCATGTCGACACTTGTCTTGACTGGCGGAAGCAGGTCACGACTGTAAGTCAAAAAGTCACCGGAACGTTGCGGTCGCTCTATCGATTGAAAAACCTTCTCCCGTCACACATAAAGGCAATGCTTGTACAGTTTTTAATATTTCCTATAATTGACTATGGTGATGTGTGTTACTATGACCTGAATGCAGATCTCGTCAATAAACTTGACCGCCTTCTCAATAATTGCATTCGATTTGTTTTTAATCTTCGCAAGTATGACCATGTGTCTGCGCACAGACTGCTTTTAAAATGGTTACCCATTCGTCAGCGCAGAGAGTTGAGGGCACTGTCGACGTTGTTCTCTATTCTCGACAAACCCACTTCTCCTTCTTACCTGACCTTCCAAATTCAATAATTATGCTCCCTATGAACATCAAGATGGCAACCAGTCGGTTATCTTTTAAAGTGAAGGCACGTGAGCATATCTGTCAGAAGTTGGCCGAAACATCTCAGCGTTGATTTGCTGGATTCGTTTTTCTCCTCTACCGATCCTTATTTCTCGTGACAAAGTTTATTTTGTTTATATGTATGTATGTGACGGCGCTTCGATGTTTTGAGAGTGTCAAGAAACGTCTAAAATGACAGCGGACATTTGACAAGCGTGGATAGACGTTTCTTCACTCTAACGCAACTCCGGGCTCCTTTGCACGCAGCCGTCAGACGGGGATAATCCGTTTGCATCGCGCTCAAGCAAGACGTGTTCGGTGGAGTGTCGCTGTATTTGGATTAATTAGAAAGTGCTGATTATAATTCTGTTAACATTTTGTTGAAAATAATAATCGTGCATCGTTGATTATCTTCAATACGTGGTTTTAATTCTCCTCGCCGCCTACCCACGATAGCTCGGCAGCCACAATGAACCCAGACTTGATTAATAATGGCCATGTGCCGTTATATGTATGTATTAGTATTTATGTATTAATATTTATGCTTGTTTCTTATAGTTATTTCCGAGCTATCTATCCCGTATATTGCACCTGCCATGTTTAGTCTCTGCATCACCCTAAGGTTGACTGGTAGAAAATGCCTCGAGCAATAAGTCCGCCTTTGTACAGTATTTTTTTACTTGTGCATGAAGTTTTAATAAATAAATAAATATAACATTTAGTCTTTATTTCATTAAAATCGATCCACTGGGTCAAAGTTATTACAATTTATTATATTCTGTCTATCTGTTATCTTTTCACTCCCTCAAGGCTGAACGGATTTGGTTGAAAGGCATACAGATAGGCCATGATTTGGGTTAGGACATAGGATACTGTTAATCCTTTAGTACGTCCCCGTGGGACGATATCCGACATCCACGCGGGCGAAGCCGCGGACAAAAGCTAGTAAGTAACGTAATATTGAATGCCTTTATTGTGCCTTTATCAAAAGAAAATTATTGAGGTTTGAGCTAAGTTCGTGACAAAACACAGATGACGCGTGACCCGAATATTAATGTCGTAGTACATTATGTTAGATATCTTTAAGATAAAGTAGTAGAGCTAGGTACAGTAGTGGGTCTGGTACCCAGCAGGTCACAGCTACTCACTCGATAGTAGTAGGATCCAGGTTGTATATAGCGGCATCAGACGCCGACAGTCTCTGCTTCAGACGCCGCACGTTGTCAGTGTTGAAGTACCATTCGCGGGTCGCGAAGAACTTCAGCGCGCCGTTCATTGCGTGCAGGCGCTTGCTCACGGTGGGGAGGCTCGGTCTGGAACATGAGATGTAACGGGTAGATAATGACGGTTAACAGTCTCATAAACTCCCCGCTTTGAGAACAGTTTTTTTTATACTGGAACATACCTGGGAACCTTCTGGTTACAGAGAGAGAAGGTCAAAGTGCCAACTATTTTTTACTCTTTCACGAAAACAAGTTTTAAATGTTATAACTAACGCCCGGCCATAAACAGCGACTTATCACACCTAAAATAAAAGTCGATTTTCAGGAATAGTTTAGCTCAATGTTACTTAGTTTGATGTACAGGATGCGTAGACAACAGCTTCATAAATGATAGATATTTTGACACCCGTTATACAGAGTGATATTAAATTACCTGGCGAAACTTCACACGTGATGGTTATCGAAGTCTAATCACGATAAAGCAAGCAAAATATATTTTAAGTTCATCATTTTATATAGCTACAGCTGCCCGGAGTCAACGGCCACGGGATGCACAAACTACGAGATTTATCCTCTGTATTTATTATTAAGTGCTCTTTTTATTTTTGCAGCGTCAATGAAAGGCGAGGGTTAGCGACACACTAATTTATTGAACCAGTTATCCATCTACCCACCACTATATAAATATCATACCCGAAGTTATGCCAACATTCGGTACATTTCTCCCCTTTAAGCTAAAGCATAATTAAACTAAAATAAACATTAAACATAGCATGTTATTTAGTGACTCCTGGTCGATTCCGATTATAAGCTCGCAGAGCACGAGCAGAAGCACCTGACGGTGGTGGTGGTGTCTCCGGCCCGGATTCGGCTTCAGAACCAGTGGTCTGTGACTGCTCACCAATGCAGTCAGACGCGTCCCTGCATATGTCCTCCGCCTCCTCACGGACCGAAGGGACGTCTCGTTCTGGGGATAAATCTTTACTCTCGGAAACTATGCTAGTCCGAGATAACGAGTGGCGATTCTTGTTATTTACGGGCATAATTTGATCAACATGTCTACGCCAACCGACTCCACGTCCAACGTCTACTTTGTACGAGACCGGTCCAGTGTGGTCGACTATTGTTCCCGACCACCATTTGTCCCCCCTCGCGGTGTAGTCGCGGGCCAGTACGGCGTCGCCCGGCTCCAGCGCGCGCGTCGTGCCGCCCGCTGTGGCCACTTGCCGCTCCTGCGCGGTGCGCACTACCACAGACACGTCGGGCCGAAGCGCATTGAGGCGTCCGCGGAGCCTACGCCCTTGCAACGCCACCGCAGGAGAGACGCCAGTGGTTGCATGTTGACAGTTACGATTCTGGAATAAAAACTTACTAAGTGCCGTGGCGACGTCCTCGCCCTCGTACGAAGCACGTTTGATCGCTTTCTTAACGGTTTTTACCGCATTTTCTGCTGCACCGTTTGCCTGCGGTCTGTAAGGAGCTGTGGTCACATGTTTTGTACAATTTTTCTTACAAAACGTTTAAAATTCCTGTGAGGAAAATGATGGGCCGTTGTCAGTGACGAGTAATGACGATAAGCCGAAACGAGCAAAAATTGTTCTCATTGCTGGGACAGTCGCCTGCGCGTCCGTCCTACTCATAGCAATAGCTTCTATCCATTTCGAGTTTGCAGCCACCATAATTAAATACCGTTTTCCCCCACAATCCCCGAAGTCTGCATGGACTCGCTGCCACGGATGCAGCGGGAACTCCCAAGGGTGTAGTGGCGCGTGTGGTGGCGCGTCGCGGACGGCGCGGCACGCCATGCACGCGTGACATACCTCCTCTATGTCCCTATCTAGACTGGGCCAATACACATAATTCCTTGACAAATTCTTCATTTTATTAATTCCTAAGTGCCCATCGTGAATTTCATCTAAAATTTGTTTTTGTAGTGCGTTCGGTATAACGATCCTGTATTTATAGATGAGGCAACCCAATTCTATAGCTAAATCTAGTTTCCTTGCAAAATACGGTTTCTCAGTATCCGACACTGTCAACGGCCAACCAAATGTGACGTAACCTTTAATCTTGCATAACAATGTATCTGTCTCCGTCTCCTTAGCAATATCCTTAAAGCGAATTGTTTCCTCTATTAAATTTATGTAAGTGACTGCGTCTGCTAAGCGACCCTCCTGAGGTAGCGATAGCCTCGATAAAGTATCGGCCGGCCCATTATCAACCGAGCGGACAAATTCTACAGTGAAGTCATATGCGGCCAACCGCGCCGCCCATCGCTGTAGCCGGCTGGCAGCGGTCTGTGGAATGCCACCCTTAGCACCAAAAATGTACGTCAACGGCTGATGGTCCGTGCGTAATATAAAACTCCTAGCGAACAAGTATTGATGGTGCTTTGTTATACCAAACAATATCGCGAGTGCCTCCTTATCGAGTTGACTGTAATTCCGCGTGTGCGGGATACACAACTAACCGGGCGCTCGCTGCCATCGGAATAGCGGTGAGCCAACATTGCGCCTAGCCCATACGCACTACTGTCTACCGCGAGCACGAGCGGCCGCCCCTCCTCGTAATGTGCTAACACTCGCTCGCCCAGGAGAACTCGCTTAGCTTCTTTAAACGCCTGCTCACAACTAGCATCCCATTTCCAGCGAATGTCTTTTTTAAGTAAATTATGTAAAGGATACAGCAATGTACTCAAATTGCTAATAAATTTGCCGTAATAATTTAACATTGCTAAAAAACTTTTCAGCTGAGTTAAATTTTCTGGTCTGGGTGCGCTGGAAATAGCATCTAATTTAGGAGTGTCTGGCCGTAAACCCATTCTGTCAATTACAAAACCTAGGTATTCTAGGCTGTCTTGTAAAAAACTACACTTACTTAACTGTTAGACCCGTTTCGCGCAACCTTTCGAGTACAGCTCGTAAATTACTAATGTGTTCTTTATCATTAGCGCCCGTTGTACAAATGTGATCCAGAAAAACAACACAACCCGGAATACCACGCAGGGTTCTCTCCATTAATTTCTGGAACTTCTCGGGTATGCGCGCTAGTCCGTGCGGCGTACGACGGTAGGCATATGTCCCGAGGTGAGTTGTAATTGCTGTGTAGGGTTGTGACTCCTTTGTTAATAAACACTGTTCGTAAGCGTGAGTGCGATCTATTTTCGTAAATTTTTCCCCTCCGCTTAAGTTCGCAAACAACTCATCAATGCGGGGCAAGGGATAATAATTTCGCTTGAGTTTTGGGTTTATTGTAATTTTGTAATCCCCACAAATGCGTATATCGCCATTTTTTTTAATAACCGGCACAATGGGCGTTCCGTAGTTGGAATAGTCGACGCGGTATATGGAGCCGTCGAACTCCAGTCGCGTCAGGTCGCGCTCCACGCGCGCGCGCAACGCCAGCGGCACAGGTCGCGCACGCACGTATACCGGTTCATCGTTAATCAGCTGTAGTCGAATGGCTCGCTTACAAGTACCTAACTTATCCGTAAACACTTCCGGATATTCAGCATATAAGCGGTTCACGAATCCATCGTCGGTTATCTTGTACAGATTTATTTGTATTACCTTCAGGGCACGCAACCAATCTCGTCCCAGTAATGGGCACGCTCCGTTTTTATTACGTAAAGTGGCAAGGATTTTACTTCTACATCTCGTAATCTAACTCGAACTTCTATAAAACCAAGCGATTCGATGCATGAACCTGCATAACTACGTAACATTAAACTATCAGTCTTAATTACGAGTATCTTATGTGAAAATTTGCGGGTATACAGGTCTTCATTGATTGCCGAAATACGACTACCGGTGTCGATTTCACACTTGATCTCAAAGTTATCTATGATGACGTTTATAAAGAACGGTTTAGTATGCTTACCTCCTACAACAATCTTAAACATATCGTCCGAATCGTCCTCACCACCCATATAATTTTGCCGACTGTCTGCCCGGTTGCCACTACTTTTCACTGATTTGCACATCACTCGTAAATGACCCCTTTGTTTACACTCGTCACAATTATAATTCACGTAACGGCACCTGTCCGCGCGATGTGCCTTACCGCAACGCTAGCATGCTGGCGCAGCCGCCGCGCCGCTCAACGATGTACTCGCGTGTGCTCCGTGTCCGCCGCGCCTGCCGCGCCGGCTGGGCCAGCCGCACCACCCGCCCCAGTCGGAGTGCGCGAGCCACGGGCGCGGCCTCGCCCCCCACGTGTGTAGTGCAGGTCTTCACCTGCCTCGCCGCCGGCACCTGAGGTCGTCGTCGGCACCGTGCTGCCGCTCACCTCCGCGTGCTTCTCTGCAGCCTCCAGAGCTAGTGCTAACTCCACCGCCTCCTTATATGCTATTTTCCTTTCGGCAAATATTCTTGAACGCATTGCGTCATTTGTCAAACCCGAAACAAACTGATCTCTTAGATTTTCCTCGAGCGTAGAACACGTCTTACATTTGCCAAAGTTACAAGTTGTTGCTAGATGTTTTAGTGCCTGTAAATATTCCATCAAGGGTTCGCCGGTCCGTTGTCGCCGCAGCCGGAACAAGTGGCGTTCGGCAATCTCAGATCGCTGCAGTTCCAAATGATCGGTAACGAGCGTCACCAATGCCTCGTAAGATTTGTTCTCAGGAAAGTCAGGGGAACACAGATCACACATCAACGAATATGTGGCTTCGCCGACGATTGTTATTAACATAGGCACTTTAAGGTTATCTTTTACGTCGTTTACTAAGATGTACTGATTAACCCGGCGTATATAAGCAGGCCATTGCTTAGAACTAATATTGAAAGGTTCTAGCTTTCCGATTGGCATCTTAATAACAGTATGTAACGCCGATACTGCACGCTTAGAATGAAGACACAAAAATATTTAATGATCCCGTACTCGTCGCCAATGCAGCGTCAATGAAAGGCGAGGGTTAGCGACACACTAATTTATTGAACAAGTTATCCATCTACCCACCACCATATAAATATACCCGAAGTCATGCCAACATTCGGTACAGTTTTATCATGAATAAATTGTCAGAAACGACAGTCCATCATCATCTGCCAGCCTTGTCCCAACGATGATGTCTCGCTGGTGGTGGCGTGTGTGTTGGATCATTAAGTTCCCTTCAAAATGGTTGAGCTAAATGGTGCTGATCCATACGTCATGTTCATGAACGGGCGCCGTCAGTGGGTACTGGTCATCTATTGGCTGCCACGGCTTATTTTAATTTAATATTTGAATTGTTTTTGTCTCTTTATTACGGACGCTTTTAACGTTCTGTATCGTTCACACAAGCATAATTTCAACATGAATGATGTAAACAATATTTTGTAACCATATTTTGATTTAAAAGAGTGTCCATGGAGTTTCTTGCCTGTTCTTCTCCATAGGTACCTACTACGCTTTAGAATGGGCAACTAGCTTCATCTTGCTAACTGACGGGCCACTTGACAATTCAAAAGTGCCTGTAATTGGTTTATTTGAAATAAATGCTTTGAGTTTGAGTTTGGGTTTGAGATGTTGTGGTCAGCTTCCAGTCTTACCGGATGCAGCTGAATAACAGTATTTTACATGAAGCAGATGCCTATTCTGACCTCCACGACCTAGAAACTCAAACACAACAAACTGGTTGTGTTTGAGTTTCTAGGTAACTGTTTCTAGTTACTAGGTAACCCGCTACTTTGCATGTTGAAATGGCATAGTCATAGCGATAAAATTAAAGTTAAACTAATTACCTCGGCTTAGTCCCACACATTTTGGAAATGTAGTGAATTAGGTACAGTGGGATTGTTTGAAGAATGGTCGCCAGAATCTTCTGCATCACGCTGCAAGAGAACGGAAACTTCAGATAATGTTTAGAATGGGTCACTAATAATATTTTATTTATTTATAGACGTAATTAAGGCACGAATAATTTCTAGAGACCTCTGATATCTTCGTTAAAGGCAAAACAATATGACATTACCTGGGCCCACACAGAATTGTTTAAGCAATTATTGTATTAAACTAAGTCTAAAAACATCACTTCTTGAATGTCTAAAGTTTGCCTTCACCACTTCCTGGTGTTTCAGCTGGGAAAAAGAACCGGCGCAATAAACTCCCCAACATAGCGTTTATATATATTTCAGGAACTTTTGGCACATACAGTAATACCTAAATCATATTTAATTTTATTTCTGTAAAACTTGATATAAATAAAACTTTAACGTCTAAAATAAATTATGTTTTAAAACTAGATGAGGTTGCTACTTCTTAGGTACTACCCAGAGAAGAAACACCGAAATAAAACAGTAGTAGTAGCTGGTGGTGAACTCACGTGTTCACGACGAGTATCACGGAGGGGTACCACATGACGTTGTTGAAGGGGTGCGTGCGGACCCCGCGCAGTATGTTGGTGCGGAACTGGTCCCACGTGGTGGGGCGCAGGCAGGAGCTGCAATTATACACGCGCGCCTCTCGCTTGCTGGGGGACAGATAGATGGATATAATCTCTTTATTGCTCAACAAATGAAGGCAAGCACTCCAAAAAACCAAAAGTAAATCCCGTACCCAAAAAAACTAATTAAGTACGAACTCTATATATTAAGTTAACGAGCAAATATTTAAAAACTTGATTACAAAAACCACAAGGCTAATGCTATTGAAAAACATCTCGAGCAAGAAGGGAGTCTGAAAAAAGCCATTAAGAAACTTCGAACAAATAAAGCCTGGAACGAGGGTTTGAAACAGCTGGGGAGAACATAGAATAAACTGTAGCGCAAATCCGCTACATTTAAACCTTTTTGATTTGTATTGCAACCTATTTTGGCAAATTGGTCAATGGTTTCTTTTGAATTTTAACCTTCGATTTACTCGAAAAATTTGGCTTTTTTTTTCTTCTGACTGATACGTCTTTAGAGAATTTTACCCCAACATTGATGGAAGCATTTTTATTTTGATAAAACGCGCCAAAAGTTATTGTGAATTTGAATCTCCTCTGTCCTCCTAGGGCTGTGAGGCGAAATAATATATCTCAGCTGTATTCCTTCGAAATTTAATGTATTGGTTCTTTTGAAAATTGATACGTATTCCGTCGTTTTTGTCATTATTGTTTTGTGTGATCCTATTTTTGTTTCTCACCCGCTCTATCAGAGATTCTGCTTGTACCTTTGGTCTGATTGTCTATTTATTTATCTCTAGATGACGACCGTTTAATACAAGCCGAATTTCGGCTTCTCCCGTCGGGCTGCTGGGAACGTCGAGGGCAGCTCGTGATCCAATCGGAAGCTGTCGTGCTGCGTCAGTTTGTCGACCTGCGTAAAAACTGCGTATGCCTATATCTCTACGAGCTAACAGTCGTGCGCACGGCGCTGTCGACTTATAATACCGGACATCCGTATTCGTACAATATATCTTAATTTTATTATAATCACTAGGTAACTTGTTCTTTCTCCTATATTTAAGATTAATAATGTTTTAAAGCTGACTTTGTACAGTGTCACGGTTCAAACTTAGTGTAGTATACCGTAAATAGCCAGAAGTTTGCGTGCATAGGCGTTTATTTAACGATTACGGTTGCGATTGCGATTTTGCGATATTGCGATTGCGGTTCGAGATAGGTCGTGTACTATAATAATCTGCGTGAAGAATCAGTGTAGCATTAAGTTTAACTAGGTTTAAATTACTTTAAAATTTCATAGTTTAAAGCAGATTTTTTTTCACGTAATCCTACTAATCTTACTTCCTATTAATATTATTTAAAAACAAAAAAAAAAGTGAAAGTTTGTGAGGATGGATAGATGGATGTTTGTTACTCTTTCGCGCAAAAACTGCTGATCGGATTTGGATGGAATTTGGAACACAGATAGTTTATAATCTGGATTAAGAGGTAGAATACTTTTTATCCCGGTAGTACGTTCCCGTGGGATAATTTCCGACATCCACGCGGGTGAAGCCGCGGGCAAAAGCTTGTTCTTTAATAATATGATTATCTTTTACTATTTATATTTTTGTTAATTTACGGTGTATTTATATTTGTTATTAATATTATACGCATTTATGTGGTAATTCCTCTTTTATTTTGCTACAAAACGCAAAGATATCATCGATAATATATTGCAACAAACTTCTACCGAGACTTGTACAGCGCCAAATCAGATGCATAGCTTCCTACCAGTGAAAACACCCAGGATGATGTAGAGACATTGCAGACGAGTATTTCAGATAAAATTCAACCGATTGACGAAACAGAAATTCTTCAAGCAATGAGTAAATTAAAATCTGATAAAAGCCCAGGCCCAGATAAAGTCACCAACGAGGCTATAAGGTCCGTACCTTACGGAACCCTACTGGCCACGTCCGCAAAGAGGCTATAAGGTACGGTGGAACCCTACTGGCCACGTCCGCAACGAGGCTATAAGGTACGGTGGAACCCTACTGGCCACGTCAACAACGAGGCTATGAAAAATCACTAAAACCACCTTCGAAACAATTATTAAAATCGTTTAGAATTGATAAACTAAATAAATACCGCGGCTACACTATAAAATAATAATATAATAATAATTCAATGTTGATATTTGAAAACTCAAGATGACTTACAATTATTTGACTGGTATAGTACAACTAGCGCCATTATTCTGCATTTCGGTCAATTTTCTTGCGGAGAAAATTTACAATATAGAGTTCGTGAAAATTTACAACATGGAGTTCGTGAAAATTTACAACATAGAGTTCGTGCTGGAGATTTTAGATCTTAGTACTATTAAATAAAGAACCAAATTCGTTTACTCCCACTTTCGTTGGGAAAACTCCGTGTAAGGGTAACCTTAGACGATCCATTTGGAGCGACTTTTGACCAACCCCCGAATCAAGCTGAAACTCGAAATTTAACATATAGGTAGGTTATTGGTATAGTAACATTATTGGAGTTTACAAAATAAATAAATTGGAAAACTAAAATAGGTAATGGATTTATTGCAGACAAAAGTACGAAGCGGTGTGCACGGGACATGACATTTTTCATACGGATAGGTTTCTCGTGACTAGATCCCTATTAATGGCGGGGATGAGTAAAGGTTTTGACGGATCACAATGTTTGGGACTGTCGGCATGCTTTTCAAAGCTAAAGTTTCAACAGTTCCAAAAGAGGAATCTAGTAAACTTTCGCCTTTCTTTGGCACGCATATAAATAGATGCCGATTATTTTGTCGGTAGAGCCGACTAATGTACCCTATTTGTTCCGAAATTGGCCTGTTTTTCACAAATGTTTTCGGCGAGGACTTTTTTCTACTCGCGCTCCACGCGTGATAGGTTTTCAAGACACAAGCCATTTAACTTTGCACAATACAGTGCAAAATCCACCATACCAATATTATTTTTTACTTGGTAACAATGTTGCTAATTGACTTTGCACGATCCTGCAAAGCAATATCCACGATATACCATTATCCTAACTTCCTAATCCTAACTTCCTAACTAATATTATAAATGCGAAAGTAAGTTTGTTTGTTTGTTTGTTACTTTTTCACGCCTAAACCACTGAACCGATCATCCTGAAATTTTGCATATACGTTGTCAGGTATACAGAAACGGACATAAGGTACCTTTCATCCCGAAAAAAAGAACTGTTCCCAAGGAAAACAACAATAAGGTTCTTATCATAATAGATGGCGCCACGTATCTTATGAATCATGATTGAATTATAACCCGAATTGATAGTCAGTCTAAATTAACGCGAGCGAAGCCGCGGGCAAAAGCTAGTATTTTTATAATTTGTTAACACTGTTTTCCACGAAGACGTCGTGAGGTCCAACTTGTACAAGGCCCTAAATAAAATTTGGTTACATTGGAATTTGAACTTTGTTACGTCAGGATTGAGTTTCTAGTTTCAAAACATGACTATGATCCAAGATTCTGAATTCAACCTTAGTGTATAGTATAGGCAAAATAAACAGATGTTTTACCTACTGAAGAATTTCATTGAAAATAAAGGGACTAGACAATGATCATACTTTATTTAAATATTGTAATTGAAAAGCCTTTCGAGGTACCTATTTGTGCTGTGAGACCTTGCTTCTTGCCAAATTTCATGATTCTAGGTCAACGGGATGTATCATTATGGGTTTTAATTTATTTACGAGTGTTTATTTTCTTACATTATTGATATTTTTGTTCAGTTGATTTCATTTTCTCAAAGTAAAAAAGCGAAAGGCAAGTGATGCGATTATAATTATTCGCTTTTATATTGTCAAGAAAGCAATTTTATTGAAATTGTTTTCATCATCATGTAAGTAGTATCATGAGTATGTAGTATTTAGTAATTTGATGGAAGTGCTTTGCTTTTTAGGGTTCCGTACCTCAGAAAGAAAAAACTAACCCCATTATGGGATCACTTTGTTATCCATTTGTCTGAGCGCTTTTCTCCGGAATGCGTGGGGGGGGGGGGGGTATTAAGTTGAAATTGATATCAAATAGATAAATGGTCCTTTGGAGCTGTAAAAAAAAACAAGCTTCTAAAACGTTCACTTAGAATCTTCGCATAAATTGCCATTCATTTCGCATATTTTGACACTCGCAAATAAATTGAAACCCATAAGATACATGTCGTTGAACTAGAATCATGAAATTTGGTAAGAAGCAAGGTCTCACAGCACAAATAGGTGCAGGAAAATATCTGAAAATCGTATATTTGTAGTATATTACATAATGTATGGAACAATATTTTTTCAACTACAACGTTAGGTTTGTCTTTCAATTCGGAATAGAAAATTTATAGGCCGTATCTTGAAGTAACATTTAGTGTTTATTTCATTCAAGTCGGTCTGCTCTCCAATCTAACAACCCACCAGCAGCGGTAACAGATTCACGGACATATAATAATATTGAATAACTAATATACCTACTTGTACACATCAATTGTACATAGGTACATTGACTATAACAGTTTCATCTGGTTATTTTACGTATACACACTACACACAAGATTCAAATTCAAATGCCTAGATATACACCGGGTGAAAAGTTTCTGCTGGCGGGAAGAGATTATATTTTGTTTTCGTCGTGTTTGATGAGAGGGTTAGCAAAGAGGCGCGGGTGAAACTTGATTTTTTTCTGTCTTGCTGCGCCTTCTTAAAACAAAACTAGTGCAATGTGGGTGTACTGTACTGTAACAGCTCTGCCTACTCTTTTTGAAAATACAGATACGATGCTATGATCATGTCGTTACTGTGAGTCTTTAACGGCGGTCTGCCAGGCCACGGCGAAGAGCGTGTCGATGCAGATGACCACAGGCATCATGTCTGCTCTCCTGGCGCCGCCGCGCCGCCACAGTAGAGCACGTGCAGCACGCAGTGTGTAGCTCGTGTATATATGTTGTACTAACTCATCAACGGCGGTTTCCCAGGCCACGGCGACGAGGGTGTCGATGCAGATGTCCACGGGCATCATGTCTGCTCTCCTGGCGCCGCCACAGTTGAGCACGTGTAGCACTCCTTTGCCGGCGCCCACCACTGCGCCGCTCGGACCGTTCAGGTTCTCGATCCAGCCGGGGAACGGGTCGCGCAGGGATGATATCACTGCGGAAAATGATGTCGTTTTGTACAAAATCAAAAGTCATTTATTCAAACTAGACTGAGAATCTTCTTAAACGCCCGTCTTTCACCACTTCCTTCCCTGAGAAGAAGTGATGCAAAACACTCCCCAGCATATTTATTTATGAACTTCCAACAAAGATTCTACAAATAGTAAGTACCTAACATCGGTCTCCTTCTTATTGTTTTACTTTTTTATTTATTTATTTATTTATTTAACCATTTATGTACACACATATATAAACAGACAAGAAGAAAGGAACAGAAAAATACGTACAAAGGTGATGCTTATTTCTAAAGAAATCTCTTCCAGCATACCTGCGATAGGAGAGTATATTAAAGAGATGTAGACAACGTGTGTAAGAGTAGAAGGGAAAACAATATACATAAAATCATAAATAATTTTCCAATTTAAATATAAACATACAATATGAGAATATACTTACATACATACATACTACTAAAATAAATATCACTAAAATATATAACAATATAATGTAATTCAAATAATAAATACATATGCAATTATGACAAAGTGGAAAGATAGTGCTCTTTCACTCTACTTTTAAATACTCCAATAGTATGGCAGTTCCTAATGTCAGGCGGAAGTGAATTCCACAATCGTACCGCGTGCACAGTGAAAGAGTAGGAGTAGAATTCGGTTGAGTGGGGAGGGGATTTGAGGAGATTTCTAAGATGCGACCTGCAAGGCGCATCAAAAGGACGGGCGTACGAGAAGCGTTCCCGCAGATAGGATGGCGTTTTAGGGTTGTGAAGTAGGTTGAATAGCAGACACAATATCCGAGAGTTCCTGCGAAGTCGAATAGGGAGCCACTTGAGTATCTTTTTTGTTTTTTTGTTAAACTTTGCCCCACACTAGGAATTTCTCCTGTATTGTGGGGGCGTTTACAAACATTTAAACTCACATATATAAACAGCCAGACCCGGAACAACTACTTGTAGGTCATACAAATATTTGTCCCGTGCGGGAATCGAACCCGCGACACGCAGCGCAGCAGTCAATCGCTTAACCACTGCGCCAACCGTGCCGTCGAACTTATCGTTTTACTGATCAATCGAAGCACAATGGGAACAAACACACACACCGCACATACCATAGTAGGCACGACCTCTCCTAGTCTCCACTCTAGACATCGTATCCCAAGATACAGACTATTTGTCCATTTTAGGGCTAAATGGCAAATAATACTTTGTAACCTAACTGTAGGTAATATTTTAAGCTACTCATGATGTTTTTTTCAACCTGTAACCCTATATTATGTACAGAAAAACCTTGTACCTACCTGCTTACTGTATTACTTGGTTACTGTTTTCTAGAATTTAGTAAACAAACAAACATCGACATATTATTTTGAAGTCATAACACATTTGAATAAAATATAATCATGCTGTTTAGATCCTCGAATTTTTGTGCAAATAAATATTAATATCAGGCGTTAGTTGTGTGTTGTTCATAGTGTGTTTAACTACTATTGTGAACGGACGTACCGATCGCGCGCGCGAGCTCTAGTTAAGAGTATTATGCAGACGCATCACAACACCGTCGTCGCGGTGTACGTCGATCTATCGGGGCCACCGCGATGACCCAGTTACAAGTGCGGAAATTGTCATGAAGTGTTTATTACATTTTTTTAGGTGTCACGTTTGCCTTAAAACTAAATAATGGCTGCAAAACAGTCTATTAAAATAAAAACTGATCTGGAAAAGCAGTTGGTGTCTTAAATCCAGGAGAAAACGGACAGAGAAAACCTGCAACAAATGGTACGTCAACTGAACGGCCATATACAAACCTTGCAGGAACAGGTACAAGAACTTCAAGGGCAATTAAAATGCTTAAAGGCACAAGAAAAAGAAGAACCCTCAGATAAACAGGTCAGTGAGACCATAACACCTGCTCATCCTCCTAAAAGTGACGTTGAGTACTGCACGGCTGAGGATGAACTCGCCAGAGAGACTGGGTGGATTAAGGCGAAAAACAGGAAGAAAAGGAAGTTGAACACCACCCTTACTCCACCACCACTACAACAAGCTAGAACTAGCGCTCAGCAGCAGCAATTTAATAACAAAGAGAAGGTAACCACTAAAAAAAATATATGGCACCGCCTCCAATCGTAGTGGACGGTGTTAAGAATTATCAAACACTCTACGACTTTTTGACTGAATCTCAGGCAGTAGAAACATTTACCGCCAAAATGTTAAGCAGTAATAGTGTGAAAATAAATGCCAAAACTTAAGAATCCTACAGAGTGATTTCCTGTTGCCTAACAGAAAATAACTGTCTATGGCAATCATACGAGGATAAGCTGACCGGGCCAATAAGAGAAGTGGCGAAAAAACTCCATTCTTCCTGCCTACCGGATCGGATTAAAGATGATTTAACGTCGCAAGGATTCCAGATAGAAAATTCAATTAACAAGTTAAGTTGGAAAACAAAAGAACCGCTAAACATGTTTATATTATCGTTCAAGAATGACGAAGATCAGTAAGATATACGACATTAAACATATCCTAGGGTGTAAGGTTGAAATAAACCCGCTTAAAACGTCAAAAATAATACCGCAGTGTAAGAGATGTCATACCCAAAAGTATTGCTCAAAAGAGCCAAGGTGTTTTAAATGTACAGGTAAACACCTCAAAGCTGATTGCAACAAACCTGCACAAGAAAAACCTAAGTGTGTCCACTGTGGCTTACCTCACCCAGCTAAATACAGAGGGTGTTTAGTTGCCAAGGAGATGCCAATGATAAAGTACAGAAACTCTAAAAATAATCCCCAAAACAGCCCTGCCGTTAAGGAAATTGTTAAAAACCTCGACAAAAAGACAACAAAGCAAAGTGCACAGTTTGCACAGACAGCCGCGATAACGGCACATAAATCTAAAAGTGCCTCATATGCACAAGCGGTAAAGCCAAGCACACAACCATCAAGTCTTGAGGACAAGCTCAACCAGATCTTGAAGTGTACGAGGTGCATTCAATAAGTACCTAGCCTCATCGCCAGAGGGCGCTGTAGTTTCAAAAGAGTTTTACCACAGTGTAGCACATTCTTTTTTAATTCTTTTTTCAAATTTTCATTCCAATCCCTTCATTTGTTTTAATTTGACAACTTATGGAAGCGAACGTGTCGATCGGTTTTACAAAAATGGAAAAAGAGCAATATCGTTCGGTGATTCGATTCCTATTTTTGGAAGGGAAAACGCGCATCGAAATCAAAGAGCGCTTGGATGCTGTGTACGGTGACTCTTCTTCATCGATGGCCACCGTCAAGAATTGGTTCAACGAGTTTGCACGTGGCCGTACGTCGGTTTTTGATGAACCACGTCCAGGTGCACCGAAAACAGCTGCTACGGAGGAAAACATTAAAAAAATCCATGATCTCGTATTGGCAGATCGCCGATTGAAGGTTCGGGAGCTAGCTGAGACTGTAGGCATTTCAGAAGGAACAGTGCATCATATTCTTCACGAGGAACTCGGCATGAGAAAGCTGTCGGCGCGATGGGTGCCGCGTTTACTCACACCAGAAAACAAGCGCAACCGTGAGACCACATCGGAGACGTGTTTGGCGCTGTTTAAGATGAATCCAGCGGAGTTTTTGCGTCGTTTTGTGACCGTCGATGAAACCTGGATCCACTGGTACACACCAGAGACCAAGGAGCAATCAAAACAATGGATCCAGACCGGGGAACGTGCTCCAAAGAAGGCGAAAACTGTAAAATCGGCCGGAAAAGTTATGGCCACCGTTTTCTGGGATTCACAAGGTGTGATCTACATCGATTACCTCGAGAAGGGTAAAACAATTACAGGGCTTTACTATGCCGATTTATTAGGCCGATTCGACGCCGAATTAAAGAAAAAACGACCCCATCTGGCGAAGAAAAAAGTGCTGTTTCACCACGA
The DNA here is from genome assembly GCA_917490735.1 of Dryobotodes eremita. NCBI lineage: Eukaryota > Metazoa > Arthropoda > Insecta > Lepidoptera > Noctuidae > Dryobotodes > Dryobotodes eremita. Next base: position 23,091,654 of record OU823254.1, read on the forward strand.
CAACGCACCGGTTCACACGTCTGCCGTTGCCATGGCCAAATTGGTCGAATTACGCTACGAATTGCTGCCCCATCCACCGTATTCTCCAGATTTGGCCCCTTGTGACTTCTTTCTGTTTCCTAATCTGAAAAAATCACTCGCCGGGAATAGATATGGATCGAATGAGGAGGTCATCGCCGCCACGGAGGCCTATTTTGCAGAGTTTGACAAAAACTATTTTTCGGACGGGTTAAAAAAGTTGGAGCATCGCTGGGCTAAGTGTATCGAACTAAAAGGAGACTATGTTGAAAAATAAATTGCCACTTTTCCAAAATTTTCGTTTACTTTTTGTAGGCTAAGTATTTATTGAATGACCCTCGTATATTCTCATTTGACAAGAGACTAGAGAAATTAGAATCAAGCACTATCAAAATTAATCATGAATAATACACTTAAAATAATAGCGTGGAATTCGAACGGCCTGCTGCAGCACCAACATGAGTTGCAAGTAGTCCTAGACACAGAAAATATTGATGTGTGTTTGATCTCTGAAACACACTTCACTAAACAGTCTTTTGTAAAGTTTAGAGGCTATAAGGTTTATCATTCGCTGCACCCTAACAACACGGCCCGAGGAGGTAGTGCGGTTATTATTAGAGAAAATATCTGTCATTACGAACAGTGTAAATATGAAGAGCCAGACACGCAATCTGTGGAGATATCGATTAAAACAAATAAATTTAATGTCACAGTAGCGGCCGTATACTGTCCACCAAGACACACGATAAACAAAGATCAATATGTACACTTCTTCAGACTCCTTGGACAGAGATTTATATTAGGTGGTGACTGTAACGCTAAGAACACTCGTTGGGGATCGAGATTAACTTCAACTAAGGGAAGACAACTTCTAAGTGCAGTGAAAGACATGCGCTATGAGGTCATAAGTACTGGAAAACCTACATACTGGCCGACTGACCACTAGAAACTACCAGATCTTATCGACTTTTTCATTGTCAAAAACATATCAACCAATTATCCGAGTGTGGAAGAGGGGTACCACATGAACTCCGATCACTCTCCGATATTATTACAATTAAGTTACAAAATATTACTCAGGGAAAATCACCTGACATTAGTTAACAAGTTTACCGATTGGGAAAGTTTTAGCTTACACCTACAAAATATTATTGACCTAAAAACTTCATTAAAAAGCAATGATCAGCTCGATTCTGAAGTAAACAAGTTTAGCAATAATATCCAACAATGTGCATGGAACAACACACCACAGCTTATAAAAAAATTTAAAGGAAATACCTACCCAAAGAAAATACGAGTAATAGACCTATTATATGAAAAAAGGACTCAAAGAATAATATGGCAGCAAACTAGATTCCCGCAAGATAAAACTCTATTAAAAAAACTTACGAAAAGACTGAAGAGAAAAATACAAACTTTTCAAGATGAGGCTTTCAATACGAACCTACGTCAGTTAAGCAGTGACCATACAACACAATACTCTCTTTGGAAAGCGACGAAGTCACTCAAAAGGCCAATTACACCAATTCCCCCTATCAGAGATGATAACGGAAAGTGGGCCATAAGCAATGAGCAAAAAGTTCTAAGATTTGCGCACCACCTAGAAGAAACCTTTCAACCAAATGACGGGTTTAGACAGCTTGCAGTTTTCTAATATTCTGCAAGATCAAAGAATTAAGCTTGTGACTGCAAAAGAAGTTGCAAAGGAAATCCAAATCATTGGCCTAGAAAAAACCCCAGGGTATGACCTTATTACGGGAGAAATCCTAAAACATCTCCCGCGTAAAGCCATCGTTAAGCTTACTAGGCTCATCAATGCCGCTTTCGTTCTAAAGCATGTTCCTGAGCCATGCAAAGTTGCTGAAGTGATTATGATTGCAAAGCCCGGTAAACCTCCTCACGAAGCATCATCATACAAGCCCATTTCCCTGTTGCCTATACTATCAAAGCTGTTTGAAAAATTGTTTTTAAAACGGCTAAAACCTATCATAAACGAGAAAAACCTGATCCCTGACCATCAGTTTGGTTTTGGAGAGAAACACTCAACAATAGACCAAGTACATAGAATTACCAACGTTATTGAGAGAACGCTTGAGGATAAAAAAGTCTGCTCCGCCGTATTTTTAGATGTGGCACAAGCTTTTGATAGAGTTTGGCATAAGGGTCTGATATACAAACTAAGACTAATGCTGCCCAATGATTTTGCCGATATATTGCAATCATACATTACAGATAGAATGTTTCGTGTAAGGCACGAGGATGCCTTTTCCGAGTTAAAAATTATTAAAGCTGGCGTGTCTCAAGGTAGTTTGCTGGGTCCAGTCCTCTACCTGTTGTACACGCATGATATACCAGAGCTGGAAAATAATACATAGCAACCTTTGCGGACGATACTGCCATTATGGCGACAGGGTCATGCCATACGGAAGCAATAAAAAGGTACAAATCGCTGTGAACAAAGTTCATGACTGGGCACATAAATGGAGAATCAAATTGAACGAATCGAAGTCACTTCACATTGATTTCACCAACAGGAATTGTGATTACCACCCAATCTTCATAAATGGCCAACAAGTGCCATATGCCAATACGGCCAAATACTTTGGCATAACGCTTGAGGCGAAACTGCGCTGGAAGGCGCACGTCAAAAAGAAAAGACAGGAACTAAACATGCGTTTTAAAAACATGTATTGGTTGATTGGACGGGATTCCTGCCCATCGATACATAACAAAATTTTATTATATAAGCATATTCTTATGCCAATATGGACATATGGCATCCAACTGTGGGGCTGTACTAAACTGACCAACATCAAAATTATTCAAACATTCCAGAATAAGGTACTCAGGAGTATTGTTAATGCGCCCTGGTATATAAGAAATGACGACCTCCATCGTGACCTAAAAATGGAACCAGTCACCAACATAATCCAAAAATTTGCTGAGGCTCATGAACACCGACTCCACCGACATGTGAACATCGAGGCCATGCAGCTGTTAGATCAAACAAATATAGTGCGGAGACTAAAACGAACAAAACCTTTTGAGTTAGTGTAGTGTAAAAAGTGTAGAAATAATAGTGACAATGACCCACACAATAACACACGAACAAAGTGTTTTTATCATTATATCAGACTCTAAGAAAGTGGCGCGGACTTGTAAAGTACAATCAACACTATTCTAAGTTTTAAAATAATTATCACGTAAAAATTTTAGTTCGATTAAAATTGCTTATTAGTCTTATAGGCTAGATTGTAATTTATTATTAAGAACCTGGTTCTTTTTAATAAAGGATAAAAAAAAATAACGCGTTAGTTTATTTATATTACACACAACGCCATCTAGCGTCAAATAGAAACAACACAATTTTAATAAAATTCTAGATAACAGTACTCCCACGAATACCCTTGAAAAGTTAAGTTATAGGGTAATATAACTAGGGATGTACAAGACCGGTTGGTGCAATGATGTTCTTAATTTTTTTTTTAACATTGCAGCCCGAAAACTGTAATATTGATATTATGTTTTCTGGTACCATCACTTCTAAACGCCTGTACTGATTTCGATACATGTATCGTTAGAATCCGTGCATTATCCCGGGTAATATAGGATAGAACAATAAAAGAACAGTATTTTTGCGCAGTCGTGTTTTATATCCATCCAAAGGTTGTCTGTAAAAGATCGCTTTTAGCGATAAGACCGCCCATTGTGTCACCCTGTGTAAAATGTCTACATTTATATCTGTTATTTTTTATGGTGTACATAATAAAGAGTATTCTATTCTATTCTATTCTATATTTTTTTCTATCTCTCATGGTAACTGACCTATGGTTGGTCTAAAGATGGCGATCGCGTACTTGGCCGTGACAGCTCGCTTGGCCACCGCGCTCTCCGCCATCGCTTTAGTGAACGTGTAGGTGTTGGGCTTCGGGAATATTAACCTGGAATCAAATGAAATGATATATTATTGAGTGTCAAGCATTGTGATGAGAAGATGGGAATGGGAATTAGAAGGGAATGAAGATTTTTGGCGCCTGCAAACTTTGTGTTCGCATCACGCATTTCATGCAACAGATTGCCAAGCGATTTTTTACGCGCTTATAACTGCCGGTGCTTCATACCAAAATTAATTAATTAAAAACTTCTACCTTCCATTTTTTTATATTATCTTACATACTTTCTATAAAATAATCAACATCGGTCCGTATATAGTTCTGCCCTAAAAATTCATATTATGATAAAATAGAACGAAGTTTACAATGCTTGTAATACTGATAATTGTAAAAGCCAATTATATTAAAATAATTTAATTAAAAAGAGTAAACACTGACGAGTTTCTTGTCAACTCATCTCCATAGAAAACGATCAATTGTAACCGTGCACCAAACTTTTATCGTTTCAAAAGTGCCCAAGTAGGTTTATGTGAAATAATATAGGTAAATATTTTGAATTTGAATTGTGCAGCATCAACATTCTCTTCATTTTATGGAGCATCAAGCTCTAGATTCTTAAGAGTAGACAAAGATGATACTATAAAAATGAATAGTAGAGACAGAAAGCGTAGTAGTGACTACAGTCTTAATATTAACAATAAAGTTATTAAAAGAGATTTAGACTTCTAAATCTCTTTTAATAAATGCCACAGTTTTTGAAAATTTCTTTGCCGATATTCCAGTCTCAACCACAAAAACTTTAAATTCTTCATCCACTGTTGCCGAGTCCCTATTGAAAGAAAATGTTGATATCCATGTATTTAATTTCGACTATGTTAGTGCTCGAGATATTATTAAAACTTTCAATACACTTAATGTTAAAAAAACTGTTGATCTATGGGAAAATTCCGTAGAGATTACAAAATGTATCATCAACACTGTAGCGCCTGAATTGGCAATTATTTTTAATAAATGTATTGACTGTGGTGTAATTGCTCATGTCTATGTGTATGTAAACGACATGTATTTAATGACAGATTTTATTTTACAGTAATGTGTCGAATTGGGTGGATTTTGAGGCAATAATATGACCAAGTTCAATAAAGTGTAATGTCCGATTACCGCGATTACTACTCTTATGACTTATTAATGTTCCATTACACTTAAAACAAAATAAACTAAAAATGTTGACTTCAGCGCCATCTAACGGGAAAATGGCCAAGAGCAGACCGTATGTTCAACCTTAATGAAAAGTAGTCAAATAATACCTTTGTTTAAATCGGGCAGCACATCAGACCCCACCAACTTTAGACCAATTTCTGTGCTTCAGTAAAATATTTTAAAAATTGATGCTAGATCAATTACAAAGACATTTTAATAAATATAAATTATTAAACAGTAAACGATTCGGTTTCACAACAGGTCGCTCTACTAATGATGATGACAGATGACACATCACTTTTATTTAAGCTTAAACGACAACAGATAGTTACTGATGATGTAAATAGTGCTATCGCTAAAATAGTGCATTGGTTTAGCGTTAATAATTTACTTTTAAACGAGAAAAAGACTAAATGTATTAGATTTCTGACACCTAACGTTAAGCAGGTGAAAACCAATGTACTAGTTAATGGAGCAGAATTGGATTTCGTGGACACCACTGTGTTCTTAGGTATAACTTTGGACTCGAAGCTACAGTGGGCCCCACATATAACCAAATTGTCGAAGCGGCTAAGCTCTGCAGTCTACGCGGTCTATAAAATCCGTCATTTGACTGATGTCGAAACAGCTCGATTAGTATATTTTAGTTATTTCCATAGTGTAATGTCGTACGGCATTTTGCTGTGGGGAAATGCAGCCGACATTCAGGCTATATTTGTGCTGCAGAAACGAGCCATTCGAGCAATTTATAACCTTAGTTGTAGGAATTCACCGAGGGATAAATTTAAGGAAATAAACATAATGACAGTCGCATCTCAATATGTATATGAGAACCTGATTTATGTAAAAAAGAATATTAATCTATATTCCAAACATAGCGACGTTCATAACATAAATACTAGAAACAAAGATTTACTTATTGTGCCCACGACTAGGCTCCAAAAAATAAGTAATTCATTTAAGTGCCAAAGTATACGTTTTTACAAAAAACTCCCAAGTTTTGTTAAAGAACTGAGCCTCAATAAATTTAAATCATTTATTAAACAGAAACTCAGTCAAAAAGGTTTCTATAAAGTTAAAGATTACTTGGATGACAAAAAGGCTTGGGATTAACTAAGCTACTTCAATATACCCCCAAGCAACAATTTATTTTATAGTGTGAATGAGTGTTTTAGAATTAATAATGTAATTTTTATTGATTTACATGACATAACTTATGGTATTTTTGATGACTGTTAATAGAAAACTGTCTGTGAATGTGAGTAGCATGCAGGCTACATTGAATATATGATTATTATTTTAATATTGTGAATGTGAAGACTATGTGGGTCATTGTTGCTTTTCTTTTCCTCAGTTAATTTTAGTCATGGTCTGGCAGTTTGAGTAATTTTTGTGGCCTACCCAAATGTCTTTTCTTTGGTATTGTTCGTCGAATCGTTGAGCTCCTTAAGTTCTGAGTTGAGCTGCACGATTACTGACAAATGCGTGCACTGACTGGACAGGTCCACTCAATCTGTGTCGTTTTTCCTCAAAAGACCATTTCAGACACTAATCTACGTGGTCTTCACATGATCTGACCAAGATTATGTCTGCACTTTAAAAGAGACTGTGACCTCTGAGTTTGTTTCGGCCTGTCTTCTCAGAGTAGTCAGATAGGAAACGCCGACCTCATCTAGTTTTTAAAATATAATTGACGTGTAAAAGTGTTTGTTAAAACCTAATTACAAAAATAAAATCATTTATCATTTATCATTGAATAATAATAATCTTATCAAAGTTTGACAACAACAATAAATTTGTACATACATAAACTCACACCTTCTTCCCATGTGGGTAGTCAGATACTACAGAACGCCACCTGCTACGATCCTTACATATTCCTTTGGCTTCGTACACGTTCATACATTTAGCCATACACGCACGCCGGAGAACATTACAAGAAGAAATTATTAGCCATAGAGGAAGTAAAAATGAAATCTGGGCAGATCAATAAAGTGCCACACACTTTTTAAACAAAGTTCATTTCAGGGTTAATGTGAGGGTACTGTAGGTACACCTCTGCGTAACACTTTGGGATTACAAGCGTTATGTTATCTTATGTTATGATGTTGAGTGAACATGCATGTAACACTCACCTGGGCGTGATCTCAGCTAGCATGTCAGCCGGTAACATGTCGACAAGGCTCAGCAGCTGCGTCAGCGGCGCCGGCGCGGCGTACACGCGCTCCTCCACTGTCGCCAGCTCCGCGTTGCTGTACGCCGTGGAGACGTGCACCAGCACCTGACACAGGTAACATAACAGGTTTTGAAGCCGAGAATGCTGTTTTATACCGAAAGGTACGGTCGACCACCCTTCAGCCTTCAGTTGTATTAGTTCAACTACGTAGGTATCTGCATGTTTGGAAGCTCTGGTTGCTGAATATGTCCATCAGAGTGATGACGGACGCACGTTCTGCTCCACCGCGGCCGACGCTACTAGGGAATAGGCTTGTTCGTACCTGCATGTTGGGCAGCTGGTCGCAGATGTCCATGAGCGTGATGACGGGGCGCACGTTCTGCGCCACCGCGGCCGACAGCGGCTCATCGAACTTCAGCGTCGCTGCCGAATGAAACACCACCGACACCTGCGGGTAGGTTAATATTTACAGACATAAATGTATTGTAATGTATGTACATACATAAACTCAAACCGTCTTCCCACGGGGTACGCAGAAATTAAAGACTTAGCAGCAAGCAATAAAAATACTATAACTTTTACTTATATTCCTACAGGTTTGTACGGAACCCTCGGTGCGCGAGTTCTACTCGCACTTGGTCGGTGTTTTCTAATAACATTTAAATTTTTTATTGTTTGGAAGAAAAACCTTGAATATAATGATGAAACAATTTTAATAAATTCTGCTGTGCTCCTTTTTCACCATTAACTAATTAAGTACTACAAGATTACTTACTGATGGTGAGCTTAATAACATTGTTACTGGTACCTTCAGTTGTCTTACTGACTAGTTTAAATTATTATGGCTAACCGCCTTAATATTAGTATTATTAGAATTTTTTGTGGTGCTTATTACAGCAGACTTCGACATACTATAAGATTATATTAAAAGGTAATCACCACGCTATTTGACGTCTAAAACTAATAAGCAGATACTTACGCAGAATCCCTAGTCGATCTTAATTTCTCAACAAAAGTGTTGGTGTCAAAATATATAAGTTTGTAACTATAGTGATTAACTAAAAAATGCACGTGGTTAGTTCGCATATTATGATTTTTTTATCCGTGTCGGTTAAAAATAATTATAATGTGAGAAGTTCTTTGTTAAACTATTCGTTACGTCAGTCAGCATTACGACTAAAAAACAATGTCATAGGAAATAGAAAAACCAGTCGAGCGCTCAAGTAGCGTTAATTCTTTTTTGGTGGCATGCTTTGAAATCGGGAAAAAATTAACGTTATGTATTAATTAATTTAATAAACTGCCACTACCTAGACCAAAAAAGAAATCTGCGTAGCCTTTTCCCAACTACATTATTATATTGAAGTCGGTCTGGTCGGCTTTCAGTCTAACCGGATGCAGCTGAATATTAGTATTTTACATGAAGCGACTGCCCACCCAACCTCCACAACCCAGGTAATACGATACCAAGCGGCAAGACTGGTTGTCAGACTTTTGGACTTCTGACTACCCGTAACGACTGGCAAAGATCTACGAATGACAACCAGACCCGCCAGGCCTGGTTGTCATTCCGTGATGCTCACTTCTTAACGTAGCTAAACATAATCAATATGACTACAAACGGCTTTAAGAACAGTAGGGAATGGCGCGATTCCATACGGGCCAGCACCATCAATTTATATCTTTGAAATCGTGATATTTGTTAAAAAAAATCCTAATCTATTTCTCCGCATGGCAGATCTGTTTCCTAGAAATAGACGAGATCACAGTCAAATCTGTCAACATAGGTCTCGGACTGCACTTATGCGCATGAGTGTTTTTGTATGGCTCCCATTATTTACAATAAGCTTCCCAATCGCTGGAAAGAGCTAAGCGTAGAAGCATTTAAAAGAAAAATAAAATCTTTTTTAGCTAGTAAAGCATATTATGATGTGTATGATTTTTTAATGGAATCATTTTAAATTGACATGCTCTTTTATAAATTAATTTAATCTGAATTGTATGTAATGTAATAATGATTTTGATAATGATTTTTTATTGATTTTTTTGGACCTACGTTGACATTAGATTATTATATTTTTATTTTAAATAATTTAATATTTGACAATTTTGTATGTAACTCCTATCTATTTCTATATGAATTATGTAATCAACCAATGTAATTTTATTTATTTATATGTCAGCATTGTCAAGGTTAATGAATGTAGTTATTATTATTTTCTAAATTCTAAGCAAATATTAATATTTGCACACCATGACAGTATAGTAAACATGTTAGCACAACTCCATGTACTTATAACACCTTGCAAGCATTTTTTCTTTATGATTGTATGTACACACATGCTTGAGCAAATAAAGTTATATGAATCTGAATCTGAACGAAATGTCATATTTCTTGTAAACCGTAGAGACCTACAATTAGCTTTGACCGACCTTCCCCAGTAAGGAATTCCCAAAATGTTTTGTCCACCATATCGCGGTGATATGGCAGGGCCCGTGTAGTCAATGACACAATAAGTAAAAAGAAGTAGATCGGGTAAAACTACCCAACATTCGATCTTCAAAAACGGCACACTGATCATCATAGTCCTGCGCTTATCCCAATGTATTTGCGGTCGGCGCAACATGTATTTTTCTTCCATACTTCTCTATTAGTCATCATCTCGGTGGTAACCCGTTTTCGCACTTTCCATCCATCTTATGTTTGGTCTTCCCCTACTCTTATAGCTCATACTCAAATCACATTAATATTCAAAACTTTCCTCAGGACATTTAAAAAACGGCACACTGTCGCACACGTAATTAACTTATTATTGTAATGTCACACTATAGACGAAAAGTGGAAGAAGGACTCCATGTTGTAATTATCGGCAGCGAAAAAGAGACAAGCGAATGTGGCTACTATTGACGCCGCCGCACAAGTGTTGACTTGCGTACCTATAACCTATCTACCTCTCGCGTGTAGTCGTGTGAACTGACCTGGTTGAGCTGGCTGATGGAGTGCTGGTCGAGGCCGAACATTGGCCTGATGACGTCACCGGCCAGTATGCTGAGCTTGTCTAGCTGCTGCGGGCATTGCCTTCGGATCACGTCGAATACCTTTCAAAAACAAAACATGAGTCACGAAAAACTAAAAAAAAACACAATTAGTAAAATGCACACTATTCATGACTTGGGGAGAAAGGGGGTAATAACTGAGATGATGGCTGACAGAAATGTGTTGAAGAAGAACACGATATGCTGCGCCGACCACTAGCAGGTAAATTGGAATGAGGGCAGGAGGATGATGGTGACGATACGTATGAAAAAAAAAATGTTAATTAAAAGTTATTATGTACTTAATTAACATATTAGGTACACATCTAATCATATTTAGTAATGTGATAATAATACATCATTTCAATTTAATTGACTAATAGTAATTGATTTAATTATATGAAACTTGATATTAGAGCAATTTAATACCGATCTTTGAGCTGTAGACATCGCAAGTCTGTTTTTGCATAGCTTGAAACGGAGTAGGTAAATGTTTACCGCACTATTTAAAACAAACGAGCGCGTAATGGCTGAAATATGTTTTTGTTTACGTTTTCGACTCCCATATCTCCGCCGTTTCGAAAAAATTCGAAAAACTGAACCTACTTACAATATTTCACGAGAATCTGTTGAGAAACGCAACCTGTAGAGGAGAACAGACATCTGGACATCCAGACATACGAAAGCAGTTTTGCCCAAGCTGAAGCAGAGATGCTTCGCTCGCGCTTTGCGTTCGCTCGGTCAATGATTACGTGCCTCACTGACTTGACTAACCGACTCATCCATCAGGGTAAAGTTAAATGTTGGTGGCACTACATTGATTTGATTCTTGGGTTCAAACAGCATGTACTTAGTTTTAGTGGGGTTAAGCACCAAACCGTTGTTTTCAGCCCAACATGCTATCCTGTCAAGATCATCGTTAAGATCTTTTATCGCGTTGTCATATAGTCACTTGGCTTAAAAGAGATATAGACTTGTACGTCATCAACATACATTTTAATGTGGTATCTACACCGCTTTAGGGAATTTATAATATCTGCACAGTACAAAATGTACATGATGAGGCCTAGTATTGTGCCTTGCGGGACTACCGAATAAACGGATGTAAGTGACGAAACGAGGGAAGAGCAATTGCTTAAACATATTCCCACACGCTGCAGAAGGTTGGTGAAATAGCTTTGGAACCAGTGTATCGTGTTATGATAAAATTCATAATAGTTTAGCTTTGAGAGAAATAAATCAATAGTAATTCAGTCAAAAGGTAGCGAAAAACCAAGTAGAACGAAGTGTGCATCGGCCTTTATCCTGTGCTGACAGGATGTTACCTGTCACGTCCAAACGAGCCGTAGGATTACCATGCTGTTTGCGAAAGCCTGACTGCAGCTCAGGTGGAATTTGTTTATCTTCTAGATATTTTGGCAGCTGCTGGCATACAGCCTTTTCTGCAATTTTGCCAATAGGCAAGGCAGAATACTAATGAGCTTAAGGTGTTTCAAGTCAGCAGGATTAATTTTTTAGGTAATGTCAGGGAATTTTGCCGAAACAATTGAGCTGTTTACAATATCAGTGATGGCTTTTAGTGGACCTGGGAGTGTAAGCAAAAGCATTTACAGGATCACCTTATTAGCCTCCTGCATTAGGTTTTAGCTGGCGGAAGTATAGTAGAATTTGATCACCAATTATTGGTTGTAAAGCGAATGCGGAGCTATCATCGCCATAACGATGAGACTCAAAGAAAGTGCGTTGTGACGTATTGCAGACGGGGTTACCAAGAACACTCAAAAATTGATTATTATGTGTTCAAGTTCATATGAACATATAGTTACTTTATAGTTTTATACTTAGTTAAATTTAGTAACCATTGCCAATTTGATTTTTTTTTATTTCTTATGTTACATCTCTAGTTTCATAAACTGGCAACATTTTTGAGACTTCTACTTACTTAGAAAATTTGTCTTGGTCATGGCGCACATTGTGCCCTGTTAAAATAAGAAAATAAAAAGATTTTATCTTTCAAATTAACGCATTTCATTTCGAACATGCGTAGTGGTCCTTCGAATAAGTGAATCAGTAAATTCAGTGCCTTTGGAGGTGTTTATTCGTCTTGCACCGTGTGCTTGACGAGTTTGTTCGGGAGCCGTTGCCTGGTTATCCCGGCGGCGGAGCGTCACCCTGCTCATAGTTTGGGTGAAATTCCCGACTTTGCATCAGTTCCAGCCGTAAATCAATGTGAGATCGCTAATTTTCGCGATTTTCATCATCAAGGTGGTACATTCCAGAATACCTACATTTCTCGGAAAAGCTTGACATCCCGCCAACGACTTGTCAGATTGACATTGTCAATTTGACACTACGAGGTAAACAAGTTTCAGTCAAAGAAGTTTTTTAACAACGAAAAGTTGCAGTAAATAGTTTAAAAGTGCATTAAAAGTAATACCTAGTGTTAAAATATACAGTGAATTAGTGTTGCGTTACAATGGCCGACCTAAAGAAACTAAAAATTACGCGTTCACAGTATAAAGGAACATTAACACGTATGGAAAACTTTGCCAGTGATCAAACTACTATAAGTTCAGCAACAATTGATATGTTGGAAGCCCGCAAGGACAAATTAACTGCTGTTTTTAATCAGTATGAAAGTGTCCAATTAGATATTTTGAGCTTGGATGCAGAGGACTCTGAAGATGTTGGTGCATTTGAGGAAAAGTTTTATACAACTCTTGCTATTCTAAACGAAAATATAAAGTCGCGTTCCAAATCAGATTCAGAGCCCTCCCAGACTGGCTATGTTAGTTCCTCAAAATTACCTAATATTGACATTCCTACTTTTGATGGGAAAGACTACACTAAATTCAAACCATTTTATGAGTTGTTTATTGCTGTCATTGATAACAATACAACATTGTCGGATGTCCAGAAACTATTTTATTTAAGAAAATATTTATTAGATGAGGCCTTGTCGGTAATTGTAAACCTGCCTCTCACTAATAAGTCCTACTCAGAGGCTTTGGAATTATTAAATAAACGATATGATAATAAGTCAAGATTGATTTGCAATCACATAAACCTGCTTCTAGACATTCCATCAATGCCTAAGGGTACAGCTGCATCTATAAGGACGTTTGTTTCCTACATTCAGCAACAGTTGCACGCATTGAAAAATTTAAATGAACCAGTCAATGAGTGGGATCGACTTTTAATTTGTGTGCTTTGCAGAAAGATGGATCTATATACATATCGTGCTTTTCAACTAGACCGTAATCCAGAAACATTACCAACAATGACAGATTTTTTATCCTTTCTCGAAAAACGTGCTACAGCATTGGAGGAAAGTAACCCTCATAAAGTTAATATTGAAAATAAAGGTAAGTCTGTGACACGTGTATCTAATTTATCTGTCCCTTCAGGTTTAGTGTGCTCTTTCTGCGATAAAAAAGAACATGCAATCTTTAATTGCCCGCAGTTTAAAATGATCCCTATAGATGCTCGACTGACTTTTGTTAAAGATAAAAAACTATGTTCTCTCTGTTTGAAAAGTCATACTGACAAAGTTTGTAGATATAAATTTAAATGCAGAGTTTGTAAGAAATCACACAACACACTCTTACATTGTGAAGATCAGCCAGAGATTCCAGTCTCACTTTGTTCAAATTCTCAAGTTACAACCATATTATGCTATATTATTATTATGCTGCCTACTGTAATAGTGAAAATTATTGACAAATATGGTCGTGATTTTAAAGTTAGAGCATTGCTTGACAGTGGCAGTCAAGGTTCCTTTGTGACTAAATCACTTGTTGAAAAGTTAAATATGAGTCCTACTCAGCAGGTTACCAATATTATTGGGATCGGAAATCATTCTTCAAAAATTAATCAAACTGTTAATTTTAACATAAATTCATGTCAATTAGATGATGTTAAATTCAATGTAACTTGTTATGTTGTTGATTCCATCACCACACCTTTGCCTCAACAATTTGTTGATGTTTCTAAATTAAAGATTCCTAAAAACATTCAATTGTCAGACAGTGACTTCAATATTCCTTCAGAAATCTCGATCTTGTTGGGTGCTGATATATATTTTAACTCATTGTTAAATGGTTGTATTAAAATTTTAAATGGTCCTGTACTCCAAAACACTGTATTTGGATATGTTATTGCTGGCACAATTGGGGAATGCAACAAACAAATGGTATGTAATAACCTTGTATCAAATTTTGTTATTTCTGATAATGTAAAATTGGAAGAGGTGATGGAAAATTTTTGGCTTACTGAGAAGCTACCTGAACCTGTTGCTAAATTCACAGATGAATGTCAAAAATCAGAAACTATCTTTCAGCAGTCTGTGCGCCTTGAAAATAATACATTTCATGTTGACATGCCACTCATCTGTTCCAAGGAAAGTTTAGAGCTTGGAAATTCTTTCTCTATTGCCCTTCAATGATTTTGGTATTTAGAACGTAAATTTAAACAAAATCCTGTGTTATTGGAGAAATATAAAGAATTTATAGATCAGTATGTTGCAATGGGACATGCCATTGAAATTGATATAAGTTTATATGATATTGACTGTCGCTCTGTTTATTTTTTAGCCCACCATGCTGTCTTCAATGAGGAAAGCAAGACCACTAAGTTGCGGGTGGTTTTTGATGGAAGTATGAAGACTAGGAAAAATACTTCATTAAATGATGTAATGCTGAATGGACCTGTAGTACAGGGTGAGCTTTTCGATATACTTCTTCTGTTTCGAACATATTTGTTCACTTTGATTTGTGACATAGAGAAGATGTTCAGGTGTGTTTTTATTAATAAACACTTTACCAGCCTGCAGAACATTCTCTGGAGGGATCACCCCAGCAAACCCATCAGGTGCTTACAGTTACAGACCATTACATACGGGCTAAAGTCATCTACCTTTTTGGCCACTCGGTGCTTGATTGAACTTGCCAATAGATATAGGGAACAATACCCTCTAGCCGCTAATGTTATAATTTCTAACACTTATGTAGATGATGTCATTGCTGGTTGTGATAATGTAGAGGAACTACACCTGCTAAAAAGTCAATTGATTGAATTGCTTAAATTAGGCAACTTCAATTTACATAAATGGTGTTCAAACTATTCTTCGGTTCTCAAAGACATTCCAGCTCAACGTCAATATTTTGATGAAGTTAATCTAAATACAGACAAGGTAGTTAAAACGCTTGGTCTAAAATATGATGTCCTTTTGGATAATTTTACTTTTCAATCCCCACAGTGTGAGGAAGAAAATTTAAATACTAAGAGAAAGGTGCTTAGTTACATTGGTAAAATTTTTGACCCTTTGGGTCTTATTGGGCCTATTATAGTAGTGGCCAAGTTAATAATGCAGGAATTATGGCTTTTAAAGATAGAGTGGGATACTACTTTGCCTCCTAAACAACTATTATTATGGAGAAAGTTTCTTGCCAATTTAAAACTTATGATCAAAATTTCAGTCCCCAGATCTATCAAAAGTCATAATTTAATATCGGTTCAGTTAGTTGGTTATGCTGACGCATCACAGAAAGCCTTTGGCTGCTGTATTTATTTGCGAGTTTTATATGAAAATGGAAAAGTTGAGACTAATTTACTATGCTCAAAATCGCGCGTTGCTCCCATAGCTAAAAAATTAACAATACCTCAGTTGGAACTAAATAGTGCATTATTGCTATCACAGTTAGCTAGTAGAGTCAGTAGAGTACTTACATCTAGATTTAATCTCTCAGTTTATCTCTACAGTGATTCCCAAATTGTATTAGCCTGGATACAGGCCGAAAAGTCAAAATGTAATATTTATGTTCAAAATAGAGTACAACAAATTGTTGAGCTCACACAAAAATCTTCTTGGTTCCATGTCAGGTCTTCTGATAATCCAGCTGACATACTTTCAAGGGGGATAGAGCCGCAAAAATTGCAAGATCACCCTCTATGGTGGCATGGTCCACAATATTTGTCAAAGGCTGACTTCTGTCATGAAAAGCCAATATTAAATTATATAAATAGAGAAAATTTTGAAGAGGAAATTACTTGTTTCTTACAAAAGGTAGAGCAGTCCTCCATAATGAATATTTTTGAAAAATTCTCTGATTTAAATAAAATCATAAATATTGTTTCATACATATACAGATTTTATAATAATACTTTAAAAAATAAAACAGAGGCTATTGACTCAAATCTATCACCTAAAGAATTACAAGATGCTCTTTTAATTATCATTCGTTGTGTACAGAAACAGCACTTTGCTGAAGAATTTAAACCGGAAAAGAAAACAACTCTTGCAAATTTACACCCTTTCATAGACGCACATGGATTGCTTCGCGTGGGTGGCAGGTTGCTAAATGCTGGCATACCACATGATAAAATGCACCCCCTTATTCTTCCAAAAAATTGCCATATAACTTCTTTATTAATTAAAAGAGAGCATCTCAGATTATTGCATGCTGGTCCCAGACTAGTCCTTAGTTCCCTCTCCCAGAAGTACTGGATAATAAGTGGCATTAGAGAGGTCAAAAAGGTGTTGCATAGATGTTTAATATGTGTCCGTATGAAGGCTGAAACTGCTAAGCAGCTTATGGGTTCTTTACCAGCTGAGAGAATCACCGCTACTAGACCCTTTCAGCACGTGGGTATTGACTTTTGTGGCCCTTTTAATATCAAGGTTGGTAGAATTCGTAAACCACTCGTAACGAAGGGGTATATTGCTCTCTTTGTTTGCTTTGCCACTAAGGCTATCCATGTAGAGGTGGTATCAGACCTCTCTACCGAGAATTTTTTGGCATGTTTTAACCGTTTTATCTCCAGAAGAGGCATGCCAACAAAGGTTTTTTGCGACAACGCAAAAACATTCAAAGGTGCACAAAATCAACTAAATGGTTTATATGAGTTACAAAACTCAAAGTCTCATAGAGACTCGGTGCATAATTTTTGTAACCATAATTATATCAGATTTGTATTCATTCCCAGTTATTCACCGGAGTTTGGTGGATTGTGGGAAGCAGGGGTGAAGAGTGTGAAACACCACCTCAAAAGAGTAGTAGGCAACTTAAGTTTGACCTATGAAGAATTTAACACAGTTGCGGTTCAAATAGAAGGTGTTTTGAATTCTCGACCTCTGCTCTCACTGAACCCAAATGAAGGCAAGTATCTGACCCCTGGTCATTTTGTGATTGGCACGGCTGTGTCCAGCTATCCTGAGGTGGATTTGACAGAAGTTCCTATAAATCGTCTACGATTTTGGAAGGTGGTAACCAAGCTTAAGCAAGACTTCTGGAAAACTTGGTCAAATGATTACTTGACTCAGCTGCAAAGTCGTCCCAAGTGGAAAAATGAATCACCAAACATGAAAGAAGGTGATATTGTCCTGGTAAAACATTTAAATACATCACCATTAGTGTGGCCTATTGCTAGGATAATAAAAGTTTACCCAGGAAATGATAAATGTGTAAGAGTGGCTGATGTAAAATTTAATGATAAGATTTATAGAAGGAGTGTGTCAAAGTTGTGTCCGCTACCTATTAATTAAAAATATGTTATGTTCAATCACTATGTTATGTCTAATTAATTCTACCTAATTTGTTTGCTGTAGTTCTGCTTCTTGGCCTGGCCCAACTATGTTCAAGTTCATATGAACATATAGTTACTTTATAGTTTTATACTTAGTTAAATTTAGTAACCATTGCCAATTTGATTTTTTTTTATTTCTTATGTTACATCTCTAGTTTCATAAACTGGCAACATTTTTGAGACTTCTACTTACTTAGAAAATTTGTCTTGGTCATGGCGCACATTGTGCCCTGTTAAAATAAGAAAATAAAAAGATTTTATCTTTCAAGTTAACGCATTTCATTTCGAACATTATGTTTCCTTCAAAACGCATAGCATTGGTTGAAGAAGCGGTTTTAGATTTTACCTTAACCTACCTTTTGTTCCCCCTTCGTTACCTGTGGTATTGCACTATGCCAGAACTCGCGGTGACCTATGGTTAAAGCGAGCTGGATCTGTCACTTGTCAAGTGTCATTCATAGCGACAATTTTTTTAATTTTTTTTTTTGTTTTGGTTAACGAGAGAATTCATTTCTGTACGTTGGTACGGAAAAAACATTCTCTCGTTAATTTTCTTAGAAAATTAGTAAAGTTTCGGGTAAGTAAAACTTTATAGAAAGTGTATTATAGTAATTGTGGTAAGTGATATATTATAGTGTTACGCTGGCCGTTAGTCAGCGAAATTGCGAAATTGAGATTAAAAGATTACATTATATACGTGATCTCTGGTCCCTTCGAGCAACCGTTTGTAACGAACCTGAGTGGCGATTCTCCTAAGTGCGATAGTGGGAAAGGACGCTCTTCATACTCGGAGGAAGAAAGCGCCCCTATTCCAACGCCGAACGACAGCGCAAAGAGATCGAAACGATTTCCTGTAACTCGGATCTACGCATTTACAATTGAATGAGTAGTCAAGAAATATCTGTTAACATGACACAATTTCCACATAATATCACTAACCTTACTCAAAAACACTATCACTAAACTAACTGCTTCTTGCTCGTAACTAGTTTAGAAGCGCATTGTTATTTTCTAAACCACCAGGTCGTGTCTAAAGAGACAGAAATATTACAAGCTAAGGATTTTAATGTAGAATATGATGATTAGGTAGTAATTCGTAAAAGAAATACAAAACTACTCAAACAGTATTTTTTTGACATTTCATCATGAAAAGCAATCCGTTATAAGACAACCTTACATTTATGCTCACCTACCCTGTGTTTCACACTCTGAATTCGAAGTAAATGGGTACCTACTTATACCACTAAACAAAAGATTATTTAGCTCCCGCGGAGGGAGTTTTGGCTGGGATATCTAATGTATGTAGGTTTAGAGCAGAAGGAGCTAGCTGCTAAAGCAAGTCTACAGGGACTTGTTAATTGAGCAGCAACCTACCCATTAGGATTGTATTCCGCTGTATCTCTTGGAAGTAGTTTATTGCTGTCATGTGTTATGCAGTTGTTACAATATCGATACTGGAAACATGAAATAACGTAAGGGACATTTTGTCGAAAATGAGTTATATATACAGTTCGATTCGAAATTTCTTGCTCTATCGATTGGTATATTTAAAATCTCCATATCTCCCGAAAAATGTCCCTTACATCGTATATTTTCCATAGGCCTAGACAATTTTTGTATTAAAAACTTGTTGTATATAACATTTCAAATTAATATTTGTATAAAAACCAATGTAAGTCTCTTCCCTCACAGTATTTTGTCTTTACATTAAACACAATCGAGTACATTTTAACAACACGTCACTTCAGTTACTCCATAATTTGAGCATTTTTTTAGTTATGTCCCTTACATTAGTGTTCTCTGAGCAAGTAAAACTAGCATGTCCCTTACGTTAGATATTTTGAGTCAGTGTGACTTAAATTATCATAGTCATATTGACCCTTACGTTAATTTTTCAGCACTGAATAGGATTTACCTGTGCTTTACAATACAATGAACTTAAATAAGGCATCGTAATCCGTCGCATACGTCAACGACATTGTTTGATACTGACACAATTAACCTTTTAAAATATTTATCTATATGAGTACACTGTTACTTTATAATTTATAAATTCCAAACTTAAGTCTAAGCGCCTCATTACTTATAGAAAATCACAGCATGCACTACGATAAGCGCAGATAATAACACAATTAATTCATCTATCTATAATTGTTACAGTTCGCACCTAGTTAGGGTTATTTGGTGGATTTGCATTTTAGAATACGAACTCTTAGTCAACCAGTACAACAACGGTCCGTACAACCGGTACAACCGTTTATGTATGTCCAGGGTAGGTTATCTCAATCAGTAATTAAGGAAATGTGAAATCATTAGAAGGGATAAGTAAAAAAACAATATTATTATTCAATAAGCCTCAAGAAACTTAACTTAAATCAATTCTAACTTTAGAACGCCTATACCAATAATATTTACTTCTTTATTAATTGACAGTCTCATACTTTTATTTTTAGACTCATTTTCTTGTTTTTCTTTCGACACGTATCATAATCGATGACAAACGCTTTTACCGCCGTTTTAACCTCCCATACCTGGTAACACTCTTATTTAAGAATATTGTAAAACCAATTATTTTTAAAATAGTAACCGTGGTGTTTCTTACCGGCTTTTCTCCATAGGAAATGACCAATTCAATTGGAACCGTGCACCTAGCTTCTGACATTTCATAAATAAATGCTCATGTAGGTTTTTGTGACATAAAATAATTTGATTTTGATTTTTGATAACGCTTCTTTTGACAAAAGTAACCAAAATGCTAGCTTTTTCTATAACATCTCCCGGTGTATCAGTATTAGTCAACCTGCCCCGCAAAAAGTTATAGACGACCAGCTCCAAACGTTATTAATCGCTTTGCTAACCTACACACTAACTTCGACTTGAGAATGACACCATGTTGTAATGATCCATTATTAAGAAAATAGTTAATAATAAATATATACGTTTCGCAACAATATATTGGATGGGTACGACAGTAACATTTTACTTTTGTGTTTGATAAATCAAAAACATGTCACCACTACTAAACGGTGGGCGACTGCGATGCCGTGCTCCGCACAAATGTAAGGGATACCGAGATGCATCCTCGAGTGTTAATAGACACCCAAAACTAGTACTGCTGAGGAGTTTTTGGCACCTGCCAAAAACTCGACAGCAGTACTAGTTTTGGTTTTGGGGCTGGTTACCTATAGGACTAGGTAGACTACCTAGTCTACCTAGCCCTATAGGTAACCAGTCCGTCTGTAGATGATACTGTATCAATTGCCACTTACTAAGCAGTTAAGAAAATATGAATTAGTGAGTGTGATAAGTGTGTTATTATAATAAGTAGGTAAACGTGGCATGGGTCGATCCAACAAAATAAACTACGGTTGTCGCGGTCCGTGGATGGGTGACCATCAAAAAAAGATTCATTTGCATTCATAAAAGTTTTGATCTATTTTATTGGTTTCATATCATCCTTGGTACATTGTACATTATGTCAGCAAGTAATTTTGAACTATATTGCATAGACATAGTGTGTCATTATTATGATAGATTCAATTA
Source organism: Dryobotodes eremita (assembly GCA_917490735.1). Taxonomy (NCBI): domain Eukaryota; kingdom Metazoa; phylum Arthropoda; class Insecta; order Lepidoptera; family Noctuidae; genus Dryobotodes; species Dryobotodes eremita. The sequence goes on from OU823254.1 coordinate 23,113,104, forward strand.
ATTTTGTTTGTTAACCGTAATCTGCAATGTAGAGTACACCATTATAATACCTTTACTTTGAAAAATTCTAGCTTTTTGTTTCCCAAATGTTCCTTATATCAACACTGCTAGTTTTAACCGAAAATTTCGTTAACGTAAGGTACCACTATTCATAATTTTTTAACGTAACGGACATGCTATATTTAAAACTAAAGGCTTTATTTAATATTTGCTATTTTAGCTTAAAAGATGAAACAAATCTAAGAAACTTTGTCCTAGACAGTTATAAATAGAACCAACTTGTAGACAAAAAGTTACGACTAGTTTTGTAAAATCAAAATCTTATTTTCGCTCTCCTGAAAACCTGAGGTTTGTCCCTTACGTTATTTCATATTTCCAGTGTCGATATAGAGGTTCAGCACCACACATTAAAAAAAAAATGAAAATACGTTTAATTGCGGTAAACATGACGCATGAACGCTAATCTGCAATTAGAACAATAAAATTAGTAATTAAAAAAGGAAATTAAGTTTTTTAACTAATAAGAAATTCTAAATGTTTAGGCACCATTATAATTTATTATGCTATACCGTATATTTATTGCTGTAGGTTGTAATAACTAAGGAAATATTATAATTATAATCCGGACCGGGTCCATCAGGACTATTGCTCTATCAAAATTAGAAAGGGAACAAATAAATCCATCACACAATGTAAAATTGATAATATATTATTTAAAGCTGGTTATATAAGAAATTACTATTTTATTTTGAAAACATGATAAATGAGGATCATAGCAAAAATAACTAGGTCAAGATTCATACAATGCAATGCAATGCAATGTGTGTGTGTTAGCAATGTGTATGGTCTTTGGTCTCTGGCATCAAGCAATAGACAAAATTATGAAACTTTTGTAACATGAATACGAGGCTTTTGGCTATTTTGTATGTCTCTAAATTAATGTCGTTCATTTGTTAGGTGCGTTTTGTTTGTGCAGAATAAACTATATTTCTTTCTTTATTTTTTCTTTCATACCTTTCACATGATGCAGGCTGCCTAAAGAACCATTTAAAAGCTGAAAGACTGCCAACCTGTTTCTGTTTCATACCGAAGATCATAACAGGAAGGTATACTGAAATATTTATATTCATATTTTGAGATAAGTATCTTTAGTTAAAGTAATTAATGCAAAATGCTATTAAACCCATAATATTAACCTATGCGTATGTCTAAGATTACGATATTATAATCAAATAGCCTATTGTTTACACTCCGACATTACTAAAAAAAAACGGCAGCAATGATATGTTAATGAAGGTTAGGTTACATATGTAACAACAATAATAATAATAACAATATCTCTTCATACGGCGATTCTTTTAGAACCAAGAAAAATGTGGGAATTGACTGCACACCCTTTTGACTTTTCTGCAGTTCCCTGGACAGTTGCAGCAGTAGCCCACTGAGTGGCAGAGAACTTGTAAGCCTGTGGCATCTGCATTCTTGTTTATTAGAAAAAAAATTGCTGTCTAACTAACAAAACTAAATTTTTTATTTCCGTATTTGAGACTTTGTTGGTCCTAACAAAGCTTGGATGATGAATGAATTTTCTAAATCAGTTCTAAATCTTAATCAGGAGTTAGAATAAGTAGGCCTCCTTTTGAACACTGATACCAATCACAAGGCCCTGCCCGCGGGCAAGGTAGAAAGGAAGATAATAATATCAACGCTTCTAAAAAAATAAATTTTGTCCACTGAAACAAGTTCAAAGTTTACTAACATCTAAATTTTGGTATCCTTGTAATGGAATGCTTATCGTCAGAAAAACATTTGAGAAGGGCAGACCAAGATAAATGGAAAAAGGTTGCTGCACTGGTTTTCCAATAGTTATTGTGGTGACCAGAGGCTATTGATAGACCACAGCTCAGTACGTCTACATATGGGTAAAGAAACCCACTTCCTGTCCACACATACCGTGGAGGAACGGTAAGGAGCCCACATGAACGGGCTACTCTATGCTTCCAAAGAATGTCTTTAATATATCGCTTTTAGTGATAAGACCGCCCATTATGTTATCCTATGTAAAATATTCTGCACATATCTGTAATTCGCATGGTGTACATAATAAAGAATATTCTTTTCTATCTCACTCTGGTCAGGAACCTGGCCAAACCAGACAAAATGGCTCTCGAAGTTGAGAGGTGTTTGTCATATACGCAGTAAAGTCAGTCTTCAGAGCGCACATATTTTAGTTCAATCCGATAACAGACCATTTGTTGCACATATAGGATGAGTGAGGGATACGTTCCCAGTGCTCTTGAACCTAACTTGGAAAATGATGAAGTTAGCAGATTAGCTGAACATCACTCTGTCAGCGGTTTACTTCCCGGGGAGGTTAAAAGCGTTATAACGGCTTAGCCGACAGCTTATCTAGAAATAGACCAGCCGGATTGGCGTGTACGTTACCCCAGCAGGAAAGTGTCTCCTAGAGTTATATGAGTGGAACATTTAATTGGTGCCTTAGCTGCTGTAAATGTGCCCCCACATAAAAAATGTGTGCCCCCTGTCGTTTTGGAAAAAAACGGAAAAAACGATTCCTGCTGGGGTAACGTTTTTCTAGCAGGAAAATTCTAAGCGAATGATCGGAGAGAGAAAAATTGTGCATGGCCAGATAGCTTATATGTGTGCCAAAATGTGCCCCCAAAAATAAAATCTGTGCCCCTTCAGGTTTTCGAGATATTGCATTTCCTGCTGGAGTAACGTTTTGCAGAATCGTATATCTCTAAAACCATTGCATGTGCCCCTGTAGAATAAACATACACGAGTAGCTCTTAATGTGTGCCCCTTAGTGCCCCAATTAGATTTAAGAAAATATTTGTAGTTTTCAAGTTATCGCGGTTTTATGAAAACCCGAAAAAACATCGCAGCGCCTAAATGAGAGAAGGTACAAATTCGCTGAAAACTGTATTCGGTCCTTCTTGACGCTAATAATAACCATACAAAGTTTCAAAACTGTTAATGCATGCGTTTTTGAATAATCTTGCTAAAAGTCAAAACGATGGTGTCATAACTTTGACGGCAAAATACAAGGAACCGGCTCAATCCCAGATGTGTAGGTGTAAACCAAAATCTTGTGCCTTTAGTCAAAAATATATGGTGAAAATATTCAGCTTGGAATGTTTTGCATTAAGTAAATATTAACAAAAAACCAAAATATGTAAACAACGGCTGGTTATCCGACCAAATTCGAATGACTACTAAAAAGCGACGGATTCATACATATCGATGACCTTCTTTACTTTACTCACTAACCGGTTCACACGTGTTGTGCCTGAGTACACTGAAGTAGAAAAGTAATAAGTAATAAAATAAAGTTGTTATTGGATTATATTCCAATAGCTGTTTCTGTGACTTTACACATGATTAAGTACATTATAAATAGTAGCCTAAGTGCTATTCCAAGGTAAGCTATCTTCTCCATTCTAAATTTAATTAAAATACATCCAGTAATGTATGTGTGAACGAAAGAAATACATCCAGATATTTGCCAGGTCTTTGACCCAAAATTTGATTGGTCCCGATGTTTACAAATAATATAGTTCATGAAATGTGTGATGAATACCTACTACGAAAAAGAGGTAGCTCTTTTTTGCATATAAATAAAAAGCCCGTATTTATTTATTGATAAGCCGTAGGTTAGATAAATTAACATTAAGTTTTTCATCATAATAGAAGATTCCCTTTTTTTATATATCTCTGGCCCCGCGCCATCCGCTGACGTCGTGTCGCAAGGAGTCGCTTTGTCTAGCTTGGAGAAATTGAGACAGCTAGTACGCGTATGGTATTAATGTGACAGAGACAGTAACGTGTAACGTCGCTCTGTTAAGAATAATAGGTACGAAGTGCTTATTGACTAGGAAGTGCGTTTGGATTATTACTTGGTATTGATAAACAAACAGTTGCAGTTATGACGCCAAGGACACTGTTACGTTGAATCACGCGGTTGCACTGATACTGTTTGTTTACTTTTTTTTTAAGTTGGTTGAAAGTGGCGTTTTAAGCATTTTATAACAATTGTGTGGTTGTAAGGGTGGTGGATTTTATGGCACGATCTGCGGTGGTAAGTATTTAATGGCATTGTTTTGACTTATTTAAGAATACTTGTACACTTATCAAGTAGGTACTTGGATTTTTTTCATTAAGTACTTTACCTATTTATTTATTTTTAAACAAAAAATGTTCTAAATCATGTTTGTTTGTTTTCATCTGAAAGGATATACATACTTTCCGATTGGTCCAATAGAAATTTCATCAAAATCGACTCAGTAATTTTTCTTTTTTGTTTAATACGTATTTTCTCTTCTTGTGCTAGGTTGATGTGATGACATATAATCCCTTAATAACTTCTAGTTACAATGTAAAAAAAAAATCATGACAAGAATTCATATGACTCCAAAACTAAGACTCGAACACAATCCGTCAACACTCAACATGTCACAGTCACAGGGCTGTATCTTTTTAGCCGAAATAGCTAAATACTTGATTTGATTTTTACAGAATGTTCTATGGCAGCTATAACAACAATAATATAAACCAAGCAGTGAGGGGTGGCATTTTGCCTAAACTTCCCATTGTTTATCTAGCTAGATGATGTAAGTAATAATTTTGTTGATCTTTATAATATAGTCCTCCAGACCGTATTTGGTCACAAGGCGCATTTAATATATATTTTTATTAGCCCCCAAAACTTTTGAACGTGACTGTACGGACAACAGCTCAGGTATAATACGTCCAATAAAGAAGGTCATCGATATGTATGAATCTATCGCTTTTTAGTAGTCATTCGAATTTGGTCGGATAACCAGCCGTTGTTTACATATTTTGGTTTTTTGTTAATATTTACTTAATACATAACATTCCAAGCTGAATATTTTCACCATATATTTTTGACTAAAGGCACAAGATTTTGGTTTACACTTACACATCTGGGATTGAGCTGGTTCCTTGTATTTTGCCGTCAAAGTTATGACACCATCGTTTTGACTTTTAGCAAGATTATTCAAAAACGCATGCATTAACAGTTTTGAAACTTTGTATGGTTATTATTAGCGTCAAGAAGGACCGAATACAGTTTTCAGCGAACTTATACCTTCTCTCATTTAGGCGCTGCGATGTTTTTTCGGGTTTTCATAAAACCGCGATAACTTGAAAACTACACATATTTTCTTAAATCTAATTGGGGCACTAAGGGGCACACATTAAGAGCTACTCGTGTATGTTTATTCTACAGGGGCACATGCAATGGTTTTAGAGATATACGATTCTGCAAAACGTTACTCCAGCAGGAAATGCAATATCTCGAAAACCTGAAGGGGCACAGATTTTATTTTTGGGGGCACATTTTGGCACACATATAAGCTATCTGGCCATGCACAATTTTTCTCTCTCCGATCATTCGTTTAGAATTTTCCTGCTAGAAAAACGTTACCCCAGCAGGAATCGTTTTTTCCGTTTTTTTCCAAAACGACAGGGGGCACACATTTTTTATGTGGGGGCACATTTACAGCAGCTAAGGCACCAATTAAATGTTCCACTCATATAACTCTAGGAGACACTTTCCTGCTGGAGTAACGTACACCGGATTGGCTCCTGTTGCTCCAGGCCCTTAGGGCTCGGAGGCCATGCTTCAAAGTGCGGGCGTCCCCGACGCCGACTTTTTCGCGTCAGATAAATCGGGCCGTTGGGCATTGTACGGCACATGGGATTCAAATGCTGGCTTGGCACGCTTCTGCGATGCTTTCAGTTAGAAGTGACAGCATCGACTAGCATGGGTGTTATCTTCGTCCAATTTAAGACCGACCGCTCAGTCATCTGAACTCGGAAATGGGATGGGGACGTACTATGTATAAATCACCGCATACTGGACCTAGTGTGCCTGGCCCTCGTACTTGGAGACAAGAGGTCGTGGAGAGCCAGTACCTACATAAAATCTATGTAAGAACCTCCTAGATCTGACAAGCTGTAACTCCTAGGTTGGAAAGTTAGGGGGGAAGGGCAGTCAGGTTGCAAGGGGCAGTGGTCGGTAGAAGAACAAGGGACTTGCTAAAATGTAGTTGGAGATAATCAACACTACCCATGGATACCCATGTCTGCAAACCAATAAATGATTTCATTTGTACTAATTACTTATAAAGCTCCTATTCAAAGGTGAATGTCATAGTATAGATTGCAAGGCATTAGTCCCAAATAACCTGATCACATTTTTTTGCGTATAGCACATACTGTACCAAGACATGTTAGATATAAGCAGTTTCTTGTCCATTTAGTAAGTTTCAAAAGCTTTATCCATAACTTAACCACTGCCAAGAAAGTCACCCATATAAGATAGACGAGCTTCCAGGAAGTATTGGTTCAGTGGTAACCTTCGGAAGGTTGACTGGTGACTAGTTTATCAGATGAAATTAAACTGGAAGAGCCACTAGGCATACAGAATGATTACTATTGTAAAGTAGTAAAGGAGATGGCTAGCTCTCAAGAGAATTTAGAATGATCAGCCTATAATGTTCCCACTAATGGGACGAAAGTCTCCTCCATGTGAGAGGGGAAGTGGATTTATCATAAGAGAATTTTAATTCCCTATGAAAATATTTAAATAAGTTGCTCCAATGGTATTTGTTTTTCATAACATAATAACTGTTTGTTTTAGTGCAAAACAGATCTATTTATTTGGTTTGGATCTCAGAAGTGAGTAGGAAGGTTATCAATTTGTTTCTTATGTAATAAGGTATTTTTTAAATTTATTTCGTATTATTTTAATGATAAATTAAATGATAAATTATATTTAAATGGTGCTGATCCATACGTCATGTTCGTGAACGGGCGCCGTCAGTAGAGACTGGTCATCTCTTAGCTGCCACGGCTTATTTTAATTTAATTTAATATTTGTATTATTTTTGTCTCTTTATTACGGACGCTTTTAACGTTCTGCATCGTTCTCACATGCATAATTTCAACATGAATGATGTTACCAATATTTTGATTTAAAAGAGTGTCCATGGAGTTTCTTGCCTGTTCTTCTCCATAGGTACCTACTACGCTTTGGAATGGGCAACTAGCTTCATCTTTCTGACTGACCGACCCCTTGACAATTCAAAAGTAATTGTAATTGTAATTGGTTTATTTGAAATAAATGCTTTGAGTTTGAGTTTGGCTCAACAGATACCCCTATGTGGCTGAGATTAGTAAAGACAAGTTGTCGAACCTGCGATTGTTTCAGCTGAGCGAGTCTCTTTTCGGGGGCGGTGTCCTTCTTGTGTCGCATCAGCAGGTGCAGGCGGGAGACGTCGCGACATGTCCACAGCAGGCGCTCCACCAACACCTGGGGAAAAATGGTCAACACCATCATCTGCGTAGCTTTTTCTCAACTATTTTGGGGTGCCTAGACAAGTGGCAATCGCTTTCAAAACATGTTGTTTTTCTACAACGACTTTCAACAACATTGGCAAAAACTTCTCGGCAGCTTATGTCAAAACAATACATTTTTGACTTTTCCATCATTGTTATCGCTGTTGGAATGTCAGTTTGTCTAGGGCCTGTCGGTCCGTCGGGCTAAGTTTTGTTGGGTTTGTCCATTAGGGATTTCTCTGTGATTGTCCTTTCTGGATTTGAGCCTGATAGATTGCAAAATGTGGGTCGGTATCTTATTTTTAAATAACGATTATAACTGTAAATATTTTATTTTATACTTAATGTTTATAGTTTGAATGAAGGTTAGTTTGAACAATAAATTTTATTGAAATAAAAATAAAGTTAGTTAAAATTAAAATCTGAGTTAATTAGTACACTATAAGTAGCTACATTTTACGAAGACGTTTCAGCATGTCAAACTGAAAGCATTATTAAAAAACCGGCCAAGTGCGTGTCGGGCCACGCACAGTGTAGGGTTCCGTAGTAGCCCGTTATCACAATATAGTACGATTCTGTTGTTCTTTATTCTGAATATAAGTAATGGTAAAGGTAATATATATGATAAGGGTGTCCAGAGTAAAACAAAACTTTAACACATAACGTAACCACGGAGGTCATACCTTGCAAGAAAATCTTAACAACGCGATCTACAAAAGTGACGTCACGGCATAACGCCATCTGTTATCGAATAGCGATACTAAACTAATGACAAAATGTTGATTTTCGAAAATAATTATTTCAATAGATTAGACATTAACTAATAATAACCACTTTCTTCCTGCTAAAGCTAAAAAATAAGAGTAAGATTGCTGCCAAGTTATTATTTCAATTCACAAAATTGTAATTCGAAAATTAAACAAAGATCGTTTGTGACTTCTATAGGTATTCGAATGAAAACGTAACCCGTTGGTACAGTGCCATTTAGCGGCAGTATTGTGAAACTTATGATAATTTATTGTGGTAATTTTAGTTTTTTTATTTCATATTTTGTTTTTCAATGCAAGTCTTTACCCGTTATAAACAAGCAACTACTTCATCTTAGTCACTAAAGGATTAATGCTAAGGATTTTGTATTTGGTACAACATTATCCAACACTCAAGTTCAACGACTATTACTGCTAAACAAATAAAGTTATCTTAACAGCTATAACTTTTCTTAAAAGATCATGTAATGCACTATCAACTTGAATTTTTCCAGATTAAGCCAGTAGTTTAGCTTTTAGAGGAGGAGGGGGGACTGGAACAAAAATTTGCACTTTAAAGTTTAATATTTCGTAAATGGAGCATTAAATCGAAAAATAATTATAGCAACCCCCAAGTCATTTTAGAAGACCTATTCAACGATACCCCACACGACGGGGTAGACGACGAAAAAAATATTCATTCCCACTTCACATGTACGGGAGCTACCCCAAAAAAAAAATATTTTTCAAAATTTTATTTAACTACTTTATTGGCGTAATTGAAATACACACTCCTACAAAATTACAGCTTTCTAGTCTTAACGGTCTCTTAACAAAACCTCGGACAAACAGATAGACGGACATGACGAAACTATCTGGGTTCTTTGTCAGAACTACGCAACCCTAAAAATGGGCCACTGAGTGAGACAATCACTACCCGATTTGGAAATATAGACGGTCATGGTTACAAACTATTATGGACCTCCGCCTGGAATGGTTAAACACAGCCAACGTAACTGCTGACCTACCTACCACCTGACCTACCTTGCCCATAAATCCAGTGGCGCCAGTGATGAACACCTCTCTCCCCGCGAAGTACTCGGGGATGAGGGGGGGTGTCGGTGACTGTGGGACGGGGTGGGGCACCATTGTGTATAACTTCAGAGGTGGCCTGTAGAACATGCAAGGAAAATACATTTAAAAGTATTAAAATCAAAACGTTGCAATATTACCAATTCTATCAATATAACTACAAGATTTAATTCAAAATTGCAAAATATGTGATATTTATGGGACTCACCTGTGACAAGGACAGGAGAGGGACTCTAAAAATCATGAAATTCGTGTGACGTAATAAATTATATGGTAAACAGTATTAAAGGCTTTTATCAAAACCAAGAGTTTTCTGGAAAAGCTATAATATTCCTATTCCTAGTTCCACATTCCTCGACTTGTCTCCGCTCCAATGGGAAAATTAGACCTTATAAGTAAGTCGCGGACACGGAAACGCAATCCCCAAATCGGCGGTTACGTGCCATTTTAGAGTAGGTACCTATCGTTAGCGAAGTGCGTAAATAGTTATTTTCTCGACAAAAATACGAGTAGTACCTCGCTGCGTCACCGTTTACTGACAATAATGTGAGTTTGTCGTATTAATAACACCACTTACGTGAACTTGAAACTTGTTACTTGTACATGAGTAAATAGTATCCGCCCAAGCAATACAGATTGGCTGAATAATCATTGCATAAAAGCGTTTCTGGAAACTTCAAGCTGACATAGATGTCTAGTTAATGTCTAGATAAACGCTTACACAGATGTTATTCAAGCAATTTGGCAAAATAAAATGCTTTAAATAGTATAAAAGCAATATAATAAATACATTAGTTTATTTATTTTCTCTCACAATGGTTCCTGTATTACAGGTCACCAGGGCCCACTTATTGGCATCATAAATAAGCAGGCAGGTAACATGTACTTTTCTACTAAACAATTTAAAAGAAAAATAAAAACTTAAATGTAAATAAAGAAATGAAATAACATAATAACAAAAGCAGTCACAGGATGTGTGGTGAATGTGTAGGTGAATGGTGGTTAACGTGAAGGTGAATGGTGGTGCGCGGTAATTATTTGAGTGCAAGTATTATGTAATTGTGTGGAGCAATTTTTCTGTCCTCATAAGAAAGAGTTTTCAGAAAGTCAGTTACTTTTTTCGTACAACTGGGTTTGTGTAGTGAATATACATTCTGACCCTTGTTAATGACATTATATAGATAATCCCCCAGGTAACAGATTTTTTTTTGAGATTGACGTAAACGGAAAGTCTTTGTATTGCATACAGTACCCTTTCTTCGTTTATCTTTCAATAGACCCAAATCATAAACTAGCTGCGAGTGCTTTTTTAAGGACTGTATGCAGAACGAAAGTTTGTTTTATACACGGTACATCCCACTTTCTGTATAAGTCGACTGTAGGATATCGGAAGGGAAGACCCGCAGCAACCTTAAGTATGGAACGTTGAACTTTATCCGCCTCCATGAAGTGGGTTTTAGCAGCACCTCCCCAGGATATGATGCAGTAGTCAATAAGCAACTGATACAAGGCATAGTACACCACCAGGAAGTCTATATGTGGTTTGAAGCTGAGGAATTGGTCTAATGTAACTCCAAGGTATTTAATGTTATCTGTATTTTGGAGGGAAGGACATATGCAAGGTTGGTGGGTTGACCAACACGTGTGAGCCGTAATTGACAGTGAACGTGGGGGTAGCACGTTCAATCGATGTGCAAATGCCACGTATTTGGTTTTGGTGACATTAAGAGTCAGCACATTACTCCGTAACCAAGCAACAACCCGTTAAGCCCCTCCTGAGCCCCAGCAAAGACCTCACCCCAGCTATCACCACTAAAGAAGAGAGCAGTGTCATCAGCGAATGTAAAAATTTGACCATTACTAAGGTGAAGCTGGCACAGGTCGTTGATGTAGATCAAGAAGAGGGTCGGGCCGAGTATACTACCCTGAGGCACTCCAAAGGTCACTGGCTCCACGTTACTCATCATACCATCAATCCTAACTTGTTGTTTACGGTTAGATAGATAGTCCTGGAATAATTTTATGGGAAGGGCATTAAAAGCAACATAGTAGCTGAATAAATGTACAACAAGCTTAATATCGTCTGTAGAAACGCTGATCTACCTTTTTAACAGGTATTAAAACTGTTTAAACCAGTTGAAGGTGCTCAAATTGATTAATTCTGTCAATATTCAGCAGTAAGTTTATTTTTAACCGACTTCAAAAAAAGGAGGAGGTTCTCAATTCGACTGTATTCTTTTTTTTTTTTTTATGTCGGTTAGCTCAGAACTTTTTTCTAGGTTAGCCGATTTTGATGATTCTTTTTTTTCATATGAAAGCTGGTGCTTCACGTATGGTTCCATTTAAATTTGATCCTGTTTTGACCAGTGGTTTTTGAGTTATTCTTAATACTGCGTATTTTTTCCACTTAGTTTATATTGATGATGATTTAATAATTTCCTGTCTCGGTTATTTACATATCAAGTAGTGGTTTATGAATGTGTGTGATGCAGGTAACACAACTAAAAAGTGTAAAATATAAACTTTTTTACAAAAAAAAACAACCGCCTCCAAAAAAACACAAAAAGAACTTGAAAAATAACTTTAATTTCTGAAGTCTGTGTCTATGGTTGTATATCTTGGTTTTTGGCCACCGATTTCCGAAATTAAAGTTACTTTTCAAGTTTTTTTTTGGAAGCCGGTTGTTTTTTTGTAGTAAGGTTTTTTTGTGCTTATATGGAGGAGACAATAGGTATAATATGTAAATAAAATTTAAAAAATTGTAATATTTTTGTTTTGTAACTGTAATTTTGGTTTCATATCAATATAATATCACATATTATCTTGTATGACATATCATATAACATATTATGTTATAATCAAGGATGAATTATTAATGCGCATGTAATTTTATTGTGAATATACATATATCTTTATATTCAAGACACGTGAACTCATAGTTCATGTGTTTTCTAATAGCATTGCTTAGATCAGTAAAAAAAAATCAATGCATTTGTGAATTCCAGTGTGCAAAAGCAATGTGGCTAATGCTGCGCACCATTTTAAAAGAATTATTCCCATTTGAGCACCTATTCTGAGGGCACCTTTGCATTGAGCACCAAGGGTATTCCCATTTGAACACCAATTTATATGTTAACGTAGTGCTCAAAGGGGAACAAAAAATTAAATTCGACTTATTCTGCTTTGAGCACCTACGGTGCGGTAGCTTCTAGTGCTGGGGTGTATATATAATAAGTCATATCGATAAAAATCAGCAGTTTTATTGCGGAATGTTATCAATTAATTAATACATATCTTCATTAACATACAATTTTACTTAATCGTTTATTGTTAATATCACAATAAGTTGCCTCAAGTTTAATTTTATCTATCCCTAAACCAATTGTAGGCTGTAACACTGGGCATACCACAATTGCGGTGGTAAGTCCCCTCTTTGAGGAGTGGATTGTGAGGCAACACGGCGTCCTCACCTTCCACCTGATGCAGGTCCTCACCCGACACGTTTGTTTTGGGAGGTTTCTGTTTTGCATAAGGCGGGAGGAAACGCCCGGGTGTTACTATTGTGAGGATCGCCCGGAGGAGACGGTGGAGCATACGGTGGAGGTCCGCCCGGCTTTGGCGGAGCACCGCCGTGTCCTCGCGGAGGCGATTGGCGGCGGCGATCTCTCGCATCCAGCCCTGGTCCGGGCCATGGATCGGAGCGAGAGGGCATGGGAAGCCATCACCTCCTTCTGCGAAGCAGTAATGCTCGCGAAAGAGGAGGCGGAGCGCGTAAGGGAGAGGCAATCGTTGCGCCCTCGTGCCCCTATTCGCCGCAGGAGTGGGTGGCGGGAGTCAATAGCCGATTTCCTACCACAGAAGGCGTGGGCTTGCGGACAGCAAGCAATGGGTAGCTCGCCGCCCGGTAAGAACCAGCCCTGGGTCGACGCGACGGTGCGTAGTGTTCTACGCGTGCCTCAAAGAGATGTCAACACTAATTGACGGGGTCCGATAGGGCTGATGCCTGCCAGGGTCGCTGATTGTTCTAAAGAGTTACCGTGGCCCAGGCACACAGGCTACTGAAGGAACATGGGTGGGTTTTAGTCAGTAAAAGTCTGACATGCCCTCCCGCTCTTTTGATGATTTCACACCCAAAAAAAAAAGCCAAACAAAACGACTAACAAAAGAAATCTGTGTTTTGATATTATTATGAAGAGTAGTTATGTTGAAAGGGGCGGTAAATGGGTGTCGGCGTGCGCACCGCCCTTACCATTCGTCGGGACATCTCGAGTAACCTGAAATATGACGAATTAAACCGAACTGTTCCGGAACTTGTATACGTCTTAACTCGTATTGTTTGCAAATATTTTCTATTATTATCTAACGGTGGTGGATTCCGACGTGCCATAAAGAGTGATCAACTAATGTAAACAATTATACCCAAACTTGTGGGGTAATTACGTAACACACTAACAGTAGGAATGGGTTTCATTTCGACAGTTCAACAACATTCATTGCGTTATTTACGTTGTTGAGCAGACACATTTTTCGAACATATGAAGCAATGGATTAGCAGTAGGTTTCAAAATGATTCAGATTGTGATAGATAGAGTGTTTAATTATGGTTCTGGTCTAAATAATAAAAATGCAGCCGTATTTAAGCTCCACTACCAGTAAAAGGTGGGCCAATTATAATAAACGAAAATAGACAAGAGAATAGATAAGTATAAAGACTCTATACTATTGTTATGAGGAATGTGATTTCTTTTATTTGTCTTAGCAAACTGAGGTACCTAGAAAGTAACTTAAGGATGATTCTGATATTAATAATAATAATTATTTAGTTTCCTAAAATTAATATGATAATAAAAGTACTGCCAATTTGTATCGATGTGTTTTTTTTATACACCCCATCACTAGAAGCTACCAGACTGTAGGTGCTCCAAAGGGAATAAAGTTAAATATGTTTTATTGTTGCCCATTGCGCACCAAGCTATTATACTGATTGGTGCTCAAATGGGAATACTTTTGGTGCTCAATGCATAGGTGCCCTCAAAATAGGTGCTCAATCGGCAATACTTCTTTTAAAAGTGTTTCTATTAATAAAACGCAATATTTGATTAGATATTGTGTCGTTTATATTTTTATCAAAGAGGTTATGTACCTACTGGTGATGTTTATGTTGAATATAAGTTGCACTTCATGCATTTCTGCATAATAGATGTAATGTGCCCAGTTATCATGCAAAAAAATGCCAATGCCTGTGTAAAATGTCTACATTTATATCTGTAATTTTTATGGTGTAAGTACATAATAAAATAGTATTCTATTCTATTATTTGGTTAAAACTGGTTTAGTATAACATATTTGGTATAGCAGTTCTATAATCACCGATTATAATGATTAAACAGCCTATTAGGGTTCTGTTTAGGAATATAAATATCCAAATATTTTCAAAAATTTGGAAAATCTAAAAGTGCACGACTCACACGCGTATTATATTACAAGTGGAATACACTTTTTTTCAACTCCATAAAACAAGTAGTATGCAATATATTTCTATAGCAAGTTACCCACCTCCACTCCTTAGAAGTCATCGAATGTATTCCACTGACATGACGTTGTTAAAGGGATCTCAGTAGGTACTTTGACTTAGATTCAATTGGTACATGGATATTTAAACGTGTGCCTGGTCATGTGATTTCTTTCAATATTTATGAAAGTAAAATTATTAGACGAAACGAGAGGGGTCTTGGGACACCCGGCTGGAACGAAGTTCCTTTCGCTTTTTGTCAAGTGTGCAAAGTAAAATGTGTGATAAGGAACTTCGTTCTAAGAGTTAGGTATTAACCTAAGTGATCAAATTTATTACTAGTGGCGCTGTGAGCTGTAGACCTCGCGAGGCTGTCTTTGCATAGTTTATATTCATAGTCATATTCCGAAAGCTGATGAAATTCCCTTGTGATCTGATGTGACACAGGAATTTTGCGTTATTTTTTCATTATTTTCCATTCACGGATATTTATGTTTCCACACCTCACACCCCCGACCCCTTGACGTTTATGCGTCTTAATAAGGTTAACAAAAAAATCTTGAATCATTTTTGAACGTTTTTCGAAATGGCTGAAGTATAGAATTCCAAAACCGTGGACGTACACATCTGCATTATGTAATGCTGGATTGAAAATGCACTAAAGGAGATTGTTCTGCACACATACATCTTTCGCCCCAGAACCAACAGCGAGGCAAAATTACTTTGCGTGTTCTAAATTACAAGTATATGCCCATAAAGGCAAAGTTTAATAACGGACAACATGCAGAAAGCATTTATTTAAAAATAAATAAAGTTTTGGAGGTTATATTTAGTAAGAAACAAGAGTACGTTCCGAATTGCTCTGTAATCGATTTCACACGCGTTCCGAATTAGTGTAAGCGCGATAACGATGTCCTGTGAATCACCATAGATGACGTCATGACATGCGCCATCTTGCGATAACGCCGACCATGCCTTAAATTAATATCATCATGAGCGCTGTCAAAAATGACAGTTGGCCGTTGTGCTGTTAAGTTGTTTTGAGTCGCATCTTTGATTTCATACATCTCAACGAACAAAACAGAAATGCCAATGCGTAGAACTTTCATATTTCATATTTTAAACAATATAAATTATTAACCCTACCATGTTTGTATATTTTAGAAATGGCAGTTTTCGTAAAATTAAACCAGGATCGTTTCGCACGAATGGCTGACGTATTTCCACGGAATAGGCGTGACAATAGTTGTCTGTGTATCCCTAGTGCTAGAACAACTCTGATGCGCAAGAGTGTCTGCTGCATGGCACCGGTGATATATAACAAAATACCAAGTTGTTGGAAGGACTATAATTTGACATTATTTAAAAAAAGGCTTAGAATTTTTTTAGTAGACAAAGTTTATTATAGGGTTGAAGATTTTTTATTGGAGAAAGAAGTTGTTTGACTATTTTGTATATTGTATTTAAATAACTATTAGAATTTGTGACATTAATTTTATTATTGACTGATTATTTTTATTAATGAATTATGAATTAGAATGTTATTATGAATTATTAGTAAATTTGAATTTCAATTATACCTAAACTCAATACTTTTGCATGCCTTTTAATTGGCAAAATATGGCTGTTCCTGTATTTATATTTTGTAACACCTTGACTTGTACCCGTATTTGCAAAATAAAATATCTTTATCTTTATCTTTATCTTCATTTTCAAAAAAACATACTGCCGGTCTATCTTTCTTGTGAAAGGTTTGGGGTTGACGTTGAGCAAACACTGTGAGCGCGTTCACGAGCGTTCCGAATTGTTGACAGCTCTCAGCTGTCATAATCGTGATATCTAAATCGGAACGCAAATTATTGATGTGAGCGCTATGAGCGATTATGGCGTAATTCGGAATGTTGAAAGTTGATTGACATGACATGACAAGGATTAGGGATGCCAATACATTAGATCCGTATCGATATATTTTACACAAAATCGATACCGTTCAGTACCCAGCGAGTTATTCTATTTGAAATATTACAATGCATCTCACTTAGGGCGTTTATGCACTACCTCGTATTTGGTTCGTATTAGTGTTATATGAGTGAGCGCGAAATGCTACACACATTATAAACGCGATCTCTGCATAAGAAATATTTTTAGTGAATACTCAAATCTCGGATCGTTGCTCATAGACTCTCGTATTTTTAAAACGAATGATGAGAAATTCCACAAAACGAATCACGAATACGAATCGACTACGATTGAATGCACAGCGCCCATTCGTGAATTTCTGATCTGTTTTTATGCAGTTCGTAAAAAAGACGAGTATGAATCGAATATAGTGTACAAAAGACCTTATGTGTAGTAATTGTATAGAAAAATATAATTATTTAGGATGCTTGGATTAGGATATGAAAATAGGTTTTGTTGTTGAATTCTTTTCGCACTTAAGGTGTATGGTACCAATAAAAACATCGAACAAGTCACTACAGAAGTGTCATACCTTAGAGCAAAAAAGATTGAAAAGGAAAGTACGTAAGTACGGATGCTTAAGACATCCGTGAGCTGGTGGTCAACTCAAGTAATCTCGATATCGATGTGTGAAATGAAAGATTGGGCATCACTAATTGTTGTGTCAAATCTAATAGTCAAAAGCTTGCTACATATTAGTAATCTGTGGTCAAAGATGGGAGCATTTTTGATGTGACATCGTGAATCATTACAGCTCTTTTAATTATTCATTATGGAACGCAGAATGTCTGTTTAATACAGATATTCTCAATTAGTATAATAAAATATATTTATAATTATTATGTACGTCAGATGTTTGTTGGTCCTGGGGCCATTTCTGTCGATGTCCTTTGGATAGGTACTCCTGAAGGCAGATCTCTGATCAATGAGACCGTTTCATGTTATTTGAATAATGATGACGAAGAATTAAATTAAATCGTCAAACGCGTACACATCCAAAGTCATTCATCATATTACAAGAACAGAAACGATCTACATTGTCGATTTAATTTTCCTAGACCGGTAAGTGACCAAATGACTCTGCTTGGACCTGATGAAACAATTCAGAACAATGGGCGGTTTCATATTTTAAAAAGAAGTCCCGCGGAACAGTATGTCAACAATTACAATCCACAAATATTGAAGCGTTGGAGGGTTAATATGGATATCCAGCCCTTCGGTACTTTTACTGCTGTATCGTATTATATTGCTAAATATACTTCCAAGCATGAACCCCAGGATGTTGGCCAAGCTGTAAAAACGCTATCAGCAGAGTGCGTGCATGTCGTGGAGATACAGGTCGACAATTGTTTCCTGTTTCAATGGTTATTTTAAACCATCGTAGAGTGTCGGCATGCGAATGTGCTAACAGGTTATGTCACTTGAAATTAAGAGACAGTTCACGCAAAGTAGTGTTTGTCAACACATCATGAGCGATATAGGCTCAGAAACAATAACTAAAGCATAGAAGGAAGGCTAAAATAAAAATTCTGTAACTGCCTTTAGTCTCTTTCTATCTTATGGCAAGAAAAAGATGTTAGAATGAGATAAATGATTCACACTTTCTTTCACTTTTTTGGCATGTCATAAGATGACCTGTCTTGAAAATGTATATAAAAATGTGTATAAAAAAATGTATACAATTATGGGACTACCGCGCGGTTCTTCGGCTAAATAAAAAAAAATCACGGACAGCGCAAAAAAGAAACATACCAACTCCCCGAATGCCCTTTCTTTTTTTGAATTCGGTTAAGAACACAATAACACTTTGCCAACATAACATCACGCTTATAATCCCCGAAGGGTTAGGCAGAGGTGTACATTAGGTACACCCACATTTCACCAGTTATGTTTAAGTCCCATGTAATATGGGGCGAGCCTAATGCCATCAACAGGACACAAATCCAAACTCCGGGCTACTACTGAGAAAACCTGGTGGAGTAACCCAATAACACTTTGCCATAACTTGGGATCGAACCTTGAACCCTGAATGACAAGCGGTCGCGTTCGAACTCAATATAATAGGTATCTACTTAAACATTGTATGGATCACACAGATACAGTCTGCGTTTGAGAAGTGCATAAAGTTAACAATTCGCAAGTCGTCTGTTTGATTTACTTACAACTTGAATATTAACGATGTTGGTTCAGTGATAACTTAAGGCTGAACCGACAGAGCGCCCTGTGTACATACAGTGGACGGACAACAGACACATCGTGTGAGAGCAAACAGTTAGGAATTGACGAGCAGGGGTTACAAGAAATGCCCCGGAGGTTGTCGTGGTGCTGAGCGAGGGCCTGGGTTCGATTCCCAGCTTGGGCAAAGTGTTATTGGGTTTTCCAAATATTCCAGATGGAAAAACCCAATAAGCTTTAATAATAGGTATTTTTATTCAGTTCGTCGTATGTTGATGATGCTGTGATCGTCATATGTCATAGTAAGTAGTGGTACGTGTTGGGGATAGACCGTAACACCCGGCGCGCGGTCTGCACGAGCAGGCGGCGAGCGACGTGCTCAACGCGTCATCGCGTCGCTGAGGCGCGGCGCGGCTGTGGGACGGCTCGGCCCGGCTGTGGAACGGCTCGGGCCGATGACGACTCACTTCAACGGACTCCACTGCGATGGACGATACTCCTCTTACTCTAATTTAATTAATTATTAACTGTGTGTCGGGGAAAGTTTATATTTGTAAGATCAGACGGCATTAAAACATAGCATAATATGTCATACAGTCCACTTCTTTTATTGCTCCAAGCGCGCATAGTACCCGAATTTAATTGTGTGGGGTACCTACTAGATACAACGAAATAGTGAAAAATAATATCTTTTTATAAAAAAAACACCCGACTTCAGAAAAGCGACATCATCGTTCTCTTGCCTTTATCCCAGTCTATTAGCGATTGGAACAACATATCTTGTTCTTCTATATCTACTTCTCTATTAGCGGTCGACGCAACATGTCTTGTTCTTCTATATCTACTTCTCTATTAGCGGTCGACGCAACATGTCTTGTTCTTCTATATCTACTTCTCTATTAGCGGTCGACGCAACATATCTTGTTCTTCTATATCTACTTCTCTATTAGCGGTCGACGCAACATGTCTTGTTCTTCTATATCTACTTCTCTATTAGCGGTCGACGCAACATATCTTGTTCTTCTATATCTACTTATCTATTAGCGGTCGACGCAACATATCTTGTTCTTCTATATCTACTTATCTATTAGCGGTCGACGCAACATGCCTTGTTCTTCTATATCTACTTCTCTATTAGCGGTCGACGCAACATATCTTGTTCTTCTATATCTACTTCTCTATTAGCGGTCGACGCAACATATCTTGTTCTTCTATATCTACTTATCTATTAGCGGTCGACGCAACATATCTTGTTCTTCTATATCTACTTATCTATTAGCGGTCGACGCAACATATCTTGTTCTTCTATATCTACTTCTCTATTAGCGGTCATCTCGGTAGTCACTCCTTTCTAGCCAAATTAACTTTCACACCGTCCATTCATTGTTTCTTTGGTGTACTTGGTGACGACGTTAGGTTGTTTATGCGTTGTATATACTTTTAAGGATTTTTATAAATAAAATCACGCGACTGTTTGCTAGCTCTGTATTGAGGCAACTAAAACATGCAAAACGATCGGACATACCGCCCACCAAAAGGACCCTGTGTCCTTTTACAAATACCTACTACCATTGCTACTTCTGCTTACAATTAATTGGACTTAATAACTAGATAATCTATTGTTTTCTACATTTTAAAACTCATCAAAACAATATAACAAATTAATCTTACAAGTGGACTGTATGTAACAAAAATGAATAGCAGATTATCCAATAGTAAATAGATCATTGAGGTAAGTACCTAAACATTTGTTTCACAACATCATTAGTTAGTTATAAGTTGTAGGTACATAGTTATAAGCAAAGCATGCAGGTGGGACGTTACAATCGTAAACTAGTTTAGGAACTTGAATCATTGAATGGTAAGTATGTATGTGTAGTATATCTCGGTAGTAATTAAGTGGTTTATGTGGTTAGTATAATATACTTACTTTGATAATTTAATTAATAACAACATTTACTCGTAACAGTATACAAACTTAGAGTTTAGGTAGAAATATTAACTTAGATAAAGGTCTTTTTAATTCACTTTGCCCTTTACACTGCACTGTAACCACTCTGACTAAATTGTCTTTTCCAGGATGCAGCGTTTTTATTTTTCCCATGAGCCATCTCGTGGGTGGCAAGTTTTCCTCTTTGATGACCACAATATCTCCCACAGTAGGTGACTGAATAGCCGATTGCCATTTCGTCCGTTGTTGCAGAGTGTTCAGGTATTCTGAATGCCATCTGCGCCAGAAGTCTTGTGTCATTCGCTGTACTAGTTGCCATCTAGTTAATAGGTTTATGTTGCATTTTTCATAGTTATCGTCTGGAACACTGAGTAATGGCTCACCTATCAAAAAATGCCCAGGTGTGAGTGGTGACATCGTCTCAACAGTGTTGTCCAACTGGCATAATGGACGGGAGTTAAGACAAGCTTCTATTTGTGTTAGCAATGTTGCCATCTCTTCATAGGTAAGTTTTGTGTCTTTGCTAACCCTTGCTAGATGTCTTTTTGCAGATTGCACTCCGGCTTCCCAGAGGCCCCCACAGTTTGGCATTCGCGGCGGGATAAAATGCCACGTAGTTCCATCGATTGCTAAGTGTTCGGAAATTTCTTTAGAAATGCTGTGTTCACCTGTTTTGAAAAGTGCTTTAAGTTCTTTTGCAGCACCAACGAAATTGGTGCCGTTATCGCTGAACAGATGAATACATCGACCTCGACGTGCGACAAATCTCCGGAATGCAGCCAGGAATGCTTGAGAAGTTAAGTCTGTCACGGCTTCTAGGTGTATGGCACGAGTAGCCATACACACGAATAGACAAATGTACCCCTTGGTAGCATGATGCCCTCGTCCCTTTGATGTTCTTAACAATACTGGACCTGCATAGTCCACTCCACTGTTCAAAAAGGCCCGCTGTAGACTCACCCTTACAGCTGGTAATTCACCCATTAACTGGTTGTTTGTCTTGCCTTTGTTGATAATGCAAACCTTACAACTTCTTATGCATTTTCTTGCTGCTGATTTTAAGTTAATTATCCAATAATTACTTCTTAGGTACGTCATCATAACTTGTATACCGCCGTGCAACGTTTGTTTGTGTGCTTCGTTGATCAACAATGTAGTGATATGTTGATTACTCGGTATTATTATTGGATGTTTTGTTGTGACTGGCAAATAAGCGTTTTGTAAACGACCTCCAACTCTCAGCAGATTGTTTTTATCTAAAAATGGTGTCAAGCTAATTAGTGAACTTGATTTTCTCACTTTACCATTTTTCTTAATGTATTCTATATCTCTTTCATACACTGTCTGCTGATAGTAAATTATGCAATATTGCAAAATTGTGTTCATTTCACCAGTACTTAAATACTTCTCTTTGTTTTTGTTGTTTAATAATCTTCGGCAATAAGCGAGTACCCTTTTCATTCTAGTCAGATTAGAAAATCTTTCCCAAATTGGTTTTTCTTCATTTTCTTTATTTTTAGTTATATAAGTACATGTTAATTTTAAATCTAAATCTGTCTCTGTATTTTCTGATCTTCTCAAATTAACTTTCCTTTTTGATAGCCATTCTGGCCCCTTCCACCACATCTTCTCTTTCTTCAGATCTGTTAGGAACATTCCTCTGGATGCTATGTCAGCAGGATTTTCTTTTGATACAACATGATGCCACTGTGTGTTGTTTGTATTGTCTTTGATTTCCACCACTCGATTTGCTACAAAGGTCTTCCATTTTTGAGGTTCCCCATGAAGCCACGCCAGTACAATAGTTGAGTCTGTCCAGCAGTAGGTTTGATTACAAGGAATTCTCATGGCTAATGTGACTTGTTTTAAAAGCCTTGACAACAACAGAGCTCCACACAGCTCAAGACGAGGAAGCGATATTGTTTTTAATGGAGCAACTTTGGTTCTCGATGCAATTAAATTTGTGGATACAGTACCATCCTGTTGTTCCACTCTGCAGTATACAACGGCTGCATAAGCCCGATTTGAGGCATCGCTAAATCCGTGTAGCTGTATTGCTTTTATATTGCTGCTGTACGAGTGTAACCATCGGTCTAGTGAAATCTGGTTGACGTTCTCGAAATCCTTTCTTATCTTCAACCAATCAGAGGTTAATTCTTCGGATAATGGTTGATCCCAGTGTGCGCCAACTAACCATAGTTTTTGAATGAGAATTTTAGCGAGCACAATGCTTGGCGATATCCATCCTAATGGATCGTAAAGTTTTTGTATATCTGATAAAATGTTTCTCTTCGTAATGGTAGATGATGGTGAAGAAAGACTGATTTTGTAAAGAAATTGATCAGTACCAAGATTCCATGCGATACCCAATGCCTTCACAGTGCCATCTAGGTTAATATTAAGTTGGATGCTTGAAGAAATGTTGCTTGGATCTATTGACTTTATCAACTCGATGTTATTTGATGACCACTTCTTCAACTCAAAACCTCCCTTACTTAACATAGCCCTGAGTTGATTACTAGCTTCTATGGCTTGTTCAACAGTGTCACAACCCGACATTACGTCATCGACGTAGAAATCTGACAAAGTAATTTCAGCAGCTACTGGATAGCTATCTCGTTCTTCATTTGCGAGTTGGATCAAGGTCTTCACTGCTAGATAAGGTGCTGAAGTAGTCCCAAAGGTCACGGTAAGTAATCTATAATCTTTTATTTCTTCATTGTTATCATTTCTCCACAGTATTCTTTGAAAATCGGCATCTCCTTGTATATCATGACCATTCTGTACATCTTTTGTATGTCTGCAGCGAAACAGATGGCGTGCATTCTCCAGCGCATGATTATACAACGGAGGTCTTCCTGGAGTACTGGACCAGGTAAGAGTTCATCATTTAATGATATACCATTTGTTCCCTTACATGATGCGTCGAAAACTATGCGGGTTTTCGTGGTTTCTTTTTCTTCACGCAGTACTGGATGATGGGGTAAGTATACTGATTTTCTTGTATATATTTCTTTTTCAGGTACTTCTTCTATATGACCTAAGTTTTTGTAGTCTTCTATAACCTTTTCATATTCTTCTTTCAACTTAGGCTGTTTTTTAAACCTTCTCTCTAATTGCATCAATCTTGTTTTAGCTATATCTCTTGTATTTCCTTCTGTGGATTGTATACAATTTGTTTTAAATGGTAATTTCACTATAAATCTTCCTTGGTCAATTCTTGAGTATGTTTTGTGATAAATGTCTTCGCATATTTGTTCTTCTTTTGTATTGTTTCGCCTTGTAGTTGTGTCTATCTCCCAAAGTGTTTTTAGCATGTGATCGACGTCTACTTGGTGATGCATAACAAGAAATGAATGTTCTTTGTGTGTTGTATTTATTTCTCCAAATAATATCCATCCTAGGGTTGTTTTCTGTGCACATGGAGACCCTGGTGGACCCTTGATTAGCTCTTGTTCGACTATTCGTGCATACTCCTTAACACCGAGCAGCAGATCTATCGGGCCTGGGTTATTGTACTCTGGATCAGCTAGATCGAGACCCTCCAGGTGCTGCCAGTTGTGAACAGTCATTGTGTGGTGTGGTATTCTCGTGGTCAGTTGCCTGGACATGACGTAAGCTTCGACGTGCATGTTGAATTCTGGTTTCCTTCTTGATAGTATGTTTAGCTGAACCACGTGTTTAATTGGTGCTTGCATAGAACCCACACCTGTTACAGTGCCATCAATTGATTTTCTTTTTAGCTTCAATAATTGAGTTGCCTTTTCACTTATGAAGCTCGCTTGTGAGCCTTGATCTACAAGAACCCTTAACAGTGTCGCATGTCCATCTTTTCCCTTTGCTTTGACTAGTGCAGTTGCCAATAATGCTTTTCCAGATACTACGACAGAGTGCATAAATAACCTAAAAAACTTGAAAATCAATACCGATTCCTGGGATCCTTTAATTATATTTCTGGTGATTCAGAAGTTGGACCAGGAGTCACATAAAGAGTGGGAAACTTTTGCTTATAAGGAAAAATCAGACGAAGTGCCATCTTGGGAAGAGTTAAAAAGATTTTTGGAATCAAAGTTTAGAACACTGGAAATGTTACAACCCGTAACAAATAAAGATCGTACAATCAAAGAGCGATCCTACCATGCCGCGAATGTTGTTAAAGATAAAAGCTGTGTACTTTGTAGTGAAAAGCATACCTTATGTCATTGCAAAGAATTTATTAAAATGGATCTTACACAACGTAACAATTACGTGAAAGAAAAACAGCTTTGTTTCAACTGCCTGCTTCCGGGTCATTCAGTTTACAAATGCAAGGTACCAATTACATGCCGCGTATGTAGAAGACGTCACCATTCCTTGCTTCACAAATCGGAGAAGTCGAAGGATACCTCAGAGACAAAACCAATACAACCATCGACATCTCAACTAGAATCCGGCTCGAAGGACCATATGGTGACGACGACGTTAGGTTGTTTATGCGTTGTATATACTTTTAAGGATTTTTATAAATAAAATCACGCGACTGTTTGCTAGCTCTGTATTGAGGCAACTAAAACATGCAAAACGATCGGACAGTACTCCTAAACTTATAGCCATCCACATTCATATTCAAACTTAAATAACTACTTAAAATTATTTTACTCTTTATCGTCGCTTTCGTTAGCTCTCCTAACGAAAGCGACGATAAAGTGTAAAATAATTTTAAGTTGTTTCGAAAGTCAGTGGCAATTTAGCAGTACAAAAAAAAACAAAGGCAGCGTCTTCCGAAACTAAAGTTATTTATCACTTTGTAATCGTAATTTTTTTGACGTCAGTTGCTTTTTATGAAAAAGTAAAAAAAAAATGGAAGTATGTACTTTCAATGTTTTTATATTATTCAACGACGTCTTGTCGTCGTCGTCTTTTTTTTTGTCGTTGAATTATTAAAATAATAATAATGAGTTTACGGTCAAGTAACAACAACAGCATCATTAGATAAATTATCATAATATAAGGTACTTACCTAATGGTAGGTACATAATAGAAGGATTATACTGACGTCGTAGATACCTGATAGATTTTGAAATGCAATGCATAACACTCTAGTTTCGCTGTTTTTTCATTGTTCTGTGCTTTAAGTGTGGTTGGCATAATAATTATTAATTACGAAAGCGACAACAAAGTGAAAAATAATTTTAAGTAGTTTCGAAAGTCAGTGGCAATTTAGCAATACAATAATAGAAATTAAAAAAAATAAACATGCGTGAGATTTTGTTCCCCCGAGGGCCCGAGCCACAGCGTTTCATCTCATCGCTCGCCCGCGCTATTACTTTGTTTTCGCTTAGCGTTCTTTCTGACTTTTTTTCTTTTTGCTCGGCTTCTAAGGGTCGTAGTTCGATGTTAAATAGCCTATAACCTTCCTCAAGAATTAGGCTATCATACGAAAAAATATTTAAAAAAATTCGACTGGTAGTTCAAGGGATTATCGCGTCCAAACAAACAAACTCTTTAGCTTTATTATGAGTATTGATTAATCCATATCCATACCAGCTGGTCGCGCGACTTCATCTGCATGTATTTTATAAAAAAAATATACAAACAACCAGGATAAAAGTAGCCGATGTCCTTTTCCAGGTCCCAAGTTACTTATCTGTCAAATTTTATAACGATCGGTTCAGGGGTTTAGGCGTGAAAATGTAACAGACAGACCGACAGAGTTACTTTCACATTTATAATGTTTAGTATCTACAACAGTAGAGCTTCCAAAAGAGTGGGTCTTGAAAAAAAACATGTACAAAACGAAGGTCATGTCAAATGCCCATGTAACACCTACTCTCATGAAGATAGGAGACGCTACACTCGAAGTTGTGGACGTGTATGTTTACCTAGGACAAACTGTCCAGTTAGGTAGGTCCAACTTGGACACAAAGTGATACTTGGTGGAAAAAAATCAAAACAATTTAAACTAAAACCGTCTTTTTAACAAACATTTTGTCCGGAAGAGCCTATTAATCAACAAATTCAATTTCCTATCTAATTGTCGCGGTAGCGTACACGTTACATCGCCTACTTGACCGCATGCACCGTGTGGCCCGAGTTCGTATCCCGCGCATGGTTTGTCTTTTTGGAAGTAACATCTACATTTAAAAACTCTCAACATGAACTTCCTCGAAAACATGACTTTCCGTCGTGCTCGAACTGTATCTGACTCCAATGTTGATGTGTTGAACGAAACATTAGATGAAACAACTAATAGTCTACCCGATATTTCTGTCCACAGTAGTGATGAAGAAACGTTAAAATTAAGGAAATAATAAATAAACTAGAGTTTGAATTAAATAGTGCCCATCAAGAAATTGAGTCTCTTTCCTTAGAAAATAATAATCTTCAAAAACAAAATGAGGAATTGTTAAAGATAAATGATTTGTACAAAAAAATCACCTGCAGCCCGGTATCCACAAAGAAAACTAAAGATTGCACGCCAAAGAAAACTAACCCAAAGAAAGATAAAAAAGTCAAACTGAGGCTTCATTACAAATGCCTAAAACGACTATCATTGAGTGCGACAAAGTTGATGCCAGGTGCAAAATTGAAAACCAAAAACATATCAACTGTGTTACAACGTTCAAAAGTCCGAGAAAGCGAAAGATACGCATAATTAGTAATTGTAATTCTATTGATGCACTGGAAAATATAGAAGCTACCTTCAGTGAGCACTTCGAGTTTTGCCGTTACGTGACACCAGGTAGTGGATTAAGCGAAATTTTGTCCAATATTACTGAAAAAGTAAAAAAAAATCCATTGACGACTACTGCTTACAAGACTTATGATCGGAGAAAGGGACTTTAAAAGCGCTGGAAACCACATCGAATTAATCAAGCAAATCAAGGAATCATTAAAGCTAATCAACCACACGAATGTAATCGTATTATGTCCCACTGACGTAAGAGGAGCTCTGATTCATAATTATGGAGTAGACATTTTCAATAATTTACTAAATGATAAATAAATGATAAATGATTTTATTTCTGTAAGTAGGTTTGTACAAACACTTTTACACGTCAATCATATTTTAAAACTAGATGTTTCCTATTTGACTACTCTGAGAAGAAAGGCCGAAACAAACTCAGAGGTCACAGTCTCTTTTAAAGTCCAGACATAATCTTGGTCAGATCATGTGAAGACCATGTAGATTAGTCTGAAATGGTCTTTTGAGACAACATCAAACATTCTATGATCTTATTCGCTGACGATAGTACTGCCTTGATTAAATGTACAGACCTAAAAACGTATGAACATGACATAAATAATACTTTAACGGACGTTATACACTGGCTTGATCAAAATAATTTAACGATTAAGATACCTAAGACAAAGGTTATGCATTTCTATCAACGGATACGTCCGCAAACTTTAAACTTAAATTACAATGGACAATAAATAGACCAAGGGCAAGTTACAATTTTTTTTGGTATAATGATAGTTAGCCAACTAACCTGGAAGCCACACGCAGAAGAAGTATGCAAAAAAATAAGTTCAGCAGCGTATGTGCTTTTTAATCTATCCAGGAAAGTGAATAAGCCCACCAGATTAGTTGCTTACCATGATTTAGTGGCCTCAATTCTGAGATTCGGGATAATATTTTGGGGAAATTGTAGTCTGAGAGAACAGGTATTCAAAGCTCAAAAACGATGCATAAGGTCAATGTGTAACATGAAAGTCACAGATAGTTGCGTACCTATATTCAAATCCCTAAATTTGCTAACATTACCATCACTCTACATTTTTGGAATAGCTGTTTTTGTAAAATCAAATATTTGTATTTTTTTATAAATTATCTGACAATAGAACACGACTAACTAGAACACAGTATACAAACATGCTACGTGTTAGTGGTCATAGCATTATTAAGGAAAAGTGTTATATGTATGTGCCCGATTATCTTTAACAAAATACCCGACGGAATAAAAAACCGGCCAACTGCGAGTCGGACTCGCGCACGAAGGGTTCCGTACCATTGACTAGGTAAACAACAGTAGGTACACAAATTAGGTGCCTACCTGTTACCATTTATTGATATCGAGCAAAAATTGGCAAAAATTTGCGTTTTTTGTATGGGAGCCCTCCTTAAACATTTATTTTATTTTAATTTTATTATTTATTATTAAAGAAAAATACATCTGAGTATTTTGTGAATATTTCAAGTGCCTACCTGTTGCCATTATTGATATCGAGCGAAAATGGGCAAAAAAACGCGTTTGTTGTATAGGAACCCCCTTAAATATTGATTTTATTTTGTTTTTAGTATTTGTTGTTATAGCAGGAACAGAAATACATAATATGTGAAAATTTCAACTGTCTAGTTATCGCGGTTCTTGAGATACAGCCTGGTGACAGACAGACGGACGGACAGACAGCGAAGTCTTAGTAATAGGGTCCCGTTTTTACCGTTTGGGTACGGAACCCTAACTAGCTCCGCGCGCACGAGTGTCAACGACGTCTGCCCTCATGTGTATGCCCGCTCGGGTAAGCACAGTCGGTAACCTGCCCCCCGCGCGCTCCGCACTCGCTACCGATCAAGCCACGTCCCGCGCGAATTATAATTATTATTTACTTAGGCACCTATTACAGATTTACTATTAGAAAATAATGGTACACGGTTTATGCGTAAGGTTTATGTTTATGAAATTAAATGTTTTATTTTATTTTTATATTTGAGTTGACTGAATGAAAGGTAAATTGCGGTTTACAATTTATGACGTATTAAAAAAAAAACTACTTACTAGATCTCGTTCAAACCAATTTTCGGTGGAAGTTTACATGGTAATGTATCATATATTTTTTTTAGTTTTATCATTCTCTTATTTTAGAGGGGGGGACACACATTTTACCACTTTGGAAGTGTCTCTCGCGCAAACTATTTAGTTTAGAAAAAAATGATATTACTCGTAGAAACCTCAATATCATTTTTGAAGACCTATCCATAGATACTCCACACGTATGGGTTTGATGAAAAAATTTTTTTTAGTTTCAGTTCTAAGTATGGGGAACCCCCAAAATGTATTGTTTTTTTTTCTATTTTTGTGTGAAAATCTTAATGCGGTTCACAGAATACATCTACCTACTTACCAAGTTTCAACAGCATAGTTCTTATAGTTTCGAAAAAAAGTGGCTGTGACATACGGACGGACAGACAGACAGACATGACGAATCCATATGGGTTCCGTTTTTTGCCATTTGGCTACGGAACCCTAAAAAACGAGCCCATTCCACTGTTTAAAAAGAAATTGTAAGTCTTATTAATTGATAAATTTTATTACTCCGTTTGTGTATTCCTAAATGATAAAACTTTATAGTTACCTAATTAATCATATATCGTTCGTTATCGTTATAAGGTGTAATAATACCTGACATCTTTAATTCTTTATTTTATTTAATTGACCATATTGTAAGAATTTTCATAATAACAGTATTTTGGACTATTAATCACTTGTACTAAATGTTTGCATGCCTAATTTAAGGTAGAATGTCTAAGGATCCCTAATCATAAAACAGCTGCATTTTTTCTGTACCTAATTTCTATGCAAATAAATAAAAATAATAATAATTATTATTATTATTAAGAATTTATCAAGATTATGACTGTAATAATGAATTGCAAATTTGACCATGTAAGACGTATGTAACTGACTATAATATTATTAATTGACTTTAATTCTTTTTTTTTAATGTAATAATTTGCACGCCGTATGGTAGACTGTAGCCGATCTCATAACTTTATGTACAACATCTTATCCCTGCAAATAAAGCCTCATAGCAAATAAAGTTCTGATTCTGATTCTGATTCTTGCCAGAGATGACCTATGGCACTGAAACGTGGCCGCTCACAATGGACTCATTAGAAGGCTGAAAGTCACCCAAAGAGCAATGGACAGGGCTATGCTTGGAGTTTCCTTACATGATCGAATCAATAAATGAAGAAATCCAAAGGAGAACCAAGGTAACCGACATAGCACGAAGAATTGTCAAACTTAAGTGACAATGGTAAAGGCACATTGCTCGAAGAACAGATGGCTGAGGGGACTGAAAGGTTCTGGAGTGGCAACAGCGTACCGGAAGACGTAGCTTTGGAAAGCCTCCCACAAGGTGGACCGGTGACCTGATGAAGGCTGCAGGAATCCGCTGGATGAGAGAAGCACAGAACTGGTCGAAGTGGCGGTGTTTGGGGGAGGCCTAAGTCCAGCAATGGACGTCTTTTGGCTGAAATGATGAGTATCCTAAATAAATAAAAATAAGAGAAAAGATTCGTTCTTTTTGTATGTTTGTTTGTTACGCTTTCACGTTAAAATGGTTGAACGGATTTGTATGAAAGGATATCCTCCTAAATGGCCGTAAAACCAACAAACATCTGAAGTACATAAAAAATCAGTAAGTGGCAGCACAGATTGGCATCCACAGGTACGTTTTCTGATCCCTTTGTTTTCACATCACACATTTTCAATAGATAATTTGCCAACAGCCCGTAGCAACCTATATCATCTTTCACACAATCCCCCGTTTCCTTAGTCCTCCTCTAGTTTATATTCTTCCACATTCATACTCAACTTAAGTTTTCACAAAATCTTAATTTTACAAGTAATTATTTTTAGGCCAATTTTTTTGTCTCATAAATTTAAAATACCTACCTTTTGAAGGAATTTATTTTGTAATTAATTTGTATAACTCAGTTAATCACTCATTAAATTATTTACACTATTTAGCTACACACTTAGTATAATGAAGTAACTACTAGCACACCTTAGTTCCGCGAGCGCGTTGTATGTACTGATGTACTGTCGTGACATCACTCACGTCAACACGTCGTCTCACACGAGTTAATGTTTCCTTATGTACGCTCGCTTTAGACCGCGGTCGAAGTCAGATCATCATCATCGTCATCTGCCTGCCTCGTCACAACTATGTCGGGGTCGGATTCCAGTCTAACCGGATGACCAGTATTTTACATGGAGCGAGTGCCTATGTGAACTTCACAACCAAGTTACTGGGTAACACGATACCCCTTGGTAAGACTGCTTGTCAGGCTTCCGGTCTTCTGACGACCCGTAACGACTGTCAAAGATCCACTAATGACGGCCTGGATCCACTGCTTAGCATGCTTTCTGAGGCACGGAGGGGTCTTGGTATGTTAAGATGGTCACCCATCTACGGACTGGCCTCGGTAAGCATAACTTAAGCTGACCGATTAATCCGTGCGGCTGTTATTACTCAGCCACGAGCCCATCGCGGTCAAATTCAAAACATTTACCATCGCGGACATACTCAAATCATTTACCAAACTATTGAAAATCCACATCAAACCTCATTCAAAATGGTTTGTCAGATTGTAAGAAGTATTAGTCGTAATTTGCCCAGTTTCATGACATCAATGGAAAGATCGCAAACAAAATGGGACGTCGCGTCGTCGTACTGACAAAATGTCGGCTCCCCCGTACTCATTGCATTCCCCAACTACAGGACTACGAATACTTTAGTACACTCAACAATTTGACACAGAACGAAGGAGTGGTGGTATACAACAAACCAAAAATATGATTAAAATCTGAGGAACCTATACTAATGGACGCCAACTGTCTTATGTTAGAAATTAATGCAAATACCATTGTACTTGCAGTATACAGGTCGACTGGTTTTAGAAATATAAGTAGATTTTTCGAGTCCCTCAATACACTTTTAAGTTAATGTTCCGCTTATTCAAATGTTATACTTATTGGAGATTTAATCTCGACATTACATCAAATAATACTGATTCTAATTCGTATTCGTACTTAAAGTTATTAGCCTCCCATGGTTTGTTACCAGCACACACACTCCCCACATAGTTATTATAATAATAAGTTGGAAACTAGCAAGCAAATGTACGAGTATGATGTTGACATACAAAACCTTCAAAAGGAATTATTGAGCAGGGAAATACACATAAGGAAATATCTTGTAAGTTTGAGTCTAGTCAACAAATGTTACGGGGGCGCTTGCAGGAGGCCTGTGAGTTGGTGGACCTGGTGGAGTACAACGCAGAGAGGTACAGTCAGGGGCCATAAATCCAGTAGCACGTCTATGATCGTATTCGCCTGCACGGTACTGCGCGTATAAATACATGTGTGAGTGATTTCAACGCAAACATTTACCTGTCATACAGGTATAACTACGAGAAGGTGATAGTGTGTGGGGTCAATACTAGACAAAGATAACAATATACTTTTGTTTTCTTCACATTAGTGTTCGCACCGAGTCAATCCGAAACTAAAGCGAAAATTTAAATTCAAGATAACCAGTTCATGTAGTTAAGTACAGCAATGTATGACTTGGATACGAGTGCCTGTCGGTAGACTAGATCGATTTTGTTATTATCACTTTTTGATTATAAACATCAAATATATACATATATTTTTAATATTTAAATTAATGTTTTATATAGTTATTATAATAAGTAATATTTATATACTTTACATATATGAATATTGTTTATATTATTATATATAAGTAATCTTATATACTAACTTTATATGTGATATTAATATTATTTATATATTTCGTTATATATAGTTAAAATTGATACGATAAGAATTAAGCCGAAAATTACAAAAGTGAATAATATTTTAGGTTGAAATAAAATAATAGTAGGTAGGTAATATGAAGAAACATTTATTTATATTATTATAATAAGTTGAAAAACTAAAATTTGTATCAAGTTTTTTGATATGAAAATACAATTGTTCTTATGCTTTTAACTTTAAGTATTGAGATTATAGCTTAATTATTCATTTTCTCAAAGAGAAAAGAAGATTGAAGCTTAACCCCAATCTTACAATCATAAACTAACTTACGTATGCGTCTTTGTGTGCGACCAGCACATCCCCTGTAAAAAACAACGTATCAATATTTGGTATGACCTCCATTATTGTCAATGCAGCTAAGCAGACGTCGACGCATGGAGGCCACAATGTTTGCACACATATCTGTGCCACGTAAATCATCCCACAATTGAGTGCAATGGGATTTAAGCTGCTCAGGACACCTCTCATCTCGTGCTTCCCATCTTTGAACCATTAAACCCCACATATTTACGATGGGGTTTAGATCAGGGGATCGTGCTGGCCACGGAATAACTTTAATATCAGCATGCTGACTAAACCACTCTTTTACAACACTGGCACGATGTATTGGACAATTATCTTGAACAAAATGTAGTTCACTAAAGTCTTCCGATGGGTAAACATTACGCACAGTAGGTAGCATTATGTCACTTAAAACTTCGACGTAATTAGAGCTGTTGGCACGCGTAGGTATGAATTCCAACTCGCCCGGCCCTTGAGCACTATTCACACTTATTCTACCTGACTCTGTATTCGGAATAATGTTTTTCTCAGACCAGCGAGTATTGTCTTTTCGCCATAAATGAAGTCTTCCTTTTTAGCATGATTTGAAAGTCTTCTCGTCAGAAAATATGGTCGTCTCCCAGTTAAAATCTAAATATTCCCGAGCAAAACGTAGTCGTTCCTCCTTGTGTTTTTGTGTCAAAAATGGTTTTTTAGCTGGTTTCCGATGATGTAAGCCTTCAGCATGGAGTGCACGGCGAACAGTTCGCAATGATGTATCAAATTGATCTGCAAACATTCTAGTTGGAATGAAACCATTTTTTTCATATTCTTCCACCATGAAACGTCGCTGAATCGAGTTAATAAGCGGCGGCCTTCCACTTCTTACACGACTCTTCAGACTATCTTCTTCCTCAAACCTCTTTATCCAACGGCTCACAGTATTTCTCTAAAAAACGAAAATATAATTTTTATTACACACTTGCAACTAGCAATTTATTTAATAAGAAAATCATACACCACAACTATCATCATAATTATAATCTTTAAAAATAACTTACACATAAGCCGGTTTCAGTTGAAATTTGAGAAATATTAAGCCCATTTATTTTTACGCAAAGCTACAATATTTGCCCTGGCATCAATACTAATATTAGCTTGCATCTTGATTAAAGATATTCAAACAATACGCTAATCGCAATAATAACACAAACGGTCGTAACACAGTTCACCTACCAACAACGTCGTTACTTTATTCAATCAAGTAGTTTATTTTGTTTCACATTCACCCTCATTTTTTTCTTTTTTGTTAATAATAAGTTCAACTAATACACATCTCATCGTGTCTAACTTATCGTACACGTTCAGAATTCATAATTAAAACACAAAAAGTGTAATATCACTGGGGTTCGAACGCAGGTTGCAACGTGCGGACTATGTCAAAACGTTAACCGCTAA
This sequence comes from Dryobotodes eremita, assembly GCA_917490735.1. Taxonomy (NCBI): domain Eukaryota; kingdom Metazoa; phylum Arthropoda; class Insecta; order Lepidoptera; family Noctuidae; genus Dryobotodes; species Dryobotodes eremita. Next base: position 23,148,231 of record OU823254.1, read on the forward strand.
GCCACACAGACACATATTTTTTCTAATTGAAATTAAATAGCAGTATCTTAATACATCGTCGTGACATGATAGGCTTGTCACTAAGGCAAATGATCATTATGTTGCACTCTTTCTGACTAGATAATAAAGAAAGAGAGCGATATACGGGATCGTGTATGTGTGCAAAATGTTTGTTGTAGAAAAAGGTCGTACGACTTGTTTTGATGCGATAGATTTTTGTAACTGCTACTGGACTTATGGCCGCTACTGTACGGGTCACTGACAAACAATCTCACTTGTAGTGATTGTGCTCCCACTCCGACACCTCTCATGTCAGCAGCATGTTGTTCCTGCCGCTTCACCCATTTTAAAACATACTTTTAAAACGGTCAATCCCACTCAAAATAATGTTTTGGTATATTCTGATAGATTAAGAGCAGGTTTTGGATCATTGTTAAATAACCGCTCTAAACATGTCGTAGTACACTGTTGTTACCATAACTTGCATTTTAATGAGCTTATTCGTAAAATAAAACATACACAAATGAATGAGCAGACAACTGTAGTTCTTTTAATTGGAAACAGTCTGAGCTTAACTAAAAGGGACATAGTTAATGGTGCCGATTCTCTTGTACACCGAACTAAACTAACTAAACTATCACTAAACTTCCTTACTTTTGGCTATGAGAATCTTAAAGCTATTCTGCAACAAAATATCTCTAAAAATAATTATGACGGAACTAAAATTTTATTTGACAATCGGGACTCCATGTGGTGCTTGTTTGCCCTGTGAATTTTTTTTAGAGCCGGAAGCTCGTATGGGGGGCAGCCTCGAAGTGTTTTATATGGAATATTTCACTTTTTGTATGAAAGATTATCTACATGTGTAGGGTTTTATGAGTTTAAGGGCTTCATAAAGGGGGTCGAAATTTACATTATTTTTGCGATAGGATACATCGTTTTCGAGATATAAGCAAAATAAAATAAAAAAGATACAGTACTACTTTTGCACTTGAAGTCACGATGTTGTGGTGAATTTTAGTTCATGACAAATAATTTTATTCCACATCTTTTTAATCGCGATTAAAAACAGCCAGATCTAGTTAGACAACCAAAATTTTAGGTTAAAAATGTCAAATTTAGAATACCTAAATTGCCATTTTCAATTTTCAAATGAATAACTCAGTGCCATCTTAGTGCTGTCAAACTAAAATACAGTTAAGTTGTGTCAGTTTAGGCTATTTAAGAATGGAAAATCGTCATTTGACAGGAATAAACAAAATTTTTGTGATTTTTGGTCTAGTTTAGAGAATTTTGTGACAAGAGAATCGGCACCAATGTTATTGAAACCCTACTTAAATTAAAACTAGGTAAATTAATATTAGGTGCGTTGCCATATTCGGATAATTTGAATGATGAAGAAAATGATTTCAATTTTGTTTAAACAACTTAATGCATATTTTGACATGTCGTCATAGTGACCGTTTATTGTATTTGGATACTAACAATTTTGTTAGAGATTTTGTATTGATTCGGGAACATATGTTTCTTCCCAAGAAAAGTCGACATGTATTAGCTACTTTATTAGCTTACAATATACATGCAGTTATTGATTATTTAACTGAGACTAGGTTAAGTGACGAAACAGTATTATATAGTACTTCTAATAATACTGTAATTGAATCTTTAAACTTTGAGTCAACAAAAGAGAAGCATAATAAGATTATCTTAATAAATCACCAAAATATAAATCACTTCTCTGGCAAAGCTCTAGACGTGGAAATGTTATGTTTTTGTGAAATATGGTTAAAACCGGACAGGATGTAGTTTAATGTAAATAATTTTTCAGTTGCCAGTGCTTTCAACAAGTCCTCAATAGGGGGTAGTACCCTGATATTGTGTAATAGATGTTTTAGACATATGGAAAGAAAGGATATCACTGCTTGCTCTGTTGATCGCTTATGTGAGGTAGTATGTGCAGAGGTTGAAGGCCATATTTTCTTATGTGTTTATATACCACCAGCCTTAAACTCGTTCGCGCACGTTTGGGAGTGGCGCGAGGAGGCGAAACGCCGGGGCGTAACTCCGCTGCCGCGAGAAATCACGGCACAGTGGACAGAGCTCCGGCGGGATCTCATGGCGGCATGGAGAGTGCGACTGTTGCAACCCAGCGCAGGGCACGCCACAATTGCGGCGGTAAGACCCCTCTTTGAGGAGTGGCTTGAGAGGCGCCACGGCGTCCTCACCTTCCGCCTGACGCAGGTCCTCACCGGACATGGCTGTTTCGGGAGGTTCCTGTTTCGTATAAGGCGGGAGGAAACGCCCGGGTGTTATCATTGCGTGGATCGACCGGAGGACACGGTGGAGCATACGGTGGAGGTCTGCCCGGCTTGGGCGGAGCACCGCCGTGTCCTCGTGGCGGCGATCGGCGGCGGCGACCTCTCGCGTCCGGCCCTGGTTCAGGCCATGGTACGGAGCGAGAGGGAATGGGAAGCCGTCACCTCCTTCTGCGAAGCAGTAATGCTCGCGAAGGAGGAGGCGGAGCGCGAGAGGGAGAGGCAATCACTGCGCCCTCGCGCCCCTAGCCGCCGCAGGAGGAGGAGACACCCTGGGCGTCGGGAGTCGATTGCCGACTCCCGGCCACCGTAGGCGCGGGCTTGCGGACGGCGAGCAATGGGCAGCTCGTCGTCCGGTAAGGACCAGGCCCGGGTCGACGGCGCGTCGTGTTCCACGAGCGCCTCAAAGAGATGTCAGCAAAATTGACGGGGTCCGACAGGACCGATGCCTGCCGGGGCTGCGGATTGTTCGAAAGAGTTACCGTGGCCCTGGCGCACAGGCAACTGAAGGAACACGGGTGGGTTTTAGTCAGTAAGAGTCTGACACGCCCTTCCGCTCCGCCCAGAGCGGGAGACGTCATTTGATGATTTGCCACCCAAAAAAAAAAAAAGAAAAAAAAAAAAAAAAAAAAAGTCTTAAACTCGTCATCATTTTTGATAATTATGGAAGGAATACTAAGTAAAGTTTTTAAAGATAATAAATTATTTTTTGTTTGTGGTGATCTAAATATTGATCTATTAGTTAATTCACAGGAAAAATGTAAGCTAATCTAATTTTTTAAATCATTCAATTTCAAATGTATATTTAATGAAGCAACTAGAATGACAACAACCTCAGCTTCATGCATAGACAATGTATTTACTAATTGTAAAATAAAAGAATCGTCCTTAATTAGTGGCGTCAGGTCTGACCATACTGGTCAACTTGTATAGTTTGACTAAGATAAAAAGTTACACTTAGATAAAACCGATGAATTAAGACTTATAACTAAAAATAAATTGAAAATGTTTAATAATAATGTTCTTAGCAATCTTTCAACGGCTAGTTTTGATTCACAAGACACTAATATAAACTACCGTACACTATGTTCTACAGTCTGACAAGAACGCAGTAAACATGTCCTGTAAAAAAAGTTACAATCAATTAGTAAACCAAATTTTTTTGAATGGGCATTAGAAAAAGTAGAGATATATTATATAATTTGTGTCACGAAAAATCATTGACTTCTGATCAAACCCTTCATGATTATGTAAGAAATTATCCCAAGATTTTTTATAAAGTCTGCGCTCAAGTTAAATATAAATTAATAAGTAACAAAATTAGTGTTTCTAATAATAAAATAAAAGCTGTGTGGCAGGTAATTAACAAATAAACTGGAAACATAAAACAGCGAGATCAGAATGAATTGTCTATAAAAATTGATAATGAAACCATTTCAGATAAGTTAAAAGTTGCTGAAACACTAGAATATTTCTTTACCAACATCCAAAAAGAGGTTACGAAATCTCTCCCCTCATCATCTATATTAGCTGAATCACTTCTCAAAGCCAACTTCAGTAAGGACATTCCAAGTTTTGAATTTAAGCCAATTTCTATTGTCACAATTAAAAAAGCAATCAAGTCTTAACATAAACAAACACTGAAGACTTATTTGGGGATTTCCGTTAAGGTTCTTGTAGATTTCATTGACACAATTGTCCCTATCCTAACAGGCATATTAATCAATGTTTAGACAGCGTTACGTTTCCTGATTTAATAAAATATAGTAAAGTAGTACCAATTTTCAAATCAGGTAGTACTCGTAAGGGTCCCTCTAATTATAGACCTATATCTGTGCTACCAGCATTGAGTAAAATTAATAGTCTGCACCGGGAGCCGCTTCCCAATAGAGGTCGCGGCTACACCGGCATGAGACCGCATTTCCATACTTTCTATCTGTTCCTTTAGTTTCCCCATACTCTTGGTGTTTTCTTTGATGAGGTCAGCGTGCTCCTTCAGTTTTCCAACAAGATCCACGATCTCTTAATTTTTTTCTTCCTTTCTTTCTGTTTCTCTGCTCTGTACCACCTTCCGTTCGTTCTGTGTGTCTCGTGGCGGTTCTTTGCACTTCCCTTTATCGGCCTCTGCCTCCTTAAGTAGGTGAAAGAGTCTTTCCAGTGCCTGGATGACCTCTGTCTTTATGTATCTCTGTCTTCGTATTTCGAGAGCTGCTCATAGGCGTTTTTGCTTTTATGAGACAAGCTCGTGCTTCTGTGATCCTGTTTGCGAATTTCGGAGTTTTCTCGACTTCTACACTGGCATTTCCCTCTGATACCGTCGATGGTCTCTGTAAAGCCCTTATTGCATCTGGTGAATTTGTGGGCATAGCAAAATTTGAATTGAATTTGATTGGAATTTGGTGAATTTGTGGGATTTTTTGGGGTCTGAGAAAGAAGAAAAAGATGAAAAAGAGGCCCCCTTGGGAGTGGTGTCAGGCTTCTTCTGAACTTGAGTCTCTGAATTCCCAGCCCCCAACTCTCCAATGCTTTTCCTAGCCACTGAATAAGTTTCCGGTCCATCATTCGGTGGTGTACTTTTGATAACAGTCTTGTTACCCACCGTCGGCGATTTGGCGGGATCCTTATTGTCAATTTTTTCTTTCGATGGTGTTCTAAACATATTTATGCTGTCCGAGGGCGCCTTAAATATCTCGAATTTAAATTTGTATAAATTGTGAAATCGAGTAAAGTAAAAAGAAAAATATATATAAAAGTTGTCACAAATAAATAATTGGAAGTTGAATAATTACAATAATTATGTATATAGTTTAAAGAATTGTAGTTAAATGTCAGTCAATTAAAATTAAAATCTAGAATATTGTAAACAGCTAGGAACTATAAATTAACTCCAGTCACATTCGATATTTTTAAAACAGTTTCACCGTAATTGGCGGTCTGTAGTCGCGTCCAACAAGGCAAACACTTTGGAAGTCAATTCTTTCTTCAGAAGATTGAATCAATGTCACTGTGGGACGCTTCAGAGTTCAGAGTCTTGGCCGGAAATGTGGTAACGTTTTAATTTAAAATAAATTCAATGAATTAATAATTCAAACCAATAAACTACTCTTACCAGAACCTATTTTCTACTTTTTAGAGCTGGTGACGACGTTAGGTTGTTTATGCGTTGTAGATACTTGGTTTTTATAAATAAAATCACACAACTGTTTGCTAGCTCTGTATTGAGGCAACTAAACATGCAAAACGATAGGACATACCGCCCACCAAAAGGACCGTGTGTCCTTTTACAAATACTACCATACATACGTTACCTGCGTACATACGTTTTTTTTGTTTGTTTTTCATAGCTACCCACAAGTGTGAAGTGCCTAACGACGCGTCTGCTCGCGGGCTGATTGACTGTGCAGTAATTGAAGGTAGCTACAGAACAAAATTATAAATTTAAGATGGAAAAATGTGTTTTTTATATAAAGAAATTCATTCAAAAATCGTCTGGCGCCAGAGCATTTTTTTGTAGTTCTGCGAATTATTACTCACAATATTCTATGAGGCGTGAGTGGCTAGTCGACGGTGCGACTAGCCAGTCGCCGGTGCCACTGACTACTCACAGGGGCGACTAGCTAGTAGCAGGCGGGACTGACTAGTCGAAACCGGGGCTAGCTAGTCCTATTTACATGTTTTTTTTTTGTTTTTTTTTTCATAGCTACCCACGAGTGTGAGGTGTATAAAGACACGTCTGCTTGCGGGTTGATTGACTGTGCAGTATTTGAAGGTAGCTACAGAACAAAATTATGAATTTAAGATGGAAAAATTCAAAATTCATTCAAAAATCGTCTGGCGCCAGAATATTTTTTTGTAGTCCTGCGACGGACAAATCACAATATTCTATCAAGCGCGAGTGGCTACTCGCAATAGCGACTAGCTAGTCGCCAGCACCACTGACTAGTCGCAGGGGCGACTAGCTAGTAGCAGGCAGGACTGACTAGTCAAAATCACGGCTAGCTAGTCGCAGTTACATGCGTTTTATTTTGTTTTTTTTTATAGATTCCCACGAGTGTGAGGTGTCTACAGACGAGTCTGCTCGCGGGTTCATTGACAGTGCAGTAATTAAAGGTAAATGCAGTTTATAAAAATGAATTTAAGAAGGAAAAGTTTGTTTTTTATATAAAGAAATTCATTCAAAAATCGTCTGGCGCCAGAATATTTTTTTGTAGTTCTGCGACGGATAAATCACAATATTCTATCAAGCGCGAGTGGATACTCGCAATAGCGACTAGCTAGTCGCCGGCGCCACTGACTAGTCGCTGGGGCGACTAGCTAGTAGCAGGCGGGACTGACAAGTCAAAACCGCGGCTATCTAGTCGCATTTACATACGTTTACTTTTGTTTGTTTTTCAAAGCTACCCACGAGTGTCTGGTGTCTAAAGACGCGTCTGCTCGCGGGCTGATTGACTGTGTAGTAATTGAAGGTAGCTACACAACAACATTATGAATTTACGATGGAAAAATTTGTTTTTAATATAAAGAAATTCATTCAAAAATCGTCTGGCGCCAGAGCATTTTTTTGTAGTTCTGCGAATTATTACTCACAATATTCTATCAGGCGCAAGTGGCTAGTTGACGGTGCGACTAGCTAGTTGCCGGCACCACTGACTAGTCGCAGGGGTGATTGGCTAGTAGCGGGCGGGACTGACTAGTCGAAACCGCGGCTAGCTTGTCGCATTTACATACGTTCCTTTTTGTTTGTTTTTCATAGCTACCCACGAGTGTGAGGTGTCTAAAGGCGCGTCTGCTTGCGGACTGATTGACAATGCAGTAATTGAAGGAAGCTACAGAACAAAATTATGAATTTAAGATGGAAAAATGAGTTTTTTATGTAAAGAAATTCATTCAAAAATCGTTTGGCGCCAGAGCATTTTTTTGTAGTTCTCTTTGTTTGTTCTGTTTTGTAAACTGAAGCATAATAAAAACATTTTTTTTTTCTTTTTTTGTCTGCTCGCCGGCTGATTGACTGTGCAGTAATTGAAGGTAGCTACAGAACAAAATTATGAATTTAAGATGAAAATATGTGTTTTTTATATAAAGAAATTCATTCAAACATCGTCTGGCACCAGAGCATTTTTTTGTAGTTCCGCGAATTATTACTCACAATATTCTATAAGGCGCGAGTGGCTAGTCGACGGTGCGACTAGCCAGTCGCCGGTGCCACAGCCTACTCACAGGGGCGACAAGCTAGTAGCAGGCGGGACTGACTAGTCGAAACCGCGGCTAGCTAGTCGCATTAATATGCGTTTTTTTTTGTTTTTTTTTCATAGATACCCACGAGTGTGAGGTGTCTAAAGACGCGTCTGCCCGCAGGCTGATTGACAATGCAGTAATTGAAGGTACATGCAGTTTATAAAAATGAATTTAAGAAGGAAAAAATTGTTTTTTATATATAGAAATTCATTCAAAAATCGTCTGGCGCCAGAATATTTTTTGTAGTTCTGCGACGGATAAATCACAATATTCTATCAAGCGCGAGTGGCTGGCACTCGCAAGTGCGACTAGCCAGTCACCGGCACCGCTGACTAGTCGCAGGGGCGACTAGCTAGTAGCAGGCGGGACTGACTAGTTGAAACCGCGGCTATCTAGTCGCATTTACATACGTTTTTTTTGTACGTTTTCAAAGCCACCCACGAGTGTGTGATGTCTAAAGACGCGTCTGCTCGCGGGCTGATTGACTGTGTAGTAATTGAAGGTAGCTACAGAACAAAATTATGAATTTAAGATGGAAAAATGTGTTTTTTATATATAGAAATTCATTCAAAAATCGTCTGTCGCCAGAGCATTTTTTTGGGGTTCTGCAAATTATTACTCACAATATTCTATCAGGCGCGAGTGGCTAGTCGACGCTGGGACTAGCCAGTCGCCGGTGCCACTGACTACTAGCAGGGGCGACTAGCTAGTAGCAGGCGGGACTGACTAGTCGAAATCGCGGCTAGCTAGTCGCATTAAAATGCGTTTTTTTTTGTTTTTTTTTCATAGATACCCACGAGTGTGAGGTGTCTAAAGACGCGTCTGCCCGCAGGCTGATTGACAATGCAGTAATTGAAGGTACATGCAGTTTATAAAAATGAATTTAAGAAGGAAAAAATTGTTTTTTATATATAGAAATTCATTCAAAAATCGTCTGGCGCCAGAATATTTTTTGTAGTTCTGCGACGGATAAATCACAATATTCTATCAAGCGCGAGTGGCTACTTGCAAGTGCGACTAACTAGTCACCGGCGCCACTGACTAGTCGCAGGGGCGACCAGCTAGTAGCAGGCGGGACTGACTAGTCGAAACCGCGGCTATCTAGTCGCATTTACATACTTACTTTTATTTTTGTTTGTTTTCAAAGCTACCCACGAGTGTGTGATGTCTAAAGACGCGTCTGCTCGCGGGCTGATTGACTGTGTAGTAATTGAAGGTAGCTACAGAACAAAATTATGAATTTAAGATGGAAAAATGTGTTTTTTATGTAAAGAAATTCATTCACAAATCGTTTGGCGCCTGAGCATTTTTTTTTAGTTCTCTTTGTTTGTTCTGTTTTGTAAACTGAAGCATAATAGAAACATTTTTTTTTTCTTTTTTTGTCTGCTCGCCGGCTGATTGACTGTGCAGTAATTGAAGGTAGCTACAGAACAAAATTATGAATTTAAGATGAAAAAATGTGTTTTTTATAAAAAGATATTCATTCATACATCGTCTGGCGCCAGAGCATTTTTTTGTAGTTCTGCGAATTATTACTCACAATATTCTATAAGGCGCGAGTGGCTAGTCGACGGTGCGTCTAGCCAGTAACCGGTGCCACAGCCTACTCACAGGGGCGACAAGCTAGTAGCGGGTGGGACTGACTAGTCGAAACCGCGGCTAGCTTGTCGCATTTACATACGTTCCTTTTTGTTTGTTTTTCATAGCTACCCACGAGTGTGAGGTGTCTAAAGGCGCGTCTGCTTGCGGGCTGATTGACAATGCAGTAATTAAAGGTAGCTACAGAACAAAATTATGAATTTAAGATGGAAAAATGTGTTTTTTATATAAAGAAATTCATTCAAACATCGTCTGGCGCCAGAGCATTTTTTTGTAGTTCTGCGAATTATTACTCACAATATTCTATAAGGCGCGAGTGGCTAGTCGACGGTGCGACTAGCCAGTCGCCGGTGCCACAGCCTACTCACAGGGGCGACAAGCTAGTAGCAGGCGGGACTGACTAGTCGAAACCGCGGCTAGCTAGTCGCATTAACATGCGTTTTTTTTTGTTTTTTTTTTTCATAGATACCCACGAGTGTGAGGTGTCTAAAGACGCGTCTGCCCGCAGGCTGATTGACAATGCAGTAATTGAAGGTACATGCTGTTTATAAAAATGAACTTAAGAAGGAAAAAATTGTTTTTTATATAAAGATATTCATTCAAAAATCGTCAGACGCCAGAATATTTTTTTGTAGTTTTGCGACGGATAAATCACAATATTCTATCAAGCGCAAGTGGCTACTCGCAAGTGCGACTAGCTAGTAGCAGGCGGGGCTGACTAGTCGAAACCGCGGCTAGCTAGTCGCATTTACATACGTTTTTTTTTGTTTGGTTTTCATAGCTACCCACGAGTGTGAGGTGTCTAAAGGCGCGTCTGCTTGCGGGCTGATTGACAATGCAGTAATTAAAGGTAGCTACAGAACAAAATTATGAATTTAAGATGGAAAAATGTGTTTTTTATATAAAGAAATTCATTCAAACATCGTCTGGCGCCAGAGCATTTTTTTGTAGTTCTGCGAATTATTACTCACAATATTCTATAAGGCGCGAGTGGCTAGTCGACGGTGCGACTAGCCAGTCGCCGGTGCCACAGCCTACTCACAGGGGCGACAAGCTAGTAGCAGGCGGGACTGACTAGTCGAAACCGCGGCTAGCTAGTCGCATTAACATGCGTTTTTTTTTGTTTTTTTTTTTCATAGATACCCACGAGTGTGAGGTGTCTAAAGACGCGTCTGCCCGCAGGCTGATTGACAATGCAGTAATTGAAGGTACATGCTGTTTATAAAAATGAACTTAAGAAGGAAAAAATTGTTTTTTATATAAAGATATTCATTCAAAAATCGTCAGACGCCAGAATATTTTTTTGTAGTTTTGCGACGGATAAATCACAATATTCTATCAAGCGCAAGTGGCTACTCGCAAGTGCGACTAGCTAGTAGCAGGCGGGGCTGACTAGTCGAAACCGCGGCTAGCTAGTCGCATTTACATACGTTTTTTTTTGTTTGGTTTTCATAGCTACCCAGGAGTGTGAGGTGTCTAAAGACGCGTTTGCTTGCGAACTGATTGACAGTGCAGTAATTAAAGGTAAATGCAGTTTATAAAAATGAATTTAAGAAGGAAAAAATTGTTTTTTATATATAGAAATTCATTCAAAAATCGTCTGGCGCCAGAATATTTTTTGTAGTTCTGCGACGGATAAATCACAATATTCTATCAAGCGCGAGTGGCTGGCACTCGCAAGTGCGACTAGCCAGTCACCGGCACCACTGACTAGTCGCAGGGGCGACTAGCTAGTAGCAGGCGGGACTGACTAGTTGAAACCGCGGCTATCAAGTCGCATTTACATACGTTTCTTTTTGTACGTTTTCAAAGCTACCCACGAGTGTGTGATGTCTAAAGACGCGTCTGCTCGCGGGCTGATTGACTGTGTAGTTTTTGAAGGTAGCTACAGGACAAAATTATGAATTTAAGATGGAAAAATGTGTTTTTTATATATAGAAATTCATTCAAAAATCGTCTGTCGCCAGAGCATTTTTTTGGGGTTCTGCAAATTATTACTCACAATATTCTATCAGGCGCGAGTGGCTAGTCGACGCTGGGACTAGCCAGTCGCCGGTGCCACTGACTACTAGCAGGGGCGACTAGCTAGTAGCAGGCGGGACTGACTAGTCGAAATCGCGGCTAGCTAGTCGCATTTACATGCGTTTTATTTTGTTTTTTTTATAGATTCCCACGAGTGTGAGGTGTCTGCAGACGCGTCTGCTCGCGGGCTCATTGACAATGCAGTAATTAAAGGTAAATGAAGTATATAAAAATGAATTTAAGAAGGAAAAGTTTTTTTTTTTTATATAAAGAATTCATTCACAAATCGTCTGGCGCCAGAATATTTTTTTGTAGTTCTGCGACGGATAAACCACAATATTCTATCAAGCGCGAGTGGCTACTCGCAAGTGCGACTAGCTAGTCGCCGGCGCCACTGACTAGTCGCAGGGGCGACAAGCTAGTAGCAGGGGTGACTAGCTAGTAGCAGGCGGGACTGACTAGTTGAAACCGCGGCTATCTAGTCGCATTTACATACGTTTCTTTTTGTTTGTTTTCAAAGCTACCCACGAGTGTGTGATGTCTTAAGACGCGTCTGCTCGCGGGCTGATTGACTGTGTAGTAATTGAAGGTAGCTACAGAACAAAATTATGAATTTAAGATGGAAAAATGAGTTTTTTATATAAAGAAATTCATTCAAAAATCGTCTGGCGCCAGAATATTTTTTTGTAGTTCTGCGACGGATAAACCACAATATTCTATCAAGCGCGAGTGGCTACTCGCAAGTGCGACTAGCTAGTCACCGGCGCCACTGACTAGTCGCAGGGGCGACCAGCTAGTAGCAGGCGGGACTGACTAGTCGAAACCGCGGCTATCTAGTCGCATTTACATACGTTTCTTTTTGTTTGTTTTTCAAAGCTACCCACGAGTGCTTGGTGTCCCAAGACGCGTCTGCTCGCGGGCTGATTGACTGTGTAGTAATTGAAGGTAGCTACAGAACAAAATTATGAATTTATGATGGAAAAATTTGTTTTTTATATATAGAAATTCATTCAAAAATCGTCTGTCGCCAGAGCATTTTTTTGGGGTTCTGCGAATTATTACTCACAATATTCTATCAGGTGCGAGTGGCTAATCGACGCTGGGCCTAGCAAGTCGCCGGTACCACTGACTACTAGCAGGGGCGACTAGCTAGTAGCAGGCGGGACTGACTAGTCGAAATCGCGGCTAGCTAGTCGCATTTACATGCGTTTTATTTTGTTGTTTTTTATAGATTCCCACGAGTGTGAGGTGTCTGCAGACGCGTCTGCTCGCGGGCTCATTGACAATGCAGTAATTAAATGTAAATGAAGTTTATAAAAATAAATTTAAGAAGGAAAAGTTTGTTTTTTATATAAAGAAATTCATTCAAAAATCGTCTGGTGCCAGAATATTTTTTGTAGTTCTGCGACGGATAAACCACAATATTCTATCAAGCGCGAGTGGCTACTCGCAAGTGCGACTAGCTAGTCGCCGGCGCCACTGACTAGTCGCAGGGGCGACTAGCTAGTAGCAGGCTGGACTGACTAGTTGAAACCGCGGCTATCTAGTCGCATTTACATACGTTTCTTTTTGTTTGTTTTCAAAGCTACCCACGAGATTTGGTGTCTAAAGACGCGTTTGCTCACGGGCTGATTGACTGTTTATTAATTGAAGGCAGCTACAGAACAAAATTATGAATTTAAGATGGAAAAATGTGTTTTTTATATATAGAAGTTCATTCAAAAATCGTCTGTCGCCAGAGCATTTTTTTGGGGTTCTGCGAATTATTACTCACAATATTCTATCAGGCGCGAGTGGCTAGTCGACGCTGGGACTAGCCAGTCGCCGGTGCCACTGACTACTAGCAGGGGCGACTAGCTAGTAGCAGGCGGGACTGACTAGTCGAAATCGCGGCTAGCTAGTCGCATTTACATGCGTTTTATTTTGTTTTTTCTATAGATTCCCACGAGTGTGAGGTGTCTGCAGACGCGTCTGCTCGCGGGCTCATTGACAATGCAGTAATTAAAGGTAAATGAAGTTTATAAAAATGAATTTAAGAAGGAAAAGTTTGTTTTTTATTATATAAAGAATTCATTCACAAATCGTCTGGCGCCAGAATATTTTTTTGTAGTTCTGCGACGGATAAACCACAATATTCTATCAAGCGCGAGTGGCTACTCGCAAGTGCGACTAGCTAGTCGCCGGCGCCACTGACTAGTCGCAGGGGCGACTAGCTAGTAGCAGGCGGGACTGACTAGTTGAAACCGCGGCTATCTAGTCGCATTTACATACGTTTCTTTTTGTTTGTTTTCAAAGCTACCCACGAGTGTGTGATGTCTAAAGACGCGTCTGCTTGCGGGCTGATTGACTGTGTAGTAATTGAAGGTAGCTACAGAACAAAATTATGAATTTAAGATGGAAAAATGTGTTTTTTATATATAGAAATTCATTCAAAAATCGTCTGTCGCCAGAGCATTTTTTTGGGGTTCTGCAAATTATTACTCACAATATTCTATCAGGCGCGAGTGGCTAGTCGACGCTGGGACTAGCCAGTCGCCGGTGCCACTGACTACTAGCAGGGGCGACTAGCTAGTAGCAGGCGGGACTGACTAGTCGAAATCGCGGCTAGCTAGTCGCATTTACATGCGTTTTATTTTGTTTTTTTATAGATTCCCACGAGTGTGAGGTGTCTGCAGACGCGTCTGCTCGCGGGCTCATTGACAATGCAGTAATTAAAGGTAAATGAAGTATATAAAAAGAATTTAAGAAGGAAAAGTTTTTTTTTTATATAAAGAATTCATTCACAAATCGTCTGGCGCCAGAATATTTTTTTGTAGTTCTGCGACGGATAAACACAATATTCTATCAAGCGCGAGTGGCTACTCGCAAGTGCGACTAGCTAGTCGCCGGCGCCACTGACTAGTCGCAGGGGCGACAAGCTAGTAGCAGGGGTGACTAGCTAGTAGCAGGCGGGACTGACTAGTTGAAACCGCGGCTATCTAGTCGCATTTACATACGTTTCTTTTTGTTTGTTTTCAAAGCTACCCACGAGGTGTGTGATGTCTTAAGACGCGTCTGCTCGCGGGCTGATTGACTGTGTAGTAATTGAAGGTAGCTACAGAACAAAATTATGAATTTAAGATGGAAAAATGAGTTTTTTATATAAAGAAATTCATTCAAAAATCGTCTGGCGCCAGAATATTTTTTTGTAGTTCTGCGACGGATAAACCACAATATTCTATCAAGCGCGAGTGGCTACTCGCAAGTGCGACTAGCTAGTCACCGGCGCCACTGACTAGTCGCAGGGGCGACCAGCTAGTAGCAGGCGGGACTGACTAGTCGAAACCGCGGCTATCTAGTCGCATTTACATACGTTTCTTTTTGTTTGTTTTCAAAGCTACCCACGAGTGCTTGGTGTCCCAAGACGCGTCTGCTCGCGGGCTGATTGACTGTGTAGTAATTGAAGGTAGCTACAGAACAAAATTATGAATTTAAGATGGAAAAATGAGTTTTTTATATAAAGAATTCATTCACAAATCGTCTGGCGCCAGAATATTTTTTTGTAGTTCTGCGACGGATAAACCACAATATTCTATCAAGCGCGAGTGGCTACTCGCAAGTGCGACTAGCTAGTCGCCGGCGCCACTGACTAGTCGCAGGGGCGACAAGCTAGTAGCAGGGGTGACTAGCTAGTAGCAGGCGGGACTGACTAGTTGAAACCGCGGCTATCTAGTCGCATTTACATACGTTTCTTTTTGTTTGTTTTCAAAGCTACCCACGAGTGTGTGATGTCTTAAGACGCGTCTGCTCGCGGGCTGATTGACTGTGTAGTAATTGAAGGTAGCTACAGAACAAAATTATGAATTTAAGATGGAAAAATGAGTTTTTTATATAAAGAAATTCATTCAAAAATCGTCTGGCGCCAGAATATTTTTTTGTAGTTCTGCGACGGATAAACCACAATATTCTATCAAGCGCGGAGTGGCTACTCGCAAGTGCGACTAGCTAGTCACCGGCGCACTGACTAGTCGCAGGGGCGACCAGCTAGTAGCAGGCGGGACTGACTAGTCGAAACCGCGGCTATCTAGTCGCATTTACATACGTTTCTTTTTGTTTGTTTTTCAAAGCTACCCACGAGTGCTTGGTGTCCCAAGACGCGTCTGCTCGCGGGCTGATTGACTGTGTAGTAATTGAAGGTAGCTACAGAACAAAATTATGAATTTATGATGGAAAAATGTGTTTTTTATATATAGAAGTTCATTCAAAAATCGTCTGTCGCCAGAGCATTTTTTTGGGGTTCTGCGAATTATTACTCACAATATTCTATCAGGCGCGAGTGGCTAGTCGACGCTGGGACTAGCCAGTCGCCGGTGCCACTGACTACTAGCAGGGGCGACTAGCTAGTAGCAGGCGGGACTGACTAGTCGAAATCGCGGCTAGCTAGTCGCATTTACATGCGTTTTATTTTGTTTTTTCTATAGATTCCCACGAGTGTGAGGTGTCTGCAGACGCGTCTGCTCGCGGGCTCATTGACAATGCAGTAATTAAAGGTAAATGAAGTTTATAAAAATGAATTTAAGAAGGAAAAGTTTGTTTTTTTATATAAAGAATTCATTCACAAATCGTCTGGCGCCAGAATATTTTTTTGTAGTTCTGCGACGGATAAACCACAATATTCTATCAAGCGCGAGTGGCTACTCGCAAGTGCGACTAGCTAGTCGCCGGCGCCACTGACTAGTCGCAGGGGCGACTAGCTAGTAGCAGGCGGGACTGACTAGTTGAAACCGCGGCTATCTAGTCGCATTTACATACGTTTCTTTTTGTTTGTTTTCAAAGCTACCCACGAGTGTGTGATGTCTAAAGACGCGTCTGCGTGCGGGCTGATTGACTGTGTAGTAATTGAAGGTAGCTACAGAACAAAATTATGAATTTAAGATGGAAAAATGTGTTTTTTATATATAGAAATTCATTCAAAAATCGTCTGTCGCCAGAGCATTTTTTTTGGGGTTCTGCAAATTATTACTCACAATATTCTATCAGGCGCGAGTGGCTAGTCGACGCTGGGACTAGCCAGTCGCCGGTGCCACTGACTACTAGCAGGGGCGACTAGCTAGTAGCAGGCGGGACTGACTAGTCGAAATCGCGGCTAGCTAGTCGCATTTACATGCGTTTTATTTTGTTTTTTTTATAGATTCCCACGAGTGTGAGGTGTCTGCAGACGCGTCTGCTCGCGGGCTCATTGACAATGCAGTAATTAAAGGTAAATGAAGTATATAAAAATGAATTTAAGAAGGAAAAGTTTTTTTTTTATATAAAGAATTCATTCACAAATCGTCTGGCGCCAGAATATTTTTTTGTAGTTCTGCGACGGATAAACCACAATATTCTATCAAGCGCGAGTGGCTACTCGCAAGTGCGACTAGCTAGTCGCCGGCGCACTGACTAGTCGCAGGGGCGACAAGCTAGTAGCAGGGGTGACTAGCTAGTAGCAGGCGGGACTGACTAGTTGAAACCGCGGCTATCTAGTCGCATTTACATACGTTTCTTTTTGTTTGTTTTCAAAGCTACCCACGAGTGTGTGATGTCTTAAGACGCGTCTGCTCGCGGGCTGATTGACTGTGTAGTAATTGAAAGGTAGCTACAGAACAAAATTATGAATTTAAGATGGAAAAATGAGTTTTTTATATAAAGAAATTCATTCAAAAATCGTCTGGCGCCAGAATATTTTTTTGTAGTTCTGCGACGGATAAACCACAATATTCTATCAAGCGCGAGTGGCTACTCGCAAGTGCGACTAGCTAGTCACCGGCGCCACTGACTAGTCGCAGGGGCGACCAGCTAGTAGCAGATGGGACTGACTAGTCGAAACCGCGGCTATCTAGTCGCATTTACATACGTTTCTTTTTGTTTGTTTTTCAAAGCTACCCACGAGTGCTTGGTGTCCCAAGACGCGTCTGCTCGCGGGCTGATTGACTGTGTAGTAATTGAAGGTAGCTACAGAACAAAATTATGAATTTATGATGGAAAAATTTGTTTTTTATATATAGAAATTCATTCAAAAATCGTCTGTCGCCAGAGCATTTTTTGGGGTTCTGCGAATTATTACTCACAATATTCTATCAGGTGCGAGTGGCTAATCGACGCTGGGCCTAGCAAGTCGCCGGTACCACTGACTACTAGCAGGGGCGACTAGCTAGTAGCAGGCGGGACTGACTAGTCGAAATCGCGGCTAGCTAGTCGCATTTACATGCGTTTTATTTTGTTGTTTTTTATAGATTCCCACGAGTGTGAGGTGTCTGCAGACGCGTCTGCTCGCGGGCTCATTGACAATGCAGTAATTAAATGTAAATGAAGTTTATAAAAATGAATTTAAGAAGGAAAAGTTTGTTTTTTATATAAAGAAATTCATTCAAAAATCGTCTGGTGCCAGAATATTTTTTGTAGTTCTGCGACGGATAAACCACAATATTCTATCAAGCGCGAGTGGCTACTCGCAAGTGCGACTAGCTAGTCGCCGGCGCCACTGACTAGTCGCAGGGGCGACTAGCTCGTAGCAGGCTGGACTGACTAGTTGAAACCGCGGCTATCTAGTCGCATTTACATACGTTTCTTTTTGTTTGTTTTCAAAGCTACCCACGAGATTTGGTGTCTAAAGACGCGTTTGCTCACGGGCTGATTGACTGTTTATTAATTGAAGGCAGCTACAGAACAAAATTATGAATTTAAGATGGAAAAATGTGTTTTTTATATATAGAAGTTCATTCAAAAATCGTCTGTCGCCAGAGCATTTTTTTGGGGTTCTGCGAATTATTACTCACAATATTCTATCAGGCGCGAGTGGCTAGTCGACGCTGGGACTAGCCAGTTGCCGGTGCCACTGACTACTAGCAGGGGCGACTAGCTAGTAGCAGTCGGGACTGAATAGTCGAAATCGCGGCTAGCTAGTCGCATTTACATGCGTTTTTTTTTTTTTATATAGATTCCCACGAGTGTCAGGTGTCTGCAGACGCGTCTGCTCGCGGGCTCATTGACAATGCAGTAATTAAAGGTAAATGAAGTTTATAAAAATGAATTTAAGAACGAAAAGTTTGTTTTCATTCAGAAATCGTCTGGCGCCAGAATATTTTTTGTAGTTCTGCGACGGATAAATCACAATATTCTATCAAGCGCGAGTGGCTACTCGCAAGTGCGACTAGCTAGTCGCCGGCGCCACTGACTAGTCGCTGGGGGCGACTAGCTAGTAGCAGGGGTGACTAGCTAGTAGCAGGCGGGACTGACTAGTTGAAACCGTGGCTATCTAGTCGCATTTACATACTTATTTTTATTTTTGTTTGTTTTCAAAGCTACCCACGAGTGTGTGATGTCTAAAGACGCGTCTGCTTGCGGGCTGATTGACTGTGTAGTAATTGAAGGTAGCTACAGAACAAAATTATGAATTTAAGATGGAAAAATGTGTTTTTTATATAAAGAATTCATTCACAAATCGTCTGGCGCCAGAATATTTTTTGTAGTTCTGCGACGGATAAATCACAATATTCTATCAAGCGCGAGTGGCTACTCGCAAGTGCGACTAGCTAGTCGCCGGCGCCACTGACTAGTCGCAGGGGCGACTAGCTAGTAGCAGGGGTGACTAGCTAGTAGCAGGCGGGACTGACTAGTTGAAACCGCGGCTATCTAGTCGCATTTACATACTTATTTTTATTTTTGTTTGTTTTCAAAGCTACCCACGAGTGTGTGATGTCTAAAGACGCGTCCTGCTTGCGGGCTGATTGACTGTGTAGTAATTGAAGGTAGCTACAGAACAAAATTATGAATTTAAGATGGAAAAATGTGTTTTTTATATAAAGAATTCATTCACAAATCGTCTGGCGCCAGAATATTTTTTTGTAGTTCTGCGACGGATAAACCACAATATTCTATCAAGCGCGAGTGGCTACTCGCAAGTGCGACTAGCTAGTTGTCGGCGCCACTGACTAGTCGCAGGGGCGACCAGCTAGTAGCAGGCGGGACTGACTAGTCGAAACCGCGGCTATCTAGTCGCATTTACATACGTTTCTTTTTGTTTGTTTTTCAAAGCTACCCACGAGTGCTTGGTGTCCCAAGACGCGTCTGCTCGCGGGCTGATTGACTGTGTAGTAATTGAAGGTAGCTACAGAACAAAATTATGAATTTATGATGGAAAAATTTGTTTTTTATATATAGAAATTCATTAAAAAATCGTCTGTCGCCAGAGCATTTTTTTGGGGTTCTGCGAATTATTACTCACAATATTCTATCAGGTGCGAGTGGCTAATCGACGCTGGGCCTAGCAAGTCGCCGGTACCACTGACTACTAGCAGGGGCGACTAGCTAGTAGCAGGCGGGACTGACTAGTCGAAATCGCGGCTAGCTAGTCGCATTTTACATGCGTTTTTATTTTGTTGTTTTTCATAGATTCCCACGAGTGTGAGGTGTCTTCAGACGCGTCTGCTCGCGGGCTCATTGACAATGCAGTAATTAAATGTAAATGAAGTTTATAAAATGAATTTAAGAAGGAAAAGTTTGTTTTTTATATAAAGAAATTCATTCAAAAATCGTCTGGTGCCAGAATATTTTTTGTAGTTCTGCGACGGATAAACCACAATATTCTATCAAGCGCGAGTGGCTACTCGCAAGTGCGACTAGCTAGTCGCCGGCGCCACTGACTAGTCGCAGGGGCGACTAGCTAGTAGCAGGCTGGACTGACTAGTCGAAACCGCGGCTATCTAGTCGCATTTACATACGTTTCTTTTGTTTGTTTTCAAGCTACCCACGAGATTTGGTGTCTAAAGACGCGTTTGCTCACGGGCTGATTGACTGTTTATTAATTGAAGGCAGCTACAGAACAAAATTATGAATTTAAGATGGAAAAAAATGTGTTTTTTATATATAGAAGTTCATTCAAAAAATCGTCTGTCGCCAGAGCATTTTTTTTGGGGTTCTGCGAATTATTACTCACAATATTCTATCAGGCGCGAGTGGCTAGTCGACGCTGGGACTAGCCAGTTGCCGGTTGCCACTGACTACTAGCAGGGGCGACTAGCTAGTAGCAAGTCGGGACTGAATAGTCGAAATCGCGGCTAGCTAGTCGCATTTACATGCGTTTTTTTTTTTTTTTATATAGATTCCCACGAGTGTCAGGTGGTCTGCAGACGCGTCTGCTCGCGGGCTCATTGACAATGCAGTAATTAAAGGTAAATGAAGTTTATAAAAATGAATTTAAGAACGAAAAGTTTGTTTTTTATATAAAGAAATTCATCAGAAATCGTCTGGCGCCAGAATATTTTTTGTAGTTCTGCGACGGATAAATCACAATATTCTATCAAGCGCGAGTGGCTACTCGCAAGTGCGACTAGCTAGTCGCCGGCGCCACTGACTAGTCGCAGGGGGCGACTAGCTAGTAGCAGGGGTGACTAGCTAGTAGCAGGCGGGACTGACTAGTTGAAACCGCGGCTATCTAGTCGCATTTACATACTTATTTTTATTTTTGTTTGTTTTCAAAGCTACCCACGAGTGTGTGATGTCTAAAGACGCGTCTGCTTGCGGGCTGATTGACTGTGTAGTAATTGAAGGTAGCTACAGAACAAAATTATGAATTTAAGATGGAAAAATTCAAAATTCATTCAAAAATCGTCTGGCGCCAGAATATTTTTTTGTAGTCCTGCGACGGACAAATCACAATATTCTATCAAGCGCGAGTGGCTACTCGCAATAGCGACTAGCTAGTCGCCAGCACCACTGACTAGTCGCAGGGGCGACTAGCTAGTAGCAGGCAGGACTGACTAGTCAAAATCACGGCTAGCTAGTCGCAGTTACATGCGTTTTATTTTGTTTTTTTTTATAGATTCCCACGAGTGTGAGGTGTCTACAGACGAGTCTGCTCGCGGGTTCATTGACAGTGCAGTAATTAAAGGTAAATGCAGTTTATAAAAATGAATTTAAGAAGGAAAAGTTTGTTTTTTATATAAAGAAATTCATTCAAAAATCGTCTGGCGCCAGAATATTTTTTTGTAGTTCTGCGACGGATAAATCACAATATTCTATCAAGCGCGAGTGGATACTCGCAATAGCGACTAGCTAGTCGCCGGCGCCACTGACTAGTCGCTGGGGCGACTAGCTAGTAGCAGGCGGGACTGACAAGTCAAAACCGCGGCTATCTAGTCGCATTTACATACGTTTACTTTTGTTTGTTTTTCAAAGCTACCCACGAGTGTCTGGTGTCTAAAGACGCGTCTGCTCGCGGGCTGATTGACTGTGTAGTAATTGAAGGTAGCTACACAACAACATTATGAATTTACGATGGAAAAATTTGTTTTTAATATAAAGAAATTCATTCAAAAATCGTCTGGCGCCAGAGCATTTTTTTGTAGTTCTGCGAATTATTACTCACAATATTCTATCAGGCGCAAGTGGCTAGTTGACGGGTGCGACTAGCTAGTTGCCGGCACCACTGACCTAGTCGCAGGGGTGATTGGCTAGTAGCGGGCGGGACTGACTAGTCGAAACCGCGGCTAGCTTTGTCGCATTTACATACGTTCCTTTTTGTTTGTTTTTCATAGCTACCCACGAGTGTGAGGTGTCTAAAGGCGCGTCTGCTTGCGGAGCTGATTGACAATGCAGTAATTGAAGGAAGCTACAGAACAAAATTATGAATTTAAGATGGAAAAATGAGTTTTTTATGTAAAGAAATTCATTCAAAAATCGTTTGGCGCCAGAGCATTTTTTTGTAGTTCTCTTTGTTTGTTCTGTTTTGTAAACTGAAGCATAATAAAAACATTTTTTTTTTTTTTTTTGTCTGCTCGCCGGCTGATTGACTGTGCAGTAATTGAAGGTAGCTACAGAACAAAATTATGAATTTAAGATGAAAATATGTGTTTTTTTATATAAGAAATTCATTCAAACATCGTCTGGCACCAGAGCATTTTTTTGTAGTTCCGCGAATTATTACTCACAATATTCTATAAGGCGCGAGTGGCTAGTCGACGGTGCGACTAGCCAGTAACCGGTGCCACAGCCTACTCACAGGGGCGACAAGCTAGTAGCAGGCGGGGACTGACTAGTCGAAACCGCGGCTAGCTAGTCGCATTAATATGCGTTTTTTTTTGTTTTTTTTTCATAGATACCCACGAGTGTGAGGTGTCTAAAGACGCGTCTGCCCGCAGGCTGATTGACAATGCAGTAATTGAAGGTACATGCAGTTTATAAAAATGAATTTAAGAAGGAAAAAAATTGTTTTTTATATATAGAAATTCATTCAAAAATCGTCTGGCGCCAGAATATTTTTTGTAGTTCTGCGACGGATAAATCACAATATTCTATCAAGCGCGAGTGGCTGGCACTCGCAAGTGCGACTAGCCAGTCACCCGGCACCGCTGACTAGTCGCAGGGGCGACTAGCTAGTAGCAGGCGGGACTGACTAGTTGAAACCGCGGCTATCTAGTCGCATTTACATACGTTTTTTTTTGTACGTTTTCAAAGCCACCCACGAGTGTGTGATGTCTAAAGACGCGTCTGCTCGCGGGCTGATTGACTGTGTAGTAATTGAAGGTAGCTACAGAACTAAATTATGAATTTATGATGGAAAAATGTGTTTTTTATATATAGAAATTCATTCAAAAATCGTCTGTCGCCAGAGCATTTTTTTGGGGTTCTGCAAATTATTACTCACAATATTCTATCAGGCGCGAGTGGCTAGTCGACGCTGGGACTAGCCAGTCGCCGGTGCCACTGACTACTAGCAGGGGCGACTAGCTAGTAGCAGGCGGGATTGACTAGTCGAAATCGCGGCTAGCTAGTCGCATTAACATGCGTTTTTTTTTTGTTTTTTTTTCATAGATACCCACGAGTGTGAGGTGTCTAAAGACGCGTCTGCCCGCAGGCTGATTGACAATGCAGTAATTGAAGGTACATGCAGTTTATAAAAATGAATTTAAGAAGGAAAAAATTGTTTTTTATATATAGAAATTCATTCAAAAATCGTCTGGCGCCAGAATATTTTTTGTAGTTCTGCGACGGATAAATCACAATATTCTATCAAGCGCGAGTGGCTACTTGCAAGTGCGACTAACTAGTCACCGGCGCCACTGACTAGTCGCAGGGGCGACCAGCTAGTAGCAGGCGGGACTGACTAGTCGAAACCGCGGCTATCTAGTCGCATTTACATACTTACTTTTATTTTTGTTTGTTTTCAAAGCTACCCACGAGTGTGTGATGTCTAAAGACGCGTCTGCTCGCGGGCTGATTGACTGTGTAGTAATTGAAGGTAGCTACAGAACAAAATTATGAATTTAAGATGGAAAAATGTGTTTTTTATGTAAAGAAATTCATTCACAAATCGTTTGGCGCCTGAGCATTTTTTTTTTAGTTCTCTTTGTTTGTTCTGTTTTGTAAACTGAAGCATAATAGAAACATTTTTTTTTTCTTTTTTTGTCTGCTCGCCGGCTGATTGACTGTGCAGTAATTGAAGGTAGCTACAGAACAAAATTATGAATTTAAGATGAAAAAATGTGTTTTTTATAAAAAGATATTCATTCATACATCGTCTGGCGCCAGAGCATTTTTTTGTAGTTCTGCGAATTATTACTCACAATATTCTATAAGGCGCGAGTGGCTAGTCGACGGTGCGTCTAGCCAGTAACCGGTGCCACAGCCTACTCACAGGGGCGACAAGCTAGTAGCGGGTGGGACTGACTAGTCGAAACCGCGGCTAGCTTGTCGCATTTACATACGTTCCTTTTTGTTTGTTTTTCATAGCTACCCACGAGTGTGAGGTGTCTAAAGGCGCGTCTGCTTGCGGGCTGATTGACAATGCAGTAATTAAAGGTAGCTACAGAACAAAATTATGAATTTAAGATGGAAAAATGTGTTTTTTATATAAAGAAATTCATTCAAACATCGTCTGGCGCCAGAGCATTTTTTTGTAGTTCTGCGAATTATTACTCACAATATTCTATAAGGCGCGAGTGGCTAGTCGACGGTGCGACTAGCCAGTCGCCGGTGCCACAGCCTACTCACAGGGGCGACAAGCTAGTAGCAGGCGGGACTGACTAGTCGAAACCGCGGCTAGCTAGTCGCATTAACATGCGTTTTTTTTTGTTTTTTTTTTTCATAGATACCCACGAGTGTGAGGTGTCTAAAGACGCGTCTGCCCGCAGGCTGATTGACAATGCAGTAATTGAAGGTACATGCTGTTTATAAAAATGAACTTAAGAAGGAAAAAATTGTTTTTTATATAAAGATATTCATTCAAAAATCGTCAGACGCCAGAATATTTTTTTGTAGTTTTGCGACGGATAAATCACAATATTCTATCAAGCGCAAGTGGCTACTCGCAAGTGCGACTAGCTAGTAGCAGGCGGGGCTGACTAGTCGAAACCGCGGCTAGCTAGTCGCATTTACATACGTTTTTTTTTGTTTGGTTTTCATAGCTACCCAGGAGAGTGAGGTGTCTAAAGACGCGTTTGCTTGCGAACTGATTGACAGTGCAGTAATTAAAGGTAAATGCAGTTTATAAAAATGAATTTAAGAAGGAAAAAATTGTTTTTTATATATAGAAATTCATTCAAAAATCGTCTGGCGCCAGAATATTTTTTGTAGTTCTGCGACGGATAAATCACAATATTCTATCAAGCGCGAGTGGCTGGCACTCGTAAGTGCGACTAGCCAGTCACCGGCACCACTGACTAGTCGCAGGGGCGACTAGCTAGTAGCAGGCGGGACTGACTAGTTGAAACCGCGGCTATCTAGTCGCATTTACATACGTTTCTTTTTGTACGTTTTCAAAGCTACCCACGAGTGTGTGATGTCTAAAGACGCGTCTGCTCGCGGGCTGATTGACTGTGTAGTTTTTGAAGGTAGCTACAGGACAAAATTATGAATTTAAGATGGAAAAATGTGTTTTTTATATATAGAAATTCATTCAAAAATCGTCTGTCGCCAGAGCATTTTTTTGGGGTTCTGCAAATTATTACTCACAATATTCTATCAGGCGCGAGTGGCTAGTCGACGCTGGGACTAGCCAGTCGCCGGTGCCACTGACTACTAGCAGGGGCGACTAGCTAGTAGCAGGCGGGACTGACTAGTCGAAATCGCGGCTAGCTAGTCGCATTTACATGCGTTTTATTTTGTTTTTTTTATAGATTCCCACGAGTGTGAGGTGTCTGCAGACGCGTCTGCTCGCGGGCTCATTGACAATGCAGTAATTAAAGGTAAATGAAGTATATAAAAATGAATTTAAGAAGGAAAAGTTTTTTTTTTATATAAAG
Organism: Dryobotodes eremita; assembly: GCA_917490735.1. Taxonomy (NCBI): domain Eukaryota; kingdom Metazoa; phylum Arthropoda; class Insecta; order Lepidoptera; family Noctuidae; genus Dryobotodes; species Dryobotodes eremita. The sequence continues at coordinate 23,173,663 of OU823254.1, forward strand.
AATTCATTCACAAATCGTCTGGCGCCAGAATATTTTTTTGTAGTTCTGCGACGGATAAACCACAATATTCTATCAAGCGCGAGTGGCTACTCGCAAGTGCGACTAGCTAGTCGCCGGCGCCACTGACTAGTCGCAGGGGCGACAAGCTAGTAGCAGGGGTGACTAGCTAGTAGCAGGCGGGACTGACTAGTTGAAACCGCGGCTATCTAGTCGCATTTACATACGTTTCTTTTTGTTTGTTTTCAAAGCTACCCACGAGTGTGTGATGTCTTAAGACGCGTCTGCTCGCGGGCTGATTGACTGTGTAGTAATTGAAGGTAGCTACAGAACAAAATTATGAATTTAAGATGGAAAAATGAGTTTTTTATATAAAGAAATTCATTCAAAAATCGTCTGGCGCCAGAATATTTTTTTGTAGTTCTGCGACGGATAAACCACAATATTCTATCAAGCGCGAGTGGCTACTCGCAAGTGCGACTAGCTAGTCACCGGCGCCACTGACTAGTCGCAGGGGCGACCAGCTAGTAGCAGGCGGGACTGACTAGTCGAAACCGCGGCTATCTAGTCGCATTTACATACGTTTCTTTTTGTTTGTTTTTCAAAGCTACCCACGAGTGCTTGGTGTCCCAAGACGCGTCTGCTCGCGGGCTGATTGACTGTGTAGTAATTGAAGGTAGCTACAGAACAAAATTATGAATTTATGATGGAAAAATTTGTTTTTTATATATAGAAATTCATTCAAAAATCGTCTGTCGCCAGAGCATTTTTTTGGGGTTCTGCGAATTATTACTCACAATATTCTATCAGGTGCGAGTGGCTAATCGACGCTGGGCCTAGCAAGTCGCCGGTACCACTGACTACTAGCAGGGGCGACTAGCTAGTAGCAGGCGGGACTGACTAGTCGAAATCGCGGCTAGCTAGTCGCATTTACATGCGTTTTATTTTGTTGTTTTTTATAGATTCCCACGAGTGTGAGGTGTCTGCAGACGCGTCTGCTCGCGGGCTCATTGACAATGCAGTAATTAAATGTAAATGAAGTTTATAAAAATAAATTTAAGAAGGAAAAGTTTGTTTTTTATATAAAGAAATTCATTCAAAAATCGTCTGGTGCCAGAATATTTTTTGTAGTTCTGCGACGGATAAACCACAATATTCTATCAAGCGCGAGTGGCTACTCGCAAGTGCGACTAGCTAGTCGCCGGCGCCACTGACTAGTCGCAGGGGCGACTAGCTAGTAGCAGGCTGGACTGACTAGTTGAAACCGCGGCTATCTAGTCGCATTTACATACGTTTCTTTTTGTTTGTTTTCAAAGCTACCCACGAGATTTGGTGTCTAAAGACGCGTTTGCTCACGGGCTGATTGACTGTTTATTAATTGAAGGCAGCTACAGAACAAAATTATGAATTTAAGATGGAAAAATGTGTTTTTTATATATAGAAGTTCATTCAAAAATCGTCTGTCGCCAGAGCATTTTTTTGGGGTTCTGCGAATTATTACTCACAATATTCTATCAGGCGCGAGTGGCTAGTCGACGCTGGGACTAGCCAGTCGCCGGTGCCACTGACTACTAGCAGGGGCGACAAGCTAGTAGCAGGGGTGACTAGCTAGTAGCAGGCGGGACTGACTAGTTGAAACCGCGGCTATCTAGTCGCATTTACATACGTTTCTTTTTGTTTGTTTTCAAAGCTACCCACGAGTGTGTGATGTCTTAAGACGCGTCTGCTCGCGGGCTGATTGACTGTGTAGTAATTGAAGGTAGCTACAGAACAAAATTATGAATTTAAGATGGAAAAATGAGTTTTTTATATAAAGAAATTCATTCAAAAATCGTCTGGCGCCAGAATATTTTTTTGTAGTTCTGCGACGGATAAACCACAATATTCTATCAAGCGCGAGTGGCTACTCGCAAGTGCGACTAGCTAGTCACCGGCGCCACTGACTAGTCGCAGGGGCGACCAGCTAGTAGCAGGCGGGACTGACTAGTCGAAACCGCGGCTATCTAGTCGCATTTACATACGTTTCTTTTTGTTTGTTTTTCAAAGCTACCCACGAGTGCTTGGTGTCCCAAGACGCGTCTGCTCGCGGGCTGATTGACTGTGTAGTAATTGAAGGTAGCTACAGAACAAAATTATGAATTTATGATGGAAAAATTTGTTTTTTATATATAGAAATTCATTCAAAAATCGTCTGTCGCCAGAGCATTTTTTTGGGGTTCTGCGAATTATTACTCACAATATTCTATCAGGTGCGAGTGGCTAATCGACGCTGGGCCTAGCAAGTCGCCGGTACCACTGACTACTAGCAGGGGCGACTAGCTAGTAGCAGGCGGGACTGACTAGTCGAAATCGCGGCTAGCTAGTCGCATTTACATGCGTTTTATTTTGTTGTTTTTTATAGATTCCCACGAGTGTGAGGTGTCTGCAGACGCGTCTGCTCGCGGGCTCATTGACAATGCAGTAATTAAATGTAAATGAAGTTTATAAAAATAAATTTAAGAAGGAAAAGTTTGTTTTTTATATAAAGAAATTCATTCAAAAATCGTCTGGTGCCAGAATATTTTTTGTAGTTCTGCGACGGATAAACCACAATATTCTATCAAGCGCGAGTGGCTACTCGCAAGTGCGACTAGCCAGTCGCCGGCGCCACTGACTAGTCGCAGGGGCGACTAGCTAGTAGCAGGCTGGACTGACTAGTTGAAACCGCGGCTATCTAGTCGCATTTACATACGTTTCTTTTTGTTTGTTTTCAAAGCTACCCACGAGATTTGGTGTCTAAAGACGCGTTTGCTCACGGGCTGATTGACTGTTTATTAATTGAAGGCAGCTACAGAACAAAATTATGAATTTAAGATGGAAAAATGTGTTTTTTATATATAGAAGTTCATTCAAAAATCGTCTGTCGCCAGAGCATTTTTTTGGGGTTCTGCGAATTATTACTCACAATATTCTATCAGGCGCGAGTGGCTAGTCGACGCTGGGACTAGCCAGTCGCCGGTGCCACTGACTACTAGCAGGGGCGACAAGCTAGTAGCAGGGGTGACTAGCTAGTAGCAGGCGGGACTGACTAGTTGAAACCGCGGCTATCTAGTCGCATTTACATACGTTTCTTTTTGTTTGTTTTCAAAGCTACCCACGAGTGTGTGATGTCTTAAGACGCGTCTGCTCGCGGGCTGATTGACTGTGTAGTAATTGAAGGTAGCTACAGAACAAAATTATGAATTTAAGATGGAAAAATGAGTTTTTTATATAAAGAAATTCATTCAAAAATCGTCTGGCGCCAGAATATTTTTTTGTAGTTCTGCGACGGATAAACCACAATATTCTATCAAGCGCGAGTGGCTACTCGCAAGTGCGACTAGCTAGTCACCGGCGCCACTGACTAGTCGCAGGGGCGACCAGCTAGTAGCAGGCGGGACTGACTAGTCGAAACCGCGGCTATCTAGTCGCATTTACATACGTTTCTTTTTGTTTGTTTTTCAAAGCTACCCACGAGTGCTTGGTGTCCCAAGACGCGTCTGCTCGCGGGCTGATTGACTGTGTAGTAATTGAAGGTAGCTACAGAACAAAATTATGAATTTATGATGGAAAAATTTGTTTTTTATATATAGAAATTCATTCAAAAATCGTCTGTCGCCAGAGCATTTTTTTGGGGTTCTGCGAATTATTACTCACAATATTCTATCAGGTGCGAGTGGCTAATCGACGCTGGGCCTAGCAAGTCGCCGGTACCACTGACTACTAGCAGGGGCGACTAGCTAGTAGCAGGCGGGACTGACTAGTCGAAATCGCGGCTAGCTAGTCGCATTTACATGCGTTTTATTTTGTTGTTTTTTATAGATTCCCACGAGTGTGAGGTGTCTGCAGACGCGTCTGCTCGCGGGCTCATTGACAATGCAGTAATTAAATGTAAATGAAGTTTATAAAAATAAATTTAAGAAGGAAAAGTTTGTTTTTTATATAAAGAAATTCATTCAAAAATCGTCTGGTGCCAGAATATTTTTTGTAGTTCTGCGACGGATAAACCACAATATTCTATCAAGCGCGAGTGGCTACTCGCAAGTGCGACTAGCTAGTCGCCGGCGCCACTGACTAGTCGCAGGGGCGACTAGCTAGTAGCAGGCTGGACTGACTAGTTGAAACCGCGGCTATCTAGTCGCATTTACATACGTTTCTTTTTGTTTGTTTTCAAAGCTACCCACGAGATTTGGTGTCTAAAGACGCGTTTGCTCACGGGCTGATTGACTGTTTATTAATTGAAGGCAGCTACAGAACAAAATTATGAATTTAAGATGGAAAAATGTGTTTTTTATATATAGAAGTTCATTCAAAAATCGTCTGTCGCCAGAGCATTTTTTTGGGGTTCTGCGAATTATTACTCACAATATTCTATCAGGCGCGAGTGGCTAGTCGACGCTGGGACTAGCCAGTCGCCGGTGCCACTGACTACTAGCAGGGGCGACTAGCTAGTAGCAGGCGGGACTGACTAGTCGAAATCGCGGCTAGCTAGTCGCATTTACATGCGTTTTATTTTGTTTTTTCTATAGATTCCCACGAGTGTGAGGTGTCTGCAGACGCGTCTGCTCGCGGGCTCATTGACAATGCAGTAATTAAAGGTAAATGAAGTTTATAAAAATGAATTTAAGAAGGAAAAGTTTGTTTTTTATATAAAGAATTCATTCACAAATCGTCTGGCGCCAGAATATTTTTTTGTAGTTCTGCGACGGATAAACCACAATATTCTATCAAGCGCGAGTGGCTACTCGCAAGTGCGACTAGCTAGTCGCCGGCGCCACTGACTAGTCGCAGGGGCGACTAGCTAGTAGCAGGTGGGACTGACTAGTTGAAACCGCGGCTATCTAGTCGCATTTACATACGTTTCTTTTTGTTTGTTTTCAAAGCTACCCACGAGTGTGTGATGTCTAAAGACGCGTCTGCTTGCGGGCTGATTGACTGTGTAGTAATTGAAGGTAGCTACAGAACAAAATTATGAATTTAAGATGGAAAAATGTGTTTTTTATATATAGAAATTCATTCAAAAATCGTCTGTCGCCAGAGCATTTTTTTGGGGTTCTGCAAATTATTACTCACAATATTCTATCAGGCGCGAGTGGCTAGTCGACGCTGGGACTAGCCAGTCGCCGGTGCCACTGACTACTAGCAGGGGCGACTAGCTAGTAGCAGGCGGGACTGACTAGTCGAAATCGCGGCTAGCTAGTCGCATTTACATGCGTTTTATTTTGTTTTTTTTATAGATTCCCACGAGTGTGAGGTGTCTGCAGACGCGTCTGCTCGCGGGCTCATTGACAATGCAGTAATTAAAGGTAAATGAAGTATATAAAAATGAATTTAAGAAGGAAAAGTTTTTTTTTTATATAAAGAATTCATTCACAAATCGTCTGGCGCCAGAATATTTTTTTGTAGTTCTGCGACGGATAAACCACAATATTCTATCAAGCGCGAGTGGCTACTCGCAAGTGCGACTAGCTAGTCGCCGGCGCCACTGACTAGTCGCAGGGGCGACAAGCTAGTAGCAGGGGTGACTAGCTAGTAGCAGGCGGGACTGACTAGTTGAAACCGCGGCTATCTAGTCGCATTTACATACGTTTCTTTTTGTTTGTTTTCAAAGCTACCCACGAGTGTGTGATGTCTTAAGACGCGTCTGCTCGCGGGCTGATTGACTGTGTAGTAATTGAAGGTAGCTACAGAACAAAATTATGAATTTAAGATGGAAAAATGAGTTTTTTATATAAAGAAATTCATTCAAAAATCGTCTGGCGCCAGAATATTTTTTTGTAGTTCTGCGACGGATAAACCACAATATTCTATCAAGCGCGAGTGGCTACTCGCAAGTGCGACTAGCTAGTCACCGGCGCCACTGACTAGTCGCAGGGGCGACCAGCTAGTAGCAGGCGGGACTGACTAGTCGAAACCGCGGCTATCTAGTCGCATTTACATACGTTTCTTTTTGTTTGTTTTTCAAAGCTACCCACGAGTGCTTGGTGTCCCAAGACGCGTCTGCTCGCGGGCTGATTGACTGTGTAGTAATTGAAGGTAGCTACAGAACAAAATTATGAATTTATGATGGAAAAATTTGTTTTTTATATATAGAAATTCATTCAAAAATCGTCTGTCGCCAGAGCATTTTTTTGGGGTTCTGCGAATTATTACTCACAATATTCTATCAGGTGCGAGTGGCTAATCGACGCTGGGCCTAGCAAGTCGCCGGTACCACTGACTACTAGCAGGGGCGACTAGCTAGTAGCAGGCGGGACTGACTAGTCGAAATCGCGGCTAGCTAGTCGCATTTACATGCGTTTTATTTTGTTGTTTTTTATAGATTCCCACGAGTGTGAGGTGTCTGCAGACGCGTCTGCTCGCGGGCTCATTGACAATGCAGTAATTAAATGTAAATGAAGTTTATAAAAATGAATTTAAGAAGGAAAAGTTTGTTTTTTATATAAAGAAATTCATTCAAAAATCGTCTGGTGCCAGAATATTTTTTGTAGTTCTGCGACGGATAAACCACAATATTCTATCAAGCGCGAGTGGCTACTCGCAAGTGCGACTAGCTAGTCGCCGGCGCCACTGACTAGTCGCAGGGGCGACTAGCTAGTAGCAGGCTGGACTGACTAGTTGAAACCGCGGCTATCTAGTCGCATTTACATACGTTTCTTTTTGTTTGTTTTCAAAGCTACCCACGAGATTTGGTGTCTAAAGACGCGTTTGCTCACGGGCTGATTGACTGTTTATTAATTGAAGGCAGCTACAGAACAAAATTATGAATTTAAGATGGAAAAATGTGTTTTTTATATATAGAAGTTCATTCAAAAATCGTCTGTCGCCAGAGCATTTTTTTGGGGTTCTGCGAATTATTACTCACAATATTCTATCAGGCGCGAGTGGCTAGTCGACGCTGGGACTAGCCAGTTGCCGGTGCCACTGACTACTAGCAGGGGCGACTAGCTAGTAGCAGTCGGGACTGAATAGTCGAAATCGCGGCTAGCTAGTCGCATTTACATGCGTTTTTTTTTTTTTATATAGATTCCCACGAGTGTCAGGTGTCTGCAGACGCGTCTGCTCGCGGGCTCATTGACAATGCAGTAATTAAAGGTAAATGAAGTTTATAAAAATGAATTTAAGAACGAAAAGTTTGTTTTTTATATAAAGAAATTCATTCAGAAATCGTCTGGCGCCAGAATATTTTTTGTAGTTCTGCGACGGATAAATCACAATATTCTATCAAGCGCGAGTGGCTACTCGCAAGTGCGACTAGCTAGTCGCCGGCGCCACTGACTAGTCGCAGGGGCGACTAGCTAGTAGCAGGGGTGACTAGCTAGTAGCAGGCGGGACTGACTAGTTGAAACCGTGGCTATCTAGTCGCATTTACATACTTATTTTTATTTTTGTTTGTTTTCAAAGCTACCCACGAGTGTGTGATGTCTAAAGACGCGTCTGCTTGCGGGCTGATTGACTGTGTAGTAATTGAAGGTAGCTACAGAACAAAATTATGAATTTAAGATGGAAAAATGTGTTTTTTATATAAAGAATTCATTCACAAATCGTCTGGCGCCAGAATATTTTTTTGTAGTTCTGCGACGGATAAACCACAATATTCTATCAAGCGCGAGTGGCTACTCGCAAGTGCGACTAGCTAGTTGTCGGCGCCACTGACTAGTCGCAGGGGCGACCAGCTAGTAGCAGGCGGGACTGACTAGTCGAAACCGCGGCTATCTAGTCGCATTTACATACGTTTCTTTTTGTTTGTTTTTCAAAGCTACCCACGAGTGCTTGGTGTCCCAAGACGCGTCTGCTCGCGGGCTGATTGACTGTGTAGTAATTGAAGGTAGCTACAGAACAAAATTATGAATTTATGATGGAAAAATTTGTTTTTTATATATAGAAATTCATTCAAAAATCGTCTGTCGCCAGAGCATTTTTTTGGGGTTCTGCGAATTATTACTCACAATATTCTATCAGGTGCGAGTGGCTAATCGACGCTGGGCCTAGCAAGTCGCCGGTACCACTGACTACTAGCAGGGGCGACTAGCTAGTAGCAGGCGGGACTGACTAGTCGAAATCGCGGCTAGCTAGTCGCATTTACATGCGTTTTATTTTGTTGTTTTTTATAGATTCCCACGAGTGTGAGGTGTCTGCAGACGCGTCTGCTCGCGGGCTCATTGACAATGCAGTAATTAAATGTAAATGAAGTTTATAAAAATGAATTTAAGAAGGAAAAGTTTGTTTTTTATATAAAGAAATTCATTCAAAAATCGTCTGGTGCCAGAATATTTTTTGTAGTTCTGCGACGGATAAACCACAATATTCTATCAAGCGCGAGTGGCTACTCGCAAGTGCGACTAGCTAGTCGCCGGCGCCACTGACTAGTCGCAGGGGCGACTAGCTAGTAGCAGGCTGGACTGACTAGTTGAAACCGCGGCTATCTAGTCGCATTTACATACGTTTCTTTTTGTTTGTTTTCAAAGCTACCCACGAGATTTGGTGTCTAAAGACGCGTTTGCTCACGGGCTGATTGACTGTTTATTAATTGAAGGCAGCTACAGAACAAAATTATGAATTTAAGATGGAAAAATGTGTTTTTTATATATAGAAGTTCATTCAAAAATCGTCTGTCGCCAGAGCATTTTTTTGGGGTTCTGCGAATTATTACTCACAATATTCTATCAGGCGCGAGTGGCTAGTCGACGCTGGGACTAGCCAGTTGCCGGTGCCACTGACTACTAGCAGGGGCGACTAGCTAGTAGCAGTCGGGACTGAATAGTTGAAATCGCGGCTAGCTAGTCGCATTTACATGCGTTTTTTTTTTTTTATATAGATTCCCACGAGTGTCAGGTGTCTGCAGACGCGTCTGCTCGCGGGCTCATTGACAATGCAGTAATTAAAGGTAAATGAAGTTTATAAAAATGAATTTAAGAACGAAAAGTTTGTTTTTTATATAAAGAAATTCATTCAGAAATCGTCTGGCGCCAGAATATTTTTTGTAGTTCTGCGACGGATAAATCACAATATTCTATCAAGCGCGAGTGGCTACTCGCAAGTGCGACTAGCTAGTCGCCGGCGCCACTGACTAGTCGCAGGGGCGACTAGCTAGTAGCAGGGGTGACTAGCTAGTAGCAGGCGGGACTGACTAGTTGAAACCGCGGCTATCTAGTCGCATTTACATACTTATTTTTATTTTTGTTTGTTTTCAAAGCTACCCACGAGTGTGTGATGTCTAAAGACGCGTCTGCTTGCGGGCTGATTGACTGTGTAGTAATTGAAGGTAGCTACAGAACAAAATTATGAATTTAAGATGGAAAAATGTGTTTTTTATATAAAGAATTCATTCACAAATCGTCTGGCGCCAGAATATTTTTTTGTAGTTCTGCGACGGATAAACCACAATATTCTATCAAGCGCGAGTGGCTACTCGCAAGTGCGACTAGCTAGTTGTCGGCGCCACTGACTAGTCGCAGGGGCGACTAGCTAGTAGCAGGCGGGACTGACTAGTTGAAACCGCGGCTATCTAGTCGCATTTACATACGTTTCTTTTTGTTTGTTTTCAAAGTTACCCACGAGTGTTTGGTGTCTAAAGACGCGTCTGCTCGCGGGCTGATTGACTGTGTAGTAACTGAAGGTAGCTACAGAACAAAATTATGAATTTAAGATGGAAATGTGTTTTTTATATATAGAAGTTCATTCAAAAATCGTCTGTCGCCAGAGCATTTTTTTGGGGTTCTGCGAATTCTTACTCACAATATTCTATCAGGCGCGAGTGGCTAGTCGACGCTGGGACTAGCCAGTCGCCGGTGCCACTGACTACTAGCAGGGGCGACTAGCTAGTAGCAGGCGGGACTGACTAGTCGAAATCGCGGCTAGCTAGTCGCATTTACATGCGTTTTATTTTGTTTTTTTTATAGATTCCCACGAGTGTGAGGTGTCTGCAGACGCGTCTGCTCGCGGGCTCATTGACAATGCAGTAATCAAAGGTAAATGAAGTATATAAAAATGAATTTAAGAAGGAAAAGTTTTTTTTTTATATAAAGAATTCATTCACAAATCGTCTGGCGCCAGAATATTTTTTTGTAGTTCTGCGACGGATAAACCACAATATTCTATCAAGCGCGAGTGGCTACTCGCAAGTGCGACTAGCTAGTCGCCGGCGCCACTGACTAGTCGCAGGGGCGACAAGCTAGTAGCAGGGGTGACTAGCTAGTAGCAGGCGGGACTGACTAGTTGAAACCGCGGCTATCTAGTCGCATTTACATACGTTTCTTTTTGTTTGTTTTCAAAGCTACCCACGAGTGTGTGATGTCTTAAGACGCGTCTGCTCGCGGGCTGATTGACTGTGTAGTAATTGAAGGTAGCTACAGAACAAAATTATGAATTTAAGATGGAAAAATGAGTTTTTTATATAAAGAAATTCATTCAAAAATCGTCTGGCGCCAGAATATTTTTTTGTAGTTCTGCGACGGATAAACCACAATATTCTATCAAGCGCGAGTGGCTACTCGCAAGTGCGACTAGCTAGTCACCGGCGCCACTGACTAGTCGCAGGGGCGACCAGCTAGTAGCAGGCGGGACTGACTAGTCGAAACCGCGGCTATCTAGTCGCATTTACATGCGTTTTTTTTTTTTTTTATATAGATTCCCACGAGTGTCAGGTGTCTGCAGACGCGTCTGCTCGCGGGCTCATTGACAATGCAGTAATTAAAGGTAAATGAAGTTTATAAAAATGAATTTAAGAACGAAAAGTTTGTTTTTTATATAAAGAAATTCATTCAGAAATCGTCTGGCGCCAGAATATTTTTTGTAGTTCTGCGACGGATAAATCACAATATTCTATCAAGCGCGAGTGGCTACTCGCAAGTGCGACTAGCTAGTCGCCGGCGCCACTGACTAGTCGCAGGGGCGACTAGCTAGTAGCAGGGGTGACTAGCTAGTAGCAGGCGGGACTGACTAGTTGAAACCGCGGCTATCTAGTCGCATTTACATACTTATTTTTATTTTTGTTTGTTTTCAAAGCTACCCACGAGTGTGTGATGTCTAAAGACGCGTCTGCTTGCGGGCTGATTGACTGTGTAGTAATTGAAGGTAGCTACAGAACAAAATTATGAATTTAAGATGGAAAAATGTGTTTTTTATATAAAGAATTCATTCACAAATCGTCTGGCGCCAGAATATTTTTTTGTAGTTCTGCGACGGATAAACCACAATATTCTATCAAGCGCGAGTGGCTACTCGCAAGTGCGACTAGCTAGTTGTCGGCGCCACTGACTAGTCGCAGGGGCGACCAGCTAGTAGCAGGCGGGACTGACTAGTCGAAACCGCGGCTATCTAGTCGCATTTACATACGTTTCTTTTTGTTTGTTTTTCAAAGCTACCCACGAGTGCTTGGTGTCCCAAGACGCGTCTGCTCGCGGGCTGATTGACTGTGTAGTAATTGAAGGTAGCTACAGAACAAAATTATGAATTTATGATGGAAAAATTTGTTTTTTATATATAGAAATTCATTCAAAAATCGTCTGTCGCCAGAGCATTTTTTTGGGGTTCTGCGAATTATTACTCACAATATTCTATCAGGTGCGAGTGGCTAATCGACGCTGGGCCTAGCAAGTCGCTGGTACCACTGACTACTAGCAGGGGCGACTAGCTAGTAGCAGGCGGGACTGACTAGTCGAAATCGCGGCTAGCTAGTCGCATTTACATGCGTTTTATTTTGTTGTTTTTTATAGATTCCCACGAGTGTGAGGTGTCTGCAGACGCGTCTGCTCGCGGGCTCATTGACAATGCAGTAATTAAATGTAAATGAAGTTTATAAAAATGAATTTAAGAAGGAAAAGTTTGTTTTTTATATAAAGAAATTCATTCAAAAATCGTCTGGTGCCAGAATATTTTTTGTAGTTCTGCGACGGATAAACCACAATATTCTATCAAGCGCGAGTGGCTACTCGCAAGTGCGACTAGCTAGTCGCCGGCGCCACTGACTAGTCGCAGGGGCGACTAGCTAGTAGCAGGCTGGACTGACTAGTTGAAACCGCGGCTATCTAGTCGCATTTACATACGTTTCTTTTTGTTTGTTTTCAAAGCTACCCACGAGATTTGGTGTCTAAAGACGCGTTTGCTCACGGGCTGATTGACTGTTTATTAATTGAAGGCAGCTACAGAACAAAATTATGAATTTAAGATGGAAAAATGTGTTTTTTATATATAGAAGTTCATTCAAAAATCGTCTGTCGCCAGAGCATTTTTTTGGGGTTCTGCGAATTATTACTCACAATATTCTATCAGGCGCGAGTGGCTAGTCGACGCTGGGACTAGCCAGTTGCCGGTGCCACTGACTACTAGCAGGGGCGACTAGCTAGTAGCAGTCGGGACTGAATAGTCGAAATCGCGGCTAGCTAGTCGCATTTACATGCGTTTTTTTTTTTTTTATATAGATTCCCACGAGTGTCAGGTGTCTGCAGACGCGTCTGCTCGCGGGCTCATTGACAATGCAGTAATTAAAGGTAAATGAAGTTTATAAAAATGAATTTAAGAACGAAAAGTTTGTTTTTTATATAAAGAAATTCATTCAGAAATCGTCTGGCGCCAGAATATTTTTTGTAGTTCTGCGACGGATAAATCACAATATTCTATCAAGCGCGAGTGGCTACTCGCAAGTGCGACTAGCTAGTCGCCGGCGCCACTGACTAGTCGCAGGGGCGACTAGCTAGTAGCAGGGGTGACTAGCTAGTAGCAGGCGGGACTGACTAGTTGAAACCGCGGCTATCTAGTCGCATTTACATACTTATTTTTATTTTTGTTTGTTTTCAAAGCTACCCACGAGTGTGTGATGTCTAAAGACGCGTCTGCTTGCGGGCTGATTGACTGTGTAGTAATTGAAGGTAGCTACAGAACAAAATTATGAATTTAAGATGGAAAAATGTGTTTTTTATATAAAGAATTCATTCACAAATCGTCTGGCGCCAGAATATTTTTTTGTAGTTCTGCGACGGATAAACCACAATATTCTATCAAGCGCGAGTGGCTACTCGCAAGTGCGACTAGCTAGTTGTCGGCGCCACTGACTAGTCGCAGGGGCGACTAGCTAGTAGCAGGCGGGACTGACTAGTTGAAACCGCGGCTATCTAGTCGCATTTACATACGTTTCTTTTTGTTTGTTTTCAAAGTTACCCACGAGTGTTTGGTGTCTAAAGACGCGTCTGCTCGCGGGCTGATTGACTGTGTAGTAACTGAAGGTAGCTACAGAACAAAATTATGAATTTAAGATGGAAATGTGTTTTTTATATATAGAAGTTCATTCAAAAATCGTCTGTCGCCAGAGCATTTTTTTGGGGTTCTGCGAATTCTTACTCACAATATTCTATCAGGCGCGAGTGGCTAGTCGACGCTGGGACTAGCCAGTCGCCGGTGCCACTGACTACTAGCAGGGGCGACTAGCTAGTAGCAGTCGGGACTGAATAGTCGAAATCGCGGCTAGCTAGTCGCATTTACATGCGTTTTTTTTTTTTTTTATATAGATTCCCACGAGTGTCAGGTGTCTGCAGACGCGTCTGCTCGCGGGCTCATTGACAATGCAGTAATTAAAGGTAAATGAAGTTTATAAAAATGAATTTAAGAACGAAAAGTTTGTTTTTTATATAAAGAAATTCATTCAGAAATCGTCTGGCGCCAGAATATTTTTTGTAGTTCTGCGACGGATAAATCACAATATTCTATCAAGCGCGAGTGGCTACTCGCAAGTGCGACTAGCTAGTCGCCGGCGCCACTGACTAGTCGCAGGGGCGACTAGCTAGTAGCAGGGGTGACTAGCTAGTAGCAGGCGGGACTGACTAGTTGAAACCGCGGCTATCTAGTCGCATTTACATACTTATTTTTATTTTTGTTTGTTTTCAAAGCTACCCACGAGTGTGTGATGTCTAAAGACGCGTCTGCTTGCGGGCTGATTGACTGTGTAGTAATTGAAGGTAGCTACAGAACAAAATTATGAATTTAAGATGGAAAAATGTGTTTTTTATATAAAGAATTCATTCACAAATCGTCTGGCGCCAGAATATTTTTTTGTAGTTCTGCGACGGATAAACCACAATATTCTATCAAGCGCGAGTGGCTACTCGCAAGTGCGACTAGCTAGTCACCGGCGCCACTGACTAGTCGCAGGGGCGACCAGCTAGTAGCAGGCGGGACTGACTAGTCGAAACCGCGGCTATCTAGTCGCATTTACATACGTTTCTTTTTGTTTGTTTTTCAAAGCTACCCACGAGTGCTTGGTGTCCCAAGACGCGTCTGCTCGCGGGCTGATTGACTGTGTAGTAATTGAAGGTAGCTACAGAACAAAATTATGAATTTATGATGGAAAAATTTGTTTTTTATATATAGAAATTCATTCAAAAATCGTCTGTCGCCAGAGCATTTTTTTGGGGTTCTGCGAATTATTACTCACAATATTCTATCAGGTGCGAGTGGCTAATCGACGCTGGGCCTAGCAAGTCGCCGGTACCACTGACTACTAGCAGGGGCGACTAGCTAGTAGCAGGCGGGACTGACTAGTCGAAATCGCGGCTAGCTAGTCGCATTTACATGCGTTTTATTTTGTTTTTTTTATAGATTCCCACGAGTGTGAGGTGTCTGCAGACGCGTCTGCTTGCGGGCTCATTGACAATGCAGTAATTAAAGGTAAATGAAGGATATAAAAATGAATTTAAGAAGGAAAATTTGTTTTTTATATAAAGAAATTCATTCAAAAATCGTCTGGCGCCAGAATATTTTTTTGTAGTTCTGCGACGGATAAACCACAATATTCTATCAAGCGCGAGTGGCTTCTCGCAAGTGCGACTAACTAGTCACCGGCGCCACTGACTAGTCGCAGGGGCGACCAGCTAGTAGCAGGCGGTACTGAATAGTCGAAACCGCGGCTATCTAGTCGCATTTACATACTTACTTTTATTTTTGTTTGTTTTCAAAGCTACCCACGAGTGTGTGATGTCTAAAGACTTGTCTGCTCGCGGGCTGATTGACTGTGTAGTAATTGAAGGTAGCTACAGAACAAAATTATGAATTTAGGATGGAAAAATGTGTTTTTTATATATAGAAATTCATTCAAAAATCGTCTGTCGCCAGAGCATTTTTTTGGGGTTCTGCGAATTCTTACTCACAATATTCTATCAGGCGCGAGTGGCTAGTCGACGCTGGGACTAGCCAGTCGCCGGTGCCACTGACTACTAGCAGGGGCGACTAGCTAGTAGCAGGCGGGACTGACTAGTCGAAATCGCGGCTAGCTAATCGCATTTACATGCGTTTTATTTTGTTTTTTCTATAGATTCCCACGAGTGTGAGGTGTCTGCAGACGCGTCTGCTCGCGGGCTCATTGACAATGCAGTAATTAAAGGTAAATGAAGTTTATAAAAATGAATTTAAGAAGGAAAAGTTTGTTTTTTATATAAAGAATTCATTCACAAATCGTCTGGCGCCAGAATATTTTTTTGTAGTTCTGCGACGGATAAACCACAATATTCTATCAAGCGCGAGTGGCTACTCGCAAGTGCGACTAGCTAGTCGCCGGCGCCACTGACTAGTCGCAGGGGCGACTAGCTAGTAGCAGGCGGGACTGACTAGTTGAAACCGCGGCTATCTAGTCGCATTTACATACGTTTCTTTTTGTTTGTTTTCAAAGCTACCCACGAGTGTGTGATGTCTAAAGACGCGTCTGCTTGCGGGCTGATTGACTGTGTAGTAATTGAAGGTAGCTACAGAACAAAATTATGAATTTAAGATGGAAAAATGTGTTTTTTATATATAGAAATTCATTCAAAAATCGTCTGTCGCCAGAGCATTTTTTTGGGGTTCTGCAAATTATTACTCACAATATTCTATCAGGCGCGAGTGGCTAGTCGACGCTGGGACTAGCCAGTCGCCGGTGCCACTGACTACTAGCAGGGGCGACTAGCTAGTAGCAGGCGGGACTGACTAGTCGAAATCGCGGCTAGCTAGTCGCATTTAAATGCGTTTTATTTTGTTTTTTTTATAGATTCCCACGAGTGTGAGGTGTCTGCAGACGCGTCTGCTCGCGGGCTCATTGACAATGCAGTAATTAAAGGTAAATGAAGTATATAAAAATGAATTTAAGAAGGAAAAGTTTTTTTTTTATATAAAGAATTCATTCACAAATCGTCTGGCGCCAGAATATTTTTTTGTAGTTCTGCGACGGATAAACCACAATATTCTATCAAGCGCGAGTGGCTACTCGCAAGTGCGACTAGCTAGTCGCCGGCGCCACTGACTAGTCGCAGGGGCGACAAGCTAGTAGCAGAAGTGACTAGCTAGTAGCAGGCGGGACTGACTAGTTGAAACCGCGGCTATCTAGTCGCATTTACATACGTTTCTTTTTGTTTGTTTTCAAAGCTACCCACGAGTGTGTGATGTCTTAAGACGCGTCTGCTCGCGGGCTGATTGACTGTGTAGTAATTGAAGGTAGCTACAGAACAAAATTATGAATTTAAGATGGAAAAATGAGTTTTTTATATAAAGAAATTCATTCAAAAATCGTCTGGCGCCAGAATATTTTTTTGTAGTTCTGCGACGGATAAACCACAATATTCTATCAAGCGCGAGTGGCTACTCGCAAGTGCGACTAGCTAGTCACCGGCGCCACTGACTAGTCGCAGGGGCGACCAGCTAGTAGCAGGCGGGACTGACTAGTCGAAACCGCGGCTATCTAGTCGCATTTACATACGTTTCTTTTTGTTTGTTTTTCAAAGCTACCCACGAGTGCTTGGTGTCCCAAGACGCGTCTGCTCGCGGGCTGATTGACTGTGTAGTAATTGAAGGTAGCTACAGAACAAAATTATGAATTTATGATGGAAAAATTTGTTTTTTATATATAGAAATTCATTCAAAAATCGTCTGTCGCCAGAGCATTTTTTTGGGGTTCTGCGAATTATTACTCACAATATTCTATCAGGTGCGAGTGGCTAATCGACGCTGGGCCTAGCAAGTCGCCGGTACCACTGACTACTAGCAGGGGCGACTAGCTAGTAGCAGGCGGGACTGACTAGTCGAAATCGCGGCTAGCTAGTCGCATTTACATGCGTTTTATTTTGTTGTTTTTTATAGATTCCCACGAGTGTGAGGTGTCTGCAGACGCGTCTGCTCGCGGGCTCATTGACAATGCAGTAATTAAAGGTAAATGAAGTTTATAAAAATGAATTTAAGAAGGAAAAGTTTGTTTTTTATATAAAGAAATTCATTCAAAAATCGTCTGGTGCCAGAATATTTTTTGTAGTTCTGCGACGGATAAACCACAATATTCTATCAAGCGCGAGTGGCTACTCGCAAGTGCGACTAGCTAGTCGCCGGCGCCACTGACTAGTCGCAGGGGCGACTAGCTAGTAGCAGGCTGGACTGACTAGTTGAAACCGCGGCTATCTAGTCGCATTTACATACGTTTCTTTTTGTTTGTTTTCAAAGCTACCCACGAGATTTGGTGTCTAAAGACGCGTTTGCTCACGGGCTGATTGACTGTTTATTAATTGAAGGCAGCTACAGAACAAAATTATGAATTTAAGATGGAAAAATGTGTTTTTTATATATAGAAGTTCATTCAAAAATCGTCTGTCGCCAGAGCATTTTTTTGGGGTTCTGCGAATTATTACTCACAATATTCTATCAGGCGCGAGTGGCTAGTCGACGCTGGGACTAGCCAGTTGCCGGTGCCACTGACTACTAGCAGGGGCGACTAGCTAGTAGCAGTCGGGACTGAATAGTCGAAATCGCGGCTAGCTAGTCGCATTTACATGCGTTTTTTTTTTTTTTATATAGATTCCCACGAGTGTCAGGTGTCTGCAGACGCGTCTGCTCGCGGGCTCATTGACAATGCAGTAATTAAAGGTAAATGAAGTTTATAAAAATGAATTTAAGAACGAAAAGTTTGTTTTTTATATAAAGAAATTCATTCAGAAATCGTCTGGCGCCAGAATATTTTTTGTAGTTCTGCGACGGATAAATCACAATATTCTATCAAGCGCGAGTGGCTACTCGCAAGTGCGACTAGCTAGTCGCCGGCGCCACTGACTAGTCGCAGGGGCGACTAGCTAGTAGCAGGGGTGACTAGCTAGTAGCAGGCGGGACTGACTAGTTGAAACCGCGGCTATCTAGTCGCATTTACATACTTATTTTTATTTTTGTTTGTTTTCAAAGCTACCCACGAGTGTGTGATGTCTAAAGACGCGTCTGCTTGCGGGCTGATTGACTGTGTAGTAATTGAAGGTAGCTACAGAACAAAATTATGAATTTAAGATGGAAAAATGTGTTTTTTATATAAAGAATTCATTCACAAATCGTCTGGCGCCAGAATATTTTTTTGTAGTTCTGCGACGGATAAACCACAATATTCTATCAAGCGCGAGTGGCTACTCGCAAGTGCGACTAGCTAGTTGTCGGCGCCACTGACTAGTCGCAGGGGCGACCAGCTAGTAGCAGGCGGGACTGACTAGTCGAAACCGCGGCTATCTAGTCGCATTTACATACGTTTCTTTTTGTTTGATTTTCAAAGCTACCCACGAGTGCTTGGTGTCCCAAGACGCGTCTGCTCGCGGGCTGATTGACTGTGTAGTAATTGAAGGTAGCTACAGAACAAAATTATGAATTTATGATGGAAAAATTTGTTTTTTATATATAGAAATTCATTCAAAAATCGTCTGTCGCCAGAGCATTTTTTTGGGGTTCTGCGAATTATTACTCACAATATTCTATCAGGTGCGAGTGGCTAATCGACGCTGGGCCTAGCAAGTCGCCGGTACCACTGACTACTAGCAGGGGCGACTAGCTAGTAGCAGGCGGGACTGACTAGTCGAAATCGCGGCTAGCTAGTCGCATTTACATGCGTTTTATTTTGTTGTTTTTTATAGATTCCCACGAGTGTGAGGTGTCTGCAGACGCGTCTGCTCGCGGGCTCATTGACAATGCAGTAATTAAATGTAAATGAAGTTTATAAAAATGAATTTAAGAAGGAAAAGTTTGTTTTTTATATAAAGAAATTCATTCAAAAATCGTCTGGTGCCAGAATATTTTTTGTAGTTCTGCGACGGATAAACCACAATATTCTATCAAGCGCGAGTGGCTACTCGCAAGTGCGACTAGCTAGTCGCCGGCGCCACTGACTAGTCGCAGGGGCGACTAGCTAGTAGCAGGCTGGACTGACTAGTTGAAACCGCGGCTATCTAGTCGCATTTACATACGTTTCTTTTTGTTTGTTTTCAAAGCTACCCACGAGATTTGGTGTCTAAAGACGCGTTTGCTCACGGGCTGATTGACTGTTTATTAATTGAAGGCAGCTACAGAACAAAATTATGAATTTAAGATGGAAAAATGTGTTTTTTATATATAGAAGTTCATTCAAAAATCGTCTGTCGCCAGAGCATTTTTTTGGGGTTCTGCGAATTATTACTCACAATATTCTATCAGGCGCGAGTGGCTAGTCGACGCTGGGACTAGCCAGTTGCCGGTGCCACTGACTACTAGCAGGGGCGACTAGCTAGTAGCAGTCGGGACTGAATAGTCGAAATCGCGGCTAGCTAGTCGCATTTACATGCGTTTTTTTTTTTTTTTATATAGATTCCCACGAGTGTCAGGTGTCTGCAGACGCGTCTGCTCGCGGGCTCATTGACAATGCAGTAATTAAAGGTAAATGAAGTTTATAAAAATGAATTTAAGAACGAAAAGTTTGTTTTTTATATAAAGAAATTCATTCAGAAATCGTCTGGCGCCAGAATATTTTTTGTAGTTCTGCGACGGATAAATCACAATATTCTATCAAGCGCGAGTGGCTACTCGCAAGTGCGACTAGCTAGTCGCCGGCGCCACTGACTAGTCGCAGGGGCGACTAGCTAGTAGCAGGGGTGACTAGCTAGTAGCAGGCGGGACTGACTAGTTGAAACCGCGGCTATCTAGTCGCATTTACATACTTATTTTTATTTTTGTTTGTTTTCAAAGCTACCCACGAGTGTGTGATGTCTAAAGACGCGTCTGCTTGCGGGCTGATTGACTGTGTAGTAATTGAAGGTAGCTACAGAACAAAATTATGAATTTAAGATGGAAAAATGTGTTTTTTATATAAAGAATTCATTCACAAATCGTCTGGCGCCAGAATATTTTTTTGTAGTTCTGCGACGGATAAACCACAATATTCTATCAAGCGCGAGTGGCTACTCGCAAGTGCGACTAGCTAGTTGTCGGCGCCACTGACTAGTCGCAGGGGCGACTAGCTAGTAGCAGGCGGGACTGACTAGTTGAAACCGCGGCTATCTAGTCGCATTTACATACGTTTCTTTTTGTTTGTTTTCAAAGTTACCCACGAGTGTTTGGTGTCTAAAGACGCGTCTGCTCGCGGGCTGATTGACTGTGTAGTAACTGAAGGTAGCTACAGAACAAAATTATGAATTTAAGATGGAAATGTGTTTTTTATATATAGAAGTTCATTCAAAAATCGTCTGTCGCCAGAGCATTTTTTTGGGGTTCTGCGAATTCTTACTCACAATATTCTATCAGGCGCGAGTGGCTAGTCGACGCTGGGACTAGCCAGTCGCCGGTGCCACTGACTACTAGCAGGGGCGACTAGCTAGTAGCAGGCGGGACTGACTAGTCGAAATCGCGGCTAGCTAGTCGCATTTACATGCGTTTTATTTTGTTTTTTTTATAGATTCCCACGAGTGTGAGGTGTCTGCAGACGCGTCTGCTCGCGGGCTCATTGACAATGCAGTAATTAAAGGTAAATGAAGTATATAAAAATGAATTTAAGAAAGAAAAGTTTGTTTTTTATATAAAGAAATTCATTCAAAAATCGTCTGGCGCCAGAATATTTTTTTGTAGTTCTGCGACGGATAAACCACAATATCCTATCAAGCGCGAGTGGCTACTCGCAAGTGCGACTAGTAGGTTTTTTTTTTTTTTTGATTCCTCTGACGTAATCAGAGACCTTTTTTGTCTTGGGGTATATTTTATTTATTAATTTAAAATTATTACAATTTGCCTTTTAAACTACATTTACTACATACGGTTTTAAACAATAGTATTTAATTAATTGCTTATCATCTACTATCTTATGTTTTCGTGTTTTTTCAACAATATATAACTAATAACTTATTTAACTACTTTTGGAACTACCTTTAACAACTTTATCTTCTTTAATAGCTAATTTTGCAGACCTAACTTCTTTTTAATTGTATTTATTACCTTTTTACCTTAAACTATTTTACAGCTTTTATTTCTATGCTAGTCTCTAATATAATACACTATATTATGATAGCATGTTTTCTTATGCGGTTTTATTTCGATCTATTACTTCTTTTGCAATATGTCTACAGTAGTCTAGGAATATTTCTACATTTTTACTCTTCATTATGTCCTTTACATTGTTCGGTGTTATTTTCATGTCCAATATATTCTCGACGTTAAATCGGTGTTTCACAAATTGTGGGCAGTCGAATAGTATGTGCGGGATTGTTTCACTTGCATCAGGGTCGCAGATGCACGATGGACTCTCCTTGCACTTGAATCGGTTCAAGTACTCGGAGAATCCACCGTGCCCCGTCATTATTTGCGTGTTCAACCCGTTAGTTCCTATCTTACGAATTACATCATAAGCCACCCGCACATCCGGGAAGAATAGCTTCGTAACAGATGCGGTGTCACTGAGTTCGTATCTACGGTTCCATTCATCAAGCGTTGCCATACGTATACTTCGTTTGATGAATGAGATCGGGCATTGGTCGTAATCAGGTTTCCTTTTGGAATTCCCAGCAGCCTCCTTTGCTAATTGGTCAGCTCTTTCGTTCCCCAGTAGTCCTATGTGAGCTTTAATCCAGAACAAGTTTACCACCTTGTTCTGGCGGGATGCAGATCTCATATTATCCCTAGCTTCTACGGCAAGAGGGTGGAGCGAACCGGGATTCGTAATTGTTTGGAGAGCCGCAATTGAGTCGCTGAAAATTCCAAAGGAAGATGCCTTGAGCTTAGTTATTTCCCGAGTCGCCCTCGCTATTGCTAGTAGTTCAGCCTGGTAAACTGTGCAGTAGTTTGATAGAGCAAGTTTGAGGGCTCTGGTCTCAGCCTCACCATTCCATATAGACAGTGAAGCGCCAACCCCTCCTCCGATCTTGCTCCCGTCCGTAAAGATGCGGACGTCAAAATTGCAGTTGTTGTCCAGTTGCTCTTGGTTCACCAGGCTATCGAATTGCAAGATGTCGCGTGCCGCGGGATGGGGAACATCGATTGCATCGGTCATTCGTTCGACCTCCCTGTCCACCAGTGACGCCCGGGGCACCCCCCTCCTGGCTTCATACAGTGATGCCGCCTCTCGAACTCGGAGGTCAAGGGGAAGCATTCCAGACAGCGCCAGCGCTGAGTTTAGGGAGACCGTGCGATATGCCTTGCACATTTTCTGGGCGATTCCACGCTGGACGGTCTTTAGTTGCTTTATTATGCCCAGCTTTTTGGCAGCAGGTGCCCAGACGCTAGCAGCGTAGAGTATTATGGGCTCTATTGTTGCCACATACATCACCCGTATAACCTCCGGATTAAGCCCCCAACTGACCTTTGCGGCTCTACACAGCTGTTTGTATATCGCAATTGCCTTCCTGCAAACGAGTGAGACGTGGGTGTTGAAGGTCAGTTTTTCATCGATGGTTACGCCCAGAAGCTTTATTTCTTTCGACATAGCAATGTCGATCCCCCCCACACTCAGGCGTGGTGTATCATATTTTAGTTTTCTAGTGATCACCATAGCGGTTGTTTTGTGTGGTGCAAATTTGAGTTTATTCTGGACACCCCACGCCAGGACATGATTGAGAGCGGCTGTTAACGAGGGTTCTTGAAATGACGACACGATGTAGTGGTAATAATACAGTATAATTAGCAAAATAACTAACAAAATGCAACACGTATAAACTTGACATGAGCGTCTTCGTCCCGAGCAAGCGCGTGACCGTCGGGACGGTCTGTGGCGGAATGCCGGCGCTGGCGCGCCGCGCCGGCCGGCGATGTTCGGGCGCACGGCTGTGCGTTAACAAGCTGGCCCCCTTGGAGCAGGAGCAGCATCCTGGTCCAACTTCATTGGTAATGGACAGAGCCTGTTCCAAGCTCTGCGTAAAGTTCCTGAAGTAGTTGCTACGTCTGCCACCCGGTTGACGCCGTCAGTGCCAGGGTAGACTGTGGTGACACGGCCCAGCAGCCATCTGTTAGGCGGCAGTCGGTCGTCCTTAATGATAACCATATCGCCTGGCTGTGGTTGTCCTTTGTCTGTGCGCCATTTGTTTCGGATCTGCAATTCTGAAACGTACTCCTTGTAGTAACGATTCCAAAAATGTGTTTTTAACGATTGTATCCTTTTATATCTGGAGAGCGTATGAAGTGGAGCCTGGTCGACCTGGGGAACAGGTAGCATAGTGAGTGTACGTCCAATTAAGAAATGCGCTGGCGTGAGTGGAACTAAATCTGATGGATCAGATGAAATTGGAGTGAGAGGTCTAGAATTAAGTATTGCCTCGATTTGAATCAACACTGTGTTCATTTCTTCGTAATCTAGATGAGCCATTGACAGTACGTGATTTAAATGTTTTTTAATTGATTTAACAGACCCCTCTGCTACGCCGTTAAAATGTGGGCTGTAAGCTGGACTAAATTTGAAACCGATTTCATTTTCAGCAGCGCATGAAATAATATCATTAGATTGATTTTTTAGAAACTTAGCTATTTCGTTGCTAGCACCCACGAAATTAGTTCCATTATCGGAATAGATAGTAGCTGGCTTACCTCTGCGGGCAACAAACCGATTTAAAGCTGCAATGAAGCCTTCAGAAGTCAAATCGGTTACGAGTTCTATGTGTACTGCCCTCACTGCTAGGCAAACAAAAACAGCTATGTATGATTTCTTTAGCTGACAGCCACGACCCTTTCTGTTCGCCATCATGATAGGGCCAGCATAATCCACAGCTGTGTTACTGAATGGATAGTCTGCTTGCAATCTTTGTAAAGGTAGGTTACCCATGATAGGTTGGTAAGTTTTACCTGCAAATCTAAGGCAACATATGCAATCTCGAGTTATTTTCCTACAAAGATTACGACCGTTGACTATCCAGTATTTGTGACGCAATGTTGATAACAACAGCTGTGGTCCAGCATGTAAAAGAATTTTGTGATAGTGTGCGACTAATATTTTGGTTATGTGATGTGATGCGTCGAGTAAGATAGGGTGTTTTGTGTTGTAGTCGTAGTGTGAGTTTGACAACCTACCTCCTACTCTTATAATTCCTCCATGGTCAATAAATGGGTTATATTTGAGAAGTTTGTCTTTAGGAGACAATGGGCGTTTGTGAAGTAACTGTGAGTATTGTTTACAATATGAATCACATTGTACTCGTTTGCATAAAACTTCCAACGCAGAATTGAGCTCTTTGACAGTCAATGGACCTGTCATTTTACTGCTAGTATGTTGACAATTAAAAATGAATCTTATTACATAAGCTAAGGTACGTTGTAATTTACTAAAATCAGAAAAATTGTTGAAATAGTCAACATTGTGACAATGTGAGTCATCTGTTGACAAATAACATTGATGTTTAATTTCCGGCAAACTAGTAATGTTTATATTTTGTGGTTGTGTAGGCAACTGCATGTCTGTTTGATGTAGGAAGTGGGGACCTCCCCACCACAAAAGTGAAGATCGTAGTTGAGATGCGTTGAGCCCGCGTGAACCTATGTCAGCCGGGTTCATTTCAGTGGGAACATAATTCCACGAATTAGGGTCAGAATTTTTGGTAATCTCATTAATTCGATTGTAAACAAATTGTTTTAACTTTAATTTGCATGTTTTAATCCAGCCCAGCACAATAGTTGAGTCACACCAATAAGATGTGGAGTCAATTTTTAATCGTAATGAATTTACTACCTTCGTCATTATCCTTGTAGCTAGAAGGGCGCCGCAAAGCTCTAACTTGGGCATAGTTAGCCTTTGCTTGAGTGGCGCCACTCTGCTCTTTGCAAGTAGCAATTGTACCTGTACATTTCCGGTCTCGGACACTGTACGTACATATATACAAGCTGAATAGGCCTTAATTGAGGCATCTGAAAATGCGTGTAATTCGACCTTAATGTATTGATCACACAACACCCTACGAGGAATTTCAATTTTAGCAATTTCTGGTAAGTATTTAATAAAGTCGTGCCATTGTGACTCAACTTCGGCGGGTAACTGATCGTCCCATGTGATATTTTTTGCCCACAGTGTTTGCAGTATAAGTTTTGCCTGTAACATGCAGGGATTAATTAAACCTAGCGGATCAAACACTTGAGCAATAGTAGATAGAATTGCGCGTTTGTTTGTGGTTTCATATGAAATTTTTTGTACTGAAAATAATAATGTATCTTTCTTACAGGTCCAGAGTAAACCTAGTGTTTTTGCGTGATCAACCTTGTTTAGGTTTGATAGATTGTCTGTGTTGTTGGTTTCATTAGCAATAATATCATCGAGGATAGACGGTTTATTAGACCGCCATTTACGTAGATGGAAATGAGCGCCTTCTAACATTTTAATGACGCCTTTACATCTTTGTATTAGTGTTTTTTCATCCTCATGCCCGGATATATAGTCATCAACGTAGAAATCATGTAGAATTGATTCACGTACGTCCTTATCGGTGCATTCTTGGCCTAACTGGACTAGGCATCTGGTCGCTAAATACGGCGCAGAGGCCATCCCGTATGTGACAGTGTTTAATTTATATTGTTTAATTGGCTGGCTTGGATCTGACCGCCAAAATATTTGTTGTAAACATCGTTGACTATTTTGTACATAGATTTGTCTGTACATCTTTTCTATATCTGACGTCACTACGAACTTATATTGTCGGAATCGGATTAATATGCTAAGTAAATCGTCCTGTACAGTTGGGCCAATATGCTGAATGTCGTTTAGTGACTTGCCAGTGCTTGTCACGGCAGAACAATCAAAGACGGTGCGTAACTTTGTAGTGGAGCTATCTTCACGCAAGACACCGTGATGTGGCATAAAGTATGAGATGATATCGCTTGGTGTAGTTGTGTTTTCTGACATGTGACCTAGAGTCGAATATTCGTCGAGGAACTTTGTGTATTTTTCTTTGAACTCGGGGTTGCGTTTAAATTTACGTTCCAATGATTGGAACCGTATTAGAGCTTGCTGTGTAGAATCTCCTAAGGTTTCAGGTGATTCTTTTAATGGTATTGTAACAATAAATTTGCCATCTGGGTGGCGCTTTGTAGTTTGTGCAAATATTTGTTCACACTCACTCTCACCTTTAGTATGGATTTGTTGAGTGGTAGGAACTGATTCTAGTTCGAAAAACTTGTCTAATTTCTCTTCGATCTCATTGTGGTTTAAGAAATGGCAGTGGACTGTATATGTTTGATTCGTGTTAAGTTTAGTGTTAGATGATTGTATGGAGCCTGTGACGAGCCACCCTAATGTTGTTTCAATCAAGGTTGGCTTGTTCTTTCCCAGGGCAATATGATTATTTAGAAGGACATCCCAGAAGATATCCGCCCCTAGCAACATCTGTACCTCAGACGGTGTTGAGAAACTTGGGTCCGCGAGGTGGATGCGAGAGGGAATGGAAAAATGATTGCAATTAATTTGTGAAGTAGGTATCAACTGAGTGATATGTGGTACAACGAAACAATTGACGTCAGTTGTATAACCACTGTTTGTGAGTGACGATATTGTGACGTCACATCTTTGTGTAATTTTTGAGGACTGATTGTTCAATCCTTGTACTAATAGCGAAGTGGAATAACTGGGTATTCCTAACTTAATTCGTAATGTTTCTGTGATGAAGCTAGACGTGCTTCCATTATCGAGTAGTGCCCGAACCTTGTGTGTTTGACCATTCGAATCTTGTATGTTGATTATAGCTGTGGATAGGAGTACCTGACTGTGATGTACGGATGAGAGCGTGACACTACTTGGTTCTGTTTGTTTCTGTTCCTGTACGGTGGGTAAAACAACACATCCTTCTGATGAAGTTGAAGCCTTAGGAACAGTGTCATTATTGTGTAACATAGTGTTATGACGTTGTGTGCACAGCCTGCAGGAACTAAGCCGACAACGCTGTTCGTTGTGTCCTGACCGCAAGCAGTTTGTGCATAAATTTAATTGTTTGACTCGTTCAATACGCGTCTCGATCGGCATTGATTTAAACTTTACACATTGGTAAATAGAGTGATTATTCTTGCACACAGGACATTTAAATAGTGCTTGTTTTTGGGTTTGGTTGACTATCCGGCTCGAATCTTGTTAACGAGGGTTCTTGAAATGACGACACGATGTAGTGGTAATAATACAGTATAATTAGCAAAATAACTAACAAAATGCAACACGTATAAACTTGACATGAGCGTCTTCGTCCCGAGCAAGCGCGTGACCGTCGGGACGGTCTGTGGCGGAATGCCGGCGCTGGCGCGCCGCGCCGGCCGGCGATGTTCGGGCGCACGGCTGTGCGTTAACAGCGGCATTGGCACATTCCTCCACCTCTTGTGCGGTCTCTCCGTCAAAAACCAAGAGGACATCATCTGCAAACGCCTGAATATAATTTCCCCTATTCTCTGCTGCTTTTAGGAGGGGGTCCAGCACTAAATTCCACAAAATAGGGCCTCCAATTGAGCCCTGAACACAGCCCTTGTTTGTGCCCTTGCCATATACTTCCCCACCGTACCTGATTGACACTTTTCGGTATCTGAGATAGCTGTCTATGACCCGCCTAAAATTGATTGGACACTTTTCCTCCGCCAGCCGGACTCTTTTCGCTGGCCACCACGCACTATCAAAAGCTCCCTCTATGTCCAAAGATACAAGTGTTACTATTCTTTTTTGTGCTAGTTTTTTGTAAACATGCTGCATGAGAGCATAGAGGGAGTCCTCGGTGCTCCTTTGCGGCATGAATCCGTACTGACGGGTACTCATCTTTGGTAAAAGGTGGAACTTAAGGCGAGCCACCAGCATCTTTTCAAAGATTTTTCCTAATATAGGCAACAGTCCAATCGGCCTATATGATTTAGGGGTGGAATAATTCTCTTTCCCAGGCTTTCGTAGTATCACTACTGTTGCCTCCTTCCAGGCAGTGGGGAAGTGATGGCATTCTAGGCACTTATTTAATAAATTTAAAAATACTTCCGCATCATTACTCACGGCATGACAGCAAATGTCGGCGGTAAAGCCGTCTGAGCCTGGTGCCTTTTTCGGGTTGAAGGACTCCATCGAATTCTTCAATTCTGCCATCGTAAACGGTGGGTCGCAAGGATCATTTTGTTCGCCAGAGTTTACGTTTTCGGCTTTTATTCGAATGGATCGGTGATGAGCGTTATCACATTCTAAGAGGTCTTCCGGGTAAAACGTTTCCGCTAGCAACTTCACGGAGCCTTTGGCATCCAGCACATCACCATTCACTTCCAATGGCAGGTCCTCCTCCCTACGCCGCGTCCTTCCTATCACCCTATATATTCCCTCCCAAACCCCCTCCCTATCCTGTTTTCCACAGAATTCCTTCCAACTCTCGGTCTGAGCTTTGGCCGCCTCTAACTCATACTCTTCTTTATGTTTCAGGTACTCTTCTATGACCTTCGACTTCCGGATTTGGGCGGCACAGCGGATCCTGCGCTTCATGGTAGCGACGGTCTTCTTCATCTCAACGAGTCTCTCGGACCACCACGGCAAGGTAAGTTCCTCATTGACTTTTTTAGTCGGTATAGTCTGCTTGCATGCTTCACCTATTGCTTTTGTGAGGTTATCTATTGATGTGTCAATTTGCTCTATGTCTTTAATTTTATCTATTTCGTCTGCTGTGAATTTATAATCTATTTTCAATTGGCCAAACTTCTCATGAAATTTGGTCCAATTGGCTTTTTTAGTACTAAATTTCCTTGTGGTTCTTTCGACTTTTATGCCCTTAGATTTTTTCAAAAGGATTTTAAAAATAATGCCGTTGTGATCCGAGCTCGTGAGTCCTTCGTCAACCCTCCAGTCGTCTATTAAATCCAGGATGTCATTGGAACAGGCGGTAATGTCCACGTGACTGCTGTACCGTTTTCCTCCTCGGATAGTATCGAAGGTCGGGATTTCCCCTCGGTTCAGTATGTTAAGGCTAAGCTCGCCGAGAGTTCCCACCATCTCTTCCCCTCTAAGGTCAGCCGTCGGGCTACCCCACCATATGCTCTTGGCATTGGCGTCCCCTCCAACGATAAGTTTTTTGGAACCGACTACGAGCTCTATTTGTTTTAGATGTTCTAAATAGCGCTCGATAGGCTGGTCTGGCTCAAAGTAAAAAGACACAAGCGTGATCTCCCAGGCACTGGTCTGGATCCCCACCACTGAGATGTTGTTTGTGGTGAGTTTTGGGTACTGTTTAACTGTGAAGTCGCTGTTAAAGACAGCTATTGCCGCTTTGACAGTCCCATCTCCTGTGCCAGTGTTCTGGAAGATTCTAATGCCCCTGTGAGTCCTCATTACTTTCGCTCCGGCCACGTACGGTTCCTGAAGAAGTGCCACAAATATTCCACGCTTCGTAGCTTCTGTAAGAAGCGCATTAGTCGCTATCTTCTTGCGTTGGAGATTAGCCTGTACTACTCTATAGGGGGTTTTATCCACTGGGGTGCCCTTAGCAGTACGCAACGGTCGATCTGGCCATGTCATCCCATTTTTTCCTTACCGGGCAATCATGGCTAAAGGCATTGTGCTGTATACCGTTCTCAATTTTTGCCTTCGTACAATTTCGGCAAGCGGGTGGTGAGCCGGAGAGCCAGTCCGGACACTCTGGTCTCATATGGGGGCCACCGCAGTGGCCACATAGGTCTGCAGGTTCTTTACAGAACCGCTTACCATGTCCAAAGCCCAGACAGCGAGTGCATTGCACCAACGGGGTCTGATCTTCGATCCTAACGCGCTGGAGATCTATATGTACGGTCTCGATTTCCATTGCTCGTCGCCAGATGGTGGGCGAGACGCTGATGATGACGTGGCCAGTATGAGGGTTTCGTGTCCTTCTTCTGTACTTCACCTCCACTCTGTTTTCTCCACTGTCGAGGCCGTTAAAAACGCCCTGGTTCTGATTTCTTAGCGCTTTAAGGACGTCTTCGTCAGTAGCGACTAGTAGGTTAGGTTAGGTTAGGTTAGGTTGCTGCGGAAAGGGAGCGAGAGATCTCATCCTCTCACCCGGCCCGCAGCAGGCGCACCGGGCGTCGGCGGAGGGCGGACAACGCCCTCTTCCAGCCCCCCTAAATGGGTCCAGGGGCGACGGACTCGGGGACGTCCGTCGCCCCCTATACATCAGGACCCGAGGTGGCGGCGCGTAGTGTTCCACGCGCGCCCCTCTTAGACGTCGCGGTGGGAGTCAAACACCTCACTCCCCCCGCTCGACCGGACGGGGCCCGCAGAGGTGGGCCGGCACCGGCCGGGGGTTGCGGAAGATTTGTACGTTCCCGCGACCCCCGGCGTAGGTGTGAGACGGAACACCGGGGTGGTTTTTAGTCAGTAAGAGTCTGACAGACCCCTCCGCCCCCCCAGGGCGGGGGACATCCATGAGGATTTTCCACCCCGGAACAAAAAAAAAAAAAAAAAAAAAAAAAAAAAGGTTAGGTTAGGTTGGGTTAGGTTGAGCAGCGTCGGTCGCAGCTCCGCGAGGTCCTGGTGGCGGAATGGCGGGACAGGCTCTCACGCCCTACCGCCGGCCTCGTCACCATCGAGGCGGTCCGGCCGGTGCTCGACCACTGGCTCGGGAGGAGGCACGGCTCCCTGTCGTTTCGGGTGACGCAGGTGCTCTCGGGGCACGGTTGCTTCGGGAAGTACCTGTGTCGCATAAACAGGGAGCCGGACGCCCGGTGTCACCACTGCGTCGACTGCCGGGAGGACACGGCGCGGCATACGCTGGCAGAGTGTGCCGCTTGGGAGGAGCCGCGCCGTGCCCTCATCTCAGGAGTAGGCAGTGACCTCTCGCTGCCGGCCGTTGTGAATGCGATGGTCGGCGGCGAGGAGTCCTGGAACGCGGTGGTATCCTTCTGCGAAACAGTCATCTCGCAGAAGGAAGCTGCGGAAAGGGAGCGAGAGATCTCATCCTCTCACCCGGCCCGCAGCAGGCGCACCGGGCGTCGGCGGAGGGCGGACAACGCCCTCTTCCAGCCCCCCTAAAGGGGTCCAGGGGCGACGGACTCGGGGACGTCCGTCGCCCCCCATACAGACCCGAGGTGGCGGCGCGTAGTGTTCCACGCGCGCCCCTCTTAGACGTCGCGGGGGGAGTCAAACACCTCACTCCCCCCGCTGGACCGGACGGGGCCCGCAGAGGCGGGCCGGCACCGGCCGGGGGTTGCGGAAGATTTGTACGTTCCCGCGACCCCCGGCGTAGGTGTGAGACGGAACACCGGGGTGGTTTTTAGTCAGTAAGAGTCTGACAGACCCCTCCGCCCCCCCAGGGCGGGGGACATCCATGAGGATTTTCCACCCCGGAACAAAAAAAAAAAAAAAAAAAAAAAAAAGGTTGGGTTAGGTTAGGTTAGGTTGGGGGATCCCCCACAGCGCATACTTCCTCGTAGTATCCCCTGGGCAACGCCGTGTCTGACCACCGTAACGGAGTGGCAGACCGGCGGCTAAAGTGCGCTGTGAAGTCGTAGCATATTTTAATCCTTTTTATTCGAATTTTATCCAAGTCGGCAAGCTACGACCTGCTCTTGAAGCTATGCCTAGACCCCTGAGGGAAGCCTCCGGGCGTTTTAAAAAAGGCCCTCCTCAGGGCCAACCAAAAGGCCCTTCTCAGGGCCAACCAAAAGGCCCTTCTCAGGGCCAACCAAAAGGCCCTTCTCAGGGCCAACCAAAAGGCCCTTCTCAGGGCCAGTCCGAGGGCGCTTCGGCTACGGAGGCTAGCCGCGCATCGTCTGCGGCTAGCTTCTACTGTCTAGCAGACTCGGACAACGAGTCCATTGGGTTCGATGCTCGGACCCAATCCACTGGCCCTTCTAAGGGCCACGCTGGAGCTGGCCGCGCACCATCTGCGGCCAGCTTATCCAGCCTACAGGCGGAGCTGGAGATATCGGACTCCGACGCATCGGAGTCTGCTATGGACACGTCGGCGGCCGGAAGTGACCGCCTCCAGAGGAAGCGGGCTTTCATGAAGCCCGGGTCCGGTGGCTCCTCGGAGTCCATTGGGAAGTCGAAGAAGAGGCCGAAGTCAAAAAAGAACTCGACCTCTCCGTCGACTTCCACCCATGAAGTAGGCCTGCTGGACGCCGAGCGTCAACTCGGCCTAGCCAAGAGGGCGCAGCTCCAGCAGGACCTGGAGGAGAAGGTCGCCGCGAAAGAGCGGCAGGCGCGGGCCGCCAGGTCGAGGGCCGGTTACGGTGCATCAAGTGTGCTGTACGCCGACCACTCCCTGGCGGAACTTGAGCGCATGGCGCTCGAAGACAAGGAGGGAGTTCTGGAGGTCGCCTCGAGGTCCTCAAACCTCAAGGGGACCTTCCAGAAGGCCCTCAAGTGCCGGGCCGTGAGCTTACATGGCATCGTGGCGGAGCTGGTGCAGCGCACCGCCACTGAAGAGACGCGGCAGCTGCAGGCGAAGGTGGATCGCCTGCAACTGGAGGTCAGCCAGCTGCACCAGAAGCTGGCTGAGGCCACGGCCCGGCACGTCCAACCTGCCCCTGCCCCTGGTCCAGTGGTAGGAGGCTCCTCCTCCTCTTCCAAGCTTGAGGATACAATCCGAAAGGTGGTCATGGAGGAGAGGGCCTTCACCAGAGCCTGTTTCGCAGGAATTGAGGACCGGCTCCTGCCGGAGACGCGGCTCCGCCCGCCGCTAGCTGCGGACAATCGTCGCCCGGCGAAGGAGCCGGAGCCTATGCCTGCGGCAGGCCCGGCATCGGGGGTGCAGCCCCAGGCCCCGAAGCCCTCCAAGAGCAAAGGCAAGGGAAAGAGGACCACCCCTCAGACCCTTGCTACGGGCACGGAGGGAGCGCCTGCTGCTCCAGCAGCCCCCCCGAGCTCGCAGAGGGAGGACGCCCTGCTTCCCTCCACCACTCCGTCCAACGAGACGTGGACGGAAGTGGTCAAGAGGAGGGGAAAGGGCAAAAAGTCCCAGTCCACTGCGACTGCTTCGGCAGCCCAGAAGGCTCCGGCGGGCGGAAGGAAGCTGGTTCCTCCGAAAACGGCGGCGGTCGTGGTGACCATCACCCCGGAGGCCGTGGAGCGGGGCGAGACGTACGAGTCCGTCCTAAGACGGGCTCGTGCTAACGCGGATCCCTCCCGGCTGGGGATCGGAGCTATCACCTGCCGCCGTACCCTAACCGGAGCCCGAATTTTTGAGTTCGGGGGGGAGCAGCGCGGCGCAAACGCGGACCTCTTCGCGACCAAGTTGCGAGAGGTCATCGCGGATGCGGCAACGGTCGCCAGACCCGTTAAGACCGCAGCCTTGGAGGTGGCCGATCTCGATGATTCGGTCACCAAAGAGGATGTGGTGGCGGCCGTTGCGGCGGCTGGAGGCTGCGATGCTGGCGCAGTAAGGGGCGGAGCCATCAGGCTGGGCCGTCGTGGCATGGGTACCATCCGCGTCGAGTGCCCGGTCGCCGCGGCTGCGGCCGCTCTGAAGGCGACCAAGGGACGGCTGCTGGTGGGCTTCAGCTCGGCTGTGGTCCGGCCGCTTGAGGACCAGCCCTTACGGTGCTTCAAGTGTTTCGCGCCGGGCCACACCCGAGCCACGTGTCCCTCCAAATCCGACTGGGGCGAGTCCTGCTTCCAGTGCGGGCAGGAGGGGCACAGGAGTGCCACGTGCAGCGTCGCCACGCCTCGCTGCGCGGCGTGTGCCGCCAGTGGCCGCCCCGCGGGGCACAGGATGGGGGGCAAGAGCTGCCGGCCACCTGCGAGGAAGGGCGTAGTGTCGGCGCAGGTTCGCCCTGCTGCCACCACCGCCGCTGTCGTCGCCGCTGTAGCTCCAGCTTCAGCGGCGGTAGCTGAGGAGGAGGGTGCGATGTCGGAGTAATGGTTTCCGACTACCGCATCCTCCAGGCGAACACCAACCACTGCAGAGCGGCCCAGGACCTGCTGATGCAGACCATGGCTGAGTGGTTGGTGGACGTGGCGGTGGTTGCCGAGCCGTACTCGGTCCCTGGCCGTTGGCTGGGCGATCGGGATGGCTTGGTGGCACTAGCGGCGCGGTCTTCCACGGACTCCCCTCCCCTCTCGCTATTAGAGAGGGGACCGGGATACGTGGCCGCCGCGTGGGGAGAATTCGCCCTTGTGGGCGTTTATTTCTCCCCAAACCGCCCCCTGCAGGACTTCGAGAATTTTCTCGAGGTCCTCACCGCAGTGGTCGGTAGAGTGGCGCCACGCCAGGTCGCCATCTTGGGCGACCTGAACGCCAAGTCGACGGCCTGGGGCAACCCGGCCGCCTCCTGCAACGTCCGGGGACGCGCCATAGAATTCTGGGCGGCGTCCTGTGGTGTGTCCCTCCTTAACATAGGAACTGTCCACACGTGTGTGCGGCAGCGGGGAGGGTCGGTGGTCGACGTATCGTTTGCCACCCCCGTGCTAGCCGCGCACGTCGTGAACTGGCGGGTGGAGTTGGTGGAGACCTTGTCGGACCACCGATACGTGCGGTTCGACATCTCCACCCAGAGCTCCCAGGGGACGGTCCGCTCGGGCCAATCTGCGTTCCCACGGTGGGCTCTCACCCGCCTGGACCGAGAGGCCGCGCAGGAGGCGGCGTTCGCCCAGGACTGGTTCGCGCCCCCTGTCGAGGGATTGGACGTGGACGCCGCGGCGGTCGAGCTGAGGCGGTCCTTGACCGAGGTGTGCAATTCCAGCATGCCCCGGTCACGCCGCCCGGCTCCCCGCCGCGCCGTCTATTGGTGGTCGGAGGAGCTGGCCGGGCTCCGGGCCGCGTGCGTAGCGGCCAGGAGGGCGTACACGCGGAGTCGACGACGCAGGCCCCGAGACCCCACCAACGAGGAGGGCCTCTATGCCTCGTATGCCTCTCCAGTGATGGACCCCCCGCCGGGGGTGGTTTCGCCGGAGGAGGAGATCCCTCCGGTTACGGCGTCTGAGCTGTACGGGGGGACCCTTCGCCTCCGCGCGAAGAACACAGCCCCAGGGCCGGACGGCGTTCCCGCACGGGTGGTGGCCATCGCCGCCTCTCAGATGGAGGAGAGGTTTCGGGACCTCTTCAGCGCGTGTTTCACGACTGGGAGGTTCCCGAAGCTCTGGAAGGAGGGGCGGCTATGCCTCCTCCGAAAAGAGGGACGCCCGGCAGACTCCCCCTCGGCTTATCGGCCCATCGTTCTGCTCGATGAGGTCGGTAAGTTGTTCGAGGGGATAATCGCCGACCGGCTAAATGGCCACCTGGGGACTGTGGGGCCGAACCTGTCGGACGCCCAATTCGGTTTCCGACGGGGTCGTTCGACGGTCGACGCGCTGGCCCTGCTCAAGGGCCAGGTCAAGGAGGCCGTGGAGGCGGGTGACGGAGTGTTGGCGGTGTCGTTCGACATTGCAAACGCCTTCAACTCCGTCCCCCACTCTACAATCTTGGAGGCGCTCCGGTACCACGGAGTGCCTCAGTACCTGCGCCAACTCTTGGCCAGCTACTTGGAGGACCGGGTGGTCCTCCTCGAAGATAAGACGGCCAGATTGAGGCGCTATGGCGCAGAGTCCGGTGTTCCACAGGGGTCGGTCCTAGGACCACCGTTGTGGAACATCGGGTTCGACTGGCTCCTGCGGGGAACCCTCCTCCGTGGCACGAGTATCATCTGCTACGCGGATGATACCCTCCTCATTGCCCGGGGGAGGGACTTCAGGGAGGCGGCCAGTCTGGCCTCTGCTGGCGGGTCCTTAGTGGCGGGAAGGATCCGCCGCCTAGGGCTGAAGGTGGCGCTGCAAAAGACCGAGGCCGTGTATTTCCACGGGCCTCGGCAGCGCATCCCCCCCGACGGCCACATTGTCGTGGAGGGCGTCAGGATCGGGGTCGGGGCCCAGATGAAATATCTGGGCCTTGTTCTCGACAGCAGGTGGCGTTTCGGTCCGCACTTCAGCGGGCTGTCGACCCGCCTGCTGAAGACCGCGAACGCCCTGTCCTGGCTCCTCCCGAACCTGGGGGGTCCGAAGGCGCGATGCCGGCAGTTGTACGCCGGCATCCTCAAGAGCATGGCCCTTTATGGGGCTCCGATCTGGGCGGACTCCCTCCACAGGAGGGAGAACGCCACTGCCATCCGCAGGCCCCAAAGGGCCATTGCACAGCGGGTGGCGAGGGCCTACCGCTCGGTAGGGTTCTCGGCAGCGTGCGCTCTGGCCGGCACCCCTCCTTGGGAGCTCGAGGCATGGGTGCTGACCAGGGTGTACGAGTGGACGGCGCGGCGCAAGGCGCTAGGGGAGCTCCCCGCCGCAGAAGAGCGGGAGGCCGTGCGGCAAGAGGCGAGGGACGCTATCGTCCTCCATTGGACGGAGGACCTCGCCTCTGCCACTTTTGGCCGCCGAACCCTGGACGCGCTCGGGCCAGTCCTGAAGGATTGGCTCGAGCGGTCCCATGGTTTCCTCTCTTTCCGTCTGGTGCAGGTGTTGTCCGGGCATGGATGCTTCGGATCGCACCTGCATCGGATCCAAAGGGAGGAGACCCCGTCGTGCCACGACTGTGGCGCGGCGGTGGACACGGCACAGCACACCTTGGAGGTGTGCCCTGCCTGGTCCGAGCTGCGCCATGCCCTGGTTGCAGTTGTCGGGCAGGACCTCTCGCTTCCCGGCGTCGTCAGCGCCATGCTGGGGAGCGAGGGGGCCTGGGCAGCGGTCGCCTCCTTCTGCGAGGAAGTGATGTCGCAGAAGGAGGAGGCGGAGCGCGTGCGGGAGGACGACCCTCTCGCGGCGCCGCTCCGAAGGCGGAGGAGGGGTCGAAGAAGACGTCAGTACGACAGTCATCTCCGACTCCTCCCAGGTGGAGGCCAGCAGGCAACGGGTGCGGGGGCACCCTTGCCTGTATTGCACAGGCCTCCACCAGTGTCGGATGGGAATGGCCAGGTGTTCCCGGCCATTCCCGTAGCCCCCCAGCTTGGGGGGCATGCGGGGCCCGCCAGCTAGGCGGGCACGCGCCGGGAGGGTCGTGGACGCAAAGGCTGTGCCAGTTTCCCATGGCCCTCCCATAACGGCATTGAGGGAACACCGCTGGGTTTTTTAGTGGGTATACCGGCACTCTGCCGGGGAGTCCCACATACCCCTCCCGTCCCCCGACGGGAGGGTATGCGTAATGCATTTTTCCCAGCGGAAAAAAAAAAAAAAAAAAAAAAAAAAGGTTAGGTTAGGTTAGGTTGGGGGATCCCCCACAGCGCATACTTCCTCGCAGTATCCCCTGGGCAACGCCGTGTCTGACCACCGTAACGGAGTGGCAGACCGGCGGCTAAAGTGCGCTGTGAAGTCGTAGCATATTTTAATCTTTTTATCCATATTTTATCCAAGTCGGCAAGCTACGACCTGCTCTTGAGGCTATGCCTAGACCCCTGAGGGAAGCCTCCGGGCGTTTTAAAAAAGGCCCTTCTCAGGGCCAACCAAAGGGCCCTTCTCAGGGCCAACCAAAAGGCCCTTCTCAGGGCCAACCAAAAGGCCCTTCTCAGGGCCAAACAAAAGGCCCTTCTCAGGGCCAGTCAGAGGGCGCTTCGGCGTCGGAAGCTAGCCGCGCATCGTCTGCGGCTAGCTTCTACCGTCTAGCAGACTCGGACAACGAGTCCATTGGGTTCAATGCTCGGACCCAATCCACTGGCCCTTCTAAGGGCCACGCTGGAGCTGGCCGCGCACCATCTGCGGCCAGCTTATCCAGCCTACAGGCGGAGCTGGAAGTATCGGACTCCGACGCATCGGAGTCTGCAATGGATACGTCGGCGGCTGGAAGTGACCGCCTCCAGAGGAAGCGGGCTTTCATGAAGCCCGGGTCCGGTGGCTCCTCGGAGTCTATTGGGAAGTCGAAGAAGAGGCCGAAGTCAAAAAAGGCCTCGACCTCTCCGTCGACTTCCACCCATGAAGTAGGCCTGCTGGACGCCGAGCGTCAACTCGGCCTAGCCAAGAGGGCGCAGCTCCAGCAGGACCTGGAGGAGAAGGTCGCCGCGAAAGAGCGGCAGGCGCGGGCCGCCAGGTCGAGGGCCGGTTACGGTGCATCAAGTGTGCTGTACGCCAACCACTCCCTGGCGGAACTTGAGCGCATGGCGCTCGAAGACAAGGAGGGAGTTCTGGAGGTCGCCTCGAGGTCCTCAAACCTCAAGGGGACCTTCCAGAAGGCCCTCAAGTGCCGGGCCGTGAGCTTACATGGCATCGTGGCGGAGCTGGTGCAGCGCACCGCCACTGAAGAGACGCGGCAGCTGCAGGCGAAGGTGGATCGCCTGCAACTGGAGGTCAGCCAGCTGCACCAGAAGCTGGCTGAGGCCACGGCCCGGCACGTCCAACCTGCCCCTGCCCCTGGTCCCGTAGTAGGAGGCTCCTCCTCCTCTTCCAACTTTGAGGATATAATCCGAAAGGTGGTCATGGAGGAGAGGGCCTTCACCAGAGCCTGTTTCGCAGGAATTGAGGACCGGCTCCTGCCGGAGACGCGGCTCCGCCCGCCACTAGCGGCGGACAAGCGTTGCACGGCGAAGGAGCCGGAACCTGCGCCTGTAGCAGGCCCGGCATCGGGGGAGCAGCCCCAGGCCCCGAAGCCCTCCAAGGGCAAAGGCAAGGGAAAGAGGACCACCCCTCAGACCCTTGCTACGGGCACGGCGGGAGCGCCTACTGCTCCAGCAGCCCCCCCGAGCTCGCAGAGGGAGGATGCCCCGCTTCCCTCCACCACTCCGTCCAACGAGACGTGGACGGAAGTGGTCAGGAGGGGAAAGGGCAAAAAGCCTGCTGCGGCTGCTTCGGCAGCCCAGAAGGCTCCGGCGGGTGGGAGGAAGTTGGTTCCTCCCAAAACTGCGGCGGTCGTGGTGACCATCACCCCGGAGGCCGTGGAGCGGGGCGAGACGTACGAGTCCGTACTAAGACGGGCTCGTGCCAACGCAGACCCCTCCCGGCTGGGGATCGGAGCCATCACCTGCCGCCGTACCCTAACCGGAGCCCGAATTTTTGAGTTCGGGGGGGAGCAGCGCGGCGCAAACGCGGACCTCTTCGCGACCAAGTTGCGAGAGGTCATCGCGGATGCGGCAACGGTCGCCAGACCCGTTAAGACCGCAGCCTTGGAGGTGGCCGATCTCGATGATTCGGTCACCAAAGAGGATGTGGTGGCGGCCGTTGCGGCGGCTGGAGGCTGCGACGCTGGCGCAGTGAGAGGGGGAGCCATCAGGCTAGGCCGCCGCGGCATGGGCACCATCCGCGTCGAGTGCCCAGTCGCCGCGGCTGCGGCCGCTCTAAAGGCGACCAAGGGTCGGCTGCTAGTGGGCTTCAGCTCAGCTGTGGTCCGGCCGCTTGAGGACCAGCCCTTGCGGTGTTTCAAGTGTTTCGCGCCGGGCCACACCCGAGCCACGTGTCCCTCCAAGTCCGACTGGGGCGAGTCCTGCTTCCAGTGCGGGCAGGAGGGGCACAGGAGTGCCACGTGCAGCGTCGCCACGCCCCGCTGCGCGGCGTGTGCCGCCAGTGGCCGCCCCGCGGGGCACAGGATGGGGGGCAAGAGGTGCCGGCCACCTGCGAGGAAGGGCGTAGTGTCGGCGCAGGTTCGCCCTGCTGCCACCACCGCCGCTGTCGTCGCCGCTGTAGCTCCAGCTCCAGCGGCGGTAGCTGAGGAGGAGGGTGCGATGTCGGAGTAATGGTTTCCGACTACCGCATCCTCCAGGCGAACACCAACCACTGCAGAGCGGCCCAGGACCTGCTGATGCAGACCATGGCTGAGTGGTTGGTGGACGTGGCGGTGGTTGCCGAGCCGTACTCGGTCCCTGGCCGTTGGCTGGGCGATCGGGATGGCTTGGTGGCACTAGCGGCGCGGTCTTCCACGGACTCCCCTCCCCTCTCGCTATTAGAGAGGGGACCGGGATACGTGGCCGCCGCGTGGGGAGAATTCGCCCTTGTGGGCGTTTATTTCTCCCCAAACCGCCCCCTCCAGGACTTCGAGAATTTTCTCGAAGTCCTCACCGCAGTGGTCGGTAGAGTGGCGCCACGCCAGGCAGCCATTTTGGGCGACCTGAACGCCAAGTCGACGGCCTGGGGCAACCCGGCCGCCTCCTGCAACGTCCGGGGACGCGCCACAGAATTCTGGGCGGCGTCCTGTGGTGTGTCCCTCCTTAACAGAGGGACTGTCCACACGTGTGTGCGGCGGCAGGGAGGGTCGGTGGTCGACGTATCGTTTGCCACCCCCGTGCTAGCCGCGCACGTCGTGAACTGGCGGGTGGAGATGGTGGAGACCTTGTCGGACCACCGATACGTGCGGTTCGACATCTCCACCCAGAGCTCCCAGGGGACGGTCCGCTCGGGCCAATCTGCGTTCCCACGGTGGGCTCTCACCCGCCTGGACCGAGAGGCCGCGCAGGAGGCGGCGTTCGCCCAGGACTGGTTCGCGCCCCCTGTCGAGGGATTGGACGTGGACGCCGCGGCGGTCGAGCTGAGGCGGTCCTTGACCGAGGTGTGCAATTCCAGCATGCCCCGGTCACGCCGCCCGGCTCCCCGCCGCGCCGTCTATTGGTGGTCGGAGGAGCTGGCCGGGCTCCGGGCCGCGTGCGTAGCGGCCAGGAGGGCGTACACGCGGAGTCGACGACGCAGGCCCCGAGACCTCACCAACGAGGAGGGCCTCTATGCCTCGTACGTCGAGGCAAAGAGGGTCCTCAAGACGGCAATGGGGGCGGCCGAAGACTCGGCGAGAGCCGAGATGCTCGAGGGTCTCGACAGGGATCCGTACGGACGGCCTTACAAGGCGGCGCGGAACAAACTGCGCCCCTGCGGTCCTCCACTGACGGAGACCCTCGAGCCGGCATTGCTGGATGGGGTGGTCCGGTCCCTGTTTCCGTCCAGGGCCGACTTCACCCCTCCAGTGATGGATCCCCCGCCGGGGGTGGTTTCGCCGGAGGGGGAGATCCCTCCGGTTACGGCGTCTGAGCTGTACGGGGGGACCCTTCGGCTCCGCGCGAAGAACACAGCCCCAGGGCCGGACGGCGTTCCCGCACGGGTGGTGGCCATCGCCGCCTCTCAGATGGAGGAGAGGTTTCGGGACCTCTTCAGCGCGTGTTTCACGACTGGGAGGTTCCCGAAGCTCTGGAAGGAGGGGCGGCTATGCCTCCTCCGAAAAGAGGGACGCCCGGCAGACTCCCCCTCGGCTTACCGGCCCATCGTTCTGCTCGACGAAGTCGGTAAGTTGTTCGAGGGGATAATCGCCGACCGGCTAAATGGCCACCTGGGGACTGTGGGGCCGAACCTGTCGGACGCCCAATTCGGTTTCCGACGGGGTCGTTCGACGGTCGACGCGCTGGCCCTACTCAAGGGCCAGGTCAAGGAGGCCGTGGAGGCGGGTGACGGAGTGTTGGCGGTGTCGTTCGACATTGCAAACGCCTTCAACTCCGTCCCCCACTCTACAATCTTGGAGGCGCTCCGGTACCACGGAGTGCCTCAGTACCTGCGCCAACTCTTGGCCAGCTACTTGGAGGACCGGGTGGTCCTCCTCGAAGATAAGACGGCCAGATTGAGGCGCTATGGCGCAGAGTCCGGTGTTCCACAGGGGTCGGTCCTAGGACCACCGTTGTGGAACATCGGATTCGACTGGCTCCTGCGGGGAACCCTCCTCCGTGGCACGAGTATCATCTGCTACGCGGACGATACCCTCCTCATTGCCCGGGGGAGGGACTTCAGGGAGGCGGCCAGTCTGGCCTCTGCTGGCGGGTCCTTAGTGGCGGGAAGGATCCGCCGCCTAGGGCTGAAGGTGGCGCTGCAAAAGACCGAGGCCGTGTATTTCCACGGGCCTCGGCAGCGCATCCCCCCTGACGGCCACATTGTCGTGGAGGGCGTCAGGATCGGGGTCGGGGCCCAGATGAAATATCTGGGCCTTGTTCTCGACAGCAGGTGGCGCTTCGGTCCGCACTTCGGCGGGCTGTCGACCCGCCTGCTGAAGACCGCGAACGCCCTGTCCTGGCTCCTCCCGAACCTGGGGGGCCCGAAGGCGCGATGCCGGCAGTTGTACGCCGGCATCCTCAAGAGCATGGCCCTTTATGGGGCTCCGATCTGGGCGGACTCCCTCCACAGGAGGGAGAACGCCACTGCCATCCGCAGGCCCCAAAGGGCCATTGCACAGCGGGTGGCGAGGGCCTACCGCTCGGTAGGGTTCTCGGCAGCGTGCGCTCTGGCCGGCACCCCTCCTTGGGAGCTCGAGGCATGGGTGCTGACCAGAGTGTACGAGTGGACGGCGCGGCGCAAGGCGCTAGGGGAGCTCCCCGCCGCAGAAGAGCGGGAGGCCGTGCGGCAAGAGGCGAGGGACGCTATCGTCCTTCATTGGACGGAGGACCTCGCCTCTGCCACTTTTGGCCGCCGAACCCTGGACGCGCTCGGGCCAGTCCTGAAGGATTGGCTCGAGCGGTCCCATGGTTTCCTCTCTTTCCGTCTGGTGCAGGTGTTGTCCGGGCATGGATGCTTCGGATCGCACCTGCATCGGATCCAAAGGGAGGAGACCCCGTCGTGCCACGACTGTGGCGCGGCGGTGGACACGGCACAGCACACCTTGGAGGTGTGCCCTGCCTGGTCCGAGCTGCGCCGTGCCCTGGTTGCAGCGGTCGGGCAGGACCTCTCGCTTCCCGGCGTCGTCAGCGCCATGCTGGGGTGCGAGGGGGCCTGGGCAGCGGTCGCCTCCTTCTGCGAGGAAGTGATGTCGCAGAAGGAGGAGGCGGAGCGCGTGCGGGAGGACGACCCTCTCGCGGCGCCGCTCCGAAGGCGGAGGAGGGGTCGAAGAAGACGTCAGTACGACAGTCATCTCCGACTCCTCCCAGGTGGAGGCCAGCAGGCAACGGGTGCGGGGGCACCCTTGCCTGTATTGCACAGGCCTCCACCAGTGTCGGATGGGAATGGCCAGGTGTTCCCGGCCATTCCCGTAGCCCCCCAGCCTGGGGGGCATGCGGGGCCCGCCAGCTAGGCGGGCACGCGCCGGGAGGGTCGTGGACGTAAAGGCTGTGCCAGTTTCCCATGGCCCTCCCATAACGGCATTGAGGGAACACCGCTGGGTTTTTTAGTGGGTATACCGGCACCCTGCCGGGGAGTCCCACATACCCCTCCTGTCCCCCGACGGGAGGGTATGCGTAATGCATTTTTTCCCAGCGGAAAAAAAAAAAAAAAAAAAAAAAAAAAAAAAGGTTAGGTTGGGGGATCCCCCACAGCGCATACTTCCTCGTAGTATCCCCTGGGCAACGCCGTGTCTGACCACCGTAACGGAGTGGCAGACCGGCGGCTAAAGTGCGCTGTGAAGTCGTAGCATATTTTAATCCTTTTTATTCGAATTTTATCCAAGTCGGCAAGCTACGACCTGCTCTTGAGGCTATGCCTAGACTCCTGAGGGAAGCCTCCGGGCGTTTTAAAAAAGGCCCTTCTCAGGGCCAACCAAAAGGCCCTTCTCAGGGCCAACCAAAAGGCCCTTCTCAGGGCCAACCAAAAGGCCCTTCTCAGGGCCAACCAAAAGGCCCTTCTCAGGGCCAACCAAAAGGCCCTTCTCAGGGCCATCCTAAAGGCCCTTCTCAGGGCCAGTCCGAGGGCGCTTCGGCGACGGAGGCTAGCCGCGCATCGTCTGCGGCTAGCTTCTACTGTATAGCAGACTCGGACAACGAGTCCATTGGGTTCGATGGTCGGACCCAATCCACTGGCCCTTCTAAGGGCCACGCTGGAGCTGGCCGCGCACCATCTGCGGCCAGCTTATCCAGCCTACAGGCGGAGCTGGAGATATCGGACTCCGACGCATCGGAGTCTGCTATGGACACGTCGGCGGCCGGAAGTGACCGCCTCCAGAGGAAGCGGGCTTTCATGAAGCCCGGGTCCGGTGGCTCCTCGGAGTCCATTGGGAAGTCGAAGAAGAGGCCGAAGTCAAAAAAGAACTCGACCTCTCCGTCGACTTCCACCCATGAAGTAGGCCTGCTGGACGCCGAGCGTCAACTCGGCCTAGCCAAGAGGGCGCAGCTCCAGCAGGACCTGGAGGAGAAGGTCGCCGCGAAAGAGCGGCAGGCGCGGGCCGCCAGGTCGAGGGCCGGTTACGGTGCATCAAGTGTGCTGTACGCCGACCACTCCCTGGCGGAACTGGAGCGCATGGCGCTCGAAGACAAGGAGGGAGTTCTGGAGGTCGCCTCGAGGTCCTCAAACCTCAAGGGGACCTTCCAAAAGGCCCTCAAGTGCCGGGCCGTGAGCTTACATGGCATCGTGGCGGAGCTGGTGCAGCGCACCGCCACTGAAGAGACGCGGCAGCTGCAGGCGAAGGTGGATCGCCTGCAACTGGAGGTCAGCCAGCTGCACCAGAAGCTGGCTGAGGCCACGGCCCGGCAAGTCCAACCTGCCCCTGCCCCTGG
Organism: Dryobotodes eremita; assembly: GCA_917490735.1. Classification (NCBI taxonomy): domain Eukaryota; kingdom Metazoa; phylum Arthropoda; class Insecta; order Lepidoptera; family Noctuidae; genus Dryobotodes; species Dryobotodes eremita. The sequence continues at coordinate 23,218,168 of OU823254.1, forward strand.
TCCAGTGGTAGGAGGCTCCTCCTCCTCTTCCAACCTTGAGGATACAATCCGAAAGGTGGTCATGGAGGAGAGGGCCTTCACCAGAGCCTGTTTCGCAGGAATTGAGGACCGGCTCCTGCTGGAGACGCGGCTCCGCCCGCCGCTAGCTGCGGACAATCGTCGCCCGGTGAAGGAGCCGGAGCCTATGCCTGCGGCAGGCCCGGCATCGGGGGTGCAGCCCCAGGCCCCGAAGCCCTCCAAGGGCAAAGGCAAGGGAAAGAGGACCATCCCTCAGACCCTTGCTACGGGCACGGAGGGAGCGCCTGCTGCTCCAGCAGCCCCCCCGAGCTCGCAGAGGGAGGACGCCCTGCTTCCCTCCGCCACTCCGTCCAACGAGACGTGGACGGAAGTGGTCAAGAGGGGGGGAAAGGGCAAAAAGTCCCAGCCCACTGCGACTGCTTCGGCAGCCCAGAAGGCTCCGGCGGGCGGGAGGAACCTGGTTCCTCCGAAAACGGCGGCGGTCGTGGTGACCATCACCCCGGAGGCCGTGGAGCGGGGCGAGACGTACGAGTCCGTCCTAAGACGGGCTCGTGCTAACGCGGATCCCTCCCGGCTGGGGATCGGAGCCATCACCTGCCGCCGTACCCTAACCGGAGCCCGGATTTTTGAGTTCGGGGGGGAGCAGCGAGGCGCAAACGCGGACCTCTTCGCGACCAAGCTGCGAGAGGTCATCGCGGATGCGGCAACGGTCGCCAGACCCGTTAAGACCGCAGCCTTGGAGGTGGCCGATCTCGATGATTCGGTCACCAAAGAGGATGTGGTGGCGGCCGTTGCGGTGGCTGGAGGCTGCGATGCTGGCGCAGTAAGGGGCGGAGCCATCAGGCTGGGCCGTCGTGGCATGGGTACCATCCGCGTCGAGTGCCCGGTCGCCGCGGCTGCAGCCGCTCTGAAGGCGACCAAGGGACGGCTGCTGGTGGGCTTCAGCTCGGCTGTGGTCCGGCCGCTTGAGGACCAGCCCTTACGGTGCTTCAAGTGTTTCGCGCCGGGCCACACCCGAGCCACGTGTCCCTCCAAATCCGACTGGGGCGAGTCCTGCTTCAAGTGCGGGCAGGAGGGGCACAGGAGTGCCGCGTGCAGCGTCGCCATACCTCACTGTGCGGCATGTGCCGCCAGTGGCCGCCCCGCGGGGCACAGGATGGGGGGCAAGAGCTGCCGGCCACCTGCGAGGAAGGGCGTAGTGTCGGCGCAGGTTCGCCCTGCTGCCACCACCGCCGCTGTCGTCGCCGCTGTAGCTCCAGCTCCAGCGGCGGTAGCTGAGGAGGAGGGTGCGACGTCGGAGTAATGGTTTCCGACTACCGCATCCTCCAGGCGAACACCAACCACTGCAGAGCGGCCCAGGACCTGCTGATGCAGACCATGGCTGAGTGGTTGGTGGACGTGGCGGTGGTTGCCGAGCCGTACTCGGTCCCTGGCCGCTGGCTGGGCGATCGGGATGGCTTGGTGGCACTAGCGGCGCGGTCTTCCACGGACTCCCCTCCCCTCTCGCTATTAGAGAGGGGACCGGGATACGTGGCCGCCGCGTGGGGAGAATTCGCCCTTGTGGGCGTTTATTTCTCCCCAAACCGCCCCCTGCAGGACTTCGAGAATTTTCTCGAGGTCCTCACCGTAGTGGTCGGTAGAGTGGCGCCACGCCAGGTCGCCATTTTGGGCGACCTGAACGCCAAGTCGACGGCCTGGGGCAACCCGGCCGCCTCCTGCAACGTCCGGGGACGCGCCACAGAATTCTGGGCGGCGTCCTGTGGTGTGTCCCTCCTTAACAGAGGGACTGTCCACACGTGTGTGCGGCGGCAGGGAGGGTCGGTGGTCGACGTATCGTTTGCCACCCCCGTGCTAGCCGCGCACGTCGTGAACTGGCGGGTGGAGATGGTGGAGACCTTGTCGGACCACCGATACGTGCGGTTCGACATCTCCACCCAGAGCTCCCAGGGGACGGTCCGCTCGGGCCAATCTGCGTTCCCACGGTGGGCTCTCACCCGCCTGGACCGAGAGGCCGCGCAGGAGGCGGCGTTCGCCCAGGACTGGTTCGCGCCCCCTGTCGAGGGATTGGACGTGGACGCCGCGGCGGTCGAGCTGAGGCGGTCCTTGACCGAGGTGTGCAATTCCAGCATGCCCCGGTCACGCCGCCCGGCTCCCCGCCGCGCCGTCTATTGGTGGTCGGAGGAGCTGGCCGGGCTCCGGGCCGCGTGCGTAGCGGCCAGGAGGGCGTACACGCGGAGTCGACGACGCAGGCCCCGAGACCCCACCAACGAGGAGGGCCTCTATGCCTCGTACGTCGAGGCAAAGAGGGTCCTCAAGACGGCAATGGGGGCGGCCGAAGACTCGGCGAGAGCCGAGATGCTCGAGGGTCTCGACGGGGATCCGTATGGACGGCCTTACAAGGCGGCGCGGAACAAACTGCGCCCCTGCGGTCCTCCACTGTCGGAGACCCTCGAGCCGGCATTGCTGGATGGGGTGGTCCGGTCCCTGTTTCCGTCCAGGGCCGACTTCACCCCTCCAGTGATGGACCCCCCGCCGGGGGTGGTTTCGCCGGAGGAGGAGATCCCTCCGGTTACGGCGTCTGAGCTGTACGGGGGGACCCTTCGCCTCCGCGCGAAGAACACAGCCCCAGGGCCGGACGGCGTTCCCGCACGGGTGGTGGCCATCGCCGCCTCTCAGATGGAGGAGAGGTTTCGGGACCTCTTCAGCGCGTGTTTCACGACTGGGAGGTTCCCGAAGCTCTGGAAGGAGGGGCGGCTATGCCTCCTCCGAAAAGAGGGACGCCCGGCAGACTCCCCCTCGGCTTACCGGCCCATCGTTCTGCTCGATGAGGTCGGTAAGCTGTTCGAGGGGAGAATCGCCGACCGGCTAAATGGCCACCTGGGGACTGTGGGGCCGAACCTGTCGGACGCCCAATTCGGTTTCCGGCGGGGTCGTTCGACGGTCGACGCGCTGGCCCTACTCAAGGGCCAGGTCAAGGAGGCCGTGGAGGCGGGTGACGGAGTGTTGGCGGTGTCGTTCGACATCGCAAACGCCTTCAACTCCGTCCCCCACTCTACAATCTTGGAGGCGCTCCGGTACCACGGAGTGCCTCAGTACCTGCGCCAACTCTTGGCCAGCTACTTGGAGGACCGGGTGGTCCTCCTCGAAGACAAGACGGCCAGATTGAGGCGTTATGGCGCAGAGTCCGGTGTTCCACAGGGGTCGGTCCTAGGACCACCGTTGTGGAACATCGGATTCGACTGGCTCCTGCGGGGAACCCTCCTCCGTGGCACGAGTATCATATGTTACGCGGACGATACCCTCCTCATTGCCCGGGGGAGGGACTTCAGGGAGGCGGCCAGTCTGGCCTCCGCCGGCGGGTCCTTAGTGGCGGGAAGGATCCGCCGCCTAGGGCTGCAGGTGGCGCTGCAAAAGACCGAGGCCGTGTATTTCCACGGGCCTCGGCAGCGCATCCCCCCTGACGGCCACATTGTCGTGGAGGGCGTCAGGATCGGGGTCGGGGCCCAGATGAAATATCTGGGCCTTGTTCTCGACAGCAGGTGGCGCTTCGGTCCGCACTTCAGCGGGCTGTCGACCCGCCTGCTGAAGACCGCGAACGCCCTGTCCTGGCTCCTCCCGAACCTGGGGGGTCCGAAGGCGCGATGCCGGCAGCTGTACGCCGGCATCCTCAAGAGCATGGCCCTTTATGGGGCTCCGATCTGGGCGGACTCCCTCCACAGGAGGGAGAACGCCACTGCCATCCGCAGGCCCCAAAGGGCCATTGCACAGCGGGTGGCGAGGGCCTACCGCTCGGTAGGGTTCTCGGCAGCGTGCGCTCTGGCCGGCACCCCTCCTTGGGAGCTCGAGGCATGGGTGCTGACCAGAGTGTACGAGTGGACGGCGCGGCGCAAGGCGCTAGGGGAGCTCCCCGCCGCAGAAGAGCGGGAGGCCGTGCGGCAAGAGGCGAGGGACGCTATCGTCCATCACTGGACGGAGGACCTCGCCTCTGCCACTTTTGGCCGCCGAACCCTGGACGCGCTCGGGCCAGTCCTGAAGGATTGGCTCGAGCGGTCCCATGGTTTCCTCTCTTTCCGCCTGGTGCAGGTGTTGTCCGGGCATGGATGCTTTGGATCGCACCTGCATCGGATCCAAAGGGAGGAGACCCCGTCGTGCCACGACTGTGGCGCGGCGGTGGACACGGCACAGCACACCTTGGAGGTGTGCCCTGCCTGGTCCGAGCTGCGCCATGCCCTGGTTGCAGCGGTCGGGCAGGACCTCTCGCTTCCCGGCGTCGTCAGCGCCATGCTGGGGAGCGAGGGGGCCTGGGCAGCGGTCGCCTCCTTCTGCGAGGAAGTGATGTCGCAGAAGGAGGAGGCGGAGCGGGTGCGGGAGGACGACCCTCTCGCGGCGCCGCTCCGCAGGCGGAGGAGGGGTCGAAGAAGACGTCAGTATGACAGTCATCTCCGACTCCTCCCAGGTGGAGGTCAGCAGGCAACGGGTGCGGGGGCACTCTTGCCTGTATTGCACAGGCCTCCACCAGTGTCGGATGGGAATGGCCAGGTGTTCCCGGCCATTCCCGTAGCCCCCCCGCTTGGGGGGCATGCGGGGCCCGCCAGCTAGGCGGGCACGCGCCGGGAGGGTCGTGGACGCAAAGGCTGTGCCAGTTTCCCATGGCCCTCCCATAACGGCATTGAGGGAACACCGCTGGGTTTTTTAGTGGGTATACCGGCACTCTGCCGGGGAGTCCCACATACCCCTCCCGTCCCCCGACGGGAGGGTATGCGTAATGCATTTTTCCCAGCGGAAAAAAAAAAAAAAAAAAAAAAAAAAAAAAAAAAAAAAGGTTAGGTTGGGGTGCATGTTGAAGAGCCTCCTCGTGGCGCATCCTGGGCAACGTCAGCTCCAATTGCCCACCTGCTCTTGGTGGTGGACAATTGGGGCTGGCGGCTAATCTTCAACAAACGGGGAAGGGTCATGGTTCCAATCACCTATCATCCTAGATGGTCGGTGAAGGGAACCAGGCTAGGGGCGGGACGGCTAGTCCGTCATAGGGGTAGGCCTGGTGGCCATCTTACGTCTACACCCCCTCTGATTGCAGAGGGTTGGTGGTAGGCGTATAGTGGGAGGGGGAGAGGAAGACAACCTCTTTAAAAAATTACCTCAATCCTAAGGTCGAGCGTGCCGAGGGGATGAATGGCCGGAGGGGATCCGGTCGCTAGCGCTGGGGGGGTTAATAGGGGAGAATAGGGACCTCACCCTTCAAAGGAAAAAAAAATAAAAATGAACAAGACAGAGGGAAACAAACTACCCCAGGGCGGTACCGGCTGCACAGCAGCCGGAGAATCCGCCACGTTCCCTTCGGGAACGTCAAGCCCCCAATCGTATTCTGGGGGGGGCAACCAATGTCCACCGTTTGCCGATGGCAACAAGAGCCGAGGAGGCTCACTACACACCGCCGACACCACCGGCCAGCGAGAAAAGGAGCTTCAGAAGAATCTGAAGCCCCTGCGCGTCGTGGTGACACCGATTGCTGTCTCCGACAGCAACAAAAGCCGAGGAGGCTCAAGTCCTGATAGGGACCGGTCCGACAGGGAGGACACTAGGAGGAAGCGCAGCCTCTCCTCTAGTGAGGAGAACCTGTTGGCCGCGAAGGTGCCGACGGCACAGAGAGGGCGAGGTCGTGTGGTGGCGGGCGGAGTCCCCACTCGACTGCCGGAGCGTGACGGGCGGGGTCGCTTCAAGCCAATACGCCGGACCAACACGCTAGCTCCAGTGGAGCGCGTGGAGAGCGCGGAGAGCGGCCTCGAGCCCATGGAGGCGGACCTAAGCGGGGACTCCACACCCTCCCTGCTAGGGTCCAACAGAGCAGAGGCGAGCGCTGCGAGGCGTGCGCAGCGAAGGACTGTCGCGGCTGACGAGGTTAGCGAGTTAGCCCGACAGGCCCGTGAGCGGCGCTCTACCCGGATGGCTGTCGGAGGGGACATAACAGCAGTGGCGCTCAGCCGCCAGGTTTTGGACGGCGTGGATGTTGTCCTGAAGGTTGCCACCAAATCGGGTAACCTGAAGGGCACATTCACCCGTGCTCTGAAGGAGGCGGCTGATGGCATAAAGGAGGCGGTTGAGGTCCTCCTTAACCGCACTAGCACGGAGGAGACGGCGAAGCTTTGGGAGGAGAACGGCCGTCTCCGATCCGAGCTGGAGGACCTCAAGCGGCAGTTCGCCGCCCAGAGGGCAGCTCACGTGAGCTCTACGGGCTCCCCTGCTGTCGTGGCTATATCATCGGCTCCATTGCCGGTCTCGTCATCGGCGCCTGCGCTTGCAGATGCCGAGATTGAAAAAATCGCGCGCATCTGCATGATGCAGTGCGGGACGATGGTGGGTGCTCGCATGGAGGCCATTGAGTCAAGGCTCCTGCCGGCGAAGACCCTCCGCCCACCCCTCGCTGCGGACAAGCGGAGAAAGGAGGGGCCCGCTAAGCAGGGGCCACTAATAGCTGCGGCGGCAGAGACAAGCCGCTCCGGGAGTGGGACCAAAAAGCCCGCCAAGGGTACGTCCGTGCCCACTTCCCGGGCTGCTGCGCCACCTGCGGCTGCGCCACAGCCGGCCGCGCCCGGGCCTTCCACGGAGGCCTGGACGACGGTCGTCAAGAGGGGCCGTCGTCACGGGAGGAAGACAGCACCACCGGCACCCGCTGGAGCACCGGCACCGGCAGCGAAGAGGGCCCAGGGACCGCCTAAGGTCAGAGCCCCACGCTCCGCGGCTGTAGTCATTACGCTGCAGCCCGGAGCCGTCGAAAGGGGCATCACCTACAAGGCGGTCCTGACTGAGGCAAAAGCCAAAGTCGCGTTCCCCGACTTAGGCACACCGTCCGGCTTCAGAATGAAGCCGGCGATTACGGGGGCGCGGCTGCTCGAGGTGTCGGGTGCCTCTAGCGGCGAAAAGGCGGACATCCTGGCCGCCAAGCTCAGAGAGGTCCTCAACCCGGAGGACGTCCGGGTGTCCAGGCCGATGAAGACAGCTGAGCTGCGCGTCGGTGGCCTGGACGACTCTACAACCCCGGCTGAGGTTGTGGCGGCCATCGCCCGAGTCGGTGAATGTCCACCCGACGACGTGCGGACGGGCGACATCCGCGCCGACGCTTCCGGGCTCGGCACGATTTGGGTGCGGTGCCCGGTGGCGGCGGCGAACAAGGTCGCTGACGGTGGGCGTCTGTTGGTGGGATGGGTTGCGGCGAGGGTGAAACTGCTGCAGCCCAGGGCCATGCGGTGCTACCGGTGCCTTGACATTGGGCATGTTAGGGCACGGTGCACCGCCGAAGTGGATCGCAGTGAGCAGTGCTATCGCTGCGGTCAGCCCGGCCACAAGGCGGCCCAGTGCTCCGCGGCGCCAAACTGCAGCCTCTGTACAGCTGCAGGAAGGCCCGCCGGGCACAGAGCGGGTGGAAAGGCCTGTGGCGCTCCCGCCAGCAAGAGAGGGGGTGCCAAGGCTGCGGGGGGCTCTTTACCCCCCCCTCAGCCTGGCTGCCCTTCGGCCGACTCCCGGCCTAGGAATGGTGCGGAGGGGATGGATTGCGCCTAATGGCGCTCTACCATTTCCTCCAGGGCAACATCAACCACTGTGCCAGAGCTCAGGATCTCTTGCTCCAGAGCTTGGCGGAGTGGTCGATTCGCGTGGCCGTGGTCGCCGAGCCGTACTTTGTCCCCCCCCGGGATAACTGGGTGGGGGACCTGAACGGCTTGGTGGCCATCATCGGCGGGGCTCTCGTCAACCCGTCCAGAGGACACGGCTGGGTGGCCGCCCTCGCGGACGGCATTGGCGTGGTTGGGGCGTATTTTTCGCCCAACAAGAGTCTCGCCGACTTCGAAAGCTTCCTTGTCGAGTTGGGTGCGGTCGTGGGCCGACTCCACCCTCGCCCCGTGCTGTTGCTAGGGGATCTCAACGCCAAGTCTGCGGCGTGGGGATCTCCGGTGACCGATGCTAGGGGTGAGGCGCTGGAGGAGTGGGCGGTCACGACCGGCCTGGTCGTCCTGAACGTGGGCTCAGTCCACACGTGCGTGCGGCAGCGGGGCGGGTCAGTAGTGGACGTATCGTTCGCTAGCCCTGCTGTCGCGAGCCGTGTTCGCGACTGGCGTGTCGCCGTGGAGGTGGAGACGTTGTCGGATCACCGATACATCCGTTTCGACGTCTCCGCCCAGACCGCTGGCGGCCGCAGTTCATCGGGCCCCCGAACGGACGGCCCGCGCTGGTCGCTCAAGCGCATCGACAGGGAGCTTCTCGAGGAGGCCGCTATTGTCCAGGCCTGGATCCGGGAGTCGGCGGTGAGCGGACCCGTCGACGTCGAACTGGAGGCGCTGTGGTTCCGCGGAGCGATGACGCAAATTTGCGACGCGTCCATGCCCCGGGTCCACGCACAGTCAGCAAGGCGCCAGGTGTACTGGTGGTCCGCCGCGATCGCGCAGTTACGCGTCGCGTGCGTGGCGATGAGACGCCAGTACACCCGATACCGGAGGAGACGTCGTCGGGTCCCTGACGAAGAAGCCGCGCTGTATGAGGTGTACCGCGCGGCTAAAGAGACTCTGTGGCTGGCCATCGGCGAGGCGAAGACGCGAGCCAGGGAGGAGATGCTGGAGACTCTAGACGGGAATCCGTGGGGGCGCCCTTATCAAGCGGTTCGGGGGAAACTTCGAGCCGCGGCGCCTCCACTTACGGAGAGTCTTCAGCCAGAGCTGCTGGAGGAGGTAGTCGCAGCCCTCTTCCCGGCAAGAGCGGAGCATACTCCGCCGCCGATGGCTTTGCCCACAGCCGCAGAGTCTACAGAGGAGAACACCATTAGCGTCCCAGAGGTGACACAGGCAGAGATGAGGGCGGCCGTGATGCGGCTCCGGGCCAAGAACGTGGCTCCGGGGCCCGACGGGATCCACGGCCGAGCATTAGCCCTCGCTCTGAAGGAGCTGGAGCCCCAGCTGAGAGGACTCTACACAGCGTGCCTCGAGCAGGGCCAGTTTCCCACTTTGTGGAAAACCGGTCGTCTGGTCCTGCTCAGGAAGGCGGGGCGCCCTGCGGACTCGCCGTCCGCGTACCGGCCCATAGTGCTGCTAGACGAGGTGGGTAAGCTGCTGGAGCGGATACTCGCAACCCGCCTCGTCGGCCACTTGTGCAGGGAAGGGCCGGACCTGGACGAGAGCCAGTTCGGTTTCAGGCATGGGCGCTCCACCATACACGCTATATCGCGGGTGAGAGTCCTGGCGGAGGAAACGGTGTCCCAGGGTGGGGTGGTGGTGGCGGTGTCCTTGGACATCTCCAACGCCTTCAACACCCTGCCCTGGAGTTGTATTCGAGAGGCACTGCGTTATCATCGGGTGCCTCTCTACCTCCGCCGTATCGTTGGGGCTTATTTGGCGGAGAGGTGTGTCACCTTCGTGGGACGCGATGGCGTCAACCAGCGCCACATGTCGTGCGGTGTTCCACAGGGCTCGGTCCTGGGCCCACTCCTGTGGAATATCGGGTACGACTGGGTGCTGAGGGGCGAACTCCAACCGGGCGTCGACCTGACGTGTTACGCGGACGACACGCTGGTCACGGCCCGGGGGAGTTCGTACAGGGAGGCAGCGTTGCTGACGACGGCTGCGGTTTCACAGACGGTGAGCCGCATACGGCGCCTCGGCCTGGAGGTGGCCCTCAACAAGTCGGAGGCCATGGTGTTTCATGGTCCCCGGCGGGCGCCACCATCCGGATCCCACATTGTGGTGGGGGGGGTTCGAATCGCTGTCGAGCCCACCATGAAGTACCTTGGGTTGGTGCTCGACAGCCGGTGGGATTTCGGCCCCCACTTCCGGCAGCTGGCGCCCAAGTTGTTGGGCGCGGCCGGGGCGCTGTCAACGCTGCTTCCCAATCTGGGGGGCCCGAGCGCCGCTTGTAGGCGGCTCTACGTGGGGATCGTGCGGTCGATGGCCCTTTACGGGGCCCCAATCTGGGCGGCTGACCTGACGGCCGGTAGCATTGCTGTATTGCGAAAGCCGCAGAGAGCAATGGCCGTCAGAGTCATAAGGGGATACCGCACGATCTCCTACGAGGCGGCTTGTGCACTGGCCGGATCCCCGCCCTGGGACCTGGAGGCGAAGGTGCTCGCGTCACTGTATCGGTGGCGCGAGGAAGCGCGGGCGCGGGGCGAGCGACCGATGCAGCGACAAATGGAGCAGCGTCGGTCGCAGCTCCGCGAGGTCCTGGTGGCGGAATGGCGGGACAGGCTCTCACGCCCTACCGCCGGCCTCGTCACCATCGAGGCGGTCCGGCCGGTGCTCGACCACTGGCTCGGGAGGAGGCACGGCTCCCTGTCGTTTCGGGTGACGCAGGTGCTCTCGGGGCACGGTTGCTTCGGGAAGTACCTGTGTCGCATAAACAGGGAGCCGGACGCCCGGTGTCACCACTGCGTCGACTGCCGGGAGGACACGGCGCGGCATACGCTGGCAGAGTGTGCCGCTTGGGAGGAGCCGCGCCGTGCCCTCATCTCAGGAGTAGGCAGTGACCTCTCGCTGCCGGCCGTTGTGAATGCGATGGTCGGCGGCGAGGAGTCCTGGGACGCGGTGGTATCCTTCTGCGAAACAGTCATCTCGCAGAAGGAGGCTGCGGAAAGGGAGCGAGAGATCTCATCCTCTCACCCGGCCCGCAGCAGGCGCACCGGGCGTCGGCGGAGGGCGGACAACGCCCTCTTCCAGCCCCCCTAAAGGGGTCCAGGGGCGACGGACTCGGGGACGTCCGTCGCCCCCCATACATCAGGACCCGAGGTGGCGGCGCGTAGTGTTCCACGCGCGCCCCTCTTAGACGTCGCGGGGGGAGTCAAACACCTCACTCCCCCCGCTGGACCGGACGGGGCCCGCAGAGGCGGGCCGGCACCGGCCGGGGGTTGCGGAAGATTTGTACGTTCCCGCGACCCCCGGCGTAGGTGTGAGACGGAACACCGGGGTGGTTTTTAGTCAGTAAGAGTCTGACAGACCCCTCCGCCCCCCCCAGGGCGGGGGACATCCATGAGGATTTTCCACCCCGGAACAAAAAAAAAAAAAAAAAAGGTTGAGCAGCGTCGGTCGCAGCTCCGCGAGGTCCTGGTGGCGGAATGGCGGGACAGGCTCTCACGCCCTACCGCCGGCCTCGTCACCATCGAGGCGGTCCGGCCGGTGCTCGACCACTGGCTCGGGAGGAGGCACGGCTCCCTGTCGTTTCGGGTGACGCAGGTGCTCTCGGGGCACGGTTGCTTCGGGAAGTACCTGTGTCGCATAAACAGGGAGCCGGACGCCCGGTGTCACCACTGCGTCGACTGCCGGGAGGACACGGCGCGGCATACGCTGGCAGAGTGTGCCGCTTGGGAGGAGCCGCGCCGTGCCCTCATCTCAGGAGTAGGCAGTGACCTCTCGCTGCCGGCCGTTGTGAATGCGATGGTCGGCGGCGAGGAGTCCTGGAACGCGGTGGTATCCTTCTGCGAAACAGTCATCTCGCAGAAGGAAGCTGCGGAAAGGGAGCGAGAGATCTCATCCTCTCACCCGGCCCGCAGCAGGCGCACCGGGCGTCGGCGGAGGGCGGACAACGCCCTCTTCCAGCCCCCCTAAAGGGGTCCAGGGGCGACGGACTCGGGGACGTCCGTCGCCCCCCATACAGACCCGAGGTGGCGGCGCGTAGTGTTCCACGCGCGCCCCTCTTAGACGTCGCGGGGGGAGTCAAACACCTCACTCCCCCCGCTGGACCGGACGGGGCCCGCAGAGGCGGGCCGGCACCGGCCGGGGGTTGCGGAAGATTTGTACGTTCCCGCGACCCCCGGCGTAGGTGTGAGACGGAACACCGGGGTGGTTTTTAGTCAGTAAGAGTCTGACAGACCCCTCCGCCCCCCCAGGGCGGGGGACATCCATGAGGATTTTCCACCCCGGAACAAAAAAAAAAAAAAAAAAAAAAAAAAGGTTGGGTTAGGTTAGGTTAGGTTGGGGGATCCCCCACAGCGCATACTTCCTCGTAGTATCCCCTGGGCAACGCCGTGTCTGACCACCGTAACGGAGTGGCAGACCGGCGGCTAAAGTGCGCTGTGAAGTCGTAGCATATTTTAATCCTTTTTATTCGAATTTTATCCAAGTCGGCAAGCTACGACCTGCTCTTGAAGCTATGCCTAGACCCCTGAGGGAAGCCTCCGGGCGTTTTAAAAAAGGCCCTCCTCAGGGCCAACCAAAAGGCCCTTCTCAGGGCCAACCAAAAGGCCCTTCTCAGGGCCAACCAAAAGGCCCTTCTCAGGGCCAACCAAAAGGCCCTTCTCAGGGCCAGTCCGAGGGCGCTTCGGCTACGGAGGCTAGCCGCGCATCGTCTGCGGCTAGCTTCTACTGTCTAGCAGACTCGGACAACGAGTCCATTGGGTTCGATGCTCGGACCCAATCCACTGGCCCTTCTAAGGGCCACGCTGGAGCTGGCCGCGCACCATCTGCGGCCAGCTTATCCAGCCTACAGGCGGAGCTGGAGATATCGGACTCCGACGCATCGGAGTCTGCTATGGACACGTCGGCGGCCGGAAGTGACCGCCTCCAGAGGAAGCGGGCTTTCATGAAGCCCGGGTCCGGTGGCTCCTCGGAGTCCATTGGGAAGTCGAAGAAGAGGCCGAAGTCAAAAAAGAACTCGACCTCTCCGTCGACTTCCACCCATGAAGTAGGCCTGCTGGACGCCGAGCGTCAACTCGGCCTAGCCAAGAGGGCGCAGCTCCAGCAGGACCTGGAGGAGAAGGTCGCCGCGAAAGAGCGGCAGGCGCGGGCCGCCAGGTCGAGGGCCGGTTACGGTGCATCAAGTGTGCTGTACGCCGACCACTCCCTGGCGGAACTTGAGCGCATGGCGCTCGAAGACAAGGAGGGAGTTCTGGAGGTCGCCTCGAGGTCCTCAAACCTCAAGGGGACCTTCCAAAAGGCCCTCAAGTGCCGGGCCGTGAGCTTACATGGCATCGTGGCGGAGCTGGTGCAGCGCACCGCCACTGAAGAGACGCGGCAGCTGCAGGCGAAGGTGGATCGCCTGCAACTGGAGGTCAGCCAGCTGCACCAGAAGCTGGCTGAGGCCACGGCCCGGCACGTCCAACCTGCCCCTGCCCCTGGTCCAGTGGTAGGAGGCTCCTCCTCCTCTTCCAAGCTTGAGGATACAATCCGAAAGGTGGTCATGGAGGAGAGGGCCTTCACCAGAGCCTGTTTCGCAGGAATTGAGGACCGGCTCCTGCCGGAGACGCGGCTCCGCCCGCCGCTAGCTGCGGACAATCGTCGCCCGGCGAAGGAGCCGGAGCCTATGCCTGCGGCAGGCCCGGCATCGGGGGTGCAGCCCCAGGCCCCGAAGCCCTCCAAGAGCAAAGGCAAGGGAAAGAGGACCACCCCTCAGACCCTTGCTACGGGCACGGAGGGAGCGCCTGCTGCTCCAGCAGCCCCCCCGAGCTCGCAGAGGGAGGACGCCCTGCTTCCCTCCACCACTCCGTCCAACGAGACGTGGACGGAAGTGGTCAAGAGGAGGGGAAAGGGCAAAAAGTCCCAGTCCACTGCGACTGCTTCGGCAGCCCAGAAGGCTCCGGCGGGCGGAAGGAAGCTGGTTCCTCCGAAAACGGCGGCGGTCGTGGTGACCATCACCCCGGAGGCCGTGGAGCGGGGCGAGACGTACGAGTCCGTCCTAAGACGGGCTCGTGCTAACGCGGATCCCTCCCGGCTGGGGATCGGAGCTATCACCTGCCGCCGTACCCTAACCGGAGCCCGAATTTTTGAGTTCGGGGGGGAGCAGCGCGGCGCAAACGCGGACCTCTTCGCGACCAAGTTGCGAGAGGTCATCGCGGATGCGGCAACGGTCGCCAGACCCGTTAAGACCGCAGCCTTGGAGGTGGCCGATCTCGATGATTCGGTCACCAAAGAGGATGTGGTGGCGGCCGTTGCGGCGGCTGGAGGCTGCGATGCTGGCGCAGTAAGGGGCGGAGCCATCAGGCTGGGCCGTCGTGGCATGGGTACCATCCGCGTCGAGTGCCCGGTCGCCGCGGCTGCGGCCGCTCTGAAGGCGACCAAGGGACGGCTGCTGGTGGGCTTCAGCTCGGCTGTGGTCCGGCCGCTTGAGGACCAGCCCTTACGGTGCTTCAAGTGTTTCGCGCCGGGCCACACCCGAGCCACGTGTCCCTCCAAGTCCGACTGGGGCGAGTCCTGCTTCCAGTGCGGGCAGGAGGGGCACAGGAGTGCCACGTGCAGCGTCGCCACGCCTCGCTGCGCGGCGTGTGCCGCCAGTGGCCGCCCCGCGGGGCACAGGATGGGGGGCAAGAGCTGCCGGCCACCTGCGAGGAAGGGCGTAGTGTCGGCGCAGGTTCGCCCTGCTGCCACCACCGCCGCTGTCGTCGCCGCTGTAGCTCCAGCTTCAGCGGCGGTAGCTGAGGAGGAGGGTGCGATGTCGGAGTAATGGTTTCCGACTACCGCATCCTCCAGGCGAACACCAACCACTGCAGAGCGGCCCAGGACCTGCTGATGCAGACCATGGCTGAGTGGTTGGTGGACGTGGCGGTGGTTGCCGAGCCGTACTCGGTCCCTGGCCGTTGGCTGGGTGATCGGGATGGCTTGGTGGCACTAGCGGCGCGGTCTTCCACGGACTCCCCTCCCCTCTCGCTATTAGAGAGGGGACCGGGATACGTGGCCGCCGCGTGGGGAGAATTCGCCCTTGTGGGCGTTTATTTCTCCCCAAACCGCCCCCTGCAGGACTTCGAGAATTTTCTCGAGGTCCTCACCGCAGTGGTCGGTAGAGTGGCGCCACGCCAGGTCGCCATCTTGGGCGACCTGAACGCCAAGTCGACGGCCTGGGGCAACCCGGCCGCCTCCTGCAACGTCCGGGGACGCGCCATAGAATTCTGGGCGGCGTCCTGTGGTGTGTCCCTCCTTAACATAGGAACTGTCCACACGTGTGTGCGGCAGCGGGGAGGGTCGGTGGTCGACGTATCGTTTGCCACCCCCGTGCTAGCCGCGCACGTCGTGAACTGGCGGGTGGAGTTGGTGGAGACCTTGTCGGACCACCGATACGTGCGGTTCGACATCTCCACCCAGAGCTCCCAGGGGACGGTCCGCTCGGGCCAATCTGCGTTCCCACGGTGGGCTCTCACCCGCCTGGACCGAGAGGCCGCGCAGGAGGCGGCGTTCGCCCAGGACTGGTTCGCGCCCCCTGTCGAGGGATTGGACGTGGACGCCGCGGCGGTCGAGCTGAGGCGGTCCTTGACCGAGGTGTGCAATTCCAGCATGCCCCGGTCACGCCGCCCGGCTCCCCGCCGCGCCGTCTATTGGTGGTCGGAGGAGCTGGCCGGGCTCCGGGCCGCGTGCGTAGCGGCCAGGAGGGCGTACACGCGGAGTCGACGACGCAGGCCCCGAGACCCCACCAACGAGGAGGGCCTCTATGCCTCGTATGCCTCTCCAGTGATGGACCCCCCGCCGGGGGTGGTTTCGCCGGAGGAGGAGATCCCTCCGGTTACGGCGTCTGAGCTGTACGGGGGGACCCTTCGCCTCCGCGCGAAGAACACAGCCCCAGGGCCGGACGGCGTTCCCGCACGGGTGGTGGCCATCGCCGCCTCTCAGATGGAGGAGAGGTTTCGGGACCTCTTCAGCGCGTGTTTCACGACTGGGAGGTTCCCGAAGCTCTGGAAGGAGGGGCGGCTATGCCTCCTCCGAAAAGAGGGACGCCCGGCAGACTCCCCCTCGGCTTATCGGCCCATCGTTCTGCTCGATGAGGTCGGTAAGTTGTTCGAGGGGATAATCGCCGACCGGCTAAATGGCCACCTGGGGACTGTGGGGCCGAACCTGTCGGACGCCCAATTCGGTTTCCGACGGGGTCGTTCGACGGTCGACGCGCTGGCCCTGCTCAAGGGCCAGGTCAAGGAGGCCGTGGAGGCGGGTGACGGAGTGTTGGCGGTGTCGTTCGACATTGCAAACGCCTTCAACTCCGTCCCCCACTCTACAATCTTGGAGGCGCTCCGGTACCACGGAGTGCCTCAGTACCTGCGCCAACTCTTGGCCAGCTACTTGGAGGACCGGGTGGTCCTCCTCGAAGATAAGACGGCCAGATTGAGGCGCTATGGCGCAGAGTCCGGTGTTCCACAGGGGTCGGTCCTAGGACCACCGTTGTGGAACATCGGGTTCGACTGGCTCCTGCGGGGAACCCTCCTCCGTGGCACGAGTATCATCTGCTACGCGGATGATACCCTCCTCATTGCCCGGGGGAGGGACTTCAGGGAGGCGGCCAGTCTGGCCTCTGCTGGCGGGTCCTTAGTGGCGGGAAGGATCCGCCGCCTAGGGCTGAAGGTGGCGCTGCAAAAGACCGAGGCCGTGTATTTCCACGGGCCTCGGCAGCGCATCCCCCCCGACGGCCACATTGTCGTGGAGGGCGTCAGGATCGGGGTCGGGGCCCAGATGAAATATCTGGGCCTTGTTCTCGACAGCAGGTGGCGTTTCGGTCCGCACTTCAGCGGGCTGTCGACCCGCCTGCTGAAGACCGCGAACGCCCTGTCCTGGCTCCTCCCGAACCTGGGGGGTCCGAAGGCGCGATGCCGGCAGTTGTACGCCGGCATCCTCAAGAGCATGGCCCTTTATGGGGCTCCGATCTGGGCGGACTCCCTCCACAGGAGGGAGAACGCCACTGCCATCCGCAGGCCCCAAAGGGCCATTGCACAGCGGGTGGCGAGGGCCTACCGCTCGGTAGGGTTCTCGGCAGCGTGCGCTCTGGCCGGCACCCCTCCTTGGGAGCTCGAGGCATGGGTGCTGACCAGGGTGTACGAGTGGACGGCGCGGCGCAAGGCGCTAGGGGAGCTCCCCGCCGCAGAAGAGCGGGAGGCCGTGCGGCAAGAGGCGAGGGACGCTATCGTCCTCCATTGGACGGAGGACCTCGCCTCTGCCACTTTTGGCCGCCGAACCCTGGACGCGCTCGGGCCAGTCCTGAAGGATTGGCTCGAGCGGTCCCATGGTTTCCTCTCTTTCCGTCTGGTGCAGGTGTTGTCCGGGCATGGATGCTTCGGATCGCACCTGCATCGGATCCAAAGGGAGGAGACCCCGTCGTGCCACGACTGTGGCGCGGCGGTGGACACGGCACAGCACACCTTGGAGGTGTGCCCTGCCTGGTCCGAGCTGCGCCATGCCCTGGTTGCAGTTGTCGGGCAGGACCTCTCGCTTCCCGGCGTCGTCAGCGCCATGCTGGGGAGCGAGGGGGCCTGGGCAGCGGTCGCCTCCTTCTGCGAGGAAGTGATGTCGCAGAAGGAGGAGGCGGAGCGCGTGCGGGAGGACGACCCTCTCGCGGCGCCGCTCCGAAGGCGGAGGAGGGGTCGAAGAAGACGTCAGTACGACAGTCATCTCCGACTCCTCCCAGGTGGAGGCCAGCAGGCAACGGGTGCGGGGGCACCCTTGCCTGTATTGCACAGGCCTCCACCAGTGTCGGATGGGAATGGCCAGGTGTTCCCGGCCATTCCCGTAGCCCCCCAGCTTGGGGGGCATGCGGGGCCCGCCAACTAGGCGGGCACGCGCCGGGAGGGTCGTGGACGCAAAGGCTGTGCCAGTTTCCCATGGCCCTCCCATAACGGCATTGAGGGAACACCGCTGGGTTTTTTAGTGGGTATACCGGCACTCTGCCGGGGAGTCCCACATACCCCTCCCGTCCCCCGACGGGAGGGTATGCGTAATGCATTTTTCCCAGCGGAAAAAAAAAAAAAAAAAAAAAAAAAAGGTTAGGTTAGGTTAGGTTGGGGGATCCCCCACAGCGCATACTTCCTCGCAGTATCCCCTGGGCAACGCCGTGTCTGACCACCGTAACGGAGTGGCAGACCGGCGGCTAAAGTGCGCTGTGAAGTCGTAGCATATTTTAATCTTTTTATCCATATTTTATCCAAGTCGGCAAGCTACGACCTGCTCTTGAGGCTATGCCTAGACCCCTGAGGGAAGCCTCCGGGCGTTTTAAAAAAGGCCCTTCTCAGGGCCAACCAAAGGGCCCTTCTCAGGGCCAACCAAAAGGCCCTTCTCAGGGCCAACCAAAAGGCCCTTCTCAGGGCCAATCAAAAGGCCCTTCTCAGGGCCAGTCAGAGGGCGCTTCGGCGTCGGAAGCTAGCCGCGCATCGTCTGCGGCTAGCTTCTACCGTCTAGCAGACTCGGACAACGAGTCCATTGGGTTCAATGCTCGGACCCAATCCACTGGCCCTTCTAAGGGCCACGCTGGTGCTGGCCGCGCACCATCTGCGGCCAGCTTATCCAGCCTACAGGCGGAGCTGGAAGTATCGGACTCCGACGCATCGGAGTCTGCAATGGATACGTCGGCGGCTGGAAGTGACCGCCTCCAGAGGAAGCGGGCTTTCATGAAGCCCGGGTCCGGTGGCTCCTCGGAGTCTATTGGGAAGTCGAAGAAGAGGCCGAAGTCAAAAAAGGCCTCGACCTCTCCGTCGACTTCCACCCATGAAGTAGGCCTGCTGGACGCCGAGCGTCAACTCGGCCTAGCCAAGAGGGCGCAGCTCCAGCAGGACCTGGAGGAGAAGGTCGCCGCGAAAGAGCGGCAGGCGCGGGCCGCCAGGTCGAGGGCCGGTTACGGTGCATCAAGTGTGCTGTACGCCAACCACTCCCTGGCGGAACTTGAGCGCATGGCGCTCGAAGACAAGGAGGGAGTTCTGGAGGTCGCCTCGAGATCCTCAAACCTCAAGGGGACCTTCCAGAAGGCCCTCAAGTGCCGGGCCGTGAGCTTACATGGCATCGTGGCGGAGCTGGTGCAGCGCACCGCCACTGAAGAGACGCGGCAGCTGCAGGCGAAGGTGGATCGCCTGCAACTGGAGGTCAGCCAGCTGCACCAGAAGCTGGCTGAGGCCACGGCCCGGCACGTCCAACCTGCCCCTGCCCCTGGTCCCGTAGTAGGAGGCTCCTCCTCCTCTTCCAACTTTGAGGATATAATCCGAAAGGTGGTCATGGAGGAGAGGGCCTTCACCAGAGCCTGTTTCGCAGGAATTGAGGACCGGCTCCTGCCGGAGACGCGGCTCCGCCCGCCACTAGCGGCGGACAAGCGTTGCACGGCGAAGGAGCCGGAACCTGCGCCTGTAGCAGGCCCGGCATCGGGGGAGCAGCCCCAGGCCCCGAAGCCCTCCAAGGGCAAAGGCAAGGGAAAGAGGACCACCCCTCAGACCCTTGCTACGGGCACGGCGGGAGCGCCTACTGCTCCAGCAGCCCCCCCCGAGCTCGCAGAGGGAGGATGCCCCGCTTCCCTCCACCACTCCGTCCAACGAGACGTGGACGGAAGTGGTCAGGAGGGGAAAGGGCAAAAAGCCTGCTGCGGCTGCTTCGGCAGCCCAGAAGGCTCCGGCGGGTGGGAGGAAGTTGATTCCTCCCAAAACTGCGGCGGTCGTGGTGACCATCACCCCGGAGGCCGTGGAGCGGGGCGAGACGTACGAGTCCGTACTAAGACGGGCTCGTGCCAACGCAGACCCCTCCCGGCTGGGGATCGGAGCCATCACCTGCCGCCGTACCCTAACCGGAGCCCGAATTTTTGAGTTCGGGGGGGAGCAGCGCGGCGCAAACGCGGACCTCTTCGCGACCAAGTTGCGAGAGGTCATCGCGGATGCGGCAACGGTCGCCAGACCCGTTAAGACCGCAGCCTTGGAGGTGGCCGATCTCGATGATTCGGTCACCAAAGAGGATGTGGTGGCGGCCGTTGCGGCGGCTGGAGGCTGCGACGCTGGCGCAGTGAGAGGGGGAGCCATCAGGCTAGGCCGCCGCGGCATGGGCACCATCCGCGTCGAGTGCCCAGTCGCCGCGGCTGCGGCCGCTCTAAAGGCGACCAAGGGTCGGCTGCTAGTGGGCTTCAGCTCAGCTGTGGTCCGGCCGCTTGAGGACCAGCCCTTGCGGTGTTTCAAGTGTTTCGCGCCGGGCCACACCCGAGCCACGTGTCCCTCCAAGTCCGACTGGGGCGAGTCCTGCTTCCAGTGCGGGCAGGAGGGGCACAGGAGTGCCACGTGCAGCGTCGCCACGCCCCGCTGCGCGGCGTGTGCCGCCAGTGGCCGCCCCGCGGGGCACAGGATGGGGGGCAAGAGGTGCCGGCCACCTGCGAGGAAGGGCGTAGTGTCGGCGCAGGTTCGCCCTGCTGCCACCACCGCCGCTGTCGTCGCCGCTGTAGCTCCAGCTCCAGCGGCGGTAGCTGAGGAGGAGGGTGCGATGTCGGAGTAATGGTTTCCGACTACCGCATCCTCCAGGCGAACACCAACCACTGCAGAGCGGCCCAGGACCTGCTGATGCAGACCATGGCTGAGTGGTTGGTGGACGTGGCGGTGGTTGCCGAGCCGTACTCGGTCCCTGGCCGTTGGCTGGGCGATCGGGATGGCTTGGTGGCACTAGCGGCGCGGTCTTCCACGGACTCCCCTCCCCTCTCGCTATTAGAGAGGGGACCGGGATACGTGGCCGCCGCGTGGGGAGAATTCGCCCTTGTGGGCGTTTATTTCTCCCCAAACCGCCCCCTCCAGGACTTCGAGAATTTTCTCGAAGTCCTCACCGCAGTGGTCGGTAGAGTGGCGCCACGCCAGGCAGCCATTTTGGGCGACCTGAACGCCAAGTCGACGGCCTGGGGCAACCCGGCCGCCTCCTGCAACGTCCGGGGACGCGCCACAGAATTCTGGGCGGCGTCCTGTGGTGTGTCCCTCCTTAACAGAGGGACTGTCCACACGTGTGTGCGGCGGCAGGGAGGGTCGGTGGTCGACGTATCGTTTGCCACCCCCGTGCTAGCCGCGCACGTCGTGAACTGGCGGGTGGAGATGGTGGAGACCTTGTCGGACCACCGATACGTGCGGTTCGACATCTCCACCCAGAGCTCCCAGGGGACGGTCCGCTCGGGCCAATCTGCGTTCCCACGGTGGGCTCTCACCCGCCTGGACCGAGAGGCCGCGCAGGAGGCGGCGTTCGCCCAGGACTGGTTCGCGCCCCCTGTCGAGGGATTGGACGTGGACGCCGCGGCGGTCGAGCTGAGGCGGTCCTTGACCGAGGTGTGCAATTCCAGCATGCCCCGGTCACGCCGCCCGGCTCCCCGCCGCGCCGTCTATTGGTGGTCGGAGGAGCTGGCCGGGCTCCGGGCCGCGTGCGTAGCGGCCAGGAGGGCGTACACGCGGAGTCGACGACGCAGGCCCCGAGACCTCACCAACGAGGAGGGCCTCTATGCCTCGTACGTCGAGGCAAAGAGGGTCCTCAAGACGGCAATGGGGGCGGCCGAAGACTCGGCGAGAGCCGAGATGCTCGAGGGTCTCGACAGGGATCCGTACGGACGGCCTTACAAGGCGGCGCGGAACAAACTGCGCCCCTGCGGTCCTCCACTGACGGAGACCCTCGAGCCGGCATTGCTGGATGGGGTGGTCCGGTCCCTGTTTCCGTCCAGGGCCGACTTCACCCCTCCAGTGATGGATCCCCCGCCGGGGGTGGTTTCGCCGGAGGGGGAGATCCCTCCGGTTACGGCGTCTGAGCTGTACGGGGGGACCCTTCGGCTCCGCGCGAAGAACACAGCCCCAGGGCCGGACGGCGTTCCCGCACGGGTGGTGGCCATCGCCGCCTCTCAGATGGAGGAGAGGTTTCGGGACCTCTTCAGCGCGTGTTTCACGACTGGGAGGTTCCCGAAGCTCTGGAAGGAGGGGCGGCTATGCCTCCTCCGAAAAGAGGGACGCCCGGCAGACTCCCCCTCGGCTTACCGGCCCATCGTTCTGCTCGACGAAGTCGGTAAGTTGTTCGAGGGGATAATCGCCGACCGGCTAAATGGCCACCTGGGGACTGTGGGGCCGAACCTGTCGGACGCCCAATTCGGTTTCCGACGGGGTCGTTCGACGGTCGACGCGCTGGCCCTACTCAAGGGCCAGGTCAAGGAGGCCGTGGAGGCGGGTGACGGAGTGTTGGCGGTGTCGTTCGACATTGCAAACGCCTTCAACTCCGTCCCCCACTCTACAATCTTGGAGGCGCTCCGGTACCACGGAGTGCCTCAGTACCTGCGCCAACTCTTGGCCAGCTACTTGGAGGACCGGGTGGTCCTCCTCGAAGATAAGACGGCCAGATTGAGGCGCTATGGCGCAGAGTCCGGTGTTCCACAGGGGTCGGTCCTAGGACCACCGTTGTGGAACATCGGATTCGACTGGCTCCTGCGGGGAACCCTCCTCCGTGGCACGAGTATCATCTGCTACGCGAACGATACCCTCCTCATTGCCCGGGGGAGGGACTTCAGGGAGGCGGCCAGTCTGGCCTCTGCTGGCGGGTCCTTAGTGGCGGGAAGGATCCGCCGCCTAGGGCTGAAGGTGGCGCTGCAAAAGACCGAGGCCGTGTATTTCCACGGGCCTCGGCAGCGCATCCCCCCTGACGGCCACATTGTCGTGGAGGGCGTCAGGATCGGGGTCGGGGCCCAGATGAAATATCTGGGCCTTGTTCTCGACAGCAGGTGGCGCTTCGGTCCGCACTTCGGCGGGCTGTCGACCCGCCTGCTGAAGACCGCGAACGCCCTGTCCTGGCTCCTCCCGAACCTGGGGGGCCCGAAGGCGCGATGCCGGCAGTTGTACGCCGGCATCCTCAAGAGCATGGCCCTTTATGGGGCTCCGATCTGGGCGGACTCCCTCCACAGGAGGGAGAACGCCACTGCCATCCGCAGGCCCCAAAGGGCCATTGC
Source organism: Dryobotodes eremita (assembly GCA_917490735.1). Taxonomy (NCBI): domain Eukaryota; kingdom Metazoa; phylum Arthropoda; class Insecta; order Lepidoptera; family Noctuidae; genus Dryobotodes; species Dryobotodes eremita. Next base: position 23,240,818 of record OU823254.1, read on the forward strand.
ACAGCGGGTGGCGAGGGCCTACCGCTCGGTAGGGTTCTCGGCAGCGTGCGCTCTGGCCGGCACCCCTCCTTGGGAGCTCGAGGCATGGGTGCTGACCAGAGTGTACGAGTGGACGGCGCGGCGCAAGGCGCTAGGGGAGCTCCCCGCCGCAGAAGAGCGGGAGGCCGTGCGGCAAGAGGCGAGGGACGCTATCGTCCTTCATTGGACGGAGGACCTCGCCTCTGCCACTTTTGGCCGCCGAACCCTGGACGCGCTCGGGCCAGTCCTGAAGGATTGGCTCGAGCGGTCCCATGGTTTCCTCTCTTTCCGTCTGGTGCAGGTGTTGTCCGGGCATGGATGCTTCGGATCGCACCTGCATCGGATCCAAAGGGAGGAGACCCCGTCGTGCCACGACTGTGGCGCGGCGGTGGACACGGCACAGCACACCTTGGAGGTGTGCCCTGCCTGGTCCGAGCTGCGCCGTGCCCTGGTTGCAGCGGTCGGGCAGGACCTCTCGCTTCCCGGCGTCGTCAGCGCCATGCTGGGGTGCGAGGGGGCCTGGGCAGCGGTCGCCTCCTTCTGCGAGGAAGTGATGTCGCAGAAGGAGGAGGCGGAGCGCGTGCGGGAGGACGACCCTCTCGCGGCGCCGCTCCGAAGGCGGAGGAGGGGTCGAAGAAGACGTCAGTACGACAGTCATCTCCGACTCCTCCCAGGTGGAGGCCAGCAGGCAACGGGTGCGGGGGCACCCTTGCCTGTATTGCACAGGCCTCCACCAGTGTCGGATGGGAATGGCCAGGTGTTCCCGGCCATTCCCGTAGCCCCCCAGCCTGGGGGGCATGCGGGGCCCGCCAGCTAGGCGGGCACGCGCCGGGAGGGTCATGGACGTAAAGGCTGTGCCAGTTTCCCATGGCCCTCCCATAACGGCATTGAGGGAACACCGCTGGGTTTTTTAGTGGGTATACCGGCACTCTGCCGGGGAGTCCCACATACCCCTCCCGTCCCCCGACGGGAGGGTATGCGTAATGCATTTTTCCCAGCGGAAAAAAAAAAAAAAAAAAAAAAAAAAAAAAAAAAAAAAAAAAAAAAAAGGTTAGGTTAGGTTAGGTTAGGTTAGGTTGGGGGATCCCCCACAGCGCATACTTCCTCGTAGTATCCCCTGGGCAACGCCGTGTCTGACCACCGTAACGGAGTGGCAGACCGGCGGCTAAAGTGCGCTGTGAAGTCGTAGCATATTTTAATCCTTTTTATTCGAATTTTATCCAAGTCGGCAAGCTACGACCTGCTCTTGAGGCTATGCCTAGACTCCTGAGGGAAGCCTCCGGGCGTTTTAAAAAAGGCCCTTCTCAGGGCCAACCAAAAGGCCCTTCTCAGGGCCAACCAAAAGGCCCTTCTCAGGGCCAACCAAAAGGCCCTTCTCAGGGCCAACCAAAAGGCCCTTCTCAGGGCCAACCAAAAGGCCCTTCTCAGGGCCATCCTAAAGGCCCTTCTCAGGGCCAGTCCGAGGGCGCTTCGGCGACGGAGGCTAGCCGCGCATCGTCTGCGGCTAGCTTCTACTGTATAGCAGACTCGGACAACGAGTCCATTGGGTTCGATGGTCGGACCCAATCCACTGGCCCTTCTAAGGGCCACGCTGGAGCTGGCCGCGCACCATCTGCGGCCAGCTTATCCAGCCTACAGGCGGAGCTGGAGATATCGGACTCCGACGCATCGGAGTCTGCTATGGACACGTCGGCGGCCGGAAGTGACCGCCTCCAGAGGAAGCGGGCTTTCATGAAGCCCGGGTCCGGTGGCTCCTCGGAGTCCATTGGGAAGTCGAAGAAGAGGCCGAAGTCAAAAAAGAACTCGACCTCTCCGTCGACTTCCACCCATGAAGTAGGCCTGCTGGACGCCGAGCGTCAACTCGGCCTAGCCAAGAGGGCGCAGCTCCAGCAGGACCTGGAGGAGAAGGTCGCCGCGAAAGAGCGGCAGGCGCGGGCCGCCAGGTCGAGGGCCGGTTACGGTGCATCAAGTGTGCTGTACGCCGACCACTCCCTGGCGGAACTGGAGCGCATGGCGCTCGAAGACAAGGAGGGAGTTCTGGAGGTCGCCTCGAGGTCCTCAAACCTCAAGGGGACCTTCCAAAAGGCCCTCAAGTGCCGGGCCGTGAGCTTACATGGCATCGTGGCGGAGCTGGTGCAGCGCACCGCCACTGAAGAGACGCGGCAGCTGCAGGCGAAGGTGGATCGCCTGCAACTGGAGGTCAGCCAGCTGCACCAGAAGCTGGCTGAGGCCACGGCCCGGCAAGTCCAACCTGCCCCTGCCCCTGGTCCAGTGGTAGGAGGCTCCTCCTCCTCTTCCAACCTTGAGGATACAATCCGAAAGGTGGTCATGGAGGAGAGGGCCTTCACCAGAGCCTGTTTCGCAGGAATTGAGGACCGGCTCCTGCTGGAGACGCGGCTCCGCCCGCCGCTAGCTGCGGACAATCGTCGCCCGGTGAAGGAGCCGGAGCCTATGCCTGCGGCAGGCCCGGCATCGGGGGTGCAGCCCCAGGCCCCGAAGCCCTCCAAGGGCAAAGGCAAGGGAAAGAGGACCATCCCTCAGACCCTTGCTACGGGCACGGAGGGAGCGCCTGCTGCTCCAGCAGCCCCCCCGAGCTCGCAGAGGGAGGACGCCCTGCTTCCCTCCGCCACTCCGTCCAACGAGACGTGGACGGAAGTGGTCAAGAGGGGGGGAAAGGGCAAAAAGTCCCAGCCCACTGCGACTGCTTCGGCAGCCCAGAAGGCTCCGGCGGGCGGGAGGAACCTGGTTCCTCCGAAAACGGCGGCGGTCGTGGTGACCATCACCCCGGAGGCCGTGGAGCGGGGCGAGACGTACGAGTCCGTCCTAAGACGGGCTCGTGCTAACGCGGATCCCTCCCGGCTGGGGATCGGAGCCATCACCTGCCGCCGTACCCTAACCGGAGCCCGGATTTTTGAGTTCGGGGGGGGAGCAGCGAGGCGCAAACGCGGACCTCTTCGCGACCAAGCTGCGAGAGGTCATCGCGGATGCGGCAACGGTCGCCAGACCCGTTAAGACCGCAGCCTTGGAGGTGGCCGATCTCGATGATTCGGTCACCAAAGAGGATGTGGTGGCGGCCGTTGCGGTGGCTGGAGGCTGCGATGCTGGCGCAGTAAGGGGCGGAGCCATCAGGCTGGGCCGTCGTGGCATGGGTACCATCCGCGTCGAGTGCCCGGTCGCCGCGGCTGCAGCCGCTCTGAAGGCGACCAAGGGACGGCTGCTGGTGGGCTTCAGCTCGGCTGTGGTCCGGCCGCTTGAGGACCAGCCCTTACGGTGCTTCAAGTGTTTCGCGCCGGGCCACACCCGAGCCACGTGTCCCTCCAAATCCGACTGGGGCGAGTCCTGCTTCAAGTGCGGGCAGGAGGGGCACAGGAGTGCCGCGTGCAGCGTCGCCATACCTCACTGTGCGGCATGTGCCGCCAGTGGCCGCCCCGCGGGGCACAGGATGGGGGGCAAGAGCTGCCGGCCACCTGCGAGGAAGGGCGTAGTGTCGGCGCAGGTTCGCCCTGCTGCCACCACCGCCGCTGTCGTCGCCGCTGTAGCTCCAGCTCCAGCGGCGGTAGCTGAGGAGGAGGGTGCGACGTCGGAGTAATGGTTTCCGACTACCGCATCCTCCAGGCGAACACCAACCACTGCAGAGCGGCCCAGGACCTGCTGATGCAGACCATGGCTGAGTGGTTGGTGGACGTGGCGGTGGTTGCCGAGCCGTACTCGGTCCCTGGCCGCTGGCTGGGCGATCGGGATGGCTTGGTGGCACTAGCGGCGCGGTCTTCCACGGACTCCCCTCCCCTCTCGCTATTAGAGAGGGGACCGGGATACGTGGCCGCCGCGTGGGGAGAATTCGCCCTTGTGGGCGTTTATTTCTCCCCAAACCGCCCCCTGCAGGACTTCGAGAATTTTCTCGAGGTCCTCACCGTAGTGGTCGGTAGAGTGGCGCCACGCCAGGTCGCCATTTTGGGCGACCTGAACGCCAAGTCGACGGCCTGGGGCAACCCGGCCGCCTCCTGCAACGTCCGGGGACGCGCCACAGAATTCTGGGCGGCGTCCTGTGGTGTGTCCCTCCTTAACAGAGGGACTGTCCACACGTGTGTGCGGCGGCAGGGAGGGTCGGTGGTCGACGTATCGTTTGCCACCCCCGTGCTAGCCACGCACGTCGTGAACTGGCGGGTGGAGATGGTGGAGACCTTGTCGGACCACCGATACGTGCGGTTCGACATCTCCACCCAGAGCTCCCAGGGGACGGTCCGCTCGGGCCAATCTGCGTTCCCACGGTGGGCTCTCACCCGCCTGGACCGAGAGGCCGCGCAGGAGGCGGCGTTCGCCCAGGACTGGTTCGCGCCCCCTGTCGAGGGATTGGACGTGGACGCCGCGGCGGTCGAGCTGAGGCGGTCCTTGACCGAGGTGTGCAATTCCAGCATGCCCCGGTCACGCCGCCCGGCTCCCCGCCGCGCCGTCTATTGGTGGTCGGAGGAGCTGGCCGGGCTCCGGGCCGCGTGCGTAGCGGCCAGGAGGGCGTACACGCGGAGTCGACGACGCAGGCCCCGAGACCCCACCAACGAGGAGGGCCTCTATGCCTCGTACGTCGAGGCAAAGAGGGTCCTCAAGACGGCAATGGGGGCGGCCGAAGACTCGGCGAGAGCCGAGATGCTCGAGGGTCTCGACGGGGATCCGTATGGACGGCCTTACAAGGCGGCGCGGAACAAACTGCGCCCCTGCGGTCCTCCACTGTCGGAGACCCTCGAGCCGGCATTGCTGGATGGGGTGGTCCGGTCCCTGTTTCCGTCCAGGGCCGACTTCACCCCTCCAGTGATGGACCCCCCGCCGGGGGTGGTTTCGCCGGAGGAGGAGATCCCTCCGGTTACGGCGTCTGAGCTGTACGGGGGGACCCTTCGCCTCCGCGCGAAGAACACAGCCCCAGGGCCGGACGGCGTTCCCGCACGGGTGGTGGCCATCGCCGCCTCTCAGATGGAGGAGAGGTTTCGGGACCTCTTCAGCGCGTGTTTCACGACTGGGAGGTTCCCGAAGCTCTGGAAGGAGGGGCGGCTATGCCTCCTCCGAAAAGAGGGACGCCCGGCAGACTCCCCCTCGGCTTACCGGCCCATCGTTCTGCTCGATGAGGTCGGTAAGCTGTTCGAGGGGAGAATCGCCGACCGGCTAAATGGCCACCTGGGGACTGTGGGGCCGAACCTGTCGGACGCCCAATTCGGTTTCCGGCGGGGTCGTTCGACGGTCGACGCGCTGGCCCTACTCAAGGGCCAGGTCAAGGAGGCCGTGGAGGCGGGTGACGGAGTGTTGGCGGTGTCGTTCGACATCGCAAACGCCTTCAACTCCGTCCCCCACTCTACAATCTTGGAGGCGCTCCGGTACCACGGAGTGCCTCAGTACCTGCGCCAACTCTTGGCCAGCTACTTGGAGGACCGGGTGGTCCTCCTCGAAGACAAGACGGCCAGATTGAGGCGTTATGGCGCAGAGTCCGGTGTTCCACAGGGGTCGGTCCTAGGACCACCGTTGTGGAACATCGGATTCGACTGGCTCCTGCGGGGAACCCTCCTCCGTGGCACGAGTATCATATGTTACGCGGACGATACCCTCCTCATTGCCCGGGGGAGGGACTTCAGGGAGGCGGCCAGTCTGGCCTCCGCCGGCGGGTCCTTAGTGGCGGGAAGGATCCGCCGCCTAGGGCTGCAGGTGGCGCTGCAAAAGACCGAGGCCGTGTATTTCCACGGGCCTCGGCAGCGCATCCCCCCTGACGGCCACATTGTCGTGGAGGGCGTCAGGATCGGGGTCGGGGCCCAGATGAAATATCTGGGCCTTGTTCTCGACAGCAGGTGGCGCTTCGGTCCGCACTTCAGCGGGCTGTCGACCCGCCTGCTGAAGACCGCGAACGCCCTGTCCTGGCTCCTCCCGAACCTGGGGGGTCCGAAGGCGCGATGCCGGCAGCTGTACGCCGGCATCCTCAAGAGCATGGCCCTTTATGGGGCTCCGATCTGGGCGGACTCCCTCCACAGGAGGGAGAACGCCACTGCCATCCGCAGGCCCCAAAGGGCCATTGCACAGCGGGTGGCGAGGGCCTACCGCTCGGTAGGGTTCTCGGCAGCGTGCGCTCTGGCCGGCACCCCTCCTTGGGAGCTCGAGGCATGGGTGCTGACCAGAGTGTACGAGTGGACGGCGCGGCGCAAGGCGCTAGGGGAGCTCCCCGCCGCAGAAGAGCGGGAGGCCGTGCGGCAAGAGGCGAGGGACGCTATCGTCCATCACTGGACGGAGGACCTCGCCTCTGCCACTTTTGGCCGCCGAACCCTGGACGCGCTCGGGCCAGTCCTGAAGGATTGGCTCGAGCGGTCCCATGGTTTCCTCTCTTTCCGCCTGGTGCAGGTGTTGTCCGGGCATGGATGCTTTGGATCGCACCTGCATCGGATCCAAAGGGAGGAGACCCCGTCGTGCCACGACTGTGGCGCGGCGGTGGACACGGCACAGCACACCTTGGAGGTGTGCCCTGCCTGGTCCGAGCTGCGCCATGCCCTGGTTGCAGCGGTCGGGCAGGACCTCTCGCTTCCCGGCGTCGTCAGCGCCATGCTGGGGAGCGAGGGGGCCTGGGCAGCGGTCGCCTCCTTCTGCGAGGAAGTGATGTCGCAGAAGGAGGAGGCGGAGCGGGTGCGGGAGGACGACCCTCTCGCGGCGCCGCTCCGCAGGCGGAGGAGGGGTCGAAGAAGACGTCAGTATGACAGTCATCTCCGACTCCTCCCAGGTGGAGGTCAGCAGGCAACGGGTGCGGGGGCACTCTTGCCTGTATTGCACAGGCCTCCACCAGTGTCGGATGGGAATGGCCAGGTGTTCCCGGCCATTCCCGTAGCCCCCCCGCTTGGGGGGCATGCGGGGCCCGCCAGCTAGGCGGGCACGCGCCGGGAGGGTCGTGGACGCAAAGGCTGTGCCAGTTTCCCATGGCCCTCCCATAACGGCATTGAGGGAACACCGCTGGGTTTTTTAGTGGGTATACCGGCACTCTGCCGGGGAGTCCCACATACCCCTCCCGTCCCCCGACGGGAGGGTATGCGTAATGCATTTTTCCCAGCGGAAAAAAAAAAAAAAAAAAAAAAAAAAAAAAAAAAAAAAAAAAAGGTTAGGTTAGGTTAGGTTAGGTTAGGTTAGGTTAGGTTAGGTTAGGTTTTTTTTTTTTTTTTTTTTTTTTTTTTTTTTTTTTTTTTTTTTTTTTTTTTTTGGCAGGAGTGGGAAATCCTCATGGACGCCCAGACTGCCTCACGTATGAGTCAGTCTGGGCAGTGCCGGACTCTTACCGGCTAAAACCACACTCCTGCCTCACAGTTCATTATTGCCAATGTTAAATTTGGCACTTAATCCTAAAGCTGTACAATACTACTCTTATTTTAATCTGTACCTTATAACTAACTTATCGAGCTAACTTACATATTATAGATAATTAATATATATGTATACATAGATTACATGTCCATTTTTTGTTTTTGTTTTTTTTTTTTTTTTTTTTTTTTTTTTTTTTTTTTTTTTTTTTTTTTTTTTTTTTTTTTTTTTTTTTTTTTTTTTCTTTTTTTTTTTTTTTTTTTTTTTTTTTTTTTTTCTTTTTACATGGTATATTACAAGTAACTATGGGAGTATTGACCCATTGGCTTTCGCAGCTTTGGCCAAGACTCTTTCTGCGAAAGCCAGGAAAAGGGTCCGGCAATTGTCGTCACTAATTAAGTCTTCAAGGACATCCAAGGGGCGCCCCAGCCTCTGCTCGCAGTCGTACCTCTCCCTTGTGTATTTGGGGCAGTCAATGAGAATGTGTTTAATTGTTTCTACGGAGGCATCATCGCAAACACAGGCTGGGGTCCCTAACAGCTTAAATCTGAAGAGGTAATCGCGGACTCCCCCGTGACCTGTAAACAATTGGGCTCTAAGATTGTTGGGTGTCCCTATCTTCTCCAGAATCTTGTATGCCTTCCTGACGTCTCTGAAAAACAGTCGTATGCCTCTGCCTTCGCTTGTTTCGGCTATGTACTGGGACTGCCAGCTGTCTAGCGTTGACTCCCTGATGGATCGCTTTGCGTAGGACAGTGGAAATCTGTCATAGACCGGGGCAGTTTTCCTATATAGAGCAGCGTGCTTGGCGAGTTCATCAGCTCTCTCGTTTCCGGGTATGCCAGCATGCGCCTTTACCCAGAACAGGTGTATTTCTCTGCCTTGATTTTTTGCATCGGAGACTGCCTGCTGTATTTTTATGGCGATAGGATTTTTTGTTTTAGGGTCCGCAATTGACTCCAGTGCTGATCTGGAGTCCGATATAATGTTAGCTGACATTGGAGGCTTTCTCTCAGCGGCATACGTGAGTGCCCTCAAGATGGCAATCATTTCAGCCTGGAACACCGAGCAGTAATTCGCCAATTTGAGCTCCAGCTTAGCGACTTCCCCTTCCTGGCCCCAGCATGAAACCGCGGCACCTACCTTTCCCTCTATTTTGCTGCCATCGGTATAAAGCCGGCACCAGTGATTTCCAATGCGTTCTAGGCCTTGCAAGTTGGCTATATGTTGGAACCCCAGAATAATCCGCAGAGCGGGATGTGGGAGTTCTGAAGGGTGCGTGCGCCTCTCCAGCTTCCTACCAGGGAGTTCATCCAGGGGCTTCCCTCTTTTTACCTCATAAAGTTGGAGGTATTCAGCCGCCCTCATATCTAGGGGAATCACTCTGGCAAGGACGGCAGCTGCAATAAGTGAGGTGGTCCTGTGGGCTTTGGATATTTTGATGGCGAACATCCTGGTGATGGTGTTCAGCTTTTTTCTTACATAAAGTTTCCCAGCGACTTCCGCCCAAGAGCTCGCTGCATAAGTTATTACTGGTTCCACCACTCCAGTGTAAATGATTCTCAGGATGTTCGCGTTGAGTCCCCATTGTGCTTTTGCAGCCCTCGCCACCATTTTAAAAATGTTGGTACTCTTCTTAGTAACTTCCTCGAGATGCGGGAGGAATGTCAGACCTGCATCTATTGTGAGACCAAGAAGTTTAAGTCTGCTTGTGTTCTTTAGTTGAGTTCCTGAGAGGGAGAACTTTGGTTCGTCATACTTTAACTTCTTGGTGACAATCATCGCCTGTGTCTTGTGTGCCGCAAACTTCATTTTGTAATTCTTACCCCACTCTGCAATTGCTGTAAGGGCCTCGTTGACCATGGATTCAAGTTCTGTCGCCGTGTTCGCTTGCGCCAGGACTACCAGATCGTCAGCATATGCCTGTATATGGGCTCTGAGTTTATCTGCTTCGACCATGAGAGGATCCAGTTGGATGTTCCAAAAGATGGGACCACATATAGATCCTTGGATGCAGCCTTTAGTGGTGGGTTTGGAGACAGTGTGTGTTAGGTACTCCAGCGTGATGTTCCGATCTGACAGATAGCTGTCCAAAAGACTCAGGGTTTGTCCGTCTATGTCCTTACTGTGTAGCTGTTGCAGTATTGCTGGCCACCAAGCGTTGTCAAACGCACCTTCTATGTCCAACGACACTACTGCCACTATTTTCTTGGCACGAATACCTTGACGGATGTAGCTCACGGTGTCGTATAGCGCGTCCTCCGTCCCGCATTGGGGTCGAAAGCCATACTGCCGTCTGCTTAGAAGGTTTCCCTTTTCCAGCGTCCAGGTGAGTCTATTTGCAACTAGCTTCTCCAGCACTTTACCCATAACTGGGAGTAGTCCAATCGGACGATAAGACTTAGCCGATGTGTAGTCCGGTTTACCAGGCTTCGGGATCACTCTGATCCTGGCTTCCTTCCAGGCGGTAGGGAAGTAACCAATTTTCAGGCATTTGTTAAACAGAGCCAGCTGAAAGTTTATGTTGGCTTTGTACGCCTCGTAACAAATGTCTGCAGTAAAGCCGTCAGCACCCGGTGCTTTTTTGGGATGCATTCTGGCGTAGACATCCCGAAGTTCTGTGTGAGTGAACGGTGGTGTTTCTTGCGGTAAAAGGCACAGATGGCGGTCGAAGTGCTTCATCGTATATTTCACGTTTTCTCTGATGGTTTTCTGGATAACAGAGTCTGTGCCAGGATCGTCAACGGGAAAGAAGGTTTCGGCGAGGTGTTCGGCCGATGCCTCAGCCGACAGTATTTGGTTGGTTTGTGGGTCCCTCAAAAGACTATTTTCGATTCGGCTGGTGTTCGAGCATCGAGTAATTATTCTTTGCGCACAAGTCCAAACATCTTCCTCCTTCTGTCTGGTGCAGAAATCCTTCCAGCTAGTCGTAAGAGTCAGTTCTATGTTCCTCTTGAACTCTTCTTTAGCCTTTAGATATTCCGCTATGCAGAATGGTTTTCTCCTGGGATTTGCGGAGTGTATTCTTCTACGGAGTGTTTTTACAGAACTTTTTTCTGACTCCAAATCCTCTGTCCACCACTGTGGTTTATAGGTAAACTTTAGCTGAGAAAGCTTTGGGATCGCCTCATCGCAGGCTCTAGTAATCGCCTTATTATACTTGTAGACGAGGTCCTCCAGCAACTCCGGGTTCCTGCTCGTCTCGACTTCCTCTGTGATGAGTCCCATATCCACCATTGCCGTGCATAGGAGCTCAGAGAAGCGGGTCCATTTCGCCTTCTTGACGTTATACACTCTAGTAGTGGGATGTATGACGCACAGTTCCTGTTTGCCCACTAACAGTTCGAAGCTGATAGTTCGGTGATCGGTGAGAATGGCAGACTCAGTGTCAACTTTCCAGTTAGTGACTTTAGCCAAAAGCGAGTCACTGCATGCGGTAATGTCCACGATGCTTGAGTAGAGTTTGCCGCCCCTAAAGGTGTGAAAGGTTGGCACAATTCCCTGGTTGAGAATACTCATATTGTTTTGTGCCAACAGGTCCATAACAGCCCTTCCCCGACTGTCTTCAGCATCGCAACCCCACCAAGGACTCATGGCGTTGACGTCCCCGGCGAGGATGATGTCCTGAGTTCCGATATCATGGATAACCTGTTGGATTCTTATTAGGAGTGGCTCTATGTCTTGGTTGCCCTCGAGGTATACGTTTATAAGTCCTATATTAAGACATCCGATGCGTAAGACAAGCGAACTAATATTAGTACACGTAAGTGTTTGGTTGTGTACAGAGTTAATATTAGGATTTGCGACGACAATTGCTGATTTCACGGGTGATTCCCGTGTGCCACGAATGTCCTGTATATTGACGTAAGGAGTCGAAATTAGACCTTTAGCACCCACGTAGGGTTCTTGTGTAAATAAGATGTCCGTGCCGTTCTTGGATGCAAGGCAAAGAATTTCCTTGGTCGCAGCTAGGCCACGACCAAGGTTAACCTGCACAAACTTGACGCTTCGTGGGACGCCCTTAACAATAGCTTATGGCAGCTCTGGTTATACGGTCCCACTTAGACCATTCCGGGCACTCACTCGAATAGGCAGGATGTAGGGGACTATTGGCTTTTTTACTAATGGTGCAGTTTACACAACAAGGGGGATGGGAGCGGTTAGGGCACTCCCGGGTGTCATGTTCCCCCGCGCAGTAACCACACTTCAGCTGTGATTGGCAGTCCCGCGCCAGGTGTCCGAAACTGAGGCAGTTGTAGCACTGGACTACCGGAGATTGGTCAGACGCCGACACTACCTGGTATCCCAATTTGATGCGCTGCCCATTCAGACGCTGCCAAAGACCCACATCAACTTCAAGGACGACGTTTGTAGTGGTAGGTGTCCTTCCTTTCGTTCTCCTGATGACTCTGGTGCGCATCTGATCAGATGAGAGGCCCTCAAGAAGGTTGGCATTTTGTCTTGTTATGGCCAACTCGATGTTCTTGTTATCCAAGTCATTTATAACCCCCCCTAAGCGAAGCAAGGGATTCTTCCGTGAAGGATTCAAGACCGCGAACCCCTCCCCTGCACCTTTTATTGCATCGCCGAGTGCCGCTCTGTCCCGCTCAGAGGCGCAGCCGATAGCCACTTTCTGGTTGCGTAGTTTGCGTATACTATTAATCCCCACCCCAAGTGAGACAACGTCGACTTTGGATTTGATCGTTTTTATTACATCATCACTGGTGTGGCGGGGGTCAATAGATTCCACAATCAGGCTGTGGCTCGGGGTAATTAGAGCGTCTGCGTAAGACCTAGTGGGCCTTCGGTGCTCGGTGCGTAGAGTATGAGTATGAGTTCCTGGGGTTTCTCCGTTCATAGTCGGTATCTGTGTGTGGTCAGGGCTGATTCGATTTTCAATCAAACCCCGCAGGTGTTCCACCGATGTCCTTATTGGCGCGGCTGTTTCCACCGTGGTATCCTGGAGCTCTCTGATACTTCTTCTTATTTCTTCCATCTTTGCCCCTAGAAACTTCGCAGATTCGCAAGATGGCAACGCACTTTGAAGCACAGCTATTCCATTTTGCACTTCCACTACTGCCTCTTGCGTACCCATACACGCCTGCAGAATACTTTGAATGTCCACTGTGTTGGGTAGGGATGAGAGAGGGGTGCTCAGCAGAGCCTCTTGCACTGCCACCCTGACTTCGTCTACAGAGACATTTACGTCCACATCAGGGGCCCTCGCTCGGCGCCGGCTCAGTGATACCATTTCCTGCCGGATGAGCATTAGTTCCGCACGGAGTTCGCTCATGTCGGAGTCCCGCTTCAGGGCAGGCTCCACGTTCCCAAGTACATTCAGAGGCTGCGCCGAGCGGAGTGCCGCTCTGAGTGGCTCTAGTTCAGCAGAAATTTCCGACACCTTAGCGAGCACGGAACTACACATATGGGGCGATTCTCTGAGTGCCAATTCAGTGTCGTGCTTCAATTTTTGGATAGGCTCGCATGCATCGAATAAAAGAATTTGGCGCAGGGCTTCGATATCGCTAGCCAGCTTTTCTATGTGGGCCTCAAGTTTTCTGTACTCCCCCAAAGCCGCTTCCAGTGCACTAGCATGTTTTTGGGCATGTCGTTCCCTTCCCTTAGCCGTGCTTTCCCTAAGTCTATGTGATTCCACCATGTGGAGGTTTCGGGAGTCCGACAGTTTCAGAATCATCTCATACATTAGATGAAGGGCCGAGACAGCATTCTCCCTAATTTCCCTCTTCAAATTTCCCGAACTCTCCAGCTCCTGTTTTGCCTTCTGAAGAATTGCGCCAGCCTGTCGCGGCATTTCGCTCAGGACAATCCTTCTCCCATCAACAGTCCTGGTGGAGTCGCAAGAATTAACTGACACATCCGAATCATATTCGTCAGTCTCCGCGCCCATTGTTTCGGGGTCGCGTTGCATCTGAGCCTCCACCGAACCAGCCGCCATCGCCTGTCTTATTTGGGCCTGTATACGCAGATCAGCTGGGGCAAGTTTAACTATTGGGTTAGGTTAGGTTAGGTTAGGTTAGGTTAGGTTAGGTTAGGTTAGGTTAGGTTAGGTTAGGTTAGGTTAGGTTAGGTTAGGTTAGGTTAGGTTAGGTTAGGTTAGGTTAGGTTAGGTTAGGTTAGGTTGGGGGATCCCCCACAGCGCATACTTCCTCGTAGTATCCCCTGGGCAACGCCGTGTCTGACCACCGTAACGGAGTGGCAGACCGGCGGCTAAAGTGCGCTGTGAAGTCGTAGCATATTTTAATCCTTTTTATTCGAATTTTATCCAAGTCGGCAAGCTACGACCTGCTCTTGAGGCTATGCCTAGACTCCTGAGGGAAGCCTCCGGGCGTTTTAAAAAAGGCCCTTCTCAGGGCCAACCAAAAGGCCCTTCTCAGGGCCAACCAAAAGGCCCTTCTCAGGGCCAACCAAAAGGCCCTTCTCAGGGCCAACCAAAAGGCCCTTCTCAGGGCCATCCTAAAGGCCCTTCTCAGGGCCAGTCCGAGGGCGCTTCGGCGACGGAGGCTAGCCGCGCATCGTCTGCGGCTAGCTTCTACTGTATAGCAGACTCGGACAACGAGTCCATTGGGTTCGATGGTCGGACCCAATCCACTGGCCCTTCTAAGGGCCACGCTGGAGCTGGCCGCGCACCATCTGCGGCCAGCTTATCCAGCCTACAGGCGGAGCTGGAGATATCGGACTCCGACGCATCGGAGTCTGCTATGGACACGTCGGCGGCCGGAAGTGACCGCCTCCAGAGGAAGCGGGCTTTCATGAAGCCCGGGTCCGGTGGCTCCTCGGAGTCCATTGGGAAGTCGAAGAAGAGGCCGAAGTCAAAAAAGAACTCGACCTCTCCGTCGACTTCCACCCATGAAGTAGGCCTGCTGGACGCCGAGCGTCAACTCGGCCTAGCCAAGAGGGCGCAGCTCCAGCAGGACCTGGAGGAGAAGGTCGCCGCGAAAGAGCGGCAGGCGCGGGCCGCCAGGTCGAGGGCCGGTTACGGTTCATCAAGTGTGCTGTACGCCGACCACTCCCTGGCGGAACTGGAGCGCATGGCGCTCGAAGACAAGGAGGGAGTTCTGGAGGTCGCCTCGAGGTCCTCAAACCTCAAGGGGACCTTCCAAAAGGCCCTCAAGTGCCGGGCCGTGAGCTTACATGGCATCGTGGCGGAGCTGGTGCAGCGCACCGCCACTGAAGAGACGCGGCAGCTGCAGGCAAAGGTGGATCGCCTGCAACTGGAGGTCAGCCAGCTGCACCAGAAGCTGGCTGAGGCCACGGCCCGGCACGTCCAACCTGCCCCTGCCCCTGGTCCAGTGGTAGGAGGCTCCTCCTCCTCTTCCAACCTTGAGGATACAATCCGAAAGGTGGTCATGGAGGAGAGGGCCTTCACCAGAGCCTGTTTCGCAGGAATTGAGGACCGGCTCCTGCCGGAGACGCGGCTCCGCCCGCCGCTAGCTGCGGACAATCGTCGCCCGGTGAAGGAGCCGGAGCCTATGCCTGCGGCAGGCCCGGCATCGGGGGTGCAGCCCCAGGCCCCGAAGCCCTCCAAGGGCAAAGGCAAGGGAAAGAGGACCATCCCTCAGACCCTTGCTACGGGCACGGAGGGAGCGCCTGCTGCTCCAGCAGCCCCCCCGAGCTCGCAGAGGGAGGACGCCCTGCTTCCCTCCACCACTCCGTCCAACGAGACGTGGACGGAAGTGGTCAAGAGGGGGGGAAAGGGCAAAAAGTCCCAGCCCACTGCGACTGCTTCGGCAGCCCAGAAGGCTCCGGCGGGCGGGAGGAAGCTGGTTCCTCCGAAAACGGCGGCGGTCGTGGTGACCATCACCCCGGAGGCCGTGGAGCGGGGCGAGACGTACGAGTCCGTCCTAAGACGGGCTCGTGCTAACGCGGATCCCTCCCGGCTGGGGATCGGAGCCATCACCTGCCGCCGTACCCTAACCGGAGCCCGGATTTTTGAGTTCGGGGGGGAGCAGCGCGGCGCAAACGCGGACCTCTTCGCGACCAAGTTGCGAGAGGTTATCGCGGATGCGGCAACGGTCGCCAGACCCGTTAAGACCGCAGCCTTGGAGGTGGCCGATCTCGATGATTCGGTCACCAAAGAGGATGTGGTGGCGGCCGTTGCGGCGGCTGGAGGCTGCGATGCTGGCGCAGTAAGGGGCGGAGCCATCAGGCTGGGCCGTCGTGGCATGGGTACCATCCGCGTCGAGTGCCCGGTCGCCGCGGCTGCGGCCGCTCTGAAGGCGACCAAGGGACGGCTGCTGGTGGGCTTCAGCTCGGCTGTGGTCCGGCCGCTTGAGGACCAGCCCTTGCGGTGTTTCAAGTGTTTCGCGCCGGGCCACACCCGAGCCACGTGTCCCTCCAAATCCGACTGGGGCGAGTCCTGCTTCAAGTGCGGACAGGAGGGGCACAGGAGTGCCACGTGCAGCGTCGCCACGCCTCGCTGCGCGGCGTGTGCCGCCAGTGGCCGCCCCGCGGGGCACAGGATGGGGGGCAAGAGCTGCCGGCCACCTGCGAGGAAGGGCGTAGTGTCGGCGCAGGTTCGCCCTGCTGCCACCACCGCCGCTGTCGTCGCCGCTGTAGCTCCAGCTCCAGCGGCGGTAGCTGAGGAGGAGGGTGCGATGTCGGAGTAATGGTTTCCGACTACCGCATCCTCCAGGCGAACACCAACCACTGCAGAGCGGCCCAGGACCTTCTGATGCAGACCATGGCTGAGTGGTTGGTGGACGTGGCGGTGGTTGCCGAGCCGTACTCGGTCCCTGGCCGTTGGCTGGGCGATCGGGATGGCTTGGTGGCACTAGCGGCGCGGTCTTCCACGGACTCCCCTCCCCTCTCGCTGTTAGAGAGGGGACCGGGATACGTGGCCGCCGCGTGGGGAGAATTCGCCCTTGTGGGCGTTTATTTCTCCCCAAACCGCCCCCTCCAGGACTTCGAGAATTTTCTCGAAGTCCTCACCGCAGTGGTCGGTAGAGTGGCGCCACGCCAGGCAGCCATTTTGGGCGACCTGAACGCCAAGTCGACGGCCTGGGGCAACCCGGCCGCCTCCTGCAACGTCCGGGGACGCGCCACAGAATTCTGGGCGGCGTCCTGTGGTGTGTCCCTCCTTAACAGAGGGACTGTCCACACGTGTGTGCGGCGGCAGGGAGGGTCGGTGGTCGACGTATCGTTTGCCACCCCCGTGCTAGCCGCGCACGTCGTGAACTGGCGGGTGGAGTTGGTGGAGACCTTGTCGGACCACCGATACGTGCGGTTCGACATCTCCACCCAGAGCTCCCAGGGGACGGTCCGCTCGGGCCAATCTGCGTTCCCACGGTGGGCTCTCACCCGCCTGGAGCGAGAGGCCGCGCAGGAGGCGGCGTTCGCCCAGGACTGGTTCGCGCCCCCTGTCGAGGGAATGGACGTGGACGCCGCGGCGGTCGAGCTGAGGCGGTCCTTGACCGAGGTGTGCAATTCCAGCATGCCCCGGTCACGCCGCCCGGCTCCCCGCCGCGCCGTCTATTGGTGGTCGGAGGAGCTGGCCGGGCTCCGGGCCGCGTGCGTAGCGGCCAGGAGGGCGTACACGCGGAGTCGACGACGCAGGCCCCGAGACCCCACCAACGAGGAGGGCCTCTATGCCTCGTACGTCGAGGCAAAGAGGGTCCTCAAGACGGCAATGGGGGCGGCCGAAGACTCGGCGAGAGCCGAGATGCTCGAGGGTCTCGACAGGGATCCGTACGGACGGCCTTACAAGGCGGCGCGGAACAAACTGCGCCCCTGCGGTCCTCCACTGACGGAGACCCTCGAGCCGGCATTGCTGGATGGGGTGGTCCGGTCCCTGTTTCCGTCCAGGGCCGACTTCACCCCTCCAGTGATGGACCCCCCGCCGGGGGTGGTTTCGCCGGAGGAGGAGATCCCTCCGGTTACGGCGTCTGAGCTGTACGGGGGGACCCTTCGCCTCCGCGCGAAGAACACAGCCCCAGGGCCGGACGGCGTTCCCGCACGGGTGGTGGCCATCGCCGCCTCTCAGATGGAGGAGAGGTTTCGGGACCTCTTCAGCGCGTGTTTCACGACTGGGAGGTTCCCGAAGCTCTGGAAGGAGGGGCGGCTATGCCTCCTCCGAAAAGAGGGACGCCCGGCAGACTCCCCCTCGGCTTACCGGCCCATCGTTCTGCTCGATGAGGTCGGTAAGTTGTTCGAGGGGATAATCGCCGACCGGCTAAATGGCCACCTGGGGACTGTGGGGCCGAACCTGTCGGACGCCCAATTCGGTTTCCGACGGGGTCGTTCGACGGTCGACGCGCTGGCCCTACTCAAGGGCCAGGTCAAGGAGGCCGTGGAGGCGGGTGACGGAGTGTTGGCGGTGTCGTTCGACATTGCAAACGCCTTCAACTCCGTCCCCCACTCTACAATCTTGGAGGCGCTCCGGTACCACGGAGTGCCTCAGTACCTGCGCCAACTCTTGGCCAGTTACTTGGAGGACCGGGTGGTCCTCCTCGAAGATAAGACGGCCAGATTGAGGCGCTACGGCGCAGAGTCCGGTGTTCCACAGGGGTCGGTCCTAGGACCACCGTTGTGGAACATCGGATTCGACTGGCTCCTGCGGGGAACCCTCCTCCGTGGCACGAGTATCATATGTTACGCGGACGATACCCTCCTCATTGCCCGGGGGAGGGACTTCAGGGAGGCGGCCAGTCTGGCCTCTGCTGGCGGGTCCTTAGTGGCGGGAAGGATCCGCCGCCTAGGGCTGAAGGTGGCGCTGCAAAAGACCGAGGCCGTGTATTTCCACGGGCCTCGGCAGCGCATCCCCCCTGACGGCCACATTGTCGTGGAGGGCGTCAGGATCGGGGTCGGGGCCCAGATGAAATATCTGGGCCTTGTTCTCGACAGCAGGTGGCGCTTCGGTCCGCACTTTAGCGGGCTGTCGACCCGCCTGCTGAAGACCGCGAACGCCCTGTCCTGGCTCCTCCCGAACCTGGGGGGACCGAAGGCGCGATGCCGGCAGTTGTACGCCGGCATCCTCAAGAGCATGGCCGTTTATGGGGCTCCGATCTGGGCGGACTCCCTCCACAGGAGGGAGAACGCCACTGCCATCCGCAGGCCCCAAAGGGCCATTGCACAGCGGGTGGCGAGGGCCTACCGCTCGGTAGGGTTCTCGGCAGCGTGCGCTCTGGCCGGCACCCCTCCTTGGGAGCTCGAGGCATGGGTGCTGACCAGAGTGTACGAGTGGACGGCGCGGCGCAAGGCGCTGGGGGAGCTCCCCGCCGCAGAAGAGCGGGAGGCCGTGCGGCAAGAGGCGAGGGACGCTATCGTCCTTCATTGGACGGAGGACCTCGCCTCTGCCACTTTTGGCCGCCGAACCCTGGACGCGCTCGGGCCAGTCCTGAAGGATTGGCTCGAGCGGTCCCATGGTTTCCTCTCTTTCCGTCTGGTGCAGATGTTGTCCGGGCATGGATGCTTCGGATCGCACCTGCATCGGATCCAAAGGGAGGAGACCCCGTCGTGCCACGACTGTGGCGCGGCGGTGGACACGGCACAGCACACCTTGGAGGTGTGCCCTGCCTGGTCCGAGCTGCGCCATGCCCTGGTTGCAGCGGTCGGGCAGGACCTCTCGCTTCCCGGCGTCGTCAGCGCCATGCTGGGGAGCGAGGGGGCCTGGGCAGCGGTCGCCTCCTTCTGCGAGGAAGTGATGTCGCAGAAGGAGGAGGCGGAGCGCGTGCGGGAGGACGACCCTCTCGCGGCGCCGCTCCGAAGGCGGAGGAGGGGTCGAAGAAGACGTCAGTATGACAGTCATCTCCGACTCCTCCCAGGTGGAGGCCAGCAGGCAACGGGTGCGGGGGCACTCTTGCCTGTATTGCACAGGCCTCCACCAGTGTCGGATGGGAATGGCCAGGTGTTCCCGGCCATTCCCGTAGCCCCTCAGCCTGGGGGGCATGCGGGGCCCGCCAGCTAGGCGGGCACGCGCCGGGAGGGTCGTGGACGTAAAGGCTGTGCCAGTTTCCCATGGCCCTCCCATAACGGCATTGAGGGAACACCGCTGGGTTTTTTAGTGGGTATACCGGCACTCTGCCGGGGAGTCCCACATACCCCTCCCGTCCCCCGACAGGAGGGTATGCGTAATGCATTTTTCCCAGCGGGAAAAAAAAAAAAAAAAAAAAAAAAAAAAAAAAAAAAGGTTTTGTTAGGTTAGGTTAGGTTAGGTTAGGTTAGGTTAGGTTAGGTTAGGTTAGGTTAGGTTAGGTTAGGTTAGGTTAGGTTAGGTTAGGTTGGGGGATCCCCCACAGCGCATACTTCCTCGTAGTATCCCCTGGGCAACGCCGTGTCTGACCACCGTAACGGAGTGGCAGACCGGCGGCTAAAGTGCGCTGTGCTATCGTAGCATATTTTAATCTTTTTATTGTTTTTATCCGAGTCGGCAAGCTACGAACTGCTCTTGAGGCTATGCCTAGACCCCTGAGGGAAGCCTCCGGGCGTTTTAAAAAAGGCCCTTCTCAGGGCCAACCAAAAGGCCCTTCTCAGGGCCAACCAAAAGGCCCTTCTCAGGGCCAACCAAAAGGCCCTTCTCAGGGCCAACCTAAAGGCCCTTC
This sequence comes from Dryobotodes eremita, assembly GCA_917490735.1. Classification (NCBI taxonomy): domain Eukaryota; kingdom Metazoa; phylum Arthropoda; class Insecta; order Lepidoptera; family Noctuidae; genus Dryobotodes; species Dryobotodes eremita. The sequence continues at coordinate 23,260,704 of OU823254.1, forward strand.
TCAGGGCCAGTCAGAGAGCGCTTCGGCGTCGGAGGCTAGCCGCGCATCGTCTGCGGCTAGCTTCTACTGTATTGCAGACTCGGACAACGAGTCCATTGGGTTCAATGCTCGGACCCAATCCACTGGCCCTTCTAAGGGCCACGCTGGAGCTGGCCGCGCACCATCTGCGGCCAGCTTATCCAGCCTACAGGCGGAGCTGGAGGTATCGGACTCCGACGCATCGGAGTCTGCAATGGACACGTCTGCGGCCGGAAGTGACCGCCTCCAGAGGAAGCGGGCTTTTTTGAAGCCCGGGTCCGGTGGCTCCTCGGAGTCCATTGGGAAGTCGAAGAAGAGGCCGAGGTCAAAAAAGGCCTCGACCTCTCCGTCGACTTCCACCCATGAAGTAGGCCTGCTGGACGCCGAGCGTCAACTCGGCCTAGCCAAGAGGGCGCAGCTCCAGCAGGACCTGGAGGAGAAGGTCGCCGCGAAAGAGCGGCAGGCACGGGCCGCCAGGTCGAGGGCCGGTTACGGTGCATCAAGTGTGCTGTACGCCGACCACTCCCTGGCGGAACTTGAGCGCATGGCGCTCGAAGACAAGGAGGGAGTTCTGGAGGTCGCCTCGAGATCCTCAAACCTCAAGGGGACCTTCCAAAAGGCCCTCAAGTGCCGGGCCGTGAGCTTACATGGCATCGTGGCGGAGCTGGTGCAGCGCACCGCCACTGAAGAGACGCGGCAGCTGCAGGCGAAGGTGGATCGCCTGCAACTGGAGGTCAGCCAGCTGCACCAGAAGCTGGCTGAGGCCACGGCCCGGCACGTCCAACCTGCCCCTGCCCCTGGTCCGGTGGTAGGAGGCTCCTCCTCCTCTTCCAACCTTGAGGATACAATCCGAAAGGTGGTCATGGAGGAGAGGGCCTTCACCAGAGCCTGTTTCGCAGGAATCGCAGGAATTGAGGACCGGCTCCTGCCGGAGACGCGGCTCCGCCCGCCACTAGCGGCGGACAAGCGTTGCACGGCGAAGGAGCCGGAACCTGCGCCTGTAGCAGGCCCGGCATCGGGGGAGCAGCCCCAGGCCCCGAAGCCCTCCAAGGGCAAAGGCAAGGGAAAGAGGACCACCCCTCAGACCCTTGCTGCGGGCTCGGCGGGAGCGCCTACTGCTCCAGCAGCCCCCCCGAGCTCGCAGAGGGAGGATGCCCCGCTTCCCTCCACCACTCCGTCCAACGAGACGTGGACGGAAGTGGTCAGGAGGGGAAAGGGCAAAAAGCCTGCTGCGGCTGCTTCGGCAGCCCAGAAGGCTCCAGCGGGTGGGAGGAAGTTGGTTCCTCCCAAAACTGCGGCGGTCGTGGTGACCATCACCCCGGAGGCCGTGGAGCGGGGCGAGACGTACGAGTCCGTACTAAGACGGGCTCGTGCCAACGCAGACCCCTCCCGGCTGGGGATCGGTGGCATCACTTGCCGCCGCACCCTAACCGGAGCCCGGATTTTTGAGTTCGGGGGGGAGCAGCGCGGCGCAAACGCGGACCTCTTCGCGACGAAGTTGCGAGAGGTCATCGCGGATGCGGCAACGGTCGCCAGACCCATTAAGACCGCAGCCTTGGAGGTGGCCGATCTCGATGATTCGGTCACCAAAGAGGATGTGGTGGCGGCCGTTGCGGCGGCTGGAGGCTGCGATGCTGGCGCAGTAAGGGGCGGAGCCATCAGGCTGGGCCGTCGTGGCATGGGTACCATCCGCGTCGAGTGCCCGGTCGCCGCGGCTGCGGCCGCTCTGAAGGCGACCAAGGGACGGCTGCTGGTGGGCTTCAGCTCGGCTGTGGTCCGGCCGCTTGAGGACCAGCCCTTACGGTGCTTCAAGTGTTTCGCGCCGGGCCACACCCGAGCCACGTGTCCCTCCAAGTCCGACTGGGGCGAGTCCTGCTTCATGTGCGGGCAGGAGGGGCACAGGAGTGCCACGTGCAGCGTCGCCACGCCTCGCTGCGCGGCGTGTGCCGCCAGTGGCCGCCCCGCGGGGCACAGGATGGGGGGCAAGAGCTGCCGGCCACCTGCAAGGAAGGGCGTAGTGTCGGCGCAGGTTCGCCCTGCTGCCACCACGGCCGCTGTCGTCGCCGCTGTAGCTCCAGCTCCAGCGGCGGTAGCTGAGGAGGAGGGTGCGATGTCGGAGTAATGGTTTCCGACTACCGCATCCTCCAGGCGAACACCAACCACTGCAGAGCGGCCCAGGACCTGCTGATGCAGACCATGGCTGAGTGGTTGGTGGACGTGGCGGTGGTTGCCGAGCCGTACTCGGTCCCTGGCCGTTGGCTGGGCGATCGGGATGGCTTGGTGGCACTAGCGGCGCGGTCTTCCACGGACTCCCCTCCCCTCTCGCTATTAGAGAGGGGACCGGGATACGTGGCCGCCGCGTGGGGAGAATTCGCCCTTGTGGGCGTTTATTTCTCCCCAAACCGCCCCCTCCAGGACTTCGAGAATTTTCTCGAGGTCCTCACCGCAGTGGTCGGTAGAGTGGCGCCACGCCAGGTCGCCATCTTGGGCGACCTGAACGCCAAGTCGACGGCCTGGGGCAACATGGCCGCCTCCTGCAACGTCCGGGGACGCGCCACAGAATTCTGGGCGGCGTCCTGTGGTGTGTCCCTCCTTAACAGAGGGACTGTCCACACGTGTGTGCGGCAGCGGGGAGGGTCGGTGGTCGACGTATCGTTTGCCACCCCCGTGCTGGCCGCGCACGTCGTGAACTGGCGGGTGGAGATGGTGGAGACCTTGTCGGACCACCGATACGTGCGGTTCGACATCTCCACCCAGAGCTCCCAGGGGACGGTCCGCTTGGGCCAATCTGTGTTCCCACGGTGGGCTCTCACCCGCCTGGACCGAGAGGCCGCGCGGGAGGCGGCGTTCGCCCAAGACTGGTTTGCGCCCCCTGTCGAGGGATTGGACGTGGACGCCGCGGCGGTCGAGCTGAGGCGGTCCTTGACCGAGGTGTGCAATTCCAGCATGCCCCGGTCACGCCGCCCGGCTCCCCGCCGCGCCGTCTATTGGTGGTCGGAGGAGCTGGCCGGGCTCCGGGCCGCGTGCGTAGCGGCCAGGAGGGCGTACACGCGGAGTCGACGACGCAGGCCCCGAGACCCCACCAACGAGGAGGGCCTCTATGCCTCGTACGTCGACGCAAAGAGGGTCCTCAAGACGGCAATGGGGGCGGCCGAAGACTCGGCGAGAGCCGAGATGCTCGAGGGTCTCGACAGGGATCCGTATGGACGGCCTTACAAGGCGGCGCGGAACAAACTGCGCCCCTGCGGTCCTCCACTGACGGAGACCCTCGAGCCGGCATTGCTGGATGGGGTGGTCCGGTCCCTGTTTCCGACCAGGGCCGACTTCACCCCTCCAGTGATGGACCCCCCGCCGGGGGTGGTTTCGCCGGAGGAGGAGATCCCTCCGGTTACGGCGTCTGAGCTGTACGGGGGGACCCTTCGCCTCCGCGCGAAGAACACAGCCCCAGGGCCGGACGGCGTTCCCGCACGGGTGGTGGCCATCGCCGCCTCTCAGATGGAGGAGAGGTTTCGGGACCTCTTCAGCGCGTGTTTCACGACTGGGAGGTTCCCGAAGCTCTGGAAGGAGGGGCGGCTATGCCTCCTCCGAAAAGAGGGACGCCCGGCAGACTCCCCCTCGGCTTACCGGCCCATCGTTCTGCTCGATGAGGTCGGTAAGTTGTTCGAGGGGATAATCGCCGACCGGCTAAATGGCCACCTGGGGACTGTGGGGCCGAACCTGTCGGACGCCCAATTCGGTTTCCGACGGGGTCGTTCGACGGTCGACGCGCTGGCCCTACTCAAGGGCCAGGTCAAGGAGGCCGTGGAGGCGGGTGACGGAGTGTTGGCGGTGTCGTTCGACATTGCAAACGCCTTCAACTCCGTCCCCCACTCTACAATCTTGGAGGCGCTCCGGTACCACGGAGTGCCTCAGTACCTGCGCCAACTCTTGGCCAGCTACTTGGAGGACCGGGTGGTCCTCCTCGAAGATAAGACGGCCAGATTGAGGCGCTATGGCGCAGAGTCCGGTGTTCCACAGGGGTCGGTCCTAGGACCACCGTTGTGGAACATCGGATTCGACTGGCTCCTGCGGGGAACCCTCCTCCGTGGCACGAGTATCATCTGCTACGCGGACGATACCCTCCTCATTGCCCGGGGGAGGGACTTCAGAGAGGCGGCCAGTCTGGCCTCTGCTGGCGGGTCCTTAGTGGCGGGAAGGATCCGCCGCCTAGGGCTGAAGGTGGCGCTGCAAAAGACCGAGGCCGTGTATTTCCACGGGCCTCGGCAGCGCATCCCCCCTGACGGCCACATTGTCGTGGAGGGCGTCAGGATCGGGGTCGGGGCCCAGATGAAATATCTGGGCCTTGTTCTCGACAGCAGGTGGCGCTTCGGTCCGCACTTCAGCGGGCTGTCGACCCGCCTGCTGAAGACCGCGAACGCCCTGTCCTGGCTCCTCCCGAACCTGGGGGGTCCGAAGGCGCGATGCCGGCAGCTGTACGCCGGCATCCTCAAGAGCATGGCCCTTTATGGGGCTCCGATCTGGGCGGACTCCCTCCACAGGAGGGAGAACGCCACTGCCATCCGCAGGCCCCAAAGGGCCATTGCACAGCGGGTGGCGAGGGCCTACCGCTCGGTAGGGTTCTCGGCAGCGTGCGCTCTGGCCGGCACCCCTCCTTGGGAGCTAGAGGCATGGGTGCTGACCAGAGTGTACGAGTGGACGGCGCGGCGCAAGGCGCTAGGGGAGCTCCCCGCCGCAGAAGAGCGGGAGGCCGTGCGGCAAGAGGCGAGGGACGCTATCGTCCTTCATTGGACGGAGGACCTCGCCTCTGCCACTTTTGGCCGCCGAACCCTGGACGCGCTCGGGCCAGTCCTGAAGGATTGGCTCGAGCGGTCCCATGGTTTCCTCTCTTTCCGTCTGGTGCAGGTGTTGTCCGGGCATGGATGCTTCGGATCGCACCTGCATCGGATCCAAAGGGAGGAGACCCCGTCGTGCCACGACTGTGGCGCGGCGGTGGACACGGCACAGCACACCTTGGAGGTGTGCCCTGCCTGGTCCGAGCTGCGCCATGCCCTGGTTGCAGCGGTCGGGCAGGACCTCTCGCTTCCCGGCGTCGTCAGCGCCATGCTGGGGAGCGAGGAGGCCTGGGCAGCGGCCGCCTCCTTCTGCGAGGAAGTGATGTCGCAGAAGGAGGAGGCGGAGCGCGTGCGGGAGGACGACCCTCTCGCGGCGCCGCTCCGAAGGCGGAGGAGGGGTCGAAGAAGACGTCAGTATGACAGTCATCTCCGACTCCTCCCAGGTGGAGGCCAGCAGGCAACGGGTGCGGGGGCACCCTTGCCTGTATTGCACAGGCCTCCACCAGTGTCGGATGGGAATGGCCAGGTGTTCCCGGCCATTCCCGTAGCCCCCCAGATTGGGGGGCATGCGGGGCCCGCCAGCTAGGCGGGCACGCGCCGGGAGGGTCGTGGACGTAAAGGCTGTGCCAGTTTCCCATGGCCCCCCCATAACGGCATTGAGGGAACACCGCTGGGTTTTTTAGTGGGTATACCGGCACTCTGCCGGGGAGTCCCACATACCCCTCCCGTCCCCCGACGGGAGGGTATGCGTAATGCATTTTTCCCAGCGGGGAAAAAAAAAAAAAAAAAAAAAAAAAAAAAAAAAAAAAAAAAAAAAAAAGGTTAGGTTAGGTTAGGTTAGGTTGGGGGATCCCCCACAGCGCATACTTCCTCGTAGTATCCCCTGGGCAACGCCGTGTCTGACCACCGTAACGGAGTGGCAGACCGGCGGCTAAAGTGCGCTGTGAAGTCGTAGCATATTTTAATCCTTTTTATTCGAATTTTATCCAAGTCGGCAAGCTACGACCTGCTCTTGAGGCTATGCCTAGACCCCTGAGGGAAGCCTCCGGGCGTTTAAAAAAAGGCCCTTCTCAGGGCCAACCAAAAGGCCCTTCTCAGGGCCAACCAAAAGGCCCTTCTCAGGGCCAACCAAAAGGCCCTTCTCAGGGCCAACCAAAAGGCCCTTCTCAGGGCCAACCTAAAGGCCCTTCTCAGGGCCAGTCAGAGGGCGCTTCGGCGTCGGAGGCTAGCCGCGCATCGTCTGCGGCTAGCTTCTACTGTATAGCAGACTCGGACAACGAGTCCATTGGGTTCGATGCTCGGACCCAATCCACTGGCCCTTCTAAGGGCCACGCTGGAGCTGGCCGCGCACCATCTGCGGCCAGCTTATCCAGCCTACAGGCGGAGCTGGAGGTATCGGACTCCGACGCATCGGAGTCTGCAATGGACACGTCGGCGGCCGGAAGTGACCGCCTCCAGAGGAAGCGGGCTTTCATGAAGCCCGGGTCCGGTGGCTCCTCGGAGTCCATTGGGAAGTCGAAGAAGAGGCCGAGGTCAAAAAAGGCCTCGACCTCTCCGTCGACTTCCACCCATGAAGTAGGCCTGCTGGACGCCGAGCGTCAACTCGGCCTAGCCAAGAGGGCGCAGCTCCAGCAGGACCTGGAGGAGAAGGTCGCCGCGAAAGAGCGGCAGGCGCGGGCCGCCAGGTCAAGGGCCGGTTACGGTGCATCAAGTGTGCTGTACGCCGACCACTCCCTGGCGGAACTTGAGCGCATGGCGCTCGAAGACAAGGAGGGAGTTCTGGAGGTCGCCTCGAGGTCCTCAAACCTCAAGGGGACCTTCCAAAAGGCCCTCAAGTGCCGGGCCGTGAGCTTACATGGCATCGTGGCGGAGCTGGTGCAGCGCACCGCCACTGAAGAGACGCGGCAGCTGCAGGCAAAGGTGGATCGCCTGCAACTGGAGGTCAGCCAGCTGCACCAGAAGCTGGCTGAGGCCACGGCCCGGCACGTCCAACCTGCCCCTGCCCCTGGTCCGGTGGTAGGAGGCTCCTCCTCCTCTTCCAACCTTGAGGATACAATCCGAAAGGTGGTCATGGAGGAGAGGGCCTTCACCAGAGCCTGTTTCGCAGGAATTGAGGACCGGCTCCTGCCGGAGACGCGGCTCCGCCCGCCGCTAGCTGCGGACAATCGTCGCACGGCGAAGGAGCCGGAACCTGCGCCTGTAGCAGGCCCGGCATCGGGGGAGCAGCCCCAGGCCCCGAAGCCCTCCAAGGGCAAAGGCAAGGGAAAGAGGACCACCCCTCAGACCCTTGCTACGGGCACGGAGGGAGCGCCTGCTGCTCCAGCAGCCCCCCCGAGCTCGCAGAGGGAGGACGCCCTGCTTCCGTCCACCACTCCGTCCAACGAGACGTGGACGGAAGTGGTCAAGAGGGGGGGAAAGGGCAAAAAGTCCCAGCCCACTGCGACTGCTTCGGCAGCCCAGAAGGCTCCGGCGGGCGGGAGGAAGCTGGTTCCTCCGAAAACGGCGGCGGTCGTGGTGACCATCACCCCGGAGGCCGTGGAGCGGGGCGAGACGTACGAGTCCGTCCTAAGACGGGCTCGTGCTAACGCGGATCCCTCCCGGCTGGGGATCGGAGCCATCACCTGCCGCCGTACCCTAACCGGAGCCCGAATTTTTGAGTTCGGGGGGGAGCAGCGCGGCGCAAACGCGGACCTCTTCGCGACCAAGTTGCGAGAGGTCATCGCGGATGCGGCAACGGTCGCCAGACCCGTTAAGACCGCAGCCTTGGAGGTGGCCGATCTCGATGATTCGGTCACCAAAGAGGATGTGGTGGCGGCCGTTGCGGCGGCTGGAGGCTGCGATGCTGGCGCAGTAAGGGGCGGAGCCATCAGGCCGGGCCGTCGTGGCATGGGTACCATCCGCGTCGAGTGCCCGGTCGCCGCGGCTGCGGCCGCTCTGAAGGCGACCAAGGGACGGCTGCTGGTGGGCTTCAGCTCGGCTGTGGTCCGGCCGCTTGAGGACCAGCCCTTACGGTGCTTCAAGTGTTTCGCGCCGGGCCACACCCGAGCCACGTGTCCCTCCAAATCCGACTGGGGCGAGTCCTGCTTCCAGTGCGGGCAGGAGGGGCACAGGAGTGCCGCGTGCAGCGTCGCCATACCTCGCTGTGCGGCATGTGCCGCCAGTGGCCGCCCCGCGGGGCACAGGATGGGGGGCAAGAGCTGCCGGCCACCTGCGAGGAAGGGCGTAGTGTCGGCGCAGGTTCGCCCTGCTGCCACCACCGCCGCTGTCGTCGCCGCTGTAGCTCCAGCTCCAGCGGCGGTAGCTGAGGAGGAGGGTGCGATGTCGGAGTAATGGTTTCCGACTACCGCATCCTCCAGGCGAACACCAACCACTGCAGAGCGGCCCAGGACCTGCTGATGCAGACCATGGCCGAGTGGTTGGTGGACGTGGCGGTGGTTGCCGAGCCGTACTTGGTCCCTGGCCGTTGGCTGGGCGATCGGGATGGCTTGGTGGCACTAGCGGCGCGGTCTTCCACGGACTCCCCTCCCCTCTCGCTATTAGAGAGGGGACCGGGATACGTGGCCGCCGCGTGGGGAGAATTCGCCCTTGTGGGCGTTTATTTCTCCCCAAACCGCCCCCTGCAGGACTTCGAAAATTTTCTCGAGGTCCTCACCGCAGTGGTCGGTAGAGTGGCCCCACGCCAGGTCGCCATCTTGGGCGACCTGAACGCCAAGTCGACGGCCTGGGGCAACCCGGCCGCCTCCTGTAACGTCCGGGGACGCGCCACAGAATTCTGGGCGGCGTCCTGTGGTGTGTCCCTCCTTAACAGAGGGACTGTCCACACGTGTGTGCGGCAGCGGGGAGGGTCGGTGGTCGACGTATCGTTTGCCACCCCCGTGCTAGCCGCGCACGTCGTGAACTGGCGGGTGGAGTTGGTGGAGACCTTGTCGGACCACCGATACGTGCGGTTCGACATCTCCACCCAGAGCTCCCAGGGGACGGTCCGCTCGGGCCAATCTGCGTTCCCACGGTGGGCTCTCACCCGCCTGGACCGAGAGGCCGCGCAGGAGGCGGCGTTCGCCCAGGACTGGTTTGCGCCCCCTGTCGAGGGATTGGACGTGGACGCCGCGGCGGTCGAGCTGAGGCGGTCCTTGACCGAGGTGTGCAATTCCAGCATGCCCCGGTCACGCCGCCCGGCTCCCCGCCGCGCCGTCTATTGGTGGTCGAGGAGCTGGCCGGGCTCCGGGCCGCGTGCGTAGCGGCCAGGAGGGCGTACACGCGGAGTCGACGACGCAGGCCCCAAGACCCCACCAACGAGGAGGGCCTCTATGCCTCGTACGTCGAGGCAAAGAGGGTCCTCAAGACGGCAATGGGGGCGGCCGAAGACTCGGCGAGAGCCGAGATGCTCGAGGGTCTCGACAGGGATCCGTACGGACGGCCTTACAAGGCGGCGCGGAACAAACTGCGCCCCTGCGGTCCTCCACTGACGGAGACCCTCGAGCCGGCATTGCTGGATGGGGTGGTCCGGTCCCTGTTTCCGTCCAGGGCCGACTTCACCCCTCCAGTGATGGACCCCCCGCCGGGGGTGGTTTCGCCGGAGGAGGAGATCCCTCCGGTTACGGCGTCTGAGCTGTACAGGGGGACCCTTCGCCTCCGCGCGAAGAACACAGCCCCAGGGCCGGACGGCGTTCCCGCACGGGTGGTGGCCATCGCCGCCTCTCAGATGGAGGAGAGGTTTCGGGACCTCTTCAGCGCGTGTTTCACGACTGGGAGGTTCCCGAAGCTCTGGAAGGAGGGGCGGCTATGCCTCCTCCGAAAAGAGGGACGCCCGGCAGACTCCCCCTCGGCTTACCGGCCCATCGTTCTGCTCGACGAGGTCGGTAAGTTGTTCGAGGGGATAATCGCCGACCGGCTAAATGGCCACCTGGGGACTGTGGGGCCGAACCTGTCGGACGCCCAATTCGGTTTCCGACGGGGTCGTTCGACGGTCGACGCGCTGGCCCTACTCAAGGGCCAGGTCAAGGAGGCCGTGGAGGCGGGTGACGGAGTGTTGGCGGTGTCGTTCGACATTGCAAACGCCTTCAACTCCGTCCCCCACTCTACAATCTTGGAGGCGCTCCGGTACCACGGAGTGCCTCAGTACCTGCGCCAACTCTTGGCCAGCTACTTGGAGGACCGGGTGGTCCTCCTCGAAGATAAGGCAGCCAGATTGAGGCGCTATGGCGCAGAGTCCGGTGTTCCACAGGGGTCGGTCCTAGGACCACCGTTGTGGAACATCGGATTCGACTGGCTCCTGCGGGGAACCCTCCTCCGTGGCACGAGTATCATCTGCTACGCGGACGATACCCTCCTCATTGCCCGGGGGAGGGACTTCAGGGAGGCGGCCAGTCTGGCCTCTGCTGGCGGGTCTTTAGTGGCGGGAAGGATCCGCCGCCTAGGGCTGAAGGTGGCGCTGCAAAAGACCGAGGCCGTGTATTTCCACGGGCCTCGGCAGCGCATCCCCCCTGACGGCCACATTGTCGTGGAGGGCGTCAGGATCGGGGTCGGGGCCCAGATGAAATATCTGGGCCTCGTTCTCGACAGCAGGTGGCGCTTCGGTCCGCACTTCAGCGGGCTGTCGACCCGCCTGCTGAAGACCGCGAACGCCCTGTCCTGGCTCCTCCCGAACCTGGGGGGTCCGAAGGCGCGATGCCGGCAGTTGTACGCCGGCATCCTCAAGAGCATGGCCCTTTATGGGGCCCCGATCTGGGCGGACTCCCTCCACAGGAGGGAGAACGCCACTGCCATCCGCAGGCCCCAAAGGGCCATTGCACAGCGGGTGGCGAGGGCCTACCGCTCGGTAGGGTTCTCGGCAGCGTGCGCTCTGGCCGGCACCCCTCCTTGGGAGCTCGAGGCATGGGTGCTGACCAGAGTGTACGAGTGGACGGCGCGGCGCAAGGCGCTAGGGGAGCTCCCCGCCGCAGAAGAGCGGGAGGCCGTGCGGCAAGAGGCGAGGGACGCTATCGTCCTTCACTGGACGGAGGACCTCGCCTCTGCCACTTTTGGCCGCCGAACCCTGGACGCGCTCGGGCCAGTCCTGAAGGATTGGCTCGAGCGGTCCCATGGTTTCCTCTCTTTCCGTCTGGTGCAGGTGTTGTCCGGGCATGGATGCTTCGGATCGCACCTGCATCGGATCCAAAGGGAGGAGACCCCGTCGTGCCACGACTGTGGCGCGGCGGTGGACACGGCACAGCACACCTTGGAGGTGTGCCCTGCCTGGTCCGAGCTGCGCCATGCCCTGGTTGCAGCGGTCGGGCAGGATCTCTCGCTTCCCGGCGTCGTCAGCGCCATGCTGGGGAGCGAGGGGGCCTGGGCAGCGGCCGCCTCCTTCTGCGAGGAAGTGATGTCGCAGAAGGAGGAGGCGGAGCGCGTGCGGGAGGACGACCCTCTCGCGGCGCCGCTCCGAAGGCGGAGGAGGGGTCGAAGAAGACGTCAGTATGACAGTCATCTCCGACTCCTCCCAGGTGGAGGCCAGCAGGCAACGGGTGCGGGGGCACCCTTGCCTGTATTGCACAGGCCTCCACCAGTGTCGGATGGGAATGGCCAGGTGTTCCCGGCCATTCCCGCAGCCCCCCAGCCTGGGGGGCATGCGGGGCCCGCCAGCTAGGCGGGCACGCGCCGGGAGGGTCGTGGACGTAAAGGCTGTGCCAGTTTCCCATGGCCCTCCCATAACGGCATTGAGGGAACACCGCTGGGTTTTTTAGTGGGTATACCGGCACTCTGCCGGGGAGTCCCACATACCCCTCCCGTCCCCCGACGGGAGGGTATGCGTAATGCATTTTTCCCAGCGGAAAAAAAAAAAAAAAAAAGGTTAGGTTGGGGGATCCCCCACAGCGCATACTTCCACGTAGTTTCCCCCGGGCAACGCCGTGTCTGACCACCGTAACGGAGTGGCAGACCGGCGGCTAAAGTGCGCTGTGATTCGCAGACAATAACGCGGTCCTCTGCGAATATGACGAGAAAGCCAAGCCGTGACGCCTCTGGGCGCTTTTATTCGAATCACTCCTCCCAGGGTGATTCAAACGGCCCTTCTCAGGGCCAACCCGACGGCCCTTCTCAGGGCCAAACCAATGGCCCTTCTCAGGGCCAATCCAGCGGCCCTTCTCAGGGCCACGCCGGCGGCGCTTCGGCGTCGGAAGCTGACCGCGCACCATCTGCGGCCAGCTTTTTCAGCAGGCCGGACGATTTGTCGGACGCCGACGAGTCCAATATGGACACGTCGGCGGCCGAAAACGACCGCCCCAAACGGAAGAGGGCCGGCATGAGCCTCGGGTCCGAGGGCTCCTCGGAGTCGGTCGGATCTAGGGCGAAGAAGAAGTCGAAGTCTAAAAAGGCTTCAACTTCTCCTTCGGCTTATGCTCACGATGTGGGCTTGGTGGACGCCGAGCGCCAGCTAAACCTGGCGAAAAGGGCGCAACTCCAGGAAGACCTGGAGGAGAGGGTCGCAGCCAAGGAGCGGCAGGCGCAAGCCGCCAGGTCGAGGGCTGGCTATGGTGCACCCAATGTGCTATATGCTGATCACTCCCTGGCGGAATTGGAGCGCATGGCAAAGGAGGACAAGGAGGAAGTTCTGGAGGTCGCCTCAAAGTCCTCCAATTTGAAGGGGACCTTCCAGAAGGCCCTCAAATGCCGGGCCGCCAGCATGCACGGCATCGTGATGGAGCTGGTGAAGCGGACGGCCACGGACGAGACGCGACAGCTGCAGGCGAAGGTCGATCGTTTGCAGGCGGAGGTCAGCCAGCTGCACCAGAAGCTGGCTGAGGTCACGGCCCGACCTGCCCAATCTGCCCCAGGTGCAGTGGTGGAGGGCTCCTCTTCCCCTGCCAGCCTTGAGGCAATTATCCGTGGGGTTGTCATGGAGGAGAGGGCCTTCATCAGAGGCTGCTTCGCGGGCATCGAGGACCGACTCTTGCCGGAAAGGCGGCTCCGCCCGCCGCTAGCGGCGGATATGAGACCACCGCCGACGGAACCGGAACCTGCGCCTCTGGGAGGCCTGGCATCGGGCGAGCAGCCCCGGGCCCCAAAGCCCTCCAAGGGCAAGGACAAGGGCAAGGGGACCACGGTGCCCTCTCAAACGCCCACCACGAGCGCGGAGGGAGCGTCTGGGTCGTCTGCAACTCCAGCAGCCCCCCAGAACTTGCAGGGAGAGGACGCCCTTCTTCCCTCCACCACACCAGCCGTGGACGAAAGTGGTAAAGGGGGGAAAAGGGAAAAAGTCGACCCCTAAGCCCGCTGCGACTGCTCCTGCAGCGAAAAAGGATCCACCCGGCGGGAGGAAGCTGGTTCCTCCCAAAACCGCGGCCGTCGTGGTGACCATCACCCCGGAGGCCGTGGAGCGGGGCGAGACGTATGAGTCCGTCCTAAGACGGGCTCGTACCAACGCGGATCCCTCCCGGCTGGGGATCGGCAACATCACGTGTCGCCGAACCCTAGCCGGGGCTCGAATTTTCGAGTTCTCGGGGGAGCAGCGCGGCGCAAACGCGGATCTCTTCGCGAAAATGGTGCAAGAGGTCATCGGGGATGCGGCAACGGTCGTCAGGCCTGTAAAGACCGCAGCCTTGGAGGTGGCCGATCTAGATGATTCGGTCACTAAAGAGGACGTGGTGGCGGCCGTTGCGGCGGCTGGAGGCTGCGACGCTGGCGCGGTGAAAGGTGGAGCCATCAGGCTCGGCCGCCGCGGCATGGGCACCATCCGCGTCGAGTGCCCGGTCGCCGCGGCTGGGGCCGTCCTTACTGCGACTAAGGGACGGCTACTTGTGGGGCTCAGTTCAGCTGTGGTCCGGCCGCTTGAAGAGCAACCTACGCGCTGCTTCAAGTGCTTCGCGTTCGGCCACACCCGAGTCACGTGTCCCTCCAAGTTCGACTGGGGAGACTCATGCTTCCGATGCGGGCAGGAGGGACACAAGGGTGCCGCTTGCCGCGCTACCACGCTGCGCTGCGCGGCGTGTGCCGCCAGTGGCCGCCCCGCGGACCACAGGATGACGGGCAGGAACTGTAAGCCTCCCGCGAGGAAGGGCATAGTGCCGGCGCAGGTTCGCCCTGCTGCTGCCACCACCGCCGTCGTTGTCGCCGCTGCAGCTCCAGCGGCGGTAGCCGAGGAGGGATGTGCGATGTTGGAATAATGGTTTCCAACTACCGCATCCTTCAGGCGAACACCAACCACTGTAGGGCGGCCCAGGACCTGGTGGTGCAGGTTATGGCCGAGTGGTTGGTGAACGTAGCGGTGGTCGCCGAGCCCTACTCAGTCCCCGGCAGCTGGCTGGGTGACGAGGACGGCTTGGTGGCACTAGCGGCGCGGTCTTCCACAGACTCCCCTCCCCTCTCGCTATTAGAGAGGGGACCGGGATACGTGGCCGCCGCGTGGGGAGAATTAGCCCTTGTGGGCGTCTATTTCTCCCCAAACCGCCCTCTTCAGGATTTCGAGAATTATCTCGCAATCCTGGCCGCCGTGGTCGGCAGGGCGGTGCCGCGTCAGGTCTCCGTACTGGGAGACCTGAATGCCAAGTCGGTGAACTGGGGCAACCCGGCCACCGACGCTCGCGGTAGGGCAGTGGAAATGTGGGCAGCCTCCTCTGGACTCTCCCTCTTGAACAGAGGAAGCGTCCAGACATGCGTGCGGCGGCAGGGTGGCTCAATAGTGGACGTCACTTTCGCCACCCCTGCGTTGGCCGCGCGCGTGTTGAACTGGCGGGTGGACCTGGTGGAGACTATGTCGGACCACCGCTACGTACGATTCGACATCTCCACCGGTGGCCCCGGAGAGTCGCGGCCCCTCTCGGTGCGATCACCGTTCCCGCGGTGGGCTCTCACCCGCCTGGACAGGGAGGCAGCGGTGGAGGCGGCGTTCATCCAGGACTGGTTTTCAGCGCCTTCCGCCGGCCTGGATGTGGACACCGTGGCGGGGCACCTGAGGGAGTCTCTGACCGAGGTATGCAACTCTAGCATGCCTCGGTCTAGCCGACCACCACCCAAACGCGCCGTGTACTGGTGGTCGGTGGAGCTGGCGGGGCTTCGAACAGCGTGTGTGGAGGCAAGGAGGGCCTACACGCGAAGCCGAAGGCGGCATCGACGAGACCACGCCAACGAGGACCACCTCTATGAGCTGTACATTGAGGCAAAAATGGTCCTCGATAGGTCCATCGCCGCCGCCAGAGACTCGGCAAGAGCGGAGATGCTGGAGAGTCTCGACAATGACCCCTACGGGAGACCATACAAGACGGCCCGCAAAAAATTGCGCCCCTTTGGTCCCCCGGTGGCCGAGACCCTGGAGCCCTCATTTCTGGATGGGGTGGTTCAGTCCCTGTTCCCGTGCAGGGACAGGAACTTTGCCCCGCCAGTGATGGGGGCCACGTTGAGGATAGCTCCGCCAGCTGAAGAAGAAGAGGAGGCCCCTCCGGTCACGGAGTCGGAACTCGGCGCGGCGATTCTGCATATCCGCGCCAAGAAGACGGCTCCGGGCCCCGACGGTGTTCCGGCAAGAGTGGTGGCCATCGCTGCCACTCAAATGGAGGAGAGGTTTCGGGACCTCTTCAGCGCATGTCTTGCGTGTGGGAGGTTCCCGAAACCGTGGAAGGAGGGGCAGTTGTGCCTCCTTCGCAAGGAGGGCCGCCCAGCAGACTCCCCCTCGGCATACCGGCCCATCGTGCTGCTCGATGAGGTCGGAAAAATGTTCGAGGGGATAATCGCTGCCCGCCTGAAAAGTCATCTGCGGCGTATCGGGCCGGACTTGTCGGACGCTCAGTTCGGTTTTCGGGCTGAGCGTTCCACGGTGGACGCGCTGGCCCGCCTTAAGGGCCAGGTGAAGGGGGCGATGGAGGCGCGGGACGGATTGTTGGCTGTGTCGTTCGACATAGCCAATGCCTTCAACTCCGTTCCCCACTCCACCATCCTAGAGGCGCTCCGATTCCACGGAGTGCCTCGATACATGCGTCGTCTGCTGGCCAGCTACCTAGAGCATCGGACGATCGTCCTGGCGAATAGGACTGGCCAAGTCCGGCGGTACGCCGTCGAGGCTGGCGTTCCGCAGGGGTCAGTCATAGGACCTCTCCTCTGGAACATCGCCTATGATTGGCTCTTGCGGGGAACTCTCCTCCGGGGCACGAGTGTCGTCTGCTATGCGGATGACACTCTCCTCACCGCCCGGGGGGGGAGTTTCAGGGAGGCGGCCAACCTGGCTTCGGCGGGCGGATCCTTGGTCGCGGGGAGGATCCGCCGCCTAGGCTTAACGGTGGCGCTGCACAAGACCGAGGCCGTGTTCTTCCATGGACCTCGGCAGCGCCCCCCACCTGACGCCCACATCTTCGTGGAGGGCGTCAGAATTGAGGTGAAGGCCCAGATGAAATATCTGGGCCTGGTACTCGACAGCAGGTGGCGCTTCGGTCCGCATCTTAGCGGGCTGTCGTCACGCCTGCTGAAGGCCGCAGGCGCGCTCTCGTGGCTGCTTCCCAACCTGGGGAGGCCCAGCGCGCGATGCCGGCAACTTTACGCCGGCATCTTGAGGAGTATGGCCCTTTACGGGGCTCCTATCTGGGAGGACTCCCTCCGAAGGAGGGAGAACGCCGCCGCATTGCGGGCACCCCAAAGGGCCATAGCCCAGCGGGTGGCGCGGGCCTACCGCACGGTGGGCTTCGCGGCAGCATGTGCTCTGGCCGGCACCCCTCCTTGGGAACTCGAGGCGTGGGTGCTTGCCAGAGTATATGAATGGACGGCGGGGCGGAGGGCGAGAGGAGAACGCCCAGCCCCGGAAGAGCGGGAGGCCGTCCGGCGGGAGGCGAGGGACGCCATCGTCGTCCATTGGACGGGTGAACTCGCCACCGCAGCCTTCGGCCGCCGAACCCTCGACGCGATTGGGCCTGTCCTGCGAGACTGGCTCGAGCGGTCGCATGGGTTCCTCTCGTTCCGTCTGGTGCAGGTGCTGTCCGGACACGGTTGCTTCGGATCGTACCTGCACCGGATCGGACGGGAGGAGACGCCGTCGTGCCACGACTGTGGCGCGGCGGAGGACACGGCGCAGCACACCCTCGAGGTGTGCCCCTCGTGGTCCGAGATGCGCCGCAGTCTCATCGCGGTGATCGGACCGGACCTCTCACTCCCTGGCTTGATTAATGCCATGCTGGGGGACGAGGGGTCCTGGGCGGCAGTCGCCTCCTTCTGCGAACACGTCATGTCCCAGAAGGAGGCGGCGGAGCGCGCGCGGGAGGAGGATCCTCACGCGGCGCTGCTCCGAAGGCGGAGGAGGGGTCGAAGAAGACGTCAGTATGATAGTCATCTCCGACTCCTCCCGGGTGGAGACCAGCAGGCAACGGGTGCGGGGGCACCCTTGCCTGTATTGCACAGGCCTCCACCAGTGTCGGACGGGAGTGGCCAGGTGTTCCCGGCCATTCCCGTAGCCCCCCCAGCCTGGGGGGCATGCGGGGCCCGCCAGCTAGGCGGGCAAGCGCCGGGAGGGTTGTGGATGTAAAGGCTGAGCCGGTTTCCCATGGCCCTCCCACCACGGCGATGTGGGAACACCGCTGAGTTTTAGTGGGTATACTGTCATTCGGACAGGAGTCCCACATACCCCGTCTCGTCCCCCGACGAGCGGAAGTGCATAAAGCATTTCTCAGCGGAAAAAAAAATAAAAATATAAAAAAAATAAAATAGGTTTGGTTAGGTTCAGCCCCCCCGAGCTCGCAGAGGGAGGATGCCCCGCTTCCCTCCACCACTCCGTCCAACGAGACGTGGACGGAAGTGGTCAGGAGGGGAAAGGGCAAAAAGCCTGCTGCGGCTGCTTCGGCAGCCCAGAAGGCTCCGGCGGGTGGGAGGAAGTTGGTTCCTCCCAAAACTGCGGCGGTCGTGGTGACCATCACCCCGGAGGCCGTGGAGCGGGGCGAGACGTACGAGTCCGTCCTAAGACGGGCTCGTGCTAACGCGGATCCCTCCCGGCTGGGGATCGGAGCCATCACCTGCCGCCGCACCCTAACCGGAGCCCGAATTTTTGAGTTCGGGGGGGAGCAGCGCGGCGCAAACGCGGACCTCTTCGCGACCAAGTTGCGAGAGGTCATCGCGGATGCGGCAACGGTCGCCAGACCCGTTAAGACCGCAGCCCTTGGAGGTGGCCAATCTCGATGATTCGGTCACCAAAGAGGATGTGGTGGCGGCCGTTGCGGCGGCTGGAGGCTGCGACGCTGGCGCAGTGAGAGGGGGAGCCATCAGGCTAGGCCGCCGCGGCATGGGCACCATCCGCGTCGAGTGCCCAGTCGCCGCGGCTGCGGCCGCTCTAAGGCGACCAAGGGTCGGCTGCTAGTGGGCTTCAGCTCGGCTGTGGTCCGGCCGCTTGAGGACCAGCCCTTGCGGTGTTTCAAGTGTTTCGCGCCGGGCCACACCCGAGCCACGTGTCCCTCCAAGTCCGACTGGGGCGAGTCCTGCTTCCAGTGCGGGCAGGAGGGGCACAGGAGTGCCACGTGCAGCGTCGCCACGCCCCGCTGCGCGGCGTGTGCCGCCAGTGGCCGCCCCGCGGGGCACAGGATGGGGGGCAAGAGCTGCCGGCCACCTGCGAGGAAGGGCGTAGTGTCGGCGCAGGTTCGCCCTGCTGCCACCACCGCCGCTGTCGTCGCCGCTGTAGCTCCAGCTCCAGCGGCGGTAGCTGAGGAGGAGGGTGCGATGTCGGAGTAATGGTTTCCGACTACCGCATCCTCCAGGCGAACACCAACCACTGCAGAGCGGCCCAGGACCTGCTGATGCAGACCATGGCCGAGTGGTTGGTGGACGTGGCGGTGGTTGCCGAGCCGTACTCGGTCCCTGGCCGTTGGCTGGGCGATCGGGATGGCTTGGTGGCACTAGCGGCGCGGTCTTCCACGGACTCCCCTCCCCTCTCGCTATTAGAGAGGGGACCGGGATACGTGGCCGCCGCGTGGGGAGAATTCGCCCTTGTGGGCGTTTATTTCTCCCCAAACCGCCCCCTGCAGGACTTCGAGAATTTTCTCGAGGTCCTCACCGCAGTGGTCGGTAGGGTGGCGCCACGCCAGGTCGCCATCTTGGGCGACCTGAACGCCAAGTCGACGGCCTGGGGCAACCCGGCCGCCTCCTGCAACGTCCGGGGACGCGCCACAGAATTCTGGGCGGCGTCCTGTGGTGTGTCCCTCCTTAACAGAGGGACTGTCCACACGTGTGTGCGGCAGCGGGGAGGGTCGGTGGTCGACGTATCGTTTGCCACCCCCGTGCTAGCCGCGCACGTCGTGAACTGGCGGGTGGAGTTGGTGGAGACCTTGTCGGACCACCGATACGTGCGGTTCGACATCTCCACCCAGAGCTCCCAGGGGACGGTCCGCTCGGGCCAATCTGCGTTCCCACGGTGGGCTCTCACCCGCCTGGACCGAGAGGCCGCGCAGGAGGCGGCGTTCGCCCAGGACTGGTTCGCGCCCCCTGTCGAGGGATTGGACGTGGACGCCGCGGCGGTCGAGCTGAGGCGGTCCTTGACCGAGGTGTGCAATTCCAGCATGCCCCGGTCACGCCGCCCGGCTCCCCGCCGCGCCGTCTATTGGTGGTCGGAGGAGCTGGCCGGGCTCCGGGCCGCGTGCGTAGCGGCCAGGAGGGCGTACACGCGGAGTCGACGACGCAGGCCCCGAGACCCCACCAACGAGGAGGGCCTCTATGCCTCGTACGTCGAGGCAAAGAGGGTCCTCAAGACGGCAATGGGGGCGGCCGAAGACTCGGCGAGAGCCGAGATGCTCGAGGGTCTCGACAGGGATCCGTATGGACGGCCTTACAAGGCGGCGCGGAACAAACTGCGCCCCTACGGTCCTCCACTGACGGAGACCCTCGAGCTGGCATTGCTGGATGGGGTGGTCCGGTCCTTGTTTCCGTCCCGGGCCGACTTCACCCCTCCAGTGATGGACCCCCCGCCGAGGGTGGTTTCGCCGGAGGAGGAGATCCCTCCGGTTACGGCGTCTGAGCTGTACGGGGGGACCCTTCGCCTCCGCGCGAAGAACACAGCCCCAGGGCCGGACGGCGTTCCCGCACGGGTGGTGGCCATCGCCGCCTCTCAGATGGAGGAGAGGTTTCGGGACCTCTTCAGCGCGTGTTTCACGACTGGGAGGTTCCCGAAGCTCTGGAAGGAGGGGCGGCTATGCCTCCTCCGAAAAGAGGGACGCCCGGCAGACTCCCCCTCGGCTTACCGGCCCATCGTTCTGCTCGATGAGGTCGGTAAGTTGTTCGAGGGGATAATCGCCGACCGGCTAAATGGCCACCTGGGGACTGTGGGGCCGAACCTGTCGGACGCCCAATTCGGTTTCCGACGGGGTCGTTCGACGGTCGACGCGCTGGCCCTACTCAAGGGCCAGGTCAAGGAGGCCGTGGAGGCGGGTGACGGAGTGTTGGCGGTGTCGTTCGACATCGCAAACGCCTTCAACTCCGTCCCCCACTCTACAATCTTGGAGGCGCTCCGGTACCACGGAGTGCCTCAGTACCTGCGCCAACTCTTGGCCAGCTACTTGGAGGACCGGGTGGTCCTCCTCGAAGACAAGACGGCCAGATTGAGGCGCTATGGCGCAGAGTCCGGTGTTCCACAGGGGTCGGTCCTAGGACCACCGTTGTGGAACATCGGATTCGACTGGCTCCTGCGGGGAACCCTCCTCCGTGGCACGAGTATCATATGTTACGCGGACGATACCCTCCTCATTGCCCGGGGGAGGGACTTCAGGGAGGCGGCCAGTCTGGCCTCCGCCGGCGGGTCCTTAGTGGCGGGAAGGATCCGCCGCCTAGGGCTGCAGGTGGCGCTGCAAAAGACCGAGGCCGTGTATTTCCACGGGCCTCGGCAGCGCATCCCCCCTGACGGCCACATTGTCGTGGAGGGCGTCAGGATCGGGGTCGGGGCCCAGATGAAATATCTGGGCCTTGTTCTCGACAGCAGGTGGCGCTTCGGTCCGCACTTCAGCGGGCTGTCGACCCGCCTGCTGAAGACCGCGAACGCCCTGTCCTGGCTCCTCCCGAACCTGGGGGGTCCGAAGGCGCGATGCCGGCAGTTGTACGCCGGCATCCTCAAGAGCATGGCCCTTTATGGGGCTCCGATCTGGGCGGACTCCCTCCACAGGAGGGAGAACGCCACTGCCATCCGCAGGCCCCAAAGGGCCATTGCACAGCGGGTGGCGAGGGCCTACCGCTCGGTAGGGTTCTCGGCAGCGTGCGCTCTGGCCGGCACCCCTCCTTGGGAGCTCGAGGCATGGGTGCTGACCAGAGTGTACGAGTGGACGGCGCGGCGCAAGGCGCTAGGGGAGCTCCCCGCCGCAGAAGAGCGGGAGGCCGTGCGGCAAGAGGCGAGGGACGCTATCGTCCTTCATTGGACGGAGGACCTCGCCTCTGCCACTTTTGGCCGCCGAACCCTGGACGCGCTCGGGCCAGTCCTGAAGGATTGGCTCGAGCGGTCCCATGGTTTCCTCTCTTTCCGTCTGGTGCAGGTGTTGTCCGGGCATGGATGCTTCGGATCGCACCTGCATCGGATCCAAAGGGAGGAGACCCCGTCGTGCCACGACTGTGGCGCGGCGGTGGACACGGCACAGCACACCTTGGAGGTGTGCCCTGCCTGGTCCGAGCTGCGCCATGCCCTGGTTGCAGCGGTCGGGCAGGACCTCTCGCTTCCCGGCGTCGTCAGCGCCATGCTGGGGAGCGAGGGGGCCTGGGCAGCGGTCGCCTCCTTCTGTGAGGAAGTGATGTCGCAGAAGGAGGAGGCGGAGCGCGTGCGGGAAGACGATCCTCTCGCGGCGCCGCTCCGAAGGCGGAGGAGGGGTCGAAGAAGACGTCAGTACGACAGTCATCTCCGACTCCTCCCAGGTGGAGGCCAGCAGGCAACGGGTGCGGGGGCACCCTTGCCTGTATTGCACAGGCCTCCACCAGTGTCGGATGGGAATGGCCAGGTGTTCCCGGCCATTCCTGTAGCCCCCCAGCCTGGGGGGCATGCGGGGCCCGCCAGCTAGGCGGGCACGCGCCTGGAGGGTCGTGGACGTAAAGGCTGTGCCAGTTTCCCATGGCCCTCCCATAACGGCATTGAGGGAACACCGCTGGGTTTTTTAGTGGGTATACCGGCACTCTGCCGGGGAGTCCCACATACCCCTCCCGTCCCCCGACGGGAGGGTATGCGTAATGCATTTTTCCCAGCGGAAAAAAAAAAAAAAAAAAAAAGGTTAGGTTAGGTTAGGTTAGGTTGGGGGATCCCCCACAGCGCATACTTCCTCGCAGTATCCCCTGGGCAACGCCGTGTCTGACCACCGTAACGGAGTGGCAGACCGGCGGCTAAAGTGCGCTGTGCTATCGTAGCATATTTTAATCTTTTTACTATTTTATCTGTGTCGGCAAGCTACGAACTGCTCTTGAGGCTATGCCTAGACCCCTGAGGGAAGCCTCCGGGCGTTTTAAAAAAGGCCCTTCTCAGGGCCAAGCAAAAGGCCCTTCTCAGGGCCAATCAAAAGGCCCTTCTCAGGGCCAACCAAAAGGCCCTTCTCAGGGCCAACCAAAAGGCCCTTATCAGGGCCAACCTAAAGGCCCTTCTCAGGGCCAGTCAGAGGGCGCTTCGGCGTCGGAGGCTAGCCGCGCATCGTCTGCGGCTAGCTTCTACTGTATAGCAGACTCGGACAACGAGTCCATTGGGTTCGATGCTCGGACCCAATCCACTGGCCCTTCTAAGGGCCACGCTGGAGCTGGCCGCGCACCATCTGCGGCCAGCTTATCCAGCCTACAGGCGGAGCTGGAGATATCGGACTCCGACGCATCGGAGTCTGCTATGGACACGTCGGCGGCCGGAAGTGACCGCCTCCAGAGGAAGCGGGCTTTCATGAAGCCCGGGTCCGGTGGCTCCTCGGAGTCCATTGGGAAGTCGAAGAAGAGGCCGAAGTCAAAAAAGAACTCGACCTCTCCGTCGACTTCCACCCATGAAGTAGGCCTGCTGGACGCCGAGCGTCAACTCGGCCTAGCCAAGAGGGCGCAGCTCCAGCAGGACCTGGAGGAGAAGGTCGCCGCGAAAGAGCGGCAGGCGCGGGCCGCCAGGTCGAGGGCCGGTTACGGTGCATCAAGTGTGCTGTACGCCGACCACTCCCTGGCGGAACTTGAGCGCATGGCGCTCGAAGACAAGGAGGGAGTTCTGGAGGTCGCCTCGAGGTCCTCAAACCTCAAGGGGACCTTCCAAAAGGCCCTCAAGTGCCGGGCCGTGAGCTTACATGGCATCGTGGCGGAGCTGGTGCAGCGCACCGCCACTGAAGAGACGCGGCAGCTGCAGGCGAAGGTGGATCGCCTGCAACTGGAGGTCAGCCAGCTGCACCAGAAGCTGGCTGAGGCCACGGCCCGGCACGTCCAACCTGCCCCTGCCCCTGGTCCGGTGGTAGGAGGCTCCTCCTCCTCTTCCAACCTTGAGGATACAATCCGAAAGGTGGTCATGGAGGAGAGGGCCTTCACCAGAGCCTGTTTCGCAGGAATTGAGGACCGGCTCCTGCCGGAGACGCGGCTCCGCCCGCCGCTAGCTGCGGACAATCGTCGCCCGGCGAAGGAGCCGGAGCCTATGCCTGCGGCAGGCCCGGCATCGGGGGTGCAGCCCCAGGCCCCGAAGCCCTCCAAGGGCAAAGGCAAGGGAAAGAGGACCACCCCTCAGACCCTTGCTACGGGCACGGAGGGAGCGCCTGCTGCTCCAGCAGCCCCCCCGAGCTCGCAGAGGGAGGACGCCCTGCTTCCCTCCACCACTCCGTCCAACGAGACGTGGACGGAAGTGGTCAAGAGGGGGGGAAAGGGCAAAAAGTCCCAGCCCACTGCGACTGCTTCGGCAGCCCAGAAGGCTCCGGCGGGTGGGAGGAAGCTGGTTCCTCCGAAAACGGCGGCGGTCGTGGTGACCATCACCCCGGAGGCCGTGGAGCGGGGCGAGACGTACGAGTCCGTCCTAAGACGGGCTCGTGCTAACGCGGATCCCTCCCGGCTGGGGATCGGAGCCATCACCTGCCGCCGTACCCTAACCGGAGCCCGAATTTTTGAGTTCGGGGGGGAGCAGCGCGGCGCAAACGCGGACCTCTTCGCGACCAAGTTGCGAGAGGTCATCGCGGATGCGGCAACGGTCGCCAGACCCGTTAAGACCGCAGCCTTGGAGGTGGCCAATCTCGATGATTCGGTCACCAAAGAGGATGTGGTGGCGGCCGTTGCGGCGGCTGGAGGCTGCGACGCTGGCGCAGTGAGAGGGGGAGCCATCAGGCTAGGCCGCCGCGGCATGGGCACCATCCGCGTCGAGTGCCCAGTCGCCGCGGCTGCGGCCGCTCTAAAGGCGACCAAGGGTCGGCTGCTAGTGGGCTTCAGCTCGGCTGTGGTCCGGCCGCTTGAGGACCAGCCCTTGCGGTGTTTCAAGTGTTTCGCGCCGGGCCACACCCGAGCCACGTGTCCCTCCAAGTCCGACTGGGGCGAGTCCTGCTTCCAGTGCGGGCAGGAGGGGCACAGGAGTGCCACGTGCAGCGTCGCCACGCCCCGCTGCGCGGCGTGTGCCGCCAGTGGCCGCCCCGCGGGGCACAGGATGGGGGGCAAGAGCTGCCGGCCACCTGCGAGGAAGGGCGTAGTGTCGGCGCAGGTTCGCCCTGCTGCCACCACCGCCGCTGTCGTCGCCGCTGTAGCTCCAGCTCCAGCGGCGGTAGCTGAGGAGGAGGGTGCGATGTCGGAGTAATGGTTTCCGACTACCGCATCCTCCAGGCGAACACCAACCACTGCAGAGCGGCCCAGGACCTGCTGATGCAGACCATGGCTGAGTGGTTGGTGGACGTGGCGGTGGTTGCCGAGCCGTACTCGGTCCCTGGCCGCTGGCTGGGCGATCGGGATGGCTTGGTGGCACTAGCGGCGCGGTCTTCCACGGACTCCCCTCCCCTCTCGCTATTAGAGAGGGGACCGGGATACGTGGCCGCCGCGTGGGGAGAATTCGCCCTTGTGGGCGTTTATTTCTCCCCAAACCGCCCCCTCCAGGACTTCGAGAATTTTCTCGAGGTCCTCACCGCAGTGGTCGGTAGAGTGGCGCCACGCCAGGTCGCCATTTTGGGCGACCTGAACGCCAAGTCGACGGCCTGGGGCAACCCGGCCGCCTCCTGCAACGTCCGGGGACGCGCCACAGAATTCTGGGCGGCGTCCTGTGGTGTGTCCCTCCTTAACAGAGGGACTGTCCACACGTGTGTGCGGCGGCAGGGAGGGTCGGTGGTCGACGTATCGTTTGCCACCCCCGTGCTAGCCGCGCACGTCGTGAACTGGCGGGTGGAGATGGTGGAGACCTTGTCGGACCACCGATACGTGCGGTTCGACATCTCCACCCAGAGCTCCCAGGGGACGGTCCGCTCGGGCCAATCTGCGTTCCCACGGTGGGCTCTCACCCGCCTGGACCGAGAGGCCGCGCAGGAGGCGGCGTTCGCCCAGGACTGGTTCGCGCCCCCTGTCGAGGGATTGGACGTGGACGCCGCGGCGGTCGAGCTGAGGCGGTCCTTGACCGAGGTGTGCAATTCCAGCATGCCCCGGTCACGCCGCCCGGCTCCCCGCCGCGCCGTCTATTGGTGGTCGGAGGAGCTGGCCGGGCTCCGGGCCGCGTGCGTAGCGGCCAGGAGGGCGTACACGCGGAGTCGACGACGCAGGCCCCGAGACCCCACCAACGAGGAGGGCCTCTATGCCTCGTACGTCGAGGCAAAGAGGGTCCTCAAGACGGCAATGGGGGCGGCCGAAGACTCGGCGAGAGCCGAGATGCTCGAGGGTCTCGACGGGGATCCGTATGGACGGCCTTACAAGGCAGCGCGGAACAAACTGCGCCCCTGCGGTCCTCCACTGACGGAGACCCTCGAGCCGGCATTGCTGGATGGGGTGGTCCGGTCCCTGTTTCCGTCCAGGGCCGACTTCACCCCTCCAGTGATGGACCCCCCGCCGGGGGTGGTTTCGCCGGAGGAGGAGATCCCTCCGGTTACGGCGTCTGAGCTGTACGGGGGGACCCTTCGCCTCCGCGCGAAGAACACAGCCCCAGGGCCGGACGGCGTTCCCGCACGCGTGGTGGCCATCGCCGCCTCTCAGATGGAGGAGAGGTTTCGGGACCTCTTCAGCGCGTGTTTCACGACTGGGAGGTTCCCGAAGCTCTGGAAGGAGGGGCGGCTATGCCTCCTCCGAAAAGAGGGACGCCCGGCAGACTCCCCCTCGGCTTACCGGCCCATCGTTCTGCTCGACGAGGTCGGTAAGTTGTTCGAGGGGATAATCGCCGACCGGCTAAATGGCCACCTGGGGACTGTGGGGCCGAACCTGTCGGACGCCCAATTCGGTTTCCGACGGGGTCGTTCGACGGTCGACGCGCTGGCCCTACTCAAGGGCCAGGTCAAGGAGGCCGTGGAGGCGGGTGACGGAGTGTTGGCGGTGTCGTTCGACATTGCAAACGCCTTCAACTCCGTCCCCCACTCTACAATCTTGGAGGCGCTCCGGTACCACGGAGTGCCTCAGTACCTGCGCCAACTCTTGGCCAGCTACTTGGAGGACCGGGTGGTCCTCCTCGAAGATAAGACGGCCAGATTGAGGCGCTATGGCGCAGAGTCCGGTGTTCCACAGGGGTCGGTCCTAGGACCACCGTTGTGGAACATCGGATTCGACTGGCTCCTGCGGGGAACCCTCCTCCGTGGCACGAGTATCATCTGCTACGCGGACGATACCCTCCTCATTGCCCGGGGGAGGGACTTCAGGGAGGCGGCCAGTCTGGCCTCTGCCGGCGGGTCCTTAGTGGCGGGAAGGATCCGCCGCCTAGGGCTGAAGGTGGCGCTGCAAAAGACCGAGGCCGTGTATTTCCACGGGCCTCGGCAGCGCATCCCCCCTGACGGCCACATTGTCGTGGAGGGCGTCAGGATCGGGGTCGGGGCCCAGATGAAATATCTGGGCCTTGTTCTCGACAGCAGGTGGCGCTTCGGTCCGCACTTCAGCGGGCTGTCGACCCGCCTGCTGAAGACCGCGAACGCCCTGTCCTGGCTCCTCCCGAACCTGGGGGGTCCGAAGGCGCGATGCCGGCAGTTGTACGCCGGCATCCTCAAGAGCATGGCCCTTTATGGGGCTCCGATCTGGGCGGACTCCCTCCACAGGAGGGAGAACGCCACTGCCATCCGCAGGCCCCAAAGGGCCATTGCACAGCGGGTGGCGAGGGCCTACCGCTCGGTAGGGTTCTCGGCAGCGTGCGCTCTGGCCGGCACCCCTCCTTGGGAGCTCGAGGCATGGGTGCTGACCAGAGTGTACGAGTGGACGGCGCGGCGCAAGGCGCTAGGGGAGCTCCCCGCCGCAGAAGAGCGGGAGGCCGTGCGGCAAGAGGCGAAGGACGCTATCGTCCTTCATTGGACGGAGGACCTCGCCTCTGCCACTTTTGGCCGCCGAACCCTGGACGCGCTCGGGCCGGTCCTGAAGGATTGGCTCGAGCGGTCCCATGGTTTCCTCTCTTTCCGTCTGGTGCAGGTGTTGTCCGGGCATGGATGCTTCGGATCGCACCTGCATCGGATCCAAAGGGAGGAGACCCCGTCGTGCCACGACTGTGGCGCGGCGGTGGACACGGCACAGCACACCTTGGAGGTGTGCCCTGCCTGGTCCGAGCTGCGCCACGCCCTGGTTGCAGCGGTCGGGCAGGACCTCTCGCTTCCCGGCGTCGTCAGCGCCATGCTAGGGAGCGAGGGGGCCTGGGCAGCGGTCGCCTCCTTCTGCGAGGAAGTGATGTCGCAGAAGGAGGAGGCGGAGCGCGTGCGGGAGGACGACCCTCTCGCGGCGCCGCTCCGAAGGCGGAGGAGGGGTCGAAGAAGACGTCAGTATGACAGTCATCTCCGACTCCTCCCAGGTGGAGGCCAGCAGGCAACGGGTGCGGGGGCACCCTTGCCTGTATTGCACAGGCCTCCACCAGTGTCGGATGGGAATGGCCAGGTGTTCCCGGCCATTCCCGTAGCCCCCCAGCTCGGGGGGCATGCGGGGCCCGCCAGCTAGGCGGGCAGGCGCCGGGAGGGTCGTGGACGTAAAGGCTGTGCCAGTTTCCCATGGCCCTCCCATAACGGCATTGAGGGAACACCGCTGGGTTTTTTAGTGGGTATACCGGCACTCTGCCGGGGAGTCCCACATACCCCTCCCGTCCCCCGACGGGAGGGTATGCGTAATGCATTTTTCCCAGCGGAAAAAAAAAAAAAAAAAAAAAAAAAAAAAAAAAAAGGTTAGGTTAGGTTAGGTTGGAGGTGGAGACGTTGTCGGATCACCGATACATCCGTTTCGACGTCTCCGCCCAGACCGCCGGCAGCCGCAGTTCATCGGGCCCGAGAACGGACGGCCCGCGCTGGTCGCTCAAGCGCATCGACAGGGAGCTTCTCGAGGAGGCCGCCATTGTCCAGGCCTGGGGCCGGGAGTCGGCAGTGAGCGGACCCGTCGACGTCGAACAGGAGGCGCTGTGGTTCTGCGGGGCGATGACGCAAATTTGCGACGCGTCCATGCCCCGAGTCCACGCACAGTCAGCAAGGCGCCAGGTGTACTGGTGGTCCGCCGCGATCGCGCAGTTACGCGTCGCGTGCGTGGCGGTGAGACGCCAGTACACCCGATACCGGAGGAGACGTCGTCGGGTCCCTGACGAAGAAGCCGCGCTGTATGAGGTGTACCGCGCGGCTAAAGAGACTCTGTGGCTGGCCATCGGCGAGGCGAAGACGCGAGCCAGGGAGGAGATGCTGGAGACTCTAGACGTGAATCCGTGGGGGCGCCCTTATCGAGCGGTTCGAGGGAAACTTCGAGCCGCGGCGCCTCCACTTACGGAGAGTCTTCAGCCAGAGCTGCTGGAGGAGGTAGTCGCAGCCCTCTTCCCGGCAAGAGCGGAGCATACTCCGCCGCCGATGGCTTTGCCCACAGCCGCAGAGTCTACAGAGGAGAACGCCATTAGCGTCCCAGAGGTGACACAGGCAGAGATGAGGGCGGCCGTGATGCGGCTCCGGGCCAAGAACGTGGCTCCGGGGCCCGACGGGATCCACGGCCGAGCATTAGCCCTCGCTCTGAAGGAGCTGGAGCCCCAGCTGAGAGGACTCTACACAGCGTGCCTCGAGCAGGGCCAGTTTCCCACTTTGTGGAAAACCGGTCGTCTGGTCCTGCTCAGGAAGGCGGGGCGCCCTGCGGACTCGCCGTCCGCGTACCGGCCCATAGTGCTGCTAGACGAGGTGGGTAAGCTGCTGGAGCGGATACTCGCAGCCCGCCTCGTCGGCCACTTGTGCAGAGAAGGGCCGGACCTGGACGACAGCCAGTTCGGTTTCAGGCATGGGCGCTCCACCATACACGCTATATCGCGGGTGAGAGTCCTGGCGGAGGAAACGGTGTCCCGGGGTGGGGTGGTGGTGGCGGTGTCCTTGGACATCTCCAACGCCTTCAACACCCTGCCCTGGAGTTGTATTCGAGAGGCACTGCGTTATCATCGGGTGCCTCTCTACCTCCGCCGTATCGTTGGGGCTTATTTGGCGGAGAGGTGTGTCACCTTCGTGGGACGCGATGGCGTCAACCAGCGCCACATGTCGTGCGGTGTTCCACAGGGCTCGGTCCTGGGCCCGCTCCTGTGGAACATCGGGTACGACTGGGTGCTGAGGGGCGAACTCCAACCGGGCGTCGACCTGACGTGTTACGCGGACGACACGCTGGTCACGGCCCGGGGGAGTTCGTACAGGGAGGCAGCGTTGCTGACGACGGCTGCGGTCTCACAGACGGTGAGCCGCATACGGCGCCTCGGCCTGGAGGTGGCCCTCAACAAGTCGGAGGCCATGGTGTTTCATGGTCCC
Organism: Dryobotodes eremita; assembly: GCA_917490735.1. Classification (NCBI taxonomy): domain Eukaryota; kingdom Metazoa; phylum Arthropoda; class Insecta; order Lepidoptera; family Noctuidae; genus Dryobotodes; species Dryobotodes eremita. The sequence goes on from OU823254.1 coordinate 23,290,339, forward strand.
CGGCGGGCGCCACCATCCGGATCCCACATTGTGGTGGGGGGGGTTCGAATCGCTGTCGAGCCCACCATGAAGTACCTTGGGTTGGTGCTCGACAGTCGGTGGGATTTCGGCCCCCACTTCCGGCAGCTGGCGCCCAAGTTGTTGGGCGCGGCCGGGGCGCTGTCAACGCTGCTTCCCAATCTGGGGGGCCCGAGCGCCGCTTGTAGGCGGCTCTACGTGGGGATCGTGCGGTCGATGGCCCTTTACGGGGCCCCGATCTGGGCGGCTGACCTGACGGCCGGCAGCATTGCTGTGTTGCGAAAGCCGCAGAGAGCAATGGCCGTCAGAGTCATAAGGGGGTACCGCACGATCTCCTACGAGGCGGCTTGTGCACTGGCCGGATCCCCGCCCTGGGACCTGGAGGCGAAGGTGCTCGCGTCACTGTACCGGTGGCGCGAGGAAGCGCGGGCGCGGGGCGAGCGACCGATGCAGCGACAAATGGAGCAGCGTCGGTCGCAGCTCCGCGAGGTCCTGGTGGCGGAATGGCGGGACAGGCTGTCACGCCCTACCGCCGGCCTCGTCACCATCGAGGCGGTCCGGCCGGTGCTCGACCACTGGCTCGGGAGGAGGCACGGCTCCCTGTCGTTTCGGGTGACGCAGGTGCTCTCGGGGCACGGTTGCTTCGGGAAGTACCTGTGTCGCATAAACAGGGAGCCGGACGCCCGGTGTCACCACTGCGTCGACTGCCGGGAGGACACGGCGCGGCATACGCTGGCAGAGTGTGCCGCTTGGGAGGAGCCGCGCCGTGCCCTCATCTCAGGAGTAGGCAGTGACCTCTCGCTGCCGGCCGTTGTGAATGCGATGGTCGGCGGCGAGGAGTCCTGGGACGCGGTGGTATCCTTCTGCGAAACAGTCATCTCGCAGAAGGAGGCTGCGGAAAGGGAGCGAGAGATCTCATCCTCTCACCCGGCCCGCAGCAGGCGCACCGGGCGTCGGCGGAGGGCGGACAACGCCCTCTTCCAGCCCCCCCTAAATGGGTCCAGGGGCGACGGACTCGGGGACGTCCGTCGCCCCCCATACATCAGGACCCGAGGTGGCGGCGCGTAGTGTTCCACGCGCGCCCCTCTTAGACGTCGCGGGGGGAGTCAAACACCTCACTCCCCCCGCTGGACCGGACGGGGCCCGCAGAGGCGGGCCGGCACCGGCCGGGGGTTGCGGAAGATTTGTACGTTCCCGCGACCCCCGGCGTAGGTGTGAGACGGAACACCGGGGTGGTTTTTAGTCAGTAAGAGTCTGACAGACCCCTCCGCCCCCCCAGGGCGGGGGACATCCATGAGGATTTTCCACCCCGGAACAAAAAAAAAAAAAAAAAAAAAAGGTTAGGTTAGGTTAGGTTAGGTTCCTCGAGCCGGCATTGCTGGATGGGGTGGTCCGGTCCCTGTTTCCGTCCAGGGCCGACTTCACCCCTCCAGTGATGGACCCCCCGCCGGGGGTGGTTTCGCCGGAGGAGGAGATCCCTCCGGTTACGGCGTCTGAGCTGTACGGGGGGACCCTTCGCCTCCGCGCGAAGAACACAGCCCCAGGGCCGGATGGCGTTCCCGCACGGGTGGTGGCCATCGCCGCCTCTCAGATGGAGGAGAGGTTTCGGGACCTCTTCAGCGCGTGCTTCACGACTGGGAGGTTCCCGAAGCTCTGGAAGGAGGGGCGGCTATGCCTCCTCCGAAAAGAGGGACGCCCGGCAGACTCCCCCTCGGCTTACCGGCCCATCGTTCTGCTCGATGAGGTCGGTAAGTTGTTCGAGGGGATAATCGCCGACCGGCTAAATGGCCACCTGGGGACTGTGGGGCCGAACCTGTCGGACGCCCAATTCGGTTTCCGACGGGGTCGTTCGACGGTCGACGCGCTGGCCCTACTCAAGGGCCAGGTCAAGGAGGCCGTGGAGGCGGGTGACGGAGTGTTGGCGGTGTCGTTCGACATCGCAAACGCCTTCAACTCCGTCCCCCACTCTACAATCTTGGAGGCGCTCCGGTACCACGGAGTGCCTCAGTACCTGCGCCAACTCTTGGCCAGCTACTTGGAGGACCGGGTGGTCCTCCTCGAAGACAAGACGGCCAGATTGAGGCGCTATGGCGCAGAGTCCGGTGTTCCACAGGGGTCGGTCCTAGGACCACCGTTGTGGAACATCGGATTCGACTGGCTCCTGCGGGGAACCCTCCTCCGTGGCACGAGTATCATCTGCTACGCGGACGATACCCTCCTCATTGCCCGGGGGAGGGACTTCAGGGAGGCGGCCAGTCTGGCCTCTGCCGGCGGGTCCTTAGTGGCGGGAAGGATCCGCCGCCTAGGGCTGAAGGTGGCGCTGCAAAAGACCGAGGCCGTGTATTTCCACGGGCCTCGGCAGCGCATCCCCCCTGACGGCCACATTGTCGTGGAGGGCGTCAGGATCGGGGTCGGGGCCCAGATGAAATATCTGGGCCTTGTTCTCGACAGCAGGTGGCGCTTCGGTCCGCACTTCAGCGGGCTGTCGACCCGCCTGCTGAAGACCGCGAACGCCCTGTCCTGGCTCCTCCCGAACCTGGGGGGTCCGAAGGCGCGATGCCGGCAGCTGTACGCCGGCATCCTCAAGAGCATGGCCCTTTATGGGGCTCCGATCTGGGCGGACTCCCTCCACAGGAGGGAGAACGCCACTGCCATCCGCAGGCCCCAAAGGGCCATTGCACAGCGGGTGGCGAGGGCCTACCGCTCGGTAGGGTTCTCGGCAGCGTGCGCTCTGGCCGGCACCCCTCCTTGGGAGCTCGAGGCATGGGTGCTGACCAGAGTGTACGAGTGGACGGCGCGGCGCAAGGCGCTAGGGGAGCTCCCCGCCGCAGAAGAGCGGGAGGCCGTGCGGCAAGAGGCGAGGGACGCTATCGTCCTTCATTGGACGGAGGACCTCGCCTCTGCCACTTTTGGCCGCCGAACCCTGGACGCGCTCGGGCCAGTCCTGAAGGATTGGCTCGAGCGGTCCCATGGTTTCCTCTCTTTCCGTCTGGTGCAGGTGTTGTCCGGGCATGGATGCTTCGGATCGCACCTGCATCGGATCCAAAGGGAGGAGACCCCGTCGTGCCACGACTGTGGCGCGGCGGTGGACACGGCACAGCACACCTTGGAGGTGTGCCCTGCCTGGTCCGAGCTGCGCCAAGCCCTGGTTGCAGCGGTCGGGCAGGACCTCTCGCTTCCCGGCGTCGTCAGCGCCATGCTGGGGAGCGAGGGGGCCTGGGCAGCGGTCGCCTCCTTCTGCGAGGAAGTGATGTCGCAGAAGGAGGAGGCGGAGCGCGTGCGGGAGGACGATCCTCTCGCGGCGCCGCTCCGAAGGCGGAGGAGGGGTCGAAGAAGACGTCAGTACGACAGTCATCTCCGACTCCTCCCAGGTGGAGGCCAGCAGGCAACGGGTGCGGGGGCACCCTTGCCTGTATTGCACAGGCCTCCACCAGTGTCGGATGGGAATGGCCAGGTGTTCCCGGCCATTCCCGTAGCCCCCCAGCCTGGGGGGCATGCGGGGCCCGCCAGCTAGGCGGGCACGCGCCGGGAGGGTCGTGGACGTAAAGGCTGTGCCAGTTTCCCATGGCCCTCCCATAACGGCATTGAGGGAACACCGCTGGGTTTTTTAGTGGGTATACCGGCACTCTGCCGGGGAGTCCCACATACCCCTCCCGTCCCCCGACGGGAGGGTATGCGTAATGCATTTTTCCCAGCGGAAAAAAAAAAAAAAAAAAAAAAAAAAAAAAGGTTAGGTTAGGTTAGGTTAGGTTAGGTTAGGTTAGGTTAGGTTCCCCACCGAGGGTGTCTCCACGTTGTCGTCGTGGTGGGGCTTGCGCGTCTCAATGATCTTGGGGCTCTGCCGGTAGAGTTACTCATGCCGGAAAGGTCCAAGTGAGAGACCAGACCAAGAGAGACACCGGGACGGGGTCGCTCCTGATCGATCGATGATAGTCTATCGACAGAAGATGTGACCATGCCGCTGCGGTGTAGGCGCACCAAAGCGGCACGTGTTTCTCTCCTTGAGGAGTAGTCTTCGAGGAGAGAACTTTCGGCGGGTTCACTGAGTCGGGTTGGCCGAACAGCGAACGGAGGCATGTCTAATGCCGCCGCCGGGGGCTTGGCTTAATTGCCTGGCCCAGAGGAAGGCTACCTCTAAGATAAAAAACCACCCAATCCTAAGCTTTGAAGCGCGGTGAGAGGATGAATGGCTGGAGGGAGTTCAGTCGTTAGCGCTTCCCCTGCAGAGCACCTGCCGCACTTTGCAGTATGTAGGCTTACCGGGCATCTAGGCTCTGCCCGGTGGACATTTTGTACCTATATCTACTCGTGGGAATAATATGGAAAATTATCAAAATAAAAATAAAAATAATGAATCGCCGATCGTGTTGGTCGAGCAGATGGTTGCGGGTGCTGTGTCAGATTCTGACATGACATCTGACAGGATGAGTGTGGCGAGCGCAGCGAGCGTAAGCTCAAAGCGGTCGCGAACTGAAGAGGTGATGGTTGAGCGTCCTTCCAAACTTTGGAGGAAAAGATCACGGAAGGAAGACGGGAGACGTGCGGGGTTGACAGGCCTCTCTTCTAGCGAAGAGAATTTACCGGCCGCCAAAGTGTCGACGGGAAAGAGAGGGCGAGGTCGCGCAATTGCTGGAGCGTCAGCTTCTTCGACGTCGCGCGACTCTGTGGGGCGCTTTCTTAAGCGCCCCGAAACGCCGGCACCCAGCGGAGGTGGCGACTTGGGAACCAAGCAAGTGGAGGGCGTTTCTACCCAAAACTCCACCTCTTTGGTCAGCACAAAGGGGGAGATCAACTCCGCTAGGAGAGAAGAGAGACGGGCAGTGGCTCTGAATGAGGTGGCTGAAATGGCAAGTCAGGCCAGAGAGCGACGGTCTACTCGCTTGACCGCTGCCCAGGATCTGTCGGCGGTGGCACTAAATCGCCAAGTAATGGACAGTGTGGACGTGGTCCTCAAGGTTGCCACTAAGTCTGGCAACTTGAAGGGCACGTTCACGCGAGCTCTAAAAGAGGCGGCGGAAGAGATTAAGGAGGCGGTGGGAGTCCTCCTTAATCGCACGACCTCAGAGGAGACGGCAAAGCTACAGGAGGAGAACAGCCGTCTCCAATCCGAGATGGAGGTCATCCGGCGAGAACTTGCCGCTCTAAGGGCCGACTTTTGTCGGCAGCAACAGCGTGCACCTCCTGCACCTTCTGTGTCCACTCCAGCACCTGGGTCTCTGCAAGCCGAGCTGGTTGCGGAAATAGCTCGGACCGTAATACTCCAAGTAGGGGACATGATGAATGCCCGTTTTGAGGGGTTGGAGTCGAGACTTCTCCCAGCCCAGACCCTCCGGCCGCCACTTGCAGCGGACAGTCGGAGGAATGAGGAGACCTTAATGGTGGGGCTCCCGCAGTTGGCCAAAACATCCACGGCTGGGACCAAAAAGACAGCAGAGGCGGCCAAAAAGCCTGTGGTTCGGGCCAAAAACCCTGTGGCTGGGACCAAAAAACCTGTGGCTGGGGCCAAAAAACCTGTGGCTGTGACCAAAAAGCCAGTGGAGGGCTCCAAAAAGTCCACTGAGGGGACTTCCTGCCTAGAGGGAGCCGCGGAACTTGCGACCCGCAACCGGGCCAAACACCGAGGCCTGGTCAACGGTCGTAAAAAGGAAAAAGGGGCCGCCAGAACAAAAAGGTGCCGACGCCAAAGGGCCCGGCCGCCTCAAAAAGCGTGGGGCCGCCCAAGATTCGCACCCCACGCTCTGCGGCTGTAGCGGTCACGCTGCAGCCTGGAGCCGTGGAAAGGGGCGTGACGTACAAGGCGGTCCTAGCGGAGGCGAGAACCAAGTTCAAGTTATCTGAACTTGGCATACCGTCAATCCGCTACAAAATAGCCGCCACAGGAGCCCGGCTAATCGAGGTGGCGGGTGCTTCAAATGGCGAAAAAGCAGACGCCCTCGCCGCTAAACTGAAGGAAGTGCTCAATTCGGAGGATATCCGGGTTTCCAGGCCCATGAAAACGGCTGAAGTGCGCGTTGATGGGCTGGACGACTCGGTGACCCAAGAGGAAGTTTTAGCGGCTATTGCCCGAATCGGCGAGTGCCCGCTTGAAAACCTGCGGGCAGGCGAAATTCGCCACGACTCTGGCGGGCTCGGCACGATCTGGGTGCGGTGCCCGGTAGCGGTAGCGAAGAAGGTCGCCGATGGGGGGGCGTTTGCTGGTGGGGTGGGTTGCGGCGAGGGTTAGGCTGCTGCAACCCAGGGCCATGAGGTGCTACCGATGCCTGGGCATTGGGCATATCCGGGCACAGTGCACCGCCGAAGTTGACCGCAGCGATCAGTGCTATCGCTGCGGTCAGCCCGGCCATAAAGCGGCCCAGTGCTCCGCGGCACCAAACTGCAGTCTTTGTGCGGCTGCAGGAAAGCCGGCGGGGCACAAAGCAGGTGGCAAGGCCTGCGCCGCGCCCCCCGCCAGGAGGGCTAAAAAGAGATTTGTGGAGGGGACCGAGGCTGCCGGGGGATCCGCACCCCTCCCGCAGTCTAGTTGCCCTTCGGTCGACTCCCGACCTCAGGAAGAGATTGCCGAGGAAATGGAATACCAATAATGGCAAACTACCATTTCCTCCAGGGCAACATCAACCACTGTGCCAGAGCTCAGGATCTCTTGCTCCAGAGCATGGCGGAGTGGTCGATTCGCGTGGCCGTGGTCGCGGAGCCGTACTTTGTCCCCCCCCGGGATAACTGGGTGGGAGACCTTGACGGCTTGGTGGCCATCATCGGCGGGGCTCTCGCCAACCCGTCCCGAGGACACGGCTGGGTGGCCGCCCTCGCGGACGGCATTGGCGTGGTTGGGGCGTATTTTTCGCCCAACAAGAGTCTCGCCGACTTCGAAAGCTTCCTTGTCGAGTTGGGTGCGGTCGTGGGCCGACTGCACCCTCGCCCCGTGCTGTTGCTAGGGGATCTCAACGCCAAGTCTGCGGCGTGGGGATCTCCGGTGACCGATGCTAGGGGTGAGGCGCTGGAGGAGTGGGCGGTCACGACCGGCCTGGTCGTCCTGAACGTGGGCTCGGTCCACACGTGCGTTCGGCAGCGGGGCGGGTCTATAGTGGACGTATCGTTCGCTAGCCCTGCTGTCGCGAGCCGTGTTCGTGACTGGCGTGTCGCCGTGGAGGTGGAGACGTTGTCGGATCACCGATACATCCGTTTCGACGTCTCCGCCCAGACCACCGGCGGCCGCAGTTCATCGGGCTCGAGAACGGACGGCCCGCGCTGGTCGCTCAAGCGCATCGACAGGGAGCTTCTCGAGGAGGCCGCCATTGTCCAGGCCTGGGGCCGGGAGTCGGCAGTGAGCGGACCCGTCGACGTCGAACAGGAGGCGCTGTGGTTCCGCGGGGCGATGACGCAAATTTGCGACGCGTCCATGCCCCGAGTCCACGCACAGTCAGCAAGGCGCCAGGTGTACTGGTGGTCCGCTGCGATCGCGCAGTTACGCGTCGCGTGCGTGGCGGTGAGACGCCAGTACACCCGATACCGGAGGAGACGTCGTCGGGTCCCTGACGAAGAAGCCGCGCTGTATGAGGTGTACCGCGCGGCTAAAGAGACTCTGTGGCTGGCCATCGGCGAGGCGAAGACGCGAGCCAGGGAGGAGATGCTGGAGACTCTAGACGGGAATCCGTGGGGGCGCCCTTATCGAGCGGTTCGAGGGAAACTTCGAGCCGCGGCGCCTCCACTTACGGAGAGTCTTCAGCCAGAGCTGCTGGAGGAGGTAGTCGCAACCCTCTTCCCGGCAAGAGCGGAGCATACTCCGCCGCCGATGGCTTTGCCCACAGCCGCAGAGTCTACAGAGGAGAACGCCATTAGCGTCCCAGAGGTGACACAGGCAGAGATGAGGGCGGCCGTGATGCGGCTCCGGGCCAAGAACGTGGCTCCGGGGCCCGACGGGATCCACGGCCGAGCATTAGCCCTCGCTCTGAAGGAGCTGGAGCCCCAGCTGAGAGGACTCTACACAGCGTGCCTCGAGCAGGGCCAGTTTCCCACTTTGTGGAAAACCGGTCGTCTGGTCCTGCTCAGGAAGGCGGGGCGCCCTGCGGACTCACCGTCCGCGTACCGGCCCATAGTGCTGCTAGACGAGGTGGGTAAGCTGCTGGAGCGGATACTCACAGCCCGCCTCGTCGGCCACTTGTGCAGAGAAGGGCCGGACCTGGACGAGAGCCAGTTCGGTTTCAGGCATGGGCGCTCCACCATACACGCTATATCGCGGGTGAGAGTCCTGGCGGAGGAAACGGTGTCCCGGGGTGGGGTGGTGGTGGCGGTGTCCTTGGACATCTCCAACGCCTTCAACACCCTGCCCTGGAGTTGTATTCGAGAGGCACTGCGTTATCATCGGGTGCCTCTCTACCTCCGCCGTATCGTTGGGGCTTATTTGGCGGAGAGGTGTGTCACCTTCGTGGGACGCGATGGCGTCAACCAGCGCCACATGTCGTGCGGTGTTCCACAGGGCTCGGTCCTGGGCCCACTCCTGTGGAACATCGGGTACGACTGGGTGCTGAGGGGCGAACTCCAACCGGGCGTCGACCTGACGTGTTACGCGGACGACACGCTGGTCACGGCCCGGGGGAGTTCGTACAGGGAGGCAGCGTTGCTGACGACGGCTGCGGTCTCACAGACGGTGAGCCGCATACGGCGCCTCGGCCTGGAGGTGGCCCTCAACAAGTCGGAGGCCATGGTGTTTCATGGTCCCCGGCGGGCGCCACCATCCGGATCCCACATTGTGGTGGGGGGGGTTCGAATCGCTGTCGAGCCCACCATGAAGTACCTTGGGTTGGTGCTCGACAGCCGGTGGAATTTCGGCCCCCACTTCCGGCAGCTGGCGCCCAAGTTGTTGGGCGCGGCCGGGGCGCTGTCAACGCTGCTTCCCAATCTGGGGGGCCCGAGCGCCGCTTGTAGGCGGCTCTACGTGGGGATCGTGCGGTCGATGGCCCTTTACGGGGCCCCGATCTGGGCGGCTGACCTGACGGCCGGCAGCATTGCTGTATTGCGAAAGCCGCAGAGAGCAATGGCCGTCAGAGTCATAAGGGGATACCGCACGATCTCCTACGAGGCGGCTTGTGCACTGGCCGGATCCCCGCCCTGGGACCTGGAGGCGAAGGTGCTCGCGTCACTGTATCGGTGGCGCGAGGAAGCGCGGGCGCGGGGCGAGCGACCGATGCAGCGACAAATGGAGCAGCGTCGGTCGCAGCTCCGCGAGGTCCTGGTGGCGGAATGGCGGGACAGGCTCTCACGCCCTACCGCCGGCCTCGTCACCATCGAGGCGGTCCGGCCGGTGCTCGACCACTGGCTCGGGAGGAGGCACGGCTCCCTGTCGTTTCGGGTGACGCAGGTGCTCTCGGGGCACGGTTGCTTCGGGAAGTACCTGTGTCGCATAAACAGGGAGCCGGACGCCCGGTGTCACCACTGCGTCGACTGCCGGGAGGACACGGCGCGGCATACGCTGGCAGAGTGTGCCGCTTGGGAGGAGCCGCGCCGTGCCCTCATCTCAGGAGTAGGCAGTGACCTCTCGCTGCCGGCCGTTGTGAATGCGATGGTCGGCGGCGAGGAGTCCTGGGACGCGGTGGTATCCTTCTGCGAAACAGTCATCTCGCAGAAGGAGGCTGCGGAAAGGGAGCGAGAGATCTCATCCTCTCACCCGGCCCGCAGCAGGCGCACCGGGCGTCGGCGGAGGGCGGACAACGCCCTCTTCCAGCCCCCCTAAATGGGTCCAGGGGCGACGGACTCGGGGACGTCCGTCGCCCCCCATACATCAGGACCCGAGGTGGCGGCGCGTAGTGTTCCACGCGCGCCCCTCTTAGACGTCGCGGGGGGAGTCAAACACCTCACTCCCCCCGCTCGACCGGACGGGGCCCGCAGAGGCGGGCCGGCACCGGCCGGGGGTTGCGGAAGATTTGTACGTTCCCGCGACCCCCGGCGTAGGTGTGGGACGGAACACCGGGGTGGTTTTTAGTCAGTAAGAGTCTGACAGACCCCTCCGCCCCCCCAGGGCGGGGGACATCCATGAGGATTTTCCACCCCGGAAAAAAAAAAAAAAAAAAAAAAAGGTTAGGTTAGGTTAGGTTAGGTTAGGTTAGGTTTCCTGCGGGGAACCCTCCTCCGTGGCACGAGTATCATATGCTACGCGGATGATACCCTCCTCATTGCCCGGGGGAGGGACTTCAGGGAGGCGGCCAGTCTGGCCTCTGCTGGCGGGTCCTTAGTGGCGGGAAGGATCCGCCGCCTAGGGCTGAAGGTGGCGCTGCAAAAGACCGAGGCCGTGTATTTCCACGGGCCTCGGCAGCGCATCCCCCCTGACGGCCACATTGTCGTGGAGGGCGTCAGGATCGGGGTCGGGGCCGAGATGAAATATCTGGGCCTCGTTCTCGACAGCAGGTGGCGCTTTGGTCCGCACTTCAGCGGGCTGTCGACCCGCCTGCTGAAGACCGCGAACGCCCTGTCCTGGCTCCTCCCGAACCTGGGGGGTCCGAAGGCGCGATGCCGGCAGTTGTACGCCGGCATCCTCAAGAGCATGGCCCTTTATGGGGCCCCGATCTGGGCGGACTCCCTCCACAGGAGGGAGAACGCCACTGCCATCCGCAGGCCCCAAAGGGCCATTGCACAGCGGGTGGCGAGGGCCTACCGCTCGGTAGGGTTCTCGGCAGCGTGCGCTCTGGCCGGCACCCCTCCTTGGGAGCTCGAGGCATGGGTGCTGACCAGAGTGTACGAGTGGACGGCGCGGCGCAAGGCGCTAGGGGAGCTCCCCGCCGCAGAAGAGCGGGAGGCCGTGCGGCAAGAGGCGAGGGACGCTATCGTCCTTCATTGGACGGAGGACCTCGCCTCTGCCACTTTTGGCCGCCGAACCCTGGACGCGCTCGGGCCAGTCCTGAAGGATTGGCTCGAGCGGTCCCATGGTTTCCTCTCTTTCCGTCTGGTGCAGGTGTTGTCCGGGCATGGATGCTTCGGATCGCACCTGCATCGGATCCAAAGGGAGGAGACCCCGTCGTGCCACGACTGTGGCGCGGCGGTGGACACGGCACAGCACACCTTGGAGGTGTGCCCTGCCTGGTCCGAGCTGCGCCATGCCCTGGTTGCAGCGGTCGGGCAGGACCTCTCGCTTCCCGGCGTCGTCAGCGCCATGCTGGGGAGCGAGGGGGCCTGGGCAGCGGTCGCCTCCTTCTGCGAGGAAGTGATGTCGCAGAAGGAGGAGGCGGAGCGCGTGCGGGAGGACGACCCTCTCGCGGCGCCGCTCCGAAGGCGGAGGAGGGGTCGAAGAAGACGTCAGTATGACAGTCATCTCCGACTCCTCCCAGGTGGAGGCCAGCAGGCAACGGGTGCGGGGGCACCCTTGCCTGTATTGCACAGGCCTCCACCAGTGTCGGATGGGAATGGCCAGGTGTTCCCGGCCATTCCCGTAGCCCCCCAGCTTGGGGGGCATGCGGGGCCCGCCAGCTAGGCGGGCACGCGCCTGGAGGGTCGTGGACGTAAAGGCTGTGCCAGTTTCCCATGGCCCTTCCATAACGGCATTGAGGGAACACCGCTGGGTTTTTTAGTGGGTATACCGGCACTGTGCCGGGGAGTCCCACATACCCCTCCCGTCCCCCGACGGGAGGGTATGCGTAATGCATTTTTCCCAGCGGAAAAAAAAAAAAAAAAAAAAAAAAAAAAAAAAAAAAAAAAAAAAAAAAAAAAAAAGGTTAGGTTAGGTTAGGTTAGGTTAGGTTAGGTTAGGTTAGGTTGGGGGATCCCCCACAGCGCATACTTCCTCGCAGTATCCCCTGGGCAACGCCGTGTCTGACCACCGTAACGGAGTGGCAGACCGGCGGCTAAAGTGCGCTGTGAAGTCGTAGCATATTTTAATCTTTTTTATTCCTATTTTATCCGAGTCGGCAAGCTACGACCTGCTCTTGAGGCTATGCCTAGACCCCTGAGGGAAGCCTCCGGGCGTTTTAAAAAAGGCCCTTCTCAGGGCCAACCAAAAGGCCCTTCTCAGGGCCAACCAAAAGGCCCTTCTCAGGGCCAACCAAAAGGCCCTTCTCAGGGCCAACCAAAAGGCCCTTCTCAGGGCCAACCAAAAGGCCCTTCTCAGGGCCAACCTAAAGGCCCTTCTCAGGGCCAGTCAGAGGGCGCTTCGGCGTCGGAGGCTAGCCGCGCATCGTCTGCGGCTAGCTTCTACTGTATAGCAGACTCGGACAACGAGTCAATTGGGCTCGATGCTCGGACCCAATCCACTGGCCCTTCTAAGGGCCACGCTGGAGCTGGCCGCGCACCATCTGCGGCCAGCTTATCCAGCCTACAGGCGGAGCTGGAGGTATCGGACTCCGACGCATCGGAGTCTGCAATGGACACGTCGGCGGCCGGAAGTGACCGCCTCCAGAGGAAGCGGGCTTTCATGAAGCCCGGGTCCGGTGGCTCCTCGGAGTCCATTGGGAAGTCGAAGAAGAGGCCGAAGTCAAAAAAGAACTCGACCTCTCCGTCGACTTCCACCCATGAAGTAGGCCTGCTGGACGCCGAGCGTCAACTCGGCCTAGCCAAGAGGGCGCAGCTCCAGCAGGACCTGGAGGAGAAGGTCGCCGCGAAAGAGCGGCAGGCGCGGGCCGCCAGGTCGAGGGCCGGTTACGGTGCATCAAGTGTGCTGTACGCCGACCACTCCCTGGCGGAACTTGAGCGCATGGCGCTCGAAGACAAGGAGGGAGTTCTGGAGGTCGCCTCGAGGTCCTCAAACCTCAAGGGGACCTTCCAAAAGGCCCTCAAGTGCCGGGCCGTGAGCTTACATGGCATCGTGGCGGAGCTGGTGCAGCGCACCGCCACTGAAGAGACGCGGCAGCTGCAGGCAAAGGTGGATCGCCTGCAACTGGAGGTCAGCCAGCTGCACCAGAAGCTGGCTGAGGCCACGGCCCGGCAAGTCCAACCTGCCCCTGCCCCTGGTCCAGTGGTAGGAGGCTCCTCCTCCTCTTCCAACCTTGAGGATACAATCCGAAAGGTGGTCATGGAGGAGAGGGCCTTCACCAGAGCCTGTTTCGCAGGAATTGAGGACCGGCTCCTGCCGGAGACGCGGCTCCGCCCGCCGCTAGCTGCGGACAATCGTCGCCCGGTGAAGGAGCCGGAGCCTATGCCTGCGGCAGGCCCGGCATCGGGGGTGCAGCCCCAGGCCCCGAAGCCCTCCAAGGGCAAAGGCAAGGGAAAGAGGACCATCCCTCAGACCCTTGCTACGGGCACGGAGGGAGCGCCTGCTGCTCCAGCAGCCCCCCCGAGCTCGCAGAGGGAGGACGCCCTGCTTCCCTCCACCACTCCGTCCAACGAGACGTGGACGGAAGTGGTCAAGAGGGGGGGAAAGGGCAAAAAGTCCCAGCCCACTGCGACTGCTTCGGCAGCCCAGAAGGCTCCGGCGGGCGGGAGGAAGCTGGTTCCTCCGAAAACGGCGGCGGTCGTGGTGACCATCACCCCGGAGGCCGTGGAGCGGGGCGAGACGTACGAGTCCGTCCTAAGACGGGCTCGTGCTAACGCGGATCCCTCCCGGCTGGGGATCGGAGCCATCACCTGCCGCCGTACCCTAACCGGAGCCCGGATTTTTGAGTTCGGGGGGGAGCAGCGCGGCGCAAACGCGGACCTCTTCGCGACCAAGCTGCGAGAGGTCATCGCGGATGCGGCAACGGTCGCCAGACCCGTTAAGACCGCAGCCTTGGAGGTGGCCGATCTCGATGATTCGGTCACCAAAGAGGATGTGGTGGCGGCCGTTGCGGCGGCTGGAGGCTGCGATGCTGGCGCAGTAAGGGGCGGAGCCATCAGGCTGGGCCGTCGTGGCATGGGTACCATCCGCGTCGAGTGCCCGGTCGCCGCGGCTGCAGCCGCTCTGAAGGCGACCAAGGGACGGCTGCTGGTGGGCTTCAGCTCGGCTGTGGTCCGGCCGCTTGAGGACCAGCCCTTACGGTGCTTCAAGTGTTTCGCGCCGGGCCACACCCGAGCCACGTGTCCCTCCAAATCCGACTGGGGCGAGTCCTGCTTCAAGTGCGGGCAGGAGGGGCACAGGAGTGCCGCGTGCAGCGTCGCCATACCTCACTGTGCGGCATGTGCCGCCAGTGGCCGCCCCGCGGGGCACAGGATGGGGGGCAAGAGCTGCCGGCCACCTGCGAGGAAGGGCGTAGTGTCGGCGCAGGTTCGCCCTGCTGCCACCACCGCCGCTGTCGTCGCCGCTGTAGCTCCAGCTCCAGCGGCGGTAGCTGAGGAGGAGGGTGCGATGTCGGAGTAATGGTTTCCGACTACCGCATCCTCCAGGCGAACACCAACCACTGCAGAGCGGCCCAGGACCTGCTGATGCAGACCATGGCTGAGTGGTTGGTGGACGTGGCGGTGGTTGCCGAGCCGTACTCGGTCCCTGGCCGTTGGCTGGGCGATCGGGATGGCTTGGTGGCACTAGCGGCGCGGTCTTCCACGGACTCCCCTCCCCTCTCGCTATTAGAGAGGGGACCGGGATACGTGGCCGCCGCGTGGGGAGAATTCGCCCTTGTGGGCGTTTATTTCTCCCCAAACCGCCCCCTCCAGGACTTCGAGAATTTTCTCGAGGTCCTCACCGCAGTGGTCGGTAGAGTGGCGCCACGCCAGGTCGCCATTTTGGGCGACCTGAACGCCAAGTCGACGGCCTGGGGCAACCCGGCCGCCTCCTGCAACGTCCGGGGACGCGCCACAGAATTCTGGGCGGCGTCCTGTGGTGTGTCCCTCCTTAACAGAGGGACTGTCCACACGTGTGTGCGGCGGCAGGGAGGGTCGGTGGTCGACGTATCGTTTGCCACCCCCGTGCTAGCCGCGCACGTCGTGAACTGGCGGGTGGAGATGGTGGAGACCTTGTCGGACCACCGATACGTGCGGTTCGACATCTCCACCCAGAGCTCCCAGGGGACGGTCCGCTCGGGCCAATCTGCGTTCCCACGGTGGGCTCTCACCCGCCTGGACCGAGAGGCCGCGCAGGAGGCGGCGTTCGCCCAGGACTGGTTCGCGCCCCCTGTCGAGGGATTGGACGTGGACGCCGCGGCGGTCGAGCTGAGGCGGTCCTTGACCGAGGTGTGCAATTCCAGCATGCCCCGGTCACGCCGCCCGGCTCCCCGCCGCGCCGTCTATTGGTGGTCGGAGGAGCTGGCCGGGCTCCGGGCCGCGTGCGTAGCGGCCAGGAGGGCGTACACGCGGAGTCGACGACGCAGGCCCCGAGACCCCACCAACGAGGAGGGCCTCTATGCCTCGTACGTCGAGGCAAAGAGGGTCCTCAAGACGGCAATGGGGGCGGCCGAAGACTCGGCGAGAGCCGAGATGCTCGAGGGTCTCGACGGGGATCCGTATGGACGGCCTTACAAGGCAGCGCGGAACAAACTGCGCCCCTGCGGTCCTCCACTGACGGAGACCCTCGAGCCGGCATTGCTGGATGGGGTGGTCCGGTCCCTGTTTCCGTCCAGGGCCGACTTCACCCCTCCAGTGATGGACCCCCCGCCGGGGGTGGTTTCGCCGGAGGAGGAGATCCCTCCGGTTACGGCGTCTGAGCTGTACGGGGGGACCCTTCGCCTCCGCGCGAAGAACACAGCCCCAGGGCCGGACGGCGTTCCCGCACGCGTGGTGGCCATCGCCGCCTCTCAGATGGAGGAGAGGTTTCGGGACCTCTTCAGCGCGTGTTTCACGACTGGGAGGTTCCCGAAGCTCTGGAAGGAGGGGCGGCTATGCCTCCTCCGAAAAGAGGGACGCCCGGCAGACTCCCCCTCGGCTTACCGGCCCATCGTTCTGCTCGACGAGGTCGGTAAGTTGTTCGAGGGGATAATCGCCGACCGGCTAAATGGCCACCTGGGGACTGTGGGGCCGAACCTGTCGGACGCCCAATTCGGTTTCCGACGGGGTCGTTCGACGGTCGACGCGCTGGCCCTACTCAAGGGCCAGGTCAAGGAGGCCGTGGAGGCGGGTGACGGAGTGTTGGCGGTGTCGTTCGACATTGCAAACGCCTTCAACTCCGTCCCCCACTCTACAATCTTGGAGGCGCTCCGGTACCACGGAGTGCCTCAGTACCTGCGCCAACTCTTGGCCAGCTACTTGGAGGACCGGGTGGTCCTCCTCGAAGATAAGACGGCCAGATTGAGGCGCTATGGCGCAGAGTCCGGTGTTCCACAGGGGTCGGTCCTAGGACCACCGTTGTGGAACATCGGATTCGACTGGCTCCTGCGGGGAACCCTCCTCCGTGGCACGAGTATCATCTGCTACGCGGACGATACCCTCCTCATTGCCCGGGGGAGGGACTTCAGGGAGGCGGCCAGTCTGGCCTCTGCCGGCGGGTCCTTAGTGGCGGGAAGGATCCGCCGCCTAGGGCTGAAGGTGGCGCTGCAAAAGACCGAGGCCGTGTATTTCCACGGGCCTCGGCAGCGCATCCCCCCTGACGGCCACATTGTCGTGGAGGGCGTCAGGATCGGGGTCGGGGCCCAGATGAAATATCTGGGCCTTGTTCTCGACAGCAGGTGGCGCTTCGGTCCGCACTTCAGCGGGCTGTCGACCCGCCTGCTGAAGACCGCGAACGCCCTGTCCTGGCTCCTCCCGAACCTGGGGGGTCCGAAGGCGCGATGCCGGCAGTTGTACGCCGGCATCCTCAAGAGCATGGCCCTTTATGGGGCTCCGATCTGGGCGGACTCCCTCCACAGGAGGGAGAACGCCACTGCCATCCGCAGGCCCCAAAGGGCCATTGCACAGCGGGTGGCGAGGGCCTACCGCTCGGTAGGGTTCTCGGCAGCGTGCGCTCTGGCCGGCACCCCTCCTTGGGAGCTCGAGGCATGGGTGCTGACCAGAGTGTACGAGTGGACGGCGCGGCGCAAGGCGCTAGGGGAGCTCCCCGCCGCAGAAGAGCGGGAGGCCGTGCGGCAAGAGGCGAAGGACGCTATCGTCCTTCATTGGACGGAGGACCTCGCCTCTGCCACTTTTGGCCGCCGAACCCTGGACGCGCTCGGGCCGGTCCTGAAGGATTGGCTCGAGCGGTCCCATGGTTTCCTCTCTTTCCGTCTGGTGCAGGTGTTGTCCGGGCATGGATGCTTCGGATCGCACCTGCATCGGATCCAAAGGGAGGAGACCCCGTCGTGCCACGACTGTGGCGCGGCGGTGGACACGGCACAGCACACCTTGGAGGTGTGCCCTGCCTGGTCCGAGCTGCGCCATGCCCTGGTTGCAGCGGTCGGGCAGGACCTCTCGCTTCCCGGCGTCGTCAGCGCCATGCTGGGGAGCGAGGGGGCCTGGGCAGCGGTCGCCTCCTTCTGCGAGGAAGTGATGTCGCAGAAGGAGGAGGCGGAGCGCGTGCGGGAGGACGACCCTCTCGCGGCGCCGCTCCGAAGGCGGAGGAGGGGTCGAAGAAGACGTCAGTATGACAGTCATCTCCGACTCCTCCCAGGTGGAGGCCAGCAGGCAACGGGTGCGGGGGCACCCTTGCCTGTATTGCACAGGCCTTCACCAGTGTCGGATGGGAATGGCCAGGTGTTCCCGGCCATTCCCGTAGCCCCCCAGCTCGGGGGGCATGCGGGGCCCGCCAGCTAGGCGGGCACGCGCCGGGAGGGTCGTGGACGTAAAGGCTGTGCCAGTTTCCCATGGCCCTCCCATAACGGCATTGAGGGAACACCGCTGGGTTTTTTAGTGGGTATACCGGCACTCTGCCGGGGAGTCCCACATACCCCTCCCGTCCCCCGACGGGAGGGTATGCGTAACGCATTTTTCCCAGCGGAAAAAAAAAAAAAAAAAAAAAGGTTAGGTTAGGTTAGGTTAGGTTAGGTTAGGTTAGGTTAGGTTAGGTTAGGTTAGGTTAGGTTAGGTTAGGTTAGGTTAGGTTAGGTTAGGTTAGGTTAGGTTAGGTTAGGTTAGGTTAGGTTAGGTTAGGTTAGGTTAGGTTAGGTTAGGTTAGGTTAGGTTAGGTTAGGTTAGGTTAGGTTAGGTTAGGTTAGGTTAGGTTAGGTTAGGTTAGGTTAGGTTAGGTTAGGTTAGGTTAGGTTAGGTTAGGTTAGGTTAGGTTAGGTTAGGTTAGGTTAGGTTAGGTTAGGTTAGGTTAGGTTAGGTTAGGTTAGGTTAGGTTAGGTTAGGTTAGGTTAGGTTAGGTTAGGTTAGGTTAGGTTAGGTTAGGTTAGGTTAGGTTAGGTTAGGTTAGGTTAGGTTAGGTTAGGTTAGGTTAGGTTAGGTTAGGTTAGGTTAGGTTAGGTTAGGTTAGGTTAGGTTAGGTTAGGTTAGGTTAGGTTAGGTTAGGTTAGGTTAGGTTAGGTTAGGTTAGGTTAGGTTAGGTTAGGTTAGGTTAGGTTAGGTTAGGTTAGGTTTTTTTTTTTTTTTTTTTTTTTTTGTTTTGGCAGGAGTGGGAAATCCTCATGGACGCCCAGACTGGCTCACTTATGAGTCAGTCTGGGCAGTGCCGGACTCTTACCGGCTAAAACCACACTCCTGCCTTTCCAAGTGTCCCCCTGACGTAATCAGAGACCTTATTATTGTTGTATTTTTAGTATTTGTATGCATTTTAGATTTTGTATTTTTACTGAATTTACTTTTACTTATGGTATTTTACGAGTATGTATTATTTTGTAGTCTATGTCTTGTTTATTATCTTAAATTTATATTTTATTGTACTAGTTTAAAAAGCTGATTAATTTGTTTTATGCTTTGTCTGTATATAATTCTTATATATTAAAAGCATAACTTTATGTTTCCTTGTTAATAATTTATTTTTCTATTTGTTCCTTTTTACTACTTTTTGTGCGATTTCTATAAAATATTCTATAAATCTTTCCCTACGTTTTTTCATTGCCATTATGTCTGGAAAGTTTTCGACTATTAATCTGCATTCCAACTCACTCTCAACCTCGAGTCTTTTGAGGGCATAAACCGGGCAGTCTGTTAATATGTGCTCGACCGTTTCGGGAGTCCCGGTTTGGCAGATACACGACGGGTTCTCTTTGCACCTGAATCGGTTCAAGTACTCCGAGAACCCACCGTGCCCCGTTAGTACTTGGGTGGTTAAGTTGGTCGGGACCATTTGACGGACTATTTTATAGGAAGCAGTAACTTCGGGAAAGAATAATTTTGTCACCTTAGCTGTGGTACCCTCTTTGTATCTTTTGTTCCATTCATCAATCGACCCCTTTCGGATCTGTCGCTTGATGAATGAAACCGGGCATAGGTCGTAGTCGGGTTTGGTTTTGGTGTTCAATGCTGCGTCTTTTGCCAGTTCATCCGCCCTCTCATTTCCCGCAAGACCCACGTGTGCCTTGATCCAAAACAAAGACACAGTTTTGTTCTGGTGTTCAATGGCCTTTAGGTTCTCGCGGGTGTCTACTGCCAGGGGATGAGTAGTACTGAGGTTAGCTATGGTCTCCAAGGCTGATCTGGAGTCGCTGTAAATTCCATAGCTCTTCTCGCTTCTCCGCCGGATCACCTCAGTAGCTCTGCACACTGCGAAGAGCTCCGCCTGGTATACCGTACAGTAAGGGGCCAGCTTGAGTTTGTGAGCCTTGACTTCTGCTACACTATCCCAAAGGGTTAGCGCAGCTCCAACCTTACCCTCAATTCGGCTGCCGTCGGTAAAAATCCGGATAGCCTGGTTGTTGTGGCTATCTACCGACTCCTGGTCTACCAGGCTCACGAACTCTATCGCAGTGCGCTTCACCGGGTGAGGTATAGCAGAGAGAGGAACTCTACGCTCGACCTCTCTGTCTACTAGCTCGGGCCGAGATACCCCTCTCCTCGCCTCATACAGGGCGGCTGCCTCTTGTATGCGGAGGTCGAGTGGCAATATCCCAGCCAGAACCAGCGCTGAATGAAGAGAGGCCGTGCGATACGCCCCACACAGTTTTTGGGCGAAACCCCTCTGGACAGCATTCAAGTGGCGCCGAACTCCCAACTTTTTGGATGCTGAGGACCAAGCGCCAGCCGCGTACATGATTATGGGCTCTACCGTAGCGGTGTATATAATACGGATTATTTCCGGGTGGAGACCCCAACTGACTTTGGCTGCTCTCGACAGCTGGTTGTAGACTCCAAGTGCCTTTTTGCAGACATTAGCCGTATGGCTATTGAAGGTCAACTTGGAGTCCACTGTGAGTCCCAAGATCTTCATTTCCGAGGACATTCCAATGTCGATCCCTCCCATGGTCAGGTGTGGCGTGTCGTACTTAAGCTTCCTGGTAACTACCATGGCACAAGTTTTGTGCGGAGCGAACCGGAGCTTATTCAGGACACCCCACCTCCGAACATGTTCGAGAGCGGCATTGGCCTGTCCCTGGACTTCCAGAGCTGTCTCCCCCGAAAACACGAGCACCACATCGTCCGCAAAGGCCTGGCAATAGTCGCCTCGCTGCGTGAGACTTACCAGCAATGGGTTCAACAGGAGATTCCACAAGATGGGGCCGCCTATTGATCCTTGGACACACCCTTTGTTCGTGATTTTTGCGAACTCATGGCCAGCATACCTTACCCGGACCTTGCGGTCGCTTAGGTAGCTGGCTATCAATCTCCTGAGATTCGCTGGGCACTTCTCTTCCGCCAATCTGACCTTTATGGCTGGCCACCACGCACTGTCGAAGGCTCCCTCTATATCCAGTGAGACCATCGTGATGAGCTTCCTCTCTTGGAGTTTGCCTCTCACGTGGGCTATCAGGTCATAGAGGGAGTCTTCCGTGCTACGCTGTGGCATGAAGCCATACTGGCGGGGGCTTATCCGGGGCGCCAAGTACCAAACCAGCCTTCTAACCATCATTTTCTCCAGTATTTTACCCATCACTGGTAATAGTCCAATTGGTCTATAGGACTTGGGACTGGTATAATTGTCCTTCCCAGGTTTCCTCAGCACCACCACGGTGGCCTCTTTCCAGGCTGTGGGAAAGTGCGTCAGTTGCCAGCACTTATTGAAAACCGCCAGGTGCAGTTCCATGTCCTGCAATATTACCCGGTGGCAGATGTCGGCTGTAAAGCCGTCTACTCCGGGTGCCTTCTTAGGGTTGAAGCTCTCCGTCGCGAACCTGAGCTCCTCCGTCGTAAACTCTGGGTCATGGGTCTCATTATGGCTCCAGTCGTTTACTCGGTCAGCAAGAGCTCTGATCCGACGATGGTCTGGGCTATCCTCCTCCTCTGTATCCTCCGGGTAGAATGTATCTGCCAGCACTCTCGCAGATTCCTCCTGACTAGCTTCCCTTCCATTCCACACCAACGGCAGGTCTTCTTGCCTTTTAGACGTATTCTTTATAACCCTATAAATCCCCTCCCAAACTCCCTCCCTGGTTTGTTTCTGACAGAATCCCTTCCAACTCTCTGTAGAGCGTTTTTTAACCTCCATTTCATACTTCTCTTTCTCTTGCAGGTACAAGGCGACCACACCTTCTCTACGCGACGGCGCAGCGCATCGGATTCTTCTCTTCCTGGTAGCGACCTCATGCTTCATTGCTTCGAGTTCTTCGGACCACCACGGCATAGTGAGTGTTTGGTTTTCTTTTTTCTTTGGTATTGATTGATTACATGCTTCGGTTATTATTTCTATGTATTTTCCAATTGTGTTATCTAAATTTTCCTTGTTATTTATCTGTTCTATATGTACTTGATTAATTCTATTTTCTATTTTTAATTGGTCCATTTTTTCATAAAATAGTTCCCAATTAGCTTTTTTGGTGTTATATTTCCTAGTTGTTCTATTGATGTTAATACCCTTCCCTTTTTGTAATTTGATTTTAATTAATATGCCGTTGTGGTCCGAGCTCGTTAAGTCTTCGGCCACCGTCCATTCCTCGACCAATCCGAGCAAGTCCTCTGTACATAGGCTTACGTCGACGTGGCTTGTTAATCTTCGTCCTCCTCTGATGGTGTCGAAGGTGGGTTTGTTCCCGCAATTGAGTACCTGCAGATCAAGCTCTCCAATCATGCCTGCCATTTCATCACCTCTGTCGTCAATGGTACTGCTTCCCCACCACACACTTTTGGCGTTAGCGTCCCCTCCAATGATGGCTTTCCTGGGCTTAAGTTCGTTTATGATGGCTGTTAAGTGATCCAGGTATGGCCCAATTTGTTGGTCAGGCTCGAAGTAGTACGAGACGGCGAGAATCTCCCACGCGCTCGTTCGCAGCTTCACCACCACGATGTTGTTGGTGGTGAATTTGGGACACTGTATGACATCGATGTCATGGTTGAACACGACTATCGCCGCCTTAACAGTGCCTCCGCTGCAGTCCGAGTTTTGATAGACTCTAGCCCCCCCGTACGACTTCATTGCCTTTAAACTTCCCACATACGGCTCCTGGACCAGTGCGAAGGCAATTTTTCGCTTTTTAGCCTCAAGCATCAGCTCGTTTGTCGCCAGTTGTTTGCGTTGGAGGTTAGCTTGCGCTGCTACGTATGTTTTTGTAGCTACCGTTCGTGTTACCTCCGGGACCACCTTAGCAATACGCCACCGACAGCCGCGCCAATCCGTCCCACTTGAGACGAGTTGGGCACTCGCTGTCGAAGGCGTTGTGCTCGGTCTTTCCCATCCTTGTGGAAACACAGTTTCGGCACTTTGGTGGCTCCGCGGCTAACCGTGAGGGGCAGTCCACCCTCATGTGGGGGTCCCCGCAATGTGTGCAAAGGTCGGCGGGTTCCGTGCACAACTTACGGCTGTGGCCGAAGCGCAAGCAGCGGGTGCACTGAATCAGTGGCGACTGGTCCAGCACACGCACCCGCTGCAAGTCGATGTGCACTCGCCCCGCGTGCGTTAGCCTCTGCCACACAGCGGGGGACACCCACAGGATGACGTGGCACATGTGGGGGTTCCTCGTCCTGCGACGGTACTTCACCCCCATCCTCAGGTCATCCGCAGGTATGTCCCCCATCAGGTGTGTGTTTTGCCTTTGCAGGGCCTGGATAACCTCCACATCTGTGTGACAGGAGAGGACGTCCCTGATGATGATGAGCGGGTCTTTATTCTTGACCTCCTCCACCACCAGATTACCGGCTTTCCGTATCCGATCGGTCACCGTGGTCAGCTCTTCTCTGGTCTTGAAGCCGACCACAACCTTTTGGTCCCTCGCCTTACGCAGCCGTTCGACCCTAGTGCCCTCATTTCGGGCATCAACCGCCGTCCTGAGCTTCTCAATAACCTCCTCACCGGTGTCCTGGTCATTGATTGACGATACGACCACCGAGTGAAGAGGTCCTTGGACATGCTGCTTCGGGCCGGCGGCCATCGCCGCGAAAGTCGGACTCTGGCCTGCAACGTAGCGAGGGGCCTGCTGGAGATGCTCCGACAGAGCCCGGGTGTGCTGTTGGCATTCCTGCAATGCCTGCTTGTGCTCCTTGAGTTCTGCCACAAGGCTCCGCATGAGCTCCGTCGGTTCGTCTATGGTCGGCTTAAGTGATGGTGCGGCTGCCGGTGCGACTGCAGGTATAACAGCAGACACGCTCGTATCTGCTGTTATACCCACAGCCACGACGGGAACTTTGCTTCGCTCCGCCTCCTTGACCAGCTCAAAGAGCCTGTTGATCGAATTTACCACCTCCGTTTTTATTTCTGTCTTCAGGTTGCGGGAGTTGCCCAAATGAAGCTTTGCCTTATTTAGGCAAGCTCTCGCCTCCGCCGTGAGGTTGGGGTAACGGGACTCAGGCTTCTTAGGCGGTTTTGCGGTGTCCAATGGTACAGGTGGTGTGGTGTTACATTTTGGGTTGGCCGGGGACCTGGCTTGCGGTTCAGCTTTCCCGGCCTCCCATTCTCCGATACTATGCCTCACGCTAGAAAGCGATGTTCGAGCCTTCTCTGACGAACGCAGCGCGCCTCCAGGAAGTGATGTTCCAGCCTTCTCCGAGGAACGCGCCGAGCCCCCGGAAACCGGCGAGCTCGCGTCCTTCTTGGCCGGTGTGCGGAACATCGTGGCAGTTGACGTGAAGGTGAGGTTCATAACCTATACACTGGTACACTGGTACTGTTGTCAGAGGACACTTGCACTAAATCCCTGTAAAGGGGGGATCAGCGAGTAAGAAAGTTAATAATAAAACATCAGCCCTATAAATAGGGCTTGGTCAAGTCAAATATAAGTCTATTTGTGGCTTCAGGGTGACGATAATAGATCTAGAAACCAACGATGTCACGTATTTTTATTGCGGAAAGGTATAAGTGAAGCTTTTTGAACCGAATTTAAAAATTTATATTTTTACAATAACTGAAAAGTTTACCTGGCCAGTGACAAAAGGGTGGGTGGGAGGGCAAATTTTTGAACTTCTATATATGCTAGGCGCACGTGCGAGGTGTCAAAAGACGCGTCTCCGCGCGGGCCAGCGACCTATAGAGGAACCGGAATTTACGCTGAATAAAAATTTTGAGTTTTGGTCAAAAAACGTGTTTTTCGACTGAAAAATGAGTGAAAACCTGAATTTACGACTACCAAACGGGACTCGAGCACGCGGAACGCGCACCGGAATACAGGTAAGGCAGGTAAGTATCTATTAAAATTACGACCAATCGGATTTAGACGATAGATTTTGATTTAAAAATGTTATTATGTTTTCTTTAGAAAAATATTGAAAAATTTTCTAAGTCTATGAATGAAAAAATTTTTTCACGTTTTTGTCAATTTAAACTAGTCGGATAGTAGGACGGAGCCTATTTAAAATCAAAATGGCTGAAAACAGCTTGAAAATGCGTCACCTGGATGCAAAGTTATAACGATTTTATGTATTTGCTTGCTTGCTAAGGTGGATTTCGGGGTTATATGAATTTACTTGTAGGAATAATTTTTGAACTTCTATATATGCTAGGCGCACGTGCGAGGTGTCAAAAGACGCGTCTCCGCGCGGGCCAGCGACCTATAGAGGAACTGGAATTTACGCTGAATAAAAATTTTGAGTTTTGGTCAAAAAACGTGTTTTTCGACTGAAAAATGAGTGAAAACCTGAATTTACGACTACCAAACGGGACTCGAGCACGCGGAACGCGCACCGGAATACAGGTAAGGCAGGTAAGTATCTATTAAAATTACGACCAATCGGATTTAGACGATAGATTTTGATTTAAAAATGTTATTATGTTTTCTTTAGAAAAATATTGAAAAATTTTCTAAGTCTATGAATGAAAAAATTTTTTCACGTTTTTGTCAATTTAAACTAGTCGGATAGTAGGACGGAGCCTATTTAAAATCAAAATGGCTGAAAACAGCTTGAAAATGCGTCACCTGGATGCAAAGTTATAACGATTTTATGTATTTGCTTGCTTGCTAAGGTGGATTTCGGGGTTATATGAATTTACTTGTAGGAATAATTTTTGAACTTCTATATATGCTAGGCGCACGTGCGAGGTGTCAAAAGACGCGTCTCCGCGCGGGCCAGCGACCTATAGAGGAACCGGAATTTACGCTGAATAAAAGTTTTGAGTTTTGGTCAAAAAACGTGTTTTTCGACTGAAAAATGAGTGAAAACCTGAATTTACGACTACCAAACGGGACTCGAGCACGCGGAACGCGCACCGGAATACAGGTAAGGCAGGTAAGTATCTATTAAAATTACGACCAATCGGATTTAGACGATAGATTTTGATTTAAAAATGTTATTATGTTTTCTTTAGAAAAATATTGAAAAATTTTCTAAGTCTATGAATGAAAAAATTTTTTCACGTTTTTGTCAATTTAAACTAGTCGGATAGTAGGACGGAGCCTATTTAAAATCAAAATAGCTGAAAACAGCTTGAAAATGCGTCACCTGGATGCAAAGTTATAACGATTTTATGTATTTGCTTGCTTGCTAAGGTGGATTTCGGGGTTATATGAATTTACTTGTAGGAATAATTTTTGAACTTCTATATATGCTAGGCGCACGTGCGAGGTGTCAAAAGACGCGTCTCCGCGCGGGCCAGCGACCTATAGAGGAACCGGAATTTACGCTGAATAAAAATTTTGAGTTTTGGTCAAAAAACGTGTTTTTCGACTGAAAAATGAGTGAAAACCTGAATTTACGACTACCAAACGGGACTCGAGCACGCGGAACGCGCACCGGAATACAGGTAAGGCAGGTAAGTATCTATTAAAATTACGACCAATCGGATTTAGACGATAGATTTTGATTTAAAAATGTTATTATGTTTTCTTTAGAAAAATATTGAAAAATTTTCTAAGTCTATGAATGAAAAAATTTTTTCACGTTTTTGTCAATTTAAACTAGTCGGATAGTAGGACGGAGCCTATTTAAAATCAAACTGACTGAAAACAGCTTGAAAATGCGTCACCTGGATGCAAAGTTATAACGATTTTATGTATTTGCTTGCTTCCTAAGGTGGATTTCGTGGTTATATGAATTTACTTGTAGGGATAATTTTTGAACTTCTATATATGCTAGGCGCACGTGCGAGGTGTCAAAAGACGCGTCTCCGCGCGGGCCAGCGACCTATAGAGGAACCGGAATTTAAGCTGAATAAAAATTTTGAGTTTTGGTCAAAAAACCTGTTTTTCGACTGAAAAATGAGTGAAAACCTGAATTTACGGCTACCAAACGGGACTCGAGCACGCGGAACGCGCACGGGAATACAGGTAAGGCAGGTAAGTATCTATTAAAATTACGACCAATCGGATTTAGACGATAGATTTTGATTTAAAAATGTTATTATGTTTTCTTTAGAAAAATATTGAAAAATTTTCTAAGTCTATGAATGAAAAAATTTTTTCACGTTTTTGTCAATTTAAACTAGTCGGATAGTAGGACGGAGCCTATTTAAAATCAAAATGGCTGAAAACAGCTTGAAAATGCGTCACCTGGATGCAAAGTTATAACGATTTTATGTATTTGCTTGCTTGCTAAGGTGGATTTCGGGGTTATATGAATTTACTTGTAGGAATAATTTTTGAACTTCTATATATGCTAGGCGCACGTGCGAGGTGTCAAAAGACGCGTCTCCGCGCGGGCCAGCGACCTATAGAGGAACCGGAATTTACGCTGAATAAAAGTTTTGAGTTTTGGTCAAAAAACGTGTTTTTCGACTGAAAAATGAGTGAAAACCTGAATTTACGACTACCAAACGGGACTCGAGCACGCGGAACGCGCACCGGAATACAGGTAAGGCAGGTAAGTATCTATTAAAATTACGACCAATCGGATTTAGACGATAGATTTTGATTTAAAAATGTTATTATGTTTTCTTTAGAAAAATATTGAAAAATT